>OY759208.1:95070711-100922603 GCA_963662105.1 Meiosimyza platycephala | reverse complement strand
AACTTTTCAGTTGTATATATTGCATTATTTTCAATTGAATCTTGAAATGACCTTAATCTTGACGTGATAGAGCTATGTGGACCTCAAATTCGAGTTCAGGGCATCAAATTACCTAGGAAAAGTATGGTCTGGTCATATGGACAGCAACTTTTTTTTTTTGTAAACCTGTGTAATTCATGCATTCAAATTATGTATTGAATATAAAATTCATGATATATTTGCCTCTGTTTGAGAAGCAGAGGCGGCGATTTGAATGATATACAATTTGGTACCTAGTAATATCGATTGTAGTTCGAAATAAAATATAGACTCTTAGTCTAATCCATTTCGATGTCATTTTATTCAAAACAAAATATATTCTATCACTTTTAGATGAAAACTCTTTAGACGTGCGTTTATGATATTTAAATGATGCACATCAATTGAAAGTATATTCAATTACCAAACTTGAGACACTCCAAATTTTTTTTTAATTCTTATTCGGCCGAACAGTCACCCGGGTGACTATTTAAACTTTTTCGACCAAAAAAAATGTATTTCTTATCAAATCTTTTAACCTACCTTTCTTGACATCTTAAACTAATAAATTTTAAGTGTAAAAAACACAAAATACTTGAAATTTTTATATGTTGAAGTTTTTTATTCTCATTTCGGCCGAAGCAGCCATATGGGACGTTCTTTTACAACCGAACGAATTTTAACAAAAATTGACCGACACATTTTTGATTTGGTTGAAATTTTTTTAAGAGTTCTTTATCGAAAAAGAAGAGATACGTGTTCGAAGATTTTTTTGATATTTTTTTTTCTTTTTCCAAAGATTTTTGGCTTGGAGACTGACTTTCAAAAATTCATAGCTCCGGTTCTGTTAAACCTAGAATCCAATTTTTTTCAAAAAATGTCTCTTTATTTCAGATCTGTTGAACTATTCCCAATTTACTCTATATCCAAAATTTTTAATATTTTCAAATATAGTCACCCGGGTGAGTGCTTCGGGCGAAATGAATTACAAAAATCTTCGGCCGAACTAGGGTTAAGAAAATCCAAAATTTTTGAGACACAACTTTCTCCGATTTGCTTAAAATTTTGCGTAGAAAGTAGTTTACAAATTTGTCTAATGAGCCTTAGTTATCGAGGCGTCGAGACTCAAAAGCTAATATTTCGCGAAATGGAATATTTTTCAAAAATTCAATAAAATTCGCACAGAAATCTCAGAATAACTATCTTAGCGTCATTAAGAAAAAAAAAATTTAATTTTATATAGTTGTGAGCAAAAACATTAAAGAAAATACACAAAGACATCACTGATAGCCAATAAAATTTAAAGTCCTTTTTATCTCAAAGTACGTCCTATTTGTTGGTCTTGAAAGTGGAAAAAAGAAAGATACGGCTTAGGGGAATCATTTTTGTGTACCCACTCAAGAGCACAGATTCTTCGTAGACTAAACAACTTCTTTAATAATTTTCAGTATTATATTTATATATTTTAAGTAAAGTTCTTAATGCTTTATTCAATTTAAAATGAAAAGAAAAATTATTTAAATAAATCAAATTTGAATAGTTACAAAAAAGAAATATTTTTTTATAAAAACACAACAATTCAAAAAAAAAAAAAAATATATATATACATATCTAATTGACAAGTATATGAAAAGCTATTACTTCTTAGACATGAAACATTTAATTAAATTTTATATAGGTATTTTTTTCAAAAAGAAATCTTACAAACACAAGACGAAGAAAAGAGTTGAAATGCTACATAGTGAGATAGAAATGTTTACGTAAATATGCATTTATATGAATGTATGTGTGAATAAATAATGTGAATCAAAAAGCGCCAGTGTAGCTCCGTTAAATGTGCATTAAATATGTGAAAGAGTAATGAAAAAAAAAAAAAAAAAACAATAGCAGTAATAGTGGAAGAAAAAGTTTTCAAATACCTTATTAGGAGCCGTTTGCAGACCATGAAATGGTAGATTCTCATACTCGCCAGGTTCCGTCAATGGATCCGCCAGTGAAGATGATTTTTCGTGTACTGTTTTTAGAAATTTTTTTATTTTAAATTTAATTTTTTTTTTGGTATTAAATAATTCAGTTCAAGTTGATAATTGATTTCGAGTAGAGTTTTTGATTTGAAAATTATTGATATATTTTTTTTGTTAACGTACAACAGCCACAGCAATTTTTGTTTTTTTTTTTTTTTGAAAATAAAATTAAAATAAAGAAAGAAAAAGAAAAATTAGAGAAATTAAATATATAAATAAAATTGAAAATTATGTAATTTAAATTTTTAAAATCTTATATAAACTAAGCTAAACTGAGTATACAAAATAAATGATCGTAAATGATATGAGAGACTTAATACTAAAAATGTTAATGTCTGCCTAATGCTGTTTTAAAACTCATATGAAATAATACGCTAAACGAGAATATTTAAGTGAAAAAAAAAAAAAAAATTCTTTTAAATAAATACTTAAGTTTAACCTTAACATAATGTAAATAAAATCAAGTTTCTTTTGTTGCATACTTTTATGACAGCGACAAAGCTACGACTTATAGTCTGCTGTAAATGTATAATATGATCAAGTTGCTTTCAATTAATTCTGACTTTTTATAGTACTCAGTTTTATTGAAATTAAAAAAAAATTGCATACTTTTAAGCTCATATACTATATTAAGCCAATGATATGTCGCTGTCATAATGAGCTAAAGTTAGGGATGATTTAAAAAAAAAACTATGATAAGCTTAAAATAATATAAACTTTGACTGCTAATGCAGCCAGCTTATAACAAAATAATTTTGCTTTTTGTTGGCAGCAAAAGTTGCGCTTCAAACTATGCAACGCAAAGAGCGGTAGTAGTTCATATAATTTTAATAAATTATTCAAAAGGCTTTGCATGCTTTTTGACGCTCTAGTGAAATGGTTTTCGAAACGTCAGAAAATCAACTTAATATCTCTTTGCCAGCCAAACTGTTTTATTTTAAAACTTTGCATTGATTAGAATTGATATAAAATTGTTTTTCTTTTCTAACAAAAATTAACATGCAGTTTAGTTAAAATTTAAAAAGAAAATAAACATTTGAAAAGCTTAATAAAAACAAAAAATCTCGCTAAATACTTAAAAAAAAATTTTTCAAGCATAATTTCAATACAAACCATTTATTATAAAACTATTTAAAGAAAAATTTTGTTTACTTAAAGTCATCTTTTGTTATATGAGTATCTCACACGATGAGGCATTTAAAATTACTTAATTTTTTACACAGAAAGAAAATTCAATTACTAATTAAAGAAAGCATTATAATTTTTACAAACTTGTACTTTACGAGTGCAAAAAATATTGATATCTAATAAAAAATGAGATTGCAAAAAGTTTGACATAAGCAGAAAAGATCATTTTAATTTAGTGTTAAGAGTACGCAGTTGTTAAGAAAAATTATATGCTCTTGGTATGCATCATACCATATTGTAATCATAACTATGATATTTTTTTTGCGATACGCGCTTTTAGCATGGCTCATTAAAGTTAGGAGTTTGAAGTTTTACAGGTGATATTTATTTTTCGCACTCTCTTTCCAACATCATCAGTGCATGCGAAAATAACTAATAATATTTTAGTTCCTATTGATTAGATATTAATTACATTGACCTAACACTCTGCTTAAAAGTCGAAGAGATTCACGAAAAATTGTTCTTGTAGATAAGTTTCTGATAGGACTTAGCGTCACTTCATGTATCATATCATTCGTCTCTAATTTTCAAACCTGAAAGTATGCTATTGTATTTTACATAAATGAAAAGAAAAAAATCTAGCCAGTGCTTAATGACTAGTTATATTATTATTATCTATTGATTAGATATTAATTACATTGACCTAACACTCTGCTTAAAAGTCGAAGAGATTCACGAAAAATTGTTCTTGTAGATAAGTTTCTGATAGGACTTAGCGTCACTTCATGTATCATATCATTCGTCTCTAATTTTCAAACCTGAAAGTATGCTATTGTATTTTACATAAATGAAAAGAAAAAAATCTAGCCAGTGCTTAATGACTAGTTAATCACAAATATAAGAATTGTACTAGCATACTTTTCGACCCTGAAATTAGAGACGAAACGAGATGAATCGTGGTACATAAATAGGCCCTTGAAGTTTTTTCCTTATAGTTAGGGTGATTTTTCGCCGATGGTAAGACACACCTCATACACTTTAAAACTTTTATTGAATTTGGCCGCACAAATTGTGTTTAATATTTTGGTCATTGGTGGCATAGAGTATATGTCTATCGAAATAGAGCCAAATGAGCTTTTGTTGTTTTATCGCAAATTAAATGCACTGAGATAAAAATGTTGAGACTCGGTGTCAGATTATGGAAGACACATTTTTAAACTAAAAGTTCGTGCTTAGAATGGCAAAATAATAGAACGAATTTTTGATAAAATTTCAGGCACAAGCGAATGAGCTCTGCATCACTGAAAATATAGACAGCAGCTGTGATGAGAGCTATTTCTGAGTGTTCCTTGAATTTTACTTTAGTAAAACATTTACTTCTCTTAATTTACTTTTCCCAAAGAAACATAGTTATGTAGGTATTTTTTCTTGCATCAGAATTTTTGCAATCTTTAACTAAATTTTCTTTTCTTTTTACAGTGAACTAAGAGTGTAATTATCTATTATTAAAAAAAAAAAAGAAATTTAAAAATAATAAGTTTTGCAAAATATGATTTGGCAATAATTAATCTTACTTTGAACACGTTCGATGTTTGGCACAACAGCCGCGGTGGTCTGTTTTAGCATTGGCGCTGGTGGACGTGGTGGTGGTGGTGTATTTCTGAATACCAACGCACGTCCGCTGCCTTTGAGTTTCTTGGACGGCATTTTGGAAGAGGTTTGAAATGTCACTGAGGCGCGTGATTTCGGGCTGATGGGTGATGAGGCTATTGCTGTTTCTGTGATAACAGAATTTTGATTGTTGTTGTTGTGATTATTGGTAGTAGGCGTGGTGGCACTAACTATACTAGTAGCAGTAGCATTAGCATTAGCATTAGCGTTACGTTGCTGCAGCACAGGCGTCTTTTTGTAAGTGACTAAATTTCGTTGTTGTTTTTGTAGCACGCACACAAAAAAGCAAAGCAATAAACATGAAGAAAAACGAAAAAAAAAAAAGAAAGAACGAAGAAAAAACATAAAAGGAACATGCAAATTAAACGTAAATAAGAAAATATTGTTGCTTGCAAAAGAAAAAAATTAAAAACTATGGGAACTTCGAGGGTTTTTGGAGTTTTGCAATTCGACCATTTGACTTTATGTTAGCTAAGCAAAAAAAAAATCCGTGAAAGCCTCTTTTGTCTGAACTTTTCAGAAGTTCTGGTGCGCACCTGCATGTCAGCTTTCACTCGAAAGTCGTAAAGTGATTTCTCATGATAAAATTTTCGAAAAGTCAAAAATCTCGTCGTTTGCGTACTCTTTGAATACGAATTTTTGAAATGGTTTTTTTTTTGAATGCGTATTCTTTCACATGTGTACTCTGGTCATGCGTATTCTTTGGATACATGACCTTTTAGTGCATTCTATTTGAATGCGTACTATTTTGGTGCGTGGTCTTTGAATGCGTACTCTCTAAATGCGTACTCGTTGAATGCATAAACTTTGAATGCGTACTCTTTGAATGCGTACTCTTTGAATGCATACTCTTAGAATACATAATTTTTGAGTGCGTACTCTCTGAATGCGTACTCGTTGGATGCATAAACTTTGCATGCGTACTCTTTGAATGCGTACTCTTAGAATACATAATTTTTGAGTGCATAAACTTTGAATGCGTACTCTTTGAATGCGTACTCTTTGAATGCATACTCTTAGAATATATAATTTTTGAGTGCGTACTCTTTGAATGCGCACTCGTTGAATGCATGCACTTTGAATGCGTACTCTTAAAATACATAATTCTTGAGTGCGTACTCTTTGAATTCGTACTCCTCGAATGCATACTCTCTAAATGCGTACTCTTTCAACTCGTATTTTGAATACATGCTCTTTATGGTCATATTGAAATGCAAAAATTATGAAAATTAAAAAAAATTCAAGTTTATCATTACAAAGCCTAGTGGTCAACTTACGCTCCAAAAATCGGAAGAGTTCCCATAAAAAGAAAAAAAATGTATTTACCACTGCCACTGCAGCGAATCCCTTTTAAGCGATGTTCCACTGCGAATTCATTTTGCGCTGTTTTACTTCGCCAAAAACTGCGTGCAACTACACCCAGCAGTCCAACATGACTACGTTGACTGTCGCGCATACCATCACCGTTACCAGCGTCATCATGCTGTGAGCGGCGCCGCGTAAAAAACTGTGTAAATGCGCGTTGAACGCGTTGCATTGCCTTGACGTCATTTTGACATTTTGCTTGCGTTGTTTCTAATAGCGATGACTCTCCAGCTTGCTCAGGTGCCGCTGCGGCAACATCAACAATGTCGTCTGTTTGAGAAGCGGCTGTGGCGGCGAATATTTTTGGTCGCAATGTACGCGGCAGCAGCTCAGAGCCACTATGGGCAGATAAATCAACAGCGCTAGTTAGCTTCACTGTTGGTGAGATACCACCAATAACTAAACGAGGATTTGGATGTGGATTACGTTTTGGCAACGTTGGCGGTATTGGTGTTGTTATCGCTAAGTCTGGTGCTGTTGCTGAAAGATGCGCTCGCAGCTCATCATCTCCAGTTGTTGGCTGCTGTTGGTGCGCTAGACAAGCATCTGTCAATAGAACGTTGTAAGGTTCAATACGTGCACACATTGATACATTACGCGGCAGCGATTGAAAACCCGTCACCAAAGCCGTCGGTGAACCTAAACCAACCGCATCGTTCTTATGTTTTGCATTGCGTGGTATGCGGCCCAGTGTTGATGTGTATGTAGGGACATGAGGAGGTGTTGATATGAGTGTAAATGGTGTTTGTGCTTGTAGGTTTGGTGTTTGTATTGGGGTTTGTGTCAGTGTAGTTTGTGCTGTGCTGGGCGTGGCATTGTGCACGTTTGACGATGCATTCGATGTAAGCGTATTATTTGGTGATTGTTGCTGTAGCTGTTGTTGTTCCGTTCTGTTTTGTGGCGGCGGGGTGCGCGGTAAAAGTGTCATACGATTTGCAGCCAAATTTTGTTTTGTATCGCTGCGCACATGCACCATAACACCAGGGCGCAGTGGCCAACGTGGTGGACTTTTTGGCACTTCAGGTGGCATTGCAGTAGCTATTGTGGGACTTGCTATTGTTGTTGTTATGGTGCCCGTTGCTAAATCGTTTACAGTTGTTGCGGTAGCTATTGTTGCCATTGCAGGTTCGCCTATACGGCTTGAATTTGGCGCCAAAGTAGGTAACGATGTTGTTGGCTGATAGGAGAGCACACTGTAGTTGATTTCAAGGGTATTACAGCAATTTAAGTGCAGGTTGTGCATTTTTTGTTGTTGTTTTTGATATTTTAATATTGCGATTTAAAAAAAAAGCAAAAACAAGCAATGTGGCAACAAACACAGTTACGAAACGTACGAGAACAACATTAAGCGGTGCATACATTTAGGCATGTAACATAAACATAGAAATAAAGTGGAAATAAAAAAAAACATAAATAAAATAGTGTTAAAAATTATAGAATATTGAATATTGCATTAGTATTAATTAAATTCATGTATTTTAAATACGTAAATAGAATTCATGCAAGTTTAATTGAGAAAAAACATATAATAATTTTGCAAAAACTTAAAATCGGCGAGTCCTTAGAGTAGAATGATTAAAATATTAGTACTGGTTATACATAATAAGTAATTGTACATTGTTTGGCTAGGTCTCTGGGTTAACAACACTCTAAATAAACTTAGAGGCACTAATCGCTTTAACTTTTGGCTCAGAAGGAGGTTAGGATACTGAATAACTAATGAAGATTTATAGGACTTAAAAACTTTTGTTGGTATTGAAGAAACTTTTTCTTTTTCTTTTGGCATTGAGGAAAAATGTTCCTCTAAATTAGTGTTGACAATTTCGCTTCCTACGGTTGCGAGCAATCATTCGTCCCGCCGTGCAGTTGCTGATCTTATATATGGTGGTTCGTTTGTCAAATAAATATACAAGAGAATCAGTCGAAGTCAAACTTGCAAAAAATCAGCTTGGTAGAAGGACCTTTCTGCTATGCTCGGTGGATGGCTAAGGGTATCTACAACCTGAAAAGATTTTTGTACAGAAAACATTTCAAGATGACTGCACGCGAACTGAATGGTTTGCGTAATGTGTCTGTATATATTGATCTTCTTTTCTTTTTTTCTTGGGGGGAGGTGAGGAGGTGGGTGGCAGTAAAAGGGTTAGTATTTCAAAAGGGCAACAAAAAAACATTTGACCAATCTAGGGGTCACCCCGTGACAGTTTCAGTGATTTTTTAAGAAAATGTCTATTTTGTATGGGGGGACGCAGAAGGGTGGCACATTGGGGGTGGGTATGTTCCAAAAAAATATTGGTGGTGAAAAAATTATAGAACCCGATCATAGATTTGACCTCTCTTAGGGTTACTCAGTGGGAGCTATGAATTATTTTTCGAAACTCTCCTTAATTTTATGTGTTTTGTATGGGAAATCCCAGAGGAGAGTCACATAAGGGGTAGATGTGTTAAAAAAAATATAAGCCAACTGAAATTAATTGGGGGTTGGTCATACTTTCGATCCAACTAGGGGTCGTCCCGGAACAGTTACAGGGATTTTTCAAAAAATGTCCATTTTGTGTGGGGAACTCAGAAGGATATTAGATAGGGGGTAGGAATATTGCACAGAAATGCTACGGAAGAAAATAATAGGACCCAGTGATACACTTGACCCCTCTTGGGGTCACCACCGGGTAGACATAAACCATTTTCATTAAATTTCTGCCGAGTTACCCAACTTTAGGGTTGGCGCGGCAAGAGTTATCCCCACCCGATCGAGACCAAAATTTTGGTTAATAATTTTTTCCGAAACCCTACAAAGTTGGCCCTTGGAAGCTTTCAATATGTCAATATATATTTTTTCTACAACACTAAAACCAGGCTAATGTACATTAAAAATTGAATAAGGAGAAACGCAGATTTAAGATTTCAAAAATATAAAAAAATTTATTTTCCTTGGCAGACCCAATTAGATATTCTTATAATTTATAACTATAGTCAAAGTTACCAAAACTGTATGGGAAAAAACAGGATTTTTTTAGGTTGTTTTTGAAGTGACAATATATGAATAAAAACTGCCTTAGAATATGGTTTAATTAAATAAAATTGCTTAAGGATATGCCTTTTTAGATGTCAGTTAGTTGTCAAAAAGTATCGTAATTTATTTATGATTTTAAGTTTTTGCTTTTGAGTTAAAAAAAAAAAAATTAAAGTACAATGGAAATTATTGAAGAAATAAATAATGAAAAGTTAAGCAAATACAATAACAAAATTCAAAGAAACATTTTTACAAAAAAAAAAAAAAAAACAATTTAAAAACATAGAAAGTAATGACTTGCACTTACCTATGAGTAGCACTGATAGACACATCCGTATTATCTTTTGTTTAACAAAACGAATTTTTTAAAATGCCATTTTAATTTAGTGTGGATTGTATGATTTTTTTTAGATGTTTAACAAAAATTTAATTTTTCAGTGTATTTGTTTTTTTTTTCGCAATACCAAAGTGATTGTTGATGATGACATTTATGTTATTGTTGTCGTTGGTGAAGTTGTACGCAATTTGTTTTTATTTTGTTAATTTTTTTTTATGTAACATTTTATATAAATTGCAATTGTTAATGACAATTTTGTTGATAGCATGGTGTTGGTAGATGATAATTGTAGTTGTAGCAGCATTAACACATATATATATAGTAAATTTTTTTGTAAATAAACATACACACATAAGCAGCAGGCATTAAAGAATTTTTAAGCAAAAAATTTATAGCAGCAGCATAAAAAGCATGAGTTTTTTGTTGATTTGTTATAATTGCAATATTTTGTAGCGGTTGTATGTATGCGTGTTTAGATGAGTTTGTTAATTTGTATAAAATTGCATTGTTTTGTTATTTTATAATTATGTAATTAATTTTTTGTGTCAATTTTTATCCAAATCCCAAAAGGTATGCAATAAAATTTTTATTTACAATAGTGATAGTGTGTTTGTGGAGCCATGTTGTTTTTTTTCAAATTTATTAACATGATTAAAGCGCATATGTGAGTTTAGCGTATTTGTTGTTGTATATTGAAAAAGCATAAATGAAAAAATAAAGAAAATATTTATTTTTAGTATAAATTTTACAAATGTTCCATGGTTAAATATTATGTATATTTTTTTTTGAAAATGAAAATTATTTATATTTTTTCAATTTGTTTTTCTAAATAATAAGTACTCTGTTAATTGTGTTCAATGTTTCCAAAGATAATAAAATGTTTCTAAAAAAACACAAACAATAAAATGTTTATTTCGGCACTTATATTAAAATAATAATAATGTTGCATATTTTTGAGCGTGCATTAAAATAAATTGATCTGCTGTTGCAGTCTTTGGAATATTTTAGTGCTGTGTTTGTTGCATAAATAAATATGAACATGACTTGAGGGTATTGCAATTGAATTTAAATTAAAAATTAATTGTACTTGTCAGATACATGTGAATAATGTTTTTGTTGTTGTTCAAATGCATGCTTTCAGTGGCAGAAACAAAATATTATGCAAGGTGTTTTTTTTTCCTAAATCAAAAGGACATTTAAAACCTTTACTTATGCAGTGCAAATCAAAATTAATAGGATTGTCTATACAATACAATTTTAATTTTAAATAATTTAAGAAAGTGATTATCTCAAAGGCGTTGTATTTCCCAATCATTTACCATTATGATGTTATAATATGAAGCACTTAGTTTTTACACAAAAACCTTTTACTTAAATGGTATCTAATTTCAAACAAAAGTTAGATTTTCTTTTATTCAAGAATAATTTATTTTTGTATAGCATGTCGTATGAGCAACATTTTATTATTATGCGATAGTAAGAGCAGACAAACGTTTAAATAGCTGGGCCCTTTTAATAATGAAATTAAGAAAATAGTTGTTTCAAACTTCAATTGAAACAGAATCATTTTCATTGAAGCTTTTAACTAATTGATTGAAAAATAATGAATTTTTGTTACATAAATCAAACAATGTCAATAAGTTCACATATTATTAATTTGTTTGTTATTATATTAATGTTATTTGTGAAAATACACAAACTTTTTTCAATCAACGCTCACATGTTAAGTTGGCTGTATATGATGTATGCGATGTGCAACTGCAGTGCAACCAAATATTTAATTGGCGTTTATTTGTTGGCCAAATATTTAGTCTCATGTGTGCCCTGGCTTTTAAGAGATATGGTAAACTTCAATGAAAGTTTATTTCATTAAATTTTTTTTATGTTTCGTTGTTTAGTTAGTGCTGCTATATCAACAAAAAATTTAGTTTGAAGTTCTGTTGAGAATAAAATTACAGTTTTTTTTTTTTTTAGCAGCCAATCAAATCATTTACTCAAAATTTAATAAAATGTTATGCACAAATGGAACCTAAGTTGCATCGCACTTTAGATATGGTAATCTAATTGGTACTATTTGAAACTTTATCGTTCACCATGTCGTATGAGTAACATTGTTCAAGTTGAAAATGGCTGAGAAAATATGCAATTTCTGCTCATATTGATGTCTTAGCAATATTTGAGCAGAATAATGAAACGTTTAAATTGTTGGTACGATAAATCCGGAAACTGCTGTTTCAAGTTATATTTCGATATAAGGGTTGTGATATAATTTCGAATCAATATCATAGTAAAAATCTTTTCATCTTGAAATGGTGCTAAATAAACTATAAATTTGGTAAGTGGCTGCTTGCTATTATAACGTCTGCCAATACGCAAAGTTTGGGAAATCATTTACAATAAAAATGTCGGCAACAACAATAATCAGCTTTGATAAAATATACAGGCGTTGTCTCAAGCTTAGTAAGGGCATTAAGGAACACAAATTTATACTTTTGCGGAATTTATGTGAGTCATGAGATGTTTCAAAAAAAAAAAAAAGTTACCGAAACTTTTTACAAACAAAGTCATGATAGTTTAAGTAAAAAATCACACAAATTTTTAAAAAAAAGTTCAGACAAGCTGAATTCATAAGAGCTATGTGCGCTTAATGCAGTCTAACTCAGCAGTTTATTTTCATTAGCTCAGGATTCTTAGATATTTGCTTATAAGAAATCATTTGATCGAGACATTAGGTGTTAGTTGTTTTTCTTAAAATAAAACTTTTTAATATTTTCAATAACATGATGTTCAATCAAAATGTTGCTTATATAAGGTAATTTTTCTTTGTGGTATTTTCTTACTTTAAACGATATAAACTGTTGGAAAAATTTGAATGTTCATGTCCAGCGCACAAAAATCTTATGAGAGTGCCTGATAGTTGTTTTTGCGCAAAATATTTTTTAAAATTTATATGTATGTATATGGCACTTAGAAAACAACAATCGGAAAAGCTGCAGCACGCATAAATAATTCCTACACTGGTTTTTTTTTGTTCAAATGTATGCAAAAATTGCTCATAATTACTGGAAATTGTTATAAGGCTTTTCATAGCAATGGGACCCAAAAGCATGCAATAAAAAGTGTGCATGCCTGCAGAAAAATCGCATGCTAATTTTATGTTAAGAAAATTGCAAAAAAGGGAAATTTGTTAATAAATTAAAATTAAGAAAAAATTACAAAAATTGCCATAAAAAAAATTTCAAAAAATTAATTTTAAATAAAAATTGAGCTCTATAAAATAAAAGTAAGTTCTATAAAATTAAGATAAATAATAGACAAAAAAAAAATACCTATGCTATGAACTTATGTTTGTGAAATATAAAGTAAATTTAAACTTAAACCTTTAACCAATTAAGTCTATATTTAACCTTAAACCCTTATATTACCATTAATTATTTCAATGCTTTTAAAGCGATTTTATGAAATTATTTAATTATACTTTTACTTACATTTATCTTGACTCCTTCTTCGTCGACAAATACAGATAATGATACAACAGATAATAATCACCGCCAAAAGTAACCCCAAAATTGATGCTATCAATATGATGAGTGTCGTTTTATTCATAGCTTGCCACCAGGCCAATTGTTCTGGGAAAATATAATAAAAATAGAGTTTAGTAAGTAGTAAATTTTATTAAAAAATTGGTGATTTTGTTACAAACATTTTGCAGGATATTGTAAAATATTTAGAATTAAAAAGCGAACGACATTCATAAATATTATTTGCTTTGAGTCTTTCATGCTGCGTGAAACATGCAGTTATTGTTTTATTTTCAATAAAATTAATTTAAAATTATCAAAATAAAATTATTGTTTGTTGTACCTACATATTTTTTGCTTATTTCATAGATATATTTTTTATAGTTCTTAAAAAATATTCGATTAATTTAATCAGTATGAATTTTTAAATATTATTTTGACAACAAAAATTATTTTTAGCCACCACTCAAACTTTCACAAGTTCTTAGACCAAAAGTATTTACAACGATGCTCAACAATTTTTATTTGTCGAAACGTATGAGTAACATGCAATTATTATGCTGTAAAGCGCAACAGTGTTGGCATTTACGGTAAATTTGAATTTTTTTCAGTAGGTTTGCGTTTTGAAAAATATGCGTCATTACATTCGATAAATTTTCAGTATATTCGGTATAGTGGACGAATTTTCAGTACATATGGCACATTTTCGGTACACTTGGAATATTTCTAATTATGTATAGTATTACCTTTTTTTTATTTTTTTAGTAAATTTAAGAATAATTTTTGTCAATAAGCTTAGTAAATGTTTTTTTAGCAAAACCTAAGCAAAGCAGCACATTTTAAAGTTATTTAGTCAGCGCTTTATGATTTAAAGAGTATTAATGTTTTCATTATTTTGCCCCTCTGCAGTTATCTAGAAGGTTTTAGACATTAATTGAAACTTACCTTCTTCAGGTATTATAGGTATTATAAGGATTTCTGTAAATTGAAAGTTAAAATTTCATAATTAGCATTTAGAACACAAAAATTTCTAAAACTATTTGCATTTGCAAGAGTTTGGGGACGTCCATTAATTAGATTTGGTTTCTAATATTGAAAATTTGAACCATCTCCTTCTTGATGAGATATGGTGAGACCACACCCCCCCCCCCTCCCCGCGACATTTAACCTATAATTTTTATAAAATTCAGTACATTTTATATGTTTAGGTATTTTTCTTCACACCACCATGTCGAAATAGTGATGTCTACTCCCCACTAGGCATATAACTATTCGGAAACAATACATAACGTACCAGAAATGTACTCTAAGCAAAATTTTAATTGCAAAAAAAAACCCTTTTTCCTTAATTTTGTTTTTTATATAGACGTATGCGTAACATTTAATTATTTCTCAGGTTTTCGGGATTTCAAAGTCTAGTAACTTGAGTTCGATGATATGGAAACGTATGATTAAAAATTCAATTTGCGTAAGATTTATCGAATTAGTAAAAATTCTGAGCAAAACCAATGGCCGCTAAGTACTCAGCTTTAATTTTACCTATTCAATAGCTCCTTAAAAGCTTCAAGATATGTTAAAAAAAGTCTTTTAGATGAATTTTGAAAAAACTTTGGCGATAACAAAAAGGCGAAACTTTCTATTTTCATTTTCCCAAAAAAAAAAAACTGTAGCATATTAGATTTAATATTATTTTGCCGCAAATTCCTTTTAATAATCGCACTAGACTTAAGTTTTAAAATAAATTTTTAAATTTATTTTTTTATGATTTGGTAGGATATTTTTATCTCATTGAATTCGTAACTCGTTTCGATCGGTTTATAAAAAACCTTGTATATAACAAATACATAGCTATTTTTATATGATAAGCCTTAGTTTGAAATTAAATGAAAAATTTTTATTGGACCAATATTTCTTTAGCAAAATGGTGAAACCTGTTTTATGCCAAATTTGTACCCTACTCACAATACACAACATTGAACAAACGATTCTTTGATCTTATAAACGCAGTTGCTTAATTATACGTGTGCGATATTTCGTTGATTCTTTTTTCTTCCTTACGTTTTGCTTGTTGAGACGTATGAGTATGACATAACTTAAAATATTTTTTAAAAACTTTATACCAAGTACCTTTTGACCGATGCCACTAAGTACTGAACGCTCAGCGTGTTATTACTCCTGTTTATCTACATAAACTTAACTATAGATTTAAACATTGGCTGTCAAAAGTCTATATAGAAATAAACACTTTAAAATGCAAGTTATTTTGACGGTTGCTTGTTATGATTTAAAACTTGCTTAACTAAAATATTGATAACAGTATGTTTTTTGTTTATGAATTTAATCTATGTACAATAATAAACACGCATATTTATGTATATGTTTATTTATTTTTAACATTCTATAAAATCTGAAAATAGAAAAAACGACGTTTTTCCATCATGCTTTTATGTATATATCCTTAGCATGCTTTTATATTTAAAAAGAGTATAACATGCATTAAAATATTCTACTTCCGCTAACGTTGTCTGCTAGTCATTTACATTTAATTTAATTTAACATAAATAGAAGATGACGCAATTTATAGCACAACTTTATACATATGCACATCAACGTAGGCGCAGAAAACATAAATAAATATATACAAATATGTATGCGTGTACGAATGACGTTTACTTATTTTATAATCAACGCTCATGTACATACATATGTATGTTATGTTATTTTGTTTAACAAATGTAGAATTTTCTAATTTAAAGTTAAGGCTGTCAAAGCAGAAAATCTCTAATGAATGAAGCGTAGTATAATTTTAGGCATTAGTATAGTAAAATATTAATTTTAAAACTTGTTAAAGAAATTTACGAGTGAGCTGTGCGTTTAAGTAGTGCATCATATTTATTTATAGTAAAAATGTAAGATTTTAATATCTTTTTCAGCATTAATGTAAATAAGAATTGCTTTTACCAAGATATTTCAACGAAAATTTTTATTATCTGTAAGCGGCCAATAACGAAAATCTATTTTGTGTACACCATCAATGAGTCAACATAACAATGTAATTCTATTGATGTTTAATAACATCGGAGTTGTGAAATTTAAGTAAAAGAAGTACAAATTTTGAGTACAGAATTTTTTTTTAAAAAGTAACATATGTACATAAGAATGATGTTAATGATAGTTGTTACGAGAAATTATTTATTTTTTGTAGCTGATATAGTTAGTCGATTTAAAGCGTTTCTCCATGTTTACTATTATATGTATAGTATGTATTATAATTGATTAATATGATATTTTAAAATTCTAGGCGGCTATTGACCAAAGTTGAATTTTGTATGAAAACATAAAATAATTAACAAAAAAGGGCTATTAAATGACTGCTATATATAATATTTTTGAGAAGAGGTTTTTAGAATAAAATTTTTCTGTATACATAGTTCGTTTTGTAAATTTGTTTGTTTGTCTTCGAATATCTACTGTTCAATACGGTTTCATATACTTGTTTTTGATTTAATTTATGGCAGTAAAAAATTTAAAAACGCCCCATTGTCTTATCACTAACTACGACGTTTGGGTAACTTTTATCTGAAAATTTAATGAAGAAATTTATGAAGTCCTTGTTATCTAATAAATATTTTTACTGTGGCCGTTTAGGATAAAACACCGTATAAGACTTTTTCAACTGAAAGTGTTTTGGTCACTAAATTTCACAATATTTTAAGAATTTATTCATATTTTTACTAACTGACTTACTTACTAACTTTTCAAATGACTATCACCACGTTTATGTGTCATTGTGCCAACAACACTTCCTTATGTTTTGTTTCACTTGTCTACTGTTATGAGTTTACCAGAAAATGTGTAGCAACTTATGCAACAATTATCGCAAAACTTGCAATACACCAAGAGGACTTTAAAATTTCATAATAAAAATGTCGTCATCGTTGTTGTCTTGGCTTTCTTTGTACACTTATGTATGTATGTCTGCATTTACTTGATTGTCAGCAACATTTTTTATATTTCTTCTACGTACCTACTCTTTTCTGTGTGTGTATTTAACTTTTTGTTGTTGATTTAACAAATGAAATGTAAGTGGAAGTGTAAAAGAATGAACGAGCGCAAGTTGCAGCTATAGTAAAAGAAATGCATTTTATACTCCAAAGTTATGTTATATATGTAGGTATTTGCCTCAGTAGTATTGCGTAGTTATTGTTAAGGTGTCCATCAAATGTTTCATTCTTTTATTATAATATTTCTAAATACTTAGTAATGAAATTTGCTTTATGATAAATTAACAACACAATTTTCTAAACCTTCTACTTTATTGTTTATGCAATACAAATTAGAAATAAACAAATCGCATTGTTTTTGGGACACTCTGTTTTACACACACACACACTCACCAGCGCTATAAACACATAAATGAAATGCTTTTCATTTAGCTGTTTAAGTGCAGTATTTATTATGCATGCATGTATTTGTGTGCTTTTATTTACAAACAGACAAACAAACATTCACATATTATTATGTATTTACAAGCGTGTATTTGTTCTTGTACTACAAGCGTTATGTGTGCTATTGTAGAATATTTGTTCTTGTTGCTATTTGCTGTCAAAATTTAAAGAAGTAAAATAAGATTGAGTTGCAAAATTGCTTCAAAATTAACTTAAAATTCGGTGCTAATGTGTATGAGCTATTTCTGACGAAATTTTGATTTTTGCAACCAAAGGCACTTCCGATTTTCTTAAAACTTGAATATGATATGCTTTACTAAAAATAAAAACTCCGAATTTTACTTCTTAAATTGTCTTTTTGGCACATTTGACGGTATAAAACGGCCTTAGAGTTAAAAAAATAAACTTCGATAGCTGTACACGCTATTTACTCGAAAACTAGCTAACTTAAAAAAATTGTCCTCTTCATTCGAGTGAAAGCAATTACCAGCGAGCCATCTTTTCAAGTTTGGAAAAAGATAATAGTCGCTGGAGGCCAAGAATACGGTGGGTGGGGTAGCAATTTGTATTGCAATTCGTTCAATTTTGCCATTGCTTTGAATCACCGATACGATGTTGCTTTTGACCAATTGTCAGCCAACACGGCTCCCATCGCGCGCACATCTTTTTCATTTCGAAATGCTCATGCAAAATATTGAAAATACTTCCGATCGACAGCTCCATTATGTCTGCTAGCTCTCTCCCTTTTACTTTGTGGTCTTTCAAAAGGATCAGATTGATTTTCTTGAACTTTTCTGAAGTGCTAGCCTTATTCGGCTGGCCCGAACGTGGTGCATCACTGGTGCTCGTACGACCCATTTTAAATTCAGCAAACCATCTGTAAACAGTTTTTTTTCGACGGAGCAGATGTGCTGTGATGTTTTTAGAGCCATTTAAATGTTCGCTTCTCGTTTTTTCCGATCACAATTTGTGGCGCCTTCTCTGTGTTAGGCCCGGGACTTTTCAATTAGTATCTTGGATTCGTTTTAATGTATTTTATCGAATTTCACATTCGTTTAGATAGACCAAATGAGATTTTTGTTGCAGCTCTCACTTTTGCTCGACACTCATTTCGACGATATGAAATGTGATTTTTGTTAAAGCTCTCATATTTGTTGGAACGCTCATCGACACTCGTTCGACACTTTTGGCTCTGTGATGCGAGCACCATCTATCACCTTAAGGATCATATCTATAAAGGAAAGCCGCCTAATGCGCGAGCCCAAACGAACGTAGGCTAAAACATTGTAATTGATTTAGGCAAAATGTATGGGAATTCGAACCCGATCGCAAAAGCAGACAATTTCTTCATGTCTTTTCAAATGAAGAGCTCTCCTGTGTCGATGGGTACTGAGCTGTTGAAGACCTTGCACTATAGGATAAGCCTTATATTTCATTCCTATATTCGTAAGTCAACTGGTTTTTGAGCAAATAATGTTTTCAGCTTTCAAAGTTTTGTAAAACTCTAAAAATTGATCTTGCCGTAATATGCACCAATATGATAAATGTACATAGATATATATATATTTTTTTAAGCAAAAATTAATAAATTAAAGTTTGTAGAAAACCGTTAAAATAGAGCTTTGAAATAAAAATTTCGGTAGAAATAGCCTCATTAAAATAAAACTTATCTATGACTAGAGCTTATTACGACCAACACTACACTACAACACAAAATATTTTTCTAATTTATAAATAGATTTCAATATGTCTACTTACTTTTTGGGCGCACTGTTAGCAAAATATTTCAATTTAGCATATATATTCGGTTTAGAGCAGCATAAGTAAAAGCAGGCAAGCCAAAATTTTATAAGACAATATTTTATGTAATAAGCGATTAAGTTGAAAAAAGAGGAAAAAGAAAGAGAGAGAGAGAGAGATGGGAATGTTAATAAATGATTATCTTTGTTAGTTTATGTTTACAATTTTGTTTTTTTTTTTGTTTAGTAAATTAGCGTTAAAAAATGACAAAATCTCTTAGCCATTAACAATGCTACAAAGCTAAGTTTATTGATTTCTTTTCGAATAAGTTTTAATACAAAAATAATGGTATCCAATAAAAAGGTTTCAAATTTCGTTTTATGAATATCTTTTTCAAACATCAAATGTCTTATGTGAAACATCGCAATGCAACTTTTAGTTAGCTTAGTTGAACTTAATGAAATTAAAGCATACTTTTGAGGGGAGTTTTCTTTACACTATAGGCCTTTTTGCAAAAGTCTAGAACAAAAAAATGCAGGCTTTAATTTATTTAGCTCAACTAGGCAAATTGTTTTTTTTTTTCTTCGATCAATGAACAGTGCCCACACGCGCATACAGCTTATTTAGTATGATGAAAATTAATGCCTGGGGACATGAGCATATTTTGGTAAAGATATTGGGAAAAACATTCAAGATAAATTATAGCCATTGGCAAACATCAACCAGGATTGCAGCTTTTATAGGACTTTATTACAACCTTATATTTCTCTAAGTTGCTACAGCATTTACCTTTCCACCAAATAGTAAAAGCAGAACCAGCTGGCATTATGATGTAATCGATGAATGTATTATAAAAGTAAGAAAATCAATTAAATTAAAAATAAATTATTAAAATAAATTAAATAAATTTTTACCAAAATTGCAAGTAAATTTAGTTAATTTACTAAAAAAAAAAATTTTCAAATTATCATAAGTACAATAAGTTATAATTACTTAAGCCGTAATGGGCCTTATTAAACCATAGCCGGATTATTGTTTCATAATTTTATTTCAAAATTGTTAAAAATTTGAAAAAAGTGCTTAAAAAGACTGGGAAATAAAAAATTAAAATTTTACAGATTACTTTGTTTTATAATAAAAATTTCACATCTGACTAAATTCAAAAGATTGTTAAAATTTTTATTAAAATATTCTCGCATATCAGTAGAAATAAATAATTTAAAAGTTCACAAATGCGGTAACTATTTTTATTACACTGTATATGAAAAATATGAACACACCACGAAATCTAGACATTATGCTGACGGCAAAATTACAATTCAATGTAAATACAAAACAAAATTCCAACTGCAGCCCACTGCCATTACCACATGGAATGATATAATAATTCAGACAAGTGTTTGTTACACGAGTAATGAATGCAGCCAGCGCCAAAAGAATGTGCAACTAAAGGTATCCACATGTTGTATGAACAATGTAAAAGTTCGACTTATAGAAATATGTGAAATTACCAACGGAAGCTATTAAAATTGTTTCATATGGAAATATTTTCTTGCAAAAATTCTCATATTTACCGCACACATATACACAGACAGAAACACACATATTCACAGATAAAACTCATACTCATACCAGGCAGTATCATCAGGTGGAAAGCAAACGACCAACATAACAGCTGTATTCGCTCGTACACACAAACAACAACTCAAAATAATCAATGTAGGGTCCACTGCATATGTGTCTGTGTCAAAAGTGTAAAATTTTATACCCTCTGTACCCTCCTATATTTTTTAATTAAACTTTTATAAAAGTTTGCCACATTCATTTCGTGTTTTAAGACTGCAGACGACGCGGTACGGTCATCGAAAACTGACGAACTGAAACTGGACCTGAAGCTGTTGCTGATGAGTATAAAAACAAAAGGAGAAAGAAAAACAATAAAAAAAAATTACAGCAAGACAAAAGAAATAAAACAAAGAAAAAAAAAAAAAAAAAAAAATGTAAAGCTGCATTTAATGTATAGCGCAAGGGTATGCTGTAGTTAACGTTCAGGAGTATACAGCAATCAGAGTCGCCCCCATAGATATGCAACATTTTTGTATTTATTTGCATTGGCTATGGTAGTCGTTGCATTTTTTTTTTAATTTTATTTTTTTTCATTTTTATTTTATGTATGTTGCTTTTGCTTTGTGTTATTCTTTTCTTTATGGTTTTCTAAACGACAGCTGCCAAGTAACGCTGATGAATTGATTTGTGTTAGAAATTTCCTGCATTTTTTGGCTTTACTTATTATGATTTTTCTATACATTCAGTATTTTTCTTGTTTTCCAACAAATTTTTATTGTAAAATTTTTTAGTACCACACTTGAACGCCTTGCTGGCAGCCAGTACTTTTTATTGGACTTAACAGATGTTGCCGTATGACAATAGTTTTATTTAATTTTCTTGCATTAGAACTTTTAAGCGGCCACTTATCAAATTTTGATTTATTGTAGAGCATCAAATCTTAAAAAAAATGTTTCAAACATAATAGCTCTAGCTTGAATCGGAGTTGAGCTAAAGGTTGTTCAAATTTGAGGTTTTTTTTCAAATTTGCCGCCATTTTTTCTAGATTACAATGGTGTTTTTTTCAAGTATAAAATACATAAATACATTTGAAATAATTAAAATGGATCGCTGTGCGACTAAAAAACGTTTTTTCATTATTTTTTGAACTTATTTTAAATATTGGTAAGTCATTTAGAAAAAGATTTCATTTAAAATACGGTAGAGAAAATGCCCCGACAAACCATGCTTTTAAGTTAATCACTGATAAATTTGATGAAAGATCAGCGAAGCAGAATTTATTATCGTAGTGGTCGTTTAAGTGAAAATATTGTATCTGTTAGCACAAGTGTTGTTCGAGAGCCAATTACAGCAAATCATCGTCGTTCACAGCAATTAAACCTCAAACCAGCCATTCTTTTCGATTTTGAGAGATGATAAGAAACTTTTTGCGGAGACAATTGGAAGATATTGATGTGCAGAATATGTGATTTCAACAGATTGATGAAATCTGCTGCACGGCAATGGAATCAATCGATCTTCTGAAAGAGAAATCGAATAATTTCTCGAAGAACAGATGTGAATTGGCCACCAAAAGCATGCGATTTAGCATCATTGGATTTGTTGTTAGGAGACGTCCATTAATTACGTGAGGTGTTTTTTTTAAAATTCGGACAGGAGGAGGAGGAGTCCTCTTGGTGAGATTTCGAGAGATCTGGCGGGACCCCCCCTCCCTTTCCTCCAGTGAGATTTAAATTATAATTTTTAATGTAAATTCTAAGTTGACGTGAGGTTTTCCTTGACCCCCCCCCCCTGCTTGGTAAGATTTCGCCGGACTCCCTCTCTCGCTATTTTAGCTCACGTAATTAATGGACGTCCCCTTATGAGGTTTCTGAAAGAGTAAAACTTATATGGATGATCCCTAAATTGTTCAACAGCTCAAAAGAAGCATTCAAGTATGAGTCAATATATCTTAATTTGAGTCAAAATTTTGAGTCTGGTTAAAAATTTCAGGCATGCGCCAAAGTTTCTAGTATGCGTGAAAATTAGGAAATTGTGAAAAAAATTTTGCGCATAAGTCAACATCACAAAATTGAGCCAACATTTTAAGAATCAGTCGAAATTTTGAGTATAAGTCCATGTTTTAAAGATGAGTTAAAAATCCAAATAACAGTCAAAATTAATATAACTCAGCTCCGATATAGACTAGCATCTAAATTATTTACTATATCTGTTCAGCTAATATTACGCTACGATAATGTATAAATTGATAATTGGCCGTGAAAACAATTCAAGCCAATTTTGATAATGGTGTTAGTTAAATATTGTAAGAAAATTAATTAGTTGCAGCAGGAGTTCATTATTGCAAGTTTTTTAACTATGATTTTCAGCAACGCTGTTATTAAGTGTTGTTTCAATTACATCAAGTTTGTGGTATTTTTCTATAGCACACACTCTAAGGAATCGCTCAGTAATCACCAAAAGATGGCAGCACTACGCTTCATTTTATTTTAAACTGTTATTTTGACCTACTATATCTTTCCTCATTTGTTTTTATTCTTCTATTTAGTTTTGTATTCTCTAGAAGTTTTTCTATTTCTATATCTATTCCTTTTTTTATGCACTGTTCTTAACGTATGTTTATTTGTCCAACAACCGCCAACCGGAAGTTGATTGCTACCAAATATTTGCTTGTCTGTTTCCGTTTGCTGCTATTTTTCATTTTCCATTTTTTTTCCTTTTTTTTTCTGCTATACATGCGCTCATATAAATGGAGTTGTAATTTTTATTTCATTTTTTTACATTATTTAAAAACAAAATGAAAAGAAAAACAGTAGATAGTCAATTTTGTTATACGCTCTTTCTTAAATGATTTCTATGTGGCTCTATTTTGATTTTATTTTATTTTATTTTTTATTTGCCTTTGAATGGTTTTTGTATGGATTTTCAAACTGCAGATGAAATCAAATTCTAAGCGCGATATTTGCTAAAAAATTTTAAATTTTTAGGACAATAGCCAAATTAATTCAAAGAAAAATTGTCTGTAAAAATAATATTTTCGAGCGAAATAGTAAAGGTGGACATTTTTTTTTTTTTTTGAGTAGTTTTTATTAATTTTGGCCGGCATTTCCTTAACGTTTTTGAATAATATTTTCTCTTTTATTACGACTTTTCGAGGTGCTGTTGCTTTTTAAATAGTTTCTCTTTCTCTGCTAATTGTATTTGTATGGCGGTTTGCAAGCTCACATTTTTATTGATTAAGTATCGATACTTTTTACTCAAAATCTTAAAATCTTACTTATTGCTAGATGATTTTACTTGCAGCGAGCATCCTCTGCTGTGTTTTCATTTGGCAATTAGGGAATTGACTAAATTTTTATTTTGTCTCTTTCTACTTTGTACTTTTTGGTTAACGCTATTGTTGCTGTATTGCTGTAAAAAAAAATTCTTTTTTTTTTTTTGTAGATAGCGGTAACGGAAATTGATTTTTCTTCTTTAAAGTGAATTTCATTTTTTTTTTTTTTTTGCTTATTGGCCTTAGCTACAGCTATTGCTGTTGTTTTAAGCTGCTTACTTTTGGATTTTGCAGCATTTTATAAATTTTGACTTTTGGATTCAATTCGTTTTCTCGTTATTATTAGTATTGTATTTCGTCTGAATTTAAGTGATTTTATACAGAATTGAAAGTGCGCGAGCGTTGGCGTGATTGATTAAAATGCAATTGGCTTAGAAAGGCTTTACCGAGAAAGAAATAAATTGATATAAGCAGTTTAAGCATATTGAATTTTTGCTGATATTTTGCAATTTCAATTTGAAGTGAAATATTTGAGAGAAGTTTCTAAATAAAAGTAACAGATTTTTTAAATAATTCATTGAGTTAATTTATTGTTTTTCTCTTGACATTTTGTCACTTAATTGGCGACATCTTCAAGGGTATATTTATTACATTTTTAAGCCAAAAAACAAAGTTTTTTACAGTGTTAAATAACATAGATTATTCATGTCAATTAAAATTATATGTTAAAATTAAGAAAAAACACCTTTTTCACAATAATTAAATTTTAAAATTAACACATTTTAATAATATTTTTATAAATTTTACAACAAAAATAATTTTAAACTTGCAACTTGCATCACGAAAATCATAACTATGTTCATTCCACAATCTGCAAACTCTGCT
Source organism: Meiosimyza platycephala (assembly GCA_963662105.1). Classification (NCBI taxonomy): domain Eukaryota; kingdom Metazoa; phylum Arthropoda; class Insecta; order Diptera; family Lauxaniidae; genus Meiosimyza; species Meiosimyza platycephala. The sequence continues at coordinate 100,897,616 of OY759208.1, read as the reverse complement.
GCAATTTAATGGCTAGGCAGAGATTAAAGACAAAAGTAGAAAAAGACTTGAAATAAATATTGTGTTGAAGCATTTTTGCCTTTAGAAAAAGTAAACCAATCGTTACCAGATCAAATTATATATTATATTACTTATCATTAATAATTTTTATGGATAATGTGGCAACTTGATTTGACAATGATCTAGACACATCAGAGATAGTCTTTCTGTCGCATAGTCAGAAGGACTTAAAAGTAGTTGCGGTACCGGAAGGAAGGTGGGGGGGGGGGGAGTAGATGAAGGAAGCTGTTGCTTCGGGAAATAATATTAAATATTTTTGTTGATCAGATACTTTATTCAATTTAATCGAACTTTTGAATTTATTTAATTACTTTTTTTATATTAATTTTTTTTTTTATTAAATTTTAAATGGATGCTACACTCTTTTCAATATATGATGGAACTTGTGCAAAGCAAATAAATGCCCATTTTTTTCTTTTTTTTTTGAAAATTTGAAAATATTTTCAAAAGTAGGGGGCCGCAGATTGGTTATGTATCATTTTATGGAACACACTCACTGCATTTAATTTCCTAAGATTATTCAGAGGCCTTGTTAAAGAGCAGGCCTACAATCGATTGTCAGTGAAAACAAAAGTACTTGAGTCCTTTGTAAAGTTTGCCGCCAGCACATTTTCTCTTAAGTCAGCGACTTAATTAATGGCCGTAATATATGTAAACAAAAAATTTTCCTATAGCAGAATTGTCCAGCGACAACTCAACTTTACTCAGCTGAATACACCCAACGTATTTTGTATATTTGCTATCGTAATGTATTTACTTACCGGCAACTTCAATTTCACAGAATGTACCCGCTCCCTCAGTATTGTTGGCCACACAACGATAGGTACGTGCAATTTCATAATCTTCGGTCAGTACAAAATAACTTTTATTTTTGTAGGTTTTATTGTCAGCACTGCCCAGCAATTCGACAGTTTCATTTTCACCTCTAATTGACCATGAAAAGTCCGCCTGAAATGAGAAAAGTGTGTGAAAATAAATAAGAAATACGTTAAAATGCACAAACAAATTGCAATGTAAATACGATCAGCATGTTAAAGAGTGCACTATATATACAAAAAATAATGATTTATACAAAAATTTTAAATTTTTGTTATCTTCGATTATAAGTTTACGCATGTAGATAGCTTATTATAAGAAGAGTTCTGACATGAACAGTTTTATTGCTGAAGCTTCTTATTCAAAAGTCATTCATTCAAACCAGCAATTATAGCTTGGTCATAATGAATCCTTGAAAGACAGAAAACTACCTATGATTCAATTTAAAACCCAGACAGGTTTAGAGCTATAGTGAAGATAGTTTTATCGCTATCGATTGGAAGCACAAAACACGAACTTTTCAATTTTGTTGCCTATCCATAACTTAAACTTTGAGTGATTATCTGTTTCTATAGCTTTGATGGACGAAACGATTAATAAACCAGTATGCAGATTCAACCGAAAAGTTTTTGCAATATCTTTAACGATTTGGTGCAACAAATACGTAATGAACATCTTTTCAATTTTAAGAAGTTTTGAAAACAACTACGTTTATGCCCACCTTAATGCAATATGCATCAGTGCATAATTCAGTGTTTTATTACTGAAGCGCTGTAAGACAAATATTGAATTAAAGATAAATGTAGTGAGGCAGTGTTTCATTTTAATGAAATAAAAAAAAATGGCGAACGACAGCAACGTTGAGCATTTTTTGCACTTAACTTAAGCTTTTGGTAAGATTACACGAGTTCTTCTGAAGAACTCATTTTGTGCGTATTTTGAGCTGAGACAAAGTTGAAGCAGTGCAAAAATATTTGTTTGTCCAATTTTTCAACCATTGGGCTTTTCGCATATCACTAAATAATTAAATTTTACACTACCATATTATTTATCACGCTAATTTTTACATAATCACTGACTTATCATCTTCTGCCTAACATTTCTTTGTATTATCTTGTCACTTAAAATTATTTAATTCTTCGTACTTATCACAAAGTCGCCTACTTATCTATTATTTCCTCTAAATTATAACTATGTATTGAGTTCTAGAGCCGCCATTTTTATTTATTAGTTTTCACTCATTATTTAAAATTCATATTTTTTTTCACTTATTATTTATGGCTAGTCACTTATCATTTAATTCTAAACATTTTAAGTTTTTCAATCTTTACTTATTACTAATCAGTTACTCTATTCACTCATTAGTTATCAATTGTACTAATGACTTACTGTTTCCCAGTTTTAATTTTTTTTTTTTTGTTTATTTCAATTATTCTGAGCTCATTCATCTATCAATTATTACCAATCAATTATCAATTTATATTTAAGCTTTTCAAGAAATCATTGTCTTATCAATCATCACTTTCACTTATCATGTGATATTTATCTCTTATTAGTATTTTCTGATATTTGTAAATCTTCTTTTCCAATATTCACAGGAATAATCGCATGACATTATTTCATTCTTGAGAACGAAATATAAAGACACCACTACGAGTCCATGATTTTCCATAATGGGCTCAAGATGTTTTGAAAATTTAGTAGAAAAAATCAAGATATTGTTTAATAATATTGCTCAACTTCAAGATATGCTTCTTTGCCAAATTGAAATATACAACAATTAGATTTGATTTCAAAAAGCAGCTTGCATTTGACACAAATTAAGTTTTCATTTCAGTTTTTATTAAAGTTGCTCCTCTCATAAAATGCCCATATAACGTTTGTTTAAATGCCTTCATTTGCGCACGTTATCCTTTAAACGAGCACTCAACCTAATGACATAAAAAAGATAAAATCCAATAAAGCTAAATGAATTTTTCGTAGCGCCAAAGAAATCCATCTTCATGGTTATTTAAATTTTCCAATAAAATAGCGCACGTTTTTTTATTCAGCCTCCCCCACAACACACTTTTGTCCGACTTACATATAAACCAGCTACCCAAAAGCCTACAAACCATTTCATATATCTACGATACGGTGGGCTATCGCAAAAACAGTTGATGGTGGGTATGAAAAAAAACGACAATATGCACTGCAGCACTGATTTATGCAACCCACTTGAAATCACCCAATAATACTGCAACTTATGCAATAACCCTCATGGCTGCTGGTGCAATTTTATTGCAGTGTAACTTCACGCGGTATACTCATAAAATGAATAAATCTCTGGCCTGCTTCGAACTGCAGTGGGTGCGGCAAATGTTGTAATAAAAATGAGATTGAACTGTTTTGTAGGCTTTTTATGAAAAAAAAAAAAAAAATAAAATTCAGAAATTCACATTCACTTGCGCCGAAATTGAAATTTTGACACAATTTCTTATCAACTATTTGCTGACCGATCAATGTTCTTTTCTTTAGGTACCACGCCTACTGATGCGTAACTGTTTTTTTATGTTCAGTGAGAACTTGAATTTAAGGATTCTTAATATCGAATTCCACTTACATTTGATTAGAAGTTTTACTGGTAAGTAATGGGTGAAAGGTATATTTCTCATTTGGTAGGTATCACGCCCGTTTTTGAAATCTTGCTCATTTTTAGTACATTGAAAGGTGTTGTCAACTGAAAAATTTTGTATCATATTGCAGTAAAAATATTTCACACTTTAACTTTTTACTCGAATAATGTCTAAACTGTTTATTTATATGGAAGGTAACACGCTCACTTATTTGATGATCTTCGTACGGTGAGTGATTTATTAAAGGATGTTATCTTTTACTATTTCCGAAATATTTTTTTTGACATGTTTTTATAGTATCTAATGAGATCTTACTTATTATTGACAGCCCTAAATTATGCAATAGTTTAAACGTCTACAATTTTTTACATTGATATGTTGATCGTTTACTTTACCTGAACTAAATAAAAACGTTAAAAATTATCATTACATTTAGAGTCTGTAAACCACATGTGTAAAAAATTGGCAAATTTTGCTCAACACTGCGAATTTACAATACTTTAACGAGTGATGCTAAGCTTTGCAGCTTTTTCCATTTATATATTTGTTTGTGTATCTACATTTACAGCGTTTATGTTGTGCATGTTTGTGTCAATTTTGATTTTTGTTAAATGTGTACTCACCTCTTCAGGATTTCCGAATGCTGTACAAATTAATGTATCCTTATCATTTTCTTGTCGCCTTTCAATTTCGCAACTTGGTTTAACTAGAAATGAGAATGGATTTAGCGGTAATGATATTTTTAAAAAAATGTTTTTTATTAATAAATAAAGATTAACAAAAATAAAGTTGAGTTAAAAATAAAGAAAAAAGGAGCAATAATTTAATATTAATTTAAGAAACTATTATGCTAAGTATTAGACTTTATATAAGAAAAAAAATTGTCCTAAAATTTAATTGAAATTTTGCTCAAAACGAATAGCAAACTGGTGCTAAAGTTAAAGTAGAAATTTTTCAAAAAATGTTCGAAATATATAGGTACAATATTGTTACGTGTATTTATGTATGTATATTAGGGTGTTTAATTTTTTTTAAAGGTTCTTCAAATTCAAACCTTAAACCGAAATTCGATTTATTATCAAAAAAAAAGTAATTCATGAATTTTTTCAGATTTTTTTGAGGTCATTTACCACTCGCCAATCGCCATTTAAATAAAAAAAACTCGCACAATACATTTTTTCCTTTATAATTTTTATTCATGACTTCTAAACTAAATTTATTCTTGTCTAAATATTAAAGAATAATAATATCTTTGGGTTGGGTATCGAAAAAAACGGTTTTTACCTATCTTCTAAGTGTGAAAATTGGAAGAAATGGACAAAAAATTGCCTAATATTTTTAAGTAAAAAAGCGAAAAAAGCAAAAATTAGGCAAGTTTAAGTCCATTTCTTCCAATTTTCACACTTCTTCTAAGTAATAGGTAAAAACCTTTTTTTCGATACCTAACCCAAAGATATTATTATTCTTTAATATTTAGACAAGAAAAAATTTAGTTTAGAAGTCATGAATAAAAATTATAAAGGAAAAAATGTATCAAGCGAGTTTTTTTATTAAAGTGGCGATTGGCGAGTGGTAAATGACCTCAAAAAAATCTGAAAAAATTCATGAATTACTTTTTTTATATAATAAATCAAATTTCGGTTTAAGGTTTGAATTTGAAGAACCTTTGAAAAAAAGTGAAACACCCTAATGTATATACAATATAGTGACAGCAAACTTTATAGCCTTACTGTCTTAGACATAAACTGCTATATATGTAGATAATTTTTTGAAGAAATTTAGCTCTTTATGAATAAATAAAATTAAGTCTAGATCTTTTTTTATTTTCTCAACATAATTTCTATTTTTTTAAATACACCTTTTAAGTCGTAAGTTCAACTTTAAACATTCCGCAAAATGAAGTTTTTTGGGCTTTTCATAATTAACATTATATCCGCATTATCTACTACTTTAACCTACTTTAACCCTCTACAATTTATTTTTTATTTTTGGAACAAACTCGATTCGGATTCGGCAAATCTGCGTGCGGTGTGCGTTTTTATATTACCTAAAAACGCAAAAGTAAACTGACACATTCTGAGAGTGATATCATGTAACTTTGGCTTTCAGATCGTTCTTTTAAATACAAGTTTCAACACTTAAAATTGCATATTTTTTAGTGACAAATTTATCACAATTTGCCGATTAAGATTCATGAAAAGCCTGGAAAAGATTTCTTTGTGCATTCCAAATAATTTAATAAGATTTGCCACTCAGCATTGGCATTCAAGTTCAATTTAACACCAATATTTTTGTTTCTGGATCATATTGCTTTTATTTGAAATTTAGTTTTCAACAGTGCCAAATTATTTTTGTCAATAATGATTTCGAACAGCCTCCACAATGTTTGTACTCTATGAAAAATATTGATACTGAAATCTTCAAACTATTACAAAACTGACAAAAGCGATGTTGCATTTGCCTCATATGCACTTGAGCATTCTTGAAAAATAATTACCGGCTTGACATGAGAATCAATAGAGAATGACAAATCGAATTCTTTTTGTTATCTACAGCAGTAATTTTATACTTTCACATATCATCGATTTTCCTCAAATTTTAAATATTAGGGGAAGGCGGGGCAAAGCGGTAAAAAGAGTATATTTATCTTTGCATTACAACGCCATCTAATGTAATTATAAGAAATTTGTGTTTGAGTAGTGCCCTTGTAACTGCCAGGTTATAGCGACATTTCGACCTTACGTGAGGTTCATCAAAATGAGAGTAGTCGATGTAAGACTCGAGGATTTTCGACTTAAGTAAATTAATTTCATATAAATCATTTAAAAAACGTCGTAGTATATATTAGTGACATTTTTATTGACAACGATTTGTTTATGTTGATAAATTTTTGTTTCGCGAGTCGGTATGTTTACATAGGTCATGACGGCAGAGTGGAATTACACTTCGTATACCGCTTTACCCCGGCCGTGGGGAAAAGCGGTATAAACGTAATTTTTTTTTGTAATGTAATAATAATTAAACACCTTAATAGATTCAATATAGATCGAACTAATAACTTACATACATGTTTAATTGTGCGAAAAAAAATTTTCTTCCAGTTTTCCCGCTAGGCATACCACTTTGCTCCACCTTCCCCTATACCGATAAAATATTACAATGCGTCAGATGAATTAAAATTTTTTTAAGTTTTCTTGAAAAAAAAAAAAACCTAATTATTATTCGGTTCGACTTCATAAGAGCTATTTCACATGTATTAAAACTTTAATTAAATATTTCACAATGTCATACAAAGCAACTGCTATTGACCCCAAGCTGATATGTGGTGCGCTCAAAATACCCACATCCTTTGTTACAAAATCGACACAAATATTTGGTGTCATATGTCAGCAATAGTAATAGCAACAACAACAAATTTCTTGTCAATTGAATTTTGAAAATTGTAATACTCGTAACAATAATATTGGCCCATATTACAGAAAAAAAATTACAAAAGAACGCATATACGCATACAACCATACAAAATGACCAAATTGGTTTAGCCGCTGTCGCTGATAATATTCAGAAATTTTCAATAAACTAAATAATCTAGAAAAAGGGAAAAATTCATATAAAAAGGATAAACCAAATAAACTCACTAACCAATATGATGAGTACACAAGCACAACACAACTGGCTGTTTGTTTCTGTGTGTGTGTGTAAAAGTAACCAATAATACAAAAATAATAACCATATCAATAACAACAATATGTACTTACAATAATAACAAAACTACACGCAATAATACTATTATTATATAGCAAAAAAAAAGCAACAAATTTTAGTATTAATATACTACAACTGCTGTCATACAACTGTATGTATGTATGTGTGTATTTAATAGTTGCACTCGTTTGTATACTCACATTGAACATCGAGAAAGGTTTCAGCTGTACTAATTCCATGTTTATTAAATGCCACACATTGATAGTGTCTACTATCGTTACGTGACATTGGATCGTTGATGATCAAAGCATTGCCGCGTGTGACAGTTTTATTATTCAAACGCCATTCAAATGAAGGTTCTGCAAAAAAATTTATATAAAAAACAAAAAGTTAAAAGTTGAAAATTTGTAAATAATAAAAAATTGTTATCGTTATTCGTGAAATTTTGAAATCAAAGCAAAAAAGTTTTAATATGAAATTTGGTTTAAGTCAGATTTTAATCCTTACACACATATTTATCAAACCCGAAAAGTGACATCAATGTATTGGCTACTTTTTTATGGTGGCATGTGTCATTAAAAGTTAAAAAAAAAAACTGAAGCACCCAGTGAGAAGTAAACAAGCGAGTGATATCAAAAATATTCTTTAAAATGATTTCACAGAGTACTACGGTACATATTTTACAAAAATTAAGGGTATAAAATTTAATGCATAGAAATAAAGTATTGTATGCAACAAGCTCAACTAGCACAGGATACCTTTTGCAGGCTTTTTGCTATACTCAAGCTAAAATTATAAAGTTAATTTTATGTTACTTAACCCGTCGTCAATGTGGTGGGGAGTGACAAGCCCCACGGGATTACAAATGAAGACATCCATCTCCTCACAAGAATATCTGTCCTCGTGCTCTCATTACACAGAAAACACAGTATTGGTAAAATCAAAGAATTGCAATTTTTTTGAATAAAATTTCTGGAATTCAACTATTCATTTCTTTGAATCAAAGAAAAAATTTGCAAAATTAAAACCCTATGTTCTTTGGATTTTCAAATTCAAATTATCTGATTTTACAAAAAAATATATTTTTCACTGATAGTGCAAATAGAAAACTTCCATTGTCTAATCAGGGAAGCTCCTGGTTCAAACCCAGGCGACGATATAGTTTTTTTTTTTTATTTTTTTAATTTTTTAATTTAGAGGTATTTAAAAAACAAAAAGAAGTAGAAAAGAAGTTGAAAACTGCCTTTTATTTTTAATAAAATGGATTCGATCCGGACTTTTTTTAGTTATTAATAAAAAACGGCAGTTTTCAAGATATTTTCAATATATACATACATATATAGTTCTCTACTTCTTTTTCTGTTTTTAAAATACTTTTAAATTAAAAAATAAAAAAATTAAAAAATATAAAAAAGAAATTATGTTCTCGCCGGGGTTTGAACCAGGAGCTTCCCTGATTAGACAATGGTTGTTACATGCGCATTTTATACTAAAATGATGTCGGTAGCTGAGTTGGGTAAGATGAGCATCTTTGAACAGTGCAGGGACCGTAAATAATCGTTAAAAGTCGAAATGTGAGTTTGAGTATACAGATTAATTTCTTTTGACGAGAAGCCTAGACATATGACATGATTTTTAATTATGCGATTTTTATTTATTCGATCAAATATAATCGTTATTTTTAATTTCTATTTTTTTCGATCGAAAATAATCGATATTTTGAATTTTTATTTTTTCGATCAAAAATAATCGTTATTTTTGATTTCAATTTTTTTCGATCAAAAATAATCGTTATTATGGATTTTTATTTTTTCGATCAGAAATAATCGTTATTTTTAATTTCTATTTTTTTCGATCAAAAATAATCGTTATTTTGAATTTTTATTTTTTCGATCAAAAATAATCTTTATTTTTAATTTCTATTTTTTTCGATCAAAAATAATCGTTATTTTAATTTCTCGTCAGCAGACTACAGTTAATAATTTCGCAGGATATATTCAAGCCTTTCCATTTGATTAACTCTGTTATCGGAACTAGCAGACATCTAAAGAGCATTTTAACGTTAGAGTTAGCTTTAGCCTACATAATTTTCAAGATTTGATGAAGACAAAAAGTTAGCTACCATACAATCTACTAAAGCATGGAAGTGGCTTACAATGATATATAATTCATTACTACATATTGGTATTCGGTACCTAAGTGGCGATCGATATATTGAAAAAAGAATGATCGATGTTTGTAAATTCGATAAGGCAAATCGCAGATATACAATGTAAGACTTGATATATAGACAGTAAATTGTCTCAAGAAAATGTATTAATCAAATAAAGTAACTTTTCACTTTCAAATTAAGCAACACATATAAATGCTTCGGAAACTAACTAACTTATTATAAGAAACGCACGACTGTGGTGCATATTAAAGTTTAACTTTCCATAATTTAAGGTACTCTCGCTTAAACAACATACTTTTTTGTTTGTTTTTGGGGCACTTAGATTTATTGTTTTTCTCACTGGGTACAGAAAACATTCAGCTATTTTATGAATATGTGACCCTCAAATATAAATAAACTTTCATTCTTTTATTTCCACTACACACCATCACTTTGATTATTTGTTTTGTTTTGCTTCATTTCATTCTGACTACCTTTCATTTCACCAACACTTTACACACACTATTACGCATCCACTTGTACGCTTTATTTATTTACTTACCCGGATTTGCTTTTGATTTACAAATGACACGTCCCGGTATCGTATCCTCATGCACATAGACCGTCTCCTCAGATACGGTGGTGTTGTCAGGCGCATCTGTCAAATGCATAAAAATGTCAAATGTCAAATGATTGTAAAAAAAAAAAATAAAAAATGAGAGATAGAGAGAAAAAGAAAAAGAAACAACATCAACATCAACATAGAAATCATGTCATAAGTTGAGGTTTGTTTTTTACGTTACTACAAGTACAATTTTTATTATCTCGTATTGTCGTTACAACGTGAGTTTGGAGAGTTGCCATGTTGTTTGTTTTTTTTTTTTTTTTTTATCTGACTCACACTCGATGCTGAAGTAGGTGGCGCTCTTGATGCCTGGTCCTACAGTGTTGCCTGTGGAAAGGCAAGTGTAGTTGGCGTTATCCGCTTCGATGTCAAATTTTTTATTTGGCCAATTTGACATATTGAAGTGCTAGCAATTGTTGTTGTTTTGGTTTTGCATAAATTGAGAGATAAAATGAAAAATAATAGAGAAAAAAGTAAATTAAACGGTGATAGCTTAATATTTATGATGTTGCCTTAATATTTTTTTTTTTTGTTTTTGTAGAAAGTTTTTTTATTTTTTATTCTTAAAGAAGTTTTCCTTTAAAATTTAACAACCAAAACTTCTTATGCCACTAGTTTCTTTACTTACCAGCACTGACAGCATACTCTCAAAGTCACCCGTTGCCGGTGAAGCATCCATGTATTTCTCCTTTACAAAATAACGCGTGTCATTGCGCTCGATTGGCACACCATCCTTTAGCCAGGATATTTCACAGCGTGGCACACACTCAATGCGGCACGTCAAATTCGCGCTGCCAGATAAATGCAAACTGCCTGTGTACGGCAACAGATTCTTAATGAAGAACGGCGGTGCATGAACCTCTAGATTTACTGTGCCGGCAACACCTTTGCCACCCTCATTGTACGCATAGCAGGAATAATTGGTGCGACTGTCAACACCGACTGGTTCGACTGTCCAATCCTTGGTGACAACATCCTGTAGGGGTCCACGACCGCCACGTAACCAACGGAATCTAGGCACGAAGGGTAAATTGTAGCCATTGTAAGAGAATTTACCCATTTTGCGATAGAAGGAATAGGTGGGACTGGGCGATGGTGATGATGATGATGGTGATGATGATGATGAAACAGTGGTATGGGTTGGATGATTTTTTTGTTTCATATTTGTTACCAATGAAAGGAGTGGTGGCGATAATGGAGTTAGGGTGAGTAGAGTGCAAATGGAACGATTTGTTAAATCGATAATGGCATGTTTTTGTTGTTGTATTTGATTGTGCGTCAAAATTGCTTCGAAAGCTGCTTCAGCTTCCGAAGCATCAAGCGCCTGTACCGTATGAAAATGTATGATGTTGGGTTTAGTTGTAATGTTGGTTATGGTTGTGTTGGTGACAATGTTTGTAAAATGATGTGGTGTAGCACTTTGGCTACCTGCTTGATTATGATTGTCTACAAACCTATTCGACTCTGGATAACCGGGATCCTCAACAGAGCAAGAAAATGTGACGCTCTTCTTTTTGACTGCGATTAGAGGAAAATGCGAAAGGGTAGCTGGACCGGGCTCGTAATGAACCTTGAAATAGAAAAGAAGAATGAAAAATTAGATGAAAGAATATCAAGAAAAATTAACACTTGAAGTATATGAATATTCATAAATATTTGGTATAATTTATTTATTCAGTAGACAATTTTTCTGGAAGTTTTTTTTCGCTAACTTTTTTCCGCTATTTGAAATTTGGAGTTTGAGAGTTTTGACATATCATAAATTGTTCAAGTGTACTGAATGTACTGAAAACTTGTCGAAGGTACTGACGACGATATTTCAAAACGCAAATGTACCGAAAAAAGTACAGATGTACCGAAAATGTCTCACTGTTTGATATCTTTCGATCTTTTTCGATGACTTTTCAATGTCGTTAGACTTCTTTCGGATTTTCTTTTATTTGACACTTTTGCGTTGATACGCAACTAACGGCTCAAATGTTCTTTGGCGGGACGTGTGTTTTTTGTTATAAGTTAAAATAATTTTTATAGTTAATATTTTTCACATCCGCTGAGGATGATCTTCGAAGAGGATCGAAATATTCAATAAAAAATTTTAGAAATAAGTCCTTAAGCTCAATTTTTTAAGTCACTTATACCAATAAAGGTCGAACAAAATAATTAAATTATATTTTTTTTTTAATTTATATATTTTTCTTTATATTAATAAATCGTGTTAAAAAAAAGACTTACCATCAGTTCTTTTTCTTCGCTGCGTGGTCCCCAGCCAGCAGCATTATATCCTTCGCATGAATAATTATAAAAGAAACCACGACCAACACTTTCCAGCAACAATTTGCTAGGATCTATGTTGCATAAGTCTTCCTGTTATGTAGTAATAATCAAAATAAAAAAGATAACATAACGTTTTATATACAGAATTTATAATGAAATATATTTAAATTTTAGTATGCAGCATTAACCACAAAAATCGGAGCCTAATTCAAAATAAATCTTCTATTACTCGATAATTTTTAACATTCAATTTAAAATGAAATTTTTATAAAAAACTTAAAATTTGAAATAAAATCAAAAATCCTGTAGTACGAGCAGAAAAAATAAATTATCACAAGAGATTGTTTGTATATGACTTATCAGCTTTATCTAATATTTATTAGCATTAAATCTTTTCATAAAATTCATTCATTTCATTCCAAAATACAAATTGTTATGAAAATCATCAAACTTACTCTCTTATCATCGCAATCTGGTAGCTCCTTCAACAGCGTAGCATTTGCGAACCAACGCACTCTTGTCAATACAGCAGGATTCGCTTCCAGTACTTCACAGTTAAGGGTTACATTTGATTCGTCACTTTCTTTGACAGGTCCCTCCGGATACATTAGAACTTTGACAATAGGGACATCTATATAGAAGAATACAAAAAAAAAAGCCAAGTCAAAAAAAAAAAAAAATGCATACAACATAGCAAACTTACACTGCACATCCAAATCGATTTGTTGATCAGAGACGCCTTTACCAATTAAATTTTCTAGCTGACACGTGTAATTGCCAATGTCATCCTTGTCAGTGGAGCGTATAACCAATGCTACATTTTCAGAGTTGCCACCCTCGTAACGTTCGGTATCATTAATGTTGACCACATCACCATCGCGGTACCTGTAAATGGAAGAAATAGCAAACTTTAATTTACATAAATTTATTTTCGTTTAAGATAAATGCATTTCTATTCAAATTCTTTGATTGTATAGTTTGATTTGCAAGTTTTATTTAAGTAATTTTGTTAAAATGTTTTTTTTTTTTTTTCAGATTTATCAAGACAAAAACGGGGAAAAACAGTGATGCGCATTATACATAAGTAGAAGTTGATTTCGCTCTATTCAATTTAAAGCAAACTAATGAAAAGAATTCTTTAAATTCAAGTCAATACTGTTAACACAAATGGAAGAATCTAACCTGCTTATTGGTGACATATGTTCGGCTATTACCAGATATATACATATTCATATATATAGTCTCATCAGACCAGTTTTGGTTAATTTACATTAGAATGAATGAATCAGAGAGATTTGTTGTCTGAGGCAAAGTTGTTTACCTTGCTTTTCAAGAGTCCTTGCGGTAGTGATTAAGCTAATACAATAATTTTTCGAAGTACGTATGATTCTAAAATAGTAAAATCAATATTATGAGCATTCGTAAGTGCAGGAAAGTTATGAAATTAAAAAAAAAAAAAATTCAGATAAAAATTTCGTTTTATTGTCATATGAAGAAATCCAAATCTTCTAATTCATCACTAAGTCACTAAAGTTCTTTACTAATTTCTGCTCCTCATTTTTAAATTACGTTCATTTGCATCGGATTCAACATACAAATCATATCTTTTTCCGGTCATTACACAGTCGGTAATGAAACAATTTTTTACAAACACACACACACACACACATGTACCAACATATTCAAAGCTTAAGCGGAAGGAAAAAATACGCCATATTTCTGGCATATCTCGGTGTTACATTTAATTGCAAACGGCACAGCTGATGTAATTATAAATCGACTTAATATTGCCACAGGCCACAAAAGTATGTCGCTTTATATGACACTGTATGTTTGTATGCGTGCTGAAATGTGATATGTAACATATACGCAAATACACATATACACTCACGATTACCTGCCGCCGTATCAGTTGGCAGCCGTTGTTGCCAATGAAATATACCATAAAATGCAGATAAAAGCCGCTGTAACGTAAACGTAATTGCAATTCAGTTTGCGTACTACGTCTGTCGTAGATGTGACATTTTGAAAATCATATTTACCATAAAAACAGAGAAGAATTTAAAAAGGATACGGATAATTTTAATACATTTTTCTTTAACACGTTTTAGCTCTTGAAGTCATTTGAATAGTACATATTGTACTTTTTATTGAAGAATATTATTGAGTGTTAAGATACATTTTATTGCTGCATTGTATAAGCGCAATCAAATGTATTTATATCACATCTGAAATCACAAATATTTCATAAATCAAACAATATATTTGCTGTCACATTAAAGCAACAGCTGTGCAAACTGTGTTAAATTCACTTTAAGCTGGTCACTCATTAAACTTTTGCTGCTGCCATCTTGTGGCAACATTTTTTCGATTGCTGCTGTCAGCCTTTGTTGGGTTTCATGCATTGCACAGACACATTTCAGATAAAAGTGAAATTTTGTCATTCAACTGTATAATCCTTTTTGGAGATTTTTATTAAATATTTTTATTGCTACATAATATCTGATTATATTGAGTGTGTTTCGAGCAGCACATTTCACATAATTTCCAAGTATTTTTGCGCTTGTTTTTTTTTGTATCAGCTATAAGCCCTCTGTCAAACAACGCCTTCGTCTTTTTAAGCAGTCAAAAGTTAAGGATTTGTGTTAACGATAACAAAACGTGCCCATAAATTTTAAATAGCAAACAAAGAACAAGAACATGTCGTTGGGCTGAAGTTAAAGCTAAAGGAAAAGCAGTAGCTGGTCGAGGTAACACAACCATCTCTTCGCCCGTCTTAATATCTGAAATGGTTAGCAAAATACATTACATAAATAATGCAGTGAGTGAGTCAGTCAAAGTAAAAGTTGACAGCGTCGTTTGTTGCTAACATACTTCATGTAGCGTAAGTAACCTAAATTAGGAGGCAAACGATGTGACATGGAAAAGAAAAAAATAAAGAAAGTAGAAGAAGGAAAAATAAAAATATTTTTAATTTGATTTATTTATGCCTCTCTTCATGTGTCTTTACGTAGCAAATGGCAACCATAAAACTGTGTCTTTAATTCTCCTCACCAACTCATGTATATCTTAATATAGCGATCGCTTTCATATTACTTTGGGAAGACCGTGTTTCCTGTTATCACATATTTTGCTACATATGTTATTCAAGGAATATTACTTGTTAGGGAGGTGTCACGCCCACTGGTGCTATTTCGCTCACATCTTATTCCGATATAACTTATAGCGAGTAAATAACCTATATTAATTTTGATACCAATTGCTACAATATATCACTTATTATAACGCTTAAATCTTCTTCTCTAATATGGGAGGTGCCACGCCCATTGATACAATCCTATAGAGCTACATTTAATTTCATAGCTTACCGACATCTCGGTACTAAATTTTTTGAAGATCACTCTTACATCACACTATATATAACATTTACCGATTTTAGGTAGTATGGGAGGAGCCACACCCACTGAATCAATCCTGTCAAAATTCATTTAATTTTGAAGCTTATAGTAACTGGAAAATTATCCTCCAATTTTTTAGGATTACTCCTATAGTACATCAAATATAACATTTAATGTATTTGTTTGAATGGGAGCTGCCACGCCCACAATAACTTTTGCACTCACTTTTGGTTATGAAATACCTAATAGTAAGCTCATCTGCCATATTAAATTTCATAATGGTTGCGTTTATTATAACGATTATACATATTGTGGACTGTGCCACGCCCTTCAAAGAATTTCGTCAGTATAGTAACTTAGCTTGTTACGGGTTTCATTAAAATCAATGCAGCCGTTTTCGAAATAAAGTGTGAAAATATATGTCCATACAAAATAAGCTCCGTCAAGAACTTGGATGGGAGTGACATTATTGTAATATCGCTGTAGCTCCGGCATAACCAAAAGGCGATAAGTTAAATTTTTGGAATATTCCTCAAGGTTCCTATAAGTCAGCATTGAGATTTGCGTTCCCTTTACAAATATGGATATGGTTGCGTACTGAAACTCAGTGGTCAACTCCAGCTAAGCTTTCAACATATCGGCAGCTAAACAATCTGCTCATGCTATTCTTTTGTTTTTTAGAGCTGTTTTTTAAGATAAAAAAGCTTTAAAGCAAATAACCTCCGAGTTTCAAACACACGCTTCTATCTTGAATATCACACAACTTTCAACAGCAGAAACAAAAAAACACAAATTTTGTTTAGTAACATGCTCAATGCAGCTCTGTGAACTATGCGCTTTTTTTTCGCTCTAATTGCAAATCCTTGCAATTTTAATTTAGCGCACTAATTTCGCATGATAAATTGCATCCAGCGCTAGCAACAACAGAAGCGCTGCCATTCCTCTATTATACAAAACACATACCTAATCGGATAAACACACAGACACAACAAATGCATAACAATGCAGCGCATTTTTGGTTGCATTTTCAAATAAATGCAGTAAATTTTGTGAGGTTTCAGTTGCGGTTTTATTGTCAGCCGCAGCAATGCAGCTGCTCCAATTGCTGTCGCTGCTGCGTTTTCAACTTAGCCTGTTGACATGTTTGATGCAGTGGTGCATCTTAACTCGACGCAGCGGCATCATCATCAACAGCGGCAACAGCAACAGTAACAGCAACACTACTGATGATCCACCTACAACAAGTGCTTGTGTTTGTTTGTTTATTATGGTATGTGCAACGTTGCATGCTGCATGTTGATCAAAAATTTTGCACGCATGCTCCACGTCGCATACGCAATACGCTTTTCAATCAAATGCTAAAACTAGAGCAAACGTCATGACAAGAGTTGCTCATCAAGTGACAAGTAAGATACGGAAGGATTCTTAATTAAGGCAACGTTGTGCTGAAAAATTTTGTTCAAGTAGCAGCAGCATCAAAAGTAGGCAGCATTAGAAAATGAAGATAAAGATAATGAAGTACAACATGACAACAGCAAAACTAAAAGCATGTAGCTACATACTTGAAAAAACCAACAACACGCTATCAGCAACACAGCCATATTTGGCTGCAACGGCAAAAATCCACATGAAATTCGAAATATTTCTTTTTGTTGCACCCTAGTAGCATAGGTACATATGTGCCAACATCAAGTGCGTCGCTGCCAAGTGGCACTCAAGTGTTTGTTACCCCACCTCTTTTGCTTGTGACTGCAGCTGCGCTTAATCACTCAACGACTGAAATGCTGCAATTTTATTTTGGTTTTTTTCCGCTGCTGCTGCTGTTGCTGTGGTATAGCAGCACAATTAATGCAGCACTCGTAGCGGCAACGAAACGTTAAATTAAAATGAAATACGTAGCTGCAAATTGTTGTTAGTGCTGCTTCTCTTGTTCTCTATTTTTTTTTTTTTTTACTTTTTTTAGCGCAGACACAAACCACAATTGTGTGGCTCTTATTGCCGTTGTTGTTGCTGCAGTTGTCACGTTTTGTTGTTGTTGTATTGTCAGTGTTGCCAGCGCTAACGTAGTGAGATAGATATTTGGATAGAGTGTGACAGCAGTTGGTTGTTTTAAAATGTTATGTTCTATTTGAGTGTTGCATGTGAAAAAATACTACATTTCTAATTATTTTAATTAAAAAGAAAAACACGCCGAAAACTATGCTTTAATTTATATCGTTTTAGTGCTCTGACTTGTAGGTAAAATAAACAAAACTGCAATCAAATGTTGTAATGGAAAGCAAATAATTATTTTATTATAATTGTGCTCACTTCGTAAAAAAAATAGCGCTATGTTAGTGATCCTGAAAGTATAGCTTGAACAACAACTGAAGTTCTTTAAATTGAATAGAAAAATAGCAAGTAAAAATAAAGAAGATTTAATTTCGTTACGTTGGATATTGAGTTGCTCTATAGTTTCATATGCAAATGTATTTACATTTAAAAATAGAGCTGATTGAATAGTGTAAGGCCTTAATCACGATTATTGGAAACTAAACAAAATAATAGAATGAAACACCGGCCACATTTCTTCAAACAAGCTGGTTGGGAGTGAAAATTGGTGAAATCGGTTTACGGATACGCCTACCGCCTATACTCTATAAATGTATATAGACCAAACCTATTTAAAAAACGAACGCAGCGATTTTGATGAATTTTGGGTCTTGAGGCACACGTGAACAAACCTTAGATTGGATATGTAACAAAATTTTAAAGATTCTTACAGAGATGTGTCACTGTCATAAATTTAAGTTTCTATAACGTCATATCTGGCAAATCGAGCTATACAGATAGTGTACTATGAGAGTGATCTTCATAAAATTCAGTGTAGAGGTGTAAAAAACTATAACTTTTGAAATTAATCGGAACTTGACGTAATTGTATCAGTAAAGGTGCCACTTACCATATTAATAAATTTGTAAGCGTCGTTTTAAAGGAACAATTGCAGCAATTGTTTTCAAAATATATGTAGTTAGTTTACTTGCTAGGTATATCTGAATCAAGAGCGAGCAAAATAGCACCAGTGGGCGTAACATCTCCCAAACAAGTAAAATACGTTTAGCGACACATCTAGCGAAATACATACAGTGTTGTGCAAAAAATAGCAACAACAAACAATTGTGCTGCTAAACAACCGTGTATCACTTTTAATATTAAGGGCGCACAAAAAAATGTTATAGGAATCACAGGACATATTCATTATTCATATAAAAATAAAATGGTTTCTTCGGAGGTCTGTAACTTCTTAAACTATTTTTAATGGCTCGTTTGCGAACAGTGGTTGGGTAGACATTTTAATTAAGTGTCCGAACAACCTCTTTGGACGTGACGAATAAATTTCGTTTGAGCATGGCACCAATTTTTCTGTCATCACGCTGTAATTTCCGATTACCTGAATGTACCGTTATTGAGTCTTTTGTGCAATTATATATATTTTTTTTAGAATACAAATTATTGATGGGTTAATATTAAACAGTTTTGCAAGAGACATTTGTGATTTTCTTTTTTCATATCCAGAAATAATTGATATTTTAGAGGATTAGAATATTTATCATGGACCATTATAAACTGAACAGCCAATGTGACAGCTAGTGCAAAAGCTAAACTAAACTTAAAATGACATGACTCAGAGAGAACTTATACTTTACAATAACAATACTTTTACCGATAATTTTTAGGAAGTTCTGCTCTATTTTTCATTTTTGATGTTTTGTTGCTTTTGTTTTGCACACAGACAAATTGAATGTTTTTATTAATTCTAATTTTTTTTGAAAAATTATATAAATTACATATAAATTATATTTTTTGATTCCTATAACATTTTTTTATGTGCCCTTTATATTAAAATAGATATTCGATTTTTTAGCAGCGTATTGATTTTGTTGCTATTGTTTTGCACAATACTGTATGTGAGTAGGTAATCATAGTAAATTTTGTTTATCAAAAGCCAATTTTGGATTGAAATCAGGCTAGATTCTACGAGTGGGCGTGTCACTGCTCTAAATTTCAAAACTAATTACTCAAACTATGCAATGTTTTGTGGTAAAATTTGGTACGCGAATGCCGATTACGAATATAATTTATTGAACAAAAAATGGGTGGAGTTGGGAAAGTGGCTGCGGTACTTTGTGCGCTTTTCAGTACTTCAGGACTTTTTTCAAAATTTTTTAGTTTGCTTTTTAAAGTAATCTTGCTGAAAGTCTATGAATATACTGTTAAGCAAAATTCTGTTATCACAACTTTTAGTTTTTCCTAAACTATGTAACTACTAAAACACAAAAGATATATCAAAAGAAGAAGAAAACACAACATTTGTTTTCTAGTGAACAATATTTTCCCTGTTGGCCTGATAATTTTACAATATAAAAAAATGCTAAAGCTATGCAACTACAGCCATTAACAATATACGAAAATAGTCATAAAAAGCACGCAATAATAAAAAGCAACACAAAATATAGATTAATCTTTCTTAATGTAATTACTTCAGTTTGTAATGGTCAGCGTAGGTAAGCAGCTGTATGCTCTGTGCCAAGAGCTGTTGAAGAAAAAATTATAACACCTTGAGCGAAGATTAAAATTATAGCGTTGCTTCCTTTTCAAGCTAAAAAATTGCTCGCTTTATGCTCGAAATAGAAAAAATGGAGCAAACTAAACAATAAAATGCACGAAATTAATGCTGTGCATAGGGATATAAAAAATTACAGAAAACAGACATATCCCTATAATTCCTATACGTTTCTGCTCGAATGTGTTGATGTGTGTGTGTTATGTGTTATTCCACATCGATCTCATTTTGATTTCTCTTCGGACTAAGCCACAATATTACCTCTGCACGTATGTAATATGCTGCTACCTTAATACGCGTACGAACAATAAATTCGTTTAATTCCTTTTCCGTTTTTCATTAAATGTTTCCTTTGGCAAACACAAGCACGCATATACATATGCACAAATTACACACATACACAAACAATTCGCTGAACTACGTAGGCAGAGTTCAATAAAAAAAAATGTCTGCTTGTGGCCTTGTAATGCAAAAATAAAATTTGTGTCTTTCTCGTGTTCGTTTCATTTTCTGTTTTTCGATCTGTTTCTTTTTTTTTTTGCTTGTATTTGTGCGCTACTCTGTTGAGATGACTGTCCTGGCTTGCTGGCGATAATTAAAATTAATTATCCTTGTTTGCTATGGATTTATGCACGCTACAGAGTTGCATTACATTAAATTATTGCGAAATGAGATCTTCAGCATAGAGCTGGGTAGGAATCACAGCTTTCGGAATAAAGTTTTTTTAAAAATTCATTTGTCGATATTACTACAGGATTCAAAATTTAAAATTGAAAAATTTTAATTCAAATAAAAACAAAATTAATGAAAGGAAGGATCGCAACTTGAAAATTTAATTTCAATCAAATTCAAAGAGCAAAATCAAAAAAACAAAAAAGCAATTCCTTTTGCCGTGGTATTGAAAACAGCTATTCCGAATTCCAGTAGATTTTTCAAAACAAATCGATTCAAAAATTCAATTCATAGTAATGAGATTTTTGATATTTGTAATATAGTCGTCTAAGGAATATATAACTTTGAATAAAACTTTAATTCTTCAATGCCAATTTTGATTCCTGGAGAGAAATCGACAAAGAGTTTAATACCTTTTGCCTTAGAGATAAAAGTTACAGCTCCAATTCGAAAGGTATTTATTTCCTACCAAGCTCTTTCAATGCAGCATGCGTAGCTTATGCGCACTTAAGTATGCAATGAAAAATATGTTTTCATTTGCAGGCATGCAAAGATAATTTTGTAAGAAAAATGTGGCAACATTTTTTTTTATTTTTTGCTTCGATTTTTTATTGCCACAGCAAGCAGCAGATGATAAAGAAAAAGAAGAAGTAAAAGAAATAGCAGTAATTAAAATTGCAATACAAAAAGTAAACTCATGCAGTGTTAAAAGAAAATTTGCTTAAAATTTTATATGCACGCGTATTCCCATTATGTGTATTATTGTTGCTTTTTACTGCGGTATCGCATGCGATTTAATTTAAATTGATGATATGTTATGGGTAAATTCATAAAGAAAAACTGCCGGATAGTAAAAGTTGGAGCTATTAAATGCGAGAAACTGAAATGCTGTTACAACAAGGGAATGAAAGAAAATAATTACATTTTAGTAATAGCATTTATATGGTAAAAGTTTATGAAACAATTTTAATTTTTTTTATGAAAATTACGTTGCTATAATGTAAAATTTTCACGGCCATTAATAAAAGTCAAAGTTTTTGTGCAAAAACTAAGAGTTCATTAAAATAAAATGACAAATTGATAGTAAGTTGCATCGAAATCGATTTATTCGAATGAAAATATAGCAATAATTAAAATTTCATCTATAAAGAAAAATACAGAAAAATGTATAAAATAATATGCATATTATTAATGTATAAGCTCATAAATGTAAGTTACATGCACATATGCATATGTGTATGTATATGAGTATACTCAACCAACACAATCAAAGCTATGCATTTGCTTTTGATTGTTGTGCAATGCAACAACAGCATTTAGTTTAACTAAAATTCTCTCAATAAACAAAAATCTAATTAAAAACAAATACGCAAGTAAATATAAATAATACATATACATATGCAGAATAGTACATATGCCATTGAATATATACAATACTATAGTAGCACTTAATGAAAGCAAATAAGCACACATACAAAAACACACACATATGTACATATAAATAACAACAGTATGCTTAATGCACTATACGCAATGCGTAAGCAACAACTGTATGTATGTATATCGAAACCTACACAAAAACAAATGCACCTACAGCATTGTTTATGTTTGTGCATGCATGTGTGTGTGTGTGTGCGTGTGTGTGTGTGTGCGTGCGCTTGTATGCACTTTAATTTTCCATTGACTTGCTATTGTGGCGCTCATCAGTGACAACATAAACAAACGAAACAACATCCATGGATTTTTCTTTTTGTTGTTTTTGTCGCTACATAGAAATTTCGCTGTTGTTATCAAAGTTGTTGTTGCTGTTACCAAGCGTAAATCCAGCGCGTTAATTTATCTTGCATTCTTTCATTAGAAAGCATAGTAATACAGCAATAAGCCAGCGTAATTTGTTTTTAAGCATCGCTTGTAGCAAATTTCTACATTTCTATTCACTGAGGCGTATGAGTGATCTGCAATTGCTATAAAATTGCAAAACTCGAAAGCTATGTCAGTTGTGCACATCATATTTTCACTCTACTAAATAACATTAAAAGACGCAGGTTTGCGTTAATTTTACAGACAATGTAGTCAGGTAAGAAAAATTTAAAAAACTCTGCCCATATTCATAATAGTCGTGATACGTATCTATTATGATTGAAAATTAAAGAGACACTCTGAATGAGCTGTCTAAGCTTCGATGTAATTTTAACACATTTGTTGCTACACAAACTCAGCTTAATTGCTTAATTTACAAAAATATCAAATTTAATTAATGGCCGCTATCAAAAAGCATAGGATAAAGCTACTTTCCTTTAGAAAATTAATATGAAAAATGTTAAGAAATTCATGACTCAGTTTTTCAAGAACATTTTTTGCTACTTAAAATTAACAATTTTAATTAAAAATTTTATTTATTTTCAGTATTGTTTTCTTTTGCTGTGAAAAAAAATTTTATGACTGCGTTATTCTAATTTCCAACATATATTCAATATTCTGAAAATTATATTGAAATTTGTGGACAAGCATTTATTCAAACATGACAAAAATCCAAATTATATGTATCAGTATTGATTTAGTAAATGAATAACTCAAACTAAGCTGCCACACACACGATGTAATTTTAACAGATAATCTACAACAAATTTTTATTTTCGTTCTGCGCTGTATTAAAATCTCAAAATTCCAAATAACCGCTTACAGAAAGTGTGAATAAAAGGTGATATTTTTTTAAAAAAAAATTCAAATTCACGCATTTTTTTACATAGTTTTTTAAAGAAACTTTTTTTATACATAACATTAACATTTATGTTTTCTTTGAAACGCCACCAATTTTATATCAAAATTATATATGCATATCTACGAAATTTTTTCTCTATTTTGCGAACAATATTTGTATGTAAGATACTCAGATTATTTTAGTCATTTCTAAAGTTAGAAAGGATGTTGTGCATTTTGAGTTTAAAAAATATCTTTTTTATTCAGAAATTGATTTCACTTACCACACAACTTTTAACAGCGATGCTGGATTTGCCACATATTCACAATTCAATAGCACTGTTTCACTGCTATTGACAACGTTTTCAAGCGGTGCCACTTTAACCACAGGTGGATCTGTTGGAGAAAAATAGCAATTAGTTAAAAAAAATAATCATATTGCTTGCAAGACATTTGTTGTTAAATATACAATATGCTTTTTTAAGGCGATTTAAATTCTTTTTCAAGTATTGTAAGTGCAGCAGTTGAGATGCAGCTGCAGGAAAAAATACAATAAATAATATTTGTTCATTTAAATCTGATTCTGCAGAAAATTTCTTCCTCGCGCACCGTTTGTTAAGCATATCAATAGTTTAAGCATGACGTTATTCGAGTTCTCATTAGCATAGGGCCCCTTACATTGTGTTTTTTTTCGGTTCCTTCTTGCTATTTATTATTGAAATACATATTTTATATTATGTTTCACTTACACAGCACTTCCAATGTCATTACTGCTGTAAACGGTTTCTCACGATGCAGCTGTAATACAACATTTTCTGCATCACATCGGAAATTTTTGTCATTTTCAAAACGTGTTGCATTAAAAATGAGCTCTGATGTTGTATGATATGTGCCATCTTCTTTTTCATCCTATAAATTAAAGCGATAAAATTTTAACTTTATTAGTATGTAAGATAAGATAAGATAAGCCTTAAAGTATGCAATACAAAAATCAAAAAAGAAAAACCATATTGCTGGAAGGGTGTACCTTCGCGACCGCGTCAATGCTGCCAGATTTTGATTTTCTTATTTACCTAGTACTAAATCAATCATAAACAAAATTTTCGCTTTGTACCTAGTACCTTAAACTATTTAGCAGTCGAAACATACATTTCAATTTTCATATGGATACAGTGCGTTTGAACTAAAATGGGTAATGTGTTAGCTAGATAGCTAAGAGGACAACCTCAAACCTCAACTCGAACATAGCTAACAACAATACAGAACAGTAGCGCCTTCGATCAACGCATGACTTCAATGCGCGTCGTTTGAAAGGTGGTACAAAAAAATAGAAATCTTAAAAAAATTAATAAGCTTTAAAAAATTGAAAAAAGCTGAAGATTTCAAAACATTGAAAAAAATTATGAAAACTGCAAAAAAAAAAAAAAAATTTCAATTTTTTTTAACTAAAATGCTTGTTAAATCAAATAGGGTGAAAAAACATGGATAAAATGTTCAGGTATGGTACTCTTATTTGTTCTGAAAATTTGGGCCTAAACAGGTTGGAATCGATTTCGGAGTATTCGAGAAATTGATGTTTTCTGGAAAGTCAATTTCTCTTATCTTTTAGCATATAGATAACGTTTAGGTATTCATTTATTCAGATTTGCAGTTCTTTTGTTATCTACTAGTAAATAACTACCTAAAAATAACATTAAAGCTAATTTAAATTGTGTTGGTTTGCTTATATTCATCTATGAATGGTGTAGTCTTATTTGCGAATTTTTTTTTAACACAATTAATATCTTTTTTTTTTAAATATTGGTCGAAAAAATTTTATAGCACTTTTTTCTATCTTCTATGAACGTGATGACCCAATCACTCACAAAAAGTTTCAGCCCATTTAAAAAACGTCATGGTAATGATAGGCCAAATATAGCTGGAATGACCCATATGGGACGGTCTTTTAGAAACCGAACACTTTTTGGACGACGCATTTTTGATATGGCTGAAAATTTTTTTATGCGTTCTGTATCGAAAAAGAAGAGATACGTATTCGAGGATTTTGAAAATAAATTTTTTTTTTTTCAAAATAGAGCGAATTCAAATTTTGAGATTTTCGTGATTTTTGGCTTGGAAGCTCACTTTCAAAAATTCATAACTCCGGCTTTGTTAAAGTTATAAAATTGAAATTAATTTCATTGTAAAGGTAAAAATATGAACTTAAATAAAAAAATAAGATTTTAAAAAATTACTAACAAATTAATATTGTTATAAACAATTTAAATGTTTAAATCAATTTTTAACAATTGCTCCCACCGTGTATCTATTGTTAAAAATTAATTTATGTAGTGCGGCAATTTTTGGCTTGAAGACTTATCTTTTTTATTAAAGATAATTTTCTTAGCTTTAAAATGACATTAAAATCAATTTTCTAGCTTTAACAGAACCGGAGTTACCCATAAAAAAAATTTCAGCCAAATCCAAAATGTGTCGGTCAATTTTTGTCAAAATTCGTTCGGTATGTGAAAACACGTAATTCATAGCTTAATGTAATTATTAAAGCTTAAACACTTACCGCTTTCGTTCTAATTTCGGTAACTTCATTTTCCACAGGACTTATGGTTTCTGTAGAATTAAACCATGTGATGTTAACAGCAGGACGTGCGCCATATATCTGATGAAATAAAATTATGAGAAATAGTGAGTATTTTTAAAAAGGTTTATTTCTCAGACTTAAAATAGTTATAATAAATACATAATCTATGTCATATTTTTTAACACTAAAAGCCGTCAAAAACAGCCCAAAAATATGCAATCTATTCTGTAAAAATATTGAGGTTATGAGACCTTATCATATAGAGAGTTTCTTATCACAGCAACTTACTGCTCAAAAATACAATTGGTTTTTCATATCTTTCACATTTTGCTAAGATAAAATACAGTGCTGCAGAAATTTAAACAGTAGGCATTGTTTTTGAACAAAATCAATAAACATATAAACAAAAATTTTATATTTTTGGAATTTTAAATATGAAAATTTGATTTACTTTGTGTTGCAACAGTATGTCTTTCAACTGGGTAAAGAACATTTCAAAACATGAAATTTTCATGACATAAGTCATTAAAAATGAACAACCCTAAAGTTAATATTAAATTACATATACATAAGTACATTTTTTTTTGCATAGAATATATACTTATAACAAAATGCTTTCAGGATTTCAATGAGTAAATAATTTACACAGTCTTGGCATTTAATTGAAGCTTAACAAAATGTCATTGCCTCAACCATCTTTTTTTCGAAAGCAATAATGCACAAAATTGCATTAAAATTGCAAAACAACAACAAAAGCATGCCAAGCGCTTGTTAAAAAACTATTCTTTCTAACAAAATTTCTTGCATAGATTTACGTATAATAAAATTTTCCTATAGTGAAAACTTCATTAAAACTCAATTGAAATGACAAAAATTACAAAATAATTGGCAGTTAATTAATGTCAATTACAGTAAGAATAACATAGCGTTGCAAACACATACACACACATGTGTGCTAGTACATGATTTTGTGTTTTATATTGTACAGCATACTTACATTACATGTCAGCACGGCTTTGCTGCCCTGCACCGTATGATGTTCAACGCCGTTTAGTGTTATGCTTGTGGGACGAACTGCAAAAAATAAAAACAAAAGAAAATTGAAAATGACGAAGAAGAAGAAAAAGTAATAAGAAAATATACAAATAACAACAACAACAACAAGAGAAAATAAAACCCAACTTGATTGAATAGCATCGTGTAATGGAAGTACATGACAAAGCATAAGCTTTGCAGCGTTCAAAATGCATGACATTGGTCAACAAATTATGCTGTCATTCATTTAAATGATGATTTTGAAATTCAGAAAAGCTTTATTTTGATCGTTGATAAGACAGAGTTTATTAAAATTTTTATTATAGGTTAAAAATCAATGATTATCCGAAATCACCCAACAAGCAATGCAGCGCGGAATATTACGTTTGAATGTGATTTTGGTTAAATGCTGTTACTTGCAAACGAACTGTTACATTCAATCGAAGTCGAAGTTGTGGTTGTTTACTTTACCGACGCTGAACAATGGTGAAAAATATTTAGATTTACTGTAAATTTGTGATTGTTTACTTTTTAGCGAATATAATAAATATTGGATTAACAATGCATTTGTAGTTGTTTACTTTTTAGCGAACATTGAGATGCACAATCTCTATTGTTTTGTTAAACTTATTTATGAAATTTTCAGTTTTACGTCAAAAATTACAATCTTTGTTCACCACTGCTATACGAATATTTATTCGCTATTCACATCTGCTGCACTTTGTCCTTACCGTCATTCACTTACCCACATCCCTGACCCACGCTAACAATGCGCCGCATGTACTTAGAGCATTTTTAATAATTAATTTGTCCATTTAGAAACTGTTCAATGTATTTTTTTGTCTTTTGTCAACGTGTGCGTATGTGCAACTCTTTGTAATGTCGCACAAGAGTTAAAAAAGGCAATAGCACAAAAACCAACAACGTGACTTTAATGGCCACAACATAATGGCACCAATTTACCTTCCGTTGTCTTTTCTTTTTCTTTTTGTTTTTGTCAAGTAATTCTTCGGTAGCAAGTTAGTCTAATGAAAGGACATTAAAAAGGACATACGTTTTGTAAATTAAAAAAAAAAATGCTGCATTGAACAATCAATCATTAATCAAAAAAAAGGCACACGTAATCAAAGTATGCAATTTAGAGATATGCAGCGAGCATATTAGGAACAATGAATGCATTTGAAATTAATTTGCATGATTTGCTATGATGAGCTGCATTGTTGCTCGAAAGGTAAAGAAATTGTCGTATACAATAAAATACATTAAACATTAAGTTGAAGCTTGAAAGGTCTTTAAAGTTTTAAAGTATGAGAATCTTAGAATTTTTTGGAATGTTTTTCTATTGAAAAAATAAAATAAAAGGATATACGTTAAAAGTTCCCAGTTAGTTTATTTTTTTAATATCTTCCGTTTAACAAATTTTGGAAGAATTGCATTCTTTTATTGTATCCTTATCGTGTAAAAAATTTGATTTAATAAAAAATTAGGTTTAACTTACCTTGCAAATCCACGCTAAAGTCATTTACTACAATGCCCTCTATCGCTGCTGATTTCACGCGGCATTCAATATCACTGCCCAAATCATCACGTGATAATGCATACGCTAATTCCAATGTGGCTGTGTATAGACCATCCTTTTCATCATATGATGGTGAGTCTAATAAAATGAGGAAATTGTTATTTTAAATTTAAATTTTTTTTTTACGAATAAAGTTTTGTAAACGAAATAGATCAGAATGCGAGAGGACTAAGGAAAACTTAACTTTAATTCTGGTAGAAGTTATATCAAATTATTTGGTTTTGAGAAGTAAGCAATAAATCAACTGCTGTGCATATAACAATAAAAATACAGTTACACAACATGTAGTAAAACTGAACAGAGTCACTAATCAAACAAATTTTTTTGCCATCAAACCTTTCAAAAGCCAAAATTTTTATGAAATCTCTTTCAGCGTTTTTTTCCACAGTTTTCTAAGCGACTTTCTTTCGAATTATTTAAAAGAGAATTTTAATATACTCAATAATTTTAAAAAGAGATAGCATCAAACAATTAATAAGTGAAAATTAAATCAGGCTCAATTCATCGCATTCTGACCATAAATCAACTGATATCGATTTTGTATATTTTTTTATAGTTTTCTTTAAAAAAAATTGAGGAGTTTTTCGACATTTTTGGTTAAATTTTGTTTTGAACTTTTGTGTGATGATACTTAGCGAAAAATGGCGCAAAAATTTTTAAGTGAAACCACCCAAAAAATCATGTAGACTATTTTCCGGAAAATTTACGGGACTATAGCGAGGCGCAAGGTGAAAGGTTTCACCAGGATCTTAAAGAAATGGAACGACGCTATCAAGGAAAATGGAACATCAGTATGTTGGCTGACTACTGTTGTAATTTGCAAAAGGTACTTGCCAGAAATTAGGAGAGCCTAAAAAGGGAAACCTCTTAGAAGATCGTTTCAGAGCAAGAGAGTTCGGTATCACAGGAACAAGTAAGCGCGCAAAATCGTGAGCTGAGCGCAAACATAAAAAATACTAGGAGGTGAAAGTGAAAGGTCGAATTTATTTACTGTTATCATTTTCGGTTTTAGCATGCCATGATAAGACAAGGAATTGACATCTATTCCATCGAGAGAGGGATGGTTATACTTCGCGGCATGTATTAAACAAGTATCAATCAAAATAGAAGTAAAATTGGCGAGTTCCTACATCAGTGTTGCCGTTTGCTTAAGTTTACGTTTTTTTAAAATTTGCACGTATATAATATTGCCATATCTTGTTGGATTTCGGGTGACCCAACAAGCGTGTAAATCCGTCGCATCCATCTCAATTTTGCGTAAAAATTTAAGTTTCAACGCCACTCTGGGAGTAGTGAGGGGGTACTAGCAGGGCCGGATTTACCTTAGAGGCACACTAGGCCAGTGTCTAGGGCGGCACGATTTTAGGGGCGGCAAATATTGGGAACTTTGAAAATTTTTTTTTAATTTTTTAAATTTATTTACATAGGGGGAAAAAAGTGCAAATACTGGGATTGTGCTCACTTTTGATATGTCAAAATTTTTTTTCAATATTTACGGGCGGCAATTTCTGACTGGCCTAAGGGCGGCAGATTTCAAAATCTGGGCCTGGGTACTAGGTGGTAATGGGATGGTCAAATTTCTTTTTCGTTGCCATTTTCGGTTTCAGCGCACCAAAAAACATAGAAATCCACATCCATCACAATTTTGCGTAAAAATTAAAGTTTCTACGGCTCTCTGGTGGTAATGAGTGGGTACTAGGTGGCAATGGGAATGTCAAATTTTTTTTTCTGTGTCATTTTCGGTTCCCGCGTCCCGAAAAACATAGGAATGCATATCCATATCAATTTCGTATGAAAATTGAAGTTTGAACCCCTTTCTAGGGTTAGTAAAGGGGCGCTAGGGGGTGTTGGAAGGATTAAACATATTTTTTGTTATCATTTTCAGTTTTAGCGCCCCAAAAAAACATCAAAATTCACATCCATTTCAACTTTGTATGCCAACTTTAATTTTGACCCCCAAGGCCCTCGAAAATTTGGGTCTAGAGGGGTCTACCCTCTGGGTCATGAGACTTTTTCTTTTCGTGCCTGTGTTATTTTTATAAGATTTTAAGAATTTTTTTGTGAAGTATTTGGTATTCGAATAAATGGATATGAAATAATAGCTATGGTCGACTTCAATACAAAATTGTCAGGGGAAAGGAACTTCTCAGGCAAACACCATCAATGGTCATAGCCGATGGAAGCTCGTTTCACGTTTGTGATTCTTCATAAGCAACTCGCTCTGTTTAACGTGCTGAGTGTACTTCATAACGTGATACCAAAAACCTTGGCATATGTAAAAGCCTTATAAAAGCCTTTTACTTTATGAGCAGATAAAGGACATAAGAAAAAAATACATAAGAGGTTATTTTTAAAAATGGCTGAAAAGCTGAATGTAGTTTGCAAAGCTTTTACAAAAACCGTAGGAGAGGGATTGAAATCACAAGCATCAAAAATCATAGCCGAAAATTAAAGCGAATTTCGACCTAGCAGAAGTAAAATCCTTGGCAGCTACTCCTCTTTTTTATTGTAAAATAATAAGTGTAATATTATTTTTCATTTAATAAATAAAGATAATAGGGAAGTAAAATTGAACTTGTCTTTTTTTTTGTATTGAACAAAACCTAAAAAAGTGCAAAAATTTTTTTCCAATTTATTTTTGTATCATTTTGCCTACGCACATAAATTGTGGTGGAATATGAAATTTCCATCACACTTGTAATTAAAATTTGTATAGCACATTTTTAAGGGCACAAAGCCTATATTAGAAATAATTTCAAAATTCTCGGCTACCACAACATAAATTTAATATGTCATAAATTTGTCACAATTACGTGACACTTTTTTCTATTTATTTTTATCAAAAAAAAAAAAAATTTATTTTTTGTTTTTAAGTTCAAAGTTTCTTACGCTCTTAGCCGCAGGACTAATAAATTATTATGCGGCGCTAATTTATGGTCTAACGCTTACCTGACAAAATTAAAGCACACACACACACACACACACGCGAGCACACTGACTGGCAGGCAAGTAAGCACGCACGCACACACGTTAAAGCGGAAATATGCAAATTAATGTATGCGCACATGCATACATATACATATGTACATACCAAAGTTCTTACGTGTATAAGTAAAATTTATTGAAGAGAGAAAAAAAATTGTAGGCTTATCAGCGGATGTAAGAAATTGTGCTAGCGAAAAAATTCCTCAAAGGATAACGAATAATTTTTGTGTGAATTTTTTTGTTTAAATTCCTTTAATTACTGTCATAGAGGAGCGCGTTTAAAATTTATATTAACCATGTGATATTTGACTTAAATTTACGTTCGTACAACATCAAAGGACTAAATGAGATAATACAACATGAACAAAATATACGGCGTGCAGATATGTGTAATGGGTAATATTAGGCCCCAAGAACTCGGTGCGCAATATCCGATACATCAGTGTCTCAAAACAGTTTTGCTCCACAAAAAACTACCAGCAGCATAAAACTTTTAAACCCAAATTTATTTTTTTTTTAAATTAACTAATCAGCTCAAAAATAAATTAAGTTTTTTAACATTAAATCTTTTTTGCTGACCTTTTAAACTATGAGTACGTCACTGATTGTTTCGGGTTCACTTGGTAACAAATCAAAAAGCACGAAAAAGTTAAAACTCTGCTGTAATTAGCATGTCGTACAGACAACGTAACTTGCTATTAATTACGTGTAGGTACCTCGAATGAAAAGGAAATGTTTTTCTCTTACGGAAAGGTTGTTAGCGACACGCTTGTAGACAGCGAGCGCAGAGCACTAAAAAAGTGCCAAGAGACAAAAAAAAAACGAGTCTTCTTAACTGACCCTTGGAAAGCACTTTGACCGAAATCAAATTAAAAAGGATTTTAATGTAAAAGTTTTTCTAATGCTTTATGCAGCATTGTGGAGCTTTTATTTTACTTGCTTTTAAGAATTTTAATTTTACTCTTTTGTTTTGGGAAATCTTTAACAAAAAAAAAGGGCCCAATTCAAGAGAGAAAAGAAAGGAAAATTGAATTGAGTGATTTTACACCTTAAGGCGTGAAAAATTAATATTTCACTTAGGTCGACAAAGAAAAAAAAATGGAGCTTAAAAAAAATGTCGTGCAATTAAATTGCATGAGTTTGTTGATTTCTTTGGAAAAGTATTTTGCTTTTTTTTTAATTTATATTTATTTCAGAGCATAAATTAAGCTCGTCTTGTATTTTGCAAAAGTTTCTTATTTGATATTATCACAAAAAAAAAAATACAAAGTTTAGACGTAATGATGTTTTGGGTGTGTAAAAAATTATAAAAATTGATAGTATCGAAAAGCAGTGAATCTCAAAGACGAGTCAAATAGTATCAATATGTATTGAAAAGTAACGAATAGTTACAAAAAGGAGCAAAAAGTCGATAAAAGTTATTACAAATCGACAAAGTATTGAAAAGCATCAAAAAGTTTCCAGAAGTAAGTCAAAAAATTTTAAAATATATTGAAATATATCGAATCAATATAAAGTATCGAAAAGCTATTAAGCGTTATTCAAGATCAAAATATATCAGAAAGTGTGGGAACTATCGGACGATATCAAAAATAATCGAAGAGCGCTGTCAAGCAAAAAAGTTTCAGAATATTTTGAAAACATCGCAGAGCATGAAAAAGTATCGAACAGTCGTTAAGTGTTTATAAATTCTAATAAAAACGAGTAGGTATAAAAAGTGCTCAAAAAGCAATATATGACATATATATGTATTAAGCAGCAACGAAAATAACGAAATGCAAAAAAATTTTAAGTTATATCAAAAGATAACAAGGGGTATCGAAGGAAATCGAAAAAATATTTGCCAAAGTTAAAAATATCTATTAAGAACTCAATAAGAACCAAAAAGGGTAAAAATCTTAATATCACGAAAATAGCATCAAAGTACACGTAAAGAAAAGTATGGTATGGTAAGAATATATATAGAAATTTCGATTTAAATCAAATCAAAAATTGATTAATATTAGTAAAGGATAAAACAGAAAATTTAATATATCGAATAGAACGAAAATGCCATTAAATTGTGGCATATCGAAAAGTTTCTAAAATCCATTGGTATATCAAAAAGAATTGACAATTGTCATCATAACTAAGGCCGCAGTTTGGCCCATTCTTCTATTTATAACTTAGTTTTCAACCTTTGCAAATCATTTCGAAATTTTTATAAACTTCAAATTGGAATTTGAACACTTTTGAGCAATGTCTTTAAGAGAGCCGAAGAAGTGGAATCCGAATAACTTATAACGCCAATTTTTCAGCGCTAGGCCATCACAAAGATATTGAAAGACAGACTCTTCGACGTCAGGATCTTTATAGCTTCTAAAAAGATCGTCTACGTCAGAAAGCCCTAGTCTTGAGGTATGCTTGCCTATAAAATAATGTCCCGTAATGAAAATATTTTTTTCTAAGAATATAGCTCAAAAATACATTTCCAACGATGTACAACACTTAGGTATTCCTTAAAATAATTTACTTGTCTATGTTCTCTGTTCAGTGATATGGATAGTTATCGTCAGATTCGGAACTTTAGAATACGAGTGTCTTTAGCTTCATTATATATTGTAAAATATACGTATTTTGAATCAAGTTTTTTACATTGGCAGACATTTTTCTATTTTCGATTATAGTGAGAGAGGGTCATCCAATAAGAGATGTCTTTTCAAATCAATCTCTGTGGATTTCAAATACTAGTTCTATCTTAGATAGGGCTAAATGCACCTCACTCTTCCCGTCTATATGATACCTAGTACAATTTTCTTTTGAAAACGATTGCGGAAATTTGGATAAACTCAAGAACTTGGTGCACATACATATGAACAAAATTAAGATTGCATTAATTAATTTTAATAAAGTCATATCTTGGAAAGCACTCCAGATATTAAGATCAAATTCAAATTAGAACATATATCCTTAATTGGACCAAAAGTACGTGAAATAGGAAAAGAGGAAGTGAAAAATTTCAATAATCAAATATTAGATTCAATATTACTCGAAAAGGCTTTATCCGAGATAAAATCGGTAAATATTATTCATATATGTATATTCTATGACTCCTTTGAGCCAACTTACGAAATGTCAAAATGAAGCTCTGTACAAATTTGCAATTTATTATCATTCATTTTGAGGAGAATATTACACTGGTCAAAACTCATTGTCAGTATTTATAATATATGAAATGTGGTGGGTCAAAATTTGTAAACACGGCTAATACATGAAATTTTGATTTAACTTGTAATGAAAAATTAATATATTTCGATTTGAAATTATTTTAGCTGAATGGAAAACAAATGAATATATCGGAAATGTATATGTATGTACTCTAAAATTCTGCTTTCCACTAGTATTTATGCTTAAAATATAAAGAATAAAATTTTGATTTCTACTCACGTGTTGTCAGCAGCTTATTGCCTCGCAACCAGCGTACCTCAGGTTGTGGTCGTGTATTGCGCACTACGCATGACGCCTTTAACATCTGCCGCTCTTGCATGGGACCAACAACTGAGCCATTTTCAATGCGATCGCCTTTCTCGTCCAGTATCACAACCTCCGTAGGTGGCACTGTATGATGTGGTCAAGCAACAAAAAATATAGATGATATGCAAGATGTTGTTGTTGTTGTTGTTGTTGTATTGTAAGCCATATTTATTGATTGCCACGCGTAATTGGTAACGCAAAATTAAAGCCGTACGTTCGTTGATGATGAATTGTTGCCGAATTGTTGAGTTGATTTGTGTGCAGGATATGGGAGCGTGTTGTGTGGCGTTGTGTTTAAATTGTTGTTGTTGTTGGAGGGATTGTTTTGGAAAATATTTGTTTTTTTTTTTGTTTTTCGATTGAATATACAGAAAAAAACATCAAAAATATTTCACAGACAAATCAAATGAAATGAAAATGAGAAAAAAAATAGAAAATAAAAAACAGAAAACACAAATTGTTGTTAAATGTAAACATTGAAATGAAATTTAAAAATTAAAATGATGAAAGTATATCAAGTTTGATGAAAGGACAAAAAACAAAAACAAAAAAATTATTTCATTAAGACTAAATGGTTTAAACATTTAAATAGTATTCTTTATTAATTTACCAATGTTTTCTACGTTTTAATGTTTTTATTTTTTTATAAATTTTTGATATATTTGGCATTAGTTTTGTTTTTAATTTAGCGTTTTTTTTTTTTTTTTTTGGTGTGCGGTTATTAAAAACATTTCACATTGGCATTGGCAAGTCGAGGCATTTTTGGTATTTTTTTTTAATTTTTTTTTTTTGCATTGCATTTGCATTTTCCATGATGAGTTGGCGAGCGAGCGAGCGAGCATTTTGTAGTAGTAGGTAGTAGGGGTAGGATTGATTAAAGTACAATCATTATCAAAAAATTGTCAATGTCAAAAATTTTTGAATTTAAATTTTAAAAAAGAAAAAACTTAAGAAAAAATTTATTTAAAAAATAAAATAAAAGAAAAAAATATCAATGCAAAAATTGCTTGCAAAAATGATGTTCAATATACAAAATGGCGAGCAGGAAATGAGGAAAAACATTGAGAGGTTTTAGGGTTCAACAGCCAAGTCAGAAATTGTGTGTTTTTTTTTACTTAGCTTAATAGTTATTTGGTATAACAACAATGTATCAAAAGGCATCAAATTTTGAAAAAAGTTCTTAAAAAAAATCAGGCTTATGTTATTTCAAAAATAAATACAATAAAAAATATTTTCAAAATTTAATAAAAAAATCCATTTTCTTCATTTTTTATTGTTAATTACTTGGAATATAAAACCTAATATTTTCTTACAATGGAAATAAAGCCGTCATGATAAAAAAAATCAATTCTTGATTAATCCATTACTACTTTTCAGAAATGAGGTCTTAAGTCTTATTGAATTATGTATAAAAAAGTATCCGGAATTGTTAAGGCATTATTCGTTCATCAAAATTTATACAGTTGCCCCTTCAAAGTAAGTCCAAACGCATGCTTAATCCAATTGTCTATACATTGTGTTTGATTGAGGTGATTATTAATTATAGTTCTCTTCCTTCACATGGCTTCCACTAATATCTCTGCGTATCTGCCGATAAGACAGTGCTCAGCAACGTGTTATCACACGTTCAGTGCGGGACTTCAGTTCTAGATGTCGCTTAGCATTTTAGTCACATTTGCCTAATTATTTTGGAAGATGACTTTTAGGTCAATCTTGTGTTATTTTTTTATTAATATACCTCATTTCAAGGTAGCGAGTGTCATGCCTCTTTGTCGTGAGGTATTTGTGTGGTTGTCCCCTGACTAGTAAGTTCATCAGCTTTTCAGAAACTGTTAAAATTTTGAGCCATTTTATTTGGAGACGAGCGGTATTTCTGAAACACTACCTAGTGAGTTTAGGAAGGATAATTCTAGAAATATAATACCAGTCTGACTATCTGAAAAAATGTTTATGTCCCTTTTGGAAATGATGTTTTTTCTCATTCTACGTACCTACTCTAACTTAACTTCAGTTACTTAAAGGAAATACCATAACCCACTTGATTATTTAGTTTAGAGCCATCTGTTCAGAAATATATATAGCCCCATTTCCCAATAGTCCTTTCAGTCATACCTAGATGGATAGCAAGCTATGTATCCTCTTGTATGAGATAACTGGAACAGTATAGTTCAAGAAAGAGAATCTTCAAGGCATCAGTCAGTGTTGTCCTGAGACCGCATGCTTTGGCCCTTTGTACTATGTGCAATTTTTAGTAGTAGGTAACCTTATCTAACGCAAGCCACCACACCAAAATGCCATATAACAGAAATGGTAAAATTATCGCTGTGTAAAGCCATTCAATATACGAAATGATCATCACCCATCAACAGTGGGTTTTCTAAATCTCTCTATTTAACATTAATTGTCCAACTTAGTGCCCTATTCTATACGAAAACAAAATAACTAGCACCATAACAACTTTATTGCCTTTAAGCGAAGGCAATAATTGTAAGTTCGTTACTCCTAGCATAACAAGAAATAGCTCAGTTTTCTTCGAAATGGATTGGTTCGATTCATCGATAAAATATTAGTAGACGTCTCTTAGAAGTCTTCATCGCTCCAAGAATTTTTTTTTATTTCTTTCAATTGACATGTCCGCTTAGCATAGCATTAAGGGCTGACTTTTTCTTATTTTTTGTAGATGATCATTCTATAAAACTCTTTATAAAAAATACATGCCTCTCAAACTCTGTATTACTTTTAAACAGCTTAGGGTTTTATATTCCAAATAATTACCACGTGTACTTTTTTCTCATTTAACAAGACAAAAAAAGGGCGCCAATGCACATGCGCATTACATTCAGCACAACTTCAGCAACATGCAAATTGGAGGGTATATCTTGAGCGAAGGTTAACAATGCAATTATATTTTCAAACATTCTCGGACATTATCAATATTTATAAGTAGCAAAAAAAGGCATTTCATTTGGCTAAGTAGCAAATAAAGTGATAACAAATTAAAAGAAAGAACAACATGCCAATGTAAAGTTTGAAAGAAAATCATATGAAATATTGAGATTATTTAAAGAAGTAATAAAATGTTTTCAAAAAAATGTAAAAAAAATGAATATAAATGTGCGCTACAATTGGCAATATGCCTTAACTTACCTAACACATTAAGTTCTATACGATAGCCATTGTAGTTATCACATGTTTCCACTGGTATAAAAAATGTTGTATCACAAAGATAGATATCCTCGTCAGATATTTGTAAGTCCTTAATAATAATTCTAAAGGGATTTTGTTCTACTGTTACTCTACAAAAATTTGAAGAGAAATATTTCATATGAATTTATATAATAGCAAAAAGTTTATGAAGTATCCTTACCTATCCTGATATTCAGGCGTCACACTGGTTACATTGCTATCATCCAGCAGCAATGCCGCAATGCGATCATCTCCTTTGAACCAATTTATTGAGTGTAATTCACCGCATTTATCTATGCTGACAGGACATGGCAGTACAACGGACTTACCCTCATGCTCGCTGATGGTGCTGTCTGTAAGTTGAAGAGAAATGAAAATTAAAGATTAGTAACTATATTTGCATTTAAAATAGATATATATATATATATATATGTATATTCAAAGCTTAAATTCGTTTAACCCACTAAGCTCAAATCAAAGAATGTCGCGTACCCATACGCACGCAATTTCTTTGAAAGCTAAGCCTATCCAAACTAATCCACAAATAATTCAAAACGCAACAAGATGTTGTAAATCATGCTGTGAAGGACATTTTGCAAATGTCAGTCGCCCTTTTCTGTCTGTACGCTGTGTAGATATGCTGAAGCATATCCTTTGAATTTGTGCTTTTTTGTTATTTTTGAAATGAAGAGATAAAAGTTTCCTTTTTTAATTTTTTTTTTTTTTTTTTTAAATGTAAACCGAACCCGAATGATGAAGTTTGCTGCCGCATTGAATGATGAGGATTTCTGCATTTACATTTACGCACATTCAAATACAAATACACACAGGCATATGTTTAAGCGATAGGGGGTTGTTAAAATTTTTGTTAAATGCCAAAAAACTTAAAAAAAAAATTTACAAAAAATATTATAATTTTATTTGATATTTTCAACAAATAGCACAAAGTTCAATAAGAAGTTTTTGGAATTACTCTCCAGTCCAATCATGCTAACATTCTATCAGTTATTTTTTTCTTTTTTTGGTGCTAATTTTTTCAATTTTCTATCCATACAAACTAATCAGCACTTTGGATAAAAAATTAATTTTAGTATAATTTTTGTAACACCCTAATGCACAACTATAACGTATAGCAAGCTACAAATAATATTTTTGTCGGTATAACATATGAAACATTTGGTTGTAAATTTTCAAAAGAAAATCTGTTCCTCAAAACACCAACAACAACAAATATAGCGAAAAGAAAAGGTTCTAACTGCCGGAAAGAAAAAAAAAAAGCAAAATTTTCATAAAAAAAAGAAAGCGAGTATTAATATGAAAAGTTGTGTAAAGCGGAAAATGAAGTAACAACAACAGAAAGAGCACAAAAAAAAGAACATCCTGATTCAATTTGCATAAAGTTTTATATTTCTTGTGAATTTTTGTATTTGAAAAAAAAAATTTTTTTTTTTTGTTTACTCCTCTTTATCTTTTTTACTTGATACTCAAGCTTTTGTCCTCGTCAAGATAAGCTTTTGAAATGAGCTATGATTGTATGAGCGTATTATGGCCTTTGCTTGTGTGTGTATGTGTGTGTATGATTGTGCTTTGTAGTGT
Organism: Meiosimyza platycephala; assembly: GCA_963662105.1. NCBI lineage: Eukaryota > Metazoa > Arthropoda > Insecta > Diptera > Lauxaniidae > Meiosimyza > Meiosimyza platycephala. The sequence goes on along the minus strand of OY759208.1, from coordinate 100,857,524 downwards.
GCGTGTAAGTGACTTGTCTTTATCTTGCTTGTATATCTGTCTCACAGCAGTCTGTCTGTCTGTCTGACCGGATAGCAAATTGAAGTAAATCTACTTTGAAATTGAAATTAAAGTGGCATTAAGTGGCTTTCAAAGCCTAAAAGGCGGCAGCAATTTTTGTTCTGTCAGTCCTTCTTTTTCATTTTATTCTATGCTATTTATATATTGCGTTACTAAGAAAATGAAAAAGAGTCAGATTTATAAAGAAAATAAATCAAGTAAAGAGTAAAGTCTTAAAATCAAAGCAAAATAAGGCATAAGATACAATAAAAAGGTAAAGCAATGTCAATGTTTGTGATAGAGAGCGATGCAGAAAGTCGCTATTTTAAAACAAAATTCCAAAAAATAAATTCTAAAATACAAATTAAACCCATAAGTCAGTTTTTCAATTATGAAGTGAGTTGACAATTTTCGGTTAATATTAGCGCAATTTACAATGCATGCTTTGAGTGTGAGAAAATATTATACAAATGGCATGTAAACATGTACGTCATACTCAAAAATAATTTAGTGTTTTTGTTATCCTATAATATGTAGGTTAGGTTAGGTTAGGTAGGAGTGGCAGTCAGTTACGAAAACGACTCACTTAGACCAAATGTGTTCCATTGTGATACCAAAGGATGTCGGATTATATCCTCTCGTTGAACCAACCAGATTTCACAATAAAACTAAATATCTGATCTATACTAACATGTCTAAGGTCATCTAGGTCATCAAATAAAAACGAACCAAATGTTTTTTGGCGTTTTCTAGCAAGTGCGGGGCAGGAGCAGAGAAAATGTTTACTGTTTTCCCCTACTTTCACATCTCCATAAATTCTACAAAAGTCAAAGGACCTAACACCTAATCTCTCCGCATATCTGCCGATGAGCCAGTGGCCAGTTATGACTGCAACAACTGACGAGACGCTATGTTTAGTGCGGTAAATCAGCTCTGACGAACGCTTCGGCCAGATCTGCCTAGTTATATTGCAAGTTGACCCTTGAGTTCATCTTTTTTTATCATTTTTTACCATTTCTTCTTTAAGCAGTAACTTGCAGATAACAAGTGGCATGCCAACACTTGCCTTGTCGTGAGGAATTTGAGCAGTAGTCCCTTGCCAAACAAGTTCATCTGCTCTGCTATTTCCGTCAATGTTCCTATGCCCAGGCACCCAGATGTGGTGAAAGTTAAAATGCTGAGCCATTTCATTTAAAGACGAGCGGCATTGTTGGGCCTCTAGTGAGTTTAGGAAGACTGATTCCAGGGAATTGATAGCAGCCTGACTATCTGAATAAATGTTTATATCCTTTCTTGATAAAACATTCAACCTCAGCCAGGATGCTACCTCTTTTATCGCTATAACCTCTGCCTAAAAAACGCTACAATGGTCTGGAAACCTCGCAGCAATTCCTAGTTTCAGTTCCTTAGAGTAAATACCATAACCCACCTGGTTATTTAGCTTGGAGCCATCTGTGTAAAAATTAATATGGCTTCTTCTGCCGGAGATGCCCGGGAGCCCTCCCTTCCAGTCATCCCTAGACGGAATGTGAGTTAAGTAATTCCTATTGAGATGAGTCCAAATTAGAGGGTACAGAACTCAAGCTATGAAGGATAGTTGAGTGTCCTGTTCTACTTTCGGACCAGCAAACAATTTCCCTGGATCTAATGGCAGCACAAGCTGCCATCCGTTTGCCTAGCATGTAGTTCGAACAAAAATTAACACCAAATTATTAAACTAAAATATGCTTTTGTTTTAATTTACTTTGACCACGGGAAGCCTCTGAGTTGCAGAAAACGCGGCCCAGAGTGGAACCCTCAAATTAGCAGTAAACGCGGTGGTCCTAGGTCATCAAGGAAACATTCTCTAAAGCAGGAAATATGTACGTGAATTGGGGAAATGTTGAAGAGAATTGAATGCACTCGCTAATGATAGTACACTTTGGAAGAATTTTGTGGAGGCAATATGCTCCGAAAACACGACAAGTGACTTTTATTGGCAAATGTTCACCAGTGATCAAACACTTGTTACGTGCATCCTTAGGGGGTCTTTTTCCAGTTCATTTGTACGATCAAAATGCCGAAGATGATGCAAAAAAAAACTCTCGAAAAACATCGTATTCGGTGACTCTACGACGAAAATCGAATCATCACTTCCACAGTTATTTTAACTATTGGCTGGAAATCAATACTGTCCATGTGGTTATGGGATCGTAATTTTTATTCTCATATGACTTTTTCATCTCTGCCAACTTAAAACTATTCGTCTGTCTGGCGGGCGGTTTGATGACCATAATTTCAGTGAAATATTCACAATTATAAGATCCAAAAATCATCGCTCTTTCCCTTTCCTTTTCTCCTTTCTTTTTAATGGTTTAAATACCAAATTTTTCTTCCATTGCTGCATTTGAAACAATGAGTAGCCAAAATTTGTGTCACACAATATCTTATTTTTTATGTAAAAACTTGAGCAATTTTATATAATTTCGCACATTTGTTTTTTTAGGAAATTATATAAAAGAAGAAATAAACATTTATCTGATTCTAAAATTACAACATAAATTCTCTTTGGTATCTTAAAATTATTTTAAGCCACAAAATTTCGCAATTTCAATTTGTTCGTGCTGCCCTTCCATTTCAATTTAGCTTATCAAAACTATTTATTTAAACCATAAAGCTACCCTAAATTAAAACGAAGATGAAGATGAGCTGTCCAACAATTCACACTGTCTATTTGGTGGCGCATAAGATAATCTATAAACTGCTTGATTTTTCAATTTCTAAACGAAAATTGTGATTCTTTCTCTTCACTTCGCTGAAAACCATATCTTTTAAAGCATTGCATTTTTCAATTTTCTCTAAGATATGTGCATGTCTGTGAATGTACATATGTACAATATATACTCATATGGGTTGGAAATATTTTATATATGAATACAAACAGACACGTGATATATTCAATTTCTCAGCTAAATCCGTTCAAAATCAAATGCCAAAAGAAAGTTGGAGGAGATTTCTTGCTGCTCCAAGAATGACTCAAATGTAGAAAGTGTTGGAAGATGTGGAAAATTTTGTTAGCATTCAATTTGTCTTAGTCTTGCGTATTTTTCATTTTACCTACATTTCAATTTTTTTTGTTTAGCTAGTTTCTTTTGCCGTTGGCTAAAATAAACTTGCAATAAATTTCAAAGGTATGAAGCTGTTTCCGTTTTTGGCATCATTAACTTAATGCGGTCAATGAGGTTACATGGGAAATTGAAAAGTTTTTACGAAGCTTAAATTGAAATGTGATTGAAATGGAAAATTGGTAACTTGTGATTGTAAAATAAAATGAAAAATTCGTGTAGTCAGCAAATATTAAATCAATTTCCAAAGCAGCCTAAGAATATGCAATTGAAATCAACTGAAAAATGCTACAAATTATTAAAATGTTATATACCGTAGATGTTGCAAGCTTTGTTGCATACTTTTGGGCGTTTTTTTTTAAAATTGATTTATTATGTTTGTACGACGTAGCTCTTTATATTAAAGCGTTTAGCTTGCATTTTAATGCAAATTTTCAAAAAGTATTTTATTATTATTTATCTTAAAGCTCAAAATTCTTCACATATTCCAAACTTCTTTAAGCTGAATTTTCTATTTAACTGAAATTTCAATTTCATTTGACCCAGTTGCTTAGCAAAGTAAATTGAAAATCACTTCATTATCACAACATCGAAACCTTTGTCCTTTTTTCATCCCTTTTATTTGGCACACTGCTTGCTTGTGTCTTTTTTGTCGGACCCAAGCCAAGTATTACGCTGCTTTTTGCTGACACTACACTTTTTTCGTTCAGCTCAATTTCTTGCCCTTTAAAGATTTTCTGCTCGAAAGAAGCTTCGCTTAAACCCACAATCAAATGTTGAGTAAAGTAAAAAAAAAAAAAATTTAAATTTCGCTAGCATTGACCGTCGTGTGACTTTGTCAGCGTTAGTACAGCAAAATTCGTATTACAATAGAAAATACAACAATAGCAAAAGAAATAAAATAACAACAAAAAACTTTCTTCAACAAAGCGTGTCTAACACAACTTTTTGCATGTGTTATCTTGTAAAATGGTAGCACACAACGACAACTGACAACTGCAGCTACTACGACATTGATACTAACACCAAGTGAGCAGAATCTATGCTCTAAAAAAGTCAGCAGCAGGCAACGGAATTTTAAATGGCCAACATCAAGCAGTATGAGAGAGACAGTTGAATATGAAAATGCGCAGCAACATAAGGCATCCGAAAAAGGGCGCAGTTGGAAAATGACACACAAATTCAATGTCAGTGCCTTTAAACTTCCGGTTTGACAATGATGTCCTTGTGATTATTGCACAGTGTGCGCGCTTTGCAAAGATGGTAGTTCAACGAAAAATGTTTAAAGTAAAATTGGCTAAGAGTGACAAAACTGAAAGGTAAAATTGCCTAAAGATTAAAGTCAAAATTTCACGGCAAATGTAAAAAGGAAAGGTCCAATTCATATCGGCTTGGTTCACCAAGCATAATTTTTATTGAATTTTGTTCATAGATTTGTCTTAGCCAGAGATATATAAAACCAAATGCTTTATACGCTGTACTCAGCGTATATTACACCTATAGAAAAGTATATCAATTCATGGTAAGCGTCTGTATCAAATTTACTATTTTTGCGGCCGATATTTAATTTTTTTTTTTTCAATATTTTACACACCTCGGCTCACTGTCATGTGGTTTTTAGCGTTCGGAACAACTTTACAAAGTAAACTTATATTGCATGGGCCGCATATAGACAACTGTTTATCACACTGTGCTGTACTCAAGAAAGTTTTACAACTTAAAAAAAGTTATTACAACAACAACAACAACAAAAAGGGTTTATAAGAAAACCTGCAAAGCGCACAACACGACAAGCGTCGTTAGTTCAAAAAAGAAAAAAAAAGTTCACAAAACGGAAACGGAAATAGAATTATAAAGCCAACCAGTAGTAGAACATCTAGAAGAAAACTCTAGGAAAAAAAAAATAAGTAAAGCAAATTTTTGTAAGCATTTTCTTTCACTCAATGCGAGTTCTTAGATAAGAACATTTACATTAAGCTAAAGCTTAGTCCTTCGACATCGATATACTTGCAAGCAAAGGGATGACACATTGAATGAAAATTGCAAAATTTATGAACAGGAAACCGCACCCACTTAAAAATATAAATCACAATATGAAATGTAAAATAAATTTTCAAATTTCTATTGAGCTTAACCGCTTCCGTTATGTAGCAACGCTTTTTGCCCAAGTGATTGCAAAAGTTTCTGGGAAAGTATTTAGTTTGAAATGTTAGGGGGGTAAACTGCCAACAGGTAAAGTAACAAAATTAGTAAAAAGGTGAATTGGATTTGGTAACTACTAATTTGGGATTAAGGAATTGTGTGTGCTTAGATTTTGGCAATGAGCTTAGTTACTGCAAATTTTTGATATATTAACTTATATAAAAGTTTAGTAGGTCTGCTGGAAACTGCAGCGGTATTCATTTAAACAAAATAGTCGTTACACCAAACAGAGTTGTAACGCTGTTTTTTTAATTTTATGGTTGTACTTGCACTGCTCAAAAAAGGTCTTCAAATGAGCATGTCAAACATAAAAAAATATATTTCTGTTAAGCACTAAGCATGACAGTTACTGTCATACGAAATCCTAAGAAAAGAAACTTTTCCTGGGTACCCTTGCATCTGAGAGAAGTAAATATAATATGGGATACTACTAATTGTTCACTAAACTGAACTGTTGTCAAACTAGAAGTTTCTTATCTCCTTTAATTATTATTTCAAAAGTTTATCCCAGAAAACAAACTCGCCTCAAAGCAGATATTTAGTTGCAAAACTTGATGCACTTGAGAGCAAAAAAAGCGTGCATAGCTTTATATGCTTGTAAAAGACCTTTATTATAAAATGGGGGCTTCAACCTAGAATGGTACTTAGGATGTACACAGCCATATGGCGCCCGATCCACAGCTATGGCTGCTTAGTATGGTGGCCAGCCACTAACAAGGGCTACAACCAAAATAAGTAAGCGAGAGCTCAAAGGACTGCTTGCGTAGGCGTGCCGGGGGCAATGAGATCTTGCCCCACGGAAGCCCTAAACGTCCTTCTACACCTAGTACCCCCAGCATCCTGTAGTGCGATCTGACTTAGACAAGCTGGTAGTTGGGTATCGAAGCAATACGAGCATTGCTCTATCCTCGATAATCTGCCAAAAGCACTGACTAATCTTCCAACAGATTACACCTGCCCTACACTCAACTTCGAGAGAAACTTTCAGGTGAAGAGGGTTCAATGGAAAGAAGGCACTATCGACTATCGAATTTTGAAATCGCCATATACAGCGATGGGTCAAAGATGGACTGCGGTGTAGATGCGGGGGAGGTCTACCCAACAGACCCCGTAATTTTTCAAGCTTTCCACTTACCCAACTCAGCTAGTGTTTTCAAGCAGAAGCCTTTGCTATTTTGTTAGCTTGTAGGCTATTGGGCAACACAAATATGGGAAAGCTAGCAATCTTCTCCGATAGACAGGCTGCCATCAAGGCTCTAAACTCGGAGACGATAAACTCTAAATTATTATTACTATGCAGGAAGGAATTAGCTAGGCTTAGACGTCAGCTCATATGGTTTCCAGGACACAGGAACATTGAGAATAATGAAAGGGCTGACGAATTAGTAAGGCGCGGTTTCTCCCTTGATGAAACTGGAGCCTCAGATTTCGTGCATACTCCGATAAGTATAGTGAAAAAAAAGTCTGCTCGCTCTTTCTTTCTGCAGAACATCCAGAGCAATATGGCCATCATATAATAATTCAAAAACCACTGACGTATTGTCCAAGAGTCGCAAAGACATCGCGAGAATCACCGCGACTTGCACTGGATACTGGAATATCGACAAGCATGCTGAAAAATTAGGCATCCCATTCAACCCTTATTGCCGCAGTTGTCTTAATGTAAATGAGAAAGAATCTATTGAGCACTTTCTCTGCATCTGTCTGGCCCCTGCCAGAATTTGACTCAGATATCTAGGACAAGCTTTCTTAAGCAACCTCAATGAATTGGCCAAAATTGAAATCGGATTGCTGCTTAACTATCTCAATAGGACTAACTGGATATAACCTTTACCGTTACCAGGGTACTTATTAAAATCTCCTGACAATCTTCTTAACAATTTTGTAAGGCCACATATGTGGTTTTAAAACGGCACACCAGTGCTATTTAATGGCTTCTAGCTTGAATGCTAAGCCTCCACTCTAACCTAAAATAACCTTGACATTTATGAATCGGAAATGGAATATATACTCTAGCTTTGGTATTGAAAGCTCCATGTTTCATGCGCCATGTATCAATCAATTGAATTTTACAATAGTAAGTGTCTCCAGTGTTCATATAGTTTTGTTGGGATTGCACGCCAATTCCAATGAAACAAAGTTGGGGGATGCTTTGAAGAGAAATTGTCGAATAGCAAGAAATCGGTACATTAGTTCGTCTAGTATTGGCAATTTCTGACAACAATGAAATGTAAACTTTTGAAATGACGTGGCACACAACATAGGGCATAGTCTTCAAATAAGGACTTGTCACCTCGCTTTTGATTAAATTTAAATAATATGTATGTATAAGTAACTTTAATTGCAGGAAATATTTGACACTTTCCGACAATTGAAAAATATTGCTGATGAATGCTTCTCGTTAGACCTAGGATCTTATTTTCGGAAATATACTTAATGTTTTCAAAGACAGGGTGTCTTTCTTTGACAAGTGATATTTTACAGTTCGAGATTGTGTGCGTTCTTCCTAAATGTAGGCCTCGTCACATCTTTTTAACACTGCAGTGTATCAGATTTTAGCATAGGATGTGCTGTTTTATAGCTTACGATCTAATACTTTTTGACATGAGCTCATCTGATCCTTCACAAATTGTCTTTCAATTTTCACATAAAGTTGGCAAAACTTAACCATCCTCTTAGTCATAGGATGAACCATTCTTTGGCATAGAGTTTTAAACATTTAATACTTTTGTACGCAATTCTTGATAATTTTTTATAATTCATTTGAAACTATTCGATTAAATTAGTATTCTTTTCATGAGTTAAATTTTTGAATAAATCAAAATAGTTAATCGTATCATACATTTTGCATTTATTTTATAAACAAAAATGTTCAAATTTATAATTTGTTTCATCATTTTCTAATTAAAACTTTAGTCAAATATATTTGGTCGCAAAATATGACATCATTATCATTATGAGCACATGTCTCTTCTAATAATTTAAAATGCAAAAGTTTTTCATTAAATATATATGACGCTGGCTAGTAGTATTATATATTAAATTTTTAGAATGTTTATATTTGCAAATTTTGAAAAACAAATTTTTTGTTTTAATAGAAAATTGCCACACATGCGGAAAATTTTTTTGCTTATATCATGTTTAGTAAATAAGCGTTTGTACATTAAATATTTATGGTAGAATTTATTTGAAAAAAATATTTACAAATGTTAAAAGTATACATGCGATGAGTCATAAAGTTTTTGTGTCGCGTATGAGCGATAAGAAAGCACATGATACAGCAACTAAATAAATATTTAAAACAAATTTTTTATTAAAGTTTCTTTGAAAAAATTTAAACATTTTTTATGCGATTTTTAGATTGAAATGTGGTGTAATGCATGAAAGTGTACCTCAGCTTTGCAGTTGTAAAAAATTGGGATTACATAATCATTCGTCTGAAAGCAAATTCTTGTGGTCAAGGGAGTTAAGATTATAAGTGCTACATGAGCTTTTTTTAAACTGATACTGAGAGCAATAAGTTTTCAAAAACTTTAACACTCTCGTCTCAAATCAAAAGGCTGTAAAATGAAAAAGTTCTTAAAATCGACTGTTTTGAAACCAAGAAATAACTTTTTTGTCTCTGCTTAAAATTGGCTGAGATTAATTTGCTTTTCAAAGATGCCCTCACAATAATTTTACTTTTTTTTTCAATTTAATTTTTTTTTTTTTAGTTTCTTCCTTAACAACATGGATTGCCATGTTGCCTTTTCCCATTTTAATTTAACTAATTGAAATTCAAGTAATCGAAAGAACAAAAAAAAAAGGTAAAATCAGCAGAAAAGCGCAATAAAATTTGCAAACAAAAAAATATGAACGCCACGCATAACCCAACCAGAGTCAATTTTTATTTAGCAACACTTCCGCAATAGCCAACTTTTAATAAATTCCATTAAAAGCCTGATTGCAAGTTTTACACCTGAGCAATTTTGTGCTCAAACCAACAAGCAACTTTTTCCGCTTGCTGGCCTTTTTTGCACCGTTATATTTTCCTTATTCTTTTTTCCTTGCAACATTTTTAACGCGTTTAGCAACATGTACGCCTTTTTTTTTGTTTTATTGGTACACAATTTTTGCTTTGGCATTTTTACGACCATTTTCAATCAATTTGTTTGCGCAGCAGCAACAGCAGCAGCAAGAGCAGTCATGAAAAAGGGGCAAAAGAATAAAGACCTATATAGGATTACCTTCATCAGCTATTCATAGACCGTTCATCAATCAATTAATCGATATTAAATTTATATACAGCAGCAACAGTAGTCGCTGTATGTAGTAGCAGCATCAGCATTTTGCTGTACAGACACTTTGTGCTGTTGCCCTCTTCACTACTGTCGCTGTGTGGTAAGATCGTAAAAATGTCATTAGAAGAAAAAAAAAAACATTAACTAATTTGATTTTGATGTTATTAGATTATTTTGGCTGTAGTTTTATGCTCACAGTAAGCTTCTTAAAATATTTATTTTATATTGATTTAATCAAAACTATTATACTTTTAACATATGAGAGCGCGAAATGAATCATTGAAATAATCTAATAACTACACAAATATAAACAATTTTCAGTGTAAGGAAAAATATAATCGAGGCATACTTTTAGGACTTGAAATTATTTGATTTTAACTGTCATATTTCATGCTTCTGTAAAGAATTTCAATATATTAAGGGTGTTCTTATACTAAAACATAATACAATTCACTTATATATCAAGCAGCCTCATAAATTTGTTATAATACAGTATTATTTTCCATAACACCTAAGAATATGCCACGCATTTTTGTTATGAATTTCTTTGCATATTATAAAGTTTCACTTTCGTTATAATAACACAATATTTTCGCTGGAAAGCTCATGAATAAATAAAAAAAAAAAAATATTTTCAATATGCGCCACTTTCATCATCAAATAACATGAAACAGCATAAAAAGCTTCGTTTTCTCTTTTGTTATTTACACACCAATAACGAAATTACAATAAAAGTATGATATTTCACACAACAACAAACAGTTTTTGCCATATCTACAATAACAAAGTGGGTACGTTTTTTTGTTTTTTTATTGATTTGTTATTTTCAATTGTATTTCCATTATAAGTGAAAATGGAAAAAATCTCTTCCAAAAAGTGTGTCACATCACCCAGCAATAACTTCTGTTGTTATTGCTGCCTACTTTTTGATGTCGAATTCCATTTTTAAGCATCATAATTTACGATGCGTTAAGAAGTTAATATTTTTATGCTTAATTTTCAAGAAATTTATGAGGCGTTAATTTATGAAATTTCAACTTTAAGCCAATAAGTCTGCTATGGGATGTTTTTGTTTTCATTTGTGGTATTTTGCGTTGAAAAAATGCTTTTTAGTAAACTTGTGCTTAAGATAATCAATATATAGTAAAGTAAAAATGGTAATATACAACTGAGGAATCTAAAAGTATGCTATGAAAGTTGAGCGCAAAAGGAGCACATTTTTCACGCGAAATATGTATGGATATATATTTGATTTGTTCACTGTATTTTTTTGCCTAAAATAACACTTAAAAATTTTAAAAGAAAAAAGGTAACAACTTAATATTTGGACATTTCAGTGCATACTTTTAGGCTAAGACTACAATCTCTTGAAGTATATGAAGATGAAGAGATGTAAAATTTGAAAATAAGTGGAAATTATTTATGTTACTTTTACAAATTTTTTGATCAGATGTTCTTCAGATACATACATACATATGTACATAACAAAAATAAAAATATGATCCCCAAAAATTAATAAATAATCGCAAAAATACTTTACACAGAAGATTTGTTTTCTTTGGATTGAATACAGAATTTCTCAATAATCATTCACCTACATGGGAATCTGATGATGATTTAAAAAATGTGCTCTCTTTTTGGAAAGGTTTAGCTTTCGTAAATAAAACCGCTGAAAGAGGAGTTGCGTTTATGCAAGACTACAACCAAATTTTGTCAAATGATGGAGAACAAAAACAGCTAATACTACAAATCGTTAAAAGCATCCTTTTTGTGAAAAAAAAATGAATATAATACAATCAAGTGATAAGAATTATTTTGTTGAGATAGGGGATAAGTATGTCCGGAAAAAATATAGGGAGGACCTGGTAATACATTTGACCCCTCAACGGGTCACTCCAGGAAAGCTGTGAATAGTTTTCGGAATTTTCTCCATTTTTTTTTTTGTTTTTGTAGGGAAACCCCCAATAGAGGGTAAGTATGTTCGAAAAATATATTGGAGAAGAAAATGTAATAGGACCTGGTGATACATATAAACCCTGTACGGCTCACTCCGGGGGAGCTATGAATTATTTTTCCAAATTTTCGAAGTTTTTTGTGTTTTTTGTATTGAAGCCTCCAAAAGGGTGGCAGATAGGGGGCAGGTGTGTCAAGAGAAAAGTTTGAGAGAGTAAAAATAATAGAAGTTGGCCTAATGGAGGCGTCTGAGAAGAGAGGAATCAATTTCATAATTTCAAATATATGTAATTTTTGCAGGGAAGCCCCCCTAAGGGGTGGTGAAAGAGGAAAATTATGTTGTGAAAAAATGTTGGGAGAGAAAAAATGATGGGACCTTGTCATACATTTGATCCCTCTAGGGGGAAGCTTCGGGGAGATATTTATGATTTTCGGTAGATTAAGGACCATTTTCTAGTTTTCAAAACGGTGGCGGGTCCATCAAATGTTTTCTGGTATGGACCAAATTTTACGTGGTTCTTATGGGCACCAATACGAAACTTTTTGTGCACGGCGATGAGAAGTTTGGAGTAACTTTAATATTTTAAACTACGCTAATATACATATATCGGTCTGGTCAGACCAAAGCGCTCCACATACCGCAACGCACGTCATCGCCCATCGGAGGGTTAAAGCTGTTTATAGTCATTTTCTCATCTTTGGAAAAATATTCAAATGTAAAATTAGACAAATTTTGCAATGGACTTTTCAAATTGAGATTGTTTGTAACGCTTTGGCGCCAAAAATACTTAACCGATGTTATTAATTCCTTATTCTAATCAATAAATTTGTGCTAAAGAAGGATATTGCATACTTAGTTTGTTTATTTTTTAAAGCTAAATTTAGTTTTTTAATATTGAGTTTTTGCAAAACCTCACGTAAAAATGTTCGTTTAATTGTTCGATGTTATGCTTATGCTGTTTCTTGAATACAGTGTTGTTATTGTTTCTTTTTCTTATAATTAGCTTTAAATAAGTTGCTACTTTGCTAACAAGTCATCAAGTACATGCAAGTTTGAACAAAGTTTCAAGCAAAGCATGACTAATTATAATTTTTTTAAGGAAAGATGGTGCCATTAAAAAGAAAGAAAATTCCAGCAAAGCAGATTTTCAGTTAAATGGATATTAAAAACTGATAGGCGACTTTTAATACAGAAACAAAGCTTAATACTGAATAAGTCAACAAGTTACAATAGAACCCACATTAGTTTTTGTTTGAAATGCCGCTTTTACAGAGGAGAAATTTTCTTTTTAGCCTAAATTTGAGGATCTGTCTATTTTCTGTCAGCTTTTTCAAAAATTTTTTTAGTTCCAACACACATATAAATGCATATCAAAATGAGCCATATATTTGGCTACATTTCTTCTTTGGCTCCATTGCGCCCTCTTACAAAAAATAATCATAAAAAATGTGACACTTCTAACAAGAAGTGTCATGTCAAAAATTTAATGAGCGCTCATCATCGTCATCGTCACAAATGGCTTAATTAAATTTTTGCCTAAATCAAATTAAAGCAAAAATGCTTAATACAAAAACTTAAGCCTGCCCATACACACACACACACACAGACACACACACACATACATAGTATAGCTGTAACAGCCGAGCATTTTAAGTATATTACAACAATAACAATTAAATTTTATGTCATTGCAGTAAAAAGCTAGCAACATTACCTTACAACAACAACTACAACAACAACAACAATAGCTATAGCAGCTTGAGCATTTCGTTGCTTTTGGGCCAATTTCTAGTTTATACCATAAATATTTCACCTAAACAACCAACAACCGACACTAACGAAGCACAAGCAATCAATTATAGCACATTTTTGGGGTCACTCTTAATTTAATACAATCAAATGTAAACATGCAGAAAATTGAAAACTATAGCATGCTTTTGGGCATGACAGCAGTTAATAGCAACATCAGTAGCAGCAGCAGCAGCTACAATGGTAGCAGTATTAATAGTAAGTACATGTATGTGTGTGTTTGTGCGTGTATTTGTGTCTGCATAAAAAGTGTTGTTTCATTAAAATGAGTCGTTGTCGTCTGTCTGTCTGCCTAAAAAAGGGTTGCGTGCGTGCATAATTTTGTATGGCGTTTTTGTTGCTTAATTTATGATGAAAAGTATAATTAAAAATGGCGAAAATTGTTTGAGTTGTAGTGTTACTTGAACTGGTATACGAAATTTTGTACGTCAGGTAGTGGTTAATTTAATTATTTTATACTTACATACATATGTATGTATGTATGTACTGAAACAAGTTGCTTGAAACTTTCAAATGTTTCAATTAACTTTTACTGAAGTTAATTGATTATCAGAAAAATATAATTTTTGTATTACGAAGAGCCTTAAAATATGCAATAGAAAAGTTGCAAATTTTACATACAAGTTATTAGAAAAAAATTAATTCTTTTTAAAGCATAGTTTTGGGTGCAACTTATGTAATATTCACTGCTTTTCAATAATGCTTTGATAAAAGTAATGGCATTGCATATTATAATCAAATTTTGATTGTTGCATATTCTTAGGCACTAAGCTCACATATCTTGACTGTTTTTTAATCATTTTTTAAATATTATTTTCTATTCTTTATTATTTTTAGCACAATGGTTAAAACTTTATTTTTTTACGCGCGCTCTGTTTGAAATGAAAAGAGTATAAATTTAATATTAAAAAACTGTAAAACACATGGTTTTGTGTTTCGGTAAAATTTTACTTTAAAAAAGCTATAAAAAGAGTACTATCCGCAAAGAAAAAATCAACATACATGTCATGTGAGAGGACATCAAATTTGAATGGTCATAGTGATGATGACGACAATGATGATGATAAAAGGCTAGTATAGGTTAAGCAATAACACAAGGAATGAAGTTCCAATACTTACATATGTACATATACAATATATGTATGTGTCAACATGCACGCATTGAACAAAACAACAACAACAAAAAAGCAACATTAGAGAGCAACAACATTTTCTGTGCTGCAGGTAGCTAACGATACAATAAAACGATGTCGTGCAACTGTCTTTATGGCAATGTGCATTAGGGTGGAGTGAAAATTATCCATTGTGGATTGATGGGTCTTTGTCTAATCAACCGTGGTAGATTTTTTAATTTTTCTAAATGTCCAAGATTTGTCTCTAGGGCAGCTGGTAAAACTCTACAAATAGATAAATGTTAGCATTTTTCTTAAACGCTAGTTAAGTTACTGAGAATTTGTTAACCATCGGATATTGAGTGCTTAAATTAAGTACTAACATTTTTCATTTCAGCACGAAACTTTGAATTTTAAAAAAATTAAAAAATTTTATCAAAACAAATTTTAAATTACTCAAAGAAAATAACTTATTTCTCTTAGATACCACCCTGGCATATTTTTGCATAAGTAATCGTATGTATTTTACCAGTCGATCAGTATTCCATATGTGTGTGCGTTTTTATGTCTTTGTCGTGAACAATTTCCGCCAAGGAATGTCAAAATGGAAAATTAGACTAAAAAACAGCTTGAAAACGCTTGAAGGCAACCGATGATCATTAAACGACAGACAGACTGACTGTCGCCGTCGTTATCGGCGATACCTTTACTAGACCCTTAAATTCTACGAACAGTTATTGTCCTTGCTGCTTGTTACTCTAGTAGTTTCCTTTGTTGTTGTTATCCATTGCATGGCTTTAGTTAATTGAAGGTTTTACCTGCTTGCAAAGCTCTTGTAAATTGCTATCCTGTGGGCCTGTGTAAAACGACATTTAAGAGTTGCCATTTATGTTGTCTTCCACGAGTGAGTAACTGAATGATGGCATCTAAGTACATACGTATATGAGCATGTTGTTATACGTATTTATTATGTGTGTGTTTGTGCTGGTATGTGCGTGTTATATATGGGTGTGGGTGTAAATGATGTGATATGCTTAACTGTATCCTGTTACCAACTGCATAGTGTTAATGTATGTGACAAAAGCCGAACAAAATAGCGTCAAAACTTTGTCGAGTAACTAAATCTTTTTCTTTGCATAATATTATTTTGTTAGTGTTGTTGAGGGCACGTTTTTTTTTTTTTGAAAATTTTGAGAATGTATTGAGCACAGTTTATATGAAGGAATGGGCAGAGAATTTGATCAAATGAAATTCAAGATTATTAGAAGTGTTAGCACAAAAAAAAATTAATTTGGAAATGTAACCTAAAAATCTGTCAAAATTGATTAGGAATGAGAAAATTGTGCGCGTCATAGAGAACATTATCACGCATTCCGCATACTTTGGATAAGTTTTTCCTACTAATCACTTCTATATAATGAAGCTAATTACAATCGCGTTATTTATAATTTATTTAATAAATTTTTTTCATAATGAATAGGCAAAATATTCCTTTACATAAAGTTCCGTCCAAAGTTTAATTGTAATAACTAGAGCAGTTCAAAGCTACGATTTGTCTCACATCCTTTGCTTAGAGGAAATGTAATTTTAGAATATTCTTAACATATGCTTAGTTTCTTGCCTGCAGTAGATTTTATTTTCTGTGATATTTTCTTAGCATCTTTAGCAAAATTCTTAAACAAAAAATCTACACGAATATCTCTGAGATACGCTACAACAAAATTAAGACCTAAATAAGTTATTTTTATATAAAGAAAAATACTTCAACCTAAGCAAATATTTGAACATTTAAGATTAGCAAGCAATTATTTCCGACATTACGCTGACGCTATCTACCCTAAGTCAACACACCTCCGAGATGATGACTTGACTGCTAACTCAGCTAACAAAACTTATAAAAAAACCTTAAAATTATGTAAGCACACAAGGTGTTTAAGATATGTCACGTCTACTTAAATAACACTCCAGCTCTACACTCTCTATTTTGACACTTTTTCACGAAGCCGTAATTTATTTAGTTGTGGAGGGGAAAACCACCCCAAACACAATTTTAATGATGATGTCAACCAGGTGCTTAGAATTACCGCCAAAAATATTAAACACCAACACTCACCCGCTAACATTTTTTGCATGCTAATTTAGCAGAGCATACTTTTGGGCACCCCATTTTCAACTCTCCCCCAAGGTACGTTATTTTTGACCCTCAAATGTCCTTAAGTGCTTAGCTGCAAAGGTAAGCGTTGGCAGGGTTCCTTCCTCAGCTTTTGAACAACAAAAGTAATAACAGTATCAAAGAATATGCGCGCGTTAGTAGGGAAATGAAGTAATAACTCAAGAAAAATGGCAACAACAAATTTACAATGAAATAAAAAAAATGTGAAACCTTCAAAATAAAACCACCCAAAAAAAAAAAAAAAAAATTGTTATAATTTTTTCACAAAAAAAAAAAACAGCCTGGTCTGCTTACAAATTTTTATATAGCCCAAAATTATGCTTCAAATTATTACTGCTGTTGGTAATTTTTTTTTACTCGCTTGTCGTTTGTTGTCGCATTGTTTGCGTCAATAGCAGCTTGTTTACAATTTTGCGTCGCATACTTTTCGGCGTAATGAAGTGCTTGTATTGTGTGTTGTGATTTTTGAGCTCATTTTTTGTTGTTTATTATTAAATCTGGACATTCGTAATTTGCATGTCAATTAATGTGACTGTAAATGTTTTGAAGTTTTGATGTTTATTAATGAAATTTTTCTATGTGTTGCAGATAAATTTATGCAAAACAATTGGCAACTTTTAGGCGCCCAAAAATTATTTTCGTTACATAAGTAGGGTGTTAAAGAGTACATGGCCGTAAACAAACAAACGCGCAATTATGAATTTTTAAAGCTTTAAATTTTACTTTCTTTTTTAAGCTTTTGAAGATCGATACAGTATTTTTACTGCAAAAATTGTCATGGGATATTTATTTGATTTTGGAGTGTGATTTTTACTTATAACGATATACTCATTAAATTTTGAGCAACTTTTTGGTATTTGTTTCGGCAAAAATTTAATTGCCATTTTTTGCTAGAAAAGATAACTTGATTGACATAAAGAGAATATCATATGCAATGAAATAAAAATCACAAAATTGTTACTGCGTTATGACAAGAAACTGAGAATATTGCATGAGATTTATTTATATGTCAGTGTTTGCTTGACTTCAAAGTTACAATTTTTCAATAAGAAAGCGAATGTTAGAATGAAAAGAGAAATATGAACTCATAACTTGTTCGGGGACTGACACTGCACTTAAATATGTGTTCAAGCATGAATAGATTGAGCTTATTTTTGACAGCTTCCTGCACCTTTTGAAGTAATAAATTTTAACAATTTTAAAAAATTTAATCTGGCTGACATTTTTTAAATTTTTTCAATAATTCATTTGGTTTTTAAATATATTAGGCTCATTAAAATCAGCACAAATCTTTTTGGATTTTTGGATAACGCACTAAAACAAATATCATACATATATGTATATACAATCGTACAGTTGTCAGACAAATATAAAACTATACGTTTTACATATATTCATAGCCAAATATATAGAGGTTTCACATATATTAAAACATTGCAAACCCTTTGTTCTAAATAACTGGCTGCGGTCTGCTGAGGATAACAACGTATGACAGACATAGCAACCACATAATGTCCTGTGAACTAGTTCAGCACTCAGTTGGAAAATATTTTTAACCTCAAATCATGAGCTTAGTGTATATTTTTGTATGTGTATGTGCTTGTGTTTGTGTATAAAATCATTTGACATGAGTTAAGTTGCCAACACTAACAGCCGTATAACCGAGCAACAATTCGTAGAGCAGTTAACATTTAGTTTTATGTTAATGTGTTTATATTTCTACAATGATTCGTTTTATGTGTGGGTATGTGCACATGTATAAATGTATTTGTATCAGAATCAAAATATTTTGTAAGGAAACCATTAAAACTATTTCAAATAACGACTTTTAATTGGATTGAAATTCGAAAAAAAAGCTACCATGGTCAATTGCCTGAAAATAAAATCGAATTGAATTTAAAAAAACAATATTCTGTAAAAAAGTATCAAATTTTGCGCAATTTTACTTATCCCTTTTTGGGATAACCTAAAAAATCGTTTAGAGTGATATTTTTAGCGCAATCTTTGTTTTTATTTGAGCGTAATTTTTGGATAAATTTTGGGAAAAATTTTCTTTATAATTTTTGTCCATCCGCTTAAGAAATTTAGCTCAAAATCTAATAAAAATTTTAGTGAAGATCTTTTGAGCATCTCACTTCCTCTTTTGAGGTAATCTTTTTATGTCAGGAAAATTTTTTTTTTTATCTTTGGTTAGCTTTTAATTGTTGGTGCTTTTGTTATACAACATACTGACGACGTGTATATTTGATAAAATATAGTTTAATAAAAATCGAAAACATTCCTTAAATGACTCAAAGTGAAAATGTTACAATCGCCAGAAAAAAATTTGTATATATTATTGGTTTATTTATAATAATTCTGAACTTTATTTAATTGAAAAATATTTTCAAAAATGTGTGCTACGTTAAAATAGCCAAGATATTGAGAACAAGTTTACATTGTTAGAAAGTCCACTAAAAATGAAAAACAACTTTAACTTTAATTTAGAAAAAATTATGTGTGTAAATGTATGGTAAAAATTACACCTTTTTCAGAAACGACATCTCGAAACTCCATGAAACTACTCCAATCACTATTCGAATTTAGATTAATTAATTTCTAGTTAGGCGGCTTTAAGTTTAAGTATGGAAAAAGTTGAACTCTTTCATTGTTAGCCGATAGTGTGATCATATAGGGCGAACAGTGAGACAATGATTAAAATATCGCTTTCCCTTCGTATATGATTAAATAAAGTCACAAATTAAATTTTTTTAATATAAGTAAAATTACAATTATAATCGAAGTTTTAAAGAAAAAATATTAAATTCGATTCACTGCGGTTAAAAATGAATAAAAAAACACCAAAACTCATTCAATGTTTAAGTAATTTCAAGCTACTTTTGCAGTCAGAAAAATCAATCTCAAAGTTGAATGGAAATCATTTGACAACGTGTAAGGCAGCATAGAATGAACGGTCATAGAAATTTTTGTATTTGTAATTAATGTTATGATATAAAAAACTTATATCGTGTTGTATTAGAAATATGACTTCAAAACAATATGCAGTTATCCAATAGCTGGCTACCAGAATGATCAATAATTTAGCATTATTCTCTGAAAATTGTAAAAGGCGAACAGTGAGACATTTTAACCGTTTAGAAATGTCTCAATATTTTTTTTTTGTTTTTATTTAAAAGAAATTCACTGGAGAAAAATTTCTTTCCATTGTATTTCCTTTCTTATATGTATTGCGGACACAGCACTCTCAAATTTTAAAAGAAACGTTATTGCTCTCTCTATTATTCTTAACATTTATGTTATTTTAGGGCAGTTATTTCAGCAGTTATTGAACAGAAAGTCAATTACAAAAGAACAGACCCATACGATATGCAAATCAAACGACACTACAAACATTGAAAATATGTTAAAAAAAAAACAGCATTGTCACACGGTCTCCGCTGTCTCACTGTTCGCACTTTTCAACAACCTTTGAAAAAAATATTATTTTTGCTTAGGATTTTTTCTAGCTAAAGCAAAATCTTAACTATCAGTCAAATATTGAGGCATTCTTGTCAAGAGGTAAGGCAAAATTTTCAGACAAACTTTCTGCCACGTATTTCTAATTCTAAAATTGCTTGGAAAAAGATAGGTTTACCATTGTTATAAACCATTTCTTTCGATTTTTCTCCTCTATTCAATCCTGTTTTTTTTTTGCAAATGTTCATTAATGCTATTTAAAAACTCAAACAGCTCAAACTCTGAATATTAAACTGTTTCCTTTATGCAAATAATATATATTGCAATAGTCGTTGCACAAATGGAAATAGAGATTAAAAATAGTACCGAGAGCGTCTTAGATCTCTTAAAGCTTTTTTTCCAAAACTTAAATAAGTGGTAAATGTCAAAACAAGGTTCTTAATTTGAAAAAGTGTTGCCCAATCTTTCCTTTTACAGATAAATTTGAATTGAGTCAATCAATAGATAAGGTGCGCTCGATTGGTCAAAAGGAGTGACAGACAGTCTTCTATTTGCAACATTTATTTCAACTAAATTTAGATTATGAGCCACTCATCGTATAAATTTTTTTCAATACTGTCAGCTATGTTAATATGCATATTTTTTACGACTCTGAGACTTAAAGCTTTGTTTAAAAATTTTTTAATAATATTTGTAGCAGATTTGACAAAAATTCTCATTGCACTGAATAGGTACTGAAGCAGCAATTAAGCTTTCATAACAATATTTACTATAATTTGAAAAGGGGAGAAAAAAAAGCATAAAAGAAGCAACACTAATTGCAATTTCAATATCAATGACGCACCGGACATGAGCTATACGTGCAAGTAACCCTTTCTAAGCAAAGCAAATTCCGATAAACTAAAAACCTCATAGATAAAAATCCCCAAACAATACAAAAATTAGCTACGCTGGCTGGTCAACATTTCTGCGTAATGTGCTGCCACATACATAAGTACATATAATTATCGGTATAAACCACAAGGAATATCCGCACAAGTGTGCGCCCGCACAGTTGTTACATTTTCATTCCTCAACTCAAATAAACCCCAATTTAAGCTGAACCTTACGGGTTTATTAAAGCGTGGCGTTTTTATTTTTACCTCCTGTACTTTATTTCAGGAACCCTTTTAAAGAGCACAGAACCAACGAAGCGTTGCAGTTGACTCGAACAACTGTTGCTGACCTTTTACATTGGGTTGACCAGTTAATCTATGTGTTGTTCATTTTTTTTCTCTTTTTTCCATTTATAAAATGTTGTCTCAGTACAAAATAAAGTTATAAACACATTTTGTAGGCACATAAATTTTCCCCAGCATTTGACCTTTATTACGAGAATTTTACCACTTTTTCTTTACATTAAGTGAAAATGTTAATGTATTGATAATAATAAAACGAGAAACATTGTATGTATGTATGTGTATTTTCAGTGTTGCCGTGGCATCAATTCAAAGATAAGTAAAAGAAAATATTAAAACAAAAAATAAAGAAAAAAAAAGTTGACGCTTCATTCGGCACCCCAAAACATCTTTGCAGTTTCTTGGTTGTGGTGGTGTTACGTTTTCTTTTATTTTAGCTTAAGGCGCTACAAAAGAAGTCAAAGGCATAAATTTTCTGCGGCTCTATTTTTTTTTTGTTACTTATTGTAATGAAAAAATTACAGCAACAACAAAAGCAGCATAAAATGTCTTACAAGCATTTAATGTATGTCTTTGCCTATATGTAAGTATTTTATGTAAGTGCATATAAGAGAGATATTTACAGAGAATTGAAAAAAATATGTGTGGCACAAAAAAAAAGGAAAAATTTTAGAAACTTAGGCCACATAAAGTTCGAGAAATCTGTTCTAAGAAGACGTTATTTTCTAAAAAAGAAAAAAAAAATCGCTCCAAAGTGCATATTTCTTGTACACAGATCTTTTATCCAATGAATTGGCAACTCTGAACACACTAACCAGCACGACTTCTTACAATTTTCGAAGGTCGAATTTTGGTCAAGTCGACTTAAGAGATCAACAACGATAGCTCTTTGACGTGTGAAACAAATAAAATTACAGGACAGACTTCCTGCATGTAACACTGGTCAATGAACTATGCGGCAGCCCTAAAAAAGTCGCTCAAAGTTGCACGGATATCGAAGTGATATAGGGCTAGACAACTTTTAACAGGAGATGCCTGAATTTGTGTTATCAAACTGATAAGCTTTTGAAAGATTTGCTTGGTAAGTGTTTTACAGCAAAAAAAAAACTGCATGGCGCCTAGGCTATCACAAAGCGGTTTTAACAATGTTTTTCGATTTTTATCGACACTTTTTGTACTTTGCCTCTTATCAACACGTTTCGACTTTTATAGCTGTTTTTCAAAAAAGTTTTGCATTTATCGATTTAATTGAAGTCTTTCGACACTATTCATTTCTTTTTGATCTCTACCGACTCTTTCGATATTTTCGTTACTTATCGACTCATTTGTTATTTTTCGATAACTTTTTTCTTTTATCGACTTTTCAATGCTTCATTTCTTTTCTAATTCTATTTCAATTTCAATTTTTTGGAATCTATCGTTATGCTTCGAATTTTTCTTTGTTTTTTTTTATATTTTTTTGGTACCAATAACTTATTCGTTATTTTACGACACCATATGTTTTTCGATACTTTTGTGCTTTTATCGATTTTTCCATGTATCGTTTCATTTCCGTTTCTATCAGGTTTTCCCTTTACTTATCGTTACTTATCGACTTTTTCGTTTTTTTCATATACCATTGTGCAATTCAATTGCTGTACAGACAATATGGGGCTAACATGAACATTTCGTACTCATAGAATTTAACTCAACGTCAATGTGGTGGGGTGTGACAAACCCAAAAGTGATTACAAAACAGAGACAACTTTCTCTTCACACGAATATCTGTCCCGTTCTTTCAGTAGCTGTAGATAAAACATCCTACAACTGTCACAACAAACACGCTTAGTCGAAAACATTACACATTGAAGGACTAGCAGATAGACAATTACAAATGGGGCGTGTAACACCCCATCTCATTGACCGTGTTACTAGAAAACTTTGCAAAAGAATAGGTGAAAACTCTGAAGAAACGTTTGAGGAACTGCAAAATGAGGAAATCAGAAGATGCTATTTTTGGTGCTCCCGGGACAAAGACATGAAAATAACATATACCAGCGGCGACGGCAATTGGACCATTTTACTTGTTCTGAATAAGAGCACTACGAACTTTTTTGAATTAAATTAATCTAATAATTTATATTGTCTACTAAACTATAAAACTTCAAAAAATATTAAAAAATTTTAATAGCCATATAGTAAAAATTTTTGGGGTATTTCACAGCCCACGTCATTTGCCGTGTTACATTCCAGAACCTCGTTGACGACGGTTTAATTGGTCAAAAATAGTTCTACGCTTACAACCGAAAATGATTCTTTAAAATTAAAGAGCCCGAAAGCTATCAACCAATTTGCACTTCTAATAACAAAATTGAATTTCCTTCGATTTGCAACTTTCCCCTAAGAGTCTTTAAATGAATTCTATTCTATTCTCATGATTAAAAATTTTGTAAAGCTGAATATTGCCGTAAATGTTGCAATACTTTTAGAGGATCTCAAATTCTGCAAAAAAAAAGAGTCATACGTCTTCTGAGTAGAACTTTACAATTTAAGTTCCACAAACAGATAAGGCTGGAATATACTATATGCTACACAATCAATATGTTCTTAAGTCACTTTAGGTTTTTTTTTTTCATTTTTTCATCAAAACTAAAAAGGAAAATCGTTAAAAGAATTTATATCAAATTTATTGTGTTTTTCTATGGGGACGCGTATATCATCATCTAATGTCGTTATATTTGCACAATTTTTGTGATGTTTAATATATTTGGCTTAAATCATCCAAAAATTTATACTGTGCAGCGCAGCATTTTCAAATTAATGTTGAAATTTGATAATTTTCTTATTTATATTTAAGCCTATTTTCGGTACATCAATGCAACAATTCATTACTTCATCAACTTATCAGTTCTCCAGTTCATCAATTTATAATACTTTTTTTTTTCGTCTGAAAAAGAAGGTCTAACCAAGCAACAATGTATTTATCAGTCAATTTATCAACCAATAATGCAATACCAACAAAACACTGTGCAGCGCATCTGTGAGTGTTGCTGTGTATTAATTTCACACATTTACGCAGTAAATTTTCTTCTTTTCATATTTAGCTCTTACGCTGACTGTTGCTGTTGTCGGAAGTTGTCAAGAAAAAAGTGTTGCCTACTTGGCAAAAATATAATCACAATAACAAAAAAAATTGTATACCAACAAAGGAAATCAAAGGGGGAAAATTACAGGCACGTACTTTGCTTTCATTTTACTGGCAACAGAATGATAACCAAGGGAATTTATTTATATTACTACTACTACTACTATTACTGTTTGTTATTGCTGTTGTTGTTGTTATTGTGCTTGCTGTTGATGTTGTTGTTGTATTGTAATTTTTGCTACTTGTATTTTGGTGTGTTTGTATATGTGGTGAACTTGTTGCCTGCATGTTTGCTTGTACGTATAGTGTGGTAAGAGATGGTGTTACTTGCTGCGATAACAATTCCAAATGTGCGGGAATTATAAGAAAATTGAAATAAATCTTGTTGGTAACACTGATAAAATATTTTACTGTGAGGGCAAAATTAATTTATGTCTGTTCAAGTAGCAACAAAAACCGAAACAACAACAACAACAACAACCAATATGATTGAAGGTATGGAAATTTAATTCTTTGTTTTTTAATGGGACTTCAGCAAATTGTATTCAATTTATTAAATTTGTTATGAAAAAATATTGCTGTGAACTTATTATTAAAATAAACTTTTTTTTTCAAGTGCTGAAGAAAAAAAAATGTTTCTGCTAAGCTCTGAGACTTCAAGAAACTATTGAACTAAGTTGAATATTTTTCTTAAGTAGCAAATTTTCTAGCGTAACTTTTTGCAACACTTCAGTACACTAACATTTAATATTTTAAAAACTTATGCAGCATTGTAAGTTTTTTTTTCGCAAACTTAAACTTTTGCACCTTTTAGGATTATTAAAAAATAGTGAAAGCACTACAGTAAATCGAACATAAAATAAACTAAGCAGCAGCAGTAAGTTTTAGTGGTACTTTTATTTTTCTAGCGCAGTACCTACACATAAAAAAAAGCGCAAATATAAGCATAGCTTATGAAAGCATACCCACCCTAAAAATAGGAAAAAAAAATAAAAATTGCAAAAAGTAATGACGCACCTTTTTTTGCGGGTGTCTAGCAAAGTTAATCCAATTATGTAGAAATATTTTTAGTAAACTTTGTTGCTGAAATGTTGTTGCACTTACGCAGCTCATATGTACATATGTAAATATGTACTTAAGTATATGTATCACATCCAAGTATATATATACATATGTATGCAGACATACTCATGTACGAAGTAGTAATTTGTGAAATTATTTCAAATGTTTGAGATTTTTTTCTTAGCGTGATAGAACCTTAAGTGTAAATTAAACACTTGTATTGAGTGACTGCTGTAGAGTCTGCTGGCGCAAATTAGAGATGTCAGAATTGTTTGCATTTTGACACGTTTACCCCCAAAATTTCTCAAAAGTACTTACAAAAACTTTCACAAGCTATGAACAAAAAATTGGCGAATTTCAACTACTGGTCGTGGCACATCGCATCAATGCGAAAACTTCAAAACGCCAGTCTGAGAGATTTATTTAAGGTACTGAAAGCAAGTTTTATACAAATACAAGAATAAGTAAATAAAATGAAATTTCTGTACGAAATATAACACCAAAAACAATATGAACGAAAGTGAAAACGATTGCAAGGAAACGAGTGTAGTTCTCCCTTTTCAATTTCGCTCGTATTATGACGTATTAGCCTACTTTTTTGAGTAAAAATTCTCCTGTGGATCTTAATTTCACGGCGAAGAGGCTGTCTGAGACAGTGTTGAGGAATGTTTCCACATCCATTTTTAAGACAGTGGTGAGGAATGTTCCCACATTCCTTTCTGAGACAGCGAAGAGGAAAGTTTCCCTCAAATGACATCGTGTGTAAAAACGAAATGGAGTGACTAACGGAAGGGAATGCTTCCTACATTCCATGGAATGTTTCCTGTTTATATCTGGGAATGTTTCCTTTTCCTAGAGTAGGGTTGGCCATTTACCCTCCCGCGATCACGAGCTATGAAACGTGCCATCATTCGTCCCGCCGTGCAGTTGCTGATTTCTATGCGCTGGTTTGTTTGAAAAATGAATATGCAAGAGACCCAGTCGGAATCAAACGTGCAAAAAAAAACAAATGTGCGAAAGGCAATTTTTTATGTAGGTATGTATTATTGACTTTTAAAAAAAAATGAGAGACTAAAAAAACTGCTCTTGTGTGCATCATTGTTGTAAAAAAAAACTCATATTCATGGAAAAATAGTTTTAATTCTCGGAAAAGAACTTTTTGTTTTTATTGATGAATTTTGAGTTTTATAACTTTATGTGTAGCCATTCGATGCTTTCGCAGTTTATTTATTTATTTACATCAATGATGCACGAATTTCTACTGGGTAATGTTTTTTTTACGTGGAAAAGACAAAACACATTTATACTTATGTTTTTTTTTTCGTTGGAATTTTTACACACATTTATACACATACTAGCGCGAAATTTTTGTTGTAAACGTCAGCGCGCTGTCGACTTTTGTGCACCTCAGTTCACCATCCCTATCCTAGAGGAAAGTTTCAAAACACTACATAGAGAGCTACATATTTAAGTTAATGTTGTCAAATTCAATTTGAAAATGGTTAGTAAAACCAAACTGTGTTTGAAAAAAAAAGCCTTTTAATAACTTTTCCATTTAACGCACTTATGTATCTCTACTATTTTTTTTGCGTAAACTTTTTATGAAAATCTGCAAATTTTTTTTAACCAATAAATTTCATCAAATAATCCTTTAAGTAAAAAATAAAATTTAAATTCAGTTTTCAAGCGCAAAATTTCAATTTAAAGTTCGATCACACAACAAAAAATATACCCTTTACAAGAGAGCAATAATCTCTGCATACTTTGTTGGCAACATAACTCAAATGTGGCTTCTTTATACGCGTGTTATTGTCCTCTGTTTTACTTCGCTGGTATTTAATAGATATTTGAAGTATGTCATTGACATCAGAAACAATCAGAAACATTGGTAAATATTCACGGAATAAGTGTTGAATATCAATATCAAATATATAAAAATAAAAACGATATGCAAAATATTAAAATTCGGCTTTTGTCGAATTTTTGAAGGTTTTTTTTATGCTATTGGATAATTAATTTTGTGGTTTTTGAGAAACAATTTAGTATCTTTAGACTTGTTTATTTTTTTTCTTAAATTTCTAACTTTCGACTACCTAGGCTTTATGAAAAAAAGCCGCAAAAATAAACATTATTTTCAAAATAACAAACGCTCAATAAATTTAATTCGATAAATTCTTCAAGAAGTTCTAACAATCTAAATTTCGACAAATTTCATGTGAAATAATTTTTTTCGAAACCTAAATAATCGAAAAAAAGTAAAAATATTTTAATAAAACGCCACAACTGACGCATTTTCCGATTTCGATATATCACACATCTTTAAATCATGATATCTATATCTATGCAAAATTCTTTGTGACACTTAAGTCAAGCAGCTGACAAAGCGACTAGACGAATTTTTTAATTTGAAATACCGCAAGCCAGTGATGCCAATGAAGTGCGTGTATGCCTGTCTATACCAAAAAAAATACAGTGGTAGCGGTGAAGCGTAAATATTTAACTAAAAATGTATGTGTGAATATACACATACATGAAGAGCTGCTATAGCACATAAAATTTTAATACGAAAAGGATTTGTCTACATCAAAGTGGATTTAAATTTTTCATTTTTTTTTTTTTTTTTTTACGAGTTTCTTTTCATTTCGCATTTTAGATTTTAATTTTTTAATTTCTTTTTCACAGTGTTCTTTCAGAGCGTACAACGTTGGAATGGAAATTAAATTGAATTTAATACTGAACTGAAAAAACAAGTGCTGAAATGTATTGAATTAGTAAATAATTGACTTACATTTGATATGCAGCAGTAAAAGTTCAAAGCAGTTTTTTTGCCGCGTGCATAATTGAGCGGTGATTTTTTCGTAGAAAAATGGAAGACGAAGATTTTAATGCATGTCAGCTTATGTGAGTTGTTCAAAGACTTTTTCAGCTGCAGATACTAATTAATGATGGCAATGTGGAGCTTAGAAATGAAAATTCGATTTTCGTATAATTTAAATTTTAAACGAGATTATCGATTTTTTTTTCTCTTTTGATGTTTTGAGTAAAGAATTGAAAAAAAAAAATGATGGAGTAAAATGTTTGTTTGAATTTTTTGAAAATTTTTAAATATGTTTAACTGCTACAATTATTATTTTCACTTAATTTAAACTTTATTAATTTTTCAACATCCAAAAAGAAAATGCATTTTTTATAATTTTTTTTTTTTTTTAATTTGGTGAACCCAACAAACGAAAGCTGGTAGGCTGCTAGTTCATAAAGCTCTACCACAACGTCTTTTAATTTTCTACTTCTGAATCATCTGCCAATGTTACGGTGAAAGCCATCACAACCACAATTGCTAACGTTATAGTAAATAGTAGAATGCTTAGCAGCATCGATTCAGAAATTTCTATTATTTTGAAGAGAACGTCCTTTTCTGTGAAATTTCCAATATGTAAACGCATATTTTTAATAAAGAAGCCCTGCAGACTAGTCGCGATTTTTTTTCTAAACAACGAAATGAACATGTGAACGAACTTTTATAGGTAAAGCGATGAACTGCGTCTACAAAACGTGGCGGGCGACTAACTTTGCAGATGAAGTTACTGTTGAACAACTTCGGTCGTCTGTCGCACGCTAGCTCGAGAACTACCCAACTGTTTTCATAACTCCCTTTTAAAATGTTTCTTATGGTCTGTGGAAGTTTCTTAGCGTAGTTAAAATTGGAAAAGAATGAGCAACACCATCACACATCTTATGAGAGAAAAATCGAATTCATCATATCTCATCAATTATTTGACGAAGTTGAATACGACTTGCGATATATATAGAAAAAGACCGGGAAAAAGTAAGTTTCAATGAAAAATTAGGTCTTGACACGGCTTTTACATGAAAAAAAAATCGAAAATCGTTCAACTATCGCAAATAAACTTCCGAACTACTAAACGAATTTTCATAAAGGTCATAACTTCACTTGAGACATGAACTTAAAATGGTTAACATTACTGCAACAGAAGAGAATATCTACTTATCTTTTATATAGCAAATTATAATACAATATACTAGTTTCTTGTCGCAAAATAAAAGTATCAGTTAATACATCTGAAAGTAAAAGTAATGAAAAAATTGCTTAAGCTTAAGTTCAACTGCTAGAAAAATTGCGCAATTTGAATTCTATATCGATTTGGTCATATATTTAAAGGCTGCAAGCTCGCCAGCGTACCAATATTTAGCTTTGGTTTAGATGTCATTTCTTTGAATTAAAGAAATCTATCAAGAAATCGTTGGCGCTTCTTTAACCGTCTGAATGACTTACTTAAAAGTTGACAGATATGCGAAAGAACCGCAAGTAAGTAACATACCATCACTCGAAATAAAACTTATAGATAGACGAAAATAAATCACCTACAAGATATATCAAGAATAGTTAAATTTTCCTGCTGCAAAGCTTCAATATACAGCTGCTTGTCAGCCAACGTTCAATGCTCACATGAAGAAATTTTGCAGAGCTTTCAAAATTTCACTACATTTTCACTGAGTTCAATAATGCAACAAAACTATGTAGCTCGGATCTCTCTTTTTACTATCCAGTAGGATCTTAAGACCAAAACCATTCTGTATGACAAACAACTTCAACATTTGGTGATTTAATTCTACAAACTTCCAAACTCTTTGTACCTTTTAGTTATTAGTTTGAGGAAACAATTATTCATTAGCTCATAACATGTCACGCAAAAAAAACTCTCCTTTATATATATATAAAAAAATCACATAAAAATCATTTGCATAAAAAAAGTGTCATAAACAGTATAGATCGATTTGTTTCCTTCTCCAAACTCCGAAAAAAAAGAAGAAAATGAAATTATACCCCGCTAAAACTCTTAAACAAAATTGTGTAAAAATAATTAATGCTGTTGTGGAAAACTTCTTCGCTTACGTCATATGCTCTTGTTGTTGTTGTTGTTGTTGTTGTTATTGCCACTGGCGCTTGCCATTTACCCAACACAATATTTAAGCTGACACCCCATCTCATCTTAGAGGAAACTCATGGCCTTCATCAACATTTGCTCTAAGGAGGTATAACTTCGTCAAACTTTTCTTGTATGTAAAAAAAAAAAAAACTTAACGCGCTCATTTGACGTTTTTTGTACTTTTCTTTTCTTGTGCCGCCCACAGAATTACGCCCAATTCATGTAAAAAAAACAAAACTTTTTCAAATTGTAGCCAAATGTTAATTATAATTCAGAGTTATTTGAGGGTCATACAAGTGACACTTTTCAGTATGCGTGTAAAGCAGAGGGAGCAAATTTAAAAAAAAAAATATAAACTAGAAGTTCTTATAAAATACAACGAAAGAACTTGAAATTTAAATAAAAACATTAAATCTGCAAAATGTTACCAAAACAACAACAATAACAATGACATTTCAGAGAAAAGCAGAAAAAATGCATAAACAAAACTGACTTAGCAAACTTTTATGACAAATGCAAAAGTTTTTTCCCTCATTTTTATTATGTTTCGTCTGCTTTAGCACCAACAACTGTGTGATTTAAGGAAAATATGTACTTTTGTAAAAGCGTACTATGAATTTAAAAATTTCACGCTGCGACATCACCAAGTCTGACATTATGTCTTAATTTAATGAGCATTTATAATGCGCGTATAGTGACGTTGAAAAAATGTTATTTCACAAATGAATGCTTTTGAAAACGGTTGATTTTGGTATATAGAATCAGGTGCCATAAGCCAAGACTTTGAAAGGAGTCTAGCTCCTGAGTTATAGTTTGTATCGAATCCAATCTATAACATAACTTTCAAAAAGTGCTAATAATAATTAAATGTTACTCATACGTCGTAGAAAAGAATGTAAATAATGAAGGTCTATCGAGAGTGTAAATATATATTTGAGCACTCTAATTTCACTACCATACCAACATGTTCGGATCTTCATGTTTTATATCTTCATATGATCGTATCTTCTCCTATATAACAATAACAACTTTTGGTCTTGGTTTTTTTTTAACTTTTTATCATTCAAAAACTTCATTCACATCGCTTTTAGAAGGTCTCAATTTTGGCTTTGAAAATAAGCGGCCAGATATCACACCGCACACTTTTACAGTGATGAGAAAAGTTTTCAAATTTACATCATCGCATCAAATCTAGGTTGCATCAGCCTTTAGTAGTAAATGTCTAAAGAAGTCTTTAAATTTTGATAATTAAACCACAATCACAAGTTGATTAGTAAATCAAACTATATATTCATTATATAAAAAATTGATTTCCTTTTCATTTTCATTTTAATTAAGAGAAATCATAACTTCGGAGCTGTAAAGGAATCCCAGAAATTTGTAGAATAACATAATACATGAAAAGGGAATTGAACGAGTATGAATTCGTTCCCTTTTTTTATAGATTAAGACAAATTGATTGTTAAGTTAAATTAAACAAATTTTTTTCACTAGTCATATGCAAATAAAAAAATTGAATAAGACTTAACTCATCGTAGAAATTTTAAGACTTTTGGAAAATTTAGTAGCAGAGAAAGCGCAGAAGCTACTTAGAGTAATCGAAGAATTTTTTCTGTAGTTCACTTAATATTATATCGTCAACCAAATGGCTGCAAAGCTAAACTGAAAATCAGTTGATAATCTTAATGTAACCTGTGAGAATATTTTTTTAGTGGTTTCTCCTTTCCTCCTGTGACAATCAGAGAACATAACCTTTTAAAAGATTCAAATATCTCAACCCTGATGCTGTTAAGCAGCTTGAAATGTCAGTCACTCTAAAAAACATTTAATTTACTATAAAACTTTTGTATTTAATTAGTGGCCGCTTATAATTCATATGTTTAATCAAGTTTTTGTAAGAGCTATTGATATTTTTACAGCCTTTTGGCGAATATTTAAAATTTTTTTCTTCTTTTCATAATCTACAACTTATGCGATTACACAAACTGTGTCAGACTAAAGTAAATAAGGAAGAAAGCACTGGACAGTGGCAGTAAAAGCTCATTTTCCGTATAAATTGATGTCAAAGTTGGACTAAAGTTTCAAAAATTTTGTTTTATATTTCTCTCTTTGTTTTACATTTTATTTGCAATTTTGTTTTATTTTAACAAGCAAGCTATGATTTCATGTAAATGAAACGAAATGGAAATGAAACGCATTGCAACGTAGCTAGAATGATGTTGCTCCAGTTATTACAATATTTGTTGGCGTTGTCATCATCGTCAACACAAACACTCGCACAAACAACAAAAACAAAAAGCCCTTTGCTATGATAACAACACCAACAACTAATTCGCAGTTGTTGCAAAAGTTTTGCAATGCTGTTATTGCTGTTGCCTTTGCATATTATTACAATTTTTTAACATTTTACTAAGTAAAAGTTTTCGAAAGTTTATTTTCCTTGCATAATTTGTTCTTAAGACTTAACGAAAAACTCATTGAAATGCCGTTTTTAAGTTGACAGTTGATGATGCTGCAGCCGGAAAAGGAAATGCGCGCTTTACTGTATTCCAAATGAGTGAGAGGAAGTTGTTAAAATTGAGAGTGAGTGGAGACGTATGTTCGTTTAGTAGAAATGCAAAAGTTAGATATATATTAAAACTAAACTCGCTTTTTGGCATTAATTAGCTGCATTAATTGATTAACTGCAAACTTTGCAAATGATATTTTTTCGATTTATTAAATTTTAATATTTAACACAATCGGCCTTTTATCAATTTTGACATTTTTTTAGCGCATAATATGATCAACAAAATATTCACGTCGCTTAAGTTTTAGGTAGCATCGGTCAGTTATTAAAACAATTTAAATTATTGTTATGTTATGCAATATACATTAGTCACTCAAACATCCCACAACTAAGATCTTTCTTACTTTAAATATCTCTTTCAAAGTAATTTTAAGTAAACGCCATCATTTGAAAACAAATCAGTTTCGCTTTACAACTTGCTCACTCCTTTGCAATTATCAAATGGCTGCATAAAAAACTTCAAAATAATAATACCATGAAAGTTCATAAAAATGCAAATAAACTTTAACGCAATTATGCATGTGCAAAGAAAACCACAACTGTTACCTAGACAATTCATTCAACTTCATACAACTAAAATCAACTCGTCATGGCGCAACTCAACACACAATAACTCACATCTATTTACACTCTAAGTACGCTACTTTATCAGTGTAGAGACACACGTGCAAGCACACACAGCCAAGCACCTTACACAAAAACAAACAAGCAAGACACACATTCATAAAAAGCAGTGGTGTTGGCTAAAGTTTTTCAGCTTTCATTTTTCTTAATTTCAAGATATTTTTCAAAGCTCAGAATATTTTCCTCTTACGCGTTTCCTTCTGCATCTTCTGCGAATACCCTGCTGCTCCGGCTGCTGCGGTTTTTGAAAAGTTTTTTAATAAAAATATTAAATTTGCATACAGCTGTATACAATGAAACTCGTACAAATTTGCTGCTAACCTACGTAACTTCATATTACACCGTCATCCATTTTCTGCTGACTCCTTCACAGCCCTGTTGTCAAGGTTATATACACGGCTGCCGGTAAGCCAGACGTAAATGAAGTAGAGAGTTTGAAGTAGTAACATGGTATCGTTATTAACATACAAAAAGTAAGCGATATGTTTTCAACAGCATGTACTTTTTTTTCAGCAGAGTAACAGAAAGAGTTCGGAATATCGATGTATCACTAACTAACCGCTAATTATCGCACAATACAAAGCTGTGCCAGATTCAAAAAATTGAATGACCGATTAAATATAACATTTTAGAATAAATGCAGTTTTGCAGACTGTTTGATGGTCTTAAGAAATGCGATGTTTGGTAAATGGCCGCTGATGTTTAACCATAGAATTCTCCGGAATTTTCCATTAACTTTTTTGTGGGCGAACACCTTTACTGGTAAATATGAAAGAAAATCCGTACAGTTGTGAATTAAATGACACATAAGGGTTAAACTAGCAGTCAATTTTTCAAAAATTCTAAGAATTTTTCAATATTTTAAGATTTTTTCCAGTATTGCTGCAGTCAAAAAGAAAATATATGTAAGGAAATAGGATATAACAATTGAAGCTGCCAGGGGAGTTCCTTAGCGTAGTGTTTGTATGTTAATTATAATTATCGATGGATGAGAAAATTTGGAAAATAGTATAATCTTTGGACATGACTAGGTGCAAAGCTGGCCACCCTTAGGGGACATTTGACTACATTACTCTAAAAAATATTTACTTCGTCAATTGCTGAAAAAAAATTGAAAAAAACGTTGTTCAATTATTGCTGCTACTCCCCTCCCTCCATAATGATGATAATTAACTCAATTTATATAGAAAATATTGTCACACCAACCGATTGGAAAAGCTCGAATGAAGTTATCTTAATATGACCATAAGTCGTTTGAACATTTTAGAATCAGCCCACAATTAATTTTATCTAAATGTTCTCTAATGATTGATTTTATTAAAATTTACAAATTTAAATTGAAATACAAAAATAACTTAAGCATCGATGCTGAAAAATTAATTAAAACTTTAGCGATTTTCCAAAACACCAAACATAAGAAATATCGATACATTTTGCCTAAAAGCGCCTTGTGCTTAAAGTTAATCTAAAAGTAGCGCAACTTTTACGTGAAACATTTTTTCCTGTTCTCTTTAATATGAGAATACCGAAAGCAGCGCAAAACCTCCCTATAAACTTGAAAGGAAACATTTTATTCTTTTAACTTTTGAGCAAATATTTTACTAAATTTGATTGCTTCCATAAAATATACGATTTTATTGGTTGAAAATTTTTGCACGCTAATTAAAGTTGTGTTCGCAAGTAAACAGCAATTGGTGAGGTGGAGGTTGAAATTTCCTTCTTTTTTTTTTTTGTTCATTTCGCTTGAAAAGTCTTACAAGATTTATATTAATATATTATGTTGTTGTTATAATTTTCACATTCCACTTTATGGCTAAGCAAAATGTAAAACTTTTGTAGTAAATTACTTGCGGCCAATAAGAAAAGGCGTTAGTAGTAGAAGAGCTCTAAAAATATTCATGGAAAACGAAAATTTTTGATGTTATTTTGTTGAAAAATATAGGTCAATATTTATTTAGGCAGATTGTGTATTTTTTTATTTTTTTTTTTCATTGAAAATATAACGCCTTTTTGCTGCCTTCTTAATAAAATTATAGACACAGAAAAGTCAGTTAGATATTTTTGTTTAATTTTTAAGCTATAAGGAATTTATTTATTCATTTGTTTTTCTTCTTTTTTTTTGTCATAAGTGACTTATGTCATTTAGCGTAAATTACATACATTAAAAAATTTAAAATGCAAGACCACAAAATGTACTTAAGTCATGACAGTTTGTTTTAACCTTTTAGCAGTCGGTAACTTGCTTTAATAAATAATTGTGAAATTTTAAATAGCTTGATTTTTGAAAGGATGGGAAAAAACGTAGATTGAGTAATATTGTGGGCATTAAATGTAGTACTTTTACGTACGATTATCTCTTATTTGGTTTTGTCTGTGTACATGAAAAGCAGTAAAGTATATATGTATAAAAATATGATATCTCGCAAACCAACTCACAATCTCCATTATGTTGAGGTCTAAAGCCACATCTGATAATAAGTTCTACAACAGCTTTCTACAACTACATACTGTTTAATTTGATATATAAATTAACTTGCCTTTTGTTTATAGTTCTTCACAATAAAGATTTAAATATCAGATCGATATGTATAGAAACTTACCTGAAAAAAGAAGAAAAAGTAGAGATTATTAATATATATAACATTGTTTTAGATGCATCTACATAATATATTTGTATATGGGTTTATTTACATATAAAAACCATAATTAAGGAGCAGGTGATCTTAATACCTATATGATTTTATCTTGCGGCTGAAGTTTAAATCATAGAATTTTAAGTAATATAATTAAAACGAAAAAGCTCTGTCATTGCGTTGTCTCTGCGTTATTAATTAAGATCCATTTGAAACTGTAAAAAAATATGCCATGTGCAATTGTATGACGTCTGCCTTTCAAATAAATAAAAATAGCAAATAAATGCAACAGGCAGACGCTTTTGTTGCTGCGTTTCAAAGTTAAGAATTTTTTTTTTCAAAATCTTATGATATAACTATCTAAATTTCAGCGATTTTAAGGCAGACTATGATTATAACAAAGATTATGTCATAAACAACGAGAGAAACAACCTCTGCCACTTAGTTATTGCTGAATTTAAAAATAGGAATGTTACAAACATGTAAACATCGCATCTGCCTCTTGGCTGACTGCTTTTTTTACTTATAAAAAACATAAAAGTAGAGAAGGCAGATGATTTCAGCGCTGTTTTTGTGAAGGCAGACGTTTTTGAGCACTAAACGTGCATATTATTAAAGATATATATATGAACGTCTGCCTATTATATTTCTGCTTTCTTTACTATTCCCTTAACACAATATATCAACGGCAGACGCAATAAAATATTTTAATACAGGTTTTTTTTTTTATAGCAACTTCAAAATTAATTTATAAAAAAGAGGCGCTTTTTTCATTTCACTCTTTGTTTTCCCAATTCGAATAAATGTGAACTATATTGCACAACAATAACACCGATGATAAAATTGTATACCTAAAATGTACACCGGGTCCCTAACTAACCATAAGGCTCTAATTCGTTTTCATCCCTTTGCTAGAGTTTAAAACCCCCGGTACTTCAAATTAATTTATTTCTACTACGCCTTGTCCCATGTTAATTACATTAATTGCTTACCTTTACAAGCAAAATAATTTTGAAACCTTTCTTTTATAAAGAACAGTAATATATATGGTATGTATGCATAAACAAATACAATTACAGAAACGTACTCATACACGTGTCAACATAAGCGCACTCCTTTAATAACTTCATCACTTAACATTACATCAACGAAAATGCCATTAACAACAACAACATTTGCAAATATTAACAAAACTCTTGAGAAAAGCACTTGAAAGAAACGAAAAAAAAAATAAAGCATGGAATGAAACAATTTCACGTTTATTTAAAAAAAAAAGGAATTTTAAAATAAAACGAAATGTTGCATGCAAAATGTACAACACAACAAGAAAAAAAATGTTGTAGACTCGTACACAAAAACAATGACATCTTATGACTTTGTCTCAGAACTGTTCCAAAAGTATTAAAAAAATTTCTTTAGCATACTTTTAAGGGTCGCAGTAAATTTGCGCCATAGGGT
Source organism: Meiosimyza platycephala (assembly GCA_963662105.1). Taxonomy (NCBI): domain Eukaryota; kingdom Metazoa; phylum Arthropoda; class Insecta; order Diptera; family Lauxaniidae; genus Meiosimyza; species Meiosimyza platycephala. Next base: position 100,819,798 of record OY759208.1, on the reverse strand, counting down.
TACGAAAAGTTGCTACCGCTTTAACAGCGGATGGGTGCTTGTCAAGTATAAAAAACTAAATGACAGTCAACATTGTAAATATGAAACATAATGAAAGTTTGCATGCAACTTGGCTTAAAATAGTTTCAAATTTAAAAATATGCAGCATGACTCGTTTGTTATAAAAAAAACATTGTGTGTGACCTAAATGCTGGTGGTACATTGACTGATATCAACTTAGGGTAATTTGGAATCGCTGAACTTGAATCTGCCATCAGATTTTGGCCAACACAAGTTTTTTAAGATAATGAATAAATAATCTGATTTTGACATGGTAATAAACGCTCTTTCATGATTTTTTTAGTTCAAGTCTGAAAGGTTTGACGTCTGAGGCAAAGTTGTTCCTCATAAAAAAGCGAAAATCTTTTCTATTTGCATCACTCCTTAATCTCACTATGCAGCATTTTAGTCAAACTTTCTAAAAAATTTTATTGGGTCAAACAACGGTGAATTTTTTTATACAGTTTAAGGTAAAAATTTAACAGAAATGCTCCAGAGGAGCGTTAAGAAGGGTAAATAACAATAATATTGATTTGATTTTTCTCTAATTTACCGTTTAAATTTGGAGCGTAACTATTTCTAAAATATTTTTTTTAGAAAGATTTTAAAAAAGTGCAGCTTAGAAATATCTTGACCAACACAACAAGGCAACAAGTTTTATATACAACACACACACATTTTTTTTTCGCCACAACTAATTCGTAAAATATATAGCATTTGCTGCAAAGAAATCCCTTAGCCCAAAGGAATTTTCAGACAAATCTCTCTTTTAGCAACTCAATTTACCTTTCATGTCAAGTTAACAAAAAATTTAAGATGGAAAAAAGAACACGAACAATAACAGTAACTGGGGAATAAACAAAACCATTTTCAGCTCTAAGTCGATTCAAAATTCTTGAAGAAATTTTCGTACAACAAAAAACTGAGAGCTTCCACTGAAGTAGACATAGAGAGAATTTGCAGAATTTTTTATGCAAAATGTCAAAAAAATGCAAAAACCGCTTGACTTCTAATATCATATTTTGCCGCTAGAGCTCAAAAATGACATCAAAATAAATTGCATAAATGCGCAGCAGTATATGAAATGCAAGCAAAAAAGTTGCAACGAAAAATGGGGTGGTATTCGTCGCACGATTTTTGCATTAATGTAGTTTCATTTTGTGTACTAAGAATTGTGCAGAAATTTCCATGTCACAGTTTTCGATTTTTTATTTTAAAAATTGCCTACTAATTTTTTTAGCTCAGAATTGTATACTTAAAGTACAGTGAAATTCCTCATGACCGAACACCCACCATCGCAGTATTTATGTCCGGTTATCGAAGATGTCCGTTTATGAGGAAGGAACAAAAAAAAAATTTTTTTTGTTTTAAGTTCGATTGGCTCAACTTCTAATTGGCTCAACTTCTAATGTTGGATGTCAAGATTCGTTTCTTCATTTTTTTGATTTTTTTGATACAAAATCATCTCTGGCAAAATGCTTCAAACGGTCAAGTTGCTTCAATACCTCATCATATGTAGTTATGAGGTCAGCAATTTTCTCATCAACTTCGGCTTCAGACTTCACTTATCTCTGAAGTGATGCTTTGATTTTCAAATTGTACTTCAGTTTTGTTATATTCAGTTAATAAACTTTGATCGATTTTCGAAAATTCGTCGAAACCAGTGACCCAGACTGTAAGAAAAAGTCCAACGCTACTCAACATTTTTGACACAAATGTGTACGTACATTAGCATTATTAGAGGAACCCTAATTGCTTTCAAAACAAAAATGAATAAGAATTTGTAAAAAAGGGAAGTATGCAGTACAAACTTAATAGAATTCTTATTTAATTTTGTGCGTTTAAAGAGATATTTTGATCGAAATTATATAGAATATAGAGCCCGCGTCCGGCTATTGAAGCGTTCGGCTATCGGAATTAATTTTGTATGGCAAAGTTAATGAAAAAAGAGTTTTGACGAAATGTGTCCGGCTATGGGAGCTGTCCGGTTATGGGGGCTGTCCGTAATGGGGAATTTCACTGAAAGTCTTTTCTAAAATTGTGTACTAGGGCTTTTGTTGTAACTTTTTGTACAAAATTCATTTATTCAAATTGCATACAAAATTATTGTACTAAATTTGTGTATCAAATGTACTTACAAAGTTTTGTACTAAATTCTTATACAAAGTTTTCTATAAAATTTTTATACAAAATTTGTGCAATCAATTTTTAAAATTTACTTTGTTCTAAATTTTTCTATTAAATTTTGGTACTTACTAAATTTTAATGTTTAATTGTAGCACTAAATTTTTGCACAAATTTTTTTAAACGTGATTTTGTACTAATTTTAGTAATAATTTTAGTACTAATTTTTAGTACTAATTTTTGTATTAAATTTTTTGTAATTATTTTCATGCTAGAATTTTATGCAATATGTGTTTAAGTTTCGTACTAAATTTTTTCAATTAATTTTTCTACTAAGTTTTTATAGAAAACGTTTGTACTAAATTTCTATATCTACTGAATATTTTTATTTAATTGTGTATTAAATTTTTAAGTCAAATTTTTGTACTAAACCTTATACAAAGTTTTGTTGTACTAAATTTTAATGTAAACATATTATGCGTACTTTTTGCATTAAATTTTTTTCTAAATTTGTGTTATAAACTTGTATGCCAAATTTTTATATTAAGTTTATGTACTAAATTTTAATGCTTAATTTTGTACTAAATTTTATACTTAATTTTTGTACTAAATTTTTTGTGATCAATTTTTAACAAAATTTCTCATCAGTAAAGAAGTTTTTACTAAAATTTTTGTATTAAAATTTTGTACTGCATTGTCAAATTGTAAATTATAGGACTAAATATTTGTTATTTAGTTTTTCCTACCTGCTGCAATGCGACCCTAATAGTTTTTCCATTGATAATAAATTTCCAATATAAGTACATAGCGATACCTTTTGTCATTGTCACTGTAACAGGTGCCTGCTAAGCTATCTACCTGACAAAGCAAGCACTTGAAAAATGCATTCGTAGTAGGTATTACAGAAACGACAGCAACAACAAAGCAACATTTTGTAACAAATTGCAGCAATTGAATGTAATTCAAGCACATTTGGAAATTTTTGAGTTAAATGACTAAAATACATGCACAGCAGGAAAATGGTTACATTTTCAATCAACATCCGAATAACGGGGTGATTTTTTTATACACTTAACAGTATTAATCTTAAAACTTTTTTTTTAAAGTTAATCAAATCAATCGTATTTTGAGCAAATTTATAATAAAATATTTCGGGTTAAATTGGTTAAGCTAGGCATGTGTCATAGATATGAAATGCATTGAAAGTAGGGTTTAAAATATATGTTGCTTTTACCTATAGTACATATACGTTGCTAGCTTTTTGAATTTTCAATCACTCATAAATGACTTAGAGTCACTTATAGCTTTGTTTCCAGCTGGGATTGCAATAGACGTTAAGCAGACAGACAGACAGACAGATAAATTGACAAAGGTACGCAGTAGCAATTTAAATTTTTAAGGACTCATATTTCTTAGGTTCTGTTGCATCTAAGAGTCATTTTGCTGCCGTTGTGTTTCTTTGCTGGTTTGGCACGTGTGTCTGTGACGCATTTGCTCTGCATGCATGGTTATTCGCTGGCTTGACTACGTCAGCGTGCCTTTGCAAATGCTCTTTACAAGTGGTATTTAGAATTTGTGGAATTGAAATTAAGTAATCATTTTATTTTTATAAACGCGTATAAAAGTAAAACTTAAGAGCATCGAAAAATATTTTAAAAAGCAACGAATATTAGTGAAAGATTTTGAAAAAAGGGAATTGTAGAATAATTCGATAGCCAAGAATATAGAAAAAAATCTTGTAAAGAAGAAAATTTGAAGTTTGAAAAATTTATTCAACAACGTTATATGAAACGATCAAAGTTTTTATTCGAAAAACCATTTGTTGTGACTACCCCTATTGCATTTGTTTTTTTATTTATTAATTTCATTTCTTTTTTTGTTGATATACAAAATGATTTGTGTTGTCAATTGTAGCTACCGCGCGCGGCAATTGTGGGAAAGGGCTGATTTTCATATCTACACATGTGCCTTGTCTTTAGATGGCGTATCATATTGCGCGCCATGCCATGCCTACGTCTTAAGCTGTTTATTTGCTTGGTTGAGTATTTTCGTCTTTTTTTTTCTTGTTCGTCCTTTTTGTACTTCACGTGTGACGCGTAAATGTGTTTGTATTTTCTTTCTGTATTATTAAAAAACAGGTGTCAAAATTTTGTTACGCACTTAAACAAAAGACAAGTTCCCTCAATTTCAATTGTATGTTTTTTGATTTCTTTGATTTATTGCTGCTGTTACTTCTTCTTTTTCTGTTCCTCACATTTTTATTGATTTTATTAACAAGGATTATCTTTTTGCTCGCGTGTTTTTTGCCAGCTGTTTGGCAGTGAAATGAACGTGCGCGCTCATATGAAAGCATACACAGCTGTTGTCAAATTTATACGGCAATTTTCGTGTACTTTTGTCGCGCAAGTTAAATTGAAAAAATTTTTCTTAATTTAGTTACATTCTCGATTTAATGCTGTGTAGCAGACAAAAAATAAAAGGTAATAATAACTACGATTTAAGTAGGATAATCGCTAGAATATATGGAAAAGTTAAATTGGTTTATTTCGAGCTAAGTTTTTTTTTCTATAAGAAAACAATTTAAAATTATATTATGACTCAATGTCTCACAAAAATTTTAAGTATCAGATTTAAAGAATTCTCGTAAATAATGTACTTGCTTAAATAGAAAAAAAAACATTTTTATATGATAATAATATAGTATAGCTACCACTGGTATTAGCCTTCTAAATTATTAAGCTTGAAGCTTTTAATCAAGTAAAAAGAAGCCATTAATTTGTTTAACATCAATATTGATGTTAAAATTTTATTATATATTCCTAGTCAATTCAATCTATATTTTAAACAAATAAAGACAAAATAAGGACCAAACCAAGAATCACTTCACTTAAAAAAAAAATTTAAAAAGAAATATGGTCTCAACATTTAAATCCGGTCAAAATAAATAATTTTTTTAATTTTTGTGAAATTTATAATTTTGTGGCATCACTTTTTTCTTTAGGGGACGTGAGCTTAAATAGGGGGGAGGGGGCCCGCAAAATCTCACCAAGGGGGGGGGGGGAGGTCTAGGAAAACCTCACGTCAACTTTTTAATGCATAGAATTTACATTAAAAATTAATATTTAAATCTCACGGGAGGGGAAGAGGTGTCCCGCCAGATCTCACCAAAGGGAGGGAGGGGGGGGGGGTCAGAATTTTCAAAAAAAAACATCTCACGTAATTAATGGACATCCTCTTATCACCGCCTGCAATCTTCTCGATATGTTTCCCAACATTTTTTCTCACTCGGTTTGAAGTTTTAGAATGAAATTTTGTTAGTGGCGCCTGTTAGTTCTAGACACATTGGCATCCAAAATTTGATTTGCAATACGTGCAAGGAAATTAGCGTCATTGTCTTGCTAGAAAACAACGTCCGTGATACCAATTTTCCTGGCAGGAGATATAACTTTGTTTTTAATTTTGAACATAGTCCACTCCAGTTAACCTGCTATTACCTTTGATGAAAAACAAATTTTCTATTCCGTCATAGCTAAAGCAATCCAATACTATAATTGATCAACCTCCTTGCTTAACCGTGTGAAGCAGAAATCGCTCCTCCACTCTTCCAGTAGTTGCGAGCAGTTCCATTTGTCGTGCTATGACACTATTTAAAAACAGTGCTTCGTTTGTGCTCCTGTCCCAAAAGAGACTGCTTATATTTAGTAAAGATTTTTTTTATACATAAATTTCGAAGCTGTTGCTAACAGAGCTTTTTTCTATTGTGAATTTAATTTGATTCGGTTATGGACAGTTTGATTCTTAGCTTTGTTGTAAGTATCGCTCCATTTTAGAGATATTTCGATTCTTTCGGAGAATGAGCTTAACTCTCTTGCGAACAGAGCATAATTTCATTTAAAACTATGCTGGATTCTGGAACATAATCAACATTTGTCTACAACAGAGATTGGTTCTTATGCAGACAAAGGGGAATTCTGTAACAGAGAGACTTTGACTTTGTTGTAACCAGAGCGTAACTCTGTTGAAAGCATAGCAAACGTCTATCATAAACAAAGTAGATCCTGACGCAGACAATTGTTGATCGATTTTAAGACGGAGTGCGACTCTGTGATGGACAAAGCTGAATTCTGTTGTACACAGAATTTTATTCTGTTGTTGACAAAGTTTGATTCTGTTGAAGATAGAGATAGAATTTGCAGTCGACTGAACTTTATTCTTTTGTAGACAGAAGTTTATTCTGTAGCAGATAGAGCTTGTTCTGCAGTAACCAGAGCTCAATGCTGTAATAAACAGAGCTCGGTTGTGCTCGGTTTAGACTGTGCTTGATTTAGTTGAAATCACATTTCCGTTCTGTTATTGACCGAGTGTCATTCTATTTTTGATAGATCTTGATTTTGATGTCAACAGTGCTTGATACTGTTATAAGCAGAACACAATGCTCTCGCTGACAAAATTTGATTCTGTTGCAGATAGAGCTCGATTTTGTTGTAGACAGAGCTTGATTTTTTTTGCTGTCAGAGCTTGTTACTCTTAAAACCAGATCCTGATTCGCAAGTAGACAGATTTTGGTCCTGTTGTAGGTTAATTTTTACTATTATGAGGACCGAGCAAAGTTCTGCAGTGGACAGTATTTGAACATACGAGTAGTTTAATGAAATTCTGTTGTGAAGAGGACAGAGCTTGAAAACGTTATTAGCAGAGTTACCTTATGTTGTTGCAAACAAAGCGCGGCAATGTTCTGATTTCACTCTCAGTTTCTGTTTTACATTTTGGACAATTTTTGTTTTCATTTTTAACTCCGTATTTTTTCATTTTAGTACATAAATGACCTAATTAAACACATTTAAAATTAAGGTAAACATTTTTTCTTTTGATTTGTTTTTGAGTTGTCATTTAATTTGCTTTTTTTTCTAAACTTTTTGGGCTTACTTTGAGCTGCGTTATTTGTCAACTATCGATTTTGTGTGTGTACAAAAAGTTATACGCTAAAAAAATATACAAAATTTTGTTTGTGGTTTGTGTGTATATTAACACTGTCAAAATCAAAGCAAATTAACAGAGTTAAAGCCGCAATTGCGAATCACTGCGAAATCATATTAATCGCATTTTAATGAAGGTTGAATCGACAAATCGCAGTAACAACATCAATTAACACAAATTCAAAGCAAAGCTGCTGGAAACTAAAAGACAGCCACAAGCGTTAATCAGTAACCAGCAACCAAACGCAAACGCTGCTGTTGCCTGAAATCAATCGGCGATTTAATTTGCGATCAAAATAAAATTAACGTCAATTAATTTGGCCACTAAACGTAAAAGCAGCAACAGCGACAGTAAACCAAGCGAGTTAATTGCGAATGTGAAATGTTGCCGTTGCTGTAAACTGATGACACAAATTAATGCAGTGACAAATGCACACACGCACACCAGATATACATGCACGCATGTAGATAATAGTTATGCACATACACTCAACTCTGGCTGATTGCTAGCTTGACAGCCAATTAAGCGTAAGGATAATCATTAGAGCCAGCAAATACAAAAACAACATCAGTGCTTCAATCGTAATAGCAGTAGCAATAAAATTGATTTAAATTGTAAAGTTGCTTGCAACAAAAGAGTTATTAGCAGCAGAAAAACGTAATAAGAACGTAAACTTGTAAGGATAAGGGTTGCCAAGTGAATTGAAATAACTAGTGGAATCCAAAAACATCTTAATGTACTGACAAAACATTTCGTTTTTGTAGACAGAGCTAGAGTCATCACAAACAGAATATAAGTCTTTTCGCGTGGTTATATCAAACTGTTGGGGACAGAACTTTACTCTACTGGCAGAGCCTAACTATTTAGTAGACAGATTAACATAATTGTGTATATAGAATTTTATTCACTTGTGAAAATATCTTATTAATTTTATTGATTACTAACCCCACTGCTAAGAACAGAACTGTTACGGACAGAATTTTATATCACTAAAGACAAAATTGTCTCAGAGGCAGATTACTACAATTTTATGAACAGAATTTAGTTCTTTTGTGAACAGACCTTTATTATTATGTTAACAGAGCAACTCACTGTTATGGAACGAAAATCTTCACTATGCTGTAAACAGTGGTTAACAGTGGTTTATCTATATAAAGTACAGACTTTCACTATTAAAATGTCAGCCTGATTTGAAACAAGCTTAAGTATTAATGAGAATAACTATCAGATAAAATTTGACTGTGCCAGTAACGCAGTATTACACTAAAGAATTTTGACACTGTACTGATATTGGACTTGAAATTTTTGTAAAAATATTTATGCATTTAATTTTGTAACATTACGAAACATACAATAAATTTCTGCTATGAATGCGTAATCAAAATGTCATTTGAGGTGAGTAATTCGGGATAGTAGACATTTTTGAAAAATAGGAACATTCGGTGCAGTCATTATCTTCTGCAATTCATGTCTTCACCATAGTATGATAGATTTTTGTATAACATATTCAGCTTTTATGAGGCTTCCATACCACCATATAACCAAAATCTCAAAAAAAATGTTGGCAATAGCATTGAAATTATACGTGAATCTCATATTATAAATTTATTTCTCATGGTGCAAAAAGTTCGACCTAGACGCTTATTTTTGTCAGTTAGACAATGAAAAAACAGTTTTGCTTTTCAAGATGGCGCATATGTATGTGTACTTCCTGAGGACTCCAACTTAAAAAAACACTTGTATGGGCACCTCCAATACAAGTGAAATACGTTCGATGTTATATTCGGTGTACTATGGGAGTGATCCTAAATAAATTTGTTGTAGAGATGTCGGTTACGGTTTTCCATGCTGGGAAAAAGTTGTGAGCGTTATATTATTTGATTTTTTTTTTTACATTTTCAACATGTATCCTTTCGACTTTTCTAATATCTAACAATTTAACACGACTTCTTCAACCCGTTTCAATTTTTTCCGACTTGTCAAACTTATTCAACTTTTTTGGAGTTTTTCAACCTTTTTCAAGTTTTTTCGTTGTTTTCGATATTTCATCGACTTTATCAGTCATTTTCGACTGTTTCAACTTCTAGAATTTTTTTGACATTTTCCATATTTTTCGACTTTTTCAACATCTTTCAATTTATTTCGTCTGTTTTACCTCACTCAACTTTTTTCGAAATATTCAACCACTATCAAACTGTGTCAACCTCTTTCAAAGTTTTTCAACTTCAGCATGCTATTTCGACTCATCCAGCATTTTGCACCACCTTCAAAATTTGTTCAACCTCTTTAATTTTTTTTCAAACTTTTCCATTTTTTTTTCAACTCTTCCGACATTTTCTGTTATTTGAATCCTTTTCAATATGTTCCATACTATTTTTTACTCATTTTTTATTTGCAATTTTTTCACATTTTCCATAGCTACATATTCCTAATTATGTTGTTTTTTTTAATTTAGTTTTGTAGCTTAATAATACGCAACATTTTAGTTTCAGTTATTTAAATGTTCAAATTTCCTTGTAAATAGAAAATTCACTGACCCGAGAAAAAATATCTAATGGTTACATCAATTCAGCGACAAAAAATATTTAATAAATCCGAATAAAAACTAAGTGGGAGATTTTTTTGAGTTTTAATTTTATTATGCAGCGTATTTAAATAATTAGATGTCTGTGACAGCAAAAGGATATATCAAGTGCTAATTAAATGCAAATAACCTTATCACACACACACACACACAAACACATTTCTATGCGTGTGCATATATGTTCATGTTAGCTATAAAAATTTTTAATAGCTGCACTCTGCTTAAGTGATGAAGCGGTAACAGCAAATCTTATGGCAGCAACAAATCGTTTTTCAATAAAAAACGTACAGCATTTTTATGAAAAAGTATAAAAGTCATAATGAAAAAAGCTTTTAATACAAGTAATAAGCACGTTCTTATAGCCATCTGTGAAATGGCAATAACTACTTAAAACGGCTAAAGGATGTGGTAAATATTTTGCAGTACTCAAATGAGAATTTTGTGCTTGCAGTTGTGATAAAACCCTATCATATACAAATACATATTGTTAAATGAAGCAAATAAGATATTTAGTTTTTACTATTAAATTCTATGGATTCTTGAGCAAAGATAGAGCGCGAACAAAACGGTCGTCAAAATATCGTAATGCAAAATTATTTAAATAAATTAAATACTTTAAAAAAGACTTGACAATCTACAGCAAATATTATTAACTTTAATGAATAAAGTTGATATCAACTATATTGAAAAATTTAATATTTTATATAGCACATTAATAAATAAATAATAATAAAATATGCATTTTGCCTACCAGCAAGTGTATTTAGAATGTAAGTAAGTTAGTTTTTAATTAAGCTGAAATTTAATATTTTCATTTATGAAGACAATAACATAGCACACAAATCTACTTGTAGTCTTTTTCAATAGAAACATGTCACTGATATATAGTTTCAAGCACTCACCAACCTACTTGCATTACAAATGCCAAGCTGCGATGTCAAGGCGTAATACGCATAACTTGTCATCACGGAGCATAAACACTAAATATTTCAACAACAGCAATGATAAATAAAAAAAATGTCACTGCTGTACTGAACTCTTTAGAGTTAAGAAAAAGAACCCCATTATATAGTATGAAAGTGAAATTTGATATACGCGCTGGTTTGCGTAGTAGAATGAGCGTCAGAATAAGACAAGTTGGTAAGAACGTCAGCAGCAGCAGTCGAAGAGTTACAATTTAAACCGGTTTCAGATTGCTACAAATTTTGTCACTACTATGGCTTCAATTATCTGTCTTCATGACATGACTATGACAAAAAAAAAAGGCTTTCATATATTGTTAAGCAACTTTTAACACCTGCTCTATGTTGCTGAGATTTTTTCCTTAGCTTTTGTTTTTATTTCATTATTTAAGGGTTGTGCTTTTAACCCGTTATTGCTCATAGTTCTTCATTTATTTTTCTTATTAAATTAAGAAGAAGAAGAAAGGAAAGGGAAAGGGAAAGGGATTGAACAATTTTACGTTGCAACTTCTTCAAAGTATTAATTTTAAATTATCAGTACAAATAGACCGACCATAGTTCGGTTTTTTAGTCTTGAGGTTGAAAAAGTCGAAAAAAAATTCGAAATGTTGAATGAGGTTAAATTAGTCAAAAAAATATAGAATATATTTAGAAGTTTAATAAGCTTGAAAACATCAAGGAAGTTAAAAACTGTTGGAAAATATTGAACAAGTTGAAAAACGTCGTAACGTGAGGTTAGAAAATGAAATAAAGTATGGAAAAAGCCTAAAAAAAATGTCGGAAAAGTCGAAAATACATTGAAAATTTTTAAAAAAAAGTAGAGTGATGTATAAAAATTTATTTAAACAGAAAAAAAGTATAAAAATGTTGAAAAATTGTTTCAACAACAAAATTGTTTAAAAAAATCGAAAAAAGTTTAATAAAATAATTAAAGGAGGTTAAAAAGTTGATATAAAATGGAAAATGTTTGAAAAAGTTGAAAGAGTTTGAAACTGTTGAAATAGGGTGATGAGATCGATGGTATGTGGAAAGTGTTGTAAAAAGTTGAAAGAGATTGCAAAACACGAAAAAAAATGAAAATCTCGAAAAAAATTGAATGCAGTTAAAAGGTCGAAAAAATATAGAAAATGTTGAAAAAAATTGATAGATGTTGGAAAAAGTTGAAAAGAATGTTAAAACAGTTAAAAAGGCTTAAAAGATAAAAATAGTTGAAACAGTCGAAAAAAATTTAAAGAGGTTGTAAAAGGATTTTAACATCGATTAGTTTATGTGGTAAAAATTTTGAAATATGTTGAAAGAGGTTGCAAAACTCGATTAAAAAAAAACAAGTTGAAAAATCTTGGTAAATTCAATTAAGATGAGAGAAATTGAAAAAGTCAAAAGGAAAGTTGAAAAAATTTAAGGGGGCAGTCATAATTTTTGAGCAATCGATTTTTTTGCATTTTTTTAAAATATCTTAAAAATATATCCTGAAAATTTGAAGTCAATCCTACAACTACTTTTGGAGTTATTCGGCAATAACCAAAGGGTTCTCGGTGGTAAGAGTACCGAGCGTAAAACTTAAAATGCATTTTTCTCAAAACTATGTTTTCGGAAGCGGTGACCACTGTAACTCGAAAACTGCTCGATAGATTTCAATGAAATTTGCACAGTTTTTGAAAAACATAAAAATCTAGTGATTGATCGAAGGATTTTGTTTTTTTTTTTTTTAAATCGATTTTTTATGAAAAATTATTCATAAAAAACTTAGTTTTTTACTGAAAATCTGGAGGTTAATTTTCCTGAAGCCGCCCTTTTTTTTGATTTTAGAAAAAAAAGCCTTCGATCAAGCACTAGATTATTTATTTAATTAACTAATTTTTTCTATCCGATTGTTTTTAGATGATTTTCTAAGGATTTGTGATGGTCACCACAGGACACTGTGTATGGGTCAGGGTCCAACACAACCAGCTATAACTTTTTTTATTTTTAATATTTTTTTTTATACTATTGTCAAGTCACGTTGAAACATTATGTAATAATTTCACATTATCACTTTTATAAAATAAATTAAATTAATACAAAAAAAAATTATTGAAAATGCTCTAATTTTCACGGCCATGACTGGACCTGCCTCCTTAAAAAAGTTCAGTCATAAAATATTTAAAAAGTCAATAAATGTCACGCTTAGAACTTTTTACTAATACGGGAGGTGCCACGCCCACTGAAATCCATTTACATATTTTCAAAATATCTAGTAACCGACATCTCTATACAAAATTTTATTATAATTATATACTTCTAAAGTACACTAAAAAAAATATTATTAGTTTTTTGCTTGTATGGGAGGTGCCATGCCCTCTGCTACAATCCCGTCGAAATCCATTCAGTATATGAATTAAAATTTCGTAATTTTTCAAATTAGTCAAAAATTCATGCTTGAGCCAATATATATATCTATAGTATCTAGTTTGACTTGAAACTTTAAGTATGAGACAAAATTAAAATTATTTGTTTTTTTTTTTTTTTGTATTTAGGAACAATAACTTAAGTTACATTCAATTGTTTCAGAAGTTTCAGTCAAATCGGTTAGTTTTTTCAATACCAAAAAAGTTTAGACAAAATCATTTTTCAATGACTTTGCAGAAATGACATGATGTTCTTATATTCAAGTAGAAAAATTTTTACAAAATTTTGATAGGAACTGTGAATAGCCAACTTAGTTTGTGCTAAGTATTTACACCAATTCTGAACCATTTCAGAGTTATTTAAAATTTATTAATGCAACTACTGCCAATAATGGGTTAATCTCCCCATACTTCCTAAAAATATTTCCTTTACCTCTACCTTTTTTCCTTGCTTCTAGTTCTCTCTATTCTCTGTTTCCTTCCTCAATTGTGTTTCTCCCTCTGAAAAAATTTCTCGCTTTTGCATATACTTTTTATTTGATTTTATGACGTTAACATAATTACGCTTGCATGACATAATTAAGCGTAACTACGTATAGCCCTACGTAGTAGAGTGAGTGAGATTTTGACATGAACCGGAAATTAAAAATTGTATGTTTAGCATAGCTAACTCTGCTTGAGTATTTGTTTTTTTTTTTCAGTTTTTCTAAAAAAGAATTAATTAAGTACATGCAGGTACTTTTAACACGCAATTGTCAACGTAACGTAATGCAACGTTTAGTCAAAAATTAAATGAAGCCTAACATTTTAGATTTACCGAATACGATAACAAGGTAACCTGAGGTTAATATGAGATTGAGTGTGACGTTGATGACAGACAGCATGCGTCAGGCGATTTTAAAGCTTAACATTTGTATTATGCTTATGTGGGGTTGTTTGTAGCGCAATAACGTTTGATTAAGTCATCGATTTTAATTATCGATAAGTGAGAATTTAATTAATTCGATGATGCTTTATGAGAGGAAATTAAATTTTATCTTACGCTAAGCCATTTAAAATCATTTAGAAAAGTAAAATTAAACGTTGGTATACATTACCTTTCGTAGTATTTCAGGAAATGCTACAGAAAGTGATTGTGTTCATTATGTTCAGAGCAAATTTGTTTGCAATTTACTTTAACTTTAAAGGTAGAATTTCTTCAGCGTAAATAATTTAACTTATTCCCACGCCTCAACGAATCACTGAACCTTAAGATTTCATAATCAAAGTTGACTCACTTCGGTAGAACTAAAAATATTGCGGGCATAAATTTATGCCAGACTTGTAGCTATAGCTGGTGCTTAAGACTTTGGCAACAAGACGGCTCTACACACTCCCAGGATGACTGCATGCAAACGGTGACTTAATGAGGCTTTAATGGATATAGAAAACTAAAAAGCAAATCAGAATTTATAAAAGAGATATAGAAATAATGAGCAGAAACATGCAATAACAACAAGAGAGTTGACTTAAATCAGTGTTACAATTGAATTAAATTAAAACAGAATGTTGAATACATTAAAACAGAACATAAACTTGAAGAAAATGAAAAGAAAAGAAAAGAACACTCGAAAATTTTAAAATCAACACATATATATGTTCAGTAACTAAGTATAAATATACAGTCGCGGCGAAAATATTTTAAAAGCTTATACAAATATGTGAGCACGAAGCAACTATGTCAGAAGAAAAAAATTGAGATAATTTTGCAGAAAATATTCAAGGAAAATAACATTGCCAATTCGAAATATCGATAAGTTTCGAGATTGCACAAGAATGTTCAAGAGTCTTGTAAAAGCCAGTTTCGGCTGATTAAAAAGCTGACCTCCTTACGCCGAAAAACTAGTTAAGCTTAAGTCTGTGTTCGTGTACATTATTAAAATTTAAAAAGATGAAAAATTTGAAGAAAGTTGAAAAAGTATAAAAAAATGGTGAATAATATGAAATAAAAAGAGGTGAAATAAGATAAGGTGAATTATTTAAAAATGATGAATTTGCGAAAATATTGAATAAGGTAAAAAATCGTAAAAATTGAACATTAAGAATATCGAAAAAAGTTTCTAAATTTCAAGCAGACAATGAGGAACGTTTACGAAGGTGAACCTACCAAATTAAATAAATTTATTAAAATCAATAAAAACTATAAAAATGGCGAAATTAAAAACGTTGTAATTAAAACAATTTTTCTTTTCAATATTTTCCAATCAATTAAGCGCATATTTTTATAAGTATTTTGCATTATAATTCCCGCAACTGTCAATATCACTAGCAGTGTATGTTTGCATGCTGGCGCATCTCATCGCCTTACTAATTATTCAAACAAAAAAGAAAAAAGAAAAAAAACATAAAGTGCGCGCCATGGGAAATGCTTATGTGGAATTTCTAAGAAAAAGGCGAAAAAAAAAACTCTTAGCGTAGGAAAAATCCAAGTTGAGTCAAATTTCTCGCCATTGTATTCAAGAGTAGCGTCAAAGCAAATGCTGCAGCAGTAAAAGAAGATGAAGTGGCAGAAATAGTGGAAGTTGAAGCAGCACTTGATTAAGTCAAAGTGGCAGCAACAACAAAAATAATGGCAACAAGAATATAGAAAGCGTTACAGAGCGCAGCGGATGCAAGACTTTTGAGCCAATTTTCACTACATATTTTTAAGTTGCCAGTATTTTGGTTTTTGCCTAGTTGCTCTAAATTTTTTTTGTTGAAGTATCAAGTGCAAAGTATCGCTAAAATTTAATGAGACGGGACAGAAATTGACTACAAATTAGCTGACGATATTTTGGCATATTTATTTTTTTGTTTCTGAATATTTTACTTTTTGTTTGATTTTTGTTTTTTGAACAGATTCTGGCGTTTGATTTTGCGCCAAAGATAAACATACATTTGATAGATTACAAATTTATGAAAAAAAAAATGAGAAAAAAAACCTAATGTAGGTCTACGGTTAAAGTGACAAAAGTGTTTGGAATATTACATTATATGTTCTGTATATATCAGCTATAAATAACTATCGGGAAAATACAGCGCTAACGATACTTCATCATTGGTAGCTGTTGCTGTTGCTTTTGCTTTTGCTGTAAGTGCATTTTTTCACACTCAGCGCTACAATTTGTTTTAGCACAGAGCCATGCAATTTTCGTTGCATTCTTTTTTCTCTTACAATAGAGTGCCATAAAATTTTTCACAATTTTTCTGCCTTTCAAAATTAGTTCACACGTTATTATTTTGCTTTATATATATAAAAAATTAATCTTTTTTTTTTTGTATTACTTTTTGTAACAAATTTTTTGCTACTTAAAAAAAAAACAACAATTTTCACACGTCAACAATATTAGGATGAGTTGGCTCACTTAGAGTTCAGTGACAAATGTGGCATTTAATTCATTTGATATAAATTAGTTGGCTTACCATCTTTTCTAAGCTTAAAGAACATCTTCAGTTTGCGCTTTCTCTAATTGTAACACGCGTGTTGCGTGCTAATCCACATAAGGAACAACTCATTTTGTTGTATAAAAAAATGCAAAATTTCTATTATCGAACATTCTATTCTCGAAGGAGTTAGAATTTTGATCTGAAATTATTTAAAGCAGGAATTTGTTTACATTTACAATCAAAGTTCAAGGATGGGGAATAAAATAGATTGAGAATGCTAACTTCGCTGCGTGCTTGAACAAAGAGGTATTGAAGAAAACGAGAAAGTTGACGAGCTCGCCGGATATGGCATATCACTTTGTCTTTACTACGTTACAATATATAAGTGAACACACCTTTTGTCGCTTGCCTGACACTGGACACTTGACTATGCGGTCAAAGCATCAACATTTTTCCATTTCTAAAATTTATTATTTATTAAGCTTCTATTATTATTAATAACTTTAGAGACGATAAAATGGGTGGTAGATTTCCTAACTGGCCACTGTCTTTTTGGCAAATGAGCGTTTACGTGCTTTCTGCAATGACTTCTATAGAAATTGTTCTTGATATCCTGATACTGATATTGAGCATTAATCTAGCTGACTTAGTTAATACTAGAATAGGCACATAATCTCTTCCTATTGATTAGAGTAATTCAAGTGTAAGTAGCGGAGTTTTTAATTGCCTTTTGAGGTTATTACAATGGAACAATTCTAGCTTGTGTGTTTCCGTAAATAATTTCAAGGGCAGCCTGCATAACCTAATTTTTAATTTAGAATTCAATTCAATTTTCGTATATCATTAAATTCTATAAACGTTGCACACATTTGCCCCACTTCCAGCTATGAGTTAAATGTATTTATATGCAATTATTTTTAATTATGGCGAATAGACTTAGTGTTTCTAAGGCGATCATACTTTGCTGCAGTTGAAATTTCAGTGGAATTGCTGAAATATTTTCGATAAAGCTTTTGACAACAATTGTGGGCGATTTAATTGTTGCTAATCGTTCTGTAGAATTGTAATGCATTCAATATAAATATTATGAATACGATAGAGTTACCATTAGATTCAGTACCACATAGTGCCATATTGTAGCTTTTATGCCAACCCATCATATGTTTTTAAAATGTGGACAATTTTCAACCTTTACTCACTCACTTTTATTGCAAGAATCGTAAGAAAACTCTTGATTGAAACGAATGCACATGAAAAGTTTTAATATCAATGGCAGCCCTTTTTTTGCTTTTGTGCCGTCTCGCATCCGGTTGTTTTGCCATAAATACAAATTTTAAATTGTAAATATTTATATATGTTAATACGCATGCAGTATTTGTGTTTGCTATAGCTCAACTGTTATGTGTTTGCTTGTTGTTTATGACCTGTTTGGCGTCAGTTGCAATGGTTTATTTTACTAAAAATATGCAATAAAATTGACCTACAATTAGGTTATGCAAAGCGGCAAGACTCAATAAAGTGCAAGTTGCAAGTTCTTGCATTGCATTTTTATTACTTGGCTGACATTGAATTCGATTGCATCAGCATTCAATAGAAAATACTATGCCTCTTTTAGTTGCCAAAAAAACATGGCTGTGGATAAGCGATAGCTTAAGCTTTGCTGTTTAAAGTCGCCCACAAATGCTTCAAGTAAATAAATTTTGTTGCTGTTTGATATTGTAAATTTAACAAGCCGCAAAGTTGATATTACGCACGTTATTCTTGATATATTTACATGAAAGCAAATATTAGAAATTTGTGCAACATTTAAATGTTGAGATATGTTGCAACAGTGTATCGCAAGTGTTTATTTTGTTTTTGAATAAAATGCTGCTTTTTCACGCAATTTAATTTTTTGTGTATGTGGGTTTTAGGTATTAAAGTCTTATCTTATACTGACGATTCATCAAGTCGAAGAGATTAGTGAACCAATCAAGTCTCGAATGAATAGAAACAATTTATACCATCCGACTTTCTGACTACTAACAACAAATGAACGTAGTGGCTAGTAATGCGATAGTCAGATGATTGATTTTATTTTAAACGTCCGATAGGCGGATGTTTTTCTCTTTTATGTAATCGTTCAATTGTCGAATTGTTTTAATTTCTTTTATGAAAACAAATTAACCATCCAAATATCGGAAGTATAAAAAATATATTTAGTTGTGCAACTACAGCAAACAAACTAAAGCTCTACGGAAAATCGTTAAATCGTAGTGTTTCTGCAATTTTTAATTTTTTTCGAAATCTCTATTATTATGTGCATAGTTTTCTTCGGATATTAATTTAAGCAGACAGGCATATTAACTTTGAAGCATTTCATATTAAACCACAAAAATAACTTTGCTTTAAAAGCGGCTGCAAAAAGGAAAGTACTATATTAGAAATAAAAACAACGAAAATACGTATGAGTAACCTTTGATTTAATTTTTTATAATTATATGTTAGTTACAGTTGATAGTTTAGACATTTATGTGAGTGATACAAATGCTAATAATTAAAGTGATAGTGAAGAAAAATATTTAAACGATGGATTTACGCTTAAGAGCTTCTTTCCGCTATAGATTTGAGCTCATAAATATCAAAATTATTTCAAATATATTTTAGAGAATTGTTGAAGTATTCATAATTAATATTCTATTTCAGTTATTTTTTTGCCATAACATAATTCAAACCACTAAATTTCATAATCATAGCATAATTTTGTGCATATAAAATTTATGCTCATCATCAACCATCAGTCATTCGTTGATTGAGAAAATTAAGTTTTATTGCAGTTTATTTTGAAATGTGTGCTTATGCATACTCTTGCAATTACAGAAAACCTTTTCATTCATAATAATTAAGGTTTGCATTAACATATTGATTTACAATGCATAAATTATGCAATATCTGATATAATTTTCTGGAATGCCGCAACATCTTAAATGCCATCATATAGCATGTATGTAGCAAACAAAATCAAATGGAATGATACATCAGTTTTCGTTTCCATATGGAAAATTTCTTAATGATGATTGAAATTCATTCATTTGCAAATGCATAATTAAATTTAATTACAAAGATGTTTATTGTTGTACACAAATGTAGAGTTTAAGATGTTGCTCTTATAACTGTGTATTTTATTTATTAAATAGCAAGAAATGTAAAATTAAATAGAAATGAAAATCTTCCATCTTTTGAAGAGAACAACTTATGTGATTAAGGTCGCTCATACGCAGTGTTGTTCTTCGTTTGTCTGTTTGTTTGTTCGCAATTATCACAAATAATACTGAATGTTTTCTTTTACATTTTTAGCAATGTATTCTTTTTTCACTTAATATGCATAAAATCAACAACTTATGCAAATTGAAAATTACATACGTTTTTAGTTATTCATTCCTGTAAAATTTTATGCAAAAATACTAACAATTTTCATTAAAAAACGAAAAATGCCAAAATTTTGCTTTCAACATATTTCGCTCACAAAGTATACTGCGCGTACATAAAAGAAGGGTTTACAAGTAGTGAACCATTTTTGTTGTTGCGACAGCTTTCATTAGCATTTTTTGCTTCTAAGCTTTTTTTTTTAAATTTTTTATGCGCATTTTGTCGCATTTTTTACTACATAATTCCATTTTTTTTCTACTTTTTTTTTTAATTTTAGTTGTACCACTTTTTGTTTGTTGTTGCTGTCTTAATTTGCCATGTCTGACAACATTATAGTTGTTGTTTGCTGCTGCCGTTGTCAATGCTGTTGTTGTCACACCCAGCAAAATAGCATACATAATTTTAAAGCAAGCAAAAAACAAAATGAAGACAAACATACTTTACACAAACAGCTGCAAGCGTTTTAAGTCTAGCTACGCCTTTACGCCCACTTTGGCAATATGTACAGCATAAAGTAAGAACCAAAAAAAAAAAGTGAAATCATATAATTTTGCTAGCATTTGCATTTGCAGCATTTTTTTGTGACGCACTAACACTAATGTCCATAGCCACATTGTGAACAACACTAGTAATGTTGCAAGGACGTGCAACAACATTGTCGCGTGTGACATTTGCAATTAGCTGTTATGTTTTGTGCACCATTTGTTGTTGTAGTTATTTTTTTCGCTTGTGTTTTTTCCAATTTCATCTTATTTCCTTCTACATTTTTATGTTTTGCGCACAGCCTTTAAATAGCATTTAGTGGAAAATAAAAAGCATTTGCATACTTTCAGGTTTATAAATATTAAAGCTGCGGCAACAATGCTTGCAAATTATATGAAATCATTTTTAATTCAAAATAATTTAGCATAATTTAAGGCGCTTAAAATTATACATAACTTTTGCATGTTTTGGGAACAAAACTGTTGTTGATAACTTGCATACTATTAAAAATTAATTGCAGGCTTCTAAAAAGTATTAAGAAATATGACCTTGAACCTGCAGCTCGTGATGAAAATTTTCTGCGGTTATTACTTAAAACGAAACTTGAATTTAGTGAGACACAGAAGTCTGAAGCTAAAAATTTGTTTGTGAAAAATATTTTGGTTGAAAAACTTTTGGATTTGATAAAAAATTTTTATAATTTTTTAATAACTTCTTTTAAAAAACTTCATTAAAGTGTCTTGTTCTATTTATAACAATCTTTCACATAATTAACTCTGTTGTTTTAACTAGTTTAATTGAATTTCATTTAGTTTGACTAACGTATGAGTAACATTAAATTTTCTTATGCTGTTAATAATTGCGAGAAATCTCCAACAGCCGTCAGCCAAATTGCCATAACGCGTGAAAAATACAAATTGCATGACATTGTCAGAGAGATGGGTGCAAACGTATCATCGAAGCTCGAGAATTTTGCAGAGACGTAACTATTACATATACATAAGTTTTTAATCAAAATAATTGCTTTTTCATAGGTATTAGTAAGAAATAATATACTAAATGCTAAAAATGATTATTCTTCAACAAATATTTTATACGCTGATTCATAAGGGGACGTCCATTAATTACGTGAGCTCATATAGGGGGGGAAAGGGTCAGGCAAAATCTCTCCAAATCTCACCAAGGGTGGGAGGGGGTCAAGGAAAACCTCACGTCAACTTCTTAATGCATAGAATTTACATTAAAAATTATAATTTAAATCTAACGGGAGGGGGGGGGAGGGGTCCCGCCAGATCTCACCAAATCTCACCAAGGGGAGGGGGACCAAATTTTAAAAAATCACCTCTCCTGATTAATGGACGTCCCCTAACTATTATGCGCAAATAGTTTTGTTTTCCAGCAATCGATGCAAAAGGTCGAAAATGGACTATGGTGTTACCAAAGGTGTTCCCGGGACACAAAAGTGCGCATTTTTGGTCCATTTTCAAAATTATTTTTCCATGAATCAATTGAATGAGGTCGAAAAAGTACACTGTCGATCAACAGGGGTGGTCCCAGGTCCCAACATATTTTTTTCCAACAGTCGATGGAAAGCGGTCGAAAAAAGATGTTGGCTCACCAAAGGTGGTTCCGGTTCCCATATGTTTCCGATTTCAGTCCATTTACAAAACTTTGTTTCCAACAATCTAAGGAATGAGGTCGAAAATGGATATTAGCCACTAACAGGGGTAGTACCGGGTCCCTAAAATTCCCGCTTTCGATCCATTTTCGAAATTCGATTACACCAATCGATGAAACAAAAGTTGGAAATAGATCTTAGCCCTGACCAAGGGTGGTCCTGGGTCCCCAAAAAGTCCGATTTCCACATTTTCAAAAAAAATTTTAAACCCCGGGACCCCGGGTCCTAAAAGTGTTCGATTTCGGTAAATTTTCGAATTTTTTTTTTCTACCAATAGATAAAAGAGGTCGAAAATTTGTTTTGGCGTCACCAAAGGTGGTTCCGGGTATCAAAATAGCCGGATCTCGATTTTCGACCAATCGATGGCAAGCGATCGAAAATGGATTTTGGTCATCTCTAAGGGTGTTCACGGGTGCCAAAAGTATTCAATTAAGGTCCATTTTCCAAAAATCTTCGTTCCACCAATCGATGGAAGGAGGTCGAAAATCGATTTTGGGTCCCAAAAGTGCTCGATTTCAGTCGGTTTTCAAAAAATTTTTTCGCCAATCGAAAATAGATTTTGGCCATCACCAAGGGTGTTTAATAATTTTCAATTTTTGTTGAAGCATGTATCTTTCCAAGATTGAATTACAAACAGTACTGAACCTAATTGACAGATATTGCCTCACTTTCAGTTTGCAAACATAACGCGCCCCTAAAGTCCTTTATATGTGAAATATCACACACACTAGCAAATAATAGCAAAATAACGAATTTATTAAAAAACTTTTGGATGATTCAATTCATTTCCTGAGTGACGTTTTCTAATGCCTTTATCGCTTAAAAGTTAGTCATTTTTTCAATTTGGGCATGCGCGTGCATTTCCTAAGTCAAATGTGCCTACAGTGAAGATATTTTTAATACATTTTATAGTGAAAAATTTCTCACTTCTATCACTGCATCTTAAAGTTATAAAAATATTTAAATTTAATTTATAAAATTTGGTTCTTTTGTACTCACCAATTGCTGCCGTTGCACTGCCAACAAATCCATAAATTAACAATGTAAATCCGATAAGAATATCACGCTGCAGCAGCAACATTTTTGCGCAAATGTTGCAATGATTGCTATTGCAGATATTGCTGTTATTGTTGTTGCAATGCTGCTAACTTGATGATTACAAACAGTTTGTTGCTGTCGTAGCAAGCAATGTTGCTACAGTGCTGCTAATGCAATGAAATTTTGTTGCTGCAGTTTTTTTGATGTTGTTATTGTTGTTTAATGTTGCAAACGTTGCTTTTGTTTCTATGATTTTATTATGATTTTGTGACACACACCTTTGCAATCACGTTAATATGTGAGTATGTATTTGGTGCTGATAATGTTGTGGCAATTGTTGCTGGCGTTTTTTGTATTTGTTGTTATTCTTTTGTTAGGCGCCGCAGTACTTGTCGTCGTCGTTTAGTTCGTTGTTTATGATTTCCACTGTTGTTGTTTGTTGTTTAGTTACCTGCAGCAATGAGATTGTTGGTTTAGCTGTCGTCGTCGTCGTCGTCGATTTCTGTAGTTTCAGTTTCAGTGCGTCAGTTAGTAGCAAATTTTTGATCTTTTGTTGTATTTTCACGTATGTGTGTGTTAAGTGCTTTATGCCACTTTTTTCTGTGTTGCTGTATTAGTGAAATTTAATTTTGTTATTTGTTGTAAAAATGCTGTCAATTTTGTAAATTTTTTGTCTGCTGTGATTTTTTATCTTGCTGCGTTTAGTTGTTGAGTATTTTGTGTTTTTTTTTTTTGTAGATTTTATAATTTTTTTTTTTTTAAATCTATTTTCTTCTAATTTTTGTTTTTGATTTAATTTTTATTTTCACATTTCACTTTGTTTTCATTTACTATCTGCAAAGAACAAAAAGTTTTTTTTTTTCAAATTTTTTTGCAAGCAAAACTTGTAAAGTTTATAGGTTGAGCTTAAAAGTTTTGTACAGTTGCGCATCGTTCTTTGCTAAATCTTTCAAATTTGTATTTATGGTTTGTCAAAATTTACATGATGCTGGCCAACTCAAACAAAATCTTATACAAACGAAATATTATTAAAAAAATTAAAACATAAATAAAGTAGAATTACTCTTGGAGTTGTCACGCCTACTGTTTTCTTTGGAGTGCTTGTATCAATTTTCTTATACCTAATTTTACCATGTTTCCTTACAAAACTTTCTGTACACAAATATTAAAGTAATTGTTTAGAAGCAACAATTCTTTTAAGTCAAATTAACCTACCTTGTTGATTAAATTTGCCAACCTTATCAGTAGGTTAACCCACAAAATAGTAAACTAACAACTTTTCGATGACGACTTCGAAATTTGACTTGAGGCTATCATTTGTGAATATGATTTATGACTATAGCTTGTGATTTTGACCAATGGCTGTGACTTTGTTATATGCTTAAAAGCTTTGCATTCTCATAGCTATAAAGTAACATAAAAATATAATTTTTTTTAAGTTTTATTAAGTCACTTTAAAGTAGCTTGAAGATTTTAAGGTATAAGCACAAATGTTATATTGACGCAAATTCTCGACGTGAAGTGTTTCAATTAGACATTTTCATCACAGCTAAATTGAATGGGCATGAAAAATATCAAATTTTCTGCTTGCCGCTCAGATAAGCACAAAAAAAATTTCATTCCTTTTATGACAAGTAATTTGTCATTTATTTTATTTATTTTGCCTAATATTTGGTTCTCTTTCGTTTTTACTAATTTCGATATTTTGATTTTTTTTTCTCTTGTTCTTGCTTCTACCTCAAATGAAAATAGAATTTCCCCAAAATTCTTAAGCCGATTGATACTGCTGTGTGTTTTTGTTTTGCTAGCGCATTTGCTCATAAATATTAATGCTCACGTCTACACTTGTAAAATTGTATGCATACATAATATATTAGTATATGTTTTAGTTAGTTAAGTACCTTGTGGGAAACAGCGTGTAGAAAATTATTTTTTAACAAAATTTGAATTTAAGAAAACGCCTTTTCAATGGCCAGTTAATATGCTGCAAAATCTTTTTAAAAGAATTTGCTTGTTCTGTTACAAAAATCAAAGCCTGAATCTACAAAAAAATATTTCTATTGGGTACAAAGTTCATCACATTGATAGATATAGTTATTTTTTTATAGTAGCTTATGTCGACTTAAGTTAAGTGAAGTTGAGGCCTTTTATGTGTTAGTTCTTGGTGCATTTTTTTTTTGTGTTTGTTCAGCATTATTAAGACTTAAATAAGAGCTATCAAATTGCTCAAAAACTTAAGAAAAATTACATTCACAACGATAGAAAGATGGCCGTAACCTCATTAGACTTAAACTATTTTTCCTTTTTGTCACATAACTACTTATAGTACATAGCTCAGTAATTTTTTTTTTTTGTATATATCTAATGTCTCATTTTTTTCTGTTTACTTAAACATTCGATATTGAAAGACAGATTTTTTTCCTTTGGACTTATGCTTCGTTATTGCAATGAGATCAAGCATTAAATTGTCCTACAACAATATTCTGTCCAGCAATTTAATTTGGCTTACAAAAGTTTGACGTAAATTTTTCTCTTGACTTGCTTGTCTTCTATCCATGTATGTATTGTACAATAGATGAAAATCCAATAAAATTGTCGTATGTTCTGAATGTCCAAAAGAAAAAGTCGAATACTAAAGTTTATTGGGAATCATAGCCAAAAAACAAGAAAAATTTGGCAAAAAAGGAGTGTTCTTTTACTACAGCTAAAAAAAAAATTTGGCACAATTGATAAGGCGCAAATGTTGCTAACAAAGAAACAAAGAAAAAAATTCATTCACTGCCTGTTGGGTGCGCAACAGCGTGATGTGCGAATATATATGTGAAGCGATAAAAATCAATGAAAACGCCTTTGAGTATTCAACGCACACAGTCACATTTTACTTTGTCTCGTTTGTGCCAAAATTGGAAATGCCAAATTTATTGTTGTAATTAAAAGTAAGAAAATGTTTGCAACTTTATGTCTTGTTAGCGAGCGCGTGTGGGGCGAAAGTTTTCAAATGATAATTTGCCTACTTCAAGGCTTAAAGTTAACTTAATAATAGTTTTGTTAAGTAGAGAAAAGTGACAGTTAATAGGAATTTGACTTTAATTGTTTTTTAGTTGAAAAAAAAAAAAAATATTTAACTTTTTTTTTATTGTAAAGCTTAAAGAAAATACATTTTTTTGCCTATATTTTAAGAAAACTGGTGAACTTATTTTCATCATATCTTCAGCTGTGTAAAGCCTACAACGTTATTATTGTTAATTTAATTTTAAGGTCGAATTTGACATTTGCTTCAATAAGAAAAATTAATTTTTTTACATGAGCTTTGTAAATTAATGTTACTCATACGCACTGTTAACTAAATTTTTTTTTTAAAAAGATACGGCAGTGAGTATTACTCAATTTAATTTTCTATTATGTCATTAATAGCATCTTTAAGCCTTATGCAAAAAATGGCCTTGAAATCTATAATTTTATAAGATAAAGGCGACAGGTTATTGCATTTAAAATTTGTTTCTTTGTTAAAAAACTAAGGATTATACTCGATATTTTGTTGCTCATTAATTTTAATGGAATCCAGCTATTGCTGCAATTTGACAAAGCAACTTGAATTGCAATTATGTGCCTAAAATGCTACCACTAACAATGTGCAGCGAGGTTGATGTGCGTTGAACTTTATATTTCAAAACCTGGTTAAGGTTGAAGTGCTTGAACTGAAATTCTAATAATTTCTTTGTACAAAAATTTGAAGATAAATCTTTCAAAAACATGTCGGACAGATTATAATTCGCAACTGGCCGATACAGAGTCTTTTCAACAAAAATGTCAGAATTCTATCGCCTTCAATTTGCTGAGTTTTTGACCGATCTCGTTTAAATGGTGTAGTAACTACTCTACCAAATAGGACTAAACTTTGTGCAAGCTTAAAACAGATTGAAAGATATATAACTGCAGAAATGGATTTACTTTACATAAAATTCACCATATCTTATAAACTAATATATTGTAATTAATTCAAAGAGATACATATTTTTAATTTTTCCATGCAACCAATAACCAACTTGAGATTTTATTAATGCTAACGATAAAATTTGTTGCTTTTTCTAGCTACTACTTTGACTTGAGCACATCATACCAGGAAAAAGAAACCCCTTGTTAATTTGATTTCATTTGAAAATTTCCTCTCGTTATCGTTTTATCTATACAGAGATTCACTGGTAATAATTTGCTGTTGCTACCTTTGCCTGAACTTCTATCTACCTATAAATTTATTATACTCCGCTATGAAGCTGTTGCTGCTTTGACCAATGCTGCACAACTACAACTACACGCGAATGCTATTGCCCAGTCAGCAAGAGGTTGCTCGTAGTAAGCTTCTTAGTGCTGGTGCTACAGCAACGCTGGCTGTTGTTGCTGTAAGGAGGATGTGGTTTTCCTTTTAAGTTGCACTCCATTTACTGTTACTGTTATTTATTTACTCTCACGTGTTTCTTTATTTTTTCAACTTTTGTTTATTTATGTTACTTTTCGTGATTTTTATTATGTTGTTGTATTTAGTTGTTGCTGTTGCTGTTGCTGCTCTTGTTAGCTTAGTTCCTTGGGCGCAAAAAATTTAATATTTTTTCGTACTTCGATTTTTGCTGTTTGCTGTTGCGCTACGGTTTTTATCAACATCATTATATTAATATTTTATTTTTATTTTATGCTCTATTTGCTTCTTGGTCATTCAACTGCAAAGAAATCGAAAAATATGAACAGAAAATATTTATTAGATTTTTTGGTCAATAGAAATAGAAACATATACAATATATATATATTTATAAATATGTACTTTTGTATGATTTTTCCTAGTTATTTACTTTTAGTAAATAGTTACTTAGCAAAAAAACTTTTCTCGGTTTAGTGGAAATTTTGGCTTGTTTTCTAGTGTTTTTCTTTTGTTCATTATAATGAAAATTTTGTTTTTTTTTTCTTTTTATATTGAACAAGAAAATTATTTATTTGCTTTTTACCAAATATACATACATAAATACTCGTATGTATAAGCTTTTTAGCTTCTTTTATTTTGTATTGGTGATGGTATTAGTCAAGTTATACATTG
This sequence comes from Meiosimyza platycephala, assembly GCA_963662105.1. NCBI lineage: Eukaryota > Metazoa > Arthropoda > Insecta > Diptera > Lauxaniidae > Meiosimyza > Meiosimyza platycephala. Next base: position 100,791,627 of record OY759208.1, on the reverse strand, counting down.
TGGGAAATTAAGCGGAAACATAAGCAGATTTACTTGATGAGATAACATTTAATGGAGTTTATTGGGCAATTTATATGTGCTGGCATACAGTCGCAATTTTCCAACATAAACGCAGTCAGAGATTTTGGGGTAGTTGTGTGTGCTCTAGCAAAATATTACATATTTTATATATATTTTTTGAAACGTGATTTAATTTTCTTGTGAGCAAAAGAATAAAAAAAAAACAATAGAAATAGCGAAATGTGTGCAAAAGTATACGAAAATATCAATAAAGATTAGTATTGACAGCTGAAATGTTACAAAAAAATCAGCGTTAGTAGCATTTAAGTAAAGGATCAAAATTAATTTTCATATACGAGGGCGAAATCGCTCAAGAAATAACTGCATATGTAATTTAATAGTATGCACAACAGAGTTTCAAAATTCATAAAATTTATTTAAATTAAGCACCAATATAATGTATTTCTTACAAAGTTTTTCATTTCTAGTCTATGTGGAATGATTTTCTGTTAAACTTGGACACAACGTATTTAATAAAAACAGCTCTATTTTCATCAGCTCATAGTCCAGGAGGTAGCGTTGCATTTTTCATAAACATTTTCTCCCTCTAATTTTATTTCGGAATTAATAGTTTATGTATGGCTAATAATCGAAATTGGTACAAAAGCCTGTGTGAGCTTTTCTCATAATAATGCCATAAAACATAGCATATGAAAAAGTTTGGATCTCTGCCAAGTCCTAGAGAAACGAGCAGACAGTATCCCCATAAAATTTCTTTTGTTCAATATTAAGAAATCTTGGTTACCATTATATGTTTCTTTATCGTTTTTTACTGTAAAACATAGCAGCCAGCAGCAAAACCTACATATTATTATTAAACACATAAAGCTTAGCAAAACTTCGTAAAAAACATATTTTTTAATCACAACAGAGCTGAGTTATCAATGAAAAATAATATACATACATATGTGTTCACCATGTCGTATGAGCAACATTTAAATTATCATAAATGCAATACATGCTGTAAAAATAACGATACTTTAATAGAGTTTTTACACTAGCATTTACACTGATATTTCTTTAATTTCTTGCGACTTAATAAAATTAAATTTTAACAATAATTAAATTACTTCAAGTTACAAAATGCGCCTGAAGCTATGCAGCACTTTCAATAATAACATGATATTTATGTGAAAATTTAATTTGAAAACAAAATTTAATCAAATGTATATATAGAATCGGTTTAATTTGTTTTATATTTATTTAGGTTGCAAACAAACAGTGCCATATGGCCTAAAAGTATGCAAGACAAAAGTATTTCAATCTAAATTCAATTGAATTTTTTTGCGAAAAAAAAAAATCAAAATAAAAGAACAATAAACTTTTGTGCTACGTTGGATTGCAATTTTGTATACTTTTTTCTTCGTTTGCTGTTACTTACTCATCACAGAGTGTAGTAAATAAACAATTTAATTTATATATGTTGACACACCTACCATCAAACTGCATACCGCCGCTCCCCCCCCCCCCTTCTATACTGACATAAAATTCAATCAATTTTCCAATCAAACACAATAAATAATTCACGAAACTTACAAAAATACAGAATGAATGAATGTAGTAAAAATAAAAATGAAATAAAAATCGAAATTCAAGTGAAAATGTAATGAAAATGCGTATGAAAGGTAGAGTTGGCGTAATTTTTGGTAACATTGTAACACAAATATTGGTAACTTCAGTATCGCTATCATCATCATCCTCATCGTCATCGTCATCGTCATCGCCATCGTTGGCAACATCAACAGCAGCATTCAATTGTGTGCAAATATTTATTATAACGACCTCATCAGTTGTTTTGCTGCTCTTCACACAGCAAACTGCCATTTTTATATGGCATTCTATTAAAAAAGCTTGAAACCTGATGCTAAAACCTAATCGAATTGTTGACAAAGTGTAAACAGCAGCAGTGTATCGCAAGAATCGCATACATTCAGTCGCTTTCAATTGCGATCTGTTATCTACGCATTGTTTGAATTTTTATTTTATTTTTTCTTCTATTTTTTGAAAAAATTGCTATACTCGTTTCTATCGTTAATGTTAACTGTTGTTGAATTTCCATAGCAGTTTTTTCTCACAACGACTGTTTTATTTTTATTTGAAAAACAATATGCCTGCTGGCTTAAGTTGATATTGGCACACACAATCAGTTTGATTTTCAGCACCTCAAAAACACACAGCATAAAATTTAATTTAATTTTTTTTCCTTATTTGCATAATTTCAAGCAGAAGGTGTGAAAATTTGTTTATGCTGGTAAATTTCAAAGATCAAAATGATTTCAAATTATGAATAGAAATTTAGAAATATATGATATTTTTAATACAAAATGAAATTAAAGATGAAGTAACGTTTTAAAATTTTCGATTAATTGCTTAAACTTTTACGTACGGCAGCCCTTAATAAAAATTTCTTATTCTTTTAAAATGTCTAAAAGTCAATAAAACTTCTGAAGATATTTTGCTTCTAAGTATCATCGAACATAAGCTATGTGAAAAGTCAACAGCGTAATTTTATTTGAACATATCGTATGAGTAACATTTAATTAATAAAAAAAAATGTTTGTATTAATGAACCTCACAATGGCAAAATTTTAATTGTAATAAAAAATTACTTAGCAAAAATATTGCTTTCAGTATTCTGAATATCGACATGTAATAAATTATTCAAGCTCTATTACTATTTGAAAATAAGGTTCAAAGAGTTGAAATCTTCTATTAACTAAAGTTTTGATATTTTGGAATTGCAAATATTTTGTCTATTAAATTTTTTTTTTTTTTTTTCAAAATAGAGCGAATTTATATTTTAAGAGTTTCGTGATTTTTGGCGTGGAGGCTCAGTTTCAAAAATTTATAACTCCGGTTCTGATAAAGCTAGAAAATTTAAATTATTTTAATTGTAAAAGTAAGGAAATGAACTTTAATAAAAAATTATTAAAAAATTAATATTGCACGCTTATAACGACTCATATTTACTAACTATTATCAATTGAATTCAATCTGTCAAACTAATCAGTTTTTTTTTTTGCCAGATATTTCTCTTGAATAGGTCCAAATTTTCAAAAAATGTCTCCTTAATTCAGAACTTTTGAACTATTCCCAATTTTCCTAAAAAATTTCCTCTATATCCAAAATTTATCATATTTTCAAATATAGTCCACCCGGGTGACTATTCGGCAGAAATGAGTTACAAAAATCTTCTGCCGAACTAGGGTTAAAAGTTTCATATTTTAAACTAAGCAAATTCACACATGGCTGCCCGTAATAAGTTCCGCCATTCCTAATTCAGTTCCGGAGCTGATAATGGGAAGTCTTACCTGATAGGAATTCCTACTCGGGTAGTTTTAGTCAGTGAATTTTGCTCGAAAACTAAAAAACTTATGAAACCATTTAATTGGGAACTACATATATATAAAAAAAATCAGACAGAGAGTTACCGAGGATATAAAGTTCAGTAACGAAGTCAGTTCATAATTTTCAAAATATCTTAGGTTTAGCAGCAAAAACTGTCAATACCATACGAAAGCGAGTTACTTTTAGAAACACTACTCGTCAAACTCAATCTGCATTTCTGTGAATCATGCGGACGTAAAGAAATGGAAAAGATGAATCATTAATTGAGATTTTTATCACTTAATGTGCAAAAAATAATTTTAAAATTAAGATTTAAAAAACCGTAGTGAACCAAAAAAAAATATATGAAAAAGTCTTATAGTCAAAATGATTCCATTTTTGGAGAGTAGCTCTAATAATAATAAGTACATTTAAATCATTCTAGCATAATAAAAATTTTAATTAGAAAATATCTTCAATTCTAAAGCATCTGTTTTGTTATATTCTTAAACTTTACGCTTTACACACAGACAATACGCCTATAATTTTTCAAATATTAACGACTATGAAAATAATCAAAAAGTCCATAAAATCGCACACATATTTGCATATCTTTAGTGCTAAAATACTAATAAAAATTGTTTCTTTAAATTTCAACTAAATAACAGCATTAATTTTCGCTTCAAAAAAAAATAAAATTTTTTCTTTTCATATTTTCGCTTTTGTTTTGCCATCCACACTAACTGAGCTCATAAACGATTTTTAGCGCATATTTATTTGCCATCACTCATAAATTTTAACCACATAGAGACACATCACACACACACACACATACATACGTACAAAAACAATGTGACACACACATAAGCAATAATAACGCAAATACCAGCAACTTAAACCGCAACCGGGAGCTCTTTAGTGGAAAATTACATTAAAATCCGACGACTGTAATGAAATTGCGAGCAATAAAATGATTTTATGATTATGACTTTTTGGCCTCACTCCTCCTGTCTGATGTTGCTCCCTGTCACGCTGCCAAGCAGTAAAAGGCGGCTTTTTACTATCAAAATGTATGCCAATGCCAAGACGTGCGCGCTGTTGTGCGTCCCCCTCCTCAAAAAAAAAAAAAAATTTTTGCACAACTCAAATTTTATAGAAATAAAGAAATGTCAATACGTTCGTTTGATCTGTTGATGTTTTCGTCTTTTTTTTTATGGTTTATATATTTCGGAGGCTGTTGACGGAAGTCAAAAATATTGCTAACGTTGGATTTTTGTTATATGTGCGAAATATAAGGTGTACCTTAAATTATTTACAATTGTTTGTTGATTTTCAATTAAATGGCAAATAAACAACCTCTTTGATGCTGTAATGTTTTTAAGATAATTTCATTAATTGCTAATACTTAAATAACATGACGATGGCCAAACTGTGTGGAATTTTCGAATAAGATAAGTTTTCATAAAATAAAATTGAAAATTTTACAAATAACTTCCACACTTGCTACGTATGTTTGCATGCACCATTACGACACCAGCACATACATACATATATACACACGCACATTTGTCAGCTTTGTTGTCAATAGGCTGCGTGACTTAATGTGTGAATGGTTTACATTTACCACATTTTCAATTTAACACTAAAAACGAGAAAAAGTTTTTCATGTCATTTTATGGTTTTCACATACATACATACAACAACCTAACGCTTTTACGACTTCACATACATAAAATACATACATATGGGTGCGTGTGCGTGTAGGCTTTTATGTATGCATTTAATTTGGTCTCCATATTTTCTTCAATTTCATTTCGTCTGCTGTAACTCATACAAGGGCAACCACAAAAATTATGTGTCGAAGTGTTAAAGTTTTGTGTTTATTGACGCCAAAGTTTAAAGACTATAGTCGGGTATAGTTTTAGGAGTAATTATAACGAAAAGTTATATTTTTATATTGAGCAGTATTATAGTATTATTGGAAAAGTTTATTTCTGTCGAAAAAATGAAGAAAAAACAACAAAAAAACTTGATGAGGCATATTTTATTTATTTATTTATAGACATAAGACAATTTGTGTACAGGAATCACTTAAAATACAACACGTGCGCCATCTCATACTGTTCAATGAAACTTCCGACGCAAAAAGTCTGTTTTTAGTGTACCCAGTGTGGCATATTGTGCCGTCTTGTTGGAACTAGAAGTTCTCAAGACGTTTTCAATTCATTTGTTGTAACAGGAAGTGTTTGAACATTCACCGATTTTGATTGACGTTAACTGTCCCACCAGCTCTGAAGAAGAGTACCCAATGATATGATGATTATGAATGCAAACACATTTTTTTTTGTTGAAGGTGCCAGAGAGTTTAAAATGAGCTTCGTTTGTAATCAGAAATCGGTCCTAAGTGCGGACCAGCTACAAACATTTAAATGGCAGCACTGAATAAATATTGGTCTCCAAAAGTAGTTGAGATAAATTTTAAAGGGGCTTTGAGAAAAATTTCAAATGGATATTGAAAAAGTAAAAAACTGCACGACAAAAAAGCCTGAGGTTAAGTGTTCTTGAGCATTAAATAGTTTACACTTGAAAAAGAGTTCCAGAATTTTTCAACACAAACAAAAAAAAAATAATTATCGAAATAACGTATTTCAGTCCGGGAAAACCCAGTTTAATCGCTTAAGTCCTGAAACTTTTTTGAAGGACATCATATTTTGCTTTGATTTTCGGTACACATCTGAGCCCTGAACTAGCAGCGTTCAACAACTTTTTAGTAATATTCGACCATAAGCACATTGATATTTTCATACAGTAAAAGAAGCATAACACTTAAATATTTTAGAACATTTTTTTAGTCACTAAATTTTATTGATAAATTCACATAAAAATACTTGCTCTAATCAGCATAAATGTTTCGCACATTATAAAAAAAAACTGCACTGATTTATTGCATTTAGAGAAAAACAATAAAATTCCACTTTATTATTAACGCAAAATTTTCATTTTTATATGCTTTTTTTTTTGAACATGAAAGTATGCTATATTTTTTTATTTTAATGCCATTTTTACAACTTCCACTTTGTGATAAAACATTTTTTCGGCGTAACTTGAAATTAGTCAGCAGGATGTTGTCTAAAAGAATTGCAATATAAAACAACAACTGAATTTAAAATGAAAAAAAAAAAAATTATTGTGCATGGCACCAATAAAAAAACAAAAGTTAGCTACTAATATACTTATGTGCTTGTTTTTTTTTTTTTTTTGTTCACTGAGTAAAATGGTGCGACTTAGATTAGTAATTCTTAAATAAAGCTTAAAATTTGTATGGTGAATAAAAATAGCAGAGAATATAATTCACACACACAAGCATATTTCATATAATTTTCATTATTAAACATTGTGACTTTGACGGTCACGCTCTACACAAACATATTCATCACAAATACTCAAATGGTCAAGGCATTTACATCAGTAAAAAGAAAATAGAAAAATCACACACAAGGCCAAAGAGAAAGAACGCCAAGTAATGCTAATTGTGTGCTGTTTGTCATGGTTTTCGTGATTTTTAAAGGAATGTCTTGCATAAGATATTAAGTAATATATCAAAAGGGGCTTCTTAAAGTGGGATGTATGATGTAAGGAATGACCTACGGTAAAAGGCTGAAAATTAAACAAAAGAATGTGTATTATAATATGTATGTATATTATAACACATAATATAGAGATTTTATACAAAAAACAATTTTTTCATGTGTCATGGTTTTTTGTAAAATAATTGCACCATAATGGCTAATTTTTTGTTGCTTCTACTTAAAGCGACCATTGATTAAATTAATTTATATTTATAAGACGTATTTTTACTATTTAAAAGACACAGACAACCTTTAAATTGTCGGCATCGGAACCTAGATATTTCAGCATAAGGAACAAAGTATGACTCACCATGTCGTGTAAGTAACCTTCAATTAATGGAAAGTAACATTTTAGTTCACTTTGGCGAATAGAGATATTTTAATTTCTAAAACAATTCAGGTAGCTTTTGTGTAATTATTATGGCTGATTTTTGCGTTCAAAACGCGTCGGAAAAATGATTATTAGGATGAGTGAAGTAGATATGAAACAATTTCTTTTTAACATGACAATTTACAAGACAACTTTTGCAGCCACTCTTGAATGGTATTAGATCTTGAAGATCGCATTAAAATTGACAAATGTTTCAAAATAACCATTTCGCTAAATATATCGGTACCAAACTAATCTGTCATGTTGTGATATGTTGTGCAGAAAATGTTGTCACATAAGTAGCCCTAAGTAAATTTTATATAAAGTTAAAGTCGGTTTTGAAATGTATAGCAATACTTTAGAATGTTTAAAGTGTGCCACTATTTTATAAGCGCAACCTAAGAAAAAATTTTTCTAAAAGTAAAATAGTGCAAAAAAGAATGTCTAGCTCTTGTTATACTGAACTCGCAATTTATTAAATATTACACATACGTCATGTTGAAAAACAAGCTGTACATTACACTGAAATGCACACGTTTATTTAACTGCTTCGATATGAGCTAAAATTTATTTTCATGGCTAATTTTTAAAATATTTAGCTATATCATTTTATAACCAAAAATGGTTATTGGCTGCTTATGATAAAGCAGAAAAAAGTGCCTTGCCAGCACTTGTTTCGAAGAAAGTAAGAATATAAAATTTAAAGATATATTTAAGTTCAAACTAAAAACGTTGTCATCTACACGGTGGCTTCTACTAAATATATTTTTTAAAAAACAAAAAGTGCACATAAAAGATTAAATGTGCTTATATTTATAAGTTAGCTTTTCATATTTTTATGAAATTGACACTATTTTTTGTTGACTGAATTTTTATAAATTTTTTTTATAAAATTCTACTCTACCACTATCCCAATGCCTATGCTTTTTCATTCTTTACATCGTCCTTTCTGCTGCTATGATGCTCTTTTAATCGTTTTTTTTTTTTTGTCATGCTTTGTTAATAAATTGAGTGCTTTTAGCGTTAAGCCAAGCACTTGGTTACAGGAAAATGTTGACCAACACCAAAAAACCCCACGCTCAATTGTTATCAACACCAACGTGATACAAAGTTGTTTATGTGTTTGTGTGTATGTGTGAGTGTGTTTGAAGTGTAAATGCGCGCATCAGCCACAATGGCGCTGAGCCAATAAATTAAACAAAACGTTTGCTGTTGATAATATTTTGCAGTTTTAACAGCTACAAAAATAATTAATAAAAAAAAATAATAAAAACAATAACAACAATAAAGCACAAAAAATACTAAAAATATTATATGAGCAATAACAAACTTTGTTGTGCTCTGTTGTCAGCACGTTTGACAAAAACTAACTTTTAAGTTAGAATAATAGCGCACATGTGTGCCTAAAAGTATGCAACCTCAGTATTGAAAATAAGTATTGAATAGAGATTTTACATAAAACTTATTTTTATGTTATTTTATGAACAAACTGTTGCTGCATTTCTTAGCGGCCATTGACTTAACTTGATTTTATTATAAAACAAATAACAGACTGCAGAATTTAGAACACATTTAACTCGAAAACTACATCGACATTGAGTAACTGTAGAAATTCCAACACATCTAGTCATGCGTATGAGTAACAATTAATACACAGATATTGAATAAAACCAAAAAAAAATCATACGCCTCGTTCCATAAAATGCAATAAAAGAAGAATTTACTTTACAAATTTTGTGGCATAAAAAAAATGTCTGTTATTTCAAAGTAATAAAAAAATGCTATAACTCGTCAAAATTTTAGCGAGTAGCTTTTAGTGCCTTTTACGTTCAAAACTATGCAATTATTTTTTCACATATATAACAACATTTTGACATGCAGCATGTCGGTGGCGGCAATATGACATGTTATTCTATTTCAAAATAAATATAAATCTAAATATCACAAGTATGGTGATACGTACTTACATATAAAACATTTACAACGAAAAAAATGTTTATTGTTTTTTCTTCTTTCATAAAACAAGAAATACAAATATGGTCAAAACTTTGGCTTGCCATGTGGCATGCAGTAGAAAAGTTGTTAGAGTTTGGGCATATGATGTACGCGTTGCGGATGAGTATGCTACAAATAAAATTCAAAACAAATAGAGCTGGTGGTTGTTGCAGACGAATGCAGACAACAAGCAAATAACGAATATTTTAGCATACATGGGCTGTATTTTTTTGAATTCAAATTCTATATATTGCATGTGCTTTATTTTTTCAGAGGCTGATATGAATTTATTACTCATGTTTAATGCCAGAAACAATAACGCAAATGAAGCAGTCGCACAGTAGAAATTTTTGATATTTTCAATTTACAGTCACAAAGAACAATGTTAAACAACTCTGTCATATTTAAAGGACTTTATAGAACCGTGGCCTTGTGAAACATATGAGTAACACTTATTTGTCTATGCGATAACACTAAAATTGTTCTAACAATAAAATGACGCACACATGCATTCATAAGGAAAACATTGTGTGAGCTTAGTATAAAATATATGTACATACACGGCGTACGTATCACTAAGGAAAAAACGTACGTCATCATAGTAGCAGCAGTTATTATTATAATTATTATAGAATACACCTTTAAAGAATCAACGCAAATTTCGTTATCTGTATAGAAGTTATTGTGTCAGGCTTTAAAAAAATCATCCATTTTGACGCTGATTTTTAAGCTCAGATTCATTATAGCATTAAAAAATATTCACAAGACCTTTTTTTTTTTGAATTTGGGAAGCATTATACAAAGTCTAGCTTATTCAAAATATGCTTTTCAAAAAATGGCTTTCTAATTAGGTACCAATATCTTGACTCCGATTTGTATAAGCGCCTATGTACCAAAGTCAATTTTATTTGTATTGTATTGCTTTATAATAATATCAAATTTGACAAATGGCCGCAATCAGTTATTAACCAAAATTTTAAAATTTTTAAGATTAATAAACGTAACACATAAGTTATGAAGCTTAGATGACATCACATGCTCCTCTTACTATGCTAATAGCATTATTTTGCCCCAGAAAGCCAATCTTTACATAGAGTGATTCATTTTGAGGTCATTTTTTTCACGCGTGAGTCGTGCAATACTAAGTATTATGGTTTGTTTGTTCAGTCTGAATTGACTTATATCAGAATAACTTAACCAAATTGTAAAAAGTTTTTAAGACCATACTCCCATTTAAACTTTGCATTCACCCAAAATTCTCATTATTTCTTGCAATTATGAAATCATTTGCTCGCCTAGATCATGTGATATCACACCTCTCGACTTTTTCCTTTGGGGCGAAGTTAGCCCTTAATAAACCCAACATTTAAAAGAAATTATTTTTAGCAAATAAATGATTGTCTGATATCATTTAGTTTTATTATTACTTTTTTCTAAAGGAGTCACCCGTTAGTTGATAATATATGATCTAGAAAAAAGCTATCACAAGCTAATATTTCACCTCCGATGTACTTAAGCATTTTTTATTTGCGGCATTTACTTTCATATTTCAGTGCTGCACAATAATATCAAATTCGATAAATGGCTGCAAACTTAAGAAGCCAATGTTGCAAATTAAAGAAAGTTGAAACACACATAAACAATTTTTCAAGTTAAAACGTCCTGAAACACCCACAGTGCAAAGCCAACTGCTCAGTTTTTTGTGCCACTTGAAGTGTCTGAATTATGCTCTGCGTCTGAGCTATTGTTGCTGTTGTGCATTTCAAATTTCATTTTATTTAGTTTTTTTTTTGTCTGACCGCCGCGACTTGTTAATAACAAAAATTTTCATAAGCTTTCATATTTTGTTAGATGATTTTTTATATGGGAAAATTAAAATATAAAAACAGTAAAATATAAACAAAAACTTACACACATACATACATATTTTGCTGTACATATAAATATATATTCGCATTTACCATAAATAAATACTTGTGCAGAAACATACGAGTGTTTGTGGCGTACAACAAATATTTGCTAACTTGCGTGTGAGGTAACATACATACATTAAAGTCCTTTACGTTTTTTAGCCTTTTTCTTATGATTCTCATTTTGTGGTTAAGTTTTATGCGAGCTTCACAGTAACAATAAAAAAAAAAAATATGAGAAATGAAGCTCAGATATTATTTTACTTAATTCGCTATTCGCTACAAATAGGCGTGCTAGCTCTTTAAGTAGCTTAATTAATTTGCGAAGCAAATTTTAAGGCGCAGTGTTGTATGGTATTATTTATGTTACACGCTGTTGGCTGTTGTATGAATGAATGAATGTAAAGCACTAGAAATGCTAACTCAACTTTTGCTATAAGGAGTACTCTCGTTTTCGCGCACATAAAAATTCCTCATATTATTTTTTTAATGGCTTCAGCCTAAGCTGTAAAACAAAGTGAGGCGCGACAGTTGACGCATAAAAATTGTTTGAAAAAGAAAACTTTTCTCCTGCAACAGCTAACAATTCCTAGAAAATTCTATAACAAGCTATTTGTAAGCCACAATAAGCGAATTAAAAACTTAAAATAAATTAAATTTTTTTACTTGGTAATAAAAATCTTTATTGATGTGTGAACACTTTTACTGGCGGTAATCAAGTACATGAAAATATAGGAAAATTTATGCTGCAGTCTACGCTTCGCAGCGCTAGTGTTATAAGCCAATAGCCTTTTCCAAGGCAAGGCTATTTTTGCAAAAAATATCAGAATTTTATCGAATTTTCGATTTGTGAAATGTTTTGCAGAGTTTTTCAACACTTTTCAATTCAAGCGATATTTTCAAATTTCTTGACATTTTTCGAGTTGGTAATGTTTTTTTGAATTATTTTATTCTATCAAGATATTTCGATTTTTTAAATTTTTCTGCTTTTTTAAACTCAACTTCTTTTAAAAAATGCAATTGCTCTTTAAAAACTTGAGCTACATTATTTCAAAATACTATTCAGTTTGTTCTATGCAACATGGCGTATGAGTAACATTTAATAAATTGTTATTATTTAGGTTTCATTAAAGACCGCAAAGATATTGCAATAAATTATACGGCTTTTTTTAACCATTTGCAAGTTCTCACGCTTTTTAACCACTAAATTCTATACAGCATTATTGCTGATATTTTATGTCACCAATGCGACAATAAATTAGCAATGAGTTATTCGCAACACATTGCTCATTTCCCCAATACATATGTACATGCAAAGACACCGCAACGTAAGTAACGTGAAAAATTAATAGCGTTGGTGTTGAGAAGACTGAAAATACCTGCGGGAATTATAACGTACTTTTGTTATATTTTATTATTATTTAATGTTTAGTTATGGCTACGTTAAAAGAGCAATGGCATTTGAAACAAAAAAACACAAATAAATCAAAAAAAATATATACATACATACATATATATCATTTGTGTTCACGTTATTTTTGTAGAAAAAAAAAAAAATGGCCACAGAAATATGGCTAACTTATGCAGATTGTTAAAAAAGTAATTGTATTTGATGTGACCCCATCTCTTGCTATTAAGCTCCCATTGTTTACATTTCACTCATTCCATTTGCCATGGTTTTTATCTCTACTTTTACTCATACACTGCCTTAAGTGGCCACTTACAGAGTTGCCTTTTATCAAATTTTGAGTTTTGGTTGTTTTTTTGATTTAGAAAATGAGCCATTAACTATGAACTTATTCAACTATTGAGTATGACTAAAATATAAATAATTGTAGCACAGCAAGTAGCTTGCGAGAAATGGAATATGTATTAAAAAAATTAAGAAATTATGAAAACAGTTAAGAAAAGCTTTTTTTTCAAACGTCGTATGAGCAACATTAAATTCAAATAAAATAATATTCGTTATCTTTTGGTTTCAAACAACTGCATATATGTAATACTTTGCAAATAGCGGCCAATGTTTAAATTTAATATTATTTCAGAGCAACTATAAATAAATAGAATTGCAAAGGCAAATGGACGCTCAGTTATATCGGTGCCGAGATGATGGAGTTCAAAAATAATACAACTATTTTACCAATAGGCAGCACATGTTGTATGAGCAACATATACGGTTTTAAGTAGTCGCTGATAGTAGTGTTGTGTTTCAAATGTAGATTTTTTTAATATTTTCTTATGAGAAAAATAAAAATTATAGGCGAAATATATGATACAATATTTTATATCATAGTAAGCAAATTTATTTTTTTTAAAGATTAAACATGCCTATATGTAGTATAAAATTTCCTTACATGGAATAAAGTTATGCTCGATATCTTGCTAATCTAACTATTAATAATTGAGGAGCGTCGGAACAAAAACCGATAAATGACATTTTCACTTTTTTTTTGTTGATGATGTCAATTGGTTGTTTTCCTACATATCAAAACCCATAGATGCAGCATCATCGAATATATTCCATTTTAGTAATATATACTGCCATTGAAATATTTTCATCACTAGAGCTGTTAATATGGCTGCACCCAGCAACTTTTTTGTTTTATTTGAATTGAATACATAATTTCTCAATAATCATCCATCCACATGGGAATCTGATGATGATTACAAAGATGTTCTCTCTTTTTGCAAAGGCTTAGATGTCGTAAATGACACCGTTGAAAGAGGTGTTGCGTTCATGAAAGACTACAACCAAATTTTGTCAATTGATGAAGATGGAGCTAATGCTACAAATCGTAGAAGCATATCGCAAAAAGTATCCTTTGTGTGAAAAGAACAAGTTAATATAAACAATGAACACAATAAAAATGAATTTAATACATCCTAGTATTGATATTAATTAATTTTCGAAAATATCTTAATTTTTTTCAAAAGGATCCCCCCAAAGGGGTTGAGATAAGGGGTAAGTAGTTTCAGAAAAAATGTAGAGAGGACCTGGTAATACATTTGACCCCTCTACGGGTCACTCCGGGAAAGCTATGAATTATTTTTTGAAATTTTCCTAGTTTTTGGTGTTTTTTGTAGGGGTACCCCCAAAAGTGTGGCAGATAGAAGGTAGGTATCTTCGGAAAAAATAAAAGAGGATCTGGTGATACATATGAACCCTCTACGGGTCACTCCGGGGGAGCTATGTACTATTTTTTGAAATTTTTTGTGTTTTTGTAGGGGGACTCCCAAAACGGTGGCAGATAGGGGGTAGATGTGTCAAGAGAAAAGTTTGGGAGAGTAGAAATAATAGAAAATGGTCCATTTTTTTACCCCTCCAGAGGCGTCTGAGAAGAGGGGGGAGTCAATTTCATAATTTCACAAGAATGTCATTTTTGCATAGGAGCCCTCCTAAGGGGTGGTTATAGGGGGTAAGTATGTTTAGGAAAAATGTTTACGGAGAAAAAATAATGGGACCTTGTCATACATTTGACGCCTCTAAGAGGTAGCTTCGGGGAGATATTAATGATTTTTGATAGATTAAGGATCATTTTCCAGTTTTCAAAACGGTCGCGCGCCCATCAAATGTTTTCTGAAAATTTTACATGGCTCTTATTGGCACCAATACGAAACTTTTGGTGCCCGGAGAGCGAAAATCGGAGCAACTTTAATTTTTCCCTGTACTTTATATTATATTCTAGCAACTCAGCTTCGATGCAAAAGTGAATTAATAGTTTGGTCACATTTTCGTGCAAGTATTATATTCAATAATATTAAAATTTTATTACCAACCATAAGATACAAAAGAAAAATCAAAACCAACCGACATAAAACTTAAATTCATAAAACTGCTCAGAAGAAACTTTGTAAAAGACATAATTTTTCCACTTTATTTCTTCGCTAATTGATGGTAACTCTGCGCAATTTATCAGTCAGCATATTTTTCAAATGTCTCATATTTACATGCAACATAACGAAAGTCGTTGCGTGGGAGCAAAAAAAATTTAGCACCAAGCGCAAAGCAAAACTTTTGAGACAAACCCATAAAACTGTCGCATTTATCATGAGGGGACGACGCAAAACTTGTGGCCCTCTTGAGTATTTGTTGCTATTGCTGTAGTTATAGTTGTTCACTTGGCCCTGACTAGTTAAGCCGTTTGTCCGACACTCATTTTCTTCTATTTCTCTTTTAATATTTATTTCTGTCTTCCAACATATTTAGTGGCGTTTGCCAGTAGCATAAGTGACGGAAAAAATAAATATATTTTTTCTTCTCGCGCAATGCGAGGGTCACTTATTTTAGTTAGTTGATAGCAAAAGTTTTCCTCTGAGTGAGTCTTTATGCGTTTGTTTATTTAGTGTACCGCGTGCGTGTGGATGTATTGGCCTTTTGTGTTGACCATGAACCTGCTTGGTTGTATAAAATTTTTGTATATTATTTTTTATTTGCGTTTCTTTGGAGTTTTTCTTAATGCTCTTAGGCATGCAATAAAATAATGCAAATTTCACGAAATTCTTATGCTACCATACTTGTAATATGTTAAAGTGATTAATCTAAAATTATTAATCCATCAAACTAAGCAATTTTGGCATATTCACAGTTGTCAATGAAGAAAATCGTTCTGAATAGATCTGACATGGCTTATACAGCTGCAAAAGATTCCTGTGTGATTTTATCTCATGTGACTTATTAATAATTAAACTTTTACTGGTATTATCTTATCAATTTCCTAAGTGAGGGCTATAAAAAGAAAAACAATTAAAAAAATTTTGACGAGATAACAAAACTCTGCTTCAAATATTGTAATCTTACAATTGACATAAAAGAAACAGCAAGGTAAAGAAAGCCAAATGTTTGCAAATACCTTAAAGAAAAGTTCACTGTATGAGAGTGGAAGCAAGTGGAAGACTTAAGACAGCAGAGTAATGAAAAAAAAAATAAAAACATCTGCAAACAATGACTGAAACTAAACTTTTTTAACCAGTAGATATTAAGAAACAAACCTTTTAAAGTTGTTGGAAAAATTTCATTAGAGTAGAGGTTTTTTTTCTTCAAAAATTCGAAAAGTTTAGGAATTGTAGAGTAAAAGGTTGAAAAACAAATGCTACTTCATTGGAAACAATGGAAAAATAACAACGAAAAATTCACATGAAGTAAAAAATGAAATACAAGAAAAATAAAAAAAAGAGAAAAAATTAAAGTAGAGTAAAATGAAAAGCAAATAAAGATTGAGCAGAACAAAAAAAAAAAAGGAAATAATAAAAATGTCATAAAAACATCTTGGCCAAATTGTAAGCAGAAAAAAAAAGAATGAAAACAAAAACTTCGTCGCTTCATTGAAAGATAATTTGCTGCGTTGTCTTGCGTACCTAAGACATCAAAAGAAGAAGGATATAACAAAATACCAGAAACAACAATAACAAAAAAAAAAGTTTGTGCAACTTTTTTGAAGTTTTTTGTTGTTGCCCTCCCCTCTCCCCGCATAACCATTTTAGACAGTTCTTATATTATTATCTTTTCAACATACAAAACAATTTTCTATTGTTTTTCTTTTATAAATGAACTCTGGCAATGCTGGCCAGGTGAACGTAATTTTTTTGTTTTCATTTTCACTTTCCCTTGTTTTTTTTCTCACTGTATAACACAGTAAAAATCATTAAATGAGAAACTGAAAAAAATTTAGTTTTAAATAGAAACCACTTTTTTATGTGAAATAACCGCTCGAGTGTTAATGTACCATAGTCCGAGTATTTTTAACTCATGGGGAATACCCCAAACATTTTTGACTTGATTTCATTAAATTCATGTGAAATACCCCAAACATTTTTGACTTGATTTCATTAAATATGGAGATAACACTTAAAGTTTTTTTGTCGTTGAGTTAATTTAAATAAAAAATATATTACTTGAATATTATTCAAAAAGCTTGCAGCAGTTCGGCAAAGTGCAGATTATTTATTAAATACAATGAAACATTTTTAATAAAGTACTAATTCTTATACATAACAAGCCTACAAAATAATTATTTTATAATGATATTAATAAGTGAGAATATACATTTAAGTTAATTGAATTCCTTAGAATGTACAAAGCTTTTGCAGAATAATTTGCATGTTTCATTCAATCGAACCGATTGTGATCAGCGCAAATATATTTTGTTTTCCGTTTTTGTTCCGGAGACACTTATAACACCTTTACCCCTGGCCTTATCTTGTAGTTCCTCGGGATTTTCGTCAAAGCTTCAACCCATTCTCTTACATAGTTCCATTGTAAAGCGGTCAATGAAGTGGGGTGTTATATACCCCAGCTGTTTTTGCCTGCATGCTTCTCTTTC
Source organism: Meiosimyza platycephala (assembly GCA_963662105.1). Taxonomy (NCBI): domain Eukaryota; kingdom Metazoa; phylum Arthropoda; class Insecta; order Diptera; family Lauxaniidae; genus Meiosimyza; species Meiosimyza platycephala. The sequence continues at coordinate 100,774,016 of OY759208.1, read as the reverse complement.
TATATGTAACGCTCACCTTAACTTGCGTGCCATGCCAATTGTTGGATGTTTTCTCTTGATAGCAGATAGTCTTGTGAGAAGAAAGTTATCTATATTTTTAATCATGTGTGGTTTGTCACACCCCAACCCATTGCTGACGAAATAATCATGCATGGTTTTTGGTGATTGGCTATATTTCTATTAAAAGTTTTCCCGATAGTTCCAGTGATAGTTTAGCATGAAAGCGTTTTCTGTTACCAGCAGCTTGTCTATTGAGGGGCAAATTTTACATTTTTGCTGTTTGGTTTGTATGGAGATCAAAACTTGTAAGCATCTGATGAGAAATTCGATAATGAAGGTGATCCTGTTCCTTCAAATTTTCAGCTTTCGTGAAAGTCACTTATAAATTGTATAGCAAGGCTGCTGCTCGTTTATCATCACACACAGAACATAATGTAATAGAAAGACTTGCTTCACAGTCGACTTGAAGCTCTTCTTCTTCTGGTACTACTTAATTGCATGAATGAACATGCTTTTTTCCATAATACTTACTTTTGATTGTGAAACTAAGCCCATCCCAAAAAGATTTAATTTCGTATAGTTTGCATGTCTAAGCTTCCTGTTATTGTAAGGTTTTCAAATTTAAAGCTTAAGAATCATATTGAATGCCACAATTAGTAAATGGAATAACAAAATTTTGCTTTAATTTCAATTTCGTTTGCATTTTCAAATCCAATGGGAATGCTGGTAGATTTATCAGTACGATATTAAAATTATTTGTTTTGATCATTTTTGAGTCTATGAGAGTTGCGAAATAATCTTTTGCGCGATCTTATGCAGTAGTTCGTAACTCCAGGAATGAAGTGAAGGAGTTATCATGCATCCAGCCACTGTCTGGCCTACTGTCTTGGAAATTATTTACTGTGGCGAAATGAGGAATAGAAATTCATAAGCGTTGAACTAGTGTAAACTTATCCAGCACATTTTTTTTTTTTTGTTATGTCACCACAAGAAGTTTGAAGAGCTCTCTTAGAACTTGTTAACTAAGTTTTTTCTACTAACCAAAATGATTTTCCAGTTAAGAAAAAGTAAGAGTTTTAATATCTTATAAGCGTCAATTAATGTTTCGCAATATTTGCCAAATCAATTTTCCTCAGCATAGAGTTCCCAAATTTTTAATGGAGGTGGCCTCATCAATTTGTCTACAAACACTTTATTCTTGCTCCATGTTCGGTGACATTTTCATGATTAATATTCAAAGCTAAGTTTTTGTTTCTAAAGCGTTTTTTTTTTCAGTGCACTTAGTTTATTGCAACATTTTTCATTTCAGATTTTTTCTTTTATTTCGTGTTGCTCCAGGTTTTATTATGAAGCCTAGTTTTCGTATTATTTACTTCTCTTTTTTTTACTAAAAAACTTTATCTCATTTTGTACTAGTAGTATGACAACTGTCACTGCTTTTGGTCCATTAACACACACATTGCACTACTACTGCTACAACTAGAGGAAAAAAAGTGTAACATAATAAATAGTAGAAAATAAAGAAAATGTGCAACCAAGTGTAAAAGTTTTTCACTTCTTTTCGGGACCTTAATATTTTCTAACACAAAAGCAATTGTTTTAGTTTTGTTTTGGGAAAAGTATTGTTGCAGCCGCTTAGGCGCAATGGAAAGTTTTTTTTGTCAAATTTTTTTGCAAACGTCAAGCATTAAGGTAAGTAAATACTAATACTAATAAGTTAACTTTGTTTGTGTCATTCCTTAAAGTTTCATTTCAAACTTGAAAAATATTGTAGCATACTTTTTAGAGTACTTTGTATATTTTCTTTTCTACTAATCTTTTTTAACTTTGTTTAATATTAATTAAAACAAATGTATTATATTGCTAAGGGTTGTAATATAAAAGTATATCATACTATACTCAGTTGTGAACAGTTTCTTATCTATAAAAATCTTTACCATATATTAAAATAGTAAAAGGAGTTTTATAACTTACATGTAATTTAAACGCCATTATTCCAAAACTTCGGCTACGCTACGGAAAATCGCAGAAACAGCTTCGTTATTTATGTCATTAAATTTTTGTGTACATTATTTTTTTAACTTTGTGCAACATAGATTTCAATTTTAAAACATTTACAAAGCGATTTAATTTCAGCCAACAGCCAACTAATTAAAACACATGTTTTTTTCACGAAAAAAAATTGAATAGATCGCTCGCCAACTGAAATAACTAATTGACGTTTTTTGTTTTCAATAAAAATATTTAAAAAACCTAAATAAAAACCTTTAGTATACGTAATTGATAAAAGCTAACAAAATGTGGCAGCATTAAATTGGAAAAAAGAAAATGGAGTAATTAAACAAATGCCATTTTTTTTTTTAAATGAAAAGAAAAAAAACTAAGCCATTTAAAACAAATATATTCTAAAATTGTTCATTGCATGATGTACGATTTTGTTTGATTTATTATTGCAAAGCTTTGACTAACAATGTTTTACTGTATATTTTTTGGCAAAAACAAAACTCGCTACATACAAATTTTGTGTTTGAAAATGATGACCATCCCTTAAGGGATGAAAATTGTAGGCAATGAGTTTTAGTATGATAGTGAAAAATTTAACAATTTTTTTGTTTAAGTTTTGGTTTTGGTTTTGGCTTGCAGCGAATAACTATATAAATTTTTTTTTTTTGATATAAGCACAGAAAAAATCATATTATTGCTTGGAATATACATTGTATATATTTTTTTGATAAAAATATTTATTAATTTTAAGCAAAATTTGGTAAATATTGAACCAGAAATTTACTTGAATCAAACAGGATATTTGTTTAAGTTGGTTGAAGAAATTGAGTTGCATGAAGTGTTCATTTGGCAATACTATGCCTATTTTATCTTCAAATATTAATTAGTATTGCACATATTTCAAATCTTACTGAAGTAGCATCTGTTTGGCATACATTTAATGGACTGGGGATACTGTAAATACCAACAATACCCGAATTGAAAAACCGATATGCGTATTCTTAAATATCGATTTATTACCTATCAGTTTTTACTTTACTAATGAATTCATGCCTTTGCATAAAATAATATCTCGACTGCTAAGTTCACGATTTAGTTATTATTAGCAAGTGAATTTTCGGCTCAAAAATATAGGTGCTTCAACTAAAATATAATTTGGCTATTGTTACCAAGTATATTGACCAAAAAGAATTATCGAACATAATTTGCTAGCTGGCCAGCAATTGTTGTCACCAATAAAAACAAAGATTTATTTTTCGTTAAATTATATGTAGGTTTATCATCCGTTCATATTATTCATACTTTTCTTTTGGCCTACGGTGAGCATATAGCTAGGGAGCCGGTGAACATTTAAGGTATATGATTTTATTATCTTTGGCATTAATATGCAATGTAATAGTATTTATGCGAATGAGAAAAACTAAGGGTTAAGTGAAGCTATTTTTTTAAAGAAACTTTTAAGTTACCAAAAACAGAACTATAATAAGCTATTTTATCGCGTCTGCCTCTGAAATTTTGTATTTAAGGCATAGTATAAAAAAAAACTCTATAAAAAAATTTATATTTTTTTTCCAAAATTTCGTTATCTTCAGTATTACTCCTAGAAGTTGAAAATACAAGCGGCAGACGTGTAGTTTTCTGCTTTTTCACAAAATTTTGGTTGTATATGTCAAAGTCGTTGATTTTGGTCAAATCCTTGTATTAATTTTAAGGACACGAGTTTTTCCGAATACAATAATTTATTTTGCTGAGGAGCTTAACCTTTTCCACTCAAAGTCCCATTTGAATTAAATCGATAACTTTTTTTCTACGATGTATCGAAAATTTTTCACTTGCCCTGCTATACTGGAACTTATGTAGATCTGTATGTAGACCTGTATAAAAAATTTCAATAAACGATATTTCGGAGAAAAAAACAAGTTCAATAAAATAAAAATATATTATGAAGGCTTATTCAACTAGTATTAAGAGAAAAAATTACAGAAAAATCAGAGAGGCCTCGAAAACGTCTGCCTTCGAAAAAGCAGTTCTGGAATCGTCTGCCTTACTTATTTTATATATTTCTAATAAGTAAAGGATTTAGTAAGCCAAGCGGCAGACGCAATCAAATGCTTAAATTCTCTATTTTTTTACATTTTTGTAATATTGCAATTTTCAAATGCGGCAATAACTAACTAATAATCTCAATCTGTCTGACGATAAAATCTTTGAAATTTACATATATCATAAAATGATATATGATATGATAAATTTTTTAATTTAAAAGGCAGACGCTATAGAGTTGTTTATGTAATTGTTTTTTTTTTTAGTTTCAAAGGACTTAAAATTTATAACGCATAGGCAATGCAATGGCTAAAGATAGTTCGTATTAAGACACTCAGAATTTCATGACTTTCAACCTCTGCCACACGGTTATTTCATAGAGAAATTTCCTAGCTAATATGTAGGTATAACTAACAAATGTAGTACTTGAAGTATAAGAATTTTAAACCTTTGGACATTATTTTCATGTCGACTCTCAGCTGTCAGTGGTTTTTCCGTCATCTGCCTCAATTCAGTACCATTTTAAGCAATCCAGTGCCTTGTAATTTTGACAACGAGTAATTATCTGGCTGATTTTTCGTCGTCACTCGGAACTTTTTAGATTTAATTCTATTTTATATTTCGACGGACGATAGATCAGTGTTGCATTTCTAATCAGTTTTGGATGACATCAGATGTTGCTATACATGGCATAGCCTCACCAGTGTAAATATATTTTTATGCTACATACTTTTATACTAAAAGTCCTTGAAAGATTAGATCTCCTGCTTATGTACTTTAAAGCATTTATTGTAGTTAGTTATGCTATAATTTTACTAGAGGAAGTTAACAAATTTTAAAAGAAGTATGATTAAGAAAGAAGTTTAAGTGTTGCTGCATAAGCTTCTAACAGAGTCCCATTTACACTGAAAAAATTTACTTTCATTTTGTTTCATTTAAAAAGGACATACCATGACAGTGAGTGAAATCAATAATTTAAAAATTGATAAGATTTTTTTGTTTTTAAAGTACATTTTAGCAAAATACATTTCAATATTTCATAATATTAAAATAATTTGAAGGAACATTCCATTTGCAAGTACATATTGCTTTAATAATATCTTCACGTATTATTCTTTGTGTTAATTTTTAATTTGAACCAAAGCTCATGCTGCTTAGTCAATGACAAACAGCATTTCAAGCTGCTTAAGCTGTAAACGTGTCTTTTTAACGTATGTACAAAAATTTCAACTGTTTGTAACGTCTTTTTAGCAAAAAAAAAAAACAAAAACAAAAAAACCCTGTTAACGTCTTTTAACGTCCGTCTGTCGTTTGGTTGTGTGCACTGAAGCATTTATTTCGCAATTTAAATTTTGCTGTCATCCTACTGCTGCTCTTTACTTTGTTGTCTCTTTAATATCTTAACGTATTTTGTTGTTTTCTTTCATTCTCGTCTGTTTCCTTTTTTGCTTTTATTATTTTTTTTTCGTATATATATAAGTAGGTATTCTTCCTATTGTTTCACTTTTATTTCTATCAACATTATGTAGCTGCTTTAAGGATGTTGACAATATGTAAGTTTTATAGCCACACACTTTAACATGGCTTCGATTACCGTCTGTCTGCATAAATGGCCTAAAATAAAAACCATTGTTGCGTTGCAGTATTTCTTATGTCATCTGAGTTGTTTTGGTTTTTTAGTTGTTGCTGTTTCTTTTTATTTAACGCTTGGAAACAATGCGTGCGTCTTAAAATGTCTTCTTCCGCTTGACGTTCGTTTCATTTCAATTCATATTATGTCTGATTTCAAGGACATCTAAAGGAAATGTTTCGTTAAGTAAGCTTCTTTTACATCATTGCTGTTGTTTCCTGTGCTATTTGCTGTCTGTGTTCCGATTTTGAATTTATGCGAAATTTTATAGCCAAGTGTTTGGAAGAATGTAAGACTTTAAAAAATTAACAAAAAAAAAAAAAAAATGGTGCCAATCTATTTTAAGTTATTTTGCTTTAAACTTTTGTTTTTTAAACAATATATGTGTTATTTTTCATGCTGTTTATAAAGCTACGTACTGAAATATCTAATCTTGAGTTATGATTTTGTGTACTTTAGGAGGATCAGTTTTTGACAACTTGCTTTTGCGAACAAATAATATTTTGATGTAAAAGCTTTTTGTAGGGATATTAGAAAATCTTTATTTGTTTACTTAAGCTCTCAGGCACAGTGCAAATAGAGCACTGAAACTTTGGATTGATTTGGATGACGCACATTCAGTTTTTTTTTCGATATTGGAAGCTTCACAATTCATATTTTTCATATGCAATCGTTAACCTACCTACAGTGAGAATTTCAGCTAAAAGCACAATTTGTAAAAAGGTTTGGTGTGGCCTTGCAATTGAGTTTTTAGAGCATTTTTTTTCGAAAGACTTACTGAAATTACAGTTGCGTCTGGATATCGTGAACTAATTTTTGAAAAGCCTGTTCACAGTATATAGGTTGTTCACTATATCGGAGTTGACAGTTTTTGTTCAAAAACTCGTTTTATATATTTTTAATGAGTTAATTAGAATATATTTGTATTAAAATAGAAATGTACATGTGTTTATTGAAAGAATTCGCGAATAGATGTTTGCTTCTTGCGTTCAGAAATTGACTTTTAGACCACTTTCTGCAATGCTAGTATACCAGCATAATCAGTAGTGTTGGTCTCAGGTTTTTTGTATTTTTTTATTGCTTTCTGCCTGAAGTGGCTTTCAAAATTTTGATCACTATTTAAAGTACTCAATGTTTACATTTTAGTGTTCACTATTTAGAGTACTCAGTGTAAAAATTTTGGTGTTCACTATATCTAGGTGTTCACTATATAGGGTGTTCACTATATCCAGACACGACTGCATATTTAAATTAGAGCGCTATTTAAAATCCTCCAATCATTTCAAGCGCCTATGAAAAACCAAGAAAGTTTGACAAGAAACCGATACATTCTAATAAATAAAAAAAACAGTTTGGTGTGGTTTCACGGATGGAAAAATAACAGTTCAATTAAAAAAAAAAAAATGTTTCCAAAAAGTCGTCAATTTATAATTTCAAAAGGGTTTTTGTTTGTATAAGAAATAATTTTTCAGTAGTTTTTCATAATTAATATTTTTTTTCTTAAATTTTCGATATTTCGATATATTCTTGAAATTAAAATATAAAATTTTAGCTTTCAAATTTTATTTTAAATTTTTCTTGCTAAAATTCACAATCTCTTTTTGCCGAACATGTGGCACACGGTGACACATTTTCATTTTTAAAATTGGCTATTTTTATAAAAACGATATATTCATTTTTGCTCGTTTTGTTAACGTACACTAAATTGTTGGCACATTTTCACTTTTTCAATTTTCGTTTTGTGTATTTTTTTTTGTATTTTCAATTCATTTTCTTATTTTATTTGAAATTATTTATATGACAAAATAAACATAACGCACACAGAGATATGCACATACACACAACTACAAATAAAGGTCGGCGTACTACTAAGCAGGAAACGTAAAGCTGTTTGCTCGCATTTTTCGTACATTACGAAAATTTGGCATTTATTTTAAAATTTAAAAAAAAAAAATAAATAAAAGGAAAAAAAAAAGCCTGAAACACTTTAATACGCTAAACCGGCAGCATTTTGTATTTTAAAAGCATTTTGATACTTCTAAAATATTTTTTTTATTTATATTTTGTTATTTTTTTTCATAAAAATTGCAACCCACACAAAATGATTTATTGCAGGAAAAAAAATTTACTTTGCGCTTTTTCACACGACGAAAATTTTTTTTTTTCTCCTATAAAAGATGCGTTGAAAGTTGCTACAACTGGAAAATTGCACGCAACATACGCGACATTCAAACTGCACCGCACGACGTTCAAATTAAAACTGAATTCCATGTGACGCATTTAGCGATGCGACACCAAAAAGCAAAAGCGGCTAACAAAGTCTACAAAACCAAATGCCAACAGCAACCAGCAGCTAGCAGCATGTTGCTAGCACAAAAACTTAACAGATGTGCGCGTGTGTGTGTGTGTGTAGCGACAAAAGAAAAAACAACCCTCAGCAATAACATAAAAATAAAAACATTGACCAGTTGACGTTTGTCACTCTGGCAAACATCTACCCACTGATGGTACGTACGTAAATTGGCAACGCCGTTTTTGACTCAGCTGTTTCACGACGCGTGAGCATAAAACCTGAAGTAGCAACAACACAAATACACCCTGATGTTGCCGGCTAAGTCAAGACAAATGTCAGTGTGATAAGTAGCACAGTAGCGATAGTAATGACTTTTTTTCGGCGTGCGCTGTCCTGTCTTTTGTAGGGCGCTCACCACACAGCAACAGAAAAGAGCTCATGTTAAGTGCTGCTGCAGCGTAAGTGCGTGGCGTGTAGCGTGACGAGTGTAGAGTTTTACATTCTTGTGAATGAGTTTATGTAGACTTTTGGCAGTGGCAGTGTTATACTAAACAAAACGAAATAATTTAGCACAAACACAATAAATCCTCCCACACTTATTAATGCGGAAACATCTCTTTCTTTGATGTAGATTTTGAAATCTAATAGGTAGAGATTTTTATATGAATATTCTTAAAAAAAAAAAACAAAAACTTTTGATTTCAGTAACATTTTTTTTTTTGATGAACGAATTTAAAGGTATTTTGATGACTATTGAAGGTTGCCATATTAATTAAGGTCAAACTTTACTTTTACTGCGACACAGTATTGTCTTTAAGATCCAGAGGAAACACAAAATTATTCACGTCAGCCTTTCCTTCCTTAAGCCCAGATCTGTAGCTCTTAGATCTGGAGAGCCTGAATGCCTCAATTTTTTAAAGTTATTTGGCAAAGGGGAAATTCTCGATGGCTGTATGAGTATAAACGCTTACTTGCTCAAACCGCATACGGCCAAGGGATGGAAATAGGTAAGTAAACTATTTGTGAACATAAAGAGTTTGCGAACATTGATCTTTCCCCGAATTATCGGTAATGGAACTGCAATTGCGTCTTCAAAGATATTAGAACCTTAGAGCTTTTTATTTAAAAAATTGTAAGATAGTCGAAAATTCGTTGTGGAATTGTTCACTGATTATTCAAGGGATCTAACCTTGTAAATTAAATTTGCCCATTGTACCTTTTATACTTTTTGAGAGGCGAATAATCTTAAAAAAATACAATTTTACAGAAATTATATCATTTTTTTTATTATTTCTATGTTTTCAGTTGTGAAAGTCATTAAAAAATATTTTTTTCTGGTCTTGAACTATGATATTTTACTACAAACATTCCAATTGACCCAATTCTTGAATTCATATTTTGTTTTCAGATTAAGAATTTTTTCAAGTTCAATTGATTTGGTAACAAAAAAATATTCAGAACTAAAAAAAAACAAACAGACATAAAATTTGATGATCTTGCTGGTGACCAAAGTGTACGAAAATAAATCAACGTCAAGTCAACGCAATGTCGAATAGATAAATATCTCAACATATAGCAGCAAAGCACTAGCAGAAGGTTGCCTATCAAATAAATTCTCCAAAAAATTTTGTTGGCTCTCGTAAAATTAGCGAATATTTATATTTAGCTAAAGTTTAAAACAAAAAAAAAAAAAACAAGAAAATATAAAATCAACCATAAGAAAACATTAAGCTATTGACAAAGCATTCAAAGCGACAACAACAAAAATTTGAAAATAAACACAGAGCGATTTCGGTATAGGAAAATGTTGGCCATCAGCCAAACAAAATATAATTTCAAAAGAAACCAATAAAAAAATGGTCTGCTTAAATTTTATTTATTTTACAAATTTTTTTTTTAGACGAAAGCAAATTAGAGTGGAGAGTTTTGTTGGAAAAGTTTATTATGTATAAACGAATGATTCCACAAAAATGGGACTACTTTATGTCACTGATCATTGATGACATTTGGGGTTTTTTTTTTCTTCGAATGTATAGAATTCAGACCAGAAATGAATTTTTTGAATTTTTATGATATATCCAAAAAATAATTACTTCAATGTTAATTCATGTTTTTTCTCACTTATAGCCCACAATTTTTTAAATGTCAGTTCCTTGACATTATCTCAATAGCGTTAGTAAATAATTCTTTGCAGCACAAATACAAATAAATTATTTTTAGTTACTTTTCCAGAAACCTACTTATGTTTTTCAAATAGACACAGTATTGGTGGGTCATTTTGAACAATGCCACTATTTAGTATGCGCGCGCCAAGTGAATTCTTATCATCAGTGGCAAGGGGACTATAAAAAAAAGGTACTGTACGTCTGAACGTAGTAAAAGGCAGTATGCGCAGTTTTGATCAAAAACGATCAAATGCCCAAGACCAAATTTGTAGACCACATCTTTTTCCGAGCAACAGAAACGAGTTATTTACAAAAAACTGATTTTTGAGTTCTTTGACCTTGAGTATCTTGACTCGCGTGCACGATTTCTTATGATACTTTTGCGCAAATTTACTAACTGTGAAAACAAAGCTTTGTACAAATTTACAGCTCATCATCTTGCATTCCGAGAATCAATCCATTTATCCCTTAAATCACTGGGCTACGATTATATTTGATATATTCTCATGTTATAGCAGGCATCTGCGAAAGTCTACAAAAGTATCATCCAAAGCAATATGTTCCTACGCAAAATTGAAAACGTAACAAATTGTAGAGACTTAGTGTAGAGTTATTTCAGCAGCGATGATGAGAGCGCAAAAAGAAACAAGAGCGAACGAAAGTCTTTGTGTAGACTTTTCTCTATTGATATTTTGTTTGCAATGAGCGCGCGAATATCCGTAGCAAAACAAAACTATGAATAACGTTTTTCTGCTACTGCTGCTTTTTACTCTGTACATTCGGCACCCCAAATGCGACTACAAGTTACAAATGTTAGCTGCTGCTGCCGCCAATGTTGTTGCGTTATTTTTGACTTTCGGCCACCTGTGTATCGTCTCAATGTCTGTCTGCTTTATGTTAATGAAGTGTAATGAAGAGCAGCGAAATTAAGGAAGCAGCAACAAAAGAAGTAGTAAACGCTGCAGTGAATGCTGCTGACTGTAGACGCTGCCTTTTTTTTACCACTGAAGGCAGGTGAGTTGGTTGATGATATTGGTTGAAACAGGTAGTTGGTAGCAGCGCAACGTAGACGGCAGTTATATTTTTTATGTTCTCTGGCCCATTTACAATTCGTTGGCACATGTGGGGTGTGTGTTCGCTGTTTTTTTTTTCTTTTGTTTTGTTGCTATTGTAGGCGATATTCATAATGAATTTAATGATGAGGTTTCTTTTTGTACATATTAAGATGATGATGATGATAATGACTTACAGTGTGTTTGACTATGGTTTTATCATTGACTTGGGTCGAATCCTTGCGCAACTGACTGGAACAACTATGCGTGATATTGTGTTTATTTTAATTTTGAAATGAATGCAGCTGCGTGTGTCATAGGTTGTTTGAAGCATAAAATATGAATTTCAGTAGGCAATTCTTAATTATAACTTGTTCTTCAATTTTAAGTAAAGAAGCATTTTTTTTAATACGTAAATCAACATATGGTCAGTTACATTCAGAATTACTGATATCACTTCAAATAACATTGGAAGCTTAAGGAGGGAGGAGTATGTAATATGAAAGCCAGCAAAGATAGAGATAGCCTCTGGAGTAGTATCATGAGACCAGTTTAGCTATAGGTTTAAACTGCGATCGGTCAAAATAGTCTAGGCACACATAGGCATTTGAGTACAAGCAAAACTGATGAAAAATTTCTTAGATTAGCTATTGAAGCTGACAGCCTGAAGAAAGGACAAACAGCGAGAAATACACAAACCAATAGCTGATATGGTAAGTAGAGGCAGTGGGCAACGACTTGCAATGGCACTTCGCTTATCAGTGGTGGTACATAATTCAAAATAAACGATAGCGAAGTGTCATCAGCTGGTCGCAGAGCCATATGACATGCAGCTCACCTTCACGCTCAGTATTCAGTGATGCGTTCACCAAACTAAGCATTTGAAAAGAGGGTGTACAATGTTATTGACAAAGAATGTTAAGGTGCAAATATCGTTAAACACAAATGAAATTGCTCAGCACGGCATGAGCTGGCTCGTATTTGAATATCAAACTGTCTTCATTTAAAGAATATGCTAGATGTAAAAAGTTATTCCGTATTAAGTTATGAAATTGAGAAAAAAAATTAAAGGGTGCAATCTTATTGAATCATTCCTTCAACACTGAAAGCATTGGTAAAAGTAATAAAAATATCTGTGAAAAGAAAACAGAGTAAGAAGTCGCAAAAAAACCAGGGACCGAAAATAACTATTATTTTGTTTTTTGTGATTGAAAAAATTTCTTAATTTTAAGGAATATTTCAAAAAATTGCTTTTTAATTATTATTAATAAGAGATATTATATTAATTGTCCATAACTATTATTTTTCAATGGTTTCTTTTTTACGTTGAGTCATAACTGTTATGCATAAGGAATTGTTTTTCCATTGTCTATAACTAATATTTCTCAATGGATTCTTTTTTATGTTGAGTCAATGGTGGTTCTGAGTCCCAAAAATTCCCGATTTTGGAAATTTTTTTTTATGCACCAATCGATGAAATGAGGTCGAAAATGGATTTTGACCATCATTAGAGGTGGTTCCGAGTCCCAAAAATTACCGATTTCGGTACATTTTCGAAAAAAAAATGTTAAGCACCAATCGATGGAAAGAGGTTGAAAATGGATTTTAACCATCATCAGAGGGGGTTCCGAGTCACAAAAATGACCAATTTCGGTCCATTTTCGAAAAAAAAATTTTTTCCACCCATCGATGGAAAGAGGTCGAAAATGGGCTTTGACCATCATCAGAGGTGGTTCCGAGTCCCAAAAATGCCCGATTTCGGTCCATTTTGAAAAAAAAAGTTATGCTCCAATTGATGGAAAGAGGTCGAAAATGGATTTTGACTATAATTAGAGGTGGTTCCGAGTCCCAAAAATGCCCGATTTCGGTCCATTTTTGAAAAAAAAATGTTATGCTCCAATTGATGGAAAGAGGTCGAAAATGGATTTTGACCATCATCAGAGGTGGTTCCGAGCCCCAAAAATGACCGATTTTGGTCCATTTACGAAAAAAAATTTTTATGCACAAATCGATGGACAAGGTCGAAAATGGAGTTTGAATATCATTTGGAGTATCTCCGGACAAGGGAAGGATCTTTTTTTGCTCCAATCGATTAAGTAAGTTCGAAAATTAATTTCGGATATCACATTGGTTGGCTCCGGACCTTGGAAAGTACTGTTTTCGACCCTTTTGGTGCTTTCCAAGGTCCGGGCCAACCTAAGGTATGTCTAAAAGCCATTGCCGACCATTTTCTATCGTTTGGAGCAAAAAAAAAATTTTAGGGTGGTTCAAAAAAAAAAAATTTGCACCAGTTGATAGATTGAGCTCGGAAATGGCTATTTTCGACCTTTCCCCATCGATTGGTGCAAAAAAAATTTATTTTTTAACCACCCTAAAATTTTTTTTTGCTCCAAACGATAAGAAATGGTCGGCAATGGCTTTTAGACATACCTTAGGGTGGCCCGGACTTGTTAGAAGATATCTCATAACCCAAGGTAGTTGCAATAGTTATTGTGGACGTAGTACCTTTTAGTTATATGTTATTATACCGGGTGTCCCATTTTAACTTACACAGCTGAATAAGTCAAAAAATTGCAAGTCATTCAAAAAATGTTACATTTAAAAGTTGGAGGGTATCAAAGGGCTGATCCAGCCATGATCTTAACCATGACCTTGACCTACATTTTCAAGGTTATTTGAAGGTCAACTTTCGTTTTTCAAACGGAAACCCCTATTTTTGACCTCGGATTCCGGAAGAGCACAAAATTCTACGTTCAGATAGGTATTCATGTTAGAGGTCAAAGTGACCCCTAAAGGTCATTTCAAGGCCACATTCCCGCTTGTTGCAGAAAAGCTGCAGCCAATAAAGACAAGATTGTGCAGCGGTCCAGCCAATGATTATTAGCTTTTCTGCACCAAGCGGGAATTCGAACTTGAAATGACCTTCAGGGGTCACTTGGCAATTTTTGATTTTTTTTTATATTTCTTGACTACTTCAACTTTTTTCGACATTTTCCTTTTTTCCTCTCGACTTTTTTAGCCTCTTTATTGAATGAACAAGATTTTTCACCATTTCAAAAAGACTTTTTCAATATGTTTTATTTTTTTTCGAGTTTTTCTACATCAATTTTTTTTAACCTCTTTCAACTTTGTTCAATATTTTCTATATTTTATTAGCTATCAGCCATTTTCAATTTTATCAACTTCTTTCAGTTTTTTTAGCTTTTCATTCTTATTCAACTTTTTTCGTCATTTTTTATATTTTATTGATTTTTTTTAGCTTTTTTCAACTCTTTCAACATTTTTCAACCTCTTTCAACTTTTGTTAAGATTTTACATTTTTTTTTTTTAGATTTTTTCAACATTTTTCGGCTTATCAACGTTTTCAATATTTTTCATATCACTACACTAAAAGTATAGCGATTATTTTTGTCATTATTATTTTATAATAAGAAGAATATTTAGGAAAATTGTAGCACCATATGCCTGCTACAAGTTTACGGGCCTTATTCTACTGAATTTGTTAATAATGATGCCAACGATATGCAAAAGAAATTCCATCATTTCCTATATGAAACACTGCTGTCTACGGTACTGGTCATTAAATATTTAGCTGAAAATTGTGCCACGTTATGTTACGTGTGAGAGGTAAGAGGAAAATAACCGTAAAAAAGAAACTCCATGGAGAACAACCTAACAGACGCGAGAATATTTAGCACAACGACTGAATCAGATTTGTCTTCTGATTCATGAAAATGTCGCGACAATGTTTTACATCTTTTTTTTAATGTTTAATTTTTCTTTTACTTTGCTTTCCCTCATGAGTCCTTGAAATTCAACGTATATCCTTTGTAAGATGCAAAGCAAAACGAGCAAGCACCTTTGTGCAAATTGCGAATGTCATGGAAGAAGGTCACGTAGGTGGCATACAAACTACTACACGTACAACGACAAATTGTCGGCAGCTATAGGCAAAAGCTATAAAAACGATACAAGACAAGGAAGCAAGCAGACAGTGACGTGACAACGTGAGACGATGCGTCGAATTGAACGCACTTCGTTGTTGTTGTTGTTGTTGTTTCCGGAATGCGCCGCTACAAAAATTACTAAAATAAAAGCTAACGAAGCGCGAACATTTTCTTGGCACATACACTACCATAAAATTTGGTTTTATAGATGCTGTCTTCGTAGTGGCGTGTATTAAGAGTTTAAGGATATTTAACACATTTTGTTACCGGTATTAAATGTATGGTCGTTTTTTTCACTGCGGAAATAAATAGATGAATCGAAATTTCATTTGAATAGCAGTGCTGTACTCTAATTAAAAATATTTTTCTATATTCGATGAAATACAACAAGCATTATTTTGAAAATATTGGAGATCTGGTAAGCATTCTAGTGCTGGGAAAAATGGGTTAACTCAAAAATCTGGCTCCTATAGTACTGTTTCATTGAATGAAAGAAGTACCGAGTAACGTGTAACGAAGCGCAGCGAGTAACTCGCAGAACGTCAGGTGAAGCCAAGTAAAATGAAAAAATAAGAAAAATTGAGCAAAAAAAAAACCTTGCAAATGAGAATGAAAAGTTAAATTCTCATTTACGAAAATTGAATTAGACTTGAAAAGGTTAAGCAACAGTAGTACCCATTGGGAAGACGTCACATAGCTTCTAGGGAATTAAATGAAAATTAAAAAAAGAATAACAAAAGTTCAAGAGATAGTCAAATGAAGTGCAACATACGTGAGGCTTTAGCGTGGAGGTTAAGTGGATATAATTGAAATTGCTAGCAACTTCATTTCAGTGAAAGTAAAATTGAAAAAAAAGAAAATAGCGTGAATGTTGATAAAAGTGTAAAAATGCAAAAATATGCAAAAAATAATCTATTAAAAAAATAATCATTGCGTATGCATTTAAAATTACAGTTTATTTCAGATCAGCGTCAAATTTAGGAATAAAAGAACCTACTGCTTTAAATGAGAACATAAGTATAAGTTAAACTGAATTCAAATTAAAGTCAAAAAGCGTATGAGTCGAAAAAATTTAAAATTTTTCGAATGGTATCGAAATAATATTCAAAAATGCGAAAATTCAACGAAATTCGGAGCGTAACAAAAAATATAGAAAAAGCTTATATGCTGCAAAATCTTTTGAAAAGTCGGAGAGTATAAAAGAGCACGAAAAAGGTCAGAAAAAATTAAAAATTTTTCTTCTTGTGCTGGGAAAATTCGATATACATGTATCGTAAAGTATCGAAATGCGTCGAAAATTATGTAATGGTATTGAAAAATATCGAGACCTATTTCAAAATAACATCGCAACAGCTAAAAGTATTAAATATCATCAAAGGATACGATATAAACTATCGAATGGTATCGAAAAAATTAAAAAAAGTCGATAAACATCGAATAAGTCAAAAAGTATCCAGAGAATGAATAAGATTCACAAACATCGAAAAACATTCAAGAAGTCAACAAGAGTCGAAGAACCTACAAAAATACGAAAACGGTCGGACTATCAGTGAAAACATCTTGAAAAATTGATAAGACTGAGAGGGCAGGATCAATGAGCGCGACAAAATTCTATCATCGATAGTCAAAGTTTTTAGTTACTGAAGGAATTGACACACATCAGAGTAAACTCTAACTCAACAAAGGATATTGTAGTTGAGATTCGATGAAGGATTGCCCTATACAGCTATCAAAATACTTTGCTTTAAATTTTTCTATGAAAATGTCTTGTAAGCCACGTATTTTTATTTGTTATCGAACTGACTGTTCATTTGGGACATATCCCAAAAAGTGAAATTTTATGTCGAGTATTAGGTATTATGTATATGGGAAGGGACGCAAACCTTGAGTTGTACAATGATATGGAGATTCTTAACGTCTCAATTAAGAGATTCTTCAATTAAAAGGCTCGAAATCAAAAAAAAGCTAAGAGCTTAAAAAATCAGATCACTGGGCTGCAAAACTTAAAACAAATAGCCCGAAATCGACATATATGGAAGGCTCTATAGTTCAAGCCAAGACAGTGCTTGGCTAATAAGCCATGTTAAATAAGTTAAGCGCCAAAAGCATATAATGAAAAGATTAAATTGATTCGAAACTACAACTCTAAGAAGCTCATTTCAATTCGTAGATTATTTTAAGGAAAGTGTTGAAATTAATTTCCACTTAAAACACAAAAACTTAAATTAATTTTCTTTTTCAAAAAACTGCAAAAAAATAGTTCACTTCGTCCTTTTTTTTCTTTTTAACTAGAAAACATTAATCATGCATTCATTTATGCTGGCACTCAATGACTGCTACCACGCCCAACTGCCCTTCATTACTGCTAAGTAAGTAATAAACGTTTCATTTGTCTCATGAATTTATTGTGCTTAAAGCGAATGAAAGAAGAAAGTATGGAAAAACAACCAGCTGCCTAAATGTAGGCAACGCAAAAAAAAATGTAAGCCACAAAAAAAGATGAAATTATAAATGGAAACCAATGAATAGCTAAGTAAGTGAATGGTTTGCAAACACGCCCATTTAAGAAAATGCGATATAGCAGCTTTATAAAAATTATTATGATTTTTGTTGTTATGTTTGTTTTCTTGCTGTTGTTGTTTTGCTTAATGAATTGAGCCACGAAAATCATTTGCAGTTGATTTATGACGTTTTTATATCATTATCTTTTTTATCTTCTAAGAGAGTGACAGCTGTATTGAAGATAAGAAAGAGAAGGAGTCTTAGTTTGTTAGGTGATAATATAAGTATCTGATGATTAGCAGACAATCATTTGAGTTTGTTTAAGTAATACAACTAGGTGAGTAGGTTGAACGTCTTTCGGTGGCTTGTTATGAGAAAAAACGATGTTATAGGTTTGACATTAAAACAAGATTTATAATACGTTGCATTTACATTTGTATGGCATATAAACATATGTATGTATATTGTACAATATTAATGATCAGCGTCAACTCCTCAGTTGACTTAGTCGTGTTATTTTTCAATATATTTCAACCTTTTTCAACATTTTCGACGTTTTTCCGACTTTCTAACTTTTTTCGACTGTTTCAACTTTTTATCAACATTTTTAATTTTTAATCAGTTTTCTTAAACTTTGTGGGCTTTTTCATCACATTTCATCATTTATTGACTACATCAACTTTTTCCAACATCTCTCTTTTTCTTTTTGACTTATGCAAACTCTTTCAACTTAATCGAATTTGCCGAGAATTTTCAACATTTCAACTTGAATTTTTCAACCTGTTTAAATTTTTTTCAGTTTTACAACCTTTTTCAACTTTTTTCGAGTCTTTCCATTTCTTTCACCTTTTGTAATTTTTTCCATATACAACCAACCAACCAACCAACCTCATTCAACATATTTCATCTTTTCTCGACTTTTTCAACCTTGTTAAATTTTTTTCAACACTTTCCATATTTCTTCGAGTTTTTCATCTATAAAACGATAAACCGAGCTATGGTCGGACTCCTAGTACTGAGCTAATACAAAAGCAATATTTTCATATTTTTACAATTTTCTTTGCGATAATATAAATCAGTGTTGGGCACGGAAATCTAGCAAAAGAGCACAACAACAACATCAAGCAACAACAAACTAAATTTTCAAGTTACTTTGCCTCATTTCAAACTGCGTCAACAGCATAAAAAAACCAAATTGCACTATAAACAAAAACAATTGCAACATTCGTCGAAACACAATGCAGTGCCGTCGCTAACGCCTGTGTGTGTTGTTTTTTGTTTTCATTAGAACTCAACTCAACGCTGTGTGCCGGTAGCGTTGAAATTCTGCGAACTTTTGCTTGCTAGTTTGTGCGTCGAATAACGGAAAGGGCCATGAGGGCTGAAAGTGCCTGTACTTGCCCATCGCTGATATAAATAAATAAACGAAATGTACATATGGAAAGCACAAAATCTTAAACGTGAATTCTTGCTATTTGAATTAATTAAAAATAAATACAAATTTTAAAACCTAAAATCAATAATATATATTTCGAAAAAGTATTTAAAAATACTAAAAATCTGAGTTAAAGTAAGATAAATTATTTAAAATAATAATACTAACGCAACCAAAATGAAAAA
This sequence comes from Meiosimyza platycephala, assembly GCA_963662105.1. Lineage (NCBI taxonomy): Eukaryota > Metazoa > Arthropoda > Insecta > Diptera > Lauxaniidae > Meiosimyza > Meiosimyza platycephala. The sequence goes on along the minus strand of OY759208.1, from coordinate 100,754,760 downwards.
AAAAAATATACAAAACGGTAACGGAATTAATAATACTAATTTGACAAAATAAAAAAATATCTTATGAATGATAAAAAAAGATCTTATTAACGAAGCTCATGATTATGGTATGAAACTCATAATTATTTATTTCCAATGTAGCATTGGCGTATTGTGAAAACAATTAGTAAACTTAAGTAAAAAGTTTTAAATTTCAGTTTAACACTGGAACGTTATACTTCGTGGAATCGACGACGCGCTCTCACTCTTTATTCATTAACTTTGTTTATGCCGCAAATTATGCTTTCATTTTTTTAACAATGTCAATCTATGTATGTGGAGAGCTTGTCGTAAATGGACTTTGGTCGCGTAAACAGTCACCAAACGTCAAAGTCAGCGGTACAGCGTCGTCAAAACACAAGTTTGAATTTTGTAAGTCCTGCTCAAAATAAACTTAATGATGGATTTTTATTTTTTTATATATTTTTTAATATGCAATATAGAAAGACTGTATGTGTACTAAGTTAAATATTTTTTTTGTTTTCTTATTTTTCGTACTATGAAAAAGTTCCCTTAAAAAAAATAACTAAAAAACGTTAGTAAAAATACTATTGATTTCAAGCCAAAAAATAAATTTATTAATAAATTTTTGTATTTTTGTTTGTTTCTGAATACATGAGATAAGTGAAAAGAATTTTTGTGAATTTTTAATTTGAAAACCTTACCCGTAATAATTTTATGAAAAATAAGTTCATTGATCCGTCGAAGTATAACGTTAACGTATGTTAAATAAGTATAACGTTCCAGGGTTAAAAACTCATGCCTTACTAAAAAATTGCAACCATTAACGTATTCTACCCGTCGAGATTTGTGTAAACATTTACAATTTATTAAAATTTGCGATGCTAACAATAAACCAGTTCTTCCAGTCGTTGTCTATAGAAAATCAGTAACAGCAGTCAGTCAGTCGCAACAGATAATGCAAATTCAACATTTTGAATTAATCAAATCACAGAGAGTACTCGCCTTCCCCCCCCCCCCCCAAAGGATCTGATATTAGTTATTTGTTCAATACATCAATTCAATAAAACCATTTAATAGTGGAGGAATTACAATTCTCGAACTCCCAAGGTGTTGTTGAAGTGACGCCACTGCATTATAATCTTTTATGATTATAATGCAATTTTTATCACAGTTCACTTGGCTTTACCGCTTTTGTGTAAGTTTATGTGGCTCTGTGTTTTAAAGTATAAATTCTGAAGCATAATAGTTTGGATTACATGTAATAATTTTATTGTTGGGTTACTCAGTAACCTATACGATATTTTAAAAGTACTAAAAATATATAAATTTTTTTACTTTTCGAAACCTAATTATAAAGAGAGCAAGTAACATTTGAAACAAATATACTCAGAAAAATCTCGTCTGTGCTGATGACAAAGTAGCAAATCTCTTCGAGCAAGTTTTATACGACAGAAACGTAAATGGCTAAAAAGCTCTCTTTAGATCACGCTGTAATCTGTTGAGAAGCAGAGTGCAAGATGCGACGGAGCTTGGCAAGCTACACTACATATTTTAATATATTGCATTTTGTATTGTGTTAAGATTAACTTACGTAGTAAATGTTATCTAGAATTAATTGAATTAATCGCCGTAATATATGAGACGATATAAGATTTAGCTTTCGACATAGAGCGAAACAAACATGAACTTCATTACGTTTGTAACACTCTGTGCTACTGGTATTTAAATAACACAGTCAATTGTACCACCTGAATAAATTTTCATAAATATTCAATTAAGTGAAGCAGCCATTTTGGCTACCGTGTTCGAGGTTTAGTTTTTATGTGAAAATATTGTGATACATCATAAGATGTCTAAAACGGCGAGCATTTACTTAATTTTGCTTTTAAGTCTTTCGCATTATATAACCTGCAATGAGCTTGATGAAAGGCGTAAACAAGAAATAGCATATCTCTCAGAGAGCACGGGTTTGTGTTCCAAATATTTTCAATATCTACGCATTGATGACTATATTAATGGTAAACTTACACTGCCCAATATGAAGTTAGACGACAACGTCAAGATGACATTTTATCGAAAACAGTTTGGAGTCCAACCGGTAAATATTTTTGTGTTAACTGATTTAAATATTTAAGACTTCAATTTACTTTCAGCGATTTAATGGAACCTTCTTACCGGACATGAGTTCGGATGACGTCATAAATAAAGTACAAATTGGTCAAGCAATAGCATATCGCGTTGATTTTCCACCTTCGCTAAGAGTGCCAGAATTAATTCAAATCTTTATCAACGGCAATGAATTATGCAATACAACTTTCGGTAATACATAATTTAATAAATAATAAAAATTACTTAATTTCGATAATTTTTTTTTTTTTTTTGCTAGATAAGTCCTCGGACGATATACTTATTCTGCAGCATAGTCTCAATGTCATTAACGACTCCTTACCAGTCTTCACTTACAACATTTATATACCTAATATCGCTGAAAGGCCAAATAATTCTTGTGGACTCATCGATACAGCAATTGCGAGTCATGCGGTTACACCGCTCGCTTACGGCGGCACGTTTATAACTCGTGGTGAATATCCTTGGCTTACCGCAATTTATAAGAAGCATACCAGCGGTATAATTTTCATTTGCGGTGGTTCGCTTGTCACATCAAAATTCATTTTGTCAGCAGCACATTGCTTCGTAAGCTTGAGTTTGACTGCAGGAAAAATGGTTGCGATGTTAGGGCGATTTAATTTAACAAATTATAGTGAGGATGGTTATACAATACGTGAAATAGAAACTATAATTTTACATCCAGACTACAAGCCTGGATTAGGATTTTCCGATGCTGATCTGGCACTGCTGGAGTTAAGGGAACACGTAAGGTAATATGTAGAAAACTTTAATGATTTATCTATTCTGCGCATTTTTCCTCAATTGTAATGTAAATGTTCTCTCCGAATCTTTAGTTATACTAAATTTATAAAGCCAATTTGCCTATGGAGTGAACCTGCAGAAGAGTTAAGAATTGTTAACCAGACTGGTGTGGTAGTCGGTTGGGGTAGTGATGAAGATGGCAATAGTATATCGAACGCACCGAAAAAAGTCAAACTGAAAATCGTTTCTGCTGAGGAATGTTTGCGTTCCGCACTAGCATTTAATGCAATAACATCATCACGCACTCTGTGTGCTGGAAATCGTGATGGCTCTGGGCCATGTGAAGGCGACTCCGGTGGTGGTCTTATACTCAACCGAAATGGTGTCTATATGATTCGTGGCATTATTTCCGTAGCATTAACTCTACGACAGCGTTGCAATTTACAGGAGTATACAGTATATTGCGATGTAGCAAAACATATGCCATGGTTGCAAAATTACACCAAAGGACAAGACCTTTCGGTAACAGGCTCTCTCGAAGACATTTGTGGGAGATCAGACACGGAGTCTCACATTGAACATCCATGGTTAGCTGCTATTTATAGAAAAACACCCACTGGTGAGCTTTTCTATTGCACTGGCTTGTTAATATCGTCAAGAACTCTTTTAACACGTGCTAGTTGCCTTGTGCTTAAGAGTGGTGCAACAATAAATCCCGATTTCATAAGAATTTATCTCGGGCGTTACGATCTGAACAATACTGAGCAAAAAGGGATTGAGTCGCGTGATGTTGCTGCTTTTGTCTTACACCCAGACTATAGAACATCAAATAGCTTTATTCGATATAACAACATAGTATTACTCCAAATGAAAGATCCTGTCAGGTGCGTTACCAATGTATGTCAAGTTATATATTTAAAAAATATTATTATTTATTTTTAGTTTCACACAACATGTTAAGCCAATTTGTCTATGGAGTGAACCTAGTGATCAGTCACAAATTGTTGGAAAATCTGCCACTTTAACAAGTTGGGATATTCTTGGAGTGTACGAAGAAAATTCCACACTGCCAATTTCGTCGGAGGTAAATATCGTTCCTGTAGAGGAATGCCAACAATGGGGTTATAATGTAAGCACATCATCACCTATTTTGTGCATACCTCGTCTTGGAAATAAAGTCGAAGGAATTCTTATGTTGAAACGAGATGGACGTTGGTTACTTCGTGGCATTAGTTCAAATGCGTATCGATATACTTATTATTCGACTGAAGATTTTTGGGTTTATGCTGACATAGCGAAATATCTGACGTGGATTCAGAGTAACATGTTATCATAAGGGAAAAAAATGATTTTTGATTTTAGATAAATTTCTGTAAATATTTGCCTTCAAATTTCTTAAATTTTAATCTTAAAGTTTGGAAGTAATATTCGTTTAAACAGAAAAGAACATATTTATGGTTATTAGTTGCGAAGTACTGAACCCTTTGTATTTGTAGTCTGTTTGCGTAAATTTCATTGTTTTTCAATTTACTGGCAACATTAAAAAAAGTTTTTATGTTAAAACATAAATAAAATTGTTAAAAAAATCTAATTATACATTGACTTTAATGACATAGTAGGAGAGCTGGCAGCCACTTTGAGTAACCTACTAGATACAAAGCTAAAATTTTGTCTGTGCTTGATTTAGTACTAGTAAAATAAGAAAATCAAAATCTGGCAGCCTTGGCGCGGTCGCGAAGGTACACCCTAAAATTTTCAAATGCAAACCATTCATAAAAAAACATACACTCACAACTAAAATTTTGTGTATATGTAATTAAGTACTAGTAAGATAAGAAAATCAATATCTGGCAGAATTAGCACGATCGCGAAGGTACACCCTAAACGTTTCGAAATGCAAAATAGTTTTGAAAAAATCATTTATAACTGGAGAACGGCTGAAGGGATTTCTAAAATATAGATGTCATATGAAAGATAATTTAATCAGCCATAATATTTGTTCATAAAATTTTGAAAATTTTAGGGTGCACCTTTGAAAATTTTAGGGTGTACCTTCGCGACCGCGCCAAGGCTGCCAGATTTTGATTTTCTTATTTTACTAGTACTAAATCAAGCACAGACAAAATTTTAGCTTTGTATCTAGTAGGTTGCTCAAAGTGGCTGCTAGCTCTTAGACTAACATTGATTAAAATTTAAAAAAAAATTTTTACAATCGTAAATCAAATTTGAAAATTATTGAAATGCTTGCCATATCCATAGATTTACCTGTGTAGTAATTGTTAATATTGTCCCTGTCCTCCTTGTAGTTATTTATCTTTTTCTATTTTTTTTTTTTTTTGCATTCTCAGACTTTCGACTGTTATTCATTTGTTTTGATTCTCCTCTAAGCCTTTAACATTTTCGAAATCAGCTGTATTGTAAGTATCGAATATATTTTGTGCTCATGCTGGTGTTTTCTTTTTATTTCTTACTTTGCCTTCTTCGCTTGTACTCTCCGATTCTTACTTAGAGCGCGCGTTTTGTGACACCTGCCTATACCTTCCCGCATTTTTCCTTCATATCATCAACACAAGTGATTTTAAATACAACGTTGTTTTTGGTTTTGTTGTCAATTTTTCTCTTCGTTTGCGTTAAAATGCTACTGAGAGTAAAATTTGATCTACAGCTGAAAATTGCATTTTCTGCTCTCACAAATGTCTGCGCTCTTGGTATATCTTATTACATGTTTTATTATATATTTACAATGAACAAAAGCGAACAACAATAAAAAAAAAAAACAAATACAACGCCCATAAAAAGAAAGGTATTCATTTAGCCAATTGGAAAAGAGTTGACTCATTATTTGGGCTGTTAATATAAATCAAATTGTTATCAGTGGCATACAGGGGTCATGAACGCGAATAAATTTTACCTACGCTAATGAATGATAATAAAAAAAATGTCGATAACAAAATAATAGCTGGTCGTTTTATTTTTTTTTTTTCGAGACGTTAACCATTTTAATGAAAAAAAAAACCAGAAAAAAAATCTAAGAACTATTGACCAAATCCATCTCAAACCATGCGGTCGGTGTGACTTCAAATTGCGGAATTGGTTGCCGATTAAATATGTTGTTTTTCAAAGTAATTTAGGAAATATACCGCTCTCCGATTTGATTGAAAATTATTTTTTACGAACTTATGCTCATTTAAAGTTTTAGTGTCAGATCTTGAAAAATCGTTGAAAATTGTTTCAAAATAGTCGCATTTTCATCCAAATACAAATAATTAACTTATGTCTTTTGATTCTAATAGAACTTCTGATTCTCTGTCAGAATTTTTAAGAAATTTTGAAAATTATTGAAACGTGGCGGAGTTATAGCGCTTTTTATAAAAAAAAAAACAACGCTGATTTTCTCAAAACCCCCAATTTTTATATTGATAAATATTTTTTTTTGTGTATAGCTCAAAAGCATTTTTAACTACAACCCAAAAAGAAAGGAAAACAAATCCTTCCCGGCCTGAAAACTAGTGAAAAACATCTATTTTTTTTTTTTTTGTGTTTTGTTGGCTTTCAAAGTATCTTTAACTTGACAAGCAAATTATTATTTTTCACAAGTTTTTAGGCCGGAAAAAAAAATAATAGAAATTTTTTTTTCATAAAGAAGTATCACAAAAAAAATTTGATGATCATTTCGGATTGCGTTGTTATATAATAGCGGGATGTGGTTGAAGCATTTTATTAGAAATGGGTATCAATTTTTATTACTTTGAGAACGTTGATTTCAAAAATGCAAAAAAATTATGCGACATCTTTTATAGTTTCCAAGTTATCAGAAACAAACTGTTTTGAAGATTTATCTCTTCTGTTTTTGAAAATCATACGATATTATATCAATATGGATGAGAAGGTGGAAAATGCCCCTTACCAGCTTCTCTTCCTTGCTGGAAACTTTCTTGTGTATTTAAGTACCTCTCCTCACACTGTAAGCTTTTACAATTGATAGATGCAATTATTGTAAGGGATTGAAAAATCTGAAGAAAGAAATATATAAAAAAGTTGTTAAAAACTGCAAACTGGTACTTTGCATTTTGGTTAACCATTAATTTCCAAATAATATATAAAAAAATTTTCCCGATACGGGGATACATCTTTTTTTTGCCAAAGCTTGCAAATTTTCTACTTTCACCATTTTTCATTTTATAGTTTGAAAAATCCTTAGAATTCATATAAAGGCGATAAAAGTAACTGGTTTTTATAAAGCGGAAACAATATCATTCGAGACAATATACTACATTAGCGGATTTTGTTTAAAAAAAAGTCAACTAAAGCGTTATATCCATCAGTTGTTTGTATAAAAAGTCTATAAAAAATTTTAAGTGTTCAACTTTGAGCCCACTGTGTCACTAAACAAAAAAAAAAAATTTGTAACTTTTATATTTTTTGTTTCCTTCCCTAAGTATTATCAGACAATTGCCGCTAATGTATTTTTTATATCAGTAGCACTTTAATTTTTTTTTTGGTTTTTTGTTTTTATGGGCACGATCTCCCACTGTGCGTGGGCAATATACAGCGATACACATGCGACCAATTTTGATGAACTTGATACATTTTTAATTAATATATGTATGTATGGTACATCATCTATTGGACTCATTTGATGTAGTTTATTTTTTTTCCAATGATATGCATGGCCATTCACTGCTATTCCAGTCCTCTATTTTTGATGCATCTACCATGTTCTTGACAGAATGCATAGTGAACAATAGTTCTATGCTTGTAGTCAAAATTAAATTTTGATTCAAAAAAAATTTTTTCTGTAAACCGTTGGAATAAGCTGCTTATTGTATTCGGTAAGATTTGTTTTTTAAATTTACAGTTTATTCAAAGAGTAGAGTGTGAAAAAATTAACCGGTTCTTCCAGTCACTCAGCATCAGCAATAGCGTTGCTGTTTTTATTTATTGGCAACCGAGTAGTTAATGCAATCATGCAAATTTAGATGTTATACAAATTAACATTCTCTTCCCAGCAATAAATTGTAAGTTGTTTGATTGAGTTTTGCCTTTTTGGTAGAATGTGAGCGATTTATTCAATGAACTGAATTAGCGATAGTCATTAGTAACAAAAGTTTAGTTTTTATATAAAAGTATTGTGATTTATTATTATAAAACTTTTAAAACAACGCGCATTTTATTGATTTTTATCGTAAATAAAAAGTTACTGAAATTTAACCTTACTTTAAACTCTAATATATCGTTTTTGATAATCCATCAAATTTGATCCCAAAGAACTCTTCCATCCATTTTTTCCAAATTTTTCATTCTTTTTGTTTGGCCTTACCATTCATCAACTCATCATTTCGTGATTCTCTTTGATTTTCACAAATTTTCTCATTACATTTGCTCGTTTTAAGTCCCTTAGCAAGCAATTTACAGCATATGTTGTGCCGCCATGTTGGTTAATTCCCGATGCGCCTAAAATCTGGCAACAGACAATATTACACTTGTGCTACAAATACAAACGAACATCCGTTGCTTTTATTTCTTTCATATATTTACATATTTTTTTATTCGTTGGATTAAAGTTGTAATTTGTTCCAAAATGTATTGGATGGTTGTGGGCGGTGAGTGAAGCAGGAAAAACCAACAGCAGTAGTAGCAGCAATAAAGCTACGCAAATTATGCTTCAAAGTAATAAGGACTAAATGTTTGCAGTGAGAGACTTAAATATTATCACAACTTGGAGGTTGCTACGAACGATATATTATTTTGGTATGTGTTATTTTGAATGGAAAAAAATCATTTAATAGAAATTCAAAACAAAAAGAATAGATCTCAACCCGTGGAAAAAATTGTAAAATAGTTTTTGAACATTAAAAAATTATATATTCCACTTTATTTAAAAAGTTTTTATTAAAAATGGATTCTCCAAGAAAAAGTTTTAAAAAAGCAATCAAAGAAAACTTCTCGATTTCAATATTTTTGGAATATTTTTTATGTCTTTGTGATTTTTGAAATATTTATAATCATTTCCTGCATAAAACATTCTTCATTCATTCGACTAAATTTTTCCTTAAATTTAAAAACAATAATAATAAGGAAATATTATGAAGTGAAATTAATATAAAAGTAAATTAAAAGAAAAGTAAAAGTAAAGTAAAGTAAAGATTAATTTAGAATTTTAATTCGATTATGCTTTTGATCGGTCAACAAGGCTTATATATCCTTATATCAATGGTATTACTTAAAACCTTTTTATATTTGGTGCTTTAAGTGAACACTTCTTTCGATACTTTTAACGAATTGAATATCGTAGCTTTTTGCTCAATAACCACAACATTGCGTCATCATATTCAACAACGTTAACAAGATTATCCTCGCAGGAAGTCATTAAATTATGATTGCCACGTAAGTCGTAAAAACGACGACACAAAATCGAGTTGTTTCGAGGCAAGTAACGTAATCCCATGTTAAGTTTGCGGCAATACAAAGCAAAATTCATGCTTCAACGGATACAGCAAGGAAATCACTTGGGACGTTCTATGACTGTAGCAGCGGCAATGACATATGTTTGGCTTTAGCGAATTGACATATAAAATGCGGAGTACCAAATGTGAATGCTTTGTAAAGATGTAAAGAAAATATCAAGTAAAGCAAATATAATGTAAATAAAAATTTGAGTTTCATATAGGGAATTCGAGTTTCTTCAATTACTTAATTTTATGCCTGTATTATTAACATAATGGTAAATAAAGCTATAAAGGTAAGGACATTTTTAAGAAAACGTTTCTTGTAAAAAAAATAACATAATGGTTTGAGGAGTATTAAAATTTACCATAAATACTTTTGTGTTCAAATTCTGAGCTGAGCTTTTCTCTACTTTTGAAGTTGTCTTTTAAGCATGTTAAATAATGTGACTCATACGACATGGTAAAGATAGCTGTTTTGCTTTCTAAAGTCGTAACTCGACTCAGATGCAATTCGGAAAAAGTTTATAACTTAGACTTTAAATGACCGTATATGGCCTAAAGTTGTGTCACTGTTTCATTGATGGCCGGCTTTTCCTGACTACATTACACAACATTTTAAAATCATATAATATTCAATTCTCTTTTTTTGCATATGTTTTGATATCTTAAATATATTTTCACTTGACATTCTTTTACTTCCGATTTCATTGCTCTCTTACTGCCACGTGACGTATTGATAAACAAATCATTGCTGCTGTATTTGTGTCTAACAACTCTTATCCAAGTAAATAAATGTCGCCTGCCAAATGTTCGTTTTGTGAAATCCTTTCACCTCGAATTTAATTTCAAAGTTTTTTGTTTCTGATTTTCCGCTTGAATGATGTCAATTTTTACAGAATTCAACACAATGACACCGATCGGTATAGCAGAGACAAGAGCAATAGCAATGCGTTCCACCAATATAAGTGAAATTCATTCATTATTTCATAAGGAAAAGAAAAAATACCGAAGGATTGATGCATAAAATAAAACACACAACAGGCGGTTGGGTTAATGGTAGAAATTTACATACAACGTTCGACACAGACAATGAGAGATAGTTAAATTTAGGGTGTCCCTCACTAACAAAAAGTTTGCTTATCATGGAAAAGAGACCACTAACTGATGGATCATTTATTTTAAAAAAACCAAAAGAAAGCTCTTAGTTAAAGTTATGTAATTGCTTCGTTCCTAGACATAGCAAGAATTTTTACATATACATATGCATGTATGACGATTGAGGTAATAAGCACTCATATGCTGAAAGAATGATTCAATTAAATAATAAGCTATTCGATCAAACGAGTTGAGCTGTGGAGTCATCAACTCAAAACTTGGGATCTCATCAGTCAGAAAACCGTAACCGTACAGAGTTACACCTCAAAGAGCTGTTTTAATCCTGGTCATAAGCTCATTCAGACTTTTTTTTTTCATGTTGGTCGTGTGAAAATACAAAATCCAAAACACACACAGAATTTCTTGAGAGGTAAACTCAGATAAATCTTTGTCTTCTACCGATTTTGTATTTATTTGTGGCAAACATACACTTTCCTCGGTATAGGTTTGTGGCCAAAAGCCCGTTGCACACAAAAACCACTCTTATGTCACACGGTATGACAATCACGCAGCAAAGCCGCATATCAGTGCCGTGCTGTAACTCAAATGCAACAGCGATAGAGTCACTCAGTCATAGGACACCACAACAACAAAACAAATAGAAAAATACGAATTTTTATTTTGTTTTCTAGCAGCAGCAGCAGAAAAATAACACAATTTTGTGTTGCAGCGCTTTGCTTACAACTCAACTCAATTCAAATTGCACACAACAAGGATGCGACTGCTGCTCAAACAGTTAGAGCTCACAGATTGCTGCTGCAACATGTTGACTCTGAATAGCAAATGCAAAATATTGCGAGAAAATACAAAAGAAAAAATGTTGATAAAAACATAAAAAACAAAAAAAATGTTGCAAGCATAGAAAATCTGTAAATGAAAAATGTAGTGAAAAGAGACCAAATCAAACCAATGAAGGGGGAAAAAACAAAACAAAACAAAATGTCGAACTACACAGCTATGGATTTATTTTTGCTACAGCATTTTTGAATTAAACCCTTTAGGAAATGTTGTATTTGAGTTGACTGCGAGTTATCTTAAATTTTTTTTTTTTATAATGAGGCAAATTGTACAATTTTATTATCAAATTTATTTTCACTCATTTTTTCACTTTGATAACATATTTGGAAATATAAGATTCATTTATTTTCCAAAAAATAGCTAGTTCTATTTGACTAAGCTGTATGCCTTTTATTTTTTGCTAAAGTGTATTTGCACGGTATGTACATTTACAGCCATGATTATAATCCTCGCATTTTTGAAGAGTAAATTATTATAAAGCAAAATCGTTTGTACATCTAGAGCCCAAATGACATCGGTCACAGTATAACAGAGTCGGAGCTGTGATTTGTTAAAATTATTGTAATTTCATTTTGGTTCAAGTTTTGGAAAAGAAATTCCTTATTTTGAAAACTATTTTTAAAATCTTAGCTCTTAAAAGCAGTGGTTTGAAAACAACTTATATACATATAAACTTTATTGCGAAATGTAAGTTTTTTTCCCGGAGGGTATTTTTAAATGCATGCGTTTGGCGTAAAGTGTGCACGTATTTTTGTAACCACTTTCCAATGAATTTACATTTTCCGCTTCCGTGTTTTTCTCTTTTTCCGTTCCTCCTTGTTAAGTTTATAAATTTCAATACGTTTTTTGCGCTTTTTATTTTGGTGATGTGCCATCTGAATAAGCAGCATCTGTTGGAAACACATTTTACTTCAAATAATCCAAATATTGTGGAAAAATATTTTACACAATGTATGTAGATACGTCTATCTATGTATGTATGTATGTCTATGGCGGCATCAATTCGTATTTATTTGCACGCCAAAGTAGGTGTTTCTTGTATCACGTAGATTTAACAATTTTTTTTTCTTTGTTTTTACGGATTTCATTGGTATTTGCGATCTTTTTCACTTTGATGCTGTCTATTTGTTATAGCATGCACTGAGCATTGAAGTCTGACGTACAGTGATTATGCGGTATGTATTCTAAATTTGTTAAAATTTTTTAAATAAATTAGCTTCTCCTATGGAAAATTTTGAAAATATTAAAAAAACATTAAAGTTGGAAACCATACAATTATCGGGCAATGTTTTTTTTTTTTTTTTTTTTTTTTTGATAAAAACCTTTAAAACTCATTCGAATTAAGGGGTGATGGAGTTTTGAAATCGAGAAAAAATCGATTTTCGAATTTTTTCAAAGAATTTAGTTTTAAATTTTAGTGAAAAAATGTAAATTTTACTTTTTTTTTTTGCTAATACTTAGTTGTTTAAAAATTATTCCGATCGGTATTTTTCTTTCTTACTTCTATGAAGTATAAGGATGTGTTGGCCAGATGAATAGTTTTGAAATATATATGGAGCAAAACGAGTATCAGCATTTTTTGTGTGTTTTTTGATAGCTATGTTTGCAACCTTTTTATAAAGACAATAATTTTTTGCCAAACTCTGTTTTTTTTTAATGGTTAAAACTGTCTACGATTTGCAGCCAAATTTCATTGGCTCAAAAGTACCTTTCCTCCATAAGCCAACTCTTTGTAATGTATTGAACTTTGAAGAGTTTCAAAGAAATATTTTTTGTTATCCTTTGAGCATAAGCATCAATCAATATATTTAAGAAAATGTATTGTAGATAATTAAGAACTCAAATGATTATCTCTTGTGATAGCACTCAGCATCAATTTGAATTAAACATGAGTATGAAAATTGAAAAGTTCAAGTTGTCAGCTCAAATCAATCAAAGAAATTTACAAATTTTATACTCGCAAAATTCAAGCATAGACTAATTGAAAACAGTAAATGCTTTGATTATATATGTTACTACAACCACATTTGTAAATACGAAAACACCTTAGTGAAACATGAAAAAATGATGACTGCTACAAACAACCTGGTTTTTTAATATTTTATTTTTCTAAAGTCCATTGTGTATTAGCGGCAATAATTAAAGGTCATATTTTTTTAAGACAACACTATTAAAACAAGTTGTTATAACATTTGGGAACTAAATATCATCGATTAAAAAAACAATGCTCAAGCTACGGAAACGAATTGATAAAATATTGGCAATAAGTCTCAGTTACTAATAAATGTATCGCTCATAAATAAATTAATGTTACTCATACGTCCTGGTAAGCTTAATTTAAATAATAAGAGAGTAATATCAGAAGATCTTGTTTGATAGAATCTATACTGCTCAATTTGACTGAAATGTCAGTTATTTATTTAATTTTCTTTTCAAATTAATGTGTCGTACAAGAGCTCAATCCATCAAAAAAATTTAAGCGCTGAAGACTAAGAAATATTATACAATATTAAAATAACACAAAATGTTTGAATGTTAATCATACGCCACTATAAGCTAAATTTGACACTTAAAAAAATTTTCGCAGAATCTATTTAAGAGATATGTAGACCTCTATGGATGGCTAAACTTTCAACCTTTCATTTTTCATTGTTGCCGCAGTTCATTGATATACCAGATCATTGTTTATTAGCAGCCATGTTTATAACATATATTTTTCTAATGAGCAAACAATAATAAAGTTAAGTGCTCATATCAGCTGTGGTTTAAATCTCATCGGTAAAAGAGTAGCAAAGCCAGAGTTACTGCAGTTGAAAAGTACTGTATCAGTGCATATAAATAAAAATTAGTAAATGTTTATCATACGACATGTTGGGCAAAATTTGATATGTAAAAAAACATTCTATTATGATAGAACTTTAAATGCTTTGCTTTCATTTTTTTTTTTTTTGGAAGTTTACTAACGTGCAACATCCTCCCTGAATATAAAAACTTATATTATTTTATTTTAGATGAAATTGCTAAGAAAACTTTGACCTCAAAATAACAATAGTGCATAAATTACTGAAACAAAGTAATACAATGTTAGTATAATATAAAATAAATAAATATCTGATATCTAATAAAAAAATAAGTTTTTGTATGATCTCTTTTGACGGAGTTCTACCAGTCTCCTCTCTGTCCCTCAATACGGAAGGCTTGAATGAGACAAAAGAATTTTTAGCGTCTTTGTCTAGTCTTCATCAATACTAAGCAGTCGATGATATCTTAGTATGACAAGTATTTCCAACTGGGTAATCTATTATTTAATTTTCAAATTTTAAATTAAGTGTGGAAATTTTTCAAGTAGCAATTCAATACTAAAGCGCACAGTGCATACTTCAGTGTTTTACTCATTTTACAAATATTCTATTTTGTGCTTTTTTTTTGTTTGTTTCTCCTTCACCTTCTGCTTTATCAATGGCGTTCTGTATTTTTCAAAACCCTAACAAGTCAAGGACTTTGATTTGCTCGCTTCAATGTCATAACACTAATGTGCTGATGACGATGACGACGACGACGACGACGATAATATCAGCAGGGGACGCAAATATGCCGTGTGGGTTTTAGCTTTCAAACAGCTTTCAATTTGCATACTTCGATGTCATAGTAGTTGTCTAATGAGACTCTTAAGTATGGAAATTTTAATGAAGGGTTGATTATTTTTTTGTTTAAATTAAATTTCAAACTTTGAAGGGTTATCCTTGGAAGCAGTAAAATGAGAAAGCTAATTTTTTTTACTGGAACAAATAAATAGGGAAAATTACGTAGGTTTTAAAGCCGTTTGAATTTTAGAAAAGGACGCAGTAATGCCTGGTACAAAGCCGTACCCCAGTTGAATGTAGGTATGTAGATGAAGTTTTTATATTTAAAGTAGGGAAGTTTAAGCTGTTTGTCGTTGGGCTTAGTCAAAAATCACATTATGATTTCTATGACAGATAGACACCGTATCGGGGCATATGCTGAAAACTTGGTGATTAAATTACCCGAGGTTTGTGCTGTTCAAATGAAGAACACAGATGTCAACGTACATCTAACGACCAAATAGTGAGATATCATGTCGAACTTCAGATATAAGTAAAGTCTCTACATTAACTTTCAGGTCTCCAAACAAGTCACTTCTTATGCAACTCTAATTAAGTCTCTTTTAGGTGTCTGATAAACACCAAAGGAAGATACTTTACCAAGTTTCTTAAGGACTAACCAAATGGGGAATATGTCTTAATACTTCATATAGCAAATAGCTCTTAGAAGCTCCTATAAAAAATGTATAAACATAATATGTTGTCTCATTACTTGTACTTAAAAGTCCTTTAAAATAAGCTAAAGAAACCTTTTTAACAAGGATGCTTGCCAAACTTTTAATTATCATACTTTTTTGTGCTCTTAGCACTTTTACTCAAATTGTCGGCTTATTCTAAGCTAAAAGTTTCAATTTTTTCATTTGCTATATATATATATATTTTTTTACATTAAAATATTTTTGTAACTTTTTGATTTAAGTGATTTTATTTCTTGTTTTTGCATGCCTTTTCCACTAAGTAAATAACGAGATTAGCTATATCTTTTTACTATAAATCGACGCTTTATCCTCACATCATCATATGAGTTTACTGCATACTACTTACAATAAAAAATCTCTTCTAAGTTAGCTCCTGTAAAGTAAATCTCCCATAGAAAATATCAAGTCTTTGCTAATCTTTACACTTAACAAAAGCAACTTAATACACAAACAAGCTGGAGAAATAACAACGACGAGTTTAATTAAAAATTTAAGCTAAAAAAAAGTCATTGAATCTAGTACTGACTAGGGAATAAAAATAATATGCAGCTGATTTGCAAGGTGTGACAACGATAAAAACAACTAAAACAATGGCGACAACAATCCCTTGTAATTGGTGTCAATACGTGATAATTGAATTAACGACAATGACGCGGGGCAACATCAGCGCAAAAAGAGCTGGTGAGCAGAAAGTACAACATCACATTGCATTGTCAATGTGATTCCAATCAGTGTTGCATTCATTTTCATTATCCTTTGCAATTTTTACATTTTTTTAAACTGTTTGATTTCTTCCATTAATGTAGGTCTTTTTTCCTTTATTTGATTATGCTTTGATGTACACTTTTATTACAGTCTCCTACTTGTGTTGCTGCTGTTGACTATCATTGGATTCTACTTTTCTTCATTAAATGTGCAAACAACTGAAATTGACGTGATTGAATTTGACATAAGGCAGCAGAAGGGATAATGCAGTAAAAAGGTTAATTTCTGGAAAACAAACAAGAACACAGTAGCTAAGCAAGTTTTTAGGGACAAGAAGTCATACTGTTGCAGTCAGCTGTACTTAAAAGTTACAAAATTGAAGTCAATTGTAGTCATTGGCAGTTTGTAGTACCTATACATTAATAGCCAGTTGTTATTTTAATTATGTATTCAGTAGTAGGTAATAGGAGTCAAAAGTAGTAATAGTCAGTAATATTCGTAGTAAGTAGTAGTAGTAGGCGGCAGACAGTCGAAAGTAGCTAGTAATAGTCAATAGTACTAAAAAATTGTCAGTCAGTAGTAGGCAGTGGTCAACAGTAGTCAGTATTAATTAGTAGTAGTCAGCAGCAGTAAGGAGTAGTGGTAGTTAACAATTGTTGTTAGGAGTAGTGGTCAGCTCTAGTTAATGATGGAAAGTAAGTAATTGATTAGTCAGAGCTTAATCAGAACTTCTTGCCAACATACTGTACTCCGTGTAAATGTGCTATTGTTTTGACTTCAGTGGAAGCCATGTTGTGTGTGCGCTAGTTTTATTCAAGGAAGTCACATTGATCTGATACGACTTTAATTGTAACAAGATAAGCTGTGATTTTTTTATCTACTATTTCTCACGTTAAACAACACTCTTGTTTTTCAATATACGAGTACCTACATACATATGTTTCACCAAATGATATTATAATAATTAAATTGGATTAACAAAGGCTATTGAATGTGAATGTTGAGAGCGAAGAATTACTTTGAATACAATTAAATTAGATTAAATCATTTAATGCGCTTACAATATAAATCGTTTGCTTTAAATATTTTACAAATACATAAGCAGCAACTTACTTACTTGTCAATAGTATTAAGTGCGGCATTTACCTGAAATTAAAAAAAAATATTAGTTAGCTATGAAAACAAATAAATTTTTAATTAATTCAGCTTTTTTTTACCAAAAGTAGACAAAAATCTAAGTGACTGCACGAAAATTCAAAGTGAATTTATATTCATTAGTAACAAAGTAGCTGCATTATTGATGTGTGAAATCAATGAACAAAACACAGATTTTCCTATACCCACGATACGACAGGTCAAGGGTCATGAAAATGATCTTTGAAATATCACTAAATCTACAATTTTTTGGAACAATAGGAATCGAGAAACTAAAAAACAAATTATTATTTTTAACATTTGATCTCTAACCCTTACCATGAAAATGATTTTGAATTTGAAAAAACTGCTTGTTTTTCCACTTAATTTTGCATAGTTTTTGTAACGTATCAGAAACGCTTCAAATGAAATCAAAAGCCAAACATTGGCACATTGTTGAAAAGTTTCTGTAATTTCACTGAATTTTTAAAAGATTTCGTGTTAAAGATTTCTGAAAGGTTTACGAAACGTTACATGTTAAGTGGTTATGTAACACATCCGTTTTTGCATCTATGAAAGTTACACTTTAACGAACTTAATTATATTTATAAAATAAAGAATAGACTGCGGCACCAGCTTTCCTAATTCTACTCACTTTTCACGAGTACCCATGTGTTTCCTCTACTGTAATGATTGAACACTTCTGATATTTACAGAGCTTAAGTTGTATTTGCTATTACTGCAAAGGTTCTAAACTCTCGAATCGGCTATTATTATTAAGTTGTAGGATTATACTTTCATCAATTGCTAAGATAGGAATTTCAGAGGTTGATATTTGAAAATTTTACTTTGTATGCAATAAACAACAACTTTATGACTCAGCCCTTTGATAATTCGATTACCTTAAGACTTCAAATTCATGTGGTAGCGTAGTGAAATCGTTGCACTTTCAACTTTCTTGAATTTTTTCTACTTCATTTGTTCTGCATCAATGCGCGTAGGTAAAATATGCACAGACGATCGTTTGCTACATTTACTGCGTTATCAAAAGGAGTATGCTTCAAAAATATCCTGCAATATGAATTGAGCGCATTACTTTACTGATGCCTTAGCCTTTGTGTGGGTTTCGAAGGAAACTCTTGTCTAGTTTAATCATTGTGCCTACAAACCTTAGCTCAACTAGAAAATTGCTGAGCCTAAAGCACCTTAACTCGGTTTGAATTTTCTCCGGATGTTTCACTTTTAGTATGCAGTATTCTTTCAACAGATTTATTTAGTTTTGGTTGGATTTTTTTTGGATAAGGACCATGGTATCAGCTCAGTTGGCACATTTTAAGACATAGTCACCTACAAGTGTGCAATATTTATTTCACTTAAAACGACAAAACTTTAATTTGTTAGGCATTTCAAATTAAAGTTCAAACTTTATTCAAATTTCCGCGAATATGCTGCATGAAAGTTCATTTAAAATTTCCCATTTTTGCAATGGGTTGCTATCATCTCACTTACATCTGAATGATTTTCATTTTATATGATAAAATCGTAAAAATATAATACGAAAACGACGAAAGTCATTCAAATAGACCGACACTGAGAACACTTCAGTAACAGCATATACTTAGTACACATATGCGTACGCTTAAGTGTTGTAAGCTTAGAAAGTACAGGTTGCTTGAGTCGTCATCGTCATGGAGTTTTCTTTGCATTTCCTAAAGGTTAATTAATGGTTATTGAAAATGTTGAAAGCGTTGAAAGCATTTGGTTTCCATGAGTTTTTCTTTTTTTTTCCCCTATTACTTTTTTTTTTTTTGTAAGTAGTCGATAAAAGTTAAGTAAATATTTTGAAATTTTAAGTAAATTGCATGTGCGCGTGTATGTATGTGTACTATATTTTGTGGCAGGCTATTTTATTAGGGATCATGTGTAAATTTTCATGCATGAAATGTTCCTTTATTGATGTTTATTGAAAGCAATAACATTAAATTGAAATGAAATTGGAAACCCATGCGTGCAGCATCATTATGAAGCATCATGAAGTGTGGTTATCGATACATTTGAATAATTTTGTTTTCTTTAAGTTGGCACTAATGATATTGCGTCTGTATAAATTTGAAGCATAATGAAAGGAGATGAGCATAAGAGGTTTTACTTTTTTTCTGGAAAAGTACTTCAAAATATATAAAAGATTTTCAGATGGACACAAAGAAACTAAGAAAAAATGCCTGAGTTATGCCAGACAGTAAAATTCTTTACGGGTTATCTTGTTGCAATTGTGATTGCTGAATACTTAGATAACTTTAATGTTTCAATATCTACGCCACTGCTTTATTATTCTGATACCTACATGCTTGTTTGCATTAATGTTTCAGAGTATCTAAAATATTTTAATAGTTTCATGTTTCAATTCATTACTTCATTGACAAAACGATAGCTCAAGTCTTTAAAACTAAAACTTTTGAAGGTTTCAATACTTCATTGCTTTTCAAATTCAATATTTTGATTCAATTCTGTATTGTAATAATTAAGAGCATTAATACAACAACTCATGAATAAATCAATGCTAAAATTCGAAGCTTTAAAGTGTCTTTTATCTGTACTTCAAGTCATTAGTGCCGCAATACTTCAAAACTTTGTTCTTTTAACATTTCAATATGGCACAACTTTTATGTTTCAGTACTTCAATGCATAAGTATCTCAGTGCTTCAGTACTTCAATGATTCAATTACTCAATGCAAGACATTTCATTTCATTCTTTACATCAAGAATTATGTAGATGATTTTTTCTATTTTTCAAATGATAATGAAGTGCTATGATGTATATTTGAAACAAAAGCATCAAAGCTACAGTACTGAAGTGTGCTTAGTGTGACCGCACATTAACAATGCATCAATATTTCAATGTACAAATATTTCAATATCCATATTCTTTCATGCCACAATATTTCAATGCTTCCAAAAATCTATATATTAAAGGTATCCTTGCTACAGTATATTATTTTTTCGGAATTTTTTTGAACCAATACTTCAATACGCTTATATTTCATTAGTTCATCAGTATAAGGCATCAATATTTTAATACAAAAAGAATTCAATGATTTTAGTATTTCAATTTATCAACGATCTAATGTTTTAATATTTGAATACATAAATTATTTAATGTTTAATGCTTTGCTATCCCTTTACTTCAATTGGGTGGTAGTAATAGTTAGTTGCTTCAACAATTCGTTAATGTAATACATTGATACCTCATGTCTGGCATCAATACTTTACTATTTAAGTCTCGGATACTTCAGTGCTAAACACTACACTGAAATCATTCAATCTCCTAATGCTTTGATACTTTAATGCTTCAGTATTCAAATTTATTGAAATACTAATACTTCAATCATTTTAAATTTAAGTATATACCCAATGTGCACAAAAAAGGATGCGGGTCTGTTACGGACCCGGAACGGACTTCATAAATGGATCCGTTACGGACTCGTTTTTTTAGAACTAAAACGGATCCGTTACGGACTCGTTTTTTTAAACAAAACGGATGCGAGCCGGACTCGTCTTTTTAACTAAAACAGATCCGTTATAGATCCGGAATGGACTTCATAAATGGATCCGTTACGGAATTGTTTTTTTTTAGCTAAAACGGATTCGTTACGGACTCCTTTTTTTAAATAAAACGGATGCGAGCCGGACTCGTTTTTCTTAACTAAAACGGATCCGTTACGGACTCGTTTTTTAAAATAAAACGGATGCGAACCGGACTCATTTTTTTAAACTAAATCGGATCCGTTACGGACTCGGAACAGACTTTTTATACGGATCGGTTCCGGACTCCTTTTTGGTGAACAAAATGGATCCGTTCCGAAGTTGGTTTTTGTAAATAAAACGGATCCATTCCAGATTCCAATTCTGACACGATTTGGATGCGAAATCGTGGGTGATTCGCCTCCAAACAGCGGAAAGGATCGTCCGCGTTGTCGGATCCGTTTCGAACGCGGAACGGACTTCATATTCGGATCCGTTTCGGATTGGTTTTTTTGTTAATAAAACCTGGAAGCTCCTGGTTCAAACCCCGGCGACGGCATAGTTTTTTTATTTTTTTTAATTTTTTAATTTAAAGGTATTTAAAAAACAAAAAGAAGTAGAGAACTGTATTTACCTAAATTGAAAATATCTTGAAAACTGCCTTTTATGTTAATAATAAATAACGAGTCCGTTATGGAACCGTTTTTTTAAATAAAACGGATTTGATCCGGACTCGTTTTTAATTATTGATATTAAAGACAGTTTTCAAGATATTTTCAATATATATAGTTCTTTTTTGTTTTTTAAATACTTCCAAATTAAAAAATAAAAAAATTAAAAAAAATAAAAAAAAAATTATGTCATCGCCGGGATTCGAACCAGGAGCTTCCCTAATTAGACAATGGTTTTGACATGCGCAGTTTAACGACATCATTTAAGTATGTCTTAAAAATGCTGTCAGTAGCTGAGTTGGGTAAGATGAGCATCTTTGAACAGTGACATGACGCAGGACGCAGGTTCAATTCTGTGATCGGGTGACGTAAAAAAAAATTTAATTTCTCCTTTGAAGTCTTAAAAACGTATTAATTACATTAATAAACAATAAGTAACAACAACAGTATTTCGCATCCGAATCGTATCAGAATCGGAGTCTGGAATGGATCCGTTTTATTAACAAAAAACCAATCCGAAACAGATCCGAATATGAAGTCCGTTCCGACTTCGACGGACGATGCGGACGATCCTTCCCGCTGTTTGGAGGCGAATCACCCACGATTTCGCATACGAATCGTATCAGAATCGGAATCCGTTTCGGATAAATAATACGAAGAAGTGGATCCCAAACGAATCCGAAACGGATCCGTGTGGCACACTGGGTATAACGTAAAAATCAAGATTGGAAATATTTTTTAAAAAAAACTGCAAATATTTGCAACCAAAAAAAAATCACTGATTTCAATTTAATTCAAATTTTTACTTAAAAAATTAGTGCATATTAAATTTTTCCAAGCTTTCTCGAAATATTCATATAGAAAACAAACACCACCTCCAGCTGCCTCAAATTGGCAACGCTTTTCATTCCAGTACATGCTGCTACTGCTTTATTTATATTTATTCCACATTGTTATGATGTTGCACACAAACAGTAGATTTATGTTGCACAGCCTCCAGCCAATGTGGTGTGGCTGCCGTCATTGTTGTTTATATGCTGCTAATCTCCACTGGATGGCGCCACAAAACCAATGTTATATTTTATTTTTTATGGCAATGCAATGCACTGTAATACAATTTGCCAGTAGCGATATAAATAAGAATGCGCCATACTAAATGAGTATGAGGAATGAGTGATAGATCTCTAGCAAAGGGGTTATCTATGGTATTTATAATAGAAATTTAAAATCCTCCATTCTATTCAAACAAATGTAGAGCTCAAGATTAAAGTCACTGAACTACAAAAAGTAGTAGCTGTGTTTTTATACTAAGTAGTACATTATAGATTTACACCTGTGGAATTGCTATTAGATTTTAACTGCATAAATAAATTAGTTGTACGATATTTAGATTAAAGTTTATGTGCAAAGGAAGCAGTACATTTTTAAATTATTTTATTTAAAGTGGGTCATTTTTAATGTTTCTTTTAAGACTTGCAATTTTTAGTTAATATAGTTCAAATATCGGAACTACTGAGCCGCTTTTAATTACAACTTCTTAAGTTTACATACTAAATCTTGGGCCAATCAGAGATTGCATTTTCCTCGATTATGTAATTTTGTTATATGTATTAAGTAGATATTAAAGGTAGGCACCAAATAAACATTAATCATACGACCAGTTGAACATTTTTAAGTTTTAATAATAAGCACCAAATAAGAATACAATGAGATTAGAACATAAAAATGCCAATGGAAAAGAGAACGCATTGTAAAATCTATTTTAAGAAATATCCATTTTCTAAAAATTTTCAAAATTTAAATAGAAAAAAGTTCCAAATGCAAATAGTTTCCTTTCCGATTCCCGACTTATTAAAAATGCAATAAAGTCTTATTGCTTTTTGGGTCATAAAAATTCAACAACAAAACTAAAATCAAACTCAAACTACTTCCAAAATACTTTCAAAATATTTTTAAAAACAAATGTTTAAAGTGCAATTAACTGCACACAGAAAGGACGAAAAAAAAAAACTGCAAACTATTTTGCTGCAATTTCACAAACACTTTCAGCAAAGCTTTTTTTCTTCACCACCACCACCACCACCACTAGCACCACTACTAATGTTGCACAAGAGCGTACTTCAGCTTTCCTGCAATTACAACAAACAACTCGTTGAAAATCCTTAAAATTAATTAACGTCCGAAAAATGTTCACTTGTAATTAGCAAAGTTTTCCGCTAAAACTTTGTCAACTTTTCAACCCGTTGCGTCGGAGGAAGCCAGCCAACATTTGCAAAAGCAACTGGAAATACTCCTACAATAACGGCAACATGAAGAAATATAAGAAATACATGAAACTCTGGTGTACAAACTAAAAACAGCGGTGAATACAACAAAACATCACATCACAGCGCACTTATTGAGGAAACGCAAAATGACACCGATACTGATGCCTCTCGATGCGCGCTGTAGCCTTTCGAGACTTCCGCGTAACGTCAAGTTTTTTGTCATTTTAAGTAGTGACGGTGCCGCAAAAAAATAGAAATCCTTAGACGAGCTTTTAAGCTTAAATAAAATTACGCTTTTTAGATGTTGTTGTTGTGTCAAGTTTAAATGCAGCATGTTGCGTTTGGACTTGCGGCGCACTATACTGGGTGTCGTGGAAAAATTCAATGAATCAAAACAAAATTAGTGCTGAAGTTTTGGTGTGTGATAGAATTGAAGTTTTAAAGTATTTAAGTATTTTTTTTTTTTTTTTGATTTATTAAAGTATTGAATTGATAAAGTTTAATAATCCGGAAACATTAAAGAACAAACAAAAGTATAATTCTTCTTTTTAATTTCAGATACTTCTTGATTTCTGTGGAATTTTGCTCAGACTTACAACACCTTTTCAACGTTGACGAATTTTGATTTTTCAGATCTTGATATTTTTCAACTTTTTCGTTGTACCAGTGATGGCATTTTCGGTACATTTTCAGAACATTTGGATTATTTCCAAAAATTACCATTTTCCATTTGTTCCGTAGTAGTAAATTTAGCTGAAATAAGCGTTAAAAGCGGAAGAAAACTTTGGGATCCTTTTTTCGTAAAAATTTGCATCTTTTAATTTTAGTTATTTAAAGGATTTTTTTGATGTTTGTAACGAAAAAGTTCAATCGACATCTATAAGCTACATTTCGTGTCTCGATTAAGTACATTTTCATATAACTGAGTCACTGATCGATATTCTTGTCTACTTTTCAATATCATACGACAATTTTTAATAAGTTTTTCGATACTTATCGATTTTTGTGATAATTTTTCATACTTTTTAATTTGTTGCTACCATTTGTCTTTTGATAAGATTCGATAGTTTTTAATTCAGATAAATTTTTTTTTTTTGATTTTCAAATTAGCACTCTATTCTTCAAAATTTATAATAAACAAAACAAATTACTGTGTAACAAAGGTGTGCTATTGGCAGTCCTGTATTTTCTATTTTTTGCCTGAAAATAAAGAATATAGCATTTTTGCACAAATGCACATACTACTACACCCACGCCAACACAAAACATTAGCATTGCAAGAAAAAAAAACACCCATTAAAAAAAAGGTCCTTTGAGCGCGAGCTACACCATATAACCAACGGCCAATGCATTCATTGCCTTTCCAATGTTGCCTGCGCAATATTAACTTTGTGCTGTCATAGCAGTTTGTTGTTGTGTCGCTGCAGTTATTATTAATTAAAAATGTCACTGACTTTACAATGAACGCTATGCCGCTTTTAATGTAAAGAGCAAAAACTGATCTACAAAAACACAGCGCTCTTAATGGCGGTTAATTTCGCCAGTAGACGACAAGCATTGTATCGCAAGGAACGAATAGCATAACGTCAATTAAAAATGCAACATAAAGTGCATATTATGCGATACGATAATTATAATATTAGATAATGTACGATAGAATTAATTTGATATGATTTTGAGTTGTCTTATAATGCTGTCTAAAACAATATTTAAATTACGGTGCCTGTGATATTGCATCAAGGAAACACAAAAACCAAAAGAAACCAGGATTAAACCAGGATTATTAAAACCGAAAAATTCAAAATATTGACTTGGTTTTGGTTCGTGCAATTCTTATTCATGTGATGAATATGTCGATTAAATTTTATAAGGATCTTATCAGTAGTTTCGGAGAAAAGACCGGCACCGTATGAAAAAAAAAACACTTCGTGCAGATATTTGTATCAATGTATTCGTAGAGAGCTCGGATCTTTACGAAAGTTTAACACGATGTTTTCGAAGTGGTCTCCTTTTGAATTCCGTATAAATCAAATTGAGTTTTTAAAATCGCCAAATCAGGATGGTCCTTTAACACCAGATTATTATAGGGCTATGTTCCAGAAAAAATATGTGTCAAAACTTCACTAATGATTTCAGCACTGAAAGAAAATGTCAGAGCTGTTTTTCGCAAAATATATCCGCATATACCTACACGAAACCGTAATAAAAAAAAAATTTCAATTGAATGACTTTTTGTAGGCAAAGCAAAGGCGGAAATTTAGCGCACATATTGTATTTTCTTACTAACCTCAAATTTTGACTTTCGCTTAAAATTTCACAAAAATTTACATTTTCCTGATGATTTAAAATGACAACTATTGGTGAATGACCCAAATTACGCCTATTTTTGGATGACCCTATATGTTTCAAAGTTTAAAATACAAAATTTAAAAAAAAAAAACAGAAAAACTACTGCAAAGGTGCTGTGAAAAAAATTGCGCGAAACAAAAACAACACTATTTATGTAGGCATTTTAAGCTATGAAAACTGAAATGCTTTTAGGCAAAAACAAATAACTTGCATTTAAAGCAACACGTTTGTGTTACAGCAAACAAACAAATAAACAAACAACGAAACAAAAAAAAACTGCACGAACAACTCAGAACAGCAGTACACGCCAAAGAGTGCATTTTTATGCACAACCATAAATTATGAGACCGACCTTAATACAAAACAACAACAACAACAACAACAACACTAAGCGCAACAACAATTAGAACAATGCAAACGCATTGAAGCAAACAAAACAAAAAAAAAAAAAAATAAAAACAAACAACAACAGCGAAAATAGCATCAAAACTAATGTATTACGCTGTATTGTATTTGTTTTTGTTGTAGTTCTAGTTACATTTGTTGTTATCTTTTTGTATATGAACAACTGAACAGCGAACAGAACAGAACAACAATAACAATAATGAAAGCTCTTTTCTATTGGGCTACACGCTGTTTTGCGTTGACTTTTGCCAGTTGCTGAATCTATGCTGCATACATATTTGCAATATGTACATACACACGAACATTGGACTATGTATATGAGTAGTTAGCAATTAAGCTCTCAACATATGTATGTGCAAGTCTGTGTATAAAATATGTGTTAGTATGTCAATGTGTAAGTCAAATGTTAGCAAAAAAATGTGCACATATACACTTTTAAGCTGCTTGGTTTTATTTATTGGCTGTGCAAAAAAAAAAAAGAAAAGTGTAGCATACTTTTGAGCATAAATTGCTTTGTCACAACACCGCAACGCACAAAGTTCACAAAACTCACAAAATTTTTTTTTTTTTTTGTTTTAGTGTTTTGAACCCTTTTGTAATTGTACCTATGTTTTTTTTTTCATTCTTCTTTGTTTTTGTGTTAACAAAATTAATTAGCAACCCTAAGCAACGTCACCACTATACCATCAAGAAATAAATTTTATTTTTATTATACTTTTTAAGGCAATAAAAAAGCAGCAAAATTTAAGCAGCCTACTTATAAACAAAGTGACAGTGCTTTTTGTCAGCGTCGTTGAAAATATAAAACGTAATTAATTTGAAAAGTATTTTTATGACTTTTATGCAAAGCACTAATCTACAAGCCAAAGTTGGGTCCAAGTGATAGCTAAAATGCACTTGAAAAAAGAAATTACGATTTTTTGCTGCTACATTTCTAACACAGCGTAAGCATAAAGCTTTATTATGTGTATTGAAAGAGATTAATTTTTGTGCGTTGGATATCCATGACGCACAAGCAGTGTTTCAGTATGATAGTTGTAAATGTTTCATTGTTCGACAAGATTTTTTTCGTCTTCAATATAGTCACTGAGCTTTTTGAATGCTCTACAATAATATGTGTATTTGACTTGTGGCCGCTTAAAAAGTCTAACAATAAAAGATTTAATTTCAAGCTTCATTTTGTTGATCATTTTCTTATAGAAAATGTTATTTAGAATGAAACAGTGAAGAATTAAAATTTTTTACTTACGTATGTGAAGTTTTTAATGAAAAAACGTATTTTTATTTACTGCAAGTTTTTGTTGAATAATAATTAAGGTTTCCGTGACGTATGATCAACATTTGATTCAGACATAATAAATTCCTAAATTGACACTTTAAGTTTCAATGTAGCTTGCAAAAGAAATGAAAATTTCTTAAGTTCTCTTTACATTGAAACTTTGAATTTATTTAATTTGTCTTTAACATAAAAAATAGCATGAAGTTGAATATGTGGCTCAAATTATTTAAAAGAAAATTTTAAGAATTTCTTATTTGATTAATTGCTGCTTAGAAACAACAACCAACAAAGCAATTATCTCATATTTTCGTAATATTTCAATCAGTATTTTTTTAAAAAACTAAAAATTTAATGAAACATGTAAGCTACAGTGATTTTTTTTCTGTGTATTAACCTGTTCAATTAAGCTGGCTTATTTAACTACACATTGACATTTGATACTTTACCAAAACAAAAAAAAAAAAAAGATATTATTCACTACATATAAACCAGCTTAGCAAACAGAGAATCACATTTGCCTTTCTTCGAAATAAAAGCAAAAACATTTAATGTTGTAAAAAAATATCATGTCACCAACATTGTTCTCATTTATTTTAACAATTTCAACAATAAAATTTAAATTTTCTTAACATTTGCCATCGTTTTTTCATACGGCGTTTTGAGCACAGCCGGTTTTTTGCCGTGCCGTTATTGCTATTCTAGTAAAAGCATTTTATATATCCGCTTCCGGTGTTACCATGCTTTTTATTTATTTGCCTAATTTAACGAAATTGCGTATTTTTCATACGTTTTTGCTACTTCTATTTGTTTCATTCTCTTGTCTAAGCAACAACAATTTGTAAGCATTAAAACGAAAAATGAAAACAAAAACACAAAAAAAAAACAAAATGGCATACAGATCTTAAACACCTGTTTCCAATTGCTGTGTGTAAATAAATAAAAATGTATAATGCGTTGAAAAATACAGCAAAGCTGTTGAAAAATTTGCATTTTTAACGAAATACAAATGAAAATTCATAGTTGCGCAAAGTGGAAAAAAATAAAACACACAAACAAACAAACAAACAGGGATTTCAATAAAATATATGCGCATTGCTGCTGCAAATTGTTACAAATCGTACATCATTTAGCAGCGCTGGTAGAGGTTGTTAACATTTAAATGTGTTCTGTTGACAAGGTCATAAATAGCTGCTGCGTTTTTAAATTTTTTTCTTAAGGATGTATAATTAATTTAATTTTTCTAACCAGATAAAAGTGGCAGTTTGAATGCAATTTAAATTAAAAAATTATAACATTGCTTGCAAAAAAATGTGTGTTTAATTTAAAGAGCGACATGCAATAATTTTGCTGGTTGAAAAATAAAATTATGAATCAATGCTAGTAAAAATCTTCTAACTAATGGTTAGTCTTAAACTTTTTTGTGCAAATATATACATTCTTTATAGAATAAAACGATTGATTGTAAAAAAATGTTTATCATACGTCATGTTGTATTTTCAGAATTCTTATATATATTTTTGTAAAGCTTTAGCTTAATGGTCAGCTTTTATTTTTTGTCTCGTTGTACATAATCTAGCATATATATATATTAAAACTTTTCCTTTGATCCAAAAAGAGTAGAGTAATGACTCATCATTACTTAATTTTTAATATATTTTCTATTGTTGCTATGCTTGCTTGCAAAAGCAGACTTTGTTTTTGCTTCAAAGAGCAGCCATAGTGCAAACTTTAGATTATTGAAGGAAAGTTAACATGCAGTAAAACATGCAAATTATCATGAGTTTAAATAGCATCAGGGCATGTCTATCAAAATTTTTTTGCTTTATTGCATGGAAAATATATTTCATAATTATATTATTAAAAAACAATTTTAACCCATTAAACTTAATACTATTGAGACGCAACCGAAATTCTATAAGAGCTGCAGCAATGAATGTACTTACAATAAAAGTAACGTCAAATCTTGATAATTTTTTATAAAGTGATACGTGAGTTTTCCGTTGAAGTACACATTTCACATAAGCATAAAGTTTATTATACGCCGTGGTAATTTCGCTAATCTTTAAGGGAGTTTTTCACACATAAACAAAATATTATCGAAATATTATTTTTAAACAAGAAAACACCTCCATATTTGCATTTGCAAGTATGCATCACATATTGTGCATGTGCTTGCAACTCAAGTACGTATGCATGCAACAAGCAACATACTTGTGTATGTGCGTTCGTTCATTCGTGCGTGCGTGCGTGCATACACAGCAATTAAACGCATATCAACACAAATTAAATATGCAATACTTTGTGCAGTCACACACTACGATTTCACTTCACTTTTATTTATTTAAATGTTCAAGTGTTTGCTTAATTTAAAATGTTGTTGTTATTGCATATTTACATATTTTAATTTGATTGCTTCGTTGTTAATTTTTGTTGTTGTTATAAATCCATTTTTGTTTATATAAGAAATTTTATGTTAACGCTTTCAATTAGTTGCATTTCAAAATTACACAAAAAAAAATTAAATTAAAATTATTAATAAATTTCATTGCATTATTTCTTAATTCGCCCTAATGCGTTTAAAAGTGCTGCACGCACCTTTAAGTTACCAGTGAATTCAGTAGCAAGTAAACAAAAACAACAACAAAAACAATATGCTGTACATTTATTATACGCTGCAACGCATACACAAATACACTTAAGCACAATCAAACATTCACTCACTTACGAACGCTTAATGTGGCGGCGGATATGCCGCCATATTGTTGTGCAGTAACTACGCTGTGTAGTTATCAGTAAATGCATTCACTGCCATCGCTTTGTTTGTTTTGTGCACACAATAAAATTTATGGATTCTCATTTTCAGCTGCTTTGGCGTCCACTTCCGGTTGCCTGCCAGCATCGTCGACATCGTCTACCGTGGCTACCGCGCAATTTAGTTGGTTGAGTGAGCGACAATAGTAGCGTACAGTGGTATAGTTTTTATCAGGGACAATTATTATTAATAAGAGCTATTATATAACTGTCGGTAATTATTATTTTTCAATGGATTCTTTTTTGCGTTGATTCATAACCATTGCCAACTATTATTCAATGGTGGTCCTGAGTCCCAAAAATAATTTTGGTCGAGTTTTGGAAATTTTTTGAAAGAGGTTGAAAATGGATTTTGACTATCATCAGAGGTGGTGGTGCTTCCGAGTCCCAAAAATTACCGATTTTGGTCCATTTTCGAAAAAAAAAGTTAAGCACCAATCGATGGTAAGAGGTCGAAAATGGATTTTGACCATCATCTGAGGTGCTTCCGAGTCCCAAAAATGACCGATTTCGGTCCATTTTCGAAAAAAAAAAATGTTATGCACCAATCGATGTAAAGAGGTCGAAAAAAAATGCTATGCACCAATCGATGGAAAGAGTTCGAAAATGTATTTTGACCATCATCAGAGGTGGTTCCGAGTCCCAAAAATACCCGATTTTGGTCCATTTTCGAAAAAAAAAAAAGTTGTGCTCCAATCGATGGACAGAGGTCGAAAATGAATTTTGAACATCATTAGGAGTATCTCCGGACCCTAGAAAGGACCGTTTTTGACCCACTTTCGGAAAATTTTTTTTTTTTGCTCTTATCGATTGGGAAAGTTCGAAAAATAATTTTGGACATCACTTTGGTTGGCTCCGGACCTTGGAAAGTACCGTATTCCTTAAAATGGTTATTTTGGGTCCCTGGTTTTTATGTATTTAAATCAAGTTTAGTTTAAAAAAATATTTGAGTTAAAATTTTGCAATTTTTCGTCTGTAGCGAAAATTTGAGAGAAGCATGAAAGTTTTTCTTAAAAATCATATTTTAAAATAATATTATGATATAATAATATGAAACTCAAAAACAAAGATGAAATAAGCTTAAATAAAAATATAATACTACCCAAAAGATAAAAAAGAAACATTGCTGGATACCTCCATTTTGTTAGTTTGATTCGGAACTGCAATATGCTTTTTGTGCGTTCTATCCCTTCACGCAGCGTAGCTTTTACACAAAAATCTTCGCACAATTAGTGGCGAGTATTGTCTCCGTTCTCTCCTCCCAATTCACATATTTCCTGCTCTATCGATGCTGATTTAGGACGGTCAGTGTTGTTGCTTCCCTAAAGGTTCAATGCGTACCGGCAGACTTCAGTTGTTAGTTACCGCAAGTCCTCGCAATCAATTTAATTTTTGAATGGATATTAGATCTAAACGGCTTCTAGTGTGCAGTTTGACATTGGAAATGGTGCTGGCCTACCAGATTTACGGTATTCGTTATCGAAATTTTTCCATTGTTTATATAAAAATCGAAGGTATAAAAGAGCCAACATAATATAAGCATCGAGTATTAACGGAAAATTAACGACCAACTTTTGTTGCACCTAGGACAGCTTCAGACGACAATTTGGTATTTGGAACATGATTCGGTCGCAGGGTCTTACGATGACAATGTGTACAGCGCCAAGATCTAAAGCATTCTCGAGAATATTATAGTTGCCAACGCCGGAATAGATTTCGAAGCATATGAGAAGCCGATAAAATTGCAAAGAGAGAGAAAATATTTTTTCCGAGACCCAATATCTTGTTGAAAGGCCTTTGAATTCATTTGTTATCCTAAAAACTGATTTAAATTTAGTAAAAATGCTTTTGCCCACTGTGCACCATATTAAGTTCATCCGCCGCTTTTGTTTTCGCACATAAGCGAATATTAGTATATTCACACATATGCTTGCGTATGTATGTCGGTTTCGTACTTACCGCTATTTATGCGCTCAAGTGTAGTACAGCTATTTGCAATTGCTTTTGTCTTTGTTGCTTTTATTTCTCATATACATTTAATTCATTTCCATTGAATTCAGCAGCATATCTCTCGCATTTACACTTTTAAATAAGCGGATAATAGTTGAAAATGAAAAAAAAAAATTATTTCTCATATTTTTTTAATGCACTCAAAACCCATTCTAAGTGATTAATTTATTTTTGCTTATTTATCGTTCCATTTTTATTAATTTTTTTTTAAAATATTTTAATTTATTTTATTTTGTAAAATATTCTTTCAATTGTGTTACAAAATCAACAACAGCGCAAAACGTACACCATGTCGTATGCGTGATTTTAATTGCTATCATTAATTGCTGTTACTCATACGACATGTTGTTGTTTTCGAGTTTTTCTATTTTTTTTTTTTTTGTTTGGCTGCTGCGCTTTTCCGTTTAAAACTTTTTTCATATAATTGAATTGTAAGTTGAATAGCATGGTGGTTACGTTGTATGTCTGCCTGCTATCAATCAAAGCAACAATCAATCATTCAGGCAACAATTTATTTGCCTAAATTAATTTCATTCAATTTGTATCTCTTTTCATTTCAATTATTTATTTTCATTTCAATTTGCGATTTTTTTTGTGCAATTATTGTCATTTTAATTAGCTTAATCAGTAACATTGCAATGATATTTTTGTTTTTTTTTTTTTTTTGTCGTTTGTTCCACTTTATAAATGTCAGTTTGTAATTGAATTTCTTTTGTTCAATTTTAATTATATTTTTTGCTTAAGTCAACTTATTCTGTATTATAGAAAAGCCATTTTTTTTTTTGGATTTTTGTTAGAGTTGCCCTCAAGCGTAATTAACTCTTAACTTAAATTGTTTTTTAAAGCCTAAAATTTCATAGAGTTCATTATGTTTATTATTTTATATAATGCAACTTAATATCTATTTTATTTTGATCAATTAAGATTGTCTCTTATAAAGATAAGATTTTAAGGCGGCCAGTATTCAATTTGTACACTTTTGTGCAATATAACGTATTCAACAAAAATACACAAACATTTGATACCTAGTAAGCATCAGCAAAATAAAATATTGTTCTAAATATCAGTTAGAATTTTGATTACTTATTACTACTTTTTATTACCGCAGCATATAGTTAAGTTTTATTACTAAACTGCCAAATATACAAATTTCTAAGGCCGTCTTTTTTTAATGATTTTGCTTTTATCCTACAAGTCGTATAGGTTTAAAAGTGCGTCCTTGAACTTCTGTTTTAATGTTGAATGCAAAAACTGTTCATGTTTTTGTTTGTTTTTGTGCATATATGTTTGCAAACATTTTTTTTTTTTCAAACTGCGTCAAGTTTGCATAGAGGGCGCAACTTTATGTTTTTCTATAAATTGTTGCTGGCTGTTTGTGTATTTGCGGATTATGCATTCAAATTATATGAATTATACTTTAGGCGTTAGCAAAGGCGGAGCAGCAGAAGTACCTGCATTAAATGAGGGCGGAGCAGCATAAACAAAAAAAAAGTGAAGGAAAATATGAAAGTAACGCGTTGCATTTAACAAGTTTTTCTGCATTTGAATATCAAAAGCTGCCGGAAAAAGAAGAGACAACACTGAGGGTTACAAAAATGATGGAGCTTAGGAAAAGTTTATTTTTTTTCCCCCATTTTACTGTAAAGTTAGAAAAAAGCAATGGAAAAATATTAAAAGTTTCTGATTTAATGCTATGTGCCAAGCAGACACGCACACATATGAATACTACATGGTAGAAGATCACTGAACTTTGTAGTGCGGTAGGAGTTATAAAGTGAAGCAGTGGAATTTGTTTTTTTTTTCTAATTTGCTTTAATGTTGAAATTGATGAATACGGTTTCTTTTAGAAACTACAAATTTAAGTCAAAGTTTTAGTTCAATAGTGCTGTTGTAAATGTCTTTTAAGTCTGATGAAATCTTGACAATGAAAATCGGGGACAAACTCACTAACAGCAGTAACTGATGAAAGAGTTTTGTGCCTAGGCATTAGATAAAAAGTGCACAGCCAGAAAGATAGGAAATACAAAAATATAACTCTTCATATGAAAGTTTGAGAAAATACTCTTTTTGGAAATATCTGTCTAAGCCACAAAATGCGTGCAATAGCATTGTTGCTGGGTTTCTTCTTCAAATATAGGCAAAAACTATAAGCAAAGTTTTGTTTTTCTGCTGCTTCTACTGCAATCACATTTACAAATCTGGTCAACATAACAGTTTGCATTCTTAAGTGTGTGTGCGTATATTGCACGTACATACATACTATGTATATACTTTTTACTATAGCTGGCTGTTGCCTATACATCTACTCTGCCTAAGGATAACAGCCAGCTTAAGCAAAACATGCTGCAGGACTTTTCTTAAATTGTGCTTGTGCTGGTTTCATTGTTGCACTTTAGGGGTTTTTTTTTATTCTTTTTACATATGTTTTTCTTCAACATTTTGTATTTTCAGTTGCTTGTTTTGTTTTGATTTTGTTTCGGTTGCCTGTTTTCTGTAGCTGTTGCATATACCGCAATGCAATGTAATGTGACAATTGAATGCAAACTGCATCTTCATGTTCAGAATAATTTTTTTTTTTTTTAAATTTTGTCTTCTCTTGTTGACTTGTTTATTTAAATCAGGCTAAAAGCATTTAATGAAGTGTATTCTTAAGCACAAACACTTAAGTGTAATTTTCTGTAGATTGTACGCTGCGCTGCAGTGCAAGCGAAGAAATAGGCGATATTTGGTACATTGAAAACCTGAATAATTTCATATGAAGAAAATTATTATAAAAATATTTGTACACGTTACTTATAGGACATAACATACAGGGTGCATTTTATGTTCTAGTTCAATTTCTAAAAATTTTTTTTAAAAATGCAATGTAATGAAACTTTGCACATATATTATATAGTCAAAATAGTATACAAAAATATTTTTTTCGGATTTTTCCGGCCTGTTTTTTGGCTGCATTTATCATTTCTAGGGTGTACTGTTTCCTTAAATCATTTGTTTTGTTTTGTTGCTTCCAAGAATCTAGGAATCATATGATTAATTTCAGAAAAGCAGCAACTTGTCCACCAACTTATATCCAAGTTAATTAAAGTTACTCCACAATAATGTAAATGAGAAATAATTATACACACACATCATTTCTGGCACATATACGCTGACACATGCACACAATATTCCTCGCACACACATGCATATAAGATCAATTTCACCAAAATATTCACACAAATACATACCTACAAGCCAATACACATGTGTGACACTTGCTTGTATTCTAATAATAATTGGCCACAAACATGAAGTTAGTTGAATGTCAATTAAATGTCAGTTAACGCATACTAACTCAGATAATAACTAACCCAATAGGAAATCCATAGAAATGACACTTAAAACAAATAAATTAATTGTGTCAAATTTATGATATGAGAAAATATTTTATATATATATTATTATATGATATTAAGAAAACCAATTTTAGAATCTATAGAGCCTGACTTTTAATGAAGAAGAAGCTGAAAACTATGCAACAAAATTATTGCAATTTTCGCTCGCTGATTTTTGCCCGTTTTAAAAAGATTTTTTGTTGCATAAACTTAGACATTGGCTTTCATTAAAAGATAAATATGAGTGAAACTCGCAGTCGTTATTGAAGCTTGTGATTGAAACTCATTCAACGCTTAGGAAATTAAATGATTTTGTTCGCACAAAAACATGTTTATAAGAAGATACCTTTTATCCCTTTAGGTCATGTGAATGTTGCATATTTTCTTTTATATAAAAAATGGCATAAATTATTTGGGAAAATTTTTTTTAAGAAAAATTAAATAATTTCTATACGGAATGATTGGTGGGACAAGCAAGCGTAGTGTGCTCTACATTGGCTTACTGGCTTTGCAACTCCATTACAATCAAATATTTTAATACGATCATCTAAATTACTTACGTGAGTCAATTTTAAATGTAAATGCTTAATGCAAAATGTCTTTATCTATTTTATTATATAAAGAGGTAAAATTTGTTTATATGTAGCAAGTATTCTTTGGAACTACTGAACCGATTTTAAAAATCTTCTACCAATAGAAAGCTACACTGTCCCAAAGTTATATGTTTTGTAAAATATAAGGGGCATGGCAACAACTATATAATAAAAACTTTTAAAACGCAATATAACAGGGCAGATAACAAGAAAAGTTGAGAAATAACCTATGCTAAGCAACTCACGAAATATGTTTGGAATTGAGCTATGGGGCTGGCACTATCCTATAAACAAAACACTTAAAACGCTATATCTTTTCACTTATGATAGCTGAAGATTTGAAACTTCGTGCTAGGATATACATATATTGTCTTTGCTAAGCATTTTATGAAAAATGGGCAGGATTATTCAATGGGGCATGACTCTTTCCATACAACCAAAAACACTTAAATGGTACTCTGAAGTAAGGACTGCGAAGAATTTAGGTGAGATTATACAACGGGAAGTGCGTGGGCAGAGCCACGAGTACAGCTAGTGTCTTATAAAAATAACTGTTTTTAAATCTATTAACAGTCATCACTTTATTTCCAACTGGAATAACATATATGTACGATAACATAAATTACCACGACACACAAACACTTATCCTACATTGACTTAATTACATAAACAATGAAATAACATAATTATTAACACTTCACTAGCATACACCAACGCAATGATATTGATACTTAGTAATGTAGATGAACATACATATGTACAACGTTGAAAAGCATACACCCACACAAAACATAATACACATGCATGTATGTATTGTGAAAAGATTTGTTGCGACAGCTGCACATCCAAATTTCTTGGTAATACAACCACAACAGCGGTATCCACATGATTGCGGTATAACATGTCCCCTTGTATGGCACCATGAACAGTAACAGTCAACAACAGCAACGACACATCGCAACGGAGGCAACCAAAATGAAATGACAGTAACTTGATATTTGTTCCTAAATCACCCAATCAAGCTATCTAGCTTCTTGCAGTCACCACTTGAAGTGGTCATTGCCATGTTAGGTTTTCCAGAATGAATGATTTTTAACAACCAAAAACTATAAAATCTTTATTTCGTACTTCTGTCTTATTCAAATGCTTCACATTGTAGTTGTGCAGTGTAGCCAGATATTCAATAATAAATTTTTTAAAGTAAGATGCTTCCGATCAAATCGTGCAATTATGTTTGATTTTTATAATATTTTTCATTCTCGTAATTTATTTTTCATAAGTTTTCTTTGCTTAACCCAAGGAGGTTCAGGGATTTTTTGGCGCTAACAGGTACAACTATATGGGATTTGTATAGGCAGGTGTACTGAAAGTATGGGTAAATGTGCTAAAAGCTCAGAAAAATAGGTTCTCCGTCGCCGCTTATATAGGAAGTCATGAACGGATTCGTCTCTAACACGCAAAACAAAAAAGTTATGCACACATTTATATTTTAAGGTCTGTACAGACCTGGTTGGTACGTATGAACCATTTCGTTTTTAAACATGACCCACTTCGTTTGTAAACACGAATAAAACCGAACATAAGCACATAAGCGGTCTGATTTTGTGCTCTTTAGGTTCTCCGTATCCTCTTCTAGGAAGTCATGGACGGATTCTGCTCTAACAAGCAGAACAAAAAAGTTATACGCACATTTATTTACATAGGTCTGCACAGACCTGGTTGGTACGTATGAACCATTTCGTTTGTAAACACGAATAAAACCGAACACAAACAGATAAGCAGTCCGATTTTGTGATCATTGGGTTCTCCGTAGCCGCTTTTAGGAAGTCATGGACGGATTCGTCTCTAACACGCAAAAAAAAAAAAGTTATACACACATTTATATGCAAAAGGTCTGCACAGACCTGGTTGAACCTCCTAGGGTTAAAAACCTAAAGCTAAATAGCTAGAAGACTAATAGCCATAGCAGCTAAACTCTTTTATTAATATCAAAAACTTTTTTTTTATTAATATTAAAAAAAATATTTTACTACATTTTTGAGTCAGATTGAGGGAAAATAGGTTAATGGTAGCTACAAATTTTTATGTTATAAAAAGTACTGAAAAGTTGCTAAAAGTAAGAAGTGTCAATATGAACTTAAAAAAATCCACAAGCCTCACAAAATTTTGAAAAAGTCAGAAACTATTAAATAATATCAAGTAATAAAATAAAAAATACAAAAAATTCTAAAAAATTTAAAAGGTATGGAAAATGTTCATAGAGGATGAGGAAGTTAATTCAAAAATTGAAAAGCTGAATAAAGTTGATAGCAAAAAATATAGAAGAGGTCAATAAAAAACAAATAGTATTGAATAATTTCGAAAATCGCACTAAAATAAATAATATCGAAGGAATCAACAAATGTCGTAAAATATCGTATGATTAAGAAAAATAACAAAAAAGTCAAAAACTATCGAGCAATATCGTATAAAATCAAAAAAATCAATTGAAATCGGAATTTATCGCTGACCTTTAAAAAATCGATTAAGGTCGAAAATACATCGAAAAATTTGATAAAAGTTGATATCAAAAATCAAAAAAGAGTTACAGAGCAAGAGAGCAGCAAATTATAAATTATAAACAACAGTATAGAGGGATAAGTTTCCGATCATTTTCCATCACAGCAATTTATGCCATTGATTTATAAGTGAAAGCTGTAAAGATCCTAAGATCGAAGGGTCTCTCTTTCGTTATCCCAGTGCTGACAAATTTTCGTTTCAAGGTATTCGAATGTCACTTCTCCGACTCTCCTCAAGACATCGCGTAAAAGCGTCCAAAATCCATTTCAAAGTTTATAAAAATTTCGAAATAGTTTGCATAGCTTGAAAGCGAAGTTATAAATCGGGTACACATTGGGCCCAAGTGCGACATAAGTTATGATAACAATTACAGATACGCACATTTATATACCACAAGCACTGCGAACGCTAATTGAACTGAAATATTTTTTATTATACGAAAGTATAGTCTCAGAGTGAATTTGAACAAAAAATGGGAAAGAAAAAATTTTCCAAGGACTGCAATGAAAGCAATCATCAAAAACAAGCGTAAGGATTCTTTGCTTACATACATCTGCAGAAACTCGATTGTTAAAGCTTCTAGCGCTGTAAGGGAACGATCGAAATTTACATTTAATTAAAAAGCAGAAGAAAATGTAGAAAGTATTGAACACTAAGAAATATATGAATAAATACTTGTTATTAAAAAAAATAGTTTTGGTGATCAAGCAAATTATTATTAAACATAGCGACACTCTGAATTTTAAAATTTTTTTTTTAAATCGACTGAGTCAAACATGGCCACTTGGCAACCTTGCATATTGGCCAATATAAATATTAATGCATCAATTAATAAGTTAAACTTGTTATTGCTTCTTATTTTGAATTTTATACCAAGTGCCTAGAACTATGCACTGTCAAGTATAAGAGAAAACTATAAAACATAACAGAAAAACTAAATGTTAAAAATGAGTGGCAAAATTTTGGGCATAAGTAATTTTAATATATGAAACATATCAGATTTAATTGTTTTCTTTAGTGACACAAGCAACATTTTTCTATCTCACCGGCATGTATGTCATTCAATTAAAATATCATAATTCAACTTCCAAGTTTTCTACAAAAATCGCCCAAAACAAATGACTTCAAGGCAACAACTGAAAAGGTTTGCTTATTTATTATTTCATTTGTTATTGTGCCCTCTTTAAGCTTTGACAGTTTAAGGGTAGATCAGGGCAAATGCAGCGCTATCAATTGAAGTTGATATGTGATTGTAATAATTGCCTTTTGTATAATCATACGATAGCAGCGGTGGATGATTTTATTTTGTTTTTTTAACATGTTAATTGGGGAAGAAACTCACAACAACAAAAATCACATGTATGTTATGTCTGTATATATGAGCAACAGTATAATTATAACAACAAAAAAGTTGAAACCACAATAACATGCCTGTCTTGGTGTTGGCGTTGATGATAATGATGACAGTGACGTTGACGTTAACGTTCATGTTGGTGTTGACATCGTTGGAACAAAATATTCAGTATTTATTTGTCGAAGTTTCGCAAATTAGCAAATTTTTTTCAAAGGACAATGCCTAAGATCTGAATAGCCTTTTACAGAAACTATTTGTGTTTATGTTTTATTGACAACTTTTTATTCTTATTGTGTGGAAATCTTTTCGTATTCTTTTCTCATTTATGTTTGTTAAGCGCGGATATAGACATAGGTTTTTAAGACATAATTTTTGTACAAATATTTCTATAAGAAAATTAGGTATTTTGAAATGAAAACAAAAAATGTAGTAAGATTATATTCCTTTTCTGACTTACTGGTAAATTACAGTTTCGTATATAAAACAGATTTCAACACATATATTTTTAATGTGACGATAGTATTCAATTTAATGTTATATGTTAAAAGTATGTGGTATTGAAGAAAAACATCGCATGCGACAATTTTTTAATAATTTTATGTATTCTCTACCACACTGTGCACTTTGTTGTTTTTGTGTCATATTTTTGTTATTATTGTGATCAATGTTTTTGTGTTGTTGTTGTTATAATCAGGTTTCAGTTTTACGTACGCGCCAAAACGTTTGACCCAACCAAACAGCACACACCAAACGAGCTCATTAAAATTCGTTGCTAATTTTCAGGCTGACATTTTAAGAAGTTGAATGCAAAGTGTGTATATGTGTACGTAATGAGATGCGCAGCCGTTGCATACTCATGCATAAAGATGACGCGAATTAGATTGTAATGATGACACAAACTTTTGAGCGCATCACATGCATACAGAGTGAATGCGGCGTTGTGCGTTCAACACCACGGAACATTAATTAATTGGTCAGCATGCTGTTGCAGCATGATGGGTTATGCAGCGTTGCATATTAATGAAATTTTTCTTCAAAGAAAAAAAAACCTTCAAAATTTATTCAATCATTGCAACTAAGAAAGAGCACAATAAAATTTTAATTTATGGCAATGCCTAAAACTATGCAAATTAAAAAAAATAAAATGTTTCTGAAGTTGACATAACATTACAAAATTTCATGCAGTATTCTATTAGAGTTGCTTAAATATGTTTAGCTTTTTTAAAAATTTATTTCAAACCACATGTCGAAAGCTGTCTTTTTGCGGTTGTTAATTAAATTTCAGTCCATTAAACCCAAAGTTCCACATCAAAGTATTTGACCCTTTTAATGTGTTTATATGCCATGGTTAATATTTTCAATTAAATTTCGGTACGAATTACTACCTACAAACATATGCTGCACATTATTACCACTTCAGACCTAAACTAAAATACTTGCGGCATTTGGCATATGTCAGACATATTGTGCCATTAGAGCGTTAAAATATTTTGGCCATAATTTTTAACCTTCTCTTTGGTTTTTTGAGTCGCGCATATTTAAGCAACCCACATACGTTGTACATAGTTCAGAGACCATTAATTAGGATACACACAACAAGCAGCATCAAGCCTGTGTATTTTATAATAGAAGTTACCTTTTCTCATATATATCCTTAACTGACATTTCAATAAAACTGTTGCTTTTGTTAATGTTAACCAACCTGTAAAAAGAAGAAAAGAAAAAAAAAGGATGATATTAGTTATGCTGACATACACATATGGTAGGTTAATTAAAGCTTTATTTATCTAATGGCTCATTGCTGAAATATAAAAAGAGGGTAGGCTGTTCCTATTAACATATATATTATCATTTTTGGTATGAAAATCAAAAGCTAAAAACTACTTTTAGGAGCACAGAATATGTTTTGGCATAAATGTTGCTTAATTTAATTAAAGTCCAACAAGATAAAATATGAACTCTCTATTTTAAATGCTGTTGTTGTTTTAAGTAAGTAAATCAAGCTTCAAAGTCTAATGTTTAAATAAAAGTCTCAAAGGTGACGCTGCGTTTCTAACATAAAGTTGTTGTTAGATGAAGACTGCTTTACTAGCAGACAGTGCCATGGGCGTTCGGAAAGGATTCGGGGGTTTTGTGATGATATTTTTGACTTGGAACTTTTTTAAAACTCAACAGAATGCCAAAGCAATCCAATGGGCCAGTAGGCTCACATGGCTCGATCTTGCGAACTGCGAAGGGGGACTCCAATCAGCGTTTGATAAATGTATGTAGGTTTATAATATCTCTACAGACTTCAAGAAATACCAACATGGGAAAAGAAGGACCTTTAATCTTTTTTTGGTCATCAATCAATCTTTTGTTTTTAATATAACGAACTTTTATCATATACTTTTTTCAAATTGGCTCTTTTTCAAGTTTTCATCCCTAGGTCAGAAAAGTCTAAAAACTGATTAATATAACGATTTTAAATTTTTTATTATATAGCAAATGCAAACCAGTCCTTGTATTTGTGCCACTTAGTACCATTACGTAGAGCAACTCTCTAGGTACAGCGTTTTGAATTGTT
Organism: Meiosimyza platycephala; assembly: GCA_963662105.1. Taxonomy (NCBI): domain Eukaryota; kingdom Metazoa; phylum Arthropoda; class Insecta; order Diptera; family Lauxaniidae; genus Meiosimyza; species Meiosimyza platycephala. The sequence continues at coordinate 100,711,561 of OY759208.1, read as the reverse complement.
GATAGTATGGGCGGTGCTGCGCCATATCGAAGCATTTCGAGTGATCGTATTGAACTTTGTTGCGCTATCTTAAATGGTTTCCTTCGCATAGCGCTTTCAAATACGCTAACTTTCGCAGTCCATTTAATAATATCTCTTACAACTAGCACAGCAAGCACGCTTAGTCTAGCGTAACACATTGAAGGCAAAACACACAGGAAAGCACTGCTGGGGTATAATACACCCCATATCATTGACCGCGTTACTAGGTGACTTCGGAAAAGAATTGGTAAAAGCTCTGAAGAAACATTTGAGGAACTACAAAATAAGGAATTCAGAAGATGATATTTTGAGTGCACCTGGGATAAAGAGGAGAAAATAAAATATACCTGCGATGATCATTTGCATCGAACACACAAATTTATACAAAAAATATTAATCCTCACTTTACAATATCCTTATAAAATTATATTTCATATGTTTCTTATGTATAAGAAGTACAATTTTATTAAAAATATTTAATTGTATTCTGGTACATTTACACGTCCTTAATAAGAGCGCTACGAACTTTTGCAATTATATTAATCTAACAATTATTTTAATTAGTTTAGTTCATACATAATATAAAATTTTTAATATAGATATAAAAAACTATTAAAGTTTATTTGATAAGACATAGTTACAAATTTTTGGGACATTTTAGCCGTGTTAAATTTCCATACCTCATTTTGACGACAGGTCAATTTTAAAATACTTTGTTTTTTTATTCATAAAATCACTGTTTTTGAAGCGACTTTTCCTTCTTTATCCCCGCTTGTAATACCGCTATTGACACGCATAACATTTACACATTTACCTACCTTAATGAAAAATATTTTCGAAGAAATATTTCAACGAAAAATAGTTAAAGTTAAAAAGCAACCTTAGTTGAGTTAAATGAATGTGGCACAAAAATAGCTAAAAGTTGAGCGCAACAACAACAAATGATTTATGGCCAAAACATTTGAACTTACGCTAAGGCATGGTTGTGGCCAATTAATTGTATACATATGGTTCGTTGAGTGTTTAGCAGTAAATGTGAGTGTATGCGTGTTATGTGAACGCGCTCTTGTCGCGTGCTGTGAACTCATAAATTATGTAAAACATTTTTTTTTTTTTTTAAGTTTTAGCTTAAGTTTCTCTGTCATTTTCATTTTCTATTAAAAGCAAGAGCACATAGAGAAATATTTACTAAAAATATTTGAGTGACAGAAATATTTGTACAAAGAATTATATGACATATATAAGGTGTCTCAAGAAAACGAACTCACAATGCGACAGCAAATCAAGTAATAGACCAAAAAAGGTCTTAAAAATTTCGTGATATAAAAAATTTAAACTGCAAAACCAAAAAGCTGAATCAAAACTCTGGGCATTTGAATAATTGTGTTCACATGTTGAGAAATGGAGTTAAAAAAATTTAAAGTTTCTTACTATGCCTGTGCTTGAAATTGAACCCAAAACCCCAAAATGTTTGCTAAGTTTTGTGAAATTTTGCAATACATATACAAACAGCGAGAATCGTTTGAAATTATTTTCTTAGAAACAAAAATCTAGAGCACTATTACAGTGTACCCGCACTTAGTTGAACCGTATTTCAAAAGTCAATTTTTGTATATTAAAAGCTGAACACGTGTCAACATTCAACAGGCTCTTATTGCTAAGACTTTTGTCTAGTGTTGCGTTTTATTTGTGAGTCTTCTAAAGCTTCCAAAATTTTTTTTAACTCATATACATACATACATATGTATGTATGATACATTTTGCTTTACTCTTATTGTTGCTGTCTTTGTTGTTATGCGTAGCATAATTTTTGATAATTCAATTAAGAAAACTTTTCGGTGTTGTCATTTTGATTCACTTAACTTTAACTGATGCTTCAAGTTGAAAACTGTTTTGAGTAAAATGTTCGCTGGTTGCTGGTTCTAGATATAACGTTAAGTATGACGGTAATGTACATATGTATTATATTAAAGGTGTTTGGAAGTTTGGAAAAACAAAAATAAATTAAATAGATTTTTTAAACAATCATGCGAAAGAGGTTATGGGATTTTTACTTAAATTTCAATATTTCATTTGTGACAGTTTATCAATACATCATTATATCATTGCGTTAACATACCAATATATAGTTATTTGTTTGCTTAATTTCTCAATATTTCAATATTTATACCTTATTAATTTGCTTATCTTAATTTTATTGTACGCAGAAATTCCAAACGAAATCCTTACCAAATTCCTAGCAACCCTTCAGACAGAAATTTAAATATCACTTCTACCCCTGCAACCATTAACCCTTTTCGAACGCAACGTAAAGCTTGAACTTTACATGTTTTCTACAGTAACGAAACAACAAATTAACTTTTAACAGAATTAAATTGTTTGAAATTGTTTTTCAATAACATTGAACCACTCCTCGCTGGTCGGCCTCTCCGTCCGCATGTCAAACAAACTCAGTGTTTGGGACAAAAGTGCTGCACTAGCAACAGCCGATGATTGCTGCTCATTGTTGGCTGTTGAAAATTCAATTACAAAAGCTTTTGTTTTTCTTTAGCTTTAACTTTATTTTGCAAAATGAAAGAAAGTTAAATAAAAAACAGTAAAGATAAAAATCCAATACAAAAACAAAAACAAAAAAAATCAATGCAAGGATTAATGCTCGGCACAAATCCTTGCTTTTACTAAGCGAGCACGTAATGTATTTACGAGTAGAGCTCAAGTTGAGCGAATAAAAAAAAATGTTGAAAGCATAAAACATTGCAGCTGTTTAGGCTGTCGGTTGGGTTTTTACTTAAAATGCTATGGGATTAAGACGGCGCAGCGCCAGCGTAAGACGGTATTTGACGTATCAACATAAAAATCATAAAGTGTGACTGTAGAGAGACATAAAGAAAAGGCGCATTTTTTAAAGTATAGCTACGATTGAACATCTCAAAAGTCAATTTAATATTGTGAAGATAATTTTTAATATAAGATCGCTTTACTGCAATTTACAAATTATTAAAAAGTGCTTAAAAATATGCAATGAAATATATTAAAAATTAATGTGAATTTCATGTGCATATTTTGACACATATTTTATTATTCAAGTACAATTTCCACAAGTAAATTTTGCTTTCAAACTTTTTTTTCAAAATTTACTATGCCCACTTTTTATAAAAGAAAAATATCAAATAATTTATTTTAGTCTATTTTTAAAACACACGCACGCCTTAACCGAATAGAAAATTTAAGCCAAACACATTGACAGCTTTCACTTCTACTACGTCGATATTAAAACTGTTTCCCCGCCGCATTTTTTTATAACACTACCATTCAGCTTTAAGTCCTTACGTCATTTTTTCCATCACCTTCAAAGCATTCTCAATTTCTCTCTTTAATATTTTTTCATCATTTTCTATATTCAGTACAACATCTAAAGTGAAAAGCAGTGACGTAAAAATCCCCAACCAACTGTTAAACATTTCATATGACATTTAACCTCAAAAACCAATTCCATTTTCTTCCGGACTTCATTTTTGTTTCGGTGTTTTTTTATGTGCCACAACCTTAAAGAAGTTTCATTTTATGCTGTAACAATTCGTGCAACATTTACTGTCAGACACTATGGTTGTTTTCAGTACAACTGACTTTTCGCCAGTTTATTTCGATTGTCTGTCTGCCTGTCTGTCTGTCGGTTGTTCTTAAGTCATCGCCCACTTTTCACCATTCACCACCAACATCATCGTCATGTCTGTTCTGACTACAGCAATTATGTAAATTGCATGAGTAAAAGTAAAGCAACAACAGCAGAGTAATAATTTTTACACTGAAACGTGGTTTAGAAACTGGTTGGGTTTGCTTTTCTTTTCACGTATACATCCCGTCCACATCCAAGTCCACTTATGTTGTCGTGTCCCTCTCTATGCGTGTGTGTGCTGTTGCCTGGCTGACTTGTTGACCAGCAGCAGCAAGTAGTGCCAGCATATCATGTTATAGCATTTTAATTCACACAGCATATTTTTAGGCTGAATTGCCTGTTTTCGTATGCAGATCATGAAAATGCTGTAGAAAAATATGAGAAAATTTTTATAACATCTTCAAACACTACGCTTGTCTTCTCTAAGTTGTTCACTGTATGTGGAGTAATGCTGTCAAATACAAATCAGGGTAGAGAGGGTAGATAGTAAGCGCAGAAGAAGAATGTCTTGACTTTGTAAAAACAAGCGTTGTGCTTGACATTTTTGATTTGCCGGCTAATTTGATATTTGTAAGGCGCTGTGGTAAATATTTGCACATCATTCTTAATAAAGCGCGAAATTGAGAGAACGAAAAATTGCCCTGGGAAAATGTTTAAGTGTAGTGGCATTGTAGATGCAATTGAGTGGCAATAAATTGTTCAAAATATAAAATTATAAGAGCTAGGTATAAACTTTAGTTAATACTGAACTAATGAAATTGTAATCAAAAGATTCTTCCAATTCCTGAATCGTACACCTATCCTGTGAACTTTGGATTGTATAAAGCTCCAAGAGAAAAATTCTAGAGTTGTGATAACCAATGCTCTAGGTGGTTAGTCTGAAGCATTAACATAGCTGTGCTCCGAGTTGTTTTCGGAATAAAGTCATGGTTTTATGGGCTGTGTAATAAGTAGCACCGTCTTATTGAAACTACATATAATCGAGATCACGGCAAATATTTCGCTATCATGGCGCTATAACAGACGCCATCCACAGTTACGTTTTGGATGGCCTCATCTTTAAAAAAGTGTGGACCGATGCTTCCACAAGCCTATAAACCAAACCATTGTCTTGATATAATGGCAGCCTTTGAATCTCTTCAACTTGTTCGTTAATTTTAATTATTAAAGAAGCCTTTAAGCCTGAAATGAGCCTAAGCGTTGCACAAAATGTTTGTCAAACAATAGGATCTCTAGAAATTTTTCAAGAGCTCAAAGACTGAAATGGTAACATTTCGGGAGGTCGGCCACCTTTAATTCTTACACGAGCTGAATGTTGTATAATTTTGAACCAAGAACCATACGTTAAACCAAGCAACGCTGAATCGATTCATCACATCACTATCATCTATTGCCGCTATTTTTTTTTTTTCACTACGTGCTGGATATGGTCTCTTTGGCCGTGTATTATCCAATAATAAAAATTGAGTTTCAAATTTTATTATGCGTTCGGTGGGCGAATTATTTAAACCATAAGTTTTTAGTCCTTAGCGCACGAAACACATTCTTCATATAACGCTTATTTTTGTAATACAGCCGAATAATATGTAAACGCTGTGCAGTGTTAAGTCCTTCCGTGATAAAATTTCAAACAATAGTAAACTAAAATATCATGACAGTTTGACATGAACCAAGCACGATCTGTCACAGAAACCTTATTGAAACAAACACTTATAAATGAATCATACATACATTATTTACTTAACATAAACAATTTTTTCGTTTTTTCTCCATATTTTTACGCAAAAAGTGTGAAGCTTTAAAGTTGAAATAAACAAAATATAAATAAAAAATTTATAATAACCCTGCTACACAAACTTTTGCAACCCATTTTCTACTTACAACACTTTAGCAAGAATTCGTAACAACTTCAAAATTAAATATTTTACTCATCAAGTTGTTGAGAACCTCAATAACCTTAGCTAACCATGCTTGAAAAAGATATTACCAACTACAACAACAACAGTAATAATAAAGGAAGCAGCAACAATTAAAGCAACATTTAGCAGCATAACTTTTATTTATAATCAACTTCTTTATTTGCCACAGCTGTTTGCTTTTTTATTATTATCCTTAAACCCACACCAGGCGCAAAAGAGACCATAAGGAGCGTAAAGAGAAAAGGAAAAAGGAGCAGTAAAGGGTAGTTGTTGTTTTACCAAGGAATTTTTTTTCTTTTCGATAAAGAGTTTGTGGTAAGTGGAGTAAAAAAAAAGAATTCTACAAAAAATTCACTCGAACTTTTAAGTTCCTTCCACTTTGAATCAGGCCGTTGCTAGTCAAAATATAACCTGGCAATTTTATTGACTCGCATGTTTTAAGCAAAAGCAAACATTAGCTGCATGCTTGGTGCTGCATTTGCGAGAAGTTATGTAGGGGAGAGGGGGGACAGTGTGGACACTTTTTACATAATTGTAAAATTGTATATGTAGATATTTATTTTTTGTAATAAAGTAATTTTTTTGTGATTACTTATACCTCTTACCTTCATAATTACACCAACAGTTAAAATTTTTTTTTCCATAAACGCATTTTTAGACTATTTTAAAAAAAGCTTACATTTGTCCACACCAGCCCCTTAGCATTGATTTTACTAGGGGCTAATGTGAACACCAATAGAAACTTGATAATTGAAACAGAAACTTAAAAAAAGAGTTCAAATATATATATTTTTTTGAAGACAATAATAATACAGTTCAATAAAAATTTTCTTTTTAGAGGTTTTTCGTTTGTCTTGTCTGGTGTTTCGATAAGAATTGAGGACCAGCTCTTAGAAAAGGTCTGACGATTTCTGGACCCATTTTCGGAAATTTTTTTTTGCTCCAATCGATCGGGAAAGGTCAAAAATGTATTTTAAACATTACTGGAGTACCTCTGTACGCTGGAAAGGACCGTTTTAGACCCATTTTCGTAAAAAAATTGTTTCTCTCAATCGATTGGGTAAGCTCTAAAAAATAATTTTGGACACCACTTAGGGTTGCTACGAACCTTGGAAAGTACTGTTTTCGTCCCATTTGGTACTTTCCAAGGTCCGTAGCCGCCCGAAGGTACATATGTCCTAAAGCCATTGTCGACCATTCCTTATCGATTGAAGCATAAACAATTTTTTAGGGTGGATTAAAATAAATTTTTTTTTGCACCAATCGTTAGGGAACGGTCGAAAATAGCTATTTCCGAGCTTAATCTATAAACTGATGCAAAAAAAAATTTATTTTGAACCACCCTAATAATGCCACCAAACTCTCCGATATACATACATATCAGCACGATCCGATTTCCGTTTGTATGTACGCATCATCTGTAAATAAATTTAATTTCGATTGACATTACCTACCTTCTCATCAAAGTAAATGCAAATGGGGCTTGTGTGGACATGTCCATCTTTCCACACTAGCCCCTTTGTGTTTTTTTATACAAACTTACGGAAAACTTTATAAAAAATAATTTCAATTATTTGAATAAACACTTGCTAAACTTGTATTATATATTTACACTTTAGCAAAAGAATGATTAATTTCTGAGTATCACTGAAATTGAGAAAAAACAAAAAATTTACTTTTTGCGACGCAAAACACGTCTGGTCTCGTTACCATGAAACGGTGAACTGTATACAAAAGAATTTTTTTTTTGGTGATGAAAATTCAACGGAAAACTTCGACTCAAAACGGCGCGAGAATTTGAATCTGTCCACACTAGCCCCCCTCTCCCCTACATAGTAATATATATTCTGGTACTGCAAACAGCTCGATCTGCCGCCTATCGAATGTATTACCACGTGGAGTAAATTAAATATCACTCAGCTTATACCCACATCATGTCTCGACTACTTTTGCGTAGTGAGCCGTCTAGTTTATGCGAATTTTTGAATTATATGCATTTTAGCTCATGCTATTTATCTTTTTTTTGTTTTTCAAATCGAAAAAGTACTCAAAACAATATCAAACTACTGACTTTTCTATCTTTTAATGCGAGACAAGCAAAATGTAAGCATAAAAAATCAAAAGGTAGCATATATAGTCATATTATAAAAGTATCATCTAAACATTGGTAAAAAAAATTTAACATGCAAAAAATTCAATGCATACAATTAGGAGCAATTGAAAATTGAATGGCATACTTTCAAGCAGCAGCAGCAAATAGTTGCAATATAAGCGTTTGCAAATAAAATATAGCCAACTATTTTGCATAGTAGAAGAAAAAACCACCAGCCAATGCCAAAAACATACGAGCAAATTAAATTTTCGAAGTTTTGTGAAAAGCCAAGAAACTTTTGTTGCATATTTTTAGGTAAACCAACAATATACACAGCAATAAAATACCACTTAGGAATTTAAATAGAAAAAAAAAAACTTTTTCGAACAAAACAATAAACAACTGTGGAATAAAATCAAGAACAAACTTGTACTCATGGCAATAAAATAAACTTTTTGTTTTCATTTAGTCATTGCACAATAATTACAATGTAGCTGCATGCAAAATTTCAGGTAAGAGCTTTGCCAAGCTTTAAAACTAAATATAAATCAGTGTAGGGAAGAATGTATTAAATTTAATACTCAATAGTTTCAAAACGATAGTAAATTGAAAATGCCAGTGAACATGAAAATCTCGTTTTTATCAACAGAAACGCACACCTAAAGGTTGTTGTCGTAAGTATTTATTTATAAAACTCAGCAGTAAATTGAAAATTTAATGCATCATACCCCACTCTGTTATAAATAAACGCCATTTATCTGACATCATTCACTTTAAGTTGGAGTGTTTTAAAATTTGAGTTTTATATTTATAAAACATGAAACTTTTAAGTAGCTTAGCAGCATTTCAGGTAATCCACACTTTTTGTAAATATTGAGCGTGCACAAACTATTGATAAGCGCCATAAGGTAGGCAAGGAAAAAATACTAGAGTGGAAAGATTGTGTTGTGTTTGGAAAGAAATATACAATATATATGTATATAATAATTGAATATCGAAATTTCAAATGAGAAACTTAAATTTTCTGGGGCTTAATTTTTGTGATTAAAAATAATTTTTCAACAGGGAAAATTGATAGTTTGACCATATTTCAAAATTCAAAGTCATGTACCATTATCAGTTTTATTTAGTAAAGCTTGCAATTTAATCATTACTGCCGATCACGACCTATATTTATCGATTCAAAGGCATTCTTCACAGTTGGGACTAACTGCGACAACAACAGAGTGTACCAGTATTTTATGAATAAACTTCAGCCCATATGTTTAAAAAGTTCTATTCACACAAGAATTGAAGTATTTGGATCATCGGTAAGACCATGAATTTGCTGAAAATGCCATGAAACCACTTAAAAATAATGTTGGGTTTTCCAAGAAAATTATCTACTCTGTTGAGACGCATTTGCATCGCTCTGATTTCGTAAATCAGCGAAGTTATCTTTACTGGTCTTAAGTCAATCCACCAGAAACATAAGCATTTCGTAGAAGCAATACGGAAGCAAGAAGTGTTTTTTTTTTTATATGACTGTTTCCTATTTTTTTTAAGACAACTTTACAAATCAGTAAAAAATCAACAGAATATAAGGAATATGCTAAAATAAAATGATGTAGGAATTTTAGCTCAGTTTCTGACTGATCATTTTGCCAACAAGTTAAGTATTTGAAACTATTTTAGGAAAATTTATATTTTACTAGCTGTCCCGGCAGACGTTGTCCTGTCCTTTCCGGTAGTTGTTCCGGATGTTATATGAACTCATACGATGGAATGTATATGCGAAACAGCCCATTTTTCCAGTGAAACTTATTTTGCCAGAACTTTTTATATCAAGTCCCATTCATCTGCGTCCAGTTCATGATGATATATGACTAATTTCAATTTGAAGGGTGTGTCACTGCCCATTTTTCTAAACCAAACTTTGCAAAAAATCTTCCGTAGACCATAAGAAACATTTAAGAAATAATTATGAAATCTTCGTGAAAATTCTATTTAAAAATACTTTTGTATGTGGGCCACCCTAAGTATGTGCCTCTAAATATAACAGCCACGTGGTGTAAATTCCATGAGAATCGATTAAGAGGTTTTTTAAAAAACGATATTTTAAAAATATGTTTGTATGAGGGCCACCCTAAATATCCACCCTAATTAAAAGTTTTGTAACCGAAAATATGCCTCTTACTAACTACAAAAGCCACGTGGTGTAAATTCCATGTGAATCAATTTAGTGGTCTTTGTGAGAATGCTATTTTTAAAATATTTTTGTATGAGTGTCTCCCTAAATTGCTCATATAGGGGTATGAAAAATAGTTAACTTTCTATTCTCAGACCTACTGAACGTACACACAAAATTTCATAAGAATCGGTCAAGCCGTTTCGGAGGAGTTTGGAGTCTAACACTGTGACACGAGAATTTTATATATTAGAAATTATTTCAAAAGGTTGCTGATGAGAATTCAAGGGACGCTGATTAGACAATGTAAATAATAGTAGTATAGAAAAACATTATTTTTATCTCAAAAAGTTAATTTCTGGAATGCTTATGAAATGCCTTGAAATACTATTGTTAATTTTTTAAATATTCTACTCGCTAGGGCACATCAATTGCTGATTGCTCTTAGTATAATGATTTGTGGGTTTCTGATGAGAGAATGTTACTTAGTACAGTGGAACTTCTTTAAGTCAAACCTCGCGATAAGTCGAAAACCTCCCAAACTCGAAAAAATGTTATGTTCCCTTCCCTTGAAGCCCCAAAACCTCCATTGCTCGAAATCTGACCCCTCTATAAGTCGAAATAATTACTGAACCCCTACAAGTAAATTCAGTACATATTTTCCCATTCGAACATAGCAATGTTTGATTTACAACCTTTACAACTCGATTATTTGAAACGAATTACCTCCAAGTCTCGAAGAAAAATAAGATACCGATACCGGATAATATGCCGACAATGTACATCATTGTTTCTCAGAAATCAATGTCAAAGCCTACTTATATGTATAATAAACCAATTCTATGAAATGATAGAGGAATTTTTGAACACGTGATTTCATTTGAACTGTAGCGAAGTTACTTTATTGTCGAAGTCGAAGTCCTCCATAAGTCAAAAACTCTATAACTCGAATTTTTTGGCGCCTCCCTTCAAGTTCAACTTACAGAGGTTCCACTGTACTTCATTGATATTTCAAGCATTTAATTTTTTACAAATATTTCAATTAGCGTTAATGTGTGAAATAAGTTACTTATTTTAAATAGACTACTCTTTTCTAAAAGTAACTATTTTTACAATGAAAATATTTCATAGAGATAGCTTTATTTTGAAAAAAATTTGAAAATGTAACAACGAAAAAAATATTACGAACATCATTCCCCATAACATAATATGCAGCATACACATTTTTCATTATGATATTTTAATGCTTTTTGGATAATGGTTTACTTATATATCAAATTAAATTGCTTTAAACCAAATTATGCTCGTGAAAAAAAAAAATCCTTTGTACGAAATTTTATAACACATAAAAAATAGCAACATTTTATTTAATAATAACTAAGCCATTATTTTAAATATTTATTGAATATAGAAACCATAAATATGTTGTTTGTAAAATTCTATTATAAAAATAAATTGAAAATAAAAAAAATAATTAACGTGTCGCATCAGAGGGTTTTTTTTTTTTTTAATCCAACCGCAGGCGTTAAAAAAGAGAGAAAATTTTGTTACAAAAATACAGCATCAATTAAAATTTAGCTAAATTCAATTTGTTGTCAAAACTTAATTAATATTGATATGTTTTATTTTTGTAAACTATAATTACATAATGTTGACGTTGTTAATTTTCACTAATTACTTTCTTTTTAATTGCATTTATTCAGTTGAGGTTCATAAATTTTAAATAACATTCAATGTGTTTATAAATATTTTTTTTAGGTCTATGTGCAACATTTTTTTCTTTTCTATTTAATTTGAAACACTTTGTGTCAATATTAGCAAAAGCACACTTCAGCACCAATATAGCTAACCCAGCAAAAAATTTTAAAAAGCTTACGAGGAATCAGGTGATTGAAAACAGAAATCTGTTGTTTAACGGTAGCCTTAGTCTATTTGAGATAAACAGTCCAACTGCAACGATCATATCATATGGAAGAGTCTCAAACGATTACTGCTGAAAAAAATATTTAATTATTTTAAATTAAACTCTTCCAGAAGAGTTACAAAATGCATTTTCTGAAAGATACAACAATCTTTCAGTTGTTGACTGGGTACGCTTGCTTTTAACTACTTTAGCCAAATACATTTTCATGCCTCATTTCGTGCCAAACTTAAAAACGACGCCATTAAAATTCGTTATACTTCCGGGCGCAGTGAATTTTATTTAAAAAGCGAATCCACGATCTGCTTTTTTATTTTGTGTTTTTTTTTTTGTCCAGACTCAGCACGTAATTGCTGCAAATACCACAGGCAGCGTGTAAGGAGTGTCAGCGCTAAGAAAATGTAGGAAAGCAAAAAAAAACTTTAATTCTACACCAAGAATAACAAAACTGAAAATAAAACAAAAATGCAAAAATTAACCGGAAGCACATATTGTTGTTGTGGAACTGCAAAGAAAAAAAAATACGCGTCTCTCTTTAACTTTTTTCCGTTGTTTTTGTATTCTCTTTTTTGATAGAGTTCCCTGCGGTCGCCACAAGTTTTCTTCCCTTAGGCTAAATTTCGCTTATTACTTTTGTATAGCGCACAGTGGTATCAAATGAAAAAAACAAAAATACCACTGTACGTTTACTCTATGAATATACATAAGTATATATACGTACTATTAGTTTACACTTCTTCATCTCCTGTAATCCTCTTTGCATTCCAAAAGTAAAAGAAAAGTTCGCGCAAACATAATCGCCATTTGCCGGCAAAAAGAATGAGCTGCACTTTTGTTGCTTTTTTTATTTTTTTCTTCCTGCCGCATGCTGCCCAAAAAAAGAAAAAAAGGAAATAGCACACAAAATGTTTTAAACTTTTTCGTAGGTTTTATTTTAGCGAATAATTTTTTCTTATTTCTGGCCTCTTTTTTTAGTTCTTGTTAGCCTTATTCTGCGTACGTGATTTTAATACATGAGCAATTTTTTTCTTGAGGGCAGTGCTCTAGCCACAATTTTTACCGTTGTTACTGTGGTCAGTGTTGACTTGTTTGCGGCATTAGGCAGTTGTTCACATCATTACTAAGATTTCAAATGTTGTTTTTAAATGGCTTTAATAAACTGCAACGCATCGATGAAATAGCTGAAGTAGCTTGACTTTAGCGCAAAATTATTTATTTTATTTTTTTATATTGAAATTTCAGATGCAAAAGTTCTGATGTTTAAAAAAAAAATTCTGCAATAAACTAAGAGCTAATTCAAAGAATCAGACGAGAGTAACATGAGCGTAGAAATATAAGTACGCTGATCAAACGAAACGCTCACTTCGGTTATTTTTTTTTTTTTTTTCTGAATAATGCAACAACAACAAATCTCGTACATAGCGCCTAGTCGCTGCGTTTGTTCGTGTTTTTTGTAAAGGGCTAAAGTTGGCTCATTAATCCTATTTTGCCCATCGCTGGAGTAGATTATATCCAAATAATTATAAAATAATTTATGGTCTACATTTTTGTTAAAAGAAATTTGGCAGTACAGAGAGGTTGCAATTGACAGCTATACAAATGGCCAAAGAATCTATGAAGTAGGTTACCATGCCTTAATCAGCCATATAAGTAAGATTGGAGTGGTGCCTTAGTAAACAAGCTTGAAGCCTTAAGTAGCAATGATTATTTCGTTTTAATATACAGGGTTAGGCGCATGAACTGTTACCAACTTCAGACCGATACATCTGGCAAAAAAATAAGGACAGCTGTTTCAAATTCATACCAGTGACAGCTCATTATATTGTTAACAAGCCGCCAAAAGCATTTGCGTTTAAGTTTTATAAAAGAAAAGTTTTCCGAAATGGATTTCAAATCCCAGCGAAACATCAGACGCATATTGCAAAATGAGCTCAAGGTAAAAGTTCCAAAAGGCACACGATCTTACACCAAAGCAAAAAAAAGTTAGACTCGAAAGAGCAAAGGAGTTGTTACGCTTGCACGAACGTGGCCAATTTTCTAACATTGTGTTCTCTGATGAGAAAAATTTCCCGACTGAGCAGTTCAGAAACTCTCAAAATTATCGTGTTTACTTGACTGAACGCTCCGACGAGAATTTGAGCCTACGAACAGCCACCTGAAGTAATTTCCCATCTCAAGTAATGGTATGAGTAGCTGTGAATGCCGATGGACGCTCTCCAATCGTTTTTATCGCATCTGATGTCAAAGTCAATTCGACATATTATCGGGAAAATGTATTGGAAGCTGCTTTAGAGCCGTGGGCAAGCAAACATTTCAGTCGCAGACCATGGCCGTTCCAAAAAGACTCAGCATCATCTCATAAAGCTCGTGCGAACCAAGAATGTTTAAAAAACCATGTTTCACACTTTCATTTCGCGTCCACACAATGGCTCTCAAATTCGCCAGACGCAAATCCGATGGACTATTCCATCTGAGCTATCTTATAGAGCAAGGTGAGGACTAAAAAATATGCCAGTATGGATGCGCTGAACAGAGGCATTTACGGAAATGGGCCAAAATACCGGAAGATCACAACTCGTTTTTTTTGACCGTTTCAAGGCCATAGTTAGAGCAAAAGGTGGCCAAATCAAGCTAAAGTAGCCGGATTCTAGTTTTCTAATAATACGCACACAAAGACAATACAAACCCATATGTATGTTCCATGCTTTCTAGTTGTATTTGCAACTTAACGCTGTCAGAGTTCAACGATAAAGTTTCGCTACTGCAACAGCGTTAAAGAAAGGAAAACTTTCATTAATGCAAAAATAACAGAGCACCCATTTACTATCACACGGTTGTTTTTATATATATATATATACTTATGTATGTATGCGTGAATGCTAATGTATAAATGTATTTTCGAGCACGCGTCAAATGTACAAATAAATGAATAGAAAGAAGCTTGCAGCTGACATTGATCGATTGGAAATTGATGAGAGCAACATAATTATAATAGACATGAGAATTTTAAGAATTTTCTTTAATGACACATAAAGCATAGAGTTAAGTGGCGATCTAGAATCTTATAATATAAGAAAAAATGTTTATATTCCGCTCTTGAAGTTTTCAACCGTCCATCTTAATGCTGACATTATTTATAGCAACGTTCAATTCCTTCACTCTGCCAAATTACCACAACTAATTTTATTTAATTCCAAACGACATTCAAACATTCAATTTCAATGTTGTCCCCACCCACGTCAACAACAACAACAATATACTTTTTCCCGTTATTATTATTTCTAATTGTCGCATTTGTAATTTTGTTACTTCCGCATACATTTTTCCTCGACTTTTCACAAACGTCAGGACACGCTACGATAGAGTGACTTTTGTGCCTTAATTTTGGTGCCTTGGAGTAATTGAATGTAACAACAACAAAGAAATTAATAAACGCGTCACGAACATGACATGACACAAACACACTCGCTCATTCGCATACAGCAGCACTAAAAACAGCTGTCGTTGTCTACCCTTCCTTTGGCAGCAGCAGCAGCAGCAATAGCAACACTTTATTAAAAAGACCGCCAAGTTGGCGAAAAAGCCAAAAAATGTCTGCAGCGCAGCTATATTGTGGATACCCTTAACGAACCCCATTTCCGTTGTGTTTTTTTTTCTGTTTTTTTTTTTTTTTTTGACTTCCAACACCGAATGCCATCCCGCCAATGCCGTGGCTTTCATATAACATGCAAGGTGCTTAACGTTTAGATCGCGTTTAAAAAGGGTCGCCTTTTTTTTCATCGACGTTGAAGGCGGCTTACATTAACAAAATAGCCACGCATACTAATTTCAATAGTAAGTGGGTAAATGAAAGGAGTAGGTAAAGCTGGCTATGATATTGCTGAGGTTTTGTGCAGAATTCGGTTTTCGGTCATTTATCTTTATCGCAATACTTTTATTTTGATATCTTGATTTTTTTTTTCAAGTTTTAGAACATTGATCGGTATATTTTGAGAAAAATCACTTAATAACAATTTTTAAAAACTCAAAAAAAAAAAAATTTAATACATTTCATGAGCAAATGAAATGTTATTTGGACAAAATAAAAATTAAAGGAATGAAAATAAAATTTTTATGAAATGAAACGTCACTGCCTTTACTACACAACAACGAATAGATCAGCTGACTACTTTTAAATTGAATATTGAAAACAACTACCATGATCTATCAGACTCTAGTTGGCTGCACAAAAAAAGCTGACCGGCGAACAGTGGGAGATATTGGCCATAAATACAAAGAAAATGAAAATGATTGGGATCTAAAATTTTTTGCAGACAATCATTAGATAATACTTAGGAAAGGAAAAAAAAATACAAAAGTTTTAAACTTTTTTTGCGATTGAAGGTTGAATACCAAAAATGTTCTATGGAACATTGGAAGGAGCTCTCTAGTTAGGTTGCTTGATACAAAATGATCCACTGTGGCGGAAACTTCATTATGTGTAGCTTATGAAAACCAATTTGCCTTTTTTGGCCGCGGTTCGTACAAACACATTACTATGCGGCGTTGGATTATAAGCGATCAAAGCCTATATGGTTAATAGCTTTATAGAAACTGGAGACAAAATGGCTGCTTCATGTCTTTATATTTTTTCGCGAACGGTCCCACTTACCCGCACGAGAGGCGCATCCGTCTGTCGTACGGATCGGTGACCAACTACGAACAGCCCGGACTGCTCTGCGTTCGTGAGGCGAAACCGTTCGATACATTTTTGGGTGTTTCCTGTAATAACTTCTGTGGAAACTATTATTGTGAAGGGAAGGAATAATGCGATGAGCATATGTTCTTTGTAGTACTAGGTTTAAACGGTTGGAGTTGGTTTTTTTACAATTTTGCATATCTTCCTTTTTTAGTGAAAAAAATCCAAAGGGGAGAGGGAGTTGTGGAGCTGTCCGTGTTTTTAGAGGCTATCACAAACAAGGAACACCTCTGTTTATGCTTGTCCGTAAATAAGTTAACTAGACAGCTCGTCTAATCTAACTTATTTGAGATAAAAGTAAAACCCTATTTTTTCTTATTTAAAAGTATAGCAATGTAAAATTTAAATCAAATCACAGCATGTGTGGCAACAAAAAGTTTTGTCGAAACATACTCATTTACAATGAGTTTTTCAATTATATAATATCCGTAGAGGAACCGATTTCATAAAAGTATGAAAATAATACATCTCTCAAATAAAAACTTGTACCACTGAATGTGGTCGTGCTACTTCAAAGTTTAATTGTAACATATTTTTAGGGTTTTATTTAATAAAATACGGAAGTTCATTATTATTATTATTATAATTATTTTTATTGTATCATATCGCTATTGTTGGCGCTGCTGCTGTTGTTGTTGTCATTGTTATTATTAATTACACGGTCACGTAATTTGGTAGCATTTTTTAGGACGCCTCTATTGATTAGTAATTTTCATGCCCAAAAATATGCTACATTTATTTTTTTTTGTATAATGTGTATTTAAAAAAATATTAAATGCATGTGGCATGTTTCAAAGCGAAGGTTATTACAATACTTAATTATGGGCATAAGATTCAAAAATTAAATATAAAAATATATATTATACAGATTAAAGATTTTTAGAAAATTACCGTTATATGATAATTTTTTTATACAATTTTTCATAATTATGCCAAAAAAAAACGCAAATAAAGTTATTAAAATTTTTTTGCATCTGAAATAAATAATGAAATTAAGCTTCCGAATCATTTTTGCTATTTTGTTGTAGATTCGAGATTAGATTAGATTTTTACTTTATATGACTCGATTTCGTATTAGGTTACTAAGTAAAGAAATATTTTTCTTTTTCAATTTTAGTAAAAACATATTAAAACGCATTGAAGCAGCAGCAGGAAGTTTGTAATGGGAACAATGAAACATGTTGGCACACATGCGTCACAGGTATTTAACGTAGAAATATAAATCGATATTTACAACGCCAACGCTACAACAATAAAAAGTGTCACAGTTTATTTAAATTTAATTCTTCTATTAAGGCTCTGAGCATTAAAATAAATAAATTGAACGTGGAAGTTTTGAATGAATTGCATTCGGTGCTGCACCATTATGAAATGTTTGAAGAAAAAGAATGCGTAAAATTCAAAGCATATAACTTTTACAAAAATCAATAACATATGAAAATCCTTAAGTTCCATATATAAAATACACTCCTTAAAAAATAAAAAAAAAATCACAGTTTTTTCAGCTTTTAATTTCGAGTTGAAAAAAAAAATGAAATTAGTGTTCGGTATCAACTAAAAAGTGCAAAATTGCACAAAACATGGAAATTAAACCGCAATTTTTCATATTTGTTGGCTGTATGTTGCTAGTAAATGATTTCCCTTTGTGTTAGTGTTAGGGTTTTTATTTGAAACGTACACACACAGTACTGAGCAATTTTTAAAAAAAATGGGCACTTCCATGCATTAATTATACATTTTGATGAAATTCTTTAGATGAAATACATAAAATTGGCAAATGCTGTAGTAATGCATTTAAATATTCTAAAAATTTTGTATAAAAACTTTGAAAAAGCCAGAACAGTTCGGTAGAAAATAATTTGGCAAATCCCTATTCAAATTGGAATCTTCAGGTTGAGTTAATTGCTATTTTGATTTCCACTCTCCACTAGCAATAGAATAATATTTAATAATTTTCTTACAATAGCTATGTTTTTTGTTTCGTAAGGTAGAGAATTTTTAGCTCCTACATTTGGTTATCTTTCAGTAAGAATTTGTAAGCCTGATATGTAAGGGAACAGCTTTCGCTGCATACCAAAGCATACACAACCGTAATCGTATCTTAACTGGATAAACAAGATAATGATCGAAGTCAATATTGACGCTGGAAATATGTCATCCATGCAACACAACACTATCAATTTGGTTTCGCGTTTTCTGGTCATGGGACAGCCAGGTGGCATTGTGGATATCGAGGTATTGAAATCTGATACTATTTACTACCATCTATCGCGCCGCTGCAAATTCGATCAAACTAAGACCTTTGTTCGAGTTGGCCTTGTGGAGGCAACTCTGATCGTAAGTGGGACAAATTTTCCGAACCTTCTGTTGAAATCCCCCATGAAAACTCGTCATATTTTTTCTCGAGTTTCGCATAGATGGCATCTTTTACAGCATCACCATTTTACTTTGTGTGCGCAAATTAGGCAACTAACATTAGGCACCCAAGGTGAAGATTTGATGTCGAAATCTTCTGCTTACTAAGTACAAATCCGAACCCCAATTAGCATCTCTCCACATGGCAGCCATAATTTCTTTTGAGGACATGTATCAGTTGTATAGAAGCACCTTATTGACGATACGGACATTCCAGGTGCATGTTCTTAAATCGTTGCTCTAACCCAGTTAACTTCCAGGAAGAACGCGGTGAACACATTCGCTCACTATTTCAGCGAATTCAGAGACAGCTACAGCACCGGAGAGGCTTTATGTCTTCTTGCTAAAGCTTGATTCAGAGTTCACTCCGATAATCCCCAGGTGGAACGGAGTCTGAAATTTTACTCTAATCAATGAAAATACAATTCATCGGCTCTCTTTGGCCGGTCTATGAAGCATACCGAAGCTTTTTTAAATTACGAAGGAAGTCCAATTTCAACGTTTCCGCATTTTTGTCCAAAAATTGCACTATATTGGGTTCTTCGAGATCCCAGATATATCCAAAATGAACACTCTACTTTTTTTGGCGCAATAGGGAATGATTCTTTTCCAGCTTTGTTGTCTTAATTATTTTTATCAAGTTTATTTTAAAAGCTCTTATTATTACTTAGTTAAGTAGAAAAAGTTTCAATATTTAGCTATATGCTCCTTAGTCACAAACTTGACGAAATTTTCTTAAAATATTTATTTACTGTTAGTTTTTCTGCATGGAATCGTCCTAATGGATTGCAGTTCTGTTAGCAAAGTTAATTATTAGTTTCATGCAAATGGTCAGCATGGCAAATTGAATTTAAAAATGCAAGCAAACGTTTAAAATAAATGCGATGTAATTTACATAAAGCACATTTTACACGTATGTTTAGAATTGTAGAATTTTTGTTGTTTTTACCAAATTAGAAAGATTTAAAATTGGAAATAAAAAATTTTTTCAAAAAAATATTTGACTTTATATATTACATTCATTCTAAATGACACAGATAAAAATTTGAAATTATTTTAATTTTTCGTTTAATGTTTTGTCCATTTGACATAAAAATGCTTTAAAAACAATACCCAAATTGCACAAAATATTTATTTAAAAATTTTACAATCGTTTGAAAGAACTCGCCAAAATAATTAACTTTGATTGATTTCACTGCCAATGTAAATAAAGCGTAAGCTAAACGTAGCAGTGAAGCAGTTTCCAATGCAATTGAATTCAATTCAATTTGAATTTCGTAAAATGCAGTTCAATGTTGAAATAAATAAATGAGAAAATAAAAAAAAATAAAAACACTTGAGCATCAATTTCACAAAGTTATTTAATTTGGCAACGAGTAGACAGTGCCTGTAGTCGCCAAAATCAATACAAAACACAGTGCAAAAGGGCAAATGTAGTAACAACTGCAAATAAATGACAGCAACAATGAGAACAATTTGCAATGCATTTTAAATTGCATTAAGATCGAACACGAAAAAGCAAACAAAAAAATATTAAACATCAGACGATCAAAAAAGTATAAATAAATTTTAAATTGAAGCAAAATTTGCAATTGATAGAAAATACAGCAGAGTAATGATGTAAATGGAACAGTTGTTGCGATTTTTATGGAGTCAATGGAGTCATATTTTGCTGTAAGTCTAGAATAAATAAATAAAATTTTGACTAGAGTTCGCCTATTGGTTGAAATTCAACCATCTTTTTGGTTTTTAATATTCAGAAACTGATATGAGAAACAGCAATTCGATATCAACGCTTCCAAAAATGAAAATGATGATATCATGTTGCCTTATCCTTGTCGCAGCCTTACATATTTCCATACCAAATTTCATCAAAATCAGTCGATTAGTTAAGCTAAGAAAACATATTTTCCTGTTAAGGGCGTAACACAACCCACTTAAAACTAAATACCTACATATATCTCTTTACCAAATTTCTTCAAAGCGGTTTAGCAAGTTTCATCAAAATCGGTGTAGCAGGTGCAGCCATGTCAGCATCTTGCTCACTAAAAGAAGAAGTAGTGGCACCCCTTACTATTGGAAAAAAATTACATTTTGTACTGCTTTTTCTCACAGCCTCTCCACCTTTCCTTAGGATTCAATTTATTTCTGTACCAAATTCCATCAAAATCGGTCCTTTAGTTTAGCATGGAAAAATTTGTTCCTGTTATAAGCGTGGCACCACCCACTCAAAACAAATATCTTTACTCAGGATTCAATCTACATGCATAGCAAATTCCATCAAAATCAATGAAGCGGCTCAGCCTTTAAAGCGTTTTTTCATATTGAGGGCAGTGCCATGCCCTCTTAAGAAATCAAAGTTCCTAATAACCTTTCTTTGAGTTCAACCTATCTCCACACCAAATTTTATAACAATCGGTCCATTAGTTTAGCCGTGAAAATGTTTTTTCCTGTTAGAAGCGTGGCACCGCCCACTTAATCTATTTTTTTACCGAATTTCATCAAAATTGGTACTCTAGTTTAGCCGCGAAAACTTTTTTTCTGTTAGAGGTGCTGCCACGCCTACTTAAAAAAATTTGAATTTTTAGCAATCTTTTTTAAGGTTCAGTCTACTATATCATAACAAAATTTCATCAAAATCGGTTCGTTAGTTTAGCAATAACGACATATTTTCCTGTCAGAGGCGTGGCATCGCCCACTAAAAGAAAATTTTTACTCAACAATCAATCTATCTCCATACCAAATTTCATCAAAATCAAAGGAGCGGCTCAACCGAGACAGCGTTTTTTCACATTCAGGGCGGTGCCACGCCCCCTTGAAGAAATAAAAGATTTTGGTAGCCTTATTTAGGGTTCAATCTATCTCCAAACCAAATTTCATTAAAATCGGTATATTAGTTTAGGGGCCGTTCAAGTATTACGTAACGCAATTTTTGACGATTTTAAACCATCCTCCCCCCCTCACCTTAAACGTTACGGTATCACCCAAGTAACTTTGTTTACCTTAAAGTCACAATTATGTTGCGCAATGTACCGGAATGTCATTTTAGCGACCTCTGTTATGTTTAAGTCACGTTTGCGATAATAATAAATAAAACAAGAGATTTTTAATTCGCAGCGTAACGCGTTGTTCGAATCCCCCCTAAATGCGTTACGTAATACTTGAACGGCCCCTTAGGCGTGAAACCGTTTTTTCCTGTTATTAACGTGGCACTGCCTACTATTAAAAAAATAAGTATACATGTCCCCCCTTCTCTTCACAACCGTTCCAACAAAAAAACTTAAGAGAATATGTTGTGTGGCTGAGAAAAAACGGTGCGGCCGATTACCAACTGCGCGTTTACCTTATATATAGATCTGAAAAACGTCTTTGCTAACTGGATAACTAACTATTCAGAAAATAGTTAAGAAAAGGGGCATTTCCAAACAGAATTTATGATTTTATATATTTAATTTATGTAACCTCACCTTTCTGTTGAAAAGGACTTTACTAGGCTATTGCCGCACATTTTACACAACTACGTCAACACAAATTTATGTCCATAGTTACCTGAAAATAAAAAAAAAATTAAATAAGGTTTATATAATATAATTGGGAAAAAGGTTTTTTAAAATTATTTTGCATATTTTTTGGCGCTTTACGTTTACGCAAAAATATATTTACAATTCATTACAAATTTTAACAAAAATAACATAATGCTCATAATGCAATAGTTTAGTTTGAAAGTGTTGCCATGTTAACTCATACACACACACACAGTTAATATAAATGCAAACACACAGACATGTAAAACATATTTTAAACACGTAATTTTAATTAGCAATAGTAAAAGTCACAGTCATATTCATTTGTACACTGCAAAAAGAGCAGACACTGAGAGAAAATTGAACGCAGTGCTAGATAGCATGCAGCTGTATAAAGTCATAAACGTCGACAAGTAGTAGTAGTACTATATGTGAAATAGAAAGTAAATTGCATATTGTTGTTTTTGTTAGAGTTCTTGTTGCCTGCACTCCTATAGAAAGTTGCAATTTTTGACATTGTTATTAAAACGGAAACGGAAATCCCTGCAACATAACAATACTGTTTTCATTCTTTAGCTACATTATTTTTTTCTCAATTTTCTTGTTGCATTACGCTTCTGCTTGCTACAATTGTTGCTGCCATGCTGTTTAGTTACAGTTAATTTTGCAACAACAACAAAGAATACAATAAAAATCTCAGCTGATGGCAATTTTGTGCAGCATTAACAGCAAAGTACACGAATATTTCAAAACAGCAACAACGCGAGCGTTTGTGCAATAGAAACAGCACAAAGAACAAGAAATTATTAACACACAGTTGCAGTAGCAACATTTTCATTGCAGCTCTATGTTTTTATTGTTATTATTGCTGACGTTGCTAAAAAACGTGCCGTTTTACACGCTGTGCAGCTTTTTCAAAGATCGTTGCTACTCCTACTGCTAATGTTGGTACGAACGACTTTTGCTTTGCAATTAACGTTGCTGCTAATGTCGCTTAAATGTCTATAGCAACATACTGTGGAACAAAATATAAACAAAGTGAAAACTTGCATACTAAAAATGTTGCTTTAATAAGAGGTGTCACGCCCACTTGTTAAACATCAAGCATTTTTTGTCTAGTGCTCTTTTCTCAAATATTTTGTATTCATGGTAAGTTCCCGACCTTCCCATTTTTGGTGCATCATTTGCATGAATAGCTTTTTGTATATAGCATTTAAAATAATTTTTTTTTTTTTAAAAAAAGCCACGCCCACTTATATTTATAATTTATAAATTTTGCTTCAATAGCCTTACATTGTGCACTTTTCTTTCAGAGCTGTTGCGACAAACTCGGTAATTGACAGGTATAGAGGAAGTTTCTATGCCCGTCACGCCTTTTTCTATGCAATATAAGCAAAATTATATTGTGAATATGCCCAGTGTGTGGATTAAACGATATTCGGCATATTTTTTTTTGCGTACATGCGCCCAACTTTGTCATGAAATTCAGAGTATGGCCAGGTCACTTAGTAGTCCTGTGTGTGAGTTTTATTGTACCGAGTAACAAAAACTTTCCAGGCAAGCCTAGTCAGATCATTAAATTTAACAATACGAATTTCAATTCTGTCTACGTTCATACCGCTCCATAGAGCATTGCGTAAATCTGTGTGCAAGTAAAAATATTTGTACGTTTGTTTGTACTTATGCCACGCAATTCACTGCTATATATAGCATATAATCGAGAGTGAGTTGGGACTACAAGAAACTGCTGTATTTTATCCACGTCAATGAATATGATGCTGCTTTAAGTCTGGCACAACATCCTTAGCAACATAATCGTCACAATTACCATTTGATGACGTATATTTGAAGCTCATTAAACACTTCAAGTGGCAGGTGAAGCATGTACAGTGCAACAGCACATGCCAACGCATTGCAAAGATTTTTAAACAGCACAACAACATTGCAGTAAAAAATTAAGCCGATTATGAATTAAATGTTAGAATTTAATATAAAGCAAAGAAGAAAAATTAAAAGAAAATCTTTTAAGTTTAAACGTGTTTAGCTAAATTTAAATTGCACGTAAGTGTTATGAAAAATTTCCATTATAAATGTGAGCTATGTTATATAAATAACATTAAAATACTTAAATTTTGGATTCTGGTCAACACAAAACTACGAGCTTCTTCATACACATCCTACATAATGGTCATAAATATATATTTTTAATAGCTCACAATTATGCTTTTGAACACACAAGCAGCAGCCATTCGTTTGCCCTGGCTGGTTTTATGCTTAAAGTGTTGCCTACTTTACTGCTATCCTGCAAAACAGCTGATGCTGGGTCCACGTCTACGTCTTTGACAACAAATTCAATCAATAAACTTTACCGCTTAAGCATGCCCCAAAGACGCATTTAACGAGCACTTAAATGAAATTAATTGCTACTTCTTTTTATTTTCTTTTTTTGGTCAGCAGCAACAAATTTGTTGCCAACACCAGCCATAAAAGCAATGAAATGTCAAAGAAAAACGACAGCAATACTACTGCTTGCTGCTGCTAATGCTGTGGCGTATGTCAACGAAATCAATGCTTGCTGCTGTAGAAATTTACAATTTATTTTCTCGTTTTCTGCTCTATTCTTTGCTTTACTCGTTAAAGTTGTGTGAAAAAGGCAAAAGGAAAAGTAACATACGAATGTCCTGCAAAAGTGTACAAAACTTTGAAGTAAGGACGCAATAAAAATGTCGCTTAATTACATAAAGTTGTGCGTTGACTTTGGAAAAGTTGCAGTTGTGTGATATTGCATCTATTTCAATTTTCTACATTTGCGTGTAAAGTATTTAGAAAATGTAGTATATTGAGTATATGCATGTAGAATATATGTAAAATAAAGAAAAAAATTTATATAGTTATATAAATTGTGTAGAAAATTAATGTAAAATATGTTAAAAAAAAATTGGTGATATTTTACATTACAATAAGTATTAAGTCTGTAAGATCCAGGGACCGTAATTATAGAATCGTTATTTTCTATAATTAAAGTCAAAGAAATCACAATGAAGGAAAAGTCGAAATGTGAGATTGAGTATACAGATGAATCTCTTTAGACGAGAAGCTTAGATATAGACATGATTTTTAATTATGCGATTTTTATTTTTTTGATCAAAAATAATAGTTATTTTAGATTTCTATTTGTTTCGATCATAAATAATCCTTATTTTAGATTTTATTTTTTCGATCAAAAATTATCTTTATTTTTAGTTTCTATTTTTTCGATCGAAAATAATCGTTATTTTGGATTTTTATTTTTTCGATCAGAAATAATCGTTATTTTTAATTTCTATTTTTTTCGATCAAAAATAATCGTTATTTTGAATTTTTATTTTTTCGATCAAAAATAATCGTTATTTTTATATTCTATCTTTTTCGATCAGTATTAATCGTTATTCTGGATTTAAATTTTTTTCGATCAAAAATAATCTATTTTAAATTTTTATTTTATCGATCAAAAATAATCGTTATTTTTAATTTCTATTTTTTTCGATCGAACAAAAATGCTCTTTGTGTTTGTGTGATGGCATTTGGGTTTTGTGAAAATGTACTGAATCAAGACTTGAAATGTACTTTTTGTCTTGAACACCCGGTTTTTTTTTATCGTAAAAAATTTAAGTCCAGAATAACGATTATTTTTGATCGAAAAAAATAGAAATTAAAAATAACGATTATTTATGATCGAAACATAAAATTCATAATCGTTACGGTTCCTGGTAATATCTGTATGGAAGAACTTAAGTTTCTTCGATTACTGCAGTATGGTGCTCTCAGAATTTCTTCTCGGAGTAGAAACAATAAATAAGGTGTATTATTTAGGCGTCATAAAACGCTTATGTCAAAATATGCGCCGAATATACTCATGACGACCATTTAAACGATCAATTATCATATTCAACTTAAATATTTTTGGCGTAGAAAACACACTACAACACCCGTGACAGTTTCATTATTTCATAGCAAAATTTTTAGGACTTTTAAACAGAAGGCAGATAGGTGAAGATGTGTTGAATGTTAAAAGTAATGCTAGAGATATTAAGCGCATTTTATTGCTGCGCAGTGAAAGCTGCAGTAAATCCTTAAGACTTAAAGGTTTTCACCACTGATTTTAGCAAAAAAAGAATTTAAGTTTTCTTTTTCCCCACTTTGTGTTTGATTTCCATTAAGGTTTTTTGCATTTATTTTGATACTTTTCTATAACGATTCTGCTATAAATTAATGGTTCTGTAGAAAACAGCATGTGCACTTCAAGAAAATTCAGAAGATAAAAGTTAAGTGGCAACAGCACTGGCAACAAAAAAGAAAATAAATTAAATTATAATTAAATATTGATTAGTAAAATAACAGAAACAGAAACAGCGAAGCAAATTGAAATGAAATTGAAATAAAATTAATTGAAACAAGAAACAGCGAATCGTTTAGTATTGCGTTTCTTGGAATTTTTTTTCTTGATTTGATTTTTTTTTTAATAAAAAGGTGTACCAAAAGGTAAGATGCATATTAACAGCTCATAAGTATTTCTATTAATTTGTTAGAATTTGAGAAAAATCTTTTTTGAAACTTTAAATTTTATTTAATTTTGTTAAACCTGACGTATGAGTAACATGCAATATGTACTAAATGCAAAGTATGCAATTGTTATCGGTATTGCATATCTAATTGAAATGAATTAATTTATAATTCAATTACCGCATGTGCTACCATATGTTACAAATTCATTTGCAATATGTTCTAATATAAAATTGATAAAAATTCAAAGCTAAATTTTTGAAATATTCCAAGAAAATATAAAAATAAAAAAAATATTGCACATTAAACGTGACATTGCATGATTTATTTGTATTAAAAATACGCCACGACAATAGCGACGACCTCTATGATTAAGTTCATATGACCAGCAACAACAATAGCAGTAATAACAACAAAAACAACAGCGACAGCGACAGCAACCACTAAAACAAATGCCACAGTTGAGACAGCAGTCTAGTAGTAGCGCCCACAAAAGTATACAACAAGAAAATATACAAAAACTGTACACATAGTACATACTGTTTAAACAAAAGGTGCCTAGGAGACCTATGCTTTAGGGTTGCTCAACAAAGCAGCAAACATTTTAGCACTTTCTTCCTATAATAATGTTTTCTCTTGTAAAGATTTTGGTCTACGTAGTGAGCTAGAATTCATGCTAAATAAAAGCTATTTACTTGCAAAACAGAACGTATGATTAACATCAACAAACATATGTTGCAGCATTACTTCTTTCTCGTTTAGTAAAAAATTTCAAAACTCTTGATCGATTACCACTTAAATTAATTTCTAAGACAAACTTTCTTCAAGCAGCAGTGCTCTGTAATAAATTTAAGTTTCAACAATGGCTGCCATAAGATAATGCGTTTTTTTTAAGCTTAATTAAATATTATCAAAACATCTTAAGCAGAATTATGCTACGCAGTTTATTAATACAAAAAAAAAATAATAATAATTTTTATGTGATCCTTTTGAAACTTGCTGCTGCTGTATATATTTCAATAAAAAAAATGTTTTTAGATAAGGTTACGTTTTATGCACATAACTTTATTTAAATTATTTACTTAAGCATGACGTATGAGTTATCTTTAATTTTCATAGAAAACTAGATATTAATGCAATAAAATTTTTATTGCAAGATAACTTATGTTCGATTTATAATGTTAAGCTTTGATTTAGAGGATTTAGTGATGTACTGTTTGTTTAAGTTTGACAATAGCTTGATTTTTTTTAGATCACCCTTTCGAAATGAGTTGGAAAAAAAGTTGTACATTCTACTGTGTTCAACTTCAATGTGACTCTTGCTCTTTCGGTTGGTTTCTTGTTTTACGTACTATATGTTTTCGTTTATTATTCATATCTCGGTTAGAGGGAAAAACGGTTTAATTCAGTTTAAGGCAAATCAAATTTTGTACAAATTTATCGTGATTTTACTTAAAATTTTCCTTACTTTGTCGTGTTATTAACTTTCATTTTGTTGTGAAAAATTATTACAAATATCAAATGAAAATGTTATTTAAATATTAGGAACAAATCAATATTCAAAAGTAGTTTTTTTTAAGTCAACTTAAACGGTTTTCTTTCCAATCACATATACAAATACAGTACTGGTCTCCCAAACGATAGTCGCGCGGAAGCTATTTTAGCTATTTTACCAGACAGTTTTTTTTTACTTCTTATCAAGATTTTAAAGCGCCATTGCTTAGTTGGGTAGTCACGTTATTGAGTTTGTTTGTATGCACACATTACGGTATGCAATGTATGTATGCGTTTGAAGCCATTTTGTGATTGTAATCATAGCAGCTTTTTCTACGCTCACCTCAAAGGCGCACACACTCAGTGGTGCAACACTAAGTAACATACGCTTTAAACGGAAACGGAAGTTCGAGCATTTGTTGCGCTGTGCGCAAGAAAGAAAATAACAAATACAAAATAATTCAAATAAACTTTAATAAAATATGGCGCAATTTAAAAATTAATTTGCCTAAAATGTCCAAACTTACTATTAAAATTTTTTTATTAGTCATGGCGCATGAGTAACACTTATTTTATAAGAATTTCAAGTTATTGAGACCAGTTTTTTTTAGTTTGATATATTTTCAGTTTGATCTTTAATTGTGGATTTTTTAATGTAGGAGTGTATTATGTTTTTATTAAATTCTATAAGTGGCTGCATAAAAACTTATGAGATATGATAAGTTTTACAACTAAAAGCTAGCGCTGGGTGTATGGGTATGTTTTACCTTTCACTTGATAAAAAAAAAAAACACTGTGCGCTTAATTTGCATTACAACTGACTGACGGGCTCTGTCATATTGTGCAGTCCACAATCCCACTTTTTATCATTTGAGGTAAATTTCGCTTTAAAAGGAAGACCATTACTTTTCTTGTACACTGTTAAAATTTCTCTATTTGGAACCTACTTTAGATTTCTGTTTTGTAGTTCAATTTTCTTTGAGATTTTAAGCAAAGCTTGTAAGATTATTTCATCTAGATGTGGGATTTTCTTTGCCAACTAATTATAAGCATTAGCTTATCAATAATGCTATAGATAGTATATATTTGTTTGTGAATATCTTTGCAGATGATGTAGGCTTGAGGTATAATTTTTTATGAAAACTTTTTTCAAAATTTAAATTTATTTGTGATTCATTTCATAATCTTTTACAGTGTAAGGTTTTTTAAGCACACTTTATCTTTTTTTTCTAAAGTCTCAGTTGGCTTTTGCTATTTTTTAACGGTGGCACATGATGTGGCGTTCAAAAACAAAAGCCTGACAGGGCATCTATGGAGTTTGTTCCGCAAAAAAAAAAATGATGATTTTGCTTAAGTAGCACAGCTCAAATTTGAACAAATGCAAGCGCTTTTAATTGGAGTGCACTGTATAGCTGTTATAGAAGAGTGACGGGCTTTTTGACAGCTATTAAATGACAGCTGATGCCAGTGCTGCTACGATATTGCTAGCTTTTAGTGCTAATTAGTTGCGAGTTAAAGAATGCCTGCCGGCCATGTATGTGTTATCTTTATGTGTGTGTGTTTCAATTTTACTCTGTGTGTGTTCTGATATCATGAATACACCAACAGTGCCATCTATAAAAGGCTTCGTAGTTATTTCATGAAAGTTTTACGCATCAATTTTTAATGAATAGCAAACAAGACTTTTCAAAAACGTTTCAATTCTGAAATCCTTTAAAAACAACTAAGTTTTTAATTAGGATTACCTTTTATACCGAGAAAAGGTAGACTATGTATATTGTGGCTGCAAATATAGCTAAGCTATAAGTTTATCTCAGCTCAGTAAAAAGTCTAAAGCTAAAGCAAAAGGGTTAAAGTTGAAAATAAAAAAATGCCACACAACAGTGGCACATTTACACAACTTAACAAAAAACAACAACAACAAAAAAAGGGTTTGCCTTCAAGAAAAAAATATGATATGAATGCATGGCATTTAAAAATACACAAAAATATTTAATACGCGTATAGAATTTTGATGGCTTTCTTCTTTTTTTCTAAAGTGGTTGCGCTTTTGACAGCCAGTCAAGAGCGGTTTATCTTACAAAAAAATATTTATTTAAAGCATCCTTTTTGCAGCCACTGCTTGTGGTACTTTTGTTGGTTAAAAATTTGTACATAACTTTGAATATGGTTTCGCTTACAACACCCAATTTTTTTTTAAGTTTCAATAATTTTTTTTTTTTTTTGTTTCTTTTTTTACAGGCACTACAAATGGAAATAAAAATGCCATGGATTTTGGCTTGCATTTCCTTCCGTTTTTTATTGGAACAGCCAACGTCGTCTGACGTTAACATAGTACTTGCACAGTGAGGCGAAATCAAAAGGACAGTGGTAATATTTATATTTCGCAAAACATGTGGCTCAATAGGTAGCAGAAGTGTAGCAAATATAATAAACTTATTTTTTAAGCTTAAATGTGAAAAAATTTAATGTCCTTCCGACAAAAATACCCAAAATATAACGAAAAAATTCCAATTTGCTAAATTTTATGAAAACATTTGCAAACTCAGGTTAAGCAAGCAGCGTGTCATTCAACCAAAAAAAAGAATGCTGTAAGGCCGTATTTTAATGCCCAGGTGTGAATTAAGCTTTTTTCTTTATTTCGCTCTGGTAATGCAATGATCAGATCAGGTCCGATTGTTCAGAATTCGTTGATATCGTCGATAACGTTGACGTTTTCTTAAAAGTGCAGAGCAGGCGTTGCAACAACTTTTACCGCTGTAGTAGCACCAATGGAGTAAGCAAAGCTGTTAAGCAAATAAGGGCACTTGCACAGTATCCGGTCAGAATTTCCATGATTCTCTTTTGGTACAAAGTCAGCCATAACGTTTTGAAACCGCTACGGAGATATTTGAAAAAGATTTCATATTGTTAAAAGGAATTTATTTTATTTTATTGCAACTTATGTCAAAAGCTATCACTGTGCGCTGTGTTGACATCTACGCTATAACCACACTTTTTTACCCCCAACTCTCCATCTTCTCCCTCCATCTCTCTGGCTATTCACTTACAAGTGAGCGTGTGTGCAAATATTTTTAGAAACGAAGTGGTTTTTGATACATGCGCGTATATTTTTGCTGGTTTTCAATATTTTTTCATATGCAACAAGGCTGGACTTACACTTTTTTGAGGAAAAGGTTACTTTTGGAAAAAAAAATATTATGTATACTTCGAGCTTAATGAGCAAAGTATATTATTATTAATGAAGAGAGTAATAAAATTGCAACTTAAGGTTAAGACATGTTATTAGTTTCCGATTCAAACATCGAAATCACGGGCACAGTTTTCTAAAAAACAAATAATTTTGCATCAGCTGATTTGATTGAAAAAATACATATATATGTCATATAAAGCTAAGCTTTAATATAAGTAGGAATATATAAATACATATGTATATTTATTTTGACTAAAACTGTAATTAAAAAATGAGATCTTGAAATGTTGAAAAATTTGAAAAAATTTTGAAATAATTTTGTTTTTGTTTTTCTCAAACTTATTATTTATTTATTGTAACGACTCGCTATGAAACTAACTCTTCTCTCTTTGGTCGAGAAATGATCGTAATGTATTGAAAAAATTTAAAAATGCTGAATAAATTTAAAAAAATGTTGATAAAATCGAAAAATATTGATAAACTCGAAAAATATTGAAAAATTCGAAAAATGTTGATAACGTCGAAAAATAAGTTGAATAAGTTGAAAAATGTTGAACAAGTCGAATCAGCAAAAAACGTCAAAAGCTCAAAACATGTTGAAAAAATCAAAAATGTTGAAGACGCAAAATATATTGCTAACGAAATACATACATATATACATACCGGGTGTCCCATTTTAACTTACACAGGTGAATAAGTCAAAAAATTGAAAGTCATTTAAAAAATGTTTCAGATAAAAGTTAGAGGGTATCAAAGGGCTGATCCAGCCATGACCTTAACGATCACCTTGACCTACATTTTCAAGGTTATTTGCAGGTCAACTTTAGTTTTTCAAATGGAAACTCCTATTTTTGACCTCGGATTCCGGAAGAGCACAAAATTCTATGTACAGATAGGTATTCATGTTAGCGGTCAAAGTAACCTCTGAAGGTCATTTCAAGGTCGAATTCCCGCTTAGTGTAGAAAAGCTGTAGCCAGTTAAGGCAAGATTGTGCAGCTGTCCAGCCAAAGATTACTAGCTTTTCGGCACCAAGCAGGAATTCGACCTTGAAATGACCTTCAGGGGTCACTTTGACCGCTAACTGGACTTTTGACTTATTCAGCTGCGTACGTTAAAATGGGACACCCTTAATATATATTTCGAGTATGTATAAACTCGCGAAATAAACAAAATTCGAAAAATGTTGCTAAACTCGAAAATTATTGAAGAAATTCAAAAAATGTGGAAGAGATTAGATATGTTGAAGAAGTCGAATCAAGTTGAAGAAGTTTTAAAATGTTGATAGGGTTGAATAATGTTCAAAAAGTAGAAGTTGGAAAAATCGTAAGGTTTTAAAAATTCCGGAAAATGTTGTGAAATATTGAAAGAGCTGGAAAATGTTGCGAAACTCGCAACATTTGGAAAAGTCCCACAAATATTGAGAAAATCGCATATGTTGACCAAGTCGAAAAATGCCAAAGAAGTCTTATATATAAAAATAGCATGCTGCATTAGGTGTCACTTGCCGGCCAATTCACTGCAGTATAAACTATTTTATATTTTCTTATGCCTCAGAATCGCCAGTACAGTTGTTCATATATCAAAAAAAAAATTGTCAATTCCAATCAAAAATAATAGCCCTTAAAATCTCCCGCCCATAACTTTTGTGATGTATCCTTAATCCAGCACTGGTATGCGGTAAGCATGCTTTAAATTTTTTTTCGGGTAGGATAGCTCTTAAAAATTTGTACATGTGTGCGTACTATATACGCGTGTGTAAGTTTTGGTTGCAAAGCGGATTTTGTCTGGTTGTTCACTTGCTGTGGTTGCTGTTACTGTTGTTGTTATTTACATGCGATTTAACTTCTTATCTGCGTAACACGTATCTTTTTTTTTTTTTATTTCAAGCGTCTCGCTGGCTGCCAACACTCCCTTCCGAAACTCACTTTTTACAATTTGTTTGCATATATGGAAAAGCAACAACAGCAACAACAACAACAACAATATCAACAACCCAATACTCAACATGAGTAAACAAATGAAAAATAAATGAAATGCAAAACGAAATTTAATGATGTAAATAAAAAGCGCCTTTTTTTATTTGCAACATATGACCGTATACAATACATACAGCGCACACATGAACAAATGCTGGGCATAACATACAACAGATAAACGCTACGAAAGTGCATAATTGAAAAAATTTTGAAGGAAATGCACAATACCAACTGCAAGAGAAGGAAATGGCATATATTTTTGTATTGATTAATTGTTGGAAAACACTTTTCTTTGAATTTATTTTTTGAATTTAATGCATAATTTGAATGGTTTTCGCCCATTGTGCAAGTGCGCTATAAATAAAAACTTCGTTTAACACGCGATATATTTGTGATATGACGAAAAATGAACTAATTTGAGATTAAAGTATGAGAGCTCAAGGCAACCAGTACTGGTTTAGAAAGATATTGAAAAAAATTAGCCGCAAATATGTTGCATGTGAGTTGTTTCAATTGTTGGTAATTCCAACAAACAAAACACGTAATTGCAGTTTATTAAAGTAGGCATTTTTAATGGCAAAACACGAACATCAGATTAAGGATATTAAGAAATATGCATTATATTTTATTAGGAAAAATATTATGTGGATAAGCGTAAGACTAATTAAGTCCGACATTGCTCAGTGGTAATTAAATTCAGTTTATAAGAAGATTTATACTTATAGTACAATACATTTACAGTATACTAAATAAATTATATTTAATTTCTGTGATGAAAGGTCAAGGTGAGAAATGCAAAAGAAGACAGACACTGAACATCGTGTCGTGATATTATGAAAATTAAAATGAAATTGTACAGCAGCGAATAACGAGTCAAGAATTGAAATATCTTGCATACCTTGTCTTCTAACGGAGTATAGGACCACTTGAAATCTCTTCCAAACGTACATTATCAACAAAGAGAGGCTCCAACATCCGCGGTTCAAGTAGTTATTTTCTGCTCTCTTGATGGTTTTCACGTTGATTTAGGGCAGCCACAATTTCTGCTGGCCTTAAGGTTTCACTCAAATACTTCCTGGCAGATACAATTGGTGATTTCCGTAACGTGTTTCCAATCAAGTTTCACTATCATTGTTAGATTTCAAACGAAATTGGGTCATCGCGGCATCTGTTGAGCAATTCGATATTGAAACTGGTCCTGGGCCACCACATTTTCAGAATTTGAGGAATAGAAATGTTATTAAATTTCACAGCCTTACAAAAGAACTGGGTTCACAGGATCTGGCATTATTGCACCACCATAATCCCCATGATGAAGCTAATTCTGCCACTGGTTGGGTGGATAGACATTATTTCTGGCTTATTTATGCTGATTTTAATAGCCTACAAAACTACACTGAATGCAAAAATTTATAGAGTCTAGAGCCAGTGGCGTAGCGTCCATTTTTGGCGCCTGGTGCGAACACTTGGAATGCCGCCTCCTAAGTACCAAAAGTAACAATTTGACGAACAAAAAAAAGTACTCACCATTCACTTTCAAAAACTTTAGAAAAATTAGATATATTTCCCTAAAACTTCGAAAATTTTTATCTACGGCCCATTATTTTTCAAATCGAACAGTAAATCAATTTAGTGTCATCGATTTGCTTGAAATTTACAGATATTAATCTGCATTCAATTCTAGGGGACCCATATTTTTTTATTTCGCTGAAAGGACCCAACTTTCAAAGTTCTGGTAATTTGAACTTTGTCCTTTAAAATTATAAAAAAAAAATTCTGAAATTCTGCGGATAAAGGGCATTCCCGCGAAAGTGCCCTTATTTCACCCAACTTCTCAATTAAAATTTATAAATAGTTGAGCTTTAAGAAAAATGCTCTCAATTAAGAATAAGCCATTTTCGACAGTTGGGACTTTTACCAAATGTAGTTTAAGCCCTTCTGAGTTGATAAAAAAAAATTCAAGGAAAAAAAAATTGTTTTACTCAAAACATTTTTGATTTGAAAAAAAATTCCTCTGGTTTACGCTATTTGCCATATTTTCCACAAAACAGTTTACTTTGCACTAAATGCCATATTTTCATAAGATCCATTAAATTATGAAAAGTTTGAAAGAAAAAAATTATGAAATTCCGTTATTAACTAAGGAAATATCGACAATTTGAAAAAAAATCCTTTCAGATTTTTTTTTTATAATTTTAAAGGACAAAGTTCAAATGACCATAACTTTGAGAGTTGGGTCCTTTCAGCGAAATAAAAAAATATGGGTCCCCTAGAATTGAACGCAGATTAATATTTGTAAATTTTAAACAAATCTATAAATTTTTTTGGTCAGCCTTGATCGATTTGAAAAATAATATGCCCTACACATTCAAATTTCCTACATAAGTAGATTTACTTTCATTCACTTAAAAAAAGTAACTCATTTTTGACTTTCAAAGAACCCTAGTAAAAGGAGATATATTTCACAACCATTTTGCCGCCCTCCAAGCCTTGCGCCTGGTGTGGCCGCACCTAGGCAAATACCTGAGACAGACTCAAAAAATGCATGGTATGAAAAACGCTGTGATCTTGGATGGTACAACTCATTTTTTGAGTGCATCCTAGATGGAATTACGGTCGACACCATCAAAAACGGTACTGCAGCCGATGATGGTTAAATGTAACGAAAACAGATTTTCTATAATATCTTGCGTTTTTATCAATATTTTGAAAAAAAGTATTGTTACTAGTACACGTTTGAATCAAAATGATTGGATGCTCTGCTGAAAAAATGTTAGCTAAAAGCCATCATAATATACATCTGTGCACGCTCTTGAGTACCCATCATATTTAATAC
Source organism: Meiosimyza platycephala (assembly GCA_963662105.1). Classification (NCBI taxonomy): domain Eukaryota; kingdom Metazoa; phylum Arthropoda; class Insecta; order Diptera; family Lauxaniidae; genus Meiosimyza; species Meiosimyza platycephala. The sequence goes on along the minus strand of OY759208.1, from coordinate 100,675,046 downwards.
AATATTTAGATTTTGTCAACGTTTCTGTTTTCATTAGAAACGCGAGAATGCTGGCATGCATGATTACAACTTAAGCATCATAGCACACATACCACATCACGTAGACCAATATTATATAGTACTTATATACATACATTAGACTTACATACTTTCTGCTCATATACATAATCATACACACACAATTATTGCCATAATCTTTAATCGATATTACAGCTCAAAAGCATACATACATACTGCACATATACAAACATACGCGTACACACACCAGCATAAACTCATATTTGACTTGATTTAACATACAAGATACGAGCAACAACAAAATGCTAATATTGGCGTATACGCTGATGAGAACATTTTACAAAAATTAAAAATATTTTTACAAGAAAAAAAAAATATGTAGATTAAAAATTAAAAATAGAAATAAAAAGAAAAAACTTTACTTAAATTAAGTAAATCTTCACTACACTGTGAAGCCAACATGTATGCCAACATTTTTATTTTTTACATACATACATGTGTAACATACTGCTAAGCACTTTAATATTAATAAAAAATTTTCCAATATAAAAAATTTTGCTGCCGCAAAAAAGACGCGCCAACATTATTAGAGCACCAAAAAGTATGCAAAGAATATATGAACAAAAAAAAAATTAAGGAGCAAAAAAATGCTAGTAAAGAATATTAAGCAGATTTGTGCTACAACTGAAGTATAATCCCTGCTAATGGCTGACAACGTACAAGGACTCTCAATGCATGCTGTGTATATGTGTGTGTTTAACAAAGTGGGCGTAATTGTTAGGCGTGGCAAATGCGATTATTTGTTTATTGTTTGCAGTGCTGGTGCCGCCGTAATTTTAGTTACCTTTAATAAGCTGATTTTGTCTTGCATTTAAGCAACAGCCAGCAGCTTCAGAGAATGACAAGGTATGCCATAACGATTGGTAGGTAGTGTAAGGGAGACAAATGAAGCTTAGCACGTTACTGACACAAATGCGCATTTTAGTATCATTAATTTTATTACATTGCCTCGGATTAAACAGGTGTTGAGAAATTGTAAAACTGCAATTTAAGTTTGGCGGTTACTTGCTAAAAAGCCACGTTAATCGGAGCATCATCCTTGTTGACATCGTTTAGTTGCGAGAGAAAGAGAGCTGATTGCCATCTATAATGTTGACACTTGGCAGAAGGATTACAAGGTGATTTGTTTTGCAGATTTTCAACAAACAGTTTAACAACGCGCGCCTTATGCTTTGTAGCTTTAATGCGATTGAAAAGGATTTTAGCTAACGTAAAGTCCATGTAAATAGTTACAAACGACTTAAGAAGAATGAAGATTCGTATTTTACTTAAATTCAAAATGCTAGAGTAGATTACCAGGTAAGGGAGCCGGTAAGCACACTGTTGTTTTTATGAAAATAATTGTAAAATACGATATTACGTTTGAAAAAAATTTTGTTTTCCCCCTCATTTTTTGTAAGAACCTACCATATAACAATTATATTTGGTGTAAAAAATCTTTTTTGCGATTGTCAATGTCATCTGAGAGCATGAATTATAGGAATTAGTAAAAAAACGAATCTTTGTTCTTTAAGTTTCGTAGTGTGATACATATGTGGAACAGATTTCTGCATAACTTACTGGCATTTAAGGTTTTTCATTTCATATTCCCTTTAGATAAAAGACTTGTTGAAGTTCGCTTTTTGCCTAAGCCAAAAGCAGTAAAGATGCACTCCAAAATGATTTCACTAAGATGCAAACTATGCCTTATTAGTTAAACAATTTTCTATTGCCTTCAATATTTAAGTAGCGTGAAACCCAAATGAGAGTAAGATCGTGCTGAGATTCTATTCAGCAATCGTCTACTAACTTTGCTTCTATTATTACAGAATTCAATACTTTAATGGTGGGCCGACTATCAGTCAAAAATTGTCCACTTCCTGGCATATATTTTGATCCTGTTTATTGACCAACAGATTAAAAAATTTTAGTTAATTTTGTCAAGAGCTACAAGAACGAACACAACCATTTTTGAGTTCTGCGTCAAAATGCAGTCAACAAGCTCAGAAAAAGGACACTTTGATGTTTGTCAAATTGTCACTTTAAAATCCATTGAAAAAAAAAATGTATGCATCCAACAAAAAATGAAAAACTGCAAAAAATTGTGAAATTAAATCGCAAAAATTTTTTCATTAAATTTTCATGCGACATAAAGAGACTTCTAATATAAAATGACTCATAAAAGATGCCAAACATTAATGATACTCTGTAGAGTTCTGTTAAATCTCTGAATTAAAATAAATTTTCTCAATATCGTTGCATTAATTTTTGCTCTTCAAACGCAATAGCTATGATTCATAAAATTTACAAAACAAAAACTTTAAACAAAATAGTATCCACCTACATACTACTTATTTGATACCCAGCAACTTGTACACTGTGCAGCAAGCATATAGTAGCAGCCCAGTTTTTACGCCAACGCAGACTGCAGCAATTAGAGTGGTTCAATAGCGTAACGGCGCCAAATGACTCAGTAGGCGCAAATACTGTGCGGTTTTTGTATTTAAAAAGAATATGCAAAAGATATAGAGACAAATCAAAACAAAATGAAACAATAAAAACAATAAAAAACTAAATAAACACTACAAGAAAAACATGCTGACATAATTTTAGAGTCTATAAATAAAAATTAGTGGCATAATGTAAGCCATTTTGGCTGCCGTTCGCTTTTAGCTGTTGTTTATATTTTGATTTTCATATGTGTAAAATCTGTTAAATGGAACAAAATTTCCAAAAAGAAAACAAAATAAAAAAAACATTTTCCAAGGTCAGCGTAAACAAAATTTTATGTTTTTTTTTTTTTTTTTTTTTTCATCGCTAAGAATATTAATCAATTTGCTATAAAACAACTCGATTTTTATTATCCATTTATTATTTACATAACAAGTTCAGACAGATTTCAATTAAAGATTTTTCTATTTAACGATAAATTTCAACATTTAGTGAAGTTTAGGGACATAGTCAAGCTATAGGTCGCATAAGATTGCTGATATTTTGATATCAGAAAAAAGCAATAAGCAGGCGCCTACAGTCAATGACTTTGTTTGAAGTGCTTCAGCTGATTTTAGCTAAAATCGTTTATAATCTTAAGCGCTATTGATTTTCTAAGCAAAATTTTGTAAATTTCGCCGGTGCGCCAAATGTCACATGTCTAAACAACACACTCAGCAATGCGGTATGGAAAAAATTGAATATTGTTCAAAATAATGAAAAATGTTGTACAAATCGCGAAAAAAATGGAACAGGTTGAAAAAAGTAAACCAATTTTTTTTAGGATTGATCTGGTAATACTTTCTTATATGGGAGGTACCACGCCCACCATATCTATTCCATCGAATTTCATATAATTGCAAAGTTTTTTACAACCACCATCTATGTATGTATGTATATACCAAATTTTATCAGTATCACTCATATAATATAACATTAAACGTTCTTGCAGGTATGTATGGGAGGTGTCACGCCCACTGACGCAATACCGTCGAAGTTGATTTAGTTTTAAAGCTTACCGCATCTCTACAAAAAAATTTAAAAAAAAATACCATATATTATATTTAACGTTTTTGTATATATGGGAGGTGCCACGCCTACAGGAACAATTTCGCCCACTTTTAGTTATGTGATACCTTACAGCATGTTCAGCTATCATATTTTAATTCATAACGGATTCGTTGTTCATTCTATTATTCTAACGTTTATAAACATTGTGAACTGTGACACGCCCTTCAGTGAATTTTCCCAGTATAGAGACTTAGCTTGTTACGATAACTGTCGATTTAGTGGTATTACCCTTGCAATTTTTATAAAAAACGTAGATGTCGTTCTCAACTAGTATTGAATTAAAATTTTCAATTTTAGAAAAGTGTCACGCCCATTTTACAAATTCCGCTTCTTTTGATACAATTTAAGATATTTATTATCCACATTATCGTCTACCAAACTTCATAACAACATCTGCAGCAGAAAGTTCAAAATATCGTGGCGCCGAATGATATTTATAAGTTATGCAGATAAGATTTTGAGTAAGCTTTCAAAATATTCCTTTCCAGCTAGCAAGTATTATTGTCTTTTTGTCAATTTTGTACGCACACATCGAAAAAAAACTTACTCCGTTTAAGAAAAAATGCCTAAATGTAAGGAAAAGATGTCCTTCAATACGAGCTAAAACCATGGGTTCCTCAAAATAAGTAAGTTGGATTCCTTAGTACAAGTAAATGCTGCTGCTTTGAAATAAGGAAAAGTTTACTCAATGTGAGGACAAGGTTATAAAACTGAGGAAAATTTTACTTTTTCTAAGGATGAAGGTATCCTTAAATGAAAGAAATTTACTTAAAATAAATTCGTTGATTTCAAAAAAAATTTGTTAATTTTCTATTTTCTTATTTGTTGGTTACTTATTTGTCAGTCATTCTTATTTTAATTGTAATACTTTTTTAAAACTTCAAAGGAGAATTTAGTTTTTTTTTTACCTGTCACCCGATCAGAGAATTGAAGCTGTGTTCTGCGCCATGCTCATCTTACCTAACTCAGCCACCGACAGCATTTTTAAGACATACTAAGATGATGTTGTTAAACTGCGCATGTAACAACCATTGTCTGATCAGGGAAGCTTCGGTTCAAATCCCGGCGACGACATAATTTTTTCTTTTTTTATTTTTTTTATTTTTTTATTTAAAAAACAAAAAAACAAGTAAAGAACTATAAATATATAGACAAAAACAGAATACTTACGAGAAGAATTGATATTAATTTCAGCGAGTAAAGCAGCGAGTGTTGCCACTCGTTTATTAAGGAAAATTTTCCTACGTTTTAGTAAATTTTTTGAAGAAATTAACTAAAACTCAGTACGATTTTCCTTAAACAAAATATTCCATTAGATTGAGGAAATTTTTACTCAAAAGAGGAACAAGTTGTTCTCAAAAATTCTTCCCAAAGAAAAATTTACTATTTCAAAGGAAAATTTTACTAAAACCACAAACTCTATATTTGAGGAAGAGCGTTGACTTGCTTTAATGAAACATGAACTCATTTCAAAGGACTCAATTACTAAATGAAACGATATTTTCATCAATATGAGGAAAAATAACTTAGATTAAGGAAAATTTGTACACTAAACCGGAGGAAGGCAGTCCTTCAAATTTAGTACGGTCTTTTTTTCGGTGTCTAAATTAACATCAATTTCATATTTGATATCATGAATTCACTATTTTACTTTTAAAGGCTTAACAACATTTTTTATAATTTTTCTAATATTTTTTTGATAAAATCCGTTTTCATTTCAAATAAAATATTTTGTTAATTTAATTGAATTTTGGCTTAATTTTCATAATCTTTAAATTAAATTTTGACAGTTTATATTTTGTATTTTTCCATTTTATAAATTCTAAATAACTAATATGTTTTTTTACGTTTGTTTTTATAATTTTTTTTTTTCTATTTTCCTGTGCCACACTATTTATCAAATTTATGATAGTATTTCCCAATGCAATTGTTTATTGCGGGTGTTAGTTTTGATGTTTTCCGCAATTTATTTATTTATATTTTTTATTATCTGTTTTTATTTATCTCATGACATTTCTTTTTTTTTTCAAACGTTCTTTTTATTAAAGTGACGCGGAATTTTATGGATTTTTGTTTGGAGTTTTGTTGGATAGTCAGTGTTGGTTTATTTGAACAGAGGTATATTAAAAAATGTTTTGTCGTTTTAGAATGTCTCCTGATGTATGCAATATTTGCAATTGTTTTATTGTATTTTTTGATTTCCATTCCATTTTTTTTTATATGTGAAATTTGACATTTTATTTGAATCTATGAATATTTTATTGGTACGCCAAAAAATAAACAAAAATTAGATAGCAGAAATTTCAATTTAACATTTTTTGCGCTGTAGTTTAAGTTCTGCATTGAAAACTAAAAATTTAATAAAAAAATTCAATAATAAAAAGCAAGCAAAAAAAAATATTAATTTCTTTAATTTTCCGCTTGAAAAATTTGGCATAAAAAATCAGCACCATTCATATTTTTGCTGCTCTTTTAAACCGCTTTTCATTAGCCACATTTAACAGTCAGACTGTAGTTAGAAAAAAACGTGCACACCTTTATTCATGCAAATTTATTAACTTGTTTTTGTTTCTTTTTTTTTTAAGGCAAACTGACGAGAAAAAATTGTAAAAGAAATCATTTTTATTTATTTATGTTTCTTTGACCACCATTAAAAAGTCAAATAAAACCGCAGACGTTTGCATTTTTCCACCTTTTAACTTCATGACTACAGTCACAAGTAAATAACGAGGTAAAGAAAATAAACATAGAGTTTAAAAATTATAGCGTGAGTTAAGCAAATAATGAACTTTTAACTTAAGTTTTGTTCAGAACAAGGCTACTCCAGTCAACAAATTTCAGCTGAACGCAAGCATTTACGAGCATGATATGTGAACTTAATCATGTTTCGTATATAAATTAAATTTTATATTAATAAACTTATTGAAATGGTTGTTATAGTATGATTCTTAAAATAAGCTGGCAGTCACTCAATAATTTACCCTATAAACTCAATGTTTATGGCATGTTATAGAAAAAGAAAATAAATTTGTCTAAAAAAAATATGTTTTCAAATGAGAAAACTATTTTTAACCCTTGCTTTCACTTCAGCTTCTTCATTTCGCTTGTAAAAAAATGTTCATTCATAAAGATGGCAACGACGTTAACGAACAAGGCCAGAAAGGATTTGACTGCGGTTTTGTTGCTTGGTTGAACAAAAGTTGCTAACATTGCTCTCAGAAAAAAATAACATTGGCGCTGTCGAGACGGCTTGAAAATATAAATATAAATAGTTAAAAAAGAACAACAATACACTTGAATTATGGAAATTACTACAAAGCAAACTGCGAGTCAAAGCACTTGAAAGTTTTCCATAAATAGCAAAATGGAATGGAAATTTTTTTCATAAAACGTCATAGATTTTAAAGTATTTTGTTATATTTATGTGCGAAGCAAATTCAATGGTTTTATAAATCTCATCAGTAAAGGCAAAAAAACATTTTTATTGTATCAATTGCGCCTAAAAACACGCAATAACAAAATGTTGGTACTTGCTTGTACGCTTCAGCTACAGCATTCTCTCGAAATATTATTTGAAAAAAACTTTTAACGATTGTGCTTAAAAAATGAGCACTAGATTGAAGTCACAGAAAATGTCCATTTTTTTATGTTGTAATTTTTAATCTCATTAGTAATAAATTTTTAAATAATTAAACTTGAAACGTATTAAATTTTTAACTGACAACATAAAAAACACTTTCAATAAAGTTTTTCCAATAAAATCTACGTTTCTCAAATGCATCCGCATTGTGCACTGACGCATTTGATGAATGCATTTTAAACGTCAAACAAGTTAGACGCATACACACAGGCGTACAAATAGAAATATGCAAAAACTTTGGTATTTCATTTGCTGTGCATGTGTGTGCAATCAAATCAAAAAAGCATCAGCAGCAACACAATAAAGCAATGCGACGCCGGTTGCAGCAATAGCCATAATAAAACTTTGTCACGTCTCGTAAATGTAGCAGTAAGCGCACACACACACAGTCAGTTACAAGAGCAAATACGTAGTTATATGCATATTTTATGTGCTTGCAATTCATTTGGGTGCTGCAGCAGCTGTAAAGGAATTTCCATTGTAAATGTCAAGTTCAATGCAACATTTGCTGATATTGTTGCTGCTACTGCTGTTGCTATTTTTGTTGCTGCAGCAACAATACTGATTTTTACCCAATGGTTTCGGTAGTACATACTATGTAGTAGCAATGTTGCATTGTTGTTGCTGCTGCTGCTGTTACTGTTGCGCTTAGGAATATGTGTTGTCGCGCATTTGTTGTGTATTTTATGCACAACTTTCAGTTTGAATTACATGTCACTCATACGACATGTTGTACAAAAGAAATTTTCAACAGTAAATGTAGTTTAAACTCAAAGTATTGTAGATTTTATAGAAATTTATGAAAATTTTTAGTAAAATTAATAAACTTTTTTGCAATTAATTTTTCATTGTGGTTGTTTTGATGGAAAATCAAAATCACTTTTATCTTTGTTTTTAATTTTATTTTTGCATTAATTTATTTTGATCAAAAAAATTATGAATATCATAAAATTAAAGAAGAAGAAAAGTTTATAAACAACAACAAATCATACTTTTAATACACCTACCCAATACGTTTGTTTCAACATCTGTGCCACAGTTGTTGTGTTCGAGCATAAAATTTACTTAAAATGTTGTTATTATTCTTGCTGTTTTTATATGCAAATATCTGCAATACTTTTAAAATTTAACTTTGAAGGCCAAACAAAAAGTTTTCAGTTTAGTTTTTCATTTTAAATATATATTTGATATTTTTGTCAACACTTAGTCAAGATATTTGATTACACTATCTGACACCAAAAATGTCCCCTAAGTTCAAAAAAAATTTTGATAGATTTTTCTCACGGTTAGTTTTTTTTTTAATTTTTTTTAGTGTATTTTCAGTGTTTTTTCAGCTTTTAGGCTATATCTCATCCAAATACAATATAAATCGACTCATTTTACGAAAAAAAGATTAGGACATAAATTGTAGGTAATTTCCTTAAGTTTCATTTTCTATATACATACGTGTTTTTATCGTCAAATGAGTCGGAAAGGAGATATTGTCAAAAAACTGATTTTTAATGCCATTTTTCCTAAAATACGAGGTATCAAAATTGATATTCTGAAAAAGCACATTGAAATCTGTAAAATTACCCATTTTTAAAACTCCCGGAAAACTTTCCAGGTAGCCTCTTTTTTTAACCAAATGACTGTACTAATAGCCCAAAAATAAGAAAAAACTGAAAAACTGGTAGAAATAGTAAAATGAAATATGAAAATTTACACTAAATTGGCTATAACTTTGGCATTTATGAACGGATTTTCAAAAACTTTGTATTATTTTCTTTTGAAGAGTTTCCTCTTTGTAATTAAAGAGCTAAATTGATGTATTTTTTAATATTTATATTTTTAAAGTTATATTTAATTAGATACAAATTTAAAAAAAAAATCAATTTTTGTGTCAGCTTTTATCTTGTAACCTGTATATTAAAACCAAAACTTTCCTTCACAAGAGTTGTGGGGAATTTTATTACCTTTTTTTCGAACAAAATCGGTGTATATTTGTATGAGATATAGCCTAAAAGCTGAAAATACACTGAAAATACACTAAAAAAATTTAAAAAAAAAACTAACCCTGAGAAAAATCTATCAAAAATTTTTTTGAACTTAGGGGACCTAATTACATCATAAAAAATTAAGAAAGATCATGGGAAAAAAAATGTCAAAAAAGTCGGATAGTGTTATTAGTCAAAAACTAACAAAAAGGACAATACCGCGAAGCAAATAGTATTCAAATATAAAATTGTTCAACCGCCTTTATGTACCATTTAATCCATTTTATGGTATACAGGGTGTCCCATTTTAACATACACAGCTGAATAAGCCAAAAGTCAAGTTAGAGGTCAAAGTGACCCCTGAAGGACATTTCAAGGTCAAATTCCTGCTTGGTGCAGAAAAGCTAGTAATCATTGGCAGAACCGCTGCACAATTTTGCCTTAACTGGCTGCAGCTTTTCTGCACCAAGCGGGAGTTCGATCTTGAAATGACCTTCAGGGGTAACTTTGATCTCTATCTGAACGTAGAATTTTGTGCTCTTCCGGAATCCAAGGTCAAAATAGGGGTTTCCATTTGAAAAACTAAAGTTGACCTCAAATAACCTTGAAAATGTAGGTCAAGGTCATGGCTGGATTAGCCCTTTGATACCCACCAACTTTTATTTGAAACATTTTTTGAATGACTTGCAATTTTTTGACTGATTCAGCTGTGTAAGTTAAAATGGGACACCCGGTATATACCGGTAGAGAGTATATTTCTATCATTATTGAAGGAAGGTCAGTTAAGGTAGATAATATTTGGTTCACTTATTACTTAAAACTTTTAGGGAACACTTGCACTGTTTAACCCACTATTTATTCTGTTTTGGTTTTACAAATATTTGACTATAAAATTCTTGAAATAGGCTGTGTTTAATTTCCTAAGAAACTTAAATATGAAACGTGATAAATTTGGCTTAAAGACTTTTAAAAATTTGGTCATTTGAAAAAAAAAATGACAAAAAACATTCCCATCTCAGTACATAACAGACATATCTGCTTACAATTCTGCGCGCAATCTAAGGAAAACTATGCAATAAATCTTCCATAACCACACACATTCATGGACAATCATTCTAAAAGCCACTATCTCTCTGTATGTGTGCGTAACCACATCAGATACACTTTTCAAAGCAATTTACGACACCCAGGGATAATTTGATTTTTTCGGTTGACTATCGGATCATTTTTTATTTTTTACACAGACCAAAAAAAAAAAAAAAGAAAATGAATAAGAGCCAGTGAAAACGGACGAAGCAAAACATGGTTTTATTTAGACAGTCATTCATAAGCATACACACACATATACATATATCTTTGTATATGTGCCTACAGAATTCAAGTAATAAATTAGTTTATTGAATGTTAGAAAAAAACTACGTATCTAGTATATGTATAAGGATAATGTACGCTTTTGTAAATCCGACTATCTATCTATTCATATTATTTCTCTTCATTTTGTCCAGCTACTGCCTGCCAGCCACTGAAGTCTTTTCATGCCAATTGAATAGCGTCTTTTTCAGGTTGTGCTTTTTGCTCTCTGTTTCTTTTGCTTTGTTGCTTTTTCATTCAAAGCAGCTGCTACTGTTGTTGGTGGGCCTAACCGTGTGACATTTTTCATTATGACATCGAGTTGCGTTGCATAACATGGCCATAGGGTATAAAGAGAAAAATTTAGGTTTTCCGATAGCAGCTAGCTGAGATTGAGGACAGTGATAGTAGGCTGATATACAAAAAAAAAAAAGAGGCAGTTATGGGAGCGTAACGTTGTAAAAAGTTTTTTAATTTTTCTTTTATTTATTCAAATTTTTCTTTTCAATGTATGAACATCTTTCTTGGCGGGCATGTAAGAAAATTGAGGGAGAGTAATGCTAACGTTGTACTAACGCTACTGTCTTTTTCAATATCTTGCAGCTTCTTCGCGATATTTTTCGACCATATCATATCATATCAACATATGTATTTTTCATTGACTGCAACATTTTTGTTTTGCAACCTTTTTCATTTTCTGCCACATTTTTAATTTTCTGCAACATTTTTAATGTTCTGCAACATTTTTAATTTTCTGCAACATTTTTCATTTTCTGCCAAATTTTTCGACCATTTCAACATTTTCTTACACTCTCAATACTTTTATTTCAATATTTTTTGACCCTCTCAACATTCTTCGATCAGTCCAACATTTTTCAACCATTTCAACATTTACGACCCTGTCAACATTTTTCAACTTTCTTCGATTATTTCAACATTTTTTCACCATCTCAACATTTGTCAACAACTTAAAATTTTTTCAACCACTACATTTTTTGACCTTGGCAACATTCTTATACCCTGTCAACATTTATCAACATTTTTCGACCATCTCAATATTTTTCGACCCTGTCAACATTTTTCGATCGCCACAATATTTTTCGACAAGTTCAACATTTTTTCGACCCAGCCAACATTTTTCGACCATTTTGGCCTTGTCAACATTTTTCAAGTTTTTCAATACTCTTCGACCATTTCAACATTTTTCACCCTCTCAACATTTGTCGAGCACTTCAACTTTTTTCGACCATTTCAAAATTATTAGACCCTCTCAACATTTTCTGACCATTTTAACATTTTTCTATCATTTCAGTGTTTTGTGAGCCTCCCAACATTTTTTGATATTCTCAAAATTCTTTAACCCTGCCAACATTTCTCAACTATTTCAACATTATTCAAACCTGTCACCATTTTCCGACCATCTGAATACTATTCGACCAATTTAACATTTTTCGATCCTGTCAACATTTTTCGACCACTTTAACTTTTTTTGATCATTTCAACATTTTTAGACGCTCTCAATGTTCTTCGACCCTGTCAAAACTTTTCAACATTTTGAAACCCTCTCAACATTTTTTGACCTTCTCAACATTTTTCGACCATTTTCACATATATTACCATATCAACCTTTTTTTGACCCTCTCAAAATTTTTCAACCATATTTGCATCGTAACCATTCCATTCCATATTTTCCAATTCTTTAAATAAAGATCTTAAAAACCGCCTTACTGATCGCGCTATTTCTAAAAAATTAAAACAAAAACAAAAACAAAAAATTTTTTAAGTTTTAATATTTATTTAAGTGGATGCATTTCAACTTTCGACATCATCAGTACAAACGTTTTAAAAACTCATTTTTTAAGTCTTAAAAAAAGCAGCGTACATCATATTTCAGCATATATTCAATACTTTTTAATCCTGTCATCAGGCGATTTCTGTTATGAAAGTAGGAGTTAATTTGTATTGTCGTTTTTTTTTTAATTTTGAATTTTATATATAAAAAGTAGTACGAAAAGACAGTGCAGAACATAAAAACTGTTGTTAAAATTCAAAAAAAAAGTTAAATTAAAAAAATATTCAGCTAAACCACGCAAAGTAACAACAGTGCCAAAAGCAACTGCAAAATTTTAAGCCATAGAACATTTTATTTTAAAACTCACTACATGAAATTGTAGTTGAAACAAAAAAAATGTCAAAAATAAAAAGAAATTTTTTTTAGAAACCAAAGCGGTGTGAAAAAAAAATGGTCAATGAGTTTGCTGCTGTTGCTATTGCTATCTCACTATTGATGTTGCGCTCGCTGCTGCTGCTGCTGCCATTGTGTTGCAACACATTTTTTGCATTGATTTTATTGTTATCACTATTGTTGCTATTGTAATTGTTGTTGTTATTGTAATTGTTTTTGGCATTCTTGTTGTTGTTTTTACTATTTTTTTCGATCGCTTGTTCGCATTGCTGATTGCGGTGGTGATGTCGGTAGCAACCTTATAATTTATATTTCTTTCAAATTCATTGTTGTCATTGCTTGCACAACGTAAATATTCATTTCAAACAAGTTGGCAGCATTGGTAAAAGTTTTACAAAAAAAAAAACAAATAAAAAATTTTTTATATTTAGATAAAAAATCTTTTTATGTATCTGTATTTTATTATTATATTTTGTTATCGTGCCTTTTGTTGTTGCATTCGAATTTGAAATGTTTTTTTTTTTTTTTGCTGTCGCTGTCTTCGTCCCGATTTTATTGCAATATAAATATAAAAAATGTATTTTTTTATACAACAAATATAAATTGCAGTACAACAACATACACTAAAAATTTGCCGTTGCCAGTTTTCATTTCACTGGATTCGAAAGAAAGGTATCCCAGACCGAGTTCAATGTTTTTGATGAAATTAAATTCCAGATGGCAGTGATGAATTTCATGATGCAGTAGAAGAATAATTGTCAGGTTTGTGCTAAGATTTCTCAAGGTATTCTAGAAGTAAACATTTCGATTATAGCTCCTTAGAAAATCCGATGACATAGAACAAAAATTTTTGACTTTAGGAATAATTGTGATCGGAAATTCTCTCTTGAAAAATCAAACTCTTATTTCCTACCTCTTCCCGAAGCATGGATATTAATATATTGTTATACTTACATCAAAGGTTTCAATCAGATGAAACAAGGTCTCACAGGGAACTTCGGTAACACTGATTTTTGCATATCTTCGAGGCAGAGCTCGAAGAGCATTTTTAAAATCATGCATCAAATCCAATATGTATGTATGTCGCTGAAGGATTAAATTTTAAGGCAATCATCTAGGATCATTCCTTCATTGAAAAATTCTGAAAAAAAAAATTAATTTTCTTTCTTTTTCTAAAAAAAAAAAAAAAAAAACTCTATATTAACGGATTATTTGGGTCAGTCGAGTAGTTTTTGTACACGAGTGTCAGTTTTGTTGCTGTTTTTATGACTATTTTTGTTTGAACTGCCACTCAGTGCTTATTGTGTAGTTGTTGTGCCTTTTGTGGCTTTGTTTTGTGCTTGTCCCTTCCTAACTGCCACCCACAGTAGTGTCCTATTTAAATTTTAGCTTGCCTAAGTTTATTTTCAGCAAATGCAGCGAGCGATGCACTATGTTACATATACTGTGAAATGGTAAATGGCTGGTTTGATGATGTTGGCAGGATATTGGTGGTGTTAACCCTAAACTGTTAGCCACAATTTAGTGTGGGTGGGCTGTCTGACTGTATGTAACTGCACGATAGATGCGGTCGCTTCGAGAGTTACTTGTGGTTCGCAGATTATGAGTGGTTTTGGTTGCAAAGAACAAAAAATTAATTCATTCATTCATTCGTTTTTATTATGCAATCTGATGGCATCAAAAACTCTGTTTTAAAACAGAATTTTCTGGCGCGCGCACATATAAATTTTTAATTTTCTGTTTGTATTATTTTGCTGCTACTGCAGTTTTAGATTTGGCAAAAATTCATTAAATATTTAAAATGTTGAATTGAGGTGCTAATTGCGGGAAAATTTTAAATAATGTTGAAAATCGCTTTTTATTAGCGAATTTTTTTTTTTTTTAGATTGCGCTTGCAAAAAGTTTTAACTTTGTCTGAAGTAAAATTTTTAAAAATAGCACATGATAAAAATAATAAAATTTAATATAATTTTTAGTATTTTTTTTTTTTTTTTGTTGAATATCGCTTGTTTGCTGGAAGGCCGTTATGGCTCAAAAAACCAAAAGTTGGAGAAAAACGCATTTAAAGATTTCAAGCTTTTAAGTTTTCTACATAATTAACTCGAAAAATGTTTTTTTTTACATTGGAATATGATTTTATTTCGGCAAACGAGCGATATATATTGTGTCACATGAAAACTTTTCAGATTAAAGAAACAGTCGTTGTTCTACAAAGTATTTAAAAGTAGCTCAATTTTGATCTTTCTCTATTAATGCATTCATTTCCTTTTTTTCCTTCTCTATTTCTTTATTTTTTATTTTTCTATTACTAACTTCATCTCTGCTCTTTAGCTCTTTCTTTATTGTTTTCTTTAACAAACCTTTCGGTTCTTGTACCGAATATCAATATATTCCCTTTATGAACTTTTCCGATGAGAATATCTTATTGTTAGTTTTTTATCTGGTTAACAGTTCCAACGCACAAATATTTCGACACGCCCTCTTTTTATTTAGACAATGTTTGCATTGCATAATATATCCTATAGAGAACTTGCTTAGTATATCAAATAATTTACTTTTGTTAATTATATGGGCAATGCCACACCCACTTAAGTGAACCCATTACTTTTCATTCAGAAGATGCTGGTGTCATTTGGTGTACCGTCTTTTATAACTTCCTCCTCAAAAACCTTTACCCTTTAATAATATAACACTTTTAATACAGTTGGAGCTGACACGCCTACTTTTCTTAGCTCATAAACTTTATATTTGCATGATGTTTCTATAACTCAACGTCGTGTTGCCTATTCTCAACTTTTTTGAAATACTCTGCTAGAGATTTATGTTCCATTGAGCAGAGTCTCAACCACTTCGCCACTTTTCATCCCGAAGAAGGTTGTATCATATACAAAACACTCTTTGTGATATGATATTTTTAAGTTTTTGATTTTCAAGAGGCAATCACGCTTACTTGCTGAATTTAACCTATTTCAAGTCTTGTTGATAGATATACTTTTTACCGAGCAGGCAATATATTAAGTTTCAACGTGACATGTTCAGTGGTACTCAGAAAACAACGAATTGAAATTTTGCAGGAGATGCTACGCCCACTTGCGATTACAACTTTAATTAAACCTTCTTCAGAAATAGAGTTTTTTAACTTTTAATCGTTAAAGGCAAACGAAACTTGAGGTCTATTTTATTATTCAGAAAATATTTCAATAACATTCTTCTAACTGAATTTTATGTTTATATGGATACTTGCAATTGAACTTTTGTTTGAAAATAGTAAAATTTTGCTTTTATCAGTGGTCCTATATCACATCAGTGATTGAGTTTTGAAAAATTTTATCATAATGGATTTTTCCTTAGTGAGTTTTCAAATTGTGAGGATATCTTTTAATTCTAATTTTACTATTCTGGGTATAACATTTTGACGTACGCGATGATCTTAGCTCGGTAGTTAGGACAGAAATCCTTTTTTTTTTTGTTGAAAAAGTGAAATTTCTTATATCTTTCAGGAGTCATATACAAAAAAATTACAGATGGATATTTCAAATTTATATTTTTCCTAAAATAAAATTATTGGACAATTGAACTTTTATATCATTCTAAAAATAACTTTCAGCAAAGTCTCCTTTAGTCTTGAGAAATTTCATTTCCGCCCAAATTCCGACAGTGCGGTTTTTTTAAATTGAAATACCGAAAAAAACAATTTTTATTCCTACTTATTGCAATTAAACGTACTACTGCGCTACTTGAGGCTGCCTTCATAGTTTCTCTGCTACTTTATTTAAGCATTAGCTTCCGTTTCCGCTTGCGCATGGCAAACGGAAACTTCAGCAAACTTGGCTGCATTTCAATTGCGCTCTTAATGTCCCTAAGTGTTGCCTTATGCTTTGTAGTTTATTGCATTTAACTGAGCATTGCAGTCCATAACAAAAATCAACACGGCTTTTGCTGCTGTTGTTAATGCAAACTGTGGTTTATCTGGAGCCAAAAATTAGCACTGAGAAAAATTCTGTCGCTTATTTTTAAGTAGAATTCTTAAAAATTTATAATATTTTTATTAAATTGTATTATTTCACTGCGCTTTTTTTTTCTTTTTTGTTGCAGCATTTTGTCTGTATTTAAAATCACATGCTGCTGCTGCTGCATACAACTTTTAGACGACAGCAGCTTAAATGTTGTTGTCATTCATTTTGTTTTTCTTTACTACATGTCTTGTATGTTTTTATGTAGTTTTTTTTTTTTGTTGCAATTGAGTGCATGCTGTTGCTACTGCCTTTGGCCTTGTTCGTTAGTTTGCTGTTTGCCGCAATCTTCGAGTTGAAAATTTTAGAAAAAAATAACTTTTCGTATCGACTTTGACATCAAAAAAGAAAAGTATCAAATGCTTTGTGTGTGTGTATGTGTGTGTCTCTTTTTCTTTCTCTTTTGCCTCTAACGAACTTAACATGTGTAAGTGTGTTTTGTGTCTGTGTTTAGCAAGAAAATGTGACAATGAACAGACATCAACAATAGCAGCAGCAGCAGTAGTAGTAACAACTGCAAAAGATTAGACAAGGATTAAAGGATGTTTGTGGTAAATTGTTTATGAGCGCCAGTTTAAAATTGAAAGAACGCTAGCGTGTGTATTCACATGCACACATGCATTTTGTCTGTGCGTGAAAGCTTCAAATAAAAAAGTAATGTGATGATTAGTGTACAATATAGAAAATATTTACTTTATTCCAATTCGGGGAAATCTTTTAAGAAAACTATTACAGATATAGTTTCATAAAAAAATTATAATAGATTTTCGCAGCAATTGTTGGCTTTAGAAGTAAAATACATTTTAAATTTCAGTCAATATATAAAATTTTTTTGATTTGAAAACACTAAGAATAGTTGTCAGAAAATTTGAAAAAAAAATTCAGCGTTAAGCTTAAATTCAAAACGAATCATCTTAGGGTTAAATGATAATAAATAAAAAAAAATTTAAGAAAACTTAAATAAAAAAAAATATATATAATCAAAATAACCATGACTTCTTTTTTAAGAGATGGTTTGGAACTCAGAACAAATAACTAAGAGAAAGTTTAAAAATAAGAAAAAAAATCTTAAAATAAAATTTTATCTTAACCCTAGTGGGACGGGAAAAAATTTAATCATATATGGACGGCCGGTGGTACAGGTGTACGACCAAGCATTTCAAATCGAACACCGTGTATTATTCGCTTGTAAAAATATAAATTCGCAACCGATAGGGTCGTTAGCTCAAATTGTAGTTCCTAAAAAGCTGTCGGGGAGTGTTGACAGCATCTAACATGGCGATTCCAATATGGCGGTCAAAAATTCAATATGGTGGCCGAGCTATAAAAGTCAACCGATTTGCTCCAAATTTGATTTATGGTGGCCTAGGCGAATCCCAATTAAGATTTTACAAAATCAAGGTGGCGGATTCAAAATGGCGTGCAAAATTTTCGAATACATACCGATTTAAACCAAATTTGTTTTACAGAGGTTTTTGGGGTCGCCGATTACGAATCTGGAGTTAAATTTCCAAAATTCTTAAGACAAGCTTACATAGGCGCCAGTGAAGCTACACCACAAGCAGTTTTAGAGACGCTCTTTCGTCTCCCGCCCTTGAATCTGCGTATATGTACATAGCCTTGCAGCAAAAGCGGCTCTTTGACTGAGATTTAGAACTCTTTATAAGCTTAGCATGATGATAGAAGCAGTTTCAACACTTTCGTGCAAGACAAAAACGAAACGGTGGTAAAACATTATTTTAGTTGAAGTTGAAGTACAAGACTTCACCGACGAGTCAGAACAGGAATCTGAAACAGTGCTAGATAACAAGAAAAATCCCAACAATTTCCTGAACAATACCGAAATCTACGCCACTGACCGAGCAGCAAAGGCTATTGGCTTAAAGAGTCTTCCCCTAACAAGCATAACTTTTTTGTTTTGACGGTCGAGCAGCGATCTAGGTATTGCTTTCTACACTCGACAGATCTCATTGCATTGCCGAGTGTAAGAAGTCATTGAACTCCAAACAACATCACTCTCTTACACTATGCTGGATTCTCGTATATTTAAACATTAAATGGAAGAAGAACGTTGACGCAGTGGTTCTTAAAAACGCATATTAATCTGGTGACTGAGGAAAATGCAATTACAAATCAATCACAAATTGTGCTACATATCAAGCATAATCATCTGCGTGTTGCCATAAAAGAACTAAAAAAATTTTAAATCTAAGTCGACAAGCTGTCCGGACTCCCATCAGTCCTAACGAGGCACTATATTGAAGACGTAATGACTGAGAGATTTGTTTAGAACTACTTTTACAATAGCTCCACTCTCATATTCTTTCCGGTACTAAGCGTACAAATGAAGTTATGCTGAAGAATATTTCACATTTCTACAAGGTTTAATTTTAGGGCTACTGAGTGTGGGTCATTTTTAAAGAAATTTTTTGTGCAAAATTTTAATCTGGTTTCAAAATTGGTCCATGAAATCAACTTTTTGAGAAACTTGGAGTTAAAAGCCATTCTTCTAGTTTCATACTTAAGTACTAATTGCTCTACTAAGAACAAGTTTTCAATACTGGTTATAAGATTTTACTCGAAACATTTATAAAAGTGTGTGTAAGTCTTACGCCCATATATATTGGGCCATAATTTCACAAAAAAAATTAAGTATTTAGTACTTAGAAGAGAGCAAAAAAAATTTTTCAAGTCCTGTACATGAACTCAAACAAAACAACAAAAAAGAAATTTTTCGTTTATTAAAATTTAAATATCTAAAAATTCTGATATGAAGAGACGATTCTGAGCCCACCAATTACTCCACACCATTCGTGATCTTCTCATTTATAGACTTGTGATTTTTGGCACATTGTTACTTTAGATAAATAAGCCAAGAACTTACATAAAAGGGATAAAAAAACTTTTATGGTTATCCTTAAGAAGTTATGTTGAAGAATTAATTAGCAGGAGAAAATGATATTGCAAAGTTAAATAAAGAAAATTATTGAAAATGAGTTAAAGAAAAAGTACATAGTCAAAAATGCACAAAACCATCTGATAAAATAAATCAGCGTAAGACATTAAGATCAGATCAAATAATGCAACTAAAAAGCACAATAATGTAGTACAAAGATTTTTAATTTTTAAGCCACTTGTTTAAAACTTCGAGATTTTTCTTTTGTAGCAAATTCTTCAATGCGTGCATTTTATTTATTTTTTCTTTCTCATACAATTTCGAATGAAACCTGTAAAAGTCTTCTTTTTCCCGGTACTTTACCTACAAAACGTGTTGAGGTAATTTTTTGTAAAATATATATTTAATATGGAGAGTGCAGTTCTTTGCTACCTTTTTCCAGCCAAAGAGTTCAGTTGATTTATAAAAAAGCTTATTTTTCTTTTGTATATTAATATTTTTTCTCTTACAAGTCACGTCGTCAATGAACTTCGTTACTTTTTTCCTTGCGTTTACTTTAAATTGAATTTGAATTGGAGATGATTGCAAGCAAACTTATTTTATTTTTTTTTTTTTTGTATGAAAGGAGCAGAAAGCACTCGTATTGCTATTCAAAGTAGCTGCTGCATGAAGTGTTGCCACATTTATTTCATCTTATTTCTGTAGCTCTGATTTCACTTTGTTATTGAACCTGATTTAATTTAACAAAAAAATAAATAAATATTTTTTGCTGGCAGCAACTAAATGTGCAGCATTGAACTTAAGAAAAATTTAAGAGCAGCAGAAATTTGATAGAAAAATTGTATGGCATTGCAATAAAGATACAACTTTATGCATTTTCATTAATTTAGAAATTATTTTTTATTAGTTTTTAGGCCGGAAAAAAATTTATTTTTCTCGATTTTTCCCATGAAAAATACTCGAATACATCTACTTGATGAATGTTCCAATTTGGTCCCACTAAAAAAAAAGAATTTTTGGCAACACTAAACTAACAGAACTCCTTAAAACTATCAATACCGAAAATTTTGAGTAAATTTAAAAATTTTTAAAAATATCTAATCTATCAAATTTCATATGATTTCATTTTTTACGTACTTTTATAAATATCACTAAACCCATAATTAGTTTTAAATAGAGTCGAAAACCCTGGCAGCTAGTACTCTTCCTTTTTAGTATTTATAATTTATTACTTTACTAATTATATTAAATAATAAATAAATAAATACACAAAAAAAAAATCAGACGATCAGCTATGATTTCATTCTCGGCATTTTGTTTTATTATCAGGGCGTTTAAAAAACGATTTCAAACTGCCGTATCACTCATTAGCGATTGAACTAAATATTTTGTTGTTGATTGTCAAAAGTTTTCTTGAAAAAAATTTCAATAAATTTTTCAGAAAAAAGTGTTGAAAATAATTTTCTTACTGACATCCCAGATGAAATTTTTTTTGTTTTCGACAATTTTGGGCAAATGTATACGAACAAAAAAAAAAATGAGTGGCATTTTATCTGCGTCGTGAGGGTATCGCTAAAATATCCCTAAGTAAATTATACATTTTTGTGTCTCATTATGTTGCTCGTTTGTTATTCTTTCTACACTGAGGAAACAATCAACTAGTAGCTGGTTAATTCAAATAGGAGACATAATGTTTTGGCGTCCAGTTAAAATTTTGTTATTTCAACCAGAAATCTGATTGAAAATAACTAAAATGAATCTAGTTAATTCAAAGCTACATATATATTGTTAAACTCAATTGAAGCTTTTTAATAATATTAGCCAGGCAACTATTTAAATTGACCAGGAATCTATTTAAATTGACTAGGAAATTGCAAAAAAAAAAAAAACAAAGTCACTTTTTATTTTACTGGCCGTTTCTATGACCTTTCCTAGGACCCATCGATTGACTCCTCTCATGTCCAAATCGAACCAACTTTAGTTTCCACCTATAAGTGCTTTTTCATATGGAATATTCACTTTTTCTTGGACAGCGCGGAAATCCAAGCCCAAATGATTACCCATTTTATTTATTTTATTGGCCCCGTTTTTATGACCAATACTAGTACTCACTTAGAATAACTTTCGTTGCCTATATTCCCATATTTGCCCTAAATTCCTTTATCAGCCTGTGCTAGTACGCCACCACACAGGCGCCAGAGAAAGAGAGAGACTGGCAACATTCACAGATCTTTACAATGTATCTACATTTGATGTCGTATATATACAATTCATTCATACAATAAGATCTTTAGATTTCATTTAGTACATACGCCGAAAAATATGCAACATTTTCATTGCAAAAATTAATAGTGTCATTGGATTAACAAACAAATTTTGGGATTGCTACACCAACGAAGAAAAAATCTAATATCGCTGAAGTTCTAGTGTATATACCAGATGAATTTTTTGAATTTAACAAGATCAGTCAAGACAACGACAATTCTGAGGACTACATTTATTTGCATAAGCTTATTCGGCATAGGTATATCTCATGAAAAACAATACTTTGTACGAAGTCTTCTCGCAAATAAACATTGTCAATTTGAATTACTGGATATGAATATTACGAGTCACAAATACTAGAAAACATTTTTCACTAACATAAGCACACTCTCATGCATATTTAGAGCACACACACAATTTCACATAAATTATGTGCTTCTGTATATGCATATCTATAGGCAGGCCAGGATATAGAAATTTGCCGCCTTTAGGCCATTCACAAATTGCCGCCCTTCTTCACTGGTGAATATGTAATAAAATTTTCTAATATTAAAGGACCTTTTTTTTTTTCTTGTCAACGCAATTTAGGGGGCAACATTCCAAGTATTCGCACTTTTAACCTCCTGTGTAAAAAAATTAAAAACAAAATTTTCAAAGTTCTCAATATTTGCCGCCCCTTAAAATCGTGCCGCCCTAGGCACTGGCCTAGTGTGCCTCTAAGGTAAATCCGTGCCTGTCTATAGGTATGTCTTCATATACATTAACACGACACCATACGTTGAAAAAACAAAAAAAAATGTCTTCCTTAGATCATCTTGGATGTTGCAGCATTTAAACTTTGAACGGCATTTCACTCATATACACACGTTACTGTTATTCGCTATCACTTTCACACATTTGCTGTCAAGCCTTCCTTTATTTTACTTTTAATTTTTTTATTAATTTTTATTTTTTATTTATGTCGCTGTCTGGCAATTTAAACAAAACCAATTATTTGATTTTAAAATTCCATTAAAAGATAAAAAGGGGCCAAACTTTGAAGAAGATGAACAAAGAAATGTAAAAAAAAAATAAAATATAATGTAAAAATAGAGTGAAAAAAAATACGAAAAATAGTGTTATGTCGTACAGGGGGGTGTGGACCACAATTCATTTCAATCATTTGGCACAACGCTTGATGCAATAAAATAAAGTGTCAGGTGAGAAGTTGGGCGGCTGGCTGATATCTTTGCTTGAGGTTTCTTCATCTTTTTTGTGCAAAACTTACTGCTTGCTTCCTACACTACTTTTCAATTTACAAACACTGACTGTGTTTTTTTTTGTTGTTGTTTTTTTTTTTTTTTTTGTGCTTTGTACTTTTAAAAGTTTTCTTTTCTTAAGTATTCACCTGCGGCTGTAGCTGCACTTACTGTATGCTTCCTGGTTTTGATATCTTATACACGTTACTGCCCAAGCTGCTGCAGCGTATAGGATTTGTGTATTAGGGTGACTTCATTTAAATCAGAGTTGAATTGGAAGTTAAATTTTCACTTTGACTATAGTTGTTGTACTAAACTCTGCAAGTTGCATAAGCAGTAAAATTAAGTAACAAAAAATTTAAATCCTGAGACGGCATTTGCTCAAAGTTATTGAAGAAATTGCTCAAGAAAACCTTTTCCTTTAAAAACTTTATTAAAAACATTTAAAGATTTGAACGTTATTTCAAAAAAAATATACAAATCTATTGTTACGAAATTTTTAATGCTAATTTTTATTATTTATTTAAGATGATTTCTTGTCAGTTTTTTTACTACTTATTTTTAATTATTGCTATTTTGGGGCACCCTAATCTTGGCGTTAGTGTCAACATCTCTGCATTCTCTACGCTCACTTGTAAAACTTTCAAATTTCAAAATCGCGCATCCTCGAGCTACTCACCGCAACTCTGAAGCTTTCTGCGTATGTCAAGATCCTACGTTATATTTCCTTGATCCTGATAACTATTTTCTTTACTTTCAACGTATAGTATTGTTTTTCTGTTTCCTTGTTTTGTTGTACTTGTTATAAGTAGTTTTGTGTCTTATGCTTTGTAGTTTTTTTTTTTCTTATTGTTGTTGTTTATGCTGCTTCTGCTTATCCTTGATCATTGTTGAAAAGCGACAAAAGGTAGCAATAAAACGAAAAAGCAACAAAAAAAATTTTTAGATACACACACATACACAATGACATAAAGCGACGAATCCATTACATTAGGAATAAATGTTTTCTCTTTCGTTGTTGTCATTGTGCTTGCTGTTGTTGTTGTTGTTCTTGTTGTTGTTATTTGTGTCCTTTGTGACACATAAGAGGACACTCCAATTAGAACCACAACAATGCCACACATATTACAAAATGGTTTATGTTGTTGGTGGTGGAGTAAAAAATCGTTTTTAACAATTCAACTTTATTTCCTTTTCACTCCTTTTGCGCTGCTTGACAAATCGTTTGTGTGTCGCATCCTTCGCATCCCTGTTACTTTAGATGAAATTTATTGTTTTATAGCAACACTGGGTTCACTGTGTGTGACCAGTGATTAGTTTGAGCATTGAGCATCCACTTACACTTGCTAATCGTTCTGTCACAATAATTTCAAATCTGATTTTAAATCCTTGCAAATTGTCGATTTTCTAAGGATAATAAATTATTCCGAAAAACAAAAACTTTAAGACTTAAGAATTGTGTTCATCCAACAAGTTTGCACTTACTAAATCTGTTTGCGTTTAATTTTCCAATACAATAAATGCAATTCAATTTATATATTCTGTAGCATACTTTTCAGCATACCCGCTTATATTATAATACATGCACACTTGCTTACTTGCACACTTGCACATAAGCACATATGTATGTGTGTAGGTAATTTCTTCGACTTGATGGCAGCACTTGCATGTTCGTCTCCATATAAACGTGAGTCAATTCCTAATTTGCATTTACTGCAAAAATGAAGAAAAACGTAAAAGAAACTAAGTAGCAACAAATTTAAAAAAAAAAAAAACTTTAAAAAAAAAGTCTGAAAAAAAAGGATGCACTGCTGCCGGCACTGCCGCCTTTTAGGATGCAGCAATCAATGCAATAGAAAAAATATATTGAGAAAGATATGTAGCGCACGAAACAAATCAAAACGAAACGCGTTACAAAACACACACACCAACACACACTCAGTCACTTACACACATACAAAGAAATAGCGTATGCACAAACTAAACTTTTAAGCAAATTGAATGGAAATTGTGAGTTTGTTGAAGTTAAAAGAAATTGGCAAATGTTGCTGCAAAGTTAACAGAGAATAGAAATGAAATAGAATGCGCTAGAAATTATATTGAATTTGTAGCAAAAATATAATAAAAATAAAAAAGACCCAATAGGAAATATTTTTCAATGTTGTTAAAATTAAAATTTAGAATGAAAAATATTTGTTTGGAAATTTTTGAATTAAATTTAATTAAGAATTTTTAAGAACGCCAGTCAAATTTTTTTAAATTTTCTTACAAACAATTTTTCGGAAAAACTACACAAAATGGTAGATAGAGCAATTTTTTTTTTCAAAGGAAAAAATCGCGATATTATCAGTAAACAATTTGCGCAAAATGTTTTCTTTAATTTTCTTTAATTTTTGGAACATATTACATTTTTCTTTCAGATGAAATTTACTATTCACTTGAAAACTGTTTTTTTTTTATTTATTTATTTATTTAAGAAAAGTTTTTTTTTATGCTTCATTTTGAGCACGAATTTGTCACTTATCGTTCATGCGTCTATCTTTTATAAAATTTTCCCCTCCTACATCCCAAAGTAATATGCTTCTCGAGCGCGAAACAAGACTACACCGAAAAAAAAACTTACACCGTTTAAGGAAAAATGCCTAAATGTAAGGAACAAATGTCCTTCAATACGAGCTAAAGCCATGGGTTCCTCGAAATAAGTAAGTTGGATTCCTTAGTACAAGTAAATGTTGCTGCTTTGAAATAAGGAAAAGTTTACTCAATGTGAGGACAAGGTTAAAAACTAAGGAAAATTTTACTTTTTCTAAGGATGAAGGTATCCTTAAATGAACGAAATTTACTTAAAATAAAATCGTTGATTTCAAAAAAATTGTAAATTTTCTATTTCCTCTATTTTCTAATTTGTTGGTTACTTATTGTCAGTTATTCTTATTTTAATTGTAATACGTTTTTAAAACTTCAAAGGGGAAATTAAATTTTTTTTTTTCCATTCACCCGATCAGAGAATTGAACCTGTGTTCTGCGCCATGCCACTGTTCAAAGATGCTCATCTTACCCAACTCAGCCACCGACAGCGTTTTTAAGACATACTAAAATGATGTTGTTAAACTGCGCGGTTCAAATCCCGGCGACGACATATTTATTTTTTTTTTTTAATTTTTTTATTTAAAAAAGAAGTAGAGAACTATAAATATATAGACAAAAACAGAATACATACGAGAAGAAAAGATATTAATTTCAGCGAGTGTTACCACTCATTTATTAAGGAAAATTTTCCTAAGTTATAGTAAATTTTTTGAAGAAACTAACTAAAACTGAGTACAATATTCCTTAAATAAAACATTCCATTAGATTGAGGAAATTTTTACTCAAATGAGGAACAAGTTGTCCTCAAAAATTCTTCCCAAAGAAAAATTTACTATTTCAAAAGAAAATTTTACTAAAACCACAAACTCTATATTTGAGGAAGAGCTTTGACTTGGTTTAATGAAACATGAACTCATTTCAAAGGACTCAATTACTAAATGAAACGATATTATCATCAATATGAGGAAAAATAACTTAGATTAAGGAAAATTTTTGCTGTAAACCGGAGGAAGGCAGTTCTTCAAATTTAGTACGGTCTTTTTTTTCGGTGTAGTCAGTGCATAACAAAGTTTTCATATTTCCTACCGTGACATAAAATACTGCCAATAAATTTCACTTCAAAAAGAAATACTTCCTTTTGTGTGTTCAACTTTTTGCCTATGAAGGAAATGCCTGGCAACATTTTTTTATTCTCAATTTCTTATAGTAGTTTATTTTAAGTGATTTTATTATAATGCCAATATAAAATAGGCCAAGTTGACTTTATTTGTAAGAAAGTAAAATATAAAAATAAAACTTACCTTTTATGTTGTACTATAAAGTTGAGGAGAAAGCGAAAAGTTGACGCTGTGATTTATCCATTGTTATAAAGTAACTGCAAGAGATAAAAATAGAAAGAATTAGCACAAATTGATGCATGCAAACATTATGTCTTTTAACATTAAAAACATTTCGCTAACAGAATTCGTCATTTTACTACTGAATTTTGCAGTAAAAATAATTGAAAATGACATGAAAATTTCTAGAAAAACAGGCTACTGACAACTTAGTCTAAGGAAACGATGCTTAAATACAAGACAGCATTTAAGCTAAGTCACATTATTTGCCTAAAGTTTCGCCAAAACTAGCGTGTCACAGCCAGCGAATAAACTGTTATTTTGGGCAGAAATTTCGCTAGCGATACTTTTTTCTGAATATTTAACAGCAAAGAAAATTTTTGTGAAATAGAAAAATTCAAGTAACATGCAATATCTATCCAAATCTTTAAACTTATCACACTTAATGCAAAGGTGAGTATAACGTGCAAGACAAAATATTGCAAATACCTATAAGAAATAATTAAAGTTTTTCAGAGTATTTTAATTCATATGTTGAATCTTCAAGACTAACAGACAACAAAGTAAGTTTTTCTTATTCACCAAAGTTGTATGTAGATCTGTTGACCACATATAACTTCCACACTAAATTTCATACGCCTATAAAAGCATTTCATGTATGTATTATACGCTCTTTCTCTAAGCATTTACTACTTTTACCATATCCCCAGACACTTTTTATCCTGCTTCATTTTGTGTGCATTTTAATTTAATTTTGCTTTTTATTTGCTTTCAAAGCAACATAAAGATTGCAAAAGGTTCTATGGGGCCATCAAGCGGCCCCTCTTAGATGACAGCATTGGTAGCAAGTACAACAAACAACAGCAGCAAAGGCGATTAAAGGCTTAAATTCTATAGCTGCTGTCGCTTGTTGCCGCATTTTAGATGCGGCTTGCATGCTGTCGCAGCTATGAAACTACCATCACTTCGTCTGGCCAAATACTTGCTGTCGCCAAAATTAATCGCTTTCTCTACTCCTGACTGGTTATAAATGTAGTACACTTGAAAAAAAAATATCAACCGCAAATTAGTTTAACATATTTTCCTTATAAGACACATTTTTGGCATAACATTCAGTATTAATTTTTATTAATTCAATGTCACTCATGCGCCACAATGAGCCAAATATTCAATATAAGGACTATGCACAAAAGGCATTGGTTTTCAAAAAGGTGTACTTATTTTGTGCATCTTATCTCAAAAATATTGGATAATAACTATTGTTTAGTTTTTCTGAATTATATAAGCTTTAATTACACAGTTCCGATGCAACTTAGAGACTATGTTGCTACACCAATTTTGCTGACATAAATTGCTTTAGAATAGTTTTTAGTTTAACATACGGCTGCATAGGACATAAGCAAATTTGCTTAGTTTCAAAATTATTTATTACGTGTCAATTAAATAAATGTTACTCATACGCAACTAAGCACCGATGAAAGTGTATGGCAAGTGTAATTCACGTTTTGCTTCATTTCTTACAAGAACAGTTTATTTTACCAGTTACTGGTCGCTGCTGTTGCAATTTAGGTGTCATAAGTTTTGAGTTCAATTAATTATCGCATACAGCAGACATGATTTTTAGTTTTTATTTTCATTAAATAAATGTTACTCATACGTCAAAATCAACTTATTTTTTAATATACTGTCACCAGGCCCGGATCTACGTTACAAGCACACTAGGCCAGTGCCTTAGGCTGGGGCGGCAAGTATTGGGAACTTTGAACATTTTTTTAAGTGTGGTTATGCATTATAATGCATTGGTGATGGTGAGAAGGAGAAAAAAGTGCGAATACTACGAATGGTCTCCCACTAAACTACCTAAAAAATGGTGAGAAGCAAAAAGGCTTAAGGGCGACAAATTTCTAAATCCGGGCCTGACTGTCACTATTATAACTTATTGCCGATGAAGCTTTGCAAAGGTGTGATTGAGTCATTTGAATTTGCCTAGGTATAGTACAAAATATTTTGAGTATGGTCAATGACACCTGAAAGTTCAACTTTTTAATTAAAATTTTTCTATTAAATTGATCCAAAGTCATTTATTTCTCATGTTTTATCTCATTTATTAAATATAAAACTTTCTTTAAACTCTTAAAGCTAATTTTCGATGCAAATAAGTGAACTTATTTTTTAGCAATGTTTGTTGACTTGAATTTGCTCTATAAAGTGCTGGGTTTAAATAATGGCCACGTAGTTTGAAGATTTTACGAAGAGCACTAAACTTTCAGTATATGAAAGTTACTCATACGTTAGTAATTAATCTTTGACATAACTCACTTCCGATCCGATTCAGAAGTGCTATGTCTTAGTACTAGTCAGCATTTCTACTAAATCCACCATAGCACTCAAATTTTGTTTGTTTTTTTTTTTACTGTGTAGCACTGCTCATATTTTTTCATGTCTTTCTTCACATTTTCTTCATTTTGAGGTCTAGTAAATTTTATGCTTTAGCCGTCATTTGTTGTTTATGCCTCTACGATTATTTTTCTTGCTTATCCTCACAGTTACAAGTAGTTTGTTACCAAATAATAAATATCTGTTAGCTGTTGTTGTAGTTGCTGTTGGCATTATCGTTACTTTAAGTAGTTGTTGGTTGTGCAATTATTGTCATGTTGCGCAATTTGCAGTAGCCGACGCAGTTTTATGAGTTCAAAATGAATTAAACTGCAGCGACACTAAAGAGATGCCTATAAGGAAATAATGACACTTAGAGACGGGGTCAACAGAGCTTTCAATTATCTTAAACTTAAAAAAGTAAGAAAAAACAAAAAGGTGTCAAAGGCCTTATACAGATATGTCTGTACGTATCTTGCCGACTATATTGGTCAATTTACTGAAATGTATATTTTAAAAGCAAAGTCAAAGCAAAAAAAAAACATGTTTAATATAAGTGTTTTAAAAGTCTAAACAACAAGCTTCATGCTAAACTATGCAAATATTCCAATTTAATGTTCAAATATCAATTTGGGTATGCACATATTTAAACTTTTCAACAAAATGTAATTTTATGGTTTTCCTATGTCTTACTCGCCTGTACGACAAAACAACTAGTTGAATGTCCGCACTGCTAAATTAAATACCAGCTGTTAGGGTTGTCAACCCAAAAAATCATTCACCTTTAAACACTTCAAAAAGCAAAGAACAAACTTTCCGAAATGTAAATTACAAAAAATGTCATTACATTTTCTCAACGACAGTTTCCATGTTGAAGATAAAGCTAGAGCTAAACAAAAAAATAACTTTTCAACCAACCACTTGAATGCTAAGGAAAAAAAAAACTTGAAAACGCAATCAAGTGTTGAAAATTTATGCAGTAGGTCCATCCAAAGCTGATATATTGTTATTGTTGTTTTTGAAGTTGTTGCCATCAAACGCAATTTCTACGCACAATCAACATGAAATCAATTTGATTGCAAATTTTAAGCAAAAAAAATATATCATATTGGCATGCCTTGTCACTTATTGGACGCTACAATTTGTGAGCTGGTATATATTAAATTTTATTTAAAAATCATTTGTTCAACATGACGTATGAATAACATTTTTATAAAAATGTCTCAAGTTATTCTACTAACGACTTGTCTTATATAAGACTTTAGACTGTTCGAGAGAGTTTGAGTTTTTTTTGGTTCTACAATTCAATTTGTTAAGCCATGAAAAAATAAAGAGCAGAATGTTAGGAAAAAATTATGATATTAAACTAAATAAGCTTCAAGTATCAGATCATGTGAATCTGCTTTGATGCAAGAAAGCAACTTTTTAGTTAATAATAATTATTAACTAATAGATTATCTACAAATATTTCAATTTTGAGATTTGGCCGCAAAAGATTAGTCACAATCAGTCACAAAATATTGTGAAAATATTTATGCTTAGTCAATAATATTATCCTAAATGAATGAAAAAAAATAATTTTTCATGCAATTTATCAAGCTTTGAACGAATATATTTCAGCTACGATGCAAGCAAGGTTCTGGCGCTGGAAGCTTCAATTATCGAATAAAATCTTAGGCTTTTCGCAAAGGTATGGTTCAAATACAAAAAGTATGCATGCTTATTGAAACAAAAACAAGTAGTACTTTGCATACAAAAATTCAATTCTTCAATCATTATGTCCACTTTAGGACCTTTACATCTCAGTGCTTAATGAAGTTCCTTATAAAATTTGAATTGAATCAGAAATCAGTCCAACCTTCCACGTTTCCAATTGCGCACTTGAATAATCCAAAATGAAATATACAAATTCCATAATTATAGAAATTTTTATTGTAGCATCAAATCTGTTACAGTTTGACCTACAATTTCACAACGTATTTTGCATTAATCCAACAAAAAAAAAAACAAAAAACCACTTCCTTTCAATGTTCTTTATTTTTGGTTATCCTCCTCTATGGTCTTAGTTGTTGTTGTTGTTCCTCTCGTTGTCATCAAGCATGATTGCCCCAAAAATCGATTGACATCATATGCTTGAATTATTTTTATGTGCACGCATTTGTTAGGCTTCGCCAGAAAGCCTACAACATACAACTACTTGCTGGAGAGAGGCTGTGTGTTGAAAAATTGTAGCATACTTCAAGGGGATCAAGGAATAGCCACAATAGCCATAGTAGTGGGACTCTTAAGAATTTGATTGATAGTTGGTGTTAGTTGCGGTAGTGTAGGCTTTTGTTTTTCTTGTTGTTAACTTAATGAAAGCTTTTTTTTTTTTTTTGTTTTTCCAAGTTGGTTGTTGGTGATTTTTTAGGATTTCGTTGGCTTTT
This sequence comes from Meiosimyza platycephala, assembly GCA_963662105.1. Taxonomy (NCBI): domain Eukaryota; kingdom Metazoa; phylum Arthropoda; class Insecta; order Diptera; family Lauxaniidae; genus Meiosimyza; species Meiosimyza platycephala. The sequence goes on along the minus strand of OY759208.1, from coordinate 100,643,137 downwards.
CTGTAATATTTTAGTTTTTTATTTTTTTTTTTTTTTCATATCAAGGAGTTAGCAAATTTGATTAGATTAAGTTTTTACTGGAAATTTATATTTTGGCTTAAGTGTTGTGTGGGTGAAATTGATGAATAAAATATAAATTTTATTTATCGGATGACAGTTTTTCATTTAAAATTTTGTAAATGGATAAGAGCCAGCTTTTAAAATGCTTGACAACTTTATTTTAAATGAAAACTTTTGAAGATGGAATACTTACATTTATTTCAAAATTTGCAAAGAATTTTAGATGAGGCCTTGCAATTTATTTTTTAATAGCAAACAGTTGCTATGAACAATAAAAGTTTAATTTTGTAAAATAATTTTGTAGATTTTGTGATAATTTTCTCAACATAATCTGTTTGCATAGTTTTGGCAAAGACGTTAATAGTGATATTGAAAATGGGGAAAAAATTACTGAAAAAAAATAATGTATTGATCATACGTCATGTTGCATGATTTACGTCAAGTAATACGAACGTTGCTTATTTTTTCACAGCCATGATTCATATTTGTAATAATGCTAGCCAACATACGAAATAACTTAACTAGCATAGAAAAAAAAGCTTAAATGACATCAAAACAAAGATTTCTAAATGCAAATCTCAACACAAAATTTTGAAATTTCCTTAATAAGGTAAATAGCCATGTATATGATCTTAACTATTTTCGAATTACTACCACCACTTACTACAAAACTCTGCAAAAACTCTAAGCGCTCATCAAATTAAAGTATGCTATCAGCAACTTTGTTATTCTATACCATATTGGACACTGATGCATCCCCAAAGTCTTTCAAAAAAGTTAAAAATATTACAATATTATACCATTGCTCGAGGGCATTAAACTATAGCTTCAACGAATCCTGTAGTCACTGTCAGTAAATCAATTTCACAATTCGCGCATTCATTGCCGTAGGTATTAATAAAATATAGTTTGCAACAGCATTGATTGACTCATTTTGGAGTTGTCTTCATACGCTTAGCATTAGTGCTAACGTCGCAAATAGAGTTCGGAGGCAAATTGACTCAGGGTTACTTGTCTGCTATAAATATTAAAAGAGTATTAAGGCGCACAGTCCACTGTTTTATTCGATTCACTTTTCCTTGCTCTGTTTTTCTTTTGTTTTCTCATTTATTAAACATTTTTATTGCAAAATTTGTGTTGCTTGTTATGTGCCTCATTGTAATTTTTTTCTTTCTGTGCTTTTATTGCTGTTGCAACACCTTTTAACTGAAAGCGCACAAGTAAAACAAGATAATATTATGAGCTTTAGAGATTTAAGCAACTTGCAATAAACAACATGACGGTGGCACAAAAATAGAGTTTTGGAGTCAATCCCTAAGGTTTCAAATAATTGTAATATTAAGAACATTTCAGGCATAATGACTTGAAAATTAAATTACTGAATGGCGGTGAGGAAAATTTTGACCAAGAAACTATTTTTTAATTTTAGAATTTTCAGTCAAATTTCTGCAGCATTTGGTAGGAAAGTCAAATTTAAATAAAGAAATAAAATTATTTTTCTTAAGCGGCCATTCATTAGACATAAATATTTTTTAAGTGCCTATAACTCTTTGATCAAATTTCGAAGAGATCACATTTCTACAATTTATCGGACCGGAATTAAATGTGCGGAGGGATTTGATAGCTATCAAATAATTTTATTTTTCAATTAAAATTTATTCATATCTACGCATGGCAATTATTCGATGTATCAAGTTAAGTTTTATTTGTCTTTTCTCGTATTTTTATTTTTCTAATTGAATCAAGCAATTCTACTTGAGCAACCATTTTTTACATATTTAATAGTTACTTAGTTAGTAAAATTTTACTCATACGACATGTTAGTCAACATACGTAGCTAACAGAAGTAAAATTTTTTTTTTTTATTTTAAAATTTTGATCATAATAATTCATCTTTTTAAATACTTGGGAGTTTTTGAAGATTTTTCAGTGCTTCTTTAAGAGATTAAACTTTTCAAATGAAATATGATGATTTTTCTTAAGCGGCCATTTATTAAACTAGCATATCTTTGTAGTGTACATAAATGTTAGACGATTAAGTGCAATGCTGTCTAGCTAAGAAATAACGAACTGAATGTAAACAGATAAAAAGTTTAACAATTTATATTGAATTGAATTTTTAATTATACGACAACTTGTTAAAGCTCGAGCAGATTCTACGTATCAGAGCAGAGCTGATTACAGACACCGTATCACTAGGGCTACAAAATTTAAAAGTACTCGCCTGAGTTTTATTATTTCAAACCATAAATGTGCTTCACTTTTCGCTAGTTCTAAAGTGTTCACTTTTGATTTTTGATTTTTGATTTTTAATTTTTTTTTCTCATATTTTTATTACAGTTATCTTATGCCTTTTATGCTCCATCTAAATTGTAATCTTATTTTTTATTATATTTTTCTGTCTGGTTCTACCAACTTGCTTGCTCTGATGATCCTTAAGAAGTCTGGTGTCTATTGGCATTTCTTAAGTCAGTTGGGTTGAATGGGGTTGTATGCGATTCCACTTCGGCTTGCAAAATCTTGTAGTAAATTGAAAAAATTTAACCAAACGTAATAAAAATCACCGTAAGGTGGCAGCACTTAAGTCAGGTAAACAGAGTGGATTTTTTTCGCTTTACTTGTCTGCTATATTATTAGTTGCTACTTTTTTGCATTCTGTTTTTATGCTCCAACTTCAGCGTTTCTTTCTTTTGGCAACTTTTTTTTTGTATATGCTTATAAAGTAAATTTTGCAATAAACTGTGGAATATAAAATAAATTTAGAGGTAAACGCTTTTACAGTCTAAAGCGTAAAAGCCTTAAAAAAAGTTTTTTAGTGAATAGCAGACTTTATTTATTTTTTCGAAAAAAAGTTGTTAACACTTGAGTTAGCGGTCATTGTTTGGACTCAAGTTTTAAACAGATTACAAATGTTTCCTTGCATTGAACTCAGAAGAATTGAAAGGCTTCAAAAATATTGTGTGTAAATTACGTCTTCATCTCAAATTATTCAAATCTATTACTTGCAAAATAAAAGATTTTTGTTGCATCAAACTTGAAATATTGCAGAAAATTTAGTTTTTATTATTTAATAAGTGTTAATCATACCTCATAGTACTCTTATATAAGATAAATTAAAGGTATGAAAATTGAGTTTTCATTAACAGAAGAATATTACGTCAACGTTTTCTGCACAGTGCAAAGTTTGAAAGCCTTTAATTGTATTTTTACAAAGCTGTAGTTTTATATGTACATACTATTTAAAAGATGGCAGCCACCAATAGAACACATATTAAAAAGTACTGCACATAAAATTCAGGAAAAATGTCAAGGACACATCAAGCGTATGTTCCATCGATATTGAGATATGTACATAAATTTAAAAAAAAAAATATTTTGTATGGAAATAAACAGTTCATCATACGTCATGTTGTACAGTAAAATTTTTTTTAAACATTTTCTCCTTTTTTTTAGATAATGAATAAAATTTTCTAGTTCTTTATGTTTATTACTTTTTTTATTTCCACATAATTCTTTGATTTTTTCCCCCTTTTACATTATTTACTACATTTATATGGAAACTGTCAGTGCTCTGGCTGTAAACATTTGAACAATAAGCAGTAAAAAGTTGAACTTTTCATTTCCGTTGCCATTAACACTCAGATGAAAGTCCAAATAGTAGTAGCAGCAGTAGTTTTAAAAGTAGCAGACATATAAAGTAGCATACAAATAACACATCTCGCACTAAATTGCAACTGTCACAGCAGATGCTTGCGACAGTTTTAAACCAATCAGACAATAACCAGCATACTACTTTTTTCTACTACTTTTCTTTTCAAGCAACACTATATGTAGGATTTTACTGTACGTAACAAGCAAATGCAGGGCATGCGTTTTCTGTCATTGTTGTGCAAGGACAAACTTTTTACCCTTAAGGTGTGTTAAATAGCAGCACAACTTCAAAGCTGCCAAAAAAAATAAAATAAATTAAAAGACTGTACATTTCCGCTCATGACAGACAGCAAGCGTATAAAAGAACGTGCCTCAAAGTTTTCTTGTAAAATCGAACAAAGAAGAAAAAATTCCAAATCCTCAGATTTGTAAGAAAATTTTCGCCACAATTCTATTTGAAGTTTTTTTTTTTTGTTACTTTGCCGCAAAGTTTTTATTGTCCTTATCGAAGTTCTTGTCGTTGCTTTTGTTGCGGCTGCTAGTGCTATTGTATATATCCCCGGGAATTTACAACATTTGTAATCAATGCAAGCGCAGGTTTCATTTCATTTCATTTCGTTCGGTTTGGTTACTCTCTCTCAAATGCTGCCATTGTAATTCAATTCGCGCAGTCTTCCTTTAGATTTGTGTGGGGTATCGTTATCGAATTTTCTTTTCTTTCTCGATTTGGTATCTTTGGTAAAACTTCTGCTAAGTATGGGGAAACTTTTTCTTTTTGTTCATTTACCTTTTTATGCGTTTACGTATTGAAAAAGTTTTTATATTAACTTTTCTGTGCTTTGTGGCTTTATTGGCAATAGCATCATATGCGGAAGTGTTAAGTAATTTGTAGTAAAACGTTTGAGGCTATAAAATGGGTTACTTTATGCTTTTGCTAGTAGTATTGCAATATTAAGGCGGAAGTTGCTCAACATAGTAAATAAAATATTGCAAAAGTGTAGTTTTCGTAATAAGCCTGTGTGTGATAAAAGTTTTTACTCTTAATATCAATAGTTATAAAAATTTTGCATATTTCATGTGTTAATTCATGTTAAGCGCATAGTAATGCTTGTTTATTTTGCAGCCAACAATAGAATCTAGTTTTTATTGTACAGCACACAAATATTAAGAAAAATGTCGAAGACACATCAAGTCATTGTTGTATCGATCTTGTGATATGAGAGCATAGGTAGCAGAAAATTTTTCTTGAATTTTTATATTAAATAGCAATCATACATTGTGGTTTCCAAATAAAATATAATTTAACGTACATTTACAGAGAATATGAGTTTCAATTTCGTTAACTTGGTATATTTTATTTTCCGGAAGTTTCGAAAAAAATTTAAACGTAGTTGGAATAACTGTCCAAAAAATAATTTGTTCTTTCATTCACGTAACTAAAACTTATATTTTAGCTAGCTTGTTATGAAGTTATAAAGCCAATGCAAATTTACAAAAATTAATTTAAATTTATTTCGTATTTATAGGCTCAATTAACTACGTGCGATTATGTTGCGTTGTTACCACAAGCTATACATAAAAGCATAGCAAATTAATCAAGAACATGAATGAACAATAAAAATTGACCTTGACAAATAATTTGTAATTTTTACAGCAAAACTTTTAATTCCCACAAGTAACGCAGAAAAGCACGCACACTTAAGCATATGCCATAGCAGTAGCAGGTTTGCATATGTTGAAATTTTGTAGCAAGACAAAGGAATGGTCATTCCAACTACACACGCACACTAATTTAGGCATTAAAGTTTGCTTGTATTTAAATTAGATTTAAATTTTATGAGTAGTTTAACATACTTTTAGGAGCAGTTCTCGTATAATAATTAGGTACTATAAGTTTATATCGTAAGCCTTTTAAATTAATAAGTCAACAAAATTTATATGCTGCAAGAAAGCTATACTCATGAATTATACATCATAAAAACATTTAATCAAATAAAATTTGGTATTGACGCAAGGGACAAGAGGCAAAAAATGTGTAGCTTAAAGTTCTAATTTAAATCGCAACAGTAATCCATATGTAATATAACTGAAGTTTCAGTATTTCTCATATAAAAAGTTGCAAAAAATGGTTATTTCAGCATCTTTTATTGTGCAGAAAATCAAAAATTGCAATTTACAAGTGTCCTTGAAAAATTTGAAAAGTTCACAAAAATACTTTGGCACATATGGAATTTAATTTCGGTTTAAACTTTTTTTTTTTTGTTTGTGATAATTTTTCTAAGCAAACCGTAATTAAAATAAGGACAGCAACAAATTTAACCAAATTAATAATAACAAAAATATTAATTCATTAATTTTCACTTTCAAAAGCAAAACCCAAAATAAATGCATATCTGTATGTGTAGCTGTAAGAACTTACATACAAACAAATACACGCAAACTTTATTTTAACATAAAACCTTGTCTACTATGTACCCTTTAACTGCGTATTACACCACACAGTACAAAACTCATTTAGGTGTGTTGGGTATAAAAGTAGAAAAGCACCACTACATATGGAATACAGATGTACATATGTATGTTTTAGAGTATAAAGTTTTGTTTCATATAAATATGTAAAATTTAAGCTCATTTACATTTCATATTCATACACATTAATATTAACATCAAAGGCTGTACACAGCACGATACACGAAACAGTTGCATAGAAGAGAATATATGGATGTATGTAACAGTGGCCGGTACATTTTGAGGTGTGGCATGAGCATTTTTGGTTGCGGCTTCTGTTTTTAATTGTTTTGGGTCCATAATTTGTGTTTTGTATTTTATTGTAACGATTTAGTTTTCATTAAAATTTATATAATTTAGACTTTTAACAAAGTGGTGTTTTAATTGTTGGTTGGGGAATTTTTCTTGGAATTATTTGAAATTTTTAAAAAACTCAGTTTCGTAGTTAGTTTATAATGAAAACATTCAAGTGGATGCAGAATATTAAAGCTAACTTGAGTTTGTGGAATTTAACGTTTAAAGTATTTCGTATTCTTGCGCTTCATTTTAAACTGTAAACATAAAAAGATATAGTTTTCATGATATTACTCTCCTTTATAATTACTTAGATTTATTGACCCAAATTTAGAGCGGAATAATGCAGCTGATTTCGTTTTCTGTTAATTTTTCACAACATTTTTACAAATATTTTTATTAGAAATAGTAGCAGTTGAAGACATAATTGTCTATGTTCAGATGATGAAAGCAATTTAATCAAAAAAAAAAATTTAAAAACAAGCGGAATAAAATCCTATACTCTAGTAAATATGCGAAATATGAAACTTTAAAGTCACATTTCTATACAAATTTTATTTTGTATCATATCACCTAAATGCATCTGTAACGTCAAGTACCAAAAATTAATTGTATAATTTGAAAGAAGGGCGTGGCTCCTCTTTTACAAATAAAAATGTTTTAAACGTTATTCCTAGAGATTTTTCAAGGTAATGTAACAAAACATAACCACTACATATGGCTTACGTACCAAAGAAAAGTAAGCAAATTTAGGCAGATCCTTGTATGTATGTACCGATTTCGGTTTCGGTATTTCTTATAAGCACTTTCAGTACCAGTCTCACGACCAAACTTGGTTTTATAAAATATCAGCGAATACTAAATTACAAATAAACAAAAGACTGAATTGTTCCAAAATTTAAGTAACTCATACGTCATGTTGACAACAATTATTTATTTCAGAGCATATTTCAAATTCTCCCTTCAATTACAGGCATTCCAAAGAAGTTCAAAACAAACGATTTTAAGTTGAAAACTTTGTCACTCTTCACATTGACAAGTGAAAGATGTTGACGTCAGTACCAGTTATGAACAATCACAATGGTAACAATTGTGGTCAACAGCGCCGTTGGACATCTGAATGTATTGTTTTGCTCACAATAAAAACATTTTTTTTTTTTCAAATTTTTGTTTTATTTTTTAACAGTTTATTTGTGTTGCTTTTATGTCTTTCGTTTATATTTTCCAATTTTTTATTTAATTTTTGCACTTTCATTTGATTTCAAAAAAACACTTTCCAACGTTTAACACTTCAAACACTATGCGAAGGCATTACTAAAGTATTACGCGTACCACAACCAATACATACTCATCTCATCAATTGTTTGGTGATTTTTTTCAACGCCCGTCGTGTTTTGTGAAATGAAAACGCAAACTTTGCACAATTTCAGGCGCAAAACAATACAACACCGAATATAGCGGCAGCAACGTAACGTTCAGATTGAAAAAATTTCTAAAGAAAAACAAACCATAGGGAAAAGAAAGGAAAATATCAAAAAGCAAAAAAAAACTGTAAAGGGTGTTATATTTGGCCACAACGAAAAGTAAATACTCTACACAACAATAATGAATGAAGTGCGTGTCTATTTTGTGTAAAGAGTGGTTCTTTATTGTGTTGTGTTTTAAAACAGACAGCTTAGCAATATTTTAATAGCGCTCCAAATTTCTAGTTTAAGAACTTTACTAATACAAAAATTTTCGCGCCCACAAGTCAAAACTCGCACTCTTACTGTAATGCTAGATTGTATCGCCGAATATGGTCGTGCTGACTTTTTCAACATTTATGGTAAATAATTCCCCAGCGTAGTATTTGAAAAATGTTGATTGCAAAAGAGTTCTAAGCCCAGTTGTCAAAAATAGCGCACTCTTTGTCCAGTGCTTGCTTACTGTTACTAACGTTCCCATATTGAATTTACGTTACTAACAATCATGTAAGCTTTCTGAGAGTATACAATTCTTGAAATTTGACTTAGCAGTATCGTGATACAACTCCGAACAGTTTTGAAATTTATTTGGGAGGTGGGCGTGTTACTTATGAGATTTTCTCAATTCGATATTACAATATACAACTGAAGAAATAATTACTATACAAAATTTGATCATAACATCTAGTAAAGCTATACCATAATCGTGACTTCCTTAAACAGACGGACATGTCTATATCAACTCACGTGGCACGTCTCTCTTCTATTCATTACAAACGTAATGCCAAAGTGAATACAACCTGTATGTAGTGTACAAAAAAAATCAAATTGAAAGAAAATTGAATTGAAGCGCTTCAATGGTTGCCAAAAACATAAACACGTTTGAGTGGCCCATATTTATTGAATTTTTTTTTTATTTTAAAAATGATTTTTAATCTATTTAAAAAGTAAGACGAATATATATGTATGAATGTGTTATTATAAGGGAAAGTGATGCTTTAAGACCATATAATAAGTCTCTCTATATTAGTTTTGTTGTTGAAATAAAAAAAATAAAAAGAAGCCACCATTTTATGTGATATTTGAAGTACTTGATATTTTTTACATGAAATGTCAAAAAACTTACTGCTTCATTTGCATCTTTAGTAAAAGTTTTAGAACTTACGGCCGCAAGTGAAATCAAAATTTTTAATGAAAGCATACAAATGCAAAAAGAAATGTCTCAAAACTTTGGACTTTCTTACATCGAACCCGAGTTACGGCACTTTATAACAGTGAAATGTTACCCATACGCTATTGTGGCAAAATATTTGACTTACACAAATAGTTTTCGATTACTAATAACTAAATATTAAGGGTCGTCCATAAAAGGCGTCTGAGAAAATTTTTGATTTTGATTTGAATTTTGACATTTTTAAGGTACATCCATTTTTCGTTACGTTACATTATATTGCGTAACGTAATATAAAGCAATACATCAAATAGCAGAAACTTGAAAAGAATTCGCTCTGAGGTTATGTCAATTACAAGTTCGCACTTTTTATTTTCAATTTTTTTTCTTTTTCGCTTCAACTCTTCTTGTCCGTGCAAATTGCTGCTATTAGTCGATAAACATACATACAGACATACATACATATGTGTGAGTATCACTATTATTGCTGCGTAGTATCGGCATGTAGTACATTTGACCCAACGAGAAAATGCTCTTTACTTAATCCTAGAACGATCTTTGCGTATTAGAGAATCGCTCCACTTCCATATAAATTTCTACATTGCATCTCAGATTTTTATAAAGAATCACAGGTTTATTCCCTTGTCCACATTTATCAAGTGCAAACGCAATGAAATCAATGTAAACTTTTTAAGCGTAGCGGCTCATGTTCCAACCCGACAACGACTAACAGTCTACTTCTTATTTTTTTATGTTCGCTTTTGGGTTTTTATTAAATAAAAAATATTCTATAAAAATTAAATTTACCTTAACATAAAGGTACATCAGACCACGCCCATTTGAAAATTATTAAAAATTTGGTTGATATATACTAAAATTAAACAAATAAGCCAACAAAACCATCACTCATCGATTCTTTATTTTCGCGTTGGGAAATAGCAATAGCAGCCAGAACAATACATAACTGTAGCTTGACAGCATACGTGTGTAAATGTGTGATAATGAAGTCTGCATCCATAACTTTCACACACAAACAACATACACTTTGTTGAGAAATCAAAAAATCTGCCTCGCTCCTACCTCTTTAATGGCAAACTTTTTCCTTATGTGTCAAAAACAAATCAGAAAAAATGAAACTTAATTGAAACAAATGCAAGTTTCGCAATTTACTTTGAAAATATAACTAACACGCATAAAAAAAATCATTACACAAACAAAAATTTTGAACATGTATTGCGCACTTTGTTGTGGATAAAAATATTAAAAAAAAAATTTACATATTATTTTTAATACATTTTCACACAAATGAAAACAAAGATAATAATTTCAAAAATTAGTGGGTGTAAAAAGTTTGAAAAGAAGTGGGAGTAAGCGGCCATAAATGAAATCGAACATTATTAAAGAGCACATTAAATACAGCAAAAAATATATATACGCTTTGGCTATAAACTGTATCGGTAAAGGGTTATTGCTGTCTACTATTTAAAATATTGAAAACATTAGTTATAGCAAATCAGGTTACTCATACGACAAGTTTGACATTTTTTTAAGATAATAAAAATAATGCACTACTTAGAGCGTTTTTCTACAGAGCAACTTATACTTTAAGTTCGTATTATTAAAATGCAAACTACCGCTTGCCATTCTAAGGCAACGCTCAATCCAATATAAGTCAAAAATAATTCGTTTTCACTTTAGTTTTGATCCCTGGCAGTTTTGCGCGAAAGAGCGAAATATGTCAGCAACAACAACTCTGCATACTATTGTTTTCTTATCCTTGCGAGAATTTGTCAATTTCGTGGTGGTACAAATTCTATGAGAAAAGACGCGCGCGTAAAGTAGCATGCAATTTTTGTAAATCCCTAATTAAATGTAAATTACATAATGCTCCAAAAGCAAAATAGGGATAACAACGAACGAGTAGCATTAGCTACTACAGCAACAAAAACTATGGCAACAACAATGATGACTTTTCAAAGTAATTTTCACCCGAATGTTTTTTGCATCTTAAGCTGTGGCTTCTTGTTTCTAAGTAGTAGCAAAGTGCACTGGATTTTTCCTGCAAGTCATGGGAAGTTTTGAAGCGCATCTGCGCCGAAACTTAAGCAATATCGATACCATAAGCTTCATGATATTCATAAGCGATTTTATGCTCAAAATAAACATCTTTAGTTTTAACCGTTTCTTTATTTAACTTTTTTCGCTTATACCCAAAATTTCAAGGAAATTATTCACTTTAATTTAAAATTTAACTATTGGAGATTTTTCCAGATCCAGCGATCCAGAATGCCTCCACTCGGAAAATTGCACCTGAGTTTTGAAATCATATCCATAAATCGCCGACAGTTATTTTTTCAACAACTGACAAAAAGTATATAGCTAATATGGCTGGAAATTTCTATATATTTTTTAGGCATGCTTGCAAATACAAAAACAAAAATATCGTGCTAATCGGACAAACCCGGCCCGCGAACTTCTCGTAGTTTTCTGAACACACTTCGTATGTACAATGTTAATCAACACACATCAAAACTTTAAACTGAACGGATTAATAAACAGTACATACTTTCTTTTACATATGCACACCAATGCTGAATTATACAAAACTTAAGAACATTCTCGTGCAGTCCTGAAATCTATTGATTTTCATTTTGCAATGCTTTCGAGTTCATAATGTATCTTTTGTAGTTTTTTTTTTTTGAAGTTGAAATAAATAAATAAAAAAGATTTGGACACATTATTTTGCTATTATGTCAATGCTTCCGGCATTATAGCTACTCGGAGCACCATCATCGAGCAGTGTCTTTGCATTCCAAAAACCAAAGTTATATAAATTGCATTAAACAAGGCATATTTAAATCCCGTTGTACTACGCTACTACCATAATTTATATCGATACCAAAAATTCATTAACTCAACTAAGACCTCGAGTATCACGCTCACTCTTTTCCAAATAAATCCCACGCCATTTCATACCCTTTCATGTAACATTTTTCTCTAAATTTCTGAGATTTTTCTTGTTGCTGTTGCTGTTGCTGTTACTATTTTGCTTATTAGAATATTTATGTGTGCACAATGCATTAAGGATACACGACGACATCGCGACACTTCCGTTTGCGTCTTCTCATCAGCAGGCAATAACAGCGCCTTTTACTTTACACTTAAGACGAAAAAACGCGCCACGAGACTATGCTTTGCTTTGCGTTAGGTTGCGTTGCGTTGCGTTGCGCTACGAGACTATGTCAACTTATTGTTTTCTTATCATTAAAGAAAATGATGCGCAGGATGAGCTCAAAAGTTTGTCTTTAATATGACAGCGCTATCAACTAAGGGCGAAGTAACCGAAATAGAAACTGAACGAACAGCAGTCGAGGAATGCAGTCAAAACGAAAACGGAAAATGATGCAAAGCATCAGAAATGTGAAATTGAAAATGGCAGAAAATTCATAGAAAAGTTGATAAAACTCTTGTGCAGAGATAAGTCAATCCTAAAGGAATAAACGCACACCACTAGAGGATGGATTCAGTTGGGAAAAATGATTTTTTCAAGGATGTTTCAACTGGGAATTTTACAAAGTAAAATTTAGTGAAAATAAATTTATAAGAATAAATTACATTGACGATTATATTTAATTGTGTTATGCAGCTAGCTACCGGTATATGATTATTGAAGTTACAAATCTTTTAATAGCTATCGAGTGTAAAGAGTAGCTTGTAGTATTAAATTCATTAGGAATTAATAACCAGATTCGTTCTAAGGCAGAACACTTGGATCTTATTAAGTGCATCGCAGTATCTATGACGGAAAGAGTCCAGCTACGACAATTTTTAAGCGTTGGGCTCAAAGGTATTAAACATTAACCCTTCATGGCTATCTAACTCTATTATGGGTACGTAACTGCACCAATATTCTATTTAGGTTATTTTTCAAGTATTTAATTTAAAGAATGTTTTGGTTTTGGTGTTTTGTAAACGTAAGAACATATACACTTAAACTAATGGCAAAACTAAGCGTGTAATCAAGGTCATTTCTACAAATAAATAAAAACTTAAACAGAAAGTGGAAAAATTTCAAGCTATTCAAACATTTTGTTTATGTTATTGCGACTATGTAATTTGTCATATTCTTCGCTCATTAGACAAGCATTCAAAATCAACGCCCAACATTCAAACGCATTTCTCTATTTGTTATCCGAAATTTACGTCACTCCATGCTGTACATCATAATCCATCTTAATCCTTGTTTGATCCTTATTTCTTTACTAAATACCATACAATTTTCTTCATTTTGGTTCATTTTCTTTTTTGTTCTTTTTCTGCACACTAAAACTTTTGTGATTTCTTTCGCTTTTTTTTTTTTTGTACCACCCACAGTGCGTATGTGTGCCCAAGGCTAAGAAAAATAACAAAAACAACAACAACAATTGATCATTTTCTTTTCAAAGAAGTTAAAATTAAATGCTCTAAGAAAAGAAAATTGTTAGGCAACAACAACAACGATTATACAAAACAAAAAATAGTTATAGCCAACCAAACTAAATAAAACAATACCAAAAAAAAATAAAAAATAAATAAAATAAAAAAAATACAAAGGATTTTGATGAATGTGCGGATTATGTTGTGAGGCAGCACTTTTTTCCCTCTGCTGGCTACAGCAGCATTCAATTCAATTTGTTGGATTTAAGGGGTACTAAAACTTTATTCGTACATTAATATAATTTTATTAAAAGTAAACTAACTATAAGATTTCTATGCTTAAAATTTCGAAAAAAAAAATTTTAAGAAGTGCAATAGCTTAAACATTCAGAATTTTCAAGGCGTGGCTTAAATGACCGCTTATAAGACAATTGACAATTTTTAGATACCCAGGCATATAGTGCATTCATTCCATTTTTCAGACCATCAACATTGCAACGCTCTGAATGTACAACTTAGCCCGAAAACTTTTATCTCTACATTTAACATTTAATACGCTGCTGGCTTAGTTTCTTTGCTTAAGAAGTCGCTGTTGTTATCATTTTCGCTTGCGGCAAAACTGCCTCTACTGCTTGTATATTGTGAGTGCAAAAGTCTTAGCAACAACAACGACAGCGACAGACAGCAGCAACAACAATTCAAAATGCAATAAAGTTGTTTGCGTGGCTCGGGGCAGTTTTCTTTTGGATTTAATAAAGTTAGGTAAAGAAAAAATACTTTTAGTAGTAGAAATGCTAACAAATGCTCCTTAATAGAGTACGAAAGTTAAGGAAAGGTATAAAATTGTTGCTGAAGTGCAAAAGAAAAGCAATAAAAAGAAAATTAAGTTTTTAACATTTAACAAACGAAGATAGCAAAAAATGAAGAGCGGAATGTGTAAAAATAACAATTTGTCATAAGTATATTTTCAAGAATTTATTGTTTTTGTAAGAATTGTTATATTAAATTCATGAATTTTCATTTAAAAAATTAATGACTTTCCATGATAAAATCGGTAATTCTATTTTCATTAGTTCAGTTGAACACAAATATTGATCAGCATAATATCCTGATTTGATTTCATGCAACTTTTAGTGATTTTTTTCTTCTTTTTTTATACCCTACACAGAGAGTATATTCACTATGTCATTCAATTTGTAACGCATAGATGGTGGCGTGGCAGGTATGGAAAAGTATATATATTATTGATCAGCGTCACCACCTGAGTCGATATAGCTATGTCCGTCTGTCTGTCTAAGTAAGCTAATTCAATGAAATTTCGCACACAGGTCACACCTTCTTGCAAGCTGCTAGCATATATAATTGGGCGAAATCGGGTCACTAGCACGCCTACCGCCCATACTCTATGTTAATATACCTCAGCCCATTTTGAAAAAAGTTGCTGCGATTTGGATGAACATGTGAACAAAATTAAGATTGGGTTACGTTTTAAATTAACAACGGGCCCATCCGTGGTTATGATGACCTATCATCTCCCGGAAATAACCAAACCTAACCTACGTTTTAAATTTGCGTGGAATAGCCCTAAATTTTATTTTTTATAACGCCATAATTCGTAAACCGTGCAAGATATTGTCATGATATTTGCTACACGAATACAGATCATATATATCTTGAATTGTATTTAAAGTGGGCGGAATTGTAAAAGTGGGCGTGGCGCATTTTAAAAATTAAAAATTTTGATTCGTATAATTCAAAATTTTCGCATTCGATTCTCATAAAAACTTTAAAGATGATACTACTGGAAAAACTTGTTGACGGGCGTGGCACAGCCCACAATATATATAAACGTTATAATTAGAGAACTAATAACGTAATTGTAATGAAATTTGATGTCACAGATATACTTGGTAAGAGGTATCTTTTTACGAAAATTTGGCACAATATAACCGGTGGGCGTGACACCACCAATATAAGCAAAAAACGTTTAATGCTATACATAGAAAGTGTGCAATGAGAGTAATCTGCGTAAAATTTGATACATGGACGTCAATTATTATAAGCTATAAAATTAAATGATATTCGACGGAATTTCATTAGTGGGCGTGGCACCTCCCATATTAACATAAAGTTGGAAGTGATATTTTAAGAGAACTATTGCAGCAATTGGCATGAAATTCGATGTAAGTGGTTTCCTTGCTATAAGGTATGTCCGCACTTAAAGCGGGCGAAATAGCGCCACTGGGCGTGGCACCTCCAATACAAGTCAAATAGCTTAAGTGGCATATCTATCGAAATAAATGAGCAATCATACTGAAATTTGGTGTAAAAGGTTTGTTTATGGAAAGTTATTTCTGGATTAAAATCAGTTTCGATTGTATCAGTGGGTGTGTCACTGCCTTAAATTTTAAAGTTAATTAAGGCATATATCGCAAACTATACAAGATATTTTGCTAAAATTTAGTATGTGGATGTCAATGACGAATATAACTGATAGAACCAAAAGTAGGCGGAATTGGAGAAGTGGGCGTGGCATATTTGGTTTTCTGCATTTCTATTCTATCTATTTCCACATTTTTCACATTCTTTTGACTTTCCCAACTTTTTAACTTTTCCCAATTATTTTAAAATAAGCTGAACTTAACGACATTTATAAAGGTTTTTGGAGAATTTCTAAATTTCACGAATACTACAACATTGAACGAATGGTACATTTTCGAACTTTTTCAAAACTTTTCAACATTTTACCACTTAGCCCAAAATTTTTCGGCTCCTCCAAAATTTTGTCAGTATGTCATTTTCTTCATTACTTTTCAAATTTTTTCATTATTTTTCGGCTATGTCAACATGTTGAAAGTGTGGAAAGATCGACTACTTCAGAATTTTTAAATTTTTGTAGTATTTCAACAGTTTGCATTATTTTCAATATTTTTACTCTTTTTTATCTTTTTCCTCTTCAGCTAAATTCTTCTTCCAAATTTATAATAAAATTATTTAAAAACTTAATGTTTCCATTATTAAGCTAACAATTTCTGATCTTCCAAGTAACTGCCGAAAAAATGTTTCGCTCAAATATTATGTTTTTAATGTGAATTAGTAAATATGCAAATAAAATTTTTATGAACTATAACAATAATATAAATGTAGCAGTTTTAATAAAATTATCAAGAAGAACATAACAAATTAGTTGATGATGAAAAAAAGAATTAAAAAATAAACTGCAAATACAAACGACTTAACAGCCTCAACACTTCCTAAAGAGCCTCCTCCTCTTCCGTTGTAAGTATTTTGAGATTGGGAAATTGCTTTTTATTTCTTTGCATGTTGACTTGTGGTTGGTGGCCACCATTAAAAGAAAAAAAATCAACTTCAACACTAAGCGAAAGCTCAATAAAACCGCCAATGGGTGTGTCAACATGTGGGTTGTCAACTAGTCGTTGCCAACGTCGTCAACATTGCCGCGCTGTTGCGTTAGCGAAGTTAGTTGATCAGAGTTAGGTGGAGCGCGTGCTGGTGCTTGGTGCTGTTTGCTTTCAAAACCTTTTAATTTTTTTTTGTTTTTTTTTTTGACATGAGAATTTTTCGCAGGGTGCTATGAAAAAAAGGAGAAATCAACTTGAAACGCAATGTTTTGCGAAAGTTTGATTTATTTGTGCAGAAGTTTTGTGCAACACTTTAACGTTTACGAGTAGGCACTTCTACTACATATAGTATGCCTGAATTTGTAAGTTGGTGTTTCCATTTTCATTTTCTCTCCGTCTATGTTTATTTTTGCAATCAAATTTGTTGAGAAATTTAATTTGCAATCAAAAGTTGTCGCTTTTTATGCACTTTTCGTCAACATTGCGTTTCAAGTGACACAACACGAACACAACTTGACAGAGTGACTGCCAGTTGGAGAGGCAGATAGTCAGTCAGAGACAGTCGGTAGGAGTGAGTCAGGAAAATTGACAATTTAACATTTAGGGGTTGTGAAAATCTTGTTATACATATATGTTGTTAATTGAGGTTGATTTTCTTTTAGCTTGAATTTTAAAGTTTTGTTTGAATTTTATTGCGGTTTTTTTTTTTGTACAAAATTTTATCTTAAATTATTTTATAAAATCGAATTTGGTTTATAAAAAATTTGGTTATTTTGTAAATATAAATTTTGAAATTTAAATACAAATCTTTCATTAATTTTTTTTTTTTTTACGGTGCATATTCGTGTATTACAACTAAAATGGATTACAACGCAATTGCAGGTATTTGCTTGAAAATTTCTTAATCCCTGCACACATTTTGAATCGTGTGAAAAAGTAAAATTTAAATTGCCAAGGCGATCATTTTGTTAGCGCTCGAGTTGAAATTCTGTTCTTAAGCGTTAGTTTGATCGGTAGCAACAATCGGAATTTAGGAAATGCTTAAAAAAATGTGCATTAAAAATTATAATTTTAATCTAACACTTTTGAAGAGTCATAAATTTATCAGCTGGAAGAAAGAATTTTCAACAGTCATCCAAATGTTGGCTGGGATTACTCAATGCCCTAACACGCTCAATGACACACCATTATTCGTACTTGCACACACAGTCAAATGCATGCTTTTTGGCGCAAAAAGTAATAAAACGTGCGCCCGCAACCGCGCTGCAGGCTTTCAATTTTGCATGTATTTCACATAAATTTCTATGCCACAAAACCCAGTAGACCAGTTGTTGAATCTATTATCTACCAGGTGATAAATTTAGGAGCTCTTCTAGAAGAATTAAATTAAAATTTATTTTTTATTGCATATTTTTAGGCTTTTTTTAAATTTCATAAGTTTTATGATTTGGTAATACGTTTTTGGCAAATATAACTTTAGCAGCCATCCATTAGCTGTCCGTGTTGCCAGACTGATCCTCTGATTGCATGTTATGTTAAATACATAAAAATGAAAACAACACAAAAAAATTCATCATATCAAACAAGATAACTGCAAGAGTGCACTCTAAACGACCATCAAGCCACTCGCCACGTTGCGAGCTTTTGTGCACAAAAACCACAAATCAAATCAAAAAAAATCGAAACACCAGGAGGGTGTTAAGTGCTGCACTTGCATATAAATCGCCGATAAAATGTTCCACAAGTTCAAGTGTTCGAAGTTTATTGCATTCGGAAGTTTATATGATGATCGTTTCGAGTGCGCTTAAGCTGTTGGTAATCGCTTTGGAAATTGTTTTGCCCGAGCAAGCAATCGCTTGACATCAGAATATGAGCTCTCACGCATTCAAAATCATCGCATCGGCAATTGAAATGTAAGCATTCCGCAATTAAATATGTTTGCTGGGTAGCAGTGTAGTGGCAACTATTAACAAAAGTAGTGCGTTTGCAGTGTCCCGGTAGGAAATACTTGTTAAATCACATCAGTGCTAATGAAATGCACACAAATAAAATTTTTAAGCTCTTAAATTTAAAACTTTTATTTGAAAAAATTTGCTAAAATTTTGAAATTAAGTTTATAAAAATGAGCGCATAATCAAGATGAAATAAAAGAAAAACTATTAAATTTTTTTTTAACACAGAGAAATAAAAAAAAGCAAGTTTTGAATGTAAACGACAACCACAAAATGATTTTTAATACCATCTTTTGCTCCTCACGGAGTGTAAGGCCTATGTTAAGACTTTGGACGAAATAGACAATATCAGAGACTCGTTTTGTATGCTCCGAAATACGATTCGGCATGAGTGGATTGCGTTCGGCTCTTACTTTGTGTACAATCTAAGATTTTAATATTCTTCCTTAATTTCTCCTGAAATTTCGAAAAATTTCATATATTATTAGTTAATTTTAGCGCTCTAGCATATCTTTTTTGTGATAATTTCCTACTGGGTAACCAATCTACTATGTATAAATTTACAAAACGCATCAATACAACAAAGCACAATGCCGCACAGCGTTGCATTTACACTGAACTCTGCCATTTTGTTGGGCGCACTTGCAAGCGATGTTACAATTACTGCAAGTTTTTTTTTTTATTGTACTTTTTTTCTAAATTTTAATTGTGTGTATTGAAATGCGATACAAAACTTATTGCAACATACAGCATATTACAACTTTAGAGGTTGCTATATTGTAGCGATTATGTGGTCTACTCGCGTAGTTTTTTAGTTTCGAGAATCACCATGTCGAGTGTTTTTATTCGTGTACATTATTTTGAAATTTGTTAATGAAATTCCTGCAAAGCTCAACGATTCCTCCGAAAATAATTTTTGTTAAATTGAATTAAAATTTAATCAGTCAAACAAAAAATTGAAGCACAAAAAAGTTTATTACAGTGAATGCTCTAGAGTAAGTACTTTGATGCAAGTTACAGCTGCTAAAATCTCTAGCTAGCTCTATAGCTAATAAGAGCCATCTCCGAATTGACCGCTTATGTTACACTGCCTTCAGTTACTAAAATACTTATTATCATTGGCGTGAAAAATTGCTTTTAAGTTTAGATGAGTAAATGACATTTGTATATAATTTTTTCAAAATTTGAATTGTTTTCTTCATAAAAAATTCTCAAAATTGGTCATGCACATAAAAATTGTTGAAAAATCGCATCATATTTGCATGCTTGACACACACTTTTTGAACACGTTATGCTTTCTGAACACATTATACTTCTTAAACACAACCAGTAAATTTTTAAGCAAAAAAGTTGCATGAACTCAGGTCTGCCGAGATAAATTTCGTGCATGGAAGAAATTAAAATATCATGTCGTATTACTCAGATGTAAGAAAAAATCCAATATTTCCAATTATTGCATTCAAATGATTTTAATTTCTTTATTGAATAAGGTCTATGGAACTTTGACCAAATTTGCAATCCGGCTTCGGCAGCATATATTAATCCGATCGATCAATCAAAAGATCAGATCCTGGCTTAGTTGCTCTTCTATTCTAGCGGTAAGCCTTACTAACTCCTTTTATCTTCAAATATTATATCTTTTTAGACCTATAAGATTATCAGGTAGAGTATAATAAAAAAAAAAAAATAAATAAATAAATAAAAAAAATAAAAAAAGTAAGTTTTTTCAGAAACAGTTCTTAGTTGTAAAACAATAAAAGGTGCATTTTATTGATTGAGAAACTTTTCGTACAAAATTATTTCACCATTGAAAAAGTTCTGAGACGGGAAGAGCGGCAATTTGTGCAACTGCCTAGCGGCGGAAAATATCTAAATCCGGGCCTGTGTGCGATATAAAACTCGCATTTCCATTTATAAAAATTATTTAGT
This sequence comes from Meiosimyza platycephala, assembly GCA_963662105.1. Lineage (NCBI taxonomy): Eukaryota > Metazoa > Arthropoda > Insecta > Diptera > Lauxaniidae > Meiosimyza > Meiosimyza platycephala. The sequence continues at coordinate 100,622,331 of OY759208.1, read as the reverse complement.
TTTCGTACTGGGTCCATATCTTCAGAATAGAGAAAATGTGGAACCATCATATAACAAGAGCGTTTTGCTGCCCAGTTATAGAAAGCAATAGAATCACTCATAAAACACACATTTACATACATACATTCTCAGAAAGCCTCGTCTTGTTCTGCAAGTTTTATAAGAGAGAATCAGTAAACAGCTACAAAGTTCTCTTTAGTTTATGCAGTTTAAGATGCAACTGAGTAGGTATAGCGTATTGAGCTCTAAAGTAATAGCAATTAACTTTCGTTTAAATATTAAATCTGCTGAGTTGAATTAATTATCGGATTATATTAGATGTTTAAAGCTTTAGTTTTCAACTAATCTAACACGGACGTCATTACGTTTGTTGCACTCTGTGCAATTGGTATTAAATAATAAAATCCATACAACACCTGAGTCGTTCTTCATTTATATTTAATTGATTAAATCAGTGATAGTGCTTAGCGTGATCAGTTAAGTTTTTTATAAAAGTTTTGCCATTCATCTCAAAATGTTAAGAACATCACCAATTTTTTTGATATTTTTATTGTGTTTTTCACATCATGTAACTTGCAATAAGGTTGATGACTTCATTACATGGTACTTATCGGTCCTTTCAGGAAATACGGCTTCGTGTTCGGAGTATTTTCAATATTCGCGCATTGATGATTTTATTAATGCTAAACTTACACTGCCTTATATGGAGATAGGCGACACCGTCAAGCTGACATTCTATCAAGATATTTTTCAAGAATATTCGGTAGTTTTTAAAAACAGCTTTACCTTGTAAGCTTTAAGTATACATATATGTACGAATTTTATTTCAGCATTCTCGTGGTATTCTCTCACTAGACGGAAGTTCACAAGAGGTTCTCAGCAGACTGCGAAGGAACCAACCAATATCATACCGTGTAGACTTCCCAATAAGGCATGATGTGCCAGAATTGAGTAAAATTTTTGTCAACGACGGCGAAATATGCGAGACAAGATTTAGTAATTATTTGATGAATCATATGAATTTTTTAATTGCGATAGTTTTCCTTTCCTAGATAAATCTTCTGATGAAATAATGATTCTGGAACATACTCTAGACATTGTGAACAAATCTTTGCCAGTTTTTACTTTTAACATCCATATCCCTCATTTCGCTGAAAGTCCAACTTGTGGAGTTGTTGAAACAGAAATCGCAAATCGCGGAGATACACCGCTTGCTTACGGCGCCAAAACTATAAGTCCTGGTGAATATCCTTGGCTGACCGCAATTTATAGAAAGCATTTGACTGGTTTAAGCTTCGTTTGCGGTGGTTCGCTTGTTTCATCAAAAATTATTTTGTCAGCCGCACAGTGCATCAAAGACCTGCGTTTGACTGCAGAGCAAATTATTGCGATGTTAGGGCGTTATAATTTAATAGATTTTATGGAGGATGGTTATACGATACGTGAAATAGAAGCCGTGATTTTACATCCAGATTACAAGCCTGGGTTAGGATTCTCCGATGCTGATCTAGCAGTGCTACAAATGAAGGAACACGTAAGGTAATGTGTAGAAAAGTTCAGTAAATTGTATGTTATGCGCATTTTCTTTAATATTCTTTAAAATTTATTTATTTTTTACTTAATATCCACGAAATGAACGTTCTTTTCAAACTTCTAGTTTTACTAAATATATCAAGCCAATTTGTTTGTGGGCCGAACCTGCAGATGAGTCACGAATTGTTAACCAAACGGGTGTAGTGGTCGGTTGGGGCAGTGATGAAAATGGCAACAGTATATCAGTCGCACCGAAAAAGGTGAATGTCCAAATAGTTTCAAGATTGCAATGCTTAATTTCATCAGTGGCATTTAATGCATTTACATCATCACGCACTCTGTGTGCTGGAAACCGTGATACCTCTGGGCCCTGTAAAGGCGACTCCGGTGGCGGACTAATGCTCAATCGAAATGGCTTCTGGATGCTTCGAGGTATTATTTCTTTAGCATTAACTGTTGGACAGCGTTGCGACTTGCAAGAGTATGCAGTGTATTGCGATATAGCAAAACACATGTCATGGTTGCAAAATTACACCAAACAACAAGACCCTCCAGTGACAGGCTCTCTCGAAGATATTTGTGGAAGACCAGGCACTGAATCTCGCATTGAACATCCTTGGTTAGCCGCTATTTATAGAAAACTACCCACTGGTGAGGCATTCTACTGCACTGGGTCGATAATTTCATCACGAAGCGTTTTGGTACCTGCTGATTCCTTAACGTTGTTAACGATGAAAAAGCTTGAACAAATTTTGACGGATTTCTTAAGAGTTTATCTCGGACGTTACGATCTCAATAATATTAACGAAAATGGAGTTATTTCACGTGAAGTAGCAACTTTAATCTTCCATCCGGAATTCAAACCTTCAAAAAGTAAGATCCATGATAACAACATAGCATTACTCCAAATGAAGGATCCTGTTAGGTGGGTTACCAATACATGACAAGTCAAATTTTTACTCAAAGAAATATTTATTTTTAGTTTCACACAATATGTAAAACCGATTTGTTTATGGACTGAACCAATGGATCAGTCAGAAATTGTAGGACAATCTGCTACTGTAGCAACCTGGGAAGGGTTTAAAGTTCGCAGAGAAATATCGACGGTGCCTACGTCAACACAAGTAAATATTTCATCATTGGAGGAATGTCAGATGCTGGATTATAATGTGAGCACATCATCACGTATGTTATGCATATCTGGCCTAGTAAATAACTATGAGGGTATACTAATGTTGAAACGAAATGGACGTTGGTTAATTCGCGGTGTTAGTTCATGGAGATATTTTGATGGACCTGAAAAAATGGATTTCGGTCTATATGCCGATATTGCACAATACATGTTGTGGATTCAAAACAACATCTTATCATAAGAGATGCAAAGTAGCCAAAATGTATACTTTGGTGATCGGTACAATGAAAAAAATATAAGTGATATAGTTTGTGTGACAATAAATAAATTTTTTTAATTTTTGTTTTGTTTTATAAGAGTAATACCGCTACAGCTATTGCATTTTTAATAACTTAGCTTGAAGGTATAGCTAAAGGGGAAGTTAAATATTTTTAATTTTTTTCTTCTGCACTGTCTTCAAAGTTGTGCCACCGAGATGTAGATGACAGATGTCAACGTTAAAGAATTTTTTTTTTTTTGAGATATATAATATCAACTTTTCTGATTTTGTTATACCTTCAAACGTGTGTAGAATATTTCGAAACTTTGTGATTAAATATTATAGTTTATTAAATTATCTTTCATATGACACTGTGTTGCCCAAAGTGTCTGCCAGCTCTTGGACTATTCCATGTTGTTTGGCAGTCTTCAATTAATGACTTGCTTGAATGCATGTTTATTGAAGTGCTACACGAGTTTTTGGTTGAATGTATTCCTGTGGCTCCAAATAATGCCAATTTTACTTTAGAAGACCATGCTCCTTTATAAGTGTCGCTCCTTATTTTTAAAAAATATTTTTTTTTTCATAATACTATCACATTTAGTCATATCTTTTATTATAATAGTGGAGCTACTCCAATAATTGCACTGAAATCCCATAGATGGCATTACTTGTTTACGCATGCTCATACCTTTACTCTACATATTCGTTATAAAAACGTAGTTATTTGAAAATTCAATTTCAATTAGATACTTCACTATTACAATGAACGACACATACTATACATCGATGTTGTTGTTTGTGAAGACTTCCACAGAAATATTTTGAATAACAACAACTACCGATTGGTTGAAATGGTTGAATGGTCGATTCTACATTATTAGACATTTTTTGCTTTCAGACCCAAACGTTATTTATTTATTTATTACACTATGATCCGCTCTCTATCCCAGCTTATTCTCATTATGCTCTGACTTTCTTCACGCTCAACCTGCAACTTATGACTATTGATAGTAGCTCATATGTAGCTCTAAAATTTTCTAGAGTTGATATCAATGCCATATTTTTTGTATGCGAAAGGTTTAATTGGTGGCGAATTCAACACAACGTATGATGTGAACAATCAGGTTGAGCTATTCCACACATATATAAATCAATTACGTAGTTGCATAATAATACACTTGACACCTTATGAAGACATTCATTTGAGTAATGATTTATTGTCCTTTTATACTTTTTGAAAGCTATTGATAGCACAAATCACCAACTTCTCAAAGAAAATCAGCTGCTCAATCTTTTGTTAATGAAGAATTTGTGCCAACGTTTGTCGTCAGATCTTTTTGGTCAATTCCAATATGTTCACTGCTGTTATAAAATATTTCTTGCCCAAATGTAACTTGCGAACATCAGGTTTCTGCTAATGATATATAAGCCTTTTCCAAAATATTTATGAATTTAAGACACAAAGAAAAAATAATCAAGAGCTACTTCGGAGTTCCAATGATAAAGAAAAAACGAGATTAGTATTAATTCAATTAAGCCTAAAATAATGGTAGTTGTCAGATGCCGCAATAGAACCAAGCTTCATCTACTTTTTCTCAAAAACTACTTGATAGTGCATTTCGATAACATAAAAAATCGGGGCACATAATTTTATAGAAATTTCGCAAGGAACACTAATTAAAATAGGGTACTTTCTTAAACTTCAGTTTTCTGCATCAAATAATTGATGAGATATAAAGAATATGATTTTCCTCTTATATGGGCGGCTTCACACCTTTTTTTCCAAATTTAAACTATGCTAAGAACCTTTCACAATACATAAGGAACAATTTATAAAAAAAATATGAAAATCCGTAGAGTAGATCGCAGTTTTAAATGAGATATGATGAATTTGATTTTTCCCTTATATGGAAGGGCGCAGCAACCAAACCAAACTATGTTAAGAACCTTTCACAGAAGCATATGTACCAAATGTTACCTAGCTGTGTCAAATAGTTGCAGAGATATAACAAATTTCGATTTTTCTCATATAAGGTGTGGCCCATTTTTACATTTATATTTATTTTTGTCTAAATTTTTTCTATATGTCCCAAGTTTCATTCATCTGCGTCGTATATTTGATGAGAAATGCAGAATTGGATATATTTCTTATATGGGGGGAGTGTCGCATCGGCTACTTTTCAAACCAAATTATGCTAAGAACCTTCCACAGACCATAAGAACTACTAAAAATAAATTAAGAAAATTCCTATGCACTTATATTTAATGAGTATTATATTGTTACAAATAAGAAAACATTTATAAGTAATTATTTATTATAGAATAAATAAATTTACCTGATCAAAAAGCTACATCAAACAAATTCTACTTGCAGAGATTTATTTTAAAATTTACAATCTATGCAAAGAGTCGAGGGTGAAAAAACTAACCGGTTCTTCCAGTCATTTCTTACAAAGATCATCTGCACTAGTGATTGTGTTGTTGTTATGTTTCTTTGATGACACCACAGAGCTCAATGCAATCTCAAGCACATTCAGATGTACACTGATAAAACTCAAGAATTTATCATTCACTACCCAGTAAAAAAAATTGAATAATTCATTACCAACACATTACTTCTGTAATCAAAGGGTCAATATTTTGATAGTGATTTGCAGTTCAAAGGTCTAAGCTGAAGCTAAATCAATAACAAAATTCAATTGATTTTTTTATGGAGTATGGAGTACGTATGGTAACACTGTTTCCAAGTGTTCGCTGTTTACATTCGTCCTAATTAAGTTTTAAACTAATTGACTATGTAATTAGATTACATAGATATGTATATTGAACTCTAGGGGCAATAAAATACCATGATATTTATTTTTGGAGGCATTGACAAAAAACAGCTCTTTCCTATATCTGTTTTTTAATAATAAATAGCAAGAAGTTGGTTGAACTTCCACCACTGCGTGAACGCTAGTTCATACTAAATTCTCATTATAATCCATTCAGAAACATATCGGCTATTCTGGTCACTATTTGATTTTAAGTTGAAGTTTGAATATTTTAAAAATGCAACTTTTTTTATTAACCCAGCAATAGCCAGCGTATGAAATTTCATACAGTATGTGAACTCTGTAGATCGCTATTTTTTACCATCAAACAAGGTATTCGGTGATGATTTTTTGGTGTAAATATTTTCAATAAACAAAATCAAATTTTTTTTTAAATTTTTTTTTAGCAAAATGCATTATTTTTTAGTGAATTTTCCAAAATCGCATGAAAAAAAAAAATTTTTTTTTCTGGGAGCTGCTGGCAGAACATTTTAACTATACACAACTTCTGCTATAAGCCATTGCAAAAACCGCTAAGAAAGTATTCTACCCACTGAGATTTATCTCTATAAATTATCTTTATCCAAAGTGTCGAGTCTAAAAAATCTAAACGGTTCTTCAAGTCACTCTCTATAAACAGCATCAGCAATGGCGTCAGGTTCAATAGTTTGAAGTGTTATTTGTGCGATATAAAACTCGCATTTCCATTTGTAAAAAGTATTCAGTTTTCGTACTGGGTCGATATCTTCAGAATAAGGAAAATGTGAAGCCGTCATAAGACATGAGCATTTTGCAGCCCAGTTGTAGAAAGCAATAGATTCACTCATAAAACACACATTTACATACATACATTCTCAGAAAGCCTCGTCTTGTTGAGCTAGTTTTATAAGAGAGAATCAGTAAACAGCTACAAAGTTCTCTTTAGTTTATGCAGTTTAAGATGCAACTGAGTAGGTATAGCGTATTGAGCTCTAAAGTAATAGCAATTAACTTTCGTTTAAATATTAAATCTGCTGAGTTGAATTAATTATCGGATTATATTAGATGTTTTAAGCTTTAGTTTTCAACTAATCTAACACGGACGTCATTACGTTTGTTGCACTCTGTGCAATTGGTATTAAATAATAAAATCCATACAACACCTGAGTCGTTCTTCATTTATATTTAATTGATTAAATCAGTGATAGTGCTTAGCGTGATCAGTTAAGTTTTTTATAAAAGTTTTGCCATTCATCTCAAAATGTTAAGAACATCACCAATTTTTTTGATATTTTTATTGTGTTTTTCACATCATGTAACTTGCAATAAGGTTGATGACTTCATTACATGGTACTTATCGGTCCTTTCAGGAAATACGGCTTCGTGTTCGGAGTATTTTCAATATTCGCGCATTGATGATTTTATTAATGCTAAACTTACACTGCCTTATATGGAGATAGGCGACACCGTCAAGCTGACATTCTATCAAGATATTTTTCAAGAATATTCGGTAGTTTTTAAAAACAGCTTTACCTTGTAAGCTTTAAGTATACATATATGTACGAATTTTATTTCAGCATTCTCGTGGTATTCTCTCACTAGACGGAAGTTCACAGGAGGTTCTCAACAGACTGCGAAGGAACCAACCAATATCATACCGTGTAGACTTCCCAATAAGGCATGATGTGCCAGAATTGAGTAAAATTTTTGTCAACGACGGCGAAATATGCGAGACAAGATTTAGTAATTATTTGATGAATCATATGAATTTTTTAATTGCGATAGTTTTCCTTTCCTAGATAAATCTTCTGATGAAATAATGATTCTGGAACATACTCTAGACATTGTGAACAAATCTTTGCCAGTTTTTACTTTTAACATCCATATCCCTCATTTCGCTGAAAGTCCAACTTGTGGAGTTGTTGAAACAGAAATCGCAAATCGCGGAGATACACCGCTTGCTTACGGCGCCAAAACTATAAGTCCTGGTGAATATCCTTGGCTGACCGCAATTTATAGAAAGCATTTGACTGGTTTAAGCTTCGTTTGCGGTGGTTCGCTTGTTACATCAAAAATTATTTTGTCAGCAGCACATTGCATCAAAGACCTGCGTTTGACTGCAGAGAAAATTATTGCGATGTTAGGGCGTTATAATTTAATAGATTTTATGGAGGATGGTTATACCATACGTGAAATAGAAGCCGTGATTTTACATCCTGATTATCAGCCTGGATTAGGATTTTCCGATGCTGATCTAGCAGTGCTACAAATGAAGGAACACGTAAGGTAATGTGTAAAAAAGTTTATTGATTTATCTGTTATATTCTTAAAAAATTTATTAATTTTTTTACTCAAAATGAACGTTCTTTCCAAATTTTTAGTTTTACTAAATATATTAAGCCAATTTGTTTGTGGGCCGAACCTGCAGATGAGTCACGAATTGTTAACCAAACGGGTGTAGTGGTCGGTTGGGGCAGTGATGAAAATGGCAACAGTATATCAGTCGCACCGAAAAAGGTGAATGTCCAAATAGTTTCAAGAGAGGAATGCTTAATTTCATCAGTGGCATTTAATGCACATACATCATCACGCACTCTGTGTGCTGGAAACCGTGATAGCTCTGGGCCCTGTGAAGGGGACTCCGGTGGCGGACTAATGCTCAACCGAAATGGCTTCTGGATGCTTCGAGGTATTATTTCTTTAGCATTAACTGTTGGACAGCGTTGCGACTTGACAGAGTATGCAGTGTATTGCGATATAGCCAAACACATGTCATGGTTGCATAATTACACCAAGCAACAAGACCCTCCAGTGACAGGCTCTCTCGAAGATATTTGTGGAAGACCAGGCACTGAATCTCGCATTGAACATCCTTGGTTAGCCGCTATTTATAGAAAACTACCCACTGGTGAGGCATTCTACTGCACTGGGTCGATAATTTCATCACGAAGCGTTTTGGTACCTGCTGATTCCTTAACGTTGAAAAAGCTTGAACAAATTTTGACGGATTTCTTAAGAGTTTATCTCGGACGTTACGATCTCAATAATATTAACGAAAATGGAGTTATTTCACGTGAAGTAGCAACTTTAATCTTCCATCCGGAATTCAAACCTTCAAAAAGTAAGATCCATGATAACAACATAGCATTACTCCAAATGAAGGATCCTGTTAGGTGGGTTACCAATACATGACAAGTCAAATTTTTACTCAAAGAAATATTTATTTTTAGTTTCACACAATATGTAAAACCGATTTGTTTATGGACTGAACCAATGGATCAGTCAGAAATTGTAGGACAATCTGCTACTGTAGCAACCTGGGAAGGGTTTAAAGTTCGCAGAGAAATATCGACGGTGCCTACGTCAACACAAGTAAATATTTCATCATTGGAGGAATGTCAAATGCTGGATTATAATGTGAGCACATCATCACGTATGTTGTGCATATCTGGCCTAGTAAATAACTATGAGGGTATACTAATGTTGAAACGAAATGGACGTTGGTTAATTCGTGGTGTTAGTTCATGGAGATATTTTGATGGACCTGAAAAAATGGATTTCGGTCTATATGCCGATATTGCACAATACATGCTGTGGATTCAAAACAACATCTTATCATAAGAGATGCAAAGTAGCCAAAATGTATACTTTGGTGATCGGTACAATGAAAAAAAAATAAAAGTGAAACTACATCACAATAAATTGTTTTTAATTAAATTTTTGTTTTGTTTTGTAAAAGTAATAACGCCACAGCTATCGCATTCTTAATATTTTAGCTTGAAGGTATAGCTAAAGAGGAAGTTAAATATTTTTAATTTTTTTTTCTTCTGCACTGTCTTCAAAGTTGTGCCACCGAGATGTAGATGACAGATGTCAACATTATAGAAGTTTTTTTTTATTTTCTGGCTGAGCATGGCCAAGTTAATGGAATTTTAAAGCCATTTTGAAGAAAATGTTTCAACCACATCACAACTATATGTGGGCGGTAGGCGTGTCCGTAATCCGATTTTTTCCAAATTTAAACATTTTTGTTGTTTTAATCGAAGAAACCTCTCTACCAAATTTCAAGAGTCTAGCATTATTATTGCAGCGTTTAATTTTTATATACATACATACTCGTACATAGAGATTATTATATTGTTACAAATAGTTTCAAGATAACATTTATGCAGTTTAAAAAATAAATTTTACCCGTACAATTATTAATTAGTTATTGAATAAATAAATTAACCTGATCAAAAAGCTACAACAAGCAACTTACATATTCTACTTGCCGAGATTTATTTTTAAATTTACAATCTATGCAAAGAGTCGAGGGTGAAAAAATTAACCGGTTCTTCCAGTCATTCCTGACAAAGATCACGTGCAGTAGTGATAATGTTGTTGTTGTGTTTTTTTGATGACAACACAGAGCTTAATGCAACCTCATGCATATTTAGATGTGCACTGATAAAACTCAAGAATTTCTCATTCACTACCCAGTAAAAAAATTTTGAGTTTCAATACCAAAGCATTTGTTCTGTAATCAGAGAGTGATTTGCAGTTCAAAGCTCTGAACTATAGCGAAATCAATATTGAATTTCAATTGGCTATATTATTTATATATATTTAAGTTACTGAAATCGGGAAATTTTTGGACCCGTGATAACCAAAATTATCTTTCCGACCTCTTTTTTCGAATTGTTCTCCCCACCGATTGGTGCAAAAAAAATTACAAAAATTTAAAACTATGTAAAAAAATATTTTTCCAAATTACAGTGGGTGATCATATTGTTAGAGCCACTACGTAAAAAACACATTTTTTCAACTTATACTATGATCAAAGTATGAAACTGAAAAAAATGTCCAAATATCTTTATTTACTTATTTCTAAGGGGTCTAATTGATAAAATAAAAATACAAGTCAAATGTTCCGTTTAGTCAACCGAAATGGCTTCTGGATACTTCGAGGTATTATTTCTTTAGCATTAACTATTAGACAGCGTTGCGATTTGACAGAGTATGCTGAGAGAGTTGAGAGTATATTATCTCAATAATATTAACGAAAATGGAGTTATTTCACGTGAAGTAGCAACTTTAAGCTTCCATCCGGAATTCAAACCATCAAATCGTCAAATCCATGATGACAACATAGCATTACTGCAAATGAAGGATCCTGTTAGGTGGGTTACCAATACATGACAAGTCAAATTTTTACTCAAAGAAATATTTATTTTTAGTTTCACACAATATGTAAAACCGATTTGCTTATGTACTGAACCTATGGATCAGTCACAAATTGTAGACAATCTGCCATTTTATCAAGTTGGGAAAAATATAAAGCACGCAAAGATGCATTGACGGTGTCTGCGTCAATAGAAGTAAATAAGTATTTCATCATTGGAGGTATGTCAGACACTGGATTATGATTTGAGCACATTGTCACGTTTGTTGTGCATAACTGGGTTAGGAAAGAAAGTTGAGGGTATGCTAATGTTGAAGCGAAACGAAGTTGGTTACTTCGTGGTGTCCGTTCATGGAACAATTTTTCTACTCGTAGACTTAAGGATTTCTGTTCATATGACGATATAGCAGAATATGTGTCTTGGATTCAAAGCAACATGTTATCATAACACACACAATTTTGAATAAAATACGGCAGAAAAAAATTAAAATTGAACAGTAACAGTCAGTGATAGCATTTTCGTTTTGTGAGACTTGAAATGTACTTGTACTTGACATGTACTTTTTTGATGCCGCATATACTTTTTCGACATGAACATAAGAAATTTATTTAATATTACTAAAAATTAAGAAAAATTTGAATTTTTTTGCTACAAAAAAAAATGGTCATCAAAGTTTACTTGAGACATGTTTCGCAGAAAATTTTTTTAAACCAGATTGGTGAAAATGTATCGAAAATGTACTAGAAATGCGCCGAATGTATTGAAAATAGTCCAAATCACTAAAAACTTTTCGAATGTACTGACTATGATATTTCATGAGGCAAATGTATTGAAACAACTACAATGTACCGAAAATGCCATCACTGTATGAGACCCGCAAATGCCACTTTTGAAGTGAGAAAATGGTTTCAAATCTTTTTCAAAAAACCTGTTCAGAGTTCTCGATACAGAATATAATCTCGACAATTTGGGTTGCAAACTTCTCTGATCATATTCGAATTGTTACGAGTATGGGTTTTGCTAGTCATAATACCAATCCCGATAAGATCCAAAATCATTTATGTATCAACAATCACATCCTTGCAAATGTTTTTGAAATCATTTTTTTAATAACGCAATAACCTCAAAGTTATATTGTTTTCATATAATTTGAATAAATTTGTCTACTCGTTACATTTGTCAGGCTTTTAAGATCATCAATTTTTCTGTTTCTTAAGTAAAACACTTAAGTGTGCTTCCTTCCGCTGCTACACTATGCTGTCCTTCTTGACCAGACGTATTTTTCTTACGAACTCTTGCTTTATTTTCATTGTGGTTTTTAAGTGCTTCTTAATTTCTGTTACACCCTGCTGTCAATTTGATAGCGCTGCAATCTTTGGCAGTCTTCATTTACTTTATGCTGTCAACAAAAACAACAGAACAACATCTCAAGTCTACCAAATCGATGTTGCGTGCTCTACTTTAGCGTTAATCGCACTCCAAAGACATTAAATGTTCATTATTCATGTCGTTAGATTTGGTACAACAACAACAATTACAGCAAAAACCACAAAGGGCAACAAAAATAAATAAAATAACGAAAACATCATCAATGGCTGAGATGAGTTAAAAATAAATCAGTGATGTCACTCAATAGACATACCACGAAAAAAGTATCAAAATTTTTTTATGATTTAATGATTATTGTTCGCGGCGATGACATTGTTCCCATAGTCTCAAAGAAACCTAGCTCCATCCTGAATAGATCTAGATTATTAGTAAAAAGACACAAGTTCAGCCTAAAATATGACTCCTTCATATTCGATTTTAAAACACGAGTAGAGAGTTAGAAACAGCTTCAGGAATATAGTGGACACTTGAGGTAACATAAGCAAAAAATGATTCTTTTAAACTTTTGTCTAGACTTAAGTTTTGATTTGAATGAAACTTCGTACGAGGGTGGGTGGTCCTTTCGATCATTTTCGTCATTTACAAAGTTTTACTTTTGCGCAGTTTTTCGATATTTTCCATTACTATTTGAGTTCTGTCGGCATTCCCTTTTTTCCTTAAGAAGTTTATCGATGCAATTCGCTAATTTACTGACTTTTAAGCTTTCCGATATTTTGCTTTTTTCGGTATTAAGCTTTTTCGGATTTTTTTATATTATTAATACAACTCGACTTTCGTCGATTTTTTTGTTAATTTTCGATAGTAATTAATACTTTGGACTTTTCTTCGATAATTATTTTTCGATTAATTTTTTATGTGTTCGAATTTTCTCGACTCTCGATATCATTCGATACTTTTTGAGTTTTTTAATCTTTTCGAATTTCGAAATTAAATAAATCTCATACATAAATAGAACTGCCCTTGACGGAAATTCTTTCGGGAAAATATTCACTTAATTTTTGAGCAAAATTTGGTTTTATTTTATCGGATTTTACATTTTTTTATTTTAATTCATTTGAATGCTGTTTTCGGGTAACTATTTGTATTTTTCGCGATTTTTCATACATCTAAAGTTGCTCTACGAAATATTGATATATCGAAATATAGTTACTTTTCGAACATCCCAAAATCGTAAATGTCTATATCTAGCAGTCTAAGGGTAAAGCAAAATTTATTACAGGATATTTTGTCCTTAAACGCATTTCATCATTTAATTCGTACAAATTTCACCAATTTCTTTGTATTTCATATTCTTTTCATCATCTTTCCTGCGTTCCTTGTTAATTTTCCTGCTTAAATGTTACGCGTGTTAGTCACGTGACTACTTATGTACGTTACACATTATGAGTATAAAAAGAAGAAAGAAAAAACAAAAATAATAACAACATGATGAGAAAATAAGAAAATATATTAAATGAGTAATTGCCAAAAGTAGCAAATCGGCACAAGTGAAGGAAGCAGCAGCAAGTGAAACATGACAGATACAGCGTAAAACGGACTCTAGCGAACGCCATCTAAACAGTGCTGCAATTTGCCTTATGTTACCCGCGTCTCGTTCATTTATATCATTAACGAGCTTTCAAAATATATGAGCAATTTTTATGTTTAATCATTTCGCCATCTTTCCACCCAAACTACAGCGCATTTATTCTTCATCTGCGTTATTCTCGCGTACATTACCCCACTTACTGTGAGTATCCAGCGTATGTTGGTCATTCCCTTGCCCACGGAAATACAAATTGCAAAATCGTGACTGGCAAATGTTTAGCCGGAAATAGTTGTAGATTTATGGTGGCCATTTTGTGGAAATGAACAACAGTAGCTGTGGCAGTAGCAGCAGTCGCTATTAAAGTGGCAGCTCTTCTGTTGAAGTAGTGGTGAAGTGAACGGAAGACCGTATGCTCGATTTTTTGTTTGTACTTGGAAAACTCTACTTTATAAGAATTTTTATGAGGAAAAATTCTGTGATAGTTATAATTTGCAAGATAGTTTGAGTTGTTTGTTATTGAAAGTAATGAACGCACAACATTCTTCGAGAATATATAAAAATACATTAGGAAAAAAAAGAGTTCTATTGATAGAATGTTACTTTTCTTAGATATTTTTTCCTATTGAATTCGATAATGTAGGTAAATATTTTTTTATGATACAGTTACTGAAATAATTTTCCGAACTCTTTTCCCTTTTTAATTCATATATCTAGCTAGAAATGCCCAATTTAATTGTTTTAGTACCAAACTAAATATATAAAATGAAAAAAAAACGCTTTTAATTGAATTTTTAATTAGTAAAGCGATTAATAAGAGATATCGCAAAAAGCCACGGGACAAGCCTTGAATATTTAAACATTCCTCCGTACGTCAAATATTGATAATTGGGGAATTTTTTGCGAATCTTATGAAATGCAAATGAAATCATTTTGTCTTTGACTTTGTCAAAGAAATTCATATCCCAGTGTCTGCGTCTGAGTTTACTGATGAAATAAAAATTGAGCAAAAATAAAAATTGAAAATTAAGTTACCAAAGAGGTTTCAATAAGACCCAAAAGTCTGCGAAGAAACAAAAGCATCCAGTGTTTTATTGAAGTAATCACTAAGGAACTTATGAATTTGAAAATTCAGAGTGCAGAAATTGTATTAGTTTTATATCAGAAATTAAAAATTTTTATGGATGACCAATACTCATTAAATTTTCATAAGCAATTCCAAACATTCCGGTTTAATCTATGCAGAAAAATTCATTTAAGCATTACTAGTTTGTTGAGTGCATCATACGTTAAGCGGATGACGTAAACCAGAAAAAAAAACTCTCTTTAGAACAAGTGCTCACATTTGATTACCCATCACCCTGTTAGGAGAAGACGGTGGAGGTGAAGGTAGAGTTGGAGGATGAAACACAAGCGTCTTGTGAAGACTACGTTTCCTCGTACTCCGAGCAGTAATTGTAAGTAGGAGATTTCTTCGATTAAAATGTGTTGCTGATAAGGTCGGATCAGTTCAATAAGGTTCAGGCCGTAGAGAAGTTACGAGGAAATACATATCTTCTGAAAATTTTTCCAATAAAAGATTATGTAATCTTCATTCAAAAGCTCCGAGCTCCAGCTGAATTCTTTTGATTTCTGAAATAGCAGGCTATTGACAGCTGGAGCCATTTATGAAAGTAAGAAAGTAATCCCAGGGGGTGCATTCTGTCAAAGAACTAACCCTTAAAATATATTTTTATTTTGGTAACCAAGTGAACTCCGTTCTTAATGTTTTTGTTGATTCCAATATAAAGTTATTTTAATGCCTGCCATAACTAAAAGTTTAGCTTAAAATGTTTGCACAGTGTTAGCAGTTTCCACAGAAATTAAATATTTTATAGAAAAATGGTAGATTTTATAGTGGAATTTTAATGAAACTCTTGTGAGAAAAATATTTTAATGATTTAAATTCAAACTTTTGCTAATAATTTTTTTTTTAAATTCATATACACTATTGGAATTTAAGAAAATTGTTGTGTAGCGAATTAAATAATAACTAAATATTTTAAATATCTTTAGATTACGTGCTTCACAGTTTCCACCAACTATTTTCATTTGCTCAATAACATGCAGAGTTTTTCTATCCTTTAACACCGCAATTGCATTCTTAAAGTTTTACTCAGTAACAAACGAAAACTTTATAAAATGCACATAAAATTAGTTCAAGGTTACAAACCGATACAACATACAAACAATGTCACTAATACCTATATAATATCATTCATTCACTCACACACATGCACAGATTTACAGAATTAGATTGAAAGAAAAAACAAAGCAAACAAACAAAAATTTCGAAATTTTGTTAAACGATGTTAAATCAATAAATAATTCAATGAATTACAAATACTGCAAAGCATGACGACAATGTATGTATGTGGGTACAAGTGTATGCAAATGTCAATGTAAACATGTGTGTATGTATATATACACTATATGCTTGTATCAGTATAAATTTCAAGTCATAGGCGGCAAAATGGAAATTCTTTAGAGAGTTTACCAAAAAAAGCAAAAAAAAAAACGAACGAATAAATAATGATGGTTGCAAGAAAATGTTACAAAAATTAGAAAAAGATGATAAAATGAAAAAACGAAACAAAAGATGAAAAGAAAACATGCTACACAAGTTAACAGAGTTTTAAATAAGTTTACAGATTTTTTTTTATCTCTGCTGGTAGAGAATTTTATGAAAATAATTTTTGATTAACCCTAGGAGGTTCAACCAGGTCTGTGCAGACCTTTTGCATATAAATGTGTGTATAACTTCTTTTTTTTGCGTGTTAGAGACGAATCCGTCCATGACTTCCTGAAAGCAGCTACGGAGAACCCAATGATCACAAAATCGGACTGCTTATCTGTTTGTGTTCGGTTTTATTCGTGTTTATAAACGAAATGGTTCATACGTACCAACCAGGTCTGTGCAGACCTATGTATATAAATGTGTGTATAACTTTTTTGTTCTGCTTGTTAGAGCAGAATCCGTCCATGACTTCCTAGAAGAAGATACGGAGAACCTAAAGAGCACAAAATCAGACCGCTTATGTACTTATGTTCGGTTTTATTCGTGTTTACAAACGAAGTGGGTCATGTTTAAAAACGAAATGGTTCATACGTACCAACCAGGTCTGTACAGACCTTTAAATATAAATGTGTGCATAACTTTTTTGTTTTGCGTGTTAGAGACGAATCCGTTCATAACTTCCTATAAGCGGTGACGGAGAACCTATTTTTCTGAGCTTTTAGCACATTTACCCGTACTTTTAATACACCTGCCTATACAAATCCCACATAGGTCTGCGCAGACCTAGTTGTACCTGTTAGCGCCAAAAAATCCCTGAACCTCCTAGGGTTAACATCGCTTTATTTGACAAATTAGATAGCTCTTCATTTTGAAACGGAAATCTATTTTTTTCATTTAATGATGCCTAAAAGTATGCAGGATATTATATCAAAATTTATTACTCATATGAAATGTTGCATAATTTTTTGTATCAATTTTTATTTCTATAATAACTAAAGAAACCAATGGGTGCTGTAACAAATCCGTTCGCATCTTATAAAGCCAGTGACAACAAAGGAAACACAAATTTTATAACTCAATGTAATATGAATATAGAACAATCGGATACAAGAAAAGCAAAAAAAAAAAAAATAAACAACAAAAATTGCTATGATGATGCTGGTGCTGAACACCATTGGCATGGACTATGACAATGACAATAACAACATGCTGACATTCGTCTACTTCTTCTTCTGCTTCTCGACACACAAATGCAAAAACAATTGATGCGAAAATCCTTGATTACTTTGCCACAAAAGCATTTCGATAAGAGAATTCGGTTAGGATGAAAGAAAGACATTGATTCGTTGGTTACAAAACGATTTCTAAGGCATACGATTGCTATTTGGTGTGGAAGTGGTAGTACCAAGAAAATGCAATGGAATGTAAGCAAAAGTAGAGCGTCGTAATAGCTGCAATATTTAAAAATATTGTAAAAAGTATAATAGATACGACAAAAATATATTCATACTGGTTAAGGCATACTAACCACAAAAAAATCATCAAAAGCTAAGGAAATAATTGGATAAAAAGTTAAAATCAATTTTACTATAAAGCAGAAGAAAAAGCGCAAAACTTGGATTGCTTTTGGAAGCTGAAAAGTGTCTTTTTGGTTGGCGAAATTCCAATTTTCATTTTATTGATGCAACAAAAATAATGTATATTCAAAATCATGGAATGAGTTAAGGAAAATAGTTAAATTTTAATACGAGGGTTATTAAGTAGATTACTTACGAAATAGTGGGTGGTTTTGTGGAAGTACTATAATAAGTATTTATGTCTTACCAATAATTTAATACTGAATATGTTGAATCTTGGTGATGTAACTTTGGAGAAAAGCAAGTGCATTTGGTACCTACCTAATATTAAAGTTAAGATAAACATAAGGTTTGAAAGGTTTATTTTAGAGCACTGCCATATGCACCATATGCATATTGAAACTCGTATTTAAATCATTTGTGATCTATTTGCAATAGTAAATTCCAACGGAAGTTTGAAGTTACAATAAGCTTGGTCTTGAAAAATAATTTTGCACAAAAATTTAATCTTTTTACTCACCTACAATCAAAACGTAAACTTATTAGTTGGTAAAGTAATTACCTGAAAAGAAAAGAAAATTTTAAGAATTAAAAACATTTAGAAAACTCATGAAGAAATAGTTACATAAGTAATATTTACAAACAAAAAAAAACATGTGTTGTTGTTTCACAAAATTTTTTCAATTAACTTAATTTTTCAAAAAAAAGAAAATTTGGTCGAAAATTCACATTTTAAAAGGAAAACATTGGCCATTCGGAAGTAACGAGTTGCGGCCACAGATGCTTGCAAAAGTTGTCGAAAATTTAGCCTCCGTCTGTGCTCATACATATAAATAGCACATATTTTCTTAAGTTTAAAAAAGTTAATTTTATTGGCAGGAACTTATATATCCAGAACTATAGAGATACATAAATTTAACGTAATGTTAGCTAAAAAATTGAAATCAAAATTAAAAAATTTTTAATTATTTATCAGAAATGGCTCACATAGCCAATATGAGATATTCATATAAATAGCACACATACAATAATTTGGAAACTTTTTTATTTTCAATGTTGAAATCTAAAAAAATCTGCATGTAAATGATTAGGTATAATTAATATTTTGTACTAAGTCCCTTATTTTGCATGAACTCTTCGCATCTTCGGCTCAAGCTCTCCACAAGCCTTTGAGAGCTCTCCTTAGGAATGAACACCAAGTTTCTTAAGCTGCAGTCCACAAATTGTCAAAATTTTTGATATTCTTATTCCATAGTTTTGCCTCTATATCACCCCATAAATTTTCTTTGGAATTATGGTCCGGTTTTTGAACTGGCCAGTCCGAAATACTTATTTTCTCTCGCTGAAGCCAGGATTTCATGATATTGGCCGTATGTTTCGGGTCATAAAGGTCCATTTTATTGGCCTATAATGCAGGATATGAGCTTAGCGTGTCACAGAATAATAGAACTTAATAGGAAGACGGCTCAATGCAGCAAATCTGTATTGTGAAGCATATGTCCTTTGCCAAGGAACATCGGTACTGTTTTTCTGGTGAACCTTGGGTTCAAGGTCTTTCCATCTGTACGCAGTTGATTTATCTTTGTCTCTTCAGTCCAAAGTATATTTTTTCAAGACTGGACATTTTTTCTCCGATGTTCCTTGGCAAAGGACAAACGCTTCATCACGTGATTTTTTTTTTGACAGGAGCGACTTTTTTCTAGCAATACGCCTCTAAGTGTTTCAAACCTTAGTCTGCGAAAGATTGGGCAATTTTATCAGCGTTCTCGTTATAGCCAAGACGTCTTTTAAGAGCCAAAATGCCCATTTTCTGAGCATTACTATATACCTTATAAGAATCTATTATATATAAAAATCCACAAGTTGTTTGCTATGTTGCTTTGTCATAACAAAGTTTTTAAAAATATTTTTTCCTTTGACTTAATTAAAGCAATGAAAGCAAAATAGAATGAAAGATTAAAAAGTGCAAATAGCACTCTCATGACCAGGCCCGGATTTACCTTAGAGGCACACTAGGCCAGTGCCTGGGGCGGCAAATATTGGGAACTTTGAAAATTTTTTTTAAGTGGTAATGCATAAGTGATGGTGAGAGTTACACAGGGGGAAAAAAGTGGGAATATACCTAACAAAATGTTGACAGCCAAAAAAAAAAAAAAAACAGCTCGTCACTTTTGATATTAAAACTTTTTTTCCATATTCAGCAGTGAAGAAGGGTGGCAATTGGTGAACGGCTTAAGGGCAGAAAATTTCTAAATCCGGGCCTGCTCATGACATATCCTCAGCACAAACTTTAAAGAAGGGCATGGTACAAAAAGAAGCCAGACAGTTAAGCATTCATTATTGAGAAGTTTCTTCTCACAAAAAATCTCAATAGAAAAAGTGTCCTTTACACACATTTGTTAAGTATACTTTACATATACTACTACAGTAATACAATTTTAGTGAAGATTCAGTGAGGTAAATTGAAAACACTTTTCATAAACAACTCACTTGCATAGAAACTGCTCGTATCAACGAAAGAAAAGTTGATGTAGACAAAGAACCATACATACATCCATACACAGTATGTGCCTTAAATATTCGGACTGAATTGAAAAAAAAATGTTTGTTTATTTTTACAAAAAAATATGTAGTTACGTTTATTCAAAATAGGTCTCTTCTGCGTCGATACAACGTTAGGCGCGGTCAATCAAAGCTCACATGGACATAGCTGGTTTCTCAATAGCGTCATCTTCCAACATCACTGCAACGTTGATGGCTTCGATATCGTCATATATCGTTTTTTTTATCGCGCATCTCATCTTAGGAGCAGGAAATAGTCGCAGGACTATATGAAGATTACGTGGCTACAGTGTATATTGGATCACGGGAACGTTTCGTTTCTTTTTTGACCAAAAATTCAAGGTTATTTCGTCGCTTTATGCGAGCTTGGCGCCTTCCAAGTTGCACTCGGGTTTCCGAATTGTATTTGTAGCATAACGTTTCCAGACTGTCAGTGCTATACACTTTTTGCATAAGCTGTACATTCTTCCATTCTGTTATTGTGATGACGTATACAAACGTACTAATACTGAAAATGTCATATCTCTGCACCAATCTGTCAATTTCTATGAGATTTTGAAAGAAAGTAGCTGATGTGCCATTCCATAAATATCACTTATTAGTTAGTAGATGGCACTTCCATGAACGACGTGTAAACTACTGTCCGAATATTTAAAGAACATACTGTGAATACATTAGACTGTCCGTTATTACTCATATTTCTTTAAGAAATCCCCCGGTATTTTAATGAACTTAATTTTTTTTATTTTTTTTTTTTTTTGTAAAAAAAAATAAATTGTGATTTTAGCCCATTGTAGCTTGCCACCGAATACTTGAAGATTTTTTACTTTTTATTTAAAAAACTTGTGCTTTGCCATTTTCACGATCAAAATAATTTGCAAAATAACGTACGGTCTTCTAAGCAAATATGCAACACAGTCAACAAACAGACAGTAGCCAAATATAACCAGAAATGACATTGCAAGCCACTTAATCACATGAACTCGCATTTACTAACGTCTGATGAGATTCCCAAGTAGTTATTTACCAAAGAAATTAAATGAATCCCTTGCTGAGCTTAAGATTTCAGTGACGATGATGACAGCGATACTTATGACGATGATACTGATGCGAATGAGGTTGCTAAAGAAATTGGAGTGAGATTAAAAAGAACCGAAGTAGTACTCGTAGTTAAAGAAGATGATGATGTTGATAACATGTCTAAGTACCTGAAAATACGCAAAAAAAACATACACACAAAATGTGGAGGCACTTACTTGCAACTAAAGAAAAAGGTAAAAGATGAAAGAAAAAAGAAATGGCAACACTTATACAAATACAAACACATGTGAAAATGAAACATCAACAAAAGCATTTTTTGAATGCTCAGTACCTGATGGAATATTTTAACCCATTTTAGGGTGTGCTGAGATTTTGATTAAATTTTAGCTTCTTAAGTGAAATGATTTCTTTAAACCGTAATAGCAAATTAAGACTCTAATACTGTATCGAAGCATTTTAAAGGATTGCCCTCAAAAAAAACTCGTTACAGGAATTATTGTTCAAAATTAATATTCTTAAATTATGTTTAGAAAAAATGTCATTATAGTGGCATAACAAAAAAATAAAAAATACTTTTGGTATTAAGTAAAAACTGACATAAAAAAAAGTGCTATTTTTGTCATCGCTTCCAAAAATAAAAATCATGATATCATGTTGACCCATCTCCATCACTTCCTTAGAATTCAATAAACATAGCGTCATACCAAATTTTATCAAAATTAGTCGAATAGTTTAGCTAAGAAAACGTATTTTTCAGTTCACTACCCAAAGAAAAACAAATATCTTTTATCGGGGTTCAATCTATTTCTGTATCAAATTTCATTAAAATCGCTACAATAGGTACATATAGGGTAATAAATATAGCTAGCATTGGTGCCAAGAAACTCCGTTTTTTGGGTGGCTGAGTGCGAACAATATACCATACATTCATATATGACATGTCAAGCAAAGATTCAATTTTTAAGTATTTTTTTGTATGAGAAGTTCCACGCCTCGTTATTCAATCCAAGCTACATTTTGCTGTATAGATGTTAGCATCGAATTTCATCTGAGCCTTATCTATTTGTCCTTTAGCTCCTGAACCCCAGCTCCATACAGCACATCTGCCCTGCTTTGAAGGTCCACGAATGTAAGATCGAATAAAGATTCTAGAATCTTATAAAGCACAAACGGGTATAAATACATAAGTATTTTCAGTGCATTCAGTTTTATTTAGTAGATATTATATGTCTATATCCTTTTGTTGCTAAGTTCTCTTTGTGTAATTGTTTTCTATTTCTTATGAAATAAGAAAAAAATATTTCTTATAAGCAATGCTTAAAACAAAACTTGAAAGCCGCGGTGGGCATGAAGATCTAGCAAAAGGGTGCAACAACAAAATCAAGCAGCAACAAACGAAATTATAAAGTTTGTTTGCTTTCATTTCCAAATTCGCCAACAGCACAAAAAAAACCAAATTGCAGTACAAACAAAAGCAATTGATCCATTCGTCGAGACACAATGGAGCACCGTCGCTAATACCTTTGTTTGTTGTTTTTGTTTTCATTTGAACTCAAGTAAACGCTGTATGTCGATAGTAGTAGTCGAAACTCTGCGAATGGTTTTTTTTTTTGTTTGTGCGTCGAATAACGGTTCGGGCAATGAGGGCGGAAAGAGCCACTACATGCTTATCGCTGCATTAAAGCATTGTTAATAACTAAGCAATGTTTATAAACAATGTTTACATACAATATTTATAAACAATGTTTATAAATATTATTCTGAAAAAATGTTTATAAATGCTTTTCAACAATATTTTGACACAATGTTTGTAAGCAATGTTTGAAACATTTATTAAAAATATATATGAACAGTGTTTATAAACAATGCTTATGAACAGTGTTTATAAATAATGTTTATGAACAGTGTTTAGAAATCATTTTAAATACAAAAGGCAATATTTAAAAATTATTTTCAGTAATAACAAACCTTTTGTAAACAATGCCTAGAAAAAATGTTTAGTAACAATAGATCCCTTCACACGTTGTATCAGCAATGTTTCATACCAATATTATAAGCAAAATTCAGATACATTGTAACAATACTTTACTTGTAAAAATATTTTAAAAAATGGGAAAAAAATGTCAGGAAAAACAACTGTGTAAAAGCTACCGCAGCGTAAAACAGGTTAAAGCTTTAACACCATCCAACCCATTCCACACCACAACCATACGTCATTGGTGAAGCAATAAAAATGAAAATCAATTTTCGTAACTGATGCAAAAATGAGACCACGACACACCTACTACAGCTCTTCAAACGGAGAGAAATGTATGCACATGCAAACGGGACAAAGAAGACAAATACAACGATGTAAGGTGTTGTCAAGAAAGTTTCCATGTAGAATTGTTGATGATGTTGTATGTATTGTGGTAGCAGTAAAAAGACTGTAGAGATGTTCGGTGTAGCAGCAGCATGTGGCAAGAAAAAAAAAATTTCACATCTACATCGAGCCATTAAATGTTCATCAAATCCTTAAGGATGCTGTTGATGGGAAGTTTAATTTTCTTGAAGTCGTTTGCTTTTTGTACTTGCGTGCACGATATACAAACAGACACATTTGTACCCGGTAGAAATGTTAACACTTATTCATATCGAATCAATACTTAATAGTAAAATGTTTTTCAACAATTTTCGACTTCCTCTAAATTTAACAATATTTTTTGACATTTTCAATTTTACTCGACTTTTTCAAAATTTTTCCGCAGTTTCAACATTTTTCGACATTCTGAAAATTTCTCGGCTATATTGAACATTTTTTGACAAATATAGAATTGTCCGAGTTTCTGTTGTATTTTTTAATTAGGAACGCTTAATTTTTGATCATATCGATGATATTTTTTAAGCAGATAGGTTGAACTTAGCCATGGCCATTAAGAGCGCTGACACGTCTAAATTTTTTGCGATTATTTAGAAACAATTGGGAATGATCGAACGCACCTTAAGATTAAACTCATTGAAAAACATGAAAATTTTGGTTTTTCTCATTCAATTAATAGCAACTGCATTTAGTTCTTATCTAAAATCTAAAACCTTTGACGAAATGATTGCATATACCCATGCACATAAGAAAACATAAAGAAATTTAAAAAAAAAAAACAGTTTTATTTTCTTAAATTCACATGTTGTAGTTGAAAATTTTGTGGGTGTTGTGCTTTATTTTTACTACGAAAATAACAAAATTCAGCATAAGTATGCATATATGTATATAGGTACATATGTACATAAGCACAAATTTACCGACAAAGGCATACATACACACCACGTAAGACATGACTGTGCTACTTCCGTCATTTTAGCCCTTTGCCTTGAGCTCAGCTTATGCCGGAGATGCGGATGCTACTGCTGTTGGTGCTGATATCGTCATTTCTCAGCCAAAGCTTCAATGGAATTTCTTAAGAATTTGAGTAGAAAAAATATTTTGACAAAATTTGCTACGCTACAGTATGACGAAATTAGGAATGAAATGTAAACGAACGCAGGCAGGCAGGCAGACTTCATCGTTTGCTGTATAAAACTGGGTGCTTGACATTTTGCCTATAGTACACATTGTGCATGTGTGCGTGCTTGCGTATGTCATCAGAGCGAATGACACTGCAGGAATTTAAGGAACTAAGGAACTCCTTGGCTTTCAAATGATTTGATTGCTTTGGGTGCTGGTAGCGTCGTAAAGGAAGAGTCGCGTTAAGCAAAAAAAACAAAAAAATATGTCAAAGTAGCGCAAAATACTTGTGGACATTTTTGGCAAATTTTAGTGTGCTTCACTGCAAACACAGTAACATTGGTGAAATATTTGTGGAAATAATTAAAATACATATTTACATGGTTGCATGTAAGCGGTGATTGAAACTCAGCGCATGTGAATAGGCTGCTTCCCGAAAGGTAATTATAAGCCATGATTAAATTATAAACTTTTTTATTAAATTTTAATTTTTCTTAAATATGGCGCATAACATATGCTACAAAAATAATTGAGAGCTCTAAATATTATTCTACATAAGTACAAATTCTGGTGTAAGCAAAATATTACACGTATACTCATTTCTACAATAAGAATTACACTATTCAGAACTAATAAAACTAGTTGAGTGCTATTAAAGTCAGCTTAAATCTTATTGCTTCCAATTCAGATAATATTCGTTGCCTATTTGTAGGCTTTCCTTTGGGCAGTATTCCAATTACATAGCATTATCATTTTTTGTTTGCCCATTAATTTAATTTCGTTTTTTTAAACTTCACCAACCAGCTTTGAACCTAGCATTTTGAAGCAAGCATTTTGACATGTAACCTTATACGTCGCTCCATAACACGCCATATAACCACTCTTACTTCTTTAATAAAAACTTACGAAGCTGCATTACTGAAATCAGACCTAAGAAGCCTTTTCTGCAGAGTTGCCAAGTGGCCGCTATTGACTTGACTTTAAATTGCATTCCAAAGCCGAAGGTCACGTAAGAATTAGAAAAGGTAAAAGCCGTTAATTGTGGGTAAAACTGTTTTTATACGAAAAGTTACAAATTATTTTCAATATTGCTGCCCAAAAGACTATAAAAACTCAAAGGTCAACTTTTTCCGGAAAATATTTTAGCATTTTAACAAAATTTGATTTATTTATGGAAAATCATTAATTCCTCATTTTGAACTTGGCAACTTTACTTTTCTGTTGAAATATAAATTTTTAGCATTCAAAATATGTTGAAACAAAATACATTGACTTTTTGAGGGATAAAACATTCATTGGACAAAATAGAACTAGTTTTTTTAATGTTTCAGTAAAAGTTTAATATTTATGTATTTTATACTGAGTGCTCACCAGTCGTAGTCGCAAGATAACTACTGAAAATGACGATGATAAAATGTTTGGCTACTTTTGCGAAGCATTTAAAAAATAGTAGAAAAATTGCATTTTCAAGTAGGTAAGCAAATATTTTTTTTAATAGTTACTATAGTCCCCCTAATAAACAAAAAGAAACTAAACTGCCATATCTTTAGTGAATCTCTTGTTATTAGTTGTTTAATATATATGTATTTTTTTAAGTGTTTCAGAATTAATAGACTTTATATATATATATAAATATTCCATATTTTTTAGGAAATTACAAATTAAATATCGACAATAGGAAGTCATGAATTTTGACATTTATTTACACTTTCGAATCAGTGTGCGCGGTGTACGTATTGTCAACTTTTTTTATAGAATCTTTTTTGTTTATTTCTTTCGTTTATATGATAAGCTTTTATCATTTTACTCGTGAGCCAACTAATTTAAATTCTTATCAAAATAACAAATCTTGATTGAAATCGAAAGTAATTTGCTTTTGTTTGATAGTCAATCCAATATGGATTTGAAAGAAGAGGGAAAACAAAAGATATGAGTTAGCGAAGTGATAATTCTCAGACTGTCAATGTCATATTGAAGTCGTTGAACGTAAAATTGTACTTGGCATAAGTAGAAGCATCTTTAAAAGAGCGAAACAGTGTAACAACAAAAGCATCCACTTGACTTTAATCTTTCGGCAAGTTGTGAAAAAATTTCACAACAAAGCTCCGTTGGTGTATATTCTCAAGTTTGACGACGGTCTCGAGGATAGCCATCTATGTATATATTTTTCAGAGATACGCCAATTTTAAATAGATGAAAAAAATCACAAGTGCTTTTTGTATACCTCAAGCTCAGAGTCCCATAGCTCAACTGTTGAGATGATTATGTATATATATGTGAATAGCCGAAACATATGTCACTAATTACTAGATTAAATTGTTACATCTGTTGACTTTGTAATGTTTGTTTGAGAAAAAACATTGGCTCAGAAATAGATATGGTATGCACAACCAAACGTAACCTGATTGAGTCAGTTATTGAGGTATGATACAGGGATCCTAAAATCCGTAATGACTGCCAATCTCTTAGCGAATCCATGCCAAAGCCCATGAAAATGGTGCTTAAAGCAAAAAGTGGGCACATCATTTTTCGTGAATAAAACAAATTTTTTGAGAATAAATTGGTTTGTCCACATTAATTTGCACAAGGGTGTATGTACAAATACATTTAATTGTACATGTACTCTCTCCAAACCATATCACTTGTACACGGTTAGAAATTTTAATATTTTTGGGCTTACATATATATATGACCACACCAGAATTGTATTAAAATTTAATACTGCCTAAATATTAAAATTCATATGACCACACCAGAATTGTATTAAAATTTAATACTACCTAAATATTAAAATTCATTTTTAATACTATTTTATATTAAAATTTAATACTCATTTTAATTAAGATTTAAAACAATTCTTTTTACCATATCTTCCATCTTCTTCTATAATGGTGCTGTTGTTGTAATTTGTTGTTAATTTATTTGTGTTGCGTTTTTAATACTTTAAAGGAAAATTAAATTTTTTACCTGTCACCGATCAGAATTGAACCTATGTCCTCGTCCTGCATCATGCCACTGTTCAAGTATGCTCATCTTAACCAACTGAGCTATTGTCAGCCATGGCCAACTATGTAATTAGAAACAGTTTGTCCTCTTAGCTTTTACAACATTTAAAAAATTTTTTTTCAGATAACGGTTGTTTTTGTTGTTGTTATTGTACAAGTGCTCTCTTGCGGCTTATGTATTTGTTGTTGGTTTTATTGAAGAAGTGACCTTTGGCTGATATGAAAATCAAGAGAAGTGCATAATTTGGCTAGCAAACTAATTATAAACAGTAAGTTGTGTTCAATTCATTAGGAAATTTTCGGAACTTAAATTAATTTTACTGGAAAGTTAATAATCAGGCAAAAACCCCAGTTGTGGAGAAGTTAAATTACTGGGTTTCAGATACTCTTGAAATGAGAAAACCACGTAGTTGTGACCCAGCAACCCCAAGAGCGATTGTCGAAATTTTAACCCCAAAATGTCATACCGAAAGTTTATGGTGCTATTAAACCCTTCATCACTTTTAAATCGACAGAAAACGTGCCAACAAAAAAAACAACCTTGTAAAACAACGGAAAGAACGGATGCAAAAATTTCTTGAATGGCTATATTAGACCCCAAAATAGCCCCTAGGGGGATTAAACCCCAAATTTTAGCTCAAGCTGACACTATGATATCCACTCTGACTGTAAGGAGACGTTTGGTTGAATCTGGGCTACATGGAAGAGTTTCACGCATGAAGATAAAAATCAAACAAAAAGATGACTCGAGTTTGCAAGGTAAACCTTTGCAAAAGTATATGACCGACTAAAACTTAATTACTTTTCCCTTCAAAATGAAATATTTTATTTTCATTTTACGTAGTTGTCAATCGATAATTTAAATTTACTTTTAGCCAACCAAAAAAAAAAATACTACGTTGACTGATGTCGTTAAACTGCGCATGCAACCATTGTATTAAAAGGGAACCAGGTTCAAACCCCAGTGGATACAACATCATTTTTTTATAATTTAATAAAGAAAGTATTAAAATATAATACAGCATGGTTTAAAAATCAAATTTAATACTACGATAGCATCAAATTGATTCGACACGGTATAAAATGTCTTTGTAATGTTTGAACTTTATTAAAATTTACTACAAAATTTTCAAAAGTATTCAAAATTATGTTAAAAATCTTTGTAATACTTCGGTTGTATTAAAATATATTCCAAGATTTCTAACCGTGTACTTAAGTTAATGCCGAGGCACATGCTGTCACACAGAAATATGTTTTTTTTTTTACTACTTCTTTTGAACAATTAGCACGTGCTAACTATAAGTATCACAAATACGCTTAAGACTTAAGCAAATTGTAAATAATATTTCATCTTATCTGACCATATGAGTACTATCTATTCGTTAGTACTCAACTTCTACTTATCAAGAAAATCCATTTTCATTGAACACAAAGTTATCTGTGTGATTAGTTGTAAAGAAAAAGTACCAACAATTTATTTTTGATTAACTTGGATTGATAAATTAAAGCAAAAAAAAAAATATAATAAAATATTTCTGATTTGTTATGATGATAAGAATTTAAATTAATTAGCTCGTGAAAAATAAATGATAACAACTTGTTACAAATACAACTAAAAGCCAAAAATTACTATATAATAAATTGATTAACCGATAGAGTTTATTTTAAGAATTCAGCTTTTTTTAGAAGAAAGCAAATCCTACCTTAAGCTAATATTTGGTCGTAAGTCGCATACTTTCATGCGAACTATCTCTCATCAAAGGTCAAAGTATCTGATCCGTAAGTATCAGACTTGAGAGTTGTTAAATTGCCATAGTATGTTATTGCTAGCCAGTGATGGATTTATAATAAGGCACACTAGGCACAGGTCAAGGGCATCACAACAGACGGGGCACCAGATATTGAAATTCTGATATAAAATTATATTGAAAAAAAAATATAGCATGTTACTAGTCAACTAAAATAAATATGAATGCCTCACTATTATGAATGCACCAAATGCATTCAGATTTGATTTATTGTGAAGCATATTCAAAATAAAAAAATAAAATATGCTTATTTTTTCCAAAAGTTAGCGATCCGTACATTTGTATGTTTAAGATATTCGGAACTAGTCGGAACTAGTCGAAAGAAAACAGTACTTCAGATTTCGTATAAGATGCTCAAAAGTACAACTGAAAAAGGTATCAAAAATTGTTAGAAAATCTCAAACGGTTCGCTACAAGCAAGATCAAGATCGATAAAATTGTTAACCAAATCTGACAATGCACAATTATTGTATAGTGTCCGGAGACTCCAAATACATAATCCGCAAAATTGAAGCTGCTCATTTACTCGTTTTTTGGTCATTCTAAGGTTAGCACTTTGGCCGACACGGTTCGTTTCAATCAAGATCAAGACAATATTAATAAAAATACGATGCAGGAAAAATTGTAAATAAGACATTAAAATTTAAAATTTTTTATTTTGTTTTTTTTTTTGTGGCCTTTGTAATCAAAAATACTTTTAAAACTCATAAAACAAAAATATATATAAATTATTTTTCATTAGTTTTTAGGCCAAAAGAATTTTTAATTACTTTTTTTTCATGAAAAACGGTAAGTAACACAACAAATATATTTTTATTGACTGTTTTTTTTGTGAGCTTTGTTGTCAAAAATACATACCTTAAAAATCCAGAAAACAAAATTATAATTTAAATTATTTTTCATTAGTTTTAAGACCTAAAAGAATCTTTTTTAATATTTTCAATCAATGCAAAAGACGATAAGGAACTCAAAAAAGTACCTATACGTTAAGGCAAATAAAAAACTACGTCATTTCCACTTATCTTATACCGCACAGAAAAGATCTGACCGTTGGGTATATAAGCTCCGGACTATTTTCAAAACATAAACAGTTTGCTTAGTGAACTGAAACCAAAGCACAATGGCATCTAAAGTTTTGTTCAGCCTTTTGGCTCTCTTGATTTGTGTGCAATACATTTCTGCTGTTACCATCGTCACCAAGGCACAATGGGGTGGACGTGCAGCTACCGGTAAGACCGCATTGGCCAATGGCTTGGCCTATGCTGTCATTCACCACACTGCTGGCGGATATTGTAGCACTCAAGCCGCTTGCTCAAATGAGATGAAAATCATTCAGGATTATCACCAGAAAACTTTGGGTTGGGCTGATGTTGGCTATAACTTCCTTATTGGTGGTGATGGTCGGGCTTATGAGGGAAGAGGTTGGGGCACACAGGGCGCACATGCTACTAGCTGGAACGCTAAAAGTATTGGCATCTCTTTCATGGGCAACTATAATAGTAAGTAACCAGGAGTATGAGCTTAATGGATTAAACTTATAATTTATTTTTTTCTATAGACAACACACCAACTGCTGGTCAAATTACGGCTGCCAAGGAATTATTGGCTATGGCTCAATCACGCGGTCAAATCAAGGCTGGTTATATTTTGTATGGTCATCGTCAAGTTGGCTCTACTGAATGCCCCGGCACCAATTTGTGGAACGAAATCAAGAAATGGCCCAACTGGAAGGCTTAAGTTGCCATGTGTTTTTGTTGATTAAATAAATAAAATGTTTTGAATAAAAAATGTGTACATACATATATCTGATGTGATTAATATTGATAGAGGAGGAAGGTTCATTAAAAAATAATCTGGCATAAAATTGGAGAGAGTGAAAAATTTTCTAGGAATAAATAAGGATGGTCGATCAAAAAATTAAATGAAAAATCGCAAGAAAATCTTTTGTAAAAGTGGCATGTAAAGAGAAACGATAAAAAAACGGCCGAAAATCCAAAATTACTGAAAATACCTGAAAAAATTAATGTTGGCATAATTAACACAAAATATTCTTGATTTGAAAATGAATTGAAAACTACTTAAGCCTCGTTTTAATTTTCAAGAGATTTTTCCTTTCTGTGGAAAATTTAAAGTCCGTTTTCAATTACTCACTTATGTAGACACACCTTAGCACTTGCATTGACCTTACAAACTTTAAAAATATTGGAGAAAAAAAAATTTCAAAACTTAAACTTGAAAGTTTTCCACAACTAAGAAATTGTAAGATTTTAAATATCAACACGCTTACAGACATAAAGAAATGCTGCTGAATTCAATTTGCTCTCGACTTGTGCACAGCCATACTTACATACACATGGACATGCCTACTTTTATCGATAATTTTAATACAGTGTTTTATGCTTTTAAGATCAAGTGAAATTTTTAAATATGCTATGATAATTGTTTTTTATGTATTTTGAAACGCTGAACACGATGAAGTCACTAATTTTTGCAAATATGCAAATGGGTTTGTGTAATTTACTATTTTTCACGGAAAAAAATCGATACAAAGCAAAAAATTTTTTTTATTATCTCTTGTAGGCTTTAAAAGTATTTTTGACTTCAAACCCTACAAAGAAAAAAACAATAAAAAAAATTTTATGTTATGTTATGTTATTCATCATTTTCCATGGAAGGAATCGAAAATATTAAAACAGATTCTTTTAAGCCTTAAAACTAGTGAAAAATAATTAAAATTATAATTGCGTTTTCTGGATTTTTGAAAGTATTTTTGACTACAAAGCTCACACAAAAAAAACAATTAATAAAAAACTTATTTATTTATTATGTTATTCACCGTTTTTCATGAAAAAAAATATTTAAAAAATTTTTTTGGCCCAAAAAACTAATGAAAAATAACTTTTATATTTTTTTTGTTAATGTGTTTTAAAAGTATTTTTGATTACGAAGTCCACAAAAAAAAAGCTAAATAAAAAAACTTAAATTTTGAGTGTCTTATTTAGAATTTTTCCTTGAACGTATTTTTATTAATATTATCTTGATATTGATTGAAACGAACCGTGTCGGCCAAAGTGCTAACCTTAGAATGACCATAAAATGAATAAATGCGTAGCTTCGATTTTGCGGATTACGTATTTGGAGTCTCCGGACACAATATAATAATTGATCATTGTCATATTTGGTTGACAATTTTATCGATCTTGATCTTGCTATTTAAACATTTAATTTGTTATTATTTTTTATTTGTTGACAATACAAAATTTTGTTTTAAATTTATTTCAAAAGCCAACGTTATAAAGTAGTATATAAAAAATTTGACAATGATCGGATCAGTACAACTGGAAATAATAGACTTCAAGTATGAGTAGTTTTGACAAAATCGAGTTAATTATCAAAAATTCAAATGTGGATATTTTCGAAAAAAAAATTTTTTCAGCAAAATCTGTAAAAGCTTTTCCAAACGTAGATATTGCTTTACGTATATTCTTGAGTTTGATGGTAACAAATTGTACGTCAGAAACATCATTTTCACAACTAAAGAGATTAAAAAATCCTTGTCGTACTATGATGAAGCAGGAAAGATTGGATGCATTTCCACTACTTTACATTGAAAGTGATCTACTACGTGAAATCGATTTTGACGGTATTATCAAAGAATTCGATATTAAAAAGTCAAGGAAACAGTATATGGGCCACTAAAGTATACCTTAAAAATTGTAACTATTTTACTTCAAATAAAAAATCAATATGAAATCAATTTAAGAATCGGTAACACTGTTCGTGATCTGCAGTAAAAATTTTGACGCTCCGTGAAATTACAAAATAAAATAAAAATTTCCGGGTGTTTTAATATTTTTAATATCTAAATTCATAAATTAATTAACCGAGTGCATTCCAAAAACAGAGTAGAGTTCATTTGAAAAACAGTGCACACAGTGTTAACTTAAAAACAAATCTGTACAAATTTACAAATAAATATACATAAGTAAAACAAAAGCATAGTGTCTCTCAAAGTGACAAGTAAAAGCTCTTAACGAGTTTTAAGACATCGATCCTAAAAATATGCTAGCAATTTTTCCAAATCTTAATTAAAGAATTAAAGAGTTACCATCCGATTAAAATTTGCCTAAAATTCCCAAACATTCCGGAAAAACCCAAAATCCTTGTAAATGGGTTTTAACCGATCCCCGCCGAAAAGGAGAGGTACTGTTACCCCGAGATCACAACAACAAGAACAACAACAGCTAGAATTACAACATCAGCAACCACAACAACAAAAAGAACAACAAGAGCAGCAACAACAGCAGGATCAGCAACAACAACGACTACAACAGCTACAAAAACAACATTTACTTCAGCAACAGCAGCAGCAGAAACAACGTTCCTAATTCGGAATCTATCTTCTTCAGTTCATCAATTGCCTCCAAATGATCATCAAAAAGTAGGTACGAATAATAATGTCTCTTTTCAGGAAACCAAAGCAAGGGAATTTCCCAAGAACAAAAATGATGAGTGGGAAATTGTTCGCACATCCAAACGTCCACGTGAAAGCCCTGGTAAGGACCGGAAGTCTCAAAAGCAATCAACGCTTGACACATATTGGGTTGGTAATCCATCCTCCATAGATTCAAATTCATATCCGATTCTTGATGAAGAAGAAGCAAATGAAAACTTCACCTCCAATGAAAATATTACTAAGCCCCCTCCAATATTTGTTGATAAAGTTTCCAATATCCAACTTTTAGTACAGTTATTGAACGAATTTGTTCCAAACGACTTCGAAATTAAAACTTAATTGGCCGACCAGATTAAAACACAGCCGAAAACGTCAGAAGCATACTCTATTCCTGCTTAACAACTAGAAGCAAAAAATACAGAATTTTATACCTACACCGAAAAAAAAACTTACTCCTTCAATACGAGCTAAAGCCATGGTTTTCTCAAAATAAGTAAGTTGGATTCCTTAGTACAAGTAAATGTTGCTGCTTTGAAATAAGGAAAAGTTTACTCAATGTAAGGACAAGATTATAAAAGTGAGGAAAATTTTACTTTTTCTAAGGATGAAGGTATCCTTAAATGAAAGAAATTTACTTAAAATAAATTCGTTGATTTCAAAAAAAATTTGTTAATTTTCTATTTCCTCTATTTTCTTATTTGTTGGTTACTTATTGTCAGTCATTCTTATTTTAATTGTAATACGTTTTTAAAACTTCAAAGAAGAACTTAAATTTTTTTTTACCTGTCACCCGATCAGAGAATTGAACCTGTGTACCTGTGTTCTGCGCCATGCCACTGTTCAAAGATGCTCATCTTACCCAACTCAGCCACCGACAGCATTTTTTAGACATGCTAAAATGATGTTGTTAAACTGCGCATGTAACAGCCATTGTCTGATCAGGATAGCTTCGGTTCAAATCCCGGCGACGACATAATTTTTTTTTTTTTTTAATTTTTTTATTTTTTTATTTAAAAAACAAGTAATGAACTATAAATATATATGCAAAAACAGAATACTTACGAGAAGAATAGATATTAATTTCAGCGAGTAAAGCAGCGAGTATTGCCACTCATTTATTAAGGAAAATTTTCCTACGTTATAGTAAATTTTTTGAAGAAACTAACTAAAACTGAGTACGATATTCCTTAAATAAAACATTCCATTAGATTGAGAAAATTTTTACTCAAATGAGGAACAAGTTGTTCTCAAAAATTCTTCCCAAAGAAAAATTTTACTTAAGCCACAAACTCTATATTTGAGGAAGAGCTTTGACTTGCTTTAATGAAACATGAACTCATTTCAAATGAGACGATATTTTCATCAATATGAGGAAAAATAACTTAGATTAAGGAACATTTTTACACTAAATCGGAGGAAGGCAGTTCTTCAAATTTAGTACGGTCTTTTTTTTCGGTGTACATGCAAAACATGAAAGAAACTTCAAAGTCATTCTTAGGAATATTAATCCATCTTTAGACTTAAATGAGATAAAAAGTGCTCTACTAGAACAGGGTCACATAGTATCAAACATAAGGAATATGAAACACAGAACAACAAGACCGCTCCCAATGTTTGCAGTCGAAATACAGGCGAAAAATAATAAAAAACAAATCTACGAAATTAAACGGCTCTTACGCAGCCAAGTTATCTTTGCACCTCCACGTCCAAAGCGCGCTAATTGCCAAGAATTATCCACTTAAAGACATCAGCTCTCAGCATATTTAAAATAAAATTGCTGCAAAACGACTGGTAAGGAAACGCTGGCAATGGTTTCGATACCCAAAAGATAAGCAACTTCTAAATAAATTAACAAATTCCTCTGAAAAAGTACACAATTTTCTTGATGAGATTCACTGCAAACTCACAAAAATTTAAATCGGCTCTGTAATTAAACAACTAAATGTTAAAAAAGCGCATAACCAGATGGCAAAATACTGAAAGAGTTATCAGAGGAGGTATTAACATTCTTAACTCAACTTTTTAGTGCCTGCCTAACAAAATCTTATTTTCTAATCCAATGGAAAGTCGCTGCAAAAAAAAAATAATGCCAAATCATCAATTTGGATTTAAAAAGAAACATGGCATAATCGAACAAATTCACAGACTTGTAGAAGTAATCATTCAGCGTATGAACAAAAAAAGTTTTACACCGCTGCGTTCCTTGACGTTTCCCAAGCATTTGATCGTGTTTGGCATATTGGCCTCCTATATAAGCTGAAGAAAAATCTCCCACTAAACTACTATCAATTTATTAAATTCTATATTTCCGATGGCCATTTCTTTGTAAAACAGGAAGGAGTGTGATGAGCCCTATCCTTTATCTAATATATACCTCAGACCTGCCAATAACAAGTTGGAACATTCGCGGTTGGATTACACAGCGGTCCTTGCGCTTGATCAAGATCCAAAAAAGGCGTCGCTTAAATTAAAATCTACTCTAGACAACATAACACACTGGTTGCGAAAATGGCGTATAAAATCTAACGAGACAAAATCCGTACAAGTAACCTTCACAATTCGGCGAGATACTTGCCCTAAAGTTAAAATAAATAGTTCTGAAATACTCCAATCCGATGAAGCAAAATACTTGGGCTCACATTTTGGAAACTTTAATTTTAAAACTCTTATAGATAAATTTATGGTAAAGGTTAAAGATTCTCTGAATAATAGACAATAAGAATATATTTAATAGCTCATATATTTTAACTACATATTTAATATTCCTTGCATTATTATAATGATACAGCAAACAATAAGCCTCACGACCTTTCGCCTTCCCTCTAATTTCAAATCCTAGTCTGACTATCATAGAAAAGTAAATTAATTTCAATTTTAATTAAGACTTTTTCTACAGATAAGAATTAAAATGATTTGGCTCGTACGCAAAATAATATAATCTAACCTCAGATATGAAACAATAAAAAAAAAAATGATTTAAAGGATTCTGACGGAAAGTTGACCGATATGGTTTACGAAATGTCGAATGTTTAATTTAGAGCTTTCACTCTTATCATATCAAGTTTAGTTCGAATCGTATTTTTCAGAGTTAGCTATGCTATGCACATGAATTATGACTTCTTTCTAACATTCTCAGATAATGCAAGTGTTATTTGTGTAATGATAGTACCTATACGTTAAGGCAAATAAAAAACTACGTCATTTCCACTTATCTTATCCCCCGCACAGAAAAGATCTGACCGTTGGGTATATAAGCTCCGGACTATTTTCAAAACATCAACAGTTTGCTTAGTGAACTGAAACCAAAGCACAATGGCATCTAAAGTTTTGTTCAGCCTTTTGGCTCTCTTGATTTGTGTGCAATACATTTCTGCTGTTACCATCGTCACCAAGGCACAATGGGGTGGACGTGCATCTACCGGTAAGACCGCATTGGCCAATGGCTTGGCCTATGCTGTTATGCACCACACTGCTGGCGCATATTGTAGCACTCAAGCCGCTTGCATACAACAGATGAAAAACATTCAGGATTATCACCAGAAAACTTTGGGTTGGGCTGATATTGGCTATAACTTCCTTATTGGTGGTGATGGTCGGGCTTATGAGGGAAGAGGTTGGAGCACACAGGGCGCACATGCTACTAGCTGGAACGCTAAAAGTATTGGCATCTCTTTCATGGGCAACTATAATAGTAAGTAACCAGGAGTATGAGCTTAGTGGATTAACCTTATAATTTAATTTTTTCTCTAGACGACAAACCAACTGCTGGTCAAATTACGGCTGCCAAGGAATTATTGGCTATGGCTCAATCACGCGGTCAAATCAAGGCTGGTTATATTTTGTATGGTCATCGTCAAGTTGGCTCTACTGAATGCCCCGGCACCAATTTGTGGAACGAAATCAAGAAATGGCCCAACTGGAAGGCTTAAGTTGCCATGTGTTTTTGTCGATTAAATAAATAAAATGTTTTTAATAAAAAATGTATATGTACATACATATATCTGATATGATTTATATTGATAGAGAGAGGAAGGTTCAGTAGAAAAATCAGGCATAAAATTGGTGAGCGTGAAAATTTTTTATGAAAAAATAATGATGGTTGACCCAAAAATTAAATGAAAAATCGGAAGAAAATCGTTTGTTAAAGTGACATGTAAACAAAAACGATAAAAAAGCGGCCGAAAATTCAAAATTTACAAAAAATTTTTCTGTTATTGAAAATGAATTGAAAAACTATTTAAGCGACCTTTTAATTTTCAGTAGATTTTTCCTTTTTGCGGAGTATTTTATATTTTTACTAACAACAAAATCCATTTTCAGTCACTCACTTAAGCAAACACATTTGACATAATCACAAATCAATGGGATAAATCTTAGCACTTGCACTAACCTTACAAACTTTAAAAAAAAAATTGGAGAAAAAAGATAAATTCAAAACGTCGTAAAACTTTTACTTAAACTTGAAAGTTTTCTACAGCGAATAAAATCTAAGATTGTAAATATCAACACGCTTACAGACATAAAGAAATGCAGCTGGATTCAATTTGCTCTTAACTTATGCACAGCCATATTTACATACACACGGACATACTGGCATGCCAACAGACCGTTGCTTGCATAGACATTGAACAAATATACTGACATGTGCATGCACACACACTGCGCAAAAAAGGACCAAAAATTGATATTCAGCCAATTTGTCAGATTATTTGCGAAAGGTTCGGTGTGTTTGACTCAAAACAACGGCACATTCGACTACAGCAACAGAAAATCTCAAAAGGTGTACGAGTATTAGAAGAAAACGGGAAAGTAGCAACAGCAGCTGTATCGGTTGGAACGCTGTTGCTGTCACTTGAAATGTTGGCCACACCTGTTTCTTGTTGCCACTGCAATACGACCGGCCGCAACAATACTACGCTGGCTGTGGCGTTTGTAAACGGCAACATTGCATAGCCACAAATTTCCCACATGATTTGGTGGCAAAGATGCGCACTCCTGATTTTATGTATTCGCGATGAAGTAACAGTGTTGGTCTGAGTGTTTTCTAGTAGGTATGTAAGAAATGTAGAAAATAATTTTAAGTATTTTAAAAATTTAGAAAATTAATTTCACATTTGAAACTTTTAGAGCTTTGCAATAAATATGGATGGTCTGAGTCAGACCACTAAGACTAGGTGTGTTTTATTCCCGGATCCATCTCATGTTCTTTATAAAAAGCAACTTTTTGTTTGATCACATCGCCAATATATGTACAAGAGGATTGGGCAAACAGAACGGCACATGTACATTGTCGGTCGTACACATTTTCTAACAATTGAAGAATTTCTCATATTATCTCCACAATTCTTTACATTATTTACATGGACATATCATACGTCATGCAGTTTCCTGCAGCTTTCTTTAATATATAAAAGAACAAATAGTCCACCAAAATCTTCATCCGTTGTTGTTGCCAAAATGTGTGAAGTTTTTAATATTTCTTAGTTTTTCAGTATTATATTTATAGCACAGAAATAGCAGCCGAAAGAACGACGGACAGTTATTCAGACATTATGGACAGCAGCTTTTATTTATTTCCGTTGGTTTTCACATTGGCGTCGACAGTGTGATTTTCTTTTCTATTTTACGATCTTCCATCATCGTTTGTGAAAACCCAAAATGAAAAAAAAAAAAGCTCACAGACCAACAGACAGACAGACAGAAATTCATATAAAAAATAGAAAAATATTCTATTTATGTTGCAAGATTTATTTAATCCTTTTCGTAAAGCGCAACACCTGACGACAACAGTAGACAACATTGGACAGACAACCATAAAGGGGAGACAGCATGAGGTGGGAGTAAAATGAAAGTAACGTCATCAGTGCTAACAGGACAGGAAGCAGTTGCAACTTACAATCAAAGAGAGAAAAAAAAGCAGCGCAAAAAAGACGGAAGTTTGTTTTGATTTTACTTCGTTTCACCGCAAGTGTCATGGTTTTCCTTGACGTGGGAATATCCTTTTTTACCTGACTTTTTTTAAACGTACGTACGTAATTGAAATTGTTTCATTTTCTATGATATTTTCCGATATTGAAACTATTTACGTGAGTGAATTTTTCGATTAAATAAAATAAAATTTTATGATTTTCTTTTTAACTCTTAATAAATATTGAACATTATTTACAAGCGGGTATGCTTTAAAATTTTAACTGAAGTGAATTAGATAAAAAGTTATACTTTACAGAAACTCAAATGCTAATTTTCAATTAAAATTTTCAAAAGTTTTTTTGTATCACAAATTTTATTATTTAAATAACTTATTTGATTTTGGCATCAAATAAAAATTATTGGCGAACTTTGTATATTTGTTTTTTTTTTCCTCTAATTTCAAATTAAAATTTTATTTTGAAAAGGCAATTTGTTTTGTCAATGATCTTTTTTTCATGTTTATTCTAATGAAAAGGATTTATTTTGCAAAATATTTACTTAGGATAATGGGCACAGTAAACAATTTTATTCTGTCTTAGACAGCAAAAGGTTTCATTTTTAAACTAAATAACAAACAAAATTAAAAATTTATTTATTTTTTTCAATCTGGCTTCACAGTAGGCGTTAACAAAATTCAATTGGCAAATTTGGGTATTCAAAATTTGAATTAATTCAAACATAAAATGAAAGCATCGCTGGGCTCTTAAAAAAAAAAAAAATCTCTTTTTTTTAAATAGTTTTTTGCTTGAATTGTCTTATTTTTTGAAGTTGAATCCAATCAATTTTTTTGCTTCTTGTGTTTAATAAGGGTAAATAACAATTTGTATCATTTTCATGCAATTGTACTTAGGTCATTCAATTTCTAGAGTATTTCTGAGTAATAAGTTGTGAACTTTCTCTTTAATGTTAATTTAAAAAAGTACTTCAGAATATGATTTTTTCTAGTTACCAGTGCACGAAAATTATGATATTTATTCAAAATATGAAATTTTGCCCATTTGTTCAAAACACAAAAATTATTTCGTAGCATTTTTGAGTACTTTTATTAATATCTGCAAATACAGAAGTGCTTCCAAAAGATTGGTGGTACCTACCTTTGTTACAAGTACAAATTCCAAGCAAAATCATAGATATCGCTTCAAATATGTATAGTAATTGCTTTCAATTTAAATTGTAAGACTTGCCAATTAAATTTGCTTAGTGCCCAGTGTGCCTGGTTTATTGTCAATTTTCTACATCAAATGACAATATAAATTGATTTCAACGCGACTTTATTTATTATTAATTAATTTAATTTGTATCCTTCGTGATGTTTTATTAATGTATACAGTTGAACTTTATAAAAGCAAAAACAAGTGCTTTGAATACAATCACATAAATTATAGGGTAGGAAAGTATTTTAACTGCTCATGGTAGGCTTTCAGCATTTAATGTTTTCTGGTTATTGCTGACTTTTTTTTTAAGTAATTAATCAATTTTTTTCTTCAGTATTTTTTCTATGTTAATAGCACTAGTTTAAAGCCAAAATGAACTTTGAATACCTTTATTCATTTTATATGTAAAATCGGCTGCTGAATCTGAAAATCACATTTTTTTCCCCCCCGTCGTTTTCGAGATATCGGTCAGTTGGTTTCACTTACTTACAAATATCTTTAGAACCAATATTTATATATTAATTTACTATATGTCAAATTAAAAGAAATTAAATTTCCTATAAATAATGCGCACACTACTTTTTGGTTCGGTAGTTAGTTTCGGTGAAATAAATTGATTTCTAAAAAAATATTTTTTTTTTTGAAAAAATGAGAAAAAATACAAAATCAACTGAAAATTTATAAAAGAAAAAAAAATTGGAAAAATCAGTTTATTTTGTAATATCGTAGTTTATATATCTGTGAAGAAAATAAGATACTATTTAAGAAAATCGATTAAGAAATGGAAAAGTTATATAATATTAAATAAAATTGGCCACAAGCTAATAAAAATCTTATAATTAATAACACTAGTTTACAAATAATTAAAAAATTTATGAACTTTAGGTGTCACTATTCATTTCTTATGTAAAATCGGCTGCTGATTCTGAAAATCAACTTATTTTTTTTTCTTTCACGTCGTTTTCGAGATATCGGTCACTTTCGGACCAAAGAAAAAAGTTGGAATCGCATATTCCATCAGTAAAACATTTGTCATCCCCCGTTTTCGAATATGCTGAATACGATAGCAAAATTCTAATGGAGTTGGCCCCACCCCTCAAAATGGATAAAAACCGCCCCCAAAATGAAGAAATCGCATATTCCATCGGTAAAATATTTGTCACCCCTCATTTTTGAGGATGCTGAACACGATGGCGGTGCTTACAATTTTTTTGGAACTAGCCCCATGCCCCTAAATGGCAAAAAATGGTAATTTAGGTTCATTGGGGTTTGGTTTTTGGCCACTTTGGGGGGTGGCACCAGTTCCAAAAAAAAATTTAAACACCGCAGCATCCTCGAAAACGGAGTGACAAATAGTTGAATGTTGGAAGACGCGGAATATGCGATTCCTTCATTTTGGGGTGGTTTTTGGCCATTTAAGGGGTGGGGTCAATTCCAAAATATTTTAAACACCATCATCGTGTTCGACATCCCCGAAAACAGGGAGTGGAGGTGGTCTGGTTGCTGCTTTTAATATTTGTATTTTTCGAGGTTGTTTTTTCGACTCACAGAATCCACTATAAGCCCATTGTGCAGAGTTACAAATATGTAAATAAAAATTACGTCAAGAGCGATCCATTTTTTTTTCTCAACGGAATATTGTACCTTAATATTTTTAATATTTATATAATTTTTTTCGTTTTTCGATCGGACAGGAAAGGCTGTTTTTGATTAACAATCTATAAATAAACATATTTTAAACATTGAAAAATACATTATTAAAAATTGAAAAAAATCTCACTTATACTCTATTTCAATACAAATCGAACACCGTTAAATTTATAAAAATCGTCGCATCCGTTCAAAAGTTATAAGCTTTTGAATAAATTTTGTCCCCGAATTTAAATTGCCTATAACAACAAAAAAAAATTTAAAAAAAAAATCACTTCACATTTTAATTTCTAGCACATACCACTATCTAAATAACAAAATTTCAAAAAAAAATATTATTTTTTTTTTTTTAAAGTGGCCCAGTTGGTAAATTCTATATATAAAATCGCAAATAATGCTTTAATAAACTAAATATAAGTATATATAGGATATTTTACCCTATAAAGAAATTCTGGCATAAAAGTGCGACTATGGTTGAAAATAACAACAGATAAAATTGATGCACGCTACTTAATAAAATATTCATGACTTTGTTAAGTAATTAAATGTTAAAAATTGTTTAAAAATAAAATTAAAATACAAGAACAACACAAAAAAAAAACACTACCAATTACCAAATTGGGAAATTAAATGAACAAACAATTAATGCGTGTAATTTATTACTATGCATGTTAAAAATTTTAAGCACTTTTTTTCCCCCCCAACTTTTATATTGCACTCTTGTTATTTTTTATAATGAGCTGGCGCTTGTTGTTTTGTTATTTTTAACATGATGCAAGTTAATAACGTGAAATGAATATTGCACGCTGCTGGGCGCGTCTGCATCAAAATTTGGTAAGCATCCTTTTTTTAGATGTGGGGAGTTTTTTTTTTGTATTTTTTTTTTGAATTTTTAATTATATTTTTATATTTAAATTGTTTTTTCTTATATAAAATTCTCATTAATTTTTTATTGATTGCATTACAATGCAATTAATAATCTTTTGAATTTTTTGTTTACATTGCATTGTAACGCTATTTAAGCCTTGTGCGCATGAATGGTTGTCATGTTGGCTCTAACAGATTTATTGTGTAAAGTTAAATTAAGCTGAAGTTCATGATGACGTTGGCAGTTCATGCGTTGACAGCTCTGCAATTAAGAGTATTGCATACTTTTACGGTCATAACTTTTAATTATAGTAATATAGCATTAAGTGATGCATTTATTGTGATTTAAATGCATATTTATGGGTTTATTGCGTTAAATGAAACATTAAGTTTTAATTTTACCATACTTTTTAAGTTAAAAATTAAATTTTAACAAAAAAAAAAAAGATTATCTGTTACTCTTTTAACTATATTTCTAAAAATGCCTCAAACTTTGCACTAATATTCTATTGCCGAAATATTGATATTAAGCAAAAAGTAATATTGTTGATTTATCCGCACTAATACACAAAGAATATTTGTAAATATTTAGAAAAATATTGTAATTCATATAGCTACACAAATGTAAATTTACATTTGCTATCCCGCTTTAGTAAATTTTTGTGCTATCCATGACATGCTACCACGCGCTCTTTAGTATGCAAATTTTCATTCCTTATGCTTTCAATTCCATTTATAACGCATTTTTTGCCCAATTTTTTTTTTTATGTTGGCATTGCCTTTATTGACCTGAATAAATCAACAGCAAAAAAAAAACGAGATGGAAAAACTTAATTTCAACGAAAATCAATAAATAATTATTACAACTTTGGGTTGATATTTCTTTTTTTTTTTTTTTGTTGTTAACCACGAATGCCAGTGTTGCCGAGCACGTATAACGAACAAGCGTGCACTCCCAATATCGCAGAAAATAAGAAGGAATTTGTTTTTCATTTTTCTTT
This sequence comes from Meiosimyza platycephala, assembly GCA_963662105.1. Lineage (NCBI taxonomy): Eukaryota > Metazoa > Arthropoda > Insecta > Diptera > Lauxaniidae > Meiosimyza > Meiosimyza platycephala. The sequence continues at coordinate 100,577,404 of OY759208.1, read as the reverse complement.
AGTTCGCTTAGCTCAATGAGAAAATCATCATTGAAAACGAACCGCAAGTATTTAATGCGCTGTTTTTTTCTCCCTTTTCATTTCCTTTGTATTAACAACGTTTTCTGGAGTTGTTTTTTTTTTTTTTTTTGTTTCTTTTGGTATGTCCAACCAAAGTAAAATACGAAAATGTAAAGAAATGCGGCAAAAACGCAAAGGAAATTATTAAAAGATTTTCCGCGTTTTTTCTTTTAACACTTCCACAACAGCAACAACGGTAGCAGTCTTAGTAGTGGCAGCGCTATGCCCTTGTAAAATCTTGGCAGCCAACCAGTGTTGCACTCTCATAATCGACGACGTACTGACGTCAGTTGTCTTGAGATTTTTCTTAATTTTTTTTTTTTTTTTATTTGTGCAGCGTTTTATTTTTTTTAGCTTTAAGTCAGCGCTAGTTTTTTGGTCATTACGTACTTTTTTCAAACAATATTTATTTTTTTGCTCCTTGCTTGGCGCTTTTTCTTACTACTGCACTTTCGACAATTATTGGTTTAAATGTTGCTTGTAATGAAAAAAGAATAATTCTGTTTGTATTGGGGGGAAATATACCAAAGAAAAAATCTTAGAAGCAGGCAAAAGTAGTAATCATGACGCTAATGCAACGCTGAAAAGCGTATAAACACAAATGTAATAAAAATGAAAACTCACAATTATAATTGCTGCAGGATGCAATAGCGTGAATTGAGGAAAGGGACTATATACACTGAAAGTGTTTAAGATAGCAAAGTTGTTCGATAACAATACTTCTCAACATTGTTTTAAAAATCTATCTCAACATTATTTTTAAATATTGTTTCTTGTCACTGTGCATTTGCTATGAGGAGGAAATATTTCTCAGTACTCTCCGTTCTTAAGAAATTTTTTTAAACATTTTTCTCAAACATTGTGTTTCAGCATTGTTCTTATATAATGTTTCGCAACATTTTCACTTGACAAATGTTTCAAAATAATTGCTCCTAAGCAATTTTTTGTCAACATTATTTCTAAGTGATATTTTTCAAAATTTTTTTAAGCTACACGCGAGGTCTAACAAATCCGTTTGAAGTGTAAAAATAAAGATATGTTAACGATAAATATTATTCATTAGCGCCACACTCATTAAAAGCTCATGTAATTTTAAGTGTAGCCTAAAATTTATGCCCAATTTACGATTAAAATTTATAACAAAAATGGTTTAGTCACATGTTGCATGTTCATTTAGTAAATGTGTTTCTTAAAAATATTTTTACAGTGTTTTCGTTCTAACATTTTTTCAATTAAAATAAAACGGCACGAAAAAGAATCCCTCACTTTACAAAGTGAATTGCATTTTATTTGCTCGCTTTGCATACATTTAATTAGAAAATTTTTCAATTAAAAATATTAGTTAGTTTTGTTAGCAAAAGAATTTTTTCTTCTTTGTCATTAATTGCAGCAGGCATTTCATTTGCTATAAAGGGGCACGTCACAGTTTTTGCCACAAGTATTAGTGAATTAACTATTTTTGCTACTTTTAATGGATTTGTTCACTGTATGTGCATTAAAAAATAAATTAAAAAATGTGATTTACTTATATTACTTATGTATATGTATTGAAGAAATTAAAATTTTTAATTTGTAATTCATGAATGTTATGAATGTTTAGTAAAAATACGACGACAACCAATGCAGCCAATATTTAAAATTACAAATTTTTACATAGCATTCTCTACTAATGCCTTAACTTCAGATATCCAGACTTTAAATAACATCCAACTTAAGTTATTTGAGTTTTAAGTCAATGAAAAAAATTTGTTTGGCATGAGGTAATGTATAACTCATACGACATGATGACTCACTGCGCCAAGTGACAACTATATATAATATTTTACCAACAAAATGGTCTTATGCATATAATCAACTTTTGACATTCAAATTTGATCACGCTTTGTTGGCTTATACAACAATTTCACAGAGACTTATAAGTGCATTTGTAGCAAAGTTTAAGAACTAAAAAAAAACACATAATTCTTTAAGTTAATTTTTCTGAAATAAAAACAATTTTTTCAAAATAAAAATTTCCGATATTTTAGCTCCGATATAACTTACAACTTGTATGTGCACAACATTTTTGTTAAAATTTTATTGCTCTTTCAAAATGTTTAGGTTTAATTAATGGCTGCATTAAATGTGTATGCGAGACATTGTCTTATGGCTTATAATTTTTGCTATTAGAATATGTCAAAGTTTTTATTAAATTTTCGAAAGCACTTATAATCATTAAAAGTTTCAGCAAAACTTCTTTTAAAACTAAATGTTTTTTATACATTAATTAATTATGTCAGCAGCAAAACAAATACATGCACATATGAACGTACTCACAACCAAGTAAATCTTGCATGTTCTTTCATGTTTGCTTATGCCTGGGTACGCATTCATTTTGTTATTGGTGTTAACGGCAAAAATCAATCAAATTCGCACGAAACTCGTGCAACTTCCGACAACAACAAAAACAGAGCAAACGCGTCCAAAAGTTAAGCACATTTTGTGAAATGAAGCGTAGGCATGAAATTCTGTGACTTTCTCTTTACTACTAGGTATTAACAAAAAAAAATGTATAGTCTCTACCAAAAAAATTATAGTATATATTCACAACTTTGTGATTTTTTTTTCAAAAGGCATTTCCAAATTGAGCGGCCTCAAATTATATTGAAAATTTCTTTTGGAATATTTATCTGTGAACAAAATTTGCATAAGCACTTTGGGCATAAGGTGCTTGACAACGCATATTAAGAAATAATTGTTAATCATACGACGCGATGAGCAAAAATAGGCTAGTGAATAAAATGTTAATATTTATAAAAATCGTTTCAGAAGAAAAGATTCATATAGTTAAATTTTTTAACTGTACAAATTATTTCTATACAGAGACTAATATTTTAGCTTAGCTTTTATTGGTATCTTCAGGCATACAGCGTAAGTAAGTGCATACAAATTATTAATAAAAGATACGTTGAATGAATAGAGATTATTAAAACTTTATTAAAAAGAGACAGAAAGCCAATGAGAGCAAAGAAAACAACAAAGTAAAAGATGAGAAAATACAGCCCTAAGCTTCACATTCACAATTTCCTTATAGTTAAAACAATAAAAACAACATTCATCACACAAATAAAGTAACAATTCACTTAAGGCGCTTATAAGTATGCAACATTTTTAAAACTTGCTAACATATGTACATAAAGTGAGTTCTTTGATGCTTTAATCGAAAGCATTTAATTCCTACACTCATGAGCAAACTGCTATTAACTCAATGGGCGTATAACGCCCACTTTTATCAATCGTTTGTAAGAGAAGTGCAATTACAAAACCAAAGTTTTCATAGAGTGCAGAGCATGTAAAATAGAAAATAAAATGTTAAACAAAAGGATGTACATAGAAACGTAGAGATACAACCAGTAAATCGCATGTTTAGGCAAAATTTTTTAAATGGCCAAAACACAACACAAAACCTAAACAAACTTAATTGTACGAAATAAGTTTAACAAAAACAAGAACTAGCGAAAAATACTGCTAGTTTCATTTAATAACAACACAGTAGTTAACATGCAAACTTTGAACTTTCGCCTCTCAACTCATTGTGTTTTGCTTGACTTGGCTAAAACTGAAAAAGTTTTTTATTTCGATGTTTTTTTTTTTTGCTTTTCCCTGACCAAGTTAATTGAACTTTGACGCCCACAAAATTTTAGAGCACTTTTTCAAACTAAAACAAAGTAACGCCTACAATATAGCCAATGTTGTTTTACATTCCAACCATTTTGCATTAATCGATGAAATTGATGCCACAAAATCGGTTTATTGTAGTCAAATAAAAAAAATTCAAGTCCACAGCAACAACAAAATAATGATGAACTTTATATTTTAACATGTGTGTAGATGTGGAAAAAGGCAATAGCATAGCTTTAGCGCAATAAAATCCAAACCAATTGACTTCGTACATCGATTTACTACGATTTGTTGTATTCAAATTACAATTATTATGAACAACAAAAATAAAAGCAACAACAGCAATTACACTAACAATGAAATGTGCATTATATTGTTAAATTCTGTTGAGGTTTATTAGGCATCGATTTTAAGGCACAGTGCTTTGTTTCTGTACAGCAAATTTGACAAAAATCATCGTCATTCTCAAAGCTTCGCAAGCTTATATAGCTGGGGGACAGCAGTAGTACTAGCAACATTTTTGAAGAGAACGTAAAGATTTAATTTTGTCGGGATCTCAAACTCTAACATGGTGCTTTTTTTGGGAATTCGATTTTGTAAAAATATTTGATCCATAGTCAAGCTGTTTGATACGTTCTAAGCGATGTGATGTAGAAATACTATGTTCTTCACACATTGCAATCCACAGGATTTTTTTTTCTAGTTTTAACAGGAATAAAACTTGCCACAAAATTGCTTTTCGGTAAATATAGCATTATCCTCTGCAGAGATGAGTGATGATTTGTTGCATGCATCTAACAGAAATAATACTCCAAGGTTTAAGATGATCTGGTGGCAGTTTATCGCATACGTCAGATGTATTATTTTGTAATTTCTTAGCAGCTTTGACTACTCCTTTCATTTACGTGGCTTCGTCATTGAGTGAGGTGTGATAAAGTTTTTCTTTTTTATCTTTAATTAAGTCAATTTTGCTTCTAGCTTATTTGCATTAGCCAGAACCTTCGATATCTTTTTTCTGAAATTTTTCTGCGCATAATTTTCTATTCATATTCTCTCATTACGTATAACTCTTGCTTTGCATGTTCGTCGTAGTACCACTGGAAAACATTTTTGAATGTTAATTTTTTTGCAGTTTCATATAGTTATTTCGATTCACCTTTGGGAACATATAAGCTTACATTTGCTTTCACTTTTTTATAAGCTTGAATAAAATTTACGTTTAATTTATGGCCGCTTGATGAGTACAGAATTTATTGATTTTATTGGATGCTAATAATTACTCAAAAGCTTCTTTCAGGTAAAGCAAATTTTGTTTTCATTTTTTTTTTTTTTTTTTTTTGTGAGTCAAGAACTTTTTGGCAATTGTCATTGCACTGTCTACCACTTTCTAGTGGCAACTGTTTAAAATAGTTTTGACACAACTGTTGTTGTTGTTGTTGTTGTTGCCAAATGTCATTCTCGTTTATTGCACAATTTGTTTTTTAATAATGGCACACGACAATGATGTCAATATTAAATCAACCAAAAGAGCAGCAACAAAGCCAACAACAATTGTAATATCAGCAACAAAATTTTAACAACAAAACATAAAAATAATCGCATCAACATTATAATCATAATCATAATAATATTAATAATAATATAAAATAAACATAAAAATAACAGGGACTGTTGACTGTTTACGTTGTATGCATTGTTGTTGTTGCTGTTGTGGCTGAAATGCCACATAAACATGCAAACATGCCGACTGCTGCTGCTCCCTGCATGTCATGTTCACATTTCGATTTCTAATTATTTTGTAATAGATTTTATGTGGGTGCTGATAAAAAATAATGCGATGAGAAAACTCTAGTGTTTCTTTCTTTTTTTTTTTTGTTGCTATTGTTGTTACTGTTGAAAGTTATGAAGTGCTTGCTGCTCGTTTGTTATGTGACATTATTTTCATTTGGTATAGCATAATTTTAGGCTCTATTTGTCTCTGTGTGTGTGTGTGGTGTTGTGTGAGCTATTAAAACCGATAATTGTAATCAAAATGCCGTCAGTTAAAGTGTTGTAAGTTTGATTATAATTGTGGTTGTATACTTTCAGGCGTTAAATTGAGTTACAAAAATGTATTTTATGGAGCAAGACCCAGCAAACAATTTTAATCGCGAAAAAACCCTATACTAAACATCATGTAAAAACTTTCAAAAATGATTCACATATGAACCAGTACAGACACTAAGAGTTTTCGCTAGATTATTGTATTATTGTACATTAGGGTGATTCAAATTTTTTTTTTATTTCAAACAGGTTTAATAGTAGCATGTACATGAAAGAAGAATTCTGGTGGAATTTGAGCTCATAATATTAATATTTACTGGTGGCTTATCGACCTTTTTTGTTTTCCATACGATTTGTATGGGAAGAAATGGTTTACTAGATATTTGTCTCTCAATCTCGTGAAGAAAAAATCTTACAGATGTGAGACCGAAAGAGCATAAATTTTTCTATAAAAAAATGTCCCATTATTTTTTCGTGGAGGTAATATTTCGTTAGTTTGTTAGCTTTCAAAATTTAAAGATATTTCGAAGAATGAGAAAAAACTAATTTTTTTTTTTTGTTGTTTTTTTTTGTAAAAATTTTGATGTTCTTTCCGATGGAGTTACTCTCGTTCGTGTGAGACTTTTTTTTACGAGATTTATATATAAATCGTATGGAAAATTAAAAAGCTCGATGAGCCACCAGTAAATATTAATATTATGAGCTCAAATTCCTCCAGAATTCTTCTACTATTAAACTTGTTTGAAATAAAAAAAAAAATTGAATCACCCTAATGTACATATTGTAATTGCTTTTCGGAATGTATTTTTTGAAGTTCAAGCTAACTTTTACTCATTTTTGTTTTAAAAATAATTAAAAAAATCGATTACTCTCAACAATCTAAAGAAAATAATGTTATTATTTTTATGATATGTATTGGAAACATTTGTCAACATAAACCAATTTTAGAAAAAAATTACACTCAGAAAAGTATGTTGAAAATATGCTGAAAATTATTTTATGTCCTTAAAATCACGCCATTTCACTTTTCGTGCTTTTCAAAGTACGAATATACTTAAAAAAATGTACTCGTACTTTTGTTTTTTTTAAGGGATATTTCTAGTCATTTACTTTTTGCAAGCTTTCAATTATAATTAAAAAGCCTGGCAGCGTTGACGTCGTGCTATTCTTAATCACTACAAAACCATAATAACTGTTTGTGGTATTGCCAAAATTGATTGAGTTGAATCTTAAAAATATGTTACTCCAACAAGACGATGCTACTTGGGACAACTTTTTTTGCCACGTACAAGAAAAATTTCCATCAAGATCGTGTGATTTAACACCATGCAACTTTTTTCTTTGGTGTTTTTTAATGTCACTAGTGCATACGAATAATAAACCACAAACAATTTTTGTGCTTAATATGGAGACTTAACATAATTCTACCACAATTTTAGATATCATTTAAAGTTAGCATGCTATTTCTTTAGCAGAATTAAAATTGAGTTAATGTCTATTAAGATAGATTTTAAGCAAAAAACCTACGCTTTCATTATCTTTTAACTTTATTGCATAGTTAGTACCATGCAATTAGGAATTCATAGGCCCTTGCAGATCAATAAAAGGCTTATGATTTAATATTCAATGGGACTAATGGTGATTGCAATTTTAGGGTAAATTTAAAAAAAAAAACAAAACCATATAAATAGTGGTCATTACAAATAGATAATATAAATTTCGCATGGTACCTAATTTACCAAAATAAATGGACCTAAATAACCTTCAAAGTATTTAAAATTAATTTGTTGATTTTTTTTGATTTTGATAAGGACATGAGATTACTTTAATAGCTCCCTCCTGACTTTTTTTTTGAGCAAAAAGAGATGCTGAAGAAAATAATTAAAGTGTAATCAGAAGTTAGGGGATGCACCTAGTTTCTGAGATATAGTCATCGGAAGTCAGAGATATAGCTTTCAAAAAATTGGTATGAATTAAGAATCTGTAGATCAATATCATATTAAAGGCAATTTATTAATGTATTATATTGATTATTTACAGTTCGAAATCCATGCTATAGAAACTACATGCTTCCTTAACTTCTAATTCTAAATTCGTTATCGGCATAAAAAGATTCGTAAAAAAAATGGTTTAATAGAAAAAGAAGAGAAGCTCCTACAATAAACTTGTGCCAAATAAAAGTGTGATCTCGTATCCAAAATAACAACGCTAACTTTGCGACTCATCGAATTCCCCAAATTATATTTACATATGTATGCACTGCAGAATATAATAAAAATATTCTTTCTTAAGTTTTAAAATTGTTTCTGCCAGAGAAAAATTGTACCTTAAGTGAGCCAATTGCAACTAATGTGCCTTTTAGTCTGAAAAAGTCGGAAAAGGATAAAATTGTACCTACTTTTCAGATGCTGGTGCTCATGCAAGTATTCATAATTAACTTTAAGCAAGCGCCCAAATGTTTACTTAACAAAATATTAAAATTTTTACAAGAAGTATCAGCACAGAAATGTAGCATAATTTTAGTAATAATAATAACATTTTGTTAAACAGCCTATGCAGACAAGCGTTTTGGATCTTTAAAAATAATGATTATTATTTTGATTATTTCTTTAAAAATTAAATAGCATAGTTTTAGGCATTCTGTTAAATACCACTTCAAGTTAATGATTATTTGGGACGAACCTTATTCAATAGATTTTGTATTGTTTTTTTTTTTTTGTAAAAACTTAAATTCTATTTTTTTATATTCAAGCCATTAATGTCTTAAATAAATATAAGTGAACACATACTTAAACAAGCAATACACCTACATACATATGCTGTTAATTTCACCTACTATTTTTTGGCTCAACAAACGAACGAAAACAATGAACGCAATTTTAAAGCTCATTTTGGCTATAAAAACGTTACAACGGCATTTTGTGGCTTTTATCGGACACGTTTACTGACTGTAGACGTGTTAACATGGACATGGACATAGCAATGGCGGTGACCATCAAAGCTGGCCGATGTCATGTTGCAATATAACTGTAGAACAAAAAAATACAAACAACATACATACATAAATACACAACAAAATCCACATAGTATTTCTGTGTGTGTGTGTGTGTGTGTGTATATACTGTATGTGCATGTGTACATTTTTTTATTACAATTTTTAATTGCATTTTCCTGCATTTTACAATAAACTTTCGAAGTTTCCAGTTTTACAAATAAAATCTCATGAGACTGAAAAGCTTCAGCTTTCTAACGAATATTTGTGGAACTTTAAGTTTTCCCTAAAAGATTTTGTTAACGTTTGCCTCTTATTAGAACTGCTTGTGTGAATTTCTTCAAACAATATCCACTTGAACTTAAGAAAATTTTAAGTAGCTTATGGATTTTACATTTCTATGGAAGCAAATAATAGGCGAGGAGTGGTTTCAAGTGTTATAAAATATTTTCATTGAAATCGTTGGTTAACCCATTTTGAACAATATTAAATTATTAAGTGAGTCTTAAAAGTTTTATGTTTCTGTGAATTAGCCGTATACCATGGTGTCACATAGAAGCTGAACTTGCAGTAGAAAAATTCACGATGGGGATATTTTGTTGATATCGATGTTGCTTTTCACAATAATTTCGTTCTCAACTATAGATTTGGCAGTAATAGGTGATGAGATTTCGGCACCGACTCCAATGAATTCTTTCTTACATATTGGATGCATAATTTTTTGCAAAATATGGCAAATTCAATATAATGAAAATTTTTTTTTAAATGAAACATCGCTCTTGAATTTACTTAAAAAAACGAAATAGAAGTCTCTGTTAATTACAGGTAAGACTGCCTGTTTTGCAATAGTTCGTTTTTATATAATATGTTCAAGTCTTTTTAAGCAACCACAGTCTCGCATGGGTTAAGCATATAACTTTCAATGGACTTTTTAACACTGCATTTATCGTCTTCGTTGTTTGCAAACAGTTTAGCAGGTGATAGGTTTTGATTTTTGCTCTTATCCTTTTATGAGTAGATATTCCGCTTACGCCTCTCCGACTGCTCAACATTTTTGTGCCCATTTCCTTTACCCGCATTATTGGTTGCACATTTTTGCCATCTTTTCTATGAGTACAATGGTAGTAGGTTTTAAGCATGTGCTTGAAAATTGACTTTCATAATAAAAACTGCGATTACTTAAGCGTTTTTCTCTTGGGTGGGTGTTCAGTTGGGAACTCAAAAAGATAATCGTTAAATTGATAACATGCCCTTTTGTGGCTGATAATCTACAAGTTTTCTTGGTTTGTTTTAAGATAAATGGGTGGGAAAAGATTTACGATTTTTTTTTTCTTAGACAACCATACAAAGAAGTTAATTAAGTGAGTAGTGTGTAAGGTGAGTAAATTAAGTTAAAGTAATTGTCAAAAGGTGGACAAAGTGTCTTAGAAATTGCTCAGTGGAAATAAGTGTTTATTAGAACCGCACGCTGGTAGTGAGTATGAGTTATAAACAATGACTGGATGAGTGGGGTGGGGGGGTTGATGGTGAAATTTTTTATAATTTTTATCTAGATTAAAAACTTTTTGACCTATGACAGAAATTTTTTTATTATATAATAAGCAGGTTGTGCAGTTTATTAGTTTTTCATCAAAAGCGTTTTTTTTTATCCCGCCGTGTTGGCACTCTTCCAAATTCGAAACTAAAAAAAGTATAAAAATAATACTTTCTTTATGGAAATCCTAAGTTTATGAATCACAGGGCACCGACTGCTTGGTCGGGCTATAGTTATAGCTTGGTTTGAGATGGATTTGGTCTATAATTTTTTTTTTTTTTTTTTTTTTTTCGTTGAGTAGTTACTTGGTAAGAATAAAGCCTTTAAAGTAAATCTGGAACCGTCCCAGGACTAGTCAGATTTCAGTGAAAAAGAAATATACCACAGACGGTTTGGTTGGATACATTCTTTGTATTATTTTTCAGTTTTTGAAAAGAAAATCGAAGTTTTTTTTATCGTTACTAAAAATCATGAAATTTTTTTTCCCGTAAGTGATTTTTAAAATGTTTTTGGTTATTTTTTCAACTTCTTCACTGCGCATTATTTAAGTATCGAGCTTCTGAAAAAATTCTCGTTATTTTCCAGCACTTTTTTTAATATAAATTTTAACATCAATCTTTATTGTTTCTCAATTCAAACATATAATTTTTAATTCTATTATTACACAAGATCATACTATGCATAAGCAATCCAAAGATTTTATCCATAAATGTGCCATATGGCAACATATTTTCTAAATGAAATTCATTGCTTTGTAAATATTTGTCTCTTAAATAATCATTATATAAATTATATGTGTATTTTTAAAAGCTTGCAAAACAATCATTTTTTTAGATTCAAGGTTGACTTACCTCATGCATTGAAGTCATCGACTTTGTTCGAACTGCTCATTATTCTTAAAACTTTGCAACTTTTGTGGTATCATTGTCTAAATTTTTATTTTAGTTGAGCTAATTATTTAATTTTTTTATCATTATTATATCTTCAATTTTTTGTTACTTTTTTTTATTTTTATTATTTAATTTACAATATATACATATATTTATTTTTCTATGTACTTTTATTATTATTATATATGGTATATTGCATCATATACCATAGTTGTTTTATTATTATATTATAATTATTATAAATTTTTATTATTTTATTTTTTCACTATTATTTTTAAGCTTTTGACATTAAGTATTTAGTAGATAACAACAGCAAAATGTGGTCAAAGCTAACAACGACATCTAAACTAACATTCCTAGCAACAGACCATAAAAAAAAAGTTAAATGGAATTTGAAATTGGCGGTTTTTTTGAAAACTTCCTACTGTTTTTAGTGAGTTTTCTGTTTAAATAAATAATCTTAGATAAGTCCATAAAGAGTTTCTGCCTAGAAGCAATATTTTGCTGCGAAAATTGTATTTATTGTTCAGTTATTAGTTACTTAGAAAAGCTTAAACTTGATTTGAAATTTTGAAACTAAATAACTACGAAGACTAAAGCACCTCCATTTGAATAAAGAACAAAACAAGCCAAGTAAATTTGTTCTTTTATCTCTCCTGAGCAATTACAAGAAAATTGTATCCAAAAAACGGTTGTGATATTTTTAAAAAGCGTTGTAAAACAATAAAAAATACTTTTAAATTTCAATAATATGCATATATCTCAATTTAAAGATCTTTTTCAATACAATAATCTCAGCTCTGAAATTATTATTCCCATCAACCATACTTGTAGGCAAATCTATATTATGCTTTCTACATCAATATCGGCCAATGCCGAAAGTTCAGTGCGAGAGAATTTAAGGTTTTAAGTAAGCCAAAAATCACATTATTAGCTATGTTCTTATATCCAACAATAAATGGTACACTGAGAAAACAATTTAATTGTATATACCAAAATTTGCTAATAATTAACAAATAGTATATTTGATATAAGCGAATTAAATATTTGATATATGTTAAAATCTCACATTTTACAGTGAATTGAATAATATTATTGGATCAATTATATACTTCGTAATAATTACCACATCTTATTTTGGTTGAAACAAATATTATTTTGTAGCAATCATTCGTTTGTTAATAATCACAAAATCATGTAATTGACTAAAAAAATGTTTTTTTTCGCAATATTTTTCGATTTGTACTAAAAATCGATGACCAAAAATGATTTTTCCAATATCGTTGGTATTTATACTATCATAAATACCTAAATTGCGTACCAAGCAGAATATACTTAAGTAGTGTTTTACTTGATTATGTTGTGAATTGCAAAGTTTTCATGTGAATGAGAAGTGAAATCAAATCAGAATAGGATTAACAACTTATATTCAACCCAAACAATTTTTTTTCAATCGACTCAAACTAATATAACGTTTGGCCTAATAAGCAACCATTTTAATTTCAATTAAGGACATGGTAATAACTACCAAAATTTGTTGAAAGTTAACAAATATTTTAAAAATTTATCATTTATTTAAAGGAGGCATACTCTCTTCTCAGTGTATACCTCACTTAAAAGATAATTTTTAGAGCCACAAGCTTAAACACTAATTATTTTTCTCAGTTAAGTCAACACTGGTCAAATATTTTTTACTCATAATCGAGGGTATTCGCAAATGTTATTTAAAACTCTCATTAATTTATTTACTTGAATTATTTAGTTGAATTGTTATATTATTTAACAAACTTTTATCTTTCAATGCTTTTCTAGAGAATACTATAAATTAATAATGTGAGAGTTTTATAAAAAAATTAGCAAGTACAAAAGCATATTAGTCAAAGGCAACCTGTAAGTAAGCAAATATTTTGACCAGTGTTGGCTTAGAGTAACGAATTTTTGTTCTAAAAATTACCAATTAATATTGAACTGAAGTATATGTATATTAAGGAAACGAAATATACATATACATACATGTATATTTTTTGACTTGTTTTGACTCGTAGTGGCACACAAAATCAACTGCCATGAATAGTATTTTTGCACAAATAAAAGCACTAAAAAAACCTTTCTAATCAAGCTACAGCTAAAGCTGATCAAAATATTTTTGGAACTATTTTCAATCGCACGGTCTCCGGCGTTTGACATGCTACCTTTGTTGATGAGTAAAAGTCATAGTATTGAAGAAAAATCTTAAGAATGAGATACATGTTGTTAGGGTTCAAAATATTAACTTTGCATTTAACTAATCTGAAGTCTTCTAATTTTTCGACATTTTTTTTAAAAAATTTTTAAATTTTTATTTTGCTATACTCACGAGAGATAACAAAACCAATTACAATTAAAAATTTCTAAACGCTAGGACCTAAGAGCCGAACACATTTCTGTAGCGAATTGATAATTTTTACTAATAAGTAACCGAAATGTTTTGTAAACACCAGTTAAGGATTATAGAATTTTTTCGATTTTCTTTCAAAAATTCATAACATTGAAAATTTGGGATCATATAAAATTTTTATTTTTTTTTATCTCTAAACAGAAGTTTTCATTATCTTTTTTATTTGTTTCTTTTCAAGAGAAAAAACAAACATTTTAATTAATATCATTGAAAATGAATATATGAAAGTATCAACAGAAACACTTAAGGACCACATACCCACTCAAGTTATTCCGAGCAAAATACCCATTTTACTTTACATTTATTAGTAATGAGTTTACTATCATTATTTGCTCGCAATTGGCTCAACTAACACAAATAAAATAAGAAAGGAAACTTAAATATTCCACCTCTAATTAGCTAATGAATCAATTAAACTAAATTGAATCATTTAATTTAGGAAATTTAATAATTCAGCAGAAGCAAAAAAAAGTTTTTTAATTACCCATACTACAAATACAAAACGATTGAACAAAAAAAAAATAACATATACAACCACAAATTCTTATATATATGTCATCGATGAAACAACTTTATACCTACCAAAAAAAAAAAAAAACATTCAATATTTATTAGCTTAATTTTGTATTAACCCAGTTTTGTCTGCTGCCAATGGAGAGCATAAGAAGGAGATACATATGTACACACGAGTCAACTGTAATTGACGTACAATTGTTTATGCACTCTATTTTGAATATTTGTTGTTGTATTTTATTTAAATTATTTATTTTCCAATTTAAACATACATTTTGTTTACGCTACGTAATATTTTATTTTCATGCAAATTGCGTCAACTTTCACGTTAACGTTATGTATTTTCATTTTGCTGATTTCAGTTCAAACGAAGGCGAATACTCGAATAGTTTTCACCTCAAAAAAAAACAACGACGACGAACTTGAGACAAAATTGCAACGAAAATTGCGATGCAATGCGACGACGAGCAAGAAATCACGCGAAACGTCGCGAGAAGCAAGCTGTTAGCATACAAAACGCAATTTTCCAAATAAAATTAAATATTTTCAGCAAATTTGAAACAAAATTTGCGTATTTAATTTAACAACTTTAAATGAATATTGCACGCTTTTGGTCCAAAAAAAAAAAAAATACTTGTTCTTGTATTGTATTGACTGGGTACACACCTTGCGCGTTTACGTCGTTTTGACCGCACGCTAATAGCACTGCCGACCTGTGCACTTAAATTGTTCGTTCTAAACTGAAAAACTGAAATGAATTTTCCAACATGACGAAGATACATTTGCCGAATTCCGTTCGTTCCGAATTTGCGAGATGAATAGCGAGATTTTCATGGGATTTTTGTTGGGTGGGATTTTTTGCGTTGATTTTCCACTTCATTTTTTTTTTTTTTGCATGTTTACCAATTCGTTGTTTTGGCCCGAAACGATGTTATGGCCAATGCTTGTTTCGTGCTTTTTGTGTTAGTGTTGAATTGTAATGGAATGCTTTGAAAATTTGGCACAGCAAAAAAATGTTGGCAACACTGTCACATAAATGAGCGCACTTTTATAAAATAAAGATATCTGTTTTTTATTTTTGATAAGTATAATTTTTTAATAAACTTTTTTAGAAAACTTTATGGCATGAAAATTTTTAAAAAGTTAAATATTCTTTTCGTTAAGATTTTCATTGGTACGTCGTGGCATTGAAACGTAAACAGCTGTGAAATTCTTGCGTTCATAGTTCACGTGTGGCAACTTGATGAAAATTCGCTCATTAAATTATGAAGAGAGTTATAGTGTAAGAGAGTTCCCACAAAGCTAAACCAAAGCTTACGCAAGAAAACTCTCTTTATTTCATGAAATTTGTTTTCCAAAAAAAAACAAATTGAGGCCAGCTCCTGATTCCGCTTTGATTACTCCAATAAAAAAAATAGCAAAACCCCGTTCATTATCAAAGTCGTAAACGGAAATGGTCAAAATTTTTTCTTTTCTTTCTGTTCTGTCGAAAACCCGTAATATTGTTATCCTTCTCGAAGGTTTCTATAATTCTAAAGTTTGAAAGCTGCCTGATGCCTTAAAAAAAATTGCAATACCATGGATTTAGCATAAGTCAGAAATATAGCCATTCGAGCGTACGTTTGAACTGCCCTTTAAACTTAGCAGATTAGCAAGCCGTATTGCGTTTTAAATTTTTTGCTTATGTGGAAGTTGCCACATCCTTTTATCAAAGTACGCCTTTTTTGTCTGTGTGCCAGGCTGAACTCTTTTTGTATTTTCTGTGAAGCTGGGTTCGATCGGAATTTCGACGGGGTATAAGAATATATCAAAACCCTCACATACTTATAAGAAAAAAAAAAACTAAATTTTACGATTTATTATTTATTTGTAATAACCAACAGGTCCTATCAACTGCATGAGAGGAGCAAGGCTTTGTCGAAAAAAAATGCATTATCATTTACTAAAAAATATTGAAAAACTTCAAAGATACTCTAAAGCCCAAAAAAGACCAGCTTGACAACTAGTAATTAATAGCCCACAACATCAAATAAAGAAAACTTCGTTTATAGTACGTACGATTCCCACAGCTGAAACCCCATTTCACGAATTCCAAGCAG
Organism: Meiosimyza platycephala; assembly: GCA_963662105.1. Classification (NCBI taxonomy): domain Eukaryota; kingdom Metazoa; phylum Arthropoda; class Insecta; order Diptera; family Lauxaniidae; genus Meiosimyza; species Meiosimyza platycephala. The sequence continues at coordinate 100,561,176 of OY759208.1, read as the reverse complement.
TCAAAGCTTTTTTTCCAATTGTTTCTCTTAAAAACTTGCCAGAAGCATGACCTCCTGTTTCAATTCCATTCCATTTCACGCAAGCTCATTTTCCAACAACTGCGCGCTCTTCATATGTCTTTTCCTTGTTTTCACTGCGTTTCCTTTTTTCTCTCGCCATTTGTTGTTTCCTATTCCTTTCTCAATTTTCATTCATGAATTTTCCGTAAACGAATTTTCCGTTCACATTCCCAATTGTTATAGCTGATGTATTGCTATTGTGCTTGTTGTTGTTATTGCCTCTGTGTTTTATTTTTTTTCGTTTGTTTTGATTTTGTTTATTTGTTGCTTAAAAACAGAAAATTGGAACAACAAAGCACAGCAACGACGACGACGACGACGACAGCATTGCGTGCGCCGAGAGCGCAAAACAGCGCGCTTAACCTACCACAATATGCCGGCCGGTGTGTAGCACTACAATAACAGCAGCAGCACCAGCAGCAATAGCGGCAACGTGACAACAACCATAGATAAAAATTGAAAACAACAACAAAACAAAAATATAGCACGAAATAGTGTTGCCATAACTTAAAAATATTTTGCTTGCAGAATTTTAACGTATTTATTGTTTCTTATTGGTAAGATTTTTCTTTTCCAATGGGTCTACCCTATGTATAGCTAGATAATATTTTGATTATCATTTTGCTAGTTGGTTGCAATTGCACTTCTTATTAGACGTTATGCGTTATGATTCAAAAAAACGTTTTTAGCAATAGACAATTGAAAATTGCAGTTGAAATGGCGAAACTGTACTTAGACAACATATGTAGATGATGATGTCTTCTGACGTCAAACGATTATACATGTTTCGTTGTAAAAGATTATTCTGATACAGAAAATATCAGCAATGAATTACTCTGACTCATGAACCGTCTCCAATTCAAGGAATCTTGGAATAATGACGCTGCCTCAGCAGGAAGATTTATCCTTGGAATTTTTTCAGAATTTTTTTTAAATAAAATCTGTATATTTTAACACTTAGATCACAATGGATCAGCATTTGGTCGAAGTGAGTCGCTTCTTGAACAGACTACTACTCCTACCTAGAAACATTTGATCTTTCATTATTTCTAAAAGCTGAAGAGTAAACATTTTTATTGCAATTTATTAATAAAACTTATTCGATTTTCAAAAATCATTTCTTATTTTAATTTTCTGCAAATTTCATGGCTGAAAAACTTTAAAATTGTCTACTTGCTACTTTCGCCTAATTATGTACATACCTACATATGTATATCTATATTATTCCAAGACGACAGATTGGCGTACATTGAAAAAACGTTTTTTTTTTTTATTTGAAAAAATTATACTTCATATACATAGTGAAATTAAATATTTGATTGAGTCAAACATAAAATGCTTCAACCAACATTTACCACTATTTGATGCAAATACATTATGGTTGACTCAAATATGTACATATATATTTGATTGCTCTATATGAAATATACATTTATTATATTCAAAAAAAATCGTTTTCTCATTGTATACTGGAATTAGACTAAATGCTAGCGCAGCAAATTATATACAGTACCTCACAAAGGTATTCGGTATATTTGAATTTTTTTGAAAGAATCACGAAATTTGTTTATTATGAATTAGTTTTTTTTTCGTAATCAAGTCACTATCAATTATCAATCAACTTAGTACACTGAGAAAACAATATATTTGAATATAACAAACGCATATTTCATATAAAGCAATCAAATATTTATTTGAGCCAAACATATTGTATTTGGATCAAATAGTGATAAGTGCTGGTTGAAGCAATTTATGTTTGACTCAATCAAATATTTAATTGCTCTATATGAAATATGCGTTCATTATATTCAAACATATTATTTTCTCAGTGTACATAGTTGTAGGTCAGTGTAAGTCTAGTTTTATTTACTGACAAAAATTTTCCGTTAATGTAGTTTAAAAATATAAAAAAAAGGTAGTGAAGAAGAATGTAATGAAATTTTTGTACTTCTAAGTTAAGTTCTACATATTGAAGATTTTGTTAATAAATAAAACTTTATAAATCAGTTATAATTACTTAGTTTGATTTAAAAAAAAAATCCATTCGTAATAAAAAAAAATTTCATGAGTCTTTAGAAAAGTTTCAAACTCCAAATACTTTTGTGAGGCACTGTACACACATATGTTGCTTACATATTTTAAAAAATTTTCCCTCAACCGCTTTAATCTTCTTTCACATCATGTTTGCCAAGTTATGTACATTATGGACATTGCTGATGCACATAACATATGAAAGTATTTTCCTAGTGACGTGCTGCTTAACGCAGCAAGAAGTACAGGAATCCGATTATGTTCACATCTCGATCACTCGCTCGTTGGTTATGCGCCATGATTACACTTCGCTGAAATGTGTGTGGGAATTTTTTACGCCCATGTATGTAGGTATTTTTTGGCTGTTTTTTGTTGCTATTGTTGGTACACGTGTAACGCCACCACTGCCATCATGTTTTTTGTATCAAAATTAAAAGCGAAAACCAATGGTATTTCAACAGACTACCAAATTAAGCTGCACTGGACCTTCAAACTATAGAAGCTCGCTATTGAATGTGTGCTATAAAAACTGAGAGAGCATTGGTCCACCCATCCAACTACTTTGTAACTTGCCCACCACTTTCCCATTCAGCTCAGCAGTACTGGATTAAGCTGTGCTATGTATTGTATCACCCAGACTTTTTTGTTTTAATTTAAAACAAAATCTCTTTACATAAAATTTTGCAGCTTTTCTTTAGTCAGGTTAAGTGGTTTCATTTACTTGCAATTTTTTTTTTTTTTTTGGTTTTATTTCACTACCCAAAAATCATTTGTTCGATTTTATTAACAAATCCCATGCTGTTTTGTAGGATTTTTTTCAATAAATAATTTAAAGTTTTGTTTTCGTTTTTGATGTTGGTTACTTTAGGTTTTATTTTTAAAGTTAACATGTGGTTCATTGGGTTTGTTATGGGGCAAACAAAACTTTCTTAAATTTTTCCCCATGAGCTTAATGTTTATGTTTATCTAAAAATTAAGTTACACTGTTGAGTAAACAGATTAAGGTAAGGACGATTGATAAAATTGTTTAAGATTGACACAAGCATATGAGATTTTTTCGTCTGTATTTTCCTTAGTTTCTTTGGTTATGGCAAAATATATTTTTAGATAACCTTTTTAATCATCTCATACTTACAATAAGCATGCATATATCGTACAAGCAAAGTAAAAATTTGTTTATCCAAGCCTTAAGAGGACGTCCATTAATTATGTGAGTCAAAATAGGGGGAAGGTGGACCGGAAAAATCTCACCAGATGTCACCAAGAGGTAACTATAAAGCCGATTCCATTAAAAACAGATTTTACCGAAAATTCGGGATATTGTTGTCACGTCGAAATCGATATTATATATTCCGTTGCGAAAAATGTATATCTCGGAACTTGGAAAATTATAATCATTTTTCAAAACATTAATAATTGTTGCTTGCCATTCTTTTGTTTATTAACTATGCTATAATAATGGAACTGATTTGAAATTTAATTCCAAGTTTCGAAAGTTCTTCTAAGATCTAATTTGATCAGATTGAATACGTTTTCGCAGCTGAAGTCGAAATTCATAACTTTTACAGATATACTACTAGAAAATACATGCATTTCTAAAATCAAGTTTTCAGAGTGTATGCGAAGATTTTAAGCCCCCTTTGAATCCAACGTATAATCTATTCCTCACATTTTGCCTTGCGCTCCCTAAATGTCGAAGATAGACTTCGCAGTTATGTTCTGATTCGTTTAAAAACTTCAGAAAGTAGAAAAATTATTTTTTCATTTAATATTTTAAAAAGCGCCATAGCTCCCCTAATTTCCAACCTTTTTCAAAATCTCTTGATAATTCTAAAAGAAAATAAAATGTTCTATTAGAACCAAAAGGAAATAAATGAATTATTTTGATTTGGAAAGAAATGCCGCTTTTTTTAAAAACTTTATGCGGATCAGTCTATAAAATATCCAACACCTTTTAGCCACAGTAATTTTTCACTGTTTGCAGGAAATAAAATTGGTTGGTTGGAATAAAAGGTGTTGGATATTTCATAGACTGATCCGCGAAGCCGGTGTTGGATTTTTGGGAGTTTAAAATCCCTAAAAGCGGCTGCAGACCGCCCACTACCCTACCTTTGATTTAAAATTACTGTGGCTACCGAATACGGTGTTGGACATACTATAGGATTTTTTAGTATCGATATTTCGAAAACCAAACGTGGTATCGATTTTTTTTGACGTGTTTTATCGAAAAAAAATAAAAAATTTATAAAAAATGGGGGGTACATGGAATTTTCAAACTTTGACCAATTTTATCTCCGAAGCCATAAGAGACCGACATTTTTTTTTCCAGATTCGGTTTAAGAGGGTAAAACTCCATGTTTCTAAAAAAAAAAATTGGAGCATTGACCCTAAAGTAAAATTGTTCCAAATAACCTCCCTAACTTCTCAGGAAGACGAGTATATAAGGAAAAGAATGGAACGGCTGTATCGATATCGAGGAACAGGTTTACTTTAGCCCACATTCTCAGAATTTTTTTTTTTTTTTAGGGGTAAAAGGGGGTTAAAAATAAATAAAAATTGTGAAAAAAAAAAGTGTCGCTCGGATCTAGTTTCGGAGATATAGCCATCGGAAGTTTTGGATATAGCTTTTGGAAAAATCATCATAAGTTGGGAACCCCTGAATGGATACCAAAAATATGGGTGTCAAATGAAAGATAATTTAATGGCCTACAATAATGGTAAGCAAATCTTTGAAATTTAGCCCATAATTTTGGAGATATTACGATTTTTCTGAAATTTTGACCAATTTTTTTTTCAAAAACCGTTATTTTTTCCAAAAAATGCCTGAATGACCTATAACTTTTTTAGCTTCATAAGAAAGCTTAATTTATTCCCCTTAAAATAGTGTATCGTTTGTTCCAAATTTTTGCATATTTACCCCCTTTTTGACCGAAAATCAAAAAAATTTATTCAATGAATTCTTATGAAAACTATGTATTTATGGACAAAAACAATAAAAAACCAACAACAACAACAACAACAAAAACAACAAGAACAACAATTATTATAAGACGATTCTCATTATAAAACTTAAAATTTTTTATTAAAAATCGCGCGCGTCTTTTAACGGATTATTATAACGGATTATAAGACGATTCTTACTTTTTAATAAAAATTTTTGTTTTATAATGTGTCGTATTGAAAAAGAAAGCGCCGCAGGCGAAAAATTTTTATTAAAAATCGCGCGCGCAATTTTTAATAAAAATTTTTAAGTTTTAAAATGAGAATTGTCTTATAACGGATCATGATAACGGATTATAAGACGATTCTTTCTTTTTAATAAAAATTTTTGTGTTTTATAATGTGTCGCATTGAAAAAAAGAGCGCCGCAGGCGAAAAAGTTTTATTAAAAATCGCGCGCGCGATTTTTAATAAAAATTTTTAAGTTTTATAATGATAATCGTGTAATAATTGTTGTTGTTGTTGTTGCGGTTGTTGTTGTTGTTGTTGTAGGTATTTTTTAGTTTTGTCTATAAATACATAGTTTTCATGAGAATTCATTGAATAAATTTTTTTATTTTTCGGTCAAAAAGGGGGTAAATATGCAAAAATTTTGAACAAACGATACACCATTTTAAGGGGAATAAATTAAGCTTTCTTATGAAGCTAAAAAAGTTATAGGTCATTCAGGCATTTTTTTGGAAAAAATAACGGTTTTTTAAAAAAAAAATTGGTCAAAATTTCAGAAAAATCGTAATATCTCCAAAATTATGGGCTAAATTTCAAAGATATGCTTACAATTATTGTAGGCCATTAAATTATCTTTCATTTGACACCCATATTTTTGGTATCCATTCAGGGGTTCCCAACTTATGATGATTTTTCCAAAAGCTATATCCGCAACTTCCGATGGCTATATCTCCGAAACCAGATCCGAGCGACTTTTTTTGATTACATATTTCTTCTTAAAATTAAAAAGCACATAATATAAGTTTGGTTTTAAAAAGGTTTGCGAATGTTAGCTAAAGTAAACTTAAGCCGAAATGACATTTGGGTAATTTCTCGCCATAACGTTTATGTCATAGCCTTTCCTATCTGACCCATTACAAATTTTGGGAATCGCATTTAAAAAACTTTTAGTTTTTTTCCTCCAGTGAAATTTCAAAAATATGGGTTAGAGGCTTTCTACCGAGAGCGACGATAAGTTAATAAAGTTCATATTATTGAAAAGTTCGAAAAAAGTCGGAAAATTTTGAATATTAAACAATTAAAACAAGAAAACAGAAACACGTAGGTACTTACTCACAGAATTGAAGAAGCTCAGATCAGCGGCAAGACGCTACAGTGGATATTGCACTCTGGCAGCAACACAATGCGAAACCGAACACTTTATTTTAAATAATCAAAAGAAGCACTTGCTAAATTGCGGAATAACACTTAATTGCTTATTACAAAATGAAAAAGATTTCAACATAATTACATTTGAATTTAGAATATAAAAAGCAACAACAAAACACTGCACTTTCACTAGCGGCTCTGCCGACGGTGCCGCTTAAGATATGATTTTGCATATTTTGCCACATTTTGATGAAATATTTCATTTAATTTAACACAAAACACTAGTGAAGATATTAATTTTATTTCTTTTTAAATTTTCTGATTAACAATTACGCAAAAAAGAATCAAAAATTAACTTGAAAAATAAAACCGTTCTTCGTTGCAGTAGAAATAATAACTAACGAGTGACAGTTAATTGCGTTGCCACCTGATCCCCACAGCGACAGAAAAGCTTTGAAAGTCTGTTCACACGGGTCGCTATTATTAAAACAACTATAATTTACAAAGTCATAGCGCCTAAACAATTGAAATTGATTTTTGAACACACATATAATGTTATTCAATCTAAAAATTTCTATTTGGAGATAAATACGGTGATATTACCCCATAAAAAATTCCATCGTGAGTGTCGCTGTACGCATGAAAGACTTTTCTTTTTTAATCCTCTGTCACTCAGATGGTTTTGACCACAACTTTTTTTAACATCAATTGAATTTTATATATAGGGTGTCCCATTATAACTTACACAGCTGAATACATAAGTCAAAAGTCAAGTTAGAAGTCAAAGTGACCCCTGAAGGTCATTTCAAGGTCAAATTCCCGCTTGGTGCAGAATTGTCGTGCGCCAAAATTCTGTTCAATTTCATTCAGTCAAGTGTGTTGTAAATTTGACAGCGTATTACCTCTGGCGGTATTTACGTCAAACGCAGAATTCGGTTTAACTTATGCATTCTGCGGTTGACGTAAAACCGCCAGCGGTAAGCTGCTGTCAAAATTACAACACAGTCGACTGAATGAAATGGAACTGAATTACGGCGTACAACGTAAATGCCGCTACCGCTGTCAGTGGAATTAGATTTAATTTTAGTTTCACCGGTGCGGCAGACAAATCAGTGTTGCATTTCCAACCAGATTGTGCCAATTTAATAATTTAAGTTTTTAGTGTCAATTTTCATTTTATAAAAAGTGATTTTAATAAAGAAAGAAACATACATAATTAAATTATGTACAACGAATTACTAATAGACGAAGAAAAAGTTTTCACTTTGTCACAGTCAAATATTTTTTAATACAAAAATTACTTTCTTGTTAATACAAAATAACAGCTGAATTTCCCTCGTATGTCGCAATTCTGTTCACTCGACGGATTTTACGAGGGTTTTACCGTTATGCGTTAAACAGAACTCCGGCGGTTGACGTAAATACCGCCAGCGTAAGATACGTTGTACGGTAAAATCGTCGTAAAATCCATTCGAATAAACAGAATTGCGATGTACGACTGCTTTTCACTCACTTCAAATAGACACTACAAACTTATGTTAATAAATTGACACAAGATTATTTGAAATGCATCACTGTTATCAGTGCCGTGACGGTAAAATTAAATTTAATTCTACTGTCAGCGGTAGCGGTATTTACGCCGAAATTCTGTTCCATTTGATTCAGTTTCTTATGAACAAAAATAAACAAAAAAATGGACTTACAAAAAGGCCTACATCCCCCCTGCTTGTGCGCTGTTGTCCATTATGCGACGCTTGCTCCCTCTCCTCTCCCTCCTTTACTGCGGAAGTATTTTATGGACGACCACTAACTTTTGTTATCTAAAAAAAACCTATTACATTTTTGAATTAATGTTGAATATAATAACATCATTATATAACGTGTTTTATTTTTGTACGGCAGATCTCCTGTGTAGTAGCTCGGATAAATCAGGTGGCAACACTAATTAACTATTACTCGTTAGTTATTATTTCTATTCCAATGTGCGGTTTTAACTTTTCAAGTAAAATTTTGATTTATTTACGTAAATGTGAATTATAAAATTTAAAAAGAAATAAAATATCTAATCTTAATATCCTCACCAGTGTTTTGTGTTAAATGCAATGAAATATTACATAAAAATGTGGCAAAATATGCAAAATTTCATCTTAAGCGGCACCGTCGGCAAAGCCGTTAGTGAAAGTGCAGTGCGATGTAGTTGCTTTTTACATTATAAATTTAAATAAATATCGTATAATTTTATTTATAGATTTGGTATGTGGTAAGAAGCAACAAGTGCTTAAAAAATATTATATTTTTTTTTCATTTGAAAGTGTTTGTTCTATATATTAAAAATACTTCGTTGATTAATACTTCCCTTCGTGCGTTCGGTATAAATACATTGCAGTTGTTGCCGAAGTGCTGCATCCGCTACGGTAAGTGTTTCCGTTTTTGCTTTTTCTTATTCCGATTTTGTTGCTTTCATCATTTATTTTTTTTTTCAAATAATTTTTTCGAATTGCAAATATACTCCAGAAACTAATAAATTCATAAGAATCATATGTCAGAACATAAAAGATTTCAAAATTTCCTGATTTTGTACATTCAAACTCATATCAACACATCGATTGAGTTTTTTCACATTTGCAATTGCTTTGAGACGGCGACTAATGGTTGGTTTTGATACATTGAAAGTCTCAGCAAGGCATTATAAAGTTGTCGATGTATTCCGCAGTTCGTCATCAATACCGCTACCTTGTTGACCACGTGGTTCATAGTCCAAGCCAAAATTGCCTTCTCGGAAATTGCCAAACCATCATGGCACTGTGCGTTCGTTGCAGGTATCTGGTTCCAAAACTTGATTAATTTCATTCGAGTACGCTTTTGACTACTTTGTACGAATGTTTTATTCTAACGTTTAGATGCAATGAACTTTTTTAATTTGAAATACTCACCCGGCACTGATTAATTAGAAAAAGGCTTTTAATTGGGTTATTGCATTGTATGTATTTCAGTTTTTTTTTTTGTCCCCTTACTTTACGGCTGTAATAGCATTCATAGAAAAAGCATCATAAATATATATATAACATTTGCATATAAATATACTATAAATTGAACACAAGCTTAACTCGCCGATTGAGATATATCTTGTCCCCCCAATTTACAATATAAATAAATACAATTGAGATAGAAAATGCTACTGTCTTGTATAGAAAAACAGTTCCTTCTTCAGACTTCCATATTTTGTACCTATTTGTGTTTCATGCCCCGATGACTTGAACTTTTCTTATTGAGCTCGCCATGACTGCGTTGATTTGTTTTCATGTTATGTTCGCTATTTTGCTTATGGCTTGATGTTTTACTATTGATATTATTTCCATTTTGGCTTGTCTGCTGACTTGATGTTGGTGCATTCATACTGTTATCGTCACTTTGACGCCGTCGTCTCGCCTTAGCTTTTTGTGGCTCATCATCACTGCTTTCTAGACGTTCCAACTCTGATGCTTCCGATAATGTTGTCAATTGACTACGCAATTTATCGATAACTATATTTACTTTACGTCGTACATCCCCCATACAACGTATGTCACGTTGTATACGCGGCAATTCGTCTAAGCAAGATTTTTCATCGACACCCTCAAAAGCGATTCGCTCGAGATCGCATAATAGTCCAAAACGCTCTTCAGGAGCGGCTTGCATTATTTGACGCAAGCGAAATTGCAAACGTGCAAAATGTGTTGTCAGCGAGAGGAAGGCCTTCTGTAGCCCTTCGAATTCGTTCTCTAGATTGCGTACATACTGGCAATTGATGTGCTGCTCACTCTTTGCTGGATAAGAACAAGATGTGTACGGTGACTCTGTGTTGAAGTCTTCCCGATCATTTTTGTTATAAGGACAGACCATTCCATCATCATTTTCGTCATTCTCCTCTGATGGGTTCTCCTTTTTTTTACAAGAGCAGCAAGGCATTGTAGGGGAAAGTTTTTGTGGAAAGTCGCTTCAAAATAATGAAGAGCCAAATAAAAATTTTTTGTTTGTTTTCTTTTCTTGTTTTTTATATTTTCAAATTGAAATTTTGACTGTAATGTAAAAGTAATAATGATATGAAATTATATTGCGCAAGCCTTATTTTTGTGTGGTAGAAAGAACTGAAACAAAGTGAATTTCAACAAGTACTTACTCTTCCATTTTCAGTAAGACACGAACTTATTCTCATTTCAGACCTATAGACTGATAAAAAAGAAAACTTTCTTCAATGAACGAGTAAGTTCCATCATTCAGTGAAGAATAGTTCGATCTTGCGAAAAAAAATCTAAGGAACACTAATCATTCAAACACATCGACTAAGTATTCTTTCTTGATATGTAGTTAATGAGTGTAATGATGAAAATTCGACAAAGGGTAAATCGTTATAGCTTCGAACTATCGAAACTGTTGAGCTCAAAACTTTACTATGGAAAGACCTACTAACTAATTTTTCTGGTGTTCCTTAATAACTCGAGGACAGTGTGTGAAGAAGAAGATTCAACCGCAAATTCTATAAGCTGTACAATATCTGCATACATGTAATTCAAAAAGTAACATCGAGCGAATGATAGAAGCGCTCCAGCTAAGATAATCTTCATTTCGCAACGTCAGCTTCAAGAAGAAATGGCAGGGTGAACCTTTCAGATTAACACCAACACCAGATCATTCTGCACAGTGTAAGCAAGTACTTTGTATGTTACACCATGCTTTTACGCTTCGCTATCTTCGAAGCATTTTTTTCTTAAATTTTTTTTTGCATTCATTATTCTTAACAAAATTACATTCCACTTCTAAAAACTTCTGCCATCGTCGCTACATACGTCAATAAGGGTTGCGGCATCAAGCCTACACTCTATAAACGTGTTCTTACAAAAGACCAAACAGCTAAGCTTTTTATAACGCACACAGCATATAATACCTTTTCAAAACAATTAACACAAAATAAGGGTACCAAAAATATATCTATAGTACATACCTAGATATTAAAACATAATACAAAATTGTATTGAATAAAGCAAAATTGCCAGGAAGCTGCAAACATGGTTCAAATAAATTCTGACCGTGACAAAACCCTCAACATCAGCAGATGTCACGAAACAAGCCATGCTTTAAGGCAGGATGTACGACAAAAATAATTCAATATAAAATCGAGACGCATGCGCCAAAAATAGTACACAACTCACATACATCATAAAATTTCGAGTTGATTTACTATACCATATATGATTAAAGAGAAGAAAACCAGATGTAGTAGAACTTGAGAGAAGAAGGAAATATCAACTAAATCAAAAATAAAATTAAAGATGACAAAGAGCCACCAAGAACCAAGAGCAAGTAAATCATTGGACCATATAAAAATTGATGCTGCACTTTGTAAGCAAACTTTTAGAGTCGGCAAAGTAACATCGAGACTCTGAGTATATGAGCCGCCGGCAATGTAATGGTAATGAACTCGAACAATATGAATGAATGAATGAATTCAAAACGAGTCTAAATTTATCGCATAAAGATTGAAATGCAGGAAAACATCCCTTATGAATTTTTATACCTGCGTGAACGCATGCGCGCCGTCACACAATATATAAGTATGTACATGCGATATTGAGGATTTAATTTAAACCCGCATTATGAAAAAGGATCTCCCCTAGCCAGGCTAAGGAGGTTGGTTGTTATTGTCATTGTTGCTGTTGTAACACTGCGGAAAATTGCAAAAATATGTTGTAAGGCACGTTTATGAGAAATTCAGTTTTTACGCTGTGGTAGTTCTTTACATTCTACACATAAATAAATATTGGCCTTGGTTACTTACATATATAGGTTTTCTTTTTTTCTTATAGAATTTTTTTTGGACAATACTTGCGAGAGTTCATTGACGTGTAACTGATTGGAAATTCGTATTATTTTTGATAAATTGTTTTTAATGGCAGAGATTTTCAGTTGATGGGAATTTAGTTTTTTTTTTTTTTGCATTATATGTTACATTTTTGGGGGCGTGCATTCTGTATTAAAGCAGAAATTACACAATAACTTGAAATCTTATAAAATTTCGTGTGATTTGTTAGAACTTTTAAGGTATAAATTGTTAGATGCTGCTCTAAGTTAACATTAAATGCACTAACGACAATTTAATTGAGTTTCATCGATTGATTATGCAGTTTTGGTTTACCTAAGCATCTAGCTCTTGAAACATATCTTTCGCAAATCTAAAAATGTTAATGCCAAATAGGAAATAGGGTGACTCAGAGCTAGACTCAGCATACAATTGCGAGGCCCGGGCCTATGTAACTTTAAATTTATTCAATCGAATCAACAAATGAATTGTTAATTAACAACATTCAAAAGTTCAACACAGTAATCTTCTGACAATATATTAGAAGATAGAAGTAGTAGTTATACATTCTTAAATACTTCATTGATAAAAGTGCAAAATTTGGCCTAGTAAGTAACTAGGTATATATGAAACTAAGAGAAACTATGAAAATTGTTTTTTCTGCTCAGTCTCGTCTGGTCTGGTCTGGTATGGTTTGCTTAAATGAAAGGATTAACTAATAATTCTGAGATAATCAAAAAAATTCCGCAGATACAGTTTTGTCAGAAACAATTACTATTTATGGAGACTTCCCAAGCCCATTTACTGGAAAGGTCAATCACGATTCCGCCCCGTCAACTCACACGCACAATTTCATTGTGTAAGAATCTGATGGTAGGCTGGTGTTTCTGTTGATACATTTCAAAGTCAAATTTGGGAAATCTCTAAAATGTAAATAGATATCTCTGGTTTTATTTAACTAAGTAATATTAATAAATTTACAAAAATTTTGTTTACATTTTTGTATAATAGAAATAATATAGGTGTTTCTTTTTAAAACATTTTGAATTCATTTAGAAATTACACATACATATGTATAGTATACTTAAGTATTTAGTAAAACATATATTTATGTTTGCCCACAAATTATTAGACAAAAACTTGTTTTTAATTTATGGTAAGACTACAGAAAAAAAAATTAACTTATTACAAAAATCTCATTTTTTCTTAAAAAAAAAATGTAACCGTAAAAATAATATGGCAAACTTCAGTTTGGCTCTTTGTTCATTTTGGCAAGTTCTTGAGTTATAAATGGTTTTATTTTTAATATATAAAGAAAGCATAAGGAGGTGGTTTCAAGATGTTCCAGCTGTAACAAGTTCTTTGTATATTAACAATTTACTGTATATTTTGATTTTAATTTTTAGTTATTCACGCTATAAGGATAGGGAAGAAAAGTAACATCAAATGAAATAAGAAACTTTGAATATTCGGCATAACAGTTGGAACATTGAGCATGAAACTTAAAATAAAATAAATTGTTAATGCTCCATGGTATCAAAATTGATATTTTCAAAAGCAGAACTGTTTTAAAAGGTAACAGGTTATAGATATAAATTTTTCACTTTTATTAAACTGAATTTTTTTTGTAAACTTTTGAAAATATCTCGCTTGCAAAGTTTTCCATTAAGCAATAATCATTAAGAAACTTAAACTAAGACTAAAGTTATTTTTTTTACATAACAAAAGTGTAGCTTTTGAGGAAAGTTGTGGCTTTGACTTTAATTTTGTTTTTGGTTTTTTTGGTATGGCACTAAATTTGGCATTCTACATTTTTGTTGATATCTCTGTTTGTTTTTGGTTTAATTAACACTAGTCTTATTTTTACATACATCACATGACATGAAGTAATTTTAAAAAATTAAATAAAAATATTTCTTTGTGATGAAAATAACTTAATAATACACATACATATAAACTGAATAACCCGGCATATACCCACATATGTATTTACTCTTTGCACGCTATAAGGAAGGTGCGTGCCTTAAATATGCCAATTGGGGAATTTTAAAACTGCCAGCTCTCAAATAAAAAAAAATTATTTTACTGAAAAAAAAAATAAGTATTTGTACTTCATTTGAATTTTTGGTTTTTTCTTCAAAACTATTTCAGCATTTTAAGCACATTTTGAAGCTGAAGAATTATTATTACAGTATATAATTTCTAATTGCTTTCTAAGCGGCTGTGAGAAATTCATAAATGGTTTCATATCGTACAGAATTTTGAGAAGGAAAAAATTATTTTTTAAGGAACTTTTTGATTTTTTTTAATATTAAAAATGAATTGTAGATATTTAAAATTCGCAAAAATACGAAAAAAAAGAAAACTTTCCATACATTTTCATATGGAATACAAAGTAGGACGCATTTTAATTAAAAAAAATATTCAGAGATTACTTACATTAACATTTTTAAACAATATAGAAGACAGCAGTATTAAAATTCCCGCATGACCTATTAAAGGTCCACCGAAAAATATCCACTTTAAACAAAAAATACTGAGAACTTTGAAGATTCATCAAATTCAAGAGAGTTTAATGAGAAAACAGAAGTATCAAAGCTTGTTTCTACGTATATGCTCTACCCGTAGCAGTTCTTTTATTTTTTTTGACCAAAAATAAGTTTCTGTTTCACTTCGTAATTATGAGTAAAAATAACAAAATTTAAACAATATTCAATTCTTTCTTTTACGGGTGGGATTTACATATACTTTTCTTTGGATATTTTTCCCATATCCAAATTTTACTAA
Source organism: Meiosimyza platycephala (assembly GCA_963662105.1). Taxonomy (NCBI): domain Eukaryota; kingdom Metazoa; phylum Arthropoda; class Insecta; order Diptera; family Lauxaniidae; genus Meiosimyza; species Meiosimyza platycephala. Next base: position 100,546,145 of record OY759208.1, on the reverse strand, counting down.
CTAATCTCAAATTTGTTCTACTGCTACTAAAATCGACGTCACCCTTATCACTTCGCTTCCTGTGACGACAACAGCATATTACCCTGCGTCTGCACCAGCAGCATTAGTATTTTATTCATCAGATTATCCGCTTCAGTATCTTCCATACTATTCAATTTGGCCGATATAAAACCACAGAATTTTGAATTCAACACCTCACGCACTGTTTGTGGTGGTGGCATATCGAGCCCACCATTTTGTTGCCTTAAATGACGGTACTGTTGCATCATTTGGCCGCCATAATTGTCATCATCATCATCGTCGTCATCATCATCGTCGACACCATCGGCATTGATATCTTTGCGTCGACGCTTGCCGCCGACAGCACCATTGCCGGCACCGCCTCCAACCCCACCCGAATTGGAATTATCCAAAATAAGTGGATATGGAAAATCAGCATCAATTGCATCTAACTCCTCCACCTCATCGGAGCCATGTTGACTGAGCGCTGCATTACGTATTGAGGAAGCTTCATCGCCGCTGCGCATCGAGCTGGCATCCATATCATCGAAGGTGTTATTTTGTGTTGTAGTCGATGATGAATTGTCGTTACGTGTAGAGGATACACGTGTGTCATGATGATGTTGATGCTGATGCTGCTGATGATTTGAATGTGATTGTGGTGGGTTTGATATACCATTGTGTGCAGCATTTGGCTGCTGTTGAACATTTGAAGCAGCAGCAGCGGCGGCCGCGGCAGCAGCAGCAGCTGCTGCATTACTTAGATCCATCTCGGGTTTAACAAAATAATAATAATCATCATGGGTCATATTCAATGAAGAACGACTGGAGAGATTTAATGCGGCCTCATTGAATGATGAGTGTAGTGTGTGATGCTTTTGTCCAGATTTATTTAATGAGTGTTTGTTATTATTACTATGGTTGTTGTTGTTATTGTGTGTTAAGCTCATATTGTGATGTGATAGTACACTAAGATTAAGGCCTCCACAACTACCGCCGCCACCGCCTCCACCTCCACCTCCGACCGAAGAACCTGAATGATCGGCCATGTGGGAGCCGCCCCTGCAATGAAATTTGTAAAAATTAAGACGAGGTAAAGAGGTTATAATGAATAGTTTTAGTAAAAATTTTGTTAGCTCTTAAACATTAAGAAGGGAAATGCGAAAATTTACTAAAAGAAATTTTTATTTCTGAACCTTTAATGCTGCAAATTTTTTCACATACCGAATAGATCATAAAAAACTTGAAGTCGGGTAGTTTTGGTCTAGAGTAATAACTTAAAAAATAAAAAAAAAATAATTTTCTTCAAAAATTGGAAGAAGCGACAAAAATATCTAGCTGAAATCAAATTTTTCACTATTAAGAGCCGTTTTCACAATGTTGGTTACGTCTTACCGGGCAATTTTACGTAAAATTTCATACAAAAAACTGTCAGTTAAAGTTCGGGTTATGTTTAACTGGACATTGTGAAGACAGACCCTAATAGGTATTTCACTTTTTGGAAGAAAAAATTAACTATGTTCTTTAATACCCAGTTCTTAGAAATGATTTTACGTTTCATCAAAACAAGTTAAGGAAATTCCTGAAACATGGGTTTGGCTGTTCTAGTAAAACTTTCATTTAATTTAGTAAATTTATTTATGGAAGAACGGAAAGAATGTTTTGGGCCAATTTTTCCTAGTTCAAGGAACTATTTACTCAAATTAAGGGAACTGTCTGTTTAAAGAAAACTTTACATATTTAAAACTAGTATAAATCTATTTTCGGTGCATGGATGTTCACTGAAGAAGAATTCATATTATCATGCCTTAGTAGTGTTTAGTACTATTTTCGCCCTAAGATTAATTTAAAATTTTGGCTTCACCCAGTCACTATCTTGCTCCTACTCAATATACTGCATATATTTTCAAGATATTTTACAGCCAATAGTCACCCTTAATTTTAAGGGCTAAAAATAGTTTCAACACTAATACCAAACCAGCCAATAAGAATTTAATATTAATCTTTAAAGAAAAAATTTGGTACCCCAACATCAAAAATTTCCCATACACAAAAAGAGAAATTACTTAACACAAGCTGTTGTTGTTGTAGCTATAAAATAGTCAACTGAAAAATATCAAATTACAAACAATTTTTCGAAAACAGAAACTAGCTCCCAACAACAACAAAAACTTAAGAAATAAACCAGGAGTATAAAGGATAGAAGCCAAGCAACAACCAAATAATGTTCGTTTTCTTTGGAACATCTGCAATGCGCAGCTATTTATAGACCAGTCTAGAAGCGAAGATCATAGGGCATACATACGATAGTACTATATGTATGTATGTATGTATACAAAACAAAAAATGCGCCCGATTAAACATTAGCGCTCTATACAAATAATACGCGTTCTCAAATATACAAGACACGTCCTATACAAATTTCAGGTGCTCCAGAAAAAAACTGAAGGCTTTGTTTGTAATAGCAATGGAGAAACCAGGATTTCACTGCTATCTTCTACTTCATTGCTATGGGAAATTGTGAAAATTATTCAAATGCAGCAGAGAACAAACAAAACGTAGTGATTTTTAATCTTCTCTAAATGGTTTTTACAATATTCGTATGTTTACCCTGGGAAATGTATGGTACCACAATCGCAATGAGTCTTTATGGTTTGAGCCGTATTTTCGCTTTAATTTTTTTTTTTCTTTTTCTGCTTAAGTTATGTGCCTTAAGTTGTTTGTGTTTTTGTTGTTGTTTGATACTGATTGTTGCTGTTATACAAAATGTGGTTGCATATGTTCATCGTCAGCGGTTGTTGTTATCAACACATTGTTTCCGGTTCCCATTTGAATTGGACGCTCAAGTGAGATTTTCATTTAAGTCTTAAAGATCTTAAATTGGTACCTGTACCGAGAATTTTTGTTTTTGAAAATATTTTCGGACAGCTTTTAAAATTCTCATAAGCACCACTATTCGAGAAACATACTAGAGCTTACAACTTAAATTCATTTCCAAGAATCGTAACGGTACTCTTTTTAGACTTAACGCCAGGAGCGTAAAAATAGATGAAAGCGGACAAGCAGAGCGAGGGATCAGGGCTTTTTCGGAAGTCCACTTTTTAACAGTTACTCTTACATTTTTCATTTTTTTTTTTGTTCAAAAAAACGAAAAAAAATTTAAAAAAAGAACAAATAAAAGAGGAATTGCACAATCCTTTGTGAACATCTTTTAAGGGGGGTTTTGACACTCAGGCTTTCTGACGTTCAACACTTTCAGATATATGTTTGACCGCTTACGAAAACCTATATTATTCAATCATGTTCCCATCCGCCACGTCAAATGCTCTGAATTGCGAATACCGCTAACGTATCATATCAATCAATGTATGTATGTTTGTACGTTAGTTAATATTACGTCCACTGGAACAGAAAATCTTTCAAAAGCTGACTAGAAGAGCCTGAATTTTACTTGCACCTGATTAAATGAGTCAAAGCTGAACTGTGTGAACCCAAATTCTAATAATTGAAAACATAAAAAATTTAAAATGCAATCGAATCAACTACAACAACAACGCAATGCAGTTCAATAGCCCAGCAAACAGTCAAATGCGCTGAGCTGTTTTTGCATAAAAATTGACGGTAATTCGAATGTAGAAATTTCATGTGCGCTTAGGCCAACCGGTCTGCTTGTTACAATATGATGATTGCTATTATTATTTCTTAGTAGTTTCCCAGTAAGCAACTATAATCGCGGAAGAGTGATATTTTAATCGCCGAACCGATAATTTTGTATTCTGATGCCAACCGATAGTTTATCCGAGAGAAACTGTTCCCTCTGTAGCGATTCGTCAAAACGATTCGCATTTTAATCACAAGGAAGAGTTTTAAACGATTATTTTTTCAGGTGATATACATAGGTATAGGCGTCGAAAATTACGTAAACATGAATCGGCATTTTAATTTGAATTAAAAATGCCATAATATTTAACATACCATGAACAGAAGGCTGCAACGTGACAACGCTGATACGGCGCTTTGCTTCTAACCATAAATTTACGTTCGATGTCGTATTTGCACATTGCATATTCGAAAAATTATATCAAAACATATTGCATTAGAACATTTGAAATGCCAAAACAATATACAATAGTTGAAATTTAATTTAACTCTTCTAGAATGGTTATAAAATCATCGCTTGGAAAATTCAAAAATCTTTCAAATTTTGGCTAGGTGTTTATCCTTTTGGTAACAATACGCTCAGTCGTTATTATTTTAATAAAATGTATAGGGTGTTTTTTTTTTGACTCTCAAAGTTCTGAATTAAAATGAAACACAAAAAGTTGTCCAAATGATCGGATTATTAGCTCTATTATCAGCGAGATAATTTTCTGCCGTTTTGCATTTAGATATGAATTTGAACATGTGAGTGACACCACAGGCCAATATTTATCACAGCGTTGAGGTCAAATTTTCAAACACTTTTTCGAGCAATTAAGGTGTAAATATGGATTTTTAAAGCAACAATTATTTATTGCTAATTATTGTGCTTGTACAGAATATAGTTTATTATTGGAATATAGTTTGACATTGGTATGTCAAAGCCATCCATTAATAAATTGCTAATATTTTCTTCAAATTTTTTTGAGTATATGCTGGAACCGAATTCAGACTCATTTGTAGAGCCAAAAACTCTAACTCCTGTATACCCATATTTAATGAGGCTCTAACGCTCAATAGATTTATTTCAAAAGAGATTTCATATAAATTTTATCAAAAATTTAATCATTGACTTAAATAAAGGTTAAAATCAACAATTTTTACTTCTACTGTATTTTTTTATCAATAAAGTGATTTGGTCATTGTCAAAAAAAAAAAAGGATAAACAATTAAAGATAGAAAATAACAATACAGCAAATTGTCAGATATCATCATTATACCCAGTAAACACTTGGAATAATTCTAAATCTGCTACTTTTTTACCATTTGTAGATTTGAACTCTTACCAAAAAATTATTTTTTTTATGCATGACTACTAAATTGCAGTCAAAACTCTTTCTGAACAAGCGTTTTTACATTGAAAAAATTTTTAATTTACAAAATTTTTATAAAGTTTACAGTAAAAAAAACAATATTTTTATTAAATTTCAAACTGTAAAACAAACTGACTATATATAAGTGATGCTCCAGAATAACTTCGCAAAATGACAGGCATGCGCATGCCGCAATCAATACTATTATATAAAGAGCAAAAGTTTGTTTGTTTGTATGAAAGGGGTACTTAATCTCTTGAAGTACTGCATCGATTCTAAGGATTCTAAGGGGCGTGGCATCTCCCATACAACAAAAACACTGTATATTGACACCTATGGTGGCAGGAGTTTTCCAATTTCATGCTAGAATGTATATTGTCTATGGCAAACACCCTTCTTTACAACAAAATCACTTTAAGCGCTATAACTATTTCGGCATCTATAGTAGCTACAGCTGTAAAACTTTATACATATATATATGTATATTGATTGTGCTAATCTACTTGCAAAATGTAAACGGGATTGGGCAATGAGGTGTGGCTTCTCCCATACAATAAAAACACTTAAATTATTTTTCTTGGTACGTATACCAAGTTGTGAAACCTATAGCGTAAGATGTATGTATATTTTGATTCATTATAGGAAAGGATAAAATAATTACAAAAGTAAATTTTAAAATTTACTGATAGTTACTAGCTCTGGAAGTAACTCCTAAGTTCTCAATTTGAACATCGTGATAAAAAAAACGCTAATTTAAAGATTAAATTTAGGCATGAAGGCTATAAGGTCAGCATTTCTTTTTGATATACATAGGGTTTTTCCTCAAATTAAATTCATTCTCGCCTAACTAAACTAATTGTCAGATAAATTATCAAAAATACCCATTATATGTAGGAAAAATAGAAATTTTTCAGCCCGGTGTTATTTATGACTTTATAAACTATAAAGCGAATACAATAATTGGCGCTGACTAAATTAAATATAATTTAATATACTATGTATGCATATTATTTAATTGTATTATATGAATACGCCCAGTTATGACGCCATCTTCAACTTCTACTTAATGTTTGTTGCCTGCTTGCCTGTCTGTTGGCGACCTCCTCAACAACATCAACAGCCAGTACGGCATAACTTTGGCTGGCTGACTGACTATGGCTGCCACATTATAATTCACTGATTTTTTTCCATATTCAGCTCATTTGCTTATTAAATGAAATGTTTTTTTTTCTGTTTTTTTTTTAATTTTAGTTACCCCTCCTTATCCATAGTCGTGGTCGTCGTAGTCGTCGTTTATTTAAACGTAGATTACGCTATATGGTTGTTGTAGTAACAATTTTTATGACTGTTGTTGTCCATATTATTATTCTTGCATTGGTAAATGTATTATAGTACGTATATGTGTAATAACTTGATGCTTGTATTTGTGCCAAATTATTTAAATTTTTAGTCGGCAGTGTGTTATTGTGGTTCTATGAATTTTTGACATTTTTTGAGAATTTGGTCCATTTAGTGTTGATGTTGTTATTGTGCTTAGAATTGGCATCTAAAATATTTTGCTGTTATCAGTATCATTCGTTACCAACCATTTAGTGCTGATTATGGTTTAACGCTTTGGGTTAAGAATTAGAAAATATTCACAGCAAACCACAATTTACATTTTTCATTAAATGAAAAAAAAATTGAATTTCTTGAATAACATTTGCATTCATAAGTTCGAGCTTTAGTTTATAGAACAGTCTGTTGTGATGGTATGCAAAATATATGTTTATCTTATTATCTGAAAATTACTTTCTTAATGCTATTTTTGAAAATTTTAACTTGAAAGGGTCATTTTATTTAAATGTATATGGAATGCCTAACATATAAGTTTATAAGTTTTCAAAAAATCCAATATTTATCGACGATTATGGTGATTATTAACTTTCGATATTCTATTTAAAAACCCGTTAGGCGGCGCCTTGCAACCCATCATTTGTATCTGAAGTGAAGACAGTTCAAACGTTCTCGCGGTTAAGAAAGGCGCCTCTAATGGATACTTCTCTCCTTGAGTTTCACAAGCTATGGTTTGTATTGTTGTGTACGCCACATTCCGATAGCCTACAAATAAACACACTCAATTGTATACTTTTGGCATTGAATTTTGTTTGAAGTCAACCTCGTAAGTAAGCAACTTTAGAAAATAACTATCAGTTTGGAAACAGCTATGAAACTAATAGGGTGAGATGCTTTCTGATTAAGGTCAGAATAGGGTTTGAATAGCGTTATCACTTATGCCAAAAGACTTTCTGAACAGATTGATGTGAATTCTGTCTTTGAGATAGAAACGAATATGCGCCCAAGGAGAATCAAATGCAATGAAGAAATCTTTTGAAGTCAATTTCTCCTATTCAGTCCTGGATGTATGTACATAGCTATCGTATCAGCAAATGAAAAGTTATTGTGATAATTTTAGCGTCTTATACGACATCCAAGCATTATCACTCTGTGGTCCAGTAAATCTTTAAAAAAACAGCCGAAATCTACAGAAGATTCTCCCATATGGAGAAGAATGTGATATCAATGGACAAGAAATGCAACCAGAACTAATTATCCTATCGCCGATGCTGCCATCTACAATAAATCCACTAAGCTACAAGAACGATGTAATTGGACATTTTTTAGCTTAAGATATGATTTTTAAAGTGAAAGGAGGTTAAAAAAATGAAAAGACCATAATATCTAGAAAACTGTACCATTCAAAAAATTTTATTTTCATTTTCGAATTCAGCAGAAAAAAATACATAAAAAAGTAAACTGTCATTAAAGGAACATAAAAAAATCATTTTGTAAACTAGTGTTATTCAAGTAAAATTTTTCTAAATTGTATAAAATAATTTGTTTTTAAATTTATCAACAAAGGTACTGATTTTCTAGATACTTGCCAATTTTTGTAATTAACTTACAACAAAGGGTGGGGGCGCCAAATTAGCGTTTGCCTGCAGCTTGAATTGACCTTCGTCCGCCCCTGCATACATATGTATGTACCTTTATAGGTGTACCAAATGACCAAATTAACAAAAATTTAAAGTTACTACCGCATTCGACTTTGAAGATCTTGAACCTGTGTCTTGTTTTCTTATTATTGATGCCAAAAACAAAAAATACAATATCTAAAACTAGGCCTAATTACAGGCAAATAACCTCATACATATAGAGGACATTTTCTGGCTTACGGGGATGCAAAGCCATCGTAGGACACTTCATTGAATTCGAGGACATGCCTATCTAGTTTCCCATAATGTTTTGAAATGTAAATATATCTGGTCAAAAATATACCATATACTTATATAAATATAATAAGTTATTTCATTCACATTTACATTCAAAGGGTAACTTATGTTGTGAATAGAATACGAACGGTTGTCGGGTAATCGTCAACGATCACCCGCTGCCAAAATTATTTTATACTTGAATCTAGTGTGTTATAATTTTGACAGCGTGTGATCGTTGACGATTTCCCGACACCCGTTCGTATTCTGTTCACAACATTACTCGCGCTTACATACATACATACGTTCAAAAATATATTTTTTTCATACGATTATTAAAGATACCTTTTTTAATAGACAAAAAATGCAAAAAAATCACAAGAGCGTGAATAAGTTACCTCCGTGAACGTTCACGCGTATAAGTAACTTTTTTTGTTTGACTAAGTAGTGTATATGTTACCGGCCAAACTAGTTTTTAGGCCAAACTAGTTTCGTTAAGCCTAAAGATGTGCAATTAAATTTTAATGCCAGAGCTCTGTGGTTAGTAGTCTACGACAGCAGCAAAGTCAGACATTAAAATTTGGCAATTTCATTATATACTTGGCATGTGGTAAGTGAGGGTAATTGGGCGACCTACGGCCGCGGTTCAGAATTTACATCCTCTAATATGTCCAACAGCGGCTTCGCCGCGGTTCAGTCCATAATATGTGCAACACTGGCTTCGCTATTCACAGTGCTTTTACATTAAAATTAAATAGCATACTTTTAGGCCTACAATTAAACTAGTTTGGCCTAGGAAAACTTAGTTTATCCTAAGAACTAGTTTGGCCGGTGACATACATATATGGGCAAATCCGTTAAGTTGTTACTTTTCTTGTCACTCGCTTTTATAGTCGAAAAAAACTTTTTTTTAAGTAGCCAATACCGTGGTACAATAATTCAAAAAGTTATGAAACAAAAACGAACAAAAATAAAAAAAAGCTTTGGTCCATAACTTTTTGACCATTTGTTCAAAACGAGATCACAATGCAAAATCTTGATTGCTATGCTTACCTGAAGGTGAACCAATATTTAGAAACAGTGTGCCATAAGTTTGAAAAAAAAAAAATTTTTCTCATAAAGTAACAACTTCACGGATTTGCCCATATACCTAAAATAGAAAACTCGAACTTACTTTCGTTCTCTGATGACGTCACGCAAAAAATCCATAGCTTCGTATAGACTCCACTTGGGCTTAAAACCACTGCCCATAACTTTGACGTGAGCCAATTCCCGCCGATATGATTCACGCAGTGATTTGAAAGCACGCGCCACCCTCCGGCCGGGAGCATTAAATTCCTTGCCTATATATTCCCAGGCACGGGTCTTCTCCTCTTCGGCGCCCTTGAAGTTCGGTAATCTCGAATCCCAGAGTATTGGATTGTCATGGACCATTTGGATGAGTTTCAATTTGTCGGATGCGTTACGGCGAACCACTGCAAGTAAATCGAGGGTCAGTAAAAATTTTTCTTTCGTTGTTGTAGAAGTAGTGGTGGTATAAGAAGTAGTAGTAATATTATTAGCACTAGTAGTAGAAAGAGGAGTGCTTTTGTTATTAGTTGTAGGTCGAGATTTAGTTGTTGTTGTTGCTAAAGCTTTAGTTGTTATTTTTGCATTTGAGATTTTTGTTGCAATTTTTGGCTTTTTAGCAGATCTATGTGCTTTTGTTGTTGCTATAACTCCTTGTGGGATTGCATAGTGTTGTTGTTGTGAAATAGGAGCAACAATGTTTCTACTACTATTTCTACTTTGATTCAGATACAAAGTACTACTACTATGATTTTTGTTGTAGTTGTAGGGATATTGTTGTTGTTTTTGTAAATTTTGTGATTTGATTCTTAACCCACATTTTCGCATTTTTTGCGTCTGTTGTTGTTGTTGTTGTTGTTGCTGATGCATTAATTCTAATTGGGGCTTCATATCAAGATTCATGGCGTCGTCACTTGCTGTTGTTGTAATTGTTGGTGAGTCCATACAGTAGTATCTCTAACACCGTTATTTTAACTATTTTTAAAATAATTTTTTGTCTTTGCAAAAAAAAAAAAACAACAATTTTCCTTTACTTTTATTTTCCGCGAGGTCTTTTTAATTTAAATCTTTTGAACTTTGGTTGACTCGGCTCTGCCTCGGCACACACTTCGTTTGCTGGCTGATCGACGCACGACGTTTGTAGACCGACAGTCGCGTTTGTACTTAAAACACTACCCTCTCACGACCAAGTTTAAAAACCAACTAAACCAACAACCACCACCCGAGCCCGCATTAATAAGAATTACGTGAAAATACAAAAATCGGGGCGAAAATTATTAAGACCGAGTCAAAACGCGAACACGACTCATTCATCGCACACAAAATCACTAACGTCGTAGTAGCAGCAGCAACAGCAACAGCAGAGAAAAACGGCTCGAATTTGAAAACAAACTGCAAAAACAAACCCTACTTTGCCTGGCTGACGACTGATTGCCTGCTTTTGCTTGGCTTAAGTCGTCGTTGGTTTTTGGCTCGAGCACGGGCTCTGATTTGGCTGCGCCGTTGCGTTCGTTTCTTTTGTGGTGTGTGTTTTTTGCTGCTGCATGCGCGGTCGCCACCGCTCATTGAGTGAGAGTGCAGTATCGCTGTCTTTGCGCTCTCTCGTGAAGACGCAACTAACGGCAAAAATAAGCCAACATTTTAAAATTAGCACCAAAGAATAAGGTACATATGCAGATCGCAGGAGTACTCAAACTTTTAAGGAGGGAAATAAGGTGGCAACACACGTCACACACAATCGTATCGATTTGCATTGCACCCATATTGACCATTCGGCTTCGAAAGAGCAAGCACACAATGCGATTTGAAAAGAATTTATTAGCTCCATTGATTTTATTAATTAAATATCTATTCTAAAATAACACCCTATATTGTTACCAGAAAATATTTTTTTTATTAAAATTTGTTTATATGAAGTCATACATTTTTTTTTGTCCAAGAGTAACTTTCTTAAAAAGTTGCTGGCAATGAAAAGTTTTTAAAATTAGTTATAAAAATCAAAAAATTTTATTTTTATTTTATACGCCTTTTTTTCCTTAAATTCATGACGTCATTGAAAAATAATATTGTTACAATAAAAAGAATATTCTGACCAATTCTAAGAAATTTTTACTCAGTTAACTGGAAATTGAAAGTTTAGGAGAAAAAAAGTTATAGAAGATGAAAATTGGCGCTTTTAATTACTCGCTGGTCAATTGTTTAAGCTCTAATGAATTTGCCACACTGAAAATTGCTAATTTTATAGGCAAAAAGTATCGAAATTTAAAAAAAAAATTAAATTTATTTTTTGTTTTTCCAAAGTGTTATAAAAAATAGGTAGTAGAAAAAAATAAAGCTTTATATGCATCCGGCACAAACGTTTAAATATACGGCTCGGCATCAAAAGTTAAAAAATTGAACCCCTCCACATCCGTTCAGATTTGTCCAAATAAATACATATTCAGTTCGAGAAGTACCATCTAAAAGGACAAAAATTAGCCCAATTTTCAGTCATATCAGAGAACTTTTTTTTTGTCCCAGGATTTTTGGCAAGTTATGCCTCAAATGAGTAAAGAAAAATCCGAGCGACCCTTTTTAGTTTAGTACAATTTTACTTACGCACTAATCAACCAATTTCGTTTAGTATCAAAGGATTTTAAAATATTTACTCTTCACCTCACTTTCACTTTCAATTCAGATTTTTAATACCAACAGTTCTGGAATTAAACTCCCTATTCAGAAACTATTGCGATTTTTACGGTTTTATAGCAGAATATATTTTGTGGCATCGAAATTCCTATAAAGGTGAGATTTGTATACAAAAGAAATTAAATAACATAAATGCGAAAAGCAACTCTACCTTACTTTCGTTGTTAATATGAAAATATACATACACATATGACCCGCTGTGTTAAGAACATCTGCAATAACCGATAACGCACACGTACGCTCAAAACACTCAATTGCAGTAGAGAGAAAACAAAACTCACATGCTCTTCTGCAATGAGTGAAATTCTGTGAGAGCGCTGCTGATTTATATGACAAAGAAGCAATGAAGCGCAAATTGAAGAAAAACGTTGGCAAACAATATCGCACAGCGAAAAATCCGAGCTAGATCGACGACCGGGCTCAGTTGGGCCTGTGAAAATGAGGCGTAAAAAGAAATAGCAATAATGAGGAAGAGCACATTGAATGTTGTTGGTGTTGTGTAAAAGCAGTGGCTTAGACAGTGGAACAATACACACGAAAAATCAAATTGGAGTAATGTGTGTGCAAAAATATATCATTTTTTCTCTATATTATAAGAAGTGTCATTGTAAGGAACCGTTTTGATAAAAATTTAAGGGGATTTTCAACGTATTGCTTGGTAATTTAAGAAATTCATTCTTCAATTTTAGTACGGAAAAAATACAGGATCATTATTGAAATAACATTGATATTTTGGTATGTCCTATAATTGTACTTAAAGTCTTATCCAATTGCCAATGTAAAGCTAATAAGAATTATACATTCGCAATTTTCATCTTCCCTTACCACTGTTCGCACTAAATTGCAACCGCCCTTTTGTACGGAAATATAAAAACCAACTTAATACAACAGCCGCCGTTGTCATCCATCGTCAGACGCCTGCATGAATTCAATTTTGTGCTGTAGACACGGACCCCGAGTATTGAAAAGAAGTCGCATTTTGGTTCAATTAAATTCAGTTCAGTTCAAAGTGTTGCTGTTTTTGTTGTAAATAAAAACGAAATTCTACGTACAGCAGCAGCTAACAAAGAAATAGACTTTGGTTTAATTAAGAATGCGATCGTTGCTCGTTCTCGTTCTCCCTGCATGTGGCTCTCTTTTGCACTCTTCTATAGTATCCTCCAAAGTTTTCGTTCTATTTAATACTTGAAATCATACATACAGCGTACTTTTAAACAGGGCTATCAAAAATAATCTTTTGGGAGGGTAGGTTGTTGGAGCATCATATCATGATCGGGGTCTCTCAGCTTGTCAGTTGGTGTGGGTACTACACATATACTTAAATTGAAACGAGTCTGAGGGGCAGGAGTAAATGCATATAACGTTTTGAATTCAATAGAATTGAGTCAGAGTAAAAAAGAAGCAGCAGCAGCAACAACAGCCACAGCATTTAAATTGCTAACGGAAACGGCTCTTTAAATTGTTAAGTAAGCATCTTAACATGATCGCATGATGATCAACAACGGCACGAAATGAATCGCCGAGCTGAGATCAAACTATGTATTCATGTTGTTGCTGCTTTGTATGGCAAAACAGTGGTTTTTTTGCGTTATTATATGTAATTTGTCATCGCTCATAGAGATAACTTAACAATATACATATGTATGTATGTATATGTAGGAAAAATTGGTGAAATGAAAAACTTTTCAGAATAAGACAATCAAATTATTAGAACTTCAATAAATGCTATAAAGCGAGATTAAGAAATCCACACAAGAAGTCTCTTTAAAATTACAAAAAAATTACCAAGAAGGCAAAAAGAAAAGGCTTAAATGAATACTCCAAATACATTAAATCCACTGCAAAATCTTCTAGGACTAGTTAAACTATTAAAATATCTGGTAGCTCAATACATTCAAAAATAAGCGGTTGAATCCTTGGCAGACTCTTCTATAGAAATCTTAGAAATACGAATCACGAAATACATATGTACTAATAAAAACACAAAAGTTAGTCAGCATTTAAATCTGCAGGGCCTGATGGTATTACATATGTATACCAATTATATTAAGTGGCATACCGTGCACATTAGGCGAACATGGAATTTGCCGCCTCCATTTAAAAAATTTCACCAAAATTTCCAAAAACCCTAGGAAAATCACATCTATTTCACATTAAATATCCTCATGGGGCCCCTCTACATTGCAATTTACTATTTTCATCATTCATTTTCATTTACTAAATACAAACAAAAAGGTTCGCAAAAATTAATTATTATGCTAAAAACCAAGGACCATTTTACCGACCCCATGCCCCCCACTAGGTACTCTAATGACTATGTTACGAAGAATATATAATCTGATTATCCCCATAATCGAGGGCATGTTTATTAGGACGGATTGAATAAAAGAAGTCACCCCGACGGAGACTGAAAAGTTTGAGCTAAAACGATTTGTGCATAATTCTTATTTTTGATCGAAGAAAAATTCATGGAACGGTAAAATAAAGTTCATAAGCAAGCTAAGTCTTGACTACATTTCAAGGAGTTGGATGCATTACAGTGGATTTTATACTGAAGGTAATACCTAATATGAGTTTTAAATACGTAAAAGGACTCTTTAACTACTTTTTGCGTTATAAAATAGTAGAATCAAAGCTTACAACAACCACTAGACGTAGTAGTAGGCATTTCAATTTTAACTCAATACATTTGCGAATAATTGAAATGCCATCCATGTGAAAAAAAACTTTTTAACCTAAAATTTTAAGTTGATGTCACAAAAATCGTTCCCGACTAATTCAGAAATTTTTGATATGAAATTTCCCGCCAGGCTGGGACTATCCCGCTTAGGACATGGAAATAATAGTATTCTACCAATACTATGACCTTAGCTCTAAATCATCGAAAATAAAGCTGACACACAAACAAAGACGCCATCATTTTTTCTTCTAAGCAATGTTTACTTTCGGATTCAACAAAATAAAATATGGGTAGTATTTCTCTCGGTTTTAAGCTTAATGGGGGGGTTAAGCTTAATGTGATGAAATAAGTGCATATATACATATGTACATACATATACATATAGAGTGTTTGGACGAAATAAAGAGCTAAACAGAATTGGGACGTGCGATTTATCTTATGTGTCAAATCGCACCAAAAAATAGAATTTGTTCTATTTCTCTGCGATAAATTTTGCTAGTGTCAATTTTTTACTCACTATAAACGTATAGGAAAAATCTGGACGATATTGCACGTCCCAATTCTGTTTAGCTCTTTAGATGCAACTCTAAGTAATAAGCAGAGTTGCCAATTTGAAAAGAAGGAATTCCTTCCCAACATAGAGAAATTATATCTTTTTATTGGTCAGCAATTTTAAAAAATATTTAAGATAATCGTCCAAAATTTTTGTGTAGGAAAAACTTGATGATCTTTTTTTTTTTTTGCTCATTAAAACTCTTTTTTTTTTGACTTTTACAAAGTCAATACTGAATTCGTATTCGAATTTTTATTTCACTACCCAACTATGGCAACCATACAGTCGTCATAAAAATGATATCCCTTACGTTTTAGGGTTCATTTCTTACACTATCTACACTAAACTACAAGGTTCAAAAAATGACTATTAGCTAGCGACAACAACAAACAACAAAAATCAAACGACTGTGGTAAAAATCTCAAAATCCCGCACATGTGTGCTCCAAATGTCTTCATGAATATTTACGAGCATGTAAATCGACAACTCGGCAACTTCCTCAACAGCACCAGCAATAGCAACAACAGCAACAACAATGCTAACAACAACTGCAATAAATGCGATGTAGATAATACCAAAAATATCAACTACAACACAATTACAACAAAAGCGGCGGCAGCAGCAACAACAGCAGATATTCATGGCAATGCATGGCAAATAACGATAATAAATGAACTTCGACACTCAACTTCGACAACAACGGGAATGTCAACACAACGACAACGTTGACGCCATTCAAGTAGAACGAAAAAGTAAGAAAGAAAAAAAAGAATTTTAAATTAAATCACAAAACAAAATCGGCGAAAAAACCAGCAACAGCAGAGGTACAAATACAGCAACAAATCGAAAATATAAAGCGTCGCTTAATAAATAAAGCCAAGTAAAGGAAATTGTCATAAAACCATGAGAAAGCGACTAATGGTTTCTGCTGAGAAAATGGTCTTAAGTTGGAAAATTAAAAATTCGATTAGCTTCTTACTTACTTAAGTGGGGCTTTTTAATGCTGAATTATAGCTGCCATCCATCTTGTTCGATTTCGCTGAGATAACCACAGTTTGTAATGTAAGCTATCACATAATCCTTGAGTCAAAGGTTACCCCCGCTTTTTTCTCTTGAAAATGGTAACTGTGAATTGAAGATTCCCGACTGAACCTTTTGCTCCATGTACCGTTGCCTCCGAAAATAAAATCTCGAGAGATAAATCGCCTATTATAACTCTTTGTCGCATTTCAACTCTACTAATTTGTCGTTTTGAATTGACGTATACTTCAAGCAGTAACAAAAGGAGACACGAAAACTCTATTTTTGTCGCTATCCTTGTTGTTGAAAGGAGTTTTTCCCAAGTTTCGGTTTCTTTTAGTCACTGACTTTAAATATCTACATATGTAGCTAAATTTATTGACCACCTCGAAGATGTAGATAGCTTTTGATAGTAATATTTTGTTTCAAACAATGTGTTGAATATGTTGGCTTTTGACACGACTATATGCACCTGGTACTGTTCTCTGGTTAACTTGTTTCGCCTTATTTTAAATTTGAAGAAAAGCGTTGCATGGCGACACATGTGTAAATTTAAAACTATTAATACAGAATAGTTCTGCCCTCAGAAGCAGAATGGGCGTATCTCAACAAATTCATATTTGTGATTCTTATGGCATCGGATAGCTTAAGTCTTAAGAAATTACTCATCTAATGATGAGTAATTCCTAATTACTCATCTAATGATGAGTAATTCCTAAGGGAATTTCCTTTATCTCAATTTCAGAAGTATTTCAATAAATTGAAATAAGCAAAAAATAAATTTTCTCTAAACTCACTTTCACTGAGATACCGCTTTTGTGCTTCTGAGAGCAGTATACTGCCCTCAGAAGTGAAATGGGCGTATATTTGATGTTTTGTTTATGCCAATTTGTAGAAATACTTCTGATATTGAGATAGAGAAAATTCTCTTAAGAGATTTTTTATAGGTTTGAACTAAGATACCGGTATTTGGTGCAGTTCATTAGATGCTTAATGTCTTAAGCTATCCGATGCCATAAGAATTACGAATATAATTTTTTTGTGAGAGCGCAGTATTGGTCATGCACAAGAAACTGCGAGTTTTTTAAAATCCCCAACTGGGAGATATTTAAAGGGGCGCGTGATATATTGGGGGACCATTGATCAATGATTGACGTCATTTTATTTGGTCAACAGCTAACACCAAGCGTCTTATAGGTATCCAGATATAGTAATTTATAGAAATGTGTACTCGAAGCTGCAACTGTTTTCCAATAACTATTTCTTTACGATTTTGTTACTTTTCCAACCTCCGCACACTTTGCATTGCACGTGAAGAATTTTTTGTTTTGCTTTTGTGTTTGGCAACTCAATTCCACCCTTCTTTAAGAACTAAAATTATGCAAGTGGGTTTTCTTATGGCATTGGATAGCTTAAGAAAGTATACGTCTAATGAACTAATCCAAATAACGATATTTTAATTTATAGTATAAATACTAAGCGAAATGAACGTATCTCATAAAAAACGCATAAACACATGGAATTTGGATATTTTCCCTTAATCATAATTAAATATCATTAAAATGATATTTAAATTGTCAAAAATAAATTAAATAATCCGTAGAGAAAGTAAGAAGAAAACGGCATTTACTAAACATCAATTGTCTCGAAACTAGTTTTTTTGAGATACGCCTTATTCGCTTCTGACGGCAGTATAGGTACTCAAATTTTCTAACACCAAAAAGTATTTTATACAATCATAGAAAGATATTTAAAATTAATATAATTCCAATTTTAGGGTAGCAACAATCACTTAAGGCTTTCGACTGGAATTTACAACTTTTTTAGTTAAGTCAGACGATGCAGAATGCTTCAGTAAACATTGTGTCTCCATTTACATACATACATATGTATAAAAAAAATGTTAAGGTGCGACGTTTGAGCTACATACATACTTGTATACCGATATGTATAATTTGTTATAATTTGTAATCGTATGTCACCGTACAAAACCCCCTTCGTCGTCCACCACAGAGACGCCACTGTTGATTTATTATACATTCCTTTCAATCGATTTCCCGAACATATTCGACAACCAATCTAAGTTTTACGCATTTTGTCTCGAAATGTGTTAAGGCTTTTTATTATTGACATATTAACGAAATTTGCTCTACTAATTTTAATCTACAGAATATTAACGTAAATTTTGTAAACTAGTGTAAGTTTAAAGTACGCTTAGATGCCTCATACTAGAAAACAAATAAAAACTTATTGACGCTGCAGCTGCCAAATTAATCAAGTCCCCAAAATAATTTTCTCTCCACTCTCTTTTCTGATTTTATTCTCTAGCGCTTAATGACATTTTTGAGTAGAATTTTGTGACAAACTCATTATGCTGTTTCCTAAATGAAAACTGAAAGTGTGAAGAGAGCGTGCTGAAAAAAATAAGCAATGTATTCAGAGTTGCCAAGTTTCTTAAAATTCCAGAAAAATTTAAAGTTTAGCTTAACGACCACTCATCGTAAGAAAACGACGGAAATATACATTGCAAAGAAATCTAAGGCGAACAAAAAATGATAAATATTGAGAAGTGGGGCTCCAGTCCTAATTAGATTAAAAATTTTTTGTAACCATCAGGGTATTTAAAAAAAATTGTAATCATTTTTTTTTAAAACCCCAGATTTGCTTGAAAATCGACGTTGTACAGTTGACAAATTTACTTAAGGAAATAAAAATAATGCAGCCGCTTTAAATCTTGTTGAATGCAGCGATATCAACAGATTGTACGAAGTCTTCGAAATCTGGAAGCTTCATATGCAACAAATCAATGGATACCCATTCATCTTCAATAACGGACACAATTTGCAATTTTTGGATGCCATAACCAACTGGAACCAATTTGGAGGCACACCACAAAAGACTGTCCATTTCAATAGAACGAACAGACTTTTTCAATTCCAATCAGTCTCATCATCCAAAGGCAACATCCAAAGACATCATCCAATCGAGCAACACTGAAGATTTTGCAATAAGTGCAGGCTTCTTTGATTTCTTTACCGAATAAGCAGCGACACATTCAGCTTCGGCACCATCCTCTTCATCGGAACCAAAGAGATCAACATCGTCATCATCATCAGCGGCGGCAGCCTTTGCAACAGACGCGGTAACAGTGGGTTGTGCGCTGTGAAGCTGTTCTAAGATTGTTATTGGTTTGAAAACTGCTTACCCCATATTTGCCAACGGGCTCACTCAATTTCAAAACAGTTACTTCAACGACTCTCAATACCAATAATATTTTAATCTTTTTGCGTCTGTGAAATGTACCATGCTCCTTTAGCAAAATTCGTCTAGCGTTTATCTGAACCATCTTGAATAAATATTTGTGTATAATTCGGACGCAATATCTTAAATAACTCTCGTGGTACAGCGATTGAAAATTTTGAAATTTATATTTGTATGGTCCATTCGCCCAAAGTTCATCAAATTTCCCCTCTTTGCTTGAAATTCATCATAAGATTTTATCAAACCTTAAGCAATAAATTTATTCCATTATACATACATAGCAACCATGTCCAGCCCAATGAAATGTCATTAAAGTTTACGAGTTTAATATTTCTTTAAATGGCAACTCTTCCCTTGACTCGGTGAAGATAACGCACGTTTTTGTGCTCGTAGTAAACAAAAGCGAATCATATATATTTTTTTTGTTTTTCATTCTCATGTAAACCGATCGGTGATCGCCCGATAAAGAAACTAATAAATCCAATAATGTAATGCTTCAGGGAAGTACTTAGGCTTTCCTTGTTGTTGCTACTAATTTGAATAACCATTGTCAGCGCACATACTTAAACTTAATGATTTTCATATTAATTTTGGATGAATCATTAATTCTGTTTTGTACATGTAAATATGTATGTATGCATCTACTTTGTTCAGTTGGACTATTGTATTTTGAACGTACGAAATAATTGTAAACAGCCTTCTTAGATGTATTAATTTGCTTTTCTTTCAAAATCAGAGCAAGTAATTACATACATTGTACATATGTAGGTATGTATGACATACATTGTATGTACCTACATATTTAATAAAAATATTTGATTATTCAGACATAAAAATGCCATGGACATATGATTTCATCTAGCAAGAGAGTTAGTTACTAACTTCCGGAAACTATGAATAACTCAAACATCTTCTACATCATTTTTTTTTTTGTTGGTAATTAAATTTTTGTGCAGGGAAAGCTTGATGACCCTTTTCTTGTACATGTTACAAAAGTCATCCAGTTGCCCACTTTTTCAGAAATTATTGAATTCCTACCGGGCCCCTGGCTTTGACGTAAATTCCGGCTTGGCAACCCTGATGTACATATGTACATTAGGGTGGTTCTTATTTGGATTTTTTGCGAAAATCAAATGAGAAGCCCCAATCGGTTCGAAACAGGATAAACTTACTTAGCCTATTTCAAAGTAATACTTGACTTAAGCGAGAATCGAATACGTCGCCCTCTCAATCGGTTCGAAACACGATAAAAAAATTAAAAAAGTTTACTTCAAGTTTTTATCTATAACCCCTGCCGACTCTATTTCAGTGTGAAATTTGACTTAAGCGAAAATCAAACGCGACTCCCTCTCAATTGGTTCGAAACAGGATAAGCAAATTTAAAAAATGTATTCAAAATTTTTATCTTTAACCCTTACTTAGCCTATTTCAATGTGAAATTTTACCTTAGACACCAGTTTGTTCATTATTTTTGTATATAACACGCTTACAAAAGGAAAAATTAGTAACAAATAACACATTGAATTAAAGGCAATTAATTGGGATTTCTTAATACTGTAAAAACAATTAAAAATTATTAATACAATTTTTAGAGAAAATAACGGTTATTTGAAAAAAAAGGTAAACATTTTTTAAAAACAGCCACATCCAGGCCCGAATTTACCGTACAGGCACACTAGGCCATCGCCTAGGGCGGCAATAATTTAGGGGCAGCAAATATTGGGAACTTTAAAAATTTTTTTAACTATGGTAATGCATTATAATGAATTGGTGATGGTGAGAGTTACACCACAGGGGGAAAAAATACGAATACTTGGAATGTCGCCCCCTAAGCTACCTAAAAAAATGTTGACAAGAGAAAAAAAAAGGTCCTCACTTTTTATCTTAAACAATTTTTTGTCCATATTCACCAGTGAAGAAGGGCGGCAAATTTCTAAATCCGGGCCTGGCCATATCACAAGTTATATGGAACTAATTTCAAACTTTTATGCACCAATTTTATAGACTGTAAAATTACTTGCCATATGACAGTAAAATATTTAAAATCTATTAGGGAATTCCAAACTTATACTGATTTTTAGAAAAGGTATATCCGCAACTTACCATGACTATATCTCGGATGCGAGCGCCTATGATACGCCTATTCTTTTTTAAAATTAAAAACCATGTGAGAAAAAGTGGTTTAAAAAAATAGCAACTTAGGCCAAACTTCACATTGAAATAGGGTCAGTAAGGGTTAAAGATACAAATTTAAAAAAAGCTCCTAAAATTTTTTTATTTTATTTCGAACCAAGTGAGGGGGCATCCTCAATTCTTTTTTCCTAAGAACCGTGAACTAAAATTGGTGTCTAAAGCCAAATTTCACATTGAAATAGGGTCAGTATGGGTTAAAGATAAAAATTTGAAAAAATTCCGAAAACTTTTTTATCCTAGTTAGAACCTAATGTACATACATTCATACATATGATTAAAAATCTTTAAAAAAAATTTTTAAGATATTTTTAGAAGGGGTCTAATGAAAAAAGGGTTAAACTGATAAACGTGTTATCTCTATTGACATAGGCCAAAATCATAAATAGCAAAAACAAAATTTTATAGGATTAAACTCATATGACACAGCTATAAAAAGATATAAATGTTCAAAACAAAATCATCACAGCAAACAAAAAAAATATACCAATTAAAGTAATGCTGGGCAGCAACAGCAATTCACATTGATGGTGACACTTTGATGACAATTCGAGGCAAACAAAAACACATTGCTTTCTGGTACTCAAATCATTCAACCAACAAAAATTTTAAGCGATCAATCGGGCTCGAAATCCATAGCCAAATTAAAAAATCAAATGGAATTTTATTTCCCATTTTTACATGAAAACAGAACAGCTGCAAAAAAAAACAGGCAAAATTAAAGAAAAAAGAAAAAAACGAATCAGTTCAAGGCAGAAAAATTAAAAACCGGGAGAATCCAGCGACAGCAGCGACGATCACTGATAAACACACCAACCACCACAACAACAACAACAAGGGAACCAAATGTGCGTTTAAGACTTAAAAAATATTTTACAATCAGTTGCCGTTGTTGTTGTTGCTGTTGTTGTTGCTGTTGATCGTTTAATGGCAATAAACCAGCGACCAACAGCAATAGCAGGCCACCAGCAATAAACAGTTGACAGCAATGAAATGCAAAGAAATGTTCCGTACGAAAACAACAACAACAATAGCGGGAATAATAATCGCAACGAAAACAACGTGAATAGAAAAAAATTCAAATTTTGACCCAACCCAAGCGATAGGGGTCAAAAAATTGTCGTCAACATTTAAAACAATTTAATGAAGTTAAGGTAGAATACACGAGGTGCTTTTAGCGGAAAAAAGTTGAATTTATGAAATTTTTATTAACTTCAGTTATGTTCTTCATGCTAAAAGCAAAGCAAAAACTTTGATTTTTGGAAGGGCATATTTTGAGAATAAGGTCAAATATGACCTATACGAAATTTTGGAGAATTAGCAAAGTGTTTTGCAGTTTTTGTTCGATAAATGACTTTCGGTGAAATTGGCTGAAATTTTAGTATGGTTAGGTTTTATAGGATATCAAATATCAATTAATTCCATACAAATAAGCAATATACTCAATCTTTGATCCTCCATGCCTTTTAAACTGTCCGTATAACGTATTTATGATCATATGGATCATACCAACATTTAAAAAAAAAAAACGTGCGGGTTCATACGGTATGAAGCATTTTATATCAATCTGATGAAAAGGCGCTAAATTGATACAAGTCAGAGTTTTGGTCGGTTTAAAAGATATGGAGCATCAAAAATTGATAATGTAGCTAATTTTTATAGGATATATTGATATTTAATACTCTACAACTTTTAAGCTTAAAAATACATAGCTCATATTGACTTTTCAGGACTGCATTTGTTATCAAACTACTGAGTTCTTTAAAAATATTTTCGACACCATTAATATGTAACTCACCTTAAAGGTATTTTTTGTACTGTAACTTTTGCACAGTAATACAGACCTATTTCCGATTTCAAATTGTTCACCAGATGCTATCAAAATGGATTGAATTACGTTCAGGAATCACCAACTGTTGTCTACTGGGAAGCATTGGAATCCTCAAGATATGTGAAAAAGCGGCCATATCATCGCGGAAACGACCACTTGAGCAGCAACAACACGAATTGGGGAAATATTGGAGACAATTCTTAGAGTCTTGTGAAGGCATTATACTCTATGAGCAGATAGTTTGGGACATCTGTACATGACCTACTGAAATCTTTGGAACGGGTACAGATAGCAAAATTTAAAAAAAAAAAAACAAACGAAAGAACGTTATTCGAAATGGGCAAAAATACAGCATACTTAATGATTGCTTCAATCATATTGTTGAGTAGAAACCATGGCTTCTACAAATGTACTTATATGGTTGAAATTGAATATCTTGATAATCAGTGATCTGACTGAAATTTTTTGTTTCCACCACACTGGCCACCTATCAATTAATGCTAATTTCCGACGAAAAATTTACTGCAAAGATACATATGTTGTATTTAACACTTTTTTCAGTAGGCTAAATTTTAAAAAACAATAAATTATTCATAATGATTATATCAGAAAATTCGGCTCTGTTTTTTCTCATTTAAGCAATAATGATGAAACATTATGAAACATTTACATATATCGACCTTAGGCGATCTCTATATATTCGAGTTCTAAAAAACTCTAAAAAACTAGAAAAATACCCTAATGTACACATAAATTTTTTTGTACATACATATGTATGTGTACTATAACCATATTTCTCCATATAAAGTAATATTTCTTTTTCTCGTCCATATTTAATTTTGACATCTTTTATAATTGATGACTAGTTAGTTGCCACAAAAACTTGCTTATTGCTTTCTCTATCCCCTTTTACATACAAAACTTTTGTGTCTTATTAAAAATGCGTCGTCCACGACGTCATCTTCCCCTAATTTCTTTGCCAACTTTACCCGCTTGCTACACTTTGCCAACATGTATTCGTGTTATATTTTGCTAAGATTTCATCAAAGCCAGAGTTCAGTGGATTCTTGTTGTTATTGCTGTTGATGTTGTTGTAATTGTTGTTCTATTCTACATATTGGCCTCGTTATCTTTGTACAAATAAGTACAGTTTATACATCAAACTTAACTACGTCTTATATTCTAAAGGCTATATGGAACGAGTAAATACGTACATACTACGCATACAACTGTTTATTCCAGCTCAAGTATATGAAGATGGTTTTTTTTTTATTTATAAAGCATAATAACAGGGCCGTATTTATGGGCTTGGGATCAAGAAAAAAATTAAAAAAAGTCAATTCGTCGTGTTCAATGTGATGAGCAAAAAAAAATAATAAAGATCTACTAAAATCCAAAAGATTCATCAAAAAATATTTCTCATTGCGCAGAGCTAAAAAAAAAATACAGTCGACCCCGCTTAATAGAAGATCCCCGGTTAATTGAATTCTCCGGATAACTGATCTAAAAAAAAACCAAAAAAATGTTCCTCATTTGAAATATGCATCTAGTAAATCCCCTGTTAAATGATTCCCGCTTAGTTGATTTCCCCGAGTAAATAATCAGAAGAAATATTTCCCAAATGAAAAATACATGTAAAATTCCCCTTTTAAGAGATCGAACGACTGATAGCGACGACTGATAGCGAACTTCTTCAAAATATTCAAACCCTTCACATATTCATATGTTCTTCCTCACAAGTAATATTTCAATGAACTTGAAAATATGGAGAGCGAAATCCTTACCAATAGACTGCAAAATGAAATCGTCCATAACCGATTTTATTAAGCAGATTTTTTTTTGTGAAATGCTTCACATACATATGTACATATGTACCTGAATTTATTGTTGATTTTATTTATTTTATCATAAGTTGAATTTCCTTTTACTTAAAAAAAGTTATTTTACTTTTTTTATGTGCGTATAATTAAAATTAAAATAAAGCCTTTTAATTATAACTGAAAGATATTTATTAAATTTTTTCTGATTCTTATTTTGGGCTCTTGGGGTAAAATCAGATACATATCTACTTATTTCTTTTCTTAATTGACTAATTCGATCAATTATACGGGATTCTTTTAATTGATCCATTGTTGATTCCCCGGTTAATAGGTCTAAACTTTTTGCGCCGTTAAAATATCAATTAAGCGGAGTGTACTGTAAAACAATTTAACTTTTATTATACATATGTACAGTTAAATGCAATTTCCTTCATGAATCATGGGCTTCGGGCCCCGTTGTCACGATTGTAGTTACGGCCCTGTATTGAAATAATTTTTTCTTCAGTTTAGCTCATATCGTAAATCGTCTCTTTTTATTTTTCCCAATTGAAATAAAAATCAACAACAACAAAAAGAAATTAAACGCAATTCTAAATTCTTGTCTTAAATGTGCGCTTAATAGAGCGCGTTTGCTTATGATAGAGTTGCCATGTGTACTGGATCAAAAAAAACAATGAGACTCCTTGAGAATGCTTAAAGTGTTTGTATATTGGCTTATCAGCGAGTGATATTCTCAAAAAATAAATAACATGCATCAATAATAGCTATTAAGGCTTCAGTTGAACATTTTTCTAGCTACATACATAGTAGAATCCGAACAATGAAGGCAGCATTTGAAAAACTGTTGAACTTTTTAAATAGATTCCCGTTTTTACGCTTTTGCAGAAACCAGTTATTAGAGCAACTTTTAGCCACCGAATTTTTGAGCAGTCTGGCTTTTCATGAATCTTTAAAAATAACACCTTATGTATAAAATACGATTTTGTTGTAAGATACAGTGAAAAAAATATCTCCCACAATAAAAACAAAACTTTAAGTGCTAACAAGCTGCTGTGTAAACAAGCTACTAACAATTGACTTACATTTTTTTAACAAAAACTCAAAATACCTCGATTAGCCGCCGGAATAGAAATTTGTTAAGTATCAAACAGTTCAAATGCTTTTCGATAGATTTCCCAAATTCATCAATACTTCTGGCTACGTCAGGTGAGACCAATTTATTTTAGGAAAATTAGGACCAGTTATATAACAGTTATATTACACGCCTTCACTGCAGATTGTTTGACAATGTTGAGAAAAAAAAAAATTAAATTTCTGTTTTGGGAAAAAAAATACTCCTGACCTTAAATGTATGTAGTTTGGTTCGCATGAAACTCGTGTCATTTCTTCTACATATTAAAACAAATCTACCCCATAATTCAGCGAAAAAAAGGTGGGACTTTTGAGAAAATCAACTTTGTTTATTTCCATTAAAAAAATACCATAACTCCTCCAATCTTAAACCAAAATCAAAATTTTTTGAAGATTCTGAAAGGAAAAAGAATTAATTAGGATTGATAATATAATTAATTTGATTTGATTGAAAATGTCGTTCTTTTGAAATGCGCAAAACTTCGTAAAAAAAGTTTTTTACTCGAATCGGGGGAATACGTGACCTCTTATTTGCTCTGAAAATCAACCTATTCTATCTGCAACAAATTTCACAATTTGAAATGAGTGAACCTGCATAATTTGAAATGGATTCGGTCAACCCAGATAAAATAAAAACAAAATTATTTCTCATACTTTTTAGGTCCAAAAGAATTTTTTTTATTTTCATACAAAATGCTGAATAATGCAATAAAAATAAAATTTTTATGAGGTTTACGGAGCAATGTCTTCATACAAGACTTTCGATAAAAATAATTCACTAAAATATATAAATTTATGTTCCATTTATTAACTAAAAATCAACACATGTTAGTAGTAGGGCAACCCTATACATGCCTAAGCTAATAGCATTCTCAAGTACAGTAAACCATAGATAATGCTTATGGAAAATAATTTCATAATATGCATATACTATTTAGTTGATATTAAGAATGTTGTTGTTGCCACAAACAACAATGAATGCAATTGTGAAAACATAGCATTAACAACAACAAAAACAACAACAAGAAGAAATAAAATAACAGATATAATAAAGCCAGGCCACATCCACATCCACATCCACTATCGCCACTCTACAGCCACAGTTAGAAACACAGAAGCTACATACCATACCATACTCACAGTCGAGTCAGCGGTAGTAGTCATAAGTACAAAGCCACTTTAAGTTCAGACCTTCAGAGTCTTAGTTGAGTTCAATTCCCGTTTTTCTCACCCTAATCAAAATCAAACCGAAAATGAAAAACAAAAACAACACAACGACTCACAAGTAAATAAAAACGATCAAGTCGAACGAATGAGGTTCGCATGTATGAGTCAGTCAGTCAGTCAATGATGATGTTCGTCTTTCTACCACAGGGTAGGCCAAATGCGCTCTACCCAAAGCACACAATTCGTTGCGATCCGCAAATGTGGCTGATAAAATGAATTTTTATCTGCCTGTAACGTTTGTTCAGCGACTTGATCGTTTGCTGTTTGATTTTGATTTGGTCTGAGTGACTGACTGCTTTGGTATGTGTGCATATGTTTGTATGTTATTTGTGGGGGTTTAGGCCTGGCTTGGCTTCTATATCTTCCTCTGATTTGATTTACATTGAGTTGCTGCTGTTGTTGTTGAAATTCCTCACTACATGTTTGCGATTATTTTTTATGATCGCAGCAGCACTCAATTTCTTTTGCTCATATTGTTTATGATCATCTGCCTGTTTGTTGCCTCGCTGCTCTACATGACAACCCATCCCTTTGCGAAGTTGTTGTTGCTGTTGTGTCGATCAGCCAGTCTAAGCCAGAGAGCCACCACATGTGTTTTTGGTATTACGAAAATTTAATGAAATTGAATTTTTCTGCTGTTGCTGTTGCTGCTCAGCTTAAATTGAATTTAATAATCAGCAGCAGCAATAATAGCAAGTCGCAAGATAACTCCCGAGCTTATACCATACATCGTTCACATTTATTTCCGTTCGTAGTACCAGCATAAAAGTGTGCGACACTTTCAGCCATTACCATGCTTGAATTTAATTCATATAATCACTTACTTACATATATGACCACATGTTCATACAGCTATGAAGTGGACGCTAGTGAAGCTTATATGATATTTCCTTTTTTTTATATAACTAAATAACTAAGTTTTTTTTACGAAAAGGTAGCACAAGTTGTTACTAAAAGAGAATTATCGTGTAACTCAAAAAGGGTTTGTAATAAAAAACTCTTGCAATCAATATTATTTTTTTCAGAAAATTTTCAAAGGCAGTGCCAAAAAACAATGCCAAAAAGTATCGAGTAATACCGTTAGGCATGAAAAATATCTATAAAAGTCGAAAATTATCGAATAGTATTAATAGCCATTGAAGAAACCGGAATATATCGATGTTAAGGGCAGGATATCTGGTTGTTTTTCTTGTATTTTCTTATTAGCATTTAACGCTTATGAACTTTTTTTTTTGTGGAGTGCCATTAGAGATCTATGTTTATGCTGAAAGTCCTAAGAACAATTTAGCATTTAAACACAACATTGATATAGCTATTTTTAGCTGTCAAGCTATCAAAGATTAAGTGGACAGGATGTGCAAAGCTGCCCAAAAATCAATATTATTATATAGAACAATTAACATCAATAACTGGGGCGGATTCAGTAGGTAAGGGGAAGCCGAGGGGGCGCCAAAATGGTTGTGAAATATATCGCATTTTGCTAGAATTTTTGAAAGTTTAAAGTGAGAAACTTTGTTTTTGTAGTAAATGAAAATATGTCGATGTAGTAAATACCAATGTGTAGGTAGAGATCTTCGAATTGAAATGGAAATATATCTAATTTGGCTACAGTTTTTGAATGTCAAAAGAGAGGACCTTTTTTTATTGTTTTTTTTTTGCTAAGGTATATTAAATTTTTGCCAGAACAGGAAAAAGTTTTTCGCTAAGGTCGACAAATGAGCTCTTTACCCCGGGCGCCCGATTAGGGTATGGCTCTGGGCGGATTACGTAGGCTGACATTTTTCAAACCCCAACCTCGAGCCTGATTCTGCAACTAGTTTGAGAAATACTCGCATGGATTCTCGATTGCTCTTACTCATATCCAACACTAGCTAAAAGGCAAGTGAGAATTTACTTGGTTCTTATTCTCATAGAAACGGTAAATCTCTACAAAAGAAAAACTCATTATGCTATCTGAAAGCAGGCCCGGCGGAAGACTTATAGTCGGTGTAGAGTACTCCCCACTAGAGTGGACCGGAACTGCAGAACTTAGAAAAAGCCCGAGTGTCCCCACTTGAACTTTACAGAAGACTCTATCAATATTTTTGTTTGCCATTTAGTTTGTTTCAAAACAATTTCACAACTTCTATTTAACTAAAAATTGGCCCACTATTTTATTGTAAGGTGAATGCTCCTGAAACTTAATGCCTTTATGCAAATCGTCCAAACTACTTACTTATAAGCAAAAATAAATGACAGCTATTTATAAAAAATACCATTACATAGAGAATCAAATTGAAAAAAAAATTAAAAAGTATCATACTGGCTTTAACTGGACAGGCAGAACATTTGCTTGGCTTGGCTGTTTTAACTTGCAAACTTAGGGTAGAACGAAAACGGTACGTACGTCCGTCTTTTGTTTGCGTCGCAATATATGCGAGTACTCGTATTTTGGTTTTTTTTTTTTTTATATAATTCTTGGTATCAATATGTTGATAAAAGCTGTGAAATAAAAAATTTCCATTATTTGATTATTGAAAGAAGACGTTTGTTTAATTAAAATATTTAAGCCGGTCATCAGGGTGAGGTACATATTTATACATAGCATGATATTTTGGGTAGGGTGAGAACTTAATAATAAGGTTTGAAATTCTAAGTTAACTTAACGCAAATGCTTATGTACATACATACACACATATGTACTTAGGTATATGCAATATCTTACACAGATTATATGGATTTATGTCAATGAACTACAAAGTTACAGAAGTAATAATTTTTAAAGTTTTGAGGTTATATGCCCTTATCATTAAATATTTATTGTAATTGCAGATTCTTGAAAAAAAATATTTTTCCATTATTTTAAAGTATTATATGTGACTTTGTTCTATTTTTGATTTCTACAATTCTGATTATTCAATCTCGTCATAAATTTTAAAGTATTTTCTTATAAAATGCATGAATTTTACGAAATTTTTTTCTTAAAAATATTTATTTCCTTTATTATGTACATATAAGATATTTCCCTTCGGCTTGAATAAAATTGTTATAGTTAGAGTACATGAGTTGTTATATCAAATTTAATTAACAATTATCACACTGCATACAATCTTACCGCAGCAACAACAATAATAACACAAATAAATGCCCGCATGTCTTTTCAGCAAGAAATTCCCTAATGCTGTCAGTTGGTGAATGCATGCAGCACCACTGCTGCTGCTGTTGCTGCTCTTACTTACAACTGATGTTAACAATAGAAGAACAGTAACAGCAACGGAATAGCAACAATAAACTATAACACTTATCATCAGCAACACTTGAAGGTAATTAAGAAATTTTGTTCAAGAATTAAATACAAAAAATCCAAAAAATTTCACATATAAATAAAATTCATCCCTATGGGATGCAAAAGTTGATCAAATGCTTGCAAACATTAGAATTTCCACAAATAATTGAAGTACAAAATACCTACTTTAACAGTGGTGGAATGACATAAGATTGTGCATTGGGCCTGTTTCTATTGTTACGTATTAAGTTTTTGTAGATCGCATTTTTTCAAGTTAAAAACTAACTGCTTTATTTATTGTTCATAATAATTCACAAAACTGTTTACAAACTTTAACTCATTAGATATTTTGCAAAGACACACAGTTTTACTTGAGGAACGATGTAGATTCGATACTTTAGAAAATTTATATGAAGACTCATGGAAAATTATTGCTTAAATTTGTTATTGATATAAGCAGCGATAGCAATATCATGAAGCACGACGTGCTGTCGGCCCCAGAAGTGAAAGCTTAGTTTCGCAGTTTCATAAATTTTATAATTGGAGGAATATATACTATTTAACTATAAACTGGAACATAAAAACGCCTATGAACAGAAATTCACGTAGATCAATTTCAATTTAAAATACACTGGTATTCACGTGCGAGCTATGATAATATCAGAAATTGGTGTCAATCACCACCTACTTGTATGTAGCTTTTTTTCGGCTCAAGTTAGCTTACATTCAATAGATTCGCACAAATGCCAAAAAGATCACCCCTAATAAACTTTAGGATAATTTATCGACGAAGTGAAAAAACGTGTCAAAGGATCACTGAAACACGAAGTCCGCGACAATATCATAGGGCCATGTGTACTATGTCAACGGCAGCACTGTCGGTATCATTAGACCTGTGACCTCTAGGTATTGTTATTAATCATATCATATGTTTAAACCTTCCGTTGGGAAGGATAACACATAACTTGTGAATAGTACCGAATATCAGCGTTTTCCCTAGGTTAATCTTTCTAACTAATTACATGCTGTAGTAAATTGAAAGAGAAGACTGGATTGAAACCAGACATTTCAATTTTAACCCAGTTGATATTAATGTATACACGAATTGATTTGTTATAGACTCTTCAAGATTGTGATGCGGTATTCACTGTTCATTATGGTTATTTCCAACAGTCCAAAAGTAAATTTGCAGAGGATGAGAAGACTGCGGCTTATTTTATTGTGACATTTTTGGGACTCTACTCTATATCTAGGCAGAACCACTTTTGAAAAGTCAGACCTGCATTTTATGGAGTTCAGCGAACTTTTAAGATTCATATATATGTTTGTGGTTCATCAGGATAGAACCAACTGAATTTTTTGCAAAAAATCTCTATAGATTGTCAATGCAGAAACAATTAATACTCAAACTACTACTACTACTTAAAGGCTAAAAATCAATTCCCAATGCATTATAACGGTACTTTTCTTTAATTGCTTATAATCATATATATAATCAATACTTCTTTTTTTCTTGGTTCAGCAGGATAGAACCACTTTTGAATTGCTCTATAAATGAAACAAAAATAAATTGTTTGTATTAAAAAATTGATTTTATTGTAATAGTTTTATCTGAATATTTATTTAAAAATGTATACTTTTACCGTTATTCGCAATAACTTTGTAAATTCATTGACTTGTATAGAGGTTTTAAGTTATCAAGAGAAAAATCGGTCAATGCTGCTTTTATTCCTTCAATAAGCCCATCCTTAGTTTCGTACTGTATTCCACCTTCGTAGACCACGGTGCGTTTTAAATGTTTTAAATGAAAATCATTTGTCACCGAAAATTTCCTTTTGGGTATTGTTTGTTATTCCAAAAGAAACATTATCGCGTGAAAATGAAAATCACTTAACGTAGAGATTTTTTTTTATCTCAATTTAAAAAAAAAATTAACTTTTTTTTACGTTTTTAGGTGCTTTTTTGATAAAAAAGGTAGGTAAATAATCATATATATATATATATATATATAAGAAAATTAAAATATATTTTACATAATTAATAATGAGTAGGAGAACTTTTTTGTTTCATAAATGATAAGAATCGGTTTGGCATGCTGTCTACCAGGCGTGCACATTGGTCTGGAGTAATTTTATGCCAATTCTCTTGATTAACTTGCCACAAGCTGCTTTTCTCGCGGGATTTCGTGCGGTTACGACCCGTTTGATTATGCCTCATAAGTTCTTTATAGAATTTAAGTCGGAACTTTGAGGTGGCCAGTTCAGAATCTTGGTGGATTGTGTGTCGAGCCAAGATTTGACAAGTGGAGATTAATGTTTTGGACCATTATCAAGCTGGAAAATCCTTCTAAGCGGAAAATTTTTGTTGTCATCCAGACCAAAGTGCACGCCTGGCAGGCAGCATGCCAAACCGATTCTCATCATTTATGAAACAAAAAGGTTCTCCAACTCATTATTAATTATGTAAAATATATTTTAATTTTCTTATGTATATATATATATGATTATTTACCTACCTTTTGTTATCAAAAAAGTACCTAAAAACGTAAAAAAAAGTTAATTTTTTTTTGAAATTGAGATAAAAAAAAATCTCTACGTTAAATGATTTTCATTTTCACGCGAAAAGGTTTCTTTTGGAATAATAAACAATATCCAAAAGAAAATTTTCGGTGACAAATGGTTTTCATTTAAAACATTTAAAACGCACCGTGAGACCTTACGGGCTAGCCAACCTCAAACATTTTCAATAATGTTAAGATCGGATGAGAAGGGCGGTAAATTTAAGGTTTCAAAATTTTGGCTGGAAATCCATGACTTCACTACACGTGCCGTGTGTATAGGTGCATTGTCGTGTTGTCGTGGTCCAAAAATATCTTTATTCTTTGGAAAAACTTGTTCCAGAAGATTTTTGTAATGATCTCCCGGTCATTTGCGTTCTTTGTACGATAACATCAATAGTTCCGTAGTATGAAACTGCAGCCCATACTATAATTTTTTCTCCATCGTGAAAATAAAAGTTATAGCATTATTTGCGTAAGCAGGAAAAGGTGTAAAAGTGCAGGAAGTTGCGGATAATCTTTTATAATTTTGGCTTACCTCAAATTGAAATCCGGTTTCTTTTCTCTCAAACTTTCTGCGGTGAATTTCTTTTGGTTTATTACTTACGTATGAATGTATCATCAGATGTTACTATGGTTACTTTAGACAAAATAGTTTCATTAGAAATTTCATATTGTAAGTCATTATATAATTAGAGAAGTTGCTTTCACTATTCTTGCAATAGTTTTTCTATACCTATAATCTTGTAAAAATGTATTAAAATTTTGCAAGTGATCTTCCACTCAAAACTACTAAAAAATCTATCTGGGGAAATTTATGGTGGGGTTTTGTAAAAATTCAGTAGCTTCTTAAAATTGTTATACATACATCAGTGATGGCATTTGGGTTTTGTGAAAATGTACTGAATCGAGACTTGAAATGTACTTTTTAGTGGCCGAATGTACATTTTTGTCATCAACACCCAATTTGACTAAAATGTACTAAAAAATTACTCAAAATAAAAGGTCCTCTTTTTTACCATCTCAAAAACCTTAGCAAAATAAATAAAAAAAATGATAATTATTATAAAAGGTTATTATTATAAGGCGATTTTTTTAAGTTTTTCCATTTATTAAAAAAATATAAAAGGTTATTATTAAAAATCGTCCAAATGTACTGAAACCTTGTCGAATGTACTGACGACGACTTTTCAGTTGGCAAATGTACCGAAAATGCCAACACTGTTATACATACATATGTATGTATATAAATTGTATTAGAATTTTGCTATTTTGAGAACTCCAAAGTGCTAGTTTGTGCATAGATCAGGTTTCGGGATAAGTGTTAGAAAAATAAAGAGCGTTGAACAATCAGATACTACCAACATTGCCTGCCATGGCTTAAATCCTTCCCTGTGCATTAGCGCAATCGTACGTTGTGATGAGTTTCGAAGAAGAAAAAAAATTCCCCACAAATACAGAGCAAATTAAAGCGCATTTAAGTTAATGAAAAAATGCAACACTTATCATCAAAAACGTACGAGTGTGGAGTTGTTGTAATTATTATTTGCGCATTATC
This sequence comes from Meiosimyza platycephala, assembly GCA_963662105.1. NCBI lineage: Eukaryota > Metazoa > Arthropoda > Insecta > Diptera > Lauxaniidae > Meiosimyza > Meiosimyza platycephala. The sequence goes on along the minus strand of OY759208.1, from coordinate 100,511,033 downwards.
CTTTGCCAAGCACGTATGTGTATGTGTACTTATCGCTCATTACGTCTAAACATTTCGCCAACATCATTTGAGAAATGGGGGAATTTTTTTTCCCCTGTGTAAAATAGAAACAGCGCAACTTTTGCGTTGCTTCAACTTTTGTTCTATGGCTCTTTCGCTTTTGTTCGTATTTTCTAGTTTTGCACTATTTTTTTTTTACCAAGGTTTTCCCCCCTTTTTCTTAACTGACTTACATTTCTTATAAATGTTGTTTTTATGCTTGACTTTTTTGCGCCCTGCACATTTTCAATGTTCGCAAAGCTTTAAACAAGCTCCCAAAGCACAATCTAATTAAGTTCTATTTTATTCCCTTTGTAGTTGGCCGTTGAGTGTTGCTTCTTCGACGTCGTCATCACTGGCTTGTAGCATATGTTCTATTTTTTTTTCCTGTTGCCTGTTTCATCTCCACAATTGTTGTGTTGTGCTGTTTATTTAATTTTTTTTCATGTTTTTCAATGTTTCTTTTTTACAATTCTCTACTATTATTCCCATTACGATTCGTCCTACTACTACTACATACCTACAACTTCTGTTAGTGGTAGTGGAATTTTTTCTCTCATTTTTCTATTTGCAGGATAACATTTTTAATTGGATGAATGTACCGCAAATGTAGCGCGTGGGAAAAGTGCATTACTGGTACTATATGGGCAGCAGGGGGAAAAAAATACACGCGCATTGGGGCAAAATGTAACAGCATGTGTTCTGTTGAAATATTTTACCAAAAAAATGCTACTAACTATAAGCACAATCATGATGAGGGTAAGGAATTGCGGAAAGATGGGAAAAACGGACTATACCACGTCGCGTGCTAATGCTAAGAAAAACTTCTGAGGTGTTGGACCATTAAAAAATAAAGTAAAATAAAAAATTGTTTGTTTGTCAATAGCGTAGGTAAAATTTTGTAGTTGATTGTCACAGAAAATGTTTGTGAAAGATTTCATCATTAGAGAGTTTAAGTGAATGGCTTTTTCTCTATTAGACGCAATTGCATCATTCAAATATGGGACACAAATGCCTTTTAGTTTTTTCTTAATTTAATAAAAAAATAAACTACTTGCCTTCTTCTTGTGTCCCTTATCTCCACACAGAGCCACAGGTCCTCCACAAAACTCTTCCAACGTGCACTATTTGTAGCGAGTGCCTTCAATTCACTGCAAAATTTTCCTGATTCACATATTTTCTGTTCTAGGGATCGTTTCCACGATGATTAAGGACGGCTGCGTTTTCTACTACCCTGAGTACTCCACTTAAGTGCTTGCCGACAGAGTTCAGTTTGTGGTTTTCGCAACGTGTATCCAATTCATTTTCATTTTTGCCATTTAATTTGAATGCAAATCGGATCTTGACGGCATCGAGTGAGCAAATCGACATTAGAGATGGTCCTAGGCCATCAAATTTACAGAATACGATTGTTGGTGAACACTTGTAAATTATGTACTGGCATCACGTTTGACTCAAAAATTTTGAGTTTCGTTGTCGTTTACAGGAACGAATATTGCCAGATATTACGAAGTTGGGCAAAGGTACCTTTCGTTTTGTTTATTCTAGCATGGACATCATTAATGGTACCACCGTCAAGTGTAATTACTCTGCTTAGTTATCCTACTGAAATTTAGGCGATCGTATTCTATCTAATCGTTTCAGAGTTCGTTCTTCCTGAGGGTAACAGTTCTTAAATGTAGATTCTTTTTTGCCCGAAGTTGAACTTACTGTTGGTAGGCAGCATGTGCTTAGCTATGTCCTCGATTATCGAGGAAATTCAAGTTTACTGATTCATGAGCAAGACTCAGCAAGTTTCTAACTAGGAAAGCTATAGCGCCAATAATAAATCACCGAGACAACGAATACTAAAACATATCTCTCTAAACTTATTGGTAGCGTAGGACCTAAAAAAAGGCTCTACTATTCGTCGAAGTTCTGGGCACTCCTCTCCATCTGTCTATGCTGTTCGTCAAGTTTCCATAGTGCGATTTTTGATCGGATGGCCATTTCCAATATCTCGTCATAAATCCAGTTGAGACAGGTGTGTGTGTTTGGTAACCAGATGGAGTACGTGCTTGTACACTTATGGGTGGACCACCAAATTCCCAATATTCTCGTCAAGCACGTTAACACTCAAACTAAATTGAACGAAATTTATAAGATCACTACCTAAAATATCAAGCTGGAACCATATCCGTCAAAGTCTGATTTTCGCTTTAGTAAACCACGTTAGCTATACTCGCATCTTGAGACGCTCAATATGAGGAATATCCTTCGTGTACCAAAAATTGCCAATTTTTAAAAAAATTCAAACAAGCAAATTTTGCAATTTAAAATAGAGTTGCCATATCAACAAGTTAATGCTACCAACTCTAATAAATGCTTACAATCATTTACATGCTCCTTGTCATGCTGCCAACATGAGAATGATTATCACTTCAGAATACGGTTACTGCGCTTATGCTCAATGTGGTATTGGCACGCGTTAGCGCGTGTTCAGTTTCATTTAAATTGCGATGAGATGCAATGAGTTGCAACTTTTGTTATTTGTATTGGTAAATTTGTTGTTATTGTCGTCGTTGCTGCTGTTGTCGTCGTTGTTGTAAGTAGAATTGTTAAATTATTATGAAACAAACTCAGAAAGGATATATAGACGATGCAATGAAGTATGCGCTTCTAATTAGTATCATGTTCGCTTGTTTATAAATTGAATGTGGAGAATTCTGGGTTTTACACATATAATTCGAGTATAAATATTTTTATCAAGATAAATAACTCGTTTTATTTAATACTGCCACAAAAGTACACAATTTAGTAGCGCTTTAAAATCATATCACTTTTTGTTCTAAAAAAGTTTTTTCGAATTTCGGCAGGCCGATAATGATAACACACGCCTCTCACTTGACTTCAGGGAATTTTAAAGTTTAAAAGTATCGTAAAAAAACACAATGAAAATCACAAAAATCCCAAGTTAACAAATATCGATTTGACACGCTTTGGAAAGGACATTTAAGCAGCATGACAAAAATTGTGAGTAGGAAAAAAGAAAAAGCACAAAAGACACAAGTCAGGACCTTTTTTTATATTTACTTGGTTTCTTTAGTTTTTTGTTTATTATTTGTATACCCTACATTTCTAATACAGGGAAATTAACCAAGAGAAAAAAAATTATAGAAAGAATCCTAGTTGACATTGCATTAGAATATATCATCGAATAAACGGGCCAAAATGCTCTCATTGGGCTATCAGGGTGATGATTAGAATTATTCTTCGATTTTACATTAATATTTGTAGTATTTAGGATTGTAGAGAATATACATAGTTATGTTGAGAAAGTTCAAAAACATTGACACCAAGGCTAAAACTTTTTAAGACCTAACACGTTGCCATTTATCTTGCGCGGCAGGGGACTGACGGTTTTGTTAAAATGCCACAGTTACGGAACATAAAGTTACTGCATTATAAATATACATACATATATATAATTAATGCAACGACAGTTAAAATAATAGACACATACTTTGTGGGGACTGACGCTCATAGAAACGTTAATGCTGGCCTCATGGAATACCGGCACAATAGCATCAAAAGAATTAACACAGGACTAACATTATAACTACATCGTTTTGATGCTATTATAAATTTATGCTCTAGGACTGACGCAAAAAGTTTCCTACACTACTTAAGCAATCATTTCTTTAGCTCCATTTTGCCTTGATTTTAGAATTATTTAAACTTTATCGACTTTGACCGTCTATAGATTTCTTACATCTTCTTTCCAATACAAAATAACGATTGACAAGGACAATGCGTTGCGTTAGGATAACACGTATGTACGTACATGCTACGCGTTTAAGAGAATAAAAGCTACGAAAAAAAAGACTTTCACGCTTGCTTGATACTTCACTACCAGAGATACAAAAATACAAATCCTTGACTTAATCTCGGGAGGAACTTTTGTGTGTGCGTGTGTGTGTGATTTTTTTGTATCATAGTTTATTTTTGAAGTTTTGGCAGCGACTCAATCGGGGCTTTTCTTTTTATATAAAAAGAAGAACTGAACTGCGATAGTGTGATGTTGCTGCCATTGTATTCGTCGCGTTGTTGCCAACACCACATTTTAGTTTGATATGTCCTGCAGGGACAGTAACTTTTAAATTGTTCTTATTGTTAGGGCATTTTTTTTTTGCGCTTCGAAAAACTCTTAAGATGGTAAAAATACTCGGCAATAATTTTGAAGTTTAAAAGTGCAAATAATTTTTGTGCCTTTTTTACTGAAATTTTAATTTGAAGAACTTTTTTTTGTTACAATTTAAGCTCAATTATTGAAAAGTACTTATTGTTTTGCATTATAAATTTGTATGTGTGTTCTTTTCCATAATGAAATATGTTTTTTTATTTGCGTAAAAATTGTTTTCAAAACTTTTCGGCATTTTCATAGGTTTTTTTTTCAACTGAAATTCTTCAATATCAATCCTTTTATAGCCTTTAAATCAAAACCTTTTTTCCGCCCTTATCATAATCTTAATAAAAGAAATAACCCATTAAAATATCCTCGCGCCATAATTGCCTCATAAATATCAACTCAATAAATAGCGCATACATAGCGACGGTATCCTATTAAAAATTGCTGATATTGCTTCCTTGATGCTATGGTTCTGCTCCCTTCCGTAGGATTTAAAAACATCTTTTAAGCGTTACCTTTGGGAAAAATCATAAAAGTATCCTTTTTTTTATGAAATTTCTTGGAATATTTCAAAGTTTTTTTTTTTATTCCAATCTTTTTGTAATATAATAAACAAACCAATCAATGGTAGGATTTATGCGGCGCACAACTGTAACACTTTAAAAAGCGCTCAGAAAAAGACTCCCACTTAACCCCTTTTTAACGTTGAGTTTAGCCATAGCAGTGCGTTAAAGTGGTCTGTGGAAAGTGTTGTGTAGAACTTTCTACATTTGAATTTCATGTTGATTTGTAGATGTACATATACATATACATATGTATGTATGTATATCTACAATTTGCAAAAGTGCTGGTAGCATAAAACTCGGTATAGAATGAAATTACCAGGAGGCCACCAAACCTACATAACCCTTTCGACCCGGATGGTACACCATATGTACCAATGAACATTACAAACATCTTTTATGACAGAATACTTTCAAAACGTCCAAGCAACCACTTACATACAAAGATTTAATTCTAGCATTACTAGGAGAAAGATGATCGAAAGGGTTAAAAAATGTGTTGGATCTATTTAATATTGCGCAGAGCGAAAGAAAATGTTAAAATTTGAATCCAAAATTCACCAGGGATATCACCGATCTGCCGTTGTTATAGATGAATTTTAAAATACAAAATTACAGGATAAATTATTATTGAGCGGAAGAAAGCTTTTGGGTAGTGTAATACTATTTTTAAGTTTTTCAAGACTCTAACAGGGAGTGGCACAGACTAAACTTTGATTGTTATAACGTCATATCTCGTAAACCATTTAAGATATTGTAATGAAATTTTGCAGACGGATGCATATCATAAATATATGGTATCACATAACCAAAAGTGGGTGCGTCGAACTTCCCATACATGCAGAACGCGTTTAATGTTATAGGTATTTAGTGTACTATGGGAGCTATTTTTTTTTTAAAATTTAATGTAGAGGTGTTGGATATTATAAGCTTTGAAATTAAATTAAGTTCGACAGGATTGCATTAAGGGCGTGGCACTTCACATATGAACATAAAACATTTTATATTTTATTTTAGTGTATATGAGTGATCCCTATAATAGTTATATATTCCCACATACTTTACGATAATTTTAATTTTCTACATCCAATCATCACGCTCCTACAACTTTTTTTTTTTTTTTTGCAATTTCTACACACAGGTAAAAGACGAAACACACAACTCCGTTTAGTAAGACCGTAATGCAGTCAGCTGTCAACGCGATACCAAAGTTTTTTATATTCCCCTTTTGTTAAAGTTGTTTTTGACTTTATTTTCAATATATTGGAATTTATGGCAGTAAAGTTTATAGAAAACTATTTGTATTAAAATTTTTCGATTTTCTGATTTTATTTATATTTTATAGCATAAGAGAATAGGGCAGAAACTTTAGAGTGCGTTCGTTGCCAAGTGCAAAATAGTACTTCAGTTTTGTTGTATTTATAGGGAAGGTAGGGATAACAAGGATAACAAAAAGTTATAAACAAGGGTCATAAAATTGTTGATGGGAATTGTTGTCACTGTTGCTGCTGATATTTGCTAGTGCTGTTTGATTGTGCTTTCCAAATTGCGTACAAAATGTCCCTTTGCGTTAAGGGAATTTCGCAGAATTTCTTTTTTATATTTTCTTATAAAGAATTTTGCGCTATAGCATCATCATAATCATCAGCATTAGAATATCTAAAAAGAGGACACTGACAGATAATTCATAGAATTTCATAGATAACTGATTTTCTCAGCATATTTTATGAAACAGAGTCAATATTTGGCCCATACCAATTGAATTATGTTAAAATTTCTCTGTGTACCTAAGGACGCTATAAAAAGTTAGGGTTCTTTTTTTATCGATGGCTGCTTATGATTGAACAGGGATTGACAGCTTATTGCAAAATTATGTTTAAAAACAACTAAAACGTTGTAAAATTGTAATTTTTCATTAAAAAAAGGGTCACTTACATTGTAAGAGTTTTGATTTAATGTCAGCATAAAATATTGCGACATCATAATGTTAAATGCTGTCATATAAAAAAAAAACACTTTGTTGCTGCTGTCATAAAAAATGGAACACTTAAAAAAGTGACATTTAAAAGACGGTGAAAAAAGTGAATTATTTTTAATTTCATTCGTGCTATAGTTAAATTCTTACAGTGTTTTTTTAGTTATAAAAATATCTTTGCATTCGAATCCATTTAACTTAATGTCCTTGGCCAGCATAATGCCTGGAACTGGTACAAAGGCTCAAATTGAGCGGTTTTCAAAAAAACAAAAAACATCAAATCCACTTTAACATATTTGAAAAAAATTCTGATGCCAAAAGCTCTAGCAAAAAATTAGGAAAATACGCTCCAGGTGGCATCGCTCCATGCAATAGACAAATGTATGAAAATTAAATTAAGCATTAATATCGGCACGAGATTAAGTATGAAGTTAATGAGTTTATACTGATCATGACACTTGCCAAAAGAAGCACACGTACACAAGCGTAAAGTACTCAAATGTTATAAAAGAATGAAGAAAAAATTATTAATTTTAATATGTCCTGAAGATGAAAATAATATATGTACGTATATATTTAATGAATGCACACATAACTGCGTGAAAATTGAGTTTTTTACCAAATTAATTTAAATGTGGCCATTTGCATATTTAAATTTGTTGCTCGTAATCAATACGTTGTTAAAGCGGCAACACTGCCGAGTGCAATGCACTATGTAACAAAATTGTAGGTTATTTTATTTTACCAGTGGATAGAAAGAAATCTAAATGAAAAGCTAATGCTTAAAAGAAAATTCTTTATACCACAGAGATGAATACTTTTTGATACTAAACTTCCTCATAACACAAAAAAAAAAAACAATTCATTCCAGTGCATCCAAGTGTTGTACTGGTACCGAGCATATGTTATTCTCCAAACAATATCTACAGGGGTATGTTAGTATCTACCAATCTAATTATGATTCGTATATTTTATCGCATCCAATTTGAAAATAGAATTTTGAGCCTAGCAAAATCCGATAGGCTTTTTTTTAACATTTCGTTTTCGTATCCTGGAAGCATTGGTGATGATGAGAGTTACACAGGGGGAAAAAAGTGCGAATACTTGGAATGCTTGCCCCCGAAACTACTTACAAAATGCAAAAAAAAAAAAAAGAAGGGCGGCAATTTGTGAACGGTCTAAGAGCGGCAAATTTCTAAATCCGGGCCTGCATATGCCAGCACATTAGAAAGGTGTTTACAGTTTTGATGAATTTAAGCCCTTAGTTTGTGGAAAAAGTCCTGAAAAGAAGAATATCGCAAAAAATATATATTGTGTTTTATCAAAAATAAATACAGCATATGAAGTGTTCCGAGTAATGTACCGAATAAAATTGATTTTTGTAACATAGTGTACTGAACTTTTACAGTGTTGCCGCTAAATTGTAATGTCAATAAAAATGTTAACACTTTTTTAGCTGTTATTATTGTATTTACTTGTTTGCTGTTGGTATTAAGATTATATTATGTTTGTAATTACAACAAAATGAAAAACAATAAGTTGGCGCGGCGCGTTCACAAAGGTGCGTAATTTTCCGCACAAACGATTGTATCGACAGAAATTTCATATACATAATATAATGAAAAAACAAAGTGGAGTATACAAAAATCAATTTAAACTGGACGCTGATGCCGCTAGTGTAACCGCAATATAAAATAATTTACAATAATAATTTACAGTTACAACAACATGAACAAAATTAACAGAAAAAAACAACAAACATTGCCTTGCATTTTCCGAATAAAATTGTTGCGTTGTGATGGTGAGGCGTGGCGGAGGGAGCTCGAAGCAACAACGCCATATCTATATAAATTGTTTTTTTATGTAAAGCCTTAATAACGGTAATTCAATGTTAATACCTTTTGGTACAACAACAACAATTACCACATGCTACTGTAGTTTTGCAATGCCATGCAACGTTTTTGTTTATCAGGATATCATTTGATGGTTTTAATTTTTCGATCATTCGCCTCGACTCCTGCAAAAAAAAAAAAAACAACAAAAATATGAAATAATATTCTTTTCGCTTTTAATTTGTAATTCTTTTTACGTGTTTTCCAGCGAATTACATTAATCGTATCGCATTGTACACCATTGAATGAGTTTTCGAACACATCATGCGTACTCCTTACGTATTTGTACCAGTGCACTGGCGCTTTTAATGAGACCAGTATCCAAGTAATTGCGATTACTTACAGAAAATTGCCCAAATTTAATTGTGTACACCAGGAAAACAAGAACATTTAATGAACTGTATTATCAAAGCTGTAGCAACAGTTAATGTTTGTAGGTGGTAGGTGGGCAGATGCAGCTTAATTTTTATAGTTTTCATTTCAAAAGTAAAAAGTGAAAGTGAAGAAAATAAAAAATTTTCAAAAAAAAAAATTCCATATGGAAAAATGTGCAGAAATAAGTATTAAAAAAATTAACAGTGTTGGTTTTAAAGGTCATTTGAAAGAGAAAGTGATTGTAGTATATTTAAAACGAAGATCAGTTCAATTTTGTCAAATAAAAGTTTAGCATCATGTATAAAATAAAAAGTAGTAAGTTAAAAGTGTTCACAGAGACTTATAAGGAATTGTGAATTATTGTGAAATATAAATAAAGTTGTAAGTTAAAAAAGGTGAAGGAAGTGTTTTTACTTGCATCCTAATTCAGTGAACAAACCTTTAAAGAAAATAGCGTTTAATTAAAGAATAGTTTTCGTGAATATTTCAGTTTTAACACTACTGTTAAATCAAAATTACATATATATTTCTTAATTCTTAATATCATTAATAAAGAGCATAAGGCAGCAGTTCAAACCAGTCGGTATGAAAATCAGTCATTGCTCCCATGAACGTATAAAATTGCACATTATTCTGATAAAAACAAAAAAACAATTCTTTACATAGCTGAACGTGTATTCTTGATATAATCTTGAGGTCGATGTTAAGGCTCAGAAAACTGATCCCATCACTTTATATGCCAATAAAGCCACCATGACTTGTTCGGAGCTGTTGATTCTAGTCTTCTGTATTCTATTGCTTTGCTATTTTGACGCAATAAAGAATACACAACGTCATACGTAGTCCGACTGTAAAATAACCTTAACGCCATTGCTTAAAATCGTGACTGATAAACGGATTTTATTCCACCATATAGCCATTGTTTCAACAAAAATCGTAAAGCTATCATTTACAGAACATAGTTCTAGTTGTGTATTCAGAGTAATTTATCAACAGTTTTATTCTTTCCAATATTCCAATATTCAGCATATTTTGATTCTATAGTTTCAAACTACGCCAAAGGTATTTCGAAATCTTGTATACTATGGAACAATACAACCCGAACATTTTGCAAGGTTTGTAGCCTCTTTGTTACTGTCGATATGCTGAAAGTCTCTTGATGTGAATATCTGGTAGGAAATGGGATTTCTTTAGCCCAAGATTAGTTTTTGCTGCCCAGCCCTTTGTGAACATACTCAAAGTAGAAGAAGTAGAGAATCATTCTCTGCATATTTGTTGCATTTCAACAGATTAAGCATCCTTATGGTAAACGGGAATTTAACATTTTTCAGAAAAATCTCCCTCGTAATCTTCTCATAGCATTGGGTGTTCGATTATACCACTTTCGAGATCCCAAAGTAGAAAATAATGTGCTACGACGAGCACGCACTACCCTATATTATCTTGAGTGAAAAGCCTGGCGGAGCTCTTTTCAATTGTAACTTTTATTTTGTGAGCTCAAACAGCAGGTTGTTTTTATATCACTTCCTGAAGAAAATGCAATTCCTTTGAACAAGCAACGTCAGAAGCGATCTTATACCCAAAACATAAAATTAAAACATGTGACGGAATTCGAAAATGCGTTCGCTTTATTTCTTTAAAATATTCTTACATTTTGTGTCCTAAAATAAATGATAATCTTTGAAGCCTATGAAATTGTTCCTTAAACTTAACATTTTCTCACAACATAAGATAATTTTCGATTTAATGCCTCTAAGGAATTTTTTTTTGCCTTACAACACTTGATGTAGCAGAAAATTTCTAATTTTTTTTTGTTTTGTTTTCCCATTTTTTCAAGAATTTATGTTGATTTTCACCTTTTGCTGCAGTTACCAATGTTGTTTCTGCAACATATGTACATGTGTCGACCAAAAGAATAACACAAAATACCAGACAAGACAAGACAAGACAAGACCAGACCAGATAAATGCAAAAACCAAACATTTAAAACTGCTCACAGTACAACACCTACACATCATCAAGGATAACAAGGATATGCGGGCAAAAACTATCAAAGGAAATTGTTGAAGTAAGATATATACTATATAAAAAAAAAGATGAAAATAATCCGGCAAAGGAAAAACCGATCTGACTAGAAAAAACATATATGGCAAACCATACGAAACCAAAAAAAAAAAAAAAAACCGGTATAGAAATGTTGCATGAAAAGCTGCTTGATTGAAATTTTCATGCAAAGTTGCAGTTGATGAAACCACAAACGGAAATGTTTGGATGAAATTTGTAGAACCGCAACGTAGGAATTGGTAAATGAAAGTGGATGCCGGTGGGGAGAGAAGAGGACGAATTGAAAACAGTGGTAGTGGCTGCGGGCAAAATTGGTGACTGAACATCTGTGCAGGTTTGAGTTGTTTCTGAAAAGATAAAAAAATTGAGTAGACACAGTGTTGAAATCAACAAATGCTTGGGACAAAAACATTAACAACTTATTACAATTCGAAGAGAATTAATTATAATTAGCCTAAAACTATGCACTATGAAAAACGTTTAAATTGTAATCGCATATGTTACGATGCTACACTTATGGGCTTGAGTTCATTTCATTTTAAAAATATTCCACACTGTTCGCTAACTTTAGATATAAGAAAATTTGACTGATGTGTGCAGGAGGCCAACATCAGCATTTGGCAAGGATTACATGTACGAATTGTGGTTAGCCCTAAATGACATGGCATTGAGAACATTGCAAACATTTTGATCGAAGGCAAAGCACAACTTATTCCGTTAACATGGATAAATTGTAAAATTGTGAAAATTTTAAATTGAGGCAACATTTTCTTAAATTAATTTTGTTTCTTTCACAACCAATACACTCGAAGCACTTCAATCACTATCCTCGCACTGCTGGACTGCCGCACGCCGATGCCGCAACAACAAGTGAAGGCAATCGACCGCACAGCCAAATCAGCAGACAAATTGAATGACATCTCTGCTACGGTCGGTCGGCGTTGTTTCGGTACTACAGTTCAGGCCATTCTGTCCGACCTGCTTTAAATTGTCGCCATAGCTCGTCACCTGAGTTATGTATTGTATAACAATAGATGCCAGCAACAAAAAAGAGCACAAACATTGTTGCTGACAAAAGCATAGAGGCAACAACAAGGACAACGAGGACTTACGTAGCTGAAGAAAACTTTAATATACAACGGTGTTCGAGAAGTAGAACAAAATGAAATTGTCGAAACTTAGCTGAAATTGGAAATACTTTTTTATTTTAACAAAAGATAACATTTGGTAGGTAATTTTTCAAGTTAAGCCTACTTCTATCTTGATTTTTTCGTTAAAATAGTAACTGCTGGCGTTTAAGTTGGGTTCCAGTAAAAAAGACCATGCTTGAAGGCTGTTAAGCCAAAAAAATTGTTGCTTCCCTAACGAAAGTGTGGATTTCGGTGCCGTGACATAGTCCTCACGAACATAATCCCTATTTTCGGTATGGGCGTTATGACCGCAACATTTTCGGACATAATCCCCATAAAATAGCGGACATAGTTCCCAAAGCTATGGGGATTATGTCCGAAACCGGTCATAATCCGCATCAGTTTCGGACATAATCCCCAATTATTGCTATGGGAAACCACCATTATGGGGGCTATGACCGCAACATTTTCGGACATAACCCCCATAAAATAGCGGACATAGTCCCCAAAGCTATGGGGATTATGTCCGAAACTGATGCGGATTATGACCGGTTTCGGACATAATCCCCATAGCTTTGGGGACTATGTCCGCTATTTTATGGGGGTTATGTCCGAAAATGTTGCGGTCATAGCCCACATAATGGTGGTTTCCCATAGCAATAATTTTGTTACTGCAACTTTTAAGTCTAAGAATCGCCGCGGATCAGTCTATAATATGTCCAACACCTAGTTCGCTAGCCACAGTAATTTTACATAAGAGTGGGGGAACTTAAAGTAGCTCAGAATTTAAAACTGCCAAAAATCCAACACCGGCTATGTCCATCCTTAGAAGTTAATCCCAAAGCGAATTGGGGATTATAACCGAAAAAAAAGACGGACATAAGACCCAAAACTGTTTGAATAATCCCCATGGGGGTCATAACCCCCATACCGAAAATGGGGATTATGTCCAAATAATTATAATGTCCGTGGAGGCTATGTCCGGTAACCATGGATTTCATGTGGAAACAATATCCTTAGTTTGTCGGATTGATATATTTTTTAAAGACTATCCTGCTATGTAAGCGTGATGAAAGGACATAATCGCAGAGCATGTGATCTGTAGTTTTATCAGCAGATCAGATTTTGTTGTTATTCTTTGTTTAAGTACAAAGCGTACCTATTTATGCCTCTAAAGATATATGAGTCATTTAGCCTATCTAAGCCTGAGATGTACATATATTACAGTGAGCTATATAGGTCCACTTTGTTCCTACTATACGTAGGCACGCTAGCTCTTATCAGTTTTACTATAGCTGATTTCTCCTGAATCTTTTTATAGCGCCAACTCTCGGAAGTTTCTGGCAATCATAACTTAAGTCCTATGCAAGCCAGTGCCGAAATTTCATTTCAATTTCCCAAGCAAAACTTAAATCCTAAGCTATTATACAAACCAGTGCCGAAATTTCATTAAAATTTCCCAGTGCCACACTATGCTTCAACTGCTAAAGGTAAAATTGGGTAAAAAACCAACATGCCAAGTCCAGTGGATTTTACGCACTACTAAATAAGCAATTTGCAAAATGTCCAAACCAATAGCAAAGGATGGTAAGCAAGAAACAACTGAGAGGTAAAGGGAACAGTAGCTGCTGCCTGCCGCAGGACATGTTGAATAGATGGATAGATTGACAGTTGGTACAACGATGCCGATAAAATGAACAATATAGACAAAATGTATGAAATGACACCACAAATATTGAAAATTTTAAATTGTTTGATCACAACAACAACAACAACAAGAGTAAAAGCAACAACAAGAGCAAAAACAACAACAACAACGAGAAGATTGAAAAATGCCAAAGCTCAATTGTGAAAGCAGGTGTTGGAAGCTGTAGTGTAGTAATGTGTTACAATAATATCATCAATGTGAAGTGAATGACGTTGGTAGTCATTGACAATGATGCTGATGTCTTCAGGCATGGAAACAATGAAAAATTGAATTTAACAAAGTCAGAGAAAGTCGAAACTTCTTAAAATAAATTTAATTACAAAATATCTGAGTTTAATATATTATTGATAGATTTTTGTAGATTCAAGGAAAAGACAGGATAAAATAAAACAAAGGTTACTATGGTGACATAACTTGAAATGATTTCCGTGCAAAGCAATTTCACAAGATAATGTACCTTCAAAAAGGCGATAGAAGGTGTTGCCAGATTTTAAAAAAAATCCACATAAGACTACATTAAAAGTATAGAGTTTATATGGAACACTCACTATTCATGCGTTCGAGTAGTTACCCACAAAATCCAATAGAATTTATTATCAAAAACTTTTCTAAAGAAATTTAAACAAGTTATTAGAAAACGCACAATGTCTGTTTTGGCAATTTATTAAAAATTCAAGAAACTTTGAAAGCTTTTACAGTTGATATGCTTATCAAAAAAAAAAAAAAGAATATGGAAAACTCCAACCGCACTTGCAGCCACAAATGCATACACATGCATCGAATGCACACATGAACACGCACATACTAATAGATGATATACACATGAACAATTTTAAACTCTTAGAAATAAGTGACCATCATTACGTACGAGCAGAAAACTCAGTCATATCTTCACTTAACTTTGTGACCTATGAACCAAATAGCAGCTGCAGTAGATACAACAGCAGTGTTGCCACACCCCAGTTCTTTACCAAATAGCAGTATTTTCATACCACTAGGAACATCATTTCCGCATGAATAAAGCAGCTGACTGTTTAGTAAGAAAAGCAGCGCGGCGTGCAAATTGTGATGCTGTCTGTGTGTGTGTGTGTGTGTGTGTGTGTATGCGTGTGTGTGTGTGTGTATAAATGGGGCTGTCAAACTGAAAATGCACTTGAGGCGGACCGCAAAGCGCATTATGGTGCCTCTACCCACAAATACAAGCATGCATGATAACCCAATAGAAATGTTGTGTATGGCAATAGCAATGTCTTAGTGACCATTGAGATCAAGAATGCTGCTAGTAAGGTCAAATGTCGATTAGCTTCTATATTCTTCATAGAGGTTATATTCATTTTGTCTTTCCTTTTAGAAAAGTCAGTGTCACCTCATGGGTCAATTTAACCATATCCGTTTGTATGTCTGCTGTGTGTCTGTCTATCTTTTACCACCTCTACAAGTAAAACATTTAATAGGACCCACAGACGTTCAGATTTTTCATCAGACCTGTCAAAATCTGATGAAAAATCTGAACGTCGGAGGGCAAGTCGTACGAAAAAACCTACCATATGACGCAAACGTACGACTCGGTCGTACGGTAGACAGTATGAAAAATTTGAACGTGTATAGGCCCTATAAGACAATATATTGAGGAACGCCAAACATATCAAAAATACTTGGGAAAACTTAGGCGAGCTCTGGAAAAAAACTGGCGAATTTGGACGATGGTCGTGGCACTTCCCAAGCAAGCGAAAACTTAAAATTTGCAATACTGAGATAATTATTTAACGTAATGGCTCTGGACAATAATTGATGAACTTGGTGGGCATGGCACTCTCTATAGAGACAAAAACTTTAAATCGCCAGACTGAGATAATTATTAAGAGAAATGAAATCAAACTTTGCACAAATACAAAAATGGTTCGGCCAAGCATCAGACAAGAAGTTGGCGAATTTCAAAAAGTTGGCGTGGCACCTCCCATAGAGGAATTTAAGAAAATATTGTCAAATTCAATGTGAGTACGTTTAGACAAGAAAAATCAAAAGTGAGGCATTGTGAACCTTTTGTGAGCAGACAAAATCGGTTCAGACACAGCGTAGCCTATCAGCTCCAACAGCGAAAGCCTAGAAGTTCTCATTGCTGCACAGTTCTACAAACGTACGGTAGCACTGATATTGAGAACGACGTTGCAGAAGCATCACAATGGATAGTGACGGTGCATAATCGGAGAAAAACTAAAATGGGCTTTGTATTATGTCTGGGTAGTGGGAAAAAGTAAGACCACTAATATGAAGAAGCTTCTGTGTAGAACTCTATTACCTCGCACCAAGGGATTTACTTTACAGCAAATTAAATCCTTATCTAAAGGGTTCCAAAGACACAGCTGGTAAGTCTGAAGAGGTCAGCATTAGTTGAAACTCTGGTGTTTATTAGATATTGTCATCAGAAGACTTGATTATACTGCTCGATTGATTAACCTTAAAGCCTATTCCGTTAGCATTTACTATTGCTAGGAAAAGTAGAGAATAACTTGGGGCTAATACCACTTAAAAGACTAAAAAAAGAGCTCGATTGAAACTGATTATTCAACATTTCCATACATATGTTGAACACTGTTATGCATAATGGTATTTGCCAGTAAGTGCAAAACTCCAACAGAAACATTTGTGAAATCCTTGCCAAGTCACCTAGTACATAAATTCCTACACACATTAAATTTTATAAGTGGAATGCTTAGATATCTCTTTATTTTGTCGTGCTATATCTATACACATGCTTGTGTTTTACTGTATAATGACAGCTCATCAGAGAAATTTCGTTGTTGCTGTTGTTGTATTTTGGTCACTTTGACGCTTCCGCATACTAAATGCAGTAAGAGCTCGTCGAATTCCCCAAGCGTCATCAACATCAACAACAGCAACATCGTCATCGTCATCGTCATCAACCGGAGAACTGAATCGACTAGAATAGACCAAAAATGACCGCAAAAGACCAGTCAGTCTATAAGTTATTGTGTTGCAAAATCAAGTGGTACCATGTTATGTCTTTATAGCAGCATATGATATCGTTTAAGGAGAATACAGAGTAAATGGCGAAATTACATTGATTCGCTGAATGTAAGTTCCAAATATTCTCTTTACTCTGGTCAGTACTTTAATTTGTTGCACTGTCTACGCAACTTCAGTCCATTTGTACTTTGTTACTCCAAATTGACTTAATGACGCACAACTGTTTTTCTTCCTGAAGCTGATCTCTGAGGGGGCTGCATAATGATGCAGTAATCTGACCCTTTTGGCCAGGTGGCGGTTGCGTAGCGGGCATGTAATGTAAAGTTGGCGGTAAACGGAAATGCAAATCATTTGGGAGATATTAGTGAAGACTGGTGACAGCAATAAGAACAACAAAAATTACAGCTTGATTATAAGGAAGTGTTAATGGAGCTGTTAGTGTGGTGCTTATAATTTATGATATGTGCCACGGTTTGTATAAACATGCCAGAGGATATATTAAATTAAATTCGTGGATTAATATTTTCGAGTTTCAGCGCAATTTTCTATCGAATATGATATATTGAAACGTTTATACGATTGTGTTATTCACACAATAATATCAAGCAACAACAAGGATGCATTAGAACCACATCGGCTACAATTACTAATAATGAAAGCTGATTTCACAAAAATCACAAAAAATCGGTGTATAATGGAAATTTCTAATTAAGACCGTTTATTATCTAGCTGGAGAATATCGGACCAGCAACATGTGTACCTAAGCACAAAAGCATTGAATTATAACCAGCAACCAAAATTCTATGTAATATCTTAAATTGTAGTAACTTTAAGTCATATCAAGAGTGGCTACTCACGCACTGTATAAAATATTTGCATTGTCGAGAAATTCTTTAGATAGACCCAGAAATGCTGTATAGTAGATAACAAACCATTAAGAAAGATAACAATTGTAAAGTTTTTCCAACGAAAAATTCATTCAAAAAGAATTTTAATAATCGTTTAATTACAATTAAAATGAAACGGAACGGAAAACTTCAAAAATGCTGCAGAGAAACAAGGCAGAACAAACAGAAAAACATAAGAAAAAATGTGAAGGAAATTCGTAGAATAAAAATTTGGCCAAGTGGAGGCGTTGAAAGTAACGCAGCCAGGCAAATTTCAGAAATGCATAAAAACGTAGAAAAATGGCTTTTTACGCGGCAGCAGGACTCAAGAAGCGCACATAAGCAGCTATCATAATGATGATGATGATGATGATGCCGATGCTGATGCAGATGATGATGATAGACAAGACAAGAGCAAACTTAAGAAGACCAAAACATAAAAGGAGCAGAAAAAGAATAGGAACAAAGATTATTATTATGAGTGAAAAATATCACTAACGCTGGAAACTAAGCGGAGTAAGTGAAAGAAAGGAAGCATGAAATTAGCATAAGTTTAAGTAGCACAAAAGTGTAGGAGTTTTTCTTTCGTTTTTTGTTTTTTTGCTTAGCTTGTGCCAGAGAAGTTGCTCGGTTGACGGTGCAAGTGGCGTAGACTTTAGGTGTAGGTTGAAATTGTTGGCACAAGTGGTGGCGACGCAGTCTGGTATACGCCACTTGCTGTTACTTCTTCCACTGCCGCTTTTGTGAGTTGGCAGTTATTTAGTAGTTAAGCGGTAATTAAAGCTGTTTTTAAACAGCACATTAAATATTTAAAAGGGATAAGCGCATCTATTGTCTAAGGAGAATGTAGGTACTTTGAACTTCTCGTAAGTTGATTGTATTTCTTTAATGGTCTAACGTTAAATTTATTGTAGCGGAATTTACTAAAAAAGGATATGAAAAATTCTGCTTTCATTTACAAATCATTTACTTAATATTTTGAAATTGTGAGATTGAGCTAAGTTTTACTAAAGCTTTACTCTAACGTTTAAGGTAAGGTACAATGAAAATATTGATGACCTGGAAAAATTTTCCCAAATACCATCAAAAAGCATGTAGTAGGTTAACGAGTACTTACTGCTTATTGGGAAAAGCATAAATAAAACGTATGCATCAGCGTCAAACCGAAAGTTAGGGGACGTCCATTAATTACGTTAGGTGTTTTTTTGAAAATTCGGATTCCCCCCTCCCCTTGGTGACATTTGGTTGGACCCCTCCCCTCCCTCCCGTGAGATTTAAATTATAATTTTTAATGTAAATTCTATGTCGGAAGGTTTTCTTTGACCCCTTCCTCCCACTTGGTGAGATTTGGTGAGATCTTGCGGGAACCCTCCCCCCCTCTTATTTTGACTCACGTAATTAATGGACGTACCCTTATGTGCATTCATTTTTTCATAAATTTTTGAAATTTGAATACTAGGAGGCTTCGCTCCCTGTTCGCTTCGTTTGCTAACCCACGCTTTACTTGTGGAACTGGCGCGAGCTTCAAAAAATTTTTGTTCTCTTCTAGTATTTGACAATTTAATTCTACCTGTCTTTTACAACTAAGAGTTAGCAATGGAATTTCACCTTTCTTTAAAAACTAAAAGTATGCAATGAAATTTTTGTATTTCTTTTACATGTGTTTTGTTCTTTTATCTCTGTTCTTCATTATAAGCAAATTTTCTAACACCGAAAACTATTTTATATAATACATAGAAAGATATGTGATAAGTTGAGAATGCAGTTTACAAGTGTAATTCTCACCGTACTGTTGTATGGAGTTGAAGCATGGACGATGACGAACAATGATGAGAAGATATTGCGAGTTTTCGAGAGGATAAGCTCTTCGCAATCTGCGTGAACGACGGCTAATAAGGTACTCTATTCTGAATATTTTGTTGGAACTTGCAAAAGAGGACGCCCTAATCTCCGTTGGAAGCAGCAAGTTGAATACAACTGTATTCATTAAGCTTTGTTGAGTAACAGGAGCATTTGTTAGCTAATTTCGACCTCGATTGGACCACACAGATTTTCCCAGTTTCAAATAAAAAACGAATGCAACTTTGAAGGCTCTTATCTTCCCAACCAATCGCCACGCCTGATTTAGCTACATAAATCTACACTATCTAGTCCTGATGAAGCAATAGCAATAGAGTTTCCAGCCGCATCTGGAAATATATACTATAATATTTCTAGAGGCATAAACACATTAGCTTTCAAGTCATAATCAAATGAATTTATCATAATTTACCATATAATTTCAATAAGTGCTCTGGCTAAATGTGTAAGTGTTGCCAATCCTTAATGTGAACTCTTTAAAATGTTAGCAATAATATTTGAAGTTTAATGAGACTTTTCTAACTGCGTAGTATTGGCTTATCACTTCGCGTTGTAATTTGAAGGGAATTGTGCAATTAGGTAGGGAGCAAGACAACGTGCGCTATTGTACTACGTACAAGAATAATTAGTCATTATCCTTTAAGTCCTTCGAAACTACAGTTTTGATTGAAGTTTTCATACTACTCATTCCTTTGGAAGGATCTCTCTTTTTTTCTCGCTTCATAACAAACCTTGTTTTTGTTGTTGCTGCAAACTTTTTTACTATTTCGTACCTGTAGTTGTAATTGTTGTTTTTGTTTTTGTTGTTGTTGTTTTACTTGCTGAAGGTTGTTAACAATGAAGAAAGTTTGGCGCGGTAAAATTTAACTACGAATTAGTGTTAGTTAAATGGTTTAGTTGGGTATTAAATCATCGGTTTGGCCCCATACAACAATGGGGAGTTGAAAACGACCCATAGAGTTTGCATTTAGAAATAACGCGGTATTAACAGAATTGCACTACAACGTCGATGATGGCGTGTTTAGTTTCGTTCAGTTCGGTTCGGTTCAAATTTGGTTTCCTGTGCCAAGTTGAGTGCTGATTTGTTGAATGAGTTTATTTGGGTTAAATGCTGTTGTTAAACTTTATGAACTGTTAAATATCCAATTAGTGGTAGGGGAGAAAGAAAACAAAAAACAAAAAAAAAATAAAAATTCTAGGTTGCGCTGGTTAATGGAAGCTAAAAGGTATGGGAATTTTGAATTTAATATGGAAACCAAAGTTAGGCACCCTATTGAACGAATTGAAAAAAAAAACACATCTCATAATGAAATTTTTTTTTTTTTTAGTATTTTAAATGGGGGTCAGCTGAGTCGAAATTTTCGATTTTCTAATTAATATTCAAATTCGAGTCTTAATGGAGTCTCCAGAAGCAAAGCTTCTGTAATATACAATGTGGCAGGAGATTGAAGATGGTAGGGAATAAAAGACGTCATGCACTTTAGTGCACCCAACTAGCCTCCTAGTTATTGCCCAATCCATAACAGGTGGATGCGAAGTCAAGTCCACAGCAAAAGCATTGTATAGCTACAATAGACGTTTCTTATCCCAAGGTGCAGTCTGATATGACGTTGGACAAAAGACACTGTATCTCGCGAGAGCAGGGTGGCAATATGCTTTACTTTTGCTCGAAGTTAGAGCAGGCGGTACGATACAGTGAGTTGAGCAGAAAACTATCGCCCTTAATTGAACTCTAACGCAGTGTATTCTCAAGTTATTTTTAACTCCAGCAAGTGGATAGAAATCTTTGTTACAACTACATACACTGATTCAAGCAAGCGATTTGAAATGAAGAGTATATAAAGGCCTCAATATGACACGCCTACAACTACATACACTGATTCAAGCAAGCGATTTGAAATGAAGAGTATATAAAGACCTCAATATGACACGCCTTCTTTGTAAAAGAAAAATCAAATTCATCACATCACATCAACTATTTAACGCAGATGAATGTGACTTAGTACATACATATATAAAAGACAGTTCCAGTGGAAAAAAAAGGTGGTGCCACGCCTATCATATGAGTTAAACCATTTTTATATCTCAGCAACTATTTGAGTGGATGGACAAAATTCTGTACACATGCTTCGTATGGTTTTTGGAGTTTGGAAAAATGGTCGTTGGCACACCCTCCATGTAAAAAAAAATCATATTCTTCATATAGCATCAACCATCACCATCACCTAAAGGTAAGGGCCAAACAATGTCAGCCAAGTCTGCTTGTAAGATTATTCTGAGAAAGAATTCACATTTTGTGAAAAACTTTAAAAAAATTTTTCTGAGTCAAAACTTTTTATTTTAATTTTACAAAAAGAATTTCAAAACGGAAATAACAAAACATAAAAGCGTTCAAGGAAGGAAACAATGACTGGCATTGAAATTTGTTGCATTCTCTAAAAAGTAATAAGATTTCAAAGTACGCCATCATGCTACTTTTCGTAGAATTACTATTCTATATCTTTCACAAAAACAAAAAAAACTACTTACATCGAATGTTAGTATGTATGTAGTTGAAATTATTCCAGAAATTACGCAAATAATTTCTTTGCCTAACGCTGCGTAAAATGTTATCGCGCGTATACTTATTGTTAGTACATTCTTTTGGTGCCAACAAACTTATTTACCTCCACCTTTGCAATTACTCCTACTACTTTTCTTTTATAAGCTATACTACTTTTTGTAAGCAGCCGTTAACAAAGGCATTGCCAGTAGGCAACACGGCATAGTACGTATTTACTCACTCCACTCACTTTCGGTGTCAGTATAAAAAGAGGACTTTATTATCCTGTACAGTTTTAACTCACCTTAGTGATTGTTTTGTTGTTTTCATTTCATTTTTTTTTTTCTTTTATTTTATTATCTTATTTGCTTTTGTTAGACTACAGTCTACCATTACTTTGCCAAATATTGTCCTGTTCGCTTTTTACAGTCTTTATTTGCTCCAATTTCAGTTTTTAGTACGAGTACCCAGGTTTTAGTTCCCAGTTCATTTAATAGCAATAAATGAAGATTTTAGTGGATTCACTACAGTGGCTGCCTGTTCCAGCGAGTTAGAGACAATAAAAACCCAATGTAAGGGTAAATATAAAGCCAAATAATGAAGCGGCGGCCTAACCTGCAATCGTCCTTCCGGTAGTCATTCTGCAAAGTCGTGAAGTCACCCCATTAAGGGTGCACTTTGAAAATAAATTTTCTTAAGTGTAGGCGTAGGAACAGTGGGACCATTCTAAAATGTTATTGTTGTAAAATTTATTAAGTTCAGGTTTTTGTTAATTGTACTTTTGAAAAGTTGTGAAAAAGATCATTGTAGTCTACCTGCAGGCTATGCTTTGAATATAATGACAAATCAAGATATATTTTGCGTTCATCTTCATCGAATATTTTGCAGGAACTAACACAGATAAACTATTCAACTTTGTGAGTATCTCCAGAATTATTCTAGAATAAGTAAGGTTTGGCCCACTAGAACTCTCATGGAATCAAAATACCCGGATTTAGTATTGATAAACAATTTCTCTAAATGAATCGAAGTTAAGTCTGAATTTAAGGACAAACTGGAGATACATATGTATATACATATGTATATTGAAATAAGGTTAAAATAGGTTAAGACTCTTAACAGTTATAGCGACCTTTATTATTAAAAAAAGTAATTTGACTGGCTCCAGGTCCTCAAAAAATGGACCGAAAATGAAGGTACAAATTAAAGTAGAGGAAACTGAGCTTAAGATAAAGGCAGAAACTCAAGTTAAGTTAGAGATTGAAATTGAGTGATAACTTGAAATTGATGATGTGGTGAAAATTGAGAAAGAGCAAGCGATAGAAATAGAAACTCAGACTGAAATGTGCTGCATATTGGGACGGAGACTTTAGTAGATACTAAGAAGTATGTAAAAGTGGAAAAAGCAGCAACACAGCGAGTGTCCCAACAGTAAGCAACTTAGAAGAGTAACTTAGCAATCGATAGAAAAAATTAAAAATCGATTAAAATGTATCATCATTTTATACAATTTAATAGCAAATATTACAAGTTCGGCATACTGTAACTATATCTGCTGAACAGCTTTCGTGTGCGCCTCTATATTCGTACGGTACCAAACCTGGCTTTTAGTTGGCGGCGACACCATCTTTTGTTTGTTTTATTTTTATTGCAGTTTATTTTTTTATCTTCGTTTTTTGTAAATTTTTCTTTGTTTTTTATTCTTAATTTTTTCGTAATGCTCAGCTTAGTTTACTTTAAGCGATTTTCCAACTGACTTCACACACACATACATACACACAGGCAAACAAGAAGTCAGGCAGGAAACGAAGAAAGAAAATAATCAGCGCTCTTTTCTTAAGGAAGTTATAATTACGAGTATTACATTCGAGGGTCCTTTGTTTCGAGGATGCTTTGTTGTTTGACTTAAGGAAAGGACGTTGCAGAAAACACAAAAAAATTAAGACACTTCATTGTTTTGTGCATTTGCTTATAATTTATATTAATTTATTATCCACTGATTTTCACAAAGTTATTGTGCACTTTATTGTGCTTTTCTTTGATTTTAGTGGAGCATATATTTATAGGAGGACGTTGGGATTAAAATAATTAAAGTGCTATAAATTATACTTATTTGCAAAAAAAAAATTATTCAATTTGGAATTATATTTAAATGATAAAATTAGAATATGATTGGACCATTTTGACGCTTTCACACTGTCACTATCCCGTTTTCGATGATTTTAATCTGTTCTGTCTTGATTGCCTTAGAGTTAGCAAATTGTTTGCGTAATTCGCGTAGCCCTACGAAAAAAAATTCAACAGCCAAGATGAATGAAGATGTAAGTCTAATTGCCAAATACATCAATATGTGCTGCAATGCAAGCCAAAGTACTGAGCGAAAAAATGTGTGACTCCCTTTCGACACTTAAATTTGCTTAAATTTTAATACAACTTATCCTATATTTTAACAACTAAATTCAGAGTACATATTACCGAAATATTAAAAAAACAATATATTAAGAGATTGGATTTGGTATATCAAATTCACAACACGGCGCATATTGATAATTTAATTAAGTTTTTTTTTTCAAGTTTTCTTTTCATCAAATTAAGTATTTAATAAAAGCCAACTTTTTTTTAATACATCAACGTGTGTAAAGTTTACGCTCAAACTAAAACTATGGCTGTGTGTAAAGTAATCATTTTAATACTTTCATCAAGTTGTTAAAATTTTTTCCATAAAAAACGCACTAAAAAATATTACTTTTTTTGTTTTGCTATATAATTTGATGCGCACGTGAACATGAAATTCTTGTTTATTTGTTGGTAAAAAAGAAAAATTCATATGCTGATCCAACATAAATAATTCCATATAAACCGAATACGCAAAAAAGAGAACATAACCAAAAAAAAAAAAAGGACGTTAACAATACAGGAAGCCATTTGGCTACATATTAATAATAAAAAGTAGCAAAAAATTGCTAAAATAAAATTAAATGCACATAGGTAACGTCATGAATAGTGCAAAAGTACACTCAGGGAAAAATTTCATTGCAAAAATATCATCTATGACTTAAAGTCGCAAACTTTGAAGTTGAAAATTGTAGAGATAGAATTTTTTGTCTTTATTTTTAACATAATCAACTTTAAATTAATTTTGAAAATTTCAATTTCAATTGAAAATTATTAAAAATAAAATTTTTTAACTTTACTTCAACCGTATAAAACTTTAAAATAACATTCTGAAGTTGCAAAGTATTTGAAATTACTCATTTAATTTTATATTAAACACTTTGTCACTATAAATCATATATGAAATCAGTTTAAATCAATGTGGTTTTTACTTAATCTTTAAAATTTATGATTCAATGGATTATAGACTCATTGAATTTTTGGATTTTTTGTTAATGTGCATGCTACTATATTCCGTTGTTAGCGTACTATAAAAGACAATATGAATTGTGCAACCAAAATTAAATAAAATGAATTGAATTGAAAAATCTAGGAAAACGTAATATGTATATCATTAATGGTTTTTCTTCAGCTACTTATCTAAAAAAGTAACAAACTAAAAGAGGCATAACATTTACCCATCAAGTTCCATATATAATTGGGAAAGAAAACCGTTTAAAAGTGATCAATAACATAGAAGATAATAACTATTAAGCTAAAAACAACAAGTGTAAGTTCTTGCGAAATTCGTTCATAAATCTATTTATGTTTTAACTTCAAAGTTTTTGTTACATCTACTTGCTAAAAAACATAGTCCACAGTCAGTAAAAACTTTCAAATATTTGCATTTGTTCGATACACGCACACAAAACAAATCTTTCACGCACACTTTTTCATCCACAAAATATTCGGAAAAGTCCCAGCAAACATTTGATCGTGTGAGTTCTTAAATTTTTCCCCATTTACTACAATGTATTCATAATTCTTCTAACAATTAATGAGCCTGGAAAGTAGCAGCTGCTCCCAATGCGCTTCTCACTGCTTATCCTTTTTAACACACGATGTCATTGCGGAGATGCACATCTTTGGAAGCATATTGGATGCTGAATAGAAGCACATCTTCGGATGCATATGAAATGCGCATCCTTGGATGCTGAGTAGAAGCACATTGAGCATAAATTGAAAAAAAAAACTAACTTAATTTTTTGTCTCCGATCGGACTCGAACCTAGGCCTTCTGCGTTATGCCAGTGTTCTGAGATGCGCACATCTTAACCAACTGAGCTACTCTCGTTATTAATATCATTGAGACTAAAACTATAATAGTTTTCTGTCAAAATGAAATTTCGAATTTTTGATTTCTATTGTTGCCACTTGATAATTCATAGAATATACTTTTAGTAAGCTTAAATATATCAAGAAATGACGTTAAACTGCGCATGTAACACGGAAGGCACGGAATGCTTAGGTTCGAACCCCAGTAGATGCGCAATAAAAGTTTTTTTTTTAAATTAAATAGAATTTTGAACTACTTAAGTGCTTCCGGAGAAGCACATCGGACGTGCCCCCTTAGAAGCTGCTTCCAGATTTCCCGTTGGGGTGTAAGGCAAACCTACACAGATGTCATGCCGAATCGTATTTCGCAGCGTACACGACGAGTATGCAAACACGCAGCCTCTGCTTGAGTTCTGCCACTTTGTTTCTGAATTAAAAGTCTTATAAATAATCTAAAGTACTTACCAATGGAGTATTTTGTCTCAAAGAATTAATCAAAATTTCAATTGCTACTACCTTTTTTTATGCAATGAACATTTTCGACAAGTTTAATTGAAAAACTAATTCCTCTTAAAGTTCTCAACAGAAAATAATAAAATTTGGTACACATGTTAACAATTGATTGCATTTTCTATACATGATAAAAAAAATTTTAATAATTATATTTTGCCATTTGTTTATAACTTTTAAATAAACAATCGATGATAATTTTGCCTTCTCAATACGAAAAATTAAAATTTTTTTTTTTGCTATAAACCCATACGCATTTGCGTATTTTATGTTCAAATGCATGGCGCGCATGGGATTTTGTCGCAGGTCGTTCGATATAAATTTTCTTTTTATATGTTGCACCCTTCCGATTTTAGTGAAACTTGGCACACTATTAAAGGACATATAGAGCAACATTCAGTATTTTTTCTAAAGTGGTAACTCAAAAGCAAGTTATAGAAAATATTAAATAAAATTTTTATTGACAATTTTAATGCTCATATACAACAGATATAATAAATATTTTTATAGACTCTGGATTGTATTTTTACGCCTCGATTTGAGTTCAATTTCCTAGCTTAAGTAGCTTAGAAAATATACCAGTTCAAAGAAAAGTCCGGACAATATTTTTATACAGGGTGTCCCATTTTAACTTACACAGCTGAATAAATCAAAAAATTGCAAGTTATTCAAAAAATGTTTCAACTAAAAGTTAGTGGGTATCAAAAGGCTGATCCAGCCATGATCTTAGCCATGACCTTGACCTACATTTTCAAGGTTATTTGAAAGACAACTTTAGTTTTTCAAATGGAAACCCCTATTTTTGACCACGGATTCCTTAAGAGCACAAAATTCTACGTTCAGATAGGTATTCCTGTTAGAGGTCAAAGTGACCCCTGAAGATAATTTCAAGGTCGAATTCTACAGAAAATCTGCATTCAGTTAAGGCAAAATTTTGCAGCGGTTCAGCCAATGATTACTAGCTTTTCTGCACCAAGCACCACGACCTCTAATTGGACTTTTGACTTATTAAGTTAAAATGGGACACCCGGCTAGACACTTTTATGCGTAGTACTGTTTATTGTGACCATAAACGTCAGAGATCCATATGCAGTGGGAGCATAGAATTCTTGAGAGTTAAGCACACAATTAATTGAAACTAAAATTTGTCAATTTGTAACAAAGCAAATATTTTGTAATTTTAATACCATTATGATGAATACAAATGAAAACTGTTGTTATGATAAATTAATAGTAGTTTCAAAATATAATTTATCGTTTATATATTTATTCGTAAACGGAGATGATAAGCCACATATGAATACTAAAAATTTCAGAACGTTGCACACGGAGCTGGGCAGGAATGTATTCCGATTTCATGAAAATTGTCAATTCAATTCCAGGAATCAAAATATGAAGTTATAAAATGTTATTTTCATTCAAAAGAAATTGACTTTTGAATCGACTTTTTTAACTCCTTGGCGCAAGACATGAACCTTTTGTTGATTCCATTGCAGGAATCGGAATTTGGAAATTTTAATTCTATTCAAAGGAAATTAATTTTTTAAGGAATTGATAAGACACTTGACTTTGCAAATTTATTAAAATCGCAATCTTTGCTGAAATTGATTATGGAATGTTAGGAAAGTGTCAACACTGGTCGTGCAATTTTTATGAGACAGAATAACTAAACGAACATAAAGCTCTCATTAGTTCACGCTGTAATGTGATCAACGGCAGAGTGCAAGACAACCCTATGTTAATGCATTGCGTACTGTATTAAAGTGTTATTTACTTCGTAACAGAGGTTATCAATATATTTGGCTGATTAATCTCAATATTTACAACAAATTTTAAGTGGGAAATCCACAAGACAAAGTAAGATTTAGCTATCGACATAGAGCGAAACAGGCACGGATGTCAATTCGTTTGTGGCACTTTTCGCCTGTGGTATTTAAATAATAAAATCGTGTGTATTCCGTTCCACCTGAGCAGTATTCCGTTAATATTATCATAAGAAACTAAAATTCGTGATTGTGATAACCCAGCACAGTGATACAACTTTAGTTTTTATATCAAAGTTTTGTGATTCATTATAAAATGTTGAAAACAACGCCAGTTTTTTTGATTTTCTTATTAAGTCTTTCACATTATGTAACCTGTGATGAGTTTGAAGACAATCGTGAACAATGGTTACAATACCTCGCACAGAGAATGGGTTCGTGTTCTAGATATTTTCAATATCTGCGCACAGGCGATTTCATTAATGGTAAACTTACACTGCCGAATATAAAGATAGGCGACACAGTCAAGTTGAAATTTAATCAAGAAAATTCTGCACACTCGGTACTGCAGTATCCGGTAAGTTTTTTTTAGATATCTCTTACTTATAAGTTTTAGATATATGAATTTGATTTCAGAAATATGAAGGTATTTTCTTACCGGTCGGGAGTTCGCAAGAAGTTATCAACAGACTGCAAAAGAATCAACCAATATCTTATCGTGTAGATTTCCCATTTAGAACTGAAGTGCAAGAATTGATTAAAATTTTTATCAACGGCAACGAATTATGCGAGACGAGATTTAGTAATACATAACTAATATAATGAACAACAAAAACTTTTTAATCACGATTGCTTTCTTTTACTAGAAAATTCCTCTGGCGAAATACTTATTCTCCAGCACACTTTAAACATCATAAACGAATCCTTACCAGTTTTCACTTACAATATGAATTTACCTCATTTCGCTGAAGAGCCAAATGAGTCTTGTGGACTCATTGATACACAAATTGCAATTAACGGAGTAACACCGCTTGCTTACGGTGGTACATTTATAATTCGTGGGGAATATCCTTGGCTGACAGCAATTTATCAAAAGCGAAGGACTGGTTTAACCTTCATTTGTGGTGGCTCGCTTGTTACATCAAAAATTATTTTATCAGCAGCACATTGCTTCCTAGGCTTGAATTTGACTCCCGAAAAAATTACTGCAATATTAGGGCGATATAATTTAACAAATTCTATGGAGAATGGTTTTGTGAGGAGTGAAATAGAAGCCATAACTTTACATCCAGACTACAGGCATGTATTAGGCTTTTCTGATGCTGACTTGGCGCTACTAGAAATGAAAGAGCACGTAAGGTAGTGAGAAGAAAATTTTAACTCACAAAATTATTAAAAATTTATTTATTTTCTTGCTCAATATCCCGAAATTAAATATTCTCTCCAAATCTCTAGTTTTACTAAATTCATTCAACCAATTTGCTTGTGGAGCGAATCAGCTGAAGAGTCAAAAATTGTTAACCAGATTGGTGTAGTGGTGGGTTGGGGCAGTTCTGAAGATGGTTACACAATATCAGCTGTGCCAAAAAAGGTGAACATAAAAATCGTTTCCGGAGAAGAATGTTTACGTTCATCGCTGGCGTTTCATGCCGTGACATCATCACGCACGCTGTGTGCTGGATATCGTAATGGCTCTGGGCCTTGTGAAGGAGATTCCGGTGGCGGTCTTGTGCTTAATCGAAATGGTGTCTGGATCCTTCGAGGTGTAATTTCTTTAGCACTAACTATTCAACAGCGTTGCGATTTACAGGAGTATACAGTTTATTGTGATGCAGCAAAACACATGTCATGGTTGCAAAATTACATCACGCAACGACAACCAACACTTGCTGGCTCTGTTAATGATATTTGTGGAAGATCAGGCACGGAATCTCGTAATGAACATCCTTGGTTAGTTGCTATTTATAGAAAAGTATTTACGGGTGTGTCATACGATTGCACTGGAGTGTTAGTTTCTCAAAGAAGTGTTATATCATCTGCTAGTTGCTTTGTGCTTAGGCATCTTATAATACAAAAAGTGCAATACATTAGAATTTATCTCGGACGTTACGACCTTAACAATATGAAGGAACAGGGAGTTGTGTCACGTGATATAACAACGCTAATCTTCCACCCAGAATTCGAAGCCTCAGGAAATAAAATCGAAGATAACAATATAGCAATACTCCAAATGAAGGATCCTGTTAGGTACGCGTTGCCAATACAGGCCAACTCAGTTTTTTTTTCACACAAATATTTATTTTTAGATTCACACGATATGTAAAACCAATTTGTCTATGGCGGGAACCTATGGATCAATCAAAAATTGTAGGACAATTCGCGGCTTTATTAAGTTGGAAACCATCCAACGAAACTTTGACTGTGCCTACGTCAATAGAAGTAAATATTTCTTCCTTGGAGGAATGTCAATTACTGGGTTTTAATGTAAGCACAGCTTCACATACGTTGTGCATAACTCGTTTTAGTAATAATACTGAGGGCATTTTAATGTTGGAACGAAATGGACGTTGGTTACTTCGTGGTGTGAGCTCATGGAGTTATAATTATAAGAGTGAGAATTTTTCGGTATATGCCGATATAGCAGAATATAGATCGTGGATTCAAAGTAATATATTATCATAATATGATATAAGCAAGGTATTTAATTAGTCAAAAGTTTGGCCACTTGTGATTTGTCAGACAATAAGCGCATTTTCTTAATTTTAAATTATAACAATAGTAATAAAGGAGTTTATCTTCAACAGATACATACAGATACATTTCTAGTGACATGACCGGAAGCTTTATTTCTAATTTATATACGAAAAAACAAACAATATTTATATAATTTTTTTCTTAAGCTTTTCCGCACTTCCTCAACATATGCACTCAGATTATCTATACAATGTACGAGTATTCTATACTATACATAAAAATATGTATATAAACCCATAGAAATTATTTTTTTCTTTTTGTTATATATCTTCCTGAAATTTTGAAAAAAGGTATATGAACTACGAAAGTTTTGAAAAATCTCATGTAATTCCTAGCTTAGTTAAATTTTTAATAAAGAGTGTTTTTTTCTAGAGTTATAGAACTTTGAAATGGAATAAAACAAAGATGAATTTTTTAAATAGACATGAAATTTACTTTATTCGAAAGATAATCCCAAAGCATTATAATTTAAATATGACTTCTGGCATATGACCGCCACGGCTAGCTCGGACGTAGTCTAATCTGGAGGTTAAATTTTCGAGATATATCGCGAATTATGCGAGTAATGTTGGCTTCCAAGTGTTGAATCGTAACTGGTTTATCGACGAAGACTTTTGACTTCACATAACCCCAAAGAAAAAATTAAGATGCGATATCACAAGATCTAGGCGGCCTTCTTGACTACATAATTGCAAAAATTATGTGAATTTTGAGTGCAAATAAAGTTGAAATTTTAGTGACTATAATAAATTTGCACAATTTGGAAGCGTTGTTCAGGCGTCAGTCTATTCATGTTGAAATGCCCAACCAAACTAACCATTAATCACTTGACAGCTGCCGATATGGCCGCCAGTTAAAAAAGTGTTGCCAACTTAAAGTTCTATACCTCTAAAAAAAAACAACCTTTAAGACCATATAATTTAAAAAAAAAATAAAAGCAAAAATTTTCGAAATTTCATGGAATTTTTCGAAAATAACATGAGATTTTTCGGATATAATATATGTAATACATATATAATAAATATATTATATATGTATAGAAAAATCACAATTTACCCAAATTTAATATTATTTTGAAAAAAGGCTGTTTAGTGACAAAATTTTTTTATTATAAACAATTAAAAAAATAAATAAAATTGTTTTCACAGTATTCTAAATTTTACTACGCCGACGTTTGACGTCAGTTTCGAAAATTAGCCCTGAGGAAGCAGTCAAACAAACTGCGAAACGTCGGCGTAGTAAAATTTAAAAAAGTCGGAAAAAAATTTTTGTCCGACCGAACTATCGCTTGGCAGGAGCAAAAGAGCATGCGCTCATACCAAAGCAACAACTCGGCAAATAGAACTCATATGCGATTAAATCTGTTTACTGGGGTAGCTAGAGCAAAAACAACTCAAACAGATAAAATCTCACAACACGTCAACACAACGACAAACTTTTATTGTGTTATCAGCGCATATTTTGTAGTTTTTGTTGCTGTTGTTCCTATGACGTTAAATGCATTGTGATAAGCGTGCATTTAGTAGTTGGACATTTTAACAGCTGTTGCTGCACTGATATGATTTGCATAAAGAGATTATTGTCTTTCTTTTAACACAATTTTTATTTATTATTTTTTTTAATATCTGTTACCTTTACGATTTTCTAAAAGGACTCTACAATCCATAAAATATAAATAAAGTCTTCAAATTTTTTGCGATAAGCTAAAAAATCTGCAATTTAAAAAAAAAATTCTTAATGTCTTATATAAATATATATATGTATCGCACGGTTTTTTTTAAATTTATAGCTCATCAGTTGTCCAAGATATTCTTGCCATCGAAAAAGGTTTTTATTTTTCTGTGGTTTATTTGAGCACAAGGTATTTTGCTAATTGCAAAATTTTGAATTTTTTTTCTATTTTATTTTCAATATTTTTGCAGTTGCCTTATCTATGTATGTATGTAGATATGTATGTGTGTAGATGGTATATCGTAGTTGCTCTTAGTTACCTTATATAGGTATGCAAATTTATTCAAGTGATTTCAGTCAATTTATCCAAATTTAATAGACAATTATTTTTCAAAATGATTTTATCAAATATTTTAGGGTGGCTCCAAACTCAATTTCGGTATTCAAGGAAATTTTTTTTCAAATGAAGAGTACAAGTTGGTTACTCTTGTGAATTCTAGTACATGTAAATAATGTCCAAATTATACACATTCCAAGCCGAGCAGTCATTCTCAAGAGAAAAATGAAAGTTGCAATAACATACTGAGACTAAAAATGTGCTAAGTAATAGCCCACTCTATGCAAAAATGACTTAGTAACTTTTCTGCGCAAAAACGAGTCGCTGAAGGGTGTTCAAATTTGAGGTATATTTTTAAATATGGCGCCATTTTGTTTGCAAATCTTAAGCTACACCGATGTTTTTACAGGTATAAAGTAAATATATGAATGAACTACGTGTTTTCATTATAAAAATTATTTTTTTAAATATGTTGGGAGCTATTCCGAAGTTGGAAGAACATTTTGTTCGAAATATGGTAGAGAAAACGCTCCGACAAACCGTGATATTAAACTTATCATTACATACATCATACATACTTACATTACATAAATTCGTCGTCGTTCACAGCAATCAAACCAACAACTTTGTTCAATACTTTACACAAAGATTTTCATGTACAGTTAACACAAGAATTAAAACCAACTGACCACAAAATAAGAAGGGAATTAACTGGATCATAGAAAAACAAGAAGAAAATGTGAATTTTTTCAAGGAAATTAACTTCACCAATTGAGCTCATTTTGAAATTGGCGGCAATGTCAACAAATAAAACTATCACATTTAAGCTGAAGAAAATTCTAATTTCTCGAAGGACGTGAATTGGCCACCAAGGTCATGCGATTTAACACCATTGGATTTCTTCTAATGGAGTATTTTGAAGAGTAATGTTTATATGGATGATCCTCAAATTGCGCAACGACGCTAAAACAACATCATCGAAAAAATACCACTAATTGAACAATCATTATGCGAAAAAGGTATTCAAAATTCCTATGTTGCCGAGCTAGCGGAGGAGGTCACTTGAACGACATTCGTTTTCATTATTGACCGGAATTAATGTGCTTTAATTTCCAATTAAAATAAATAAAGACTTCACACAATTTATGCCCCAATATTATATTACTTAAAAATTTCTCTAGTTCTGATATTTATAACGCCTAAAATATAATTTCTAATAAATATTTTTTTATTTTCATTTTGAAATAATTATAATCTATAAAAATAATTAGTTATTTTCGAAAAACAAGATTTTTAAACTGTAATCTTTTGTAGGGTAAATTATTTTTATAGCTATGCGTGAAAATTATCAGAAACTCAATTTTCGGTATTTTTATATTTAGATTTGTTTCCAATCTAAAGTGCTTGATATTGGGCTAAAATAAAAATATTTTTAAGTCAAAAATTATTTTTTTTTATACTTATCTTCTCGATGAAACAAACTACAGTTTATATTTGTTATTTGCACACTATTTATAACTGTATTGTCCGCATAATTTTCTTGAAATTTTCAATGCATAATTTTAGTAATTTGACAAATGCTTAAATATATGGGACACCCTAGAGGTATGCGATAATAGAACATAAAATTCATAAGTCTCAGAAAAATATGAAGTAGAAAAAAAATATTTATTTTAAAAAGTTACAGTAAAAATTGTGGTCGGAAAACATAACAAGAACGTGAGTAGTGCAAGGAAATTCCCAAATGTAAACATGGCCAAAAGTTATGGGTCATGCATAGATTAATACGGATACATGTACTGATTTTGTTTGTTTTTCTTCTTCATTTGTGGTCTTGTTATTTTGTATTCTGTGGCATAACGTACACACATATTGGCATAGTATCCTCAACGTTGGAGATAACAGAGCAAATTTGTTTATCAATT
Organism: Meiosimyza platycephala; assembly: GCA_963662105.1. Taxonomy (NCBI): domain Eukaryota; kingdom Metazoa; phylum Arthropoda; class Insecta; order Diptera; family Lauxaniidae; genus Meiosimyza; species Meiosimyza platycephala. Next base: position 100,475,674 of record OY759208.1, on the reverse strand, counting down.
TTTTTGTTTTTTTTTTATCTGATATTTTATATTTTATTTTTTTTGCATGATTTAATTTTTCAACTTCCACTGCAGCTTTGTAGTTGCATGCTGCACATTTTTGAATATTTCATAAATAAACAGATTCAATGACCATATAGTTTTCTTTTAAATTTTTTTATATATATGCTTATATGCTTTTATGTTCCAAGTATTCCTCAATATGTTTATTTTATATTTAATGATATTAAATTTTAAGCTTTCCTGCAACGCATGCAATACAAAATTATTACACCAACTTAAAGTTTTACCAGCACATTTTGCCCCTCTACCAAATTTTACTACTTTGACTCGTCTTTTGCTACTTCCACTGTCACTGCTTTATCCTTCTTAATGTCAATTCCAAGTGCATCAGGTGCGCCGCAAACTGTGCACTTGTGGCGCATACTGCATTTTTACAGATTGCGCGTTGACAACAACAACAACAACAACCAAAACGAATTCTTATTATTTTTGTCACACTTACTACCTGGATGCAGTAGCAAAAATACTATATGCTGAAAAAAAAAAACCGAACGAAAACCTTTTACTCTTTTGGCTCAAAATTTTTTCCAACTTTTTTATGTTGCACATCTTGGGTGTAAGAAAATTTCACGTGCCACACGTAAAATGTAAAAATTCTAGCAATTTTCAGCAAACACCGGTGAATCGATGAGCCAACCGACACCTTCGATGGTCGGTTGGAGCAGGGTGCGGTGGGCACACTTGAAATGATACCCTGTAATGATGGCAGAGCTCCTACGCTTTGTCACTGACGGCGTTAGCGGTAAACGGAAAATGGCGTATTTGAAGCTTCCGTTTTGGCAGACAAAATGATATTTCATGAATATTAAAGTTTCGTTTAAGTAAATGATTGCATGAATTCGTAATAATTTGTGCAACTGAAGAAACTTCATCCTGTAGTGAGCGTTAGAAGAAAAATTGTGAAAAAAAAGGAAGAAAATTCTAGTGCGCCGTTGAAGTAAATGATGGCGACAAATTGTTGTTTACATATCATAGCGTTGTAGTTGATGATGATAATGTTAATGATGAGCAGCACAAGTACATATACATTGGAGTGGCTTAAATAGTTAAGTGAAATAAATTTCGGGAAATAAATTTGCAAATTATTTTTAATTTTAAATTGCATGAAAATAGACATAAAATTTTACAAGCGGATTTATCATGTACCATAAGCGATTTAGAAGTTGAATTTTTATCTGCCTATGGAGTTTAACAATCATTCAGCTCAGCATTAGTGCGATGGATACTACATAGAAATTTGCATGGATACACTCATTTCTGCGGAAACAATAGTCACTCGGTATCGAGTTCAGAAGTGGAACAATCAACAACATAAACTACATTCACCAGGTATAGAATATAAAACACACAGACTTGTCCAATCTAAAGTTTACAGCAGCTCATATATAAGTATTATGTTGCTCGGTGCCGTCTTCAGAGGCCTAAGGTGCTCTGACGACGACCTCCAGAGGCTCCAACATGGAAAAAGAACATTTCCTTAGGAGGGAACCCTTTCCAGTTTTTTGCTCGGGGCACCACACAGTCGAAAGTGGCGCTGAAATTGCCGTCATATAATGATTATTCTGACTTGAGGAAAATAAAAAAAGTGAAATCTGTCAAACTGCTGAATTCGAAGAGAATTTTACTCTCGAAATTGACATTTTTGGTTTTCCGCAATTCCAAAAAAATAAATTTTGGTCTTCGCGCAATTTTCGTATGCAAGATAGTCCTTCGAAGTTCAGCACGAGCTTAATCGAACCCAAGCTTATTTGAATTTAAGTTTTTACAACAAGCTATAGTTTATTATATGTGCATAGTACTGCACATACTTTTTCATAAGCGGTATTCACTATGCAGAGCAGTTGACATGACAGTTGAACAGAGTGGCAGATATTTTCAAACAACAACATTTTACATGCTTAGTGAATCTGTGACGCATCTGCTCTCTTACTCTGCAAAAACCTTGAGTTAAATGTGTTACCGATCGTGAATACCACTATTATTTTTTACTTCCAAATACTTAAGTACTTTATTTGCTACTTTTCTCATTAACTACCCTAAGCAGCGTTTTTTGCGCGGCTACTTTATATCACTATTTTCTGGAAACTACCTTTCTCTACATACTGTTTTATAAGAACTACTTAAAACAATTACAATTTAATTTTTTTTTTTTTGTAGGAGCTTCAACTTTTTTCAAATTCAAATAAAAAAAAATCCATTTCTAAAACTTTTTTATTATCAGCGTTGCATTTTAAAGCGTATTCAACAATTCTAAGCAAACACTACTTATTTAACAATTTTTTCTTTATATATTTTTTGCCCGTCGCACTTTCGGTTGTGTCAAGTTTTTCTATTTTCTGAATTTTTCTTGCAAATTTGCTGTGAAAATTCCAGCTCCTCGAGTATCGAGTTCGAGGTCACATGCACACGAAGAACCTTATGATGACACCACAACGACATCTAGTGAGCAAACATAAAACTAAAGCATGGAAAACTTGACTCAACTACTAAAGTAAGCAAATAAAAGCAGCAGCATGAACAAGAAAAAGAGTTAGAAAGGCGAAAAAAAAAAATGGCGAAAAAATTGTTGAACTAAACTCGAGTTAAAGTATCGTTAAAGATGGGCTACACAAACATACTCATGAGCTACACATTTATATATGTATGTATGTACATGCTGATGCACTTGCATGCACATTCACACATACACACACACACACACTCATGTAAAAACATTTTAAAAACAAAAATTCTTAAATGTCGCACCACAAAGAATAAGAAAAATTGTTAGAAAATGTTAAATTATGCCATGCATAATGCAGCAGTCATGGCGTTGCACAGTGGTCGAAATTTGAAAAAATATTTTCCATAAAATACAATATATTTGAACTGCTTGCTTTTAATTTACGAAAGCAAAATACTTTTGAAAACAAAATATTTCATAATTAGCGGAACCTTGACGAAGCGGTCTCTGCGATATCCGTTGTTGAGAGCGTATGTTGAAATGGCTCGCCGGCTTTAAAAACTTTTAGCACTGCTGAGGCTGCTTTGATTATAATAAACCGCCGTTTGAATTAAGTTCTTTTTGAGCGGGATGCTGAAGAGTAATAAACAATGATGGGCACCAACATGCACGCAAAATTTCGAATACATGTGGTAGTACAACAACATGGAGTTCCACTTCTGCTGAAGTAGAACTGAAACGATGTTATGCGCTCTCATTTGTGTACGCATACACAAATGCTCTCTCGTTACTCTCAATTGCGCTCTCGTTAGAACTTGTAGAAGAACTTGTGCCCATCCATGGTAATAAACTATTAGTGCTTTACTTGCTTATATCCTTTTTTCACTCCCGTTCTAACCTGGAATGTAAAGTAGGATGTATTCTTTCGATGGTTTGCAGCTAAAATTTTCTGTCGGCTGCAATGGAACAGAGTCAAAATGATACAGGCCACATGAGAAACCGAAGAATAACATCCCTTTATTCCAAAATTTGGTACTGTGAAGTACTACGTTGATAAGAAAGCGTTTTTATCCCAAACACGATGTCTAGTTCTAAGCAAAACGTAACAAGAATAATAAACGAACAAACCGATACGATAACTGACAGCTCTGTACAAAACTCTCCACATTACTTTATTTAATGTCGCAGGAGAAGCTTTTTGCATTAAATCAGCAAACCAGCAATGAGAGCCATAGCGCTTTAACTGAGCCCTCTTTTCTAGTGGTCACTTGGCTGGACAATAAGGAAATTCAAAAGAGATTCTATAGCCTATAACGCGTTATTGGGGGCACAGCAGGAGACGCCTCGCTGATGGAACTCTGGACGAATTTGCAACGATATAAAACCCATCATTAGAAAAACTTGTAAGATTCATTCGATACTCGAACTGGTTTTATTAATCGCAGGATCGTTTCGAGCAGATTCTCTAGAACTACCTAATCTCAGTCTGAAAAAAAGAAGATCACCTATCTATCTGAAGTCGTCTTACCAATTTTAACTATAGTTTTTATATGTCGATATATTAATGACTGTCAAATGCCACATACCACACAAAAAGAAGGTCCTTCGATGCAGCAAAAAAAAATTTATCAAAGGATAAGGAAAGGTTTTACCAAATTTGGCCTCAGCCACCAGACAAAATGTAAATATTTTACCGCAACTTTTACATGATTCCTAGTCACTGTACAATGTGCAGTATAACAAAAATCTGCTATAGCAACAGTAGTAATATTTTTATGCACTCTGTCTTGGCTTTAAAGGCAGCTTAAATTTAACTGTTATATAAAATAGCCTAACGAAACATAAAATTGCAAAAATTACGAACTTCTGAATGTAGGAAGTTAAAATGAACTTTAAAGGAGAATTTCTTCACACATTTTTTGCTAACTAAAATATAAAATATATTATGAGGAAAAAAAAACAAAAAAACCTGCAAAATATGACTATCGACCAAGTTTTGTGTAAGTTTTTTGAAAATTCGGCTTTAGTTTATAAGTAATTTTTTGTTTTGCTCCTTTTACATTCGATAACGTTCGTATGTTTTTGGCACAACTACATAAAGTGTTGCTTTTATGTGTTTTTTCATAAACCTACACTTTACATTTACACACACACACTACTTGCATGTGTGTATGCATGTCCTTTTCATGCAGTTTTCTATTAAATTTAATACAAAAAGCTTTCATAGTTTTGTTTTGTTTTGTTTTCTTTATATATAAGTTTTAGCTTTAATTTTAGAGTTTACTTACATACCATATATGTATGTATGTGTGTGAGTTTGGAATTTTTGTTTTAGATTTTAATAGAATTTTGTGTTGTATTTAAAAGGATTAAGCGCTGTTTCAGCTCTGAAGTTTAATTCTTGTATGTGTGTTGATTTTCTTAAATTGCTTTCATATCTTAAGGATTAAGTTGTAAATTGAATTAAAGCAGAGGTGGGACTTAAAATATAATGAAATCATTGCATACTTACGTGCGCTTTATTGTAATGCATAATGAAAATGACTATTTGAAACATGTGAACTGTCAATATGTCTGGAATTAGCTATTGGAATGCAATGTTATTATGCGCGTCGGAGCTTATTCGATGTTTTCCTTAAATATTCAATACTATCCGAAATTTGTTTTAATTTTTTTGATAGTTTTCGATAGTATTCAATAGTAAAACTTTTTGACTTCTTTGTTTTAAAATAATCTTACAAGTGCTTAACAACCAACTGAGAACAGAGAGAATTGCTTCCGCGCACAATGTTTTGACCATACAAACATGTTGAGTATAATCATTGAGCAGTCAGCGGAGTAGAGATCCCCCCTTTACCTCTTATTTATTGACTACGAAAGGGCGTTCAATAAAATGAACAAAAATACCATTTGAGCTGCTCTAAGAAATCATGAAATACCGGAAATACCGGATAAACGCTAAATGCAGTGTCCGCTTCAAAGGAAAAAATAGTGTAGCTTTCACCATCAATAGAGGGATTAGTCAAAGTTGCGTACTGTCTCCGCTGCTCTTCATAACCGTTCTTGATAGTGTTCTAACAACCACAAACCTTAGAGCACCAGATGGAATTCAATGGAGGCCTTTCCAGAAATTAAACGACCTGGACTTTGCGGACGGTGATCAAATCATTCAAAAGTTTGAGATTTTCCATTTAATTCTTCCTGTCAATAATTTTTCGTGGCATTTTACAACAGCCAAAAAAGAAATTACAATTTCAAAAGTTCCATTTATGTGAATGTCATTTTCTTGAATCCATCAAATTTCTCCAATCGCAACAGCTGTTTCAGTGTTGCCAACATACGCGCACATTTTCAATTACATGACGCGCGTAAAGCATTTGAAAATTTACAATTCAAAATTGACAACACTCGCGCCTACGGATTAGGCAAACGACATCAGTCACTCAGTCAACATGACAATGACTCTACTCCCAATGCAGCTGCTTCAAATGCAAGTTTCGACAAGTCCAAAAAAAAATTAAAAAAAAAAACTTGAAAAGAAAAACTTCAGCAAAACATCAACGTAAACATTTCAGTCACTTACATACAATACAGTCAGACTGACTCTGTTTGTAAAGAAAATTCAAATTTTTTACTATGAAACGCCATTTTGACTGTCAGTATTAGTTGGATTTTCAGTGCAAAGATGTTCTCTTTTTTTTTTGCTGTCACTCGACGTCACATATGCGTCTTCTATGACGCTCACATTCACTCACTTACTTGCAAAATCACATATTTCAGTGCATAACAAATCAAGTCAAACAGTTGTCAGTGTTGCCAAGCTGAAGAGAAAAAAAAAATGGAACTACTACAGCACTACGCAAATTGCACTGTTACACCATATTCATGTAACGTTTGCACTGATGACAATCGTTGTGTGTGGTAGTGATTTTTGTTTTTTTTTCATATGCTGCTATTTTTTGTCAATGTTGCATTTGATATTTGTTTATTTAAGTAATGTGTTTTAGAATTGACGCTAGTTAAATGTTGATTTCATATATCTAGTTCATTCAAATGGTGCAAAACATGCCGAAAAACGCAAAATTCTTGTGAGAATACTGCAAGTCATTTACCCCCTTTTTGAGGGCAGTGAGCATGATACGTTTAATATCGAACTAATTACATTTTTCGAGCAACCCTTAAATGCAAAATACACGCCTATTTTATACTTTTCTGCTGCGGTTGCGTGGTCGATTTTTTTTATAGTAGATATGGCCAAATTGACTTAACTTAGACTAGGGGGTCAAGGCCCCAAGGAAAACTTTACTTTTGAACTTAGTTTCCCAATAAATCAACTTGTAATATAAAACACAAAATGTTTTTTATTCCTTGTGGCTTATAGCAACCTCCTGTATCAAATGTAAGTCAATTTTTCCATATGCACACTAAAGAAATTGATCTCGCAAAGTCTCACAACAGCAACACTTTAAAGTTTAAACTAACAATTAGTATGGAATTCTTTTAAAATGCATGCAGTGTTTTTGCTCATAGCTTTAGTATTTCTATTTAAATTTCTTATCTTTTATCTCAGATTTTTTTTGTTGTTTTCCTCTCACTACTTTTTTTTCATGGCGTCTTGTTTTTTTTAACAGTTTGTTGTCATTTCTTTGTGCTGTTTGCCACCTCAAGGACATCTCAATTAACCTTGTATGCCAAGTCACAGGCATGTGGACAACAGTCAAAGTTGGTCCACCACATACACCTACACATAAATGAATGCACACACACAAATACAAATAGAAAACAAAAAGGCAAGCACACACTTGAGCCGACACAATATGGTGACCAATGTTACCGTGTGCAACATAGTGAAATGAAAATAAGGGAATTTTTTTTACTTTTTCGCTTGTTATTTTTTTCTTTTTTTTTTCTTTTTTCTTAAATTAGCATATGTCAGAGTTTAAATGTTGATAAGCTCAGCCAACATAACTGGAGCGCACACACGTACCGTAATGAAGACGGTCAATGTAGATAAAGGGCGTGACATTTTTATTTACGCAAAGTAAATGTAATGGAAAAAAGTTGGATTTGATAGAGGGTGCTATTTGTTTGCTGGTGTTAACACATGAAGTACGTATATTTTTGGTTATTAAAGTCAACTGTTTGTTTAAGTGAGACAAAAAACGGTTGCCTACTTCTAAGCGCTTAAGTGCAAAATTTTTCAATTAATATGCGGCCCCCCATAAATTGATGTGATTTTTTTGGTTTTGTTTTTTGCATTTCACATCAGAGTTGCAATTTCTTTGCTGAATAGTTTTTTATGCGTTGATTTTTCCAACGAGTTTTAGGTTAGCGTGGCACTGCGTCACATCACGGTTATGGGTAAAAGATATAGGGATGCTTGGCTTCACTCAAGCACGCACTTGGTTTTGGCATTTCAAATTCAAGTGTAAATTGAACTTTTCACTAGTGCAGCACAAAATGCATTTTATGCAGATTTGTTAGTGCAAGTCTGTTGTGTGTGTGTGTGTGTGTGTATGTGTGTGTGTGTGTGTGTGTGATTTTCTGAAAAGCGGAATCGGATGCGCGCATTTGTGGCTAAAGAAACGTTGACGGCTGCTGCTGCTGTTGCTGCTGTTGAAGCATTTGAAAATGATGCCAGACGTTTGGAAAAGTGCGCAACCCAATTTGAATATTAAAGTGGTTAGATTTTGTTTTCCATTTTTTTTTGAGATTGCTTGGGCTTATATCTTGCGTACGTCAAACAATGGATATGAGTTAATACATACGAAAAAATTCGGAGCATCTCAAAAATCGTTGTTTATTTATAAATTTCTGATTGTTTAAATTACCAGTATAAACAAAAAATTGTTGGAAAAAATGTAGTAAGTCATTCAATGTCAAAACTTTAAATTTCTCACAAATTCTATAATGACAAGTAAAAAATGCAAAATATTTTGAGTAATTATACTCGTAAAAAAATTTTGTTGAATTTCCGAATAAGAAAAAAATTTAATTCTTAAAAAATTCCAAAATTTTTTTGTTTGCTTCTCTTCCTCCCAGCAAAGGGAATCGCCTCATCGCCTCTTTAATGATAAAGCGATAAAGCGCTGCGCGTTAAGAATTATATGGACGTTTTTGGCAAATTTACGAAAAACAAAAATTTTGCATTAATCGTTGGGGAAATTCAAAGTTCAAAATTGAAAGTTTTCAATATCTATGTATATCTTGGGTATCAAAAATCTTCATAAAACATCATTTGACTAACATATACTTAGAAAGCACAAGAATACTTAAATATAGATTTTACAAGCTTCGTTTAAAAAATACATAATGAATACACAAATCCTCAAAACTCAAAATTAAAAATTATCTGAGGAAATTTCAGCTACTATTGCACAAGCAAAATCTCAAATTTTCTTAGAACTCAACAGTATGTTGAAGATAAAACAAACAACACTAATTACCACAAAAAAAAAAAAGTTTCAAAATTTGCCTGCAAGAAAATTTGCGTTACCATATGAAAAAGCAAAAATTTTCTTTGCACTAAAAATTAATTGCAATTAAAATAATTTTCCAACGAAGCAGCAAAATGAACTCTCCACTATGCTCTGTGTGTAGAGCAGCTCATCAACTACTTCATAGGCAGACTGCTACTCTTGATGTCCTATGAATGGTAAATTCTAAGAAAATAAAAGAATACTTCCTCAAAGCTGAGAAATTCTCTTATAGTTTAATTGAAAATGATAATTTTCTTGCAAAATAAAAAAAAAATATTACTTGGGAGAAAAAAAGTAAAAGCAAATAGACCCTGAATTGTATCAAGAGCGCTGACGTACTACGTTCTTATGCAGGGACACAAAGTTGTCTGAGTTTCAGTTTATTTTGCATGCTGCAATGGCACTGCTAACCAACAAGGACTTCATTACAAATTTTGAAATTTTTATTTACAAAATGAAAACAAAAATTGCAATCTACAAATAGTCCATGGCGTAATATTTCTCAATAATTTTGATTTAACATCGTAGTATACGCATTTTGCATTTTCTTGATGAAATGTAAAGAATTATGAAAGCAAACCTGCAGGCAAATTAAAGCTTTCTTGTCTAGCAAGGACAAGACACAATTTTAGTTGAAATTGCAATTTTATTTGTTTTATTTATTTAAGTTTCTTCAGTATTTCGTGTACTGAGTTAACGAAGTTGTTTTGTATAAGGCCATTTGTGGCAAATTCAAGTGATGAGGTTCTTTTAGATTACGTTAATATTCACAGTTTAAGCACTTTTATGAGTAATGCCAGTGAAAAGATCTTAGTTCTGAAGCCTTTCTTATCTCTATATCGAACCTCAACTTTACGTTATTTTAACCACTTAATTTCAAAAGAACCCAATAAATGAAAATTAAAGTTTCTTATAGATTTGTTGGTGCTTATATGTACACATGTAACATACTGGCCAAACTAGTCCTTAGGAGAAACTTGGTTTAAGGCCAAACTGCATGTTAGAATGAACCAGCTTAGCCTAGTTTGATTTTAGAGAGTTAGGGTTAAAGGCCAATCATCGACCGCCGCATCGGGCTTACGTTCTCCAATATGTCCTTTGTATTTAATAAAAACCAGTTAACACTAGGTGGCTGGTAACATATATTAAATTCAATGTTTGTGTGTGTGTGTATGTTATCTATAGACCTGAAAACTAATGAGCTGACTGCGCTAAGCTGCGACAAGCTAAGTTTGCTTTGATGTCGGAAAAGGTTTGGACATAGTTTGAATTTTTTTTTTTTTGTGGGCGCCTAACATTTTATATCTCAGCAACTACCATATTTGAAGAAGATGTATAAGATTTGGTACATATATTTCTTATGGTTTGTGGAAGGCTCTTAGAATAGTTTTATTTTTGAAAAAATTGGGCAATTTCACACCCTACATATAAGAGGAAAATCTAATTCGTCATATCTCATCAACTACTTGCAGCAGATTAATAAGAATAGTAAGTTTTAATTAAAAAAATAAGCAATGTGATAGTTATTTATTTCGAAAAAGATTTTTGTACCTAAAAAAGTTGTTTCACACTCCATCCAAATATCGCATACATAACAGCCTAAAACTTTAAATGAAATCCATGCTTAACTTTCCATATTTTTCTACTTATGCTTCTGAAACTAATTTTCTTTCCGCAATATGTTAAAATCACGTCGATCTCTTAGTTTTGACTCTTGTCGTTGGCCAAAAAGTACTGCTTTAAGTGCCAAATTGGCAATAACTTTACTTAATGCCACTGATGATGGCTGCTGCTGAGTTTCAAATATGATTCAATTTTGTTCATTTCTTATGAAATTCAAGTAAGCCCTTTACCACTCTTTCACTGCGCTTTCGTTGTCGGCATGCACTTGAATTGTAATAAAATTTTGCTTGAGTCTCGCATACTTTTAGGCGCACCACATTGATATGCAACATTTTTCGGTTTTGCTGCTTTGATATTACAAAAGAAAATAAAAATATAAAAGTTTATTTTTTTTTGTTTCTGGTAATAAAACTTTGATTTTACTACATAAGTAGAACATTTATGAATTTATTTTAACTGCAAATGTAAGTGCTTACCCATGAAGTCATAACTTGTATTAGGTAAACAAGATTGCTCTAGAGTCTAGACGAGCTTAATTTTTACTAAAGTTTGACATTGCATTAGCTAGGATAATATAATAAAAATAGAGTGTAGCTACTACAGCTATTAGCCTTCTTAGCTATGTGTGTTTAGAAAACAAATGCTTTTATGTTTCTTACAGAGAGCTATCAATAAGACTTTTAAATAGGACTTATTGCCTAAAAATAATCGAATGCAAGTCAAAGCACACAAGGCATTAAAAGCTAAAAAATATCTTATATCATTCATAGAAGATCTAACAAATTAAAGCGCTTACTTCGCATAAACAAATTTTTATTCTCAATACAAAGTGAATCACTCTATGTTCTTTTCAGAGCAAATTCATAAATATTTTGAATTTTCATAATCATATTTAACTCTCAGTATATTCAATTTCCACAATTTCTCTAATATTTTTGAAATGCTATAAAATGTTAGCACACATACTACAGCGATTTATTGAAAATCAAAACCATTGAACAATTTGGGTACACTTCAATTTAATATACGAAAAGAAAAAAATGTATTATGATTGTATGCATCAAAGTTATGCGTAACATTGAATGCACATTGAAAGGGTTTTAATATCAATTGCAGCAATAGCCATAAGAGTGGGATTGGTAACTTCCGCAAATGCAAGAATTTTCACTCATCGTATCCTGTATGCATGCTACGGTTATGCCCGTTGCTACTACTCGATGAAACGTGCTGCCAAGCAACCAGACCAAGTGAAGTGAAATTTCATCATCCCATCAAAAAGCAAGCGAACTGCATTAAACCAATCCAAACCAAAATGACTACCTACTACACATCTACAATGACGACGACGACGATTTCATTTATTTATGATGATTTATAATTTACTAAAGGATATTCCCAAAGTCTCCAAACGAGCCATGCTTCATACTCAAATGAATTGTGAATTTTTAATGAGCTGCACACGTAGATACACCAAGTATTGAGATATCAATGATGCCACTCCCTTGACGTGCCATGTACCCACACACATGAGCGCCTACTTCGTCCGCAAGTAAATACACTGCTCTTCAACGAATTTATCCCAAAATTTGCTTGCTGAATGGGTTGATATTTAAAATTTGTTTTTATAGTGAAAACGATTGTGACAGAATGTAGTGGGAGTGATTTAATCAAGAATAGGAATTTGAAAGTTGTGTTAAAGCACAATAAAAATATTCGACAATTTATTGAAAAAAAAACTTTTTTTGTTTTTGTTACTCTAGATGTGAAAACTTCAAAAGTTTAGAACTCAACTAAATCCTTAAGAGCTTTTCATTTTTGGAAAACCAATTGAAAACGCTTAATTTATTGATTTCTCAAAAAAACTGGAGATAGCACTTTCGAAAAGATAAAGTTGCGGAATATCAGAATAACAAGTAATCCATTGTAGTTCTGTCAGGCTGCCCACGTTGCTCTATTCAAATCACTTGACCAACGAACTGTCTCTAGGTAATATTTCCCATGGCTGATAAGATTATTAACTGTGCGTTAATCTTTTGCAACTTTAACTCTTAAGCGTTACATATTTTATTCTTAGCGCCTACTTCAGTAGGAATTCACATAACAGTCGGAGGAATGCTGACCATAACGCCACGTATCTTTGGAAAATAAATTAAGCATACTGCTGAATTTTATGAACACATTTGATAGTTAAGAACTTTAAGAAAATAATAAGTCAATTTCATATGCGCACAAAGATACACATTTCAAACTAAAACCAAGCCAAAATCATGTAAACCAAGCATTACATTCCAAAGAAAGATTTTGCATTATAACAGAATATCATATCGATATCACTTCGAAAGTGTGAATCAATAAAAACCTTGACGAACAATTTGATATCGACGTTATAAATTCAAATGGCCGCAGGACACGTTGTAGAGACAAGCGAATGCACCAATAATAAGAAACCAAAAACCCAAGTATAAACCCCAGTCAAGTCAAACAGAAAGGACGTATGATGGAGTCGCCTTTGCTAAACGAAGTCAATGACGACGCGACAACTTTATTGATGTCTTCACAAAATACGTGAGCTGGAATGCAAAGAATTTCGTAATAAAGTAGAAACGCGACAGCGATTAATACGAGTATGCCAAGGATAAGGTAAAAAACGGCGGGGCTATGCCAAGCTTCAGCTTTAGGACGAACGAACAACGTAAGACGACAGCAACGACAAAAGGACAATGACTGACGTTATTGCATATCAATCAGTGCGGAAAAATGGCGCCAGCTGATGCAATATTGATGAGCGATAGTTAGTTAGAGGTTGGAATGAGTTTAGTGAATGCATTGGAAATTAAAAGGAAGCGGAAGTGCATAGATTTAAAGTGATTTTAAATTAAAATCGTTACTTGGTATTTAAATGTCAATTAATCAGTTGAGTATTTAAGATAGTTTTGCTGAAATAAAATGTAGTGTCTGTCTGTCTGTCTATGCAGCTAAATGTCGATTACGACAATTGAAAAATCTTTGAAATAATTTTCTAGAAACTCATACAAATAGCTTAGGAGTCTTATGGCTTACATTTTTGTTGACTATATAATGATATTTAACAAAAGGAAATGTGCATACATTAAAGAAAATTTGAAATTGTTACTCATACGCACTGTCAACGAAAATTATTTTTTATGTAATAAGTAAGAGAGAGAGTTGTGTCTCATATATTTAATTTTTTTCTTATTAAAAGTTGAAAAGATAACATTATTACTTCTTCTTGAAACATTTGACAAATTGCAAACAAAACTTGTACCTAAATTAACAAAACCTGAAAAGAATTGAAAAGGATGCGCAAAAGTCAAAAGTTTCCAACAAAACAACCATAAAAATTAGCGACACCACAAATTATTAATTTGTGCAATGGGCAAAAGTTCACCGTGGTAGTGTTGCAGTTCATTGCAAAAGACAGAGAAAAAAGAAATTTTTATCAACTTGAAAATAAAAAATTAATTTTTGTTGACTTTGAACTTTTCAACTTTGACTCTCGTTATGATAAGCAAAAGTTATGACATTTTTCTTATTAATTAGCGGAATATCATCGTTATTACTGCTGCTGCAATATCACAGTGGGCCAAATTAGCTATGTTGAACTTGTAATATCGTATAAAGCGGTAATAGTGGCTTTCTGTTTGCAAAATTGACAGAACTCATTTGGAAAAATACAAACTGATACAACACAGCGCAATTTGTTGTTTAAAAAAACTTTGTTTTTCTGATTGAAACATCAAAAGCTACTATCAAAATCTCTGATGAATAAATTCGTACTTTCATTACAGCTGAATTACATGCGCTAGTTTTTAAAATCTTTATTAATTTATCATATCCTCGATCTGCATTCATCCCTATCTTCACATGGCTGAAAGAAAGCAAGACTCAAAGGTCTACAGGCAGTTCAAAATCCTGCTTGAACCCTACCAAATGATGGAAAAGCATTTTACAATGCCGAAATGATACCCGTGAATATTGTGGACTGCAATATTTCTACATATGGTTGTCGCAATTTAAAATTCCAGCACAAACTTTAACGTACAAAAACAGACTATTCGAATCATATCATCGCCATACTGCCAACTTGCAAAGGAAATTGTTTACAAAATTAAACGCACAACATCTGATCCTGCGTAGACAAATGGCCAAATTGAATGATCGCATCGATGATATAAAACTATGCACATCATTGATGATATTTAATCTACAGTCATCTGTGAACTAATTTAGGACAATCTTTCAGTTACCAAAACATTTTTTCGAAGATAATGAACGCAATGCCAACGATTCGTAGATGTTCACGTTCTGACAGCTAATTGCCCAAACATATTTTGTTGTAGCTTTCAAGCTCGAAATTAATGGAAAAAATACCTCAAACTTAAAAATAAATTCGCCCAGAAATATTATATATCGGTTAAATCGGATATCTGAGCTTCGTCGTTCGCTGGTCTTTTGCAGAGTAATTCACCAAGAATACAATGAGAGTCGCACAAAAATTCTCTGTAGTTCGATATGGCGCCTAGTCATATGCTTCAAAAAGACTGACTCAACATGAGATAGGCCAAGATCTTGCAGCACAACAAACAGCCCGTTCAATTGAGAATATTAACGCTGTGAACAAAAATGTGGAAAAGTGTTGAGAAACGTCAAAAAGACAACGGTTCTATATAATGTTCTTTACCAGGAGGTGACTTTGGTGACAAAATATGAAAACTTTCCGAATAAAATTCAGTACGCGTCAGCAACCGCATCCGCGAATTTCTTCAAATTTCAACATGAGTGGCGAAACAAATTTGCATTCTACTGGACATGAGAACAAAAGTAGAGAACTTGCTTCTGGGGCACTGAAAATTTTGCATTTTGATGATTGGGCTCAACTTTTTCGAAAACGTATCACGATAACTGACACTGGCAAGCGCTATAGAACCATATTACATGACTTTTTTAATCAAAATTGCATGAATTGATGTTAAACAAAACGATGCCACTTTATGACTTTCATCGACTTTGCGTTATCTATTGACAATTAAAGTTTCAGTTCAGCTCAATCGGACATTGTAAAAACGGCTCTAAGTGCACAAAGCATAAATCATTTTTATTTAATGTGATTAAATGCAAGTATTTTTTTTTTATCACCAAGAAAAAATTTTAAAAATTTTACATAACTCCTGGCTTACACATACATATGTTTGTATGTATATTGCTTCCACACTACTGCGACTTCCGTTACTAAACTACAGAAAAGTTAAAATCAGAAGTATCCACGTTTTCGCATTCACATCCTTAGAATGCACTTTAAATTTCCGCCAGCATGTTTAGCTCTTCCTTTGGTATTCTACGTACAACAAAAACAGCATCCAGTGTTGATTCTTTTACAGGCTGGAATAGCACTGTGCTGTTGCTATATCCATATTGGCCGCTGCAACTGTCTGGGCGGAAGTTCAGAAGTTACATATCATGCACTCGATATGTTATTTCAATGTATGACTTCTTGCCTTGTGTAACATCCCTACAAACTTATGCCCAGTTTGCCGTCAGCTATTTTTATTTATTTTCTCCCTTTCGGAGTTTTTTTTTTCTTTTTTGAGTTTTTTTTCTTTTTTCCTTCTACAACACTCCTAACACTCTGATGTATTCACATAAAGTTAGCGCCAAAGTTAAATGGATTTAGTTGTAATGTTTGTAATACCACAGTACGTATACAGCGCCGTGCCGCTTGGATTAGGACAAGCCAAGTCAACATTGAATTCAGCATCAAACCATGCAAACTGAAACTTGAAATCGGTGTGCGATGCGCCGAGAACTCGGCACCAAGTCCGTCATAGCAGTATACAATTCAAAGGCGTCAAGAGGATTTTGAAATTATTTTCCATGTGGATAAAAAGCAGCAGTAGCACACAGCAGATACGGGCATACAATAAAAACGCATTTAATGGATTTATTTGCAGTGAGGAATTTCAACAAAAACATTTGAAGGAGAAAAAAAAAATATCTATCTATATATTTTTAAAAAAACACTCGAGCAAAAAAGTTAGCATGAGTACTGAAAAGTTTTTCAAGGAATTTTTTTCATGGGAATTTTTTGACATGGCAAATTTAGTCATTTGTTAATCGTCATTTTAGGAAAATTTTTAAATTTCCAACATTTTTCGATTTTATCAACATTTTTGACTTTTTAACATTTTTTGAATTCTGAAATCCATTTTTTGGGTATTTTTTCATTTCGCTATTTGCGCGATTTCTTCTAATTAGAAGACCGAGAAAAATGAAAATTTTCTAACGATTTTTTTGTAATACTTTTTAGTGTCTTTAGGCAACTATTCGTCTTTCTCCAAGACTAACTATTACTACTAACATTTTTCTGTATGTGTGGTAACAAAACTTTGCCAATTGAAATTTTTTCACTATGCCGGCCTTCACATACGAGGAAAATCACTCCATGCACCCTTGGCACGCCACTTTAAGTTTAGCAACATTTCATGCTGTCCATACTGTAACCTTACCATGAGCCATCATCCCATTGCTCACAGCGCTGAATCGTTGTTTGTTTGTCTGTGGAATTTGCAACATTTCATTAATGACTTCAAAATATGCGAAAATATTTTTTTTTTGTTTTGAATGCATTTTATAGTTTTATTCTATCGAGCGAAAAAAAAATTGCAAGAAATTTTAGTTTTATTTTTTTTTTAATTTATGTGAATTTTTGTGTTTTTTATTGCAAAGAAAAAATATTTAACTTTTGTAATATTTTAATTTTAATGTTTGTTTGAAAATAATGGTTTTTTTCATTTTTCATATACCGACGTATATATATTGAAGTTTATGTGAGTGCGTATAGTTTTTACTGACACAGTTCTATGAAATTGTTGGGCTCTTCTAAATTCTGGCGTAGTTTTGGAGTTGCATGGAAATTTTAGTATAACCTCTTTTTGGAATGCTCAGAATGAATATCAGCAAATTTTTTTAATTGCTCAAAAAAATTATATAAAAAAAAATAAATTTCTGTATGGATGGACAATTTTAAAATTCACCTCTCGACCACTTTCAGGTAATGTAGGCAGTAGCGTACGTAGGCGGAAAGGCTAGGGTGCGGTCGCCTCGGACGCAAGGCTTAAGGGGGGGCCCAAAATGATTGTGAAATATATCTCATTTTGCTAGGGTTTTTGAATGTCAAAAGTGAGGACCTTTATTTTTATTTTGGTAAGGTAAATGAAATTTTTGTTAAAAAACACGAAAATAAGTTTTTTTGCCCCGGGCGCCCGATGTGTACGGTACGTTTCTGAATATAGGTAATAAACTTTCACCTTATAATTATTTGAGAAAGAATTAAATGTAATTTTTATGTGCAGCATCAGCAGCGTAACCAAAATGAATCAAGTGGTTAGAACCCGCCGTAAGCGCCGAATTAATTAAGTAAAATTTTTATAGTGAAAATTATTTAAAAACTGTACACATTTTCCCTTCCGTTTCAATACTCAAAAGGCTGAAAACAAATCTGTCGTACAAAAAAAGTCCCTAACTTCTGATTGTTTTAGTCCTTCAGTCGTTTTTTTTTTAGTTCGGACTCAACGACTCAACAACACTTTGAAAACATTTAAAAAGGTTCTGATGTCCAAAAATTTAGTCTTTCATACTCAATTTTTTTGCAATTTTATTATTTAAAAAAGACAATAAGTCACAAAGCATTGAAATTCCTCTTCTCGCAATTTAAAAATTATAAATTCGCACAGCTAATTCTGTGAACTAGATTTTTGGAGATTGAAAAAAATATATAGATTTTTAACTCTATACAACATTTACTAAAACTCCTGTGAGGGGAGGAATTTATTCCCATAAACCCTCTGGCTACGCTGCTGGCTCAACAACAGCCTTGAACATTGGAAATCAGCTATAATATACAACTTTTATTCATAGAATTATAAATTTTTCATTGAAAAAATTTAAATTCAAATTATGAGATTTTGCTCTGCACAAACAGTAATGTTTTAAGTCAAAAAATAAATGGATTGAATAAAGTTGTAAAAGTAATACTTTAAGTGTTTGTCATCTCTCTCCTTCTGACTACGCCACTCGTAACTTCAAATGGAGTGGTGTCGTTAGAAAAATCTATGAAAATTGTTATAGATTTTCAAAATGTTTAAATTCAAGTTTCTATTATTATTCCAATCAATAATTTCTGAAAAGCGTTTATATACATTTTTACATACGTTTGGGGAAAAAATCCAAGTTGAAAACACACTATTTTGTGCTTATTATGTATGTATGTATGTATTTAGGTTGTAAATATGCTCCTATGACTTTAAAGGTTATCACTAATGTAAAACTGAAATATTTCTTCCCTATGCTATACCATAAATGCTGCGGAAAACTTCTCACTCACAGAGTTATTCAAACTTATTCCAGCAGAAATGGTACGCGCAAGCACTAGACTAAAGTTAGACACAGCTTGACAAGAGTGCGTGGCATAGAAGTTAAAATATTCAAACGCTGTAGTGGATGCAATGAAATTTCACACAAATACTTGAACATACAATAATTGAGCAAATTCTTAAATTAGGACATTGGACTTACCCTGCATACAAAAACTTAAAATCGGTGCATTTAAAGTGAATGTTACAAAACTCAATATATACAAATTAGCAATAAAAAAAGTGAGCGGTTTGGTTAAAGTTTTAAAACATTGCCTAGTCTGAGTAGGCAAATTAAAATTAAAATTTTATTCACAAAACATTTATGATTTCAAATTTCTTCATTCTGGATGGATAAAAATTTTTAAGCTTGGAACTTAAAATCTTATATAATGAAATATCTCCATTTTCATTTATGCGTACAATTTTGGAAACACAGTTTTTTATTTAATTTTGATTAAAACGATATATTGGCACAATTTACAAAAATATAGTCTGAAATTTTTATAAAATTATGAGATTATATTGTATAGCATATCACTTAAAGAGTGTTTTTGGATTTCAAACTTTTCTTAATAAAAACTTTATATAATTAACTTAATTTTACATTAAAGAACAACTTTACAATTAGTATTCCTAAAAAGTTCCTATATTCGATTGAGACTTTGGTAAAATTTCAGTTAACCACTCCAATTTTCTGCCATTTCTTAGTTTTTCTTTGACTTTCTGGGATTTTGTTTTATATTTTGGAATATAACTAGTAGACTGATGTATTACAATTAAGTTCACTCTATCAAAATTTCAAAGAAATTTTCAACGTCTAGTATATTAAAATAACCTATAACATTTCGAAAGATTGAGTTGTTGAAACTTCAACGACCCGACGCTCACACAAAAGTATATATTTGTTCATGCTGAAAACAACTAACAGAGTTGATTTCTGAAAGAAATAAGCAATAAGTATGATATTTTCAAAGGTAAAAAGCTCGGACGCATTTAAAGTCAGACTATTGTCCAAAATTTTACTTAATTTCTTATGCTCTAATAATAATTATAGAGTTTAGCTATTAGCTATTTAATCTTTTAGTCTTCCTAGCTATTTAGAATGAAGCTTGAAAATGGGTTTTTGAATAACAATGGTTTTTGAATAGCATGGTCTACAATTTTAATTAAAAAAAAATTGGAGTTCATCGAAGTGGTCACATGAAACGTTATTCGGTTCTTCACGAAATGACTCAATACATAGTATGGTAAATAACTTAATTAAATAATTCAAACATTAAAAAGTGGATAGGGTGGAGCGAAAATGTAAACAAATTTATTTTTAAATCTCAAATAAGAGCTTGAAATAATATGTTCCAGGTCAGTACACGAAATGTTTCTAGTCAACACATGGCAACCGGCTTTTTTTTGGGAAAATTTGGAGCTTTTCGCGGAAATTGAACAGTAGCGGCAATAATTTTCAAAAAAATATTTTTTTAAAGCTGATTCCAATCACTTAATTTTTTTTCCAATATCAAAACTATGTGCCTAATTTGAAAGGTATTTTTGATTGTTATGTACCTAATGCCAAGGAGCGACAAGAAGTTTTGTAGTACTAAAGAATACCTTTCAAACGAATTACATCCGATAGTAGAAACAATTTTTTTAAGTGCATTGCAATTTCAAACTGACTATTAATATTAGTAGTATAAAAAATTTATTTTAATGAAAAAACAATGCCACTAACTACTTTTCGATTTTCATTTAAAACTCTGAAACGCGTCAAAATTTCTGCATTAAAAATTTCATTGCAATCGCGTCACCCTAGGTATATATGCATATATTGGTCTCTTATTTTTCAGCAATCAACATGAGAATTTTATTCATCAGCTCATTGGCAATAGTCTCATTTAATGTATTCAGTCGGGCAGCTAAAAAATCTCCAAATTTTGTGTAGAGTATTTCACGCGGTGATATGCGACGTCGTCGATGCTTGCGACGCAATGTTGCAGTTGTTGCTGCTGACAGACGACCATCAGCTGCAATGGCAGGTGCAACAATATCATCAATGTCATCAGCATCGAGATCATCATCTAACTCATCATCATCAATATCATCGACATCATCAACATCACAATCGATGTCATCAGCAATTGTAACAAAACCAGCGCCGCCAACACGCGACTTTTGTGTTTTGTTGCCAGTTGCGGCGTAATTGTTGCTGCTGATAATGTTGTTGTTGTTGTTGTTGTTATTTATTGATGTTGTCGTTTTTTGTCGATAACTTGATGCTGTCATTGTCGGCGCAGCGGCTGCTGTTGTTGTCACAATTGTTGCTGGTACTGTAGATGCTGTTGTTGTTACATACATTTTTTCATTGTTTGTTGTTGACACCGATATGGTTTCATCCTGTGAGTCGGGTTCATCTTTAATATAAATTGAGGGTGAGGATGAACCCGAATTGGTGGAGGAGAGTATATCGGGTAATGGTTGCTGGTGTTGTTGTTGCTGTTGTTGCTGCTGCTGCTGCTGGTGCAATACATTTGTGGATACCTTTTGTAATTGTGTCAATTGTTGTTGCAGTTGTTGTGGATTCACATTGAGTATGACATCAGGATGTAGTTGTAATAATTGTTGTTGTTGTTGCTGTTGTGTTGGCGTTGTTGGTTGCTTCTGCTGTTGTTGCGGTGGCTGTATTGCCACTTGTTGTTGCTGCTGTTGCTGTTGTTGTTGCTTCTGCTGCTGATTATTTGGATTGTTTGGATCATTTGGCGCGAAATACTGATATTCATCGATGCCGTTGCTGCCACCACCGTTGACCTGTTGAAAGGACTCTGATTTGCCGCGCTCACGTGATCTGTAATTGAAAAGGATATTTTTTAATTTAGAATTTATTCAAGTAATTTAAGTGGTTACTTTGTGCAGGCTAAAGTGTAGTACTCTACATATTTCTTCAAAGCTTTAACGAATTCACAAAAAAAAAATATCTGTCGCCTTAATTAATCTCTTGGGATAACCGCCACTGGTGGTGTATATAGTAGCATTTTGTTGTATTGCAAATTATAATAGATACTAGTCGTTGAAAGAAACAGCCACCTTTCCCTACTTCGGAGGTGTATTGGAGCGTTTGTCAATTATATATTCAGACTTAATTTTCGAGCTTTTTCTTATAGCTATGACACAGAAACTGTTTCGAATAAATATACCGTAGTACAGAAATCAGAAATTCCTTCAAAGATCCTAAGAAATTAATTTTCGAAATTCATATTTCTATTGACTAGAGCTAGAAATAATTTCCGATAGAGTTCAGAAGGCATACCGAACCGAATCTTATGATATTGAAATTTCAATGTCGATTTCTATGAGTTTTTTAGTTATCGGGGTATTTAAGTCACCAAAATCCTGTCAGCATCAAAGAATATTCCAAACTACTGCATGGTTGGGAAGGTGAAGGGAAGGTTATTTTCAAAATTTTTTTACCAGCAGATGCAGTAAAAATATTTTAGAAAAAAAAAAATCCTAAGCTTCCCTGTGGGTCGGGGGTCATGCTCAAAATTCGTTGGCAGCCTTTTCGTATAAGCTAAAGCAATAAAAATTTGAACTAAAAACGCCTAAGATTAAAAAACTGCTCGTGATCATGGCTTTAATGAATTTTCGGTATTTTCTTAAATTTATTCCAAGCCTAATTTTTAAAAGATATAGTAAGACAGTTCATACTCAATATTAATGTTAAATGATAAGCAAAAAAAGAAATACAGTACACTCTCGATTATATGTACACATGGTTATATAGACCCTCGATTACAAGCACATCTTGAAAGTAATATGAACGCGCTATTAATATTTTTTATACTTATATAAGTATATATATAGTTATACCTTGCTTTTGACCTTGGAACAAATTTTCAAGGTTAATTCGAGGTCAACTGCTATTTTTAATTGCAAATCCAATATTTTTATTGCAGATTTGCAGAAATGTTTTCTTTGAAAAATTTTTATCTAGGATTTTGTTTTAGATTTGAAAAAATGATTTATTGCTGATATTTTTTTCCGCATCTGTTCAAGTTAATATCAATCTAATGGAACATAAAATGTACGCCACCTGAAGCTAAAAATTTGTCTATGAAAATAAATCCATTTAAGGGAACTACTCTAAGGGACTTGACTGTATTTTTCCATAAATAATAATAAACTCTTATACAAAAGCAATTCTACTCACTTGCGCTCCCTTATGACTTCCTTCAGAAACGCCATCGCTTCATAGTATTCCCATTTCGACTTAAAACGTGTTCCCAGCAACTTCTCATGATTTAATTCACGGCGAAAAATCTCACGTAAAGATGTAAATGTGCGCTGCACTCGCTCGCCATTGACACGAAAAACGCGCCCCAACTCATTCCATTTGACGGCTTTCTTTTTATCTGACCGCTTATAGTGGGGAAGGCGGCAATCCCAAAGTATGGGATTTAAACGCACCAACTCAATGAGACGATGCTTTTCGATGTTATGACGTGAAAATGCCATGTCATCAGCTACCGGTGGCGGATCAGCTGCAGCTGCTGCTGTTGTTGGCAACAGGGTGCTACCAACTTCACGCACTTGTTCCCCCAGTGCAGTTGCCAATTTGTTGCTTTGGTCTTCTACTCTTTCGCTTTGCACTCTCTTACTGCTTTTTGGCTGTAAGTTTTCGCTCACTTTTTTTTGGCTCTCTCTTTCTCTCATGAGAGTTTTTCTCTATTCAGGCCTTTTTGCGCCGTTAACGTTTTTTGTTTGTATTGGTAACAAGTTAACTGAGTTATGTTGTTGCTGTCGCTCACTACCAAAATTCTTTAATATGGCGCATGTCCGTTTTGTTGCCGGATGCTGTAAAAGTGTTGCTTTTATTAATTTCTTTATTATTATTATTTTTGTTGTTATTATTGTTATGGTTACAATTTCCTATTACTTTATTATACCGAATTATACCCATACACACAATTAGAGCATTAGTTTATACAACAACATCATCACCAT
This sequence comes from Meiosimyza platycephala, assembly GCA_963662105.1. Lineage (NCBI taxonomy): Eukaryota > Metazoa > Arthropoda > Insecta > Diptera > Lauxaniidae > Meiosimyza > Meiosimyza platycephala. Next base: position 100,451,642 of record OY759208.1, on the reverse strand, counting down.
CCTCATCATAATAATCATCGTCATTATCATCACTCTCAACATAATGGCTAATTGTCGCCTTCAGTGTAATTTAAGTTCATTACCCTGATAGCAAATTTGCGGTTATGTTCTACGCAGTTTGTATTTTGCAGGATTTTAATTTGAAAGGTTTCAGAATGTCAATATGAGGGTGGCTTTTTGGAATTGCCATAACATATGTTGGTTGAAATAAGTCTTAGACAATGATGCGTAATAGTTTTGATTTCGTATAGTTTTCCAATAATTCAATTGTTTAGTATTTGTACAGTGTACAATGTACACTATAGGAATTATATACAATGTTTGGAGCAGTGTATATTTACAAGGAAAAAAGGACCAATGCAAAATTAAGCCGCCATTACCGGCATGCTGTAGGGGCGGCATGTTAGGGCAATGGGGAGCAGCACACGCAGCACAATTAAAATTTTGTAGAAATTAATCAATATCAATTTTAATATTGATAAGTGAAAAAAAAAATTATTTTAGGAGCGGCTGGTAAGCGGCGGTATAGAATGTCCAATAAGTCGATAAATGTCCCGAAAAATCGAAAAATGTTTGGAGAAGTCGTAAATGTTGAAAAATATTTAAAAAGTCGAAGATTGAACAAACGAAAAAATGTTGAAAAACTTGAAAGAAAGTTGAAGCGTAAAGAAGTGAAAAAATATTGAAGGAAAGTTGAAAAGTCCAGAAATGTTGAACAAGCTTAAAAGGGTCCAAGAAGTTCAAAAAGTTGATGAAAAAATCAAAGAAATTATACAGGTTAAAAGTTGAACAAGCTGGAAAAAGTCGAAAAAGTTTGAAAGAATTGAAAAATTGGAAAAAAATAAAAGACGAGCATGGTTGATAAACTTAAACAAATGAAAAAGTTTTAAAATGTCGAAAAAAGTTAGGAATGGTTGCAAAAATACTATGTACTTATGTAAGCAGGCCCGGATTTAGAAATCTGCCGCCCTTAGGCCAGTCAGAAATTGCCGCCCCTCTTCCTAGTAAATATAGAAAAAAAATTTGGAATATCAAAAGTGAGGACCTTTTTTTTTTTGCTTATTAACATTTTTAGGTAATTTAGTGCACACAATCCCAGTATATGGCCTTATCCGGATCCTACTGTAATCCGAACAGGGTGTAAAAAGTAAAAATTTCCATTATGTCCCTTGTAATCCGGACCCACCTTAGTTTCGCTAATCCGGATCGCATGTTATATCGTGCAATAATCAACAATAAAGTGAAATGAAACACATATAATTATGCTATTTTCACTCGCTTTATTTTATATTCGTTTATACACGTTATTCCGTTAATTTCTATGTACGCTTTATTTGATGCTTCCCACAATATTGAACTATGACATTATACATTTTTGCCATGCATAAGTACGTAGCACGGGGACTTCCCGAATATATTGTTACACACTTTATATGACTCGTGTGCGCTTTATTTCATTCTGGTAGAACGGGGAATCACCGAATGTGGACGAAATGCAAGAAGGTATTTAAGTCAGTTGTTCAACAAAATGACATCAAAAAGGTCGAAATGTTAACTCTCGCTGAAGAAGAAAATATTTTAGTTCAACTAAATAATGGTATCTATTAGTGGAAAAATGCTTGCAGAAAAATATGGTGTCGGTACACCTGCAATTTCTGATATAAAGAAAAATCAAGAAGAATATAAAGAGATTTGTTTTCGTTTTTATAGTGCATTGGTAATTTTCGAACGCTGTTTTTTAACTACCTTTTCTTTAATAATTTTAATATGCCTTCGGTAATCCGGTTCTCCGCATAATCCGGATTGGGGCCGATTAGCGAGATTCTACTGTATGTACAGATTTTCCGTACCTATTTTCCAAAGTTTTTGAAATTCGAAAAAGCAGTGTTATAGAAAATATTTTAAAAATAAGTCAGCAGCTATTATAGGTACCTATGTAGGTAGAAGAATTTAAATTTTTTTTTTAACAAAAAGAAATTTAATTTTTAAAAGAACATTACTTCAAGTTGAAACACTACTAAATTATACATATGTATGTACCTATCTACTAATACATACATATATACAATGTATATGGATGTATAGACAGTTCAAACAATTTTACTTAATGAAATTCTTACCAAAAAAGCCAAAGCAATGCAATATCCGCAAAACGCAAAATTACAAACGCAGCAACACCGCTGTTAATGAAAATTCGAATGGATGCTGCACAAAACAAAAACAGCGAAGAGTGTGAGCAAAATGTATCTGCTGGGAGATATGCCTTACAGCTGGAACGTATCCAAAAAATGTGTTTATCTGTTGGTTCAATTGGTGATTGGCAAATTTTTTGTTAAATATTTTTCCGTTTATTTTTTTTTTTTTTTGTTTTCAATTTCACCGTGCCAAAGACGCGTTTTCTCAATCCAACCGACTGCGATGGACTCAAGTGCAATTTGTTTGGGGGAAAAAACCTAGCGAAAATTTAAATAAATTCTTTTTCACTTTTAATTTTTCGAGATACAAACAACAGCAATCTGAGCAAAAAACAAAAAGTAAAACAAAATCAACCCCGATGCTGTGAAAAATTCCAACAATTTTTATTAACAACAATAAAAACCAATTTATTTCAATTAACAAAAATACAAACAACGTTCGTTCGTTCGTTCGCTTGTTCGCTCGTCACCGCACGCCCATACACACAGATACGAATACACAACTGCAAGCAAGCAAACGACAGACAACAAAATTTTATTCAGCTTCCACCACTTTCGTACGCTGCAAACGCCCTGCAACAACTACAACAACATTTTACTACTTTTACAGTTAGAACGTTGTCGTCAGTCGCATCGCATCTACTACGAATTATTAATTTAATTTAACAGCAACAACAACAACCACTACGAAAGTTGTCGGATGCTGACTGAGCGGTTGCGATGTCAACTTAAGTGCGCTCGCTCTACTCTCAATTTTATTGCTGCAAGCAGCGAGCGAGCGAGCAACACTCGCTGCTGCTGCTGCTTCTGCTATTGCCAATTTTGCCCTATATGAAATAGTGCTGTTTATTTTTTGATTTTGCTTTTGTACTTTGATGCCAATGGTAAATATAAAAATAGTACGAGAAATTCTACTACTATTTTTACTTTAGTATTTAAATTATTTTACTGTTGCTGTTGATGTTATTGAGGGTGGTGTTGGTATGTTGCTGCTTATCTTCTGTTTTATTTTTTTAGGCACACACATACATACATACATATCTTTACGCAGCATTTTGATGCGGGCTATTTGTTTGGATTATTATTTGCTACAAAATACTGACGTTATCTTGTTTTCATTGAAATCTCGTAAATAAATAATATATCAGTTATATTGGCTGCTTCCTAAGCATTCTTAACTCCTGACAAAAGAAAACAATTTTTTTTTTAATTTTTAAATTCAGTAGCTAAACGCGCTAAGTAGAATGAATCACTGACTCCCAGTGGGAAAGGGAATGATAGGGCATGAAGGAATCTTTGGAGTAATATCTGAGCAATCTAAGAGAAGTAATGGATTGCTCCCTTTTACTCCGAGCTTCATGTATGTATGTATGTACGTATTTACAATAGGGTGTTTATTTTCAAAGTTTTGGAGATGGATTTTATTATTTTTTTTTTTTGCCTATATTTTAGCTTGAGGAAGAAAAATAGTTGTCTCAATATTTGAGCTTCCTATCACATGGGTGACATCACCCATACAAATAAAATACCTAAAACCCTATATTTTCGCACCTAAGGCAGACTTTTTCTACGTTTTAGCAAGTCTCTTTTTTCGTAAAATTTCAACGAAATAAGACATAAACTCTAAACGCGCCGTTTACAGGTTTGTGATAGGAAGCTCAAATATTGTGACAACTATTTTTATTCCTCAAGCTAAAATATAGGCAAAAAAAAAAATAAAATCCATCTTCAAAACTTTGAAAATAAACACTCTGATGTACACATCACAAAACGTGATCCAACTCTATCTGGGTATGCACTTACCACTCCAGATGATAACGTTCAAAACCAAGAAATAAATTGTTTTTAAATATCGAAAAGTCTGTACCCAATTACGTTACTAGCAGATAAGAAAAAGATATCTACAGATTGTTATTAAAACGAAATCAACCAGCATAATTTGTTTTTTTTTACCTAAAATATTTAAAACATTTCGCTACTAACAATGGCAACACTGTGCTGTCAACTGTCAACAACAAATCTGTTTTTCTTATTTATCATCTCGCGCACATAATAAATAAAAGCTGCGGATGAACCAAAAACAAAACATTGAAAGTAAATCATAACAAAAGAATACAAAAACAAAAAAACTCAAGATAAATCGATAATTCCCAACTTTGGCAAAAAAACGAATGCTGTTGCTGCTGCTGCTGCTGCGTTGTTGTAGTTGCTATACCAGCGTTAAATTTCTTCCTCTCTCGCTCTCTCATATCTGTGAATCTCATTGTTCTGCTGTATTTAACAAAATTTTTATTGGGGTTGAGTTAATTTTTGTTTCTGCATAAATTGAGCGGAAGTTCTTACTCAAAGTTGATATCTTTGCTTCTCTTCAAGATCTTTACTAAATTTAGCGCTGCCACTTTGCTGTTAAACAAAAGACCTACATACATACATACATACTTGAGACTTTGCCAAGCACTGTCATCAATTACAGCGATTTTGCTAATTTTCAAAATTAGGGAGGGGGGATTTGTTCAATGTAATTATCTTATGAGCATTATCCGAGGTTTCTATCGTTTACCTGCCAAATATTCATTATTCACAATCCAACACACTAAAATAGGGTTGGCATTAATAACAACTAGTATCAATATTTCGAAAACCAAATCGAGATCGAGAACCAAAGAGAAACAAAGTCAATGGCTTTTATTTCGATTTGAAAAACGAAATAACGTCAATTGTACGTAGAGATTTTAGGTACTTCAAACTTGTGTCAATATTTCTACTAATTTTTTTTTAAGTGAATTCAGAAAATGTTTGCTATCATTAGAAATTTTAAATCAGTTTATAAAAAGTAGGTACGAAATAATGCTGGAGTAATCTGTAATGATTTCCTATGACCAAAATTAGTTTTGCTATAAGTTTCAATCACCTGAAAAAATTGTAATAACCACAAAAAGCTTGCATTTAATGTATCTCTTCAATTCTTGAACCCTGCCTAGTCGCGTTTCATTATACATATGTGAACGACTTCCAATACTCTAGTAATATATGTAATACTTTAAGGGGGAGGGCGCTAAAATTACAGAGTTTTTGCGAACGTCTTTGATGTACGACCCTTTACTGCGCTAAATACAATAAAATAAAAAGTTCGCATTGATATATTTTTCTTAGTGGCAGCACTGACTGTGTTGTGCTCAGCAAATTATTTAGTTGTTGATAATTTTAACAACAACCACCAGCATTAGCATCGCTATTGTGGTGATTGGTATCTTCGTGCTATCAACAATATGGGAGCAGTAGCAGCGCTCGACCGATTGCTCTAACTACGAGATTTTAAATTATCAACAACAACAACAACAATATTAAACGACAACAGACAATGAGATTCGTTTAACCAACGCGATGAAAAACAAATTCATCAACTTTTGCCACAGATAAAACGAAAAAATCAAATCAACAACAACAACAACAACATCAAGTAAATATGAGTAATTTACAACAACAAATGAAAATGCAAATTTAGCTTAATTGATAGCGTTGTTGTTTACGTGGTCATATTAAACCATAGACGCCAACAAAAAATTTTTTTTGGGGTGATGATAACTTTGGTAACATACAAAGGAGTCCGCACTTTTTCTCGGATGTTACATTAAAAAGAAGGTTTTGACTATGACTGATGATAACTGGGATCTCCAAGGGACCAAAATTTTTGTCTCAATTAAAGAGGTTTCGCATTTACACAGTTTCCCAAACAACCATACTCAGACCGGTATAACGTACATTTTAAATTTAAAATAAGAAATTATACACACATAAATATTACTTCCCACTTACAAAAACTTCAAAAATCAAATTTCAAATAGGTATAGAGGTTTAATAATCCCAGTAATAGAGGTATTTTGATGCGAAAGTGCTGGGACCTTGAAGTGAGTCTCACTTGTAGAGGTTTCCCACTTATCCAGGTACCGCTTAACCAGGTTTCACTGTAGAAGAATTTAATTTTTTAATTAATTTTTAATTTTATTTATTTCTTAAGTAAAAAAGTTAGTAATTAAAATTAACACTAACTAGGTTTTTATTTGGGAAGCACAAAATCCTCAAGTTATGCGGGGAAATGCGATTCTACAACTTTTTTTGGATTAGACCTGCCGTTGAAAACAGTCGTTCGCATGCAAAAGAACTCATTTGATAACTGGGTGCAGAACCTTATTACGCCAAAAACTGAGAGTATCAGCATCTGTTGCAATATTGGTAAATCGAAAATATCTCTCTTTGAAAGTATTGGAGCACAAATAGAACAATGTATCTTCTTCTTCAGATTTCTTAATAATATTTTCACAAACACTCCATATCCCTCGTGTTGTAATTGGCTCAGTACTCGTACTAGGTTGGAACGTAACTGTTTCTGAAGAGGTTTCGGAATATAGTGGTAAATTAATTAAATTTGCAAACCGCTTTTTTGCTGTTGAAATAGTAGACTGCATTTGGAATGTTCGTAGTTATTATCGAAGATCAGGCGCCGTTGCTAAACTTTCCAAGTTGAATCTTTTTTCAAGAGCCAATAACAGATCGCCGGAGTATCGACTAGTTTTCTTTGCCTTTGATGTCCTCCAGTACTTTTCGAAGACTGTTAACTAACAGAATGGCGTCGGATAATTCAGCACTGGCTTTGCTTATTGATTTTGTAACTTCTTCAAAATATTCCACCTCCTCCATCCTGATTCATTCGTCTGTTCAAAGTTCAATTTTGCATTTTATGCGTGGCAAACAAGCTTGTACTGCAACTCGTTGCTCTAGTAGTCGCCTAATGCTTCCAGGAACGTATCTCTCACTCTCACCCTTTCGAGTCAAGGATATATTTTATTAAAATAAAATAGCCAATAAGAATAATAAGGTCCTATCACACTGTAAGTTCAAGTAAAAAATAATTACAATAAGTAAACGAAAAAGCACCAATAATGAGGACAAAAGAAAAGTGCACTTTTTTCTTGCACTTATTTTCGTAACATTACACTAATAGCAAAATTAAAATATTGGATGCAATGCATTGGACAATATTTCATTCTTTACTGTTTGCTTTATATTTCCCTTTTTTTCAAGTTTTCTTTGTCGCGATGCTGAAATGCCTCGTAAATACACAATACAACCCAATGCTTATCCTTGTTCCTCGCTTATGGCGCGGGTCGTCCTTCAGCTCATTTCGCGTAGTTTTGCGCGGGTAAATATTAATTTCGTTGATTTAAAAAAAAAAAAAAAAATTTTTAGCGCTCTTCCGTTAAACTTTGTATGCCATTTTCTGCGGCATTTTTATTTATGTTTTTCTTTTTTTTTAATCTTTCGCTCGCTTTTTTCCCTACGGTACTACATCCATTATTACTCGTATTTTCGTTCGCGCTGCTGTCGAAGTTGATCAAATATTTGAATTTGATGTATAACTTTGGCTGCGTTGGCTGAGTTCTCGAGTTGTTTTGTTGCGGAAACGTCAAGAATTTTTTATTTGCCAACTTCGAGTGGGCGAGGCAGGCCGGTAGGTATAAAGGTTCATGGCTTAGTCGCTATATTGGTGTTTGAGTTTGGGAAAAAAAATATTCGCTTCATTTTAAAATTTCAGTTTTTTTTTTTTGTTCTCACTGCTGCTGCTGTTTTTATTAGTTTGGTCCATCAAATAAGTGAAGAAAAAATCCATATAATGCATTTGAATAATTTGAATATTTTAAGTTAATTTTTATTTAACTTGGTAAATTTTTATTGAAGTTGATATTTTGTCAAAGATATTATTTCATATCAAGTTGAAAAGATTCATTCAATTTGAAAACTTAAGTAATGAACTTGGGCAATGGCAGTTGGTTTTTTTTTGTAGGTATATCATTTTAAAACTATTGGAAAATTGAAGAGCTATGAAAATATAGTTTTATAAGAAGACTTGAAGTAAACTAACTTAATGTTTAATAGAACTAATAACAGTCAAATGAATTTGATCTAAATGTATATGGACATAAATCTGCTACCTTTTGTAAAATGAATTAAATAGCTTAAAATTGCAAGTTCGGGCCCAAAAACACCTTCGATGAAAACTACCAGTAGTAGGCATTTTTAAGCCTCCAAATTTAATAAACTCCGTGTCTCTCAAATAATTCTTGAAGTCATTGATAGTCTTTGAGTGGCTTGAGATTTTCAAGACTGTCTGCACTACAGAATAGTATTCAAGTTACCAAACTCGTCTACATATTGTCTTGAGAGTCCATAAGCGCTGGCATCTTAAGGACCCTCAAAACCCCCCGTTCTTGAAGAATTTTATTTCTTTTGAAGCTTCAATTCTTTAAGATATTTTAAGACCCTTAAAGACCCTTCGTAAATTATTGAAAAAAAGTATTTTTAATTTTTATTGAATAACTTTTTTATTCTTGCAAACTACGTAAACTAGGGATTTTTTAATATAATTTTTTTTTTTGTTTTCTTCAAAATGTACTTTCAGGTAACTGCGTTATTTTTCATCTTAATTTGAGGATCTACGAACGAACTGCAATGATGCATGCACCCATCACACTCTCCGATCTAATGACGATAACGATATCTTATTTTCCGCACGGTCTTATAACGATAACCATCTTTAGCCAACACAGCACTATCCTCAACCGGTGCTGATTCCTCTGCAACTGGAGCAGGAGCTGGAGCTGGAGCTTCACTGGCAGGTGGTAAATACTCATTGGTTGGAGCAGCAGCAGCATCAACAGCTTCAGCATCTTCAGCAGGCGCAGGATCAGCCTCCGCCTCACGACGATGACGGCGATATTTCAAACGGCGCACGGTCTTATAACGATAACCATCGTCGCCAACAATAGTTTTCAATTCTGGTGCCAATGAAACTTCAACTGGTGGCAAGTATTCATTGGATGGTGCCTGAAGTTCAGAAACATCGCGGCGATGACGTGAACGGAATTTCAATTTACGTACGGTCTTATAACGATAACCATCATCAGCAACTTTAGTCGCAGGTGCCGCTCCAGGTGGTAGATATTCTTGATTTGGTGCCTCCACCGGTGGTGGTAGATATTCTTGTGATACCTCACGGCGTTGACGATATTTCAGTCTGCGTACGGTCTTATAACGATAGCCATCATCAGCCAATTTGGCAGACGCTACTTCGTCAGCAACTGGTGGTAGATATTCAGCGGAAGGTTCATCGGCGGCAGCGCTATCGACAGCATTGGATTCAGCGGTAGACAAGGCCAGTAGGCAGGCACAGGCAAAGGCTACCACGAAAAGTTTCTGAAGGAACGGAAAAGTTGTAAAAAATAAATTAAAGGATTATTCAAAAAACTTTTAAATAAAAGAAACCAGGTGAGTACAATGTTAATATTTCGTTATCACAAGCTACGTACATAGATATACTCATAGGATTTTATTTTCTGGCGCTATATTTAAAGGATTTTTTTTTTGTTATTGAGAGCCTTTCATTTGTGAAACTTTATTTAAATATCAAAACTTTCACGAAAAGAATACTTATCTCACTCACCATTCTCTGCTCGTTTAGTTTCCTACGATTTGATTAAATTGATATTTAAACACTTGGATGCTGTTGATACAAATGATGTGTTCTTTAAAGAAATTAGCAGGTATTTATAGTAGAATAATTGCAGCATAAATTGAAAGCTTCTAACATTAAGCTCTATTATTGAAGTATCCAAAATTAAAGCAAAAAAAAAAAGAACAATTTTTAATTTAAAAATTAGTAAAGGTGTTATTTTTAGCTTTGCGAAAAAAAAATTAAATACCCTACACCGCACTAGCAGTTAAAGTGCGCATAAAAATTATAAATTTTTATGAAAGCTAAATTATGTCATTGGTTCTTTGGGCAAAGCGCGAGCAATCACCTCTTCATTGTTTTACTAATGCCTTAATTAATTTAATAATTTACCATATTTCAACTGAATTGATTAAAGAAAATAAAAGGCCCACAATTTCAAAGCCGCCCACTTTTGTTTGATGCTAGTGTGCAGTCGACTGATGTAAACATAGGTTTACTATATTTCGGGTCGTTGAGTTCAAGTTGGCCATCAGATTTTGGCTTTCACATTAGCTGTTCAAGAAATCGGTAAATGAACCTAATGATGATGTCAGTGAGATTTGGTGTCTGAGGCAAAGTTGTTCCTCATAAGAGAACCAAACATTTTTCCCATTCACACTACCCCTTCAGCATCACTGTTTAATCCCCTATGGAGTATTTTAATCAAGTTTGCTGAAAAAAATTTACATGCGGGTGAAACGACTGAGAATTTTTTCATGCGGTCTTAGGCAAAAATATTCCTCATATAAAACTAAGAGGGGTCCAGACGAAAATCTGTTCGCAGATTCCATTCCCTCCACTTGAAATGCGCCTAATGTTTGTTCAGGGCTTTTCAAAACCATTCCTTATATATGTGCAAAATTTGATTGCATTTACTTTAATAAACTCACTCACTTTAGCACTTCAACAAATTTGCTTGCATGGGAGTTGCCATGCTAGTCCATCACGTCCCCACATTTTGCCTATTGATAGTCTGAATCAATCATATATTATGTTTTAATTTTTGTTGCGTTACTCTTATATTCAATTTCCCATATTCAATCCTACGATCCATATAATTGATACCTCATCCGTTTAAGTAAAATATGAAAATTTTGAAAGCTACTATTATATTTGTGTCTTTCTATTAATCAAGAGTCAACAAATTAGGAAACCTTTTCAGTACGCATACATCGAAAAGAAGGGATTCCCAGCCTTCTAAGAAAAAAGTTATTTTATCCTCAAATCGTTAAAAGTCATTCCTAAAATGGTAAAACTTCAATTAGTGTCACAAAAATCCTACGATTCCCGGCTACTTCACAAACTCTTTAACTTCTACCAGGCCCCTGGCCTTAACATAGGATTCTGGGCTTGGCCGGGACAATCCCGGCTCTGTACTTGACTCACCTGAGAGATATTTCTCAACACAATAACTTTTGTAAAACGTTAATGATGATAACTTGTCTATGGGAGACTTCCGAAGTTGAAATATGAAATATATGGCCAAATTTAAACTCTAATACTTCTCGCCCCTGTGCACCTTTTTTACACTCTCTAGTGATAGATAGACACACTAAAAAATAGCTATCAGAAGGTATAAGGTATCAGGTATAAGGTACCAGGTATAACCTTCAAAAGCGAAAAGAGCGTAGCTCAAAAAAACGCGTTTCGAAATAATGGATGTTTTGTTTATGTCAATTTGCTGAAATACTTGTAAAATTGAGATAGAGGAAATTCTCTTAGGTGATTTTTTATAGGTTTGAACTAAGATACCTGCATTTGGCGTAGGTTATTAGATGCGTAATTTCTTAAGCTATCCGAAGCCATAAGAATCACGATTATGAATTTTTTTGAGATACGCCCATTTCACTTCTGAGGGCAGTACCTATTGTGGTATTGAGAACATTTTGTAAAAAGACCTAAGCCCGATTATTGAACCTTCCAAAACTAATGGACTTGACCACATACTTTTCTATTTCAAAATTAAATATGTGTGCTGTATGTAGGGTGCAATTAGACATGAAATAACTACACATATGTATCATCTTTCATTATGTGTAGCTTCTTAACGTCTTTTATGAAATCACTTGAGAATCTTTCAAGAGCTTAAACGTTCTCAGCTCAAGTCAATTTTAAAAATAGTTTCTTTAAATTATTAGCTACTGTATTTCGTTAAGCCAAACCATCGAACGTGCTGTGTTTACAAGCACGAGTTGGTTATGTGTGGGCTAGCCAGCCAACCAACTAGCCAGTCATCATCAAGCTGTGCAACAAGATGTTAGCCTCATACATACACACGCGTCTGTACATATGTACATACGTAAGCCATATGTTCGAGTGCTCAAGTGAGTACTTGAATGTTTCAGCTTTTGTTGTTAACGTAGTTTATTAAATGTTGGTCTTATTCGTTTTTTTTTTTGTTTTCTTTCACAGGTTTTATGTTGTTTCCTTATTGAGTGATGATGCGCTAAGAATTCTTTTTCGAGTGCTATCATTTGGAAAACAATTTTGTGCTCTTACGTCAACAATGTTTTTTTTGGGGAGCGCAGAATGAGTTCTTGTTTAATTTGTATTTTGGCAAAAGAACATCTTCAGAAAATAATGTTCTGTGTTTGACCTTCAGTGAAGATTCTTATTGTTCTGCTGTTTTTTCTTTGTTATATTAAACATAACCGGAAATAATGCGATACAAATAAACTTATGTACGTACTTTTTTTAAAAAAAAAAGTGAGTTTGATTTTAAAATTATACTTTCATAAATTTACACGCATCATGTGAACGATAGATTCTTCTTATTCCATCAGTCTCAAAATAGACCTTGAGCATAAACAACGTCAGCTTGTCATCGTATGTGATTTTTAGCAAACAGTTTCAACTCATTCCAGCTAAACTTGATGTTTCCAGCTATACTGTCAACTATTCTTCTCCAAGTAGCACAGAGTGTAGTGCCCACTAAAGAGTTCTACTCCATTGCTTTTATCATTTGGACTAAACTAGTGCCTCGTTTGATATCATGTTACGTCAAAAGATTTTAAAAATATTCTGAAGTCTTACGAAGGCCTATAATTGCCAGGTTATGGTTATTTTCCTGGTACAGCAGCTGTACAGCAAAACTTTTGGCACGTACTCCAACTCTGAAATTTGAGATTAAGTTGTTGTTGCGGCACACCAATGACCACTAATATTGACTGTTATGCTTGATCTTGTGGTAAAACTGTGAGCCTTTATTTCCAGTTACCAACATAAAAGAATCGGAGACAGAGTAGGTACAGTCTTGTTTAATATTTAACCCTATTGGAGCAAAACTCTGCTGGTATACCTCACTGCCTTCTTCTTGGACAGCAACTTAATATCACATTTTATTACGTTGATGCTGGCTACATTCGTTATAATTTGGGTATTGGTGCTCAGCAAATTTTGGAGCATACTCAACCAACTAAGTTTCCCATCTGGCTGCGTTTGTTTTAGCGGACAATAGTGTAAGAAATGTTTTCACTCGCCCGGACTTTTGCTGCCAGTTAAGAAAGTTATATTTTCACATTTTTTAGCTTAGACAATGAATCCATTTTATTAAAAACTTATATTCTTCAGCTGCTCGTCGAGTCTGTCTCTTGAAAACAGAAATGGTTCATCTAAAATTCTAGATCAACTCACTGAACATATATTAAGGGCAAAGCGGATTTTTACTAAATAATCTCCGATAAAATATTTGATGTCAACAATAAATCACACAATTATTCTGTAGCTGCAGGGCAGATTGAAATGATTTACGGAATTGTCTCACTTTCACTTAGAAGTCTCTTCGCTACTTCCATCCCTCACAGAAACGATTGAATATAGATATTAATAAAATTTTAATATACGCTGACGGCATTAAAATGGAACATGAAAGAGGGTTGTGTACTTTAACGAAAGTGCTAAGAGTCGAAGGACCTCATAGACTCCCTGGTACTGTAACGTTTTCAAAACCGAAACTAACGCCATTGAACAATCAGCAATGGTTGTAGGATGAAGCGTCGTCCCCAAGAAGCATTACTTTCTGCATTGACAGTCAGGTAAAAGGAGAGACAAGACATTCGACTTTACACTTAATAGATCTAAGTGCATTACTAAGCAGAAGAAGCTAATGAACTATATTCAACAACGCTCTGATAAGCTAACCAGGGTTCTTGGATTCATATATTAAAGGTCATGAATTAACACACGAATTTACAAAGAATGAGCCTACAGCTATCAAATCGTTAACTTCCTTCATATGAAATTACTAAGCAAATTGTGATACATATCGAGGAAAAGCTTTTGAAGATATATCAACTATTTGTTCGTTTACTGACAGGTGTCCTTATGGAACATTGCATGTTTGTCGTAATGGCCGACAGATTGCAGATACCTCGCAACAAGTGAAAATTAAAGTGTGGCACTTCACAACTTCAAGAAAATTACATTGATGAGCAAAAAAAAAAATTTAGAAATGATGTCATGATGTCAAAGGCCCCTTGAGCTCTGGACCAAAGGCTAAAGCCCTCTCCAGCCCTACCTTAATTCAGCGCTGATGATATGACATATTATATAAGAAAATCGTGCTGGTTTGTCATACTCTTTGAATATATTTTGTACGAACTAAGTTATTGCAATAGACCAACTCTACTTAGGCCTCTAGGTGTTTTTTCTGATAAAGATCGAACCGCCTTCTGGAATTAACCTAACTATTACTTAGAATAATAACTGCAACAGGTTATTGCGGTAATCTACTGATTCGCAAATCTTACAACTACGCTCGCAGCTTGGATACGGTCCTCAGAGCTGACAAGGCATCAAATCGAGCATGAGATTATGGTTAAAAAACTATTGGTTACAGGTGTCAAAAATGCAAGAAACAGGATCAAAGTTTGAAGAACTTAAATTCCAAATCATCGCCTTAAAGGTCTCAAAATTTCTAGTCAAATTTTTTTTTATTTTGCGTCCAAATTTTCTTATTACAATAATAGGTACCTTACCACTCCACTCAATTCTTTTTTTTTTTTTTTTGCTTAAATTTTGCTGAAAACTTTTAATCTTCTTAATGGCAATTTGAAGCCGTAGCGTACAAATTCTATTGTAAATCATAGGGTTTTTTTTTTGTTTTATTTCGCAACGACCCCAAACAAAACTCGAATTTTTCAGTTCCGCCAAACGCCCTTCGCCCACAACGGTTTAGCATCAGCATTTTTAATTATTTATTGCGCTTCGGCGCTGATTCGCATTATTAACACTTCGTTAAAACTTTTTAGCCAAACGAACAACACACAAACAAATAAACGACAATGAAACAAACGAACAACAGAGTAGGAGCTCTGATGGCCCTTTTTTTGTGTTGCTTCCATTGCCATTTCATTTTGTTTCATTCCAAAACATTCGCATGCGTGTTATGGTAAAAGAAGTGGCAACAATCTCGTATAAAAGTCAGTTACAAAATCCCTTTACGCAGTAGGCTTACTAACCCACTAAGAAATATAGTCATTTGTAACATTTCAAGTAAGTAGATGATTCCATTTATCCAGAGACGTACCGTGTACATCGGGCGCTCGGGACAAAGAACTTATTCGCCGCCCCTACCGAAAAAAATGTTCGTGTTTTGTGCCAAAAGTTTCATTTACCTTACCAAAAAAAAAAGGTAATTCGAAACTATTGCAAAATGAGATATGGTTTCACTTTAAAGTTTGAAAATCACAAACTACACATTGAAATTTATTACATCGAACTATTTTCATTTACTATAAAAAAGGGTCCGCCCTTTGACTTCAAATAACCTTTGCAAAATGCCATATATTTCACAACAATTTTGCCGCCCTCCAAGCCTTGCGGCCGTAGCGACCGCTTCTCTGCCTCCCTCTGGGTACGCTACTGCATTTATCATTACTCTAATACGCAAGATGTCATAACGTGATATATTTCTAATTATTTAAGCAGCTTAAATTTCGCCTGTTTTTTTCAATGATTCTCTGTTGCACTATATGTAACCGATAAAAGATTTACGCCAAAAACTTTGGTATTGCATGCAATGATGGATGCATACAAATATGGAGATAACAGCGCTGCTAGTTTTCAGAAGAATATTAAATATTACCTTCATTTCAGAGAGAAAATTATGGCTGATACCAGATTACTCAATCTAACAAATCGAAAGACTTTACCGTAAACGAATAAGATAGGAGTTCAGTAAATGATCTTTAATGTCTTGATCGTTAAGTGGAGAATCAGACCGTACTTGTAATAAGGCCTCAGTTATCTGGTGAAACAAACTTTCTCTAAAGTGTCTGATAGCCATGTATGGTTTGAGGGCTTTCCTCACATTATCTACTATGATCTACCACCACACGACATCTTTATACAAAGAAAAACCTTCAAGCTATATTAAGATCCACAGGAAAAGGACAAAGAAATACAAACAAAGCAACTGAGATATAAACTTGTACCTACCGGGTATGTACACCACTCTGTTTTTTCATTACGTTTTTATTAGGACCAAGTGAAAAAAAATTGCAATGTTTTGTTTAAAATTTACAAACATTTACGCAAAAAGATGGGACAAATGGCAACACTGCTTTGCTGCCTGCCGGATGTGGATGCGGTATGCAGGGTCACAATAATCTGTGAAACATTCGCAGAATATTAATTATGAATGAATTCGCCGCGTATTTCCAATCAATTTAAGTTTTGGAGGCAGTAAGCAACTACAGCAATTTTTGATAAAGTGGAAGTAGGGACCGGTATGGTTTTGTATTTTTGGCATTGGCTTAGTGTCGATTGTGCAAAATTACTACATGTAATTAATGCTCACAGCAGTTCAATTTCCAATGCATATTAAATACCGTCTAAGAGTTTTATTGAACTTTGATGTTTTTACTTTATTGTGGGTGCTAACAATTTTTATTTCAACCCAATTTACATAAAATTTTTAAAAAAGATTATGATTGAATTTGAAATTCACAAGATTTGAGAACAAATGAAAATATTTTAGTTAGAAGCAATTGCTGAAGATTTTTATTTTAGCGAGTGCCTAAAAGTATATAAACCGTCCTTGCTTATTTCAGCTGCGGAGCTTTAAAAAGCTAAACGATATTTTTTTATTGCATAATTTTTAGCGCTCGAAAATTCGCTTTCATTATTTTATCATTTAAACTTGAAATTTTTATTTCTGATGCGATTAATTTTTATTATTTAACATAATTAATACATTTTCGAAATAAATCAATTAAAATTGCTGCGTAACACCAATGCGTACCAATGCAACCAATAATTGCACTCATGAAAAATTTTTCAATAAATTACGAACTAAAAGAATGTTGTTTTGCTGACCATAATTTTTATTTTATTTTTAATTTCTCTCAGTTATTGACAATTTAAATTGCGCACATATTCACGTGAGTGAACTCAGCATTTGTACTTGCACTGTGAACGGCGCTGAAAGTGCAGCCATGGTGCACTGCAAATTGAAAAAATTCTACTAAGGAAATTCAACCTCAAAAATTTTCCGACACTACTTCATTGCATACTATAACGTTTTTTTTTTTCAAGTCCCTAGTGGAGTATAATCCGTTAAATAATTTTGTTTTTTTTTTTTTGTTCGGAGCCGACTATTGAACAATGAGCAGAGTAGCAGAATAGGTACTTCGGTATTTTAAAACAAAAATTTTTTATGGTACCTACTGTATGCGAGAATTGTGAGCAAAAGATTCAACACAAAATATTAATAGCTGAGCAATGATGTTAAAGGTTAAAGTCTGTCGACTTAGTTTGTCAAATATATTTGGTTAACGATTTAGCTAAAAAAACCTTCAATTCACAGCTCAGGCTCAAAAGAAAAGCCAGGTCCACTTTTAGTTTCAGATGTCTTTATTTGAAACCGATATCTGATAACTATACTTAATTCGAAATAAGTATATTGACAGATATTAAGAAATATAAATAAACGCGAAATCAAAAAATATTTCGAAAACATCGAAAAATATTCAAATACAAAATGTTGAAAAAGTCTTTCGACTTCAATGTAGAAAATTTGGCAATTTGTTGAAAATATCGCAAAACGTTTAGTAAGTCAAAAAAGGTTGAATAAGTCGAAAAATGTTGTAAAAGTCGAAAAATGTTGAAAACGTCGAAAATATCGAAAAATGTTAAAAATGTCGCAAAGTGTTAAAGTAAAAAAATATTGAAAAGTCGAAATATGTTGAAGGAGTCAAAAAATTTTGAAAAAGTGAAAATGTCGAGAAATGTTGAAAAAGTCAAAGAAATGTTAAACAAAATATTGAGTGAGCGTTATCGTTAACATTGATTCTCCGTCAATTCACCCTACATATGCACCAATAAAAAGGGTTCACACAACAAATACTTACAGTGTATTCAAAGAAAAAATAAAAATTTACTGCAACATAAACACACAACCAATGAATGAATATAAGATTGTACAAAAATATTCAATTTACGCATAACAAAGCCCTTAAATTGGCCCAAACAGAACAGAACTCAGAAGCTAAAGGCTGTGTGCTCAGTGGTGCCAGTAGCGCTGTCGCTGCTGCTGCTTTTGAATAATTTATAATATACAATATTTTGTTTGCATTTGTGTCACGATAAAATACACAAACATTTAAAAATATATCAGTCCAATGGCTGTAGGGAAGTGCCGATTAAAAAATTTTCCACATCGCAACAACAACAAAAAAAAACACACAAAAAATACAAAGAATATGACACCGAGCAGCCGCAGTCAACATAAAGGACATTGGAGCAACACGAAAGTCCTTTGTGTCAACAGCGTTTAATTGTTTGCACATTGGCTATGTTTACAGTGTGTTTACAGCGGCTGATATGATAATATGTCATTACATTAAAAGCTTTGCAAACACTCTGGTGTGATGTCTGACAAATCGTACGTACGCTGCAAATATCACTGATACAAAATGAAATGAACTGCAATGAACTGAACTGAAATGAAACGAACGAAACGAAATATGAAGTTAAGCGATAAAAAATTATCACGATTATATGGGCGAAGTGCAGATGTGGAGGAACGAGTACGATGCATGAGAAAAGTGCTGACTGTGCATAAATGATGAGCTACCGTACTGAAATTTATCTTCACTATTATGGTGCACTCAATGCATTCGTAATTGAAAGGTTAAAGAAAAAATTATAAATTCCTCTGCATTGATGCCACGAAAAGAAGTTGGTCGTAGAGATGGATGACTAAGCTTCGCTTATCTCTTCATGATTAGCGAGGGATTTTTTTTTGAATTAGTATTTTACTCTTAGCTTTTGTAAATCGGATGCATATATTCACACATTTACCTTAAGAGTCTCCTTCAGGAATGAGTGCTGCCCAAATAATTTTCTGCGTTAAAGTGCTATATTTTATACACACCGCTACCTATACCTATGATTCATTGAGGACTAACTTCAGAAATTAATACCAGCGGAGGCTGAAAACTAAGATGAAACAAGTTAAGGTGTTATCTTTGGTCTCCTACAACTACATTAACTCAATGTATCGTTTCAAATGTTTTACTTTTTTGGGCGGCAAGCGCCCATTTTTTATCCCTAGAAGCTTGTTTTAGGGTGTGGCCTGTTTGAAAAATTGCATTCAAATAACTTGCTTGCTTTTCCCCTAATCCTGATTTCTTCGGACATACAGACAGACGATCAATGCTAAATCGACTCAGGTGATGACATTGATAAAAAAAAAACGTTTTTGAATCTTTCAATCTTTTATATCAAATGGTTCGGGAGAGTCTCCATTAGACCAAATTTCATATTTCCTTTCCCTATCGAATGGATTCAGAGGCCAGCGATCCCATAATGGTATTTAAAATCTTTTTTCGAGAGGTTGGGGACGACTACCTGATAATATATCAAATTTTATAGCGACCGTCCCCATCGATAAGAGCAAAAAAAAAACACATTTCGAAGGGTTAGCGATTCCCATGACCTGCTTAAACTTCACTTTATTGATCTACCCATCGATTGCTACAGTAAAAATACAAAAATCAAAAAAACCTACATAGCGTAGCATTAACCCCTGTGCTGTCTCTTTAGATCCTGCAGCGCCGGGAATTACATGTCTAAGCCGGAGGCTGAAATGCTTCGAAAATAGTCGTTAATTGGAGGATTTTTTGATATCTTCTTCATTCGAGAATTTCCAGTTTTTATTACTTTTCGATACTATTCGATAGTCTTGCGACACTATTACTCCTCCATACTTTTTGGCTTATTCCGATTTGTTCTTTTGAATGTTTTTCCATTAGTTTTATTATTCATTAAATACTTTTCGGCTTTTACCCCGATTTTTCAGCAATTCAAAATTTCTCGACTCAATCGCTTTTTTGATTTCAATTTATAATTTAATTTTAGCTTATCCTCGAATTTCACGTTGGCTGTGTGTTCGAATTACGCTCGCTTTTCTGTAATGAAATATTCTGATATTGCCTAGACCATTTTAAAGTACTTTCGCTTGAAACTCAAAATTCCCATGCAACCATTTACTATACGTTGCAGTTTTCGAAACGCTACATTTTACCTGCACAACGAGCAACCAAATAAATAAGCTTACAATGCGTTAACCACCCTGTTGACATGGATTCTATCACCGAAATCAACTCATTCCCATCAATGTTTCCGATTATTTGCAAATATTTACATGTTTTGCTACTCTATGTGCCATGACTGACCAGCCAGCCGCCGCTCGTCAATGCTTTTTTTTTTTTTTTTATTTTGCTTGGTGCCATAGGATTTTACTTGGATTAATTGTGAATTTATTAGGATAGCAGCAGCGGTGGCGACGCACACACACATATCTGATGTGTTGTATTTATTTAAGCTGATGACATGATATCCTGCTTGTTTTTGGTGAAGTTGGCCAAAAGTACTAAGCCATGTTGTTGATTAGTTGTTGGTAGTACATAGTTTGAGTTGTATCCTGTTTAATGTTTATCCCAAGTACCATCACACGGATACAGTGGAAACACATTATGGATAGATAGAGTGCCTGGCTATTATTTTTTTCCATGCATTTTACGCGTATTTTGTTAATTGATTTTATTCGCATTACAAGCGCGCTTGACGATAATCTCTTAAATAGATAATATCATGTGATGACATGATAACGTTATTATGCATGTAAACACAAATCCATTTAAATGTGATACTACTTGGCGGATATAACCAAGCATTCTGTGCGTTAGACAACACAAAAGCATTTGTTGTCTGATTTATTAACATTGTTAGCCAGGTGAGGTAAAATGTGATAAACAACTAAGAGTTGGATGAGTTATAAATTTATATTGGAAGCAAAATAACATTTTTTTAAACCAACAACCAGCGGCATGAGCTCTACGATTTGGGACAAATTTTTCATGAGCATAAGATTTAGAAAAATTTATCACAGCTTTATAGCGTAGAAAAAACGCAAAAAAACTCAAATTCTCAGACCCAAAGTTAGTGTTGAAGAATCTCAACGAGATATGGCGGCTAGAGCTGTTACTGTAAAGAGGAAAAGGAACCTACAGAGTTCAGAAAGTACCAAATCATTCTGATGATTTGGTGGCTGAAAAGCGAGCCTGAAAGTTATATGAACGCCATCTGACTAAATTTCACTGTTGCGTTATGGACGACGAAATATCAGTTAAGGTAGATTACAAACAGAATCCTGCACATGAATTTTATATATCTATGAAAAAAGGACAAGTACAAAAAAAATTTAAAGAGAAGAAAATTACAAAATTTCCGAAGAATGGTTTGGCAGGCTGTTGCTTTTTTGTTGATATTCACTGATTTTTAAAATCTCACTACTCGGTCAAACTAAAAACCAGAACTTGTATTTTTACATCTTCTACAACAGGGTGTTCGAATATAGAACAGAATTGATTCATGGTGGCAGGACTACGCACAACGATCTAGTTTAGAGTCCTATTTTATCAAACTTAAACTTAACCTATTAAGATAGAGTAATTATATAACTCTAGAGGTGCTCAGAAAATTTAGTGAATTTTTAGGGTTAATTGCTGCAAGACTTTCTGGGGAAATTATCTCATACCATAAGATGTTGCTTCTGATATGACAGAGATACGGGCATTTTAAAATTATGTTTCATCATTTCAAGGTTTTGTTCGAATAAGGTTTTTGAAGAAAAATTTGCTAACTCCACAAGCAAGTTTTGGTTCAATAAATGCTTTGACGCTCTTTGGCAAGAGAGTTAGCAATTTTATTTCACTCAGTCGTTGTGGGCAGAAATTCAATGTAGGACGTGTATATTAGACCTCAGCTTGGAATACGCATGCAAATATTCAATGTTATGCTGTTGAGTTCACATTATTCAATTCGCCAAAAATTCCAGAGACAGAGATTTTTCATCCGTCCGGTTACCAGACCACATCGTTATGCATAACCAAAGTTTTTTTTTCCGCCCACTTTGATTTGGATGGAATAGTAGGGCGAAAGTTTTTCTTGATGCAAAATGCTTATAGATTATTGTCTGCACTTTGCTTTGATCTTCAGATTATCCCTTATAGAGATTCAAATTCAGCATCAAAAATTACATTGGAACTGTTATAAAAAAATTACAAAAATTAAATTTCAAAGTTTATGTTTCAAATAAATTCATTTCATTAAGAAAAAAATTTTCTTTTCTAAAAAAAGTTCCTGAGATAGGATTTAAAATTTTATTGAAGTATTCCTCTCCTCATTTAAGTACTCTATTTCAACAAAGTGTTGAATATTAACAAAGACTAATAACTTTTAAAATATTTGTGAAAATCTTAAGTTCGTACAGAAAAGCGAATTTGCTTATTGGGATCGCAGAAGATTTTTATCATATAAAGTAACGATGTCCATTTCAGCACATATGGGAAAAGAGCACGTATGATTTCATCTAAGCCCGCCGGGGACTTTTTATGAGCCGAGCAAAAGAGTATGAATCCTTTAGTGAATCCTATATGTATGTGAGCGATATTAAAATGAAAACTAATGCCCAACCGGGAAAAGTACAAGTGTATATATTTATACTTTAGATTTTATAATTAAAACCGGTTTTCTGACCGGGTACTAAGTACCAGAGCAAAAATCGGTATACTGAAGAGCATAACTTATAAAGTGTTATGATAACCTGAACAAAAAATGCGTGATGTAGTGGCTGCTTGCGGGGAAGTAATCGTCCTGACACACAGCAAATGTGCGGTTGATTTGTTTATTTTTTGCTCTCTATTTATTATTTAGTTAAAAATATACTCATTGTTTGATAAATAAATTTGCCACACAATCAAGATTTTCTTCTCTCATATCTTTGCATGTGTTGTGTAAGTGTACTACGATAACAGCCCCTTTCACGTTTTATTTGAATATACCTCTCATCGTACACTGTGCGACTCCTAAGTACCGTTTTCTGCAGTTGAGCTGAACATCACTAATATAAAGGCTTTAAGGGGCTTACTATCGTTAATGGCTATTATAAACCTATACCTATTTTTCATTTATTATACAGCAACTTCTTTGCAGTTTCGATTTAAAAATTTTTATCAAATATGTATTCAATTTGTCGGTGGGTTTTCCTTGGTATCAATTCTTTTTTCAACTATCCATTAAACTTTTTTTTTTTTTTTGAAATGTGCTGTTTTAAATAATTATGGTTTCGAAATCAATATGCTTTTCTTATATTTTGTATTATTATTTTTTATATAATTTAATATTTTATTTTTGCGTAAATTTGTTAAAAATAAATAAATTCACAAAATCTATTTATTTCAACTAAAACACTATAACTAATTGTGTGTTTTTATTGAATTAATAAAATTATTTATAAAAATATATTATCTCTTTTACATTTGTACAAATTTTACGTTTAACAATACTTTTGTATTTAGAATATTTACATGGAATTATAAGGAATATAAGTAGTACATATGTATTTATTTTTATAAAGAGCAATAAAACAAAAGTGAAACATGAGTGGCGGAAAGAATTGGCATTGTTTTGGAAATTGGTCTGCAAATTACACTGACTTTACAAATTGAAAGGTACTTTAAAAATAGTTAGCTCATTTATATTAAATAAATTTTCTGCAAAATAAATTAGAGAAAAATTCGCAAAAAAATCAATATTAAGCTTGATACTACGCAATTGCTTGTAAGTGAAACATAAGTGACGCATAACAATGTGCCTTTGATAAAGCGTACATATTTACTTTAATTATTTGTTAAGTGTCATGTCACACAAAATAAAATAGAAAGAAATCAACTCATTTTTATGCGTCACTCATGTTTCAATTTTGCGAATTTTTCAACAAAAAAAAACTAAACAAATTTTCGGATTTCATTATCATACAAAAGAAATAATAAGTTACATCGATTTAAAATGTTAAAAATAAAAATAAATTGCATAAATTTAGGCGCGATAAAATTAAAAACAAGCGCTACGACATGGCGATTGCTTTTGATTTCTATTTTTTTTTTTTTTTTTGCACTTTCTTTGAATACAGCACTCGTTTTTATTTTACGGGCAATCCATTCATCTCTCTCACATAAAAAAAGAAACAAAACAATATAATCGTACATAAAAGACAAAAAATGTCCGTGATTTGACATACATATGTATGTGCAGATGTAGTTCCAAAATTTTTCGAGCAACTACTTAAAAGTTTGCATTTAATCATTCCTTCAGAAAAAAAATATTTCACTTGTATGCTAAAGGCTTAAGCTATGCAGATATTACCCTGTAAAAGCAGAAATTTTCACATATATATAGACCTTATCTTATAAAATTCACAAAAAAATCGGAGAGAGCATATAGTGATACAATTTTGATGCAATTTTAAGCAGCAGTTATGAAATTTAGAAAAAATATCTTAAGTTTTCCTCAATGTTTTGTGAGCTTTATAAAAAAAATGTGCATTATATCAAAATTTCGCTTTTTTACCTAGCATTATCTCCAGAATTAAGAACTTTATAACAAAAGTGAAATACTATTTTCTTATGATTTTATCTTAGAGTATAAACATGCAATATTCGAAGCAAATCGAAGAACTAACTCTTATTCAGATAATTATAATTTTGCGCGCAAAATCTTGGAATTACTCTAACATAGAAATATGAAATAAAAATTAAAATAAAATTAAGAAAAAGTTAATTGATAAAATTAAATAAAAATTGTAAGTAAAATGTAAAAAATAATTTGTCAACATAACAATTAAAAAGTGGCGATACTTATACTTATAGATATAGATATATATACAAACAAAGATATCTACTTTGACAATCATTTGACAGCTCAACTCACTGCCATTTTGAGTACAAGTACACACTATGAAAATCTTTTAACTTAACTTTAGAATAAAATATTTTTAAAAAACATAAAAATAGAAATTCACTAAAGCAGCATTTGGCCCTACTCTGTTGATTGTCAACTTCTTCACATTAACCAAATTCAACTTAGAACTTTCCATTGCCATAATCCAACTTTTCTTTGGCGTATTCCACTTTCTCATCCGGTTCAAATGCTGGATTTGAATGTTCCATTGCTGCAGCATTTGCAATATTACGATTTCTTTTGATTTGTGTTGATTTCCTTATGCCATATGAGAAATATATAACAAATCCAATAGCAAGCCAAACCAGAAAACGTATCCATGTGAAAACATCCAACTGGAACATCAGATATAAGTTCACGAAAACACTTAGGCAGGGTACAAACGGCACCAGTGGCACTTTAAAGCTTAGCTCAATCGAAGATACCGGTTGCATTGATATGACTATCGATAATAAAATTAAAACTACAGCAACTAAACTTAATGACACTATGGCGGCAACTGAATCCAAATCGAAGACTTTTTCAAATGTACACCATAATATGCAAAATATAGCAAATACGACAACGCCTATTTTTGTAATGCGTGAAGTTAATACATTTGGTTCCTTGAAATTATTACCATTGAAAAATTGACGAAACAGCGCAGGTACACTTAAGTGCACCTTATGCATTTGAAAATCATCATCTTGATAACGCAGCACCAAAACGCATATGGCAACAATTGTATAGGCCAATAGCGTGCCAATGGACATCATGTCGATCAATTGTTCCAGATCGAAAATAAGCGCCATGCAAGCTAAAAGAAGAAGAAAAAAGTGGTTTGGTTAAAAAGTGTAAGTAAGATGGATGGATGAAGGTCAAAACTCCTTAATAAATCTATTGAATTTTATTAAAAGATACCCACAATGGCATTTGGCATGTTCTGAACTAAAGAAAACATTTTCTTAAATGTAGATATGTCAAGGGCCATTCTGCACTTGAACGTGAGTTGACTTGTGAGGCTTCCTATAGTTTTTTTTATAGGCACGAAAAATAGTCCCGACTTTTCAATATCGTATTGGTAGATACAGCCCTGGATTAAGGTAGTGTAAAGACGACTATATCCCCGGATCAAGGGGAAACCAAAACTGAGGATTGGTCAGCAATAGATATCACACCCTTTAGTACCGCTATTTTCACAACAAATTATTTTTTGTCATACCCTACACTCAGGTTATATTCTCTTCGTAATTACGTTTATCAACACTTGGATCGATTTAGCCATGTCCGAACCACCTCTCTGCCAATTCAAACGAGGAAGCTGCAAATGGCATTGTTAAGTGACTCATACGCAGGTGTTTATTAACAAATACCTGCCAATGATATGCAGAATTTTGAGGACAAATACAATCTCGAATGACACACACACGACAAAATAACCAATCGAAACCGAAATTAAAAGGCGAAAGTGGCAATACGCAGCACTTGAGCGACTGCGATATTCTAAAATTAAACTTTGATTTGAATCTTCAAGACGACTTGATCATAAATTACATTCACATGCGCTGAGTGCCAAGAAGCGTGATAAGTTATCGCACTCAGTTGACAGCATTGACAGTTTGCTAGATTATAATTCTCGAGTAGTTAATATGATTAACAACAAGCCTCCAGCCTCTACCGGTCGTAGAAGTGTAACAATTAAGATACCATTTTTCATAAAAAAAACTTCATGATGATACAGGAAATGTTGAGACCGCTTCGTCTTTTCTTTTAAAAGTCTGACTGCTCGATAATTTTTTATAATTTATGATTGTAAATGGGAGTTGCCAAATAGGCTGTAGCACTGTTAAGCCCACAACGTGAGAACTATTTGGCAGTAACTATCACATAGATTCTCTTGTTGAGATTGGTTAATCAGAGACGTCTCTGGGGAAGTTTTAAAATGTTTGCCTGAGCCTTTAAAACTGTACCTAATTCACAAAAATGAATTTGAAAAACCCTGCGGCATATTGCAACAAAATCTATCCGCTCCCTCTTCACATTTACAGAGATTTTCATAAAAGTCAAAACGAAATTGATTATATATATCATTCCTTACAGTTTTGGGAAAATATTTCAATACTTTGACAGAACTTATGTGGAAAAAATTCAAGAATTCATAAGCAAAATCCTCAAATCATTCAACTTACCAGCAAATAATCCAGAAATAATTGTTGCAAAAAGTGGTGTTCTCGTGTAGTCATTTACCTTGGAAAACTTCTTAAAGAGAATACCATCATTACCCATGGCATAAAGAATACGTGGTAGTGGAAACATGGCACCTAATAAACTGGTACACAAAGCAAAGATAGCACCAATCGTAACAATCCATTTAATTGTGTGCCAATCGATAGCGTCAAAAGCATTTGGGAACGGTGCATCAGGATCCTAAAAACAAAATTAATGAAAAATAAGAAGCTTTATCACATAGATAAATTGGTCAAAATACTAACTTGTAAATAATATGGCACCATCATGGTCAATACCGTAGAGACACCAAAATACGCTAAGAAAATAATAATCAGAGAGATGACAATCGCTAGTGGTATATTACGCTTAGGATTGATGGCTTCTTCACCGGTTGTGGCAATACAATCAAAACCAACAAAACCATAGAAACATTTAGCAGCACCAGCCATAACACCAGCAAAACCATAGGGCATAAACCCGCCCACACCAAAGTCATGATCACCGCCTTTTGGAATGTCTTCTTCTGGTATAGCCCAGTTAGAGGGTTTAGCTGTAGAGTTATAAAATGAAAGATTTCTTAACTGATTTTTATTTTATTTTCTATAATGAACTTACCATTCATGCCACCGGCCACTAACACAATGCCAATAGTTACCAAATTAACACAGGTAAAAATGTTATTCATAAATGTTGATTCCTTTACACCAAAAGCAAGTAACGCCGCTAAGAGTAATACCATGCCGAATGAAAGAAAATCAGGGTATTTCCCTAAGAAATCAGCTCTAATTGGCATAGCTTCAGTTAAAGCTGTTGACATGCTCTTATTGATTAAAGAATCAAAATAACCGCTAAGACCACGCGCAACACTGGCAGTACCTGGAGATATGGAAAGAATGGAAAGAAATAAATTAAAAAAGTTCAGAAACTGACGAATAGGTAGACAATGCTGATGTCTTGTTTTTGCAAGTTTACGTCAGTCAGATGTAACTGGCATACATAGCTACGGTTTATTTACATTTTCTTTTGACCTCATCGAAAAAAGTCTCGACGGTCCTAAGAAAATCTTATGGCCAGCATTGTTGGTAATGATAACTCAATTAGTAAGTCGTGTGTTCAATTTTAGATCCTTCATATCTTTTAGATTGTCCATAACTCAGATTTTTATTCAAATCGATATTTAAACAGGATGACATACGTAACTCAGCACAGTTTTTGCGATATGGAGCTATGACCAATTCACTAACGTTACTTCTCTTGAACTCCAAAACTGACCATAGCATGGAGACTTTTTTCAAGAAAACTTTGAGCATTAATATCTCAGCTCGAGTTCTATCAAAACTAGATTTTCGCTAGGTTATAGCGTCATTCTTTTGTGGCCAACTTCAACCGCTTACTATAACACTCACCGATAACATATTCCAATATTAAATTCCAGCCTATTGTGAATGCAACAAATTCACCAATAGTCACATAGCTGTAAACATAGGCGCTGCCTGCCTTTGGCACACGGGCAGCGAATTCAGCATAACAGATACCAGCAAAAGCAGAAGCGAGTGCAGCAATCAGAAAAGATAATGTTACAGCAGGTCCAGCAACATTATAGGCAACAGAACCGGCTAAGACGTAAACACCCAAACCGAGTGTGCTGCCTACACCGAGCGCGGTTAAATCGTAGACGTTCAGAACTCGCGCCAATTTCGATTCAGCCTCATTGACATCATCGGTTTTACGCCGGGTTAAAGCTTGCCAAATTTTCATCTTCGTAAATGATTGGGACGAGCGTATTGAAGTTTAAATAGGTTTTTGTTGTTGGACGCGTTGCAATTTTGTGAGGTGCACTATTTTTTTAGGTCAGCTATGAAAACTGTAACAAAAAAAAAAAAAAATTATTTTTATATAAAACTTGTTGGATTTTTTGATTTATATAACGAAATATTGTATCTCAAATATTAAATAGTTTCAAAATCATATTGGATAATCCACGGTACTCTTGTAAGTTAAATAGAATAGCCAATAGGAAGAGATTGGCTTAAAAACCAAGGTTGAATGAAGATTCAGTTTTATTTTCAGGTGCTTAAAATTGTGTTATCAAAAAAAAAACATTTGTTTTGTAGATCACTCTGTCTAATGGAAAGTATGACACTAAAAAATAAAAAAAAAACTTGTATCGAGTCAAAAAATGTGCGCTTAAATAAGCTTTTTTATTTATTACGCGATTGGTGTACGGTACTTGAGCAATAGATGCAATTAGTCCAGCCAACGGAACTAATACTTTTGATACCATTTTACAATTATTATTATTATTACACAATTATTTTACGGAATTACCAAGAAGACATAAATGTTATCATATATTAGAAAACAATATATGTACATTGTTAGCTATCATACTAAAAATTTACTTTACAGCTTGAAGAGATAACATTAATCCACCAATTTAAACGCACATCACTATCGTTTTTGATACGAGCCATTCTATTTAACGTTAATCAATAACACTTTCGCATTATTTGTCAGATGTTAAGAGATAATTTCTTACTTTGTTACGATTATCGTAAGTAATACTTATGTGGTTTTTGACACTTATACTGTTTTGTGTATTTGTCAATTACCGTTTTACGCGTTTATTTGTTGTTGTCTGTCAAATCGGTATCTAATTAATCAAATCAATAAATAATTGTGTTTTATTTCAGAAAATAAATTTATTTTTTAATTTTTTTTTTTTGCCTATAACATTGATTAAAAATTATTTCGAAATTGATTAAACTTTTTAATTACCTATAATATTGATCAAAATTTACTTCGAAATTTATTAAACCGCATGAAATTAAATAAATACCAAACATAAAAATAGAGTAAAATATATTTTCGAATTTTAACAGAATTGTGCAGCAGTGAAATATTTTTCATGGGGCCCCTGTACATCACTGTTTTCATTTACATAATAAAACAAAAAAGACCAATTTGTCGCCCTCAAAGCCGTTGCGCACGGGACAACCACAACTTCCCTCTCCCCTAGGTACGTTACTGCAACATAGATTTCTTATTATAATGTTTAAAACTTAAGTGCTTGTGAAGAAGTTCCACAACTATTTTTAACGTGACGTTAAATAACAAAAATAAGGGTATATGTATATAACATTCCTTACTGTATTTTGAAAATGTGATCTTAAAAGTTTCATAAAAATCATTTGAAATTTTTCTTTGATGTATGGAAAAACAAAAATTATTATGTAATTTAGTGTCCCGCCCACTTGTCAGTCTCACACTCATCTATTCCTACTAAAAACTCTGACTGTTTCTAACAATAAGCCAAAATCTAAATATACTAAGTTTCATTGCAGTATCTTATATGGTTCTTGAGGTATTTTACAAATTGGGTATTGTCACGCCCATATTGAAAGTTTAACTAACAATCTAGATAACGGCTATTGTCGCATATAAAAGGTATAGAAGACATAAAGCAAAATAAAGTGCTGTCCCTTAAAATAAATGGGTGGATTCGTATTTCTTACGAAAAAAGTAATAAACTTTTAAGTATGCGAAATAAAGGATTTTAAATTTAACTGATCCTTGAACTAGACATAATTTTAAATATTTTCCTATAAAATAAAAATTTTCTTAATTTAAGTGTTTCACTTGATTGCCCGTGAAAAACTTGTTGACCGGATATTTATTTATTAACAACTTGTTATTAAAATTAAATTTACGACAGCGACAAAGAGTAGGAAAAATAAAATTTAAAAACAAAAGTACTATAATAAAAAATAAATTATTTATTATTGTTATGTAACAACAACAACAACAAAATAAATACTGCGCTAAAAATGAAGTACAAAAATAAAAACAAAAAAAAATGTATTATACAATCATACAAATAGTATGGTAGGAAAAAACAAAAGCGTAGGTACAATTCAAGCCAGCACATTTAAAGGGCGACTTGTTACTTCATAAATTGCAATACATATATTCATGTGTAAACAAGTGTTGAACGTTTAATGTGAGTATTTACAGTATAGCATTATGAAATTTTGTTAAACCATTAAAAAAGTTATTTGGTACTATGGGCGTGCGAATAATAATCGAAGTTTCGAATATTTATTTTATTATGTTATATTGAATTAAAGCAATAAAAACAAATTCAAAGCAAAATGCTATGCAAATTTATACAAAACAATAGTATTTGAAAATTTAAAGACTTTACGTGTCCATTGATTTTAGTGCGCAGCAATTAATTGGTTAAGAAAATCGATTAAGAATTCATGGCCGGAGATAATTTTGCCCAAAACAACACGTGCTGGATGTCAGGATATAAAGGTGTTGAGGGAAATGAGAAGAAACGTGGCTTGGAAGACGTCCATTAATTACGTAAGGTTTTTATTTGGAAATTCGGACCCCCCCACTCCCCTTGGTGAGATTTAATTTATAATTTTTAATGTAAATTCTATGTTGACGTGAGGTTTTCCTTGACCCCCTCCTCCCCCTTGGTGAGATTTGGTGAGATTTTGCCGTACCCCCTCCTCCCCTATTTTGAATCACGTAATTCATGAAAGTCCCCATGCATCAAATCTGGTCGACGCTGGACTATAAGCAGTCAAAGAATCTCATAGCTCTAGAGAAGTTCACCTAACTATTAACGTATAGTTAGTAGCGAAGCCAGTCGTTTCTTTATAAGGATGTCACAAAAGGAACAGCTGTAGTCTTTATGTGTCAGTAAATTAGTTTACTGGACGGGCCGCCTCAGGATTAATACACCCATAATAGTGCTTAAAAATTATATGCCAAAAAATCGCAATGAAATGGCAGAGCATAAATCACCACAGCATCACATCAATCAATCATCAATCATCACATAACTAACTCAAATACAACTAAATTAGCCGAAAATTGTAGTACCGATATTGTTGTGGCTTTAAAATTTGGCAATGTTTTTTTTATAAAACGAAAACCTAAATTTTGAATGAAACATCAATTTAAGGCTATGTGTGTTTTTAAGCAGTTATTGATATTTAATAACAACGGAATAAGTAACTAAATCGAAAATAATCATCAAAAAATAATTTTTTTTGAAAAAAGTCAACACCCCCAATAATAAAATTCAAATTTGTATTTTCAAAAAGGTATAAGTCATGCCAATAAAGCTGTTTGTTATCAAAAAGCCAATAAATTTATAAGCGCTAACAAATAGTATAAATGCAAATTACTTTTATAAATTAAATATTCAAACACAATAAATGACGCGTTTTTATGGCTTGCTGTAAAAAGCAAATTTAGCTAAAAATAAAACAGCAGCAATGAAACAAAACAAAAAAGTCTGTCAAAAATTATAAAAAATTGATCAAGGAAATATATGTGAAGGTCATTGAAACAAACGAGTTTTTTTTTTTTTTTGAGCTTAAACACCTACAAATGTCAAGTGAATTATTAATTGATCTTAGGAATTAAACAAAAATACAATAAATAAATAAAAGCACAATAAAGAAATACTATAAACATTAAGTCGAATTAATTTTTGCTATAATCGCGCACCATTCATTAAATGTGCCAAATGCAGTTTCATTGATAAATTACTAAATAAAAAAAAATGTTGTCAACTAATAGAAGTTTATTTAGTTCATGATTTGATTGAAGTCAGACTAAACAAAAAAAAATTATTTTAAAATTAAAAGTTTTTATTTGGTATAGATTTTATAATGTTTTTGTTGGCTGAAAAACATTTATTGAATGTTTAAGTTATATGATATGCGTAGACTGCCGACATGTGCTTTATTACTTAAAGGTTGATTTATTATGTGCCTTTATTTTCTTAATCACATGAATGCAGTTTTTTTTATTTGTCATTACTAATTGCAATTGCTCTTAGCATATATTTAACCCATTTCGTTCCACAGCTTATTGTGAAGGCTGTGAAAATGCTTAAATCTAACTAATTTAACAAGCTTTGATAATGTATCGTATATAAAATTATTTTATTTATTTTTTCATCTTTTTTTTGAAAAATTGTCAAAAATCTTACTATCTTCATGTTGCTCTTTCAAACCTTTAAAGTTTTCACACTGGCAACAAAAATTACGCGTTTTTCATCTATTTCGTTTTTGAGTCAAAAACCAGTTAAAATCAGTGCGCTATCCATACTCGTACAAACAAAAATATATCAGAGCTCGTTTTGAAAAAAAAATAAATAAATAAAAAATCCAAAGACTTTCTGTCACAAAACCGATGCTATTGTGAATGCTTTGTAAGGGGCTGTTCAGTTCTTGTTATGCAAAAAAATTCAACAACAAACAGCTGTTATAACAAAAAACGAACAAAGTAAAGAAACGAACAAAGTTTAGGTAAATTTGCAAAGTTTTTTTTTGTTATTAATATTAATATTATGAATAGCGTTTTGATAATACATATTTCTATATTTCTTGAATGTATTGTCAAAAATTATTGGTTTCGATACTAAATCTTCAAAATTGCTTGATAATTTAAGAAGTGTAAAGTTTACCAATGCACGAATTAATATTATTAATTTTTTAATATGATCAAATTAAAATGTACGTCCATAATATTTCGAGGAAAATCAAGTTATAAGAAATTCTTAGCAACTAATACTTTTCTGGCACTTGCCAGAACTGGATCTCTCGAGAAACCTTTTTTCAATGATAATTTTTTAAATAAATAAATAAATAAAAAAAAAAATAAATTGCAAAATTGAAAATGATTCGTTGCTTAACTATTTGAAAAGAATTAACAAACAATACCTGGATTCTTACAGGCAGTACCTGGTATCTATATATCAGATTTAATGATGAAATTTCCAGGACGGTAGTATAAAAGAGACATAAAGCAGTATTAACCTTTGACCTTGAAAGTCATGAAAACTATTGAGCTTAACTAAATGATGAACACAACCTTTTATGTGAAAAATTGTTCAATCTATAGCTTTGGTACAAACTGAGCTCCATACGTTCAACAGAAAGCGAGATAATAGCGAAAAATTTTTGATCTTGAATATACTGCGTACAAGCAACACTGACGAGTAGATTTTGATGATCATAACATTTTCTTTCCTAAAAATTTAATATTTCTATCTTATTGTTAGCTTTTTATTAGAAGTTTTAAAGCAACGCAACTAGGCCCATTTTTCGAGTTAATAAGCAAAAATCATTTTATATGACCCTTAAACCCATGTAATATATCTAGTGATTGTTGAATCAATGACTCCCATATATTACTAAGAAATACATTTTTGGGTAACTTCTATTCCTGCATTAATAGGTTAACTTCCTTGCTTTTTTTTTCTTATTTGTCTTAAACATAAGCTACTTCTACTCACTCATAATATAAATGTTTTCCTCATTTCTAATTACTTAGTCAAGGTTAAACATCTAAGTAGTTAAATAAGTAAATAGTTAAGGTATGCACCAGTAGTTGACCATAATTAAGCAAACTTTAAGCTTGAACCTGTTTTGATTCAAGATTTAGATAGCGATTCTTTACAACGTGCTTTGGGTACTTGAGTGCTTTTGATTGAAAAATTGTAAAAAAATAAAAATATAAAAAAAAAATATATGCCCACATGATTATTTGGTTTTTCCACAATTTTCTATATCTACATATTATAAAATTTATCATTTAGCAGATTGATTTTATGGCAAAAATGTTGTTATAACCAGATTATACTGACCAACATGGCTGCAATTTTCTATGTATTTTCAATAGATTTTTGTCTAATCTTGTTAAAATCAACTTTTTTTTATTAATTTTTTAGGTTACCAAAATGTATTAATCTAATCGATATTGAATGCAAAAGATAAAGAAGTTAATTGTAAACACGCGTGGGTCAAATAAAAATTGACCAATATAATGTCTTGAATTTATGAAATTATTATTAAGCGTAGGATTTTTCCATTCAAATCGAAAATCAACAGAGGATATGTGGTATTGTGGATGCATTTTCTTTTGATTTTTTTTTAATTCGACACATAAGGCATTTGCTGCTTTCCAAATATTCTACAATATTAAATCCACAAGTGCAAGTACTATTAAAGTACCAAAGGGTTTTCCCTTAGTATATGCAAAATCGTCCAAAATATCATTATTCTGAATGGTGTAGCAGATTACGGAGGGTGTTGCTTATTTTGTCGATTATATTCAACCCAAAAAATTTCGGACTATGGCCAAAACAAAATCTGATGTCTACAACCATATTTCAAAATCAATTTTGATAAACAAAAAAAAAAATAGTCCATTTTCGATTTCCTTCATACAGCACATCATGTATTGCGTATTGGAGCCCTCTAAGGTATTGCCTGATGCAAAATAATATCTATGGCTTAAATTCATTTTAACTTTTTTATTTCAATATTTTTTTTTTAAAACTTTGGGTAAATACTCAAGAGAGTACTGCTTACTTTACTAATAAAACACAACACGTTTTGCTGATATACCGCTCAGACTGCCTCGCATAATTGGCCTAAGTTAATTGTCCTTGAATGAAATTCATTCCTTAGCTCAATCTTGGACGTAATTCATTTTTCTGCTCAATTTTGATATATAACTAAACGAAACTTCATACATTGCTATCACATCAATTTTGCTTTTTTAATTTGCGTTTCCTTCTACTAACTATAAAATCATTAAGACATACCGATGGAAACATCACTTAATCAAATCTTATCATTACCAGTTTTTTTACCAAGATGTGACTTGTTCTTTTTCTACTCTACAATTTTGTATATAATGTAATTTTTCTATTTGATACATAATTTTCAAGAAAATTGATAGATACTGAAAAATTCCGATTGCATTTGAAATACTGCGCCCATATTGAATCAAGCGTTCTTTTCTTAAAAAAAAAAAACTTTCAGTTGCTTTGTGCTCAGTGATTAAAAAATTTTTGGAATACTAAGTCTTAGCTTGTGGCATAGGAATTGAATTTTCTCCAAGAGTGCTCAAAGAAATGCAGAATTAATACATTATTTTTAACGTTATCAACCGGACAATTTAGTTCAAAGCTCCTCAGTTTTACACTGTACATAAAAATATATATTATAAATTCTGTAAAAAAGAAACAACTGCTTAAGTCGACTTAAGCACAAAGAAAGTTGAGGCAAGTTTTCCATAAGATTTTGGTGAATTTCGCTTTCCATTTTTTGGCAAAATCAAGACCTAAACAAATACTAACAACTTGCGTTAAAAACAAAAAGCAATTGCATCCAGAACTAATCTTAAATTGACCTTAACTTAACTTCGTGCTTAAGTCGAATTAAGCAGTTTTTCGTTTTCACCACAGAATTACTCTGAAATTAAACATTTAAAACGAATTCAAACCTTAAAGGGTTCACGTTGGGTTTTTACCAACTTTTAATAAAAGTATGAGTTACTACAAAAATTTTAATTGGGGATTATTTGGGATGTAATTTGAAGTCGATATACAAAAAACATAAGAAATCCTTAGAGCTTTTTTTTTAAATCCATATTTACTGTTTTTCAATGATATTACATATGTACATATGTACGTATGAAATTTTAAATGTTTCCGATTTTGTTGAAATTTTGACAGGTCAAAATGCTTTATTAGATAGCACCACAGTCCGAATTTCAACTCTCTAGGTGGTCGGAGTCCTGAGAAAGAGCTTTATTTTGGCCTGAAAATAGCCGTATTTGGACCAATTTAAAAATTTTAGTTCTAAAAGCCCACAAATCTAAGTTTAAAGTTATGGATATCAATTTTATTTTTATGTCATCTACTATTCTCAAAAAATAATTTTTAGCTTCTAGACCTTAAGACCTTTATTTGCGACCAGTTTAAGTGAAAAAGGCCTTAGTAAAATATAACAACTTTGCAAATGGTTCCCCATATCGTGATCTTACTCATAATACTTAAATTATACTTTACATTGTTAGCATTTTTATACACTTCAAAATGGGATAACACTCACTGAAAATGGTTAACCAGGTTCAGAGATATTAGACATTGAATTCGGCTGTTTTCGCAAAAATTGAGTTTTTTTCAAACTTCGACCTTACAGTACTTGGGACTCCGACTATTTACAGAGCTGAAATTTGTACTGTGAAGTTAACTTTTAAGGTTCTTTGATGTGTTAACGTTTTAGCAAAATCGGATGTTTTTTGAATATCATACGTGAGTTGCCTGTATTTCATACGTGCATACATATGTAATATTACTAAAAAACAGTAAATATGGAATTAAAAGATAAACTCTAAGGATTTTATCCTTTGGATGTATATTGACTATAAATAACATCCAATAAAATTCCCGTTTCATATTTTTGTAGTAACTCAACTTTTCATTTAAACTTGGTTAAAGCCCACCGTGGGTTCTGTATTTAGCAAAATTTGGGCCTTACTTTAGAGTATTTATATATGGCTGCACAAGAGACATGTTTAAAATAACGTCTTGTTCTAGAATTCATCCGGAACGCTTAAAAAATTGTGAAACTTGCACTTTTGTTTCGATTTTCCTGTTGTACATATAAGGTAGTATAAAAAAAATTAGACCGCTATTTTTTAAGCCTTTAACTATGTAGCAGGAATGCATGGTCTCTACTCAAGTAGAACTTTTGCTCAAATCCTTTGCTAATTTCACTATATTCACCTTAATGCATTATTATTTGAAATTGTCAATGCCACTACATGAAAATCGTTTAAACAAAATATATGAGAAAAAAATTTAATATTTGATCCAAAAAAATCTTAAAATTTTTTTTTTTTTTTTTTTGATTGAAGCTATACTCAAAACTGAGATTTTAAGCGTTTCCGAAGAATTTCTAGAACATGAGGTTACTTTGAACATGTCTACTGCACATTTTTAAAAAATCTGGTCTATTGAAAAACTGTATTACTTTTCCAAGACATATGCACTGTCTTATTAATAATTTTACTAATAAAAGATATAGTACCGTCATATAGCGTATCCAAAATAAATGTTCAAGGATAATATTTTTGCAATCCTTTATATTTTTTTTTTTTTTTTTTTGTTGATAACACTTTCGATAAACCTTTTATATAATTCACACTACTTTTTCAGCACAAAATCAAATTAAAAAATTAATAGCACTTCATTCGATGTATAATATAAAAACTTTATGTTTAAATTATTTTTTTGACATACTTTTTCATTTACCATAAAATTTCTTTTCATGCACAAGCCGTTGTTTTTTTATACGTATCTTACAATTTTCAATTTAAAGTCAAAATTGTTTTTGTGTAGAGATATTACGCATCACTTTACGAAAAATGCGTTTTAATTTGAAAAAAAAAAACGAAACCGTTAAAATAAAATTTCGCGCACTTAGCACTTTAACCGACTCAATGACTGAACACCACCACGTCAAACGCGCAACAAACTCGTTCTGATCGTAGTGTTGCCAGTTAAATGCAAAAAGCTTAAGCCAGATACAAAAATAAAAAACTTTACAGGTAAGAAAATAAGGCTGATTAAATTTTTTTTTTTTTTTAATATTTTATTAACTGATTTCGATGTCATGACTGTTGTTGTATTCGTTGTTTTTGGTAACAGCCATTAGTGTTAGTATACAACGTCGTATTGTATTTTGGTTGTATTTAGTATGAACCATAATGAACTGTATTTACTTGAAAATACCAACCATATGAAGTGTACGGCTGATATCAACCAAAGAACAAATTTATAATTATTATAAAGTCTAAAAAAAAAAGATAAGGAATTACGGTGTTGATCGAGCTACACAGAACATTTGTTGAAAAAAAAGCACCAGAAACTTGAGCTACTATAACCATTAGCTGTGTTGTTGTGCACGCGACATGCAATCAATTGACGATCATATTATGACCAATGTATTGATACGATAACGTAATATTGGATATTTTATATTATTTGCACTTGCATTTAATGCCATTTAAACATTTTCATTTTCAATTTAATTGTAAATACTACATACTAAAGAAAATGCAACATATGACGTCAGCACAGTTGACTACGGCTGACTGACAGTTAACTGTTGTTTGTTTAAATGCCGTTTAAATGATCGCACTTAAACCGTTACACAATATACGTTGCTTGTGATCTAGATAAATGTTCATAGATAAGTACCCTAAGTGTGTGATAAAACATTTATAAAAAATGCACTTCAATCACACTAAGCGCATTCATTTACAATTACATAGCAGCGTTCTAATCGCCATCCACTGCTAACGATAGCTGTATGGGAAAGTAAAAACAAAATCGCAAACTTAGCGAGTAAAATTATAGTTGCTATGTATACATAGCAAGTTGTTAAAGCGCCAGTGACACACAGCAGACTTGTATTTTGCATATTGTGCATTTTGAAATGAAAGAAGAGAGCTATTCCGCGGAGAAGCAATGTTTAAAATGTCAGGTGTAATAAAAAAGTAGAAAGAACAATAGCGAGTAGGAAACTTGGTCGATTTATTTGCACATATGTACATTAGACAAACTTGATTTTTTTTGGAGTCTATGTCATCTTGCGATAATTTTCTGATATTTAGAAGAAAAAAATATTAACCCTAAATACTCCCAGGTCGGCCGTTTTTGAAAATAATTACGTTTAAAAAAACGTAATCTTTTGATTGCGCAACCGACCGTATATACATATATAAAATTTTCCACTGAAGCACTTACTTGATGTTTTGGACTCGTTGAACAAGATGTAATAGTTTTTCTTTGCTTTTTATACGGTATTTGTTCCATTTTCAGAAGGTTTTATCGCCAAAATGGCAAAAAAAATGTATAATTTTGTCAAAAAACGGCCGATAAATGTGACTGAACACTTTTTTTTTTCTTGAATTGAAAGTTAAGACCTTGTAGAGCATGTTAAAATCTATAAAAATTATATTTTCGGAATTATTTTCACTTGTGTTTACATGGAAGGCAAACAGAAATCCGAAAAATAGATATAAAAAAAATCGCAATTTCACGTACAGATGTGTTAATATCACAAAGAAATTTCGTTTTGCCGCTGTTTCTCAGTATGCAATCCTCTAGTTTCAAGCTTATACTATGTGAAAATAGCTTAAAAAACGCATGCAAAAATAGAGAAATAGCAGAAAGTTTTCTATTAAAATCCATCTATGTATTACACAGACCGACAAGCATTTTAACCCAGACACCAGACCATACTTTTCCGAAGGCTTTTGGCACGCTAAGTCCAAATTCGGATTCAGAATTCAGAATTGCTCCATGGCCTAGGGTTTTTGAGATATGCTAGCCTGAAAGTGCAAAAATTACCATATTCTGCTATTTTGGAGGTTATGTAACACTCCAATTGATTTTTCATAACAAAACTACTAACAGCATCTGATAGTCTTAGTCTTTTCCTTCAAAATTCATCTCCGATTGTTTCGTTCAGACTTTTGGTTCTCGACCTGGGAGAACTTAGGGTTAATATTTTTTTCTTCAAAATATCAGAAAATTATCACAAGACGTCATAGACTCCAAAAAAAAATCAAGAGTGTTGCAAATTCGAGCACTTTCGATTTTTTTTTTTTGTTGGGTCAGTCTAATGTATATAGATAGCGTCTTGGGCGCATACAGCTATTGTTATATGTATGTCGGAGAGAAACAGTTTACTGTAATATGCATTGGATAAGACATTTGAGACTTGTTGCCGCCAAACACACATTTCCATTACAATACATAAATTAATAGTTTTGTGCAATTAGACTGACCTTTGAAATCATCAGACAGTGCTTTGATTGTTATCCTAGACAAATTCAGCTAATATTCGCTTACTAAAGTGCTATTATTTAAATATTCCATTAAATATGTCTATGATTTTATGATTATTGTGAGATAACCGATTAAAATGCAACAATTCTCTTTTTATAGTCCGAGAGGTAGCGTCAAAAAATATGCACCATTTGCGCACGAAGAAAAAAGTTTCCATAAAAGTAAACAAACGCAATCCAGTAAAAATTCGTACAAACTGACAAAATATTTAAGTTAAGTTAAAAAATAATTCAAAAAGATGTACATATATATAGAGGACTCTCCCCCTCCTCATATTTTATTCTGCATAGCATACTGTCAACTAAACGTTAACATTTTTTTTTTTTGGAAAATTGTGCTCCAATCTTTGCTTATACATGCAACCAATTGCTGCTTGTTTGAATAACATAATTTTCCACAAATTCTCGAACGGAATAGAACTAAATATATAAGAATATACAGAGGTAATACTTTTGATCACATACTTTACATACTGTATTTGGCATCTAATCCACATTCACAATCACAGTCGAAAGGATATATATTTCACACACACACATATTTACAATCATTACTGATTGCACCTTGTGGCTGTTTTCTTGTTTGTTCCTTCAATGGTGAAACACACACACAACAGAAATTATTAATATGTATTTCCTTTACAACTTTCCATTTTTTGATGTTTGTTTCTACATTTTTACTTTATCCGTTTATTTACTTATTGTTTCTCCGTTTAAACAGCTGTTTCATGATGATTTTTTTAATAAAAGTGGGAAGCCCAACAATTCATTCGCACTATTACCGGTTTTTGTGCAAAATATAATGGTTTTTGAAAAAATCGAGGTCATTGTATGGAAAAGGAGCTGGTTTTTGGCACATAATCAAGATATGTAAATGATAATCGAGGTGATTTTGATGCCAGTATGAAAGTATTATTGTCTAAAAAATATTGCTACAGACAGTAAGACGTTATTGCCAATCGTGCAAATTATGAGAAGTTTTGAAAAGTCCACGGAATTACAAAATTATTGAAAAACCCTTTATTAATCGATTGGGTAGAAATTTTTTTTTAAATTGTAACCAAACTCTGGAATTATAGAAACAAAAATTGAATAGAAATATGTCCTCATATACCTTATAGACTCCCCAATGTTCACGAGAACGAAAATGAATACCCTTTGTGTGTGTGGAACTCTATTAACCAGAGTATATTTTTTTTAATTAGGTAGCAAAATAATTAATTACAGTAATAAATAGATGACTATATTTATAGCTATCATTTTTATTATACAAATATTTTTGCATCAATTTACAGCTTAACGGTCAATTTAAAAATTTAATTAACACTCGCTTGAAATGTAAAAAAAAAATTAACTACAACAAGCAACCTACGTAATATTGACGTCAAAATTAGGTGTTAAAAACCGAGGCGCTAATAAATTCTTCTAACTAACTGGACAATTTCTGGCCATAGCTTAACTGCAGGTATGAGTTGGCGTAGTACCAATTGAAATCAATTTTTTCTACTACACGATAATATTTATTTAAGCCATGACATGCTGTTTTATTAACGAAATTGATTTTGAACATGAACCTTATGGCCAACATTTAATTTTAACCATATTTTTGTTGCGCTTGAAAGCTTTTTTAATTGGTGCTTCTTACTTAGCTTGTTTCGCTGTTTCAAGCCAAACTGATTTGAGAATTGTAAGTCTAAGTATTTTTTTCTGTTTATTTGTAAATATCTTGTTTGTTTTGCTTGCAATATTCTGTTTGTTGTTTTGTGTGTAAAAAGTCATTGATCTTGTTCGAGGTTATTTTTGTATTTATCAGTTATTGCATAAAATAATTAGTTACTGTTTTTCAATATATGAATATACATACATAATTTCAAATTGGCATGAAATATTTTAGTATATGATTGAACTATTTGTCACTAAGGCAGGTAATTTTCTCGCTGTTTTTAATATAAAAAAAAAATATATGAAATAGTGTAAGTGAAATTTTTATTAACTTTTGGCTGCTAATAAGCATTCTGAGCATGTAGTTGTTGTTTTATTTTCAATGTCACCAAATCAAAATTAAACCTCGGCTTTCAAAAATACGTAACATACTACACCTGTACCGCCTTAACATCAAAAGCTTTTTTATGACGTTGTTAACAATCAAATGCCTCATTTAAGGCTGCTAAATACAAAACGCTATTAATATGCATTGCCTTAACTATTAAGTGCTGAAATAAATAATGCAATTGTTGAATAATTAAGAGAGTGATTGCTTTGTAAAGTTTTCCATAAGG
Organism: Meiosimyza platycephala; assembly: GCA_963662105.1. Classification (NCBI taxonomy): domain Eukaryota; kingdom Metazoa; phylum Arthropoda; class Insecta; order Diptera; family Lauxaniidae; genus Meiosimyza; species Meiosimyza platycephala. The sequence continues at coordinate 100,408,365 of OY759208.1, read as the reverse complement.
TTATAATGAAATTCCCCAAAACAAAATTTTTGCTGCTGCACAGTGACTTATCAAGTGGGAATAGGGGGGAAAGATCGACCCTTGAGCGAAGTCTTGCGTTAATAAAGTTGACATAATATGAAATTATTTAAAACTCCATACATTTTCCCTTCAGCCTTTCTCCAAGAAGCATGCTCATATGCAACTAACTGTAGCATTTTAAAAGTCCTTTTCTCTATTTTTTTTTTTTTTTTCACTAATTTCGACCAGACGGCAGCAATTTGTAAATTACTTTCAGTCTTTGAGGCTTCAAACTTTATTGTAAAATAACATTCAATTATATGATGGCATGATCACTGTCAATGTAGGGTATTGGAAATAGAAGCTTCCCGAGTAGGAATTTTCATCCGGATCGCATACAGCTAGCCCTGTTAGAGAACCACAAGATCAGATCAAACCCGGATAGGTTTGGTAACGCATGGTGCTAGGCTAACCGGACCAGGCAAACCTGATATGCTACTGAACAGTGCCGAATAAAAATTTTAGTCCGTATCGTATATGATTGACCGTATTACAGATTCGGTGCGGAATAGGTTAATTGAATCAGGCCCGGACTTGGGTAGTCGAATCAAGCCCGAATAGGTTTGGTAATGCATGGAGACAGGCTAATCGGTAGGGCTTTCAATAAAATCGTAGATTATTGGAAATAGAAGCTTCCCGTGTAGGAATTTTTATCCGGATCGCTTACAGCTGGTCCTGACTTGGGTAATCGAATCAGACTCGAATAGGTTTAGTATAGCATGGAGCCAGGCTAACCGGACCAGGAAAACCTGATATGATACTAGTTAGTGTAAAAATTTATTTTAGTCCGTATCATATACGATTGGCCCTATTACAGATCCTCTCCGGTATTGGAAAATCGAATCAAGCCCCAGATTTGGGCTGTCGAATTATATCCGAATAGATTTGGTAATGCATGGAGCCAGGCTAACCGATAAGGCTTTCCATAAAAGAAATTAATGAGGCTAGTCAGCTCCGTTCCGTACTAGAATTGTCCAGGTCCATTCACGATTCGGGAAAACTGAGCAGGACTGGGCGAAATTTCTTAGTTGCAGTATGGCTATATATTGATTCTTCCAGGGAATTGTGGGTTTTCTGGAAAAATGTTTTCCGCTCAAAATTAGCACAAAATTGCTACGATTTCTTTAGTCAGCAAGAACATTTTTTTTTTTGTTTTTTAATTTTGCGGAAATTAGAAAATATTTAGGACAGCTCACATATGTATGTAAATAGCTCTTAATCTCTGAGTTAATAAAGTTTTGTATAACTAATATATTTTACCTAACTATATCTAAGTAAGAATTACCACATTGTCGACAAAAAGCAATAAACTGATTAACGTAATCAATGCCAGTTATTTATATTGAAATTACTTGAATAGTCACAGGGTCTAAAATAAATGCTTAAAATAATCTGTTTAACAACACTTAAGTATTTCTGTTAAATGGCACTCAAAATTTTATTCTTATCGGTAATATGCCCATGACGGATAACACCTCAATGTAAAATCAATTTCTTGCATGTACTTTAATATTATAGGTATGTACATACGAGGCAAATATTAAAAGAAAATATTTTGTCTCGAGTGAAAAAAATGCGTTACTAAGCAAATTTTGAAATCAAAGAGGTTTGTCGTAAATAAAAAATTGTTTTGACATGCCGGAACTCCCATTTACTTGGAAAACACTCTGATAAACTTTTGTTTTCTTTATTGCATAGGCACTAGCAAACTTAGTAATTGTCTTATATTGTTGTTGGTAATTGTTAAAAAAAAAGCTGAAAACACATCGATTTCTTGCCTTAAATATCTCCAAATGATAAGAACAACATTAACTCAAGCGATTTCAGCTGATCTACAAATTCGAACTTAATATTTTTTTCGATGTGTTAACACTTTTATTAGCGCGTATGCAAGAAAATCTATACAATTGAGATATATAAACTACGCGTCACTTGAATAGAAACACCTGCATAAATAAATTGAAATAAAGCGTTTAAGTGAGCATTTCTTGTTTTATTAAATACTTTATGGATTTTCAATAACGTGTACTGTGCCACCTTCGTTTGAAATCACTTCAAAATTTATATAAAGAGTCGTAGAGTTGTTTCACTCTATGCCATCTTGATTGCAGCAATTAAAGATTCCCATTCATCGAATTGCCTTCCGGCAACCCATACTTTACGGACCATCCATGCTTACACATTTTCCATAATTTTAGCCTTTCTGGCAATGATGACGCTCCAAAAAAAAACATTTTTCCTTCTTTATATCGTGGAAGTAATAATTGTATTCACCCTTACCATCCAAATTAATTTGTTTTTCGTTCGAAAAAACAACTCTAGTCTACTGTTTTCGCTACACCATGTGATTCCTGGAAAAGTAAGTTGATTTAACGAAAGATTTGTTTTTAAGTTTTATCCGTTTCAAATATTTTGCACTTTTCAAAACGCGTCTGACGGTAGAATGGCTTGCACTAGTGCCACATTCCAACTTATTTTTTCCGAGTCGCTAGAGTTGGAGGCTAATTTCAGGATAGCTTTTTTGTCCGTAGTTGATGTTTTTCTTGCTTGTCTTCCTCTCAATATTTTCTCCATAATTTTCATTATTTTTCAAAAATAAACACACTGCTTTTTTCGATAATTGCACGCAGGAAGATTCCATTTTCAGCATAAGCCTCATTAGCCTTTGGCGTACTATCGTTTCCGTTTTAATATGTCGGAAAAACTCCAAACTAAATGAGCGAAAGGAAGTTTAGCTTCTATTAAGTAATTAATTTTGCAGTAAAATAGTGTTTTCTCAGTTTCTTGATTAACTTAACTCAGTCCCTTGGCAAGCCTGACAGTTCACTAGAGCCTTATATCATGAGAATTTTAATTTCTCCTAAAATACTTCGTTAAGATGCAATATAACCTATTGGTCATATAGAAACATAATGACAGATAAAAATCATACAATTCAAAGCCAACTGCAAAGTTAACCAATTTTAATACAGTGCAGTCGCGGTAACGTGACCACCGTCTAACGTGAACAACGCGGTAACGTGAACGAAATAAATTTTGCATTGAATATCTTGTAGCAAGACATAACTCAACCATGCAATACGCAAAAGACTGTTTATTTATTTTTATTTTCGTTTTTTTAGCTTATGAAGAAGTTTTTTGCATAAATTTTTGTTTAAATTTTCATAATCGCTAACGTGAACAATTTCGCTACCGTGAACAACCTTCGTTTTAATTAGTTCACGTTACCTCGACTGCACTGTATAACTACTGCAAATTAAAGATCTTAACTTAGTAATATTTTAATCATGTTTGAGCTACGCTCGTATTTGTCAGTAAAATATAGCTGTAATAAAGATAAATACTGATCAACATCAATTGATTTACCATTTTTTTTCAATTCCACGAAATAGTAAAATCGTAAACAATTTCTATATTGAACATTAAAAGTTCACAATTAAATTTTATAATTGTAACCGCAAAGCAAATACTGCGTGACAACCATGATAAATAAAATTGCAATATATTGTGTTTCAAGGAGCATTATTTATTTATTTACACACTTGCTTTATTTTTTTATCATTCATAAAAAAAAGTTAAGTATTAAGCACTCATAAATTATGAAAATTATTGTCCATAATTATTGCAATTATATTTTCATATATAATTAAAATAATTTAATTGTTTCAATTTCAATTTTAATTCATTTATGTGAAGTTATATTGATAGTATGATTATTTTTTTTCTTTGCCTTAATATAAAAAATGTACTATAAAAAATAATAAAAGCCTGTAAATCAAGAACCATTGTTGACCTTTAAACTTATGTGCGGCTTCAAACCGATGCATAAATTAATAAATTTACAAAATTTAAGTTATATTTGTTACGTAATTATTATCATATTCAAATTCTTACATTTTTTCCCCAAAATTTACATATAACAGTTCCTTATTTTTAAATATTATTATCCATTAATTATAACTACTTGAATATAGACAACTATAGCAACAACAAAAAACAAAAATTCAATAAAGTATTCAAATGTAGACAACAATGTCCACAACACAAAATAAGAACTACAACTATTTGTTGAAATGTTAATTTTTCTTATCAATAATTTATTTTGAGACATATACTCGTAGCTTACATTTGTCAATAGTAACTTATTATACATTCCTTATAAGCTTAAGTATGAATTAAAATTGAAGAGTTATGAACTACTTGAAAAAGTAGATATTGCTTGTAGATTCTAAGAACTTTACAGGAATCAAAGTATTGACCGGAAAAAAACACTCAGAAGTAAAGCTTTTTGATATCTCATTTTAAGAGAGAGAAAAACGTGTTACAAATTTAGAAAAATCGTAGTTTTGTGCTGTGCCGCTCATATTCTGTCGAAGAGTAGATGAAAATTAAGAAGAAAAAATCAATAAAGTCGAAAACTTACTTAATATATACATGCATATCTAAAATATCGGAATATATCGAAAAGTTTCGAAACAATTGATAAAAGTCTTTAAGTAATGACAATATTAATAAAAGCCTTATGATATCGAAACTAGGTCGCATAATATCGGAAAAGTCGATTAAAGGCTAAGCGTATCGAATGTTTTCGATGAAAAAAAAAATCAAAAGATCTATAGAAATGTACAAGTATCAACAAAGTTTATTAAAGTCTTAAGATATCGAATAGTTTCGAAAAATATTTAAATATTTAATGAAAGTCAAAAAGTAACGAAAAAAGAAATAAAAGTCTGAAGGTATGGAATAGTATCGAGGAGAGCCGAATAGTTGATAAAAGTCTTAATATTTCGAAAAAGCTGATCAAATCCTTAAGATATCGAATCTTTCGTTAAACGAATCGCAATAACCAAAGCCTGGAAAATACTAAAGTCAACTATAAATTTTAACAAGCAAATTTCGTGGTAATTAGTGACCTAACCCAATCCGACTCCTTGATCTATTTGGTGTTACCTTTATAAATGTTTAAGGTGCTTTTTAGGATATATTCTTCAAACCTCACTCCACTGAAACCTAAAGAAGATTTGACTAACAATGAAAATTTAGGCACCAAGCAATTAATACTGCACTGAGAGAATCAATTATAATTGATATAAAGTAAAATATGGATTACATGTTTTTGAGCTGTATTAATCTCGTAACTTTCTTCTGGCAGAAGTAAAAACTTTATAAATCTTTTTATCGGATATACATGCATATGTATGTTTGTATGTACTTAAATGGTTTAAATAAAACTCAATTGTCAATTACCATTATTATGACATTTAAGACGAAAACACTTAAGTAAACTTTAAAATTTCTACATAATTTAGTTGTATTTTTTTGTATTGGAAAAAATAAACAAAATTAAAGCTTTTGTTTCAGAAACCTTAACCCACAATTTTTATCTACAGAATAATTTATATAGCAAGCGTAATGATACATGCGTCTAGCTAACAATTGAGATAGACAAAGTACAGACATTAAACAGAAAAAACAAAAATATTTTCTTTTCATACGAATAAATATTTATAATTTAACTACTTGTGCCTGTCTGGCTTTTATGTTATCTGCATTATAAAACAATTGTTCAGCGAAGGTTCTCTTTTCACACGGTAACTTATATTTTAAAAAATCTTATAACTCAAACAAACATTAAACTGTTTAACAGCGAAAAAAAGCTCAATGAACTTGAAAGTATAGTATTTTATATAGCCCCGAACGTAGTTATAGAATAAAAGTAGCATTAGTAAAAAATCTAATTATCTTCAAAAAAAAATGTTATTTCTCAAATGAATTTCAAAAAAAAAATTATTTGTAAACAACATTTTTTTTTCGACGAACTGGGAAAGACTAATGTTGCCATAGTGCTCACCGCTCCTTAATTATTTGAGATGAACTTTCAAATCTCTTGCGCTCTATTTATCAGTTAATTTTTGTTGTACTGTGTAATTAATCTCGGCATTAATGTTTAATAGGTTGTTTTTACTTAATTATGAAATTAAAACCATTAGAGCACCATGGTGCTATGCCATAAAATTCATATCGCTTAAGCAAAATGGCACAACAAAGCGAAAATTAATTTAGTAAGTGCCTTACCATTTGAATAACCTTGAAATATATTTCTTCATAACACTTTTGTTGATCAATGAACTATAAATATATTAGATATTGTTTATGAAAGAAATGATCAGTTTATTAAGTACAAGCTGCCCGACTGAACTTCGCAAGAGCGGTAATAGTGAAGTTAAATGTTAGTTTTTCTCGTCTTATAAGGTATTATCTTTTACAAGAGATGCTTCATCAACATTTTGTTCAATATTTATCTGCATCAAAAATATAATTTTTATGTTGATTTCTATAAATATTGAATAAAAGTTAAAAACATCAAAATATTAGTTTGAGATAGTTTTCAAAATATCATTTACACTATATTATATAGATAATCATTTGAAAAAGTATTCTTTAGAAAGACCTACTAATTATGAAGATTTTATATATCAACAATTTTTTTGGTAAGTTGATATTAACAGAGATAAGATATATGTATGTACATACAAAGGAAAAAAACAACAACTCTAGAACTTTTGTTCTCAAAAGTTTGTTTAACAAATAAAGCATTGTATCAACTTGTAAAATTTTACTTGAATGTTGATCGCTGCTAAATTGGCTGAATTTTAATTATCATTTAATTATTAATATGCCATATCTTTTATAGTTTTTAAGTTATTAGAGAAAACCCGTTTTGAAGGCTTGTTTCATATTTTTCGAAAAAAAAATTTAATTTCATATTTTGTATCCCAAGGGGGATGAAAAGGCGAAACAACTACCCTTACCAGTTTCTCTCCCTTCGACTGGTTGCACTTCATTCAAAGCGTGCCACTCTCCCATTTCGTAATTATTGCATAGCCAATGGTATAAATTTACACTATGCTGTGACTCCAAGGTTATAAAATCACATTGTCTGACAATTCTGAGAGTTTTAGAATAAAAAAAAAACAATAACTAATTGTAATTTACTAAATGTTATGAATAGATTGATTGTTTGTTATTGTATAACATATTATTATAATTTACCTTTTTGTTGTATCGTTTGTTTGTTTTTTTTTTTTTTTTGGTATTTTGTTTTCTAGTATTCTCTTTTACATCATTTTATTTATAAAAACTCCCACCGTCAATTACTATTTGGTTTAAGCTTTTTATGGCAGTGGCGAAGAATTTTAGAATATTATTTTTATATTAGCAACATTTTGTTTTGTTTTACGACACTCAATAAAATAAATAGCAAATAAAAAATTAAAAATTAGTTATTCAAAATTATTAAAATATACAAGCTACAAAAAAAAAATGACACAAAGTAAAGTGAAAGACAACACTCCGAAAATAACTGTCCTACCCTAACCAAACATACCGTATGTCAACAGCAACACCAACATTTTTTTGTGGTTTTAACATACCGTCAGACATAGGCGGCGAGTATGGGGGGCAAAGCACTTTTTGCTACCTCAAAAAATATTTTGAGGGGCCTCGCCCCCCCCCCCCAATATTTTAGAGAGCAAAATGCTTTCTCACGTAGATGCTACCATCACTGCCATTCAAAATAAACAATTTCATTTTGGTAATTTGCGAAACTATTGCAAGCTTGAGAGATAAATTCGCAGTGATTTGGAGTGAAATTGATAAAGAAAGAGTTTTCGTAGGCATTGAACTACCACAAGAAAAACGCAACAGAAAAGTTCCAAAAAAGTTAGATGACTCGAATAATAATGCTAAAGATTGTATCACTTGAAAATTTTTTTTTAAGTTTCGCCCCCCCAATATTAATTAGAATTCTCCGCCTCTACCGTCAGATAGCGTCAAAAGACATGTACCATATTTAGTTAGTTCAAGATCGTTTCGTCTGAACACGATGCTGCCGTTCAGCTGATCAGTTAGTGGAGTAAGGGCGAACAGTGGAACAAACTTAATTTCCCAACTGAATACTACACTCGATACACGAAGAGATTTTTGATCGCTGAGCATAAAACTGCTGCAGGTTTTTTTATATTTACTTTATGGGAACTTAAATGCGACCCAAATCGAATTTCTTTCAGTTTATGTCAGTTTACTCGAAAAGTACGCCTCAAATAAATAAATTGTAGAGAAGAATGAACACATTAGTTTTTGGTAAAAAAAAAAAACTTTTTGTAATAAAATTTGTTAGATCCGATGAGTTAAAAATACTGAAATAAAATACCGCATGATTTAAATTTTAAATAATGGCAATAGTCACGACCTAGGGGATTTTTTCATGAGTTATGGAAAAAGTGGAAAAAAGACTTTGTTGTTGTAATAGAAAATACTAAAAACTTTTCAATTAATTATGCGCATATTTTAATATTTATTATTGAAAGACTTAACGCTGTTAAACTTTAATTTAACTTTTCTATTTCGCGCACATTGCTGTGCACAGCTACTAATTCCAGCAATAGCAGCAATAAATTTCCTTCATATAAAAAAAAAAGTACACACAATTTACTTAAGTCGAACAAAAGTAATTCCCCAGGGTGAAATTTTTCAGGAAAATTAACACAAAAGTTTGTACGAGCTAACTAATAATTTATGCCAATAAAATGACTTTGAAGTCAAGTTATTAGACCAATAATTTATTTTCTAGGGAAGTTGTAGTTGCAACATTTTGTTGTGCTGTTGTCGTTGCCTTCATTAGGACACATAATAATTTTAGGGAAATTACTTAAAATCCTCACACCGAAAACATTAACACTCCATGATACAATTGCGTATATAATACCCATGGAGATTTTTTAAAATTAACAGAACAATATCTTTAATCTAGCTATCTATACTATTTTAAAGTACATATGTATCAAATAGACTTTAAGATGTTAAGAGTATATAAAAAATTGTTGAGCTCTTTATTGAATCATATTATTTAGTATAAGGCAATTATTTGAAATAATGTCGCCCAAAAGTTAACTTCGGCTTCTGCGACACACCTCTAAACGCTTGTCAAACATTTTTTTGTTATTTTGGTATACTTACATATACATGGTTATCATGGCAAGATAGCGTTCACCGTAACAGAATTTTCAGTCTTACTCTAAAAAACAAATTGGACCAATGATTCCGCTAGCACAAAATCCACACCAAAGAGTGACAATCTGAGGATCCAACGGGTTCTCGACTCTCTTTCTTGGATTGAAAACTATTCAGTTAAGTTTAGTCAAGCTCCATAGCTAAATATTCAATTAGTAAACGGTTGAATAAAAATTGAGCTACTTTGGAAAGCTCACTTTTCAAATTTTATCAGACTTTGTTCAGGAATATTTGATGATATATGCAAGCTCTGGAAAAAATGTGGGCGCAAATCTTAACAATTTCGATTTAAGAAAATTTGATATCAGAGAAAAACATTAAATGAAAATTTGTTGGAATTAGACATGTGGGCATGTCATCTCTCCTACAAGCATAAGCATTAAAACGCTATGATGGGAAACTATAGAAGCAAAGTTTTCGAACTCAATATGAAAACTTTTGTTGGTACAGATAAGCATTGAAGAAATATTTTGCGCGACAACTTTCATGCAAGATTATATCTCATAAGGGTAATAAACTCGAAAATAATCAACCGTGCGATGCCGGGACGGGCAGAAGATATAACATAAAGCAATTGTCTTAATATACATTTGAGGGTTAAATATGCTCCTGTTTATCTTGGCTAGTTAAGACCAATAGGAGTAAAACCATTACCAACAACATGCTGTATGCTGATGATGCTGCTGCTGTTGCTGCTGTTGGGTGTGAACAATTTAAAATTTACGCGTCAACAATTCAAAAAACCACCAACATTTTATTGTAGGCCGAACGCACAAAATTGTTGTTTTGCCTACAAAATGAAACATTGCAAATGAAATGAATATCATAAATAATAAATTTAAATAGTAATTCAAATAGAAATAGAAATGAAAATAAATAGAAAAAACAAACAAACTTGAAAGAGAATTTCAGTATGAATTGCTGTTGTTATTGCTGTTGTCATTGTGTTTTTGTTGCATTCACTTTTGCTGGCTGTTAAATTTATTTGAAAAATTGATGACCAACAATGTAAACGTTAAATTGGCAATACTGCGTAGGCCCATGCTGTATTAACAATTTTTACCAAATTGTAGCATTTCGTTTGGCGTGAAGGATGAACTTATGAATAAATAATTTTTGTTGCATAAATCAAAACTTAATTAAATTGTAGAAATATTTCCACATACCATACATATGTATTTACGAGAGTTAATTATAATGGCCAGCAAAATGTTTTAGAAAATTTGTGAATATAAATCAGTCAATGTTGTTACCAAATTACCGGTATACAAGGTCCAAAATATAGGCACTTTTTCACATATATATATATAAGAAAATATATTTTAAGAACGACAATACAACCAGCCTTATATAGAAACAAAGTGCATATCACTCGATATGGCCTAGTATACGTGATTGAAAACGAGGCGATCTTAATCGGCGATACCAACTGATTACTTCCATTTATATCATATCATACCAATTGGCACGGATGTTGATACGAATATTGCTATTGACAGTAGCAGCGCACCCAGGCCCGAATTTAAAAATTTGCCGCCATTAGGCCGTTCACAAATTACCGCCCTTATTCACTGGTGAATATAGGGAAAAACAAATTTTAATATGAAAAGTGAGAACCTTTTGTTTTTTTTTTGTTCTCATTTCAATCAAGTATTCGTCTTTTTTGCATTACCACACTTAAAAAAATGTTCAAAATGTTCCGAATATTTGCCGCACCTAAATACTTGCCGCCTAAGGCACTGGCCTAGTGTGCCTGTAAGGTAAATCCGGGTCTGAGCGCACCATAACTAATTGAGATTGAAATATTGTCGTAAATCTGCTTTATTAAAGTAGGACTAGATGTGGCCATAAGCCCAGGCTCAGACCTTAAGAGGCTGGATTTATTAATTAAGGTAGATCTAGGGCCTCACGGACTTCGAGTTCTATAGAGCCCCAACATGGCAAGATGTTGTGTGGATTTGTGCTTGTTTTGTGTAAAACGAAACAGGAAGATACTGGGGGTTCCAATCGCCATTTCAACAATTTTTGTTAGTTTCAGTAGAAATTCGTATTTATTTTATGACTGACCTTTGCTTTTGCAAATTTGATTTCCATCTTCTAACTTCGGTTATTTTTATTCCAATTTTTTTGTTAAAAAAACACAAACGTCATTTATTAATAAAATCTTTTTTAATTTATTTATTTCGATCAAAATAATGGTAATTTTTAAATTTAATGTTTTTATTCGATCATAAATAATGGCAATATTTGATTTTTATTTTTTCAATCAGAAATAATCGTAACATTTTGATCACTCGTACTATTTGTTCGATCAATAAAAATTTTTGGTGCCCTAGTCCCTTGGCATCAGTGATAAAGCTATTTAAACCCTATTCTGATCTTAAATTTTTCAAGAACCATCTCATCCTCTCTATTAGATACATAGCTGTTTCCAAACTGATAGATATTTTCTTAAGTTGCTTACAAAGTTGACTTGAAACAAAATTGAATGCCAAAAATAACTATAAGAGGCGCCATTCTTAACCGCGAGAACGTTTGAACTGTCTTCACTTCAGATACAAGTCAAGGCTTGCAAGGCGCCCTCGCTTGGTGCCTTCGTTTTGCGCAGTTTGGATTCCTTGTTTGGCGCTCTCGAAGCCCTATATTCTGCTTCGCTTTCGCCTTAGTTCGGCCCTGAGCGTGAGCCCGAATGTTTGGAACGTAATGATTGGAACAAATAAAGTTTTCCAAAAAACTCGCTCAAATTGTGTTCGGGGACGCCTCTACTCATTCAAAATTTATTTTCGACATACTTCATTAAATGAACCAATAGTTTTTGCAAAATGTGGCCTGAATTGTATGAAATCAATTAATAATTTTTACAAATGGGTTCAAAATAGTACTATTGAATTAATTACGTTTCGTTTTTATTAAACATAAAATAATTTTTAAGTGAGCTTTGTTTTTGATCGAAAAAATTACGATTATTTTAGATCTAACAGAAAAAAAGAAAACAATGGTTATTTTTGATTTAATAAATACAAATTAACTTTTAACGATTATGCGGTGATTTTTATTTTAGAATTCATTGCTTCGAACGCAGATCACACTGGTCGACACTGACAGAATTCTAAGGCCTTATTCTGTGCTGCTTTGGGCCCGCTAATTCATTTTATCAATATATGTATATGTATATTTGCCGTATTCGTAATTCGTTTGAAATCGCCTTAGCACAATTTGTTTACTATAAATATAACCATTTGAATATAGCGTGCGATAGCATTTTCATATCAAAATATGTAAAGGGAATAACGAGTAATATATTTAGTAATGTTTATATGGTATGTATAACTACTATTATCATGTATAATGTTAAAAATTAAATCAAAATTCATGTAGCGTAAACCAATTAACCAATTAAATAAATACACAGAAAGTAACAATGAAATTATTTTTTGTTTTTTGTTAACAATACACATTAACTAATTTGTGACATTTAAAAAAAAAAGTTAATTTTATTTGTCTGACAATAAAAATTTTTTATCTTTTTTTAAATTGCACAAGCAAAAAACGTTAACAAAATATTTATGTACATATTTTTCTTTTTCAAAAGTTTATTCACTTTTTGATTTTGCGTCAATGACATTTGGAATTTAGTGTTAGAATTGGAAATATTTTTTTTTTTAAATCCATTTTATCGAGCGTGCAAAAATGAAACCTAAATTTTTGGAGGAAAGTCTACATCAACCTAGGGGGAAATTTGGGTTAACTGAGTTCGAATCAGACTTTGGTCTACACATCAGCGTTCCAAGATATTGGTACATCCGGTAATTCTATGAATTTTTTTTATTTCAAGACTAAGAGGTGTTTGGTATCTGAGACAAAGTTGTTCCTAATGAAAATAAATGCATTTTTTCGATTAACACTACCCCTCCAACACCACTGCTAAAGCATTTTAGTCAAATTTTTTGAAAAAATTTACAAAACTTAAATTTACGTGTGTAGATTTTTGCAGAAAATTTAACTGAAAGGCTTCATAAGAAGGTTAGAAGTGGTGTAGGAGAGGTATTATGAGAAAAAAACATATTTCTCTATTTATGAGAAACAACTTTGCCTCAGACGCCAAACCTCGCGGACTTGAAATAAAAAAAGTCGTATGAGAGAGTTCATAACCGTGTTTATTACCGGTTAATTTACCGTTTTCTCGAAACGCTGACTGTAGGCTTTAATCTAAAGGCAGATTTGAGCTGAGTGACCACAAATAACCCTGTGTCGTTTTATTATTAATTTTAATTGAACTTACAGAGTCATTAGCAAACACCGATACTCATGTAAACTTACACAAATCGGTCATATGTGGTAATAGCCGAAGCATATGTATGTCACCAATTATTGGGTTAAATTGTTCCACCTGTTGTCTTGTAATGTTTGTTTCAGAAAAAGCATTGAGCGATTTGTGTAAGTTCACATGTGTATCGGTGTTTGCTTATGACTGTGGTGTAAGTTTAATTATTTAATATTCAATTATAATTTATTACATTTCATAGAAAAAATATTTGATTGGCCAGAGAACATATGTATTTGGGAAACAAATCAAATAGAAACATAACCATTTTTAAATTTATTTTCAAAAGAATGCTAAAACGTAAAAAGTTCTTGTGGAATTAATTTTTTTTTTTTTAATTCTCTAGTTATTTTTGTTTTCTTATTAACAATTAGACAATAGAGTACAGTACACTGAAACAAAAATTGTTATTTTAACGCTATATAACTGGTCTTTGATTGCGTGTACTAAGTAGATCCCAAAAAATATCATATTTTGACTAGTAGTGCCTCGGCTATAGAACTAATAACTTTACATCTATAGTAATAACTGTAATACTAAAAACTGCCTCCGAAATAAGATAACCTATGGGTATTAAAGACAATTTGTGTACAACTTTTATCAAAATCCAGTTCTGTTTTTGAATCTATTCAGATTTTAATATGAAAAATGTAACTTATAGAAAAAAAATCGTTCCAACTTGATTTCGATATTAAAGTTTTAGTTATTTGATACAAAATTTGACACTAAAACATTAAAAATAAATAATACTGATTTTTTTTTTTTTTGTAGAAAAAGTTATATTTTTAAACAAGAAAAGTGATAAAATCACGGTAAGATATTTTTCAGTGTATTCTGATTTTTGCCTTTAAGTTCATAAGAAAATAAACCACTCTTTCTTTAAGTCAACTACTCAAATACTTTCAAGATAAATGACGTTGCAGCGCCGTTATAGTCAGGGTTATCGTTATCGAATTGCTTTGTTATCGAAATTGAAAACCAATTCTGATTTTGAATGGTGTAGTGGAATCATATCGGTTCTACTCTTTTCGAAGATAAACAAAGCCCATATTCAAAACAGCAGATTCGTTCTTCACCCTAATAAATGAATAAAAAATTATTATATCGTAAAATGAACAAGAAAAGCAAAGGGTACTTTATTTTTAGCTATAGCTAAATACAAAAACAAAAATCAATAAAGTTCAAGAATTACAAACTTTTTTTTTGTTATGCAAGATTTATTTAAAATCTCTAGTAAAATTAGCGCAGTTATGAGTGCTTAAAAGTCACGGAACTGAAATATAATAATATTTTTATAAATCACCAATTAACATCACGTCATACTTAACGCTTTTGAAGCGCAAGTGCAATTCATTAATAACTCAAACATCAATCCTGCCGACCACAAAAGTCTAAAATTTCACAAACTCTGCTTAAAACCGGATTTTTTTTTTCAATACGTACAAATTATGGCGATAATAAATAAAAATTGGATCTTACAATAATATAAATAAAAAAAAAATTATTAAAATTTCTGCATTCAAACAGAATATTAACACCTCATTAACAAATTAATTGCTTGCAATGGTAAATTTAAAATTCTCTGTTTCACTGAATTGTAATCAGGAAACGTTTCAAGTTGAACAAAAGAAAATTTCAATAAATTATACAATTTCTCAAATAAAAATCGAAAAAACCAACTTGAATGGTTTGTTTAGGAATTTTTGGCATACAATAAAAATGGTTTTATCAAAAACACAAACATTCGAATGGTAAAAGTTGTGAGAAACGAGGAGTAACAAGAAACTTGATATGATTCAAATGGTTATGGAAAGGCATTATCTTATAATGAGTGCGACAAATCTTCAATAAGAAATTTAAAAAAAATAATTAAATCTAAATATCATTCTTTCTGAATAGGTCTATAAATAATGGCATCAAAAACAGCTCAATCTAAAAAGAGTCAGTTAATGTTAAACAAAAAGCTAAAGTAAACAAAAACTCAATATAGCTAGTGTGAAAGGTATTTTTACAATCGATATAAATAAAAATCGGGCTGATTTTTATATCATCATGATAGCCTTATAACTTGTTGTGAATGTGCCAATGATATGAGCCACAAGTTGTTGCTGATGTGCACGCGGCTCTATTTACATATATCAACAAGACCTTAGCCCTGGGGATCCAGTGGATTCGGGTCCAACCCCCACTCCCTCCCTCACCACAACATTTCGACTTACACTAACTAGATAAATCAAACGTATTGCTTCCTCAGAAAGATCACTGTAGATCGTCATATTTTTAACTACTTATCGGTAGAACTTTTTTTACAACTCGAATGCTTGTGTTTTTCATAAAGCTCTTTTCACTATACGCCAAAAATCCTCTACAATCCATGCACTTTGGTTTTTTTATTAATTTCCAATTTTTCTTTGTAAAATTTACTTAAACATTTCCGGATTACAATTTAGGGTAGCAGAGAATTTCGCATTTGTTATAGCATATTGGCATTTATAATAACGAAAACAATTAGTTTGTTAAGGACGTGCTAATATTTTGTTTGAATACAATAATTTTAATAATATAAAATATTGTAAGATCTCATTAACATTAATGACCGCAAGAGTTTGCACGCTTTGAAAAGTAACCGGTATTAAATAAAATTTATTTAATTTTAGATTCTTGTGGTCGGGAATACTGATGTTTTAATTGTTAATGAATTGTTATTGCGCTACAAAAACATTTAATACAACGTGTTGTTAATTGATGATTTATAAAAGGTACTCATTTAAATTCTATGATTTTCAAGCACTTGTTAGAGCGCTAATATAATTATAAGGGTGTCCCAAAATTCACTCAAGATTTGCATTTCATGCCATATCATGACGGTTAATGGAGCCCTACATGAAAAGACAACGCATTTAAACTAATTAGTAATATTTTACAAATAATGATGGTTTGTCAGCTACGTACGGTTTCGTATGGTCGGAATAGTGACTTAACCTTATCAACTGAGAAGAGATTTAGTACAAAAATTCATAGAGACTGAATCAATTAGTGATCTTAGTCACTCTGAACGTTCTTTAACAAGTCGTTTAACATGAAACATCGAAGCACTTCATGAGAGTTTTGCTGTGAGTTCAGCAATATCAAATCGGCATCATGGTCTAGAATTGGACATTTCTAGTAGCGCAATACAGCCTATTCTCACGAAACATTTGCATATTTATGCTTAAAAAGTTCCATTGACTTAAGGACTGAATCCTTCTGAGCACGGACAGACAGACGGGTGTCGGAACAGCAAGTAGATGCTGATTTTTCAAAAAACATCATCTTCAATGAAGAGGTTCATTTTCATCTTGATGGTTAATCGTCAAAATGGACGCATTTAGGGTCCAGAAAATCCATGAGCGATTGTTTAGAAACAACTGATTCCACAACGTGTGAATTTTTTATGCGAATTTCTGGCTGGAGGCATCTTCGGACAATTTTTCGAAAATGCAACTGATCAGGCAACAACAGTTAATGGTGCTCGCAATCGCTACATCATAATCCAACATTTTGTAACTTAATTGCAAGATATGGATGTGGAGAACATATGATTTCAGCAAGACGGTGTAACATGCTATACAGCCCGTGAATAAATTCAATTACTGAATGAGGCATTTCCTGGTCTCCTATCTCCCATTCTGGTAATTAGAATTGGCTGCAATTTAACGCCTTTGGATTGTTCAAGGTCAAGGGCTTGTAGTATTTTCGAATAATTTTCAAAATTACTTTTGAAAAACAAAATTTTCAGTTTATTTTAATTATTTATTTTTTAAATTATTTATTATTTAAAATTACAAAATTTTGATATTTAGTTGGGTAGATTTTTGTGTAAGTGTTTCAAACTTAAAATTAAATAACCTCAGAATTGAATTGGAAAACTTCCATGACTTCAATATTCACAATTTGTATCACCCCGCGCAAAAAATGTTAAAGCTATGTCAATTATAAATAAATATCTTGTTATAAAATCCATATCTTGTCTAGAATTTAATTTTCAGTGAGTCCTCAATTTTTAGTTGTTTATACCTGAGCCCACAAGGAAGGATGACAAGGCAAAACAACATTAGTTGTGTGTGTAGTACTATGACTTATAATGTTTCGCCTTGTCATCAAATATCGAGCTTAGCTGTTATTCCATGTGGCCACAGATATATCTAAGTTAAGAATCTTTTACATAGCGCCATTGCCGCTATATGGGCCTTTTTCATGAACATATTCCACTTATGTATGCATTAGTATTTCTTGATACATATACATATGTATGTATGTATGTATATTAAAAATCCATAGGGATAGCCTATCACTAATAATAAATAAAATTTATCATTGATAAATTTCATATTTTTAAAATCTAAAAATAAAACAAACCTTAGCCGCAGCAAAATCTGCAGAGAATTTTAATTAAATAAGCGCAAACCACAGATTGTAAATAAAAGTGCAAAATACCAGGTAAATTTAATAAATACACGATATGCAACGCATATAATATACATTAGGATGAGCCGAAAAACAATTTTTTTTCATATCTATTCGTAATAGCAACAAAAATGTAGCCCAATAATATTTTTAAAATATATGTTAGAGTGTATCGAAAAGCCACTTTTTCGGAATGATATTAATACTGCTCTATATCATATGTTACGAATAGCTAACCCGGCGAACTTCTTACCATCTAACAGTGAATGAACGTCGTATTAACTTTAAGCTAAGCTACCTTTTATATCAAGTCCAATTCATCTGCGTCCAGTACTTAAGTAGTTGATGAGTTATGAATTATTTTAGTTCCATCGTGGTTTAACTACAAGATGACCAAAGGTACTGTGACTTTAAGCGTCATAATTTTACAACCTCTTGAGCGTTTCAAGTGAAAATGGTTTCATTTCGTAAAGAAATTTCACAACTTATGGAACAGGGTTACCAAATCATCGGAATTGACCCGCAATTTCATATCAAGCCGAAGGCCTGGTAGGAATTCAATAGGACGGTTCTTCTGTTATGAACTTAAAATTTTTGCTTAACGACAAAAAAAAATAATAATAAAAGGTCACATCAAGTTTTTCCCACACAAAAATTGAAATTTTTGCCATTTTATGAATTTGCTTTTAATCAAATTTTTCCCAAAAATAAATTTAGGAAAAAATATTTTTTGAGTAGGACGGGAATTGCTTTTGTACGACAGGTTAGCCAGTTATAGAGTGTATGTTCTGTGATTTTTCATAACTTGTCATATGCCAGAAACTTATATTTATGGATGAAGACAAGATTAATGATTGATTTGAGATATATTTTACATACATAAAATACATATTAACTTTACAATGTGTCTGCTCTTTATATGCAGTTGTATATATATATAATTTCAGCATTTTAAATGATTTACATATAATAAGAGTTTAAAAAAAAGGTTTGCTTATAAAATATAAGCTGTTTCTCTAAAAAGTTTGAAAGTAATACTTATGCGGTATTCAAGCATCATCTCTGTGACTAATATACATTGTTTAAGCTTAAATCCAAAACAAATTGTTTTTCGGTCCATTCTAATGTACATACATACTCATACAAGGTGCCTATTAAAAAAAAGTCACCGCTAAATAAACCAGCAAAATTTTTATCAACTTATTGTTTAATTTTGGTGTCGATACTAATCAACGTTTCACTCATTCATTTAATTTTTTGTTTGAGTTATTGGACTATATATTTTGACAGAACATTTAAAATAATGAAATCAACCTAACGATGTGTTATTTATGTATAATTAAAATTGAAATAAATAATCAAACTATCAACTAATTGGCGTTGTGGTCAACAGTCACAGATTCATTAGATGCATGTGCAGACATATTGCAATTAATGGGCCCGTTTACATACTTACATACATATATAGTAAAGGATACTTCAAATAACAAAGATTAAGGATCAATACAGCAAAAAGGTTGAAGTTACGAAATTATGTTTTTCATTTGTATTGAAACTACATACATACATACAATGTATAGTATTAATGTTTCCTTTCAAATTTTCTTAATTGTACTTCGTGCAAAAAGTATAATTGACAATTTTTAAATAATGAGCGAATTGAGTCACCCAGTTGCAAATGTTGCTATATGACTAAGGTGACAATTATTGATAAATGGCAACACTAGTTCTTAAGTTTTTAAACAAGGTATCAACTATATTTTTTTACTAAACCAGAAAATAATATGTTCATACTTTGTAAGTTCTTAAAAGTCCTGACACGTTTTCGGCACAGGCAGAGGTAAGGCACCCCTAGTTGTGTAGATTGAAAGTGTAATTTTTAATTGAGCATCAAAAACTATCATGTACTCAATCACATATGTATGTAAGCTTTTAAAAAATAATAACTTCTGAACACAAGCATAGGCATATTCTTATTTCTCTTAATGACTCTGTATTTTAATAGTTTAAAAAAGTTTCTTGCGCTAATCAACATGAGAAAACATTAGGAAATATTAAATTTTTCATGCATTCGTCAACGAAACACGGCAGCATACTTACTATGGACCATTATTACACTGTTGAACGAATTTCAAAAAAAATTGATTAAAAGCGATTAAATATATATTTTCTGGAAGTTAATTTTGAGCAGCACAAACTTCTCCGATTTGTTGCAGTATGTCTTTGTGGTATCCGCATTTAATGCATTTTATATGTAAGTAAATGTTACTTGATAGAGTTTAGTTTATCAGTTTATCGCGATTATCTTTCCAAAAATATTTATTGTATCACTGTCAATTTTTATTGTACTTTAGTGGAGTATCTGAGGGTTTCAAATTCATTTCAAACAGCACGGAATTTTATGATTATTCTTTTAAGTTGATGTGTCCAAATATTTCGCATATTAAGAATTTATGTTTTTTCGAAAAGTGAAACCGTTCGCGTTACTCGGCTGCGTTACTATCGACAAAACTTGTCGAAAAATCGATTTTTGAGGGGTTAAGTAAATTTCGCGAAAGAAAAATGTTTCACTCAAAACAAAAAAATATTTGACAAAGCTTTGAGTTCGCAGATAGCGCTGAACTTTGCGGCAGGAAGTTTGTTTAAGAAACGAATGAAAGCTGAAAACTAAATTTTTAAGGTTAAATGGATATTATTGCCAAATTCCGGAATGCATATTTTTACAACCTTTTTGCAATTGCAGTTTAAAATCTTATAAAGTAGTGATAAGTTGAAAACTTTTTACTTTTAACAGACGTGATAGTTATTATTTTCATTATTCAGATAGTTGTAATTTTTAAAAAAAAATTTTACTTGTAGATTTTGTTTATGCATTATTTGCCTAACTGCAATTAGTACCTAATGACTTTTGAAAGCACGTGATTCATCCAATATTTTTAGTTCAGTCGGTGAAAAGTATTTAAATGACACACATGATGATATCATGATTTAACAACCCATAAAAAAACTAGCTTATAGCGACGTTAAAATCAAAAAGTTTAGTTCTGAACCTACATACATACTTACATAGGTACCAACATTTTCATTTGTCATTTTAATTTTCATTTTGTAAAGGGGTATTTACTGCAAATCTTATGTGCAAAGCAACATTCTAAATAGTCCGGGAGGCAGCTTTGCATTTTTCGAAACGATTTCCTCCCACTTAATTTTATTTTGCAAATGATAGTGTAAATATAGCTGATAATCGATATATGCGTCAGCCGCCAGAATAGTGTTGGGCCTGGTTGTGAGAGGCCGATAAAAAACATTTTGAGCAATAGCTCGGAACGTAAGCCAAAAGGAGAAAAATAGGTTTAGACCAATGTTGTAGTGGGAAAAAAAGCACATCGATTTCATGCCAGAAAAGTCCCCAACGACAATATTTGGTTCACTTTTTAACGTCTTAAAGTTTCCAATAAATACTGTAATTTTGAGCGATAAATGCGGTTTTCCGCTTTGAACGAGCTATGTATGTTAATTTAAAACTTTCAATAAAAACCGTTTTTTTTTTTTCAAAAATGGAGATGATCATTAATAATTTTAAAACTATGAAAAGTGGGTCAAAACTTGTCATACCGAAAATGTTCAGGTAAGATTTCGATATGTTTTCATCTCCTATACAACATTGGTATACTTTTCTACTTGTTGGCTTACTTTTCGAGTTATTGCGCAAAATTCATTTGTCGACCTCTCACAACCAGGCCCAACACTATTCTGGCGGCTGACGTTTGTATCGATTATCCGCTATAATCAAATTATCATTTGCAAAAAAAATTAAGTGAGAGGAAATCGCTTCGAAAAATGCAATGCTAACTCCCGGACTAAAAAGGTGATTCAATTGGAGGTTACAATTTGTAGTGACATTCATTTTATTAGTTTCGAGTCAGAAAAAAATATCCGAGCGACACTTTTTTCTACGAATTGGAAAGAAAGTACATTAGAATATTTTGCTTTAACAAAACAACAATTGTTCATAAACTAAATTAAGGTCACAACGGTCTCTCAAACAAAACAAAGAAATATAAAGGGTGTTTCTCTTAGAGGTTACAATTTAAATGTGAAATGAATAGCATTGGAATTTGGTATTTTTTATTTAGCAATGATATTGAAATATTGACATGGAAAATGATATACATAGGCCAAATGAGCGACACAATTAGCATTCCAAACTTCCGTCCTTTTAATGAAATTTTCCATTGCTCTTCAGCACAAGTTTCACTACGATTAAATATTTTAGGGTCATTGGCATACACTTTTTGCTTTATACGCACTGATCTTTGGTTCGGGTCTTTTGAATTTCTTGATTAATTTTTTAATGATTGATTGAGATGAACGACGTGTGATTATGACATATCAAATTTCAAAAAAAAAGATACTCTAGGTGAATTAAAAAAAAAAATAATGCTAAAAACCTGTTAAAAATACGATCACTTTTTTCATCATCAAAAGGTCATACCTCAGCTCTAATCTCATCTGAAGCGCTGTTTTTTTCGTATGATATCCTGACTTAAGCAAAACATTAACATGTATTTTTTATAGAAGAACCCACTTAAAACAAAAACTTAAAAATAAAATATTTGAACGATTCATTTCTATAAAATATAAACTAACTTTTACAGAATAGTAACCACATTTACGTACATAAATAAAATTTTAAATTATAGAGAAGTGACGCCAATGATGACGCTAATGTAAAGATAGATTTGCATTCTTTAAAATAAAATATAATAAATAATTAAATGTATAATCCACATATACATACGTCATAGTAGGTATGTTGTAAATATTTTCAAAACAGGGTAATATCTTTTCTGTTTAAATTTAAGTAGACAAGTTTTAAGTGCGTTTTGGAACAACCTTGTTAACAGCTTTTCAATTAGAAGTCAACTTAAGACTTTAACAAGTCCAAAAATAAACTGACGATTGATGCGAAAATAAATTTTGATATAAAAAATTATGCAGCAAATAAAACTCAAGCATACATACATTGCCGGGCTTAAAAAGTTAAGTGCAGTTAGAGTATTGGCTTTGATTGATGAGATATGACAGTGTAGTAATATGTAGGCAAAAAAACTCGATTTCTTGAAAATCAATAAATTTATGCGAATACTATTTAAAACGGGTTGAAAACAAAATAGACAAATGCTTAAATTTATAAAAAAAGTTATAATACTTTCAATAATATTTGTTAAAAGATATGCAAAAAATTAAAATAGACAACATTAAAATAATAGGCAATAGAGTTTTAAAAGATTGAATACAACACTTGAGTCGGAGTACTATAAGCTGTATACCTATCATTAATCAAAAAAAAAACGATTGTGTATGAAGTTTGGCATGAACCTGCCTCAAGGTGTCTGAAACACCAGTACACACATAAAATTTTGAAACCCCTCTTTGGATTTTGATTCTGTAAGGAATTGCAGCAAAATTTTATGAGATTCTCATAAAATAGTCATATAAATGAGCTTTTTATGAATTTAAATAAAACAACAAACATTATTTGCATACCATCTGTAAGCCTTCAAAATTATTAGTCCGAAAAGCATCGTAAATATGCGAATTTTCAAAGCGAACTTTCTTGGTTTCCTGAAAGAATATTTTCTATGCAGAAACACAAACGTTTTGTAGGCGCACATACAAATATGTGCTTCCGAAGTGATTCTTTCCCAATACATAAACATGAGTGTTTTCTGAGCACTCATATCAAAATTGCATTTATTAGGCTTTTGCTCATTACATATATGTATGGGCCCTAAAAACTTCTTAAATGTTGGCATTTTCTGAGAGCTCATAAAACTTACATAAATTTTTTTTTTTTTTTTTTGTATTATTAATTAAAAACAGATTTTAAATTAATCATAGGAGTAACACAAATCATGGATAAAAAGTTAATAGAAAAAGTGAAGTAAGCACAATGGACGGAAACATTTAAAATGTCTTCATTTTGCGACATTTTCCAACTCTTTCAACATTTTTCTACTTTTGAAACATTTTTTAAACTTTGCAATATTTTTCAACATCTTCGACTTATTCAACAATTTCTATATTCATTAAGTTCTCACACGCTTTAAAAAAAAAAAAAAGCCAAACAAATAGACAGTTTAAGTCAGGGTTGTGTGAACTAGTTCTGATCCAAGCCACTTTCGGATCGGATGCTGCAAATTTTTTTCGAATTAGATTTTATGATTCAAAGTGCACTTTTTTCTTAGTGAGAGAGCCATAAATATTTTTCATATTACATACTACACATTCCGAATATGTAATTAAAAATTAATTTTGCAATCGATAACAAATGAGTGAAAAGCCAATGGATGCGTTTTAGTACAGGTGAAATTAAAGAAAACGAGAAAAAATTCAATATACACATTGTGCATTGCACAGGCACGGAAAAAAATTTGATCTTAGCGCTGTGATTAGGATTTACCAACTTAAAATCTTTTAGTCGCACTTATTCTGGAACAAGAAAAATAAAGTAAGTAGACATTTTTTTTTTTTGTTTTTCAATTTTTTAGTCATGAAGTTTTAACAAACCAGTACTGCTCTCGCTATAATACTTTCCAAAAATTGTTATAAATTAAAGGACTTACGACGTGATGAAACTCTATAATTGCAGGTTTCAGGTTTGTAAAAAAAAAAAACTTTAAAAATTTTGAGTTTTTTCGCAATTATTTAAATTTTATTATCACTATATCACTGTGAAATGAAACAATAACCGTATCGATTTAATTTCATACTTTTTTTGATATTTTTAAGCTTTTTAGAACCACTTGTTAAAATGTTTTTATTTTATTTTGCGAGTACCTATTATTTCGCAAGCAAAGTTTTGCCGTCAAATAGATATTAAAATGCTTAGCTTCAAGATAAATTACATGTTGTTTCGCCGCCTTAAAATTCAAGTTAACACAAAGAGGTAACGTACCATTGATTTTAAGTTCTATACATTTTCGAAATCGAAACTGAACAAACTGATAATACTAAAAATTTAACGCATTCAAACACAATCGTTTAGTTGCCAAAAAAAAAAATTAAGAAAGTACTATGAAAAATATTAAATTTTAAGCAACAGCTTAAATAAAACTTACCGACTCTCACAAAGTACCATTAATTCGATATCCATCTGGAACCAATACAAAGCAAAAAAACGAGAAATTAAAGCGTTGCTTGTACATATGTATGTACATACATACTCACATATGCATGTTATTTATAAATAAAGATTGACTTCAAGCAAGTACGGAAATAAGGTAATTTTGTGAAAAAAAAAACGAAAAAAATAGAAGCCTGCTGAAATAAATAAAAATGAGTATCTACAGTAGCAGCAGAAATGTTCTTTAATTAGTCCATTTAAATTATCAAAAAATCCTAAAAATGTTTAGAATGCACTTCAAGACCTTCCCTCCGCCCGTCATTTTCATGGGCAGGAAATACATAACTACAGCTATGGATATATAAACGGCACATTTTTTTATATTTTCTTTCAACAATTGTTTTGTTTTTTGCAAAAATATATCCTTCATATTTAATAATAATATGAACTTCAACTATAATCCATTAACAAAAAAAAAAAATTATCAAAATATAAAAAAACCGATGAAATGATTGGGACACATAAATGGCACAATCTGGAGAAATAGAGAAAATATCGTGTTAAAATTGCATTTGTTGACTTTTTGTTATCAAAAACATTTAGATCATTGAGATCTTGTGGAGATCTTATTTTTTTGTATAAAACTTTGAATGCTTTTAAGAAAAAAATGTGACGGGATGGACATAAATATTGTTTGCAAAACGATCTGCTAAAAATTATCCTTCCGTAAATGCAGGTACATATACTCTGTCATTTAAAATTCAATGCCGCACTTTTCAGTTTATTTAGTTTAACATGACGTATGATTAACATTAAACTTTTAACGATGAACTCAATTGGAACTCATTATCTGAATGTAGAAGTTTTAATTAAATAAATATATCGCCAACAACAGCTGACACTTTCATCACAATGAACCAATTTAGTCGATTTTTTAACTTAGTTCGCAGACTCGGTTTTTTCTGCTTTGGACCGATATTTAAATAGTCAAGTATTTGAAGAATTTATGAAAATGTTTTATTTAAACCCAGAAAATGAAATCGAATCTGGTTAATCTGTATCAGATGACCGCTATAAGTTAACAATTAAAACTTTTTAACTTTCAATCTCGTATCCGCCATGAAAGTGTAGAAATTGTAAAAATTAAAAACAAACAGCAGGATAGGAGTGAGAAAATCGGACCCAAAATTTAATTTTTGCGTTTTATTAATATTGTACTAAAGTTGTTATTGATTTTTGCTGTGCTGAAAATTGTTTTCTTTGGTTTTTATGTTCTTGTAAATAATAAAATTGTTTTTTTAGTAGTTAGTCAAACTAAAGATATATGTATTTATCATATACACATAGATCTACATATAGATGTATTTATTACCCAGAGCTAGTGACGTGAATGCAGAAAGTTGAAGCTCGAGGCAGGGATGCCCCTGCAAATTTGGCAGCCTGGGCTAATGACGAGATCGTTATATTACTACATATTTTGATTTGTGGTAATAACAAACTTGATTTTTATTCAATTTTTTATTTTAAATCTTACTTTCCAAATTCTTAAAATCTATGACTTCCCATCATTGCGCTTGGTGGTACCGTTGGCTTTCTAGAATGCACCTGTGCTGCTACGCCTGGAATGGTATTGCAACCAACACATGTATGCAGTGTATCATGTATAAAGATATCACAATCAATGCAGTAAAATTGAGCACACGATTCACATTTATAAATTTGCTTATCCATTGTCGCGTTAAAAGCTCGCTGGCAAGCATAACATACTGCTGCTTGTCCACTTAATGGCAATTCCGTAAAATGTTGTACTGGAAAGAGATGATGATAGGAACGTGCCAAATGTGGTGCTGATACCAAAGTTAAGCCACATGATTGACACTCTACTGGTAGCTCACAGTATTTGCTAAAGCATTGCGGACAATGATAACCATTGGAGCTTAGTTTACTTGGTTCTTCACTACTTTCGATATGACACATGCACATTGAAAGTGGTGGATCTTTTCCCTCATCGGTGCGTGCATGTGGAAAACCCATTTTAATAAGTGAATTTTCTTGCGTCTGTGCAGCAGGCGGAGGATCGACATACGATAATAGCTGATCACGATAATGCGAATCATCGAGTACAGCACCGTAGGTGCCATTAGTTTGTTGTGTCAGATGTCGACAAACGTGTATCTCTGCTGAAATTGAGATAACAGAGCAGCGTATACCCTCATGCTTTAGACCATCGATGGTTATATTGATGTCTATGGGATCACAGGTAGTAAGACTTCCCATGATTACTAGAATTTCGCGACTCGCATGCGTTGGCACTACTTTAAGCGTCTTCATAGCTAAGTCAAGTCCATTTTGCAGCGAAGGCTCACCCGTAAGGTTTATTTTGGCCAAACTAAAAGAATATATATTTTTAATTTAAACGTTTTTAGCATAACATAATAAAAATTACCCTTCTAACGCTTTAAGATGCAATTTTGATGTTCCAGTCAACTCGGTGATTTTTTCAGCACGTTTACTTTTTAATACAATAAGTCCTAATTGACTAATTGGATTTTGATCGAAGAACTCTTGTATGAAAATTTCCAGCAACTGAAAAGAAAAATTCAATATCTTTTTTAACAAAATTACGCATTCATTCGAGATTTTATACATACACACACCTTCAATGTGCACAACAAACGTGTTGGTTTTAAGTCCGGCAATGTCATGGCTTCCGAGCAATCCAGTATAACGTACAGGTGCCTCATCATGCCCAAACGATTCTGTTGCGTTTTTTCTGCCTGTCGTTTACGCTTTGCCTTTTGTATTATCTCAGCAATAGCGCTATCCAGCAATCCATCGTCATCTTCCTTGATGGCTTCCCTGGAAAAATGGGCACAATACGAAAATAATATTTTCATTATTTTTTAAGGACGTACCATGTTTTTTCGTATCCGGTTTCCCAGCGATATTCTTTTGGATCCTCACCATCCAAATCAGCCATTTTTGCTTTTATTTTAAAGATTTTCTTAAACAAATATTACAAGACAGCCGGCAGGCAATCACTGCGATTTCGCAAAACAACAACAATACAACACAATTAAGCATTTAAATGTCAAAGGAATGTTTTGGGGTTTTGTTTGGGGTTTTTGTGGTCGAAAGTGTTCGGAAACAGAGAAACAAACTACAACGAAAGCTGTGTTTACAAATACAATGATTTTTGCATCATCGCGAAATGTCAAAATTGAACAAGACAAAACGTGATAATCTGCAAATTTTTTTGATGTTATATTGACAATTGGCGAAGAAGTCTCTATTCTCTCCCAGGGTTGCACTTTCAAATGTAGAAAACATGAACGGAAGCTGTTATCTTATGTGCCAAATCACACAAAAAAATAGAATCTGTTCTATTTCTCTTCGATAAATTTTGCTAGTGTAAATTTTTTACTCACTACAAACGAATAGGAAAAATCTGGACGATATTGCATGTCCCAATTCTGTTAAGCTCTTGAGACATCATGAACAACCAAATGTCAAAATAGGACAACCAAAAAAAAAAAAAAAACATACAATTTGACAATTAATCACTTTAGGATTTTTTTATAGTTGCCGCTTTTCCGGCCCCGTCACAATTCTGTGTAACACATTGCATGGTTGGAGCGATGCCAAATGGTATCGTTATTAGAGTGAAAATGTTTCAAAAATTATATATTAACGCCTCAATAGGATTTTAAAAGATGAAACGAAATTTAATAACTATTATATGATTATATTACAGGAACCAGTTAAAAATTTAATTTCTACATACACAAAATATCAAACACAATGAACGTACCCCTCTACACAAAGCAACAACAAAACCTCCGTTCGCTAGAATATCAGCCAACTGCTTCACCAGCCATTTTGATTTGAGAAAAATTGCGTCTTTGCTTAATCAAAAATTCCCCACCACCAATGGTTGGTGAGTAAAGTGCTTCATTTTACAAGCGAACGGAATCTTCACTTTGTTTTAGCTGCTTCGCTTTTTGGGAACAAATCGCTTTTCTGTTGCAGAATTCAGACAAAACTAATTTTAATGTGAAAAAGAAGTGTAAAATGATATTAAAATAAATAAAGCAATATATGTTCAAAACATTTCTGTTGGAAAATATTAATAAATGTTAAAAAGAATTAATAAATGGTGAGAAAAAGTGCGAAAGTTTAAGTGGAAAAAATTTGACTTCGTTCTCAAAGAAAAGTTTTGGTGCAATATAACAAGTGAAATTTAAATTGGAATAAACATTACAAATAAACAAAGGTGAGCAGCAATTAAATATGTGAAAATACTTTATGCCGCATTATAATATATCCTTATTGATCAATGGAGCATTATCGATTCAGTGTTTTGTTTAATTTGTTAAAAAATTACATACAATTTTACTTTTATGCAGACATTTAAATAGAAACATTTTACGCATCCATATATTGTTTCTTAAATAACTAGGCTAGATAGAATTTAAATTATATAAAATTTGGCGGCATTAATTTTGCTCTGATATTTTCCAATATAAAATATTTTTGCTTTTTTTTTACGCACTCCAGCTTTCATTTGCTACTGAATCCCTTCGATTTGATAGCGTTGACAAGTACTACAATTTCGTTAAGCGATTATTCATTTGTATAAGCAACAAGACCAGTTTGAATAGAAAGAGATAGCTGTACGCACCGCAGCGAAGCTGTACTTCAGCTATAATTATGTGGCCTATATACGACTTTCCATCCAACTTATATGTTGGACAGTAAATTCTGTGTACATATGGGCTTTCAGTATTATTCATTTTAATTTTTTCCTTTAATTTGGCTGATAAATTGAACGTTTTGATCTGAACAAAAGGAATCAAGTTGTACTATAGATCGTATGGAAGGTTTGTATTTATATGATCAATAGTTCAATGTTTAGTACGACCACGTCGGGCGATAATTTTTTAGGTGTGTGCAGCATATAATCGTGTGTGATTCGTACCAATTTCGTAAGGACCTTAAAAGTCACAATGTTTTTTAAAAAAATATGGAAATCGGCGTAGCCACCCAATTTATTTTATAAAGGTATAGTCCATTCGTTACTGGCCATAGTTTACTTAAGCCTAGACCAAAATAGACGTGACGAGACGTAACGACTAAAATCGAGTATGTACATTAGACCGGTCCAGAAATTTGCGAAATATGAATTTTTTAATGCGCTGAAAGCTTATCTGTTAGCTCTATGCATTTAAATAAAATTTGCATAAAAAACTTGTTTTGGAAAATATTTCAAAATAATAATACAGTTTTCCTAAGTTTAGTTTATTTAACCAGTTTTTAAAGTCAGAAACTTATAAAATTGTTTTTGTTCTTTTTTACATCACTTAAAACATGTAATTTAAAATTTTTTTCCAACTTTAACTTTAAATATTTCCGAGAATATTTTCAAAAATTTTTAAATTATTTTTTTACTATTATATAGCCGTACCGAGACCGCATCTCAGCCAGGGTTCCACGGAACATACTTTGCGAATCACTGGCCTATGCCATAGGACTGTTGATGCCATAGGCCCTATGGCATCAACAGTCTCATGCACTTTCCGATTGGTCAACACCATACCCTGAATTTTTTCGACATTTTCGGGTGTATTGGCCGTCCAGAACATTCAGCGCCACTAGTGCTTGTGCAACCACAGCGGAACTCAGTAAACCACTTTTTTTACCATTGAAGTTGATGGTGCAGAGTCCCAATAGTACTTTATTAACGGTTTTTTTTTCGCAAAAAAATTTTTTATGGGAACTCTAAATTCATATGTTTTTCCATTTTTACAAAAATCTACAAGGATGTATGCTTTGAACACCTGTTAAACGTCAAGTTAATGACAAAAGTGTCTTAAAATTTGACAGTAGTCTATTAACAGATATTACTTGACGGGAGAAATGTTTCATTTCATGTAACTACGGGGGAAGTTCGAAAAGTCACGAACTTATTGATCCGTCTCGTATGTAATTCTTCTATACAACTTGGTAACCCTGGGCTGTAATGTTTTTGATCATTATGAAACCTCCTACGTAATAAAAAACAGTAGGTATAAAAAAATAAACTTATGATTTAGTAAGAAAATATCTAAACTTGTTACGTAATGAATGTAGGTACAGGCGCTTATGAGTATGAATTTGAAATTTACCTTATGTTAAGCAATTAAAAAATAAAACACCTTGTATCTCTGAAACTACCTACTCATGCTAGATTGGTGTATTTATTGAAACCGAATACCCACCGTCGCAGTATTTTTGTCCGGTTCCGGGAGATGTCCACATATGGGGGAGGAACAAAAAAAAATTATTGAATTTGTTGAACAAATTTACACAGTACCGACATTTTACACAGTTTACATACTAATTTGGTTGAAAAAGTCTTTTGCGAGTAGATTGTTTTAACTTCGATTGGCTCAATGTTGGGTTTCAAAATGCGTCTCTACATTCTTGTGATTAAATGCTACAAAATCATCTCTTGCAAAATGCTTCAAACGGGCAACTTGCTTCAATCCCTCATCATATGAAGTTATGAGCTCAGCAACTTTCTCATCAACTTCGTTTTCAGACTCGCTTTCCTCTGGAGTGGCGCTTTGATTTTCAAATTGTTCTTCATTATTGTTATATTCAGTTAATAAACTTTGATCGATTTTCGAAAATTCGTCAAAACCAGCGAACCAGAATGAACGAAAAAGTCCAAATCTACTCAACGCTTCTGACATAAATGTGTAGGTACATTGGCATTATTAGGGGAACGAATTAGAATTTGTAAAAAAAAGGAGTAGTACAAATTTAATAGAATTCTTATTTAATTCTGTCCGTTTAAGAGATATTTTGATCAAAATGACATAGAATACAGTGTCCGCATCCAGCTATCGGAATTAATTTTGTATGAAAAAGTTAATGAAAAGTGAGTGTCGCCGAAATGTGTCCGGTTATGGGGGCTGTCTTTAATGGGGTCAGTACATATTATGTATAACTCTGCCGAATTTAAAAATAATCGAAAAAAAAATATTTGTGAAAAACTACATATGTATTACATATGTATTCCATTTCTTTTTAGCAATTGAAATGAATATTAAACTTTTTTTACCTAATGCATAGTTAAGATCTAAAGATTAAAATGTGCCATATTTCAAATTTGAAAAAAAAAATTATGTTATAATCTGATTCAATTTCACTTTCATTTCCGTAGCATACTACTTAAGAAGTTACATACAGCAACGATGGTTGGCCGAGAAGTAACTCCAACCGATATCGGGAAGCATTCAAAATTAATTAAAGGTATCTGAGTTGACTCAATCTCCTCAAATCCTTAGATTTTTCAAACAATTTTCTTTTTTAATCATATTAATTTCTCTTGATTAGCTGCCCAAGACGAAATGGCTTTAATGGATGTATTGGTTTGTGGTCGTTGTTTGACAGTTTTTCATTTCATCGAAGAATTCAAACAACACAAACAGAAACCATGTCACAAGGAAACAAATAATGTGCGCGAGTGCAATGATACAAAGCCTAAAATATGGGCATTTTTACTGTGGAAAGCTACGCAGCTTAATAACAACAAGGAGACAAATAGCGCAAGTCCAAATTCATGGTCTCTTTATCAGACTTGGGTTAAAATGGATGAAAGCATTCGTGAAACTTGGATTGTGGCTGGTAAAACAATACAATCGTTTGCAAAACTTGGACAGGGTGGACTACAGGAGATGCCAGTGAAAATAACAAAAACAGTTGTAAACAATAATCCTGATGGGGTTGCTACATCACCTGGTAGGAGTAAGTATTCTCCTGAGTCCTTTATCTTGTGTTGAAGCATAGCTCCTCAGAAGTTTCATTATTTATTTGATTTAGCTCTTACTACATATAAATAGAATATGTAAGGTATATGAAATACTTAGGAGCTTTTTTTTTTGTATTAGAGTTTTATGGCTGAAATGAGATACCGCCTATAAAAAAACTTTAAAACTTACCATGTTACATAACGTAAAAAAAGAAAAATTCTGTAATTTTTTCTTTTTTAAGAACCATTGACGCAATCTAAACCACTTGTCACCAATCTTAAACCTCCAGTCAAATTGCCAGTTGCTGCTAAAGCCCAGGACTCTGAAAATGAAACTTCACCAGTGAAAACAGTTGGAAGTGCTGCAGTTAATGCAGCTATAGCAAAAGTAGTAAAGAAACCTGTGGTTGCAACAGTCGGTGCCACAAATAAAATCGCCACCAGCACTCCAATACTAAAAAGTGCGCCATTAAAGTAAGTCATATTAAAAAAAAACAATTTTGAGATCGCAATTTTGATATGCAAATCGTCTCCCCCATTGATTCTCTTGTGAGCATGGACGCATACAAATTGTTTTTTTTTTTTTTGTTATTTTTCATTTTTACTCGGAAACCAGTAGACCTTCAGAAAAAGGATTATTATTATTAAAATGGTTCATTACGAAAAAAAAAATTATTTCAAGATACTTTACTTATAAATTACTCATATTTTTGTAGTCGTCGTGCAAAGCGTACTGTACCGAATTCAAATGAGATAACCGAAGAATCTGTAGAGAAGATTGTGGCAAAACGATTTAATCCACGCCGTAAAATGCACGAATATCTCGTCAAATGGGACGGACGCTTACACGAGCAAAATACATGGGAGCCAGCTATGCACTTGGATAATGTACCGCAAATATTAGAAACTTTTGAAAAACAATTGGCACGTCAGAAAGAAACGCGAGCTGCCTTACAAGCAAAGCAGCAAGCTGCCAATCTTGCATCTGCTGTAAAAGCAGCCGATATAAATAAAAAAGAACCTTTTTCAGCGACCACGAAAACAGGCGCTCTTATAAACAAATTGCCAACAATTAATTCTGAATCATCTGATGCTAATAAATCAAATCTCGCTTCACCTGCCGGTAGTGATTCTTCTCGTCTAGCACGCAGCTCTAAAACAAAGGCTATGGATCACTTTAAACAATGGTGTACTGGCTCCACGGGTGCCAGTTCTCCAGGATCTGCAGCCGGTGATAACATGACAAACAATGCTTCCTTTCAAGAAGAAAAAGATTGGTCGGTGAATACAAGCAGCAGCTCGCTTGGTGTCACCGGCGGAGTAGTTGGGGGCATAAAACGCAAATTAGATGATTCGGATTTTAACGATTCGGCGGCAAGTGATGTGCCGTCGATAACAGCGACAATGGAAGATCTAGAGGAAGACCTAATTCCATCACATACGGTCAAACGCATGAAGAACGGCAACGCTGTATCTGTAGAGGTGAAGACTAAGGGGGTTGAAAAGAATGTGGAGGTATTGTACAATATCGTAATTTTCACAATTACATATATGAAATTATTTTTTTTTTGTCACAGTCCAAGGTTATCAAAGTAAATGGCACTGCAACGAGCTCTAGTTCAGTAAGCGGTGAATCTGTAGCAGTTGGCCCTAACTCAGCTGAAGTTATTATAACTCAGGACACGAGTGCATCAGGTGTTGTTAAAAAACCGGGGCATAATGCCAACACTAATTCCGTAAGTATTATCATAAATTTATAATAAAAAATGTACAAAACGATGGTGTAGCTAAAGTTTTCACAATGTTAAAGTTTATTTAATTGATTATTGCAAAATTAAATTAAATACAAAATGTTAGATTTTTACACTGTATGTGTACATACAAAAACAAAAACCATTTGTATTATGTATGTATATTTATAGAATTCACAAAAAACTGAAGCTCAAATTCGCGTTCTTTCCAAGGGTGAGGCTGCCTCGAATAGTGGTATTGTACGCCTTAGCGGAGGATCAAACACCGACACCAATAGCAGCAGTAGCAGTATTTCCACAGAGCTTGCAGCAACACCACAAACAAAAAGTACGATAACCACACGACCGCAACAAATACGAGTAGGTGGCGCAACTGCAACCGTTGGGCAATCAGCAGGACGTCCGTCACAACATACAACCAGTATTGGTAGCACACAAATAACTACAATTTCCCAGCGTGCACAACTGTCTGGACCACAGCGTACTCCAAGTGGTACCACCATACAACGGAAGCCAACCTCTGCTGCTATGCAACAGGCACAACAGCGTAACTCTCTCCAATCGCAAGCACGCACAACTAGTTTGCAACAGCGCACAACAATTTCAACTGGCGGCAGCAGTAACCAAACTTCACCATCATCGGGACGAATGATTATTCCGCGCACTGGTGCTGGTTCGACCGCTGCATCTCGTCCAACATCATCATCAGTATCGTCGAAAAATGTAACACCCGAACAGAAAATTTTGCAACTTTCAAAGTCAGGTGACTTAAAAGTTACTAAAAAGGTAATGACACGTGAGGATGCGGCAGCACATCGTTCACAACAAGCACGACAGCAACAGTTGCAACGTCAACAGCAACAGTCTCAAGTGCAAATACAAAAAGTGCAACAAATAGCCCCACCAGCATCGCGTTCCACTAGTTTAAGTATGCGTAAATCACAATCCGATTATGAGGATAATGAATCAT
This sequence comes from Meiosimyza platycephala, assembly GCA_963662105.1. Lineage (NCBI taxonomy): Eukaryota > Metazoa > Arthropoda > Insecta > Diptera > Lauxaniidae > Meiosimyza > Meiosimyza platycephala. The sequence goes on along the minus strand of OY759208.1, from coordinate 100,372,818 downwards.
CTCAGGCCACATTGTGTCCAATAACAGGTAATTGCGATTGAATATACATGTAAGGTATTAACATGTACATGTACAATATGTTAGACACGACATTTTGCAGGGTTTTTATACGCAAAAACCATGTATTGTAAAACGACAAGGTCAGAGTTAAAATTTAGCTATTATTTTTCATACACACGGACTAGTTTTTTTTAACCACAAGAGGGGACAATGGGAACAAAACAAATCAGGAAATAGGATATTCTATATTAAAGGTAAACAATTTTTTATAAATATCTCGGTTTTCTATTGGTCGAAAAGATCAGATAACAGACTAAAAAATTTTCCAAAGAAGAGTTTTAAGTTCAATTAATTTTAGGTACAATTTTATTGATATTCAGGGTCAAAAACTAAAAAAAACCGACTGTAAATTGGAAGACTCGAAGACTTATGGAATATGATTTCCTTTAAAGATATTGCACTTTAAGGTTAATGTCAATTTTTTAATTTCTTTGACCAAAGTAAGAAAACTTAAGCATAATTGAGTCCCATGGCCATCTCAATAAACTTTCGTCGTTAAAATGTCGAAATCCCTTTAATTTTTCTTTTTACTAAAATTTTACCTTGTTGACAATTGCAACGCACTGAAAATTTTCAAAAAGTCAATTTTATTCTCCATTTTAATAGATTGATAATTGGTTTGGCAACAGATTTTGCCTATTTTGAAGTTAAAGTATACTTTAGGCGGTTAAGTACTCTTTAACTCGACTATGAATGACTTAAAGCATACTCTATTTTAAATCATACTTTACTGATCTTGAATTGTACAACATTTGGATTATGAATATGCGTCATAGCCTCTAAACTACTGAATCGATTTTGATAAGTAAAGTGTTATTTTCTTTAAACTTAAACATTATGACCGAAATAAGAATTTCCAATAATAATGAAATTAAATTACATTTATACTTAAGCGTTGTTTCGGCGATTATACAAATCTTTTTACTTATTATATAACTGAATTGAATTTTAAAATACACAGGAAAAATTCTCGGCCAAGATGATCACAGTGAACAGCTGCTGGTTCAACAACAGCACCTACAGTCTGGTGTGCTTCAAACTCAGCTGCTAACAGATCAACAAGCAGCACTACAACAACAGCAACATCAACAAGATTTACATGAAATAGATCCTACTCTTCTCCTTACTAATGATCAACAAATGCTTACCAATGAAGATGGTACGCCGCTATTAGTCACCGGTGAAGATGGCACTGTTTATCAGGTAGCTGGTAAAAATGCTGAAGGACAAACAATACTCGTGACACAAGGTCCAGATGGCGAACAACAATTTGCCTATGTTGCAGCCGCTGAAGGTGAAGACAACTCTGTACTTACTTTAGATACAGCAGTAGCAGAAGCGGTATCACAAATGCCACCAGAACAACAGGCTGAAGCGCTGGCGGCTGCAGCAGGTGAAGGAGGACAGTATCTAGTTAAAACTACACAAGAAGATGGTACAACACAAGTAGTGACCATGAGTGAAGCTGAATTGGCACAGCATCAAGCAACAGCTTTGGCTCAGCAACAACAGCAGCAAGCAAACGCTACAGCAGCAACTGGACAATTATGTATACAAACAGGTGATGGAAGTGATGGACAGGAAGCGAATATACCAGCTGAAGTAGTTCAAGCCGATTTGCCATCACCCGGTAAAAATAGACTTTATTTTTTCGCGTTACACAATATAAAAAAAAAATATTGGACAGAGAATTTAATACATATATAAAATCTTTTATTTGTTTTTAGGAGGAACAAGACGCGTAGTTTTGCTATTACAGGATGGCACCTTTATGATGACAGAAATGCACGACGATGAGTTTAAGGCTCTAAATATCGCAGCGTAAGTTTTGGATAGCAAAAATATAAAACTATTGTTTTTAAGCTATGGTGGTTATTTATAAATTTTAATTAAGCAGCAAGAACATTTAAGCACCACGTTAGGTGGGTAGCAAGAAGATAATGATATGGTTGGCTTAGATTTTAGAAAAATGCTTACTCAAGATGGAAAAGAAATATCTAATTAAAAAATCAACATATAATAAAACATTAAACGTTAGTAATAAGAAATTTATTTAAAACAATTTCATATTTCAGATATAGTTTGTAAATTTCGCTTTGTTTCGTTTAATTTCAATTATCCACAAAAATCTCGCTTAAAAAAAATATTAAATGTAATATTTTTAACAATTATATATCTTCATTGCTTTTGTAAAGTTTTGTCAAATTGTTTTATCATTATTTTTGCATAATTTTACGTTCAATAAACTATTTTAACATATGAACATACATATATGAAATAAAAGATATATGAATAATGAACACATTTTAAATTAATTAATGCTCGATGTAAGGATATTTGGACATTGAAGTATAAACATATATTTAAAAAGGTTTTTTAAATAAGTTAAAAAAGTTAAAATAAAACAAAGTAATTTCAATATCTTCAAAAATTGCCTGTGTTTGTTCTAAAATAAAAAGCGGAAAAAGCAAAAAAAAAACCGAAATATTTAGCTGGATTTCTATAGAGACCTTAATTTTGATAAGATTTTGAAATTCCTTTTAAACTTTTTTTTTTTGTTTAAACGTGCTGAAAGTTGTATATGAAAGAGAAATCTTACTGTAGCCAACAAAGGGAATGGTTTGATAAATAGTGATAGGGTAGCAAGAAAGATGATAGAACAGAACTCCGGGTTACTGCAGTATTGATAGTTTATCATTTGATGTGAAACCGTCTATGACAACACGAATAGAGTGGTCACACACAGCGAAGGAATTGCAGACGCCGAAATGACCGAGAAGGTGAACACATTAACTTTTAATGACTTATTGTTTTTTTTTTAGGTATTTTTGTATATTGAATTAGAATATAGCACTAGTTTTTTCATAGCACAAGGATTTATCTTTTTAAGTATTATATCATTTTTAAACATGATTTGCATGAATTGGCGATATCTCTGTAAGAAAGTAACCTTGAAAAGGTAAAAGTTTAAAGGGTCGGATAACTTTTATCTGATATGGTAAGCAGAAATCAGATAAACAATTTTTGTAAGTGTTAGATATCTTCCAATATGCCACAAATCACCTTTTTTCTACTTTTAAGCAAGGATATTTCTCACGATAAAGTTTTTCCTACGTATAACAGTTCACCTCATATGGCTCTGTCAAAATTGGTGGCTAAACACGATGTTGATACTTTTTGTGATGACAATTATATAATATTTTCAAAATGTTTAAGTGTCCTTATAAAATAGGTGCACTCAGTTTCCCAATTAACAAAATGTGAGGGTACCGAGAAATTCAAATAACTTATAAAATACAATTACCTGGTTGATTCTCCTGTGACTGTTCTACGACTTGTTAATTTAAAAGAATATCCAAATTCTAACAACCATATAACATAAGTTCAATGGAATCATATTTAACAAAAGATTAACATCTGAATTCTGAAGAATTTTTAATTATTTTCATTAAAACAACTTTTTAAATTTAGCTATAAAAAACCCAGTAGTATTAAGTTCAAATCCTGAATTCGAATTTTCGTTGGAATAACTAAAGCGCTGCACTAGCCCACTGTACGAAAAGAAAAAAAGACACTAATTAAAATGATGATATAATAACATCACAAAATCATACCACTGCTGTTCATTAAGACCTAATTCAGGTAGGCCAGAGCTTCCAAATCTAGGTGTTGCTTCAACTAATTGTAGTTGTGGATATTTGTCCAATGCCCACTTTACCATACCCTCATTTTCTGCATCGGTTATTGTACACGTGCTGTAGACTAATACACCATCCGACTTTAAAAGCCGTACCGCAGTTGTCAATAATTTGCGCTGGACATGCGGGTATGATTGCAACATTTTAGGTGTTAATCCACGCGTCGATAACAGCGGTCGATTGCCCAAGGCACTACACGGAGCATCTAGTAAAACTCGATCAAATGTTGCAGCCGGAAATGGCGGCTCTATATAATCATCAGTCGGCGTGGCGTTGTCCTCTCTAAAAGCCGTGGTAGCATCATAAGCAAAAGGTCTTATGCTATGAAATCCATACTGTAGTACTTTATCACGAACATGCCTGATTCTGGATTCAGTCTTATCTAGTGCTACTATGATTCCCTCATCCTGCATTAATTCCGCTATATGCGTTGTTTTGTTACCCGGCGCTGCGCACATATCTAGTACAATTTCGCCTGGTTTTGGGTCCAAGACACGCACACACACAATAGAAGGTAAATTTTGTAGCAACGCTTCTGTGGTAGACAAATCACCGATAGAAGGCACACCAGATACATTTGTCTGCATTTCTACTGCCACACCCGTGCGTAATGCATCTTCACCGTAAATTTGATAGCGTTGCATACGCACTACACCACATCCAATAAATAACTTTTGTGCGGACTCATAGCGTGTATTTCTTCCCTTTTTGCACTTACCGTCCAAGTCAGCGTAGATTGCCACATTTTCATGGAGGCGTGTGCCTGTTTCCATTGCGAGTACACCGGGTGCGTAAATATGAGCGCCACGTAGTAGTGCTGCTCCACAGCAACTATCAACTATGACCTGCTTAAGCGCTGTATGATTAAGGTTTGTTTTCATCGTATTGCCATCAACTGTTCCGATGCAGACGATTTCAGGAATTTGCGCAATAGCAAAAACCAATGGTGTATTTTGTGGATACTTTTCAGCAAGTAGTTTTTTTACACAGTCTATAAAGGCGCTTAAAGTAGTCTTCAATAAATTTACACGGTATGTGGTAATCTTTGGGGCATAACACAGCCATGGAAGGAGCTCATCGAGAACAGCGGGCTGTAGTTTCATAAAAAAACAACGTGCTATTTATTACGAATTTATAGAGGTTAGTGGAGTGATTAAATATTTCAAAGCCATCTCTTGCGGAAAGAGGTTACAATATAACCAGGTGCAATACCTGCATAGAGCCCTAAAAACTGAGTTCTATGAAAAGCTAGCCTATTGTACTAGGAGACCTAGATCAATTACCCATTTCTTCCGAATAATTAATGAATACGAAAGTAAAAAAAAACTCACGATTCCGAATATCGATAGTGCAATTTGCTATGGTTACGCGAATAGTAATCTGGAACGCTCAACCCCTCTTCCAATACAATCGTCGTGATCACTTCATGTATGAAAATCAAAGAACTGAAGTTACTTTGCGGACAGGTAATAAGACTATTATAGTCAAGAATCAATTGGATTTATTTTAATAAGAACAGTAATATGGCCCACTTCAACGTAACTCATGCGACAAGGACAACAAAGCTTCATTGCCCAATCGAAAACGTTTGTTAGTACCTACTAGATATGAATGTGCCTATACCAACAAATTAGTCATCTAATTAGCGTCTAATTCTCATTTTTCGTTTTCAACATTAGTACCAGTGTCATTCTAAGCCCCTCTAATATCAACGGAATCGATGTTTTTTATTTTATATTCATATTTTATTGACTTGAGTTTACTTTAACGGGCTGTTCATATATTAGGCAATGTCTTGGGAAGGGGTTCAGGAAATGTGAAGGTTTCGATTCGGGCTATTGTGAAAATCATACATCATTTACAATTACCAATTAAATAATATTCTTAGAAATATTATAATAGCGCCATTTTTGATGAGTGAACATATTCACTGACGAGTACGATTCGGCACGATTACGATATCCGTGACCCCAAGATTTGACGGATGTTGTTTTGAAATCTTAATTCTAATGGTACTATCAAGATCAGATTTTTTATTTAACATTTTCGATTTATTTTGACGTGTTTTATTGAAAAACATCGTCAAATCACGGAGCCACGGATATCGTAATCTCTCCGAGTTTTCAATATTTATCGAAAATTTTTATAATTTCAGTTCTAAGTGCCCTTAATAGTATACAAGGTACAATAATCATGGTAGCAGCATTTCTGACAGTTCTTCTTCTTGTATGCTTGTTTCGTTTTTGTTCATTCTCTTCACAATTAAAGAAACGCGCGCTTGTTAGAATTTTTCTTGTTGTTGTTTTGCTTACTTTTGACAATCATCGTAGGCATTTTTTTGTTTGACAAGATAGTTCTACCACTTATAATTGTACCATGAATAGTATATATCGAAGTTTCCGACTTTTTCAGCGTTCTTTTTCATTTCGAAACGATTGATTTACTCTGTTAAGTGCCTTAAACGCTTATGGCAACACTTATGATATGTTAAAAATCTATTACAAGTTGTACCAACTGACATTTCTACTATTTCTTCATTTCACTTTCTTCGTGCTGGCTGAATTCAAGTGACGTGCTTTTGTGATTGCATTTTGTAAACTTTTCATAAAGCACCAAATTTTAATTAATCAAGTTCAAATACACAAAAACGTTTGCTAGAAATACTTACATTCCCTTTGATCAAGTGGGATTCCATAATTCGATTTGTCAGAAAAGGTGATTTTGGATAAAACATTGTATTCCAACAAGTTTTTCTTAAACATGAATTGGTGGAGTTGAACGTGTTTAATATAACGCGAGGATTTCTGTTATAAATTTTAATTTGTATTTTTTGCTTGTCAATATTTTTGCACTTCGCACATTTAATTTCTTTCTGTACACAATAACGCCATCTATGAAATTAATTTCCACAATTCGCCGGCTCTAAAAAGTCTTATTAAACTGATACCAATGTCTTGCCATTTCATTTGCACATTCGTTGAATCACTCTACGTGGCAACTTTAGCGGCGCTGCCACCATTTATAGCTATTTCTTTTTAACAGATAACTTTACAGTCTTGGTAATATTTCGCTTTCATTTTTCTCATGGTGAATTTCCATTAATTTCGTCGGCGGCTCGTTAGGTCGAGTTTTGTGTTGCTCTGTGATTTTCGACATTTCCATGCAGAACTTTTAAAAATTTCTGCGAATTTTGTGTAAATTTTTACAAATTTAATTGGTGAGTATTAATTTTTCACTTATGTGCCTTTTAATCTTAGTTTAATTAACTTATATATTGGTGTTAAGTTTAAGCAATGCTAATGGCATAGATGTGATCCTATAAAAATGGTTACGAATTTGAGGAAATGTGGGTGCATCGCTGCTCTTCAGTGGAAAGTAGTGCCGGTTAGCTCTAACATGTATAACTCTTTTTCGCCCCAATCAGTGTTGCTGCTTTCAAATTTCTTTCAAAAATGTTTACCTTCGACTCGTATACAATTTCAAAATCGTTTATAAATGATTAATTCTGTCCCCTGTGGTAGCGTTGGGCAAATAAAAAATATCGATTATCGACTTTTCCAAACAGTATCAAAATATATCGAGAAAAAAGTATCGGATATATCGACTTTCGTAATTTTTGCTGAAAAAATTAAAATGCAAAAAATGGCATCCCAACCTCGACTTTGCGCATTTAGGATTGATTTTCTGTAAAAATAATTGTAAGTTTCAACTTTGTTTGCTACGTAAAATCGCATCTACGATGTTAATGCACTGCCCAAGCAACAGATATAATATATACGGCTTTCTGCAGTTAGATAAATTAAGTTTTGTGCTTATAAAAGAGATTATGTTAGGACAGCTGCTGGTAAAAGTTGAAAATGATACACAACAGGGCTGTTTCTAAAAATCAAAAACAGAATCAATTTAAAAATAGTATTCGTCTGTTTATGCAACATATTTTAGTTATAAATTGAGGTAACAATTTGAAGTTGGAGGAGGAATAGCTGGAGTTGTTAAAACAATGCGTTGATTATGTGGATAAGTAATTGGAAAACACATTGAACATTTTACACTCAGCTGACTATAATAATCTTAATGTATTAGCCATTGACCCACATTTTTCTTCGTATTTTGATTCAATTGATTTTTATAATTTGCAATATTAACATAAGCAAATATAGCGATGTCACTAAGAGAAAAATTTGATTTTTCTCTCTTGTTAATGTTAGGTTCTTAATCATAACAAGCAGTTATAAACGAATATAATAGCTTAAGAAATTTATATAAGCCTAGCTACATTAGGTTAATTTCTTCAATCAGCCTCGTCATCATAAATAAAAGTTCACAACTAAAGCTTCTGCCTTAACCACAATTCTCCAACGGGAATCCGCTGTCAAAATTAAAACGCATAATTGAAATAGCATAGAACTACGACGGGTAGTTTTTCTATTTTCTCCGTCCAGTAATGACCGTGCAGTTGCGTTTCTGATAATTTTTTTTATAAAAAAACAAATTACAGCGAATCACTGATAGAAAAAGTAAGTATCACAGACATATTTTCCATGTTTGTATGTTTACATGCTCTGTCTCAAAATAAATGGTACAATTTTCCGAAATTTTAAGTGGTATAAAGTTACATATTTTTTTAAAATGATGTCAGTGTTTCGGTTCTAAAATTTAAAATAATTCCCTATTATTTAGTACAAGAGAGGCATCACTGTTGTCAGTCATCCAAATTGATATGTTGATGTCGCCTTTAGTTTAATTCGCTGCTTTTTTCGTGTCGCCGTGAAAATTTTAATTTCTAAAAACTAGAATATTAAAGTGGAAATATTGTCGCAGAACAAAGCAATTTAAATTGCAAAAAGTAATTTAAAATAAAGGATTGTGTATTCTAAAAGTGCATAGTTGGAACTAATGTGTATTGCTGCAGAAAATGTTGAGCGAAAAAACGTTAATTCCATAAATGCTGCAACAGCTAATTTCATCTGAAGATAATCAATTTTATCAACTAAAATGAGCAAACTTTTTTCTTAAATTTTGAATTTTTTGAAGCTATTTAGTTTCCGGGTTTTATCCCTAAAGTGTAGTACATTTTCCCGTTAAAGCCGCTGGTTTTTGTATTCGCCACAAGAAAAGTATTTTCAAAAATCATTCGTCTGCATTTTGTTGTAGCAGCAGCCATTGCTTGATGTGGGAAAAACTCCCTTGAATTTTTATTTTAATTTTTGCTATTCCCTATTTCTCTTTTTTTCCCGTACGCTGTAAAAAAGCGAAAAAGGTGTGTTTTCCCTTTTTGTGTCTTTCTCACCACTTCCGTTGACTTTCGCCGCCGTCATCATCATTGGCGTGGTGAAATTTTCATACTTTACTATCTTATTTCGTTCTTTTCTACGTACGTTTTCATGTTTCGTGTATTTTGCGTGAAGTTTCTTAAATTTTTTATTTCACATAGGGTGGTGCTTAGCAAAAAAAAATAATTATAAATTAAATTAAATAAAAAACATGTAAGATATATTTAAAAAAACATATAAATTGATTTATAATAAAGTTTTATTTGTGTTTAGTGAGAGAAAGAGTTTTGCAAAAACTAAAGTACACGAAGAAAAAACGAAAACTATTTCCGCAACGTTGTCGACAACGACAACGATTTGTCACACGGCCGACGCAAGCAAGTCTGGAATTTTTCAAATATTTTGACCAACAGTTTTTGTAAATCTTAATTAATTTTTTCGTGTCAATTGGTAAAGTTTTGAAATAGGAACTATTTTAGTTCTTAATTGTTTTGCGTAAACTAGCATTAAACCTTCTTCAATCCCTGCCCGTGCCACCGTCGACATGCTGACTCACACAAACGTCGCGCTGCTCCGCTCCCCTTGAGCTCTATGAAAATTGAAGTCTACTCTGGTGTCGATAGAATTTCATAGGCTTTCGCAAACTTGCGAGTTAATGGTTTATTTAATTTAAAATTCATTAATTTTATTCCTTCCTGGCGCCTTTCCGTTGTGTGCAGTACATATTTGCTATTTTTGTCTTGCTTCCTCAGCGTCCAACAAAATCGATATCTTATCAATAAATATTCGGCGTAGTTAATTTTTGGATTAACTTTTTTATGTCGTGCTGTTCGTCGCATTTCGTACAATAATCGCTTGCTTATTGAACATTTTTGGTAAAGACTGCGATTAATTTGTTCAGATCTCAACACCATTTTTCCAGAAACGTTGATTTATTAATTTATCTTTCATATGACATCAATATTTGAAAATCAATTCAGGGGATCCCAACTTATACCGATTTTTAGAAATGCCTCAATCCTTAATTTTCGGTGGTTTTTCCGAAACTAAATTCGGTCAACACTTTGATTGCGTATTTATTCTTATCTCTTGATTCTATGAATATTACTCGAAGAACTATGATAGAAATTGTGATATTCAACCTGTTGAACTTTGTATACTGCTATTAAGGTTAAACGTTACGCATAGTGTATCACGAGAACTAAATCAAATATTTATTGCTCTCATTGAGATATATAATAATCCTTAGTCAATACTTGACACGGAAATACATAATTATTTTAGCTTTTTACGAATAAAAGTTTTACAGTCGATCTCTACAAGAGTCATGACATAGCGTCTCTAAACTAAAGTTTTGTTAGAAAAATGAATGTATTGGGAAAAACTATAACCGAAAAAAGATTTTTCTTTGAAGTTAAAAGTTTATGTAAAAATGGCCTTAGGGGCCGTCCATTAATTACGTGAGGTGTTTTGTTGAAAACAAAACCCCCCTCCTCCCCTGCCTCCCGTGAGATTTAAATTATAATTTTTATGTAATTGATATGATGCAATCTGTTATCTGCTATAATAATGTAAATTCTCTGCATTAAAAAGTTGACGTGAGCGTTTCCTTGACCCGCTCCTTCCCCTTGCTGAGATTTTGCCCTTCCCCCCTATTTTGACTCACGTAAATAATGGACGGCCCCTTACAGAAATACACACTTGTGCATGCTATCTACCTGTGAGTTTCCAGCAAAAATTACACGTCAATCGCATTGTTTTTTATATGAATGCCAAGATTGGTCATCAGAAAAATAAAACAAGAATTGAATTTTAGTAAACTGATTCATACAAAATTAGATTCAGATGTATGAGAATGATAAATAGATTTATTTATTATTTGCGGTTTTTTGTTGTTGGGAATCACTGTATATGTACATACTACGTACATACAGTCGTGGACAAAACAATAGGGTCAGAAATAACTTAGAAATATACATTAAATTTTTTGGCAACCCTTGTACGATATCAAACGAAAACTTTGGGGGAATTATTTATAGGTAATACTAGCTCCGAAAATGATTGGTTGAAAACTTTGAAAACTAACGGTAAATTATTTATACTCTCAATATTACGAAAAGGGTCACCTCTTTAATACAATTAAATTATTAATTTCAGTTATATATTTGTTTATTAGGAAAAAATCATATTAGAACGTTCAAATATGGGCCGAACAAACGAAGCATTTAACAAAAGAAGCTTCAGCTATCATTAACCAATTACGTAATGAAAAAAAAAGCCAACGAAAAGTATCTCGATCGATTGGTCGTTCTCAAAACGTTGTATACAATATTCTAAAGCTAATAAAAACACAATTTAAAAAAGTCAAAATACGTAAAACTTATTTATAAATATCTACTTTAATCCCAAAATTAATAATTTAATAACTACTAGTGTGTATGTACTACATATAAGCGTTTTAAAAATTGAAAACCAACTTTGAGCCTATTCAACAAAAAGTCAGTAGAAGTTTAAACATAGATTTCGACGGCTTGTGGTACATTGTTTGTTACAATTTTTCTAATTTTAGTTTTTTATTTAAATAGCTTATTTCAATCCCTTGCCATAGATATATATATTTATAGTCCAACGCCTGTGCATCCGCGGATACTGAAGGTTCATATCCGCGGATGCGGATCTTAAGATTTTTTCTAATTTTATAAGAAATTTTTAATAATTTTACTAAATATTTATTATTTAGTATGAAAAGTTAAAAATTGGAGCATTATATTTAATAAATATTAAAATTGCCGGGGTCAAGCTTATTACGCAGAGATTCGTAAATTAGACCCGCGCTACGAAACTGTTGTTCGCTAGGAACACTGCCTGGTGGTGTCGATACAAATCTGCGTGTTATTGGTGATAGCAGTTTTAACTCTTTTCGATGAACGCTTCACCTTTTTTTAATGCTATAAGCAATCAATTCCTTTTTGAGTATAACTTCAGCACTATCATTTTCTGGTATTTCTTCACTCTCATCTTCACTTGATGAATCTAACATCATAGCCAGCTCGCTTTTTAAGCATGACTTTTTGACTATACCAGATAAGGGACATCTCTAGCTGCTCTATACCATTTTCTGAGGAATCTGTTATTCACATTATTTTGCCCTTTCGAAATTACGAGAACCGGAAACGCCATTCTTAGTATTTCTCATCTTCAAAATGTCTTTGATGTTTTCCTCAGCCCTGGTGTAAAAGTTTGTGCTTATAGCTCGGGTCTAAGTAAGTGGCGATGACATATAAATTTTTTTTCACCAAATTGGAAAATTTTGTTGTAAGTACACTTATCAGAGTCGTCACAGCCTGTCAAATTGGATCAAAATTGTGTGATCTTGCCAAATAGTCATGAAATAAGAAATGAAATAAGATGAAATAAGTGCGTGTGAGCTGCTTAGCTCCCGTTTGGCTTCCTTAAAAGGTTTCATTAATTCAATACAACCTTCGATTGTTTTCCACTCTTCTGGCATAATATATTGCGAATTGTTCTATCCCTAAACCAAAACTTAATGAAAATCACACATGGTGGGCATGGTCGACTTTCCCTTTGACGTGAAATGGGCGTAAAGTCATAATCAAAAATATTCTAACAGTATAAATGAAAATTATTGTTGTCGTGTCAGAAATCAGTCTACAAAATATAACTACAGAGTAGAAGAAAACCAAAGCATAACAATAGCAATGACGAATACAAAGCGCACGAGATACAAAACACAGAAAATCGAAGTCTCACGCTACTAGATATGTCGACGTATTACCAGATATGTGGATGAAGAAAAAAAAAACTGCAAATCGTAATACAATTTAATAAAGGAGATGCGCACAAGTTCAAAACACTTTTATTTTATGTAGAGGACGCGCACTTTAATATGCTTATTTTTAGGGATAACAATTATTCAAGGGTTACGTTGATAGTGTATATAAGAACCAAATCATTTCTTAATAACGAAAAGGGTTTTAATTAAAGTTAATTATTTGCTAACTTTGTAACTCAAATTAACTTCCTAGTGAGCTCTTCCACAGAAATTCTAGTGGTTGATTTCGGAATTTTTTTAAACTACAATATTTTACGACTAGTGAATCACTAGCACCAAAATAACACCGTTGAAACAATTGTTTCAAACGTAGTTCATTTTAGTTAAGATTTTTTTTGTTTCTATGCTAATCTTATTTGCTTTAACACGCTGCTTCTTAGCATTAGTTATTGGCCAAAAATTTGTGCTACTAACATTAAAACAAATTCAAATTTTATGTAAATTAAAGTTTTACTATACTTGTTGCTTTTTCATTTATATGGTTATTATATTTAAAATTTGCATAACCTTTTATAAAAAAATAGAAACCATACATTTGAAAAAAAAATTAAGTTTGAGGAAATTGCTTCGAAAAATGCAACGCTGCCTCCCGTACTAGTAGATAATACATACATATACAACAGGATTTAAAATATATTTCTCTTTTACTTATAGATTCTCATAGGTATCATCCGATCGTTAAGATTTTCTTTCGATACACGGATTGAATATTTAAAATTCCAATAAACATAAATTTAAATAGAAAAAAATCACAAAACTCGACAACGCGTCGTTAGTATATTCGCTGCAGCCTAAAATTAATTTAGAACAACTATAAACAAGAAGAACTAGCGCAAAATGGGAAATGTATTTGCAAATCTCTTTAAAGGACTCTTTGGCAAAAAAGAAATGAGAATATTAATGGTCGGATTAGATGCCGCTGGTAAAACCACAATTTTGTACAAACTCAAATTAGGCGAAATTGTTACAACGATACCTACTATTGGTAAGCATAACATTAACCATTACATATTCAATTGAGTAAACTTAATTTAACATTTTCCCCCCATCTAAATAAAGGTTTCAACGTTGAGACTGTAGAATACAAGAACATTAGCTTTACAGTGTGGGATGTGGGCGGTCAAGATAAAATTCGTCCATTATGGAGGCATTACTTCCAAAATACACAAGTATGTAACATTTAAAATTAATATGGTTTGTTAAATTAATTTTTGTAACATGATGATTTAACTTGAATGATTTTATGTGATTAAATATGTTTATATATTGTTTCAAGACGGGACTGATTTTATTGTATAATTGTTTTTATTTTTAAAAATTTTCAAAATTAAATTTATAAAACCTTTTTTTTTTTTGTATCTAGGGTCTCATTTTTGTCGTTGATAGCAATGATAGAGAGCGAATCGGTGAAGCGAGAGAGGAATTGATGCGAATGTTAGCTGAAGATGAACTCAGAGATGCTGTTTTACTTATATTCGCTAACAAACAGGTAAAAATTGACACAATTTAGCATAATTGTATAAACACGAATGTTTTTGCTTTTATTTTAAACATTGCATTTAGCTTATGAATATACTTTCTTGATTTTATAATTGTACCGTGTATCTCAACTGTGCTATACATACCATAAGCATGTTGTACTACTTCAAATATTTTCGCTGATAACATTAAAGATAAGAATTTTTTGTACTACTGTTATATAAAAAACTATTCTCGTGCTATAGTAACGTTGGCTAACACGTTTTTCCAATATTGTAATTATTTAAAGTTTATGCGTACCTACTATTGAAATTTCCGTATTTGATTTAAATTTGACACGTGTAAAATATTGAAATACTGAATTTTGTACTGAACTTCACCACAGAAGGCTTTCTGAGGTGTCGGCTTTGAATTTTTCAGAAGCTCAATTTTTTAACCAATGCTTTGCAAAATCCTGAGCTATAAATTTCCTCATTAAATAGTAGATATATCATAGAAGGTCAATACCCCATTGCCATATTAAAATTTCATGTTAGGGGACGTCCATTAATTACGTGAGGTGTTTTGAATATTCGGACCTCCCCTTGGTGAGATTTTGTGAGATCTGGCGGGACACCTCCCCCCTCCCGTGAGATTTAAATTATAATTTTTAATGTAAATTCTATTCATTAAAAAGTTGACGTGAGGTTTTTCTTGACCCCCTCCCCTCCTTGGTGAGATTTTGCCGGACCCCCTCCGCTCTATTTTAGCTCACGTAATTAATGGAAGTCCCCTTAGGCGTCATAGGCGTTGAATTTGTATGTAGGGATTTTAAGAAATTGAAATTTGCCTTAACATTTATTTAAACTTTATTTTAAAGACTAAATCAGCTGTCTACCTTATTTATTAGAAATTTTTAATTTATTTATGAAAAGTTAATCTTTACCTTTAAAATCTCATAAAAATTTAACAAACGAAACGGAAGAATGACATGGAGCAAAGGATAAGGAGTTAAACTATACCTTTGAGTATAAAGCAATGATTTTTCACGGCCTCGATTTCGACGCAAAGTTCAAGCACATAAATATAATGACCACAAGAAACTTGCATATATTATTAGCTGCGTAACATAATGGTATGTGAGTGACTTGTTGAAATGTCATTGAAAATTTCTTTTGTATGTTGAAAAGCCAAGGTCCAATGATAATATTAATTAGCATATTACCTGATGCAAATCAAGAACGCAGATAAAGATTTACTTCTTTTCGGACTAGCATCGTACAGAGCAAATTGTACGCGTACAATGGTCAAAAATATGCTTAGACTAAGAGACGACGTTGGTAGTTGTGTTGAACTATCTATCTTGACATACTGCCGAAAGATGGCAGTGTCTCACGATTCCCCACCTTCCCTATGATTTTCTTTTAAAAATTATGTAGATTTGACGTTGCTTTATCTCGGTCCTATTACAATCTTACTACGAGCATAAGTTTTTGGAGGAAAATTAAATCAAAAAAATCTCAAGAAATATTCTGGTTCAGTCAACTGACATGAAGATATTATTTACACAAACATAAGTAATATGTAATTCGATTTTAGCAAAATTTTCGTAAATGCAATTAAAAAATTTTTTACAACACAAAAGTTTTTGAATAAGTGTTTTATTTGTGTTTTTTTTTCACTATTCCTCGAAAATTGTTTAATTTTTTCTTTTTCAGGATCTGCCAAATGCAATGAATGCGGCTGAAATCACCGACAAGCTTGGTTTGCACTCACTCAGAAATCGCAACTGGTATATTCAGGCGACGTGTGCAACCAGCGGAGATGGTCTCTACGAGGGTCTCGATTGGTTGTCCAATCAACTTAAAAACGCTAACCGCTAAAACTTTTTTGATTTAAACACAAAGTAAAGTTAAAGAAAATAATAATTATAACATTAATTAAATACAACAAGAAGAAATCAACAACACCCCAAAACAAACACAAAAAATAAAATTCATTTAAATTTATTTAAAATAAAACTTAAAACAAACAGTATAAAGAAAAAATTTAAATATAACTTTAAAACAAGAAACATTAAACAACAGCCGCAGATAAGAAACTTTTAAATTTATATAATATATTATATGTTAAAGAAAAAACAAAAAGGAAAGGAATCATTTTCTAAGCATAATTTTTCTCTTTTAATTTTAATTGTAATTTTTCTATAATTTAATTATTATTTGTTTGTTGGGTTGTTTGTCAAATGAACAATACCAACAATTGCAACTTACACTTTATAATAAAAGGGAAACTATTAAATAATAAAAATCGAAACTCATCATTCTTACTAAATAAACATACATAAAACTTAATTTCATAAAAGACCCCGAAGTATGTAGAGATACAGCTTAATCAATTCTATATAATTTCAATGGTAATTACGAGTGTATTCTGTTGTATGGATTAAATAAGTTTATATTTTTTTTTATTTGCTATATTCATATAATTTTTGTGTAATCTATAAATATAAACGAGCTGATTGTTTTTTTAGCTGCAGTTGAGAATAATTCCTCTTTAAGCTCATTCAATAATTATAAATATATATAAACGCAAATCCAATACGGCACCACGATTATAATATATGTAAAATATATAAAATCATTATGTAAAAATGCAGACATAAAAATAAAAAATTGCGTATAAGAATTGATTACGAAGTTGTTGATTGCTGTATGTTGGATAGGGCACAATTAGAACAATTTTTAAAAATCTAATCTTATTTGCTGATCACTCGAACTAGCGATTTAAAAAAAAAAACGAAGAGTGTTATCTTTGGCCCCACCAGTAATTTTAATACCCTGCACTGAATTAACACGTTGAGGACGACGTCGCACGAAAGCGTGCGACGCTAGTACTTTTTCTTTTTTTCATCACAACTTTATTCGCTACGGTATACTTTTTTTATATTGGAGAATGAAGTAAAAAACTTTGCCTACATTTTAGTATATAACATGTGCTAGTAGCCTTATTTTTTCGAAGAAAATTTTAAGCCTAAAATTTGACTACACAAAATTAAAAATAATAAGATGAAATTAAGTAAAACGTTTATACGTTTGTTTGTTTACATCAGAATTGAAAGAAATAGTTAGTAAAAAATAGCAAATATCGAAAAATATCCGTTTCGGTTCTGTTTAATTTTTGTAAAAATATTTTTTTACTCATTTTTAACACTCAAAACACACTATTAATATTTTACCCGTACAACGCAAAATTACGAACTGAATGATTTATTTTTATAGCTCAAACGGAGCAAGTAAATAAAATTCAAATAATATCTGTAACAATATAACGGCGAATGAAAAAAAACAAAATTCGACAGAATGCAGCATGCCATGCCGCGACGCCCAGAGAAAAATTTTTCTTGTAGGCCCATGTCATCTGAAAACGTGCGACCCGTATATTCTTCAAAAAAGGAATTTAGAATGACGTCCGAGATCCAGGACCGGGTAGAACAACTTTGTCTTACCTAGGAAACACATATGTATCTTTAAAAAAACTATTCCGTGGTCCCTGGGGAAACATAAGAACAATCAGCTTCGTCCTCAACGTGTTAACAATAGAACTGTCCCAAATTTTTAATAAGAATAGTTTTTTACGGTTTTGTTGGAGGGGTGCGGTAGAGGTTACTCACTCTGCTGTGTTTGTGTAACAGTCGAAGAATAGACGTGTTTTAGTTTTAGATCGGCAAAATTTTTCCTCTGATTCTGTTAGGAGTTTTTTGTGTGGCCGTTTAAAGAGGTCGTTAAACGATTTTTGCTTATTCACCCGAAAATGATGCCTCAAATCGAATAACGCGTTTGGCTTAAATTTGTAGAGGAGGAGAAAACAATTCGATGCGATTACACCGATGTATTCCGTTTCGAAAGATTTTTGTTTTTTCCCAAAATATTTGCTTTTGCAGTTTTTATTGATTTTTTCGAAAAGTAATTCTTTAATCTAAAAATAAGATTACATCAATTAGCACTTAGATCTATTATAGTCCTTTGAGTAACATACTCGCACAAGGGTAAAATTTTGTACAAACTTGATTTAGTACTAGCAAAATAATAAAATATTTATCTAGCAGTATTGGCGCGATCGCGAAGGTATTGTTATTTTTCAAAATCCGCCAAGTCCCGAGGTTTCAATTTCAAAACCCGCCAATTCTACTTTGCAATTTCAAAACCCGCAAAGTCCACATTTTTTGTTTCAAACACTCCAATTTTATGTCCTTATAGATTTGGTCATAAAATGTAATGAAAAATCAGGATTTTAATAGCTTTTGACAACTATTTCAATAGATCAATCAATCAGTTTTTACTATAGTTAAATTCAGTGGAATATATTTTTTGCATTGATACAACGCTGACCTTGATTTATAAATTATACTCAAAGAAAAAAGCCGCGTTAGGCTTCTTAAAATGAGGAAATGGGTCAAAACATATTAGAATTGAATACCGTAACTAATAGACAACCCCAAAGTACAAATGAGTTCATGAGAAAAAATTCCTAGTCTGGCAGGCTTTTTCTTGTGGTGAATGCAGAATACTTTGGACGTCATCACAGCGCATGAATTCACCTCTCATAAATTTGACAGTCTGACAGCCGATTGACTAAAATTAATTTTCTTCTGCAATTTTTTATTCCATTAATAATTTAATTCAAACCAAAGTTTTGCTAAATTAAAGATTAATAACTTTATAAAAATATAGAAAATGTCTTTAAAGCAAGCATCAAAAAAATGCAAATGGTCGTTGGACTTTAATACAAGGTAAGAGGACGTGCAAAAACACATTTTCTCATCAATGGAAGTGTGCATTTTTTCCTTTTATTTTTTGCATTTATGTATATTTACAGTAAAAGTGCCGATTTACCCTCACCGCCTGGTTATAATCCATCAGCATTGGTTAATCAGTCAGAAGTCGTACGCGATCATCGCTTGGTTATAAAGAAATCTTGGGACTTGGCATTGGGACCACTAAAGCAGGTAAATAATGCGGACTTTTGGTAAAAAATAGAAGCAAAGCAAAGAAGAAACATAAATAAATACCACATACTGGCGACTGATTTACCTTTGTGATTTTAAAAAGCATGAAAATCAGCAGAGAGAAGGCCTTTAGTGTCTGATGAATAAGGAATGCTCTAGTCTGCTAACTAGTTTTTGCATTTTTTAGTCCTATAAATCTCGGGATCTAATAAATACATATAGTATATAGTAAATAAGTAAATAACTAAGTAAAGCACGTAAGTCCAAGATTAGATTACTTCGGCTATAATTGATTTCTTTCAAATGAGTAGTTCTTGTATTCGAAAAAAGAGATCTAGTACAAGCAGTTGAATTAGTACATTGTTAATTTGTCACACAAACGATTTTGGTTGCAAGCTTTTACCTTTTAAGGTTACAAAGTGGACGGCCTGAATCAGTTCGAAGTGTTGTAAAGTGCAAATGCGAAGTGCTTCGATGGGCTTATTTGCTTAAATTAAGCATCCATTTGTGTGACGTCTATAACTAGAGTGCGAAAAAAAATTATTTGAAACGTTTTTAAAATTAAAAGAAAGTTTTTTTGTTTTTGTATTTTAATTTCCCTAATAATCTAACAACTAATTTGCTTGCATCAACGCAGGAATGTCAGTAAGTGATCGCAAGTAAATATAACCTTCCAAAATCTAGCTTAGCTTTTATACTAGTATATGCGTAACTAAAAGCCAGTTAAAAATATTTCGACTGATCCGCGCATTAATTAACTAGTTACATTGGATGTCTACTGTAGTCGAATTCCTGTTTAAAGCACAGATCTTAATTGCGCGCTCTTTGGATTTTTTCAACATATTTTGTTATATGTAGTTTGATTCGAAATTTCGAAGATATAATTTTTATTACTGTCACTTTCAAAAATATATATATATACCTTCGAAAAAAGGGCAAACATAAAACTTGTGTAAATTGGTCGTTTAAGTGTTTCATAAGATTTCTGTTAACTATATGTACATATGCCTAGTATCCAGTTATTCATTTTAATTTGCTATTTGCTTAAGCTATCACTTATCGGTGTTTTAGAAATTGTTACCTTATTTTAGGCCTTAAATTAAGTAAAGAGTTCTTTATTACTTTCTGAATAACTTTAAATTCGAAATCTCTACCCTACATCAAAGATTCATTATTTACTGATTTTTTGCTTACAGATCCCAATGAATCTCTTCATAATGTACATGTCCGGCAGTTCTATTTCTATATTTCCCATTATGATGGTGGGAATGATGCTTATACGTCCCATTAAGGCGATGTTCTCAACACAAGTCACTTCAAAAATGGCCGAAGGTGCACAGGGCAGTGGTCAAAAATTGGTATACTTTTTAGGCAATTTGGCAAACGTTGGTTTGGCACTTTATAAATGTCATAGCATGGGTTTGCTGCCTACGCATGCATCTGATTGGCTGGCGTTTGTTGAGCCACAAACGCGTTTGGAATATTATGGAGGTGGAGTATCATTTATTTAAACAAATTTAATTAAAATAAATAATAGCTAAAGCATTTTATTAAATAAAAAAACAAATATAAAATTTCAAAAATTGTAAAACTCTTTAAGTTGAATGAATCTACTTAATAGGACAAAAAATTTTTCGAAATTGCCTTTATATATTTTAATCGATAATTTTATTAACATTCTTTCTTACGCCATATATAAGTTCTTCAGCAGGTGATCTGAAAAAAAGTAGAAATATTTATAGTATGTGTATGAACTGCATTCAGAAAAAACTTAAATTTACTGCCTAAGCATTTGATTTATTAAGCTTAATACGAAGATTTTAAAAAATTAAATAATTTTCTTAAGGAAATTATCTTCACTAATAGTTCATATTAAAATTGGCGGCTATGCAAACAAACAAAACAAAATACTAGAGGATTTCTCTTATGGGATTTCTTGAAGAGTAATGTTTATACGGATACTCTTCAAACAATACGACACCTCAAATCACCGATCAAATATCACTAATTGAACAATCGTTATGCGAAAACGTTATTCAAAATTTTGGCAGAAGATGACAACCTGCCGAGCTAGCAGAGGAGGTCAATTGAACGACATTCTTTTTCATTATTAATCGGAACCAATTTACTTTAATTTCCAACAAAAATTAATAAAAATTTTACACAATTTATTTATAAAGTTAAAACATTTCTAAACAAAAATTATTGCATTTTTTTTATCATATTCGTCATAGTTTGTTTAAAAAACGTTAAAAAAAGTCGAAAAACAAAGTGTGCAGTTATTTAAAGAATGACTGAAAGACATATAGGTATGTTGGTCTGTTCCATAACTAAAAACACATAAATAACTTTTCAATTTTCAACTTTATTTTTCAAATTCAACTTTATAACATGAGCTTGAAAATTTTTATTGCACGAAATTTGTGTAGCAGAAAGTAGAGAGCCTGGCAGGTTTCCTTGGATATCTCATACCACATTTCTTGGACACACTCCCACAATCGCTCCGTATTCGTGAACAATTTTTTTGCTTTTTTTCTTTAAGGCCCCTACAGGTTTTCTATCTGCTTTAAATCCTGTGACTGACTCGGCCAGCCAACGCCTTGACTTTATTGTCAAACATTGACATTTTTTCACAAACACAAGAGGTGTGTTTTGGGTTGTTATCTTGCTGATAAATCGTTGTCCGGAATATAGGACCTATCCCATATTAAGGAAAACACTACCACACCATAATATGTCCGCCTCTGTGTGTAAGTTTCTTTTTGTGAATCTGACGTGAAACTCTTTGCTTTTAGGCCGTCGCACATTCTTTTCTGAATTATTTCCAAATAATTTAACCTTAGTTTCATCTCTCCTTAAGATATTACGCCACTTTTTCTTACGTTCAGGTCATGACCAGCAGCAAAGGAACTTTTTAGTTATGCGCCCAGGTGGGTTTACCTTTAGTAAACGTCGTCGAATTATTTGAGCGGTAACCGCGTTCCCAATTTCTGCTAAAATTGTCTTTGAAGATTTAAATATGTCTTTTTTTCGATACTTTCAATATGAAGATCATCTGTTGGAGCAGTTTTTTTTAAATACATTTCTCACAAAATTGTGAGAAAGTGATTTTCTTTCTTTTTTCAAGTTTAAAGCCAGTCTGTATTCCTCAGAGATGGTCTTGCGACCCATCTCAACTAAAATTTTTTGCTGTCAATTCACTGCATTTTAAGATTTAATTAAAGAAAACTCATCGTTCTTCTAAGGAAAGCTCAAAAAAATTTAAAAAAAAAATCAAACCAAAAATTTGAACCAACTTGCAGGTAAATTTTCAAACTGTACACAGTAAGTAGAAACGTTCAAAACTTAAGAGAATTACATGATTTGTTTTACTGATGATCATGCTACCAAATTGTGTTATTCACGTTAGCACTACGATTTTTCCTCTATATTTCCAAAATATTTTTGTAATAGAGTTTAAACTAAAAACTGAGAAGTGTATTTTGAGCAGGTGTGTATATGGAACGTACTAAAGGAAAGAATTTTTCAGTGCAATTTATATTTTTTTCTGAAAGACAATAAGAAAATATCACAAATAGCACTTTTTCCTTTAGCCAACTAGTTTACGAGTAAATAGCGTTTATAATATCCGAAGTTTTGGTAAAACTGACATTCAGTATAAGCTTTGAAACGTTTTCGGCATATTGAGAATTCAGTTTTTGGACAAATGAATGAAAAATCGCCATAAGCAAACATTTGATCATTAGTCTTATCGATCTTTATGTGTTCAACAAGAAAAGTTCAGTAAATCTGTTCAATATATTGCTTATTTTATGAAATTTTCTTGGGTCTTTTGTCTGATTTCACTACACTAAAAACACATCGGTTTATTTTTTACCTACCTTACATACTTTGTCGTATAACATACTGTTGACTCGTTTTCAAGAGTCTATCTGCGGAGGGCATAGCATAGCCTCTCAAAAAAAAATTTAATTTTATTTAATCCTAACTTTCTTCTGACTGGTATATTTACAATATCGTTTTTTTTTTTACTGCAAACCGAATCAGATTTTTTCATTCGCCACCATAAATAAATCAAATCAAAATTCATCGCATTTTGTTTTCATCGATCCAGAACAGGTAATTTTAATGATTGAACTATTCTAGGAGACAAGATTTAATGATAGTGACGAAAACTTTTTTTTTCTTTTATGACATGTAGCGACTATATGTATGTACATACATATGCGATAAGGTAATCAAAGCATGCATGTTAATGACGAACATTTTTTTTTATAAAATACAGCGATTAGTCTACTTGCTGAGAAGAGTTATTTCGCGGAAAAAC
The DNA here is from genome assembly GCA_963662105.1 of Meiosimyza platycephala. Lineage (NCBI taxonomy): Eukaryota > Metazoa > Arthropoda > Insecta > Diptera > Lauxaniidae > Meiosimyza > Meiosimyza platycephala. The sequence continues at coordinate 100,349,141 of OY759208.1, read as the reverse complement.
AATTGCTTAAAATGTCGGGCTGCAAAAAGAAGCAATATGAAATTAAAAAAGTTGAAAAAACAACGAGTACTCGTATAAACAGGAGTAGGAAACTTAGCCACTTGGTCGTTTTATTGTCGCATAGTTAGCGACTTAGCGAATAAAATGAATGCAATCAATATTTTGCCCCCTACTGTTTAGTTTAAAACTAATGATACTTTCGCCATAAAAATGGTTGATTTGTTATAATGAAATCCTAAGACTAATAATTTCGTAGAAGCAACTTTAAAAAGATTATTTCCTGCTACCTTAAGTACTGACTAGTAATCGTAATATAGCAGGCCTGTATTTTCAATGTTTGGACAATTTGTATCATTATTTCATATACATTTTATTTTGCATATTCTTAAGAATATTTCTTTTAAATAAATGACAATAATACATGTATGCTATTTTACTCACTAAAAAATTTACAAAATACAAAATTTAATTAGTTTTCTTGCAATTGTGGTAGATACTCGAAATTTTAAGTAATTTAAACTTTTATTATGTAAGTTTCATGTTCACTGTGTTGCAGGATGCGACATGGAATTTTGTCCTTTTTCGAGTTTAATCTTTATCACATTTTGGTGGCGTTTTATTGTTTGTATTATTGTCGCTTTAATATTTTAAAATAAAAAATACATTCAACATTAAAGATATAAGAAATGGTTTCATAAATATTATGTAAACAAATACAATCACCGGAAATGAAGTGTAAATCAAGCTCAAAAAAAACTACAATAAGTTAATAAATCAATTTAAGCAAGAGAAGCCTTAAATTACTTTTTGCGATGTTCATCAGCATATTCTTTAATTTTATCAATTATTTTAGATGGTTCATCGACACGCGGTATCTGAAAATAAAATTTAGCTTGTATATCAATTCTTTGTTTTATGAAAAATATTTCTTTTAGTTTTGAGCTTTTACAACAATATTTATTATATATTTCCTTACCTCATAATTTTGACTGATGTACATACCAGTGTATATACCAACACTAAGAGTAAGCTGAAAAAAAAAAGTTTTGTTGAAATTTAAGTGTTAAAAAAGTAGCACATAATAGTTATTGTAATATAATTGGATTTCGGTAGATTTTTCAGTCCTTATTGTTAGTTAAATTTGATTATAAGTTTAAATCGGTATAAAGTTAAAGCCGTGGTACGACCAACGTAGAATTGATTTTAAAATTTTTGATTTTTACTTTAATGTTTTTATATAGAAACAATGTTTTAGCTCGTATTATTTTAAGTCAAAATTGAATTAATAAACATCTCCTAAAGAAGTGAGCAACAGAATAAACGTCGGGAAAAATTTGATTTATTAGCAACTCACTGGAAAAAAATTTTTTTTTTGAAAACTTGAAAATTAAAACTTTAAATTGAAAGAAAGGATGAGAATTTGTTTTAATGAATATGAAAAATTAGCCTTTATTTTATTATTTATTTTTTTTTACCTTTTCGCATAAATTAGATGAGTAATACTCACGTTCAAAAGGTAAAGCTTTTTAGATAAAATTTATTTATTTTATCTTATCTTACATAAGCTTAAGTTTTTAAAATTTTTGACTCAATAAGGTTCATTAAAAAAGTTAAAAATTTGCAATGTTTATCAAAATCAAAATAATCTTTTTATTTCAAGAAATAACATGTACTTGTAATTTATTTTAACCCTCTCCCCCCTGAATGTCTGATTTCGCTACCTTTCCGCCCTAAAGGACGTATACACTCCGTCCATTTTCTTTCTTTTTATTCTTTCCTTATGAACAAAAATAAAAGCTTGTCCGGTTTTTTCCGTTTTTACGACTCCCTCCTCCTTGCTATGTGCATATGTCTTTTATGGTTGACCCTTAAGGACATGTCAGAATTTTAAATAATTCAGTCAGACCCAGAATCTTTACCTGATTTGAAAATGGACAGAGATACTCTTTTATAGGCTGAAAGCTATAGTTGTTAGTGCCTGTCGTAAGTTTGTTTGTATAATTATTAATAGACTGTAAATAATATACATATGTAAATCTAATATTATTAAACGAGCTAAAATTGTATGTATATATATATATTTTCAGACTTTATTTCCAAAACGGGTGCAGCGATTTTGATGAAACTTGGGGGTTAGGTACATATGTGAACAAAATTAGGATTGGGCTGGGTTTTAACTTATCAAAGGCTCCTGGAGGGGCGTGGCACAGCCCTAAACTTTTATTTTCATAACGTCATATCTTGAAAACTATTCAAGATATTATGATGAAATTTGGTACACAGATGCAGATCATAAATGTCTTAAATTTTGCCAAAAGTGGGCGGAATCGGAAAAGTGGGCGTGGCACTTTTCAATAATTGAAAATTTTGATTCAATATTACTCAAAAACGGCACTGAGGATTTTCATAAAAATTTTATAGATAATACCACTAAGAGCAGTCATCATAACATGCTATGTCACTATACTGGCAAAATTCGTTTACGGGCGTGGCACAGCCCACAATATTTATAAACATTATAATAAGAGAATTAACAACACAATCGTTCTGAAATTTCATATGGTGGATATACTTGCTATAAGGTACCTCAAGACGAAAAATGGGTGTAATAGTACCAGTGGGCGTGGCACCTCCCATACAAGCAAAACAGGTTAAATGTTATATTTATTGTACTATGAGAGTAATCTTCTTAAAATTTGGTGAGGAGTTGTCGGTTACTATAAGCTTTGAAATTAAATGCATTTCGACAGGATTGCTTCAGTGGGCGTGGCACCTCCCATACAAACAAAAACCGTTAAATGTTATATTAAGTGCACTATGGGAGTAATCTCATTAAAATTTGGTACAGAGATGTCGGTTACCAAAAATTTTTAAGTTAAATGGATTTTGACGAGATTTCGTTAGTGGGCGTGGCACGTCCCATATATACGAAAATCGTTGAATGTTGTATTTAGTGCACTATGGGAGGTATTTTCTTTAAATTTGGTGTAGAGGTGTCGATTACTATAAGCTTTGAAATTATATGGATTTCAACGGGATTGCGTAAGTGGGCGTGGCACCTCCCATACGTACGAAAAACGTTAAATGTTATTTAGTGTACTATGGGAGTAATTTTTTTAAATTTTTTGTTCCAATCGATAGAGAAAGCACGAAAAATAAAAAAAATTTTTTGTTCCAATAGACTTTTAATTACAGTGGTGTAGTGTTAATATTGTAGTGGTCATTTTTAATATTTGATCACTTAGTGCGTCCTGAGCGATTTGCGGAATTTGTTGCTGTAAGGATATTTTCCTTGTCCTTTGGAGTATCCCGGAAGTAGTCACTCCATAAGTGACTACTTATCGAGGCGGTTCACTCCGAGTCACTTTGGGTCACTTGGAGTCACCGAGGTGAGTGAAAATCGCAATTTTGTGGTTTGCGTGCGATTTTGGTAGAATTGGTCTATAACACCTATAGGCCACGTTGGTGCAAACTCTTAGCGCACCTAATTATGTTTTGCGATGCGTGCAATTTTTTGGATATTATTGCTGTAAGGATATTTTCCTTGTCCTTTGGAGTATCCAGGAAGTAGTCACTCCATAAGTGACTACTTATCGAGGCGGTTCACTCCGAGTCACTTTGGGTCACTTGGAGTCACCGAGGTGAGTTAAAATCGCAATTTTGTGGTTTGCGTGCGATTTTGGTAGAATTGGTCTATAACACCTATAGGCCACGTTGGTGCAAACTCTTATCGCACCTAATTATGTTTTGCGATGCGTGCGATTTTTTGGATATTATTGCTGTAAGGATATTTTCCTTGTCCTTTGGAGTATCCAGGAAGTAGTCACTCCATAAGTGACTACTTATCGAGGCGGTTCACTCCGAGTCACTTTGGGTCACTTGGAGTCACCGAGGTACGTGGAAATCGCAATTTTGTGGTTTGCGTGCGATTTTTGTAGAATTGGTCTATAACACCTATGGGCCACGTTGGTACAAACTCTTATCGCATCTAATTATGTCTTGCGGTGCGTGCGATTTTTTGATTTTATTACTGTAAGGATATTTTCCTTGTACTTCGGATTATCCCGGAGGTAATCATTCCATAAGTGACTACTCATCAAGGTGGTTCACAACGAGTCACTTTGGGTCACTTGGAGTCACCGAGGTGAGTGAAAGTCGTGATTTTGTGGTTTGCGTGCGATTTTTGTAGAATTGGTCTATAACACCTATGGGTCACGTTGGTACAAACTCTTAGCGCATCTAATTATGTTTTGCGGTGCGTGCGATTTTTTGATTTTATTACTGTAAGGATATTTTCCTTGTTCTTCGGATTATCCCGGAGGTAATCACTCCATAAGTGACTACTCATCGAGGTGGTTCAGCCCGAGTCACTTTGGGTCACTTGGAGTCACCGAGATGAGTGAAAATCGCGGTATTGCGGTTTGCGTGCGATTTTTGTAGAATTGCTCTACAACACCTATTGGCCACGTTGGTGTAAAAACTTTGCGCATCTAATTATGTCTTGCGGTGCGTGCGATTTTTTGATTTTATTACTGTAAGGATATTTTCCTTGTTCTTCGGATTATCCCGGAGGTAATCACTCCATAAGTGACTACTCATCGAGGTGGTTCACCACGAGTCACTTTGGGTTACTTGGAGTCACCGAGATGAGTGAAAATCGTGATATTGCGGTTTGCGTGCGATTTTTGTAGAATTGCTCTATAACACCTATTGGCCACGTTGGTGTAAAAACTTTGCGCACCTAATAACGTTTTGCGGTGCGTGGAATTTTTTTTTTTTTGGATGTTTACGAAGTTCGTGAACCAAAGTGACTTTAAGTGACCCAACGTTACTCGGGGTGAACCGCCTCGATGAGTTGTCACTTATGGAGTGATTACCTCCGGGATAAGCCGAAGAACAAGGAAAATATCCTTACAGCAATAAAATTTAAAAAATAGCACCAACCGCTAAACGTAATAAGGTGCGATAAGTTTTTGTACCAAAGTGGCTTATAGGTTTTACCCCTCGTACTAACTGTACAATCGGTTGCGCTCTTTTATATAAATGCTGCGATATCTCAGTCCATTTCGTGTCCAATTTAAATGAAATCGAGCCATTTTGCATTATCCTTTTCATTTCTATTCACTCTTGGTCCAAATCCACTCTTTTCATAAACACTTTTGCATCAGACCACAATTTGACGAAACTAAAAACGAAGCAAAATTGTTGAAAAAAATGGAACAGAAAAAAGTGAAGAGAAGTTGAAGCGTGAAAGTGAAAAGTCAACTTTTTTCAACAAATTCCATATTTTTTCGATTTTTTCAACCTCAAAACGAAAAACCGAACAGTGGTCGGTCTCCAGGTACTAATAATAATAATAATAAAATTAAAAAAAAATAATAATAATAATAATAAAATTAAAAAAAAATAATAATAATAATACATAAAAGTGTTCAGGGTACCCATAGCAGGGATAGAAACTAGTATAACTAGCTTTAGCCCAGTGTAATTTTTTGGTGTTTGACATACAAAAGTAATTGAACAAGTTAGCTCAGTAAAATTTCTAGAACGAAATTAGATTTTATTTGGGGTCATTGAATGAAAATTATCTACAACTGATAGAGATTTTCTTGCTTACGATTTTCAGCAATGTTTTTGGCCTTGCCAAGGTCCTAACTATCACATGTACCACAAGTCGCCGAAAAGCAAAGTTGACAGTTGGCACGAACTGCCTAGGATATTTTGGTTAAAGCCAGTAATTTTTAACTATGTAATATGAAAAGTACTGAATGAAATCACACAGGTTCTTCTCACTTCAGCCGCCTATAGTTGAATCCTAGATCCGAAACTGCGTACAAAAGATGTTTCGTTTTTTGTTTTTTAAACGCGTTAGATTACTTTTAAAATTATTCGAGTCCTCTATTACCGACCCAAAAAAAGTTTATACTTTTATATCACTCATTGTGGCGGGCCAACGTTCCATTTGAGCGTGAAGTCAGGTGGAGCATTGGCATACTTTTCGTTTCTTGTTTAATCAGAAAATTTGTAGACAGAAGCGACGCTCATGTTATTCTTTTAGGTGTTTACCATTTTTTGTTGATAGCGTTATATATTCCATCTGATTTCTAGTCTCTATTACTTTAAAATTTTTGTGGAGATGTAATCGTTGGTTGGTACTATTTATTACATAACTGGACAATTATGCTTAATAATTAAAAATTAATTTAAAGAATGCATAGCAGTAACACTATGGCATCTACGAAACTTCCAAAACCCAACAATTTGCATACATATATGTGTATAAAATAAGTTTACATTTAATGTACCAAATAATAACCAACAAAATTTAAGCTTTCTTAGTTGTAAGATATTAGAATTATCTGGTTTATTTTAATTTAGTTTCACTTTTATGAAAACTGCGAACTTACCAAAAATTTCAACATGTCGTAGAATCCTGAACTGTCAACCGCCACTTTGAAAAGTTCTCCAAAAACTGACAACGGCAATAATTACAAAAAGAGAGACAATTTCGTGGTGAAATTGCAGAAATCGAATCAAATTTTAAGAGAGTGCTCTGATGATGTCAAATTTAAGGAAGGAAAATGTCAAAAAATATATTATTAGGAAAATTAACTTTTTTTGAAGATTAGATAATCGCATAAAAGGCAAATGTTGCTTTCACCCTTCCCCAATAGTTTAATTTAAATTCAAAAAATCATAAAAAATTTACATTTTTTGTTTAAATATTTTTGTGGCTATTTTTTATGTAAATAATATGAATGCTTTGCTAACTCACAAATACACTATAGTAATGAAAAGTTCAGTGAACGATCACGTACTGTCACTATATTTAAGGAAAGACTATGCGTTCGTTATGTGATGCGTGTAGAATAGTGGTGTAAGGTAATTGACTTATTTGCAATTATTTGTACGTAGAGTATCGTATAAATATATAAAATTATATTTTTTTATTATTTTCCTTCGGGAACATTAGTACAGTAGACGTCCAATATAACGTATAACGATATAACGAATTTCTACAGGCCCTATATGGGTTTACTCAAAACGTAAACGTGAAGTGCCGTGAACTAGTTATATTTTGAATAGGATTTTACAAATTTTGGCATTTCTAATTCAGTTGCTGAAAGAAAATATAAAAAAGAAAATATTTGTGGAACTAGAAGCAGATTAAAAGTTGCCAAGATATTATTTAACTTTCGATGACTTAATTTTGTCAACTTTCATAAAATTTTTATCTAATTTTGAACTTATATTAAAGTATTTGTTCCATGTCAACTAGCAACAGTCCCGAATATTCAGCTGCACTCAATTACTTTCAACAAACTGTCAAACTCTTCCCTGAAAGTACAATTTTTGTACCCATTATGTGTCCAAATTATCACTTTTATGTTATGAGCATTTGATGAATGAAAATAATTTAATGATTTTTCATCGCTTCAAACTCTATAACAGAATGTTTGATATTAAACAACAGATCACTTTTAATATTACGTTCACTAATTATTCGTTATTTATCGAGATCATTTTGCCTTTTCCAGTAGTGAATTTTGATTTCCTTTGACTTTTGTGGAATTACCCCTGCAACACAACAGTCAAAGAATATCGAAAGAAATGAAACTCTCGGCAGAATACTAACACCAACGTAATAAAAAATTTATTTGTTTGGTTCATTTAGAAACTCACCCGGGTGTGGTGACTATTTTAAATATGGCTTATCCACTTTGGGTGTTTTATTCCAAATTTGGAATGTACTTACATTTTTTTTTGGAATTTGTCAAAATATTATTATTTTTTAGCCAAAATCTAAGAAATAATTGAATTAAACTAAGAAATAAAATGATAAATGATCTCTTGTTGATTGTATAATTGATAATCAATTGAGCCGTTTATTTTGAAAGTGGCATAAGTCACTTTGTTTCTAAGTCGAGATATTTAAGTAAGCATCCATATTTTTAAACGTGTTAAAACGCAAACCCATAAATGAGCCGTTTATTTTGAAAGTGGCATAAGTCACTTTGTTTTTAAGTCGAGATATTTAAGGGTTTGCGTTTTAACACGTTTAAAAATATGAATGCTAACTTAAATATCTCGACTTAAAAACAAAGTGACTTATGCCACTTTCAATATAAACGGCTCAATTGATTTAATTTTTTTAGGTAAAATGATAACAAATGGCAACCTACAGAGCTGTCACATTGTCTATTGGACTTCACCACCAACGAATTTCAAATATTTACGCAAAACATCGGATTGGTCACAAACGGAATTTGTAATAAATTAAAATGTATATATAAAATAAAATATTAATCAATTTTTCTTCTTTTAGAGGAATCGGAGGAGTATCAGCATTTTAAGGAACCAACTTATAATAACCAATCGAAGGATAATGCAAGAGAAGCTAACAAAACAGAAACATCACGATGACGATAAATACCATAATGAGGAAATTGAAAATGAAATAGCCGTGGAACAGGCTTACTTTAGCTGTCATTCTCAAATTTATTTTTAGTGATAAAAGTTGGTTGAAAGTAAGTAAAAATAATAGTTCGGAATTTCCGGATATAGCTTTCGTAAAAACAATTATAAGTTGGGAACGCCTAAATTAATATCAGAAATATGGGTATCATAGGGAAGATAAGTTTGTGTCCTACAATAACAGTAAGCAAAGTTTTGAAATTGAACTTATAATTTTGGAGATATGACCAAATTTGACCAAATTTTAACAAAAAAACCGTTTTTTATCAAAAAATGTGTTAATAACCTATACTTTCTTTAGCATGCCAAGAAATCTTGGTTCTTTTGCTTTAAAATGATGTACCATTTGCATAGTTTTTTTCATTTTATCGAAAAAAGTAAAATCACTTTGATGAATTTGGTATTAAAATATAGATCCGAGCGACACTTTTTTTATTATTTTTATTGGGGATTGAAACAAAATTTTAAAGTTTCAAGAAAACATAAATATATATATATGTCTGACATATTTTATCTTGATTTAATCCAATTAAGGACTAAGTTGCTTATTTATATTTTTTCAATTCCCCCAAATAATGCCCAAAATTGAGAGTAAATTTCCATAAAATTTATTTTCCAACATACGGTAGGATTACCTTTAGCGAGTTTTGACAATCAATACGTGAGTGAAATATTTTGGCGAAAGACTTTCACTTCTTTTGGTATTCTTTGACGACAGTGGTTAACGGCTGCAGAGCTCCCAAAACCAAAATGTCGTACAAATGACATTAGTAGAAAAAATGGCAATTGCTTAAGAATAGCAAACAAAAGGGAATATAAAAACATAAATTTTCTATTTTGTTTCTCAATAAAATCAGCTGTTTAGCTAAATTAACTGTCATTCTTGTTTATTTCATAATCAAATACTAAAAAATTAAGAGAAGAAAGTTGCAACGATAATGGAAGAAAAAAGTAAGTTTTTACATTAATTCCATTAACTAAATAAAAGTCAAACATTTGCATGTACAATAAAACAGCTGAACAACTAACACTTGATGCACTGCATGATGACTGTCTGGAATGCATCTTCTGTCGTATCACGGATTTAAAATCTCAAATACAAATTTCACGTGTTTGCCGACGTTTTCGAGATATTTATGCGCGTTTGTGGCGACGCAATACATCCTACCATTGTCTTTGCTTTGAAGACTGGAGGGAGGAGTACGAGTTAACCTCGACAGACTTTGCATATTTCGTAAATATATTACGTGATGTTATACGAGAGATCAAATTGATTTCATACAACTTACCTGATTTCCTTAAAGAAGTGCAGGACACTCTCAACATCGAAAGCTTTCCCAATGTACAATGTTTCAAAACTGAAAATTTTATGGACTTATTTGCCTCTAGCGTTGACATTTTTGTATTGGCCACACTACTGCCAAATGTAAAGGTACTGAAGCTGACGCAAGCGCTAACAGGGCGTCATTTAAAAGAGTTCCAACAATTGCAGGAATTGCATTTGTATCATGATTACGAAAAGGATTACGAGTTGAAAAATCAGTACTTACATGAAATCTGTGAAAGCTTGCCAGAGCTACGCGTGCTAGACATACGCAGTTACGAGATGAGTAATCTCGATTTATGTAATATTGATAAATGTCAGCAGCTGGAGGTGCTAAAGCTAAATCTTAATGTATTGAAACCAGTACTGGTTAAAGTTTTGGCATTGCCAAAACTAAGAACATTAACTGTTCTACTGGATAATGTTATCGATGTGAGTCGCATTATTAACGTTGATACATACGATTACAAAATATATGAAACTCAAGAATTTTACTATATACTCCAACATATGAGTGACCGTATTACGGGCATCGCTGTAGACAACTACTATATGCCATTGAAATTTAATTGGGATGATAATTTACAAATTTTTAAACATAATAAACTGACAAAATTCGCTTACTCCAACTATGAATATTCAGATGAAATGTTGGAAAAATATACCTCAATGAAAGAGCTACGTTTGCTGTGTTGTCGCAACTGGCCACAGTTGTCGAATGAAACCCTTCTGAAAATTGTCGAAGCCTGCACAAAGTTGGAGCATTTAGATATCACTTATTGTAGTCGCATTGATGTTGCTTTTGTGCAGGACGTTTTTGATGTACTAAAGCGCATGCAACCGAAACGAAAGCATGTTTTAAGTATTTATTATTATATGAGCGGCATAGATACTGGTAGCATCGATAAGGTTGGTATTAAAATGTGTGCTATAGTATTTAATTTAGTATTATTGAATTTTCCAGCATCCTGCTTATGTTGAGTGGCAGAGTTTAATTAAACTCTCTATTCATCTGCCTCCAAATTCAGATCGAGGACTAAGTTTTGTTCAACGAGGATTTGAATTTAATTTTGATTAAGGAAAATAAAAATCTGCCAGTTTTTAAATATAAAGTACCAAGTATTTTTATTGCAAAAATGGTAAAGGTCGAGTGCCAATTTTAACATTTTTTCACCCTTTTTTTTCACCTTAAGCAATCGCCTAGCCTTGCGTTTTAGTTTTGGCATCGTGTAACAAAATCAAGTTGACGAACAAAATAATTGATCCAAATTGTTTGATTTTCATGCGTGGTGTATGCTGTTTTTGATTTCGCGAATCGCAGGTACCGCACTCACATAGGAAAGAACGCAAAGTCCGCCAATTCGTACGATTTGATTCAAAAGTCTCAAGAACGTAAAAAAAAACTTTAATTTGCAATGCACGAATTTTATTTTCACTGGCATTCCAGCCATGAAAAAAAAAAACATTCTTCAATTGTAGATCAAAACGTTTAGTTCTGATGTTTTGGGATATGCTGAATTTAAGTCCGGTAGAAAAAATTTCTACACCACGGACTTTGAGATATTAAAATTTAGTTTTTGCATTGTAAAAAAAATATATTAAAAAAAATTCTTTGATTTATCAGTGTAGATATTTACACTCTCTCTTGATAATTGAAGTCTGTAGAGAATCTTGGATTAATATGCTCAGACGCACCAGCATTTTTTTTGTCGGCCTATTCCTCTAACTCCCTCCGAGTTCAATGCTAGAGGGCAGTAGCAGACCTCCGCCTGCTTTCTTCGTTCTGAACGTTATAGTTATATATAATATATACATATATATGTACTTCAATGAAGTTCCAAGTGCTTTATTAATTATGCAATATTATTTACATAAACAAATTATAAATAGCCATTTTCTGAACTTTATCATTCAAGTGATGTTGAAATTAACACAGTGTTTTAATACAAGTTTAATTTGAAAGTGAGTTTCAGAATTAAGCTTATAAATACTTAAACTACTCGAATTACTTATTTAAACAATAATTCTGGCACTTACATATGTATGTTAAAAACAAAATTTAAATATTAAGATTAAAAAAATATATGTTTCTCTATAGGTGATAACTTGCCAAGCGTACCTTCCGTCACGAATGGATTGATCAGATTACAAGCAAAAATTTATGTACTTGCATATTATGTATAGAAATCAAAAGAAATATGTATGGAACGTTCCACGTCGACCGCACTAGTTGCTTTTCTCAAAAACATTCAATTCATGTTGTTCAATGTGATGTACACGACAACAGTTACCAAATTGTATGATAGACAATTTTTTTAAACAACTATAATTTCTGCAAAAATATGACATGCATTTTTTAAGTACTAATGTATGGATTGACTTTTAAGAATTTAAAAATTTATTTGTAGTTGCAAGGAAAACATTTTGGGTCGCCGTATAGAGTGAAGATTACAAATTAAAGTACATACTTGAGTTTCGTCTAATTTTTTCGTTGCGTCTAACTTGGAATAGGAACACTGAATGGTTGACATTGAACGTTCCATCGACATACATACATACATAAATGTATGCAAATTAGGTCGGATAAATTTATATGGAAGGAAATTTTGACGAACTGACTCAGAGAAATTCGTTAAGTTTGAATACCTTCCGGAGGGGTAAACTGCACTAAAAATATATGCTTTCGTCTATAAAGTTTCTCAACATCATCCAAACTTTATGATTTTCACTGAGCCAAACCACCAAAAAAATTTGACCCGGCCTATTGTAGGCATGTATGTATGTATATGGAAACTAGTTTTTTAGTGCAAAGAAATTGAGAAATTTTTATTGTTTTACGTTGTTTGCCATAGTACTTCTGCCTAAAACTTGGGTAAATAAGCGGAATTCGGCAGCGGCGCAAGGACTATATCCTTATAGTATGTTTAACACTGGCTTCGTTAGTTATAGGCTTTATTAATCCTATAGCAGTAAAATTTCATTGCATACATAGACACACAAGTTAACTTTGAAGAACTAGATTTGCCAGCAATAAACATACATACATATACAGATGTATGCATAATTAAAAACATTTGAACTTGTGACGAGTGGTAAGAGTTTTGAAAAACTTTATCTTGTTTTTTCGAATAGATACCACATCTTTCTTGGGTTATTCGCTAAATGTTTTCAAAGAGTAAAAGCTTTGATTTTTTAGAACAAGTGAAATAAAGTATTTGCTTATTGAATTGCACTTTTGCAACCAGGCCTTATTTATTTATTTTTTTACTATTTAACCTTCAATTTTTACTTGGCGCAGAATAAAATCCCATGTGTCTTTCCAACGTAAATCGACAATATCTTTGGACGATAATTTCCTTATGCCATAACTTAAGGCCAAAAATCTTGTGTATACCACTATAACCGCAAATAGCCATAGTATTATAGTCAATCGATAAGTACGCACCCACCATAGGGCAGATCCACAGTGGCGTCGCAGTAAATAATCAATATGTTCTATTACATAACACATCAAAAGAAGCTTAAACAATAAAGCTGGAAAATAATTGTGTAAGAATAATGTACGATCCACGAAGAAATATGGAATATAATGTATGAGATAACCCACAAAGAATATATCGCCTGTTTCGATAAATCGTTGCCACACACGCGGTGGTAGATCATAACATAAACGACGGCGACGTAATAAATAGAATACATATAATGCGGCATATATAAATAGCGACAGTGTACCAGCATACCAGATTAATATATTTCCGAGCAAATGGATTTGACCATTAGACTTGTTATCCACCCAATAGGCGATGCCTTTATCCAGTAAAGGCCATTCAAGCGGCTCCGAGCTGTACATGTGACTTTCGGTGTGCTTAGTGTGCCATATCATTTTAGCTTGTAGCTCAAAGAATTTTTCAAAAAATGATAGGCGTGTCTTTTTGGTCGGTATCATTTCTGCACTGAGTAGTTGGAGTTCACGCTCGCGTTGATTTTGAGCTGTCAAAAGATAGAAAAAGAAATGTATGAGACTTACATTTTTATATTTCAATTACTTTTTAAGTTGTTGGAGCGTAATAGACTGGACAATTTTCCATAAAAAAGATTAAGTCCATTTATCGCGTGTATGTTCAAATACTTTTCATTATATAAAGGTTAAAAATAAATACCCTTCGAATTATCGTTATACTTATATAGGCGGTAGGCCTTGATTATATTCAAACTTCGACGACTACTGTACCGGTTTTGTATAGAAGATTATTAATCTAAATAGAGTTCAATTGCTTAGTATTATATAATGGAAAACTGTAAGATACTTTTGAGTCTGCGTCGGGTGTGTACTGAAGCCTTTCGACAATCATTGCATCGGAACCGTTAGGTAAGGTCCCAAATAAATGATCGCTGGAACAAGATATTCATGACTGAGAACAAATCTTGAAAAGAATTAGAGACACTCGCTAATGACCGTGCACGTTGGAATAGTTTTGTGGAGTCCCTATGCTGTGTGAGGAGATGAAGGTTATTTGAAGGTCAACGTTAGTTTTTCAAATGGAAACCCCTATTTTTGAACTCGGATTCCGGAAGAGCACAAAATTTTACGTTCAGATAGGTATTCATGTTAGATGTCAAAGTGACCCCTGAAGGTCATTTCAGGGTCGAATTCCCGCTTGGTGCAGAAAAGCAGCAGCCAGTTAAGGCAAGATTGTGCAGCGGTCCAGCCAATGATTGCTAGCTTTTCTGCACCAAGCGGGAATTCGACCTTGAAATGGCCTTCAGGGGTCACTTGGACCTCTAACTTGACTTTTGACTTATTCAGCTGTGTAAGTTCAAATGGGACACCTGGTATAAAGAGTATTTATCATTTGTATGGTGGAAAGCAGTGCCCACCAAATGCTTTCCCAAAAATCTCATAAAGGTACAAAACTGCGTATTTGGATTAATTGAAACAATTCGTATCAGTTTGGAAATGGTCCTACACATCGCACCAATAGATATCTACATAGAATGGGTGGCAGCACAAAATTCTGAAAGATTGAAAGTAGCTGGTAGTATGTATGGACAACGTAAAATATGAGACATACATCGCTCGGAAGGGGAAATATGTTACGCGAATTGTTTGAGCTTCCTGATTCCGTTCTTTATGCTGAAATATGTATATATAAAGAGCAAAACCACTCAGACTGTAAAAGCTTCCAACTTTTTTTTGACATTCTTGCAGTGATAAAAGTTCTCAACTCCAAGATATTAAATCGAAAAATATATACATAGGTATTTTGATAAGCCCCAATGATAAGAAATGGCGATGCA
This sequence comes from Meiosimyza platycephala, assembly GCA_963662105.1. Classification (NCBI taxonomy): domain Eukaryota; kingdom Metazoa; phylum Arthropoda; class Insecta; order Diptera; family Lauxaniidae; genus Meiosimyza; species Meiosimyza platycephala. The sequence goes on along the minus strand of OY759208.1, from coordinate 100,334,044 downwards.
ACTGAGTAGCCGATGTATAAATTCTACTTCAAAAACTTTTGTGAAAAGTTTAAATCTCAAAAGAATGGATCAATTTTTGGGATATATTAAATATACGCCAGTACACACATGAATCTTGACCAGCCAGTGCACAATTATTTGCACGATGTTCTTAGTTTCGCGTACACTTACTTTTCGTATACCGGTGCTCTTCAACATTCCAAATTGTATCAATTTGCTCGACATTACGATCCGCAACAACTTCGTGTTGATTAAAACCCCAATCGGGTAACTGGCGACCACTGAACCGTAAAGCAGAGCCTGTGCCTTCGTGAATTAGACGTACTTGCGATTTAATTGCATGCCAAACTGCTCCTTCCTAAAAAGTACAAAGCAAAAATATATTAATTAGATGCTAAATCTTCTGTGCATAACTACAATATTGCACCCTTAATCTTACAACTTACTGTGTCCTTGTTTAGTATTTCAACACGCCACAACAATTGCGATTCCATATCAATTTCATAGTCAATGTAGCAAGTCACTTCTTGACACTGCGGTGTCATTGGTGCAGCTACATCATGTGAATTGAGCGCCCGACTTGTTATACCATGCACAAGTTGTATGATATCACCATCACGAATCACATCCAAATTACTATCAACTACCAGATCATCACGTTCCGGACGCTTAATAATCCACCAGTTGTTAACATCCTTAAAAGAATAACAAGTAACTTGTTGCTGATGCGATGAGCCGCGTTTATCCGGATAACGCACCGGATAAACATGTGCATGTGAATGAAGCCAGCAGGTGCGTCCATGTGTGTGTCGCAGCGTAACTTGAGAGCCGTGCACTACTTTTAACGGTTGCCCTTTGGTGATAGAGGCGAGACCACCTTCTAGTGAAGCCTGAAATGCGCTTGTCATGACACTGTCATGCGGCCCAGCGCGATAGACCGTTAGCAAATGTATGTAAAAAATTCCCAAATATATCGCCAACGGAACTACGCTAAATAGTATGATACGCGTTAATGTCTGCAGTATTAGCTGAAAATCTGAAATGGTGAAATATATTAAAGAAGTGATTTTGCATTTGTTGAAATGACGACGGATTGTTTTTCATAGAAGCGTACACCAACTCCTCAACACTCATAACTTTACACCGAGTAAAAACTATGAAATTTAAACAGTTTGAGCCTATCCATGACATAAAATCATTTCTCCTTATCTTGGAATTATAAAGAATGATAGATCTCTTACAGGAAAGGTAAAGCGTGCTTGTAGGGCAAGTTAAAAACTCCCTGAGGTTAGAAACTTCCATTCAAATTTTGACGTTGAAAGAGTTAGACGTTCAAAAAGGTTGTATTTTTATACCGAGTATAATTAGTTTAGTGTATAGAAATAGGGTGGGTTATGACGTAATGACGTGACTATTGGTTCTAATCTCTTTTTAATCTTACTAGTAGTTCATATCATGCTAGTCTGCTGTAGACAAATCCGGTACTCTTTTAAAACATCTATACTACATTTTCGTAACATAACTTACCCGATACTGTTGGATCGTAGAGTAACTGCCACAAATAGCGACACATTAAATAGACCGCCAGGAAACCGGTTAGAATACCAATATACTTGATACTTGCGGCAAAGGTCAGAAATGATGTGGCTCCAACGCCACATACTAACCAAATTGGACCACCAAAACGACAGCGTTGAAATTTCAATAGAAAGTATATTCCGATTGTACAGAATAAAAGCAGCATAGATTCCATTAAAATAAATCGTGATTGTGTCAGCAACGCATTATCGAAAATGATTATTAAGCCACCAAGCAATGAGGTCCAACGATGCAGACGCACTTCGAGTAGAAGTTTGTAAACAGCAGGCGCAAGCAGACTGCCACAGAGTGCAGGTACAAAACGCAACCAAAATAGGGGTACATTTGAGTTATACTCGGCACCAATATGTGGAAATGTGTAGTTGCCATCGTAGCCTGCCAGCCACGAAACTCCAGCAATTAACTGCTTCCCGAGTGGCGGATGTTGGTCAAAGAAAAAAGTATTCCGTATATATAGCGAAATGTATTTACCATAGTGAAGCTCATCAAAACTGAAAAAAAAATTAAAATTAGTTGGAGGAATTGAGTGAATTTAGTAACTATCTTTAAAAAAATATTTTATGAAGATGCTACATATTACTTTGAAGTCCAATAAGGCAAGAGCGTTACCTACTAACGTTATATCAAACGGTTTTGAGACTTTTAACCATTAATTGCCGCAAAGGCGAAAATCTAAATAAAATCTATAATGTCTTATTGGTGGTATTCCATTATAAAGTCGCCAATGCGAGACAGTAAAATTTTTAGTACTTACCTACGGCTTAAATATCACAAAATTTTGACAATATATAGTGGTTTTGTGACCAGATTTAGATTGAGCTTAGCTAAGAACATAAGGAAAATACATTTTGATCTATCCAGTTTGTACTTTGAGATACTTAAGCCATATGTACCAAATATGTTATTTCCCTATTTTTTTTAACTCCAGCGACTTTATGCTGGAATATAATGAAATTATTAATTGCTAGAAAAATAAGAAGTCTCCACAATGAAGTTGTGTCTGGTCTAGTTAAAGATGACATCGACATGATGACATCGTAATAGTACTTTAAAGCACAGAAGTATGCCCTGCTTTGAAAAAATAATTTTAAAATAGTTTTTTATTTTGCCAATGCTATGGACATTAAAAGATTTACCATATGAAATTTTCGAAAGCGCATTGTTTACTTAATATTAGAATACAAAAACTAAAAACAAAAATAATTTTGCTAAATTAATTTTGAAAAAAATTAATTTAATAAATACGGTCGGTTCAAAAATTTGAAGCCCAACAAAAAAATGTTCATGTCAATTTCAGAAAAATTTTTTATAAAAAAAAACCAGAAATCTAAGAAACACGCTAATACAATATATGTACATTAGGGTGATTCAAATTGTTTACGACCCTGTTCAGCCCAACAACATTAATCACCTATTCATTAAGATTCCTTTTTAACAAAAAATAATTTGTCCATACAATTTACATGTAAAACTAGCAGGCTTCGGTGCCACCTTATGAAATTGAGCTACAGAGCTGAATTTTCGTGAACTTTTTCTTCATATCATAAACTTACTTTTTAAGCAACAGCGCTCTAGAAAAAAACAAAAGGTAAAAAATTTGAATCACCCTAATGAATATATGAAAAAAAAATACATATTGTGAAATTCGTTGAAATTGAGCTTTTTTCCTTTCTGTTATTGACTTTTTTCAAGTAGCACTCGCCGGATACTTAACATATTTTTGCGATTCCAATATCGTTTCTTACATATGGGGCATTTCAGCCGAAGCGGACAATGAAAATAAAGTGAGGACGTGAAATTTGTTTATATTCCGGTTAGTTATACATCTAGTAGACATAAATGTGTGCACATAATTTTTTTTTCGTATGAGGCTAAATTGCCGAGTTATGGGCTTCTGAAGAATTTGCGAAGTTCAAAGACCGTAATTTTTGAACGCTTTTATTGGAATTAAGGAATTTATAATAATATATAACCAATATTTCTTTCTTTTTAATTTTTTAGTCAAATTTGAATTTAAAATTTTTTTATGTATTGAAAACTGGAAGTACAAATTTCAAATCAAATTTTCAGTAACTTCGACATAATATTTTTTAAATGTTTTATCTTAAAAAAATGGCCATAAGTATATAGATGTTTCACAAAAAATATTTCAACGTGATCATTATTAGTTAAGGAGATATATGTATAAATAAAAGTGCTTAAGAAAGTGCCACGTCCCATACAAAGTGCGGCACATATGCACTTCAGTTCATATATCTCGTAAACTAATGTAGATCACATTTAAAAACTTTTAGCATATTACCGGTGTATTTTATGCTTTATTTTAAAGTAAAAATAAAAAAATAAAATATGTCGAAATTATTTAAATTCTGAGATTAAATGTTCACTTTCGGTTTTCTACAAAAAAAAATTAAATTTCAAATCTGATTTCATAATTGAAAATAGCAGTAAATTTCCTATAGAAGCCACAATATTTAATATTGTTGAAATGCTTCCGAAAAATCCATTCTTGACAACTAAGCCTTACACAAGTGTTTACACATTCTAGAAGTATGTACAACTAAGCCGAATATGAACAAATTTCAAAATCTCATTTTTTTTTGCATTGTCCGCTTCGCCTGAAATGCCCCATATGTAAATTTCCAACGTAATAAACTTATTTGTTGAAAATTTTAAAAATGAAATAAATGGGTAGGTACATTGATACAAATTAAAAAATCAAATACATACATATAGCAAATTTTGGCTACTCAGATGAAGTAGAGTAATGAGAATATAAAATAAAAGACAAGACAAGATCTATAAAGCGAGTGCTATGTTAACAAGCAACTTAAACTTACCGTCTCTTAGACGATAAATATCGTAAATCCACTTAAGAAAATTTTATTACATTATTTCATAATCCGTTCTAATTTAATTATTTGGGTGAAAATCACTGAGGCGAGTAGCTTTGACGTGCATACAAAATTTGTTTAGGATTATTTTTGTACTGTACAAACCTCATTGCTAATTTTTGAACCATATAAGATGCGTCAAATCTTATTGTATGATGCATCTTTATCTCTATTATATATTTGCAATTTTCATTTTAACGCTTACTTTCCAAGATAATAAGCAAAACCTGTAAGCCGCGATCATATCTTGCGTATTAGCTGTTTACTAATGGATGCATGTCTTTGATACCCAAAAAAAAAAAAAAAATCACAAACTCTCAGTTTATAATACTAGGCACTTATCATACTCACACAACATTATGCGGCGTTGCGAGCCGATAGAAACGCGTACACAAGCCGAGCACAAATAGCAACCAGGTGAATAAATCCAGACGCAAATTTACGGTAAACTTGCTACTATCTAAGGCTGTAACGACACCACTGCCAGCGCCAAAGTTAACAAAATCATCATCATCACTGTCCACACCAGAATCTGGTGAGCCATCACGATGTGATGTTGTCGCGGTTAGCGCTGGTGAAAAACGTTTACTAGCGCTACGACCGCTGCCATCGCTGCTGCCGCTTAGATGCGAGAATGTTGAGGCTGCTCTTAGCTGTTGCTGCTGCTGCTGGAGGCTAGAACTAGAGCTGGAGTTGGCTGGAAAACTGGAACGTAAAAGTCCAACAATTGCTGCTGCTGTATTAATTGCTGCTGGTTGTTGTTGTTGCAGTTGGTGGCAAGAATTCGCTTGTGAGAGTGGGGCATTTAAGCGGCAGTTGACGTCACGACAACAGCTAACACTTTTTGCAGCCGCAGCGACAGCACTTAGTGCAGCGATGCCATTGCATAAGTTGCGTGCATCAAGTTGTTGTTTTTGTTGTATCAATAAATGCTGTTTCCGTATCGTATCGAGTTTGTCGTTTGCTGCGTTCCGTTGAAGTCTTTCGTTTTGCGCAGCGCTGCTGCTATTGGCGTTGGTGTTGGCATTGTCTGCATGTTGTTGTTCGCCAGTCTGCTTAGATTTCGTCTTACAAGTTTTACGTTTTTGTAAGGTGCTCGTATATGAGGCTGACATACTTAGAGAATTTTTTCTTTTCAACTTTGTTTGTACTTTAATTCTCGCGTTTTTTTACGATATCGCATGCAGAAGTAAATAAATGAGAAAAAATTGTCGACTTTCACTTTAAATTTATGTGAGATAATACTTTAGTTATTTAATTATTTTATTTTTCGTTTTAATTGTATTTCGCTGATTACTTTGTTTCATTTTACGTAATTTTTCATTTGCTTTTCGTATTTTCCGACATTTCTTAAGCACCTTTATTTACAATTTTCTCACAATTCATAATTTTATGCATTTTTTTCTTGTTTTTATAAAAAAAAATCACAAATGTTTTTTGCGCATGCGCAACCAAATTCATTTGTATTGCGCTACTCGCCTTATCTTTTGCTACAGCACACAACCTTCGCCACGTATTCTCCGTCACAAACTGTAAACGAATGGAATTTCTTATTAATTTAGCCAGGAAAAACAAAACAAAAAAAAATAAACAACGAGAAGCAGAAAAAACTTAAGAGCAAACGGAAAGTATAACTTTTTTATTTGTTAAATGAAAGCTATGCGCGTTACACTCCAGAGAGAGCGCCATCGCAGACTAATCGCTACAGAGCTTTAAGACGGTCTTAAGAATCAAAAAATTTACCTGATTTTGTTGTTTTTGCTGTTATGTCCATTACTGGTATGCAGCCCGCAGTCTTGTTCTTTAGTCTATTGCTCGACTAATGTTGTTGCTGTTGTGGTTTCTTTTCATCTTAACACTTTTTTTTTGTTATTGCCTATTTCGTACTTTTAGTACGCTCAAGTATCTCTCTGAAATTTGCTCTCTCTTGCCACTGCATACTTTTGCAATTACTCAGTTAGCTTTGGTACTCGTATTGACTTAAAATTTTTGTTCGTGAAAAATTTCTTTTAGAGATTTTGTCTGTACCTCAATCTCTTCGGTTGCTCTCAAACTCTTTAGCTAAATTTTGGTATTTTTTGCAGTTGCCGATTAAGTCAAAGTTAATGAACTTGTTATTTAATTAGTTACACTGTGGGAAAAGAGAGTTGTGTAGAATGCTTATCAGAAATTTTTATTATTTTCATAAGTAGGTGTTGAATATTAAAAAAAATAAAGATTTCAGCGACTAAAAGATGTGTTATCCCCCCCCCCATCGAATGGTTTTCGGTGGCTTAAAACTTTCCAAAAACTTTGACAAAAAAACAATACATACTTCTAAATTATATTTCTCATATCATACCGATTAAAGTTTTAGAGAAATTCTTTAGTATTATTAAATACGTTTTCATTGCATTTTCAATTTCAAAACTCATTCATCAAATTCGGTATCGACTTAGTCCATTCCATTTGAAAATGTTCAGTTCGTTAAAAGCATACCACGGTTCTCTATTCGGAATGGTTTGAAATATTTCCCTAAAAGAAGGTTCAACCACTCATGAATCACAGCACAGTGGTGGCAAATTTAGTATTCTTGAACAAAATACAACATCGTAAAATGCGTTAATTCAATATAGCCATATAGCTTGAATTCGAACAAACTCAGCACTTTTAAGTTTTTATTAATTAACTTTATAATCATGTCTTTGGAACACACAATAAAATTTGATCCTTATCCTTTATCATACTGAAGCTTCAGCAGCAGTAACAATTTTAATTCAACTTTTGTAAAAATAGCAAAATCAGCAAAATTCTAGAATTTTTAAAAATTCGAATCCACCATTCTTATCTATATAAAAGAAGACTTTTATCTGAATAATTGCATACACGTACAGTGGTGAACAAAGAAGTCCGGATAAACAAAAAATTTTTAAAAACGGTTTTTAGGATCCCGTCAACCTCTTTGGCTTGTTTTAGAGGTAGGACAATATCTTAGTATAAATAGAAGTCATACTTTTAGTTATTAATCGTTCTTGTGTTGTTGTGTTGGAAAAGATGCCAAATCATAAAAAAAGGAACGAAGCGGATAAGCGTGAGATTTTGGCGTTTCACTAGGCGACTTTTTGATAAAGTACCGATGATCGACTTTTAAAAAATATTAGTCTTAAAAATCGGCTGTAGAAATTAGAAAAGAGTTTGTTGAATGTGGAGTAATAAAAATTTCTCCAAAGACTATGTGACGAAGGCTCCATGATGCTGGTTTATCTGCAGATCGTTTAGTTAAAAAGCCTTTCTAGACCAATCGAATGCGCCGGAAACGCTTGGATTGGGCCAACTAGCACAAAATGAGGACTGTATCCGATTGGCAGAATGTGATCTTCTCAGATGAATCAAAGTTCAACATATCCGGCTCCGATGGAATGCTACACGCGCGCAGATGAACTGGAGAGCGTTATAGCTCCCAAAGAACATTTAGGCAACCAATTAGTAGAATGGTCTGGGGATGCTTTTCTTATTACCAAGTTGGACAACTGAACTTGATGGAAGGAACTGTCAAAGCAGCCGACTACAAAAACATCATGATAGAAAACTTGGAGTCTTCTATAGAAGAGCATTTTTCGCGTGTGGACAACGAGATGATTCTGCGCCTTGTCATCGAGCGCAATTGGTGTCTAACATCTCCAGTTGTATTGATCCGATCAATGTCGGATTTTTTTTATATATTACTTTATAACGATGGCTTTCGAAAAAAATTTAAAAAAAAATTTTATACTGTCAACAAATAAAAAATAATAACAAATTAAATGTTTAAATAGTTTTAACATGCTGTCCCCCCAACTAGAATACATTTAAAAAAATAACATTTTGTTCTTTATTCTTTTATCTGCAAAACCCTTTTTACAAAAAAGGGGGTCTCTGTTAGATCAGAAGTTATTAAATATTTTGTAGGACGAATCAAAATTTAATAACGAGTGTCAAATACTCGTTTTTTTGTTGTGACTCGTAAAGCATCGCAGAACATCACATAAACGTTGCTTAGCCTCGAAAAATATCGAAAAAATGGTAACTCGATAGATTTCACATTTCGCTTTCAAATGTGCAAGTAATGCTATCTACTTTTTCCTAAAATAATTTTACTTTTTTGCACAAAAAATTTGACTTTTTACCATTTTAACGAAAAACTATTTTATTTTGGGAAGGCCGGAAATTCCTTCTTTTTAACTTGGCAACCCTGTTTGAAGATTTCATCTGTCGAAAAGTATTGATTAGTATCAGAAACATCGAAAAAGCTGATTAATGTCGAAAACAATCAAATTGTAACAAAGACAATCGAAAAAGCTGAAAGGCGAAAAGTATAGTAGTAGGATAGTATCGAAAAAGTTTATCAAGTTTGAAATTTTTCGAATACTATCGAGAACATCAGAAAAAGTCAAAAATTATTGTGCCGGAAATCAAGGAATGCAGACAAATTTACGATTTTACCAAGATAAAAACCCAAAAGACAAAGCGAGCATAGTTCAATTCTGGTTAATATACAAGTGCCCTTAGTTGATGACACCGCCAGCATAGTCACCTGACCTAACTGTGCTTGTAAATTTATTGCCGATTTTGGAAAAAAAATATCCAAATACACAACATTTCAAACAAAAACGACCTAAAAGAGGCACTTACAATTGAGTGGCGCTATAATTCGCCAGATACCAATACAAAATTTGCTGCTTCGATGGCAAACCGTCTTTAAGCTGTAGTTGATCAAAGAGGCTACCACACTACATAATTAAAATTACAAAATCATTATTTTTGACAATATTTTACAATTTATACACATCTACATGAAATAAGCTGAGACATGAAAAATAGTACTATGTAGTCCAAGAAATATTTTTTACAAATAAATAAACATTTTTTTTTTTAAACTAAAAGTTTTGTTCTTTCAAATGATATCAGAATTTTTTTTTATATTCCACTTAGTTTCAAAATTACAAATCAATGAAGTTAAAAGTATGCACTGCATGAAATAAGCGATATATTACGAAATGTGCGATACTACTTATATATGTGAAATAATCTTTAATTCATGCTAAAATGAACAAATTATTTAAAATAAGATCCATTGCTTAAAATATTCAATTGAAGCCAAAGTTTTTAGAGAATTTAGATATGTATAGTTTTTTATCGATTCAAATGTCGTTGACATATTTGTATGCATTTTCATATTTCACACGAAAATGCACACACACACAATATAGAAATGCTCACACTTTTGTGACTAGACTAGTCAAATGCATATATGTACACAAATTTAATAAATAACGCATGTATATAAAACAAAGATGAAACTGAATATGATTTCACTAAATCTGTATACAAAATTAACTCATACCTGTAGACACTGTCCACTACATATTAGTTATAATACATAGATACACACACAAACTTATATGTACAAATGTATATAAACCAAGCGAAACCACAACTGTTTAAGCTGAGCTAGGAGAAGAACGTGGCTAAAATCAAAAAACCTCAACCCAATTCCAACATCAGTTTAAATCAACTCAAACCATTTCTACCCCATCCAATCGAATATATCCAACAAAAAGCAACCCTGCTTCGACAAAGCCAATGCTGAAACTCTCATCCTTATTCTATCAAATGTGCACATTCGTTGGGGAGCTGGAAGTTTGAGTCTCCCAGAGTCTCGAAAACATGAGCATGAGTGCGTTGCATATCATACCATGTGTGAGTTTCGGGTGTTACCAAGCCGTCACCGACAAAATTGTTGCAATTGTGGTTGATACGGTGCAGCTGAAGCTGTAGGTAGTATTCGTTGTTACTATCTGGTGTGTTGTGCAACTAACTGCATTTATGTATCCCGGTAGGAAAATCAGTTGTAAGTGACAAGAAGGAAGGAAAACGACTCATCATGAAAATACGCTTTGGCTTTTTATTGTTACGGACATATTACGATATTCTAAAATCTCAAAGGTCTCTTTAAAGTCTTCATGGAGCTGAGGCACTAATAATAAATAATATTGTAATTTAATTTGTAACAGTAAAAATATGAATAAAAAAAAAAAACTATATCCATGCACTTCAGAAAAACTATTCGCAGCAAAAACAGAGAGGGAAAAATCATCAAAGCTTGCTTTGTGGAATTCACAATGGACTTGTGTGGCTTTAGCTTTTCTTGTTTCGATCTCTGGAAATTTGCTTAAAGCAGTATCATTTCGCTCAATTTATAACACATCATTTTCTATCAATCAGTGAAAAAATGTATTGGATCATCCACTGGATATGTCTCCCTGTGGGTTTCACCAAAACGTTGATCAAAAAGTTACCCTTTGCGTATTTCTTGATCTTGTGACCCATCCATTGCTAGCATTACTATACTTTATGCAAATTCCTACTGGGTGGATTCCATTTCTGTGGCTCATATGTATGCAAAAAGTATCCAATGGGTTCTGTTGTTTTGCTTTGCTCCGTTGCTTAGCTGTGTTGCAACATGTGTGCAACTTTAGGTTTCGCAAACATATAGGTTAGAGACATGGCTGTGCAGCTTCACAGGCATTGCTAGCGGAGTATTTTTTTTATTTACGTTTACTAACACCATCTTGCCGTTGGCCAAGTGTGGGTGAAGAATATATGATGTGTCTGAGATGGAGTGTACCACCGTTGACTTGATTTGGGTTATGCTCTTGCCTCGGCTCACTACAGCATAATCATTACAAATCCCTTCAACGACACTACTCGTATACTGTGAGAATACTTGTAGGCGCCGCCAGCAAGGCAGATGCTCATATATATCCCGACATTGGTCGGATGGCTGGGTGGCTGGCTGTTTGACTCACTATTTTGGTTTTATATTCCCATGCTTGGTTGATTGCCGCCGCCATTAAGGTAGTCTACTGCTATTTATTGCATTAAGCCTGCTACAGCAACCTTTTTGCCACTTCGGCTTGTTCGTTTGTATTGCTGGTTGTAGACAACAACTTCATTTCCATCTGAAAAGCCCACAGGCCCACTTATTCCTATATGCTGAACTCAATTCGTGTGCGATCCGCTGACGTCTCAAACACCCTCTGCATGTGAATGTTCACAAATGAATGAGAACAAGGACAAGGACATTGTCGCCGCCACCGACGTCGTCGTAATATTTTGTCGTGTTATCAACGTGTGTTCCTACTGCTACTGCGTCTCCTACACCTACTCATGTTCATCCATATTATTCTACTCCCTCATAGTTGATGTCCTCTTTCGCTGTGCGTTTGCTCTTTAGCGTTGGGTCGTTGTGTTACCATTGTATTGCAATCGCTGGTGGCAGGACCAGTGCAAACCAAAGTAAACCAGACCATCATCATTCATGGGTACAACGACAACAAGTACAACAACGACGACGATGACGATGACGACGACGACGATGAGTCAACGATGGCGATGAGACTGTTGAGCACGATGGCGACGACGACGACTACGACGACGGCACAATGACATTGACATTGAACTAGGTCGAGGACGTTTATACGTATCGTAGCCATTCACTGTAACACCGTAGCGAATAACCGTCAACGACTTGTAGTAGACTTGTCTACCGTCTGCCGCCTGTTGTCGAGTTTTAACGGAAGTCGCTGTTGTCGACATTTTCGTTGTTGGGTGTTTGGTATGCCATGGCGTTGTAGTATCTCATATCAGTATGTGTGTATTTATTTCTGGCTTTGGAGGTGATGCCACTTGAATGCAGTTTCAGTTTGTTGCCTTGTATGTGCATGTGTATGTGTATGTACGTGTAAGCAAGTTTGTGTTTATACTCGCACTTGCATCTGGATGCCTTGAATATGGTTAAAATCAGCGGAATTAGGTTGTACCCACAGAGCACATTGCAGTATCCTTGCTTCGGTAGTGCCGGAGTTGATATTTTTTCCTTTTACAATGACGCAATCATATAAGTTGAAAATAGGTCGCCTCTTAAACGCAAGTATGAGTTTAAGAATGTGACTTTATTTTGTATGATATGTTGCAACTATGAACTATGTAAACTGTACATTGCAAACTTGAGCGATTTGATTTTGTAGTTTGATTTTGTCATTATTGGATAGAATTACCTGCTTTGTAAAGTTATGTATTTTTTTGTAATAAGGTATCAAACTAAAGTAAGTAAGTAGTTGAATAGAAGCAAACTCCGAAAGCTCACATTTGTCAGAATCAACTGAATAATCAAAGATTAAACGTCTCAGGTGAACTTTAAAAACTTCATTAAGAATTAAATTATGAAAGTAAACACATAATTTATTCTCAAAGTGGCAAAATTTTTATTATTGTAAAGGAAAAATGTTTAGCTGTATTTTTGATGGCGTTTTCGATGACATCGTTGCATAACTCTAGCACGATTGTAGCAATAAAATGTTGAATCTCTACATTAAGCTTAGAAATTGTCTATAGCTTATTGGTATACATTTGTGATTCCGAAAAACCCCAAAGAAAATAACTTCATGGTGACGAATTGCGTGTTTTTAGTGGCAAAATCTGATCAGTATTTATTGAGATTACACATCCTGGAAATTTTGTGGCCTGGGCGCATGTATATATGTCTTTCACTGTTATATAATTTTCAAAATAGTACAGCCCAATCACACCTCCAGCTGAAAAACAACACCAAACAGTGTAATGAGGTAGATGCATTGCAGCTTGTGAATTACTCTAGGATTTTCCTTACACCAGATTTGAAAATTTTTCTTATTAACATACCTATCGATTTGAAATGTCATTGCAAAATATGAATTTCTGTTCAACAAATGTTCCATTAACTAATTATAAAACTCTCTTCATTTAAAATGATCTGCTGGTTTGCTGGTTCAAAATGATTTTTTCTGAGAATTCGCTTTTAAATAATTATCTCTCTGTCTTGGAGCTTTCACTACGGCTATGTATTTGATTGAACCGGTTTTCTCAAATTTGTTTTTAATTATTCTCATTTGGTGCATTCTTCCACAGAATATTCTGCGAAGTTTGCACACAGTTCAGCAAAACTTTCACTATTTCAATATGTTTATAAACATACATTAATAGGCGCATGATAAATTAATTTCTGGGGTTCAGGGTTTTTGCTGAATGAACTCATCTGTGATTACTATGGTTTTGATATATTTCAGGATGAGAAATTAGCCCCGACAAAAAATCCCTGGCATATGTGTATAAAGTTGTATTATTTTCCAGGAAAATTTAAATCAAGACTAGATAAAATATTATATTATTCTTCAGGAAAAGAAGAAAGAAAAGTTTCCCATCGGGTGAGATTAATTTTGTCGAAAAAATGTGAGAAACAAATCTCGTATTTTAAGATCAATTTTTAACTATTACGGTTTTTCTCACTTTTAATTTCTGTTTCTTACTCTCCGAGTAAAGTGTAGTTTGATCGACTAAAATTTTGCGAAGACGTAAAACACAGTACGGAGATAAAGTATTGAAATAGAGTGAGGTTTATGAATGGATTATAAGGACCAAAAACATAAACATAAACTAAAGGTGAATAATATTTCAATTGCTGACTTATGACACTATCAAACTTGTATTCCATCCATTCAAAGGGAAATTTGAAAAGGATAACTTGACAGTAACATTACTATGGGGCTACTCGTTGGGTAATTGGTTAGCTACTCCATTTAATTATTTGTTTCATTATGAGAAAATAGCCTAATGCAAAGTAAAATGAGTTCAATAAGATTTATATGAAAAAAACCACAGATTCTTTAGCAACTTTAAAATCAAACCCTTGTATTTTGGAAATAAAAAACAAATTTAATAAAGTAAGAAAGTTTTTCATACGCGTAGCTATTGATAGCAATTGCTTTTTGTGTTCAACTTTTGGATGCTGTCAAAAAGGACATGTGACAGACTATATGCCTAAAAAAAAGCCTCTGCTGCAATTTAGTTGGTAGGGTAAGTTAGGGTAGGCTACGGCTATACATTCAAAAAGTACAGTAGTGGCGTTAACTGCATATCTGCGTAACTGCAGCTGTTGCAAAGCTTCCAATTTTTGTTTGTTGTATTTGTTATAGGTTCTGTTTGTTGTATTTGGTTTTTTGTTGGTTTTACACCATGGGTTTGGAATTTTGTGGGCTGCATTTATTTCATTAGTTATTTTTGCAGAAATTATTGTTTGAGTGTGAACGAGATAGAATGATAGTAGACTGTATGATTGCGTAAGAGAAATAGAATTTATATTTATGTGCAAATTTATAGAGAGTATACAAAAAACTAAATATATTTTAATTTGAAATATATATATTTTTTTTTGTGCAGCATATGTAGGAGTGTATGTGTGAAAGTACAGTTTAGCTCAAAACATCGATAAGTTACAAAAAAATTGTAAATGGCTTGTGAGAGTTTGCAAAAAAAAATTAGAAATAAAAATGCTATGGTTTGGAAACAGGCAAACATATGTACATACTATAGTTTTATGAGCATATATATTTAACAAAATGCAATCATTAATACTAGGAATGATTTGTATAAAAAATACACAAAAAGTAGCATTATTTTGGGTATAGGGTGTAGCACCTCCTCTCCAAAGGAGATCTTTGAAACGCTAGGCTATGAAAACTATTCAAGAAAATTTATTTTAACTTTGTATGGGAACGTTTAGTGGCGCAGGTAAGTGATGTGTCACCGAACACTCGATGAAAAACTGCAAATATTTATCAACAAATACTACAGACATATTTTTAAAATCTAGTGGCCGAGCTCTTCCTTAAATGCCGATTTATGAGGCAAAGTGCATTGAAGTAGTAAGGCGAAGGTTCGGAGAATTCTTGGCGAGAAAGCAAATTCAACGCTGAAGATAAATTTTTTATCGAAAATTCCTTTTCAAAATCACTGGCTCTAAGGTAAAAGATTTAATGTGCCAAATATTACTTACTTTGGCACAAACATTTTATATTACAAACTGAACATTCCAAAATTTAATAGTTTTGCTCTTCCGGTTGGCGTACACACACACACACACACACACACACACACACATGCATGCAGGAGTATTTTTGTTTTTGTGCTTTTTTTGTACCAATGCCTGCGTATAACACCGCCATGTTGCTGGCCGTATTGCAATCTACTGCTGCTGTTGCAGCATGGACCCAATGAATTGCTACTGCTCCTACCTAACATTTTGAAATTTTTGTTTAGAATTTTAGATTTTAGCGTGAATTTTGTGAATGAATTTTCGGTGCATGTTTTTATGAATGCAAAATTTATGATGGGTGTTGTTCGTTTCTTTTTTCCTGAGGCGATGCAGCATGGGTAACCTACGCCGAATAGTATTTGGCATATAAGTTGACCTTGCCATTGGATAGCATAGCCGTATGAGAGCAGCATGAGTGAGTTTAGAATTTGTCTAGTTTTATAGTAGTTTTTTAGAAATTTCCATTGGAGATAGAAAGGTTTTTGTCCGGGCGTATGTTACATTGGAGTGTGCCCACTGGTGGGTTGGTTGTAACCGTTGTATTTTGGATTTAGTTATTGTTGTTGCTACCACTATTGTTGTTTTAGTGTAAAATATTTAGTAGTAGTTTAGTTACGACCTACATAGTGTTTGCATTGAATAATAAAATGAAAGTGAAAATATTTAGTTCAAGGCTTATGCATTTTTTTTCCACACAATGCGAAAACTATTTTTGGCAGGAAGGTCAATGAAACTTTATTCGCATAAGCATGATATTATTAGTTTTTGAGTGTATCAAAATAGTGGTAGTAATAAAATGATGCTTAAAACTTCGGAAGATAAAATTTTAATATTACTGAAAACCAAAGTAGTAATTTTCAGACTTCATCCTTCTTCTACGAAGAATCAGGCGCCTCTTGTATGAATTGTGGTTTTAACTACAAGGAGCTGAAACCTTGCACAGCTGTACATAATGGCATTCTGGCTAAAAGTTCCATATGGAATTGGAGAAGAAATTAAAAATTTCATCAAAAAGGCGAAGTCTGAAAGGCTGCCGATTATTTGATTGAATTTATTTTCAATATAAAAATATCAAAAAAATTCAATGCGATTTATTTCACATTTAAATTGTAATCTTCAAATAAATCACCCTATATGAACACTACGATTTTATCACAATTTGGGTCATCAAAATTAGGCAGCTGACAGCCAATCTTGGCTTTTAATTTTGTTTCTAAGATATCGCTCATCGACCCCTCAAACCCGTATTGAACTTATTTTTGTAACAAATTGTTTGCACCACTCGATAGGGAAAACAAAACCTAAATTCAAAAAAAAAAAAAAAAATTCAAAATTTTATGTATTTTTCATTTTTTTATTTATTAAGGACATTTTCAATTTCAAGCCAAAAAACAATTTAAACAGTATGCTTTGTTTGAAGTCCATAAAGAAAAATCGCTCATTTATGTAGTTTAGTAAAAAAAAACTTTTTTCGACAATTTAAAGTGCTAAATGACTCCAGTAAATAATATGACTAAGTTACCAAATATTGTTTTCAAAATGGAATACATGGTAAATTATAGCAATATAGTGGCATTTCTAATTAAAAAGCGTTCAAAGAGAAATAAAAGCCGCTTTAAAGTCTGGTATGTTTAATATTCAATCATAGACACCAAGTTCTTAGACAGGAAGATTTTTTATTGCTATTAATGAAATTCCGCTATCTGAGCCAAAATCAAAAGCGAAACTTTCGATTTGGTCAGCTACTTCTGTTAATGAGCTCAGATTTTAAAATTCGAGCAATTTCTGGATTTTCCTCTTTCCATAGTTCGTGTAAGATGAAAAGCTGCTACAGCTTTACAAAAAATGATATGAGTTCTGCCTCGTAATTCATTTGTTAACGTTACCATGGCACTCATATGGGGTATTGTATCAAAAAATATAGCAAGAGGCATAAGTAGATAACTCTCTCTTCTTGTTGTTTTTGTTGTTGCTGCTGTTATTTGCCCTTAATTTTGTTGGTGCATGCGCCTCATTTGCCACCCTTACATATTTGCACAAAAACTTTGCTCACAACAAAATTCAAATAATTTTCACTAAAAATTTTTATTTATTACTTTGAAGACAGTGGGGCAAAAAATGTGAATGAGTAAACAAAAAAAAGAAAAGAGAAAAAGCTGTGTCGCTTACTTTATTTTTCAACACCTATTACATATTCCACCTCGCTGCGTATGTAAATAGGTAAAACTGTACAATAGGCTATAGGGAAATACACATTCGATTCAGGAGAAGCCATTGTGACTAATTGTTGCATATTGTGGACAGGCGGCATCAGCAAAAAAAAAAAAAAAGGCGGAAGCTAGAAAATAATATGTCAAAGTTTCGAAGGAACTGATATAGCATTAAATAATTAGCCAGGAATCGAAATTGTTGTAGAACTCTTCGTTCAGGCTCTCTGCTTCTAAGGGAGTAGAAGAATATTAGTGTCAGTAGTAGTAATATATAAGGAAAAGCTGAAAATTAAATAAGGCATAACAAAGGCTGCCCCTGTTAACTCTGGGAGGAGCAAACCTTATTAAATTAATTATTTTTCAATATTATAAAAAAATTAAGTATGTGGTTCAATATTCCTAGTTATTTCATTTCCATTATTTATTGAAAAGCATTTTATTTGATTTAAAGCTTCAAGCTAAATGGCTAAGAAGGCTGATAGCTGTAGTAGCTAAACTCTATTATTATTATTATAGCTATTGTTACTATCAAGTAAACTCTCTATTTAATAAAATTGCATGTAAAATGAAGGTACTTGACCATATTTTCTGATTGTCAAAAAACTATACCAAGAGACCGTCCTTAGTTCGATTTTTCGTGCTGAGGTTGACAAAGCCATGAAAGCATGGAAAATGTTGAAAAAAGTTGAAAGATTTTGCAAAAATCGAAAAAGTCAAAAAGAAAAAGACCTATAAGAGCAACCCGTAAAAGTTTAAAAAAAAGTTGAAAGAGGTTGAAAATGGTTGAAAATTTCACAAAAATATCGAAAATGGTAAAAAGATGAACGAGGTTGAAATATACTGACACAGTTGAAATAAGCTGAAAAGTCGAAATAATATGGAAAGTCTTGAAAAAGTCCAAGGAGATTGATAAACTCGAAAAAAGTTGAAAATGTTGGAGCAGTTGGGAAATAGCTGAAAAAATCAATAAAATATGAGAACTGTTGAAAAAAGTTGAATACATAAAACTGAAAAATTTTGAAAAATCTTGAAAATCGCTGAAGAAGTAGATAAAATATGAAAACTAATAATGTACTGCGAGTATGTATGGTATGATAATATACGTACATACATATGTTATATATAATCGTAACTAAGGAAACATTTAAAAATTTTCTTATCAGCGATGTTTTTGGTGGGTGTGGTGAAAATATGTTCACTTTGGTTGGCCTTTTCCGTCTTGTCAGAATAGAATCTGCTAATTTTTGGCAAAGTTTTGCGGAAATTAAAATTTGTACATATTGTGCAATTAAAATATCATGTTTTAACATGTTGTTCAATTAGATAACATTTAAAATGAACCATTAAGAAATACATAAGAAATACATAGGTAATGATAATTGTAAAAATTTATTTTAAAACATTTTGCTATAAAAGTGCTAAAAATAATGTTTTATATGTGGTGTTCATACTCAGCGCTGGTTGAGAACTGATATTTAATAAAAAAAAAAAACAGATATTATTCGTAAAAAGGATACCAGCTAAGTACACCATATTAAAGACAAAAAAAAAGAATTATTACACAGGATGAAAGGTAGTGTTTGTTTATAGTGTTGTGATGCAATTGAAATAACTTAATTAAATAAAATTGTTTTGGTTTTGCTTTTTGGCAATAGTCCTTCTTGTAACTTTAGTTACGCTCACTGCAGCTGTCGTCTTTTGCTCCGCTGCTGATCCTGAATGTAAAGAACGTAGTAAAAAAGGCTTACCCCTACATTGGCCAAATCCAAGTGATTGTGGACGTTTTTATCGCTGCACTGCAAAAAATATAAAACGTGAAGTCAATTGCCCACCGGAAAGAGAATACAATCAAAAAACTGGCAAGTGTGCGCTACGTGGCAAAGGCGTGTGTACCTTAAGCCTAATTGCCCCATTGGCTGATGTAAGTAAAATGCGTTTTTATATGCATATATATTACGTATAATAAGTTGGCACAAAAACATTTTTTTAAATTTTAATTTAAATACCTAGAAAAAGTTCAGATAAAAATGTAAAGTTCCAAATGGCTTGTGAATGCGTCACTATTAGTTACTCACTTCTTTCAGGCTTACATAATACAGGGGTTAGTGGCAGCCAAAAACGATCGAAATATTTTCATCAAAAATATTAAAAGTAAACTGAAATGTTTTAGGCTATACATATATAAAAAAATAATCACTTAATCCAAAAAAATCATAATTTTCTCACATTAATCGAAAAATAACAAGAAGTAAAATGCCGAAAAAACTTTTTTATAAAATGAATATCACATTTTGGGCATTATTTCTTTGTCATTTTATTATTATTAGAAAAAAACTGTGTACGCAGTCTAATGATACTAAGCGAATATAGTCAAAATTTTTTTTTTTTTAAAATCCCGTCAGATTATTTATTTGGAAAAAAGTTGGAAAACTGAAAAATATGAAAAAAGTATCTTCGAAACATTTAAAAGGTCTCATTTAGTGCTGCAACTTTTACTACGCAACTTAATTTATAAATCCTACTGCAGAGTTCCCACAAAGAAAAATATGTTGATAAATGTCCTTATCTTAAAACTGAAAACTTGTCCCGTACTATACTTTATACATATAACCCATAATCGTTGCCAAATGCAAGCTATAAGCCCCAGTGATGCCAACTTGTTGCTAAAAAAATATCGCTAAAAAAGCCTATTTCAGCACTAAACTATTTATATTAAGTAGCTGATTTTGTCTGTGAAAGACCTCTTCAGGTCAAAATATATTCAACTGCACCTTAAAGCTAATTACTATAGACTCCTATGGTCTATTTGAACCGATAACACCAAAACCATGAACTTGTGACCATATTCAAGCTGAAGTTAAAAGTTGCTGGTCGAGCTTAAGAACACAAAATTGATACTGTAGCTCGTTCTCCAATAGCTCTTTTATCATAGTACTTGAATTGTTTCTTATAGATACTGGATGCCAAGTCTACACATCATAATCAGTCACACATTTTATACCTGTATACGCTTGTTACAACCAACTTTCTTATACCGAGTTTGTTCACATTATATTTCCTCACAAAAAAGTTATAAAATGTTTGCATATATGGGCGGTGCTATGCCTACTTATTTCAACCCAATTACTGGGCTCCTTAATTACTAAGATAACTTCTAATATAAAATAAAAATCTCGAAAGTAGGTGTGCACGTGAACCGATTTCGCTCATTTCCAACCTTTGTAGAAAAATTATTTGATTGTTTAAATTAATGGAAATATTTTAAAAGGTAATTTTGGAGTAAAACGGGCGAAAAAAAACTCACAATTTCATTTTATCTACTATTTTATAGAATTATCCCTAATTAAGGCCTAGCATTTAGGCCAATGTTTAGAAAAATATTAATTCCAGCAATTGATTAGAAAAGATCTAAAGTGAGTTGAATACAGGCCAGGGTAAATTCCAAACAAGCTACATAAGAGTTATGTAGGCATATTTTTTGAAAAAACTTTTTACGTCAATCAAAGAGAAAAGGTTGAGTTTTGAACATGGACTAAACGGAAAAAATTATATATAAAAATACAGGGAACGCACTCAAGCTTCTGTAAGATAGTATTATACAAAAAAAGTTTATGTTTTACAATAAATGGTAGTAAAGGATCGAAAATGAATTAATATCGAGAGAGCTTTCAGGCAAAATTTTGTAGTATTTGTACTTGGAAATGTGCATGATATCGAAATTCAGTATTCCAGAATTGAGAATCTGTTTCATTTTTCATTTTATTATTTTATTTGTATTTGTATATTTTATTTTGAAAATTCTTAGTATTACACTGATATCTAACTTATTTTACTGTTGCAATTTTTGTTCAAAAATAGAGTGGTTATTAACCACATTTTGTTAATTTCCCTTGCCAAATTACAGCTATAAAACTCATATCTAATGCTTTTAACGCACTTTTTTTTTGTACCGAGCGTATCATGCCTACTTGTGCTTGTTTTTGTGCCACATCGTACCTTTATGTGTCAGTCCTCAAGTATTGCCCAACATATTTCCTACTGTTAATGCATATATACATATTTACCCAGAAAATTTCCTGATATGAATAAATTTAGTTTATTGAACTTTATCTGATATTTATATAAATCATAAAATTATAATGAAAAATAAATATTCTTTCCAGGCTGACAACGCTTGCGTCGGTGAAACATCAGGTACATTTAAGCCTCAAGCAGGCTACTGCCGCAACTTTTATATTTGCGACAGTGATGTTGCGTATCCACAAATTTGTCCCATAGGCAGCATATACAGCACAGTATTGGGAACTTGTGTGCCAGACACAACAAAAACTTGTTGGCAAAATGCATGTAACGGTTTGCCAGATGCTAGTTATCTACCGGATGAAACTTTTTGTCGCAACTTTTACTTATGTAATGCTAATGATGTTGTCGTGCAAAACTGTCAACCAGGCAGTTATTTTGATGTAACAACTAAAAATTGTGTACCTGACGTCGGATATGCGAATTGTTGGGAAAACTTTTGCCTTAGCCAAGCTGATAACGTAGCAAATGCTGACGACTGCCATAGCTACTATACGTGTCAAGGCCAAACGTCTGTACCAGAAACATGTCTGGAGGGACAATATTTTGATAAAAATACATTAGCGTGCATAGTAGGTGAATGTCCAATTGAATCATGCACCTGTCCTGGTGGCTATGAGGAGGGACAAATGATAGCGCATCCAACCGATTGCAACAGTTTTTACATCTGTGATAATCGTCAATTGTTAGAACAGAGCTGTCAAGATGGAAATTATTTCGATTGTGTTGAAAGCGCTTGTATGAAAGGCACTTGTACGGATACCACGGATACCATTAGATAGTATAGAGGAACAATATTTTTTTTTTATATCATGATAGCATTTTATACCACCGTGCAATGAGAAGAGAATTGTTTTTGTTACTTAAAATCAAATCAATTGCTATTAATATATACAAAAACAAATAACTGAAAGAGAGTGGTGCTGGTCAATAATATTTGCTCATCTTTGGCGAAAAATAACTCTATACAGCATTCAACATTATAATGTCATTAAATACATACTATTTCTATATACGTAATAACAATTTTTTAATTGAAATAAAAACAATCTATGAACTTAAGCAAATCTATATGTATGTATCTATCTATATGTATCTGTTAAAAAATGTGAAAAAATGTATTATTTTATAGACTTTTCAAGATAAAATAAATAAACAAATTTAATAATTTTTGCGTAAAATATGCACTATAAGGCTCTGTTTGGATTAATATTACTCATACGACATGGTGACAAACTGAATGTAGTATACACTTTTAATATAATAATGTACCACCACATATCGAGATAAAACACCAAAATTGCCAATTTTAATTTACGATAATTTGATCAAAACGTAATACGCAGAAATCGATCAACAATTTTCTTTGGGCTTAAGGCTTTCATTTTTGTGAAAATCAACAGTAATTAAGAAATTTGTTTTTTCACAAAAATGAAGTTTTTATGGCAAATTTCACAACGACATATCTAGCTTTGTTTTTGTTCGACATGGAAATGATTTACTTATTTCTATGAAAGAACTTTTCACTTAATATTATTTTTCGTTTTGAGGCATAATTTCATGAACTTAAAAAAGTATTATTAATATTTTGGAATAAATTCGATCTTATGTAAAATTTTTGGATACATATATGAACTTCTACAATATAAAACTAAGTTTATTATTTATTATTCTATAAAACTTTTGGTTTATATTTTATAGTAATTTTTAAAATGATATCATATATGAATAAAAAGCTATGTCAATGGCTGCTAAATAATATGGCAAATTTTAAAGTTTATAGGAGGAATTTTTGCTAGGAAAACTGCTGCTATTTTAAAATAAAAGTGAAACAACCAAATTATTATTAACATTTTTTTTGGAAACATAAAAAATTATGTTTAAATAACTAATCTAAGAGCTCGCTGATATTCTTTTTCCCAGCTTTATATTAAATGATTGAGACAAGTTATAAGACTGATATAGAATCTAAGCAAAAATATCAATAAATAGAAAAAAGTATCATGTATTCGCATTTACTGTGAAATAAAGTCCTTTACATGCATAAACAATTGAGAATACCCTGTGAGAAAAAAGTTAGTATGTGCCTTAAAGCCCAAATATAAAATATATGGCAAGGACGATAAAGTGCGTACTGATGTACATAAATATTTAGGCCCTATTTCAATATAAAAGATATGTGCTAAAATAATCCACAAATTTCTATAATCGTTGCAATTTCTTATGATCTTAAAGCTCCTTCTCTTATAATAATTCAATTACCAAACAATGATAGTAATGAACTTTTTTTGACTTTGCTAACAATTAAAAGAAAATTGTACCAAGTATACGAATAAGAGAATAAATCTCATAAGAAGTTTTATAAAGGGACATCAGATTTAGGACAGTATTTGTTTACAACAAATTGTCCTAAAGAAAAATTTCCTACACGAAAAACTTTTTGGCTATATTTTTACCAAAATGTGAGTAGCAATATTTCACTTTCAAAATTTAAGTCAATTGTAAAATAAATTTGCAGAAAAAATGTACTTAAATAATACTTCTCAATACCTTAATGGTTTGAATTCGCTATAAAAATAAATTACAATTATATGTAAGTATATCTTAAACGACATGTTTTAGAAAATTTTGTTATTGGGTACTTCACAAGCGTATATACAATACATTCACAGACACATGAATGCAAGCCATTAAGAGACTAGTTCACAACACAACAAAAACAACACTAGTCAGGAGAACAGCAACAGACAGATCAAATTTAAATTTTAGGTGCGGCCCCCTATGCGACAGGCCCACATAAGGCAAGATAACTATGGAAAAATGTCGGCTACATACTAGAAGGCTGACTGGCTAAATTAACTTTTAGCCCAATAGAGCATGGGTTTTTCTCACTTAAAATGAGCGGGTATAACGCACAAAAACTCCCAAAGAGAGCAAGAAAATTTAGATAACGAGAATGAGAGCCATTTGTGTATAAGTCTGGTTGGGTGGTCGGCCTGTTCGTCCGACCGTTTGTCTGCCTGCCTGGCTGATTGCGTATCGGTATTTGTGACAACAAACAATGTACTTGCTGGCATTTTGTTCGTGCATATCGTATAGTACAAACGATGCTCTCGCCTTCAATACCGTAAACGCAAACGTAGTGGTAGACAAATATTCGTAGTAGTAGTCGACACACAATCGTTGTCGTAGTTGCAGTCGCAGCAGTCGAGTTAAATTCTGTCGTGTGCGGGTACGTGCTCGTGTAGTCCTTTCGCCAATCCTTACCCAAATACTGAGAGGTGCCACTTAAATTTTCGCTGTACACCACGGTGACGACGACGACGACGAACTCAAACCACAACAAAAACAACTGCAAAATTTTGCACCACATTCGAATCCTTACTGTTTTACGGACCGACCGACCGAGTTTAACTGAGAGAAGTTGTTGTCTACAGAATATCGC
The DNA here is from genome assembly GCA_963662105.1 of Meiosimyza platycephala. NCBI lineage: Eukaryota > Metazoa > Arthropoda > Insecta > Diptera > Lauxaniidae > Meiosimyza > Meiosimyza platycephala. The sequence goes on along the minus strand of OY759208.1, from coordinate 100,308,886 downwards.
CATCACCATTGCCAACATCGTTACTTTCCACTTTGCGACCAACTTCATCATCATCATCGTCGTCGTTGTCGTTGCCGTTGTTGGCCGAAACTTGGCGCTGTTTCGGTTTTGTTGCCTTATATCGGTCCGCATTCAGTTTTGGAATTCTTTTCTTTCTTCAATTTGTTACGGCTGGTATTTTGTTCTGTTTTTTTTTCCTATTTTTTTTTTTTAATTTTTATTTTTGGCCAAAAAAGTCGTTCAAATTCTGCGCGTATCTTCAGGCGTTAGCGCTTAACGTGTGAGTCACATTGCATCACATCTCGTCGCGTCGTTTCGCCTCGCGTAGCATAATTTGCCCCAAGTTGGTGGCAAGGACGTTGCATTGAAAGGATTAATGTGCGCTTATTCTTGTGCATTACATACAAATTGAGCGTCTCTTCTCTATGCAAAAAGCGGTCGCTTGCACCCACATTAACAGAACTCACATTCATTTGTAGGTTCTTACTTTGTGAAAAAAAATAAATAAAAATAAAAAAATTCAGTTATTACGCTGGACGTAAAAAATATGACAGCAATAATGTGATTTTTTGCACTTTCATGATTTTTAGGAAAAGCTTTTAAAAGACTTTAGCTCTAAGGTGAGTGATTTTTTTTTTTAATTTGATCTAAAAAGTCTATGTAGTGTTAAGTAAATTAATATGAATTTTATTGTGGTATTAAAATAGTGGAATATTTTACTTTTTCTAAATTTAGATAGTTAAAAATTTCCCTCGCTTTGGATACAATTTCAAAAAAAAAAAAAAAAAAAAAGCCGGCAAAAAGTTTAGTTTATTTTGTGTATGTACATTAAGGTGGCCCAAAAAAATGTTTAAACATTTAACGGCGTGAATTTTACTTTATTGTCCTCTAAGTATTCGAAATTATTTTCGTAAAGAAATTAAAAGTCGTTACAAAAACGTGACTGTTTTAAAGCTGAGAAAGTAAAAGCTTTTAAGATTTAACTTGATTTTTATCTAGTTTTATAGAAAATTAGTAAAATTTCGAAACATTTTGAAATAATTTTAAAATTTACAACTTTCGATTGCAACACCCATAAAAAATTTTGTCATGTAAAATATGCTTACCTAGGATAAATTAGGAGTTAAAAGGAAATTATTTAAAATCTGACTACGAGCACGAGAGAGCATGACATTTTATTTTTAAATTTTTAATTTAGCATTATTTTTATAGAGCTGTATAAATATTTAAAAATGATTTCCTAAGTAATTTTCAGAATACATGTCGTTTTTATAAATTATATAACTTCTTTAAAAACTGTACTAAATTAATATTGTAAGCGTTATTTAAAAAAAAAAACTCTAAAATTTCAGAGACTTTAGCTTTATTTTAAAAATATATGGAAATGATTAAGGAAGAAAACTAAAAATAAAAATCATATTGCATTTTCAAAGAGCTATTTGATTAAAAACCATCGTAGTGTCCTTCGATTTTTTAATTCAAATACAATAAAAAATAAGGGAAATACAAGAAAAAATAAGGACACGAAAAAATCTAAAACTTATTATATCATCTTAAAATCTAAATCAAAGTTAAATCTAATGGCTCACGAGGTGAATAGACCGTGATTGCGATAATTGTTCTCTAAGGATCATCAGTTAAACTTTTACATGCCATTACAATAATACTTAGTTCTATATTTCTCTTAGCAAAATTTTACGATTTTAACAACAAAAAAAAAGGACAAAGAAGCTTTTTTTTATAAGAAAATAACACCCAAAATCCGATTTCACTTTTACACCAGATTTTTTGTAGCCTTTTTTAACTTTTCTCTTAGATGGTGATGCGGAGGGCGGTTTTGGCTACACCTAATCAAAGTTGAGTTTTTCTATTGTTTGGTACAAGTTTGTTCTTAGAACCACCTTAGCAAAAATATCTGCACATACGAATACTGATAAAAGTATACATAAACATGTATGTATGTATGAATTTACACAGACATAGCACTACCCAACAATGGCCCACTTTTAGGCGGCCGGCGTATGTATTTGTAATTTTAAATTGTATGCGAATATTGAGTGTTCAGACTGGTAATTTTTCAGTTTTTAAATTTTAAAGTATGGCACGAATTTTTTTCATAGATAAATTATTCATATAAAATTTTTGATCAGTAGATTTTTAAAACTTTTGTATGGATTTTTATTATTAATGTGGCTTAAAGTATTATTTTCTTCATAATTTTCAAGCAAAATATTTCTTAAGCTTAAATTGTTAAAAAAATGTCCAATCAATTTTCTAAAGATTGCAGTGTTAAGACACTGTTAAAAATTTCAAGAAAAGTTGAATAAATCGAAAAAAGTTGATCAAGGTATGAAAATTGGCAAAATGTTGAATAACACCGTCAATTCACTCCAGTAATGATTTTCCTTCATACCGGCTAAAAGTAATGTAAATTGAAAAATGATGCCGAATTGCGCCTAAAAGCCTCAACCATTATTAATTTTTAATAAATTCCACATTGCTCATACGACATGGAGAATAGCGACGCAATTGGTGATACCAGAGCAGTAAATTTTGCTAGTTCAAAAGTAATGTAAAATTGAAATATTTTTTTTTTGTATGGCTCAGGATATCCGTCATCCTTTTTGCGGACCTGGTTTTTGCAAAAATTATATGTATGAAATTTAAATTTACACAGGAGATATAAAACATCGATTTGCAATACCAAAGTCCTTTATTAAGTTCGAAGGTGAAAAGTCTTTTCGTGGGCAATTTTTAACATATAAGTGTCAATAGAAAATTGAGTACCAACATTGCATCGTTGTAAAACTTTTATACTTCAAATTTAATACGAAACTCTTCCATTGAATTCAGTTTTGTTTAAAGATTTCATAGCACATATAGCATGCCAATTCATAAACCATTGTTCGCTTTTAAAAACTCATTGAGTCAAGGTTACCTTGACTTTATTTAGAGGTCATTTCACTTTCTCCATTACACGACGATACAACTGCGATGTGTGTAAAATTTTTGGCGCTTTCACCACGTTAACTACCATCTACCTACATTTGGACCAACTCAATGTCTGACGGACGAAAGACACACAGACACATAAAGCGAAAAGTGCAACCACTTCAGCAATAAAGGCAACATTGAAAGCAACAATAACAAAAACAAAAACGAAAACATAAAAATCCAGCGCATTGAAATTTGCATAGTCAATAATAACTGTGGTCTACATCTGTAAACGCATTTCCACATCTCGTCAGCGCCATCGTCATGACCAACCCTAAGGTAAATGCACTCAATCTCGTAAGGATAAAAGCTGCAGCAACAGCAGTAACAGCGACAGGAGCTGCATTGAAGCAAAAATGCCACCACCAACCAAATAAACGACCGAACCACAACTTTCAGGCGCAAATAGCGAAAGAATACACTGTTCGACAAAGAATTTCCATTACTTTTTTTGTAGTCTGGTGATTATCGCAGTGGGTAATCAAATTTCCATTTTGCAAGTATCGTTTGAAGTGAAACTTATTTTCAGCGCTTTTTTTGAAATTTGACGACCATATTTAAAACTGAAATTGATAAAAAGGTAAATCATGGGCAAAGTTCCATATAAACATATGTATAATGGCTCTTAGCTAAGAATTTTAGACTTATACTGGCTTGCTATGTTTTCGTTAATTTTTGGATTTTTTTAATGTAATGATACTTTTAAACTTTTATTCTCATATTCACATTATTCGATACTTCATAATTTCAACTTTTATCGAGAATTTTGTTATTACCTATTGGTACTATCAACTTTATCAGTGTTTCTCGATACTTTGCTATTCCATTCGAATTTTGCGATGCTTTTGGATAGTGCATATTCGATAATTCTCGACTAATAACGACTTTATCAATATATTCGATACATGTCGAATTATGCGATGTTTTTCGATATTTTTTGAATTTGTCGGATTTTTCGGCAGCAAAGTGGAACTTTTCGAAATAGTACTCTGTATGTTTCAAAATGACTCTAGGAAGAACAGTTTTTTAGTGAAATTGGATATACATACTTCTATACTTCTATGTACATACATATAAACTTTAACGCATATTGCAGCTTTTTCAGTGTCGATTAGTGTAAGCTATTGCAGTAGCTTCTCTACGTATTTCAAAGGCAACAGCAACGTAAAGGACAGTAGTAGTAGGACCATCCTTTCAGCCTTGACACCACGAAGTGTTGTTGTTCTGTCAAAATCAGTGAAACTGCAATTGCACACCACGAAAGCTACCAAAAGCTTGACTGCCATGAAGGAACATCCTTGCGTCGATTATGCTGTATGAAATGATGTCATTATGGTAGTCATCATCATATCACAATCATCTTTATTCGTTCTCAACATAATTATCATTATCATCAACATTTTGTTGTTAGTACTATTTTCATTATACGTACATATGTATGTATGTATGTAAGCATTTCAAATCATACACTAAGCGAGTCTTGTGCAGTAATATTCAAAAATTAATTTTTTTTGGAAAATTATTTTTTACACTTGAGCTATTGGGTTCTTGACCTTCAGCTGTACAAAATGCGCTTTTTCATTACACACAATGCGACCGACGATATCTGTCTATATGCCATTTCTCGTTTATTATCATAACTGTGAAATCTTCGGCCTAAAAACATGCAATGATTTTTTTTCGGAGTTTTCATTTAAAATTTAAAAACGATGAAAGGTGGAAGAAATCTTGTCGTTGAAAAATTTGCTGCCATAAAATCAATATATTTTTATCTCCTCTACAACAATGAGCTCAGTATATTTTTCTATTTGAGGCCTGAGTTATTGAGCGAAAACCATTTTTCTGCATCTAAAAGCGGCTGTATATTGTTTTACCACAGCCTGTGCGCCAGCTGATGCCCATATTTTTCAACTAGAGCAATAAGATTATCGAATGAAGCACTGGCTTCCCGACTATTGATTTTCATCATGAAGAACTTTTGCTCAACTTTTTATTGGTCTGATATATTTTTATTGTAAAATATCCACTGAAATAAAGTAAAAAGAATTGGTGATAAATGTCTTATTTATTTTATACTGTCATCTTTATGCCTTAAAGTGAACTCAAAATGATTTATTTCTAAGTTCAACAATAGTAGTTCCCAGCTTAATTCCAGTATATCCATATTCCTTACAACATCTCGGTGCTGCAAGCATAATTAATTTTAGACACCAAACTATTTAATTTTGGTAAATAGAAAAATAACTTACATTAAGTAAAAACTTTTCTAGACTCGAATCTCTGATTATAAACTTCAGTGGTTGAAAGTTTCTGATTTCAAAATTTTTCCGCAGCATAACCATTAACTCCCAAAGAAATTGTTCTTGTAGACCTTTACTTTTAGTAATATTAAGCACTCTTAAACGCTTAAAATTACTAATGCAATTGAGCATTATCGTTTGGTTCAGATTACATCCAACAAGATGCAACTCTAGCAGATTCTTTGCCAAAACGATAGGCAAATCCATTATGTGACTATTAACAATTGTCAGCTTATTGAGATTCCGAAAGCCACCTCTAGATAAGCACACGAGCAACTGCAACGTAGCATTATCGTCCATTGCTGTAAATTCCATAATTTCCAAAGCGTAATAGTTTTCTAAATCATACAAAATGTATGCCATAAAATCGCGTACATAACACTTAACGCTTGTTAAGTGCTGTAATTGCCTCAACTGCATATTAGCTGTTAACATGGCCAATTGGTAATCGTCCAATTCTAGCTCTTGTAACGTTGTACAGCATAGTATGCTGCAAATGTGCTGCTCATATTGGGCATTTTCACGCAATTGCTGATGATAGTCATAGCTATTGAAGCGCATTTTGAAAAACTTCAATTTAATTTCTTGAAAAATTGCTGGTAAATATTTGCTTTTCAGTGCTGTGCAATGACTTAAGTCTAACCGGTTTAGATTCTTGCAACGACTAATGTAGGCCCCTGTTATGTGTGTGCATTTAGGTTGAAAGGCTTGCAAGCGTGGAAATATTTTGGATATCATCTCGATATCAACATCACGAAAGTCATGATACCAATCCATTAAAGTTAACTTGAGACAGTTCTCAAAATTTATATTGCTTAGTAGGCGTAGTTTTCGTGCTTTAAGATGTTGTACTTTTAATTCGAAAATAAAGTTTCTCAAAAAGGTTAGTATCTTTAGAAATTGTGCATCATTCTTGTAGAGGTCTTTTTGAAAGCCATCTAATGTTATGATTTTGTAATTATGTTGCCAAAGGTTGTATACTATTTGCTGTAATTGATTGCAGACCTCTGTCAATGTCATTTGAGTGATCACGTCGAGATTTTTAATAATCTTCAACAAGCAGTATTCGTTCAGATTGAGCAGGTTCATTTTGAACTATAACATTATAAATATCCTTTTAGTATATACGAAATTGCTTTGAATATGTTATGAGTGATGATTTTACTCAACACACAACGGTGCATTTATTTTTACATTTCGTTTGTAAAACATTTTATGTGGCGCGACAGGTATAAAAAAGTAATTGATTTGATTTATATTCTCGATAAACGTCTGTACGTTTGTTTGATTTTTTTTCGGTGGAAGTTACGATTATGAAAGAAACAAGTGAGAAAATTAAATTAAGTTTGGTATAAAGTCTATACCTTTAAACATAAATCATGGGATTGTGGAGGGAATCGGCTCACAGGCACGCCTATATAAATAAAACTATTAAAATGCTATACAAAGAGAGTTACTTAACGCATTGCACCCAAACTTCACAAAAATTCACAAAATGGTTCAAACTAGAAATAGTACCACGCCTAAACGTCCCATAAGAGTAAATACTACAAAACGCTATATGACTTACAGAATCATATAATGTAAAGCAACTAGGTTTCACACAAACTCAAGGTCTGATTTGGACAAGCTCTTGAAAAAAAATTAGTCGATTATAATACAAGTAAAAACTTAAGACTGACGTTTGGTAAAATCTGCCGAAATCGGTCATAAAATGACAATATTAGAAGCGATTGAATGAATGAATCCAAATCCCACATTTTTGTATATATTATTTTTTGAGACAATTTGTTGAGTTTAATCGTTAGGTACAAAAAGATTTTTTTTTTCATGTACCTTTGATCAGAGGCTAATTTTTCATGTATTTTTATAATAATTATACAATATGTATGTAGGGGAAGGTGGGGAATCGTGAGCCATGGGGAATCGTGAGACACTGCCATCTTTCGGCAAAATAGATAGTTCAACACAACTACCAACATCGTCTCTTAGCCTAAGCATATTTTCAGATTGGTAGTTGACCAGTGTATGCGTACAATTTGCTCTGTACGATACACGCCCGAGAAGAAGTTTCTGCAAATCTTTTTCTACGTTCTTGATTTGCATCAGTTTTGAACTTATCGCTATGAATCAACACAGGTAAATATGTTAATTATAATTATTGGACCTTGGCCTTTCAACATACAAAAGAAATCTTCCATGACATTTCAAAAAGTCACTCATATACCATCATGTTGGAAGCCATAGCTTATGGGGAACCATGAGCCACTTTTGGTGGGGAATTGTTAGCCACGTGTTTTGACAGTTTTTACATTCAAAGGTACACATTGTTATGGTGTGTTCATGATTTTTATCCAAAATGGAGGCTGTGAATGAATAAATAAATATTTTTATTAAATTTTTGTTTTTTTTTTTAATTTTCAGCCACCATGCCACGTTATTATGCAAAACAAGATTAAAATATTGAATTTCAGCTATTTTGGACGCTTTTTGCCGTCGCTAAATTCACGAATGTACCATGTGCTATATTGAATTTCTAGTTATTTAATAAAGTTTTGCATCGTAATTGTTTTGTTTTGAGTTAATTAAGGCGGTTGCTGACGATTCTTCATAATTTTTGGAAATCTCGAAAACATTGATTTTTTGCAAACCAAAACTAAAAAAAAAAACAATAAAAAACTGTAATGATTAAAATTTACGTTTGTCCACCATTAAAATTTGCAAATTTTCTGATATTTTTTAAAGGTATCGAGCAAAATAAAAACGTGGCTCACGATTCCCACCTCTACTATACAAAATTAATTAATTTACGTAGTGCGGCACATCTTATTGGCGCGCGGATTCTATTCCACGTTTTCGATAGGAGATTTGACGTAGAATACGATGGTGACATTATAAAATTTGATACAGGGTAGGGCTAGTTGTTAAAAATCGATTTAAGTATTTAAATTGTTTATAACAATATTAATTTGTTAATAATTTTTTAAGAAATAATTTTTAACTAAATTTAATTAAAGTTAATTTTCTTAGCTTTAAAATGAAAATAATTTTAATTTTCTAACTTTAACAGAACAGGAGTTATTAATTTTTGAAATTGAGTCTTCCTTCAAGCCAAAAATCTTTAAAACGTTGCCTGCGACTGTGATATTTATTGTTGCCAAACATTTTTACTAAACTTTGATCAACGAATTGTTGATCAAGAAAAAATGTTACATTCATAAATTAGTGATTCAAAAACTGTCAGATGTTACCTACGGGAATGTTCAACTCGGCATTTTTAGATCAATGCAATCTGTTAAATAAAATTAGTTTTTTTCAACTCTCTCATTTTTCTCTAGTGTTCCCCTTTTTAAATATTTTTTGTTTTGTTTTATAAGACCTACTACTATTCTACTACTTATTTTTATACAATTTAGCCTCAAATAGGATTTCACACTATTAACTTAACAAATACAACAACTAAGCAAAAGCAATGTATATGACAACAACAATAACTGAAAAAAGAGAATACGACTCTCAACACATCGGCAACCAAAGGTATACGTACGGTACACACGAAGAACTCATTTCACTTTGTCAATTTTCCAAGCAACACTAAATATTGCCAGTTCCAAAGTTACGCCGCACACCGTAAGGTGGTGCTGTTTTTGGGTACCGGTGGAGCAAAAGTAAAAAAAAAGCGTAGCCAGTCCAGCAAACAGCCGCCATACGCTACGACAACGCGACCCTTTATTCCCCAAAAAACGGGTGCTTCGTCGTTGGTGTTGCGGTGTTGCAATACAAAGAACGCGTTCTTTTGGCTTTTTTTCGTCGTCGTGCTGCTGACGTTGTACGTTTGTTTTTGTAGCGTAATGTAACGTAACGTAATGCCACAAAGAAGTGGCGACCCGACCCGACAATTCGACCCGTAGGTGGGCGCGTAGTGAAAAATTTTTGGTGCACATTTGTGCAGCGGAAAAGTGCATTTATCTTGATGTTTTTTTTCTTTCTTGCTGTGGTTGTTGTTGCTTGTTGGTGGCATTGGTGATGTTTTTCGGTGATTTCTTTTTTTTTTGCAACGAAAGTCGGCGAAATGAAAATTCACTTTATCATATGAGCAAAATAAAAGTACAAAAAAACAACAACTTTCCAATGCATTCAGAGTTTAAAGAAAATAAATGAAAATCAAAATTACAAACAAAAGAAAACAATTTTCAATTTTATTGTGAAGGAATTTAAATTCATTCCTGAGGAGAAGTGGAAGTTTGATAGAATTACTTACATCACAATGATGAAAATTTGCTGTCTTCGCTGTGATGGTGGTGGTGTTGTGATGGCGCTGCAAGTAACTAAGGTCTTGAGGGTAGCAAAATTTTTGTTTAAAATCGATAATTTTTGATTTGCCGTAGTGTAGTTAGAGATGACAATGACGACATTGCCCAACAATTTGTAATTTAATCTGGTACAAATTTTTAAAATTTCCACAAAAGCAATAATCTTTCGAAAAGCAGTCAATATTACAAAAAGAATACATATTATTATTTCGTTAAACTTTGACGTTTCTCAGAAGTTGATCATAAAAAATGAAATTTCTAAATCCGTAACTTCTTGAGGATATGCATGTGTGTGTGTGATTTAAATGGCTACATTCAATCGTTTTCCATTATATTTTTACTCAGTTAAATTTTTATACTACTCTTTTATATCATTTGCGTTTTTTCTTATCCTTTTGTACGTAATCTCTATGTTTTTTGCGCGCAGGATCAAAAAAATTTTACTCCTCTCCCAACAACAACAATGCAAGGCAGTATGTGTGAGTTTCTGTTTCTTTTTGCTACAATACCGTTAAGTTTTCACTTTTCATCATCTGCTGGTGCTACTACTACTTTTTTCCACTACTCTTTTTGCTTAGCTGATATTGCTTGTAAGTGCTTATAGAGCTGCCAACACCTAATAATATTTCTGTGATGCCATTGGCTCTTTCGAATATTACAGTGCGGGGAAAAGTAAAATACTTATTTGTAAATGAATAGCATGCACCCGATTTTCGAATATCTTGAAAGCTGCCATCTAAATTTTCTTAAGGTGTTGAAATAAATAATGTGCGCAAAACTCTGGGCCAGCTAGAATAGGCAATATGGTGGCACCAAGTGATTAAAAATTTCAATATAAAAAATTGAATTTCGAGCCAATATAGTGGTGGTATTGGAAAATATATTAATACCACTATATTTAATGAAAAATATAATTTAATGTATAACCCCCATGTCAGCCATCTGTGTACATTAACACTGACTATATGATTTATTTCAAAGTCAAAAACATTATTTAAGGAACTGAGTTGGCAACCCTTAAAGAAAGGTTTTCATTCATTGCTCTCTTAATTTATTTTCTGTTGCTTCTCTCTGTTTATGTTTTCTTATTGACCAACATGAAAACAAAATAAGCAAAGGTGTTATCTTTGGCCTTGCCAAAAATGAAATACCCTACAATGCATTGAGAGTAAAGTCGTGCGTAAAAGTTTTAAATTTTTATTTTCCCCAGTATTACCAAATATTATTTTGTGCTATAAGTTTTGTTTAAACATTTCATACATGTTACTACATATATTAGATTCTTTGCCTTTACGGGAACTATAAGTCCTTTTGCCAAAATTAGTCACGTTATGTTAAGTGCTTGTTCGAGGCATTCCAAGTATTTGCATATAATTTGATTGCATTACTTAAAAAGCTGTCCCAGAATATCGTTTCAAAGTTATTGAAGATACCGCGTCCTTTTGTCAGAATATGTCCCGTCTTTTTAGTAGGTATGTGTTTTGAAATTTCATTGCAATAACATAAATAACTCTGTCAGTTTAGTCTTTTAATTGTTTCATCCTACGAGCAAAATTGCAGATGTAGCCAGTGTACCAAATTTCATTACATTACCACTTTTCGTTTTCCTGTACTCGTAAATTGCGCGGACGGACGGTTAGCACAACAGACTTCACTATATCGACTCAGGTGAAGAATGTGCTATTTTTCTATATCAAACACACCTCTTTATATGTTCTTCAAACATAAGAACAACGTAAATGTACCCTGTTTGCTCCATGAGCAAATCCTTTACTGGGAATATGCGCTGAAAATACCAAGCTTAAAAAAAGATCTTAAATTTTAAAATTGAAGTCTCATATGTTTTTTTTTATCGAATTTAAAAAATATTTTTTTTTGTGGTTAAGTCTCCGCTAGTGAAACTTTTGGGTCTAAGCCGGATATCATTTTTTTTTTTTGTAAATTAAGAAATGATTTAAAAATTAATGTGCAAATAAATAAGAATCCGACTTGATATCAATGTAATTTCCAATTGAAAAAATGTAAGATTATAAATTTTAAAAAATGGTTTGACTACTTAACGTTTGCTTTTAAATAAAGAATGCTACAATGTTTAACTTTAGTTTAGGACGCACTAATCTTTTCTTAGTTGAGTTGCTCGAAGTGGAATAATGCTCTTAACTTTTAAGAATATAACAATCTGCATATATTATCTAAACTTTAATTAGTTAACTGCAGTATAAATATTTATTTCTGACTCATTTTATTATAGAAATATTTTTTTTCTCTTGCAGGAATCACAAGGTACAGCACTGGCGTTAAAGTCTTAGTTTGCAACAAAATCGAAATCTCATCCTTCAATACGTTATCAAATTGATATACGAACAAAGTATCTAAATTACCTTCCTTAAGCGAAATCAAGAAATACTCTTCAGACATAATGAATTTTACACCCTTTGGAAATCCATTCCCTGGGACTTTACCCGGTATACCGCAGTTCACCACTACAGCGGCTCCACTGGTCTCAACGGTGACCGCTGCAACAGTAACGACCAACAATCAGCAGCAACAACAGCAGCAGCAGCAAACAACACAGGATGCCAATACAGCAAGTGCCCGATATCAGCAAAACACCGTTACAATGACACACTTTAATCAGCCTACGATACCAGTGGGTGCTACGACAGTCACAACACTTCCTGCTAAATTTCGACAAGCGACCGACGATCCACAAGGTGATAAATATAACGGTCATCTGGTATCTATTGGCACAGCAACAGCGGTTGCAACAGTTAGTGGTGGCAGTGGCGGTGCAAGTAGTAGCAGTGTTGCCAATCAGCAGCAGCATCAGCAGCAGCAACAACAGCAACAGTATACAACGATACCCGTCAGCGCCTATACACAGCAAACAGAGGATAAACGCCTGGTGGCAGCAGCTATCGCTTATCCGCAAAATACAATCACTTCAACCGCAGCAGCATCAACTTTAACTGCAGCGGCAACAGCGACGCAATTGCAACAAACTGTACCACAGGAGCTAACGCAAGACTTATGTAACGCCATACTGCAGCAACAGAACGTGGACACAAAACGTAGTAAACGTAGTTTATTATTCACTTGTTTATCTACTGATTTGTATTTTCTTGTCTCTCTCCCCCGTCGATTTTTAGCGGTACTTCAGAATACTTCCTGGCAATCTTTGACACCCGGTACCACAGTGGCGGACTATCTGTCACATTTACCAGCCAACACGTTACCATTGTCATTGCATCATTTTCTTAAATACTCCGCAGAGACAATAAAAAAGGAAAACCAAAATGTAGTAAGTATAATTGAATGATTGAGGGAACTAAGCTGACAGATAGATGGCTTCCTAAGGCAGTGTTCTTTAAATTGGATTTCATGAGATTTCACGAGATATAAAACAAATAGCACACATGTAATTCGTTAGTCGATTCCCATTTGAGTTGATAATCAGGAAATCTTTTCCTTTCAAAACTGACAGCTGCGATTTGAAACATCACTTAGCTAAGCCAATGTGGGATAAGACTTTTAAGTTTTCTTGAGACTTAACTATCCTGTGCTGCCGAGCAAAGCTTTCCATAATGTAGGGTCGAATACCAAGACACCTCGTGAGGCTGTATAATGCTTCACGTCATCATTGGTGACATGCAGCATAACCCTATCTCCAAAATGTAGCAGATATCTTGACGAATACATAAATTTGACTTTCATTTTTCTTTTTTTATTTTATTAATATTTCGGAGGCATAGTCAGCAATCTTGAGAATTCTTCTTTGTACATATATCTTCTAATCTTATTAGGAGCGTAAGACCTGAACAAAAGTTCTACATATATTTCAATCATAGACTGCGCCGATTCCTTTAGATTTTGTACAATTCGTTACCAAGACGTTCTGGGATTTTCTAACAAGGATTTTTCCCAACCAGCAAAGTATTTTGTCCGTAGGCCATCTAGAGATATGCTTATATGCTTAAATCCTCAGTCAGGACAGAAACGGTATTCTGAAAGCTGTTCCATCCTTCCTTTCTTTAGATGTGCCTGTTTTTTCTTTATGTTCTCCTGCCAGCATATCTGTTATTGCCTTTGCCACAATAGCACGAATTGTTGTGCCTGAGGTCGTGTAGAATGTGCTATCAAGCAGTATTTTACTAACATAGTTATCCCTGTCACTGTTGCATCAGCCCAAGCATCTCTTATTCAAGTAATTAATCATCCTCAAAATGGAAAAGTGGAAGTCAGATCTAAATTTATATTTAATTCACTACATTTTAAGCTCAAGTACATCAAAATTGGCTGTGTGCTCACTTAAGTTGTGGTTGCAAGTAGTAGGGATAAGCTCTTCTATCGTCTCTACATCTTTGTTTAACCAATTTATGGAGCTTTTGTTTCGCAGTCCTCAGATGGCTTTAGTCTGTTGGGTTCGGATTGTGGCATTGGTTTCTAATGATGATTCCGTTACTGTTCATAAGCTCTATTAAAATATTTTTAGTCGCTTGGTTCTTAAGCCTTTTCGGGCACAAAAAGCCATTGCGTACTGCTTCGAAGTCTAACTTTAGTCGAACCAAGAGCTAAAATTAATTTACAGTAGTAACTTTACCATTGATATATTCATAACTCTGGAGTTGGAACTCTTTAAGCGATTGTAATGCTGACAACTACAAAAGTAATTTGTTATTGTGAACGTATTCATAGCCCGACATCATCAATTTTTCACATGTGAAATTCGAAAACAAAAGTGACTGCATTGTAGAGGGTTTAAGTATGCAATATCCTTATTATGTTTTTGTTGATAGTTTTAAGCCTTATTGCTTCAAAGGGTCCAAATCTACATTGGAAACTTCGGGTAAGATGTTGTTTGAAAGGTTAAATTTTTCTCTAAAATAGAGGAACTGCTTAACATCCTCGATGTTAAGGCTGCAGATGGAAATACGTCATTCCCATCTTTATCATTTTAGAAATACAGAAAAGTACTTCAGAGAACTTTCAAGAACACTGCTTAGAATGTCAGCTTAGTTAAGATTTGTATGTAGCTCAAATGTACGTAACAGCATATATATAGTAACGTTTCTTAGTATGCACCTTATGTTAAAAGACCAGTCTCTGATAAAATGCGCTTTGCGTTTAACATGTTTTGCAGGTACAAACGGGACCATCCATTGGCTTAAATACCATCGGCACCACAACCACCACCATTACAATACCTCAGCAGCAGCAGCAACAGACAGCACAAATACAACATCAGCAACAACAACAGCAGCAGCAACCAATAGCTTCCACTAGTAGCGCAGCTGCAGCAGCAGCAGCGGTGGCAGCGGCAGCAGCAAGCACTACTGGTTCTGCAAGCAACACTGTTACTACAACAACAACAGCAACAACGACTACTAAAAAAAGAAAACGTAAAAAGCGTCCGCGTAATCAAAAACCGAAATTGCGTCCTGGTGAAATACGTTTGACAACAGCACTCGACGGTAGTCCATTATACATGTGCCCTGAATGTCAGGTAGCCTATCCGGAGCCTGATTTACTTGAAATTCATTTGATCGGTCATAATTTGGAACGACGTTACATCTGTGACATCTGTCAGGCGGCGCTAAAACGCAAAGATCATCTGACGCGGCACAAGCAATCGCACAATCCAGAGCGACCGTTCATCTGCACCGTTTGCTTAAAAGCATTTAAACGGAAAGAGCAGTTGAGTTTGCACTTTGTCATACATTCAGGTGAAAAAAGACATTTGTGCCAGGAATGTGGAAAGGGTTTCTATCGCAAAGATCATCTGCGGAAACATACACGATCGCATATTGCGCGACGTGTTAAAGCAGAGCTGAGCATGCAGAACCAGAGTGAGAATGGAACGAGTATGTTGCAACCGGTGGTGACGGCAATAACAGCGTTGCAACAACATACACAGCAGCAACAACAACAACAACAACAGCAACAAAGTGGACAACAACAAGTGCAACAACTTCAAATACACCAGCAACAATTACAACAGCAACATCATGTTGTTGTCACACAACAACAGCAGCAGCAGCAACAACAACAACAACAGCAGCAACACCAACAACAGACACAAATGCTTAATTAGCCAAGCGGCGGCGACATCTGTAAAGTCAGTTAAAATTCAAAATTATAGGAATAATACACACACACACACAAATGCATACGTACAAATGGTAATGAGACATTATGGAAATGAAATTGTTTTTGAATTTAAGTATTTCAGTGGGTTTTTAGGCCCAGTATGAAATATATAGCCACGTATGAACTAAACTGAAAAATAGGGGTTTGTTTATGTAGCTGGATTCGTCTTTGGTTTTCTAGCCTAATAATATGCAATAACATAATGAAATTATGCCTCTATTTTTATGTTTGCAAATGACTTTCCATACTTTCTGACTTCTGTCGACTATTGAGATATTTTCCGATACTCTTCGAAACTTTTCAACTTCATTAGACCTTGTGAATATTTTCGACATTATCTGTTTTTTTAAGCATTTACTACTTTTCGATTCGACACATTCGAAACAAATCGACTCATCAATGTTTTTTAGTAGTGCTCCATACTTTTTAACTTATGTCGGGTTTTTTCATGTTTTTCGATATTTCCTGATTTTGAATTTTTGTTGTTGTCTTCCAATACCCTTCGACTTTTTTGATACCTTCCAATTCTGATAGATATTTTTGATATTTTTCGATACTTCTCATTCACTTCACATTTTTTAATATTTAATGATTACTCCCCCACTTAGCTTCCGAACGAATTACATAACGGATTTCCATGTAAAAGCTTTTTCATATTTTTATAAAATTAACCTGATCCAGTAAAAAACAAAGCACGGTACAGCACACAGTGTAGTACAGCTCATGGATAATATGTATAGCAGGAGCTCGTGTGTGGTTAATTCTGGCAATTGCTCGAGGGCTGCGGGGGAATACCATACCTGGACTGATAGAACCAGTTAAATAATTTCTCTGGAGTACATCCTGTTATAACAACCATAGGATTGAGCATCCGACATAGCATTGATGATGAAAAAAGTTGATACTGACTGTGACATCCAGATTTTCTATTCATTTTATAGCACGACGCAGATGGTTCTCGAAGGTCCGGTTAAAATTTGCGAATTAAGCTACAGTTTAAAATAAATATTTAATATTTATTTAAAGACACTTTTCATTTCCTTCCTGTTCTCATACCATTTCATTTTAAAATAACACAATTTTGGTAACAGTTTTTTAAAACAGAATGACTTAAAACAGAATGGCGCTTCGGAAAAAAGAAATAATTGTATATTTTAAGTTTTAACAGAAGTCTACATATACTGGTAAAGCACTCAAGTAGAATTCCTTAAGTTGCTGTTACATATATTGTATATACTTATAACTATGTAATATACTGTGTTCCAACCATGTGACAATAATGGGGAATTGTAAATTTTAAAATTTTCGGTGGGAAACTATCAATCATAAGTTTAGCTGAAGACATGGCCTTACATATATCCACCTCCATTTTAGTTGATGCACTTTGCAAAAAAGGTTTGTTTGCGAAAACTCAACGAATGTTATCGACCCAGGGCATATTTATGAGATAGGACTTTTTTATCCCTCAGTAGCACGCCTACCTCTAAATTACAAAAATCTCAACTTTCGTTATCAGATTTGGGTAGATACTTCTTGTTTGCTTTACCATGTGGATACAAAAGTTTTACTGGCACAATATATGTTAAGGGTGTGCCAATAAGAGTGCCGTAATTAATTCATACAGGATATAGCACATTAGTAGTTCAAAAAGAAGATAAATGAACCTTAATAAAGTTTTTAGAGCTGTCAATATCATAGGAAAAAATGTCGCGAAATTTAAATTCGGCACTCTAATTTGGGCACCCTTCAGTTGCTACAATCAAGAAGCAAGCTAAGAAAAGTTTCTAAAAATCAATTTTGATTACAGAAATTGGAAAAAGAAATTTATTAAATTTTTTTTTTTAAGTTTAAAAATATTACAATTTAAAAAAAAATTTAATTTGGTTTTTTCTACTTTACTATATACTTCTGTACATATGTATAATTGATTTAAATTACTTTAGACAAGGTCTACAATGTTTAATTCGTTAAGGTGCAAATAACTTAAAGGAATATCCCTACGTAAAAATAACTTTTTAGCTCCAAATAAAAGACACAAAGATATGAAACAAAGCAAGAACACAAAAAAGAATCCAAATTAAATTGTATTTTTATATTAAAAACAAAAAACAAATTACATGTAAAATACGAGTAAGTAAGATTTTTCATCAACGCACTACAAAGTAGTTAACTGAATGTTTGCTGTTTTTATTTTGTACCAAAAAAGGAACATTAATTATAAGAACCTAAAATTTTATATTTTATATAAATTAAGTTTTCTCGTGTTTAAAAAAAAAAAAAATTAAAATGTATAGCTGAAACAGCATATGTATGTATAATGAAATACTCGAAAGCATTTTGGAATATTATATTCCAGAGCACGAAAACTGTATAGAAATTTGTAATTAACAATACTATTTTAAGTAAAATGTAAGTAAATCAGTAATAAAATTCATATTTTTAAAACATACTATATGCTTGTCGTAATTAGTGAGCTAATAGCTGTAGTAGCTAAACTCTATTATTATGATTATCAATATGCTTGTAGTAATTAATCACTGGAGTCACCTGTACAATGCATCCCAAATGCATATGGTAAGACAAAGTGGACTGTCACCCCGAACGCAACTGTATAACTCTGAATTAAGGCCTGATTATGCGCTCGTGAGGATAGCAGCGTATCGTAATAAACTTCATTATAATTTCTGGAAATGATGTTTTTACATTACCGTGAAACCTGGTTAAGCGGTATCTGGATAAGTGGGAAACCTCTACTAGTGAGACTCACTTCAAGGTCCCCGCACTTTTGCATCAAAATACCTCTGCTACTGGGATTATTAAACCTTCATACCTGTGATTTGATTTTTCAAGTTTTTGGTCGTTTTCGCCTCTATAACATGGGCTCTATAAGTGGGAAATACTATTTATGTGTGTATAATTTGTTATTTTGAATTTGAATGTGCACGTTTTATTGGTCTGAGTATGGTTATTTGGGAAACTGTGTAAATGGGAACCTATTTAATTGAGACAAAATTTTTGGTCCCTTGGAGATCCCAGTTATCCAGGTTTCACTGTATTAGAAATTTTGCTTTTTTATTTAGATTTCGTATGAGTAATCACTTTTACGTCACATCATTATTAATATTACATTATAAATTGAAAATTGGATTACTTTCGTAGTACACTACAACAATCTTCTATATAAAATTCAGTTTTTGTCTGTCTGTCCGTCTGTCTATCTTTTATGGACGCGAAAACTATCCGGCCGATTTTGATGCAATTTTTACAGTATATTAGTATCGATCAGGCAGGTGTCATAGGTTATAAGATTATTATTTAGGATGCATATTTAGGGTGAGCCCCATACAAATATATTTTTAAAATATAATTTTCACAAAGGCCACTTAATCGATTCACATGGAATTTACACCACATATCTTTTATATTAGGAGGCATGGCTAAGGCTATAAAACTTTTATTTAGGGTGCTTCCTTTAGGTGACTCTCTTTCAAAAATATTTTTTAATAGAATTTTCACGAAGACCGCACATCGAATTTATACCACGTAGTCCTTATATTAAAAGGCATAGCTCTTGAAAGAATTTTCCATATTTTGTGATTTTTTTATCTTGAGTAGTTTTTAAAATAAAATTATTGAAACAAAAAATATAAGGACGAAATTTTCAATTTAAGGTGAAGCAAATTCTGGTTTCTTCTTGCTTTAAAAAAAAAAAATCACACGAAAAAAAGAATCGATTGTACATATCTTTTGGCACTTGCTCGATATAATTTTACTCGCTTTTTTGCTTCGAGAACTAAAAAAACTGAGCCATATCAGCTAAATGCTTTGGCTTTCGTTAACTATTTGGCTAAAAACTCTTGGACGTAAACCCTGAGCTGCTGTGGCAAACTTAAGAAGCCGGTGTTTCATTGGATGAAAAATCTGAGTCGCAGCCAAAGACCTCCCACTTCTGATTAGGTTATAGTGGTGGATTAAAAGCCCCACATAGACACTTTGGTCCATAGTGATCACTTACCCTTACTTTTATGTAGAATTACTGTGACCGGCGTTGGAATACTGTCAACATCTGTGGTTGTGTAGCCCTATCGCTCTCAAGCAGATCACCAACAAATGATTATACTGTGCACTATGATTGTATAGCACTACCACTTTTATTACAGATCAAGAACAAATTGTTTTTTTTTTTTTAATTTATTTCGACACTTAATGCTTTTGGCGCACATCAGATATAACCATACAAAAACTGACAACAGCTGGTTTTCATTTCTTTGTGTAGTCTTCTTCTTACCAAAAACTCGCACCAAATTAGAATTTGCACTGCGAGAACTTTTATAAGTGACACTGGTAATTCTGTTCAAAAAGTTTCTTGCTATAACGTATAGGAAAAATCATATTGTCTCGCACTCGCATCCATTGTGTTAAACGTTTGATACGACCAAAATAAGATAGAAGGAACCAAAATTTCGTTAATCCTAGCGCATGTGCTTTTTGAATATCGGTTCTCTTTTATTTCAGTAGCAGTGTGTTCCTACCGGACATTCCAACATTCAAGTTTCAGTTCACTATAAACTGAACACATCTATTGCATAATCTGTTTGCTTGATAAACACAGCCAAATGTCATCTGTTTGCTTGGCAGCACAGATGAGCGAAAACAACAATAAAAGAGAATTAGAAAAACAAAATCAAATTTCCAAGTTAAAGCACATCGCCACAACAAACAAAGGAAAAAAACTGCGTTATTTCCGAATACCTTCTTTTTTTGCCAGTGTTGTTGTTGCTTCTTTTTTCCACTGAATCACACAGTCAGTTGGTAGTCGATTGAATTTTTTCCTTCACTTTTTATCAAATGAGGAGAATAAGTTTTCACTTGTTTCACAGCTTTTTGTATGGAAAATTTTAATAATTTGCAAGCGTTAAAAATTAACAAAACAATTGAAAAAGTGAAATTTAAACAAAAAATTAGCAGAATCGAGTAAAATTTTGTAGAAATTAATCAAATTATAGCGATTTTTATTGGTTGAAAAGGAATAACGCAATAAGAAGAAAAAAGGTAGAAACGAAACAGCAAAGGCCACAAAATTATTTCAAGTGTGTGCAGCTGTTGGTGACGGTGACATGAATTAGGTTTCCAAAAGCCTTGAATTCATGTCCATAACCACAAGATTGGAACAAACTGCAGCTGAAGTGTAAAGGAGACCAAGAAAAGGAAATCTTAAATAAAACAGAAAACGAATAACAAAAACGAAAATTTAATGCGACGTGTGCAGTTGTGGAACTAAAAAAAATTTTGACATTTGCACTTCATTTATATTTTTATTTTATTTTGTGTGATCTCGGGATTACGGACGATCCGTTGTTGGAACTGCTGGAACAACAAATATGACAATAAAACCCGTTGTTGCAACCCGTTCTGCATCGGATGCTGAAAAAAAGGATGTACATGGACAGCATGGTAGCCACGGTGCACACAGCGGCCAAGTGGGTGTAGTCGGAGAGCAGCCGCAACACAGCCAGCAGAGTGTGGTGCGCTCATCGGCATCACACGCCTCACATCGGAATGTCGTCATCGACGGTCATGGGCAGGTGGGTGATGAAATGCAAATTTAATTTGCATTAAACAAAAGAAAAGTAAAATATTTCGTTGGGTAATTATAAATAGTGAGGAGAAAAAAATAGAGATGAGAAGGAATCGATAAATTCAGTAAGTAAAAATGTGATTAGTTTTGTTGAAATAGACATCGGGTGCTGACGAATCCGGAGTAGTTTCGGGAGAAAGACCCCGTTTTCCAAGGCAATCGCCCAGCTAAGGCACGGTAGGCCCCTTTCTCAACTGTTATGTGTCAAAAATTAATGATGCGATCGGCAACAAATTAATCGTATGTTTTAAAAGTCTATTTATACCGAAGAAAAGCTTTAGTTGTCTACAACAGTAGTCCAATTGAAGGCTATAAGTCGTATAAAGATGATTACTTATGTACAAATTTCTAGCTTTTTATGAATAAAGCGCGGAACTTTCAGAGAACAACAATAATGTTAAAAAAGTTGCTGATCAAGTTTCGTGTGATATTCCTCAAACTTTGATGCGCATATTTTTCAATTCCAACATAATATCAGATCTTGACCTCCATAACTCCATAAGATAAGATAAAACCCACCCTATAACATTATCATAATACAATAGTAATTTATGTGAAAATCTTGGTTGTCAGACCTTAAAACCGTATTTTCCAACTTCGAATCTAATATACTTTTTTAAAAAATATTTAATAGCCCCCTTAAATGATCATAAGTATTTCGCGTACTAATATGTAGTTATCGAAGTGGCAGGTCACTGAAATTGAAATCAAGCAAGTTAGAATACTATGTTACTAATTTTTAGCTAACGCCAGGGTTGCCAAGTTGAAATCAATGAATTAACGGTCTTCCTAAAATAAATTTTTTTCACCTAAAAAGAATAAAACTTATCTTAAAACTTGATTTTAAAAGCAATTACCCGATTTTTAATCATTGCATCTGAAAAATGTTAAAAATTTCAATATCTGACTTAGTTTGGGAAACATTTTTCGAACAAAGCTATATGTATACATATATTTTTTTTATAGATTTTTCATTAATAGCGCATATGGATTCTTTACAACAGCCGAAGGTCAAAGCAGACATAACTTTTTGAAAATATTATTTTTGTTCAAACAATTTTTTTGATTAATAGAAATTTCAATTCGCATTCAAGATTCAAATTTTTTACTTATTTATTTTGAATTACAGTTGCGATTTCGCTCATTTTTATCTAACATATATTTTATGTTAAGCCTCGAAGACGAACGTTTGTGAAAACGGTCGATTTTCGATCACAAGCAATACAAGTATATTTTAAGGGTAATTTTTACATGCAGGACAATCGGTGAAAAAAATAATAATTTTTTAAAAGCTCACCGATCAAGTATTCATAGGTATAGGGATGAGTCCAAATGTTTGTTTTTATTTTATATTGAAATATTCATTAACTGCTTTATTTATATACTGATATTAAAAGTTTTGTTTGATAATCTGTTTTTTAATTCTGTTCGTACAGAGCCCACAACGTCGCGGAGAGGTTTATGATGAGCTTGCACGTCATCGCCGCAGTCCTCATAAAAGGTAATTAAAAATTTTTGTAGAAATGTACAATTTTTTAGCTTTCCCACTGACATACATGTTATAAGAACTTAAGATTTCTATAAAAAGCTTCAAATGAAAGCTGCTGAATTCAGATTGGAGCTCGCTTAAGTTGTGATCATGAGCTTCTTCTTTTGGTCCAATAAAATTTTATCTTACGCCGGAATCTGACAGTGGATCTACAGACATAGTTGATCAATTTCTGAATTCAAAACATGTTATTTTCTGGTGTACATGATTTTGATTTAAAATTAATAATAGAGTTTATATTTTTCAAATTTTGCTACAACTGTTAATTAACTATGAAGCATATTGTCTACATTTACCCATGATAAAAGTTCCTTTTAAATAATGAAATCTTTGCTAGAAATATTGTCTTATGTTTGTATGGAAAACACATTGTAATACAATTTTTCCCCACTAATTATGTATTTATTTGTTTAAGCACTCGAACTAAACGTCGCGATCACCATGATCACCATCACAAACGCGATCGTGCCGAACGTGGAGTTTTGGAAAAACATTCAAACGTTGCTGGTGTAACAAATAAATGCAGCAGTCCACATGCTGTTGCATCTTCTGTAGTTGCTGCTGGTGGCAACAATACTTGCAACAATTCTGCTAGTGTTGGTGTTGGAAATAGTGGTGTTGGCAGTGGTAAATCAACTGCTGAAAATTCATCTGCCATACCTGTTGTTTTGGGTTGCCAAAGTCCAAAGTCACAAACAGCTGCTACCCAAGCTGCTGTTAAGCTACTTAAAGGTATTGAGGAAACTTATTCAGGCTACAACAGCGGGGATGAACACTTGCAGCCGAAGGAGAAACTTATCACGGTAGACGAATGGCAGCAACGTGATGAGCAATTTGCTAAGTGTATGTCGGAAAGTGGTTATGTTTTAAAGCCGGTCGAAGAAGATGGCGCTTGTCTTTTTCGGGCTATTTCTCTGCAGATCTATGGTGACGAGGAAATGCATGATGTGATACGACAACACACAATGGATTACATTGTAGGCACATTTTTTGAAATGCTTGAGTAATAAATAAATATTTTTTTAATTCTAGTATAAAAATCGTGAATATTTTTCCCATTTTGTCACTGAGGACATAAATAGCTACATCAAACGTAAACGTCGAAAGGATTCTCATGGCAATCATATTGAAATTCAGGCAATGTCAGAAATATACAGTCGTCCTGTAGAAGTCTATTGCTATAAGCCAAGTAATTAATATTTACTTACCTAAAATAATTTGGTTTTTTAAATATATCTCTCATTGCAGCTCCTATTAACATATTTAACTCTGAACAATTGAACAATGGTTTTGCACCGTTGCGTTTGTCATATCAGCGTGGTTCACACTATAATGCCATTATCGATCCATATAATGCTACTGTAGGTGTAGGCTTAGGCTTAGCTGGTTATAAGCCTGAGCTGCAAACCAAAGAGGCTACATGCCTAAGTGAACAATTAGAAATTGAACAGGTATTTAGAAGTAGATAATCATTTCACCTAGCTAAATTATTATTAAAAATAACTGTGTCCATTGCAGACCATGTTTGAAGACAAATTAAAAACAACAGACTGGGAAGCAACAAACGAAGCCATTGAAGAGCAAATAGCACGGGAATCCTATTTGCAATGGTGTCGTGAAAATTTACAAAAATCTCGTTCCACAACTACTGCAGCGGCTTCTACTTCTACATCTGCTACAGTCACATCAGCAGAAGTTGCTTCTGACTCTGAAGCTTCACCATCAAAATATGCTGTTCAACGCTGTAGCGTTAGTAGTGGTGCAAGTAATAGCACCATAACAGCTGCAA
Organism: Meiosimyza platycephala; assembly: GCA_963662105.1. NCBI lineage: Eukaryota > Metazoa > Arthropoda > Insecta > Diptera > Lauxaniidae > Meiosimyza > Meiosimyza platycephala. The sequence continues at coordinate 100,284,156 of OY759208.1, read as the reverse complement.
CTGCAATTGGTAATGATGCTTCTTCATCTACAAGTTCTTCAAAATCATTATCTTCATCGCTTGAGCACAATTTTGGGTTATCACCAAAATCTATATCTTCGTTATCATTCAATTTAAAAAAGGAACCTAGCGGTAGCGCAATCTGTGATGCGAGCTTTGATAGCGATGATACTGATATGAGCAGCACAAGTTCTATTGGAAATTGTAACAGTGGCAATTCTTCACCAACCGCTGCAGCATTGATACGTACAAAAAAATCTAAAAAATCAAAAAATATTGGTAATCTAAAACGCAGCGGTAAAAAGCGTCGTCGTGATGAAAACTTGACTACAGCTTCTACGACTGTAATAAGGTTTGTACTATTTTTCGGAGATCATAAACATACACAAATTCTTAGTGAAAAGTCAGTTCCAGTGAGTTCCATCCATATCAATTTAATTTTAGATTTATTACAAGGGGATATAATAATTTTTGTGTCTTAAATAATTATTGCACGGAAATCTATTGACTATTGATATATCTGTTGATTCTATACCTATGGAAAGGTAACTGAAAATAGCAGTTATTTTGGGCTGTAGACAGCTGTTTGACAGCCTTTACCAAATTTGGTACGAAAACGTCTGGCGACGCAAGCTATATTAAGACATTAAGTCGGCCAGGATTAAACAAGTGATACCTGTCATTACACATAATACATGCATATATGTATATGTATGTATTTTTGTATATAAAAGATATTTTTGTAATTCAGGCTCCAAATTCCTATGTTCGATGATACTTAAAACCCATGTGTCGAAATCAGTTTATAAAATATGTATACACCACTATTTGTACTAAAACTTAAAGCGTGTGTTTTTTTGGCCACTAAAAAATATCACCGCCAGGTTTTCCTTCAAACTAAAATACATAAATAGTTTTTCAAAATTGTCTTTATTTCTAGTGCTTTAAATAAAGATGTAGAGAACTTACGAAAAAGTTCACCCAAACGTGATATACAACAAGTAACAGCTGAGCTAAAAGAAAATCGTGCCAATACTCCAGAAGTTGAGCAACAGCCAAGCACTTCAAAGCAAATGCATTCTCCAGAGAAAAATTTCAAAGAAATTCATTTGTCTTCCAACAAGCAACAGCCAGTGTCAAGTTTTTATCAGGAATTGTTGGAAGCTTCTTATAACACGGCGGATGGTGAGCGTAAGAAATCTTAAAAATTCTTATATTAGGTTTTCTTTATTCAAGTTTAATTTTTCTTATAGGCTTTGGTCAACTAACTGAATCTGAATTATTACAACGTGCTATACAAATGTCCACAAATGATTATATAGCAGATCAAAAACGAAAATATTTTTATGGGCCATAAAACAACAAAATTCGATGCACACAACGGCTAAGTATTCAAAATTGGCTTAACTTTAACTTTAATCTAAAATATAATAATAATATTAAACATGTAAAATATTTCTATGTTATACGAAATTATAAAATTATAAATTTTTTGAATAAATAGTGTATTTAAAATATATTTCTTGCTAAAATTTCAGCTATACAAAAATTTGACTTAAATATTTTCCTAAGTCCGAACACGACTTTTATTTTCAATCTAAAATAGAATAAGTAAAAATTTATTCAATAAATGCATACATTTACAATTCAACATACATAATTTAATATAAAAAGACTACGTTGTATACTTTTTAACTTAACAATGTATAATTTATACCTTTTCTTAAGATGAAATGAAATAAGTTACTTTGTACAACAAAAATTTAGTTTGTTATTTTGAATTGCTTGCTCTTTTATATTAATTTTACTTGAGGTTTGAATTTATAATGGGAAGTTAATTTAGATTATAAAATTTTGGTTAATATTAATAAATTAAAGATTATATTAAAATGATACCGAATCTGGAATATGAGTTATTAAAGAATTAAAATCTTTTTTATTTAAACTAATAGTGTTCAGAGGATTCATATTTTTATTGGTTTTGTTGTTTTTGAATTCTATAAACTTTATTAAATTGGAAAAGTTCAGTTTGTACCCGCAAGTTGAAATGCTATTTAAGTACTAAGTTACTTTGTTGAAATTACTTTTTTTGAGGTCAAATCATAATTTTGCTCCCTACTGACAATGATCAATTATATTTCCAGCCAATTATGTGGTTCTAACAAGCTTCAAGTACCTCGGAGCTATCTCAGATTATGAGCTAAACTAATTTCATAGTGATAAAATATGAAATAATATATTCCATGCGAGATTGAAAGTTTATTTCTTGATGGTTGATTAGTGATTGTATTAAGCACTTCCCCTTTGTTGACTATTTTATATCTAATCAAAAACTGTTAACAGCTGTTGCCATTCAAAAGCAAGAAAACATGCCACTCAAAGGCTTTTAAAAGCTTAACAACTGAATAAGGTTCTTTACAATTTTGATAACCAATAGTTCAGGGTCGGATACACAATTTTAAGGGGAAACAACAAAATCACATCGCACAAATTACTATCGCTCGATAAAAATAAATAATGGTCGCCAGAAAATTCATAAAATGCCGACGCAAATAAATTTTTGACCAAAATTAGTTGTAAATGCCCAAAAATTATCCTCCTACTACGTGATATTTGATAAGTAATTGAAAGATCCATATTAGTGATTACATGTTTGTATTTCCGAGTTGTGTTGTGTGTGGTCCATCGTGAAATCGATCACTACTACTGATTAAAAATTATATGCCAAAATAAACAAAAAAAAAAAAACAATTAATTATCCCTTTGTTATAAAGTGAAAAAATAATTTAAACTTTCAATGTTGGCAGGAAATCTTTTCATTTATTTTGCTTATTATAACATAACATATATATGTATATGTATATACATGTAATATAACATATATGTTTGAAAAAGTACATACATACATAATAGGCACATAATTAAAAAAAACTTCTGTTGACTAAATACAACTCAATTTAAGTTTAGTTGTCATATATAAAAGGGATATTGCACAAAAAAAAAAAAAACATCTGTAAAATCATCTATAAGTTGGCTTTCACATCTTTAAGAAAAACCACCACAAAGTTTAGTTAAAGTGCTTTATTTTGGAGAAAAAATATTAAATACTTTCCAGACTCCGGTAAAAGTGCTGTTTCCGCGGCATCAATTTCAGACTCATATATTATGCAGAAGCTTAACATCGAATACCATGAAAACCTAACGAGATATAAAAAACTTTAGCATATCTCGCTTAGATTAACAAACCTTACAAGTTTTAAAATATATAAAATAGATATGCTCATAACAGAGCATGCCACAATTTTAACGTCGATATCTCGAAAACGCTCTGATTCGAACAATTTTTTGGAGCGGAAGTTATTATCTGTTTTTTTCTCTCAATTTTTTATTCTCATTTAACTATGAACTGTCCCCGAAAAAATTGACTCTTTTTTTCCTTGAGATTTTGTTTTACCAGATAATCATATCGGTCAAAATAAGGTAGTTATTTTTACTATATAAAGTGACGTTTACAGTTATATATAACACTAGGTGATAGCACTTTAAACGGGAAAGATATCTAGCAATCAACAAAAAGCTCGCGAACTAATTTAATCCAGTTACCTAGAAAAACCAGTATTAAAATATTCAGCTATGTCGAGAAACATCGGTCCAGCAAAAAAAACTGCCCAAAAGTTTATTTCCAATTGCAAAAAGGGTCTACCTGTTCTACGAAAAAATTGTTCTGGTAGTAATCCTGAATTTTCAGATCGAAAGTTACATAGTGACAAAGATGAAGCAACTCTTCAAGCAGAATCCCAACAGTTCATTAAGAGATATGGCGGCTTGAACAGATACCTTTGAAGACCAACAGAGTTCAAAAAGTACCAGATTGTTCTGATGAAATGCAGTTGGCGCTCAAAAGCGAGCCTGAAAAAACATATACATACATACAAACATAAACATATGTACATTATGGCAGATTTTAAGCAGGTAAATGGCTTGGTAAACCATATGCACCGGGGGGTGAGAACAGCTTCTTTGTTAAATATTGCGAAAAACGTTTTCTACCATGAGGGTACTGTGATGTTTTGGCCCGATTTAGCAACATTTCATTACTCAAAAGCCACCATGGAGTGGTAGAAAAGCAAAAGGATCAACTTTGTATTAAGAGCAGCAAATTGATCTAACTGTCCAGAGCTTCGAACAATTAAGAGGAATTGTGAGAGAAGAGAAGAGTTCTTCGTAAAAATACTGCAAAAAATTTATATGATTTCAGAAATAAATTGAGAAGATCGCACGTTAACTATCGACTAAGCAGCTGTACAGAACTTAATGCAGAGTCTTAATAAGAAGGCAAAAATTTTTATAAAAAATTAATATTTGTTATTAAGTTTTAGGTTATTTATACATATTCTGTATACAAGTCATTTTTAAAAATGAAAATAAAAAAAATAAAATTCATTAAGCATTTCAATGAGACAATTTTTTTCTGGGACACGCCTTATACTTTGCGGTACGGGAGCAAGATTTACCCAGCTTTAGGTAACAAAAGGTATCTTAAGTTATAGAAGAGATTTCGAATTGGAGTGTTGAACACCCAAAATCTATCACAGAGCCCACCCCTGTAATAGGTTCATGATAACATAAAGTCTGCTAATGAGTTTTTGTGTATGTAGTACTTTTCATCAGTTTTTTTATCATTTCACCTAATTTGAAAAAGTATAAGTATATTATATAATCTATCAGCTATCATGAACATAGAAAACAAACAGATTTTATTTTTTTTTGCACAAAAAGTTTAATTTTTTTTTGTTAAGGTTGCACAATAAAGAGTACAATCTATACTTGTTATTAATAATTGTTACGTATAAATATAAAGCTTTGATTTTTATTGTTGGTATTGGTCTTGTTTGATAAGAACAGGTAGTTGCTACCACTCTATTTTGTACTGGTTGGTGCAATATAAGTACATATAAGCGTTGTTGATTGTTTCTGTACGTATTTTTAGAAGTAATTCCCGGAAATTATTTGCCGCAATCAATGACATTGAGAAGGCGCGATAATTTGTAGTTGTTATGATCTCTAGTATTAAGATTTCCTTTAATTCTGCACTTCGAAAATATAACAAATTGGTTCAACAACAATCAGTTGCTGACACTTATTTCACTAACAAAACTCAAGTTCAAAAAGCTTTGGCATTTTACAAACATATATAGAAGACATAGTGGATCTTCTGTCGTATCTTCTGAGCCTTACAAAATAAATGTGAGTAAAAAAATGCTTGCAGGTGTTTTCTTTGGCTTTGCCAAAAAAAAAAAAAAAATAAAAAAGCCTTAAATTTTTGAAAAAGGGCAGATTTCACCCAAACGTTTTCATAATGAACTAAATTAAATAGCTCTTATGCGTTAAACAGAATGCGGTTCGATGTAACCATAATTGCGACGGATGACGAAAAATTCAGTTGCCATTTTGTTTTTATTGACATTTCAAACGTATATAAAATAATTGAAACAATCGACGTTGAAAATAGAATTAAATCCTCCATTAGAATAGTGTTGGCCATTTACCCTCCCGCGGTCACATTGCCCGTTTCCGGCCATCATTCGGCCCGCCGTGCAGTTGCTGATTCGCATGAAAATTGAATATGTGAGAAACCCAGTCGGAATCAAACGTGCAAAAACAAAACAAAGGCAAACAAAAACATTATTTATGCGAAAGGCAATTTTTTAAAAATGTATTATTGAAATATTATTTAATTGTTGTAAAAAAATTCATTTCATGGAAAAATAGTTTTAGTTCTCGGAAAATTACTTTTTATTTTTGTTTATTTTGTCTTATTTTAAGTAAACTCTGTTAATATGTTTGTATAACATACCTACTGTTGTGTTCATGAAAATAGTAGTGCTGCAGGACATGACCTATAAATCTCTTTTCTTTTTTAATTTTAGTAGAAACTGTAAATATTCTCGAAAATGAATATACATTACTATTTTTCCAAAACTTTAAATGAAAATTGTACTCATCATTTAATTTGATAGTTAAACACCCAGGACCCAACGGCACTACTATTTTCGTGAACACAGCTGTATGTATACATAATATGTATAAGATTTATGAAATGTTTTCTTTTTGTTGTTAAATAAAATTACAATTATTTTATTTGCCAACATTTATCTTTATTTATTAACATCAGTGATGCACGAATTTCTACTGGGTCATTTTTTCTATACGTGGAAAAGACAAAACACATTTATTTTCATTTTTTTTTCGCTGGAATTTCTTCACACATTTGTACACATATTAGCGCGAAATGTTTGTTGTAAACGTCAGCGCGCTGTCGACATCTGGGCACCGCAGCTGGCCATCCCTACATTAGAGTATCAAGTTTCAGCGATCTCGCACAGTGGAAGATCGTGGCCATAAATACAAAAAAAAAATCAAGTGCTAATAATTTTGACTTTTACAATCCTCAGATAATACTTAGGGAAGGAAAAAAAAAACTATAAAAGTTCTAAGTTTTCTTTGGGTTTAGTACTACAGTGGGCTCAAAGTTGAACCTTGAATACCAAAAATGTTTTATGTATCATATCGACGAAAAAATAATTTATTTTTCGTCTATCGATTTTATATGAATTGGACAAATAGTAAGTTTACAAACTTTGACAATAAAAAGCATCTGTACAGAATTTCAAGAGTCTAGCGCTACTGTTACTAAGTATAATGGCCACGACTTTTTGTGTTTCTATGATAACTTGAAAGCTATAAGAGATATCGCAATATTTTTGAAATCAGCAATGCCAAATTGATGAAAATTGATTTTAATTTTGAAGAAAGGGCCTCACCTCACCTTTGTATGGGAGGTAGACGAGTCCGCAAACGGATTTTTTTCATATTCACAAATTTTTGTTGGATTAACCTTAAAAACATCTGTACCAAATTTCAAGAGTCTAGCGCGGAGATTAGGAGAAGACACACGAAATACATTCATGCCATCATCAAGATAAAGTGATGCCATTAATGTAAATCCGATGAAAAAACTATATTTTGCAAAATGGCAAATATTGGAAAGAAAAAGAATAAACTAAACTAAAATAAAAACTAAAATAAAAACTAAAAAAATCACATTTTATTTTGAAAATTAATTATAAAAATTCCATTGCAGTATTTTAATGACTACACGCGTTGTTTTTTAATGTCACGGGCCTTACGACCACGTATACCTATATTTGGAAGCACACGACCACGTCCCTTGCCATCATCTTGTCTACCCCAGCGATTCTTGAATTGATTGCGTATTATAGCGTCTGGAGATGGTTTGCCACAAGTTGGAACTTTCTCATCGTCCTCATCATCATCATCATCATCATCATCCTCTTCAATATCATCATCTAGATCTTCTGGGATTGTTAGAGCAGCTTTAACGTTAACATTGGCTGCAACACCTTCACCAGCATCAGCAATAAGTTGTTCTACAATAGGGCCTTCAAAAAAGCCTGTTGCAATATCAATTCTTTTGACAAATTTTACCGCAAAGTCTTTAGTCCTTTTTCTATTTTTATGTAAATCTCTAAAATATGGATTAAATTGTGCTAAGGCTAACGCAAGTAGTCCAAAGAAAGTGATAAAAGTTAACAGACGCATTATGCTGATGTTGTGAGTAAAGTGCTCTAAGCCATTTTCGGCATAAGCTTTATATATCGCGCATAACAAAGCTTTTTCGAAACATGTGTACCTTTGTTTTTATTTTATATATAAATAATACATATTTATGTTTAATATAAGTAAATATATAAAAAAAAAGTAAATTTCAGATATTTGCTTAATAATCAACTTTATATCTTAATGCAAGCTGTTGATTCAATTGGAAATTGTTTACTTTTTTTAGAGCAAGCATCTCAATATTTAAAAATTTGAGTTTATTTTTATATATGTATTTAGGAAACCAACCAATAAAATCGCTGTTTTATTTTAATTTGACCTTGATTATTATTATTAAACTTTAGTGGACTGACAAATCTTCTCGCTTATAAGGATTTAAGCAGAAAAGCTCAAGAGTACTACTGAGCAGGGGCGCCGAAAGACCTGTTGCGGTTGCTGAGATCTCAACACGCGTGAGACATCCCCATGTGGAACTCAACACGGGAAATTTTAATTTATCACGCGAATCGAATTCCCAAGCGTATTGAGTCAAATTCAAAAGTCGAACATCATATATTTCAGACTTCAGAAGATTTGCTTAGAAAAATTTATTATTCGTCGCTGAGAATCTGATTTGGGACAGATTCAGAAAAGTTTCCAGATCCCTTGAAGCGTTTGTACTTGGCAAATATTGTGATGTTGATAAAATATTAAATTTTAATAAAGATGATTTCAAAAAAGAAAATTTACTTTGTGATCGAAACATGTTTTTTGATTTGGCGAGCAGAAATGAAATTAAATTGAAAAGCTTAGGAGATTTAGTAGATTTTTTACAGAAACATCTATAGTATAAGGACCTCATTCCAAAATTCGTTTGATTCGTGAAATTGTTAATGACTATTCCTGCATCCTTTTGCACTAATGAGATAATTTTTTTGACTTCTAAGAGACTGAAATTATATGTTGCAATTTTACACAGGTACCACGAGTTGGCTGCTAAGTAGAATAGACAATGAAAGAATGAAGACTTTCTGATGAAATAAATTTTTAGTACCGGAGGTACTAAATTCGAAGCAATTTCCTCCCACTTAATTTTTTTTTTTTTTGCAAATGAAAGCTCGAAATAAACGTCAGTTGCCTGAATCGTGGTGGGCCTGGTTGTGAGAGGCCGACAAAAAAAATTTTGCGCAATAACTCGGAAAGTAAGTCAGAAGTAGAAAAATATCTTCAGACCAATGTTGTAGAGCAGAAAAACACAATCGATTTCCGAAAATTCCACAAACGACAATATTTGACCCACTTCTTATAGTTTTGGCCAGAGATGGCCAAGTCGAACAAAAGGTAATTATTCCGGCTCCTTATCAAATATGCTGAGCTCTCATGATGAAAAATGTAATTGAATGGAAGTTCACTCTTAAAAAATGTGTAGCTCCACTAAATCCTTAATATTCGTCTCAGGCATGAGTTTGCAAATGTTTGTATTCATCGAGTAAACTTGTTCGTTAAGAGCTACATATGACTTGCAGCCATAAACATTTGATTTACATTTTCGATTTGTTTCAAATTGTGCTGACTATATGCTAAACTGCACTCGTACTGGAAACCATGGGGTCCAATAGAATGTCCGGATCATCTGGAAGCAATTGTTAATGCCGATGATTTCGCTTTGTCATCATTAAAATCGACCGGTATGCAAACCAGTGTTACGCGGTTCATCACGGTCAGGACTTGAAACCACCGTAAGGAATACGACTGAGAGCATGCTTGATTGCTTGGAAAACACACAAGTATCAGATAAAACCACCCAGAAAATTTTTGATCCATAAGACATCTCATTTCCCTCAACAGGCGAGCTTGACTACTTAAGTTTAGCTTCGAAAGTTGTTTATCTGTATGAATGGTGCCGCAGCCATCTCATGTTTTGTTCAGTTCCTGCTTGCGTCACTATATTTTTTTCGCTGTATCATATTGAATTGCATTAGTTCCTAATTTTGGTCACACCTCTTTTGTAAATAAAGTTCATGTTACTTTCAGCCTTCGATTACCAATGTTAAACATATTTGGACCTTTACCCCGTGAGAGTATTTCTAATATACATACAGGCGAATCTTACACCGTTAACTAATGGTTGTAAGAACGTTCCCACAAAATCTGCATAATCCACTTCATTTTCACGACAAAAATTCCTTTTGAAACAAATCAATATAAGATACTCAAATAATAAAGTTTATTCATAATTTACTTGCAAACAAACTCAAACTTTTATTTTATTTAGTGATTATGACGTCTCCTATCACTTCTGCGACCTCCACGATCTCTGCGACCTCCACGATCTCTGCGACCTCCACGATCTCTGCGACCACCACGACCACGTCCATGTTTTCTGCCACCGCGTCCCTTACCAAAATTTCTGTGTCCATCATGATTGTCGTCCTTGCAACCATCACCCAATGGTAATGAGGTGTCTACTGGTGTTACTGCTGGTGTTTTAACTGGTGTTTCAACTGGTACTTCAACTGGTGTTTCAACTGGTGTCACCACTGGTGTTTCTGCTGGTACTTCTACTGCTGTTTCAACTGGCGTCACTACTGGTGTTTCTGCTGTGGTCGCATCGGTATTTTCAGTTAGAACTTCATCAACTGCAGCTACATCGGAAGTTTCAGTTACTTCCGGAACATCGATCACATTATCAACAATAAGAGGAATTTCATCATCAATAATATCTTCCAATGGCTCTACAACTTCTTCTGGTGCTGGGATAACTTCAGGTGTAATATCAACATCAGGAATAATTTCATCAACATCGACTTCAACATTGGCACCGTCATTATCGGCTGCATCAGCTGCAGCTTTAGCATCAGCTGCAGCTTTAGCATCAGCTTCAGCCTTTGCTTGAGCAGCAGCTTCAGCTTCAGCCACAGCTTCAGTCACAGCTTGAGCAGCAGCTTCCGCTTCAGCCACAGCTTTAGCGACAGCTTCAGTTTCAGCTTGAGCAACAGCTTCAGCCTTTGCCTTAGCAACAGCTACTAGAGCTGTAATCTTTTCACCTAACTGGGGTCTTTTTGTAAAGATTTTCACTAATCGGTTGCTCAGAAAGTTAGCGAAGGCAGGATCAATATCTCTAGTTCTTCTATTACCTCTAACATCTCGAGTAAAGGAATTGGATTGTGCCACAGCTAATGCCAATAGCCCAAAAAAGGCAATAAAAGTTATTAAACGCATGGTTTCTTCTTCTTTCTTTTTGGTGAGCTTAGTTAATAATGAAAACTTTTGTTGAAGTACTTAAGACATGGACCAAGATCAGCTATTTATATGAAAATGAAATGAAACTTCCGATATACAGAATATGTTATGTTTGTCTTATAACGAAAAAAGGTGCAATATTTTTCAATATTTGTATTTGATTTATCAAATAAATAGATTTGTATTTACTAAAGTTTCACATAACTAATTGTTGATTCAAATGGAAATTTTCGACGCCGAACTTGCGTTAAGTTGACGCAAAACTTGCAAAAATTGGCAATTTCTTTGTGGAGTATTTGCACTTTAAAACACAAGTGTTTTATATAACTTTATATTATATAATTATATTTACATATAGAAATGTTATTTATCCATTGTTCTCAAGTTGCCAGATGTCTGAAATCTGAAACACAAAATTTCCTTAAAATTGAGGAGCTAAGTATATTTTATTATATATCCCACTATTAAGGTGTGAAATCAAATAAGTAGGCATATTACCTTTCTCTCTAAGGACAAAACAAGAGAAAATGGAGCTACATACAAGAACCGAGGGCAACGCAAGCTTAAGGGTAGAAATATTTTGTTTTCGGCACACTGAACTTTCTATAGAACTAATAAGTCACGTTTCTCAAACAGCAATCTTTTGATTCGATAATTCAATTCTCAGGTTCGTTTCAAGAAGTTTTGAGAGAATTTATTTTAACCCCTTCGGATACATATCCCCCGTATATTCAGCCGCACATAAAAATAAGGGTGTGTTTTGACAACAGGATGTATCACCTCCCATGCAACTAAAATACCTAAAAAGCTATATCTTGGCACCTAAGGCAGATTTTTTCTACATGTTAGTAAGTTCAACTTTTTGTGAAATATCAATGAAATCGGACACTAACTTTGTTCGCGCCGCATATAGGTTTGATCTAGGAAGCTGAAATTTTGTGAGAATTATTTTTAAGAAAAATGCTAAGACATAGGCAAAAAAAAAACTACAGAATTTTCAAAATAAATATTCTAATATAGTACACGGTGGGTTTTAAAAAAGTTCAAATGACAAGTTGTGTTACTACAAAAACTTGAATGGAGAATCCTTTGGGATGTTATTGATAGTCGATATATGTATGTATATCAAAAGGAAAAAAATCCCTAGAGCTGTATTTTTTTAATACCATACTTACTGTTTTTGAATGATATTACACACGTATGAAATACGTATAACATAGGTACGTATGAGATTTAAGAAATATCCGATTTTGTTCAAATTTTGACTCGTCAAAGAAACTCCACAAAGGTAGCTCCACAACACAAATTTCAGCTCCCTAGATAGTCGGAGTTCTGAGTACTGTTAGGTCAAAGTTTGAAAAAAAAACGCTATTTTTTTCGAAAACAGTCGAATTCAATGTCGAATATTTCTGAAGCTGGTCAACCATTTTCACTGTGTGATATCTCTATAAAAATGTTAACAATATAAAGTATAATTAAAGTATTATGAGTAAGTCGTAGATTTGGGGCACCATTTTCATAGATGTCGTATTTGACTAAAGCCATTTTTACCTAATCTGGTCGCAAATAAAGATCTTAAGGTCTAAAAGCTTAAAAATATTTTTTTTGTGTATAGTAGATGATATAACAAAAATAAAGTTATATTCATAACTTTAAACTTAGATTTATGGGTTTTTAGAACTAAAATTTGTAAAACGGACTAAATTCTACTATTTTCAGGCCAAAATACGGTTCTTTCTCAGTACCCCGACCACCTAGAGTAGGGATGAACATTTGGCCTCCCACGGCCGCGAGCAATGAAATGTGCAATCATTCGTCCCGCCGTGCAGTTGTTGATCTCTATCTGCTGGTTCGTTTGCCAAGAGACCCAGTCGGAATCAAAACAAATGTGCGCCAATGAATTGCGTAATGCCAGTGGAGAAAAATGCAGATCAAAAACATTATTTCTGCGGAAGGCAATTTTTTTTTCGCATGTATTATTGACTTGTAAGAAAATGAGTTACTAAAAAAATTGCTCTTGTGTGCATCATTGTTGTACAAAAAATTCATATTTATGGAAAAATAGTTTTAATTCTCGGAAAAGTACTTTTTGGATTTATTGATGAATTTTAAGCTTACAAATTTTTTGTGTAGCCATGTAGCTTTGGCATTTTGTTTATGCAAATATATGTATATATTTATTTACTTACATCAGTGATGCACGAATTTCTACTGTGTAATGTTTTGTTTTCGTTTGAATTTCAACACACATTTGTACTCATACTAGCGCAAAATTCATGTGATAGAAGTCAACTCACTGTCGACTTTTGGGCAACGAAGTTGAACATCCCTAGCCTAGAGAGTTGAAATTTGAACTGTGGTGCTATCTATTAAAGTACTTTGGACGTGTAAAAATTTAAACAAAATCGGAAATTTTTTAAATTTCATACATATGTTTTACGTACATGTAATATGGAGTTAAAAAACGCTCCAAATTACATCCGAAATAATCCCCAATTAAAGTCATTGTAGTAACTCACACTTTTATTAAAAGTTGGTTAAAGCCCACCGTGAATATGTACCCACATGACATCATTTGTGATCTTAACTCTTAAGTACTCATGTTCTCATGAGGTAAATATTACGCTTAATGGATAAATAACATTAATATATATAATCTAATATAATATACAATTATATAATATATAATTATTTAAAACACTTGTATTGCAAGGAACCATAAGCAAATACTCCACAAAGAAATTGCCAATTTTTGCAAGTTTTGCGTCAACTTAACGCTAGTTCGGCGTCGAAAATTTTCATTTGAATCAACAATTAGTTATGTGAAACTTTATTAGATACAAATATATTTATTTGACAAATCAAATACAAATATTGAAAAATATTGCACGTTTTTTGTTATAAGACAAACATAACATATTCTGTAAATCGGAAGCTTTTAGCTGTGGCACAATCCAATTCCTTTACTCGAGATATAAAAGGTAATAGAAGAGCTAGAGATATTGATCCTGAGCTAGCACGCTTTGTAAGCAACCGATTAGTGAAAATCTTTACAAAATCACCGAAGTTAGGTGAAAAGATTACAGGTATAGTTGCTGTTGCTAAGGCAAAGGCTGAAGCTGTTGCTCAAGCTAAGGCTGAAGCTGTTGCTGTCGTTGAAGCTGCAGTTGTGGCTGAAGATGAAGCTAAAGCTGTTGCTGAAGCGGAAGCTGCTGCTCAAGTAAAGGCTGAAGCTGATGAAAAAGCTGCAGCTGATGCAGCCGATAATGACGAAGCCGATGTTGAAGTCGATGAAGTTATCCCAGCACCAGAAGAAGTTGTAGAGCCAGTGGAAGTTATTAATGATGATGAAATTCCTCCTATAGCTGATGATGTTATCAATGTTCCGGAAGAAACTGAAACTCCCGCTGAAGCTCCTGTTGATGAAGTTTCAACTGAAAATACCGATGAGACCACAGGAAAAACAACTGTTGAAGCACCAGTTGAAACACCAGTTGAGACCCCAACCAATTACTGATGGTTGCAAGAAAGACAATCATGCTGGGCACAGAAATTTTGGTAAGGGATGCGATGGCAGAAAACATGGACGTAGTCGTGGAGGGCGCAGAGATGGTAGTCGGGTAGTCGGTAGTAGGGGACTAAATTAGTAAAGAATAAAGTCACTAAATTAAATAAAAATTTAATTTAAATTTATTTACAAGTGAATTATAATACATATAAATAAACTTTATTATGTGAGTATTTTATGTTGTTTTTTTCCAGAAAAAGAAACTGGAAGGCATAGGGACATATGAAATAGTGATAGTGAAAGTAACATGGACTTTATTTACCAAATGGGTGCAGCACGTTTTACTTAGAAAATAATTCATTTGGGACATTTGGTGACACTGAAGAAAAATGAGCGCGCGGCACCTCTTCCATAGGCAAATTACTCTGAAGTAGTCTGTAACGGTCTAAGAAAATATTTGATAGTAAGACAGCAACAGTTTCTGGAAAGATTTGTGGTCGTAGTCAAAGCTTAAGAAAGTAAAAATTTATATTTTTATGGAATACATGACAAAGTATTCATTGCTGATAATGAAAACTTCCAGTAACACTTTAAATATTTTTAGTTAGTTGATCTAATAATGCACGAACATCTTCGAAAACTTCGTAATGAAGAAACTCATCCAGTATGAATTGATTAAGCAAATTTTTTTTAAAAAAAAATCATAGCTTTTGTCCATTTTACTAAATATCATAGAATAATTTTTAACTGCACACTTGACAGATTGACTTATTGAACAATTAACCATCAACGTTCGATTTTTAAATGTAAATAATAATGATGATAATAAAGAATTCAAAAATGAAATAAAAGAATATTTTCTGGAATTTGTTGCTATTACGGCGCACAGTGTTAAGTTTCCTTGGACTTTCCCAGCTCAATACGAAATATAGCTAGCGGTAGCTTGGTATTATAAAGTTTTGATGATTGCTCAACTCGAATTCACTGCAGATTTTGATTTTTGATTAAAGAATTATTTTCCAAATCTTAACGTAGATATGAAAATTTGTCTTTTGCTCTATTAAAGCTTAAGACTTTGAGTTATAGCTTTCATGGAAATAAGCAAAAAAAAAAAAAAAATTAATGTAAGAAACAAAACTCTACTGTTTTTACTTCCTTCCAATGAGTTAAGAATTTCCATCAAATTTTATTCATTGCTGATCTATAGCTATGAAAAAATAAGTTTAATTTTTAATTAAGGTGCATTTATACCTGCTAACATAAAATTTTGCTTTGAGTACGAATGGTGCCCTTATCTTGCTTTGCATCTATAAAATTGTTGTCGCCTCCAAAGCTTCGCAATTTGATGTTAATTTTAATGGCACGCGAATTTGCATATGTGATTTTTCTTATATCAAAAGTTGTTCATTATTTTTTTTTAAAAGATGGTAAGAATTTGATTAAAAATATTTTTTTTTTCAAATTTTTCATCAATAAAAATTGTCTGATAAGAAAATTTGCATAAACTACATATAATAGACGCCTCTTAAAACATGTGACTGATAAGAAAGCAGTAAAATCGACACTGCAAGAAAAAACATATGAAATTCACAGTTTTAAGTGACATTACAAATGAGTTGAAGATGACATGTTTGAGCATCTGCATGTGGTAGTTAAGTATATACGGTAATGTGGGGCGTAATATGTGTTATCGAAGATTCAAATAATCAAATTTTTTTGATCATAAACAATAACCCATGAGGGATGTCGATGTTGAACATCATGTTATATTCAAATGATTTCTTGTGCATTTTTCAAGTATCCCCAAAACTTTTGCGTTATAATTTGTGAAACAACTAAATTTTCGTTGAAAAATTTCGCTTGGCTTCCTTTTTTATCAAAACAAAACCACAAACAATATTTTAAGAAATTTGGAGTTTTTGACTGAAATTTTGTGTAAGCTTTATTTCAATCCATATCAAATGGCTTTATATATTAAGTACCTAGAGATCTGAAAATCAGAAAAAAATATTAATTTTTGGTCATAAATTTAGTAAGTACAGTACTTATTTTCAGCTTTCCGTACTTATTTTTCAAAGCGTACTCAATTTGTACTTATTTTTAAAAGCGTACTTAATTTGTACTTATTTCGGCCGAAAGCCGAGGTTGCTACCGGTGGAACTGCTGACGCTAAGGCTGCCTCATCCAACAAAATGTCGATTGATAGTACACAGAGCGAACATTAATCCTTTAACTTTCTGAACATGTTTTCAACATTTCATTCGTATTTATTGTTGACAAATACAATTGAATAAAGAAATTTCGACACAAAAACAAAAGCTCGGAATAATGGTGTAATTACGAGTATATAGTAGGTGCAATATTTGCCGCGACATAGCCCCAACGGTCATAGCCCCAATTAATTTTTTTGGGATTAAGTTCCTCTTTTTAGTGGTCATAATCCCAATTTTTTTTTTGGATTATGACCCATGCCAAAGGAGACACAAAACCAATTGGGTTTATGTCCCTTTGGAATTATGTCCACATGTAGTGGAGACACTATCCCAATGTTTTTCCCTAAATGAATGCTAGTAAACGAGAAAATAATGAAACTAAAAGAAATATTTTAAATAAAAAATGGTTCTGATTGACCAACAATTTGTCTACAATGTATTTTTCTCTTGATGGCTTTTTACAATTTCCCATATATACATTTGAGCATATGTAAATATGTAAATGAAATTTTAATGTAAAAGCATTGTTGCTAGCGAAGCCGGTGTTGGTGTTATATTTTACATACCATACCGCTTACTTACCCTTACTCTTATGTAAATTACTGTGGCTAGCAAGACAAAGGTTGGATACATTATAGACTGTTCCGCAGCCGAAGGCCGCCGCGAAGCCGATGTTGGATTTTTGGGGGTTTTAAATTCTGAGCTACGGTCGAAGGCCGCTATCTTACCCTTATTCTTATGTAAAATTACTGTGGCTAGCAAACTAGGTGTTTTGGTGATATGATCGCATCAGAATCCCAAAACAAAATATGGGGTTATGTCTGCAATTTTTTTGGGATTATGACCCCCTTCGTGGAGTGTCACAACCCAAAATGAAAAATTTGGTATTGTGACCTCCAGAGAAGAGGACATAATCCCAAAAACTCTACTTGGGATTATGACCGTTGGGATTATGTCACGTCACCGGTGCAATACAGGATCGTTCTCTTAACAATAACAAAATGCAAATATATCGGCAACGTACTAATGTCAAAAAATTTTAAGACATAGTGCGTTGACAGCTGGTCGTTGCCTTTTTTCTTTATTCCAGCCACCATGTCTTGGAATTGTACTTACTTTCAACTAATTCGATTTCAGGCAAATGCATTTATTTTTTCAAACTCAAAGTTGGTATGCTTAATTATGTACATAATCAAATGATCGTCTTCTAGCGCAATAATAAGGAAGGAAATTCTAAAAGAAATTTAGCCCTTGGTTGTGTGTAGACTTCGGTCCCATTGACGTTGCGACACTTAAATTTTTCGCAGAAGGCGGACACCAACGCGATGCGGTTATTACTCTCGACCAGTGGTGTACCGGTTACAAAAACCCAATTTGCTCTGCATTTATTTTGGGTTTTTATCGGCTTTTTGCTAAAATCGTTTTTGCTCAATGCAATAATGGGTTTTTTAATTTTTTTAAAAAACCCGTTTTGTTACATCACTGCTCTCGACAGA
Source organism: Meiosimyza platycephala (assembly GCA_963662105.1). Lineage (NCBI taxonomy): Eukaryota > Metazoa > Arthropoda > Insecta > Diptera > Lauxaniidae > Meiosimyza > Meiosimyza platycephala. Next base: position 100,266,076 of record OY759208.1, on the reverse strand, counting down.
TACACCATATGCAAATTGCTACTTGATCTTGAAAAAATAAATAAACTTAAGATTGACCCAAGACGAATGCCGCAGATCAAAGGTGCATTTGTATGAAAAATTTTACATCGTTGGCTGCATTGATGGGACACACATTAAATTAAACAAACCGCCATGGAATTAACACCTCTTCTTTAACATGCTGCGGCTGTTTTAGTATTAACGCTATACTTGCGAGTTCTTAAAGCATAGTAAATTTTATACCAAATAACTAAAATCTTTCACAGAAATGCAACTTCAACATGATTCTTAGAAGTGTGGATGCTTGTCAGCCAGGATCGAATCACGACTCCTTTATTTTTAATACGATTCGAGCAAGATAGTATTTCCCATCGAAATAAAACATATGCTTCACAGAAAGCTGTAAAAATTATTAATATTTGTAGAGTATTTCGATAATGATAATGGATAATTTCGCGGAAGAAGAAGACAATTTTCAGGGCATTTCATTGGTAAAAAATGCGAGTGAAATTTCAAATAATTTAATAAAAGGGTTTTTTTTTTTAGGCATACATAAATTTAAAATGTTGCTCTTATTACTTATTATATTACGTGGTACGCTTATAAATTCCAAAGTTTCCCACTTTTTTCCAATATAAGTTTGTTGTCTTACCGAGTTTTGTAACATTTTTTTCAGGGAAGTGCCATTACATATCATTTTTTCCAAATTAGCCCATACTTTGTCCAGTGCTTGCCGGGCTTACCAAACATTCCCGTATTGAACTTGACACTAATAAACTAAATAGCACTTTCGGTGAAATATGTAGCGCTTAGCATAATTCTTTCAGAGTACGTTAAGAAGTTTAAATCGCTACATTATAATATTGTAATATCTACCATAATATTCTACGGAAAGCTATAACGGCTGAGAAACAAAATATTTCAACTACTGATGGAAGCCTATATCCGTGTATTCTCCTGCAAAAAGTACGCAAAAAGAAAAAACACGTGGTGCACCCCTTGACTGTAATAAACTACTTGCTACAACTTAGGGGAACTTAAAAAATCCGAGGAAAATAATGTTTCATTGAATGTTTGCGGTATTCTACGCTTTTTTTCCATAAATTTTTTCGGAAAATAAATATTCAATGCTGGAAAAAATCCCTCCCCAAATGAGTTACTCATAGTTAAAGAGCTATTGATGAAAATATGATGGAATATTTTCTCATAGAAGTATTTTAGTTTTTTTTTTTAACCTGCATTATAAATATTCCTTGGCACAATTTGGATATACAAATAACCCAATTTCTCCTAGAGTTTGCTCTCCGTTATCTTTGAAATGTTTTGGCGAAAATGCGAAAATTTCACCAATATCGTTAAAGTTGCTACCAAGTTCTTAAAGAATAATCAGAATTGAAAGTTTTTTTCTCTTTTAAATTTAGAAAATTGATTTGTCTACCATATTGGTGCCCAAAAACTAATTACAATATATGTATGTACCTACATTGAAAGAAAAGAAGCAAAATAATGGAAAAAAAGTTTTTTAATCAAAGAGATAACTAACGACAGATGTAGTACGAGCATATGAACGGTATGCCATATGCGTGTTGTCTCAAATGCTTCTTTTATCAAAAGATTGAGCCATGATTAAAAGAACTCAAATGTCAAATATTTTAAAAAAATCAGTGAACTTTCTGAGTTATATAAATGGTATAAGTTTTCAATAGAAATCATTCAGTGTACAGCCTTTATTCAAGCAGAACACACAAAGAATAACTGAAGTACACAATGGCTAAGGGTAAGTGACTTTGGATACCAATCGAAAACCACTTCCAAATAGCAATAAAACTTTAATTTTTTGTATTTTCAATTTTTCAGTTATTTTCGCAATATTTTTGCTTGGCTTTGTTGCAGTTGTAACTGCAATGCACAATAAATGCCAGAGGAAAGCAGATGGTACACGTTTGGCCCATCCATATGATTGTACGCAATTCCTTGTTTGTGAACAACATCAGGTAGCACGTGTTTCAAACTGCCCGACAGGTTTACATTTCAACCGCCACTTGGGAGAGTGTGATTTAAAGGATGCAGCTGGTTGTGAATGGTTCCTTCCGAAAGCTGCAGCAGATTGTGTTTGTGACCCATCTTGTTGCGGCTGTTGTTCAGGAACAACTGTACCAACCCCAACATCAACAACCACATTACCAACTCCAGTAACTCCAACTCCAACAACCAAAACTACGACAACACCAAAAACAACTACAACGCCAAAAACAACTACAACGCCAAAAACAACTACAACAACAACACCACGTCCAATAACCTCAGGTACTGCAACACCAACTCCAACACCAACTCCAACACCATCAATTCCAACACCAACACCAACACCAACCTCAGGTACTGCAACACCAACTCCAACACCAACTCCAACACCATCAATTCCAACACCAACACCAACACAAGGACCTGATGGTTGCTCCAATGATTTAACCGTTTGCAAAGGACAGCCCGACGAGAGTACGCATCCCTATGTAGGTTATTGCAACAAATGGGTCACTTGTCAAGCTAACTGCGCTATCATTTTGACGTGTCCCAATAACTTGCAATGGGTTAAAAATGGTACTACTAATGATGACTATTGCGATTTCCCAGAAAACATTAGTCCTAAATGCCCATGGCAAACATCACCACCAGAAACTGGTCCATCGGGTATCTCATGCACTAATCAAGGAAAATGTGCAGGAGCTAAGGAAGGCTATATGTATGTTGATCCCAACAATTCAAGTTTGTTTTATGTTTGCCAATGTGAATGTCCCTTACCTATGGAATGTCCAGGTGGTTTGGTCTATAACGTTACTGCTGAAGTTTGCGGGTGGCCAGCTGGTTATGGAACAGATCCCGAGCTAGTTGTGGCATGTAATAATACCAGTACAGCCTGCGTTGGCAAAGACGAAAGCGATCTTGTCCCAGTAGAGGGCTCATGCGACACCTTCTATAAGTGCAACTATGGTTGTCCAGTCTTACAGAACTGTCCATCTGGCCTACTTTTTGACAGCAAAGCTTTGGTGTGTGACTACGTTAATGTTGTCAATTGCCCATGGCCTTATACTCCACCGTCTGGTCCAAACGCCGGACCATCTGGCATAGCATGTCCAAGTGGTGGTAGATGTGCGAAACAAGCTGAGGGTATGATGCTTAATTCTGCAACATCCTGTGGTAATTATGTCGTATGCCAGTGCCAGTGCGAAGTAGAGATGAAATGTCCAGACGGCTTATATTGGGATAGTGATATTGAAGAATGTAACTATGCGGCTCTCGTTGACTGTCCTTAAGCTCAAATACATGTGAAATTGATTGAGCAAGCGACAAGGAAACAGAGAAATATATTAGTGGTATTGAATTAATGACTTTAACAGAAATAAATGTTATCACTTAGCAATTGAAAAATAAAAAAAAAATTCTATATATTTTTTTTTAATTGGAAATTAAGTCAATGAAGCATATTATGATGCATTTTTATTTTTGGAGCCATCGGCGGTTTTAAAAGAAATTAACATCTAACAAGCGATTATTAAACTCAATAGATTGTCGAAAAAGTTACTATTTTCAGAAAATGTGGGATTTGGACTTATTCATTCAATCACTCCTAACTTTGTCACTTTACGGTCGATTTTCTTCTAGTTAGTCTTATTTTTTGCGTAAAAGTATCAGCATTAGTACGTAAACGGAAACTAGAAGCTTTTCATAGATATATATTTTTTCGGGATCACAGAATCAACCGTAAAATTGGATTTTTTTAAAAATCTAATTTACTTCCATCGATATCTTTTAAACCACCGCTTGTTATACAATGAAAACAATATGCATCTCAAAAACTGTTCCATAAAAAGAATGTAACCTTGATTTTCGAAATCAGCCTGAAAAAATACCTCTCATTTCTAGTGTTATCGCAAGTTCAATAATTAATGAAAAAAAATCGAAATCTGGGGCTTAATCCAACTGATTTTGGAATTATTTTACAGCTATCTCTTCCAGTATCTCTTACAATACATTTCATAATTTATATAAGGAAAGTTGTCATATTTGCGATCATAAGAAAAAGCACGATAATATGAGTGACTAACAAAGCGAAAAATTCCGATAAATATTAAACCGAGCGAAAGGAAGCGGGGTTTCATCGAGAATGTAAGCAAAGGGAGGGGATCCAAAGAACTACTTTGGGTTCTTTGGAAAAAGTTAAGTTCAATAGTTAAGCTAAATGGTGATGTAGATATATCGCTCATTTACTTCAAGACTGGCATAACTCAAAAAACATAAAGTGGGAGAAAAACGCATTTGAAGTTTTCAATAAGTTACTTTTTATATGAAAACGATGAAAAGTGAGTCAACATATACTCTTCTCACAAAGCAAGTTTATAAGATGTCTTTCTGATTTGTTCACACAAAATAAAATATGAAATGGCGATTATTTCTGCATCATTAACTAAAAAATCACGTTTTTTGAGTTATGTCAGCCTATTTAATCACTTAGGAGGTGATATATTGACAGTTTCAGTGATTTTTCGAAAAATTTATAAAATTAATATATTAGCCTTTGATAATACCGTAGGTTTAAGTAATTTTAAGCAAACAGCTTACTGATCATATGGCAGCTGAGGCGCTTAAAATCCATTCTAATACACACAAATGTGACAAATCTCCTTCTTATGTCATTCCTCCTAAAATGATGAAAGCCAACCGAAGTCGAATGAAACTGGCAAGCTTCTCTAATAGTGTATTTGCTACCATTCTAAAATTGACAACCTGTGTGCTTTAATGACATCCCTGAATCTCTCCGAGGATCAAATGATTTGTTCATTACTATTTTGCACACTTTGATTGGGTGCAATGGGATCTAAGGAACTGAATTGTTGTCAAATAATCAAAACATATGATTTTCTTGAAAAGTGCAATGATATTTGCAGCCTGTTCAATATAACAAAATTTCACCTGAAGTGCTCTTCATTAGTTGGGTTGTTTAAAATACAAGTTCAGAATCAGCGTGTTCAAGTCTACACTTGAATTACTTGATATGCTATTGAGGTGTTTATCGCCATGTGTTCTAAGGATATCAACAGCCAAGAGCTTCTTAGGAAAGCTTCTTAGGAAAGTTGCAAATGTACAAACGTACACAACATTTATCACTTTTCTAACCTTTTCCTCCGATTTTCTTTTTTAAAAAAGCTTATAGTCTTTTTTAAAAAAGCTTATAGTCCAGTATAAAGCCAAAGTAATGATGAAGCTGAGAGCTTTGTACTTTGAAAAGTACGGTTTCCGTTAAAAATCGATCTACACGAACATCGTTATTCGATGCCTACGATGATTATATAAGTTCGGTAATCGTTAAAAACAGAATTTTCCAGTGAACAGATGTAAGCCTTCAACTTATTATTAAGGTGTACCTCTGGTTATTCGCTTTCTAACTGATGGATTGCGATTTTTAACTGACTTGACCTTATTAAAAGCTACTTCTATGTCTAGAAAAGCGGTTCATTCAAAACTCTATGACAGAGAATATTCTCCATGATGCCGATCACTCCAACCTTGTGCAAACGTATTTACGTTTTTAAAGCTTTCAACATAGTGGGTGCTCTAAACATGTGAATCGACGAGTTGCTCCGATGATTTTTAGAAGAAACGATGATAAGCTAATTAGAATGTTGTTCTTTGGGTCGATTGGTTTTATTATTTTAGAAATAAAAACTACTTTTAGATCTATCCATTCGTTGAGAGGGACATCTCTTATCAGGATACTATTCTATACCCAGCGCGCTGCAGCATTGCTGGGTAGGTGCTGTGCTGTGCTGCCTGATTTTTAGATCTTATTTTGTTATAGCCCAAGTTATCATTTCTCTTGTGATTATATTATCGATGGCATTATGGGTGAGTCTCGAATGTGGAGGAATAGAAGACACGTTAACATAATGGATGCTCTAGAATAGGAAATGATAAAACCATTTCTATATATAATGCCAGATATTTTTTTAGCTATACATACAACAATTTTGAGAAATTTCAACCGTTACGGGGATAAGAGGAATTATCTCTCATTTAGGAGGGTAAGAACACTTAATTACGGCACACCTCCCTGACAATGCTTCAAAAGTAAGACATACAGTGACAAAATTTTCTTAACCTTATAAATAGAAAAAAGTAGCAGTAGACTACCAGACAAAAAAAAAAACTGATTGCAGATTTGTCAACTTTTTATTATGGGAAATACATAAAAACATTGTACGCACATATAACTTTTTCGCTGGCAAAGTCAAACAAACAAAACATTTAAAAACCACAGAGAAATAGCTATATGTGCGTACAATATTTTCATATATTTCCCATGATAAAAAGTTATTACGAAAATAACGGTAAAACAAAAGTATGCAGAATGCAAGCACGATTTGCAAAAAGTAATTTGGAATGTTGCTTTTGTTATTTGCTTTGAAAATAGTACTGTAGAGTGGTTTGGCAATGATAAAAAAAAATTTGACATTTCGAATTTGGAAAAAAAAATCTCCTGACCCTCAAATTTCTTTTAACGTGCATTAAACTCGTGTCATTTCTTTCTCATATTAATAAAAATCCACAGTAAAATTTTAAGTTTAAACAAAATTGGGGTTTTTGAGAATATCAGCCTTGTTGTTTTTTTCATAAAAAGATCTATTTATAACTCCTCCAATTTACAACAATTTTCAAAATTTCTTAAAGATTTTGACAGAGAATCAGAAGTTCTGTTAGAATCAAAAGACAAAAATTAATTATTTTGATTTGGATGAAAATGCGAGTATTTGAAAAAATTTTGAAATCGATTTGGTCTATTTTATGAGAAATTGAAACACTGGCTTGTTTCAATATTAATCCTTACATTGTAAGTTAAAAAAATAAGTGCTTTAGTTATTGTTCAAAATAATTCACAAGTCCTAACAAAATTGTTTACACCAGCAAGGGCACATAAGAAAGAATTGTTAAAGAAAGTTTTCTTTTAAGCTTGCTGTTAAAACGTGTCCCTTTGAAGTGGCATTTTCTAAGAACGTTCTGCCATTTCGGCTTTATAGTAGTTTTCGTAACAACAGGCGAAATTTTAACTTTGAAGTTCATAGTATGAGGCATTATCCGAAATGCGCCAAAACCCGACGTTTCTTCCCTTGAAATGATTTTGTAACAAAAAAAAAACCAAATTTAAAAAGCCCGTAGACAATCTATTCTTTTAAGAACATCTTTCGCACTCGAAGCGAAATTTTACTACATATACATATGTACTATATTAAAAGTACTCTTGCTATTACGGAATCAAAAATGTCTATCCTCTAAAACGTACCTTTCTTCTTTGGCGCAAATATATTTTTTTGCAATTTTGCAAAGCCACTTATTGTAAAAGTTGTCTAAAGAAAATACAAATATTTACTTTATCAGTAGCACATGTGTTGTCGTACAATGATTAAATTCGCAATAAATATAAAAAAAGAGAAAAGATTTAAATCAAAGAGTAAATGTGAGCGTGTGTCTCAAATATTCTTTATCAAAAAAGATTGAATTTCGATTATGTATATCAAAACTAAACGTAGATATTTATTAGAAAACCAGCAAAGTTCCTCAAATGCTATTTATATAAAAAGGTTTCTAAAGAATTTCATTCAGTCTAGAGGAAATTATCAAGCAAAGCACAAACTCACACAAGTGCCTGAGTTTTACAATGACTACAGGTGAGTTCTTAAGGATACGACGGATATCCCTCGAATAAGTTTGAAATATTAATTTGGATTTTTCTCTTTTAAGTTATTTTGGCAATTTTATTGCTCGGACTTGTGGCAACAGGAACTGCAATACAGGATATATGTGACCAGGAAGCAGTTGGTACACGTTTGGCGCATCCAGATGATTGTGCGAAATTTGTTGTCTGCGGGCAACAGCAAGTAGCTCGCACGTCAATCTGCTCCTTAGGATTACACTTTAATCGATATACAGGAGAATGTGACTTTAAAGCGTCAGCTCGTTGTGAATCTTCAAATGCATTACTAAGCACATCGACGGAGTGCGCTTGTAGCTGCTGTTGTGACTGTTGCTCAACACCAAATCCAACTCCAACTCCAGATACACCAGGTCCAGATACACCAACTCCACCGGTTACACCAGGTCCAGGTACACCAACTCCACCGGTTACACCAGGTCCAGCTACACCAGGTCCAGGTACACCCGGTCCAGGTACACCAGGTCCAGCTACACCAGGTCCAGCTACACCAGGTCCAGGTACACCCGGTCCAGGTACACCAGGTCCAGGTACACCAACTCCAGGACCTGATGGTTGCTCCAATGATTTAACCGTTTGCAAAGTAGAACCCAACAATAGTACGCATATCTATGAAGGCTATTGCAACAAATGGATCACTTGCCAAAATGGCTGCTCTATAATTTTGACGTGTCCCAATAACTTGCAATGGGTTCAAAATGGTACTGATAGCTACTGTGATTACCCAGAAAATATAAGTCCTAAATGCCCATGGCCATCAGCACCACCAGAGACTGGTCCATCGGGTATCTCATGTACTAATCAAGGAAAATGTGCAGGAGCTAAGGAAGGCTATATGTATGTTAATCCCGACAATTCAAATTTGTATAATGTTTGCCAATGCGAATGTCCAATTGCTATGAAGTGTCCAGGAGGTTTGGTATTTAATACAGAACTAAATGTTTGTGATTGGCCCCCTTTAAATTAATAGAAATAAAATAATGTCCACTCGGACTTTATTAGGATGTGATGCATAAACGCGCAAAATTTTTTAGAAAACATTATGTGGTATGAAACTTTTACGAAAATCAATAAAGTTAAATTGAAAAAACAATATACTAAACTACGCAATAACTAAATATTTAATCTGGAAATAAATACTATGATTTGAGAATCAAAAAGTTTGAATTATTTTGTAGGAGTGTGTAATTTATCTATTTGTCCACTTCCAGGTCACATATGTTGGCTATACATAACTTGCCAGACCACAACTTCATTCTAGGAATACTATATTTGAATATATGTTCATTTTTCGCCATAGGCATCGTTTGATAAAGAATTTTATAAAACTCAAATCCTAAGAGGGTGCGGCGTCGAATTTTTATTTTTGATTAAATAGCTAGGAATTATCCTCCAAACCAAACTGATAGTCACAAAACATGAAATTTGGAGCACGAGATCAACACATAATGTTGTAGAAACACATAGGCGTGGCACCTCACACAAAATTTAAATAAGCTAGTACATGATCAATGGTTAAAATGTAAACAAATGCGCATAATTAGACAAGGAGGCGTGGTAAGGACTTAATGTTATCATATCCGGATAGTTTTCTAATGGTATGTTTTGAAATTTTGTACAAAAACGTAAAGTGACTTTAGCACATTCGACACAAAAAACAGATGAAATAGAATTGATGGGTTTGGCACTTTCTATAGGAGCGAACATTTTCAGTTGCCGACAGAATGAAATATAATTTCGTTCGAGGATGTAAATAGGCACAACACCGTATTAAAAAGAGATATGATTGGACAAGTGTGCATGTCAGCTCTCATATAAACAAAAACTTTGAGTCACAATATCTAGAGAGAGTTATTGTCTAATGTAATGAATCTTTTAATAAACTCGACATGTCCTTAGAATGTGTTATGCAAATAACATTGATATTTGGTGATATCACCATTAGCTACAATTACGTCTGGTATGCGTCGGGGCATGTTCTGTATACATTTTTTTTTTTGGATGTTGTTGGAGTTCGGTGTTGTGATGCCATTCTTTGGTGAGTGCTTTAAACAACTTCCGCTTGGTGACAATTAATCCTTTCGCGATCGCCTGTTTGTGGGTGAGGTGAGTTCCCGACCAAGGTAAAATGTCAATGTTTTTGTCGTCTTCAGGCTTTGTAGTTAGGTGCCGAACCGTGCATAAAAACGTACGCTGGTCACCAGGGAGCCAGGCGCCCCATGCTTTTTATCGGAGAGTGTTTAGTGTGACAAATTAACGTCTGTGTTGCTCTAAATTTTCTCGGAGACGTGTCTGAGAATTGCCCATTCTAAAAGGAAGCAATTTTGAGGTTATACTTCAGTACCGTTCATAAAACTTAGTAAAACTAATTACGTTTTGAATAGTGGGGACAGGAAAAACTTGCGAAAAATTATTTATATTCAAACTTTAAACGACTGCACTATAACAGCACGTTTTTACCAAATGAGCAGTAAACTCACTTAACCTCTCTTATTTAGTTGATGACGCATATACTAATATTGCCGCTTATCAAAAACAACTATAAATGGTATCAGCAGCAAAAAAAATTAAAAAACTTTATGAAAATTAATTTACATGCTCAAAAAATTCGATCAAACTAGAAAATTAAAAAATTTGAGTACTGTCCCTAATAATATGGCAACATACTGCAATGTAAAGTAGTGTAATAAAACTTTGCAGAAACTGGCAAAGACACTACCTATCAAATCGAAAATTGGTTGGAATTGGACAAGGGCACGCGGTACTTTAAGTGCTCTAAAGAGCTTTCACACGTAATGAAATTAAATTCAAAATAAAATAAAAAAAACAGAATGCCGGAAATTAGATGAGATTAAACAAGTGCGCATGGCACCACTCCTGTGGAAATAAATGAAATTTTTTATTTTCATTCATTTACTAATGACTCATTTACTTGAAAATTCACATCACAAAATTCAAACACGATACTACTGATTCTTTAGAAACTTATTGTTTTGCTTTTTGTAATCAGGATTTGCGATAATTTGAGAGAAAAGGAAAAATAAAACAATACGAATTATACATAATTAACATATAATTATGAGTAACATATTTGTATGATATTTTAAACTAAAGAGTGATAGAAGAAAAGCTTTAAAGTCTGGTCAATGGTCTGGTCTATGATCTGGTCTATGATCTGGATTATGGTCTGGTCTATGGTGTGGTCTATAATCTGGTTTATGGTCTGGTCTATGGTCTGGTGGATGGTCTGATCTATGGTATGGTCTATGATCTGGTCTATGGTCTGGTCTATGATCTGGTCTATAATCTGGTCTATGGTCTGGTCTATGGTCTGGTCTATGGTCTGGTCTATGTTCTGGTCTATGGTCTGGTATTTGCTCGAACCATCGAGTTTCAATGATGTCTCTGTGAAGCAACCGTGCGGCAGGTGGTTGGTTCATGGATACGCGTACAAAACCGTGATATGCGCAGAAAAATTGAGTGCATAAGATTACAGGATGGATTTTGGATTTTGTTGAATTTGACTGAATTTGATGCATTTTGGTTGCCTTGCCAAAGCCCGTCCCGATGCCCGAAGATTTCTGAATTTTCAACAATTTTGTTTTTTTTTAACTTCATAAGATTGGAGCTTGAAATATATACAAAATACAATATATACAAAATATATATAGTTGTATTAAGGCTCTTGTGAGCATTATCGTTTGGCACACTTTTCAAGCTGTAATCTTCATTTAAAAATCTACAACATCTTGCATAACATGCTACAGCTTTTTTTGCATCTAGAAATCGTTGTTACTTTAACGATTCACAAGCAATTGACCACTTAATGAAACCATTCACAAAACTAAAGATACCTAAGTGACAATATAACGCTAATTTGTGTAAATAATATGGGCTACTGCATAGGTAGGCATTTGAATAGAAATAATAATAATTTTAATTAAATGGAGAAAGTTGTTATCTATCATTAAAACAGCAATAATTATAGATAAATACGAGTATCAACGAGTATAGTTTTGACAGCCAATGTTCCATGCTCTATCATTTTAGCACTTAACTCTTTATGTTACTGTAAAGGGTTATTTTAATTAAATTAATGATAGCGCTTAACAAATTAAATAACTCTTATAGTCATCGAATAAAATCTTTTTGAAATGTGAAACTTAAAATTTAATTACTGATTCTATGACAGGAAGTAACTTATTTTTAGTCAGTTGGCGGGTGAAATTTGCACTTATTACGTTATCACTTCACTGAATGCAAGATGATATCAATTCTTGACATTGTTATCTTGAATATATAAAAACACCAATTCAATTTATTTGTTTCAGTGGCGTTGTACGAAAGTTCAGCAAAAGTGCGCAAATGTACTGAATAGAGCAATTGCACCAAAAATTTTATCATTGAAAGGCTTATCGTATCGAACGGCATTGAGCGGAAACAGTTGGTATCAAATGTGAAGGAATATAAATTAAAGAAAGTTATTCTGATTTTGAAAAATAATCTCTCATGTGTCGTGTAGTAGAAAGCTAACGTTCAAACTGATCGGCATGATCGGTGCTGACAATTAGAAAAAATGAACATAAATGATAAGATTTTTCCCCTATTTTTTCGATATATTTTTTTTTAATTCAATGAGAATGAATGTGGTGGCAAATTGAAAGCAGCTCTATTGATAAGACTGTGATAGAAAGTTATTTTTTTAAAAACTAGTTCCTTGGTTTGATTCTTAACGAAATGGATACTAAATCAATTTTTTTTATTGATATTTTTAAATTCTCAATTTGAATTGCATATACATATTTTGCTTTTTACATTCAACTAAATTTTTATTAATATATAGACAAACCACATCAGTGAAAAAAGCCACCGCATCAGTGATAAAAGCCGATTCTTCCGATTCGTTAGATCATAGGTTTTACCTCACGACTCTTGTTATTATAGGTTCCAAAACCGAAACACCTTTTTTTATATATATTTCTTTGTCGGAACTGTTTGAATGGCATCAGTTCCTGCTGAACTGATTCCGACAATGTCTGTGTCTACGAGTAGTGTCAAATAGCATCGATGCAAAATGGTATCTGCTGCTTACTGGCATAGATCGCTATTATATGTCGTTAGAAAAAGTTAAATAATATTTTATGGTATTTGTATTTGAGTGTTTATAAAGGAGATAAACATTTGATTGAAAAACATAGTTTTGTTTAAGAAAATTAATGGAAACAAAAATTAAATATGATATAATAAAGTATAAATAATTAGTCTTCGAATCAGCTTCAAAGTGTCTCATCACTTAACAGAGCTGCAAAAGTTTCTATCAACGTTTTACTCCATTCACAACGAAGCGTTTGTTATGATGACTTAAAGCTTTAATGTGACTTAAGACAAATTGAAGTCTTCACAATTGCTCCTATTTTATTGGATTACAATATGGAAAGTAAAACAGTGAAAATCAGTTGCAGAAAAGTGCTTTTAATAATATTATGTCTATTCTTGCCAATTTAAGTAATTTTAGACGAATGCAATCATCACTGCCTCCAAGCCAGTGTTTAACTTATTTGATAATTTTTCACAATTGTGGTGCTACCCGATGACGAGTGATGAGCCAGGAACTTCTGTTGAACAACTTCATTTATGAAAAGGAATTTGTTTCCATTCTAAGGGCTGATCTTTTGTGCAGCGCCAAACTCTGCCAACTGCTGATTTAATTTGGATGAAGGTTTTTGATGAACTTTTGAGAAACGTGTTATTCCATATTAACGTTGCAAACATATTGGATGCTATATATTGATATCCTGCTGAAGTAAAAGCTATCGTTCAATGTCCGGCGGTTAAATGAACAATAGCAAATGATTTCCGACGCTAGTGATCATAGTTGAATGATCGAATGATATCTTCAGATACCCAAAATATCGAGCATTCTCATTATGCTAAACACTTGAAGCTAATTAGTTTCTAGTACATGCTGTAGAGAATATGAACCACATGATATGTACATATGTGTTCATCTGCTCTATTTTATTTCGAATCAGATACAATGTCTTTGGTACTGTTGTGTCAACCAAGCTCGATGTGTGATGAAACTTGCTTGCACTGCAGAAAAAGTGGAAAAGCAGGCGCCTATACAAGTAATGAGCTTAGGACATTTTAAAATGCAATAACATATTTTTCCTTGCCTTGGATGAAACATTTGTTGTTTAAAAATGATTTATCTCCAAAAATTCATACGCACCTGATGAAAGGTATTACTCACCAATCAAAACAATTAATAAAACATTGGCTGCGATTGTATCTCAACATTGGATTCCCATCAAATTTACACACTTTTTAACATAATAATTAAATTGCGACTAATTGCACTCACATGTAATTATAAAAGAAACCAAATATTTGTTTGAATTTTAGTGCAAAGTAGATTTTTGGCTTGATTTCAACCAACAGCATCAGTGGTCGAAAACGAGTTACAAAATATGTTTAAGGGTAAGTTGTGATTTAAAAAATAAAATAAAATTATTGAATTTCTCTTTTTTTGTGTAGTGTACACAACTTTACTGCTGCTCTTCACAATTGCAGCAGCATCAAATTTATGTCGTGATCATAATATCGGTACAAGAGTAGCTTATCCGAATAGCTGTTCAAAATTTTTTATATGCACAACCAAGCAAACGTTTGATGTGCAGATATGTCCAAGTGGATTACATTTCAATCAACAATTACAAGTCTGTGATTATCCAGTAAGAGCTGGTTGTAGCAGAGAAAGAATGGCTTTGAATGCTTCATGTGAGGCATGTGACTGCAATATATGTTGTGCTGAATGTGGATCAACTGCAACACCACCGCCAACTCCGACGCCCACACAGCCGCCAACGCAGCCACCGACTCAGCCACCGACTCAGCCAACGACTCAGCCACCGACTCAGCCACCAACTCAAACACCAACAGAACCTTCAACTGAGCCACCATGTGAAACACCAACCCAACCACCAACTGAACCACCAACACAACCTCCTTCCCAACCACCAACTGGGCCACCAACTGGGCCACCAACTGGGTCACCAACTGAACCATCAACTGAACCGCCATGTGAAACACCAACTGGGCCACCAACACAGCCACCAACTGAGCCACCAACAGAACCTCCGACTCAACCACCAACTGGGCCACCAACACAACCACCAACTGGGCCACCAACTCAACCTCCGACTCAACCTCCAACTGAGCCTCCAACACAACCTCCTTCCCAACCACCAACTGGGCCACCAACACAACCTCCATCCCAACCACCAACTGGGCCACCAACTGAACCATCAACTGAACCGCCATGTGAAACACCAACTGGGCCACCAACACAGCCACCAACTGAGCCACCAACAGAACCTCCGACTCAACCACCAACTGGGCCACCAACACAACCACCAACTGGGCCACCAACTCAACCTCCGACTCAACCTCCAACTGAGCCTCCAACACTACCTCCTTCCCAACCACCAACTGGGCCACCAACACCTACACAGCCCCCTACTCAACCACCAACACAGCCTCCTACTCAACCGCCAACCGTACCACCAACACAACCTCCTACCCAGCCACCAACAATTCCACCGCCGACAACACCATCCACTAGCTGCGATCCTGACTGTTGCGGAAAACTAAATAATGCCACCTTTGCCAAAGAAGGTGACTGTCAGAGATTCGTAGTTTGTCAAGATCAAAGAGCTTTCATTTTGGTGTGTCCAAATAATCTGCATTACAATGCTGCTGACAATATGTGTGAATTTCCAGATCAAGCCAAATGTCCTTGGCCTAGCACACCACCAAGTGGCCCATCGGCTGGGGCTTCGGGTACTTATTGCGCATATGGAGGACGTTGTGTCCAAGAACGGGATGGTACCTGGTTTGGTAGTGAAGCCAAATCTTGTAGTGCCGACTATGTAGTATGCCAGTGTGAATGCGAAATAACAAAGACTTGTGAATCGCCGTTAGTGTTTAACACCAATTTAGGTGTTTGTGACTGGCCACAAAACAATGGCTGTTAAAAATAAAAATAAAAACTATATGTCAAATATCTCTGCAAAAACGAACCTTGGAAATATTAATTATTATTTAATGAGATTAGAAAATAAAAGTCATGAACTACTCGTTATTTAACTATTTGTTTTATTGTGTATCAATTTTGTGATAAGCATATATTGTATAATTTTTTGTGGTTATCTTATTTATTGTAAATCATATTTTCAACTCAAAATAAATCAAGTGGCTTTTGCTTGATTAAGTTATTTATTTTTGTGAAAATGGTTGAACGTTAAATTAATGGGGGAAAAAGGTTCTTATTACAAAAAGCATCCCTCCGGATGTTAAAGTAAGTGATATACTGTGTATATATCCTTTTATCGTTTGAAAGGTATTTTTGGGTGGCTCTGCACGTCATGTTTTGTGCTACACTAAGATGCGATTAATATCGTTCTAGGTCCCGAAATTATTTTTCGTATAACCGAGGACAAGCCGGGGTGGCCGATAACTCGTTCTCGGATACATTATCGCCGAAAACGAGATATCGGTAAGATATTTTTCATTGAGAACATTGTTCGTGCGTACACCATACTCATTTGTAAATAAAATTATTTACTTTTTAATATTATGGTTAAAAAATTCTTTGTAGTTTGTTCCGTAAAAAATTTTTTAAAAAAATTGACTAAAATGCTCCATAAGGGTGTTAGGGAGTGGTGCTAGAGGGATTGTGTTAATAAAATTTTTTTTTTTGTGTGTTTATGAAAAATAACTTTACTTCAGACACCAAACCTCCCAGACATAAAATAAAAAAGTTGTGGAAGAGCGTTTTTAACAGTGCCAACTATACTAACAAAAAATAAGAATGATATAATTATGTATATTTATAAAAAAAACTGAGTTTTATATTGTGCATGCTATGAGTTCGAGTGTAAAAATAAAGAAATTCGGAGTAAATACTTGATCGTCCTATAGACATTTATAGTACATATATAGTAACATATATTTCTCCAAATATTTAAGTAAGTATTCCTGACGATAGACTAAATTACATCTGTTATCTTGTTAATCTTGGAAACCTGATAATTAATTGGAAAAATCGTAATTTAATTAAAAATTAACATTTTAGTAAATAAAGTATGGATTGCATGCGGCTCTGCTGGGCTCATCACATAATTTTGTTTTCTCATTAAAATGCAATTTTCCACAAGTCATCAATAGAGCCCTACCACTGAAACAGTAGTAGAAATGACTACAGCTTAGATGGGCACGTACATAGGAACCACTTGGTATATTTTCACAAACTGCATTTTGGTTCAAGTTATTCTGATTATGGTTGTGGTTTTCGTTTTCTGTTAAAGTGGGCTCATGTTCCTCAATAAACTTTGCAGGGGTAGTTGCAACTGTTGTCGTGCAGGTTGTTGTGGAGCAAGTTGTAGTCGAACAAGTGGTAGTAATTGGACAGGCTGTTGTGGTAGAACAGGTTGTAGTTGAACATGTTGTAGTTGAACAGGTTGTAGTTGAACAGGTTGTAGTTGAACAGGTTGTAGTTGAACAGGTTGTAGTTGAACAGGTTGTAGTTGAACAGGTTGTAGTTGAACATGTTGTAGTTGAACAGGTTGTAGTTGAACAGGTTGTAGTTGAACAGGTTGTAGTTGAACAGGTTGTAGTTGAACATGTTGTAGTTGAACAGGTTGTAGTTGAACAGGTTGTAGTTGAACAGGTTGTAGTTGAACATGTTGTAGTTGAACAGGTCGTCGTTGAACAGGTTGTAGTTGAACAGGTTGTAGTTGTACAGGTTGTAGTTGAACAGGTCGTAGTTGTACAAGTTGTAGTTGAACAAGTTGTGGTTGAACAGGTTGTGGTTGTCGAGCAAGTTGTAGTTGTCGAACAAGTTGTTGTAGTTGAACAGGTTGTAGTTGTACAGGTTGTGGTTGTACAGGTTGTAGTTGAACAGGTTGTAGTGGTACAGGTTGTAGTTGAACAGGTTGTAGTTGTACAGGTTGTGGTTGTACAGGTTGTAGTTGAACAGGTTGTAGTGGTACAGGTTGTAGTTGAACAGGTTGTAGTTGTACAGGTTGTGGTTGTACAGGTTGTAGTTGAACAGGTTGTAGTGGTACAGGTTGTAGTTGAACAGGTTGTAGTTGTACAGGTTGTGGTTGTACAGGTTGTAGTTGAACAGGTTGTAGTTGTACAGGTTGTAGTTGAACAGGTTGTAGTTGTACACGTTGTAGTTGAACAGGTGGTGGTTGTCGAACAAGTTGTAGTTGTCGAACAAGTTGTTGTAGTTGAGCAGGTTGTGGTTGTGGAGCAAGTTGTGGTTGTACAGGTTGTAGTTGAACAGGTTGTAGTAGTACACGTTGTAGTTGAACAGGTCGTAGTTGTACAAGTTGTAGTTGAACAAGTTGTGGTTGAACAGGTTGTGGTTGTCGAGCAAGTTGTAGTTGTCGAACAAGTTGTTGTAGTTGAACAGGTTGTTGTAGTTGAACAGGTTGTTGTTGTCGAACAAGTTGTTGTAGTTGAACAGGTTGTTGTAGTAGAGCAGGTTGTAGTTGAACATGTTGTTGTTGTACTTTCAATGCAAGGTGTAGTTGTAACTTCAACGCAAGGTGTAGTTGTGACTTCAGCACAAGGTGTAGTTGTTATTTCAGCACAAGGTGTAGTTGTAATTGGACAAGGAGTTGTGGTTTCACAATCTCCAGTTTCGCAAATTGATGCCACATCACATTGCAATTTAGCCAAATTAAATTGTTGCCCATATTGACATTCACCAGCCGAAATTTGCTCATTGTTTGAACACTGAAAGTATATTGCTGCATTTGTTGAGGATACAACGTAACCACTTAACTTTCCACAACAATCACCAACACAACCTCCAGGTATAGCTGGAGGAAGAGTTGTTGTCTCAACACAATTTGAAGTTTCCACACAGCTGCGTGTTACAGGATCATAAAAATTATTACACGTATTAATATTTGCCACACCATTTGTGCAAACGTAATATTGGGAACAGCTTCCAGGCACAATAAGTTGGGTATCGTCAACTTTAGAGCGACAAACGTATTTCTGATATAAGTCTAGATTTAGACTACGCTGTTGGATATTTGCGCCATTGGTAAGTCCACTTGTTAGTCCAAGGATCAAGACGACTGCAATCGCTACAGAAGAAAAACACAAAATTTTTTAAAACATTTTTATTAAAATATCTGCGAGTATCCTTTTTTAAAATTTTTTTTTTAATATTTTATTTTCTTTACAAACCTATAGTTTTCATAGTTCCAGTGGCACAAATTCAAAATAAAAAATGATGTTTCTCTGTTAACGAACTACCAAAACTGATATTGCCAAATTTGCAGTGGCATCGTTTATATAACAAATTTCTTTTAATTCATTAAAATAATGGACTCCGAATCAAGAACATCATGTTCCGACATTATCAACGCTTAAAATCTTGGTTACATACTGATAATATCACAACCTCCAGTGGCACCAGCATCACTAGGTATTTTTTTTTACCACAAGTTGTCAATAGCTCCTCTATATATTGTTTCATTATACTTAGAAATAAAAATTGTTTGTGTTAAGTTGACGCCGACATTGAAGTAAACAATTAAGTAGGTATTACAATACATATTATTTTAAAAGTTAGACAAGAAGTACAACTTCGGACAATTTCATGAAGTAGATAATTATTAACAGGTTTTCATACACTTAAAATGATTGGCACACGCGAGTACATAGACTGTAAGAAATAGCTGTAATTTTAAGGTAAGTGAGTACAGGGCCTGATTTACCCACAGGCTATTTAGGCTTAAGCCTAGGGCGCTGAGAATTCACGTTGATTAAGATATGTTGCAACTTCTTTACACAATCTTTCAACAAGTGAACAAAAATTAAGTACTGAAAAATATTTTATAAGGAAAGGATTGCACAAATAAAATTGAGACATGAAATTTTTCTTCCCTCGTTTGTCAAAAGTGAGTCTCTAGCCTCGTTGCCTACGAGTTTGACATAGAGCAATTGCCGCAAGTATTTTACTTATTAGATTTTAAATTGTAATTTAGGAATTACAATCTCACACTGTAATATTTTAGTATTTTAGATAAGATTAGTCAATTATTTACTGACATATTAGAGACATGGGGACTTTTTTTTTTACAAAATTTCATAGTTAGCCTAGGGCGGTCAGAGGTCTAATTCAGGCCCTGAGTGAGTAGCATGATCGCTTTAATTGACGATCCGCAAAAGAAAGTTGGCCATCTTTGTTTTATTATAAATTGTTAGCTCATAGTTGAAATGGGCCCCCTACTAAAAAATATTTATGATTCACAATACATCGTTTTCACGATCTCTACGCTTGAGTAGCAGAGTGCTGTTTGCACGTCAAGTTTCACAGCCGTACAGAAGAACTGGCTTCATGTTTGACTCAAAGATTTTGAGCTTAGTTGTCTTTGACAGGAACGAATACTGCTGAGCGAATTTCTTTCATTTTTTGTTACTCCGGCACACTAACTCGAAATCATTGATATCAACCATCCGAATTCCGAAATTACGTCGAAATTAAGAATACTCATTGTTAGTTCGTCACTTAAATGGAAGTTCTTTCTGAATAAGGAATAAGCTGTAGAATTTTTCCTTTCATTTGATTTGTCATATAAAACAAATATAAAAAAAATGGTGTGAAGCAATTGCCAACCGTTTCTTGAATAACATGTCGCGCTGATTCCGAAAAAAATATTATACAATTACGCTGTTCTACAAAACTTAACTTTTTCTCCCTCACGTCAAAAAATTCTAAGTGGGGGTGGAAACAAAAATATGGGTGTATTAATAAGAGTATTTATTCAAAAAGTAACAACATTTTTAGTACAAGTTTTGAGATTCAAAAAGAAAAAAAATCCAAAGGTGACAAGTCTTGCGATCTGGTTGACAAATTCTGTATTGCATATTTACTGCTGTAATCGCATATCCAACGACATTTCTAAAAAAAATACAGCATAATCACCACAAAATCCAAAATGCTGCACCAAATTGTGATGCGTGGTAAATACAATGGCTTATCGTTTGTCACTTGCTGGTTCTCAACATCCCAAATTCGACAATTTTTCTTATTTAGATATTTACCCATTGAGTAGAAAATGTGACTCATCCATATAGATGACTATCTGAGCAAAATTTTCGTTCATTAGCTAATATATAATCAATAAATTAATCCGGTGTAAAATGCTTTTTGAAACGCCTAATTCAATAAAAAAAAAACGAAATGTTATCTGTGGGTTTTCAGTAGCACTATTTTTCGCAGCGGCTAAGTATTTGATTGAACGTCCACTATGAGGAGGGATGTATCCTTCCCTAATCTGTATAATCGAACCAGTTTAATCAAATTTGTTGATAATTTTTCGAATTGAAGACTCAGTTGGGACATTATTATGACCGAAAATTCTGCGGAGCTTGAACACTGTTTGAGTAAAACTTAACAAATAATAATGCCGTGAAGTGATAGATGTTATATGTCTATGAAACTTTTAGAGCTGCCAACTGCATAAAAATGGTTTGCATATCAAATCTGGCGGCATTGAGATCCCACTTTTGTTTTGATATATTTTTTCCAAAAATTTTAAGAAATATCATGTTTTGAGAATTTTTTCTTTACAGTTGATATTTCAGAGGTAATTTTTAAAATTAATTATATTATTGAATTTTAGCATTGTAGGGATACCGCTTGGATCAACGTTTTAAATATATATATGTATATTTTTTCTTCACATTTAGAATTCATACTCACGTTGTTTTGCGGCAAATAAATGGTAGGTTGGGGGTGGGGGGGGGGGTCGCTAAATCGGAAAATATTTCAGTATACCAACATTCAACACTTTAAGCATAAGGATAGGTCCAAATGCTAAGCTATTTTTGGCCAATTTGCACATTTTTTTTCAAGTCTAAAAGTAATTTCCTTGAATCGTTTTCGTATACAATATGCAAGCATATTTTTAGGCATTGAAAATTATAAATTTCTAGTATAATACCGCACCTGGAACCATAGGTAAAAAGCCGTTCGCATATTTTATGTATACCAGGTGTAGAGCTAAGTAATGTAGTTTTTTTCTTCAAAAAAAAAAAACACGTTTAATTCAAGAGTTAAAGGCAGAATCGTTTATTCAAAGCATGCTCCCTCGCTTCACACATTTTCCCCATCTTTCAGGCAATTTGTGAATTCCAAGCCAATAGAATTCCTTGGGTTTTTCGGAAAACCAATTATCAAGCCAAATTTTCACATTTTCGTAGGAATCTAAGCGCTGCTCAGCGAGTGCGTGTCTCATCGATGCGAACAAGTAGTAATCGGACGGGGCCAGGTTTGGTGAGTAGGCCGCATGCGCGAGCACTTCCCAATTGATTGCTTCCAACGTATCGCAAACCGGTCTTGCCGTATGTGGTGGAGCGTTGTCATGGAGGAAAATGACTTTGTGTTGCCGTTTCTGATATTGCGACCGTTCCCTCTGCAGCGCACAGTTTAAATCGGTCAATTGATGTTGGTAGCGTGCCGTATTAACCGTTTCACCGGGTTTTAAAATACACAACGCCATCTTGGTCCCACCAAACACACAGCATCGTCTTCCTGCCGAAGAGATTCGGCCGAGCAGTCGATGTTGACGGTTGTCCAGGGTCTACCCAGGATCTCTTACGCTTGGGATTCTCGAAAAAGATCCATTTTTCATCGCCAGTGACAATCCGATGCAAAAACGACTTTCTTTTGAACCGTGCGAGAAAAATTTTGAATTTGGCCATTTATTTGGAAAATTCGTGCCAATCGAAAAAATCATTAGCATATTCGGATTCTAAGGAAAATTTCACTATAGAAAATGTTATCGCCACTTGCTGTGGTAAAAGTTTTTGCAAATTTGTAGAGTAGTGATATTAAAGCATAGACATTCAGTTTTTTGAATGCTTTAATTCGGCCAGGCGGGAACTGACGCAGCTGAAAACTCAATGCGGTTGGATTTCTTTTTTTTAGAACCCTAAAGATTTTCATAAGGTTTGAGCAAAATCTAAATCAGTGCAACAACAAAAACTTTTGTTTCAGACGCTTTAATTTTAGAAGTTTACACTGTCACTGTGAAGTGACTACCAGTATTTGATATCCATTTTAGCAAAAAATTACGAATGTTCCCCTTTTTCAACAATTTTTTTTTTAAATTGAAAAAAATCATAATACTTAGATCTGAATAATACATTTGGTTTTATTTCATATTTACATAAAATATTTTACCATACAACAAAGACATTATCCTTTTCTATTTTAGCATAGAGCATAGCACAGGGCTTTAACAAGTCTTGGAATGAAATTAATTAATTAACTCTTAACTCTAAGCTTAACAAAAAAGAAGAACATCTTGTATAAAGCATAAAGTTGAAAGAATTTTAATGAAAGAAAGAAAGAAGAAAACTCGCTTTTTTTCTCGTGTTTAATTCTGTTCAGCAATTGGATAACGCTGACATTGGGCAACCTGTGGCCACTCGCAACGCCTGTGAGTTAGACTGAAATGTAAACCAATGGGACAGGATATTTCAATGGCCTGATGATGGTTGCAAGTGATGAATTTATTACAATCTCTTGTATGCGGCAGAAATACACCATCGGCAATATGATTGCATAGTTGACTTGTCTCCAACTCATCTGTAGTCTCATCAGGCACCAAAGGAGCCATACAACCTGCCAAAGCTGCATCTTGACACAACATTTTGACTGAATTAAAATGCATGCCAATGGGACAGGTGCGTCTATAAGTGTTTTGTCGAATACAAACGAAGAAATGCGAACACGAATCGTGAGCAGGCAACAGTTCACCATTTTGGCGTCCAATGCAATTCCATCTTGCGATTGGATCAGGTATTACTTCCATGGGGTTTTGTGGTTTTGGCACATAGGGCACTGCTGGTTGTATAGAATGTGGAGGCAAAAGTGGCCACAAATCTTCAAATGGTAGCTCAGGTTCAACTTCGAGTGGTCCATATGAGATGCAACCAGCACGAGATGGTATATCACAAACGTGCGTTCGACGGTTGAAATGATATTCTGAACCGCAAGAGTTCAGAATGGCTTTACCTTTTTCACACACATAGAAGTCAGTGCATGAGTCGAGCTTTGGTACCAGCACACTATGCAGGTTATGACAGATGAAACGTTCGTAACGTTTTTGATAACGGCTTTCAACAGTTAGCGTTTGCAGTAAAATCACACAAAACGTAAACAAGGAGACAAAGTTCCTCATTTTTGTGCGTAGGTATTAGAAACTAGTAAGAAAACTTTAAAATATTATTGCGCAATTTTGATATTGACGAAACAAGCACCAAATGTGATATAAAGTGATAGCTTTCTGAAAACACATTTTTATACTGCATAGATGTTTCATATTTTTTATCTGCTTTGAAGGTACCTAAGACAACAAAAACTTTTTTTTTGGAGAATTAAAGGAATTTGAATGGTTATCAGAAATATGTCAAACTTTTAGAGTCATCGACTGATCAAAATCGTAAAGATTTTTTTTTTTAAAAGATAATACTAACATGCCTCATTTGTTATTGTGGTAACATCTCTAGATATCGATAACAACTTTGAATAATTATAAAATAAAAAAAATTGTTAAACATCGCATTTTCGATATGTGAATATCTTTACTGGAGTGTATGACAGAAAATCTATAGTAAGAATGTATGAGAAGAAATATAGCGCTGTTAATTGTAATACTTAACGTTGCTCTTTGAATTTTTTCAATGGTTTTCTTATATTTCATAGTGCTTGAGACTTAACGGAAACTTTTCCAATCTAGTTGAAATTTTTCACACAGCTTTACTCCTGATGACAATGCAATACATATAGCATACTCGTATATTATGACCTTCAAAATAGCAGCTAAACTTTTAGATCACAACCACCTTGGCAATGTTAGTAAAGTGGGAATCCTGACTTACGAGATCCGAAAGAACCTGCTTTTGCGAAGCGTTTTTGGAAGAAAAAACAAAACAAAAGAAAAACGCCCTACGAACCCTTGGGATAGTTTCATGTATGTATATTTGAACTTAAAAAGAAATTTATTCAAAACGAAACAATTTATTATTAGCCGAGTTAAAAGCAGCTTCGTAGAGAAAGAAAGATACAGCTCGATATTCTTGTCGGAAACAAAAAAAAATTAATTTTCATATACATAGTTTTCTTCTGGGGCTACTAAAAAGGTAAAAATCTAACTTTTCAATGTTTTGAAAAACAAAGTTATAAGAAAAACTCACCTCAACTTGAATTTTTTAAGTTCCAATAGAAGAATATACAGTAGAACCTCAGTAAGTCGAACTTGAAGGGAGACACCAAAAAATTTGAGTTAAAGAGTTTTCGACTTATGGAAGACTTCGACTTAAGCGAATTTTGTTAGGAAATGTTCGACTTGTAGAGGTTAAGATGAAATCACGTGTTCATAAATTTATCTATAATTTCATAGAATTAGTTTATTGTATATATAAATGAGCTTTTACCTTGATTTCTAAGAAACAAAGATGTACATTGTCGGAATATTATTAAAGTCGGTATCTTATTTTTCTTCGAGCTATAGAGGTAATTCGTTTCAAATAATCGAGTTGTAAAGGTTGTAATCAAACATTGTTATGTTCGAGATGCAGAGGTCAAATTTATTTTTTCGAGTTAAAGAGCGAAAATATGTACTGAATTTACTTGTAGGGACTCACTAATTATTTAGACTTATAGAGGGATCAGATGTCGAGCAATGGAGGTTTTGGAACTCGAAGGGAAGGAAGCACAACATTTTTTCGAGTTTGAGAGGTTTTCGAATTAAAGAGGTTCCACTGTATAATACTTAATAAATAAAACTTTGAAAAGACTCAATAGATCTTTTAGTTTTCTTGATATTACACCCCTATTTCCGTAAAATCGCAAAAATTAAGACTTAAAAAAAACGCGCTTCAAAACTTTCAATGGGAAAACTTTTCAATTCAAAGTAGAAACGCGTGCGCGGGACACAGTGTCGACTCCGGACGAAATATTTTGAATTGGTCTTAGGTATTAATGTAAGCATAACAAAAAATCGATTTTTCGGAATTCATAAATCAGAATCCCCCCTTAAGTGTATCTCATTTAAGTTTGTACAAATACTACTATACAAATGGCTCGAATAGCATCAGTTAAAAAATGTACCTATTTTAATAAGAGGGCGTGACTCCAGCTATACAAGCGAAAACTTAAAAATTTTATATTGAATAAATTATTTGAGATTATGCTACCTAATTTGAAACAATTACTAGAAATGATTCCGAGATGCTTTGGGCAAAAAAGTGGCGAGGTCTGACCAACTTAGAGCACCACAATTAATTTATAGTATCTGCTGATTTCAATATTAATGTATCTTTATGTAATACATACATATATGCACACATGTGCTTTTGGCTGACTACTAAAATTTCGACATAGTTATCATTCCTAGTAACTGCTAGAATAAATTCAGCGCTGGATAACAGTTTCGCTACAGAGTTTAGTGGCGTTGTGCTTTAGTTTTACCTACAAGTGTACTAGATATTTGTATTTAGTTTAACATAAAATGGTTTTGTATAATTAACTAAATCATTGGAAAAAAGTAGATAACTTGAAGAACGTCTTCTGCTAAAAACAAAAACAAACATCAGTTGATAACTGAAGATACGAGTAATGAAACACAGTCGGTTTAAAATGATTGAAGTATATTTGAATAATTGCATACTTTCAGGCATTTTTATATTTCTATAAGCTAACGTAGTAGGGTCGTAGCTAGAGTCATAAGCGCATATACGGGAAAATTGCAAAGCCACGTTTCCATAGATAAACACTGGATGAACTGGTGGACTAAAATAGTTAAGAAGTATTGAGAGAAACTATTGAGTTATGAGTTTTTTTTTGGTTCCTAATTTTGATTGCGAGATAACCTTTGTTATCCCCTTTTAAGCTCCATGAAATTTTAATTCATAAAAACTTGACAACTTTTTTCAGAGATGGGCGTTTTCTTTTGTCAACTCATGAGACAGATATTGAATGGTGGCAAGTCGAATAGAAAAATCCGCTCATCAATATTAAAATATCAATATGCAGTCTAAAAGCGAATAAATTGGCTTGCAGCTATGTATTTACAGGGACTGTAAATTTTCACAGTAACCAGTATTAGCCCGAGAGCCAGCTGTAGAAAAGTCGAGTGTATATAATTACAACTTGAAATGTATGTGAAATGATAGAGCTTGAAGAACCTAAATAAAATATATGGGGTTGCTTTGCCGAATCCTGTCCCAAACATAGGTTGCCACCTGTTTTTTGGGCCAACATTCATTAGAAAAAAGTATATGATTAAGATTTCAGCTTGAAATGTATGTTCAATGATAGAGCTTGAAGAACCTAAATAGAATATATGGGGTTGCTTTGCGAATCCTGTCCCAAACATAGGTAGCATCCTGTTTTTTGGGCCAAGTTTTTTCAGAAAAATGTTTATGGTTCAAGCTTTCAGCTTGATATGCATGTCAAATGATAGATCTAGATGAAACTCAAAATAAATAATTTGAGTAATCTTGTCGAACCCCGTCCCAAATGTGAGTTGCCACCTTTTTTTGGGCAAACTTTTTTTGAAAAAAGTTTTCTGGTTTAAGATCGTAGCTTGAAATGTATGCCAAATGATAAACCTTGACGATCTATAACAAAATATATTGGGTTGCTTTGCCGAATACCGTCCCAAACATGCGTTGCCACATGTTTTTTGGCCCAAGTTTTTCAAAAAAAGTTTATAGTTTGAGATTGCAGCTTAAAATGTGTTTCCTTGATGATCTCTAATAAAATAAGTATGTCGGGTTGCCTTGACGAATCCCGTCCCAAACATGCGTTGCCACCTGTTTTTTGGCCCAAGTTTTTCAAAAAAAGTTTATAGTTTGAGATTGCAGCTTAAAATGTGTGTCCTTGATGATCTCTTATAAAATATATAGAGTTGCCTTGCCAAATCTCGTCATCTGCTAAAATTGAGTTTGAATTAAGAATTTTTCCCTCATGTCAGGACTTTGAAATATTTAATCCAATAGCAACAAAAATGTTTATGTTCTGAAGCACTTCTCAATAAAAATTATTATACATACATACATATATGTATTATAGATATTTTAATTCTTAAATAAATGTGGTAATAGCCGGAAAATATATCATAAGCATTAATCGAATAGTAAATTTTCAAGAATATCGGTCTTTATTAATGACTGTAAGTTCAATTCAAATAATGTTGATAGTAGTTAATTATTGGTTGATAAAAAACCAAACAAAATCTTGGGAATACAATGATATATGTATTTAGTCTTAAAGTAACTAAAGCTTTTTAGCTTTTGTATGAATGTGATAAATTAAAACAGTTTAGTTCTGACAATGTGTATAATTGAAATATAAAGGTAAATAGATAAAATATTTTTTACAAATGTTGAGCGTCACGTTTAAATTATCTTGACTGACAGCTAATGATAACTCTAAGTCATATGAGAAGCTTCTTGATTGCACTTGTGATAAACTACGAACTGGGTATGCGTCAAAGAACTAAGTTTAGTGAAATATAACTTCTTGTCTTTATCATATGCTTAAATTATTATTACTCAGACTTATTGCAATTGATCAGCTGAGCAGCTAAAATACTATCGTAAAAAGCAAAACAAGCAACAGCTGGATAGCATTATGTAGCATATAATTGAATTATATTTTATAAAGTAAATTTCTTGAAAAATCTAAATATTATTAGATTTCAAGATAAACGCATAATTTTCAATTTTAAACATTATTTATTGAAAATTTGATGTAGGTAATATGACAGCATAACTTAATTTCGTCAGTCAAAAATAGCTAATAAATAAAAGTTTACTTCAATACTTCAGTGTATTATTTGTGTGTGTTGAGATTTTGCAAGCTGATTTTTTTTATTTTTCTTCAAGAAATTAGTAACTTTTATAAAAACGTATATAAAAATTTGTTACTATGTTCTCCTAAATATTGCAAAGTTCAAAAAAAAAAAATATATATTATTGGACTTTTATTCACTGTGTAAATTACCAATAATAGAGAGAAGAAACCTCGAATTGATTGATTACTTATTTGAGCTTCATCCAAAGCATGCGCTTCACTTTAAAAAGTATCAAAACGAAAGTCATTTTTAATGACTTGTTTACAAAATTAAGTATTTATTTTCGTTTATCAAAAAATCCGTGCATTAAAAAGAAATTATATATTTCAAAATAAATACATAAGTAGAGTTACATATTTTTTTTTATCAAAAATTGCACACAATTGCATTTTAAGTAGAGAAATATTGAAACAAAAAAAAAAATTTGTATATTAATTTTTGGGTTCATATTTAAGAGCTCAAAGGCAACAGTATCGAGAAAATTTCACTACCCAATTGAACCAAAATTATGCGAAAAAGTTAGCAAGAATTATGGAAAAAGATTGACAGCCTGCCGAGCTAGCAAAGGAGAGCTCTTGAATGATATTATTATTCATTATTAACCGGAATTAATGTTCTTTAATTTTCAATAAAAATAAATGAGGATTTCAGAAAATTTATGTTTTGTCTTTAAAACTTAAAAAGATACCACAAGTTTGAATATGATATGATATGATGACAAGACAAACTGCTTTGACTAAATTAAAATCAAAGTCACACTGCAGGCTTGTAACTGCAAATTTGGCTCTGAGTTCCCCTCTGTAAGCGAAAATGACAATACCATAGATTTTTTTATGAAACATATGAGGCGTCCAGTTGCAAAACCGGCCAAGTCCAAAACAATAAAATTTTGAGATATTCTCATAAGTATATCAAAATCTGGACCATGCTTTTTTATCGTTCCGCTATGTTTTTAGATTGAAAAAAAATTTTTTGACAGATATATAAAATTTTTTTAATTTATTTTGATGCATAGATTTCAGAAGCGGCCAAGTCGAAGAACTTGGTTTCAAAACCGGCCAAGTCCATGAACTTGCTCCAGGTTTTTTGTAAATTCTGTTTAATTGAGCTAAAATTTTGTCACAATTGGAATTCGTTCGAAATTAAGTTTCGGACCAATATATGGGTATTTCCACAGAAAGGTCCACCGTGCGTATTATTTCAATTGAATTGTATTCAAAACCAGTCAAGTCCAACGCCTTGAAATCAAAACCGGCCAAGTCCATGTTCCATGGATCAAAACCCGTTAAGTCCAAAATTGTTTCCTCAAAAACATCGGCAGATGAAACTCGAAAGTCTGATCTGACGTGTTTTTTTTTTATAAACTATAATGTGGGAAATACGTTTTATTTTTTCAATGAACATAGATGAAGATAAACGTTTTTCGTTGTTTTTTCAAAAGTATGAAAAAGGCACTTGGCCGGTTTCAATACTTTTCAGCAAAACAAAACGATTCCTTCACTTCGCTGTGAGCGTTCAAAGTTTATCAAGTTTCTTGGGAAAGAAAACAGAATATTGTTGTTTTTTAAAAAACAATCATCAAAAATCACTTAACTACTGTACACTTCGCTCAGAAGCGAAAAGGGCGTATCTCAAAAAAGAAAAACCGTTTCGAGATATTTGATATTTTGTTAATGTCAATTTGTTGAAATACATGTAAAATTGAGATAGAAGAAATTCTCTTAGGACATTTTTTATAGGTTTGAACTAAGATACCGGCATTTGGTATAGCTCATACGATGCGTAATTTCTTAAGCTATCCGATGTCATAAGAATCACGAATATGATTTTTTTTGAGATACGCCCATTCCGCTTCTAAGGGCAGTACAGTCCGTACAGTGTATGAATATGGCGTGGCTGTATTTATAACACAAGTACACTCGTAGTGTATTTAAAAAAAATAGAAAATAATTTTCGACTTTTTTCCCCATCAAATTTGACAAACACTCACAGCGTGAAAGGTATGAATGTGCGATATCTTGTGCCAATGGGCTCTTATAAGCATCTATAGAGAATTTATCAATTTAAAATGTTGTCTTTCTACTTGTAGTTAAAAAGCCTGTAAAAGAAGCTATAAAACCATGATAAAACTTTAGCTTCTTATAATTTATTTTGAAGCATTTAATCATAGACTTTAAAGTCTGCACTAAAATAATCAATATCAATGAATCAGAATTAAATGAAATACTATCATATTACCAGATATTATCAGAAGACATAAGTTAATTAATTGTCAAAGGAGTCAAAGTTAGAACGAACGAACATTAAATTTAATTACCGTCGAATACTTGAAACCATCAATATCAGGTGTATGATAAACCAGTAGTTAGAGTCAATCAACAATTTTGTTACATACAACTAATTGAGTTTATGGGTTTATAGTCGATAAGAAAATCTTTCAATGAAAAAACTTGAACATATAGAAAAAAATAAATCTCTGATATTGATAATGATATATTTTGCAAATATTTTTGTGTGACGCATAAAAGAAAACATCGATGCGATTATCGTTATCTATTTGCTACATACGAAAAATGTATGTTTATTTTTTTTTGAATTTTTATTGAGTACATACGCCTTATTTATCTAGTAAAATGTATTACGTAGAACAGAGAAAGAATCAAAAAACGAAACGATTAACTCCTATCAAAAGTTGATTAAACCTGCAAAATTTTCGTATACCATTCAACCAAATAAATATAATGGTCAGTATTTCATTGCTCGTCTAATAATTTAGTTCAGTTTAATTAGACTATGCAAACATTAAAGAACGAAAATAAGTGAACTGAAATATTATAGTGAAAATCAAAAGAGAAAAGAAAAAAATTTACTTTGAATAATTTTTTTTTTTTAATCCTCAACATAAACAGCGCTGAAATGAAAGGTGATTGTGGCAAAAAAAAATTAATTATGTTAAATTTTAAAAAATAGTTGAAATATTTTTTTACTTAAATGCGTAAAAAAAGTTAAGTTTTAATTTTGTGAAAGTATAAGGATTATTTTAAAAATTCAACTCTCAGCTGAAAATAAATGCATATGAACAGCGACATCACTAGAAAATTATGAGGAAACCATGTCGTATGAGTAACGCATGTATAGTACGAGGACAAATGCGACGTTACAATCCTTAATAAGCTGCGATTACTGCACTGCACTTATGCAAAATTGAAATATAATTTAATGAGCAGCAAAAAAATTGTTGTTGTTAAAAATTATACATTTTTTCATAAAAATTGTTCAATTTATTTTCAAATGATCAATGTTCGTTTCTTAAATAACATTTGATAGTTTCGTAAATTTCAACATTCTAATTCACACATGGTATACTTTATAAACAAAATATTTAAAATACAACTTAATTATAAAGTTTTGAAAAAATTTTGCCGGAACAAATTTTTGGTATTAAATTTTGAAAACTATAAATTTTGGAAAAATTGGCCACTGTTGAACAAAAAATTATTATTCATTTTGAAAACTCTTTTTAAAATTCCTCAAAAACTACGAAATTGCGAGATTTTAATTTTTTAAAAAAATTTTTGCGATTTTTATGAAACCTCAAATCCAAGTGCTCAAATATTCGAAACTAAACTGGAGCCACAATTTTTGATGAAATATACACACTTAGAATAAAATTAAGCAAAAAAAAAAAAAAAATTATTTAAATGCACCTAAAGAAAATGTACACTTAAAAAAAAGTGTTTTTCCGTCAGATAAATGGATTTGACTGATAAGTTTAAAATAGTATTTAATAATAATAAACAAACTTTGTCACTATTTAAGTACCTTCTGCTAAGTACACAATTTAGGTATTTATGATATTATAAATACCAACAATATCCAATATAAAAATCTGAATACATTGGAACATTTTAATTTATTTATGATTATGTATCGATATGATTTACTTAGTTATTATAACGAAATGTTTTATTAATCTAGTGAAATTGTTCAGATATAATTTGGTAAATATTATGAAATATATTTATTCATTATTTATAAATTTTGTGTCATTGAGTTCGAATCCGTTGCGCGTTTCGCTCCATGACTTCGACATTTTTTGAACAATTTCAAAATTTATCATTTCCAAATATTTAGAGAATATAAATAAGATTTCTAGAATAACTAAACAAATTTTTGGCTCAAGTTTTAATATATACATATATGTACATATATTGTCTCAGTGAAACATAGGAGTTTACTTACGAATGTCGACCATAAACTCAAACGATGGAGAATCTACTTTGAGAAAGTTTTGAACTTGCATGTGAAAGATATTAAAGTACCTTAAATGATTCTTTCAATAAAAAGTAAAATTGTACAAGCAATAATAAGCCTTAGCTGAAAGCTAATCCAAACCAGTTTGCTGACTTATACTCAGCTTATACTCATTAGAATTAATTAGATCACAGAAAACTTTTTCAGTAATCGGGATGATTGGAACAATTGCCAAAATTCTTGAAACGGCAATTTAAAAGGCTGTATCAATTGGAGCACCATTTTGAAATATTAATGAGAATCGTTATTGAAAGAATAGTTATTCGTATTGGTAAACATTTCAGATAGGAACAGGCTCGATTAAGAGCTAGGTGATTTTCTGTTGACTTAACTAACTCATTGAGAATTATAATACGATCTCTGCTGTAAATACTATTTATAGATTACAAAAAAAATAAAATTCTTATTCCATTCAGCGCTATTGTATTTGATTCAAACTGGAAAATATTGGTGCGCCAGGATATATTAGCTTTATTATACAAAGTAAATACGTAAGTTTTCCCAGTTCGATTTTACACAGTCGTAGTATGTCCGAGTCTTTTTACACGATTTCCGGTGTTCAATAAAATATTCATTATCTCTATTGCCTGTTGCCTAGAATGGAATGGAAAAACTACATATAAAGATACTTGATCTCTCTTATCGATAGTGCAGTTAAAACTTTAGCCATGAAAAAATTTTAAAATTAAATTCTCTTACTAACACTCTTTCTCTCTCTGTCCTCCTTCTCTTCTTTAGCAGCTGTACACATCTTCTTATTGCCACTGCTAGGCATGTCTCTAGCAGCACTGCAACTAAACGAAGCTGCGAGCGCCTACACAGTTGGAACTTGCTACTCTAAGCCAGATAATACCGTATTGGCAGTGGAAGGTTCATGTACTACATACATATACTGTTTATCTGAACAAGCAATAGTGTTGCCCTGCCCGAAAGATACTGCATTTAGTACATCTGCAAATGGTTGCATTGAAACAAGTCAAGCGGATTGTTTTCTACAAAACCCTTCAACAACACCAGCAAACAGCCCAGCTGCGACATGCGTAAACAATGAACAACGTCCAGAAAATCAGGCTGCATGTGAAGGGAAAAAATTCGGTGATTTAGTGCCATATCCAGGCAACTGCAGTTTGTTTTTAGTTTGTAATTGTGAGTATCCAACCGTGAAGATCTGTCCTGGTGGTACATGGTTCAATCCGGATATTGAAGTATGTGATTGGCCACAAAATGTTCCTAGTTGTGGTGGTACTGGAAATACAACTGCAAGTACACAGCCAACCAATGCTACACCAACTCAAACAATACCAACAACTAATATACCTAGTGAAACATGCGATGATCTTCCTGCTGGTCTTACAGGCACTGAATGCTTAAGACAGCCCAATTATACTTTACTACGTTATCCTTATAATTGCAGTGCTTACATTAATTGCACACTTGAATGTCCCGTGCTAAATTATTGTATACCAGGAAAAGTTTTTAATGACATTCTAAAGATCTGCGATACACCAGATACCGCACAATGCGAAGTGTTGCAGTTGCCAACAACAACTGAATCAACAATACCAACTACTGAGCCGATGACTACAACCACAGAGAAAACAACATCAACTACCGAATTGACGACTAAACCCACAGAGACAACAACGCCCGAATCGACGACTTCAACCACAGAAGCAACTACACAATCCACTTCAGCACCCTGTGTACCTCCAGTGGGCATTGAAGAAGATATTTGCCAAAATGAAAATGGTTTCCTTCAAGGCTATCCGTACAACTGCAACGTGTATATCAACTGTACCGATGGTTGTCCTCGCCTTAACTTCTGTGAACCAGACCTGGTTTATAATTCAATTCTACAAATCTGCGACACACCTGATACAGAATATTGCAAAGAAGAGTCATTACCATCATCAACAAGTCCACCAACAGCAACACAGCCACCAGTGACTTTACCTCCTGACATGGATGAGATATGCCAGAACAAGTTAAATGGTACACTTATACCCGATGATAGCGACTGCGCCAGTTTCATAAAATGCATAGATGGTAGACCACAGTTACAACAATGCCCTAACGGATGGTTGTTTAATCCATCGTTACTTATTTGTGATTATCCTAAAGATGTGAACTGTAACTCACAACTAACATCAACGACTTCAATACCAACATCAACTACTCCTGTATATGAACTCTGTGTTGGTGAAAAGAAAGACATTACCTTCCCCGATATCTATAATTGTCAACAGTACTATTACTGCTGGGGTAATGATACTTCTTCGCTGTTGTCTTGTCCAAGTAACAATTGGTACAATCCATATACGGGTAACTGCGGTCCTGATGTAACACCTACTGCCTGTCGAGAACCGGTAACTACATCAACTACTTCATTACCAACTACACAAAATCCTGAAACTATGTGTGTTGATCAAGAATTTGGCAAAACTTTCGCTGTGCCGTCAAACTGCAATTTATACTATTTTTGTATTGGCAATAACGCACCTGTGATATTGCAGTGTCCAAGTAACAATTACTACGATCCATTATCGGGAAATTGTGATCTTGACAGCAGCGTCTGTCCTCAGCAGCCACCAACTGATACGACTACGATAAGCATACCAACTACACCGGCAACACAAACTGCAAGCACATCTACACTGCCTACAACTGAACAGACTAGCACTCCACCTCCAACAAGTATATGTGGCAACAACAATGATGGAAATATTTGGCCTTATCCGGACAGTTGTACGAAGTATATTGTTTGCCAAGAGCCAGCACCAATTGCTTTGGAATGTCCAAATGATTGGTATTTTAATGCTGCAACTAAACAATGCGATTATCAAGAGAATGTTGAATGCGATGTTGTACCGGGCAACACCACAACAACAACAACAATTTCTCCTGGCGGTTCAACAACAACGACAACTGTGGGTCCAACAGATAATACCTGCATGGGTTCGCTTGAAGGTCAGCGCTTACCATATGATAAGAATTGTCAATTATTTATTGAATGTCTTGGTTCAAACCTTTGGATGTACAAAGGATGCCCTGCAGGTGAATATTATGATCCTGGAACAAGTCAATGTGGTAGCGATGTTGCAGCCACTGCATGTCATGGTACAAAACCACCGCCAACAGAACCAACAGGACCATGTGCTGGCATAGCAGACGGATCTATGGTACCATATCCTAACAATTGCAGCAAATACATAATTTGTAGTACACCAATTCCTACTGGTCATGAGTGTGATTTGGGACTTGAGTTTAACGCTGCAACACAGCAGTGTACTGCGGCAGAAAATGCTGATTGCAGTATTAAAACTACAACTACAGCAAGCAGTAGCACAACAGTAGGTTCAGAATGCTTGAATGCTACATCTTGGGATACTTTTCCCTATCCTGATGACTGTTCGATGTACATAATCTGTAATGACGGTAAACAACAGCTGGTGCCTTGTGTGAAGGGGTACTATAATCCAGATACCAGGATGTGTGATATAAAAGTATCTGAAACTTATTGCACTGGAAATGATAATGGTACACATGCAACAACTGACTCGACTGGTACTATAACTCCTACAATGTCGCCAGGGAGTACAACTACAGTGTCAACTCCTGGTTTTCCCAATGGTCCTTGTTATAACCAATCGAAAGAAGGCACGTTGGTTGAATATCCCAACAATTGTAGTAAATACATTATTTGTATTATGCCCATACCAATTGGTTATGATTGTCCACCTGATTTGGAATTCAATAAAGAGTCTATGCATTGTGAAGCGCCAGAATTGGCAAATTGCGGTCAAAAAACTTCAACAACTCCACTGCCGGAGTCGACCACACCGATTATATCAACTACTGACTCGACGACAGAAATTTGCAAAAATGCCGAAAATGGAGAAACATTTCCCTACCCACCCGATTGCTCTCAGTATATTATATGCATAAATGGAGAACCAATACAAGCCGTTTGTATTAATGATAATTACTATAATCCTTCAATAGGTCGATGTGATAAAGTTTCGAATACGGCATGTCGTGAACCAGTAGAATCAACAACAACGACGACAGCAGAAAATACACCAACACCG
Source organism: Meiosimyza platycephala (assembly GCA_963662105.1). Lineage (NCBI taxonomy): Eukaryota > Metazoa > Arthropoda > Insecta > Diptera > Lauxaniidae > Meiosimyza > Meiosimyza platycephala. The sequence goes on along the minus strand of OY759208.1, from coordinate 100,228,952 downwards.
ACTATCGAAACCACTACACCATCCACAACCACTTTAAATCCATATACACCAAATGTCTGTTGCGGTATACCACTGGGAACTTCAGTCTCCTATCCAAACGCCTGTGATCGCTATGTTTATTGTGACTATCCAGTGCCAATCGTTGTTTATTGCTCATCAGGTCAGATATTCGATAGTAAGCAGCGAATATGTGTGAGAGCTGCTGAAGGCCAATGTGTTTCATCTGGTACACATGACAATGTAAATGAAACAACTTTGGATCCTTCTACACAAACTACATTCAATAAAAATTTAGGAACAACATTGGATCCTACCGAATCAACAACAGAGGCTGTACACAGAATAACATTAGACTCAACATCTGACGCAACAACTAAGTTAGATTCAATGGAAAGTACATTGCATACAACATTGGAATCCACCTCTAGAAAAACGTCAGGTTTTTCAACAATGGATCCTCCAACTCAAGCAACAATTGATCCCACAACTGGAACCACAGTGAATACCACTTCTGGAATTACCTTGAACTCTACACCTAGAACATCAGTTTCCACCTCTGGAACATCATTTGATCAGACACTACCTGGATTCACAACAGATCCAATTTCTGGTACAACATTGGATCCGACGCCTGGAGCCACATCAGATCCTACATCTGGAATAACATGGAACTCTACACCTAGAACTTCAAGTCCTACTTCTGGAACAACATCAGATCCAACTTCTAGTACAACATTGGATCCGACGCCTGGAGCCACATCAGATCCTACCTCTGGAATAACCTGGAACTCTACACCTAGAACATCAGTTCCCACTTTTGGAACAACATTAGGTCCGACACCTGGAGCCACATCAGATCCTACTTCTGGAATAACCTGGAACTCTACACCTAGAACATCAGTTCCCACTTCTGGAACAACATTAGATCCGACACCTGGAGCCACATCAGATCCTACTTCGGGAATAACGTGGAACTCTACACCTAGAACATCAGTTCCCACTTCTGGAACAACATTACATCCGACACCTGGAGCCACATCAGATCCTACTTCGGGAATAACCTGGAACTCTACACCTAGAACATCAGTTCCCACTTCTGGAACAACATTACATCCGACACCTGGAGCCACATCAGATTACACCTCTGGAATAACTTGGAACTCCACACCTAGAACTTCAGGTCCTACTTCTGGAACAACATTACATCCGACACCTGGAGCCACATCAGATTACACCTCTGGAATAACTTGGAACTCTACACCTAGAACTTCAGGTCCTACTTCTGGAACAACATTACATCCGACACCTGGAGCCACATCAGATTACACCTCTGGAATAACTTGGAACTCTACACCTAGAACTTCAGGTCCTACTTCTGGAACAACATTACATCCGACACCTGGAGCCACATCAGATTACACCTCTGGAATAACTTGGAACTCTACACCTAGAACTTCAGGTCCTACTTCTGGAACAACATTACATCCGACACCTGGAGCCACATCAGATTACACCTCTGGAATAACTTGGAACTCTACACCTAGAACTTCAGGTCCTACTTCTGGAACAACATTACATCCGACACCTGGAGTCACATCAGATTACACCTCTGGAATAACTTGGAACTCTACACCTAGCACTTCAGGTCCTACTTCTGGAACAACATTACATCCGACACCTGGAGCCACATCAGATTACACCTCTGGAATAACTTGGAACTCTACACCTAGCACTTCAGGTCCTACTACTGGAACAACATTACATCCGACACCTGGAGCCACATCAGATTACACCTCTGGAATAACTTGGAACTCTACACCTAGAACTTCAGGTCCTACTTCTGGAACAACATTGGATTCAACACCACCTGGATTCACAACAGATCCAATTTCTAGTACAACATTGAACCCGACGCCTGGAGCCACATCAGATCCCACAACCAGTTTGACTACACCTCAAGATTATGACACAATGAATGCACAAATGTGCGTAAATGCTAGGGCCGGTACACAAAAACAATATGTTGGGGATTGTACGAAATATAACTTTTGTTTCGGAAATCAGTCTATGGTCTTAAGCTGTTCTACAAATTGGTACTATAGTCCCAAACTAAATGAATGTGTACCAATGTCTCATTATAATTGCCCTTGGTAAAATAGAGATTTATTAGATAGAAACTCAAAATGAAATTAAAATTAAATTATTTATTTGGAAGGAAAACAAAATTTACTCAAATGAAATTGCTTTGATCTTTGACATTTTGTGTTTTGTTTTTAATTATTTTGAACATATTTTAAAATGTCTCAAAAATTATAGAGAATAGAAGAACAAAACCTTCATATCATTTTTGTTTTCAAATGATTAAATTTTATAAAAAGAAAATTAAAAACTTTAAATAAATTTGTTTAAAACATAAATTTTTTTTTTTATAAAAATGTTTCACAAAATATCTTCAACAATATTTTTCTTTTATATATTTTGATTTTTTTATAAGTTATTCTTCATTCAATACTAAGAATGTATCTGCTTTCAAATCAATATTCCCGACAAAACTTTGGAAAATATCAAACAATTTATACAATTATAAGGAGCGCGCCCTAAGTAAAAAATTTATATTTTCGGGAATTTTAATTTAAAAGCAGTTAAGTGCTTAGGATTGATCGAAGAATAACATATAAAAAATTTAATAAAAAAAAGACTTAACGTTAGCTGCGTATATGTTATGTTATGAAAATGTGTAATAAAAATCCGTATATACATATCAAATAAAGTCAAGAATTTTGAAAAAAAGGAAAGATACATTGAAACTACTTATTGCGAAAATTTTGTTATGCTTAAAGTTTTTAATTAAAAAATTTGAATTACATAATTATTAAAGTTTATAAAGATGAAGAAAAACTTTCCAATGCTCTAGATCAGTTGTTATCTTTTTGCTCACTTTTTTTATCCGTTTTCTTACTCTCCAAGCAACGTTTATTTTGAGTTCATATATCAATTGTAAAGTAATTAGTGTACTATGCTTATTGTACATATTAAACTTATACTATAAAATTAATTAAACTCATAGACACACATACTTATGATTTTTTTTAGATTTTTAAAATAAAATATTAATGCTACGTAATTCAGACATTAGCTTGCAGAAACTCGAGTTTCAAAATAACTACGAAAATGCAGTGTTGTTATTTTTTGTTAATTAGCGGCCTTAAACGATACAGATCTCTTAACAATGAAATAATTCTTAGAGTCCCAACACACTTACTTGAGTTATCTTTAAAAAATTTCTTTAAAATTTTGTTTTGTTTTCTAGCAAAACTCTTGCATTATCTGCTTTTGATAATCACAATTTCACTGAATAAAAATATTGATTAGTTAATAAATTTAACTCTAGAATTAAATTACTGCTGATAAGCTATATTGGATTTTATAAATGAGATGTACATAGTAATAAACATATAACAATCATTAAAAAATTGATTTCGAGTATATTTATTGAGTTTCCGGTTGTTTAAGCATTCATGGAAGTGATATGTTTTCGATAAGATTTTGTTTATTAGTTTTTGACTTTTAGTACGGGTGATTCCATCCTTAAAGTGACACACAATATGGAGAGATTCATGTAGTTGAACTTTTTGCTTAAAAATGCGATGACTTGTATGAAACATTTGATTTTTAAAAAATAAATTTACTAATGAAAATATTTCAGTAATAACAGCCTATATTTTTGCCAAAGCAAAACTCTTTGCAAATCAAAGAAACTTCCTCACGGCTTGTTAACTGATTGCTTTTTAGACAATTTTACAGACATACGAGTTTATATGAACGTAGGAGAAGACAATAATCGAAATATTAAGGGTCAAACGTGGGCTTTGGATGAGGTAGCTTTTTATAGCCGAGTTTAAGTAGCTTACTAACGATCTACGTTAGTCAGTTTTTGATACATTGTCTCAATTTCTTCCAGTTGACTTTGCTGGAAGAATTTTTTTTTTGAATTCAGGATGAGCGCATCAAAATGTTACTTAAAAGTTGTAATTAAACGTTTACTCTATAATATTTAATTTTTTATGTATTCACCTCGACTAGTTGGCAAAAAACGAGATCGACGCTTTCAAATTTGAACCACTGTATCGTATTTACACAAACAACTAATTTGGTCAAATCTTATTGTACCCAGCTATTTTTGGCAGGAAATCGATGTATTCCCTTGACACATTTTTCGATTAAATAATCAAAAACGCTCTTCCATCAGATAAAAAAGTAATCTCATACGTATGGTTTTACTTCCTGATATCAAATTAAAGGGAATTTCTACTTTATATACTCGTACTAGTATTATGTAGAACTTAAAAAAAAATTTATAAACAAACCACTTACCGACTGAGACCTTGAATTGTCTCATACAATTGAGGCAGTATTATACGAAATTCCGAAGGAAACGTTATGAAAGTACTGAACTACATATACACATATATGCTTCTTAATATTTAGAATAAATATGTAATCAAAAAGTGTAGCTCAGATTTGGTTTACGAGATATAACCAACGGAAGTTGTGGGTATATCATTTCTTAACATCAATATAAGTCGGGAACTCCTGTATTGACTTCTAAAAAATGGATTTTTTTTTTTACAAAACCGATGTTTTTTCCATATAATGCGTTATTGAACTACAACTTGACGAACATATTAAGAAAGCTCAATTTATTCCCTTTAAAATTAACTAATATTTGGACTAAGTTTTTTTGTATTAACACTTTTTTTTACCGGAAAGCAATAAAATAGATCAATACATTTCGACATACTACTGTAAAGTGAACAGCGCCGAAGGCCACCGCGAAGTCAATGTCGGACATATTGGAGGATGTAAATCTTGAGCTGCGGCCAAAGGCCGCCCACATACCTTTACTTTAAAGAACAATAACTGTGGCTAGCGAAGCCGGTGTTTCATATACGTGGGGATGTAAGTGGTTGAAATATATTTTAATATTTATTATCTTAACGAATATTGTGATGTAATCGTCGAAGAGAAGACATATCAAGAAAATATAAAAACTTTTTAAAATTCATCAGAATGATCATCAAAAAAAATTTATACGTGTCCCGGCGTTTCGCTGGTTCATGTCTAGGAATCGCGATACATATATCGATTTGAAGTTAGTAAGTATCATATAGGGGAATTTGTCACGTTTGGGGCTCTTTTGTTGGCCATAACTTGAGAACCACTAGTCCAATTTTGCAACTACAAACTTAGAAAAATTAAGAATTACAATTACTTTAATTTATTGCTATACTGTTTCTCTACATAATCAACAGTTTTGCAGTTATAAATAAATTTATGAAGAAAAAAATAATTTTTTGCCTAAAAAATTAAAATCTTTTATTTTTCATGAAATCATGAAAAATCCAAAAAATTATTTTTTTTTCTGTTCTCTGTTTCGCTTTGTCATCACAGATCGACTGAACCTGTTTTTCCTTTTTTCCGATATAAAAAACTATATTTCTGAAAAGAAGTGGAGAAAGAAAGTAAGAAATCCATAAGAAAGCGTGAAAGGAAAGGAAGGTGAATAAAAGCTAATTCTTTGTAAATTTTTAAATTGTGCACTTTATTGAAAGATATTTGGTATAAAAAGTATATGTTTTAAAAAATGTTTTTAATATATAAATCAATGGATAAGCTGATATTTTAAAGATTGCACATTTCAAAAGTACACGTATTTGGTTATGTACATATGTATGTATATATATATTCCAATACAAATTAGCTGGCCATATATTTATTAAGGCAACGCCATGACATTGAATGAACTTATGACAATTTTCAGGAAATTAATGTAGACCATTCCCATATGCATACATTGGTGGTATAGATGGATATGGTATAAATGGATATTTGGCTGCGCATTCGGATAAATATGGTAACTCACAACGTTGCGAACGATCACTCCATAACATATTCGTAGGACAACGCAATTTCTGGCATTGATAGTATTGATTGCAATCATAAGGATCAGCATAATATGTTGGTATATTTTGAACAGGTGATGGTAACGGTAATGGAAATCGCCCTGGATATGGTGTTGGGAGTACCTCTGTGCACTTGGCTACTTCAGGATAATCACAGCGATAATTTAATTCGCTCCAATGCAAATTAGCTGGACAAGACATGACGTAGGCGTAACCATTTAAGCAGCTGTAATATTTGGTGCAATCGTTTGTATAGGGAAACATAACGTGACGTACTTCTTCTTCAACTATCAGGCAATTTGGATGACGAATCGCAACTGCTTGCGATGCAGCTGTAGATGGTGTCAGGAGCTGTTATAATGAGAAAATGCTTTAATGAAATAGCTGAAGAATATTCCGGATAGAAAGTTAACTTACTGCTATCTCCTGAGCGCAAGCTACGCCTGCCATAAGCACAAGAAAGATAAACATTGTTCTCGTTTTGTAAGTAATTAAATTTGGTATAACACTATAAAGTATTGTTTATTGCACAATCCTCTGAGTTACTCTGTAAGAATTGATGTAAGTGGTCTACTTTTATACTCTATGGCAATTGATGAATGACTATCGGATGACTTCGAGTGATAACGCATTGAGATACGTATTATCGCTACTGATCAATCAGCGTTTTATTTGTTCTCTTATGAAAACCATGATAATCCTTAGCAAATTAACACAACCTTGAGCATACCATAATATAATAAGATTAAATTTTTCATAACACAACTGCAATACCGATATATTTAAGATATCAGTCAGCGAGTACTTCATAGCTTCCATAGATTAGAGTTTTCTTACTTACGTATCAGACCATTAACTAATGATTAAAGCTGGCTTACAAAGGGCAGTGACTTCGTATTCTATGCCCAGACGACATTGCAATCGCGATCAAAATGAATATAATGTTTTCATTAATTTGATATTATTTTGACAAGTGACGTGAGTTTTAAGGATTCACACCACATCCTATAAATCTAAAAAAAAATTTCAATTTACAATGATATCTGACAAAATTAAAAAACGTAAATGTTACTTGGCTCTTGTACCATTCTGATTCTAAAAAAATAGCTTATATAAATATGTTATAAAGGGTTACTAGATTATCAAGAGACAAATCGAGAACGTTGAACAAAATTTTAGTTTACCTCGTCTAACTAAAAAAAAGATATCCCTATTTGTGACCTGTTTTCTATTCAAACCTGCCTTCTTCTTCAATATCCAAATCGAGCACTGAAGGTTTACAAAGACGCGAAAACATCAGAAGACACACCATCAAGCTTATTTAACTGATTATAAAAAGTATACTATAACTAACTTATAGAAGCAACTTCCGATATCCATATCATTTTGTTAACTAAGTATGATACAAAAAAAAAAAAGTTTACATATAGATGTATAATAAATCCAAATTAAAACGAAATACAAGAAGGAAAATATCGCAAAATATAGAAAGTTATATCGAATCTCCAAAAGTCCACTATATATTTCGACAAATTTTCAAATGGCATAAAATGATATAAAACAATATTTTATTGCAGTTTAAAGTTTTATAATGGCGAAAGAATACCCTGTTTATAGAGGGTGATTTTTTTTTGACTGACAAAATTTTAAATACATATAACACATAAATTATCAATTGTTAAAGCTAACAGTGTGAAGGAAGTTGCTTGAATTTGGAAAAAGCAACAGGTAAGGGCTATTTTTTCTGTTTTTATTCTCCTTGGTGTAAAATATATAAATTCCAATGATTTTCAAAAACAGAACAGATAAGCTTTTGAAACTGTTTTTTCTCCAATTACTTGTAAGCTATAAAAGATAAAAATTTGTAACATTTTTGAAATCAGCATTACTAAGTTAATGGAAATTGATATCCATTTTGAAGAAAAGGTCTCAACCACCTTTGTACAAATTTTTTTCATAATCACATATTTTTGTTGTTTTCACCTTAAAAACATCTGTACAAAATTTCAAGAGTCTAGCGCAATTAATCCTATATATGTATGGCCATTGTTTTACACAAACCCATCCACTGTGTGCCGGTAGGAAATTTGAGTTCGTTAGCTCAAAAATAAAACTGGCCGTCAGAAGAAAGCGGGTATAAGAAAATTTATGTGGGTCTCTATGTAAATACATAAAAAGTGGTGATCAAGAAACTTTTAGAAGCCCTTCTACTGAAAGAAGTTTTTTGATGTTAAGAATTATCAAAACATATCTGCGGAATACTATGATACAGGTGTTAATTTCCAGTAAAAAATTTTAAGACATATTTATTTATTTTATTTTTTTATTAATAACTTTGCATTTCTAGCATCATCAAAATTTATTCCACAAAGGCAAGGGCCTCGCAAAGATATACCCGCCCAGAGCCTCGCAACGGCTAAGGTCACCTCTGCACATAAATAAGGTTTAAATCCACATTCCAACGTATGCTCTTTAATAATTTACTTTTTAAACAGAATTTTCGTTATCTGTTCACCACGACTAGCTGTGAAATATCGCGTTCGATTCTTCTAATTTCAAACCACTTTTTCACCGTGGTGAAATTATATACAACTTATATCTTATTGTACCCAGATATTTTTTGGTAGGAAATCGATGTATATATTCCCTTGACACATTTTTCGATTAAATAATCAAAAAGCACTCTCCCAGCAGATACAGAAGGGATCTCATACGTATGGCTTTACTTCCTGATTCCAAATTAAACATTTCCACCAAATTCCATCTTTGTACTAATTTTTGCACCCCTTTATTTATAGGTTCAAAAAGTAACAAGCAAAAATTAGGCACTTACCCTATTGGGACCATAAATTTTTTGATGCAATTGAGGTACTAAGTATACCAGATTCCGGTAGTAAAAGCTTTTCAAAGCACTGAAGTATATCATAGCGGATGCTGCAATTTGGCAGCAACTCCAATGCACTTCTGCTATTGATGGATTTTTAGTGAATTATTTTGCAAAAATTATAAAAAAATAATTAAGTTTAATGGAAAACTTGTTGCTATTTTGTATAAAAAATTATTCTATAAAATTACGCAAATTTAAATTTACGATAACAAAAAAACAACAACAAAACACTGCAGTTACACTTGCGGCTCTGTCGACGGCACCACAATTTTATGTAATTTTATTCAAACTTTTATTGAAAATGTCACAAAAAACTGCTGAGATCAACATTGAAGTCATAATCTTATAAATTTTTTTTATTTATAGCTATTTCAGATCATACACAATTTTTCGCGAGAAATTTAACACGCAGTTTGTAAAAAGAATAAAATCTAACGGTGACAGTTGATCAGCGTTGCCAAATGTTTAATCCGAACTACAGAAGTTAAGCGATCAACTTGTGCTCCAACTTGTGAAACTGCCATATGTTGGTTGTTTTGTAAACTATGCAACCGATTTCAACAAGTGAAGTGTCATTATTTTTATATGCATTATAGTATGTGGCGCTGTACATATGTATGTATGTATGTATGTATATAGTTTTATGCTATTTGAGAAATTATTCGACGAGGCATAGTGTTTGGAAATAATTTTAGACAGAGTCATTTTATAAATGATTAGTTGACTATTCTGGCCTCAGAAGCGAAATGGGCGTATCTCAAAAAATTGCGTTTCGAGATAATTGATGTTTTGTTTATGCCAATTTGTTCAAATACATGCAAAATTGCGATAGAGGAAATTCACCAAATTGGTGCAAACATTACTTTCATTTTGATCGCAAATGCAATGTCATCTATCAATCGAGTACGAGCTGAGTAATCTTTGTGTTTAAGGTAAACTAGCTTCGATCACCAATGGTCAGATATGTAACTAAGAAATCCTTATCTATGGAAACAATTAAAATAAATAAGTACTCGTACTCTTGAATATATCGGTATTGTAAATATGTTATAAAAAATTTAATCTTTTCGTCCTATAGTATGCTCAAGGTTGTCTTAATCTGCTAGGGATTATCATGCTTTTTATAAAAGAACAAATAAAACGTTGATTGATCAGTAACAGCGATAATATGTATGCATCTCAATGTGTTGTTACCACTCGTAGACTACTGATAGTTATTCATCAATTGCCATAGAGTACGAAAGTAGACCACTAACATCAATTCTTATAGAGTTACTCAGAAGATTGGGTAATACACAACACTAAATAAAGTTCTACCAAAGTTAATTGCTTACAAAACGAGAACAATGTTTATCTTATCAGGCGCAGCTTACGCTCAAGACATGATAAGTAGAATTTCGATCCGGAATATTCTTCAGTTACTTTATTAAAATATTTTCTCCTAATTTCAGTTCCTAGCACCATCTACAACTGCAATACATGCAGTATCGATTAGAGATTTTCTTGTCTTTTGTTATTGGTTTGTTTTGTGGGCTTTGCAGTCAAACATACTTTTAAATCCCACAAAAGAGCAAAAAAAAATTTTCTTTCATTAGGTTTTAGGATTTTGGGTTAAGTAGTGGTAGTAGTTAAAATGCAAAAATCATTTAAAATGAATCTCGCGACCTTTAGTTCTTAATAAAATTGGTTGAAATTTTACTGAGCTTTACTTAAGGTGTTATAAAATCGGTTCAGACTAGAAGATCTAAACATTTCAAACAATCGATTTGTTCCTGTCACCCTTATATACATAGGACCCGTTTCATGTCAAATGTTCTGAGCCACAAATCGAACATTACCGATTGACCTCAAACTTAGTCAAAGTGTTGTCCTATTGGGTGGACTGTAATAATTTTAGTTGTGCTTTCAATAGATTTTTCAATGGCCTATCGAATGGTTGTAATTATTGCTAAAACATATTTTAAATTTAACCTTGAGTTTTCAAAATCGAAAATATTAGGATAGAACACTCCATGGTCATTAATCCTTGGCCACGCCAGGTGCCTACCTAACTCCATAGTATTTACAAAGTTGAAGAAAAATCCCGTAAAAAGAGCTCGAAGTTGTACTAACACTTGAGGATATAATTTAATGAAGGATCCTGTACAATATTGATTGTGTTAACTAACAATTGCTTTAATTCGAATTTCTGTCGAACAAAAACGAAAAATAATTTAGTGGGTACATAGTGTTCTTAATTCCTATGGCTTGTAAGTATAACAAACATAATTCAAAAGACTTATCAGCTAACAACTTGCTAATAATGTTAAGACATAACTTAATTTCCCGTCAAGCTTCGCAGCTGAAATTGCTTTTATATAAAAGTTAGTTTAACTTTAATTTTTATTTCAGTTCTAAAAGATTTTAAGGTGTGTGTGATACTTAAGCATACGACATGTGGAAAATCGGTAAAAATTTCTTAACTCAAAATGAAATATATAAAGTAAAGATGAGTTTGTTGTTGCTCACAAATTGGACAAATTTTTAAATTTTATGTGTGTTTGTTTCCACTGTGGACTTTTTAGTCGACAGAAAAAAAAATTTAACATTAATTATTTTCCGACGTTTCGGCGTTCATTGTCGCCATCTTCACGGAGACTACAATGAGAATTGGGACGCATTCAATCGATTCAAAGCACTTTCCTTGAAGTCATAATTTTACCTTTGAAAACAAGAAACAGTCAAAACAATCTGCTATTTCATAACGATTAGTTCTATAGTAACGTTTATAAATATTCTGGGCTTTATCACGCCCTTCAAGAAGCTTCGCCATTCGCGATGAAATTCGTAGGTGCCGATTTCGAATAATTGATATTCAAATTTTTCAACTCTTGATAAGTTTCACTCCTACTTTTCAATTCTGCATAATTTTGATTTAATTTAAGATGTACATATGTGATCTGCATCTGTTTACGAAATTTTATCACAATATCTTGCATGGTTTGCGAGGTATGCCGGTTATAAAAATAAAAGTTCAGGGCGGTGCTACGCCCCTTACGAATCTTTACAAATTTGAAACCTAGCCAGTCTAAATTCTTATCACATGTGAACCAAGTCTCCAAGTGTCATCAAAATCGCTGCAGCCATTTTCGAAATAAGATTGGCTAATTTTCGCTCCTATAATAAAAGTTAGTCCCGGGACTTATTGAGTGATGTGCTAGATAACTCTCTCAGTGTAACGTTTTAAAGTTTTGGTTTTTATGGACGGTGCCACGCCCACTAAGTTCTTGTCCAGAACTTTTCCGAATCATTATTACTATTTGTGTGAAATTTGGTTCCATTACCTTAAATAATTCTGCATTTTGCAGTTTTCGCTTGCATGGAAAGTGACAACCTCTTTCAACTTTTATCACATTTACCATGATTTTTCGACTCTTATAGGCTTTTTCATCTGTTTCAAAATACTTTCAACCTCAGTCAACTGCTGTCTACATTCTCCATTTTTTTCGACTTTTCAACATTTTTCGGTTTTTTCAACCCTTCTCGACTTTTTCCACATTTTTGTGACTTTTTAAAGCTCTTTTCATGTTTTTTGACTTTTTCAACCTCAAAACGAAAAATATTTATATGTATTTTTTTATCCTTTCTCACACTTTCCAACAGTTTTAAACTTTACGATTTGTTCAGCTCTTCCAAATTTTAAATATTTTCCATATTTTTTCCAATTCATGTTTTTCAACCTTTTTGCATATTTCTTCGACTTTTTCAACTTCAAAACGAAAACGGTCGGTCTCTTGGTACTATATATTAAAAAATAATAAAAAACTTTTTATTTTATTTAGAACTAAATTTTTATCTTTCAATCCAGCGTCTTTAGTTCTATTGAGTTTCGTTTATGGCTGCTGTTGTGCAGATGTCGTGACACAAGATGACCTTAATAAAGTAAGCTATACTTTATAAAATTAACTACATACATACATACATTTAAATTTGGTGAAACAAGTAACATGAACACAACATATTACATTAAACACAAACAAATATTTTTGTTGCGAAAACGAGTGCACATTATCGCGGATACAAAATAAATTTAATTTAACTCTAAGAAAACATTCCAAGGAATCATGATTGTAAAGGAAATGTGACTCCTCTCACCTCTTATTTTTATTATAATTTTAATCCATGGGATTTTTTTTTTCTAACGTAACGACTTCTATTAACAATTTATCTTCATAAAAAATTTTTCCTTAAAGTCTGGCTTGAGCCCTAAAACAAAATCTTTAAAACCGGAAGTTGGTCTTAGAAAGATTTGGTTCAAATTGATTTAAGTTTTTGTCAACTTGCCCTATATATAGTGTGGTCTTTTAGATAATGTCTGTCCCATTTACATATGTATGTATATATTTTCATTATAGAAAAAGAAATAATCCAATCATTAGAAAATTTGTGAAGCGTGGCAGTTCATTATTTTCTTAAAGGTGTACACTGTAATTTTAAAGTGACGGGTCCTACGTATCAGAGACACTTAACTTTTACTTCTCACAAAATCGTTTTTATTCTACAGATTCTAAGTAGGTTTAATCCATCTTTACTCTATTTTTCAGTTATGTACCGTTCAAGGAATTTTTACCGTACGCAATCCAAACGATTGTAGAAGTTTTGTACTCTGCAAATATAATGCAGCTGAAATAATATCTTGTCCTAGTAGTGCACCATGCTATAACGAGAACCTGCGAACGTGCACGTCAGATTCTGATGATTGTTCCTGTACGATAGAAACTGATGCCATAAAAAACTATTGTCGTAGTAAACCCGATTCATGGCTTTTAAAAGTTCCCGCTGAGGATTGCTCCATGTTTTATGTTTGTATGGGTGCTGAGTTGGATCCAGTAACAGTACGTTGTCCTAATGGCTGGCATTATTCGCGTGCGGAAGAAGATTGTGTAACACCACTCAGAGCTGGTTGTCAATCATTGTCACGTATGTGCAATGATAAATATAATGGTTTTCGATTTCCCGCAGTTAATTGTATGGAATTTTACGAATGTAATGCAGTAGCAGATATTAATCCCATATTGAAAGTTTGTTCGGTTGGACAATTCTATGATGGTAATACTAGCACATGTATTGCAGCTGAAGATTCAACCTGTATAAATGAAAATGAAAATCAGCCAACAACGACAACAACGTCAACAGACGTATTACCACTACCTCTTTGTACAATTGAAAATGAAGGGAAATTTTTTTCGCATCAAGATTGCTATAAGTTCTATATTTGCCTTAATAGATATCCTATGCTTTTTTACTGTAGCGACGGTTATTACTTTGATGAAGAATTAAAAATATGTCGAAAAGACGTTGATAATCTTTGCACAATTAATGCAAAATAAACTTTTTATTTTATTAAATAAAACCTCTATGTTCTTCAAAAAGTATGTATTTGAGTTATTATCTATGAAGGTATAAGCAATATACAGGAACAATATGACGATTTCCATGAAAAGTTTTCCATAATGAATTCTGAAATTCGGAATTTTATATATAAGGTGTACACATTACGGACCACCTACTTTTCCGAAGTTTTTAGGAAAAGTATCTGAGTATTATTGCTTCACTGAGAACCGATAAGTATCGTTATCGCCCTCGGTTCTGATAACGATAAGGTCATCACAGTATAACTCAACTAAGCACATACGCGTTTGATGTTTTAAAGTAATGTATAAAAAGTGGGCGTGGTATCATTGAAACAAGCAGGAATTGATTAATGATATAAAAAACTACATTTACTTACATCTGCCCCATGAGCGAAACCGTGGCCTAGGTACTTACGGAATATGAAATAGATAAAAAATATATGTAAAGGAAAAACAAGAATAAATCAAAAAAATTTGTTGATGTGAAGAAATGCATTTAGAAAACGAAAAAAAGAAAGGGCGATAAATAAAAGTTAATTCTTTGCAAATTTTTATATTGTTGAACTTTATTTGAAAATATTAGGTATAAAAATTATATGATTTAGAAAATATTTTGATGTATAAATCAGTAGATAAGCTGATATTTTAAAGTTAAACCATTTCGAAAGTACACGTATTTAATTTTATAAGAAAAAAACAATACTCAATTGCAATGCAATTTATGAACTCATACGCATTGTGTATCGCATGTTTTCAACATTGAGTTCCAATACAAATTACCAGGACATGTATTTACAAAGGCGACGCCATGGCATTGAATGAACCTATGGCAATCTCCAGGATAATTAATGTAAACCATTCCCATATATTGTGCGCATAGTGCATCCAATTCATTTAATGCTGGCGAATCAAAAAATTGAGGCTGTGCTACTGTCTCTATGATATTTACTGGTGCGGTTGGCAGTGTAGAAGCGATTGGTGGCATAAATGGATATTGTATGGATGGATACTGTTGGGATGGATACTGTTGGAATGGATACTGTTGTGATGGATATTTGGCTGCGCATTCGGATAAATATGGTAATTCACAACGTTGCGCACGATCACTCCACAACATATTCGTAGGACAACGTAATTTCTGGCATTGATAGTATTGATTGCAATCATAGGTATCAGCATAATATGTTGGTACATTTTGACCAGGTGATAGTGATGGCAATGGAAATTGCCCAGGATATGGACGAATTCCTACTGCTTCTGATGCTGGCAAGAGCTGTAATAATGAGAAAATGTTTTAATGAAGTAGCTGAAGAATATTTCGGATAGAAATTTAACTTACTATCTCTTGAGCGCAAACTACGCCCGCCATAATCACAAGTAAGATAAACATTGTTCTCGTTTTGTAAGTAATTAACTTTGGTATAACTTTATTAGGTACTGTGTATTGCACAATCTTCTGAGTTACTCTGTAAGAATTGATGTTAGTGGTCTACTTTTATACTCTATGGCAATTGATGAATGACTATCCGATAGCTTCGAGTGATAACACATTGAGATACATATTATCGCTACTGATCAATCTGCGTTTTATTTGTTCTTTTATAAAAAGCATGATAATTCCTAGCAGATTAACACAACCTTGAGCATACCATAAGAGTACATTTTTCATGACATATTTACAAAACCGACGTATGTAAGATATCAATGCACAGAAAAAAAAATCCAGTCAACCAATTTATTTTAAGTTTCAACAAAAAACTTTAGGAAAATTAACAAATGTTTTTTGAAATCAACTAATTTATTTTAAGTTTCCACAAATCTTTTATCTAATATCAGCGAAACTATTTCGCTGACTGAAAATCATACCACATTTGTTGTAATCGGTCCCGGAATTGTTTGATTTGAGCGAATCTTTTTTTTTCTGTGTGAACGAGTACATAAAACATGTATTAAAAATTTGCAAAGATGAGAGTTTTCTTATTAACGTAAGCTACATATGTATCCACAAAATTTTGTTGTAAAACCTAAATAAAAATCTCTTTATTTTATTTAAATCGAAGAAGCCTCTTTGAAACTAAAAGAAGCAAGCCTTTGCACAGAAAATACGCCTTAGTAGGGAGCCTTAATATACGAATCAGCCTTTTGAAAACTAAAAGTAGTAAGCGCTTACACAGAAAACAGAGGGGTATATATGTAAATGGTTTAGTTATACGTTAATCTTTTCCATTTGGATTTAAATCTTTTTTTTTAAGCTTTAGATTACGAGGAACTTTAGATTTTCGTTATTATTTTTTATTGTATTTAAATTATTTTTAGCCCGTTGTGTTTGAAAAATTGATATACTATGTTGTGGGTAGCTTAAAATACGGTATGATTTTTGTTGTTAAGATAGTTCTTTTTTTTTTTAGTTTACTCAGTTAAACATTTGATGTTGTTTCACCTTGAGCTGTCGGATGAATGGTGAGAATTTTGTTTAAGTTTTCTCATACAACTGATAAGAGACATCGATATCTAATGTAAATATTATCACATGTAGTCAATTGAATTCCCCTCAACTATCTTCACAAATAGAGAGAAAAAAGTACTGTAAAAGTTGGAATGCATGATATTTTTATTTTTTATTAATTAAAGTTATTAAATAATCACAGAGAAAATCAACAACTATATCTACCTCAATTCTTTAGAATTGAATGTTGTCATTCATGAATTTATAGATGACAATGGTCTGGAATCCAATCGCAATTCTTTATTTTGTTATTCCAATAAGCTACTCCACAATCTTTTATAACATCTGAGCCATGTGCGCATTGTATGTATTTATGGCAATCTGTTGGATGTGGTAGGTAGTCTGCTCCATTTGCACACGTTATAGTTTTAATTGGGCAATATTTGTCTGTCCAATCACATGTATTAATTTTTGGATTCCAATAAAGATTTGCGTTACAATACATTAAGTATTCCATACCATTGCTACATTGTATATATTGATGACAATTTCCTTCAACTGGTAAGTACCTTGCTCCAGACGAACATGTTAAGCTCGGTGTAGTAGGTGTTGTATTAGATTTTGTTGTTGAAGTTGTAATGCCAGTAGTTTCAACTTTTGTTGTACTCGTTGCTGTAGCAATTTTTGTTGAAGTTGCATGACAATAGTCTGGACTCGGGACGCAAGTCGTTAATATGTTATTCCAATAAAGATTTGTTCCACAATCTTTTATAACTTCAGAACCATGTGCGCAATGAATAAATTTATGGCAATCTGTTGGATGTGGTAGATATTCTGCTCCATTTGCACACGTTTGTACTAGCGGTATAATTTTATTTGGGCAATATTCGTCTGTATAATCACATCTAGTATTTTTTGGATTCCAATAAAGATTTGAGGGACAATCCATTAAGTATCCCATACCATTGCTACATTGTATAAATTTATGGCAATTTCCTTCAACTGATAAGTACTTTGCTCCAGACGAACATGATAAGCTCGGTGTAGTAGGTGTTGTATAAGATTTTGTTGTTGAAGTTGTTATGCCAGTAGTTTCACCTTTTGTTGTACTCGTTATTGTAGCAATTTTTGTAGAGGTTGGATTAGTTACTACTGTTGTATTTTCTGTGGTTATTGCCTCTGATTTAGTAGTCGAAGTTGGATAAGCTTCCACAGATGTACTCGTTGCTGTTGTATTTTCCGCATTTGTTGTATCTGTTGAATGTACATTTGTACAATTTGAGCAATATTCGTCTGTATAATCACATCTAGTATTTTTTGGATTCCAATAAAGATTTGAGGGACAATCCATTAAGTATCCCATACCATTGCTACATTGTATAAATTTATGGCAATTTCCTTCAACTGGTAAGTACTTTGCTCCAGACGAACATGTTAAGCTCGGTGTAGTGAGTGTTGTATAAGATTTTGTTGTTGAAGTTGTTATGCCAGTAGTTTCACCTTTTGTTGTACTCGTTGTTGTAGCAATTTTTGTAGAAGTTGGATTAGTTACTACTGTTGTATTTTCTGTGGTTATTGCCTCTGATTTAGCAGTCGAAGTTGGATAAGCTTCCACAGATGTACTTGTTGCTTTTGTATTTTCCGCATTTGTTGTATCTGTTGAATGTACATTTGTAACTGGTGTTGACGAAGTGCCCTCTTCTGTTGATACTTCTGAATTTGGTGTTGATAAATCTGTTACACTTACTGCTTTTGTTGTATCCTTTTCAGTTGTTTCAACCGAGCTTGTAACGATTTGTTCCGTAGAGTCTTCTCCAATTGAAGTTGTAATTGTTTCTGTATTTTCTGTTGAGTCAGTTTCAGGTGATTCCTCAGAATTTGTTGTATTCCCCTCAGTTGTTTCAACCGAGCTTGTAACGATTTTTTCCGTAGTGTCTTCTCCAATTAAAGTTGTAATTGTTTCTGTATTTTCTGTTGAATCAGTTTCAGGCGATTCCTCAGAGTTTGCTGTATTCCTCTCAGTTGTTTCAACCGAGCTTGTAACGATTTGTTCCGTAGTGTCTTCTCCAATTGAAGTTGTAATTGTTTCTGTATTTTCTGTTGAGTCAGTTCCAGGCGATTCCTCAGAATTTGTTGTATTCCCCTCAGTTGTTTCAACCGAGCTTGTAACGATTTTTTCCGTAGAGTCTTCTCCAATTGAAGTTGTAATTGTTTCTGTATTTTCTGTTGAGTCAGTTTCAGGTGATTCCTCAGAATTTGTTGTATTCCCCTCAGTTGTTTCAACCGAGCTTGTAACGATTTTTTCCGTAGTGTCTTCTCCAATTAAAGTTGTAATTGTTTCTGTATTTTCTGTTGAATCAGTTTCAGGCGATTCCTCAGAGTTTGCTGTATTCCCCTCAGTTGTTTCAACCGAGCTTGTAACGATTTGTTCCGTAGTGTCTTCTCCAATTGAAGTTGTAATTGTTTCTGTATTTTCTGTTGAGTCAGTTCCAGGCGATTCCTCAGAGTTTGCTGTATTCCCCTCAGTTGTTTCAACCGAGCTTGAAACGATTTGTTCTGTAGTGTCTTCTCCAATTGAAGTTGTAATTGTTTCTGTATTTTCAGTTGAGTTAGTTGCAGGCGATTCCTCAGAGTTTGTTGTATTCCCCTCAGTTGTTTCTACTGAGCTTGTAACGATTCGTTCCGTAGTGTCTCCTCCAACTGAAGTGGTAATTGTTTCTATATTTTCAGTTGAGATAGTTCCAGGTGATTCCTCAGAGTTTGTTGTGTTCTTCTCAGTTGTTTCAACCGAGCTTGTAACGATTTGTTCGGTAGTGTCTCCTCCAAATGAAGTTGCAATTGTTTCTGTATTTTCTGTTGAGTCAGTTCTAGGTGATTCCTCAGAGTTTGTTGTATTCCCCTCAGTTGTTTCAACCGAGCTTGTAACGATTTGTTCCTTAGTGTCTTCTCCAATTGAAGTTGTAGTTGTTTCTGCATTTTCTGTTGAGTCAGTTCTAGGCGATTCCTCAGAGTTTGCTGTATTCCCCTCAGTTGTTTCAACCGAGCTTGTAACGATTTGTTCCGTAGTGTCTTCTCCAATTGAAATTGTAATTGTTTCTGTATTTTCTGTTGAGTCAGTTCCAGGCGATTCCTCAGAGTTTGCTGTATTCCCCTCAGTTGTTTCAACCGAGCTTGTAACGATTTGTTCCGTAGTGTCTTCTCCAATTGAAGTTGTAATTGTTTTTGTATTTTCTGTTGAGTCAGTACCAGGTGATTCCTCAGAATTTGTTCTATCGTCCTCAGTTGTTTCAACCGAGCTTGTATCGACTTGTACCGAAGTTTCTTCTCCAATTGAAGTTGTAATTGTTTCTGTATTTTCTGTTGAGTCAGTTCTAGGCGATTCCTCAGAGTTTGCTGTATTCCCCTCAGTTGTTTCAACCGAGCTTGAAACGATTTGTTCTGTAGTGTCTTCTCCAATTGAAGTTGTAATTGTTTCTGTATTTTCAGTTGAGTTAGTTGCAGGCGATTCCTCAGAGTTTGTTGTATTCCCCTCAGTTGTTTCTACAGATATTGTAACGATTTGTTCCGTAGTGTCTCCTCCAACTGAAGTGGTAATTGTTTCTATATTTTCAGTTGAGTTAGTTCCAGGTGATTCCTCAGAGTTTGTTGTGTTCTCCTCAGGTATTTCAACCGAGCTTGTAACGATTTGTTCGGTAGTGTCTCCTCCAACTGAAGTTGTAATTGTTTCTGTATTTTCTGTTGAGTCAGTTCTAGGTGATTCCTCAGAGTTTGTTGTATTCCCCTCAGTTGTTTCAACCGAGCTTGTAACGATTTGTTCCGTAGTGTCTTCTCCAATTGAAGTTGTAGTTGTTTCTGTATTTTCTGTTGAGTCAGTTCCAGGCGATTCCTCAGAGTTTGCTGTATTCCCCTCAGTTGTTTCAACCGAGCTTGTAACGATTTGTTCCGTAGTGTCTTCTCCAATTGAAGTTGTAATTGTTTTTGTATATTCTGTTGAGTCAGTTCCAGGTGATTCCTCAGAATTTGTTGTATCGTCCTCAGTTGTTTCAACCGAGCTTATATCTGCTTGTACCGAAGTTTCTTCTCCAATTAGAATTGTAGTTGTTTCTCCTTTTTCTGTTGAGTCAGTTCTTGGTGATTCCTTAGAGTTTGTTGTATTCTCCTTAGTTGTTTCAGCCGAGCTTGTAGCGTCTTGTTCCGTAGTGTCTTCTTCAACTAAAATTGTTTCTCTTTTTACTGTTGAGTCAGTTCCTGGTGATTCCTCAGAGCTTGATGTATCGTCCTCAGTTGTTTCAACCGAGCTTGTATCGACTTGTACCGAAGTTTCTTCTCCAATTAAAATTGTAGTTGTTTCTACTTTTTCATTTGAGTCAGTTCTTGGTGATTCCTCAGAGTTTGTGGTTAATTGCCTTGAAGTTGTGAACTTTGTTTCTTCGTAGTTTGCTGTTGGTTGGGCTCGTGAAACTATAGTTTTATCTTCTTCTATAGTTTGCTTCGAATCAGTTGTTGGATGTAAAGTTGTCTGCTTCATTGTTGTTTCTGAGTCCGTT
Source organism: Meiosimyza platycephala (assembly GCA_963662105.1). Classification (NCBI taxonomy): domain Eukaryota; kingdom Metazoa; phylum Arthropoda; class Insecta; order Diptera; family Lauxaniidae; genus Meiosimyza; species Meiosimyza platycephala. The sequence goes on along the minus strand of OY759208.1, from coordinate 100,207,716 downwards.
GGTGATTGTTCATTTGTGACTGGTGTTGACGATGTGCTTTCTTTTGTTGATACTTCTGAATTTGTTGTTGATAAATCTGTTGCACTTGTTGCTGTTGTTATAACTTCTTCAGTTGTTTCTACCGAGTTTGTAACGGCTGGTTCTGTTGTGTCTTCTACAATTAAAATTGAAGATTGCGAAAGCTTTGTTATTTCTTCGGGATATTCAGACGAATTAGCTGTTGCGTTCAACATTTTTCCAGGTTGCTCGGATTCAGTTGCTGAGTTTGATGTCGATGTTTGATTATCAGTTTTTCTAGTAGAAACTGTTTCTTCAGTAGAAAAGGTGACATCGTCTGTGTTAAATACAGTAGCAGTTGTAGAAAAATCAGACAAATCTGATATAGTAGTTTGAGAGAAATACGTTTTTCTTTCTTCAGTTGTTTCATCTAAATTTGTTTGTGTAAATTCAGTATCTGCTGCCACATAAGGTGGTTCTTCCGATTTTTGTAAATCATCAAGTTTCTGAAAGTAATAATTACTTACAATCTAATATTTTATGTATGTATTTATGATATTTTTCTTACTAAGCTTTGAGATAAATGGAATTCCCATACGATAAAAAATGCAGTAATAAATACAGTTTTCCAATGAACTGTAAAAAGATTAGAGTTTTCATTAGATTTCAATTTTTTTTTTGTTAAAATATGACTTACTTTTCATTTTAACGAGAGCACCATATTATTTTAAGGAATGAATCAATATGGAAGTTTTATTAAGTTAACAGCTTTTATTTATATACTGCTACTTACACTGCATTCAAATTTGGCAAATCTTATCTTTGCGAACGATAACAGAAATTTGTCTCCTTTTAAATTAAATAGTACTTTAATATAGAGAGACTTTCCGGTAGTATTGCAATACAATGTAATGTCTCCGTATTACGATTGCAATTCGAAGAAATCAATAAAAAATTTTGTATAGCTATTTAAAGAAACTCGCGCAATTTCATAAGATTTCTTTTATTATGTAAAAACTGTTGTTAGAATTAATTAGTGGTGCATTTGTTGTGCAGCTCCTTATCTATTCATGATGTTATGGGTAAAGTTGTTTATGTTTGTCTTTGAGAGAGTATTTTCATTGTTCTTTCATGTATGAGGCGTCCAGTTGCAAAACCGGCCAAGTTAAAAAAAATCAAAATTTTCAGATATTCTCATACATATGTATATCAAAGTCTAGACCATGCTTAATATTTCTACTATTTTACAGAAATATAAAATTTTTTAAATTTATTTTTGATGCATAGATTTCAAAACCGGCCACGACCATGAAATTACTTTCAAAATCGGCCAGTATATTGATGTCAAAACCGGTCAATACAATTTTTTTTAAAACAAAAATAATTTTCTTGATTATATGTCAATGTCCATGTTCATGGATCCTAACCAGCCAAGTCCAAAATTGTTTTCTCAAAAACATATGCAGATGAAACTCGGAAAGTCAGATCAGACTTTGTTTGAGTAAGAAAATTTATAAGCTATTATGTGGGAAATACGTTTTAATTAAGTATAAAAATAAGTATTTTTCGATGTTTTTCCAAAAGTATGAAAAAGGGACTTGGCCGGTTTTGCAACTGAACGCCTCATATAAAGATATCCAAACATAACTCTTTTTTTATACCTTACTCGAAGAGTTTGTAATATTCGATGCATTTAAAGTTTTTGTCTTGCTATTTGTAAAGTGGTTAGTGAACGGATGAGCTATCTCACCCTATGAGGAGCTCTCCAAAGATGTCTTAGTCACTACCGCTTTTGATTCCACAGGCAAGAAATATCATATCTATTTAATTCAGATTTCCGTTTTATGAGCAATTATAAAGGCCACATTTTTTATTTTCGTTCCCTCGATTCCACCTGTGCACGGCCCGTTCTCCAATCTTGCATACATCGTTCACTTAATATACATACATACATGAGTACATTCATCAATGTACCAAACTGAGAATAAAGAAATAAAGCGCTTTAAGTGTTTTTTTTTTATATAGGAGTTGCCACTCCTCGTTCTTTGATCCGACCTACATTTGGCTTGGTACAAGCAATATATGTACATTCACTTGTGTGGTTCTTTTAAAAATATTTTCTGTACTTAAACACAAAAAATTCAACAACAAAATGTCCCCTGATACATACACCTGAAACGGTTTAGGATTTTGTATGAACAAAATCAATAAAAACTTTAGTTTAAGGTCATTTAAGTCAGCTGATAAAAGCTATAAGACGTTGAAAATGACTTAAAAAAAATGTGAATACATACGCTTATATTTGCAAAAGTTACAGCTATTTGAAAAAAGTTCCTTTTTAAATAAAATAATAATTTTATAAATTTTGACATTTGTTGGTTAAATATATCAAAATCCTCATGTCATAGAGCTATAAGGCTGCTGGATTAAGATAGTTTAGTCTACCGCACATAAACATTACGGATAGGTTAATTGAGTTTCCAAATTACTGTAAACTTTATATGTGTGAACGGCTTTTTAAAGCCAAAAGTATCGCCACTCTGACCTTTTTATCCACTAAATTTTAAATTTTATCAGCTGAGCTATATGAGCTGAGCTATATGAGTAACTTGAATACTTTTTTTTTTTTTATTTCTTTACGAGGTTTCTGTAGGCGTTTGCTTTAAAATAAAAACATCAACAACTATAGCTGGCATAATTGCCGAATTATTGCGTTTTTAGTGTTTGTTTTGTACAGGAGGAGCGTTTTTCGACGCTGCCCATACATACATGTACAATATTTCACAGTGTTTCATGCGAACAATTCCAACTGAAAATTTTAGATAACCGTGTTGCTAGGGTTAAAATACCGTGTTTTGAAGTAAAATGCGGTGCATCAGTTTAAAAATTACGGTGTAAATTACCGTGTTATTATACACTGGTCAGAATATTTGTACAGGATAAAAAAAGAATATTATATGTAACGCAGTTCGATAGATTCGATTGCAAATCGTCGAAAACCTTTGGAAAAGTATATTTGGGTTTCAGATACTGAGAGTTTACCAAATTTAGTCGAACTGTGTAATTAACGTAAAACCATTTTATTAATTTTCATAAAATTCACTATCACAACAATATGGTGGTCAAAATCAGAAAAACTAGTTTTTGTGACTACTTAGTTGTCAACATAAAAAAGTATAGTGCCGTACTTTAATGCTTCTATTTTCGTTGTGTTTTTATGTAATTTATTGCAATTAGTATATCTTATGGTTTTAGCAATTATTTAAATGTAAACCCTAACTTATTGTTTTTCATAAAAGTTGCCCCTGAACAGTGGCGTCAATTCGGTAGGGCTGGGGAGGGCATTGCCCCCCCCCCCCCAAGGATCTGATACTTGGTATTATTCAATACAACAATTCAATAAAACCATCTAATATTGGTGGAATTATAATTCTTGCCCCTCCCCCCCAAAAGTTTTGGTGAAGTGACGCTCCTGTCCCTGAAGAAGCCTAATACCAATTGGTGAAACGAGGGGAAAAAATTAAATAATTTCAAAATTATTGAAGTCCGAAGCACAGTGGTACCAAATCGAGTTTTAAGGTTCAAAATTCGCTAGAAAGCGCAAATCTTGCCGTAAATAAACAATTTCTTTAAAAAAAAAGTTTACTAAAATGCTAATAAAACGTCGGAACCCGAATTTTGAAAATTGTTTGTATCCCTCGAAAATTGCCACTAAATAGATTAGAAACTATCAGCGCTCCACTTCATCAATGATCTATGCTCATATGTATAGTACTGGTTGAGTATTTTTGAACATTTTTTTTTCAGTATAGTGGTAAAAATACCACAAGTCATACTAATGGTACTGGTGGTACTATGTTCCTATGTATTTATTCTTTTCGGGATGAAAAGTAGCATACATATGCCATTTAAGGAGTTTTCGTCAGTCCAGACACATAAGCAAACATATTTGAGCATTTATAATATTAATTATATAATACTAAGCGCGAATGAAAAAACTACATTAGGATAACAGCTTTTCAAAATACGTACAAAAACAATTTTACCACAACTCAAGTCCACACTAAATTAGCCACGTTAACCCAAAGAAATAACACCGTAACACAATTTAAGGACAAACTTCTGAACCTCGTATCAGAACTGAACAATTTACAAATTTTAGAACTGACAGGCGATGAAAATCAGAGAAATGTCACCCTTAGGATAAATGAAAGTTACGCATTAGCAGCCTTTGAAATCGTTTTAAGTAATGAATTAAAACCAATAATCATTAGCACTAGCACTTGATTTAGAAAACAACAACAAGTCAAGTAATCAGTTAGTTTAATTCAGAAACACGAATTGCAGACATAACAATTACACAAGTAATCGTATTGGGAACAACAATAGCAACTCAATCAATAACAATAATTTCAATAATAACCGAAGATATTCAAATAATTCTAGAAATTACCATGACAATCGCGGATATCCGAATAATGTCAATAATCTTTAGAATAACTCTAATCAACGAAATAATAGCAAAAGATCAAATGACAACAATAGCAATAACAACCATAATGGGAGAAACAACAATGTACATAATAACACAAGAGATTACAGAAACCAAAATAACGAGAGAAACGATATTCGTTCGTAGGTCGAAATACAAGATCATCCGGGACAGCAAAATTAAAGATTTTCAACATTTCGGATAACACAACATAATTTTTAGCTAACACTATAGTTCCTGCTTACGCAAAATGTCACGTAAAAATATTAATATTAAATACTAGCGACAATGGAATAAAAGTACTGAAACTCAATCCTAAATTAGACCCACTCACAAATTATATACAATTTAAAAAAGACACAAAACAAGATGACGATGATTAAATCAACTATTGCAAGAACTAGATATAAAAGGTTAACAATTTTTATACACACACACTTACTCCAACTGACAACATACGCAAGGCCGTCTTTAACCTATTGGAGGCCCTGAGCATATTAGGATAATGGGGTCCCTATGACTTTGAAAGAATTTGGGTTCTGTCAAAGTCATAAGCCTAAGGCAAGTCATGGACACTTACCCAGAGTGCCCAGACTACAGACTACCTCAAGTTTCCCAGTTGAGCAAAGCCTTCCCTAAACGAGATTTTCATTCAAATAAAAATATGTATACTCATGAAATGCTATTATGCCTTCCCACAGCAGACGTGCTATCAGGCAGGATATTAGAAGGCAAAGAAGAACTCCATTTACTTAAAGGCTTTTTATGTACTTTTTTATTTTATATATTCCAATATTTAATGATTCGACATTACTTTTTTGTCATCTGCATTTTACATATACAACATCAAAAGTAGATAAATGGTTGGAAGTAAAGAACGGTGTGCATGTTGCTAGGCTAGTGTTTTGTTTCATGTTATGTTAAAGTGGTGGTAGAGTGAATATCAACATAAGTGAGGGGATGCGAATAAAAAAAAACAATTAACTCAGAGTCTGTTTCCCGACGACGTATCACTGTGACCCCTGCCACGGCTATCGGTCTAGGCCTTCCATTTTATCGGGACATTTCATAAAAAAGGAAAGTACGTTTGAAAGGAGGTGGCAAGGCCTTATACTTACCAAGGAAGGCATGCTAGAAGTACTGCTAACTCCTACCATTGCCTACTGGACAAATTTCCAATAACTAGGATAGACGATGTTTTAGATAAATTAGGCCGAGAAAAGTATTTCTCTACATTTGACATAACTATGTAGCTCTTTCCACCAGATACCTCTGGACAAAAAATCAAGATCACTCACTGCTTTCTTGACGAATGACGGTCACTACCAATTTAAGAGACTACCCTTTGGATTGAAAATATCCTCTAACAGTTTTCTATACATGCTCACCATAGCATTGACAGGTTTAAGTTCAAAACCTTTGCTATATGTTGACGATATTATAATTTTTGGAAGTAGCTTACGACATCATAATGAAAATCTCATGAAACTTTTCGACAGACTCTCAAACTATAATTTAAAAATAAACGCTAGCAAATGCAGTGACTACCGCAACCGACCTACAGTAAAACAACAACAAAAATGCATATTGTAAGAGTAATCCTATATTCATTATTTTCAGGACTGGGGATCAGTGATGGCATTTTTGATACATTTGTACTTTTTTCGGTATATTTCCGTCCTGAAAAATCGTCGCCAGTACATTCGGCAAGTTTTCAGTACATTCGGTACATTTAGCGTATTTTCAGTAAATTTGGCAAATTTTCAGCATATTTTCAGTATATTTTTGGTACATTTAGACAATTTTTAATACTGTTTGTTAGAAAATGAAAATAAAATAATTCGAGATAGTAAATTCCAATGTGTAAGTGGATATTGTGTGAAAAATATCTCATTTTGCTAGGGTTTTTGAGACGCCAAAAGTGAGGACTTGTTTTTTTAGTAATTATTTCATTTTTAGAAAAATTTTATAAATTTTAGTAAAATTGGGTGTTCAAGACAAAAAAGTACATTCCACCACTAAAAAGTACATTTCAAGTTTCGATTCAGTACATTTTCACAAAAGTCAAATGCCATCACTGCTGGGGACAACTAATTTAAGTCAATTATCTCTGTGACACTTTTACTCGTACTAATTTTTACATATTAAAAATTTAAATCCTAAAATTGCAACTGTTTGATGATAACGAGGAAAATTAAATGGAGGAAGATTTATGGTAAAGTAACAGTAAAACAAGTTTATTTTGTATAAATAATAACAGAATTAAAAAATAAAAAAGAATTAATTTGACAATCAACTATTCCAGTTATTTCTCTTAAAATAAGCCATTACTGCTGAACTAATGATTAAAGAAGCATTTGTGGCTCTAAAATAAAATAAAGCCTTGTGGCTGTTTTAAAAGGCGTTTTGCGCTGTAAACCAAAAAATATCTTCTTTGCTGTAAACACTTAATATTAGGGAACTCCTTTCTAGTTTAAATTAAACCGATGAATTAGGTACAAAGTTAGAAATTAGGCGCAAAGTTAGGCTTGTGGATGGATATCAAACAGGGCTGCCAAGTGTCCGTTAACGATTAATTGAATGTTAATGCCGCGAACCTTGTAGGAATTGAACAATTTCAAGAAAAATCGTTAATTGGAGGACTTTTGTTGTATGTATTTAAGAAAACTAAAAAACAGGTCATAGATTTTTCCACAAAGTAAATGTGGTGACCAACGAAAACGGTCATCAAGCTAACTTACAGAAAACTTTATTTTGTGTGACTAAAAAAATAAGTTTACATCTTTGGCCCGAAAAAAAATTTAAGTTTTTATACTTTTATGGAAAAAAAATTTTATTTTTGGAGAGCCGTTAATTTAATGTCTTCAACTTGGCAACCCTGACATCATTGCTGGTGAGCGTGCGTTGGCCTGCATAAGAGAATTCATACATTTTTTGAATTAGCTAGCAGAGTTGCGCATTTGAAATGCTTACACGTCCGTGGATTACAACAAATGCGCAAATTGCTTTGTTTTTGTTCATTGGCTTGAATTGTTCATGGCAGCGGTTTCTAACAAAAAATGTTGGTGCAAATTTATTGAACTATGCATGTATGTATGTATATGAAACCTTACCAGAATTGCGGAAGGTAAAACGTGACATTGTATATAAAAACAGGCACCACAAAGTCTCATTCGAATTGTCTGCTGCGAAAAAAGCAGTATCAAGGATAATATTTCATGAAAGTAATCGCTTCTTTGATTTGAGTATTTGTTTAGTAGATTTGCGGTGTGAGAAGATTAAGTAACATACAGTGTTTGCCGCAATCCACTCTTAACAAGTTTCTGTAATCACCTACATTGTATTACTTTTGGCAAATTTGCATGGAAAAGTCAATTTAATTTTTGCAGCTATAGTTTTATCCATTTACCCATACTATTTTTTGTTTTATTTTGTCTCTACAGTTTAGCTTCATAACTGGAAATCCAGGTTGCTAGGGAAATACTGAAATTCACCATACAAAAAATCTATATCCGCTTAAAAAATGGACTACATTTCTGAAACTCAATCCCGGACATACTTTTTTATATATTGATTTTTAAGATCTACTTGCTCAAAAAATTTATTTGAATTTGATGCCAAAATTGACTGTTACCCAAAACTTCATAAATTTTATTTTGAATTCACGCTGAAAAAGTAAAAGCATATTTTTTTCTGCAATGTTACAGTTGTCATCTCTTAAAGAAATGTACGAAAGCCCTGCATTAGCTTAATCTCTTACAATTTTTACTATGACATTTCTGACAGTTCAGTTGTAGGGGAAATCAGCACATGTCAATATTACTTCTGTGCTTTGTATATTAGTCACCAATTTAATAATTATATTAAAACTTTAATTATTATTGGACATAGTATAACTTTATCGGAGTAATCAACATTTTAAGTTTTAATACACAATAAAATGCAGGTTAGTACTGCGATTCAAAAGTGCGGTAAAAAAAGTATTGGCTACTGTTTAGCACTTTTGCCCAAAAAAGGCAATATCTGCGCTAGCTATAAATAAGTGAACACATGCAAGAATTGAAATTCATAAATTTTCTAAACAGGATCCAAATGATGACACCGAGTGGAATGATGTGCTCCGCGCCAAAGGTATACTGCCACCCAAGCAAAAAGAAGCTGAAATTACTGAAGATCAAATTCAGACCATGATAGATCAAGCCATTGAGAAACGCACAGATGCCGCAGATGGACGTAGCAAACAAATCGATGATATGACACTCGATGAACTTGATGAATTGGAAGATTCTGAAGATGAGGAAGTGCTAGAGCGGTATCGTCGTCAGCGTATTGCAGAAATGCGTGCTTTCGCGGGTAAGGCGATATTTGGTTCAGTACGTGAAATATCCGGTCAGGATTATGTCAGTGAAGTAACCAAAGCAGGTGAAGGCATTTGGGTTGTTTTACATTTGTATGCAAATGGTGTGCCACTATGTGCACTCATACATCATCACATGCAACAATTGGCAATACGTTTTCCCCAAACGAAATTCCTGCGTTCTATTGCTACCACCTGCATACCAAATTTCCCGGAAAAAAATTTACCAACAATATTCGTTTATTATGAAGGTGCAATGCGTAAGAGGTTCATTGGCCCATTGGAGCTGCGTGGTGAAAAACTGACGCTGGAGGAGTTGGAATTCTTGTTGGGTCAAGTGGGTGCAGTAAATACAGAAGTAAAAGAGGATCCCAGACCGCAGATAAGAGATAAAATGTTGGCGGACTTAGAGAGTCAAAATATTGATTTTGATTAGGATAGCAGGAGTAGCGGAGAGAGTATTTTTTTCTGTATTTTACATAATTTATTTTAGTTTATATTTATGTCACCAAAAATTAAAAAAAGTCTGCCTGAATCGTATAGGCCATGAAAATATCTCAAAAATTATATTTTAAAAACATTTTTGTGCAAATGTTCAGAATATGTACTGAACAAAATTTGTGGATAACAGTTTTTTTAATTTTATAACAAACTAATGTGCTTGCGCTCAATTTTACTGTAAACTGGAGCCGCTTTATAAACAAGTGGTCAGTTAAATTTCGAAAAATCATTTTTTGGTTTTACTCAATAGAAATATCTTTGCATTAATGTTTTAAACTAAAAAAAAATAAATAAAAAATTATAAACAATATATTCTAACCAATCTAAAATTCAAATTTAGCTAAGTTAAGGAAAATTCTTAAAAATATGTCAAATAACTACAAAATATAGTGCTTATTTGTATCGTCTTAAAATTGATATCAAAGATATATCTACCCTTAACTTAAAAAATTGGTCATTACATTTTCGTAAATTACTTAAAAGAATATACTTATAGCACTCGCTTTACACAGAGAGCTCCAGTGTGTGGAACTTAAATACATCAATATAATTTATCTAATATTGTCAGGGTATAAATTTGTGACCTTTCGAAAAGTAGACACAATAATGAAATTGTAGATACATATGTACATACTGGTTAATTTTTTTTTTTTTAAATTTTGAGAATCTTTGAGATATAGATCCATTTTATGTGGCAAATCCTATACAATTTTGAAGGCTTGTCTTTTGGTTTCTGTTGTGTTTTATTGCTTCACAATTTTTACAATTTGTGTGAACTACAAAAAAATATGGAATATTATTTGTTTTTATATACATATCAGCATAAAATAGTAAATGTTTTCAATTCGAAATTTTTCTTTAACTATAAGTGTGCGGGCTTATTTGTGTTTACCAGCCGTACCCTGTTTGGTGCTGCCTTTGGGCTTTGCGCGAAAAATATTTGGATCAATTACATTGTATGGATGTTCCGGTGCTGGATTTATAAGACGATTACGTCGTGGTTCATGCTCTTCAAGTAGATGTGGTGCCAAAAGAAGAAAAAGTTGCTAGAAGAGGACTATAAATTACATAGGAAATTGTCATTGAATCTGTTAAGGTAAAAAGATTCAACATTCTTCTGCAAAGCTCTCCAATACTTTAACCAAAGAAGTCAATACCACTCACTATAAACTTTCCAAGTATCGGTTCTACATGCCAAAATACTTGAGGAAACATTTATTTCCTATTAAAGTCAACGGTCATTCAATGGCATACTATGTTGTTCTAGCTTGAACACTTACAGTGAAACCCAAGAGCAAAATCTTTCATTGATTAAAATGCTGTTTCACTGTATACTAACAGAATTATCTTCGGCAGAAAACAAAAATGCTAAAGTTAAAGAAACATAATGAGCAGCTTTTGAAGCATTACATCATTGACATAGACCGGTTTATTGATTAACATTTATTGAGTTATGTATATAACATACATTGTAGTCGGAATTGGTATAACACAAAAAAAAAATTTACTGTCAGTAGTATAACCCGGAATCTAGCATACTTCGAGAACATATAATAAATTTTCATCTATTGTAGACGATCGAACAGAAATATGTTGTCAAGAAAAAACCAGACGAAACTTTAAAAAAGTTTTATTCCAAATATACAAATACTTCTAAAAAATTTATGGTTGTACTCAACTCTGACGAAACTCTAGAAGCCTCTAACAACTTGCATTCCAAATCTCTATTCAGCAAATTTTCACAAAACCCAAATGCCATCTATGTGTTCGTATGTCTGCTTGTTTCAGAATGCCACTGGTGCTTTCTTTTTCTTATCTAATACAGTGGTCGCAACAACTTGGGAGGCGGGAAAATTGTTTTCATTGAAAACTTAAAGTTTTGTAGGTATATAGCGTCAAATTCATTTTGTCCCGTGCGACTAATGTGCACGGTACGCCATTGATTTAACAATCCTGATATATAGGCTAAACACTGAGGGACAAATTTAATTTACGGCTCAGGTTTTTTACTATCTTGCTTGACACATTTTTTTAACATTCAAAAATATTATATAATCAAAAAGTGTCGGTCTGATTAGGCTTTGGAGATAAAGCCATCGGAAGTTCTATATTTTTCTAAAACCTCTAAAGCAAAAAATTATTTTTGAGGATAATATGTATAGATAAAAATAGACAAAACTTGTACATTATTTTGAAGGAAGCATGCTTTCTGAATTTGTAAATAAAAAGATAGTTAAAATTAAAGAATAATTTTCTTTCAAAAATAATAGATACTTAAAAAATGCTTGTATAATATGACAAGCATATTTTAGGCCTGTAAAGAGATGAGTCAAGAAACGCTTGAGGTTAAAGAAAAAATGAATACTTATATAAAATAAAACATCTCAACTTGAGACTTTTTTTTCACTGGCAGTAAAAACGAATGCGTAAAGTTTTGTGCATTGATTCTGATTTAATTCGAGAATGATTTAATGAAATATTAGTTTGTTTAAGTGTGAAATGTTACCTATTTTGTAAATAATGTTAATACAAAAAACAAAATACTTACCCACTGTGGCTTTAAGTTACCTTGCGCAATTGAATAGCCGCCACTGTGCTGAACAAAACATCATAAAAGCACTGAAAATGCTACGCCTTAGCAGCAACTGCAATGCACTAACACCATAAAACGAATTTCAAAGAATTATTTTGAACAAATGAAGCAAACACCGTAAAATTTTGGAAAAAGAACATTTAATTTTTGCACTTGTTGCTTTTTTAAGCATATAAAAAAAATATTCAATGAAATTTAGCTTATAAATTTCCATTACAAAACACTACACTAGCACATTGCGCTGTCTGCTCTGCCGCCGACGGCGCCACTCTGTATAAGATTTGATATTTTCATTCAAATTTATTGAAATATTTTATTGAATTTACATTAAGACACAAATAACACTGCTTTTTTTTTTAATTTTAAAAATATTACTAATAAAAAATATGTAATTTAACAATAGAATTTCGCGTGCACTTTACATTAAATGAAAACTTAAATGTCAAGTTGACTAGCGTTGCCACCTTCTTAGTTGGAGATTCGAATGTAAGCCTTTTTAATCGAAAATGCAAATGTTGAGAAAATGTAGGAAATTACAGAGAGAAATAAACTTTTCAATTAACGTTAATAACTTTTTAGCTGGAAGTTTATTTTGAGAGCTTATCATGAAATCAAACAATATTTCTAATTTATATCGTTTAACTGTTGAACATAAGAAATACCCCAATTCTAAATGTTTAGTATTCCAATTAGTGTAATAAATTAAATTTCTTAAATTAGAATTCTTTTTCAAAAATTGTATTTTTTTTATTCAAAATAATTCTTTGAAATTCGTTTTATGGTGTTAGTGCATTGCAGTTGCTGCTAAGGCGTAGCATTCGTTGTTGTACCTTAGAGATGATTTTCAGTGATTTTATGATGTTTTGCTCAGCACAGTGGCGGCTATTAAATTGCGCTTAAAGCCACAGTGGGTAACTCTTTTGTTTTTTTTTTGTATTAACATTATTTACAAAATAGGTTCAATTCTCCTCCTAACATTTCACACATTAACGAACTAATATTTCATTAAATCATTCTCGAATTAAATTAGAATCAAAGTTGGGATTAATATTAATTTTTTCTTTAATCTCAAGCGTTTTTTGACTCATCTCGTTTCTCTTTGAGTTTTCAGGCCTAAAATATGCTTGTCATACTTCCGATAGCTTCATCTCCAAAGCCTAATCAGACCGACACTTTTTGATTATATATTTTTGAATGTTAAAAAAATTTGTCAAGCAAGATAGTAAAAAATATCACTGAGCCGTAAATTAGATTTGTTCCTCAGTGTTTAGCCTATATATCAGGATTGTTAAATCAATGACGTACTGTGAACATTTATCGCCCGGGACAAGATACAATTTGTCGCTATATGCCTACAAAACTTTAACAGTTTACAATGGAAAAAATTTTCCAGCCTCCCAAGTTGTTGCGACCAACCGCAGGTATGCCACTGTGTAAGATAAGAAAAAGAAAGCACCAGTGGCATTCTGAAATAAGCAGACATAATAGTATATACATAGATGGAATTTGGGTTTTGTGAAAATTTGCTGAATAGAGATTAGGAACGTAAGTTTTTAGAGGCTTTTAGAGTTTCGTCAGAGTAGGGTACAACCGTTAATTTTTTAAAAGTATTTGTATATTTGGAATAAAACTTTTTTAAAGTTTCGTCTGATTTTTTCTTGAAAAGATATTTCTGTTCGATTGTCTACAATAGATGAAAATTTATGCTCTCGAAGTATTCTAGGTTCCGGGATAACTTATACTACTGACAATAAATGTTTTTGTATTATACCAATACCGACCACAATGAATGTTAAATACATATATTGATAAACAAAATCAGTTGTGATATTGAGAACTGTATGCACAACATCAATAATTATTATTATTAAAACAGCAGCGAAAATATATTGCAAAATCAATTTAAAAATTTAACTTCATTCTGCGATAACAGAGCTCTCGATACGAGAGCAAGAGAGAGAGAGAGATTATAACTAATGTGCCAAATATTGAGAGTAGCACTAGTTACCAACTTTAAATTAGGTAAATCTGTTATTTATATTTTTGAAACGTGTGTAGTTACGAACCTCCGTCCATGATGGCAATCCAAAACTAGCAAAACACAATTCCCAATATGGTAAACCTAAATGTGCTATAGACATGCGTAAGTACTCGCTAAAAGTCTCTGCTAAAAATTGCCATTTGAAAGAGTTCAATTCCAGTAAATAGATTTTTGGATTAGCAGTGCCAGTAGATTCATACACAAGGCAGACCTGTTGCATAATGAAATTAAAATTAATTCACAATCAGTTAAATTTGTTCGTCCAGGCAAATATAAGATCGGATCGTTATTTATCAACAAACCTTGGCTACATCATTAATATTGCTTAGTTCGAATATTTTTGCTTTGGGCGTTAGTACAGGCATTGGATTCCCCCATTGTTCTTTGCTTGTAGGAGGTGCTGCTGTTGTCATTGACGATGATGCACTTTGAGTTTCTGATGATTGCGCTGGATAAACTGTTTCAATATTTTCACGCAATAACGTTATTTGCAATAAGTGGGGAAAATGTATATAGCCAACGCGGCGTATGTCATTGGCTGAAATTGAAAAATGTATTACATATATATTAGACTTACAAAACTATATGCATGCATCACTGTCTTATTCTGAATTTTTTAACTTTTATCGAAAATGTCCTCATACTCACATGCATATTGGTAGCTCCAATGGAGTATAAAACCATCTGTGGACAAATAGAATTTCTTCATATCCTCTGGTAGATAAACACAATGACGCTGTTCCCAATTGACGACCTGTGCCTTTTCACAAGGTTGTCGCTTTTCACAGCTGACATTGCAAATACGTGGCACATTTACTGTACAGTTTTAAGAGATTGTGTTTAACGAACTTTAGAAATAATTTACAAATTTACCTAACGTTTTGACTAGCCCCAATGTTAGATTTTCATAAAATGCATCCTCTGGCGTTTGTTTTTTAGACATTTTACCTATATGTTTATAAAGACGTTCAATGAGTTTGTCAATAATTTAAGAAACTATTTGAAATAAACAAAAGTTTCGTTGACATGGCAGCAATTTTCAATTGATACATATGAAAATGTTGCAAAGGTTGCCTAGTAATAAAATTAATATGTAATGTTTACCTAAAATTTCTATGGTAAGTGGACTCAAAACGAAAAGGTAACGTATGTATATTTTTTAACTTTTTTTCGACTTGATATATATTATTCCATGTATAGTTGTCTAACGAATAGTAAGCAAAAATTTCTCAGCATTGAATTTTATTTCGATTATGTGAGAAAAAAATTTTAATTATTAACAATTTTTAGACCATTCACAAATTTTCATTGAACTAGTATATAGACCAAGAGCCCGATGTAGAAAAGTCAAGTGTATAAGATTACACTATAAGATTAACTGGATTTACTTTTTACAAAAAAAAAAAAAAAAACGAGGCACTTGGCAAGCCCTGCGGTTATGTACCTTTATCTATTTGAAAAGAAAGTACATAAATGTGACAAGCGCTTTAACAATAATAAGGTTCGGGGTCTTGATATAAACAATTAAAAACTTTGGTCATTAAGATTAACATTGATACTGAAACTGCAATACGTTGCTAAAATTTTATTTATTTACATGCGATTTAAATTTAGCTTTCAATCGAAAGTAAAATCTTAAAACAAATACAATTTACATATAATAAGAAAGAAAAAAGTTTAAAGCTAAGTATTATTAGAATAATTAAAAATATCTTATAATATGTGTATAGCGAAAGCTAAGCCCCAGGGGAATGAATAAACATTTGAAATTGAAAAATTTTAATTTTATTAAATGGAACTAAAATTCAGAATCTACTTTTCAATTCCCAATTTCTTGAAAGAGAAGCAATATTTTTCAATTCCATATTTAGAATTCTGTAAAAATTCTGATTCCTTTCCAAATAGTTAGAGTTCGGAATCAACTTATTTCAATACCATTACGACAGAAATGATTCTTTTATCGATACCGTTCCAGAAATCAAAATTTAAAATGAATAATAGTCCAGGAGCCGGCAACCGTGAAAGACCCGTGATCACGGATTTGAAAGTTTTCAATGAAAAATAATAGTTTACACTTAGACGAATAAGATAAGCTTGGTCGGCGTGGATTTAATTGGTAGCAAATATGTTTAAAGAAAGTATGTATTATTAAATGGCCATAATGTTTTACCGTCATCGCGGATTTTGATAAATCATATGATAATTGATGCGAAATTTCATTAACATTAAGAAAAAATTCAGCTGACGAATTTTTTCAGGGAGAAAGGTCCGGCGAATTTTTCAAGTCTATCGCAAAAAGACATAAACTATTTTCAAGATTAGTTTCTTAATCCATATTTGAACTATCATTTTTTGATCTCTTGATCTGCTTCCTCGTCCTCCTCATGTCAGGAGACTTCCCATACTGTCGACTCTACCGATCGTCGCGGTCGTGCTGCTACTTCTACATGCGCATCCAACCCATCGCTAAGGCGACTAAACCGACGCGCCCAACTGCCACGCCCCGCTAAGCTGCCACCACCAGCTGTTTGTACGCTCGCTCGACTGCTGGCGTCGCGAAATAAACTCAACAAATCTTGATTGTCCCCCTGCGCACGCTTAATGCCATGCTGATATTTTGCCTCTTTGGCAAGCAACTGCTCGCGTTGCATTTGTGTTTTAAGCTCTGCGGGTATATCAGGTATAATGAATTGCATGATGCCAGTGATGACGAAAACCACATGCTATAAAAGAAGAGAATAAATTTTGATTAGAGCTACATATGTGCAAAAGATGCAAAATCAACAATGATACCTCGAAAATCACGACAAAGGCCAAACGTGCCGCAAACACATGCCAATAGTGTGGACTCAAACCATACGGTTCACTATCTTGTGGACCATCACCTGGTGGACCATTTCTGTAAAGGCATTATAAATATGTATTTACAAAAAACTAAGAGGTTTTTGCGCTATGTGCACAATTTCAAACCAACCGGTATCCTCTATATTTACACGTGTCCGGATCTTTTTCACTACTTGTAGCGCCCCATTCCTCTTTATAGTCGGATGTATTGAAAACCGATAATGAGTGTTCGATGTAGCCAGTTAAACTATTTGTTGGTGAATAAACATATTTATAGACCATACGTGGTATGAAATCGCTCGTATACGCAATGACAAAAGCATTTGAGACAACAGCGGTATAAGTGATAATTCGTAATATACCGTACCAAGCTCCTATATCTTCAACACGTTCGGAAAGTGGACGACGAGCTTGTGTAACCATTTTGTATGCGTCTAAACGTATCTCAGCAACGTTATTAAGTAGCGCAAAAAGCGGCGCTAACGGAAATGCAGCAACAAAGAGTGTAACGAAACCATATTGCAGAACTATAAGATATAGACAAATTCAATAGAAAAAATAACGTTAAAGCTTAAAGGATCAACAATTTCGTTTGAAATAAATAAAAAAAATAGTAAGCCGCCACACTATAGAACAGCAGTTCAAGTGGAAGAGATAATGGTGAAGAACAGTGATATTTGATGCGTCATTACTATTTTTCTATGTGATTTTTATGATATATATGTCTGTACATATAGTAGAAATATCACATAAGGATAGTCGAAATTGAGGCATCTATTTTTTAAGGAATTTTAAAATGGTCGAAAAAGTGTTTTTGATCAAAACTTACGAAAAGTAAGTCTCAATTAAAAAAAAAAATTTACTGAGTCAAAAGTAATAGAAGAGATTTCATGACTACAAATTATATGCGAACGGTTTTCATCCACCTTGCATCGTTTTACAATTAAAAATGACAATCGTATTTTCACAAAAAAGTATTTATTTTGGGGAAAAAACAGCGGTTTCTACATTTAGTCAAGTTACGTTGACTGAGAATTTTTAATAAAACCACCAATTTTCACTAAAATAAATATTTCTGTTCGAAATTTGCCTTTCTTATTGTAAAGTTTAAAATATAAAAGATAGACTAAATCTGGTCATACGATATGTCAGAAAACGATATGTTCTTATCTTCTTTAAGACTTACGTTTTAATAGGCATATTATGTTTGCCCATCATGTTTCGCAATACAATGAAAACGGATTCTATTTGTATGTTACAATAATACTCTTTATTTTGCTCTCAAAAATATCCCGAATAGAAATTCCTATCAGGCAAATCTAACCATTGTCGGTCAACCATTTGGCTAGGAATGGCGGAACTTATTACAAGCAGCCATGTATGAATCTTAACAGGATCTAAAAGGTGGTAACGTATTAAGGAATTCTGGATCAGGTATGAGAAAGCCTAGCCATATTAAAAGCACTATGAAACTTTGTCAATTCCGGATGATTATGGTAAGGACCGGAATTGGCTAGCCTCATTAATCCCTTCTATAGAAAGCCCTATAGAAACTTATATAGCCTTGATCAGATTAGCCAAATCAAGAAAAGTTCAGGCTAGTCGGATCAGATATAGGATAGATTAACCATATTGCAGCCCTACCAGGGAAAGCCCTATAAAATTTCGTCCAGCCCTGATCAGTTTTGTCAAATCATGAACTGACTTGAACGATTCTGGCACGGACCGAAGAATGTTTCTATTTTCATATTGAAATTCTTGCCATATCTTTAAGAAATAACAATTTTTTAAGGATTTTTATCAGGATCGTATCAAGTAGCCTGATTAGGACTTTATATAAACATTTTCATCAGTGCCGCATTAGTTCCATGCGTTATCAAACCTATCCGGGCCTGATCCGATTACCCAAGTCCGGACCGGTTCTCTAATAGGGCCAACCATATGCGATCTGGATAAAAATTCCTAATCGGATGGTCACTGCAGTCATACATCAAAGGACAAAGGGCGCATGAGAAATCTACATATCGCTCATTTACTTCAAGACTGGCATAACTCAAAAAACGTGATTTTTGAGTTAATGATGCAGAAATATCCGCCATTTTGTGTTTTATTTTGTGTCAAAAAATGAGAAAGGTATCGCCTTGTGAGAAGAGTTTATGTAAACATACTTTTTTGAATTTTCATATTAAAAGTAACTTATTGAAAACTTTAAATGCGTTTAATCATGATTTTTAATTTTGGGAGTGATGACACTTATTCAGGTAAAATAGTTCTGAACTGTTTTCTATAGTCACTTAATGGTTAAATTGGATTCAGTGGGCGAGCTCTAGTAATAAGAAATAAACGGTTGAAAGGCAGACAATCCTCTAAAGTTCGACATAAGTAAGTGTTCGTTCGTCCGGTCGTACGGAGGAGCACAGCGTGCCCACAAGATAAAGTAACAATTTAAAAGAAACAAAGCTTGCCGGATATAGTGAAGCGGATATTGTATAGCAGTAATGTGGTATAATTATCAATTTCGTTACATAACTCACTCATTTCCAAATATTCATCAAACAAAGCCAAACGTCCTGGATCCTGCATATGATAATCTTGTTCCCACGACATATGTAAATGTGATTCATCTTTTGTCGCCTGCTTATGTTTGCGTTGACGCCACCAGTTATAAAATTTAGGAAATAAATATTCCATAAAATTATTCCAACATTGTTTGCCCACCATAATGATGGCCAATTGTATACATAGCTCTGAGAGACAGCCCGCCGGATCGCATATATCATTTTTCAAACGAAAAAATTCACTTTTACGTGCTGTATCATCGCCAGGATAATCAAAAAATCGCCCTTTAAAAAATGCTATATAAATTAATGAACTATAGAAGTTCATAAACTCGAAAAAGAAAATCTTAAAAGTATAAGAGTCTTCGTATTCGGTGTGTGTGCGTGGATTCTCTAGATTTGTTAGTTTAAGTGCCATACGGTGGTATATCTGTAAGGTAGGAAAATTCTATATAAAGAAATACTGCCTTTTATTTTACTCATGAACTGATAAACTTACGCGTGTTAAAATCATAATGACGGTTAAATTAATCAGTGCAGCCGTCACAGTTGTAAATAATTTGGCATGTTCCTTAACAAAAAATCCACCGCCACCATATATAACCGATACTAAAGAAATGCGATATATTATTGTACCCAAAACGGCAGATAAAACAACTGCGATCTATTGTAGAGAAAACAATTCGTAAATGGTTAGTTAGCATATTGTTAAGAAATTATCCGCCTAAAAAATGTTGTTTAAATATTTACCATAAACAGCACTGCGCTGCCGGTTACAACAAAACGTACTGCTCTACTCCAGGTGGACATGTAGGGTTCCTTTTCGCGCGTTACTGGATTCATGCGAAATGTTGTGGCGTTCGTTTCAAATTCAGGACGATTCTCTTCATCCGAATCAATGTTGTGTAAGTCCCATTCCCATACAAGTACTGATTGTTTGCGTTTCCAAAGTTCCAGAAATGTGGTGGCTATAAAGTATAAAGCACATTGTCATATAGTAAAACAAAAAAATTTATTTTGTTTTCTATTTTTGTAAATTTAATAGGATTTTAATTTACGATCATTCTCATTCTATAAAAGCTACTTGAATGATTTAGTCAAGCTTTTAATGGCTACAAGACAAATATAGTGATAGAGCGATGCACGTTGTATTCCTCCAATACTTACCCCAAAATGACATGAATATCGCAAAAAACACCGTCGATGGATTATCAAATAAATAAGTCAACCTTGAGAATAAACACGAATCGTATAGCGATTGATAACTACATGCACGATCACATAACGGGCAAAGTGTTATATTGCCAGTACCATAACGATTACAGATTTCCTTGCTCGGTGTATTATCCTCTGAATCGATTGAGGCCAGTCCGTAAAGGAAACAAAGGGTTCCAACCACAGCTGGATAAACAAGCATTTCAGTGTAGAAACCCAGCCAGCAGAAGTATAGTGCAATCTTATCACCGAAGTATTTGCGAATTGTACAAAGTGGTTGCTTTTTATACCACTGTGATGGATGTGCCCAGGTCAGATAGAGTGTGCGACGATCAAAGGTGACACCACTCGAGTGTGGTCTATCGTAACGTCCCTCGTGCAGTGGGAAACAACCCAAGTATGTGCCATCATTCAGTAGACGACGTATGCCACTACGGTCGCTATCCTCAAAGGGAGTACGTAACAGCACCTGCATAACCATCAGACTGCGCTGTGCGCTTGTAAATGCCGTAGCACGATCTTTAACGATGAATCTGAAATTCAGATAGGATAATTGGAGCTTCTTACAACAAAAACGCCGACAATTGTCTTGTAAGACTTACTGTTCTTCAGGATTGCCATTCGCTGTTGCTGCCTTGAAAGTAGTTTCACCCTCAATGACACTTTGATCAAGTTGTATTTTTTTTGTCATTCTAGTCCAAACACTTTTCCAGTATTGAACGTTGCGTGCGACCACATTTTCTTCGTCCTGAGAGAAGGCATAAGGTTGAATGCAATTGTTTTTGTTGACATTATCTCGTGTTTAGTAAATTTTTATTGACATTATTTTTCTTACCCATGAAGCTTTCACAGAAATTGTTATAAATCGTTTGATCGGCAATTTCAAATTCATAACTTCAGCTAGACGTCCCTCCAGACGCCACGGCAGGTGTATCTTTAGAAAATATGTTTTTTCATTAAATGATTGTGATTTGTCCTCGAGCTCTACTTCAAGTCCTTCTTTTATCAAATTTTCCATAAAATAGCGACGATGATCGCGTTTTCGTGCCTCAGCCTCTGTCATAACACCTAGATTTTCTTCCTCCCAAGCTAGCACCATATCAATTTTACGCCGCGCATCACGAAACATTAACGATTCTGGATCCAGACCCTGTAAAATAGAAAGTTTATGCAATGAAGTTTTGTAACGCTACGTTTATGAGACACTTACTTCTCTATCTTGTTTACTGACACGTCGCTGTTCTGTATCCTCATCAAATGAACTATCGCGTTTGCTCGTTTTACGGCTACTGTGATAGCTGCCGTTCAGGCTGCTCTCGCCCGTGGAATTCTTTGAGCCTGGTGCATTGGGCAGTACTTCACTGAGAGCTAGTTGTTTGTACGAAAATTGATCTGGCATTACATTTGAATGTGATGACTCAACGATAGTATCATCAGTAATTAGTCCGACGACATCATCATCAGTGCCTATTGCATTTCCATTCTCTATTAGTGAAGAGCCTAGATTGAGGCTTAAGTTCTTGGTCATGGCTGTGCCTGGTAAATCTTCGGAGCTTGTGATTTTTGGACCAAAAGGCTGTGTTGGACTCGGCTCGGCAGAGTCTAGTTCGGGATGTGTTGGCAGTGGTATCGTTATACAGTTTGCCTGCGAATTGTACGTGGGATGATGATGTTGATAGGCGGAACGTGCGTGTGTTGTATTAAGCCACTTTTCGGTATAGCTAGCGGAATGACTGCTACTGTAATTACTAATTGGCGAGGTGGACATTTCGTAGTCGTTATTTTTTTGGGAAACCGGTGGATATGGTGTCGGTAGTTTAGGTGATTGTTCCTGCTTTTGTTGGTAAGTATGATTGTTTTGCGCTTCAGCGGTAAGAAAATTATAAATATTATCCGATGATTTGTGCAAAATAGGTGGGGCAGCTCCAAGAAAATTATCCTGAAAGAGACGTGTTTTTTTAAGTTTTACTTCAAACAAATCATTTGATTGGCTCTACGATCTTACACGTAAAAGTAACCAAACTATTATGGAGTAACCGTACAGTTTTATCACTTAACAAGTAAAATTATTCCGATTTTTATGATTTTTTTTTTAAAAGTTTCAAATTAAAAATAAAAGTTTTACAAAACAAAAATTCACACTCTTTTATTTTTCGAATTGAGTTAGTAGGAGTCTATTATTTAAGCCAGGACCTTGACCCTTTATACTAAGAAAACTAATTATGAATATACAGGGTGTCCGCCGGAAGGTACTGCTACTACATATTCTGTTTTATTATAAATTTTGGTTAAGAGAAAGTAAAATTAAATTGAAACAATAACTATATGTAAATTAAAGTAACATAACATAAATGCTACCAAAATAACTTGAGGTTAACGTTTTGTCGTAGTTTCGAACAAAGGTAATAAACAGTATAAAATGTTGTGCTTAAAATAAATAGCGGCAGTAATTTTTTCAAAACTTAACAACTGCATACCAGAACTCACAAGGTACATGCCAATCAATGAAGCGTTAGAATCCGATTAAAAGCAAGTTGGCAATGAAGCATTAAGTATAGAAAGACAAGTTCTATTACATAAATTCGTAAATAACTTGATTGTTAACATTGAAATCATCGCCAAACAGAATAGTATCATACTTAATGAATCTCATCGAAGTATCCCTAAACTCAATAATATTTTTACTATAAAATTTAGTTGGAAAGTAATAGACAACAATTAATGAGCATTTAGGGTAATTGTGGTTTACTTCAATTAATAATAAAAAACTTTTATTGCGAAGAAAATTACTGTTAAAAATTCCATTTGTAGCACTCAATATGTACAGTGAAACCAGGTTAAGTGGTACCTGGATATGTGGGAAACCTTTACTAGCGAGACTCACTTCAAGGTCCCAGCACATTTGCATCAGAATACCTCTATTTCTGGGATTATTAAACCTCTATATCTGAAATATGATTTTTGAAGTTTTTGTGCATTTTCGTCTCTATAAAATGGGCTTTGCACTCTATAACTAGGACCGTTTATTAATAACCTCTATAAGTGTGAAATAATATTTAAGTATGTACCTATAATATGTTATTTTGAATTTCAATATGCACGTCTTATCGGTCTGAGTAGACTGTGAAATGGTTGTTTCAATAAAATTTCATAAAATCATTAACTTAAGTAGGCTATGAATCATGGTCATTTTCAAATGGTCATTTGCATAAAATTTGATTTCGTACTGAAGATTTTTCCCCTCTAAAAAAAAAGGTTTATTTTGATCTCTCTTAGTGTTACCCTCTTTACACGGAACACTCCAATTTTAAACCTGGTTATTTGGGAAACTGTGAAAATGGAAACCTCTTTAATTGAGACAAAAATGATTGGAGATCACAGTTATCCAGGTTTCACTGTAATTTTTATAATAAATAAGAATTGCTTGGCGAACAAAAATCATTAAGCCATAGTATGAGTGAGTACCAGACAAAAAGTTAAATAATGGTTAAGTATTGCTATGAACGTATAACGATAATCCTGAATTTTACAGACAATGCAGATTTAATCAGCGAAGCTACTGAAAAATCGTTAGCAATGAAACAATTTTACAATAGCAAATTAAACCCACACCCTCAGAACAAACAAATTAAACACAACTGTGTTCCAATAGAAGATATCAACAATAAGGTAGAAAACACAGTAAAAAAAGGCAACCAACTAGATTATTGATACATTTATGGCATGCTACTAATGAAATAGAATATATACTAGTTTGTGTTTAGTGTGTGTAAGAGTGAGAAAACTATACCGACTGCTAAATAGAAACTTCGGTTAATATCACGATTGCACGAGAGTTTTCGAAACATTTGTAGAAGTCAACATCAGACGATATAAAAAAAAGTCTGTTTACACACGAGACCAATTGAAATTTCTATATGCACTTTATGCCATCGTGTCTACAGTTTGATGTGTTTTAAATTATATAAATTATTTTTATATCTACTATTGTACTGAGCTTTCTGCTTAGTACATTGTGTGAAAACACAAAAAAATCACAACAATAAAAAACAGAACAGTAAAACCGACCTAAAGCCGGTCATACCAGTTTCATTCATTACTAAATGTTATCATCAGTGACTTTTGATCTGATGAATATGAATTTTTAAGTCTGATATGTTTTTCTCTTTGCATAGATTTATTGCGAACTCAAACAAAAGGCGAAACAAAGCAAAGCTAATTTTTTTTTTTGTTGTTTCTTTGCTTTTATAACTCATTTGATATTACAATTAACGAAGTAACTTTTTGTCAAAGTTATCGCATAATTAATGAAATGTCTTTGGAATTTTCTAAGAAATATACGTACAAGAATTTAAAAATAAATTTTTTTAAATTTTTTTTTTATTCTTGACTAGCCGATAAAGATCGGCTTCTAAAAGATTTGGTCTTAGATTGTTACTTTAATTAAAAAGTTTCCAAATACAAACATTTTCGGGGGAAGAGCTTGTTGTTGTTCACGCCCATATATGTATTTATATAGTAAAAAGTTCTCTTTTTAGCGGCAGTATTTTTCAGACTTGATTGCAAAAACTGTGTTGAAACCGACACAGTTAGTTATGTTGATTCTATGGACAGTAATTTAACTGTGTGAAGGTCGACCCAATTAATCGTTTAGTTTTACATACATACATGAGTATGCATATGTATGTATAGGAATATATCAATATAATTATAGAACTATAACTTACCGTTCCAAATAAACGACCTGTCACTATAACACTGTCTTGACTTAAACGTCGCGCACGCAGCTTATTGAAACCTGTCCTTAAGCTACGCTCACTTTTGGCTGGACTAGATGATATCTCACGCTTTAAAAATTTTTCTGTACGTGATCTTGCATTACGTAATGTGGGCACCGAAAGAAATCCTGAAAGTAACTTTAAATTATTCTTTATTTATAGAATTGAAGTTGAATAAAACTGTCCACTTAAATCTCGAATTGGGATTATTTTACATTCTTGGGTCAGTTTTAATCAAAAAATCGTTTGGTAAAGGCTCGAAATTAATCGAAAATAAGTTAGAGCATTCAAAGGTCTTCTATAAAAATTTTTTCTGCTTTAGTAAATCCATTATAATGTTAGTTTTTTGTTCTGTCTTTATATCTCGAGTAGTAGGTTAGAATAGCAAATTTTCAAATCGAAATTATTTTGATAAGTGAAACCTTAAAGTTTTTTTTGTATGAAACTAAAAAACAAAATATATGCAGCAAATATATATTCACTGCGTGAAGTTCAACGAAGAAATGTTTTTGTTTAGCTCCACTTTTTGTGGTGGTATAACTGTCGGCTCGATTTTAAGTACTCATATAACTTTGTTTGAGAATAAACATGAATCTGGTATAATTTTCGAACTTAAAGGTTCAATTAAATTCAATGGAATTATAAAAAAAATGCGGATGAGTGCAAGGTACTATGTAGCATTGTCATATGCGAACATAATGACATTTCGTTAGGATAGGATGAAAAAGTAACCAACAGTGTCCGAAGGTCGCAAGATATCGAATACTAATCAATATAAGCCGAATAATTCAATGAATGTCGAAAAATGCTTAGTTTGATAAATGTTAAAAAATTCAAAATATCTTCCAATCAAAGAATTTTGATAAGTGGAAGACGTTGAAAAAAATCAATAGAAGCTTTAAGTAGTTTAAAAAATCGACAAAAATTGAAAACTCTCAAAATGTTGAGTAAACCAAAAAATGTTTGAAAGAGACGAAAAACGATGATAAAGCCATTAAATGGTAAAAATATGGAGCAGTCGCAAAATGTAAAAAAATGTCGAAACATGTTGAAAAAAGAGAAATGCTTAAAGAGTCGAAAAATATTGAAAAACTCAAAAAATTTTAAAATAAGACGAGAAACGTTTTAAAATGCGTTAAAAATTCGAACATTGTTTGAAAGTCAAAAAATATTGGAACAGTCCAAACATGTTGAAAAGGTTGAAAAGCTTTTAAAATGTCGAAAAACCTTAAAAAATCGAAAAATGTTGGAGGAGTCGAAATTTCTTGATATACACGAAAATATCGAATAAATGTTGAAAAATTCGAAAAATGTTGTAAAATTCGAAAACTATTAAAGAAATGTAAAAAATTCTAATGTTGAAAAATTGATATGATATCAAAAAATTCGCAAATAGTCATAGGTGTTACGTGTTAACATTGGCTTTTCAGCCAATTCACTCCAATATAGATTTTACATTGTACCACTACCATTAAAGATTTTCATATATCAAAAAAGGCGGCTATTAGACAAAGAAAAATTTTCATTCTTTCAATTCTTTCTTACTTGGAATGTGTAATCCGTCTGCGCTAAGTTCCACTGTAGTTTCCACTTCACTGTTGTTACCCTCAATTAAATCCTCACGTGAATTCGATATCGAGATCGGTGCAGTGGCGCTCTCATCATCCACACTGTCTACGCGAAACTGAATGTTACCGATGTTTGAGCTGCGGTTTTTGCTGTATTTGTTGCTGTTATTGTTAGTGTTGCTACCAGTGTTGCTAACGTTTATAATTTTGTCATTATTGTTTTCATAATCGTCATACATTTTTGATGAGGAAAAATACATGTGGCTGTTTAAATTCTATAAGAGGACCGACCTCTGCTTGGGTAATATTTAAACATAACGATTAAATTTGCATTTTTTTTTTAAGTTTTTGAACTAGAAATTAAATTAAAAAAATAGCAGAAATTAACCAACATGTTGTTTATAAATTATAATAATAGGATAATATATTTTTTCTAATATTTTCATTTTATATAAACTCAACGGATTGCGGCGCGGTCAATTTTTAATGAAATCTATTTTTTGTTCTCACTCAGCTCGTGTATTAAATTTTTTGATGACGTATTGACCTTAATGAATGTACATACAACTAATAACTACGCACGTACATACATATGTACATACATATGTCTATACTAATTCATAACGTGCATGTTTTAATTAAAGGAAAATTTTTATAAAATGCCATTTCATTATCTATTATATTCGTGTAGCAGCTTAATTGCTGCGTACTCGAATATTTAAGTTTTAAGTGAAAAACCACGTTACCTTCATCGAATGAAGTACTGCTTTGGATAGCGATAACCGCAATCACTGACCTGGATTTTATATACAATCATGGTCCATCATGGACCAGATTTAAAGCTACGTCAAATCATGGAAAAAACCCACGAAAAATAGATTGATACCTATCATCTTTCTATCGATTATAAAGCTGCTTTTGCTGTCGTGAGTTCGGTATACCTGCGAAGCTAGTGCGGCTTAACGGAATAACGTTGAGCAACATAGCTCCGTCAGGGTTAGAAAGGACCTCTCCGAACTAATTGATACTGTAGGAAGTTTTAGACAAGGCGATCCATTTTCCTGCAACCTCTTCAACTTTGTGTTGGAAGGGATATTGCGAATGTCAATGTCAACAACGTCAGCGCTGACTGTAACATGTTATGCGTTTGGACGAAGAAGCTCCGGCGAAAAGCGTGTTTGAAGTAGAAGTCAACGAAAAGGAAGACCATGGCTCCGATGGAAAGACCAGACCGAGGAAACCCTATATACGCTTGGCGTGACTGATTGGAGAAGGCGCGCGCGAAGTAGAGGCGCCTGCAGAGAACTGTTGAGGTTGGCCGTAACTCGGTAACGACCTCTTAGGGTCACGCAAGTAAGTAAGTAAGCGACAAATCTACAAGTTTTGTTTGACATAAATTAGTGGCCAGCCAGTATTAGCAAAAAAATATGTTTGACTTAGAAGTTCGCACTAACTTTAAGGAAAAATATAAAATTTAATCTGTCTTGCAACTTTATTTTGATGTATATTATGTAAAATTTATCCTTTAATCTTACGCGTGAATTAAAAAAAAAATATTCAAAGAAAGAAAGTACACTGGTTAAGAGTAAAAATTTTTAAAAGGTATTACTTTGAAAGGGACATTATCAAATCATAAATTGAAGTGCTATTCAATCTAAATTGAAGTAGTACTTACTTGATATTATATCCAATGTGACATAGACAACACTTATAATTGAAATTTAATTGAACTTTATCCTTTATCATATTGATTTATTGCGTATGAAATGATATATTGGAAAATAAATAGAGAGAAAGCCAAAAACGTAAATGCATAAGAAACAATTTGGTATGTAAACGTATAGAGTTGACCCAAATTAAAAACAAATTAACCTGTAATTACCAAAATAGAACAAAAATTTAACACTCCCATGCTGAGAAAATATCAAAGGAATGTGTATGTTTGAGTATTTGACTCGTCCCACCAACACATTCTACACAATCACTCGAAATAGTTGGTTTAATTATTTTTAAATAAAAGCTATTTTTTTTTTCATTCAAAAATTTTATATAAAAATTTAAGGCCACAACAAATATGCACATATATGTATGTATGTAGAGAGAAATAACAAAAATGAAAATCATATTTTTTTGCGGCTGAAAAGGATGTTATATGCTTCATTTTATTCTACACTGAGAAAACGATTTGATTGAATATACCAAATGTATACATATTTGATATAGTTATAGCCCCAATGACAAATAGCAACGCGACGAACACACAATGGGTATCATGTTTATATTTGGGTAGCGAAGCAATACGGGTATTGCTCTATCCTCAAAAAACTGCCAAAAGAACAGACTAATCTTCCAACAGATTGCATCTGCTCTACTCTCAACTTCGAGA
The DNA here is from genome assembly GCA_963662105.1 of Meiosimyza platycephala. Lineage (NCBI taxonomy): Eukaryota > Metazoa > Arthropoda > Insecta > Diptera > Lauxaniidae > Meiosimyza > Meiosimyza platycephala. Next base: position 100,178,386 of record OY759208.1, on the reverse strand, counting down.
AAAACTTTCAGGTGAAGATTCTGGAGAGGGTTCCATGGGAGGAGAGCACTATCGACTTAAATTTTGAAACCGCCATATACACCGATGGGTCAAAGATTGACTGCGGTGAAGGTGCGGGGGTCTACTCAAAAGACCCAATAATTTCTCAATCTTTTCGCTTACCCAATTCAGCTGTTCGACCCTTGCCAGAATTAGACTCAAATATCTAGGGCAAGCTTTCTTTAACAACCTCAGCGAATTGGCCGAAACTGAAATCGGATCGCTGCTTAACTATCTCAACAGGATTAACTGGATATAGCTTTTATCAGGGTCTTAACTAAAATTTCTTGACAATCTTCTTACCAGTTTTGTAGTTTTGTAGGGTCACTTATGTGGTTTTAAGACGGCACACCAGTGCTTCTTAATGGCTTCTAGCTTGGATGCTAAGCCGCCACTCTAACCTAATCTAACCCATCATTTTCTTCTTCATCTATGCTTTAACTCCTGTCCGAGCATAGAACCCTTATAAGTCGTCATTTCCCTTATTCAAGGATTTAGTGTGCCAGCGATCGTTTTTACGTTGTTACGTTCGCATTTTCTTTAAAGTTGGGGATTTCATATCCCTTTTAGGAATTTGTGATAGAGTGATATAAACAACCAAAGGAACTAAATAAATACTTATATGATGAGTTCAGTTAAAGTTATCCACATTTCTTATTTAAGTTTATATTCTATTGATGTCAAAACAACTGATGTTTGATAACGAATTTGAGGTCCTTGGAGAATTTTCGGGAATGGTTATCGTCAGTAAAATATTTAGGGGAATACATTTTTTTCTATATTTGTAATCGTTTTTGCATTAAAAAGTCTTATGTATTGTAGTGTGTAAACATTTGAGGAAGAACCAACAAAAATTATGGGAAAATACTATAAAGCTCTATCTGGTTTATTTAAGGGAGAAGCGCTTTTAAAATCTGACAACAATGATCAAAACTTTTAAAGTAATTTAAGAGATCCTTTCGCATTGTAGTGCCATGACATAACTATATGTCTCCCAACAAGCCTTAAGAAATTAGTCCTATATTTTGTGCTCATCAAGTAGGAACCGATGGTAAAAGAAAGTCACGTGCCTGTCACTAACTTTCCCGTTGGGTACCTTATGTACAGCACATTAAAATGTTTAGTTTATAAATATTAAATTCATTATAAACATGCACACTAGGGTGATTCAAAATTTTTCTTTTATTTCAAACAGGTTTAATAGTAGCAGGTACACGACAGAAAAATTCTGGTGCAATTTGAGCTCATAATATTATTATTTACTGGTGGCTCATCGAGCTTTTTTGTTTTCCATACGATTTGTATGGGAAGAAATGGTTTACTTGATATTTGTCTCTATATCTCGTGAAAAAAAAATCTTTCATAAGCGAGACCTAGCCCATCGGAAAGAACACACAATTTTCTAAAAATAAATAGCAAGGAGAGTTCATAATATTAATATTTACTGGTGGTTCATCCAGCTTTTTAATTTTCCATACGATTTATATGGGAAAGTATGCCTTATTAGACAGTTTCGAGTAAGTCTAGTAAAAAAAAAAAGTCTAACACGAATGAGACTAACTCCAGCGGAAAGAACATTTTTACAAAAAAAAACAAAAAAAAAGACAACCAAAAAAACAAAAAAATTTTTTTTTCTCATTCTTCGAAATATCCTTAAATTTTGAAAGCTTATAAGCTAATGAAATACTACCTCCACGAAAAAATAACGAAACACTTTTTTATAGAAAATGTTATGGTCTTTCTAATGGAATTCGTCTCACTTCTGTAAGATTTTTTTTTCACGAGATATAGAGACAAATATCTAGTAACCCATTTCTCCACATACAAATCGTATGAAAAACTAAAAAACTCGATGAGCCACCAGTAAATATTAATATTATGAGCTCAAATTGCACCAGCATTTTTCTTTCGTCTACCTGCTACTATTAAACCTGTTTGAAATAAAAAAAAAAAATTTGATTCACCCTAATGCACACAGAGAAATGTATTCATACAGATAGTAACCATGCATGAATACGCGCTTATATAATAATATTTTATGTACATACATATATGTACATTAGAATGATTAAATTTTTTGTTGTTTCGAACAGGTTTAATAATTGCATTTTCATGAAATAAAATTCTGGTACAAGAAGAGCTCATAATGGTTGTTTATGAAAATGTTGAAAAATATGATGCTCTTTCCAATGGGCCTGGTACCGTTTGTGTAAGATTTTTCTTTTACGAGATATAGACGATACTGTATAAGGAAGCATTCTTTTCCATGTAATTCCTATGGGAGACTAAAAAGTTCAATGAGCCACCAGCTAACAGCTCTCCTTGCACCAACATTTTTTTTCATGTACCTGCAACTATTAAACCTGTTTGAAAAAATAAAATAAAATTTTTGAATCACCTTAATGTACATCTGTATGTATGTATGTTTGTATGTATGCATGTACGTATAGTATAAGCGCAATTAGATAAAATTACGACGAATAGTTCAATATTTGCACAGGGGTTAACTTAATTTGCGTTCTTTTCTTGCCAACTATAATAAAAAATAATAAATGACATTGCTTAGGAACTCTTCATTGCCGTATATCCACACACATACATATAGACCAGTGATTTACATACACACATATGCATTATATATGTAATAAATAAACTTGTTGCTGTAGATTGATTGGTTGGTTGGTTCTTGCAATAATCAAATAGGATTTTTCATTTGCTTTACATATATAAATTTGATTTATTTATACACACTCACATACAGTGGCGTCAATTCGGTAGGGCTGGGGAGGGCATTGCTTCCCCCTCCCGCCAAGGATCTGATGCTAGTTTTTATTCAAAACGCCAATTCAATAAAACCATCTTATAGTATGAAATTATAATTCTCGTCTAATCCCCCCCAAGGTTTTGGTGAAGTGACGCCACTGTTCACATAGCAGCTGTACTACATACATATATTAAAAGATAAGATAAGAATAAGAAGATAAGAACAAATGCGAATTCAAGTTTTATGTACATATATGTATTTTGAAACCGAATTCACATCATAGAGTTATATTGGGGAACTGCTGCAAAAACAGAACTAGTTATGACAGACATGGACTCTAAACAATTTTGTTCAAAATGTCGGCAATTACCAATTATCTATGAATATCTCAACTTACAGACGTACTATTTTAAATCTTTTTTGTTGAATATGAAACAAACATATAGCCGTCAAAAATGGTATTTGTCAGCTTAAGATTTGTTATTAAAAATATTGGTACGTAAAGCGCTTTCCTTACTTTTTATTTTCCAGATCAAAAGCTTTCATAAGGCTTTAGAATTTTCACATAAAAAATAATTTTATTTAAGTTATAATTTAAGTTTTGTTCACCTTTTATTTTGAATTGGATAGTTCCAAGAAAAATGCTCTTCATAAGAATTATACTTCAATAGTTTTTAATTGCATCTGGAATACAAGCAATTAAACACACCGATTTCTTATCATCTAACCCATAGATATGCAAAATTTTGGAAGCAGGAGTCACTTACAACAAAAGCAACATAAATAACAATTAGAACAAGAGAAGAAAACCCCACCATAACATAACTGGTAACACCATACGCATATAAGTAAGTATAAAGGATAGTTCCTTAAAATTATATATTATTTTCTTACAAATATTACGCTCATAGATTTTAATTTAAAAGCTTCAAGCTCTGCACTTGAAAGTTTTACCAATGTATTTTGTGTCGCATATTTCAGTTTTACATAAACTTTTGTCTATAATTAGACAATTTCTGCTTTTATGTATCAAATAAGCAGAAATGCCATTAATTTTAGACAATATCCGATAATACAACAAATAATTTACTATAATTTTGATAACAGTTGTCAACAAGTAATTTATAGTGTACATATACGATACCATTGAAGTTCAGCTTTGGTTTAAAAAAAAAAAATAATATCCAAAATAAAGAAAATATTTTATGATTTCTTTGGTATAGCTTACGAAGTCTATTCAGATTGTGACATAAAAATCTGAAGCTCGGGCACTTCAGTGAAAAAGTTCAGGAAGAAAAGATTTACGGATGCTTGAACATCCATTGTTACATTGTGCTTAACAAAGTTTGTGCTCCAAGCCACTAAGGCTGAATTGTGAAGAACTTCTTGAATGAAAAATTTCATAGATCAAAAGTTAACAACGCAACGCCACTTGGTGACATTTGGCCATTAACATTTTTTTTAAGAAATTTATATACTGCACTCAATCTCAATCTCTCAATCTCGTCTTCAGGTACATTGCTAAGGCATGGAGCATGAAATTTTCATGGTATTTTGCTTTTATTGAGCAAATACCGTGAAGCTTTTTAGCTGTTATAAATTTTCAGCGGCTTTTTTGTTTTTTGTCAACAACAAAAGGTTTCCGTCGTGAAGTTCGGAAATCGATTCGATCTCTTTGCTTATCAGGTAAATTGATTTTTGAACTGCAAAGCATGAATATTGAGTTAAAGGTTTTTGTTTTTCTGTACACTCAAAAAAAAAATATTTTTTACCAAAAATGATATACATAGATGGAACTACTTCAAGTGTTTGGGAAAATTTTTGTGGTAAATAATAATATTTTTGTAACAAACACTTTTAATTTTACTCACAAAAATGTCGAATTTATTTGTCATTAAAAAAAAATGTTTCATGCCATCGAGGAGATTTGAACCTAGATCTCCACTGTTCAGAGAAACGCACATCTTACCCAACTGATCTATTCTTACTATTGTATGTACTGCGTTTAACTTAAATAATATTACTACAACACCCAATGCTCAGGTTCGAGCCCCGCTGGATGCAAACAAAAAATGGTTTTTTTTTTTTAATTAAATGATAAATCGTTTGTTGAAAAGAAGAAGTGTTTGAGACAAAAGACAAGTGTTTGTCAAAATACTTTCATAAATTGAATTGTTTAACTGAAATATTTTAATGATTTTTCATAAATAATTATATCTTATGGAAGTAACCTTTCATGAAATTTTTCTAATATTGTCCAGAAATACTTATAGTTTAAGTAATAATAAGTGTTTATTTTAAACATTCGATAATTTTCCACAAACCCTTTCTAAGCACTCCTTTTTTTGAGTGTAGACTCTAGAATAACAAACTTTGGATCAGGTTTTTGAGTAGTTGGTAAATCAGGGAAGAAATTAGCACTTTTATTAACAGTGGTTTTGTTTCGTTTTTTTTTTGACTGTCGGCAAGCGGAGTAAATCGATTGTCCCCAAAAATGGGTAGCCCAGGCGCCATATTAGTCACAAGCGCACTCACATGATTTTAATAATATTTTTGATTATTTTAAAATCAAAATTCGAATGCGGCGCGAAGAAAAGAGTTGTAAATAATGTGGCAAACGTAAGTCAAAACAATACACTGCTAGAGAGGGAAAGACGAACTGCTCAGCACGAGTGATAGTCGGAGACTGATATTTTATTTTAAACATAAAAATTGCACGACTGTTTCATTGAGTGATGGTGATAGGTAACTTAACTTCAGGCGAATAGCATCAATTTGAAATACCATTTAAATTCACAAATTCACAAACACGAAAAAAATTAATTGTTTTTAAGCCATTAATTAAAAAATTATAAAAAAATTTTTTTTTTGAAAATTTTTAAATGATAAATTAAAGTTCAATTTATCCTCATTTGGATTGGTTCATTTGCTATAGACCAACAAGATTTTGTTTATAAAGTTACTCAAAGTTTAATTTTGCAATAACTTTGTTAACGTTTTCTCAACATTTTGATAAAAATCTGAATGATCATTTAATTTTTGCAAATTACACGTATTCTAACCCATATTTGAACATATTTTAAATGATTTAAAAAAATTTACAGTTTAATGTTTTACGCCTTTTTTATGGCAAATAAAAATTTTTAAAATTATTACTTTGTTGCAAACCCTTTATTCTGGAAGATACAAGCACATATCTTTGGTATAGAGGAAACTACATTATTAATGAAATCCTGCGGTATCCCTTCCCAGAATATTTTCAAGGATTGAAACAAATCCGCCAAATCCATGATTTTGCAATTTCTCTCTTGATTTTCAATAGGACTTAGGTCAGGGCAGACCAACCAAGAAATTCAATTCTATTGCTCTGAAGCCACGCCTTAAAAATCTAAAAGGTGATTATGGATCGTTGTCCTGTTGGAACCTCCACTTAAGTGGCAACTCTTCATCGGCATATAGCAACATCACATCTATTAGTATGCCATTTTGAAATTAATCGAAACTCGTAGGGTTGGCCATTTAAGTGCTTCAAAATTTTCGGCATTAACACGAATCATGCGGCCACAACGAATAGGCATGTTGACTGATAGGCTGAATTATTTATCGTTTCTGGTTTTCGAGCACAAACGTCTTGGGTCTATAGATCTAGACATGGTTTTAAAAAGATTCAATGCACTGAAAGATCGCATAGCACATCTATTTTAAGTTATTGTTATTGTTTTAAAAAAAAATAAACTGTAAACATAAGTAGTATAATCATAAAAATAATTTTTTTAATTGCTTTTGTTTTTGAAGTTTTCCTAAAAATCGCGTGAGGGGAAAATGAAGCGCTAGGGGGGGGGGGAGGTTTCCCCTATGGTAGGTACGGGCCTAACGGAGACTATGAGATCATGTCCTACGGCAGCCTTAAATGTACTTTTACACCTGCTAACTCTCAATTCCTTTATTAAAGCAGCTGCTGCGTGCAATGCGATTAGGCTCAAGGAAGAAGCCGGTAATTGGTTTTCGAAGCAATATGGTCATTGCTCTATACTCGACACCTTATCAATCGAGCTTTCAAATTCCCCAACGGACTACATCTGTCCTACACTAAGCTTTGAGAAAAGTTTTCAAGGAGCGAATTCAGTGGAAAGAGGGCAATCTCAACTTAAGTTTTGAAACTACTATGTTCACCGATGGGTCCAAGATGGACTGTGGAGTAGGCGATATCGTTATCACTAGCACTAATCGTTATCTTTTCATGAAACCCATGAGAAAATGAAGAATTTAAAAAAACAAAGTTATGAAAATCCATTATTCATTAAGGAAATACCGACAATTTGAAAGAAAGTCCTTTCAGAAATTTTTTCCATATTTTTAATTTTAGCATACAAAGTTCAAATTACCACAACTTTGAAAATGTGTCTTTTGAGCGAAGTAAAAAAAATCCGGGTCTCTTAAAATTGAGCATAGAATGATACCTGTAAATTTTAAACAAATCGATGACATTGATGGGGATACCTTAATCGATTTGAAAAATAATTTGCCTTTATAAGAAAAAATGGTTTTTAAATTGATTGGCTAACAATTAAAGTTTTACAAGCATTTATGTGAAGTATGTTGTTTGAAAAGTACATTTGTTTGAATTTGGCCATTTATATGGAAAATTGGGGCGAATCGAAAAAAATTATTAGCATACGGAAAATTTCTCTATAGAAAATATTTTCGCTAGTCGTTTTGGGAAATCTTGTTGAGTAGTGTAATTTAATTTTTTTGAAACATTTTAATTGTTTGAGTAAACAGACTTAAAATTTTATTTTAAAAAATGTTAGCTTTTTATATATGTATGTATAATTGAAGTTCTTTCTATGGTACTCGTATTTTAAATATTCTACTGACCCTTGAAAATTTAAATGTACGTACGCAATCGATAGTAATTTTTTTTTCTGCCGATTTTTTTTTTTTAAATTTTACCTAACCAATTATGAATTTTATTCCATTATTTCTCTTGTTGCAGTTGTTGTTGCCACATGTCCTTATTAAGTATTAAATTGATTGACGTGTAGTTATTGTAGTTGTTGGGTTGGGAGGTCTTTATCACATAATAACAGTTGCAAACTATCACACGGTAGATGGGCACTTTCCTGTTTTGTTTTTGTTTTTTTTTTATATAAGAAATAAATATTATTGATTTAGCTGTATAAACTTAATATTTTAAATTTTAAAAGTTTATTTCTTTTGATTTTCTATATTGAAAATTTTTTTTTTTTGCAAGATTCATTTCATATTGAAATTTTTTTGGTATAAAAAGTTGTAGTAATTTTATTTTAAAAATTGTAATAATTTTGTTTTTCAAATAAATTCAATATTTGGCAAAAAGTAGTTAGCGTAGCGTAGATTTATACATTTTTAAACAATGTTTGCAAAGCTTAGTGTTAAACTTATAAGATTTTTAAAGTTATTACGATTTTTCACAATTCATTCATTAATAATTTTATGTAGTATTTAATAAAAAAAAAGGAATTATTTATTTATTTTTTATGTTAACAATAAATCATTTTTTATAATATCACTTCAACTACATTGAGTATCCTTTAAAAAGCACAATCCGTTATTTACAACCGTTACAAATGACAATACTCAGACGAATGTAAAAGCGTGCGTGAGGACAATCACATATTAGTCCGAACTTCCTGTTCAGTTACCGATTAATATCCTTTAGTAATCGTCTATTCGTTCAGTCAAATACGAGCGCTAGCCACATACATATATACATATATATATATCCGTGCTAACAAACTAGAGCAATGACAAAAACAACAACAGTATAAAAATTTGATATTGATGTCAGATACTAAGTACCTTTACAATATGACAAACTGTCGTATGCACTTACTTACCTACAATGTACATATGCATGTATGTATGTATGTATGCATACGGCAGTGCTGCTTATTTTTAATTCTATTTGAATTATAGCCATCTCCACCTGTACACAGTGGTAAGCACATAAATTAAAAAAAAAAAAAAAATATTTTCTGAAAAAAAAATTTTTAAATTTTTTAAATGTGATCAAAAAGGTCAAAATCAGAAATGCTAATTAGGCGTTCTACCCCCATGTTATATGCAAAGTTTTTTTTAATTGCTACATTTTTCAGTCCGGAAGCCGAAAATAAGAAACTCACTTTATAAAGTTTATAGCTGAGCTGTTTATAAAAGGGGTTCATATTTGTGATATTTTTTTTTTTTTTTTGACGGCATTTTTTTAATGGTGTAAGCCAAATTCATTCCGGATAATTAGAATGGATCGTTACACCAGTGAAGAACGTGTTTTAATTATTAAAACTTATTTTAAATATGATTTAAGTTATTTAGAAGTTGAAAAATCAAAATGGCAATACAATTGCTGTGAATGGTGCTCGATATCGAGAGAAGATTACAAACTTTTTGTGGAATCAAAGTGCCATACACCAACGGAATCAGTCGATCTTTTGAAAGAGAAGTTTAATAATTGCATTATTTCTCGAAGAATAGACGTGAATGTCCATCGAGATCATGCAATTTAACACCATTGGATTTCTTATGCGGTTCTTGAAGAGTAAAGTTTTATCCGGATAATCCTCAAACTGTTTAACACCTCAAAGTTGGAGCCCGAATTTTGAAAATTTTTTGTATCCCTCAAATAAATATTTTATTATATTCAACTTTTCGAAAATTAAAAAACGAAACAATGAGACCAATTAAAAGTCAGTGCGTCAAATAAAACCCTATTCTAATTCTAATGAAAAATTTTATATATTCACGGAAAATATGATTTTGTAAACAAAACTGTATTCATTATGGCCTAGAGTAAAGCACTATTGCTTTTGAGCAATGATTACAAATTAATTAATTCTGCAATCTGAATTTCCAAATTATTATAATAACGAGAAAAAACACAATTGAAAATTGTGTTAAAAATTTAAAAATATAGTCAAATAAAGTTCCTTTTTACCACTTAGTTTTAAGCAGCGAAACAGCGATTCGGTAAACGTAATAAAACTAAAAAAGCCGTAAGCAAAATTACGGTGAAATACGACACGGTAATGGATGTTTACGGTAGACGGTAGATTGCGCTAGATTCAGTTCCGGATTAGCCCATAAGCAAATTAAGCAATTGCCTAGGGCATCACGTCTCGGGGGGCACCATAAACAGCACCGAAAAAATATTTCATCGCATATGAAAGGCTGTTTGAAAACCCGCGCGTTTAAATTGATTTTATAGTCAGAGAATAAACGTCAAAAATTTTTCAATGTAGTAATAAAAAAATATTAAATTTTCTAAAAAGAAACAATAAATTAACATCTAAAATTGAAAAATAAAATGAGTGCTCTGAACGTAAAGAAAATAATGAAAAATAAAAGCAGTCAAAATAAATTTGAAGTTTACAATTCAGCTTGCGCAGCACAAAACAGCTGATTTCATGATTTCACCAGCCAAAATTCTTCTGAATAAAACCTGTAACTTCGTACACAGTGAGCTGGCTACCTGCTTAAAAATTTTTTTTTTATGAGAAATTACTCGGCGATAAGTATCGCCGACTAAATTAACTATAATTCTCATACAAAAAAAAAAAAATGTTTAGCGGGTAACCGCGTTAAAAAAAACACGGCTATTGTAACGCAATTGCATTTATATAACGTTATGTAACGCAATTTTGATGAATAATACTATTTCAATTAGTTATTCCGTTACGTTACGTGTAACACTTTGCAACACTGATAACGATATGACAATATTTGAAGCAACTTGCACTTCTGCACTGACATACAGTTCAGCTTACTAAAAAATAATACAAATAACTAATAAAGGGAACTATCAGGTGCATAACTAGTCATTTGGATCACAAAAAAATATTGGTTATACAAACGAAGTCTGTTATAGCGATGGCCCAGGAAGTTATATAGTATATTGTAGTTGAAGGCAAAAAGACTCAACCTTCAATTAACGTAATTATTTATTATCAAAGGACATTTTTTTACAAAAATTATACTAGTGTCCTTTACAATTAATTGCTTATAATTAATTAGAAATAAAAAGCAAACGGAAATGTCCGCTATCGTGAGAAGTTATTAACTTTGCAAACCTTTAAACAATCAGCGTCAATACGTTCTAAAAATAAATTCAAATCAAAACAAAAATAGAAAAGTTTACTATTTTTATACACAAAATTGTAACTCAGACTACTCACTATACGTTAATACTCAAACATTCGTGTATCTATATAATTGATAGGCAATCAAAATTTTTTTCTTAGCGAGTTTTTTTAAATTTTTTTTTGTCATTGTTGTTAGGACTTATAGCAGGTGAAACAGTTTTAGTCAATCGTGTTTGACCTTTACATGCTCTACAACTACATGCTATATGTACATATGTGTATACTTCTATTAAAAAACCTAACAGATTAAGGAATTATTCCAAGCTACAAAAAAAACCATGAGAAATTCTATGTCAAAACGGAAAGACAGCTTAAGTCCTTTTTCCTAAAGAATTGTTAGCTGTGAGTGATAGTTGGGGCCATACTAATCGATTGATACTTTTCGGGACTTTTCAACACACCAGAAAAACTATAACTACTTTTGTAAAGGATTTTAAGACAATTTCCATCACTTTTTTGGGAATGTGATACTGAACTTCCACGACTTTCCACAAAACAAGCTACTGTTTTGAGTTACAGTGAAATTCCCCATAATCGGACACCCACCGTCGCCGGTTATGGGAGATGTTCGCTTAACGGGAAGGAATAAAAAAATTTTTTTTTGTATTAACTTCGATTGGCTCAATATCTAATGTTGGGTGTCATGATGCGACTCTACATTTTTGATGTGGTAAAATGCTACAAAATCATCTCCGGAAAATGCTTCAAACGGGCTACTTGTTTCAATGCCTCATCATATGAAGTTATGGGGTCAGCAATTTTTTCATCAACTTCGTCTTCAGACTCGCTTATCTCTGGAGTGGCGCTTTGATTTTCAAATTGTACTTCAGTATTGTTATATTCAGTTAATAAAATTTAATCGATTTTCGAAAATTCGTCAAAGCCAGTCAGAAAAAGTCCAACTCTACTGAACATTTTTGACTTAAATGTGTAGGTATATTAGCATTATTAGGGGAACCACCAAATTCGCTTCTTTCAAAACAAAAACTAATAAGAATTGGTAAAAAAGGGAAGTACTACAAATTTAATAGAATTCTTATTTAATTATGTCCATTTAAAAGAGATATTTTGATCGAAATGATATAGAATATAGTGTCCGCGTCCGGTTATTGGAGCGTCCGGCTATCGGAATTAATTTTGTATGGAAAAGTTAATGAAAAGTGAGTGTGTCCGGCTATGGGAGCTGTCCGGTTATGGGGGCTGTCCATAATGGGGAATTTCTCTGTATATCCTTTTTTTCATAATTTTGAATGACTTGTTAACGGACATGAAACATATGAAAAATAGTGAGTGCACCTATATATATGTATGTATGTATATAGGTACTCATGTATGCTATGCAATGATACAAAACCTTGGCTCGATAAATAAAAAATAATTATCATTATGACACGAATACAGCCGGTCATATACATACATACGTGACATTAAAGCTTGGCAATTTCGGTGTCATACGTAACTCCTTCAACTACCGCGTATAATTGGTGGCTAAGAAAAATTTACTATATTTTCTTTTTAAGGTTATGACGTAGTTAAAACGTAATAAATAAGAAAAAGCAGCAATTTTTCCTATAAATTACATCAATTCAATTTGTATTGATTTATTATAGAAATAAGAATTAAATATTTATGGAAGATATAAATGACAGACGCACGTCTTCCATTGTGCATATCAGCAAGTACCTATAAATGTTATACGAATTGTTATAATAGTGAGAGCAAATTGTATAAGAGATATGAGAAATGAAGAGTTTCATTCGGCAACAAGTGAATATTGGAAAAGGGTAGGCTACAAAAGTAGCCAATTAGTATGAGCGCTCACTCATAAGAAGCTCAAGTGTTGAATTCGTTCGTCTGTTCGGAAATATGTTCGGTTTTTTGGAGATAGCCAGGAGCAACACCACTTTCTCAAGTTAGTCGCCTTCGAAATTCTCGGAGAGTTTTATTTATGTTTTGATGTTTTTGTATTATTATTACTGGCTTTCATGCTCCGTATGCATTTGAAAAGTTATCAACATTTTCTTTTTTTTTTGAAACAGAGAAAACTAAACTTTGAATTCTACCCTCTACTACTAAGCAAATAAAATCTAAAAATCTCGCTTACACTAAACGGATGCAAACATTCTGGTAGTAATCATCTAAATGTTTCTCTCATTCGAATAAGTACCAGATAAGAGTAAGACAATAAAAAGTGGCATAAGCTAACGCCAGTCAATTCGATCTTCCCCGGCTGGAAGGACAGACTCTTTTACTTTCTAAAAATCTAAATACCTAGGAACTATTCTAGATCAAAATTTAATTGGAAAGGCAACATCGAACAGAGAGCGAAGAAAGTTTGTGTAGCTCTCTATGCCTGTAAAAAAAGACCTTCAGCAAAAATTGGAGTCTTCAACCAAAAACAGTGCCATTGTGCGACAATTCTCACCTATGGCTGTTTAGTATATTGAGCGGCCATTAGCAAGATCTACAACCAGAAAAAGTTAGCGAGGTCACAAAGGATTGCTTGTGTGGACATGATCAGAGCAATGAGATCATGCCACACGGAAGTCCTCAACGTTTTCTTACACCTGGTACCTCCCAATAACTTCATTAAAGCAACTGCGTCTTGGCTGCTGTGTAGCGAAACAATTCACAAACTGCTCCATCCTCAACACGCTGCTAAGTGAACTGGCTGATCTTTGAACCAATAATCACAATTGTGCACAATCTATTTCGAGAAAAACTTGCAGATGAAGTTCCCAGAGAGAGTACAATGTGAGGAAAACACTAGGAATCCTAATTTTGAAATCAAACGTATACAAAGATGAACTGTGGGGTAGGGGGGGGAGGTCTATGCAAAAGACCCAAAAATATCACAATACTTACGCTAACCCAATTCAGCAATAGTTTTCTGAGCAGAAGTTTTCGCTATTCTCGAACAAGGGAAAGCCAGGAATCTTTTTCGATAGCCGGGTTACTATCAAGGCTTTCAACACGTAGACGATAAAATCTACATAAATTAGTAGAGCAATGCAGGAGGAAACATAACTCTCTCGTGTGGGTTCCAGGCCACAAAAGCATTGAATGTAATGAAAAGGACTGAAGAATAAGCAAGGTATGGGTCTCTCTCGACCAGCGTGTGCAATCTTCGCTCGATATATGTAAGTAGTTAAGGAAAATGTTTTTTTACTTTTTCTTTCTAGACATCAAAGGACTGGAGTATCCTGAAAACCTGTAAGACAACCAGAGCAATATGTGTTCTGCCCTTGCCAGAGCCTGGCGCAGCAGCTTAACTACCTCAACAGGACTAACTGGATCGTTAACAAGGTTTTTCTTTTTAAATTATTTTGAAAACCTTCTTTACCAGATTTTAAAGGCAAAACTCTTCCTTGGAAGGAATGCCATCTGAATTTTTCGACCAACGAATATAGCACTGCTAAAGGCTTATGTTGACAAAGATCCAAGAAATGATTGCTGACGAGCTCAGCTTACATGCTGTATGACAATGCACGAACAGGTCTGATGGATGAGTTTCACGACTTTAAATAACGATAAGAAAGAGGCAGGTGTACGTTTAGCTCAATTTTACATTAAACAAAATTTGAAAATTGAAAATTTCATTCTAAAAGTACGACCCCGAAATCAAACAGCTATTTAAAGTATGGAGCCCAATAGAGCATGTCAGTGCGTTAAAGCAAATGTCAGAAATATATAATATATATATATATAAATAATATATATTGTTAGTCCCGTCGTGTTGCAGGATTTTTTCTTTGTTTGTACGATTTTGGAAGCAGTCACAAGAGTTTGAAAGAATAATGGCCAATGTTTTGGAAATTCTGAAAACAGTAAAATGACAACATACGGGTATATATTTACTATAAATAAGTAATATGAATTCCTTATATTTGATTTTTATCATTATATCTTAGTTACAGAAGTAAGGCTTTGAAATAAATCAACATTTTAAGTATTAAAATTAATTGGCTTTTTTGTAAAATATTATATAACCCACCACCGTATAGTATTTTTATATTTACTTACATTACCCAACACCATATATTCATTTGACTTCGAAAGGTCTTGAATAAAAAACTTATACTATTTCAGGCATTTTAACTCATGTTGCATTGAACGATATCCGCAGCTTCACAACTTTCATTTTCTGCATTGAACATCATTCCGATGGGACAGTTTTCATAGCTTATAGAACCGTTTGATTGACAGATATAGTACGATTGACAATTATCATCCTGATTAGCGTAACGTTGACCTATTGTTACATTTGTACATACCTAAGAAATAGTAAAGAAATGTTCGTATTATTTCACAGATATATAATACTTCAAAAACTTTACGATACCTTTGTATCTGGATAACGTTTTTGTGCAACTGGTGGTTTCTCTGCGGCAACACATTGTACTTTTTCGTTTACGCAACGTGATGTGGCAGCATCAAAGAACATACCATTGGAACATTCAAATACTTTCGGAATACCTTTTATGCATTCAAAATATGAGCGACATTGATCATAGACGTAAGGATAATAGGTAGAATCGCGAAGACCCACACAAATCTGAAATGTCAAAAAAGATTTTGTATTGATTTATGTCAACGAAGAAAATCAAAAGAAGAGTAGAAATTTATATATCAATGGTTCAGAAAATAGAGAGGCTATTTTTAAAAAAACATTCATGAAACAACAAAAAAGTTCTGTGCTTGATATTAATTTAAATTTGAGATAGTACTACCTAGATCGCTGTCTAAAGCTATCAAGCCACTCATATGAATCTTAACATTTACAGTACTTACCAATCCAGTTGCAGTAACTAAGCCATCTTCCGTCTTTGCACTTGGATTGCACTCCATCAGCACATCCTTTTGACACATATTTTCTGTCTTACTAAAGTTCTCACCCTCTGCACATTCATTTGCAATTTTCTGTCCATTCATGCACACGAAGTAACCACGACAATTGTTGATATCGCGTGTCAGTTGTCCATGTTTTCCATTACATACACCAACACGCTGTCCATTTTCAAGCTGACAAGTACCATCATTTTGACGACAAAATCCTAATATACTATCATAGCTTTCACCGTTGCGACAACGCTGTGACACCGCCTGTTGCTCATTGCACGAAATATACAGTCGGCAATCATCCTGTTCAGCCATAGATATACCATCTTCGCGTTCAAGGCAAAGGCTTGAAAAATTAGTTGATTGATCCATACATTGCTTGACAAGTGCAGCACTTGGGTCAATCTCCTCGCTGGATTCAAGCTCTACAGTAATATCGTTATCGTAGACCTGACATTGATAGGTTGTTGTATTAAAGAAGTGACTCACATAGCAGCGTTCATGACGCAATTTGCTGTTGATGCAGACATAGAAATTATTACAATTTCCTGGATCGGGCATTAAATCGCCATGCCTTCCTATACAAACAATTGGATCTGGTGGCACAGGCTTATTATTTGGTTTATCGCTGTCGACAAGCGGACATGAGCCATCATCAGCCATGCACATATAGAGGGCAGAATCGAAGAAGCTTTCAACGCCGCATTGTTTATGTTGGGCAACACCATCGACACAAATGTAGTATTTCGTGCAGTCACCTTTATCAACAATAAATGAGCCATCCGTCAGATTGCCACAACTGTGCGTCGAATTGCTACCATCAACCAGCAGTCCATTTTGGCATTCTCTTTCATCATCCGGTAGACAGCGGCGGAGCACAGCGTTGAATTTATAATTATCTGGACATTCAATCGGGACTGCAAGTCCACGCACACAAGCGTAGTAAATGTTGCAGTATAGCTCGTGAGGTAAGCGCGCACCATGCTCTTGATCAGCGCATACGCTACGTGTTGGCTCTTTGCGGCATTGACCATGATCCTGGCGGCATTGACGTGTAAAATTGTGATAGTATTCACCTGAAGAGATGTAATGATTATTAAAGTAAAGTATCACACAGCCATAAAAAATGTTAGACTTACCTTCAGGACAAACATACAATTGCGTGCCATACACTGTTGAGCACATGTAGTAACTTTTGCAGTCATTTGGATTTGATACCTTCGTGCCATTTTGCTGTCCCTCGCATGGGCCTGTCAAAGGTATTTGACATATACCGTCGTTTGGACGACAGTATCTCATGTCGGCATCAAAGAAACTGCCACTAGTGCAGCTTTGTTCCTTTGTTGTGCTACCATTGTAGCAAAGGTAAAACTTTCCGCAATCATTTGGATGCGGAATAGCAACACCATCATCTTTATTGGTGCATGGATTTCCTTCTTCAATTTCAGCTTCAATATCTGCATCGAATCCTGACGCATTTTCCATCTCTTGAGTCTTGTTACATGCGCCTATTATACAAATGCCAACCTGTTGCTCAAATCTATAACCCTTTAGGCATACGCCAGTCTTCCAGTTTCCTCCAATACAGTGATAAAAGTCGGCGCAATTTCCGCTCTGTGGATGTGGTTTACGCTCACCTTCATAGCAGGCACGTCTTAAGCCATTACTGGAGCAGCTGCCATCATTTGACACACATTTGCCAATGACATCATCAAACACTGTGTTGTTCATGCAGTCACCTCTTACCCACTCTCCCTGTTTGCAGCGCTCATAGGCGGTACAGTTAAGCGGGAATGTACGCCGACTACCTTCGGAGCATTGTTGTACGCCATTACCGTTATTGATCGATGCGCAAGTACCATCTGCAGGCAAACAAGATTCCTGAGCAACATTATAGTATTGCTGTGCAGCACATGTCTGCTGATGCCATTTTCCAGCTACGCAAACGTAAAACTGCGCACAGTCAGAGACAGATGCACGCAGTGTACCTTCCCGGGAACATTGCTGATCATCGAGCTGCTTCTCATTGGATGCTGGCAACAATTGAGCTGTTGCACATTGGCCAGCCTCGTTGGGCACACAGTAGTTTTGCTTTGGATGGAAGTACATGCCAAGTGGACAGTACTGGAACCACCACTCACCTTCGAGACACATAAAATACATAGCACAATTATGTTCATAAACGCGCACTTGTGTATGCCTGCAGCGGCTGCTTGTAGTCGTCGCGTTGAGGGTATGATTTTGTTCTGCATTTTGACAAATGTTCGTGTCATTGCTGCTAGTGACGCAAGTTTGTAGTGTTACGGCAAAATATTGTTGTTTAGCACAATTTTTGCTGCGCCATTTGCCACGCCCACAACGTAAGTACGAGCCACAATATCCAATTTTACTGGGCAGCAACGCATTTTCGTTTTGCTCATTGCACACAGGTAGTCCAGGAACCTTAGCATAGGCACAAACCGTATCATCACGCGGCTCAAGACACAATTGCTGTTCCGGATTGTAATAGGTATATTCAGTGCATGTTGTACGCTTCCATAAGCCATTGCGGCATAACTCATATTGGGAGCAATTAGCGGGTACTGAACGTTTTTGGCCTTCAAGGCACATAAACTGCAGCGAAATAAAAAATAATAATAATAATTAGTTAAACAGTACAGTAAATGGTAAAAAATAGATATAAAGTTAAATAGTGATAGCTCAAGTTAGTCATCGTATCCAAATCATGTGAAATATGGGGCATTAAATTGTTTTTCTCTATCCACTTAACGTAAAAAAAAACGAAATATCACTAAATATATTGATTCCACTGAGCACGTTGTTAAGCTGTTTTGGGCACAAGAAATGATGCATATGGCTCTCTAATGAAGTTAGTAACGGCTAGATATAAATGATTAATGTTATAGGTTAAAATTGCATGGAAAATTTAAAATTAACCGTGCCTTACATAACGAATTGCAAAAGCGCACACGTCCCATACGTAGGTAATCACGTATTGCGAACTAAGGTGAAATTCGACTTTTTTAAATTTTTATTTTTTGTGGGTTTGTTTTGATGAAAATTCAAGCGGCGGAATTTTTTTTTTCGATATTTTAGCAAATAGTTTGACGCTATTACAACTAGATATGAAGTTATTAATCGAAGGCATCAAAGGAAATTTAGACAATAAAATATCGCGCGATAGTTCAATAATTGGTTGAGTTTCATACCTGCCCACTTTTCAGACAATGTCACTAAATTTCAAACCCACCTCAATTTTTAGGCTCTAAGGTTGGAAAGGAATGGCAGGCTTGTTCTTAAAATTTAACCAATTTTTCTTTTTCAACAACATAGTTTCAAATGGAAAACACTGAGAACATATTCAAAAATAAATAAAACGAAATATATTGTATTTTTGAATATGTTAGGTAAATAAAGTAATTTTTGGAAAATTATGGAACTGATTTCAAAGTTTTATGTCTATAGTTTAAGAAAGGGGTTCACAACTTATAGCGAATTTTAGAAAATATTTTTTCAAAACTTCCGACTGCCTCAAGGTTTGATTCTATACTCGCTTAAAACATTTAAGTCCATGTCAGAATATTAAGATCTTAAACAAAGTTGCGAGGAGAGTACCTTAGAGAAACTTCAAGGTAGTACACGCACCAGATACGTAATCCATACCAAATTTAAATTTAAAAAATTTTTGTGACCCCTTCCTATTAGATATACTTTATCTTACTAATAGAACTTGATCTGTAGAATCCACTATGTATGTATGTATGCACGCAATTAACAGAACTTATGCGGTTTCTTTTTGTGGACATTCACCGCTTTAAAAACTCGAGTTTTTTTTTAAGTGCATGCCGATGCTCAACTAATTTGTAAGGAGCCGGCTTGGTTGCATTTTTTTTTTTGCCGAATCTTGTTTGACAACTTAAACTGAAAAGTTTCAATGCTTTGTAATAGTAACTGTTTGAAAATATCCCAGAAAAGACACTGAATATAGAAGAATGCTAGTTTCGTTTTTATACGATATTGCGTGCCTCATTTGAAAGGAATTTTTTAGTTATAAAATATTTATTGTAAAAATAATAAAAATACAACTTTATATTGAGTTATAGGTCCACCTTTCCATATATTTTGATTATGACCCTAACAGTAAACAAATTAAAACACGTATCATTTGTATATACATATACTTATTACGCCAAAAAAGTGGAAAACTTTCCTATAGTGGGTTATCCTGAAAAACTGTGCTGATGTGGCTATTTACGGACAGTTTAGCCTAGACGTTTAATTCTATTCAGCAAACAGTCATGGCCCAAGAGCCCGCTGTACATAGTATAGTCGAGTGTATAAGATTTTAAGATGGGATGTACAGGTAAGATAGTGATGCATTGATGCATGATGGTCCAATTTTGTTATTTTAATTAAAAATGTACAAGATAACAGTTCAAATGTATGCCAAATGATAGAACTTGAAGATTATAAATAGAATTATCGAATCCTGTCTCAAACATGGGTTGCCACCGATTATTTTGGGTAAATTTTGTTAATACAGATTACCGCTTGAAATGTGTGCGAAATGATAGAGCTCGAAAAGCCTAAATAGAATATATAGGGTTGTCTGTCGAATCCTGTCCCGCTTTTGGGAATAACATTTCTTAAATGTTCGAGACAGGATTCGACAAGAGCCTGACATTTTTGGGCATCTGGACGGGCTTACCGAAGACAAACCTGGTTGGTCAGTTTCGCCAAAAAAAAACAATAACTTTCCTGTATATCCCTATACACTCGTCATTTCTACAACAGGATCTCCGTCTAATGCGAAATTTTAATTTGATTCAACATACATTTTTCTGTGCATACCCAGGTGTGTTGTCTGTAGATACAAGGAGTAAATCGTAAAAGCTTCCTATAAATTTGGTCCAAAGAAGCCATTTTTTCTTTATCTATAACTTTTAAAAAGGTACCTAAAACTTCAATTCGAAACGGCAGCTAGAACTGGAAATGTATTAATTTTAAAATAAAAAATCCACCCGGATATGTGGGTGCAGACACAAAGGTTAAGATACCCCGGAAAAATATTATTATCACATCCTTGTGGTTTTTAACCTGCTAATAGTCTGTCAAAGAAATTATCCAAGTTGCTTACTTCAATAAAGCTTTATGAAAGAACACTAATTAACATCGAACAGTGTCCGGACGACAAGTCGGAGGACTCAAATAAGTTTTGACGATTGAGAAAGAAAGTTGAGAAAACTTTTTAATGAAATCGAAATGAAATTTTAAAAAAATATTGCATGACCAACATTTAAAATGTAAAAACAAAGTGCTTCCACAAGGAAGCACTGAACAAATAGTGTTAAAATAGCGCTAGAAACTTTTTTTTTCAAGAAAAAACTCTTCGTACGAAGTCGCAGGCAACATTTGATGACCGTATCGAAAAGAAAACCCATACAGTGTTGTATCAATATGAAGCAACACAAATGTAGTAATTGATTCGTTTCATTCTACCGAGGCTGAATCTTGCAAAATGTCAAGGAAAGTTCTTATTTTGTGGAGTTGTATGACGTAATTATTAATACTTCGAGTTTACGACCTGGGGGCGTTGAGTCAAATGACGCCATATGAAAGAAAAGAGTTTACTTTATTCATTTTTTTCACAAATATTTCACTTTCGCTACGAATTAGTAGAAAATTAGATTTTTAAAAATTAAAAAAAAAAATGCTTACAATTTTTAAGCTTCAAAGGATAGATGATATTTTGTATAAAATATTTCAAATTAACATTACAATGTAACGAAACTGAGATGGAATCTCTCCTGTTCCTGTATCTTTTTTTTCGAAGTTTTGAAAAACTTTTGTGGCAATAAGAATTTTTAAAAATTCAAAGAAAATATATAAGTTATTGAGATCTTATTATAATTTTGATAAGTTTTGCAATGATTTTTTTCTTGCAGATTTAAAAAAAAAATGTCTAAACTTGAGATTTGGCTAATTTTCAAGTCTTAATCAAAATATCATTTACCTACTACACGGTTCGCTTGAACCAAGATCAAGATCGATAAAAGTGTCAACCAAATATGACAATGCACAATTATTATATAGTGTTCGGAGATTTCAAAAACATGATCTGTAATATCGTAACCAAGTCATTTACTGGTTTTATGGCCATTTTAAGGTAAACGCTTTTACCGATAATTTTAATAAAATTATTATCAAGTGAAATTTTAAAATATGCTATGGTAACTGTGGTTTATGTAGTTTGAGTCACTTATTTTTGCAAATACGTAAACGCTTTTGTGTTATTCACCATTTTTCATGGAAAAAAATCGATGCAAAAATAAATTATTTTTTTGTCGGCCGAAAAACTAGTGAAAAATAAAATTTGTTTTATTAACTTTTGTGGGCTTAAAAAGTATTTTTGAATACGAAGCATTTTCCATGGAAAAGAATTGAAAACTAAAAAAAAAAAAAATTCTTTTGGGCCTTAAAACTAGTGAAAAATATTTTAAATGATAATTTTGTTTTATGGATTTTTGAGGTATTTTCGACTACAAAGCTCACCAAAATACAATAAATAAAAAAACTTGTATATTTGTTGTGTTATTCACCGTTTTTCATGAAAAAAAAAAAATAAAAAAATTTAAAAAACTCTTTTGGGCCTAAAAACTAATGAAAAATAATTTTTATATATTTTTGTTTTATGAGTTTTAAAAGTATTTTTGATTACAAAGCCCACAAAGAAAAGAAAAATAAAAAAATTTAAAGTTTTAATGAATTTTTCACAATTTTTCATAGAACGCATTTTTATCAATATTATCAGTAAAAGCGTTTACCTTAAAATGGCCATAAAACCAGTAAATGACTTGGTTACGATTTTACAGATCATGTTTTTGAAATCTCCGAGCGCTATATAATAATTGTGCATTGTTAGATTTGGTTGACAATTTTTAACGATTTTGATTTTGCTTGAAGCGAACCATGTCGGCCAAAGTAAAACCTTAAAATGGCCATAAAACGAGTAAATGGGCAGATCCGATTTCGCGGATTATGTATTTGGAAACTCAAGACACTATATAATAATTGTGCATTGTCAGATTTGGTTGACAATTTTATCGATCTTGAACTTGGTTCAAGCGAACCATAACTAGGTACAGGCAAATATTCAAAAAAAAAAAAAAATTTTAGCTACACAAGCTTATTTCAACATTTTACATTCGAACTATTTTTTTCGTGGACTGGATATTCACAAAGTTAAAAAATATTTCAAAAAATAATTTCTTTATTATTCATACATTTAAATTTTTTTATATCTTAACTTTTTTCTTTCAAGGGACAAAGTTTATTTCGATTTAATAAATTTTTAGTTTTTTTTTTTTAAGAAATAGTGAAATATGTGTTCAAATTAAAATGGGATCTAAATTTCTTCAATTTGCTTAGAATTTTTGAGAACTAATATATTATTTCTCTTGAAAATGTTTCAAAAACTCAAAAAAAGAAAAAAAAAAATATAGAAAGTTTTGAGAGCCCATTTCGATTTTGACAATTTTTATTTATTTAAAAACATTGTAGTTCGAGTTTTACCCAGTTTTCAAGTTTAATTCAAAGTTTTATTTAGGGTGGTCCATCTAGTGTTTGAAATTCGAACTACTGGTGTTTTTGAGTGTGGCAAATTTGATGTAATTCGTATTATGACAGAAAGTTAGTTTTATATCTGTGCTTATGAAAATGGGTCGATATATTTTTAAACATTGTTGTGAAATAATAAAAATTCATTTGAAAAATGAAGATGAGCATTTTTAGCGAAAATAATTTCTTCTGACGAAGTAAAACTGTCGCATCTGGAGCACAAAAAATCCGCTCGTGATCAAAGCTTGCGTATTATTAGAAAGAGAAAATAATCTCTTTTTTAGAAAAATTTTTCAAAATGCACGTAACGTAATTCGGCGTTTAAATTTTATTGTCGGTAGTGCACCAATCAATGCAATTTTTTCCTCGATTGTAACTTTTTTTATGATACATGGTTTGATAAAATAAGTATATATTTTTAAATGAATATAAGTTTAAGGGTCGTTTCATATGAAAAAAAAATTTTATATACACATTCATGTCGACGCGGGCCAACCGTTCGCTACCTGTATATTCTCAAAAGATTGTACTTTTGAAATATTAAAAAAAAAAAAAAATAAATTGATTTGTCTGAAATTCTAGACCACCGGGTGTCCTTAATGACCGTTAATTTAAGATAATTATAATATTATTTTTATCGAGCTAAAAAAAAAAAACAAGGTTCCACATATTTTGGAATGTAGATTGTCGCTTATGTGTTAACGTAACTGGTAAAGAAGATGAGCATAAAAAATATTTTAAATTCGACCTCATTTTAATATTGATGAGCAAAAATGGTCATGGTCATAAATTTTTTTTGGATCTGTAAACATTTTTATTTTTTAAGCTGCTGCCCATTCTCGGAAAATCAAAAATAATTCAAGATATGAGTGGATGAATAGAAAATTTTTCAAGGAAATTAACTTCAGTCACTCATGTTCTGATGACTGGAGTAATGGACCATTTATATTTCTACCAAGATTAAACAAAGAAATTATTTTCCATTTTTGGCTAAATAAATTGCCAGGCCTGCAAGGAATGTACGGCCTGCATAAAGAATACTTCATTTTATGCCCACAAGTCAATATGGGCGAATCATAAAGGACTTCTTCAATAGAAAATTCAAAACTCGATAGATTTGGATCACCAGATCATATATTTATTTTGGAGAATTTATCATCCGATCATCAGTGGATGAATATCAAAAGTCGCGCAACACTTTAGAGAAACTTCATCAACTACTGATATTAATTAAAAGTACCACTCCAAAACAACACTTAACTTAAAAATAATTTAAAATTTCACTGATAATCTGGGAGATATTGTCACAAAACATGTCTGATATGCGCAGTTTTCTAACATAAAATATTAGTTAGCTTGTAGTCAATCGATCATGAAAAAACTAAATAGGTATAGTATCAGCAGTGAGCACTTGAGCCAATTTTTTGTGACGTTACCTCCTGCACTATTATTATGGTACTTCTGGAGAGAATGTCAATTTCATAAAAATTCAAAAACTTTCTTTTTCACATTTGATGGACAATAACTCAGAATTGAAAATATGCCATTTAATTGACTGGCATATTGTCCCATATGAATAAGGTTTTAATTTAAAAACAATGTTTCGAAAATTTAAAAAAAAAATAATCTTTAGTATATTGTTGCAAGCAGTACCTAAACATCATACTATATATTTGACATAAAAGATATTTTACTTACGTAAGTACGTAAATAATTTTCTACGCTTTTTGCGAAAAAACGAAATTAAAAAGTATTTAATTGAATTTAACACGCTTTTCTTGATTGTTATAGATTTAAAAAATAAAAATATAAAAGATTTAAGAGGCCTTTCTTATGAAATCAATCATAATTAATGTAAAAGATCCAATTCTACAAATTGCACTTTTAATGTGTAGTCAATTAATTTTCAATTCGATATGCGGAATAAGGTTATTCGGAGTAATGAGAATTATTAATAATGCATTAGCGGATGCAATAGGTATAAATGGTGGAATAAATTGATTTCATTTGATGAGGTCAAAGTTAATATTACATATGACTCATTTACTTCAAGACTGGCATAACTCAAAAAACATAATGTGAGAGAAAAACGCATTTAAAGTTTTCAATAAGTGAATTTTTATATGAAAATAATGAAAAGTACGTCTGCATAAACTATTCTCACAAAGCAAGCTTATGAGATACTTTTCTAATTTTTGCAAACAAAATAAAACATAAAATGGCGGATATTTCTGTATCATTAACACAAAAATCAAGTTTTTTGAGTTATGCCAGTCTCGAAGTAAATGAGCGATATGTATGTATATCAGTGAGATGGCATTTTCAATACATTTGTTTTCTTTTTTCAGTACCTATGCATTGTGAAAAATATACGTCAGTACATTCAACAAACATTTAATACATTCGGTGCAATGCACGAATTTTTAGTACATGGCGCATTTTTAGTACATTTCGTCAATTTCTAATAAATACCTTCTTTTTTTTTTTGAAAATTTCAAAATATTTTTGTAACTAATTTTAGTGAATTTAAGTTGAAATATGCGTAACAAATTATAAAATTGAATGACCTTTTCCTTTTCATTTATTTTTTTTTTTCATAATTAGACATTATGAACTTACAGTCATTCAGCAAAGTCCTATATTGTAAATTTTTTTTTTATTTGTTGCGGAAATATCCGGAAAAAATTCGAATAACCTTTTTCTTTTAGTAAATTTTAGAAATTACTTGTTAATTTTCGTCATGACATAAAGAAGTACATTCGCCCTCTAAAAAGGATATTCCAAGCAGAACATTTCAACAAAGCCCAAATGCCATCACTGATATACATACATATAATATATCGTCAACAGAAATTACATATTGAAGAGACGTCATTTCAATGCTGTTATATTAATTAATATTTTTTAATTTTAATATGTGTAACTAACTAACACGAGTATGAAATCATATAAGATACGTATATTGCGTCTATACCACAGTTAGAAACGTGTGTTTCGGTTTTACAATTTTTAACCATGACATTAAATTCTCTTATCAAAGTACCAATAAGTTTAAAATTATCAGTATTTTCAAGTAATTTTCATTATTTAAAGGCAATTTTTGTTTGAAAAAAATATTCTTTGGTACAGTTTCGAAGCCTTTCAGGCATTATTTCCGAAACAGCACTAAATATGTGAATCTCCCAACCGAAAATTGTTGCTGTTCTATCAGCGTCACATTTCGTTATATGGATTTTTCGGAAGCAGTTTATCGAATTAAACAAATTTACACCAAATATAAGAAATGCTTGTTTTTTTTTTATAGAAAATTAGCTGTTTTTTTTTTCAATAATGAAATCTGATTCGAAATTTATATTTTTTTCTAGTCGCAAAGCGAAAGTAAACATTTCAAATCCGAATTTTAACAATATCGGCATTTTTTATATATTTGATTTGAATTTAAAAATATATATTAAAGTAAAAAGACATTACAAAAAAAATTTCAAATTGCGATCTACATTAGTTTAGCAGATAGATATATTAAAAAAATCTACAAAATGAACAAATGAGAAATATTAGCGTTTCTTGAACAAAAATAAACTAAAAATCTTTATTTTCTTATGAAGAAAATGCTTGCTTTTATTAATCAAATATTTCTCCAGATGGCATCGTTGGTACAAAAAATCTTTGACATATTGCTTTCTGTGTAAAAAAAGATTCCCAATCGATTGCGCATAGTGCCGAGGCCGAAAAATATAAAATAGGTATGGTTTCGAACGGGCAAAGTGGATGTATATCAGATTTTTTAGCATTTTTCACATTGGTATCAATGAATCAATACTAAAATTTGGGGCGATTTTCTGATTTACAATTTTCAAACATATTTCACATCATACTGAGTCCGTAAAAAATGATAACCACGAATATACCTCGAAGTTGATATATTTTTTTAATTAAAAGAAATAATACTAAAAAATCGTTTCGAAAATGCACAAAAATCATACAAATCGACCCTTCCCGTGGTTCGATTCGGTTCAAATTTTGTTACCATAGTTCCATGGGTTAAAGATATATTTTCGGGTCTGAGCACCAAAAATCGGAACATGTATTGCATTTTGAACCACCCTAATGTACATATATAGCAATATAATTTTATGCACTGCTTTAGAAAACTTTAAATTCTACACAAATCCTTTATTGATCTTTGATTGCGTAGCTAATCGATAATGGGTTATAGGTCGACAAAGTTACCATGTAGTGGAATTTCTAAAGCGACTAATTGACCATGAAAACAATATATGACAATTTTGTAGCGCTTTTATTTTTCAACAATATTACTTTTGTATACAATGTTACTTTGAAAGTTGGTATCACTTATAAGTTAAAGCATGTCAAAGGTGCAACAAACCGAAAAAAATTTAATGAGAAAAAAAAAAACTTGAAACAAAAATATTAGGAAATTTTTTTTAATATACTACATTTTCTACATTTGAAGCGCTTTAAGTTGCAAATAACACCTTTGAAACTGTTGTTGAAAATTTAATGCTTTAAGAAATTGTTCTATAATATTTCAATGTGAAATCAGAGGTTTAAAATTTTGAATTTGAATAACTCACTTTGTCAACTTTAAACTTATATGTAGGTGAGCAATATTTACACAATGACAATATGAATGAATAAATGAATTGTGTAAAATTTTGTTTTTTATTAAAAAGCGCTTTAATAGTACAAAGGATTCGCAAGCTTTTGACATTTTAGTAGTCCGAAAGGATTGCAGCTTGGCATAAGAAAAACTTGGTAAATAACTAAAAACTTACAACTTAAATTTTTAAAGACAAAAAATTCTGGAAGTTATAATTTCTGGTCATAAGATTACAATTTGACTTTATTTGAAATACATCACAGGCTTACTATGGTTGCACGAGACAAAATTTCAGACATTTACTTGTTTCAGTTTTACAGAACTTTCTCTGTCTCTCTCTAAGCTTTTCTTATGGCTGAAAGCTTCAAGCTAAATAGCTAAGAAGGCTCATAGAAGTAATAGCTAAAATAACTCTCATAACTTTAAAGTTAACTAATAATTACTATGCATTCAGAAACTAGAGAAGCCTTAAGAGACCTCAAAAATGGCAAAATTTTATTATAAATAAAAATGAGGAACAAAAACTACTTTTTTTGAACAAAAAAAAGAAAAAAACTGAATTCAATATTGCAAATGAAAGCCGAAATGTTTGAGATGTTTTTGACTTGAGATATTATTTTATCGTATTTATAACGTTACGTTAATAACATTTTGCCATTGTCTATGTATTAAAAAATATGCATATATGCGAAAAATACAACACATACATACATACATCGAAATTCGGGCTACTACGATTTATTGGCATTTTGGTTAGATTTTATTTCAAAAAACAATTGTTCATTTCCGACAAGATTTGCGGTCTCCAGCAATATTTGAGCCAAAACTCGATTTGGGACAACTGTGCAGCGGCGCGCAGTATTTCCAGAGGTGCGCGGAAGAATTAATTTATTTGGGATAGTCCGTATTTGGCTACCACTCTGAAAAATTAGTTTTTAAAGGAAATTTGACGAGGAATTCAGTGGTATTTTTTTTTAGTTTCAGATCGAATGGTATTCGCTCTATAAGCTAACTTTAAACAATTGATTTGTTACAAAAGATATTAATTTTTCATTTAATGCTCAAGGAAAAAATTTTACAAGAAAGCTGATCTCTTTAGCTTTAAAACGATATAAAAAATTTATTTTTCCGTTAAAATTTACCGGAGATATAAATATTTGAATATGAGCGTAAAACACCAAAAATCGTAAAACCTTTGACCTTCGCAATTCGATATCTCTCGATATATTCGCTAACAAATCTATTCCTGATTTTCGTGTCCACTAATATAATGCCTAGAATATGTAAAAAAAATTTGGAGCGATTCAAAGATGTGTCGGTCAGAAAGCGTTCGGTTTGTAAAATTACGTCTCACATACATCAGCTTGCAACTGCGTGGATGAATTTCACTTTTGCTCTTTTGTATCATTAAAAAAATTAAAATAGTTTCAAGTAAAAAACTATCATCGGTCTGATCGAAGCTTAAAATATAAGAGTCCTTGCAATTTATCAATGTAAGTTAAGCTATTCTATGCTATTAGTAGCTGCATCAAAGTTCATACTGTTAATGTTTAGCTACTGCAAATATTTACTTTTTTAGCTATTTAGCTAGAAGTAAGAATTTTTTTGTTCGCTTAAGTAGCAAGTAAGAGAAAAATTAAAATGCCTCTTCGTTAGGGTGTATGGTCATATCACGTGAAGAAACACGTTGTTCAATTTATCACGCCAAGTTCAATTTTTAACGTTGACTTGTGTGGTTTTTATCTTAGAAGCATATCATAGTATCTTAGTTAAAATTTATATTATTATGGGGAGAAAAATTTGTGAAGTTTAGTTCTAAATTACGAATGAATCGGTCGAAATCGTCGTCGTGTATTCGCGGTTATGAGCAAAAAAAAAATCGTCGCCTATTTGCAAAATAATTTATAATAAATAAAAATATTTTTGATTAATAAGACATTTTTAATAATCAGGTAATATATTCGCGTAAAAGAGACTTAGTTCTGGCAAAAAAAAATATATATTAAAAGGTTTCAAGTAAGCTGCGGAGCCTCACATGTATATTTTACATCCTTTTTCGTCCTTTGAATAAAAATTATATCGTTAACACATTGATATATTCAAAATTATTTAATTGATTTTGCCCACACTTCTGGGTATTGTGGTATGTGAAATATTTTGAACTGTTGGGCCTCTCAAATTTTTAGAAAAATTGTGTTATATTAAAGTACAGTTTTTTAAAAGTTACTATTAATAATTTCTTAACCGTTGATAAAAATCGCAAAAATAAATTTTAAACAGTTGAACATGTCATCAATTTTAACGTTTAAAAAATACAAGTGATTTATGAGTTAAGGATATAAAAGTGAACACACCAATCTAACTCGAAGCTGAAATATATTTGTGACCATAAGAAACAAAAACAAAAAAACTGTGGATTTACTATCAATTACTTTCATTCGATATATGTAGTTTTGGTTGTGGCCCTATGGCAATGTCCTGAAAATTGTTGCACTGTGTAAACTATTAAACAATATTCAAACCAAATGCCATTTTGGATTTAAAGCATCAATATTAAAAATAAAATATAATAAAAAATATTATTAATTTTGCATTTTATGGAAGTTGCCAGGTCTCTTTCTTTTGTGGCCAAAGGAACACTTTTGAACCAGAAATTATAGTGTGTACTTTATGGTAAGAATTAATTTCACACGAAAATGGAGTATTATCTACAAGGTTTAAACATAAAGTAAATCGTTGAAAGAGATTAAGTATTATGATTGCATTGATTATTTAAAAAAAGGTTAACTCTGGAATTTTAAAATTTTATAAGAAATGCAAAAAAAAACCATTTAATCATTCCGTGTTAGTTGTTGATTATTTTTCAGTAATATTTTTCTTTTTTTGAGAATTGACCACCGTTCGTCGGAGGTGTCTTCAATCCAAAAGTCAGAACACTGCAAATGTTTTTATTGATTTTGAATATAGGATGACCCGTTTTTGACCAAGTTTTTTTATTTTTTTTTTTCATTGTCAAAAGAAGTGAATGAAAATGAACTTTATGTGGAATAATTTTTTAAGAAGTATCTCAAAAAACTAATGAAGCAATTTTATTTAGATTCAATGCAAATACTCTAAATTGCATTATATATGATGTGGCGCAGTGATTTTTTTAAACAAACGAATCGTTGATTTTCTATAATTTTTTTAACTTTCATTCTTAAATGAAAAAAAAAAAAAAAACCGTGCCAACCTTAAACTTATCACTTACGAGCGAAGATATTTTTAAGTAGTGGCATATTGTTTGACTCAAGTTGTGATATGAAAAACTTTTAAATGAACATTTAAATTTTAGGTACATATTTTCTAAGTACAAATTCAAACTAAAGAATAAGAAAAAGTCCCAAAAAAAAAAGAAATGTTGCCATAAAAAATTAAGATTAAATAACGAGGAAAAAATAAAATTTCGTCCGAAAATCAGTGAAAAATTTCCCCAAATGGCCTGGAAAAAAATTTGTGGGCATAAAATTTAGAAAAAGATTATTTTGAAAGATATTTTGTTTTTGAAAAAGTGACATTTTTCCGGTATACTATGCCCATATAGATTTTTATCAAGATGGCTTATATCGTTCTGATCAAAAATTCTAATGAATATATGAGAGATCACATCATTCAACATACGGCTTATTTATTAAGCTTTCATTGATATTTGATTCTCTATAACTCCAAAAATTGCCATTGAACAGAATGACTTAAACTCACCTAACTCACTTTTGACCAAAATAATCATAATTAATTTCCGGAATATATTCATTGTCTTCGTGATATTTTCTATTTTTTAAGAGATTTATTATGACCCAAAATGATTTCAGCTGATTTGCCGACAGATTTTTTTCCACTCAAAGAGCTTAGCATCCTTTGTGTGAAAATTTTTCAGGTGATTTTGTCTAAGCCCGAATACGACAAACTATCCAACTCTCCACTCCAGATGAATTTTGCCACATTTATAGAAAACTATTAGCCAAATTTTGCCAAATAAAAATACCAAATTTAGAATTTTGTCGAAAAAACGAAATTTATTTTATAAAAATTTTTCATGTGTTGTGTTTTTTTTTGTTGTTGTTGTCTTTGTTGTGACCAACTTAGGCGCACTTCGGAAGTGGAATAGTTAGAAGTTTTTCAAATAAAAAGGATATTGAATTTAAAACTAAATTATGTACTTAATTATTTATAATAGGTTAAGGATTCGTATCGAAATTTTCTCAAAAAAAAAAAAATTTTTTTTTTTGGTTATTTTATCAAGCAAATATGTTACCAAACGAACCGGTCAGTTTCTTAATAATTGGTTTAATTTTGAACAAAGTTCTTACATCTTGCATTTCGAAGCTGGAACGTTTCCACTTGTAACTCGTCAGCGCCTTAGGTAACCTTGTGCAGGTGAGCGATTTCCGATCAAAAACATTTCCAGCACCACAACTTGCTGGCATAAGACGTGCATTGGTACAGGTGTAATATGATTGAGCGTTTGTTGGATGTGCAATGAACTCGCCTTCACGATAGTTTCCCACACATGTACGCGTTGCTGAAGTTGCGCAACAATTTGTTGTATCTTGCTTACAAGCATTCGTTAATTTGTCGTAATAGTTGTTAGTACCACAAGATGACAGTTTAAGTTTTCCACCCGTACATATATAGTATAATGAACAATCAGTAGGATGTGGTAAGAAATCGCCTGATTTAGAGCCACCGGGACATGTGCAATCATCACTTAGTATGAGGCATTGATCATTGTCATTTGGTAAACAATGCTTTGCCGAGCTGTTAAAGTAGGTGTTATCGTTGCAAGTTAAGTCCAAGAGATCACCATTGAGGCATAAGTAATATTTATTGCATACATCTTCATTAGCAATGACTTGATACTGCGAATACATGCCATTGCAAAGATTATCAGCCATACAAATTTTTAGGATGGGATCATATTTCTTATTATCAACGCAAGATAATTTTTCAGCTGTATTAGAGCTAGTGCAATAACAGAAACCACTTGTGTCATTTATTGCAGGAATGGTCATTCCAACATATTCATTGGCACAGAGCGAAACGTCGCAATCAGGCTGAAATTATAAGAAAATATTTTTTTAAAAATTATGATTGATTCGGAAATGTAGTTTTTGTTGTTCAAATCAACATACGACTTTCGATCAACCGAACACCCCCGAATCCCCTCGGAATTTTTTCTGCTTCCGCCTTTCATATAATACTTAAAACGTTATTTATTTAGAAATAAAATTTCCTAAAGATTTAATCCGAGCCACTTTCATTAGGTAGAATTACCATGAATTAAAAACGGTGTTTCAAACTCTTTCAATCTCCCAGAATATCAGATTGCAAAAGCTTTTCCATTAATGAATTTAGAATTTCAAAAGATTTGTTCATACTAAACCATTTCTTCACATTTAGAAATCAAAATCATGTAAATCCGTGCATGAAGTGAATTAAATGCAGTTTCATAAGGTATGGAAAACAGTTGAAAAATGCCTTGTATCTAAAACCATCAACGAAGTTTATAAAAGCAAAAATATGTCGAAAGACGGTAAAAGTCGATATTATCGTAGAGAATCGATAAATAAATAGAAAGTCGCTGAAATTCGAAAAGTATTAAAAAACCACAACAAAAAAGTATAGGAAAGTTTCAAATAATAACGACAATTTCGGAACGTGTAGAATAAGTAGAGAAAATACATATTGAAAAAGTCGATAATATCGAAAGGCACAAAAAATCATCCAAAGAAAAGAAAGAGCATTTTAAAAGTCAATAAGATCCAAAATATATTGAATGCTATCGAAAAACATAAAAGATATTCCTCTAAATGCGAAGATGCTTCTAAAACTGAGCAAGCTGACCAAATTGAGCACATTTTCGAACCACGAAAAGATTTGTGTGGAGAAAAGTTTGCTCAAGCCAAATTGCTCGAGGCAAATTTGATGAGCAAAGTGAATCAGTGTTGCCGTTTGCTAACTTGTAGTATCTTTTGAAATCTGCATATAAACTTTACATTATGTCGACTATAATATAGAAACATCCTCAAAGGCCTTATTATGCAAAGTATTAACTTTTTGTCATAAGATGATACATTTTCCCTTTTTGGTGTGATACATTTTTTTTTTCACTGATCAAATTGCCTTTACCTTTGAGAGTGGCTAGCAATGCCATATTCGTATGATTAATTTTTCTTCTTTCATCCGATAGCTGGATGTTTTTCGCACGAGTAAAAACAGATTAAATCGTTCGTTAGTGCTTTGTTTTGATTTTTGTTATGGTTCTTAACATGTTCATGCAAAATGCGATATAAAGCACAGAAATTGTGCATTGTATTAGGTCAAGGTCACGGACTAGTTGTTTACTAAAACTGTTATTTTTGGTTATTATTTTTTTTTCGCTTGACAGATAGGTACTATACTAAAAGCTAGGCCTATTAAATTAATTAGAGAATCGCTTTATCAATCTTAAATATTTTTACAGAATTTTCCCACTATAAAATTTGGTTTAAGCATTGCTAGCTAAAGCACAAAAAAGTAGAAAAAACGCTCTACTGTAAAATTTCGTTTTTGGCACATACAATAATTTTGCGCAAAGGGGTCGATATGTTTATCTAATACGAAAAAAGAGTGATAGTTCTATCGTTTAGTTGTTTTAAATATGTACTTACATTTATTGATTCTGCTAAGCACACATTGTATTTTGGATCGAACATTGTGCCAGCGTCACATGCTTCCCAATAAGCATAAAGTCCATTCGTTGAATCTGGTCCACAATAACAGAATATATACGGGTTACCTGTAACAGCAAAAGATACGCCAGCCATGGTTGGATCATCACAAACGGTTTGATCGCAAGGATCCTAAAATAAGAAAATGTAAATATTCAATTAGAATGCTTTTCACAACATTACATTAAAATTTTTCTTTATCTGGCAACACTTACCGCTAAGCAAGCTTTGTAGTGATCATCATAGACAGTATCAGGCGGGCAATTAATTAATTGAACTGTGTTCGCATCACTGCAGTAGTAGAAGGCATATATGTTATCTGGTACTGGGAAAAATGTTTCATCTGACTGATATTTTGTGATATCGAAAGGAGGCTGAAATTTTTCAACTAATTAAAGCATGTTCTACTCAATGTAAATATAAATCTCTTACCACATTTGAAACACAAACTTTATAGTATTCTTCGAATGTATGACCTGACGGGCAATCCAAAAGTTCAGAGCCACCATCCTCACAAATACAGAATGTTGTATTATCATTAGCATTTAGTGAAGGGAAAGCGTCGTAATCGACAGTAGTATAGCAATATGTTGGATCGCAATTTGGCTGTTACGAAATGTAAAAAAAATAAAGTTTCACAAAATTGTATTTCATATTAAATTTGATTTATGAACAAACAAAACAAAAAAATATTTAATTAACCTTTTGAAAGCGTATCAAAAATATAATTACTCTATATCAAATACAATTTGTTATATTCAAAGAAACCGTTTTCTTAGTTTTCTTAGTGTACCAATCTGGCAAAGCGGTGCTAATCAAAGTCACGGAAAATGCAAATATCACAGAACGAAGTGGCTGACGCAATAGCAGGACCAGAGTCAGATAGCTACTAAATTGAACCAGCATCTGCCTGAGTCTTATTTAACAATATCATTGACAAAAGTCAAAACTGGCTCAATCCTTCACTGATATAAAGCGAAATAAATTTAAATTTATTGAATTAAATGTAATTTATGTTGTCAAGCAACGACAGTAGGACTTAAACGTTTCTAATATTCACCGGCACATATAATAATTACTATATATAGTTTATTATAGTCACCCTTTAATAGCGTCATATTTTATATAAAATTGTTTGAGAAAGTTGTACCTCTTTCCTTCAAACCTTCTGTGATACACAAGCAAAGCATTAGTCATTAAAGGACTGTACCGAAATTTAGCCTAAAACCATTATAACACCATACTTACATCTTGTGGAACAGGCAACTGGCATAACTTAAGAACCGGGTTAAAAGTACCATTCTGTGGACAATCAATTATAACTGCTTCATTGGAGATGCACATACACAAACTTTGCGTATTATTTTTATTTGGAAATAATTCATAATCTGGACTAGTAGGACAGATTGCTGGATCACATGGTGCATCCTTAATGACAAAGAAAAGGTAAACAATTAATAAAACCAGTTAATTTTATATAGAAAATATTTTGAAGATTATAATACTAACCGAATAACAAATAAGTTTAACTTCATCAAAAGTATATCCGTCAAAGCAAGGTGTAAGGTATGCCGCACCATCTCTACATGCGCAGAAAGAAGCGTTTTGATGATCAAGTGTTGGTGCAATAAGATATTCGTTGTCACCAGTACATAGAGTTTGGTCACAATTTTTCTGAAAAAAAAAATGATGGGGTAAAATACATATTTTGAAAAGGTAGCAATGCTCAGAATAAAAACTGCTGGAATCAATAATAAATAAATATTCCCTTGAATAGAATTTTGCACCTGCGTTCAAAGAACAATTCCTTAAAGTGTCGTCAATATGCATTTAAGCATTTTAAAATTTAAAACTGAAAATTCGGTACTGATTTCCGCAAATTAGGTAAATGCTGATGATTTCATGTTTTTTATATGAAAAAGTTATTTCGGCCGTGGGTGAAATCTAGATATAGGAATTCAGAAAAATCTCTGTGGCAGGATTTTTCTATATCATATCATTTACGTAAGCTATCATATAAATTTCAAAAAAGACGAACATTTTTACAAAAAAAAAAAAATTACACCTGTACTAGCGTTGAACTCTATACAAAGAAAAACCTCAACAAAATTGACTGTCCACGCATTAAAAATGTAAATTTCACATTTTACAAATACCGTATTTCTCAAAATAAATGAGCTCAAAGTACCAGATGATTTTAATAAGCAAAAAAAAAAAAGAGTTCTGAAATCGTATACAAGAATACTAACTTTTCACTGCGATCTTTCGAATTTAATATACATATACCACCAAACTATATGATATCCTTATTACTCACTGGAGTATTAACTTCCAGGCTTAAGTTTATTATTGAGCAACTGTTGAAGAACAATTAAGTAACTTATTAGTTCAATGCTTTATGCGACGCTTTTTGACCCTGCGTTTATTAGTTCCTCTTCATACTTCATCATTAGGCCCCAACTTTTTAAATTCAATTCTAGCACATTTGGTCACCTCACGAAGGTATGAATGGTTTCTCTTGTTTTTAACATATCGAAACTTTACAATAAAATAAAAAATACGTTAGAAAATTGGAAATTCACTTTAGTATAGCTGAAAGCTTATATAACAACTGTCTAGACAAACCACAAATAACACTATAAATTTACCCTATAAATACTAAAATTTACAAATTTCCATACTTACACTTGGCTGCAATAAACAAATTCCCATATTTGGTACGTAATTTGTTCCTGCCATGCAATCCCTCTCAATACTCTCTCCATTGAAGCAATAATAGAACTTTGTATCGTCATTGGCTACAGGATATGTTTTACCATTTTCTTGACCTGCACATTGTGTACTGAAACAAATACTTGGTCCTTTTTCACATACCAGCTTTTCTGCATTGAAACTCGAACCGGCATCACAACTTTTAACTGCAGTCGTAGCGTCATTGCAAAAATAGAATTTATTACAATCTGTTAGATGAGGCAAAAACACAATACCGGTTGTGTTTTCACATGGGTTTCTGCAGGTAGCATTTGTGTCCAGGGTACATCCACCAAATGAAACATCGAACCATGATGTCGCATTACAAACCTGAAGAGAGGCTGCATCATTCAAGCATAAATAAAACGAAAAACATTCTGTTGGATTTGCTATTAGAGTATTATTTAATTGATTTTCGCAAATATCGTTTGGTATATTGCAAACGCCGCACGTATCTTGGACGCACGCTTTAGTGTCATTGTCAAAACGATTTCCACTACCGCAATGCTGTAGCTCCAGTGTACCATAATTACCATTACACATGTAGAACAGACTGCAATTTTCTGGATGTGCAACAGAGTCCCCAGGTTTTATATTACCTGGACAAGTGCAGTTAGCCTCTGTTATAGGCCAGCAGCTGCCGGTTGTGTCCCTTTCACATATTTCGCTGTTTTCACTATAAATATTACCAAAACCACATTCATGTTGTTCCAGTGCACCATTAGCACCATTGCATACATAGAATAAACTACAATTTGCCGGATGCGGTAGATTTTGACCACCACTATAACCACCAGGACATGTGCAATTGACTGTTTCATCAGCTGTATCAACATTTTGGCTTGATGCGATGGCTGCTAATTTGTTACTGCAAGTATCATCTTCATCTATCGTACAAATAAGTGAGTTTTCATCGAAGTAAGTACCTGGGTTACATGCTTGTACAATTAACTGAGCATTGAAGCAGACTTTGAACTGTTGACAGTTATCGGGATCTGCAATAACATCACCTTCGAAATATCGATCCATACACATAAATTCCATAGCCGCATTCCATTCAGAAGTTTCAATCGGGTTGTTTGCATTTGCCACATGAATTGATTCAATTGTTCCGCTGGACTTTGGTATCTCTGTATCCAACGGCACAAAAATTTCGTCAACTTCCGTTTCTTCTTTATCATCTAACATAACATTCTCGTTGTCTTCGAGTTCTTTTTCAGAATTTAATAACTCTAACAAACTACGCTTCGCTCTAACTTGTCCATTGCTTGCCGGACATGTGCCTTGCACACATGCGTTTACATTACAATCGAAATAATTTCTATCTTGACAGCTCTGTTCTAACAATTGACGATTATCACAGATATAAAAACTGTTACAATCGGTTGGATGCGCTATCATTTGTCCCTCCTCATAGCCACCAGGACAGGTGCATGATTCAATTGGACATTCACCTACTATGCACGCTAATGTATTTTTATCAAAATATTGTCCCTCCAGACATGTTTCTAATACAGACGTTTGGCCTTGACACGTATAGTAGCTATGGCAGTCGTCAGCATTTGCTACGTTATCAGCTTGGCCAAGGCAAAAGTTTTCCCAACAATTCGCATATCCGACGTCAGGTACACAATTTTTAGTTGTTACATCAAAATAACTGCCTGGTTGACAGTTTTGCACGACAACATCATTAGCATTACATAAGTAAAAGTTGCGACAAAAAGTTTCATCCGGTAGATAGCTAGCATCTGGCAAACCGTCACATGCATTTTGCCAACAAGTTTTTGTTGTGTCTGGCACACAAGTTCCCAATACTGTGCTGTATATGCTGCTTATGGGACAAATTTGTGGATACGCAACATCACTGTCACAAATATAAAAGTTGCGGCAGTAGCCTGCTTGAGGCTTAAATGTACCTGATGTTTCACCGACGCAAGTGTTGTCAACCTGGAAGGAATAATTATTTTTCATTATAATTTTATGATTTGTATAAATATCAACATATAAGTGATAAAGTTCAATAAATTCAATTTATATTAGAGAAATTTCTGGGTAAATAGATACTAGTAAAAAATATGTCGGGTGCTACATAGGGACAGACTCAGAAAGGAACCTCGTTGTACACACATAAGCACAAGTAGGAGTGACACGTTCATTGCACAACAGTGTTGCACAGTATTCTTTTAAAAATAACTACGTTAATGGCATAGACTATGCTTATTATTTATTTCTTTAAATTGTTACAAACAAAATTTTCAAAATGTGGTATACCTATACTCTGTTTTTGAAGAAAATTTCCAAAAGAGCGTAGCAATCTCTACATGAGCACCAAAATTTAAATGCACCATTGCAAGCTCTTTTGAGTATAAATATTTATTTTCGACTTTTCTGAAGCGAACTATTTCGATTTGAGTCTAAAAATCGAATTTAAGCAAAAAATATTAATTATACAGATATACCGCATCACGCTCGGCTTATCATTTGTACTACATATAAACGAAAATGGGTACTTAGGATTAATTGTTTATGATATGGTACGGAAGTAAGTATATACAAGGTCAAATTGAACACTTTTACTTTAAACTCAATGTCATTTGCATTTAAGAATATCGCACATTTTTCAAAAAGAGTTTGTTGTGATTACTAATCGTTGTGAGAAGGTCGAAAATAAATTTTTGACATAACTCTGAACATTTAAATTGAATTTCACCGGGAACGACATCGGGTCAACTAAGTGCTCGAATATATTTAATTCGTTCCAATCAATAGGTAAAATTTGAGTTTGAATTTTAGTGATTGCACCTTGGATACATTAAGCGGACCCATTTCCTTTAAAAAAAAAATTAGCTCACATCGAGAGATATTGAAAGGTTGAATTAAATTAAAATTTTGTTTTTGCACCAATCGATAGGTAAAGCTCGATAATGGACTTATAATATCACACTGGCGTTCCTCCGGCTACTCCCGATATAGTAAGAAACCGTTTTGCTTTTTCAAAATCCTGTCAGAAAAATATTTATACTAACACTTTAATCAATCATTTTATTCATTAGTAATTCATAACAAAAAAAAAATTAAAAAAGAACCTTGTGAGTCATACGAAAGGTTTTAATTATTAATGAAATTTTAAATCCCTAACGAAATTAAAAAATCATGCAGTAAGGATTCTGCAGGCCAAAATATATCTTGTACTACCTGAAACTGATAGTTGCGGCTAAATAGCAGATTAAATTTTAGAGATGCCAACATGTTGATTACAATAGTTCTATTTTTTCGTGGCCAGAGACTACACTGTAATTTGATGTGAAATCTGGCCTGTATCCATCAAAGCGCTTAATCAATGAAAAATCGAACTATATGAGTTTGTTTGTCCTTTTAATACCTTTAATTTGATACCAAGAACAAGAACAATAAAATTGGACATTTCTAGCTAAAGATATGAATCGTAGATTCTGTGGAGTGAATGAATTCGATTACTTAAAAAAAAAAAATGTTGCGCTAAAATACATATGCTCATTTGAGGTAATGCCGCACGTTGGCATTTCTGGAGTTCACAATTCGCATTTTGACCACAATTATGGGTTTTAGATAATACTGCACACACTTTGGCTTATGGAGAATTTTGTTAAGTTTGGAGTAAAATAGAGACACATTCTTATCCCTACTAATGGCAGTGCTTGTAAATTTAGTTACAAAACAAAAGTTGCAGTTCTAAGCGAGACCTTTCGAATGAGTCCATGTACAGTAGACGTCCAATATAACGAACTAATTAATGCACGGGTCAGTCGTAATATCGTAAAATTCGTTAAACTGGCTTTTGTTAACACATACATATATTTACTCGTATAAAAGTTAAGTTAGATTTTGGAATGCTATATTTACTTGCGATCACCTATCCTGTTAAAAAAAAGTAATTTCAGTTCAACAGTTATTGTTGAATTAAGCAATGTTCGTTATTTGGAATAGTGAAAATTGTTAGCGTTTCTAATTTAGAGACATCAATGGAAAAATTCCAATTTCAAAAACTGTTCGTTAAAACGAAAATTCGTTATATCGTTATACGTTATATTGGATGTCTACAGTTTTTAGTTTTTATTTGAAATTTTCCAAAAAAATTAACTAATGGGATTTAAAACAAGATAATTAGTTTTTGACATTATTCCCATAGTAGAATAAGACTGCATAAACATACACATTGCCACTATTTTCTTGAGTTGAAAAATATTTATTTAAAAAAATATTTATGTTTTTTAATAATTTTTTCTTATTTTCAACACCTGAACAAAAGTGATTTCGTGCCATACTTATAAATTATTACTTACATCAGCCAATGGGGCAATCAGACTTAAGGTACATACGCCTTTGCCACGTAGCGCACACTTGCCAGTTTTTTGATTGTATTCTCTTTCCGATGGGCAAATGACTTCACGTTTTATGTTTTTGGCAGTGCAGCGATAAAAACGTCCACAATCGCTTGGATTTGGCCAATGTAGGGGTAAACCTTTTTTACTGCGTTCTTTACAATCAGGATCAGCAGCGGAGCAAAAGACGATAGCTGCAGTTAGCGTAACTACAGTTACAAGGAGAGCTATTGCCAAAAAACAAAAAATAGATCACAATTTAATTTAATTAAGTTATTTCACTTGCATCACAACACTATTAACAAACACTACCTTTCATCCTGTGTGAAAATTCTTATTTGGTATTCTTAACTGGTATCCTTTTTACGAATAAATTTTTTTTTGTTTTTATGTTAAAAATCAGTTCTCAACCAGCGCTGAGAATGAACTCCACACATAAAACATTATTTTTGGCACTTTTATAGCAAAAAAAAAAAATGTTATAAAGAAATTTTTACCAATTTCAATATGTATCTATTAATGTGTTTTATTTTAAATGTTATCTAATTGAACAACATGTTAAAACATGATATTTTAATTGATATACAAATTTAATTTCCGAGAAACTTTGCCAAAAAATAGCAGACACTATTGAGACAAGACAGAAAAGGCCAACAAATGACAATTTTTGGTCACCACACCCACAAATAATAAGACTGATAAGAAAGTTTTTAAACTTTTTTCTTAGTTACAATTACATACGCATATACATTACATATGCGTATATCATATCATACATATTCGTTATACATTCATAGTACCTACATAGAATATGTCTTTTCGACAACCAGAAAAATATGGGTGTGTTGATACAATTAAAAAAAAACAAAGAAGTGTTTTCATACAAACATTTCCCTAATTGAACATACATAACTTCTATCGAAGTCAAAGTTGAGTTACCTCCATTTTGTATTCAATTTTAATCAATAGATAATTTATTCGAAAGATACAACATCCGTCATCAATGTCACTAGGAATGTGGAATATGTTCATCATTTTTCCATGAAAAAATAAAATACATTTATTTGATGTGGTGTTGTTCCTTCCTACAGAGGCTAGCCTCAGTAATATATTAAAATGATGATGATATATAAATTTTGTTTGACATAAGAGATCTAGTTTTCAGATTTTTTTAATCTACTGTCTGTAAGAAGGTACCTTTTAGCAAGTATATCTGCCATATTAAATTTTATAACGATGCATTGTTAGTGCTCTCATTATAACGTTTATAAATATTGTGGGCTGTGCTACGCCCTTCAATCAGAATTTCCGGTATACTGACGTAGGTTGTGTTGAAGACTGTTTTCGGTGGTATCATCCCTAAAATTTTTATGAATATCGTATGTGCCAATTTCCAATTATACGGTATCCAAATTTTCAATTGTTGAAAAGTGCCATGCTCACTTTTCCATTTTCGCTCACTTTTAGTACAATTCAAGCTATATGTAAATGATCTGTATCTGTTCACCAAATTTCATCACAATATCTTGCATGGTATACGGGCTATGGCGTTATTATAAAAGTTAAAGTTTAGCCTAGCCCAATCCGAATTTTGTTTACATATGTATTAAATCATCAAGTTTTTTCAAAATCGTTGAAACTGATTTTGAAATAGGTTTGACCTTATATACATAGAGTATGGGCGGTAGGCGTGTTCGTGAACCGATTTCGTACATTTCTATAAAAAAGCAGCTGGTAAGAAGGTGTGACCTGTGTGCCACATTTCATTGAAATAGCTTGCTTTGATTTCTTGTAAATGTGATTTCAACAGACGGACATACGTACATAGGTTAATCGACACAGTTGGTGACGCAGATCAAGAATATATGTGTATACATTCTTATATCTGTCACGCCCTTTTTTTATGCGTTACAAACGAAATGACAAAGTGAACATACCTTCTGTATAGGGTATTAAAACAAATCCTGTAGAAATAAGTTTTATTGCAATTTAGCGAAACCATTTTAAGAATCGAAAAAAGGAA
Source organism: Meiosimyza platycephala (assembly GCA_963662105.1). Lineage (NCBI taxonomy): Eukaryota > Metazoa > Arthropoda > Insecta > Diptera > Lauxaniidae > Meiosimyza > Meiosimyza platycephala. Next base: position 100,134,445 of record OY759208.1, on the reverse strand, counting down.
TTATTTTACAATTTTTACGGCTTTTTTTTCTACCTAATTTTCGCCGTATATTTAGCGAGTGAAAAAATTTCCTTGTCTTCGAATTAATTCACGTAATGTCATACTGTCAAGTTTACAAACTAAACTAATTTTCAAAAGAGTTATATTAATTAAATGCCATTACATATACTATTTTTGAAGGTAAACTTCTTTAAAGACGGGTGATTTGAAAAATTAGGTGTGTATAATGAAACGTAAAAACTTGTAGCCATTTTTTTAATCGGGATCTAAAATAGCTACAGGAATAACCAAATTAAAGTACTTATCAAGCAGAGTGTGCTGAAACTATCAGCTTCGAGATCAGTTAACCAAAAGCTGAGATATAAGCGTGCAAAGATTTTCTATTTTTTCCATCATTTTTTATATTACAATTGCTAAGAGGAGGGCGAAAAGGGGTCCGGTTACTCCCTGGCCCGAATTTGTTCGGCGGCGCTGCTTATACCCCCACATGTCATAGTTTCGACCCTTTATAAAATTGAGGTGAATACTTAGAAAATATTTCGCCATAGCAGGATTTCGTTCTTTCATAACTCTTTTTATGGATTATTGTGAGGTCGTAATAATTACGGACTTTACATGTATTGTTGAAAAGAGTTAAAATATTGCTACACACATACTCAAAGAAAATTGTAAGCATTCAGCATATTTGGGATTTGCGAACGATTCAAAACCATAGTAGCTGTAATTTTCTTGTTATTAGAGACAAAATTTAGTTCCCATTGAAAAAAAAAAAACGAATTGTGTAATGTCACATTATGCTGGGTTTTCTTGCGACATCATTGCCAACACAGCAGCTGATGAACCTGCAAGGTAGAGTTCAAGAAAGAGTTTTACAAAAAAAAAGTTAATTGTTATTGTCATATCAAAACTGACACACAATGTCTTATTTTGGCTAAGAAAAGATGTATAACATTGACAACTTTCTTAGCATAAAGAGCACTTTGGTTTTTATATTATCTAAAGAATTTCTATTCGAAACAGCGTAATTTAACTGGAACTATCATTGGTGATTGCCTTATTGGCAGACTGGGCTCATTAACAGTCGTAAATCTTTGTAAAAGCTGTAAAGATTCTGGCACAGAAGTCTATTCTTTATCACTTTTGTGAATGCGTTTGCGAATATGGCACTTTGCAAACAATTTTTCGAAGGCTATAATCCAAAGCATATTTTATTGTTAATCCAAAACTCATAATAGTTACGTTAGTAAATCAACGCAGCTCTACTTTGGATGTACAATGGAATCATAAGCACTCTGAGTTATGCTGATAATAAAATAATCTACCGGAATAACCTAAAGTAGCATAGCTGGCGTTAAGTTTCTTTCATCTCCACGTTTCTTCGCCCCAAGAGCTATGAATTTGAGTTACATAATTTAAACTTTAAAAGGTTACTAAAGGGATGAAGGTGAAGGAACGCAAATGCATGCTACTAACGTAGCCATGTGATCCGCGATACGCGGTGTAAGTCCGCGTTTTTGATTTTCTGCTCCGCGCGGTTCGCGTTTTCATTGGAAATAAGAAATCTCATTTTGCTAGGGCTAGGGTTTTCAGTGAAAGTTAGGACCTTTGTTTTTTTTTTTTAGTAAATACAAATAATTGCAAATAGTAAATATTTCAGTTTGCTACGGATTTCGGAATGTGAAAATGAGGACCTTTTTTTTAGTACATAAAATTTTGTGCAGTTAAAACAAATGAATCTTTAAAAAAGTTTCATCAAATTTTTCTTGCTCCGCGTTTTGTTGAAAAATGTCTGGTCACGTTAAGTTAAACCCAAAACTCATACTACAGTGTGCATTTGTATGAGTTTTAAACTGAATTTCTATATTTTATGTTATTAAAGCTTTAAAAGCCCTTAATTCGAATTATATAAAATCAAAAATAGTCCTGGAATGTTTTGATGCTTTGTGTACACTAAGTGAGGAGAATTCAGTAGTCCTTCAGTGGGTATTTGGGCATTGCGATATTGTTGGAAGTGAAAAGGCAGATTTACTAGCAAAGCAAGGCACTCAGTCAAATTCACAACTCTTGAAAGTCTCTATACCCTTTTAGCACTACTACCCACTAAAAGACAGAGAACTACTCTTAGAAGCCGAAAAGAGATGGGCTTGCTCTTCCACTAGCAATATTACCAAACATCTTTGCCCCGTTTGCATAAAAGGGACACAAGATATCTATTACCCTTAACACGGAGTAAATGCAGGCTATTGACCAGGGTTGTGACCGGCAACTGCTTTATTGGGTATCACGCTTTTAGATTGGGTATCGTATCCAACGACTGGTGTAGAAATTTTCATGAACCCGAGGAAGAGGAAACCATGGAACATCTTTTGTGCTCTTGCCCTGCTTTAGCAAGCAATAGACTAAAATACTTCGTGCAGCCATTCTTTATATCCCTGAATGAACTAAATAAAGCCACCTGAGTGAAATCAAAAGATTCGCTGTAACAACTGGCACCTTCATGTTGGACGTGCACCACATTGAAAGGACCAGAATTTACTAATAAGACTGTAGCAGAGAGTTTGTGGTAACACTATGGACCCATGTGGTCTATGTGAGGCTATGGTTGTCACCAAAACCTAACCTAACCTTATAACTAACCTTTTAGCAGGATAAAATAAAAAGTTTGAATAATCATCAGATCTTTAAATAAAGGCAATGATGGCAACGTAAAAAAGACATGGAAATTACTACACTTGTATTGCTATTAGTAACTTAGTTATTTAGTTAGCCGTCAAAAATGCGCATCGATCGGTTACTCTACAAGAACACTACCAGTCATATGACCGGTATTATACAGAACAAAGATAGAAAGAACAAAATCTAACAGATGCCCAGGTACAATCTTTGCCAAAAAAAAAAAACCGGTTGGACCTTGGGGTGTCCAAATTTGCTTTTATTTTGTGAGGAGTTTGAGTGATTATTTATCATTAATAGTTAAGGCATAAAAATTAAAAAAAAAAGTTCAACCATGTTTTAATAATTTATGTATCAGCAAATTTTTACGTGAAATTGATATCTATAATTAAAATTTAAACATTTTCCTTTTCATAAATTATTTAAAGTTGTAGTAAAGGTTTATGATTCATCCACAACAAAATCAATTAAAATAGAAATCTCAAGTTGCAGCTCCTTTCGTTTTGACTGGTAATAACCCACATAAATGTGGTACAAAAAAGTATTCTCAAAATCAAAATCCAATTTTTGAAGCATTTTTCATAAGACCCAGTTAGAACCGACTCAAAAGTGCATCACGACGTTGGTATTTGTTACGTCGAATACAAAATAATTTATTTGTTTATCAAAAATAAAATATATATTTAGAAGTTTTCCAAAGGGTAGTTGGGATTTTTTTATTCAGACTTTTTTACAATTCCTTTTTTTTAAGACTTTGAAAATTCAGAATTCATGATTATGTACTAGGTGTTGCTCACACTACATTTCTCATATTTTCTTAATTTTTATCAATGAATGAATCAATGATAATATGTATGTTAAGATAATGATTTGTCTTTAAATTGTTTGACATGTTGTTCGACATGCATTGATAGAGGAACAAGATTGACATGTAATCATATTTCTTTTTATCAGTGAAAAAACTGTTTTTCAAAATCAAAAAAAGTATTGGCAATATGGTTATTATATTATATACAACTGTACGTTGCGTTGCACTATTTAATATTCAGATTGTAAGTGTTAATCACCGTCATGCATAGTGATAATGACTCTACGTGTATACGATCAAAAAGTACATGCGCTTAAAACGTCACATCTCAATTTTATCTCATAGAAAATTAAAACCGTATGGTACGATTTCAGTGACCCGATTCTAGACTGTATCTTATTGCGTTAAAGTGTGACATATTGCGTCTTTGTAGTCAAATAGCTAGTGATGCATGATAGCGCTGTGCTAGTTTGTTCTGAAAGGTTTTGTGAATCATGGTTGCCGACTAAAACTTAACAGGCAACATGCTTTGGCATTATGTGATGGTATTTAAGAATTTTTATCTGGTCAGGGACTATCGATGTTTTTCAAAAAATGTTTGGGGCACACAATTTATTTATAGTCAAATTTAAGTTTTTCAATGCTTTGTTTGAATCAATTCATTAAATTAGAGAAATATACTAGCAGGTATATTAAAGAGTCTGCGTTCAAAAACGCATGAAATATTCTTGTCTACTCAGAATTTTTCTGATGACAATATCGTTTTTACAGAAACGTGGCTAAAGGACATTGTCCTAGGTCTAGAATTATTTGATAATATGCAATTTCAATGTTTTTTTTTAGAAGAGACAAGCACAAGGACGATTTCGCCCCCGTAAGCTGTCGCTTTATGGCCGTCAAACTCGTGTGGTTGCACGAGAAATTGGTATCCAACGATTTTGAATTGATCTACAGCATCGTAGACGCTTATACCAAAGTTTTTTCTTTCGTTTCCGAGAATAAAAAAAAGCGACAATAGAAGGTGTAGAACAAAACTATTTGTCGTTATATTAAAAAGGAAAAATGAAAGCAGAATCAAAGCAACGATTAATGACTGTTGTTTGATCACTGTTTTTGTTTTTACTATGAGACTTTGTTTTGATATTTGGGCCCCACACCTACTGCAAGCACAGGGCCTCGCGTAACTTACGATCGGTTCTGTAAATTCAAGCAAAGCTGCCACATACATATAATTGATTATTTTAGGTTTGTGTCTAGAACTACTTGCTATGTGCCACATCTATTCTTCAAATTTAGCAGACAAAAAAAGTTATATCAATTGAAATAGAAATTGAGCTGGTTCACGCACTTGTATGGAATTTTGGTTTAACAAAAACGAATAAAACATGGCTATTATTATGCGTCTGGTTCAAAATCCCGATCGTATAAAATCAGATTTCGACAGGTTTTATCAAGAGTTCCGCAAAGTATTCATATGGGGCCGCTTCTATTTATTTTAGCAATCAATGATGTTATTCACATACATACATATGTAATCAAAAGCTTTCATTTGCTTGTTTATGCAGATGATATGAAAATAAGGACTGTCCCAGAAAAAACTTTCGTTTTTATTTTTTAAGAATATACGCGCCCTGATGATCTTATAGGTGCAAAAAGACACAATATTTGTTCCATATAAAGTGACGTTTGATAGCAAGCAAGAAAAAGTCCGCGAACTGTTTTTGTCCACATACCACATACATAAAAATCCAAATTTTGTCTTGTGCTTCCAACATAAATAACAAAAATTAAAACACTTCTACATACAATTTTGTTCACAAACATTAACGAAATATTTGCAAAATAACCTGAACTTGATGATTCCATAGAGAACTTGTTTACTTTTAATATATATAAATAATATTTTATAACGTGAAATTTTTCGCTTTTTTCAGCTTTTTTTTGCATAAAAATTTTAATAAATTCTGACTTTCAGGTCTTACTACCAAAACACCAGAGCACTTTTGACATTAATATAAACGACAAGTGATGTAGAATTTGGTATACTTTAACCTGGTATAACTGTTTTGACGAACCTTACAATTTTTTTTTAATTAATCCAAGAAAACATACCTTTTCAACCCATTGGGCATTGCATGGTGCTCAGTGCAATTTCTGATGCCTTTAGCTAAAAAGCAAAAAAAAAAAAAAAATTATTATATTGATATATTTATAAATTGATAAAGTTATGGCATTAAAAGTGGACATAATCTGAACCTTCGATATTTTACCTGCGTAAGGGGTTATTTTAACAAGTACAAGATAAAGTTTTAGTACTCTATATCGTTGGCTACATTCATAGCTAACTGTTTTAAAAGTTTAACCATAATTCCATATTATCAAGGCGTGTGACACCCCTGTACAAAAATAACAAAAACTTTGATACGCGGTACTAAAGATTATATTCAAGTAAATGCAACCAAACTTAACATCAATTGGGCATAATTTGAAACGCGGACGTAGCACGTCCCATAAAAGCCAAAACTTAAAAAACCATTAAGGAGACGCTTCAGAAAGTGCAAAAAGATACAAACATCTGCTACGATAAGTCTCAGAAGAAAAACAGCAAAAACTTTAACTACATCGTACTTACTCAGCTTACCCCCTTAGACAATGTGTACGCATACACATACATACACCTAATTCTGTTTTTACGCGATAGATACGTTCTCGAAAAATCTGCGTAGAAAAAAAATTGCGTGAAAAAGATACAGTATCCATATAAAAGTAGGGGATTGGCTCCACATTCGAAAAATTAACAAAAACAATAACATATAAAAAATTATCGTTTTTACAGGCGCTCTGACCATTTTTATTTAAGTAGCTTATAAAGTACATATGTTTATTAATAAATTACGTAGAAAAAAAAAATGCAATACAAATATTAATTAATCAAAAAGAAAATTCATACAACATATAAGAAATTAACAAAACAAAAAACAATTCATTTTAGACCAAATCCATCTCAAACCATGCAGTCGGAGTGACTTCAAATTGCGGAATTGGTTGCCTATTAAATATGTTGTTTTTTAAAGTAATTATGGGAATATACTGTCCCCCGATTTGATTGAAAATTATTTTTTACGAAGTTATGCCCATTAAAGTTTTAGTGACAGAGCTTGAAAAACCGCTGAAAATTGGTTCAAAATAGTCGCATTTTCATCCAAATCGAAATAATTAATTTTTGTCTTTTGATCTAATAGAACTTCTGACTTTCTGTCAGAATCTTTAAGAAATTTTGAAAGTTGTGGGAAATTGGCGGAATTATAACGCTTTTTATGAAAAAAAAACAATGCTGATTTTCTCAAAAACTCCAATGTTTTTTACACTTAAAATTTTATTGTAGATTTGTATTAATATGAGAAAGAAATGACATGAGTTTAATACTTGTTAAAACAGATTTGAGGTCAGGAGATTTTTTTCCGCAAAATGAAAATTTCAATTTTTTTTTCATCATTTCCAAGCCACTCTACGATGTTGATTTTGATGTTGTAGTGGTTTTGGTCATAAAATCTATTATCAAATGTTGAGTTTTGTTTTTTGTTAATTCGTTAATTCGCCACAATCGCTTAAAAACATAATTAGGTGTATATCTAAATAGAGTTATATGCATAGCTGGGCACCGTTAATCAAATAGTATTTTCGCTAATCGCTTATCCGTTACTAAAAAATTTAACTTCGTTAAACGTTAAAGCGTTACATTTAGGAAGATTTAACGCAAGTTAACGTTAATCGTTAATCCGTTAACACGTGATAAAAATTGAATTTTTTATATCATTGCGTTAGTGATGTTCTTATAAAACTGTTGGTTTGGGTTAGGAGCAAAGAAAGACATGTATAATTGGAGTGTTTAATTAAGTCGTCTGGCATAATGTGGAAATTCCCCTTACTGAGCATTAATATGTTGAAGATCTCGTCTGAAAGCGAAGTCAGTTTCGGCGTTAAAATATCTTTGCCCGTGGAAAAAAAAAACATTCTACTGCAGCGCTTGAGGGTATAGTAGTACTATATTTAATAAACAGATTTATTAGGAATGCCTCATCGTTAAACAAATCTATTGATTTCATGTCTAGCCATATTTGTACGATGTTTTATGTTTAAATACTTATGGGTCTTAGGCTTTTCTTAAGATTGAGTGACAGAATTGAAAATAACTTCCTCATCGTCATCGTTGTTGCTCGTGTTGCTGCTTCCGCCATTTAAACTATCTCTGTTCTTCGAACTTTCGTCAGCATTTTAGCGTGACGCCTTTTCAACATTTTTTCGATACATCTTTTTACTGCATCCACTCGACTGCTGTCATACGTTTCCAGCCATATCAACTGGAACTTCGGGTGAAAAGCCGCGGCAAGTTGGCACTGTCCGTCATCCAGAAGTGATCCAAACCTTTTCTCTATGCCATTTAATAAGGCATTGGCAAAAGTTGTGCAGCTTACTAGGCCCTTAGACTTTATATTTTTAATTTAAATACAATTGCAATTGTCGCTAGCAGTGACCCAAGATATGCTTGAGCTTCTCCTTGAATGCGATCGAAGGCACTGAACGTACTTGTCGTCAGAACGGTATCTTTTTGGGAAATAGGATTAACGATTAACGGACTTGGAGAAATTTAACGGAAGTTAACGAATCCGTTAACATTTTTTAAAGTTAATTTAAAAGTACACCGATTGTCGATTGTTAACTTTGTTAATTAACGAGTTAATGCCCAGCTATGGTTATACGAATATATTCACAAAGTCCAAAACATAAATGTTGGAAAATAAATAAATGTTGGAAAATAAATAAATGTTGGCTAATGTTAAAAAATTATTAGTTGTTACGCGATTGAAGGGAGTAGTTAGTTCTACTTACCGGTTAATAAAATAATCGGAAGTTTTGGTGCAACCTGAGACCCAGTTACAAGAGTATTATAAGTATATTTACTATATAATATTTCCGCAATATTGCTGTAAACAACGATGGACTGCATGTGCATTAACCTTAAATGATTATTATAAAAGGAAAGGGTTAAAGTATCAATTTAAGCCTTTAAGAGTAAAACGAATGAAAGTTTTTTGAGTTCTTTCAATTCTATGACATATGTAAAAAAGTGACCAAACTTGGCAGTCATACTCTAAGTTAGAACGCACAATTGTATTATACAGAGTCACCGTAACTTGAGGCCTGCTAAATGCTTTAACCCAATGCTTGATAAAACGAAGTCGAGATGTGAATTTTTTACAGATTTGTCTTATGTAAACAAAAACATTTAATATTTAAATGATTACCGATTTCTTAACTGAATCGACTTTAGAAATTTTTTGTCTTTAAGTTTATTTTCAAAATTTCCGATATTTTTCATTTCATAAAAAGATATAGTTTGGCCTTTATAAGGATTAAGGAGCAAATTATTGTTAAAACACCAAACTTCAAAATATTTCAGATCAGATTGAGGCAGGAAACCATCACCAGTTCCGTTCATAGTTCTATATATTTTCATATCATCTATAATAAAACAAGCATAGGGTCAGAATTTACCAACTGGGCCACTTTTAAAAAAAAATTTTTATTTTTTAATGAAATTTTGTTATTTAGATAGTGGTATGTGCTAGAAATTAAAATCTGAAATGACTTTTTTTTTATTTTTTTGTTGTTGTTATAGGCAATTGAAATTCGGGGACAACATTTTTTCAAAATCTTATAACGACGATTTTTATAAATTTAACGGTGTTCGATTCGTATTGGAATAGAGTATAAGTGAGATTTTTTTCAATTTTAAATAATGTATTTTTCAATGTTTAAAACATGTTTATTTATTAAATGTTAATGAAAAATAGCTTTCCCTGTCTGATCGAAAAAATAGAAAGAAAGATAGAAATATTCCGTTGAGATAAAAAATGGATCGCTCTTGACGTAATTTTTATTTATATATTTGTAACTCTGCACCATGGGCTTCCAGAGGATTCTGTGAGTCGGAAAAAGACTTGAAAAATACAAATATTTAAAGCAGCAACCAGACCACCTTCACCCCCCGCTTTCGAGGATGCTGTACACGATGATGGTGATTAAAATTCTTTTGGAGTTGACCCAACCAATTTTTTTGGAACTGGCTCCATGGCCTTAAATGGCAAAAATATGGGACCGTTGAGGCGGTTTTTGGACACTTTGGGGGGTGGGACCAGTACCAAAAAAATTTTATGCACCGCCATCATGCTTAGCATCCTGGAAAACGGGGAGTGACAAATATTTTACCGATGGAAGACGCTTAACATGCGATTTCCCCATTTTGGGGCGGTTTTTGGCCATTTTAGGGGTGGGGTCATTTCCAAAATAATTTTAAACACCACCATCGTGTTCAGCATCCTCGAAAACTATACTTTAACTGAGTAGGTGAACACATAGATTATACCTTTGAGTGAAAAACGCTTCCGCGAGTTCTGCGGCGGCAATATAAAATACAGTATAATAAAGTTTCAGTCAATTATGCAAATATGATATTTCGCAAAAAAAATAAAAAGACGTACTGGGTCCTATGATGTACATATGTTATATAGTTTTTCAAATAGAGTATAAGACTTTTTTTTTGCATCATTAAATTTCAACCACCTAAATCTTGAATAAATGTAAAGCGATTCGAAAAGTTTCATATATTTTAATTCGTTAGTTATAGAAAATTAAAAACATAATCGGCATATAAAAATGCGATAAAACGAAAAAATTTTGGAATTTACGCTCGTTTTCTTCTTTTTAATTTCAGTTTACATTAATAGAAGCGGTTTTTCAATTCAAAAGAAAAAGGTTGCAGTAACAAGAATAAGGTTTTATTGACAACACGTTATTCATACCATCTACCACGAAGAACAGCAGAAGATATAGGACTCTGGAGCGACGACAGAAGGTTTCCATTAAATAAATGATTAAAGTAGGACAAAATATGGAAAGATCGAAGGCAAATATTTCGAATCGAAATTGTTAGCAATTTAATAATATAAATGAATTCAATGAGTTTTTTAGTAACTATATAAAAGCAAAGACAAAATTTAATAATTTTCTTTATAAATTAATTACGATTTTTAAAAATAGAACAAAAAAAATACACATGCACATAGAAGCACTTTAAAGTTGGAATAAATTAATAACATGTACATTAATTTGTAAAAATTTTAACGAAAAAGTAAATATATTAATTTTTAATAATAATTAAAACCTTGCTGCACCTAAATCAAAACAGGTGTAAAGCAATCGCTTGGAAGGTATAGTCAAAAGCTTACGCAGATAATATGTTAAAGTTAAAAGATTCGAGAAATAGCGGTCGTTAAAACTTTACTCAAAAAATGCAAGTTCTTGCAGTACTCTTTAGTATTTTAGCTTTACCTCCATGTATATTATTGGGTGCTGTTAAAATTAAATCGACAAATTCTAGTTTCTCTGGTTACAACAATAGCTATAGCTCAGTTTGCTCGCCTAACGAGAACGATTGCACAAAGTTACAACAAATAGTTGATGGAAACCCGAAAGAGATTTATAATCCATTCGGTTTATTTTGGAATACTACAGCGAAAAAGTGGGTGCCTGAAAAATATGCTAAGTGCAAAGATCCCTGGCCCCCGGATGTGGGTATATTTCACCCAGAATGCCCACCTATGGACCATCCATCAATTCATCCAGTATTACTTTCATATCCGCCAGATTGTACCAAATTTTATATGTGTGCAGTAGGACGGGCGTATCTAATTGACTGCCCTGTGGCTCTTGTTTGGAATGAACAAATTAAATCGTGTGATTATCCATTTTTCGCGAAGTGCAAACAAATTTCTATTGAAAGTGGAAAAACTAAATTACCAATTCGTTTTGAAATAACTCCTACACCAATACCGAAAATAAGTGACTCCTCAGAAAAACCCCATTCAAAGGAGAACTGCATTATAGGACCTAAGACTTGTCAAGATGGTGCCAAATTTTTACCATACCCAAATGACTGCAGTCGCTTTATTCAATGTGTAAAAGAAGTTCCTATTGAAAAGCAATGCCCATTTCCACTCAATTGGAATGAGTGCTTAAAAATATGTGATTATAGTGATAACCATTGCTGTTGTGAAGGGTCAGCATCACAAAAGTCTCAACCAACTACGAGCACATCTTCAATATCAACATCTGAATCAAGAACAACAACCGAGGTACCAACATCAGAGACAGCTTCATTATCCGGATCTGAATCAAGCACAAGAACAACTACAGAGTTGCCAACAACATCTGAAGAAACCACGAGCACATCTTCAATATCAACATCTGAATCAAGCACAACAACCGAGGTACCAACATCAGAGACAGCTTCATTATCCGGATCTGAATCAAGCACAAGAACAACTACAGAGTTGCCAACAACATCTGAAGAAACCACGAGCACATCTTCAATATCAACATCTGAATCAAGCACAACAACCGAGGTACCAACATCAGCGACAGCTTCATTATCCGGATCAGAATCAAGCACAAGAACAACTACAGAGTTGCCAACAACATCTGAAGAAACCACGAGCACATCTTCAATATCAACATCTGAATCAAGCACAACAACCGAGGTACCAACATCAGCGACAGCTTCATTATCCGGATCAGAATCAAGCACAAGAACAACTACAGAGTTGCCAACAACATCTGAAGAAACCACGAGCACATCTTCAAAATCAACATCTGAATCAAGCACAACAACCGAGGTACCAACATCAGAGACAGCTTCATTATCCGGATCTGAATCAAGCACAAGAACAACTACAGAGTTGCCAACAACATCTGAAGAAACCACGAGCACATCTTCAATATCAACATCTGAATCAAGCACAACAACCGAGGTACCAACATCAGAGACAGCTTCATTATCCGGATCTGAATCAAGCACAAGAACAACTACAGAGTTGCCAACAACATCTGAAGAAACCACGAGCACATCTTCAATATCAACATCTGAATCAAGCACAACAACCGGAGTACCAACATCAGCGACAGCTTCATTACCCGTATCTGAATCAAGCACAAGAACAACTACAGAGTTGCCAACAACATCTGAAGAAACCACGAGCACATCTTCAATATCAACATCTGAATCAAGCACAACAACCGAGGTACCAACATCAGAGACAGCTTCATTATCCGGATCTGAATCAAGTACAAGAACAACTACAGAGTTGCCAACAACATCTGAAGAAACCACGAGCACATCTTCAATATCAACATCTGAATCAAGCACAACAACCGAGGTACCAACATCAGAGACAGCTTCATTATCCGGATCTGAATCAAGCACAAGAACAACTACAGAGTTGCCACTAACATCTGAAGAAACCACGAGCACATCTTCAATATCAACATCTGAATCAAGCACAACAACCGAGGTACCAACATCAGAGACAGCTTCATTATCCGGATCTGAATCAAGCACAAGAACAACTACAGAGTTGCCAACAACATCTGAAGAAACCACGAGCACATCTTCAATATCAACATCTGAATCAAGCACAACAACCGAGGTACCAACATCAGAGACAGCTTCATTATCCGGATCTGAATCAAGCACAAGAACAACTACAGAGTTGCCAACAACATCTGAAGAAACCACGAGCACATCTTCAATATCAACATCTGAATCAAGCACAACAACCGAGGTACCAACATCAGAGACAGCTTCATTATCCGGATCAGAATCAAGCACAAAAACAACTACAGAGTTGCCAACAACATCTGAAGAAACCACGAGCACATCTTCAATATCAACATCTGAATCAAGCACAACAACCGAGGTACCAACATCAGAGACTGCTTCATTATCCGGATCTGAATCAAGCACAAGAACAACTACAGAGTTGCCAACAACATCTGAAGAAACCACCAGCACATCTTCAATATCAACATCTGAATCAAGCACAACAACCGAGGTACCAACATCAGAGACAGCTTCATTATCCGGATCTGAATCAAGCACAAGAACAACTACAGAGTTGCCAACAATATCTGAAGAAACCACGAGCACATCTTCAATATCAACATCTGAATCAAGCACAACAACCGAGGTACCAACATCAGAGACAGCTTCATTATCCGGATCTGAATCAAGCACAAGAACAACTACAGAGTTGCCAACAACATCTGAAGAAACCACGAGCACATCTTCAATATCAACATCTGAATCAAGCACAACAACCGAGGTACCAACATCAGAGACAGCTTCATTATCCGGATCTGAATCAAGCACAAGAACAACTACAGAGTTGCCAACAACATCTGAAGAAACCACGAGCACATCTTCAATATCAACATCTGAATCAAGCACAACAGCCGAGGTACCAACATCAGAGACAGCTTCATTATCCGGATCTGAATCAAGCACAAGAACAACTACAGAGTTGCCAACAACATCTGAAGAAACCACGAGCACATCTTCAATATCAACATCTGAATCAAGCACAACAACCGTAGTACCAACATCAGCGACAGCTTCATTACCCGGATCTGAATCAAGCACAAGAACAACTACAGAGTTGCCAACAACATCTGAAGAAACCACGAGCACATCTTCAATATCAACATCTGAATCAAGCACAACAACCGAGGTACCAACATCAGAGACAGCTTCATTATCCGGATCTGAATCAAGCACAAGAACAACTACAGAGTTGCCAACAACATCTGAAGAAACCACGAGCACATCTTCAATATCAACATCTGAATCAAGCACAACAACCGAGGTACCAACATCAGAGACAGCTTCATTATCCGGATCTGAATCAAGCACAAGAACAACTACAGAGTTGCCAACAACATCTGAAGAAACCACGAGCACATCTTCAATATCAACATCTGAATCAAGCACAACAACCGAGGTACCAACATCAGAGACAGCTTCATTATCCGGATCTGAATCAAGCACAAGAACAACTACAGAGTTGCCAACAACATCTGAAGAAACCACGAGCACATCTTCAATATCAACATCTGAATCAAGCACAACAACCGAGGTACCAACATCAGAGACAGCTTCATTATCCGGATCTGAATCAAGCACAAGAACAACTACAGAGTTGCCAACAACATCTGAAGAAACCACGAGCACATCTTCAATATCAACATCTGAATCAAGCACAACAACCGAGGTACCAACATCAGAGACAGCTTCATTATCCGGATCAGAATCAAGCACAAGAACAACTACAGAGTTGCCAACAACATCTGAAGAAACCACGAGCACATCTTCAATATCAACATCTGAATCAAGCACAACAACCGAGGTACCAACATCAGAGACAGCTTCATTATCCGGATTTGAATCAAGCACAAGAACAACTACAGAGTTGCCAACAACATCTGAAGAAACCACGAGCACATCTTCAATATCAACATCTGAATCAAGCACAACAACCGAAGTACCAACATCAGCGACAGCTTCATTACCCGGATCTGAATCAAGCACAAGAACAACTACAGAGTTGCCAACAACATCTGAAGAAACCACGAGCACATCTTCAATATCAACATCTGAATCAAGCACAACAACCGAGGTACCAACATCAGAGACAGCTTCATTATCCGGATCAGAATCAAGCACAAGAACAACTACAGAGTTGCCAACAACATCTGAAGAAACCACGAGCACATCTTCAATATCAACATCTGAATCAAGCACAACAACCGAGGTACCAACATCAGAGACAGCTTCATTATCCGGATCTGAATCAAGCACAAGAACAACTACAGAGTTGCCAACAACATCTGAAGAAACCACGAGCACATCTTCAATATCAACATCTGAATCAAGCACAACAACCGAGGTACCAACATCAGAGACAGCTTCATTATCCGGATCTGAATCAAGCACAAGAACAACTACAGAGTTGCCAACAACATCTGAAGAAACCACGAGCACATCTTCAATATCAACATCTGAATCAAGCACAACAACCGAGGTACCAACATCAGAGACAGCTTCATTATCCGGATCTGAATCAAGCACAAGAACAACTACAGAGTTGCCAACAACATCTGAAGAAACCACGAGCACATCTTCAATATCAACATCTGAATCAAGCACAACAACCGAGGTACCAACATCAGAGACAGCTTCATTATCCGGATCTGAATCAAGCACAAGAACAACTACAGAGTTGCCAACAACATCTGAAGAAACCACGAGCACATCTTCAATATCAACATCTGAATCAAGCACAACAACCGAGGTACCAACATCAGAGACAGCTTCATTATCCGGATTTGAATCAAGCACAAGAACAACTACAGAGTTGCCAACAACATCTGAAGAAACCACGAGCACATCTTCAATATCAACATCTGAATCAAGCACAACAACCGAGGTACCAACATCAGAGACAGCTTCATTATCCGGATCTGAATCAAGCACAAGAACAACTACAGAGTTGCCAACAACATCTGAAGAAACCACGAGCACATCTGCAATATCAACATCTGAATCAAGCACAACAACCGAGGTACCAACATCAGAGACAGCTTCATTATCCGGATCTGAATCAAGCACAAGAACAACTACAGAGTTGCCAACAACATCTGAAGAAACCACGAGCACATCTTCAATATCAACATCTGAATCAAGCACAACAGCCGAGGTACCAACATCAGAGACAGCTTCATTATCCGGATCTGAATCAAGCACAAGAACAACTACAGAGTTGCCAACAACATCTGAAGAAACCACGAGCACATCTTCAATATCAACATCTGAATCAAGCACAACAACCGAGGTACCAACATCAGCGACAGCTTCATTACCCGGATCTGAATCAAGCACAAGAACAACTACAGAGTTGCCAACAACATCTGAAGAAACCACGAGCATATCTTCAATATCAACATCTGAATCAAGCACAACAACCGAAGTACCAACATCAGCGACAGCTTCATTATCCGGATCTGAATCAAGCACAAGAACAACTACAGAGTTGCCAACAACATCTGAAGAAACCACGAGCACATCTTCAATATCAACATCTGAATCAAGCACAACAACCGAAGTACCAACATCAGCGACAGCTTCATTATCCGGAAATGAATCAAGCACAAGAACAACTACAGAGTTGCCAACAACATCTGAAGAAACCACGAGCACATCTTCAATATCAACATCTGAATCAAGCACAACAACCGAGGTACCAACATCAGAGACAGCTTCATTATCCGGATCTGAATCAAGCACAAGAACAACTACAGAGTTGCCAACAACATCTGAAGAAACCACGAGCACATCTTCAATATCAACATCTGAATCAAGCACAACAACCGAAGTACCAACATCAGCGACAGCTTCATTACCCGGATCTGAATCAAGCACAAGAACAACTACAGAGTTGCCAACAACATCTGAAGAAACCACGAGCACATCTTCAATATCAACATCTGAATCAAGCACAACAACCGAAGTACCAACATCAGCGACAGCTTCATTATCCGGATCTGAATCAAGCACAAGAACAACTACAGAGTTGCCAACAACATCTGAAGAAACCACGAGCACATCTTCAATATCAACATCTGAATCAAGCACAACAACCGAAGTACCAACATCAGAGACAGCTTCATTATCCGGATCTGAATCAAGCACAAGAACAACTACAGAGTTGCCAACAACATCTGAAGAAACCACGAGCACATCTTCAATATCAACATCTGAATCAAGCACAACAACCGAAGTACCAACATCAGCGACAGCTTCATTATCCGGATCTGAATCAAGCACAAGAACAACTACAGAGTTGCCAACAACATCTGAAGAAACCACGAGCACATCTTCAATATCAACATCTGAATCAAGCACAACAACCGAGGTACCAACATCAGAAACAGCTTCATTATCCGGATCTGAATCAAGCACAAGAACAACTACAGAGTTGCCAACAACATCTGAAGAAACCACGAGCACATCTTCAATATCAACATCTGAATCAAGCACAACAACCGAAGTACCAACATCAGCGACAGCTTCATTATCCGGATCTGAATCAAGCACAAGAACAACTACAGAGTTGCCAACAACATCTGAAGAAACCACGAGCACATCTTCAATATCAACATCTGAATCAAGCACAACAACCGAGGTACCAACATCAGAGACAGCTTCATTATCCGGATCTGAATCAAGCACAAGAACAACTACAGAGTTGCCAACAACATCTGAAGAAACCACGAGCACATCTTCAATATCAACATCTGAATCAAGCACAACAACCGAAGTACCAACATCAGCGACAGCTTCATTACCCGGATCTGAATCAAGCACAAGAACAACTACAGAGTTGCCAACAACATCTGAAGAAACCACGAGCACATCTTCAATATCAACATCTGAATCAAGCACAACAACCGAAGTACCAACATCAGCGACAGCTTCATTATCCGGATCTGAATCAAGCACAAGAACAACTACAGAGTTGCCAACAACATCTGAAGAAACCACGAGCACATCTTCAATATCAACATCTGAATCAAGCACAACAACCGAAGTACCAACATCAGCGACAGCTTCATTATCCGGATCTGAATCAAGCACAAGAACAACTACAGAGTTGCCAACAACATCTGAAGAAACCACGAGCACATCTTCAATATCAACATCTGAATCAAGCACAACAACCGAGGTACCAACATCAGAGACAGCTTCATTATCCGGATCTGAATCAAGCACAAGAACAACTACAGAGTTGCCAACAACATCTGAAGAAACCACGAGCACATCTTCAATATCAACATCTGAATCAAGCACAACAACCGGAGTACCAACATCAGCGACAGCTTCATTACCCGTATCTGAATCAAGCACAAGAACAACTACAGAGTTGCCAACAACATCTGAAGAAACCACGAGCACATCTTCAATATCAACATCTGAATCAAGCACAACAACCGAGGTACCAACATCAGAGACAGCTTCATTATCCGGATCTGAATCAAGTACAAGAACAACTACAGAGTTGCCAACAACATCTGAAGAAACCACGAGCACATCTTCAATATCAACATCTGAATCAAGCATAACAACCGAGGTACCAACATCAGAGACAGCTTCATTATCCGGATCTGAATCAAGCACAAGAACAACTACAGAGTTGCCAACAACATCTGAAGAAACCACGAGCACATCTTCAATATCAACATCTGAATCAAGCACAACAACCGAGGTACCAACATCAGAGACAGCTTCATTATCCGGATCTGAATCAAGCACAAGAACAACTACAGAGTTGCCAACAACATCTGAAGAAACCACGAGCACATCTTCAATATCAACATCTGAATCAAGCACAACAACCGAGGTACCAACATCAGAGACAGCTTCATTATCCGGATCTGAATCAAGCACAAGAACAACTACAGAGTTGCCAACAACATCTGAAGAAACCACGAGCACATCTTCAATATCAACATCTGAATCAAGCACAACAACCGAGGTACCAACATCAGAGACAGCTTCATTATCCGGATCAGAATCAAGCACAAAAACAACTACAGAGTTGCCAACAACATCTGAAGAAACCACGAGCACATCTTCAATATCAACATCTGAATCAAGCACAACAACCGAGGTACCAACATCAGCGACAGCTTCATTATCCGGATCAGAATCAAGCACAAGAACAACTACAGAGTTGCCAACAACATCTGAAGAAACCACGAGCACATCTTCAAAATCAACATCTGAATCAAGCACAACAACCGAGGTACCAACATCAGAGACAGCTTCATTATCCGGATCTGAATCAAGCACAAGAACAACTACAGAGTTGCCAACAACATCTGAAGAAACCACGAGCACATCTTCAATATCAACATCTGAATCAAGCACAACAACCGAGGTACCAACATCAGAGACAGCTTCATTATCCGGATCTGAATCAAGCACAAGAACAACTACAGAGTTGCCAACAACATCTGAAGAAACCACGAGCACATCTTCAATATCAACATCTGAATCAAGCACAACAACCGGAGTACCAACATCAGCGACAGCTTCATTACCCGTATCTGAATCAAGCACAAGAACAACTACAGAGTTGCCAACAACATCTGAAGAAACCACGAGCACATCTTCAATATCAACATCTGAATCAAGCACAACAACCGAGGTACCAACATCAGAGACAGCTTCATTATCCGGATCTGAATCAAGTACAAGAACAACTACAGAGTTGCCAACAACATCTGAAGAAACCACGAGCACATCTTCAATATCAACATCTGAATCAAGCACAACAACCGAGGTACCAACATCAGAGACAGCTTCATTATCCGGATCTGAATCAAGCACAAGAACAACTACAGAGTTGCCAACAACATCTGAAGAAACCACGAGCACATCTTCAATATCAACATCTGAATCAAGCACAACAACCGAGGTACCAACATCAGAGACAGCTTCATTATCCGGATCTGAATCAAGCACAAGAACAACTACAGAGTTGCCAACAACATCTGAAGAAACCACGAGCACATCTTCAATATCAACATCTGAATCAAGCACAACAACCGAGGTACCAACATCAGAGACAGCTTCATTATCCGGATCTGAATCAAGCACAAGAACAACTACAGAGTTGCCAACAACATCTGAAGAAACCACGAGCACATCTTCAATATCAACATCTGAATCAAGCACAACAACCGAGGTACCAACATCAGAGACAGCTTCATTATCCGGATCAGAATCAAGCACAAAAACAACTACAGAGTTGCCAACAACATCTGAAGAAACCACGAGCACATCTTCAATATCAACATCTGAATCAAGCACAACAACCGAGGTACCAACATCAGAGACTGCTTCATTATCCGGATCTGAATCAAGCACAAGAACAACTACAGAGTTGCCAACAACATCTGAAGAAACCACCAGCACATCTTCAATATCAACATCTGAATCAAGCACAACAACCGAGGTACCAACATCAGAGACAGCTTCATTATCCGGATCTGAATCAAGCACAAGAACAACTACAGAGTTGCCAACAATATCTGAAGAAACCACGAGCACATCTTCAATATCAACATCTGAATCAAGCACAACAACCGAGGTACCAACATCAGAGACAGCTTCATTATCCGGATCTGAATCAAGCACAAGAACAACTACAGAGTTGCCAACAACATCTGAAGAAACCACGAGCACATCTTCAATATCAACACCTGAATCAAGCACAACAACCGAGGTACCAACATCAGAGACAGCTTCATTATCCGGATCTGAATCAAGCACAAGAACAACTACAGAGTTGCCAACAACATCTGAAGAAACCACGAGCACATCTTCAATATCAACATCTGAATCAAGCACAACAGCCGAGGTACCAACATCAGAGACAGCTTCATTATCCGGATCTGAATCAAGCACAAGAACAACTACAGAGTTGCCAACAACATCTGAAGAAACCACGAGCACATCTTCAATATCAACATCTGAATCAAGCACAACAACCGAAGTACCAACATCAGCGACAGCTTCATTACCCGGATCTGAATCAAGCACAAGAACAACTACAGAGTTGCCAACAACATCTGAAGAAACCACGAGCACATCTTCAATATCAACATCTGAATCAAGCACAACAACCGAGGTACCAACATCAGAGACAGCTTCATTATCCGGATCTGAATCAAGCACAAGAACAACTACAGAGTTGCCAACAACATCTGAAGAAACCACGAGCACATCTTCAATATCAACATCTGAATCAAGCACAACAACCGAGGTACCAACATCAGAGACAGCTTCATTATCCGGATCTGAATCAAGCACAAGAACAACTACAGAGTTGCCAACAACATCTGAAGAAACCACGAGCACATCTTCAATATCAACATCTGAATCAAGCACAACAACCGAGGTACCAACATCAGAGACAGCTTCATTATCCGGATCAGAATCAAGCACAAGAACAACTACAGAGTTGCCAACAACATCTGAAGAAACCACGAGCACATCTTCAATATCAACATCTGAATCAAGCACAACAACCGAGGTACCAACATCAGAGACAGCTTCATTATCCGGATCTGAATCAAGCACAAGAACAACTACAGAGTTGCCAACAACATCTGAAGAAACCACGAGCACATCTTCAATATCAACATCTGAATCAAGCACAACAACCGAAGTACCAACATCAGCGACAGCTTCATTACCCGGATCTGAATCAAGCACAAGAACAACTACAGAGTTGCCAACAACATCTGAAGAAACCACGAGCACATCTTCAATATCAACATCTGAATCAAGCACAACAACCGAGGTACCAACATCAGAGACAGCTTCATTATCCGGATCAGAATCAAGCACAAGAACAACTACAGAGTTGCCAACAACATCTGAAGAAACCACGAGCACATCTTCAATATCAACATCTGAATCAAGCATAACAACCGAGGTACCAACATCAGAGACAGCTTCATTATCCGGATCTGAATCAAGCACAAGAACAACTACAGAGTTGCCAACAACATCTGAAGAAACCACGAGCACATCTTCAATATCAACATCTGAATCAAGCACAACAACCGAGGTACCAACATCAGAGACAGCTTCATTATCCGGATCTGAATCAAGCACAAGAACAACTACAGAGTTGCCAACAACATCTGAAGAAACCACGAGCACATCTTCAATATCAACATCTGAATCAAGCACAACAACCGAGGTACCAACATCAGAGACAGCTTCATTATCCGGATCTGAATCAAGCACAAGAACAACTACAGAGTTGCCAACAACATCTGAAGAAACCACGAGCACATCTTCAATATCAACATCTGAATCAAGCACAACAACCGAGGTACCAACATCAGAGACAGCTTCATTATCCGGATCTGAATCAAGCACAAGAACAACTACAGAGTTGCCAACAACATCTGAAGAAACCACGAGCACATCTTCAATATCAACATCTGAATCAAGCACAACAACCGAGGTACCAACATCAGAGACAGCTTCATTATCCGGATTTGAATCAAGCACAAGAACAACTACAGAGTTGCCAACAACATCTGAAGAAACCACGAGCACATCTTCAATATCAACATCTGAATCAAGCACAACAACCGAGGTACCAACATCAGAGACAGCTTCATTATCCGGATCTGAATCAAGCACAAGAACAACTACAGAGTTGCCAACAACATCTGAAGAAACCACGAGCACATCTGCAATATCAACATCTGAATCAAGCACAACAACCGAGGTACCAACATCAGAGACAGCTTCATTATCCGGATCTGAATCAAGCACAAGAACAACTACAGAGTTGCCAACAACATCTGAAGAAACCACGAGCACATCTTCAATATCAACATCTGAATCAAGCACAACAGCCGAGGTACCAACATCAGAGACAGCTTCATTATCCGGATCTGAATCAAGCACAAGAACAACTACAGAGTTGCCAACAACATCTGAAGAAACCACGAGCACATCTTCAATATCAACATCTGAATCAAGCACAACAACCGAGGTACCAACATCAGCGACAGCTTCATTACCCGGATCTGAATCAAGCACAAGAACAACTACAGAGTTGCCAACAACATCTGAAGAAACCACGAGCATATCTTCAATATCAACATCTGAATCAAGCACAACAACCGAAGTACCAACATCAGCGACAGCTTCATTATCCGGATCTGAATCAAGCACAAGAACAACTACAGAGTTGCCAACAACATCTGAAGAAACCACGAGCACATCTTCAATATCAACATCTGAATCAAGCACAACAACCGAAGTACCAACATCAGCGACAGCTTCATTATCCGGAAATGAATCAAGCACAAGAACAACTACAGAGTTGCCAACAACATCTGAAGAAACCACGAGCACATCTTCAATATCAACATCTGAATCAAGCACAACAACCGAGGTACCAACATCAGAGACAGCTTCATTATCCGGATCTGAATCAAGCACAAGAACAACTACAGAGTTGCCAACAACATCTGAAGAAACCACGAGCACATCTTCAATATCAACATCTGAATCAAGCACAACAACCGAAGTACCAACATCAGCGACAGCTTCATTACCCGGATCTGAATCAAGCACAAGAACAACTACAAAGTTGCCAACAACATCTGAAGAAACCACGAGCACATCTTCAATATCAACATCTGAATCAAGCACAACAACCGAAGTACCAACATCAGCGACAGCTTCATTATCCGGATCTGAATCAAGCACAAGAACAACTACAGAGTTGCCAACAACATCTGAAGAAACCACGAGCACATCTTCAATATCAACATCTGAATCAAGCACAACAACCGAAGTACCAACATCAGAGACAGCTTCATTATCCGGATCTGAATCAAGCACAAGAACAACTACAGAGTTGCCAACAACATCTGAAGAAACCACGAGCACATCTTCAATATCAACATCTGAATCAAGCACAACAACCGAAGTACCAACATCAGCGACAGCTTCATTATCCGGATCTGAATCAAGCACAAGAACAACTACAGAGTTGCCAACAACATCTGAAGAAACCACGAGCACATCTTCAATATCAACATCTGAATCAAGCACAACAACCGAGGTACCAACATCAGAAACAGCTTCATTATCCGGATCTGAATCAAGCACAAGAACAACTACAGAGTTGCCAACAACATCTGAAGAAACCACGAGCACATCTTCAATATCAACATCTGAATCAAGCACAACAACCGAGGTACCAACATCAGAGACAGCTTCATTATCCGGATCTGAATCAAGCACAAGAACAACTACAGAGTTGCCAACAACATCTGAAGAAACCACGAGCACATCTTCAATATCAACATCTGAATCAAGCACAACAACCGAGGTACCAACATCAGAGACAGCTTCATTATCCGGATCTGAATCAAGCACAAGAACAACTACAGAGTTGCCAACAACATCTGAAGAAACCACGAGCACATCTTCAATATCAACATCTGAATCAAGCACAACAACCGAAGTACCAACATCAGCGACAGCTTCATTATCCGGATCTGAATCAAGCACAAGAACAACTACAGAGTTGCCAACAACATCTGAAGAAACCACGAGCACATCTTCAATATCAACATCTGAATCAAGCACAACAACCGAAGTACCAACATCAGCGACAGCTTCATTATCCGGATCTGAATCAAGCACAAGAACAACTACAGAGTTGCCAACAACATCTGAAGAAACCACGAGCACATCTTCAATATCAACATCTGAATCAAGCACAACAACCGAGGTACCAACATCAGAGACAGCTTCATTATCCGGATCTGAATCAAGCACAAGAACAACTACAGAGTTGCCAACAACATCTGAAGAAACCACGAGCACATCTTCAATATCAACATCTGAATCAAGCACAACAACCGAAGTACCAACATCAGCGACAGCTTCATTATCCGGATCTGAATCAAGCACAAGAACAACTACAGAGTTGCCAACAACATCTGAAGAAACCACGAGCACATCTTCAATATCAACATCTGAATCAAGCACAACAACCGAAGTACCAACATCAGCGAAAGCTTCATTATCCGGATCTGAATCAAGCACAAGAACAACTACAGAGTTGCCAACAACATCTGAAGAAACCACGAGCACATCTTCAATATCAACATCTGAATCAAGCACAACAACCGAGGTACCAACATCAGAGACAGCTTCATTATCCGGATCTGAATCAAGCACAAGAACAACTACAGAGTTGCCAACAACATCTGAAGAAACCACGAGCACATCTTCCATATCAACATCTGAATCAAGCACAACAACCGAAGTACCAACATCAGAGACATCTTCATTATCCGGATCTGAATCAAGCACAAGAACAACTACAGAGTTGCCAACAACATCTGAAGAAACCACGAGCACATCTTCAATTTCAACATCTGAATCAAGCACAACAACCGAAGTACCAACATCAGAGACAGCTTCATTATCCGGATCTGAATCAAGCACAAGAACAACTACAGAGTTGCCAACAACATCTGAAGAAACCACGAGCACATTTTCAATATCAACATCTGAATCAAGCACAACAACCGAAGTACCAACATCAGCGACAGCTTCATTATCCGGATCTGAATCAAGCACAAGAACAACTACAGAGTTGCCAACAACATCTGAAGAAACCACGAGCACATCTTCAATATCAACATCTGAATCAAGCACAACAACCGAAGTACCAACATCAGCGACAGCTTCATTATCCGGATCTGAATCAAGCACAAGAACAACTACAGAGTTGCCAACAACATCTGAAGAAACCACGAGCACATCTTCAATATCAACATCTGAATCAAGCACAACAGCCGAGGTACCAACATCAGAGACAGCTTCATTATCCGGATCTGAATCAAGCACAAGAACAACTACAGAGTTGCCAACAACATCTGAAGAAACCACGAGCACATCTTCAATATCAACATCTGAATCAAGCACAACAACCGAGGTACCAACATCAGCGACAGCTTCATTACCCGGATCTGAATCAAGCACAAGAACAACTACAGAGTTGCCAACAACATCTGAAGAAACCACGAGCACATCTTCAATATCAACATCTGAATCAAGCACAACAACCGAAGTACCAACATCAGCGACAGCTTCATTATCCGGATCTGAATCAAGCACAAGAACAACTACAGAGTTGCCAACAACAACTGAAGAAACCACGAGCACATCTTCAATATCAACATCTGAATCAAGCACAACAACCGAAGTACCAACATCAGCGACAGCTTCATTATCCGGATCTGAATCAAGCACAAGAACAACTACAGAGTTGCCAACAACATCTGAAGAAACCACGAGCACATCTTCAATATCAACATCTGAATCAAGCACAACAACCGAGGTACCAACATCAGAGACAGCTTCATTATCCGGATCTGAATCAAGCACAAGAACAACTACAGAGTTGCCAACAACATCTGAAGAAACCACGAGCACATCTGCAATATCAACATCTGAATCAAGCACAACAACCGAGGTACCAACATCAGAGACAGCTTCATTATCCGGATCTGAATCAAGCACAAGAACAACTACAGAGTTGCCAACAACATCTGAAGAAACCACGAGCACATCTTCAATATCAACATCTGAATCAAGCACAACAACCGAGGTACCAACATCAGAGACAGCTTCATTATCCGGATCTGAATCAAGCACAAGAACAACTACAGAGTTGCCAACAACATCTGAAGAAACCACGAGCACATCTTCAATATCAACATCTGAATCAAGCACAACAACCGAGGTACCAACATCAGAGACAGCTTCATTATCCGGATTTGAATCAAGCACAAGAACAACTACAGAGTTGCCAACAACATCTGAAGAAACCACGAGCACATCTTCAATATCAACATCTGAATCAAGCACAACAACCGAGGTACCAACATCAGAGACAGCTTCATTATCCGGATCTGAATCAAGCACAAGAACAACTACAGAGTTGCCAACAACATCTGAAGAAACCACGAGCACATCTGCAATATCAACATCTGAATCAAGCACAACAACCGAGGTACCAACATCAGAGACAGCTTCATTATCCGGATCTGAATCAAGCACAAGAACAACTACAGAGTTGCCAACAACATCTGAAGAAACCACGAGCACATCTTCAATATCAACATCTGAATCAAGCACAACAGCCGAGGTACCAACATCAGAGACAGCTTCATTATCCGGATCTGAATCAAGCACAAGAACAACTACAGAGTTGCCAACAACATCTGAAGAAACCACGAGCACATCTTCAATATCAACATCTGAATCAAGCACAACAACCGAGGTACCAACATCAGCGACAGCTTCATTACCCGGATCTGAATCAAGCACAAGAACAACTACAGAGTTGCCAACAACATCTGAAGAAACCACGAGCACATCTTCAATATCAACATCTGAATCAAGCACAACAACCGAGGTACCAACATCAGAGACAGCTTCATTATCCGGATTTGAATCAAGCACAAGAACAACTACAGAGTTGCCAACAACATCTGAAGAAACCACGAGCACATCTTCAATATCAACATCTGAATCAAGCACAACAACCGAGGTACCAACATCAGAGACAGCTTCATTATCCGGATCTGAATCAAGCACAAGAACAACTACAGAGTTGCCAACAACATCTGAAGAAACCACGAGCACATCTGCAATATCAACATCTGAATCAAGCACAACAACCGAGGTACCAACATCAGAGACAGCTTCATTATCCGGATCTGAATCAAGCACAAGAACAACTACAGAGTTGCCAACAACATCTGAAGAAACCACGAGCACATCTTCAATATCAACATCTGAATCAAGCACAACAGCCGAGGTACCAACATCAGAGACAGCTTCATTATCCGGATCTGAATCAAGCACAAGAACAACTACAGAGTTGCCAACAACATCTGAAGAAACCACGAGCACATCTTCAATATCAACATCTGAATCAAGCACAACAACCGAGGTACCAACATCAGCGACAGCTTCATTACCCGGATCTGAATCAAGCACAAGAACAACTACAGAGTTGCCAACAACATCTGAAGAAACCACGAGCATATCTTCAATATCAACATCTGAATCAAGCACAACAACCGAGGTACCAACATCAGAGACAGCTTCATTATCCGGATCTGAATCAAGCACAAGAACAACTACAGAGTTGCCAACAACATCTGAAGAAACCACGAGCACATCTGCAATATCAACATCTGAATCAAGCACAACAACCGAGGTACCAACATCAGAGACAGCTTCATTATCCGGATCTGAATCAAGCACAAGAACAACTACAGAGTTGCCAACAACATCTGAAGAAACCACGAGCACATCTTCAATATCAACATCTGAATCAAGCACAACAACCGAGGTACCAACATCAGAGACAGCTTCATTATCCGGATCTGAATCAAGCACAAGAACAACTACAGAGTTGCCAACAACATCTGAAGAAACCACGAGCACATCTTCAATATCAACATCTGAATCAAGCACAACAACCGAGGTACCAACATCAGAGACAGCTTCATTATCCGGATTTGAATCAAGCACAAGAACAACTACAGAGTTGCCAACAACATCTGAAGAAACCACGAGCACATCTTCAATATCAACATCTGAATCAAGCACAACAACCGAGGTACCAACATCAGAGACAGCTTCATTATCCGGATCTGAATCAAGCACAAGAACAACTACAGAGTTGCCAACAACATCTGAAGAAACCACGAGCACATCTGCAATATCAACATCTGAATCAAGCACAACAACCGAGGTACCAACATCAGAGACAGCTTCATTATCCGGATCTGAATCAAGCACAAGAACAACTACAGAGTTGCCAACAACATCTGAAGAAACCACGAGCACATCTTCAATATCAACATCTGAATCAAGCACAACAGCCGAGGTACCAACATCAGAGACAGCTTCATTATCCGGATCTGAATCAAGCACAAGAACAACTACAGAGTTGCCAACAACATCTGAAGAAACCACGAGCACATCTTCAATATCAACATCTGAATCAAGCACAACAACCGAGGTACCAACATCAGCGACAGCTTCATTACCCGGATCTGAATCAAGCACAAGAACAACTACAGAGTTGCCAACAACATCTGAAGAAACCACGAGCATATCTTCAATATCAACATCTGAATCAAGCACAACAACCGAAGTACCAACATCAGCGACAGCTTCATTATCCGGATCTGAATCAAGCACAAGAACAACTACAGAGTTGCCAACAACATCTGAAGAAACCACGAGCACATCTTCAATATCAACATCTGAATCAAGCACAACAACCGAAGTACCAACATCAGCGACAGCTTCATTATCCGGAAATGAATCAAGCACAAGAACAACTACAGAGTTGCCAACAACATCTGAAGAAACCACGAGCACATCTTCAATATCAACATCTGAATCAAGCACAACAGCCGAGGTACCAACATCAGAGACAGCTTCATTATCCGGATCTGAATCAAGCACAAGAACAACTACAGAGTTGCCAACAACATCTGAAGAAACCACGAGCACATCTTCAATATCAACATCTGAATCAAGCACAACAACCGAGGTACCAACATCAGCGACAGCTTCATTACCCGGATCTGAATCAAGCACAAGAACAACTACAGAGTTGCCAACAACATCTGAAGAAACCACGAGCATATCTTCAATATCAACATCTGAATCAAGCACAACAACCGAAGTACCAACATCAGCGACAGCTTCATTATCCGGATCTGAATCAAGCACAAGAACAACTACAGAGTTGCCAACAACATCTGAAGAAACCACGAGCACATCTTCAATATCAACATCTGAATCAAGCACAACAACCGAAGTACCAACATCAGCGACAGCTTCATTATCCGGAAATGAATCAAGCACAAGAACAACTACAGAGTTGCCAACAACATCTGAAGAAACCACGAGCACATCTTCAATATCAACATCTGAATCAAGCACAACAACCGAGGTACCAACATCAGAGACAGCTTCATTATCCGGATCTGAATCAAGCACAAGAACAACTACAGAGTTGCCAACAACATCTGAAGAAACCACGAGCACATCTTCAATATCAACATCTGAATCAAGCACAACAACCGAAGTACCAACATCAGCGACAGCTTCATTACCCGGATCTGAATCAAGCACAAGAACAACTACAAAGTTGCCAACAACATCTGAAGAAACCACGAGCACATCTTCAATATCAACATCTGAATCAAGCACAACAACCGAAGTACCAACATCAGCGACAGCTTCATTATCCGGATCTGAATCAAGCACAAGAACAACTACAGAGTTGCCAACAACATCTGAAGAAACCACGAGCACATCTTCAATATCAACATCTGAATCAAGCACAACAACCGAAGTACCAACATCAGAGACAGCTTCATTATCCGGATCTGAATCAAGCACAAGAACAACTACAGAGTTGCCAACAACATCTGAAGAAACCACGAGCACATCTTCAATATCAACATCTGAATCAAGCACAACAACCGAAGTACCAACATCAGCGACAGCTTCATTATCCGGATCTGAATCAAGCACAAGAACAACTACAGAGTTGCCAACAACATCTGAAGAAACCACGAGCACATCTTCAATATCAACATCTGAATCAAGCACAACAACCGAGGTACCAACATCAGAAACAGCTTCATTATCCGGATCTGAATCAAGCACAAGAACAACTACAGAGTTGCCAACAACATCTGAAGAAACCACGAGCACATCTTCAATATCAACATCTGAATCAAGCACAACAACCGAGGTACCAACATCAGAGACAGCTTCATTATCCGGATCTGAATCAAGCACAAGAACAACTACAGAGTTGCCAACAACATCTGAAGAAACCACGAGCACATCTTCAATATCAACATCTGAATCAAGCACAACAACCGAGGTACCAACATCAGAGACAGCTTCATTATCCGGATCTGAATCAAGCACAAGAACAACTACAGAGTTGCCAACAACATCTGAAGAAACCACGAGCACATCTTCAATATCAACATCTGAATCAAGCACAACAACCGAAGTACCAACATCAGCGACAGCTTCATTATCCGGATCTGAATCAAGCACAAGAACAACTACAGAGTTGCCAACAACATCTGAAGAAACCACGAGCACATCTTCAATATCAACATCTGAATCAAGCACAACAACCGAAGTACCAACATCAGCGACAGCTTCATTATCCGGATCTGAATCAAGCACAAGAACAACTACAGAGTTGCCAACAACATCTGAAGAAACCACGAGCACATCTTCAATATCAACATCTGAATCAAGCACAACAACCGAGGTACCAACATCAGAGACAGCTTCATTATCCGGATCTGAATCAAGCACAAGAACAACTACAGAGTTGCCAACAACATCTGAAGAAACCACGAGCACATCTTCAATATCAACATCTGAATCAAGCACAACAACCGAAGTACCAACATCAGCGACAGCTTCATTATCCGGATCTGAATCAAGCACAAGAACAACTACAGAGTTGCCAACAACATCTGAAGAAACCACGAGCACATCTTCAATATCAACATCTGAATCAAGCACAACAACCGAAGTACCAACATCAGCGAAAGCTTCATTATCCGGATCTGAATCAAGCACAAGAACAACTACAGAGTTGCCAACAACATCTGAAGAAACCACGAGCACATCTTCAATATCAACATCTGAATCAAGCACAACAACCGAGGTACCAACATCAGAGACAGCTTCATTATCCGGATCTGAATCAAGCACAAGAACAACTACAGAGTTGCCAACAACATCTGAAGAAACCACGAGCACATCTTCCATATCAACATCTGAATCAAGCACAACAACCGAAGTACCAACATCAGAGACATCTTCATTATCCGGATCTGAATCAAGCACAAGAACAACTACAGAGTTGCCAACAACATCTGAAGAAACCACGAGCACATCTTCAATTTCAACATCTGAATCAAGCACAACAACCGAAGTACCAACATCAGAGACAGCTTCATTATCCGGATCTGAATCAAGCACAAGAACAACTACAGAGTTGCCAACAACATCTGAAGAAACCACGAGCACATTTTCAATATCAACATCTGAATCAAGCACAACAACCGAAGTACCAACATCAGCGACAGCTTCATTATCCGGATCTGAATCAAGCACAAGAACAACTACAGAGTTGCCAACAACATCTGAAGAAACCACGAGCACATCTTCAATATCAACATCTGAATCAAGCACAACAACCGAAGTACCAACATCAGCGACAGCTTCATTATCCGGATCTGAATCAAGCACAAGAACAACTACAGAGTTGCCAACAACATCTGAAGAAACCACGAGCACATCTTCAATATCAACATCTGAATCAAGCACAACAGCCGAGGTACCAACATCAGAGACAGCTTCATTATCCGGATCTGAATCAAGCACAAGAACAACTACAGAGTTGCCAACAACATCTGAAGAAACCACGAGCACATCTTCAATATCAACATCTGAATCAAGCACAACAACCGAGGTACCAACATCAGCGACAGCTTCATTACCCGGATCTGAATCAAGCACAAGAACAACTACAGAGTTGCCAACAACATCTGAAGAAACCACGAGCACATCTTCAATATCAACATCTGAATCAAGCACAACAACCGAAGTACCAACATCAGCGACAGCTTCATTATCCGGATCTGAATCAAGCACAAGAACAACTACAGAGTTGCCAACAACAACTGAAGAAACCACGAGCACATCTTCAATATCAACATCTGAATCAAGCACAACAACCGAAGTACCAACATCAGCGACAGCTTCATTATCCGGATCTGAATCAAGCACAAGAACAACTACAGAGTTGCCAACAACAACTGAAGAAACCACGAGCACATCTTCAATATCAACATCTGAATCAAGCACAACAACCGAAGTACCAACATCAGCGACAGCTTCATTATCCGGATCTGAATCAAGCACAAGAACAACTACAGAGTTGCCAACAACATCTGAAGAAACCACGAGCACATCTTCAATATCAACATCTGAATCAAGCACAACAACCGAGGTACCAACATCAGAGACAGCTTCATTATCCGGATCTGAATCAAGCACTAGAACAACTACAGAGTTGCCAACAACATCTGAAGAAACCACGAGCACATCTTCAATATCAACATCTGAATCAAGCACAACAACCGAAGTACCAACATCAGCGACAGCTTCATTATCCGGATCTGAATCAAGCACAAGAACAACTACAGAGTTGCCAACAACATCTGAAGAAACCACGAGCACATCTTCAATATCAACATCTGAATCAAGCACAACAACCGAAGTACCAACATCAGCGACAGCTTCATTATCCGGATCTGAATCAAGCACAAGAACAACTACAGAGTTGCCAACAACATCTGAAGAAACCACGAGCACATCTTCAATATCAACATCTGAATCAAGCACAACAACCGAGGTACCAACATCAGAGACAGCTTCATTATCCGGATCTGAATCAAGCACAAGAACAACTACAGAGTTGCCAACAACATCTGAAGAAACCACGAGCACATCTGCAATATCAACATCTGAATCAAGCACAACAACCGAGGTACCAACATCAGAGACAGCTTCATTATCCGGATCTGAATCAAGCACAAGAACAACTACAGAGTTGCCAACAACATCTGAAGAAACCACGAGCACATCTTCAATATCAACACCTGAATCAAGCACAACAACCGAAGTACCAACATCAGCGACAGCTTCATTATCCGGATCTGAATCAAGCACAAGAACAACTACAGAGTTGCCAACAACATCTGAAGAAACCACGAGCACATCTTCAATATCAACATCTGAATCAAGCACAACAACCGAAGTTCCAACATCAGAGACAGCTTCATTATCCGCATCTGAATCAAGCACAAGAACAACTACAGAGTTGCCAACAACATCTGAAGAAACCACGAGCACATCTTCAATTTCAACATCTGAATCAAGCACAACAACCGAAGTACCAACATCAGCGACAGCTTCATTACCCGGATCTGAATCAAGCACAAGAATAACTACAGAGTTGCCAACAACATCTGAAGAAACCACGAGCACATCTTCAATATCAACATCTGAATCAAGCACAACAACCGAGGTACCAACATCAGAGACAGCTTCATTATCCGGATCAGAATCAAGCACAAGAACAACTACAGAGTTGCCAACAACATCTGAAGAAACCACGAGCACATCTTCAATATCAATATCTGAATCAAGCACAACAACCGAGGTACCAACATCAGAGACAGCTTCATTATCCGGATCTGAATCAAGCACAAGAACAACTACAGAGTTGCCAACAACATCTGAAGAAACCACGAGCACATCTTCAATATCAACATCTGAATCAAGCACAACAACCGAAGTACCAACATCAGCGACAGCTTCATTATCCGGATCTGAATCAAGCACAAGAACAACTACAGAGTTGCCAACAACATCTGAAGAAACCACGAGCACATCTTCAATATCAACATCTGAATCAAGCACAACAACCGAGGTACCAACATCAGAGACAGCTTCATTATCCGGATCTGAATCAAGCACAAGAACAACTACAGAGTTGCCAACAACATCTGAAGAAACCACGAGCACATCTTTAATATCAACATCTGAATCAAGCACAACAACCGAGGTACCAACATCAGAGACAGCTTCATTATCCGGATCTGAATCAAGCACAAGAACAACTACAGAGTTGCCAACAACATCTGAAGAAACCACGAGCACATCTTCAATATCAACATCTGAATCAAGCACAACAACCGAGGTACCAACATCAGAGACAGCTTCATTATCCAGATCTGAATCAAGCACAAGAACAACTACAGAGTTGCCAACAACATCTGAAGAAACCACGAGCATATCTTCAATATCAACATCTGAATCAAGCACAACAACCGAAGTGCCAACATCAGCGACAGCTTCATTACCCGGATCTGAATCAAGCACAAGAACAACTACAGAGTTGCCAACAACATCTGAAGAAACCACGAGCACATCTTCAATATCAACATCTGAATCAAGCACAACAACCGAAGTACCAACATCAGCGACAGCTTCATTATCCGGATCTGAATCAAGCACAAGAACAACTACAGAGTTGCCAACAACATCTGAAGAAACCACGAGCACATCTTCAATATCAACATCTGAATCAAGCACAACAACCGAAGTACCAACATCAGAGACAGCTTCATTATCCGGATCTGAATCAAGCACAAGAACAACTAGAGAGTTGCCAACAACATCTGAAGAAACCACGAGCACATCTTCAATTTCAACATCTGAATCAAGCACAACAACCGAAGTACCAACATCAGCGACAGCTTCATTATCCGGATCTGAATCAAGCACAAGAACAACTACAGAGTTGCCAACAACATCTGAAGAAACCACGAGCACATCTTCAATATCAACATCTGAATCAAGCACAACAACCGAGGTACCAACATCAGAGACAGCTTCATTATCCGGATCAGAATCAAGCACAAGAACAACTACAGAGTTGCCAACAACATCTGAAGAAACCACGAGCACATCTTCAATATCAACATCTGAATCAAGCACAACAACCGAGGTACCAACATCAGAGACAGCTTCATTATCCGGATCTGAATCAAGCACAAGAACAACTACAGAGTTGCCAACAACATCTGAAGAAACCACGAGCACATCTTCAATATCAACATCTGAATCAAGCACAACAACCGAAGTACCAACATCAGCGACAGCTTCATTACCCGGATCTGAATCAAGCACAAGAACAACTACAGAGTTGCCAACAACATCTGAAGAAACCACGAGCACATCTTCAATATCAACATCTGAATCAAGCACAACAACCGAGGTACCAACATCAGAGACAGCTTCATTATCCGGATCTGAATCAAGCACAAGAACAACTACAGAGTTGCCAACAACATCTGAAGAAACCACGAGCACATCTTCAATATCAACATCTGAATCAAGCACAACAACCGAAGTACCAACATCAGCGACAGCTTCATTACCCGGATCTGAATCAAGCACAAGAACAACTACAGAGTTGCCAACAACATCTGAAGAAACCACGAGCACATCTTCAATATCAACATCTGAATCAAGCACAACAACCGAAGTACCAACATCAGCGACAGCTTCATTATCCGGATCTGAATCAAGCACAAGAACAACTACAGAGTTGCCAACAACATCTGAAGAAACCACGAGCACATCTTCAATATCAACATCTGAATCAAGCACAACAACCGAAGTACGAACATCAGCGACAGCTTCATTATCCGGATCTGAATCAAGCACAAGAACAACTACAGAGTTGCCAACAACATCTGAAGAAACCACGAGCACATCTTCAATTTCAACATCTGAATCAAGCACAACAACCGAAGTACCAACATCAGCGCCAGCTTCATTACCCGGATCTGAATCAAGCACAAGAACAACTACAGAGTTGCCAACAACATCTGAAGAAACCACGAGCACATCTTCAATATCAACATCTGAATCAAGCACAACAACCGAGGTACCAACATCAGAGACAGCTTCATTATCCGGATCTGAATCAAGCACAAGAACAACTACAGAGTTGCCAACAACATCTGAAGAAACCACGAGCACATCTTCAATTTCAACATCTGAATCAAGCACAACAACCGAAGTACCAACATCAGCGACAGCTTCATTACCCGGATCTGAATCAAGCACAAGAACAACTACAGAGTTGCCAACAACATCTGAAGAAACCACGAGCACATCTTCAATATCAACATCTGAATCAAGCACAACAACCGAGGTACCAACATCAGAGACAGCTTCATTATCCGGATCAGAATCAAGCACAAGAACAACTACAGAGTTGCCAACAACATCTGAAGAAACCACGAGCACATCTTCAATATCAACATCTGAATCAAGCACAACAACCAAGGTACCAACATCAGAGACAGCTTCATTATCCGGATCTGAATCAAGCACAAGAACAACTACAGAGTTGCCAACAACATCTGAAGAAACCACGAGCACATCTTCAATATCAACATCAGAATCAAGCACAACAACCGAAGTACCAACATCAGCGACAGCTTCATTATCCGGATCTGAATCAAGCACAAGAACAACTACAGAGTTGCCAACAACATCTGAAGAAACCACGAGCACATCTTCAATATCAACATCTGAATCAAGCACAACAACCGAGGTACCAACATCAGAGACAGCTTCATTATCCGGATCTGAATCAAGCACAAGAACAACTACAGAGTTGCCAACAACATCTGAAGAAACCACGAGCACATCTTCAATATCAACATCTGAATCAAGCACAACAACCGAAGTACCAAC
This sequence comes from Meiosimyza platycephala, assembly GCA_963662105.1. Lineage (NCBI taxonomy): Eukaryota > Metazoa > Arthropoda > Insecta > Diptera > Lauxaniidae > Meiosimyza > Meiosimyza platycephala. Next base: position 100,096,976 of record OY759208.1, on the reverse strand, counting down.
ATCAGCGACAGCTTCATTACCCGGATCTGAATCAAGCACAAGAACAACTACAGAGTTGCCAACAACATCTGAAGAAACCACGAGCACATCTTCAATATCAACATCTGAATCAAGCACAACAACCGAAGTACCAACATCAGCGACAGCTTCATTATCCGGATCTGAATCAAGCACAAGAACAACTACAGAGTTGCCAACAACATCTGAAGAAACCACGAGCACATCTTCAATATCAACATCTGAATCAAGCACAACAACCGAAGTACCAACATCAGCGACAGCTTCATTATCCGGATCTGAATCAAGCACAAGAACAACTACAGAGTTGCCAACAACATCTGAAGAAACCACGAGCACATTTTCAATATCAACATCTGAATCAAGCACAACAGCCGAGGTACCAACATCAGAGACAGCTTCATTATCCGGATCTGAATCAAGCACAAGAACAACTACAGAGTTGCCAACAACATCTGAAGAAACCACGAGCACATCTTCAATATCAACATCTGAATCAAGCACAACAACCGAGGTACCAACAACAGCGACAGCTTCATTACCCGGATCTGAATCAAGCACAAGAACAACTACAGAGTTGCCAACAACATCTGAAGAAACCACGAGCACATCTTCAATATCAACATCTGAATCAAGCACAACAACCGAAGTACCAACATCAGCGACAGCTTCATTATCCGGATCTGAATCAAGCACAAGAACAACTACAGAGTTGCCAACAACATCTGAAGAAACCACGAGCACATCTTCAATATCAACATCTGAATCAAGCACAACAACCGAAGTACCAACATCAGCGACAGCTTCATTATCCGGATCTGAATCAAGCACAAGAACAACTACAGAGTTGCCAACAACATCTGAAGAAACCACGAGCACATCTTCAATATCAACATCTGAATCAAGCACAACAACCGAGGTACCAACATCAGAGACAGCTTCATTATCCGGATCTGAATCAAGCACAAGAACAACTACAGAGTTGCCAACAACATCTGAAGAAACCACGAGCACATCTTCAATATCAACATCTGAATCAAGCACAACAACCGAAGTACCAACATCAGCGACAGCTTCATTATCCGGATCTGAATCAAGCACAAGAACAACTACAGAGTTGCCAACAACATCTGAAGAAACCACGAGCACATCTTCAATATCAACATCTGAATCAAGCACAACAACCGAGGTACCAACATCAGAGACAGCTTCATTATCCGGATCTGAATCAAGCACAAGAACAACTACAGAGTTGCCAACAACATCTGAAGAAACCACGAGCACATCTTCAATATCAACATCTGAATCAAGCACAACAACCGAAGTACCAACATCAGCGACAGCTTCATTATCCGGATCTGAATCAAGCACAAGAACAACTACAGAGTTGCCAACAACATCTGAAGAAACCACGAGCACATCTTCAATTTCAACATCTGAATCAAGCACAACAACCGAGGTACCAACATCAGAGACAGCTTCATTATCCGGATCTGAATCAAGCACAAGAACAAATACAGAGTTGCCAACAACATCTGAAGAAACCACGAGCACATCTTCAATATCAACATCTGAATCAAGCACAACAACCGAGGTACCAACATCAGAGACAGCTTCATTATCCGGATCTGAATCAAGTACAAGAACAACTACAGAGTTGCCAACAACATCTGAAGAAACCACGAGCACATCTTCAATTTCAACATCTGAATCAAGCACAACAACCGAAGTACCAACATCAGCGACAGCTTCATTACCCGGATCTGAATCAAGCACAAGAACAACTACAGAGTTGCCAACAACATCTGAAGAAACCACGAGCACATCTTCAATATCAACATCTGAATCAAGCACAACAACCGAAGTACCAACATCAGCGACAGCTTCATTATCCGGATCTGAATCAAGCACAAGAACAACTACAGAGTTGCCAACAACATCTGAAGAAACCACGAGCACATCTTCAATATCAACATCAGAATCAAGCACAACAACCGAGGTACCAACATCAGAGACAGCTTCATTATCCGGATCTGAATCAAGCACAAGAACAACTACAGAGTTGCCAACAACATCTGAAGAAACCACGAGCACATCTTCAATATCAACATCTGAATCAAGCACAACAACCGAGGTACCAACATCAGAGACAGCTTCATTATCCGGATCTGAATCAAGCACAAGAACAACTACAGAGTTGCCAACAACATCTGAAGAAACCACGAGCACATCTTCAATATCAACATCTGAATCAAGCACAACAACCGAAGTACCAACATCAGCGACAGCTTCATTATCCGGATCTGAATCAAGCACAAGAACAACTACAGAGTTGCCAACAACATCTGAAGAAACCACGAGCACATCTTCAATTTCAACATCTGAATCAAGCACAACAACCGAAGTACCAACATCAGCGACAGCTTCATTATCCGGATCTGAATCAAGCACAAGAACAACTACAGAGTTGCCAACAACATCTGAAGAAACCACGAGCACATCTTCAATTTCAACATCTGAATCAAGCACAACAACCGAAGTACCAACATCAGCGACAGCTTCATTATCCGGATCTGAATCAAGCACAAGAACAACTACAGAGTTGCCAACAACATCTGAAGAAACCACGAGCACATCTTCAATATCAACATCTGAATCAAGCACAACAACCGAGGTACCAACATCAGAGACAGCTTCATTATCCAGATCTGAATCAAGCACAAGAACAACTACAGAGTTGCCAACAACATCTGAAGAAACCACGAGCACATCTTCAATATCAACATCTGAATCAAGCACAACAACCGAGGTACCAACATCAGAGACAGCTTCATTATCCGGATCTGAATCAAGCACAAGAACAACTACAGAGTTGCCAACAACATCTGAAGAAACCACGAGCACATCTTCAATATCAACATCTGAATCAAGCACAACAACCGAAGTACCAACATCAGCGACAGCTTCATTATCCGGATCTGAATCAAGCACAAGAACAACTACAGAGTTGCCAACAACATCTGAAGAAACCACGAGCACATCTTCAATATCAACATCTGAATCAAGCACAACAACCGAGGTACCAACATCAGAGACAGCTTCATTATCCGGATCTGAATCAAGCACAAGAACAACTACAGAGTTGCCAACAACATCTGAAGAAACCACGAGCACATCTTCAATATCAACATCTGAATCAAGCACAACAACCGAGGTACCAACATCAGAGACAGCTTCATTATCCGGATCTGAATCAAGCACAAGAACAACTACAGAGTTGCCAACAACATCTGAAGAAACCACGAGCACATCTTCAATATCAACATCTGAATCAAGCACAACAACCGAGGTACCAACATCAGAGACAGCTTCATTATCCGGATCTGAATCAAGCACAAGAACAACTACAGAGTTGCCAACAACATCTGAAGAAACCACGAGCACATCTTCAATATCAACATCTGAATCAAGCACAACAACCGAAGTACCAACATCAGCGACAGCTTCATTATCCGGATCTGAATCAAGCACAAGAACAACTAGAGAGTTGCCAACAACATCTGAAGAAACCACGAGCACATCTTCAATATCAACATCTGAATCAAGCACAACAACCGAGGTACCAACATCAGAGACAGCTTCATTATCCGGATCTGAATCAAGCACAAGAACAACTACAGAGTTGCCAACAACATCTGAAGAAACCACGAGCACATCTTCAATATCAACATCTGAATCAAGCACAACAACCGAAGTACCAACATCAGCGACAGCTTCATTACCCGGATCTGAATCAAGCACAAGAACAACTACAGAGTTGCCAACAACATCTGAAGAAACCACGAGCACATCTTCAATATCAACATCTGAATCAAGCACAACAACCGAAGTACCAACATCAGCGACAGCTTCATTATCCGGATCTGAATCAAGCACAAGAACAACTACAGAGTTGCCAACAAAATCTGAAGAAACCACGAGCACATCTTCAATATCAACATCTGAATCAAGCACAACAACCGAAGTACCAACATCAGAGACAGCTTCATTATCCGGATCTGAATCAAGCACAAGAACAACTACAGAGTTGCCAACAACATCTGAAGAAACCACGAGCACATCTTCAATTTCAACATCTGAATCAAGCACAACAACCGAAGTACCAACATCAGCGACAGCTTCATTACCCGGATCTGAATCAAGCACAAGAACAACTACAGAGTTGCCAACAACATCTGAAGAAACCACGAGCACATCTTCAATATCAACATCTGAATCAAGCACAACAACCGAAGTACCAACATCAGCGACAGCTTCATTATCCGGATCTGAATCAAGCACAAGAACAACTACAGAGTTGCCAACAACATCTGAAGAAACCACGAGCACATCTTCAATATCAACATCTGAATCAAGCACAACAACCGAGGTACCAACATCAGAGACAGCTTCATTATCCGGATCTGAATCAAGCACAAGAACAACTACAGAGTTGCCAACAACATCTGAAGAAACCACGAGCACATATTCAATATCAACATCTGAATCAAGCACAACAACCGAGGTACCAACATCAGAGACAGCTTCATTATCCGGATCTGAATCAAGCACAAGAACAACTACAGAGTTGCCAACAACATCTGAAGAAACCACGAGCACATCTTCAATATCAGCATCTGAATCAAGCACAACAACCGAAGTACCAACATCAGCGACAGCTTCATTATCCGGATCTGAATCAAGCACAAGAAAAACTACAGAGTTGCCAACAACATCTGAAGAAACCACGAGCACATCTTCAATATCAACATCTGAATCAAGCACAACAACCGAGGTACCAACATCAGAGACAGCTTCATTATCCGGATCTGAATCAAGCACAAGAACAACTACAGAGTTGCCAACAACATCTGAAGAAACCACGAGCACATCTTCAATATCAACATCTGAATCAAGCACAACAACCGAAGTACCAACATCAGCGACAGCTTCATTACCCGGATCTGAATCAAGCACAAGAACAACTACAGAGTTGCCAACAACATCTGAAGAAACCACGAGCACATCTTCAATATCAACATCTGAATCAAGCACAACAACCGAAGTACCAACATCAGCGACAGCTTCATTATCCGGATCTGAATCAAGCACAAGAACAACTACAGAGTTGCCAACAACATCTGAAGAAACCACGAGCACATCTTCAATATCAACATCTGAATCAAGCACAACAACCGAGGTACCAACATCAGCGACAGCTTCATTACCCGGATCTAAATCAAGCACAAGAACAACTACAGAGTTGCCAACAACATCTGAAGAAACCACGAGCACATCTTCAATATCAACATCTGAATCAAGCACAACAACCGAAGTACCAACATCAGCGACAGCTTCATTATCCGGATCTGAATCAAGCACAAGAACAACTACAGAGTTGCCAACAACATCTGAAGAAACCACGAGCACATCTTCAATATCAACATCTGAATCAAGCACAACAACCGAAGTACCAACATCAGCGACAGCTTCATTATCCGGATCTGAATCAAGCACAAGAACAACTACAGAGTTGCCAACAACATCTGAAGAAACCACGAGCACATCTTCAATATCAACATCTGAATCAAGCACAACAACCGAAGTATCAACATCAGAGACAGCTTCATTATCCGGATCTGAATCAAGCACAAGAACAACTACAGAGTTGCCAACAACATCTGAAGAAACCACGAGCACATCTTCAATTTCAACATCTGAATCAAGCACAACAACCGAAGTACCAACATCAGCGACAGCTTCATTACCCGGATCTGAATCAAGCACAAGAACAACTACAGAGTTGCCAACAACATCTGAAGAAACCACGAGCACATCTTCAATATCAACATCTGAATCAAGCACAACAACCGAAGTACCAACATCAGCGACAGCTTCATTATCCGGATCTGAATCAAGCACAAGAACAACTACAGAGTTGCCAACAACATCTGAAGACACCACGAGCACATCTTCAATATCAACTTCTGAATCAAGCACAACAACCGAGGTACCAACATCAGAGACAGCTTCATTATCCGGATCTGAATCAAGCACAAGAACAACTACTGAGTTGCCAACAACATATGAAGAAACCACGAGCACATCTTCAATATCAACATCTGAATCAAGCACAACAACCGAAGTACCAACATCAGCGACAGCTTCATTACCCGGATCTGAATCAAGCACAAGAACAACTACAGAGTTGCCAACAACATCTGAAGAAACCACGAGCACATCTTCAATATCAACATCTGAATCAAGCACAACAACCGAAGTACCAACATCAGCGACAGCTTCATTATCCGGATCTGAATCAAGCACAAGAACAACTACAGAGTTGCCAACAACATCTGAAGAAACCACGAGCACATCTTCAATATCAACATCTGAATCAAGCACAACAACCGAAGTACCAACATCAGAGACAGCTTCATTATCCGGATCTGAATCAAGCACAAGAACAACTACAGAGTTGCCAACAACATCTGAAGAAACCACGAGCACATCTTCAATTTCAACATCTGAATCAAGCACAACAACCGAAGTACCAACATCAGCGACAGCTTCATTACCCGGATCTGAATCAAGCACAAGAACAACTACAGAGTTGCCAACAACATCTGAAGAAACCACGAGCACATCTTCAATATCAACATCTGAATCAAGCACAACAACCGAAGTACCAACATCAGCGACAGCATCATTATCCGGATCTGAATCAAGCACAAGAACAACTACAGAGTTGCCAACAACATCTGAAGAAACCACGAGCACATCTTCAATATCAACATCTGAATCAAGCACAACAACCGAAGTACCAACATCAGCGACAGCTTCATTATCCGGATCTGAATCAAGCACAAGAACAACTACAGAGTTGCCAACAACATCTGAAGAAACCACGAGCACATCTTCAATATCAACATCTGAATCAAGCACAACAACCGAAGTACCAACATCAGAGACAGCTTCATTATCCGGATCTGAATCAAGCACAAGAACAACTACAGAGTTGCCAACAACATCTGAAGAAACCACGTGCACATCTTCAATATCAACATCTGAATCAAGCACAACAACCGAAGTACCAACATCAGCGACAGCTTCATTATCCGGATCTGAATCAAGCACAAGAACAACTACAGAGTTGCCAACAACATCTGAAGACACCACGAGCACATCTTCAATATCAACTTCTGAATCAAGCACAACAACCGAGGTACCAACATCAGAGACAGCTTCATTATCCGGATCTGAATCAAGCACAAGAACAACTACAGAGTTGCCAACAACATATGAAGAAACCACGAGCACATCTTCAATATCAACATCTGAATCAAGCACAACAACCGAAGTACCAACATCAGCGACAGCTTCATTACCCGGATCTGAATCAAGCACAAGAACAACTACAGAGTTGCCAACAACATCTGAAGAAACCACGAGCACATCTTCAATATCAACATCTGAATCAAGCACAACAACCGAAGTACCAACATCAGCGACAGCTTCATTATCCGGATCTGAATCAAGCACAAGAACAACTACAGAGTTGCCAACAACATCTGAAGAAACCACGAGCACATCTTCAATATCAACATCTGAATCAAGCACAACAACCGAAGTACCAACATCAGAGACAGCTTCATTATCCGGATCTGAATCAAGCACAAGAACAACTACAGAGTTGCCAACAACATCTGAAGAAACCACGAGCACATCTTCAATTTCAACATCTGAATCAAGCACAACAACCGAAGTACCAACATCAGCGACAGCTTCATTACCCGGATCTGAATCAAGCACAAGAACAACTACAGAGTTGCCAACAACATCTGAAGAAACCACGAGCACATCTTCAATATCAACATCTGAATCAAGCACAACAACCGAAGTACCAACATCAGCGACAGCATCATTATCCGGATCTGAATCAAGCACAAGAACAACTACAGAGTTGCCAACAACATCTGAAGAAACCACGAGCACATCTTCAATATCAACATCTGAATCAAGCACAACAACCGAAGTACCAACATCAGCGACAGCTTCATTATCCGGATTTGAATCAAGCACAAGAACAACTACAGAGTTGCCAACAACATCTGAAGAAACCACGAGCACATCTTCAATATCAACATCTGAATCAAGCACAACAACCGAAGTACCAACATCAGAGACAGCTTCATTATCCGGATCTGAATCAAGCACAAGAACAACTACAGAGTTGCCAACAACATCTGAAGAAACCACGAGCACATCTTCAATTTCAACATCTGAATCAAGCACAACAACCGAAGTACCAACATCAGCGACAGCTTCATTACCCAGATCTGAATCAAGCACAAGAACAACTACAGAGTTGCCAACAACATCTGAAGAAACCACGAGCACATCTTCAATATCAACATCTGAATCAAGCACAACAACCGAAGTACCAACATCAGCGACAGATTCATTATCCGGATCTGAATCAAGCACAAGAACAACTACAGAGTTGCCAACAACATCTGAAGAAACCACGAGCACATCTTCAATATCAACATCTGAATCAAGCACAACAACCGAGGTGCCAACATCAGAGACAGCTTCATTATCCAGATCTGAATCAAGCACAAGAACAACTACAGAGTTGCCAACAACATCTGAAGAAACCACGAGCACATCTTCAATATCAACATCTGAATCAAGCACAACAACCGAGGTACCAACATCAGAGACAGCTTCATTATCCGGATCTGAATCAAGCACAAGAACAACTACAGAGTTGCCAACAACATCTGAAGAAACCACGAGCACATCTTCAATATCAACATCTGAATCAAGCACAACAACCGAAGTACCAACATCAGCGACAGCTTCATTATCCGGATCTGAATCAAGCACAAGAACAACTACAGAGTTGCCAACAACATCTGAAGAAACCACCAGCACATCTTCAATATCAACATCTGAATCAAGCACAACAACCGAGGTACCAACATCAGAGACAGCTTCATTATCCAGATCTGAATCAAGCACAAGAACAACTACAGAGTTGCCAACAACATCTGAAGAAACCACGAGCACATCTTCAATATCAACATCTGAATCAAGCACAACAACCGAAGTACCAACATCAGCGACAGCTTCATTACCCGGATCTGAATCAAGCACAAGAACAACTACAGAGTTGCCAACAACATCTGAAGAAACCACGAGCACATCTTCAATATCAACATCTGAATCAAGCACAACAACCGAGGTACCAACATCAGAGACAGCTTCATTATCCGGATCAGAATCAAGCACAAGAACAACTACAGAGTTGCCAACAACATCTGAAGAAACCACGAGCACATCTTCAATATCAACATCTGAATCAAGCACAACAACCGAAGTACCAACATCAGCGACAGCTTCATTATCCGGATCTGAATCAAGCACAAGAACAACTACAGAGTTGCCAACAACATCTGAAGAAACCACGAGCACATCTTCAATATCAACATCTGAATCAAGCACAACAACCGAGGTACCAACATCAGAGACAGCTTCATTATCCGGATCTGAATCAAGCACAAGAACAACTACAGAGTTGCCAACAACATCTGAAGAAACCACGAGCACATCTTCAATATCAACATCTGAATCAAGCACAACAACCGAAGTACCAACATCAGCGACAGCTACATTACCCGGATCTGAATCAAGCACAAGAACAACTACAGAGTTGCCAACAACATCTGAAGAAACCACGAGCACATCTTCAATATCAACATCTGAATCAAGCACAACAACCGAAGTACCAACATCAGCGACAGCTTCATTATCCGGATCTGAATCAAGCACAAGAACAACTACAGAGTTGCCAACAACATCTGAAGAAACCACGAGCACATCTTCAATATCAACATCTGAATCAAGCACAACAACCGAGGTACCAACATCAGAGACAGCTTCATTATCCGGATCTGAATCAAGCACAAGAACAACTACAGAGTTGCCAACAACATCTGAAGAAACCACGAGCACATCTTCAATATCAACATCTGAATCAAGCACAACAACCGAGGTACCAACATCAGAGACAGCTTCATTATCCGGATCTGAATCAAGCACAAGAACAACTACAGAGTTGCCAACAACATCTGAAGAAACCACGAGCACATCTTCAATATCAACATCTGAATCAAGCACAACAACCGAAGTACCAACATCAGCGACAGCTTCATTACCCGGATCTGAATCAAGCACAAGAACAACTACAGAGTTGCCAACAACATCTGAAGAAACCACGAGCACATCTTCAATATCAACATCTGAATCAAGCACAACAACCGAAGTACCAACATCAGCGACAGCTTCATTATCCGGATCTGAATCAAGCACAAGAACAACTACAGAGTTGCCAACAACATCTGAAGAAACCACGAGCACATCTTCAATATCAACATCTGAATCAAGCACAACAACCGAAGTACCAACATCAGAGACAGCTTCATTATCCGGATCTGAATCAAGCACAAGAACAACTACAGAGTTGCCAACAACATCTGAAGAAACCACGAGCACATCTTCAATATCAACATCTGAATCAAGCACAACAACCGAAGTACCAACATCAGCGACAGCTTCATTATCCGGATCTGAATCAAGCACAAGAACAACTACAGAGTTGCCAACAACATCTGAAGAAACCACGAGCACATCTTCAATATCAACATCTGAATCAAGCACAACAACCGAGGTACCAACATCAGCGACAGCTTCATTATCCGGATCTGAATCAAGCACAAGAACAACTACAGAGTTGCCAACAACATCTGAAGAAACCACGAGCACATCTTCAATATCAACATCTGAATCAAGCACAACAACCGAGGTACCAACATCAGAGACAGCTTCATTATCCGGATCTGAATCAAGCACAAGAACAACTACAGAGTTGCCAACAACATCTGAAGAAACCACGAGCACATCTTCAATATCAACATCTGAATCAAGCACAACAACCGAAGTACCAACATCAGCGACAGCTTCATTATCCGGATCTGAATCAAGCACAAGAACAACTACAGAGTTGCCAACAACATCTGAAGAAACCACGAGCACATCTTCAATATCAACATCTGAATCAAGCACAACAACCGAGGTACCAACATCAGAGACAGCTTCATTATCCGGATCTGAATCAAGCACAAGAACAACTACAGAGTTGCCAACAACATCTGAAGAAACCACGAGCACATCTTCAATATCAACATCTGAATCAAGCACAACAACCGAAGTACCAACATCAGCGACAGCTTCATTACCCGGATCTGAATCAAGCACAAGAACAACTACAGAGTTGCCAACAACATCTGAAGAAACCACGAGCACATCTTCAATTTCAACATTTGAATCAAGCACAACAACCGAAGTACCAACATCAGCGACAGCTTCATTATCCGGATCTGAATCAAGCACAAGAACAACTACAGAGTTGCCAACAACATCTGAAGAAACCACGAGCACATCTTCAATATCAACATCTGAATCAAGCACAACAACCGAAGTACCAACATCAGAGACAGCTTCATTATCCGGATCTGAATCAAGCACAAGAACAACTACAGAGTTGCCAACAACATCTGAAGAAACCACGAGCACATCTTCAATTTCAACATCTGAATCAAGCACAACAACCGAAGTACCAACATCAGCGACAGCTTCATTACCCGGATCTGAATCAAGCACAAGAACAACTACAGAGATGCCAACAACATCTGAAGAAACCACGAGCACATCTTCAATATCAACATCTGAATCAAGCACAACAACCGAAGTACCAACATCAGCGACAGCTTCATTACCCGGATCTGAATCAAGCACAAGAACAACTACAGAGTTGCCAACAACATCTGAAGAAACCACGAGCACATCTTCAATATCAACATCTGAATCAAGCACAACAACCGAAGTACCAACATCAGCGACAGCTTCATTATCCGGATCTGAATCAAGCACAAGAACAACTACAGAGTTGCCAACAACATCTGAAGAAACCACGAGCACATCTTCAATATCAACATCTGAATCAAGCACAACAACCGAGGTACCAACATCAGAGACAGCTTCATTATCCAGATCTGATTCAAGCACAAGAACAACTACAGAGTTGCCAACAACATCTGAAGAAACCACGAGCACATCTTCAATATCAACATCTGAATCAAGCACAACAACCGAGGTACCAACATCAGAGACAGCTTCATTATCCGGATCTGAATCAAGCACAAGAACAACTACAGAGTTGCCAACAACATCTGAAGAAACCACGAGCACATCTTCAATATCAACATCTGAATCAAGCACAACAACCGAAGTACCAACATCAGCGACAGCTTCATTACCCGGATCTGAATCAAGCACAAGAACAACTACAGAGTTGCCAACAACATCTGAAGAAACCACGAGCACATCTTCAATATCAACATCTGAATCAAGCACAACAACCGAAGTACCAACATCAGCGACAGCTTCATTATCCGGATCTGAATCAAGCACAAGAACAACTACAGAGTTGCCAACAACATCTGAAGAAACCACGAGCACATCTTCAATATCAACATCTGAATCAAGCACAACAACCGAAGTACCAACATCAGAGACAGCTTCATTATCCGGATCTAAATCAAGCACAAGAACAACTACAGAGTTGCCAACAACATCTGAAGAAACCACGAGCACATCTTCAATATCAACATCTGAATCAAGCACAACAACCGAAGTACCAACATCAGCGACAGCTTCATTATCCGGATCTGAATCAAGCACAAGAACAACTACAGAGTTGCCAACAACATCTGAAGAAACCACGAGCACATCTTCAATATCAACATCTGAATCAAGCACAACAACCGAGGTACCAACATCAGAGACAGCTTCATTATCCAGATCTGAATCAAGCACAAGAACAACTACAGAGTTGCCAACAACATCTGAAGAAACCACGAGCACATCTTCAATATCAACATCTGAATCAAGCACAACAACCGAGGTACCAACATCAGACACAGCTTCATTATCCGGATCTGAATCAAGCACAAGAACAACTACAGAGTTGCCAACAACATCTGAAGAAACCACGAGCACATCTTCAATATCAACATCTGAATCAAGCACAACAACCGAAGTACCAACATCAGCGACAGCTTCATTATCCGGATCTGAATCAAGCACAAGAACAACTACAGAGTTGCCAACAACATCTGAAGAAACCACGAGCACATCTTCAATATCAACATCTGAATCAAGCACAACAACCGAGGTACCAACATCAGAGACAGCTTCATTATCCGGATCTGAATCAAGCACAAGAACAACTACAGAGTTGCCAACAACATCTGAAGAAACCACGAGCACATCTTCAATATCAACATCTGAATCAAGCACAACAACCGAAGTACCAACATCAGCGACAGCTTCATTACCCGGATCTGAATCAAGCACAAGAACAACTACAGAGTTGCCAACAACATCTGAAGAAACCACGAGCACATCTTCAATTTCAACATCTGAATCAAGCACAACAACCGAAGTACCAACATCAGCGACAGCTTCATTATCCGGATCTGAATCAAGCACAAGAACAACTACAGAGTTGCCAACAACATCTGAAGAAACCACGAGCACATCTTCAATATCAACATCTGAATCAAGCACAACAACCGAAGTACCAACATCAGAGACAGCTTCATTATCCGGATCTGAATCAAGCACAAGAACAACTACAGAGTTGCCAACAACATCTGAAGAAACCACGAGCACATCTTCAATTTCAACATCTGAATCAAGCACAACAACCGAAGTACCAACATCAGCGACAGCTTCATTATCCGGATCTGAATCAAGCACAAGAACAACTACAGAGTTGCCAACAACATCTGAAGAAACCACGAGCACATCTTCAATATCAACATCTGAATCAAGCACAACAACCGAAGTACCAACATCAGCGACAGCTTCATTATCCGGATCTGAATCAAGCACAAGAACAACTACAGAGTTGCCAACAACATCTGAAGAAACCACGAGCACATCTTCAATATCAACATCTGAATCAAGCACAACAACCGAAGTACCAACATCAGCGACAGCTTCATTATCCGGATCTGAATCAAGCACAAGAACAACTACAGAGTTGCCAACAACATCTGAAGAAACCACGAGCACATCTTCAATATCAACATCTGAATCAAGCACAACAACCGAGGTACCAACATCAGAGACAGCTTCATTATCCAGATCTGATTCAAGCACAAGAACAACTACAGAGTTGCCAACAACATCTGAAGAAACCACGAGCACATCTTCAATATCAACATCTGAATCAAGCACAACAACCGAGGTACCAACATCAGAGACAGCTTCATTATCCGGATCTGAATCAAGCACAAGAACAACTACAGAGTTGCCAACAACATCTGAAGAAACCACGAGCACATCTTCAATATCAACATCTGAATCAAGCACAACAACCGAAGTACCAACATCAGCGACAGCTTCATTATCCGGATCTGAATCAAGCACAAGAACAACTACAGAGTTGCCAACAACATCTGAAGAAACCACGAGCACATCTTCAATATCAACATCTGAATCAAGCACAACAACCGAGGTACCAACATCAGAGACAGCTTCATTATCCGGATCTGAATCAAGCACAAGAACAACTACAGAGTTGCCAACAACATCTGAAGAAACCACGAGCACATCTTCAATATCAACATCTGAATCAAGCACAACAACCGAAGTACCAACATCAGCGACAGCTACATTACCCGGATCTGAATCAAGCACAAGAACAACTACAGAGTTGCCAACAACATCTGAAGAAACCACGAGCACATCTTCAATATCAACATCTGAATCAAGCACAACAACCGAGGTACCAACATCAGAGACAGCTTCATTATCCGGATCTGAATCAAGCACAAGAACAACTACAGAGTTGCCAACAACATCTGAAGAAACCACGAGCACATCTTCAATATCAACATCTGAATCAAGCACAACAACCGAGGTACCAACATCAGCGACAGCTTCATTATCCGGATCTGAATCAAGCACAAGAACAACTACAGAGTTGCCAACAACATCTGAAGAAACCACGAGCACATCTTCAATATCAACATCTGAATCAAGCACAACAACCGAAGTACCAACATCAGCGACAGCTTCATTACCCGGATCTGAATCAAGCACAAGAACAACTACAGAGTTGCCAACAACATCTGAAGAAACCACGAGCACATCTTCAATATCAACATCTGAATCAAGCACAACAACCGAAGTACCAACATCAGCGACAGCTTCATTATCCGGATCTGAATCAAGCACAAGAACAACTACAGAGTTGCCAACAACATCTGAAGAAACCACGAGCACATCTTCAATATCAACATCTGAATCAAGCACAACAACCGAAGTACCAACATCAGAGACAGCTTCATTATCCGGATCTGAATCAAGCACAAGAACAACTACAGAGTTGCCAACAACATCTGAAGAAACCACGAGCACATCTTCAATATCAACATCTGAATCAAGCACAACAACCGAAGTACCAACATCAGCGACAGCTTCATTATCCGGATCTGAATCAAGCACAAGAACAACTACAGAGTTGCCAACAACATCTGAAGAAACCACGAGCACATCTTCAATATCAACATCTGAATCAAGCACAACAACCGAGGTACCAACATCAGAGACAGCTTCATTATCCAGATCTGAATCAAGCACAAGAACAACTACAGAGTTGCCAACAACATCTGAAGAAACCACGAGCACATCTTCAATATCAACATCTGAATCAAGCACAACAACCGAGGTACCAACATCAGAGACAGCTTCATTATCCGGATCTGAATCAAGCACAAGAACAACTACAGAGTTGCCAACAACATCTGAAGAAACCACGAGCACATCTTCAATATCAACATCTGAATCAAGCACAACAACCGAAGTACCAACATCAGCGACAGCTTCATTATCCGGATCTGAATCAAGCACAAGAACAACTACAGAGTTGCCAACAACATCTGAAGAAACCACGAGCACATCTTCAATATCAACATCTGAATCAAGCACAACAACCGAGGTACCAACATCAGAGACAGCTTCATTATCCGGATCTGAATCAAGCACAAGAACAACTACAGAGTTGCCAACAACATCTGAAGAAACCACGAGCACATCTTCAATATCAACATCTGAATCAAGCACAACAACCGAAGTACCAACATCAGCGACAGCTTCATTATCCGGATCTGAATCAAGCACAAGAACAACTACAGAGTTGCCAACAACATCTGAAGAAACCACGAGCACATCTTCAATATCAACATCTGAATCAAGCACAACAACCGAAGTACCAACATCAGCGACAGCTTCATTATCCGGATCTGAATCAAGCACAAGAACAACTACAGAGTTGCCAACAACATCTGAAGAAACCACGAGCACATCTTCAATATCAACATCTGAATCAAGCACAACAACCGAAGTACCAACATCAGCGACAGCTTCATTACCCGGATCTGAATCAAGCACAAGAACAACTACAGAGTTGCCAACAACATCTGAAGAAACCACGAGCACATCTTCAATTTCAACATCTGAATCAAGCACAACAACCGAAGTACCAACATCAGAGACAGCTTCATTATCCGGATCTGAATCAAGCACAAGAACAACTACAGAGTTGCCAACAACATCTGAAGAAACCACGAGCACATCTTCAATTTCAACATCTGAATCAAGCACAACAACCGAAGTACCAACATCAGCGACAGCTTCATTACCCGGATCTGAATCAAGCACAAGAACAACTACAGAGTTGCCAACAACATCTGAAGAAACCACGAGCACATCTTCAATATCAACATCTGAATCAAGCACAACAACCGAAGTACCAACATCAGCGACAGCTTCATTACCCGGATCTGAATCAAGCACAAGAACAACTACAGAGTTGCCAACAACATCTGAAGAAACCACGAGCACATCTTCAATATCAACATCTGAATCAAGCACAACAACCGAAGTACCAACATCAGCGACAGCTTCATTATCCGGATCTGAATCAAGCACAAGAACAACTACAGAGTTGCCAACAACATCTGAAGAAACCACAAGCACATCTTCAATATCAACATCTGAATCAAGCACAACAACCGTAGTACCAACATCAGAGACAGCTTCATTATCCGGATCTGAATCAAGCACAAGAACAACTACAGAGTTGCCAACAACATCTGAAGAAACCACGAGCACATCTTCAATATCAACATCTGAATCAAGCACAACAACCGAAGTACCAACATCAGCGACAGCATCATTATCCGGATCTGAATCAAGCACAAGAACAACTACAGAGTTGCCAACAACATCTGAAGAAACCACGAGCACATCTTCAATATCAACATCTGAATCAAGCACAACAACCGAGGTACCAACATCAGAGACAGCTTCATTATCCAGATCTGAATCAAGCACAAGAACAACTACAGAGTTGCCAACAACATCTGAAGAAACCACGAGCACATCTTCAATATCAACATCTGAATCAAGCACAACAACCGAGGTACCAACATCAGAGACAGCTTCATTATCCGGATCTGAATCAAGCACAAGAACAACTACAGAGTTGCCAACAACATCTGAAGAAACCACGAGCACATCTTCAATATCAACATCTGAATCAAGCACAACAACCGAAGTACCAACATCAGAGACAGCTTCATTATCCGGATCTGAATCAAGCACAAGAACAACTACAGAGTTGCCAACAACATCTGAAGAAACCACGAGCACATCTTCAATATCAACATCTGAATCAAGCACAACAACCGAGGTACCAACATCAGAGACAGCTTCATTATCCGGATCTGAATCAAGCACAAGAACAACTACAGAGTTGCCAACAACATCTGAAGAAACCACGAGCACATCTTCAATATCAACATCTGAATCAAGCACAACAACCGAAGTACCAACATCAGCGACAGCTACATTACCCGGATCTGAATCAAGCACAAGAACAACTACAGAGTTGCCAACAACATCTGAAGAAACCACGAGCACATCTTCAATATCAACATCTGAATCAAGCACAACAACCGAAGTACCAACATCAGCGACAGCTTCATTATCCGGATCTGAATCAAGCACAAGAACAACTACAGAGTTGCCAACAACATCTGAAGAAACCACGAGCACATCTTCAATATCAACATCTGAATCAAGCACAACAACCGAGGTACCAACTTCAGAGACAGCTTCATTATCCGGATCTGAATCAAGCACAAGAACAACTACAGAGTTGCCAACAACATCTGAAGAAACCACGAGCACATCTTCAATATCAACATCTGAATCAAGCACAACAACCGAAGTACCAACATCAGCGACAGCTTCATTACCCGGATCTGAATCAAGCACAAGAACAACTACAGAGTTGCCAACAACATCTGAAGAAACCACGAGCACATCTTCAATATCAACATCTGAATCAAGCACAACAACCGAAGTACCAACATCAGCGACAGCTTCATTATCCGGATCTGAATCAAGCACAAGAACAACTACAGAGTTGCCAAAAACATCTGAAGAAACCACGAGCACATCTTCAATATCAACATCTGAATCAAGCACAACAACCGAAGTACCAACATCAGAGACAGCTTCATTATCCGGATCTGAATCAAGCACAAGAACAACTACAGAGTTGCCAACAACATCTGAAGAAACCACGAGCACATCTTCAATTTCAACATCTGAATCAAGCACAACAACCGAAGTACCAACATCAGCGACAGCTTCATTACCCGGATCTGAATCAAGCACAAGAACAACTACAGAGTTGCCAACAACATCTGAAGAAACCACGAGCACATCTTCAATATCAACATCTGAATCAAGCACAACAACCGAAGTACCAACATCAGCGACAGCTTCATTATCCGGATCTGAATCAAGCACAAGAACAACTACAGAGTTGCCAACAACATCTGAAGAAACCACGAGCACATCTTCAATATCAACATCTGAATCAAGCACAACAACCGAAGTACCAACATCAGCGACAGCTTCATTATCCGGATCTGAATCAAGCACAAGAACAACTACAGAGTTGCCAACAACATCTGAAGAAACCACGAGCACATCTTCAATATCAACATCTGAATCAAGCACAACAACCGAAGTACCAACATCAGCGACAGCTTCATTATCCGGATCTGAATCAAGCACAAGAACAACTACAGAGTTGCCAACAACATCTGAGGAAACCACGAGCACATCTTCAATATCAACATCTGAATCAAGCACAACAACCGAGGTACCAACATCAGAGACAGCTTCATTATCCAGATCTGAATCAAGCACAAGAACAACTACAGAGTTGCCAACAACATCTGAAGAAACCACGAGCACATCTTCAATATCAACATCTGAATCAAGCACAACAACCGAGGTACCAACATCAGAGACAGCTTCATTATCCGGATCTGAATCAAGCACAAGAACAACTACAGAGTTGCCAACAACATCTGAAGAAACCACGAGCACATCTTCAATATCAACATCTGAATCAAGCACAACAACCGAAGTACCAACATCAGCGACAGCTTCATTATCCGGATCTGAATCAAGCACAAGAACAACTACAGAGTTGCCAACAACTTCTGAAGAAACCACGAGCACATCTTCATTATCAACATCTGAATCAAGCACAACAACCGAGGTACCAACATCAGAGACAGCTTCATTATCCGGATCTGAATCAAGCACAAGAACAACTACAGAGTTGCCAACAACATCTGAAGAAACCACGAGCACATCTTCAATATCAACATCTGAATCAAGCACAACAACCGAAGTACCAACATCAGCGACAGCTTCATTATCCGGATCTGAATCAAGCACAAGAACAACTACAGAGTTGCCAACAACATCTGAAGAAACCACGAGCACATCTTCAATATCAACATCTGAATCAAGCACAACAACCGAAGTACCAACATCAGCGACAGCTTCATTATCCGGATCTGAATCAAGCACAAGAACAACTACAGAGTTGCCAACAACATCTGAGGAAACCACGAGCACATCTTCAATATCAACATCTGAATCAAGCACAACAACCGAGGTACCAACATCAGCGACAGCTTCATTACCCGGATCTGAATCAAGCACAAGAACAACTACAGAGTTGCCAACAACATCTGAAGAAACCACGAGCACATCTTCAATATCAACATCTGAATCAAGCACAACAACCGAAGTACCAACATCAGCGACAGCTTCATTATCCGGATCTGAATCAAGCACAAGAACAACTACAGAGTTGCCAACAACATCTGAAGAAACCACGAGCACATCTTCAATTTCAACATCTGAATCAAGCACAACAACCGAAGTACCAACATCAGCGACAGCTTCATTATCCAGATCTGAATCAAGCACAAGAACAACTACAGAGTTGCCAACAACATCTGAAGAAACCACGAGCACATCTTCAATTTCAACATCTGAATCAAGCACAACAACCGAAGTACCAACATCAGCGACAGCTTCATTACCCGGATCTGAATCAAGCACAAGAACAACTACAGAGTTGCCAACAACATCTGAAGAAACCACGAGCACATCTTCAATATCAACATCTGAATCAAGCACAACAACCGAAGTACCAACATCAGAGACAGCTTCATTATCCGGATCTGAATCAAGCACAAGAACAACTACAGAGTTGCCAACAACATCTGAAGAAACCACGAGCACATCTTCAATTTCAACATCTGAATCAAGCACAACAACCGAAGTACCAACATCAGCGACAGCTTCATTACCCGGATCTGAATCAAGCACAAGAACAACTACAGAGTTGCCAACAACATCTGAAGAAACCACGAGCACATCTTCAATATCAACATCTGAATCAAGCACAACAACCGAAGTACCAACATCAGCGACAGCTTCATTATCCGGATCTGAATCAAGCACAAGAACAACTACAGAGTTGCCAACAACATCTGAAGAAACCACGAGCACATCTTCAATATCAACATCTGAATCAAGCACAACAACCGAGGTACCAACATCAGAGACAGCTTCATTATCCAGATCTGAATCAAGCACAAGAACAACTACAGAGTTGCCAACAACATCTGAAGAAACCACGAGCACATCTTCAATATCAACATCTGAATCAAGCACAACAACCGAGGTACCAACATCAGAGACAGCTTCATTATCCGGATCTGAATCAAGCACAAGAACAACTACAGAGTTGCCAACAACATCTGAAGAAACCACGAGCACATCTTCAATATCAACATCTGAATCAAGCACAACAACCGAAGTACCAACATCAGCGACAGCTTCATTATCCGGATCTGAATCAAGCACAAGAACAACTACAGAGTTGCCAACAACATCTGAAGAAACCACGAGCACATCTTCAATATCAACATCTGAATCAAGCACAACAACCGAGGTACCAACATCAGAGACAGCTTCATTATCCGGATCTGAATCAAGCACAAGAACAACTACAGAGTTGCCAACAACATCTGAAGAAACCACGAGCACATCTTCAATATCAACATCTGAATCAAGCACAACAACCGAAGTACCAACATCAGCGACAGCTTCATTATCCGGATCTGAATCAAGCACAAGAACAACTACAGAGTTGCCAACAACATCTGAAGAAACCACGAGCACATCTTCAATATCAACATCTGAATCAAGCACAACAACCGAAGTACCAACATCAGCGACAGCTTCATTATCCGGATCTGAATCAAGCACAAGAACAACTACAGAGTTGCCAACAACATCTGAAGAAACCACGAGCACATCTTCAATATCAACATCTGAATCAAGCACAACAACCGAAGTACCAACATCAGCGACAGCTTCATTACCCGGATCTGAATCAAGCACAAGAACAACTACAGAGTTGCCAACAACATCTGAAGAAACCACGAGCACATCTTCAATTTCAACATCTGAATCAAGCACAACAACCAAAGTACCAACATCAGCGACAGCTTCATTATCCGGATCTGAATCAAGCACAAGAACAACTACAGAGTTGCCAACAACATCTGAAGAAACCACGAGCACATCTTCAATATCAACATCTGAATCAAGCACAACAACCGAAGTACCAACATCAGAGACAGCTTCATTATCCGGATCTGAATCAAGCACAAGAACAACTACAGAGTTGCCAACAACATCTGAAGAAACCACGAGCACATCTTCAATTTCAACATCTGAATCAAGCACAACAACCGAAGTACCAACATCAGCGACAGCTTCATTACCCGGATCTGAATCAAGCACAAGAACAACTACAGAGTTGCCAACAACATCTGAAGAAACCACGAGCACATCTTCAATATCAACATCTGAATCAAGCACAACAACCGAAGTACCAACATCAGCGACAGCTTCATTACCCGGATCTGAATCAAGCACAAGAACAACTACAGAGTTGCCAACAACATCTGAAGAAACCACGAGCACATCTTCAATATCAACATCTGAATCAAGCACAACAACCGAAGTACCAACATCAGCGACAGCTTCATTATCCGGATCTGAATCAAGCACAAGAACAACTACAGAGTTGCCAACAACATCTGAAGAAACCACGAGCACATCTTCAATATCAACATCTGAATCAAGCACAACAACCGAAGTACCAACATCAGAGACAGCTTCATTATCCGGATCTGAATCAAGCACAAGAACAACTACAGAGTTGCCAACAACATCTGAAGAAACCACGAGCACATCTTCAATTTCAACATCTGAATCAAGCACAACAACCGAAGTACCAACATCAGCGACAGCTTCATTACCCGGATCTGAATCAAGCACAAGAACAACTACAGAGTTGCCAACAACATCTGAAGAAACCACGAGCACATCTTCAATATCAACATCTGAATCAAGCACAACAACCGAAGTACCAACATCAGCGACAGCATCATTATCCGGATCTGAATCAAGCACAAGAACAACTACAGAGTTGCCAACAACATCTGAAGAAACCACGAGCACATCTTCAATATCAACATCTGAATCAAGCACAACAACCGAGGTACCAACATCAGAGACAGCTTCATTATCCAGATCTGAATCAAGCACAAGAACAACTACAGAGTTGCCAACAACATCTGAAGAAACCACGAGCACATCTTCAATATCAACATCTGAATCAAGCACAACAACCGAGGTACCAACATCAGAGACAGCTTCATTATCCGGATCTGAATCAAGCACAAGAACAACTACAGAGTTGCCAACAACATCTGAAGAAACCACGAGCACATCTTCAATATCAACATCTGAATCAAGCACAACAACCGAAGTACCAACATCAGCGACAGCTTCATTATCCGGATCTGAATCAAGCACAAGAACAACTACAGAGTTGCCAACAACATCTGAAGAAACCACGAGCACATCTTCAATATCAACATCTGAATCAAGCACAACAACCGAGGTACCAACATCAGAGACAGCTTCATTATCCGGATCTGAATCAAGCACAAGAACAACTACAGAGTTGCCAACAACATCTGAAGAAACCACGAGCACATCTTCAATATCAACATCTGAATCAAGCACAACAACCGAAGTACCAACATCAGCGACAGCTACATTACCCGGATCTGAATCAAGCACAAGAACAACTACAGAAATGCCAACAACATCTGAAGAAACCACGAGCACATCTTCAATATCAACATCTGAATCAAGCACAACAACCGAAGTACCAACATCAGCGACAGCTTCATTATCCGGATCTGAATCAAGCACAAGAACAACTACAGAGTTGCCAACAACATCTGAAGAAACCACGAGCACATCTTCAATATCAACATCTGAATCAAGCACAACAACCGAGGTACCAACATCAGAGACAGCTTCATTATCCGGATCTGAATCAAGCACAAGAACAACTACAGAGTTGCCAACAACATCTGAAGAAACCACGAGCACATCTTCAATATCAACATCTGAATCAAGCACAACAACCGAGGTACCAACATCAGCGACAGCTTCATTACCCGGATCTGAATCAAGCACAAGAACAACTACAGAGTTGCCAACAACATCTGAAGAAACCACGAGCACATCTTCAATATCAACATCTGAATCAAGCACAACAACCGAAGTACCAACAACAGCGACAGCTTCATTACCCGGATCTGAATCAAGCACAAGAACAACTACAGAGTTGCCAACAACATCTGAAGAAACCACGAGCACATCTTCAATATCAACATCTGAATCAAGCACAACAACCGAAGTACCAACATCAGTGACAGCTTCATTATCCGGATCTGAATCAAGCACAAGAACAACTACAGAGTTGCCAACAACATCTGAAGAAACCACGAGCACATCTTCAATATCAACATCTGAATCAAGCACAACAACCGAGGTACCAACATCAGCGACAGCTTCATTACCCGGATCTGAATCAAGCACAAGAACAACTACAGAGTTGCCAACAACATCTGAAGAAACCACGAGCACATCTTCAATATCAACATCTGAATCAAGCACAACAACCGAAGTACCAACATCAGCGACAGCTTCATTATCCGGATCTGAATCAAGCACAAGAACAACTACAGAGTTGCCAACAACATCTGAAGAAACCACGAGCACATCTTCAATATCAACATCTGAATCAAGCACAACAACCGAGGTACCAACATCAGAGACAGCTTCATTATCCGGATCTGAATCAAGCACAAGAACAACTACAGAGTTGCCAACAACATCTGAAGAAACCACGAGCACATCTTCAATATCAACATCTGAATCAAGCACAACAACCGAAGTACCAACATCAGCGACAGCTTCATTACCCGGATCTGAATCAAGCACAAGAACAACTACAGAGTTGCCAACAACATCTGAAGAAACCACGAGCACATCTTCAATATCAACATCTGGATCAAGCACAACAACCGAAGTACCAACATCAGCGACAGCTTCATTACCCGGATCTGAATCAAGCACAAGAACAACTACAGAGTTGCCAAAAACATCTGAAGAAACCACGAGCACATCTTCAATATCAACATCTGAATCAAGCACAACAACCGAGGTACCAACATCAGAGACAGCTTCATTATCCGGATCTGAATCAAGCACAAGAACAACTACAGAGTTGCCAACAACATCTGAAGAAACCACCAGCACATCTTCAATATCAACATCTGAATCAAGCACAACAACCGAAGTACCAACATCAGCGACAGCTTCATTATCCGGATCTGAATCAAGCACAAGAACAACTACAGAGTTGCCAACAACATCTGAAGAAACCACGAGCACATCTTCAATATCAACATCTGAATCAAGCACAACAACCGAGGTACCAATATCAGAGACAGCTTCATTATCCGGATCTGAATCAAGCACAAGAACAACTACAGAGTTGCCAACAACATCTGAAGAAACCACGAGCACATCTTCAATATCAACATCTGAATCAAGCACAACAACCGAAGTACCAACATCAGCGACAGCTTCATTATCCGGATCTGAATCAAGCACAAGAACAACTACAGAGTTGCCAACAACATCTGAAGAAACCACGAGCACATCTTCAATATCAACATCTGAATCAAGCACAACAACCGAAGTACCAACATCAGAGACAGCTTCATTATCCGGATCTGAATCAAGCACAAGAACAACTACAGAGTTGCCAACAACATCTGAAGAAACCACGAGCACATCTTCAATTTCAACATCTGAATCAAGCACAACAACCGAAGTACCAACATCAGCGACAGCTTCATTACCCGGATCTGAATCAAGCACAAGAACAACTACAGAGTTGCCAACAACATCTGAAGAAACCACGAGCACATCTTCAATATCAACATCTGAATCAAGCACAACAACCGAAGTACCAACATCAGAGACAGCTTCATTATCCGGATCTGAATCAAGCACAAGAACAACTACAGAGTTGCCAACAACATCTGAAGAAACCACGAGCACATCTTCAATTTCAACATCTGAATCAAGCACAACAACCGAAGTACCAACATCAGCGACAGCTTCATTACCCGGATCTGAATCAAGCACAAGAACAACTACAGAGTTGCCAACAACATCTGAAGAAACCACGAGCACATCTTCAATATCAACATCTGAATCAAGCACAACAACCGAAGTACCAACATCAGCGACAGCTTCATTATCCGGATCTGAATCAAGCACAAGAACAACTACAGAGTTGCCAACAACATCTGAAGAAACCACGAGCACATCTTCAATATCAACATCTGAATCAAGCACAACAACCGAAGTACCAACATCAGCGACAGCTTCATTATCCGGATCTGAATCAAGCACAAGAACAACTACAGAGTTGCCAACAACATCTGAAGAAACCACGAGCACATCTTCAATATCAACATCTGAATCAAGCACAACAACCGAGGTACCAACATCAGCGACAGCTTCATTATCCGGATCTGAATCAAGCACAAGAGCAACTACAGAGTTGCCAACAACATCTGAAGAAACCACGAGCACATCTTCAATATCAACATCTGAATCAAGCACAACAACCGAAGTACCAACATCAGCGACAGCTTCATTATCCGGATCTGAATCAAGCACAAGAACAACTACAGAGTTGCCAACAACATCTGAAGAAACCACGAGCACATCTTCAATATCAACATCTGAATCAAGCACAACAACCGAAGTACCAACATCAGCGACAGCTTCATTATCAGGATCTGAATCAAGCACAAGAACAACTACAGAGTTGCCAACAACATCTGAAGAAACCACGAGCACATCTTCAATATCAACATCTGAATCAAGCACAACAACCGAGGTACCAACATCAGAGACAGCTTCATTATCCGGATCTGAATCAAGCACAAGAACAACTACAGAGTTGCCAACAACATCTGAAGAAACCACGAGCACATCTTCAATATCAACATCTGAATCAAGCACAACAACCGAAGTACCAACATCAGCGACAGCTTCATTACCCGGATCTGAATCAAGCACAAGAACAACTACAGAGTTGCCAACAACATCTGAAGAAACCACGAGCACATCTTCAATATCAACATCTGAATCAAGCACAACAACCGAGGTACCAACATCAGAGACAGCTTCATTATCCAGATCTGAATCAAGCACAAGAACAACTACAGAGTTGCCAACAACATCTGAAGAAACCACGAGCACATCTTCAATATCAACATCTGAATCAAGCACAACAACCGAGGTACCAACATCAGAGACAGCTTCATTATCCGGATCTGAATCAAGCACAAGAACAACTACAGAGTTGCCAACAACATCTGAAGAAACCACGAGCACATCTTCAATATCAACATCTGAATCAAGCACAACAACCGAAGTACCAACATCAGAGACAGCTTCATTATCCGGATCTGAATCAAGCACAAGAACAACTACAGAGTTGCCAACAACATCTGAAGAAACCACGAGCACATCTTCAATATCAACATCTGAATCAAGCACAACAACCGAGGTACCAACATCAGAGACAGCTTCATTATCCGGATCTGAATCAAGCACAAGAACAACTACAGAGTTGCCAACAACATCTGAAGAAACCACGAGCACATCTTCAATATCAACATCTGAATCAAGCACAACAACCGAAGTACCAACATCAGCGACAGCTTCATTACCCGGATCTGAATCAAGCACAAGAACAACTACAGAGTTGCCAACAACATCTGAAGAAACCACGAGCACATCTTCAATATCAACATCTGAATCAAGCACAACAACCGAAGTACCAACATCAGCGACAGCTTCATTATCCGGATCTGAATCAAGCACAAGAACAACTACAGAGTTGCCAACAACATCTGAAGAAACCACGAGCACATCTTCAATATCAACATCTGAATCAAGCACAACAACCGAGGTACCAACATCAGCGACAGCTTCATTACCCGGATCTGAATCAAGCACAAGAACAACTACAGAGTTGCCAACAACATCTGAAGAAACCACGAGCACATCTTCAATATCAACATCTGAATCAAGCACAACAACCGAAGTACCAACATCAGCGACAGCTTCATTATCCGGATCTGAATCAAGCACAAGAACAACTACAGAGTTGCCAACAACATCTGAAGAAACCACGAGCACATCTTCAATATCAACATCTGAATCAAGCACAACAACCGAAGTACCAACATCAGCGACAGCTTCATTACCCGGATCTGAATCAAGCACAAGAACAACTACAGAGTTGCCAACAACATCTGAAGAAACCACGAGCACATCTTCAATATCAACATCTGAATCAAGCACAACAACCGAAGTACCAACATCAGCGACAGCTTCATTATCCGGATCTGAATCAAGCACAAGAACAACTACAGAGTTGCCAACAACATCTGAAGAATCCACGAGCACATCTTCAATATCAACATCTGAATCAAGCACAACAACCGAGGTACCAACATCAGCGACAGCTTCATTACCCGGATCTGAATCAAGTACAAGAACAACTACAGAGTTGCCAACAACATCTGAAGAAACCACGAGCACATCTTCAATATCAACATCTGAATCAAGCACAACAACCGAAGTACCAACATCAGCGACAGCTTCATTACCCGGATCTGAATCAAGCACAAGAACAACTACAGAGTTGCCAACAACATCTGAAGAAACCACGAGCACATCTTCAATATCAACATCTGAATCAAGCACAACAACCGAAGTACCAACATCAGCGACAGCTTCATTATCCGGATCTGAATCAAGCACAAGAACAACTACAGAGTTGCCAACAACATCTGAAGAAACCACGAGCACATCTTCAATATCAACATCTGAATCAAGCACAACAACCGAGGTACCAACATCAGCGACAGCTTCATTACCCGGATCTGAATCAAGCACAAGAACAACTACAGAGTTGCCAACAACATCTGAAGAAACCACGAGCACATCTTCAATATCAACATCTGAATCAAGCACAACAACCGAAGTACCAACATCAGCGACAGCTTCATTACCCGGATCTGAATCAAGCACAAGAACAACTACAGAGTTGCCAACAACATCTGAAGAAACCACGAGCACATCTTCAATATCAACATCTGAATCAAGCACAACAACCGAAGTACCAACATCAGCGACAGCTTCATTATCCGGATCTGAATCAAGCACAAGAACAACTACAGAGTTGCCAACAACATCTGAAGAAACCACGAGCACATCTTCAATATCAACATCTGAATCAAGCACAACAACCGAAGTACCAACATCAGCGACAGCTTCATTACCCGGATCTGAATCAAGCACAAGAACAACTTCAGAGTTGCCAACAACATCTGAAGAAACCACGAGCACATCTTCAATATCAACATCTGAATCAAGCACAACAACCGAAGTACCAACATCAGCGACAGCTTCATTATCCGGATCTGAATCAAGCACAAGAACAACTACAGAGTTGCCAACAACATCTGAAGAAACCACGAGCACATCTTCAATATCAACATCTGAATCAAGCACAACAACCGAGGTACCAACATCAGCGACAGCTTCATTATCCGGATCTGAATCAAGCACAAGAACAACTACAGAGTTGCCAACAACATCTGAAGAAACCACGAGCACATCTTCAATATCAACATCTGAATCAAGCACAACAACCGAGGTACCAACATCAGCGACAGCTTCATTACCCGGATCTGAATCAAGCACAAGAACAACTACAGAGTTGCCAACAACATCTGAAGAAACCACGAGCACATCTTCAATATCAACATCTGAATCAAGCACAACAACCGAAGTACCAACATCAGCGACAGCTTCATTATCCGGATCTGAATCAAGCACAAGAACAACTACAGAGTTGCCAACAACATCTGAAGAAACCACGAGCACATCTTCAATATCAACATCTGAATCAAGCACAACAACCGAGGTACCAACATCAGAGACAGCTTCATTATCCGGATCTGAATCAAGCACAAGAACAACTACAGAGTTGCCAACAACATCTGAAGAAACCACGAGCACATCTTCAATATCAACATCTGAATCAAGCACAACAACCGAAGTACCAACATCAGCGACAGCTTCATTACCCGGATCTGAATCAAGCACAAGAACAACTATAGAGTTGCCAACAACATCTGAAGAAACCACGAGCACATCTTCAATATCAACATCTGAATCAAGCACAACAACCGAAGTACCAACATCAGCGACAGCTTCATTATCCGGATCTGAATCAAGCACAAGAACAACTACAGAGTTGCCAACAACATCTGAAGAAACCACGAGCACATCTTCAATATCAACATCTGAATCAAGCACAACAACCGAAGTACCAACATCAGAGACAGCTTCATTATCCGGATCTGAATCAAGCACAAGAACAACTACAGAGTTGCCAACAACATCTGAAGAAACCACGAGCACATCTTCAATTTCAACATCTGAATCAAGCACAACAACCGAAGTACCAACATCAGCGACAGCTTCATTACCCGGATCTGAATCAAGCACAAGAACAACTACAGAGTTGCCAACAACATCTGAAGAAACCACGAGCACATCTTCAATATCAACATCTGAATCAAGCACAACAACCGAAGTACCAACATCAGCGACAGCTTCATTATCCGGATCTGAATCAAGCACAAGAACAACTACAGAGTTGCCAACAACATCTGAAGAAACCACGAGCACATCTTCAATATCAACATCTGAATCAAGCACAACAACCGAGGTACCAACATCAGAGACAGCTTCATTATCCAGATCTGAATCAAGCACAAGAACAACTACAGAGTTGCCAACAACATCTGAAGAAACCACGAGCACATCTTCAATATCAACATCTGAATCAAGCACAACAACCGAGGTACCAACATCAGAGACAGCTTCATTATCCGGATCTGAATCAAGCACAAGAACAACTACAGAGTTGCCAACAACATCTGAAGAAACCACGAGCACATCTTCAATATCAACATCTGAATCAAGCACAACAACCGAAGTACCAACATCAGCGACAGCTTCATTATCCGGATCTGAATCAAGCACAAGAACAACTACAGAGTTGCCAACAACATCTGAAGAAACCACGAGCACATCTTCAATATCAACATCTGAATCAAGCACAACAACCGAAGTACCAACATCAGCGACAGCTTCATTATCCGGATCTGAATCAAGCACAAGAACAACTACAGAGTTGCCAACAACATCTGAAGAAACCACGAGCACATCTTCAATATCAACATCTGAATCAAGCACAACAACCGAAGTACCAACATCAGCGACAGCTTCATTATCCGGATCTGAATCAAGCACAAGAACAACTACAGAGTTGCCAACAACATCTGAAGAAACCACGAGCACATCTTCAATATCAACATCTGAATCAAGCACAACAACCGAAGTACCAACATCAGCGACAGCTTCATTATCCGGATCTGAATCAAGCACAAGAACAACTACAGAGTTGCCAACAACATCTGAAGAAACCACGAGCACATCTTCAATATCAACATCTGAATCAAGCACAACAACCGAGGTACCAACATCAGCGACAGCTTCATTATCCGGATCTGAATCAAGCACAAGAACAACTACAGAGTTGCCAACAACATCTGAAGAAACCACGAGCACATCTTCAATATCAACATCTGAATCAAGCACAACAACCGAAGTACCAACATCAGCGACAGCTTCATTATCCGGATCTGAATCAAGCACAAGAACAACTACAGAGTTGCCAACAACATCTGAAGAAACCACGAGCACATCTTCAATATCAACATCTGAATCAAGCACAACAACCGAAGTACCAACATCAGCGACAGCTTCATTATCAGGATCTGAATCAAGCACAAGAACAACTACAGAGTTGCCAACAACATCTGAAGAAACCACGAGCACATCTTCAATATCAACATCTGAATCAAGCACAACAACCGAGGTACCAACATCAGAGACAGCTTCATTATCCGGATCTGAATCAAGCACAAGAACAACTACAGAGTTGCCAACAACATCTGAAGAAACCACGAGCACATCTTCAATATCAACATCTGAATCAAGCACAACAACCGAAGTACCAACATCAGCGACAGCTTCATTACCCGGATCTGAATCAAGCACAAGAACAACTACAGAGTTGCCAACAACATCTGAAGAAACCACGAGCACATCTTCAATATCAACATCTGAATCAAGCACAACAACCGAGGTACCAACATCAGAGACAGCTTCATTATCCAGATCTGAATCAAGCACAAGAACAACTACAGAGTCGCCAACAACATCTGAAGAAACCACGAGCACATCTTCAATATCAACATCTGAATCAAGCACAACAACCGAGGTACCAACATCAGAGACAGCTTCATTATCCGGATCTGAATCAAGCACAAGAACAACTACAGAGTTGCCAACAACATCTGAAGAAACCACGAGCACATCTTCAATATCAACATCTGAATCAAGCACAACAACCGAAGTACCAACATCAGAGACAGCTTCATTATCCGGATCTGAATCAAGCACAAGAACAACTACAGAGTTGCCAACAACATCTGAAGAAACCACGAGCACATCTTCAATATCAACATCTGAATCAAGCACAACAACCGAGGTACCAACATCAGAGACAGCTTCATTATCCGGATCTGAATCAAGCACAAGAACAACTACAGAGTTGCCAACAACATCTGAAGAAACCACGAGCACATCTTCAATATCAACATCTGAATCAAGCACAACAACCGAAGTACCAACATCAGCGACAGCTTCATTACCCGGATCTGAATCAAGCACAAGAACAACTACAGAGTTGCCAACAACATCTGAAGAAACCACGAGCACATCTTCAATATCAACATCTGAATCAAGCACAACAACCGAAGTACCAACATCAGCGACAGCTTCATTATCCGGATCTGAATCAAGCACAAGAACAACTACAGAGTTGCCAACAACATCTGAAGAAACCACGAGCACATCTTCAATATCAACATCTGAATCAAGCACAACAACCGAGGTACCAACATCAGCGACAGCTTCATTACCCGGATCTGAATCAAGCACAAGAACAACTACAGAGTTGCCAACAACATCTGAAGAAACCACGAGCACATCTTCAATATCAACATCTGAATCAAGCACAACAACCGAAGTACCAACATCAGCGACAGCTTCATTATCCGGATCTGAATCAAGCACAAGAACAACTACAGAGTTGCCAACAACATCTGAAGAAACCACGAGCACATCTTCAATATCAACATCTGAATCAAGCACAGCAACCGAAGTACCAACATCAGCGACAGCTTCATTACCCGGATCTGAATCAAGCACAAGAACAACTACAGAGTTGCCAACAACATCTGAAGAAACCACGAGCACATCTTCAATATCAACATCTGAATCAAGCACAACAACCGAAGTACCAACATCAGCGACAGCTTCATTATCCGGATCTGAATCAAGCACAAGAACAACTACAGAGTTGCCAACAACATCTGAAGAAACCACGAGCACATCTTCAATATCAACATCTGAATCAAGCACAACAACCGAGGTACCAACATCAGCGACAGCTTCATTACCCGGATCTGAATCAAGTACAAGAACAACTACAGAGTTGCCAACAACATCTGAAGAAACCACGAGCACATCTTCAATATCAACATCTGAATCAAGCACAACAACCGAAGTACCAACATCAGCGACAGCTTCATTACCCGGATCTGAATCAAGCACAAGAACAACTACAGAGTTGCCAACAACATCTGAAGAAACCACGAGCACATCTTCAATATCAACATCTGAATCAAGCACAACAACCGAAGTACCAACATCAGCGACAGCTTCATTATCCGGATCTGAATCAAGCACAAGAACAACTACAGAGTTGCCAACAACATCTGAAGAAACCACGAGCACATCTTCAATATCAACATCTGAATCAAGCACAACAACCGAGGTACCAACATCAGCGACAGCTTCATTACCCGGATCTGAATCAAGCACAAGAACAACTACAGAGTTGCCAACAACATCTGAAGAAACCACGAGCACATCTTCAATATCAACATCTGAATCAAGCACAACAACCGAAGTACCAACATCAGCGACAGCTTCATTACCCGGATCTGAATCAAGCACAAGAACAACTACAGAGTTGCCAACAACATCTGAAGAAACCACGAGCACATCTTCAATATCAACATCTGAATCAAGCACAACAACCGAAGTACCAACATCAGCGACAGCTTCATTATCCGGATCTGAATCAAGCACAAGAACAACTACAGAGTTGCCAACAACATCTGAAGAAACCACGAGCACATCTTCAATATCAACATCTGAATCAAGCACAACAACCGAGGTACCAACATCAGCGACAGCTTCATTACCCGGATCTGAATCAAGCACAAGAACAACTTCAGAGTTGCCAACAACATCTGAAGAAACCACGAGCACATCTTCAATATCAACATCTGAATCAAGCACAACAACCGAAGTACCAACATCAGCGACAGCTTCATTATCCGGATCTGAATCAAGCACAAGAACAACTACAGAGTTGCCAACAACATCTGAAGAAACCACGAGCACATCTTCAATATCAACATCTGAATCAAGCACAACAACCGAGGTACCAACATCAGAGACAGCTTCATTATCCGGATCTGAATCAAGCACAAGAACAACTACAGAGTTGCCAACAACATCTGAAGAAACCACGAGCACATCTTCAATATCAACATCTGAATCAAGCACAACAACCGAGGTACCAACATCAGCGACAGCTTCATTACCCGGATCTGAATCAAGCACAAGAACAACTACAGAGTTGCCAACAACATCTGAAGAAACCACGAGCACATCTTCAATATCAACATCTGAATCAAGCACAACAACCGAAGTACCAACATCAGCGACAGCTTCATTATCCGGATCTGAATCAAGCACAAGAACAACTACAGAGTTGCCAACAACATCTGAAGAAACCACGAGCACATCTTCAATATCAACATCTGAATCAAGCACAACAACCGAGGTACCAACATCAGAGACAGCTTCATTATCCGGATCTGAATCAAGCACAAGAACAACTACAGAGTTGCCAACAACATCTGAAGAAACCACGAGCACATCTTCAATATCAACATCTGAATCAAGCACAACAACCGAAGTACCAACATCAGCGACAGCTTCATTACCCGGATCTGAATCAAGCACAAGAACAACTACAGAGTTGCCAACAACATCTGAAGAAACCACGAGCACATCTTCAATATCAACATCTGAATCAAGCACAACAACCGAAGTACCAACATCAGCGACAGCTTCATTATCCGGATCTGAATCAAGCACAAGAACAACTACAGAGTTGCCAACAACATCTGAAGAAACCACGAGCACATCTTCAATATCAACATCTGAATCAAGCACAACAACCGAAGTACCAACATCAGAGACAGCTTCATTATCCGGATCTGAATCAAGCACAAGAACAACTACAGAGTTGCCAACAACATCTGAAGAAACCACGAGCACATCTTCAATTTCAACATCTGAATCAAGCACAACAACCGAAGTACCAACATCAGCGACAGCTTCATTACCCGGATCTGAATCAAGCACAAGAACAACTACAGAGTTGCCAACAACATCTGAAGAAACCACGAGCACATCTTCAATATCAACATCTGAATCAAGCACAACAACCGAAGTACCAACATCAGCGACAGCTTCATTATCCGGATCTGAATCAAGCACAAGAACAACTACAGAGTTGCCAACAACATCTGAAGAAACCACGAGCACATCTTCAATATCAACATCTGAATCAAGCACAACAACCGAAGTACCAACATCAGCGACAGCTTCATTATCCGGATCTGAATCAAGCACAAGAACAACTACAGAGTTGCCAACAACATCTGAAGAAACCACGAGCACATCTTCAATATCAACATCTGAATCAAGCACAACAACCGAGGTACCAACATCAGAGACAGCTTCATTATCCGGATCTGAATCAAGCACAAGAACAACTACAGAGTTGCCAACAACATCTGAAGAAACCACGAGCACATCTTCAATATCAAAATCTGAATCAAGCACAACAACCGAAGTACCAACATCAGCGACAGCTTCATTATCCGGATCTGAATCAAGCACAAGAACAACTACAGAGTTGCCAACAACATCTGAAGAAACCACGAGCACATCTTCAATATCAACATCTGAATCAAGCACAACAACCGAAGTACCAACATCAGCGACAGCTTCATTATCCGGATCTGAATCAAGCACAAGAACAACTACAGAGTTGCCAACAACATCTGAAGAAACCACGAGCACATCTTCAATATCAACATCTGAATCAAGCACAACAACCGAAGTACCAACATCAGCGACAGCTTCATTATCAGGATCTGAATCAAGCACAAGAACAACTACAGAGTTGCCAACAACATCTGAAGAAACCACGAGCACATCTTCAATATCAACATCTGAATCAAGCACAACAACCGAGGTACCAACATCAGAGACAGCTTCATTATCCGGATCTGAATCAAGCACAAGAACAACTACAGAGTTGCCAACAACATCTGAAGAAACCACGAGCACATCTTCAATATCAACATCTGAATCAAGCACAACAACCGAAGTACCAACATCAGCGACAGCTTCATTACCCGGATCTGAATCAAGCACAAGAACAACTACAGAGTTGCCAACAACATCTGAAGAAACCACGAGCACATCTTCAATATCAACATCTGAATCAAGCACAACAACCGAAGTACCAACATCAGCGACAGCTTCATTATCCGGATCTGAATCAAGCACAAGAACAACTACAGAGTTGCCAACAACATCTGAAGAAACCACGAGCACATCTTCAATATCAACATCTGAATCAAGCACAACAACCGAAGTACCAACATCAGCGACAGCTTCATTACCCGGATCTGAATCAAGCACAAGAACAACTACAGAGTTGCCAACAACATCTGAAGAAACCACGAGCACATCTTCAATATCAACATCTGAATCAAGCACAACAACCGAAGTACCAACATCAGCGACAGCTTCATTATCCGGATCTGAATCAAGCACAAGAACAACTACAGAGTTGCCAACAACATCTGAAGAAACCACGAGCACATCTTCAATATCAACATCTGAATCAAGCACAACAACCGAGGTACCAACATCAGCGACAGCTTCATTACCCGGATCTGAATCAAGCACAAGAACAACTACAGAGTTGCCAACAACATCTGAAGAAACCACGAGCACATCTTCAATATCAACATCTGAATCAAGCACAACAACCGAAGTACCAACATCAGCGACAGCTTCATTACCCGGATCTGAATCAAGCACAAGAACAACTACAGAGTTGCCAACAACATCTGAAGAAACCACGAGCACATCTTCAATATCAACATCTGAATCAAGCACAACAACCGAAGTACCAACATCAGCGACAGCTTCATTATCCGGATCTGAATCAAGCACAAGAACAACTACAGAGTTGCCAACAACATCTGAAGAAACCACGAGCACATCTTCAATATCAACATCTGAATCAAGCACAACAACCGAAGTACCAACATCAGAGACAGCTTCATTATCCGGATCTGAATCAAGCACAAGAACAACTACAGAGTTGCCAACAACATCTGAAGAAACCACGAGCACATCTTCAATTTCAACATCTGAATCAAGCACAACAACCGAAGTACCAACATCAGCGACAGCTTCATTACCCGGATCTGAATCAAGCACAAGAACAACTACAGAGTTGCCAACAACATCTGAAGAAACCACGAGCACATCTTCAATATCAACATCTGAATCAAGCACAACAACCGAGGTACCAACATCAGAGACAGCTTCATTATCCAGATCTGAATCAAGCACAAGAACAACTACAGAGTTGCCAACAACATCTGAAGAAACCACGAGCACATCTTCAATATCAACATCTGAATCAAGCACAACAACCGAAGTACCAACATCAGCGACAGCTTCATTATCCGGATCTGAATCAAGCACAAGAACAACTACAGAGTTGCCAACAACATCTGAAGAAACCACGAGCACATCTTCAATATCAACATCTGAATCAAGCACAACAACCGAGGTACCAACATCAGAGACAGCTTCATTATCCGGATCTGAATCAAGCACAAGAACAACTACAGAGTTGCCAACAACATCTGAAGAAACCACGAGCACATCTTCAATATCAACATCTGAATCAAGCACAACAACCGAAGTACCAACATCAGCGACAACTTCATTATCCGGATCTGAATCAAGCACAAGAACAACTACAGAGTTGCCAACAACATCTGAAGAAACAACGAGCACATCTTCAATATCAACATCTGAATCAAGCACAACAACCGAGGTACCAACATCAGCGACAGCTTCATTACCCGGATCTGAATCAAGCACAAGAACAACTACAGAGTTGCCAACAACATCTGAAGAAACCACGAGCACATCTTCAATATCAACATCTGAATCAAGCACAACAACTGAAGTACCAACATCAGCGACAGCTTCATTATCCGGATCTGAATCAAGCACAAGAACAACTACAGAGTTGCCAACAACATCTGAAGAAACCACGAGCACATCTTCAATATCAACATCTGAATCAAGCACAACAACCGAAGTACCAACATCAGCGACAGCTTCATTATCCGGATCTGAATTAAGCACAAGAACAACTACAGAGTTGCCAACAACATCTGAAGAAACCACGAGCACATCTTCAATATCAACATCTGAATCAAGCACAACAACCGAGGTACCAACATCAGAGACAGCTTCATTATCCGGATCTGAATCAAGCACAAGAACAACTACAGAGTTGCCAACAACATCTGAAGAAACCACGAGCACATCTTCAATATCAACATCTGAATCAAGCACAACAACCGAAGTACCAACATCAGCGACAGCTTCATTACCCGGATCTGAATCAAGCACAAGAACAACTACAGAGTTGCCAACAACATCTGAAGAAACCACGAGCACATCTTCAATATCAACATCTGAATCAAGCACAACAACCGAAGTACCAACATCAGCGACAGCTTCATTATCCGGATCTGAATCAAGCACAAGAACAACTACAGAGTTGCCAACAACATCTGAAGAAACCACGAGCACATCTTCAATATCAACATCTGAATCAAGCACAACAACCGAAGTACCAACATCAGAGACAGCTTCATTATCCGGATCTGAATCAAGCACAAGAACAACTACAGAGTTGCCAACAACATCTGAAGAAACCACGAGCACATCTTCAATATCAACATCTGAATCAAGCACAACAACCGAAGTACCAACATCAGCGACAGCTTCATTACCCGGATCTGAATCAAGCACAAGAACAACTACAGAGTTGCCAACAACATCTGAAGAAACCACGAGCACATCTTCAATATCAACATCTGAATCAAGCACAACAACCGAAGTACCAACATCAGCGACAGCTTCATTATCCGGATCTGAATCAAGCACAAGAACAACTACAGAGTTGCCAACAACATCTGAAGAAACCACGAGCACATCTTCAATATCAACATCTGAATCAAGCACAACAACCGAGGTACCAACATCAGAGACAGCTTCATTATCCGGATCTGAATCAAGCACAAGAACAACTACAGAGTTGCCAACAACATCTGAAGAAACCACGAGCACATCTTCAATTTCAACATCTGAATCAAGCACAACAACCGAAGTACCAACATCAGCGACAGCTTCATTACCCGGATCTGAATCAAGCACAAGAACAACTACAGAGTTGCCAACAACATCTGAAGAAACCACGAGCACATCTTCAATATCAACATCTGAATCAAGCACAACAACCGAAGTACCAACATCAGCGACAGCTTCATTATCCGGATCTGAATCAAGCACAAGAACAACTACAGAGTTGCCAACAACATCTGAAGAAACCACGAGCACATCTTCAATATCAACATCTGAATCAAGCACAACAACCGAGGTACCAACATCAGAGACAGCTTCATTATCCAGATCTGAATCAAGCACAAGAACAACTACAGAGTTGCCAACAACATCTGAAGAAACCACGAGCACATCTTCAATATCAACATCTGAATCAAGCACAACAACCGAGGTACCAACATCAGAGACAGCTTCATTATCCGGATCTGAATCAAGCACAAGAACAACTACAGAGTTGCCAACAACATCTGAAGAAACCACGAGCACATCTTCAATATCAACATCTGAATCAAGCACAACAACCGAAGTACCAACATCAGCGACAGCTTCATTATCCGGATCTGAATCAAGCACAAGAACAACTACAGAGTTGCCAACAACATCTGAAGAAACCACGAGCACATCTTCAATATCAACATCTGAATCAAGCACAACAACCGAGGTACCAACATCAGAGACAGCTTCATTATCCGGATCTGAATCAAGCACAAGAACAACTACAGAGTTGCCAACAACATCTGAAGAAACCACGAGCACATCTTCAATATCAACATCTGAATCAAGCACAACAACCGAAGTACCAACATCAGCGACAGCTTCATTACCCGGATCTGAATCAAGCACAAGAACAACTACAGAGTTGCCAACAACATCTGAAGAAACCACGAGCACATCTTCAATATCAACATCTGAATCAAGCACAACAACCGAAGTACCAACATCAGCGACAGCTTCATTACCCGGATCTGAATCAAGCACAAGAACAACTACAGAGTTGCCAACAACATCTGAAGAAACCACGAGCACATCTTCAATATCAACATCTGAATCAAACACAACAACCGAAGTATCAACATCAGCGACAGCTTCATTATCCGGATCTGAATCAAGCACAAGAACAACTACAGAGTTGCCAACAACATCTGAAGAAACCACGAGCACATCTTCAATATCAACATCTGAATCAAGCACAACAACCGAAGTACCAACATCAGAGACAGCTTCATTATCCGGATCTGAATCAAGCACAAGAACAACTACAGAGTTGCCAACAACATCTGAAGAAACCACGAGCACATCTTCAATTTCAACATCTGAATCAAGCACAACAACCGAAGTACCAACATCAGCGACAGCTTCATTACCCGGATCTGAATCAAGCACAAGAACAACTACAGAGTTGCCAACAACATCTGAAGAAACCACGAGCACATCTTCAATATCAACATCTGAATCAAGCACAACAACCGAAGTACCAACATCAGCGACAGCTTCATTATCCGGATCTGAATCAAGCACAAGAACAACTACAGAGTTGCCAACAACATCTGAAGAAACCACGAGCACATCTTCAATATCAACATCTGAATCAAGCACAACAACCGAGGTACCAACATCAGAGACAGCTTCATTATCCAGATCTGAATCAAGCACAAGAACAACTACAGAGTTGCCAACAACATCTGAAGAAACCACGAGCACATCTTCAATATCAACATCTGAATCAAGCACAACAACCGAAGTACCAACATCAGCGACAGCTTCATTATCCGGATCTGAATCAAGCACAAGAACAACTACAGAGTTGCCAACAACATCTGAAGAAACCACGAGCACATCTTCAATATCAACATCTGAATCAAGCACAACAACCGAGGTACCAACATCAGAGACAGCTTCATTATCCGGATCTGAATCAAGCACAAGAACAACTACAGAGTTGCCAACAACATCTGAAGAAACCACGAGCACATCTTCAATATCAACATCTGAATCAAGCACAACAACCGAAGTACCAACATCAGCGACAGCTTCATTACCCGGATCTGAATCAAGCACAAGAACAACTACAGAGTTGCCAACAACATCTGAAGAAACCACGAGCACATCTTCAATATCAACATCTGAATCAAGCACAACAACCGAAGTACCAACATCAGCGACAGCTTCATTATCCGGATCTGAATCAAGCACAAGAACAACTACAGAGTTGCCAACAACATCTGAAGAAACCACGAGCACATCTTCAATATCAACATCTGAATCAAGCACAACAACCGAAGTACCAACATCAGAGACAGCTTCATTATCCGGATCTGAATCAAGCACAAGAACAACTACAGAGTTGCCAACAACATCTGAAGAAACCACGAGCACATCTTCAATTTCAACATCTGAATCAAGCACAACAACCGAAGTACCAACATCAGCGACAGCTTCATTACCCGGATCTGAATCAAGCACAAGAACAACTACAGAGTTGCCAACAACATCTGAAGAAACCACGAGCACATCTTCAATATCAACATCTGAATCAAGCACAACAACCGAAGTACCAACATCAGCGACAGCTTCATTATCCGGATCTGAATCAAGCACAAGAACAACTACAGAGTTGCCAACAACATCTGAAGAAACCACGAGCACATCTTCAATATCAACATCTGAATCAAGCACAACAACCGAGGTACCAACATCAGAGACAGCTTCATTATCCAGATCTGAATCAAGCACAAGAACAACTACAGAGTTGCCAACAACATCTGAAGAAACCACGAGCACATCTTCAATATCAACATCTGAATCAAGCACAACAACCGAGGTACCAACATCAGAGACAGCTTCATTATCCAGATCTGAATCAAGCACAAGAACAACTACAGAGTTGCCAACAACATCTGAAGAAACCACGAGCACATCTTCAATATCAACATCTGAATCAAGCACAACAACCGAAGTACCAACATCAGCGACAGCTTCATTATCCGGATCTGAATCAAGCACAAGAACAACTACAGAGTTGCCAACAACATCTGAAGAAACCACGAGCACATCTTCAATATCAACATCTGAATCAAGCACAACAACCGAGGTACCAACATCAGAGACAGCTTCATTATCCGGATCTGAATCAAGCACAAGAACAACTACAGAGTTGCCAACAACATCTGAAGAAACCACGAGCACATCTTCAATATCAACATCTGAATCAAGCACAACAACCGAAGTACCAACATCAGCGACAGCTTCATTATCCGGATCTGAATCAAGCACAAGAACAACTACAGAGTTGCCAACAACATCTGAAGAAACCACGAGCACATCTTCAATATCAACATCTGAATCAAGCACAACAACCGAGGTACCAACATCAGCGACAGCTTCATTACCAGGATCTGAATCAAGCACAAGAACAACTACAGAGTTGCCAACAACATCTGAAGAAACCACGAGCACATCTTCAATATCAACATCTGAATCAAGCACAACAACTGAAGTACCAACATCAGCGACAGCTTCATTATCCGGATCTGAATCAAGCACAAGAACAACTACAGAGTTGCCAACAACATCTGAAGAAACCACGAGCACATCTTCAATATCAACATCTGAATCAAGCACAACAACCGAAGTACCAACATCAGCGACAGCTTCATTATCCGGATCTGAATCAAGCACAAGAACAACTACAGAGTTGCCAACAACATCTGAAGAAACCACGAGCACATCTTCAATATCAACATCTGAATCAAGCACAACAACCGAGGTACCAACATCAGAGACAGCTTCATTATCCGGATCTGAATCAAGCACAAGAACAACTACAGAGTTGCCAACAACATCTGAAGAAACCACGAGCACATCTTCAATATCAACATCTGAATCAAGCACAACAACCGAAGTACCAACATCAGCGACAGCTTCATTACCCGGATCTGAATCAAGCACAAGAACAACTACAGAGTTGCCAACAACATCTGAAGAAACCACGAGCACATCTTCAATATCAACATCTGAATCAAGCACAACAACCGAAGTACCAACATCAGAGACAGCTTCATTATCCGGATCTGAATCAAGCACAAGAACAACTACAGAGTTGCCAACAACATCTGAAGAAACCACGAGCACATCTTCAATATCAACATCTGAATCAAGCACAACAACCGAAGTACCAACATCAGAGACAGCTTCATTATCCGGATCTGAATCAAGCACAAGAACAACTACAGAGCTGCCAACAACATCTGAAGAAACCACGAGCACATCTTCAATTTCAACATCTGAATCAAGCACAACAACCGAAGTACCAACATCAGCGACAGCTTCATTACCCGGATCTGAATCAAGCACAAGAACAACTAC
Source organism: Meiosimyza platycephala (assembly GCA_963662105.1). NCBI lineage: Eukaryota > Metazoa > Arthropoda > Insecta > Diptera > Lauxaniidae > Meiosimyza > Meiosimyza platycephala. The sequence continues at coordinate 100,052,645 of OY759208.1, read as the reverse complement.
AGAGTTGCCAACAACATCTGAAGAAACCACGAGCACATCTTCAATATCAACATCTGAATCAAGCACAACAACCGAGGTACCAACATCAGAGACAGCTTCATTATCCAGATCTGAATCAAGCACAAGAACAACTACAGAGTTGCCAACAACATCTGAAGAAACCACGAGCACATCTTCAATATCAACATCTGAATCAAGCACAACAACCGAGGTACCAACATCAGAGACAGCTTCATTATCCGGATCTGAATCAAGCACAAGAACAACTACAGAGTTGCCAACAACATCTGAAGAAACCACGAGCACATCTTCAATATCAACATCTGAATCAAGCACAACAACCGAAGTACCAACATCAGCGACAGCTTCATTATCCGGATCTGAATCAAGCACAAGAACAACTACAGAGTTGCCAACAACATCTGAAGAAACCACGAGCACATCTTCAATATCAACATCTGAATCAAGCACAACAACCGAGGTACCAACATCAGAGACAGCTTCATTATCCAGATCTGAATCAAGCACAAGAACAACTACAGAGTTGCCAACAACATCTGAAGAAACCACGAGCACATCTTCAATATCAACATCTGAATCAAGCACAACAACCGAGGTACCAACATCAGAGACAGCTTCATTATCCGGATCTGAATCAAGCACAAGAACAACTACAGAGTTGCCAACAACATCTGAAGAAACCACGAGCACATCTTCAATATCAACATCTGAATCAAGCACAACAACCGAAGTACCAACATCAGCGACAGCTTCATTATCCGGATCTGAATCAAGCACAAGAACAACTACAGAGTTGCCAACAACATCTGAAGAAACCACGAGCACATCTTCAATATATACATCTGAATCGAGCACAACAACCGAGGTACCAACATCAGAGACAGCTTCATTATCCGGATCTGAATCAAGCACAAGAACAACTACAGAGTTGCCAAAAACATCTGAAGAAACCACGAGCACATCTTCAATTTCAACATCTGAATCAAGCACAACAACCGAAGTACCAACATCAGCGACAGCTTCATTACCCGGATCTGAATCAAGCACAAGAACAACTACAGAGTTGCCAACAACATCTGAAGAAACCACGAGCACATCTTCAATATCAACATCTGAATCAAGCACAACAACCGAGGTACCAACATCAGAGACAGCTTCATTATCCAGATCTGAATCAAGCACAAGAACAACTACAGAGTTGCCAACAACATCTGAAGAAACCACGAGCACATCTTCAATATCAACATCTGAATCAAGCACAACAACCGAGGTACCAACATCAGAGACAGCTTCATTATCCGGATCTGAATCAAGCACAAGAACAACTACAGAGTTGCCAACAACATCTGAAGAAACCACGAGCACATCTTCAATATCAACATCTGAATCAAGCACAACAACCGAAGTACCAACATCAGCGACAGCTTCATTATCCGGATCTGAATCAAGCACAAGAACAACTACAGAGTTGCCAACAACATCTGAAGAAACCACGAGCACATCTTCAATATCAACATCTGAATCAAGCACAACAACCGAGGTACCAACATCAGAGACAGCTTCATTATCCAGATCTGAATCAAGCACAAGAACAACTACAGAGTTGCCAACAACATCTGAAGAAACCACGAGCACATCTTCAATATCAACATCTGAATCAAGCACAACAACCGAGGTACCAACATCAGAGACAGCTTCATTATCCGGATCTGAATCAAGCACAAGAACAACTACAGAGTTGCCAACAACATCTGAAGAAACCACGAGCACATCTTCAATATCAACATCTGAATCAAGCACAACAACCGAAGTACCAACATCAGCGACAGCTTCATTATCCGGATCTGAATCAAGCACAAGAACAACTACAGAGTTGCCAACAACATCTGAAGAAACCACGAGCACATCTTCAATATCAACATCTGAATCGAGCACAACAACCGAGGTACCAACATCAGAGACAGCTTCATTATCCGGATCTGAATCAAGCACAAGAACAACTACAGAGTTGCCAACAACATCTGAAGAAACCACGAGCACATCTTCAATATCAACATCTGAATCAAGCACAACAACCGAAGTACCAACATCAGCGACAGCTTCATTACCCGGATCTGAATCAAGCACAAGAACAACTACAGAGTTGCCAACAACATCTGAAGAAACCACGAGCACATCTTCAATATCAACATCTGAATCAAGCACAACAACCGAAGTATCAACATCAGCGACAGCTTCATTATCCGGATCTGAATCAAGCACAAGAACAACTACAGAGTTGCCAACAACATCTGAAGAAACCACGAGCACATCTTCAATATCAACATCTGAATCAAGCACAACAACTGAAGTACCAACATCAGCGACAGCTTCATTATCCGGATCTGAATCAAGCACAAGAACAACTACAGAGTTGCCAACAACATCTGAAGAAACCACGAGCACATCTTCAATATCAACATCTGAATCAAGCACAACAACCGAAGTACCAACATCAGCGACAGCTTCATTATCCGGATCTGAATCAAGCACAAGAACAACTACAGAGTTGCCAACAACATCTGAAGAAACCACGAGCACATCTTCAATATCAACATCTGAATCAAGCACAACAACCGAGGTACCAACATCAGAGACAGCTTCATTATCCGGATCTGAATCAAGCACAAGAACAACTACAGAGTTGCCAACAACATCTGAAGAAACCACGAGCACATCTTCAATATCAACATCTGAATCAAGCACAACAACCGAAGTACCAACATCAGCGACAGCTTCATTACCCGGATCTGAATCAAGCACAAGAACAACTACAGAGTTGCCAACAACATCTGAAGAAACCACGAGCACATTTTCAATATCAACATCTGAATCAAGCACAACAACCGAAGTACCAACATCAGAGACAGCTTCATTATCCGGATCTGAATCAAGCACAAGAACAACTACAGAGTTGCCAACAACATCTGAAGAAACCACGAGCACATCTTCAATATCAACATCTGAATCAAGCACAACAACCGAAGTACCAACATCAGAGACAGCTTCATTATCCGGATCTGAATCAAGCACAAGAACAACTACAGAGTTGCCAACAACATCTGAAGAAACCACGAGCACATCTTCAATTTCAACATCTGAATCAAGCACAACAACCGAAGTACCAACATCAGCGACAGCTTCATTACCCGGATCTGAATCAAGCACAAGAACAACTACAGAGTTGCCAACAACATCTGAAGAAACCACGAGCACATCTTCAATATCAACATCTGAATCAAGCACAACAACCGAAGTACCAACATCAGCGACAGCTTCATTATCCGGATCTGAATCAAGCACAAGAACAACTACAGAGTTGCCAACAACATCTGAAGAAACCACGAGCACATCTTCAATATCAACATCTGAATCAAGCACAACAACCGAGGTACCAACATCAGAGACAGCTTCATTATCCAGATCTGAATCAAGCACAAGAACAACTACAGAGTTGCCAACAACATCTGAAGAAACCACGAGCACATCTTCAATATCAACATCTGAATCAAGCACAACAACCGAGGTACCAACATCAGAGACAGCTTCATTATCCAGATCTGAATCAAGCACAAGAACAACTACAGAGTTGCCAACAACATCTGAAGAAACCACGAGCACATCTTCAATATCAACATCTGAATCAAGCACAACAACCGAAGTACCAACATCAGCGACAGCTTCATTATCCGGATCTGAATCAAGCACAAGAACAACTACAGAGTTGCCAACAACATCTGAAGAAACCACGAGCACATCTTCAATATCAACATCTGAATCAAGCACAACAACCGAGGTACCAACATCAGAGACAGCTTCATTATCCGGATCTGAATCAAGCACAAGAACAACTACAGAGTTGCCAACAACATCTGAAGAAACCACGAGCACATCTTCAATATCAACATCTGAATCAAGCACAACAACCGAAGTACCAACATCAGCGACAGCTTCATTATCCGGATCTGAATCAAGCACAAGAACAACTACAGAGTTGCCAACAACATCTGAAGAAACCACGAGCACATCTTCAATATCAACATCTGAATCAAGCACAACAACCGAGGTACCAACATCAGCGACAGCTTCATTACCCGGATCTGAATCAAGCACAAGAACAACTACAGAGTTGCCAACAACATCTGAAGAAACCACGAGCACATCTTCAATATCAACATCTGAATCAAGCACAACAACTGAAGTACCAACATCAGCGACAGCTTCATTATCCGGATCTGAATCAAGCACAAGAACAACTACAGAGTTGCCAACAACATCTGAAGAAACCACGAGCACATCTTCAATATCAACATCTGAATCAAGCACAACAACCGAGGTACCAACATCAGCGACAGCTTCATTATCCGGATCTGAATCAAGCACAAGAACAACTACAGAGTTGCCAACAACATCTGAAGAAACCACGAGCACATCTTCAATATCAACATCTGAATCAAGCACAACAACCGAGGTACCAACATCAGAGACAGCTTCATTATCCGGATCTGAATCAAGCACAAGAACAACTACAGAGTTGCCAACAACATCTGAAGAAACCACGAGCACATCTTCAATATCAACATCTGAATCAAGCACAACAACCGAAGTACCAACATCAGCGACAGCTTCATTACCCGGATCTGAATCAAGCACAAGAACAACTACAGAGTTGCCAACAACATCTGAAGAAACCACGAGCACATCTTCAATATCAACATCTGAATCAAGCACAACAACCGAAGTACCAACATCAGCGACAGCTTCATTATCCGGATCTGAATCAAGCACAAGAACAACTACAGAGTTGCCAACAACATCTGAAGAAACCACGAGCACATCTTCAATATCAACATCTGAATCAAGCACAACAACCGAAGTACCAACATCAGAGACAGCTTCATTATCCGGATCTGAATCAAGCACAAGAACAACTACAGAGTTGCCAACAACATCTGAAGAAACCACGAGCACATCTTCAATTTCAACATCTGAATCAAGCACAACAACCGAAGTACCAACATCAGCGACAGCTTCATTACCCGGATCTGAATCAAGCACAAGAACAACTACAGAGTTGCCAACAACATCTGAAGAAACCACGAGCACATCTTCAATATCAACATCTGAATCAAGCACAACAACCGAAGTACCAACATCAGCGACAGCTTCATTATCCGGATCTGAATCAAGCACAAGAACAACTACAGAGTTGCCAACAACATCTGAAGAAACCACGAGCACATCTTCAATATCAACATCTGAATCAAGCACAACAACCGAGGTACCAACATCAGAGACAGCTTCATTATCCAGATCTGAATCAAGCACAAGAACAACTACAGAGTTGCCAACAACATCTGAAGAAACCACGAGCACATCTTCAATATCAACATCTGAATCAAGCACAACAACCGAGGTACCAACATCAGAGACAGCTTCATTATCCGGATCTGAATCAAGCACAAGAACAACTACAGAGTTGCCAACAACATCTGAAGAAACCACGAGCACATCTTCAATATCAACATCTGAATCAAGCACAACAACCGAAGTACCAACATCAGCGACAGCTTCATTATCCGGATCTGAATCAAGCACAAGAACAACTACAGAGTTGCCAACAACATCTGAAGAAACCACGAGCACATCTTCAATATCAACATCTGAATCAAGCACAACAACCGAGGTACCAACATCAGAGACAGCTTCATTATCCGGATCTGAATCAAGCACAAGAACAACTACAGAGTTGCCAACAACATCTGAAGAAACCACGAGCACATCTTCAATATCAACATCTGAATCAAGCACAACAACCGAAGTACCAACATCAGCGACAGCTTCATTACCCGGATCTGAATCAAGCACAAGAACAACTACAGAGTTGCCAACAACATCTGAAGAAACCACGAGCACATCTTCAATATCAACATCTGAATCAAGCACAACAACCGAAGTATCAACATCAGCGACAGCTTCATTATCCGGATCTGAATCAAGCACAAGAACAACTACAGAGTTGCCAACAACATCTGAAAAAACCACGAGCACATCTTCAATATCAACATCTGAATCAAGCACAACAACCGAAGTACCAACATCAGAGACAGCTTCATTATCCGGATCTGAATCAAGCACAAGAACAACTACAGAGTTGCCAACAACATCTGAAGAAACCACGAGCACATCTTCAATTTCAACATCTGAATCAAGCACAACAACCGAAGTACCAACATCAGCGACAGCTTCATTATCCGGATCTGAATCAAGCACAAGAACAACTACAGAGTTGCCAACAACATCTGAAGAAACCACGAGCACATCTTCAATATCAACATCTGAATCAAGCACAACAACCGAAGTACCAACATCAGCGACAGCTTCATTATCCGGATCTGAATCAAGCACAAGAACAACTACAGAGTTGCCAACAACATCTGAAGAAACCACGAGCACATCTTCAATATCAACATCTGAATCAAGCACAACAACCGAGGTACCAACATCAGAGACAGCTTCATTATCCAGATCTGAATCAAGCACAAGAACAACTACAGAGTTGCCAACAACATCTGAAGAAACCACGAGCACATCTTCAATATCAACATCTGAATCAAGCACAACAACCGAGGTACCAACATCAGAGACAGCTTCATTATCCGGATCTGAATCAAGCACAAGAACAACTACAGAGTTGCCAACAACATCTGAAGAAACCACGAGCACATCTTCAATATCAACATCTGAATCAAGCACAACAACCGAAGTACCAACATCAGCGACAGCTTCATTATCCGGATCTGAATCAAGCACAAGAACAACTACAGAGTTGCCAACAACATCTGAAGAAACCACGAGCACATCTTCAATATCAACATTTGAATCAAGCACAACAACTGAGGTACCAACATCAGAGACAGCTTCATTATCCGGATCTGAATCAAGCACAAGAACAACTACAGAGTTGCCAACAACATCTGAAGAAACCACGAGCACATCTTCAATATCAACATCTGAATCAAGCACAACAACCGAAGTACCAACATCAGCGACAGCTTCATTACCCGGATCTGAATCAAGCACAAGAACAACTACAGAGTTGCCAACAACATCTGAAGAAACCACGAGCACATCTTCAATATCAACATCTGAATCAAGCACAACAACCGAAGTACCAACATCAGCGACAGCTTCATTATCCGGATCTGAATCAAGCACAAGAACAACTACAGAGTTGCCAACAACATCTGAAGAAACCACGAGAACATCTTCAATATCAACATCTGAATCAAGCACAACAACCGAAGTACCAACATCAGAGACAGCTTCATTATTCGGATCTGAATCAAGCACAAGAACAACTACAGAGTTGCCAACAACATCTGAAGAAACCACGAGCACATCTTCAATTTCAACATCTGAATCAAGCACAACAACCGAAGTACCAACATCAGCGACAGCTTCATTACCCGGATCTGAATCAAGCACAAGAACAACTACAGAGTTGCCAACAACATCTGAAGAAACCACGAGCACATCTTCAATATCAACATCTGAATCAAGCACAACAACCGAAGTACCAACATCAGAGACAGCTTCATTATCCGGATCTGAATCAAGCACAAGAACAACTACAGAGTTGCCAACAAAATCTGAAGAATCCACGAGCACATCTTCAATATCAACATCTGAATCAAGCACAACAACCGAGGTACCAACATCAGAGACAGCTTCATTATCCAGATCTGAATCAAGCACAAGAACAACTACAGAGTTGCCAACAACATCTGAAGAAACCACGAGCACATCTTCAATATCAACATCTGAATCAAGCACAACAACCGAGGTACCAACATCAGAGACAGCTTCATTATCCGGATTTGAATCAAGCACAAGAACAACTACAGAGTTGCCAACAACATTTGAAGAAACCACGAGCACATCTTCAATATCAACATCTGAATCAAGCACAACAACCGAAGTACCAACATCAGCGACAGCTTCATTAACCGGATCTGAATCAAGCACAAGAACAACTACAGAGTTGCCAACAACATCTGAAGAAACCACGAGCACATCTTCAATATCAACATCTGAATCAAGCACAACAACCGAGGTACCAACATCAGAGACAGCTTCATTATCCGGATCTGAATCAAGCACAAGAACAACTACAGAGTTGCCAACAACATCTGAAGAAACCACGAGCACATCTTCAATATCAAGATCTGAATCAAGCACAACAACCGAAGTACCAACATCAGCGACAGCTTCATTACCCGGATCTGAATCAAGCACAAGAACAACTACAGAGTTGCCAACAACATCTGAAGAAACCACGAGCACATCTTCAATATCAACATCTGAATCAAGCACAACAACCGAAGTACCAACATCAGCGACAGCTTCATTATCCGGATCTGAATCAAGCACAAGAACAACTACAGAGTTGCCAACAACATCTGAAGAAACCACGAGCACATCTTCAATATCAACATCTGAATCAAGCACAACAACCGAAGTACCAACATCAGCGACAGCTTCATTATCCGGATCTGAATCAAGCACAAGAACAACTACAGAGTTGCCAACAACATCTGAAGAAACCACGAGCACATCTTCAATATCAACATCTGAATCAAGCACAACAACCGAGGTACCAACATCAGAGACAGCTTCATTATTCGGATATGAATCAAGCACAAGAACAACTACAGAGTTGCCAACAACATCTGAAGAAACCACGAGCACATCTTCAATATCAACATCTGAATCAAGCACAACAACCGAAGTACCAACATCAGCGACAGCTTCATTATCCGGATCTGAATCAAGCACAAGAACAACTACAGAGTTGCCAACAACATCTGAAGAAACCACGAGCACATCTTCAATATCAACATCTGAACCAAGCACAACAACCGAGGTACCAACATCAGAGACAGCTTCATTATCCGGATCTGAATCAAGCACAAGAACAACTACAGAGTTGCCAACAACATCTGAAGAAACCACGAGCACATCTTCAATATCAACATCTGAATCAAGCACAACAACCGAAGTACCAACATCAGCGACAGCCTCATTACCCGGATCTGAATCAAGCACAAGAACAACTACAGAGTTGCCAACAACATCTGAAGAAACCACGAGCACATCTTCAATATCAACATCTGAATCAAGCACAACAACCGAAGTATCAACATCAGCGACAGCTTCATTATCCGGATCTGAATCAAGCACAAGAACAACTACAGAGTTGCCAACAACATCTGAAGAAACCACGAGCACATCTTCAATATCAACATCTGAATCAAGCACAACAACCGAGGTACCAACATCAGAGACAGCTTCATTATTCGGATATGAATCAAGCACAAGAACAACTACAGAGTTGCCAACAACATCTGAAGAAACCACGAGCACATCTTCAATATCAACATCTGAATCAAGCACAACAACCGAGGTACCAACATCAGAGACAGCTTCATTATCCGGATCTGAATCAAGCACAAGAACAACTACAGAGTTGCCAACAACATTTGAAGAAACCACGAGCACATCTTCAATATCAACATCTGAATCAAGCACAACAACCGAAGTACCAACATCAGCGACAGCTTCATTAACCGGATCTGAATCAAGCACAAGAACAACTACAGAGTTGCCAACAACATCTGAAGAAACCACGAGCACATCTTCAATATCAACATCTAAATCAAGCACAACAACCGAGGTACCAACATCAGAGACAGCTTCATTATCCGGATCTGAATCAAGCACAAGAACAACTACAGAGTTGCCAACAACATCTGAAGAAACCACGAGCACATCTTCAATATCAACATCTGAATCAAGCACAACAACCGAAGTACCAACATCAGCGACAGCTTCATTATCCGGATCTGAATCAAGCACAAGAACAACTACAGAGTTGCCAACAACATCTGAAGAAACCACGAGCACATCTTCAATATCAACATCTGAATCAAGCACAACAACCGAAGTACCAACATCAGAGACTGCTTCATTATCCGGATCTGAATCAAGCACAAGAACAACTACAGAGCTGCCAACAACATCTGAAGAAACCACGAGCACATCTTCAATTTCAACATCTGAATCAAGCACAGCAACCGAAGTACCAACATCAGCGACAGCTTCATTACCCGGATCTGAATCAAGCACAAGAACAACTACAGAGTTGCCAACAACATCTGAAGAAACCACGAGCACATCTTCAATATCAACATCTGAATCAAGCACAACAACCGAAGTACCAACATCAGCGACAGCTTCATTATCCGGATCTGAATCAAGCACAAGAACAACTACAGAGTTGCCAACAACATCTGAAGAAACCACGAGCACATCTTCAATATCAACATCTGAATCAAGCACAACAACCGAGGTACCAACATCAGAGACAGCTTCATTATCCAGATCTGAATCAAGCTCAAGAACAACTACAGAGTTGCCAACAACATCTGAAGAAACCACGAGCACATCTTCAATATCAACATCTGAATCAAGCACAACAACCGAGGTACCAACATCAGAGACAGCTTCATTATCCAGATCTGAATCAAGCACAAGAACAACTACAGAGTTGCCAACAACATCTGAAGAAACCACGAGCACATCTTCAATATCAACATCTGAATCAAGCACAACAACCGAAGTACCAACATCAGCGACAGCTTCATTATCCGGATCTGAATCAAGCACAAGAACAACTACAGAGTTGCCAACAACATCTGAAGAAACCACGAGCACATCTTCAATATCAACATCTGAATCAAGCACAACAACCGAGGTACCAACATCAGAGACAGCTTCATTATCCGGATCTGAATCAAGCACAAGAACAACTACAGAGTTGCCAACAACATCTGAAGAAACCACGAGCACATCTTCAATATCAACATCTGAATCAAGCACAACAACCGAAGTACCAACATCAGCGACAGCTTCATTATCCGGATCTGAATCAAGCACAAGAACAACTACAGAGTTGCCAACAACATCTGAAGAAACCACGAGCACATCTTCAATATCAACATCTGAATCAAGCACAACAACCGAGGTACCAACATCAGCGACAGCTTCATTACCCGGATCTGAATCAAGCACAAGAACAACTACAGAGTTGCCAACAACATCTGAAGAAACCACGAGCACATCTTCAATATCAACATCTGAATCAAGCACAACAACTGAAGTACCAACATCAGCGACAGCTTCATTATCCGGATCTGAATCAAGCACAAGAACAACTACAGAGTTGCCAACAACATCTGAAGAAACCACGAGCACATCTTCAATATCAACATCTGAATCAAGCACAACAACCGAAGTACCAACATCAGCGACAGCTTCATTATCCGGATCTGAATCAAGCACAAGAACAACTACAGAGTTGCCAACAACATCTGAAGAAACCACGAGCACATCTTCAATATCAACAGCTGAATCAAGCACAACAACCGAAGTACCAACATCAGAGACAGCTTCATTATCCGGATCTGAATCAAGCACAAGAACAACTACAGAGTTGCCAACAACATCTGAAGAAACCACGAGCACATCTTCAATTTCAACATCTGAATCAAGCACAACAACCGAAGTACCAACATCAGCGACAGCTTCATTACCCGGATCTGAATCAAGCACAAGAACAACTACAGAGTTGCCAACAACATCTGAAGAAACCACGAGCACATCTTCAATATCAACATCTGAATCAAGCACAACAACCGAAGTACTAACATCAGAGACAGCTTCATTATCCGGATCTGAATCAAGCACAAGAACAACTACAGAGTTGCCAACAACATCTGAAGAAACCACGAGCACATCTTCAATATCAACATCTGAATCAAGCACAACAACCGAGGTACCAACATCAGAGACAGCTTCATTATCCAGATCTGAATCAAGCACAAGAACAACTACGGAGTTGCCAACAACATCTGAAGAAACCACGAGCACATCTTCAATATCAACATCTGAATCAAGCACAACAACCGAGGTACCAACATCAGAGACAGCTTCATTATCCGGATCTGAATCAAGCACAAGAACAACTACAGAGTTGCCAACAACATCTGAAGAAACCACGAGCACATCTTCAATATCAACATCTGACTCAAGCACAACAACCGAAGTACCAACATCAGCGACAGCTTCATTATCCGGATCTGAATCAAGCACAAGAACAACTACAGAGTTGCCAACAACATCTGAAGAAACCACGAGCACATCTTCAATATCAACATCTGAATCAAGCACAACAACCGAGGTACCAACATCAGAGACAGCTTCATTATCCGGATCTGAATCAAGCACAAGAACAACTACAGAGTTGCCAACAACATCTGAAGAAACCACGAGCACATCTTCAATATCAACATCTGAATCAAGCACAACAACCGAAGTACCAACATCAGCGACAGCTTCATTACCCGGATCTGAATCAAGCACAAGAACAACTACAGAGTTGCCAACAACATCTGAAGAAACCACGAGCACATCTTCAATATCAACATCTGACTCAAGCACAACAACCGAAGTACCAACATCAGCGACAGCTTCATTATCCGGATCTGAATCAAGCACAAGAACAACTACAGAGTTGCCAACAACATCTGAAGAAACCACGAGCACATCTTCAATATCAACATCTGAATCAAGCACAACAACCGAGGTACCAACATCAGAGACAGCTTCATTATCCGGATCTGAATCAAGCACAAGAACAACTACAGAGTTGCCAACAACATCTGAAGAAACCACGAGCACATCTTCAATATCAACATCTGAATCAAGCACAACAACCGAAGTACCAACATCAGAGACAGCTTCATTATCCGGATCTGAATCAAGCACAAGAACAACTACAGAGTTGCCAACAACATCTGAAGAAACCACGAGCACATCTTCAATTTCAACATCTGAATCAAGCACAACAACCGAAGTACCAACATCAGCGACAGCTTCATTATCCGGATCTGAATCAAGCACAAGAACAACTACAGAGTTGCCAACAACATCTGAAGAAACCACGAGCACATCTTCAATATCAACATCTGAATCAAGCACAACAACCGAGGTACCAACATCAGAGACAGCTTCATTATCCGGATCTGAATCAAGCACAAGAACAACTACAGAGTTGCCAACAACATCTGAAGAAACCACGAGCACATCTTCAATATCAACATCTGAATCAAGCACAACAACCGAAGTACCAACATCAGAGACAGCTTCATTATCCGGATCTGAATCAAGCACAAGAACAACTACAGAGTTGCCAACAACATCTGAAGAAACCACGAGCACATCTTCAATTTCAACATCTGAATCAAGCACAACAACCGAAGTACCAACATCAGCGACAGCTTCATTATCCGGATCTGAATCAAGCACAAGAACAACTACAGAGTTGCCAACAACATCTGAAGAAACCACGAGCACATCTTCAATATCAACATCTGAATCAAGCACAACAACCGAAGTACCAACATCAGCGACAGCTTCATTATCCGGATCTGAATCAAGCACAAGAACAACTACAGAGTTGCCAACAACATCTGAAGAAACCACGAGCACATCTTCAATATCAACATCTGAATCAAGCACAACAACCGAGGTACCAACATCAGAGACAGCTTCATTATCCAGATCTGAATCAAGCACAAGAACAACTACAGAGTTGCCAACAACATCTGAAGAAACCACGAGCACATCTTCAATATCAACATCTGAATCAAGCACAACAACCGAAGTACCAACATCAGCGACAGCTTCATTATCCGGATCTGAATCAAGCACAAGAACAACTACAGAGTTGCCAACAACATCTGAAGAAACCACGAGCACATCTTCAATATCAACATCTGAACCAAGCACAACAACCGAGGTACCAACATCAGAGACAGCTTCATTATCCGGATCTGAATCAAGCACAAGAACAACTACAGAGTTGCCAACAACATCTGAAGAAACCACGAGCACATCTTCAATATCAACATCTGAATCAAGCACAACAACCGAAGTACCAACATCAGCGACAGCTTCATTACCCGGATCTGAATCAAGCACAAGAACAACTACAGAGTTGCCAACAACATCTGAAGAAACCACGAGCACATCTTCAATATCAACATCTGAATCAAGCACAACAACCGAAGTATCAACATCAGCGACAGCTTCATTATCCGGATCTGAATCAAGCACAAGAACAACTACAGAGTTGCCAACAACATCTGAAGAAACCACGAGCACATCTTCAATATCAACATCTGAATCAAGCACAACAACTGAAGTACCAACATCAGCGACAGCTTCATTATCCGGATCTGAATCAAGCACAAGAACAACTACAGAGTTGCCAACAACATCTGAAGAAACCACGAGCACATCTTCAATATCAACATCTGAATCAAGCACAACAACCGAAGTACCAACATCAGCGACAGCTTCATTATCCGGATCTGAATCAAGCACAAGAACAACTACAGAGTTGCCAACAACATCTGAAGAAACCACGAGCACATCTTCAATATCAACATCTGAATCAAGCACAACAACCGAGGTACCAACATCAGAGACAGCTTCATTATCCGGATCTGAATCAAGCACAAGAACAACTACAGAGTTGCCAACAACATCTGAAGAAACCACGAGCACATCTTCAATATCAACATCTGAATCAAGCACAACAACCGAAGTACCAACATCAGCGACAGCTTCATTACCCGGATCTGAATCAAGCACAAGAACAACTACAGAGTTGCCAACAACATCTGAAGAAACCACGAGCACATCTTCAATATCAACATCTGAATCAAGCACAACAACCGAAGTACCAACATCAGCGACAGCTTCATTATCCGGATCTGAATCAAGCACAAGAACAACTACAGAGTTGCCAACAACATCTGAAGAAACCACGAGCACATCTTCAATATCAACATCTGAATCAAGCACAACAACCGAAGTACCAACATCAGAGACAGCTTCATTATCCGGATCTGAATCAAGCACAAGAACAACTACAGAGTTGCCAACAACATCTGAAGAAACCACGAGCACATCTTCAATTTCAACATCTGAATCAAGCACAACAACCGAAGTACCAACATCAGCGACAGCTTCATTACCCGGATCTGAATCAAGCACAAGAACAACTACAGAGTTGCCAACAACATCTGAAGAAACCACGAGCACATCTTCAATATCAACATCTGAATCAAGCACAACAACCGAAGTACCAACATCAGCGACAGCTTCATTATCCGGATCTGAATCAAGCACAAGAACAACTACAGAGTTGCCAACAACATCTGAAGAAACCACGAGCACATCTTCAATATCAACATCTGAATCAAGCACAACAACCGAGGTACCAACATCAGAGACAGCTTCATTATCCAGATCTGAATCAAGCACAAGAACAACTACAGAGTTGCCAACAACATCTGAAGAAACCACGAGCACATCTTCAATATCAACATCTGAATCAAGCACAACAACCGAGGTACCAACATCAGAGACAGCTTCATTATCCAGATCTGAATCAAGCACAAGAACAACTACAGAGTTGCCAACAACATCTGAAGAAACCACGAGCACATCTTCAATATCAACATCTGAATCAAGCACAACAACCGAAGTACCAACATCAGCGACAGCTTCATTATCCGGATCTGAATCAAGCACAAGAACAACTACAGAGTTGCCAACAACATCTGAAGAAACCACGAGCACATCTTCAATATCAACATCTGAATCAAGCACAACAACCGAGGTACCAACATCAGAGACAGCTTCATTATCCGGATCTGAATCAAGCACAAGAACAACTACAGAGTTGCCAACAACATCTGAAGAAACCACGAGCACATCTTCAATATCAACATCTGAATCAAGCACAACAACCGAAGTACCAACATCAGCGACAGCTTCATTATCCGGATCTGAGTCAAGCACAAGAACAACTACAGAGTTGCCAACAACATCTGAAGAAACCACGAGCACATCTTCAATATCAACATCTGAATCAAGCACAACAACCGAGGTACCAACATCAGCGACAGCTTCATTACCCGGATCTGAATCAAGCACAAGAACAACTACAGAGTTGCCAACAACATCTGAAGAAACCACGAGCACATCTTCAATATCAACATCTGAATCAAGCACAACAACTGAAGTACCAACATCAGCGACAGCTTCATTATCCGGATCTGAATCAAGCACAAGAACAACTACAGAGTTGCCAACAACATCTGAAGAAACCACGAGCACATCTTCAATATCAACATCTGAATCAAGCACAACAACCGAAGTACCAACATCAGCGACAGCTTCATTATCCGGATCTGAATCAAGCACAAGAACAACTACAGAGTTGCCAACAACATCTGAAGAAACCACGAGCACATCTTCAATATCAACATCTGAATCAAGCACAACAACCGAGGTACCAACATCAGAGACAGCTTCATTATCCGGATCTGAATCAAGCACAAGAACAACTACAGAGTTGCCAACAACATCTGAAGAAACCACGAGCACATCTTCAATATCAACATCTGAATCAAGCACAACAACCGAAGTACCAACATCAGCGACAGCTTCATTACCCGGATCTGAATCAAGCACAAGAACAACTACAGAGTTGCCAACAACATCTGAAGAAACCACGAGCACATCTTCAATATCAACATCTGAATCAAGCACAACAACCGAAGTACCAACATCAGCGACAGCTTCATTATCCGGATCTGAATCAAGCACAAGAACAACTACAGAGTTGCCAACAACATCTGAAGAAACCACGAGCACATCTTCAATATCAACATCTGAATCAAGCACAACAACCGAAGTACCAACATCAGAGACAGCTTCATTATCCGGATCTGAATCAAGCACAAGAACAACTACAGAGTTGCCAACAACATCTGAAGAAACCACGAGCACATCTTCAATTTCAACATCTGAATCAAGCACAACAACCGAAGTACCAACATCAGCGACAGCTTCATTACCCGGATCTGAATCAAGCACAAGAACAACTACAGAGTTGCCAACAACATCTGAAGAAACCACGAGCACATCTTCAATATCAACATCTGAATCAAGCACAACAACCGAAGTACCAACATCAGCGACAGCTTCATTATCCGGATCTGAATCAAGCACAAGAACAACTACAGAGTTGCCAACAACATCTGAAGAAACCACGAGCACATCTTCAATATCAACATCTGAATCAAGCACAACAACCGAGGTACCAACATCAGAGACAGCTTCATTATCCAGATCTGAATCAAGCACAAGAACAACTACAGAGTTGCCAACAACATCTGAAGAAACCACGAGCACATCTTCAATATCAACATCTGAATCAAGCACAACAACCGAGGTACCAACATCAGAGACAGCTTCATTATCCGGATCTGAATCAAGCACAAGAACAACTACAGAGTTGCCAACAACATCTGAAGAAACCACGAGCACATCTTCAATATCAACATCTGAATCAAGCACAACAACCGAAGTACCAACATCAGCGACAGCTTCATTATCCGGATCTGAATCAAGCACAAGAACAACTACAGAGTTGCCAACAACATCTGAAGAAACCACGAGCACATCTTCAATATCAACATCTGAATCAAGCACAACAACCGAGGTACCAACATCAGAGACAGCTTCATTATCCGGATCTGAATCAAGCACAAGAACAACTACAGAGTTGCCAACAACATCTGAAGAAACCACGAGCACATCTTCAATATCAACATCTGAATCAAGCACAACAACCGAAGTACCAACATCAGCGACAGCTTCATTACCCGGATCTGAATCAAGCACAAGAACAACTACAGAGTTGCCAACAACATCTGAAGAAACCACGAGCACATCTTCAATATCAACATCTGAATCAAGCACAACAACCGAAGTATCAACATCAGCGACAGCTTCATTGTCCGGATCTGAATCAAGCACAAGAACAACTACAGAGTTGCCAACAACATCTGAAGAAACCACGAGCACATCTTCAATATCAACATCTGAATCAAGCACAACAACCGAAGTACCAACATTAGCGACAGCTTCATTATCCGGATCTGAATCAAGCACAAGAACAACTACAGAGTTGCCAACAACATCTGAAGAAACCACGAGCACATCTTCAATTTCAACATCTGAATCAAGCACAACAACCGAAGTACCAACATCAGAGACAGCTTCATTATCCGGATCTAAATCAAGCACAAGAACAACTACAGAGTTGCCAACAACATCTGAAGAAACCACGAGCACATCTTCAATTTCAACATCTGAATCAAGCACAACAACCGAAGTACCAACATCAGCGACAGCTTCATTACCCGGATCTGAATCAAGCACAAGAACAATTACAGAGTTGCCAACAACATCTGAAGAAACCACGAGCACATCTTCAATATCAACATCTGAATCAAGCACAACAACCGAGGTACCAACATCAGAGACAGCTTCATTATCCGGATCTGAATCAAGCACAAGAACAACTACAGAGTTGCCAACAACATCTGAAGAAACCACGAGCACATCTTCAATATCAACATCTGAATCAAGCACAACAACCGAAGTACCAACATCAGCGACAGCTTCATTATCCGGATCTGAATCAAGCACAAGAACAACTACAGAGTTGCCAACAACATCTGAAGAAACCACGAGCACATCTTCAATATCAACATCTGAATCAAGCACAACAACCGAGGTACCAACATCAGAGACAGCTTCATTATCCGGATCTGAATCAAGCACAGGAACAACTACAGAGTTGCCAACAACATCTGAAGAAACCACGAGCACATCTTCAATATCAACATCTGAATCAAGCACAACAACTGAAGTACCAACATCAGCGACAGCTTCATTACCCGGATCTGAATCAAGCACAAGAACAACTACAGAGTTGCCAACAACATCTGAAGAAACCACGAGCACATCTTCAATATCAACATCTGAATCAAGCACAACAACCGAAGTACCAACATCAGAGACAGCTTCATTATCCGGATCTGAATCAAGCACAAGAACAACTACAGAGTTGCCAACAACATCTGAAGAAACCACGAGCACATCTTCAATATCAACATCTGAATCAAGCACAACAACCGAAGTACCAACATCAGAGACAGCTTCATTATCCGGATCTGAATCAAGCACAAGAACAACTACAGAGTTGCCAACAACATCTGAAGAAACCACGAGCACATCTTCAATTTCAACATCTGAATCAAGCACAACAACCGAAGTACCAACATCAGCGACAGCTTCATTACCCGGATCTGTATCAAGCACAAGAACAACTACAGAGTTGCCAACAACATCTGAAGAAACCACGAGCACATCTTCAATATCAACATCTGAATCAAGCACAACAACCGAAGTACCAACATCAGCGACAGATTCATTATCCGGATCTGAATCAAGCACAAGAACAACTACAGAGTTGCCAACAACATCTGAAGAAACCACGAGCACATCTTCAATATCAACATCTGAATCAAGCACAACAACCGCGGTACCAACATCAGAGACAGCTTCATTATCCAGATCTGAATCAAGCACAAGAACAACTACAGAGTTGCCAACAACATCTGAAGAAACCACGAGCACATCTTCAATATCAACATCTGAATCAAGCACAACAACCGAGGTACCAACATCAGAGACAGCTTCATTATCCGGATCTGAATCAAGCACAAGAACAACTACAGAGTTGCCAACAACATCTGAAGAAACCACGAGCACATCTTCAATATCAACATCTGAATCAAGCACAACAACCGAAGTACCAACATCAGCGACAGCTTCATTATCCGGATCTGAATCAAGCACAAGAACAACTACAGAGTTGCCAACAACATCTGAAGAAACTACGAGCACATCTTCAATATCAACATCTGAATCAAGCACAACAACCGAGGTACCAACATCAGCGACAGCTTCATTATCCGGATCTGAATCAAGCACAAGAACAACTACAGAGTTGCCAACAACATCTGAAAAAACCACGAGCACATCTTCAATATCAACATCTGAATCAAGCACAACAACCGAAGTACCAACATCAGCGACAGCTTCATTACCCGGATCTGAATCAAGCACAAGAACAACTACAGAGTTGCCAACAACATCTGAAGAAACCACGAGCACATCTTCAATATCAATATCTGAATCAAGCACAACAACCGAAGTACCAACATCAGCGACAGCTTCATTATCCGGATCTGAATCAAGCACAAGAACAACTACAGAGTTGCCAACAACATCTGAAGAAACCACGAGCACATCTTCAATATCAACATCTGAATCAAGCACAACAACCGAAGTACCAACATCGGAGACAGCTTCATTATCCGGATCTGAATCAAGCACAAGAACAACTACAGAGTTGCCAACAACATCTGAAGAAACCACGAGCACATCTTCAATTTCAACATCTGAATCAAGCACAACAACCGAAGTACCAACATCAGCGACAGCTTCATTACCCGGATCTGAATCAAGCACAAGAACAACTACAGAGTTGCCAACAACATCTGAAGAAACCACGAGCACATCTTCAATATCAACATCTGAATCAAGCACAACAACCGAAGTACCAACATCAGCGACAGCTTCATTATCCGGATCTGAATCAAGCACAAGAACAACTACAGAGTTGCCAACAACATCTGAAGAAACCACGAGCACATCTTCAATATCAACATCTGAATCAAGCACAACAACCGAGGTACCAACATCAGAGACAGCTTCATTATCCAGATCTGAATCAAGCACAAGAACAACTACAGAGTTGCCAACAACATCTGAAGAAACCACGAGCACATCTTCAATATCAACATCTGAATCAAGCACAACAACCGAGGTACCAACATCAGAGACAGCTTCATTATCCGGATCTGAATCAAGCACAAGAACAACTACAGAGTTGCCAACAACATCTGAAGAAACCACGAGCACATCTTCAATATCAACATCTGAATCAAGCACAACAACCGAAGTACCAACATCAGCGACAGCTTCATTATCCGGATCTGAATCAAGCACAAGAACAACTACAGAGTTGCCAACAACATCTGAAGAAACCACGAGCACATCTTCAATATCAACATCTGAATCAAGCACAACAACCGATGTACCAACATCAGAGACAGCTTCGTTACCCGGATCTGAATCAAGCACAAGAACAACTACAGAGTTGCCAACAACATCTGAAGAAACCACGAGCACATCTTCAATATCAACATCTGAATCAAGCACAACAACCGAGGTACCAACATCAGCGACAGCTTCATTACCCGGATCTGAATCAAGCACAAGAACAACTACAGAGTTGCCAACAACATCTGAAGAAACCACGAGCACATCTTCAATATCAACATCTGAATCAAGCACAACAACCGAAGTACCAACATCAGCGACAGCTTCATTATCCGGATCTGAATCAAGCACAAGAACAACTACAGAGTTGCCAACAACATCTGAAGAAACCACGAGCACATCTTCAATATCAACATCTGAATCAAGCACAACAACCGAGGTAACAACATCAGCGACAGCTTCATTACCCGGATCTGAATCAAGCACAAGAACAACTACAGAGTTGCCAACAACATCTGAAGAAACCACGAGCACATCTTCAATATCAACATCTGAATCAAGCACAACAACCGAAGTACCAACATCAGTGACAGCTTCATTATCCGGATCTGAATCAAGCACAAGAACAACTACAGAGTTGCCAACAACATCTGAAGAAACCACGAGCACATCTTCAATATCAACATCTGAATCAAGCACAACAACCGAAGTACCAACATCAGCGACAGCTTCATTATCCGGATCTGAATCAAGCACAAGAACAACTACAGAGTTGCCAACAACATCTGAAGAAACCACGAGCACATCTTCAATATCAACATCTGAATCAAGCACAACAACCGAGGTACCAACATCAGAGACAGCTTCATTATCCGGATCTGAATCAAGCACAAGAACAACTACAGAGTTGCCAACAACATCTGAAGAAACCACGAGCACATCTTCAATATCAACATCTGAATCAAGCACAACAACCGAAGTACCAACATCAGCGACAGCTTCATTACCCGGATCTGAATCAAGCACAAGAACAACTACAGAGTTGCCAACAACATCTGAAGAAACCACGAGCACATCTTCAATATCAACATCTGAATCAAGCACAACAACCGAAGTACCAACATCAGCGACAGCTTCATTATCCGGATCTGAATCAAGCACAAGAACAACTACAGAGTTGCCAACAACATCTGAAGAAACCACGAGCACATCTTCAATATCAACATCTGAATCAAGCACAACAACCGAAGTACCAACATCAGAGACAGCTTCATTATCCGGATCTGAATCAAGCACAAGAACAACTACAGAGTTGCCAACAACATCTGAAGAAACCACGAGCACATCTTCAATTTCAACATCTGAATCAAGCACAACAACCGAAGTACCAACATCAGCGACAGCTTCATTACCCGGATCTGAATCAAGCACAAGAACAACTAGAGAGTTGCCAACAACATCTGAAGAAACCACGAGCACATCTTCAATATCAACATCTGAATCAAGCACAACAACCGAAGTACCAACATCAGCGACAGCTTCATTATCCGGATCTGAATCAAGCACACGAACAACTACAGAGTTGCCAACAACATCTGAAGAAACCACGAGCACATCTTCAATATCAACATCTGAATCAAGCACAACAACCGAGGTACCAACATCAGAGACAGCTTCATTATCCAGATCTGAATCAAGCACAAGAACAACTACAGAGTTGCCAACAACATTTGAAGAAACCACGAGCACATCTTCAATATCAACATCTGAATCAAGCACAACAACCGAGGTACCAACATCAGAGACAGCTTCATTATCCGGCTCTGAATCAAGCACAAGAACAACTACAGAGTTGCCAACAACATCTGAAGAAACCACGAGCACATCTTCAATATCAACATCTGAATCAAGCACAACAACCGAAGTACCAACATCAGCGACAGCTTCATTATCCGGATCTGAATCAAGCACAAGAACAACTACAGAGTTGCCAACAACATCTGAAGAAACCACGAGCACATCTTCAATATCAACATCTGAATCAAGCACAACAACCGAGGTACCAACATCAGAGACAGCTTCATTATCCGGATCTGAATCAAGCACAAGAACAACTACAGAGTTGCCAACAACATCTGAAGAAACCACGAGCACATCTTCAATATCAACATCTGAATCAAGCACAACAACCGAAATACCAACATCAGCGACAGCTTCATTACCCGGATCTGAATCAAGCACAAGAACAACTACAGAGTTGCCAACAACATCTGAAGAAACCACGAGCACATCTTCAATATCAACATCTGAATCAAGCACAACAACCGAAGTACCAATATCAGCGACAGCTTCATTATCCGGATCTGAATCAAGCACAAGAACAACTACAGAGTTGCCAACAACATCTGAAGAAACCACGAGCACATCTTCAATATCAACATCTGAATCAAGCACAACAACCGAGGTACCAACATCAGAGACAGCTTCATTATCCAGATCTGAATCAAGCACAAGAACAACTACAGAGTTGCCAACAACATCTGAAGAAACCACGAGCACATCTTCAATATCAACATCTGAATCAAGCACAACAACCGAGGTACCAACATCAGCGACAGCTTCATTATCCGGATCTGAATCAAGCACAAGAACAAGTACAGAGTTGCCAACAACATCTGAAGAAACCACGAGCACATCTTCAATATCAACATCTGAATCAAGCACAACAACCGAAGTACCAACATCAGCGACAGCTTCATTATCCGGATCTGAATCAAGCACAAGAACAACTACAGAGTTGCCAACAACATCTGAAGAAACCACGAGCACATCTTCAATATCAACATCTGAATCAAGCACAACAACCGAGGTACCAACATCAGAGACAGCTTCATTATCCGGATCTGAATCAAGCACAAGAACAACTACAGAGTTGCCAACAACATCTGAAGAAACCACGAGCACATCTTCAATATCAACATCTGAATCAAGCACAACAACCGAAGTACCAACATCAGCGACAGCTTCATTATCCGGATCTGAATCAAGCACAAGAACAACTACAGAGTTGCCAACAACATCTGAAGAAACCACGAGCACATCTTCAATATCAACATCTGAATCGAGCACAACAACCGAGGTACCAACATCAGAGACAGCTTCATTATCCGGATCTGAATCAAGCACAAGAACAACTACAGAGTTGCCAACAACATCTGAAGAAACCACGAGCACATCTTCAATATCAACATCTGAATCAAGCACAACAACCGAGGTACCAACATCAGCGACAGCTTCATTATCCGGATCTGAATCAAGCACAAGAACAACTACAGAGTTGCCAACAACATCTGAAGAAACCACGAGCACATCTTCAATATCAACATCTGAATCAAGTACAACAACCGAAGTACCAACATCAGCGACAGCTTCATTATCCGGATCTGCATCAAGCACAAGAACAACTACAGAGTTGCCAACAACATCTGAAGAAACCACGAGCACATCTTCAATATCAACATCTGAATCAAGCACAACAACCGAAGTACCAACATCAGCGACAGCTTCATTATCCGGATCTGAATCAAGCACAAGAACAACTACAGAGTTGCCAACAACATCTGAAGAAACCACGAGCACATCTTCAATATCAACATCTGAATCAAGCACAACAACCGAGGTACCAACATCAGAGACAGCTTCATTATCCGGATCTGAATCAAGCACAAGAACAACTACAGAGTTGCCAACAACATCTGAAGAAACCACGAGCACATCTTCAATATCAACATCTGAATCAAGCACAACAACCGAAGTACCAACATCAGCGACAGCTTCATTACCCGGATCTGAATCAAGCACAAGAACAACTACAGAGTTGCCAACAACATCTGAAGAAACCACGAGCACATCTTCAATATCAACATCTGAATCAAGCACAACAACCGCGGTACCAACATCAGAGACAGCTTCATTATCCAGATCTGAATCAAGCACAAGAACAACTACAGAGTTGCCAACAACATCTGAAGAAACCACGAGCACATCTTCAATATCAACATCTGAATCAAGCACAACAACCGAGGTACCAACATCAGAGACAGCTTCATTATCCGGATCTGAATCAAGCACAAGAACAACTACAGAGTTGCCAACAACATCTGAAGAAACCACGAGCACATCTTCAATATCAACATCTGAATCAAGCACAACAACCGAAGTACCAACATCAGCGACAGCTTCATTATCCGGATCTGAATCAAGCACAAGAACAACTACAGAGTTGCCAACAACATCTGAAGAAACTACGAGCACATCTTCAATATCAACATCTGAATCAAGCACAACAACCGAGGTACCAACATCAGCGACAGCTTCATTATCCGGATCTGAATCAAGCACAAGAACAACTACAGAGTTGCCAACAACATCTGAAAAAACCACGAGCACATCTTCAATATCAACATCTGAATCAAGCACAACAACCGAAGTACCAACATCAGCGACAGCTTCATTACCCGGATCTGAATCAAGCACAAGAACAACTACAGAGTTGCCAACAACATCTGAAGAAACCACGAGCACATCTTCAATATCAACATCTGAATCAAGCACAACAACCGAAGTACCAACATCAGCGACAGCTTCATTATCCGGATCTGAATCAAGCACAAGAACAACTACAGAGTTGCCAACAACATCTGAAGAAACCACGAGCACATCTTCAATATCAACATCTGAATCAAGCACAACAACCGAAGTACCAACATCGGAGACAGCTTCATTATCCGGATCTGAATCAAGCACAAGAACAACTACAGAGTTGCCAACAACATCTGAAGAAACCACGAGCACATCTTCAATTTCAACATCTGAATCAAGCACAACAACCGAAGTACCAACATCAGCGACAGCTTCATTACCCGGATCTGAATCAAGCACAAGAACAACTACAGAGTTGCCAACAACATCTGAAGAAACCACGAGCACATCTTCAATATCAACATCTGAATCAAGCACAACAACCGAGGTACCAACATCAGAGACAGCTTCATTATCCGGATCTGAATCAAGCACAAGAACAACTACAGAGTTGCCAACAACATCTGAAGAAACCACGAGCACATCTTCAATATCAACATCTGAATCAAGCACAACAACCGAAGTACCAACATCAGCGACAGCTTCATTATCCGGATCTGAATCAAGCACAAGAACAACTACAGAGTTGCCAACAACATCTGAAGAAACCACGAGCACATCTTCAATATCAACATCTGAATCAAGCACAACAACCGATGTACCAACATCAGAGACAGCTTCATTACCCGGATCTGAATCAAGCACAAGAACAACTACAGAGTTGCCAACAACATCTGAAGAAACCACGAGCACATCTTCAATATCAACATCTGAATCAAGCACAACAACCGAGGTACCAACATCAGCGACAGCTTCATTACCCGGATCTGAATCAAGCACAAGAACAACTACAGAGTTGCCAACAACATCTGAAGAAACCACGAGCACATCTTCAATATCAACATCTGAATCAAGCACAACAACCGAAGTACCAACATCAGCGACAGCTTCATTATCCGGATCTGAATCAAGCACAAGAACAACTACAGAGTTGCCAACAACATCTGAAGAAACCACGAGCACATCTTCAATATCAACATCTGAATCAAGCACAACAACCGAGGTAACAACATCAGCGACAGCTTCATTACCCGGATCTGAATCAAGCACAAGAACAACTACAGAGTTGCCAACAACATCTGAAGAAACCACGAGCACATCTTCAATATCAACATCTGAATCAAGCACAACAACCGAAGTACCAACATCAGTGACAGCTTCATTATCCGGATCTGAATCAAGCACAAGAACAACTACAGAGTTGCCAACAACATCTGAAGAAACCACGAGCACATCTTCAATATCAACATCTGAATCAAGCACAACAACCGAAGTACCAACATCAGCGACAGCTTCATTATCCGGATCTGAATCAAGCACAAGAACAACTACAGAGTTGCCAACAACATCTGAAGAAACCACGAGCACATCTTCAATATCAACATCTGAATCAAGCACAACAACCGAGGTACCAACATCAGAGACAGCTTCATTATCCGGATCTGAATCAAGCACAAGAACAACTACAGAGTTGCCAACAACATCTGAAGAAACCACGAGCACATCTTCAATATCAACATCTGAATCAAGCACAACAACCGAAGTACCAACATCAGCGACAGCTTCATTACCCGGATCTGAATCAAGCACAAGAACAACTACAGAGTTGCCAACAACATCTGAAGAAACCACGAGCACATCTTCAATATCAACATCTGAATCAAGCACAACAACCGAAGTACCAACATCAGCGACAGCTTCATTATCCGGATCTGAATCAAGCACAAGAACAACTACAGAGTTGCCAACAACATCTGAAGAAACCACGAGCACATCTTCAATATCAACATCTGAATCAAGCACAACAACCGAAGTACCAACATCAGAGACAGCTTCATTATCCGGATCTGAATCAAGCACAAGAACAACTACAGAGTTGCCAACAACATCTGAAGAAACCACGAGCACATCTTCAATTTCAACATCTGAATCAAGCACAACAACCGAAGTACCAACATCAGCGACAGCTTCATTACCCGGATCTGAATCAAGCACAAGAACAACTAGAGAGTTGCCAACAACATCTGAAGAAACCACGAGCACATCTTCAATATTAACATCTGAATCAAGCACAACAACCGAAGTACCAACATCAGCGACAGCTTCATTATCCGGATCTGAATCAAGCACACGAACAACTACAGAGTTGCCAACAACATCTGAAGAAACCACGAGCACATCTTCAATATCAACATCTGAATCAAGCACAACAACCGAGGTACCAACATCAGAGACAGCTTCATTATCCAGATCTGAATCAAGCACAAGAACAACTACAGAGTTGCCAACAACATTTGAAGAAACCACGAGCACATCTTCAATATCAACATCTGAATCAAGCACAACAACCGAGGTACCAACATCAGAGACAGCTTCATTATCCGGCTCTGAATCAAGCACAAGAACAACTACAGAGTTGCCAACAACATCTGAAGAAACCACGAGCACATCTTCAATATCAACATCTGAATCAAGCACAACAACCGAAGTACCAACATCAGCGACAGCTTCATTATCCGGATCTGAATCAAGCACAAGAACAACTACAGAGTTGCCAACAACATCTGAAGAAACCACGAGCACATCTTCAATATCAACATCTGAATCAAGCACAACAACCGAGGTACCAACATCAGAGACAGCTTCATTATCCGGATCTGAATCAAGCACAAGAACAACTACAGAGTTGCCAACAACATCTGAAGAAACCACGAGCACATCTTCAATATCAACATCTGAATCAAGCACAACAACCGAAATACCAACATCAGCGACAGCTTCATTACCCGGATCTGAATCAAGCACAAGAACAACTACAGAGTTGCCAACAACATCTGAAGAAACCACGAGCACATCTTCAATATCAACATCTGAATCAAGCACAACAACCGAAGTACCAACATCAGCGACAGCTTCATTATCCGGATCTGAATCAAGCACAAGAACAACTACAGAGTTGCCAACAACATCTGAAGAAACCACGAGCACATCTTCAATATCAACATCTGAATCAAGCACAACAACCGAGGTACCAACATCAGCGACAGCTTCATTATCCGGATCTGAATCAAGCACAAGAACAACTACAGAGTTGCCAACAACATCTGAAGAAACCACGAGCACATCTTCAATATCAACATCTGAATCAAGCACAACAACCGAAGTACCAACATCAGCGACAGCTTCATTATCCGGATCTGCATCAAGCACAAGAACAACTACAGAGTTGCCAACAACATCTGAAGAAACCACGAGCACATCTTCAATATCAACATCTGAATCAAGCACAACAACCGAAGTACCAACATCAGCGACAGCTTCATTATCCGGATCTGAATCAAGCACAAGAACAACTACAGAGTTGCCAACAACATCTGAAGAAACCACGAGCACATCTTCAATATCAACATCTGAATCAAGCACAACAACCGAGGTACCAACATCAGAGACAGCTTCATTATCCGGATCTGAATCAAGCACAAGAACAACTACAGAGTTGCCAACAACATCTGAAGAAACCACGAGCACATCTTCAATATCAACATCTGAATCAAGCACAACAACCGAAGTACCAACATCAGCGACAGCTTCATTACCCGGATCTGAATCAAGCACAAGAACAACTACAGAGTTGCCAACAACATCTGAAGAAACCACGAGCACATCTTCAATATCAACATCTGAATCAAGCACAACAACCGAAGTACCAACATCAGCGACAGCTTCATTATCCGGATCTGAATCAAGCACAAGAACAACTACAGAGTTGCCAACAACATCTGAAGAAACCACGAGCACATCTTCAATATCAACATCTGAATCAAGCACAACAACCGAGGTACCAACATCAGAGACAGCTTCATTATCCGGATCTGAATCAAGCACAAGAACAACTACAGAGTTGCCAACAACTCCTGAAGAAACCACGAGCACATCTTCAATATCAACATCTGAATCAAGCACAACAACCGAAGTACCAACATCAGAGACAGCTTCATTATCCGGATCTGAATCAAGCACAAGAACAACTACAGAGTTGCCAACAACATCTGAAGAAACCACGAGCACATCTTCAATTTCAACATCTGAATCAAGTACAACAACCGAAGTACCAACATCAGCGACAGCTTCATTACCCGGATCTGAATCAAGCACAAGAACAACTACAGAGTTGCCAACAACATCTGAAGAAACCACGAGCACATCTTCAATATCAACATCTGAATCAAGCACAACAACCGAAGTACCAACATCAGCGACAGCTTCATTATCCGGATCTGAATCAAGCACAAGAACAACTACAGAGTTGCCAACAACATCTGAAGAAACCACGAGCACATCTTCAATATCAACATCTGAATCAAGCACAACAACCGAAGTACCAACATCAGCGACAGCTTCATTACCCGGATCTGAATCAAGCACAAGAACAACTACAGAGTTGCCAACAACATCTGAAGAAACCACGAGCACATCTTCAATATCAACATCTGAATCAAGCACAACAACCGAAGTACCAACATCAGCGACAGCTTCATTATCCGGATCTGAATCAAGCACAAGAACAACTACAGAGTTGCCAACAACATCTGAAGAAACCACGAGCACATCTTCAATATCAACATCTGAATCGAGCACAACAACCGAGGTACCAACATCAGAGACAGCTTCATTATCCAGATCTGAATCAAGCACAAGAACAACTACAGAGTTGCCAACAACATCTGAAGAAACCACGAGCACATCTTCAATATCAACATCTGAATCAAGCACAACAACCGAGGTACCAACATCAGAGACAGCTTCATTATCCGGATCTGAATCAAGCACAAGAACAACTACAGAGTTGCCAACAACATCTGAAGAAACCACGAGCACATCTTCAATATCAACATCTGAATCAAGCACAACAACCGAAGTACCAACATCAGCGACAGCTTCATTACCCGGATCTGAATCAAGCACAAGAACAACTACAGAGTTGCCAACAACATCTGAAGAAACCACGAGCACATCTTCAATATCAACATCTGAATCAAGCACAACAACCGAAGTACCAACATCAGCGACAGCTTCATTATCCGGATCTGAATCAAGCACAAGAACAACTACAGAGTTGCCAACAACATCTGAAGAAACCACGAGCACATCTTCAATATCAACATCTGAATCAAGCACAACAACCGAAGTACCAACATCAGAGACAGCTTCATTATCCGGATCTGAATCAAGCACAAGAACAACTACAGAGTTGCCAACAACATCTGAAGAAACCACGAGCACATCTTCAATTTCAACATCTGAATCAAGCACAACAACCGAAGTACCAACATCAGCGACAGCTTCATTACCCGGATCTGAATCAAGCACAAGAACAACTAGAGAGTTGCCAACAACATCTGAAGAAACCACGAGCACATCTTCAATATCAACATCTGAATCAAGCACAACAACCGAAGTACCAACATCAGCGACAGCTTCATTATCCGGATCTGAATCAAGCACACGAACAACTACAGAGTTGCCAACAACATCTGAAGAAACCACGAGCACATCTTCAATATCAACATCTGAATCAAGCACAACAACCGAGGTACCAACATCAGAGACAGCTTCATTATCCAGATCTGAATCAAGCACAAGAACAACTACAGAGTTGCCAACAACATTTGAAGAAACCACGAGCACATCTTCAATATCAACATCTGAATCAAGCACAACAACCGAGGTACCAACATCAGAGACAGCTTCATTATCCGGCTCTGAATCAAGCACAAGAACAACTACAGAGTTGCCAACAACATCTGAAGAAACCACGAGCACATCTTCAATATCAACATCTGAATCAAGCACAACAACCGAAGTACCAACATCAGCGACAGCTTCATTATCCGGATCTGAATCAAGCACAAGAACAACTACAGAGTTGCCAACAACATCTGAAGAAACCACGAGCACATCTTCAATATCAACATCTGAATCAAGCACAACAACCGAGGTACCAACATCAGAGACAGCTTCATTATCCGGATCTGAATCAAGCACAAGAACAACTACAGAGTTGCCAACAACATCTGAAGAAACCACGAGCACATCTTCAATATCAACATCTGAATCAAGCACAACAACCGAAATACCAACATCAGCGACAGCTTCATTACCCGGATCTGAATCAAGCACAAGAACAACTACAGAGTTGCCAACAACATCTGAAGAAACCACGAGCACATCTTCAATATCAACATCTGAATCAAGCACAACAACCGAAGTACCAATATCAGCGACAGCTTCATTATCCGGATCTGAATCAAGCACAAGAACAACTACAGAGTTGCCAACAACATCTGAAGAAACCACGAGCACATCTTCAATATCAACATCTGAATCAAGCACAACAACCGAGGTACCAACATCAGAGACAGCTTCATTATCCAGATCTGAATCAAGCACAAGAACAACTACAGAGTTGCCAACAACATCTGAAGAAACCACGAGCACATCTTCAATATCAACATCTGAATCAAGCACAACAACCGAGGTACCAACATCAGCGACAGCTTCATTATCCGGATCTGAATCAAGCACAAGAACAACTACAGAGTTGCCAACAACATCTGAAGAAACCACGAGCACATCTTCAATATCAACATCTGAATCAAGCACAACAACCGAAGTACCAACATCAGCGACAGCTTCATTATCCGGATCTGAATCAAGCACAAGAACAACTACAGAGTTGCCAACAACATCTGAAGAAACCACGAGCACATCTTCAATATCAACATCTGAATCAAGCACAACAACCGAGGTACCAACATCAGAGACAGCTTCATTATCCGGATCTGAATCAAGCACAAGAACAACTACAGAGTTGCCAACAACATCTGAAGAAACCACGAGCACATCTTCAATATCAACATCTGAATCAAGCACAACAACCGAAGTACCAACATCAGCGACAGCTTCATTATCCGGATCTGAATCAAGCACAAGAACAACTACAGAGTTGCCAACAACATCTGAAGAAACCACGAGCACATCTTCAATATCAACATCTGAATCGAGCACAACAACCGAGGTACCAACATCAGAGACAGCTTCATTATCCGGATCTGAATCAAGCACAAGAACAACTACAGAGTTGCCAACAACATCTGAAGAAACCACGAGCACATCTTCAATATCAACATCTGAATCAAGCACAACAACCGAGGTACCAACATCAGCGACAGCTTCATTATCCGGATCTGAATCAAGCACAAGAACAACTACAGAGTTGCCAACAACATCTGAAGAAACCACGAGCACATCTTCAATATCAACATCTGAATCAAGTACAACAACCGAAGTACCAACATCAGCGACAGCTTCATTATCCGGATCTGCATCAAGCACAAGAACAACTACAGAGTTGCCAACAACATCTGAAGAAACCACGAGCACATCTTCAATATCAACATCTGAATCAAGCACAACAACCGAAGTACCAACATCAGCGACAGCTTCATTATCCGGATCTGAATCAAGCACAAGAACAACTACAGAGTTGCCAACAACATCTGAAGAAACCACGAGCACATCTTCAATATCAACATCTGAATCAAGCACAACAACCGAGGTACCAACATCAGAGACAGCTTCATTATCCGGATCTGAATCAAGCACAAGAACAACTACAGAGTTGCCAACAACATCTGAAGAAACCACGAGCACATCTTCAATATCAACATCTGAATCAAGCACAACAACCGAAGTACCAACATCAGCGACAGCTTCATTACCCGGATCTGAATCAAGCACAAGAACAACTACAGAGTTGCCAACAACATCTGAAGAAACCACGAGCACATCTTCAATATCAACATCTGAATCAAGCACAACAACCGCGGTACCAACATCAGAGACAGCTTCATTATCCAGATCTGAATCAAGCACAAGAACAACTACAGAGTTGCCAACAACATCTGAAGAAACCACGAGCACATCTTCAATATCAACATCTGAATCAAGCACAACAACCGAGGTACCAACATCAGAGACAGCTTCATTATCCGGATCTGAATCAAGCACAAGAACAACTACAGAGTTGCCAACAACATCTGAAGAAACCACGAGCACATCTTCAATATCAACATCTGAATCAAGCACAACAACCGAAGTACCAACATCAGCGACAGCTTCATTATCCGGATCTGAATCAAGCACAAGAACAACTACAGAGTTGCCAACAACATCTGAAGAAACTACGAGCACATCTTCAATATCAACATCTGAATCAAGCACAACAACCGAGGTACCAACATCAGCGACAGCTTCATTATCCGGATCTGAATCAAGCACAAGAACAACTACAGAGTTGCCAACAACATCTGAAAAAACCACGAGCACATCTTCAATATCAACATCTGAATCAAGCACAACAACCGAAGTACCAACATCAGCGACAGCTTCATTACCCGGATCTGAATCAAGCACAAGAACAACTACAGAGTTGCCAACAACATCTGAAGAAACCACGAGCACATCTTCAATATCAACATCTGAATCAAGCACAACAACCGAAGTACCAACATCAGCGACAGCTTCATTATCCGGATCTGAATCAAGCACAAGAACAACTACAGAGTTGCCAACAACATCTGAAGAAACCACGAGCACATCTTCAATATCAACATCTGAATCAAGCACAACAACCGAAGTACCAACATCGGAGACAGCTTCATTATCCGGATCTGAATCAAGCACAAGAACAACTACAGAGTTGCCAACAACATCTGAAGAAACCACGAGCACATCTTCAATTTCAACATCTGAATCAAGCACAACAACCGAAGTACCAACATCAGCGACAGCTTCATTACCCGGATCTGAATCAAGCACAAGAACAACTACAGAGTTGCCAACAACATCTGAAGAAACCACGAGCACATCTTCAATATCAACATCTGAATCAAGCACAACAACCGAGGTACCAACATCAGAGACAGCTTCATTATCCGGATCTGAATCAAGCACAAGAACAACTACAGAGTTGCCAACAACATCTGAAGAAACCACGAGCACATCTTCAATATCAACATCTGAATCAAGCACAACAACCGAAGTACCAACATCAGCGACAGCTTCATTATCCGGATCTGAATCAAGCACAAGAACAACTACAGAGTTGCCAACAACATCTGAAGAAACCACGAGCACATCTTCAATATCAACATCTGAATCAAGCACAACAACCGATGTACCAACATCAGAGACAGCTTCATTACCCGGATCTGAATCAAGCACAAGAACAACTACAGAGTTGCCAACAACATCTGAAGAAACCACGAGCACATCTTCAATATCAACATCTGAATCAAGCACAACAACCGAGGTACCAACATCAGCGACAGCTTCATTACCCGGATCTGAATCAAGCACAAGAACAACTACAGAGTTGCCAACAACATCTGAAGAAACCACGAGCACATCTTCAATATCAACATCTGAATCAAGCACAACAACCGAAGTACCAACATCAGCGACAGCTTCATTATCCGGATCTGAATCAAGCACAAGAACAACTACAGAGTTGCCAACAACATCTGAAGAAACCACGAGCACATCTTCAATATCAACATCTGAATCAAGCACAACAACCGAGGTAACAACATCAGCGACAGCTTCATTACCCGGATCTGAATCAAGCACAAGAACAACTACAGAGTTGCCAACAACATCTGAAGAAACCACGAGCACATCTTCAATATCAACATCTGAATCAAGCACAACAACCGAAGTACCAACATCAGTGACAGCTTCATTATCCGGATCTGAATCAAGCACAAGAACAACTACAGAGTTGCCAACAACATCTGAAGAAACCACGAGCACATCTTCAATATCAACATCTGAATCAAGCACAACAACCGAAGTACCAACATCAGCGACAGCTTCATTATCCGGATCTGAATCAAGCACAAGAACAACTACAGAGTTGCCAACAACATCTGAAGAAACCACGAGCACATCTTCAATATCAACATCTGAATCAAGCACAACAACCGAGGTACCAACATCAGAGACAGCTTCATTATCCGGATCTGAATCAAGCACAAGAACAACTACAGAGTTGCCAACAACATCTGAAGAAACCACGAGCACATCTTCAATATCAACATCTGAATCAAGCACAACAACCGAAGTACCAACATCAGCGACAGCTTCATTACCCGGATCTGAATCAAGCACAAGAACAACTACAGAGTTGCCAACAACATCTGAAGAAACCACGAGCACATCTTCAATATCAACATCTGAATCAAGCACAACAACCGAAGTACCAACATCAGCGACAGCTTCATTATCCGGATCTGAATCAAGCACAAGAACAACTACAGAGTTGCCAACAACATCTGAAGAAACCACGAGCACATCTTCAATATCAACATCTGAATCAAGCACAACAACCGAAGTACCAACATCAGAGACAGCTTCATTATCCGGATCTGAATCAAGCACAAGAACAACTACAGAGTTGCCAACAACATCTGAAGAAACCACGAGCACATCTTCAATTTCAACATCTGAATCAAGCACAACAACCGAAGTACCAACATCAGCGACAGCTTCATTACCCGGATCTGAATCAAGCACAAGAACAACTAGAGAGTTGCCAACAACATCTGAAGAAACCACGAGCACATCTTCAATATTAACATCTGAATCAAGCACAACAACCGAAGTACCAACATCAGCGACAGCTTCATTATCCGGATCTGAATCAAGCACACGAACAACTACAGAGTTGCCAACAACATCTGAAGAAACCACGAGCACATCTTCAATATCAACATCTGAATCAAGCACAACAACCGAGGTACCAACATCAGAGACAGCTTCATTATCCAGATCTGAATCAAGCACAAGAACAACTACAGAGTTGCCAACAACATTTGAAGAAACCACGAGCACATCTTCAATATCAACATCTGAATCAAGCACAACAACCGAGGTACCAACATCAGAGACAGCTTCATTATCCGGCTCTGAATCAAGCACAAGAACAACTACAGAGTTGCCAACAACATCTGAAGAAACCACGAGCACATCTTCAATATCAACATCTGAATCAAGCACAACAACCGAAGTACCAACATCAGCGACAGCTTCATTATCCGGATCTGAATCAAGCACAAGAACAACTACAGAGTTGCCAACAACATCTGAAGAAACCACGAGCACATCTTCAATATCAACATCTGAATCAAGCACAACAACCGAGGTACCAACATCAGAGACAGCTTCATTATCCGGATCTGAATCAAGCACAAGAACAACTACAGAGTTGCCAACAACATCTGAAGAAACCACGAGCACATCTTCAATATCAACATCTGAATCAAGCACAACAACCGAAATACCAACATCAGCGACAGCTTCATTACCCGGATCTGAATCAAGCACAAGAACAACTACAGAGTTGCCAACAACATCTGAAGAAACCACGAGCACATCTTCAATATCAACATCTGAATCAAGCACAACAACCGAAGTACCAACATCAGCGACAGCTTCATTATCCGGATCTGAATCAAGCACAAGAACAACTACAGAGTTGCCAACAACATCTGAAGAAACCACGAGCACATCTTCAATATCAACATCTGAATCAAGCACAACAACCGAGGTACCAACATCAGCGACAGCTTCATTATCCGGATCTGAATCAAGCACAAGAACAACTACAGAGTTGCCAACAACATCTGAAGAAACCACGAGCACATCTTCAATATCAACATCTGAATCAAGCACAACAACCGAAGTACCAACATCAGCGACAGCTTCATTATCCGGATCTGCATCAAGCACAAGAACAACTACAGAGTTGCCAACAACATCTGAAGAAACCACGAGCACATCTTCAATATCAACATCTGAATCAAGCACAACAACCGAAGTACCAACATCAGCGACAGCTTCATTATCCGGATCTGAATCAAGCACAAGAACAACTACAGAGTTGCCAACAACATCTGAAGAAACCACGAGCACATCTTCAATATCAACATCTGAATCAAGCACAACAACCGAGGTACCAACATCAGAGACAGCTTCATTATCCGGATCTGAATCAAGCACAAGAACAACTACAGAGTTGCCAACAACATCTGAAGAAACCACGAGCACATCTTCAATATCAACATCTGAATCAAGCACAACAACCGAAGTACCAACATCAGCGACAGCTTCATTACCCGGATCTGAATCAAGCACAAGAACAACTACAGAGTTGCCAACAACATCTGAAGAAACCACGAGCACATCTTCAATATCAACATCTGAATCAAGCACAACAACCGAAGTACCAACATCAGCGACAGCTTCATTATCCGGATCTGAATCAAGCACAAGAACAACTACAGAGTTGCCAACAACATCTGAAGAAACCACGAGCACATCTTCAATATCAACATCTGAATCAAGCACAACAACCGAGGTACCAACATCAGAGACAGCTTCATTATCCGGATCTGAATCAAGCACAAGAACAACTACAGAGTTGCCAACAACTCCTGAAGAAACCACGAGCACATCTTCAATATCAACATCTGAATCAAGCACAACAACCGAAGTACCAACATCAGAGACAGCTTCATTATCCGGATCTGAATCAAGCACAAGAACAACTACAGAGTTGCCAACAACATCTGAAGAAACCACGAGCACATCTTCAATTTCAACATCTGAATCAAGTACAACAACCGAAGTACCAACATCAGCGACAGCTTCATTACCCGGATCTGAATCAAGCACAAGAACAACTACAGAGTTGCCAACAACATCTGAAGAAACCACGAGCACATCTTCAATATCAACATCTGAATCAAGCACAACAACCGAAGTACCAACATCAGCGACAGCTTCATTATCCGGATCTGAATCAAGCACAAGAACAACTACAGAGTTGCCAACAACATCTGAAGAAACCACGAGCACATCTTCAATATCAACATCTGAATCAAGCACAACAACCGAAGTACCAACATCAGCGACAGCTTCATTACCCGGATCTGAATCAAGCACAAGAACAACTACAGAGTTGCCAACAACATCTGAAGAAACCACGAGCACATCTTCAATATCAACATCTGAATCAAGCACAACAACCGAAGTACCAACATCAGCGACAGCTTCATTATCCGGATCTGAATCAAGCACAAGAACAACTACAGAGTTGCCAACAACATCTGAAGAAACCACGAGCACATCTTCAATATCAACATCTGAATCGAGCACAACAACCGAGGTACCAACATCAGAGACAGCTTCATTATCCAGATCTGAATCAAGCACAAGAACAACTACAGAGTTGCCAACAACATCTGAAGAAACCACGAGCACATCTTCAATATCAACATCTGAATCAAGCACAACAACCGAGGTACCAACATCAGCGACAGCTTCATTATCCGGATCTGAATCAAGCACAAGAACAACTACAGAGTTGCCAACAACATCTGAAGAAACCACGAGCACATCTTCAATATCAACATCTGAATCAAGCACAACAACCGAAGTACCAACATCAGCGACAGCTTCATTATCCGGATCTGAATCAAGCACAAGAACAACTACAGAGTTGCCAACAACATCTGAAGAAACCACGAGCACATCTTCAATATCAACATCTGAATCAAGCACAACAACCGAAGTACCAACATCAGCGACAGCTTCATTATCCGGATCTGAATCAAGCACAAGAACAACTACAGAGTTGCCAACAACATCTGAAGAAACCACGAGCACATCTTCAATATCAACATCTGAATCAAGCACAACAACCGAGGTACCAACATCAGAGACAGCTTCATTATCCGGATCTGAATCAAGCACAAGAACAACTACAGAGTTGCCAAAAACATCTGAAGAAACCACGAGCACATCTTCAATATCAACATCTGAATCAAGCACAACAACCGAAGTACCAACATCAGCGACAGCTTCATTATCCGGATCTGAATCAAGCACAAGAACAACTACAGAGTTGCCAACAACATCTGAAGAAACCACGAGCACATCTTCAATATCAACATCTGAATCAAGCACAACAACCGAAGTACCAACATCAGCGACAGCTTCATTATCCGGATCTGAATCAAGCACAAGAACAACTACAGAGTTGCCAACAACATCTGAAGAAACCACGAGCACATCTTCAATATCAACATCTGAATCAAGCACAACAACCGAAGTACCAACATCAGAGACAGCTTCATTATCCGGATCTGAGTCAAGCACAAGAACAACTACTGAGTTGCCAACAACATCTGAAGAAACCACGAGCACATCTTCAATTTCAACATCTGAATCAAGTACAACAACCGAAGTACCAACATCAGCGACAGCTTCATTACCCGGATCTGAATCAAGCACAAGAACAACTACAGAGTTGCCAACAACATCTGAAGAAACCACGAGCACATCTTCAATATCAACATCTGAATCAAGCACAACAACCGAAGTACCAACATCAGCGACAGCTTCATTATCCGGATCTGAATCAAGCACAAGAGCAACTACAGAGTTGCCAACAACATCTGAAGAAACCACGAGCACATCTTCAATATCAACATCTGAATCAAGCACAACAACCGAAGTACCAACATCAGCGACAGCTTCATTATCCGGATCTGAATCAAGCACAAGAACAACTACAGAGTTGCCAACAACATCTGAAGAAACCACGAGCACATCTTCAATATCAACATCTGAATCAAGCACAACAACCGAGGTACCAACATCAGAGACAGCTTCATTATCCGGATCTGAATCAAGCACAAGAACAACTACAGAGTTGCCAACAACATCTGAAGAAACCACGAGCACATCTTCAATATCAACATCTGAATCAAGCACAACAACCGAAGTACCAACATCAGCGACAGCTTCATTACCCGGATCTGAATCAAGCACAAGAACAACTACAGAGTTGCCAACAACATCTGAAGAAACCACGAGCACATCTTCAATATCAACATCTGAATCAAGCACAACAACCGAAGTACCAACATCAGCGACAGCTTCATTATCCGGATCTGAATCAAGCACAAGAACAACTACAGAGTTGCCAACAACATCTGAAGAAACCACGAGCACATCTTCAATATCAACATCTGAATCAAGCACAACAACCGAGGTACCAACATCAGCGACAGCTTCATTACCTGGATCTGAATCAAGCACAAGAACAACTACAGAGTTGCCAACAACATCTGAAGAAACCACGAGCACATCTTCAATATCAACATCTGAATCAAGCACAACAACCGAAGTACCAACATCAGCGACAGCTTCATTATCCGGATCTGAATCAAGCACAAGAACAACTACAGAGTTGCCAACAACATCTGAAGAAACCACGAGCACATCTTCAATATCAACACCTGAATCAAGCACAACAACCGAGGTACCAACATCAGAGACAGCTTCATTATCCAGATCTGAATCAAGCACAAGAACAACTACAGAGTTGCCAACAACATCTGAAGAAACCACGAGCACATCTTCAATATCAACATCTGAATCAAGCACAACAACCGAAGTACCAACATCAGCGACAGCTTCATTATCCGGATCTGAATCAAGCACAAGAACAACTACAGAGTTGCCAACAACATCTGAAGAAACCACGAGCACATCTTCAATATCAACATCTGAATCGAGCACAACAACCGAGGTACCAACATCAGAGACAGCTTCATTATCCAGATCTGAATCAAGCACAAGAACAACTACAGAGTTGCCAACAACATCTGAAGAAACCACAAGCACATCTTCAATATCAACATCTGAATCAAGCACAACAACCGAGGTACCAACATCAGCGACAGCTTCATTATCCGGATCTGAATCAAGCACAAGAACAACTACAGAGTTGCCAACAACATCTGAAGAAACCACGAGCACATCTTCAATATCAACATCTGAATCAAGCACAACAACCGAAGTACCAACATCAGCGACAGCTTCATTATCCGGATCTGAATCAAGCACAAGAACAACTACAGAGTTGCCAACAACATCTGAAGAAACCACGAGCACATCTTCAATATCAACATCTGAATCAAGCACAACAACCGAAGTACCAACATCAGCGACAGCTTCATTATCCGGATCTGAATCAAGCACAAGAACAACTACAGAGTTGCCAACAACATCTGAAGAAACCACGAGCACATCTTCAATATCAACATCTGAATTAAGCACAACAACCGAGGCACCAACATCAGAGACAGCTTCATTATCCGGATATGAATCAAGCACAAGAACAACTACAGAGTTGCCAACAACATCTGAAGAAACCACGAGCACATCTTCAATATCAACATCTGAATCAAGCACAACAACCGAAGTACCAACATCAGCGACAGCTTCATTACCCGGATCTGAATCAAGCACAAGAACAACTACAGAGTTGCCAACAACATCTGAAGAAACCACGAGCACATTTTCAATATCAACATCTGAATCAAGCGCAACAACCAAAGTACCAACATCAGCGACAGCTTCATTATCCGGATCTGAATCAAGCACAAGAACAACTACAGAGTTGCCAACAACATCTGAAGAAACCACGAGCACATCTTCAATATCAACATCTGAATCAAGCACAACAACCGAAGTACCAACATCAGAGACAGCTTCATTATCCGGATCTGAATCAAGCACAAGAACAACTACAGAGTTGCCAACAACATCTGAAGAAACCACGAGCACATCTTCAATTTCAACATCTGAATCAAGTACAACAACCGAAGTACCAACATCAGCGACAGCTTCATTACCCGGATCTGAATCAAGCACAAGAACAACTACAGAGTTGCCAACAACATCTGAAGAAACCACGAGCACATCTTCAATATCAACATCAGAATCAAGCACAACAACCGAAGTACCAACATCAGCGACAGCTTCATTATCCGGATCTGAATCAAGCACAAGAACAACTACAGAGTTGCCAACAACATCTGAAGAAACCACGAGCACATCTTCAATATCAACATCTGAATCAAGCACAACAACCGAGGTACCAACATCAGAGACAGCTTTATTATCCAGATCTGAATCAAGCACAAGAACAACTACAGAGTTGCCAACAACATCTGAAGAAACCACGAGCACATCTTCAATATCAACATCTGAATCAAGCACAACAACCGAGGTACCAACATCAGAGACAGCTTCATTATCCGGATCTGAATCAAGCACAAGAACAACTACAGAGTTGCCAACAACATCTGAAGAAACCACGAGCACATCTTCAATATCAACATCTGAATCAAGCACAACAACCGAAGTACCAACATCAGCGACAGCTTCATTATCCGGATCTGAATCAAGCACAAGAACAACTACAGAGTTGCCAACAACATCTGAAGAAACCACGAGCACATCTTCAATATCAACATCTGAATCAAGCACAACAACCGAGGTACCAACATCAGAGACAGCTTCATTATCCGGATCTGAATCAAGCACAAGAACAACTACAGAGTTGCCAACAACATCTGAAGAAACCACGAGCACATCTTCAATATCAACATCTGAATCAAGCACAACAACCGAAGTACCAACATCAGCGACAGCTTCATTACCCGGATCTGAATCAAGCACAAGAACAACTACAGAGTTGCCAACAACATCTGAAGAAACCACGAGCACATCTTCAATATCAACATCTGAATCAAGCACAACAACCGAGGTACCAACATCAGAGACAGCTTCATTATCCGGATCTGAATCAAGCACAAGAACAACTACAGAGTTGCCAACAACATCTGAAGAAACCACGAGCACATCTTCAATATCAACATCTGAATCAAGCACAACAACCGAGGTACCAACATCAGCGACAGCTTCATTACCTGGATCTGAATCAAGCACAAGAACTACTACAGAGTTGCCAACAACATCTGAAGAAACCACGAGCACATCTTCAATATCAACATCTGAATCAAGCACAACAACCGAAGTACCAACATCAGCGACAGCTTCATTATCCGGATCTGAATCAAGCACAAGAACAACTACAGAGTTGCCAACAACATCTGAAGAAACCACGAGCACATCTTCAATATCAACATCTGAATCAAGCACAACAACCGAAGTACCAACATCAGCGACAGCTTCATTATCCGGATCTGAATCAAGCACAAGAACAACTACAGAGTTGCCAACAACATCTGAAGAAACCACGAGCACATCTTCAATATCAACATCTGAATCAAGCACAACAACCGAAGTACCAACATCAGAGACAGCTTCATTATCCGGATCTGAATCAAGCACAAGAACAACTACAGAGTTGCCAACAACATCTGAAGAAACCACGAGCACATCTTCAATTTCAACATCTGAATCAAACACAACAACCGAAGTACCAACATCAGCGACAGCTTCATTACCCGGATCTGAATCAAGCACAAGAACAACTACAGAGTTGCCAACAACATCTGAAGAAACCACGAGCACATCTTCAATATCAACATCTGAATCAAGCACAACAACCGAAGTACCAACATCAGCGACAGCTTCATTATC
Source organism: Meiosimyza platycephala (assembly GCA_963662105.1). Lineage (NCBI taxonomy): Eukaryota > Metazoa > Arthropoda > Insecta > Diptera > Lauxaniidae > Meiosimyza > Meiosimyza platycephala. The sequence continues at coordinate 100,008,125 of OY759208.1, read as the reverse complement.
CGGATCTGAATCAAGCACAAGAACAACTACAGAGTTGCCAACAACATCTGAAGAAACCACGAGCACATCTTCAATATCAACATCTGAATCAAGCACAACAACCGAGGTACCAACATCAGAGACAGCTTCATTATCCAGATCTGAATCAAGCACAAGAACAACTACAGAGTTGCCAACAACATCTGAAGAAACCACGAGCACATCTTCAATATCAACATCTGAATCAAGCACAACAACCGAGGTACCAACATCAGCGACAGCTTCATTATCCGGATCTGAATCAAGCACAAAAACAACTACAGAGTTGCCAACAACATCTGAAGAAACCACGAGCACATCTTCAATATCAACATCTGAATCAAGCACAACAACCGAAGTACCAACATCAGCGACAGCTTCATTATCCGGATCTGAATCAAGCACAAGAACAACTACAGAGTTGCCAACAACATCTGAAGAAACCACGAGCACATCTTCAATATCAACATCTGAATCAAGCACAACAACCGAAGTACCAACATCAGCGACAGCTTCATTATCCGGATCTGAATCAAGCACAAGAACAACTACAGAGTTGCCAACAACATCTGAAGAAACCACGAGCACATCTTCAATATCAACATCTGAATCAAGCACAACAACCGAAGTACCAACATCAGAGACAGCTTCATTATCCGGATCTGAATCAAGCACAAGAACAACTACAGAGTTGCCAACAACATCTGAAGAAACCACGAGCACATCTTCAATATCAACATCTGAATCAAGCACAACAACCGAGGTACCAACATCAGAGACAGCTTCATTATCCAGATCTGAATCAAGCACAAGAACAACTACAGAGTTGCCAACAACATCTGAAGAAACCACGAGCACATCTTCAATATCAACATCTGAATCAAGCACAACAACCGAGGTACCAACATCAGAGACAGCTTCATTATCCGGATCTGAATCAAGCACAAGAACAACTACAGAGTTGCCAACAACATCTGAAGAAACCACGAGCACATCTTCAATATCAACATCTGAATCAAGCACAACAACCGAAGTACCAACATCAGCGACAGCTTCATTATCCGGATCTGAATCAAGCACAAGAACAACTACAGAGTTGCCAACAACATCTGAAGAAACCACGAGCACATCTTCAATATCAACATCTGAATCAAGCACAACAACCGAAGTACCAACATCAGAGACAGCTTCATTATCCGGATCTGAATCAAGCACAAGAACAACTACAGAGTTGCCAACAACATCTGAAGAAACCACGAGCACATCTTCAATATCAACATCTGAATCAAGCACAACAACCGAAGTACCAACATCAGCGACAGCTTCATTACCCGGATCTGAATCAAGCACAAGAACAACTACAGAGTTGCCAACAACATCTGAAGAAACCACGAGCACATCTTCAATATCAACATCTGAATCAAGCACAACAACCGAGGTACCAACATCAGAGACAGCTTCATTATCCGGATCTGAATCAAGCACAAGAACAACTACAGAGTTGCCAACAACATCTGAAGAAACCACGAGCACATCTTCAATATCAACATCTGAATCAAGCACAACAACCGAAGTACCAACATCAGCGACAGCTTCATTACCCGGATCTGAATCAAGCACAAGAACAACTACAGAGTTGCCAACAACATCTGAAGAAACCACGAGCACATCTTCAATATCAACATCTGAATCAAGCACAACAACAGAGGTACCAACATCAGAGACAGCTTCATTATCCGGATCTGAATCAAGCACAAGAACAACTACAGAGTTGCCAACAACATCTGAAGAAACCACGAGCACATCTTCAATATCAACATCTGAATCAAGCACAACAACCGAAGTACCAACATCAGCGACAGCTTCATTACCCGGATCTGAATCAAGCACAAGAACAACTACAGAGTTGCCAACAACATCTGAAGAAACCACGAGCACATCTTCAATATCAACATCTGAATCAAGCACAACAACCGAAGTACCAACATCAGCGACAGCTTCATTATCCGGATCTGAATCAAGCACAAGAACAACTACAGAGTTGCCAACAACATCTGAAGAAACCACGAGCACATCTTCAATATCAACATCTGAATCAAGCACAACAACCGAAGTACCAACATCAGAGACAGCTTCATTATCCGGATCTGAATTAAGCACAAGAACAACTACAGAGTTGCCAACAACATCTGAAGAAACCACGAGCACATCTTCAATTTCAACATCTGAATCAAGCACAACAACCGAAGTACCAACATCAGCGACAGCTTCATTACCCGGATCTGAATCAAGCACAAGAACAACTACAGAGTTGCCAACAACATCTGAAGAAACCACGAGCACATCTTCAATATCAACATCTGAATCAAGCACAACAACCGAAGTACCAACATCAGCGACAGCTTCATTATCCGGATCTGAATCAAGCACAAGAACAACTACAGAGTTGCCAACAACATCTGAAGAAACCACGAGCACATCTTCAATATCAACATCTGAATCAAGCACAACAACCGAAGTACCAACATCAGCGACAGCTTCATTATCCGGATCTGAATCAAGCACAAGAACAACTACAGAGTTGCCAACAACATCTGAAGAAACCACGAGCACATCTTCAATATCAACATCTGAATCAAGCACAACAACCGAGGTACCAACATCAGAGACAGCTTCATTATCCGGATCTGAATCAAGCACAAGAACAACTACAGAGTTGCCAACAACATCTGAAGAAACCACAAGCACATCTTCAATATCAACATCTGAATCAAGCACAACAACCGAAGTACCAACATCAGCGACAGCTTCATTACCCGGATCTGAATCAAGCACAAGAACAACTACAGAGTTGCCAACAACATCTGAAGAAACCACGAGCACATCTTCAATATCAACATCTGAATCAAGCACAACAACCGAAGTACCAACATCAGCGACAGCTTCATTATCCGGATCTGAATCAAGCACAAGAACAACTACAGAGTTGCCAACAACATCTGAAGAAACCACGAGCACATCTTCAATATCAACATCTGAATCAAGCACAACAACCGAGGTACCAACATCAGCGACAGCTTCATTACCTGGATCTGAATCAAGCACAAGAACAACTACAGAGTTGCCAACAACATCTGAAGAAACCACGAGCACATCTTCAATATCAACATCTGAATCAAGCACAACAACCGAAGTACCAACATCAGCGACAGCTTCATTATCCGGATCTGAATCAAGCACAAGAACAACTACAGAGTTGCCAACAACATCTGAAGAAACCACGAGCACATCTTCAATATCAACATCTGAATCAAGCACAACAACCGAGGTACCAACATCAGAGACAGCTTCATTATCCAGATCTGAATCAAGCACAAGAACAACTACAGAGTTGCCAACAACATCTGAAGAAACCACGAGCACATCTTCAATATCAACATCTGAATCAAGCACAACAACCGAAGTACCAACATCAGCGACAGCTTCATTATCCGGATCTGAATCAAGCACAAGAACAACTACAGAGTTGCCAACAACATCTGAAGAAACCACGAGCACATCTTCAATATCAACATCTGAATCGAGCACAACAACCGAGGTACCAACATCAGAGACAGCTTCATTATCCAGATCTGAATCAAGCACAAGAACAACTACAGAGTTGCCAACAACATCTGAAGAGACCACGAGCACATCTTCAATATCAACATCTGAATCAAGCACAACAACCGAGGTACCAACATCAGCGACAGCTTCATTATCCGGATCTGAATCAAGCACAAGAACAACTACAGAGTTGCCAACAACATCTGAAGAAACCACGAGCACATCTTCAATATCAACATCTGAATCAAGCACAACAACCGAAGTACCAACATCAGCGACAGCTTCATTATCCGGATCTGAATCAAGCACAAGAACAACTACAGAGTTGCCAACAACATCTGAAGAAACCACGAGCACATCTTCAATATCAACATCTGAATCAAGCACAACAACCGAAGTACCAACATCAGCGACAGCTTCATTATCCGGATCTGAATCAAGCACAAGAACAACTACAGAGTTGCCAACAACATCTGAAGAAACCACGAGCACATCTTCAATATCAACATCTGAATCAAGCACAACAACCGAGGTACCAACATCAGAGACAGCTTCATTATCCGGATATGAATCAAGCACAAGAACAACTACAGAGTTGCCAACAACATCTGAAGAAACCACGAGCACATCTTCAATATCAACATCTGAATCAAGCACAACAACCGAAGTACCAACATCAGCGACAGCTTCATTACCCGGATCTGAATCAAGCACAAGAACAACTACAGAGTTGCCAACAACATCTGAAGAAACCACGAGCACATTTTCAATATCAACATCTGAATCAAGCACAACAACCGAAGTACCAACATCAGCGACAGCTTCATTATCCGGATCTGAATCAAGCACAAGAACAACTACAGAGTTGCCAACAACATCTGAAGAAACCACGAGCACATCTTCAATATCAACATCTGAATCAAGCACAACAACCGAAGTACCAACATCAGAGACAGCTTCATTATCCGGATCTGAATCAAGCACAAGAACAACTACAGAGTTGCCAACAACATCTGAAGAAACCACGAGCACATCTTCAATTTCAACATCTGAATCAAGTACAACAACCGAAGTACCAACATCAGCGACAGCTTCATTACCCGGATCTGAATCAAGCACAAGAACAACTACAGAGTTGCCAACAACATCTGAAGAAACCACGAGCACATCTTCAATATCAACATCTGAATCAAGCACAACAACCGAAGTACCAACATCAGCGACAGCTTCATTATCCGGATCTGAATCAAGCACAAGAACAACTACAGAGTTGCCAACAACATCTGAAGAAACCACGAGCACATCTTCAATATCAACATCTGAATCAAGCACAACAACCGAGGTACCAACATCAGAGACAGCTTCATTATCCAGATCTGAATCAAGCACAAGAACAACTACAGAGTTGCCAACAACATCTGAAGAAACCACGAGCACATCTTCAATATCAACATCTGAATCAAGCACAACAACCGAGGTACCAACATCAGAGACAGCTTCATTATCCGGATCTGAATCAAGCACAAGAACAACTACAGAGTTGCCAACAACATCTGAAGAAACCACGAGCACATCTTCAATATCAACATCTGAATCAAGCACAACAACCGAAGTACCAACATCAGCGACAGCTTCATTATCCGGATCTGAATCAAGCACAAGAACAACTACAGAGTTGCCAACAACATCTGAAGAAACCACGAGCACATCTTCAATATCAACATCTGAATCAAGCACAACAAGCGAGGTACCAACATCAGAGACAGCTTCATTATCCGGATCTGAATCAAGCACAAGAACAACTACAGAGTTGCCAACAACATCTGAAGAAACCACGAGCACATCTTCAATATCAACATCTGAATCAAGCACAACAACCGAAGTACCAACATCAGCGACAGCTTCATTACCCGGATCTGAATCAAGCACAAGAACAACTACAGAGTTGCCAACAACATCTGAAGAAACCACGAGCACATCTTCAATATCAACATCTGAATCAAGCACAACAACCGAAGTACCAACATCAGCGACAGCTTCATTATCCGGATCTGAATCAAGCACAAGAACAACTACAGAGTTGCCAACAACATCTGAAGAAACCACGAGCACATCTTCAATATCAACATCTGAATCAAGCACAACAACCGAGGTACCAACATCAGCGACAGCTTCATTACCTGGATCTGAATCAAGCACAAGAACAACTACAGAGTTGCCAACAACATCTGAAGAAACCACGAGCACATCTTCAATATCAACATCTGAATCAAGCACAACAACCGAGGTACCAACATCAGCGACAGCTTCATTATCCGGATCTGAATCAAGCACAAGAACAACTACAGAGTTGCCAACAACATCTGAAGAAACCACGAGCACATCTTCAATATCAACATCTGAATCAAGCACAACAACCGAAGTACCAACATCAGCGACAGCTTCATTATCCGGATCTGAATCAAGCACAAGAACAACTACAGAGTTGCCAACAACATCTGAAGAAACCACGAGCACATCTTCAATATCAACATCTGAATCAAGCACAACAACCGAAGTACCAACATCAGCGACAGCTTCATTATCCGGATCTGAATCAAGCACAAGAACAACTACAGAGTTGCCAACAACATCTGAAGAAACCACGAGCACATCTTCAATATCAACATCTGAATCAAGCACAACAACCGAGGTACCAACATCAGAGACAGCTTCATTATCCAGATCTGAATCAAGCACAAGAACAACTACAGAGTTGCCAACAACATCTGAAGAAACCACGAGCACATCTTCAATATCAACATCTGAATCAAGCACAACAACCGAGGTACCAACATCAGAGACAGCTTCATTATCCGGATCTGAATCAAGCACAAGAACAACTACAGAGTTGCCAACAACATCTGAAGAAACCACGAGCACATCTTCAATATCAACATCTGAATCAAGCACAACAACCGAAGTACCAACATCAGCGACAGCTTCATTATCCGGATCTGAATCAAGCACAAGAACAACTACAGAGTTGCCAACAACATCTGAAGAAACCACGAGCACATCTTCAATATCAACATCTGAATCAAGCACAACAACCGAGGTACCAACATCAGAGACAGCTTCATTATCCGGATCTGAATCAAGCACAAGAACAACTACAGAGTTGCCAACAACATCTGAAGAAACCACGAGCACATCTTCAATATCAACATCTGAATCAAGCACAACAACCGAAGTACCAACATCAGCGACAGCTTCATTACCCGGATCTGAATCAAGCACAAGAACAACTACAGAGTTGCCAACAACATCTGAAGAAACCACGAGCACATCTTCAATATCAACATCTGAATCAAGCACAACAACCGAAGTACCAACATCAGCGACAGCTTCATTATCCGGATCTGAATCAAGCACAAGAACAACTACAGAGTTGCCAACAACATCTGAAGAAACCACGAGCACATCTTCAATATCAACATCTGAATCAAGCACAACAACCGAGGTACCAACATCAGCGACAGCTTCATTACCTGGATCTGAATCAAGCACAAGAACAACTACAGAGTTGCCAACAACATCTGAAGAAACCACGAGCACATCTTCAATATCAACATCTGAATCAAGCACAACAACCGAGGTACCAACATCAGCGACAGCTTCATTATCCGGATCTGAATCAAGCACAAGAACAACTACAGAGTTGCCAACAACATCTGAAGAAACCACGAGCACATCTTCAATATCAACATCTGAATCAAGCACAACAACCGAAGTACCAACATCAGCGACAGCTTCATTATCCGGATCTGAATCAAGCACAAGAACAACTACAGAGTTGCCAACAACATCTGAAGAAACCACGACCACATCTTCAATATCAACATCTGAATCAAGCACAACAACAGAGGTACCAACATCAGAGACAGCTTCATTATCCGGATCTGAATCAAGCACAAGAACAACTACAGAGTTGCCAACAACATCTGAAGAAACCACGAGCACATCTTCAATATCAACATCTGAATCAAGCACAACAACCGAAGTACCAACATCAGCGACAGCTTCATTACCCGGATCTGAATCAAGCACAAGAACAACTACAGAGTTGCCAACAACATCTGAAGAAACCACGAGCACATCTTCAATATCAACATCTGAATCAAGCACAACAACCGAAGTACCAACATCAGCGACAGCTTCATTACCCGGATCTGAATCAAGCACAAGAACAACTACAGAGTTGCCAACAACATCTGAAGAAACCACGAGCACATCTTCAATATCAACATCTGAATCAAGCACAACAACCGAAGTACCAACATCAGCGACAGCTTCATTATCCGGATCTGAATCAAGCACAAGAACAACTACAGAGTTGCCAACAACATCTGAAGAAACCACGAGCACATCTTCAATATCAACATCTGAATCAAGCACAACAACCGAGGTACCAACATCAGCGACAGCTTCATTACCTGGATCTGAATCAAGCACAAGAACAACTACAGAGTTGCCAACAACATCTGAAGAAACCACGAGCACATCTTCAATATCAACATCTGAATCAAGCACAACAACCGAGGTACCAACATCAGAGACAGCTTCATTATCCGGATCTGAATCAAGCACAAGAACAACTACAGAGTTGCCAACAACATCTGAAGAAACCACGAGCACATCTTCAATATCAACATCTGAATCAAGCACAACAAGCGAGGTACCAACATCAGAGACAGCTTCATTATCCAGATCTGAATCAAGCACAAGAACAACTACAGAGTTGCCAACAACATCTGAAGAAACCACGAGCACATCTTCAATATCAACATCTGAATCAAGCACAACAACCGAGGTACCAACATCAGAGACAGCTTCATTATCCGGATCTGAATCAAGCACAAGAACAACTACAGAGTTGCCAACAACATCTGAAGAAACCACGAGCACATCTTCAATATCAACATCTGAATCAAGCACAACAACCGAAGTACCAACATCAGCGACAGCTTCATTATCCGGATCTGAATCAAGCACAAGAACAACTACAGAGTTGCCAACAACATCTGAAGAAACCACGAGCACATCTTCAATATCAACATCTGAATCAAGCACAACAAGCGAGGTACCAACATCAGAGACAGCTTCATTATCCGGATCTGAATCAAGCACAAGAACAACTACAGAGTTGCCAACAACATCTGAAGAAACCACGAGCACATCTTCAATATCAACATCTGAATCAAGCACAACAACCGAAGTACCAACATCAGCGACAGCTTCATTACCCGGATCTGAATCAAGCACAAGAACAACTACAGAGTTGCCAACAACATCTGAAGAAACCACGAGCACATCTTCAATATCAACATCTGAATCAAGCACAACAACCGAAGTACCAACATCAGCGACAGCTTCATTATCCGGATCTGAATCAAGCACAAGAACAACTACAGAGTTGCCAACAACATCTGAAGAAACCACGAGCACATCTTCAATATCAACATCTGAATCAAGCACAACAACCGAGGTACCAACATCAGCGACAGCTTCATTACCTGGATCTGAATCAAGCACAAGAACAACTACAGAGTTGCCAACAACATCTGAAGAAACCACGAGCACATCTTCAATATCAACATCTGAATCAAGCACAACAACCGAGGTACCAACATCAGCGACAGCTTCATTATCCGGATCTGAATCAAGCACAAGAACAACTACAGAGTTGCCAACAACATCTGAAGAAACCACGAGCACATCTTCAATATCAACATCTGAATCAAGCACAACAACCGAAGTACCAACATCAGCGACAGCTTCATTATCCGGATCTGAATCAAGCACAAGAACAACTACAGAGTTGCCAACAACATCTGAAGAAACCACGAGCACATCTTCAATATCAACATCTGAATCAAGCACAACAACCGAAGTACCAACATCAGCGACAGCTTCATTATCCGGATCTGAATCAAGCACAAGAACAACTACAGAGTTGCCAACAACATCTGAAGAAACCACGAGCACATCTTCAATATCAACATCTGAATCAAGCACAACAACCGAGGTACCAACATCAGAGACAGCTTCATTATCCAGATCTGAATCAAGCACAAGAACAACTACAGAGTTGCCAACAACATCTGAAGAAACCACGAGCACATCTTCAATATCAACATCTGAATCAAGCACAACAACCGAGGTACCAACATCAGAGACAGCTTCATTATCCGGATCTGAATCAAGCACAAGAACAACTACAGAGTTGCCAACAACATCTGAAGAAACCACGAGCACATCTTCAATATCAACATCTGAATCAAGCACAACAACCGAAGTACCAACATCAGCGACAGCTTCATTATCCGGATCTGAATCAAGCACAAGAACAACTACAGAGTTGCCAACAACATCTGAAGAAACCACGAGCACATCTTCAATATCAACATCTGAATCAAGCACAACAACAGAGGTACCAACATCAGAGACAGCTTCATTATCCGGATCTGAATCAAGCACAAGAACAACTACAGAGTTGCCAACAACATCTGAAGAAACCACGAGCACATCTTCAATATCAACATCTGAATCAAGCACAACAACCGAAGTACCAACATCAGCGACAGCTTCATTACCCGGATCTGAATCAAGCACAAGAACAACTACAGAGTTGCCAACAACATCTGAAGAAACCACGAGCACATCTTCAATATCAACATCTGAATCAAGCACAACAACCGAAGTACCAACATCAGCAACAGCTTCATTATCCGGATCTGAATCAAGCACAAGAACAAATACAGAGTTGCCAACAACATCTGAAGAAACCACGAGCACATCTTCAATATCAACATCTGAATCAAGCACAACAACCGAAGTACCAACATCAGAGACAGCTTCATTATCCGGATCTGAATCAAGCACAAGAACAACTACAGAGTTGCCAACAACATCTGAAGAAACCACGAGCACATCTTCAATTTCAACATCTGAATCAAGCACAACAACCGAAGTACCAACATCAGCGACAGCTTCATTACCCGGATCTGAATCAAGCACAAGAACAACTACAGAGTTGCCAACAACATCTGAAGAAACCACGAGCACATCTTCAATATCAACATCTGAATCAAGCACAACAACCGAAGTACCAACATCAGCGACAGCTTCATTATCCGGATCTGAATCAAGCACAAGAACAACTACAGAGTTGCCAACAACATCTGAAGAAACCACGAGCACATCTTCAATATCAACATCTGAATCAAGCACAACAACCGAGGTACCAACATCAGAGACAGCTTCATTATCCAGATCTGAATCAAGCACAAGAACAACTACAGAGTTGCCAACAACATCTGAAGAAACCACGAGCACATCTTCAATATCAACATCTGAATCAAGCACAACAACCGAGGTACCAACATCAGCGACAGCTTCATTATCCGGATCTGAATCAAGCACAAGAACAACTACAGAGTTGCCAACAACATCTGAAGAAACCACGAGCACATCTTCAATATCAACATCTGAATCAAGCACAACAACCGAAGTACCAACATCAGCGACAGCTTCATTATCCGGATCTGAATCAAGCACAAGAACAACTACAGAGTTGCCAACAACATCTGAAGAAACCACGAGCACATCTTCAATATCAACATCTGAATCAAGCACAACAACCGAAGTACCAACATCAGCGACAGCTTCATTATCCGGATCTGAATCAAGCACAAGAACAACTACAGAGTTGCCAACAACATCTGAAGAAACCACAAGCACATCTTCAATATCAACATCTGAATCAAGCACAACAACCGAAGTACCAACATCAGAGACAGCTTCATTATCCGGATCTGAATCAAGCACAAGAACCACTACAGAGTTGCCAACAACATCTGAAGAAACCACGAGCACATCTTCAATATCAACATCTGAATCAAGCACAACAACCGAGGTACCAACATCAGAGACAGCTTCATTATCCAGATCTGAATCAAGCACAAGAACAACTACAGAGTTGCCAACAACATCTGAAGAAACCACGAGCACATCTTCAATATCAACATCTGAATCAAGCACAACAACCGAGGTACCAACATCAGAGACAGCTTCATTATCCGGATCTGAATCAAGCACAAGAACAACTACAGAGTTGCCAACAACATCTGAAGAAACCACGAGCACATCTTCAATATCAACATCTGAATCAAGCACAACAACCGAAGTACCAACATCAGCGACAGCTTCATTATCCGGATCTGAATCAAGCACAAGAACAACTACAGAGTTGCCAACAACATCTGAAGAAACCACGAGCACATCTTCAATATCAACATCTGAATCAAGCACAACAACCGAGGTACCAACATCAGAGACAGCTTCATTATCCGGATCTGAATCAAGCACAAGAACAACTACAGAGTTGCCAACAACATCTGAAGAAACCACGAGCACATCTTCAATATCAACATCTGAATCAAGCACAACAACCGAAGTACCAACATCAGCGACAGCTTCATTACCCGGATCTGAATCAAGCACAAGAACAACTACAGAGTTGCCAACAACATCTGAAGAAACCACGAGCACATCTTCAATATCAACATCTGAATCAAGCACAACAACCGAAGTACCAACATCAGCGACAGCTTCATTATCCGGATCTGAATCAAGCACAAGAACAACTACAGAGTTGCCAACAACATCTGAAGAAACCACGAGCACATCTTCAATATCAACATCTGAATCAAGCACAACAACCGAAGTACCAACATCAGCGACAGCTTCATTATCCGGATCTGAATCAAGCACAAGAACAACTACAGAGTTGCCAACAACATCTGAAGAAACCACGAGCACATCTTCAATATCAACATCTGAATCAAGCACAACAACCGAGGTACCAACATCAGACACAGCTTCATTATCCGGATCTGAATCAAGCACAAGAACAACTACAGAGTTGCCAACAACATCTGAAGAAACCACGAGCACATCTTCAATATCAACATCTGAATCAAGCACAACAACCGAGGTACCAACATCAGCGACAGCTTCATTATCCGGATCTGAATCAAGCACAAGAACAACTACAGAGTTGCCAACAACATCTGAAGAAACCACGAGCACATCTTCAATATCAACATCTGAATCAAGCACAACAACCGAGGTACCAACATCAGCGACAGCTTCATTATCCGGATCTGAATCAAGCACAAGAACAACTACAGAGTTGCCAACAACATCTGAAGAAACCACGAGCACATCTTCAATATCAACATCTGAATCAAGCACAACAACCGAAGTACCAACATCAGCGACAGCTTCATTATCCGGATCTGAATCAAGCACAAGAACAACTACAGAGTTGCCAACAACATCTGAAGAAACCACGAGCACATCTTCAATATCAACATCTGAATCAAGCACAACAACCGAGGTACCAACATCAGCGACAGCTTCATTATCCGGATCTGAATCAAGCACAAGAACAACTACAGAGTTGCCAACAACATCTGAAGAAACCACGAGCACATCTTCAATATCAACATCTGAATCAAGCACAACAACCGAAGTACCAACATCAGCGACAGCTTCATTACCCGGATCTGAATCAAGCACAAGAACAACTACAGAGTTGCCAACAACATCTGAAGAAACCACGAGCACATCTTCCATATCAACATCTGAATCAAGCACAACAACCGAAGTACCAACATCAGCGACAGCTTCATTATCCGGATCTGAATCAAGCACAAGAACAACTACAGAGTTGCCAACAACATCTGAAGAAACCACGAGCACATCTTCAATATCAACATCTGAATCAAGCACAACAACCGAGGTACCAACATCAGAGACAGCTTCATTATCCGGATCTGAATCAAGCACAAGAACAACTACAGAGTTGCCAACAACATCTGAAGAAACCACGAGCACATCTTCAATATCAACATCTGAATCAAGCACAACAACCGAGGTACCAACATCAGCGACAGCTTCATTATCCGGATCTGAATCAAGCACAAGAACAACTACAGAGTTGCCAACAACATCTGAAGAAACCACGAGCACATCTTCAATATCAACATCTGAATCAAGCACAACAACCGAAGTACCAACATCAGCGACAGCTTCATTATCCGGATCTGAATCAAGCACAAGAACAACTACAGAGTTGCCAACAACATCTGAAGAAACCACGAGCACATCTTCAATATCAACATCTGAATCAAGCACAACAACCGAAGTACCAACATCAGCGACAGCTTCATTATCTGGATCTGAATCAAGCACAAGAACAACTACAGAGTTGCCAACAACATCTGAAGAAACCACGAGCACATCTTCAATATCAACATCTGATTCAAGCACAACAACCGAAGTACCAACATCAGAGACAGCTTCATTATCCGGATCTGAATCAAGCACAAGAACCACTACAGAGTTGCCAACAACATCTGAAGAAACCACGAGCACATCTTCAATATCAACATCTGAATCAAGCACAACAACCGAGGTACCAACATCAGAGACAGCTTCATTATCCAGATCTGAATCAAGCACAAGAACAACTACAGAGTTGCCAACAACATCTGAAGAAACCACGAGCACATCTTCAATATCAACATCTGAATCAAGCACAACAACCGAGGTACCAACATCAGAGACAGCTTCATTATCCGGATCTGAATCAAGCACAAGAACAACTACAGAGTTGCCAACAACATCTGAAGAAACCACGAGCACATCTTCAATATCAACATCTGAATCAAGCACAACAACCGAAGTACCAACATCAGCGACAGCTTCATTATCCGGATCTGAATCAAGCACAAGAACAACTACAGAGTTGCCAACAACATCTGAAGAAACCACGAGCACATCTTCAATATCAACATCTGAATCAAGCACAACAACCGAGGTACCAACATCAGAGACAGCTTCATTATCCGGATCTGAATCAAGCACAAGAACAACTACAGAGTTGCCAACAACATCTGAAGAAACCACGAGCCCATCTTCAATATCAACATCTGAATCAAGCACAACAACCGAAGTACCAACATCAGCGACAGCTTCATTACCCGGATCTGAATCAAGCACAAGAACAACTACAGAGTTGCCAACAACATCTGAAGAAACCACGAGCACATCTTCAATATCAACATCTGAATCAAGCACAACAACCGAAGTACCAACATCAGCGACAGCTTCATTATCCGGATCTGAATCAAGCACAAGAACAACTACAGAGTTGCCAACAACATCTGAAGAAACCACGAGCACATCTTCAATATCAACATCTGAATCAAGCACAACAACCGAAGTACCAACATCAGCGACAGCTTCATTACCCGGATCTGAATCAAGCACAAGAACAACTACAGAGTTGCCAACAACATCTGAAGAAACCACGAGCACATCTTCAATATCAACATCTGAATCAAGCACAACAACCGAAGTACCAACATCAGCGACAGCTTCATTATCCGGATCTGAATCAAGCACAAGAACAACTACAGAGTTGCCAACAACATCTGAAGAAACCACGAGTACATCTTCAATATCAACATCTGAATCAAGCACAACAACCGAAGTACCAACATCAGCGACAGCTTCGTTATCCGGATCTGAATCAAGCACAAGAACAACTACAGAGTTGCCAACAACATCTGAAGAAACCACGAGCACATCTTCAATATCAACATCTGAATCAAGCACAACAACCGAAGTACCAACATCAGCGACAGCTTCGTTATCCGGATCTGAATCAAGCACAAGAACAACTACAGAGTTGCCAACAACATCTGAAGAAACCACGAGCACATCTTCCATATCAACATCTGAATCAAGCACAACAACCGAAGTACCAACATCAGCGACAGCTTCATTACCCGGATCTGAATCAAGCACAAGAACAACTACAGAGTTGCCAACAACATCTGAAGAAACCACGAGCACATCTTCAATATCAACATCTGAATCAAGCACAACAACCGAGGTACCAACATCAGCGACAGCTTCATTATCCGGATCTGAATCAAGCACAAGAACAACTACAGAGTTGCCAACAACATCTGAAGAAACCACGAGCACATCTTCAATATCAACATCTGAATCAAGCACAACAACCGAAGTACCAACATCAGCGACAGCTTCGTTATCCGGATCTGAATCAAGCACAAGAACAACTACAGAGTTGCCAACAACATCTGAAGAAACCACGAGCACATCTTCCATATCAACATCTGAATCAAGCACAACAACCGAAGTACCAACATCAGCGACAGCTTCATTATCCGGATCTGAATCAAGCACAAGAACAACTACAGAGTTGCCAACAACATCTGAAGAAACCACGAGCACATCTTCAATATCAACATCTGAATCAAGCACAACAACCGAGGTACCAACATCAGCGACAGCTTCATTATCCGGATCTGAATCAAGCACAAGAACAACTACAGAGTTGCCAACAACATCTGAAGAAACCACGAGCACATCTTCAATATCAACATCTGAATCAAGCACAACAACCGAAGTACCAACATCAGCGACAGCTTCATTATCCGGATCTGAATCAAGCACAAGAACAACTACAGAGTTGCCAACAACATCTGAAGAAACCACGAGCACATCTTCAATATCAACATCTGAATCAAGCACAACAACCGAAGTACCAACATCAGCGACAGCTTCATTATCCGGATCTGAATCAAGCACAAGAACAACTACAGAGTTGCCAACAACATCTGAAGAAACCACGAGCACATCTTCAATATCAACATCTGAATCAAGCACAACAACCGAAGTACCAACATCAGAGACAGCTTCATTATCCGGATCTGAATCAAGCACAAGAACCACTACAGAGTTGCCAACAACATCTGAAGAAACCACGAGCACATCTTCAATATCAACATCTGAATCAAGCACAACAACCGAGGTACCAACATCAGAGACAGCTTCATTATCCAGATCTGAATCAAGCACAAGAACAACTACAGAGTTGCCAACAACATCTGAAGAAACCACGAGCACATCTTCAATATCAACATCTGAATCAAGCACAACAACCGAGGTACCAACATCAGAGACAGCTTCATTATCCAGATCTGAATCAAGCACAAGAACAACTACAGAGTTGCCAACAACATCTGAAGAAACCACGAGCACATCTTCAATATCAACATCTGAATCAAGCACAACAACCGAGGTACCAACATCAGCGACAGCTTCATTATCCGGATCTGAATCAAGCACAAGAACAACTACAGAGTTGCCAACAACATCTGAAGAAACCACGAGCACATCTTCAATATCAACATCTGAATCAAGCACAACAACCGAAGTACCAACATCAGCGACAGCTTCATTATCCGGATCTGAATCAAGCACAAGAACAACTACAGAGTTGCCAACAACATCTGAAGAAACCACGAGCACATCTTCAATATCAACATCTGAATCAAGCACAACAACCGAAGTACCAACATCAGCGACAGCTTCATTATCCGGATCTGAATCAAGCACAAGAACAACTACAGAGTTGCCAACAACATCTGAAGAAACCACGAGCACATCTTCAATATCAACATCTGAATCAAGCACAACAACCGAAGTACCAACATCAGAGACAGCTTCATTATCCGGATCTGAATCAAGCACAAGAACCACTACAGAGTTGCCAACAACATCTGAAGAAACCACGAGCACATCTTCAATATCAACATCTGAATCAAGCACAACAACCGAGGTACCAACATCAGAGACAGCTTCATTATCCAGATCTGAATCAAGCACAAGAACAACTACAGAGTTGCCAACAACATCTGAAGAAACCACGAGCACATCTTCAATATCAACATCTGAATCAAGCACAACAACCGAGGTACCAACATCAGAGACAGCTTCATTATCCGGATCTGAATCAAGCACAAGAACAACTACAGAGTTGCCAACAACATCTGAAGAAACCACGAGCACATCTTCAATATCAACATCTGAATCAAGCACAACAACCGAAGTACCAACATCAGCGACAGCTTCATTATCCGGATCTGAATCAAGCACAAGAACAACTACAGAGTTGCCAACAACATCTGAAGAAACCACGAGCACATCTTCAATATCAACATCTGAATCAAGCACAACAACCGAGGTACCAACATCAGAGACAGCTTCATTATCCGGATCTGAATCAAGCACAAGAACAACTACAGAGTTGCCAACAACATCTGAAGAAACCACGAGCCCATCTTCAATATCAACATCTGAATCAAGCACAACAACCGAAGTACCAACATCAGCGACAGCTTCATTACCCGGATCTGAATCAAGCACAAGAACAACTACAGAGTTGCCAACAACATCTGAAGAAACCACGAGCACATCTTCAATATCAACATCTGAATCAAGCACAACAACCGAGGTACCAACATCAGACACAGCTTCATTATCCGGATCTGAATCAAGTACAAGAACAACTACAGAGTTGCCAACAACATCTGAAGAAACCACGAGCACATCTTCAATATCAACATCTGAATCAAGCACAACAACCGGAGTACCAACATCAGCGACAGCTTCATTACCCGTATCTGAATCAAGCACAAGAACAACTACAGAGTTGCCAACAACATCTGAAGAAACCACGAGCACATCTTCAATATCAACATCTGAATCAAGCACAACAACCGAAGTACCAACATCAGCGACAGCTTCATTATCCGGATCTGAATCAAGCACAAGAACAACTACAGAGTTGCCAACAACATCTGAAGAAACCACGAGCACATCTTCAATATCAACATCTGAATCAAGCACAACAACCGAGGTACCAACATCAGAGACAGCTTCATTATCCGGATCTGAATCAAGCACAAGAACAACTACAGAGTTGCCAACAACATCTGAAGAAACCACGAGCACATCTTCAATATCAACATCTGAATCAAGCACAACAACCGAGGTACCAACATCAGAGACAGCTTCATTATCCGGATCTGAATCAAGCACAAGAACAACTACAGAGTTGCCAACAACATCTGAAGAAACCACGAGCACATCTTCAATATCAACATCTGAATCAAGCACAACAACCGAAGTACCAACATCAGCGACAGCTTCATTACCCGGATCTGAATCAAGCACAAGAACAACTACAGAGTTGCCAACAACATCTGAAGAAACCACGAGCACATCTTCAATATCAACATCTGAATCAAGCACAACAACCGAAGTACCAACATCAGCGACAGCTTCATTATCCGGATCTGAATCAAGCACAAGAACAACTACAGAGTTGCCAACAACATCTGAAGAAACCACGAGCACATCTTCAATATCAACATCTGAATCAAGCACAACAACCGAGGTACCAACATCAGACACAGCTTCATTATCCGGATCTGAATCAAGCACAAGAACAACTACAGAGTTGCCAACAACATCTGAAGAAACCACGAGCACATCTTCAATATCAACATCTGAATCAAGCACAACAACCGAGGTACCAACATCAGAGACAGCTTCATTATCCAGATCTGAATCAAGCACAAGAACAACTACAGAGTTGCCAACAACATCTGAAGAAACCACGAGCACATCTTCAATATCAACATCTGAATCAAGCACAACAACCGAGGTACCAACATCAGAGACAGCTTCATTATCCAGATCTGAATCAAGCACAAGAACAACTACAGAGTTGCCAACAACATCTGAAGAAACCACGAGCACATCTTCAATATCAACATCTGAATCAAGCACAACAACCGAGGTACCAACATCAGCGACAGCTTCATTATCCGGATCTGAATCAAGCACAAGAACAACTACAGAGTTGCCAACAACATCTGAAGAAACCACGAGCACATCTTCAATTTCAACATCTGAATCAAGCACAACAACCGAAGTACCAACATCAGCGACAGCTTCATTACCCGGATCTGAATCAAGCACAAGAACAACTACAGAGTTGCCAACAACATCTGAAGAAACCACGAGCACATCTTCAATATCAACATCTGAATCAAGCACAACAACCGAAGTACCAACATCAGCGACAGCTTCATTATCCGGATCTGAATCAAGCACAAGAACAACTACAGAGTTGCCAACAACATCTGAAGAAACCACGAGCACATCTTCAATATCTACATCTGAATCAAGCACAACAACCGAGGTACCAACATCAGAGACAGCTTCATTATCCAGATCTGAATCAAGCACAAGAACAACTACAGAGTTGCCAACAACATCTGAAGAAACCACGAGCACATCTTCAATATCAACATCTGAATCAAGCACAACAACCGAGGTACCAACATCAGCGACAGCTTCATTATCCGGATCTGAATCAAGCACAAGAACAACTACAGAGTTGCCAACAACATCTGAAGAAACCACGAGCACATCTTCAATATCAACATCTGAATCAAGCACAACAACCGAAGTACCAACATCAGCGACAGCTTCATTATCCGGATCTGAATCAAGCACAAGAACAACTACAGAGTTGCCAACAACATCTGAAGAAACCACGAGCACATCTTCAATATCAACATCTGAATCAAGCACAACAACCGAGGTACCAACATCAGAGACAGCTTCATTATCCGGATCTGAATCAAGCACAAGAACAACTACAGAGTTGCCAACAACATCTGAAGAAACCACGAGCACATCTTCAATATCAACATCTGAATCAAGCTCAACAACCGAAGTACCAACATCAGCGACAGCTTCATTACCCGGATCTGAATCAAGCACAAGAACAACTACAGAGTTGCCAACAACATCTGAAGAAACCACGAGCACATCTTCAATATCAACATCTGAATCAAGCACAACAACCGAAGTACCAACATCAGCGACAGCTTCATTATCCGGATCTGAATCAAGCACAAGAACAACTACAGAGTTGCCAACAACATCTGAAGAAACCACGAGCACATCTTCAATATCAACATCTGAATCAAGCACAACAACCGAAGTACCAACATCAGAGACAGCTTCATTATCCGGATCTGAATCAAGCACAAGAACCACTACAGAGTTGCCAACAACATCTGAAGAAACCACGAGCACATCTTCAATATCAACATCTGAATCAAGCACAACAACCGAGGTACCAACATCAGAGACAGCTTCATTATCCAGATCTGAATCAAGCACAAGAACAACTACAGAGTTGCCAACAACATCTGAAGAAACCACGAGCACATCTTCAATATCAACATCTGAATCAAGCACAACAACCGAGGTACCAACATCAGAGACAGCTTCATTATCCGGATCTGAATCAAGCACAAGAACAACTACAGAGTTGCCAACAACATCTGAAGAAACCACGAGCACATCTTCAATATCAACATCTGAATCAAGCACAACAACCGAAGTACCAACATCAGCGACAGCTTCATTATCCGGATCTGAATCAAGCACAAGAACAACTACAGAGTTGCCAACAACATCTGAAGAAACCACGAGCACATCTTCAATATCAACATCTGAATCAAGCACAACAACCGAAGTACCAACATCAGAGACAGCTTCATTATCCGGATCTGAATCAAGCACAAGAACAACTACAGAGTTGCCAACAACATCTGAAGAAACCACGAGCACATCTTCAATATCAACATCTGAATCAAGCACAACAACCGAAGTACCAACATCAGCGACAGCTTCATTACCCGGATCTGAATCAAGCACAAGAACAACTACAGAGTTGCCAACAACATCTGAAGAAACCACGAGCACATCTTCAATATCAACATCTGAATCAAGCACAACAACCGAAGTACCAACATCAGCGACAGCTTCATTATCCGGATCTGAATCAAGCACAAGAACAACTACAGAGTTGCCAACAACATCTGAAGAAACCACGAGCACATCTTCAATATCAACATCTGAATCAAGCACAACAACCGAGGTACCAACATCAGAGACAGCTTCATTATCCAGATCTGAATCAAGCACAAGAACAACTACAGAGTTGCCAACAACATCTGAAGAAACCACGAGCACATATTCAATATCAACATCTGAATCAAGCACAACAACCGAGGTACCAACATCAGAGACAGCTTCATTATCCAGATCTGAATCAAGCACAAGAACAACTACAGAGTTGCCAACAACATCTGAAGAAACCACGAGCACATCTTCAATATCAACATCTGAATCAAGCACAACAACCGAGGTACCAACATCAGAGACAGCTTCATTATCCGGATCTGAATCAAGCACAAGAACAACTACAGAGTTGCCAACAACATCTGAAGAAACCACGAGCACATCTTCAATATCAACATCTGAATCAAGCACAACAACCGAGGTACCAACATCAGAGACAGCTTCATTATCCGGATCTGAATCAAGCACAAGAACAACTACAGAGTTGCCAACAACATCTGAAGAAACCACGAGCACATCTTCAATATCAACATCTGAATCAAGCACAACAACCGAAGTACCAACATCAGCGACAGCTTCATTATCCGGATCTGAATCAAGCACAAGAACAACTACAGAGTTGCCAACAACATCTGAAGAAACCACGAGCACATCTTCAATATCAACATCTGAATCAAGCACAACAACCGAGGTACCAACATCAGAGACAGCTTCATTATCCGGATCTGAATCAAGCACAAGAACAACTACAGAGTTGCCAACAACATCTGAAGAAACCACGAGCACATCTTCAATATCAACATCTGAATCAAGCACAACAACCGAAGTACCAACATCAGCGACAGCTTCATTATCCGGATCTGAATCAAGCACAAGAACAACTACAGAGTTGCCAACAACATCTGAAGAAACCACGAGCACATCTTCAATATCAACATCTGAATCAAGCACAACAACCGAGGTACCAACATCAGAGACAGCTTCATTATCCGGATCTGAATCAAGCACAAGAACAACTACAGAGTTGCCAACAACATCTGAAGAAACCACGAGCACATCTTCAATATCAACATCTGAATCAAGCACAACAACCGAAGTACCAACATCAGCGACAGCTTCATTACCCGGATCTGAATCAAGCACAAGAACAACTACAGAGTTGCCAACAACATCTGAAGAAACCACGAGCACATCTTCAATATCAACATCTGAATCAAGCACAACAACCGAAGTACCAACATCAGCGACAGCTTCATTATCCGGATCTGAATCAAGCACAAGAACAACTACAGAGTTGCCAACAACATCTGAAGAAACCACGAGCACATCTTCAATATCAACATCTGAATCAAGCACAACAACCGAGGTACCAACATCAGCGACAGCTTCATTACCTGGATCTGAATCAAGCACAAGAACAACTACAGAGTTGCCAACAACATCTGAAGAAACCACGAGCACATCTTCAATATCAACATCTGAATCAAGCACAACAACCGAGGTACCAACATCAGCGACAGCTTCATTATCCGGATCTGAATCAAGTACAAGAACAACTACAGAGTTGCCAACAACATCTGAAGAAACCACGAGCACATCTTCAATATCAACATCTGAATCAAGCACAACAACCGAAGTACCAACATCAGCGACAGCTTCATTATCCGGATCTGAATCAAGCACAAGAACAACTACAGAGTTGCCAACAACATCTGAAGAAACCACGAGCACATCTTCAATATCAACAGCTTCATCAACAAGCACAACAACCGAAGTACCAACATCAGCGACAGCTTCATTATCCGGATCTGAATCAAGCACAAGAACAACTACAGAGTTGCCAACAACATCTGAAGAAACCACGAGCAGATCTTCAATATCAACATCTGAATCAAGCACAACAACCGAAGTACCAACATCAGCGACAGCTTCATTACCCGGATCTGAATCAAGCACAAGAACAACTACAGAGTTGCCAACAACATCTGAAGAAACCACGAGCACATCTTCAATATCAACATCTGAATCAAGCACAACAACCGAAGTACCAACATCAGCGACAGCTTCATTATCCGGATCTGAATCAAGCACAAGAACAACTACAGAGTTGCCAACAACATCTGAAGAAACCACGAGCACATCTTCAATATCAACATCTGAATCAAGCACAACAACCGAAGTACCAACATCAGAGACAGCTTCATTATCCGGATCTGAATCAAGCACAAGAACCACTACAGAGTTGCCAACAACATCTGAAGAAACCACGAGCACATCTTCAATATCAACATCTGAATCAAGCACAACAACCGAGGTACCAACATCAGAGACAGCTTCATTATCCAGATCTGAATCAAGCACAAGAACAACTACAGAGTTGCCAACAACATCTGAAGAAACCACGAGCACATCTTCAATATCAACATCTGAATCAAGCACAACAACCGAGGTACCAACATCAGAGACAGCTTCATTATCCGGATCTGAATCAAGCACAAGAACAACTACAGAGTTGCCAACAACATCTGAAGAAACCACGAGCACATCTTCAATATCAACATCTGAATCAAGCACAACAACCGAAGTACCAACATCAGCGACAGCTTCATTATCCGGATCTGAATCAAGCACAAGAACAACTACAGAGTTGCCAACAACATCTGAAGAAACCACGAGCACATCTTCAATATCAACATCTGAATCAAGCACAACAACCGAAGTACCAACATCAGAGACAGCTTCATTATCCGGATCTGAATCAAGCACAAGAACCACTACAGAGTTGCCAACAACATCTGAAGAAACCACGAGCACATCTTCAATATCAACATCTGAATCAAGCACAACAACCGAGGTACCAACATCAGAGACAGATTCATTATCCAGATCTGAATCAAGCACAAGAACAACTACAGAGTTGCCAACAACATCTGAAGAAACCACGAGCACATCTTCAATATCAACATCTGAATCAAGCACAACAACCGAGGTACCAACATCAGAGACAGCTTCATTATCCGGATCTGAATCAAGCACAAGAACAACTACAGAGTTGCCAACAACATCTGAAGAAACCACGAGCACATCTTCAATATCAACATCTGAATCAAGCACAACAACCGAAGTACCAACATCAGCGACAGCTTCATTACCCGGGTCTGAATCAAGCACAAGAACAACTACAGAGTTGCCAACAACATCTGAAGAAACCACGAGCACATCTTCAATATCAACATCTGAATCAAGCACAACAACCGAAGTACCAACATCAGCGACAGCTTCATTATCCGGATCTGAATCAAGCACAAGAACAACTACAGAGTTGCCAACAACATCTGAAGAAACCACGAGCACATCTTCAATATCAACATCTGAATCAAGCACAACAACCGAAGTACCAACATCAGAGACAGCTTCATTATCCGGATCTGAATCAAGCACAAGAACAACTACAGAGTTGCCAAAAACATCTGAAGAAACCACGAGCACATCTTCAATTTCAACATCTGAATCAAGTACAACAACCGAAGTACCAACATCAGCGACAGCTTCATTACCCGGATCTGAATCAAGCACAAGAACAACTACAGAGTTGCCAACAACATCTGAAGAAACCACGAGCACATCTTCAATATCAACATCTGAATCAAGCACAACAACCGAAGTACCAACATCAGCGACAGCTTCATTATCCGGATCTGAATCAAGCACAAGAACGACTACAGAGTTGCCAACAACATCTGAAGAAACCACGAGCACATCTTCAATATCAACATCTGAATCAAGCACAACAACCGAGGTACCAACATCAGAGACAGCTTCATTATCCAGATCTGAATCAAGCACAAGAACAACTACAGAGTTGCCAACAACATCTGAAGAAACCACGAGCACATCTTCAATATCAACATCTGAATCAAGCACAACAACCGAGGTACCAACATCAGAGACAGCTTCATTATCCGGATCTGAATCAAGCACAAGAACAACTACAGAGTTGCCAACAACATCTGAAGAAACCACGAGCACATCTTCAATATCAACATCTGAATCAAGCACAACAACCGAAGTACCAACATCAGCGACAGCTTCATTATCCGGATCTGAATCAAGCACAAGAACAACTACAGAGTTGCCAACAACATCTGAAGAAACCACGAGCACATCTTCAATATCAACATCTGAATCAAGCACAACAACCGAGGTACCAACATCAGAGACAGCTTCATTATCCGGATCTGAATCAAGCACAAGAACAACTACAGAGTTGCCAACAACATCTGAAGAAACCACGAGCACATCTTCAATATCAACATCTGAATCAAGCACAACAACCGAAGTACCAACATCAGCGACAGCTTCATTACCCGGATCTGAATCAAGCACAAGAACAACTACAGAGTTGCCAACAACATCTGAAGAAACCACGAGCACATCTTCAATATCAACATCTGAATCAAGCACAACAACCGAAGTACCAACATCAGCGACAGCTTCATTATCCGGATCTGAATCAAGCACAAGAACAACTACAGACTTGCCAACAACATCTGAAGAAACCACGAGCACATCTTCAATATCAACATCTGAATCAAGCACAACAACCGAGGTACCAACATCAGCGACAGCTTCATTACCCGGATCTGAATCAAGCACAAGAACAACTACAGAGTTGCCAACAACATCTGAAGAAACCACGAGCACATCTTCAATATCAACATCTGAATCAAGCACAACAACCGAGGTACCAACATCAGAGACAGCTTCATTATCCGGATCTGAATCAAGCACAAGAACAACTACAGAGTTGCCAACCACATCTGAAGAAACCACGAGCACATCTTCAATATCAACATCTGAATCAAGCACAACAACCGAAGTACCAACATCAGAGACAGCTTCATTATCCGGATCTGAATCAAGCACAAGAACAACTACAGAGTTGCCAACAACATCTGAAGAAACCACGAGCACATCTTCAATATCAACATCTGAATCAAGCACAACAACCGAAGTACCAACATCAGCGACAGCTTCATTACCCGGATCTGAATCAAGCACAAGAACAACTACAGAGTTGCCAACAACATCTGAAGAAACCACGAGCACATCTTCAATATCAACATCTGAATCAAGCACAACAACCGAAGTACCAACATCAGCGACAGCTTCATTATCCGGATCTGAATCAAGCACAAGAACAACTACAGAGTTGCCAACAACATCTGAAGAAACCACGAGCACATCTTCAATATCAACATCTGAATCAAGCACAACAACCGAGGTACCAACATCAGAGACAGCTTCATTATCCAGATCTGAATCAAGCACAAGAACAACTACAGAGTTGCCAACAACATCTGAAGAAACCACGAGCACATCTTCAATATCAACATCTGAATCAAGCACAACAACCGAGGTACCAACATCAGAGACAGCTTCATTATCCGGATCTGAATCAAGCACAAGAACAACTACAGAGTTGCCAACAACATCTGAAGAAACCACGAGCACATCTTCAATATCAACATCTGAATCAAGCACAACAACCGAAGTACCAACATCAGCGACAGCTTCATTATCCGGATCTGAATCAAGCACAAGAACAACTACAGAGTTGCCAACAACATCTGAAGAAACCACGAGCACATCTTCAATATCAACATCTGAATCAAGCACAACAACCGAGGTACCAACATCAGCGACAGCTTCATTATCCGGATCTGAATCAAGCACAAGAACAACTACAGAGTTGCCAACAACATCTGAAGAAACCACGAGCACATCTTCAATATCAACATCTGAATCAAGCACAACAACCGAAGTACCAACATCAGCGACAGCTTCATTACCCGGATCTGAATCAAGCACAAGAACAACTACAGAGTTGCCAACAACATCTGAAGAAACCACGAGCACATCTTCAATATCAACATCTGAATCAAGCACAACAACCGAAGTACCAACATCAGCGACAGCTTCATTATCCGGATCTGAATCAAGCACAAGAACAACTACAGAGTTGCCAACAACATCTGAAGAAACCACGAGCACATCTTCAATATCAACATCTGAATCAAGCACAACAACCGAGGTACCAACATCAGCGACAGCTTCATTACCCGGATCTGAATCAAGCACAAGAACAACTACAGAGTTGCCAACAACATCTGAAGAAACCACGAGCACATCTTCAATATCAACATCTGAATCAAGCACAACAACCGAGCTACCAACATCAGCGACAGCTTCATTATCCGGATCTGAATCAAGCACAAGAACAACTACAGAGTTGCCAACAACATCTGAAGAAACCACGAGCACATCTTCAATATCAACATCTGAATCAAGCACAACAACCGAGGTACCAACATCAGCGACAGCTTCATTATCCAGATCTGAATCAAGCACAAGAACAACTACAGAGTTGCCAACAACATCTGAAGAAACCACGAGCACATCTTCAATATCAACATCTGAATCAAGCACAACAACCGAAGTACCAACATCAGCGACAGCTTCATTATCCGGATCTGAATCAAGCACAAGAACAACTACAGAGTTGCCAACAACATCTGAAGAAACCACGAGCACATCTTCAATATCAACATCTGAATCAAGCACAACAACCGAGGTACCAACATCAGCGACAGCTTCATTATCCGGATCTGAATCAAGCACAAGAACAACTACAGAGTTGCCAACAACATCTGAAGAAACCACGAGCACATCTTCAATATCAACATCTGAATCAAGCACAACAACCGATGTACCAACATCAGCGACAGCTTCATTATCCGGATCTGA
Organism: Meiosimyza platycephala; assembly: GCA_963662105.1. NCBI lineage: Eukaryota > Metazoa > Arthropoda > Insecta > Diptera > Lauxaniidae > Meiosimyza > Meiosimyza platycephala. The sequence continues at coordinate 99,979,763 of OY759208.1, read as the reverse complement.
ATCAAGCACAAGAACAACTACAGAGTTGCCAACAACATCTGAAGAAACCACGAGCACATCTTCAATATCAACATCTGAATCAAGCACAACAACCGAGGTACCAACATCAGAGACAGCTTCATTATCCGGATCTGAATCAAGCACAAGAACAACTACAGAGTTGCCAACAACATCTGAAGAAACCACGAGCACATCTTCAATATCAACATCTGAATCAAGCACAACAACCGAGGTACCAACATCAGAGACAGCTTCATTATCCGGATCTGAATCAAGCACAAGAACAACTACAGAGTTGCCAACAACATCTGAAGAAACCACGAGCACATCTTCAATATCAACATCTGAATCAAGCACAACAACCGAGGTACCAACATCAGAGACAGCTTCATTATCCGGATCTGAATCAAGCACAAGAACAACTACAGAGTTGCCAACAACATCTGAAGAAACCACGAGCACATCTTCAATATCAACATCTGAATCAAGCACAACAACCGAAGTACCAACATCAGCGACAGCTTCATTACCCGGATCTGAATCAAGCACAAGAACAACTACAGAGTTGCCAACAACATCTGAAGAAACCACGAGCACATCTTCAATATCCACATCTGAATCAAGCACAACAACCGAAGTACCAACATCAGAGACAGCTTCATTATCCAGATCTGAATCAAGCACAAGAACAACTACAGAGTTGCCAACAACATCTGAAGAAACCACGAGCACATCTTCAATATCAACATCTGAATCAAGCACAACAACCGAGGTACCAACATCAGAGACAGCTTCATTATCCGGATCTGAATCAAGCACAAGAACAACTACAGAGTTGCCAACCACATCTGAAGAAACCACGAGCACATCTTCAATATCAACATCTGAATCAAGCACAACAACCGAAGTACCAACATCAGAGACAGCTTCATTATCCGGATCTGAATCAAGCACAAGAACAACTACAGAGTTGCCAACAACATCTGAAGAAACCACGAGCACATCTTCAATATCAACATCTGAATCAAGCACAACAACCGAAGTACCAACATCAGCGACAGCTTCATTACCCGGATCTGAATCAAGCACAAGAACAACTACAGAGTTGCCAACAACATCTGAAGAAACCACGAGCACATCTTCAATATCAACATCTGAATCAAGCACAACAACCGAAGTACCAACATCAGCGACAGCTTCATTATCCGGATCTGAATCAAGCACAAGAACAACTACAGAGTTGCCAACAACATCTGAAGAAACCACGAGCACATCTTCAATATCAACATCTGAATCAAGCACAACAACCGAGGTACCAACATCAGAGACAGCTTCATTATCCAGATCTGAATCAAGCACAAGAACAACTACAGAGTTGCCAACAACATCTGAAGAAACCACGAGCACATCTTCAATATCAACATCTGAATCAAGCACAACAACCGAGGTACCAACATCAGAGACAGCTTCATTATCCGGATCTGAATCAAGCACAAGAACAACTACAGAGTTGCCAACAACATCTGAAGAAACCACGAGCACATCTTCAATATCAACATCTGAATCAAGCACAACAACCGAAGTACCAACATCAGCGACAGCTTCATTATCCGGATCTGAATCAAGCACAAGAACAACTACAGAGTTGCCAACAACATCTGAAGAAACCACGAGCACATCTTCAATATCAACATCTGAATCAAGCACAACAACCGAGGTACCAACATCAGCGACAGCTTCATTATCCGGATCTGAATCAAGCACAAGAACAACTACAGAGTTGCCAACAACATCTGAAGAAACCACGAGCACATCTTCAATATCAACATCTGAATCAAGCACAACAACCGAAGTACCAACATCAGCGACAGCTTCATTACCCGGATCTGAATCAAGCACAAGAACAACTACAGAGTTGCCAACAACATCTGAAGAAACCACGAGCACATCTTCAATATCAACATCTGAATCAAGCACAACAACCGAAGTACCAACATCAGCGACAGCTTCATTATCCGGATCTGAATCAAGCACAAGAACAACTACAGAGTTGCCAACAACATCTGAAGAAACCACGAGCACATCTTCAATATCAACATCTGAATCAAGCACAACAACCGAGGTACCAACATCAGCGACAGCTTCATTACCCGGATCTGAATCAAGCACAAGAACAACTACAGAGTTGCCAACAACATCTGAAGAAACCACGAGCACATCTTCAATATCAACATCTGAATCAAGCACAACAACCGAGCTACCAACATCAGCGACAGCTTCATTATCCGGATCTGAATCAAGCACAAGAACAACTACAGAGTTGCCAACAACATCTGAAGAAACCACGAGCACATCTTCAATATCAACATCTGAATCAAGCACAACAACCGAGGTACCAACATCAGCGACAGCTTCATTATCCGGATCTGAATCAAGCACAAGAACAACTACAGAGTTGCCAACAACATCTGAAGAAACCACGAGCACATCTTCAATATCAACATCTGAATCAAGCACAACAACCGAAGTACCAACATCAGCGACAGCTTCATTATCCGGATCTGAATCAAGCACAAGAACAACTACAGAGTTGCCAACAACATCTGAAGAAACCACGAGCACATCTTCAATATCAACATCTGAATCAAGCACAACAACCGAGGTACCAACATCAGCGACAGCTTCATTATCCGGATCTGAATCAAGCACAAGAACAACTACAGAGTTGCCAACAACATCTGAAGAAACCACGAGCACATCTTCAATATCAACATCTGAATCAAGCACAACAACCGAAGTACCAACATCAGCGACAGCTTCATTATCCGGATCTGAATCAAGCACAAGAACAACTACAGAGTTGCCAACAACATCTGAAGAAACCACGAGCACATCTTCAATATCAACATCTGAATCAAGCACAACAACCGAGGTACCAACATCAGAGACAGCTTCATTATCCGGATCTGAATCAAGCACAAGAACAACTACAGAGTTGCCAACAACATCTGAAGAAACCACGAGCACATCTTCAATATCAACATCTGAATCAAGCACAACAACCGAGGTACCAACATCAGAGACAGCTTCATTATCCGGATCTGAATCAAGCACAAGAACAACAACAGAGTTGCCAACAACATCTGAAGAAACCACGAGCACATCTTCAATATCAACATCTGAATCAAGCACAACAACCGAGGTACCAACATCAGCGACAGCTTCATTATCCGGATCTGAATCAAGCACAAGAACAACTACAGAGTTGCCAACAACATCTGAAGAAACCACGAGCACATCTTCAATATCAACATCTGAATCAAGCACAACAACCGAAGTACCAACATCAGCGACAGCTTCATTATCCGGATCTGAATCAAGCACAAGAACAACTACAGAGTTGCCAACAACATCTGAAGAAACCACGAGCACATCTTCAATATCAACATCTGAATCAAGCACAACAACCGAGGTACCAACATCAGAGACAGCTTCATTATCCGGATCTGAATCAAGCACAAGAACAACTACAGAGTTGCCAACAACATCTGAAGAAACCACGAGCACATCTTCAATATCAACATCTGAATCAAGCACAACAACCGAAGTACCAACATCAGCGACAGCTTCATTACCCGGATCTGAATCAAGCACAAGAACAACTACAGAGTTGCCAACAACATCTGAAGAAACCACGAGCACATCTTCAATATCAACATCTGAATCAAGCACAACAACCGAAGTACCAACATCAGCGACAGCTTCATTATCCGGATCTGAATCAAGCACAAGAACAACTACAGAGTTGCCAACAACATCTGAAGAAACCACGAGCACATCTTCAATATCAACATCTGAATCAAGCACAACAACCGAAGTACCAACATCAGAGACAGCTTCATTATCCGGATCTGAATCAAGCACAAGAACAACTACAGAGTTGCCAACAACATCTGAAGAAACCACGAGCACATCTTCAATTTCAACATCTGAATCAAGCACAACAACCGAAGTACCAACATCAGCGACAGCTTCATTACCCGGATCTGAATCAAGCACAAGAACAACTACAGAGTTGCCAACAACATCTGAAGAAACCACGAGCACATCTTCAATATCAACATCTGAATCAAGCACAACAACCGAAGTACCAACATCAGCGACAGCTTCATTATCCGGATCTGAATCAAGCACAAGAACAACTACAGAGTTGCCAACAACATCTGAAGAAACCACGAGTACATCTTCAATATCAACATCTGAATCAAGCACAACAACCGAGGTACCAACATCAGACACAGCTTCATTATCCAGATCTGAATCAAGCACAAGAACAACTACAGAGTTGCCAACAACATCTGAAGAAACCACGAGCACATCTTCAATATCAACATCTGAATCAAGCACAACAACCGAGGTACCAACATCAGAGACAGCTTCATTATCCGGATCTGAATCAAGCACAAGAACAACTACAGAGTTGCCAACAACATCTGAAGAAACCACGTGCACATCTTCAATATCAACATCTGAATCAAGCACAACAACCGAAGTACCAACATCAGCGACAGCTTCATTATCCGGATCTGAATCAAGCACAAGAACAACTACAGAGTTGCCAACAACATCTGAAGAAACCACGAGCACATCTTCAATATCAACATCTGAATCAAGCACAACAACCGAGGTACCAACATCAGCGACAGCTTCATTATCCGGATCTGAATCAAGCACAAGAACAACTACAGAGTTGCCAACAACATCTGAAGAAACCACGAGCACATCTTCAATATCAACATCTGAATCAAGCACAACAACCGAAGTACCAACATCAGCGACAGCTTCATTACCCGGATCTGAATCAAGCACAAGAACAACTACAGAGTTGCCAACAACATCTGAAGAAACCACGAGCACATCTTCAATATCAACATCTGAATCAAGCACAACAACCGAAGTACCAACATCAGCGACAGCTTCATTATCCGGATCTGAATCAAGCACAAGAACAACTACAGAGTTGCCAACAACATCTGAAGAAACCACGAGCACATCTTCAATATCAACATCTGAATCAAGCACAACAACCGAGGTACCAACATCAGCGACAGCTTCATTACCCGGATCTGAATCAAGCACAAGAACAACTACAGAGTTGCCAACAACATCTGAAGAAACCACGAGCACATCTTCAATATCAACATCTGAATCAAGCACAACAACCGAGCTACCAACATCAGCGACAGCTTCATTATCCGGATCTGAATCAAGCACAAGAACAACTACAGAGTTGCCAACAACATCTGAAGAAACCACGAGCACATCTTCAATATCAACATCTGAATCAAGCACAACAACCGAGGTACCAACATCAGCGACAGCTTCATTATCCGGATCTGAATCAAGCACAAGAACAACTACAGAGTTGCCAACAACATCTGAAGAAACCACGAGCACATCTTCAATATCAACATCTGAATCAAGCACAACAACCGAAGTACCAACATCAGCGACAGCTTCATTATCCGGATCTGAATCAAGCACAAGAACAACTACAGAGTTGCCAACAACATCTGAAGAAACCACGAGCACATCTTCAATATCAACATCTGAATCAAGCACAACAACCGAGGTACCAACATCAGCGACAGCTTCATTATCCGGATCTGAATCAAGCACAAGAACAACTACAGAGTTGCCAACAACATCTGAAGAAACCACGAGCACATCTTCAATATCAACATCTGAATCAAGCACAACAACCGAAGTACCAACATCAGCGACAGCTTCATTATCCGGATCTGAATCAAGCACAAGAACAACTACAGAGTTGCCAACAACATCTGAAGAAACCACGAGCACATCTTCAATATCAACATCTGAATCAAGCACAACAACCGAGGTACCAACATCAGAGACAGCTTCATTATCCGGATCTGAATCAAGCACAAGAACAACTACAGAGTTGCCAACAACATCTGAAGAAACCACGAGCACATCTTCAATATCAACATCTGAATCAAGCACAACAACCGAGGTACCAACATCAGAGACAGCTTCATTATCCGGATCTGAATCAAGCACAAGAACAACTACAGAGTTGCCAACAACATCTGAAGAAACCACGAGCACATCTTCAATATCAACATCTGAATCAAGCACAACAACCGAAGTACCAACATCAGCGACAGCTTCATTATCCGGATCTGAATCAAGCACAAGAACAACTACAGAGTTGCCAACAACATCTGAAGAAACCACGAGCACATCTTCAATATCAACATCTGAATCAAGCACAACAACCGAAGTACCAACATCAGCGACAGCTTCATTATCCGGATCTGAATCAAGCACAAGAACAACTACAGAGTTGCCAACAACATCTGAAGAAACCACGAGCACATCTTCAATATCAACATCTGAATCAAGCACAACAACCGAGGTACCAACATCAGAGACAGCTTCATTATCCGGATCTGAATCAAGCACAAGAACAACTACAGAGTTGCCAACAACATCTGAAGAAACCACGAGCACATCTTCAATATCAACATCTGAATCAAGCACAACAACCGAAGTACCAACATCAGCGACAGCTTCATTACCCGGATCTGAATCAAGCACAAGAACAACTACAGAGTTGCCAACAACATCTGAAGAAACCACGAGCACATCTTCAATATCAACATCTGAATCAAGCACAACAACCGAAGTACCAACATCAGCGACAGCTTCATTATCCGGATCTGAATCAAGCACAAGAACAACTACAAAGTTGCCAACAACATCTGAAGAAACCACGAGCACATCTTCAATATCAACATCTGAATCAAGCACAACAACCGAAGTACCAACATCAGAGACAGCTTCATTATCCGGATCTGAATCAAGCACAAGAACAACTACAGAGTTGCCAACAACATCTGAAGAAACCACGAGCACATCTTCAATTTCAACATCTGAATCAAGCACAACAACCGAAGTACCAACATCAGCGACAGCTTCATTACCCGGATCTGAATCAAGCACAAGAACAACTACAGAGTTGCCAACAACATCTGAAGAAACCACGAGCACATCTTCAATATCAACATCTGAATCAAGCACAACAACCGAAGTACCAACATCAGCGACAGCTTCATTATCCGGATCTGAATCAAGCACAAGAACAACTACAGAGTTGCCAACAACATCTGAAGAAACCACGAGCACATCTTCAATATCAACATCTGAATCAAGCACAACAACCGAGGTACCAACATCAGAGACAGCTTCATTATCCAGATCTGAATCAAGCACAAGAACAACTACAGAGTTGCCAACAACATCTGAAGAAACCACGAGCACATCTTCAATATCAACATCTGAATCAAGCACAACAACCGAGGTACCAACATCAGAGACAGCTTCATTATCCGGATCTGAATCAAGCACAAGAACAACTACAGAGTTGCCAACAACATCTGAAGAAACCACGAGCACATCTTCAATATCAACATCTGAATCAAGCACAACAACCGAAGTACCAACATCAGCGACAGCTTCATTATCCGGATCTGAATCAAGCACAAGAACAACTACAGAGTTGCCAACAACATCTGAAGAAACCACGAGCACATCTTCAATATCAACATCTGAATCAAGCACAACAACCGAAGTACCAACATCAGAGACAGCTTCATTATCCGGATCTGAATCAAGCACAAGAACAACTACAGAGTTGCCAACAACATCTGAAGAAACCACGAGCACTTCTTCAATTTCAACATCTGAATCAAGCACAACAACCGAAGTACCAACATTAGCGACAGCTTCATTACCCGGATCTGAATCAAGCACAAGAACAACTACAGAGTTGCCAACAACATCTGAAGAAACCACGAGCACATCTTCAATATCAACATCTGAATCAAGCACAACAACCGAAGTACCAACATCAGCGACAGCTTCATTATCCGGATCTGAATCAAGCACAAGAACAACTACAGAGTTGCCAGCAACATCTGAAGAAACCACGAGCACATCTTCAATATCAACATCTGAATCAAGCACAACAACCGAGGTACCAACCTCAGAGACAGCTTCATTATCCAGATCTGAATCAAGCACAAGAACAACTACAGAGTTGCCAACAACATCTGAAGAAACCACGAGCACATCTTCAATATCAACATCTGAATCAAGCACAACAACCGAGGTACCAACATCAGAGACAGCTTCATTATCCGGATCTGAATCAAGCACAAGAACAACTACAGAGTTGCCAACAACATCTGAAGAAACCACGAGCACATCTTCAATATCAACATCTGAATCAAGCACAACAACCGAAGTACCAACATCAGAGACAGCTTCATTATCCGGATCTGAATCAAGCACAAGAACAACTACAGAGTTGCCAACAACATCTGAAGAAACCACGAGCACATCTTCAATATCAACATCTGAATCAAGCACAACAACCGAAGTACCAACATCAGCGACAGCTTCATTACCCGGATCTGAATCAAGCACAAGAACAACTACAGAGTTGCCAACAACATCTGAAGAAACCACGAGCACATCTTCAATATCAACATCTGAATCAAGCACAACAACCGAAGTACCAACATCAGCGACAGCTTCATTACCCGGATCTGAATCAAGCACAAGAACAACTACAGAGTTGCCAACAACATCTGAAGAAACCACGAGCACATCTTCAATATCAACATCTGAATCAAGCACAACAACCGAAGTACCAACATCAGCGACAGCTTCATTATCCGGATCTGAATCAAGCACAAGAACAACTACAGAGTTGCCAACAACATCTGAAGAAACCACGAGCACATCTTCAATATCAACATCTGAATCAAGCACAACAACCGAGGTACCAACATCAGAGACAGCTTCATTATCCAGATCTGAATCAAGCACAAGAACAACTACAGAGTTGCCAACAACATCTGAAGAAACCACGAGCACATCTTCAATATCAACATCTGAATCAAGCACAACAACCGAGGTACCAACCTCAGAGACAGCTTCATTATCCGGATCTGAATCAAGCACAAGAACAACTACAGAGTTGCCAACAACATCTGAAGAAACCACGAGCACATCTTCAATATCAACATCTGAATCAAGCACAACAACCGAAGTACCAACATCAGCGACAGCTTCATTATCCGGATCTGAATCAAGCACAAGAACAACTACAGAGTTGCCAACAACATCTGAAGAAACCACGAGCACATCTTCAATATCAACATCTGAATCAAGCACAACAACCGAAGTAACAACATCAGCGACAGCTTCATTATCCGGATCTGAATCAAGCACAAGAACAACTACAGAGTTGCCAACAACATCTGAAGAAACCACGAGCACATCTTCAATATCAACATCTGAATCAAGCACAACAACCGAGGTACCAACATCAGAGACAGCTTCATTATCCGGATCTGAATCAAGCACAAGAACAACTACAGAGTTGCCAACAACATCTGAAGAAACCACGAGCACATCTTCAATATCAACATCTGAATCAAGCACAACAACCGAAGTACCAACATCAGCGACAGCTTCATTATCCGGATCTGAATCAAGCACAAGAACAACTACAGAGTTGCCAACAACATCTGAAGAAACCACGAGCACATCTTCAATATCAACATCTGAATCAAGCACAACAACCGAAGTACCAACATCAGAGACAGCTTCATTATCCGGATCTGAATCAAGCACAAGAACAACTACAGAGTTGCCAACAACATCTGAAGAAACCACGAGCACTTCTTCAATTTCAACATCTGAATCAAGCACAACAACCGAAGTACCAACATTAGCGACAGCTTCATTACCCGGATCTGAATCAAGCACAAGAACAACTACAGAGTTGCCAACAACATCTGAAGAAACCACGAGCACATCTTCAATATCAACATCTGAATCAAGCACAACAACCGAAGTACCAACATCAGCGACAGCTTCATTATCCGGATCTGAATCAAGCACAAGAACAACTACAGAGTTGCCAGCAACATCTGAAGAAACCACGAGCACATCTTCAATATCAACATCTGAATCAAGCACAACAACCGAGGTACCAACCTCAGAGACAGCTTCATTATCCAGATCTGAATCAAGCACAAGAACAACTACAGAGTTGCCAACAACATCTGAAGAAACCACGAGCACATCTTCAATATCAACATCTGAATCAAGCACAACAACCGAGGTACCAACATCAGAGACAGCTTCATTATCCGGATCTGAATCAAGCACAAGAACAACTACAGAGTTGCCAACAACATCTGAAGAAACCACGAGCACATCTTCAATATCAACATCTGAATCAAGCACAACAACCGAAGTACCAACATCAGAGACAGCTTCATTATCCGGATCTGAATCAAGCACAAGAACAACTACAGAGTTGCCAACAACATCTGAAGAAACCACGAGCACATCTTCAATATCAACATCTGAATCAAGCACAACAACCGAAGTACCAACATCAGCGACAGCTTCATTACCCGGATCTGAATCAAGCACAAGAACAACTACAGAGTTGCCAACAACATCTGAAGAAACCACGAGCACATCTTCAATATCAACATCTGAATCAAGCACAACAACCGAAGTACCAACATCAGCGACAGCTTCATTACCCGGATCTGAATCAAGCACAAGAACAACTACAGAGTTGCCAACAACATCTGAAGAAACCACGAGCACATCTTCAATATCAACATCTGAATCAAGCACAACAACCGAAGTACCAACATCAGCGACAGCTTCATTATCCGGATCTGAATCAAGCACAAGAACAACTACAGAGTTGCCAACAACATCTGAAGAAACCACGAGCACATCTTCAATATCAACATCTGAATCAAGCACAACAACCGAGGTACCAACATCAGAGACAGCTTCATTATCCAGATCTGAATCAAGCACAAGAACAACTACAGAGTTGCCAACAACATCTGAAGAAACCACGAGCACATCTTCAATATCAACATCTGAATCAAGCACAACAACCGAGGTACCAACCTCAGAGACAGCTTCATTATCCGGATCTGAATCAAGCACAAGAACAACTACAGAGTTGCCAACAACATCTGAAGAAACCACGAGCACATCTTCAATATCAACATCTGAATCAAGCACAACAACCGAAGTACCAACATCAGCGACAGCTTCATTATCCGGATCTGAATCAAGCACAAGAACAACTACAGAGTTGCCAACAACATCTGAAGAAACCACGAGCACATCTTCAATATCAACATCTGAATCAAGCACAACAACCGAGGTACCAACATCAGAGACAGCTTCATTATCCGGATCTGAATCAAGCACAAGAACAACTACAGAGTTGCCAACAACATCTGAAGAAACCACGAGCACATCTTCAATATCAACATCTGAATCAAGCACAACAACCGAAGTACCAACATCAGCGACAGCTTCATTACCCGGATCTGAATCAAGCACAAGAACAACTACAGAGTTGCCAACAACATCTGAAGAAACCACGAGCACATCTTCAATATCAACATCTGAATCAAGCACAACAACCGAAGTACCAACATCAGCGACAGCTTCATTATCCGGATCTGAATCAAGCACAAGAACAACTACAGAGTTGCCAACAACATCTGAAGAAACCACGAGCACATCTTCAATATCAACATCTGAATCAAGCACAACAACCGAAGTACCAACATCAGAGACAGCTTCATTATCCGGATCTGAATCAAGCACAAGAACAACTACAGAGTTGCCAACAACATCTGAAGAAACCACGAGCACATCTTCAATTTCAACATCTGAATCAAGCACAACAACCGAAGTACCAACATCAGCGACAGCTTCATTATCCGGATCTGAATCAAGCACAAGAACAACTACAGAGTTGCCAACAACATCTGAAGAAACCACGAGCACATCTTCAATATCAACATCTGAATCAAGCACAACAACCGAAGTACCAACATCAGCGACAGCTTCATTATCCGGATCTGAATCAAGCACAAGAACAACTACAGAGTTGCCAACAACATCTGAAGAAACCACGAGCACATCTTCAATATCAACATCTGAATCAAGCACAACAACCGAGGTACCAACATCAGAGACAGCTTCATTATCCAGATCTGAATCAAGCACAAGAACAACTACAGAGTTGCCAACAACATCTGAAGAAACCACGAGCACATCTTCAATATCAACATCTGAATCAAGCACAACAACCGAGGTACCAACATCAGAGACAGCTTCATTATCCGGATCTGAATCAAGCACAAGAACAACTACAGAGTTGCCAACAACATCTGAAGAAACCACGAGCACATCTTCAATATCAACATCTGAATCAAGCACAACAACCGAAGTACCAACATCAGCGACAGCTTCATTATCCGGATCTGAATCAAGCACAAGAACAACTACAGAGTTGCCAACAACATCTGAAGAAACCACGAGCACATCTTCAATATCAACATCTGAATCAAGCACAACAACCGAGGTACCAACATCAGAGACAGCTTCATTATCCGGATCTGAATCAAGCACAAGAACAACTACAGAGTTGCCAACAACATCTGAAGAAACCACGAGCACATCTTCAATATCAACATCTGAATCAAGCACAACAACCGAAGTACCAACATCAGCGACAGCTTCATTACCCGGATCTGAATCAAGCACAAGAACAACTACAGAGTTGCCAACAACATCTGAAGAAACCACGAGCACATCTTCAATATCAACATCTGAATCAAGCACAACAACCGAAGTACCAACATCAGCGACAGCTTCATTATCCGGATCTGAATCAAGCACAAGAACAACTTCAGAGTTGCCAACAACATCTGAAGAAACCACGAGCACATCTTCAATATCAACATCTGAATCAAGCACAACAACCGAAGTACCAACATCAGCGACAGCTTCATTATCCGGATCTGAATCAAGCACAAGAACAACTACAGAGTTGCCAACAACATCTGAAGAAACCACGAGCACATCTTCAATATCAACATCTGAATCAAGCACAACAACCGAGGTACCAACATCAGAGACAGCTTCATTATCCGGATCTGAATCAAGCACAAGAACAACTACAGAGTTGCCAACAACATCTGAAGAAACCACGAGCACATCTTCAATATCAACATCTGAATCAAGCACAACAACCGAAGTACCAACATCAGCGACAGCTTCATTACCCGGATCTGAATCAAGCACAAGAACAACTACAGAGTTGCCAACAACATCTGAAGAAACCACGAGCACATCTTCAATATCAACATCTGAATCAAGCACAACAACCGAAGTACCAACATCAGCGACAGCTTCATTATCCGGATCTGAATCAAGCACAAGAACAACTACAGAGTTGCCAACAACATCTGAAGAAACCACGAGCACATCTTCAATATCAACATCTGAATCAAGCACAACAACCGAAGTACCAACATCAGAGACAGCTTCATTATCCAGATCTGAATCAAGCACAAGAACAACTACAGAGTTGCCAACAACATCTGAAGAAACCACGAGCACATCTTCAATTTCAACATCTGAATCAAGCACAACAACCGAAGTACCAACATCAGCGACAGCTTCATTACCCGGATCTGAATCAAGCACAAGAACAACTACAGAGTTGCCAACAACATCTGAAGAAACCACGAGCACATCTTCAATATCAACATCTGAATCAAGCACAACAACCGAAGTACCAACATCAGCGACAGCTTCATTATCCGGATCTGAATCAAGCACAAGAACAACTACAGAGTTGCCAACAACATCTGAAGAAACCACGAGCACATCTTCAATATCAACATCTGAATCAAGCACAACAACCGAGGTACCAACATCAGAGACAGCTTCATTATCCAGATCTGAATCAAGCACAAGAACAACTACAGAGTTGCCAACAACATCTGAAGAAACCACGAGCACATCTTCAATATCAACATCTGAATCAAGCACAACAACCGAGGTACAAACATCAGAGACAGCTTCATTATCCGGATCTGAATCAAGCACAAGAACAACTACAGAGTTGCCAACAACATCTGAAGAAACCACGAGCACATCTTCAATATCAACATCTGAATCAAGCACAACAACCGAAGTACCAACATCAGAGACAGCTTCATTATCCGGATCTGAATCAAGCACAAGAACAACTACAGAGTTGCCAACAACATCTGAAGAAACCACGAGCACATGTTCAATTTCAACATCTGAATCAAGCACAACAACCGAAGTACCAACATCAGCGACAGCTTCATTACCCGGATCTGAATCAAGCACAAGGACAACTACAGAGTTGCCAACAACATCTGAAGAAACCACGAGCACATCTTCAATATCAACATCTGAATCAAGCACAACAACCGAGGTACCAACATCAGAGACAGCTTCATTATCCGGATCTGAATCAAGCACAAGAACAACTACAGAGTTGCCAACAACATCTGAAGAAACCACGAGCACATCTTCAATATCAACATCTGAATCAAGCAAAACAACCGAGGTACCAACATCAGAGACAGCTTCATTATCCAGATCTGAATCAAGCACAAGAACAACTACAGAGTTGCCAACAACATCTGAAGAAACCACGAGCACATCTTCAATATCAACATCTGAATCAAGCACAACAACCGAGGTACCAACATCAGAGACAGCTTCATTATCCGGATCTGAATCAAGCACAAGAACAACTACAGAGTTGCCAACAACATCTGAAGAAACCACGAGCACATCTTCAATATCAACATCTGAATCAAGCACAACAACCGAGGTACCAACATCAGAGACAGCTTCATTATCCAGATCTGAATCAAGCACAAGAACAACTACAGAGTTGCCAACAACATCTGAAGAAACCACGAGCACATCTTCAATATCAACATCTGAATCAAGCACAACAACCGAGGTACCAACATCAGAGACAGCTTCATTATCCGGATCTGAATCAAGCACAAGAACAACTACAGAGTTGCCAACAACATCTGAAGAAACCACGAGCACATCTTCAATATCAACATCTGAATCAAGCACAACAACCGAGGTACCAACATCAGAGACAGCTTCACTGTCCGGATCTGAATCAAGCACAAGAACAACTACAGAGTTGCCAACAACATCTGAAGAAACCACGAGCACATCTTCAATATCAACATCTGAATCAAGCACAACAACCGAGGTACCAACATCAGAGACAGCTTCATTATCCGGATCTGAATCAAGCACAAGAACAACTACAGAGTTGCCAACAACATCTGAAGAAACCACGAGTACATCTTCAATATCAACATCTGAATCAAGCACAACAACCGAAGTACCAACATCAGCGACAGCTTCATTACCCGGATCTGAATCAAGCACAAGAACAACTACAGAGGTGCCAACAACATCTGAAGAAACCACGAGCACATCTTCAATATCAACATCTGAATCAAGCACAACAACCGAAGTACCAACATCAGCGACAGCTTCATTATCCGGATCTGAATCAAGCACAAGAACAACTACAGAGTTGCCAACAACATCTGAAGAAACCACGAGCACATCTTCAATATCAACATCTGAATCAAGCTCAACAACCGAAGTACCAACATCAGAGACAGCTTCATTATCCGGATCTGAATCAAGCACAAGAACAACTACAGAGTTGCCAACAACATCTGAAGAAACCACGAGCACATCTTCAATTTCAACATCTGAATCAAGCACAACAACCGAAGTACCAACATCAGCGACAGCTTCATTACCCGGATCTGAATCAAGCACAAGAACAACTACAGAGTTGCCAACAACATCTGAAGAAACCACGAGCACATCTTCAATATCAACATCTGAATCAAGCACAACAACCGAAGTACCAACATCAGAGACAGCTTCATTATCCGGATCTGAATCAAGCACAAGAACAACTACAGAGTTGCCAACAACATCTGAAGAAACCACAATCACATCTTCAATATCAACATCTGAATCAAGCACAACAACCGAGGTACCAACATCAGAGACAGCTTCATTATCCAGCTCTGAATCAAGCACAAGAACAACTACAGAGTTGCCAACAACATCTGAAGAAACCACGAGCACATCTTCAATATCAACATCTGAATCAAGCACAACAACCGAGGTACCAACATCAGAGACAGCTTCATTATCCGGATCTGAATCAAGCACAAGAACAACTACAGAGTTGCCAACAACATCTGAAGAAACCACGAGCACATCTTCAATATCAACATCTGAATCAAGCACAACAACCGAGGTACCAACATCAGAGACAGCTTCATTATCCGGATCTGAATCAAGCACAAGAACAACTACAGAGTTGCCAACAACATCTGAAGAAACCACGAGCACATCTTCAATATCAACATCTGAATCAAGCACAACAACCGAAGTACCAACATCAGCGACAGCTTCATTATCCGGATCTGAATCAAGCACAAGAACAACTACAGAGTTGCCAACAACATCTGAAGAAACCACGAGCACATCTTCAATATCAACATCTGAATCAAGCACAACAACCGAAGTACCAACATCAGCGACAGCTTCATTACCCGGATCTGAATCAAGCACAAGAACAACTACAGAGTTGCCAACAACATCTGAAGAAACCACGAGCACATCTTCAATATCAACATCTGAATCAAGCAAAACAACCGAAGTACCAACATCAGCGACAGCTTCATTATCCGGATCTGAATCAAGCACAAGAACAACTACAGAGTTGCCAACAACATCTGAAGAAACCACGAGCACATCTTCAATATCAACATCTGAATCAAGCACAACAACCGAAGTACCAACATCAGCGACATCTTCATTATCCGGATCTGAATCAAGCACAAGAACAACTACAGAGTTGCCAACAACATCTGAAGAAACCACGAGCACATCTTCAATTTCAACATCTGAATCAAGCACTACAACCGAAGTACCAACATCAGCGACAGCTTCATTACCCGGATCTGAATCAAGCACAAGAACAACTACAGAGTTGCCAACAACATCTGAAGAAACCACGAGCACATCTTCAATATCAACATCTGAATCAAGCACAACAACCGAAGTACCAACATCAGCGACAGCTTCATTATCCGGATCTGAATCAAGCACAAGAACAACTACAGAGTTGCCAACAACATCTGAAGAAACCACGAGCACATCTTCAATATCAACATCTGAATCAAGCACAACAACCGAGGTACCAACATCAGAGACAGCTTCATTATCCAGATCTGAATCAAGCACAAGAACAACTACAGAGTTGCCAACAACATCTGAAGAAACCACGAGCACATCTTCAATATCAACATCTGAATCAAGCACAACAACCGAGGTACCAACATCAGAGACAGCTTCATTATCCGGATCTGAATCACGCACAAGAACAACTACAGAGTTGCCAACAACATCTGAAGAAACCACGAGCACATCTTCAATATCAACATCTGAATCAAGCACAACAACCGAAGTACCAACATCAGCGACAGCTTCATTATCCGGATCTGAATCAAGCACAAGAACAACTACAGAGTTGCCAACAACATCTGAAGAAACCACCAGCACATCTTCAATATCAACATCTGAATCAAGCACAACAACCGAGGTACCAACATCAGAGACAGCTTCATTATCCGGATCTGAATCAAGCACAAGAACAACTACAGAGTTGCCAACAACATCTGAAGAAACCACGAGCACATCTTCAATATCAACATCTGAATCAAGCACAACAACCGAAGTACCAACATCAGCGACAGCTTCATTACCCGGATCTGAATCAAGCACAAGAACAACTACAGAGTTGCCAACAACATCTGAAGAAACCACGAGCACATCTTCAATATCAACATCTGAATCAAGCACAACAACCGAAGTACCAACATCAGCGACAGCTTCATTATCCGGATCTGAATCAAGCACAAGAACAACTACAGAGTTGCCAACAACATCTGAAGAAACCACGAGCACATCTTCAATATCAACATCTGAATCAAGCACAACAACCGAAGTACCAACATCAGAGACAGCTTCATTATCCGGATCTGAATCAAGCACAAGAACAACTACAGAGTTGCCAACAACATCTGAAGAAACCACGAGCACATCTTCAATTTCAACATCTGAATCAAGCACAACAACCGAAGTACCAACATCAGCGACAGCTTCATTATCCGGATCTGAATCAAGCACAAGAACAACTACAGAGTTGCCAACAACATCTGAAGAAACCACGAGCACATCTTCAATATCAACATCTGAATCAAGCACAACAACCGAAGTACCAACATCAGCGACAGCTTCATTATCCGGATCTGAATCAAGCACAAGAACAACTACAGAGTTGCCAACAACATCTGAAGAAACCACGAGCACATCTTCAATATCAACATCTGAATCAAGCACAACAACCGAGGTACCAACATCAGAGACAGCTTCATTATCCAGATCTGAATCAAGCACAAGAACAACTACAGAGTTGCCAACAACATCTGAAGAAACCACGAGCACATCTTCAATATCAACATCTGAATCAAGCACAACAACCGAGGTACCAACATCAGAGACAGCTTCATTATCCGGATCTGAATCAAGCACAAGAACAACTACAGAGTTGCCAACAACATCTGAAGAAACCACGAGCACATCTTCAATATCAACATCTGAATCAAGCACAACAACCGAAGTACCAACATCAGCGACAGCTTCATTATCCGGATCTGAATCAAGCACAAGAACAACTACAGAGTTGCCAACAACATCTGAAGAAACCACGAGCACATCTTCAATATCAACATCTGAATCAAGCACAACAAACGAGGTACCAACATCAGAGACAGCTTCATTATCCGGATCTGAATCAAGCACAAGAACAACTACAGAGTTGCCAACAACATCTGAAGAAACCACGAGCACATCTTCAATATCAACATCTGAATCAAGCACAACAACCGAAGTACCAACATCAGCGACAGCTTCATTACCCGGATCTGAATCAAGCACAAGAACAACTACAGAGTTGCCAACAACATCTGAAGAAACCACGAGCACATCTTCAATATCAACATCTGAATCAAGCACAACAACCGAAGTACCAACATCAGCGACAGCTTCATTATCCGGATCTGAATCAAGCACAAGAACAACTACAGAGTTGCCAACAACATCTGAAGAAACCACGAGCACATCTTCAATATCAACATCTGAATCAAGCACAACAACCGAAGTACCAACATCAGAGACAGCTTCATTATCCGGATCTGAATCAAGCACAAGAACAACTACAGAGTTGCCAACAACATCTGAAGAAACCACGAGCACATCTTCAATTTCAACATCTGAATCAAGCACAACAACCGAAGTACCAACATCAGCGACAGCTTCATTACCCGGATCTGAATCAAGCACAAGAACAACTACAGAGTTGCCAACAACATCTGAAGAAACCACGAGCACATCTTCAATATCAACATCTGAATCAAGCACAACAACCGAAGTACCAACATCAGCGACAGCTTCATTTTCCGGATCTGAATCAAGCACAAGAACAACTACAGAGTTGCCAACAACATCTGAAGAAACCGCGAGCACATCTTCAATATCAACATCTGAATCAAGCACAACAACCGAGGTACCAACATCAGAGACAGCTTCATTATCCAGATCTGAATCAAGCACAAGAACAACTACAGAGTTGCCAACAACATCTGAAGAAACCACGAGCACATCTTCAATATCAACATCTGAATCAAGCACAACAACCGAGGTACCAACATCAGCGACAGCTTCATTATCCGGATCTGAATCAAGCACAAGAACAACTACAGAGTTGCCAACAACATCTGAAGAAACCACGAGCACATCTTCAATATCAACATCTGAATCAAGCACAACAACCGAAGTACCAACATCAGCGACAGCTTCATTATCCGGATCTGAATCAAGCACAAGAACAACTACAGAGTTGCCAACAACATCTGAAGAAACCACGAGCACATCTTCAATATCAACATCTGAATTAAGCACAACAACCGAGGTACCAACATCAGAGACAGCTTCATTATCCGGATCTGAATCAAGCACAAGAACAACTACAGAGTTGCCAACAACATCTGAAGAAACCACGAGCACATCTTCAATATCAACATCTGAATCAAGCACAACAACCGAAGTACCAACATCAGCGACAGCTTCATTACCCGGATCTGAATCAAGCACAAGAACAACTACAGAGTTGCCAACAACATCTGAAGAAACCACGAGCACATCTTCAATATCAACATCTGAATCAAGCACAACAACCGAAGTACCAACATCAGCGACAGCTTCATTATCCGGATCTGAATCAAGCACAAGAACAACTACAGAGTTGCCAACAACATCTGAAGAAACCACGAGCACATCTTCAATATCAACATCTGAATCAAGCACAACAACCGAAGTACCAACATCAGAGACAGCTTCATTATCCGGATCTGAATCAAGCACAAGAACAACTACAGAGTTGCCAACAACATCTGAAGAAACCACGAGCACATCTTCAATTTCAACATCTGAATCAAGCACAACAACCGAAGTACCAACATCAGCGACAGCTTCACTACCCGGATCTGAATCAAGCACAAGAACAACTACAGAGTTGCCAACAACATCTGAAGAAACCACGAGCACATCTTCAATATCAACATCTGAATCAAGCACAACAACCGAAGTACCAACATCAGCGACAGCTTCATTATCCGGATCTGAATCAAGCACAAGAACAACTACAGAGTTGCCAACAACATCTGAAGAAACCACGAGCACATCTTCAATATCAACATCTGAATCAAGCACAACAACCGAGGTACCAACATCAGAGACAGCTTCATTATCCAGATCTGAATCAAGCACAAGAACAACTACAGAGTTGCCAACAACATCTGAAGAAACCACGAGCACATCTTCAATATCAACATCTGAATCAAGCACAACAACCGAGGTACCAACATCAGAGACAGCTTCATTATCCGGATCTGAATCAAGCACAAGAACAACTACAGAGTTGCCAACAACATCTGAAGAAACCACGAGCACATCTTCAATATCAACATCTGAATCAAGCACAACAACCGAAGTACCAACATCAGCGACAGCTTCATTATCCGGATCTGAATCAAGCACAAGAACAACTACAGAGTTGCCAACAACATCTGAAGAAACCACCAGCACATCTTCAATATCAACATCTGAATCAAGCACAACAACCGAGGTACCAACATCAGAGACAGCTTCATTATCCGGATCTGAATCAAGCACAAGAACAACTACAGAGTTGCCAACAACATCTGAAGAAACCACGAGCACATCTTCAATATCAACATCTGAATCAAGCACAACAACCGAGGTACCAACATCAGCGACAGCTTCATTATCCGGATCTGAATCAAGCACAAGAACAACTACAGAGTTGCCAACAACATCTGAAGAAACCACGAGCACATCTTCAATATCAACATCTGAATCAAGCACAACAACCGAAGTACCAACATCAGAGACAGCTTCATTATCCGGATCTGAATCAAGCACAAGAACAACTACAGAGTTGCCAACAACATCTGAAGAAACCACGAGCACATCTTCAATATCAACATCTGAATCAAGCACAACAACCGAAGTACCAACATCAGCGACAGCTTCATTACCCGGATCTGAATCAAGCACAAGAACAACTACAGAGTTGCCAACAACATCTGAAGAAACCACGAGCACATCTTCAATATCAACATCTGAATCAAGCACAACAACCGAAGTACCAACATCAGCGACAGCTTCATTATCCGGATCTGAATCAAGCACAAGAACAACTACAGAGTTGCCAACAACATCTAAAGAAACCACGAGCACATCTTCAATATCAACATCTGAATCAAGCACAACAACCGAGGTACCAGCATCAGAGACAGCTTCATTATCCAGATCTGAATCAAGCACAAGAACAACTACAGAGTTGCCAACAACATCTGAAGAAACCACGAGCACATCTTCAATATCAACATCTGAATCAAGCACAACAACCGAGGTACCAACATCAGAGACAGCTTCATTATCCGGATCTGAATCAAGCACAAGAACAACTACAGAGTTGCCAACAACATCTGAAGAAACCACGAGCACATCTTCAATATCAACATCTGAATCAAGCACAACAACCGAAGTACCAACATCAGCGACAGCTTCATTATCCGGATCTGAATCAAGCACAAGAACAACTACAGAGTTGCCAACAACATCTGAAGAAACCACCAGCACATCTTCAATATCAACATCTGAATCAAGCACAACAACCGAGTTACCAACATCAGAGACAGCTTCATTATCCGGATCTGAATCAAGCACAAGAACAACTACAGAGTTGCCAACAACATCTGAAGAAGCCACGAGCACATCTTCAATATCAACATCTGAATCAAGCACAACAACCGAAGTACCAACATCAGCGACAGCTTCATTACCCGGATCTGAATCAAGCACAAGAACAACTACAGAGTTGCCAACAACATCTGAAGAAACCACGAGCACATCTTCAATATCAACATCTGAATCAAGCACAACAACCGAAGTACCAACATCAGCGACAGCTTCATTATCCGGATCTGAATCAAGCACAAGAACAACTACAGAGTTGCCAACAACATCTGAAGAAACCACGAGCACATCTTCAATATCAACATCTGAATCAAGCACAACAACCGAAGTACCAACATCAGAGACAGCTTCATTATCCGGATCTGAATCAAGCACAAGAACAACTACAGAGTTGCCAACAACATCTGAAGAAACCACGAGCACATCTTCAATTTCAACATCTGAATCAAGCACAACAACCGAAGTACCAACATCAGCGACAGCTTCATTACCCGGATCTGAATCAAGCACAAGAACAACTACAGAGTTGCCAACAACATCTGAAGAAACCACGAGCACATCTTCAATATCAACATCTGAATCAAGCACAACAACCGAAGTACCAACATCAGCGACAGCTTCATTATCCGGACCTGAATCAAGCACAAGAACAACTACAGAGTTGCCAACAACATCTGAAGAAACCACGAGCACATCTTCAATATCAACATCTGAATCAAGCACAACAACCGAGGTACCAACATCAGAGACAGCTTCATTATCCGGATCTGAATCAAGCACAAGAACAACTACAGAGTTGCCAACAACATCTGAAGAAACCACGAGCACATCTTCAATATCAACATCTGAATCAAGCACAACAACCGAGGTACCAACATCAGAGACAGCTTCATTATCCGGATCTGAATCAAGCACAAGAACAAATACAGAGTTGCCAACAACATCTGAAGAAACCACGAGCACATCTTCAATATCAACATCTGAATCAAGCACAACATTCGAGGTACCAACATCAGAGACAGCTTCATTACCCGGATCTGAATCAAGCACAAGAACAACTACAGAGTTGCCAACAACATCTGAAGAAACCACGAGCACATCTTCAATATCAACATCTGAATCAAGCACAACAACCGAGGTACCAACATCAGAGACAGCTTCATTATCCGGATCTAAATCAAGCACAAGAACAACTACAGAGTTGCCAACAACATCTGAAGAAACCACCAGCACATCTTCAATATCAACATCTGAATCAAGCACAACAACCGAGGTACCAACATCAGAGACAGCTTCATTATCCGGATCTGAATCAAGCACAAGAACAACTACAGAGTTGCCAACAACATCTGAAGAAACCACGAGCACATCTGAATCAAACACGACAACCGAGGTACCAACATCAGAGACAGCTTCATTATCCGGATCTGAATCAAGCACAAGAACAACTACAACATCTGAAGATATAACAAGGCAATTTTTAGATGTGACACCAGAAAAACTAGAACAAGCATCACTTGTTGATTATAGCACAACAGCTGAGACATCAATACTACAAGCAACAAAAACATATAATATTACGGCTGCACCAAAACCTGAAAGATTCAATGGTGCTAGTGATGGGAACTGTTGTGTTCCGAGCGAAAAAAGTTGTGAATCTGGTGCTGAGTTTTTGCCTCATCCAACAAATTGCAGATATTTTATTCAATGTGTAAATAAAAAGGAAGTGGAAATGCAATGCGCTTTTCCACTCTATTGGAATTCTTGCTCGAATATGTGCGATTGGACAGACAAATGTTGCACCAAAAATTCAACGCCAATAAAAACAACCACAACTTCCAATCAACTGGACGGAAGCTGTTCCGAAGGACCGAAAACTTGTGAGGCGGGAGCTGAATTTTTGCCACATCCAACAAATTGTAGATTTTTTATCCAATGTGTGAATGGTAAAGAAGTAGAAATGCAATGTGCTTTTCCGCTATATTGGAACAAATGTTTAAATACTTGCGACTACACCGATGAGTACTGCCAGAAAAAATCCCCAGTAGTATTATCTAAAAGGACTTCATCAAGACCTAAAATTAGACAAAAAGTCAATCGGAAAGGATCAGCTCTCAAGGTTGTAGCTCCAAGCAATGGTACTAAATGTGTATCAAAGCCTAGAAATTTAACTTGTGATAATGGTGTTAAGTTTTTGCCACATCCAGATAATTGCAGAAATTATATACAGTGCATTGATGATTTGCCAGTAGAAATGCGATGCAGTTTTCCACTCTATTGGAACGACTGTTTAAATATTTGCGATTGGACAGACGAATATTGCAATAATGGCAAATAGGCAAAAACTAATAAAGATAAAACAAAATTGCCATATTTTAATATGCATTGGCACCATCAAATGGTGCAATGAATATATTGATATTAACTGAAAATAAGTACTAGATAGTAGATTTAACATATGTAGAATAGATTATTATTATTTATTATTAGCTTAGTAAATTGTTATATTAATTTAATTTAGGAACTGATATTTTATTGAAGGTTTTGTACTTTAAAGCGCTTTTAAATGTATGTATTTGAAATTATGCATAACAAAATAATATGTTTTGTAAAATAAAATAAAATAAGATAATATTAAATATAAAATATTATTAAATAAAATAAAGTAAATGAAATAAAATTCAACTATACAAAATCAAATAACGGTCGTAGATCCAGAGCGGTACAAGTGCAGCAATCTTATTTTTTCTAAAAACTTTGTAATTAAAAATGTCACCAACAAGTTGTGAATAACACCAGACCAATTGAAAAAACTATTGCTTTATCTTAAAAGAAATAAATAGCTAACTAGTACTATTACTACCGAAAATAAAAACTTTAACCTTATTTTGATGCACTCTTAACCCACTGGGTCTAGGTCCGTCAAATAACAATGTATTTTTACCAACCTAATAGTCTTGTTGCCAATCAATGGAGGCTTTTTACATTTCTGAAACTCGTGCAAAGCCTTATAAGTAAGTTTAGTTATCTAATAGATGTGTTCAGCCATGGCCCATGGCATTTGGACAAAACTACTGCGGCAAACAATTCCGTAATGTATTCGAAGCAATCTCACCTCCTTATTTTCGCATTTGGAACTACATACATACATACATTACAGAATATTATGGTTGAATTTTATAACATGTATACCGTCATCTCATATAATACCAAATAAAGGACACACATTTGAGAAATTGGAGGAGAGCCCGCTGTAGAAAAGTCGAGTGTATAAGATTACAGGATAAGATTTACGGGAATGATAGTATTGCATTTTGGTGAAACTAACCAAAGCCAAAGCCTGTCCCGATGCTTGAAAATGACCGAATTTTAGCCAATTTTGTTGTCTTAATTAAAAATGTATAGTATTAGGTTAGGTCTCATTAAAAGAATTTATGCAATTGGTGCTAAGACAAAGGAAGAGTTCATTGCTCAGAACAGTGATGTATTTAGTGGGATAGAGCGATTTCCAGAAACATGCACAATTTATTTAATAGCATCTGCAAAACTAATGCATAGTGCTCCATGTCATGTACCAATTTACTTGATGAAAAAGCTTAAAAAAAGTTAGATGAAATGGAAGCGCGAAAGTTTATAAATAAAAAAATTGGGCCATCCGAATGGGCTTACAATTTAGTTATAATTGAGAAATCAAATGGATCGCTACGACTATGCTTGGATCCCAAAAATCTGAATGACAATATTAATCACAAACCGTTTCTAATTCCAAAATTAGATGATTTTAGATATCAAATGAGAAACATGACAGTCTTTTCAGTACTCGACCTCTAAGAATGGTTTTGGCAGATAGAACTGAATGAAGCATCCAAGCGTTTAACAGTTTTTTAGTACCCCGTTTGGTAGATATGAATTTAATGCTCTTCCATTTGGTATAAGGAATGCATCCGAAAAATGTCAGGAACTTAATTAAAAATATTTTGGGGAGTTGGGAGATGTTTTTTCTATATAGATGACTTTATTGTTGGAGGTAAAACTAATTAAAAACATGAAATTAATTTAAATAGAGTTTTGAAAAGAACCAGAGAAATTAATGTTAAATTTATCCACAGTAAATTCCAGTATAGAGTTAATAAGAGAAAATATTAATCTCAAGTGATGGCATGCTTCCAAATCTTGAGCGCATTAAGGCAATTCAAGCCATTAAAGATAAATAAAAATGTTGGAAACTTTAAACTATTTAAAAGCTTTTAAACCTAACTTTTCTGAACTGAATTCGCCGTTAAGAGCTTTCCTTAAGAAAAACACGGTGTTTCAATGGAATTTTAAGTGATGGAACTATTCTACACTCGTTTAATCCGAATGAAGGTATAGTAATACAAACAGATGCATCTAGTAGAGGGCTAGTAGAGAGGTATCTTTTGCTTCTTAGAGTCTTAGAC
Source organism: Meiosimyza platycephala (assembly GCA_963662105.1). Classification (NCBI taxonomy): domain Eukaryota; kingdom Metazoa; phylum Arthropoda; class Insecta; order Diptera; family Lauxaniidae; genus Meiosimyza; species Meiosimyza platycephala. The sequence continues at coordinate 99,952,875 of OY759208.1, read as the reverse complement.
TTACAGAGATTAATTATCCTCAGATAGAAAAGAATTTTTAGCAATTGTGTATGCTTGTGATAAATTTCATGAATACGTTTGCGGACATCGTGCGTTAATTCATAATGATCGTAAGCTGTTGTTAGGGATTATGAATAAGCAGATCATCCAAATTTCCTCTAATAAAAGATTTACATGTCCCTGACTTACTTTCTAGAAAATTCGCTGAAGATAAACAAGTTGTAAAAGAAGATGTAATAAAAGATGTTATTCATAGCATTAATATGAGTGATGTTAGAAGAAAAAGTTTTGAAGAATCTACCTTAGAGGATCCAAAATTACAAAGTTTAATTTCATTGTGTAAGCGAGGTTGGCCAAACAGCGGAGCAAAACTATGAGAAGATCTTAAAGTGTTTTGAAACGAAAAACATAAGATTTATTTTGAAGACAATTTATTGTTTTTTGAGGATAGGGAAATTACTACATGAAGCACATTTAGGTGTGGTGAAAACAGTAGCGAGGGCAAAAAGGGATATAGAGAATTTGATTAGAAGATGTCAAGTATGTGAAAAGTTTCAACCTGCAAATCGAAACCATTTCCTGTTACCTCATGAAATACCTCAAAGACCTTTTCAAAAAGTAGGCACAGATGTATTTGTGCTTGAAGGGAAAACTTATCTCGTGGTGATAGATTATTTCTCAAATTGGTTAGAAGTTCAGCAGCTAAATGGAAAAAAGTCAAATGATGTCATATCAGCACATAAGGGGACGTCCATTAATTACGTGAGTCAAAATAGGGGGGAGGGGGTCCGGCAAAATCTCACCAAGGGGGAGGAGGTGGTCAAGGAAAACCTCACGTCAACTTCTTAATGCATAGAATTTACATTAAAAATTATAATTTTTATCTCACGAGAGGGAAGGGAGGGGTCCCACCAGATCTCACCAAATCTCACCAATGGGAGGGAGGGTCCGAATTTTCAAAAGAACACCTCACGTAATTAATGGACGTCCCCTTAGGAGACATATTCGGCACTTGGCATCCCTGAAAAAGTGATTTATGATAGCCAACCATTTAATTCACTTGCTCTCAGAGAATTTGCCAAAGAATGAAATTTTGAATCTATTTACTCAAGTCCTAGATACCCAAGTTCAAATGGCCTTGCTGAAAAAGCTGTGCTATAGCTAAAATGTTATTACGAAAAACAGACCATCAGGGTTAAAACTTTTATGCAGCTCTTCTGGAGTAGAGGTCAACGGTTATACCAAGATTGGGTTATTCGCCAGCAGAAATTCTAATCAGCAGAAAGTTAAGAACAAAGCTACCAATAGAAAATAACCAACTGATTCCTTGAATTGTGAAACATGCGTGAAAAACATCTGTTAGTGAGAGAGAATCAGAAGAAAGTTCATGATGACAGAGAGTGTCGCAAAGAAATAGATTTTAAGCCAGAAGAAAATGTTACTTATGAAGTCAATCGGTGAAAATGAATGATTTCTGAAACTTTGTAAAATTGCATACGAAATATTTCTGACAGGTTAACGAAACGTTACATGACGAGACGGAGATTATAAAAGCGATAGACTGAAAAGTTTAAATATATCTTTAGAAATCATTTTGCTCTTTCAAATTGCAGTAGGTAAGATGTGCGTGTTCTTACAGGCCGTTCATCCGAAAACATCCATTAGCTTATTCCTTGGGGTTGTCTCAAAAGAAAGGTCTATACAACAATTCAAGAGCTGAAGAACAATATAACAATAATAAGACAAATTGGTGATTTAGAGAAGCAATTATGCCATTGATATACCATATGTATCAATAAAGAAATAAAAATTATGCTATGGCGGTACTCAGGGGAATAAAATCAACTCTCTATTGATTATTCAAAACCATTTATATATAACCATATATATAAGGGTGGTTCAAAATGGAATACATGTTCCGATTTTTGCTGCTCAGGCCCGAAAATATATCTTTAGCCAATGGAGCTATTGTAGTAAAATTTCAACCAAATCGAACCACGGGAAGGCGTGTCAGTGACCCAATTTGTACAATTTTTGTGCATTTTTGAGACGATTTTATAGCATTATTGCTTTTATTTAAAAAGAAATGATACGAATGTGAGGAATGCTAAAAAATGTGACATACTTCCACTTTGCCCGTTCGAAACCATACCTATTTTATATATTTTAGCCACGGCACTATCCGCAATCGATTGGGAATATGTATTTTTTTACACATAAAACGATGTGTCAAAGATTTTTTGTATCAACGATGCGATCTGGAGAAATATTTAATTAATAAAAGCAAGCATTTTCATCATAAGAAAATAAAGATTTTTAGATTATTTTTGTTCAAGAAACGCTAATATTTCACATTTGTTCATTTTGTAGATTTTTTCCGGTTTTCGGCGGCCACTTTAAGTAATTTTAAAACTGATATTCGTCCTTCATTATCTGTGTGTTCAAATTTTGCAAAGACCAATTGCTCTTTCCGCGGTATCATTGACAACAAGGATTTTCTGGAAAAAGGCCCCATTCGCTGGCCAAATCACGAATCGTGCAAGTTTTGGAAGATTGTGGCCCAAAAATTACATATTGTGAACTACATCGTAAAAAGAACGATTCCTCTTGTGCAAAATTTCAGCAAGCAGATAAGGGAGCACGAAAATCAGATTCACAAAATACTTAAAGTGTTCGCCGAAAACTGAAAAAAAATCTACAAAATAGACAAATGTGAAATATTAGCGTTTCTTGAACAAAAATAAACTAAAAATTTTAAGACGAAAATGCTTGCTTTTATTAATCAAATATTTCTCCTGATCGCATCAATGGTACAAAATATCTTTGACATATTGTTTTCTGTGTAAAAAAAATTCCCAATCGATTGCGCATAGTGCCCTGGCCGAAATATATAAAATAGGTATGGTTTCGAACGGGCAAAGTGGAAGTATGTCACATTTTTTAGCATTTCTCAAATTAGTGGCGATTTTCTTATTTACAATTTTCACACATATTTCACATCATACTGAGTCCGTAACAAATGATAACCACGAATATACCTCGAAGTTGAAATTTTTTTTAATTAAAAGAAATAATACAAAAAAATCGTCTCGGAAATGCTCAAAAATCATACAAATCGACCCACCGACACGCCTTTACATCGTCCGATTCGGGTGAAATTTTGGCACAAGGGCTTCATAGGCTCAATGTATGTTTTCAGGCCTGAGCACCAGAAATTTAACGGCATTTAATTTTTCTATACGATTTTGAACCAGCCTAATATATACATATGTATATTTTTAAGAAACATCATGAAACACAGAGAATATTTTACGTCTGTTTAAAATTTCAAAGTAAAAAGTTTCATATTTTTATCATTGTGTTTATGTACTTGGTAAATAGAAGCTATACTAATAAAAATTTAAAAATAAACAATGAAAACTTACCACTGGCACCTCCGCAAGCTTTTTACTACTCGGAAGCTCCTAGATTATTCAATAAACTCCCAGTCACTATTGAATGCCTTCGTAACATTAACATCTTCCTCGATGAAGTGATGTGGTTTTTTCTAAAGATTACATTGAGAATAATTATTTACTTATTATTCAAAGCAAAATATTGTTTTACTCGTTAATATAAAAATATGTATATGGGCCAAAATTCTTTTTTATGCCTAAAACTTGGTCCCTTTAGATTAATTTCACTTTTCATGCGAAGACAGGGAATTTATTAAAAAAAATTTCTCATTCGCAAATCTAATACAATTAATTCATCATCTAAAACATAAAACTATAATCAAATTGAATATTTTTTCGTAAATTACGGTAACTCAGTTGTCTTTTTCAGTAACGCAGCTGCTTTTCATATAAAAAATTGCTGTCCTAGAGTATTAGTCTCATGTTATAAAGAGCTTTCTCATAAAATTTTTACTAAACGTTACACGTTATCTTGTTCTCCATAAGCTTAAACTTCTCCCGCAAGTTTATGTGGAAGTTTTTAAATTAGATTTTGGTAAAAATACCTTACTGATCTGATTATTTCTGAAATTTAACTTAATGGGAGAATAATATTAGTTCTATAGTTTAAAAGCGTCCAATAAGTGAGCTTAATTAAAGATTCCTAAAAATAAAATATATGGTTTTATTTGAGTAACGCAGTTGTTTTATTTTTCTACCACTTGTATTATAAATTGACATAAATAGAATAATTATCTATAAAACCTCGCTGCAGCTATGAGCACACCATAGAATACATTATAACGATCCTGCATAAGTACTAAAAACTGAGAATATATTTTTTCTTAAAACACAAGTTATTTTAGGCATAAAAAAGAATTTTGGCCCATATACATTTAGGCTGTATCGAAAAATTAAAACCCAATTCCAAGCCAAAATAATGAAACAGGAAGGAAAGACAAGGCAGGAAATATATTTTTTTTAACTTTAAAATAAATTCCTAAGTCCCCAAATAGCTGTTATATATGAAAACCGTTTAGTTTTGCACTGGAACCTATCTAATGGTACAATTTTTTCCGAAAAGAACCATAGAACTCGATTCACTTCATCGAGATCGAACGACGTGCTGGAGCGTCAGCAAACAAATGAAAAACGATTATTTTGAATCAAACGAATACTTTTTGCTCTGGAGCCCATCTAACGGTACATTTTGTTGAAAAAAATATTGCAGTAATCGAGTCATCATCAAAAATAAGTTATGCACCCCAAATTTTGAAAGAAATGGAAGGACTTTTAATATTTTTTCAAAAATATGTTGTTATTTAAAAATTTTAGTTTGATTTTGACTGAGTTCAAATTTGAGGTATCTGTGAATATTTTTTTTTAATCTATCAATGTCAGGAAAAACACTCGCACGGAGATTGTTCCACAAATTTATGGTACGGACAAAAAACGAATCATAACGATAGTGCGACGTTTTATCAAGTACCGTCGTGACGTAAAAAGGATGGGCTTGATAGCACCTCCAAGTGCTACGAGAGAATGCCCAAACTGAAGTGACCAGCTCAACCATTTTAATAGAGCAGATCCCATTATATTATCTATAATATAGGATAAAATTCTCTACGTTACGATGATGCTTAATAGAATCAATAGAGAAGACGAAAAGAATAAAAGACAGTACTCCTACTCCCCCGAATATACCTACATCCCGTCAAGCATACTACTGACGATATTTTGGACGAAAAAAACTTTACATTATTAAGTGGGCTGTTGGATTATTTTGAGTTTAATGCGCAAAAGCAATCGATAATTTCAGCAGATGGTGAGGATATAATAGATGCAAACATATTCATGGCTTCAGTTGTTCCGCTGATCATTTTTGCCGACTTCATCAGATCATTTTTGCCAACCCAGTAGGCTGTCTTGCCGCCATTTTCTCAAGTATCACGAGACTCAGTGTCATTGTGTAAGAGCTTACTAATTAACCCAATAAGAGCCAAGACCTTTTAAAATCAAAAATCATCGACTATGTGTATTTCGTTTTTATAAAAATAAATATAAAAAAAAATAAAAAAAAATTCAATCAGTAGGTTTTTGAGCCTGTTCCCAAATTGGAACAATGGCAAAGTATATGAGCATTCTTTAGATTTTTTGTAATTTTTTTTGATTGAACTCGTTAAAACTATGAAAACTCAAGTGTTTTGCATTGCAAATCAAGCGCAAACTTTTTTAATTTCTACGCAAAACGCTTCCGACGCAGCCTAATGAGCACTGATTTTTTCAAAATACGCTAAATCGACGATAAAGTATCGAAACAAAGCAAAATATTATAAAAAGTTTAGTCGTTTTCCCTTCATTGTTTATATGGATTTTTAAAGCAGTGTGTATGACAAAATTGCAAAATAAACTTTACAAAATTTTTTTTTCTGGTTCAATTTACAGCTATTTGAATGTGCTGTACCCAAGCAGGTACAGTGGCTAGGAATGGGTTAAACATGAATTTTTCTTGACTATGGTTGACGGAAAAGTTTTCAATAACAAAGTAACAAATACGAAATCGATATTCATAAGAACATTATTATAAAAATGAAATTTACGCATTGTATGCAAAGATATATGGAATTCATTTTGAAATTGGCGTACACACTTCAAGAAGATGGTTTAAGTATTGACGAAATCATTTTAGTCAAGGCGGTACTATTCATATCTTGTGTTCTTTATGGTAAGCCAAGTTTCACAGCCGTACAGCCGTGGTTTTACGATTATTCAAAGATGTGACCTTCGTTGCCGTTGACTGGATCGAAGATTGGCAGACATTACGAAGCTGAGCGTAGATGCCTTTTTGCTTTGTGGATTCTAGAATGTTTGTCTTTATTAGTACCAATATCAGATGATATTACACTGTCTAATTAAGTAAATATTCGCAGATGCTTGAAAAAAAAATCCAAGCTATACTTTTTTTATTTTTGCATGTTAGCAAATACCTACATACATACGACTTCCAATGAGACAAGAAATAACAAAATACTGCATCAATTTGTATTTAAGTTTTAAACTTTATTGAAAATATTTTGAGTTGCATTTTCATCAAATTTTTATATATATAAATTACAGAGTATCGTTGTTATCATAGCAAAGTTGAAATCAGAAAATTGTTCTTTGTTTTTCTTTTGAACGAATAATTAAGAATCAAAAATGTATAATTAACTTTTTAAATAGCTTTTGCATAGCTGCATTGAACACTGAATATCAACACTTTGAAATCTTGGCTAACAGCAATTTTTAAATTGCATGTAGAATATATATTACTTTTTAATTTTTTAAGCAAACATTTAATATTTTTATCGATTACTTATGCCTAACCAGAGAAAAGTCACAAACTTTGCTTCAACTAAATTTTTGCCAATGAATCTTAGTTGCAAAGTTTTTAACGCAACTCTGCAAATGACTTAGTTACTAACTAAATACATAGAATAAAATTTTAAAAATACAATTTCCTCCTTTATAAATAGAAAAAAAAAATAACTGTGTAGTTATGTAAAGTTTTGTATTTATGTTAAGTTTGATAGTTATGCATTTTAGTTTTTATAACACGACTTTGCATGTGGGATTTTATGTTATTAATTTTTATCAAACTTTGCCATAATCCAATTTTTTAGAATAAAAATTTACATAAACAATTTAAAGTGTAATATAATAAATTTCAAAGTAAAAACACTTAAAGAACAAAGAGTGTGTTAACAAATTACATATAAATTTTTGTTTTAAATATATTAGTGCAACTAATGCTTAAAACTTACGACTCCCTAATGAGAAAAAACGCTTTGTTTAAAAATAGCTATTTTTCTATATAGAGGAGTACATAGTGTAAAGGAGGAGTTCAAGTGTTCAAGACGGCAACAATATCAAGAAAAGCCGAAACAACAAAACACTGTAATATAGCTTAACTCGTCGTTGCATATTTATTACATGGCTGAATAATTGAAGTTTTACGAGCAGGCACTGTTTCAGGTGTAGGTATAGCTTCGCCTGTTGATACTTTATTAGCAAACACTTGCTTAATTCCGCCACCCTTCTGTTTGGCCATTTGATAATCACCAGAATCGAAGAATTTTTGCTAAAAAAAATTGAAGTGAATAATTTTTTAATGAAAATTTTATGATAAAATATTATTTTTTATTTTAAATCGTCGCAGCAATATTAGATATAACAAGATAATAAAAACAAATTTTGCTTTGAAAGTATATAATCTGCGAACGTAGATATAAAGTAGTAAGATAATAAAGTCCATGCTATTCGCTCTTATTAGACTATAATTGTGCAATAATTTACGATCTTAGCTTTAAGGAACAAGATAAGTTACTTAAAAATATTTGTCAAAAGGTAAGAATTATGAAACTGCTCGCTATTTAAATTTGTAAGCTTTTATAAGAAAATGGTCCAACAATTTTTTCTAATCCTTGTAGTACTTTTAAGAATGGTAAAATTTGGAGTAGTTTATTGAATGCATAAAAAAAGAATTAGTTTGGAAAACTTATTCTAGGCCAATAAAAAGAACAAGGAAAACGTTAGTAAGCATTTGCAATACACAAATTTAATTCGAAAGTTTAAATATATAACTATCATTATGAATTTTGAATTTTGAAAGTGAAAACAAGATCTAATACAGTTAGAAAGTGAGTAGCGTCAGAGCAAAAACCGATAAATCACATTTTTATTTTGTTAATGATCTCAATTTGTAGATATGTATGAAAACAAATAATTGAGATCATTAACAAAAAAAAAAAATGTGATTTATCGGTTTTTGTTCTGACGCTCCTCAAGTAGAAATTTTTTTATTTTAAATATTATAAGCTCACTATGAATTGGGTTTTCTTACTCCATTTGAAATCTTAATGAAGAAAAATAAACATATTTTTATTTTAACTTGAGAACATGTCCCAAAAATTTAAAAAAAAAAGCATGAACTTGAAATTTATACTTTCAATTGTCGCCTAGTGTATATCTTTTGTAGCACAATTTAACAAAAGACAATAATGGTCTACATCTAAACGTGCAAACTTGCAGAACTTGTTCAAAAAACTTTCCATACAATTTTTGACAGTTCGTTTGGACAGGGTTCAAAAGTGCAGAGGTTGCATGAATACCACTAATGTTTTATTTATATCTCTATCTCTGGACAGTACGATGCATTTTGGCTTGAACCAAGAAATGTATGTAGAGCTCATTTCTCTCTAAATAGATTTCGTATTCATTTTTCGAATATATGTACATATTTCTCAAAAGCAGTTTAAGATATAAATTATTATTTATTCCTAACTCTATGACATATTTATAAATATTTACTTACTCCTTTTTGAAGACGCTTTTGTAGGAATGCTGAATGTCCACCAGGGCCACGCATACCGGTAGGATATTTTAATTTTAGCTTTTCCTCTTCAATTTTTTCCAATTCTCTTGGATTTGACTGTAAATAACAATTTAAAAAAATTTCAATAACAACCATAGAAAGAATATTATTTATTTACTTGTTCTAGGGACTCAGGCCCATCTTGCGGTGTGGTTGGTGGGCTGTTCTCTTCAACGCTGCTCATTTTATTTTTTTTTATCAAATTGGACAATTTGTTAAAAAAGAAATTCTGTAATGTAAAACATAAAGTCGAATAAGTATAAATTAAACATTTCTTTTAATGCACATGTGATGAATGCTTCTTCCTTCAATCACTTTAAAATGAAAATAGTGTGAAATGCGTTATGCCTATTTGAATGTTAATTTGAGAACCACAATGCAAAGCATAAAGAAAATTTAGTGTGGCGAAAAGTAGAAGTTCAAATGATAAATAAAATGGTTAATATGTAGATAAATGATTTGTGAGTGTAAAAGAAAGCCAAACTATAAGAAAATTGGTAATAACGAAAATGATAAATAAGAAATACACTACGTCATATATTTTAAATTACAAAACATTAGTAAATGATTTCAATATGGTTCGCATATTTATCATAGCTTAATAAACTACATTTCTACAACCAAAACAAAACGTTTAAGTAAGGTGCTAAGCCAGAAGTCACAATGTAGTGAATATGTCTATTTATTTGACATGTTGATTGATTTAATTTCTTAAATAAATATCTTTCTTCCTTCTAGATAAATTACTCGTATTTAGATCTAAAAACATTATTGTACCAAACTAATTTGAATAATATGTTATGTATGAATGTCTTACAAAATATGATTAGTTTTTATTTCTTAACTACATAAAACGTTACATATTGCAGCTTTTTATTTATAAGAATAAATTTCAATTTATTGATTTCTTTTTGCTTTGCTAACTTCTAAACTTTTTTTTCCACATTCGCGACGTCAGCTAAAAACGATAAGATCACTTTTGGATGGACCCTCAAATTTAATTAAGAAATAATTTCGACAGTATATATGTATGTAATTTGTGTTATTGTAAATTCATTTTTTATAATTTTTGTCATAATAGCGGTACTTTTGAATGCGTTAGACGATGGCACCCTACTTCTAATTTAAATAATATGTCAGCACAGAGGGCTTTAACCAAGTTTAAATGACAAGTTGAGTTACTACAAAAATTTGAATGGGGAATTATTTGGGAAGATATTTATAGTCAATATACAGTCCGGTTCACTTGATTAGAGACAGTAACTTTTTTTAAATAAAATTGAGATAGCACCCACTGTAATTGAATTAGGAAATAATTGTTCTTAAAAAATTTAAGAGCAAGATGTATCTAATATACATAAATAAAAATATTGGAATTTTCACAAAACTAACAGTACTTCGTACAAGTATAACTTTTGCAGCTTCAATATTTAGCTTTGTTTTGTGGTTCACTTGATTAGACACACTCAGTGTTTTTTCATTATTTGTGCGGTGGAGAAGGGAATTCTGGATTTTTTTTATTAAGAATTCGTTACGATTAACTGTAAATGATAAAATTCAATTAAGATGGGAAAATGAAAATCATCAGAACGTGAAAATGGTCAAATTGAAATTTTGCGCACTAAAGGGCTTTCTATTCACAAAATCACCAAAAAAATTGGCCGGAGTCCAAGTATTGTTGGCCATTATGTAACATTAGGTCAATCATATGGTCCTTTAACTTCTGTAGAATTTCTGGAGTTTCCTCCACACAAAACACTTGGTTAGTTTTTATTTGATGACCTGGATGACCTTGGACATGTTAGTATATTTCAGCTATTTAGTTTTACTACGAAATCTGGTTGATTCAGCGAGAGGGTAGTCAGACATCCTGTGGTATCACAATGGATCATATTTGGTCTAAGTGAGTTGTTTTCGTAACTGCCACTCCTACCTAACCTAACCTTAAGAACGACGTCCAATGTCTACGGTACTGTGGTTCCACATACGTAGTCAACAACCCCTGTTGTTGGACATTAAATTATCTTTTTTATAACACCCATATTTTAGATATACATTCAGAGGTTCCCGACTTATGATTTTTCAAAAGCTATATCCGCAACTTCCGATGGCTATATCTCCGAAACTAGATCCGAACGACTTTTTTTAATTTTTTATTTTATTTTAGCTCCCTACTACCCCTAAAAATATTGCGCAATGGGAGTTAAAGTAAACCTGTTCCTCAAATTTTGTTCCGACTTACTTATCGCCTATCATAGTAAACATTCTATCGAAAATTCCATTTACTAAAAACAGCACCATAAATAAACAAAATGAAATGCATATAACACAAGGTAAGCGGCTTTTTCGCGGCACAACGAATTAACTGTTTCATATAGCAAAAAAAAAATTGAGAGCTCAAAAAATGTCAGATCTCAGTACGTTGGCCTGCAGCGAATCCTCTGCCAGATATTGGCTTGCATTGATTATGAAATTTATCTAATTTGCGAGTTATCTGTTTTTAAAACATTCTGTAGATTATTTACTTACCAAACGAAATAAATGTTTTTAATAAATAATTTTTTATAGGTACCTGCACGAATTTTGCTGTTCGCTTGAACTTATGAATAAAATATACACGAATGTACTGAAATAAAAATTTCAAGTCCACAATTATATTTCTTTTAATGCAATATATTAGCACTTTAACGAACTTTTTGCTGCACTTTTAGAACGATAATTAAAATTGAATTTGTAAAAAGTTTGCTCCCGAATTTTTATTTGAGGCCTTTCGCAATTGAGATTTTCAAGTCGTCTATTTTCACATTCTTTTCGTTCGTTATTAGTTCGTCCGTTATATATTTTTCAATTATATAGTCATTTCATTTTAACACACGTATCTGCGTGGAGTTTGAAAGTGAAAATTTCATTGGCATTGCCAACTTAACGGCATTAATTTGCAAAGTGTAAAGCAAATAAACGGTTTTATTTTTTCATGTTTCCAGTAATGCTCAAAACACAATTGGGGCAGCAGCAGCAGCAAAAGCAGTCAAAACTTTAAATATGTACTGCAAACAAACAAACAAACAAGTCATAGTAAAAACTTTCATTACATTCAAAAAGAAACAAGATTTTACAAGAATTTGTTTCACCGAATTTGCCTGTGTAAACGCCGAGTAATGTATTGAACAGAATTGGGACGGAGCCGGAAGAGCGGCAACGGAAATCCGCTGTCAAAAAAATTTTAATCAAATCTAAATCGACGGGTATCCTACGGTAGGTCATCAGTCGTACGCCGCAATTCTGTTCAATTTCATAGCACCAAGTGTGTTATAATTTTTGACAGCGGAATTCCGTTGCCGCTTTTCCGATTCCGTCCCAATTCTGTTCAACGCATAACGTAACATTCCATGCTGACACGATCATACTCGGCGTTTACACAGGCAAATTCGGTGAAACAAATTCTTGTCTATTCTCTTTTGTGGTTTTTGTTTGGCATTTGCAACATACGACAAATTTTGTACATCGTCTCTTTGGTTTTTCCCCTCTTGCCAACAAACATGGAAACTTTTCAGCAAGAATTTGTGTGTGTAAACGCTGAGTTAGCAAAAATTCTTCTTGGTTATGGCAAGAAGGGAAAAATCAAAGAGACGAGGTACAAAATTTGTCGTAAATCGCAAATGCAAAACAAAAAGCGCAAAAGAGAATAGACAAGAATTTCTTTCACAGAATTTCCTTGTGTAAACGTCGACTTTAACAACGAAGATACGCAATCAGCTGTTTAATTTTTGACACTTTGAGAGCACAAGCTGTTGACGGACTCACTTTTGTTTGGTGTTTTTTTTTTCGTATTTTTCGTTGGTTGGTGTTTGGCAAAGAAAAGTGAAAAAAATTGTGAAAAATTTCCTGCAATAATTTTCAAACAAGAAAACTTAAACAAATTTTTATCGGAATTGAGAAGAGTGTGTGTGTGCGTGCTAGTGTCGACTTTGTCTCAGCTAACTGTGGGTTGCTGCTGTTTTGAAAAGCAATGAGTTCTAAGGACAAGGAAGCTCAAATTTCGAAATCGAAATTTAAATTATTCTTCAAAACTTCCAAAAATGCAGCCGGTAAGCATATTTATATTAAGTAAGGCACTATAATAGAAACAGCTTAATATTTTGGTACAGGTTCTTCTGGAGAGCGTTCTCTGCGACCGGAAATTGAACGAGAGTTACGCCCAGAAACTCCAGTGGCACAGAGATGTAAAACACTTAAAGAGCTAGGCGATCAGCATTTGTATAATTTGAATTTGGAAGAAGTAAGTATATTAATGAGTAATGGGTGCGGTCGCTATGTTGACATGCACTGTCCTCGGTAAACCTACCTTGTATTCGATAAATAAAAACTAGCAGGATAGTAAACATTTATTATTTCTATCGCTCTGAAAAGTGAGTAATGCTAGCGAAATAAAAAATGTTTGTACCAAGCCATGGTCTAAATTGAATGTGAAATGTCCCTACCGCCGCCTTTTTTGAAAATAAATCTGGCACGTGTCCCTTTCCCTGGATAAGCGCCAGTTGCGAATCATCGGAAAGGTTAAAGAGTAGACCAATTAAAATGGTATTAGAGACGCTTGTGCGTCCAGACTTTGTTATTCCAACGTTCCCACAGGCTATTATTGTAAATGGAAGTTGCCACTTTCAATCGCAGAGGCTCTGTTAATAGACTGGTACATTTCATGTCCTTATCATGTCACGGTACAGTATAAGAACAGATTAGTCGACAATTTGAAACTATGCTGAAGTTAAGTACAGTAAAACCCGGTTAATTACCTCACGGATAATTGCTTTTCACGGTTAATTGTCTTGATATCGAAAACCCCGTGAATTTTTTATTACTTTTTCATGCTAAATTTAACTAACGCTAAATTAACTATTTCGGTTTAGTACCTCAAATTTTCTAGCCCCAAAATGATAACATACAATCTAGTTGTGCAACACGGTTGCTCTACAAATTGTATAGCGTGTATTTGCGTAATGTAAGTACTAACCGTGATGTACATACATACATAATGGTAATTTGTTTAATATATGCACACTTGTTTTTTTTTCACGCTTTTGAACATTTTTTGAAACGAAATTTCTCAAAAACTATCAACTTTTGTTTCTTTTATACTTACTTATTAAATTTTTTTTCAAGACATAGAACACATAGTGTGTACATATACGTGTGGTCAGGATAATTACCTCTTTGAGGTATTTAAGCGTGCACCGATAATTACCTGTATGAGGCATTAAAGCGTGTACGCTTAAATGCGTTTCACGGATAAATACCTAAAAACTAAGGAAATTTTAGTGAAGCAATTAACCGAGTTTTACTGTACATATTAATTTTTATATATATATATTATTAATAAATTTACGTAGTTACCGGATACTATCTTACCTCATTTGTTCCTACCGTACCAATGATTTTTTTTATCATTCCCAACCTTGAATCCGGATATGGAATTAATTTGTTTCTATAATTTCTGGGCTTTGAGTTAAATGGGATCGAATGTGTAAGAAAGCGATTTTGACCTAGTCATGTAGATTTCCAAAACACCAATTCTTTTGAAACATTCTTAAGCACATAATACTGAAATAAATTTTGTCAATTGTTACTTATATCGCGTTCCAGTAAGAAAAAATTTTACTTTCCTCTGACTCCTCAGTCCATTTTGAGGTTTGGAATGTGAACATAGCGGCGAAATCAATGCAGTAGACAAAAACTATTGAGTCCTTTTTTGTATTAAGAGGAAAACAAATAAAAATAAATTAGTACATTCATAAAATTATAGCGCACTTGCGCCTATTTGCTTCTTATCGATTACGCATTATAATTATAACTAGAATATTTTTAGAAAATAACTTTAATAACTAAAATACCAGGTGTATGGTAGATCCTATAGTAACTATAGGATATTGTTTTAAGAGTAACTTTACGCGTTTTTAAAAATTTATTTTGTAACTTTGTACCCATAAAAAAAATTTTATCTAAATATGAAATTCAGTTTTCGACGACTCAAAAAAATTGAAAAATATCTCGCAAACCACGGTCCGGCCGCCTTTCACTTGGGCGTAATATAAGATTAGATTAATATTCGATCTATCAATTTACCTACTTATCTCGTTTTTATTTTAAATTACCACTTTAACTCTTTGCTCCTGATTCCCTCAGCTATGAAAAATCACATCCTTGACATATTTTGTTTAGACAATTCTTCAATTTTGGTAACCATTTTTGTTTCTTTTCCTTAAGTCCTCTATAACAAAACTTTGGGATCTCACTAAGGATTTGATAGTACCTAATAAGCCTGCAGAGTACAGACAGACTACGTTGACATTTTACAAAAAATTAATACACAGTCAGTATAAAAATTTGAACTTACTACGTGAACATTTCTTTTTGGTCATACAGGTGCGTATAAAAAGGAATAAATAATAATAAGTAATATGAATTACTCTTATTTTTCTTTAAAGAATCACGAAGTTCCTGAAGACTTAAAGCATCGTTTAGAATTGTTGGACACGCTTACCGATAATGGCAAAGATATAAAAAATTTTGAAGAGAAGGTAAGCGGTAATATCAAACTAGTACCGTGCGTATTTGTTTTAAAATGAGAAAGGAGCTTTGCTACATTACAAATCTTATCGTGAAAAGCATTCTGAATGTTTATCGTACAATACGCCTATAATTTGATCTGCTACGTCAACAAAAGCTATTAACTGATCATTTCCAAAAATTAAAAAAAAGTAAAAAAACGACACTGGTAAAGGCTTCCTTTACAGTCAAGAAACTATTAATATTTATTGTATCTGATTACGTTGATCGTATTTTTGAAACCTAATGTCTTACAAAATCAAAAATTGTCAATAATCTAAAGCTACATTCTCAAAATTGTATTCGAATGTGTTGCTTAGACGAATAAAACCCATTTCCCTCCGTAGATCCCTCATTTTAAAAAAACCTGAAGGGTCTTGTTTTCATTTGTCAGTCCTTGACAAAATAAAAATGTAGAAGGTCTTATTTACTCGGACTTCAGCTAAAAAGTTATTTAATATCAAGAGTGGAGATAAATATTGAGAAATTTTGTTATATTTTGCTATTTTTTATTGACAAAGGTACCATGCTAAGTAGGCCTATGGTAAAACTCTTCAAATTTAAGGTGAAAGAACTCTTATGTGGGTACCGCATGATCAAACAAAAATTTAACCAATCAAATTTATATCTGCAAATTATTGCTGAAACGAAATGAAATCGAATCATTTTTCAAATGTCTCAGTACGTGGTAAGACCAGATTTACACCAAACGGTCAAACGATTTTTTCTATGGTAGAATCGAGGTACAACATAAAAATAAAAAAATTTAAAATTTTCAAAGATATCATCCGATCGCCAAATACAAAATGTCGTTGGAAACGTTTCAACGAGCGCTACATATTATTCTCAGATTTCTGAATACTTGTCACTATAATAACCCAATAAAATGCATCTTAAATTTCGATTATTCCTTCATCGAAGTATGTATTGTATATATTTTCTTAAATTCAAAACAAAAAAGTTACTGCAGACCAAACTTCAACGTTTTTTTTATAAATTTCTAAAAACCAATTAGAAAATTTTTCCCAACCTTATCGTGATTTGAGTTAATTGCAACGCTCGCGGCTATTAAAAAAAATTAAAGCTGAATGTTTTCTAACTTCAATCTTGCCGAGCGGCAAAAGTTACTATATGTGCATTAGACCTGTTCAGAAATTTACGAAATATGAATTTTTGAATGGGCTGAAAACTTATCTGAAAGCTCTATGAATTTAAATAAGATTTGCATAAAAAAAATTGAAAAATATTTATGTTAGATATTGCGCTTTTGGCCGGAAGGAAATTCGGGTGTTAATCTGAATTTTAAAAGGTTCTCTCAGAAACACATATATAACTTTTATTTTAGAAAATATTTCAAAATAAAAATAATGCAGTTTTCCTATGTTTAGTCTAATTAACCAGTTCTTAAGGTCAGAAACTTTTAAAATTGTTTCAATTCTATTTTACAACACTTAAAATATGTAATTTTAAATTTTTTTCTGATATTCCAACTTTAACCTTAAATATTTCCCAGAAAAAAATTTTTAAATTACTTTTTTACTGTTATATATATAGCCTACTACCTTTGTGCTTAACTGAAAGAAGCCAGTTATTTTTGACCGTCTTTAAATTGCTTCATTCAAAAGAAAATATACAAATTGATGATGCTACATATTTTTGATTTTATTTTTACTTGCCCTATTAATATGCTATTGATTATGTATTTGAATAAGGATGTTCATTGTCTTATATGTTCAATTGTACCCTAAAAATGATAAATCCAAAAGTGCAATTATGCTTCGGCTTGGACATTTGAGGACGGTGGAAATATGTCCATTTTTTTAACTATAACTCAAAAACTATACATTTTTAATGCCTACACATCATACGAATATTTTCAATTTGTTGTCCTTATTTAAATTTTTGTGTATTACTTTTTTCTGTGTGGATTTAGGTATAGTCATTTTGGTTCACAGAAAAGAAAGATGACGAAGATTCCGTCAAAATGGTGATCCACAAGAGAATTTTTGATGAAAATTGGCTGAAATACGGTCGTTCAAAGATATCTACTATTGTATGACTTTATCAATTTTTCACCTTTTGTTAGTTTTAATTTTTACACACAAAAATAATGTTTATTCGATAAAAAAGTTATTTTCGGTCTATTAATGATATTTTATGGAATAAATATTGTTTTTGTGTGAAAAAATTAAAACTAACAAGAGGTAAAGATTTATAGAATCATATAAAAGTAAGGAACTTTGAATGGCCGTTTCTCCGTTAATTTTCATCAAAAATTCTTTTGTAGATCATTATTTTGACGGAAACTACGCCACATTTCTTTTCTGTGAACCAATGACTATACCAATTTTAAAAGTTTCTGGCCTTAAGAACTGGTTAATTAGACTAAACATAGGAAAACTGCATTACTTATTACTATTTTGAAATATTTTCTAAAATAAAAGTTATTTATGTGTTTCTGAGAGAACCTTTTAAAATTAAGATTAACACCCGAATTCGACCTTCCGGCCAAAAGCGCAATATCTAACAGAAATATTTTTCAATTTTTTTTATGCAAATCTTATTTAAATTCATAGAGCTTTCAGATAAGCTTTCAGCCCATTAAAAAATTCATATTTCGTAAATTTCTGAACAGGTCTAATGTACATACATAAAAATAAAACTTTCTGATTCCAAATTGTGATTTCCGCAATGGAATGACAAAGGACTCATTACATTGTCATAGAATTGAAAAAGTATATTCCAAATTTCAATTTTTTGGAATAGAATCAACATTTTTCAGTTCCAAACTTTGGTCCCTATAATGGAATCGAAAAAAGAATTTTTAATCGAAAAATCTGATTCCAAACTCTTGAAATTATAATTTTTGAGGAATTTTATTCCCAAATGAATGATTCCTAACCAGCTCTTTTCGCACTTAGTCTTGTTTTTGTGTTAATGAGTTCAAATTATATAAAGTGTTAGATTACTCTTAGAAAAAAAAAAAACACTATTCCTAAGCATTAAATTTTACAATACATATTTTATATGAATAATTTTGTGTTAAAAAAATGCATGTATTATATAAATTTTTTATACATACGACTTCTAACAAAAACTCTGTACTTTAAAATATAATACGTTTTCATACAAATTTGAAATTTTGTTAAACTAAAAAATTTAATTTTTAATTTCCTTTTTTAGATTGGCAAATTTTTGCTCCTTTGGATTCCTGCCATTACAGAAGCTTATCTATTATGTCCCTATTTAGATATGTTAGTCAATTTAATAAAATGGAATGCTGCTCATTTGGATAATGATATCGTTGTGGGAATTGTGCAGTACGTATTTTAACATTACGTATAAAGGGAACAAAAAGTCGCTATCTACATTTTCATAAACTTGTATAATTCAAAACATTTGTTGTGGGCATATTGAATTTTTAACGACTTGGTTTTTGGTTCTATATATACGATATACATATGTATATTTACATATCGTCGCCTCGAAAGTGTACAGTGTTTAGATGAAATTTTCAAAAAAATTATATAATTATAATTTGTATAAGAATCTTAGTATAAATTCAACCCATTGAATACCCTAAAAACGGTATATATTTGAAAAATAAGCAGTGAATTTATCCTAATTTTTTCGTTTTCGTATGGATAATAATAAATAATAATAATATATCAAAGCTGAATCATACGGAAATAATACAATATCATTTCGGGCGACGATATGTACACACACAGAAAAATATTTGTAATTATTATATACAATGTTCTTTTAGAAATGCATGTCACCTTAGCTGTACTGTTGAAGATGACGAAATTGGCCTACAATGTTTGACCATATTGGAGCTTGTTATGAGTTATACAATATTTCCATTTGAACCGTTGCCGCAGTGTGTTGTTACATTATGCAGAACAGTTAATCATGTTGCTTACTGCCAAACGTCATATAAGGTGAGTTTTAAAATATGTTTATGCATATGAATAATATATGAGCGATTTCACTTCTTTGTGTGAAATTGTTATATCAGTGGAAGTGTACAAGTTTGAAGCAGTGCAAGCCTAAGAGTGAATGCACTTTTTTCTTCTTCAAAGTTTACCCTTATGAAATTTGCAGCTGACTCTCATTTAAATAGTGCAAAATGTTGTTTGCAGCAATATCAGAATGTTACTAAAAGACAAACATTTTCAAAGCTTTCAAAATTATCTTTCAAATTATACCCATCTTATTTGAATTTGTTTACGGGGTCTGACCGTTTTTCACCGATTTTTAAAAATATTCTCATTCATCTCCGTTTTGATTATATATAAAATCAAAACATCATGAGAGACGATGAATTTAAAAAAACTTTACAATCTAAATAACACGGTGATGTTTTCGCATAATCAATTTTTGATATTGCAAAGTCTCGTAAATTAATCGTTCTGATATATGTGATCGCGAGAACTTTTATCATATAAAATATAATTAACTATGTTGTCAAAATTTTCTGATTCAGCGACCTGGAAGCTGAATTATCTAAATAATTTTAGCTTATGTTTGGAAAATTGGCTCCGATTTCCTAATTTTAAGCAAAAATGATACCAAATGCAGAAATTTTATTGAGCCTGGATATATATTTTATATATGTACACACATTTGTATGTATACTAAAAAGTTTCACCTTAATATTTACTCCAAAAAGCTTACTTTATATACCTTATTCTAAACACCTTTAATGTTAGAAGAATGATTCGCTCTAATTTCTTGATTAGTATAAAAGTTTTCAAAATATATACAACAGTTTAAATTATTTTTGCTTTTTTTAATTTTATTGTCATAAATTTAAAAATCTTAGAAACTTCGATGACAATTCATCATATCTTGAAAATGTTGGTCTCCTTTAGGTGTCATATTCCAAGTTCCTCAAATCCAGATATTCTCTATTTTATTCTTCAAAAATATGACGCTTCCTACAAATGTGTGTTTTATCTGCTCGACAATAGCGCAGTTCATCATCAAAATATAAGCCTTCTGGACACTCTTTGATTAACAACTGTCCTTGTACACACACAAAGAAAATATTACAATTAGTTGGCGAACTAAAGAAAACTGTACCAGTAACATCATTCGCATCGCAAAAGTCGTAATTTTGTGGTGCTACTGGTGGACTCATTGTTGGTTCCTCCAAACAAATTCCGTCGTAATCAATCAAACAACTATTTACATCTGTACTGAAATACTCTCCCTTGGGACAAAGAACAAGCACAGCTTTGCTATTTACACATGTATAATAAGTTTGACAATCATCTGGATTTGCAAAAATATTATTATTAGAAACATCACCGCAAAGACACTGTGCATCTGGTGAATCGCGATTTAGAAGGCATAAGCTCACTTCACTATCGAAATATTGATTATCGGGGCAGTTATAGAGCTCACGTTTGCCTTGCTTACAAAAAGTGAATTTCCGACATTCATTTGCAACAGGTAGCACTTCGTTGGCATCACATTCGATTGCTGACGGGTAACAGTTGCCTGGCATGCAATGCATTGTTAAACCATTGAAATAATAATTTTCAGCACATTCCAAATGTTGGCGGACATTGTTGACGCAAGCATAGAATTTACGACAGTCCTGTGGATCAACAATAACGCTCCAGTCGTGCATTGAATTGCAAGTGTTAGGCATTAGAGTGGGAGGCTGTCCAAAAACAAATTTCTATGTATTAATTAGAATATTAATATTGATTTATCGTTTGGAGTCATTTAAATAGATTAAGTCTTAATAAATGCCCAGACCTATATGACATAAATAGCTGTAGTTATAGTAAAGACTTAAAGAATAGTATACGTTACGGCCAGGACTGTGAAAATGACATACATATGTACATGAAAATCTACATTACATTTTTGTTGCAAACGTTTAGTGTTAAATACTTACTTTTGCTAATAATTTCCACAAAGAATTTTCACCACTTATTTGCCGCATAATGGCAAAGATGCAAAACAGGATAAAAAGTGCTACGTTGAGAGAAAAATATTTACTTATTATGTTTGAATATTTAAGGCTGTGCAATCATTTTCCAACTTACTTGCTTTCATTTCAAAGGTTGATTTAAACTGTTAAAAATATCTTTAAACCTCACTGCGATTACTTCTCAATTTTTCACTTTTTGCCACGACTTTAAACCAACGTTTAAGAAATTTTTACTGTCTTACAAGCTTTATATTATACGCTGATTAGCTTTTTATCAGCCTGTTTCCTGGGAAATACCTTGCATACATTTTTTTTCGTAATTACTAAATCATCATTGATTTTAATTACTTAAATTCTTGTTTAATTTTTTTATCTTATAATTCGAATAGCATGCAAATGTTTTGATTCCCAATTTAAAAATGAGTCAAATGCTGTTGTATTATTTCTTCACTGCTTATCTGCTATTCTGTGCGGTTTTGAAGATATTTAGTTACCACTTGATAAAAAATTTCACTACATGTCTTATCATATGTTAAATGCTAACAAAATTTAATTCCAAAATTTTCTTTTTTTCTTCGTTTTTTATTTGGCCTAGAAAACATTTTTTGCCTGGTTGCAATACAATTTTTTTCCTTGTTATAAATTTTGATAAACCGATTGTTCTTAACAATATTTTTTCAAGCCACAAAAGCCCATATGAATATTTCTACAACAAATTACGTAGTTTTCGCAATAAAAGATTTTTCTAAATCAATCAGTGACAAAAATTGACCATTTCTTATGGTCAGTAAAAATGCTTCAGCATTTAACATTTCGTAAACATTTGATCATCTTGTCAAAAGAATGACAAGTACTTTCTTTTACTCAAGAAACTAGTAATAAAATTGAATATTTGACCTTGAGCAGTATACATATATAAGTATTGTGCGGTCTTGTATATCAAAAAAAGAGCACATTTTCTTTTAATTGTTCGCTTTAAAATCTTTAAATGTTACTCTCCAGCGAAAAATGTCTCCCAGCGGCAAATAAATCGAGTGCTCCGAAAATTCATTGATGAAAAGCAACTTAATTGTAATTGAAATTTTGTTTTGTATTACATCAATACTATGTAGCCGAGCCAGCCAAATTATTTTAAAAACATAGCAGGTTCAAACCTCAATCGAATCAAATATGTGTTTTTAGACAATTCAAATTAAAAAGTGAAATATCTGTTCAATGATTTGAGCTCGTGCGTTCTAGTCTAACTGTCTAACAGCCGAAATCAATATATGTACATCTTTTCAGCTAAAGCCAAAATTAAATATAAATTATGTATATTTTAAGTTTTTCCAATAATTTTATTTTTGTTGGCAAAATTTTTATGAAATAAAATAACGACGATGAACAGTCACACCCTATGTATACAGCAGCTTGCCTACAAAGTGTACAAACGAAAAGCACATTGGCTACAACACCGCTTAAAAAGTGTTGGTGTTGATTGGTGAGTTTCCTACTCCTCAATATACAGAAGATGCAGCCTATCTACACAGAGAAAAGAGTATTCTTCCTTCATAATAAAGATATTCGGTTGATAGATTCTTAAAATATTTATTAGCGATTAACAATTTTTGGTACATATTAGTATGCTCTTAATTGAACGTTGAATTGTCGTTTATTGAGCCAAACATAGTACTGGTTTTTATTTTTATTTAATTTCACTTCTCATTGATATTCGCCATTTTAAATGTCTTCTTGGTAACTCATTAAAAAAAATCTTAAAAATAAATTAACTGCTTCATTTTGTCAAAAAAAAAATACCGTTCAGGAAAATCTACAGATTTGAAACTTACATACTTATACATACATACTCTAGAAACTTTAGTTTCGGGGCAAAATTTTTATATGATGAGGAAAGGTGTGCTATAGGTCGAATCAGGAAAGATATTTCAACCTTCACCGTCTCTTTAATACGACTTTTAAAATAATTTGCTGGTAAAATCTTAGCCCTCAAATAGGTCGTTGAAATTATAAGGTTAGATTATTGTGGCTGCGATATCGCTTTACATATACCACAAGAATCCATAGTAATAACACAACTCTCTACTCTACTTTTTAAGTCACAGTAGCATACCTATTATTATCACTAATATCCTAAAAAGATGAGAAAAACGGCTGACCAAACTGTTTCATCCTGTTTCTTGAAAGAACTGGGCAAAAAAATAAAACGTTTTAGTGTTTATTCTTCATCTAACTCGTATTATTCGTTGGATATTAGACCAATCCTATTAGTATGATGCTCTATGAGACATTGACCGATAACAACTCTGACTAGTAAACTACACACGCTTCGAATAAGAAAGATGATTTAGAGTGTCCGAAAGTTCAAGCAAAATTTAAATATCGCGCCCTTTGTGCGGACAGCTGACAGTTCAGGGATTGAAAGGATTTTTTTTTTTTTTAATATGCTGCGAAATATTGCTTCACCTTCTGTCGATTGCTATAAAACATATATCCAGCCCTTGGTTTAAAAAAGAATTCCGTTGATTACTGATGACAATGATTCGTTAAATGCACCTTTTATTTTTGCCGTGGTCCATTCAATGTTCAATCGAAATATTGAGCTAGTATAGCTCAAACCATAATTTTGATCATGTTGTCTGTTGGATTTTTATAGATCTTAGGCAATATTTACAATATTAAATTAATTTAAAATTATATAAACTTTTACATATATACATACATACTCTCTCATGGGCTTAAACTGGAATGACCTCTTAAACCTTCCTCCTTATGAGGATCGTTTAAAGTTATTACGTATGCAGTCTTTGAGCACTCGTAGAAATATTGCGGGTATAATTTACTTGCATCAGCTTGTATCAGGGTCGCTTGCTGCGCCAGAGCTTCTGAATTATATTCATTTTAACACTAATCGTAGGAGTAATCGTAACTCATATCAGATATTTTATCAACCAGTCAGTAGAACTAATTATATGGCTACAGCTCCTTTTAATCGCATGACTACTCTAATTAACAATTGCGATGTATATGATATTAGCTTGTCAAAAGGTCAACTCAAGCTTAGATTGAAAAATAACTATAGTTAATTTTATAGCTTAATGGTTGTTGGTCTTTATGTTTGTGTTGTCCGAGCCCCACCGCATGATGGGTAAATTTTTTCTAACATTTATGCCTTAGGTCATTTAAATAAATCCATACAATTGCATTCATGCAATTTTATGCTTATATATTTATGATCTGAGTGGGTATGTTGAGAAAGTGCGACAATGCTAAGAAAAAATTATAAAAATATAACAAATTAATTTGCATGTATAATTTTTTCATTTTCATAATTTTTTAATAAGCTTTTTACTTGGTTTAAAGCTTCAAGCTAAATTGCTAAGAAGGCTAATAGCTGTAGTAGCTAAACTCTATTATTATTATACGTATTTATTTGTTTTTCTTTCGTGTAAATACTTTTTTCTTTATTTAGTAGAAAATTATCGATATATTAATACATAATAAGGACAACATAGTGATTTTGATATTTTTCAATAGATATTGCATTTAATTTAAATTCTTGTTACTTAAAATACCCACTTGTCTTTAAACCCAATTTATGCTTGCTTTTCTTAAGCGTTACTACTAATTTCCGATAAGTAAAATTGTTTTATATCATCATAACCTCTATGTGCAATTTTAAAACCCGCACAATGGATACCAAAATCAATAGCATCCTTAAGATTTTTTTGCAGTACATGCAATGCATGAACGGTGGCTGCACAAAAAGTATCACCAGCACCCAAAGTATCTACAATTTCAGCTGGTGCAGCTACTGGCAATAGTCCGAATTCATCATCACAGTTTAAAAATCCTACACTTTGACCACCCCAAGGACATATAATATTGGGTTTGCGATGTTCGGTGTTCGTCTGCGTTTTCAATTTGCTCCGGAGTTCATGCACTGCTATGTTGGGATTTTTCCAGCCCAAATGTTTCGCTAAATCTTTACCCAAGAATACGTAATCAACATATTCCGCTAAAAATATGAAATCTTCACGCAATTTTTCCAGATCCAAAGAAATTTTAATTCTTCGCTCGCTACTATTGTTATTGCAACAAACTTTTTTGTTATAAGCGCAAATATCATGTATCATTCTCATAGTTTCTTTAGGATTTCTAGCCTCAAAATGTATCCAAGTATAACGTGCTAAGTCTAACTTACAAAAATCTTCATATGTGAGTATCGGAAAATTATTATTGGAATGTATAATAGTGCGTGAGCCCATTGCTTTTGACAGTATGATCGATGAAAATGGTGGATCCTGTGTTGTTGTTGGACAGTTTTTAATTTCTATACCACGACTGTGACAATCTTGTAATAGTACTGCAAAACCTGGCGATGAGCTCAACATGCCGAAAAATTCACAATTTGCATTGAGTTGACGCAGCACAGTGCAAATGTTGGAGCAGTTACCACCACGTTGCCAGTAACCGCTGAGGCAACGTTTGTCAGTATCTTCTGTTGGGAACTCAGCACACAAGTGGATGACATCTAACACACACATGCCAACGCATAAAATGCAATTTTCTGTTTGCTGTGATAATCTGGTTGACATTGTTGTTGTCGATTTAATTAACGAGCGTAGTGCTTTATTTTTTATATTTTCTAGCACAGAATTTTCACCTTAATTTGTTTCTAAATAGTTTTTTTATCGACTGTTTTGTTAACGTTTCGCTTTACAAATACAATGAATTTATAATTCGACTACATATCAGCTGCTATCAACAAGATCAATATCTATCGCACAATAGTTTCTTATTTAGAGTATAAACTAAGCTTGCATTTCGTACGAAACAAAGTTTACTCTCTTGCGAGTTCTTTCCTTTGACAGCTCTTATGCTCTTTCATTTGCTTAATAGGCAAATTGCTGTGTAAAAAATAAATCGGCCTTTGACTTTGTATTGTTAAATTAAAATCGTATCACTTTAGTTTTCATTTTTTTTCATTGATAACTCACATTTCACTGGAAATTTACTTTTGTGGACAAGCGCATTTTGTTAATTCGGCTAAGTAAAGTTTCTTTATATCGTCATAGCCTCTATGTCCAATTTTGAAACCAGCAACATGATTAGCAAAAGTCACAGCATCTCTTAGATTTTTATGTTGTACATGTAACGCATAAACTAACGATGCTGAAAAAGTGTCACCAGCGCCTAAAGTATCAATAATCTCCTTTGGCGGATGTGCCGGCAATAATTCATATTCATCGTAAGAACTTAAGTAAGCCGCACCTTTTTCACCCCAAGGTGCTATAATGTTGGGTTTGCGATATCTTATGATTTCTTGCGCTTTTAACATACCTCTCAAACCTTGCACAGCTGCATAGGGCGTCCTCCATCCCATATGATTTGCAAAGTCTTTACCCATGATCACATAATCAGCATATTCAGCTAAAGATGTTAGTTCCGGATTTATTCTTTCTAGATCCACAGAAATTGTTATCTTACGTTCGCCTTGACTGTTACTGCAACTAGAATGTTTGTTATTGAAAGAGCAAATTTCACGTAGTATCTTAATTGTTTCCTCTGGATTTTTAGCCTCCACATTTATCCAAGTGTAATTCCGTAAATCTAATTTACGAAACTCTTCAAAACTTAACGCTGGAAAGTTATTACCAGAATGTATTATTGTGCGTGATCCTGTTGATGTCGATAGTACAATCGTTGAAAATGGCGGTTCTTGCGGTGTCGACGGACAGTTTTTCGTTACTATACCGCGATTTCTACAATCTTGCAATAAGACTGCAAAACCTGGTGATGAGCTCGTCATACCAAGAAACTCGCAATTTGCTTCAAGATTACGCAGTACAGTGCACATGTTGGAGCAATTTCCACCACGTTGCCAGTAACCCGAAATGCTATACTTTTTAACATCCTCTTTCGGATAGGCATCACAGTGATGAATAACGTCCAGCACACAATAGCCAACACATAAGATACAATAATCTGGTTTTGGTTTTGATTCAGGTGACGATGTTGTTCGCGGGCATGCCATTATTGCTATATTATTGCTATCTTTTCAATTTAGTATTTTTACAATATCGAAGATTTTGTTAAATAAAACCTTAAAAGGTGTTATATTTCTTTTTTTTTTACTTAAAATGTTACTTCAAATTTTATTATTAAAAATAAAAACAAAAAAGAAAATTTATAAAAGTTTATTCAAATATTACTTTGTTCTTATCTAAACCCAATAGAGCAAAAAGTACTTGCACTCACCAACTTTCTGTTCTATCTATTGTTGCCAAAAATTGTTTTTTCTTTATTAAAATCTTCTTTTTACAAATTCAATATTCAAACTTTAATTAATTGTTATTTTAACGACATATAAGAAATCCATACCGCTTCAGTTACTTACTTCGGACAAGTGCATTGTGTCATTTCTGCTAATAATAATTTGTGAATATCATCGTAGCCCTTGTAACCAATTTTAAAACCAGCAACACGATTTCCAAACTCAACAGCATCACGCAAACTTTTATGCTGTACATCCATTGCATAAATTGTACCCGCAGAAAAAGTATCACCAGCACCCAGAGTGTCTATAATTGCTGTTGGTGGAACTGAAGGAACTAGTTCATATACATCATCACTGGTCAAACAAGCGGCACCGTGAGAGCCCCAAGGTGCAATAATGTTGGGCTTTCGAAATCCTGCAATCTCTTGTAGTTTTAACATGCTTCTCAAACCTTGCACCGCCGCATAGGGAGTTTTCCAACCCAAATGGGTTGCAAGCTCTCTGCCTAAAAACACGTAATCGACATATTCAGCCATTGGTATGAATTCTTCTCTAACCATTTCCAATTCTAAGGATAATTTTACTTTACGTTCGCACTGATTATTAGCGCAATTTCCTTTATTGTTATACGTGCAAACTTCTCGTATCATCTTCGACATTTCATCTACATTTCTAGCTTCAAAATGTATCCAAGAGTATGGACTTAAATCCATCTTTCGAAAATTCTCATAAGTATAATCTGGAAAATTATTTATTGAAACTAAAATAGTGCGTGTTCCATTTTCTGCTATTATAATCGAGCAAAAAGGTGATTCATTCGGTATTGATGGACAATGTTTTATTTCGACGCCACGCTTTTGAAAATCTTGAATTAGTACTGCAAAACCTGGTGAAGAGCTCAAATTGCCAAGATATTCACAATTTGCATTAAGTTGACGCAGAACAGTGCACATATTGGAGCAGTTGCCACCACGTTGCAAGTAACCCTTATAGCTTTGTTTTTTTATATCTTCTGGTGGCCATGCATCACACAGATGAATTATGTCTAGCGCACAAAAGCCAACACATAAAATAAATTGTTTTGGTTTTGATGGACTTGACACTTCTCGTGGCTCGGTTGATGCTGGTGCTGGACATGACATTTCCGTGACCGAAAATATTTTAATTAATTACAATATGGCCTTCAATATTTTTTTAAGGCTTTTTAAGTTTGTCAATTTCGGCTTAAAATTTAACTTAAAATTTTGTTTATAACTTTTTTGTTTTTTTTTATTCAATATATTTCACTTCAAGTTTTTTTTCAAATATTACTTTGTTCTATTCATAAAATTTTCGCTGAAAATTGTTTTTTGGAAGAGTATGAATTGGAAATACGTTATAATTTGGAGAAATTCTAACCATAGGTATCAGAAATGCATTTTATTAAAATTTTTTTATTGCTGATTTTAGAATGGAATGCTTCAAAAACTTTAATGTGGTAAAAAATATTTGTATCTTTATTTGAATTCAGCATTTAAAAATCTATTAGAAATAATAAATTTTTAATTAAGGTTTTCGAAAGGTTAAAGATAAACTGATCATGTACAAAAAGTGCATTTTCGGTGCCTAAGTTTAAAATAACTCAAACTTCTTCGGTCCAATATCAGTAACGACTATATCACAGTAAACAGACAGTATCACATAAACTTATGAACGAAATAAGAACAGCGTGCTTTAAGTTTGAAAAAATTAATTTTTTTTATAATAAAAGACGATTTTATGGGAGAATAATTCATTTGTGTCTTAAACTGGAACTAGACACAACTAAATTTTAAAAACTTTACAAAGTTAAAATTCATTACCCTTGATATTCTTCGCCAAATCACATACATACATACATACATATGTTCACTGAGTAAGACTTTGAGTGGGAGACTGATGTTTTTTGGTACAACTTTCCAAGACACAGTTGTCTCTGAATGAACATTGTGAAACCGATATATTTTTCAAACAAATTGACAAATGCCAATTTTGTTCGAGTTAAAGAGGTCACGTTGGACCGCCTTTTTATATATTTTTTTTTTTTGTCAAAATGTCTAGTGAATTTGGGTTCAACGATTGTTGAATCTTTAATTGCGAATTTTCAGCTACACGAAAAAAAAAAATTCTGTAAAAATTCATTGGATTTCCGATAATAATTACTGTTTTACCTTGCAATGTCCGGATAGTAAGCGAAAAACTGTAATAATTTATTTGAGTGTCAATGAAATATTACAGTGTACACACTGTAATAATTGATTTAGTTATAAATGAAATATTACAGTCTACACACTGTAAAATGTAAAACTTACTCCAAATATATTTTTTAGTTTTTTCAACCATATTTCTTAACATATCATGAGACAGAGAACCAGTCTGGCAACACTCACACAGTTTTCTTCTTCTAACCATATATCTACATTTTATGTTGTATTTGTACAATGCTAATAACAAAAAAGTAATATCGAATCATAAAATAAATGTATTATTATGTGATAAATTTGAAGATTTTACAGTTTGCCCTGTAATTTTTACTTGTCGATCATATGATATTTTCAATATTTATTCAGTATTTTTTTTAACTAAATTTTTTCCTAACCACATTGTATATTTTACATTCTAAAACTGTAAAAATAAAGTTTTTACTGTAATAATTGCAGTTTACTCATCAATTTGTATTTAGAATCTCATGAAATGAGAAATTACAGGACTTTGTGACAATTTTTCCAGATTTTTTTGCTTTTTCTGAATATCACACACTATTTTTTACAAAACTTTTTTTTCCGTGTAGCTACTTATCGTATTTAGCTTGGAAATGAATTTTTATCGAAAAAAACTTAATTTAAAACCACCTTGGAAATGGAATTATTATTACTTTGGAGATGTTAAGATACTAAAGTTAAAATGAAACACCTCTTAAAATAGACACAGCATTTTGACTTGTAATTTTCTCATACAAATAATCTCTCGCACATATGTACATACATACCTTTATGCATACTTATCTACATCTTTAATCTTAAAAGAATCGTTTAAAGTTGTATAAGCTTATCAAAATATGTTTGTTTATTACTCGAAAACAATCATAACCAATTTGTAGGGTGAATAATAAAATATTTTCTTTGTACATTTTATGTAAATATTTTGTTGTTATAAGTTTTTATTGTCAATTAAAATAACCACAATTATAATACTTTTTTTGAAATGATAATGCTGCTGTAGTGTAGGCAGAAAAGATCACGTGGTTAGACCCCCTATAGGGCAAAGGAATATTTAAATTAAATTAATATAGATATATTTAAAAATCTAGTATTCTTCTTTTAGGCGATTTCAAAAATCCCGCTTATTTTCAACCCTGTGCCAGTTGAAATCACCGTATTAATAAAGTTATGAAGATATGTTTTTATTTAAGAAAAAATCTAATTATTATTATTATTGGATTATCTCATCCTCTCAGAATTCATCTATTATTCATATTATTCATACATATATAATTCTTACACTAAATAGTAAGGTTTGCTGTCTATTCCTTTCTTATATATTTGCCCGTAGCGTCTGAGCATATAGCCTTAAGGGATTACTTGTCCACGAATTCGGCTCTTAGCTAAAAAAAATTTTTGACCGCATTTTTATTTCGATTTTTGTAAAAATTATTTTGGATTTTTTTCATATGACAAATAAGTTAATGGGCAACATTTTTTAAACTGTAGTGTTTTGTACACTGCATTTCGGATATTGGTCTATTAGTATGAATTAAAGTACTTAAGTATGTACTATGAAAAGTCTTTTGAGCGGTGTATATACATTAGGGTGGTCATTAAAAAAAAAGTTTCGGACGCCCCTTCAATTAGTTCGAAATAGGATAAGAAAATTTTAGGAATTTTTTAAAATTTTTATCTTTAACTCATACTGACCCTATTTTAATGTGAAGTTTGGCCTAAGCCGCCATTTTTTGAACCACCATTTCTTACGTGGTTTTTGATTTTAAAACTTTTTTTTAAATTTTTTTATCTTGTTTCGAACCGAAAAAATCAAAATAAGAACCACATAAATAATAGAACCATAAAAATAATATACATATGTACATATTATTGGTATTGGCTGACGTTATGGCAAAAGTTCTTTTACTAATAAAATATCTTTTAAATAAGATATCTATGTATATATTATTAGTGTTGAAAAAAAAACATAATATTATACATATTATGATAATTTTCAACCGCTTAATATTTTTATGTGAAAATTTCGCAAAAATGGTCAGCTACGATTTAGAAATATTAATTTTCATATGAAACAGAATAATCCTATCAAACCCCATTTTAGTAAGACTTTTAATTCTTATAATTTTTAACTTGTTTTCTTTTTCTTCTTTAACTTATTTTCAGATAATGAAAAACCTACTAGGCACCCAATTAGGGTTTTCTTCAATGAAAATGATGTGCAACATACTCAACGATTCATCACTTTATGAGGATCAAGCGCTTTTACGTGGTGCAGTTTTTCACTTAAATATGAACATTTTTGCTTCAAATGTTTCATTTCAAGTGTCGCCAATGCTTTATGCTTCTACAGTGTTGACCAGCTTTTTGCATGTAAATTGATATATATTTTAAAAAAAGAAAACCTTACACATATTTTTTATATGTTTTGTTATTTTATTTCAGGCACTCGAAAGTCGTCAAGTTATTGTAACAAATGAGGTGATTTTAAGCGCACGCAAAGTGGTGAATAAATATAAAACTGAGTTGCCAGAAATTATTTGGGATCGGATTTGCGATATTCTATCAGCCATAGCAAATAACATTGATTACTATGGTAAGTAAAAACAAGCGGATATGTCGAAAAACTCATTTTTCTTAAATTTTAATTTGTAATGACAACAAAGGCTTCAAAGTTCTACAAATATATTATATTTTGCTAATAATCGCGTCCCGAACAAAGATTAGTAAGAATTGAAAAAATTCCATTTTGACACATATGCACCATCGTACATTTGTATATTTAAAATAGGAATTAAGAACTTTAATTTTTATAACTTTTTTATGATTATCTATAGCATTTTTTGACGCTCGAGTCTGAATGTGGTATCAATAGGTTTCTATGATGCCTGATTTTTTAGATAAATGGAGACAACGCTTTTTATTTTGAAGTGCTAACTATATATTTGTATATAATTGATATACATTTTGTGTGTTATGAGTAAATAAAATAAGCCTTATAGAGTGGGAATATTCGATTTTTTTATCTGTATACAGGTGGTGCGATTAAGGATATAGACATGATAGAAGCTAATTTGTTGGCTCATTTAGCTAATTTATTAATTTTCATATTTTTTTTTCTTCTAGAGCAAATCAATATTCGCAAAGACATTTTGCAAAATTTGCAAGTGAACTTTCATGAAAACATTGATTTTATTGAGAAATTACTACAAGATGAGAAAACAAAAATACTGGCTAACTTCGATCGTATTTATGGTTTAATTGAACGTGTTGCCGAAAGTCGGCCTGAGGCCTCTGTGCTGCGTCTCATTGAATATCGTGCCTCAAAAGTTACCGCAACACGCCCCGAATGGTTGCAGTTGTTGAATAATTTTGTTCGTCGTTTTTATAAAATGTCTAACACAAATATACGCGTTAAAACCATACAATCATTAGTGCGTATAATGGATCTAAATCGTTCTAGCTATGAGGAGGAAATATTAGAGCGTGTGATTATACCTCATATTTCGCAGATTACCAGTGAACCTGATGTACACATACGTGTCGCTGTAGCTAAAGCGCTAGTAGATTTTGCACGTCATTGCGATACCAAACGTTGCGGTGAATTATTGGATATGTTAGAGAAAATTATGAATAGACCATTTGAACAGTATCAAGTTGCTATTGCAGCTGGAACTATAGATACAAATGAGGCATTCGTTAAAAGTGAGAGTGAAATATTGGATGCCATCACTGCCGTCGAAGGTTTAATTGATGTATTTATTATTAAGTTATATCGTTTGCCATCGTGCCATGCTATAAAAATTTTTAATATACTTGTAAGTCATCTGGAAATGCATTATCAAAAACCGAAGGTGTTTGAGCTGGTGAACTGTGTAAGATTTAAGGTAAGCTCTTTGCTGTTAATTTTTGTTTCAAAAATATATGTAATTAAAAATATAAATTAATTGCAGATCTTTGTTTGGATGCTAAAAGCACGTGCCAATGGTTCTTATCATATAGGCTATCCTGATGCCGCAAATAATGATGTTATTAAATTCAGTTACTATCTTGGCATAGACTCCAGTTTGCCACTCTATGGCATGACGCATCAGCATCAACGGCAGCAAGTTGGTTCACAATTGTTGCCACAGGAAATTATACCATCTGCACATTTTACCACTATTTCAATACGAAGAGCTTGTAAAATTATTGTACGCTGCTTAGAGTCCGATCGTGGTGAGTAAAATTTTCAAGATTGTAAAATTATGTTTTGTCTCAACAATTATTTATACTTAGATTTTCAAATTTTCCAATTGGTCATCAAAGAACTGCCTAAAGTACTGCAAAATAAAGCACTTATACAAGGCAACGACATTGAAGCCTTAGCTAATGCTTTATTTAAAATTTTTTCGGAACACAACAAAACTACGCATCTATCATATAAACCTACAACAGATGAATTTTATGCGTTAGTGCTACCCGCAATCGCAAGTTTAGTGATTTATCATCAATCGATTGCGCCATCGTATCAAGCTTCCGTAACGAAAGCACTATCTGCTGGCATATTCTCGGGTATTGCAAATGTATGCATAAACACAATGACAACTATGATATTGGAAATGCCAGAGACATTTATGCGTTTGCTGCCCGATATTCTTTTACAAATGAGCAAAATGTCAGACACAACTGCTGTTGCTATACCGGTGTTGGAGTTTTTATCAAGTAACTATGCGCTAGAATAGACTTTTAAAATACTTTGATAAATTTCTTTCTTACAGTTTTAAGTCGCCTATCCAATAATATTTTTACCAATTTCATCACACGTCAGTATATGTACGTTTTCGCGATTTCATTACCATACACCAAACCGCATCGTTACGATCATTATACGGTTTCTTTGGCACATCATGTAATTGCTGGTTGGTTTCTTAAGGTTAAGTTGGAGTATCGCAAAAATATCGTTACTTACATAATTTCAGTGAGTTGTTTATCATTCAAAATTATGTTGAAAACTATAAAACCGTTTTACTTTTACAGTCCATACAATCGAACGCCAGCATGTTGTACGAAGATATTAATAAGTTAACACGTAATATACAACGGCAAGACTTAAATTCGCTCAATGAGGATTCATCAAATCGCAAACGTAGCACAAGTTTGACTGAGCGTGGCAGTCGTAATTCAAATGTGCGCAACGATTCGGACATGCGTCCATTAATGAATGACAGTTTAAAGAGTTTTCATACAGAGTTAGCTGAGACATGCATTGATTTTTTGGCAAGGCACACATTTTCCCCATGTTCGGCGCTACCCAAGCGGTAAGTGAGGTTTTCGATTTTAATGTTGAATTGAAATCTCAATGGGTATATTTAATTGTTTTTCGGTGATGTTGGGGACGTATTCAAAATTCAGAAAAATGTGTTAAAACTTTTCAGGACTTTTTTGGACTTTTATTTTTCAAACTAAAACTATTTTCATCGATTTTTCAATATTTGTATTTCTGTTTAAGTTTGCCCGCAGTGGAATATCTATTAAAAGATGGCTTATCGCAAACATGGCTCGTTGGTAATAATCTTGTTACCATAACCACTGCTGGCTGTCCGTCAGCGCCAACACGTAACGGCCTATGTGATCGTTGTCTTCAAATCGGTAAAGCTAGTCAGTTTTCGACTAAAAGCGAAACAATAGGCACTGCGCCACTTTCACCTGAAATAGGTATTGGTGTAACAGCTACTGGTATTATTGGCGGTAGCGGCGGCATCGATCAGAACACCGAACGCCGCTATACAAAAGTCAGCTTACAACATAGCAGTGGAAACGAATCTGCTGGTAGTACTGATTTAACTTCGTCCACATCTTCATCATCGCATCATGCGGCATCACATACGTCCACACAACGTCAAACATCGAATAGTTCCACTGCTTCTTTTGAAGCTTTATCACGTCGCGGCTCTAATCCTGATGCTGAGTTGCATTCAGCTGGTGGTGGCTCTATGCTAGGCACATCACTCCAACAGCTTTCCACGCCGGTTTCGGGATCATCGTCTCAGCTGCAGGTTCAACAGCCGTTATGCATTCGTTCCTGCACCGGCTGGGCCGAAATACTGGTACGCCGTCCAACAGGCAATATATCATGGATAACGCGCATACAAAATCCGATTGCTAACGATTGCTTTGGACATGATATGCCATTTAGTGACATTGCGTCTTTATTCTTGCCAACCATACATGGTGGTGTCTTTGGACCTGACTTCGTTGAAGAAGTAAAATTTCTATCGCCACGCGTTTCTATTGGTCCTGAGGCCAGCCATATGTCTACCGCAGCCGGTGGTGCTATGGGTGGAGGTGCGACATCGTCTCGTGAGTCACTTGCTTCCAATGCTGAGGAACAGCGTGTCACAGCCGCGAAAGTTGTAGCAAAGGTACGAGCGCTACAACGTCAGGAAGAAATAACATCTGCGTCTGCTTCCACAGCTGCTATTGACATACCAAAAGTGGTGAAGCGAGTGGGCAAAGACGCGCTTTCAGGTAGCGTCAGCGACGGTGAAGCTGATGAAGATGGTGCTGCTTTTGATGATGGCACTAGTAAGTCAAGAAATCCTGTGCGACGTGTCAACTCCAGTCCAGAAATGAGTTCCAGTTGGCGTTCCTCTTTCCTGGCGAATAAACCAAGGCCACTTTCAAAAGAACTGAGTAACACTGAAATTATTGGTGCTACAGAAGAGCGCATGGATGTTGCCAGCATAAGCGGCAGCAGCGAACAATTGCAGAAAAAGAAATGTGTTGGCTATTCCAAAGATATGCGCGTTAGTTGTGAAGCAATACCGGAAGAAATCGCCGGTTCGACGCCACCTTCACAAACCGACTCACTAAAAGTGAGCAACGTTCAACAGCCAGAAAGTGGTACTGTAGATAAAGCTTCTACGAGCGAGATGGCGCCAGTTCAAAAATCACTCGATTTGCCAAATCGTGATGCTGTGCAGGTTCCGCTAAAACAGCATTCGGCAGATGAAGTCACCCAACAAATGAGTACTCTATCAGTCGGTGGACCAGCCACCTCAGCTGTAATTCCCATGCAAACCTCCCTTTCGACAACATCATTAAAAATAACACCAAAAGCTGCAGCAGCAGCACAAAAAATCACTGCCAAGCCTCCACTTTCCCCAGTGCCGCTTTCACCGCGTATGCTTGCCAAGAATAGTGCTCATCACTTGGGCTTGGCTAAGTCAAGTAGCAGCGGTGGCAATAACGGAGGTAATGGCAATGGTGACAACAGCAACAATGGTACCTCTTCAGAGTACAATAATGGCGATGGCATACGAGGACGTTCCAAAACTATTTCAGTGGTGCGTGAAGTAAACGGGAAATCACGACCGGCGACCTCAAATTTTCGTTTTAGCGGACAAAAACCAGCACAAATCAATACAAAACTCTGCATAAATCCAAGTTTTGTGTTTATGCAGCTCTATCATACCGGCCAAATGCAGGTGAGTATTAGAAATAATAAAGCCTTTTTCATAGTTGATGTTGTGCCCCACAAAAAGTATGATTTCAGACTAAAATTTGTGTGAAAATGTTTGGGCATTTTTTGGTCAATAATATTTTAGGTAATTTTGCATACCCACCTGAATAATTGCACAACATTTTTACAACATTTTAAAAATTAACCGTTTTATTTAATATATAAATCATACATTTCGAAAACAATTTGTGTCAAGAAAAAGGCAAAAAAAAATAAAAATGTTTACTACAGGTAACCGATGTACCCATGAAAGTGCCACCGGAGAATATGAATACTGTTTCGTTGCTAGATTTGACGCCACCGTTTGAGACGCATACCATAGGTGTGCTTTATGTGGGTCAGGGACAATGCAACAATGAAGTAGAAATATTACGCAATTCCTGTGGAAGTGCGCGCTATGTAGAATTTCTGCGTAGCATTGGTACGCTTGTAAGCCTTAAGAGCGCTAAAGAGAATAATTTGTTTATCATGATGGAAACAGATGGACCAGATGGTAAATTTGCATACATATGGAAAGATGACATTGTACAGGTAAATGATCTTAAAATATTGGAAATAAAGATAAAAAATAAAAATTTTATGTACGCATAGGTTACCTTCCATGTGGCTACACTCATGCCAACCAATTTAAAAAAGGATCCTAATTGTTATGGAAAGAAAAAACACATTGGCAATGATTTTGTGAGCATCATCTACAACGAAAGTGGCGAAGAATACAATCTGAATACAATTGGGGTAATGTAAAAATATAAAATAAACGTTCTATTCTCATATCCCACCCGAAACACAATATCGAATTACATTTTATGCAACTTGTTTGCGGAAATATATAGAGCGGGTTGAAAGCTTTATTTTTTTTGTAAGCAATAAATAGTAAACATTAAAGTATGAGGGAAATACAACAAAAAACTTGTTACGGTTTAGAAATTTGCTATGAATCATTCAAAAAATTGGAATTTTATAGTTGTACCTCCAGACCTCCAATTTTTTTACACAGAGATCAGACTAGGCATGTACATATATCTGAAAGAATTTTGTGTGCTTAACTAAACCTAATTTAATTTTTTTTTTCTCTACACGTCAGGACGTTTAAAAACACTGCGCAAAATTCTGTCTTTTGGTTTTGTTTTTGTTTAACTACTCTTACTTTTGTGAAATAAAACTGCAATAACCTTCCTCTACAAATCTTAAATTTTGACCTCTTCAATACCATGCTTCCATTGCGATGTTTTGTCAATTGAAAGAAGAACCCCCTAAAGGGACGTCCATTAATTACGAGATCTGGCGGGACCCCTCCCGTGAGATTTAAATTATAATTTTTAATGTAAATTCTATGCATTAAAAAGTTGACGTGAGGTTTTCCTTCACCGCCTCCCCCCCTTGGTGAGATTTGGTAAGATTTTGCCGGACCCCCTCCCCCCTATTTTAACTCACGTAATTAATGGACGTCTCCTTACGTCATACAAACCAATAAGTATATTTGTATGAGAAAAACTTTTTAAATTTGAATGATCAAAAGATTAAATTTATTGCAGAATGTTGTTGCTAATTCTATAAGAAGAAATCAATAATAAAAACATCCTATGATTTTGATATATCTTAAAATATGCTTGAAAGCAACACTTTTTCATTTCATAGCAAGTATATTCAAAAATTATGAAGTGTAGAAAAAAAAACTTTGTTTAGCATGTATATTTTTTTTAGTGTCTTACACATATGTATGTACATACATAGCAAATACAATATCAAATAATTTTTATTTTACAACTATTATTTTCTATTACGATTAAACTAACTAACATAATTTATATTTCACAATTCTAGACCCAATTTAATTATGCGTGTGTTATTGTGCAGCCACTGGAATTAAATACCAATCGCATCTACGTCAAAGCAAGGCCAGAGATTGCTAAATACGTATGTCATCCAGATGCAAAAATTGTATCCGACAGCAGCGCACCTTTGCTGGCACGACAATTAGCGCTGCATGCCAATGTAAAAAAGCTAGCTGTGTTACGCCTTAAAATATCGATTTTAAAAGTTTTTATATTTACAGCTTGCAGCGCTTGTTTATCAAAGCGTCAAAAAGAAAAATCCATATGCTTCTAACTGGTTGGAGCGTTTGCGCTTCATTAAACGCCTACGCACAAAGGTAATCCCAACAACGTAGTAGTAGAACCAAAATGTTATTTCCTTTCAAACACTTAAACATTTTCAATTTAATATTCATATAGCTAATAGACAACCAAAGTAATCAACATCAGTGCGGTTCAACTGGGGATATTGATGACAATTCAGCGGATCCTTCAAAGAGACAAAACACAAATCGTGATTTTACAAAATATACATAAATTATATAATATAGAAAATATTCAAAATATTATCATTAATATTATAAAGTTTAAGCAGTTTGATAACGTTTATATACACACAATCACACACACAGAGATATCCAGGCATTAACAAATACGCTATAAAGTTGTAACAACGATTTCGTTTGTGTAAAGCTCAAAAAGCTCGTTTTATGAACTAAAATTTATGTGAAATTTAAGGGAAAATGTCAAATTTATTAACTAGTAGCTAGCGACAAAAAAATCAAAACCGAATCTTAATCTGTGCCCGTTTTGCTCCATTACTTTAGGCTTTCTTGAGCACCAATTTTTCTGGTACTTTTATTTAAATAAGGATCAAAACCTATCCCGATGGGATGAAACAGGTGCCAGATTTAGATTCAGTGAACCAAACTCCGCAAGAGAACTGGAGTGAGTTTTAGCAAAAGCAAAAATGATAAACATTCTTTTAGTTTCCCTTTATTTCAATGGTTTTACAACAAAAACAAAAAATTATTTACTGTTTTCCTTCTACTAGCAATCCTTCCTACCCTTTAAATTTTATATTTGATAAATTTTTTATATGCAATGTTATTAATGTTGTTTTCGAACTTGTTAAGCTTTTGGAGTTAAAAAAGTTGTTTTTTAGCATACCAAATAATTAACATACTTACATATATAAAATAAACAATAATGTAGTTTAAAAAGAAAAGTTTTGTTAAAAATGTTTGCTTTTAAAGAATTTGTGATTATAAGCGAAAATATGTAGTTATTGAAAATATTTTTTTCTCCCCAAAATGAACTTGAAACAAATATATTTGCAGCTTTAGAAAAATCAAAATAAAAATGTGTTTTTTAAGAAAAAAATCTTCCCATCATTATTGCAAATTGCTGGATGTGCTACATTATGACAAAATGTTTACATAACTAGGAATAAAAACTTTTATTTTTAATTTCAGTTTTAAATTTAATTTTATATTATTTTCTTCATTCACTTCTTTGCTTTATAAACTTTTCAATATTCGTTCTACTACAACATAATTAGTCTTAGATTTCATTTATCTATTTTATAAACTTTATACTACATACATACGTATTCAAATTACGTGTATTTGTACATATGTTGTTTAAGTGCCTTTTAAGTTTAAATCTAATACTTAAATAAAAATATCCACTTTTTTTAAAAAATATTTCTATTGAAAAGTTGGGCTTAAGTTTACTTTAGCTCCCATTCGCCAATTTTTGGTTGAACCGAACTTTTTATTTTTTTTATGTGCTTTTCGTAAATCCTGAGCTGAGGCCAAAGGCCGTTCACTTACCCTAACTTTTTTGTAGAATTACTGTGGCAAAAGAAGCCGGTGTATGATATATTGTAGAATGTAATTGATATTCAATCTCAAAAAAAAAAAAAAAATAAAAAATGTAAAGAAGGCTTTTTTTCAATTGTTTTTTTGCTTTTAACCTCCTATTACCCTTAAAAAAATGGGAAATGGAAGGTAAAATAAACCTGTTTTGAATTCTGTTCAAATTTTTGAAATATAATTTTCAAAAAAAATTTAAAATAATTGCCAAAATTCATCAAAATGAGTTTAATTTTTTTCGGTTAGGACTACTATCAAATCTTTTAGTTTAAGTTTTACATCATTATAAATGCAATAAATTGAGCTTTATAAATCTATTAATAAAACTATAGTTAATAACGGATTTTTTTTAGAAAAATAACGCTTTTTAAAAAAAAAAAATCGGTCCAAATTTCAGAAAAGTCGTAATATCTCAAAAATTACTAGCTAGATTTGAATAATTTGTTTTCTAATATTGTAGCTTATTAAATTACCTTTCATATGACATACATATTTTGGAAATTAATACAGGCGTTGAAATAACACATTGAAACAACCAGCGCTACTTTGTACATACTAGCGATCACCCAATGGTTGAAATTCAGCCGTTATATGTATGTAGTGACAAAACAAAAACAATAAATACTTTTTGATATTATAACACTGATATAAAAAAGACCTTTAAAAACAAATATCTTTTATCAAGGCTCAATTTACCTGTTTACCAAATTTCATCAAAATCGGTGAAATAGTTTAGCTATTATCCTATTGGGGGCGTGGCACCGTTCACTTTAAAGCAAATACTTCTCCTGAGGACTTAATCTATTTCTGTACCAAATTTCATCAAAATCGATCAATTAGTTTAGCAGTGAAAACGTTTTTTTCTGTTAGGGGTGTGGCACCGCCCACTCGAAACAAATATATTTGATAAGATTTCAATCCATACCCATAACAAATTTTATCAAAATCGGTATAGCGGCTCAGGCGTGACAGTGTTTTTTGACATTAAGGGTGGTGCCACGCCCCCTTAAAGAACTGAAAGCTTTAAATAATTTTTCCTAGGGTTCAATCTATCTCAAAACCAATTTTCATCAAAATCAGTGCATTAGCTTAGCCGTGGAAACGTATTTTCCTGTAAGAGGCGTGGTACCGCCTGATTTTTAAGTAAAATTACATTCTGCACTGTCCCTCTACACATTTCCAACAAAAAAAAAGAAAGCGATTATGTTTTGTTATAACAGTTTAAAAAGGATGGAACCGTTTTGCAACTGCCTATTTATACATATATGTATGTACCAACTAGCTGACCCGACAAACTTCGTACCGCCTAACAGTACCTTAAATATGCACCCTTTATAAAAATTTTGTAGCCTATGGTATGCCTCTTAATATAAAAGTCACGTGGTGTAAATTTCGTGTAGATCGATTAAAATGCTATTTTGAAAATATTTTTGTAAGAGGGCCACCCTAAATATTTAACCTCAGTAAAAGCTTATAACCTTAGCTATGCTTTTCAATATAAATGACACGAGGTGTGAATTTCATGTGCAAAAATGCTATTTTAAAAAAATTTTTGTATGAGGACCACCCTAAATATGCACCCTAAATTAAAGTTTTATAACCTATAACCAATCCCGGGCGGAGTGGAATCCAAAACATCAAAAATTATTAAAATCGGTCCGGCCGTTATTGAGTTACAAATGTTGTAACTAACCTTTTTTTGTCTTTGATTTATAAACATACATATACATATATACGAAGATACATGTATATACATATGTAGAATAGATAAAATAAGCATATCTACATATAAAATGATACTTCATTGGTTGGAGAAGAGGCAACCAACTTATGAACGATGCAACTTACACTCAAGTACATAAGTTGTTAAGTTTGTAGAGCGCTTAATTCCAATGCTGTCAATATGTGGCAACACTAATCAACTAATACCGTTAGACTTAATTCTTTTTCCAATGTGCGTGTTAATTTCTCGCGTTGAGTTGTGCATTGTTTAAATAAATAATTATTAATAAAAAAGCTTACAAATTTATAATATCGTTTGATTCAACCGTTCTTTGTGATATTTTCAATAAAATGTTTTAATAAAATTGCATGATAGTGCAAAATCTTATTTAGAGCAGCGCCGTCGACAGAGCTGCAAGTCCAATGGCAGTGTTTTGTTGTTGTTTTTTTTAAATGTAAATTTAAATGTTCGCAATTTAGTTGCATGTGTTTTGATCCGGCAAAAATCAAAAAGTGTTTAATTAATCTTTAGTTTTTCGCAATTTAACAAGTGTTTGTTTAAATAATTA
Organism: Meiosimyza platycephala; assembly: GCA_963662105.1. Classification (NCBI taxonomy): domain Eukaryota; kingdom Metazoa; phylum Arthropoda; class Insecta; order Diptera; family Lauxaniidae; genus Meiosimyza; species Meiosimyza platycephala. The sequence continues at coordinate 99,909,475 of OY759208.1, read as the reverse complement.
AAATGTATTTGCTGAAAATCTTTCAATAGTGTAAGTGCATCCGTTGTGTTATACTTCAGAGCCTTCAAAATGTTTTACTTCGTACAGTACTTCCTCAATTGTTAGAGAAAACTTATGGTCCCAATCGGTAAGTGTTTTCTGATGTGTTTTTAACATTTTTTTAAGTCCTATATACAAATACGTACATACATACGTATATAGAAGAGTTTCCTTTCTTAAACCCAATAAATAAAGGTTTTAGCTGTGGAAAAATTCGTACAAAGATAAAATTTAATGAAAATGTTTGATGTCAGAAAACAAAATCATTTGAGGTTAGGGTTGGCATAAGAAAAAACTATATCGATATATCGATGATCGATATTTCCAAACAGTATTGAAGTTCATATATCGAAAAAAAATTATTCGAATACAGTAATCGATAATCAATAATCGATATTTTTGCCCGAAGCCAGTAAGTACCAAAAGGTATTCCCAAAATACATACATATAACATAATATTTGAGTAAAGTTCGAAAAATTATAGACACATGTAGAAATTATGAAAAGTTTTATAATAATTCACGAAAATTCAGCACTATAATTCAATAAAATTAAAACTTTTTAGTAAAAATTAACACGTGAAGTATAAAATAGTTTTCTCCTTAATCAAATTGTCACATTTTGTTTTGCTCGATTTTGACATTCGCTGCAAATAAAAAAATAGAGAAAGTGGCAACATTTGGCAGTGCAATAACCATGTTAGTTGAATTTGGCTTATAACTAAAAGCGCGCTTTGTCAGAGTGTTTATCTTCATTTGTTCTTTGTATTGAGAGCGATGGTGTAACTTTTTACGGTTGTATTAATTTGAGTTTGAAAAATCGAAATGGAAAATATCGATCGAAAAAATATAGTTCGATATATCGATATATTTCGCCCAAGCCTATTTGAGGTTACGTCTTCACTGGTGGAAGTACATTATTTGATTATTTCCTCGAAAAATGTGTCTTACTTCGAAAATATATCATGTGCAAAGTTGTCGAGAGAGAAAAAATACGATTTTCTGCAAAAAAGATCTGGTTACAATAACATTTATCCGAATTAATTTCTCTTAATATAAGACACACATACATATTATGCACCGTAAAGATTTTTTCAAAGCCGATTTATTGGTTAACAATTCAAGGTTTTATAATATTTAAACTTTAGAATAATTTTAAAAATGTTAATAATTTAACATGATCTTGTTGGCCAATTAAAATCAACAATTCTGGAATAATGCGAATATCATGTGAATTATTGAATTTTTTGTGAAATGAAATGAAATGAGATATTTTATTTAATTCGTTAAAACCGAATTAAAAATAATTAAAAACTTAAAATACAAAGCGCACTGTGTGAAATTTCAATATTCTGCAAGAAGTTTGATTTATAAAATAATTTTATTGTTACTTTTCAACTTTTTCAAAGCATCTCAAATATTTCGACTTTTTCAATACTTTTCGACTTTCTCGATAATTTTTTTCAATTTGAATTGAATTTTCGGTGCAATCCAAATGTAATAGATCGTTTTAATGTTACACGTTTCTTGTCGAATTGTTCGATACGTTATGACTTTTATCGAATTTTTTTGATGCTTTTTGACTGAACAACTTACCTGCTTGCACAAGTACTCAAAGAACGTTATCTTAAAAATTTGTAAAATGCTTTCAACATTTCTGACAGTGCTTGTTTAAATAACATTTGGGTAGTATTCTGATATAGAGACATACCAGAAGAAATCACAAGATTTAATATTCTGTCTCGCTTCCAGTAATACTTTTTACTACTTATCAGGAACGTTCTGAGTCCGGCACTTCATTTACTTCTTGACGGTAATATCTGATGTATGATTGGCAATTTACCTTGCCGATGACACAGGTCTCTATGCCGATCGGCTAACTTATTTATTCGAAATGTCCAGTGCACTAAACAAATCTTGGTATTACAATGTAAAAAAAAAATTTAAGACCACAAAAAACATTTGCTATAATATCCTTAATTCAAGTTCCTATGAAAAAAAAACAAAAAATATTTCAAAACAAATAAAATATTAGCTGTTTGATCTTTGGTATATAATGTATTTTATTCTTTAATACATAAAACAAAAAAAAGAATTTTTTTTTTCTTTTAAAAATTAATAAATTTTAACATTTTTAATTTTTTTTATTATAATAAATAATTTTCTTTTTATAACAATACTTAACTTACATTTAAGTTGATATATAATACTTTTAAATTTCTCAAAATATTAAAACATTTTGTGGTTATACGGGTGTAAGCCTAAAAACTAAAAAAAAACAAATTTTTTTTTTTTTCGCTAACTTTGTATTAAGGTCGGAACTACAATACAAATATGACTACGATTCTTGTCTGTCGTCATTTGTTTAAAAATCAGATTTCTAAAAAATTTAATTTACTAAGCTAAAAAAAACCAAAATTAGATTTTATGTACATATGTTACTTCAAAGAGTCAAGCAAATATACTCATACGAATTTTAGCGGAGTTCCAAATGATTGGAATGATTGCCTAAGGGCATGTCCATTAATTACGTGAGCTAAAATAGGAGGTCCGGCAAAATCTCACTAAGGGGGGGAGGGAGTCAAGGAAAACCTCACGTCAACGTTTTAATGCATAGAATTTACATTAAAAATTATAATTTAAATCTCATTTGTCCCGCCAGATCTCACCAAATCGCACCAAGGGGAGGGGGGTGGGGGGTCCGAATTTTCATAAAAACACCTCACGTAATTAATGGACGTCCCCTAAGCAATAACGTGCACACTTAGGCTTAATTAAATGTTTGATTAAATATTTGAACGGCCGAAATCGAAGTTTTTGCACATATAAAAATTTTCTTAAGAAAAGAAAGAAATCATATCATATTTCTTGCAACACGAGAAGCTTTGATAAATTTAAATTTTTTTATTATAAACCAAATTTTTCCTCAGAATAGTCGTTAGTCTATATACTCGGATATTCTTTAAATTTGTGGAAGAGTAAAAGAAGTTCTAAAAGATCTTGGGACTTTATAATGTAAGTTTTGCTTCCCTGCAACATCTTAGATAGTGACCCCAATCTAAAAATGACTATGTTTTCGACCGAACAGATTGTGTACTGTATGGAAGTGATAAATAAGCGGCAGGTCTCGTTCTATTTTTGTATCACTTTTGATAACATCGACCGCCATTGCACATGGAATGCATTGAACAGACAACATACAGCATTTATTATCATTACTTATCAAGGATCAAAACGAAGATTTCAAATGTAGAGTGTAACATAACATTAAACTTTTTGATTATTTTTAGTCCATGTCGAAAATAGAAATCGATTTGACGTACATTACGGAAATCCTGCCGGATAGAGTGGAATCTCATGGGAACGATCATTAAAATAAGAAATATGTGATATAAGAAAATATTGAAGAGACATGAAGGAATTCGTTTTGTGAAAGCCCGTGAGGGGGTAGAAGAAACAGTAGAGAGTGGTTAACAGTATTTTGATGTGGTTAAAGCAAAACAAGCGACGCTCCGCGCTCAGGATGCTCCATTGAAGTGAGTCATTATCTTTTCGAAAAAAAAACGAGCACATGTGCGTATGTTGCATTATCGGCCAGAATATAAGGAGGAATTGATGCAGCAGCGCCTTCGCTAAACGAAGAAAAAAGTGCTGTTTCATCATGAAAATACACATGTGCCGTTCATCGAACAGCCCAGCCCAGTTGGATAATTTTATGTATTTTTTCTTCTGAATATAAAAAATGGTTGGCAGGGAAGAAATTATCATCAAATGAATAGATCACCGTCGAAGCCATAAGCTATTTTGCAGACTTGGCAAATTATTAATTGCTAATTATTAGTCTTTAAACTGTTGAATTGTGTTGAGCTGAGGCTTTGCTCAAAAATAAATAATAAAAAAAAATTTTTTCCAAGAAATATCAGATTTATCCTCTACCCTCGATTTTTCCATAAAAATTACATGAGAAAGAATGCTTTACTTGACAGTTTCGTCTATATCTCGTGAAAGAAAAATCTTACGAACGGGACTAAACCCATTGAAAAGAGCATAATTTTTTTCTTAATCTTTCAAATATTCCTAAATTCTGAAAGCTAATAAACTGACGAAATGTTATTGTCAGTGTAACATTTTTATGTAGCTGCGGTTTATGGGCGAATAAAACGCCCAAGTTGCTAAGTTTTCTACTTGTTGCTGATACAAGTAATCGTTGTTGTTCTCCTTTTCTTTTATTTCAAATTGCTTCTTTTTGCCGCCTGACATTGTAATCAATTATTTTTTCGCGAAATATATATTCTTTTTATCATTTCAAAATGTTCAACAGACAAAATGCAAATCTGCTGGATAGCACTCGCTATGTATACATAGCAACTATAATTTTACTCGTTAAGTTTGCGATTTTATTTTTGCTTTCCCATACAATTACACAGGTTTACAGAAAAAAAAGTAGCTGTCTCTTTGACCAGACCATATTTTTCCTAGGTAATTTGATGCCCTGAATTAAAATTTGCGGTCTACATACCTCTATCACGTCAAAATTAAGGTCATTTCAAGGTCAAATTGAGAATAACACAATATATAAATACAACGGAAAAGTTTATATATGTTTTTAGGGTCACTCAATCCGAACCCGTGCATTATTACAGCAGTTGTAGATGCCTTTAACCTAAATTACAGATTTGAAAGTCGTAGTCATTATACTGGAACAACAACGTGGTTTTACAAAATTTCCATGTTTTTTATGCGAATGGGACAGTAGGGCTCGTGAGGAGCATTATGAAAAAAATCTTGACGTGTTAGAGCTATGTAGACCTCATATTCGAGTTCAGGGCATCAAATTACCTAGGAAAAATATGGTCTGGTCAAATGGACAGCAACTTTTTTTTTTTTTGTATACCTGCTATTTATAGCTAGCATCGGATGGCGAATAAAATGAATTCCGAATATTATGAGCTCTTCTTGCACCAGGACTTTTCTTTCATCTACCTGCAACTTTTTTTAACAAAGAATTCGATATCTTGGTGAAAGAGAAAGGTATTTGAACGGTATTTAAAAGATAAAGATTTGTACCAAGGAAAAAATTATTTATTATCCAGGGGGCAAAGTCTCGCAATCTGTGTTACTATTTCGCAATAAATTTTTTTAAGTTGATTCATAGCAATTTGGTTTTTTTTGATTTGCACATTTTTTTTCTTAACCAATCGAGAGAGGAAGGTCGAGAATGCATTTCTAACATCACCAGGTGTGGTCCCATGTCCCGAATGTGACCGATTTCAGGCCATTTTTGAAATTTGTTTTTTGCACCAATCGATAGAGAGAGATCGAAAATGGATTTTGATCATCATAATCGCCAGTACTAAGTTTCAAAAGTGCTCGATTTTTGCCCATTTTTAAAAATTTGTTGTAATTTATAGCAATAGAGCGGTCAAAAATGGATTCCATGGCTATATCCAAGGGCAGTCGCAACGCCTAAAAGTGACAGATTTTGGCACATTTTTGAAGTTCTTCTTCTGCACAAAACAATGTAAATATGACATATGTAATATACTTCCGAATAAAGCATTTTTTAGTAAGGATTTATCAAAAACCTGACGTGGTAGGCTAGAACTATGTTTAGCAAAATTAATCAGGACAACGTTCTTTTTCACAACTATATCATTTTTATACTGTTAGAAAAACATTGTTACACAGTGTTATCAGCTATTGCTATAATATTTTTTACCAATAATTATTAAAAACCGATTCTTTTGACCATAAACTTATAATAGTTAAGTCGCTGCATTTTTCTTAGTTCGAACGAACCCAAACTAAACGCTACAGAAAAAATCTATTAAAATTTATTAAAAATTTCTTTTCTGCCTGAAAATATTTAGCTTGAAATATCTGCGATATCTTCGTTTTGTATAATTTTTTTTTATATATCTTCGTTTTGTTTGGCTTTTACAAATTTCTCTTAACTACACAATAAACTGTTGTGAAATTTTCCGAAATATGAAAAATTTTCAGAGCAGTTGGAAGGAACAATATGGTAGGATAGCTCGAAATATCTCTACTGAAGCTTTTTTGAAACCTTACTTTTGTATGGTTAAGTTATCTGTCCTGAAAAAAACCTTATGGAAAATTTGATTCTCGATATACTTTTTTTCTTCTATAAATAAAAAAAAATTTCCATTTTGTACTACTTTATCTTTAAAAAAAAAACGTTCGGGGCAAGGGTGCTGTAACTCCTTAGAAATATAAATCTTTTAAATGATTAAAATAATACTGCATTTTGTTTATTTGGAAAACGGATTTTTAATCAAATCTCAACATTTAACATTAATTTAAGTACTTTTTGTGACATTAACGTAACTCTATTGATTTAGTTAATTTAAAGGTAATAGAAAGGGTATTTTATCAAGGTGATCGAATTTTAAATTAAAATGAAACACATAAATTCAGTTTGAGCTAAAATTGTTTTTTTTTTTATTTAAATTATTATTTTGTGATATTTATTGCATAAAAAAGTTTCGGCATATATCCAACACGACTAGTTATAATAAATTGCATTAAATTTGTTTAGTTTTGGGCCATCATTTGAGTTAACGAGTACATATGTATATTGATTTCCAAAGTGTCAATTATTTCTGCCAGAGTTGCCAAGTTGATAGGAAGCAATTCTATCACTTTTGGTTTAGTTCTTCTATCGATTGATTCTGTCAGTATATTGTTTTGAACTTATTACTTGTGTGGGAGGTGCAACGCCATCTTACCAAAAAATACACAGGGCCAGAAGTCATTTGCTGCTCCTACCGAAAGAAATTTTCGTGTTCTTGCCAAAAATTTCATTTACCTTACAAAAAAAAAGGTATTCACTTTTCAAATTCAAAAAATCTAAAATAATGGAATATATTTCATTTTACATTCGAAAATCTCGACCTACACAATGAAATTTACTATAGCGAACTAATTTCATTTACTAAAAAAAGTTCCTCACTTTTGACTTTCAAAAACCTTAGCAAAATGGGATATATTTCACGACCGTTATATCATTTTTAGTATCCTTGAGCATGTGTTTTGTTTTAATTTTTTAATTGTCACTATCTCAATTGGAAATATATTTAAAATATAATTAAAACCAAAAAAGGTCTGGCGAGAACCATCTGATCTGATCGATGGAGTGTTAATATCTCTTCCAATATAACGTTTTAAAAGTTTAATTTTAATGAACAGTAGGCGTGTGCATAAACCGATTTTGCACATTACCAACCAATCATTATATAACTTTATCTATATGCCACTCCCCTTTCTATAGCTTATAAACGGAATGACAAAATTACAATGAAACCTGGACAACTGGGATCTCCAAGGACCCAAAATTTTTGTCTCAATTAAAGAGGTTTCCCATTTACACAGTTTCCCAAATAACCATACTCAGACCGATAAAACGTGCATATTTAAATTCAAAATAATAAATTATAAACACATTAATATTACTTCGCACTTAAAGAGGTCATTTCTAAACGGTCCCAGTTATAGAGGGAAAAGCCCATGTTATAGAGGCGAAAACGCACAAAAACTTCAAAAATCAAATCACACATATAGAGGTTTAATGATCCCAGTAATAGAGGTATTTTGATGTGAAAGTGTTGGGAAGTGAATGTCACTAGTAGAGGTTTCCCACTTATACAGGTGCCGCTTAACCAGGTTTCACTTAAATATTCCCTGAGTAAAGGGCATGACAAGCATAAAAAGTATATGTTGTGAGTGCCAAGTTCCATTGTGCAAAATGTGGTTTACATGATTTTATCAATAAGTTTATATAAATTTCCTCATTTTTTTAATTTTTTAATTTCATTGCACAAAAAAGTTCTGATTTACAGAACGGTTGGAACAATTTTTGTACAACACAACATTCCGAATAGTGCAATGGCTCGCCACCACAATAAAAGAAAGCAATTTTTATGTGGTACATTATTACAGCAAGTCATATTGGACATATGCTGGAATTTTTTTTTAAATAATAAATGTCACATCATAATCTTTTAAATTTAAAAAAAAAAAAAACATATTTGACTCAAACAAACTTAATCTATAAAAGTTTTATTTCAATTTAAAACTCTATCACTTAAAACAAAGCGACCTTATAACTTTTTTTTTTCCTCTGACTATAGACTAGCATTAAACAACGATTTTTCTATATTATATAAATAACATTTGATTTATATATCAACATATATAAATGTATACTTTTTTATGATTTACATAATGTTGTGCTAGAAAATGCTGTACAATTAATTTAGAAATCATTTTACGCTTTTTTGTTGACTCTCTTCCTGATACAGAGAATTAAATACATTTTAACAAATAAATAATTATTAAGTTGGAACTTCTCTTGTTTTTATTTATCACTGCATATTATATACGAAAATATTTTTTTTTTAGTTTTCTTCTAGTTTGTAAATAAAATTACTTGAATATTGTTTATTGCTAATTGCTTTGCTACATTATATTTCATTATATAATTTAAGAATTAATTTTTTCGTTTTCATTTTGTTTTTACTAAATATGGAATGCATTTAAAGAGGAAGATCATATAATTTATTTGTGTTTTTTTTTTTTTTTCAAATAAAAAGTTATTGTTTATTTCTTAGCAACTACAAAAAGGCCGAAAGATAGTTTGTATAGTATATAAATTTTATTATTGTTGTTGTTTCTTTCTAAAAAAAGGTGAAAAACTTCAACTTCATAGTTCACATGCTTGGTATATATATATTCTACAAGTTATAACTAGGTAGAAGTAGAAGAGCCAACATGTTTGTTTTTAAATGGGTATAACTTTGTATACAACATGACGTAGTTTCGCTCTTCCATCTAATTTCACATAAGATTGCAACGTTTTTGATTTTGTGTTTATCACAAGTGATAAACTGGAAATTTACAACAGTTCTAAGTTAAGTTTAGCAATTAAGTACATATGTTCTTTGACTTACATATAGTTAATAAGATACTTATTATTATATTTTTATTTCATTAATGTTTGATTTTTGGTGCCGACAAAAATTGTTAAAAAAAAAATAAATAAGTAATTTACATTTTCATTTCTGAATTTATTTCTTTATAAGAAATTTATTTACAAATTATTATATTTTCGATTAAGAACATTTTCATTTGTGATGTCTTTTTTTTTTTAAATAAAAAGTGACTTGACACAATTTTTCGACAGTTTTTGTGATGAAAAAAAAAAATAATGGTTTTTTCTTTTCAGAAAATATTACTTAATATAATTAATATTTTAATTTAAGATTTTGCTTATAAATAATATTTTTTGAAATTAATTTTCATAAGTGATAATGATTGAGGAACTCTAGTCATTAAATTGTATTAGCTATAGAACTGAGCTACATTAAATGAATTCGGTTATTTAAGTTTCTCAAAGTAAGCGCAAATAGAAGACAGTGGTTTATATTGAGTAAAAGCATGAAACTTTTAGGAAAGTTAGTAAAATCATACACAAGAACAATAAATTGAAATAATTTAAAAAAAAAATCTATATGAAAACCTGAAAAACATTAGATCAGAGATCTTCTACAATAAGAATAATAGTGTAAGACTGTGAACATAGTGAAACTGTTAGCTGTAGATACTGTGAGTTGTGCTGTGCACGTATCAAAAATCATTTAGATGAGTTCACGGCGTTACTGTAATATTCTTTATAGCCAAAACCAGTTTATCACAAGGTAAAAGCATTTTCTTGTGCCGTTTTTTTTATCAAATTTATGATAAGAATACCATTTTTAAATATACTTTATACGCCACAAATGTTGACGTAATGTCTATTAACACTTCAGCAAATGTCCATACTGCGCAATTTTATATTAAAAATTGAAAAAATGCCAATGTTGAAAACTTTAAAGCTCTTTTTTATAAAATTTTAATAATATATTACATATATCACTTTCACCAAAACGCTTCATACACAGCGTACAGCATTATACTTTACAGCTTACAGACTCAAAATGTTCGCAGCCTAAAATTTAAAATTTATACAAATGGGTTTGGTAAAAATATAATATAGTACATAAAGCGTTAAGTAACCCAGAAAACTTGGCAGCAGAGAAATTAAGTTTAGTTGTAGATTTAGTTATCGCTTTTTTTAATATATCGTTTTTTTTTTTAATATATCGCTTCAAATTGAACAAACAATAAATTTCTTTCACGCAAAAGTAAGTAAGCTAAACAATTTTCAACATAAAGCGTTATAAAAGTTTTTTACGTGATATATGGCTGAGAGTCTTCTAACATAGAACCTCTAATTTTCGAGTAATAAGTGAAGTGTCCCTTTAAGTATATATTTTGATCTAAATTAATATATCCGATTTACCATAAATGTTTCGTGGGAGATTGACTGGTACATAACTTTTGTCTACATATTTACTTAAAACTTCTACCAGCCTAGTCGTAAATGGATATAATTAAAAATCTGCTTACTTTGATGAATGTATATTTTATATTAAAAATTTTATTAAACCACAAAACAGGTGGGATTTCATACTATAAGTTCTTCGAAATTTTTTCTAAGAGACTCAATTCCAACTAATTTCTAAGAAAATGTTTTCAAAGCAATTGGGTTTCCTAGAAGAAACTTTATGGCATTTACTATGTATGTATGTACAATTGAAATAGAGCTTCTTAAAAAACATACATATGTATATGTGACAGGAAAAGTTAAATGGGACCTACGGTTCGAAAATAAGTTTTCGAGAAAAACAACTATGAAGTTAAGAAGTGAATTTTGATGCACTTGAACGTTTTTATGGCTTGAAACTTCGTATTCGGTGGTTTTTGTGGACGCTGATTAGGAATTTAAAGTTAGATTTTCAAAATTCAAAATGGCGGGTCCAATATGGTGGACGAGGTTGTTAAAAATTGTTAAAATCACTGTAATTCTAATATGAAATTTTGTGTTTACAGACCTCGAAAACCTTCGAGTAACAAGTTTCAAGCGAAACCGATCAGTTTTTAAAAATTTCGTCCGCCATGTTGAATGCGCCATTTAGAATTTCAAGGAAATTACACCAAATTCATAATCAGTGACCCCAAAAACTCACGAGTAACAAGTTTCAAGCGAATCCGATCAGTTTTTAAAAAACTCGTCCGCCATATTGGATGCGCCATTTTGAATTTTTAAAATCTGTTAGCTAATTCGTAATTAACGACCTTGAGAATACCCGAGTAACAAGTTTCAAGCGAATTTGATCAATTTAAGAGAAGTTTGTCACATTGGATTTTTTTGTACGTTTTTTTTTTGTCCATGTGTCCATGTCCAAAAAGTGAAAATCTATTTTTTTGACCCGTAGGTCCCTTTTAACTTTCTCAGTCACATATAGTGGTTGCTTTTAAGTTAATGTAAAAGTTTTTTTTTCAAGGCAGATTTTGATTTTGTTTGCATGCAAAGGAAAATCCTGCTATCGAAGGAAGGTTATTCAAAAATCAGCATACTGACCAAAACCAATAGATAGATTGTTACTTAGGAAAAATTAAATGTAAAGATATTGAAAATACCAGCGCCATCTTGTGTGTTTAGTGCTAGAGCTACTTCATTGTAACGAATATGCTTGTAATTTTTTTTTAAAGAAATTTCAAAAATTAAATCAATTTCCTTACGTGAAAAAATAAGTGAAATGCGAAAAAGGATAATTGAAATAGTGGATTACTTTCTTATGCCGAAAAGTATACTGGAGTATTTTTAATCGACTTACACTTTTTTCCATGTTTAAATTAAATTTTCACTTAAAATCAGCTTAGGAATAGTAAGTGATGCCTACTTGCGAAATCTCTATTGAAAACAATCAAAATCCAAATCCGTATAGGGAAAAAAACCTTATATGTTGTATATATTTTAATAAATACTTATGCTATTTATTTTAACTACATTTTTTTTTCTACTACGGTGTCCCTAAGTGTCATACTTTTTTATTTTAATAATTTTTTTTGAATGTACACAATCTGACAGCGCCTAAAAAGGAATAACTACTTCTCTATTTGCAAAAATTTTAATTTGTTACTTAAAGTTGATTTACGCTCAATTTTTCAGTTACAAATTTCAGGTTAAAACAGCATTTAAAGTAAGACAACTCAAGAATTTTCATCATTAAGTGCTATTGTATTATGCTAATACTATTCACATTGTCTCACCCGTAACATAAAAGAAAATAGCTCATTGAAGTTTTCATTGTATTGTATGTATAAAACATTTTCCATTACATTTAAAGAGTCATTTAGTTGATCTTTCAAAAAATCAATGCGCTTTTTCAGGTTTAACATTTTCGTGAACAAATGTTGTTAGCTCATACGGCTGTGCGCAGAACTCTTATGCTTAAGAATTAAGCTTTTTTTGTTAAGAACGTACATATTTAATTTTTTTTTTAAATTGTTTCTGTTACCGACAGCCCGACTTTGCAAAAATGGAATTCTTTGCAGACTAACGTCCTTAATAAACGTCATTAGAAAAAATGTTTGATATGAAAAGTTTTTACAATTAAGAAAAATATACACTTGTGCGACTTTTTTGCTTGGTCGTAGAAACGCTATAGTCGGTCAAATCGACTGGAACTAAAAACTCCTATCATAAAAAAATTGTCCTCTAAAAGCATTGATCCAAAGCTTTTATTTTCTGATTAGGGTCAGAATTTCGTATCGGCTAATATGTACTATTTATTTCCAACCAATAACCATAATTTTTGAGTACATACTATATTTTAATAGCGGTAAAACTCGTAAAATTTTTTTGTTGATAAAGATTTCAATTGTTAATGACTTTAAAAAAAAATTCTTTCTCAAAGACTTACGTAACAAATTTTTATCAAATGACGAGACAAAAAAAAATTTTAATTTTTTATTGAAAATAATATTTTTATATTCTTAGCCGATTCGTTTGAGAAACTCTAGCTCTAATAAGAAAATAAAAATTCTGACTGGTGCTTTTAAAGGAAAAAAAAATATTAAGGCAGGTATTGTTTTTTTTAACGTAAATTTTGATAATGCAATACTCTGATAAATGAAAAAATTGTATTTTTGTCGTTATGACCGATTATAGCGCTCTAATGTCTATCATAGAAATTTTAAGGCAGGAGTTCATTACTTTTACATAGATTTTGATAATGCAATAAACTGCCATGTAATAAATATAAATTGTTACTGTCATTATGACTGATTGTAGCGCTCCAAGATTAAAACTTATGGTATTAACGCATTTCAGCCTCGATAAAAAAAATTTCTTTAGAACTTTTTTTTTCATTATATGATGCTTATTAAAAACCTTTATAAAAAAACTGCCTTGTGATTCACGATCACGTTTTCAAATCTCACTTTTAAGATCTTGTTCAAAAATTTAAAAAAAAAATATTTTTCAGAAATTTTTTTTTTTTTTTTTTAAAAAATCTAATTCTCTACTGTTGCAAAAAGCTTAAAATGTACATAGGAAATAATTTATAGAAATCAGTAAATTTTTAACTTCTACCAAATTTTGACATTTGTGATATAAACTAAATATTAAAACTTTAACTACCAATACGTAACAAACTACTTTAAAACTGCTATTAACTTTAAATTCACAAAAAAAAAATCCTATATTAATTGCAAGCGTCAAATGTTTTGCGTATTTTAAATTTACACTATCTGTCAGATAATTAAAAAAAAATGTTTTTTTTCAACTTTTCAACTATCACTTTAAAAATAAACCATATTTACTTGTAATATATTTTAGTTTGTGCCTGTGCTTAACTGTCACTTTATTTCTCTAACTTAATGTCTTTTATTTATTTGCACCTGTCAAAAAATTGACATTTCGTTGTAGACTTGAAAATGTTTTATGGCTGCCTAAATGACGTTGTTTAAGACTTTTATATTTTTGTTTTAGCATAAATCAAACATCCGTCTCATTGCCAAATTGCAACTGACAATTGCTGCCACCGCCAGCACCAGCTGTCAAATTATGATTTGACAGACTTTTGTTTGTGCTGTCGATTGCCAGTGGGGTTGTTGTTGTTAATATAGGTTGCGCCGTAACTGTTGCCGTGGGTGAGACACCGCCAGTGCCGCTGCTTACAGCAGCGTTGCTCATTAAAGCTGCATTATTGTTGCTAGGTGAATTGTGTTGTGATAATTGTGGACTGGTGGGTGTAGGCGTGGCTGGTATTTGATGCCAGTTAATACTATTTTGTGATGTGATATTACGTGTTTTGACTAGTGGTGGATTTTTTATTGATGCTGAGAAAGCCATGCCACGTCGAAGTGGTACTCTATGATGTGTTAAAAAAAAAAAAAAATGAAAGAAAGAAAATTACATTTTTGAAACTTTTTTTTTTGTAATTAAATAATAACTAAGTATATATTAAGCTATGATACCACTAACTTGAAGGAAGCTGATAAAGGGAAATTCACTATAAATGAAAATTACATAAAACTATAAGCTATCATTATTTAATAAAATTGAAGGAATAAGTTCTTATTTAAAACTTTATTGAACAACCTGTTCGTCGAAGAAACTATCATTACTGAAGCTTTTAAATAAATCTTTTTTCCATAATATAGATTCTTCAATTTTTAGTCTTAATCTGGATATAGAATGTGCCTTACACGTCAGGAGTTTGAAATATTCTAACCATTGAGGAAATCAGCGAAGTTGCTTAGCTTCTCAACTTATTGGCTAATAAGCACTGTGTTTAGGGCCTGCTTACCAAGTTTGATAAAAATTACACAGTCAAGAATCCCTGAAATTACTGATGACCACTGATTGTACGGAGGTAGAATGCACTATGTACCAAATTGATGTACCCTAAATAAGATCTCGTGGGCTATAAGTTTGTCCAATCCGTAAAATACCCGAGATCGAACAGTGTCTTTCTAGTTATGTTGTAGAGGCTTGGGTTTAGGGTTTAGAACTAAGGCAATACATAATGCGCCCACCGTTAAGATACTTAGATCCATTGATACATCGTAGGTTGTCGGTATGGTAGAGAAAATTCATAAGGACTTTGTACCAACCGCCTTTCTTGATATATATGTATAAGAGCAGAGTTCAACAATGCAAATATTGAGGAAATAAACAAGGCTATAAAGAATATAAACTCCAACAAGAGAATAGTCCAATGTATTAAAAACATATTGAGCAACAGAGTTACTAATGCGTATTTTGTAATTTCATCATAAGGAATTGAGCTAAAAGTAATCAATCCGAATAAAATGAAAAGTCCTTTTTTGAGTGAAGCCGATTGCTTAAGTGTCATCCTAGACTCTCAGTCTTCTTCAAAGAGGGAGAAAGTGGGGACCGCAACTGCACATTATCTACTGGATGTATGTATGTATAAATAGGTTGTTCGACCTTTGAGGTTGGAGGTTGGGTTATGGTAAATAAACTAAACAAAATCTTTACAATGAATTTGCGAGCTTAACATCAGGCTCTGCTGGGTGTCTGAACGTTAAGGCAATGCATAATGAATGCCGAATTTGGAGAGGATCAGAGATATTGATAGAGCCCAAAAATGATGAACGTAAATAAACCACTACACGAGTTCTATACATCCCTAGCTAACTGAAAAAAAAAATCAATTCTGCTCTATTGAGTATCAAAGATATTGCAGTATATAACATTCGAAAATATTTCTTGCTGTCAGTACTTACCTTGTTGGACTTGGTGGAGGGTAGGAAATGCCTCGATGACACGGCGATAACAGCAATTGACCCGAATGACTACTTGTGGTTCCAGGCACAAGCAACGTGTTGTTACTATAAGTATGGTAAAGGTTACTATAAAAGAGAGCGAAAAAGATCGCGCAAAAAAAAAAAAGAAAATAATAAAAATATAAAATGTGACTTAACACTGATAGACAATAAAGCAATTTGCTTGTAGACAAAATCACCCAAAACTCTTTACAATAATCATAAAACTTAATTTGAAAAGAAAAAGTTAACAAAAATTGGATATCTTAGCGACCAATATTTATGTGAAAATTTTATTACTATTATGTTTTATATTTCCTATGCGTTCATTTTTGTAAGTGGGCGATTTTGTCTAAGTTCAATACTTTAAGCTCTATGATAAAATTTATGTGAGGAGAATAGTTTTTTCTGATAAAATAATAAAAACAAAATAAGTGAAATTTTCATTTATTGAATTTTTTATACAAAAACTAAAAGTTACTATGAGAAAACTTAAATTGATTTAATAAGCCCTTTTATTTTTACACTAGAGATTATCAAAAAAAAAATTAAAAAAAAAATCAATGTAAAGCTATGCACACTTTTTACTGTGAACACCTCTAGTATATATTATTTTAAATGTCTGCGCAACATCTTAACTTACGTTTGATTGTGATGCAAATTTAAATTAGGTAAACTTTGACCCAGAAGATTTACTGGTTGTACTGACAGCGTATTTGCCGATGAAGTTGTTACCTTAAGCTTGTGTGGACTGGTCACTATATTTTTATTCTTCTGCTGACCTGCGTGACTGCCACCTAATTGAGATAATAAAACTTTAAGCATAGTTTTAAATTTGAAAATTATTTTCACCACAACTCACCCATTAAACTTGAGCCTTCATCACTGGATAGCGAATTTGTCTTCTCAAAGTCTACCGATATATTTCGCGAATCATTCCATTCCACCGAACCGCTATGACTGTTATTCGCACTAGATACATGACTACAAATCGATGAATTCATCGGTGATTTTTTCACACCCAATGAGTCAGTAGTGCCACCACTGGCACCGCTACCGCCAAAACGAAAACTGTCCCAATTCGCGCCGCCCTGTTTGAGTCGCGTATAAATGAGCTTAGTGCGTTTTAGCGATTCGTACCAATTTTTGGCTTCCAAACATTGCAGCGTGAAGGCGGTGATAGCTACTTCGAACTCATTAAGATATACACAATGCAATATGTTATTTTTGATTTCAAGGTGTATCATCAATCGATCAGTAAGATAGGGTTGACGAATAACTTTTAATGAACCCAGTCCTTTTTTAGCGATTGTTTTGCAGACAAGTAGCATATCAGTGAGAAGAAAGCAATGAACGTCGGCTTTACCAAGTTGATCTTTGAATTTATGATCACCTTCCATGAAAAGATGACGAACTTGATGTGTCGGACAGCCTTTCATGGGAGCACAAAGATCAAACATTTGGCTATATTGCTTAACCATTTTGTCTAACAGTTCGTTGCTTGTGTCCTGAAACGATATAGAAAAAAAAACATTTTTTTAAAAAAAACTCACAGGATGCAAAAGATTAGTGCATTACAGCAAAGTACACAATAGAATAGTTCCGTACATTGCGACATAATTTAAAGTAGGACGCTAACTATTAGTACAGTACAGTAATAGAGAGAACAGCATTTAAGATATTACAAAACTACAGCTCATTAATAGAATTGTATTACAGAAAAGTTCAGTTCAGAATTGTTCAAAACTTGAATTCAAATAGTATTTTTTTTCAGATTAAATTTTAATATTTGTTTTTTTTTTTGGGAAAACTCACCACGACATCATAGGACTCAATGCGTGCCATAACTCCTTTTAAACGTTCATGCTCCTGACGTGTTGTCAAGTGATTATTAACGCTACATACAAAATTTTCGACTGTATGAATCTGTAAGGTAAATTGAAATTAGCATTGAAAATTCACCACAGTTTCATTGAAACACCTACCATATTATCAACAGCTTCGATTTCTTCAACATCTGACGAATGTTTCTTAATAGCTGCCAGTAATAAACTGTACTTTGTCAATCGCTGCATAGGACGCACTAAAATATCCGCCAACCGCAGACGGTTGCACATCTTTTGGGATTCACACCACGCCAAATATGAGGTGAATAGCGCATTTGTCCGATTCAAATCCTTACAATAAAACTGACATGTACTCTGCTCAGCACAGTACTTTTTGTATGGTGAAAATGTTGCGGCAAATGTTGTAAAACCTGGTTGGAAAAATTCAATGCGCAATGGATCACGTGTTGCAACACTATGCGCCACCATGGGGTATAAGTAGCAGGTCCAAAATTTCAAATTCGCTTCACAAATGTCACGCACATTTGAGAACAAACGATGCTGATCAACATCAGTAAGGAGTTTTTCTTCTTGTACCGCTTCTAAGCAAGCAAGAAAAAGCTGTGGTGAAAATGATAAAAGATTATTTGGAGGAATTTCTTATCCGATTTTGAGAGCAGCAAGCTTTCAGAATTTCTTGCTAGCTAGGCCAACAAGCTCCATAATTCTAAAGGAATACTCACATCGGTCACAGTTTGCAGCGCATGTATGTAATACACCTCGGTGGTTACCAGCTCCCATATTGCAGTCTGTATTCTCGTCTCACTATCGCTCATTTCTTCGCAATGCACAAAATCGCGCCATGATTTATGCATATTGTCCAAATATTCTTGTGCGGCATCAAAATCTGGATGATCGAAATTGAGCGCGGCGGGTTTTCTCTGTGGTACGCCCATTTTGGCGTAACCATTTAATAATTCACATAGCTGACTTTGTTGGGGATTTTTAATACCAAATAGTCCAGACCAGCGTTGTTTTAGTTGTTTGCCAGGCACAGCACGTTGATCTCCGGGTTCGGTGGTTTCTTCTGTGGATGCAGACGAAAGCAAACGTGGTGGACGTGTACGAGAACCCTTAAAAATAAAAAAAGATTTTTTAATTGTTGTTAACTGGATGATTTATAAAATTGCAACTACATACAAATGATGCTGCCTTTTGCAGCGTCTTACGACTACCGTCACGTTCAGTTACAACTAAATGATGACCGGCCAAGTTTTCCACTTCAGTATTTTCATCCAAAGAGCTGGTGTAAGATGTTGTGCCTTTTAAAAGAAATGTAAAATGAACAATTACTGTTAGAATGTATTTTTAAACGTTATGGGTTTCAGTTGTGGGAGTTTTTGCACTTCCCGTATTAAAACTGAGAATATACTTATATCAACGATTTTGGAATATATGGTATATACTTAGAATTTTTCGCATGAACACATGAACTTTATCATACGGACAGGTTCGAAAAAATTTTCACTCTAAGGCCTTCCGGAACGGCTCTGTAGTACAGCAGTGTACAGTACAGAAAAGTTCAGTACACTACAGTACAGCGCAGTATGTTCAAGTACAGTATAACAGAAAAGTTCGAAACACACATATTTACAGTACAGTAAAGTACAGTACACTATAGTAAAGTATTGTTTCCTGTAAATACCTAATCATATCTTTTCAAAAAATAATAATAACTTACCAGCCTCCAGAAAACTAGGCAGATTATTGTCAATGATGGCAATTTGTGAAAAACTAAGATTTCGCCGCCTTAGCGCTTGACTCAATGCGGTGCTGAAAATAAAAACGAGATTTAAGAAGTATTTAAAGATATTATGACCCTTTATAACTCACGATAGTATTACGCCTTTAGTTGCTGGTATAAACTCCTCCTCTTGACAGCCGTTTTCAGTGCAAAAACTCACCGAAAAGTACTCAGAGCTTGAGACCTATAGAAAATAAGAGATAAAAAAAAATTAATGGTTGTTCTGAAAAATGTTTTTATTTTCATAAATATTGCATTAAAAATGTAAAAAAAAATGATCTGAAAATGGTAGTTAAGTTATCTAAATACAGCTACAGTTTGAAAGTTGACCCTTAGAACATCTTTTGTGTAGTAGAAAGGCAAAGGGGTTATGGCCATTTGTGAAAATTAATAGGAATCAATATATGTATAGTTGTATTTACAATAATGTTATTTTGACTGCATTATGGAACTGCAAATGAAGAATATGGGGAAGAAAAAAAGATGACTACGAGTTATTTGCCAGTTAATTATGACGATTTGTTTTTTTTTAAAGGTAAATAATGTCATGTACTCAGAAAAAGGAAATTGTGATATACATACTCATTTCGTTATTATACCCTACACAGAGGGTATATTCAATTTGTCAATCCGTTTGTAACGGAATATATATATATATATATACATATATTCTTGATCAGCCTAACCTCCTGAGTCGATTTAGCCATGTCCGTCTGCCTCACGGTATGTAGAAAGCACCAAGCATGGTAATTGATTGAAATTTGCCACAGGGTAGACCTTCAAATAAGCTTTTTGGGATTGAAAATGGGTGAAAACACGTCTCCACCCCATACAGTGAAACATTTAAAAAGCTATGTATATTGAGAGATTAGAAAAAAAAGTTGGCGAATTTCGATAAGAGGGCGTGATACTTCCCATGCAAGCAAAAATTTTGGAATTCTATAATGAAAGCATTTTTTAAAGCAGTGGTGGGCACGGAAATCTAGCAAAAGGGCACAACAACAACATCAAGCAACAAAAAATTAAATTTTAAAGTTTTTTTGCTTTCATTTCCAAACAAAAACAATTGCTACATTCTTCGAAACACAATGCAGCGCCGTCGCTAACGCCTGTGTGTGTTGTTTTTGTTTTCATTAGAACTCAACTCTTGCTTGTTTGTGCGTCGAATAATGGAAAGGGACATGAGGGCTGAAAGTGCCTGTACTTGGCCACCACTGTTTTAAAGTAATGGAAACAAATTTCACACAAATAGTAAGAATGATTTGGAAATGGAACTTGGCGATCTTAGTGGATGTTGCAAACTTCATAGAAACAAAAATTTTAAAGCGCTACACTGAGAGAATTATTTAAAGTTATGAAACCAAATTTATACAAATACAAAAAAATAATTAGGCCATGCATCAGATACAAAAATGAGGAATTTCGCAAAGAGGTCGAGAGCGTGGCACCTCCCATACAAACATAAGCTTCAAAACGCTACACAGAGTGTTATCTCAATAAATTTTGTCAAATTCAACATTTTACTGTTAGCGCGGTGTGGGGTATATAATTATTGAGCAATGCCAAAGATAAAAACTTCGCTTGTTTTTTTAATGTGAACTATCGTAACAGTTTAAGATGAATGCAAATTTTTAAATAGTAAAATAATCGCTCCATTCGGGTTTGTACCCCAGTACGATTTTGATATTTTTGTTGAAAAAATTTTATATTCAACTTTGCACCGCTCGCGTGAATTATCAAACTAAGAAAACGTATGGTAATATTTTTGTATTTCATTGAAAAAAAGTCTGGAAAAACATGCAGGCATTAAATTTAACAAATCTGTATCAAAGTAGGTACAGAATCAAAACTAAGCACAGAACACATTTTGTAAATAGTTCATGCTTTCATGGTTAAAGACGCACAATCTAAAAAATAGAATGCTTTTTTGTTAAGAAAAAACCAAAAAAATCGTCAAAAAGATTACAAAAAAAAAAAGCATTAATAACTCATAGTATGCTGTGACCTGTTTCTGCAACAATTTGCCGTTCCATTTGAATTTGCGTTCTTGCTAGCGCCTTTGTCTGAACTTTTATCTCGAAAGCAGTAGATAATCATTCCATGAATTGGAATTTTTATTTTTTAAGACCTTCACTGAATGTTTTTGCAAAGATTTCAAAAAGCAGTTGCGAGATTAAAATAGAATGTGTCGAATTTGAAATGCTTTCTTCTCAAAAATTATATGTATGTAGTTCATGAAATGACTTAAGTCCAAGAAAAATGAAACTAGTATGAAACAGCTGTGCATGCTTTTTTTTCTCTTGGCCTCGGGGAACATGTTCTTCAATTCTTTTTTCATATTTGTTTAGCTTCCTTCCAAACTAACGCGTTAAGCAGCGCCAAGAGCACCTCAAAGTGCAGCAGGATAGAATTTTTTATTTTTTTTTTTTGAACGCTTTTGTAAAAGCAACAGCAAAATTTGTTGCTGATGCTGCTGCTGCTGCTTGTTGTGAAAAATGTTGCTCACAACTTTTGTGCATTGTTGCGATAAGCATTGTTAAAGCTGCTTCTTTACATTTTCTTCCGTCGTTTTCGTCTTTTTTTTTTTGGCTTTTTTAAATCACGAAAAAAAAGTCAACAACTTAACCACCAGAATGAAAAATAAAAGAAAAACTGCACAACTTTTGTCTATTGCGTGGCAAGGCAAAGGATTCCTTCTGTTTCCATAATTTTTGTTAAGTTACATCTTAAGAGTTTCATTCATTTTGTTTAGTACAGTGTTAATTTTTTTCTTTTGTTGCACTTATACACTTGAAATGTCATTACGTTAACTTTGTGCGAGTTTTTAATAAAAATTTATTAAAAAACTTTAGTTTATTTTATAGTACGCAATTGCCAAGGTTGATTCGAATGAATTTTTAAGTTTATAGAAAATGTTAATTTTTATATGACCAATGTTTTTTTTTCATATAAAAAAGTTACTTTATAAGGGAAATAACGCGTAATTAATAGTTAGAATAACTTTATTAGAAAATTGTGCTTTTATTAAGCCTTTATTATACTGCCACAGTCAAGCTGTTGACTAAGGGCAACTAATTAAAATCTTTTTTTTTATTTCTCAACACCTTGCAATATTGCAGTCTCCTAGTGCCACTTGATGTTGTGGCAGGCAGTTCTACAAAAAATTGCATACCAATTGGTATAGAAAAAATAAAATAAAATAAACTTAGAAGAAAATTAGAATAAAAAGAACTACTTTAAGTTAAGCAGAGCAGTGAAACTTGAAAAAGAAAGGTAAAAATTGTAATGCAGAAAATTACAGAAAGATGCAGATTTGCATAAGGAAGTGGATTTTTCTTTACGTTAAACTATGTTAAAGTTCAAGATGTTATTTTTCGCACTTCCAAAGGAATACGCTTAGAAAAATATAAAGAATATTGCCCATTTTACTATGGTATATTGTAATTTTAACAGTATTTTAATGAAATTTGGTTCTGTCACTTATATAGTAGGTGTACATTTTTTGATATTGTTTGATTGATTGATATTGATATGTGAACTCTGTAAAAAAAAGGCGACAGACGAGCTAATCGGCTTTGAAATGCGGAATTTTTTACTAAAGCAATATATTTAGATAAGAACTTTTTTTAAGGTCTAGTGCCTTATGCTCTATTAACAACATATAATTTGGTTCGTGCACCATCAAAACCGAGTGGTCAGCGGCGAAATAACCATAATGATTTTGGAAATTTAGCAATTTTGAAAGACATTTCAAATATAGATGTTGCACCAAAATTATAAAATGTTCGATAAGTTGTTTTATGTTCTGTTGGATTTGTTTAACATAAAAATGTTTACTAGACAACGTTTCTTATGCCACTCAAAATTCTACTTTAACACTTCGCTGTTAGTAATGCTCTGTTAAGTCCATTGATATTAGTCTCTGTTATATGAAATTTAACTTCATGCTTTTAAAAATTTTAAAATCGAGGGTTATATATAGGTATATGATACTTGAACGATTATTTTGTAGAAATCAAAAATCGTGCAGTACCCATTATTTGGCGTTTTTATATCAAACGACACACAGCAAACAATTTCAAAAAGTAACCAGTGAAACATATTTCTTTACAAATTTTTATGATTTTCAGGGTTAAGTTTAACAGTAATTTTCATTATAATAACTCTGTCAAGTTTTTATTTCAACAATCCGATACTTATTAATATAATAGCACAAATTTATTGTATACACGATGCTGAATTATTATATCACTATTTAGGCTTCACTATCACACTGTTAAACTGTTAGCGAAGAATGGGATAGTTTGACTTTTGTTATTGTAGTGCATTCAATAATACATCGGCAAAATATGCCTTCAAGTTATGATCAAAGACTGATTGAAATCGCTAAAAAAATTTGAGAGTTGTGTTGATCCAAAAAAGTGTCTCACTGTTTGCACCTTTCTCTGCTTTAATCTGTGTGACACATTAATAACGTAAAGCATGCATGATTCACTGTCTGCATTTCGAAAAGGTTCACACACTACTATCTAGCACTAATATAGCGAACAATTGGGTCATATTAATGCTTTCCATAGAAATGTTATATAAATCGCTTGTAAGACATTTTAAGTAACTATTATTAGCCGAAACACTTGAAATATGCTCTATGCTTACTAAACATATGCATATTTTGGAATATTTCTATCTTTAGAGTCATTTTAATGACTTTTATTAATAAAGCTTGAACAACTAAAAAACTAACTTTTAAAGGATATACTTTCTCACTATGTTAAAAGTCAAAAGGAGTTATGAACCTGAGACGATATATGTAGATTCAGACAGCGACTTTCTTTTTGAGATTCAATTTCACGCCAAGTATTTAAATAAAGTTCACAAAATGAATAAAAATTTTAGATATAACGATAGGAATTAAAATATTTATTGAAGACATCACGACGTATGAGTAACTTGATAAGATTTGCTAAAAAGACTTACTCCAAAAAATTAGCAATTCCTAGATTCAAATCAAATAAAATTTTACTCTGAAACACACGCATACGTTCACAAAAATAAAAAAAAGGATAAAAACAGAAGAATCACAACACCAACGACAAGAACTAGGACCCATTAAAAAACAAACTCACCTCGCTACGTGTCAACAAGGGTTTTTTGCGCTGCATAAATGAAGTTTTCTTGCGGTGACTTGAAGGTGTGCCGCCGCTGCCGCCCATAACTGTAGCTGTTGTTGCTTGACCCAATGCATAATGGAAAAAATTAACTGCACTACTACCAGTTGGTGTGGCACTGTGCAAACCGCTGGCTGGACTCAAGGAATGTTGCGCCGATGATGACACCGACGCAGCAGCTGCCGCCGTTGATGACGACACCAAATCAATGTCCTTCTGTAAGGATAAGGATGCTTTTTGTACAGCTAGATGTGGACGTGTATTGGTCATAGTGAAGAGAGGAATAACAGCATTGGAAGCTGAGAGAGGAGAGGAGTTGCCGCCGCCACCACCACCAGCACTACTGTCGCCGACGTTTTTAATACCGTTGGTATTGCTGCCTAAACAACAGATTTTGTTGTTATTGCAGCAGGCGTTAGGTGCGGTTATTGTACTGGTCTTTGAATGGGCAAAAGGAGGTGATTTAGTCGTATGACGGGTGTGCTGCTGACGCGATGATGGCGTGCAAATTGTAGGCGTGGCATGGACGATGGAGCTATTGCGTGCATTTTGCGACGCGGTATTTGTGGAATATTTATGTGAGCTTTGGTGAGTTTGGGCATGATTGTTACGATGATGGTGATAATGTTTTTGGAGTTGTGTCGGTGCAATGCTGGCTTGAGGAAAAGGCTGTGGTGTAGTATAGGATTGAGGTAAGGGCTGCGTTGACCGCTAAAGTGTAGTGTGTAGAGATAAGTGACAGCGTAAAGCGTAAAGAAAAGAGAAGAACATACGATATAAAAAGAAAGAGAGAGAGAAAGAAAGAGTGTGTGAAAAGGAGCAAGATAGCTGGTGATCATATATAACGTGTGTGTGTTTATTTTGTAGAGCAAAATAAGTGTTGAAATTAAAGCTTAAGATTAACGAAAAAAAAATCAAAAATTAAATATAAATTTAATTTGTGCCTTTATTATATAACGGCCACCTATTAAGCCCAAATATTTACTAAGGGAATTTTATAGTTTACAAATTTCACCCAGGACTCGTGTCTTAAATATGTATCGCAACTTGAATATAATAATCTGAAGTTTGCTTAACATGTTGTATAAGAAACATTTTTAAAAATGAGTTATCGGTAAAATTGTTTACCTTAAAAGAGTAAGAGAACAAAATCAGGTACGATTTTGAGGATCATATTTTTGGATTTTGCGTTACATTGATATTTTTATTATTGACGACTAAAGTTGAAATTGCTGATGAATAGTTCTTTGAATAATGCCCAAAAAGATTTGCCATAGAACATTGTGAGATTCATCGCATAATTTTTGACCGCGTAAGGATTTGTCTCATGCTTATATATCTTAACTGTAATTTGTGACCCATTTTAAGTAACTTTGATTTACTACAGAAGTTGTTTGGAGCCAATAATAATTTCTACGGCAAAATATGAGTCTCTGACTTATGACCACCCAAAACTTATATAGAGCTTCGCATCAAAACGTTAGTGCTCCTATATTGCAGACAAATTGGTTCAACATAAGCGATTCTGTCACATTTTGGTTTAAACCTCCTCCTAATTGTAGTTCAATACAAAAAATGCTACTTCACTCTAAGAAAATGATTTCCCTTTTCAAACGATTGAATATTTAAATATCAAGGACTCAAAAAGTATCACTAATATTCAAGGATTCAATTCAATAAAACAGAGAATCAAATTAACAATTAAACCAAGAAATACAATACAAGCAAAACAAAAGTAGAAGGAGACAGGAAAAAATCCAATGACAAGTCAATAGACAATAAAAAGTGAGCAAAAAAAAAAAAAAAAAAAAACAAAAGCGAAATTGTAAACTCAATTTCAAGGAAACGCAGTAAAAGAACTCATAAAAAAAAAACAAAGATATAAAAAAAAACCAAAGGAAATGAGAAAAACACGCAATAAATCAAATTGAAACTAAACTGACAAAAGCATAAAAATTGAAAATTGACAAACAACAACAGCAACAAGAACATCAGTTACAACAAAAAAAACGCTTTCAATTAGCAGAATATACACATAGCAACAACAACAGCAGCAGCTACTAACATGACAGTCAATTCAAGTCAAGTCAAGTCAACTCAACTGAACTCAGTTTAAGTTCCGGTGCTGCGCCAACGTCAGCAACTATCTAACTTATACCCTGCAGCAAGTCAATATGACTGTTGCTGCAACGCCTACATTAGATTACCAACAGCAGCACAAAAGTTAGCTTGACTCTTGTTGATGTTGACCTATTTCTAAATTGTTGTTGTCAATTTGTCTTTTGACTGTTCCTGAGCCGGAATTGATTTTCAACTAAGAACTGGCAAAAAGTCACGTTTACTTAGTGTGCTATTGTTGTTACTGTGCTGCTGCTGCTGACAATAACAGCAGCAGCATGAACAGAGCTGTAAATGTTTGTATTTATATAATGAATTAATAGTTTTGTTTTAATATGTTGAAAACATTTTGTTAACAAATTCAATGATTTTTGAGCGGCCATTATTCAAAATTACAAATTTTATAGAGCATTAAATATCAAGAGAAATTTTAATCAAATTTTGGTCTGAAGTTGCATCGGTCAATATATAAAATAAATTTTAAATCTTTTTAAAAAATTCAGATATTTTTTTTTTATAATAAATAAGTATCGCTCACTTATGCCTTTTAAAATTGCTGCTTGATAACAACTTTTGAATGTACTTAATTTCTATTTAAATTGAATAAGTGCAATGTTTTACAGCTCTGTTAAAGAAAAAAAGATAATCCTTTCCAGCTACAAGCGTCTGCCATATATTACAAATTTTTTTTCTATCAATTTGTACAACTTTCAACAATTTAATGCTTGAACGCTGTATTTACTTACGCCAGGTTTTGTGGTAGTTCCTCCATGCTGGCCGGCTATAATTGAATCAAGGCCATCCAAGTGAGTGAGACTTTTCGACTTCAACTAAAATGAAAAAGATGAGAAAGAAAGATAAAATATTTTAATATATTAGTTCAATTAGATGAATATATAAAAAAATAATAAATTCGTCAAGCTTCCATGAAAATAAACTTTGAGTTCCAATATTCAGTTAAATATTATTTAATCTTTTATTGAAGAAAAATGAAAAATTCTTTCAAATCAAGCCTTATTATAAACAAAAAACTTGAAAAATCAGTAGAGATCGCATGTAAAAAATAAATAAAAAAATGTCAGAAAATCGATAACAGTTAACAAATATCAAAAAATGTTGAGCAGTAGCGATAAAGTCGATAAAACTTTAAATGCTGAAAACTATTGAAAAAATAGAAATTTATCGAAAAGTATCGGTTAATATCGTATTGTAGTAGTTAATATCAAATCGCATCTAAAAGTATTGAAAAGTATTAAAAAGTCGTTACCGATAAATCGATTAGTTTCAAAATAGTCGACGAAAAGGTAAAAAAATCCAAAATACGTTTTGCTAAGTTCATCGAATCTTAAAGTGTCAAAGCTAAGTAACTCAGAAACTAAAGTAGACCCTGAACTAAGCTGTTGAAAATTTTTTACTCCTCCCCAATGAGAATAAAAACTTCTAGTGCAAATATCTCGTAAATCAAGTAAGGTATCGAAAAAATTATGCTTGTTGTTATAATATGTCTTTATTTAGTTCATCTGATTTACTCTACTTGCACGTAAAAATATTTATTCATGAAAAACGAGAATAACTTTGAGGGAATTGAATGTACGAAACAATTTTTGAAATTTACCCAACCAAACATAGCTGCTAAAAGATCCTTATGCGCCAAAGTAATGCAACTACATTTAAATTTATATATCTTGTCTGGCAGTTGCATTTGGTGTAGTCTATACTTCATAAAGTAACATTTGTATACATTGCATGGCCGCCATAAAGTTTACTTTGTACCCATATGGTTGTGTTGCATATATGTACATAGTATGTATGCCTAAGTTAGTCATGTGCTCAGGTGAATATCTGTATAGAGGGAAATTTCGTTCGCAAACATAATAAACAAATGACTTAAATATGAAGTAATGTTAATTTCAAAAACAATAGCCACATTGAAAATTGTTTTAGTATGTACATAAATAGAAACTTTTAAAATTTATTTGTTATCAACTTAATAATGAAACTATGCTCAAAATAAACTTCAAATTATCTCGTAAATTTGATGTGTGTGTGATTTAAGTAGCCACAAATAAAATTTTGTGCTTTCTTTAATGCACTTAATTTTAATTAATGTCAGTACAGTTTAAAAAGTTTACACAACTTTTTTGATATTCTTTATTAAATAAACGTTACACATACGACATGTTAAGCAGAGAAGTAACAACGTTATTGTATTAAAACCCTGTTATTGCTCGAACCCTGTAAATTTTGGGTTCGAGCTCAATACCTTGAAATTTAGTGGGTTCGGGTTCTGGTTCGGGTTTAATTTCTTTATGAACAATTAAAAAATTAAGCATTTACATTTAGGTATTTGAGAATATTATTTTAGTTATTTTTATTATTAGGTTTGGGCTTGGGTTCACATAATGAAACAAAAATCATTGAACTGGAGCGGATTCAAGGTTCGGGTTCGAGTTCGAAACCCTGATTAAAACACTTTAATCTTAAGGTGTAAGGAAAGAATCTTTGCTTTTGGATGGCTTCTTTCTATTTTAAATGTTTCTAGCAAATAATGATGATAAATAAGATTTTAAGGAATTGAAATCAAAAAAAAAAAAAAATTTAAATGGTTTATTTACAGAGCTTATCAGACTATTCTAAGCTATTCTGTCCTGATAGGTTAAAACCATTAATTTCAACTTTTTTCTAAGAGCTTTTCTGTAGCGTTCTCGAATCGGCGAAGAAAATGTTAAAAAATGCACCTTTTTAAAGCATTAAATCCACTTCAGTGATGAGCTATATTGAAATTTATATTGCGACTAACTCCAGTTTGAGGTCGTTTTCGCTAAAAGAAGACTCTACCTACGTATATAAATAATTTGATACGAGTTCCCGATTCTTTCAGCAAAAAAGGTTATTATCAAAATTTGACTTTTTGCTATCGAGCTATAGCAAGATATTTAGATAAGAAAAAGCACACGCTGTAGAAAAATTCCAAACTTTCTCAACAAAGTGTTAACAAATTGGATATTTGATAAAATAAAGATTGTTTTGCCGAAACCTTTTGTGTAATATAAAAATATAGCAGCTAAGTTCAGTTGTTTCTGAAAAAAAAAAAATACGTAAATAATTTATACCAAGAATTCTTGTATATGACACATTTGCGTGTTGTTTAAAAAAAAACTAAGGAAATATTTACTTTGACCTCAACACTGTACGAGCTGTAACGATAAATTCAATATGCATACATACCATTCAATTGAAGCGAATTTGCATGATAAAGCAACGAACGAACAACAAAACGAAGAAGATGAACAAAATATACAACAAAATAAAATCAGAATAATAAGAAAAAAAAAAAAAAAAATCCCGTAAGCTAATGTCAATCTTTGCTGATGTTGTTGTTGTCGACGTCATCGCCATTGTGCAGTTACTTTGTTGCATGTTGCAATGTTATACATTTGCAATTAACCTGCTGGCATAATATGATTTTTTTTCTGTACTACAGCAGCATTATACACATGTCAAAGTAGTGAGTAACAGCAACACTCATGTACATGTAACTTACACAGTAACAACTGTACATAGCATACACAGATAAACGAACGATTAACAGACAATTGTAGAAAGTACAAAGTATGTTTCACTAGTTTACAATTCATTTCATTTAACTCAAAGTAAATGTGCTGGCTTTTTTTGGGTCATTTACGGGGGTCAAGGGAGTTTCATGATATTTTTGGAATTCAATTTTTTCATCAAATTTGCTTAAGTTAAGAAAAATGTTAATTTAATTTTAGATGAAGTAAGCTTTACGATAAGTTGGGTTAACCTAAACTGACCCAAGATTTATGATTCCATTTAAAAAGAATGTATAATGGCAATATAAGATTTTTTGCACAAAATCGGTGGTAATAAATAGAAGCTCAAAGCGATGATTAACTAAAGAAAATTTAGATAGATTTTTGGTATTTCTTCAATTTTGATATCATCATTTGGTGACAAAAAGTTGAAAATAATTTATGCTATCAGCAAGGCTACCGCTGACTCCGTAAGAAAATTTACACAGTTCACAGGAAAATTATTTTATTGCGTCAGATTTTAAGCAAAGTGGAAAAAATTATAAAAATTTATTATTTTATATCTTCAGGGGTGCCTCAAAATGGACCTTTCGTTTCAATTTGTAATTTCAGTCATTCAATAAATGTTCAATGTTCCCAAGCCCAAATCCTTTACATTTGGAGTTTGGGGCGTCCCTGGTCTAGTTTAAAAATCTGTTTGCAACTTATTCAATAGGTTGAGATAAAATAAATTTAAATTAATGACCCAAAACATTTGATTAGAAGGCGCCTCTAGAGATGCTCTTGATAAATAGATGCAATAAATTTAAACTCTGCCAAACTGAGTGAATAGGTCAGGTTAGGTTAAAGTGGCGTCGTAGCAAAGAAGTCTTAGAAGCCCTAAGTAGCACTAATTGTGCAATTTTAATACCACACATGTAACCCTACAAAATTGTTGAAGAAGGTTGTCAAAAAAAGAAATTGCCTTGGTAACGATAAAGCCAAATCCAGTTCTGTTCTGTTACTATAGTTAAGCAGCGATCCGATTCAGATTTCGGACAATTTAGTGAGGTTTTTGAAGAAAGCTTGTACTTGTTATCTGAGCTTGGTTCTGGGGAGGGTTAAACAGTTGCAAAGAATTTGCTCAACAGATTCTTTCGCGTTTACATTCAGACAACTACAGCAGTAAGGATTGAACGGAATGCCTAATTTTTCAGCACGCTTGCCAAAAGTGCAATGTGAATACTCTTTCTTGGAAAGAAGGCTACTGGTTTCAGGCAATTAATACAAGAATTTAAGTTTGCATTACTAAAAATCGACTAATCTGCACACTTTTCTCTCATTATAGTGGTTTGATGTTTTTGCCAGTATAGAAGTCGCCTCCCCCCCCCCCGCTCTTGTTGAAATTCACTTAATTTTTAGTCCAAAGTTTATTCAAACTTTATTCGTATACTCGTACATGTAAAACTTGGTTTCATTACATTGACTAATCCTCTAAGTATATGTGTGTGTACGTATGTATGCAAGTAACATTTTGGAATTTTGGCTTCTATGGCTTCTATGGGAAATGTTACACCTACTTGAACAAACCCCCATTTTTTGTTCGTTACTTATCCAAATCAATCTAAGTACTTTTGAGAAATATGTTAACATTGTATTATATATTTTTCTCAGTCCTCAGTCCACGCCCTTTTGTTCAAGTTCGCCCATTTTTTTCGGTATTTATATAAATTTTTTCTAGTGCATGTGCTTGAAGTTTTCTTGTAATAATTTGAATGAGGCATCTTGTTTAGAGTTTTAGGGGAGCAGCCACGCCCCCTAAAAATACCAAAATATATATTCTAATTATTTTTATTAAAAATCACTTCGATTTATAATGATATTGGATCTTGAGATCTCCGATTTTTCTGTTTTTTTTTTCTGTAAGTAGCATTTGACTTAGTTGATGCTGAATTGTAAGCCTTTTGGCATAAGTGAAACCATTTATGCGCTACAGTTTTTCTAAATTTATGAAAAATAAAAGATATAATAAAAGATATAATTAAATTGTGAAAATCATAGAGTATTTCTCATAAATTGTGAAAAACGTAGCGCAACAATGGTTCAACATATGCCGATGATTCCTCATCAACTTATATAGAAAAAAAAACAGTAATATCGAAGACTTAAAGTTGAACTGCTTTCGTTTTTGGCAAAACAATTTATTTTTTTTAAATATTTTCTTACTTTACTGACTTTTTTTAAACTCTGATATTTAATTTTCAATGAGAATTTCAAAATTTTACTAAATTATTTAAACCGTTAAAGAAACTTTTTAATTTAATCGATGGCCGTGGAAAATCTACGCTGTCAGCTTTCATACAAAAACCTGGTTATTATCCTTGAAAAGTTTTACTTATAATCTGGCATTGCTTATGCATTTCAATCATCAGAAAGAACATGTGGCTTTTAATTAAATTTACATTTCATTCATTATTTTATGCATTTTATACACCATCAGCTTAAACCACAAGTTGCAGTATTGCAAAGCAATTGTGCTGCACAAAGTAAACACGAAAACGCAACCGCATACAGCTTAAATTATCTTAACTTCAAAATACAATACATTCATACATATGTATGTTCAGATACAAATAAACAGACAAAAGTTGCGTCGTTTATGCACACAAGCTATACACATAAAAAGCAGCTCAATGAAATTCCTTTATTGCACACCCACATGACATCATCAACGGATATGGTCAGCAACTATGTATGTATGTATATTTTAAGACTTGGCAGGCTGACAAACAGCAAGGAAGGTAGTGAGTGCATTAAGTATAGCACAGACGAAGAAAACCATAATGATTTCTCAAGGAAACAATGAATGAAAGAATGACAAAAGATAAGTAAAATTCAATTGCTACTCAATTGTCATTGTCGTTCTGTTCGACTGCCTTAGATGTACCCAGTAGAAAAATTTTTTTTTTTTAATTTTTACTATAGTGATTTACTTATAAAAAAAATTTTACTCCACCTACTCCTTCAATTTGCAGAACAGCCTCTGCAGCAGTCATTGCAGGGAACACTCAAACGCCTAGCGTCTAGCCGGTAAGCATACCTACCACCCATTTTATCTGCGACTGCTCTAGATTTAGAAGATCCTTTGATCGCTTATATAATAAATACTAGTAGGCGTGGCAGACGTTACTCTGCACTTTCCGAACGGTAGGGCAATGAGTTTAATTTGGATAAGGTCCTTGTCCTTTATATATGCACCGAGTCTCATTCATCTGCTTCAAATAGTTGGTGGTATATGACTTTTTCTTATTCGGGAGGCGTGTCATAGTTGGTGGTATATGACTTTTTCTTATTCGGGAGGCGTGTCACCGCCCATTTTTTTTATTGAATCTTACTTTTGCCTATTTTTTTTTAATTCATCTGCGTCAAATAGTTGATAAGATATGATGAACTTAATTTTATTCTTATTTGAGGAGGGCGTGGCATTGCCCATTACTTCCAAATCAAACTTAGCGAAGAACTTTTTACAAATTATAAGATCTCTGTAAACCATATCATATCCAGCTGCGTTAGACAGTTGCTGAGATATAAAAAAATAAACTTTTTTCATATTAGAGGTGTGGCACTGCCAAATTTTTTATTGGAACTTACTTTTGGTTCTAGCTGTTATATATGTATGTACGCAAAAAAATTCTATAATATGATGAAATTCATTTTCTTTTATGTAGAGGGGGTGGGAGAGGGGGTTCTGGCAACGCCCATTTTATCAAAACCAAAATATGCTAAGAACTTTTCTACACCATAATGATATTTCAGGGATCGGTTAAATAATTTAGGAGTCCATAAACAACACACACGCATTGAGCTTAATATAATGTACCCAACGGGAAATCCGGAAACAGCTTCCAAGGGGAGCACTTCAGATGTGCTTCTTGGGAAGCATTTAATTCGAAATTCTATTTAATTTAAAAAAAAGGGTTTGAACTTGGATATTCCGTGGTATTGCATGCGCAGTTTAACGACATCAGTTAAGCCTATGATATTTTTTGGCGCTCATCTCATAACACTGGCATAACGCAGATGGCCTGGGTTCAAATTTGGCGTTGAAAAATAACAAAAAAAAATTCATTTTTCAGTATCAAGTTTCCTACCAAGCTTATCTAGCGCATATTTTATATGCTTCCAAAAAAGTGCTTCTACTTAACATCTAAAAAACCCTGTCTTCTATCCTTCCAAAGACGTTCTTCTGCTAAGCATTCAAGGAAAGGCATTTCAAATGCTTCCAAAGATGTGATTCTCTGCAATGACATCCTATGCTAAAACATATGAGCAGTGAAAAGTGCATCGGAAGCAGCATTCTACTTCTCTTGAAGCGCATTCGAAGCGTTTTGTACGCGCTTCCTTTGCCCTTTGGGTATATTTAAGCATGCCACGTAGTTCACACAGCTATAAGTCATCTAGCTCCTGGAAATTGTTTTCAATATTCATTTAATGCTTTACTGAAATGACAATTTTATATGAATTGTGTTTTTAAAGTATTGCTGAGCAGAAATATTGTACTATAAAGTCGATACGCATAGTTGAAAAGAATCAAGTAAGAGTTCTAAGAGTAATACATGCTTTGTGAGTTACATTTTTTTATGCTTTTGCTATTGCTTGGTTTTATTTTTAAAAAACAAGAGTGGTTCTATAACAAATGAATTATTATTGTTGGATTTCATTTAAATTATCTTACTACGTGGATTACTAAGTAAGCAAATTAGTAAGCAAAATTGGATTTCTGACCGTTATGTTTGAATTTGTATTCTTAAAGAAGTGCGCTTGAGAGCTAAAAAATAAAAACATTGTACTTCATCGGCAATAATGAAGGAAAAGGTTGCTTAATTATATTTATTAATCTTTAATTGAACGATTTTTATAGCAGAGTACGAGCACACGGTAAGCAGCTTAAGCTTTGATCATTTTGACTTTCATATATTTAATTTGTCATTTAAACAATTGAGCTTCTTTGGTATTTGTCAAATTTCATACTGCTTCTTATTGTAATAATGCTGCATTTTTGTACTGTACACATATTTTTTTATATCGTCAATTTTTAATTTCAGTTTAAAAATGTAGGAAATTGCTAAAAGGATTAAAAAAAAAAACGTCATTTGCTTGCATGCCTTTGTTTATTTTGACATTTAAGTGCAATTCAATCTATGCCAGAAAAAATAAATATTTTAGATAAGTAAAGCAACCAAGAACTTATGTATGTAGCTTCAAAATGCGCTCTAACAGCTCATGTTTGGTATGACAATGGACAAAAATACCAGCATGTTTGCCATTTTTTTTTAATACAACATAAAATTTGAAATATTTGTGTTTCTTTTGTATATAACAATCACAGCGATCTTACGAAATTTTAAATATATATTTAAAAGCTTGTCCTGAAACTACTCTGCAAAGTTAAAGAATAACGTTTATTATTAAAAGTTACTCATACGACCTGTTCAACTTTGTCATATACCTATTACAAAAAAAAATATTTAAAATAATTTTTGGGTTTTGAGAAGATTATTTTGGCCAAAAAATCCAATGTTCACCGAGCAAAGCCGTTTGTAATAAAATCTCAAAATGAAAATAAATCGTAACAAAAGACAGAGTTTGCAATCAAATCGATGACATAGATAAAATATAAGAAAGAAAAAAAAATTGTGAAAACGAAAAAGGATACCAGCGAGCTAAGCACCAAGGAAGGATAACGATATTGTTGTCATTGTAGTTTTTTGTTGTAGTTGTAATGCTGTTGTTGTCACCGCAATCTCTTGTGGGTTTTCTGCTCTGATGAATTGATTCACTTTTATTTTTTTTGTTTCCAACATTCTCTTTTGTTCTTATTTTATCGTTATTTCTACTTTATTCATGCAATATTGAGCTTACAAGAACTATTGAAAAATGCACAATTGATGTACGTTAAGGATATGTGTAATGCATTATAAATTGTTGTTGCAAATAATTGGAAAAACAATTATTTACTTGGAGTCATCATAGACGGTATATGGTATAACAAAATAAATCAAACTTTTAATCTGTAGAAATTTATTGCTTATTTAAAAAACTTTTTGCATACTTTAAGGCAAAAACTTTTTATCTTTGCATATGTAGGTATTAAATTTTTCAGTACTTCCAGTTTCAACTTTCAACCTCAATATCAAATGGCGAATATTGAGGTTGAGGTCGACACATTTTTTTTTTGCAAATATTCATTTTGACCGCACTTAATGCCATGACATATAATTGGTACTTTACTATAAATCCAAAATTAATTTGTGGATTAATGGAAAAATCTGTGTATTCGGCCAAAATAAATTGTGACATGAAAAAAAAATTAATAACTTTGATATTAAGTTACGCTCCCAAATATCAATAATAAATTAAATTTGATAATATAATTGAAAGATTATATTTATCTACTTAAACTATTGCATACTTTTATACGCATAAACGCAAAGCTTTGCTATATCTCGCATAATTGAAGAACATTTCTTATGAGTTTTATTTTATTAACTGGTATTTTGTTTCGTTATTTTTTTTTCATGAAAGAGTGTCTACATTTATTAGTTAATTCTCAATACTTCCTTAAACCAATTATTATTTTTTATTATTATTATTGTTGTTGGTTTTACTTTTATTGCCCTTTTCAGCAGTCCTTTATTTTCTATTTGTTTTTATCTTACTTGAATCGCTTTACCACTCAAGCATAAGGACTTAGCCACTTTTGTGGTATGATTTTCATTTGATTTTCCTTTTGTACATTTTGCTTTTATCCTTCGGTTTTTATTTGTGGTTTTACTGTTGTTATTATGGCACTACGGGATATGAATACTTTTGTGTAAGGTTGTTTTTTTTTATCTATTATCTAGCTTTAAAGATAAGTAGCTAATACTTTTGTTCACATTATGTTTATCGTTGGCGCTGGCTTTGCAGCTCTATTATGACCACTACCAACGCCATTATGACTGAGCCGCTAAGAACTAAAATGCTATACATGTCGTATGAGTGACATTAATTGAATAACAATTTGTGTGTTTAAGAGATACATAAATAAAACAAAGCTTTAAATGAGTAAAATATAATAAACATATATTCATAAATATTTGAAAGAAAGTAATTTATATTTAATCTGCATTCCAATAAATTGCATCAACATAAAAACTCATAAATCATCATAAATTTTTTATTTCTTTAATTCATTTGAAAAGAAAAGATTTTTTAATGTTTAATGTAATTTATATTAACAAACATTCAACCATTCATAGAAAGGCTTTTTGAAATATTTATAAATATTTACAGTTATATGTACATATTTATATTTTATAGCACTTGACCCTTACGACAAACATTTTGTTATGATTTGCTATTTATACGTTCATGCATACACAAATTTTATTTGCTTATAAATGAGCGCTTAAAAGTATGCTATAAATTTACACGACATGCATATATGTTAACAATTTTCATAACAAATTGTTTAGTGTTTGCAATGCAACTTAATAAAAAATTTTCTATGAATGATGTGCGTGACGAATACACACAAAAGTTAGCTTATGCAAGTGCCACAGGCAGTGCTGGAGGAATTTTTGTGATGCATCATGGCTGGATTATTTTTAAGTTGCAAACGCTTGCTGAATAGATTTCAATAAAATTTTTTGGTGATTTAGTTTTATTCATAGATGCGGAAATTATAATTGCTTATAAATATGATAAATACTATAAGAGAAGTAGCTTAAAAATTTAAGCAGATTCTATTATTTTTTGCGAGAATTTTTACATTTTGGTTTTCAAATGAATATGTAAAATGTTCGAAAAAGTTTTAAAAATGTCGAAGCAGTTAAAAAATTCTGATAAAGTGGAAATTTTGAAAAAGTTGAAAGAAGTTGAAAAACTTGAAAAAAAATTAAATAAAGTTCAAAAAATTGAAACATTTGAAAGTCGCTGAAAAGGTCAAAAAATATGGAAACTAACGAAGAAAGTTGAAAGAGGTTGAAAAAGTCAAAAAAATATAAAAAACATTGAAGAAAATTGAAAGTGTCGAAAAATACCGCACCCACTTTTCCAATTTCACCTACTTTTGGATAAGTATATAAAGGGTGATTTTTTAGCAACTTTCTTTTTGGCAACACTGTTCTTGGCAGCGCAGCTGTTTTCCTGTACCATGTCAACTGTCAAACTTGTTCAGTTTGGTCTATAATTTACAAACGAGCAACGTTTGCAGATTATTGAATTTTATTGTCAAAATTCAAACTCGGTTAAGAGAGTGCATCGTGCACTTATTCCACTTTATGGTCAGTTTGGGCGACCTTCTGAGGCAGCTATTCAGAATCTTGTGACTAAATTTCGCTCCAAATTTACATTATTAAACCACCAAAACGCATAAGTAGAGTGCGGACAGAGTAAAATATCGCAGCTGTATCCGCCAGTGTTGTTGCTGACCGTGAATTATCGATTCGGAACGTTACTATGAATTGCGAGTGCTACCGTGCGATGATTGTAATTTTTTTTTTTTTTTGCCGAGAATGGAAGAGTTGGACTTGTCTGACATGTGGTTTCAACCAGATGGTGCCACATGCCACACAGCACGCGAAATAATGGCCCAATTGAGAGGCGAGTGCGGTGAACAGTTTATTTTACGTTTGGGGCCAGTCCATTGGCCGCCTAGATCGTGCGATTTAACGCCTTTGGACTATTTTTTGTGGGGCGGCTATGTTAAGGCTTATGCCTATAGGTACAAGCCCGCAACGGTTGACGCACTAGAAGATAATATTGAAGAATTTATTCGTGAGATACCGGTCGATATGTTGGAGAGAGTATGCCAAGATTGGACCCAGCGTATGTATCATTTGAGGCGTAGCCGCGGTCAACATTTACACGAAATCATCTTTAAACAATGAATTATATAGATCGTTCTATCGAGATTACATACGTTTCTTTAAATTTTATGTGTTTTTTTTTTAAAATCAAATCCGAAAGCTTTTAAAAAATCACGCTTTATATACAGCCGTGGCCAACTAATTAGAAACAGTCAGTCCTCTTAGCTTTTACTACATTTAAAAAAAAAAATTAGAGTTTTGGGCGGTGACACACCCACTGGAACAAACCACCCTAATTGTGATCTTGATATAGCTTTTTATAAACAACATTCTTTTACGAATTTGCTAGATTAATTTATTTTAATTGTGTGTGTGGAGCCACGCCCACTGGTGATATTTCGTCTACTGTTGATTCACATATAGTATATATGTTATAGCAAGTAGACCATCTGCATAAAATTTCATCGCAATTGTTGGAATAATTCACTTAAAATAACGCTTAAATTTGTTTGCTAATATTGGAGTTGCCACGCCCACTTAGTTAATCTCGTGGAACCTCATTTAATTTCAAAGCTTATAGTAACCAACATGTCCACACCAAATTTTTTTGGAATTACTCCCATAGTGCGCTTGATATAACATTTAACCTTTTTTGCTTCTATGGGAGCTGTCACGCCCATTGATGCAATCCTGACGATGACACCCACATCAGCACATGGGTTATCATGCACTCTCGTAGCAGCTTTCATAGCATTTCCTTTTAAAATTTGTTAAATTAAACGTAAAAAATTAATTATATCAACGTAGATGCCAAGCCCACTTGTGCCCTCATGTTAACTGTCATGTGATTTCCTTTTGATATTTCGTCAAAAAATGGATATTTTAAAAAAATTATTTAAAAATAGAAGCATTGCGGTCTTTAGCTAAAATTTTAGCGGTTTAATGTATGGCAATTATTTTTTGAATATAGTGAAAATAATTTTTTCCATTAATATATGCAACTTTATTGACTTTCAATTCTCAACCCTCGTAAATTCCATACAACAGACTTTTGCCCGCTTAGCTCTTTGATCATATAAGCATATTTTAAATTATATCACACCTTTTAGTCCATTTGACCGAAAGCAATTTCCCATACAAAATTAAATGTGTGTCTTGTTGAATTTGAAAATTTTTATTTAATCCTCTAAATTTCATAGCAACATTTTCAACTGTCTACTATTTTTGTAAGTTCAACAATGTATTTCATCGCTGAACATAATTATTGCCTTCAATAACTTTCGTGTTCCAAAAATTACTTCCGTTTGTTAATGAAAATTGTTCACTTATTTGTTTTTCAAAGGAAATGACTTTTGCTGCCAAAAAATATATATAAAAAAAAAAACTCTGCTCAAAATTGATTTTTTACTTGCACAAACCTACACATGTACATATGTAGGATGGAAAAATCAAAAGCGTAAGCATAAAATAAAGCACGTTTTTAATCAAAAATTTAATTTTGTAAAAAAATTTCATATAAAGCGAAATATATTAAATGTTGAATTTCGATTTGAATTTTTTTTTTCTAATCTTTTCTTTTTTTACATGGCAGGAATACATAAAAATCAGAAATTTGTGTACGTTATTTTTTTTATTATTCTGTTAAAAGTGTCATAAAAATTTTCTGTATGCATACTTTGAGGGGTGTCATTATGCGCTAAGCTTTTAAGTCGTGTCCACTCATATTTTTCATAAGCATTTTTATTGCTCATTTTATGAGATTGTTTATGTAAAACAAATTGTTATTTTGAGCTTACTTTTAAAGATAAGTGAAGATTTAAAAGAATTAAATATAACAAGGAAATTCTTATTATTATTTCGTATAAAGTATAAGATACTTAAAGTTTTTCAGTGAACAAAGAAAAAAAAAAATTCGTATTTTTATCAATTTGTTGCTCTAAGGTTTGTTTATGTTGAAATATACATTTTGAGTTTTTTGAGCTCTTAGATAAGTTTAATTTTTAAACAGTTAATTCGTAAATTCTGTGAAAGTTGCTAAATAAAGTTTTTTCTTTTTACTTTATTTTATATATATGGTATATGGTGAAAAACATGGTTTTTATACGTGACGCATGAGTGCAATTTAATTATTACGCAAAAGTCGTCAAAGGCATTTTTTCCAGAATACGTTTTAACATTGCGCTTTAGCACAATGCATGTACTCCGATGTAAAACAGGTCAAGCCTGTCATGTGAAACTCTACATTTACAGCCTAAGGCTGTAGCACTGCTAAGGTCTATTAAGTGCTTGCCTAATGCAGCTAAAACCAATGCTATTCAAATTAGTGCTGTAATTCAAGGATATTAAATATAACGATGCCTACCAATCATTTACATATGTAGCTGTTCCTATGTATATATAGCGTACAAGATCCGTTCGGGTAGAAAAACTTACTTACTGCATTCGAATACATTTTTCTCTGACTGTAATGAGCCAGTCGTTGCTGTAACTGATAATTAAAATTTTTTTAGCATAGTTTTTTCCAACCATACAAAGCCAGTATGAGGGGCTATTTATTTTAAATATAAACTTTCATTAATTTGGCCTTACCACAGACGATATAATCAAAAAAAACTTGAACAAACTATCTGTTTTGAAGTAATTAATATAGACTGTTGTTTTCAGGAATATTTTGCTCAAAAGATTAGTTTTAATTTGTTACAATAAAAAATAAATAAATATTTTTCCACATAATTTGAAGTATACGTGACGTATGAGTAACAATTAATTGCTTACTAAGCACCGATTAATGTTAGAGTACTGCTTATTAGGTAGTTCTTCTTATATACTTAATACTTTATACAAATAATCAGGTTTATTTAATGGCCATTGAAAAATTATTATAGAAATGCATACAATGTTATATGTGACGTATGAGTAACATTTAATTGCATTGTACGTTTTTGTTAACTCCTAAGAACTTGCTCTGCTCTATTAAAGCTTCATTTTTCCTAAGCACATAACAAGAATACAGCTAAATATACTAGCCCAAAACATTCGTCTGACATACACCAGGAAAACCACGACAATTAATTGTGTAGTTTCGTTACATCAAGAGAAATTAATTTTATATTTAAAAATAGAAATAAAACTGCAAGAAAAAATATATAAATTTAAGTGCAGACACAAATCAACACCTGCACACACATAAGCTGCCAGAATTACATACAGACATATGAACACACTTGGATGCCAGCAAACCGCAAAGTTAAGTCAAACGTAAGGTACTTCCATAAAAAAAAAAAAAAAATACAATAACAACTAGGACTACTAGGAAAACAAAAAAAAAAAATAGTTGCTGACATCTAGCAATTAAATAATTATGTTGCCAACACTGTCTGACAAACTGAATAGCTGGGCGGAATGTGGGTGGCTGTTGAATAAATATGCATGCCATAGGAATGGTAACTGCAACACTCGGTATTTGAATTTTGCAACGCTGCAGTTGAATGACTGTGTACACTTTGTAGGAAGCGGAAATAGCAAAAGACTTGCTAAGGATTTAAATAAAATATCAAGGCTGCTATAAAGAGAAAACTGTCATATTACGCTGTGTGTGAGTGTTTTTTTTTATGAAAAGGTTTGTCTGTGCATGTTTTCCCACAATATGTACGTGATTGTGTGTGTGTGTTTATACATTTGTATACATGTGCTGAAAGCAAAGCCAAGAGCAAATAGCAACATAGAAATTAACTTAAGAAGACATGAAAAGAACATATGAGTAAAAAGTAGCATATATGAAAATGAAAATAACTGAAAAAACTTCCCAAATGCAGCAGTAAGTGAGACGTTGTGAAATTTTTAAAAATTGTTACGACTTTAAAATCACAAAATGTTTCAGAAATAGCTTTATTGGATAAGGCGGTGTATCTTTCTCACTTTGAATAATTTTACAATTTGAGTAAAGAAATCATGCCACATCTAATTTTATTGTTACTTATATGCATCATATAGTAATTTAACATATTTGGATTTGAATATGCTGTCTTTATTATTTAGCGGCCATCAATTAAACTTGAATACTTCGGTGGAGTATTTTGTATGTAAGACATATGAACTAAGCATTAAAGCCTTCATTTGCATCGGAGCGGAGTATTTTCATATCGCTCGTTATGCAAAAAACGTTAAAGCTAACTTTTTATTACCTTTAACGAAAAAAATTTTGATAATCATGATATATTTTACAAACATTACTCATGGCGAAGTAGAAATGTTTGCTTTTAGTTTTAAGCGGCCATTAATCAAACTTACGTATTTTGTAGAGAGCTTTGAGTAGAAATAGCATGATCTGTGTACAGAAGCTCTAAATTCTATCGGAACCTAGTAAGGGTTATTCGAGTTTACAATTTAAACTTTTTCTTTTCGATTGTAGTGACCAGGAACACTTTTCATTTCAAAAGTTTCAACTTCATTTTTAATTCAACTTATACAATGATTAGTAAATAATGGCATACATATATAAATAATATTACTCATACGCACCGTATAACTTTGAGTGCATTTCTACAATAATTCGCCAGTGGCCAGTAACTAAACCCGGATATTTGTATAAAGTATTAAGAATATCAGAAAAACTATGCAATAACCAGTACCCTAACTTTAATCGATGCCGAGAAAAAAATTTTTAAAATTAAAAAGACAGTACTTGTTATTTTTCCTATAAGTCTACTTACATCAACTGCAATCTATTCTAAGAATTATTAAGTAATTGAAAATTTCAACCTATGACATTTGTTAATTCATTTTAATAAAATATCTGGGAAATCATAGTAAACGTTAATATTAATACTACTACGCTAAAAGGCTCCCACGCATACAACATACATGCTCGTACATATAAAAATCTTTTTGTATCATTTTATACCATACTAATAATTATAAAACTTTTGAATTTATAAACTCAAATATACGGTTTTTGGAATGGAAACAAATAAACTACCACCATCCAAATGCTGACGCAACAAAAGTACAATTAATCAACTAAAATGTGGTTAAGGAAAAACCACATAAACCACAAGTAACATCAGGTAATTGAAAAACCACAAATGCTTAAAACTAACAAATTCAGTCAGCATAACTTATTCAAGCTTAGAAAAATTATATGAGATTTTACAAATTTACATATCCTTAGAAAGCAATTTTAATTACTTCTGCTATGACTGAGGTAAAATTAAAAAAAAAATAAAACATACATTTGCTGTTATTTGCACTTTTATGCTGTTGCTGCTGCCACTCAAGTGCTGCTACTAGTCGTAAGTAATGCAGTTCTGCGTTGAAATAAAATTACTGCAGTAGCCTGACTCATGGTCAGGTTGTTGTATAACCACCAATTGCTGAATATTGAATTCAATATATAAATCACAGTAAATTTATACACTGCTAGCAATAAATGAAGTCAAATAGTTTTCATACTACATGACGTTTATGTGGGTGTGCTCAATGCAGTGGCAGTGGCATACCTGACGTGTGAATAATATTGAAATGCATTTCACTTTCAACATTTTACGGTATGAGTATTGATGTTGATGCTGTTATTGATGTGACTGACGATGATGAATGACTGATGAATGAATAAACGTTTTTCTCAATGCTT
Organism: Meiosimyza platycephala; assembly: GCA_963662105.1. Classification (NCBI taxonomy): domain Eukaryota; kingdom Metazoa; phylum Arthropoda; class Insecta; order Diptera; family Lauxaniidae; genus Meiosimyza; species Meiosimyza platycephala. Next base: position 99,864,805 of record OY759208.1, on the reverse strand, counting down.
AGAAAAAGTAGTGATATTACTGGTTTTTGCATATCATGCAATTTGCTTAAAACCTTTTCCTTTTTGCATTTACATTACAAATTTTTTAAAAGTTTGCAATTTTAATTTAAACAAATAGGCTTAGATTTTAACTTTTGATTTCGGTGTGCTTCTTCAAAGTCTTTAGCACGCATTTATTAATTGAACATAACCTAGCAAGCATTTAAGTATTACGTAAAATTATTCGAACCTATAGGTGAATATCACATCCGAGCTATGTTTTAAAGCTCTTTTACAGGCTATGTGTACGTTTTTAATTAACAAAATATTTGAAAAAAAAAAATTACGAATTTGTGGCTACGAAAAGTAAAACCCACAAAATTGACAATTGATGCACATTATAGTCTTTAATATACGGTGATAAATTTAAAAATTAAGTGTCTTTCCATAATGTTAATTTTAATATATGGCCGCTAGATGGAAACGGCGTTAGTGATAGGAAAAAGTTTCAAAAATATCTAAAAAATTAGCTTAAAAAAAAAAAATTAAGTATTAATATTTCGCAATGCCAATATACGTCTATCCTCTTATACTATATGCTTCACTTTGAAAGTCTTCACAGACATTATCCGAATATGTGCTTTAACTTGTATTAAACTTAATACACTACGTGTTTTATGTGAAGCTTGACTCTAGCTGGTAATTTGAAGTTATATTTAACAAAGCAAAGGTAACTATTATGTACTATAATATTCATGAATTTTTGTTTAGCAATGCTAAAAATCGAGCTTATACTGCTGCAACTGTTAAATGCTTACCAATGACGTTAAAATAAATTCCTCACGCTTGTCATATTATTTTTTAAAACCTGACTGACGGTAAACATTTTTTTTCTGCTTTTGTTGTTGCTAGTGTAACGAATTTCCAAATACTAAAACAACATTTAACTGCCAGGACATGCTTTTTGAAAAATTCGAAATAACACTGTGTTGAACTTTTGTAATTCCCCTGAGTTTGTTGTTCATATGCGTGGAGACTAAAATGTTTATTCTTTCTTTTCGCGATTTTCACGTGCAACTTTTGTGTGCGTGCAGATTGCTACACTTACAACAATACATGCTAGAGAGTTCACAACACATAGTTTAATAAAAGTAAATAAAAAATGTAGTTTTCCCATAAATAAATTTATTTCATGAATTTTTTAAATATAAAATTTAAATTTATTTTAAATATTTTCAATTGTTGTTATTCAAAGTTTTATTTACTATGTATCGTTCTTTTTTTCTATAGACTTGCATGTGTTGTAACTTTTACTTTATGTCGTTATAATAAAATGGCCATTTATTAAATATAATATTTTTTAAAGCACTCCAAAGTATTCAAGTAAAATTAATTATTTAAGCCCTAACTTATATCGGAACTGTAATATCAGAGGCTTAAAGAAATATATATAATTATGTAAAACTGTACTTTTAGACAATAGTCATAGCTTTGTTCTATGCAAAATGTCAAGTCATACATTTCATGCAATAAAAAAAATTTAGATACTTTTAGTATTCTATGTGAAGAAAATATCAGATTTTTTGCATTATTTGAGAGAGATGAGAACTATGGTGAGATGAGAACATCGATGCTACATAGCTACCTAAGTTTAATGAATTTTTCTTTATTTTTAAGTGCTCTTTAATAAAATGGAGTTTAGTCACTGGCCGCTTATAAAACCAAACTCAATACACACGCAAACTTTAGTATTGATATTCATATTTTTAAAGTTTTATCGAATTTTTTATGAAATAGGCCTTTTGTGAAATATTTGAAAAAAAAAAAATTCAGCAAAGAATTGTTTCCTCTCATGTCATGACTTTGCACATATACCAATGAATTTATTTTTTTGTTGCTGCAGCGTAAATTTTACATAACGAGTAAGGTGTTGCCTACTGTCAATGTTATTTGGTTGATTGTCGTATTGACCATGCTAAATTTTGTTAAATAGTTTCATAATGTTAAATATTAAATGCAGTAGCAACACTCGTAGTTTTATTGTTGTTGTCGATATTTTTTTCTCTTATGTCACCGTTGTGTTGTACACAAATTATAGGCGTTGCCGTAACACCCCATGACTTTGTTACGGAAGCACGTAAGCATGCTGGCATAGTTTACATCATAATTTACATAATTTGTTAGTGATTGAAGATTGAATGTCGCGTAATGGTTGTAGCCTTGCTATTAGTGGATATAGTATTATTAAATATGCAAATAACACGTGACGTATGCTTTAAGGTTATAATGTTCAACATGTCGTATGATTAACATTTAATTGATTGCATTTAAGCGTTGAGACTTTAGTACTGTTAAATAGTCTTTATTTTGTTATTCTAGACGCTACATGACTGAGATTTAATTCAAATTTGAATACTTCTAATATTTTTTTAGTTTTTCTGTGCACTTTTTTTTAAGTGCTCGCAAAACTCATCAACGAAATAAAAAATAAAACATTAAAATGTCAACAAAAGCAATCTCGATAACAAAAACAAATCATCATAAATGACAAAGCCAGCGAGAGATTTGTATTAAAAGGAATGTGAAACCATATTGTGTGACAATGGCGGCAATGACGACAGTTCAAGGTTAATGCAATTCCCATTTGCTGTAACGAGGAATCGAGCGTTTTTATATTTGTCACTTAAATTTTTTTAATTTATTTTTGAAATGCGTTGAACAAATGGGGGTGTTTTTGTTGTTGTTGTTGTTGCCAAATGAGAAGTCATTAGGTGAGACCTTTGTTTTTCATAAATTTTTCTGCAATTCAAGGCTTATATGGTATATGAAAATCCAATATATGCCAAAGTTTGTCTGTTTCAATCTAAAATTTTAATTTATTTTAAATTTAAATGGTTTTTACTTACACTTAAAAGCGCATAGCCTTTGCAAATAATACAAAATTAAATTTGCTTACCTGAAATTAAAAAAAAAAAAAATATTAAAAATTAAAAATAGTTTTTTAAAAAGTGTAATTATATCAGCTAAATGACGTCAATTATTAAATTAATATTTACAAGAAAAAAAAAAATAAAAATCATAGTCGCATAAAAAAAATTAACATCCATTTGAAAAAAGTTAATTTCCGACTTTATAGTTTCTACCAACATTAATTTGTCCCGCTATCGTATTGTTAACGCTTCAGTGCACTTTTCATGCAACAGAAAACCGGAAGCCGGAAACCGAATGTCAAAAATGTTTGCACATTTTGCAATTTTATGCAATCACCTACAGTTGCAAGGATAACGTCAAATGACAATAACTATGGGCGTTTTGTCAACTGCAGCTAAAAAGTGTTGCGTTGTAAGCGTAAGTTATATTGCAACAATAACGAAATAAAAAAAAATTCAATTCAGCAGTTCTTAGTTTCACTATTTTCAAATCTTCATTTGATTTGAATTTACTTACAGTGGCGAGCAAAAGTGGAAAACTTTGTGCGTCAGTTTGAAAAATTTCGAGTATTTTCGAGTAAGCTTAAGCAATTTATCATAAATGAGTTTTGATACTTTTCACCATTTAGTATGAATTCTCTGCTCAAGCACTTTTTATCGAATCGCCGAACCTTTTGTTGGAGAGATAAATTTTTTTTTTAATAGTACCTAATAGAGTTTAGCTACTACAGCTATTAGCCTTCTTAAAGCTTTAAGTCAAGTTAAAAAGTTTAATTTTGGAAATGAGCTAGCTTATCTTACGCAGAATAGATCTGTGCACTTATGATATAAATCTCACGTCAAAAAAAAGCGGAGGATCTTAGAAAAATCGAATTTGTTTATAACAATGTGGACCCATTGCTTCAAAAGAAATTGTTTCATGATGTAATACTTTTTATCTAACAATTCATAATGTTCTTATCATTATAGGATCATACCAACTTATCGGAAAGTTTTTTTTCCGAGATATGATTTTCCAAAAAAAAACAGTTGATCTAAAACTTAAATTGCTTATAGCAATCATAATAATTGTTATTTATAAAAACTTGTCTGGGACTTATTTAGTTATTACCTGTAGTATTAAAATAACATATTGATTCAAAATTCCAACTAGTCGGGTCAAACGTGTTCCGTTTCACTTAATTTAAGCCAGTACCTAATGTAACAATATAACACAAAAAAGTTATCGAAATTGCCGATGTAAGTCAAATAGTATAGAAAAGTATCAACTAACGTGCAATAGTATCGGGAAGTATTAAAAAAAAAAAAAAAACGAATAGTGCTGACTAGTATCGTAAAGTTAGGATTAATAATCGTATAGTTTTGTAGAAGTAAAAGAGCATCAAAATGTCTACAATTATCTAAAAATTTCGAATAATATCGATATGTATCGACTTGATTGATAAAAGTTGAAAAGTATCAAAGAGCTTCAAAAATTTCGTTAAAATCCAAGCAGGTCGAAATTTCCAAAAAGTTGTTAGATGTTCACAAATATCGCACATTATCGAAGAATTAATACTATCGAATGGCATAGAAAAAGTGGATAAAAGTTAAAAATGTCAAAAAATACCATATATGTTGTTAAAAGTTCAAAAATATCGAATACCATCGAAAAAGACGTTAAATATCTTACTCAACGCAAAGAAAGTATTTTGGAAAATCGTACTATCCGTTTTTGAAATATAACAAAATATTAGAATTGAATATAATTTAAATAAAAAGTTCGAATAGCTGTCTTTGTTTCTTTTAAAAAATATATTTGCGTATGTAAACAATATAAAGCAGTAAATTCGCACTTTTCTTTGAAAAAGATAGAAATCAAGCCTTGAGTTTGAAAAAATTGCAAATAAATTAATATTTTTGCATACCAAAACTTTAACACAAAAATCACACATAACGGCCAAGGAAAGACTGCATGGCTAAAAACGTGTTAAAGATTTCAAAATTTCTAGAGAGCTAGCAAATCCAAGATTAATTTACTTTGATACATTCACCTTCTTGAAGAAGAAATTTTCAAGTCGTAATGCATTTGACTTATATTTCTGGTTGAAATTGTTTGAAGGCTAGAAAATTAACTCGCTATTTGTGTCTTTGGACAAAAATATTGATGCTCGGATGTAATCTGAACTTTTAAACATTAAATAATTTTACTCACTCTTAGTTACTGATTAAATTTTTGTACAATTCAATAATGGCCACTACGGGCCCACAAAATTTTTAAAGTATTCTCTTGAGTATCAAGAAATATGTAAACAAATGTTACTCATACGCACTGTGCTGTAACAATTGTATGATATTAATCAAGTTAATTAAAACTTTTAGTTGTTATCGTGAATTTTTCAGTGCCCTTAACTTTGTAGTGTACTCAAAAAGAGTGAGCATAAAAACGTTAGAGGCAATATTTTTTTTTTGTTGTCAAGCAATGCTAACGTGGCATGACAGCATATTTTTTCATGCAGCATCCTATTTTTTCTGCTTAGCAGCAGTTTTTCCCTTTCTTTTTTTTGGTTTTATCATTGAAGTGCTCTTTAACTCAATTTTCAAGTAGATTGCGTAATGCATTGATGGCACTAAATTTTATGAAAAAACTGTGCAAAAAATATAAAGTTTCATTGTCACACCGTTGTTGGTTTTTATGTAAAACGGGGAAATACAATGTAGGCAAAAAATAGCCCGCGATCGCGAAAGCTGAATGTGCTGGTATTCACATTAGGTGTGGAACAATCCACTCTTGTATAAAACTGCTTGTATCGTTTTCAATAATAAGAAAAGTTTCAACATTAAATTGGTAGTTCCTATGCTTACCTCTGGCACAAAAAAAAATTTAAATGAAAAATAAGAAATAAATAATATTTTTAAAAATTAAAATTTATTCAAAAATTAAAAAAAAGCAATTATATCAAACAATTTTCAGCTTTAATTACAAAAATCATAATAAAATTATCCTTTGCATCCAAATCCTTTCACTCACCTGCAATTTGCTCGATGGTGGCGACACAACAAGGCAAATTTTCATTGTTGCACGCAAAAACTCCTCACGTTTCGCATTCAAATCCTGCGGCACCGCAATCGGAGAGGTGGCAACATTTTTGCTCCGTGTAAAATGACTGCTAAAAGATGAAGATAATGATGATTCCTGCTGATTCCCAGCTATGCCACCAGATTTCGGCGGTGAACCGCTTGCGGATAAAAATGGATTCAAAAGCCGCACTGTAGCACCCATTACCGCTGGTGGTGAGTTACCCAACACCTGCTGTTGATAGTGCGCCTGTGGCGATGCTAAAGAGAAAAGTTTACGCTTATGTCGTCCAGGTGTGGAGGCACCACTGCAGCTGCTTTCCGGCTGTTGACCTTCCTGACTACCTGCGCGGCTTTGCAGCGGTGTTGTAGCAGAACTACGCTGTTGCTGTAGCATAGAATGCCCACCATACTTAACTGCGGTAACATTAGCATCAAGCTCATCCAACTCATCGCCGGCATGTGCCAACTGCTGCTGCCGTGCCGCTTCGGCTTCATCCTCTTCTTCCTCATCGTAGGTGCTGTGATAGCTGCGCGCAATAATTTCAGGCAAAAAAGGATTATTCGGTGAAGTGAGCGTATACTGATAGTAGCTGCCTGCAGCACCATCACTACCGCTAATTGCCACCGTCGCTTGTGGCGGTTCATTGTACGTGCCAAATGAGGCAAGATTTTCCCATTCTCCTGAGGATGAATTGTGTGAGGACGCAGTAAAGCCATCATTCGAGTGACCCAAATAGCTGCGTGAGCTGTCGCCGCTGGATTTAAAGAGAAAATTTTGTAAGCGCGTTAACTTTGCTGAGCTGCTTTCGCTTGTAATGCTGCAGCTGCGACTGGTTGACGTGGCAGCGGTTGATGCAACGCTGGCTACCGCTGCGGCGGCCAGTGTAACAAAACCGCCATCGCTTTTGCTGCTATTTTGTTTTTGTAATTTTGGACGAGCGCTGACATGTTGTGGCGGCAACGCAGCGCCAGTTCTGGTCTTCGCATTGGCGTTAGTATTGGCCGTGCTAACTTCACCGCCCATTGAAGCAGTCGTTTGCTGTAGGCCTGTGTAGCTAATGCTAGACTGTAGCGACGATGATGCGTTTGTATTTGTGGTTGTGTTTGTGGTCGTTGTGTAATCACCGGGGCCGCCGTAAAAGTCGTTGCTTTCGATGGAAGTGCTGCTGTTGGTAGTGGCAACGCTGCTCAGCGCCTGATAATTGAATTCCGGTGGCGTTGCTTCGTCCGGACTGTCAAGCAGCAGCGCGGGATTAATATGACCACCGCCGCCACTGCCGCCAGCAATGAGTCCAGGCAAATTTGTAAGCGAAAAAATAAGGTTGCGATTGTCTTGTGGTGGCGATGAGGAAGAGGCGTTGTTGGTACTGGAAGCTGCTGTATTTGGTGTTTGTTTGTTTTCTACCGATTTATGTTCAGCCCGGCGGAATGAGCGCCGCAATTTTGCAGCGAATTTGGATTCTTTGTGCGTTTTGAGTTTCTGTGGTTTTTCTTTTGGTCCTTTTTCTACAGCTGTCTGCTGTGGCGTGTCCTCGTCTGCTTCTGCGTCCACATCTACCAGCAAATGCTGCCTTAGTTCGCTGCCGCTATCGCCACACGCCGTAGTTTTACTTTCAGCGTTGCCTATTTTTGTAAGTTTTTGTTGTAACTCCTGTTGTTGTAAAAGTTTCTCATGCATTTGTTGCTGTTGTTGTTGCAGTTGCTGCTGCTGTTGGTGCTTTTGTTGTACTGACGGCGGTGACGTAAAACCGCCGCCCATTACGTCGTCGTGCGTTGACGCTTGTCCGTCGTCGCCAGTGCTACTGCCTATGCTCTCGGGCGTGCGTATTAATTTATTGCGTTGCTTTTTCACGGTTGTTGTTGTCGTTATGGTTGTTGTTTTTGTAATAGAGGTTCTCGCCAATAGGGTTGCCAACGATGGTGTTCTTGCAATATCCTTTGTCGGTGTTGCTGTGTCGATACTTTCTATTTTTGCTGTTATTTTTGTACTTGACAATAATATTGCTTTGCAGTTGTTGTTGTTATTGTAATTGTTATTAGTGTTACCGTTGTTGCTTAAATTTTTTCTGAATGTCACCAATTTATCCATTTATTTATGGTAGAAACGTAAAAAGTTTTTGTATTTTGAACAAAAAAAAATCTTAATCTTATGACTTCTTTTTGTTGTTGGTTTTGTTTCGGTATTTTAAGTGATTAAATTTAATTTAATAATATTTTATGATAAATAATTTTTAATATTAGTAAAGCGTTAAATTTTCCCCACGTTTGAAATTTGTTTTGGATTTCTGGTTAATCTAAATGTTAAGTTAATATTTAAATTGCATACTTTTCGGTGTCTATGGTTTATTTTTTAAATTATTTGTATTCTGAAGTTTTGAAAAACATTGTTGTTGCTGTAAAAGATAAAAGAAATAAATTTTATATATGAAAATATATTGAAAAGATTGCATAAATTGGTAAAGAAATTAAGCGGCCATGTTTTAAACTTTTGTTTATTTGTAAAGCACCCATAAGTAGACAAACAATTTATGATTGATGTCTCAATTGGACGGCTAATAAAACGTTTCTCCAATTAAGGCAGTATATATGAAAGCTAAAGTTTTCTATTTGCAGCCTTAAATTTATGCTCTCTTAAGTATTTTTCAAGCATTTTTTTTTATTTAACTAAGTGTTAATTAAAACTTGCACGCATACGCTTGCACACAAAGTTAGTCAAGTTAAAATTAAGCACTTTAATAACAACTGCAATTATAAAGCTAACACCCCAACACGAAACAGTTTACTTTTTGTCTATAAGTTCTACACGCTTATCACGCTTTCGAATCAAAACAAAATTCGTTAACTAAACTATTTTCAGTTAGAAGAGTGAGTTACTCAAAAAACCATGATAAACCATTTAAGATTTCAAAGTGATAGACTTTTTAAGCTTTATTAAAGGAGTTCTAACTCATTTTCCTATTGGGCTATTAATTGTAGACATAAAGCTATATGTCGTCATACGATTATGTGTTTCTATGTATGTTTTTTTTAAGTGCTTTAATCCGTATGCGTGTGTGTGCGTAATTGTGTCTTTATTCTGCTATTTATAAAATTCACTTAAAATGTCAACGCAAACACAATTCTAACATTTAAAGTATAATTAACATGGTTTTATTTACAAAATTTCTAAACTGGATGTATAAACACATCAAAGGAAAGCAGTGTACAACAATATTCTGTACGTAAGTGAAACAAGAGTAAATAATATTAGCTTTGATATTTGAAAATGTTTGCACAAGCAACCATTTTATTTACATATACATACATATGAACAAATGTCAAGACATGCATAGAGCAAGAATTTAACGATGAAAAATTTTATTCATAAAATAAAACATAAAAATAGCTGCGAACTTAAAGTTTCATGTCGCAAGCTCTTAGATGCTATAGAGTAGAGAAAAATCACCTAACAAGGCTCATCATTTTTACTGAAGCTTTATTAAGCGATTTAGGGCTTATGGTAATTTTTTTTCTGTTCGAAAAAAACACAAAAACTTATTGAGATTTGTTATGATAGGGGACATCCATTAATAACGTGAGTCAAAATAGTGGGGGGAGGGTGTCCGGAAAAATCTCACCAAGGGAGAGGAGGGGGTCAGGGAAAACCTCACGTCATTTTTTTAATGCAGAGAATTTACATTAGTATAGCAGATAACAGATCAATCAATTATTTAAAAATTATAATTTAAATCTTACGGGAGGAGGGGGAGGGGTCCCGCCAGATCTCACCAAATCTCCGAATTTTCAAAAAACACCTCACGCGTAATTAATGGACGTCCCCATAAGAGTATGGAAAAAGTTGAAACTGTTGAAAAATTCAAAATAAATTTAAGAAGTCGAAAACTGTTGAGACGCACAGTGGGTGGGTTTGTATGAAACGGCGGCCATATATAGTAATAATTACGCTAGACTCTTGAAATTTGGTACATATGTTTGTAAAGTGAAAACAAAAAAAAATTTTGAATATGGAAAATTTCGGTTCACGGCCACGCCTACCTCCCATACAAAGTTGGGATGTGGTTGAGACCTTTTTTCAAAATGGGTATGAATTCCCTTTAACTTGGCAATGTTGATTTCAAAAATGTTACTAATTTTGCGATATCTTTTATAGTTTTCAAGTTATTAGAGAAAAACCAAAAAAGGTGCCCATTAACAGTTGTAATAGCGCTAGAGTCTTGAAATTTGGCACAGACGTTTTTTTGGGTTAAAACAACAAAAACTTTTGAATATGAAAAAAATTAGTCAACGGATACGCCTACCTTCCATACAAAGGTGGGATGTTGTTGAGACTTTATTTCACAATTGCTATCAATTTCCATAAATTTTGCAATGCTGATTTCAAAAATGTTACAAATTTTGCGATATCTCTTATAGTTTACAAGTAATTGGAGAAAAACAGTTTCAATAGTTTATTTGTTAGTTTTTTGAAAAGCATTGGTGTTTATATATTTTACCCCAAGGGGGATAAAAAGAGAAATAGCCTTTGCCTGTTCCCCTCTACTTCTTTCCAAATTCAAGCAACTTCCTTCACACTGTGACACTTTTACAATTGATAAAATTATTGTTAAACGATGCGAAATATGAAGAAATAGAAATATATTTTCCTTCAAATGTTGCAGTAGAAAAATCATCATAAAAAAAAGTTCTGAAAGAAGCAGCTGAAACCTTGGATTTTCGTTAACCATACTTTCTTTCAATACATATAAAAAAATTTCCGATGTTCGTGGATATATTTTTTTGTTTTTTTCTGCCAAAGTTTCCCAATTTTATCAATTATGACTTTTTAAGCCTTAGTTTTAAAAAATCAGCATAATTCACACATAGAATACAAAAGCTTAGGCAAGCATTTCTTATGAACTTTGCCAATATGCAATATTGGTGTATTTCATTACAAATAAATTAATAAAAGCATTTCATAAAAGTCAATATTTTTTGTTCCATCTAAAACAACTTTAGGAAAAACTTGATAAAAAAAAATTGTTAAAAAAAGCAGCTGAATTTTTGTCTTTTAGCTAACTATACATAATTTCTCACATTACATATAAAAATCCCCGAAATCCGGGGATATGCTTTTTATTTTTTATTCTGTCAAAGTTTGCAAATTTTCCACTTTTAAATATAATTTTTTAAAAATCCGTACAAAAGGGATAAAAGAAAATTAAATTTATTTTTATAAAGTGGAAACAATGAACTTTCCGCCAATATGCTGCATTATTGCATTTTGTTTCAAACAAGTTAACTAGAGCGCCCTATCTAAAAATCGCTTTTATAAAAGGTTTCATAGAACATTTTTGGTGTGTAAAGTTCAACTTTGAGCCCCCTGTGTCACTAAACTCAAAACAAATTTAAAACTTCTATAGTTTTTTTTTTCATTACCTAACTCTTCTCTGACGATAGTCTTAAAAATTTTTCAATCCCTAGCACTTTCAAATTCTTCCTATTTATTGCCACAAAAATCCACAGTGAGACGCAGAAAAAACTTAAAAAAAAGTCAAAAATGTTGAAGAAATCGATAAATGTTGAAAATATCAAAATATTGTTGAAAATTGTAATTCTTTCTAATGATATACATATACAGTAGAATCCCGATAATTCGTAATCGCAAGGGACCGGAAATTTTTTACAAATAACAGGGGTTTTCGATTTAACGAGGTTTTGATTTAACGAGGTTAAAATAAGAAAAGTATGAAATAACGGGGTTTTTTAAAAACTATTTAATAAAAAATAAAACCAAAACAATTATTTATTTAGCTGCAATACATACATACCGCTCATTTACTTCAAGACTGGCATAACTCAAAAAAAACATAAAGTGGGAGAAAAACGCATTGAAAGTTTTCAATAAGTGAATTTTTATATGAAAATAATGAAAAGAATGTCTACATAAACTCTTCTCACAAGACAAGTTTATAAGATACTTTTCTAATTTTTTTACACCAAATTAGACATGAAATGGCGGATATTTCTGCATCATTAACTCAAAAATCACGTTTTTTGAGTTAAGCCTGTCTTGAAGTAAATAAGCGGTATGTACCAATTCACTCATACATTCTCTTCTTTCACACATCTCTGGTGTGACTAACAAACTGACAACGAAAAACACCAAAATTTCAAAAAAAAGTGAACCGTAAACGTAGCCGTAGCTTCCCAACGGGAAATCTGGAAGCAGCTTCCAAGGGGCGCGCGTCCGATGTGCTTCTCCGGAAGCATTTAATTCAAAATTATATATATATTATATCCACTGGGGTTTGAACATAGGTATAGTTTTTGTCACAATAATATTACTAGCAACAGTAGCTCAGTTGGTTAAGATGTGCGCACCTCAGAACACTGGCATAACGCAGGAGGCCTAGGTTCGAGACCGACCGGAGACAAAAATTTAAGTGAGTTTTTTTTTTTTTCAATTTAAGGTAAATGTGCTTCTCAACATCCAAGGAAGAGCATTTCATGTGCCTCCTAAGATATGTTTCTACTTAGCATCCTAGGAAGCGCATTTCATATACTTCCGAAGATGTGCTTCTATTCAGCATCCAATATGCTTCCAAAGATGTGCATCCCCGCAATGACATCGTGTGTTAAAAAAGATAAGAAGTGAGAAGCGCATTGGGAGCAGCTTCTGCCTTCCTTGATGCTCTTTGAACGCGCTTCCGTTTCCCGTTGGTTTGCTACTATGATTGACTTTTTTTTCAAACCGTAGTTCCATAAAATTTTAGTTTTCATTACGAATTATAAGAGGTTGTCAAGCCCAATTACGATTTATAAGAGGTTAAACAGAATGTATATTGAAAAAAAAATACGAATTATCGAGGGGACCAAAATGTATGGAATTTTTACGAATTAGAGCGATTTTTTCAAGGGACCAACAGTTTGTTACGAAATATTGAGATTTTCGAATTAACGGGGTACGAATTATCGGGATTTCACTTTATTGTAAAAACTCATATGTTGTTGGGTCACAAATAGAGCGACCTTCTGATTTAAATGAAATTGATTGGAAATAAGCGATCTAGGATTAATTTGTTTAGAAAACATTTGTGTGTAAGTCTTAAGAGGAAGCTACTCTTGCTTGCCACCTTCACCACAATCTACGAGTACATTGTACATTATTTCTTCACTGTTTAAAGCTATCATAATGATTGCACTTCCAAACTCATTTTGCTGCTATTTGTTGCGACAGTTTTTTTTTTGCAATATGAAAGTGTTTAAAGCTGAAAACTAATTAACTGGGTTTTAATATAAAACAACAAGGAAAGCAAACATAAGAGAAGAAGAAAAAACCTCGCAACAACGATAGCAGAGACGCAAGTGTTGTTGTAAAACCCAGTAGGTATATAAAATGAGAAGAAATGAATTTATTGAAAATTCAAAAATTGAAACAGAATTTTCACAAAACTTTTAGTAAAAAAACTAAAATTTGTTTTTCTTAAATCTATAAAAAAATGCATACCATGACGTATGAATGACTTTTAATTATTATTATTTTAAATATCAGATTTCTTAAAATTCTGAACTTACTGTAGCCATACCGATAAAAATTTTAAGGAAAAATACTCATAATTTTTATACATTTAAGTGTGTTTAGTAAAAAACATAAATTTCATTAATGGCCTCATGAAATTAATTAACAAATATCCTGTTGGCATGAAAAGATCTATTTTAAGTATTTTCTGCAAACAATAAATTTTCGCAAAATTTCCTGCAGTGCTACTAAAATGTGAAAACAGCAGCTGTCAAGAAGTAGCAAAAATAGCGAGGTGTTTCAATTTATTAATGTTCTCACTAAGGTGGCTGTAGTAGTGAATTTGCGCGATACTTAAAGAATTCTTGTAATTGGTGGCAGTAGAGCTAACTACATCAGTAATTTACTTTCAACAAATTTATATGAGCGCTTTAACCCACGATAGTAAACATGTTGATAATATTGCGTTGAAGTTAGTTGAGGGCATGTAATGTATGGAGCTGCTTCTTTTTGGCGCGTTATATAAAGGTGAAGTGTATTTAAGAAATTCTTAAGCTTATCTAATTTTAATGGAATATTTTTTAAGCTTTACGCTTTGTAGCATAGCTCGCTTGAAAAACCTTTTACAGAAATACATCTTTTACTAACAAATCGAAATTATTTTTTGAGTCATTTTCTGCCTATTTTTAAATTATTTATGCGAAGAAAAAGTCTTTTTGCATATTGTGAAAAATATAAATGCTACATTGTGGGTGTGAAAATTTGCATAATTTTTTGTTTCTTTTTAAAAAACAATATATTGATTTCTTTCAAATATTTTTGTTTGGCAACTTAAATAAATTATTGCCAACAGCTGTGCATAGTAAAATCAAACCCTTTGAAAAATAATAATTCAAAGCAAAAGTTTCTGATTAAAAGAGTTAAAATTAAAAAAAAAAATTTGAATTTATGCAAGTCAGCTTGACATAAAATTTTACCCTCTTTTTTTCGAAATCCCTACCCAAAATATGCTCAACCAGCTCACCTGCTGGCTGATTTTCTATTAAACATCAAAGTTAATTCCATTTAAAAGCAAATTTTTAGCACGTCACGTAAATTGCATAATTTTGACCTTTGATTTTGTCGTCGTCAATGTCGATATTATAACCAACGTCGACAGGCAGATGAATTTTTTGTTTTTTTTTTTTTAATGCTTTTCGTCTGTCTGTCTGCACAAGCTGAGCAGCAAGCGACCGCACCTGTCAGAAACTGAAAAACAATATATATTGCGGCCAAAACGCACACAACAACAGCTAACTAACGCTGACAAACCCCAATTGATAGCGAAAAAAAAAAAGTTTAGATGAGTTTTGAAACTTTTGCGTTTTTTATTGAAGTTTATTTTTTTGCTATTGGAAACAATTCAATAACACAAAAAAACCAAATAAGACCATAATAACAAAAGCAGAAAATTTGCACAAAATGAGCCAATTTTGTTGCTTTTGGTTTGGTTAGAATCCCTAGCGCAGCTTAAATTGAATTATCGATCAAACATCGAATTTATGGCGCTGCCGCCAAATTATTTTGACTCCACTCCACTTGGTATTCAGTGCGGCTTTTGTGGAGGGTTTGCTTAAGTGCGAAAGTTTTACAGTGGAACCTAAGGTGCTGCTTTGGGAACTATTGCTGTACGTAAAAATTTGGTTAATACCACGTTGGGTAGCGTTTACATTGTGCTTTTGAATGTTTATTCTTTGGGTGATATTGCCTTGACCTATGCAAGAAATTATAATATTTTTTTGCTTGTTGAGTGGAAAATATTCTTGAACCACTGTATTAAATGTTGTTTGCCTTACATTTTTTCAGTAACAAAAGATTTAATATTTTCATTCAAACTTATATTTAAAAAAAAAAAAAATTCATTCAACTTTGGTTTAGGGTAAAACAAAGACAAAACTGAGCTAAAATCGATAAATTTCTTAAATAAAGAAAGCAAAAATAAAAAATTAAAAGTTAAAAAAGTGGCTATATATAAAAAAACCCAACAAAAATTTATTTAAAATAGGTATTTTCTTCAATTTTACTTTTATTGCCAATTTTTTCGTTTTGCTGATGACAAGCTGACATTGATGACGGTTTCAATATAGGTGGCTACGTTAAATTTTATTTTTAGTTAAATTAAAAAATAAATTTAATTTATTCAAAACTTTGATATAATTTTTTAAATATTTATCACCTAAAGCTGTTGGTAATATGTTTTTTTTTTGTGGCCATCTATGATATTTGAATTTTTGTTAATTAATTAAACGCTAATGAAAATTGTTTCAGTACATGAGCTTTAGATTGTATCGAACTTGAGTAATGAAAGTACAAAAACTAAAGAGAATATGTTTTGAATTTATATGAATTAAAGGTTACACATACGTCGTGCAAAGCAATTTGAGTAAGTCTATGAACTTAACAAAAATTAATTTCTAATGGCGTTAAAATCAAAATTAATTTCAGTTAACCAAGCTGAAGAAAAATTTAACTAGCCACTTGTCTTGTCAGATCTTGATTGGAATTACAAAACCAAAATGCAAAAAGCCGATAGCTCTTAAAATTCTGGTTAACCCATTTTGAAATTTCTTAAACTATTAATAAACTTGAAGCTTTTGTTTAAGAGTTGTATATACTTGCAACGTTCACTTTCAGGCTTACTTTGTTGCAAACAAAAAAATTGTTGACTTGTGTTATTAGAATTGTATTCGTGTGTGTTGCAAATGTTGCCCATATGCCACTTTTTTACCATATGAGTTAAATGGGTCTGTTAAAAGCATTTCACTTAAGTTTTTTAATTCTGAAAAATAAGTAGCTTCACAAGCTCGCAGCTAAACGTAGCGTTACGCAATAAAATGTAGCACAAATTAACAGCGCATTGTGTGGCATTTTCACTTTGTGGTAATAAGAAACTGCAACTTAAAAATCCGTAGCGTTTGCAATTTGCTGAGGGTCGCTGACCACAAAAACAACAACAACGAAAGCATGAAGACAAATACATATACAACAACTTGCACAAATTAAGTGGTAAAGTTAAATAAATGATATGAACTACAAATAAAGTCAGCAAAATTAAATTGCAATTTCGCGTTACAAAGTGTTAAGCAGTTAAAATGGCGTGGGAAGTGATAACCATGACTAAATGGGGGAATTTCACTTTATATTAAAAATTTAGAATAAAAAAAATATCTCAATAAATAAATTTATTTAAATTACAAATTTTTCTTACGAAAAAAGTAGATTAGAAAATTCAGCCAGTTGATGTTATTGCTTTTTGTAGCCATTAACAAAAATTTATATTTTGTTTAACAATTAAATATAGCAGGATATCGCTTCAGTATTCTATCTCTTAATTGCATTGACCTTATGTTATTAAGTCATATAGAATAAATCTTTAATTAAACACTTAGATGTAGCAATTAAATGTTACACATACGTCATGTTTATGAACGCATGAATTTATAAATTATTAGATGTATGAATTAATTCATTTTCCTTTGAATTAATGCATGTGCGAATCACAAGCTCCATATATACATACATATGTATAAGTAAGGAATACTATTTAAATTTACAGTTTTATCAAATATAAAGGAGGAAAGATATAATTATTATAAATTTTTCATTCAATTTTTTTTTCTGACATGCACGTTGATATTGATAGGATTTTTATTGTAAAGGCTACGCTTTGTTTCTTCGTCGCTTTAGTAAAATCTTAAATAATGATTCCATGGTCAAATTATCAAAATGAATATAACTATAGCGTATATCAAATAAATTAATTTTTTATACAAATAAGAATTAAATGTTACTCATACGTCATGTAATATTTAGATGGATCAAAGTTCTGAATCTTACTTTTCATAGTTTTCTGATATAATAATTTAAGAATATTTATCTGATATTGACGACAATTTTAGTAACGCTAAATATAATCATTCACATAAATCAAATCAAAATTTAATTTATCATTTATCAAAATTAAATTTCACAAAAAAAAAAATAACAAAGGTAGCTGTAACAAGCGGACATTATTATTTTTCGGCAGCCAACAATGGAATCTTTGCTTAAGTTCAACAATTGAATTTAAAAGAAAGTGACATTAGCAAATTTTCTGAAAGTAATATCAGTCTTAAATAATTGAAACAAAAGTTCGAACAAACTTATATTTAGTTTAATAAGAAATTTAAATTTATTTCCTTAAGTTTCTCAGCAAATTCTTCAACTCATTTTTATACCACGAGAAAAAATTTTATTCATAGAAACAATTTAATTTGTATTTTTTATATTAATCAACAATTCTGTGGCAACAATGAAGAACAACTACTGTCGACTTAGAAAAATTAGAGCTAGAATTAAGTACTGTTTTGTACCAAATTCCTTTGTCGTAGTTAAACGTTGTTTAGGTCTAAGCTTGGATTGATTCAAAAAATCAACTTTGGGCTATAAAAGCTTTTTTTTTAACTTGTTGCACTTTTATAAGAAAATATTCCTTATTTCGTTTCGAGAAAAAATTTACTAAAAAGTTTCTTTTGTAGCTTATTGGATGACACGCACCCATGCATACGTTGTTGTTGACGAAGATGAATTTGCTTACGTGAATGTGTCAAAAATCACTTCAACCAACGTAACATAAATAGGATTTTATGCATGTCAAACCACATGTTATTGTTGTTGTTGTTGTTGCGAGCGAAGCACAGCAACAAGCGATAATATGCAATACGTGTGATATTTTACGTATGGTAAGGAAAGTATATGTTAACATGAGTGGGCAGAAAAGTGTCTGTGTTAAAAGTAGTATGTTTGTGTGTATGTGGATTGCATATAATTTTTTTCTTCTTGCACATAAATGTGTAAACACGATTTTGAACACTTAAGTGCAAACACGTACACAGTTATCCCATGTAGAAGGAGTCTCAATTAAAATAATATGGCCATAGGTGCAAAGGCTGAAAAATTGAAAATTTTTCGTATTTCCTTTAAATTTTGCAAATATTTTTACAGTGGAAATGTGAAATTTGAATTTGATTACCACAAAAGACCAAATTTTTATAGCATTAGACTTCTACTAAGCGATATTTCCACTGCCAATTAATATATAGTGAAAATGGATTTCGTAATTCAACTAAAACTTTAACAACGATAGCGTAGCAAAAATTCAATGTACCTACTCGTCCTCACTCTGATAGCCATAAGCTAATTTTTTTCTTATTTCTAACCTTTTCTTAAAATAAAAATTTAAATAATAGAAGCAAAACAATTTTCTTTAAAAAAAATAGAAAAAAAAACACAAAAATTGCGAGAACATAAACACCAACCCCCTACACGTACAGTACCAAAACTCAACAGCTTATGGCAAACAATATGTCATGCTTAATATACAAACATAAATTCATTTTATAACCATACTTCCTTCCGATACCATTATTGTTGTTATGGCCCACGCACAAATACAACAAAAAATAAAAAAAAAATAAAGCAAAGCAAAAAAAAACTAATAATATATTTCTTTCGAGAAAAAGAAGAAGAATTAAAAAAAATAAATGTCGAAAAATAAAATATATGTCATGGGTCATCACAAGCTGCATTGACTAAGGCACCACCCATACACAAACAGCAGCAGTCCAACTTTACACTAAGAGTTTATCAACTGACCATTCACTCACACACACACACACACGCAAACATTAGCGTACAACAAGCGGCACGCAACACGACACGCAACTGAGTGACTGTCTGACCCCAGTTGACCCTTGCTACTGTGCCTTTGGTTGACTGCTGCCACACTAAATATTTTATTGTATACTTTAGGGCGCGTTTACAATCAGTTGAATGGCGATGACGAGTAAGCGAAACTTATTAATGATTTATGCTGCCATATTTTTGTGTGTTTATTTTTTGGTTTTTTAATGCAGATTTTGCTTTTCTTTTATGGAAATTGCTTTATTTAATGTGAAAGCTTTGCGGCTTTGCAACTCACGCTATGGCACTCACGCTTTCCTTTCATTAGATCATACTACAGTAGTAATTAGAAACAAAGTTAATGAGTTGGTTGGAAAAGAAAGTGAAATGTTAGCGATTGCATAGCTTAGGATCCGAGAGTCTTAAAAAAAGATTTAATAAAAAAAAATTAATGACAACAATTTTTTTGAGTACTAAATTGGGACATTTGAGTTGCGCAAATCTGATTAAAGACGTAAGCAAGATTTTTTGGCACCACTGGATTCTTCTCACCGCCGGTTAAAGGAGTGAATAACTTTTTGGTTCAGAAATTTATTACAAACCATTAGAATTGAGCCTTAAATACCCAAGCTGCAATCATTTTCAAAATTTCTTTAATTTTCTAAACATTTTGGTTACATCGTTTCTCAGTCTACTGATGGGAATAGGATTTCTAAACGAAAACTTTATTCATACATTTAAAATAAGGTGTTTAAACACAATTACCATCTTCATATATAAAGTATGTGAAATTGTGAAACTATTGTGGTCTAAGAAATTAATAATTGCATTCTGATACTGTTTTCACCAATAATTTCTCAATCGATTTAAAAATGTTTTAAGAGTCTTGAGAAACATGATTATCGCCGCTAGCCTTAAGTTTCTAATTTTCTAGCAGCCATTGACTGTATTATGATCATAGTGCTGTGTATTTTTTAGTCAACTAAAATGATTTAGATCTTTGGGTTCTAAGTTATATCGGAGCTAATATTTTATGGGTTTCTATGTAAGCATCTTCACTTTGATTGCACACATGTCGTATGAGTGACATTTAATAACAGTAGTGCTTTTCATTTCCTTTTAAACTTAAATCTCTTAGTGCTGAGCTAAAAATTGTTCTATCATTGGATCAGTTTTATTAAGAATTAGAGTAACTTACTTTTTACTTGTGAGCTCCCATTTGAAAACTCTTATAGTGACGCGTTAAATTTTGAAAATTTTAAAAGCATTTTTTCAAAAGTATCAAAAGTTATTCTTCAAAAAATTTAGAAACTATATTTTGTTTGATTATGAAATTATAGCGCAATATCAAATTTTCCAAATTTGATGATATATATTTTATCAAATTTTAAACTCCATTATAGCTGCTGCGATAAAATTTATAACTTTTGTGCTTGAAGTATAGCGTTATTTTTCAAGCGCTTCATAAAAATATATACAACTTTATTAATTACCTTTTGGTATGAAATATGCCAGCTTTTTTATAAAATATGGTCTAGTTCATGAAATGAAAATGTGTAATAAAAATTCCTTACAACGCCACATAATACAATAAATATAAATCAAATAGCATTTAAATATGCATAATTTTAGTTGTACAAAAACAACAACAAAGGCGGTCGCTGATAACAATGATGTGTGAGCATTTAATATGCGCCAGTATATAAACCAGCAAAATACAATGATTAAATATACATGCGGTTTAAGCCACATACACGCGCGCATAGTTTTAAGCGGTGACAAAATTAATTTTACACGTAACGCGCTGAAATGCGAAAAAAAACAATCAACAGCAAAAAACAAGAGTCTAACTCAAACATTAACAATATTATAGCAACAACTATGTATGTATGTGGAGATCTACGCGCGCAAATTAACGTTCCCTCACGTAAATGACGCAAAGTAACAACTCTACGAATACCAGCAGCATATTAATATGTACGAGTACATATGTATGTGCATGCATGTGTGTAAACATACACCCTCTACGAACAATAAATGAATTAGTGTGTTAAAAATTTAAATACACACACCCACATATGCATACACACACACACACACCTACAAACGTACAATTATAAAATACAAGCAAAAAAGACGCTCTGATTTCGTTTATCATTTAAACGGAAGTGATGTTGATTTTGTAGCAGAAATGCAGGTGACAGATTGCGCATTTGAGGAATTTGATTAAGATATTGATGTTTTGAATTTTAAATTTTTTATCAATATTTGAGTTGATTAGCGGTTGCGAATTTCAAAATTTAAGAAAAGAAAAAAAAATACTACCAGTCCTTTAGAACTACAAGAAAGTTTCTGGAGTCTCTACACTCAATAACACAGTTCGACAAAATTTGGTCAATTTTCAGTAACTGAAATCCAAATATACTTTTCCAAAGGTTTTCGACGTGCTGAATTCGAATCCGAGGTCAGATGGTGGTTTTGGTTTTTGAGATATTCTAACCTAAAAGAGCGTTTTCGAGGTTAGATTACATCGAAAGGTAATCTTTATTTATGAAACCATAATTTGGGTTTAAGAGAACTACTTTTGCTCTTGGAAAAACTTTCTGAATCTTTTTTTCTATTCTCCGAAACATCGTAAATTGAAATTTTGTGAAAGATATCGATATAATTCAAAGGGTATTTTGAAGAGAAAAAGTAGTTCTTTTGAACCCAATTAATGGTTTCATAAATAAAAATTATCTTTCGATATAATATAATCTCAAATCCCTTGAAAAACTGTGATATTGGCATTTTTAGGCTAGAATATCTCGAAAGTTGAAACCACCAGTAAAGTTCTGACCTTGGAATCAAATTCAGTGGGTCGAAACCCTTCGGAAAAATAAACTTGCGTTTCAGATACTGAGGTTTGTCATACTGTGTATTCCTAATGAACATTAAGTGCTTTTCAAATCTAACATAGTTCACTGATATACTTAAAATGTTTTTTGAAAATATGCCCCAAACTATTTTCAAAAGAGTGCCATTCTTTTTCAGTGCCATTATGTTTTCTATTCGTTTTTTAATAGATTGCACCTTTAAGTAACGCAAATTCTAACTAAATTTTTTGGTTAGTTGAGTGTGGTAGAGCTTGAGGTGACACATAATCTATACATGTTCGGGGAGCTAAGTTCCCCATCATCAATTGAATTAAATTTTTTTATAAAATGTTATTGGTTGGTTTTTTTTGTCCACAATTTTATTTTAATCTCCTTATTTAAAAAATTTTTGTTAAAGTGTTCAACTTATACAGATCCTAACATTTAAATTTAGTATGTGTATATATAAAACACGAAAAGACTCAGTCTATAATTTTTCCGTTTAAAAAATCTTCTTACGAGTTTGCCATCGAGACCACTTCTGTGGCCACAAGGAATAACTAAACTTGATATTTGATGACAAGGCGAAACAGTATAAGTCATATGAACATATGTACACATAACTTATGTTGTTTCACCTTGTCATCAGATTTCTAGCTTAGCTGTTATTCTTTGTGGCCACAGACTCCATTCTGAGAAAAATATTGTTTTTATAATGACAAATTAAATTACCCAGCTAAAAATGCATTTAAAGTTTTGTGGTCATTAACGAATGGGCGCTCAACACTGAATTTCCAAATCAAAAATCGAACTTACAAATGCGTTATAATTACTGCTTTGACTTATTCATATCCTGTGTGTTATAAAGCTGCCAAAATAACATATTGAAGGAATTCAAATTATACTACGTAAATACATGCCTAAAAATGATAAATAATAAATATTAGAGATTTCTTACAAACATTTTTCACGATAATATTGAATATGAGTTGATAAATGATTTCATCAATAGCCTTAATATTAAATATTTAGCCAAGATTGAGAATTTTTCGTATGCATTGACAAGAGAATGCAGAAAATATTCTTAAAAAAAAAGCAAATTAACAAATTGGAAAAGGTTGTTTATAGTCGGCTATTGTGTTCAACATACAATAATATTTCTTAAAACATTTGACCATTTTATAAATGTTTTTCACTTTTTGTCTTTAATGTAATTTGAGCCGTTAATAATAAATGTCAATATCATTTGATTTTCAGAATGATTTGTTGAAATATCTTATGGAAAGAATTCATAAAATTTTTTAAATATGCAGGACCATATTGACTTTAGATATTAAGTTATTTGAAATTATTTTTGAACAAAAACTTTATAAAACATTAAATATCTACTGCTGCGATAACTGAAATTCGATGCAAATCTATGGAAAGCATAAGCAAAAGCTTTTCTTAATGTTAATCAAAATATTTAATGTTAAATTTCATAGTTTTTCCTTACTTTTTTTTCGAGACGTATGAGTAACCCTTAATTATTTCTGAAATAAATTTCAAGCGCTGATTTCTTATTTCCGATGGAACATTGAAATCGTATCTAACATTTCTTTGCATTGCTGTACTGTCTAGCATAATAATTCAAATAATTAACACATGGCCGCTTAAGGAATTAGGCACAAACAAAGTTTTAAAATGCCATCAAAAGAAAGCGAACATTAGAGAATAATTAATTTACTTTTTTAAACTTTAATTTTTTCTTTTAGTTTTCAAAAATTATAAAAAAGTCAATTGGCTATTTTCTTATTATTCAGTTATTTTGTAAGGATTAAATAACGAAATTACATAAACAATATTTTACTTACCTTAAATTAAGTCACAGTTTTCATTTTTGATTTCACACGCACATAGTAAAGTTGTATTGCACGCGAGAATAAACTGAATGTCATTTAAACTTAATAGACAAACATGTACAATACCATACAGTTATGTATTTGGAATTTTTCGATTATATGTCTGCGTCATAGCCAAATAGTCTTCATTGATATTATGATAAAAAATTGCATTTGTAATGTTTTTACCTGTAACGAAAATAGAATTTTTCTCTTATTATTATTTCTGTCATTAACATTTTGAAATACTTCAATATAAGTTATAAACTTTTAACGTTTACTTTGCAAGTTAAAAGTAGTATGAAAATAATGTCTCTAGATGACAAGAAAAGTTTACAGTTCTTAGTTTGTGTACATCGAGAGTGAGTCGACATAATGAAGAGTGATTGAGAGTATTGGCAGCTGCAGATTTGTTGCAAGACTCTCGAAAGTTGTTAACAGTTTTTTATTCCCTTCCTTAATACAAATGAGTATAAAGTTACCGATAGAAGTGACTGATGCTGTTCTTCCTTTTTTATGTTTATCGAATAACTCAAAAAGTAAAAGATTGAGCTTTTTGTTAAAAAATATCTGATATTTTTTTTTTTTTTTATTTATAATAGTGCAATGTTTTATAAAGTAGCAGCAATAGCGAATGATTTCAACCGTTGGTTTAGTTCAGTACTTAATAATGTTGCAAAGTATCGGATAGCCTTGAAAAATATCAAAAAAGTGAATAGTTGTCAAGCATTTTCAGAATTGAAAGGTATCAAAAAGTAACGATAAGTTTCGAGGGGTGGAAAAATTCGAAAAAAGCAAAATAGTATCGAAAACGTTGAGAATTGTCGAAAATGATGAAACATTATTGAAAATTATTGAAAGTTTCTAAAAAAAAATTTAAGAGTATCGAATACCATAGTTCAATTTAGAAAGAATTCGGCATGGGTCAAATAATATCGAAATATATCGAAATAGTTGATAAAAATCTTTAGGTAAGAAACAATATCTAGTAAATCGATTAAGCCTAAAAATATCGAATAGTATCGAAAAAGTTGATAAAAATCAAGCGTAGCAAATAGTATCGCAAAAATTCAATACAAGAGGATAAAAGCCTATTATCGAATAGTACTGAAAAAGTCAAAAAAAGGTCCTGTAAAATCCTGTATATTTTGAAATCAAATTGTTAAAAATACTGAAGTAATGAAAATTATCATATGGTCGAATGATATTTCATTCCGCTTAATTTTTTGACCCACCCTTAATTTCTTATCAAGAATATACATTTTTCTCTAAGACAATATGAAATGATTTTCATGAAATTTTTTAAAGAGATATATGTCATAGGAAAGCTATTTGATGTTGATGGGCGGTTATACGCTCCTAACCAAAAAAAATATGTTTTCACAGCTATATATAGGGTGTTTTTTTTAGAGGTATAGAACTTTAAAATGGAATAAAACAAAGATGAATTTTTTAAATAGACATGAAAATTACTTTATTCGAAAGATAATCTTCTGGCATTATAATTTAAATATGACTTCTGGCATATGAACGCCACGGCTAGCTCGGACGTAGTCTAAAATGGAGGTCCAATTTTCAAGGTATATCGCGAATTACGCGAGTAATGTTGGCTTCGAAGTATTGAATCGTAGCTGGCTTATCGACGCATACTTTTGGCTTCACATAACCCCAAAAAAAAAATTAAGGTGTGATATCACAAGATCTAGGCGGCCTTCTTGACTTCATAATTGCAAAAATCATGTGAATTTTGAGTGAAAATAAAGTTGAAATTTTAGTGACTATAATAAATTTGCACAATTTGGACGCGTTGTTCATGCGTCAACCTGTTCATGATGAAATGGCAAACCAAACTGAATATAAATGACATTAGAGTTGCCAGATTTGACCACAAAATCCCAGTTTTATCTCTATTCGAAAAACAAACCTCTAAAAAAAACACCCTTTATATTAATGGACCGATTTTAATGAAATATGGCATGGTGATGTACTGAATCCTAAAGAGAGGTATTAATTTTTAAGTGGGCGGTGCCATGCCCTAAACTAAAAATAAGTTTTTACAGCTAATTCAAGCTGCCCAATTTTGATGAAATTTGGATCTTGTCAGAAGAAATATATGATCTTCTTTTTTAGTATTGAATGGTATACGTTTGTGTAACATATGCGTGTTACTCCTACGCACTTATATAAAGTTTAGAAATAATGATAATTTTTGGTGTTTAAGCATTAAACTTCATTAACAAAAAACTTCATAAACACAAAGTTTGTTTTGCCTACTTACAATTAAACAATTTTATTATGCTCGTACACCAAATGACACATATTACATTTGCTATTATGTAACAACACGCAATAGCTATTGTTGCTGTTACCTACACATAGTTTGCTAATGCAAATAATAATCTTTATTTATAGGAAAATTTGGTTTAATTAGCATAGGTCGTCTTCTTCTTTTAGCGCACAATACTGGGCGCTGGGCAGCGCACAGGACAAACACACACAGTTAAGACAGGGCACAAAGGACACATGAAAATTCCCAAAGGTGTTATTGAAAATTGGATTTATTGGCATTAGAAGCATAAACATTGGAAAGCGTAGATGCGTAATAAACAACCAATTTTTTTATTTCTGCAGCAGCAAATACCTACTATGGCTACTATCTGTAAAAGACACCAACCCACATGGGGTTGCGGAAAATTATTGGAAATGCTATTGTGGGATAGCAGGTTGGTTGTTGACACGGCTTGTAATAAAATTGGTAACAGATGATGCTGAAAGTAAACATAAATTATGTATGGGTTGATATTGTGGGTTTTTTTTTTGTATTAAATTTTAGGAAAGGTTAATGTAAGGAAATAATTAGCACATATTGAGATAAATGTGCATGTTATGTTTAAAGCTTTTCGAGCTATTTACAAGGATTTCATTTTATCGAGAATTATGAGTTTATGCTCTTGACATTGCTGTGTCCGTGTTGTGTTTCCCATAACAAACTTTTAAATCAGCTTTATATTTCAAATGATTTTCAGTTACGCAATGCTCGTATTCGGACATCCAATGCATCACTTTTCCATGTAGCACAAACCTTAAAATTCCTGAAAAACTCCAAACTTAAGGGTACAGTACACCATGGAAATGAAAAACAAAATTTTTTTTAATATGCTTTATTTTTTACGAAAGAAAAGAGATATTATAATGATAATGCACATATATTATTTAGTTAAAATAGTATACAAAAATATTTTTTTCGGATTTTTCCGGCTTGTTTTTTGGCTGCAGCAGGTTTTTGAAAAAAGGACTAAAAAATCACGACGGGCGTGATTGCGGTTCTCTGGATGGTCTAAAAAAAAAAGTGTGTTTTCATCAGCATCAAAGTTGCCATAGAGTGAACTAAAAGGATTTAATTTGGACCAAAAAACAAAAAATGGCGGCGTTTTTTCAAAATTGGAATATTTTTGGCGCAAAAAAACCCTAGTAAATCATAAAATTTATAACCGATCGTTGTAATTCTAGTTTACTCTATAGACTTACATACTAAAATTTCAGAACGATCGGACTACTAATTTTTTTTTAATCACGCCCGCCCACTCAAAAAAGGTTGTTTGGAGAAAAACCTGCTGCAGCCAAAAAAACAGGCCGGAAAAATCCGAAAAAAGTATTTTTGTATACTATTTTTACTAAATAATATATGTGCAAAATTTCATTACAATATCTCTTTTTTTCATAAAAAATAAAGCATTTTACAAAAATTTTTTGTTTTTCATTTCCATGGTGTACTGTCCCCTTAAATACTTCCCTTTAGAGGCGAGGCGGCAATTCCATCCCTGTCACTGTTTGGGCACATAAGTATTAAAAAATTTACATTTTCACTGAAAAATTAATGAAGTGCTCTTAATTAATTTGGCAATTAAGGCAAGACCAAAATTTCGTATTGCAAGCATAAATATGTGCAGTGAAATGTAAACGGAAATCAATTAAGGATAAAGTACTCCATCTGATGCTGATATGAGCTCAACAGGAAAAAATAAAATTTAGATTTTTATAAAAGAACTAAGAAAAAAATTACTGTACCGCTCATTGGAAAAGATCGAAAATGCATTTGTGTATCACCAGGATGGTTCACGACCCCTTTAAAGCAATAATTTAAACCAATTTTTTTGAAAAAAAATTTATTGTACTACATATTCTATGGAAAGCAGTCAAAATGCGTTTGGGAAGTTGCCTAACCCCTGACCTCCTTAAATTGATGTGTTGATTCCATTTGGGTTATAAAAACTTATTATACCAATTGGAAATGGATTTGGTATTTCTGAAGAGGAACCTATTTGGCAACTTCCGCCCTTAAAGGATGTTTTGTACCCATTTTCCGAAAAATTTTATTCCAAAAATCGATTGAAAAATTCGAAAATTGATTTTAGAAGTCTTCAGCAGTTCCCCCCGACACCTTTAATTTAGCATTCTGAATCAGTAGAAAAAGGTTGAAAATAGGTTTTGGGAGTCATAGACCCATTTTTTGAAAAGTTTGTTCAATTTGAAAGGTCAAAAGGTTTGTCCACCAGTATACTACCAAAATTCATTTTCAAACTTTACTTATATTTTGATGTTTGGGCAACTTTTTACTATTGGGGAGTTTCTTATTTTACGGTGGCAGTGCACTCCATTTCCTACAAGGTAAGCTTACAATCACACACAAACAGTCTACCTGTAAGCATTTAATCACAACAAGCATGAAATGAGTGCAGCCGTAACAGCAGCATCAGCAATAGCAGCAAATGTGGTCAATTTCACAAACCCAATGACAGCTCTATAGGCAGGCACATGGGACAACACACACATTCGCGTAAAACCATGGTACGCAGATTTAGTGTTGCAGACAATTTGGTCATCCTATAAGTAACTGTATCATTCACTTAACATGCAACTGACGGCAGCTTAAAACTGTGCAGCCAAGCGAAACTATGATGGTCGAAAAATAGAACATTCATTGGAATACTTAAGCCATGGACATTAGAGTGGATCGAACAAAATTTTTGTTTCAACTCTTTATATTTATGTGAAAGTCTCTATTTCGTTTTGAAAAATTAAAAGAAATAAATTTCAAACTGCACTTATGCTCAAGTTCATTAATGTGCTTTTAAGAATAATAATCTGAAGCACTTCGATGATCTGAACTAAACTTAGCATTTCTTATAGATTTTTCAATACTCAATTCAAGTCTTGCTGTAAATTTCAGAAATCATGTCAGAACTTTGAGGTATTTTTGATAAATGGTTTATATATGTCAAGATTTTGAAGTGATTGTATCATAATAAAAGTGTTTTTTAAACTACAACTGTATCAAGTACAGATTTAGATCTATTTAAACTATATATGTCAAAATTTCGATATTTTTTTCGCTTGTGGCTTTGACATAGAATACCTTAAAATATAGACATTCTCAAAAGTTATACGTTCTCTATTTATATACAACATTAAAAAATTTAAAAGAAATGAATTTATCTAGACTATCGAAAGGATAAAAACTTAATAATTTATTGAGCCTGAATGAAAACGTCATTTTCGATACTTAAGAATAAAATCCTTGAAAGTGTTGACATGATGAAAAATATGCGACATCAGAGTCGATTTTAATAGCTGCTTAACATCCATACAATTTTATTACTTGTGTTCCGAATTTTGTTTAAGCGTTATGATTTCATTTTCGTTTCAAAAAAATTGTAAACTTAAGAATTTTGTTAAGTATAATATTTTAAGGAACACTCTATTGTGCTTACATTTGAACATGCATAAAGCTTATACTAAGTCATTTACTGCAAACTATTTTTCCATTTAGATAGTATGATTTCTTGTTTCGAATGGTATACTGCCAAAATATCCTTTTAGTTCGTTACTATTCGAAATAGCTTGCATCCGTTTCATTGTTTATAAAAATCATTTACTACAACACGCAATTTTCGCTGATTTATTTTGAAAATCCTTGCTGTTCCATACAACACTGATAGAATTTTAAGTAGTTAGGTAATGTTGGAAGGTAACTTTGCTTTGGGAATTGTAGGAGTTGAAAAAAGCCTTAGTCACTAATGTAATAGAAAATTCATACCATACCAAATTTTGCTTCATTAACAATTTGTAGCTACAAATTACAAATACATACTCGTATTATCCATGCTATATACAACTGTATTTTTATAAATTTACTATACAATCAGTTAGTAAGAACGTGTACGGGTGGGCAAGTAAGCGTTTCACTATCAGAATATTTAATAGAAAATTATTGCATTGAAATGATTTTGATTTCTATATATATTCGATCAATAACAATTATGAATGAAAGATAATATCAGCAAACAGCTTCAGCGGCATATGTGTATAAATCCGTTTGTTAAAATTTAGGATTTCATCTTGGCATAACACTGTGGAACAAAATTTTTTTTCCCAAAGTCTACTCGGATCTGACGTTGCGGGGTGAAAATATAGGCCAAAACAAGAAACCATTTGGCTCAGTTTGTTCAAGTTGGCTCAAATTTTCGAGAAATTAACTTTTGAACTTGCACCTAGATTCATGTGATTTTTTCGACATATCTCGTAAGTAAACTGAGTTTTATTGCACCTGGTGCTGAGGTTTCGATTGTCTCTTCAATATCTACAAATACTTTTTTATGTTTTTTTTTGAATTCTAAGAATGAATATGGAACCAAACAGTAACACTCGGATCTGGTTGCGGAGATATAGCCTTCGGAAGGCGCGGATTTGGTTTTTCTAAAAATCTACATAAGTCAGAAACGCCTCCATTGATATCCAAAATATGGATGTCATATGAAAGGTAATATAATAAGCTACAATATTGATTTAAAAATTTTTGAAATCCGGATCGTAGTTTTTGAGATATTACGACGTTTTTGCAATTTAGACCGATTTTTTTTTTAAAAACCGTTATTTTTCTGAAAAAAGCGTTATTACTCTACAGTCTTATTAACATATTTATAAAGCTCAATTTATCCCCATTAAGATGTTATAACATATAAACAAAAATATTTGACATTAACTCTTTCTTACCGAAAAATTTTTACTGTTTTTGGGAATTTTGTACTCTAACTTGCGGAAAATGCATCCAAAAAGTCTGATTTGTTGGTGAAAGTTGTAAATATTGAAAAGACGAACAAAACCTTAGTACCAGATGCAATAAAACTCAGTTTGCTTACAAGATATATCGAAAACCCCACATGAATCGAGGTGCAAAATTCAAATGTCCATTTCTCGAAAATTTGAGCCAACTTGAACAAACTGAGCCAAATGGTTTCTTGTTTTGGCCTATATTTTCACCCCGCAGCGTCAGATCCGAGTAGATTTTTCCAAAAAAAATTTGTTCCACAGTGTAATTGTACCTCTAATGTAACTTCTTATCTCGTTCTTTAGCTCATAAATTGTTGCTGACTTATTGACAGAGGCATTACTTTTAAGATAACCCCAAAGAAAAAAGTCAAAAAGTGTTAAATCGCACGATATCGGTATTCATTGCTATTTCACGAGATAATACGTCCTGGGAATTTCTTGTGCAATCAAGTTATTGTTGCATAGACTGTGTAGTACCATCTTTTTAGAACCACAAAACGTCCGCTCCCATTTCATTCAAATTGGTTTATAATAACTATATTATAATGGCAGAATAGAGTTCATAAATCATAGGAACAGCTTTACCAGTATCAAAAAAAAAAAACCCTTCAATAATTTCTACTGCCCAAAAATCACACCAAACAGTAGCTCTTTCAGTATACATCGGTTTCTCGACAATCTCTCTTGGGCCTTCAGCGGCTCAAGTGTTACAATTTTGCTTAAGATGCGATGAAAATGGGCCTCGTCAGTGAAGATAATTTTCTTTGAAAAATCGTAATAAAGTTATCTTTCCTCGTACGTACAGCGCTTGCAATATTCCATTCCTGTCTTAACTGAATTACGTGTGTACTCAGATCATTTGTTTGTACGATAGTGAATTGATGTAATTGTTATTTAGATTTTATTTTTCACTTTCATGCTGAAATATCTATTGGCCCACCCTTTATGTAAAAATAAAGAAGCAAGTGTAAAGTTTTGTTTTCGTTTCATTTTCATAATTTTCAGCAATTTTTTGGGCATCTGAAAGAAGCCACCTGACCTCTTTTAACTGAAGTCCTAGCGTAAATGAAACTTACAATAGAAAAGCAGAAAAGATCTGCTTTTTGTAGTTGTTCATCACTTAGTACTTTTTAAAAATGATTCGCTGCATAAGAAAATAGAAAGTTATAGACAGATTTTAATCGACTCTCACTCAAATGTTGCATTTGAGAGAAAAATTTCAAGGATATTGATATTTATTTTTTTTACGTCTATTTTCGCTTGGGAAACATTTTTCTTGCATATGAGATTTTCTTCTAAAACTTAACTTGAGGTATGACTTTTTTTTTATAGCATTCAGTTTTTCAGTTGCATGTTGCAATTGCTATTTTTGTCTTTCATACAATACGTGCAATAAATCTTTAAAGCAAAATGTTGCAACTGTTGATTATATGCACTTTGAATTCAACTAAAAATGTAACTAGACAGTTAAATCTTAAGCAGTAAAAAAGAAAATGCTAAAAATGAAGAAAATGTTGCACAAGCGTAAAATTTTCTCTTGCAGCACTTAATACACTTTCAACTTATTACTAAAATGAAAAAATTAAAAATATAATTGTCTCAACTACTTAAAATTTAAATAAATTAAATCAAAATTCTTAGTCTAGGTCAGCAGTTTTTTGTAAAATATTTAATTTTCTTTAGAAAATTTCTGTAGTCTGCCTGTAGGCAGTAGCAATAACTTTCGTTAGAGAAAAACATAAAATTTGTAGCAGTTGAAGGCTGTTGCTTGTAGATAACAGCCTAAGTAAAGAAAAATACTTACAAGAAACTTGTTAAAAGTTTAAAAAGATTTTTTTTTTTTTATAACATAAAATATTTATTTAGCACTTGGCCGATGTGGCAAAGTTTGCTTGACCTCTGAAGGCAATCAGTGTTGCAAAAATAAATTTTATTTTATGAGCACATCAAGTTTAAACCTTACTGTGATATATTTCAAATTGCAAAAATGAGTTTTTTGTACTGGATATTAACACTTTCATAGACAACTTGGTAGTATTACAATGCTTCATTCGATACATCTCAAATTTGCTGCTCCTATGTTTTCTTTTTTTCAATCTAAGACATATAGTTTCTGACGTTTGCTTGTGGCACAAATTCGTAAGCTTCAATTTGAGTAACATTTTCTTATTGAATAGCTTTCTGCACATTGTGCCACGCCTACTTTTTTTTAACAAAATGGCAAGTGTTTTAATTTCAGTTATGCGAAAAATCTCATTCAGTATGAAAATGAAAAACTTCTAGGTTTTGCTACATTTCAAAGCAGTGTGCACTTCTGAATTGTGTTCACTCGGTTTTCGCATAAAACTGCAGGACTCAAGGCTGCGCTAGTGTCATCAAGTTTCTTAAGAGTTTTTTTCAGGGACCCAAAATAACTATTATTTGGTTTTTTGTGTTTGAAAAAATTGCCCAATTTTAAAGAATATTTTTAAAAATAGTCTTTTAATTATTATTAATATGAGATATTATATTAATTGTCGATAATTATAATTTTTCAATAAATATTTTTTACGTTATACCTCAGGCTGGCTCCGGACATTGGAAAGCACCAAAAGGGTTAAAAACGGTACTTTTCAAGGTGCGGAGCCACCCTAAGTGATGTCTAAAGTTATTTTTCGAGCGTACCCAATCGATTGGGACAAAAAAAAATTTTCCGATAATTTGTCAAAAACGGTCCTTTGCAGGGTCCGGAGATACTCCAAATGATGGTCAAAATTCATTTTCGACCTTTTTCCCTCGATTGGTGCATAACATTTTTTTTCGAAAATGGACCGAAATCGGGCGTTTTTGAGACTCGGAACCACCTCTGATGATGGCCAAAATCTATTTTCGACTTCTTTCCCTCGATTGGTGCATAACATTTTTTTTCCGAAATTGGACCGAAATCGGGCATTTTTGGGGCTCGGAACTACCTCTGATGATGGTCAAAATCCATTTTCGACCTCTTTCCCTCGATTGGTGCATAACATTTTTTTTTAAAAATGGACCGAAATCGGGGACTTTTAGGACTCGGGACCACCTCTGATGATGGTCAAAATTCATTATCGATCTCTTTCCATCGTTTGGTGCATAAAAAAAATTTCCAAAATTTCGAAAAGAAGGCGTGGTAACTCCCATGCTAGCATAAGCTTCAAAACAATATACAGAAAGCTATTTAAGTTAATTTTGGCAAATTAAATGTGAATACGTTTAGTGGAGATAGATTGACCCATTTGTTTTAAGTGGGTGGTGAAACGCCCCCTAACAGAAAAATACGTTTTAGTGCTGAACCAGAAAGCCGACTCTGATGAAATTTTGTACAGACGAAAACCTGTGGAAAAATATTTGCATCGTAATAAACGGTGTCAGCTCCATAACAAGAAAATAAATATGCTTTGCTTTTACAGCTAAATTAATGGACTGATTTTGATGAAATTTGATATGGAGGTAGACTGAAACTTAAGGAAGAGTTAAAGATTAGGCAGAATTATACCGTGATTTTTAGTTTTGGGAACGATGATATTTAATCATGTAAAACGATACTAATCTGTTTTGTATTGTCACTATGTGTGTAAAATGGTTGAATTTACATCAGTGGGTAAGCTCTGGTAGTAATAAATATTTTCCAAAAAAAAAAATTAAATTAAAAAATTTCATAATTGTGTAGGGCGTATTTTGGAGTATTCAAACATCTCGGCTTCTTTAGCACATTATGCTGCTAGTATTAATATCAATATATCCACACATATACTAGGCTGATTGAAAAGTCCCGGGACTGACACAGAGAGGGCGTTACAAATATCGAATCCTTATTATTTTTGACAGCAACTATCCTTAAAAAGGCTAAATGTGAAATTTCATTAACATCTGTCAAGTAGTTTGGTTTTCACAGCTGTCCAAAGTGCATCACCTCTTTGTTTTTTTTTAGCTATGGAACAAAGTTAATTTTGCATTTTGATTAAATATTTTGCTTTGTGATCGGAAAAAACGAAAAGCGAACATTTAAATGGCTCTAAAAACATCACAGCACATCTGCTTCGTCGAAAACAACTGTTTACAGATAGTTTGCTGAATTTAAAATGGGTCGTACGAGCACCAGTGATGCACCACGTTCGGGCACTTCACAAAAGATCATGAGAATTCATCTGATCCTTTTGAAAGACCACAAAGTGTAAGGAAGAGAGCTAGCAGACATAATGAAGTTGTCGATCGGTAGTATTTTCAAAATTTTGCATGAGCATTTCAAAATGAAAAAGATGTGCGCGCGATGGGTGCCACGTTTGCAGACAATTGGTCAAAAGCAATATCGTGACGGTAATTCAAAGCCATGGCAAAATTGAATAAATTGCAATACGAATTGCTGCCCCAACCACCGTATTCTCCAGACTTGGCCTCCAGCGACTTTTATCTTTTTCCAAACTTGAAAAGATGGCTCGCTGGTAAGCGCTTTCACTTTCAATGAAGAGGTCATTGCCGAGACTTACGCCTATTTTAAGGAACTTGACGACGATTACTACAAGAAAAGCATCAAAATGCTCGAGGCCTGCTGTACTCGTTGTATTGAGCTAAAAGGAGATTATATTGAAGAATAAAATCAAACTTTCCGAAAAAATGTGTTTTTCTTTGTTAGGCCCAGGAATTTTCAATCAGCCTAGTATATATCATTCTTTAAGCTTATGGATTAACTCCAATTACTTATTATATATGAATAATATTCTTTTGGGAACATAATTGCACCGATTGTATTCTTCCTCCTTTTTGATTTTGTTTTTTTAAAAAAAAAAAAAAAATTATTGAAAAAGCCTTTATATTTTATTTGTGTTGTGTGCATCATTAAGAGCCAAATCAGTATGTTAGTTAATTAAAATTAATTTTTTACAAACCAGCTACCAGGTAGCACTTCACTTAATAAGGAGCATTAGTTTGTTTACTTCATTGCAACGTCTAGTTCTTCATGAAAGTGGCAACAAGGTGCAAGGGTGGCTTTAAATTTAATTGAATCTTATGCTGGTGCAGCACACTGATGACCAATAAAACTGAGAAAATTGAAAATTTCACAAAAACAGAAAAAAAGAGAAGATTATGGTATAGCTAAAGCACTAAAAAGAATTGGCAAATAGCAAAGAACTTACTGCATAGCAAAGAAGAAGAATAAAAGATAAAAAATAAAAGCTTTGAAGCAGCCAACATTCAACTTAACTTGAATTGAACTTAATTTACTTAATGACGTGCTGCTTAACTTTGCAACAATATTGCAAGGTTATAAAAATGATATTACATTGAAACAAGTTCAAGTACTCGACATGCAAGATGCTGTAAGGGCAGCTACAGCTGGCTTAGTAGAGGTTAAGCATTTGAAATCATTTAAGGTTTAATTAAAATGTTGTGTGTCATTTTTATAAAATTTAAGTTAAAATAAAATTTTTTGATATATGATTTTTTCAGCAATTTTAGTTTTTCTTTTTAAAAAATTCTGAAAAATTTCCTTATCGTTGCATACTTAAATGCTGATATTGTCATTTTGCATGTATGTTTTTGTCAGAGTTTATTGATTTATTATGTTATTTTTTTTTTTTCAATATAACAATGCGATGAAAAAAGCAACTAACAGCAGCATAAAAAAAGTCAACAACATTTCATGATGCTGCGAAAACCAATTTGGTTTTTTTTTTATAATTTTTTTTCGTGGCTTTTGTTCTTTAACTTTTACTTTTATTGTTGAGTGATTGAAAGCATTCAACGCACGCATTTTTTCCGCCTTTCTATGCTTTTGACTACAGAAGATAAATGGAAGCAACACTTTTTTTTTCAGTATTTTATTGTGTGTATAACGCTGACTTTAAGTGGGAGCGCAATTTAGCAGGATTAAGAAAAAAAAAAGAAAAATTCCTTTGATATTTGAAAAATATATCAAAAACGTACGCATATGTATGTAAATGCTATTGAAAAAATGTTTGACATTTCCTAATTATCTTGTTTACTGGCTTGTAAATTGTGTCAATAACAATGGTGTTTTTTTTTTTTTTGAAAAAAAAGCTTTTATTTAATTAAAAAAGCAAGCAGTAAAATAATACGCCAATTATAAGTTATTATTATTAAATATGTATGCACAAAAGTATGCAAGAAAAAAAATTGTCTTATTGTCAATTATGTAATTTAATAAGATATAGAAAATTGCGATGACAGTTAGAAAGTTATTTTACATTTTTTTTTATAGCAAAAACTTTTACATAACAATATTTAAATTGTCAACCATTTATTTGCTGCTTAATGGGTTGACACCTGTCAGCATTTGGTTTTATTGTAAAACTTTTAAAATCCGTTTTGAAACCAAGCCAAAAATGCCAAATATTTTGACATATTGTTTGCCAATTCAGGTTACTCATACGTCATGTTATCTTACTGCTGCTACATAAAGATAAAACATTCAAAAGCAAATTCCAGTTAATACAGTTTAATTGTTGCCAAAAGCTTTTGGCAAACAATTTGAACATAGCAGCTGTTAACCTGATATTTTTGTAACAAAATATTTCAGTTCTTTATTTTTTAATGGAAAAATGTATAACAAAGCGCGAGCAATAAAAATACATCCAACAACTGGCAAATAAAGTTACAGCGCTTTAGTACAACAATTCGCCGCAAGTAATAAATAAATGCCAATGTGTTAATAAATTAAGATTGGCAATGCTGCGCGCATTAATTGTAGCACAGTATAGGTATTGTACTTGTGCATATTTTTCACACGGAAGCAAAGTATCGATAATTTGCTGCAAAGTATCAAATAATTTTTGTTTTTTTTTTTTTAAATAATGCTATTTTTTTTTAAATTTATTAGTGCTTAAAATAAATATTGTTTTCAAAAGTTTCAGTATGTTATTTTTTGTATGTGTAACATATAAGCATTTTTTTAAACATTGATATCTCATGTCCGATGCAAAGTATCACAGATATATCACAATATCTCGAGAGCATTTGAAAGCGCTAAGTAATGTTTCAGTTTTGGTTTCTGGCCGTTCAGTAAAAAAAAAATATTGTTGCACAAAATTTTGTCGACAACTGAAAACTTGAGAATAGTGTAAACAGCATTTAATGAAAAATCATTTATTTAAGATCAAGACGATCACTATTCAACTTCGAGCTCGGACCTAAAACATTTTTTTCTGCGAGTTCGAATTTTCTTTGAACTTCTCTTCGACAATTTGTAAAAGTTTTATTTATTTTAAATTTTACTCTACCACTGAGAAATGACGACATTTAAAGATCGATGTGGCTTAAAAGAAATAAAGGGTGATCTAATAAGAGCTTCCTATGTAAAATACATAGAAATCAATGTATTTATGCAAATCTCTAATTCGGTTCCTACAACACAGTGTTTAAAAATTATTTCGTTCAAATGTTGCCCACGACTAGCACTTAAATAGTCCACTCTAAGGGTACAATTTTCAACAACTCTTTTGAGTATATCAGCCGGTATTCCTTGAATAACACGAGTCTATTCATGATTGAGTCGTATTGAATACTGAACACAAACGTCATATGGACAAGCCATTTGACACATGACACCTGACAAAACTACCCAGTTGAAAAAGGGACCTCATATTGGATCACCCTTTATATCATTGATATTTAATGGCTATTTAGAGCGTTAATAGTAAATTGATTGGTCACTGGCTGCGTGTTTACATATATTTAGAATTCTTTAGTATATAAATCATGTGAAAGCTATTTCTTGTGGGTGATATCATTGATATTTCCATACATCGCATATTTATAGTCTTAAAGTGAATATATTTATATGTGTATGTTTTTATGTATATCGATACTTATCTCCTGTATATTTCTAACGAGTTAATTGAATAAATAACTGAGAAATTCTTTTGCTTCATCTGCTAAATATTTGTTTGTTTGCTATAGTCTGTTTGTTTATCTACTTCTTCCTTGTTGCATTTCTGCACCAACTCTTTCGTTATTTACTTGTGTGTGTGTGCGACAATTCAATGAAGCATCACCAGTATTCTTGCAAGTATGTGTGAATGGCAATTGGTAAACATAAATTGCACAATTTAACTGCATTGCACACTGTCATTGTTTTCACGTTTACTGTTTGTTCGCTGGCAACGTTGCAGCTCATTAATCTCGTGTTACCAATTGATTGTAAAAAGTAAAAAATGCGATAAAAAATTAATTATTTAACGCAGCTGCAGCTATTAAAAGATTTCTTGTCACTTTTAAATTGCTAGCAATGATTTATGACTCGATCGATTACACATTTATAAAATTTTCCATATGACGTCTGAGTAAATTTTTATCTTATTAAGTTTTTAAAGTTGTTTTCTTTTTTTGCAGCGGCCAAAATTAAAATTTTCCATTTATTTTAGTTCTTCAAAAAGGCAAGAGATAAGTGTACTACATTTGTTATGACTAACATCGCACATAAGATATGAGTCGCTGAAGAACATATGGTCTTTGATTTTTATACTTCAACATAAACAATAGATCAAAGGTTACAGCTTGTAAATCACATCTTCTACGAATTGTAAAACATAATCAAAATGTGAGACAACCAAATCAAAAGTCAAGTGTCAAATGTTCACAAAGTGTGAATACTAACAATTTCATATATGTATTAACACCCTCGCCCATACCCATATTAAAAAAAGCACTTTGTCATATTCAATCATAAGGAAAACATATGAGATCATAAATCAGCAATTGCTTTATATTGCGTTAAAATGATTTATATAACGACTTTATGAAAGTTATGTTATTACACAAACACATAAAGATTGGCAAAAATCAACCACCCCAAGGCCCCAAGCTATCACCACCCCTAGCACAAAACGCCCTCTGTATGCGCTAAGCAGACATATCGTAATTATTGTTATGAATGATTATTTATGTATATAAAAAAACACATATTTTAGGGTCTTTTAATTTATTTTTGTGCGTTTTTTGTAAAAATATAAGTAGGTATGTATACTTGTTTATAAATTTACGTAAACACCACCACAAATTTAATTGTTGTTCTGTGCAGAAATATAAAAAATTTCACATGAAAAGAAGATAAATTATATTTATCATGGAAACGCCATCATAAATTTTTTATTTACCTGCACGCACAGCTATGAATATGTGTAATTTTAGATTTATTAAAGCAACGCACACACATGCATTTACACGCACACAAATAGAATATATGAAGTCTTATGCTAGCGCAAAAGCAGCATCAATCAATATTATTGAATACAATAATAATTGCATGTCGCATAATCAAAAGCAAGAATGACAATTTCAAATGTGCTAAATAATATAGCATACTTTTGTGCTATAACTTTGAATTTTGATTTTAAATTAATTTTTTCGTAACAGCAATTGTTATGAGTTTTTAGAGAAATTGAAGAAAAATATTGAGTTTTGCTTAGAAGTGGTAAAATTATTTTATATTCCCAAAAATCAATGCTTTTAGTGAACCTTAATATAAACTAGAAATTTCAATACTGAACCAAATCAAAGCTGAGTTTCCTTACTTTATTTGTAACTCAATTTTTAGGAAAAAAATAAGTTTTGTAAGTTGAAACAAGAAGTATAATGCTTTACAGCAATAAAGCAAAAGTAGTAATTAAGTAAAAATATTTCCATAAGCTTCTTGTTTCAGAATTTAAAATATTTAATCTCAGTTTTGATGAAATTAAACGCTAAGTGTTAATAAAATTCTCACTTACAAGCCTATGACCTGCAAAAAAACCAAGTTTTGGGCATTGGACGCTTGTGGTAGAGTCAGCTTTGTGTAAAATTACATACTTTAGAAAATTTTGTTTCACATGACGTATGAATAACAAATAATTATTTTAAAAATACGCAAATCAAACTGTTAAAAACAATATTTCTTTATTTGTAGATATTCAATGATAGTGAAAATGTTTTTTTTAGCAGAACTTTGATTCCGCTCATTTCTGTGCGTTCTTTAAAAAACAAGTTTTAAGAATCGGAGTCCGCCTTCACTCGAAATTAGCAGCCTCAGCTTATTCATCTATTTTTTTGTTTATTGTGACGCATAGGTAGAATTCGGTTATGAAAAATTTTTAAGTTTAAGATGAAAAAAAATTCAGAGTACCATAGTAAGAAAAACCATTTTAAGCTACGGAATATTAAAATCAATTCTATAAATATTTTTGTTGATGGACTTCAAACTATGAAATCATAGTTTCGATACAACATAACCTTCTGATATATTATTATTTTCATTTATTAGTGTACGCTACATAAGAAATACAGTTTTGAATAATGGCTGCATGAGACAAAGCCGCGTTTCTTCAAAAAATTTATTAGGTGTTCTTTTTTTACAGTACCTTAACATTAACTTGAATAATATATTTTTCATTAGAATCCTTTAATTTTCTTTAAACTATATCTGCTGCTATTTAATTTCATCTACAGTATATTTCGTAGTTATCGTCCCTTTAATCATCAACATTATCACCATACACAACATCATCAAAGCAAAGTTTGTCGCCATTATTCATTTAAAAAAAAAAACAATATTTATAAATAACATTTTTCTTTCGTTGTTGTATCTTCTCATTCTTTCGTTGTGTTGTGTTCTTTGTGCCTTAAAGCCACTGCAACGTCATTTTAACAAGAATAGCAAAAAATTATGATTATGATGGTGTTGCTAGCTAGTATTGGTGGCAGTGGTAGTGGCAGGGCTAATATGGCGACATTCAACCTCGTACTTAAGAAAATTTTATTTAATGTCTTTCCATTTGGCTGACGACATCGAAAAAATTTGGAATTTCCCCAAGAGTTGCTAATACATTTTTGCTTTTATTTTATTGGTAATTTTACTTGTGAACATTTTTTTGCTTTTTTTTA
Source organism: Meiosimyza platycephala (assembly GCA_963662105.1). Classification (NCBI taxonomy): domain Eukaryota; kingdom Metazoa; phylum Arthropoda; class Insecta; order Diptera; family Lauxaniidae; genus Meiosimyza; species Meiosimyza platycephala. The sequence goes on along the minus strand of OY759208.1, from coordinate 99,822,903 downwards.
CTTTTACTTTAAGTATTTTTCATTGCAATGGCGCATTGAGTCATTGTTAGTTGCCTTATTTATGTGTATCTTTGGATACACATACATACATATGTACATTACAAATGGTTTGTTCAGAAAGTCTGTGTCTGTTTGTGTGTGCGTATGCTTCATTGTGTTTGTGATTTATTTGATGTTTTGTGAGACTTTTAATTAAAACTATAATGTTAGGGAAGGTACCATACATATGAAGTTGGAAGAAACTTTCTTCTATGATAGATTAATTGAAAAGAGAGAGAGAGAGACATTATTTTGACGAGAACCATTTTTTTTAATGTTTAAACTGTCTACAGGGTGCATTATATAATATGTCAATTAATAATTATTAGTAATATTGTACTAACTTAATAATTTTTTTTTATGTATTATAATTTGTATTTTAAACTGCATATTTAAGTTGTTTGAATATTCCTTAAATTTATAAAAATTGATTCAATTTCATATTCCTCCTTCCATTATAAAATAAACATACGCTAAGTTTTTTTTTTCACATATAAAACGTTATTTGATACCACCCAGCATTTATTTATTTAAAATAGAATATCAAATTCTGGCAGCCTAAAAGTATGCTTTGCATTGAGTTGTCTATGCCAGGGCAATACGGGTAATAATAATATGCATACACATACAAATGCTAATACGAACGCTAGCGCACAAAACATAAAAGTTATAAAAATAGATTGCTGCAGACAGACTTAGATATAAGCAACGGTACCCATCCCAGTAAACACTTGTAAGTGCGAAAGGGTTAATATTTCACTAATTGAAATGGTTTTAATAGCGCGTGAGCTCATATTCAATTGTTCGGTGATACGGAAGGAACAGATCGAAGGTATTAACTTTCCAAAGTTATACGCTTCTAAGCCACAATGAACAGTCTCAAGTCGTCAGCGACTGAATCCAAATATTTTCCAAATGTTTTCTGGGATATTTGTTACAAATTTCAATGAAATTGAATATTTTCGCACTTTTAACATTTATTTGTATGCAGTAGGGTAGGTATTTCCTTGTAACTGTATGTATTTTTGTATGTCGTTTGCAAAACATTGAGCAGAATATTACAAACAATATTATTGTTAAATATTTTATTGCATGCAGTGAAATTGAAAAAGATGTCGTTGCCCCTAAAAGTTGACTATGACAAAGTTTGTATGTTGTTTCTGTGAAAGTTATGTCATTGTGTTTGTTTGTCCAACAAAAATGAAAATTTCAACTTTGTTTTTCGATTGTGGTGATGCGGATATTTTGCGGCAGCAGCTAATAGTAATATTTGGTTTTATTAAAAATATTACTAATGCGGAATACCTTGTAAGTAGGCTTATGAAGATCGAAAGAGGAATTTTTTTTTTAAATGGGCTTGTAAAATTTTTGTTTCCCCATTTCATTTTATTTACGACATACTACTAATATTTCTCATACCATATAAGTCATATGAAATGAAAAAAAAAAAATATATGTAACACTCATACGACCTGTTGGGTGTTAAGAATTTAAAAAACAGCATTTCATTGAAACGATGTACTCACTCTCAGTGAACTTAATTGTATATTCAATGTACACAGTTTCACAAAAAAATAAATGCTTATGCCTATTATTTTTAATTTTTTTCTTAACTTTTTGTTCAAATACAAGGGTAAATATTTCAGCTTCGATGCTACAGAAAGCTAAAACTCCTTTAATTGAAACATATTTTAATGTGCCCTAAACGAATTCAAGTTTTGGTTTGTGGCCGCTTAAAGAATCGTACAGTGGAACTGAGTTTGGGGTGCTTAAAAAAATTTTTTTTTAAAGTATGATTTTTTTCTTAAATGACTAAGTGTTGTATTTTTTTGCAGCATAAATATTAAAAAAAAATATAAAGAGAATATTTTTGCTTGACTTTTGTGAAAGGTTTCGACAAAGTAATGGAAAATGTACAAATGAATACTTTTGACACTTTTATGTACAGTATTTTTTTGCATGCTTTTAGTCAAAGTTGATGCTTCATTAACATTTGAAGTAAATCATATTCGTAGTCAGCCTCAGTTCAAATGAGTCATGACTGTAGTACGCCTCAGTTGAATCATTTTTGTAGCTAAGGGGTGTCCTCGTTCAGTCAGAAATCTATTATAAACGGAAACAGTCATTCATAAAATCAGTCAATTTCATAGTTAAATTAGCAACAGTTCAATTTATTCACTTGCTCAGTGAAGTTAAATCAAATGATCAAATAAAGGCAATTATAAAATGAACTGCGAATATAGGCAGAATTACAATCGAAAAAGTCATAATTGAAGTTGGCTAAGTGACAAAGTCAGTAACAGTTAAAGTTAGTGAAAGCTGATGTCAGCTACAGTAGAAGTCAGTCATTCCCAAAGTTAGTCATCCTCAAAGTCGATCGCACACAACCGTGAACGTAAAAGGTGTCACTCATTGGCATTTCGTTGATTTATGTTGCTGTTTTTTTTTATTTAAAACCACTAAAATCAATGAAGGGAGGGAAAAGTGAAGGCAAGTAAAGAAAACAAATTGTTAATGAGCCGCAAAATATTTCTAATTTGCTACAGCTTTTCACACATACACCCACATCAACACACACAACGTTAGAAAACTTCGATTACTTCAATGGACTTTAAATGTCGTTCAGCTACGAGTATTAAATCACTCACAAAAACAACAACAACAAAAACAGCTCTACTGAGCCTTTGCTTACCTAAGCTGAATATATGTACTCATACATACATACATACACATATGTATATGGAAGTGTGTGTGTTGGTTGTATGTTTTTACTACTAGTGTTGCCTTTGCCATCGTTTATTTTGCTACCGTTTTACTGTTTTATCGCACTTTATTCAACTTGGTGTGTTGTTGTACCATTGCTTCGTGCTGTATTTTTAAGGGTTAACGTCTGCCATTGTTGGTTCAATACCAAAAAAAAAAATTACGAAGAAAAAAACAATATAAATTTTTCTAGGCTATCGCCTTGCGTCAACTTTGAAAGGACATAAAGGACGTCGCCGTCATCGTCAACAAAAATGTTGTTCGGTCGGTGTGTTGGAAAATAAATGGGCGCGTTTGTTAGCAAAACGTGATGGTAGTAGCGGTAGCAACGCCAACAAAAATATAAAAGCAACAACTATTGGCATTGTATTACAACACAAAGTGCAAAAAGTTCTTCGCACTACAACAAATAACAACTTTTGTGCGCCAATTACGGTTTTGTGCCAATGAGTTATTGAGGTTTTAAATGTTGCTGTTGCTGTTGCTGTTGCTATTGTAAAATCGAGCTTCCTTTTCTAAAGGCTAAGTTTATATTAAAATTAATTTTGTTGGCAATTTTTTTATGTTGCAATAAATGAGGTGTCGATTGAGAAAAATGAAGAAAGTGTCTGGGCGGTGAGAAAGTCCATTTGGATTTTTTGCTTTAACCTGTTCCTGCATCATTGTTAAAAGTCTGGTTTTTTTGAAAACAAAAAAAAAATCACACCTATTTATTTGTACTTTGATTGAGAAAGTTAAAAATTAAGTAAATTTTCTTACCATGTCGTATGAGTAACATTTTGTTTTTAAAATTAAATCAAGTTTCTATCGGTGCTAAGAAAGTTATATTCGGAATTTCCCGTTCAAGGGTACTAAGGTCACAGAACTTAAATTATTTAAATTAAATCAAGTTTCTATCGGGGCTAAGAAAGTATTCTTCAGATTTTCCAGTCCAATGCTACTAAGGAGACAGAGCTTAAATTATTTACAAAAGAATTGGTTTTATATATTGTCGCAAAAATGCAACCGCTCAATTTTCTATATGTTCAAAAAGACTTAGGAAAGTTCACCAAAAAATGTTCTTTATCTGTGACTAAATAGAAATACATACATATATCTAAAGTCGACTTATGACAAATGAAGCAAAGTCTGTTTTTCTATATCTTTTTGCCAACATTATGAATTTTCAATTTTGAAGGCAATATTGAGACCTAATTGAGTGTTCAAACAAATCGTTTAAAAATTAAAGAGGAACTTCGCTTTATCTTCAATTGCTTTAAGTTAATTAAAGTTGCTTTTTATTTCCTATTTTCAAAAAGATTTATTTCCTTATAAATGAAAAAAAAAGTTTTTTCAATATTGTTTCATATGTCGTATGCGTAATATATAAAAAAAATTGAAGGATATATTAGTTTCAATTTATTCCGTAAATATTTTCAGTTCGATGCGAAAGAAGACACTAAATTTACAAACTATTTTTGAATACTGAGCTAGTTTAAAAGAATGAATCAATTTAACTCATGGCTGGAGAAAGAATTTTGAGTTTTGAGTGATTTGAAGAAAATTTATGTAAGTTATTAAACATAATATTCTACTTTATATACAAGATGGAAGCCTAGCAGTATGCGTGTATTATGCGTAAAACTAGCCTCTTTCACACAAGCTAACCAGTTTTGCAGAAAAACTTATTTTATCATTTTCTTTTTAATGAAATATAACTTCAATTATTTAATAGTTAACATATCGTATGAGTTACTTTAAGTAAGAAATCCACTATCAAAGTTAAAAATGTTCAATCGTTTAAGCAACATATATTTATATAAAATATTTATATAAAATATTTATATAAAATATCTGTTTACTATTCTTATCAATCTAATATTGCAGAAGATGCAAAGGAAAACACTCTATTTGAACAACTTAGCTAAAGAAAGGGTAAATGGAAAATTAAAGAGCGTATAATCAAAAATAAAACTTCATGTATAAGATAAGTCATCGAAGTCTAGCTGCAAAATATGTTCGAATATTTTTTTCTTCAATAAAAAAAGTTTGTTTCATTAAATGCTTAACATGTCGTATGAGTGACTTATTTATACAAAAGAACATTATTTTTTATTCGTTCTAAGAAGTTTGTCTGTAGATATTTCTACTGCGTTGCAATATATATACACATATGCATATACTTCAAGTACCTTTTTAAATCGAGATTCTCAATAATATGGCTTAAATCATTACAATTTCACGTAAAGTTGAAAAAATTTATGATGTTCCACATCGATTCATCAAATTATTAACGTAAATCGAATTCAAATTGCCATACATGATTGTAAGCTATTAGAAAAAATTTCATATTTTGAATATATTATTTAAATAGCCAGCTTAATGAAAAATAAATAAAAAAATATTAATTATATATGACTTGCGTTCAAAATTTATGTATACTGCGTAGCGGAATATTCGTTAAAGTTTTAGTTGAACTTTCCACTTAATTTTGCAATAATTCCTCTATACAAAACTCTAAATAATTAAAATATAAAAGGTTTGAGCTAGCAATTATAAACGCATAATATTCAATTATTAATATGAAACTAAGCAACAGTTAAGTGAAAATTAAAACTCAGAAAAAACCCACACACAGTCAAATGCCGAAACAATTAAGGAATACGCTTTTAAGCAGCCACACATGACACTACTTAAATATTAACAACTTCATATTTACAAAAATATAACGTGCAGACAAAGAGCTTTGTACATATGTATGTGTTGGTACACATGTTTGCCTTGTTTTCATATATGACGTATGTATGCAGACTAATTTACTTAAATACATGCTTAAGTTATTATTAATAATTAGCCTAATTTACGCCAACACCACTTTCAAAAATACTAAACAACAAAGAACAAACAAAAAACAATGTTACCACCAACAAAACTATAGCGATATTTAGTGCCAGTTTATCAAAAAAAAATATTATCACATTAAAAACATAATGAAAAATAAATCAAAAACAACTTCCGAGTTAAAAAAGTTTTTCAAGCAGAAAATAATTTTCACTTCCAGATTGCTACTATCTTTTTGTGCGTGTTCACAGGCTCTGTGAGAAAATTATGCTTTTTATGAGACTTAAACTTATATATATATATCTCTATAATAAATCTCTAAATAACCCAAAAACTCTTAAATTTTACTGCATTTTTTACTTTGGTTAACAGTGCGTATGTGTAACATCAAATAAAAGCTTCACTTGTTTTGCTAGTGGTTGCTCAAAATTTCCAACAGGGCTATGCATGTGTGAGTATGTTCGTTATATAAACTTTTATATTACAAATTGAGCTCTTTATAATCGCGTTAACTCAAATCCCATTATTGAATTTTTGCGGTCCAATTAAAACAACATATATGAATTTTGTTTGCCAAAAGACAAATATTAATTTTTGTTTTTCATTATTTTCAAAAGTTTTGAAAACAAAACGCTGCTCATATACGAATCAATTAAAATTATGCAAATCTGCGTGAAAAAACTGCAAATATTAAAAGGATAAAATTATTTTAAAAATGTAAACAAAGAACTGTAATTTGTAGCATACTTCTCTGCATATACATTATGACTGAAGTATTTTTGCGCGACTTCAAATTGTAAGTGTTTCGCGGTATTTCCTAAGGCTTTACAATGTTACGAAAAGTGTGGGTCATAGAGTATTTCTTGGTGACAATGATTTGATATTAAATTTTCTTATTCTAACCCGAATTCTTTTTCAATTTGGCTGTAATCTTAGCAGATTTTCAATGAAAAAAGATATTTATTCTTAAAGATATTTAGTAGAGCTTTTCAGTCTTATACCTATGGAAATTTCTGTTGAAATTCACCGGAGAAACATTTGTCATGTGCAAGGATTCCTGAACTGAGCTAAAAAATTTTCAAGTTTTTAGTTTTATTTAAAAATATCTTACACATTTTTTTTTGGCGTATCTAAAATAGAAGCAACGAAATAATTGAGGGCAGACTGGCGCCCATAGAAATCAGAAAAACATGTCTGATTGACTATTTCATTCTCTTACTTAATGACCACAATGAAAACCAAATTAGGTAAAGAGTGAAAACTTTGGAGAGAATAAACCCAAAATAAATATTAAATACTTTAACAAAATCTTACACTGCTTTTTAAAGTTTCATTCATCAAAATTCGCAGCTTTTTGCTTAACAGTAGGTTTGCTTACAAATAGATTAAAGAGGAAGATATTCTATTTGCGAAAAGTTACCCTTATTGCAAAAGAAATCAAATTAAAAATTACTCAATTTTATCGTAATTTTTTTTTTTTTCATTGCTTTATTAAAAAATTATGCTGATGTTAACGCATCACTTGATTTGCCACCTTATCTTCAGTGATGTGTTTTAATTTAATTAAAAATTGCAACTTCAATAGTCTCGGGCGGCGCTTATCCGCCAGCTACTTAACAAAATTTTCACATCTTTAAATAAACCTGGCGGCAAATTAACGTAGCGACAAACTCACAAACGCCAATACACACACACACACCCACACCATTAAATTTGCTGGAAAACAGAAAAAAAAAACACGCGCACAACGGCAGTGGCAACGACGACTAAGATAGTAACATTGTTGCCAACGCGTAATCGATTTAATGGCGCGAAATAATTATAACAACAATAAAAAAAAAATGCTACATTCTACATCCTACCGTTGTCAATCGACAGCGTTGACTGACTCAGCGCTAAGTCAGCATTATCATCTTCTTCATTATCCTATAGTCAACTGAATCATGAACATTTAATATGAAAGAGTTGATAGGGTTGCCATACGCTTATAATCTCGCTACTAAAGGAAATTTTTGAAGTTTTCATTTTGATTTTTAATTTCACAACGAAGCCATCGTCGACATCAGTGTTGCCTTGGCTTTAGCTTTTATAAAGGGAGAAATTGTACGAAAATAATAACAAAAATATTTTTAAGCTGTTGAAGGGTGGTGTCCCTATCAATTTACTAATTAATGAGCAATATATACACAAGGATATTGAGTAAGGAAAATCTTGTAACAAAAATTTTAAGTAAAATTAATTTAAATAGTGTTGAAGCATAAGGGACAATGCACTTTTTTGCTATAAATAGTTACTGAATGATTTGTATTTAATACAACAAAACTGTTTTTTATAGCATGACAGTCCCAGAAAACGTAATTGAGAAGGATATTGACTGATACGTGGATATGGGTGGAATCCTGAAAATAGCAAAGTATGAATAGGAAGTGCAATCAATTGTTAGGTTATGTTAGGTAGGAGTGGCACTCAGTTACGATACCGACTCACTTAGACCAAATGTGATCCATTGTGATACCACAGGGTTTCTGACTATACCCTCTCGTTGAACCAACCAAATTTCGCAATAAAACTAAATATCTGACCTATACTAACATGTCTAAGGTCATCCAGGTCATCAAATCAAAACGAACCAAGTGTTTTTTGGCGTTTTCTAGCAAGAGCTGGGCAAGAGCAGAGAAAATGTTTAATGTTTTCCTCTTCTTCTACATCTCCACAACTTCTACAAAAGTCAAAGGACCTAACACCTAATCTCTCCGCATGTCTGCCGAAGAGATAGTGGCCAGTTATGACTGCAACAACTGACGAGACGCTATGTCTAGTGCGGGAAATCAGCTCTGACGAACGCTAAGCCAAATCTGCCTATTTATATTGCAACTTGACCCTTGAGTCCATCTTTTGTTAGCATTTTTTACCATTTCTTCTTTAAGAAGTAATTTACAGGTAGCAAGTGGCATGCCTACACCTTCCTTGTACTGAGGAACTTGTGCAGTAGTCCCTTGCCTAGCAAGTTCATCTGCTTTGTAATTACCGTCAATGTTCCTGTGCCCTGGCACCCGGATGAGGTGAATGTTAAAATGATGAGCTATCTCATTTAGAGACGAGTGGCATTGTTGGGCCACTAGTGAGTTTAGGAAGACTGATTCTAGAGATTTGATAGCAGCCTGACTATCTGAATAAATGTTTATATCCTTTCTGGATACAACATTCATCCTCAGCCAGGATGCTACCTCTTCTATCGCCATAACCTCTGCCTGAAAAACGCTACAATAGTCTGGTAACCTCAAAGCAATTCTTATCTTCAGTTTCTTAGAGTAAATACCATAACCCACCTGGTTATTTAGCTTGGAGCCATCTGTGTAAAAATTTAAATGACCTCTTCTGCCCGTGAGCCCTCCCTTCCAGTCATTCCTAGATGGAATGTGAGTTACGTAATACATATTGAATGAGATTACTGGAACAATGTAGTCCAAGTTAGAGGGTACCGAACTCAAGCTATGAAGAATAGTTGAGTGTCTTGTTCTACTTTTGGACCAGCAAACAGTTTCCCTGAGTCTAATGGCATCCGTTTACCTAGCAGGTCAAGAGGAACGAGATGAAAGAGGACCTCCAAGACGTCAGTCAGTGTAGTCCGATAGTCCACTGATACACATGGAAGCTGCCCTTTGAGCCCTTTGCAATTATTTGTAATAGGTGACCTTGTTTAAGACAGGCCACCACACCATAATGCCATATAACATATTCAGTCAAATAACCATTGAATAATGCGAAGTGATAACCCCCATCTTCCACCTACCGCTTTTTTACAAGAGTATAGCGCTACAGTTGCTTTCCTAACTCTTTCTACGACATTTATTTTCCAACTTAATTTGCTATCCAATACCAGACCAAGATACCTTGCACTACATTTAAAAGCAAGTCTAGTGCCATTAAGCGAAGGCGGTTCTAAAATTGGAAGTTTGTGATTCCTAGTAAAGAGTACTAGTTCAGTTTTGTTCGGATTTACACCTAAGCCAGCCTCTTCTGCCCACGAGACGAGTATGTTTAAGGCATCTTGAAGAATTTCAGAATCAATCGTTAACATATGTACCTAATTTTATAATTTTATGTTAAGAACTTTAAAAAGAATTAGTTTTTGAAATAAACTTGTCGAAAATGTTCATTGCATAAAAAAAGGTAGTAGCAATTGAAATGTTCATTAATCCTTTGAGGCAAAATATTCTACTGGTAAGTTATTTAAATTGATATATCAAACTTTTAATTCAGAAACAAATTGGAACTTAGGGTGCCCACTTGACTAGACAAGTAATCAAAGGTCTTAATTTTATTTTAATTTTTGACATCATAGGCATTAATTTCGCAACATTTGTTGCTTACAAAAAAAAAAACCACATAAATTCCAAGCAGAAACTATGCAATTGACAATTTACAATCTTTCACGGAGAAACCCAATGCTCATACTTTTGCTTTCAAAACAAAAAAAAAAACTTACTTTCAAACTTCAAATTGAAAAAAAAAGTAAAAATAAAGAATTGAACAAAAATAGAAACTTTAAAACTTTTACTCAGCGTAAATCTTGCGCAGCGCATCGCCAACAAAAAGATTATCGAATACAAAAGAACGAACTAAACTTTCACTGACACCTTAGTTGCAATAACAACAACAACGTCCCCAACTATCCGCAATCCACAAGTCAAGTAAAATTTTCACACCAACAAAAAACTGCCAGCTATACTTTCATACCACAAACTATGAAAGGGACGCATGTAGGTGTAACAGCAACAACAAATAAATCGATAAAACTTTAGACAAAACTTTTGCACAACAATTTCATTGCTGAGTAGCTAACAAAAACGAAAAATACTATAGCAGCATTTTAGGCTGTCTGCTTCTTTAAAATTAGGTAACGACAACAACGAATTGTTGTTGTTAAACTTAAGGGAATTTAGAGGAGGTGCATAAATTTTTCATTTTCTACTTTACTATAGCGTAGCGTAGAGAAGATATAGCAACAGAGTATGTATGTGTAGGAAGCGGAAACAGCAGCCATTCATTTTTTAAATGTCATACAAATAAACAAAAAAAAAACAAAAAGGGTTTTCTTGGGTGCTTCAGAAATATTTATCGCTTTGCAGTTATTTTTTCTTTTTTCAATTTTTAGTTGGCATACTCAAAAGTATGCTACAAAAAAATTTTTTTTTTTTGCAGATATTTTCATTCTGAATTCCGTGGGAAAAACTTTGCCTTAACAATTTTGAATAATAAACACAAAATGCAATTTGTGCATGCATAATGAAAGACGAAAAAGAAGATAACAACACAGAAGTAGGCGAATGTTGTATGGACTATGGAAAAATTGTGCTACTTCTACTGTTACTGCTTTTGAAATGGTGTGATTTGGTACACAGAAAAAACCATTTGTTTGAAAATAAAAATCGTTTATTTTATATAGAGCAATTAAATATTTCCACTTAAATTTCGTAACAACTTTGACTGTCCGCTTTTATTAAATCAAAAAAAAAATTTAAAACTTTTAAAAATCGTCAGTGTTTCCTGTTATTTTCCCATGGTACTTCAGTGTTCTGAAAGAGCTATGCATATGTTTGCTATGTTAGGGTTGAGTACGTGCAACAATTCGATTATATGAAATGTTAAACGTCTAAGTTGAAAAGCAAAAAGGAAGCTAAAATTACAAAAATATTATAATGTAGGAAATTGGCCTACACAATGGCGCAAGAGCTAACTGCGGTTGTTTGCGCTTCATTTTTGCACCACTCAATGAGGTCATTTTGTGGTAATTATTAACACTAATTGAAGAGAAATTTTCAAGTATTTTTTTTGGTTTTCCACTAAAATCTTTTAATTTACTGCATAGTGCGAGTGAAACATTTGTGGTGTGCAATGCAAATCATTTGGCAAAGCGGAAAATTAATTATTGCAAGGTAAACACCAAATATTTGAGACTCACTTTTAGGCGCTGCTTTTTTAGGTTAGTACATACATACATATATCGAGAGAATAATATATATAAATATACAGCTAACAATGATTAAGTTATTTTAAAAATATGCCTAGAAATATGGCAATTTTACATTGCTACAAGACGCAAATTTTCTACTTTTCTCAAGGCATACTTTTAGGTGTTAGTCTTATTGAAGAGTTATAAATTCTCATAAAACTCAAATAACTTCAATATAGACTACTTAAAAATCATATGACTTATAACAAAAAAAAAAAAAAAACCGTAAAGTATGCCATAAATTTGGTCTTTAACATTTCTTTTTGTTTTAAGCTGACTGCCAATTTAACACTCAAGTCGTTGACCACTTGTAAGCTGCGCCAATAAATTCCAATTTATGACCTGATAATTTAAATCAAAAAAAAAAAAATTATTCGCAGACATACAAATTCTTCAAGCGTCCAACGACCGTAGCGTTTTTTTGTTGTTTTTTTTTTTTTGTAAATTTATTCCCTCTAGCCTGCTATAAATAAACTTTTTCAAGTCAGTTGGGCCGCTATTCTCATGATACCATTTTATGGTGATTTTTTGTGCTGATTAAAATTGAAAACTTAAATTGAAATCGATAGTTCGAGTTGCAGTACGAACGCGCACACATAAATCACAAACTTTCAATCGCAACCACTCTGCAATTTTGTTGCTCAAGTTAGATACCATGCGGTGTAAAATTGCATTATTTTGTGGCAATTATAAATATATAATGCGTATACTCGGGTGTGCAATGTGAACGTAAAAAAAAATAACTACACTGACCAACAAAACGGTTGCTGCGAAAACTTTTCTCCTAAGTTGCTTATTCGAAATCTGTTTGGTTTTTCTAAAGGTCTTCAATTTTGAAATTTCCAATTTAGCTATGGTTTTGGTAAAAAAAAAATTTTATTTTTGCCGAAAATATTTTTTTACAACCCAGTAATGAGTGTTATCGAGCACTTAATTTTTTTTTTTAAACTAAATTTATAATCGAAAACCTGACTCATATTTCTTGCTTCATATCTTCTAAGCTTTTGTAGAAAAAAATATACACTGAAAAAAAGTTTTTTAAAATTTTTTTTCGGTGTATTTTTTTTTTTTTTTCTCAAAGTCACGTGAATCAGTAAAAAACAAAAGTCTACAAATTTTCGTTATTTGTAAAGTGATTTTAAAGACAGTAAAATCTACTCTTTGCACTTTATTAAATTGGGAATGTACTAAAAAAAGTAAATTTATACTGAAAATGCCAACAGTGTCTCATATATGTATCAAAAAGTTGAGGACTCTTAAATTTGATTTGCATAGCCGTGTACAGCACACTCGATTCAGTTGAGAATTACATTATTTATTCAAACGACAAAAACCTTGTCGATCAGTGTTAACAGTGTTCCACTTTCTCAGTTTCTGTTCGAGTTGCTAATTTGATTTCAAATTTTGATTCCATTTGATTGGAAAATGCGGTTAGTGTCAATGGAGATAAGTTAAATCGTTAAAAGTTGAGTTTGAGTTTAATCAACTTGATGTTGGTGATTTTTTGCTTCTCGCTGCTGCTTTCAGTAGAAAGGAAAATTTTGAGGTTTCATGCACAGATTGAAATTTGATTTTGTTAGAGTCATTTAAACGTCATTAAATATTTGATAATGATAAAAGTTTTTTTTATTGACAATATGTATAATTTTTGTTTCTAAGCAACTGACACTAGTGTGGCTAGATTGCATTAAGTATTTATCAGAATTTTACAATTTAAGTAACCAAATCTAATACATATATAAAATTCTCGTGTCACAGTGTTAGACTCCAAACTCCTCCGAAAGAGCTTGACCGATTCTTATGAAATTTTGTGTATATATTCAGTAGGTCTGAGAATAGAAAGTAAACTATTTTAAAAATATGTTTGTATGAGGGCCACTCTAAATTGCCTATATTCCTATATCAATTTAGAGTGGCCCTCATACAAACATATTTTAAAAATAGCATTTTCACAAAGACCGCTTAATTGATTCACATGGAATTTATACCACGTGGCTTTTATAGTAAGAAGCATAACTTAAGTTACAAAATTTAGGGTGGATATTTAGGGTGGCCCTCATACAAACATATCTTTAAAATAACATTTTCACAAAGTCCAGTCAATCGATTCACATGGAGTGTACAGCACATATTTTTTAAATTAAGAGGCATGGCTTAGGTTATAAGACTTTATTTAGGGTGGCCGTTATACAAACATATTTTTAAAATAGCATTTTCACAAAGACCACTTAATCGATTCACATGGAATATACACCACGTGTCTTTTACATTAAGTGAAATAGCTAATGCTATAAAGCTTTTATTTATGATGCATATTTAGGGTGGGCCTCATACACACATATTTTTAAAAAAGCATTATCACAAAGACCATATACTCGATTATTTTGGAATTGACACCACGTGTCTTTTATATTAAGAGTCATAGCTTAGGCTACAAAACTTTTGCTTAGGGTGCATATTTAGGGTGGTCCTCATACAAAAATATTGTTAAAATATAATTTTCATGTAGGACGGCTGATCGATTCACACTGAATTCACACCATGTAGCTCTTTTATATTAAAAGGCAAAGCTAAGGCTACAAAGTTTTAATTTAAGGTGGCCCTCATGCAAACATATTTTTGAAATAGCATTTTCACAAAGACCACTTACTCGATTCACATGTAACTTACACCACGTAGCTTTTATATTAAGAATAATAGCTTAGGCAATAAACATTTATTTGGGGTGGCCCTTATACAAACATATATGTATATAAACTATTATTTTCATGAAGACCGGTCAATTGATTCACATGGAATTTACACCACGCGCTATTTTATGTAGGGTGCATATTTAGGGTGGCCGTCATACAAACATATTTTTAAAATAAATTATTTTCGAAAACCTCTTAATCGATTCTCATGGAATTTACACCACGTGGCTGTTATATTTAGAGGCACATACTTAGGGTGGCCACATACAAAAGTATTTTCTAGATAGAATTTTCACGAAGATTTCATAATTGTTTTTTAAATGTTTCTAATGGTCTATAGAAGGTTTTTGCAAAGTTTGGTTTAGAAAAATGGGCAGTGACACGCCCTTCAAAATCATATTACTTATATCCCATCAAGTACTGGACGCAGATGAATGGGACTTGATATAAAAAGTCCTGGCAAAATAAGTTTCACTGGAAAAATGGGCTGTTTTGCTTATACATTCCATCGCATAAGTTCATATAATATCCGGAACAACTACCGGAAAGGGCAAGACAACGTCTGCCGGGACAGCTATTAATATCTATAATGAATGACATTTTTTTGATTTTTATAACTTAGACAGTTTATGGGAATTAAGCCCAGATTGCAAACGAATTTGACTGGCTCTTATTTTTTCAGTTCTTTTTTTATAGATGATGACAGTATAATAACTACATTTATGTTAAATACTATTTTTTTTATTGTAAAACGTTTTTTATTTAAGATTAAGTACTTCAATTCTCGCGTGGAAGATATTTTGTAAAGATATAGTTGGCGTCAAATCAGCTGATAATCTTTAGGTACGCAAAATTAAGTGTATTTTCCTGGCTTCACTGTTAATATGATCAACACACATCAATGAAGAGTTATGCTAGGCCCAGCTTTTAAGCAGGATTGAAGTGAATTTAAAAGTTTTTATTTTTATTTAAGTATTTCATTATTTAATTAGCCATGAGAACCGCACACGCTTCGGCCAAGCAAGATAAGATGCTGATGGGTCTAAAATCATTTGGCTCACTAGCTGAAGTTTTCTTTGACACTGGGATGACTAAGGCAATTCTCCAAGCCTGAGGGTATGTAGCGAAAGTAAAGCAATGATTTACAAACTGCGTTAAGGGACTGATAAAAGGAAGAAAGATAAGTTTAATAAATGTCAAAGAAATTTCATTCTCTCCAATAACTTTCGATTTAATTTTCATTTTACACTTGCTGACATCATCTTCATTAACCGCAGAGAAATGAAAAGTTTGTAGAACAGAAAGTCAATATTGCTAGTTGAAAACACAAGAGAGCTTATTAGGAAAAAACAATTTATGACGTCAGAAGCGACAATTACACTAAGCAGTGCTTTTCTTACCAATTTCCAATGCTTTCAGATTTCTCAATAAGATTCTTAGCAACAAGAGATGAGCTAAAGCTTATAGAGAAACAAATGATTTGTGATATACTAGTAATACGAATTCATGTATATGGACTTCTTGCCAATCTGCAGTTTTCCCAATTTTCCGCAGTAAGATGTTTTTTTCTACAGGTTATTTTGTTTAGCTTTTAAATGGAATTTTCGATGCGAGAAATGAACCACAGCAAGCCGTATATATGTATGATTAATACATAATATAATGTAGTAATAAATAACTTACTTGAAATTTTAATGACAAAAAATAAATTGATTTATTTACCTGTAATGAAAAAGAGAAAATGTCTGTTAATAAAATCTTAAAAAAAAAAATAATTTTCTTTTAACTTATGAACAAGAATATTTTTTGAGGAATTTTCTTCGTTTTCTTTATTTCTTGTATACTTCAATTTTTTACTGCCGCTCTTCTTTTTTTGTAAATTATATAAGTCATTTTAGTTGTGCAATGACGTCAGCCATTCATAAGAGTGCGGTTATATATCATGTGCTTTAGTGTTACAGAGTACATAGAGCACACATTTCACTTTTGAAGTAGAAAGCATAAAGATAATTTGTAGCTTTATAGCTCATTGGCCCCATTTGAATGCAGCACTTCACATTAATTTGTTGAAAAAAAAAACAAAAAGTTGTTTGTTTTATTTAAAAATAAAACTTATTTAATTAAGTTTCATTTGAATTTTAGCAGCAGTGGAAAAATATTTTCTTTTTTTTTCTAAAAAAAATATTTTTTTTTTTCCACTTCACAAGTTTCTTTTACAAATTACATAAATTATTCAGGGTCATCATTATCAGCGCAATGTTTTATACAATTTTATTATGAAAAAAAAAAAAATGAAAAACTTTTTTGGCGTTTTAGCAAAATTTTCCTTTTGATTTAACAAAAGCTACTTTCATGATTTCCTTTGAGTTTTTCTTTATTTTTTTTTTTGTATATCAACAGTTTATAAGTACGGCAAAAAGTGAGCGAAAAAAAAAACGGACAGCAATTTGGGACAACAACTTTAATACCCTTAAATTTGCATAAATATATATACGAAAAATAAGAAAACCATAGCGACTCCATACATATAATATATTCACACACTAAATACTTTGCTGTAGCACACATGCACACGTACACACATACACATGTACGCGCGTAGCCCATATTCATTGAAATTTAAGACTAACGTCAAATTAGGATTAGGCGCATATTAAACAAACAAACGAAAACACTTGAGTAAATATTGGAGCAGAAGTCTAAATGGGTCGAAAAAGAGCACTACCAGTTAACAAAAATTTAAAGTCTACTTCAGTTAAGCTTTATATTTCAATGACTTATTGGTGTAAGTGAAATCCGCTGGGGTTTTAAAAAAAATCTAAACTGAAATTCGAGTAAAGAAAAAATAACTAATAAATAGTAATTATACTTTTTGAGGGTTATCAAAATATAATTTTCTTGGTATATTTTTTATCAAAAAAAAAAAATTTCATTTGATTTTTGAGTGATTTCGAAATTTCCAGTTCTTGTTGAAATTTGAACTTCTATGTAACTTAGATGTTCGTTGATAACATTTCAATTTCTAAATTATATTTTTCTTCATAAGTAAAGAGAAAATTTTTTTATTTTATATTTTTATTAATAAATTTTTTTTTCTTTTTCATTACAGGTAAATAAATCAATTAATTTAAAAAAATGAAGTTTCAAGTAAGTCGTATGTTGCATCAAAATTTATCATCTATCAAACGAATAGCACTTGCCAGCGACTTCGTCGTGTAGTTTTTGTCCTTTTTCATAGTCACTTAAATTTAAAAGTTCTTCTGTCTCACAATTTATTACTTTCGTCTAAAAAGTGGTAATGTCATGTGAGTAGTTGTAAAACTTTTGCGAAAAAGCAACTCAAAGCCAGAAGTTTGCACATTTTATTGCATGTTCAATGAAGCGTAATTTTCTTCCCCAGTTTTTTTATTAAAAGAGCTCGCTTCATTATTGTTTTTGATAAAAGAGGATTTTTTTTTCTTCAAAATATTTTTTATTTTATTCCAATAAAACGTAGAATATACATACTTAACGTTAATTTTTGATATACAACCATTTTAGTCACAAACAAAAATTTATTTACATATTACTTATAGCTAAAAAAAAGGTAAACTTTTCAGGAATAATTATTTTATTTTGGGAATTCCGTTAATTCCTTGTTTGCAACTTGTAACCCTGGTCACTCTGGGACCGTAAGTAATCTTTATTTTCTACAATTAAAGTCAAAAACATCACAATGAAGGAAAAATCGAAATGTGAGTTTGAGCATACAGATAAATTTGTTTTGACGAGAAGAGTAGATATATGACATGATTTTTAATTATACGATTTTTATTTTAAAAATCAAAAATAATTGTTATGTATATCGGATTTCTATTTTTTCGATCATAAATAATCGGTATTTTGAATTTATATTCTTTTCGATCAAACATTATCGAAATTTTGGATTTCTATTTTTTCGATCATATATAATCGTTATAATGGATTTTTATTTTTTCGATCAAAAATAATCGTTACATTAGATTTTTATTCTTTTCGATCAAAAATACTCGGTATTTTGGACTTCTATCCTTTTCGATCAGAAATAATCGTTATTTTTAATTTCTATTTTTTTTTCGATCAAAAAATAATCGTTTTTAATAGATTTTGACATAAGGCAATTTTTACGCAGTATTGAAAATAACGATTATTTTTATCCAAAATATCGATCGAAATGAATAGAAGTCCAAAATAACGATTATATTTAATCGAAACGAATAGAAATATAATGTAACGATTATTTTTGATCTTAAAAAAATAGAAATGCAAAATAACGATTGTTTCTGATCGAAAAAAAAATAGAAATCTGATGTAACGAATATTTTTGATCGAAAAAATAAATATCTAAAATAACGAATATTTTTGATCGAAAAAATAGAAATCTAATTTAACGATTATTTTTGATGGAAAAAAATTTAAATCCAAAATAACGATTATTTTTAATCGAAAAAAAATATAAATCTAAAATAACGATTATTTGTGATCGAAAAGAATAGAAATTCAAAATAACGATTATTTATGATCGAAAAAAATTGAAATCCAAAATAACGATTATGCATGGATTTCTATCATAAAATTCATAATCGTTACGGATCCTGGTTTAGCCAATTAATTGAATTTTAGCATTGTGAGTTCACAATTTGTGAGCAATATTCCGGCTCATACTTGAAATTTAGAGTCAGTCAGTCAGGTAAACGAAATTTCAAGTCACTTCAGTAATGGCGCCTGAATTCACACTCCAGCTATAAATTTGGAGTTACACTTCAGCGAAATCATTCGTTTTTGAAAAGAAATTTTAAAGTCATAAGTTTTGAAATTCAGACAAGTACTTGAAATTTTGATGTCACTCTTAAGAATCAAAGAAACTATTGAATTTCGTAGATGAGATTCGGAATTCAACTACAAACAAGTAATAGAAATTCAATCTTGAGTTAAATTCAGACTCACACTTGAAAGCTAAGGTCGTTTTTGAAATTCACACAATTTGGTTTGAAGTTCTGAGTCTGAAGTTGAATTTAAACTCGTAAGTGTAAGAAAACGAAACTCTCTTGAAATTTAGATGAGTAGTTAAAACGTGTAGTCGCTTCTTCAGATAAGCAATTGGAATTCAGAGTATAGAGATGAATTTAGTGACGCGTTCAATTGATACTCGTATCTAAGTAAGAAATTCTTTTGAAATTCAGAAGAATAATTGAAATTTTGAGTCTTAAGTTGAACTCAGACTCGTACTTGAATTCAGAGCTGTAAATATACTTCAGACCCATAGTATGAAGCACGATGTCGTAATTGAAATTCGTATTAAACCGGTTTTAATGCACTTACAATTTGAATGCACTTTTTAAACTCTTTGATATTTTGAATCGCAAATGAAATTTGAAATTGGTATTTCAAATTCTAACTAATTTATAGAAGTTGTAAACAAATTTGAAGCTTCAACATTCCTGCTTGAAGTGTGGTCAAAACTGAAATTCTGCTTATGTTGCTTTTATTTGAAATTTACATTTAGTTTGGGACCAAAACTGAGCCTTTAAAATATCTTACCCCTCAAGCTGCCAAGAAGGCCCGTAGACATCCTACTTTTAAAATAGTTCTATAAATCGCACGTTATGAGTTTTTCAGCTGAATTTCTGTATGTTGAAAAATCGTGGAACGAGTATAACACCAGTCAATCGTCGTACGTCAAAGTGAAAAATTTGTGCGAAAGTGAAAAAATAATTATTTTTTTAATTTTCGTTCACAATAAAAATTTTTTTAAACCAACAGCAAATAGTTGTTTGAAAAAGTGACCAACATTTTTTTCCTACACAAGCAACAATGACACATGCATACGTACATATATCTGATGTAAACAAAGTCAAACACACACACACACATGATTGCTTGAATACACTACAATGCACTACATTGAAAAAGGACAAAGCACTTAATGTTGTTTTTTAAGTAATGCATGCATATCAGAGAAAAAAAAATGACGAAGAGAAAATTTGTAATAACGGAACACAACAAAAAGGGCCATCGACAGAGCGAAAAAATAAATAGCAAACAATGAAATCAAAACAGACATAATAAATGAAATAAAAAAAAAAATATAACTGGCACAAAAGGACAATAAAAATGGAGCTCAAGTGGCATCAATTTAAATTTTATTGAAGAGAAAAATGACATAATGCCAAATAAAAGGAACACTTTTCCATACAATTTTCACTAAAAGCGGTAAAACAAATGGAATAAATATGATATAATTATGATGAATAGGCACTTTCAACTATGCTTTGCGCTACATTTTTGACATAACCCCTCAAAGCTTGAAAAATTATAAAAGGAGTGACTCAAAATTTAGCAAACAACATAATTTTTTACAAAAGCCCTACCTATCTGATTTTAATTGAATTTTAATTTTGTTTTTGCAAATTGGTATTTTTTAAATTTTTTTTTTTTTTGGACCGGCCATTCACTAATCTGCTGCTTGATAATGCGTATAATTTTAATTTCATCAATACATTAACTGTTTGAGCGAAAACCTGTTTCTTGTTTCCGCATAAGTCGTTTTATTTTTTCACTCCTTTTGGTGGAGATAATTTTTTGGACACCCAAATAGCACGCTTACTTGGAGCAGCTTATTAATAGCATTAAGCTTTTTCAATGAGCATTTTTTTTTTTATTATTTGTATGGAAACAAAGTTATTGCTAAACATTCTTCAGCTTTCATAAATTTATAAAAAAAAAACCAAAGATTCCGTTTGGCCTTTTTCCTAAGTTTCTTAAGAAAAAGCGCAAAAAACGTTAAAAATGAAAACCTATACTAAAAAGTTTCTTTTATCTTGCCAATATAATGTTAAGCTTTACAGCAAACAACACCTTTGTCAGCTTCATAACAATGAACGTTGCATTGGTTTGATGTTTTCATAGGGTTTTATCAACCTTTTTTCTTTAATAAATGAAGTTACTAAATAAAGTTGTGCGCCAAATGCACTTCAGGGAAAAATTTGAACACAAAGCAAAAACCAGACCTCGAACAAAGCAAGTCTTAACAATTGGCAATTTCAATGGCAACTTTTGTTTCTAAATAATTACACCAATTCTTTCTTGATGAATACCATAGCTATAAGAAGTGAAAGGTATTTCACTGCGCATAAGAATACAATACGAGACAAACTCTCTGCTACAGCATTAGAAAGACTACACTAAATAAAGTAAATATTGTTGCATATATTAAGGCGCAAGGTCCTTATCGTATTGTTTCTTCTATAACTTTAATTAATGTAAACTCCACTATTTTAGTTTTCACTTAACATAACTAATTGCTTTTGCTATTTTTCTTTTATATGATTACTACTAAGTACTTAAAGTTACTACTAAATTATTTTCCTGCATTTGCTACTTCGTCATACCCTTTTTGTTCTTTACGTTAGAGCAAAGCGTACGCTCTTCATAATTGTCAATTTCTTCTTACAGCTGTATTTGCAGCTTATTTGATATGCTTAAAGTTGTGCTTACAGCGCACATCCTCTATATTACTTTTCCTTCCTAAACAGCCATCCTGGGGATTGTGTCCTTTTCTGCTTATGTCTACTTTTTGTTTATGTTAGCGCTTTCTCGTTACTTTGACCTGTCAGAGATAACGTTCTTCTAGCAACATTGTATAATAATAAACTCTCTTAATAGGTATTTAAGTGGTTCCTTTTTGATATATATTTTTCACTAAGTTGTGCTTCTACAGTTTATTTTGCATGGGCACTGGTGTATTTTGTACTGCTGTCCTTCGTTATGTTGACACAGTATTTTGTTGTTTATTTTAAACACACAAATAGAAAAAAACAAAAAAAAATTTAATTTATGTATTCGCCGTAAGGTAGCTTTAATTTTTTACGTAGCCATTCATAAAGCCCACCAAATATTGCAGTGGGCATAGAGTTGATTCTAAAATACTACAGCCACTAAGTGCCCAAACAGTATCGCAGCTAATATATCAGCGTATTAAAAATTCATTGTTTTGTTTAACATGACGTATGAGTAACTTGAAACTACTTATTATACAATACACAATTATATAAAAATAGTATAATTTTAAATTCATTTTTTAAACCCTTTTCAAATCATTACCTCTTTCATTATGACATTTTATATATTGCCTATGACAGTTGTCCATCGCTCAGTACACTTTTTGTCGAGAACTTATTTAAACCCTTTCTAGTTTTGTGTGAAATATATATAGTTGCATTACTTTAAATAAATCTCTCTGTAAGACGTTTTAAAGTTATTGTTTGTATGGGAGGTGTCACGCCTTCTTGTCCAAAATTGCGCAGTTATCCTTTGGTAGTCATATAAATTATTCGTAGAGTTTGTGCGAAGCTCTAATGCACTGAAACAAATAGAGCATTCAGTATAACGTATTACTTGTTGGGGAGCTAACACGCTCCTTCAAATATCAAGCTAAAATATAACTATTGCTACTATAAATCCTTAGCGCAACTTTTTTGAAATTTTGCGCAATAATTTCAAAGGTAACCTCTATTCTGTTGGTAAGGTCTCGAGGCTTGTTTAGATTAGTGCGTGGCGTAGACGTGTCCTTGAAGCGATTTGCTGTGATAAAATTAGGTCAATTTAAATAAAGTTATCTGTTAAGCCTTAATATTGTATATATGTAGCAAGCGGCAAATGAAAGCTTATAGTTTCTAAGTTATGTCGCAAATGAGATATTAACGTTCAAAAATAACTTTGTTTTTTAAATAAGGTTCCCTTTAATTTAGTTATTCCTAGAGCCAAAATACATTTTTAGTAAGCTCTGATTTGAATAAATATTTGCAAAACACCAAGCAACTGAGTTATTGGCATCAAAAAAATTGATTTAGTGAGTTTGCCTAACATGACGTATGCATAACATTGAATAATTTTCAATGCAGCAAATAATAAATGTACTTCTAACTTTTTACTTAAAATTCGATGTCATTTAGAGTCCAAGTAACAACTTCTTTTGCTAAACTTTTTTATTCGCTACAATAAACGTCAATATGAGGTAGTGCCGCTGAAAAATCAATGATTTATGTGAAGTATCTCTATTGTTTTTTATACTTTATATGTTTTATGTTGCCATTGTCGCAAAAAAGACAATTTATTTTTCACATTTTTGTGCATTGTGTTTGGCAAATTACAAATAGCCAAGTTTTAATGGCATCAATAAATTTTTTTTTTTTTTTGCTTTAGCCGCTAAAATTATATTTAGACATTTTATGTTATATTTAACTTTAAAGTTGTTATCTACCCTTGGTTACATTTAAATTCAAGTCACAAGTCATAAGAAAATACTGACTAAGGTGGATACATAATTTGTAGCTGGGCTCTGTCATGAGAGGGTGGCAAAAATTTTACAGCCGATTGACAGCACTTGTTGTTGTGTGCACGTTTAATGCAAGCGTATTTCATTTTATACTGTCAATGATGTGGAAAAGTTTAAGGCTATGCTGTTGTTGCTGCTGCTGCTTAAGGCGTTAAGTGCGGAACGAAGCAAACGTGTTTACCAAAGTGTTGTGTAGTAGCTTATGTTAATATTAAATTTAAAAATAAAATCGTGCATAAAAGGTGTTTGATAACAGCGGTAGTAATATGGATAATACTTAAGATTTATAGGATTTTTTTAAATTCATGTTCTATTTTAATAATGAAACTTATAAAAACTAAGCCATTGGAATAACAAGAATATGCGTAGCACTCTTTTTGTTAAACGTGACGTTTAACTTTTTATTATGACAAATGACAGTATTTTCAGAAACCATAAAATCTCTGTCTGAATGTTACTTAGAGCTTTAGTAACTAGTTGATTTTCTTTATATTTGGATGCGCTAAAATAGTTTTGAGTTTAATTGATGGCCGCTTACGCAATTAGCTTTTTTAAAACTTTATTTTCTTATGAAAATTATTTTATTAACTATTTCTCATTAAATAATACAAATTGTATTTTTTCTACCTATTTTCTTGCTCTACTTATCAATTTTTTTAACAGTTTTTCAAGATTTCTGCATAAAATATTATTATGTGTTGTTTTGAATATGACGTATAACTAAAATTTAATTGTGATAAAATAAGTAGAAAATCTTTCAAAGTTCAAGCTGTTAGATCTCACTTTTGATATAAGTTATGACTGAACAATAATATAGCTTTAACTTATTGTTAAATGCTTTCCAATAATATTGAGTTTAATAACTGTACACTGAGTAACTCAGAATTTAAGCTCATTTTAAGCTGCTTGTATTTTGTTAGCAGTTGAAGCTACAAGAAATTTAATGACATTTCGTAAATTAATTCTTATGTGACATATGAGTAATATTTGATTCTGTAATAGAAAGTAAAGTTATTTATTAACTTTTTTGAACTTTAGGCTTCAAATATTCACGTGCGATATACCTTAGCAACTAATATGATAAGAGCTTTTCGTAATTGGCTTATAATTTGTAGTAAAACAGAAATTGAATGGTGGCCGCCAAATAAAAACTTTGAGTTCTGAACCCACTTACCTACTTTTTTGCTTAGGCAATGACAAAAATTCATTAAAATTGTATGAACGGAATTATATTGCATACCTACGGTTTGGCATCTCATGACGTATGAGTTACTTTTTACAATATAAAAAATTTACTTAAGTTTTGATGTCATTTGGGGCTAAGAAAATTAGTGGAATTTCATCAATTGTGAATACTTAGCAAAAATATTAAATTTTTTAGATGGCCGCTGAAGAAATGAATTGTTTGAATGAAATTATATATTCTTAAATAAGGCCTCTTTTGTTTGTTTCAGCTTAAATTTCAAGCATTTTGTAATCTTGTTAAAGTAAATATATGAATGCAAAAGTTGCCACATTGCTTTCCTTAAAAGGACTAAATTCCATTCTTTGATAGTAATATAATAAGAATTAATTTATTTGTGAAAAATTTCCGTCGGAGATAAAATGAGCGTATGATTTTTTTTTTTTTTTTCTTCAATTTACGTATTTTTTATTTTAGTAAGAGTTTCTTTCTATCAAACATTATTTTAATTTAAATTTTTTACTTAATATGCTCTATATGTATATATATTCAAAGAAATATTTCAAAGAAACACGCAAATATCTTCAGCATGTTCTTACACTTAGTTGCACTACTTAAATAGAATCCACTGAAATTTTATACTTATGTACAAATAATATTAAAAACGTATACCAATTTGTACTGTGCGGTTTAATACTCTATTGAATTCACATTTATTTACATTTTTTTTCCATAATGAAGGTAAAAAATTTCTTGAGAAATATCTGTATAAAAATGAAATATATTTCGAAATTGGAAAACAGACTGCTTACTATCTGCCTTTAATTTTTTTTTTATCATTTCATGAAATTTAAATCCTTGAAGAATAAGACCGACCCACGAAACATAAACCTGTCGCTTTTGTTACTTTGCTAATCGCGCACAAAATCCAATAGCTAACAAAACCATCATCATATAGCCATATAACATATACATATCAGCAATACACTCAGTTAGGTTATGTACATACTTAATCAACTTCTAAGCCAACCCAACCCAACCACACAACTACGAATAGTACTAATCCAACCATTGATAACCAACAGGCACAACAACGATGACGGTGTCGTTGGCATTGGTGGCATCACAATAAACCTTTAGGGGAAAACAGTTAGGTTAACGTGTGTATTTTCTTTTGCAATACATTCGTCACGTTTGAGTTTATATTTCTTTTACTGTGTTGGCTCTGTATACTACTGCTGACGTATCTACGTTTCAATTTTGCCCTAGCAGCCTACTTTTAGGCTTTGTAGAAAGAAAGCAAAAAAAAAACCAAATGGTAAACAACTCATTTCTTACCAATTCCTTGTGCATAAAATGAAATTAGACCTAGTAGGAAAAAAGCCAGTAAGCAAAAGAAAAGCTAAAATAAAAAACAAAAAGAGAAGGAGCAAGTGACTTGAAGAAAAAATCACACAAACAAAAAGCATGCAGCGGTGACGAACCGAAAATGTTTATCTCGAGTAACGGAAAGAGTGACACCTTATTTTGATCAGGAGTTCTTTGGCGATCATTTTTTCACGCTAAAAAATTTCCTACAGTGTAATACATAAACCTGCATGATAACACACACATACATACTCGCAGTCATGGCAGCGCCGCTTATTCACTTACGTAGCACATTTCTCAGGGTTTCTTTGGTTTTACATTTCTTTCTGTTGTTTTTTTCTTGTTGTTTTTTTTTTTTGCTTTTTTGGCGCGCCTTTCTAAAGGAACTTTAATGCGATTGTAAGTGAAGATAATTTGTTTTGCTTCATTTTTTCGCTTCGTCTGCCTGGCACTGCGCTTTATATGTAAGTTGTTGATCAGTGGCGGATTTACATATAGGTCGACTAGGCATAAATTTTTGGTCAAAGAACTTTCTTGCGCTTGGCGAGCTAACTGTTGGTCTAACAATTCAAAAGTAAGGGCTTCCCTTTTTTCGCTAATCATTAATTATGAAAACGTTGGAAATGAAAAAAGGTGCTCGCAAAAAATCAAATTACCTTTTGGGCCTTGTGCAGCAAACTTTTCTAACCGCTCCTGTAGTTGATGTACAGACATACGATAAGTATGTTCGGTTACGTAACCAGCAAAAATTGGATTCCTTTGGCGCGTTGCTTTCGTTTTAGGCAAATTATTTCAATGAAGTTTCATTTTAATATTTTTTTTTTCTTTTTCTTATGGTGGTATTTTGTTTTTATTCAATTTTTTTAACTTTGCCAATAAAAAGAGGTTTAAATAATTGCGCGAAGCCTCTCAAAGTTTTTGGGTATTTTTTGGCAATCATCATTTTTATGGGGTATTTGATTTATTTTTTTCTTTTTGCTCGAATGTACGAGAAAAATTCTTTAATATGATTTTTAAACTGTTAGTATGATTGCTTTGAACTGAATAATTTTTTGCTGAGACATTAAATTTATATTATTTATATAGAAATTTTTATTAAAATGCCTACTACAATTGGCATTTTATAGAGGTTTAGTTTGGTAAAATTATGTAAGTAGGATTTTGGTTGACCATACCAATGAGGATAAGAATGTGAGTAAATTTCTTTGTCAATGAGTCAACAATTTGATTTTATCAAATGAAAATTATTAGAAATTATAGAAAGTTGAAAATTTTTATCACAAAGCCAAGCAACCAATACAAAGTGATGTATGTCACTACTGTGATATTTTATATCAAAACTAGTAAATCATGAAGGACGGGGAGTTAGATGCACATACATATATGCATCAAAACTAGCTTATTGTAAAATAATTCTTAAAATTGGCAGTGCTCAAAAACTCAATAATTACTTGCCAGAAAATGTTTTTAACGCTTATCTTAATGTTTGCATTTTAAAGGTGTCTGTCTCACTGTTCGCCTTTTGCAATTTTCAACTCAAAATTATGTTTAAAAAACTGAAAAAGTTTAGCTGCATTTCTTTGCTAAACTGAAAATAGCACATAGCAACAACACATTTATTAAAAAAAAGAAAATTTTTCAGTGATCTTAATATTTGCACTATTTAAACAAATAAATAAATTGCTGTAGCAAACTGGCGTAGTCGCTATATTGCTTACTATCGCTTTTACCTTACTTAGTGGTTACTAAATAAATAAATTCCTAAATATCAAATATCGACTTAATTGGAAATCAGAATTGACTGTGTGCTACATAAAGCTCATGTTTCATTTAGCTTTGCAGTTTCATGTAACTAAGCTGAAGCATAGTTAAAATAAAAGTTAATTAAGATGTAAAAGAAGTTGACGGATCATCAACAATAGACGTAACGCAACATTAGTTGCGTGTAGGTAAAATATATTCTAAAAAATAATGAAGTTTTTTTATATAAGTATACGCATTAAGTACATAACAAACAAGGGGTGTCTTACTGCTACTTGTGATTCGAAAGTTAAATGCGATTTATTTGTATAAATGGCAACGTTGCTAGCTACTTATATATCCTTTTAAATTGGCGCTGAAAGTTGAAATGAAATAGCGTGCATTTTAGAGCAAAATCTTTTCATTTGTCACATTGCTATATGTAAGCAATTTTTTAAAGTAAATGAAAACTAATGTTATTGACTTTCGAAGCTTTCAATAACGTTAGTTTCATTTCTCTGTGGATTATTTCTATTGCATTTCAATAGACAATACATATGCAAAGGCAGTCTCAGTATCAAATAAAAGGTGAAAGTATTTTTTTTTACAACTTTTGACTATTTAGTTAAAAAATTATTATGTTGTCTCACTGTTCGCACATTTTCCTTTTGTTTTTTAAAAAACACTTTTAACGAAATTTTTTATTTAAATTTGATGAACATTGCTTTTAAATCTCATACGTCCCAACACAATTTCGCAACCCTTACGTTAATAAATAGTCTAACTAAAACTGAATTGCAAAGATTGAAAATTCTCTCTCTCCATATATCTTTTAAATTACTGCTATATCTTTATTTTTCCTTTAAATAAACTTTGCTTATTTTATGAACAACATATATCAAATAAATGAAATCATAAAGTTACTGAAGTGGTCGATAAACTTTAGAAATGGCTAAGAGAAAATTATTCTAAGAAAACAACAACAAACACATACGAAATTGAATATATGCATATTTTAGTTGTGTGTGTTGTTAAGTTAAAAGTTTTTGATGAGAAAAAAGGAAAAAAAAAATTTAGAAAAGGTTGTCACAACTTGTAGTCATCAAAAATCATCAAGATTCAAGTCAAACAGCGTCATCTACATCAACACCATCTTCTTCATCATCATCTCCATTGTCAACATAAACATTAAAATCTTTTTTTTTAATGTTATTTAACATATTTTTCAAAAAAAAAATTTTGCTCCATATGTGACGACACTTTGCTATTTGCATGCGTGTAACACATCTTTGAAGAAAGTGTGCAAGTGCTTGCGTTTGTATGAATTTTGTTTGCTTGTGTGAGTGAATACTTATAACATGACAGACAGACAGACAGACAGTCGACGAGACAGTGCATAAATGTCTTTCTTAATATATTTATGAACATTAGCTAAAATAAATTGAGATGTAGTACATAGCTCCCTTGCTTTATGCAATAATTCAATTTTTATGGCCTTTAAATTCTTGAATTTGATTGATAGTTGATGGATCATAACTGAGGGTAATATTATGGGTTTTAAGTGCTAACAGTATATAATCTTATTTTTTATATCAAAATCAGAAACTACTTATATAGCAAATAAATGAGAAAAACACTGCAATTGTGAAACCCCAATAGAGATTGAAGTTTAGGTGAAAAGATTTAAGTTCCTCCGATCATGAATTTAGAAAAAAAGTAATGTAATGCTTCTTAGCACACAGTCAAACTTGGTTTATGAAATCAAAACAAAGCTAGTAACGTTGAAACTGTGACACGCCCTCCTTTGTAAAAATTTGGCAATTATTTTCTGGACATTAACAAGAAAATCTTTTTTTGTATTTGTAAATACTTTGCTTACAATACTTTAAATAGTTCTCTCAGTATAGCGTGCGGAAGTTATGGCCGTATGGGAGATGCCACGCATTATTATCGAAATTCGACGTAATTTTTTTTTCAAAGTTTGTTTGAGTCATTTCTAGTGCATATAATCTCGGTGACATTTCGTGGAACTATCCTTAATAACTCTCTCAGTATACCATAGTATAAATATTGGCTTTTGTGGTAGCTGACACGCCTCTAAAATGCGCCAACTTTTTGTGTGGTGCTAGATTAAATAATAAAGTGGGCTTGCGTGAAATTTTGAAGGATTACGTTGAGTATTGCTCACAGTATAGCATTTTAAAATTGGTAGGTTTGTCTGTGAACAGATTTCGCCAATTTTAATTTTTAATCTTACGATTTATGTTTGAAGGTGTATGAACTTTCATTAGAGTATTTCGCTTAGTTTTCCCTTGATCGTGATTCTTACAGACAGAAAGACTGACGGACATTCCTCTTCTTTGTATCATAAGTGCACAAATGAAAAATTTCTTCCTTTAAAATGAGGCATTCAACCCATTCCTGATGATGATCCAGAAGAAAGAAGTGTAAGTTTTAATCAAAGCCCCGCCACACCAACTCTTTTTAATTAAGGTTGTGATTTGAAGAGTTTTCCTCTGAACATAACAAGTATTTTTAAGACTTATCATCATCAATATTACGTGAAATAAGATTGACTTAGCTAAGCATTCAAAACATCACAGCAGAATTTTTGTTTGAAGCCCCAAACTTTTGCCAATGGCATTTTTAATACCTAGAAATTCAACATTATTTAAGCATACCAGTCTAACTTCATCGAGTATAAGAAAATCGATTGCAAAAACTTTGTATTAGATGAATCCATTCTGTGTCTGTCTAATGAGCTGATGTCCGATCTTCCAAACTCATTTGACAATTGGAAAAGATCTATGTTGTTTGAGAGATATGATAAATATGTCATCAGCATAGGCAACTCACCTGGAACTTGCCGTTTGATTTCTTTTAGCAAGTTTCTTTCCATCATAAGCCAGAGAAGAGGTGACAACACAACTACCTGTGGTATACCATCACTCATAAGCCGGACAGTAAACGAACTTCTAAGACTTGACTTAAAAATTTTATGTTTAACAAAAGATCAGCAGATGTGTTCACTTATGCCCAGAACCCATAGCTTTGGATTATAACAGCTGTTCTAACATTTCAAGACAACCATTCCACTAAAAAAGAAGTGCAGCGCTGCTTCAATAGACTTCTCCTTCAGATAGGCTTGTTGTGTCAATGAAATCATCACCTTGTCGTAGTTTTCCCTTAGGTGATAAATCAAGAATCGTTTGTAAAATTTTTAGGAGAAAGCATAGATGTGGCATTGACCTGAT
Organism: Meiosimyza platycephala; assembly: GCA_963662105.1. Lineage (NCBI taxonomy): Eukaryota > Metazoa > Arthropoda > Insecta > Diptera > Lauxaniidae > Meiosimyza > Meiosimyza platycephala. The sequence continues at coordinate 99,791,672 of OY759208.1, read as the reverse complement.
GTCTTTCGAAGATTTAAAGACACTATTACTTTGACTAGCCTCTATCATGTTCTGTTCAAGTATTTGTTATTTTGGCTTATTTTATCTCCAATCTATCTCCATACTATACCATAAGTATTTGGACATATCACTATTATAACGTGAGAATACCTTTTGACTACCACTAAGTGTAAAAGTTTTCTTGTAAAATTTCAAACTCAATGAATGAAATTGAAATTTAAAACTTTATCCACAAAATTTTTGTAAAATTTCAACATCACAAGAGCATTGTGAACGAAGGTAAATTCTGAGCTATGTAGACAGCATACGCTAAGAAGCACTTAAATCCACATGTTGTTGTCATTTTAAAACTCTCTGAAAGAGAAAGCATCTACTTCCATCGTCACGCACAAACTCGCTACAAATGCCTGCCGACATTTAAGGCAACGCACAAAAAGCACACAACGTTCGTAGAAAACATTTTAATTAAATTTGTTTAACAACCCAATTACAAGAATAATAATTTATTTCATTTATAGCTCACTTAAAATTAAATCCAAATTTTCTACGACTCAGCAACAAGAGTAACAACAACAACAACAACAACAATGCAAACCAGCATTTTCAAGAATTGTGCATTTTCAAGATGAAAGAAAAACGCACAATTCGCTAGATCGTTAAAAAATAGAAGAAAAACCTAGAAAATCACGACGTTTGCACTTTAATCCTTAGTTGACTTTTTATTCAAAAATGTACTTAACTTTTGTTTCATTTCCTTGAAATGAAAAAGTATTTATAAAGCGTGGTACTTTGAGTACCACTTATGCACATAGAAACAGCCATTTTGACCGCAAGCAATCGCTTCTAGTGGGTGAGCTTTTCAAATGCTGACCACCATAGCTCACTGCTTTTTAACAGCATCGTTGGAATGACTGCTTTTTAAAGCAAGTGAATAATATAAAGTGATAGATTCTATTTTCAATCAACTCCTTTATTATAAGAGTAAGAAAAACATCGGTTTTTTCAAGCCTCCCTGTTTTCTGACTGATTTGGGTAACCAATGCCAGCCCAAGGTAACTTGCTTTGTCTTCTACGAAAAGTCTTATGCCTTTAGCTTGAATTGCTTTGACGTCAATTTCAGATGTAAATTTTTTGATAAATATTTTATTGATATTCAATATTTTCCAATATATCAAAAGAAAGCAGCATTTTTTTTATATTTAAAATTAACACATGAAAGTCTTCGCATATGTCGGTTTTTTTTTTAGATATTAACACGCGCACAACTCAGACATATATCAATAAGCAAACGTGGTGGCATTGCGTGCTGTATCACTCACTAATAGTGGGTGAGTAAATGAGTAGAGTGGAGCATGCTTACGTAAAATTTTGATATAATTAAAAAAAAAAATTCAAAGAGTTCGGTAATAATGCATAATTCATGTAGAGTTTCTTAGTAGTTGAGCCAGTGGGCGTGTAAGTTCTTTGATCTATGCGCTTCCATCACACTGACTTTCTATTTGGTCCTCATGTTGCTGCAGCAACAGTTTTTGTTACTTATTATATGACTGTAATATTAAAAAAAAAAAAAACGGCGCCCGTTTTCTTTTTCACAGCATCGTTTATTTATTTTTTTTTTTCAACAGTTTACTTCTTTACTACCACTTAGATGAATGATAAAATTTGTCCCTAATGTCCTTTAAGTCAACGAATAAATGCTGTAAGCCATGTGCAGAGAAGTTGACTTTAAAAGTCATAAAAATATTGAGAGCAAACGGAGGACAAAAAAAAAAAAACATTGTTGCAAAGCACAATGGTGTTCGTTGACATTAAATTCCACTGTTGTTCAGCAGTGCAATTTGTTCACTGTCACTGCGAGTAGGCCAGCTCAAAAGCTTCAGCGCTGAAGTGAGTGCCACGCGCACAGCTGTGTCTGAGTTTGAGTGAGTTGTGTTGAGTGCCAGCACTGAAATTTATGTGTTGTATTCAAAATTTTCTATTTTAATGCACATGCAGTTGTAAAATCCAAGCGGTTGTGGTTTAATGGAAAATGATTTTAGTAGATAAGGCAGCGCTATTAAAAAATTTATCTAGTATTTTTCATTGGTAGTAAAATATGTCATCCTGTCGTTTCATGTAATCACTTTATTTTTCAAGGAAAAAATCATTGCATACGTTGTTATAGCGTAAGTCTCCATTGAGGCGTAAAAAAAAGACAGACAATTTTCCAATTTTTTCATTAAGAAAGTGTAATTTCGTAGGTTTTTTGCTTGTTTGGGAGCTGCCACGCCCTCTTATCAATAATCGCCCACTTTTGGTCCGGCCGTGATTTGTATTTGTTTTAATTTGTCCTAAAGTCAAATGGTTTTTGTTGTTTAATGAAAATAATTTCATCATCCAACTATCGGCCGATTAAATGCAAATTAATCATCCGACCATCGGAGCCACTCCTTTTTATTTTATTTATTAATATTCTTTTATTGTTGACTCTCTTTTGGAAAGAATTGGTGGGAGCTCAAAGCGATTGCCAGAAACCGAACACGATGGCGCGTAGACGTAGTTGAATTCCTATAGCCCGCTAGGGGTTAAGGGACATTAAGAAGAAGAAGCAGACAACTCTCTTGAAAATCAAAAAATTCAAAAATGTTTTTCATTCGAAAATGGGCGTGGCAGTTGACTTCTTGTATGAAAATACAACAATGACATAATGCTCATGCTAGTCGGTTGTGGGCGTGCTCTTTACGCTGCTGTGTGTGTGTGTGTGTTTTATTGATCTAATTAAAATCACAGCGAAAATTTGACATAAATCGTATGGTCGTGAATAAACAAATTATAAGCGGAAACATATTTACGTAATGTGTATGTTTTTGTATACCATACATACACACGTATAAGCATAATGTAAGTTATGTAAACAGCACAATGTATTGTATTATTTTAGTACTGGAAATTAATGAGAGCGTTCAATTAATTGTATGTGACAAACGTGCGCAAAGCATTATACCCATACCTACATAAATTAACATCAACACATGCATATAACGTAAATTATGGTACTTATTCATAACAACTATAGACATTAGCGGCACTACGCAGTGGACAATTTTATACAGTAGAAAGCAAAAAAAAGCTTTAAAATTTATGAGCTAACATAAATTGTGCTGCTTACGATAATGGCCAAAATTTACATTTGTATAAAGCAGGTAATACGTCCGTCTGCAAGCCGCTTAGCAGATTGAAATATAATTGTTGTTGTGTGTCGGAAATTTTAGCGATTGCTTTTGATTGACTTTGTGCAATTAACTTTGAGGCAAATTCATTGCTAATGCATTAAATTATTATTTTATTTTCTTTAAATTTATCAGTCATTTTAAAAGTTCGAAGAATTTAAAATTTCTTTATTAAATTCAATTTATCTTTACGATTTGCTTCAATCTACTTGATGCCCCAAACTCTTAACATAAATTCATTTTCTAAGACCATAAATTATCCATAATCACAATCTGATTTACTGACAGCCCGCAGTCAATAACCCATTCCAGCTACACAGCCGACTGTCCATGTAGACAAATAACCAATCCCACCATACAGATGGAACAAATCCCGACTGGCCGCAGCATTTCACGACAAAATTAAAAGGTTAACAAATTAAACAGAGATTTGTTTTGAAGTGATTTCAGACAAACAAGCAAGCAACTGCCCCATGATGTATGTACGTACGTATCCATCCCCTCTTCGATATGAATAAAATGTACTACGTCACGATAAACAAAAAAAAAAATATTTTTCCTCGGCCTTTAAAAAGGAAAACAAGTCCAGGCAGTGGATGTAGACAAAAGAGCCTTAAGAGATTTGTGCTGCATAATTTATGTGCCCAGCATGTTCGGGCATAAAACAGTCAACACTAAGTGTTGTTTTTATGTCATCAAAGCAAAAAAAAAAAAACAGCCAAAAAACTTTGTAGGTGAGTAATTTTAGCAAATTTACACAGCCTTGGTCAAAAATATTTTACAAATCAAATATTAATTTTGTTACCTTTTTTTGTTGGTTGTGGTTTGTTCGCAAAAATTTGTCAATGCAAATTTTTCCAATTCATTATGAAAACCCTGCAGGATATGCAAAGTTAAAAAGTTTTTATATATTTTTTTGAGTAACAATTTGAATTTGATTGAAGAAAAAAGGCATATAAAATTAGTCCTACATAGGAAATTTAAGTTATAAAAAGTTAGTCAGATGCATAGTAAAATCATTATGGGCTCAATGCAATTGATCAGTATTGAAAAAATTAATTCAGCGCACCAATTCTTAACACATTTTAAGCCTTCAACTTGAACTTGAAATTAAAACAAGTAAAGGTGTTATCCAGGCCGAAATTCACAAACCCTACACTGCACTGAAACTACTTTCCAAATAAATGTTAAGAAGGCGTTGAAAAGGTTGAAGAAGTCGAAAATAATGTAATAAGATTCAAAGAGGTTGAAAAGTGTTGAAAAAAACTCAAAAAGTCTAAAACTCAGAAAGTTAAAAGAAATTGAAAAAATCCAAAAAATTTGGAAAAGCCGAAGCCAAGTTGAAAGAGGTTGAAAAAGTGGAAAATATTAGAATATTGGAATATATTGGGTAAAGTTAAAAAGTTGAAAAAGTCAAGAGAATGTGGAAAATGTTGAAAAAAATTGAACAGAAATGCAGAAAACTAAATATGCCACGCACACTTCTCCGATTCCGCCTACTTTTGGTTCAATAAATAATATTCGTCATACGAAATTTTAGCAAAATTGCTTGTATATTTTGCGATACATAACTTAATTAACTTTAAAATTTAGGGCGGTTATACACCCACTGGCACAATCGGAACTGGTCTTAATCCAGAAATAGCTTTCCATAAACAAACCTTTTATACCAAATTTCAGTAAGATTGCTCATATATTTCGATAGATATGCCACTTAAAGTATTTTACTTGTATGGGAGGTGCCACGCCTAGTGGTGCTATTTCGCCCGCTACAGCTTATAATAATTGACATCTATGCACAAAATTTTATTAAGATTACTCTCAATGCACACTATATATGTATAGCATTAAACGTTTTTTGCTTATATGGGAGGTTCCACGCCCACCGGTACTATTGTGCAAATTTTCGTAATAAGATACCATTTAGCAAGTATATCTGCCATACTAAATTTCATAACGATTACGTTGTTAGCTCTCTAGTTATAACGTTTATAAATATTGTGGGCTGTGCCACGCCCTTCAACGAGTTTTTCCAGTTTATTGACGAAACTTGAATTGATGACTGCTCTCAGTGGTATCATACCTAAAATTTTTATGAAAATCGAATGTGCCAATTTTGAATTATACGAAATCAAAGTTTTTAATTGTTAAAAAGTGACACGCCCACTTTTGCAATTCCGCCCACTTTAAACTCAATTCAAGATTTATATGATTTGTATCCGTGACCAAATTTCATCACAATATCTTGCATGGTTTACGTGTAATGGCGTCATAAAAGTAAAAATTTAGGGCTGTACCACGCCTCTTTAAGAGCCTTTGCAAATTAAAAATTTAGCCCAATTTTAATTTTGTTCACATGTTCACCAAATCACCAAGTTTCATTAAAATCGCAGCAAACTTTTTCAAAATGGGCTGAGATATATTTACATAGAGTATGGGCGGTAGGCGTGGTCGTGACCCAATTTCGCGCATTTGTATATGCTAGCAGCTTGCAAGAAGGTGTGAACTGTGTGCCAAATTTCATTAGCTTGCTTAGTTTTCCCGTAAACAGACAGACGGACATAGCTATATCGACTCAGGTGGTGACGCTGATCAATGATATATATACTTTCTATACCTGCCACGCCCCCTTTTATGCGTTACAAACGGAATGACAAAGTGAATATACCCTCTGTGTAGGGTATAAAAATGTCACTGAAGCCAATGATGTAAGAGCAAGACTTTTCTTAGTACTATACTAGCCCCAGTAGCGTAGTAAAGTACAGTAGTGACTTCAACAGTCACACTGACCTCAAATAAGTCAAGTTGATTTTAGTAAAGTCAAAGGGACTTCAATGATTCGAATGAAATCAATGTGACTTCAGTGAAAATAATGAAAGTTAAACTGACTTCAATGAAGTTAAAATTTACTGTGCAATTTTTTCTTTACACTTTTGCCAATTTCTTTGAAAATTAAATTGTTCTAATGCCATATGGAAAAATGGTCAAGATAAGCTAGGAAAATTGCACAAACTATTAGAATATATAGTGCCAAATTTATGTTAACTATTTCTAAAGTTCCTGCGCTATTTCACCCACACTCCACACTTTTCTCTTTCAGCAAAGCCCTAATAATTTTTCCAATTAAATTTTTATTTTGTGCTTAGCATATCATTCCCAATACACCGCAAAACTCAAAATTTACTTTCTACCAACTCACATTTTAAGTTAAATATTCATTTCATTTAACGTAAGAGCATTTGCGTAATTAAAAATGACTTTGGCACAAGACGTGTAAGGTCAGGACATAACATAAAAAAAAACTAAACAAGAAAAAAAACCATTATCAATAGCACAACCATCACATAATGGTAGGCTAGTCCATGTACATGTCCGTGTCCGTGACCAATGTGTCATCAGTGTCAGTTTATTTTTTTTTGCTATAGTTTGCTTTCTTTAACTACCACCCGCGTGCCAATAACTGCTCGCAAATCGATAGTGTTTCAATATTTGCAAACATTAGGGCAACACTGTAAAAAAACGACCCACCAAATATAAAATAAAATTAAAAGCATTGACAAGGACACAAAGCACAAAACACGCATCACCAATGGACGTTAAATGATTTTTTTTTTGCTCTACGTGCTGCTCCTGCTTGAGCTGTTTCCTATAAAGATAAAGCTCACAGGTGCCAACACGTACGAGTTGGTTGATTTTATAGCGTTATAAAAAATAGTCATTTTTTCTCTCGATATTTTGCCATTGAATTTGTTCATCATCGTATTTGCTGTTTGAGTCAATATATTTTTGACTCAGTGATGAACGCTTGAGGGAGTGTGCAGTCACGTGGCGCTGAACTTTACAAAGTTTATTTGTACAAAACGTAACAAACAGCCAAAGGTTGATAAATTGAATCTGAAAAAAGTAGTAAAATGCAACAAATGTCCATCAATATTAAAAAGTATTTTGTTGCAATTTTTATACAAAATAAATTTTTCATGTCAAATTGTTACAGCTCGAAAAAAACCCCAAAATATTTTAAAATATCCCTACATGAAAACTTCTCTCTTTTACTTAGACATTATTGCATTAACTTCTATGAAGCATCATTGAAAGTGACCCAACGTGACATCAAACCTCTCGTTTCTCACTAATATGTTTGCACGTGTTTATGTAGTATGTATGTTTGTGCTTGTATTTGTGTTTTCATTGCTAATCAACACCTTGGGACTAATTAATGTGCACATAAAAATAGGGGGGAATAAAGAAAGAAAAATTGACGAAAGGAAATAAGTTAATGTTTTTTGTGTTATGTGTTTCTGTTCACCAGTTCATTTTTCCGCTTTTTTTACTGTCCAACAGGATTTTGAATTTATCTTCAGAATAGCTATTACGTAAGCGCAAATATTATCAAAAAGTACAATAAATAAATGTCACAAATAAATTGCGCCAAAATCTGTTAAAATCTATTGACACTGAAGTTGTACCGATTTTCTTCTTCTGTATAATTAGTACAATTTATGAATGCGATGAGAATTTATAAAGTATATGCCATAAAATATGCAATGATTTATTCAATTTTAAAAAAAGGACGCATAAAACAGTTTAACAGAGATCAATACTTTTTAGCTAAGCCCTAGTAACAAATGTAGCATTGGCCATGAGTGAGCGTTTATGTCAAAAAAATTTTGTTCGTTTTTTTACTGAATTCTGTTAATGATATCTAGTTTCTGTCTATGCGGCCATTATTCAAATTTGAAATTATTATATAGCATCAATATGTCAAAAGTATGTGTATAACATTTGCTGGATTGCAAACATCAAACTTGAAATACAATACAAAGAAGTGGTATGACACGAAAGAAAAAATACTATATGTAAATACCATATGTGTATAAGTGGCACGTATAGAAAAGTATATCAGTAGTAGTGATCAGCGTCACCACCTGAGTCGATAAAGCTATGTCCGTCTGTCTGTCTGCCTGCGTGTTTGTCTGTCTGTCTGTGTGTCTGCCTGTGTGTCTGTCTGTATGTCACACCTTCTTGCAAGCTGCTAGCATATAAAATTGGCAAAATTGGGTAACGACCACGTCTACCGCCCATACTCCATGTAAATATACCTCAGCCTATTTTGAAAAAAGTTGCTGCAATTATGAAGAAACTTGGTGATTTGGTGAATATATGAACAAAATTAAGATTGGGCAAGGTTTTAAATTTGCAAAGGCTCTTAAAAGGGCATCGCACAGCCCTAAATTTTAACTGTTATAACGCCATAACTCGGAAACCGTGCAAGATATTGTGATGAAATTTGGTACACGGATACAAATAATATATATCTAAAATTGGGTTTAAAGTGGGCGGAATTGGAAAAATTGGCGTGGCACTCTTCAACAATTGAAAATCTTGATTCCGTATAACGCAAAACTGTCAAATATGATTTTCATGAAAATTTTAGGGATGATACCACTGAAAGCAGTCATTAATACAAACTTCGGCAGTATACTGGAAGGGCGTGGCATAGCCCACAATATTTATAAACGTTTTAGTTAGAGAACTAACAACGTAATCGTTATGAAATTTAGTACGGCAGATATACTTGCTAAATGGTAACTTATGTATTACGAAAATTTGCACAATAGTACCGGTGGGCGTGGCACTTCCCATATAAGGATAAAATGTTTAGTGCCATAGATGGTGTGCAATGAGAGCAATATTCATAAAGTTTGGTGTATAGATGTCAATTATAATAAGCTATAAAATTAAATGGATTTTGATGGGATTGCATCATTAGGCGTGGCACCTACCATATAAACATAAATTTGGAAGGGATATATATTTTAAGAGAACTATTGCAGCAATTAGCATGGAATTTGATGTAAGTGGTTTAATTGCTATAAGGTATGTCTGCATCAAAAGCGTTTGAAATAGCACCACTAGGCGTGGCACCGCCCGTAACAGTTAAATATCTTAAGTGGCATATCTATCGAAATATATCATACTGAAATTTGGTGTAAGAGGTTTGTTTATGGACAGCTATTTTTGGATAAAAATTGGACTGGAGTGTACCAGTGGGTGTGCCACCGCCTTAAATTTTAAGACTAATTTCGGCATATATCGCAAACTATACAAGCAATTGTGGTAAAATTTTGTATGCGTATGTCAATCACGAATATAATTTTTTGATCCCAAAGTAGGCGGAATTGGAGACGTGGGCGCGAATGAATTTTTGAACCTTTTTACATTATTTTCGACTTATTAAACCTCTTCAACCTTCTCAACCTATTTATAACATTTGTTTAAAAAAAACTTTTTATGCAGTGTAGGAGTTTCGGCCTGGCCGAAGATAACACCTCAACTAGTTTTAATTTTATTTTATTTATTGATTTTTCTCAATTTGAAATTGTTATAAAATTTATAAAGCTACAATTTCCTTAAAAACCACGTCAAAGTCACTCGAAAATAAGATCATGCTGATAGTTTTCTACAAATACCGCAGTGCAGTGCACTCTGAAATCATTTCAGAAGAGCCAACGGTAAATAAAGAATATTGTTTAAGCATTACAAAGCATTTCTGTGGAAATGTTCGCCGAAAATTAATAGATTTGTAGAAGGACATTACCACGACGATACATTATCAACATAAAGCCATAATTGGTGTAATAGACTTTAGCTAAACTTCAACGAATATTACTTTTCATTGAAATCAAAGTTAAAATTACCATCTCAAGAAAAACGCTTTGAGTCGTTTGAAGTCATTAAAGCTGTTGGCTATTCCTCAGTAAGCCTACAAAAAATCAAGCGTTGACGTAGTTGTATTGCAAGCGGTCGAGCGATACGCTATGGTGTTTATTTTCTCATTAGCTCATTTTATTTCATTTGACGAGCAAAATTTTCTTCATAACTTCAAAACAAACTTTTAGGTTCAGCATATTATATTCTAAATATGTACTTTGTAATGTTATTCCTCTATTTCTTTTTTATTTTTCTCAATTACCAAGAAGTCAATCATTTGACGCTACGTGAGTTGCTTGCTTTTTGAAGTTTTCAGTTTTTTTTTGTTGACAAGACAAAGCTGTGTAGCTTTTCTTTATTTTCGTTAACTTATTTTTTTATCATTAATAATGCCTTTCTTTAATTTTTCTTCCTTAGGTCAGTGAGCCTGACATAAAACGCCACGTGGTGCATTCTAAAAGCATCAAATTTGCGAGATTTTTTATTTATCTTAAAGAAAGTTAAACCACGTTAACATTTAATTTATATGTTAAATCTTATTAAATTTGCCGCTGCAAGTAATAGCTTTGTTTCATATATTAAATTTGCATAAATATTTCTGAATTTTGAGCACAAAATGCGTTCTATAAAACAAAAATTTGGGTGTTGAGAGTGTGAAAATTAGATTTAAAACATTTCAAGCAGTTAGAACTTATAGTCTAAGAGCCAGTGGCCGGCAGATTTACGGTATTTTGTAACAGTCTATATCTTTTTCATCAACTCTCTTATACATGCCGTACATGAGATGGGGACTCGTTAGTTCGACTGGCGGTTCCTATGGAGTCATTCAGCCTTTAAAGTCAATTTTGTTGTTTTAAATGAGACTGTAGTATATTACAGCTCGAAATGTATGCCAAATGATAGAACTCCTCATGTTATATTAACTTGTCATTAAACGATTTGTTGTACTCGCATGCTTGTTTATATTTGCGCAAATAATTTTTTTTTTTCCAACTTAAAAATTTTATTAACTTAATATTTAACAGGAATAAATAAAATAAAATTAATAATTTGATCAAAATTGATCTAGTAATTTTTTGCCTGATGCGCAAACATTGCAAAGAGGAAGATGTCTTACACCCTTAAATGTATTTAATTTTTTTTATAGCGACAAATATTTTCAACCTTTAACTACTATGAAACACAATTCGCAATTAATTTATTTAATACTAGTTAAGCCCTACATCTATTCACACACAAAATTACGAAAACATTTGGAAACTTTTTGCTTAACCTTTTGTCAGGATTAGCAATCCTGCAACTTGCAAAACTTACACAAATTAGCAATATATAAATTTCTTCGTCGTTACCACATATACACTGGCACATAAGACGCACACATTAATACACATATATCGCACAATGTCAAGGCCTAGTGGCAAGCAAGCAAATGAGCCAAGCTACTACTGTTAATTCGCCAACTGATGTCAATAAAATCGATTTCACCTTAAAAGAAAGTTTCTACACATTATGTGTTGTTAGGTAAGCGAAATAAAAAAAGTTTCTACCAAAAACCAAATGAGAACTAACTTCATACCACAATCAACTAAACCACAAGGAGCGGGGGAGCTCCTTTGGCTATCGAGTTGGTTGTTGGTCTCACAGGATGATTAAAACTGTCGTGTTTGAATGCCACAAAAGTAACGATGACAACAGAAAACAACAATAAAGCACGCCGCAGCACTTTCAACAGTAAAATATCGAAAAGTTTTTTATTTTCTGTACTGCTGAGCTGAGTTGCGCCAAATTTTGCACCTGTCAGTTGATGCTTTGTTTTTGGCAGGCATGCAAATTCAAAGACAAGTTAAGTCCTAGCATTTGACATTTGAAATAAAAATAGTTTTCTTTATCGAAAAGATTTCTTATTTCCTTAGAAAGTTTTTATTTTTTTTTTATCTGAGCTATCTATTCAATTATGCATAAAATGTTGGTGAAACTTTTATTGATGTGGGTGCGATATATCAAAATATAAAAAAAGTTTGTTAATTGCATTTCACATACTGTTCTCTTGCTTTCTGGTAAATTTAAAAAGAAACAAAAATATTTGAAAAAAAATTGTTTGGTTTATCTACTTGAATTCGAGAAAAAGAACAAATTCAGTTAAGTAACTTTGAACTGATTCGCTTTCCACAAAACATTTTTATGTTTACCAAGTCACATTTAATAAAAAAATAATTAATATAAGTAGATTTTTCAAGGATTTTAATGCGCTGTATGCGAATCTCACCTCAGATTTGCGTTCTTTTATTTGTAAAATATCTACATCGAAAATCGTGTTAGATCCCTGCCCCTATACTACAAGAAAAAAAATGAATAAATTTTTATGTTGCCGATATCTTTACGCCGATATATGTAAGTGACTACATATCTATAACTTTTTGGCTCAACTTCATGCTGACTATAAAATGTAAAGTTTTCTTTCATGGCCGCGTTGAAGAGAAATTAAAAACCGAAAACTTCTTTGTCATAAGTAATTTGTTTTATCATTGAAATTGCATTGGCTCTAAAATATAGTCGCTTATTAGAGTTTATTAGATGCAGTTCATATCGGTTGAAGCAAGGGGTATGTGGCAAAGTACTATGTATTTTTTATCAGTAGCCACCAAGCATTAAAACTTTTCCGGAAATCATATAACAAAATTGTATAAAATTTTTAACGTTCCCTTTTGTATTCTTAAGTACTCTGCCGCAATTCAATGAAAATTAATGATAAATCAGCATTAATGGTAGCACTTACAAAAATTAAATGCCACTTTAGCCTTTAAGGTGTTCCGTTAATGAACAATAAATTTTCTCAATTATAGAGAACTAATTGGTAATAATTTGTAAATTTTTTAAACGAACACAGAATCGTTCAACACTTTTACTTGGCCTTTTTAATTAATTTAAAATCAATTACAAAGAATTCAAGATCTATATTTTTTTTCTGGTTTTGTGGAAGTGGCACTGTAAAGTTAAATGTTCATAGAAAGATTTGTTTTAATTTGTATCAATTATCAAATTTTTCAGTGCCGAGTTTGATAAACAGCGTTTCATGGTTTCATAACTTTTGCTTGAAAGTTGGTGCCATGAATACTTGTCAAATCCCATTGAATAACGATTGCCTGTGTCGGTAAAATTTGATTCAATAATTCTAGCGTTCAACGTTTCTAGCATAGCGGATGCAACACTAACCAATCGTGCCCCTTTCGATGCGTTTCAAACAGAAGGAAAAATTGAATCAATTTATTGTGATAACACGGTCCAACAAAATCAAACTTTTTGTTGTACACATTAGAAATTTCAATATATTCGAGGCGGGGCACTGCCCATTTTTTCATTGAATCTTACTTTTGCCTCTCTTTCGTATATACGTACCAAGTTTTATATAAACTCGTCAAATAGCTTATGAGATATAGTGAATTTAATTCTTCTCTTATATGGGAGGGCGTGGCATTGCCCACTTTTTGAAAACCTAACAAAGGTTAGAACTTTCCACAAACTATAAGCAACATATGTACCAAATCTTATCTAACTGAGTCAACCTGTTGCTGAGATATAAAATCTTTAATTTTTTTCTAATATTGGAGGTGGGGCCCCGCCCATTGTTTTCATTTAATCTTACTTTTGACTCTACCTTTTATATGTCTACCAAATTTTATAATTTTATGTTAACAACATTAAGAGGAATTAAGTTTTCTAAGTTACTAGTCGGTGAAGGGGCAAATGGTGAAGGGGAAAATGGGGTGTTCCCCCGACCGTGTAATAATAAACAAAACAAGAGATTTTTAACTCGCAGCGTAACGCGTTGTTCGACCCCCCCCCCCCCCTAAATACGTTACGTAATACTTGAACGGCCCCTTGGCCGGTGACATATATACTTCAATTTCATGGTTTGTTCGTTGCATACTTTTGGGCATCAGTTGTAGTTGACTCAGTTATAAGTTCAAAAACCCTGATATTGGAATTCTTAGCATACACCATTACTTTTACTTTCCAATTTTGGAAAAGTTTCGTTGCATATGTATTAGGCTTGCAAATAAAATCATGTTTACTATAATTTACTTTGCTTTCCTCATTTGATTGCTTAACAGTTCTTTCAATTATTAAAAAAAAATCGTTGCATACTTTTATGATGTTACATTAGTTTACTTAGTCATATTGCATACAATTACTTCCGTATTTTCAAATTCTTAGGTTTTTTTCTTTTGTATCGTTTAGCTTGGAAAGCTTAAAGTAAAAGCACTGATAATCTCTAAGAGCGTGCACATAACAACTGTAATTTCCACCCAATTACTTACCTAATTGCTGACCATTAAAACACAAAAAGGTGCACTAATTACATAACTATTAAATTACAATGGAATTTAACTTTAAGTGGTGCGCACAGCACCGAATGAGGTTCAATTTAATTTTAGAAACTAAAAATAGTCAGTCGTGTTCATTTCTCTTTTGGCTTTTCTTTTTAAATGCAAATATTTTGTAAGTTATGATGTAATTTTATTTTTTGTACTGATATGTGCCGCACTTATGGGTTTTATTTATGCCGCGCCACTGTCTTTCGCATTTTAATGCAGTTTCACTACGTGTTTTCTCTTACATAAACAAAACAGTTTTGCAATCAAATTCAAAAAGTTTAAATTTGCATACTATGCTATTAGATAATCAAAATTTTATTTTTACCTACAACAATTTTAGTGAAATATTGAGGTCACTTGATGTAAAAAGTCTAAGTCTCATTGTAACCTAAAAAGAAATTGTTCGCAGTATTGTTGTGCAAACTAACGTCTTGCATTCACTCACTGTATTAATACCTTCATCAGCATTTATGCCACCCTACCAAATCAAGCTGTTTCTCAGAATGCGCCCAATTCTCTAGTATAGACTTTGCTTGTTCTTGTAATTTTTTTTAAAGGCCGTTGCTGCTTGCACTTGGTTGCGGTTAGGTGCTTCATTGAAAACTTCTTCTAGATTCTTCTTTATGACATGTGTGTTGTTGGTTGCTTGCTGCATATTGCTTCGAAGGATGTAAGGCAACTAACTGTATGCACTGAAGTGTTTGATAGGTTAATAATTTAAATTTATGTTGGTAGTAGAACATTTGAAATTATAGCACAGTTACCACATTGGCGGGTAAGATGGGTGTGTTAGGGTGTGGCATAATTAAAGCAAATTTACTTCTTACAAACGTGTGTGTTCCAAAATAGGTCACATGTGCAAATCATTTTTTTTGTGTTTTTATTATTTGTGTTGAAAGCAAACTCATTTGAAGAAAAATGGATTTACAAAAACAGCAGAAGATCTTCTTGTAACAAATATTAGAAAGCCTAGATTATTGTTTTAATATCAAGATAGTCGGAACTGAAAATTTGAGTCACAGATTCCTGAGTACTTGCAAAATTTTTCAAATATTTATTTAAAATCACTTCTACACATGATCAGCAACATACGTCGTATGAGCAACATTTAATTGTTTTAATTTTTAAACTTCTCAGGCTTAAATTGTCTTTAAAATTATAATCCGATATTACTTAGAGTTAATCAAATGCAGTCAATTTCTTAAGTATTGCTTCAACTAAAAAATCTTCAAATTCTATCAATGGCCACCAAGTAAATCTTCGTTAATTTTGATGCGAAATGCGTCAAAATTTTATAGCAAAAATAATGTTGCTTCTTATTTAACTGAATTTGCAAACAACATAATTTCAGCATGACAGGCAAAACCACATTTACTTTTCAATATCATTATGCGCACACAAAAAATACTAAAATTTTATTAAACATTAAAAGGGGAAAGAACTACTTAACAAAGATGTATTCAGTTTTGCATAAAATAATAAATTGAATAAATAAATTAAATGATGATGTTGCCTGCAGGCAACATCTGACTAATGGAGCACAGCCTGGTATGCTCATTTTATAAGGATTTATTCAAATATCGAGGCGGTGAAAAGGGCATGAATTGTGTTTTTTATTTTATTTTTTTTTTTTTTTGAAGCCAATAATGGATAAATCTACTACATTTATTTATTTATGTACTTAAGCTTCAAGCAATTTTTGACATTCATTGAAATGCATAGATTTTTTTTACACAAAATAATGGCGAAACTATAGTTTGAAAGTTATTATTTTTTACTGAAATGCTTCCATAAATTTCTAGCTTTTTGATGAATATTATTTATATTTTTGTTATGCATTCAATTTGCCTTTGATTTAATTTTCCGGAAATTTAATTAAAAACGTAATAAAAAGCTTTTAATAATTTTATTACTTTTTCAACATTTTTATCAAAAAGTTTTTGTTGCAAGTGCAGCTCAAATTTTCTACTGATCTGTTGTATTAGTTAAACTTTTAAAGTCATTTTTTTTTTTTCATTTTCATTCTGTTGAAAGTTTACGTTCACCATAAAAATTAACTTTTTAACTTTACAACTAATACGGAAGTTCAATAGACACGCATTTTGAACGCATTCAATGACTGTTGATATTGACTGCAACAAAGGTAAGCAATGAAAATAAATTGAAAGCCTCTAGCAAGTTTTCAAACTCTTTTGTGTTGGATGTAACAAATAAAGAGAACTTAGCGCCGTAACAGCATCTGCCTTGCATAACAAACCAACGCACTGTAGGTCAAAAGCGTTTAAAATCTCTATTAATTTTACTTTTTAATTAAAGCTACTCCGCAAAAATACATGAGATTTTATTAGATCAGAAAAATGTGTGATCTTAGCGACCATTAATCAAACTTTATACTATGGGAAAATAAATAACATGTAAGCAATTAACGCTTTTATATTGTGCGCAAGTTATATCAGACTTAAGTTATAAGCATTTGAATTTTATGATTGTAGAATCTTGAAAAAGCAATTCAATGAATTAAATATTTAATTTTTTTTAAATAACATTTGTAGCCTTGAATGTTATATGTTTGAGAGGCTACTTAGAGAAAACACTTAATTTTATAATAAACATTGAAGACATTTTTTCTCCACGGCCATTAATCAAACTTTAGATTCTGGTAATATACAGAATTTTGTAGAAAATTCTCAATGTATAACAATCCTTTGGCACATCGAACTTGAGCTATAAGCTTATGAAATTTTTAGTATTTAATTTTTACATATACGATATATGTATGTGCTTTGAAAAGTACAAGAAACTAATTTTTATTTTTAATTTTTTGTAAAATAATTTTTATGAACCTTTAAAACTACTGAGTTTAAAATTCTCAATTTTGTTTTATGAGCCTGCCGGAATTTTTTCAAATGGCCATTTGGCAAACTACAGATTTAAATTGAATTAAAACTTGCAAGAATATTATCAAAAAATATTAATCTCAAGTTGTATCGGACTTGAGTTATAAACATTTGAAACTTTTTATAACTAAAAAATGCTCAGTTGGCATGTTTTGAAAACTTTTCTTATCATACATATTTACGACATCTTTCAAATTTTTTTGTATAGATTTTCTCTACAATTTTGTCCGTTAGTAAGCTTACTTAACTTCATTGTGAAATGCTTCTGAGTATTAACTTTTTTTAAAACTTTTCAAGCATCTAAAGTTAAAACAAGCAAATGGCGACAAATTATTTGCGCACTTTGCCTGGCGTTAGTCAAAAGTTTTCATTTTGATAAAAAGAAACACAACAAAAATTTTTTTTTGTTTTTTCCTCATTTTGCCACAAAATTGAGCTAAATTAATTTTTTTTTATTTTATCGCTTGCATCAAGAAATAAAAACAAAAGCAAGAAACCATAAGTCCTTGGTTTTCCCTTTTAACTGTTTACATTTGATGTAATCGCTTAAGTTATGCATGAACATTAACATTAACGTTAACGCTTACGTTATTCTCTGATGCCAAAAAATTCACTAGAATTTTGTAGTTGTTCTCATCACTATCGTTGTTGTTTTTGGTTTTGGATTTTTTTTCTTGCACAATCAATTTATCCCCAAGTTGTTTTGCCAATTGATAAACTACATAAAAGTTGAATTGCCTTCATAAGGACGAAGTAGTAAGCATAAAGAGAAACAACACAACAGCAACAATGGCAGGACGGACTGTGTAAATATTTATCACAGATTTATTTTTACTCACATATTGAAATCGCCAAGTAGGAAAAGCATTGTGAATGTTAAGTTATTTGGGGACAGTACTTTGAGGCTTAAAGTGCGAGAGTCTTTACATCGAAACCTTAAACCTGTAATTTGAAACTGGAAAAGGCTACATAATTTGAATGAAAACATTGCAAAATTTTTATCTTTATTCAGCTATATGATTGATATATACTATATGTTCTCTATTGAACAACTTTAAATATTTCCAATAGAAATCTTGTCCTGTGCTTCAACAAAGCTTTTAGTATGGCAACAGTTAACCATAAACAATAAACCCATATGAAAGCAGTCCATAAGATAGTCTGTTTAGTGTATCAGAGTCACATGAATGGTACATATAATCGGTTCTTAGAATTCGGTGAAAGATGCAAAGAAATCTGCGAAACCTAAAAAAGGAAGATTAATCTTGGGACTAAAATTTGATGATATGAATCAATCTGCAGTATTTCTCTAAAGCTTAGAGTCACCAAAGGTTATATTATCAACGGGCAAGTAACTTTAAGGGATACCAGCATACAATATTCAATAGCCAGTCTAAAAACAATATATGAAACAAATACAACGATGACAAAAAACAACACATATATAATATAGGTTACGGATCATATAGAAGCAATAATAGTAAAACCAATAATCATGAAATTCACTCTCACTTACGCATAAACACACAAAGACACATTTGCACATTGTATTTATTTTAACATGTTCGCGTGTATTTTATTTGTATTGTGTGGACATGTGTGTTTGCTGTGTCAATGTGTATGTAATTGTTGCACGTACACATTTTACAAATGTGTTCAACTATCTGTAACGCTAAAACAATGGCCTGAATCATTGATTTGCAATAAAATATTGCATACTTCAAGGCACATTTACTGAGAAAAATTGTTATGTTATAAATAAGTAAAAAAATGTATATTCATGTTGTATGGTAGCTCATTTTATTAAATGGACAATTGCGTTAAAGTAACATAAATTTAATTTGCTGATATGCAAAAACATCCTTAATTTATGATCCATACTAAGAAATACATAGTAAGTCCTTTACTTGACTTTGATTGAAGCTAACAACTGCAAAGCTGTCAAATAGTTTTGTGAATGATATGATAAAATTAACTTAGTTTATACCCAATTAACAACATACAAATTAAATCCTTGTAGCTGTTGATGTTCACACTAACTCATTTCATATTATTTAACTGCATGCAATTGAAAATCAACATAAGTTTGCACTTTAATTTCTATAGAAATCTAAAGACAGCTGCAACAGCTACAGCAACAAACGCAACCATGACAAATGACAACAACAAAAAGTGTTGAGTAGCACAAAATGCATTCATTTGGAGGATCGAAATCCATTTGTTAAAGTTAATGTTTGAGTGAATAACAGAGAGCATCAGTATAATAATGACAACAACAACTTATTCCATATTGTCCAATTGAACAAGAAATTCAATTTTCTGTGCCAACTCGCAAGGTGCACGTTAACATTTAGATGTAGATGTGGCATTGCAATTGTGTAGGTTGATTGCTTTTGTGCTTTTGTGGTTATTCCATGAAATTATTTGTTTTTTTTTTTAAAGAAGTAAATTAATGCCGAATATTCTACGAAATTGACAGAACGTAATAAACAGTTACCGATAAAAATTTAAAAAAAAATTTTTCTTGTGAAAGCTGTAGTTTGGTCTACTTTTCAGCCACCTATTAAACTTTTATGATAGTATAGAATAATCAAAAATGATCAAAAATCAGTTAACATATCAACGCTTATATATATCGGAGTTATAATAATCAAAAAAGTATAATTTGTCGTATGAGTAACATTTAAATAGTAAAAAATTGCAATAAATAAAAACTGCTAAATGCCATAGTTACTCATTTAAACTGAGCCACATTCGTGCAATAATATGCTGAGACAAATTTTCTTCCAGTTTAAGAGTTAGATGCAGTTAGTTTCTTTAGTTTCTAAAATGAGCAACATATTAGCTGTCATGTGACAGTAGCGGGATATATGTAAATACGTCGTAAGAAATAAGAATTTTTTTGTTAAGAATATAAATATTGCGACCTTATGGGAAAAATTTTCGTTGAGTTTAATAATTTCATTGGTAAAGTTTTCATGTAATTTAAAAAAAAAAAAAATCTAGAACACAATTCATGTATTGTTGTTTACTTTTCTACAACGGCGAAAAATATTAGAATACACAATAAATTAGTAATTGCTTCCTTTTTAACGGCGTTAGAGTGAAGGATGACTTTGTAAATGTTTACTTTCTTCCAACTATTTCTAGTGTTAAAAGCTAACTAATTGAATAAATATTACTCATACGACATGTAAATCAAAATGAAAAACATAAAATTCTTCATTTTTAGAATTCAGAAATGTTATGTCAAATTTTATATCAACTTATTGAACTTTGACATTTACTGATTTTTGGATTAACCACAACTCACTGCATGAGCATTTCTTCGCTTATGTTAATGTAATGTATGCTTACTATATTTTGATGATAGCGCGCGCATATTTTTCGTTGATTTTTTTTTTCTACAAACTACTGATGAATGCAATTGCCAAATTTTGTTGAGAAGCACAAATGTGGCAGTGAACGACCGGAAGTTATGTCAATGCCGGAAAAGTCAAGCAAAATCAACACTGAAAATGACGAAATTTGATATGATTGGTGTTGCAGACATAACGATAAAATGCCACAAGGCACACATTTGGTAAGAAAATTGCGATTTTATGATGGCAAGAACAGTTAAAATAAATTGGTAAATAAAAAAAATAGAAGACATTTTTGGCATAGTAACTTTTGGCATGGATATTAATAAAAGTTTTGAACTTACCTCACTTTGCTTTAAACAAGGCGACATTTTAAAAATATTGATTTATATTTTTATTTACCTGTAAGTGAAAGAAAAAAATTAATTTAAAAAAGATTTAAGCTTAAGAACATAATACAATATTATAACACATTTTAAATGTAAACCATAAATTGTTTTAAAGAAACAATAACCCTTATGTTACTAACAGAAATTTTATCAAGGCTGCCATAACTCATATATTGAATTATGTTCATATAATAGGACCAACTAAAATGTAGCAAATTTAATCTACTTCTTTTTTAGCCAATTAACAATTTTGCAGCAATAAATTTAAATAATGGCTTTAAAATTTATAAATTTCATTAAGAGAAAGTTTAAAATTGCAGCAAAAAAAAAACTACTGCTACCTGCAAAGTTGACATATCTATGCGCAGAAACAGAAAAAACAGTGAATTAAAGAAATATAACCAGTTTCAACCGAGTCTTGAGCGAAAAAAATGCAAGTACGCAAAACAAATAAAGCGAAAGATATATCTGTAAATTACGGGATTGCACGAGAATGTTGGTGAGTTTTGAAGAAGCCAGTATCACCCGATATAAAAAAATATTGCTAAAAAGAGTTAGAGATATAAACTCAAATAGCTATGCCCACATAAATTAAATAATTTTATTTGAAAATAATAAATACCCGCGTGGTAACATAAAGGTTAACCAAAAAAAATTTTTTTTTCTATCATAACACGTGTTAATGATTCTATTGCCAGCGGCATTGCTATAACAAACATTTTATAAATTTTTATACTTAAAAAAGAAAGTAACATATGTCAGCAATTTTTAACCAAAAAGTATACAATAAAAAATGCGTGAAAAGTACTTGAAAGAAAAGAATAAAGTGAAATACAATCAAGGCTATGTAATTTATTGTTTTAATTTTTTTCTTATAATATTTTTTTTCCTACTTTCGTTATTTTTCTACAGCTATTGCAAGGTCATATAAGATACAACACAAATGAGATGCTTTATGCTGCGTAGTCATCAAGGCAACTTATTTCTTGCTGTCATATTTTTTGGCACAACATTATAAATTTGGTTATGATAATACACAGGCAAAATAATGCCTTTTGCTCACATATTCATATACCATATAAAGTTACTTAAGAATCTTAATATTTAGCTCCACTTGAGAGCTTTATGTTCAAGGCTAATGCAGGCTTTTCTTAAACTATTGGCTTTAACTTTGGCAGATCCTGTACAGTTACGCAATTGGCGCCGGTATGTGAAAGTGACTCCTATAAAATCCATTTAATAGCCCAATAAATTTTATACTTATAATTGAAGTAAAACTGCCGTTTAAATTAAAAAAAAAATTGTTGCTTAAATCGTTTTTGAAATTGCTCTCTGTGCGGGTATTTTAGGTATGAGTAGATCATAATGAGCTTAACCCATGCTGTGAAAAAAAAAATAAAGCAAATATTTTAGCAGCTTGTCAACTTATCTGTATATTACTGAGCAGCCATCAGATGTAAATAGGAATGTTAGTTTTATTTGGTGCTAAGTTATATCGGTCTTAATTTTCATTGCTTTTAATATGCAATTTATATAAATCTATGACATTCAATGATTTAATATTGAATACATATCTTTTTCCATGTGCGAATTTAGTTGCTATAATAACTAATGGCTTAAATTTATTTAGAGCTAAAAATGTATCATTCGCAGCATAACGCCAATTGTTATAGCTCCGATGCGATTTTAGTACAATTCATTGTTTTAGATTTGATTCCATTTGCATATTCTACTTAAATAATGAATATTATCAATGGCTGCTGAAAGAAATAGGCAGCGGTGCTATGAAAACAATTCACAGCTGTTTTGAAATAAATCTAGATCAGAATTAAGTCATCAATAAAATAATGAGATTACCAATAATAAATATTATACAAAAATTTCGACAGTAAAATTAAATATTACATGACGTATGAGTAACTAAAAAATAAATTGAGTGCCATTGTCCAAAATATGAAATTTAACGTTAAAAAGTTACTGTAGGCTTGCCTAAAATCAACAGAATAACCCAAAGCTAATGCTTTAACAAAAATAATGCTTAAAAAAAAACACGACGTATGAGCAACATTTAATTCTGCAAAAGTTTGCGAAATAAAGCGAAAAGAATTTAAAGCATTAATTAAAAAGATTTGTCTATATCTCTTAAAATCTATTTACATGATCCAAAATAAAATAAAGCACAATGTTTACGCTGGCACAAAATGTGCTAAAACAACATTGAAATTTCATTCTAAAAGAAACAGTTGCCACAAAGAGTAAAACTCAAACAGCAATTTCGGGTCATAGCAGACAGAACAACAGATTAGAGGGGAGGAAAAGTGGCAAAAGCTACCTTTTATAAAATAATGACAAGAGTCCTTCACAATATATCCAATATACATATGTACGTGTGTGTGCAAATTAAATGTCAGTGTACTGTTTAAAAAAAAGAATAAAACAAATAGGCTAACGTCAAAAATTATAATGAATAAAATGAATAAAGAAATTGAGAAGAGCCAACGACAACGACAACAACAACAACAACATGTAAAATAATATAAAAATGTGAAATATGATATAAATTGCTGTTGTAGTCACCGTCATTGTCATTGAATTCATCATTCTTGTCAGCCTAAAAGTATGCTTAATATGTTTTGTATAGTCATAAGCAATAACGACGCAAAAAAAAAGCGAAATAAATAACGAGGATAACATTACAAGCAGAAGAACATCGAATAAAAATAAATTATAATATCAAAACGAAACGACGATATACCCCAGTATTTAACAAATTAATGTTTGTAGTATATGTTCATAAAAAGATATGGTGGCAATTCCATGCAGCGGTTCGTAAAAAATACTGAATTTCTTTGCTATAAAAATTTGAAAATTTATCAGAGGTAAAAACTGACTGCTGCTAAAAATACTGCTTTCTCCGAGAATGGCTACAAATTAAATTTAAATAATGTTTGAAATCAGTATTTAGTTAATTGATATCAATTTGTCATATGATTGCATATTGTATCGGATCTAAGATATGGCACTTTTAGCACGGAGATTCATTAAAAAAATAGCAATTTTTGACATGTACGCATTTATTTGTAATGGCCCCAAAATTTCTTTGGATGGTCTTCACCAACTTAACAAACTTAACGAATATTTTTCGTACTGTTTAGATGCAGCAATACCCTACTTATATTATATATTTATTAAGAGTAACTAAGAGTTGATGGACATATGCTTGTCTGCTGCTTTAGTAACTAAGTTAAAGCAGTTTTCAAAAAAGCTACATTAAGCACAGTTGCAATACGAATTTGGATAATTTTTTACTGTTTATTTTATATGAGCTTGAGTTAGCTCAACAATGCGTATGAGTAACATTTAATAACATAACTTGAAATTTCTTTAGCTTGCTTCACTAAAATCGCTATAGCACAATGTCGACCCATCTCAGAGCAACGGCTTCCACATCATTATTTTGCCAAAGAAATTTTCAAGCTTTTCATGAATATGACCTTAATATCACTTGTACATACACTCTCATGCTTTTGAGCACAAACATCTAAAATGACAAATTCTTCAAACAATGCCCAAGTTACTCATGAAATAATACAAATTATTATGGCCGTAATTCAATGTATTTCCAGGAGTAAGGAGTGGCCGTTGTATTTATGTAGTATGCGTGTGTGTGTATTTGTAAATACTTACTTAACCTACCTGCTGTGCAGCAGCAAGCAAACTCCTCGTAAATCAAATTTTATTTGAAAAGAAAAAAATTATGCGTAATGCAAATAAAAATATTCTTCATGATCTTCAATTTTGTCTATTTATTTTTCGTGTTTTTGTTATTTTTTTTTTCTTTTTTTTCTCACACTTTCATTATGTTTTATTTCTGTTTATTTTGTGCTTTCTGTTTTTTTTTTTTTGCTTAGAATTATTTGCGTGTATTTATTATGCCAAGCATGTCAATGGAGGCCGTTAACAATTTCTTTTTTTCGGTGTGAATTTCGCGCGATTAATGATGGAAATTATTCATTGTTAATGCGGGCGCAATTGAGAAGGCGCGCTTAAATTAAAAGTTCGTAAATTAAATGGTAAGAGTAGAGATTTTGAAGGTTGTTTATATTTTTGGCAAATCCTTTTTGAAAAATTATTTTAGAAAAATGAGAAAAAGTTTCTTGGTGAGTGCTATCTAATCAGCGAAACAGCCACCAATTGTACAGAATAACATTTTGAAACTTTCAAGGTTAAACAATTATGTCTTTTTTCGATTGATTCTAAATTTCATTCGAGTCTTAATCTGATATTCTAAAGTGTCATAATTAATATAGCTAAAGTTTAATTTTTCTACCAATCATACTTCTAAGTCAACTGAGATTTTGAAAAATAGGTATAAAAACTTTATTCTAATTGTTACGACATCATAATTGTTACGAATTACTGTTCGAATATCTTGCTGCACATTTGATTTAAATAGTTTTCACTTCATGGCTCTAAAAATAATTCCTTAAACGGTAGGGCAAACTATAACAAATTCGCCGCAAAGCAACAAACTAAAAGTTTTCGCTTGAACTTTGAAAATACCCAAGTTTTTTAATTTTACTTCCTTAGTTATTTACAAATTCTTTTGCAAGTAAAATACACTGACCATTTATTTAATACATCTAGTCATGTTCGCACACAAAAAAAAAAGAAACTTTCTAAAATCTTTTCTTTTTATAGCAAAATCATTATAAAAATAAATTATCAATATTTTTTTTTTACAAAACTCAAACATGTGAAGTAAAACTAATATACATCAACGCCTACACACATACACCCTACACATACATATGCAAGTGCAGCGCGTAAATACCAGTCATTGCACACAACTGTCAACAGTAAATCCCCAAAAAGTAAGCGTAATTAATATTTACAAGAGTCAAACGCATTCAGGGTACTGACCACTACGCGCTATGCTGGGATTTAATGACGTTTGTTGAATGTGTAATAAAACACACACACACACACCAATATACAATTTAATAAATGTCACTTAAGTGTCATTGGTAATTATGGTATGCCACGATCCTTAACTGTATGAGTATGTATGATTATGATGACAATGTTGTATAGAATTGTTGTAGAAAAAAGAAAATCCTGCAGCAGGACAACAACGATTTCTTTTTTTTGACAATTTTATTTATTTTTTTGTTTGTCTTAGCCCCATTCATGAAGAATTGTGTTAACATGAATGTACAACAGCCAGAAGAAGAACAATGAAGACGCTTAATATTTAAGTACATATGATCAAACTCTTCTTGTGTGGGGGGGGGGAGGGGCGAAAAAGTGTGGTCGTGTATATTGTTCATCAACTGTCATTTTAAGCAATAATGCTATATAGAAATAAGTAGTAGGTTCAGTAGCATTCAAAGTAAAAAAAAAATAGGACAAGTAAGCTCATTTACCATAAAAAAAGAGGCGAACATATGTTCCATATTCCAATAACTGGGGTAAATGTAAGATAAGAATTTTTCAAGGATTCTTTCGTGTATATTTTATGTGAAAAGTATCCGAAATTGTTAAAGAAAATTTGTTAATTTGTTAACTTCCAAGTAGTTTCCTACGTTTGCAATATAACTACGCTGGCGCTTGATCCATTTTGCATAGGCTGCTTGAAGAATTGACTTCAGCTCTTTCAGCAAATTTGTTTTCATGACTTTAACCAACTCAAAGCGCCTTTCTGGAAAGGCTAATTTTAGCTACGAAAGCAGAAAAAATTCAAACGAGGTCTAACCAGTTGAAAACTGTGTTTGTTTGATGACGTTTGTCTTCTACAAATATGACTGTTTATAAGTTGTCTTTCCACAAATCTAACCATTTTTAATGGACATTCTCACGCAAGGCTTCATGATGCCTAAAGAATAAATCCATATATGCGGCTTGTCCTTCTGGAAAAAAAATTTAAAGTACACTACCGCGTTAATCGAAGAAAACTGTCAGCATAATCTGAATTTTCGAACGAATTTCGCGAGGATATTTGATTTTGGTTCGCTTTTGAGATCCCATTACGGAAGACTATTTACTGATTCGCGTGGGAATCATAAAATTGGGGTTTTTTTTTTGAAAATCGAGAGATTATGTCTTTGGTGACCTGTTTCTGATGCTCTGTTAGGACGATGCATTTAATCTTTAAAAAATCAGTCAAAATGCTCATGCGATAACTTTGATGCAACAATTTGTATCAGTTGACGTCGCTCGTATCAATTCAAGGTCAACCATAACGCGACTAATCAACAATTACTATGTGTCGGCCTTCTTT
Organism: Meiosimyza platycephala; assembly: GCA_963662105.1. NCBI lineage: Eukaryota > Metazoa > Arthropoda > Insecta > Diptera > Lauxaniidae > Meiosimyza > Meiosimyza platycephala. The sequence continues at coordinate 99,764,448 of OY759208.1, read as the reverse complement.
AAATGTTTTTATAGTATTCATAAGCAAACACGATTTGTCGTAGATCTTCTGGGACATTTTCAGTGATTTGTCACACAAAATTTAATTTGTAACACAAAACTATTGCAAATTCTTTGTTCAACTGATTTTTCAATTGTAAAAACTGGTAGTGGTAACAACAAATTTTGAATTGAACCTTTTCATGTATGGTTATAAAATAGTGCACGGCTAAAATTTTATAGTGCTGCAAAGAGTTTTCAATTGATATACAATACCATTTGAAATTTTTCAGCAGATCATATATGACTTGAATTGTGCTAAAAGTATGTGGATTTAGTAAAGTAGGCATGGCATTCGATATTGAGAAAATGTTTAGGCATGATACTACTGAAAGCACTGCAAAAAATATTTTGGTAGAAGTCATTGAAGGGCACAATATTTATAAGCGTTACAATCAGAGACAGATCTATGTACTATAAGCTATCTCATAACAAAAAAAGTACGCATAATAGCAACAGAGGGCGTGGTACCTCCCATACAAACAAGAAATGTTAAATTTTATACTTAATGTGTAATGAAAGTAATCTATATAAAACTTTGTGCAGAAGTGATGGTTACTATAAACTTTGGAATTAAATAAATTTCGAGGGGATTATATCAGTGGGCGTGGCACCTTGGAAATTAATAAACTGCTGTTAGCGTTATCTTAAGTGAAATATTTCAGCAAATCGTATGAAATTAAATGTAGGTGGTTTACTCGCTATAAAATATATCCTTTTAGAATATGATTTATTCTTTGAGTGAAGTACATCTTTCCCAAGTACATTGAAATTGGATTCATCGCTTTAAATGATCATACTCCAAAAATTCAGGCCTTTGAAAAAGTGCTCCGTTTGCGAACCGATGACTTTTTTTGATGTTTTTCGAGTACACATACGGTTTTGGCCTGGCAACCCATACATTAAATTTTTTTATACAGGAATATACTAAGAGAACATTTGGCCACCGATTACACCAAAAATTTTCCCGCTGAGATAGATTTTCCAGCTTGGTAATGGCCCAAAACATTGATCTCCACTTGTCATATCTTGTAGGCGGAGAGCCGGCTGTAGAAAAATCGAGTATTAAAGATTACAGCTTGAAATGTATGTCAAATAATAGAGCTCGATGAGCCTAAACAGAATATATAGGGTTGCTTTGCCAAAGCTTGTCCTAAATTTGGGTTGCCACCTGTTTTTTGGGCTAACATTTTTTTAGAAAAAAGTTAATGGTTTAAGATTCCAGCTTAAAAAGTATATCAAATGATAGAGCTTGAAGAGCCTAAATATAATATATAGGGTTTGTTTGCCGAATCCCGTCCCAAATATGGGTTGCCACCTGCTTTTTGGGCCAAGATTTTTCAGAAAAATGTTTATGGTTCAATATTTTAGCTCGATATGTATGTCAAATGATAGATCTTGATGAACCTCAATAAAAAGTATTTCGAGTAATCTTGTCGAATCCCGTCCCAAATGAGGGTTGCCACTTGTTTTTTGGGCAAACTTTTTTTGGAAAAAAGTTTATGGTTTGAGATTTCAGCTTGAAATGGGTGTCAAATGATATACCTTGATGATCTCTAATAAAATGTATAGGGTTACTTTGCCGAATATAGTCCCAAATGTGGGTTGCCACCTGTTTTTTGGCCCAAGTTTTTTCAGAAAAATGTTTATGGTTTGAGATTTTAGCTTGAAATGTGAGTCAAATGATAGACCTTGATGATCTCTAATAAAATATATACAGTTTCCTCGCGGAATCCCGTCCTAAATGTGGGTTGCCACCTGTTTTTTGGCAAAAGTTTTTTCAGAAAAGTGTTTATGGTTTGAGACTTCAGCTTGAAATGGGTGTCAAATGATATACCTTGATGATCTCTAATAAAATGTATAGGGTTTCCTCACCGAATCCCGTCCTAAATGTGGGTTGCCAGCTGTTTTTTGGCCAAGGTTTTTTTAGAAGAGTGTTTCTGGTTTGAGATTTCAGCTTGAAATATGTGTCAAATGATAGACCTTCATGATCTCTAATAAATCTAACACTTTTGAGATTGTGTACAATTTTTGTTTAATGTGTCCAAAGTGACTCCAATTTTGTGTTAGAAATCAAATATCACCATTACATTAGTGACTATAACTCAAGTTTAGACTACGCAAAGAGTTTTATACACCGATGAAAAATTTATGAAATGCATTATTTAAATAAATAATTTTAATAGGAAAAATTGCAATTTATAATGTCGAAAACTTAAGCTAATATTTTTACTATTTTTTAAATTAAAAGTTGAATCTCTTGAATCCAGAAATTCGCCCCAACAAGAAAAATATAATCTCGTTATTTCATAAATTTTATGATGAAAAAAGTTAATTTGTAGTGTTGAGAAGTTGTTGTTTTTTTTTTTTTGCTCTTCTTAGTAATATTAAAACTTAATTTAATTTTATTTTTGTTTTCACAGACAAACTCAATGGACGGTAATTTCTGTTTGTTATTTGCTATTTTTTCGCAATTATCACATTAATTAAAAAGTTTTTCTATTACTTGTTGAGCGATTTTGCTGAACATAAAACAATTAATTGCGTCGACTTTTCAGCATTTCATTCGTAGTCAGTGAATGGAAGTTCCGGTAATTTTAAATGAAAACTTTTCGAGGAAAAGACAAAAGCTGCTGAGCAAATTTTCACAGAAACTATTAAAAGTTGTTGGCATAAACTATACATAATATACAAAGATATGATTTTATTAAATTAAGTACCAACAATTTCTTTTGCTGTATTTTAAGTGGAAAAAATTCCTTGAGTCCTTTGAAAAAGTTAATAATATCAAACAAAATCGATATAAAATACGAATTCAAAGCATTCTCTATATAAAACTTGCATATGAGTCATAAGTGCGATATTGATTACAAAATTAAAAAAATCACACATTTTGTTTATATGTAGCACACATACATATATAGAAATGCGAAATTTTTCGGCTTTTAGACTTTCAAATACCAAAAATAAAGAAAAGAATTTGCAATTTCCGGCGCCAACACAATTTCCGTGCCAAAATTTACTATGTACCATAAACAAAACCCAACCAACCAAACTTAACCAAAAGTTGATGGTAGAAATAATAGCGTATTCATGGCCTTAAATCAAAAACACTGCTAGGCATCATTTGTCACTCTTAACGTAGCATATAGTATAGAGCCCGATACAGACGTAGACATAGACGCATATGCACACAATGTAAGTAAGTAATGAAAAGGACTACATTTGAACCAAGTGCTCCTTTGTTGTTTGCTGTAGAAGAAGCGATTTTTTTTTTCTTTTTCTGATTTTCATTGGTGCTTAAATTAAATGAATTACCGAATCTTGAATTTTTTTTAAATATTTTTTTTTTATTTATTATTTACTGTAGTTGTGTTGTTGTCTGGTTATATTTTCTTTATATAGATACGGAAGTAAATGTGATTTATCTAACATTACATTGCGTTTTGCTATTATACATGCATATATATTATGAAAAACGTTTCAAGAAAATAGTAAAAAAAATAAAAATAAGGCAAAGAAAAAAAGTAAAGAGTAGAAAAAGAACAATAAATAAAGCAAACACTCAGAGTACAACTTACAATGGGCACTATTCGCCAGTTGAATTTTTTATTTATTTTCAATTTAACAAAAGTTTTCTGTACCGGAGTATAACCTACTGCAATTTAAAGTCTTCTGTAATTCGGAGTCGAAATGCATTCTAATATAAATTGAAAACTTAAATAGTTTGTTTTATTTTTTATGAAAAAACGCGCTCAATTAAGGCGGTTAAAGATTTTAATTTTATAAAAAAATTTTTAAATTGCAGAAGATTAATTAAGACTTTGCGTTAGTGTCCTAATTATTATTGGTTTCTAGACCGGCGTATACCTTCGCGTCGATCTACTTGAACGTTAAAATTTTCTTAAAAGCTCTCATTAATAGCATAATAAGGCGTGACATAAAATGTATTTAATAAGCACATTTAAAGCTCATAATAAGCTGTTTATAAAGACAGTTGGTGACGTAACTCGTGTGTGTCCTTATAATATACATAATAAAAAGCTTATAAGGCCATGAGGCGGTATGTCTCATGCGTATCTTTATACTGAAGACATACTGAAGACATAAAAAAAGTACCTAAAAGACTTGTCTTTATAATGTCAATTGTTTGTCTTTTCAAGGTGTATTACCAAGACAAATGTGAGAATGCTTTAATGTATAATATAAAATATCACAGATAGTCTGTTGAAAAGCGAGACTGGGGAACAAAAATGAAATTCGATAGCAAAATACCTTATAATATTCTTTATACATTTATTCTTTCAAATATCTTCATATTCAAGACATCTTTAAGACTCTTCAAAAAAACTATACTCAATTGTCTTGGGGCGCACTATTTTTAAAGTCCTTGTCAGATGAATTTTAAAGACCTCAGAAAGATACTTGTCAAGTCTCTTCAAAGATAACACACGAGGAGAAAATATAAGCCCCTATGAAGAATTTATAAATATATGTTGTCTCTCTACTTTTCTTCAAAAGACCTTTAAAAGAAGCTATAAAACCTTTCCTACCTACTAGCGCCACTTCTTGTTTAGATTAAACTTATGTTATTAGACAAAAATTTAAATAACTTCTGAATCTTACATTATGAAATACTAGCCTTAATTAAATTCATTCAAAATGTTTAAATTGAACTAATATGAGATGCCCAAATACTTATGTAAACATCCTGCGCGTTGAGTGCAATCTGGCCATATTATGATGCTAATAGAACGTGAAAGGTGATCCCAAGGCTTGGGCTTACTAACGTGGGAGGTTTTAGTAGAAACTGTAAAGATCCTGCTATCGAAAAGTCTGTTTTTCATTATCGTTCTGAGTGCCAAACGCTAGCAAATTCGCATTTCAAGGTATTCGAATGTCACTTCTTCGACACTCTTGATGAGTCGCTCAAAAGTGTCCAATATTAATTTTGAAGTTTATAGAAATATATAAGGTTGAGCGCTGTTGCCAAATAATACAGATAATGAATGTTGCTAGACATTATTTATTACTTAGCAATATTGATTAAAGTTGTTAACAATAGGTACTGCTAAACATTGTTGCTAAACATTATTACCTAAGCATTATTGCTAAACACTGTTGCTAAGCATTGCTGCTAAGCGTTATTGCTAAACATTGTTGCTTAAACATTGTTGCTTAAACATAGTTGCTAAACATTGTAGCTAAATATTGTTGCTTAAACATTGTAGCTAAAACAATGTTGCTCAAATTTTTGAGCAAATAATAATGGATATTCACTTAATGAAAAATAAAATACTTAACAATATTTTTTTTACTATACCACTGTGCCACGTTCGTTGCGCCATTGCTGTGTACGCTGTTTGCTCAACACTAATGGCCATGGAATGACATTGAAAATCCATAAACCAGATGGTGTCCACTTCGAAGAGCTGAGCTATATTTTGTAAATACTTGTTTTTTTAAAATGTTTATTTCTTTTCGTACGCTTTTCTTACATTTGTATAAATTTTATTGCTTATTGTTGTCCATCGTACAATAAATAGTTAAAAAAGGGAAAAAAAAATTAGAAAATTACAACAAAACACAGGCAATATTCTGCACGATTCGAACACGAAGGTTTTTTTGTTTTTCAGTTGAATGTTTTTAGCATTTTCGCAGATATTGTTGCTTTTAGCGTTTCTTTTTTTTGTTTATTTGGTGTCAGCTTAATTGAGTTTTTATGTTTTTTTTTTAATAAAATGCATAAAACATTCTTGTTCGTATTTTATATAATAAAATATTTAATTTCTGCAATTTTCTATTTGTACTAAGCAGCAAACAAATGATTTGTGACAGTACAGCACAGAAGGGCAAAACATTTAATTATCCCTGTTTGCTCCAACAACAGTACTTTAATTTGTAAATGCGGGAAGCACACACACACAACATTTGCTGCATACAACACTGAGCATGTTGCACAGTAATTTGCATTTTAAAGCAAATAATTTTGTTGTTGATTTCCCATAAGTGATAAGCAAGTAGGCCTAGGTAAATACAATATGAATGTTTATTTTAGAGCAAAGTATTTGAAAATAAATTAAAGTGGAGAAGTATTATGGCAGGAATATGATTGAAAAATCAATGAAATTATAAGTAGGTAAATAAGTGTTAGTGTCAGTTGTAGATTGCGGTGTGAAAAAAGGAAAATTCAGTTCTATCAATACTGAACTGAGTACTCTTCGTTAAGCCAATAATTTTGATTGTTGCAATTGTGTAAAGTAACCATTATGAATAGTCCAATGATTTTCTGTCATTTCCGTAATTAAACTTTAATGGGCTTACATGTATATCTACATAATAGAGTGGCTCTCAGTTAAATTGGAATAATTGATAGTCATTATTTACAAAACTCTTCTCTACACAATCCTATTATTTTGTACATCAAAAGTGTCGAGCAAAATATTATTATTATTAACACGTGCCATCCGGCGCCTCAAATTTTTTGAAATAATTAAAAAAACGCAACAGCAGTAAGTGAAAAATATTTTAAACTGAGCAAAAAAAGGAGTGATTTTAAGTAAGCATTTCTTAAAATCAACATTCCTCAAATCTTTCTCAAGATATGTGTTTCTCAAATTACGTTTGTAAATCAACGAATTTCGAGACTTCGCTTTTTTTCAATTTTCGAACAGATTTGAAATTGTGTTCCCGCAGTTTTTAAAGACGCATTAATACCTTAAAGTAATCCAATACAATTAGATTGAGCTAAGTTATAGACCTAAGTCGAACTTTAACTTTCTGCACTTTTTCTTTAAGTTGATATTTTCTGTGCTTCAGCGCCTGGTTTGCCATCTTAGCTTGAGATATCAGATTGTTTCCTATTATATGCTTAAAATAGCCAAATAGTTCCCAATCTATAAAAATGTTTGAAGTCAAAATGCGCTCACTACATTAGGTTGTACATTTTAGTGTGGTTCTCATATATAATATTTACAATTTTAATTGCAATTTGTGAATTAATGGCGGCAACTACGGCGAATTCCTATGCTTTTAGAAAGTTTTGTGACAGATTGATGAAAGATGAAAGTAGTAGGCAGATTTTCGTCCGAACATATCGTGTATGCACTCGCTATTACTTGTTGTATTTTAAAAAAATTATATGGAAATGCTATGCTCCATGTGGATATAAAGTACACAAGAGAAGAAAAAAACATTTTTATTAAATTTTTTATACATTTTTATGGCTTGATTCAAGAATAGCTTCCAGCTCCTTCAGAAAATTTGCTTATATGACTTCAAGCGTCTTTCTCAAAGTGGTAATTTAAGCTTCGAAAATAGAGAAAAGTCAGACGAGTCCATAACTGATAAATACGGTGCTGATGAAATTCGTGTAATTTTTAACTAAGAAATTCAATAGAAAATTATATATAAAGTTTCATAGAAATTTATTTCTACAGATAACCATTTTGATTATGAATTTTAACACTTAAAATCTTAAAATATCCTTTGACATTTTATGCCATGAACTTTTGCTAAATGTAATTTAATTTGTGCTCTACCAAAAAGCCAAAATAAAACGTGCACTGAAAATTAAACCAGCAAAATGGTAGTAGAGTGAATTCGTTACAGTACCAACATTTAAGATAAGCAAAAAATTATTAATTTAAAAAAGGCTTAAATTAAATGATGGCTATAATAAAACGAAAATGAAGTTTTACAATAATAAAATAAATGTGAAATTAAATTAAATTAAAAAAACGGATGCTTACATTCTAGAAGAGTTTTTAAGTCAATTTTGTGATGTCAACTTTTCCAACTAATATTGATGTTAGATTTTTCGTAACTTTTATAGAAAATCTAAAATATCAACATTTTTTGCAGCTAAATAAAATAAATTTCATTTTAAGACAAATCATTTTTTTGAAAGTTTTTGTTGAATTAGATATGAGTCTGCTTCCTTTTTTGTTTTGAATTATTTGCTACTCAAGACTTCAACACCATAAAGTGTGCAATTTTGAAATTAAGAGTGCGTTTAAATATATTTTTAACGTCATACAGAAGTATATATTAGAATCTGGGACAGAAATTTTAAAAATTAAAAATTAAAAATTTTTGGTTTGTTAATTTTCAAAAATTTTCGGAAAGTGCAGCGCTGTCATTTGACTGCTGCCATTGCATACGAAATCCAAATTGGCATCGTTTTGCTTAAGGTTACCCATTGTATGAGGGATGCTATTTGAATATCGAAATACTCTCCATCAAGTCAATGCACTTTTGCATCGGTTTGAACCAATTTTCAAGGCAGTTCTTCCACTCCGAAATTATATCTTCAAAACATATGTTTTATATGCATTAAGCGCTTCTTCAGATGTCGAGAAACGTTGGCCGCACAATTCATATTCAATGTTAGGAATTAAAATTGAAATATTACAAACATGTAAGAAAAAATTGAATACTAAATTATTTTATCACGTCTGCCTTTTGGCTGACTGGTTCCTTTTTTTATAAAAAAACATAAATGCTGAGATGGCAGACAAATCCAGAGCTGCTTTTTTCAAAGGCAGACGGTATTGAGCACTTAAGGTGCATATTATTAAGATATATCTTTATAAAACTAATACCGTGCAAACTTTGCGATCCAAAATTTACTGTGCTATTGATTACGTTCAATTATATTATATTATTTGTCTAACTGTAACATTTCACGCTAAATCAGATATCGGTTTGCTTTTGCATCTCAGATTTTTGTGAATTTTTTTTTTTCTTTATTTTTATTACTGGTTGAGACGACGATTTCGACAAATTCAACTCAATATATTTTGAAAAATAGCAGAGACCTACACGTCTGCCTCATTTATTTTTAGCTGCTAGGGGAAATACTGAAGACAACGAATTGAATTGAACGAAAACGATAAAATTATTTCATAGAGTTTTTTTTTTTGACATATTCGCAATTGCTGTTATTGTTATTGTGAACGTCTGCCGTTTATATTATGTTATCTGTAATGTGCTCTTAATGTTTTAAACCCCAGGCAGACGCGATAAAATAATTTAATAGAGTTTTTTTTTGTAACGAAATTTTAAAACAGATATCCTCAAGACTTTTTTTTAAATTAAACTTACTTTTGTTTCAGCCCAGATTTTATGTTGCCATATGACTTGTAACATTGCCACATTAAATATTTTCCCAACTCTTTCTACACAAAGCAAAAAACTTAGAAATTCAAAACAAATTTGGCGCGAATAACTTAAAAACGTCTCACACTTATACATACATACATATGCATACGTTTCGCTATTTAACTAACACTAATTAATGCAAACAAGTGACAAAAACACATAGGACATTGACACTGGATGCTTAAGACAAAAATGAAACGAATTTTCAAAGAACTAAGAGGACAACATTCAATTTATGTTCAATTTCAATTCAATTCAATTACACGTAAATTTGATTGTACAAGTTTTCGCTTGACTGCAACAGCAACAACAAATGAAATCAGAAAACGCGCAGCGCTTCTACATGAAAACAAAAAAGACGCTTTTATTACATTTGCATTTATATTGACCGAATCCTTATTGTTTTGTGTAGCGATTACATAGCGACTGAGTTTTAATAGTTGACGTTCGTTTTTTTTTTTTTTTTGGTTTGTATGGTATGTAAAATTTAATTTATGCGGTTCTAGGTTTTTTATTTATTTTATTTTTGGTTTTTCTTTTAAAACTTTGCACACTTTGAACGCACGCACACGCACGTGTTACATTTTGTTTATTTTCAATTTTACTTTTACTTCGTTCACTTTTACTTTTGCGTTTGTTTGGCGTTCCCTTTGATTCCCACACACACACACTTTCCACAACTACTACTCACTTTTGTTGTTTGTCAATTGCAATTATTCGTTATTTTTGTGAATGTATTGTATTGTGTTAATTTTTGCCATGTAGCTGTGCGTTATTGTTAATTTGTGTGTTTTATTTATTTAATATTTTGTTCTGCACAAATCATCGCTTTAGTCCTAACGTTAGTCCTGACGCTTTAAACGCGTTGTTGCAATTACTAGGACGAACATCCGTTCAACGCGACGGTTCGTTACGAACTGACATTTGAAAACAAACGAATTGTAGCTTTCGGAATTTAAGGATAACTATACGAAAGGATATAACCGAGAGAAAATTTTCAAAACGCATAGAATATAGAGCGTCACATTGAAATTGTGAAGCTTTGAGAGTAAGAGCAAAAGAAAATACAAAATTTAATTCAAAAAATCAGAATTTATTTCTTACAATCTAACAAATCACGCATCGTGTAGCAAGTTTTGTTCATTACTAACGCTTCATCATTTCTGCGGCCGTGACTAAAGCTAAGAGTGCTTGACGAATATTGTGAATTAAATTAAATAATCGAATCGTTACAGCGCTAAAATACATCCAATTAAAATGCTATAGCCATACGTTGTTTATATTTAAGATTTATTTTTCATATAATTAAATGTTACTCATACGTCATGATGCGCTAATTAAGATTTATATATAACAAGTTCAGTTTTGCGTATTTTTCTATTATTTTTGAACTATTTACTAAAACGCTTAATATCTATTGTAGATTCCGTTGGTCTATCAAGTACCTAGACTTTAAATAAAATGAATATATTTTTATTTATAGGCTTTCAAGAGTAAAGAGCACAAATCCTGTAAATTTTATGAAATTTTATGCGATAGGGGCCGTTCAAGTATTACGTAACGCACTTAGGGGGGGGGGGGGGGGCGGGTTCGAAGAACGCGTTACGCTGCGAGTTAAAAATCTCTTGTATTATTTATTATTATCGCAAACGCGACTAAAACATAACAAAAGTCGCTAAAATGACTTTCCGGTTCATTGCGCAACATAAGTGTGACTTTTAGGTAAACATAGTCACTTGGATGAGACCGTAACGTTTTTAGGAGAGGGCGTCAGAAATCTTCAAAAATTGCTTTACATAATACTTGAACGGTCCCATATTCAGACGGAATGAAGTCACTCAAGACAGCGGTATCTCCATAGACATTTTGTATCATTTAAAATTCTTTCAAATATAAAAATTTGCAAAATGTGAAACACCCTCTTTTGCTTTCTACATATTAAAAATTGAAATTTATGCAAAATTTTTCGACGTTCTTTTCTCTCGCCTAAGATACATAAAACCTCGTGTGAGCCTGGTAGTACGAAAACAGCTGCTGTAAACAATTTATGATAATAGTGAGCTTAAGCTATGCTATAAGTGGCAGTTACAGTGGTACAAACATTATAAAGTTGGAAAATTCTGGTACTTTTTGATGTTATTGTAGTTCTTGGACACATATATATTCAAAGTTTTTTCAGAAGCATATCATATAAAAATCATAAATGTTAGCTCATGTTTCATCTTCTAATTAAATATATATTTCTAGCTCTCCAAATGATGACATAATTTGAGAAATGTAAACAAATGCAACTTTTCATTCACAAAAGCTTTAAAATAAAAAACCGGTAAGCGCCGAAATGAGCATAACGAGAGAAAAAGAGTGGGAGAGCGCAATCAATGAGCGCAGAAAACTGAGCAAATAGATGTGAAAAGAACATGCGGTGGAGAAAAATAAAAACGAAAACAGCAATATGAACTGTGCGACCATACGTTTGCATTTGCGGTGACAACTAAATTCCTAAACCTCACCCACACAAATCAAAGTTAAGCCGAGAATGAGAACTAAAACCGGGTGATTCACTTTCTCGTGTATGTGACACACAATATAGCAGATGCCTTAGATTAGTCTGCTTGTGACATTCATATGACTCAATATACTGACAAAAACTAACTCTAACTAACTCAAGGAAGTACTAAAACCTTTTTTTAATACCAAATTTAATGAATTGCAGTTTTAATTTGGAAAAACCAATAATTTTTTGAGAAAATGACTGAAAATTAAAACGTAATCGCTTTATTCTAACAAAAGCGTAACATATAAATAAAAATTACCATAACCATGCCATTAGCCACAAATTCAAATTATCATATATTGCATATATTGCTTTTTCGCTGACAAAATCAAGCAAACAAAACATTCAAAACCCACAGAAGTAGTCAGCGAAAAATCTATATGTGCGTACAATGTTTTTATATATTTCCCATGATAAATAGTTAGTACGAAAATAACGGTAAAACAAAAGTATACAGAATATAAGCACAATTTGCAGATAGTAATTTGGAATGCTGCTTTTGTTATTTGCTTTGAAAATAGAACCGTAGAGTGGCTTGGCAATGATGAAAAAAAAATTGACAAAATGTGTTTTAATAAGCATTAAACTCATGTCATTTTTCTCTTATATTAAAATAAATCCACAATAGAATTTTAAGCGTAAAAAAATTGGGGTTTTTGAGAAAATCAGTCTTGTTTTTTTTTTTCAGAAAAAGCACAATAACTCCACCAATGTTCAACAATTTTCAAAATTTCTTTAAGATTCTGACAGAGAATCAGAAGTTCTATTAAAATCAATTTTGATTATTTTGATTTGGATGAAAATGCGATTATTTTCAAAAAATTTTCAGCGGTTTTTCAAGTTTTGACACTAAAACTTCAAATGGGCATAACTTCGTACAAAATGTTTTTTAATCAAATCGGCGGAATATATGTCCCCCTATATACAGGGTATTCCATTTTAACTTACACAGCTAAATAAGTCAAAAGTCAAGTTAGAGGTCAAAGTGACCCCTGAAGGTCATTTCAAGGTCGAATTCGCGCTTGGTGCAGAAAAGCTGCAGGCCTTCAGGGGTCTTTTTGACCTCTAACATGAATACCTATCTGAACGTAGAATTTTGTGCTCTTTCAAAATCCGAGGTCAAAAATAGCGGTTTTCATTTGAAAAACTAAAGTTGACCTTCAAATAACCTAGAAAATGTAGGTCAAGGTCATGATTAAGGTCATGGCTGGATCAACCCTTTGATACTCACTAACTTCGATTTGAAAAATTTTTTGAATATCTTGCAATTTTTTGACTTATTTAGCTGTGTAAGTTAAAATAGGACACCGTGTATAATCGGCAACCAATTCCGAAGTTTGAAGTTAGTTCGACTGCATGGTTTGAAATGGACTTGGTCTATGACTTTTATCCAATTTTTCAACATTATTCGAGTTTTTTTACATATTCCGATATCTTTCGGAATTTTGAAAATTATCCGACTTTCATCAAAATTTATTATTAGAAGTATTTTTCGAGTTTTGAAATTTTTCAAAATTATTCCATTTTTCAAACAATTTTTTGGACTTTTTTATCATTTCTTAAATTTTTTACCATTTTTTGACTTGTTGAACAATTTTTGATACATTCAGATCTTTAATATATATCGATTTTTTTAAACTTCTTCAACTTTTATCTCAATTTTCAATATTATTCAAGTTTCCTAATATGTAACATTTGAATATTTCTCAAATTTTTCAACACTTTTGGGCTTTCTAAACGTTTTTTCATCATATTGCTGCATTTTTCAACTTTGAAATGCTTTTTTTTTATTTGGCATGTGAAGTCTTATTTTTCGCTTTATGTGTCAGCCACAACAGCAACGCAACTCTTAATTAATTTTCATTGAGAATAATTTCTAGCAATTTATTCAAAACGTCTCGGAATACATCGAGAAAATTTATTCAAAATGTCTGGAAATATACCGAGAAATATACAAAAAGGCAAAAATTTTGCAAATAGGAAATAGGAAATAATCTAAACTCAATTTTTATTTCATCATCTTAGGAATTTAACATATTTTTTTTTTTTTAACTGTAGATTGCCAAATTGTCTGTAAACTATTTAGTGCTGAAACTTAATCTTAAAGATATTCCATTCAACTAAGCAGCCCAACATTTTCGCATTGCATTTAATTTTATAGTTATGTTTATATTTTTTAAAACTGTGTAATTTCTAATTTCATTTATTGATAACTGATAACCGGTTTTATTGTGTACTCTAACAAGCGATTATCACACCATCTGTAGTCGTGTGAATGAACTAATTAAAAATAAGTACATTTACAAAAAAAGCTTTTTTCAGCAAAAGCTTCGTAAACGGCTTTGTTATTTTGCGTGCACTTTTGTGTTCCGGTTTACGTTCGCATTATTGTTGTTGTTGTTTTTCAATTTGAATTCGATTGCAATACGCCAGACGCTATTGCGCTGGCGTTTCGCAATGATTCATCAATGAACGCTCGCTTTTAATCTCAAGCCGAAAAGATGTATGTAGGTGACGCTACCGTGTCTCCGCCGCTGAATGACACAGAAAGCAAATTTGCCAAAAATGGTGGATAAATTACAAATTAACTCATTAATGACAGCAAAAAGCTTTGTCATATTGTGCGCTGTATGTATGCTTTATTTAGAAACGTTTTATTTCAAATTTGGCATTGCTTTGATATTTCAATATGCTAAATTCATTACGGTTCATTTAAATTTTTAAACAGTCAAAATAGTATGCTAAGAGATACAAGTTTGTCTGGACGTCACGTGGCGCTGACATCACGCCAACACTATTTAATAGTTTTTTTTTTTTAAATCTTTTTCTTTTTTTTTGTTTTGTCACAATAATTAACTGTTGAATTTGAGCAATGAAATGGCATAATGAATTGATTTGAATAGTTGCAAATAAAAAAAAAAAGAGTAATTGGCAAAAAAAATTTAAAAGCGCTATTTTATAAAACAATAAAGACGTTGTATAATTTGTTACAGTTTGGTTTAAAACTATCATTAAGTCCCAATTTAGACAAGGCAATAATTGAAGACATCAGTATTATGTATGTTATATTTTTCTCAATTTGGGCTTCATGGCACAAATGTAAACATAGTACAGTATAGTAGTAGAAGCAGGTCAGGAAATGATCAGGACGCTTAGAACTCTTCTTAGAGAAAACAGCACCTGAAACCTTGAACAATTTTTTATATATGTTTGTATACATTAGGCTCCACAATTTTTATGAACTTTTACTTACTTACTTACTTTGGAATTTTTTAAAATTTTTAATTTTCTTTTTGCAGGTAAGTCACCCACGATTATATGTACATGGTGAATATGGGAAATGAAGGCACATACTGTCTTATAAAAAATTTAAGAAAAATGCAGGTATGAATTTTTTTAATGATTTTTCATTATTTTAGTATAAAAAAGTATCAAGCAGCGTTGCAAAATATTGTACAAATAAATCAAACTGCCGGTATTGCAATGCACAGTGTTAATGTACTGCACTTAGAACCCAGAGCTCTTCGGGTTGGATTCCTGGTCTAGGCATGATAATACACTTTTCATATTTCCTAGCTTTAATTTTTTCTTAATTAATTCCTTCTAGTCACTTTAATTTTCTTTCACCACATTGCACTTTCGGAGCTGCAGTACAAAAGATACACATGGCGGTGTGTGAGTAACTTGTTGAAATGTCATGCAAAATTCTTTTGGCGTGTTGAAGGACCAAGGTTCAACGATAATAATTAGCACATTTACCTGTGTTTGTTCGTAGCGATACGCTCAAGACTGTTGCAAATCAAGAACGCAAAAAAAGATTTGCAGAAAGTTCTTTTCGGGCGAGTATCGTAGAGAGCAAATTGTACGCGTACACTTGTCAACTCTCAATATGAAAATATGCTTAGGCTTAGTGACAACATTGGCAGTTGTGTTGAACTATCTATGTATCTTGATATACTGCCGAAAGATGGGCAGTGTCTCACGATTCCCCACTTACCCCCTTACCATCACTTTTGCATTAATAAAAGTTACCAGAGGTCAAAGCAATTTCGCTAGACTGTACTTTTAAAAACTTTATTTATGATAGCAGTTCAGGAACTCGTAGTTTATAAAATGAATTGAACAAATAGCTATTATCTTTTGCCTCTCCAAAAGGTACACAGGATTAACAGTTGAAGTTCGCGGAAAAGTCATGAAGTTTTATTAACTAAAAGGTATGTCTTGCCTTTTGTCAAATGCTAACAGTTCTGATATTTGCTAGCATTACCATAAACAGTTCTCTCAGCATAGGAGGGAGAGATCACGTCCTCTTATCAAAACTATTCCGAGCTTGTCCGTGTTGTTTCTAGTATTCGTGAGCTATTTTATTACAATGCTCAATATAGTTATTAAATGTTTTATTTGTGTGGGCAGTAGGAATGTCTGTGAATTGATTTCACCCAGTTTTAGCCAGTGTACCAAATTTCATTCTAATATGTATCTCGATCGTCTTACACAAACAGATATTCAGACGGACAAACAGACATGAACAAGGCTACATCAACTCAGCTAGTGACGCTGTTCAATAAGATATGCTTTTCTATAACAGCCACGCCTCATATTATACATTACTAATGGAATGACATGCTGAATATGTCCTGATTGTAACAAATAAAAAATATGAAAAATTCAGCAAAAATAATTATTTGAATAAATCAGTCGTTTTAATATTACATATAGTTTTTGTGTTCGAGCTATGCGTAAGTCACTTCATATCCAAAGCAAGTAAACTATTTAAAAACAACAAATACATGAGCCTATGATATTAATGTTTGCAATTTATGAGAGTTATAAAAAAGTTCAATTAAATCTAAATGACGAAAGGCAGTGATATAAAATGCTTAAATATAAATTTGAAATTGAAATACAGTGGGCATAAAATTAACATAAAATATGCGAAATAATTTGTAAGAGCTCTGATAGTAAATCACAAATCCCACTAATGCAAAAGTCAGTGTAGTCAGTAGTGCAAACATTTGTAGCTGTCAAGTTTATTGTGAACGTTTAAATAAAAAATACAAAGAAAATGTGTTACAATTAATTTATTTGAAAAAAAAAAATATATTAAATAAAAATCGCTTATTGCAAAGACTTAAATTAATTAAATTGCGGTTGAAAAGTAATTCATTCAGTTGTCCACACAATTAAAAAAGTTTAAATTGAAATGTGAACGCACTTAAGATTGGCGATCAAATTGAAATTAAAATTAATGAACAAATTTTCAAGAAAATAACAGGGTGACAATGTAAATCACAATGTTACTGATGGAAATTGCAAAATGCAAAATAAATATTTATCAAATGTTCTATATTCAATAGAACATAGGACTAAAAGTTTATGGGTTATTTTTTTTTTTAAACATTAACTTATGTTTTATTTATAAAAAATCTTAGTCATATCAGCATTTTTGGATAATTCTTTGCAAATGTAAGATAAGCATAGAAAAATTTCAACATATTCCATAAAATATACTATAAATATATACATATGTATATGCTGACCTTAAGGTGGTATGCTGGTATAGCATAATAGTCATGAAACAATTTTTTATCACTTTGCACGGTCAGTGATAAAGCAATTGCTTATCACAATTTTTATGCGATTAATCATCATTTTGATTATAATTTTGAGAAAACAATTTTGGTATTTGTTTTAATGGCATTTTGAAAAAATATTACTTACTGTTGTAATGGCAACAAATACGACACATACCAAATTCAAAGAACCCAATTATGACGTAATGCTAAAGAAAAAAAAATTATTTTAGCGGCAAATGCAATGTTTGCAAATACCCAGTAGAAACGTAACCGTAAGGTGACCGAGACAATAAAAACATGTTTGTATTGAACAAAAATTACTTAAGGAGTTATCTTTAGTTAGTCAAAAAATAAGTAACTCTACATTGTACTAATATGAAAAATGGAAGTGAAAAACGCAAAAAGCGAAGCCACCACCATATTATGCAATGAGTAAGCTTTAAAGCAGCTTGAGCAAGAATATAGTATGAGCATAACTGTACGTGAAAACTGGCAAGCAACGAATACCAATGAAAGTGAGAAGCAGGTGCATGCTATTCGACGAGATCAGCATTGCTAATTGCGAAAAATCGATAGATTTCAGGATTGCACGAGAATGTGTGAGAGTTTTGTATAAACTAGCATCTGCTAATGTAAGAAGAGACACGTTTAATACGCGAAGTTAGTTGTAGTGCATGCATTGTGTAAATGTTTAAAGTAAGTTGCATTACTTTTGTAAGAATTATCACTGCCCTGGTAGAAATCAAAACCTTAAAACTGTTTGTTTATTGGGCATTTTAAATGCTTGAAAAAAATATCCAAAAAATGCCAAATCCAAAAAGTTACATTCTACTTTCGAACAGTTTATGCCCAAGAAATGGCAATTTTATCGCCAAAAAAATGCCTAGTTATTCATAAATAGTTTTTGACCAATTATTAAACATTTAAAATGCTTCAAGGAAAAAGCCGAAAAAATGCCCGAAAACTGTTGAAAAAATGTCAAGAAACCGTTTTAAAATTGTCCAAAAAATGTCCGAAAAATTTCCTAAAAATGTTCGAAAAATGTCCGAAAAATGTCCAAAAAATGTTCAAAAAATGTTCAAAATATGTTCAAAAAATGTCCAAAAAATTGCCAATAAATGTCTAAAAAATGCCCAAAAATTGTCGTATTGTAAAAAAATGCTTATATTTATTAACCTTGCTTGAGGAACGTTATATAATTTTAATATCTAGGTACTCGCGTCAAAGTTGTGTTTATTATAATTTATTAAAGTGAATCAAGAGGATATTGCCAAAGTGATCACAGTGTATAAAATAATACTAATAAAATATTTTTAAATATAATTTATTTGTGTTTTATTTAATGTTTTTTAAATTTATTTATAAAAATATGTATATTTTCTATACAAATATTTATAAATAAAAAATACTGGCCATTAAATGCCTAGTCTTTGGACATTTTCAAAACATTTTTCGAGCATTTTTAGAACATTTTGCGATCATTTTCTAGGCATTTATTGGCCATTTTTAATAGTTACATATTTAATGATCAGTTTTAGAGCATTTTTCCGGCATTTATTGGGCATTAAATGGCCATTTCCTATTTCCGTTTTACTGGCCATTAAATGTTCGAAAAAGGTTACAAAAACCGTTTCATAAATACCATAAAACTGGGCAGTTTTAATTGCCATTTCTTGGCCAGTGGACATTTTTAATGCCCAGTTTTTGGCCAATAAATGCTTATGATTTTTACCAGGGTGTATTCGAAATAAATTGAAAAAAGCAGTTATTGAGGACTAGCTGCCTTTTACCCGATAACAGTTTATTCTTTTGTGGAATAGAATAAAGCTGAGGCCTTGGATGTTAAGTTCCAAATATAGGAGCAATACTTAATGATCTAAAACAAGCACTGATTAGAAGTATATAACTAATGTAATCAAGCTAGATCTTAATGTGTTACTCTCTTCAATCAATAATATTCAGTATGTTTTAATTTAATTAAAGAAAGGTGAAAAGGTCATGCTTACAGTGTTACTCAAAAAAAGTCTAAGTGCTCAGCTTTTCAGAACTTAAGCTAATGTTTAGTTCCTTTCATACAATATTTTCAAGAAAGTAGCAACAAATGAAGCTTTTCTTCATCACTGCTACATCGATAATTCAAAAGCAAATAGTTCAAAAGTACATCTTGCTATAAGATAAGATTTTCTAATGGGTTCTTAAATACTACTGCGCAAGCTTAGTAAAATGAAACTAAATTATGCTGTAAAGAAATACAAATACAACTATATATAAGCTTATCAAAGCCATAGGGATGTTGTTGAAAAGCTTGATAAGATAACCAACTGAAACAAGTGGAATGCTTTTGGGCCAGCAAACAATAATATACCACCAATACTTATAGAAATAATGACAGCAACAATTGAGAAATAACCTAGTATTTTATCACTGACACTATAAAGCTTATCTTATCAATTTTTTTTCACCAAGCCAAATAAATATCGATACCTATACATACGCATGCTATTGCAAAAGATTTCTTACACAAATTGTAAAAGGTTATCACAACTCATTCAATTTAGTTTCAGTCTTAAAACAACTAACGAACGACGAAATTGAAATTTTCTGTGGTGAAAATTCTATACAAACGAATATTTTGAAAAAGATATATTTGAAAAAAAAAGTAAAATTACTGATAAAAATCAGCATTTCTTAAAAAAGAAAAATATTCAATTTTTATATAAATTGAAATTTAATTAAAAAAAACAAACGAAAAACTCAAAGTAAAGCTGAAAAATGGTGTCCGTGGAAACAATTGGTTCGATTTTCATCAAGGCCTTAAAATTGGTAGGCAACAATTTATGCTATACGCATTATCCGTTGAGTTTTGCATTAAAAAAAAGTGTTGGTTTATGTAAATTCGCTATGAAAAAGTTTACAAATCTTTGTCATCTGTTTGATTTTTTGAACAAATCTATGCTCTGAGCAGCAATATGATTATCAATACGAGCAAAAGTTCATTATCCAGGGTTATCTGTTTAGTTTTGAGTTATCAAATGTAATAAATCTCTGTTATCCGTTTAGTGTTTTGAAGAAAAATATGATATGATCAGCAAAATATTTTTTTATTTAAATTTAAATTTATTATCCGTGTTTATCCGTTTAGTTTCCTGTTGTCAAAAATACTATTAATAACACAGTGTGGTTAAAAAACTATATGAATGTTTTATTAGTCATAATTTCCGTTTATCCGTGCTTATCCGTGTTCGTTTGTGTGTTCGAAAACTTTGTTTTCAACATTATGCTTTTAAAGAAATAGTTTCTATGCTTATCCGCAATGCTTTTCATGCACAAAAATATGATTTTCAACTTAATATTATTAAAAAAATGATAATTATCTAAGGATCATGTTTATCCGTATTGACTTTTAAGTTTAAAACCACAATTTTCAACTTAGTATAGACTTATCCGAGCTTGTCCGTTTTAATTTTTGAAAAAATAAATACATTTAGGAGCAGTAATATTGATGAATATTAATAAAAACTTATCATTTTTTAAAAATTGCTCATTCGTCGCAAGCTCGATTTAGGACACATTTAAAAAAAGGTTTTATTGTTACGATTTCATATGAGGCCAGCAGGTTTTTTTCATCATAATATTTAAGCAAATAACAAGTGTAACTGGCTGATATCTTTTAGATAACGAGACTTATCAGCAAAGAAAAGGCAAAAAATATGCGCTAAGTTATATTTCGAAATACATATATGAGCAGATTATTAATATTACTCATGTGTATATGTAAAAAAGCTAACAAAATAATATCAAATGGAGGGAAATACAATAACAACAAAGAGTATAGCTTCTGGGAGTGGTATGCGTTGGCAAAAATATAAAGAAAAATTTAATATTAGTGGTAAAAATGAGTCATGTGGAAAAGGAAACTTTTCAAAGGAAAATTAAAAAAGGTTAATTTGCAAAAATTGCACTGACAATATTTCATTATAACCAATAGCCATCGGATAAAACGGATAACACAATACACACTATAGCAATCATACAAAACTGAAAATTATTTTAATTGGAACAGTGTAGCTGCTTAATATAAAACGGATAAAATGGACATAACATAAGTCAATACGAAAATAAATGATTAAGTATACTACACTATTCAGTGAGCGGATAAGCCAGTGAAGCATCATATTGGTGCGTTTTGTTTTAACTTTAATAAATTTCTGAGGGATAAAATGGATAACACCTTTTTCAAAGCAATTTACATAATAAAATGCCATTAAGCAAAAAAGTCAACGTAATTTTTAACTATAAATAAAAAACATTGCTAAAAAACATGCACATAAACAATATAATCCTTCCTAATAAGCGCACGGATAAAGCGGATAATGCCTATTTACACAAAAAACTGTTTAAAATTTGAATGATCCGAATTTTTTTCCTCATTTTCAAGGTTATTAATATTGTTATCTTAATACTCTATCGCGTTGGCGATGGTGGTGCATTCTTGGGCATTGGCGGTACATGGAATTTAAATGAGGAAAAAAGCGCCGATTGTGAAATTGTAGCATCAGGTGTATTTGTAGGTTTCCTTATCTACACCGGTGTGCATACAATAGCGTTTCTATTTGGCACCACCAAACATAATCGGTAAGACATATATCAACACGCCTCTTTTCATAATAACAATAAAATTTTTCCCCTTTATCATTTCGTAGCGAACTCACTGATACCATGATGAACGTAGTCGGTACCTTCATGTGGCTCGCTGTTGGTGGCACTGCATTGCACTACTGGAAGGGCTATATGACAGATCATGATTTCCTGTATGTTGCCTCTGAACGTCAAGTTGGCATAGCCTTGGGTTCGTTAGCTGTCATAGAAGGTGCACTCTATCTACTCGATACGGTTTTGGCCTGCATACACTACTCCAAGGGAGACACACAATATACTAAGCAATAAATGGGAGTTTCAGGAGATTGCCTTTTATATGGCATGCGAATAATTTTAAAAAATCGTTTCTTCATAATTTTTAACATTTAAGTGCAAATTAGTCTTAATGCAGTTGCCGTTCGTTAAATGCAAATAATCTCTTTTGCATTTCCGTTTCAAATTCACAAACACACAGCTGTTATACTTTGCAGAAGCAAATATTTTATATATGTATATTGTAAAACCGCAGTTTACTTAACATCAAATCCATCATCTTTGACTGGAATGATTCATGCACAATAGTTTAACAACTTTTTTAAGTTTTTTTTTTATTCAATAAATATTTCGTTAAGTAAACTTGAAAAATGGGCTTTATTGGTGTTGAATTGAGCTGGCAGAATTATGTATGATGCGGATGATATATGTTAGCACTAATTGCTTGTGGAAAATTTTCAAACACATTGTGTAAAATTTTAGGGGATGTCTTAATCTTATTGGCAGATGCGGCTGATTTAGATGTTAATCCGAACAAAACTGAACTAATTTTCTGTAGTAGAAGTTACAAGCTTTCAATTAGTGAAACACCCTCTCTAAATGGCACTATACTTGTCTTGAAAGGCAATGTATGGTATGTTTTGGATAGAAAAGCAAGTTGGAAAATTAATGTTGAAGAGAGAGAGTAAGGAATGTCACATAATCTATATACTCTTGTAAAAAAGCTGGAAGTATGAGATCAGGGTTATCACCTCTTATTATTCACTGGCTCTATGTAACGGTCATTCGATAGTTCCTGCTGTGGTGTGGTGGCCTCTGTCAGACAAGGTTCTCTGGTCTGCCATTAAACACAAGGACACTTTTTGGTGATCCGAGGGAGGACAGAGCACTCGACTGTTTTTCATATTTCACTATTCTATTCCAGTAATCTCATTTACGAGGGATTACATAGCTCACAATCCTTCTAGCGATGACTTGAAGGGAGGACTCCCGCGGATAAGAGGGCATAATAATTTCTACACGGATGGTTCCAAACCCAAGTGGGCTACGATATTTACTCTAAGCATCTGAAGTTAAGAACTGCTACAAGGTTGCCAGACTAATCTATAGAAGAGGTAGCATCCTGTATGGATGTCCTGTTCAAAAGTGAAATAGTCATTTGTTCAGATAGATAAGCTGCTAAAAACTCTAGAGACCGTATTCCTAATCTTACTAGTGAACCAGAAATTCCGTAGGTCTCCGAATGAGATGGCTCAGCACTTTAGCATTAATCTAATCATTCGAAGAATCGCCTCATAACAAAGAATTTCTTTGACGCTTAACTACTCTACAAAATTCCTGCAACTTTGGCAAAAGTCAAACAGCACACCAAAATGCGTTAGCTTTCAAAGTACACCTAATTCTGTTTTTACACGGTCTTTTTCTCACGGTTTTGATTTAACACGGTTTGAAAATAAAAAAATTTTTTTACACGATTTTATTCCATTCAGCACGATTCAAAATCTTTTGGGGTTAAATTTTTTTATTTTTTGCACGGGTTCTCCTGGAACCAAATGCCGTATAAAAACAGAATTAGGTGTAGTACACTTTGCTGAGAACTCTAAAAGCGTTGTAAGTGCACATTTGGGGCTTTATATTCAAAGAAATTGGTTTGGGTATTCTTACCAATACTTAGCATGTGACGTGCCAGCACTTTGCTTATTTCGAGTAATTCATATTGTTGTTGCGCATCGAGAGAGAGGGCGCTTTACTCAATATCCCAATTTTCAGGCGCCTAGATATGCAAAATATTTAAATCCTGAGTCATCATACTGAAGGACGTGTGATAAAAGAATGGTATTTTATAGCAGATTATCCAAGTAAATGCTAATATCACTTCTGAACACAACACTTCTACTTAGCCAGGATAATACCATGTAATAATTCTGTTTTTATATAATTATTCGATCGTTTACTAAACGTTCTCAGCAATGCTGTATGATTATCATACCTGCATCAGGTGATTTACTTATTTAAAAAAAATTTGGTTAGGGGATTTAACTATTTACAAGATGCACTTTTTTATTTCTCAATATTTTTCCCTTGAGATTTTATAAATTCCTGCGCAAAAGAAAACTCATGTCACTCACCTGTACTACAGCGATCCCATCTAAAGTGTCTCCAGTTCTCGACTCGACTTCAGCGCTGGCTCTCCGTCTCCCGATCGAACCATCCTCCAAATTTAGCACATCCACTATATGTTTATCAAATATAAATGATCTGCGTGAAAATGCATTTAGTAGCTCCAGTTTACGCGAATCCAAACTGTAGCGATACAAATTCTTTCGCTTATCTAAATTGTGCTCGTAGTCCGTATCGAAAACAAAGCTGCTACGCTGTGATCCTCCGCCACTACGTTCCGAAAGATTGCGTGATGAACGGTTCTTACGTCGCCGCACCACAGTGGCTGAGCTGCCGGGCGATGTATCGTTTGCGAAAATCGTCAGTGACGTAAGCGAGGTAGGTGTTCTTGGTGCAGGCGGTGGCGGTGGTGGCATATCGTTGATGCTATGAATCGACGATTGTTGAAAATACTGTGGCGGCGGTGGTGGCACTCTCGCTTGACTTAAACTTAATGTTGAGAGCTGACGTTCCAGCTGTTTCTCATAACCGTTAAATTTGTCATAATCAATAAAACTCATATTCTCATAACTGACCATATTGTCGATGGCCTGCAGCGATACCAGTGACGCGCTCCATTTTGGATTTAGTTTGTCTTTCTTCTTCTCCGCTGCACCGCTTGCAATACCGGAGAGCGTACTCTTAAATGAGGCAATTAATGTGCTGGAACGTCGTTTTTGAAAAGCAAGTTGTGGATTATACGGCTCACCGCCAGCACCACCGACAGAAGACGCTACCGATGCCAAGGATGCCGTAGAGCCTCGGCGACCCAAATTCATCATTGTGCTGCTACCCTCAAATGGTGTTGATGTAATCGGCTGCGCTGCTGAGGCACGTCGCGATGTTTGCGTTGATACGACGTTTTTTGGTGTAATCTCCGTAATTTCAGTTTCAAGCGAATTCTTGCGCGGCGATGCCGGTGATGTTGGATCGCTTGATTTTTCAGTTTCTTCGGACAATTGTTCCAGTTGCGGTTCAATGAGACTACGACGATTTGAACGTCGTAACATGATCATTGAACGACTTCGCGTAAATTTGTATGGCGTCAAGCCGCTATCGTCTTCATTAGGTTTTGTTAAATTCTCCTTGCTACCGGTGATCGAATTGATTAGTTTGGAGAGCTTTCCACGTAATGAGAAGCTGCTGGAGCGTTCGAATTTTGGCGCGTCTTCGTAAACGGGTAGCATAACACGTGGTGCTGATGATAGTGATGTGGAACCGTTGTTGCTTTTGTTATTGTTATGCATATTATTATTATTATTGTTGTTGTTATTGTTAGGTGTTATTCTTACAGTTTTGCCTGTAAGTTTGTTAACACCATAGCTGTTTATTGTTGCTGGCGCTGTGCCTATGCCAGCACCTGTTGTCGCCGCTGCTATAGTGGAATTTTTCATATTTTTCGCTGTTATATCGATTTGTGACTTTTGTTGTTGCAGCTGTTGCTTTTTGGCGACCTTCTGTGATTTTTTGAGTGCTTTGGCAGCAGTTTTAGCTTCTTTCGGTGAGCTCATGTTGTGCGCGTATTGGTTAATGTACTCTTACGATGAGAGCGTGTAAACTATGAAAGCGCTGATTACAGCCAATGTGGAGGGGACATTTTTTGATTTTTAACTGAAAAAAAGAAGAAAAATTTTAATTTTGAAAAAAAATTTGATAAGAAATTAAAAAAAAATTTTAAGTCCGCATATTAGGCTTTCAATTTTCAACTAGTCTAAACCAATTCCGATTCCACCGGACTTTCTTAGGATATTTGAAGGATTAAACTTATGCCAACAAGCCAAAGACCAAAGGAGAGCTCAACGACAACAATCGAACCGGAATGGCAGCGATATCGCTAGCGTCGAAAAATGCCAGATAAAGAGCTTTCCAAAAATGTCATGTATCATGGGATTTGGGATCTTAACTAATATTTTCGGTATGAGAAAGCTAATGGCAAGATGGGTGTCGCTAACCTTGAACAAAAACGCACGTTATAAAATCTATTTTGTTACTCAGTTTGTAACTATAGATAAAACGTGATTTTACCACAACGATGCTGAACTGCGACAACAAGCATCTGTGTGAACTGAGCCCGAGTCAAAATCGCATTAGTTTTTTGGGATAGCAAAGGAGTATCTACAAAGCTATAAGAGGAAAATATTATTGCAAACTTTTTGATCAGCTGGATATGAAGATATCGTACGGATAGAACTGCTTTAGCGGAGAAAAAAATCATCCACAACTAACCGAATCCAGAAATAGCTTCCTCTGACTTCCATCTATTCCTACACCTCAAGAAATTTCTGCGTTGAAAGCGTTTTTCTTCCAATGAAGTAGCAATTGCAGCCGTATAGGGGAATTTTGAAGGCATTCCAGAAAAACACTACACGGACGGAATTTTTAAATTGAAGAATTGCTGCAAAAATTGTATTGAAGTCAAGAGAATTATATTGAAGAAAAAAATATATTTCAAAACCAAAATCATAGTCTTCATTAGTAGGGCCGAAACTTTTTGACTAGCCAGTATTAGTCTGTAAAAGTTATTACTCAAATAAGTTATGGTACGAGCCAAGTCACTGTGCGCCGCATGTACCTTTTATATTCAGAAAATTTTGCATTTGAAACTTTTTGCTTAAAATTGCAACCACCCAAATGATCAAACAGTTTTCTAGGTAACAAGCAAAAGTTCAGAGAGCATTTATCACCTAATTTTTTATTCCATAGCAATGGCTGCTCACTCACTAAGTATCAGCAAAAGAATTAAATGCCGATGATGAATTTACCGTTTGCAATTTTTTTAATGGAAGTCTTAACGCGATGAGTAACTTTACTGCAAAATTTAATGAAACCGTGAGAGCTCCGATAAAATTGAACAAAATGCAAAACCTAAAGCCACATTTAGAGAGTTAAAAGCAGGTGGCTTTTGTAAAAATCACACAAAACGAAAAAAACGAAAAACTTCTTTGTCAGTTCAATATTTTGATTATATTATTTTGTTTTTACTCCGATATTGACACAGAATGAAACTTTAAACATCAAAATACAGTCGAAAATGTCACTGAAGTAAAAATAGCCAACAAAATATGTACGTTCGTGTTATCAGTTAAATAAAATATATAAAAAAAAAAAATACTTATAAACGCACGATAAGATTCTGTGCAAATATTATGGCTGTTAAATTGGCATGAGTTTCATAAAAAAAAAACAAGTTCACCGCTACAACAACTACATTGAAACATGGGAACTTTGTCATCTGCATAAAATTAAGTGATAACAAACAATTTTTCTATGGGATATTGTAAAAGCTTAAGTGAAACTATTTGTTTTGTTTTGTTGGTTAAATGCATGAAAGCGACCGAAATCAGCATAATGTTATCAGAAGTATAAGCTTGCTAAGCAACAATATGGAATGGTTACAATATCTATTATGCTTATTACAAGAATATTCGGTTATTATGATTTTTTCGAACGATTCGATGTTGATATTTATCATAGTTGTCACAGTGCCACATGCGTGCTGAAACTTAAACTCCAATTGTCTGCAGAGCTAAAGAGTTTCACGCACGCAATTATAAAAGCAGAAATAATCCTCTGTAGCAAAGATGACTTTTTGTTCACGACATAGCAAAAGTGATAAGAGTGTGATTATACATATCGGCGCAATTTAAATACATTGATGCTCTCATAAAAAACCTTGGGGTCTTCACACTTAATCTTGTAACTGTATTAAAGATTGTGTTGAATATGCAATTTATCACTTTAGCACAATTAAAAAAAATGCTTTAAAATAAATCTCAATAATCTTATGTTGTCTTATAGAATGCATTCTAATTCTACTAACATATGTACACAGTTGTGAATAAAGACCTCACATGACCCGGAGCCCTCTTCCATAATTTTGAAATATTCTCAGAACTTGTTTTTTTGAAATACTCAAAATGATATACAAAAATAAAAATCTCACTTTCTATTCCGAAACACCCTGTTTAATATCAGCTACAATTGCTGAACAAAAAATAGTTTCACATTTCCCAGTAAACATAATGATACATTTCAGTTGTAAGCCCACACGCATGCGACAACTTTATATCAGAACTTCTAACATTTTTTTTTAAAAAATTTTTAAAAATTTTCACAAATTTTTAGTTTTACATTGAACTGAAGACATTCGGCTAAAATCGGAAAGTATAGAAAAGTTCAAACAGTGTCGATTAGTAAATAAGTTGAAGTTCAGAGAATATCGAAAAAGTTGCTAAAAGCCTAAAGGACTCTAAATAGTCGGTGAGAGTGTAAAAGTTTCGAATGGTATAAAAGTATGGGAAATAATAAAAAAAAAACCCTCCGGTTCGGGTATGGTATCCTCTTAGGGGACGTCCATTAATTACGTGAGCTAAAATGGGAGGGCGGGGGTCCGGCAAAATGCCACCAAATCTCACCAAGAGGGGGAGGGGGTCAAGGAAAACCTCTCGTCAACTTTTTAATGCATAGAATTTATATTAAAAATTATAATTTAAACCTCACGGGAAAGGGGGGAGGAGTCCCACCAGATCTCACCAAATCTCACCAAGGGATGGCGGGGTTTGAATTTTCAAAAAAACACCTCACATAGTTAATGGACGTCCCCTTAGGCCGTACTAGAACTTATTTAGATTTGTTGTATATGAACCGATATTTTGGAGAAATAAAAAATTATGGAGGCTCAATCAGTACTAAAAAATGCCATAGAAATAAAAAATAATGACACCGGAAAAATAGAACAGTAAGTTTTGGATAGCAAAATTTACACGGTACTAGTCTTATGTAGATATATCTGTATGCGTTCTAAAACGTCTGCCTTCGAGAAATCAGCGCTGGAATTGTTTGCCTCCTCTATTTTTCTACTTTTAATAAGTAAAATAATGAGTCAACCAAAAGGCAGACGCAATAAAATTATTTAATACTCAATTTTTCTTTTTAAGTGTTTGTAATATTACAATTTTTAAATGCGGCAATAACTAAGTGGCAGAGGTTATTTGTCTCGTTTCTTATGACATAATATTTATAATAATCTCAATCTGCCTGACGCTTAAGTTTGTATATAAATATATGTATGTATATCACAAGATTTTGAAAGAATTTGTAATTATGTACTCTTAAACGCAGCAATAAAAATGTCAGCCTCTTGAATTTATCGGTTTTTGTGTTAAGACAAATTTACACGGTACAACTCTTATATAGATACATATATCCTTAATAGTGTGCGCATTATGTGTCATCTGCCTTCGAAAAATTAGCGCTGGAATTGTCTGCCTTCTCCATTTTTATGCATTTTATAAGTAAAGTAATGAGACTACCAAAAGCCAGACGTAATAAAATTATTTAGTACTCGTAATATTTGTCTTGTAATATTTATAATAATCCCAATCTGCCTGACGCTAAAATCACTTAAGTTTGTATGTAAATATATATCATAAGATTTTGAAAAAAATTGTTATTAATCTTAAACGCAGCAACAAAAACGTCTGCCTCTTGAATTTATCGGTCTTTGTGTTAAGACCAATTTTTTACCAAATAAAAGGCGATGTTATTGCTTATGTTACCTTTATTAAAGTTTTGAAGGACTCTTAAATAATAACGCAGACATATCGCAATGATAGACATTTAATATTTAAACCACAATAATATTCGTCTATGTATGTCGAATTTTTCAAAATTTTCCTATACTTTTTTTAGATTTTATTTACTAAGTATTATCGACTTATTTGATACTTTTCATCTTTTATCTACTTTAATTGATATTGATATAGAATAATATATTCTATATTTTTTGGCTATTATAAACATTACGATATTTTCTTATACCATTTTGCTTCTTTTCAATTTTCTATTTAAACGTTTTTTCCTATATTTTAAGTTACCTTATAGTATAGAATCACATCGATCTTGTCGAACTATTCGATATCTCTGGACTTTTTTTGAAACTCTGATCAAAATATGGTAAAAAATTTCATCATATTAATTCAATTTTTTTGAGTTTTCGGATATCTGTATTAGTTGAAAAATAATCTTATATTTTTAGAATTTTTCAATTATAATATTCGACGAGTTCCGCTATTTTCGATACTTTTAGTCGTTCGCCTACTTTATATCATTTTTTTTTTTGTACTTTCAGAGACTTATCGTTGCTTTCTAATTTTTTTTTCTTTCTTCTAATTTTTACTCTTATACGAATGCAAAGCTTAAAATCAAACTACGCTTCTTCCTCTAGTCACATTTATATAGTATAATTAGCATTTTTTTTTCTCATATTTGTTGCTGTTGCCTTTATTTAATTGTTGAACAAATAAAAACAAAATTTTGACGTGTACAAAAATTTAAAACAAACAAACTTCAAAAGCTTTTTACGTGGACTTGCCGACTTTTTCTTCAAAGACAATTCAGCAAAAAACAAAAGCTGCTCCCTCAACTTTGAA
Organism: Meiosimyza platycephala; assembly: GCA_963662105.1. Classification (NCBI taxonomy): domain Eukaryota; kingdom Metazoa; phylum Arthropoda; class Insecta; order Diptera; family Lauxaniidae; genus Meiosimyza; species Meiosimyza platycephala. The sequence goes on along the minus strand of OY759208.1, from coordinate 99,733,616 downwards.
ATTATTTTAATCAACTTGATGTGACTTAAATGTATTAAAGTAAATACCTTAAATCGTAAAATGTTACAAAAAGAGCAAATATATGAGAATTGAAAGAACAGGTTGGAAGAAATGTAATAACTTCTGAAAAACTTTAATTAATTAATACACGTTAATATATTTTGTGTAAGAATTATCTGGAATTGTTATATGAAATTAATCAAAACTTATTATTATTTATTTATTAATTCAAAGTAGGCCACACCGCTTGCAATACAATTATGCCAGCGCTTGATCTATTCCTCTATAACTTTTTCGTACGAAATAGCCTTTAGATAGGAAATATTCAGACGTATGACCATGTCAGGTGAAGAGGTCTGCACGAGTACACTTGAAACGACCAGCAAGTCACTCGACGAAAGCCACAAATCAAATCAAAACGAATCGAAACACCAAGCAAAACAGGTATGTAAGGGGACGTCCATTAATAACGAGACTCAAAATAGGGGGAGGGGGTCCGGTAAAATCTCACCAAGGGGGAGGAGGGGGTCAAGGAAAACCTCACGTCAACTTCTTTGTGCATAGAATTCTCACCAAATCACACCAAAGAGAGGGGGAGGGGGGGTCTGAATTTTCAAAAACAAATACCTCTCGTAATTAATGGACGTCCCCTAAGTGCTGCACACGCAAATAAAATGTTCTACTAGCTCAAGAAGTTTATTGTATTCGGCACCGAGTGACTTGTTGTCTCTTAGTCTACAGATTTGCTATGTCGTGACAACAACAATGACACGTGCCTCTTAAAGACGAACGGAAAACAAATCATATGATCAATTGACTCGCTGCATACATTGATTTTTCTCATGTTCGATGTTGTAAATGTTTTGTTCGGCTTGAACAACGTTGACGGCGAAATTCGAGTACAGAGTACAAACGAAGTCAAGTCATCTTGTGGGATCGTTCTGTTTTGTGCGAGTCTATTGATGACTCGCAAAATGTCAATAGAATCATTGTGGCTTGACACAGCCTTTAGGAGTTTTTTTAGAATATCAAAAGTTATACCTATGTATAGCTAAATATAAATATTATAGTTAGTAAAACTAAGCGAAAAACATAATTCTACAAATGTGTCAGAATTGACAAGTAAATATTAAACGTTTAGTATAAAAATTCAATGCAAAATTAGGAAGCAACTAACATTCAACTGAGAATCAAATAACGTGTATTTTGTAAAGTTTCGATGAAAAAAAGAAAAATTGAAAAAACGCGCACACACGTCGAAACGTTGACTTAAATTAGTTAAGCTAATGATGTTAAGTCAATTTTAAAAAAAAAACGTGATGTAAATATTGACATTAAGAATTACAAAAAAAAAAAAAAACTTATTCCTAATAGTAGACTCGTAAGAAGCTTTTGTAGTATGTGGTCGTAAGTTTAAGAGATTCAAACTCATGAATTTACTTAAGCCATAAGCGGTCCTAAATTAATCGTTTTTTATTTTTCCAGGCATAATGTTTACTAGAAATAAATTGAAAATGAAAAAAAAATGTCAAAGATCAATTTAATTAGATAAAGTAGCTATTTCCGTAAACAGACTATCTTAGTTACCTGCTAAAAGTTTCAATAAAATTTAAGTTAGTATCGATTGGCTATAATCACTACTTAAAAACGTTGAATGATTTCATTAAAAATTACAAATAAAATCGAAATATTGTCATTCTCATATACTATATCTACTACTAGCACATACATATGCTGATAAAACTAAGTCAGTTACTATATGGCACATTTACACTTGAGAGGCACTAAAGCGGCATTAAACCGTTTTACACTGAAAATAAAATAATCCAGATAATATCCTTCGCTATTCCATCTTTAATGGAAAAAAGTGGGCGTAGCATATAAGGGAAAGTACAGACATACCAGAAAATATCCTTCAATGTCACCACTTGTGGTGATTTAGCTAAGTTCATCTATCTGTCTATCTGCCGTCTGTTTGCATGTCTATTCATTCGTCTGTCAGTCTGTTTGTCTGATTTCCTGTTCGAAATCATAATTACGGAAAATCAATGTTAGATAATTTGATGAAATTTGGTTACAGGGAAAGTTGTCAAATGAACTGTCAGTTCGCGCCCATATAGTGTCAAAGTTATTTAATATAGTGTTGTCATGGAACGTTTAATTACAAAGCAACGCTAACAAATTGTGGAAATTTACTAAATTCACTAAAATTTCAACTTTACATTTACTTAAAATTCAGAAGATATTTTTGCAATTATGAAGTGAATTGGCCGTCAAGATCTTGTGATTTTAGGACCTTAAGTAGACTATTATCTTTGGGGCTATGTTAAACTTTTGGTAAAAAGAACTTATTGTATATCAAACAGTTGCAGAATTGAACCGTAATTGCTTGAAAAAGTGGTCGAAAATTGAATTGACAGAATGAGTTTTGTCAGAGGTAGCCAGACCTTGAAATTGTTTCTAAACATTAATGCCATTGAAATTCATTTTACATGAATTAAATAGTTTTGAAATGTTATAATTGATTTTTCCTTTATTTTTTTTAATTTAAAGTTTGGGGACGTCCATTAATTACGTAAGGTGTTTTTTTTGCAAATTTGGATCCCCCCTCTCATTGGTGAGATCTGGCGGGACCCCTTCCGCCCCCTCTTTCGTGAGATTTAAATTATAATTTTTAATTTAATTTAAAAAGTTGACGTGAGGTTTTCCTTTACCCCCTCCCCCCTTGGTGAGATTTTGCCGGGTCCCCTATTTTAGCTAATGTAATTAATGGACGTCCCCTTTGCACACTCCATAAGAATCACCCTATACAAACATATTATTCGTTAATGTATTAGCTACAGACTGTTTTTTTTTTTTTTTTTTTGGGTGTATATTCTAAATACCTAAATGTTTGTAAAGTTCTTAAGTGCTTTTGCGAAAAGCAAAAAAAAAATGATAATAGCAATACAATAAAAATGAAAATTGATAACATTTTTGGAATGCATGCAAGTATTTTAGAAGGTACAAAATGCTGCCTTATTAGAGCACTTGTTATATCGTAGTAGCAGCCGTGAAGAAAAAACCCCGCAGCAAATTTTTTTTTTTTTAATTATGTCGCGCTAGTTGATAGATAACAAATGGCTACATTTCTCGCACTGATAAGGGGTTTTTTTGTTCTTTTTTTTTTGCTGTTTAAGGCTGTTTTATGATTTCTAAAGTTTTCACACTTTTAACAATCAAAGTAATTTGGTAATTTAAATAGAAAATTGGTAAAAAGATGAAATTTCAAGTTAATAGTCAGTAGATCAAAACCTTTTCAAAAATAATTATGGTAAAAAACGTTCTGAGACTTATTTCTGCTGCAATATTCTCCATGTCGTATGAGTAATTTATGATGAGGGGTTTGGTCCTAATGGACATGTTAGTGCCCCTGCTTGCACACAAAATCATTTTGAATGTTTTTAATTTTTTTTTTTAATTTTTTACTGTAAAACCATAATTGAAAAAAATAAATTGAAATTGAAAAAAAAAAAAAGTAGTGGCTTTAGAGCAAAAATAATTTCGGACATACATACATATGTACTTTCAGTCATCTGAAAGTTCTGCTTAAAAAGTCTACAAAACTAAAAAACTTTGGATTAATTTCAATGTCTGGGCATTACTTCAACGACATATAATTTAAATGGCTATTAAAGAATTCGTCACAATCGATATTATTGCTAAAATAGAAAATATGGAGTTCCTAAATTCGTTCGTTCTGCCGAAAATTCCAAACATTTTTATACTTCAATTTATTGCAATCATTAATTTGAGTCGATGCTTAGAAACAAAAAAAAATATTTGTTGTAATTTTAAACGGAATATTTTATATTAAAAAGTTTAAATATTGTTGTTTTCCTTTTTTGTATTGCTATATCTGACATAAGAAAATAGTTAAAAAAGCTCGACGCTCAACTCAAAATTCCGAAAATTCTGCAAACCGAACGAATTCAAGAATGAAATTTTTTTTGTATTTATTATTATTTTCATTTCATTTTATTATTATTATATCATTTTTACAAAATGCTTCAAGATATCTTATAAAGCAAGCATAAGTATATTACGGAAAAAAAAATTATACTATATATTCTTAATGCAAATGTATAGACAAATTAAAAAATGTTTAATCAGTAATCTAATGTTTCATAGCCGTACATTGAAATTTGCTACTTTTCTTGAATGAGTTCTAGTAGAACTACATACATATATATTTAATTACTATTTGCTCAAGTTTTGTTTTAAATCTTTTACACAAATTTTTCAACTATTTGGGTACATATGTGATAAGATTAATTATCACTTTCCACATAACATTTAACAATTTGGCTCATTTAGGCATGAGAAAAATTTCATTTGATTTAATGGAAGGAATTGTTATTCCGCATGCATAAAACTCATAACGATACCTGTTTTATTCATGTGAAATATTCAAACAAAGTATAACACTTGATACAATACAGTGGCCGACAAAATTTCAGACCCAGAAACGAAACTATACATTTTCGCTGAGTATGAATTTGATCCATCCGATTTGATCCAGCAGCTCTGGTTTTTGAAATAATTGCGAAAACGTTGTGTTTCAGTGTAGGATGAAATTTTTCGACATAACTTTTGTCTTCAAAACCAATTTCAATTTTCTCTCTATTTTTTTCTCTTTGAGATATCGTTTATGGATAGTTATGGTTTTGCTGATCATTTACACCATTTTTGAAAACTAACATTTTCCTCTTGTTTCTAGGCCGAAACATGTTTGTCATTGATTTTTTTTTCGATATTTTTTAGTGAAAAATGGTATATAATAACACAATAGAAATAATTTTTTCTTTTTTTTGATTTTTTCCATAAAAAATGGTGTATATAATAAAAAAAATCAAACGAACAACTAAGATTTCATTCGAGACATTTTTTATTATCAGAGCGTTCTGGAAACGATTCTCACTAGCTGAATCTTTCGTTAGCGTAGGCAAACTTTTTTCGCGTTCAAGACCACCATGTTATATTGAAGAGAGCCTCTCAGAATGACTTCCGCAATTTCTAAGGTACATGAAATTACTCTGATACTTTGGCCCGATTGAGCAACATATCATTATTCAAAATCCATCCTGGAGTGGTAAAAAAGCTAAAGGATCAATTTTGTACCATAAACAGCGATTCGACTTAACTACCCAGAACGTCGGCCAATTGAGTGCTATTGGACTCTATTAAATAAAGATCTTTGAAATAGTAACGAGACCAGGATGGCATTTGGGTTTTGTTGAAATGTAAGGAATCGATAGTTGAAATGTACTTTTTAGAGCCCGAATGTACTTCTTCATTTTTTTGGTGAAAATACCCAATTTGACAAAAAAAAATAAAGTTTTTGCTGCAATTTACTAAAAAAAAAAATGTCATCTATTTCGAAAATGGAAAATATGGGTGGGTGTTCCTTCACTAAGGCACACAAATACTTCATTTGTGCCTTTCAAATCAGGGGCGTAACTTCACCAAAAACTTGGGGGGCCCAAGAATTATAATTCCACCACTGTTAGATGGTTTTCTAAATTTTGTTGAATTGTTGTCCTTGGGGGGGGGGATACCACTGTTTCAAATACATTTCAAAAGTATTCTGATTCAATCGAACAGCCATTCTGATTCCACAAGGATATAATTTACTCCTTTACTATATTACTATCGTAGTTATGTATTAATCAGTGCCATTGTTTCTGACTTGGAGCTTTAATTAGCATATGCTGACTATTTAAGACTGGGCATTACTCTTGTAAACGATTATGGTCAGAACATAAAAATCATGGATGGATGTGCTTTGAATTAATATTTATTTGACATATTTGTAATTATTTATAGCCTTGCAAAGACAAATATAAATAGATTCAACACAAATGTATGCAGATAAATATTATTTTTATGTTGCAAAATGTTAACTCTAAGCTTCGAGAATATACACTGAAGAACGACTATTTTTCTTTCAAATAAATGTTTTTGTTTAATAGTTTCTAAAAATAATTATTAACAATTAACAAATTATGCTTCATGTTATTATGCTTTGAATTGCAAGTAAAGTTTTTCAATTACATATGTAATTATACTATTGAAGTGAATCATATCAGGTAATATTATTTTTATGTGATTTCCTTTTATTATGATTACAATTCCACTTATTTATAAAAGTAAATTATAAGATATCAACTTCATTCAAGTAAAAATGTCACGATATTTAAAAATGTCCAAATGTCGCTGTTTTTTATAACGTCTTTTCTTTTAATTAATAATAATAATTTTATTTGTTTAAGACAAAGAAATATTTTTGCCGCCCAATACGTGATTTGATAATTACACCTCGTGCAAAAATGACACCTAAGGACCTGGGCCAATTGATTTTGGCCTACACTGTTTTGAGATAAAGGTTAATTAGCCTGATTTTGACACGGTTCAAACGCTCTTCAACGAATTTTTTTATTTCAAGTTTGGGAGGCTTGGTATTTGAAACAAAGGTTTTTTTTTCAAGAAAAGACAACATTTTTGCACTTGCAATACCACTACAACACTTTTTCTTAACCCTCCTATAGAGCCATGGGCAGGAGTATCCGCTCCACACATTTACTTAATTCATCTACCTACAAGGTAGCGATACAGAAAGAGTTTTCGTTCTGGTGTATTGAAATTTTTACACACCTATTTTTCATAAAAACTTTCTAATTTTTTTTTTTTTTGAAATAGTGCCAGGGGAGCACCACAGGTGTTGGTACTTAATGTCATTTTATGTAAATAAGAGGTAAGAAAATAATATAACAATGCATGGCCGGTGGTGCCCGAAGAAGACATAGGAGCGTACCATTTTTGACTGTTCGTTTTGCTACTCTCTACACAGGGAGGATATAAACTTAGTCACTCCGCTTGCAAGTTATAAAAAAATATATATATATTCTTGATCAGCGTCATCATCTGAGTCGATTTAACCATGTCCGTCTGCCTGTCTGTCTATCTGTCTGTTCCTGATAGCGGAAAAGGGGCCGTTCAAATATGACGTATCGCAATTTTTGAAGTTTTTTGACCTTCCCCCCAGGTGACCATGTTTTCCTAAAAGTCACAATTATGTTGCGCAATGTACCGGAAAGTCATTTTAGCGACTTCTGTTATGTTTTAGTCGCGTTTGCGATAGTAATAAATAAAACAAGAAATTTTTCACTCGCAGCTAACGCGTTGTTCGAACCCCCCTCCCCCCTAAATGCGTTACGTAATACTTGAACGACCCCAAAACCAAGCAATCTAATTGAATTTGACACACAGTTCATACCTTCGAACAAGCTTCTTGGGATTGAATTGAGCGAAATTGATTTAAGGACACGCCTACCGCCCATAAAAATATAACATTTATAGCGCTATATTGAGAGAATGGTTTGATGTAGTGTAAAGAAATTTTTGAAAAATCATTAGATATATAAATGCGCAGTTAGTTATCGGTTACACCGCTTTTTCTCAGCCATTACACAACATAACGGCTTAATTTTTTTTTTTCTTGGAAAGGTTGTAAAGATAAGGGGAACATGTATACCTATTTTTTCAATAGTAGGCGGTACCACGACCTTAACTGGAAAAAACGTTTCCATTTCTAAAATAATGGACCGCTTTTAATGAAATTTGGCTTGGAGATAAATTGAACTTTAGGAAAGGTTATTAATAACATTGATTTCTTTAAGGAGGCGTGGCACCACCCTGAATTTGAAAAAACACTGTCTTGGTTGAACCGCTCCAACGATTTTGTTGAAATTTGGTTTGGAGATAGAGTGATTGTTGAGTTAAAATTTCTTTTTTTAGTGGGCGGTGCCACGCCTCTTATAGGAAAATACATCGTTATTGCTAAGCTAAAGAACCGATTTTGATGAAATTTTGTTAAGGTATAACAGGAAAAAGCGTCTTCACTGCTAAGCTAATGGACCGATTTTGATGAAATTCGATAAAGAGATAGATTGAATCCTGAGTAGATATATTTGTGTTAAGTGGGCGGTGCCATGCCCCTCATAGGAAACAAAATTTTCACTGCTAAACTGATGGACCGATTTTTCATGAAATTTGGATCTTTAGAAAAGGTATTTAATTTTGAGTGGGTGACGCCAATCCCTTAACAGCAAAATATGTTTTTTTAGGTAAACCAATCGAATGCTTTTGATGAAATTTGGTATGGGGATATGTACATATATTGAACTCTAAGGAAGAGATAGAGGTAGAGCAACATTTTATCATTTTTTTTTTTGAAGCGTTGACAAAAAATAACTGTTTCTCATGTCATTTTTTCAATATTAATACCAAAAAGTTGGTTGAATTTCAACCACTGGGCGAACTCTAGTAATAAGAAAAACTTAGACAAGCTCTGGCGAAAAATTTGCCGAGTTTTGACGAGAAGGTGTGTCACTTCCCATATAAGCGAAACTGATATTTTGAGAGAATTATTATTATGATTAGTCAAACCAGTCAGCTTGTAATGTAGTAGAAAGCCATATTCTTTCGATAAAAACTTAAGACTTACGCGCAGATTAACTATTAATTTTTGGCTAGGCCCTTATCAATTTTTATCTTGGCAGTTATTTTTTTTTTGCTTTTAACTAATGCATGAAGTTTGTAAGCGAAAACGTATTAATAACTCCTGCATTTTGCTTTGGAAAAATTAGTCTCCTTATATAAATATGTAGTTATATAAAGTAAAGCATTTTTTTTCTGTGTAATTCCAATTATCATCAACAGAGCTGATGCAATGTCCGCAAGATATTTTATTTATTTAAACTAATACTCGAGTGATTTAAATTTAAGTAGAATTTATGTTACAATGCACGTAAAAATAAAATCTTAATGTAAAGTAAGTATGTAGTAAAAAAAAGTTCCAACTTCACTGTAGGTAACTAAGCATTTGGACAGGAAGTGATCATCCAACCAAATGCTCTTCCAAGAATTGCAGATTTAAATCGGTTTTTGAATTAGAGTTTTAATTATAGATACTCTGCTATATATAGGTAATCGTACAACCTAAAAAGGCTGAGTCATATCAAAGCGATGTTTATTTTAAATAAAAGCATTTTTAACCAAAATAAAAAGAAGTTTATTGCCGCATATAATGGTGTTCTTTTCGCCTTATTTCTTTTTCTTTCCTTACTTTAACACATTTATCACTCGTTTTTGCTTTATCACTCGTTTTGAAACTATTTCACCCTCTTTTTTTAGCAACTGGAAATATGAATTTTTTTTTTTTTTTCTTTTGAAATTCATACAAACAAAAAACAGCTGCTCCAGCTTTTGTTTTTTTCATAGAATTGAAAAGAAAAACCTGTTCCATGCTCGTATGCCCAAGTAAATCGCGCATTTTTCAAACCGTTTTTTTTATTTTGTATCTGTTCTATACTTCGTTTTGTAAATAATTTACTCATTTTATTTTGCATGTCAACTTCATTCGCACGTATAAAAGTTAATTGAAACACAATCATTTTATTTGATGTTTTTAATTTTGAAATATTTCTTACAAACACTTGTCACTTGTGAGGCGGCTAAACGCGTTGTTAATTTTGTAGCCTACTAAAATGCTAACAGATGTAAATTTTTTGCATTTCTGAAAGAAAGAAAATGTAAATAAAAACGTGTTGGAATGTTAAATTTTATGCGAAACGCTAATTGTCGTAGCTGAGGTATTTCAAATGGATAGATTTTTGCATATATTAATTTCTGTTGGCCTAAGCAAAATGTAGCAATATAAATCCGAAATTCTTTGACTTAAAAAATTTTAATTTTAATGCGAACACTTATAATTCAAAAATTTACATATTTAGAAGAATATTACTTAAAAAAAAATTAATAGTAGAGGAGCCCACGGGGATTTACTCTAGCGTCGCGGGGACCTATTGAATTTTGAAGATTAGATGGTAGAAAGAAAAGAAGGTAATATCATGTGTACCATTTCACCGGCAGGGGGAGTGACTACAGGCTTTTTAAAATTAAAAAAAAAACATTCACATGGAAATACTCGAGCGCGTCGGTATATTAATCTGCCAGTTCGGATGGTAGGGGCAGCCATACGGATGGGTTAAAAATGGGGAGCAAAATTTACTTGAGCGCGTCAGATATTCATAGGGGATGTTTAGTGATTCCGAACGAAGCTCCCATTCAAAAGACTGACGATTCAGATGTGACGCAAGCTCGTGGCGACTTTTCGTAAATGCAAAAAAAAACGCTATTTTGAAATACTCGATCACTGGCATTCTGGAATTATCGACTATTTCCACATTTTTCAAAGTTCAACATTTTCAAAATTATCAATATTTACTATGTCAAATCAACAAACATCATCATCAAAAAAGTCACCTGCTTTTTTTCCTACACGATTTGTACGAACTTTTTTTTTTGTAGGAGTATAACCCTTTGAGCTTCTTACTCCGGTGCGAATAATAATTGCACCCTTTTAACTTTATGTTAAATAGAAATCTTTTGAGATATTAAAACAAAAAAAAAAAAAAAACAAACTTGCCGAGATAAAAAGTACACAACAATAAATGTCGACGAAAAAAGTACTCGTCATTAATATTTTTTATTTATTTTTTTCTCTCTTACACTTTACCTTCACACCTTATCAGCGTACGTACGTTGTAGTATTTGTTGTTGTTTTTTGGTTAGCTTTAGTGGTTGTTGTTACATTTGTAAATAAAAATGTTGTTGGTTTTTGTATTATTATATTATACAATTTTACTGTGTTTATTTTGTAGAGTTAGAGTTGTCTGCATTTGTTTATTTACCTAAGTTTTATATTAGGATTAATTTTTGTTTTCTAAGATACTGCGACAAATCTGAAGTTATATCCTCTTTAAAAAAAAAAACGTTAAGTTTATCAATGTTTATGACGTCAGATTGTCGCAATCATCCTTTTTAAACTATTCCCGTTATTAACCCTTTTAATAAAATTATGTTTTCTGTATGAGATGGCACATTTTGAAAAAAAAGCATCTTAATTTCTTACAATGGACTTAATTGTAAATGTATGAATTAAAAACATCTTATATCCTATTGAAAACTTTTTGGATAATTCATGAAGAGTACGATAGCATTGATGACAGGAACAAAAAATTACTTCAAAATTACTAGCAGCAACTCTGACTATATCTGAAAAACAGCAATGGATATTATTAACCTGGTTTACAATTCTTTTCAGATCACATGTTCTGTTGTATGTGTGGTTACTGCAGGTGAACTGTTTCCAGAACATTTCAGAAAGTGCTATAGGTATGTAGGTTAGCAAGAGAATTTCTTCAGAAATAGCCATGAAAAGTAAAATTTTGTGTGAAAAGGATATGTTAAAGTAGTTATAGTTAAAAGAAGGACATTCAAATAAGCAAAAATTGGAGATAGTGTAGGACCTATATTAATACATCTTTTATAATTACATGTGGGTGATTCCGAAAATTTAAATGATAACCGAGAAGCGACAGTTTTTTATGGTTAAACTGCCATATGAAGATATTTTATATGTGACCTGGCCTATGAGAAGGAAGCTTGGGTGTCAAAAAACTATTTTTCACATTTTTGCCTATTCGGATAGACGAAACGAGTTGTTTACCTTTAACAGCTGTTTTCTCGAAAACTTGTTTTTGCACGTAAGCCCACTTTTCATAGACCAGGTTACGTGTATGAAATACTATTAAATTACACAGGTCGACACAGTTAGATCGACCCTCTAACTCATTTTTAGGTTAGGATATCTCAAAAACCAGAGCCAGCTAAGAGATTTTGACCACGGATTCGGACTCAGCGCATCTAAGATCTTTGGCAAAGTTTGGAAAACGTAGTAAAACAATGAAGTTTACAGTAGGTGTGGCATCAAAAGATGTGGAGCAAAAGAGTTGCACTTCACCTTAAATTTGTACACCATTCTTCAATTCATTTTCATTGTAAGCTCAGTAAGTCAATAACATGTTTTACTTGTTTGTAAGATGTCACGCCTAGTGAACAGGGTCCGCACACTTTTTGTTCAATGCTTTAATATATTGTTTTGTACTAAATTATATAAAATTCTCATGTCAAACTCTCAAGATATTGCATTTTTCACTTGCGAGTGTTGTTTGCATGAGAAATTCCACGCCTACTTACTCACACCTTCTGAAACGTGTTTTCGGTTTCTTCAGCATCATTAAACCCTCTTTTATCGCATTTTCTACAAAGGTTTGTTAGCTCCACTCCGCTAGCACCTCATCTGGTGAAGTTAAAAAAAAAAATTGCATTTAATAGGTCACAAATTGGTCATAATTGGTCAGTTAGTCCGATTAATTGGTCAGCAAGTACATTTTTTAAAGCGTTTTGAAAAATTTCACGGTCTTCTGCATATTTTGGCAGCTCATTTGGAGAAGGTTATTATGTACTTTTTGACCCCCTTGTCACAGAGGGTTGGGGTTGCGGGGTAGTTCACAAGGAGTACTCTGAACATACTTCCGTAGGGTTAAGTGGGGGGCCTGCGGCCGCAGCTCAGGACTTAAAACTCCCAAAGTGTTCTAAAGCGTATATGTAACAATACTGCTTAGCAACAATGAGTACAAACAATGTTTATAGAATTAGTGAATTGAATTTTATCAACAAAAATTAAAATTAATGTTGAGTAACATTGTTAATTAGCAATGTATAAGTCCGTCAAAAGTAAAAGTTGAATGTTAAATTTAGTCGTGTTTCGGAAGTTTTGATAAATTGTGTTATGAGAACTATTAGAATTTTGATTTTTCGTTTGAAGAATATTTGAATAATTGTGTAATTTTCACATGATCAGTTCATTTGGTGTAATGATAGTCAGAATGTGTAATTATCGCAATGAAAAACTTGGAACTGGTACTTTGAATGATACAATTGGAGGAGCGTCGACTTTGATTTTCGTGCCAAAAAAAAAAAATTTTTTTTATAAGGATGGCAGCTCTAAAAATTTCATGCAATACATATGTCAATATTGCGATTAGTAAACACAAAACATTACTCCAGAGAACAACATAATCCCATTATTAGAAAACATTATAAAAATTGAGGAAAATTTTGCTAAAATAATGCACAAATTTTGTTTGGTCAAAATAATGCTCCCAATAAGTCGTCAATTGAAATAATAATCAGAGTCTAGAACAAGCTGAGAAAACATACGTAGCTACCTTTGTACATAATTAATAGATGAAACAGCAGCTTGGAAAATCATCTATACCCCTGAGGCACATCTTCAACTCAACAGATATATAAATAAGCAAAATTTTAGAAGAAGAAGATTCTTAGGAAGCCAATGTATATAGCTTAGTGCAGTTTCATAGCTGGTGGAATTAATGGGCTGTACTCATTTGAAATTGCGGCTGTTAGAGTGGCTACAGTGAATGGTTTATATTACAGAACGCTGATAATTATAGTTGACTTGTTTTTGGCCGGAATTGATTGATTCGGACTTTAAAGGCATGTGGCATGCGCGCGTAATAAGTAAGTTGCTGCAAGTTAAGCGAGCAGTTCATGTTATCTCATATCTAGACTAGAATTGGCCACCAAAATCGTGTGATTTGGCTGTATACGACGTTATTCCTTTAGGTTTTTTTACACAAAAAAGGCACAAACTATGTGTTGGCTTGAAGCTGAGATTCAACATGCTATTGCAACAATTATGCAACGATATTATTGAAAATTTCATCAAAAGAGCAAAAGTTTTACAGTTAGGTGACATTTATGTATTTATTCAACGAATAAATATTGTGCTTAATTCAAAAACTAAATACGTCGCTCCTATTTACACACCCTATAGTTATGTTGATAATTACATGAGACTCTAAAAAAATACACGTTCTGAACTTCAATGTTGAAGTTTAAGTGCTCTCGCACATTTTTCACATCCACTCTCCAACATTTTGACGTTTAAGTTTGACAACATCTTGTGACATAAGAGAATTTAAATATCTTGAATTTTTTCATTATACATTCGTTAACAAAATATGTATGTAGTTTCAAACTTGAATTAACAGAATGTCATTAAGAAAACAAATAAATTTAGTATACAAAGTTGGAAACAAAAAGTGTCACCTAAAAGCTGTCAAATATCATGTTGCTCTCATGCAAAAAAAAATAAAAAAAATTGTGACTTTTCTGAGGCAATCTCTTTTGTTGTGCTTGATTTTGCGAACTCTCTACAACTTCCTTGTCATATCAAATTTTAAACACACACACTCTTTCTCTCACTCTCTCGAACACACGCTCTTTTATTTGACAGCTGCAGCACGATCTTTGTAGCCAAAGTTGGTAGAACACTTTTATGACTTCTTTTATTAGTTTTTTTTTTTTTTTTGTACTAACGTTTTATTTTTATTACCTCGTTTTGAAATATATTTTTATTTGATTTTTAATTATTTTGTATTTAAATTAATTTTTTTCTTTTTTAGTTTTTCTTTGAATTTGTTTTGAAACTTTTTGCACTGTTTCTTTAAAATATTTTTTTTATTTATTTTTATTATTCTTCTTCACTTTTCTTAACGCTGCTATAACACTCTCATGCTGTGCATAAAATGCAGTTCAATTTTTATTAAACTTTTTAACAAATTTCTTCTAAAAACTCGTACATACATTTAAAAATTTAAACTTTTTTTTTATTTATTTTTTACTGTAAACGCGCGCGCGTACTATTTCGTTACCAGTAGCAGCAACAGAACCACGACGAACGATCTGCACCACTCGTCGTTGACATTTAACTGGAGAGTCATAAACGATAGCGATGTTTGTGAACCGTCGCCGATATTGTTGTCGTTGTTGTTTTCGTTGTCGACTATCAATGTTCTCAGCGTAGTCACAAAAAATAAATAAATAAAAGAAAGAAAAAATCCAAAGACAAATAAAAAAAAATAAAATACAAAATAAAATAAAATAACGAAAGGAAATGCTGGAAAAAAAAGATATGAAAATAAAATTGAAGTCGTAATGCGATTGAGCAAAGAAAGTTGTATGCTCTTTTCGAAGCTCTGTATGCGCGTCTTACTTATCAGCAACTAGAGAGTGATTTCAACTTTTGTTTCATTACTTTGATGTAGCTATTCTGCCCTCAGAAGCGAAATGGGCGTATCTCAAAAAAATTCATATTCGTGATTTTTATGGCATCTGATAGCTTAAGAAATTATGCATCTAATGAACTACGCCGAATACCAGTATCTTAGTTGAAACTTACAAAAAAATCTCCTAAGAAAATGTCCTCTATCCCAATTTTAAATGTATTTAAAAAAATTATCATAAATAAAACATCAATCATCTCGAAACGCTTTTATTTGAGATACGCCCATTTCACTTCTGAGGGCAGTATTGCTCTATTGAAAAGTTAATTTAAGTTAAGGGTGTATCCATGTAAAGTGGCCCAAGGCAAAGAATTTGAAGTGAGATAAAATATTTTAGTTTTTATAGAAGCCTTCAAATTTAACGATATTCAATTAATCGAATAAACATGTTTTCAGGTGATATAAAATTATCGCTGGCTCCCGTACAATGTGTTATGGATAGCTTAAGAGATATGGTGGAACAACGATTGAATTTAATTTAATACTAAGCCGCTAAGAATTTTTAAATTTGTCGGCTAAGTTAAATTAATTTTTGGTTGCATATATCGATTGCATATATTCCGTACTTAGACATCTCTGTAATGTAATTGTATAACAAGATTTCGTATTTACTTTGAATAATATTAATAATCCAAATCAAATGTTGACGTCTAAAATTAGCGCTAATATTAAAACGCTGTCACATGTGCAAATCACAAGCAACAACAAAAACAATAAAATTTTATCGACTCCAGCTGCGTTAGTTGAACGTATAATTGTTGTGAGCATAAGTGGGACAAAGATATGCATACATCTTGTTAATTTGTCAAAAAATTTTAAAAAGTAACGATATTCTTTTCTGTTAATTAATAGAGAGTGACAGTTTTGTTAACTAACTCAAGCAAGCTTTAGAATAGAGCAAGCTAAGAGAGAAGAATTAGTTAAAAAAAAAAAACATAAAATAATGCTTTGCATCAAGAGAGTGTTTCAGGGTTACCGCCTTTTCAGGTACAGTTTAACTCGTAAAATTGGGATTGCATTTATGCAACTCACACTTCATAGTAAAATTGTAATGTGACAAAACTTAAGTAAATGTATTGCATTTCTATCGATTGATATGGAAATGCTCATACTGGTTCAACAATCTTTTGTATTTTTCTCAGACAACATAAAATAACAAGGCAGCAAAGATTTTCCTTCAGAAATGAAAGAAGAAACCCATTAACATTTTTTTACCAAAAAAGATTTACATATCAGATCAGATACTGAACTCAAAAGCTAAAGTACTGTTTAATTTTCATTTATCACTAGCCAAGTGTTTCCTCTCACTGGAGTAATATGCATCCACTCAAAAAATTGGGAAGTACCTTATCTTACCTTACCTTTCCTTACCTTACCTTACCTTACCTTACCTAACTTTGCCTTACAAACACTGAACGTCAAGCAAGCGCAAAAAGGGTCTTGGTACCGCGTTTAAAAAAATTTTCATCAAACAATGTTATATTATGAGATTTAAAAAGTGCAGTGTTTTCTTAGCTACTGCCAAGGAATATGCTTGAACATGTTCCGAGGACAATTGAAAAATGCGAATAAATCTTTCAATCAAAAACATACAGAGCACTTTAACTGTCAAGAAAACATGGACTATCACAAAGACGTAATTTGCTTTTTTCCAACATGAAAAATTTTTATTTATTTTTCCAAAAAAAAAAAAAGAAAAAGGTTGCACAATTGCACCCGGAACGTCCGCTCCCTCTCCCCGTAAGTACTCTACTGCGGGAAATATTTCAATTCCTCCGATCTGTAGTATTAAGTTCAGGCATAAATGCTTACTTCTGAGGGTATAATCATTAGCTTTAGATATTGCGATTGATAACATTATCGTTCTTTTTATCTTTTGGTTAATGAAGCGCTCTCTCTGTAATATGAAAACAACGATATTCATATTCGATATTGATATTTTGAATGTTCTTTCATAAGAACTTTTTTATTGTTATTTTTTAAAACTGTATTACTTAATTTTGAACTACACAATTTGAAAGTGTTGACAACCCTGGCATAAAATTTCATATATAAAGCGATAACATTTTGGAAATAACCATTTTTTATTAATTAATTTATCGTTGCTTTAATGTTTGCTGCTTTAAACTTTTTTTTATTGCAATTTTAATTGTCAACAGCTGGCGATTTTGCAATTAACACCCCACTGTTAAGTTCCCTTTTTGTTTAGCCCTACTTTTTTTTCACACGCATTCACCAACACGTTGCTCTCTCATCTTATTAATGAACTATGCTGAGCGCCGGTAGCTGTGCGATATAGTTTATTTGTAATGAAGGTCGCCTAATAGCTGGGCAACATTTTGTATCTCTCCAAGAGCGATTGATTAGTGCGGATTAGCATTAATGCGTTTGTTACTCCAATCGATTATTTGTTAAAGTGATGTCATTTAATTGGCAGCCTCGCTCTTTTGGCATTGAACTTGCACGCTGCATTTGTAAGGCCATGAACTCAAACGGGGTAATATGATGTCTTGGTTTATTTTTTTTATTTTTTCGTATTCAAATTAGATATATTTATGTACATATGGCTTGAATGGATGGATAAAAATAAAAGCAAAAGGTTGAAACCACACTAAACAGAACAACAACAAAACTATGCGCGAAAACCGGTCGCTTGCTGACTCATGCGCCAAAGCAACGCATTCGAAACCGCTTGGCTAAGTGAATGCAAATAAAAGTTGTTCAATGAAAATCGAAAATTTAAAATCAAAAACTGAAATAAATTGAATATATATAAACAGTAAGTTGAAGATGAAAAATTGGACTTGCAAAATTCAAAAAAGATAAAATGAAATTGCTAAGGCAGAAATTTAAAAATAAAAACTTCAAAAACTGAACATTTGAAATGGCAAAGCTGTATGCAAAAGATTAAAAACTTTTAATTAATTTTATTTAATTAAGACGTAAAAATTAAGTATTAAAAATTATATATCAAAATTAATGGTTAAAGTCTTACATAAAAAATTAAAATAAAAATAAAGGCTAACATTGGAGTTTAAAATAAAAAATTCAATATTAAAAACAAATATTGAATAATAGATATTAAGCAAAAAAAAAATAACTATTAAAATTTCATTATATTAAATTTAAAATTCTTCATTTGTAATAAAAAATTATATATTAAAAACTTAAAATGAAATTATATATAAAAAACTAAAAATTAGAATTTAAACTTGAAATTAAATTTTAAAACAAAAAAAATAAATATTTAAATCTGAAAATAAAATATTTTGCATCATAAACAACAACAACAACAGCCTTACAACCAGATAAAAGACGTCGCAAATTAAAAGTCAGACAATGTTATTAAAATATAAATTCAATAATAAAAATTTTAAATAAAAAATTTAATGTAATAACTTTAAATTTAAAAATTGATTACTTATACTCGATCAGAATTATTTTAAAATAATCGTTAAAAATTAAATCTTTATGTTTTGAAAATATTTAACTAAAAATCCAGAATTATTTAATATGTAGTTAAAAAAAATTTCAATATTGAATGTATGTATAAAAAATTAAATTAAAAATTAATCGCAAGTAATAAAAACAAAATATTAAATAATCGGAACTAAACATTTTAAATTTTAAACTTAGTCGCTAAAACCTTCAATTTAAAAGTTAGAAACAAAAACTCTACATTAAAAATTTAAAATTTAGTGTCAAAAGTTAAAAACTTTAAATTACAAACCTAAAATTAAAAACTATAAATGAAATTCGATATTAAAAATAAAAAATTGCATCTTCAAAACTAAATATTTTAAATTAAGAAATTATATATCAGAAGTAGGAGCTTCAAACTTCTCGTAATTATGAATCCTAAACTTTTGAAAGAAAAACACAAGTACATAAAGTAATAAAATAAATAAAAAAAATAAATAAATAAATATTAAAATATAAGTTGAATAAATTGTGTTGGAGAAGAAACGTTTAATAATGGTTGCTAATAAGTATATTTGGGGCATTCTTTGCCAAAACAAAAGCAGTTGAAACTGGCGGTCACAGAATTCTCAGATTTTCTTTTTATTTTTGGTGTGGTCATTATTTAACCTTTTGACTATTATCATTTTATTTGTTATTGTGGACTGATTACTACTAATTATAACTGAACATTTTATGACTAATTTATGTAAGATAACATGAATATCATTGTTTGCCAATGACTGTGAAGTTTGATAAGATAATGGTCAATTATAAAATTATTAATTTAAAAAAAAAAATTATTTCTATTTCTATTCTATTCTCTATAATAAAAGTTATTTTAAAAATTTATTAATCTGATTTTTCAAAAATTTTTAAAAAGTGTTTCGCAAAAATGGATTTATTGTGGGTTATGAAATATTCAAATACTATCCACCAAAAGAATATCAGCAAAATTGGTAAGGTCAAAGTTCAGCTCCCTTTGTTTTGGCAAAGAATGGCACATATACATGTGTATATGTGTTTGTATGTTCACATGAACAAACAATAAAGAATAAAAAAGACGCCTGAGCAACAGTGGGATTTATCGCTGGCCACATGCTATAGTACCAGATAATATATATTAAAAAGACATCTGTAATCTGAATGCCACTATACAATCCTAATTATAGCTATCATTATTAATACGATATACTGTTTGTTTGCTGCCTTTGCACAGCTCCATCACTGAACTGATGTGAGAAAAATTAACAAGAAAATGCCTCTAAGCCCTACTGAAAACATGAGCATATTCGGAAAAAATACAGAAAGCAGCTACAATTGTATTACTTAAAAATGTTTACGAGATTAGCCAAAGGCCCTTAAGGACCTCTAATACTACAAAAACACTAATAAAGCCATATCTTGGCACTTAAGGCAACTACAATTGTAAAATTCAGTACATGGATGGATATTGTTCATAGCCCTTTGTACTTAAAATGCTGGCTGGTTTGACTGAACGCATACAAATTAAATTTGACATTTAAATAAATAGATGTCTGTGTGGCGTTTTGATGCTTATGCTTGTTTGGGTGGTGCCACTCCCTCTATTCAAAATTCGTGAACTTTTTGTATGATGGTTGGCCGAGTTTTGTATTTATGTAATATTTGGTTTCATTACCGTAAATATTTCTCTCAGTGCAGTGCTTTAAAATCTTTGTTTCTATATCGGCTGCCACGCCCACCAAATTTGCTAAGTTCTTTTCCAAAGCTTTTCCGAATTATTCTTACTATTTATGTGAAATTCGATTCCAATAACTTAAATAATTTTCTCAGCGTATCACCGTTTACGCTTGCATGTGAAGTGCCACGCCCTCACTTCGAAATTTGCCACTTTTTTTTTTTTTTTTCTGAGCTGGTCTAAGTTTTTTGTTTAGATTATTTTTGCGAAATTTGGTTGCACTACATCAAATTACTCGCTCAATACAGCATTTTAAATGTTTTACTTGCATGGGCGGCAGGCGTGTTCGTAAACTTATTTCGACCATTTTGATTCTCGTAACAAATGGAATGATAAAGTGAATAAACCCGCTATGTAGCGTATAATAAATAACCTGTGATATGATATTTAGTGATTGTGAAAAGAGTTTTGTCATTCTTTGTATTTATTTTTTGCCCACTGTGCATGAGATCGTATTTATCTTTGCATCATCTGTGCAATATTTCTTGCTAAATGGATGGAGAAAATAAAATAAGCACAAAAATTATGTAAATAAACGGAAGCAGCAATTAATTAAAAAAAAAAATTTAAATAAAATGATATCAATATCACAGTGTGTTACAAAATAAATATTATCATTTTAACATTTAAGCCAGTGCATACAAAATCTTTAACATAGTAAGAAAGGCTAAGTATTTGTGTATGTAGCACATTGATAAATAGGTGCAAATCAAACTTTTATTATATAAAGGGTGTTTCTTACAAACTTCTTTGTATGTCAATACAGTCGATGCTGCAACCATGTACTTGTCTATCGTATGGTTTTCAAGATATACGCAGCACAAATATTTTTCTATTTGACTAGTGATAAGTGGTTAACGTGTAAGCAAATAAGATAAGTGCATGTTATTTCATTAATTACATAATTTTTAGTTACCAGAAATGTGCGCTTCGTATCGATGGCACCGTAATCTTAATTGCTTTTATTATTGAAATTAAATAATTTTAATGTCAATCGCTGTTATATATCATTAATTTACGGAATATTGAAATAATTACTCAGACATTTCAACATAAATGAAATGATGTTTACGAATTTAGCACATTTCACCCGTCTGCCGCTCAAATAAAGACAAACGCTCAAAATAAAGATGTACAAAGCATTTAATTTTGAAATATTTCTCTTAGATATTTATTAATTAATGTTCCTTAAGTCAACTTAACTACTAAAAAAAAATATTGAGTTACTTGTAACTTTAACTCAAATAAAAGTAGCTGCTGATAGCAAATTCCATGCTGTCTTTCGATTTTCCTCAACTTCAGCCTGTTCCTGTTCTATCTGCTTTTCATTTATTTTCCGTCGTCTGGGTTGATTTTGTTGAGACTTTACCGCAGCTGCAATATGTTGTATGAAAGATAAATGTTGCCGTATGACTTCTTCGAAACCTTGGCTTATGGGCTGCTGTGAACTGCAACAGTTTTGCTTTACAGTAGCGGCGAAACTGAATGAAACGCACAAAACTACAATGAAAATTTTACAATTTTGCTGCATGTTTTTTAATACTGCACGAAAATTTGGCTAAACCAATTGCACGCAATTTTGCAGTATAACTAAATTAGTAGCGCCAAGCTTTTAGTATTCTTGAAATATTTTTTTTGTTTTCACGTCTGGCGTTGATAAGCATCGATACGTTGAAGTTTTTAATTGCTTACACTCATATCTTTTTGCTTGATACATATCGGTTTATAGCACGCTTAAGGCTAACAATAAGTCTACAATTGTGGTGTGGCTAAATTTAAAATGGATAATTGTCGTATTTGTGTTTTAATCTATAATAAGATTGGTAGCTTAAGATAAGCGCAAAACATTTGTTGATTAAACATCAGTGTCAGAAAATATTCTTTCAGTTCTTATGTCATGCCTATAAGTATGCTTTAAAATATTTTAAGTATTACATTATGACAGTGTTGCCAGTAATCATTGTGGAAAATTCCCAAGTTCATCGAATTGTCTTAGCAAACTCAAATTGATCTTAAAATTTCAAAATACAGGGTGTGCTATTTTAACTTACTCAGCTGAATAAGTCAAAAGTCAAGTTAGTGGTCAAAGTGACCCCTAAAGGTAATTTCAAGGTTGAATTCCCGCGTGGTGCAGAAAAGCTGCAGCCAGTTAAGGCAAGATTGTGCAGCGTAGAATTTTGTGCTCTTCGGGAATCCGGGGTCAAAAATAGGGATTTCCATTTGAAAAACCAAAATTGACCTTCAAATAACCTTGAAAATGTAGGTCAAGGTAATGGTTATAGTCATGGCTGGATCAGCCCTTTGATACCCACCAACTTTTATTTTTATATATATATAGAATAGTTTGCCATAAAAAAGTCGCATGCGTTAATTACACTGTGTGCAAAAATGAGAACTCTAATTTGGAGGAAAATCGACTGATTCAATTCAAGGTAATTTGAGTTCACTGAGCTAAACTTAAAAATTTAATATATTTTTTTTTTTTTTTTATTTACCCTTTTTCATTTTTTATGAGTAAAATTTTTCCTGAAGACCGTATGAAAAAACTCTCAATCGCTTGTTCGATATGTAAATTTTTTCAGAAAATTTGATCAAAATGCTTCAAAAAGAGAGTAAAGGAGTGGTGCTGGAGGGATAAAAGAGTGGAAAAAAAATGTTCGTCTTTTCATAAGAAACAACATTGTTTTGGACATCTAACCTCTCAGACTTAAAATAAAAGAAGTCGTAGAAGAGCATTTGTAAACGTAAGGCCTCTTTATGTAACACTATTCGTCTCGTTTTGTATTTAATTTCCAAGCCTAAAAATATGCTAGTACAATTCTTATGTTTGTAATTAACTATCCATTAAGCACAGGCTAGATTTTTATGTCTTCATTTATGTAAAATACAATCGCATATTTTCGGGCTTTAAAATTAGAGACAAAACGCAACAAATCGTGATACATAATGAGACGCTTGAGCTTAAACCAACGCTCAGGGGATAACCCCTATAAATGCTATGCATTGTGTTGATTTAAGTATAAGCAGACGAACCTATGACGTTTGATAATTTTGAAGCCAGCTTTTTTCGTACACAAAAGCTTTAGTCGACTTAAGTCTAATGAAGTTAAGTTCAATTATTTCAGAATTAAATTCATTTTAAGCCTTAATAATGGCCAAAAATGGACAGCTAATGTCAGCAAGAACTAAGTTTTAGAAAATTTATCTCAACTGCATCTTATAAATTAGCATGAAAATCAATAGAAAACATCGCATATCTCAGTTCAATTTCAAAATTATTATGAATTACATTTCACAAAAATGAAATTTACAATCAGTATCTAAAAATATATCTTTGTCACGACCTGTGATATCTTAAATTTGATAAATACAAATACAACATAGAGATAACTTTAAAAGTACAATAATTTTTTTTTTCAAATTTTGTCTTGGTGACTAAAATGTTAACAAGTGTTTTTCCATGTATCTCAATTAGAGACGCATTAGAAAAAAACAATCACAAATAAAAAAAAAAAGTTGACACACCCATTCATACGAATAGACTATAAAATCAAGCGATTTCATCTTGGCTAACTCAATGTTCATTTGTCCAACCAATTGGAGTCAAAGCAGCTTCATTTGAAGAAAGAAAAAAAAAACTTGCGAAAATTCTACGAATATTATAATATAAAATATGTGGCAATGCGGATTCCTTATACTGCTGGCGATAATCTCCAGTAATGCCGAGACAAAGTTGGATATAAATTATGTGAGTTATGAAGTTATTTTGCAAATAGTTGATTTTATATTAATTTTTTTAATCTCCAGACATGCCGCAATACCCGTCCGGGTGATGTTATACCAAATCCACTCGATTGTGCATCGTACTTCATCTGTGGTGATGACTTAAAGGCTACGCTAAGTCAATGTGGCAGTGGATTACATTTTGATGCCACACGTAAAGTTTGCAATTGGCCTGATCGTGCAAACTGCAAATTCGGTGTGGTGAGTACTACATGGAGCATGAGAGAAGTTACAAGCGATATAGTTTGAACTTGAAATTTCATAAATTTTTAAGTTTTTGTTATATAAATATTTACAAGTTTAGGCTTCTATAGAAGGTGCCACGCCCATATGTTTAATTCCCGCACTTTTCGCTTGATTGGTGCTTTTGTGATTTTAGATTTTTGAAAAGGAACGCTGCATTCGTTGTAGTATTAGAGAGAATAAATCAAAGTCTTTGCTTCTAAGAAAGAGAGCACATAAAATGTTGAAATATCCAAAAAACATGGAAAATATTGAAAAAAAAGTTACAAGAAAAGTATTGAAAAAACCGAAAAAATTCGAAAAAAAATGTTTAAAAATTCTCAAACAGTTGAAATGAGCTGCAAAGTTCCACAAAATATGGAAACTTTTGAAAAAGTTTAAAGAGGTTTGAAACTCGAAAAAAGTTGAAAGAGTTGAAAATATTGAATTAGTTGAAAATCGCTGCAAAAGTCGAAATGATAACAATGAAGAAAGTCAAAAGAAGTCGAAAAATATGAAAAATGTTGAAAGAGGTTAAATCAGTTGAAAAATTTTGAAAAAGGTTGAAAGTGGTTGATATAACATAGTTGCAAAAATCGAAAAATGTAATGCCTTGTAACAAAATATTTAATACCAAGCATCATCTTTCTTTGCAGACTGTATTCCCAGTTTTCCCCGAAACAGCAAATCCCAATGACCACCAATCGAAACCACCAACCATTGATTTAACCACACATACTACAACTGATTTGGGTGGATGGAATGATATGCGCCTTACTTTTGCCGCATTCAGCGTTGCCACTGGTCAAATAATCCATCCCATGTTCGGTTACGATCCACAACGCGTCCAATGTATACATCGGGGGGCCTATTTTCTGCCACATCCGCGCAATTGTCAGCGTTATTTTATGTGCGCTTTCGGTCATTTATTGCCACATGAATGTGGACGTGGCACAGTATGGAGTTATAAGCGACAACACTGTGAAATCGCAAGCGATCCAACAGCTGAATGTTATGCTACACTCTTTGGCGATGTGACGACACCAACCGCAGACCCAACAATTGGAACAGAAACTATAACAACATCTACGCCCGAATATTTACCAACTGTTTGTTATCCAGTTTACACATCAGGTGGCACTACTGTAACTTGGCAACCAACAGGTACCACCTTGAATCCAACAGGCACCACATGGAATTCAACAGGTAAGCCAACAGATACCACATGGCATCCCACTGGTACCACTTGGAGACCAACTACTGACACCACTTTGGAACCGGCTGTCACTGCAACAACAGCAAAGAAATCAGATGATTCTTCAATAATTTGCTCTGAAGGTGTTAAGTATTTAGCTGATGCAGAAGATTGTGCGCATTATTTCATTTGCATACAAGAAATACCAGTCGGTATGTTCTGCCCGGAAGGTTCATTTTGGGATTACCAGGGAGAATTCTGTACAACTCATGTTAAGGTTCAATGTTTAAATGCCATTTCGACAGATTAGTGTGGTTTAAAGTTGAAATTTTAAATTGTATTTTGAAAATATATAAAAAAAGTCACATTCACTTTTATTGCAATTTATTGCTGATTTTCTTTTTTTAAATGTAATAGGACTCTTAGTTTCACATTGAAACGGAAACGGTGAAATCAAGATAGTGAGATTACGTTATCACAATGTATCTTTGATAGTTTGGGTACTTGCGCCATTGCAAAATTTCGCTGACATAAGCGTTGTTGCCGAATTCTCAACCGAGCACTCAGCACTTTTTTTTTGGTTCTTGAATTTCGCGCGTAAAAGCGGACAATTCAGAACTGTGAAAGAAGGAGGGGAAAATGGACCAAAATATGGTCAGATTAGTGACTTAAGTTGCTTAACTGTGGAGAGATAAATTACAGAATTCTTAGAGACTGGATCAGTTAGCGATCTTAGACATTCAGGTGATCGTTAAAGAAAAACATCGAACCAATACGTGAGAATGTTGCTGATGGTCCAGGAACATCAGTTCAGCAGCGTGTTCAAGAAAGCTCAGAAAACTCTCTACAGCAGACCGGTGCGCAGAAATCATCCAAAGGGAGGGGGCTTGAACTCGAATATTTTATTTTAGGTTATGAAGTTTATATGAAATCAATGCACGAAAATCCCTAATGGGAGGGGTTTGAACCCCCAAAACAACCATCTGCGCATTGACCTGCTTTACATCGTATTCTGACTAAAGATTTGCATCTTCATACTAACAAAATTCAGTTGACTCAAGAACTGCAGTCTACTGACTCCAGACAGCAAAGAGATTCTATGGATTAAGGAACAACAACAACTGGATGCTGATTTTTCGAACAAAATCATCTTCAGCGATAAGGGCCATTTTCATCTTGATGGAGAAAATCCACATCTGATTTTTGAAATATAAATTCATTCGTAACGCGCCACGGATTTTAAACTGGATCGGAGCATGTCTCGCGACATTATAATCCAGTTGAATTGCAAGATATGGATATGAACAACCGTGTGGTTTTGAGCAGATGCTACCATACAATACGAGAAACAATATAATTACTACATACATACATAAGTGGTTTCCTGGTAGTATAAATTCCCATTTTGGTGATCAGAACTAGCCGCCCAGAACATATGATTCTGAAATATTAGCTTTGTGCCAACAAGCTCACGACCACCTACACCTTGAAGGTTACTTCTTCATTAAGCACTATATCAACGAAATTCAGCACCATTTATGCAAAAAGTCGTGTGAAATTTCGACAAAAAAGGAAAGGATATACTATTCCATACATAACCCTATACTGCAGACTATACTTTATGAATCAAAAAATAACTTTACAATTTTGAATAAAAAACTTATGTTCTCTATCAGAATTACTTCTTGATTGAATCCTTTCCATTAAATGGGGAAATGTTGAAGAGAATGGTTAGCACTCGCCTTTGATTACGCACATGGGAAAAGTTTTGTGGAGACCCTGCCTTTGCTATGTGAGAAGTTAAAGGACACCAGAGACTTAAACATACTGAAAACTAGTCGAAAAAATTTAAACAAAGTCCAAGAAAAAATAAAACTTTTTATATTCGCTTCGCATGAATATTTTGTCATATCTTCATGACAAAATTTTTTAAATTTTATATTCAAAAATAGAATTTTTTTAGACATTAAAAATTAAGGTCTTATGTTACAAAAATAATGAATGATGCATTATAACGAATCGTTTTGAAAAGCCAAATATTTAGTAAGACAAAATTGTTAGCTTATCAAAAATTAACTTTCGAGTGTTTTAAATAACTGACATTAGAAAAAAAATAACAACACGATATGATATATCTGATATGTATTATTTAAAAAAAAAAATTGAGAATAATGTTATCTACTGCCTTAAAATGAATTACAAATCGTGTCAAATTAGCAGTTTTAAAATAAGCCTTCAAGTGTTTAAATCGCTGTGGCACAGAAAAAATATATATTCTAAACTGAAGGAATTATAAGACAAAATGTCAGGTGCGAAGTTATATTTGAAAAAAAAAAAAATTAAATTAAATAAATTTATATTTATAGAGCTTAAATTTTTGTATGAAAAATATTTTTTTCATGTTGTAGATTAAATAAAATTAAAACTAAAATAAAATAAAAAAACTTGAAATAAATTTTCTAAAATTTAAAAATAAAAAATTATAAAAAAAATATTAAAAGTGAAAATTTTTGTAAGAACTTAATATCTATTAAAAACTGCTCAAAAATAAATTTTACCTTCTAACTGCAAAACTTTTATTAAGCCAACATTCCAAAAAATAAAATTTAAGAAAACCAAAAGAAGAGTTACCGATAAGTTCGCACAAATTTTTTGTTTTTTCGGAAGCGCAAATTTTATCTATAATTTTGTTTTTTAAAAATATTTTTTTTTTGCAACAAATTCCATTGAAAAACTCATTCAATAAAAAAAAATCAGCGCCAATTTTTTCTTTACCCATTTTTATCTTTTGAACTCTTGTAATCTGTAAGCTCTCGACAACTTGAAATTACTTTGCTAGCATAGATATATATTCACGCGACTTAAAAACGAACGTAAAAACAACCAAAAATGTGTGTTTATCTTTATTAATTTCTCAAAAATTCAGTGTTACTTGTCACAATTGCTTTATCTTTGAACACTGAATGTACAGCGCCTAAAACTACTAATTATGTAGACCCTGCGCGGAGTCGTTGAGTTGTGAAAAAATGCCTGTTTGGTATTTAAGGCGAGGTATTGACGGCTCCCCTATCAGTTGAGTGTCAGTTACCATTTAGCTACGGAGTAACAAAAGGATATACCCGCAGTCAGAGTAGTAATAGAGAAAAACGACTTAAGACAACAATTCAATACGATGGCAGGTAAGCGTACAAGGACTATTTGCTGTACAGTTAATGCAGTAAGCACTACAAGCACTATTTTCAGTACAGTGAATAAGGACTTGCACTAGTGTTGAAATAGTGTAAAGTTGATATATCAAAAAAGGAAGTGCAGTCAATGCTGAGTAAAAATTTATAACGAAATAAAAATAAAAATATTACTCTTCAAATGTCTAAGAAAACTGCTAGTATATATGGGATTTGTTTAGTCAAAATAAAAGGATTTGAAACTTGTGATCTCCGATTTTGTTGAGTGTTTTGTATTGCGTATTGTATTTGACTAGTCGAAGATTCAACAAGTCGGCAGTAGTCGTACCATTGTTGCGCTACAATTTTTCTAAATTCACATATTTTTCAAATATTTGCTGTATTTGTCAATATCAACTCATTTTTCTTTTGACAAATTTTGCTTTAATTTTTAATGTTCTATGGTGTAAATGATATTTTGAGTCAAACCTGAAAACTATCAAAAATATATACATACATACGTATATGTATATATATTTAGACAGAGTCGATTTGTATGAAGCAAAATAAAGTCAGTCAAAGACTGACTCAAAAATTAGAAGCACCCTTAAAATCGATATTTGCTTTATTTTTTTTTTTTTTTTCGTTCCGAGAGAAACCAATGGAGCACTTTTGATTCTTCTGAAGGTCCTGTTTTTTTGCTAGTAACTTTTATATCTTCAGAGAATAGATACTGTATCATTGAAAAAAAAGAGTTTATTATCTTTCCAATAAGACCAAAATGAAATAAATCTAATAATATATCCAGCATCTATAGTAGTTTAAGCAAAATAAATAAATAAAATATATGAAAATATCGAATTTTCGAACAGAATATTATCTATAATTGAAAAAAAAATTTTTAATTTTTTAACGTCAAATTTTTTGCAAGAATGCAATTTTTATTTTTCGAGCAAATTTCCATTTTGTGAAAGAATAAAATTTACGAGCAAAAAACACGTCTTTTTAGCCAAAAAGAACCTTCAGCAGTAAAAAAAAATGCTCCTTTGGTTTTTTCTCGGAACGAAAAAGAAAATTTTTAAGAGTCCTTCTAACTTTTGAGTCCGTGTCGGGAATGAATGAATGAATGAATATATAAAATTCTTGTGTCACAGTGTTAGATACTAAACTCCTCCGAAACAGCTTGACCGATTCTTATGAAATGGGCAATTTTGGGCGGCCCTCATATAAAAATATTTTAAAAATAGCATTTTCACAAAGACCACTTAATCGATTCACATGGAAATTACGCCACGTGTCTTTTATATTAAGAATCATAGTGTAGGCTCCAAATCTTTTGCTTAGGGTGCATATTTAGGGTGGTCCTCATACAAAAATATTTTTAAAATAAAATTTTCACGAAGACCGGTCAATCGATTCACACAGAATTCACACCATGTGGCGTAGCTTAAGCTACAAAACTTTTATTTAGGGTGGCCCTTATACATGCATATTTTTAAAATAGCATTTTCACAATTACTACTTACTCGATTCACATGGAACTTACACCACGTGGCTTCTATATTAAGAATAATAGCTTAGGGGCCGTTCAAGTATTACGTAACGCACTTAGGGGGGGTTTCCAACAACGCGTTACCCTGCGAGTTAAAAATCTCTTGTTTTATTTATTGCTATCGCAAACGCGACTAAAACATAACAAAAGTCGCTAAAATGACTTTCCGGTACATTGCGGTAAACATGGTCACATGAGTGATACCGTAACGTTTAAGAAAAGGGGGGGGGAGGGGCTGTCAAAAATCTTCAAAAGTTGCGTTACGTAATACTTGAACGGCACCCTAGACAATAAAACTTTTATTTAGGGTGGCCCACATACAAGCATATGAATAAACTATTATTTTCACGAAGATCGGTCAATTGATTCACATGGAATTCACACCACACGCTTTTTATATTAAGCTATTTTATGTAGGTTGCATATTTAGGGTGGCCCTTGAAGATTTCATAATTGTTTTTAAAATGTATCTAATAGTCTATGGAAGGTTTTTGCAAAGTTTAGTTTAGGAAAATTGGCAGTGACATGCCCTCCAAAATCAAATTACTCATATCTCAACAAGTACTGTACGCAGATGAATGGGACTTGATATAAAAAGTTCGGGCAAAATAAGTTTCACTGGAAAAATGGGCTGTTTCGCTTATGCATTCCGTCGTATGAGTTCATACAACATCCGGAACACCTAATTATTTTTCTAAATTTTTGAAAAATTTTCAACAGCAATAATATTTTCCAAAAATTAAAAAAATACAAATAAATGCATCGAGACGCAATTATGGTTAAGATACATTAAAAATGTTACCAAAAATTTTAGTTTTGGCCAATTTTGAAGTTCATCTCAATATATTATTTACTCTATAAAAGATAAAACAAAAATTTTTATATATGTTATGTTCTAACAACTTTTTCCTTAGTGCAAATATTTAATTGTGCGAAAATAATTTATAAAACACAAAATCATCAAAATCTGAGACTTTAATTAGCAATTCCTGTCGTTTTGGTGAAAAATGCCCCATATGTAAATAAATATTCTTTTGAAAACTTTTTTTTTATTTTTGGAGAAGCGCCAAAAACTGTAATCTGCTCACCTGAGCACACCTTTTCTGCTTAAGTTCCAGTTTGATATCTCTCGCACAGCGTGATTTTTCAGCAAATTTTTAAAAAAACTTTTGGAAAAAAGTTTTTAAAATATCTACACAACTTAACTGAATTTGGTAATTAAATGGATTAAATTTTCTCCTTAATTAATTTTGACAAAAAAAAAATAAAAAAAAATATTCCGGGGTGCCGGAAGACCTGTTGCGTGTGTTTAGAACTCCGTGAACGTGAACGTGAATTTTTCGCACTCACCCGCACCTATGTCATTAAATAACATAATTAATTCAGAAAATCAAGGTACTAATGACATCAGTGCCTTTTCAAAAATTAAATTAAATGTAAAAAAAAATTTCTCAAATCGGACCGTTGAGTAATTTTACTTTAATTGAAGGTTTGAATTTTTTAAGTCCGGCGTGTGGCGTAATTTTCAATGGGTAAATTTTTCAGGAAATTTCGTATTTTACACATCAAAATTAACTAGCAATGGTTGTCTTACATTTGACCTTGAATATCATGAAAATTTTTTTATGGAAAATTTTCATTTCCATGACTAATTTCTATCCGGTTTATAGGTAGCGAGATAAAAGTGAAAATCTATTTTATGTGACCTTGAAAATCTATCACAGAAACCGGTCTGCATAAATCAATAGTTCATTTTGTGGATAATTATTATACATACAAATGTAGATATACATACATCTTATCTCATAAGATGCATCAATTTGTACGAAATTCATACCGGACCTAAAATTTGACTTTAATTCAAAATTAAGTTCTTCCAGACGGAAGCGGTTCGATTTGAAAAATTTGTCCAAAATCATTCGCTAAATTACGATTTCTAGCGCCTCTTTATATAAAAATTTTAGTTGAAAAATATTTTTATCGGAAAACTATTGGCATATGCCTAAGGTGGGGTCAAAGAGCTCTTAAAGGCATGTAATTTTGTAAAAATATATTCAATTCGAATTAACAGAACATGTCTTCAAGAGCACTTAAGCTCCAATTTAGACGTATGCCGATGATTTTCTAATAAAAATCCCTTTATATGTCACCGGCCAAACTAGTTCTTAGGATAAACTAGTTCTTCCTAGGCTAAACTTGTTTAATTGAGCGCCTAAAAGTATGCAATTTAATTTTAATGTAAAAGAACTGTGAATAGCGAAGCCAGTGTTGCACATATTATAGACTGAACCGCGGCGAAGCCGCTGTTCGACGAATTAGAGGATGTAAATCCTGAACCGCGACCATAGGCTGCCCAATTAACCCCACTTATCACATGCCAAGTATACAATGAAATTGCCAAATTTTGTTGTCTCACTTTGCTGCTGTCCGTAGACTTCGCTAACCACAGTGCTCTTTCATTAAAATTTCATTGCACATCTTTAGGTTTAACGGAACTAGTTTGGCCGGTAACATACATATACATTGATATTTAGCTCAGTTCGATTTCCTAAAACATTTCAGAATTTGCATTGACCCTTAGTCTCTGCTCTAAATATGTATATACATATGTATATATTATATATATTGCAATTTTGAATTCGCATCACTAAAATTCATTGCATTGTCAAAAGTTGCAACATCTGGTATACAAACCACAAGCTCTGTAGAGGTTGAGAAGAAAATACAATATATGGATGACACACTCTCTAATGACTTAAACACAATTTCCGCATGGATTGCACAAATTTTTCGCTCCCACCCCTTAATATGACTATAGTAGACATTATGGAATCACGAACTATTAACATTCTGGGCATATCGATTCAATTAGACCTGGATATAGTTAGATTGTGTGTTCGGAAGAAATACTTTACACCCATTGATTTTTCGTCGCATAATGTAGCCTTCATAAGCTCCAAACTAGTATACAGGGTGTCCCATTTTAACTTACACAGCTGAATAAGTCAAAAGTCAAGTTAGAGGTCAAAGTGACCCCTGAAGGTCATTTCAAGGTCGAATTCCCGCTTGGAGCAGAAAAACTAGTAATCATTGGCTGGACCGCTGCACAATCTTACCTTAACTGGCTGCAGCTTTTCTGCACCAAGCGGGAATTCGACTTTGAAATGACCTTCAGGGGTCACTTTGACTTCTGACCTGAATACCTATCTGAACGTAGAATTTTGTGCACTTCCGGAATCCGGATCAAAAATAAGGGTTACCATTTGAAAAACTAAAGTTGACCTTCAAATAACCTTGAAAATGTATGTCAAGGTCATGGTTAAGGTCATGGCTGGATCAGCCCTTTGATACCTACCAACTTTTATTTGAAACATTTTTTGAATGACTTATAATTTTTGGACTTATTCAGCTGTGTAAGTTAAAATGGGACACCCCGTATAATTTGCAAGTCTGTGCCGGGACTCAAAAAACCTTTTAGTATCTGCTTAATATAAGTAGGATACGAATATTGCTTCAACTATTGATAGTCTTTAACACCGAAGGAAGGTTTGGTGTTTGACTCTTTTCTAAAAAATCCACCGCTCGGTCCAATCATATAGTTTTGTAAATCATGATAGTTTTATATATGCGAGTGGATAATTAAAAAAACTCGGATATTCCCAATTGAGAACTGAAGAAATTTGCATCGGAAGCAACAAGTCCTTAGCAAATGAATAACAAATTAATTTTGTGAGAATTGTAAAAATTCAATGTAATACCATTTAAACCAGCTTACCCACAAGCTTACGCCATAGGGCATATGATTATAGCTCTTTTGAGTTCTTAATTTTCAATCTTTGTGATATTTTATTTTATTTTTCATGCCACTCTTTGTACGACTCATAAGTTTAAATTTATTTCAAACAACAAATGTTCAATGACATCTGTGGTTCACTTGATGGAGCGCTGTTCTACCATTCAAGGAGTCGTGAGCTCAAATCCCAGTATAGACAACTTTAAGTCTTAGGAAAATTAGGAATCATAAAAATTATTATTTGGTCTCAAAAATATTGTTAGATTCTTTACTTTTTTAGATTAAAAAATAAAGCGACGATTTCAAGACTAGGGGCTTACCAATCCAGCCAATCGGTTGATTAAATTTTTAAATACAAAATAAACATAAATTATAGCATACTTGTGGGCGTTTCTGTATAAATTTTTGTTCTTCAACCTCAATACTTTTATGCCTTACTTACCACGTAAGATAGTATTGGAAGCGTTTATTCATTGTCCAGATGTTCTGAACCATTAAATTACCGCTTGCCCAGACAAACATGTTATTAGTAGTGCTAGCATGCCTAGCAGTCCAGCTGGGTTGCTTTCACAAGAATTGATTGACATTCAAACGATATTTAAGAAACCACTGATTCGGCTCCGTAGCTTTCGAGTATCAAGAAATTCTCAAAACTTTTAGAAACGAAAATCTCAAAGTATGGATTTGAACCCAAGGTACAAGACCAGATTTAAGGAGTGAAGAACTCGACCAAAGCACAACTTAAAATACAACATTTAAAGCCTGTAAAAATCTTAAAAAAATCTTAAATTTATTTCTCGCTTTTTTAATTGCAGCTTCTTGTCTACATATTGCCGCAATCATATTGAGCTGTTTCATGCTCCTCAATGGCGTAACTGATGCCGTCTTGTCAATGGATGAGACTTGCATATATTATACTGAAGGTTATATTGCCGATCCAAGCAGTTGCGCTGATTGGGGCTATTGCAGAGGTGGCCAAGTTATTGCAAAAGGTAGCTGTACAAGCGGTTATCAATACGATAGCGCAACGGGATCGTGCGCAGATCCCAAATCAGTCAATTGTGCTTTTAACGCAACAACAATGTGTGATGGCGAAATCGCCGCATACAAATCAGATCCAAATAGTTGTAGTAGCTATTGTTATTGTCAGAATAACGCTAATATAGGTTGCCAAAGCTGTAATACTCAACCTGGTGATGATCTATTTTATAATCCAAACATAAACGAATGTACCTATCCCTCTCAATATAATTGCCCAATAGATTCAGCCTGTCGTCTTGTACCAAATAATAAATTCGTTGCCGATTCAGATCCAGCAAAATGTGGCAACTACTTAAGATGTGTTAATGGTGCCAGTACATCTGCACCATGCTCGAACGGCTTGCTATATAATCCAGCAAATGGCTTATGCGATACATACACATCACTGAATTGTTCTGCCACAAGTGCGCCCGACCAGACGTTAACTTCAACGCAAATTAATGCTCAATGTGCTCCATACACTGGTGTAGCTGGAGCACCTCAATTTTTTGGGGATACACTGACCTGTGGTGGATATATAGCGTGCACAGCAACAAATGTTGGTAACCGGCAAACATGTCCATGGGGCTTACATTTTGATATTGCTACACAGCAATGCGTCTCTCCCTTATCAACTAATTGCCAATATGATCGTTGTAATAACTTGAACTTAGATTTTGTAACAGCAGTAACTGTACCAGCTACGCAATGTAAGTCATATGTAAATTGTAAAGGTTCAAAGGCTACATCACCGCTGACAGGGACTCCTTGCGCAAGCGTAAGCTCAGTGTACACATACTATGATGAAGTGGCCGGTGGTTGCGTTGAAGATAAACCAGATTATCCTATTTGTGCATAATACAATAAAATTTATATAAATAAAAGCAATCATATTTTATTCTTGAAATGAAAATAAAGTAAATATTTGTTTTTTTTTTTTATTGTCAAGTGTTCAGTTTACACAGTTTCTCTTTCAATAGGAAAATATTTTACTAACTGCTAAAGGGCTCTTGATTGGTTTTAATAATAAATAAAATAATTGGATCATTTTTTATGATTTAATACAGAAAAGATACAAAACTTTTAGGAAAACCAAAATATTGACTCTCCAAAACACTCTTTAAGGACATAAAATTATAAATGTTGGAATCTCAATACCCAATGTCTTTTTTGAATTTATTGCAAAACTATCAATAGAAATAAAACTATTCGAAACTTCAGAAAAAGTTAAAAGAATTTAGTTTTTATATCAATTTTGATACAATTTTCACTCGTAAAGGTTTTATCTTGAACCAAGCCGAGTAAATGTTAGATAATGGAGTATTCCACATACTTAAGGGGTCAAAAAAAAACCAACTCAATCTCCTCACGTAGCATAATGCCTCCTCAAAGCTATTCCAAGGTGCACGATCAGTATCGAGTGTCTTTAATTCTCACTAACATGCGGGATGTAGAGAATATATCCACGATAACACATCATATCAGGTTTTTGAGATATCCTAACCTAAAATTGCTAAAAACACTGTTTTTGATATATTTCAGGTTATATAGCATCGTGAATTTTTTTTTTTTTTTTTTTCAAAAAACTACATATGTATGAGACCTTAAAGTACGAGAATTTCAAAATGGTAGATCCAGATAGTATCCAGCAAAAAAAAGTCTGTAAAAATAAAAATTCGCTACCTATCGGATCATTTCTTGGCTAAAATTGTAGCTTCTAAAAAGCTAGCGTGGAAAGTTGACAGAATTAAACATGACGGATCCAATATGGAGCTCATAAATCGAATGTGGTGGCCGAATATTTGAAAGTCAACAGATTTGCACCACATTTGGTATACGGGAGTCTTGAGGGTCACTGATCATGAGGTCAGATTTTACAAAATCAACCGCTTTGTGCCAAATTTGTTATACAGATGGTTTTGGGGTCGCCAATTACGAATCTGGAGCTCGATTTCCAAAATTCTCAAATTCAAGATGGCGGATTCAACATTGCGGACATATTTTTTAAAGATCTACCGATTTGTACAAAACTAGGTATACGTGACTTTGGGGGTCACTTATCACGAATCCGAGGTCAGATTATAAAAATTAATTCGTTCTACAAAATTGAAAACAAATGAAACGTGAAAAGAGCTTTATTTAATAATCCTCACTATCACGACATGATAGTCCAGTCCAATTGCACGATATGAATGTGAACGACATTTGGTTTCAACGCAGGCAAACGCAAATTCAATTACGTCATAAATCATTCATGACGTAAATTGTAGATACTCGCCTTTCATTGTGCACATCGGAAGAGTTTTGTGAAGACCCTTCATTTGCTCTGTGAGGAGTTAAAGGACACCAAGGACTTCAACATTTAAACATACTAAAAGCTAGTAGCAAAAATTTAAACGAATTCCACGAAAAAAAGTTATTTTTATATTCGCTTCGCATGATATACTTACATACGCCATTTGCTTATTCATGATAAAATTTTATATTTAAAAATAGAGAATTTATTTTAGACATTTAAAATATATGGTCTTTTGTGACGAACACAAAATAATCGTTTTGAAAAGCCAAATAGTAAGACAAAAATGTTAGCTAATCAAAAATTAACTTTCAAATGTTTTAATAAATGGCATTATGAAAAAAGAAACCAACAACATGATATGAAATATCTGATATGTATTATTTAAAAAAAAAACAAAAATATTTCAATATAATGTTATCTACTGCCTTAAAATGGATTACAAATCTTGTCAAATCGGCAGTTTTAAAATAAGTCTTCAATTGTTTAAATCGCTGTGGCACAGGAAAAAAATATGTTTTAAACTGAAAAAATTTTATGACAAAATGTCAGGTGCGAAGTTATTTTTGAAAAAAAAAAATTACATTAAATCTTATTATAAAAATCTTGTGTCACGGTGTTTGTCCGGGGTAAACTCTTGAACTATTCAACCAATTCTTATGAAATTTAGCATGTGTCTGTAATTTGGTCTAACTTAGGACATAAAATAGTTTTAATTTCGATTAAGTGTATATTTTGGGTGGCCTTCATATAAAAATGTTTTAAAAATAGCATTTTCGCAAAGACCACTTAATCGATTCATGTGGAATTTACACCACGTGTCTTTTATATTAAGAGGCATAGCTAAGACTATAAAGCTTTTATTTAAGGTGCACGGTGGCTCTCATACAAAAATATTTTTAAAATAGCATGTAGATTTTATATTAAGAGGCATAGCTTAGATTACAAAATTTTTATTTGGGGTGCATATTTAGGGTGGCCCTCATATAAAAATATTTCTTACATATCATTTTCTCGAACGTTTACTGTAATTTGGATATGATACTCGTAGTTTTTATGTCGATTAAATACCTCAACCTTTTTTTAGTGCAAATTAAATTTTTATTATACATACACTTGTGCTCAAGTAATTAAGTCATTCGTATGTTATATAACATTTTTTTTTAAATTTATTTATTAATTTTTTTTTCTGATTCTTTTATTATTAGTTAGTATTAGTTAGCATCAATTTACAGCAAAAAAAAATCAAAATAAATGTCTTGGTTTTATCCCGAAAAATGCAAAAACGTCAATAAAGGTCATGGTGTGCTCGTATAATTATGTCATCTGAAAGAAAGTAATTGAAATTGTTCAATTTTTGGTGTGAATCTTATTTTTTTTATTAGTTAAGCTTAATAATGATATCATATAAGGACAAGATCGGAAAAGAAAAATTTTATTCGCCATTTAGCTAAACTAGCTAAAGCACTATATTGATATATCAGTTCAAATTTGATCATAAAAAACTATTTAGTACAGAGGAAAGAAAAATTTTGTTAAATTTAGTCTCATGGTCCAAGGTACAATGCCTAATTGTACCATGGACCACTTCGGCATTCTAAAGAAAAACGTCTTGTACGTGGGTTTGGAAAAAAGACTGCGGCTTTTTGTATTCAAGCCATTATAGCTAAAATATCAGTTTAAAATATAGGCGTTGAGTCAGCAAACGATTTACTCAAAATTGGTCCAAGGTACACGCATTTCCTCTACAAATGTACCGAAAATGCCATCACTGATTCATAGTTCGCTTAAAATAACAAAAAAAATTAGATTGCGAATATCGATAAAATACAAATTTACGGATCGCTACATTTTTTTATTTTGAATTATAATTCACAATAAATCAAATCTGAATGTATTTAGTACATTCGTAATAGTGAGGGATTCATTTTTATTTTAGTTGACTAGGCCTAGGCCTAGGCCTCTGCGCTGATGTCCTAGGCCTGTACCTAGTGTACCTACCTATAAATCCAGCACTCTATACACCTCTCCCCCATTTTACACGGGAGATAGGTGCCTCAGAAAACCGTATAGCTCGAAATTGAAAATATTTGTATGAAAAACCGTGTAAAACGAAAACAGATTCAAATGTGCTTATTCAGTGATTTATTGAGCACAAACTAAAAGTAACGCACTTAGAAAAATATAGAATAACTATTTAATTCATAGAAAAACATACATATAAATTAAAAATTGTTAATATAAATAAGAATAAATTGACTAATTTCTATCACTTTCATGTCTTATTAGTTGTTTTTGCTTATCTGTACCTATGTCACTTTCATAGAATAGATTTAAATTGACTTGAAATAAGTGCGTTCAAAGTCAAAATTTCCATTTTGAGCGATATTATATTATATGTAAGCATGAATGAATAAATAAAAAATAATAAAAAAATATTTTTTAGTAGAATTTTTGATTAATAATTTATATATTTTCATGCATTACCGTATATGTATACTTCCTACAATATTCCTGTGGCATGGTTCTAACGACGCTAACAACGCGTCTGAATATTTGAAGAAAAAGTTTCCTAGATAGTCTACGGAAAAAATCAAATTAAGGATATTTGTGGGTTCGCAGATGGGAAAATTGTTCATCGATAATGAGTATCAAGAACACTTGACCGAGGCTCAGACTAAAGATTGGCATTCGTAGACGTTGTTCATAGATTTTTGGGCAATAGCAGAAGTCAGAACGACTACCAACTGATTCAGGAAATCATGGATACATTTCATATCATTGATTCGTATGATCACTGTAATTTCAATCAGTAAATATGAGTTTTACGTAACACAAAATGAAGTCATTGTTCACATTTCATGCACATATTTTGCTCCAGGGATAACATCATATCCTTTAAGCGCTCAGCCAGCTTTTTGAAACACACTTCAGCAGTCATAGATGTTTTGTAGCGCATTAGGCCATGACTCCAAAATTTTGATTTCAACAATATGTTTATACTAGCTGTCCCGGCAGACTTTGTCCTGCCCTCTGCGGTAGGTGTTCCGGATGTTGTATGAACTCAAACGACAGAATGTATAAGCGAAACAGCCCATTTTTCCAGTGTAACTTATTTTGCCAGGACTTTTTATATCAAGTCCCATTCATCTGCGTCCAGTACTTGATGAGATATGATTAATTTGATTTGGGAAGGTGCGTCACTGCCCATTTTTCTAAACCAAACTTTGCAAAAACCTTCCGTAGACCATTAGAAACATTTAAGAAATAATTATGAAATCTTCGTGAAAATTTTATTTAAAAAATACTTTTGTATGTGGGCTACCCTAAGTATGTGCCTCTAGATATAACAGCCACGTGGTGTAAATTCCATGAGAACCGAAAAAATGATATTTTAAAAATATGTTTGGATGAGGACCACCCTAAATATGCACCCTTAATGAAAGTTTTACAGCCAAAGCTATTCCTCATCACATAAAAGACACGTCGTGTAAATTACATGTGAATTTATTAAGTGGTCTTTGTGAAAATATTATTTTAAAAATATTTTTGTGTGAGGGCCACCCTAAATAAAAGTTTCGTAGCCTTAGCTATGTCTCATAATATAAAAGCTACGTAGTGTGAATTCGGTCTGAATCGGTAAACCGAACTTCGTTAAAATGGTATTTTAAAATTTTTTTTTGTATGAGGGCCACCCTAAATATGTAACTTAAGTGAAAGTTTTGTAGCCTAAGCTATGCTCCTTAATACAAAAACTACGTGGTGTAAATTCCATGTGACTCTATTAAGTGGTCTATCTGAAAATGCTATTTTAAAAATATTTTTGTATGAGAGCCACCCTAAATATGCACCCTAAATAAAAAAAACATGCCTATAACCTTTAGAGGCACGCGCTCAATCACTGTGCAAAGTTTCAAGGCGATCCGTGCAGTAGTTTTGAAGTTATAGACGGACAACGAACAGAAATTGACTTTTATAGGTATTTTTGTATGAGGGCCACCCTAAATTGCCCATTTTTTTCAAAAAAAAACATGCCTATAACCTTTAAAGGCACGCGCTCAATCACTGTGCAAAGTTTCAAGGCGATCCGTGCAGTAGTTTTGAAGTTATAGACGGACAACGGACAGAAATTGACTTTTATAGATATAGATTAAGAAAATGTGCGTTCGAAATTGAAGTCCACCACAGTCAAATACCAAGCTAAATTTCTAATCCTGCTTTCTCGATGTTTCGATTTCAGCAATCGCATTGCTTTGAAAATATTTAAGGAGCATACATCTTATGGTCTTCCGCCACTTTGCGACGCCAAATCCGCTAGATCTCATCATGAGTCGTAAATCTGATGATTTCACAATGGCTGAAAGAGTTCGCGCTAAGACTGCTGAAAGGCTTTTTTCCGTGCTACTTTCAAAAAGTTGTGTCAGTTTTGGCTGCTTTGAAGCAATCGCTGTTTCATCGCTAGGATTTTTACGTGATCTGTAAATAAAATGTCATGTACTTTTAAATGAGTGTGCAAGCCTTTCGTTGACCCTCCCTTGGTTAGCAAAATTTGTCCGCATTTTAATATCTCACTCTTATCCCGGGAGACAAAAAAAAAGCGACCAAACATAGGAGTTTCAATAAATTTATTGCATAATTAAACTGAATTTCCGTGTGTGTGTCAGTCATTTTTAGTATTAATTTTTTTGCGCTCTAAAATTTTGCTGCGTTCATGCACACTTTACCGTCAAAAAAGTCAAAACATATGTTATAAATTTAGCATTTTTGGCACATAAAAGAAAATTTTTATGACAAAGTATATGTAATTGTACTTGTTTGCTCAAAAAAATTTGTTTTCATAAGTCCAGGAACTTGCGTCTGCTAATCGCGGGATATTCGGGACATAAAAAAGTCCGGCATCCCAGATTGATATCCCTAAATGCAACACTTGAAGGTTTTTAAAAATCTCTTATATCTCACATTTTTTATTGCAGCTTCTTGTCCACATATTCTTGCACTCATTTTGAGCTGTTTCATGCTCCTCAGTAGCATAACTGATGCCATCTTGTCAATGGATGAGACTTGCGTATATTATAATGAAGGTTATATTGCCGATCCAAGCAGTTGCGCTGGTTGGGGCTATTGCAGAGGTGGCAAAGTTATAGCAAAAGGTAACTGTACAGACGATTATCTATACGATAGCGCAACAGGATCATGCGGAGATGCCAAATCAACCAATTGTGCTTTTAACGCAGCAACAATGTGTGATAATGAAGACGCCGTA
The DNA here is from genome assembly GCA_963662105.1 of Meiosimyza platycephala. NCBI lineage: Eukaryota > Metazoa > Arthropoda > Insecta > Diptera > Lauxaniidae > Meiosimyza > Meiosimyza platycephala. Next base: position 99,691,054 of record OY759208.1, on the reverse strand, counting down.
CATAAAGCAGATCCAACTAGTTGTAGTAGCTATTGTTATTGTCAGAATAACGTAAATATAGGTTGCCAAAGTTGTAATGGTCAATATTTAGTTTATAATCCAAACATAAACGAATGTGTCTATTCCTCTCAATATAATTGCCCAATAGATTCAGCCTGTCGTCTTGTACCAAATAATAAATTCGTTGCCGATCCAGATCCAACAAAATGTGGCAACTACTTAAGATGTGTTAATGGTTTCGGTCCATCTGCACCATGCTCGAATGGCTTGCTATTTAATCCAGCAAATGGCTTATGCGATACATACACATCACTGAATTGCTCTGTCACAAGTGCTCCGGATGAGACGTTGAGTCAAGCAGACATTTTGAGACTCTGTAGTAGATATAACACTACACCCGGTAATTTTAGACCTGTGAGTGATGAACTGACCTGTGGTGGATATGTAGGATGCACATCAAATACTTCTGGTACCTGGCAAGCATGTTTGTTCGGCACACATTATAATCTCAATATAAGAGCATGCGTCTCTCCCATTTCATATGATTGTCCCTACGATCGTTGCAATAACTTGGAATTAGATTTTGTAACAGCAGCAGATACGCAATGTAAGTCATATGTAAATTGTAAAGGAGGAAAGGCTACGGGAACAGGGGCATCTTGCGCAAGTTCAGACTACCCATACTTTGATGAAGTCGCCGGTGGTTGCGTTGCACTTAAACCAGATTATTATATTTGTAGGTATTAAAATTTATATAAATAAAAGTAATCATATTTTATTTTTGAAATGAAAAAAAAAATGTGTTTTTTTTATTGTTATTTGGGCTATGGGCTATATTTTAAGTTTATAAAATCTTTTAAAGTCTAAAGAGGCATGGCACCATGCAAGGTTTTGTAAAGAAATTTGATAAACGAATTCAGATTATTAATATCTTGATTTGTGTTAAATGTAGGCGGAATTGAGGGAAAAGGCGTGACACTTTTTAACAAACGAAAATTTCGATTCAATATTAATCAAAATTGACAACTACGATTTTCATAAAAATTTTTGTGATGCTACCACTGAAAATAGTCATCATAACAAGCTAAGCCACTGTGCTGGCAAAAATCATTGGAGGGTGTGGAAGAGCCCACAATATTTATACACAATATAATAAGAGAACTAACAATGCAATCGTTATGAAATCTAACATGGTAGATTTACATGCTATAAGGTATTTCATAACTAAAAGTGGACGCTACAGTACATTTGGGCGTGGCAACTTTATTAAAAGTTAAAAATGTTAAATATATATTTATGTAGTTTGGATGAACTTCGACAGGATTGCATCAGTAGGCATGACACCTGCCATACTAGCAAAACCTATCAAAAGCTATTCAGCGTTCAATGGGAGTGATCCTGATAAAGTTTGATGTAGAGATGTCGGCTTTTATAGACCCCATTAGAGGCCAAAGAAAACCACCCACTGAAATTTTGACAAAATCAAAGAAGTCAAGCGACGATGTAACTTTATTCGGATGGGACTTTTTAATGTCGAATCTAATACTAATACTTTTGAGATCGGTGCATAGGAATTAAGTCTATTGGAAGAATGTTCTATTCAATGATAGAACTACTTTTGCGTTGAAGTTAACACCATTGTAATAGCTTACAAGTTAATTATGCAAAACATTTTCTTGAGCTAAGTAGATATTATTTACCAATAGGATTGTGTACAACGAAATGTTTTTTTGATTTTTTTCCATTCAAAGTTCTTGTTTGTAATTAAAAAAAAAATAAATTCAAAAACTGCAACATTACAAAAGTCTGCTATATATATTGTAGTAAAAAAGAAAAACAATTGAGTAATGATAATTCTGCTTAAGCGAATGCCAATGACACATTGATATTGAGGGAATGACAGATAAACACGGTAGCAAGATCACAAAGATGTGATATCAAAAATGTACAACATCTTTAACAACATTCATTTCCCCCAAATATGTTGGGCAATTCGAAAAAAGGCCTATCAGTTGGAATTTACATTTTTTAATATGGTTATCATTGTTGCCGCTACTGAAGTTGAAGTATTTTTTTTTCTTTTTTGCATATTTAAAGACAAACTCACTAGTACTATAAGAACAGTTGGCATTGAAACACATTTGGTGTTGGAATTCAATCAGTGAGAAGCCTTTTCGATACAACAAGAAGCCGTAAATTTTAAACAGTTAGCTGAAGGAAGTAAAAAAGAAGAAAACCAAAAGGATTCTAAAATGTTTGGCGGTAAGCAGAAAAAAAAATTTTATTGAATATCAAAATAGGATGTTCAATTGCAACCAGTCCTTTAGCAAAGAATCTTTGAAGGACGCCTTGGTGATAACTTTTTGTATTTTATATCTTCTCAGGAAGCATAGTACCTATATAAGACTTTTAAATATTGCACAGGCATTAGTGAGCCTCTATAATATTTCTCCGATTGCCATATTTCCGCGGTGATTTAGGATGGCCACTTTTCAAGTTACCTTGAGAGTTTCACTTAAATGTTTATCGGAAACTTTAGTTGGTGATTTTCACTCGCGCCATCTGATCTGAACGTAAATCAGAGCTTGAAGGCAAATGTTGAGCAATTCAATGTTCGAGAAGAAGAAGATTACTGGTTAAAAATTGTTGATTAAACACGTTTCACTGCCTCACATAAGGATTGACTTCACTTTCGACTCAAAGATTTCGCGATTCTTTATCGCTGACCGAAATAAAGTTTGCCAGACATTATGGAGCTAAACTGAGGTGCTTTTCATTTCCCTGATGCTGGCATGAATTCATCCTGGCAGCAGTTTTTCTTACGTTGCTCAAATAAGTGATCTTCTTTGCATAATTTGCCTATCGTAATGTTTTCAACATTACGGTAACTGCGCGATCTGCGCCTATTGGGCTTTTCTTTTGAAGAGATGCCACACCCATTGTTATGTCCGTTAATAAAGGCATGCACGAGAGCGGTAAACGGTTGAGATGTATACAAATTGCTCTTTCAGCTGATCATCAGCAGGCTGTTGTTAATAGATTCGCCATCGATTGGCTGATCATTTTTGAGTTTATTGGCTGTAATCTTGCGTGACGTGGAGTTTCATAAGGCGTCTTGAAGTTATGTGACTTTCTGGGTTGTGGCCTCCGAATTCGTTATACATTTCTCTCTTGTCTTTTATGCAGAAAACTTTAATTTTTTACTAAGAGCGTTTTATATCTGTGAAGTGTCTAGCTTTTGGTCTCTTATTGGCGCTTCATCTTGGTTTTTGGTTCCGTCAGCCTCAATCGACGGTAAAATTTAAACGATCAATTCGGGATTTACATTTAACCTTGTATCCTTATACGATTTAGTTGCAAGAGCTAGTAGTTTCTTCTGGCGATATGAGCATGTGTCTTCATAGTTACCCCTATCAAAAATGGCTAAATCGTACGCATAGCCATATAGTTCAAAGCCATTACTACTCAGAAAGCCATTTAGTTCATTTACTAAAATATATCATTTTTATGGTGAAATTTCTTGGATATACATCCAGCTTTTTGCAGCAAGAACCTTGACTATTTTAGCACCTAGAGCTGAGTTAATATTTCTATCTCAAATAATATCCCGACTAGAAAATATCGTTAGGCATAAATTAGGTCCCCATTGGTTTTGCCTAGCCAGAACGTTAGGGCCAAGTGTGGATTGTAACGGTGTGCCCCAAATTTTCCTAAATAGGATTGTCCAACGCTCGCCTCAGTAGGCTCTTGTTGGGTTTTTGCAGAAGGCCCTAACGTTCTGGTTAGGCAAAACCCAACAGAGGCATGCCTTTTACTAGCCGTAGTATGGCCTAATCAGGCAGTCGTCAGGTAAACCTAATTTAGAAATTCCTTAGGATTGTCTAATTAGGCTGCTGCTAGACATTCCTAATTTGGGCTAATCTCGCTATATCCCAGTTAGGGCCGAATGTATATTTAGGCATGCCTAAGAAAATTTCTAGTCGGGATGCTATATCAAAGAACATCGTCACTATGCAGTCATCTATGAATCTGGCTATATTTATAGGCATAATGATTTGAAGCTCTTTCTGGCCATCTGCTATTCTGTCATCCTCATCTAGTACCATAAAGAATCATAAGAGCACACTCTCCACTTGATTCAATTTTATAGTCTACGCCACTGAGCTTTCATCCCTTTATTAGTTCGATGTCGAGGTTAGGAGTACAGCCAGCCATTTTTGTACAGAAAGTCTAGCATATAAACACTGAATGTAAATTTATATATAATATAATTATACGTTTTCTTCCCCCTCCCCCACAAATCTTTTACAGCCCAATTTTTTGCAATTTTATCCATGACGCTGCTGTTTAGCACATATGCCGATGTGACTAATAATGCTGCGCTGCCTAGTTTCTTAGAAATATGCGCACTTATGCCTTTGGGAACTACAATTTTGCGTCCCGGCTCTTGTACCAACTGGATCAAATGTCCCAGCAACGATGATCAGTCGGAGTTTGAAGAAGGCTCATGTCTTTTCGGTCTGTACTACGACAAAGACAGGGGTAAATGTGATTTAACCGAACGTGTCTCATGTCCCTACGAAAACAAACCAACAGTGGGTCGTTGTCTTAGCTTTGAAGATGGCACTTTCCTCGAAGACTTCGAAAGCTGTAGTAGCTATGTTTTCTGTAAGAAGGGCGCTGAACTACATGCTGCGTGTCCTGGTGACTTAGTGTTCGATCCCAGAAAGAGTGCCTGCGTTTACAAACAGGATTACACCTGTCCATCAAAAACTGAACAACCAAACGCAAATCCAATGTGCCTATCGATTGGTGACAATGTGCGGTTTGCCGATGAATTGGATTGTCGCAAATACCATCAGTGTAAAGAAGGTGCAATTGGCACTTATTCCTGTGATTTAGATATGGCTTTTGATCACGAGCATGGTCGTTGCATGCCAAGTGACGAGTCAGTCTGTATTCCCACCGCTGTTGAACCGGAACCAGCTCTTACTATTTGTGGTACTAATGAGCAACCGATGGTTGGCTATTTCTCGGATCAGGAGAGTTGCAGCGGCTACTACATTTGTAAGCCAATCAATGGCGGTGTTGATCGCGAACCGGTTTTCGCTAAATGTCCTAGTGGATATTTCTTTGATGGTGAAAAGCTGTCGTGTCGTGATCGCCTCAATGTGAAGTGTCTTTTGGACCGCTGCGAAGGTATGTCCAATAAATATGTTAATATCGCTGGAGATTGTACGGCTTATGCGCGCTGTCAAAATGATATAGCCATTTCAACTGGAACATGTCCTGAGAAGTATTTCTTCGATGAGAAGACACAAGGCTGCACACCACAGAATATTCACTATACCGCCTGCTCCGCTACCTAGTGTGATGTATTAGGTATAAAAAGTGTGTGGAAATCCCATAAAGAAGGCGAGGAGTTCATTAAAATGTCTGATTTATTCAAATAAAAGTTTATAATTCATTCAAATTTAAGTTATTCTATATTTTTCACTTTAAAACAGATAGTAATCAGATGCAGAAATGTTGCATTACATTGTATTCTTAACACAAAAAAAAAAATATTATATATAATAAATTGGTGACGGGAATGTTAAAAATTTTAAGCAATTTAATTTCAAATGGATTTCAACTTTTTCGACTTCTTCAACCTCATTCAACTTTTTCCACATTTTTAAACTTTTTATACTTTTTTTGGATGTCAATTTTAAGTTTCTCGATTTTTTTTTTAATGAAAGGTTGTGAAGATGGCTACGTAGAATGTAATTTTTTTTGCAATAAGTAGTAGGCCCTGCTACGCCTCTAACAGATACATATATACATTTCCACGACTAAATTAATAGTTCGATTTTGATAAAATTTGATATGAAGATGGATTTAACCCTAAGGTATAAGAAACTCTAATCTTTTAGGGAGCGTGGCACTGTCTCAAATGAGAAAGAACGCTTACAAGACTGGAGTCCCTACACCGATTTTGACGAAATTTGGTATGGAGAAAGTTTGTTTTCTGAGTAAATATCTTTGTATTTTGTAGGGCAATGACACGCCTCTTAGAGGACAAACTTTTTCACTGCTGAACTAATCGACCGATTTTGATGAAATTCGCTGCAGAGATAGATCGAAACCTGAAAAAGTAGATTTATTTTTAATGTGCAGTGCCACGCCACTAACCAGAAAATATTAGTTCACAGCTAAACTAATGCACCGGTTTTCATAAAATTTGGTATTAAGACCTTGTGGAAAAGTATTGGCTTTTAAGTGTGTGGTGTCACGTCCCTTAGAAGAAAATATGTTATTGCAGCTAAACTAGATAGATTAAATTTTTAATTTTGGGGTGAATAAAAGAAAATAGTTCTTCTTTATGACAGTTTTTTTAACACCAAAAATTATTTTTTGTTTTTTTTTTGTATTTCCTTGAAGCTAACCAGGACTTTGCTGTCATTGTCCAACATTTCAAATATCGCAATTGATACTATATATTATCGCTTAATATATTATATTATATGGATTTTTGAATAATATTTTAATAACTGAGCAAACAAATCTCCTTTTACATATATAGTAAAATTTTCTTGTAAAATCATATCTTTATTGCGGAGTCTATTGGAATCTTTTTGTACTAATATGATGAAAATCATTTTCTTTAAGTTACTTACGTCTTTTCTTTTTATGTACTTTTGCTGTTGACTTATGTCATCTTCCAATCTTTTTTACATTTATGTACCTATATATTTATATCTACTTAATTAAAAATTAAAAATCAATCACATGCCAATGACAGTTGTATGAAATATTTAAAAGAATTGTCAAAAAAAAAAACACTTTTAAAAATACGCCATTTTAATCTACGAAAGAAATCGAACGATCCATTTAAAAGTGCCACTTTAAATAAATTCATTTTGCTCTAATCAAATAATCAACTTAGTAAAAATATACAAACTCTAAGAATCACGCAATAATTTTATAAAGTTATAAAAATAGAATAAGGTCTGTAAATATAAATATACCAAGTTGTTTAATGGAATAACTCCAAAGTACCTGGTCATTACTGTAAGTTTAATTAAACAAAAATGCAGCTACAAACTTTATTCAGGTTTGCTTCTATATATCTCACAGAGATAATATCGATTTCGGAACTTCGACTGTGGGTCCCCATTCAGGCCCGGATCAGGTAGTTTACGGGTCGACATTTTAAGTATTCGCACCTTTTTTCAAAGTTCCCTATATTTGCCGCTCCTATATTCTTGCCGCTCTAGGCACTGGCCTAGTGTGCCTCTAAGGTAAATCCGGGCCTGTCCCCATCTCATCTAAAAAAAGCCGCTTTGAAAGTCAACTTCAAGCTAACTTACATATAAAGTTGAACAAATAAACTTATTATCTTAAATTGAGCACAAAGGCTGTATAAAATTCCTTAATATATAAGAGTAGTAACATGCCAACGCTGTCACTTTGCAGCTGTTGAACAATGGATTGGTTATATTCTATCTATAAGAACAGTCACTTTATACTTATTTTAGAAAAAATGAAAGTTTTTAAAAAATAATGCTCCAAGCGACTGACAGCACTGCCAAGGGACTGACATTTTTACTAAATGACTAAGAAAATATTATTTACGGTAGAATTATTAATATCGATTTGATCTAGAAAACTGAAATTTTGTGAGAATTGTTTTTTTGGTTCAATACAAAAAAAAATTTAAAAAAAAAACACCTTACGTACATATTCTACAGGCATTGTCAATTTTTTTTTCTCTGAGGAAATTAATACTTTGAGCATAGAAGGCGCTATAGTTAAAAATTATTCTTTCGCCATTATATATCTTTTAAATCAGCTATTTGGTTATAAATGCAATTTTGTTCAGGGATACCCTTTTTGATTTTATTCCATACAATTCGATACAATTCAAGTTTTTAATAATTTTCGATATTTGTCGACTTTTTAGGATTTTTTTTTTAAAATATTTGATATTTTTCGATGTGATAGTTTTCGATTTTTCCTATGTTCACCGATTTATTTGATTTATACGATACTTATTGATTTTATAATTTTATATGGCATAATAAGGTAGTTTTCAACTTTTTCAATATTTTTCGTTACTACTCGATATCTTCTAACTTTAATCGACTTTTTCGATAATTGTTTATACCATTCGAAGCTTCTAGACCTTTTCGAAATTTTTCTATGATTTTCTATGCGCTTAGAACTTTATCGATTTTTCAATATTTTAAGTCTCTTATCTACTTTTTCGATACTATTAACTACTTTCCAACTTTTGATTGATTATTTCGATACTACAACTATGTAGATTCCGTCGATTTTTTTCTATTTTTTTTTTTTTTTTTTTTTTTTTGCTTCTATATGTTGTTTTTCGATACTAGAAGCTTAATAGTATCAACATGTATAAAAATTCGGAAAATGCTGAAAACCGTCAAAAAAGTCTAACGGTTTTCGTGAAAAATAACTTTAACATTTGCACTGTATTTGGTATGCTCTGTCTTAAATACAGAACATTCGATAAAGAGCTATAAGGTACAGCGAACATGCAGATTAGTAAATGAAAACTCAATGTTTGATTGTGCGTTTTTTTTAAAAAAAAGTCTCGCTATTCAGTTGATCGTAAACTAACCGAATAGGCATATTAGAAAAATGCTCACAGGACACTACCTTCGGGAATATTATGCGGAGTGATCATTAAAATTTTGAAATCCTTGAAAACTACAGTATCAACTTTTCATAAGAATATTTAAATTTTTTGATAATATTTATGGTTAACAAATAAAAAATGTATGAGCTAAGCCTAAGCAATAAATTTTTTTTTTCTGCTTCAGTTGACTTGTGTAATCTATGGTTTGATAGGTTGTTACTTTCTAAAATTTCACAAGAATTTTTGTTTTTGTGTTTTTTTTTTTTGTTTGTTTTTTTTTGAGCTATGCTATTATCAAAATTAATCAGTTAAAGAAGAAATAAATAACCAAACAAAGTTGCACATGTTTGTACAGGTAATAAACAAAAATAAATTGTAAAATTGATAGGAGATTAAACTGACAAGGAATTAATTTGCTAACACCAAGAAAATTTTTATTAGTAATATTTTAATAAAAATAAGAGCATTAAACTTGATACAATTGATTATGCGATTTATATGATGACTACGAAAAATCTTTTAACTCCATCAACAGCGATTGATTGCAATCAATAAATCAATCAATTTTGCTTTTAGTTCATCATACTTTCTTACATATGTAATTATTTAAGAAAATTAAGGAAATCTGTGATAATGTGGAATTATTACATAATGTTTCAACTTGACTTGACGAAGGTTTAAAAAAAAATATCAAAAATAAAAAAAGTTATAGCTAGTTGTGTTAGACCCTGTCCTTTACATAGTGTCTTGCGGTGACCATCACAAATCCTTGGAAAATCAATCGGATATGAAAAATTAGTTAGTTAAATAAATAATCTAGTGTCTGATCGAAGGTTTTTTTTTAAATCAACAAAATGGCGGCTTCAGGAACATTTACCTCCAGATTTTCGGTAAAAAACCAACAGTTAATAATTCATAAAAAATCGATTTTTAAAAAATAAAAAAAAAAATCCTTCGATCAGGCACTAGATTTCTATGTTTTTCAAAAACTGTGTAAATTTCATTGAAATCTATCCAGCCGTTTTCGAGTGACAAATAACCGTTCCGAAAACATAGTTTTGAGAAAAACGCATTTAAAGTTTTACACTCGGTACTCTTACCACCGAGAGCCCTTTGGTTATTGCCGAATAACTCCAAAAGTAATTGTCGGATTGAGTTCAAATTTTTAAGATATTTTACTATAAGAAAATGCAAAAAAAAATCGATTGCTCAAAAATCATGACTGGACCTGCCTCCTTAAGTGCATCAGTACTTTTTTCCTTGAAATTTTTTTTATTAACACCGAAAGACTTAAACTACAATTGATAAAAGTCCCAACTGTCGAAAACGGCTTATTCTTAATTGAGAGCATTTTTCTTAAAAATTAACAACTCAACATTTTTAATTGAGTAGTTGGGTGGAATAAGGACACTTTTGTGGAAGTGTCCTTTATACGCAAATTAGCTCTATATATGTATACTAGAGACTCTCCTCTACCTCCCACCAAAATATCACATCGATATACGCGGTATTAGCGATACAGTAGATCAAAATGTATCACTTGCGTACTTTCAGAATTTTTTTTTTTTAAATTTGAAAGTACTTACAAAGTTCAAATGACCATAACTTTGAAAATTGGGTCCTTTCAGCGAAATAAAAAAATATGGGTCCCCTAGATTTGAACGCAGAAAAATATCTGTAAATTTTAAAAAAATCGATGACATTGAGTTGACTTTTTGTTCGATTTGAAAAATAAAGTGCCGTATATGACTACAATATTCCATAGTGCACCTGAGATTTTTCGCTAAAGTAAAATATTTATTTTAAAAAACTATTTTAAACGTTTGGATTCCTCCAGATTCCTCCCACCAGTCGAAGATCCATTCAGTATTCAGGGATATAATGATAAACCTTTAATAACAATTTCGAGCATAATGTTATATTCAAGTACATACTCTGTTACATCAGCTTCTGCGCTATAAGAGTCATACAAAAGTGTTGAATACAAAGAATATAAAAAAAAATCCACCAACATGCTTACAACTTGTCTTACAACGTAAGCTATGAAGTAGAGCAAACCTTTAAATCAGTAGAAGAAAACTCAATTGGCTATGGTGAATTTTTCGAATCGCATAAGACTAGGTTAGCAACAGCGCATGATTGCTTGAGGCTGTCGAAAAACTTTTGAAGACTATCAATGTTAGCGTGAATTCGCCATATACCAAGACCTGAAGGAAATAGCAGAGCACAGAACCCAATATATGTATCTTATTAGAACATTATGCCAATATATTCGAGGCATAAACGGCGTTTAGAGTAATTATACGCATTATAATTATAAGCAAACGACATATGTATATTGATTGTCATATTGATTGTTGACATATATAACACTAGGATATTAATAATTTTCTTAAGAATGTAACTAGCTCAACTTTTAGGTAAGTGATAGGTGGTTGAAGTCAAAACGATGTTGGGAACAAAGAGAGAATTATTTCAAAAAATTCAGCTTCACCAGCTCTTAGGCTACTAAGTTGACTAACTTTTTCACAAACTACACATCAGTCTGTCTTTTTTTTTCTTTTTTTTTTCTTATTTTAATTTTTTTTTTTTTTCTCTCTTTTTTTTCGTCAACTGAAATCGATTTCCAAGAATTCTTGTATTTTTGCGAATCACAACTTTTTTATTTAATTAAAAATTGCTTCAACTTACTTGTTATCACTAAAATTAATATTAAGAGCAAAGGTGCGTGTTCTTTCCTTTTTGTTTTTTTATTCCAATGAATTTTGTTGTTATTATTTCAGTGGACTCATAGATTATACATGAAATAAAAAAGATATATCATTTTTTTTTTAACAAAATTGGTTGAAATTTTTCGGAGATAAAAATGAAAATTCATTTAATGATAAGCAAAATTATGAATGAATTTTACTTTTGCGCTAGAATTTTTTTAATAAAACAAAACAATAAAATTAATGCATACCTATAAATACATTCTTTAGAATAACAATACGCTAAAAAAAAAGTTTAGTATATTTGGTAACAACAGTTTAATGGCTCTGCTCTCTCGCTATAGTCTTGTCTACGACCAATAATAACAAATGATGTTATATTTAGGCTCATAAGCCTATATCTTAAGTATTTACAAACAATTAAAAATTATACGATCGTCAATTAACACACATCAAAGTTCAACTTCAACTGAATTCCTGTGGAAACAAATACCATCAGTAAGCCGGCTTCTACGTTCTCTTGTAATTCAGAGCTCTACATCTGAAGAAACTATTGATTTCCCAGAAAATATCTTTTGAATCGCTGTTTCTTTACTAGCGTATGCAAAAAATGATAAGAAAGAAAATCTGTACTGAAGTGAGTTGGTTGGCAAGTCACGCGCCATGACGCTAATGAAAATGCAAAAACATTCTCTGAAAAATACTTCTCTCAGTGTAGATAATGTGAGTTCTATTTGCTTGTTGTGATTTCCACTTTTATTCAGCTAAATATTTAACCTACGCATTCAAACTTCTGCTTTTTCGCACTCAATAAAGCAATCAATCAATAAAACAATTATGATTCAAGTGCTCGTTGACTTTGTTTTCAATATTTAATCTTTATATTTTTACAACTCAGTAATTAAAAAAGTTCAATAAAGTAGTGTAAGAAAGTCCCTTTACTTCACATGTCATCATTTAGTGATTCCTCATCGCCATCGGTTACTGCCGTTGTCGACAACGTTGACGACGGCTCCGGCGATAACATACACGACGGAAAACTTATGACCGATTCTGTGCACAGCTGAGTCACCTCATTAAAGTACTCGCCATCGATACAAGTGCCAGAACCGATCTTTGTGCCATTCTGACATATCGCATAACCCATGCAATCATCATTTGATTCATTCGCCAGCTGTATATGCGTAAGACCCATACCGACGCAGCGATCGTAAACGCATTCAATCTGTGTGCGCGAAATGCATGTGCCACCATCAGCGGGATCAAAAAATCTTCCATTAGCGCATTTATCCCAAATCAATGTAATGGGGCCACCACTTTTTACCGGCGGCTTACAGTAATAGTAACCATTACATGTTGCATTGTCGGCAACAAAAGCACCTTCTTCAGGACATATCGTATGTGGGTCTAAGCCAGGTGGACTTAACTCCTGCTCAGTGCAATTGACATTTTCTGGATAAGTGCAGATGCCTTTTGTAGCATCGAAATAGAATGTACCCGGACACGTACCATTAATCAGTCCACCATCCCAGCACATTTGGTAACCATTGCAATTGGCTACATTTCTGATGAAATTGCCATCGGGTACGATATTGCAATAGCTGTCAGCGTTCATGGGCAGTATACATGTGAAATTGCGTAGGCAAACTTGTGTTGCCGGATTGAAATTCATGCCCGTATTGCACTTACCAAGTGAGCCAACACCGTTGTTGCAGTAATAGTAACCATTACATGAAAGTGGATCGACTACAAATCCATTTACGCCATCCAATGGTGCGCATAGATTACTGGATATGCAAATAATGCTATCAGATGGTACGCATGTATTTGTGTTTCTATCGTAGAACATTTCATTGGCGCATGTACCCGATATGGGTTGTCCATCAACGCACTGAATCCAAGCGTTACAAGCACGTGGATCATTGATAAAGGTGCCGTTCGCTATGAGCGCACACATTTCTGTTGGATCAAAAGTGGCATTGGTGGGTTGGGGGGCGTGCAACGTCAACAGCGTAGTAACGTAGATGAAGAGTAAACGGCAAATGGCTGAAAATATTTGATAATCAAATTTTTGGTTTTATTAAAAAAATATTATCTGCTAAATTTTTATAGATAAGTGGAGCTATCAATTGTTTTTTTTTTTAAATATATTTTAAGTGTCTGAACATTTCCTAGTTAGGCCTAGAATATGAAAGCAAATATGGCTAGAGGTAAAATTACTTTAAGAACAAAAATAACAGAGCATAAGTAATAATTAAAAATCTAACAATTATTCAAAAAAAAATGTACAAAAATTTTGAACAAAATTTGACGAAGAAACATTGTTTCCCTAAGAACTTAGAGACAGTAATTTTTTTTAATAAAATTGAGATAGCACCCACTGTAATTGAGTTAGGAAATAATTGTTCTTAAAAAATTTAAGTATACATAAATAAAAATATTGGAATTTTCACAAAACTAACGGTACTTCGTACAAGTATAACTTTTGCAGCTTCAATATTTAACCTTGTTGTGTGGTTCACTTGATTAGAGACACTCAGTATTTTTTCATTATTTGTGCGGTGAAGAAGGGTATTTGGTCGTTACGTTTATCTGTAAACGATAAAATTCAATTAAAATGGGAAAACGAAAATCATTAACGGAACGTGAAAATGGTCAAATTGAAATTTTGCGCTCTAAAGGGCTTTCTAATCACAAAATCAACGAAAAAATTGGCCGGAGTCCAAGTTTTGTGGGCCATTATGTAGCATTAGGTCAATCATATGGTAAAAACTATAAAAGTAGGACTGTTGAGGCTTAAACACAAAAATAAAACACAGGGTATCTGGGTACCCCAACACAAATTCTATGAAAATTTCAAACTTTTTGGCTCAAACTATACAAATTAATGACCTCTCTCGAACTGATCAGGTGAAACCATTCAAATGAAAATATAATATTAATATAATGTCAGGAGTTCTCATGAAATTTCAGAACTGTAGAGTATGTCCAAACGTAAAAAATATTGTTTTAAAAATTAAATGGGTACCCGAGTACCCCTTCACACACAGAAGGGTTAAGCAAGATCTTCAAATGTTGTCATACCAAGTGCAGTTGCCTGACAAGCAGCGTTGCTTGACTCACGCTTGAATGATTGAAGCTAAGTCAGACTTTCAGAAGCGAATTCGATTAACTGACGAGGTTCATTTCACACTCTCTGGCGGCACCGTCAACAAACAAAATTACCACTATTGTGGTCCCAATAATCATCACATACAGTTGAACTTTGATTATCCGTATTTTCATTATCCGGGAACATCTGTAATCCGGGAAGTTTTAAAAATTTTTACGTTGCTCATTTTGCCATGATTGATTCTATAATCCGTAATGAGAAAAGTCTAACTGCTTAATTTTCAGTGTTTTTGTTCGTTTTCCATACGACACGCACAGGGAGATGGAGGAAGAGTATGATGATATAATACGGGGAATCCCCATTTGTGCATATCCATTCACTCTCACGCATTTGCGCATACGTATTATTTATTTACGACTTTGAAAATTTATAAGGAATAATATAAAGCAGTGATTCCATTATCCGAGATTTTCCATTATCCTGGATTTTCCATTATCCGGAATTTTGTATTATCCATTGCTCGGTCTCAACCATCACGGATAATCGATGTTCAACTGTAACTAACGAAACAACATTGTATGATCAGAAAATACCTTTTTGAGTTGGTATTTGCACCAAAACCATAACTGGACCATTCTTCTACTGAGATGGTGAGATACCAGTGAATATTGGCACACTTTGTATTACTGCAAATGCATGAAACAGATCTAGAAGACAGTGCGACACTGCGCGCTCAACACTGAACTTTTTTACGACAAAATTTTCCATTCACTAGATTGAGATGGTGCACCCATTATCACATCTTTTCGCATAATTTTGATATCGTTCGTTATTTTTTTTAAGACACTATCTAATTGATTCAGTTCTGAATTTTAAGATTTCCTGACGGCACTGTCACATTGATTGTACGCGTCGAATGAAAGACAACTTCTCAAAATATGACAAGAAATGTCAAACTAAAGACGCGTAAGCTTCTGTCAGTCTCTTCAAAACCTGTCGTTTTTTTATCATAGGCATAGACGTTTGCTTTTAATAATACAATTTTCTGTTGTGCTTACACATTCTACTATAACGAACAGCTTTAATTGATATACAAAATTTTAGTTACGAATTTCAAATTTTCTGCTGGAAAGCGCACAAAAGACGGACGTTTTTGTGGTAAAAATCCAGCAACAAACGCTCTTGTAGACTCCTGACATACTAACTTGGCTAAAATAATTACTAGCATTTATACACACTTTTCGCTAAAAATAACCTCACCATATCTTTTGACTTAAAATCCCTTTCAAAACATATAAATTTTTGGTATCAAATGTCATATTTAAGCCACATTTAAGCGCTAAATAAATTATAAATTGTTTTATTATTAAATCGAATTACTTTTAAATACGATTTCGTTCATAATTATTTTGGTAAATAAGTAACAAACTGATAAGTTTCAGCAAAATGTGAAAAATGAAGCAAAAGTTTTGCAAAAAAAAAGGTGTGGCTTAAATTTTGTGATGATGCGTAATGCAGTGGATATATTTCAATGAAACAATGCATTTGCAGCTTTTTTTCAATGGTTTTCTTATATAGTTAAGATATACTGCGCGACTGAAACTGTATCCAATTATATGTAAAATCGAACTGAAATTTTACACTATAGCTTTAGGATGTCAATACAATGTAATATATCTAATATCGTTCGTAATCCAGTATGGTGGCAGACGGCCTAAGATGACAGCTTGAGTTTTTTTGAGATGTTTGCCTATAATTTGCACACCCTTTATTTTGCTATATTAGATTAATATAGTCAGCATTCGCTTCAAAGAATTCGATTCAATGAAATTATTTTAAGAAAATAATAAAAAGTTTAAGTAAATAACGAAAAAGAAGTATGTGTCATATAATACAGCAGTGGTGAAAAGAGTTAGGCACCGCTATATCTTTTCAATTCTACTAGTACTACTCAGAATATTGAAACAAATATTATTTATAATTTTTATATAGACTACTTAATTTCAAAAAAATTAATATTTACTTGAGCCCCCCCTTTTACATATATTTTGGAAAATTTTGCTCCACTCTATTTTAAACATTCAATAAATTGCTGCTTTTTTGAATAAAACCGTCTCTACAACTTATTCACTAAATCTTGCTCAGAAATAGTTCTAGATATATAAGAATATACATCTATATATATATATCTACTATTTTCGACCACGGCTGTATCTTTTAAAAAAAAGTCAAAAGTACATTCCATAAATCGCGAGGTTTTACAAGTTGACTTGGACTTTTTTTTATGTTCAAACACTTCAAATTACATGATGAATGGTTATATATTATTGTTTCTTCAAAAAATACTTATGTACATGCATTAGGGTGTTTCTTTTTTTTTAGAAAATTTTCTTTCATATTCACATAATAATTTTATGGTTTTATACAGCGTGGATACGTTTTGATACTGTTTTACTTTGATTAGTGACATTTAAAAAAAAAAAACAATATATTATTTAAAAAATATTATGAACCATAGGCCTAGATTTAGAAATCATCTGACATTTCTTCATTAAAAGAAAATATGATAATAAACATATTTTATATGAAGAAATTTAATCGGCCTTTAAGTGACCTCTAAAAAGACGATGTATAGTAAATTTCGTTAAAGTAAAATATTCTTCTACATACATACAATTTATAAAAATAATATTTTTCCAAAAGAAAAGAAACACCCTAATCTGCATATAATTTTTACCATATAGAAATAACCCATCACTTTTAAAACTGTCAAATTTTTATTAATGAGGTTTTATCAAAAAATTTATTTTGCTATTAATGTGTTTTTTGTAGTCTTATTTATGAAAGAAACAAAAATTTATATAAAAAGCAGCAGTTTTAATAAAATGCGCCACAGTCGTAGAAGTTCCATTTGACAAGAAAAGGATTTGTCACATAAAATTTTCAACATACTTACGGAAACAAAAAAAAAAGGATAACAACGTCAAAATGTTTGGTAAGTTCTAAGAAAAAAGTGAATTTATTTCAGAACAGATGGACACACATAGTTCATGTAAAATTGAGAAAATAAATTATATATCATATAATAAAATGCGATTTGGCATGATATGCCTTAATTAAGTTAAAAAATCCAGTAAAATCAACTTAAATGATTCTTGAAATGAAAAAAGTCTCCAAGGAAGTTTTCTTCAAAAAATTCGCCAAATCTGGTATTCCGTTAGCAAGAAGTTTTTAAAATGATTATATAATTAATTTTTGCTGTGATACTTTGAGTGTTTTTTTCTAGAAAATTATTTTCAAAAAAGTTTTTCATCATTTATATGAATATTACATGCAACATTTTTTTAAAGCATTATCAACGTTGCTAACAATTTTCTGATCAAATGTTTAATACAAAACTTTTAGTGCAACATTAGAGCATTTAAAATATGCACTTTAGTACTAAAGCACAGATTTTCAACACAAAGTATAAAAATTAAAGTACTGGACCTTGAACATAAATCCTTTCGCCATAAGTCGAACCATCGTTGCGCTACAATTTTTCATAATTTATGAAAACTAAAAATATTAATTTTTGAAATATTTCCCTCGAAACTATTTAAAAAATTCTTAGGACACATAAAAAGTTAGGACTGAAAAAATTGTTGGCTCCTTTATGGTAAAGGATATTAGCGTTAAATTTGAAATAACGTTAAAAATCAGCTGTTATAAATTTTATAGAAAATTTTTCAAAAACATAAGTATTAAATATTGAGATTAAATTTTGTATTTATAACATGATTTTTAAGATCTTACGCTGATTTAAAAAATTCAAAATTTTGATGAATTTTAAATCCTAACTCATAATATTATTTTCACTTTAGGAATAATAAAAAAAAACTTTAATAATTTTTTACGAAAATCCAACAGATTCGAAGAGATCAAAATAATTTTTTACAACTAATGTTTCGACTTATTCCAAAATATTTATGAATACAACATTAACAAATCACGAAATCAGTGGCTTCTTTCGCTATGACTTATAATGCCCCATACAAAATTTTGAGCATATAAATAAATATTATTATAAGATTTTTGAAAACTATAAAGTTTTTTAGTACAAAATGTATAATTTAATGAAATAAACTCTCGACTTTATCACTGCTCTCTCTCTCTCTCTCTATCTCTCTCTCTTTCAACTATAGTTGGCGCTTTAACGAAACTCAACCTGGCGCTCGTGCTGGCCCTTTGCTTTGCCAATTCAGCAACCGCTACTTTGAACATGAACAACATTTGCTTACTGGTCGGTGATGGTTATAGCATTGCCAGTGAAGATTCTTGCAGCAATTACTACTATTGCAACAATGGCATCGCCACTATGGAAACTTGTCCTTCCTCCCTTTATTTTAGCAAGGAGCAACAAAACTGTATTTCACCATCACAAGTCAATTGTGTAGCTGCTGGTGATGTTCCATGTGCTGGCCGTCAAGTCGGCACTTGGGCAGCAATGGCTAACTCCTGCTCTGGCTACTATTATTGCGGTGCAAATGGCCCTCTAGCAGGTTACTGTCCGGGTAACGAGAATTTCGATGCCGTTTCACAGTCATGTCAGTACGACACTGTTGTGGGTTGCAGTGCGATAGGTGGTGGCAGTAGTGATAATCTTGGCGGCGGTGTCACTATTAGTATTAATTTGTGTAACTTCATTCAAAATAGCGTTTACTTTGGTAGCCCGTCAGATTGTACTGGTTGGAATACTTGCAATAATAACATTATGAGTTCGGGCTCCTGCTCCAATAACTTAGTCTTCAATGTACATAAACGGACGTGTGATTATGCCTCCAATTGGAGTTGCTCGCAGGTTACCCATGATCCTAATTTAGTAAATTCAACTGCTACCACAGGTGGTAGCTGCACCGCTCAAGACCCCCAGAAAAAAAATACCACACTTTGTGATAGCTATTATCTTTGTGTTGGCACCACATATCAGTTGACTCAATGTCCTACTGGCTTGTATTTCGATACCATAAGTAATTTATGTGTTGATCGTATGGATGCGCATAACAATTGTGATCGTTGCGAAGGTACCACTAAGGCTTTTGTGAATGCATATTCCACACAAAATTGCACAGGTTATCTTTCTTGTCTGAATGGTGTCCAACAGAGTTCGGGTACCTGCCCAAGTGGTTACTTTGATGAAGAAGCTGGTGCATGCCTAGTGGGTGATGTAACAGAACCTGCATATGCCTGCTGTAATCCAAATCCTAATGGAACACCTCCTACAACAATAGCAGGAAGCACTTGTACCACAACCTTAAATGGTGGTGACTGCACTACAGCTGAAACATCAACACCAGAAGCAACAACATCAGAAACAACAACACCTGAAACAACAACACCTGAAACAACAACACCTGAACCAACTATATAACTAACTATATAATTAATTGCAGACTTTGTTTGTTTTGTATACGAGAAAAAGTTTTTTTGTATCAAAGTTCATCTAACGTAGGTAAATCCTCAAATTAACATCTTGTTGTAAACGAACAAATTGATTCAATAAAATAAGAGAGCATTTAATTTTCGACTTACGATAAATTCACTCAAATGAACATTGAATTTAGAAATAATGTAAGACATTTTTTTAAGATATAAGAAGCAAACTTAACACCAGTTGCACCATTAAATAATATAGCAAACAGACTATCAACAAAACTTGAACTTAAAATTCACAGAGAGAATTCCAGAATTTTCGCTTACAGAAACCATGCAACTTTTCTTCGAAATAACGGGTGATTCAACATGTTTCAAAAATAATAAAAATAGAAAAAAATGCAATTGTGTCGGGTAATCTTTATTATCATACAAAAGATCGACATTTATTTTTTATATATAAATTCTTTCAAATGTTGGCCAAAACTGCGGCTTGCAAGGTACATTCTTAAGTTCCTCGTTCGTGCATTTCGAATGATATTTGGTGAATGATACGAGTAATGTTTGGTTCCAATTCCTCAATCGTGGCTTGCTTATCCATGCAGACTATGTTCCTTACAAAGTCCCAAAGGTAAAAGTATTAAGGTAAGATATCACATGATCAAGGCGGCGAGTTCACTTAATAATTTCATACATACACTCACGTGAATTTTGAATGAGTTAAAAGTTCAAATTTTTAGTAAATTTAACAAATTTCGACAAAGCGTTGCTTTGATGTTAAACGTTGCATGATATTATACGTTAAACAATATTTAACAAAAATATCAAGATGACGCGTGATCTATCATAAAATTCCTACTGAAAAGCAGGGCCGGACTTCCGTCTAGGCACACAAGGCACCAGCCTAGGGGCCCAGCCAGCCTAGAGGGCGCAGTAAGCCTAGAGGGCCCAGCCAGCCTAGGGTGCCCAGTCACCCTAGGGGCCCCCTGTTCCAGTCGGGGACAATTGTACAAAATATAAAATTGATTTTATTGTCATTTTAAAGCTAAGAAGCTAATTTTTTAATTAATTAATTTTAATTTTTTTATTTAAGTTCATATTTTTAGCTTTACAATGAAATTAATTTATATTTTATAGCTTTAACACAACCGGAGTTATAAATTTTTGAAAGTGAGTCTTCAAGCCAAAAATCACGAAATTCTCAAAATTTGAATTCGCTCTATTTTGAAAAAAAAAAATTTTTAAAATCCTCGAATACGTATCTCTTATTTTTCGATATAGACCCCATAGAAAAAATTTCAGACAAATCAAAAATGTGTCGGTCAATTTTTGTCAAAATTCGTTCGGTTTGTAAAAGACATATGGGACCATATAGAACTCAATTTGGATACAGTGGAATCTCGATTATCCGAATCAATTAAAACCAGGGGTATTCCGTATAATCGAAAATCCGTGAAAAAGGTTAGCGTACGTTAAAGGGATTTTGAAACAGTGTTGATTTTGATTTGTCAATAAGTAACAGTGGCAATCGATGAAAAAATAAAATAAACTTACGCGTATGTGATTAAAGGATCATATAGATGTTAAAAGCAAAGCAGAGGTCAAGCAGCGATAGATGTAAAAAATTCCGGATAATCGAATATTCGGATAATCGATGTTCGTATAATCGAAACACAACTGTATTTTCAAAATCTCCACGACAAAGAGCAGATGACAGGCTGCCAAGCTATGTATTTTACTTTATTCTTACAAATATATTGATTTTATTTTTTTGCACATTGATAATAATTGGAAATATTTTGGCAGCCCTGACTGGAATTGAAGTTTTTTATTTCTCGATAATTTAAGATTGCAAAACTCGGTTCGTATGAAAAAAAAAATTTTTGAGAAAATCGGTTTCCTTCGAATATTCATGATAATTGAAAATTCAAAATAAGTTCAATAAGTTGAAAGAACTTGAAAAATTTGAAAAATGTTGAAAAAGTTTGAATGAATCGAAAAAAATTGGATGTGATTGAAAAATTTTTAAAAATGTTGATAAGTTCGGTATAATACAATAATTCTAAAAAAGTTGGATAACTTAAAAAAAGTTGAAACAGTTGAAAATGATTAAAAAGTTTGAAAACGGTTGAATGAATTCAATGTAGTTGAATATATCTTAAAAAGTTAGACAAGGGTAAAGTAGTTTGAACAAAATTAAAAAAAGTCGAAAAGGGTTGAGAAAAAAAGTTGAATAAGTCGATAAAGTTTCAAAAAGTCGAAAAAAGTTGAAAAAGGTTTAATAAGTTCAATAAAATTTAATAAGTTCAATAAAGTTTATTAAGTTGAAAGATGTTGAAAAAATTTGAGTTAGTCAAAAAAAGTTGGGAAACGTTCAAAAACTCAAAAAAGTTTTAAGGTTGTAAGCCGTTGATTATTTGAATAAAGTTGAATAAGTGGAAAAAAGCTGGACATAAAGCAGCAGGTTCTAGCAATTGACGCATTTAACTTGATAAATTTTATAACAATATAATTTTCTACTAAATAGAAATAAATAATGCGTTCTTAATAACGAAAACAAACATTTATTTTTTGTTTTTTTAAGAAAAAATTTAATTTCAAATAAGACACAACTGATAAGAAAAAGTTTAAGAATTATTCTTTTTTTTTACAAAAATTACCTACATCACGAAAAACATTAAATTTTTAATATTCTTTCCATATCTTATTTCTACACATTTTTGCAGTGTCTATATTCTTTAATAAATTTTATAACATAGATAAATAATCTTTTTGTGATAGGTCTTATTGAAATGAAATTAGATGATGAGTTCCGATTAGTGATAATTTATTTGTGATTATTTTTTTTTTCTACTAAGGTGTATCGAATGTATAAAATGCTATATAATGTCCTACTTCGAGTGCAATGTCTCATTTTACTGTAAAATATTGTGCCAAAAAGTTATTGCAGAAACAAAAAGAAATTAAAAAGTTGTCTTCATTAAAATATCAAATAATATTCATAACTCTACTGCATAAGAGAAAATGTTGGGTAATACTACTTAAAGACATTTTAATTAAATTATTATTATATAATTTAAAATCAAATTTTAAGTTCTTTCAAATTTTAAATCATTCAAATAATGTGTAGTATAGTATGTAAGACTATTGAGCGAGTTTACTGATTATATCGAATGTTTTGTGATTTCCCAAAAATGTTCAATATTTTAATATATAAGACTGAGTAGAAAATTAATTGAAATATTTCTGGAAAAAAACTTTAATCAAATGTATAAAAAGAATTATAAATTAGAGAAACATTTGATGATAGCCTCTATCAGCTGAGCTTCGAACTAAAAGTCAATATTTTGTATTCATAAAAAGTGAAGAAGTCAATATTTTAAGTTCGAAATAATTTTGAGCATACATAAGTGCTAGTGCTATGAAGAAAATGCGAATTTGTGAAATGAAAGTACATGAATTTATTGTAAAATTTTGTCAACTTTTTGTTCAGAGTTTCTCCGTGAGAAATTTGGTTGCACAATATGATATAATTTTTTTAATATAATGCATTAAATCAATTATTTGTATGGGCAATAGGCGTGTACGTAAGCCAGTTTCGCCCATTTTCAATCACTCTTAAGCTATATCTAAAGGTATATACCAAATTTCATTCAATTATCTCGCTTAATTTTCCCAATATCGTGAATTGCACAGACACACTAAAGTGACTACGCCCCTTGATATGCGTTACAAACGTAATGACAAAGTGTACAAACCCCGAGTGTAGAATATTAAAAAGGTTTTGTATATTCAACTTGTTCTTCCGCTTGCAACGCATAGAACAGAGCCTGACAGATATATCTACGTACAAACTATTACATAGTACTTTATCAACGACATCGGTTGATACATATTTCCGTTCTCGTCTGTACGTTTTTGGAAATCAAAATAACGAAATTTCAACCACAAGTTAACTTTGTGCATTTAAAAATAAAGAAAATCGGTTCAGGAACATGCCTATTGTTCAGACAAATCCAAGCATATCTCAAAGTGTTTCCCACATTTAAGGTATTATCTCAGAAGTTACTGAACCAAGCTGGAAAATTTTTTTACTTTAGCATTAGCATAAAGTGGACGATACATTTGGGAGTGTTAGCTTCCCTTACAAATAAAAGCATAAATTGTCTATGATGAGAGTGCTATTTAGGTGAATTTTCTCAGATTTAATATGGAAATGTTTGATAGCTCAAGTAGTCGTAGAATGAAAATTGAACTGCTCCTACTCCTCAAGAAAAACAAGACTTCTAACTCTATGATACAGGAGCTAACATATTTAAGTGAATTGATCAAGAAGAAATACATTTGAAATGTTTTTTTTTTTTTTTTTTAAATAAGTTACTGAACATAAAACATGTCGTGAATGATTTTATATAGAGCATTATTAAAATTCTCTTCCTAAATCAATAAAAATACACTGTATGGTATATTTTCTCACTATGCTGCTTAATAACCCATCATTTTGGCATAATCTTTCAATCGATATCTTCGTATGCGAGAAAATCCGCTGTGAACGATATGAAGACATACTTAAATTGTTTTCTTCAACTCCCTTAAAAAGCTTTCGAAGAATTGATAAATCTCAAAGTTTTTAATTAAATGAAAAAAATTATCAATTTGCTTTGTCACATAAAAAGCTATTAATATGATATGAGAAAAAAAAATTATAGTTCTAAAAGTTGTATCAGTTTGCTCCTGTTTGACTGCAAAATACACTGTGCACTATAATTTGATTCTTTTTTTTAAATAAATAAAATTTAACTTTTATCCAAAAATTCAAGAGGTAGCGTCATATAAAAATTCAATAATTTGTGCTTTATGCTAATATACCGATTAATTAGCTTACGAACGCCTGAAAAGATTGCCGACAGTTTGTCACTCAGTTAATAGAAAAGGAACAGACAATGGGTTCAGATTGAATATCCTTGAAAAAAATTAATTTTATGTGTCAACATAGGTCTACTTTTATCATGATATCATATAATTCATCCTATCATATCATTCATGCCTTTCGTATAGTACAACATTTTGAGGTCCTCAAAATAGAAATTCGTTTCAGCTATGATGACCTCCTCATATGCCCAAGCCTATTTTCATTGAGCCAAAATTCGAGAATATGGTGTATGAGGTAGCAGTACGTAGTGCAATTGATATAATTTTACCTTAGCTACTTTGCTGGTGTGTTTTCCTGATGGAAGAGCACATTTTTCTTTGGCAAATGCAGTCGTTTTCTTTTCAAATCAGCGCCGAACAATATTTGCCAGTACATCTAGTAGTAGAAACATTAAGGGCACATCGTGTTCACAGTACGTTGTGTGCGGTTCGGGCACATACATTACAGCAAATTGTGATGGTGGTTATTCCTTTGACAAGGATAAGCAAAATTTTCAAGCAAGCGCTTATGTTGACTGCTACTTTGGTCTGGAGCAAAAATGGTACGCATTTCCGGACGTTAGTAGTTAGGTTACACAAAAATTTTCCGCATATGGTTTCAAAGATAAATATTATGACACTTTCTTTGAACTTTTTGGTATAATTAGTTATTTATTAGTTTACCCTGTGTAGGTTTTCCACAATTTTTTGCTTCTTTGTTTTTTTTTTCTTTTTAATAAGCAATTACTATTGGTAATCAATTGCAAAATGTGGCTTATCAATTTTTCATGATAATAGAAAAGAAATTAAAGAAGAAAAAAAAGTTCTTTAATGTATCTATCCATTTATCGGTGTTGTCTTCAGTATTTAAGCTCAATACAGTCTATCATAAAAATTAGTCGTTTCCCAAACTTACATAAATTTGCGGTTAACCGCAAAGATATTTAGTAAGGAAAAGTACAATTTCTCTATTTTTTCATTTGAAAAAGGGTAACTTCAATTCACGAAATGTACGGTAAGTGTACAGTAAGCTATTATAGTGAATCTTCCACACATATCATATTTGAAGTGATGTATCTAATGTAAATTATATTTTTATTTTGTTTTCTACAGCTGGTTGCAAACAACTTTTTGTCACATTGCTGCTTGCAACAGTGTGGCATGCGACATATGCTGCTTACGATGTAGCTTCATACTGCTCGATGATTAAAACGGGTACCAAACTACCCAGCACCGACGCGTGTTCACAGTACTTTACGTGCACTTCAGATGGCAAATACACTACAGCAGATTGTGGTAGTGGTAATTCCTTTGACAAGAATAAGCAAAATTGTCAACCAAGCGCTAATGTTGACTGCTACATTGGTCTGGAGAATCCTTGTGTCGGCAAAAATGATGCTCATGTCCCGGACGTTAGTAATTGTGGTGCATGGTTCTATTGCTTGAATGGAGAAGTAAAAGCAAAGGGCAAATGTCCAGCAGGGATGGCTTTAACTGCTGGTAGATGCGACTACTATGATTGTGCAGGCGGATCCACTCCTGAAGAAAATGAAACACCAGTTGCCGTTTGCGATATAATGCCAAATAATAAATGGTTTGGTGACACACTCAATTGCAATGCATATTACACATGCAAAGCAGGAGCACCGATAACCGGTGGCGTTTGTAAAGATTCTTTGGTATGTACATATGTATAATATGCCTTCATTTAAGAAACGGACTTACCTACATACTGTGAGTGTAAGACATATTTGTAACAAAGTGTATGTCATTGCTTTCAAGTTAAAGAGTTTAAAATTGGGTCATTCTAGAGAAATGAACTATGACCAAATTAAGTTTCATTTAATGCAAAACCATTAGAACGCTACAGTCTGAATTGCCACGTACAACTTTTTTTCCAATTTTTTTTTTTTTTTTTTTCATATAATTATGCGTACTTACTGAGTTTTAATTGTCGAACTTTCATTAAAAAAAAACTATTATCAAATTTCTCTTTAAAATTTTTACTCCTACTTGGGGCTTTTGTTTTTTTTCCAAAAAAAAAATCAGCTCAGTTTTGCTTAGCTATTAAATATCATTATGAGTGCTCACATAGTTCAGTATAATATATTACGTTAAAGGCTTTTAACATTTATTGGAGTTGCCACACCTACTGGTGCAACTCCGCATTGTTTTGGTCTATTAAAAGCTTAAAGCAACAAGAGAATGAAATACCTGAACCTGAATACTTAACAAAGAAAGAGAATCCTTTTTTCTATAGAAGTATTCCGTATTTGGTGTCACCTTTTTATTTTGTGATTTATTTTGATATCCACTATAATTACATATAATTACGAATTTTTTTTTTTTTTTTGCCCATTAACATTTAGGTATTCGATGTGCAAAAAGAACTATGCAACTATGAAGTAGCAACAGACTGTACGCGTATTACCGGTGAAGGATTACCCGGACCTGGAGTGGTAATTCCATGCACAACTGCTGATTTGGGTAATAAAAAACCTAATCCAAATATCTGCTCTGGCTATTTAGCTTGCGATGGCGAAGTTTGGGCGGTCACTTCATGTGGTACTGGCCAATATTGGGATGAAGCTGGAGAAGCTTGTGTATCACGTCAAAAAGCTACGCCAATTGCAACGTGTGATAGATGTGAAGGCAGTAAAAAAGCATTTGTCAATTCGGTCGATCCAACTTGTCAAGGATATCAAGTATGCAAAGATGGTAAAAAATCGGGTACCGGCAAATGCGCCAGTGGATACTTTGATGAAGAGAGCGGCGCTTGCCTAATCAATGCTAAGCCAACTCAAGTTGATGAATATGCGGAGAGTCATGGTGCATGTAAAGCTGCACCGGGAGTATGTGCGTGTGATATTGTAGGCGGAGTTTGCGTTGGTAGCACGGATTGTGTTGGATGTGGATTTGATATAGATGGAACTACATGTAAAGAATGCGCACCCGTTGTTAATGGCAATTGTCCAGCATGTGATTGCGAAGCTCTCGCTGAAGCTGATTGTGTTGATGCAGGGGATGGTTGCTTTTGTGCTAAAACTTCAGACGTACCTGCGACATGTATATCTTGTGAATCTGCCATTGGGACAATTACCAGTGGCGTTTGCATCACCTCTCCTCAATGTCAATGCGCGGTAGATGGTGACGAATGTGTAGACAACGGTCCTGATAGTTGTGATTGCGGATTTGAGGGGACTGGAGTGTCTTGTGTTGATTGTGATACAGATGTTTGTCCAGATTGCGTATGTAGATTGGTCGGTGGCGTTTGTGCAAATGCAGGAGCAGATGCAGCATCTGCATGCTTATGTGGCCTAGAAGATGGTGTTTGCACTCTTTGCACCGCATTAGATCAAACTGACGAAACTCTCTGTGCAGCGTAAAGTTTTTTTAGCAAATGAAATCCTCAAATGGAATTAAATTTGTAAATAAATTTTGCATTAACACTGATGATTAATTTTTAATAAAATTAAATGCTGCAAGTGCCTAATAATATTGTATTAATACTTAAATAAAATCTTTATTAATCAATAAAATATGGTGCTTTATTTTCAATCAGTTTTATTTTAAGGTGCACCGAGAAACAATGTTAATTTGAAAACATTTAGGCTGTTATCTTTGGCATGACGAAAGTTTTAAAAAAAGGTTAATTTTTTTCGGTACTGATGGATTGTCATAAAATTTTTTTTCTGCACCGCGACCTTGTCAAACTTATCCTCAGCAAATGTGTCGCTAATATATTGCTCCTCTGTCGGTGAAAAAATATTGTGGATCATTTTAGAAACACAGCTGGAAACGTATATATGTGCTACAATGTTTTTTTTTTAAATCACCCTGAATCGAATTTCTAATTCACTGGTAATTAAACATGATTGAACTGTGCACCTGTATATGTAGATAACATTCTTCAAGGCTGAATATCGCACATTTCAATGTAGGCAACTACCAATTATTAAATTCGTACATTATACAAAAGCCTAAAAGTATGCTTTAAGAAATATATATATGAAGTAGCATAGCGTTGCCACTGTTTGTGCAATTAACTACGGATTTAAATCTCTGAAGACTTTCGGGTTAAAAATTTAAAAATACATAATACATTTGTGTTTAAAAGAAAGCTATTTTCAAATAACAGAAATGCAACCCCTTGCAAGAGAAAAATGGTAGATATCACTGCTGTCAAAAACAAAATCTATTGTACCATATACATATATGAATATAGGTACATAAAACAAAGTCGGGTTAGTTACAACATATGTATATAACTCAGAATGGCTGAACCAATTTTAATTATCTCTGATTTGTTGGGTTCCTCTCCGCCCTAAATAGAACAAAAGCTATAAAATTTTTAGGGTGCAGATTAAGGGTGGCCCTCATACAAAAATCTTTTTAAAATAGCATTTTCACAAAGACCACTTAATCGATTCACATGAAATTTACACCATGTGTATTTTAGGGTGGCCCTCATACAAAAGTATTTTTTAAATAGAATTTTTACGAAGACTTCATAATTGCTTCTTATGGTCTATAGAAGGTTTTTGCAAAGTTTGGTTCAAAAAAATGGGCGATGACACGCCCTCCAAAGTCAAATTCATCATAACTCATAAGCTACTGAACGCAGATGAATTGGACTTGGTACATATATAAAAGGTACGAGCAAAAGTAAGTTTCAAAGGAAAAAATCCCATAAGCGAATTATACAACATTTTGTATATATCAGCAACTATTTGAGGCAGATGAATGAGACTTGGTATATATGTATAAAAGTCAAAGACTATACCAAATTCAACTCTTCGCCTCACCTGCCAGTTACTGTTTTGTCACTGCAAGGACATAACAACGTCCGCCAGGCCTGCTATATGTATCTAAATGAGTAGGTTAGTGAGGAGTTAGTTTCACTGGAAAAATGAGCTGTTTCGCACTTACATACATTCCACCGCATGAGTTCATATAATATCGCGCCACCTACCGGAAAGGGCAGAACAACATCTACCGGGAGGGAGAGCTAGTATATAAATAAAGAAGAAAAAAACAATGATGACTTTTTTAATCTTACCTATTTTAAGTAGGTGCATCACTTTTGTACTAAATTTTCATAAGGGACGATTTCTGTCAACTCAAGTTAAGGGAAGCCGTTATGTTAACATTTTTGACACATATAAACCACCTTGTGCAAAAATTGGAAATGTTCTGCCCACCCACCTTTTCTTAAAAAATAACCTTTATTTTTAATGCTTGCCATAGTAATATTTATTTTTTTCCCAAGCTTAACAAGCTCGGTATGGCTTAATTACATTCGTACACGTATTTTTATCTATGTCATAGTAATTTCCCATAGGACATTCTGTTTCGTCTACCGTAATACTGTTCACACATGTCAAATAATGACGACAACCAACTTTTCCGCTTAATGTCTGAGCATCTCCAAGTCCATCACAGCGATCCTCATCACATTTCACCATTTGCCTGGCCATACATGCTTGCTCTTCTTCATTGAAAAATAAATTTTCTGGACATTGACTCCATTCTGGCTCTTTATCTGGTACATTCATACCATAATCACGGCAACGGAAATATCCTCGACATGTGGCACCATCGCTTACGAATCTATTACGTATCGCCAGCTTAATCGTTCCGCACACATCAGCCGGATACGGATGCTTATAGCAATCGACCTGTGCCTTTGGTATGCACTCACCAAGGTCTACATCAAAGTAAGTGCCGGTAGCGCATATGTTTTCCTGTATGCCTTTGGCAGTGCATGTAAAGTATTTATGACAATTTGCTTCATCCTTGAAAGCAACCTCATTTGGTGCAACATCACAGAATTCATATGTAGCCTGGCAGGTACTTTGCGATGGATAATCACAAAGTTGTGTTGTCTGATTGAAGACCAAGTTGCTATTACAATTACCACTACGAACTTTTACTGCGCCATTGCATTCATACCAGCCATTGCAATCTTTCGGGTCCACGACATATTTTGGTGAAGCTTTCACGCACGGCGCCTTACAGTATGCTTCCGTACCGGCCTTGGCACACGTCTTACTATTTTTATTCCATTCTTGAGTACCTAGACATATTGTGCCATCAACGCTTGTATGATCAACGCATTTTATGGATGCAGTACAGGTGCCTGGTTTGCGTAGTAACGTATTATCCTTAAATAGCCGACAAATATCATTGTCAGCGGATAGAATTTCCTTTTGCGCACTCAATAAAAATAGCGACACAAAGATAACAATAAAAGTCGCAAGTGGCGACACAAAATGCAAGTCTGAAAACATCCAAAATGAAGATATTTATATGATATTAATAGATAATTATGTATGTAGATAAGCTGCAAGAAAACAATAATCCGCACCTTTCATTCTCGTTGTAGTGCTCAAGTTGAGAGTTTCCAATTGTTTAGTTATCGACTAAACTCAAAGTGATAATTGTACGCCTTTAAATACCTTACCGCAGTGACATAATTTAATTTGTTTAGCTCTTTTAAAATTTATATATCATATCATATCATATTCACACAGATAAGATTGTATTATCCAAAATTTATGGCTATTGGGAATTAGCTATTTTCTAGGAAGATTTACTATAGTCGGAAACTGATATTGTTTGTAATAGATTTTAAGTTTCGTATTTATGCTTCTTTTATTAAAAAGTAATTTTGTTCGTACCTACACTAAGAGAAATATTTGTAAAATGTACAGTATCCAATAAATTCGTTTTCAGAGATCACTATTGAATTATTTTTAATATCAATTTTTCCCATACGACAGAACATTTGGGAAAAAATGGGGTGCAAAACCGTACATAGTACACTGGATGTACACGGCGGTCATCAGACCTATTTTTACTCACGGAGCGCTGGTGTGGTGGAATGCTGCCAACACCAAGTCACTACTTGACAAGATTCGTAAGGTACAGAGACTGGCCTGCCTTGATATAGGAGCAGTGAGATCGACACCACAGGTGGGCCTGGAAACTATAATGCATCTTCTGGCTATTGACCTATACATCAGGAATATGGCGGCAAAAGGGATTCTTAGGTTAATAGAATGCAACAAGCTTCAAAACTCTGAGAGTCACGGGTCTATTTTGCGAGATATGTAGCGGGAACTCTGCCACACGGCAAGTAACTACCAAGTACCAATACTTGACTTTGACACTGCCTACGACATCAACTTTCCAACAAGAGAAGATTGGAACTCAGGCACCGTTCTGGAAGGAAAAGGGCTAGCCATCTTCACAGATAGATCCAAGAGACGTAGGAGAGGGAGTGTACTCGGATAATATGGGTATGGAGATGTCTTAAAGACTACCGAACTATGCCAGCGTTTTTCAAGCAGAACTCTATGCCATAGACCAAGCCGCACAGGTGATACGGAATAGGGAGCTTACTCTCTCCATCATTAACATATGTGTGGACAGTCAGGCAGCGATCAAAGCACTGAGCGCCAAAATAGTGAAATCTAGGTGAGTAGAGCACTGCAGGGAATCACTACGTTCAATTCGACTGCATGCTATAGAGCTCTGCTGGGTGCCCGGTCATAAGGGTATTTCCGGAAATGAGAAAGCTGACGAATGTGCCAGAATAGGATCAGAACAACCGGAGAATCAAGAAGTGGTAGACCTTAAGATGCCATTGGCGGAACTACACAATCGGATAGAGGGCATAATCAATAAATAAACGAACAGAAGGTGGAATGTTACCGCTGGATGCAGAACGTCTCGAATCATGTGGCCTAAACTGAATCCGGGAAGGACGCAATCTCTCTTAAGAATGTTATTGGCCCTATGGCCGTCAAATATGGTGCTCCTTTCAGAGATTTCTGCAGGAGTTGCGGAGATGAAGAAGAGGATGAGACGGTTAAACACCTGCTCTACGAATGCCCCGGGCTAATGAGGAGACGAATCAAATATTTTGGTTCTGTGTTCTTTATTGGTCTTGAATAACTAGCTGAGTTGGAAATGACCAGCATCCTCAACTTCACCAAGGCTTCTGAGTGGTTCGCCCCTAATCAATAGGACTTTTAAAGGAGAAGGAGGGGAACATTTATATATATTGTATATGTAGGGTATCACAATGGGCAAACTGCCTCCGAGTGCATCTTGCTATGCAAGCAACCCTTTTAACCTAACCTAACCTTCCCATAAAGTAAGCAATGCAGAAAGCAATGAATATCACACGCATAGACAAGTCCATACAGCGGCTTCTTAAAATCCTAAAAAAAAACTTTTCTTAAATCTTAAGTGATCGTTTGGCCTCAAATAGCACGAGCTGCGGCGACTAGACAACTGCGGGCAGAAACAGCAGAAAGAAGATTTTGCGTTACCATGAAGCTGAATAGTAGAGACAATCCGTTCTTTATTTGCACGGTCTGGCTGTGCAATTATTTACCAGTAAGTGTTTATTTTGTAAATTTGGCATCAGTAAATTTACGACGAGTGGTGGTCACCAGCTATCTTCCTTGCATATTGACTTTTCGGTTGTCTAACTCAAAGGCATTCATGTGGATCAGGGTAGTAATTTTATCTGTCCTTGCAGGAAGAAACATTACAAGAAGGCGGATCATACTCACAGAAATCACTGTTTTCATGAGAGTGCTCTTGTCCATTGATTGGCTGCCTTCTAAATCTAACCAAAACATAAGAGAATAGGTCCAAATAGGCCAAGTTTTACAACAACAAAAGATTTTTCATTAATCGAAGCGAATGGGACTCATCGGTACTAGTGCTTCATCGATACGAAAGCAATACGAGTGCGATAATTCAAAAATTAATCTTCATATGACACAGACGGATGTTTCTTTATTAGTGAGTTTTATTGATCAACCGACAATATATTGATTTAATGCTTTCTAATAAGGCTTACCATATCTTATCTAAACTGAATTATTAACACATTAAAGCGTCATCAAATAATCTGTACATAACATACACATACATACATACATCTAAGGCAAAGCAAATCGATGGTAGATGAGGATTAGATCAATTGACCAGTTTTTATATGGTAGCCTCAATACCATATAAGTTTTTTTAATAGGGCTCATAAGTTTTCAAATCGATAGTGTACCATTAGGAAATTTCAAAATGTTGTGTCTCATTGAAAGTTACACGCCTCAATAACGCTTGGAAAAATTTTAAATTTGGTTATCAAAATAATTGTTCTTATTGTGCACTTTCTTACATTTTATAATCAATCTAGCCTAGACGTGATCTTTTGTTGTACAGTGTTTGCGTGCCATTCAGGCAAGTGTTGATGAAGACCCAAATTTATCGACACCAACACATTCTCAACAGTTAGGACCATCTGTACCAACATCCTCACAATATTATTATCACGCAAGCATTGAAGTGTTTGGATTATCGGAAATGCTGTGAATTTGCTGATTTGGCGTTTGGAAAAACTTGAAAATTACGTTGATTTTGTCAAGAAAATCATCTACTCTGCTGAGGCGCATTTCCATCACATTCCATAAAAGTAACGCGCAATGGAATCATCGGACCCAAGTTTTTCGTATACCAATACCAATATACCTATACCAATAAGCCAGCGTCAATTGATGAATTAAAATTGAATATTGAACGCTAAAAGTTGTGCAAAAAGACCTTGCTTATTGGAAAAATGATCGTAAATTGGACTGATCGAACTACTTTCTGTAAGAGAAGTAAAAGTGTACATTTGAAAGATATCTTCAAAGAACATAATTGCATTAATTGTACTTGAAAAATTCAGTAAAATCTATCTTAAATCTGAAATATTACTACAAGCATCCTAAACATATCGCAAAAAGAATTCTTTTAAAATTTTATTTAATGTAAGCTGTGAAATGCATTTTGTCTAAATATACTCAATCTGTTCGCATTTTTCCATCAACTAAGTGGCAGATCGGCGGCATTGTGCTCAGACGATCATAAACCCACAAAATAGGCATACGTAATAGATATGGTATATGTTATGTGACGCTATTTCTCGGACTATTAGTTCGATTACCTCTTTCCATAAGAGATGTCTTTGCACTTATTCTTCAATCATCAGAAGTTAAAGACGATATTGCTGATATCGCATTAACCGCATATATCAATTTTATTAAAGATGTAGAAGAACGTGCTTCACCATTTGAAATGACCTTGACAATTTGATTATATTTCTAATATCTATTAGCAATAGGTACTTTTTAAATGATAAAATTTAAAAAAAAAATACTCATAAAAATGAAACTCAGTCAGGTAAAAATTTTATTTGCATTCGCTGGCGCTGGCAATTAATATCCGTTCTAAGTTCATAATTTCTTACATACAATTCAACACAATTTCTAGGTGCATATAAAAAAATTATTTTTATTTTTCTGCTTTTATTTGTTTTACATCTGAAATGAAAAAAAAAAAATCTTAAAAATTTAATTTGAAAGCACTTCATTAGAAATGCGATTAGATACTCAAATATAATGGTATGAGGTACTTAAAATGCTTTCATTTCTATATACATACATGTAAATTCTCTAGAATATATCACGTTTCCCAATTTATAATTATTTATTGTGCTGATAGAGTATCATCGCTAAATTTAATTCTCAATTATATGTGGATTCGAAATGCTTTATTCTGAGGCTTATCTTATCTTAAACATAATATTTACCTTTAAAGCATTATCAAATAATCCGTCCAAGGAAAAACCCCGAAAAAATGGGAGAATTCGATAATTTGACCATATGTCAGCGCTGAATTAAGGTAGGTTTATAGCCACAGGCCACGAGATCAAGGGACCGGTCTAAAGCAGTGCTGGAGCTCAGAGTCCCGAGCCCAAGATGACTCCGAGATGAAAATAAGTTGTCTGGATTTGTTGATGTTGTGTGGTAAACGAAACAGGAGGACCATATTTGGTTTTCTTTTTTGTCACATCCTTGTCAATAACCATAAAAGCCTACGGGGGCCTTATTACGATTTTGTGACTTGCTGAAAGCAGTTATTATTTTATGTATGAATCACTTTTTTCTTTTGGTCATCAATATATGTATATATGATGTTTTATCTTTTTTAATTTGGAAATTAAAATTTTTTTATCTATGTATAGCTATAAGGGGCCCCTTTTCCAGTTCTTAGCCCCAAGCACTTTAAAACCTTAATGCGGCACCGTCATAGGTAACTGTTTGATATTACCAAAATATTATATGGCCGTACTTTTTTTTTTTTTTTTTTTATTTGGCAGTCTCTATATTATATTTGATTTTAGCTTATGTTAGTCGAATTTCAAGAACGGTCAGGGTGACTTCAGTGAAATTTGTCTTAACTAATATAAATAAATAAATCGATACTGTTTTAAATGTTTTGAAACGTTCAAAGCTGAAAAAAATTAATTAAAATGAAGGGTAAGTTTTCAACATTTTTGTTTCTGATGAGCGAGTTTTTTGTTTTATTCTTATTTTTTTTGTCTTATTATCTCTGTCAAAATCAAATCAAATTCAGAATTTTATAATAACATTGCCTTAAATTTAGAATTTTTAATTGCTGCGTTTTATTCGCCAAGTCGCTATCTGCGAAAGAAACGACCAAATAGCTAAGTTTACTACTCGTTGTTTATACGAGTACTCGTTTGTTGTTCTTTCTACTTTTTTTATTCAAAATGAATTCTTTATAACCGTCTGATCTTTTAAACAATGGCTTTTCCTCGAAAAAGCACTTTTTCTTTTCATTTAAATATGCACAATAGACAAAATACATATTTGTTGGGTAGCCCTACACGGTTAGAAATCTTGGAATAAATTTTAATACAAGCGAAATTTTACAAAGATTTTTAATATAATTTTGATTACATTTAATACTTTTGAATGGATTACAAAATTTTGTAATAAATTTTGTTTTAAATTTTAATACATAAGTATTATATGTATTTGATTTTTAAACCATGCTGTATTATATTTTAATACTTCAATATTGAACTTTCATTTTACGTTGTTGTCAATATAAATAAACTTTTAGCCAACCAATAAATAACACTACGTTGGCTGATATCGTTAAGCTGCGCATGCAACGATTGTATTAAAAGGGAACCAGGTTCGAATCCCATTCGAAATGAAAAATTTTTTTTTAAATCTTAATACAAACGAGTATTAAATTTTAATACAAATTTGTATTAACAATGAATTTTATTAATTAGGCAGTATTAAATTTTAATACAATTCTGGTAAAATTTAATCCAAAATTTCTAAACGTGTAGTATTTAAGCAATTTCTTATATATACATAGCAACTATAATTTTTACTCGTTAAGCTTGCGATTTTGTTTTTGCTTTCTCATACAGTCATAGGTGCTAGCCATAGTAAATTGCATTATAAGTAGGCGAAGGCACAACATTTCCATCCCTTTTTAACTGACATAACACAATATATTTAGGTTAGTTTTTTTTTTGAAAGGGTTTGAAGTGGGGCAGTGCCGATTTACAAAAGTAGGTAGTACCACGTCTCTAACAGGAAAATACATTTTTAAAACTAACTAACTAACTAAACTAATGGGCCGATTTTAATAAAATTTGGTATGGTTATCAAAACTCTGTATTCTTTTTGTGGGCGTGACACCACCCCTGCTGCGAAAAACACTGTAATCGTCAGAGCAGCTACACTGGTTTTGATGAAATTTGTTATAGAGATTGATGAATTCTTTGTTTTAAATGAGCGGTGCCCCGCTCCTAACAACAAAATACGTTTTTACTGCTAAGCTAATGAACCCATTTTAATGAAATTTCGCACAGAGATAGATTATATCCTGAGGAAAGATATTTGTTTAAAGTGGGCGGTGACACTCTCCCAACAGAAAAATATGTTTTTACAGCTAAATTATAATCGGTATGAAGATAGATAGATATAAGTATTGGGCAACATGATACCATAATTTTTATTTTTGAATTCCGTTGGTCAGTTGTCCGCTTTATCCTTTGTACTATTAATATTCGTTGTGAAATTCATTGAATGTATTTTACATACATATATTAAAACAATTTAATTCAATTGCTGGCCTCATGAACAAAATTGTTTTGTACGAATATTGTTTTGTTTGGCTTATGGCTTTGTGCCACCATACTTTTCGGTACAAATGCAAACGCCATACTGTATGGCAATTTATCAGTCAATATTGATTAAAACAGTTTTAACAAAAAAAAAGTAAGCCATTAATATGTCAAAAAATTGGCCGATTAGGTTATCGATATCAATTAAAACAAAATTTCACACCATATGAGATTAGGGTTTTGGTTTTTAGGAAATTTTTGTTTTTCTGACTTTTGTATGACAATTTCTTAGTATAAAAAAATAAAATAACTCCCAGGGTAATTTCCAAATTCGATTATATTGAGGTTAACCAAGGCCGATGAAGCTTTTTGCATATTATAATGTATGGTAGTAATAAAATATTTGCTAAAATTGCAAATTTCCAGATATAAGGCAACGGTTGATATAATTTTTTAGGTAATTTATTGTTCTTTAAAAATATCACAATATGCTTCAACTCAATTCGTTAATTTTTGGTCACGAACCAGCATTAATTGACTTATGTGACCATATGATTCTTCCAATCAGAATCAAAATATAAATTTATTTTGATTTGTAACTTTGATAATAGTGTAGTTGAAGCAATTTTTCTCGTGATATTTTTAAAGGACAAAAATTATCCAAATAATGATGCCAAACACAAAAAATGTTTGAAAAAAAAAATATTTTTTCAAATCACCCTAATGTGAATGCGTACCAAGTTCATTTGCGTTGTTTCTTCAATTTAATATATGATGTTGAATTTTGTTCATTTTCTACAGCGCTGCTTTATGAAGTTGCAATTACCGTGCTGGTCACCATATGTCTAACCGTATACATTACACCGATCTATGCGGCTGATGACACTGCTGACATTTGTCGTCTTTTCGCCAATAACACTCTAATAGGGGATCCTGAATCCTGTAATCGTTACATAAAATGCATTGATTTTGTCAGTAAATACTTTGATTGTACCGGCACCACACCATTCTATGACAAAAATACTACAAAATGCGCCAAAGCACTTAACAACACCAGCGCTTGCACGATCACATGCGAAGGCTCCGTTGAGAAATTTGTCGCGGATCCAAAATCTTGTAAGGGCTACTACTATTGTTTCGACGAAGAGTTCGCAATTTCAGGTGCTTGTCCTGAAGGAACTCATTTTAATGTAGCCGATCAAATGTGCATACATAGCACTGAATCCGATTGTGGTGTTCAATCATTTGACGCTTGTAGCAATCTTAAGGATGGTACCACCATAAAGGATGAACAGAATTGTCATATGTATTATACATGCACCAATGGCAAACTAACTGCAAAAACATGCACATCCAAATATTATAATGCTGCTACAGGAGTTTGTGTTGCTAAGGCATTGGTCGATTGTCCGGCACATCCACTCCCGAAAAATGTTTGTGGCACCACCAAGACGCCGCTTAGAAATGCTTTTGTTTCAGATGATGCCACTTGTCGAGGTTACTTTTACTGTCGTGATCTGCCTGGTGGCCCCGATGAGAACCCATCATGGGGACAATGTGGTACGGATACATTTTTCGATGCCAGTAAACAATTGTGCGTGAATCCACTTGATGTCAAGTGTAGTGAAAATCGTTGCGATGGTCGAACTTTGACATTCGTATGCAGCGGTACTAAAGGTTGCCGCAATTATTTGCGATGCAGCGATGGCATAACATTGGCTGAACTTTCATGTGGCAACAGCTTTTTCGATGAAAAGTTAGGAGCGTGCGTTAATTCAGTTATATCGTATACGGCCTGCAAGGGTTAAGCAATAGTAAGAAGGTGTTTTAATAAAATATGCAATGAAAAAAAAGTAAAAGAAATTTGTTTTATTTGAAGAATTTATGGTAGTGCATTTGACAGTGATATTTAATAAAATCTAAATTAATTTGTATGTATCCTTTCATAGTTAATTTATAAAATTTTGGAAAGCCTTTGGATCGGCCTTTGTGAGATTCATGATTGTCATAAAGAGGTCAAGAACCTTCGAAGTGAACTTTGACCTCTAGAGCTTTATTCAAGATAGCTTTAAGATTGTTTTGTAGGTCCTTAACTTTTACGTACTGAATATGGTTCTCACAAAGGCCAATAATATTGCTTAAAGTTGTAAGCATTTAACTCTAACCGTTTTGTAATTGTGTACTATTTTTTTTTTCAATTTTGTGCAATACTAAAGTCATAAAGTATTTTAACATTGACCTCCATAGCTCAAACATGATTTGCATCATTACCATCATTGGAAAGGTATTAAAATAGTTTCTATGGATAAAATACGAAAAATTTGTTATTTTGCTGCTGATTTCTTTAATTGGCTGTGAAAATTTTAACCAAATATTAAATGTATTAAGCTTATCGTTCTCAACAGTATTTCACCTTGCTGGAATAAATTTAACTTACTATCGGAATAAATTGAAATTTTATTGGTAACAATAAAAAAATTGGTACAAATTTAATCTACGATAGAATCGCATTTTTTTCGTATAGGTACCATATTTCGATCAAACTGCAAGAACTTTGAATGAAGCAGTCTACTAGTAAAGGATATATTCTCAAAGCGTTGTCAGGAGAGCTAAGCAGAAAGTAATTATTTTCTACTCAATATTTTCTTTGTAGCAGCTGCATATTGAGCCCACTCTGTCAAAAATAGGTGTTTCTGTTTTGTCCTTAACCTTCTCACGGAGCAATGGGCATCCACAAAACTCTTCCAACGTGCACAATCAGTAGCAAGTGTCTTCCACTCTTTCTCTGTCTAGCTTTTCTCTGTTTCACGTATTTCCTGCTCTAGCGAATATTTCCACGATGATCTAGGACGGCCGCGATCCCTGAAGGATCAACTCCAGATTTCATTTCCAAATTTACTATTTAATTTGAATGGAAATTGGGTCTTGTCGACATCAGCAGATATAGAATTTGGTGAACACTTCTAAATTGTATAGCAGGGTGCTGTTGGCTAACCTGGTTTCACAGTCATACAAAAGAACTGGCTTCACGTTTGAGCCAAAGATTTTAAATTTTTTTGTCGTTGTCAATAATAAAGGCTGCCAGACATTACGAAGCTGAGCGAATGTACATTTCGTTTTATTGATTCTAGCATGGGTGTCTTTATTGATACCGCCATCAGGTATTATTACGTTGCCCAAGGAAGCAAAGTTATCAACATCTTCTTTGCAGGATTAGTTCATCATGAAGCTATTGCTGCCACTGGTTGGGTGGATAGACATGCTTTTTGTTTTATTTATGTTGATCTTCAGACCTACTTTTTCGAAGAAAAACTCCGGCAGTAAGTTTTTCTTGCGTGTCAGACTATTTGGTGCAGAGGAGGCATACATTTGTCATCGGTATAAGCAAAATCTTCCAGATGCTCTCTAAATGTCCAGTGAATGCCACGATGCGTAGAATACAAGCCTCTGCTGATATCATCGTCAAAAACAAGATTGGTGACAGCAAACAAGATTGGGCCGGCAAGAAAAAATCAACATTGATGTCATTTGAAAGGATATACAAAGTGTTTTCTTATGTTTAATAATAATAAATTTTTACAAAAAAATAATGGTTTCTTACTATAAAAAAAAGTTTATCAGAAATTTAGATAAATTGTCACATCTCAAAAACTATAGTACCGATTTCGAATTTTTGGTATATTAAATAACCTTTCATTGGAAATCCATATTTTGGAAATCGATTTAGGGGTTCCCAACTTATAAATAGCTTATTAAAAGCTATATCCTCGATGTATATATCTCTGAAACTAGATGCGTTCTCCAACTATTGATTACATATTGATTGTCAGTATTGAAAGCCTTGTAAGAAAAATAGGGTTTCATAAGGAATGAGATGCGCTCCTAAAGTAAAGTTATGCAATAAAGAATGTCAAAATACTTTTGGCACCTTAGTAAAAATGTTTATATTTTATTATTATTATTTTATTTACAAACCAATTGTATAATTTTGTTGTTTTTGTATCGGCCATATCAAAATCACCCAAAATATTGAAATAAAACTTTCGAAATAAATTTATACTATGTATATAAATTATATATTTTTAATTTATATATTATAAATTTTATTTGAAGAGGAGTCATACTCAAAAACGGGCTTTTTTAGATGCCAGTGTGAAAGCCTAATAAGTTGAAAGTAAGAAAATGTACATATATAC
This sequence comes from Meiosimyza platycephala, assembly GCA_963662105.1. Taxonomy (NCBI): domain Eukaryota; kingdom Metazoa; phylum Arthropoda; class Insecta; order Diptera; family Lauxaniidae; genus Meiosimyza; species Meiosimyza platycephala. The sequence continues at coordinate 99,649,053 of OY759208.1, read as the reverse complement.
ATAAATAAATATATACGAACCTAAAACACTTAGCAGCTTGATCATTTTATTTGCTCATAAATATATATTGTTATTATGTATGTCAATACAGGGATATCAATAAACCTAACAGTAAATTTACTGCTCACCGCTAATCGTGTCGAACAAAAGAAGTTTAATCACGTCAACATTAAACAGTGGAAACAGACACAGAAGTGTTTAATGACCCACAATCAGTGTAGTGCGAAAAAAATCTAATACTCGAAAGCTCACCCTCTCCAGATAGAAGCCGTCGTCAATTAAGTTATAATTGACTCAAACAGAGATAAAGTTGAAAAAGAAATGAAGTATAAAACTTTAGCGGTTACCGTATATGCGAAATGAAAAACTGCGCAAGTTTTCGCACACCTGCCAAAAATTGTAGGTACATTAAAATCATGCAAAAATCATTCAATACATACGATATATGGAGGAATTAATTAAAAATATAACTAAATGATAATTAAAAAAAAAACCGTTTAATCAATTTATTAGCTACGCATACAACCTAAATTGAGTATTTATGGAAACACTTGTACAATTCAATAATAAAATATTTTTGGCACAGTCAAAAATATTAAGATTAGATATTTGGCATTTGATATACCTACTCTTACTTGACTGACAGTAAGCAACAGTTCGCCTCTTACGCTATTTAAACGGACTCTACAGCAGTTGAAGTCTTTAGTTGAGAAAAGCACAGAAAGTGGCTGTTGGCAAATCCATATTCTTCGACAAGTTCTTACGCGCAATTTATAAATTAAAATGAAAGGTGAGCTACTTTCTTAATCTGTGCTTAATTAATAATTTAGTGCATCAACAAAATTACGAAACTTTGTTAACCAGCGTAAATCAGACAAATTTTAACGTACTGTGATATATCTATGTGATCTTTTTGCTACTCTACAATTTCAGTAGAAATTTTTTTGAACAAAAACCGGACACGATCCTTTTGGTTCAAATTTTGCGTGGATATTCTCCTATTAGCTGCAGTTCAGAAGATAACAATACTCAAAGGCTGAAACTTTGACACATGGGATATTTTTAAAAAACTTTTTGAAATTCAAACAAAAACAAAAAATTATACATGAACGACACACTCCGAAATGGTATCCCCAATGTTGTCTATTGCCTCACAAACTATTGATTGTAGATGAAGTGGATATTACGGTATAACTAACACTTTACGATCCGAGCTTATCGGTTGAAGCGAGCATGAGTACAACGAATGTTCATTGAAATCTCTAGTTATCTGCAATGTAATGGCTTTTCCCTACATCAAGATTGAGTGCCTTGCGTCGACGGCTATATTCAATATCGAAGTGATGGGCAATTTTCCTGTTTAGTAATAATAAGCTTTCTATATGGATATTATTGAGAGTATTTGGTATATTGTCTGTGATTATGTATGTGGAGATTTTGGATATCATTCGTAAATAATCTGGATATCACTTCGGCTCCCAGTTTTTTTGTAACATCAAGTTGAATCTATATATTCCAAGCTCTCTTTTCAATGTCTATATAATTGTTGTGGATTTTGGGAATCTTTGTGTTTCCTGAAAGATGTTTCAATGCTTTACAAAATAGTCTCCTTACTTATGATATTTTTGGATAGCTTATCCAGCGTTGACTAAACCTCTTCGTTACGTAAAATGATTTACACATAAGCATTAAACATGATATAATGGCTTGAAATCGGTTGCTCTTATTTTGCTAGTAGCCTAAATTGTTCTATATAAACTTAATTCTATATAAAAATTGTAAACTAAATTCCGTTTTTATATTTATTTTAGCAATTACATCATTTCTTTTACTATTTGGTCTTTATTATCATGCGAAAGCTGATGAAGCCGACCTTTGTCGACTCTTTAAGGATGGTACACAATTACGTCAGCCTGGTTCCTGTCTTGAGTATCTGACATGTCAGAGCGGTAGAAGCGAAGTATCCGCCTGTGTCACTCCTATGCTTTACTCAAACGCTAAACAATCATGTGTTGAGGCCACTGCCTCAGCCGATGAAGAATATTGCGCTGATCGGTGTCAAAATAAAGATGCCGTTTGGACTGCAGATTTAACATCATGTCATGGTTATTACTACTGTCACAATGGTGTTAGTTTGTACGGATACTGTCCGGAAGGATATAACTTTGATCAAACCAAACAAATGTGTTTGCCAGCTGCCGATGTGATGTGTGTTGATGTGGCTGAAATTTGTCAAATTGCTCCGAATGGTGCCAAATTTAGAGATGACACAAAATGCACTAGCTATTATACGTGTAGCAATGGTAAGCTGACCACAACTGCTTGTAAGGCGGGACTTTACTTTGATGTAGCCAGTGGCACATGTATTGACAAAACTTTGGTTCAGTGTAATGCACATCCATATCCCAAGGATGTCTGTGGTAAAGATGGTTCTGCAAAGAGTGGAAAGTTCGTCGCAGATGGCGCAACATGTAGGGGTTATTTTTTTTGTGCCAATCTAGGCTATGCTGCCGATTTGGCTCCAACATGGGGTCAATGTCCGGAAGGTACATTTTTCGATGCTAAGGCCGAAAAGTGCGGTGATCCTAAGGATACAGCCTGTTCGTTTAATCGTTGTGAAGGACGTGGTTCGCGACTTGTTCAGAGTCATAATAATGATTGTCATAATTTTTTTGAATGCGTGGATAGTGTGCGGATCGCAGAACATACGTGTAAAGGTGATCTCTTCTTTGACGAAGAAATTTCAGCATGTGCAAAAAAAATAATTTACTATGCTAGCTGTGATAAGTGTACTTTAACCACTTGTAGGCCTTAATATTAGGGAATAAAATACGGTTATTATTATATACTGTGTATGTGTCTTGTATTATATATTTAATAAAAAATTAAAAATTTAGATTATCTGCAATTAAATTTACAATGATTAGCTAAGATCGATATTCTTGTATATTTTTAAATCAATCAATACTTTTTATACAATCATGACAAGACAATAAATAGATTGTTCAGCTTAGTCTAGCTATTGATAACTTATTTTACGGATATTATCACATATACATACATATGAGTTCAGTTGCAAAGCCGGCCAAGTCCTTTTTCATACTTTTGGAAAAACAACAATGTACATATTGTTCATTGAAAAATTAAAATAAGCTTTGAAATTGCCCTCTATGATGCTTACTCGAAAAATTTTAGCCGTTTCGAGGTGACATGGATTTTTTAATGTTTTCATTTCATTGGGTTGTAAGGGATTATAGTTTCAATTCATGCTTCCTTAAAACGGCTATGTCTTTGTGAGGAAACAAAATAGATGACCAAAAATGCGTGTCCTCTTAATTTATATGTTATGTAAGGTTAAAGTTTCTACGAAAACCTAAGGGTATGGGCTCAACATGATTTGAGATGGATTCTGGTTTTCTGATAAGCGTTTATACATGGCTACAACGTTTGTTTATTAAAACACAGCACTGAATCGATTTGTAAAATATAGGAATATTGATCCTTGCTAACTGGCTATTATAATTTATTTAGGAAAATATATTAGGACGAATAAAGCAAAAAAACATAGAATTAGAAATTAAATTTTTGATTGTTAGTTCACCTTGCAATAAATTATTACAAATTATTTGATGCCATATTTTTAATCATATCTGATCTCTCATCGTATGTAAAAGAAATACATTTTTCTTGAGGTGTTTCTTTTGTGCCACCATATTAGGTTTGCTCAGTTGTAATTCAAGTTATAACTTTTTGGATCATGAAAAATTATTGTTGGTGCAATAAAATATTGATTACAGAGTGGTTTCGTTTTACTCAATATATGAGGCCAAGTCCAAACAAATCAAATTTTGAGATATTTTCATATATATTAAAGTCTAGACCATGTTTTATCTTTCTACTATGTTTTTAGATTAAAAAAAGTTTTTTTTGACAGAAATATTACATTTTTTAAATTTATTTTTGATGCATTGATTTCAAAATGATTTTGCTTTCAAAACCGGCCAGTACATTGATATCAAAACCGGTCAATTCCTCTTTTTCTCAAACAAAATTTGTTGATTACTATGTCAAAACCAGCCAAGTCCATGTCCAATAGATGATAACCCATCAAGTCCAAAATTGTTTTCTCAAGAACATAGGCAGATGAAATGCGAAAAGTCGGATCTGACGTGTTTTGAGTAAGAAATTTTATAAGCTATTATGTGGGAAATACGTTTTAAAGTACAGGATGGTACGAAATTACGTGTTTATTAGGGATAAGCTGAAATAAGTTTTAAGTCCAAGCAAAAAAACCCGTAAAAATCGTTACTGATACCAAAACTATCTCTACCATTGCACAAATTTTCAGCAAAAAAAGTCTTTCGAGAAAATGTATTTTCCTTTTTTTAATCAACTTTAGGTAACAAAAGGAAGGCATTATTAAAATAAAATAGTTGCTGCTGTGCAAAGTATTGCCTCTTTCTCTAATTATTCAACTTCTCCAATGTGACAACTAAGGAAGTCTTATTTTATTTTCGAAATATTGCATTAGTAATACTTGAGAAATTCTGTATACCCTAATAATTGTATCATGCCATATGATAACTTTAAATGAGTACGGGAACGGAGCTAATGTAAAAAACTTTTGACAGAAACCAAAGGGAAACACCAACAACAAATGACAGGAAAACACCAACGGAAAACGACATTCCAATACATTGAAGACCTACATTAACAACGCGTTTCACATTCGTACGATTAAACTTCGCAGTCGCCTGGCAAACGGACGGTCAAATTAACTTTCGTGAATTTAGTGTTTATTGTAGTAAATTGTCATAAAAAAGGTGAAAATTCTAGATAAATTTTAATTTTATACAAATTTATAAAGTGAAAAAGTTATTGTGACAACAATGTAAAGTGAAAAAAAAATTGAAAACCTGAGTGAAAAGAATTTTTAGTATTAAAGTGAACGAAAAATTCCACAAAAAAAAGTTGCTAAGTGGTAGTGGTCACTTCTCTCTTATCTTGCCATACCTGTACATCTTCCTTTGGCTCATCTTTCTCAGCTGCCATTCTGCGTATGCTCTTCACTCTAGTGATGTTATAATGTCGATAAAATTAACAAAAAACGGTGAGAGTGTCGCTGTTACATTATCGTCCACAGTCAACATGACAGTAATCAAAGCCGCATAGGAACATTTTGCTTTTTGTTTGGTGTAGTCCGACAAAAATTTATTGATCAGACCCACGGAACAATTAACATGGTAGAATTATTTTGTCAAACTGAAATTAATGCAACCGTGAAGCGGCTACATTCCTGTCAAGAATGACCTAAAACAAAAATTCTGACAATCGCGCTTTTATTGCTACCATATATATATTATACTATTATTGCGCTTTGTTTTGCTCAAACAGCTGATTTTGACAGCTAAGGTTAGACTAAAAATCAAGAGTCGGAATAACCATTTAGAATTTTGCTACCATGTCAATTGTGCCTTGACTCGGATCTAGTTTTAAAAATGAAAGCATACGTTTTAACCTTAAAATTATTTCTATTAAATGGGAACAGGGCTTATACCAAAAGGGAAATGTAGCTGAATCGGTGAAAGAAAGATGTAAATCAATAATTCGGTTGTTTAATAAGGGGGCATACCGACTTGAATCTTTGAATTAACAAGAGTGGTAGAATAATACAGTTAAATCTAGTTTTCAACATCGTTTTTGTCCATAAATACATACTTTTCATAAGAATTCATTGAACAATTTTTTTTCTTTTCCGGTAAAAAAAGGGGGTAGATATGCAAAAATTTAGAACAAACTATATACCATTTTAAAGGGAGTAAATTGGGTTTTCTTAACATGCTCAAAAAGTCGTAGATAATTTACACATTTTTTGGAAAAAATAAGGTTTTTTAAAAAAAAATTGGTCAAAATTTCAGAAAAGTCGTGATATCTCCAAAATTAATGGTTCAATTTCAAAATTTAGCTAAATATTATTGTATTAAATTATCTTTATTATGACACCCATATTTTTGACATCCATTCAGGTGTTCCCAATTTATAATAATTTTTACAAAAGCTATATCCGCAACTTCCGATGACGCGTACAGGCAAACGCAACACCTCCTACTAGCCCTGTCCCCATGCCTATCAATATAATGAAAGAGAGAGGATATCAAAAAACCAGCCATTCTGAAATGATTGATCGAAAAAGTTGCTAGCTCTTATACTATTACGTTTGAAAATAAAAATAAATAAATAAATAATTCTCAATTAAACTTCCCAACGCTAGTGCTCTACAAACCTATTTTTTTTTTATAGAACTGGATTAATGAAATCAGTGTGAATGGTAAAATAAAATTCAAGTTAACTGAAAATTCGTTTCCAATAAAAAAAATATAACATTTTTATTATAATTTATTGTGGACTTTCACTTTAAACCAACCAATCCAAACATATTACAGAACGGGACAACTTTTTTTATTGAGTTAAATATAAAGAAACAAAGTATATATTTACACATATATATATATATATGTACATATACAAACAAATTTACACCATCTTCATTTTCTTATATAGGTTTTTTTTTAATTAAATTGTGTTGAATAAAAATAGAAAACACAAAATTATGTGAAAAAATTCTTGTAAATTCGCTTTTTTGAATTTCTTTTGCGTTAACACACGAAAATTAGAATTCCATAGTGCTTGTAAATGTTAAAACAGTTACTTTTTCAACCCGCCACAATAAACGTAAAGTCAGAGCATAAGCAACATGGCAAAAGACAAATGAATAAAAATAAAAACTAATATCAAAATATATATTTCCGACTACGTCAAATTCTGTATATTTTATCCCTTTCCAACAAACTCAAAGAATTTCCGAAAATAATTGCCGTGTGTAAACGGAGAATTACAATTAGGCCATTCAGAGTTCACTGAAAAATTGAAACGTGACAAAATTACAATGTGTCAAATCATACAACTGTGAGCTCATAAATTTATTGTTTACAAATTATGTTTTTGTCACTCTTTTCCCATACGATTCTCTAACCAAAATTGAAAACGAAAAAACATGCTTAAAGGCATGTTTAAATTTATCGACTAGTTGTAATTAGCATTTATATAGGAAACAATAACAACACAAGTTACAACCTCGTAAAATATTATAAAATTACAACATTGTAAATGAACTGTGAGTTGCATAAATAAAAACAAATAAAAATATGAGCAGCCATTCGGCATTACATCTCTATCCGAAACGAAGTTCTCAAATATTTCTCGTTGGGACAACTATCTATTTACCTTGTGATATCGATTAAACTAAATCGATAAATAAACCATCCCTAAGTTATGCATCGCCTCTTTTTTAGCTGATATTGGTGTGGCATTAGCGTATCTTGTTTTTTAGTTTTTATTCTTCTATACAATTTTGTTGGCGTAGCGCAAAAGTAAGACTTTTTTCACTACTAGATTACGCTATATAACTAAACGTGAAATTTTTTATATATTCAATTGTTTGTTGGTGTTTTACCTTAGAAATAACGTAATTTATTGATATTAAACAACTTGGTGTTCAAGTGCACATACGAAACACCAACAACAACAAAACTGGCTACAAAAAAATTTTTTTTATCAAAAATTTTTCATATGTGAATTTTTATTGTCAAAGTTGATTGTTTTTTTTATTGACACAATTAAGCGCGTTTTTAAGATTCTTTGGAACTTATGTAAGCAACAAAAAAAAACAATAGTGGTGGAGAGAAGGAGCAGCAGCAAGAATAACAACAACGCAATGTCGACGATTATGATAAAAAAGCGAAAAACGGTTAATACCTGTCTTGCCTATTTTTAGCTAAAGTGAACTAAAAACAACAAAAACAAAAAGTTACAAAAATTAGAGAACCCGCGCCGCGCTGCATCACGCCCATTAGCGCACAAAATCAGTAGAATCAATCGCGTATAGAACTCGTCACCTTTAGTACAACTGATTATGGACTTGTTCGTCATGATTTCCATTAATTAATTGAAAAAGTGTTAGATTTCAGTGTAAACAGCGACGACGGAGATAAAAATAGTGTCACTTATGTCTGTTGGTTTTTTCATTTTTAAATAAGATTCGAAATATTAAAGCTAGGGTATAGTCACCGGAAGTCATGGATATGCCCTTTTAAAAAATCGTTTTTAAGTTAGGATTCCCTGTGATTATATGGGTGTCGTATGTAACACTGATATACAAAAGAAAAAAAAAAAAATGTTGCAGAGCTCTAAGTTAACTTACTTGGGTGATTTTGCTAATTCCGAAACTATCACCATTTCAGTTTCAGTTCTTAAAGTAACTATTTAAAAAAAAACCTTCAAAGATATGCAACGATTCAAAAAACCATTTCTTTCATTTCACTTTTTCTGAAATCATAAATGTTCAAATTTGAGGTGCAACTGACCTCTGCTAGCTCGGCAGGCTGTAAATCTTTTTTTTTACTTTTTCACATTTTGGTGGTTCAATTAGTGATATTTGCTCGATGTTGTCTTTGAGGTGTTGAACAGTTTGAGAAAGATCCGTATAAACGTTATTAGAATTATTATTGTTTATTGAAGTATAAGGAACATTACAAAACTTATAGTTAACGCACAATTTACAGTGATGGTAGCAATACTTTACAGCAAGGACATTATATTACTGTTGAAGATGTGAAGAAATTCTGTTATTTGAGAAATTCGATTATTAAACTTCTCTTCCGAAAGATCGATAGATTCCGTTGCCAGGTGGCATTTTGCACCGTCCTGTTGAAACCACATATTTTGCTTATCAATATCTTCCAATTGACTCAACAAAAAGTTTCTAACCATCTCTTGATATTGAGCATTCACAATTGTAAAATGACGAACGAGAATCGGAACTTATCTTAAAGTAAAGTAAATCTCCATTTCAGCCAAGCTTTATCGTACAAGTTAGAAGATAGATGTACCAAAAAATATAAACAATAGAAAAATTTCTACTAACATACTACATATGTATGTATTTATTGTTCAAACTGGTAAATTTGCAATTTTAGAAATAACGCACGAAACTTGTTTCAGAGACATTTTTCACATAATTTTTGTATGAGATAAATTTAATATGTATTGCGTCAATTTATATTATCCCACGCAAAGCTAATGGGAAAAAAAGCAATATGGAAGAAGTTTCGTTTCTCAAAAATCAAAAAATTATATTTGAGTATTGAATGTGTTTGTCTATTTTTTAAGTTTTTGGATTTGCAGTAATGTTACTTTGATAAAATATTCTATCAAAGCAATTTGAATATCAAATAATCCCTTTTAATTCTATTAAAATTCCTTCCCTATTCAATTTTAAATAAACTTACACTTCCAGTTACTTACATATAGTGATCGAACTACGCCAATTTTTATGTCAATGTGAATATTGGTTCAATATGTCTTAAACGACTCTGATTGTATCAACTTAGTGTAGTATTTCCAGATCGAATCCTCTTTCTATTATCTTGAGAGGCATTAAGAAAAGTTAATGATGAACAATTTTCATAAAAATACAAGGTCTAAATATTTTTCAATCTCTAGGCCTATGTTAAAGAGAAAAAGTTTTTTTTTACATTGAGAAAAACTTCACTACAATCAATAAAGGTTTTTACTATGTAACATACAAGTAATCCGATTTTGATTGGACTTTATAAAAATCTATGTTATGTTACATTACTTGAAATCAGACCCATTATTACTTTGTAGAATAAAAACAGTGTAAGGAAAAAATAATCTGTTTACCTACAATTTGTGTTTATAGTGCAAATGTACAAAGATAGGAAAATGATAATATGAAAGGAGAAAAAAAGTTTTAGCAATCTCTCTTGGTTTTCGGCTAAACGAGCTCTAAAATTTTACTTTTTGCAAATTCTGATTTTTAGCTTCATTGAAAAAAATTTGTGTGCAAAATTTTATTTTTAGACTTGTACTACATAAATAGACTTAAGCATTAATTTTCATTAACATACATGTGTTAAACATACAAAACCCCCTATTTAGCAAAAAAAAAAATAACATAAAAAAAACAAAATTGCTATAGTCCTATGAAGCGTGTTAAAACTATATTTGTTATACAAATTTATGTTTACATTTGTTTTAATTTTTTTTATTTTTGATTCTTAGGCCATGTCGCAACACAGCGATGACCAATTACTGCAGGCAGGGAGTGATTCGTTTTGGGAACCTGGCAACTATAAACGTACTACCAAACGCATTGAAGATGGCTACAAGTAAACCATATTTTTCGCTACTAATTTTATTTTTTTTTTTTAAATTTCATTTATTTCACAGACTCTGCAACGATTTGCAGCAATTAATACAGGAACGTGCCGATATCGAAAAAGGTTATGCAAAAAGTCTACGCACTTGGTCAAAAAAATGGGGCGAATTAATTGAGAAAGGTATGTAGTGGATTAACCGCCAAAAACTATGCAATAAATGAATCTCATTAGATCATCCCTATTTGTTGAAATGAAGACTTTTACTTGGTTGTATTGTATATGGTATGCAATCCTCTATTAGTTCTATTGTTTTTGTGTCAGCATAAGTTGGGGTGTGTCGTGTTGTTGCTGTGTGCGTATTTTTTTCTCTTTTTTTTGGGTTGTCCAGCAAAACACCTCATCTGCCAATCTATGAAGTAGTTGACCTATAAGGTGCTTAACTCTATATGTTATTTACTTTTTTTTCTTCTTTTATTTAACTTGGTTTCGTTGCTTATGTATTTTTATATATAGCTTTATTTTTCACTTTTGTGCATGTTATGTGGGACACGCTTTGAGTTGAGAATTTGTAGTATTCGTATTTTAGCAACAAAAAAACTAATACGAAAAAAGTGAAAATCATTGAAGCTGCTTCATTTAGAGCGCGCGGCGTTTACAAAAATTAAGTAGCGCAACCAGCTCATAATATACCGGCTATCCAAACCAATTGTTTACTTTCCAAAAATGTATTTAAAATTACATCTATATGAGCGAATTCTTATTAAACAAGCAAAAATAGTATAAATATTTGTGTCTCTTAAATGAGCTGTCTTATTTTTATCAGGCAAAGTTTTTAAGATAAGCAAAGCACATTTTATTGCTATTAAGAAAATTTAGTTTCATGAAATAACGTGTTTTAACCATTAGTTATAATCAAGTTTTTAAAGGTAAATTAATGTATGAAAAAACTTTACCATTAAAAAATAAAAGTTTTGAGTGTTGCTATAGTATTCATATTGTAATGAAAAAGTTGTTACGATCGTGTTAAGCAAAATATATTCTGTTTTTGTTTTTAATAAAAACTTTTAATGTATCATCGATTTAATTGTAAGGTAACGAATATGTTAGAAATTTCTACACACATTCGTTATTTTGCAATTGCATTAATTTAGAAAAGAAACATTTTCAATAACTTTTTGCCTTATTTGTGGAAAACTTAGACTCAAAAATATGCGAAATAGCTTGAATAATGGATTGAAGCCAATTTTGCGTTCGAATTAAATTTTTAAATGTTGTTTAACTCGTCTATTTAAAAAAAGAAATTTCAATATTTTCGACAATGCGACTTCGTAAACGTTAATTTAATAGAAAGTAAAACCTAATTACGTTTATTTGAACATAAAAATTTTAAGTTTAATGTAAATAGATATTTATTGGTAACATTTTCTGAAGGTTTTCCAAATGCCAATAATTATCATATAAAAACAACCACATTATTACGTTAAATATTGTATTAAATATATTACAAAACATCCCTTTCAATGGTATTTGAGAACATCGCCTAAAATCAAAAACCATTGGAAGGAAAGCCATTGTTAAATATTCAATTGGAGAGCCATAGCTGAATATTACACACTTATCAGAACTTTGAAACTCAAATACTTTGGCAATCGTGTTATGATGATATACACACCGTATTGTTTTCCGATAAAAAAAAGGATAACTATGTAAAGAAAAATGGGGGACTAACTTCATATAAAATGAAAGGGGGCATAAAACAATTTAAGTCGCTTCACTATGAGAGTTATTTGAGGTAATCCAACCAAATTTCAAATACTATAAATGGTTCGAACGTGGACTTCTACGAAATGAGAAAAATATATTGTTTTAAAAAAAATTCTGTACTTTCCCTTGCACTTGAAGGTAATGCAGTGTAGAGTGTTAAATTTTTGACGATACTGACCAATATACTACCTTTATTAATATCATTTACCTTTTGTTTATTGTGCTGTGCTTCAATCAAACAATTAAAAAATGTTCTTTTAACTTTTGAGTTGAAATATTCAGTAGAAAATTATATCATTCATATCATCAAAACTATTTGCGAGTTATTGCCAAATTAAGCAGCATTTAATTTCTTAATATACATTTAAAATATATTCGCCTAAAAACTGATAATTTAGCGCTATTTCGCCTCAAGTCAAATACTTGTATGCCATTCGTAATCAGCATGCAAAACAACACCTAAACAAACAACAGCCACAATATAACGTTGTCGCATCGTGCTTTCATTGAATTATTAAATAAATGAAGTCATATTGAGCATTTTGTGAATTTGCATCATCGTTTAGCGTCTTCCACTTTAACCAAGTACTTGAAAGGCTTTAAAAATCAATTTTTATAAAAAGCAACGACAGCGTCTCGTCGCTATTTTCGTTATTGAGCTGTGGCTTAAATTGATTGCTCAGTCAAAACAGAAATAGTTTTTAAAAGTACAATGTAACAAAGTGCGACAACAACACAAAGCAACTTACAAAAACACAGTTGTTTCTAATTATTTAACTGAAAAACAGCAAAATGTTTGTTAGATTTTTGCTTTTTATTCTTCTTTCCCTTAACATTTATATTTTTTTGTTTATTGCATTTGTTCACCACGCCATTTACTCATACATCAATACATTACTAATTTTCTATTACATCTGCTTTTGCTCTCCTCCTAGGTCCAGAATATGGCACCACCGAGGCAGGTTGGAAGGGAATACTCACCGAATCGGAACGTTTATGCGATGTACATATGAAAATTAAAGAAAATCTATGCAACGAAGTAAGCTTACAAATAAAAAGCTGGCAAAAGGAAAACTACCATCATACGCTAATGCAAATTAAAGAGCGTAAAGATATGGAAGATCTTTTTAAAAAGGCACAAAAACCATGGGCCAAATTGTTAGCCAAAGTGGAGAAAGCCAAGGCAGATTATCATTCGGCATGTAAGACTGAAAAGAGTGCAACAAATCAGGAACGAAATGCCACCGCTGATAGTTCATTATCACCGGATCAGGTGAGCAAAATTACAAATTATTTAGTAAATTAAAATTGAATTAAAAAGTACATAATTCAGTGATGAAGCGTAGGCAGAAAGTTGTAGCAAATAAACTTAAGATAGCAACAGTGGATATTTTTCGTATGGCAGATAAGCATTTTTATGCCGCCTGCTTGTCGACTGTAAGAAGTATGAAGAATAAAAAAATTAAGTCATTGTTGTTGTATTTTTAATATGCTCGCGTCATAAAAAATAGAGATAAAGCCTACTTTAGATAAAAGAAAAGCCGATGCCAATACGTAGCTCTCAATTGGTACATTGTATTATAATTATCGCAAGGTGTTTGCTTTTTATAACTTTAAAACGACAAATTTTGAGAAATTTTCAAAGCTTTACCACAAACAGATTTTTTTAACGAACATAAACTGGTGTATATCTTTTAATTAGTAGAAAAAACTTGAAGTTTTTTGATGATAATGCATTGATGTTGAATATTTTCTATTAAGAATAAAAAAAATTGTTAGGAGGAGCCTTTTTAATCCATAATAAAAATTATTTTTGGGCGGTCACTTATTACCCGAAAATTATTTTTGCATTTCTTTAATTGCATATTACAACAAAATATTTATTTTTAAATTTATATTATTTTACTTGAACTACATATTTATTAAAACTTCCAAAAATACCATCGAAATAGAACTTACTTCTGATGTAAAATTTGTCGATTATGCTCGATGCTAAGTTTGAAAAAATTACTCACAAATTTTTAAAATCTATAAAAAATGTTCTTTTGCAATAAAATGATACAATAAACAAAAATAAAAGTTAGTCATTTTAATTACAATTTAGCATAAATGCAAAGATTTTAATTAATTTTTTTTTAGGTGAAAAAAATGCACGATCGTGTGCAAAAAACTAAGGATCATGTACAGAAATGTCGCGAAAAATATGAACAGGCCATCGCTGAAATTACCAAATATAATTCGGTATATATTGAAGATATGACATCTGTATTCGAAAAGTGCCAAGTTATGGAGAAGACGCGTCTATTGTTCTTCAAAGAAGTCTTATTCAATATACACGGTAGCTTGGATCTAACCAAGGTGAAAAGGTGAGTGTCAACAATGTAAAGTTCATAGTATATATAAAATTCAAATATAAAATTGCATGTTTTAAGTCTACCACAAATCTATGAAGAGTTTTATCACACAATCAATAATGCAGATCAACAAAAGGATTTGAAATGGTGGTCAAATAATCATGGTGTTAATATGGCTATGAATTGGCCATCTTTTGTTGTAAGTGGTTGTTATTGAATAAATAAATAAAAAAAAAAACAATTAAAAATTTTATAACATTAGGAATACACCGAAGAATTTCGCGATATTGCCAAGGGTAACAAATCAAAAGAAGCGCTTCCAGCTGCACCAATTACGCTTATTAATCAACGCCCTGTGGCTGAAGATTTGCATGTAAGGCTTCAGATTTTCATCTGATATTTATTATTTATCTATACATATTAACAAGATTTTAAAATTAAGAAAAGAAATTAAAAGAAAAAAAATTTTATATTTTTATAACATTTTATTAGCAGTTTTTTCTCGAAATTAAAAATTCGAATTTTCCCTTATTCAATATAACATATTTGTTTTTTATATATTGCAGGAATATCAACACTCCACAAATAGTTTAAAGAAAACAACAACAAATGCATCTAACAAATCAAGTGGAAAATCAAGTAATAACACAACAGCAGCCACAGCAGCTTCAGTGGGTAGTAGTCAAGAACCGACATCTTCCTCACCGACTGGAGGTAAAACAGTTGCGGGTGCAGTTTCAAATCGCAATTCGAGCGTAACGTAAGTTTTAATTGTAGCCGCCAGACAGTTCAAATATAACAATTGTTTATGGAAATAAACCATAGCAACAAAAAAAATAAAATTAAAAATTTATCAAGTGTAAAATTTCAAACTATCAAATTGTGTAACACGTATGCACAAATGATTGTTATTGCGTTTTTAATTTATTCATAGCAGTGTTAAAGTAATAGCTTTTATTTTTTTTATAGGAATGGCAATGGTAAATCGGACCCGAATCCATTTGAAGAAGAAGAAGAGTGGGATGAGGCTGATAATGTCCTAGTGGATAATGGCGAACCTGGTGTACCAGTGAAAGCTCTATACGATTATGAAGGCGCCGAAAGTGATGAATTAACGTTCAAACAAGGTTTGTGCTTTTTGAATATATATAATTACTAGTGAAAAGATTCTCTCAATTATGGGGTGCCGGCATTAAACTGTAGATCTCTGCTATTCTTTAAAATCGAAACAACAGAATAGTGGAGTGAATCTAGCCAATTGCTTTGGGCACCCTAAATTCCACTTTGTTTCTGAATTAAAAGAATATAAAGTAAGGGCTATGTGATGCGATCTGCATGAAGCGACCTTTTCTTGTTAGCGCAAAATTTTCAATAGTGCGATAGATGTCCTGTGTCATGTACATGTACATACTATGTACAGTAGAGCGGTTAAAAAAATTTTTTTTGATGTGTCAGCGGATTACAATATCCTTGTATGTCTAGGCAAAACCCCTAAAAAGGATTTTCATTCATATCATAAACTGGATTGGCGCCCCCTGTTTGAAAATATTGATTTTCCACTTCATAGATACAAAATTGCCTCATATTATTTTACCGTCGATCACGTGGTACATCATTTTTAATATATTTTTATTTGCTTAAAAGAATGCCGTCAACCGCATATCATTTTATCTTAATTCAAAACCAAGATATCTGCATTTTTCTAAATTAACAGACCTGGCATAATTTTAAGTTTTTTTACGATTTTCAAAAATGGTAAAATAATATGGGGCGATTTTACAACTTTAAAGTAGAAAGTCGGTATTTTTTTATGTTTTTCTGGTCAATTTTAATTTTTTTTTTAAATAAGATGAAGAAAAACTTATCACGGATTCGAATTCCTCGAATAATAGCCCGGAAACCACCCCACTTTGTTATAGAATTTTATAATCTTTAAGTTGCACCATACTTAAATTAAATATTTTTTAAAACTAACGCCATTCCAGTTTTCAATATTAATGAAAATCTTTTTGAGGAGCTTTGTCTAGACATACATCTGACTGACACATCGTGAAAAAAACGAAAAGTTTTTTTTTTAGCCAGGTTGCGATGAGAAAAATTGTTCCTTCTCATTTGTATATTCACAATTGTGATTTTTAAAGCAATCAGATCTGAATTTTTTCCATCCTCAATCAAAAAAATACAATTAGGGTATTTCTCTAAACGCGAAAACTCGATTAACATGTAAAGCTCGAAAGTTTTCGAGCTTGCTTACGGGGAACATCCTTATCAATGCAAACGTTCTAACGAATGAGCCTGTGGAATTAAGTTAATAAATAACAAAACACAAATAGGAAAACAAACAAAATTCTGAGAATCGCACTTTTAATATATTTAAAAATCGTTATGTACGCCTATGTCTAAGGAAATTTCAAATTGGCAGCAAATTATTTCGGCAAACATTCGCTTTCCGACTTTTTCAGGCTGCCTTCTCATCAAATTTACCTAGAAAGTTTTTGAGGCTTGCGTAAACTTTGCTCTGTACGAATTATTTTCGAGGCGCGAAAATGTTCTCAGTTTACGCAAATTTCGAAGGCATCTTCGCGGTTAGCGGAATACCCTCATGTCAAAATTTTTCAAATAAAGGGTGTTTTTTTTAGAGGTTTGTTTTTCGAATAGAGATAAAACTGGGATTTTGTGGTCAAATCTGGCAACTCTAATGTCATTTATATTCAGTTTGGTTTGCCATTTCATCATGAACAGGTTGACGCATGAACAACGCGTCCAAATTGTGCAAATTTATTATAGTCACTAAAATTTCAACTTTATTTTCACTCAAAATTCACATGATTTTTGCAATTATGAAGTCAAGAAGGCCGCCTAGATCTTGTGATATCACACCTTAATTTTTTTTTTTGGGGTTATGTGAAGCCAAAAGTATGCGTCGATAAGCCAGCTACGATTCAATACTTCGAAGCCAACATTACTCGCGTAATTCGCGATATACCTTGAAAATTGGACCTCCATTTTAGACTACGTCCGAGCTAGCCGTGGCGTTCATATGCCAGAAGTCATATTTAAATTATAATGCCAGAAGATTATCTTTCGAATAAAGTAATTTTCATGTCTATTTAAAAAATTCATCTTTGTTTTATTCCATTTTAAAGTTCTATACCTCTAAAAAAAACACCCTATATATCTCTTCCTCGATATTTCATAAAATCAAAATTAAAATTCTATTGTTTCAAAAATTTTGAATTTTCTTCGTTCATTCACTGGCGTATTCACAATATCATTTCCTATAGTCTATATTTGATTTTCGTATTCAGTCATAAAGTAAACCAAATAATTTTTTTTTTAATACTTTCTCATTCTCGATTTTTCACCAACCCCGAATAGAGCTTCAAACACTTTGAGATGACGGTGAGAAAAATTAGGTCGAAGGCATCTTTTATGACAAGCTCGTTTTTGAAACTATTGCTTTTATGATAAGAGAACTTTACCCCTAACCTTTGATTAATTTTATTTTATTATTGTTTTAAGTCGACTGAAAACGCAATTTAATGTCGTTTTTTTTACATTCCTTAGGTGATGTCTTTGAAAAATTGGAGGATGAAGACGAGCAAGGTTGGTGCAAAGGTCGTATGAACGGTCGCGTCGGTCTATATCCAGCGAATTATGTTGAAGCTACTCACACGTAAACACACAAGAGTAACAAGAGTACAGAAAAATAATAATATTATTAATAACAATAATGTATGCATTTAAGAGCTGAATATTAACGCAAGTAAAATTATTTAAAATTTTACAATTACATTAACATACATCATGCAAAATTTAATTGAACGATTTTATATTTAAAGAATAAATTATACAACAAATTTAATTGTATTACATGCGAATAATGATGCAAAAAAAATTTTTTTAACAGTTTAGATCAACAGCAAAAATATACTAGTAAAGAAAGTAAGGGGTTGAAAAGAAATTTATCAACTGTATATATTTTATTTGTTTTTTTAATTATTATAAATAACATGTTGCATGTTTAACATGCAGCATAGGTATGCGCATAGTTTATGACTCTTAAACATTTAAAGTAGTTATTTAAAAAAGAAGAAATAAAAAGGAAAATTCTTAAATGTATTGATTATTGTCTTGTTGTTTGTTGTTTAATTAAAAATTGCTGCCAGGCGAGTGTTTACTTGCAGCACTTACATTTGAAAGGGGTATGCCTAAAATTGGTCTCCTTTTCTGTTTTGAGTGAACAATAATGAAATCTATATATTATTATAACGCACGTGGGTATAATTTATTGTTGCTTTACGACAGTGTTACGCCAGTTTTCACATAATATTCGGCTTTGCCATTTATACTCTGGTTTCAAAAACTAATATTTTACATGAGGGCGGGTGGGCTTTTAAGTTAATTGTTTCTTATCATAAGCAATAATTAAATTTAAGCAAAACAGTTGAACAGTTTCTTGAAAACCCTAACATTTTAAAGATATACATTTACAATTCTCTAACATAAATAATATTAAATGTTGAAAATAACAAAAAGAAAATGAAATAAAACACAATATGTCATATGAGTTTTGTTACAGAACAAGTATATAATTTATTAAAAAAAGTATATATATATACATTTATATTATCATAGTATTCTTAATTTATTAGATGGTTTACCATTTATAAAATAGAACTTAGTATTAAAATATTAGTTTGCATAAAAAGAGAGAAACAAAAATAAAAAATTATAAACTAAATTTTACACTTGCAACTTTACAATTTAAAAAACTTGTAGAACGACAAGATTTAAAAATTTAGAGCAAAGCACGTGATGCAGGATTGTTATGTTTTGTCGAAACTAGATTTAAAAAAGTTTCAAATTTCATCTTGGCAGCGAACAAGGAGCATTCGCCAGATTTATTCAAAGTTTGTAACATTCGTTAAAACAAAAAAAAAAAACAAATTTAAAAATTAAATAATGTTTAATTGCCGTTCTTTAAGCATTATATTGTGAACAGAATACAGTGTGTTATAATTTCGACAGTGTGTGATCGTTGACGATTTCCCGACACCCATTTGTATTCTGTTCACATTAGTTGCACTATTACAAAGTTTATTGTATCAACTAGACAGTTTTATTAATTGAAAAATAAAACTGTTTAAAGTTTGTAAAATACAATTTAATATAAGTTCCAAACTTCATTTCTTTCATTACTTAACAGCCTAAACAATGTTTACATCATTTTCATCATGTTTGTCGTATCTTGTCATAAAACTTGTCATTGTAATGTAAATACCAAATTTGTTGCGCATACTGATTACGCAGCATAAAACGTTTATTTTGCAATTCATTGCGCTCATTGATACCTTTTCTGAACAAGCGATTAACACAGCACGGTACATTTATATAATAATCAGCGATTTGTTTTAATTGTTTGTAATTGTAACTGTTTTCGTGCCACCAATTAATAGGACACTGTTCCAAATCCAATGATGGCTCACAGTTATACTTATCGACTTCGTAATCTATCTTGAATTTTTGTGTAGCAGCTGATGTTTTTTGGCATGGTTCAGTGTGGCGTTTGAAAAATGATTTTAAACCTGATTGTAACGAAAAGAAAAAAAATTATCAAAACAAAAAGTAACAAGGCACAGAGATTTGCTAACATGTCGTCCGTTTTTGAACATATGTAAAAAAGAATTGAATATTTATTTGCTTACTTAGGCCAATGTTAATTTTAACAATATTTTCAGTACAACATAGTTTCGAGTGATGTCACTATTGGACAGCGATATTGGCTGGAAAATATTTCCCATTAGATTTGCTGACGTGATCAAAATTGCATTCACGGATTTTTTTTTTTTCATAAAATTGGTTTCGCAATATATAGCAGAACTCATGTTAATGATATATTGAGGACGGGTTTGTTTATCCTAATTTATAAAATGAATTCTAAAGGATGATAAAATACCCTCCAGTTATGGTGGTACTCGCTGTGCAAACTGCATTAATATGAAAATTTTAATTCAGTTTTTATTACTGCTTTGGAATTTTGCAAAATTTTAAATAAAGGATGTGCCAAAATTCACGAAATATTTGCATTTCTCGCCATTTGTGCGGTAGTGTTTTGTTCAAAAAAAGCAAAAACAGCTGACAGTTCAGAGTTATTAAAAATGGAACGCTTCACGAAAGAAGAACGCGTTTTCATTGTTGAGTAATATTGAAAAATATTGAAGATGTGGCAGCAACAGTTCACAATTTTCGTGCAAAATGTGGTCGAGTATTGCTGAGAGTCCAGGAACAAAAATTCGACACCGTGGTCGAGATTTCGACAAACTCACGATTGACTCAAGAACTACAAGCCTATTGACCAAGAACAGCGAAAAGAGTTCGATCAATGGAGCATTGAACAAATATGTAAGTGGATGCTGATTTTTCAATCAAAATCATCTTCATTTTAATGCCTTTGATACTCGTAAAAATGGTTGCATTTGGGATTCAGAAAATCCACGAGTGATAGTTTAGATTCAAATGCATCCACAACGTGTCACGGTTTGATGCTCATTTTCGGCTGGAGGCATTATCGGACCATATTTCTTCGAAAATGCGGCTGGTGGAGCAATAAAGTTAATTGTGCTTGCTATGGTGGTATCATATGACATATAGTTCGAGAAACAATTCAATTACTGCATGAGTTATTTACTGGTCGTGTATTTTCCGGTTTTGATGACCAGAAATGGCCGCCCAGTTCATGCAACTTAACACCGTTGCTACATACATACATATATACAATACAACAAACGAACCGACGATGGTTAGAATTAATGCGCTTTTGTTCACTTACTTGATTTCCTTTGACTGCTACTGCTGCTATTATTGGAGTTACTCTTGTGATTTGTGTCATGTTCGACTTTAATTTCTTTTGCACCACTACCATGAATATTGTTAGCTTGTTTTAATATTGGCTTAAAGCGCAGGCAAATACTATCTTTAATAGCTTTAACATGGTTGTCATCAAGAAAATCACGACGAAAACGTGCATCAAAAAAAGTGGCTTCATTGAGAAACTTATTTTCTAATATACTATTAAAAAAAAGGTTTTATGTTTATTCTTTGATTTTAAATTTGGAAATCTACAAATATTTAATGAAGTTTTAATTTTAAGTCCAACCTGTTTATTAGCTCTTGATGCAGCTTACGGTTAACTTCAGTCAAATAGTCACCATCACCAAGAAAATCAGTTGCGAAATGCTCCTCTAGAAGTTTGAGAGTCAACGGTCGCATGAGTGAGCACAGTGTAAGCGGTTCCTCTGCTATTGTCTCAAGTGTAACCTTAAGAACAAATTAAAAAATTTTTTTTTACTTTTAGTCTATTTTTGTTAAAATACTTTTGGAATTGAATGTACTTTAATCTAGTGGCGGAAAAATTAAAATGATAACCGACCTTGTTATTAAAGCACAATTACTGCTCATTACATAATTTTTTTATTCATTCAGGTCATTATTTTCATATATTTTTTAGCTTTTCAGTAATTTTGTTTTCAAAATTGCCATAAAAGTAACAAAAATTTCATTTTTGCCACTTATGGGTGAAATATCACAAAATAATACCTTGAAAAAAGATTATGTAATCGAATTTAAATTCAACACATTCAAACCCATTTGAAAAAAAAGCGATCTAATCAGTCGCGCATGAATTTTTTGCTTTGGCATTTTTTTTTCTTAGTAACAAATGACAAAAATTACATTTGCACCATTTCATGCGTTAAGTGTATCAGTATTCAGATTCATCTGATATATCGCATATTATTTTTGTTTTTAATATGGGGTTTTTTAATAGGGATGGGTAGATTTGGACAGTTCATGGCAGGCATGTTGTTTGCATTTTTATTTCTTTTTTTTTAGTCACTATAGACAAATCACCATGGCAAGTTAAAGCGTCAATCAACACGTGCAAACAATAAAAATTTATTATGAAAATGGGTGTTTTCTTGTGATAACAATGCGCGTTAGATTTTTTTCTTCTTGGGTTTCTTTAAATCGTAGTAGGTCTGTGCCAATAATCCGCAAACGCCCTCAAAGTCAAAATAACCCGTGCCATCATCGCTCAAATTCAGCCTAATCTAAGAATGCGCCATCAAAAATTGGACCTCTCGGATGCATACTACCCGGCGAAGCCGCGGTGACAATTTCAACGATTTCATACTGCACACAAAATTCGTTAATATATTTTTAATTTTTTCTCAATTGAAAACCCTATATATGCCAGTTAGATTTCTACGACCGAATTTAAGCTCCGTCAAAGAGCGTAAAGTACAAAAATAAGAGGTGAAAATAAAAATATAAGAGTAGTTTACCTTTAACGGCGTTATATATTCAATTAGTTCGCGTGTTTCCTTAAGTATTTCAGCAGCATCATCAAAATTTCTGAATGATAAGTTCTCATGTGCAAATTGCAGTAAATTCAGCTTGGACCAGGGACATTGTGTAAATACTTCAGGTACCGTAATCATCTAAAAAATAAGTTAAAATAAGTGGTAAACTTTAATAAATATCAAAATTTTTCATATTTTACCAAATCATTCTCTGCTTTAATTGCGTTTTCAGTTACTTTTAATATTTTAGTAAATTCATCCTTAACTGTTGGTAAATCAAAAAATAAACGCATACACCTTCGTAAAACGCATTCCATGCAAGGAATAATTGGAATATCTATGAATATATAAATAAAGTGAAAAATTATATTTAACAAAATTATTTTTTATGAGTTTGTGTAAATGCATGCAAATATTTTTTTTAGTGACATGGGAACACACAAGTAGTATGCGCTCGACTACATCTGAATCCCAACTCGGTGCCCGTTTTTCCTCAGGATTCCGCTGCATTACGTGATAACAAAAAATATTGGGCGATGGATTTGGATTAAAATATCTACATGTGCTCTAAGTGCAACGTATTATTTTTTAATACGTACTTAATTATATGTAATTAAAAAAAACACACCATGCGTTTGAAAAAACAGCTCCGCTGACGTGTTCGCCTTGTTTAAGATGACAGCAGCACAATTGGACATATTGAAATTTTTTAAAATTTCATGTAAATCAATGACTTCTTCTTCCGTTGTTGAGCTTACGATATTTTGAAATAAAACACTGAGCAATTCATTATCTTCAGTACTATAGTAGTTTACATAAATGCATATAACAGCTAATTTATCTATATTTTTATTTATTTCTATACTCAGCGAGTAATGATTTGTTTGACTAAATTGCTCCAGATGTTCTGTGATGCATTGTATCATAGAATCGTATAATGAGTTAAGTTTACGCTCCACCTAGTTGAGGAAAAAAGAAAATAGAATTAAAAAAAATCCAAAATCCATAAGTAAAAAATATGGGGTAATTTTAGACATAAATATATACAGTATTGGCCAAAACTTAAGCACCCCCTCAGTACATTTTTTTCAAATCATAATTTTTTTGTGAAAACGACGTTTTTGAACCGTGTTTTGAATTTATTATATATATTTATACCTTTATTATTGACAGACAAAAATTTTAAAAATTCAGCGTCATAATCAAAAAGTTATCAAAAGAACATTTTAAGCCAGAAGCCTTAACGGACAAAACTAAAGCACCCCCTTTTTATGGTAAATAGAAATTTGTTAAAATTAATACTTAGTTACAAATCCGGTTCAAAAACGTCGTTTTCACAAAAAAATTATGATTTGAAAAAAATGTACTGAGGGGGTGCTTTAGTTTTGGCCAATACTGTATGTATGTATGTACATTAGTGTGATTCAAATTTATATTTTGTTTTTTTTTAAAATATAGTCTATGATATGACGAAAAATTTTACGCAAACGCAGCTCGGTGGGTCAATTTTAAAAGGTGGCGCTAACGCCTGTCAGTTTAACATGTAAATTGTATGGAAAACCTTTATTTTTTTAAAATGGCATGTGATAAAAGGGTCATGAATGTCGTGGAGTATTTCACGCCAAATCGGACACGACTTTGCTTTTGCATCTCTTGTTTTTTTTTCTTTTAGTACTGAGAATATTCTCCATAATTTATTCTATTTATTGAGGGTTTTTTTTAAATGCTTACAACTCTGCGATTATTTAGCAAAATTGCATGGTTTTTGTTTAAGATATTTCGTTTTTAAGCGTACTTTTCATAAAAATAAGGAAACTTTTTTAAAATGACATTACTATGATATTATCAATTTTCAAAAATAAAAAACGAAAAAAACGACATTCATTCGTTTACAATCTAAGCGAAGATATTATCCATAGAATCACGGAAACCAAAGCCAAACTTACCGCCAACTTATCCACAGTACTAATTTGGCTTAAAAGACGCGTAAAACCAACTCCATCTATAGTAGATAAAGGCATTACATCTTTGATAAGCATATCGACTATTAAATTATGTGATTCACTGTTGTTTGTGTTTGCCAGTTTTTGGCGGTTGTTAGCAATAGTTTTTACATTAACAAAAGAATATACTTCATCTGGTGTCTTTAGCTGTTGTTGATCTGCATCCTCTTCTTCGTCTGCAGCCGACGTTGGTTCAAGTGTTGTCGTGTAATCACCATAATCTAAGGCTGCACCATTATTTGCAACCGCTGCAGCATCAGTTGATGAACTTTCAACAAGCTCTACTAAATCATCTTGCTCTTCAATTATTAAGGATGCGTGTTGCTTAAAATCCGACGTTATATAGGAAGCATCCGTTATTGTTGAAACGCTGGATTCATCTGATGGTAACGTAAGTGAAACCATATCGCTATGCGTTCGTTTCCGCGAATGTTGCAAACTACTGCTGCTGCCAATTCCGTTATGCTGCTGTTGTTGCTGCAGCTCATGCAGCAGTTCGCAGTGTCGCGCTATTATATGCGTACGCAAATTTGATGTATTCTTATTGTAAGCAATTGCTGTGTTGCAAAGTGTGCAAATTATTTTTTGTTTGGTCAAAATATTGTTAGCATTGTCCGAGGGGAAACCAAAATATTTCCAGTACGGACTTCGCATGGACGACGGCACAATTGTGCGCGAGTACTCGATACTTTGTGTCTGTGTTAATTCTTCTGTTTTCATGTTTAGTTTTTATTTTTGAACTTTTCCACTTTTATTCTCATTAACTTTAGAAACTTTAAATAATTTAGAAATATTAAAACATTTTGAATCAATGAGCTCCTTCAACAATTTGTTAATTAAAAACAAACCCACAAACGTCACATTGTGTTCAGAAGGTACAATAATAAATAAATTTCTCAAAATCATTCATGGGAAATTTCACATTATTAAAAAATGTTTTTGTTTTGAAAAAAATAAATTATCTGCATGATTTAACTAACTATGATTAAACCATGATTAACTGCACCAATCAAGGGGAAAATATCGAAAATGGATTTTGAAAGTCATATTTGACCTCCATAAGAGGATGTTTTGACCCAATCTTTCGAAAAAAAAAGTTGGATAGCAATAAAATCTAACAAAAAAAGGTTGAACAGCGATACAATTACGCAACTAAACAAACTTGACAACTCAGAGGTTGGATGGCAAAAGACTCGGTGAAAAAAAAGATGGACAGTAAAAAACTTTTGATGCAAAAAAGTGAAGTTAAATAACTTCGACAACTAAAAGGTTGGACGTCAAAAGAGTTGTGTAACAAAAAAAAATTATTCCAACAATCGGTGGGAGAAAGTCGAAAACGAACGAAAACGAATTGACATAAAACACAAAGATTTTGTTTAAATGACCTAAATTTTTGATTTTTTAATAAATAAGCCGTATAACATGCGAATAAATTTTGGGCATATGAGCACCGCGAGTTAGCCTTTAAGTGTTCTAACATTGATGGTTTATTCGAGGCTTGATATTTCCAAAAAAAAATTTGAGACATTAAATAACATTTTCTTGGGAGCACAATCCTATCACAATTTTACGATATCGTATGATTTTAAGGAGTTTTTAAGTTGCAAACGTTTTTGAGATTACAACTTTTCTATGATGAACCTTCTTCTTCTTAAAATATGCCAATCATTTCGAAGGGCATATATCTTAACCTAGGGAAAGGACTACCGAAACACGAAGTTTTTATTGAGTCCTTATCGTAGTTGTGATTGTAAATCACTAAATAACTCGAGCGGCTTTTAAAAGCCTAAAAATGATATCCCACTGGGATTGAAACCGTACTTAACCTATACGTTTCACCGCTTT
This sequence comes from Meiosimyza platycephala, assembly GCA_963662105.1. Classification (NCBI taxonomy): domain Eukaryota; kingdom Metazoa; phylum Arthropoda; class Insecta; order Diptera; family Lauxaniidae; genus Meiosimyza; species Meiosimyza platycephala. Next base: position 99,622,483 of record OY759208.1, on the reverse strand, counting down.
GAAAAAAGCATGTGGAACGGGTCAGACACTAAGACCCACGCGGACGACTACACACGAAAACACGTCTGTACTCGTTAACGGACAAAACGAAAGACCTATGATGAACCTTACTGTGCATAAATGATACCAGCGTTGTCTGATTTGAAAATCTTTTTGATGTTTAATCATTATTGGAATGTCTTAAAAAAATAACACCCAATACGAGAGGATATGTTTTTGAACATATTTTGTTCAAGAGAAGTATTTTGTGTTATGGAAAGTAAATATAATTCAATTCAATTTTTTCGGACACATTTCGTACAAGAATATGTTTTGAAAAAAGAAAAATAATAATAGTTTCCTCTGTTCAAAACATTTTCTTGGCACTTTCTGTGCCAAGAAACTATTCTCTTTAATAATAAATATGTAATAGCAAACTTTTAATATATTTTGTTTTAAAAATATGTTTGTATGAGGGCTACTCTAAATATGCACCCTAAATAAAAGTGGTGTAAATTCTATGTAAATCGATTGACCGGCCTTTGTAAAAATGCTTTTTTAATAATATGTTTGTATGAGGACCACCCTAAATATGCACCCTAGCCACGTGGTGTAATTTCAATGTGAATCGATTAAGTGGTATTTCTGAAAATGTTATTTATAAAATATTTTTGTATGAGGGCAACCCTAAATATGCACTCGAAATATCCTAAGTTAGACCAAATTTCAGAGATAAGCCAAATTTTATATAAATTGGTTGAATAGGTACAGAGTTTACCTGGAACAAACACCGTGACACAAGATTTATATATATCAAGATATTAGAATATTAATATTGAATAGAATCGAATAAAAATAAAAAATGTTTGAAATATATATCGGTCACTCTTTAAATGAGTGGGTATTATGTTTTCTTATATTTTATATATTTTTCGAACATTCTTTGAAACGAAATACATATCTCGAAAACTATGGCACATGCATAATAATTTAGTAAATTAGTTATTTTATTAATTTTTTTATTTATAAAAATGTTTCTCAAAATATCTTCGACATAACATACTTTTTATTTATTTTCTTATATGTTTTTCTATAATCAAATCTTAGAATGTATTTGCTTTCAAATCAAAATTCCTTTTATAGCTCTTAATACAAAAACAATTTATTATAGGGTACCGTATTTTAAAAATTGATTAAAAAAAGTTATATATAAGTCACCGTGAAAATCATTCATCATGAGATACATTCAATTGGGCTGAACTACATGTAGAATTCCATGGATGTAATTCAGGTCCTTAATTGTTACGAGTTATTGGCATTATATGCAAAGCAAAATTCGAATTGGCGGCACATTTGAAACGAGCGTTGTTATTAAAAAAAAAATGTTCAGTCCTGTCGCAATGTTTGTTAGGTAAATTTCAAGTAAATATAAAATAAATTGTATTGTAAATGCACTCGAAGATAAACCAATTCTTAAAAAGATATACGGTGAAAATTATAGAATATTTTTTTGGGTCAAACACTGTGCAAATTAGATAAACAGAACAAACAGAAGTGATTTCTTTACTAGAGATAATAAATTAAATCCAAAAAAGTGCATTAACCAGACTATAAAACTAGGCGTTAGCTAGAATACTTAACAGTTATTGATTGGTACTAAGAGTGTTAATTTCAAAAGAAAGAAAAAATGCAACTACGTAAGCATTATACTCAAATACATTACAATTTAAGTTTTAAAAAGCTAATAAAACATAATTTCATGTTGTAGCAATACTGCTCTCCTTATTCGTATCCACAATCAGTGTCTCTGCTATTACAGAGCAATTTAGCGGTTATCCAAGAGATTGCAACGGCAAGCCCAACGATTTTAAAATAGCCGATCCAACTGATTGCACAGCATATTTCTTATGTCAGGATATGTTACAACATTACTGTCCAAGTGGTACAAGATTCAGTGAAGATCAACAGAAATGCATAATAGGCAAGTGTCCAATATGTGAATGTGATTGTTCGACTTGCTCATCAACGCCTCCACCACCTGGTGAAGTAACGCCTGATTGTCAATTCGTACCGAACGGCACACTTTTACCACATGGTGTGCATTGCAGACTCTTTTGGCAATGTGTTAATCTTCAAGCGGTTCTACGTTTTTGTGAAATCGGTATGTGGTATGATCGCACACGATATGTTTGCAACTATCCGATATTGGTTAATTGTCCACAAAATCAGGACTAATATTCGAATGATGAATGTATTCTTATAGTTATAACAGGTTTCTCTATTTAAATATCACAATACAAAACGAAAAATTGTGATGAAGTTTTGCTTACATTTTTAGCATCCTTAAAGACCACTGAGGAAAATTCTATACATCTTCTCGAAACCTAAACGCTCTGGAGAATAAGTTTGTACGTGAGTTTTCTCGTGGATCATTAAGGATGTTAAAACTCTAACGAATCTTCGCCACTAAAAAAAAAGCCACAAAACTGCTATGCTGTATTTTAGTGCAGAGTTTTATTCAAATTAATGTTATGGGTAGTTATAATAAATATTTCTTGTTTTTAGTTTGGGTTTTACATATTTTTTTAACGCCTTGAAAAACGTTGCGGTTATATTTTAGCAATAAATATTTTTAATGGAATAAATAAAACTTTTTTAATTGATTAATGACTTGAGCAATTTGCCGTGCAACTCAGGGATAGATTTTGTTAGGCTTTCTGTAAATTCTTCCAGCTAAGAAGATTCTCAAAAACGTATGAAAAAAGGCTGAGAAAATAAGACCTGTTTTGCTGATGTCAAAGAAAAGGATAAATATATTTTATTTATAAAATATATGTTTACAAATGGTGATACATTTGAATAACGATATTTTAAAATATCTTACATTCTGTATTATGAATATCGTAATAACACATTGCCAAGGTTGTCAAAAATCCTTATTCCAAGACATCGGAAGCAACTTTACTGATTCACATAAGCGCTGCAGAAATCGTTCTCTGCAATCTTTAAAACAATACGCTTACAACACACATTTATAGAGTTAAAAATTTCTTTGTATTTCTTTTGATGCAGCACAATTTATGATGAGTTTCCATCTATAAATTTATTTTCAATCTAAAAGCTGTAAGTCCATTTCTGAGCTATTCATTGACAAATCGTCAGCCCTCTCATTCTCTTTTCGATGATTATATGCCCGGGCTACTGGTATAATTTAAAGGAATGGTAGTTCAGTGACCTTTTACACTCTGAAACATACTTAGATCTGTTAAGAGTAGGGCCCTTGATAGAGTAGAATGCCTTGATTACTGCAGAAAGCTATGCTTGTTGAGCTAGGAACCTATGTATGTATAAGCCAACAGCCTTTGCTGCTCCGCTTTTGATGTAGATTTCAGCTTTGAAAATTGCTATAGTTATGTGTGTGGTTATAATGTTCCTGATTCCATTTCCGTTTCATGTATATAAGTAAAGCTCATGAAGAACATTGAAAAATAGGGAAGATAAGAAATTTTCCGTTTACCTCTTACAAGAGCAATGTATGTATGTATATGCAACACTTTGCTATAATAAAGTATTTCCAAAACAGCTTTTCAGATCCTATGAAACAAATCATTTTGTAGAAATGAAATACAATTGCATATGCTGCTGACATACTTATATGCCGTATATTATATTATTACCAGATACATAAAATTACTAATGGTTGATTACATGGAATTAAGACGTTTCATTAAATACCAAAAAAAAAATCTAAGAAATGTATATTTATTATAAGGCAATGGTTAATTGCAGTTTGCTTTGCAGTTGTGAACTTCCTTACGATTTCTGCAACTTAGTTTCTCAATATCGAACCAAGAGCCTGAGCGGCACTTTACTCGCTTCGGTTTGCCTCGTACGCAGACATAAAATCGGCGACAGTGTTTGGTATCATAAAGATATGTACCATCAGTAAGTAAAGAACAATCACCTTTGCTCATTAGAGGATGGGCAGGAATTGGCACCTCTTTAGGAGGTTCAGTAACTGACACTGCTGTTGGTTTTACAGTTGAGCATGCAGTAGTTGTGGTGGAACAAGGTGTTGTTGTGGTGGAACAAGGCGTTGTTGTGGTGGAACAAGGTGTTGTTGAAGTGGAACAAGGTGTTGTTGTGGTGGAACAAGGTGTTGTTGTGGTGGAACAAGGCGTTGTTGTGGTGGAACAAGGTGATGTTGAAGTGGTACAAGGTGTTGTTGAAGTGGTACAAGGAGTTGTTGTGGTGGAACAAGATGTTGTTGTGGTGGAACAAGGCGTTGTTGTGGTGGAACAAGGTGTTGTTGAAGTGGAACAAGGTGTTGTTGTGGTGGAACAAGGTGGAGTTGTTGAAGGACATTCTGTAGTTGATTCTTCTTTCTCTGTTACCGGATTGATAGGATTCCTGTCGCCGTTTCCTCTGCAATCAACTAGACCCGGAAAGTTACATATTTTCATGTCAACATCAAAGTAAAAACCATGCGCACAATGTTTTCGACTCGCTCGTCCATTGTGACATCTATAGTAGTGCGAACAATCATCAGGATCAGGTATCAGATCACCATTTTGATGCAATTGGCAATAAGAAGAGTAGCGTCTGGCAGCAAAACTCAAATCGACAACCACAAATAATGTGATGAACAAAAAATACACTGAAAGAAGAAATCAATCATTATTTTGAATCCTTTACATTAATTTAGTTTATTAACATACCAGTTTTCATCCTTTTAATAAAGGTTTATAAGTTAACGTCTATAAGTTGAACTTGCAATTACTGTGCTGACATTGAATTTCTACCTTGGCTTTTATACTAATGTTATGCAGTTTTGCCAATGGGTTAAACATTTAGGAAGCATTTTTCATCAGAAACACTTGAGTTTTTACTCAAGATAAACAAAAAAAATGTCTTTCACATAGCGCAAAATTGTAATTTACATAAAATTGCACTCTCCTAATTAGAAACAAGTACTTCAGACATATGATATTATTATGATGTGTAAATTCAAATTATGGTATATGTAGGCCGGATGAACAATCTATGCAATTACGTATATATTTATGTATGTGTGCTTACTCATATGTTAGGGGTGGGCTAGAATCTACTGAACTGACCCTGACTGTTACAAGCTATATTTTATTTCGTTTAAGTAAAGGGCGTGGAACTTCCTCTTAAAGGAAATAATTAAAAGACTTTACTTGCAATTAGTATGGAAACGGATGTCGTTAGACAAGTGAGTATGGCACCTCCCATACAAGCTGAAGTTTTTAACGTTTTATTAAGAACGTATAGATGGGATTGGAAAACTATACGTGGTCGTTCCCATATAAGCAAAAAGTTTGAAACGCTGTGCGACGAAAGCTATTCAAGCATATTATTCTATTTTTGGTACGGAACAAACATGCACTACACATAACCTGGTGAAGTTTGATAGTGGACGCAGCATCTCCCATACAAAAAAAAAAACCTTTGAAGCATACAAGACTTTTTTCGCTAAATACAAGGTTTGGTAATTATTAGCAAATTAATGAATGCAAATAAAATTTGTTTCGTTAAGAATTATCAAATATATGTATAATTGATGTACAGTAGACCGATCGTTTAACGGCGCCAAAAATGTGAATCTATTAACCGGGGAATCAATAAAACGGGCTTCACTTATTTGATCCAACGGATCAATTGACGCGCTCAGAGCAAAAACCAAAATTATTTTTTGTGAACGGAGTTGCAAACGACGTGTCAAATAGCACAATTTGCTGGCCAAAACTAATAACGGCTATATTATCATGGTGATCAACTGAAAATAGTTTTTTTATGTTGACTCTAGACTAAAAGAAGAATTCTGAAAAAAATCTTAACCCTTGTACTATCGGGTCAAAAATGGCACTCACTTTTTTTTTAAATCTCATAATTATTAAAATAAGAGAAGAACTAAACAGGAAGAACGAAACCCTCTACAATATTCTTTGAGTGAATGAGAATTTTGTGTCAGGTTTTTGCTTTTTTACCAATATTTCGCTTCTAAGCCAATTAATATTTTGCTTTTGGAAAACAGGCAACTTCCTGTGGCTTTTTACCCATTTTTCATAATTTCTAATGCAAAAATTATGCACACTCTGCCGCAAATAACTTGGACTATTAGCATTCTGAGTATTTTCAATAAATAATTTAAAACTGCCTCTTCTTTTTGCAACCAGACTTCGAATCAATCGGAATTACGGAAGAATAAGTTACCTGAGAAAAAAATTCATTAAAAAAAAACCCACAAAATCGGAACTCGAAATTTCTAAATTTGGATTTGGATTTGGATACATATCTCATATGAAGAAAATTTCATTGGGTTGTTTTTAGATCAGTTATCCGGGGAATTCAAATATATTATTTGTTAGTTATTAGAAAATCTCAGTATATGCTATTATATAGAATCAATAATTTTGATTTTTTTTACTAAAATTACAAGAAGGTTTATTAAGAATGACGTTTTTATTTTCTGTGGTGCCTTCAATGTAAACTTATTACAAAACTTTAATTACCATTCAGCGAGATCATATTTTTTCAATTGTTATACGCATGATTGTGAGCTTAATCAGCTGGATATTTGTTAAGTCACTTTCTATCTATAACTTAATTTTTAAAAATTATTTTTTGAAGAATGGTGTTATACTGAAATACTTAGGGTCATGTTTCATTTCGTGCGATGAATGGCTGTAATACCTGTGCTCTTGATTATCCAATTGTATCGTGTACCCCAAAAAAAGATACTGTAGAAAGACAGAAACTGGGAAAATTATAGAACTGCCATATTAAAACAATGGTTTGAGTTCAAAACAATTATGGCATATGATCTGAACTTGGATATCCTCCATGACTTTCTTACAGTTTGTGGTCAGGCTAATAGTATAAACTCTCATTTCCCCCCCTAAGGTGCTTCTCAAAATAAAGCTTTAATACAGTTGTACTCGACGGTATGCCAATTAAATTTATCCTTAGATTATACCTTATTTAATATCCTCTTTTTAACCCACATTATTAACCAATGCATAAATTGCTCCCAATGTACTGAATAGTGGTAAATTACTACAGTAATCTCTATCGCGAAAATAGCGTCTGCTTGAGAACTATACATTTAGAATTGCTACTGAAAGTAGGTAAGATATTCTCATCACTTAGTCATTAATACCGGAATTTCTCAAATTTCTGTTTTGAGCCCGTATTTATTTTCTATTTTTGTTAATAAAATTTATTGTATTTACTATCGTTGCAAATGATTTCGAAGAAATATGATCTGTAGGTGATGGGCACAAGTCTGAACCACAACGTACTGCAAGATCAGCTGAGAAGATTGCTGATGTGTTCAAAACAATCTATCAAGCACAATTCGACACCATGCTCAGCAACATGGTTTATGAAGAAGAACTTTGGCCAAAATTATGCACTAGGATTTTCATTTGTTTCCATTTTAGATTCAATTAACACAAAAGCTTCTTCTACAAGATAATTTACGCTACCGTGCATATGCCAATAGGATGTTACAGCTCGCTCATGACAACCCTATGAAGAGGCGCCTTTTTATTTGAATGAAAGGAAAGTATAGGCGGTTCTGTTCGGTTCAATCCACAAATTATTCACCTTTACATCCATTAAAACATTAAACAGTCTGGTGTGTAATTTGGTTAGAAGGAACCATTGAACCTTAATACTTTGAAAACTAAAACGGCTTACATAACTGTAATATTCACAGCAGAACGATATCGTGACATGATTGAAAACTTTTTAACGCCAGAGCTGTATACTTTGACCTTAATAAACGTGTGGTACCAACAAGACATTGCGACATCGCATACAGCGGGCGATAACAAGTTATCTCAAAAAATTATGATGTTAATTGACCTTCACAAATCAGAAATCCTTGACCAACTCAATCAAAATATTCGTGATGAAGTTAATGAAATAACGGCTAAAATGTGTTAAAATGTAAATAAAAATTTGGTAAAAAGAGTTCGAAATTTTGAGGCTAGTAGAGGTTGACATTTATCTCATATTGTATTCCATAAACCATTTATCAACATTAGATCCATTCTCTGTAATTTAACCAAAATTAATAATTCAACAAAGCGGACACCCTATACTTAGGGAAGGAACAAAACTATAAAAGTCCTAAATTTTCTTCGGTAAGTAGTAACACATTGGGCTCAAAGTTGAACTTTGAATACCAAAAATGTGCTATGGGTATTTTATAATTAGCTACAGTTGGATAAAACGCTCTAGTTAAGTTGTTTGAAACATATGCACTCTATTAAGTGGTAAACATAACGTCAACATTATAAAATTTTATGAATTTTGCTAAACCATTCGTTGCTATTTTTTAAATCGCAAAGTAATTGCTGCCTACGAGAATGATATGAGACTTTCTGAAAGTCCGATGTTAGACCAGTTCGCGGACAAAGGTGAAAACTCTGACTCCGATTAAATAAATTTTTTTTTATTCTGTCTTTTATCCTCTCACGGGGTATAGCCTCTACAAAACTATTTCTACGATTCAAATATTTCATACTCTAGCGGACGTTTCTAAGATAATCTAGAACGGCCACGTTTTTAGCTTTCCTTAAGGATTCCACTCCAATGTAAGTAATTTTCAATTCAATTTCACTTTCGACGTTTGATTTGAATGGAAATCGTATGCTGATGGCATCTGGTAAACAGTTCGACATTGGAAGTGATCTTTGGCCACCAAATTGTCAGAATTCGGCATAGACAATTGTAGGTGAATACTCGTAAATTATGTAGCAGAGTGCTGTTGGTTAACCAGTAGAGGCCTGCATGTTTCATATATGTTTCAACCACATCCCACCTTTGTATGAAAGGTAGGCGTATTTGCCTGGTAGCCTATCTTTTCATGTTCACATATTTATATTGCTTAAACCTAAAGAGCATCTGTACCGAATTTCAAGAATTTAGCGCTATTATTACTATATGTAGATAAATGGCCGCCGTTCCATCCACTGTGCGTTATAGCATTTTGAAGTTTTTCCTTGAAAGGGAGATACCACACCCACTTGTTAAAATGAGCTCACTTTTTGTCTGGTGTAAAGCCAAACTATTTCTTGCATTTGTATGAAACTTTGTTCCAATACCTTAAATACTTCACTCAGTAAAGTATTGAAATTTTTTGCATATATTTTATGAGAGGTCTTCTTGTTTAGTGCTATTTCAAACCATTTCAAGTACTTGCGTAAAATCGGATGCATTTTGTTGAGTAACTTCTTCAGTGCGGAATGACAAAATTAATATACCCTCAATGTAGGGTATAAAAATGGTTGTTCGAGCATCTCTTTGGAAGTATTAAGTTGGTATTTAAAATCAGACTTCCATGAGGAATGACCAATATAAGAAATAAAATACAAATCATATGCTGCGAACACAATTAAATTATATGTGTATTAGAGTGTTTTCTTTTAGTATTTTTTTTTTTTTTTTTGACCAATATTTTAGCATTGGATCTAACAATTGTTCTGTCACAATTTTAGCTTCTTAGTAAACCTGTAAACGGCGCAAAGTTTGTTTCTCATTCAATTGAAATTGAACAACAAAACGTTCTTACTAAAACATAGAAAAAATCTACCTTAGGTGCCAAGATATAGCATTTTAGGTATTTCAGTTGTATGGCAGGTGCCACACTATGTTGGCTAATCCATTCGGATCCGATTGGTCAATGTTTTGGCATTGAACCTAAAGAAAATTCTCCAAAAATTTTAGCTTCCTCAATCAAACCTGTGAACGGCGCAGTTTGTTTTTTTATTTAATTAACAAGGGAAAAGGACATGACAGTAAAACTGATGAGAGATTTTTTACACGTTTTATTAAAAACGTCGTCTTTTCCATGTTAATTAAGTGGAAAACAAACTGTTTGCCCCGTTTACGGGTATGATCTAAGTAGGAGAATTTTGTGAGAATTGTTTTTAGATACAATGCTAAAACCTTGGCCAAAAGAATAAGAAAAATATAAAAAAAAATTCAGAAAAAAACACCCTAATATATATGCAGTATATTTTATTACCAGATATATCTGTGCGCAGGTTTATGGTCAACTTTGACATATTTTCTAGTACAAGTTCAATCAAAGTCGAGAATAAACTTTTGTCAGTAATCTTTTGTAAGTCAAAACGATTACGTAAACTAAACAATGGCTAATCAAACAGAAATATGTACATAGTTCGGTTCATTAAAACAAATATATCATAAATAAATTATGTAAATCAATATTTAATTACGGTTTGCTTTGCAGTTGGTAACTTCTTGACGATTTCTGCAACTTAGTTTATCAATGTCGAACCAATAGCCTGAGCGGCACTTTAGTCGCTGTGGTTTGCCTTGTAAGCAGACATAAAATCGGCGACAGTGTTTGGTATCATAAAGACGTGTACCATCAGTAAGTAAAGAACAATCACCTTTGCTGATTAGAGGAGATGCAGGAATTGGCACCTCTTTGGGAGGTTCAGTAACTGAAACTGCTGTTGGTTTTACAGTTGAGCATGCAGTAGTTGTGGTGGAACAAGGTGTTGTTGTGGTGGAACAAGGCGTTGTTGTGGTGGAACAAGGTGTTGTGGTGGTAGAACAAGTTTTTGTTGTTGTGGTGGAAGAACAAGTTGTTGTTGTTGTGGTGGTAGAACAAGTTGTCGTTGTTGTGGTGGTAGAACAAGTTGTTGTTGTTGTGGTGGTAGAACAAGTTGTCGTTGTTGTGGTGGTAGAACAAGTTGTTGTTGTTGTGGTGGTAGAACAAGTTGTTGTTGTTGTGGTGGTAGAACAAGTTGTTGTCGTTGTGGTGGTAGAACAAGTTGTTGTTGTTGTGGTTGTAGAACAAGTTGTTGTTGTTGTGGTGGTAGAACAAGTTGTTGTTGTTGTGGTGGTAGAACAAGTTGTTGTCGTTGTGGTGGTAGAACAAGTTGTTGTTGTTGTGGTGGTAGAACAAGTTGTTGTCGTTGTGGTGGTAGAACAAGTTGTTGTTGTTGTGGTGGTAGAACAAGTTGTCGTTGTTGTGGTGGTAGAACAAGTTGTCGTTGTTGTTGTTGTTGTGGTGGTAGAACAAGTTGTTGTTGTTGTGGTGGTAGAACAAGTTGTTGTTGTTGTGGTGGTAGAACAAGTTGTTGTTGTTGTGGTGGTAGAACAAGTTGTTGTCGTTGTGGTGGTAGAACAAGTTGTTGTTGTTGTGGTGGTAGAACAAGTTGTTGTCGTTGTGGTGGTAGAACAAGTTGTTGTTGTTGTGGTGGTAGAACAAGTTGTCGTTGTTGTGGTGGTAGAACAAGTTGTCGTTGTTGTGGTGGTAGAACAAGTTGTTGTTGTTGTGGTGGTAGAACAAGTTGTTGTTGTTGTGGTGGTAGAACAAGTTGTTGTCGTTGTGGTGGTAGAACAAGTTGTCGTTGTTGTGGTGGTAGAACAAGTTGTTGTCGTTGTGGTGGTAGAACAAGTTGTTGTTGTTGTGGTGGTAGAACAAGTTGTTGTCGTTGTGGTGGTAGAACAAGTTGTTGTTGTTGTGGTGGTAGAACAAGTTGTTGTTGTTGTAGTTGTTGTGGTGGAACAAGTTGTTGTTGTTGTTGTCGTAGTAGTTGTTGTGGTTGTTGTAGTGGAACAAGGTGTTGTTGTCGTAGTTGTTGTAGTCGTAGTGGTAGTTGTGGTCGTAGTGGTTGTTGTGGTCGTAGTAGTAGTTGTTGTTGTAGTTGTTGTTGTAGAGCAAGTAGTAGTTGCAGTTGAGGTGGAAGAAGGAGTTGTAGTAGTCGTTGTTGTTACAGGAGAAGATGGTGTTGTTGTGGGACATGGTGGTGTTGTTATCGGGCAAGAAGGTGTAGTTGTTGACGGAACTTTTGAAGGACATTCCGTTGATTTTACTTGATTTTCAGATGCTGGAATAATAGGAGGCGAAGGTGTAAACCTTTGGCCATTTCGTGTGCAATCAACTTGAGTCGCAAAATAACAAACTTTAATATTTTCATCAAAGTAGTAACCACGACCACAATTTTTTCGAATCGCTTGTCCTTTATAACATTTATAGAAGTGTGAACAATCTTCGGGATCAGGTAGAAGGTCTCCATTTTTATATGACTTGCAGTCGGGCGAAGTGCGTCTGGCAGCAGAACTCAAATCGGCGGCCACAAATAGGATGACAAGAAAAAAATATACTGAAAAAAATAATTACTTTGAATTCTTACTACTGTTCTCTTTGCTTTTTCATAATGGTTACATACCAGGTTTCATTGCGTTTTCAATACGGAAACGCTTTGGACTGAAGGTTATTAAGCTAAATTTGTCACAACTGTGCTGACATTGAGATTTTACCTTGGCTTTTATACGAATGCTGTGCAGTTTGGTCAATGGGTAAAATATTTGTGAACACTCAAGTTTTTCGTTAAGATAAATTTTACAAGTTGTCATCATAGCACAAGTAAGTAATCTACATAAAACTGCACTCTTCTAATTAGAAATAGGTAGGTACGTACTCTAGATACATATAATTCATTTTGTGATATTACAATGAGCAAATACTAGTTATGGTATTCGCTTGCAGAAGATATTGCAAAAGAGTTTTTTATTCTAAAATAATAAGCAGGGAATGCTTTTGCCATACTACTCGTATATTCCCGTTTAGTGGCATTTCGATAACGTAGTACTAAAATGTTTTTTTTTTTGTCTTCAAATAAATCTTACTTTCTTTTGCCTGAATACAAATATCTAAGCCAAATTAGAGCTTAGCATGTGAGTTACTTCGACTCATTATCACACTCGCTCACGATGGATTTTTTCGATTTATGCAAGGAAATTTTACTTTGACTCATACTTACATATCTAAGCGAACTCTCACGATAAATAACTATGTACTATAATTGTTTTTAAGCGATTACTTCCTAAAGCTACAGTGGCTCACAGCTTATTTGATGCAGTGCATACTTTTAACTTCAATGCTCTGTAACTTTGAACCTAAGTGGAATATTAAAAAAATTTTGATATCATTTGAAAGAACAAAAGCTGTTGTTTAAAAAAAATGTTTATTTATTGTAAAGAAATATTACCTGAAATTTTTATAATAAAAAATCGAAATAAACTACTAATTTTCATGTCACAGCTTATTTGATGCAGACAGGTATAAATTGAAAAACATTGTTTAAAATAATGATTTTGTAATTTTAAATACATATGTAGTATGGTAGCCTCTTTGGTCATCTACAGCTTAAAGATGGTTTGGCATCGAAGCTGCAAGTTTTTTATTGGTATCTGGCAAATTATAGCTCCACTCAGTTTTAAGTGCCTTTTTTAGGTCGTTTTTTTTTGAAATGTTGTGTATTCGAAAATTTTTATCCAAAATCGCCCATAAATTTACAAGCACATTTAAGTCAGGTGACTATGCTGGCGGTGCCATCAAATAAGGGCACATGTATATTAACCAGAATTGAACTATGACCGCTTTGTATTTTCCGATTTTTATCTTGGTAAAACCGTTAATTTGTCTGCATGCCCAGATTTTCGGCACTCTGCAACAAATTGACACTTATAATCTGAAGACACTTATCCATACTAAAAATTTTTTTCATATTCCACTTAGTTTCAAAGTTACAGAGCATTGAAGTTAAAAGTATGCACTGCATCAAATAAGCTGTGAGCCACTGTATATGAATTGTAATTGTTTTTTTTATCAACACACCACAGTTTGAGTAGGTTTTCACCCAAAAGTTCATATTATTATTAATTTTTCCACTTTGTTTGTTAAGTACCCGGCGGTTTATTTTCGAAAGAATAATTCGTGCAAATTGACTAATGTTTCAGTTTGTTGTAATTTATGTTGTCTTAATCATAAATCTATGTGGGCTTAAGACTATTTATAAACAGATTAGACATATCTTTAATTTTTGATTCTCTATACCTCGTTCATAACTCAGACTTGTGACCTTACCTATAGACTTTTGATTAAGACGACATCAACTATATCTTTTAATGATTTCAGTCAATTGTCTTATATCATTACCCAAGTCTGAGTTTTTAACAGTTTAAGAGTTATCGTGAAAACTTGAAACTTGAATATACAGTGGTCGGCATATATATTTTGACAAATATGTGCGTTTTAGTGTTCTTTCTGCAATGGCTAATTGTCAATGCTAACGGTACTATATACTTATGTAAAAGAAATAACACATGCTAGGTGTCAAAAAGAGCAAAAAAGCTGCGTATTTTCTCTGCTGATTTAAGTGCTGCAGTATATTTAAAAGATAAGAAACCATTTTGTGGGTGGCATAAGTATTTTGACAATTTGGAATCAAAAGTTGGGTGACGCATCTATTTCCGGAGATATAGAAATCAGAAGTCGGGGATATAGCTTTTAATGAAATAATTTGGGAACCCCTGGATCAACTTTCAAAATATGGATGTCATATGAAAGATAATTTAATGAACTATAATATAAAGTCATAAAAATTTGAAATTTCAGCTATAGTTTTTGAAGATTTTCGAGATATTACAATTTATTTAAGTTTCTGGTCAATTTATTTTGTTAAAAGCGTTATTTTTTTGGAAAAGTTTTTATTCAGTAAACATTTGAATTAATACATAAGAAAGCGCATTTTATGTCCTTTCAAATGGTGTGCTATTCTAAGCTGGTTTTCTTGGATTTCCGGATTTTTTAAGGAAGGAAAGTGAACAAGCTCTAGAAATTTCCTTAACCTAGGCATAAATAATATTGTGCATATATAGACTGTTGAACAAAAAGACATGAACTACCTCATACTAATCTGCGATACTTGGTACATAAAATATAGGGTGCTTTTCTGTACTATAGATATATATAGTACTTATCTCTAAATAGGGGTTTTTCAGTCAAAAAGTCATTCAAAAACGTTTAAGAATATATTTTGAAATTAAAGGACAAAGCCCTGCGATTATGTTGTCAAAAGAAGTTAGCTCTTGTCCGAGATCTTTGAGACCTTATCTATAAGAAAAATTCTAGATACCTGGCGAAATTCTCAAATCAGATATGTCACTCTTTCTCTGTGAAACCAAAAACGCACACATGGCTAGTAGCTCAGTTTCACAGCCTTATAAAGAGTGTTCAAATTTCAGGAATCTTTTTAAATTTTAAATAAAACACATAAATTGTGTGAAATATTTATATATAATATTTTTATTGGAAATTAAAGTAAATTGAAATGAATGAATGGAAAAGATTGTCGTTCAAGTAACCTCGTCTGCTAGTTCGGCAGCCTGTCTATCTTTTACTAAAATTTTTAATAACTTCGAGATATTATTCGATTATTAAACTTCTCCTTCAAAAGATCGATTGATTCCGTTGCTGTGAGGCAAATTGCACCGTCCTGTTGAAACCACATATTCTGCACATCAATGCCCTTCAATTGACTCCACAAAAAGTTTCAAATCATCTCTCGATATCGAGCATGAAGGTCACAGTAATTGAATTGCCATTTTGATTTTCGAAAAAATATGTAATAATTACTCAGCAACAGTTGTGCTAACTACTGCGATATTTTCACTTGAGCGGCGACTACAATAGTAAGCTCTGCTTCTATGATCCTGAACTGACCCAGTTTCTTCAGAATTATCAATGATAAGTTTAAGAGCACGGTTTTTCGGAGCATTTTTTTACCGTATTTTGAACGAAATACTCTTCCAACTATATTTTTTCTATTCAATTCTATATGTTCTATTGGGCAAAACATCTAGCCACTTTCATATGATTGGTTGTGCATTGTTGGGAAATTTTCGAAGAGCCTTTTCGTGATGCTCACTTAAGCTTAGATTACGAGCGATTTTCTCTGCTCCTGTCGCGAGACCGTTGGTACGAGCTCCTTTATTATGTAGACATTAAATCTCTTGTCGATTATATGCAGTGTGTTATCTCTTATCATATCATTGGACCGGAGCCCGACAGCTACAAAAATTGCTGATCCAGCTCTTCATATTTGTCAGTATATGATACATACATACATACTATATGCGAAGACACACGAAAAAATTTTGCAAAGTTGAAATATTCGATAAAAAATGCAACAGTAGCACTTTCAATACAATGTGGACTACGTTCCTCTTCCGCCGCTTGATCCTAGTATAGGCTTTCTTCCATACACGCCATTCAAGAAATTCACATTTCAATGAACGTTAAGATTAGAATGCAAGTACAAGAACACTCGAACTTCAGCCCAACACTTCATTATCAAACGTTGGAGTTGAGTTCAAGTGGTAATTAAAAAGGATACAGTAGAATTTCAGATTTTTTGGCTTATAAACGATTTTTTCGAAGACTATTGGGTTTATTTCATACCTATCATTTTCATTTCGGTCACCCTATAAAATAAAATCACAAAATCCATTAAATTTCATTACTTGCACTTATTTATTTTTTTAATTTATTTCTAATTGGTATATATGATATACTTTTTTTTTGTCTTAATGAAACATCGTACTTCCTAAAGCCATATGAATTAGAGTTTTTTTAAATTTATTTTTGTATACGATTTCGTCGAGATGCTGGACAGTTTTTCACTAAACGCCTAGGATTGCACAGTAAACGTTCGCTATCAAACCATTGACCTGGATCACAATAGTTTGTAATGGCTTTACCATTCAAGCATACATAATATTTGTTACATCTCTTGGCATCACGAACGTATGTTCCGTTTGGTGCATTTTCACAAACTTTAGGTCCGAGTGATTGATTCTCTTGCTTTTCCTGTTGCTCTAAAGCAATTGATGATTCGACGGTTCGTGGTTTTTCCAAATCCGTACTTGGTAAACAATTTATGCACTTTACCAAATTTTTGAAATTGCAAACCCGTTTGTTGGTGTCGAAAAACAGTCCCTTCGGACAGTGCTGTGCAATGGCTCGTCCATGTAGGCAGATGTAGTATTTACTACAATCCGCGGTATCACGTATGTAGGCACCGGTTTTGTGCTCCCCACAATTTGGTGGTTGGGACCGACAGTTAATTAATTGATTAGGTTGATTTGGTTGATTAGGTTGATTTGATTGATTAGGTTGATTTGGTTGATCTGGTTGATTAGGTTGATTTGGTTGATTAGGTTGATTTGGTTGATTAGGTTGATTTAGTTGATTAGGTTGATTTGGTTGATTAGGTTGAGTTGGTTGATCAGTATGAATTATTGGAGCATTGGTAGAACCACTTACTACTTTATTTGATTTATCCTTGCAGCTACAGGGTGTACAAGGAGTTGTGGTCGTTGGTTTTCCTTGACAAGGCGTTGTTGCTGTTGTTTTTGGAGCACAAGCGGTTGTTGCTGTTGAAGTTGTTGTAGTTGCTGTAGAAGTCGTAGTGCTAGTTGAGGTTGTTGTTATAGTCGATGTAGTGGTTGTTGTTGAAGCAGTAGTAGTTGTTGTTGTAGCGGTAGTTGTTGTTGTGGTAGAAGAAGTTGTGGTGGATGTTGTAGTAGTACTTGCTGTTGTTGTGGTAGTTGTAGATGTTGTCGGTGTAGTTGTGGTGTTTGTTGTTATGGTAGCTGTTGTTGTTGTGGAACAAGTTGTTGTTGTTGGTGTTGTAGTAGTTGTGGTTGTTGTTGTAGTAGTTGTAGTAGTTGTGGTTGTTGTTGTAGAAGTAGTTGTGGAAGTTGTTGTTGTGGTTGTTGTTGTAGTAGTACTTGTGGTGGTAGATGTCGTTGTAGGGGAACAAGTTGTTGTTGTTGGGGTGGTTGTAGTTGTTGTAGTGGTAGTAGTTGTAGTTGTTGTAGTTGTTGAGGTGGTTGTAGTTGTAGTAGAAGTTGTTGTAGGGGTGGTTGTTGTTGATGTTGTAGTAGTTGTGGTCGAACAAGTCGTTGTTGTGGTAGTTGTTGAGGCGGTTGTAGTTGTTGTTGTGGTAGTTGTTGAGGTGGTTGTAGTTGTTGTTGTTGTTGTTGTTGTTGAGGTGGATGTAGTAGTTGTAGAACAAGTTGTTGTTGTTGCAGTGGTTGTGGTGGTAGTAGATGTTGTTGTAGTAGATGTACTGGTTGTTGTAGTAGTTGTTGTTGTAGATGTTGTAGTGGTAGAACAAGTTGATGTTGTTGTAGTTGTTGTGGTTGTAGTTGTTGTGGTTGTAGTGGTAGTCGTTGTTGTGGTTGATGAAGTGGTAGTCGTAGTTGTTGTTGTAGTTGTTGTTGTCGTAGTTGTTGTTGTTGTCGTTGTTGTTGTAGTTGTTGTTGTCGTTGTTGTTGTAGTTGTCGTTGTTGTGGTAGAACAAGTTGTTGTAGTTGATGAAGTGGTAGTTGTAGTAGTTGTTGTTGTAGATGTTGTAGTGGTGGAACAAGTTGTTGTAGAAGTTGTTGTTGTGGTAGTTTTTGTTGTCGTTGTTGTTGTTGTCGTTGTAGTTGTTGTTGTAGTAGTTGTCGTTGTAGTGGTAGAACAAGTTGTTGTGGTAGGTGTAGTCGTTGTAGTGGTTGTTGTTGTAGTGGTTGTAGTTGTAGTGGTGGAGGAAGTTGTTGTGGTGGTAGTTGTTGTTGTGGTGGTGGTGGTGGTTGTAGTGGTAGTTGTTGTCGTTGATGTTGTTGTCGTTGATGTTGTGGTCGTGGAGCAAGTGGTAGTAGTAGTAGTAGTAGTAGTGGTTGTTGTTGTAGTTGTGGTTGTGGTTGTAGTTGTGGTTGTAGTTGTGGTTGTAGTTGTGGTTGTAGTTGTGGTTGTAGTTGTTGTTGTGGTAGTAGTTGTCGTTGTAGTGGTAGAACAAGTTGTTGTAGTAGATGTAGTGGTTGTAGTGGTAGTTGTTGTTGTGGTGGTGGTAGTTGTTGTCGTTGATGTTGTGGTGGTGGAGCAAGTGGTTGTAGTGGTTGTTGTAGTTGTTGTAGTAGTTGTTGTTGTTGTTGTAGTAGTTGTCGTTGTAGTAGTTGTCGTTGTAGTTGTTGTCGTTGATGTTGTGGTGGTGGAGCAAGTGGTTGTTGTCGTAGTAGTAGTAGTGGTTGTTGTTGTGGTTGTAGTTGTGGTTGTTGTTGTGGTTGTTGTTGTGGTTGTAGTTGTGGATGTAGTTGTTGTTGTTGTTGTTGTTGTTGTGGTGGTAGAACAAGTTGTTGTAGTGGTTGTTGTAGTTGTTGTTGTTGTAGTAGTTGTTGTAGTAGTTGTTGTTGTTGTAGTAGTTGTCGTTGTAGTAGTTGTCGTTGTAGTAGTTGTCGTTGTAGAGGTAGAACAAGTGGTTGTAGTAGATGTAGTAGTTGTTGTGGTGGTGGTAGTTGTTGTCGTTGAAGTGGTAGTTGTTGACGTTGTGGTGGTGGAACAAGTTGTTGTTGTTGGATTGGTTGTGCTCTCACCTGATGTTGAGGTAGCTGATGAGCTTTCACACGGTTTTATAGTGGTAGGTGTTGTTGTAGATGTTGGTCTAATAGGTGGCCTACACGTTGTAGTACCCGTCGTTTGTGGTTGAGTAGGTTTTGGAGGAGGCTCTTCATTACAGGGACGACCTGGTTTTTTCGGTTCTTCTGGAGATGGTCGTGGTGTAGGTTCCTGGCCAGGCCTTTCTGGTAACTCCGGTTTTTGTGGCGGTGGTCCTGATGGATTATGATTCGATGGATGATCTGGGCGTCCTGGAAGTTCAGGACGATATGGAGGTCTTGGTCGATATTGTGGTACATTTGACTGAGAGCCGGCACATGAACACGGTTTTGAAGGCAAAAATGGCAGTATGGGTGGGTGTATATTTGGTGAACTTGGATGCTCTAATGATTGGTGTTGCGAATTGGAAGAGCAACTGCAAGGCGGACATTTCCCAATAACGCAACGCTGCTGTGGCTCATGGAATCTGAAGCCAAATCCACAGTTCTCAATGTATGTACCAAAAGACCCTAAGCAAATAAAATACCCTTGGCAATCACCAGGGTCTTGGACTTTATAGCCTACTTGACGTCCAGCACAAGCGTCATGTGCGATAGCTTGTGGTACCACAAGGATACCAATAACAAAAGCATATACTATAAGAGAAAGAGTGAATAATAAATTTAAGTGCACTTTGGTCGGAGTAGAATTTTTTTACTTACAAATCAGCATTTCTTTCAGCACGGCTGTCTGTCAGATGAAGAAATTCCGATGCTAATGCAAGGGTCTTCAGAAATTCAGACTATTTATTGTAAAACATTACAGCAAACTTTTTACAATTACAGTAAAGTAAATTGGAAAAGTATTTTAAATAAATTAAAGTCAAATATGTACATTTTTTATGAAACTATTTTAAGCACTCACAAGGTGGGCAATAATGTAACCAGCGCCCTTTTAACTTAATTATACTTCTATTTCAATTTCAATATGTGCATTGAACTAAAAACATTAGAATACTCTCATGCTTATCGGAAAACATCATGTTGTCTAGCTGGGGAAACAGAATTCAAGTAGGCTTTGTAAATTACTTACTATACTTTCTCAGTTTTACAATTGTTCCGATAAAAGAAAAATCATTTAGATATGAAGAACAGGTGTACTGAATATCATAAATTTTTTCATTACGTTAGGTTAGGTAAAGTAGGCAGTTTGCCAACCAAACGATTATTACGGTAAACTATCTTTTCACGATGCTCTCGAATTGATCGAAGTCACCGAGAGTTTTGCATGAATATGGTGCATTATCCACTACGCTCAATTCGTTAAGTGCTTTTGCAATGAGTTAGTGATGACATTAATTTTAAGTACAGAGCTTTTGCACCGTGTTCTGTTTGTTCTTATCCATGCAGCCACTATAGTAATCCAAGATTTTTAATCAAAATTTCGATCTTTTGTTGAACGTTAAAAAATTATTGCTTTTCTTCTGTATCCAAGTTAGCCTTTAAGATAGATTGGTGAGTGAGACAAGCGCGATGTCACTGTCTTACTCCTCTCCAGAAAATAAGCCGACACCAACAACGAGACGGGTGTTCAGGTGATTACTATTTTCAGTAAATCGTCGACAATCGCACAATATATGTTTATTAATATGTACATCTTTTGATCCAAAATGAACACTTTGATAACATATGTATGTATGTCACGATCACCAAACTCACATATTGTGAACATTTTTCAATAAGTGAAAATATGGAAGATACTTCATTTGTAAATGGTAATTCTTGGAAATAAGTACTGCAACTATTTTTTTAAAAGAATGCTATAAGACCTACCTACCTCTGATCCTCAACCTTTTCGCGGTGTCATTGCAAGTAGCGTTATACTATAGCTATTTTCAAAAATATAAAAGATTTATTATGAATTATTCACTTTTTTGTGATTTTTTACGACTTGATGACTGGCCTATCGTTTGATGCCAATAACGTTTATTCTAGTTATGCCTAATCATAATTGATAAGTTAAACAAGCAATATTTTGTTTATCGCAATTACAGAAGATTGTCTTCAACTTTGTAGGTAAGAAACTTGTTCAGATTTAGGTCATATTCTGCAAATTCCATTAAAAATTACTACTTTAAATCAATATTTATAAGGAATTTTCAACGCTATCTTATTTTCATTATATAGAGAATTGTAGTATCTAATTGGTATAAGACGTTGGTATTATCATTGTCTCAAATAATTGTTTTGCGAAGATTAAAAAAAAATTTTTGAGTTTTGTTTTATTAAATTTATTTTTCGGATTACAGGGTCAAGCATAAATTTTTATGCTATAGAAAGCACCAGACAAGGCCTAAAGTCACATATGACGAGAAATGTTGCAAAACGTAAATAAGTCGCAGAACTTTGAAAAAGTCGACAAATAGCGAAAAAGGTCAAAAATGCAGTTAAGTCGAAAAAGGTCTCAAAAATTGGAATATTTTGAAGAAGGCGAAACATTTTGATAAATGACGAAAAACACAAAAAATGCTCTAAGAATAAAAAGCTTTCAAAATCGACAAGTTTTAATAAAGTTGAAAAAACAAAATTGAACATGCAGAGGAAATTTATGAGGAAATTTTTAAAAATAGATTGCCTTGCGTTATTGACACAAAACATTGTAGACACAGTGAACAAAAGGCATAATAAATATCTGTAATAAGGCAGGTAGCGTGGCTTAGGGGTTAGGACTATGAACTGTCAGTCCAAACGCTTTTTTTCTAAAAGCACGGTTTAAATTTAAAAGTAGGAAGCAGGATAAGTTGGTTTTAAATATTTAAAAGCAGGTTTTAAAGTAACATTTATTTTCATTGATATCAATAAAAAATAAAATTTTGAACTTACGAGTATCGCACCCATGCACTGTGGGCTACGAGTTCACAGTCCTAATCCCTAGGCCACGCTGCCTGTTCACTGTGTCTACAGTGTTTTGTGTCTACAGTGTTTTGTGTCTACAATATTTTGTGTCAATTACGCAGGGTAATCTATTTTTAAAAATTTTCTCATAATTTAATGAAATTTTTAATTTTTTTCATGGGGTCACTCTGTATGTTCGATTTTAGATAAAATCTAAGTTTTAACTTTTGCGACTATAGCTACGGGCTATTGTATTTGGTCTAATTCAAGGTTGGGAAGAAGAATCCGTATCAGGAGCTCTGTAATGCGTTGCGAAAGCAATGCGATACGCAATTATTAATAGCACTGCTTTCGTATCGCTTTACAGAATGGGGCTCTTAATAGCTTGTTCAAAATTCCAAACAAAAAGTCACAACGTTATGTCAGAAAGACATTGTATTATTAATATACGTAATCAAAGGTCCTGACAAAAATTCAACTCGCCGAGGTCATTAAAAAACTGAAGCTACTTGACCGAAAATAACTGGCAAGTGTTTGTCCGAACATATTGTTTATTGATCAAATAAATACCCAATGCATTATCATGAAGTAGATCAATCAGTGGTAAACTGCGTTATAAATATCTATTTAGATTTCATCGTCAAGAGCAACGCTTTTAAACGCAATGTTTCTGCAATACATTGCACAGGCGAGGTACATACTGTAAAATCATTAAACTCATCAGGACTCAATGTAAAGACTATAAATAGTCATACTCTATATAATTTTTTCAATCCGATACGATTAAGGTATATTTTTTTTAGATATAAAAGTGTATAAAGAAAACACGGTATATGGGAGAATGTAATCCAAAGCAGTTTACAGAATCTCTTCAAACAATTCCGAAAATTTATCAAAAGTGTACTCAATGTAGCGACTCTATTTATTGACCCTGTACATTCGTATCTATATTTAACGTTGCTATAAAACACATGATATTTCAATAGCTTAAATCATTTCAACGTAATACATTGGTATAACACAATATTGCAAGTGTCTGCCGAAAATATTTGAAATGAACTTTCAAAGGACACTACCAATAAGTGCTGTAATTTTAAGTTTGATTGCGGTTTGTGTACAAGCTAAACATATAGCGGAATGTGATGGCGCTCCAACAGGTTATATGAATAATCCAAGCAATTGTAGCGAATATATTTATTGTGATGGTGAAAATTCCATCTATTGTTCTGGAGACTGTTCAACAGAACTTGATTGCGATATTGAGGTATCAACTCAAACAACAACAACAACAACATTAACATCAAATGTAACAACATCAGGTACAGATTCAACTTTAACCACTCAATCCCAATCATTTAGTGCATCACCTACAATTGGTGAAACAACAACAAGTGTCACAACTTCTACTGCGGTTAGTGTGCGAGAAATGTGCAGAAAGGGTACTAATGCCAAATATCCTTACTCAAATAATTGCAATTATTTTTACCAATGTATTGACGGATATCTACTATTGCAACAATGTCCTTTCGGATATGGCTGGGATGTGGATAGTGCAAAGTGCATGGAAATGAAAAAAGTTCATTGTGAACAGCAGTAATTTGTAAATCATACTTCTTTTTTTGAATATTTGTGTACAATATAGAAATCGATTTTAATAAATAGATGTGATTTCAATAAATATAATGTTTCAGTAAATATATACATTTTCTTTTTGTTGTTGTAAGATATAGATACCTATGTGGAATTGTCAGAATCTCATCCACTTAAGCTTTTCATTCTTTTCAATGCAGTTTGGCTGGTCAAAGGAAAGCGTCATGAGAAACCTTATTCTACAAAGTTTTAAATTGGTTTTACTTTTTTTCTCAAACGCCAGACGCCAAAAAATTCGAGTTATAGACTTTTCGACTTATGGAGGACTTCGACTTAAGCGAATTTTGTCAGGAAATGTTCGACTTGTAGAGGTTAAGATTTATTCCTACTAATGCTGTACATTGTCGGCATATTCTTAAAGCCGGTCTCTTATTTTTCTTCGAGCAATAGAGGTAATTCGTTTTAAATAATCGAGTTGTATGTTCAAGACGCAAAGGTCAAATTTATTTTTTCGAGTTATAGAGGGAAAATATGTACTGAATTTATTTGTAGGGACTCACTAATTATTCGACTTATAGAGGAATCAGATTTCGAGCAATTGAGGTTTTGGTGCTTGAAGGGAAGGGAACACAATATTTTTTCGAGTTTGGGAGGTTTTCGACTTATCGAAGTTCGACTTAAAGAGGTTCCACTGTAGCTGTAATTTCATAATTCAGTTAATACAATGCAATGGAAGGAAATACAACCTCAGGAAGAGAGACATGTAGCATTTCATTTTAGCATAAGCCAATAAATGCTTTACAAGTCTAACAATGAAATAAAATGTAAAGTTCATAAGGCCGGTCACCATCATCATCGATCACCAAAAACTGCACAAAAAAATAAGCAAAGAGGGCAATACCTCTTTGAAAGTACTGGCAATATCTGGAGAGTTGAATTGGGCAATTTTCAAGCCATTATTTTACATAATTTTGTAGGCTGCTTTCGCAAAAAAAAAATCTTTAATATTCTGAAAAGAATCTTGCCAGCGATAGTTTCCTGATTGGTGAATTCACCAAAGAAGAGGTGAAGAGCTTCCTTTAATAAGGCAGCGTTATAACATCTGATTCAGGTATACATGCTAGAATTAACAAAGCGAGAAGCATCTTTGCGCTCCTTTATAATATCTGACACTCTTCGTTCCTGTCAACAACACAAAGCTCTACAGTTTCAAGTCGAAAGTGAAGCAATTCTTTTGTGCGTCTGTCCAACATGATTTGCCACACAATTAACGTTAGCGTTTACCAACAATTATTTTTGCCGAATTTTGATATGTCAGTGGCCCAGAATAATATCGTCAATATCGAGTTGCTCATCAGTTGCCGATAATATTCGAATTTCATACAAGTCAAACAGCGAAAATTGAAAAGAATATGATGTACAATGCATTGGAGTCGAAGCTTCAAGTTAACAGAAAATGCTAACGTCCTATATTACTAAGGCACTCGCTCAGAATCGTATACGATAGAAGAGTTACGTGGGTGAGCTATGCTTCATTAGAATATGAATAAAGAGAAGAAGAATGATAACAGATTCAGCAGTATTAGCGGAGTTTCCGATGGTAGTTTAACATTTTTTAATATTGCATATTTTTAATATACACGATAATTTTATAGATTTACGTTGGTCACAGCAGTGTAAATTCCATACTTCCAAATATTTAAATAAACAAACCTAAATACCTAAAATAAAATGAACCTATGTACACTCAAGAATGCGCATAACAATTTACTTAACTATAGATCAAAGTTCGTTTAAAGCTTCCGGTAAAAATAAAAATGTACATAATTCTCAAAATTTTATCTGAATTGTTTTTTTGTTTTGTCTACACAAAACTGCATATTGCTTAACATATGTACATCACTGATGCTTACGAAAGCGTCAATATCTCAATAATGAACGAATTATAAAGTCATGTTTTGCTTTGGCATAAACTGATAAGATATTTCCACATACTATGTTGTTGTGAATGTACTCGTATGCTGATAATGGTTAACGGTAATTTCCAAATTTGTATAGCTTAAATTCAACGAAAACTTCTTTGAATTTTTTTTTATATTTAGGCAATGGAAATTGCAATATAACGTTTAGTTGAAAATAAACCTGACTGGTAACTTGACGTTAAAATATCATCGCTTAAACTAAAAAAAATCATCTTAAGATTTAGTAGATTTTTAATTCAGCATTTAGATCAAATAAGAAATGTTTCCAAGTAACAAATTTCAATTAGTTTTCAAGGCTTTAGTTGTGCTAGTAATTTTAAGGACTGCAGATTGTGAAACATTTGCAGAATGCGAAAATGTACCAGATAGAACGTTTACAGCAAGCACAAAGAGTTGCAGTGTTTATATCTACTGTAATGGGGATGAGTCATTTGAAGGTGAATGTGATGATGCCAGCTACTTCAATGATGAAGAAAAAGTTTGTGATGACAAAGAACTCGTAGACTGTCGTATCGAAGATGACAATGATAACAATACAAATTCAACGCCAACTACAATTTCAACAACAATCACTACCACAACGACAATTTCGCCTATAACTAACAGCACATTATCATCAACAACAACGGTAAATACTACAAATGCAAATAACTCTACAGCCGAGCCAGTGTTGAGCACAGTAACTGTTATCAGCACACTGCCCACTACAACCACAACTACAATAGTTACATTTACTAATTGTCCAACTGTGGATAATCCATTTCAAATTGTATTTTTGGCCAGTTCAAAGTCTTGTAGCGAATATTTTATTTGTATCAATGGTAGACCAATCGCAATGTTCTGCTCAGGCATGTTGCATTTTAATTCTATAACTGGAAAGTGTGACTATCCTGAAAATGTCAGATGTTTGGTAAGTACATATTTGGATTTTACCTGGTGCATGTTTTTGTTAATATTGTTTATTCACAACAGCCTGATTATTCGAAACCAAAGGAGCAATGCAGTCGGAACATTGTCGATTATTATCCTCATATAAGTAATTGCAATTATTTCTATCTATGCCAAAATGGTTTTCTGATGCTGCAACAATGTCCACTTTCTTTCGGTTGGGATATCGAAAAACGTAATTGTATCGCAATGAATATAGCCAAATGTTATGCATGAGAAAGAAATTATTTTGTTTTGTTTTATTGACTGAAAAACGATTCTGAAGATTAAAATAAAGGCTAGAAGACTTCACATAGTTATAGTCTTTTTTTTGTCTTAAGTGGCACAGCCGATGAAATAATTAGCAGACCGTGTTTAACGTGCAATTTAATATAAAAAATTGTGTTAAGGCCTTTAATGTTTTTTTTCATAAATGCAGATTTATTATTATAACGCGATTTAAAGTTAGGTACATAGTTTGTAGTTTCTGCTGTCCATCTTATTCGTTCTTAGATAAAATCGTTAAAGTTCGCTAGACCTAGTAATCTTATGCCTCACGTTCAGCTGGAACAAATATTCTGTTTTCTTTTGATTGATTAGACAGGAGAGACAAGCGTTAATTACCAGAGAAACAGTGTTAAGACCAATATCTATAATCCACACACTAGTCTTAAGAAATGAGTTAATTGTAGAGCCAGAGGCTCTGATCAGCCATCGACATTAGCTATTCGAATTTATAGTCGACTGACTATCTGCTCAGCTAGGTATGGACCTAATTGATGGTATTCCAATTTTGAGTAGATTATTTTATGACGTGATCCTTAGTCAGGGTTGTTAAGTTGCCACTTTTGAAGCGGCTAAGCCTGGAATTACATTTCAAATACGGGAACCTTGTAGGAATTGAAAAATTTCGGAAAAAGCAGTTAGTTAGAGGATTTTTGTTATATGTACTTAAAAAACAAAAACAAAAATTATTAAGTTTTTTACTAACAAAAGATTAAATTTTGTAATATTGACGACTAAAACTTAATAAATGGACAAGCTGATCAGAATGCAACACTGTCCCGTCGCCACTCGACGGAGATAATAATACTACATATATCTATGTCGATGGATACCCGTCGGCGGGTTATATTCTAGAAAGTATCATGAGTTCAACTTACACCAAGAGCAGCTGCTTAGTCAATATGGCTGTTTTAGACGGACAGGATCCTTTCTAGCCTAACTATTCTGATGAAGTTAAAGAAGTCTAACACGTTTAACTGAACTGCCAACGCTGCGAGAATAAATGCGAAGGAACTTCGGGAAATTTTTCATACTAAAAATTTGCGAAGCACCAACCACATTGGGAGCGGAATAATTAGTTACTATTAGTGATGATTGAACTCCGTTTTATTCAGTATCACTTAGCAATTAAACGCACACTCGCGGGCAATACTTGACTGGACTAGACCAATAAAAAAATAGAAATTTGATATTGTGCATTACTTCCAGAAAGAGCTTTATCACGATGAGAGATATTTTTTAACATTTCCGCACGCGGTATTTAATGCATTTACTCTTCACTAAAAAAAATCATCTAACTAGTAAGTAGTAGTCGTACACAAGTATTATGTATTTTGCAACTTTACTATTATGGATGTTATCCTAAACAGATATACTATATGGATATGCTTCAGAAAGTGTCCACACGATGCATAAAAATGTATTAAATATTTCTTGAAAATCAACATGTGAAAGCCCAATTGTTCTTTTATTGAGGTCTCACTAGATAAACAAGTGAAAACTACTAACTACAGTTGAACTCAATTCATTTCATTGCTTATGTACATTCATATTTACATAAATATTTTTCATTACTATCGTATTTCACTTCAATTTTCAATATTTACAGTTGAATAAATCAAATAGCAAAATATTTACTTTCAATGCTTCTGTAACTACTATTAGTGTGATCTTAAAGATACCATTTTATAAACTACATTTGTACATATGTATGTATATCTATGTAGATCACCGTATAAACTGTGGCATCTTTAAAGGCCTACATATGCTCCATATTTGCTTACCCAAGTCAATTAAAAGAACAAAGAAAAGAACAACAAACTAAAGACATCTTTTGGAGGCAACACTTCTATCGCGGCGATTCGCCCCTTGCCGCTCTTGCAATGCTAGTGTGTGTAAATATGTAGACATATTGACAATATCTCTTATTTTGTCAAAAGCAATTGTTGAAGTAATTACAAATGTTGTCTTAAGTTTATCGAAAAACAATGGTATTTTAATTTGGCTCAGATAACCTGCGCCAATTTTTAGCATATGAACTATAAGCATATGTATTCATCATCACACTCTTTTCATTTTGTAACTGATAAAACGGAAATTGAAATGTATTTGATATGATAGTTGAGTTATATGTGTCGATGACACCAATTGCGGTTACGCTGAAATATATTACTGAAGGTATGCAAAGCAAACCTTGGCATTAGCTACTGAAATTGAGACGTAGCATGTGGTTTAAAAAATAACTGGTTTTAAAGAAAATAATTCAAATTTTACCAGCTCAAGTAAATACTATAGCATAACACCACATTTTATCCGAAAGGAAAAATGCTCCAAAGGACGCGACTACTACGTAAGTGAGTGTATTAGTAAGAAGAAAAAAAAACATTAATTTTCATAATAAACATCTTAAAACCTATTTTTCTCAACAGTTTTCGGAATAGTCGTGATACAGCAATTCTTGGATATTGCAGCATTTCGCTTAGTTCCACCTAGAAAGTTAAGCGCATTTAGTCAAAAACGGGCAAACGATGTTTGTAGCGATCATAATATGGGAGATTTTGTATCAAATCCTGATGATTGTACAAAATTCTACTATTGTTTGGAAAGTGGCGAAGGTGCAATAGCTGAATGTCCTCGTGGTATGCTCTTCAACAAAGATAGCAAGCTTTGCGATCAGGCTTCGAATGTCAAATGTGAATCGAGTAATAATAATGGCGCAAATCCAAATGGCAATGAAATTGATCCTAATGATAACAGCGAAGTGGCAACTGTTGAGCGGTATTGTGCCACTCAGACATTACAACAAAATGGACGAATCGAGTATGTTAGCAGTTCGAACAGTTGTCGTCAATATTATATATGCTATTATGGTCAGGCCATAATGCAGGAATGCTCTACAAATCTACATTGGAATGCAGTAACTAGAAAATGCGATTTCCCAGCCACTGCTGGTTGTAAAATTGGCAATAACAATCTTGGACAGTTTTTGGGCAACAATGCTGGTAACTTAATTAACTGTCCGATTTTTGGCGAACATGTCTTTCCACATATGCAACGTTGTAATTTCTTTGTATACTGCGTGAAAGGACATGCCATATTGCAACAGTGTCCATTCTATAATGAATTCGATGTGGATACGAAGACATGCAGACAGCGGAAGATAGCACGTTGTGTTACCGATTTACTTTAGACAATAAATATTATACAAATAAGTCGATTTTATTGAAATTTAATTTTTCATTAAACTTCTTCGCTTGGATGAAGAACTGTTTGTACGCATTATTCTACGCATTTTATCATTAATATTTCATGGATAGTATAAATTTAAAATTTTCTCGATTGTGTTATAGTTAAATTTTACGAGGACATACTGAAAAGCAGCAGTTGGCAAATATTATTATTATATCATTATCGTTATATTACTTATGAAATGCAGTCTGTCTGTTCAGTTTTAACTAGAGAACCGCTGCTTTGATATCCATCATACTCCGTTGAAATATGGACTGAAGTTGATTTTGTTGTAAAGCATATTTTGGTGAATCAGCGAATACGGCCATGGCACCTTTGAAAAGTATTTTAAGTTTTTATGATATACCAAAGAGTTTTCAAGAGAGTATACAAAAGTAAAAGCTCAGCGAAAGAAGCTTTGATTGAAGTGCGTAGATCTAACATAGAATAATTTTGAATCTATCACCGATGACGGAATGTTCCCTGGCGGATGAGGATTCTAATACTAATGAGAAAACCTGAATTGAAAACAAGACGTAAAACTGCAGCTACAATGAGAATATGCCTACTCCCGTACAATAATGTATTATTCCAAATATACACGATTTGGAAAGGCGTATAGGCCAAATAGACATACATGCGTGCATGATCAATCAATCTGAGCGTGTAGGTGGTTGATCGAATGATTGGTCATGCGCATGACCAATATTAAAATGATTTAATATTTTATTGATCATGCATGCATGATGGTGTGTGCTGAACTTAGCTCAGTCTTTTAGCTTGATTTTTTGATGAAGGTGGCAATGAGGAGAGTCATAAGATGAATAAACTTTAGTATGGAACTTTTTTTTTAATAATTTTGTGAACTTAGATGAAACTCAAACTGCCGCATAAAGTTTTGACTCATTAAGCCTATTAACTTAAACGCAATCGTGAGTCGTGTGTAGTCTCAATGGCAATATTTTATAAATCGAACGATGAATTGGTATCTCATCCGCCATATTCTCCGGACTTAGCCCTCAGTGACTATTTTATATTTCCAAACCTAATGAAATGGTTCGGTGAAGAGAGATTTAGCTCCAATGATGAAATTATTGCTCAAACAAATGCCTATTTGAGGAACTCGAGAAATCTTATTCTTTGGAAGGAATAAAAAATTCGAGAAACATTGGGCTGAGGGTATTAGCTAAAAGGAGATACAGGCCTGTCGTGAATTTCACTTATACGACAAAGTGAAATTGAGGTATATTTGAAACGTTAGACGTTGTTAGACGTTTATGCTAGGCTTTAGTCCGAACATTTTTTTATATAGGT
Source organism: Meiosimyza platycephala (assembly GCA_963662105.1). Taxonomy (NCBI): domain Eukaryota; kingdom Metazoa; phylum Arthropoda; class Insecta; order Diptera; family Lauxaniidae; genus Meiosimyza; species Meiosimyza platycephala. The sequence goes on along the minus strand of OY759208.1, from coordinate 99,591,005 downwards.
GCATTTTTCGAGCACGGAAACGCTTTTCGGACAAAGTTCTGTAAATTGGACCAATGAACCAATGGGAACGCAGCTAACATATATTTTCAAGGAAGAAGAAAAATTTGATAACAAAATACCGCTTAATAAGTATCGTTAAGAATAGTCGGATTTGCAAAGAGCCAAAGCGCCTAGCTCAAATTAAAAAAAAAAACCTTGAAGCATTGCTTGCAATTTAAAATGTTAAACACAATGGCTGCGAGTGCGAGTTAAAATTTTTGTATCTCTTGGCTCTTGCTTGGTATAATTTTACTAGGCTTTTAGCTTCGGGAACTACAAAAACTCAGCCATATCAAACAAATACGATGACATTCGTTCAATTTTTGGCTAAAAACTCTTGCACAAACATACCATTGGGTGTAGACCCTGTGCCGCGGTGACAAACTAGAGAAGCCGGTATTTCATATACTACTGGATAAGAACACTGAGCTGAGGCTAAAGGCCTCCCACTTACCGTTACTTTTAAGTAGAATTACTGTGGCCGGCGTTGGAATTCTGTTAACATCTGGTAGCAATATCACTTTCAAGCAGATCAGCAACAAATGATTTTAAATCATACATGTGATTGAGTAGCACTATCACTTTTATTGCAAATCTAGAGCTTATTTAAAATTTTATTTGGACACTTGGACGAGATATCGATTTTTATATCTAACATTTTCGATTTATTTTGACGTGTTTTAATCGAAAAACATCTTCAAACCGCGGCGCCACGGATGTCGTTATCTTCCCACAACTGAGACGTGGGATTTAGCTTCTTTGCCATATCGCACCAAAATTTAGAATTTGTTCAATCACTGATTATTTGACTTTCACTCGAGCTATCGTCGCTAACTTCGAATCCGACGAAATTTGGAATACCATTTACATACTATCAGAAGCTCCATGGTAATTAGAAATAAGCTTGTCAAATTTCCCTGACAAAATCATGATTACCAACAAAAAACACCCACAAGTCAGAAGAGATTCCAGCAATTTGGTCTTCTACGCTTGAATAAGTCTCTCTTTCTCCCGTTCTCAAAATTTTTGACAATCAGAAGGTGCGCATACTTTCTTTTTGCTTAACGAAAAGAAAACAAAACATTTTGCACGTGCCGCTTGTTTTAATAATTTTCTATTATTCAAATAAATTACGAATACACAAAATGGAAATGATGGTTAGTAACTATTTATCAATTTATTAATCAAATGCTGATACGGTTTAATCAAAATACTAGGCAGGTGCATCTCTGCTGTCACGACCGGCTGATGAATTCGGGAACGACGGTTTGGTTGAAGAACTATGGGCGGTTAAGGCAATGGATCACGCTGAAGTTTACTTTAATGTAAATATTGCTTATAGAATATATGGAATAAAGTGTAACGTTCTAATTTTTTGGTATTTTTCATATTAGCTGCTGTGCAGCATGGAACCACGCAGTCTGCGTCTCACCCCATTTGACGATCAAATCTATCAGACCTTCCGCCAAGACTTTCCTGAACTCAAGGTTGATGTACTCACCGATGATAAACTAAAATTACCAGAAGAAAAAGTACGTTGGCGTAATTTTGCTGAAAAATTCAATAAACTAGAAGATTACTCGTATGGTACGCTTTTACGCGCCAATGCCTCAGAAGAATTTTCGCCTGATAACTCATTGCTAGTGGTGCGTGTACAATTTTTAGCCATTGAGATTGCGCGCAATCGAGAGGGTTACAATGATGAGGTGCATCGTAAATTTAAACCAAAACCACGACCGTTGGAGGAGGCAAGACATATCATAACACAAGAAAAGCTAGAGGAAGTAAAATCATAGGAGGAAGCTAATAGAATAGATTTTTCTGAAAACAAATATTTTTAATTTAAGTGTACTAAAGTGAATATGCATTTGGTTTAACAATAACATACATGGTCAAGGTTTATTACAAAAATGAGAAACTTTTTTATTAAAACAAACAACTAAAATTTAGATATTTTGTTTCATTCATATTATGGTAAACAATTCAAAAGATAAAATCCGACGCTGCAGTAATATAACTGATATTTAAGTTGAAATGCATTTGAAGAATAGTCAAAATAATATAAAATTTTATTGATACATATGTACATACAACCTATGTCAAAACATTTAACACATTTTGCTCCTAGCGGAACATATCAAAAAACTCTTCCAACGTGCACGATCAGTAGCGAGTACCTTCAATTCTCTCCAACATTTCCAGCTATAAAGAACGTTTCTACGATGATTATGACAGCTGTACCTACTGCTACCCTCCGTATTCCACTCCAGTGATTGCCGGTAGACTTCAGTTGGTAAAATAATAGGTCATTTAAATCATTATTGTATTTAAAATATTTGCTGTGAAACATTCAGAAATAGCATATTTTGCATTAAATTTGAAAGATTTTATAGACGTGTTTATTCCAAAATTATAAGTTTTATCCATTCCGTTATAAAAAAAATCGGCGTGGCAGTGACCCGATTACTTATCTCGCTCTCAAAATTATATCGTACAAAAGGTATTTAAAATAGCTTGAATTCAATTCCGTATTTGGCTTTTTGATTTTACTCAGATCATCGTGTAATATATTTAGCATAGTTTCGATTAAAGTTGCATAATTTTTTAATGATAATTTTTGAAGAATTTAGAAAGTAATCCGTTGTAAAAACTTAAAACAAAAAAGTTTAGCAAAATGTAAATGTTTGGGTTTGATTGCCGACTCCTCACTTCTAACATTTTGTTTAAGTCGAATTTAACGAAAAAGAAAACACCAAATCTAAACAATCCCTGCAAAACCTAAGACAAAACGAATAAAAAAAGAAATATTTTGTACTTCTGTAAAATAATTTTCTTTATTTTAAAGTTTTTTGTTTTTTCCAGTAAAATAAAAAAGTTAATCAAGTCACACACGTTGTTTTGACTGTACACTAAAAAATAGAACCCCCACTTCAATGACTGAAAACACACTTTGAACTGTGTTGGAACATTTTGTTTATGCAGATTCCATTGGTTGTGCAGCAGCTGTTTCTTCGGTATATTTGCCCTTGTCCTTGCCCAAAGCAGCCAAACGTCCTTTGCCGCGACGTTCCAAAATCGATTTACGATCCTTATCAAGTTTCAACTTGACGATCAAACATTTTGATGGATGAATACCAACATAAACATTGGTACCATTGGCATTTTCTCGTTGAATTTTTTCAATGTACACGACAAACTTTTTACGATAAGACTGTACAACTTTACCAACTTGGTTACCCTTGAAGTGACCGCGTACTACCTGTACTTCATCATCTTTACGTATGGGCATCGAACGAACATTGTACTTTTGACGCAATTCTTTAGATAGCGGCGAAGACATGAGACGACGACGGATGTGTGAAGGTGCTTGGAAATGACGCTTACGGTTCTTCCTGCGTGATGATGAAACGAATTTGTTCAATTTCATTTTGAAGGCGTTGTGTTTTCTGTAAATATGATAAAAAGATTAATAAGAATTTAACTAAAAAATAGAATCGAAAACAGAGGCATAAAGTAATGTAACGTAATGTAACAAATTAAGTATTTAAGCTGTAGCTTAGATGACCTGATGGTTGCTTAGAAGGTAATTTACATCAAGCAGAGGAATCAGTGTTTTAGTCAAGTTTCCAGTGAACAAAGGAATTCGACGAAAATGTTCCAGTCTTAACATTTAATCAGTTATCAATTTTCTTTGTGACAAATGGGTATACGAATAGACGTTCGAGATTTTTGATAGATTACAAAAATTATCTCTGCCGTAGTTACCAATCGAATAAGATGTAAAATTTTGTCATTTTATAAATAAGCTCATTGAGTAATCATGTCGTTACCAGTTCTAGGAGCCTTAGAAAACTTTTAAGTTCCGATAAGTTCATTAAAATTCAATTTCCATTGATAATAGCAATCCCGCGAAGTAAACTTTTTCGACCTCCAATGAACGAATGCCTCCGCAGCTAGTTTAATGGAAAACATTTATTCAAAAATATTTCCATTAGACGATAAGACAGCAAACTATAAAACTGAGCGGCATTCAAAATTTTGTAAAAGACTCCGTTGCTTCTCCATTGCAATTGCGTGACCGATTTATTTACGTCGCTTGATAAAAGCAGGGTCAAACACTTTGACGCTAGATTTGAGCCATTGAATTCATGTCATTGTCCACTGCTTCTGTTGTCGTCACTTCACCCATAAGACTTGCACATCTATAACACTCCGTTAGCTTCAATTTGAGGCAGCAAAATATATTATTGAATTTTTTCTTCATATTTGCTGCGTTCACAAAAGCTTTATGTTTTTATACAAAATTAATTTAATTTGTTACAAATTCGTTGTATATTCTTCGTACTTATTATCTAAATGATGCCGATGTTTTACGATTAAAATTTTTCGGTAAAAAACTTACACCAAACAACTATCAGAAAAACAACGAAAAAGAAAGAATTTGACAGTTCGGCTGTCGGAAGTGCTAAAAATTTTTTTAGGTTAGAATCCATTTTAGTACGCTGGCAGTGTTGCAAAACATTGTATGAAGTTGGCTGCAGTTGGTAGCTGATTTTGTACATGATACAATTGAAAGAAAATTTTCAAAGAATTAATGCAACCTGCGAGAACAAAGAATAACTGCGTCACTAAACGGTGTATTGTGAAGCAACTTAATCGATTTTTGTTTTGCTTGAATATGCTTAATGATGGTTAAGCCATGTTAGTTGAATTATGATATAATATATTCAACCATCGTTGTTTGAATTCTATTTTTTAGTAAAGAAAGCGATATTTAATTCCTATAATTACAGATTAAAACCAGACAGAATTTTTACTTTTATTCTTTTCGATCTAAAACTATTGTCTTTTTTTCATTTATATGTTTCAAATATTAATATAACCGTCAGTTTTAGTTTAATTTTTTTTTAATAGGTAACCGTCACATCTATATTTAATTCTTAAAAAAGTAAAAAGTTATTTTAATTTTGATATTTTTAAAGGAATAATGTACGTAATATTTGTTTTAGGTTTTGCATGGATTGTTTAGATCTGATGTTATACATTCAGAAAGAGCATATGTATTTTGCATCAAATATGAAAAATATTGTAGCAATCATTAATTTTTATACTTTGAAAACAATAAATTAAAAATTATTTTAATTTTTATTTCTTTTTTCTACCAGCAATTCTACACAATTTTTGAGTTTAATTTTTTTAAATCAAATATTAGGGAATTTTTGATTTTTAAGATCAAAGTTAACCGAAACTTTTAATTTTTTAGTTCAAAAATTGGCCGTAATTTCTGAAATATATTTTCTAGATCTAAGATCACCGTAACTTTTGTTTGTTATTATTTTAGTTTTTTTATGTGACTATTTTTTCGATTAAATTTTTCCGTCATATTTCAGTTTTGATTTTTTTTTTTAAATTAAAGTGTAATCGTTATTTTTAATTTTACCATTTTTATATCGAAAGTAACTACAATGTTCGATTTTTATTGCTTCAAATAGAAACTATCCCACATAAAATTTTTATTCTATTGAAAAGTGTGAAAAAGGCTGAAAAAAAAATATATGGAAAATATATTAAAAAAACATGGAAAATATTGAAAAAATTTAAATAAGTTGAAACACTCTTAAAAAGTTGAAAGAGGTTGAAGAAGTTCAAAAAATTGAATGAGGTTGAAAGAGTCGAAAAAACTATGGAAACTGTTGAAACAGTCAAAAATTGGTGAAATGTGATGAAAGAGAATCAAAAAAGTCAATAAATGTCAGGTACACTTTTCCAATTCCAATTCCAATTTTCGGCATACCAAATTTTATCACAATAGCTTTCATAATAGGCGAGATATGCCATAATTAGTCCAAAAACTTAGGGCAGCGTTATTGGTTCTCTTATTATAACGTTTAAAAGTATTGTGGCCGATACCACGACCTTCAACGAGCTTTGCCAGCATAGCGACTTAGCTTGCTTGTATTGATGACTGCTTTCAATTGTATCAACTCTACAATTTTTTTAAAAATTGTAGTTGTCGTTATCAAGTAATATTGAATCAATATTTTCAATTTTTGAAAAGTGTCACGTCCACTTATCCAATTCCGCCGACTTACAAATATATAAGGTCTGCCGCCGTTTACCAAATTTCATCAAAATGTGTCATACGGCTTGCGAGATATGACGTTATAAGAATTAAAGTTTTGGGCGATGTCACACCCCTAGAAACAGCCAAATCTTAATATCTACATGTGCACCAAATCCCCAAGTGTCTTCAAAATCGCTGAAGCCGTTTTCAAAATAAGTTTATCCATATATATGTATGTATATTTTCTAGATATTTATGTATGTTGCTGGACAAACTACTGCGGCCACGGTTCACTATGGTATATCCAACACTGGTGTGTTGTCGAAGCCCCTATTGGGTAGGGGAAGAGCATGCACCTTGGACCTATTGTACCTTGGACCAACACCGATATTTCATGTTTGCCAGCGTGTAGCTAAAAATTGTAACGGTACAATTTTCTCTATTTATGTAACCGATTTCAGCAACGCTGCAAAAGAGCTATTTTGATTTACGTTCTTTCCTCAACTAAGGAACACGAAATTTTCACGTGATTTGTAAATTTTCAAGGTCGACTTACGAGCTGTGTTATTTAGTTGTGTTGGGGTTCAATGACGAAATAACTTTACCCTAAGTTTCTCTTCAAGTTAATTATATTAAAATCTTATTATCTCCTAGGGTAAAATTGTTTTTAAATATTTTCCGAATTTTGTGCTTGGCGTGTACCTTGGACCAATGCATGGAATATACCTTGAACCTAATTACATAGTTTTTCTGTGTCATGAAATGTATTAGGGATGTACTTCAGAAATATTCCTCGGAGCAGAAATTGCGGTAATGGTTAAGGTAAAATAGGCAATTTAAAATGGTTTAAAAGGACAAAGTCGGAAAAGCAAATTTAATTCGCCATTTAACCAAACTTTGATTATCTGGAAACACTATATTGATATATCAGTCCAAAATTGATCATAAAAAACTATTTAGTACAGAGGATGGTACAATGCCTGATTGTACCTTGGACCACTTTGGCATTCTAAAGAAAAACGTTTTTACGTGGGTTTGGAAAGAAGACTGCGGCTTTTTGTTTTCATGCCATTATAGCTAAAATATCAGTTTAAAATATAGAGGCGTGAGAGAAAAAAAAGTAGCTGTAGTTTGGAGTCAGCAAACGATTTGATCAAAATTGGTCCACGGTACACGCACTTCCCCTATAGTACAGTGAACCGCAACCGAAGGCTTCCGCAAAGCCGATACTGAACATATTGGAAAATGTAAGCCCTGAGCCGCAACCAAAGGTCGCCCACTTACCCTAATATACTAAAATTTCAAGAAAATCAGGAGTGAGGCCATTAAAATAAATAATTTCCCTAGTTCATCTTCGGTAAACTCGGTTCAAAAACGTCGTTTTCACAAAAAAATTATGATTTGAAAAAAATGTACTGAGGGGGTGCTTTAGTTTTGGCCAATACCATGACTTAAGAAAAAACCGCAGACCATTACATTTCTACCTCCGTTCTTTACAGCGACTTTGCAATACCTAGGATTCAATCTATCGCATTTTGCTTTGCATGTAAGGAATAAGGCGTGTACACATACTAAAAGGAGAAGGATTGAATCCTGACATTTCTGAGTCGTATGAAACCAACGAAAGCATTCTTTATACAGAGAGTTATCAAAGGACTTTAAAAAATCCTTCATTATATCGAGCATTCGTTATAATGACGACCACTGTATTAGCAAATCGTTCGATTAACTGATTTTTGCTAAATAAACTTTCAACTTGGAAGAAAAGCTACGAGTACATTGCAAGGCTCCAGTACAACACAAACACTTGCAGAAAATATAGATTCTTTCATGAGCGCTACAAGCGCTACAAAGTTTTTCTAGCGGCGCTCTCTCTAAATTTATTGCTCCAAAACTAAACGCTTTTTATATCTGTTGTTATTATTTTTTTCTTTTTTATCAACACAAAATCCAAACACTTGAAGATCATGAACGAAAAGCACCAGCGCTCAGTTGTTCGTGTGAAGTCAAACGTTGGTGGTTGTCGGTAGTTTGGTGAACGCTTTGGATAATTTTTGAAAAAAAAAAAATTTATTAATAAATTAAATAAAAACAGTCAAGATGAATTGCCTTAGAAAAGTGCCAATGCGTGCGGTAAGTTGGTAGGCTGAGAGAGTGGGAGGGGCAAAAGAGAGCATGTGTTGTATGCCAATGAGTGGAGAGCACATGTGTAGAATGATCATTCATTCATGTGTTCTGTAAATTATTTAAATTGATATCAATTAAATTTTAAATTGTTCGAATTGATTTTTTAACATTTTTTGCTTATTAAGCTCGCCAACGCACTGAACCGCCAACAGAAATGCATGTCCTCTGATGCCACTGGTGCCATACAGCCACTGACCTTTTTGACGGATGATGAAAAAGTGATGAAGGAAACCGGTAAGTATACATAAATTGTAAAATATTGCAGATTATTGGAGTAGGTAGTTTATCGCGAAGGGGGCTTGGCTGTGGCTTTATATGAGCGGCCTGTAGGTTGTGCGACAGGAGGGCTTGTCTGTAAGGTTTAAATTTTTAAGGCTTCTACAGAAAACTGCAAGACGAGCACTTTTGGTTTATTTGTGTTTGTGTGTACATACGTAGGTACTCGTTTATTTTTGCGTGCGTGGAATGTTTTATAATTTTATTGTTGTTTATCTTATTATATTTATTATATGCAGTCGTCAGCATTTTATTTCATTGGATAATTGCTTGATATTTGTTTCGATTTGTATTCAATTTGCATAATTTTTTTTTTTTGTATTTCGATGAATATTTATGGCTATCCTCCAGTTGATCTCAACATGCTGCCATCCATCATTCACATTTTTATGTTACGTAAGAGCACTGATATTTTTAAATTATATTTTTTTTTTGTGTTTCTACCTTGGCTATGCGGCTGTTTTGACTTGAATTGACAAAAGTGAAAATGAGATAAGAAATAACTTATATAAATCTATTTCATTCAATTAAATTTTTTTTCTGATTTACATAACTACTAATATATTTATTTTAATAGAACTTTGCACATGTCATTCATTTGGAATACAAGCAAAGTGGGTGTGTCACTTTAAAGTTTAAAGAATGTAATGGGTTTTTTTATATCATAAGCTAGGTATCGGTGGAAACAAGTTTAAGTGCTACAAAAATGTCAACAAAAACAGAATACGCCATTTTGTTGCTCGTAGCGTAAGAAAAAATATAGAAATCCGAAAGAAAATATTATTATTAACACATACATATGTCCAGCTCCAGATTAAGACTTTGTGGGGCCCGGCGCTAAAAATTGAAAAGGCGCCCCTTATAAACTTTAAAAATAAATTTAAAAAAAATTATACTGATGATAAAAAAAAAGAGATTACTTCCTAAAACTGCATACTTATTCCCTTTCCCCACAAACAATATTGAATATTGGGGGTCCCATTGAGCTGGGGGCCTGGGGCCTGCTCTAGCCCTACTGTAATCTAACGCTGCATAAGGGGGTATATGCAGCGTTAGATTAAGATTAAGAGGTTTTTTTTTACATCTAAAGGCTTGTTACTTTTATTTCCAAATTGGCTTCATCAAATTTTATAAAACTCGCAGAGACTGTGTAGTACAAAATAAATAAAGAAATGGACAAAATTATTTTTTTGAAGTATTTATACTGTGAGGATTGCACCTCTCAAAGAAGAGAATTTGAATAAATAATATCTCGAAAGCTTTAGAAGATATTGTAAAGAATTACACGCGTGCAGCGTGCGACGATTCAAAATTTAATAACGAGTGTCAGATACTCATTCCACTGTTGTAACAATATAAAATTTTGTTTTAAATTTATTTCGAAAGCCAACATTATAAAGTATGTATTATATAAAATAATTTGACATTGATCGGATCTGTTCAACTGGAGATAATATACTTCAAGTATGAATAGTTTTGACAAAATCCAGCTAATTATCGAAAATTCATATTTAGATATTTTCGAAAAAAAAATTCTTCAGCAAAATTTAAAAATACAGGTCAAGTAATTTTATGTATGTATGTATGTAAGCTTTAAAAAAAATTCTAAAATATCAAGTCCAAAATGCTGTGCGGTTTGTTAAAGAATGACCGATGTATGTACAAATTTTATATTCACATTTTCACTATCTCGGTTAATTACATAGGCCGAACTTCTAACCCAGAAACCAGAAATGCCAAAATCGATTTTTTTGCACTTTTAGGTTAAGATATCAGGAAAACCAGAGCGCATTGAGGGATTTGGATTCGGAATTAGCGTATCAAAAACTTTCGGAAAACTATATTCTGGTTTCTGGGTCAAAATCTTGTTGACCTGTGCTATTTTCATAAGTTCGGCCGGATTCCATAAGATAAAATCAAGTTCGTTAGGAATATCAGATCATTCTTTTGAATTTTTGGTCGTTTTATCATTTGAAATTGAAATTTTTACTCTTAGTGCAGCACGGTTTTTTTAGAAACTAGACTTAGTTTTATTTCCACAAAATTTTCTCACATTTAAAAAGTTAAAAATATTGGATTTCTTTCAATAAAAACGAAGTTTAAAACTATTAAAAAGTTGCACCACTAATAAACAGTTTACTCTACCTACATACATATTTTTTCGAAGTTTCGAAGTGTAGACCTGACATTTCAATTTTATAAATCTTTCTTACAATTATTTGCTTTTGTTTTATGGATAATACGAAATGTTTATTTTGAAAGTAGTGTAAGTCCATTTTTTCTTTTTTCGTGATATTTAAATTTTAATCGATAAAAAATATAAATAAATTAATTTAAAAATGTGTAATTTGGGTAATTTTTATTTAAATTTAACTAAAATAAAATATTCTTTCTGGATCGTAAATGAACTTACACCACTTTCATAATTATTGAATTGTAAAAACCATTTAATTTCAATAATCAAAAATTGAATTTTAATATGTATATTTCTAAACTTTTCTAAATTGATAAAAAGAAAACATATTTATAGAAGTCTCATTTTCTGTGGAATTTACTGAAATATGGCAATTTTAGATAATTCTGCCAAATTTTCAAAATTTCACTAAAATTGGGCCTTCTGAAATTTTTCTTAAATCAAAACGATTACAAAAAGACTATTTAAACATGTGAAAAGTTACAAATTTCGAGATCTAAGTTCGGTTTTTATCATAAAAAAGTTGTAAAGTTTTAGCTGCAATGCTACATAAAGTGTTATTTATAATTTGTGACTTTTAAAAATTCGTATTTTCGAAAATAAATCCGAAAAAACTTTTTCCAAAAACACGTATCGAATATTTTTAGACAAACTATCGAAAAAAAAAATGATTTTGAGAAATCTAAATTTTGAATGTAAAAACGAGGTAGAATGACATTTTTTAAATTCTGATTTGAAATGTTTACTTTCGGTTTTCTACGAGAAAAAAAATTTAAATTTTGGTTTATAATTGTAAAGAACTGTACCTAATACCACTATGCTTAATATATTATTTTGTAAATTTGTTTAATTCAAAAAACTGCTTCCGAAAAATTCGTATTTCATTTGCTTCAGTTCTTTCGAATTGTGTTTACATTCACACCTTCTAGAAATACAAATAAGCTAAATGTAAACGAATTTCAGAATGTCCCATTTTTTTTGTCCGCCTTAAATGAAATTTCCGGAATGTCTCTTTCACTAGTACTTTTTAAGAAAAACTTTTTATTGAACTTAAGCTTTTTCTAACAAATTTCGATATGAAATCGCGTACAAAAGGTCCATTTATACATATGTCGATATAGCAATATTTGAGACATTTTCAGAACCTAAACTATTTATGCACAACTATTGATATTTGAATTTGTTTATAATCTGGTTCTGAATAAAATATTTGAAATGCGGTAAATTTCATTGGAGATACTTAGAAACTTAGGCTATTCTTGGTATATGTAGCTATCAATATAGTAAAGTTATACCCAAAAAGTGTATTGTTACAACAAAGTCAAAATTTTGAGCTTATTCATCATGACGTACAGCATCATTTCTTTGTAACAATTAAAGACTAAAAATACTATTTTAAAGATATGTATGTATGTATAAATTTTGATAAAGAAACCATGGCCCCCGGTTTTGGATATTAGGTTCATAAAAAATATTTTATTTTGACTTGTAGAATCTCAACTAAAAAAAATATTAAGCTCATCTCTTTGAAAAATGTTGTGGTATTTAGTACCACCTTTCAAATAATATATGTATATATATCATGGCCCCGATTTTTGGTATTGGCTTAATGAAAATATCTAATTTTACTTCCAGGGCTTCTGGTATAAGACTTCTGTATTTTTCTGTAAAATTATACATATTTTAAATGAGGTCTATACCGAGCCCGATAGACCTCCAGACGTTTTTTTTTGTTTGTTTAAAATTTATTTTAATGAGCTTTTGGTTTCCGTTCTGGGATAAAATCGGAACTCTTATAAAGAATAATTAAGGAAGAAATTCGAAGAATTATCTCCACTGAAATAGTTCAGTATAATAATTTTATAGACATAAAACGCAAATTGAGAGAAATGCAGAGTGATGGTATGTACTTTCATCCATTCATTATCATACGGTATTCTAAAATTATGAACACAACACTAACAACTAAAAGTTTAAATTTGCTACTCTCCTATTGCTTATCATTAAAATTTCTCACCGCAGCAATGGAACTGGTCGTGGCTCAACACGTTAAGCAATCCGTTCTTTCAATACGTCAATGCATAATGCTGTGTATACTGTCGTAGGTTCGAAACTCACAGCAGTGGTATAAAGAAAATTTTTATTCGCCTTCTTTTTCTTCACAAGCAGTCAGCAGTTTAGTTTTCTGTCATAAACTAAACAGCGTTACACTTGTGATATAGCAAATTTGTTTCATACGTTTGCGCTCCGGCATATGTCAGCACTGTTCTAGTGTAGCGCTTGTTGGTAGGCGCAGATGTTATGGAACTTTCCTAGAGAGTTGAATTGAGGTGAAAATTTATGACCACAATTCTTAGTTGGAAAGTTGATAAAATTAATATTTATTTATTTTATGTAAATATTCAGTTGATAAAAGTCATTTATTCAATATGTCAATATTACTTATATGTTTGACTGTTATGTTAATCTTTATAATTTTACAAGTCACATTCAGGGTGGATATCAGTGCTTTGCGATAAACTGCAATCTTATCGTTGGGTATTCTTCTTTAATTATTATATGAGATGTTTATTTTGAAAGTGCACTAAGTCCAGATTTGAGGCAATCGAATTAAATGATACAAAATGTGTTATATTGCAATAAATTGTGAATTCACTTACGAAATTTTTAATATGAAATGAATAAATTATTTGAAATTTTTTAATTTTGAAAGTGTCTTAAAGAGTCGTTTACAATGTGATAAATTAAGGGACTCTGCTTTGTCAAAAGAAAAAATAAAGAGTAGCGAAATTTTATAGATGGCAGTATAAGCTATAAATTTAGCACTTAATTTAGCTCAAATTTTATGAACTTTTAAAGTGCAATACTTTTGTTTTTTTTTTCATACATAAAAGAAAATTTCAGTTCTAGGTAAAAGAAAATACCAAAACATTTTTCAAGTTTTTAAAATCCCTACAATAAAACGTTTTGTGCATCAATAATTGAGTTTCAACATCTACAGTGGTCGGCATATATATTTTGACAAATATGTGCGTTTTAGTGTTCTTTCTGCAATGGCTAACTGTCAATGCTAACGGTACTATATACTTATGTAAAAGAAATAACACATGCGAGGTGTCAAAAAGAGCAAAAAAGCTGCGTATTTTCTCTGCTGATTTAAGTGCTGCAGTATATTTAAAATATAAAAAACCATTTTGTGGGTGGCATAAGTATTTTGACAATTTCTATGGCATAAGTTTACTTATTAAGTTTCTGGTCAATTTATTTTGTTAAAAAGCGTTATTTTTTTGGAAAAGTTTTTATTCAGTAAACATTTGAGTTAATACATAAGAAAGCGCATTTTATGGTTTTCTTGGATTTCCGGATTTTTTAAGGAAGGAAAGTTAACGAGCTCTAGAAATGAAAGCCCAAACCTTTACAAATTTCGATTAAAAAATAAATTGACTTAGGTTATTTTGAATATAAACGGCTCATTTCTTATCTTATCATTAACTAAATTTAATTTAGAAAAGAAGGAAACAAAATTGTTATCTTCGACCAGTCTTAAGTACAAGTGTCAAAATTAATTTACAAATCTTGAAGACATAGGTACGGATGGAACATATCTTTTTTGTGGTAAAATTTTACAGTACATATTTCGGAGAAAACTCAATGCTTTGAGATATGTATATTTTAAAATGTTCACGCAAACAAGTCAATATTTTGACTAGGCAAAGAAAACTAGAGCGATTTTAGTAGACTTAAAGTGAAAATATTTCACTTTAAGGAATTTATATCTTATGGGTACTGTGGATTGATAAGTAATGAAAAATTAGCTTTTTGGTTTATTTGAAAACTAATGATGTAGGAACAATATCGATGCAACTATTATTAGGTACATCAAAGCACATATTTTAGTTTTTATCAAGCTGGAAATTTTGATCAAATTCTATATATGTAATTCGGTGAACTTTTGATTTGCCGATTTTTGATAAAATTTTTCGGCCTCAAAATCTCATAATTTGAGTTTCAATTGTTTTTGACTTTGAATTTTAAAGTAACTTGGTTCCGCCGAAGAAGTTTAACTACTAAATTACCTCCAAGGAATTTGTAGTATCAAAAATGAAAAACAATATACATTGTATATGTATATTTTCAAATTTCCAGGAAAAAAAATGCTCAAGTTTAATCCTTATCATTAAATAAATAATAATAGAAATAAATTGCATTCAGCGTCATAGAAACAAAAACATTTTTATCAGCAAACAAACAAACGGTAGCATTCAATTAAATATGAACTCTGCGTTGCACACTCCAAAGTGATAAGTAAATATTTTTTCTATGCTTCTTACATAATTTACTACTGATTGTAGAAGAGCACACTAGGATAGATCCAGCTAAAAAGGAAATTATCACTAAAGTATTAACCTTGTAGAATATCTGGCTTTTTACACCCTACACGAAGGGTAAATTCACTTTGTTCTTCCATTGTAACGTCTAGAAAAAGGCGTGGCAAGTATAGAAAAGAATACATATTCTTGATCAGAGTCATCCTAGCTACATATATGTGGCTGTATATTTTGTCTAACAATTTGATTGTCTGTTTGTATGTGCAACATGAAAATCGCGATTACGCCATAACGTTTAAAGATAAATTGATGAAATGTGGTACACAAGTTAATAATTAAATACCGAATAAATTATTTGCACAAAAATTTACACCTTCCATACAAGCAAAATCTTGAAAACGGTATATTCAGAAGATTAGTTTTGAAAATCGAGTCCAATTTCACACAAATTGGAGAATAGCACCAAACATAAAGTGGGCGAGAGGGCGCTATAAAAGTATAAACTTAAAAGTGCTGTAATAATACACTGTGAAAACAATATGTTTGAATATAACAAACGCATATTTCATATAAAGCAATCAAATATTAGATTGAGTCAAAAATTTTACTATAAGTAAAGTTTGGATAAAGTTGAATATATTTTCAAAAAAGTCGCAATCAACGAGTAAACTCTTAAAATGGATAAATAGCAGAAACTTTATTGCAGCCACATTGTTGCTATTTTTTAACATTTGCTAAAAATAAAGCTAAATAATAAGTAAACAAATTAAACAAAACAAATTCATTTTTTTTTTTAAACGTCCAACGTCAGAGAGAATGGAAATAGATAAAAAATTAAACGAATAGAATATACGCGTCCGCAAATTTGTTGTTTTACTTGCCCAGTAAATATTTTAAATCGCGCCGAGGCGATGATGATTCTGATCGCGCGCAAGCTCATATTTTGATGCCAAGCGATAATTTATTCGGGAGAAACTGTTTGACGTTAGTGACTCGCCACAGCGAGTTAAAATTTATAGTTGAAAATGATACAACTCAACATAACCAATATTTACATTTGATGTCGTATATTTATAATGGAAAGAACAAAAAAGGATGATACAAAATTAAATTTAAAATACACCTATAATACTCTTCTGGAAGAGTTATAAATTCATCACCTAATTGATGGAATGAAATAATCTAATAGAAGAGTTGTCAAATAATCAATTATTTTTTTATTTGCTGCTAAGTATTTGTCTTCCTGAAGAGTATTAAAAGGTTCGCTTGTTATTCGCGCTAAAATTTAATAGCTTAAAACTCTTTTAGGTAGAAGAGTCATAATTTCAATAATTTTATCGCCATAAATGCGGAAGATTTAAAAATATTGCAAGTGTTTGCTGGGTTTTCAAATATTTTTACGTTTTAAAGTATACGGGTATATAAGTGTAAATATTATTTTATCTTTTAGCTGAGAATTTCTGTAGATAAATATATGTTGTATAACATTTTAAAAGAAAAAATGTACGTTGTGCCGAATGTTTTTTTTTTATATTCATATACCACCTTTAGCATTTTGTGACTATTGAAGTTGCCTCATATACGACTACTTGGTTCGATTGTAAATTAACATTGTATTTTTTTCGTATCTACTTGAAATTATTCTGCACTGTGCACTATTTTCTTTTAAATAATACCACAAAGTTGAACACCTTGGATAAAGCTGTTTCCGTGACAAGGGGCGCTTAATTTTTTTCGTTACTTCTACAATATAAGTCGAATTTTAAAATTGAATGCATATTTCCAAAATAATTTCTCATAAGTTTTCCGATAGAAATTCTTTTTTAAAGAAACCGAATTATGAATACCGTTTTTCAATGAATAATTAATATAAAAATATTTTTACAAATCAATTCATTTATTTAGCAAACAAGATCACAAAGGATCAAAAAAACGATTTGTTCGACTAATGAAGAAATTTTTTACTTTCCAAATGTTTACTAAAAAATAACTTAACATTTTGAGCTTATTACTTAATTCAGTGAAAAAATATATTAAGTCCAAGATTAACGTTAGCTTCTGCATTAAGTTAAAAAAAAAAATTATGTTGTCAACAACTAAAAAATAATAACAATTTAATTGTTTAAATAGTTTTAACATGATGTCCCCCTAACTAAAACACATTTAAAAAAATAACATTTTGTTCCTTATTCTCTTATCTATAAAACCCATTTTACAAAAAAGTGGAGTCTTAAAGTGGGAGTTATTAAATATTTTCGACCGCAAGTCATGTATTCCTGAAGGAATGCAAGAGTCCAGATTAAGATAGATAGATTAAGTTACCCAATGCTCACATACCGAGTTTAGTTCGACTTACTTGAAAACTCACTTTAAACATTTTTCTTGAATTAATTAATTAATTCCAGCCAAATAAAACGTTTTTCCCATGATAACTAAGTGAGAAACAAATTCTGTTTGCACCGTTCACAGGTTTGATATAGGAAACTGAAATTTCGAGAGTATTTTCGTTAGGTCCAATGCTTAAACATACGCCCAGACAGAAAAAAGTCACATTCAATTCTTTTACATTTTCTTTCTTGTTTTGACAATAACAAGAAGATTTGGCCTACGCCCGTCGGTTTTTTCTTTTCCGTTTTTGGAAAAATCAAAGTTTTTTTAAATAGAAAAATGACATATAAAATATTAACAATTACTCTAAATTTTAGGATATTTATGATAAGAAAATGTTGCCGATTTCTCGTTAATTTGTGTCATTTCGCATGCATACACAAATGATTAAGATTTTGACGTTATCGCTTTGAGTACAAGGCTTCCGAAAATTCGATCAATTTTACTCTATCTGGCTACAATACATAAAAAGTTATTTTTATCGTAAAATTTTTATCAACACACGTGTGCGTGCGTTGCTCTTTATCGAGAGTTTTTTTGTTTTATATAAAAAATAAAGCATTGACATTGAACTTTATTTTTATAGCAAAAACTCTGGCACAAAAGACTTCACAATATATTTCTCAAAGAAAGTGAGAGTAAGATTAGCGGAGAATAATTACAAAACAAAAAGAGATTCAAAGCTCTACAGAGCTTTAATAGACATTTATTTTTTGTAAAAAGCTTTGTACTTAACAATATTACACAATTTGCTTTTTTTAACCCTTAAAAACTCATGGTACCTTTATGATTTGGGTTGCTCCGATAAAACATTTTGAACTTAATAATGATCAGACCCACCGAGATAGTTGCAATGGAATGTTTTTACAACAAACGTTTTTTTTTTGACTATTATGAAGAAGTTCTATTATTATTGCGTTTCTGCAATAGGTTTTTGATTGGTTTTTTTAATTTGTTTTTTAAAAATATTAATTATTATTTTTCCTTTCAACAGTCGCCAAATTTGCTCAAGAGATAGTTGCTCCTTTGGTAAAGAAAATGGACTTGGAGCACAAATTTGATCCTTCTATTATCAAAGCCGTCTTCGAAAATGGCCTGATGGGCATTGAAATTGATACTGAATTGGGTGGCAGTGGCTGCAATTTTATGACTACCATTTTGGTTGTTGAGGAACTTTCGAAGGTGGATCCAGCGGTTTCTTCACTTGTTGATATACACAACACACTGGTCAACTCTTTGCTGATGAAGGTTGGAAACAAGGCGCAGAAAGAGAAATATTTGCCAAAGTTGGCACAGGAATATGTAAGTTATTTTCTTAAAATAAGTTAACTATTCAAAGTTCTAAAAAAAAATGTAATTTTCTTTTAATAACTCGCTGTTTAGCCTGGCAGCTTCGCTTTAACCGAACCTGGTGCCGGTTCAGATGCTTTCTCACTAAAAACCACAGCCAAGAAAGATGGTAATCACTATGTGATTAATGGTACCAAAATGTGGATCTCAAACTCTGATATAGCAGGTGTTTTCATAGTATTCGCCAATGCCAAGCCAGAAGCGGTAAGTTCATGATGGCACATTTTATTATAAATTATTTTTATTAAAGTTACGCTTACACTAACAGGGTTATCGCGGCATTACTACCTTCTTAGTTGATCGCGACACCCCCGGACTAATTGTAAATAAACCTGAAAACAAACTGGGTATATGCGCCTCTGGTACCTGCATGGTTACTTTCGACAATGTGCGTATTCCTGAGGAAAATCTTTTGGGTGAATTCGGTCATGGCTACAAATATGCTGCCGGTTTTCTAAATGAGGGTCGTATTGGTATTGGTGCACAGATGATTGGCTTGGCACAGGGCTGTTTCGATGCTACCATACCCTATCTGATGGAGCGCAAGCAGTTTGGGACCGAAATCTATAATTTCCAATCGATGCAACACCAAATTGCTACAGTTGCAACTGAAATTGAGGCAGCACGTCTTTTGACCTACAATGCTGCACGTCTGCAGGAACAGGGTGTACCTTTCCTGAAGGAGGCCGCTATGGCTAAGTATTATGCATCTGAGGTTGCGCAACGTACAACCATCAAATGCATCGACTGGATGGGTGGTGTTGGTTTTACACGTGACTTCCCACAAGAGAAATTCTATCGTGACGTTAAAATTGGTGCCATCTATGAGGGAACAACCAATATGCAACTCAGCACCATTGCTAAGGTCATTAAGAAGGAGTATTCATCTTAAAGGTTTTAAAGTTGGGAGCTGTTAAAATGCTCAGCAGTTATGTTTTGTAAATATTTGCTTATGTAAACACTATTTTTTGATTACTTTTGTATATCGTAACAGATACCAATGGTGCATTTATTAGATATGTAAGAGTGTTGAGGGTTAATATTGGAAAAATGTTGCAAATATTTTTGAGATTACTTGTCAATGTTACCAATTTTACTAGCGTTGCCATTAATTTTATAGCAGCAGCGATACTCTTGCAATTTAAATTTAGACCAACAAGTAATTAGTAGTTGTTTTTTTTTTAAATTATAAAAATAAATTTTAAAATACAAAATAAAATGTTAATTCTTTGTAAAATTTAGTTTTAGAAGCAAAAAAAAAATATAATTTTTTTCTGACTAGCCAATATAAGTGCCTTCCATTTAAAATGAATCGTTTTTTGAATTTAAGATGAAATAAGAAAATTAACACCTGTGTCTAGCTAGTTCCGACCCCCAGGACATTTTTTTTCACTGGCTCTAAAAACCCAACTCTGATACCGATTTAATTCGTTAATTTGTGTGAAATGTTAGGAGGAGAATTGTACCTATTTTGTAAATAATGTTAATACAAAAAACAAAATACTTACCCACTGTGGCTTTAAGTTATCTTGCGCAATTGATTAGCCGCCACTGTGCTGAACAAAACATCATAAAAGCACTGAAAATCATCTCCGAGGAAGAACAACGAATGCTGCGCCTTAGCAGCAACTGCAATGCACTAACACCATAAAACGAATTTCAAAGAATTATTTTAAAATGAAGCCAACACTCATAAAATTTTGGAAAAAGAACATTTAATTTTTGCACTTGTTGCATTTTGAAGCATATAAAAAAATCTTCAATGAAATTTAGCTTATAAATTTCCACTACAAAACAACAAAACACTACACTAGCACATTGCACTGTCTGCTCTGCCGCCGACGGCGCCGCTCTGTATACGATTTGGAATTTTCATTCAAATTCATTGAAATATTTTATTGAATTTACATTTAGACATAAATAACAGTTTTTTTTTTTAAATTTTAAAAATTTTATTAATAAATAATATGCAATTTAACAATAGAATTTCGCGCGAACTTTACATAAAATGAAAACTGAAATGTCAAGTTGATTAGCGTTGCCACCTTCTTAGTTGGAGATTCGAATGTAAGCCTTTTTAATCGAAAATGCAAATGTTGAGAAAATGTAGGAAGAGAAATAAACTTTTCAATTAACGTTGATAACTCTTTAGCTGGAATTTTATTTTGAGAGTTTATCATGAAATCAAGCAATATTTCTAATTTATATCGTTTAACTGTTGAACATAAGAAATAACTCAATTCTAATTGTTTGCTATGAGTGGGCAATTTATGTTTTGTTTAAGTGAATGTTACATTTTTTCTTAAATTTATCCTTCTTAACCCTTAAATACTAATTGGAGAAAAAAGATAGTATACATTTGTGTGATTTAGTATTTATCAAAGACTTTATTTTTTCCCCTCGATTAACAAAAATTAGGGAAATAACGGACCGTCCACTCTACACATACCTTAATTTCTTGATTAAAATATTAATTTATTGAATTGTGAACATAAAAATTTCGTCGAGATATAGATTATGTAAACCAAGCATTACTTTTTTGTGCCGAAAATACGGTACAGCACGATTACGATATCCGTGGCGCCTCGATTTGACGATGTTTTTCGATAAAACATGTCAAAATAAATTGAAAATGTTAAATAAAAAAAATCGATATCTCGTTTAGTTTTCGAGTTATTCTTATGTAAAATTACTGTGGCTAGCAAAGTAGGTGTTGGATATATTGTAGACTGATCCGGATGGATTTTTGGAATTTTTAAGTCCTGAGCTGCTTTATGTGTAACTACTGTGGCTAGCGTAACCAGTGTTAGACATACTATAGGATGCAAGCATTTTTTAGTATCGATATTTTGAAAACCAAGCAACTTATTGTTTTTTTTTATTTAACATTTTCGATTTATTTTGAGCTGTTCTATTGAAGACCATCCTTAAATTGCGGTGCCAATGAAATCTTAATTCTAGTGATACTATCAAAATCAGCTTTTTAAGTATAGATAACTCGAAAACTAAACGAGATATCGATTTTTTTATTCAACATTTTCAATTCATTTTGACGTGCTTTATCGAAAAACATCTTCAAATCGAAGCGCCACGGATATCGGAATCGTGCTGTACCGTATTTTCGACACAGCGGGAGTTTTAACGCAATTTTTTCAAGCTTGCTGTGTAAAGTCGACAATTGAAACTGTTCGTAAATGAATTTAAGCACCTAATGTTAACATCTTATAATTTTTAAGCATTTAATCCGATCTCAAATAAAAATATTTCTAAATAAGTATTTGAAATATAATATTTTTATATAGAATTTCTGTTTAAAAAAAAAAGAGTTTTTTTAAGCATTGTCGAAGCGACAAAGCTTAGTAAGAAGCGTTGTGAAAATTAGAGAAGTAATTGAGCGTTCAGAATTCATTTAATCAAAGTGTAACTACCCACTCATAGCAAACAATTAGAATTGGATCTACATATTTAACGTTCAGCAGTTGAAACATAAATTAAAAATATTAAATGATTTCATTATAAACTCTACATACAAATTTCAAGCAAAAGAGTTTTTATCGTTAATCAAAAAGTTGCTTTCTTTTTATAAATTCCTACATTTTTTCAAAAGCTAATTTTTCTATTAAAAAAGCTTATATTCTTTGTTCCGGCTAAGAAGGTGGCAACGCTAATCAATTTGACATTTCAGTTTTCTTTTATTTGCAAAGTGCTATTATTAAATTTCATATTTTTCGTTAGTAATATTAACATCTCTTAACAAAAACAGTGATGTTCTCGTCAACATTTCGCTTTTTCATTAAATTCAATCAAGTATTTTAATGAATTTGAATGAAAATACCAAATCCCGTATAGCGGCAGGGCAGACAGTGCAATGTGCTCGTGCAGTGTTTTGTTGTTTTTGAATGAAAATTTAAAAAACTAAATTTCATTATATATTTTTTCATTTGCTGAAATGCAAGTGCAATAAATTAAATAAATTCGTTTGCTGCTAAGGCGCAGCATTCGTTGTTTTTCCTCGGAGACGATTTTCAGTGATCTTATGATATGTTGCTCAGCACAGTGGCGGCTATTTAATTACACAAGGTAACTTGAAGCCACAGTGGGTAAGTTTTTTGTGTTAACTTAATGTATAAAATAGTTACAATTCTTCTCTTAACATTTCACACCATTAACCAACTCATATTTCGTTAAGACATTCGCGAATTAAAACGGATATTCAGAGTAAATTATATTAAATCGTTTTTAGTCCTAGTAAAAAAAAAACCTTTAGCCTTAACGCCTTAAAGGCTTTGACGAAATGTTTTCGTAACTCCCTTAAGAGCAAAAGCTAAAACATAGCTTGGCAGAACCAGCTGAAACATAGCGTGATGTCAAAAACCACCTCTAAGTAAAAATGTTCTAGATTTTTCTTAATAAGACTTCCTGCTTTGTGAAAACGAATTTTTGCAAAATTGTATTCTTGGAGTAAAATTCGTATGTATGGTATATAAGTAGTCGATAAAAGAAAACATGAGAAAATAAAGAATTTATATATATACTAAGTATCAAAAAACGTAAAGAGAAATTTTAAAAATGTGTACATCACTCGAAAACTACCTAATCGATTTAAAAGCTTCTTGTGACGTAATGATAGCTTATTAAATAACATATTAAATGTTCAAATTAGTGCAAGATTTACCAACTTATGATAATCTTCGAATATGACATGTTCGCAACTTTCGATAGCTATGTGTCCGCAAACAGATCCGGTCGACGCTTTTTACTTAGCTATTATTTTCAATTTACAAATCAGACTTTTATTTTTTAATTGAAATAAAAATATTTCGCACAGGTCATAAATCTCAAAGCTAAAAATTAGGAATTGTATGTGCGTGTTAATAGAACTTTTATTGACAATTTTTTTAAATAGAAAAAATCTTCTATAAAATGTTTGGTTTATTTTTATAAACATTTTTTATTAAATAAATAAACAACTGCTTACCGATTTTTAGGCTGAAATTTTGTGCAAATATTTCCCTGGCTAGTGACGCAAAAACTGTGTAAATTTAAGACTGTCAATCGACTGAGAAAACTCCTGTTTCGGAAAGAACAGGCTCACTCCGTTCCGTTAAGTCACATACATTTCGTGATCGGAATCTTGAATGTGGTCTAACCTCAGAGATGATAAATTTACGAGACTTTGTAATCTTACAAATTCCTCTCGCGGTAATATCAGACCCCGTACATTCCGTCCAATCGCACACAGAATTTGACTAATTTCACTGATGTTTCTGTGGAATAAATTTCTTTGCTGTGAATTTAAAGCCTTCTTACAAATATTTTCGTCAACATAACTTAGTTATTTCAGAAGCTAAAATTGTAGTTAAGACTTGGATAATATTGGTTGTTGGCTTAACAATTGAATTGATTTCAAAATATAATATTGCGAATTGATAAAATTGCCCAAAGTCAATGTAAAATTTGTATTCACAGAGTATTCTTATCTTGCTGAGTAGGTACATGCACATACAATTAATTTTATCTATATTATAAATTTTTCTATTGTATTTTTTTTTTTGCTTCAAATCATTTTTGTCCATCTGTTGTTGTAAAGGCCGCCAGTAAAATATTCACCACAGTTACCATAAAGACACCACCAACCAAGAACTCATTTGTACGTGCAAAACGTTTGCTATTACCGCGCCTCCAACGATGCTAAAACAATTATAAAAAATATAAAAAAGGTCAAATAAATATAGTGTCACATTTCAAATAAAATAAAGCATTTTGTCTACCTTAAAAATGAGTGCAATGCCCACCGAAACTTGCATGACCAAAGACAATACTATAAGGCCTAGACTAATGTAATACGTTGACGCCTGACTGTTGTAAGTTAGCACAAACCGCAGCTGATTAGCATTTGCCGAAAGTAATGCGATGTCCATCATGCCTATAAAAATACAAAAAAAAAAATTAGAAATTACTTTATATTGCAAAAAACAGAAGCAAAAAACCATTCATACTAAATAATACAGTAAAACAATTTAAAAAAAAAAATTTGATAGACAGACCTAAAATATATATATTTCAGCTGATATTTTAGGCAATATTTATGTCAATGACGCCATATTTTTTGCTTAAATGGGAACAATTTATACAAACATAGGAAATTAATATATTCCAAAAAAAAAAAAAAGAGTGGCGTGACAGAGCTATACATTGTTTGGAATAGTTAATCTACACAAAATTGTTTTTCCAAAAATACATATCGTATATCTATAAATTTGTTTGTTCCACTGTGCGATAACCGTTCCACAATTGATGACTCTGACACAAGAAATAGCAAACATTAGCATAACAACTCGAATATTTCGGCAATTTTTTTGGTTTTTTTTTTTTAAAGATTCCTAAGATTATTTCATAACAAAGAAAAACAAGAAAAAAAGTTTCTCTAATAAATATATGAAATGCTATGGCCTCTAATAGCTAACAACTCATTTTTTTTTTGTTTTATGACTTTTATTTTTAAATTCCTTGAGAAAAGCTGGTAATCAAATCCATGAAAAAAATGTTGTGTATGAAAAAAATTTTTGTTTTTCTCAAAAAATTTTACCTTCTGCAACATTTTTGTTCGACGCATAGTTGTCTTTATTTTTTCTCTTTTTACGCCCATCGATATCATCTGTTTCTTCAATTTTTATATTCAAGTTTGTCTCGTTATCATTATTCGTATCCATATCTTGTGTGCTCTGCAGTTCTGTTATAGAATTGTCCGCTAATTTGTCAAATTCAGTCGAATTGATAGCTTGCACCATTTTTGATTATTTTAGTATATATATATATTATAAATCTTTTCTTAAGTTTAGCCTCAGCTTTAGGAACTAAATACGCGCACTTTTTAACAGCTAACTTATCACGAAATTAACTTAATCGCAACTAATAATTTCACAGTGTTTGCTTTCAATGAATTCTTCAAACTCTTATGATATCCGGTTTTCTCCCGTACTTTTTTTAAGAAAATGTAAATCACACAGTTAGAAGAGCGCTAGATCATCTGCTAAGTAAAAGAATGAATTATAAACTCTTGTGATTTCTGCAAGCGTTAACGCAGATGAAGATGAAATGCGTAGTTTTTTGTTTAAACTTGTTATGCGTAGAGTGAAATAAAAAAAAAATTTTTTGTGTTTTTTCTGCTTTGGGGTAGGCGCGGCTCAGTTGTAGCGAGAATGAGTTAAGGAATTTTACATACTAAGGCAATAACCCAAGAGAACAATTATACAGGGTGTCCCATTTTAACTTACACAGCTGAATAAGTCAAAAGTCAAGTTAGAGGTCAAAGTTACTCCTGAAGGTCATTTCAAGGTCGAATTCCGCTGCACAATTTTGCCTTAACTGGCTGCAGCTTTTTTGCACCAAGCGGAAATTTGACCTTGAAATGACCTTCAGGGGTCACTTTGACCTCTAAGGAGACGTCCATTAATTACGTGAGCAAAAATAGGGGGGAGGGGACCCGCAAAATCTCACCAAGGGGGGGAGGGGTCAAGGAAAACCTCACGTCAACTTTTTAATGCATAGAATTTACATTAAAAATATAATTCAAATCTCACAGGAGGGGGGGAGGGGTCCCGCCAGATCTTATCAAATCTCACCAAGGGGAGGAGGGGTCCGAATTTTCAAAAAACACCTCACGTAATTAATGAATGTCCCCTAACATGAATACCTATCTGAACGTAGAATTTTAAGCTCTTCCGGAATCCAAGGTCAAAAATAGGGGTTTTCCATTTGAAAAAACTAAAGTTAACCTTCAAATAACCTTGAAAATGTAGGTCAAGGTCATGGCTGGATCAGCCCTTTGATATCCACCAACTTTTATTTGAAACATTTTTTGAATGACTTGCAATTGTTTGCCTTATTTAGCTGTGTAAGTTAAAATGGGACACCCAGTATAGGTAGTTTTAAGTTATTAAACTTTCTCATATAATTATGTATTATGTGCCATTACGGGCAGCCATATATGAATGTTATCAGTATCTAAAAGGTGGAATTCCGTATCAGGTATGAGAAAGATTAGCCATATTGCAGATCTATGAATTTTTGTCCAGTCATGATCAGTTTTGCCAAATCATTAGCGGACGATTCTAGTAAGGACTGGAGCTGGCTTACCTCACTTATGTTATGCCCTTTTATGGAAAGCTCTATAAAAATTTATAAAGCCCTGATCAGCTTACCCAAATCAAGAACAATACAGGTTAGCGTGAAGGTTCGGTTGAAGTTATTTTCGCCTTAAAAGTGTAGACCCTGTAAAAAATCTATAAGGCCCTGATCATTTTAGTCTGATTATTGTGTTGGTAAAATTATTGTCAAATATTAGCATTTTTATATCATTGACTTAGAATGTAGTATGTGCACATATGGCGCATAATTTGCCAAACGTCCAAGGCCAAAAAAGTTGTCCAATAGGGCTGAAAATCAGATGAATTGTTGTCCTATTGGATGGTAATTCTCACATCAAAAATTTATTTATTCGGACAAACATGAACTGAGGTGAAGGGGGTATAATTTTTGAACTTATCTTCTTGCAAAGCTTCATTTTCAAAATTGTATAACTTTTTTCCGGATGCAAAAGAAAATTTCACCACAGACGTTTTCAATAGGATTTTATACTAAGTGAGTTATAATTAAAAAGAAATAAATTTCATGTCCACTTTTGAAAATCAAAAATTAATTTAATTTTTTTTTTCAAAGCTGGAATCTTTTTTTTAAATAATTTTAAAATAAAGTTGAGCCCTTTTCCTATAAAATTAACAAGATACAAATTCATCAGAATTTGAACAATTGACCGACGAGTAATCGAATGCGCCAAATTTCACCTTCTACCACTTTTTTCTTCTAAACTATCAATTTTTAGTAAAAATCGCACTGAGTAAAAATATCTTAAAATTAGTCAAAATATTTTTTTTTATTCTAACAATTTTTTTTTCCATGACGTCATATTTTTTTTTCAAAAATCCAAAGAATTATTTTTTTTATTTCATTGATATTTTTTTTAAAAAAATTCATGACATCACACAAAAAGGAAAAATTGTTGCAATAAAAAATTATTGAAAATTAGTTACTCGAAAAAATATGTTTGACAACATTTAATTTAGAGATATTTTTTGGTATTTGGATACAAGAACAGGTCAAAATGCCTTCTTATTTTATACGATAAATGTGCTCATGCGGAAAATTTAAGCAATATGTCAATAAGCCAAATCCTATATTAAAGATTTTTATTTGCAATTTTTGCAAGCACACTCCAAGACTAAATTTGCAGGATCAGTCTTCAATTTATTGGAAAGTACATTAAATTAACTTAATGCTGTTTAATAATACTTACATATACTCTTCATAGTTACAAGCTTATAGCGTAATACGTTTCAAATTTTAAAAACTTTAAATATAAAAATTTAGGCTCCAATTTAAACCTTTACCGGAACAATATATGAAAAATATGTTGAATCAGCTGCTTAAATTTAATTTATAGCTTTACAATTGTGCCCCGTCATTTTAATAACTGCTAAATCAGTTGAACGGGTCTTAAGGTTCTTTGAAGACTTTTGTCAAGTTTATTAAATATTGATTCCCGTATTAAGGTACTTACCTTCCGCTACATTTTTATTGGCTGCATAACTATTATCTTCATGCTTCGTACGTCTGGTTTTTCTGCGACCATCGATTTCATCGGTTTCGTTTGGATTTTGCTCTAGATTTATATTAGAGAGTCTCACGACTTCGATTTTTGTATCTACCTCTTGCGGGCTTTGTAATTCGTTTACAGAACTACCATCTGAACTATCTGATTGTGTTGAAAAGAAAGTAGGTGTGTCTACTTCAATTTTGATCTTATCATTTGCCATTTTGTTTAAATAAAATTTGCAGTTGTTTTTATTTGAAATTTTTGGGTGTTTAACTCGCAATTCAGTTTAATACCTTACACGATCACAATTAGTTAAAAACTAAAGCTACTAGTTGAAATTGTATTTTTTTTTTTTCAAATTTAAAACCCTTTTAGTGCTACGTACAAAATTTTGTGGTCAAAATATATGAAAACAAAGGCGAAATTTTTTTTTTTGTGGTTAACATAAAAGAGATAAGACTGTACATGCGATTTCAATCGTATGCCTAAAAGTTGGCTTCACTTTTTGCTGTATTGACATAAAATTTTTAATTGAAAACTTATTTATAATCGCAGCTTGTTATTATCTTAGAGAATACTTAATTTTTTTATGTTAAAAAACCATGTACCTATGATATGTACAATGTAATGTTAAGTATGGATGTAAAACTGTAAAGTTAATAATAGTGAATATTCGCGCAAGAAAATTGATAAAAGTTAAACAAAATGCTGCCTGGAAAATGTCACATATAGACCAAGATATGTAGGAACATAGTGATACCAATCATCTCTGATGTTGAGTCACTTTCCTTAAGGTTGTTGAAAAATATTTGTTCAAGTATTTGCGTCTTAGTCTGCCAAAGGCAGGTCAGTCACACAATATATGTTCTACAGTTTCCTTTTCGTTCTCGTTGCAGCAGCGACATATGTTGTGCGCCAATGTACACATTCTATAAGCATGATTTACTATAAGATATCTAGTATCCGATAGTTACTTCTACTATGACACCACATGTAATGCATGATAAAGACATAAGGTACTCTCTTTTCGCTTTGCAAAAGGAAGGCCAAAAGTTCTTTGGTATTTTGCTTGAATTAGGATGTATCTATCTCTGAACAGCTGTAGAGTATGGAGATTTCTAATAAATGAAATCCGAGTGTTGTATAGGAAGTGATACGTTTAATAAATCCACTTCAAAGATACCCTCTAAAAATAAATTTCTGATGCCAGAATTTTAAGAACTTATAGCCTTTGAAAGTCACGAATTAATTAATATCGAAGTTGAGTTTATGGTGAAAAGTTCACGTACAACAGTCAATATGGGGAAGAATGCTTAAGGGGCCCTTTGATTACCTCAAGGGACGTTTCGCGAAAAAAAATTTTATATTCCAATCAGATTTTCGCAACACCAAGAGCGCTCTTGACCTTCCTAATTGAGATTTTACGTAATTTTTTTTTAATGACTTGAATCTCTTACAGAATTTTCAGAAAATTTATTTTTTTGCACTAATCGGAAAGAAATTTAATCTGTCAAAAATTTTAATTCATAGTAGTATGTCCTAAAAAACAACATATAGGTATAACTTCATTCTCCTTAGGCAGCGCCGGCTTAAGACCTAGCGTGACGCGGGGCTAAAATCTGAAAATACCTTATAACTAAACAAAAAAAAAATTCAACTTCAAAATAAAAGTGGTAATTTTTTGCCTAAATGAAATAAAGTTACAAAATGAAATATCATTAATGACCGAAAAAAAATCGTCCTCGTCTTTCGTTTCCCATAAAACATCTATTCGAAAACATCCACAAATCTACACAACATCTTGCCATTTTTGGGAACCCCTTAAATTGGGGTTCGAGGCCCTAGTCCCATTTCTACCTCTAGTAAATACCTTAATCCTGGCGCTGGTTGAGGGGCCCTCGGCTAATGTCAATTGAGCCCAATACCTAAAGACAGCTTGTATCTACAGAGTGACTAAAGACCCATTATAATTTTCAGAAAGAAAAAGTCAGATTGAATATGCAAAAAATTAGTAACAAACATTTTTTTGCACCAGCTAACGTCTCAGAAGGTCGAAATGAAAATAATTTCAATTATAAATTGCAAAGAGTTCGCACATTCGTGTATGCGTAAACGTGTAGTTTGAAACACATGTAAAAGGCCTGATCTCCAATAGCCAAACATTACTTACCATAGTTCTACAAAGTCTTTTTTGTTTTTTGCTTGACCTGCCTTGCAGCACATTTTATTGTACAACGTACGACGTGCGCACGCAACACGCCACTTTTTGCTGCCAACAAAAAAAAAAACGAAGAATTTGTGATTTTGTGGTATGAATTCTCCACAAAAAAAAAGTGGCATGGTTCGTTAAAAATTGTCGAACGGATATTGACATTGAGTAAAAGTAAAAAATTTTGAAACTTAAAAGATTTTTCAGACTCTGGAGAGCTCACAGATGCTATAAAAGGCGCATGCTCACAATGCGAGTGGCAGTAAAGAGAATAAATCGGAATGGAGGTAGATTGAAGTGAGCACCAAACCAAACTGGGCTTATAATGCATATTCACAAATGGCAACATAACAAACAGACAGAAGAATATCTTTAAGATACAAACAACAGAAATAATTAGTGACTAATTTTTATCGTTTTTTTTACGGCTGCTTTTTTATAGCAAGTAAAACCCTCTTCATCAATTGGATACTCAAATTTCAGTTGCGGTCTGAGCTGCGTGGCGCTAAGTTCATTAGATGAAATAAAAACCTCGTGTTAAATTCGTTCTGGAATTCGGGAGTGAAATGTAATACAAAAATATAAATACAAAATATAAAAATTTAATTAGTTGTCGAGAATGAAAACATAGAATACAAGTGTTTATACAGAACATACATATGTGAAAACATGATAAGAATTTAAAAATACAAAATTAATTTATGGGGAAAAAAAATATGGAAAACAATTAACACAACCAAAGAAGTAAACAAAAAGGAGCTACTGACAGATTTGCCTATGAAAGTGCCCCAGTGCAGAATTTGATTAGACAACACAATATCAGCTGAGAAAAAGTAAATGTGCCTTAAATTAGTGTTTATAAGAACTTAGAAGCTTAGAACTTACAGCTTCCTGTGCAAAAATAAATTCCCTGGGCTATATTCTTTCAGACAAAATGCCGGTACATGCAAGCACTCGTGACGTGGTGTGTCGATAAAAGTTCAAAAATACCGGAAAGATCTAATAGTATACAAAATGGTTAAAATCGATTTTAATCAAATAGTATCGAAAAAGTCGAGAAGCATATTATAAATTAATAAATGTCGATAAAGTCGACTCGAGAGAATCGAGATTATTGGCACAAATCGATTAAAGTCAAATAATATTGAAGAAGTTGGAACATCGCGTAGTAGCACTAAAATATCTAAAAATACGATAATAATATAAAAGTTTTGATAAGTTTCAAAAAAAGCGTTTAAATACAAAAGAGTGTCACAATATTCAATTTAAATTGAAAGGTATCGAATAAGTCAACTCTTATCGACTTGTTCGATGCTTTTCTGTTTATATTGAATTTTGTGACACTTTTGTCTATTTGCCATGAACCGATTTTTGATAATAATAATATTTTTTACTTTATATCGAATTTTTAGAAAGGCATCATATAATATTGAAGAAATCGATAACTATCAAACTGTATCGAAAAATTCGAATAGTATAAAAATAAATCGAATAGTATCGGATAGTTTTGAAAGAGTTGAAAGTGAGCGAGAAGTAGTTATTCAAAATGTCGGCTATATCTGCAAAGTATCATACAAGTTTAATTATACTTAGTTGAAAAGTATTAACAAAGTCTATAAAAGTCATAACATATCGTATATTGGATATTGAAAAATATTTAAGAACTTAATTAGAGTCGAAAGTCTGGTGGCATAGAAAAGTATCGAAAAATATATTTTAAGTTGCTAAAGTGTCAAGAAGTCGAAGTATATCGAAAAGTAAACAAAAGTGCCGAATAGTAGATAACCAAAAGTATTAAAAAAGTTGATACATATAAGCCGAAGAAGTTGAAAATTACCAATTGATAATAGCCAAAAGTACCTACCGAAAAAGTTTATTAAAGTGGCGAATTCTTGTCGATGATAGCCACAAAGTATCGAATAATTTGAAAACTACTCATTAAGAAAAGAAACTTGGAAATCGTAACTATGATTCCAGAAAACGGCAAAGTTTTTGTTGTAATTGGAGGTAGTATGACTACCTGTCTCATTCCTCCCACTATTCTTCTAATGCTTACTTTTGCTTCCGCGCCAGTCCAACCCCGCACACTTCTTGTGTAATGCATTTTCAATAGCATCATCAGTTATTGGTTAAAATCAGAACAATCCTTGGGAATCTTTGTTTCAAAAGACGATATTTCATAGAGGCGCACTTTAGTCAACCAAATATCATTATGAAAGTATATTTGTTGAGATCTTACGCTATCTTGCATGAATAATAACTTCTACTGCCAACGCAAATGATCACAAAATTATCAGCATAATCGGGCCAAATTTCTACACTTTTGGTATATTTCCCTCAACTACCATGGAATTTTTAACAAAGAACAAACCAACGATACAACATTCAGTTTATTTTTATGCAGCAGCATTTATATTCTTTTTGCTATAAGGAAAGAGAAAGAGTGATTGTACTCGCGCTCATTTTAACTCTCGCAATCCGACCGGGATATGCGGTGATGCCAATTCATTTTTTTCTTCTTTCCGAGTTTTTTTTCGAGAAATTTCTCAAACCTTATTGTAGTTTTTTCATTTGAAGTGCAAATGTTATATTTAAAATCTTTGTTACCATAGTCATTGAAACAGATTTTAAAATATTTTTCTGATTTTTCTCAAATAATTGAACAATGAGTTTTGCTTCTGCATGCGTCAATTTTTAAAATTAAATGTGGGAAATAGTCTTGCGTTTTGTAGTCGCCATTTCTTAATAGACCTCAAAAGTGTGCCTTGTCGCAAATCCACAAAGCCCACATAAAAAAACAATAAAGGGTGGAATAATTGTTTTATTCGCATAAATAAATTTCACCAAAAAGCCGAACATTCAAACAATGTTAAAGCTCTGGCCAGGCTGCGCATCCTTCAATCAAAAAAATACTAAGCGCTCCATCTGGCTTTGTAAATGGAATTACGCACTCGTTGTGAGTAGTTACTCTTCGAACACTGGTGTTATAAATCAATTATAAGGATTACGTATGCTGGCATTAAAATCGCTTTACAATCTCAGAGTGAAATGGACCGATTTTTCTCATTGTGTTTCTGGTATAAGATTTGTAGGTATATGTAATATATGAAATCGGAACATATATATGTACGTATAAGTTTTTAAAAGTGTTTCATCATAACTATTTGGCACACTTTAATTTCAATAAAAATATTTTATTACAAAAACACGTTCCCTACAAAAAAGTTATTTTTCCCCGATTCCTCAAAAACCCCAAAAATTGCGAATTGCCTTTTTAGTTAGCATCGCTGAAAAGAGTCCAGGCAACAAAAAAAGAGCAGATTTTTTGCATTCGATTTGGTAACAGTGGAACAATTAAAATGCGGCATTCGTCTGTCTGTCAGCCACTGCCTATGTCTATTTCTATGACGTCAATTGGGAAATGTTTGTTTTTTTTTTTTTGTTTTTGCAACTACAACGTGCTAATAAATAAACAAATTCTTTTTTTATCTGTTATATATTTTTCAAAACTCATAACACATAGTAACAAATAGTGCGCTACACGTTCATGCGTGAGAGAGCGCCTAAAATTATAGAGAAAAAATTTACATTTTCAATCGATAATTTTTGAATTTGCGTGTCTTTTGCCAGTTCGTTCTTCCACACCGTAAAACAGCTGACGCTTTCTTTGCCTTGAACTGCATTGGCTGTAAACACTCACGACTTTTGCGAGTGTGGCAAGCACTTGCTCTATAGTTCCCAGTTGTGCTGTTGGTTTCTAATCAACATCATGACGGTGACGTAGCAACGTAATTACATTTGGGTTAATTCTTTCAACAATAATTAGATATGCTTGAGTGGAGATAGGGAGCAACGTTTAAACTTTTTCTAAAAGCAAAAAAAGTATTTTATTATTCTTTGTCATGTGAAAAGCAAGACATTTAAAATCCTGTCGGTAATTGTTATTAACTTCGTTCTACTTACACTTATCAACACGGTGGGCTGGAAGCAAAATTGAATGCAATAAAAATATCAACGGAAACAGAGCGCGCCATTTTGTTTGGCATTGTCTAAAAGCGCAGAAAAATTTTAAAATCCAAAGGAAAAGATCAATTTTCCGTATTACTGTGAGGTGTAGCACCGCCCAGAAATTTAATTTTTGAGGCACCACGCCCATTAACCAAATCACATTCATTTTCGGTCTAATATGAGTTGTGTGTAACGTTAAAGTTGTTATGAGCGGATAGACTATGAAGAGGTACTAAACGTAATGAATAAACAGACACAATTATTTTTTATTTACCAACAAAGTTGCTGCCTGAGGAAATCGTCTGAAGATTTTTGTACCACCTTGTATGTGAAAAGTACACCACTTTGAGCTCAATAAAAATTAAGGGACTCTTTATGTGTCACGATTGGTCTCGATTTGTCTTTAATTTTCAAGCCTAAAAGTATGCTAGTACATTTCTTATATTTGTAATTAACTATTTATTAAGCACAGGTTAGATTTTTTTGTTTTAATCTATGTAAAGTACAATCGCATATTTTCAGGCTTGAAAATTAGAGACGAATCGTGATACATAAAGAGGCGCTAAGCTTTACACTTTTGGATTTATTTGGGAAACCTCATCCGAAGCTATGTAAAAAGACCTTGGATAACAAAGTCTGGTTCTGTCAAGGCTAATTCCGAGTAACAATATAAGCATTTCTAAGTCGAGCGTCTTTTATGGCTGAAATATACGGTACAAAGACCATGCATCAACAAAGAGATTAGCGATAAATTTTAAATTTTTTAGCAAATTCATAAATAAACAAAGCTGGATTTAGCTCAAACTTGATAACAACTGAGTATACACATGTACTATGTATTGATTGAACTTATCATGGTATACAAAAAGCGCATGCGCTCTCTCAATTAGACGCTCTCTATAACTATTTTTCTCTCTCTTTTGGATTTATAATAATTAGGGTTACACTGAAGCACCGGTGTATTACTTTAGAGCACAAAAACGTGTGTTTCGTCTAACTTAAGGGAAAGATATCATGACTTACACAACATGTGTTTGAAACTGAACCTTCCAACAGCAGTAGCATGTAAGCACTCTCTCTCGCTCTGCTAAATGTATATTCTCTATATGGTGTAAGCTGCACACGGCTACTGCCATGTCATACGCATGAAACGCTGTTCAAGTCAAACCATTCTTTTTCTTATCGGAACACCAGTACATATTGGTAGTATTTTTATTTCTTCCGTTTAGTTGACTTTTGAAACCGAAATTAAAACGACGCGTGAACACGCTAACGTGAGAAAAAAAAGGAAGAAAAACTTAAAACCAAAATTTCTGTTGTTTTTTGTTTCCTTACAAAACCCACTTGCGCCAAACGTTGCCTGCTGATTATCGTTGCAGAAAGTAGGGGCGAAAAAAAAAGGAAAACAAAACCGTGCTTGAAATTGATTTTTCAAGTAATTTTTTTTTTCGGCGCTTCAAAACCTAAGGAAGCTGTACGTTGCAGTGGGGTGTGCGCAACGTTAACGTAACAAACAAAAAAAAAAACGAAAAACGATTGTCGGGTTTGCTATGGTTAAAGGACTAAAGCACACGTGACTTAACGAAATAATAAATTGAGCAAATATATGTGAAGTATGTATTTTCGAAATTAAAACAATATCAAGATACTGCAATTATATATATAATTTTTTCCAACAGTAGAAAAAATTAAAATCGATAACTCAACTAAAAATATAACCAATATTAAATTAATTACAGGTGAGTTCGAATTTTCTGTTCAATGAAAGTAAAAAATAGATTTTCTTAAACTCATTATGACTACCAGTTAATAATTACACAAATTAAAAGAAGAATTCTAAAAATGTAATTTAATATTAAAATTGACCTTTCCTCCCTTTACGCTCACACAGGCAGCATGTCCTTTTTCTCAACGTTGTATAGATTTTTTTTTATACCCTACACATGGGGTATATTCACTTTGTGCTTCCGTTTGTAATGCAAAGAAGGGGGCGTAGTAGGTACAGAAAAGTCTATTTATTCTTATTCGGAGTAGCACACAGAGTTGATCGAACCGTGTTCGTCTGTCTGTTAGTTTGTCTGTCTATCTTTTTAAATTGTACTTTGAAAGTTTCTTTATGAACATGCATACGGCACAAACAAATCAGAGCCTTTGCGAGCATGTCTCAGTATTTCAAAAATTTGATAACAATCATTAAAAAGTGTACGAGATTTTTGTTGCAATGAGCATGCTATATTTTATTAAATTAAAATAAATATATATACAATAATAACAAATATATAATAATAAGAATCAATTCGATTCTCGCAAGAATTGAAGTTTGCCGCATTACATGTGGAATGCGCAGAAGATACGCTGATTGAGCCTCAGACATCAAGTGATTTTTCGAAGAAAGTTTCCTTCTCGCTCATTGGATAAGTAAATAACCAAAATTGCCGTATATGGAACTTTGATAACACACAAGTGACTTTAGAGAAGTCATTGTATTTCGATCAGGAAGCGATATATGATTTCAACTACCCAACGCCACTAGCCATACAATATGACCAATTTTGATTAAGTATACTGCGTAAAAAGTTTCCAGGATACTTAATTTCGAGATGTCTTGATGTCGATTATCTTCAAAATACCCTTTTAACAAGAAATAAAAGTCTTTATCGCGCGTTTTTACTTTTGTTGCTGTGTAGGGTATTTAATTTTTGACGAGACCAAAGATAACACCCTTAAAGCTTCAGTTTCACTATAGGTCCTTTTGTGGTTTTACACAATTATAGAGCAAAAAGGAAAAAAATCGATGCACTACAACAACAACTACAAAAACAATTTGTAAAACGTGCAGGTAGTTTTATGTTGGTACTCCATATAATATTATATAAATATTTTAGTTGTTATTGCTTATTATAAGCATAACATATAAATCCCACTCACCACCCATCAAAGGAATCACTTAGCCACCCCCAAGAGTAGAAGATTCAAATCATGTGATACTTTCTTTGACATGAAAGTTGTTATACAATAAGCTGACAATTTGCAAACATATTTTGGTATAAGTAATTTTCATAAAAAATATTTTTTTATAAAACGTACTAAGTGGAATATTAAGTAATGGAAGTGTATGGTTGAGTTCCTAAACTTCAGTTGCATTTCAGTCATACAAAGTTACGCGTTCCTAAGCGCAATCCTTTATAATATTACGATGTCATGTGTCAATCGATTGTTTATGATGCGCAGAAAAAAGCAAAATGTACATCACTAGTTTTGACGATGCTTTTGTGATGCACAGCTAATTCGCTGAACTCAGCCTACATATGGTATGTAACGTAAAGATATGGAATATCACTAACATGCTTTATTTCCGCGACAAACGTAGTGCCTCCACAGAACTCATCCAAAGTACACGTACACGATCAATAGTGAATGCCTTCAATACATTTCAAAATTTCCCCGTGTGTTTCCATTTTCGGCGTTTGATTTAAACGAAAATCGGCTTTTGTCGGCATCTGGTGAGCTATTATAAATTAGAGATGTTTCTGTGTTATAAAGTTTTCAGAATGCGGCGAGTGCCATTGTTGATAAGCTCTTGTGAATTGTTTAGCAGAGCGCTATTTGTTAGCCAAGAAAATTTTGAACTCAGCTGTCTTTGACACTTTGTTGATTCTAGCATGAATGTCCTTACCGGTATCACCATCAGGTGTTATAAATACGATTCTTATTGCTGGATTTGCTGTCACGAAACTACTGCTGGAATTGTTTAGGCGGTTGAACTTGCTTTTTGTTTTATTAATATTGACTTTCAGATGTACTTCTTCCGAATAGAACCTGACGGTTGTGAGATTTTCTTGCATATTGAACGACTTGATGACGAGGGCGCCTATATTATCAGTATTTGCTGATGTCATATCTGTTCAACATATTCACTGAAATTCCATTGAATGTCGCAACTTTTAGAGTCTAGAGCTCTGCAATACCGACACGTACTTGAAAGAATATGAATGATTCTACGTGTGAACCGTGTGTATTGACCCCTGATGAGGTTCAGTGTAACGACACGGGAATACTAAGTGGCTCTTGTCAGTTTCTTTTAAATTGCAGTTTCGTCAACACCTGAGGGTACTGAGTTCCTGCGCACTGACTAATATTAGTGGCATACTGGAAACGGTTATATTCAAAAGTCGTTCGCTTACTGACTGCTTACTTTGTATATAAGGAAGTAGGTAATTCGCCATAATTGTTTCTTTCAATTTCACCGGAAATTCCCAATATCTATTTGCTGTTGAAATAATATATTCACTTAAATATGGTTTATACTTATTTCTACTTTTTCTAAATGATTTCCATCAAAACAATTGTTTCTCTTTGTTCTGCTTTACTTTTGTTTTTAAGCCGCCTGATAACAAATTCAAGTGATATCTCAAAACAAATGGCAACAACAACCATTGGCATCGAAATTGCATTTATGTAGTGTGTGAACAGTGTATGGTACATTATCGCTAAATAAAAAGTTCAAGCAAAGATAAACTTTTGAATCTTTCAGCAGCAATTAAATGGTGGCCTGTTTTTTATTTAATTTTTTTTTTCTGAAACTCACAATGGCACTAAAAATCTGTTATGAAATGATATTTTCTCTGTCGACATAGAGCAATTACATACATTGAGAAA
Organism: Meiosimyza platycephala; assembly: GCA_963662105.1. Lineage (NCBI taxonomy): Eukaryota > Metazoa > Arthropoda > Insecta > Diptera > Lauxaniidae > Meiosimyza > Meiosimyza platycephala. The sequence continues at coordinate 99,551,648 of OY759208.1, read as the reverse complement.
AGCTCATGCTTTCATCAAATAAATGTATTTGGTTGATAGTTTTTTAAAATATGAATTTACTATCAAACAATTTTGGTAGATATTACGATGCCATTAGTTGAAAGTTGAATTATTGTTCATTGGGCCAAACATCATATTTGTTTGAGCCGAGTGAAGAGATTTGGTTGGATTGAATATATATTTGTTAATCCTATTTTTATTTTATTTCACTCCTGATAATATGGAAACTATGTAATTCTCAACATATTGAATTCAAAACCCTACTTAAGTATATTTTGCTTGGTACGTAATTTGGTATTAATTAATTATTACGAAATCTGATTGGTTCTTTGAAAGGGTTTAACTAAATATCCCGTGACATCACAATAGACCATCATTTGTTTTTAGTGAATTGACTCTTAATTAAGCTGACTGCCACTCCCACCTATGTAATGGTCGGTTTTGATTATGGTAGAAAAGTGCGTAGAGCATGGAATTCGTAAACTGTTTAACAAATTCTATGTTTTGTGCACAAGATACTGATATTCAGTTGCCCACCGCAGCACAATAAATTCTTGTAACATATGCACCCATTTCATCAGGATAAGTTGAAACAAAAAAGTCGTATCACAAACGCTGCTAAGTAACACAGTCTTAAAATTTCCAGCAGAATTTCAACTTATAATTTCCCGTCAGGAATTAAGTGACTAAACTTCGAAAAGAAAAATTTTATAAAAAACAAGAAACATCCATGTTTAAATTAAGAAAAACTTTTAAAATTATTTTTTAAAAAAATGACTGAATACGCAGATTTAATTGTCCTTTACTTGAAATAAAATTACTTTAAAATATGGCAGAATTTCGCCCTATAAATTCCATTAAATTTAAATAATGTAGTTTCAAAGTCGAACTAAATATGATTAAATTCATTCAGTTAATACTTACATAAATGAAAATAGTCATAATTAATATAGCAACCTTTACTTTAATTCAACATGCTGAGTTTTCATGATTGAACTTTTACTCTTTTAAGACTTAATATTAAAACTTAAGGTTCAAAGATTAATGATGATTGCAGATTTAAAAAAAAAACATAAGGTTTAAAGATTAATAATGAATCGCGTAAATTAAATGTAAAGCTAAATGAATATTTTCTAAAAAAAAAAAATAGTTTAAAAAAATAATGAATGAAATGATTTTTTTTTTTTACTTTTTCATAATGCCATAAGAGGTTAAAATAGTCAATTCATATAAAATATCTAGATATCTAATTCTAAAAATAAGATTGCCTGTTAAGTTTTGAAAAAAAAAACTCAGTTAAAGAAAAGAATAAAGAGAGTAGAATATAGAATTTAAATTAACTTCGTAAAAACAAAAAAAAATAATAAAAAAAAATGTAATAACAAAAGAGAGTCGCCAACGCTGAGCTCACCGACGTCGATGCTGGAGTAACGTAATGTTTAACAGTAATTGTAACTGTTTACTGAAATCTTGCGATGACAACGAAAGCATATTAGTTTGATTCTTCATGGATGGGTTTGGGAGAGAAAATCGGTCTCTCGTAAGGTAAGGGTAAAGACCAGAGGCATTTTACCAACTTTTGGGCTCATTCTCAAAATATTATTGACCTTCACAGTACCTTAGACAAAGTTGATTTTGGTTTTCAGTTTATATATTCTTTCGTCTGCAATCGATTTGGCTCTTAAAACAGTTTATGCCTTTTAGTTCTTTCGAAGAATTCGATTTTTTTGATTTTTTGAGGTTATATCTGTGCATGAATTTTTTTTTATGATAGTGATAATGGGACAAGAGAGTATAGGGTACGAACCCCGACATACCCGACGAGCTAAGGCCAGGAACCGCTAGCGTGCATATCCGCTCTGTACAACCTTTCGTCCACCTGGTCTATGGTGACCAATCAATCAATCGATGCTATAAATATAATTTATTTATCATTGCACCTAATTGAACCCAAACTTGTATCTAGAAAATCTAAATAATTTTCCAAACATGAACTATTTTCACATTTGCAAAATTGATGCAGTTTTTTTCATATATGACAAAATTTTATCATTTTTAATAATTTTTTAGCATAATATCAAAAAATTTTTTAGTTTTTTTATGAGAATTTTTTTACTGAAATAACCATGCTATGTTTTTTAAAGACTTTTTTTTTAAATTAAAAATATGATTAATATCAATGAAAAAAATTGCTTTTTGTTTTTACCTACTATGATGTATTTGGCTATTGCACCAAAATCTTCGATGAAATTATCATTTTAATGACTTGAATGAATTAAAAATATTTATTTAAGAGCCGATAAATTGTTTTCAAAACTTTTACGCTGCACATTTAGAAAGCTAAATAGACCATATCGACAAAAACAAAACACAAATATTAAAAATCAATTTAAATGGAACAAAAATAAAATTTAACGTTAGTAATAATGACAACTGAAGCATATTATGGCAGCCGTAAGCATTTTAAGCATGACTGCCATTGGACTATTCAAAATTATATGTAATTTAAAAAAAAAAACAAGAAATTAACTAACCTTTTAAAAACTTACTAAATGTTATAAATATTATTCGGCAAATAATGGTCATTTAAGTGGAACTAAAATATATAATTAGATTAAATTGATGAGATATAATTTTAAGTGTATTTTCTGTTAAAACCTTTAAACAGTACAATGTTTCATTTATTTATTATACACATATATGTACCTAGCTAAAGGAAAGCATTACTTAAATGACAATTTAACCTGTGTGACGTCACATAATGTGATATAAATTTGATATTTCTATGCGTAGCTGCTGATAACCACAAAAGTTTTATTGAACTTGAGTGCGCTGCTATGAAAAGTTGTAGTGATGATGAATCCCATCATACTTTATAAGGCTTAAAAACGAAGTGTGGCAAAAAGTTATTACATCCTTTTAGTACTTAACTTATGTATGGCTAAGCTGTAAGCACATTAAAGCAAGATGTTTTTATGATGAAGTTCAACATATGAGTGTCTGCATAGGTGCAGACTTAGTGGGGCTTCGCTAATATTTACAGCTGTGGTTTATTCTTTTTAAATAAAGCCCCTTATGTTGGGTTTTGTACAAGGTAGCATCACTATGTAGTTTTGTTATAACTAAAATATTAAGTTTTTTTTAAAGAAATTTTAGAATAAGGTTTGAAGCGGTTTCTTCTTATGTGGTTAACAGCTTATTACCTTAAATCTCTCAGTTGCCTTTTTGAGCAAAATTTTCATAACGAAAATTCATATTGTTTTTAAATTAAGTTAGTCTTACTCATTTCGGCGTTCAGCGAAAGTTCGAGTTGCACTTTCTATCCAGTCTAGACTTTCTGTCATTTTTAGCAGAGAGAATAACTGTCTTGCGGCAACGACCGGTGAGTGCTCATTATAAAAGACATAATTATTGGACTTTTACCTAAAACTTTCAAAGAAAAAAAACTAAGTTCAATTTTGTCATATGAATGTTTTATGAGTAAAAAAGTAAATGTACTTTTCGAAAAAATTTAGATTTTTGCACTTGTTTCTAAGAAAATTTGTGGCATACCTTTAGGCTTTAGGTTAATATGATAAACATACAAATTGAAAATGCTGCTTTCAAATTAAGCAAAAATTAAACACTTAGTTTATGTTAAATAAAAACCAAACGATCAGATATTTTAAACTGCTATTTTTTTTAAGAATTTTGAAAAAAGTCAATATCATAATTTCTTAGAATGATACAAAACTTTTATTAAAACTGTTTAGACGCTATATCAGGAGAAAATTGTAATTTGTGTAAACTAAAATTTTATGTGCGAGGTAGGCGTGACCGGAGTAATTTTTTTTATCTCAACACATAAAAATATAGCTGCGATCCAAATCATTTCGAAATCGGTCCAATACGAAGAAAAATATTGTGTTTTCATTTGATTTATATGGGAGGTGGCTGTGGGCGGATTAAAATTTATTCCAAAGTTATTTTTTATTTGATCAATAGCAACTCACATAGCAAAGGTTATTGCTCTACGATGATTATTTCTATTTTTTAACATCCTGATGTAAATCAGTGTGCACCCCTGTTAGCGTTGAAATTTTTTTCAGAACTGTTTTTATCAATAAACAAAACATGTCTATTTTTCGCCATAAAATACAAATCTGCAATAAAAAAATATAGGATGTTTTTTTTGAAAATTCGGACCCCCCCTCCCCTTGGTGAGATCTGGTGGGACCCCTCCCCTCCCTCCCGTGAGATTTAAATTATAATTTTTAATGTAAATTCTATGCATTAAGAAGTTGACGTGAGGTTTTCCTTGACCCCCTCCTCCGCCTTGGTGAGATTTGGTGAGACTTTGCCGGACGCCCTTCACCCTTTTTTGACTCACGTAATTAATGGACGTCCCCTTAGCGTATAAAAAATTAAAGTTGACCTCAATTTGATTTAAAAAATTATTTCAAAGGCAAGGTAACATTATTATTGTTTTGATTATTTTTTTGTCATGCATTTCTAATAACTATGGTATAAGCTGTCCCCTATTGTGTTCATAAAATTTTTAGTGGGGGCCTATCTCTACTTTTAAGATATTTTATTTTTTGGTTCTTACTCACAAATTCGAAAGAATTAACGGACATTAAAAATCATCAAAAATTACTAGGAAGAATTTTCGAAGGAATCGTCAAAAAACATGTTCTGTTTAGTACCTATTCCACAAGGTTTGCATGAACCCACGCTTGCACACAACAAAGAAAGATTACCAATAATAAAAATGCCACCATTGAAAATGTGTTAGTTACTACATCAAATCTACCTTAATTAAGATTAACCGAAAAATCATCTACCGCTTTTATATTCTAACCCTTTAATTTAGCGCATAATTGGTGTATCTAAACTAAATACTCATATACAAAACAAAAAAAAAAAAACAAAATCAATCAATTTTGCTTTTCTATTATAATAAGGGTTAAACGAATGAGTTGAATTAATTAGAAGTTCATAAAGCAATAACGTATTACCATGGGAAATGAATCCTTATAATTTTTCTATGCTTTGCTTTTGTTTTTGTAAGCAACATGCCCACACCTACGACAAGTAGAGTTGAGCAAAATTACGAATACCTAATAATGAAAAAAATCATATTCTCATTGGTTCTTGGAACAAACTTTCAAGTTTTTTCGCTATTTTAATAATGAAATATTCATTTATTCGAAAACAAAAAGTCATTCTTTAACCTTAAATGTTTATTTGAACAAATATTTATTCGAACCAAAGATAATTTTCGATTTTTTCTTATCGATTTGTGAAGTATTTTTTGGTTCTTAAACGAGCCCTTCGGCGATACTACCGGGGTCAGGGTTGCCTAGTGGGTGGTTTTAACCCGGTTCAGCCCAGAATTGCAAGTCAAAGCCAGGGGCCCTGTAGGAGTTGGATAATTTCTGAAAAAGCCGGGAAATGGATAATTTTTGTTTTTAATGACCAAAACATAAAAAAAAGGTCATTAATATTTTCAACTTGGCAACCGTGTTGCTTACCAAAGCGTTTCAAAATTTTTGATTTGTGTAACGCCTACAGTATTTATCACCAAATGTTATCATTTTAAGTTTGGTAAAGTTTACTTGAATATTTATCTGCACTTCGTGTTCCAAAATTTTAAATGTATGAGAGGTGCCACGCCCTATTGCCAAATCCCACTTATGTATTGTATGTTTTGTACGTTGTTTGCACGTAGCTACCAAGTTTCATAAAATTTATGCTTTTCTGTGAAGTCTGTTAAAGTGTTTGCTGAGTGAGGTGCTACGCCCAGCTATCACATTCCGCCTTCGTTTTGTACAGTATTTAATTTGGTAAAATTTTCTTGAAATCCCGCTAATTTTTTGTTTAGTGATTGAACGTAAAAATGTTCTAAGTCTACAAAATGCAGTTTGGCACAGGCACTTTAAGTGGTACATAGTACTCAAAATCGCTGGAAAAGTATCAATATGACCCAAAACCTAATGGAAAACAGAGAAAGCAATACATAAAATAATATTTCGGATTTCTCTATTTAGTTTAAACAATCCAGAGAATTATTACGAAAGATTTTTCATTGTTCAATTAAATATTTATTAAAACTTCAACTGGTGAATTGACATTAGTTTTATAAAAAATTTGAAGTACTAAAAAGGACATTTCAAACTATACATTTTACAACAGTCTCAGATATATATTTTAGACAATTAACATTTTTCAACCTCTAGATTCTTTTAGAGGTAAGCTCTGACCATAGGTTTTTCACATAATATTTATTCATCTTCATCTTTGCTTACAAAGAACTTAAGCTTAATTTATAGCCAATTGGCCATGTACTCTTACCTTATTTTTATTTTTCATGAAAAACTTCAAAATTCGAGTATTTGCTATTACTAAAATACAGTGATTTTATATTAAAATGTGAACTTACCATAGCAACCAGCTTAACTCATAAAATATGTCCATGATAACCTTAAGAAATGTTTCAGCTAGAATACATCGTTTAAAATGTGGAACAAAGCTGCATATATAACTCATTTTCAACTTGGGTAGGACGAGTTTTGCATCTGCTTTCCTCATTTAACTATTCTATAAAAGATAAAATCCATAAGAATATTTTTTTTTCGAATAAATGTTTTTATTCGTTATGTCTAAAAATATTCGAATAATCAATGTTGCATTAATTAAAGCTCCATAACAATTGCAAAAGATGCCTTCATTATATGTATGTACATATTTAAATCAATAAATATTGATTTTATTTTCCAGTTTCTAAATATCATAGATATTTTCTACACAGCCATTTGTTTATTTATATTTTACATTGGGAATACATTTATTTTCATACATTTTTTTGTAGTCTTTAACTTTGCCAATTTATGTCACTGGCGGCTTAATGTTGGGCGGACGCATAGCATAAGGCAATTGGGTAGGGGAGGGGGATGGTTTGTGACGAAAGATAAATGAACAAAACATGCATGTGCTCCATTAAACACGTCAAATATTATAGCAATATTGTAAGAACGGTGTGCACATGTTGTTTGTTTTATGACCAATACCTATGGTATTGGTTCCAACAATCTAACCACTCAAGTAGCCCACGACCTAACAACCCAGCGCATAACTTACTATATAACAAACAATTGACCGACATTCATATTTTATTGCTTAAATTAAATGCAAGTAAAGCATATGAAAATCGCATGATTCTCCTAGCACATTCTTTACAATATTTTTTCCCAGCTATTGCCTATATGTAGGGTTACCAACTATTTGTACAAAGAAAGAGCAAATTCAATTTCAAAAAAGAATACAGAAGAAGAACCTCTTTTATGGACGACCCCTAAAAGTTTGCGAGACTTAAATTTATACAAATTTCCAGTGTTGCCACTGGTTTGTTTCACCGTTATTTTCGTAATAACTTTTTACCATGGCAAATATATAAAAACATTGTACGCACATATAGCATTTTCGCTGACTACTCCTGTGGGTTTTGAATGTTTTGTTTGCTTGATTTTGTCAGCGAAAAAGCTATATGTGCGTACAATGTTTTCGACTTGACTTAAAATTTAGTTTTCGAGCAATAAAATACGCAAAAAACATCAGGTGATCGTTGGTACGCTTTACTGGGCAAAAATGTACATACTATACGAGTAAATATGAAGAGATGAGATGCAAAACCCGCCAAGTCCATATTTTGCGTTTAGAGAAAAACGCAAAAAAAGAGTGCAGTTGGAATCCCTACCTTTTTAGAAAGTTTATCATTTTAGTTGTTTTGATATTTGGTTTAATTATAGATTTTATAACATACACGTATATATGTACAATGTACATACATAGGTAAGAATGCACTTACGTATAGGTAAATTATTAATTTCTTTGATTTTAAAATAATCTACCATGACGTGGTGCTTTGACATTGTCTTTTTACGTGTGTACTTTTAATTTATTGATTTAGTCTTTCAATTAATGGCTTGATTTTAAAATTCCGCAAAGTCAACTATGATTTAATGTAATGTGAGTTCTATCACCTGAACTTATGGGAAATCAAACAGTTGCTTTGCAAGAAATTAAATAAAGTTTGTCCTCAACTTCAGAAAAATCGTTTAGTGGTTTTGTGATTAGAAGGGTAATATGTATGGTACATTTATTTCAATATTTTATCGAAACGCTTATTTATGGAATAGCACATGTTTTATTCCATCGAAAAGATTTTTTGTTAAAAACAAAACTTTAATTTTCGCAAATAACTATATTGTACCCTTAGGAAATTTGAGGAATTATAAAAGAATAATTATTTTTCCATATATTACGTAAAAACCAAACAAAAAAAAATTTTCGGACTATATCTGACTAAATTTTATTCCAGTGCATTTTAGTATGGGAACACTTCTAGGAGTATTATGCATACATTTAAAATATTTTTTGTTAAATAACATTTTCTATTTTTTTACAGGTTAAAAATGATGCACATAAATGTTACTTAACTCAATGTTAATGGAAATTAATTAATCTAAAATAATTAACGCAAAAATAATTTTCATTGCCGAACGTAAGAAGTCTATTGACTGTAGAAAAAGAATCAACTCAGGAACGCATTCATCTATCATAGAAAACAGGAAGACTATTCAACGTTAAGCTGCATATATTTTAAAATAATAATAATAATAAAAAAACAAAATACATAGGTACTTAAATTTAAGTAAAATATTAACAATAACTTTGAACGTCGTACTAAAAATAAGAAAGAAACTTAAATCAAACTCATGTCGCCGGAAAAATCAATTTGGGCGTATTTCAATCATTTCATTATGAGCAACATCACATATTTCTGTAAGTATTAATGAATTTATTAATTTTAAATATAATAAATGAAATTTTAATTTACCTACATACATATATACAAATATTTGTATAATTTTTGAAAAATATTAAAATATCGTCAGTCAAGTAGAAATCTCTGATCAAATGTCAAAAAAAGTAGAAGAATCAGGATGTAACAAATACAAATAATAAAAAAAAAATTTTATTCGAATAAAACTTTTTAAATCCCTATTAAATGACGGCTTATAGTCGGGAAGAGAGCGTCACAAAAATTGACACTTTTCCCATAAGCCATACAAGGCCGCTAGTCTGCCACTTAATGGAACAGAAGCGCAGTGTGGGACCGATTTGATTATCTATGAACAAAATTCCTTTCTCAGCTCAAAATGAAATATAACTAGATGAAATTTGATACTCAAAAGGTTCTCTGATTGCTGAACACGAATCTTACAAGTTATTGATTCGGAATCGGATCATCTGCAGAACTCAGTCCAGGTGATCATGTGTAGTCAGACACGACCACACGGCCTGGAGGAGTAACTTCATTCTATTCTATAGCCTTCAGTTTTGTGCTCGGATACACCTCTCTTCTACTACTACTTCCTCGCAGAAAATGAGCTTTGGTGCCAACCTGCTACATGACATGAGAACACCGTACCGATAAACTACTCCATAATCTGGATAAGGCTATTCACCAAAGTAACGTCTTTCCATTGTTAATGATGTTGAGTTCTGTAAAAGACTGTCAATCAATGAATTTTTGTAGCATCTCTTAGCTCCTAAGCTAGTTTTGTACTTAAAAATCCAAACTACAGGTGGTTTAGGCATTTCTGTCTCCATCTACTCGTAGCACTGAGCATTATCTTAAGAATTTTTACGTAGATTTAACTTGCTTTATAAATAGCCAAATACAATTTTTTTTAAAACCATTTTCAATTTTCAATAAAGCTAAATTATAACTAAAATGAATATGGGTCAATAGGTCGCACAACATAAGCCATTATATTAAAGCTTTAAACAGTTTGAGGCTACTATTTCATTTACTGGTATCTTAGTATACAAACTCATTATTATTTTATTATTATAACAACATTAGTATAGAATGAGCCAGTAGAACTCTACAGAAAACAGACATTCATACGTACATTGCATTTTAAAAACTGTCACAAAGCTCATTATCTTTGAACTTTGTCCTTTGTGCATTTACTGACTGGAAGTGTGCGCGTGAATTTCATTTTTTTTTTTGCCCCATAAAATAATTTTGTTTATAAATATGTATGTATAAACATTTACTACTTATCATACTAAAAAAGTTGTAGCACTAAGGGTTTGAAAAAAAAAATGTTTTTTTTTTTTGTATAAAAACCAAAATTATTTTGTGCGACAAGAATAAAACTCACGCACACAATTGAAGAATTTTTAGTCACTGTTGTATTGCATTCAATAAATTAATTCAAACCGACATTTTAAAATTTAATCTATAATCCTCCCATATTATACCCTACTCACAGGACAATATGAACTCCCCTGTAGCAATAACAAAACTCGAAATATTTATATTCGACATACATATTCTACATTCTTAAAAGGAATTTTACGCTTATAAGATGTAGATGCAGTGTTTGGCAATTTTTGGGCACAAGGTCATTAAAAATCGATTTTAGCATGCGTACACAAATTCATTTCTTTGCATATGACAGCCAGCGTTTTATTGCTGTCTACATGACATGCATTTAAATATTGTTGTTGTTTTAATGGTTTTTTTGTTGTTTTTTTTTTATTTACAGTGGATGAAGTCGATGGTTATCTTTACTATTTTGGTGGTACAGCTGGTGCGCTGACATTAACTGGCATAGCTGCTGCATCGGCGTATTATTTTGCCTCGCGACCCGTCCCAGAAAAACCATTAGTGCCTCTGAACAATCAATCGCCAATATTGGATGTGAGTAATAATAATTTTCTTTAATTAAATATTTATAAGACTTTGAACAGCAACAAAACTGAGTAAGCAGTTAATTTTGTTCATTAGAATATATTTGGTTGACAGATTTAAAGTAATTTTCATCAATATCCAAAAGGTGGATTTTACTATGCTTTAAATTGTAAGCTATAGTTTTTTTTATTGAGCCAAATCTGACTTGGTGTTTGCGTGGATTGAAGAAATTTGGTTGAGTCAATCAAATATTTATTTCACTTCATATAATAATTAATATTTTTGTAAGACAATACTGGGCCAACTTCAGCTAGATACAGTTTTGGTTTAATGATAGAATGTGATAATATTGGAAAGTATCGATTTATTTATGTGTCGATATTTTTATACATCGGTTTGTTGCCTGTCGGTTTTTGAATTGATATACTACATAAACAAGTGTGAGCTTTTACAACAAAACAATTTTTCTTCTTAGTATTAAGTAACAAGTGATTGTTTGCGACAAAACATTGTTTGTTTCTACTAAAATATGATATGATTTGCTTGTTATAAACATTTGTAAGTGGAATTAAACCAATAATAATATTGATAAAAATTTTGATTTCAATACTACATTTTCAACTGATATTATGAAAACACGCAGGCAATGTTAATATGTTGGCCAAATTTGTTGACTGAAAAATGCAAATGAAGATCCAAAACTTTGTGGTGACAAATATTGAAAATATGATAGGCCAAAAAACGAAGCGAACTGGCATGGCATGAGACAATGAACCAGGGATTGAAATTTTTAAAGAACTTTTATTCAGGCTCTACGCTTGTCATGAATTTTTCGGATATTAGCAGTAGTAAAAATGGTTTTAGAATAACCTTTTTTTTTAAATATTCCACTTTTCTTTTTGTAACACAAATTCAATTTATATATAAGTTGTTTTTCATGTGACACACGTCAACATAATATAACTTTCCAACTATTTTGTAATTTTTGTCAAATGGCGGCACACCAGTCCCCAATAAATTGCGCTAACTTATTGCATTTAAAATAAAATTTTAAATTGAAAACGAAAAAAAAATGTATTTTGAAATGTCTATTGATTGCAGCAGCGTAAATTTACCCTCCACCCACATAATAATGGCGAACCAGGCAATATGTAAAGCCACTAGAACAAGAAAACATGGCTAAAAGTGAAAGTTCTACTCTTTGCATTTTATTTATTTGAATGGTCACAATTTAATGCTAATTTTCATATATCAAATTTTGTGGGAATTTCGGGATTTACTTTTTTTTTAATTTTCTTTTTTATTTAAAAAAATTTATTTTTTTTTTTTTTCATTTTATGATGCAATATTTTGTGTTGCTTGCCAAATCGATGAATACTCTGTGCAAATTGTTGACATCTTGTATTTATCTTTAAGTATTTGATCTGCTTTGATTTGCCCTACACTAAATATTGTTGTCAGCTATCATTGATGTCACATGATTTTCTATTTTGCAAAATAGATCACTGCGAGTGGTTATTTTCATTTAAAGAAATTTATGTTGAATTAATGACGCCAATATCTACGGTGGGATTATAATATAATAAATGATACTTAGACCAGCCTAACTTTGCAAAAAGTTTATTTTGAAATTTTCTTCAATATTGCGGCTTAATTTGCAAAGCAAAGTTTTCAATGGCATCTCTTTGAATTTCAGAAAAAATTAGGGAAGAATATAAAAAGCTTAGAATATAGTTCCCGCAGAATGGGGCTACGTACCATACAGCAACGACAAATGAACAATAATCGACGCATTGGATGCCAACATTCATTGTTCGTGTTATTGATGACATACGGTCACAAATGAATGAAAATGTGGTCGAGAACTTGGTCCCTCGGACCTTCAAAATACATATCAAACGATGTACAACATGTTGGTATCCCACAAAATGTTTTAGCTTGCATTTCCTTACAGATATATAGCAAGAGACAATTTTTTACATGTGTGGGCTAGGATCTATTAGAGTTAAATATTGGATAAATTGGTTTCCATACTCAAAGGAACAAACACTAAACTATGCTCCGTAAATCGCAATTTCAGTACCACGATTCTCACTGAAGTTGCTTTGATGAGAAGGAAGAAGAAACGATACAACACATCCTCTGTAGGTTATCTCATAAGGAGCAATGTTCTTTGTTAATTTGATAAAAATATCAAGTGCAAAGCTGATGAATTTGATGAAGTTCATCAACAGTTCTATTTTAGTTTTGTGATTTGGGGAAGTAAAAACACATAGAAGGTATTTACAAAGAGCCTAACTGTGTAGTATACGACAGAAAGTGATCTAATTTAAACTTATTCGGAGAGTAGGGTACTTATACGCTGAAAAATAAAGCATTCAGTCGATATTCAAACCACATGAGAAATTCTTAAATTTGTAGTTTTTGTAGATAATTTTTTCTTTAAACGCTTGTTTTGCTTTCATTTGGCTGTTATAAAAGTTAGTCACACATATATGTATTTGTTCACCTTGAGGCACATAATGTTAGAAATTCCATTCATAGAATGTTTCTAAATAGCAATATTTTAGCGCTGAGCCTTGCCATCTTCTGCCACTTTAATAATTTCGAATGAAACAACTGAAGCTATCTTCAAACACATGTATCTATCATGGCTATAAAGAAAATTTTTGAATCAGTCATTGGAAATGTTTGCGCTTTCTACAAGCATGTCAATGAACAAATTTCGGTAAAATTCAAAAAGCAAAAAAAAAATGTTTAGTGGGCGTTAAGCAAATTGCTTACTAAATACAAATAAAATGTTTTTTTTTATATATATATTTATAAATATAAAATTGGCAAAATTGTATGGAACTGAAATACTTAAAGTGCACTATTAGCTGAATAAAAACAGATGTTTATCAATTAGGAACAATTTTATTTCATACCATTCAACTGAAAAAAACAAAAATTTCAAATAAAATTATAATAATTTATTTTGTAATTGAATTAATTTAGCAGTTTTGTGTGCTTATTTCAATTATGTAAAACATAAATTAAATGCATTATAAATTAAAAAATAAAAGAAACACATGTCTGCCTGTAACGTGGTCTGTCTGGCTTTGCATACGAAAAACAGGTCGTTACACATTTGAACACTCAATTAGCGACGCCATACTTTTCTGGTTTGGCTATTTGTCAGCTACGACATATCTATGTACCTGACAAGTAGAATCACATAGTTAAAGATACGTACACTCAAAGAAAAACAAAATCTTTGCATGAAAATTTGATTTCTTATATTTATGGTAGAGACTGCAATCAGGACCAATTTGTGTCTAAGATATTTGAAATTTAATGGGCAGTGTCACATTATTTGAAAATCGGAAATTTTCAAAAAGTGCTTCAGTCATGTGATGTGTTTGTCTCGATTTTTGTTACTTTCTCAAGGGGAAACCTTCATGATGTGGTTTTGTAAGTTCTATGCTTTTATAAGGGCTGCCACACCCACTTGTCTAATGTAATTCGCTTTTCATACATACATTGCTTTCTGTTCAAGCTTTGTTGCATTCCTTTAGAAACTTTAATGGGAGGTGCCACTCCCAGTTGTCCAATATCACCAGCTGTTTTGGCCAGAAACATTTTTTGCGTTTCATTGCATTCCCTTGATAAATATCCGTTTTATGTCAATTTATAGTTTTTATTTCTTCAAACTATGCCACGCCTACTTGTTCTATTCCTTCCATTTTTTGTCTGCACAATCCCTTTCGTTTTTTGTATTTATCTTTGTACAAACTTTCATCATATTCTGTTAAAAAGTTGTCCGTATATAATATTTCTAAGTTTTTACTGCAATGGGGTTTCACGCCCCTTTAGGATTTGAATTTCACAAATTCTTATTTGATAGGTATCAACTTTGTATCCCACGTTTCGCATTTTATGTTTTCAGGGCAAAAAATTTGGCATGGGTAGTGTTTCCTATTCAGTATTTACTGCAATGAGGTTTCACGCCCCTTTAGGATTTGAATTTCTCAAATTCTTATTTGATAGGTATTAACTTTGTATCACATGTTTCGCATTTTATGTTTCTAGAGCAAACAATTTGGCGTGGGTACTGTTTCCTATTCAATATGTCTGGAACAGAGCCTTTTTTATATAAAAAATTAATAAACTTTAGCTTTCTGGGAAGGTGCCACCTTCTAAGGATTTTAGTATCGAAAGAATTTTCAATTAGTCAGCACAAAGAGTTTTATATACAAAAGTACAAAGATTGTGAAACTTTGTCTTTGTGAAACATTTACTCAGTGGTTTTGCGTATGAAATCGAACAGCTCCTAGTCGCAAGAATTCTTCGCTATTGCGTTCTGAACTTGTAGTTGGGGAAATAACTTAGTTTATCCGTGTACTAGCTAAGTATGTCGCCAATTCTGGTCGGTACATCTGTTACATTACTGACATATGTAATTTATTACAGTTTTTTTTTTTTCGTTTTTGTTTTTTTGGCAACAATATTTATTACAAAAAACCGCTTGTATCTTTAAATTAAAAAGTGTAATTATTCGTACATAAGAATTGCATTCATCCCGATAAATCACATGCAAGTTCGTCATTAAGTCACACAAACAAAATGACCAATAAATAAAAACAAATAAATATAAGTAAATTTAAACAATTTCTTAGCGTTTTTAATTAAAAAAAAAAAACAAAAAATAAAACAAAAAAAAAATCCGAAAACAAAACACACACAGTCTTTTATGCCGTGTGACCATTTCTTTTTTTATCTGTCTATAAAACCAGCAATAAATGTCATCATGATGCTCGAATTTGCCTCCAACCGCAGAAAATAAACAAAGCTAACGATACCGCTGAGGAATCTCACATACTCATTTTTCTCGTTTCGACGAACATCTCTCCTCACTACATCAAAATATTAGCGTACATTTTTTTTGCTTTGTTTCAAGAAAACAATAACAAAATGTAGAATATTGTAAAGAAATTTAGCACAAATTATGAGAAAGAGACGAATTACACTTTTGAGCAAATGAAGCCGTCATCGGTTGGTAATTACAAAAATAGACCACCTTGTCTCATTTAGGGTTGAGTTATAGCAAATAATACACTCAATGAAAATGCGTCCAAAAATCATAATAAAATCTAACCCAAAATAAAAAAAAAACACATATGTTCCAAAAAATAAGTAAAAATTTCAAAAAAATACTAACGATAATAATAGCAGTTATGGGGTTTTTTTTTTGGTTCATACTAGGCCGCTTAAATAGAGAGAAGTTTTTAGCTTAAACAGAACTATAAATCGAAACAAACAAATAACAATTAATATGGAGAATCGTCTAAAAAGTGGGAAAAAATCTAAATGTATCGAAAAACCTCTAAAAAATCGAAAACATCATGAAATAGAAAAAAAGTATAAAAATCGTAAGTATCAAAACACATCTTTAACATCGAATATGTTGAACTTGAAGCATATCGATAAAGTAGGAAAGTATGGAAAAACTTTAAAAAAGTCGATTTCAGTCGAAAAGCATCAAAATGCACCGAAAAAATTTAAAAAGTTAATACGTAACGAAAAACATCATATAATTCGAAAAACCGATATATGCTAATCAGTATCGAAAAACATCGAAAAGTTCGACCAAAATCGTCAACAAGTATCGAAAAAAATTGACAGAAGTCGTATGATATCGAAAAATTACAAAAAAGTCGATAAAAATCTAAAAGTATCAAAAAACATACATACCTCGAAAAGATCCTTAATTATCGAAAAGTATCGAAAAAGCGGAAAACTTTTAAATGCAGGATTCGACAAGACAACCCTATACAGGGTATTCCATTTTAACTAGCACAGCTGAATAAGTCAAAAGTTAAGTTAGAGGTCAAAGTGACCCCTGAAGGTCATTTCAAGGTCGAATTCCCACTTGGTGCAGAAAAGCTAGTAATCATTGGCTGTACCGCTGCGCGATCTTGCCTTAACTGGCTGCAGCTTTTCTGCACCAAGCGGGAATTCAACCTTGAAATGACCTTCAGGGGTCACTTTGACCTCTAACATGAATACCTATCTGAACGTAGAATTTGTGCTCTTCCGGAATCCGAGGTCATAAATAGGGGTTTCCATTTGAAAAACTAAAGTTAACCTTCAAATGACCTTGAAAATGTAGGTAAAGATCATGGTTAAGGTCATGGCTGGATCAACCCTTTGATACCCACCAACTTTTATTTGAAACATTTTTTGAATGACTTGCAATTTTTTGACTTATTCTGCTGTGTAAGCTAAAATGGGACACCCTGTCTATTCTCTTTAGGCTCTTCCAATTCTATGATTATGCATACATTTCAAGCTGTAATCATATATACTTTTCGGGCATCGGAACGGGCTTTGCCTAGGCAACTAGGGTTGAGATAGATATTTAGATAGGTTAGTTTCACCAAAACGCATCCATAACTTTCCTGTGCATCCCGTCCTGTAATCTTGTAAGCTCGGTTAGTTACGATCAAATAGAAAAGGAGCACATTACATGCTAATATAGTGATCGGGTAAAGTCCAGAGTACGTCACTTAAGGCTTATTTCTTCAAAGGTATACGTAGATCCCAAAAGATGCAAATAACATTACTCTTTTTTTTATCGGAAACTCTAAGCATGGGAAGTGCTTCTAATTCACAATGTCGTAATAGGCTTTGTGATTAGATTAGAAAGATTTAATATATTACAACAAAAAAACATAAAATATACATACCTATAATGCGTTGGAATAACAATGCAATGGAAGCATTTATTAAATTCTGCAAAGCCATAGCTTCAAATTATTAATACTACTACTATGTGACATCGTGCGCGCCCATATATCTTCTCTTTGCAAAAATAGCGTCTAGCTTCAATCGATCGAATAGAACCCCTCACCCTGTCACTGTCATAGCTACAATCTACCGAAAACAACATAAATTGTACCACCATATTTTTGTTCTTCACAAAACAAAAATTCTTCAACCCGTTCGCAAAGATGTTCTCGAATACATATCCGTCCAAAAGATACTTTTTCTTGTGTCTCGTTGGTGTTTTTAGTTTTCAAAAAGAAGCTTTCTACTACATAGGCGATTTCAGCATTTTTTTCAACAACAAAATTTTTCTATTCAGTACGAATTCAACCGCCGCCGTGTCGCGAATTTAGTAATATAAAATAAAAAAAAAATTTTTAGTGCTCAAAAAAACCCAATTTAATTAGAGGCGTGACTCACCTGAATAACGTGCGAAATTTTTAAATTTAAATTTTTATAAAGTGAATTTGATAGATCAATGCAGTTTAATAACCATAAGAAAATAATTACTTGAAATAAGGAATTTCTTTAATTATTTTAAGTGAAAATCAAAATAAAGTTTTTTATGTATTTATTACGTAAAACTGGGCAGCCCATAAATTGTTGAAATAAAAATTTTTTACCAAAGATATTAAAAATTTATATTCTATCATTCATTCGAGTGTTGCTGCGGCCTGTGTAAACGTCTTTGTTGTAATAGCTAACATACCACGACGTATCAAAGTATTTCAAAAATTTAATGTTTTTGTATTTTAATTAATTTGCGGGTGAATGCACCGCATGTTCGCGGTGGAAGAATTAATTGTCATATTAAAAATAGTAAATTGGGTGAAATCTTAAAATAACAACATATGTGTGGGAAAATAAGAACACAAATTGCATTCAAAGTGTAAAGTTGTAATGCTACATATGTAGTGTTATCGACATTTTTGTATAACACTGGTATACAGCGATTTTAACGCATAACGCTCTGATTTCAAAAATGAAGTCAAAAATTACGAGAGTAGAATAGAGATCAAGTTATCGATAAAGAAAAAATAAGTTTATAATTCATCTGGATTAACTGAATTCAGGGAATTTTTTTAATATTCTTCATATTACATATATGATATATGTATGTATGTATAAGTTTTACTTTCAGCAACAAAATTATTTATTTAAAAAGAAACATTTTTAATGAACTCACACGTGTGTTAAGTGTAATATATTTCATTATTTATAACTTTTCAAGAGCATGTGTAAAAAATCGTCGTTGATAGTTTTATATGAGAAAATTAAAAAAAAAAAATTTAAATTTATTTATAACAATATATTTGGAAAGCAAGAAAAAAAATATTACACAGCTCTACAAAAAAAAGTGTGACATCTTGTAACAAAAGAAATAATAAATAATTTGAGATTTCTACGGATTAGCTCTGGATTTCGAGATAGATATTTAGCCATTTAAAGAGCTGAGATTCAAAACCCGCCCAGTCCATATTTTGCGTAAGGAGAAAAACGCAAAAATTGTATACCACTGAATTTAACTATAGTAAAAACTGATTGATTGATCCATTAAAATAGTTGTCAAAAGCTATTAAAATCCTGATTTTTCATTACATTTTGTGACCTAATTTATGAGGACTATTAAAAAAAAATCGTTTGGACTTGGAAAAATAATAATAGTAATTTGTATTTATGAAAGCCGAATCTTTTTTAATGAAAAATTGCACTTGGCGGGTTTTGTTTTTCAGAAATGTGGAATTGGCGGGTTTTGATAAAAAAAATTTATCAGAAACTTTTGCAATCAAAAGTTTGTGAAGGGAAAATTTTTTTTTTTACAATTTAGAGCATGTGGGCTTGTGACAAAAATTTTTTCCGTTCCCTCCTACAATATCACACATTTTCGTTTTTTGGACTTGGCGGGTTTTGAATCTCAGCTCTTCATTTACTGTCAAAAATGGAATTTTTGCTCACTATATGAAAATTTTTCTACAATCTACTTGGAAGTTATTACTTTTTTTAGGCTTTATTTTATGCTGAATATCAATATAAAGCAAAGTACACCCTACAATTTCAGCCTTATGCGATCAACATTTCGCCACGAATTTTTTTGTTCGCACGAAATTAAAATAGCAATCGCGAACTGTCAAAATAAATGCAAAATTGTAGGAAATTTAATAATACTGCCATTTTAAATTAAATAAAGTACTGTATTGCTACCACGTGAGTAATTTTTCGATCGAAACTCATGATAGGGAAAAAGTGAAAATTTTTCGGCGAAATGCCGTTTGGGTTAAACTCAGGATAAGGCTGATTATTTTATAATTTCAAAAAGAAATAAAGCCAATACCTGTGTGTGTAAAATTTTTTTGGGGCGTTATTTCATTTCTGGTTTTTGGGTCTTAGTTCCCTGGATACTATTTCATACAGCATTGTAGCAAAGAACCGAGCATCGACACATTAATTTTTGATTTCTGAAAATATTGAAAGTATATTATTATTGGTAACGAAACCACAAACTACATACACGGTTAGAAACTCTGAACTAAATTTTAATACAAAACTGCCTTACATAAACGGCCATTGGAAAAATGTACTAAATTTTAATTATTTCAAAGTGTTACAATTTTTTTTAATGATAGAATTTATAAAAGTTTAAGGTATGTTCAACTTTTTTTCAATTTATTGATATAAGACAAAATTGTATTAAAAAAAATAATTTGACATTTGGCCTATATTAAAATTTAGTAAAAGATTTCTAACCGTGTACCCGAAAAAAGTTGTTTATTAAAGTAGAAAAAAGGTCGAGTAAAGTTTAACAAGTCGATTAAAATTGATTGAGTCAAAAAATTTTAAAAGTCCATAACAGTTGACTGACGGTCTGAGAAGATCAACAAAAACCAAATAAAGTCGAATTTCGCGCAAATTATTTTTGTTATAACTCGAAAAAACAATTTCCTAAAACAGTTTCCCAACAAAAGAATCGTTCTGAACACATTGATTATTTTTTTTTTTAAACTTAAGTTTTTGAAATTAAATATTTATTTAGTTTTTATTTTTTTTATCTTATTCCCCATAGTTTTTAAGACATTTAGTTTCAAAAAATGTTCAAAAAAATCAATAAAAAAACACAAGTGTGCAGTTATTTAAAGAATAACCGATTTTTAAACCATATGGAATAAGTAAAATACTTTTTACAAAAATAATCAAGGCTCTCAAAAAATTTTTATCATATTTTGTGGTCAAAAAGTTGACTCACTTTAAACGTTAAATAATTCAACTTACTGTGGAAAATTCGAAACAAAAAATAAACAATAAATAGAAAAGAGAATAGCAAACAATTAAAAACGCGCGACAAAAATTTACAAATTCTTTGGATTTTTTTTTATATTTTTAAAAATTCATACGACATTTTCTTTCTATGATTTTGTTGTTCAGTTTTTACTGCAACCACCAATTTTATCTACCACACTCAGCTAAATTGCCTGAGAATATTAACAACTGATCTCTTTTCTAGCATTAAAAAAGCTATAGATATTCAGCTCAAAAAAATATTAAATAAAAATAAAGATTTCTTTTTTGTTTTTTTTTAGCAAAAAATTAACAGTTTAATACCTTTTGATAAATGAATGAATAAATTTAATTTGTTATGTTAATCTAAACAAAAAACAAATGAAACAAAAAAAAAACAAAAAAATCACATTTATCTGAGAGTAGTGCCATTTAGTTTTCATTTTTGTAAAATTCTACATCTCATGCTGATGAAAATAATTATTTATTTTTGCATAAAATTTCGAAAAAAAACTAAATAAAATAAAATAAAATGCTATATGTTTTGTGTTAAGTTCGAAACATTCAGTTGTTGTCTAGCGCTAAAAAGCTTTGTTCTTTTGTGTTTCCTACATTCCTAGGAAATTAAAACATTTCCTCATAGGGTAAGCTATGCAAAAGCAAAATAAGTTGTTAATTATAGAGAAAAAAAACAAGATAAGGCAAAGGTACGGGCTGTGACAGTTAATTACCAAGAAAATATTTTTATTTAAACAACAGAAACTAAGCAACAATTACCAGGCTTGTCTTAAAGTACAACATGCAGTGGAAGTGGGAAGCGATTTGAAATAAAAAATGTAGAAAGTTAAATAACGAGTGCTCGTATAAATAGCAAGTAAGAAACTTAGCAACACTGTCGTTTTCTTCGCACATACATATGTAGATAGGTATTTGGCGAATGAAACACAGCTACTCGTATAGTAAGCGAGGCAAAGTTGTCAAGTTATTCAATAAAACATATATAAATGTTTTCCATATGGCGTACCCTTTGCCAAAATGATAGGAGTTGAATCCTTCGGTTTAAAATTTTGCTGATTTTTAATTTTACCATAAACTAATTGGCATCATTGCCGCGCTATAATTTTTAAAATTTATGATAAATGAAAATAATTTTTAAAAGCAACGAGGAATTAGTTACCATAGTTGTTTTGTACAGCTAACAACCTCAGTCGACTGCAATCTGTTGGGCGCATCTAGTTCGAAAGACCAAAAGACTGTTCAATCAAGGAACAATATGTAGATGTTAGGTAGATGGGTTGCTAGATGTGCAGTAGGATGCAGGACTAACAGGTGCTTGATAGATAAGCTGCTTGTTCTCCAGCTGAAAACCTCAGTTAACTAAAATGAGTTCAAATTTGAGATATCTTTTTAAATTTAAAATAAGACATAAATTGTGTGAAATCTTTATTTATTTTTATTGGAAATTAAAGTACATTGGTTCCGGTTTATAATGAAAATGAATGTCGTTCAAATGATCTTCTCTGCTAGCTCGGCAGACTGTCAATCCATAACCAAAATTTTGAATAACTTTTTCGCATGATGATGGTTCAGTTAGTGATATTTGCTCGATGATGTTGTCTTTGAGGTATTGAACAGTTTGAGGATGATTCGCATAAACTTTACTCTTCAAGAAACCATATAAGAAGAAATTCAACGGTGTTAAATCGCATGATCTTGGTGGCCAATTCAAGTCTGTTATTCGAGAAATTCAATTATAAAACTTCTCTTTCAAAAGATCGATTGATTCTGTTGCTGTGTGGCATGTTGCACCGTTCTGTTGAAACCACATATTCTGCACATCAATATCTTCCAATTGACTCCACAAAAAGTTTCTAACCATCTCTCGATATTGAGCTTCATTCACAGTAATTGCATTTCAATTTTGATTTTCTAAAAAGTATGGACCAATTACGCCACCATCCACATATACATTAACTTTTTTTGATTTAAAAAAATTCTCCCAAAACTTTTTTCAGCCGAAATACGACAGTTTTGTTTGTTGACATAGCCGCCAATTTCCAAATGAGCTTCATCGGTGAAGATAATTAACTTGAAGATTTCTTCTTGTTTTCTATGGCCCAATTAATGAATAGCCGTCGTAACGCGAGATCAGTTGGCTTTAATGCTTGCGTTAACTATATTTTGTAATCCTTTACATAAAGATCTTTATGTAAAATATTGAACAAATTGATGTCCTTTGCTCTTCAGCAACACTTGTGCAAACAGCTGCAAAATTTTCAATTGAACGATCACTACGATAAATTCTGCTTCTCTGATCTTGAATTTAACCAGTTGCTTCAAATTTATCAATCATAAGTTTAACAGCGCGGTATGTCGGAATATTTTTTCTTCCGTATTTCGAACGAAATTCTCTTCCAACTTAATAATGAAAACACGTTGTTCACTCGTGTAGCGATCCATTTTAACTAGCCGGAATGGATTTACTTCATACCTGAAAAAATACCAGCAATGGCGGCAAATTTAAAAAGATACCTCAAATTTGAACACCCTTATATGCTCGTTATATGATAATGAAAAATTACCACATCAATATTCTCATTCACATTTTCCAGTGGTTAGTTTTATTACATTTTTATGTCTGCAAAAACATAATTTTTTATTCTTTTGTAAATAACTAAATTTTATTTAAAAATAAACATTTCATTTTATTGTATTTTTAATGTATTTCAAATGAATATTTTTTCGTTTATCATTAGCCATGACACTCACCTTGAAAATCTCATGTGACACTTTTATGATATTTTAAGTTAAAAAAAAGACAACAATTATGGGGAGAAGAAACAGTAACAATTATGGGGGGAAGACACAGTAACACTCATGATTTTTAAAAAAAAAAAATATAAATTTCGGAAAGTAAAAAAATAAAAACTAAAATTCTTTATTATGCTTGGCAAGTCAACTAAAAAAAAATCATGTGAGGTATGGTGCGCGAAAAACCAATTGCTGACGTCGGCATGGAAATGTCAAAGTGATGTGCTAAATACTTTATCATATTGTTTTTTTTTTCTAATTTTGGCTGCACTACATTTTAGCATTGATAATGAATTTTCACATTTAAAAGTTTAGAATTAAAAATAATAAATAAATCAATTCTACAAAAAGAACAGAATATAAAAAATACTACGCAAATAAAGTTAAGATATGAGCAAATAAAAAAATTTAAATTTGTAAAAATAAAAAAATAAAAAAACGCATTAAATAGTATAAAAAAAAAGTTTTTTTTACACACAAGAAAATTTAAAAAAATATTGCAACAAAATGTCGTGCTGCGGACAAATAACAACAATACGCCCTCCCATTGAAATGTCAAATCAAAGTGACACCTTAAAGGTAAAATATCTTGGTCTTAAAAAGTTGTTTTTGTTATAACATATTTTTATGCATTTAATTTAATTTTTAATTTTAGTTTCACTGATTTTCATCAAATCGCCAATTATTTTATTTAACTTTATTTACACAATTTATTTTTATTTTATTTTTTTTTATTAATTTTAGATAAAATATGATCCTCGTCAGGATTTAAATCGCAGGGTAGGCAAAATGTTGTTGTAAGACTTTTATCAAAAGCATTAAAAAAACAGCACATTTTGTTCAGTTCATTGTGTAAATTTTTCAGTTTCTCAGTTTAATTGTAGCTCATTTTAGTACCATCTTTCCCTGTTGCACTTTGTACGTGTAGTTCATACAGTTGGTTCCCTTTTCATACTTGAAATTTCGATAAAAACGCGGGCAAAACGTGATAAGCGCCACTATTTGTAGAAATGGTTTTTTTTTTTTTTGTTTTTAGTTCACTAAATTCACATCGACTTTTTGCATTTAGTAGAGTTCTTTTGATGTGTGCTAGGCAAAACGTGATAAGTGCTGCTTTTATCGAAAAAAAAAATTATTTGATTTTTTGTTTTTACAAAATCACGCTGACAAGTACATACATAGTAAATTTTATTTTTTTGGTAATAAACGTCAATAAATCAAGTTCATATTATCTGGAATTGTCAAAAAAAAGGAACTTATCACGTTTTGAGCATCTGCAAAACTTTCTGTAACCATATTCAATCTCAATTTTTATGCTAACATGAGGATTTTATATAAAAAAAAAAACTGGCTGATATGCAGGCAAAACGAAATAAATTTAAATTAATTGAATGAAATATATTTTAGGACTTAGGCGTTTTTGATGTTTACCAACTCATATATACACACATACTTATAATGTACTCAAAAAGTTTTCAATGCAAAAAAAACACATAAAATAATAAATAGGGTTACCAGATGACCTGCTTGCAAAAATAGTACATCTGAAGAAATTAAAAAAATGTAATAATTTTCGTTATTTCAACAAAAAAAATTGGTGAGCAGAAAAAAATTTAAAAAAAAATGTCCTCACTTTTGGTCCTCTACATGACAAATTTTGGCACAGGTTTTTAAATATAAATACTATTTTTGGTAAGAAAAAAAAAACACACAAATATTTAGGTCATCACTTTTAGTTGAAAAGTAGTCAAAATTAGTACATTTCGATTAAAAGTTGAAAAGTATTTCTATAGCGCAAAAGAAGTCAATGTACTGCTAAAGTATTTCATCTGGTAACCCTAATAATAAAGAAACGCGCACATATTTTCTTTAACCAGTAAAATTTTGCAATTACCGTTTATCACGTTTTACTCTCGCGCTCTTCATTTGATCTATTCCCAAAAAAATGTAAACTTCGATTTCTTATTCAGTTAATATCTATATATGCTATATAAAACTCGCATAAGAAGCATGGATTGGAATTAATTTTAGCTAAATTCTTAGCCATAAAAGCTATTATGAAATTTTAGGCGATAATTGATACTTAAATGAACGACGACCCACTAAAGGTAAAGGGATTTTCAAA
This sequence comes from Meiosimyza platycephala, assembly GCA_963662105.1. Lineage (NCBI taxonomy): Eukaryota > Metazoa > Arthropoda > Insecta > Diptera > Lauxaniidae > Meiosimyza > Meiosimyza platycephala. The sequence continues at coordinate 99,525,885 of OY759208.1, read as the reverse complement.
TATATTAAAACCTTTCTTTCATTTTTTGTCGGGCGGACTGGGATAAATGAACTCCTGAGGTAATGCTGGTCATGAATATATATATATATACTTTTCTATATCCACCACGCCTCCTTATATGCGTTACCAACGGAATGAATATAGCCTGAGTGCAGTGAAACCAGTTTCATTTTTATTATATATTTTTTAATAAGCTTTTTACTTGAATCAAAGCTTCAAGCTAAACAGCTAAGAAGCCTAATAACTGTAGTAGCTATTTTTTTTTTTTTTTTTAATTACCAATTACTACTATTAACTTCTAATAAATATTCTTAATTGAAAAACAATTTCTTGAAAAATTAGGCAACAAATGTATTTTTAAATTCACGGATACATTGTTTGTAAAATATACAATTTAAACTGATTTTCGCTTCCATTTAATTGTTTACAAAATCATATGTCGACATAGCAAATCAATTATTAATTTTTATTTTTGTAATATGATTTATACGCTCAACTTAATTCCAAACAACCAAATATGAAGATAACTAGCGAGTGTTACAGGAAAATATATTTCACGTGATATACAGTGTGTGGGAAAAATTTAAATAAACAAAAATTTTCATGCAATATTTCCATTTCCTTTTTTTTTTGAATTGAAGAAACCACTTGATTTTATTTGAGTTCAAATAAAGAAAACAAGTTAAATCGATTTTTATCCATCAGCGATTGCTAATTTATGAAATGTTTTTAAAAAATAAATAAAAATACATTTAAGTAATCAAGCAAACTATTGACGTTTCAATATGCTTTTCTTTTGATCGTTGGTAACTAAAAAAAGTATTTTTTTTTAGAAAAGTTTATGCTAAAAATAAAATTGTTTTGCTATTTTTATTATCCGTTTGTTTCGATTAAAAAAAAAAAACTAATTGAACTGAGCAGAAAATTGGAAATTTTTATAAACAAATATTTTTTTTTTTTTTTTGTGTGTACATAACGATATAAAATTAGCACTTGTTTCAAATAAACGCAAGTGTTTGGTAAATTTATTGCCAATTCAATTAAATTGGAATTTTTATGAACGTTTTTACTTATTTTGAAAGTAAATTTATTTCAATTAAGTAAATTGAATAAAAACACTGATTTTGACAACATTATAAGGCCGTAGTGGGGAAGTGTCTGCGAGAAGAGCCCCAATGTCGAGAATGTAGGATATTAGATAAATAGTTTTGACAACATTCACATTAGAAGTTAAAGTACAAAAACGAATTAAATTACTATTCACCAAAATAAAATCAGCAGACATATTCAAAGAAAAATAAAAGTTTTCAAAAACCCTCATTGGAGTCTGTACAATACAAGAAAACACTTAATATAAATTCTGTGTATAACGCCTTCAAAGTAGGCCTCACCGTTTGCAATACAACTGCATACATCAGCGCTTGGTTAAATCATCCATACTTTTATCATAAAGATGATTGAGGAATAGCCTTAAGCGAAGGAGGCGGCAAAATGGTCATGAAATATATCTCAATTTGCTAGGGTTTTTGATAGTCAAAAATGAGGACCTTTTTTATAGCGAGTGAAGTTAAATCGATGTAGTTGAATGTGCAGGTGGAAATTTTCACAGTTTTAGTAAAATATATCTCATTTTGCTGGAGTTTTTTAATGTGATGAAAAGTGAGGACCGTTTTTTTTTTTTTGCTTGTGAAATTTTTTTTTTTTTGTACTTAGGGGGTGTGTGTGTTCGCCCCAGGCGCCAAAAATGCATGGTACGCCTATGTTTGTTATTAAATTCGAAATTAACAATTGATGCCCAGTTTCACCAAAATCAATTAAAATCACTTTTAATTAATTTTTTTCCAAAAATAAGCAAACCATAGAATTTTATAAATATCGCTGCATTCATTTATCGATATTTTCCAACATCGTATTTCCAATACTTTAATTATGTACCTGTATTATCATTAATATTGGGCATTTAAATAATATTTTAGTAAAATGTGTGAAGAATTGTATAATATTATGTTAAGCGCAATGAAATCAAAATAAGTTTACTAAATATTTATTTGACTCAATCAAATCTTTTGTATAGCAAAATTCTCTCTAAATAATTCAGGGCATATAATTGTCTGCCTGTCTGTGGGAATTACGATTACGGGAAAAATTAAGAATATAATTAAAATAAATTTAACTCATAGGCTACACCTGCAAACAAGCTTCTTGGGATTACAAATAAGCGAAATCGGGTTTACGAAGACGACCACCGTCCATACAAGTAGAGCACTTAAACCGCTATATGAGAGTTATTTGATATGGTGCAACCAAATTTCTCAAAAATACTAGGAAAAACTTAGACAAGCTCTGGACAAAAAGTTGGAGAATTTCGACAGAAGAGCGTGGCTTTTCTTCTCATGCAAGCGAAAAATGATATACTAGAGAGTTATTTGAGTTAATATATTTCACACTAGTGTAAGAAATGTTTTGGTCTTGCATCAAACAAAAAGTTGGGGAATCGCGAAAAGAGGGCGTGCCAATGCCTATACAAGCATAAAGCTTCATAACGCTAACTATTTAAGTAAATGTTATCAAATCAAATATTACGTTTAGTCAAACCACCCAGCACGTAGCGAGGTGGAAGAGATATACTTTTAATAAAAATTTAGATTTTAAGCGGTGTAGGGTATTTATTTTTGGCGAGTTTATTTTACTAAGAAATTTACTACTTGAATTTAAGCTTCATTGAAGGATCATTGGCGGCGCTGTAAGCAAAAAGGATTTTTTGTCATACCATACCAATCGTTAATATTCGGTGTATTTCATACATTTCGATACTATTGGACTCTCAAAATCTAACTCAATGTTTTTTATATTATTCTGGAATTTTATCGAGACTTTCGTCGCAACTCGTAACTTTTTGCATTTTTCGAATTTTTTTATGTTTTGTGGATATCAATCGATACAGGTTGACTTTAATCGCCTTATTTGATATTATTGAATGCTTTCAATACTTTTTGACTTTATTGATGTAGTCATTATATTGACTTCTATGGAATATTTCAAATATTTTGCAATTTCTTTTTTACTTTAAAATATATATACGTATAATGTCGAAATCGTCGATTTTTTGCAATTTCGAATATTTACAATAATTAAAAATGGGTTTTAGAAGAAAACGGTTGCGCTTTTTAACTATAAAGTTAAACATAATCGGAAAAATTTGGTGTCCCTAAGCTAAATATACGAAATTGACCATAAACATACTACCTCATAACTTTTAGGTTTGCTGTGCATATTCTTACTCAGCGACCACAAATTAGAAAAAGTCTGTCAATATTGTATATTTCTATTACTAATATTTAATTAAATGATATCACTTGAATATCGGAGCCTAACAATTAATTATGAACAGAAATCTCTTCAGCAAAAATGGTTCATTCTTTTTCGTCTAATTCCTATTTGTCCCCTCAGTAATGTTGCTTATCATTTACACGCACAACGTAAATCATCATTTAATTCATTTTTCTGTTTCTATATCTGTTTCATGCATCTTTTCTAGGGTCCCGAACAAATACATGTTTCAAAATTTTATAAAGAATCAAAAAATGGCAAATTCGTCAGTTACATCACCGAAAACGTGCGCACCCTGTATCAAACATTTCGCGAAGGCGCCTATGCCTCCAATAATGGACCTTGCCTGGGCTGGCGCGAAACACTCACATCACCATATCAGGTATGGGTTTTTCAAGGAGTTAAATGATTAATTAAAATAAATTTTATTTATACTTTTCTCTTCTGTCTCTTTCTTTCAGTGGATCAACTATGATGAAGCGCTATTACGCGCCAAAAATTTTGGTTCTGGCATGATTGCGCTTGGTATACGACCCAAACAACTGATCGGTATCTATTCACAAAATCGTCCCGAATGGATTCTTTACGAACAGGGTTGCTACTGCTATTCGCTAGTTGTGGTGCCACTGTACGATACACTTGGACCAGATGCATGTGCTTTTATCATACGTCAAACAGAGATGACCATCGTTATTGTGGAAGATGATGCCAAGGCTGTTCTACTGCTTGATAAGACACCACGTACATTGAAAATAATGGTCGCCATTAAACCGATACGCCAGACAACACTGGAGCGTGCACGCAGTCGTGGTATACAGATATTTTCATTTATCGATGTTGAGAAATTGGGCGCCAAAGGTAATCATCCGGAAGTGCCGCCAACAAGCGAAGATCTCTGCACTGTTTGCTATACATCGGGCACAACGGGTAATCCAAAGGGTGTTATGCTGACGCATGGTAATGTGGTAGCTGGTGTCTGTGCTGTTATACTACAGATGGGAGATCACCGAATTCGTGCCGGTGATGTTATGATTTCGTTCCTACCGCTGGCGCACATGTTCGAGCGTTGTTGCGAAAATGGCATCTACTATGTAGGTGGTTGTGTGGGTTTCTATTCCGGCGACATCAAGGAACTGACTAATGATCTTAAAATGTTGAAACCTACAGTAATGCCAGCAGTACCACGCCTACTTAATCGTGTCTATGATAAAATACAAAATGAAATTTCAGCGTCAGCGATTAAGCGAACACTTTTCAGTATGGGAATGAAAGCGAAAGAGAATGAAATATCGAAGGGCATATTGCGGAGGAATGGCTGTTGGGATAAAATGGTGTTCAAGAAAGTGCATCTAGGTGGGTCATTCAATTCAATTTGAATTTTTATAACTGCCCATATTGTGAGTTATTTTATATATCTGTTTTATATATATACAGCTTTTGGTGGCAATTTGCGTCTGATGGTTGTCGGTTCGGCTCCCTTAGCTGGTAACGTATTGACTTTCATGCGCTGCGCGCTTGGTTGTCTGGTAATTGAGGGCTACGGACAAACGGAATGTACTGGTGCCATAACAATGACAGTGCAGGGTGATTATGTGCCGAATCATGTGGGGCCACCGGTTTCGTGCAATGCAGTAAAGGTAAGAAAAAACGTTTGGAACTTATTATGAGAACTCATCTATTAAAATTTATTTATTTTACCAAATTGCTGTAGCTTGTGGACGTTCCCGAAATGGAGTATTATGCCAATCAAAATACTGGTGAAGTTTGTGTACGCGGCTCAAATGTATTCCATGGGTAAATATTAATGTTTTTTAGAGTGCTCTTATTTTTTAATTAAAAAAAAATGGTTTCAAAAAATAAGAATAAGATCTTAAGCATATTTTGAGCAACACAATAATATTTAAGATTTAAAATCTAAATATTCTCTAACACCCGCTCTATTCCAGCTACTATAAAGATCCCGAAAGAACCGCCGAGTCAATTGATGCCGAGGGTTGGCATCATACTGGTGATATTGGTAAATGGTTACCAAATGGTACACTACGCATTATCGATCGTCGCAAGCACATTTTCAAATTGAGTCAGGGTGAATATATTGTGCCGGAAAAGATTGAAAATATCTATCAATTGAGTCAGTATGTCAATCAGGTGTTTGTATACGGTGAAAGTCTTAAGGTAATTGAAATAAATTTATTTTATTTTCTAAAAAATAATGTAATACAATTTATTTTCTCCCAATTTTCAGAGTTGTATTGTAGCGGTTATTGTTCCTGATGTTGATGTTCTAAAGCAATGGGCAATTGATAACCAGGTACGAGGTACGCTATCGGTGCTGTGCAATAATGAACAAGTTAAAATTTTGATAATGAGTGATATGTTAGCATGGGGAAAGAAGAGCGGCTTAAAGTCCTTTGAACAGGTAAGCAATTTAAAATAATTTTTTTTTCCCCAGAAAAATTGCCAGCTCTTTGATTATTTATGTATTTAAATAAAACACCAATACCGTGAATTTATTTTGGATATGAGTTGATTTTTGTTCAGAAAAAAATGTATTATTTCGATCGATGGGAGAAGGTCGAAAATGAAATCTTGACATGGACCATTTTTCTTGAAAATGTAAGAATTTCTTCAAGACACAAGAACAGCCAGGACAACTTTTCGCAAGACAAAATATTTCATTCTTTGATTCTATTTTATGGTTATTCAAACCTCCCTCAATAGGGATATTTTACTTTTTCAATAACAAGCTTTATTGAGGTATAAGCAAACCATTTTCTAAAAAAAAAATAAACCTTTGTTTTGACTTATACGCTTATTTCATAATTTTTTACGACTTTTCCGACTGATCTAAAGAAACATGTTTCTTCATTTTTCACATATAATAGGATTAAAATTTGTTAAATTTTTAATTTTTTTCAATTAATCTACTTATTTTTATTCATTCTTTACAGGTTAAAGATATTTACCTACATCCTGATCCATTTTCAGTGCAAAATGGCTTGCTGACACCAACTTTCAAATCAAAACGGCCACAATTGAAGAGTTACTTTAAACCGCAACTGGAAGATATGTATAAACATTTAGATTAGATTAAGTTATATTTTAGTGAATTCAAAACTTAAAAGGGGCAAACAAATAAAAAAAACACTTAAAATTATTATTAATCAATTCAATAAAAAAATACAAAAATGCAATTATTTTATATTAGCAGCAAACAAACAAAAATAATAAAAAATAAACCTATTACGTAAATTATAAGACTACTATTATTATTATTATTACATTATGTTATATTAAAAACAATAAAAAAATATAATAAAATACCTATTAATTTAATGAATTTGCAAAAATATGCAGAACAACCAAACCTACACAAGTTTCAATTACCAAAATACTTTATATTAAATATAAACGATTTGAATTGTAAAACATAAAAAGTAGACCAACTATAGCCTATAGTTGATATATTGTATAAAAAAAATAAGGGTATTCGAATAAAATTGTATTTGTGTGAATCTATATTGACAGCAGCGTAAAAAACAAAAACGTCGAAACGTACGTACCCTACACTGCATTAAAAGTACTTTTTAAATTCATATGACTTATGCAATTCTGTTTTTGACATTGTAAATTTCATTACATTAAAAAAATTTCCTCAGTATAGCAATTTGAAGTTTTTGCTTGTATGGCAGGCTTCGCACACTCTAATCGAAATTAAACAACTTTATGCTTAGAGCTTGTCCGAGAGTTATTCGTAGTATTTGTGAGTATTTTGATTAAACTACATACATATGTATGTACATCGAATAAGTACTCAATGTAATACTTCCCAATATGTGCCACACCAATTTTTTTTTAAGGTGCAAAAATTGGGTAATAAAGCCAAAACTATTTCAATTTATTTTCTATTTCAAATTATAATTTTTGTGATTTTGTAGAATTAATTATACGCATCCAAAGCTATGTGAAAGTCCCTACATAATATTCACTGCGGTAAACAAATAATTTTACGTTGCCATAAAACTACAGCTTTGTTCGAATACCCTTAATAATTTGAAAATTTTATTTAACTGCTAAACGATTGAAAAGCAATAGGAACAACATAGTCATAGAAGAGTGTGTGCGCAAGCGGTTCGTATAACTAAAAATATATTTAAAAAAAAAAAAAAAAAATATAAATACTTTTTAAGTTTATAAATACAAAATTAGTTTATTATAATAAAAAAATAATAATTTCTTTTGTAGTAAAAAACCCATTTTAAAAGAATTAAAATTAAAAAAAATTGCACTTTTTTTTAATAAAATATAATTTCTAGAATAATACAAAACCAACACATATAAAACGCTCTCTCACTATTTATGTAAAAAAACAATAAATTCTTAAAATAAAATAAATGATTAGTACAAGAAAATTAAGAAATAGCAAAAATTAAATTTATTAATTTTATTAAAAGAATATACGTGTGTAGTATAACATAAAACTTATGAAAAATGTTGACTATAAAATCTTAAATATTAAATTAATTATTAAAAGTAAATTTTAATTTTGGTTTTAAAGTTATGAGCGTTTCTTACGTTTACTTTTCAAAAAAAAAAAGCATTATAATCTTGATCACTGACAGCCAGTGGACACAACAACAACATCACATGTTGCTTTAGTCTATTCTCGGTTAGCGCATTATGTATATGTATACTTAGAGCAGTAATGGTCAGATTATATGCTCGTAAGAGCAATTTTTGGAGCTTTTACTATTTTGCGCATAAAATGAGTAAATGTGATGAGTACATAGATTCACTTAGCATACTTTTTCAGTTGCAACTACAAAAAAAAAAAGCTTTTTGACATTTTGACTCTGAGCATATTTATTTAAAAAAAAGGTTAAAAAGCTGCTAGCATAATTTTGCATATCGAGTAAGCACTTTTTGCATTCGCTACCTTATAACCATTCTAAAGCACAAAAATTCTTACGCATTGGCAATACCTGAAAAAGTTTAAGCGCTTTAGCGTAAAGCATTGTTTTCAAAGCAATATATTTCGTCGAAGAGTTAATATAATTATTAGCGCTTTATTCTTATGTGTAAACTTTTTTAGTTAATTAATAAAACTTTTTTAGGGTTTATTACAATTTCATGCTGTTTTATATAAGTTTATTGTGTTAGAATTATTTTGTTGTTTGTTAATTTTTAGTTAATTTTCTTTTATTATTTTTTTTTTATAAATAAAGGTGGTATTAACCAATAATTGAGTTGCAATGTTTCTTAAGAAGTGTTTCCTTACACATATTCCAATTTCTTACACATATTTAGGAGTACATATTAAGTTTTCATTTGGTACTTGGAAAAACGATTGTATTTTTTAGCGCTTACAAATATAATTGAGAGAATTCGTTGGTCAAAACGTTAATGGCATGAGCCGCTGAGAGGCAAAGCAGTATGAACACTACATATTTTAAACTTTAATTTTCGCATAAAAGTGTTGTAAGTATGACTTGTAAAAAAGCGTATGCTCCACAAGAATGATCATAACTGTTTTCAATTTAAGAAAATTTCCATTAACTTTACAATTGGCAAGAATTGAAAATAAAAAATTTTATGGCGCTGTAATTAAAAAAATAAATATGCATAAATCATACTTAAGAAAAATTAAAAAATTTTATCAGGGTAAAATGAAAAACGATAGATTTTTCACCGCTCCAACTGCGCTGTTTCAAATTTCAACTCAGAGTCGATCTTCAAAGTACCATGCATTACGAACCACTAAAAATTGGCTGTCTATTGTATTAATTGATAGGATGGTTATTAAATATTTGACGAATTATTTAAATATTTTAGTTTACATATCAATAATAATTTTACAATAAAATTTCAGCAATATGTCATTAAAGTTACTTAAAATTTTATTACATTTATTTATATTATTTATATTTGAGATATTTTGTGCTGCATACTCTTAGGCATTATTTAAAACATACATTTGAGGAATTTTGTTTAACAAAAAAAAAAAGTACTAACTTATATCGAAAAATAAAATAATAATTAGAAACTTAATATATTTAGGTAAAAGACTTAAAAACTATACGTTACATTAAAAAAAAAAACAATAATAAAAGCTTTTAAAATTGAAAATAAAAATAAAATAGTAGAGCTTTAATATAGTATAAAACCAATTTAAGCGTTTTGTTTTCCTAATATTACAAAATATCCTTATAAATATTTTTAAATAGATTAATTTTTAGATACATTCATACACACATGTTCATAAAGAAAAACTCTTTTCAGAAAGCCTATGCTTTTCATTTTCAACATTTCTTACCTTTTTCATTTTTAAACTTAAAATTTATTCTTCGGACTGCATATTTTGCCTTAAGAACTCTAAAAGTTATTTACTCTGTATTTCAAAACTGTTAAGTGCATCATTTTGAGAATGAAATTTTCAAGAAAAATTATAGTAATTTTAAACTACTAAAAAACAATATTAAAAACTTAGTTTTAAAAATTAACACATGGAATATAAAAAAAAAGTTTTATTAATAAAATTACACTGATTAAAACGATTTGTGTTTTTATTTACATATTGTTACCAACTTCATGATTGTGCATTTTACTTTACCAAATGTTTATTCAGCCTAAAAAGCAGCTACTGGAATGACGAGACGAGATTAATTCTAACAGTATTACTGCTATCAATACAGTGATGTAAATGGTTTTCAATTTTTCACTCTCTTTGAATATAGAATCAGCGTCATTATGACATATCTTCAGAAAAAGTTTAAACAGGAACAGAGAGACAATTTTTTAATGGAGGACATGAAAGAAACTCCAAACTAGAGTGAATTGGTTGAAATGTAATATGTAACGATGTCAGTGGTATTTTTTTGAAATCATAAAATTTTTGAAGCTTTCCGTCATTTCTCGAGTTTTATCGACCTTCTGGCTTCATTCAAACGTGAGTTAAAGAAACTTTATAATACACTGCTTTTAATGAGTTTCAAGAATTTCCTTTCATGACAGTCATCCTGAGTTTTTGAATGACATAAGTGGCTTCTACCTACGATCGTTTTAAGGCCACCCGATGATTTAGAATTTTTGACAAATCAATTTTTTTTCCAATATTTCAAAAGTACAGTCTTTCGAGAATATACTGTTAAATTTTAATACACGGCGGGATGAAAGAAAAGCTATTTATCCGAATAATCAAAAATTTTAATATGTTATTCAGTACACCAGTGTCTATGGCCGGGAGCACCAAAAAATTTTTAATTTTAACTTCTTATTTTCTACGTATAAAAACTAATGAAAAATTATGTGTTTTCGATATTCAATTTTCAAGAACACGCTATTTTGTCAAAAAAAAATTTTTCTTTTTTGCTGGTTCCGGCTATAGCTCCACTCATATAGATTAATAATTTTCTCAATTTTTTATTTTTTCAGATAAAAGACAGAGCTAAAACCTCACCTGCCCCCAGGTAAATTTTTTTGAGGAGGTCATCTTCAGCGCCATTTCTATATCATTAATTTTTTTTTGTGATAGTTATAAAAATGTTTTTGTAAGCTTCTTAAGTATTATAATATGCTTACAAACTTTAAGTATAGTTGTTCATTGTTTTCACCTTCAAAAAATAAATTTTAAACTGCTTCAAATTTTCGAGTGCTAAACCACCGGGTCGACTTAAGTCAATAATAAAAAGAGATTCGGCATAGCTAATGAATTCCGCGATAGCTCTCAATTACCTTTCGCTACATCCTTATCAAGACAAAGTTTTGTCTGTTTTGTCTCTTGCAAATACCTACTATGTCATATCATGCAATGTTGCTTGTGGTCTTCATTTATGTCATATCTTAACGTTGGTCAGTTCTTTGTCGTTATATATTCGAATTTCTCTTAGTAACTTTAACCTTACCTTAAATATTTACTTTATAGCAAAAGAAAAAACTTGCCTGGTGCCTTATCACTCGAAGCTGCCCTATAAGCATATTTTAGCATGTACACAATCCACATCAAAATAGTGACAGCGTGTTGAGTTTTAAATTCACCAATTCGTATTTGTACACATGCAAGAGTTGTCATCATTTAATTGTTGCATCAACTGTCAAATTGACTCCCGTGCGTAAAAGTTTCAAGCAAAAATCAAATGACTTTCGTTAGGACTTGCGCTGTAAAAAATTTAAAAATCAATTTATTTTTTTCATTATGTCAAAAGTAACTTACTCGTTGGCAAGCTTGTGCCCTCACAAAAATTTAAATTTCAAAACTTTTGAACTATACGAATACAGCCTTTCTATCCAACTGAATTTACATGTAATGTGTGCACACATGCAAAAATTTAATTGTAATGCAAGTGCTTCGAATTGCTTAAAATTGAGACAGATATCGAAATAAGACACCTCTAATTCTGCAAAAGATTTCAAAATTTAATTAAAATTAAATAAAATCAACGAAAGTAAAAATGTCATGGTAAGTTCTTAACAGAATTATTTATTTGTGTAAAATTTATTGTTTTTTACTGTATTTTATTTTATTTTATTTTATTTTTTTATGAAGGTTTCTCGACTCAAAACTCTCTTGGATAGAAAAAAGAATTCAAATATTTATAACTCGAAAACTATGACACGTACCTTTTTTTATACCTAATAAAATGTTTTCATATGATAACTATATTTTGGAAATATGTCAAATTGTTTATAACGACATTTGAAAAAGCTATATACCTATATGCCGATGCCTAAGTTTCCGAAACTAGATGCGTGCTTCAATTTTTGATTCCATATTCATTATAAGCATTAAAAGCCACGTAAACAAAACTTGATGACGTTCAAAAAGAGTAAACTTATAACAAAAATAATATTTGCCAAAAATCGGGAAAAATTTACATGAAAAAAAAGTACTTAGCAAGCAAGTCATGAGATGACACAACTAAAACAATTAAGTTTAATTACAAAAAAAAAAGTTCATTCTATCTATTGGTAACATTTAAAATGTGGCGCAAGTCTATTGAGCAGTGCTCTTAATTCGGCCCTAACCGCACAAGCGCTCCTGGACCCCAACAAAAAAAAAAAATAATAATATGAAGAGTGCACAAAACACTTGAGAGACACAAAAGCAAGAGATTAAGCACAAAGCGAGCGCACACAATATACTGAATGCATATGGTCACTCTCCCACTATGACAACTGGGGGTGGGTTGACACAAAGTGTAAAAAGAATAAGGATAGCAAAGGATATATGACATTCGTTAAAATTTAACATGAAAAACGAAAGTATTTCGAACAAATTTTCCATTCATTCATTATTTGTATCCAAGACTTTGTGTATAGAACATATCAACGTATGCTGTTGACGCGTCGACGGGCAATTTAATTTAGAAGAAAAAATTTCCAAGAAAGAAAACCTCGAGTGTCATTAAAGAAAAAAGTGTAGTGCATTCAACAAATTAACAGCAAAAACGAAGAAGTCTGTGACCTTAACTAAAATAAAAAAATTTAAAAGCAATTTTTAGGAAAAAAAGAAAAAATAAGAAAAAAGAAGTGTTAACAAAATGTGGTATTTTAAGAGATTTCCATTTGCTTACCAACAAAACTCCCTTTGGAGCACCACTAAAGGACGAAAATTCAGTGTCACATTTCTATACTGTATACTTTTCTCTGTGATTCGTAAGTTTTTTTTTTTATTTCTCACGTAATTTCCCAATTTTTAGTAACTTTTTTTGAAATTCCCTTTGCATGCGCGTTGAAAAATCGATTAAATAATTCGTTAGTCACTTTTTATTTGACTCTGCATGATGTCCTCAAAGGATCTTCTTTTATCATTTCTTTATATTAAGGAGTATGAGTACGTGTGTGTGTGTGAAAATATATACATATGTTTATGTGTTTGTGTGCGCGACGAAATTTCCACTGCTATGCGCTCATAAAAAATTCATCAACATGCTGAAAATATGAAATTGTGTCATTTTATCATAAGTACGAGCATCCCCCTAAATTGTCTCATCCACCACAATTCAATTAAATTAAAAATAATTATTTCTTTTGCTTATCACTGGTTGTTGTTGTTATTATTATTTCTACTTCCATTGTTTTGCAGTGTCCTTTTTATGCGCTACATGTCATGGATTGCAATTGGGCGCATTTACAACAAAAACGCCAAGGCTAACTAAATATACAACAAAATCACCAACGGTAAGTGCAGCGAAAAAGTTTTAAGAAATTTATATTGTAATAATCGACAGCAACATATGTATGACCCCCTTTAACGAAATTTTATTTGGCTTAACTTTAGTGAATTGTTCTATTTGAACTTCAGATAACTATAATGAATGGCGCAAGGCCATATGGCTTATGCGCCTGGACATAGACTATAATTTATGCATATGTCTATTTTGATATACTAAATGCGAAAGTTTGAAAATTTGTTATTTAATCGCGTCTTAATGAAGAACTTAACTGAAGAAGTGCTTCATCGAGAACCGAAAATTATCGTTTTCGTTCTCGGTTCCGATAACGATAACAAGAAGAGAAGGTCTCGTCCGATGTCTCGTTCTTGGCGATAATGTAGGTAGTGTTTATCTTACGCTGTACTGGGTTGTAAAATAAAAAAATTGTGTTTCATGATTTTTTGAATTGGCACTAATATCAAACGTTTTGAAATTAAGTACTGAAATGTATATTGTCTAAGTACGTCATCAAATGTGGAAGAGATTAGACAACGGGCTTGGCACCTTCCATACAACTAAAACACTTAAAACACTATATCTTGGCGACTATGATAGCTACAATTGTGAAACTTGATACGTGATGTATGCACATAATTTGTGCTAAGCTACTCGCAACATGTGGACAGGATTGGGTAATGGGGCGTAGCTCCTCCCAGTTGTAAAATTCGCGAGTTCAGCTAGTAATAAATATATAAATTTAAAGGAGAATAACCGAGAAAATTCGACGAGAACGATACAGATCGAAAATTTCTTGTACGACAACGAGTACGAGACGATAAGCTTGGCGCTACTACGAGCACGATACGATAATGTTTGAATTACTATATTGCATCGTTCTCGTATTGATGATGCACTAAACTGAAGTACTTATAAAAATAAAAAAGGAGTATATCTTGGCTCCTTTTGCAGTTTTCAATGACCGATTTTAGTAAATGTGGCTGCATTTCATTGATACAGCGCTCAATATCTCCTTCAAGGCCTTCTTCAAGGTCAATTCTTTGCCAGGAATCTAAAACTTCACATAAAAAACCCTGATCACTAAAACGAGGAATTACACTACCATGTTTCATTTTTGGATTTTTTTTAGAGAAAATAAAATCTTAGCAATCACTTTGCAATTTACTTCAAAATGGTCAGAGTCGTGGTTCTCTAGATATGAATTTTTCTATATTGTCACGAGCAAAAATTAACTAACAAATTGATGAATAGGCAATTTTTATTCAATGATTTTGCCTTCACTCTTTCGATGGTAATTTAATTGGTTTTTTTTTTGCCACAAGACTTAAGTTACAAGCACAAACATGTACTGTAATTAGATAATGTACTGTAATTATATCGTGAGCTTAAAAGTTTCAAATATAAGCAAAGTAATTTATTTAATTCACATGCTAATATTTTACTTTTCTAAATATCTGACAATTACAATCTTATATAAGTATATATTTAAATATTTTGTACTTAAAACTATTTTATAAATTTTACAGTCAGCATCAATTAATCACGACGCAACCGCTTCGATCTATCGCTTGAACGCAACCAACGGTATCACTTGCATTCTCATTAGTGTCGATGGTTTGATATCCATCAAATATAGAACTAAACTTAATGAAGATATTGAGGCTGATCTTTACCTGCCCGATAATCCACAATTGAGTGGAGAATGTGTTGAATCAAATTATGAATTACTTACGCTGGAATTTAAGGGCTTCAGGCTTACGATGACCTTTAAAAAGGTAAGTAGCATATTTTGAATTTCTTGTGATATTTTTAATAAAAACTGGGGTTGAGCTTTTCTGACATATGGTGAAAAATCTTGCTTTAGGAAAAATCTTGAAAAATTGTTTTACTATTTTGTCCTATGGGCCATAATACAGGAAACAACGACTATATTAATAAATCACATATAAAAAAAATTAAGGATATCAAAGGGCATCCCAAACGAGTTAAGGAGACTTTTTTTTTGGTGTCTTTAAAAACATTTCAAAAGAGTATTCTAAAATATTTAATTAATAGAATATTAATAAATTGTTGACCAAATTTTAACCAAATCGAGAAAGATTTCAATTTTGTTAAAATATTTTTGGAACGTCTCGTTAATTTTAGAGAAATATTTTATTTGGAAATATGTTCACTAAAAATGTAGCACATACAAAAAATGGGTTAGAAAACTCACAAACAAGCAAACCTTTAATAATATCAACTCCAAAATAAAAGTAATAAAATTTTTTTTTTGTTCTCCAAAGTTTTGAAGTCAATAAGTTGGCAATGAGCACTATACCATATTCTGGGAGAATTTTTTGAAAATTTATAGACCGTAAAGCAAATCTTGTAAATGATTTTGTATCCTATCAATCCTAGTTACATGGGTAAAAGATTACAGATTTGTATAGAAGACCTTAAGCGTATAGAGGTCCTTAAAAGAGGAACCATTACGTTTGACAAAAGACAACAAAGCATATGCTTTAGAAATAATATAGTCAAGAAGATTTACGTCAAATACAACTCCTAGGTGACGGATTTAGAACAGGACGTAAAAACAAATTTACTAAGATTGAAGAAGAGATGATTATCTCTACATCAAAGGAATAACTTCGCTTTATAAAAGCAAAACGTCAGTTAAGTTTTTAATTCCTAAAAAGATTTTAAGATTATCAGCATAACGGAGACAATTAGAGTGGACAAACAAAGAAGTTATATAATTTATAAAAATTACAAACAACAATGGACCCAAAATGCTGCCTTGTGGTACACCCGACATAGCATAAAAAAGTACGGCGTATCATTAGCAATGACTTAAAAAGCTAGAATGAAAGCATGATACATACATCTCATGAATTAAGAGCAAATAAGAAATTTTATCAAAGGCTTTAGAGAAATCAGTTTAAAAAACATTAGCCTGACATCCTTGTTGGAACGCAGACAGACATTACTCAGATTTTTAAATTAATAGTCGGAGAGGTGGCAGCCACTTTGAGCAACCTACTAGATACAAAGCTAAAATTTTGTCTGTGCTTGATTTAGTACTAGTAAAATAAGAAAATCAAAATCTGGCAGCCTTGGCGCGGTCGCGAAGGTACACCCTAAAATTTTCAAAATGCAAACTATTCATAAAAAACATACACTCACAACTAAAATTTTGTGTATATGTAATTTAGTACCAGTAAAATAAGAAAATCAATATCTGGCAAAATTGGCACGATCGCGAAGGCACACCCTAAACGTTTCAAAATGCAAAATATTTTTGAAAAAATCATTATAACTGGAGAACGGCTGAAGGGATTTCCAAAATATAGATGTCATATGAAAGATAATTTAATAAGCTATACTATTTGTTCACAAAATTTTGAACATTTTAGGGTGTTTTTTCGAAAATTTTAGGGTGTACCTTCGCGACCGCGCCAAGGCTGCCAGATTTTGATTTTCTTATTTTACTAGTACTAAATCAAGCACAGACAAAATTTTAGCTTTGTATCTAGTAGGTTGCTCAAAGTGGCTGCCAGCTCTCCGACTATTAATTTAAAAATCTGAGTAATGTCTGTCTGCGTTCCAACAAGGATGCCAGGCTAATGTTTTTTAAACTGATTTCTCAAAAGCCTTTGATAAAATTTCTTATTTGCTCTTAATTCATGAGATGAGCGACCCGAGCGACCGATGCGGATAAGGCAAAATAAAATGTTTCACTACAAAATATACCTTATTTTTAACAACTGGCTCAAAAAGTTTAGAACTGGTTGATAATTTGGCTTTGGGTCAATAACTTTTAATATTACTTTTAGATTCAGATCTAGAGGTAATTATCGTCACTTTCTAGGAATCGATAAAAAAATACCCGATTCTAAAGAATTGTTAAAAATTAATATTAAAAGGGATAGGATAGTTTGGAAGAAAAATGAGCAAAGACAATCAGCATCAACCGTAGTTGATTGTTTAAGATCATGGAAACAGCATTTTTTTTTTTTGTTAACCAATCTTCTAATTATTATAATCGTACAAATTTAATTTGTAGACACGGCGCTGATAAAAGCTTTGAATTTGAGAATATGTTGCTTACACAGGTATTTTTCAAAAAAGTTAAGTTCTCTAACATAATGTTTATGTTTCACAAAATCGTAGTTACTAGTTGGTATTCATTTTATATAAAACTTTGAACGAAGGTTTATCAATTTTAATAAATTTCTAGAGCACCATGGACATACCGTGCCTTATTTTTTTTATGCCCGATTTAGCTATGAATGTTTTTGTCAGCATTTTAATGATGTCATAAACTTAGTCACGCACATCGAATTTCGTAGTAAGTATGTTGTAAAAACTTTTTGTCTTATGTGTAAGGGTGGTGGTGGTATTTTCGCATTCCTATCCAAAATTGATGACTTTTATAGCATAGTTTTTGGAATGTTAAGACTTTTATATGTTTAAATTCTGCCACGCTCCAAAAAAGTGAAGTTGGTTTAATCCATGATACTTTACATACTTAAGGATAAGTCTCATGGCAAGAATTATACTACTAAGAAAGGACCTTTCAAGCAAAAAAAAGGACTTGAAATTTGAACAAACTTATGTACATCCATATTTCTGGAGTGCTATGATATTCATATTTTAAAGGTTTTTTTTTCTTTTTTGTTTTTCTTCAAGACCATCCATTAAGAAAATTTACTTCTACTACGTTACTATGTATAGTATGCACGTAGGTTTACTTGGTAAACAAAAGCAATCGTTAGGTGGAACTACGTGCGCGAGTACCGAGCGACTGGTGACATTTTAACAAATGTCTTCCCACCACTGCCTGCTATCACTCTTTGATTCACTACGCACATTGCTCGCTCCTAAGAAAAAAAAATCTTCTTTTTCGACAGCCTTATAGGCTTTTAGCAATCAAAATGAATCTACTTTTCCTTTAGAAAAAATAAGGAAAAAAGAAATCATGGGTTGGTTGGTTGTTGTTGTTATTTTAGGGTGGCTGATTTTGTTTTTATTGTTGTTGTTGTTGTACTTGCTTTGACATACATTAACTTTATTGGTTTTGTTTACATGCTGGTTTGTTTTTCTATTCCCAGCATTGTTAGCTTCCATTAAATATGGCCTTCCCTTTGCGTTCATATTGGATTGGCCCCGCCTGCACAATTATTATTGTATTTTACCATGATGGCGGCACCTACTACTACTGCTACTGCTACTGCTGCTTCAACTGCATTCAGTCAGTCGACTATTCCGGAAAATGTGGGAGGACGACACATTTGCCAATTTAACCTTGAAATGTAATTTTCCGTTTTTAAAGCAGTTGTCCTTTTACGTGCGCGCAAATGAACAATGTGTGTTAGCTATGGTCACAGGCAGTGTTGCCAGATTAGCCTAAATCTTTTCAAGATGTCATATTTTGAGCAAATTAATAACTAATTTTTCTTTTCGTTTTTCCTTAATGCTAATTATGAGTCATTTAAAAAAAAAAATGTCGCGCAATACCTCATCCGCCTCCACACTCCCCATTTCGCGAACATATGGACGCACCTTCGTATAAACACTGTTTTTGATCAAATTACATCTGCATTTTTTCTGTAGTTTTGCTTTTATTATATCTTTACTAAAAGAATTATTTTTGCTAATGGAAAAAACAAAATTTTAGCATTCGTCTTGAATAAAATCCAGAAAAGCCTAAAACTATTAATGACAAAAAAGTATAAGCTACTAAAGCAACTTTCAGGTTGAAGCAGCAGACAGATTTGGATTTTGGATTTGGTTCCTCTCCACGTATTTTGAATGCACATTTTAGTCCTAAGGGCTAAGGGGCCTGGATTCCTTTTCAATTCACGTTGTAAGTTCGGTTGATATAGTTACTTGATTTAAGGTTTTAAGCTTAATAGCTAAGAAGACTAATAGCTGTAGTAGCTAAACTCTATTATTACAATAACAAAAAAAAATACACGATTTTGGCTCTCTACTCCGAATTACTGATTTAAAAAACTCTTAAAAAATAAAATGTTTTCTTGTACTCATGTACTCATCATTTTTTAATTGTTCCGCTCATTGCACTTAAGTCCCGATTTTTAACGAATCGAATCCTGTAATTCCCAATATGTTAAAGTTTTTATCTGGCAACACTACTACCAGTTAGTGAGTGCTTGCTGCACAGTGTATTGCCATAAATAAAAGAAAGTAAACAAAAATTATGTTATGTCTTTATACGAAGTACTATACAATTTATAAGAATTGTGAAAATTCAATGTGAACTTTTATTCCGAGCGGCGCACTTACTTTTGATATTTTACATATGGTGCGTTTCTGAGTAACCAAAGCATATCGTATCTTAAGAGTTCATTATAAACTATAAGGGCATTTCTTTAATTAGAAGATAATAATTTTTTCTTTTAGCCAAAAATTATCAGTGCCGACTACAAGTCCGCTTGATACAGATAGCCACAAATGAGGGGCAATTGGGGTTGGGTCGCATTAGCAAAGAAAACAGAGCACATTTCAAAAATAAAGCTGTTTACTATCTCAGTGACATGTATAACATATATTGTATACAATATAACAACAAGAAATACAACATCTACAACAGCAGTGATGACGATAAAAATAACGTCATGCGGAAGAAATAGAGTCAGGTGGTATTTAGTAAAGGTTGCCAGCTTTTTTTAGAATGGACAGCGAGCTAAGTAGCTACCATGTTACAAATCGTTGGCTGAATGCTATTTTCGTTCACAAGTCATTTGTGATAATTTTGCGTTACAACCAGTTTTGTAAATTCACGATACGCTCTTTCAGAATCTGCGATTCCAAACAACTCTTTCTTTGGTGTATTTTCTTATATTAACCCTTATATCCAAAGCCTTTTGTGTTTGCCTCGAGATTCTATGTACTTAATAAACTCTTTTTCATCAGCATCAAAAAGTTTTTGGCCTCTTTTGTATATATTAAGTTTTAATAAAAACTTATAAAATGTGTTCCATTAAGAGTGCTGAACTTAGTTATTCAATCAAAGAGATAAGGGGTATTCACAGGTAGGCTTGTTGTGAAACTAAATTACACATTAAACACAGCCTGTCAAGTATTTATTTAAATTGCAATGCTTTTCAATACTATTACAATATTTTTGAATGTTTTCCGATACTATTTCGATAATTTTTTCAAATGTTATCAATTTCTTCCGGCACTTTTCTACTTGAAATTTTCCACTTTTTCAATGCTTTTCCAATTTTATATAGAGTTTGTTCGATACTATTTTATTAGTATTCACTTAATCGATGTTTTGAATAGGCTTTTTCGATGTTTCTGATACTTTTCGACTGTTAGCCACTGTATCGACGTGTTTGTATACTTTTTCGAATTTTAATCGATTATTATCCATTTTATTGGGGTTGTCAGCTTTAATGGACTTTTTCGATATTTTCCTACTTTATTCGATACTCTCGAGATTTTTCTACTTTTTCGATATTTTTTGATCACATTCATTTAGCAAAAATAAATAAAACATTAGGAGGAGCACTATGTAACTTTTTATTTGAATTAATCGCTTAGAGCTGATCTGAATGGTTATATCTCCAGCACGAGCTTGACAGTCTCTATAATTGGTGTTAAATCAATTGTATCGAGCAAAACCTATAGAAATTTGTCCATATATCCTTCACGAGAAGACAGCGATTGTGCTGTTGCTGCTTGCTAGATTGATAACTATAATTTTGAATGATTTGATTTATTTGGGGATTTGGGATATTCTAATAGAATGTACTCCCACCTCAAGTGGCTATTTTGAAATGGCAATAGGGCCGTTTTTCTCGAAACCCTTAAATTTTGTTGATTCACGTTGCGTTTTTTTTTCTGTTCTCTTCTACCATTGTACTCTAAATATCGATTTATAATACTTTGCCAGTTCCATTGTTGCGATTTTCCTTCAACTGTCACAAACTTGATGGCAACACTGACTGTTTTATTGTTTTATTGCTCTTTGTAGTTTTAATGTTTATCCACCTAAAATAATAATTTATTTACTATGCTTTGCTATTGTAACTACAAGGCGTGTCCATACAGGACATATTTCTAAAGTCAGGTCAACTCCTTCTTCTTTTTGTACTTTAACACTTCTCTTTCACTTTTTTGTCGTTCACTGTTTTCTTAATTTTGTCACGAATATCACACTTGCTTTGCCGCACCACCGCGGCACGCCGTCACAATCGATTTACTTTTGTATCCGCATTAAGTGAAATTCTCGCAGTAATGTTTTACCATAATTATGATATTATGGCAAGATGGTTTAAGCCAAAATATGTTTGTCAACTGGTGGTGGTGTTTGCTTCAGTTTGGGTGGCGCATATATCACGTTCGGTCTCATAATAATTGATATTACCCATATATCGCTTATACAACGTTATCATATTAAATTTATGAGTGGCTTAACAATTCTGTTAACAAGTTAAGAGAGAATATTTTCATTTAAATTATGGTCTTTGTATGTAAGTGAATACGCGTTGATAGTACGCGTACTTTTTTGTTTACTTTTTGTTGTAGCTAAGGCATAGTAAATAAATTATGAAGTTACGTGACAAGAAATACTTTCATAGTAACGCGTATAATTTTACACCAGCAAAGCGTAACAATTTAGTGAGAATTTATTAAAAATTTACTGCCCGCATCGGTTTTGCACGGAAAATTATTTTTCTTTAACCTTACGAGGTATTATCTTGTATGGGAGGTATCACTTTAACATTTTATCCAAGTTTGATAAGTTTGCTTGAATAGATTTCTTAATATAGTGCTTCAAAGTTTTTGTTTATAGATTGATGATAGGTACTACAAAAAAAAAACATTTATTCACTTGTTATGAAAATGGTTAAATTAGTGCTTTTAATATACATCAAAAACCAGTTATGATAAAAAAAACTTGTTCAAGGCCAGACTATGTATATGTATGTATATATGTATATACGTATCGAATATTATATAGAAATATTTTAGAAATAATTTTGAGAGAACTTTTCTGAGCAATGTGTATGAAATTTCAAATCTTATCAAAATCACACACATTCTTTTCTACCATTACAGTCCTCTGGTGGTGAAGGCTGGTACATCAATCTATTCGAACTGACTTACTCGTCGTCAAATCCACTCTTTGAACATCCTGATCGTCCCAATTTGGATGTTAAACTAACTTCGCCATCGCATACGCCGATGTATTTTCCAACACCGGTGGGCAAGTCATATGTCTGCGATAAGGAACAAACTGTGCTGATGTATGCACCGCTAGATTCCGGTGATATGTCAGGGCATATTGCCAAGTTGTATTTGCGTGAATTGCATATGCAGAGTTTTATGTTTAAGGAAAGCGGCAAATGGGGGCCATCATTTCATTGCAGCGCTACTGGATCATATCGTGATGAAACTGCGCCATTGGCTGTGGGCACAGCATTGGCTGTTGCAGTCTTAATAACAATATCGGGTTATGGCGGTTGGCGGTGAGTATGCCAAGAAAGAGTGCAACAATCAAAGTTTACTATGTAATGTTTTTTTTTTTCATTTCTATTCTCTTAACAGATATTTCAAAATCAAGAAAGTACAGTACGGCACAATGGAATAAATGTTGAAAATTTTTATATTCAAGTATTATTGAATTGTCACTTTATTGCTATGCACAGTTTTTCATTCAAATTGAGCAAATTTTTTCTCTTTTTTTTAATTTTTATATAGCAAAAGTTGTCAAGCACCTTTATACACAAAAAAAAAAAGAATAAATGAATTCTTAAATTTATTTTTTCTTCAAAATAATTGCATTGGTATTTATATAATTAAAATTTTTAAAATATTATTTGCAAAAACTCAACTAAGAATTGAATACAAATTTTTAGTCAGATATTTTTTTTTTAAATTTTGTTACGCAGTATTTAAAATAAAATATTTATATACAATTTAAAAAATATATATATTAAATTAAATGAATAAAAGTTTATGATAAAAATTGAAAATGTCTTCCATATTATTAATGAAGTATATAAAAATTAAAATATTAATTATAAATAATTTATTAATTATTATATAAATTGAAGATTTAATTAAAATTAGTATTAATATAAAAAAATGATATACTCAAATGAATACTCACCAAAAGTAAATTAAAGCAGTTGACTTTTTAAATCTAGCAAATTGTTATTTTTTAAATCAAATGAAATTGTAAAATAACATCTATTATATACTTAGTAACAATATACGAAAAGTACATATATACATATGGCAAGATACATGTCAAGTAAGCGTGGAATATATTGTTTTTTAACAAGCTTTTAAGAAAAACTTAATGATTTTTTCAAAATTCTTCAACGTCAGTGCTTCGAGTGGATATTCATAATTTGAAATTAGTTGTTATAAGTGCAATTGTCGTCAAATGATCAATTTTTGAAACACAGAATAAAATAAAGTTTGGCATATCATATCATTGAGCAATTTTTGAAACACAGAATGAAATAAATAGCCAAAAAAAAAATTGGCGTATCAAATTTGCAGGGTTCGTGATAAAAAGTTCGCTGAATTTGGTAAAGCGGCTTACACTAAATGATTTATTTTTCTTTAGCAAATAATTATTCTACATCTTATTAAATTATTATAATTAAAACCTTATTATTTGCAGACTATGATATTATAAAAATATGGCATAATGAAAACTACCAAAATTTATATGCAGCATGAACTAAACGTTTGAAACCTAGATGATTTTTTTTTGCTCTACTGCTTATTTTTTGTTCTATTCCTTAGCCACCATAACATAATTTCAAAGTTTAATTTTATTTTTTTTTTTAATTTCAAAGCCTCATCTTTAAAACAATGCTCAAAAAATTAATTTGTCATTATTTTTGCAGAAGTTATAGCTGTTTAGAATTTATCTGCCATATAATAAAGTGGATTAAGTGTTACGTATACGACATGTTATGCTTTCAATGCTTTAACAATTTTTGTGTATAACTTCTGGAAAAATTATGACAAAATAATTTTTAAAGCAACGTTTTATAGTTGAAACTTTAGAATTTTAGTAAATAAATTTTAAATTTATCAAATATATTATAGTGGCTAAGGAATAGCACAAAGAAACAGGAAACGTGTAAAACTTTTTGAGTTTTCAATTTTTAGTTCAAACTGCATGTGGGGTGTTGTTTGTCACAACGCAAGTTATTAGACGTTTCTAACTACGATTTTATTTTTATAGTTAGTGCTATAGTAGTAGTTATTTGCCAAAAATAACTTTAGCATAAGTCAAGCCATTAATGCGCTACAAATAGTTGGAAAAAATTAAGGAATAGATTGTTTTTTTAGAATCTTTTATATTGGCTAAAACTCAAATAAAGGTGTTTTAAATTTTTTCATTTTTTTTTTTTTTTTGTAACAAAATCATAAACGAAAATACCACTTTAAAGAGCTGATATGGATATGTAGAGATATAAAAATATTTTAAAAATTTAAGTAGTTTTATTTTTCTTAGTTTTGAAAAATTAATAATATTTGGAAAATACTCAAAAAAAAAAGTTGTCCAAATCGTAGATCCTAAGATTCAACTGCGTTTTGGCAAATTTTTGATGTCATCTTTTTTAATAGATCATAATCTCTCAAAAATAGGGTTAAATCATATCAATATCAATAATTATAGATCATATCAAATAATAAATGCATACAAATTGGCCATTTGCAGTGAATCGCATTTTGACTTATTTCAAATTACTAGTAATCAGAGGACTGAAGTCGAAAAATACTTATTAAATATACTCTAAAGGTATGACGAAAAGAAAAAAATGTTTGCATCCTCACATGATATGGATTTTACCATATTTACATGCACATTAGGGTGATTCAGAAAAAAAGAAAAGTTTATAAAAATCGTTCTTCTTCTAGATTATTTTTCTTATATTTCCTCCGAAATTAGTATATATTATTTCAGAATTTTTAAATACATTCGCCCTTATGTGCATGAATGTACATATATTTATCGTCAATACAAAAACTATTGCATTTTTGCGATAACTTACAATTTTTGTAAAACATTTAAATTACGTATATAACATTTTTATATTAATTTACCAAATTTCCAATTCTAAAAACATACTAACGTAACATAAAATAAAAATAAAAAAAAATTAAAATCATTGCGATCTATATGTGTAAACGTAATTTATAAAATATAATTTTAATTCTTTCCTAAAATTATGAAAATTTCTCGATGTTGTTTTATAAAATATATATATACCATTTATATATATATTAGAAAAAAATGTTAATAATATACGATAAACATTTTAAGCAAAATAATAAAACAACAATATAAAACCTACCAAGTTGCCAAAATATTAAACAAGTTAAAGAAATGTAGATTTCAGAGCAAAAAATTAATGAAAACAAGACATACATATACATATAGTACATACTTATGTAGGTAAAGAAAAAAAAGAAAAATTTAAAAAAATAGCAAATAAAAACAAAACACTAAACTGAAGAATATTACATAATCGCATACAGTTGCTGTTATTTTTATGAGTCTTGGTCAAACTTATGGAAATTATCTTAAGACAACTTCAGAAACAAAAATCTAAGACAGGCTTCTACGATCCAAACTAAGTACACATAATCTGCCTTGGAATTTCAAAATTTAAATACAATTAGAAAATATAAAGAGAAAATTGTTATGTCCTTCATTTTATTTATCATTTTATTTTATTGAGCAAATGTTTTATTTGATTTGATTTTTAAAAGTTATAATTTCATTTTGTTTTTTTATCACTCCTCTCAAAGAAGAAGGTGTCAAGGTATCTCATTCAATAAACAAATAGATGTTTAGAATTCATCATAGGCGTGCCGAGTAACAAAAGCGCCTATTTAGTTGCCACTTATTGAAAAAAAATTTTAATTATGTTGAACCACTAGATGCAGACTGGTTATCACCAGTACCATCTTTGGTGAAAGTCACAATTCATATTCGATCTTTTGCGATCATCTAGTAGGAAAAGTTGATTCCAAATATCAAGACTTTTGAATGAACTTGAAATTCTTCATTAAAAATTGTTATTCCTGGAATGGAGAAAACCATCCATTCATTCTTGACCAGCCCTACATCTGATATTAATCCTGCAAGCAGTTTGTGAGTTAAACTGTTTTCTACAATTGTATTCTCCAAGAGGTAGAGTCCCTTAATCTCTTTGGTCACTTAAGAAAATTCTAAAAAAATCGTGAAATTATATCTAACTGTGATGTGCCAGATGTATTATGAATTTACTTTTGATCGAGCTTTATTTATGAAAAGAAGAAGTTCTATCACGTTTTAGCTGGAGCTAAAGTTACTAAAAGATAATTTAAGACAAAAAGTATTGATTTTTCATAGAGACGAAAAGTTAAAAAACCGAACTCTTCAAAGCTACCTACATAGACTTTTGATCAGGACCATTTAAACTACTATATATCAAATTTTCCAAAGTCCATATGAGCAGCAATCTAAGCTATGAACAATTTTAGAGTTATGAAGGATCAACAATTTAATAATCGAATAAATTATATATGTACATATGGGCTTTATGTAAATTTCATTGGCTTTTGATTTCCAATGAATTAGATCGATATTTGAAAAATAATTACTATATAACGTTTTCAAGGGAGTGGACGTAACCTATGTACTTTTTTTATTCGTTCGATCTAATTTAACCATAACTTTTGGCTCATAAGTATAACAGCAATGAAGGCAACAACAAGCCTATTAAAAATTAATTTGACTATTTTAGAACATAAACTGAAAGAAAACAACATATTCATGAAACTGAAATATCAAGCTAAACCATATCTATTGCATATACACAATACATTTTTGTTGAAATTTTCAAACTAGCAAATTCTATGAGCGCGTACTAAATTGTTTTTATGAAAAACAAAAAGTTATATTACTGAAATCTAATTAGCAAAAAAAAAAGTGTTAAATAAATTATTCACAAAATGTACCAAATAAAATAAAAAATAATATCAAACAATGGAAATTCTAAATCAAATTAAGTAAAATGATGAAAACAAAAATGAAAAGTTGCATATAGTTTTCAGTGTTGTTATTTATTTTACCTTTGATCGCAATACAAGTAATAATTTTTTAATATACCATCAGTTTAATACATAAATTTCTTCATATTTTGTAAAGCATTTCGTAACACATAAATATGATTTTAATTAAAAACTTAAGTTTTTATATGTATGTTTTTAAACTACAATTCTAGCACAATTTAGCTCAAATTAAAGATTATGTTTAGTAGCAGATAAACCGAGATTGAATGTATTTAAAAAATAAATGCTCTGCTTAAAAAACAAATTGCAAATTTAGTAGAAATAACTTTTTTGTAAATTAAAAATAATACATAATCTTATCTCGCAAAATTAAGTTGTTAGCAGTGGCGTAACTGGAGGGTAGGGTAGGCTCCTTAGTATTCGTTGAGATTTGTAAATGATATTAAAAAATTGCATTGTTCAAAACTTGAAAACTTTATTCAATTTCAATCAGATGATACAGTTTTAATTGTACATTTCAAAACTTCACCTTTCTTATTTTAGTTTCTGCAAATTCAGAGCAGTATCAAAATTTGCTCAAGTAATAATCCTATTAGCTCTTCGTTATTTTTCGCTCTTTTTAATAGAGATATGACATTTTCAACATCGCTGAAAAAGTCTTGCCTGCTGAAGTAATTTGGATAAGATATAGTGAGTTTGAAGCATTGATTTTTTAACTCTACGAGTGTGCCCTTATCACTAGCGAGTTCAATGATGGCCTCGAAGGTTCTAAAGGAAAAAAAAAAAAAAATCGCGGTTGTTGGTTGTGGTTGTTTTTCTTAAGAAAAGTTACGTGTTTATTGAAAAGAGCTAAAATTGGCTCATTTCTCCAATTTTGCCCATCTATGCTTTATTGCGATAGAGGAAATTCTCTTTGGAAATTTTTTATAGATTTGAACTAAGATACTGGCATTTGGCGTAATCATTAGTCTTAAGCTATCCATTCGATGCCATAAGAATCACGAATATCAATTTTTTTGAGATACGTCTATTTCGCTTCTGAGAGCAGTATAGTGCTTCACCAGTTCTGTTATGCACCAGCCGCTATTGCTTATATAGAGTTTTCTAGTGATTTGTGTAGCAAAATAAAATTTCATAATGCCAACTTATTAAAGGCAGTTATAGGGGGATGAGCATATTTATTCTTTGCCCCGGGAAAAATAGATGTTCAAGTTACGCCACTGATTGTTAGGTATTAGTTTTAATTAATTAATGTTTTTTATGTTGTTCAGTATTTTCACAGTTCATACATTTAGTTTTTGTTTTTTGGTAGAAATATGAAATGAAATTAAAATTAATGCTGTTATAACTTAAGCAAAACCAAAAAAAAAAAAAAAAAAACAAAAAACAGAACCTAAAATTCTATATGCTAAACTAAACCCAAACGATTGATCTAAAATAAATGCAAAATAATACAATATACTATTATTATAAAAACATTATTCAATAAAAATTCGAAATTTAAAACAAAACAGATATTTTGTGGTGGTCAAAGCCAAAAACTTTGTTTTTTTCTTAAGATTCAAAATTTACTGGCAGGTATGGAAGAAAATCTTTGCTGAAATGGCTGAAATTTAAGATGCAACCTTGATGTTAACACTGTAACACATTATTTATTTTATTGATATTTTTTGGACAATCATCGACATTTTTTATGTTTTTTTAATTTTCATTATTACAGCTTTTTAACATTTTTGGGTCTATTTCAGCTTGTATGAAATTTATCGATTCTCTTGATATGTATCAATTTTATCACATTATACGACTTCTTCAACATTATTCGACTTTTTCAACATTTTGAGATTTTTTCAAAATTTTTCAATAGTCCATAACACACAAAAAGGATGGGGAAGGTTGAAAATGGTTCCATTTATGGAAAATAAGTATGTCACTTATCGACAGTAAAAAGGCGATAAAGAATTTTTGAAAATTTCAATTAGGGGTCTCCGACTTCCATAAGTAAATATTTTTGTAAAAAAAATTGTAGCAATTAGATGAGGAAAGATTATATAGCATTGATCGATTCGAAAATACTGAAAATCGATTTAGAAAAAAGAGATTTCTGGAGAGATTCTGAGGATGTTTTCGCGCCATATTTGGCAAAATATTTACTGCATCAATGAATGGGAAAAAATGTAAATACATCAGGGGTATACCCGGACACCATAGGGAGCATTTTTGAGCCATTTTCCGTACATAACTTTTTATCACCAGCAGATGAGAGTTGGAAAAACGTTTTATTGCACAAATTGATGGTGAAAATGGATTTTAAAAACAAAAGCTCTCCGGCTTTCGGATTGGATATACTTTTTCCATAAATCTTATTTGGGTGGAAGGACAAATAAGTAATATACGAGCAGTTCAAAGGAAATGTAATGAACATTCAAAATTTGACGCAGGTACTTATTGGTCAAAACATGATGTAGGTGCCACAAGTGTGCTCCAAACGAAAAGTGAACAGATTTTTTAAGAATAGGGAAATAATAGGATATAGAATATGGAAGCTATCCAATGAGTTAGGTGGAAAAGAAAGTAGTCACCATCCACTTGCATCTTAAATAGCAGGATGTGAGTCAAAAGTCCAGCACTTTAAATTAGCTTAATCTGAATACAATTTTTCAAATAAAATTTTATAAAATTTCATTTTATTTCTAGAGATTCATAGAGCTATCAGGGTGATAACTTTGGTGTTAAGAAAATATAAACATATATTTTTTTAATTTGTGCCATATGCTCCAGAAAGTTTTTTTAATTTTCAAATAGAGCATTCTTACAAATACACAACATAGAGCAACGATCGTTCCGTAAATCCCCTCTTACATGTGTTTAAAACATACAAAAACAAATTTATGAATGTCTGTATGTCGGCGGCGCGGCCATGTTGCTTGGCAAACAAATCAAAGAGTGTAGCAACAATAACAATGACAACAACGAAAAGCAACAACAATAGCAATACAGTATAAAAGAGGTTTACACAAGCACTAAGCAAACAAAAATAACGCAAACGTAAATGCATATAAAATGTGAACGATGCGGGACACACGTAAAACGTAGACCTAAATAGAAAAACAACAGTAAAAAAAAACACAAGAATCAAAGAGAAAAAAGTATTGAAAACTAAGGCGGAGTTATTAGTTTGCATAATCAAATACAAATTTCAGAGCGCACCAAAGTGCTCGCAAAGTAAACTTCAATTAAATGGATATTGATTTGGGCTAAGTATGTATAATATATATATAGATACATATGTTGAAGCATATTGTAGGGAAAAGTTGAAAGATAACAAACGAAGATGAAGAAGAAGAAAAAAAAAATAAAAAGAAACTTATTTTAATAGTTTGTTGTGAACCATACATGTTTTAAGAAGGAAGTAAGTAAGTTCGTTGCTTAAATCTTTTGTTTTGCTGAAGAGAATTTAATTTTTCTTTATTTTTTCAGTTATTCAGTTAGATTTTAGAGTGCGATCTTTAAACACAGTTTTATCCAAAATCACTATATAAAAGTGTATTCTATGGAACATGCGTAAATATTAAATAGAAGAAATTACCAAAAAAATCAATTGTTAAATGATGGTTTTAGACAAAAAATAAAATAAAACCCCCCTCTAAAAATATATATTAGTTTCTACTTAAAAATGGGAAAAAAGTTCCCAAAAAATAGAAATAAAATCGCTCTATTAAAATGACCATGCATGTAAAGATATATCCAAAATCTCAGATCTTCTTTTTAGTTAAATTTTCAGGATTTTTTTTTCTTTTTCTGTTGTTTGACTAAAAGATTCACTTAAAAGCATTCAAGGAGAACATGAGTAGAGAGGAGTCACAGTGGCTTTACTAACTTTTCAATAATATTTCGTATCACTCTTAGTTTCATATTTAGTATTAGATCAAGCACTATGCTTTATAAGAAATTTGGTGTCTGTTATGTACCGATGATTAATTATTTTGAAACTAATGACATCTTGTAGAAAAATTTAGCAGTTCAGCTTTGTAGTTAGGCTCACAAAAATAGCTTGTCCCAAAGAGTTACAGACAGTATAAATAACATACATAAGCACAGACTTATGTGGGCCATATCATCCAACTAACTATGCATCCGTATTTCAACCAATTACGCTGAGTTATTGTTTGACAACTATTCGATGATCACGTGTTGACATAGTTGTATGTAACTCCTCGCCATTGCTTAATAGCCTCCGCCGCAAGTTCTATTTTAGGTTCGGAAACAAATATTGATTCCTGAGGCCATGACTGGGCTGTTAAGTGGCTTCTTGATAGTGTCCCAAACTTGTAGATCAGAATAGCATAGTATTTGCTGTTAAGAACGTTGCTTTTAAAATTCACCATTAGAATTTCTCAACTTTTCAAAAGCTCAAATTTCATCGGCTGCCTTTTTTGATGGTTGTCCTCACTTGTAGTGCCACTCCATGGATTTGGGCTTGCTCACTGGATCAAAATAGAGAACTTCGGTTTAGTAGGGAGAGCACACATTTCTGCAAAGTACCTCTACAGCCACAGCGACAGAGTGGCTTATGTGTCAGCTTTTACACACTTCGTAAGAGGACAGTAAACCTTTTGAAGCGTAGGGTATTCTTAAGCTGAATGTTTTTACATTTGGGAGGTGCATCATATTGTTATACGATTCAAACAATTACATAGTTGAACAATGAATTACTTTTCGATCCGATAGATTTATATACCAACAAACACTATTATACACTGGCTATCGCTCCTGAGTTTAAAGACATGATGAACTATGAACTATGTCTTGATACTATACTATTTAATATTTTTTAAGTAGCCAGGACGATTTATTTATTGG
Source organism: Meiosimyza platycephala (assembly GCA_963662105.1). Taxonomy (NCBI): domain Eukaryota; kingdom Metazoa; phylum Arthropoda; class Insecta; order Diptera; family Lauxaniidae; genus Meiosimyza; species Meiosimyza platycephala. The sequence goes on along the minus strand of OY759208.1, from coordinate 99,493,477 downwards.
CTTGTAATCTATTGCATTTATGCACTCTATGCACTTGAAAAAATAGGCCCTGGTCTTCTTCCAAGGTCGGAGAGTATAACGAAGGTTACGGCCGCTTCTTAGTGTAGCTAATAATCAGAGCGTAGTTATATGTATATTAACAGTGTTGTAATTCAATTGCTGTCACACTGTCAGGTCCACGTGAACATCAGAGTTTGTTTATGATTTATACAGAATAAATTTTCTGTAACTTAGCTATGCCAATAGACGTATGATCATATTCACTTGTACCATTTTTAAACAGAAGTTACACGTGGTTGCACTGTTGCTATCTTGAGTTCCAAATTAAGTAAGCAACAGAAATTTATTATAAGCTGAATCAGTTTTCCGTACACAATTTATGATGATTTTATTGGTATGTTAAATAACTGACGTCACGACAACAGGCAACAAGTTAAGTTTCAACAAAATGTACAAGTATTTTTTTTCTCAAGGGAAATTTTTGCTAAATACTAAGGCATGCAGCTCTAATTTCATTTTTTGGCATTTTATCAAATAACTGAGCATAGAAAAAATAATTAAAAATAGATTTGATTGAACTGTAAAAAAAAAATTACCACACGGTTGAAAATATCAGTATAAAATTAATAACTTTTAGTTATTCATATAAATCCATAAGAAAATCGTACAGAATTTTATAAGTGTTTGACTGGGACGCAGCACACACGGGTTCAAGCCCTGGAACAGATACTTCTTTTTAATTTAATTGTATTTACAATTTTTATTTATAAAATGATTTGAATACACAACTTGAAAGGACTGAGATTTGAACCTGCTTCATTTATAGAATAATTTGAATGCGACCCCATTCATTTGCCAGCTCGGCCACAGAATGTTGATGTTTTATTGGACAAAATTAAACATAAATAACTGTCCGCATAGCTAGTTTTTATAAGTTGTAAAGTTATTAAATTTATACCTAAATTCTTATAAAACGGCTCTTAAGCTGATATCATATAAAAATTTATACTTATTTTTTCAACCGTGCAGTAATTAAAAAAAAAATTAAAGTACACAGAGCAAAATATACATTTTTAGTATGGAAATGAAACAACTGCAAGAATAATGAAATTTTTTTCTATTTAAAATGGAAACAAAATTCTCAGTGTACAAAAACAAAAAGCAGCAAGGTCATTGCGCACATCATAAAACCAACTAATAAATTTCAACACTACCTGTAATTAAGGATGAACTGAGCTGCAGAAATAAAGTGGCGGCGGCAACAGCAGCGCGCCATGCTTTTGCCCTGCCTGCCTTGCCGACTCCCGCGCTATTCAATCAGCAGCAACATCAATAAATGCTGGGAAATACCGCTAATGGTACATTTACACAACATTTAACCCTTTTCTTTTGTTCAACAAATCCTTATTGCTGCTGCATGCAATAAAAATTCTTATATTTTTCTTAGATTCGTTTCAGTTTTATTGCCACATTTCTTTGCTTTGTCTTAATGCATCAAATATTTACCGCACATCGCATTCAAAATATGCAGTTTGTTTCGGTGAAATGATGTATGAAATTTTATGACAACTACGATGATGGTACTTAGTAGCAGCAGTAGCCCAAAATTGTGCCTAGACTAAATTAGTATAATGTTGCAAACTAATTTAAATAGGAAAGGATTAAATTATACAATATGTCCGGTATGTGCTGGTTATATTAGCGTAATATAAATTGTCAGCGAACAATAAAATAGACAACACGCTTAGAAACTAAGCGAGTTTCATTTTCATATGCAATGTAAAAAATGCAGTAATAAATTTTATATTTTTAAACGAAAGAGTTAAGACACAAACTGCATAGTTTAATATAATTTAAATAATTTTACTCAACCAATAAATAATCAAAATTGAAAATTAAAATATTTAAATGAAACATTTTTCGCCGTGGCATTTCTTACCACTTCGCTATACCACAAGTCATTACTCCACAAAGCAACGATGTAATAATGAGTTAAGTCAACAGAACACAAAAAAAAACATATGAAATAAATTGTGTAGAGTGAACAAAAAAATGAAAATAAAAAAATTCTCAAATGTAATTCAAGCGAAAACAAGACGAAGATGTTGTTTGTTGGTTTAAGGAAATAAAGAAGTACGTGTACATAAATGAAAACAATGTTTAAACACTTTTAGCCAGGCTAAAAGCATCAATACAATTCAGTTGGGACTTTATTAAAAGGTTTATTCATTTAAATTTTTAAAATTAAACGCAATTCTTGGAAATATAAAATTTAAGAAAAAAATATATGTATCTTTAAATAGAACATCATTTTTGGCTTTAGAGTGGGGCTAAACGAAAGACTTGAGTGAGTAACTTGAAGTTATTCTAAATTTAGTAATTGATTCATATAATGAAAGAAGAGATGCTGAGTTTTGGTAGAATCGCATAAAATCACAAGTTTTTTTAGTCTTTAATCGTAGATTTTGTCGCTCCGATCAATATTATTAATTTTATAAACAAATTATGGCCAAAGTTTTGGGTCGAAAATTGGGTCGCCATTTTGTTTAAATTTAATATTCCGCTTATTCCTATATTAGTTGACAAAGTATTTCGACTTCATTTTCTGATTTGTTCCCACTACGCCAAAACTATGTGACTTCTGTGATAAAGACGCAAGTGATTCTCTAAGCCTTTACCAAGTTGTCCTTGGCCGTGGAGGGATTACATCTTTTATTACATAGGTAATTATTAGGTGAACCATCAACAGGAATATTTACCGCATTTTTGGAAGGCGTAAGATATATAAATAAAATATATATAGAATATGATATTTAACAAAACCTTTAATAAAGTCTTCAAAGATTACATGTACTCAAATGGAGCAGATGTTTAACAAGCAAGGCTACCCCAATTAAAAACCTTAACTACACTAATGAGCATTGTCAAACGTAAGCTTCATTTGCGTCATCATTTCAAGCACGCTTACCCTACCCCTGTTAAAATATTTATGTTACGTACACATGTTTCAAATTGATTGACGCACGTTAGCTTATTAGTTTCGTAGAAAAACTCAATGTTCCATTACAAAGTTTGAAAAAAACAAAAACTAAATATTATTTTTATGAAATTCTATGCAACGATTGATATTTTAATTTTTATTTTTTAAATTAAAATGCTCTATTCGTCTCTACTAAGCGGCGTGTTTATTAAATTTGTTAACATGTTGTTTTTTGTGGTTTAATTTAGTTTTGACTGGAGTCACCTTGTGAAGAAAAAAAACTTTAGTTCAGTTCGGTTCAAGTGCGCGCCAGCAAACTGTCATAGCTTAGCTTAATGCTAGCTAGCCCGTCTTAATGGCTATAAGTGTCTGCTTTTCCGTCTGTCCGCATGACTGTCCTCATTGCTGTGCTGTTCCAGGCAGTGCCAGTTCAAAGTTGTTTTTTTTTTTCATTTCTATCTATTTCTGTGCTTTTGATTTGCTTAGAAATACTCGTTCGCAAGCATCACGCTTTGTGTGCCTAACCAATTAAAATTTTATTTAACCTTTTTTTTATTTATTTTTTCTTATTTGCTTTTCAAGCGTTTCTTCTACTTTTTTTCTCTTGAAAAAATAATAAAAATTTGATTTTTATTTTCATGTTTCCATTGCTTTATTATTGTTAGTTTTGAATGAGTAAGCGATGTTAGCGTTTGTATGTGTGTTTACTTATTTGCACATGTGTGTGTGTGTGTGCTTTGTTGGTAGCGCTTGATCACATGTGTATGACGAAAACAACAATAAGTATCACAAAAACTATTTGTTAAACAACAAATTTTATTTTCTTTACAAATGAATTAACTAAATTAAATAACTTTGTGTTCGACTTAAAATTTGTTATTATAATAAAGCAAATAAATGCAAGTGGAGCGTAAGAAATTTTTTTTAAATTGCTATTTGAATTTGTAAGTGTTTCCGAATGAGTATTGGAAAAATAATTGTACCCAAAACGATATTTATATAATTTCAAAATAACTACGATAAGTTAGTATGGCACAAAAAAAAAACAGTTTGTTGCTGAAGTCTTTCGTTTTGCTCATTGGTGGAATATCGACTGATGCCAACGCAGGGTAATTTTTGTTTTTTTTTTTTTGCTTATGCTCTTTGGCAACGTTTCTAGAAATTTGATTTCATACTACTACTACGAATTTTCTTCAACAACATTGAGTTTTAACAAAAGTTCTATGTATTTCGATCCCTTGCTCCTTATTTATGCTGTCAATTCGTTCCGATTTTTGGCTCATAATATTTACTATTTGTCGCCACAAATTCTGGCTCTTCCTCTGGACTTTATCAAGACCTCATGTTATCGTATCTAACGTGGGTCCTGTTGGTCGATTTTCTCTGACAAATTTCATATAACCTATCAATTCGTATAACCTATCCATGGAGCTTGTGATTTGAGATCTCTCAACAGCGTGCGACGAATCAAAATTTAATAACGAGTGTTAAATACTCGTTTCTTTGTTTTGACTCGTCGCACGTTGCACACTTAAATTTGTTCTGGAATTCATGACTTACGCTGGAAAATATTCAATAACTTCCGCTCTAACAGAGGCTCCACTTTTTTGTAAAATGGGTTTTGTAGATAAAAGAATTAGGAACAAAATGTTTTTTTTTTTTCAATGTATTCTAGTTGGGGAAACATCATATTAAAACTATTTAAACAATTAAATTGTTATTATTTTTTATTTGTTGACAATATAATTTTTTTTTTTAATTTATTGCAGAAGCTAACGTTATAGACTATTAATTAAAAAAAATCCGATATTGATCGGATTAGTAGAACTGGAGATAATAGACTTCAAGTATGAGTACATTTGACAAAATCCAGCCAATTATCAAAAATTCATGTGTGGATATTTTCGAAAAAAAATTTTTTTCAGCAAAAACAAAAAACATGGGTCAACTAAATTTGTTAGAAGATGCAAAAAAAAATTTTCATCGCATTTGGAGAAGTCGAGGTTTTTTTTTCTGAATTTTGTGCGGTTTGTAAAAGAACGTCCTATATGGTAGATCATTTGAAAGTTATTTTTTTAGTACTACAACTCTTATTAAGGAGACGAAGTCAAAAACTCTATAACAGTGGCTCCACAATTCAAAATATGATATTTTTTATTTATATGACACGATACACAATACAACTACGCACAAAAGTCTTCGAATATTTTTAAAATTGATGGCCAATTGTTTTCATTTAACTCACAATCCGATAATGATCGATGAACTTCATTTCCAATTAAATAAATGATTTCTTAAGCAAGCGAAATTGCAGAATATGAGCTATAGTGAATGAAACAGTCATCAGCTACAATAACACCCAGTTAAGTGTACTGTTTTGAGCAGTACTTTTTCGAAAATTAATCAAAAGTTGCAGTTACCAACATTAATGCTCAATTGATGTTGGAAAATGAATAATGAATTTTTTTCTGTTGCAATATTTCAAGGAACAAATTTTTTTTTTTCTTTTCATTTTGCAATCCTTAACCGTAATTTTATCAATTGTAAGAGTTTACAGTATAAGTGGAAATGCTTAAATTCATAATTGAATTCCCATAAAATATATCATATTTTGATGCAGTGCCGCTGATATAAAACTTATGACTTCATCCATTTTACAAAAGAAATTATTTCACTTAAACAGCTGAGTTTAGTAATTAGTAGGCTGATTGAAAAGTTCCGGTCCTAACAAAGAAAAACACATTTTTTTCAGAAAATTTGATTTTATTCTTCAATTTAATCTCCTTTTAGCTCAATACAACGAGTATAGTAGACCTCGAGCATTTTGATGCCGTTCTTATAATAGTCGCCATCATGTTCCTCAAAATCGGCGTCCGTATCGACAATTACCTCTTCATTCGAGTGAAAGCGCTTACCAGCGAGCCATCTTTTCAAGTTTGGAAAAAGATAATAGTCGCTGGCAGGAGAATTCGTATTGCATTTCGTTTAATTTTGCCATTGCTTTGAATCACCGACACGATGTTGCTTTTGACCAATTGTCAGCAAACGCGGCACCCTTCACGCGCACATCTTTTTCATTTCGAAATGCTCATGCAAAATATTGAAAATACTACCGATCGACAACTTTATTATGTCTGCCAGCTCTCTCCTTTTCACTTTGTGGTCTTTCAGAAAGATCAGATGAATTTTCTTGATCTTTTCTGAAGTGGTAGCCTCATTTGGCCGACCCGAACATAGTGCATCACTGATGCTCGTACGACCCATTTTAAATTCAGCAAACCATCTGTAAACAGTTGTTTTCGAAGGAGCAGATGTGCTGTGTTGTTTTTAGAGCCATTTAAATGTTTGCTTCTCGTTTTTTCCGATCACAAAGCAATGTTTTATTAAAATGCGAAATTCACTTTGTTCCTTAGTTAAAAAAAACACAGAGGTGATGCACTTTGGACAGCTGTGAAAACCAATCTACTTGACAGATGTTAATGAAATTTCACATGTAGCCTTTTGAAGGATAGGTGCTGTCAAAAATAATAAGGATTCGATATTTGTGGCGTCCTCTCTGTGTCAGGCCTAGGACTTTTCAATCAGCCTAGTACATCGATAATTTTAAAGGATTACCTTTCCAACACCCCCACAATTGAATAAATCACTCAAAAACTTACCAGAATATGTAATTCCAAGGATGTTATTGAAGTCAAATTTTAAAAATTTGATGGAATTAAAGGTGGGATTATCCAGTAAATTGGATGGTTTTGTGTTTTTTATTTTTAAATTGAAATATTTGATTTCAACAAATCATCTATCTCAAGTTCAAGAAATTCAAAGAACATGCCGCCATAAAGGTTTTGATTTCACCAGTAATTCACCCTGTAGTAATGCTGACGTCAGAAAAATCAGAGCTTTTAAATTCTATTGTTAGAATTTATACATGACGTCAAAGTAAGCTACGTGTCGTCTGTTGGTCATTTTTGGACCAAAGCTACTCACAAATGAGTGCTATTCAAACATCTTCCTGGTCATATGTGGCACTCAGAATTTCTTAGAAAATCTAATGACTTTCAATATGTAGGATTCAAATTAGGACAGAAAAATTAATATATTGCACTTTTTTATTTAAAAGTTCTTTATCAGTATAATACATTTTTCAGACGACATGCCCGTAAGATCAACATGGGAGGCTCCAAAAGTCAAAATTACTACAGAGCTTACAATTGTATGCATTGACATAATATAGAATGACTGAAACAAAAGTTCATGTGCCAAGATAGATCTTTCAAATGAGGTACATTTTGTATGTCTATAGTATACTGGTTTCTCTACCTTTTTTTTGAATCCCATGCTTTTTCAAAAAATTTCTAAAACTGATATTTAAAATTTTTTGATTTTTACGCAACACATATAACCAGGAACATCTTAGCATTATACTTATTTTTGTGAAGCTTTGACACAAAAATTATCAATTTCTATAACATGAATATCATTCGCTGCTAACGACTGCAAGTTCAAAAAAATAATAATTTCAATGTTTACAATGAATTTAAAGAAAGAATCGCTTTGACACTGTGCACAATAACAAACTTGAATTTTTCCAGTGTATAATGGATACAATAACAAACGCGTTTGAGAGCAAACTAAAGCCATTGCGAACAGTTTTAGTTACCTGTTGCCATGTTGTAAGCCGCAGCGGTAACTCAATGAAGAAAGATAACAAAAAAAAAAAGATCAATGGGCAGACAGACAGATACAAACGAACGATCGATATAAGGGGCATCTATACCTGTTGACGAAAGGTGTGGTTGAACGCGACGAAATGGCAGTGAAGAAAATGAGATAGCAAACGTTAAAAGCTGCATATATGAGCGAGATAGTGTTGGAAGAGGAGGGCTCAACGCATAATAAGATCGATCGTTGCGGCAGAGTAAGATTGAGAAGGAGATGAGTTAAGTCAAAAACAACAACAATGAAATGAAGTATCTTGCAAATGACGACTTTTGTGATGGCTGAAAAAATTATCAACTATCATTAGCTCAAAAGTTGGCAAGCGGGTGCGAAGTCTCGTTCGATTGACTGGCAGTTTAATAAAACAAAACATAAAAAAATCGTTTGATATTTAGCGACGGCACAAAAATCGCCAAGCGCATTTCTTTGGAACTTAAGATTTATAAATGCAATTTTCTATTCACAAGGTAGTGTGCAAAAAATAAATAGTTAAAATGCAAATTTTGACAATTAAAAAATAGCTATTTATTGCGAAAATAATAAACTGATAAGTGCAAAGTGGCTATTTATTGCGAAAATAATAAACTGATAAGTGGCAATGAACTGTATTCGAATTTTGAAAATGGTGCAAATTTTTCTCTCTGCAATAAAATTACATTTTTAATTTAAAAATTGCTATTAACTTTATAAAATACAAAAAAAAAGATCATAAGGTACAATTCAAAAATTCCTTTCATCAAGATATTCCACAATCCGTACCAATTTTTGCAAGGAAATTGTGATTGAGTTAGTTTCAAAAGATATTTTTCTGCTAACAACTTTAATGGTTGAATTATGGAAAAACACAGCTCTTTTTTCAACTAAGTTGAAAACTTTTTACACTTTTGTAAAAAAAAATATTAAAGTTTTCTTAACTTTGAATGCAGACACCCACCCTACCTCTACGCCCCGATGATAGTCGCGTCAGAAAAATGAGAAACGTGCAACAAAGTTAAAATTATCTATTTAATTATGATAAAATATTTCAAATTTGATCTCTTCCTAAGATTTTTCGACAAAAGTCTATATCATTGCCGTTAGAAGCTTCTATTCTACTGAGGTTATGCTTTTGTTGCGTTCAATATCTCTATGCTCAGACATACTCTGCTTTGATATCTTGGTAAAACCGTTCGTGAATTTAACTCGTAGCTGATGAGTGCTTTGAGTGTCATCTGGTTAGAATACTATTCTTCTAATCCTGCGTCCTTAAACTCCTCACAGAGCACCGTACCTCGACAAAACTTTTACGTCACAGGCGAGTGCCCTCAAAATTCAATGATATCTTGATGCAAGACAATCGCTACCCACAGTCCTCTTGAAGCACCGGCAAGTTTTATAAAAATGTGCCCGAAAACTAATTATGTGGAAATCTTCTAAATGTTTTCAGAATTAAGTCCTGCTAAACCTTGAAATCGTACCAGATCCTGTTCTTGCATAATATATGTATATATGCATATATGTGCATTAGGCTGGTTTAAAATCGTATGGAAAAATGAAATGCAGTCGAAATTCTGGTGCTCAGGCCTGAAAATATGCCTTGAGCCTATGAAGCCCTTGTGCCAAAATTTCACTCGAATCGGACCATGAGAAGGCATGTCAGCGGGCCGATTTGTGTGATCAAGAAACGCTAATATTTCGCATTTGTTCATTTTGTAGATTTTTTACATGTACTTAAAGTGGTTGCCGAAAACCGAAAAAAATCTACAAAATAGACAAATGCGAAATATTAGCGTTTCTTGAACAAAAATAAACTAAAAATCTTTATTTTCTTATGACGAAAATGCTGCATTTTATTAATCAAAAATTTCTCCAGGTAGCATCGTTGGTACAAAAAAAATTTTATAAATCGTTTTCTGGGTAAAAAAAGATTCCCAATCGATTGCGCATTGGACCGTGCCCGAAAAATATAAAGTAGTTATGGTTTCGGACGGTCAAAGTGGACGTTTTTCGGTATTTTTAGCATTTTTCACATTCGTATCAATGAATCAATACTCAAATTTGCGATGATTTTCTGATTTATAATTTTCACACATATTTCACATCATACTGAGTCCGTAAAAAATGACAACCACGAATATACCTCGAAGTTGATATTTTTTATAAGTAAAAGAAATAATCACACAAATCGGCCCGCTGACATGCCTTCTCATGGTCCGATTCGAGTGAAATTTTGGCACAAGGGCTTCATAGGCTCAAGGCATATTTTCAGGCCTGAGCACCAGAATTTCGACTGCATTTCATTTTTCCATACGATTTTAAACCAGTCTAATGCACATATATGCATATATACATATATTATGCAAGAACAGGATCTGGTACGATTTCAAGGTTTAGCAGGACTTAATTCTGAAAACATTTAGAAGATTTCCACATAATTAGTTTTCGGGCACATTTTTATAAAACTTGCCGGTGCTTCAAGAGGACTGTGTACCTGCTCCCTGCTACCGTAGTGTTCCACTCCAATGATTGTGTCCAATTACTTCCATTTTAAGAATTTCAATTAGCCGAAGATCATATATTGTCGTTGTCTGATAAGCAATTTGATATTGGATATGATTCTGGGATAGCAAGTTTTCAGTGAATCCTAACCACTCGTTAGTTGGGTAGCAAACCGCTGTAAATTAGCCACATTTAACTCAAAAATTTTGAACTTTGCTGTTGTTGATAGGAACGAAGATGAAAAGTTATTTTCGTTTTGTTGATTCTAGCATATAAAACGCTGCTCAATTAAGTGAGGCTATCTACTTCTTCTATGTTGGATTCACTTATCATGAAACTACTGCTGGCACTGATTGGTTATCGATTTGCGGAACTATATATTTCGAAATCGATCCGTGGTCGGAAAGTGGCAGGGAGTATAAGCCAGGTTTGTCAACTACTCATTAAGTAACACGATTAGTATGGTCTAGAGCAACGATGGGCAAAATATTAAAAATGAGCCAATTTTAGCTCTTTACAAAAAAAAAAACACGTCCTTTTTCTAAATAAAACTAACCAAAACAACAAACACATGCACTCACGCGTTATATTCATATTGAATTTCGGAATTTTCATTGTTGCATCATTCAGAATAAAATAAAGTGAGAGATCAGCAAACAACATTGCGCACATTACGGACAGCTTGTCTCGTTTCGTTTGATCAGTGCACTTTTATCCCTCCACTCATGTTGTTTTTGTTTGATTCTTGGAATTGGCTTTTGGTTTATAGCTAAATTTTTCTTTTTTTGCTATCGAGAACGAATTTATGGTGGGGTTTCTTTCTATTTTTGTAATTGTTGTTTATGTTGCTTTACTTGTAAGTGGCTATTATTTTCAAAATATTGCCCATTTATGGTCTAGAGTTCTGCTGATAATGTGATCCAATACTACTGAATATTAGTTGTTTTTTTTTTTGCAAGTTTACATATAAAGTTCCCTACAATAAAGTGTAAAAATCGCTATATGGCACAAGCCACCAAATAGACTGATTGTATGAATACATACATGATTCAAAATTACATTTTACACAACATACAAATGTAATTTTCGTTATTATCGCTTTTTGCAACTCGTACAAAAAAATACTACCAACTTTTTTTTATGAGGTTAATTGAATAGTTTAAGACAAGTAAAGCCGGCGCTGAACCAACTTTAACTTCAAAATTTGTGTCAATTACCATTTATTTTTGTTTAAACTAAGCATTTTGAACTGAGTAAGATTTGAAAAATGGCCCATATCGATTTGTTGACCACCTCCCAATTAAGAATAGCTCGATAACATTTCATTTTTATTCTCAGTCTAAAATACTTTACAATATTTAACAAAAAATTGGTAAGTGACAAGACCTTCTACTATACATAAGTTAGTTCTGTTACATAAGAGAGACAGACGGCTATAACTAAGGTATTGTGATCCACAGACCCGTAAATGGAAATAGGGCCGATATATTATCTAAAAATTGTGTTTTTTTCTTTCCGCCTTATTAGAACAAAACAAATAAGGCGAAAAAATTTCTTAAATGTCCCAACGTTTTAAGCTGATGAGCAAAAGAAAAACTTTAATTTGCATTATGTAAACTTTTTCGACTCTTTTTAAGGGCCTTATTTGCGTTCTGGAACCCCGGTTATAATTAAAGCCTTACTCTAAGAGAAATTAGAATTTTTTTTGACAAAATCATATTTTGCAGTCTTATGAATCCATCAAACGAAAGACTTAAGCAATGAACTTGTTCTTATATAACGGGTGATTTTTTAAGAGTGTCCGAGTGACCCAATGAAAATATATCGAAACTCTTTAATTTATATGAAAGGACATTCAAATGCATTAATATTTAAAAACAATTTCAGGTAGGTACATGTCCACAGCGGCTATCTATAACAAAAGGCATTCTGTCAGTTAAATTTTATACCATTTTTTTAAGTAATTGATGTTTTATGTCCACAATTGTTGGAGCTATGTTGGTTTTTAAGGCATCAATCGCTACTGGTTTATTAACACAATTGACTTTATAATTACAAAAAATCATGTGAATTTTGAGTGAATTTAAAAATGAAAATTTAATGAATTTAGTAATTTTATACATTTTTCAAGCTTTGCTCTGATGTTAAACGTCCCATAATGATTTATCATTCGTTTGACAGCTATCCCCATCGGAACTTCGAACACTCCCAAAAAAAACTCCCATTATATTTGAATTCGGACATTTCTATGGTTGATTTTTGTTAATATGTATACCATATACATAATATGTATGCTAAAAAATGTATATGTATATTAAGAAAAAAGTATGTATTGTATGTATTATTTAAATTAATTTTTCGTATATAAAATCTTTAAGTAGATAAAAATATGAAACAGTTCATTGTCCTGCCAGAAGAAACGTGCACTATTTTGATTTTAATTATGTTATTAATTCTTTGGTTAGTGAGTGCTTGGTACGGTGTCTAATTCCAAGAATAAAAGAAAATAAACAAGAACTTAAACAATACAACAAATTTCAACGAAAATTAGTAAAAGCATAAAACTTTATAGTTGCACGCCTTCAATTATTGCCGACGCGATCAGACAAATTTACAACACAATTTCTACGTAGCTCAAAAAACTAAAAATAAGAAATCTCTACAGTAAAATACAATTAATTACTACGCCTATGAAAATTTTTTACTACCAATTGTGAATAAAAATAAAAGTTACTCAAAAAAAGTAAGAGTTAAAAATAAAACATTTTTTTTTTGTCTACTCACATAAACAAAGCACCAACAGAGGGCGAGCGCACTTGACAAATGTATACTAATTAATGACAGTTTGTACAAGAATTTAGTACAACAATCATAAAGTGCGTTTATTAACAAATTAGCCAAAGTGTCCAAAAGAAATTGAAAATTGTACGAGTATATAAAACTTAATACGATAATTACTCACTAATAATTACTACAATCAACAATAAAAAAAAATCCGCATGTAAAAGTAGTAAAAAAAATTTACAATTTTTTGAATAAATGAATGAAACATTACGTCAAGATACTTTGTATATAGTATGAGATAAAAAAATTGCAAAGAAACAAAATCTTAAATTAAAATAAAATCTACAGTGTATGTGATAAAATTAACAAGTGGCAACATCGTTGTGACAATTTTGTCACGCAAGTGTTAAACTGTGCAACATAATAAATATAACACACAAAGCGAGAAGAACCAGCGCTTGCTTGCTGTAATCAGCATAATAAAAATTATTATCAACAACGTCAGCAGCGTGTGAAAAGTCGCCAACACCCGCTCCTGTTTTTTTTTTTTTGTCGTTTTTTTATATTCCCTATTATTGTTGTTCCAGGCCATACGATACGTTGCACGTACATACATACAGACGTAGGCAGGAGGCGTCAATTAATGTTAACTTCCGTCGTGCTGCCAGTGCTGCTGTTGCTGTGTATTTTTTATTTATTGTTGCTATAATTGCACGCATAATTATAGCAAGTTTGCACATTTTAGTGTCAAAAATAAAATTAAATACTATCGTCCGTAAAAGGCGGTGGTCTGGTCGTAACACACTCTTGTTAATGCTGTGTTAATTAATGTGAAAAAAGACATCAATTTTCAACAACTTATTGTTATTAAATACTGTGCTTGGTGGTGACAATTTGACACTTCAATTTGGCGCTTAAAATACAATAAACACTTGGGGTGATTTAGCGACTACTGTTTTTAGTTGGCAAAATGCGTAAGTAGTTATTTTATTTATTTTTATATTTTAAAGTCCACAATCACATAGTTTATCAAGAAAAAAAATATTTATCTTTTAAACTCAACATATTTTAAATTTCAAGTTGCTTGTCCAAGTCTTTCGTTTGTTGCTACTGAAGATTTTAACATAAGAAAAGATTATGTTCTTTGTAATAAAATAAATATTTACCATTTTTTTGTTTAAGACAGTCAAAACATTAAGTTGCTCGTCTAAGTCTTTTATTTTACTGTTCTGTAAAATACATTTCTTTAAGGTAATAACAAAACTATATTGAAAACATGCTTACACATATCAAATATTTACTACGTAGCTTACCATAAAGTAGTTAACTTTGAAAATTTGGAAACATTGAAACATCAAGTTGCTGGTCTAAGTCTTTCGTTTGTTGTTTATGCAGTTTATACCAAAGAACTCATTCAAAGACAGTAACAATGAAATTGTCTTAAGCACAATACCTTACATTAACCAAAAATCTTTCATACATTATGGTAACTTGGTGCGTGGGAAAAATTTCTACTATTAAACAAAAGATTTAAGCAACGAACTTGTTTTTTTTCCATTGCATGCAACAAGCAAAAGCTGTTATAACATTTTTACTGAAGGTTAAGTTTCTTTTTTGTTTTTAATTTTAAAAACTAATGTAAACAAACAGTTTCAGACACACCTACCGAAAAAGCTGACCCAATGAACCTTAAGCCACAAGTGCTACAACGACAACATTATTTTAACTAAATTTTACTACTTTGCTTAAGAGATGCGCTGATCAAAGCATTATGCCGCCTTTTATAGGTAAAACAAAAAGAAGTGTTCACAGCGGGCGTCGTATTGTTGTCGTATAAAATGCTATCATAATTTTATTGATATACAACAATAATATAAGCTTTAATATAAGCACAAAAGCCGCAAAAATTGTAAATGTCTTAAGAATTAAAAAAAAATAACATTCCGCTTCGAGTTTTTAACTCTCAGGAGCATGTGGTGGCGTAGAAATAAAAAAAAAATTTTAAAAAACAAAGTAGGTTAAAGCAAAATATTTACAAAAAAGGAGATATTCTTAAACATTAAAAGAAGCCGAATGGCAACTTTAAGGTGGATCTCAAATTAATGTTTCCTGCTTCTGATCAAAGTATTTCTAAGTAAAGTTTATAAAAGAAAAATTGAGTTCAGTTTGATATGACATTTACTATATGTATTCTAAAGCTTCAGCTCCTGACGATAATATACTATTTACTGAAATTAATTCTTTCGATATATTAATGTCAGCAATGCTAGCGATGGCTATGTTATGCAGATGTTCATGATCTCATTAAATTATGAATTTTTATTGCTCATGAGAGAGAGAGAGAGAGTGGAATATTCAATGATTCATCCAGTCACGGATAATTTAGTAAGCGATGCCAATGCAAAAAAACTGTTTGATGGTAAGACTTATTGAAACTGCAAACTGAAGCGGAAGTGAATGCTATCTACTGATATAAGGATTTCATTGAATAAATAAGGCTAGACAACTATTTTTTAGAGATTTCTCAATAACCAAAATGAAATATCTTACACTAGCGAATTGTAATAATTTTTATACGAAAAAGGCACCTAATTTTGGGAAAATATTTAAAAATTATCAATTTTAAGAGAACTTAAAATAAAAATAATGAATTTCGTTTCTTTTTAAAAAAAAAAAAAACAAAAAGCAACCGGTAATCTTCGATTATTCAAGCTGTGCACTAAAAATGACTACGGAATGAAGTGAGCTAGTCGCATTTAGCTGTAATTACATATATTTGTAAGCTATAACATTTTCTTTCAAATAATATAAATTATTTAATGATCATTATTTTTAACAAAATTCAATGTTTTTCCACTTGGTTTATCATAAAAAAAATTATTCTTACTTTACGGAGCAGTGGGAAATTTGTATTTATCAAATAAGGAGTGCGTCATAAGAAAATAGTGCATTGAAAAATAAATATTTCTCAATAACCACAGATTCAATTTTCAAAACGATTGCATTTTTTTAACGCAAATTTAATTCAAATGCAGAAAATAATAGCAAAAAAAATATTAATTATTTTTACTTTCTCTGGAACACCTCTTATTAGTGCTTTGATGGTATTTTTTTGGATTTTTTGGCTTGAGTTATGTCCTTGCATGTCCCTTTTATTGCCTTTAATTGTCTCTTCACTAGAACCCAATATCTCTCGATTGGCAGGAATTCAAGGCAATTGGGTGGGTTCGCTTCTCTAGGAACGAAAGTAATGTTAATTTAAAATTAGAGTACTACGCAAAACAAGTTTTTTTTTATAGGTAAATTTTTTTTGATTTTTTTTTTTGTAAAATCTTCTAATAAATAGAAATTAAAAAGATCATTGTCTAAAGAATTTAGTATGAAAAATTGGATCCACCTTATTGCACTTACAATACTCATATATTTTACTGCGTTTTACCTCAGCAAGTTGTCGGCTTTTAATTTATATTGCACACTTTAGCTACACTCTCTTGAATGAGCTTTGACTGTGCCTTTTTTTCATTGGTATCTCAATCCGTCGGTATGTCAGCCGTGTGCACACACAATTGGTCCAATAAAATTAAAAAAAAAAACCCTTTTTTTATTGGCATAAAAAAAATGTTTGGAAAAGTTTTCAGCGTGTTGATGTTTGATGTCTATGTTTGATATAATGCTGAATGCTGGTGCTATGATGCCTATTGATATATCATATATGACTTTATTTCAGGCATTTATTCGTATCTACACAAAAATCGACTTCCCTTTTGTATACCCATCTTTCTTTGCATTGTTTTGAGCTATAAATTAACAAATCTATTAATTTAGAAAAATTTTGTTACATTTTTGTTTATTTTTATATCTAGACAACTCTATTGTCTGGTGTCTAAGGGCAATTTGAATGATTATTCTTTGCCGCCTTGAAATATTTTAGTTTTAATTTAATTGAGCGATTTATGAGCTTAATTTTTAAAAAAATTCTGTAACTGTGAGAATGTAATTTGCTGGTAATTTGTAAGTTTTGTTTTGTAAACTGGTTACAAGCAGCGTTTGTAGGTAATAACTGGCACAGCCTAGATGTTATTGATAACCAAAAAAATCAAGTTTGTTGCTTATGTCTTTTGTTTTAATCGTCAAATACATTAGAATACAAAGCAAACGAATTATTTTGTATGTATTTTTCGGCTTTTATAAAAAAAATGCCTTTAATTAAAAGGTGTAGATATGTATTTTTTATGCAAGTGCCACGCCCATTTAAACTGTTATGCTCATTTTTTTTATTTAACGCAAAGAGTTGAGTCTAATGCATCGCAATGAATCTAAGCGCTCTCTTCATTTATGCCTGGTTTTCATGTTCAATGGCAAATATTGTCAGTTTAATGACAATGGGCTGTTAAATGGTGTCATTTACGTTTGTTGTTTTTTATGATCACGTTTTGTATTATTAAATGTCAGTCAAGTGAATACAGTCAAACTATGGTTTTTCAACCGATATGGCAACACTTGAAATGGCAACATGCTGATAATTTGTTATCGTCTGCTGGTTTTATTGTTAGATAAGAGGAAATTGCAATCAAAGTTAATATTTGCAATATTAAAGTCAAGAATATATTTATTAATGTTTTTGAATGTGTATTTCAGTATACAATATAACAAATTTTTCAAGCCCTGGTGGCACTGACCAATTCAAATTTAACAACGGCAATGACAATGGCATGTCGGCTAACTGATAGCAAAGTTTATCGTCAACATTTGACATGAATTGCCATACTAATTTTGTGTGTATTTATTAGAAGTAATGAAAACGCACTTGTAACCAATTATTGAAGCTGGCAATTGAGGCAGTTTTTTTTTTGTCATTAAGTGAAAATAAAGCATTAACATCAGACATGGTAGGTCATAGCTGTACCATATTCTCAGCTGCATACCCACGTGAGCACAACTCTAATACTGACTCACTATTCAAATACAAAATAAGTTATAAAAATCAGATATTTGAAGGCATATCAAAAATTCGTGATTTACTTATTAAGAAAAATTAAAAACGCAGTAAAAAGCAGACAACAAAATTTTAAAGAGATTCTTAATCAAATCAAGATCATAAAGTCGACACAGCAACAGTATCTTTTTGATTAAAAGAAATTATTTAAAAAAAAAAAAACAAAATTATAACAATACTTGTTTATAATTCACATTAAAAAAAAAGTAGAATAAGAAAACAACTTTTATTATATATTATTTTTATTAAAAATTCAAATTGTTTACACAAAAATCAAGCTTTAAGCAATAAAGACCATGATTGGAATAAATATCGTGACGCAAATATTTACTCACAAAAAAAAAACATATTTTTTAAATCAAATAATAACGTTTTTCGTTGTGCGCTATGCGTTTGTATTTATAAAAACATTTCAATGGCTTACATAGCTTTAATTTGGTAAGCATCACAAAAGCGTGTGTACCTATATATAATATAATGAGTTGGTGCTATCGTAGTTGTGCTGCTAAAAAAAACAAAACAAACATGTTGCAAGCAACTTTAATGTTGAAGCAATTCTGTTTGATTTCTTAGCTTTTTAAGCAAAAAAAAAAAACAACACAAAATTACCAGCTAAAAAAAAATAAACAAAAATTTCCATAGTTGCATAGGAAATGAAAAAAAAGCTTTTTACTGTAAACGTTGACAAATGTTTGGCATGCAATTTTTTTTATCGATTAATTAATTATTTTGAGTGTATCGCACAATATAATGGTGTAGAGGTAAATGTCAGGGTATATGTACTATATAGAAATGACGAGTGTTTTAAAAAATTCTGTAAAAAATCCAAAATCGCTGTAAATGGAAAACAAGAGAATAGGCACAGGGATACGTAGAAATAAAGTGAGCATCAAATAAATTGCCAATATGAAGCGCTTGCTTGAAAAAGTTCGCCGCAAACGGTCAGATTTGTGACAGGACAACTCACGCATTTTTCCTCATAAAGTCATCATTGTGCAAAAGATTTTAGCCAAAAAATCAACGAATGTCATCGACCAAGCACCGTATTCATTTGATATGACCTTGTCTGACATTTTTCAGTTCTCGAAGCTAAAATGACCACTTCGAGGTCGGCTGAAACTGTAAAAGCACATTCGCTGAAGGCTAATTTTTAATTAGCCTACGCAAAATGTATGGAGGACTGAATCAAGCGCTGGTGTAGTTTTATTGCAAGCGGAAGGGCCTGCTCTTTGAAGGCGACATAATAAATTTTGATGAATAAATAATACGGCTGTTTAATTTTTAGATTGATTTGATTTTATAAAAAAAAAAAAATTATTAAACTCCTTTGCATGAAGCCCTTGCATTAAGAGTTTATTAAATAGCACACATAGGACGTTCTTTTACAAACCGGACGAATTTTGACAAAAATTGACCGACACATTTTTGATTTGGCTGAAATTTTTTTAATGAGTTCTGTATCGAAAAAGAAGAGATACGTGTTCGAGGATTTTTTTCCAAAAATTTTTTTTTCAAAATAGAGCGAATTTATATTTTGAGAATTTCGTGATTTTTGGCTTGGAGACTAACTTTCAAAAAATCATAACTTTGGTTCTGTTAAAGCTAGAAAATTTCATTTTAAAGCTAAGAAAATGTACTTTAATAAAAAAATTATTTCTTTAAAAACTATTAACAAATTAATATTGTTAAAAACAATTTAAATGTTTAAGTCGATCTTTAACAATTGCCCTCACCCTTTATCAAATTTTTAATGTCACCATCGTATTCTACGTCAAATTTCCTATCGAAAACGTTTTTTTTTTAATGGGAAATAAAAGAACGTCGCGAAAACAAACTTATATTTTTGAAATACAGTGTACTCTGTTATATGACATTCAATAATTCTTAACAGCAAGTGGAAAGTTTGGGTTACATTTCATTCGTGATTTTTTTTTTTAATCTTTGTCTTTCCAGAACCATAATGAAATCCCCAGTAATTTATATACGGTTTTTAAGAATTTTCTCATATTTCACCAAAACAATTTTTCAATAGTCTTGTTCGAGAAACGTTAAAAGTTGAATACTTTTGCTCAAATAGGTATATTTTGACCTGCAGCACCTTTCTGCCATAACTTCGTAACTTAGCTAAGAAATGAAAGTTGGTGTACTCAAAAAGATCTTTCAAATGAGTTAAATATTCTCAGTATGATAGTATTTTGATTTTTTTTATTAATTTTTTGTAATTTTATTGACTCCTCCTATAAGATACGATATTTGATTCGAGATTCGATTTGATTTTTGATTGTATTCATGTCAAAATTGTACAATCCTTGAGGGATGGCACCATTTGGAAAATTTATTCAATTAAGATGTCGTAACCATTCAATCTTGAAAATTAAAATCAAAATTAGGTCAACTTGCTTTTTTGCTGTTTAGCGCAATTACAAAAAAGTTACACCATAGTTTTTTTTTTTAAATTATATTTTTTATAGCACAAAAGATCAAATCTAAGAGCATATCAAAATATTTTTGGACAAATTTTTCTTGATGAGAATGCTATCAAAGCGGGAGACACAGTGATTGTGATTTTTATTTTGTTAAATTATTTAGCCACTAGAATAGTTTTTGGAAATTGAATTTCATTATCCAAAATTTCTAAGGTTTATTTTTAAGACGGAGCTAAATATATTGATTTACCATTATTTTTGTAGAGCTTAAAGTAATTTTAAAATCATATTTCAATTAAACTAAAGATAACATGATTAGTCTTTGCTTTCTATTGAAACAAAAAATGATAAGTACATTACATTACAGTGTACCTAGTGGGAAGAGTAATTTAAACGGCTTTAACTTCTGTAGAAATAATTATACAAAATAAATAGCGGCTGAATATCTAAGTATTTTTGTGCATACTATGTTCCAATTTTGCAAAGTTTTTGTTACAACGTTTGGGGATAGCTCCTTCGTCGCCATCAACTACAGTACATAATTAAGGAACTCTTTTTTTTAATTTTCCCCAAAATCTGAGCAAAATAGCATGGCCATAATTTTATTGAATGAATACTTTGATTAGCTGCAGTCTAACATCTATTTTTAATATGATGATCTATTAGTAAAATTTTCACTCGTATTGGAGTAATTCTAACGAAAATATCTTATATTAAAAGCATTTCAATTAACTTTAAGACTTTGACAACAAACTTTTCATTTTAAAAATTAAAAAACTTAAGCAACGAAACCTTCATTCTTAAGAAACAAAGAGCAACGAACTCATTCCACCAAAAACAAAAGACTCAAGCAGCAAACTATCATTTTTAAAAATGTCGAGTGTATTTTTAGAGTGTCGTAGTTTCAAAATGAAATAAAACACACAAAAAAATGTGGAAATCTTTGGAATGTTAGCTTTATTTGATAGATAATTTAATGCCATTAAGCAATTGATTTTATAATAAAATTTGTTTTTTTTAAATTCGGGATGCTTCAACGAAAAAAAAAAACATTTCTTTGAAAAACTTTATTTTG
Source organism: Meiosimyza platycephala (assembly GCA_963662105.1). NCBI lineage: Eukaryota > Metazoa > Arthropoda > Insecta > Diptera > Lauxaniidae > Meiosimyza > Meiosimyza platycephala. Next base: position 99,472,022 of record OY759208.1, on the reverse strand, counting down.
GACCAGTGTGCGACTTCGCCAGATTTGATTAACTTTTTGATGTAAAGTCCCTATTGAAAATTACGATACTTTAAAAAATCATCTTTTAGAAAACAATGTGTAAATGTTTCTAATTTTGTACGTGTTTCCACACAGAAGACATGACCACCTCGCACATACTACCCGCTGTCGATCCCACCGGCTTAAGTGCATCACCCAATCCCAATTCAAACAATAACACAACAACAACAAACAATAATAACAACGCAAGACATTCACCATCACAACATCATGGTGCGGCGACGCACAATGGCGGCGGCAATAGTAACAATCACTCAATGGCGAATCGCAGCCCTGTCATGGAGCGTAATCTGCATGTATCGCTTGATGATCGCGAGCTATGGCTACGTTTTCAGAACCTCACTAACGAAATGATCGTTACAAAAAATGGCAGGTAAGCAAATCTAAAACAACAAGAACAACAACGAAACCTTAAATGTCAATAAATATTTGCAAACAACACAAACACAGCAGCAACTGCATCACTAACAGCAGTGATAGTGAGTGCAGCAAATGTACATGGTGCTAAGTAGCAAAAGTAGTAGTAGCAACATATGAACACAACATCCATCAATTGCAAATAGATCATGAATGCAAATACAAAAATGAGTGTAAATTAAATATCATTTGTTTGTCAGTTTGTTTCAATGGCATTGTTTTAAGTTTTGCACTCATTAAGAATGCATTGTTAACGATTTAGTGGTGAAAAACACTATGACTAAGATAGAAAATTTAGAATAAATTTTAAAGGTGTTAATTGATACTGTTGCAAATGCGCAACGATTTTTACAAGTTTCTTCTTTTTTTTTTGTTATTAATGGGTAATGGCCTGATTATAATAGTTAGTGATGTGGCTCCCAACCCATCAAGGCTTAGCGCTTCTAAGCAGAAATACCTACTTTCATTCTTCTTAACTTGGCTTAATATATTTTCATTTTCCCAGACCATGCGATCTGTTGTCGGTTGAAGTTTTCACACCAATTATAACAGTCGTTCTGGCACACAGGGCCAACAATAGCTTAAGAATCGAAAAATGTAGTTTTGATTCAGTTTTATATTCAAGTCTTGTTTTATAAAATGTTCAACCATGTGTTTTTAATCAAAATTTTGAAACCAATTTCAACAAAAATGAATTGTTTTTTTTTTGAAAATTAATTTCTTATTTTAAAAGACAATGCTTTGGTTTTCGACGACCAAGAGTGAATAATCCACATATCATAAGTCTCTTCAAAGAGAAGAAATGTTTTGATGCATGCATTACATTACCATTTTCAACAGATTATCGAATCCGACGGTTATGTTGCTCTTAAGTTTTTTTGTAGCTAGACGAATCTAATTTCAAATAAGTATTATTTCACCACAAGGTTTCTGTCAATCACTAGGCCCGATACTGTTGATTTTTGACAAAATATTATGAAAACATTTCAGTTGCAACTAGCAATTCTCATTTTTTAGGCGCATGTTTCCTGTAGTCAAAGTAACTGCCACTGGTCTGGATCCAGCAGCAATGTATACAATACTTCTAGAATTTGTACAAGTTGATTCCCATCGTTGGAAATACGTCAATGGTGAGTGGGTAAGTAAAAAACTTTAAGACACATAAATTATTATTAGTTACGAACCTACATATCATATAAATTACGATAGGTACCGGGTGGAAAAGCTGAAGTACCACCACCTAATCCACATTATGTACATCCCGAATCACCAAATTTTGGCGCGCATTGGATGAAAGAGCCAATTTCTTTTGCCAAAGTCAAGTTGACCAATAAAACCAATGGTAATGGACAGGTAAAGTTCACATATTATATTTATATCACATAGTTACAATATAACTTTTTTCTTCACCAGATCATGCTTAATTCATTACACAAATACGAGCCACGTGTTCACCTGTTGCGTGTTGGCTCTGAGCAAGGTCATGTGGTCACTTATCCATTTCCAGAAACACAGTTTATTGCTGTTACCGCTTACCAAAATGAAGAGGTTACATCATTAAAAATTAAATATAATCCATTTGCGAAAGCCTTTCTTGATGCTAAGGTAAGCTATACGAGATATACATACATTATGTTACGGAGTATACTTTGCAACAATTTTATATTGAATAATAAGTTTTTCTTATCAAGAATTCAATTCGTGCAAGTTTTAATAAAAACACTTCTCCCCTTTCACAAAGGAGCGCCCCGACTCGATTTACTCTCATGACACCCATTACGGCTGGTTGATACCACCGCATAGCCATTATACTTCCGCCGCAGCGCCTCCACCGGTACCACCATCAGCGATGCCACCTTCAAGTTGCATCACTAGTTCAGCTTGTGATCGTTACGGCCGCTCCATGTCATCTTCACGTGTGGCATCGCAGTTAAGTAACACACGTCCGACGCCCTATGCACGACCACGAGTTCTTTCAAGTAGTACAGCGAACACTTCACATGGTAGTCCAAGTAGTGTGGGCAATACTGGCAGCTCATCATCCCCACCAGCTCCACCATCAGCACCGCAAACACCCACCTCGCAAGCACCGAATCCAACAAGCTCTCCCTTCGCCAGTTCCTATTCGCAGTCGAGTTTCATGCCCGTCGAACCAAGTTCAACAACTGTCTTCTCTTATCCCAGCAGTTGGCAGAGTAACAGCAATTATTGGAGTTCAGCGGCAACATCAATGGGTCCAGTACCCGGTCCAATGGCGGTAAATGTTGGCAGTAGTAGTAATAGAGCGATTGGTAAGACACTGAATGATTTAAGCTTAAAATATAGAGTTATTTCTCATGAAAGTTTCAGTTAAGGCCTTGTGTTGCAGCCGCTCACTTTCACGAATTGCTATTACATCATGCAAAATTGTGATCGTGATCGGCAACATAATAACGGACTTGCGCTTGCAATCCTTTTAAATTTTTTTTTTTTTTCAATATGCGAATATTCCTACACTGAAAAGTCAACAGCCAACATATTGATGAAGCTTTTTCGAATGTGACTTTCATTTTTAATAAACTTTACTTCTTTCTCAACAGCTGCCCATAATTCGCCAACACCTTCTAGTGGTTCACCGAACTACACTACACCTTCACCTGGTTATACCATACACCACCTTACACCGCACAGTCATCAGTACAATATGTCACAAAGTACGCACCCGGCCGATATGTATCAAAGTGCTACAGCTTCACCCCCACAATCCTACGGCACGCCACCTTCTCATCAGGTTTATCATCCTACGCCCACCTCACCAACGCATCAACTCTACACAAATGTGCTGAATGCACCCTCAGCGCTTAGCTACCCCACTGGTTCGTGGCATAATGGCACCACTGCTGCAGAATATGGCCTCTATCAGAATGCGTATCCATACCAACCAGAATATATACCACTGGTTTCCGAAATCGGGTAAGTTATAGGTTTTAAACACTTGCGACTAATCTATGCTATCATTATTTTGCAAAATAAATTTTAATGAATTTTAGTTTAGTTACCAATGATTTCCCTAATCACCCAACTTCCAGCACCTATGCCCATCCACTTGAACCTATAGAAGTTCCTAAAACAATTGATGATCCTCAAGCATCTATTTACAAGGCCAACAGAAATAATGGTGACGAGGGCACATCGGTGCTGACGCTTGAGTGTTCCGGGACATCAAAACCATCACAAATTTCAACCTCTCCACATGAAACAATCAAAATGGAATTGATAGAAACAACAGACCGTGCACATGGCTTAGGTAGTGGTGTTGTTGAACAACGTGCCGCTGCAACGACGACACCAGTACCAACGGCTGTCGTTGGAGGCAGCTGGACACCATTGACGCCACCGCAAAGTGCCATGCAGTAAAATATTAGTTATAAAATTATGTATCAAAAAATATTTACTATTAGTCTAGAATTTATTTATATTTACATTAGACACACGCTTCACATACCGTGTAACTGAAATAGCCTTTAGATGCATGGAAATTATCTAATATTTTGTTATGTATTCGAATAATATAATAATTCAAACTGAATATTAAAAAGTTAATTTGTAAGAAAGAGCTCCTAGACGTTATAGTGTAAATTTGAATTCGAATCAATTTGTTTCAATTGTAATAAAATCCATTTAAGAATTAAAAATGTATTTATGTATTGTATTTTTAGCTCTTTATCTTTAAAATGAAACAAAAAAAAAACACTGTTCATTACTAAGGATTGTTTTGTTCGTATTGATAAACCTGGAATATCATTTCTAAAAAAAAGCAAATATCAGTGTACGTAAAGGTTACGTTATTTTAAGATTGAAGCTTACCGATCAAAAGGCAAAAGCACTCGTAGGCCCGAAAGCCCACTGTAATCACAGCTACATAGGAATCAATCTTTTCAGAATAAAGTTTATCATAAATTACAACTCCAATCGAAATTTCGAACTTGAAAATTTTTATTCCATTCCAAGGGATCGAAATTCGAAATCGTTAGGAATGAATCCTTTGTCAATTTCACTACAGAAATCAAGGTGCAAGAAAACTTTGATCCTTTTCATTCGGAATTCGGAATTGACTTTTTCAGTTCCATAGTAAAATGAATGATTCCTTTGACTATTACATTACACGAATAAAATTTTGGAATTGGAAAATTTTGATTCCATTCCAAGGAATTCGGAATTGACATTTTCAATTTCATGAAAAAAGGAAAGATTCCTTTGTCGATTCCATTACAAGAATCAAAATTTGAAATTCCAAAATTTTGATTCCATTGCAAAAAATTGGAATAACAAATTTTATTTTTAAGGAATTGAAATAAAATTAAACAAATGAGGCGTCTAGTAGCAAAACCGGCCAAGTTCAAAAAAATAAAATTTTGAGATATTCTCATATATCAAAATCTGAACCGAAAACTGTCAATCATTTAACAACTTTTTAGAAACACCAAGAGGAAGCAAATTGATAGAAGCAGTTCGATCTAATAATAAGTATTTATGGGCTTAATTTAACTTATTTAAAAAATGAATTTTTGCTGTATGGTTTGTGTATGGTTTCTGAAGCTCAGCTTGGGTTTTCTTTTCTGTCCAGACAAATCAAGATTTTTGATTTTAAGTGTCCAGAAAAATCCAGATTTTTTATGTTTATTTTTTAAATGTCCAGGTGAAGCACAGTTTGAATCTGGTAAGCCTAACACCTAACATGTTTACCGATTCCCTGCGTTTTATTTAACATTGGAATGTGGTTTTTGTGCACAAAAACTCAATTGACTCGCAACGTCTCGAGTGGCTTGTTGGTCGTTTCGAGTGCACTCACTCACCTCTATTGATCAACATTTTTGTTCAAATAAAAAGTTATTTCAACAGTAGTTTTATGTTAAATATTGTGTACATGTTGCATGTACGTTTTACTTCGCAGATTATGCTACGACCGTGCTAATTTCAACATTTTATTTTGAAAACCACTATAGTAAAATGTAAATTTACCTGCTTAGCCGGAATTTTAGCAAATGCTGACATACACCAAGCTCAGCTTTTTATTTAATTTTTTTTTTGTCTCACTAATATTTTATTTCACATTTTTATTTATATTTTATTTCACATTTTTAAACTTTAGTTATTTTGAGTTTTAATTGCTCGATTTTAATCGTAGACTAATCTTATTAGTCTATCATTTTAATCATGGTATAATCATAATCATTCTTTTTCTCGTTTGTCTTTTATTTTACACTGCAAATGTCATCTACAGGCAGCCATAACTTTTTTTTTTTGTGGATGGCAGAACAATTATTTCGCTTTTTGGTGCGATTTGACTGTTTTTAGCTTTAAGCCCTGCGGAACAAACAAAAATAATGTTCACAAAGCATGAGTATTAAGCAAAACGTTACAAAAATTTCATGAGCAAGCCATATGACGTTTTCCCATACACGTTCAAACAGCAACATTCGGCTGTAGTTCACTTCATCTCATCGTCAACGACACTAATACGATGAACATAATTGGGACGGGGTCAGGAAATCGGCATCGACAACCCGCTGTTAAAAAAAAATCAGTCGGAAAATCGTAGGAGTAAACACAATTGCATTGGACGACGATTGACGAAAAATTCAGCAGCCATTTTGTTTTCACAAACGTAAGCAACTAAATTGGCACAAGCTGATTCGAAATGCAACATTGATCGTCGCCTGCGAATGGTGAAAATATAATTACATATAGCCTAATTATTATAGCCTAAACAGAATTCCGGCGTACGACGTAAATACCGCCAGAGTAAAATTTTTACTGTGAAAATCGTAAGGGAGAAGAAAGCACTCTTTTTTCTCTCTACTTTCTCAACGGCGACGATAAAATTAAAACGAAATCTAATTTTACCGTCAGCCGTCGCGGCATTTACGCCGGAATTCTGATTAGGATATTACTAATATTAGTCTATGCTCTCTATCATGGTAATTTATGAATGCGACCATTGTCAAAATTTGACATTTGATGAGTAATTCTTGTGCAAGTGCAACGAAAGTTTTCTTTTGTCAAGAAAACAAAATTAAACCATTTTATTTTCAATTCTTTTGTTTAAATTTCGTAATACAAACGTATGAATTATAATTCATTTAACAATAATACAAACAGCAGCAGAGGCGCGCAACAAAAGCAAGTAATCCAACGCATACGTGGAGTTGGCTACAGTAGCTTGGTCAACGGGGCGTCTGGTGTTGCTACAGCAGCTGCAAACACGGCTGGAAGACGCAATATAGTAAATAAAGTGTACGGTGACGCAGAAATAAACGAACGTACACCATTAATGGACGGACACGTTGGTGCCGCCGGAACATCATCGTCGAGCAGTGGAAGACTCCGCGGTATAGAGGACACAGAGGGACCAGCTTGTTTAAGGAAAAAACGACAACGTACACATGAAAATGAAGCAGAAGAAGTAGATGGGGTGAGGCTTAGTAAAAATTATATATTGTAATTATTTGTGCATGTAGAAAAGTATCGAGTAAAATTCAAAAGTATCGTCAAAGTCGAAGAGTACGAATTGTTCCGAAATGTGTCCAAAAAATTTTTGAAAGTCAATACATATAATAATTTTCAGGTAATTGTCTAGAAGTGCGGACAACGCTAAAATGGGGGTACAAAAAAAAAGTAAAAACGTCAAATGACGTGCTTTTTTATAAAACTTATAATTCCGTCGGCGGAAAGTGAAAATTATGCACCGTTTTTTTTTTATAAACAATTAAAGCACATAATTGACATAATTGTTATAGAACATCTTTGACTCGTTTTCCTCGTTACTCGTTACTAAAACTCGTTACTCGCTACGTTAAAATGGCCAAATGGCCAAAAATGTACCCAAGGATCGCATCTTTAATTGTTTATAAAAAAAAAACGGTGCATAATTTTCACTTTCCGCCGACGGAATTATAAGTTTTATAAAAAAGCACGTCATTTGACGTTTTTACTTTTTTTTTACCCCCATTTTAGCGTTGTCCGCACTTCTAGACAATTACCTGTTATCTTTTGCCACGCCAAAAATTGGAACAGGTTTTTTTGAGGTACAACTCTCCGATTTTTTTTTTAGTGGAAGTAAGTAACATTTTAGGAAAATATAATAAATCTGCAAAAAAAATTGTCGCTCGGATCTAGTTTCGGAGATATACTCATCGGAAGATGCGGATATAGCTTTTAAAATAAACGGTATAAACTAGGAAAAATAGATTTCTAACGTATGAGTATCGTATGAAAGGTAGTTTTGATCATTTTGTTTCCCGGTAAAAAAATGGGTTAATATGAAAAAATTTTATTCAAGTGATACTTCAAAGAAAAAAATTAAGCTTTCTTGAAATCTTAAACAAATTTTACGTTAATAATACATTTTCTAGAAAAAATAAAGGTATTATGAAAAAAGGGTCAAAATTTTACAAAAATTGTCATATCTCAAAAACTATACAAGAATTTTAAATATAAATGGTTCGATTTCATCAAGGAGTCGAGGAGTTTCCCTTATATATCGGTTTTTTTAAAAGCTATGTCAGCAACTTCTGATGGCTATATTTGTGATGTCCACTTTTTTCAAGTGCTAGTACGAGTGTTTCATGTATTTGTGTGAAATTTATTTGCATAATCTTAAGTGATTCTTCTTTTGGGGGGTGCCACGTCCATTAGTAATTATTCGACTTGTTTTTGAACAGATCTTTTCCGAATCATTCCTGCTGTTTGTGTGAAATTTAGTGTCATAACATTAAATAATTATTTCACTATAGCGTTTTCAAGTTTCAGCTTGTACAAGAGGTGCTAAGCCCTCTGTTCGAAACTTTCCAACGTTTTGAAATGGGTTCAAAACGCGTTATTCTAATACTGAAGCGAAACCTGCTATATATATCAGTTCAGATCAAAACCTGCTATACACAATATTGGAATAAGCATAACAGGATAATAAAACATGTTAACAATAATTTTTGTTTTCCCAGGGGAAGTTATGTTAATTTCTGAGAAAATATGATTTATTGATTATATGTATAAATTGTATGTTAAGATTATTTTAAATCATAAAATATAATATTGTTTGCCAGTGATATGACCTGAGCTTTATGAGCTTTATTTCAAATATTAACATTTGATCAATGTTGTGGTCGAAGATGCATTCAAAAATATCATAGCAGTTACATGAGTATCTTTATCATTGCTTTTAATTTTGACATGTTCGGTTGATAATCTCGAAGATTATCAAATGTCGAAATAATTCATTCAATGTTGGTATTTTTCTTAACTTATCAATTTTTGCTAGGAAATGTCCTAGTTAGACGTTATAGTTATACGGGTCATAATTGGCTATGCAATTTATTGTAAAACTTTTCCTTATTTCCATTAGGCATATCTGGATGTACCAAATGTAACATTACGCTGTGGACGCTCCAGTCGTGGTACACAAAGTAGTGCCACTACAAGCGGTAGTGCTGCTGCAGTGGGTGGAGAATGTGGACCTGGTGGTGGTACCTCTGGAAATCCTGAGGACGATGAAGAGGAAGGTCTAAAGTATGGTGCGCAACATGTTATTAAACTTTTTGTGCCAGTATCACTTTGTATGTTAGTTGTGGTAGCAACAATCAATGCTGTCAGCTTTTATTCGAAGACTGATGTGTATTTGTAAGTTACTTATGTCTCATTTTCTACATAATGTAATGTATGATTATCAAAATATTAATTTTTGCAGACTCTATACACCATTTCATGAACTGTCACCAGATCCGGGCACAAAATTCTGGAATGCTTTGGCCAATTCTATGATACTTATGGTTGTCGTCGTTATAATGACCATACTTTTAATTGTTCTTTATAAAAAGCGTTGCTACAAAATTATACACGGCTGGTTGATTTTATCTTCGTTCATGTTGCTGTTCATATTCAGTTATTTGTATTTGGAGTAAGTACTATCACTGAAAATAACATTTAGCTTAAGGGGCTTAAGTACATTCAGAATTTTTCCCACAAATACTAATTTCTTTATCATAAATCGATCGCCTAGTAACTTTTGATCGAAATTAACGAAAATTGAGAAGTCTCTAGTGCATAATTTGGTTTTAATATCTTTATTTTGACGGAACGATTAAGTTCTGGAGCAATCTCTCAGCAAACGTTTCCCTAACAACTGAATAATAATAAACTTAAGGCAAAACCCCTCATGGAAGCATCGGCCTAACTTTTACTCGGTATTTAAAACAGTATATTGAAGAAACATGTGCACCGACATTACTTCAATGACTTTTTTTTCCTTCTAATCCAACTTTAGTTTGAATTCAAATAAAATATTCCGTTAAAAACATTAATGTTTCGTTTTAAATGAATCATAATTCAACCAGTCGATTGTATCTGCTAAATTTTGAAATATGTAAATCTACATCTAAATCTCTATACAGGGAACTGCTACGTGCCTATAATGTACCAATGGATTATCCCACGGCGCTTCTAATAATGTGGAATTTCGGCGTCGCTGGCATGATGGCTATACACTGGCAAGGGCCCCTACGCTTGCAACAGGGATACCTTATTTTTGTTGCTGCATTAATGGCGCTCGTATTCATCAAATATTTGCCAGAATGGACGGCTTGGGCTGTATTAGCCGCAATCTCTGTTTGGGGTATGCATGAAAATCGCTAAAATTTATAATTCGAAAAAATTTTTACATTTTTAATACTTGCAGACTTAATTGCCGTACTCTCACCAAAAGGTCCACTACGTATTTTAGTGGAAACGGCGCAAGAACGCAACGAACAAATATTTCCAGCGCTAATTTATTCATGTTTGTTTTAGTTAAAAAATAATTTCAATTATTCTAAATTTGAGTTGAACCTTATTAGTAGCCATTAATATGAAAATTTGAATATATTAATATCAATTTCATTTAAGCTCATATAGTTTTAACACGAAGTGCTCATTAATGGTTACTCAAAGTTGCGACCCAATGTATACTTTACTGTATATTTGAATATAAGTTTATTTTTCTTCAGCCACTGTGCTCTACTCATACATGGGCACAAATCTACCAGAGGATGATGAGGCTGGTGCCGCCCGTCGGATAACACATCAAGCCGCAAGCGCCGTTTTGTCATCTACTGAAACTCCTACAAACTCCACAACAACAGCGTCTCAACGTAGAGGTAATTCAGCGCAAAATGCTACAGCTACTGACGCTGAAGGTACGCCACTTGTGACTTTTTATTCACGCAGCAATGGTATATACGAAAGATTTGTTTTTTTAATTTATGTTGATTTAATTTTGCAAAATTCTGGCTTATTGGCTCAAGTATAGGCTTGTTGTATTTAATTTTATTTATCCAATTTTATGTTTACAAGAGTGGAATGATTCTTCAATGCTTAGTTCAATCTTATCTGAGCATAAATACGCATTTGAAAAATTAATCTTGTATTCAATGTTAAGAATTTGATCGACTATTTAGTAATTGGTTCTGTTTGTGTTTGTTTAATGTATTCTTCTATTTGTTTTATGTGTTATTATTTTCTTTCATTTCATCCCCTTGTAGAGCGCACAACAAAATAATCTTCCCACTTTATGTAGAAAAATTAATTTATTTAAGTTTTACTTTTAGCTGGTTTTACTGAAGAATGGTCTTCTAATTTGGATCAGCGTGTTGCTCGTCGTCAAATTGAAGTTCAGGCCAGCAATGGTCAAAATTCAAATCGCTCTACAGAGTATCGCACCGTGACTACAGGTGGCGCTGCACCAAATATTGGCTCGCATCAAACTGAGGCACAAGAAGAACGTAAGTATTTATTTAGCACTTAAATATTGCAAAATTTTGTTACTAACAAATCCGAAATGTTTATGTTTAAAAACGGTAGCAGAATATCCAGGGAAGTGGGGCTCATGTTGTTAAAAATTGTTCTTTTCCGACTTTGAATTTACAATCTTTCCAAATATGTCTCAGTTATGATCCATTATACGAATGCACTCCGTCAAACCATTTTAGTATTGAAACAGGAAAAATTTACAGGGGGATACATTTTGAGAATCCGGTGAATAAGGAAACAATTTGTACCCCAGTTTATAAAATTTTTCCATGGAGAATCCCCACGTGTCAGACAACGGTTCGGTTTTCCTTAAACATGTTGTTTAAAGTCTAATAATTGCTCTTCTTTCAAGATAATCGATATGAGCTATGCCGATCACATTCCAGAAACCTGGCCATAGCATTGTTTGGCCATAATTTTGCGTTAGCTGTTCAGTTACAAATCGACGCCAATATCCTTCTTATGATTCCAATTCAACATCGCCAATCTTTTGAAGTTCTCAAATGTGTGAGATTAATGTCAATTACGAGCAAATGCGGTATCCATCTTGCGAAGGCTTTCTCATATACATTAAAAACATTCTCATATCCAAGTTATCTTTTGAAATGTTATATACTTACGTCCGATTACGATCAACAGTGGTTCTAAGACCACAACAAAATTTGTTTTACACGCCGACGCGGGGTTCCCATATTGCTTATACATCCATACATTGATGCGGTATTCCCATATTGCTTATCCAGTTTAGTTTTGGTTTGAGAAACTTTGGAAATAGATCTTGAATCTTAAATTTACTCTCACATACTTAAACATTGCCACCAAAAGCTTAGAAGAAAGAAACGACTCTTGTTGTCAAAAAGCAACTAACAGAATATGAACAGCAGGCAATAGTTATCGATACCCTGTAATAGCCTAATTTAGAATGTTGTATTAAAATTTGTGGAACAATTTTTATCCGTTCATTCTTGTCAATATTGTAATCATTTTAATTTGTTCAAAACTCAAATCATGATATATACTTCATACTTTAAATATAAATATTACAATAACTTCTAACTTTCTCTTATTTTAGGTGGTATTAAACTTGGCTTGGGTGATTTCATTTTCTATTCTGTGCTGGTTGGAAAAGCTTCCAGCTATGGCGATTGGACCACAACAATTGCATGCTTCGTTGCAATATTAATTGGACTCTGTTTAACACTTTTGCTTTTAGCAATATGGCGAAAAGCTTTGCCAGCACTACCCATATCGATAACATTTGGCTTAATTTTCTGTTTTGCCACAAGCGCAGTTGTTAAACCTTTCATGGAGGCTTTATCGGCGCAACAGGTTTTTATATAACTACCTACGTTTTATTTTTCAATTCACTTGGTAATAATAAAAATATCTAACGTAAATAAAAAAGATGTACTACCACTTAAGACATTCAAATTTAAAAGACTTGTATACAAAGTGTAACACATTTACTAAACTAAAAATAAAGTTCCGGAATTTTGAATTAACAGTGTACTCATTTCAAATTTATATAATGTAAGTTAAATACTTAGTATCAATGAATATTATTGCTGCGGTGTAAAATTTTTTGGTTTTATTATCGCCTTATCCTTCAAGTTGACTACCCAGCCTGGCTCAAGACCAAAGAAAATTTGACGCGCGTCTTTAAGTGTAATCAACATTTCATATGAAGGATCGTCTTCGATTTTTGGTAATTCGTAACCATATTTTTGTGCTAATACCAAACGCTCTTTACTTATCTCTTCCGGATCAGCTAAGTAACCACGATTTTTAGCAGACGTATAGTATGCAACAGCGTCTTGTGGTGGCAGCGCTCTTTGTGGTATTGCCTGACCTTTTTCAAACCATTTTTTTGGATTTTTCATAATCTAAAAGATATCTGTTAAATACAAAACACTACATTATTTACCGCTATATCTACCTCTAAACTTCTAGGATCATAGAAGGCTGTACGTATGACACCACCATTGCGCTCTACCGCTGCAATTACAGATTCTTTTGCATGTTGCACTTCTATGCAGATTTTCGCCTTAAAGTTATCTATTCCTTCATCTGTTAGCTGAAAGCCAAATTGCCTTTCCATTGGTTTTATACCTAATAGGCCTGTATTGCAAAGCGTTGTAAGATCAATCGGTTTGCTGATGTCTATGCGATTTGTATCGATGAACACCTGTAGCTGTGTCATACTAATCGGTGGATATTCACGACGCAAATGATGTCCCTTATAGTAGGGTTCATAGGGGAACCGCATGTAGAACGGTGTGTTACCTGTTTCATAACCTAAACGCATGAAATTCTGACGTTGGCCAGAGCCTTTGTTGCCGGCACCATGTTTGTCACCACCATGTTGTGCGCGACCATGTTTGGACTAAAATATTAAGTGGAATACAAACATAATTAATTAATAGTTATACAAGTTTTACATGCCACTAACATTTTGCTTAGAGTTCGGATTAGGCCTGATGTTGGATATTTGCACTCGCGGCAAAGTACGCAACATTTTCAAAGCCTTGTCGGCGGATTCACGGAGATTCGCCATTTCTTTACTTCTTTATACTATTTTTATTTTATAAAATTTATTTAATTTCACAAAATTTAACATTGATCCAAATTCTGAATTCCGCACCAGTTTTTCTTTGCTTTTGACAGCTTGGAAGAACAGCTGTATTCACTTACACGCACTGCCAAGTCAATAATTTTTACTTGACCAGATGGATTCTCAAACAATTTTCGGCCGCTTACGCTCGCTGGCGTATTAGAGACCTAAATCAAAATCAAAATAGTAAAACGCAAAACAAGGGAAAGTATTATTCACAACATCATCTAAAATTTTTTTATTATATTTAAATAAATAACTTGCAAAATCTTTCGCGTATGGGCGGGCAAAAGTTTCAGAAGTCCCATTTTCACGTAGACAAACTTTGTATAAGTTTTCCTACACTCAAATAGTTGAGGTTTTGAATAATCTAAGTTCGTTCAGTGAAAATCTTCGAAAAAAATTTATTGAAATTTTGATATTTTTAAATCTTTTTTTTTACACACATAAGTAAATTATACAATAAGGACGGAAATCCCGCCAGCGTTTAGCCGCTGTTAAAATTATAGCACATTTATGTGTTCAACACACGGGGTCAGAAGAGCGGCAACGGAAGTCCGCTGTCAGAACATAATAAGAATTAAATCTATATCGGATATCCGTCGGTAGGTTATCAGTCGTACGCCTCAATTCTGTTCAATTTCATAGCATCAAGTGTATTATAATGTTTGACAGTTTAATTCCGTTAAAGGCAATTTCCGCTTTTCCGCATAATGCGTTAAACAGAATTGGGACGGGGCGGGGAATCGGCAACGAAAACTCGCTGAAAAGAAAAAAATAGAATTAAATCTAAAAAACCGGTACCCGTCGGCAGGTTATGAGTCGTACGCCGCAATTCTGGTCAATTTCATACGATTAAGTGTGCTGTAATTTTTACAGTGAGTAATCGTTCGCGCTTCCCTGACCCCGTCCCAATTCTGATCAATGCTTGAAATGGAACAGAATCCTAGCAGACGACGGAGAAATCGCTACCGCTGAAGGTCAACTTATATTTTATTTTTATTTTACCGTCGCGGCTTACGGATCATATTACATTTTCAATCAGCTGATTTCAAATTATATAATTATGTTTGTAGTACCAATTTTAGTTCTATGAAAAGTAATTTTAATATTAAATGAGAATATATTTCATTCGAAAATATTTCAATACAATAATATTTTTTTTGTTATAACTATTGCTGGATTTTCCATCGGGATTGCGTTTA
Source organism: Meiosimyza platycephala (assembly GCA_963662105.1). Taxonomy (NCBI): domain Eukaryota; kingdom Metazoa; phylum Arthropoda; class Insecta; order Diptera; family Lauxaniidae; genus Meiosimyza; species Meiosimyza platycephala. The sequence continues at coordinate 99,456,908 of OY759208.1, read as the reverse complement.
CTGCATTATATTGACGCAATACTTATCGTATTTTTTTGTCATTGTATATTTGATATTTAGAGTACATTAAAAAAGCAAGTTTTCTGTTGTGTTATGATATCAAATTTACTACAAATATCAAAAATACACAATACAAGACCAAATACTACAGATCGTGAATACCGCTATAGCGTTTTAAAAGTTAAAAGGAAGAATCGAAAATTTGGGGGAATTTAAAGATCACTCTGATGCATTGATGGTAAGCCCGTTTTAAAAGTCTGGCAGCACTGCTTCCAGCACAAAATTTGCAATCAATTGAAATTTAGAAGGCTAATGCTATGGGCTAATGTGCTTGGCAACACTGCACCCAGTATGATATTAGCAATCAATTGATTTCACAAGGACGATTTTTTTAATCCAAAATGAATTGCGATTGTTGTACGCAGGAAATTAAAGAAGATTTTACTTTGTATAATGACTGTGTACTACTGGCCTTGGAAAAAATTAAAAACCACTATTTATGTAATTTGAAACAATAAGGATTTCGATTGAAATGATACATTTAATTATTTTTTAGTTGTTAAAAATGTAGTCAAAAACCGAGATGAAAAATTAGCTCTGTTGCAGCTGCGCAATGAAAAACTGGTGCGTGCAGTGGAGTTACTACAAAAGGAAATGAAAAGAACAGCGCAAGCGTCACCCAGAAAACGACGCAAAGCAAATGTGACACCCTCCTTGACAATTGACTTGAGTGCGATCAGTGATCATCATGTAGAGGATTCAGCAGCCATCGACAAAACTGCCGATGATCTAAATATGGCACTTAACAGTGAACAAATCTTTGATTGCTCTGATGCTACGCAGTGGAGTCCTCCCCACAACGAAATTATCGGTGAAACAGAAGTGCTGACCAGTTCACGTGTCTTGCACACATCATTCGACTTGCGGCGAAAATTACGAGGAAACAACTTCAATGATGAAAATAAAAAACCAAATTCTGCAAATGTTGGTGCCGTAGTAAAAATGAATACTGATGGTTGGATTGAAAAAGGAAAAAAACCACCTCAATCGGATGTAAAGAAATCAACTCGAGTTGATCGTAACGAAAGTTTCATTAAACCTCTAGAGATGCCTAAAATGGAAAAAAAATTATCTCTAAAAAAACCAGCAAAATTAAAGCAGACACGACTACAACTGGATGTAGCACGAGGGAAGTCATCTAGCAGTGTAAGCTCATTTTGAGTAAATAGAATGTATAAGTTAAACGATCTAAAATTTTTATAAATTAAAGTTTAAAGAATATTTAGCTTGACTTAACTCTTCTACAGCATATAGTGGGCTCCGACTTAGCTCCTTCTAACCGCCATCATATTGTATTCAATGCCGGCTCCGAGCGGAGATAATTGGAAAGAAACTTTTCTTAAAAAATTAATTAAATTTGGCATTTTTTCGATCTCTGTAATCATCAGTACATTCGTGATGTCGCATTCTAGACAAAAACTAGCTTTTGGGGAAATTGTGTAGCGTATCCTAGAAATCTTTTGCTGGGACCATGTTTTTATTGTTTTTAGTTATTTATTTTTTTATTAATAGAAAGATGATAACTTTTAATCCCACCCAGGGTTGCCAATATTTGAAAGGACAAATTACCGGCCTTCCAAAAAAAAATTTTATTTAAATGGTAAAATTTTTTGAGAAAATAATCTTTTTTTTTGGTCAGCAATATTAAATTGTTCGTATAATGTATTACCCTCGTTGACCTTTTTTTTATGTAACAAATTTATTATGTGAAAAAAAATAATGACAACAGATTTATTTTTGTGCAAAAATTGATGCTCGCAAAAAAAAATATTTCCTCCAATTAACGGCATTTTGCAAAATTTTCAATTCTTACGCGGCCTACAAGATCCGTACTTTTTTTTATTTCACTAAAGAGACACATTTTTCAAAGTTATCGTCATTTGAAGTTTGTATGATAAAATTATGTAAAAAAAATTTATGAAAGGACTTTCGGACTATTCGGATAGTATGTGAGACTTTTTGTTCTACTGTATAGCTTAAGCTGCATATATCAACATGATATTGTTGGAGGAGAGGGTCTCTTGTATACATTGACGCAATTTACGAAAAAAAAGGCACTTCCGCAAAGGTGCCCTTATTCCACCCACCTGCATACTTAATTGAAATTATAAATAGTTGATTTTTAAGAAAAATGCTCTCAATTAAAGACAAGCAATTTTCACTAGTTGGATCAAATGTAGCTTAAGCCTTTCACTGTTGATAAAAAAAAATCAAGCACTTCAAAATTTTTTAATTTAAAAAAAATGTATCTGGTTTACGATATTAGCAATATATTATACAAAAGAGTTTGAAAAAGAATTATAAAAATTCATTATTTATAAAGGAAATATCGACAATTTGAAGTCATTTCATAAATTTTTTTTATATACATACATATATAATTTTAACATACAAAGTTCAAAAGACGATAACTTCGAAAAATGTGGCTTTTCAGCGAAATAAAAAAATACAGGAGTGGTAATCTGTAAGGTGATAGTTGACTATCGCTTTTTTGATTATCGTTTTAGAAAGCAACATCTAAATAGCTATCTCATAAAAGCAAGTGATAATACAAGTTCCCTTTCTTTCGCCTTAACCTATTTTTTCTTCTGTATTTAAAGTCGGATTCAACATTTTGTGAAGAAGTAATCGGCGATAGTCCAAATCCACACAAGCAAACAAAACCAACACGTAGTTGGTTGCTGAGGTAAGTTTAACGTTTTATATTTACCACAGCACAATTCTATCAATACTTTACTAATTCTTGCTAAGATTACAGAACAAACAACAGCGGCGTAAACTTAAGTAGCAAAGAAGAACGGAACAGCCAGACTGATATGTCTTGCATTAAATTTAACAGCGACGACGATGAATATTTTGAAAACGTTTTTAAATACGCACAGAATATAACAACAACGAACAATGAAACGTCTTGTAAAAACTCTTCGTCTACAGTAGAATTAGCAAAATTTCGGCTTTCGGCAAGTAGCCCCGAAAAAGCTCCTCACTACGCTGATAAGAGAGAAGAAAACAATGAGTCCACCTTAGAGAGTGTCATGATTTTAACACCAGCTACACAAGATATTATTTTCTTAGATGATAGTTGCATAAATACACATATAGAATCCATGGACTTGGTGCAGGATTTATTAAAACGTGGTGATGAAAGCTTGGAACATTTAAGGCGCATTGAAAATGAAAAGTGAGTTTTTATTTTAAACAATAACATATTGAAAAACTAATAAGTTGTGTATAATAATACTAATAAGTACATATTACACTTATGGTTTTTTTATAGGATAAAAAAGTTACAGAAAATCGCTAGCACTGTTAGTTGCCAAAACCAAGTACCGACAAAACCGCAGATATATCCATCTAAATTGAGTTTAAATAAGTTACCAACACCTCCCAAAGCAATTATAAAAGAATTAATCCCCATAATTGCGCCTACAGCTGATAAAATCAAATTAGAAAAAACAACACAATCGAAAGTTGCTCCAAATGTTGCTGCATCTAAAAGCGAATTTAATGCAAACACCGATGAATCCAAGGACTTAATGCCGCAGCCTTTTATTGTAAAAAAAGAATGCAACACAGCTGAAAGCAATGTTATAAATCCGGGACTCCAAAAAAAATTAAGCATCAAGGAGAAATTTAATATAGGCTGCAGAGATTGTCAACAGGTAGGGCCGGATAAGACTTCAATGGTAATGTAAATCTTTATAACTGTTACGTAATTCTATTGTAGTATATCGAATTCTTGGGTGCAGCTATGAGTGATGAAGAGATAGTTGCGCATTTGCAACGTTGTACACGCCATCAGGCACGTGATGTTACAGGCAACCAAACACCTGAGGGCTTTTGGGATCCATTTATGCCAACATTTGAAACCAATGATCCACGTAATGAAACGCTAATCGATGTACGTTTTTGTGATAAAAAGAAATAAACATCAAATTGATTGTTAGCCACCGTTCAGATCATTTAACAGAATGAAGCCTTGAAATTGGACTTATTAGCAATGAAAATTTTTATGATATATGTATTTTTTTTCGTATAGAAGCATATCTGTTCTTTATAAACCATTATTTTGGTGATGTCAACGATTCCTTTTATTACATAAAATAATTAAAATGTATTACATATATATAAATATGTATATATAATATCAGTTAAGGCATATTAATAAAATTTAAAGTTTTTCTTAAAAATAACTGACGATTTTTTACAAATTTCCACGTTTTTCCTGCTCCATTTCAATAGCTGTAAAAAGCGCCTTATAGTTGCCGGCGCCAAATCCCTGCGAATAAATAAAAAAGAAACATTAATAACCAAAATTTGTGTACAACGACAAAATTGATTATTAGCAAATGAGATATATGTAAGAAGTAATGTTAAAATATAAACGTGACGTACAATCATCACTTAATCCTTAGTAATATCTCAAATCAGATCTTTGACCCACATATCGTGCTCTTTTTCAAAAGAAGTAAGTGTCTTATTTATAGTTATATATTTTTTCAATTTTCTAATTTAACTTACATTATGATTGAGACGCTGTATAACTTCTAAGAACAGCGTTGGTCTGTCCTGCATATTTTTGGCAAAGATTTGTAAAAGGTAACCTTCTTCATCATAATCAATTAAAATATTAAGTTCCTTTAAAATTTTCATATCCTCCTTAACTTTAGTGCGTGATTGCTTTAAATTCTCTTGCAGTATGTCATAATACGAATCTGGTATACTTAAAAACTCCATGCCACGTGCCCGCAAATTACGTATAGCACTGATGATATCGCTGGTATTCAGTGCAATATGTTGCACGCCAGCTCCACCATAAAATTCCACGTATTCTTGTATTTGTGATTTTCTCTTGCCCTTCGCTGGTTCATTTATAGGCATTTTAACATTTTCTTCATAGTTGGCCATTATAATCGAACGTAATCCTGAGTATTCTGTGTGAATTTGTGAATCATCCACAGACCAGAAACGATGAAATTGTAAAATGCGCTCATACCAAGAAGCAACGCTTTCCATTTCTAAATCTGGTTGATTGCCCACAACATGATCGATAAAGTTCAGCTTAGTTGGTGGTAAGTGTGCAAGCAAAACATCACTAGGTTGTGACTTGAAGCCGGGCAAGAAGGGTCCACCATAGTTGCTACGATCAACAAAAGTGTGAGTGGTATCACCGTACTGAAAGTGAAAATAAATAAGAAATCAAAATCTATTTCAGTGAATTTAATGCGTAAAGTGGTAATGTATATTTTTGCGCTCAAAACTATTTTATAGTTTGAATAAATATCGGCTATAACTAACACCGAAACCGAAGTATCCAAGTTATTGGAAAATATTTTTAAAAAATTACGTATTAATTTAATCCAATAACTTCATACTCTGTTATCTTCAGTTTGAAGGAACTTATGCTCTGTATATCTTTATCCCTTTATATATGGCCACAAAAAGCATCATGCCAGTTTTTAAAAGCCTTACCGTTTTTATTGTAGCAAAACGCACACTACCAAATTCATCCTTCTCTTCCCATATTTCACGCACAACCTCAGCACCACGTTCTTTTGCAATACTGAAAATACTATCGAGATCCTCTACTTCGAATGCTACATCTTTGACGCCATCACCATGCTTCATTAAATGTTCACCATGCTCCTCATCATCTGCATTGTAGGCAGATACCAAAACGAAAACAATGCGATTTTGTTTTACCGCATGCTTAGCATAACGACGATGTCCTGTCTCAAGTCCTTGATAACCGAAGGGCGTGAAACCCATCCGGGTGGTGTAGAAACTAGCAGCTTGTTTGGCATTGCCAACGTAAAAGGTTAAATGATCGAAACTAAGAAATCTACCTGTTGCTGGCTGAAATAGAAAAACATTGCTTTTATCAGTATTTAAAAGATACATAAAAAACGTTGATATTACCTTTTGTCCCTTGTCAGTATATGTGGTCTGCAATACACAAAATCAAAGGCAAAATTATTAAAGAATCGTTAAAGGCGATGTCTTAAATATATGATGCCTTAAAAATATAAGCAAGTACATGATAGTAAAAGAATACGATATCCATCATATATTTTCTGCAGATTTCAAAAAGAACCATGGAAAAAATTAAATACCGTTCAATAGATTTAGAAATATTGCCAAGTCAATCGAAATTTTCAAATAGAATATTTAAGAAGGCCTGAGCACTTCATCAAAAATACGGTTGGTTTTAAAAAAACTATATTAAAAACATAAAACCAAAAGCTCAATTATGGCAAACTGACCTGCTTAGGACGATTACTTAGGATATGGTGGCCCCGATCAATCTCAAATCATAAACTTCGTTTGGCATAGCCTATCTCAACTGAGATTATGAAAAAACGCTGGCAATAGATATCTAGGCAGGGTTGCCAAGTGGGCGCTTTTGATGCGATCAGGACGTTAAAGCCGTAGGCCGTGTAGGAATCGGAAAATTTCGCAGAAAGCCGTTAATTGGAGGTAAAAGCCGTTAATTAGAGGTAAAATTCTTTCTATTCAAGCAAAGAAAATTGAAAAAGGCCCACACGATCAGGACAGACGCAAGAAAAACTTGTCGATCAGTGCCTTGGTGAAACCCACAGTTAGACAGATGCAGATTCAGCACATCATGAAGCCAAATGATAGAAAGTAATATGTCAAAAATCGGAACGAAATAACTACGGAAGTTTTGTTGAGGCATAATGAAGTTGTAGAATAGTAGTAGCAGTTATTTCCATATACTTCCAAGTACCACAAATTTAAGAGATATTTTACACTAAAATATTAGCACCTATGAAAAAATGCTACCTCACTTTTGTTAAAATTTCTCTTAGCTACAGAAACTTCCAGCACTGTTGCTTTGAATTATTCCCAATAAAAATTATTTGTCGCCTGGTCCAACAATATTAATTTCTTCAAAAAAAAAAAAATTATTTTCGACAGTAAGAGCATAAATAAACTCAATTGCAATCAATTGTGTTTCTGGTCCTTTGCGATAATTATTTTATCACATGTACATGAAATTCGGCCACGTGTATGGAATTTGTTTAAAAATTTACAGAAAAATATTTATTTTTTTTTAATTTTCCAAAACTCTGTTTTCAAAAAGAATCAGTGTTCTTAAATTTTTATATTTAATATTTTTTTTTGAGAAAATATCACATCTATTATTAAACTATCACAAAAGAAAAAAACACTTGCCATTATCACTTTCCAACTGCGGTGTTTAAAAAATTCTTAGCTTTATCAAGAGGTATCTTAAGTGAAACTAAAATGATCTTTCAATTTTAGCTTGGCTTTTATAGCTTCAGCTACTAATAATATGTACATACTATGATCCGTTAGTTTCCACCTGTTCTAAATAATGAATTGCATCCTGTATTTCTCGTGTCAGTGATATTTGTTGCCAATAAAATTTAAAATATTTAAATCTGAAAAACTTGTATTTTGTTTATCTCGTTTGTACATATAGCGCCTGTTGCATAAAGAAATTCCAAAAGCTGGAAATTCGAAAAAAAAGTCACCTCGAATATTTTATTCATAAAAATAGTTTATTCAATCCGTTAACTTTTTTATACCATGATATGGCTTCAAAATTAGATTTTGATAAAAGTTTTTTTTATAATTTCATCATTTAGGAGTCTCTTGACAACTAAACTAACTAAAACAACTAATAAAATTTTTCTTTGTAAAATTGTTTTTTTAAATTATCTCGGATTTTTTATTGAAAGAGCCGATAAATTAAATAGTGAGGAATCGACTCATTTATACCAAAAAAAAGTTTTGAATTTAAATAGTTGTTATCTCCTATGTTATTGAACTTTTCATATGTTTTGTTTTGGCAAAATGAACTAAACGATAGTAATTTGAAAAGTAAAAGCTCTAATCTATGAATATGCTACCTGTCTAGTTTGGTACTTTCAAGAGGGTATGTGAGTCTCAATTTTTTTACACATTTTTTTTTCAAATTATCATAACTTAAATTCTTAAATTAAGGTCTATAAATAAAAAATTACCGATTGCCTTCAATTTAATTCAGCATTTCCCCGATTCAAATATTTTACATATTAGCGATCGTTTCCACGATGATTTACAGAGGCCGCAATTCCAGCTGCCCTTAAGTGTTCCACTCCGATGTGATGTGTGCAATATTTCGCCATTTGATTTCGATGGAAATCGAGTCTTGCTGGCATCTAATTAGCAATTCGACATTGAAGATTGACCTAAGGCTGCAAATTTTCAGATTTCGGTCAAGACGTTAAAAAAAACTGGCTTCACAATCTGACTCAAAGATTTTGAGCTTCATTGTCGTTAACAGAAGCGAAGATTGTCAGGCATTACAAACCATAGGTGATTTTCACTTTGTTAATTCGACCACGTCATCAAGTGTTAAGATGATGAACAAACTTTAGGTTTAATCAATATTATTTTAAACCTACTACTTCCAAAATAGATATATCACCAGTAAATTAGATCTAACAATTAGTGGTAATATATAAGCATAAGCAATTTCTTTCATATCAAAAACAGCAATACAGTCGAAGAAGGTTAAATACTTGTATAACGAAGTTTGGCTCACATGTCCATCACAATATTGAGACAAGTATTTGTTTGATCACGATCTATTCTGGCGAAAAACTGCCAGTTGATTCCACATGATCCTGAAATAAAATTTAAAAATTAATTAAAAAAACTAATAAAGAAACTTCGTAAATATTTTAGTTCTTTTTTTTGAAACATCTTCTGTTGTTTTTTTAAAAGTATATTTACTTAATGCTCTATTGTTTCATAATAAGGAATAATTTCATACATTTCTAGCAATTGCATTTTTAAAAACAACATTCACATACATTTACATTGAATTTAGAAGAAATTGATACCTTAGCACATACCACAACAGAGTTTCTAAGCCGAGCCACCCCCACAAAATTTCAAACGAATTTTTTTAATAAAAATTATGTTTACTATAAATTCAGTATAGGGTATTTAATTTTTGGCCAGACCAAAGATAACACCCTAACAAGTTTTCAAATCAAAATAAAATGCAAATGGCCAACAACTTTAGATAAATAATTAATTAGCTTTCGATTTGAAAGCAGAACAAAAAACGCAAGTCACATGGCAGCTAACTTGCGGCAAACTCGTGAATGGGTTGTCAGTGTCGTTGCCAGCGCTTCGGTTGTCAATTTATTTTCTTTACACCTGTTTTTCTGGTCTGTTGCTTGCCATAACTTCTAATCACCAGGCCAAAACATAAACGAGCCCCCAAAAATTCTACTGCATGAAGACAGGAGCAACAGCAACAAATTGCAAATCGCTGAAAAATTTACATAGAAAACTGGTAGAGTGAGATAAACATGTTGTTGTTGTTGACACAGTAGAGTGTTGATGTTGCTGTTGCTGTTGCTGTCGTTTGTTATTATTTACATTAACTTTGTAATTATTTTATGTTTTTCTTTTTTCAGATCAAGTTATTATAAATTATTACTTTTTGTATAAAATTATACTGTAGCAACTCAAATGACTATTATTTGTTTACAAGGATATGCGTATCATATTTAGTTTGAGATATACAAACCTTACTACTACGGTTATTGACACAATAAAAAAGTTACTTAAATTGAATACAAAATAAAATTATTTATACATACATATATCTAAAAAACAATATATCCAAAGTCAGTTCGATGGTTTTGTTTTTAATAAATGTTGCAATGTTTGTATGATACGATTCCTTCAAATATTTTTACAGTGAACAGAATTGTGTGGTCTATATATAAGCTCTCTCAGTAGCTATAAGTTTCCTGGACCGACCTGATGAATTATTTCAGGGACAAGTTTGTTTTTGTTAGTGATAACTTTAAATAGTAGTAGAATAACTGGTACATACGTAACTATGTACAGTGAAACCTGGTTAAGCGGTACCTGAATCAGTGGGAAACCTCTACTAGTGAGACTAGAGTTCAAAGTCCCAGCACTTTAGCATCAAAATACCTATATTACTGGGATCATTAAACCTCTATATGTGTGATATGATTTTAGAACTTTTTTTGCGTTTTCGTCTCTATAACATGGGCTTTTCCCTCTATAACTGGGACTGTTTAGAAATAACCTCTATAAGTGGGAAATAATATTTATGTGTATATAATTTGTTATTTTGAATTTGAATATGCACGTTTTATCGGTCTGAGTAGGGTTATTTGGGAAACTGTGTAAATGGGAACATCTTTAATTGAGACACAAATTTTGGTCCCTTGGAGATCCCAGTTATCCAGGTTTCACTGTATATATATTTTTTTTCGTTATATTCTTATTCGTAAGGAATCGTTTACATATTACGTAGCGCAAAAGAAGAGGAATGGCAGTTACACGAGTGCGAGGGTTCGAGGCTTGTTTGTGATAGTTCCAATTTTTTTATGTGATTAATATTTGTGTCGAAATTGAGTTTGGTAATGGAAAATCATTAGTTAATACTTAAATGCGCATATAGCAAATCTTTCTTACTTCTTTATTCTACCATTTTGTTTTTAATTTTTTTAATATAAAAGTAGAAAGCTCTAACTTCAAACAAAGCAAGAAAAGGGGCTATAATAATTTCCAATTCTGTAAATCACTACATAAAATTTAACAAACATAATTTTTTCTAATTCTCACTAGTTATTTAATAATAATTTTTTTTACTCAAACAGCTAAGAAGGCTAATAGCTGCAGTAGCTAAGTCCTATTATTATTATTATATTTTCACTTCTTGCCTTGCTCTTACTAGAAGTAGGATAAAATACTTTAGTGAACCCTTTTTCACATCCTTGAAAAAACTTTCAAACATACATCTAGTGATACCAAATTTTATGCCATAGCAATAGAAACTTTTCACCCAAATAATTTTCACAATAAAAGGACTACATAGGACCTGCATTAAGTGGAAAGATTTTGTGATATCACTATGGTCTATGTAAAGCGATATTGGCGCTATCCTAACCTAATCCACAATGGTAATGAAATGCCTGAAAGCAGTAAAATTTATGACACACATAAAAAATTTGCGTTAATATCCTTGGGAATTTCATTTTACACTCATAATAACTAACCGTTTAAATAGCCTGCTACCACGCATAATTAACCATTCAATTGTCCAACTCGTAAACGCTTAAATAACTTAAATGGCTATAAAATATTTCACATGCCTCTTACATCAAACTGTCATTCATGATGTCACATCATCATAGTTTGTTACATTTAAAGGGGGAAGTGTACTATGTACATTGGCTTAGTGCCAAAATTTCAGTAACAATACAAATCAAATGCAAGCGCGAAGTTTTTTAAGTGAAAACTTCATCATTTTCACGGCATTTAGATGTCACAGCGCGTATTCTTCTGTGATAAATACTAATACACTTGTTTAACAAATTAAGATGAATGTTCTTATGAGAAATGTTTTCAGTTTGAAATAAATAAAATTTTTTTTTCGTCTAGACTGAAAAAACTATCATACTTTCATGTAAAATTATTTTATTACATTGGGAAAATGATTTGTTTGAATATAACAAATTATAGAGCAATAAAATATTTGATTGAATCAAACAAAAAATGGTCAAACTACATTTACCATTATTAGATCCAAATATAATATGTTTGACTCAAATAAATACATATTTGATTGCTTTATATCAAATATACATTTATTATACTCAAACAAATCGTTTTCTCAGTGTACAAATGTTGTTTCATTCTTTCTACTCTTAAGTATATAGAGACGAACTGGACCAAAAATTTTAAACTGAACATTTGATGTTCAGCTCTTCTTCTGAATTTAATAATACATGTTACCAAATTTTTTTTAAACATTTTTTAGAATTAAGACATTGGACAGTGTTTTGTTATCATTTTCATATCTTGAAAATTACTTATCTATATACAAATACACTGAACGAAAAACGTACACAATTCCAAAGTAAAACTACATTCGGTGCATGTATTTACATTAAAATACAGCCAGTGTAAAAGTTCATATTATTTATGTACAAAAACATAAAAACAATGTATAACAGACAAATTTAATTTAGTATTACATTGACCAAATGTACGTATACATATACTTCTATGTCAATGTACAGAGAATACATTTAATATATGTACTTTTCATGGAAAAAATGTATAATGTACGAAAGTTGGTTCAGTGTAGGCAAGACTGACGGACTGAATTTGATGAAATTTGGTTTGGGGATATATTGAACCCTAAAAAAGGTTATTATAAAACTTAAAGTCCTCTAAGGAGGCGTGGCACCACCCTTATTGGGGAAAACGCCATCAGGGATGAGCTGCTACACCGATTTCGATGCAAATTGGTATGGAGATAGATTGAATTCTGAGTAAAGATATTTGTTTTTAAACACTTTTGATGAAATTTGGTACAGAAATATATTGAACCCTGAGAAAAGGTATTTATTTTTAAGTGGGTGGCACCACGCCCCTAACAGGAAAATATGTTTTCTTAGCTAAGCTAATCGCCTGATTTTGATGAAATCTGGTGTAAAGATATGTATGTATGTATATTGAACTCTAAGGAAGGGGTAGATATAGGAGTAGAACAACATGGTACCATGATTTTTACACTTTTATTAATAAAATATTATAACAGCTATCACAAATAACATGCACACCTTCATCTCAATTTACTAGTAAATTAACCCATGAACTGTAGAATGGGTTTCAATAGAATATTTGACATTAACTCAGTCTCCTTTTTTAAGATTCACCTTTTTTAATTTTCACTTTTTGCTTAAAAGCATTTCTATACAGACATACATAGGTATGTTTGTATGTATGTATGTACATATATGTATGTATATCTAACAGTCGATATAATTTTACCACCGTCTGGCGAAGCGATTTTTTTTAGTGTCCTTGAATCAAAATTTTGGTATGATACAGCCTGTCGCTACTTTATAAAATAAAGTTTTTAAGATCATCTAAAACGAAGAAGTTAGATGCTACAGAAAATTTATAAAACAAAATATATATTTTTAAAAAATGTTTATGAAAAGTTCGAGACATTCAAAATACATATTAACTGTTTCATTTTGGGCGAATTTTTTTTTTGCTCGGAAAGTTTTTCGAACGACGTGCCTTAAATTTTTAGAAAAACTTAGTGGCTAATATGCATAGGGTTAGCATAAGCTCAAGAAATAAATCTAGGACGTTCGGAAATACTTCAACTTTTCACCTCGGTTGACTAAAAAAAGTTATCGAGAAGGTGTTTTCTTTTCCAACGTTTTCAAATTGATGAGAAAAAAGGCCTCAATTTTCAATATCTAATTGATCAACATACAAATAATTCATCCAACGCGGTGCCGAAGCAGTTACTTTTAGGATCACATTCTAAGGGGCGTGTAGAGTTGCTAGAGAAAATAATAAGCGAAACTTATTTTCTTTAGCAGGGAAAAAATTACTATTAAAAATCGCTGAAAAGAAGCCGTCTTTCCCAAAAAAAATTTATTTTTTTCGCCGCCAATATTGACATATCTTTTTTTTGCTCTTAACTTAAGTATATGTCTCAAAAATCGACAAACTCTCAGCTATTTGAGAAATTTTTTGATTCCTACCAAGCCCCCGGCTTTGAAAGGAAATTCCAGGCTTGACCGTACTGTCAACTTGATTATCGTTTGTTTTTATGTGATAGCTATTAGGTTTCGTTTCCAAAATCGATAATCTTACTTATCGACCTTAGCGGATACCACCCCAAGACTTACATCCTAAATATGTCCAACACCGACTTCGCTTGCCACAGTAAATTTGCATTAAAACTTCATTGCATATCTTTAAGCATCGAAGTTCACTAGTTTTGCCTAGGGAAAAAAGTTTTGCCGGTAACAGACAAGAGGAAACTCCAATTCTGAGTTAGTTTTATCGAAGTTTTATGATAAAAGATTTATCTAATTTTTATATTTGTTAAAGTGTGGGAAATTATCATTTAGATTCATGAGTGATGACTCGTAATCTGAACAGGTGTTAAGAATATATGTCCGAAACTCTGGGCTTATAAAAAGAATTACAAACAACTTTTGGTTAGACGTTTACTTTGAAAATCGTGAAAAGTTAATCTATTTTTCTACGGGGACAGTCAATGCTTCCATTGCTTGCTACATCACAAACTATCGACAAGTATGGGGATGGGGAGATCCATCCTTGACATAGGTTCAAAAAAATTTCAACAGAGTATGAGTATGGTAAATAGCATTTTTCAAAACCTCACAAGATTTTTATATATGAAAAACGTATAAGAATGCTAAAATTTTTTAATTGCACTTAAAATTATCATAATTAAAATTAAAAAGTTAACCTTACAAAGTTAGTCATCTCTCGTCCATGAATGCATTTTTTAATGCTGTGCTTTACTGATTCTGCGATAAGACAAGTGTCACCTATTCAAAACTACAATGTAGGGTATAGCGATAGAAAAAGGGCAGTTTGAGATGCCACTTAAAATAGTCGTCATACCAACTGAAGACTATAAAATACTGCGCGCATGCGCCAAAAAATAGAGCTACCAACTTGAAATATTAATAAACCTCAAAATAACATTACTCATATAATACCTATATAAATTATTAACATTCTAGGAAACTACGTTTTTAATTACCCAATACTACTCTTTTCCATTCTAATAAAAAAACGCTACATCTTCTGCGCTACCATGCCTTAGCTTTCGATTGCACTCTTTCTTTGGCAATCCACTTTTTTCACCAGCAAATCAAACCAACAGAGCAAAACAAGTTTTTCTTGGAACTTAAATGTGTTAACTGTTTAGGGGTAGTTTTTTTGCCATATTGACAACGTTGAGTTTGTTCGCCCTAAAGCCTTTTGTATGCGGCACTACAACATGATTTAGTATTCAAAATTACGCGTTACGCGCCGGATCGGAAGTTCAATGACGTGACGTTATCTCTTTTTGGTTTTTTTTTAATGTTAAAAGCATTTGGTTTTTATGCTAAAAATATATAAACAAATATTTGTTAAAAAACAACATATGTGTGTAAATGTTGTAAAAAATTTACATAACATTTCAATAAAAATAAAAAAATATTAAACTGAAAAACATAAAACGTTCCAGCTACACCTTGAACTGAAATAATTTGTCGTCTGTTTGGAATTTTCTTTTTGTTGTCTCGCTAAAGTTTTTGTCTGTCACAGCGAAACAGCTGACAAAAGATTGAAAATCCCTTGGATTTGTCTAGATGAGCATAAATTTGAAAATAGCAAATAAATTAAAAATTGTTGGAAATTTCACAAAAAATTTGTAATTTATGACAAATTTGTAAGTACGTCTATATGTATATAGTGAGAGTATTAAATCGCGTCATTAACTCTTTTGAAAGATTTTGATTTCTGAAAGCTTTTTTATGTCTGCGATGAAAACAAAAAGAACTAAAATGATTTGGAAAATGTTAATATGACTCAAAAGAAATATTTCTTAGCTTTTCTTTAGTATAAAGTAAATTTTTTTTTAGCAATTTTGAAAAATTGCTACAATATTTCTTCATCTACATGTGGTGATAGATTGATAGTCATAGATTTTGTGGTAAAACTTTGTTATAGTAAGTACATAATATAAATTTTTAAATAAACTTATTTCTAAGTTTCCGTAAAAGTATCATAAGACTACTGAGTGAGAATATCAACATATTTTTAAATTATTGGTAAATGTTTAGCAGCGCTCAAAAAGTGCTGAGAGATTATTTGTTGTTGATTTTTGCAAATTTGATTTGATAAACAGACAGTGTGCTACCACGAACATATCTGTGGCCACAAGGAATAACAGCTAAACTCGATAACATAAGTTATGTGTATATTCATATAACTTATACTGTTTCTTCTTGTCATCAAATATCGAGGTAAGGTGTTATTCCTTGTGGCCACAGATATATAGATAGGTCTGCAAATGTGGGGGTCATTTCAAAAGTAATTTTTTGTGAAGAGTTTTAATCTGGGCTCAGAATTGGTTAATCACATCAGGATGGATTTTTGAATGTGTTTGAGGTTATGTGCAGGAGTTTAAAGAAATGTTCAACTTTTTTCTACTATACGAGAGGCTGGTTGAAATCAGGAGAATGAATAATACAAAAAAATTAAATTTTCGTTCTTGTTAAAAACTTTTGCTAAGAATTTACAATGGTATTGGAAAGTGTTCGTCCAGCCCCACACACGTGGCTAAACTTAACAGCTGGCATTTTTTCTTTATCAATGTTTTGAAAAAACTTTTAAATTTTTTGAACACACTAACTGAAAGATCTAAGTAATGTATAGAAACAAGAAACTAGGTTCAAAAACTAGAGCTAATTTTCCAAAAAGTGCTAAAACCAGCTGCAGCCTCCCCTACTATATTATCTCTTCAGAATAAGTGCTAATTTGTGATTTTTTTTTTGGGAGTTATGTCCAACTAAAGATGACATGCATTTGAGCGTTTGCAATAGTGAATTACATACGGGTAACAAATTCTTTTACCAAACCAATAAACTCATTTTATTTCCAAATAGCCTTTTCAAGACTTATTTTAAAGAAAAAATATAATATTAAATGATGCATTTAGTAAAAAAGAGCTGCAAATATTTTTTAAGTCCTACACATGACTTCAAACACAACCAAAAAAGCCATTTTTAGTTTATTTAAACTTAAGTATCACAAAATACTGATGTGATGGACGAATTCTGAGGCCAGATTCTAATCCTGCGCATTAAACTTTCTTCGGAAATGATCCCCAGGTGCCCAATCATAGAACCTTGTAGAGCGGTGTAATCGGCTACACTATTGCTTTTGAACTTATCTATCATAATTTGTAACCTTCAAAACAATTCGTATGGAAAACTAAAAAGCTCGATGAGCCACCAGTAAATATTAATATTATCAGCATCAGAATTTTTCTTTCGTTTACCTGCTACTATTAAACCTGTTTGGAGAAAAAAAGATTTTAATCACCCTAATGTACAATGCTCCTTATGAATCTTCAGATCTTGAAACGAAAAAACCTAGAACAACAAAATAACTTTCGTAAGAAATATATGTATGCAAAAATTACTATAAACTTATAAACAGGGTATATAATGGGCGAAGCCGGTGACGGATTTTTGGGAGTTTTAAGTCCTGAGCTGCGGCCGTAGGCCGCCCACTTACCCTTACTCTTATGTAAAATTACTGTGACGAGCAAACCAGGTTTTGGATATATTATAGACTGTTCCATTTTTCCCTAAATGAATGCTAGTAAAACAGAAAATAATGAAATTAAAAGAAATATTTTAAATCAAAAATTGTTCTGACTGGCCAACAATTTGTCTACAAAATGGGCCGAAAGTCGATGTATTTTTCTTTTGATGGCTTTTTACAATTTCTTCAAGACATATGTTACAGATTTTCCAATGTTTTCTTGGTTTTAAAATAGTATTTTTTTTATTTATGAAACATATTTCACAAAGAGCCCCATCTGCTACAAAATGTGGGGCTATATCCGCATTTTTTTTTGGAATTATGACCCCCTTCGTGGAGTGTCACAACCCCAAACGGAAAATTTGGTATTGTGACTTCCAGAGGAGGGGACATAATCCCAAAAACTCTATTTGGGATTATGACCGCTGGGATAAGGTCACGCCACCGTGGCAAATATGGTTGGGCCTAAACTTAAAAAAAGTGCAAATGCGGCGGCTCCGCAAGCATGCTTTGCCTTATGTACCTACGACAATCGAATTCGAATGCTGCAATGGCACACAATACTCTCATTAAAATAGTTGATGTTCACATATCGTTTACACGCATCCCGTACTGTCTTCCACATACATACCTACATATACATAATAAACAAACAAACAAACAAAGGACATTTTCATCCTGCTGTGTACATGAGCGCATGTAAGAAATATTCAAGTATACATTACGATAATTGAGAACATTGTTAGCATAATTGTGCGATGATGTCATCCGGAGGCAGAGGCTACACGATGACAAAATTTTCATGAAGAAGTCATAAATTTGTTAATAATGTCAATATTAAGTTTACTGCGAATAAGTTTAAGGTATCAAATCTTCAAGAGCCTTATCGACGAAACTTAGGGTCAATAAATTCAGAAACTTAAGTTTATTTGGTTTATTGAACTTGCATATCTTGAATAAATAAGATAAATGCCAACAATTTAGCAAGAAGTTTTTTATTTGGTTTATTGTGCAGGAGGTGTGTAGTATATTTATTTTGAAGATTTTTAAAATTTAAGCATTATGATGTGATCTTAATATATAAAAAAAAGCAATTCACATTGTCGAATATATATGTATATTTTTGTAATGTAACCATTGCGACTGTCAGCAGCTTTTTAATTAAATTATCATTTTAATCACTTAATTAATCATCAAATAATTTGTTCAAATTCTGATGAAAACACAAAAGTTTTTAATGTTAACAATTCATCAAAAGTCTGTCGAATGTGTATGTGTGCATAAACTACCACACTGCACATAGGACTTATCATAAAGTGTTACATTCAAGTGTTGTTGCTGCTGCTTTTGCTGCTCAGCATACAATTTTGACACACTTTCCCAAACGCACAAACACCCTGTTATGTTGCCCTACTAAGGAAGCCCCCTAGTTAACCTCCTAAGTTAAAATTAGCTCAACAAAATGATGCTGCCTGCAAAAGCCTTTCAAAATAAAATAAAAAATTAAGAAAAAATAAACAATTCTTTTGTTTACCAGGTATTTTCTTTGGAATCTGCTTTTGTAAAATTGGAGTTTGCATGGCATGTGTGTCTTGACTTTATGTGCAACCTGCTAACGATTCATATAAATAGATGATAGTTTATGGATCTTAAAAATTATAAAAATCTTTACAAACAAAATGTTCTGGTATGTTAAATGTGTTACGTTATTATTAATGCTAACGATGGAAAGATTTCTAGCATTCCACTTGTACGCTAATATTTCAAGTTAAAACATTAAAGGACACCGCTCATTTTCTAAAAGATAAATCTATTTCTACAATTTGTTTCAAATTTGAAAAACTTCAAGTTATCACTTTGTATTACGAAAAAGGTACTTACCTTAATCGGGTTCGTGTTCTTAAAGGTACCTTATTCACGCTCAAGTGATTTTTAGCGACTATTGTTTATGGAATAAGTTATATACCTTCTTGAATGCAAAGTACCTTTTTCGTTGAAAGAAATTTATTAAATAATTAATTTTTATTGCTATTTCTTGAACATCATTTCCATTGCGCTAAAAAATAAATATTGCATAGGCTCTAATTTTTACACCCCACACTCAGGGTACAGATATTCACTTTGTCATTCCGCTTGTAATGCATAGAAGCGGGCGTGGCAGGTATAGAAAGGTGTATATATTCTTGAGCAGCGTCACAATGTGAATTGTTTTAGCCATGTTCGATCTCTAGACAAAAAGTTGTCGGAGGCGTGGCATATCGTATACAAGCAAGAACTTATGAATGGTATACTGAGAGAATCATTTAATATAATGAAACCATAGTCCACAGAAACAGTAGTTCGGAAAATCTCTAAAAAAAAATTGGATATATTTCGACAAGAAGGAGTGGCATCCTTCATAGAAGCAGACGATTAAAGACGTTATACTAAAAAATTATGAAACTGAATTGTATACAAATATAAGAAATAGTTTGGTCTAGCATCAGGAAAAATTTGATGCACTTTAACGAGAGCGAATGGCACTTCCCAAACAAGTATAATCTTCGAAAGTATATAGAGAGAACTATTTAAATAAGTGTTGCCAAATATAATATTAGTAGGTTTCTGAAACCATCCCGAACGAAGCGTGGTGGAAGAAATACCCTTTTAATAAAAATTTAAGACTTATGCGCACTTTAACTGTTAATGCAGTGTAGGGTATTTAATTTTTGGCGAGGCTTAAGATAACACTCTTATTAGCTTAATTTTTCTTTTGACATATTGATCTTAAAGGGGAAAAAAAGTATTTTGAAATACCTACATAAAATTTTGATCAAAAATTTATAGTTTTTACACAAAATATTTATTAAAAATGAATTGATTTTAAAACTGCTCTTTTCGACAATTAGGATATATACAGTCGCTCCAACCCAAAGTCGGACACCTAAGAAAAGGTTTTCCCTTGGTAAAAAATTAGGCTGCTCTATAACTGTCAACACGTTATAGAAACACCGTCCCAAAGTCAAAACATAAATCCTATAGAGAATTTATGGAAGCATCTTGATTAGGCGGAGAGCCGGCTGTAGAAAAGTCGAGTGTATAAGATTACAGCTTGAGATGTATGTCAAATGATAGAGCTCGGTGAGCTTAAACACAATATATAGGGTTGCCTTGCCAAAACCTGTCCTAAATATGGGTTGCCACCCGTTTTAATGTGGGTTGCCACCTGTTTTTTGGCCAAAGTTTTTTCATAAAAGTGCTTATGGTTTAAGATTGTAGCTTGAAATGTGTGTCAAATGATAAACCTTGATGATCTCTAATAAAATATATAATGTTGCTCAACCATAAACTTTTTTCTAAAAAAGTTTGCCCAAAGAACAGGTGGCAACCAATATTTGGGACGGGATTCGGCAAAGCAACCCTATAAATTTTATTATAGATCATCACGGTCTATCATCTGACACACATTTCAAGCTGCAATCTTAAACTTTTTTCTAAAAAATGTTGGCCCAAAAAACGGGTGGCAGCCCATATTTAAGACAGGCAAGGCAACCCTATATATTGTGTTTAGGCTCATCGAGCTCTATCATTTGACATACATTTCAAGCTGTAATCTTATAAACTTTTTATTAAAAAAAATTGCCCAAAAAACGGGTGGCAACCTATATTTAGGAAAGGCTTTGGCAAGGCAACCCTATATATTGTGTTTAAGCTCATCGAGCTCCATCATTTGACATACATTTCAAGCTGTAATCTTATACACTCGACTTTTCTACAGCCGGCTCTTGGGCTAGATCGAAAATTTCGAGAGCATACAATCAGCAAGAAAAATGGATTGAAAACGCTATTGCAGCAAGAATGGGACAATAGGGACAAAATCCAGCCAAATTTTTGCCTTTAATTTTTACTTTTTCTGTGTATTATTTAAAAATTTCAGTTCCTGTTTTTAAAAGTGGATAAAGTTTTCTTTCAAAAAAAAATTTTACTTTTTTTTCTAAATAGACCTAAGATTAAATTTTTACGAAAGGAAAAACTTTTGTTAGTTGTCCGACTTTGGCTTGGATGGCTGTATACATAACTGCGATTTTAAAATTTATTTTGATGTATTTTTTAAAATATATATGTATATGTTAAGGTTTTAACGAGTTTTTGATTGAATTTTACTTATTAAATTTTTACAAAAATTAATATAACATATCGAGAAATATACCTCAGTAAGGCAAACGATTAACAACTCCTTTGTAAAAAAGTTATCAAAATAGCGAAAGAAATAACCATTAAGAAAACGAATTTTTTTATTAAAAATCCCTTGTTACACATTTTTTTTTTTCATGTGCGAGATAAATGATTTTCAATCGACATTTTGTTTATTTTCCTTCAATATACAAAAAAAAAAGAATTAAATGCTTTGCAACACTTACTTTTGAGAATAATGAACGCATGTAAGCGTGTGAACTTGTGTAATGTTGATAAAGTCAAAAAATGTTGAAAAAGCGAAGAAGTCAAAAATGTGTAATCGAGAGGAAAAACCGTTGAAACAATCAAAAATTGTTGAAAAAACCGTATAATGTTAAAAAAGTTGTGATCCCTAGTCAGGAGGTCAGGAAAACAAATGAATATCTTCTTAGAATTAGAATTTTGGAAGATCTTATCGTCATGTTCATTTACATTACAAAATAATCCCATGTTCCAAATTTCATTTTTCTAAAATAAACTGTTTGGCTTTGGTATTGATTCTCATTCAGTCAGGACAAAGACCTAATACCTTTAGGGTACCCTAAATTGACTGGCATTTCTTTATTGTTTTCAATAAGGCCGGTTCACTGCAAGCATTTTCCAAAATTTTCAAAACAAAATAATTTGTTGACAATACAAAATCTCTCGACGATCTTAATTCTTCTAAATATCACAAAACGAGAGATTAAATAAATTAATAACTTCTTATGACGATCACTTTTGCACTGACTAGCTTACTAGGTACGAATATGAGTGAAAAAAAATTATGTCTCACGATATAATAAAACTTAAGTTAATAAAAATACCTTGTTGGCATAATATAAGCATAAATTCAGTCAATAATCAATGGCTCATTGAAATGCCGCATGCCAATTGAAACGCTCACTCTCACTCATGCAAAATGCTCACTTACGCTCGATCGCTTACCATTGAAGCGATCATGTACGCAGTTGCGATCTCTTGCATTTTCAAAGCAGATAATTGAGTGATTTTTATTTTCACATTTGTTAGTTGTGCAGCGAAAAATTTCATTTTAGATTTTATTTGCGTACGAACGAATGCGGACGTTTTTCGTTTTAGGGAAAATAAAATTGGCGCGATCTTTTTTTTTTTGTTTTGAAAAATGCGCTCATGAAAAATAATGCGGAACAGTTGTGCTATGCGCGGAAAGCTATCGTGCGCATAAAACGTGATATAAAAGCAGGCGACAAAATAAAAAAAATTTTTTTAAATAAACAAAAAAATAAAAATATTTATAGAGTTGAAAAAGATTTTGTTTTAAAGAAGAATTTAAGAAATTAGGAAAATTTATGAATGATCGTTTGTGAAGCGGTGAAATGCCATAAATTAAAATATCAAGAGATAA
Source organism: Meiosimyza platycephala (assembly GCA_963662105.1). Lineage (NCBI taxonomy): Eukaryota > Metazoa > Arthropoda > Insecta > Diptera > Lauxaniidae > Meiosimyza > Meiosimyza platycephala. Next base: position 99,434,074 of record OY759208.1, on the reverse strand, counting down.
TCTCAAGCTATTTATCAAAGTGTTTAGTGAAAAATAAATTTACATTCTTTGGTTTTTTTAAATGACAAAAAGTGAAATAAAATTTTTATAAAATATGAACTTTTCTTGACTGGAATGAGGAAACTATATATAAATAATTCATTCAGTAATGCATTTCGGAAAATCTTGATAACAACAAAAAAAAAATAATTAATATTTCATAATATTGTTATTTTTGGTTATAATGTTTTTGAACAAAAAACTTCCGTTTTTTTAGTTATATTTTTTATAAAACATAACCGTTATCTTAACTTTAATTTATTTTTTTTATAAATATGCATTATTTTGGTTTTGCAGAGTTTTAATAAAGATAAATTACTAAGCTAGTTAAGGGGGATGTATGTTTCCGTTAGATTTGTTTTTTATTTTATTTTTTTTTTTTTTCATTATTTATTTCAAATTATTCCAATATTTACGTATTTTTGGGTTTCTATTTTTCGATTTAAAATAACCGCTTTTTTTACTAAAGTTGTTTCTATCAGATATAACTGTTACATATTATTGATTTTAAATTTATGATAAGAAATCACCATTATTTTGGATTTATTTTTCAAAAACAATGACTATTTTTATTTAGACCAAAAATAATCATTAATTTTTATTTTTTTAACGGAAATAACCATTGTTTTTGATTTGGGATCTTTTGACCAAAAGTTTATATGTTCTAAAGATATAGAGGTTCAGTTCGATGTGCTCTCGGCTCACCAGGCAAAAGGAACGTTTCCGCGAATCAAAGGAATCGTTTTGGGCGAAGTTTTTTTTAAAAAAAATTTATTTGATTTACTTTAAACATAGGTTTCACTGGCTCACTCCAATAAATATGAACTGATTTCTATAATTTTGATATGTTTTATTTCATGAGCATATAGAAAATGAAAAATAACTGCGAGAGATAGACAAATTTTGAAGTTGGAGTTTTTTTCATACAAACTATATGTGCTCGCTTATGCTCTTCATATAAATTATTATACAAAGAAATTAATTATTTAGTAGTAGACTGTGATTACTACTTTCGAGTAATAGTTATTAAATAACTATTCCATAAATATCAACCTATTCCTCTAAATTAGAGTTGACATTAAAGTTTTGGAACTAAAAATCAATTAATTTGTTCTAAACTACATGTGTCACGACATTAGATTTTAAACTGTCCAAGTACATAAGTTTAATTTTTTTTTTTCATTTCCATAGAAAATTCTTGCTATATTTGGTATATTTTCTCCCACCTTTGCAATAATTTATTTTGCATTACCCGTTGCTGACAGTAGAATAGCAAAGTAGATAAAAGCGTGATAAACATGCGAGTATTCAAATGGAAATTCAAATGAGTTAATGCTGCCGTACTAGAAAACACTATCGCCATACACAAACTTTGAAGTATATAGTTTATTTTTACTTTTAAAAGTAACATTTTACATATGATATCACATCATAATACTTAGTTGGCATAAGTACAAAAATGTAGAAAATTTCATGTGACAGCAAATGATCAAATCTAATCAATCGTAACTACTTACATACAGCCAACAAAATGATAAAGAACTTTAAAAAAAAACTTTTACCACAACAGTATTTGAGGTGTTAATTTCCGAAAATTCCATTAATCTCGCATTAATCCAGCTCATCTAAGCAAATCGATTGTATGCATCGACGATCGCGATGTGACATACCTCATATACATTCTGTACGTATTATGTGAAAATAATACAGTGCATTTAATTTTTGAAATATATCAGATAACAACAACAGAGCCCGCACAACAACAACAACAACAACAAAAAATAATAATTACAACACAATATAAAAATATGCCACACGATCATCATTAAGAATGTAAATTGTAATTAGTAAAAAAAAAGTAAAGAAAAATGTGCCCAGAAATTGATTATGTGTTTGCAACATTAAAAACAACAAGAACAACAGCAGCGCCGGCAGATTGCATATGTTATTATCAGTTGAAACCATTTTATGTCAAGAGTTCAAGAAAATTTACAAATACAAAATTTATTGAAATTTTGATATTTTTAAATCTTTTTTTTTACACACATAAGTAAATTATACAATATGGACGGAAATCCCGCCAGCGTTTAGCCGCTGTTAAAATTATAGCACATTTATGTGTTCAACAGACGGGGTCAGAAGAGCGGCAATGGAAATCCGCTGTAAAAACATAATAAGAATTAAATCTATATCGGATATCCGTCGGTAGGTTATCAGTCGTACGCCGCAATTCTGTTCAATTTTATAGCATCAAGTGTGTTATAATGTTTGACAGTTTAATTCCGTTAAAGGCAATTTCCGCTTTTCCGCATAATGCGTTAAACAGAATTGGGACGGGGCGGGGAATCGGCAACGAAAACTCGCTGAAAAGAAAAAAATAGAATTAAATCTAAAAAACCGGTACCCGTCGGCAGGTTATGAGTCGTACGCCGCAATTCTGTTCAATTTCATACGATTAAGTGTGCTGTAATTTTTACAGCGAGTAATCGTTCGCGCTTTACTGACCCCGTCCCAATTCTGATCAATGCACTAACTGCTTGAAATGGAACAGAATCCTAGCAGACGACGGAGAAATCGCTACCGCTGAAGGTCAACTTATATTACATTTTCAATCAGCTGATGTCAAATTATAAAATTATGTTTGTAGTACCAATTTTAGTTCTATGAAAAGTAATTTTAATATTAAATGAGAATATATTTCATTCGAAAATATTTCAATACAATAATAATTTTTTTGTTATAACTATTACTGGATTTTCCATCGTGATTGCGTTTACTGCATTATATTGACGCAATACTTACCGTATTTTTTTGTCATTGTATTTTTGATATTTAGAGTACTTTAAAAAAGCAAGTGTTCTGTTGTGTTATGATATCAAATTTACTACAAATATCAAAAATACACAATACAAGACCAAATACTACACATCGTGAATACCGCTATAGCGTTTTAAAAGTTAAAAGGGAAGAATCGAAAACTTGGGGGAATTTAAAGATCACTCTGATGCATTGATGGTAAGCCCGTTTTAAAAGTCTGGCAGCACTGCTTCCAGCACAAAATTTGCAATCAATTGAAATTTAGAAGGCTAATGCTATGGGCTAATGTGCTTGGCAACGCTGCACCCAGTATGAAATTTGCAATCAATTGATTTCACAAGGACGATTTTTTTAATCCAAAATGAATTGCGATTGTTGTACGCAGGAAATTAAAGAAGATTTTACTTTGTATAATGACTGTGTACTACTGGCCTTGGAAGAAATTAAAAACCACTATTTATGTAATTTGAAACAATAAGGATTTCGATTGAAATGATACATTTAATTATTTTTTAGTTGTTAAAAATGTAGTCAAAAACCGAGATGAAAAATTAGCTCTGTTGCAGCTGCGCAATGAAAAACTGGTGCGTGCAGTGGAGTTACTACAAAAGGAAATGAAAAGAACAGCGCAAGCGTCACCCAGAAAACGACGCAAAGCAAATTTGACACCCTCCTTGACAATTGACTTGAGTGCGATCGGTGATCATCATGTAGAGGATTCAGCAGCCATTGACAAAACTGCCGATGATCTAAATATGGCTCTGATTGCTCTGATGCTACGCAGTGGAGTCCTCCCCACAACGAAATTATCGGTGAAACAGAAGTGCTGACCAGTTCACGTGTCTTGCACACATCATTCGACTTCAATGATGAAAATAAAAAACCAAATTCTGCAAATGTTGGTGCCGTAGTAAAAATGAATACTGATGGTTGGATTGAAAAAGGAAAAAAACCACCTTAATCGGATGTAAAGAAATCAACTCGAGTTGATCGTAACGAAAGTTTCATTAAACCTCTAGAGATGCCTAAAATGGAAAAAAAATTATCTCTAAAAAAACCAGCAAAATTAAAGCAGACACGACTACAACTGGATGTAGCACGAGGGAAGTCATCTAGCAGTGTAAGCTCATTTTGAGTAAATAGAATGTATAAGTTAAACGATCTAAAATTTTTATAAATTAAAGTTTAAGACAATTTAGCTTGGCTTAACTCTTCTACAGCATATAGTGGGCTCCGACTTAGCTCTTTCAAATCGCCATCATATTGTATTCAATGCCGGCTCCGAGCGGAGATAATTGGAAAGAAACTTTTCTTAAAAAATTAATTAAATTTGGAATTTTTGCGATCTCTGTAATCATCAGTACATTCGTGATGTCGCATTCTAGACAAAAACTAGCTTTTGGGGAAATTGTGTAGCGTATCCTAGAAATCTTTTGTTGGGACCATGTTTTTATTGTTTATAGTTATTTATTTTTTTATTAATAGAAAGATGATAACTTTTAATCCTGGGTTGCCAATATTTGAATGCACAAATTACCGGCCTTCCAAAAAAAAATTTTTATTTAAATGGTAAAATTTTTTGAGAAAATCTTTTTTTTTTGGTCAGCAATATTAAATTGTTCGTATAATGTATTACCCTCGTTGACCTTTTTTTTATGTAACAAATTTATTATGTGAAAAAAAAATAATGACAGATTTATTTTTGTGCAAAAATTGATGCTCGCAAAAAAAATATTTCCTCCAATTAACGGCATTTTGCAAAATTTTCAATTCTTACGCGGCCTACAAGATCCGTACTTTTTTTTATTTCACTAAAGAGACACATTTTTCAAAGTTATCGTCATTTGAAGTTTGTATGATAAAATTATGTAAAAAAAATTTATGAAAGGACTTTCGGACTATTCGGATAGTATGTGAGACTTTTTGTTCTACTGTATAGCTTAAGCTGCATATATCAACATGATATTGTTGGAGGAGAGGGTCTCTTGTATACATTGACGAAATTTACGGAAAAAAGGCACTTCCGCAAAGGTGCCCTTATTCCACCCACCTGCATACTTAATTGAAATTATAAATAGTTGATTTTTAAGAAAAATGCTCTCAATTAAAGACAAGCAATTTTCACTAGTTGGATCAAATGTAGCTTAAGCCTTTCACTGTTGATAAAAAAAAATCAAGCACTTCAAAATTTTTTAATTTAAAAAAAATGTATCTGGTTTACGATATTAGCAATATATTATACAAAAGAGTTTGAAAAAGAATTATAAAAATTCATTATTTATAAAGGAAATATCGACAATTTGAAGTCATTTCATAAATTTTTTTTATATACATATATAATTTTAACATACAAAGTTCAAAAGACGATAACTTCGAAAAATGTGGCTTTTCAGCGAAATAAAAAAATACAGGAGTGGTACTCTGTAAGGTGATAGTTGACTATCGCTTTTTTGATTATCGTTTTAGAAAGCAACATCTAAATAGCTATCTCATAAAAGCAAGTGATAATACAAGTTCCCTTTCTTTCGCCTTAACCTATTTTTTCTTCTGTATTTAAAGTCGGATTCAACATTTTGTGAAGAAGTAATCGGCGATAGTTCAAATCCACACAAGCAAACAAAACCAACACGTAGTTGGTTGCTGAGGTAAGTTTAACGTTTTATATTTACCACAGCACAATTCTATCAATACTTTACTAATTCTTGCTAAGATTACAGAACAAACAACAGCGGCGTAAACTTAAGTAGCAAAGAAGAACGGAACAGCCAGACTGATATGTCTTGCATTAAATTTAACAGCGACGACGATGAATATTTTGAAAACGTTTTTAAATACGCACAGAATATAACAACAACGAACAATGAAACGTCTTGTAAAAACTCTTCGTCTACAGTAGAATTAGCAAAATTTCGGCTTTCGGCAAGTAGCCCCGAAAAAGCTCCTCACTACGCTGATAAGAGAGAAGAAAACAATGAGTCCACCTTAGAGAGTGTCATGATTTTAACACCAGCTACACAAGATATTATTTTCTTAGATGATAGTTGCATAAATACACATATAGAATCCATGGACTTGGTGCAGGATTTATTAAAACGTGGTGATGAAAGCTTGGAACATTTAAGGCGCATTGAAAATGAAAAGTGAGTTTTTATTTTAAACAATAACATATTGAAAAACTAATAAGTTGTGTATAATAATACTAATAAGTACATATTACACTTATGGTTTTTTTATAGGATAAAAAAGTTACAGAAAATCGCTAGCACTGTTAGTTGCCAAAACCAAGTAGCGACAAAACCGCAGATATATCCATCTAAATTGAGTTTAAATAAGTTACCAACACCTCCCAAAGCAATTATAAAAGAACTAATCCCCATAATTGCGCCTACAGCTGCTAAAATCAAATTAGAAAAAACAACACAATCGAAAGTTGCTCCAAATGTTGCTGCATCTAAAAGCGAATTTAATGCAAACACCGACGAATCCAAGGACTTAATGCCGCAGCCTTTTATTGTAAAAAAAGAATGCAACACAGCTGAAAGCAATGTTATAAATCCGGGACTCCAAAAAAAATTAAGCATCAAGGAGAAATTTAATATAGACTGCAGAGATTGTCAACAGGTAGGGCCGGATAAGACTTCAATGGTAATGTAAATCTTTATAACTGTTATGTAGTTCTATTGTAGTATATCGAATTCTTGGGTGCAGCTATGAGTGATGAAGAGATAGTTGCGCATTTGCAACGTTGTACACGCCATCAGGCACGTGATGTTACAGGCAACCAAACACCTGAGGGCTTTTGGGATCCATTTATGCCAACATTTGAAACCAATGATCCACGTAATGAAACGCTAATCGATGTACGTTTTTGTGATAAAAAGAAATAAACATCAAATTGATTGTTAGCCACCGTTCAGATCATTTAACAGAATGAAGCCTTGAAATTGGACTTATTAGCAATGAAAATTTTTATGATATATGTATTTTTTTTCGTATAGAAGCATATCTGTTCTTTATAAACCATTATTTTGGTGATGTCAACGATTCCTTTTATTACATAAAATAATTAAAATGTATTACATATATATAAATATGTATATATAATATCAGTTAAGGCATATTAATAAAATTTAAAGTTTTTCTTAAAAATAACTGACGATTTTTTACAAATTTCCACGTTTTTCCTGCTCCATTTCAATAGCTGTAAAAAGCGCCTTAAAGTTGCCGGCGCCAAATCCCTGCGAATAAATAAAAAAGAAACATTAATAACCAAAATTTGTGTACAACGACAAAATTGATTATTAGCAAATGAGATATATGTAAGAAGTAATGTTAAAATATAAACGTGACGTACAATCATCACTTAATCCTTAGTAATATCTCAAATCAGATCTTTGACCCACATATCGTGCTCTTTTTCAAAAGAAGTAAGTGTCTTATTTATAGTTATATATTTTTTCAATTTTTTAATTTAACTTACATTATGATTGTGACGCTGTATAACTTCTAAGAACAGCGTTGGTCTGTCCTGCATATTTTTGGCAAAGATTTGTAAAAGGTAACCTTCTTCATCATAATCAATTAAAATATTAAGTTCCTTTAAAATTTTCATATCCTCCTTAACTTTAGTGCGTGATTGCTTTAAATTCTCTTGCAGTATGTCATAATACGAATCTGGTATACTTAAAAACTCCATGCCACGTGCCCGCAAATTACGTATAGCACTGATGATATCGCTGGTATTCAGTGCAATATGTTGCACGCCAGCTCCACCATAAAATTCCACGTATTCTTGTATTTGTGATTTTCTCTTGCCCTTCGCTGGTTCATTTATAGGCATTTTAACATCTTCTTCATAGTTGGCCATTACAATCGAACGTAATGCTGAGTATTCTGTGTGAATTTGTGAATCATCCACAGACCAGAAACGATGAAATTGTAAAATGCGCTCATACCAAGAAGCAACGCTTTCCATTTCTAAATCTGGTTGATTGCCCACAACATGATCGATAAAGTTCAGCTTAGTTGGTGGTAAGTGTGCAAGCAAAACATCACTAGGTTGTGACTTGAAGCCGGGCAAGAAGGGTCCACCATAGTTGCTACGATCAACAAAAGTGTGAGTGGTATCACCGTACTGAAAGTGAAAATAAATAAGAAATCAAAATCTATTTCAGTGAATTTAATGCGTAAAGTGGTAATGTATATTTTTGCGCTCAAAACTATTTTATAGTTTGAATAAATATCGGCTATAACTAACACCGAAACCGAAGTATCCAAGTTATTGGAAAATATTTTTAAAAAATTACGTATTAATTTAATCCAATAACTTCATACTCTGTTATCTTCAGTTTGAAGGAACTTATGCTCTGTATATCTTTATCCCTTTATATATGGTCACAAAAAGTATCATGCCAGTTTTTAAAAGCCTTACCGTTTTTATTGTAGCAAAACGCACACTACCAAATTCATCCTTCTCTTCCCATATTTCACGCACAACCTCAGCACCACGTTCTTTTGCAATACTGAAAATACTATCGAGATCCTCTACTTCGAATGCTACATCTTTGACGCCATCACCATGCTTCATTAAATGTTCACCATGCTCCTCATCATCTGCATTGTAGGCAGATACCAAAACGAAAACAATGCGATTTTGTTTTACCGCATGCTTAGCATAACGACGATGTCCTGTCTCAAGTCCTTGATAACCGAAGGGCGTGAAACCCATCCGGGTGGTGTAAAAACTAGCAGCTTGTTTGGCATTGCCAACGTAAAAGGTTAAATGATCGAAACTAAGAAATCTACCTGTTGCTGGCTGAAATAGAAATACATTGCTTTTATCAGTATTTAAAAGATACATAAAAAACGTTGATATTACCTTTTGTCCCTTGTCAGTATATGTGGTCTGCAATACACAAAATCAAAGGCAAAATTATTAAAGAATCGTTAAAGGCGATGTCTTAAATATATGATGCCTTAAAAATATAAGCAAGTACATGATAGTAAAAGAATACGATATCCATCATATATTTTCTGCAGATTTCAAAAAGAACCATGGAAAAATAGATTTCAATAGATTTAGAAATATTGCCAAGTCAATCGAATTTTCAAATAGAATATTTAAGAAGGCCTGAGCACTTCATCAAAAATACGGTTGGTTTTAAAAAAACTATATTAAAAACATAAAACCAAAAGCTCAATTATGGCAAACTGACCTGCTTAGGACGATTACTTAGGATATGGTGGCCCCGATCAATCTCAAATCATAAACTTCGTTTGGCATAGCCTATCTCAACTGAGATTATGAAAAAACGATGGCAATAGATATCTAGGCAGGGTTGCCAAGTGGGCGCTTTTGATGCGATCAGGACGTTAAAGCCGTAGGCCGTGTAGGAATCGGAAAATTTCGCAGAAAGCCGTTAATTGGAGGTAAAAGCCGTTAATTAGAGGTAAAATTCTTTCTATTCAAGCAAAGAAAAATGAAAAAAAGCCCACACGATCAGGACAGACGCAAGAAAAACTTTTCGATCAGTGCCTTGGTGAAACCCACAGTTAGACAGATGCAGATTCAGCACATCATGAAGCCAAATGATAGAAAGTAATATGTCAAAAATCGGAACGAAATAACAACGGAAGTTTTGTTGAGGCATAATGAAGTTGTAGAATAGTAGTAGCAGTTATTTCCATATACTTCCAAGTATCACAAATTTAAGAGATATTTTACACTATAATAGCACCTATGAAAAAATGCTACCTCACTTTTGTTAAAATTTCTCTTAGCTACAGAAACTTCCAGCACTGTTGCTTTGAATTATTCCCAATAAAAATTATTTGTCGCCTGGTCCAACAATATTAATTTCTTCAAAAAAAAAAAAAAATTGTTTTCGACAGTAAGAGCATAAATAAACTCAATTGCAATCAATTGTGTTTCTGGTCCTTTGCGATAATTATTTTATCACATGTACATGAAATTCGGCCACGTGTATGGAATTTGTTTAAAAATTTACAGAAAAATATTTATTTATTTTTAATTTTCCAAAACTCTGTTTTCAAAAAGAATCAGTGTTCTTAAATTTTTATATTTAATATTTTTTTTTGAGAAAATATCACATCTATTATTAAACTATCACAAAAGAAAAAAACACTTGCCATTATCACTTTCCAACTGCGGTGTTTAAAAAATTCTTAGCTTTATCAAGAGGTATCTTAAGTGAAACTAAAACGATCTTTCAATTTTAGCTTGGCTTTTATAGCTTCAGCTACTAATAATATGTACATACTATGATCGGTGAGTCTCCACCTGTTCTAAATAATGAATTGCAAAAATCCTGTATTGCTCGTGTCAGTGATATTTGTTGCCAATAAAATTTAAAATATTTAAATCTGAAAAACTTGTATTTTGTTTATCTCGTTTGTACATATAGCGCCTGTTAATTTGTTGTTGTAGGTGACATGTAGTTACGTATGTATATCAGCGCATAAAGAAATTCCAAAAGCTGGAAATTCGAAAAAAAAGTCACCTCGAATATTTTATTCATAAAAATAGTTTATTCAATCCGTTAACTTTTTTATACCATGATATGGCTTCAAAATTAGATTTTGATAAAAGTTTTTTTTATAATTTCATCATTTAGGAGTCTCTTGACATGAAAAAAAAAACAACTAATAAAATTTTTCTTTGTAAAATTGTTTTTTTAAATTATCTCGGATTTTTTATTGAAAGAGCCGATAAATTAAATAGTGAGGAATCGACTCATTTATACCAAAAAAAAGTTTTGAATTTAAATAGTTGTTATCTCCTATGTTATTGAACTTTTCATATGTTTTGTTTTGGCAAAATGAACTAAACGATAGTAATTTGAAAAGTAAAAGCTCTAATCTATGAATATGCTACCTGTCTAGTTTGGTACTTTCAAGAGGGTATGTGAGTCTCAATTTTTTTACACATTTTTTTTTCAAATTATCATAACTTAAATTCTTAAATTAAGGTCTATAAATAAAAAATTACCGATTGCCTTCAATTTAATTCAGCATTTCCCCGATTCAAATATTTTACATATTAGCGATCGTTTCCACGATGATTTACAGAGGCCGCAAATCCAGCTGCCCTTAAGTGTTCCACTCCGATGTGATGTGTGCAATATTTCGCCATTTGATTTCGATGGAAATCGAGTCTTGCTGGCATCTAATTAGCAATTCGACATTGAAGATTGACCTAAGGCTGCAAATTTTCAGATTTCGGTCAAGACGTTAAAAAAAACTGGCTTCACAATCTGACTCAAAGATTTTGAGCTTCATTGTCGTTAACAGAAGCGAAGATTGTCAGGCATTACAAACCATAGGTGATTTTCACTTTGTTAATTCGACCACGTCATCAAGTGTTAAGATGATGAACAAACTTTAGGTTTAATCAATATTATTTTAAACCTACTACTTCCAAAATAGATATATCACCAGTAAATTAGATCTAACAATTAGTGGTAATATATAAGCATAAGCAATTTCTTTCATATCAAAAACAGCAATACAGTCGAAGAAGGTTAAATACTTGTATAACGAAGTTTGGCTCACATGTCCATCACAATATTGAGACAAGTATTTGTTTGATCACGATCTATTCTGGCGAAAAACTGCCAGTTGATTCCACATGATCCTGAAATAAAATTTAAAAATTAATTAAAAAAACTAATAAAGAAACTTCGTAAATATTTTAGTTCTTTTTTTTGAAACATCTTCTGTTGTTTTTTTAAAAGTATATTTACTTAATGCTCTATTGTTTCATAATAAGGAATAATTTCATACATTTCTAGCAATTGCATTTTTAAAAACAACATTCACATACATTTACATTGAATTTAGAAGAAATTGATACCTTAGCACATACCACAACAGAGTTTCTAAGCCGAGCCACCCCCACAAAATTTGAAACGAATTTTTTTAATAAAAATTATGTCTACTATAAATTCACTATAGGGTATTTAATTTTTGACCAGACCAAAGATTACACCCTAACTAGTTTTCAAATCAAAATAAAATGCAAATGGCCAACAACTTTAGATAAATAATTAATTAGCTAAATCGAAGGCAGAACAAAAAACGCAAGTCACATTGCAGCTAACTTGCGGCAAACTCGTCAATGGGTTGTCAGTGTCGTTGCCAGCGCTTCGGTTGTCAATTTATTTCTTTTACACCTGTTTTTCTGGTCTGTTGCTTGCCATAGCTTCTAATCACCAGGCCAAAACATAAACGAGCCCCCAAAAATTCTACTGCAGGAAGGCAGGAGCAGCAGCAACAAATTGCAAATCGCTGAAAAATTTACATAGAAAACTGGTAGAGTGAGATAAACATGTTGTTGTTGTTGACACAGTAGAGTGTTGATGTTGCTGTTGCTGTCGTTTGTTATTATTTACATTAACTTTGTAATTATTTTATGTTTTTCTTTTTTCAGATCAAGTTATTATAAATTATTACTTTTTGTATAAAATTATACTGTAGCAACTCAAATGACTATTATTTGTTTACAAGGATATGCGTATCATATTTAGTTTGAGATATACAAACCTTACTACTACGGTTATTGACACAATAAAAAAGTTACTTAAATTGAATACAAAATAAAATTATTTATACATACATATATCTAAAAAACAATATATCCAAAGTCAGTTCGATGGTTTTGTTTTTAATAAATGTTGCAATGTTTGTATGATACGATTCCTTCAAATATTTTTACAGTGAACAGAATTGTGTGGTCTATATATAAGCTCTCTCAGTAGCTATAAGTTTCCTGGACCGATCTGATGAATTATTTCAGGGACAAGTTTGTTTTTGTTAGTGATAACGTTAAATAGTAGTAGGATAATTTAATTAACTGGTTACATACGTAACTATGTACAGTGAAACCTGGTTAAGCGGTACCTGAATCAGTGGGAAACCTCTACTAGTGAGACTAGAGTTCAAAGTCCCAGCACTTTAGCATCAAAATACCTCTATTACTGGGATCATTAAACCTCTATATGTGTGATATGATTTTTGAACTTTTTTTGCGTTTTCGTCTCTATAACATGGGCTTTTCCCTCTATAACTGGGACTGTTTAGAAATAACCTCTATAAGTGGGAAATAATATTTATGTGTATATAATTTGTTATTTTGAATTTGAATATGCACGTTTTATCGGTCTGAGTAGGGTTATTTGGGAAACTGTGTAAATGGGAACATCTTTAATTGAGACACAAATTTTGGTCCCTTGGAGATCCCAGTTATCCAGGTTTCACTGTATATATATTTTTTTTCGTTATATTCTTATTCGTAAGGAATCGTTTACGTCTACGTAATAGCGCAAAAGAAGAGGAATGGCAGTTACACGAGTGCGAGGGTTTGAGGCTTGTTTGTGATAGTTCCAATTTTTTTATGTGATTGAAACTTGTGTCGAAATTGAGTTTGGTAATGGAAAATCATTAGTTAATACTTAAATGCGCATATAGCAAATCTTTCTTACTTCTTTATTCTACCATTTTGTTTTTAATTTTTTTAATATAAAAGTAGAAAGCTCTAACTTCAAACAAAGCAAGAAAAGGGGCTATAATAATTTCCAATTCTGTAAATCACTACATAAAATTTAACAAACATAATTTTTTCTAATTCTCACTAGTTATTTAATAATAATTTTTTTTACTCAAACAGCTAAGAAGGCTAATAGCTGCAGTAGCTAAGTCCTATTATTATTATTATATTTTCACTTCTTGCCTTGCTCTTACTAGAAGTAGGATAAAATACTTTAGTGAACCCTTTTTCACATCCTTGAAAAAACTTTCAAACATACATCTAGTGATACCAAATTTTATGCCATAGCAATAGAAACTTTTCACCCAAATAATTTTCACAATAAAAGGACTACATAGGACCTGCATTAAGTGGAAAGATTTTGTGATATCACTATGGTCTATGTAAAGCGATATTGGCGCTATCCTAACCTAATCCACAATGGTAATGAAATGCCTGAAAGCAGTAAAATTTATGACACACATAAAAAATTTGCGTTAATATCCTTGGGAATTTCATTTTACACTCATAATAACTAACCGTTTAAATAGCCTGCTACCACGCATAATTAACCATTCAATTGTCCAACTCGTAAACGCTTAAATAACTTAAATGGCTATAAAATATTTCACATGCCTCTTACATCAAACTGTCATTCATGATGTCACATCATCATAGTTTGTTACATTTAAAGGGGGAAATGTACTATGTACATTGGCTTAGTGCCAAAATTTCAGTAACAATACAAATCAAATGCAAGCGCGAAGTTTTTTAAGTGAAAACTTCATCATTTTCACGGCATTTAGATGTCACAGCGCGTATTCTTCTGTGATAAATACTAATACACTTGTTTAACAAATTAAGATGAATGTTCTTATGAGAAATGTTTTCAGTTTGAAATAAATAAAATTTTTTTTTCGTCTAGACTGAAAAAACTATCATACTTTCATGTAAAATTATTTTATTACATTGGGAAAATGATTTGTTTGAATATAACAAATTATAGAGCAATAAAATATTTGATTGAATCAAACAAAAACTGGTCAAACTACATTTACCATTATTAGATCCAAATATAATATGTTTGACTCAAATAAATACATATTTGATTGCTTTATATCAAATATACATTTATTATACTCAAACAAATCGTTTTCTCAGTGTACAAATGTTGTTTCATTCTTTCTACTCTTAAGTATATAGAGACGAACTGGACCGAAAATTTTAAACTGAACATTTGATGTTCAGCTCTTCTTCTGCATTTAATAATACATGTTACCAAATTTTTTTTAAACATTTTTTAGAATTAAGACATTGGACAGTGTTTTGTTATCATTTTCATATCTTGAAAATTACTTATCTATATACAAATACACTGAACGAAAAACGTACACAATTCCAAAGTAAAACTACATTCGGTGCATGTATTTACATTAAAATACAGCCAGTGTAAAAGTTCATATTATTTATGTACAAAAACATAAAAACAATGTATAACAGACAAATTTAATTTAGTATTACATTGACCAAATGTACGTATACATATACTTCTATGTCAATGTACAGAGAATACATTTAATATATGTACTTTTCATGGAAAAAATGTATAATGTACGAAAGTTGGTTCAGTGTAGGCAAGACTGACGGACTGAATTTGATGAAATTTGGTTTGGGGATATATTGAACCCTAAAAAAGGTTATTATAAAACTTAAAGTCCTCTAAGGAGGCGTGGCACCACCCTTATTGGGGAAAACGCCATCACGGCTGAGCTGCTACGCCGATTTCGATGCAAATTGGTATGGAGATAGATTGAATTCTGAGTAAAGATATTTGTTTTTAAACACTTTTGATGAAATTTGGTATAGAAATATATTGAACCCTGAGAAAAGGTATTTATTTTTAAGTGGGTGGCACCACGCCCCTAACAGGAAAATATGTTTTCTTAGCTAAGCTAATCGCCTGATTTTGATGAAATCTGGTGTAAAGATATGTATGTATGTATATTGAACTCTAAGGAAGGGGTAGATATAGGAGTAGAACAACATGATACCATGATTTTTACACTTTTATTAATAAAATATTATAACAGCTATCACAAATAACATGCACACCTTCATCTCAATTTACTAGTAAATTAACCCATGAACTGTAGAATGGGTTTCAATAGAATATTTGACATTAACTCAGTCTCCTTTTTTAAGATTCACCTTTTTTAATTTTCACTTTTTGCTTAAAAGCATTTCTATACAGACATACATAGGTATGTTTGTATGTATGTATGTACATATATGTATGTATATCTAACAGTCGATATAATTTTACCACCGTCTGGCGAAGCGATTTTTTTTAGTGTCCTTGAATCAAAATTTTGGTATGATACAGCCTGTCGCTACTTTATAAAATAAAGTTTTTAAGATCATCTAAAACGAAGAAGTTAGATGCTACAGAAAATTTATAAAACAAAATATATATTTTTAAAAAATGTTTATGAAAAGTTCGAGACATTCAAAATACATATTAACTGTTTCATTTTGGGCGAATTTTTTTTTTGCTCGGAAAGTTTTTCGAACGACGTGCCTTAAATTTTTAGAAAAACTTAGTGGCTAATATGCATAGGGTTAGCATAAGCTCAAGAAATAAATCTAGGACGTTCGGAAATACTTCAACTTTTCACCTCGGTTGACTAAAAAAAGTTATCGAGAAGGTGTTTTCTTTTCCAACGTTTTCAAATTGATGAGAAAAAAGGCCTCAATTTTCAATATCTAATTGATCAACATACAAATAATTCATCCAACGCGGTGCCGAAGCAGTTACTTTTAGGATCACATTCTAAGGGGCGTGTAGAGTTGCTAGAGAAAATAATAAGCGAAACTTATTTTCTTTAGCAGGGAAAAAGTTACTATTAAAAATCGCTGAAAAGAAGCCGTCTTTCCCAAAAAAAATTTATTTTTTTCGCCGGCAATATTGACATATCTTTTTTTTGCTCTTAACTTAAGTATATGTCTCAAAAATCGACAAACTCTCAGCTATTTGAGAAATTTTTTGATTCCTACCAAGCCCCCGGCTTTGAAAGGAAATTCCAGGCTTGACCGTACTGTCAACTTGATTATCGTTTGTTTTTATGTGATAGCTATTAGGTTTCGTTTCCAAAATCGATAATCTTACTTATCGACCTTAGCGGATACCACCCCAAGACTTACATCCTAAATATGTCCAACACCGACTTCGCTTGCCACAGTAAATTTGCATTAAAACTTCATTGCATATCTTTAAGCATCGAAGTTCACTAGTTTTGCCTAGGGAAAAAAGTTTTGCCGGTAACAGACAAGAGGAAACTCCAATTCTGAGTTAGTTTTATCGAAGTTTTATGATAAAAGATTTATCTAATTTTTATATTTGTTAAAGTGTGGGAAATTATCATTTAGATTCATGAGTGATGACTCGTAATCTGAACAGGTGTTAAGAATATATGTCCGAAACTCTGGGCTTATAAAAAGAATTACAAACAACTTTTGTTAGACGTTTACTTTGAAAATCGTGAAAAGTTAATCTATTTTTCTACGGGGACAGTCAATGCTTCCATTGCTTGCTACATCACAAACTATCGACAAGTATGGGGATGGGGAGATCCATCCTTGACATAGGTTCAAAAAAATTTCAACAGAGTATGAGTATGGTAAACAGCATTTTTCAAAACCTCACAAGATTTTTATATATGAAAAACGTATAAGAATGCTAAAATTTTTTAATTGCACTTAAAATTATCATAATTAAAATTAAAAAGTTAACCTTACAAAGTTAGTCATCTCTCGTCCATGAATGCATTTTTTAATGCTGTGCTTTACTGATTCTGCGATAAGACAAGTGTCACCTATTCAAAACTACAATGTAGGGTATAGCGATAGAAAAAGGGCAGTTTGAGATGCCACTTAAAATAGTCGTCATACCAACTGAAGACTATAAAATACTGCGCGCATGCGCCAAAAAATAGAGCTACCAACTTGAAATATTAATAAACCTCAAAATAACATTACTCATATAATACCTATATAAATTATTAACATTCTAGGAAACTACGTTTTTAATTACCCAATACTACTCTTTTCCATTCTAATAAAAAAACGCTACATCTTCTGCGCTACCATGCCTTAGCTTTCGATTGCACTCTTTCTTTGGCAATCCACTTTTTTCACCAGCAAATCAAACCAACAGAGCAAAACAAGTTTTTCTTGGAACTTAAATGTGTTAACTGTATAGGGGTAGTTTTTTTGCCATATTGACAACGTTGAGTTTGTTCGCCCTAAAGCCTTTTGTATGCGGCACTACAACATGATTTAGTATTCAAAATTACGCGTTACGCGCCGGATCGGAAGTTCAATGACGTGACGTTATCTCTTTTTGGTTTTTTTTTTAATGTTAAAAGCATTTGGTTTTTATGCTAAAAATATATAAACAAATATTTGTTAAAAAACAACATATGTGTGTAAATGTTGTAAAAAATTTACATAACATTTCAATAAAAATAAAAAAATATTAAACTGAAAAACATAAAACGTTCCAGCTACACCTTGAACTGAAATAATTTGTCGTCTGTTTGGAATTTTCTTTTTGTTGTCTCGCTAAAGTTTTTGTCTGTCACAGCGAAACAGCTGACAAAAGATTGAAAATCCCTTGGATTTGTCTAGATGAGCATAAATTTGAAAATAGCAAATAAATTAAAAATTGTTGGAAATTTCACAAAAAATTTGTAATTTATGACAAATTTGTAAGTACGTCTATATGTATATAGTGAGAGTATTAAATCGCGTCATTAACTCTTTTGAAAGATTTTGATTTCTGAAAGCTTTTTTATGTCTGCGATGAAAACAAAAAGAACTAAAATGATTTGGAAAATGTTAATATGACTCAAAAGAAATATTTCTTAGCTTTTCTTTAGTATAAAGTAAATTTTTTTTTAGCAATTTTAAAAAATTGCTACAATATTTCTTCATCTACATGTGGTGATAGATTGATAGTCATAGATTTTGTGGTAAAACTTTGTTATAGTAAGTACATAATATAAATTTTTAAATAAACTTATTTCTAAGTTTCCGTAAAAGTATCATAAGACTACTGAGTGAGAATATCAACATATTTTTAAATTATTGGTAAATGTTTAGCAGCGCTCAAAAAGTGCTGAGAGATTATTTGTTGTTGATTTTTGCAAATTTGATTTGATAAACAGACAGTGTGCTACCACGAACATATCTGTGGCCACAAGGAATAACAGCTAAACTCGATAACATAAGTTATGTGTATATTCATAGAACTTATACTGTTTCTTCTTGTCATCAAATATCGAGGTAAGGTGTTATTCCTTGTGGCCACAGATATATAGATAGGTCTGCAAATGTGGGGGTCATTTCAAAAGTAATTTTTTGTGAAGAGTTTTAATCTGGGCTCAGAATTGGTTAATCACATCAGGATGGATTTTTGAATGTGTTTGAGGTTATGTGCAGGAGTTTAAAGAAATGTTCAACTTTTTTCTACTATACGAGAGGCTGGTTGAAATCAGGAGAATGAATAATACAAAAAAATTAAATTTTCGTTCTTGTTAAAAACTTTTGCTAAGAATTTACAATGGTATTGGAAAGTGTTCGTCCAGCCCCACACACGTGGCTAAACTTAATAGCTGGCATTTTTTCTTTATCAACGTTTTGAAAAAACTTTTAAATTTTTTGAACACACTAACTAAAATATCTAAGTAATGTATAGAAACAAGAAACTAGGTTCAAAAACTAGAGCTAATTTTCCAAAAAGTGTTAAAACCAGCTGCAGCCTCCCCTACTATATTATCTCTTCAGAATAAGTGCTAATTTGTGATTTTTTTTTTGGGAGTTATGTCCAACTAAAGATGACATGCATTTGAGCGTTTGCAATAGTGAATTACATACGGGTAACAAATTCTTTTACCAAACCAATAAACTCATTTTATTTCCAAATAGCCTTTTCAAGACTTATTTTAAAGAAAAAATATAATATTAAATGATGCATTTAGTGAAAAAGAGCTGCAAATATTTTTTAAGTCCTACACATGACTTCAAACACAACCAAAAAAGCCATTTTTAGTTTATTTAAACTTAAGTATCACAAAATACTGATGTGATGGACGAATTCTGAGGCCAGATTCTAATCCTGCGCATTAAACTTTCTTCGGAAATGATCCCCAGGTGCCCAACCATAGAACCTTGCAGAGCTGTGTAATCGGATACACTATTGCTTTTGAACTTATCTATCATAATTTGTAACCTCCAAAACAATTCGTATGGAAAACTAAAAAGCTCGATGAGCCACCAGTAAATATTAATATTATGAGCTCTAAATGCATCAGAATTGTTCTTTCGTTTACCTGCTACTATTAAACCTGTTTGGAGAAAAAAAAGATTTTAATCACCGTAATGTACAATGCTCCTTATGAATCTTCAGATCTTGAAACGAAAAAACCTAGAACAGCAAAATAACTTTCGTAAGAAATATATGTATGCAAAAATTACTATAAACTTATAAACAGGGTATATAATGGGCGAAGCCGGTGCCGGATTTTTGGGAGTTTTAAGTCCTGAGCTGCGGCCGTAGGCCGCCCACTTACCCTTACTCTTATGTAAAATTACTGTGACGAGCAAACCAGGTTTTGGATATATTTTAGACTGTTCCATTTTTCCCTAAATGAATGCTAGTAAAACAGAAAATAATGAAATTAAAAGAAATATTTTAAATCAAAAATTGTTCTGACTGGCCAACAATTTGTCTACAAAATGGGCCCAAAGTCGATGTATTTTTCTTTTGATGGCTTTTTACAATTTCTTCAAGACATATGTTACAGATTTTCCAATGTTTTCTTGGTTTTAAAATAGTATTTTTTTTATTTATGAAACATATTTCACAAAGAGCCCCATCTGCTACAAAATGTGGGGCTATATCCGCATTTTTTTTTTGGAATTATGACCCCCTTCGTGGAGTGTCACAACCCCAAACGGAAAATTTGGTATTGTGACTTCCAGAGGAGGGGACATAATCCCAAAAACTCTATTTGGGATTATGACCGCTGGGATAAGGTCACGCCACCGTGGCAAATATGGTTGGGCCTAAACTTAAAAAAAGTGCAAATGCGGCGGCTCCGCAAGCATGCTTTGCCTTATCTACGACAATCGAATTCGAATGCTGCAATGGCACACAATACTCTCATTAAAATAGTTGATGTTCACATATCGTTTACACGCATCCCGTACTGTCTTCCACATACATACCTACATATACATAATAAACAAACAAACAAACAAAGGACATTTTCATCCTGCTGTGTACATGAGCGCATGTAAGAAATATTCAAGTATACATTACGATAATTGAGAACATTGTTAGCATAATTGTGCGATGATGTCATCCGGAGGCAGAGGCTACACGATGACAAAATTTTCATGAAGAAGTCATAAATTTGTTAATAATGTCAATATTAAGTTTACTGCGAATAAGTTTAAGGTATCAAATCTTCAAGAGCCTTATCGACGAAACTTAGGGTCAATAAATTCAGAAACTTAAGTTTATTTGGTTTATTGAACTTGCATATCTTGAATAAATAAGATAAATGCCAACAATTTAGCAAGAAGTTTTTTATTTGGTTTATTGTGCAGGAGGTGTGTAGTATATTTATTTTGAAGATTTTTAAAATTTAAGCATTATGATGTGATCTTAATATATAAAAAAAAGCAATTCACATTGTCGAATATATATGTATATTTTTGTAATGTAACCATTGCGACTGTCAGCAGCTTTTTAATTAAATTATCATTTTAATCACTTAATTAATCATCAAATAATTTGTTCAAATTCTGATGAAAACACAAAAGTTTTTAATGTTAACAATTCATCAAAAGTCTGTCGAATGTGTATGTGTGCATAAACTACCACACTGCACATAGGACTTATCATAAAGTGTTACATTCAAGTGTTGTTGCTGCTGCTTTTGCTGCTCAGCATACAATTTTGACACACTTTCCCAAACGCACAAACACCCTGTTATGTTGCCCTACTAAGGAAGCCCCCTAGTTAACCTCCTAAGTTAAAATTAGCTCAACAAAATGATGCTGCCTGCAAAAGCCTTTCAAAATAAAATAAAAAATTAAGAAAAAATAAACAATTCTTTTGTTTACCAGGTATTTTCTTTGGAATCTGCTTTTGTAAAATTGGAGTTTGCATGGCATGTGTGTCTTGACTTTATGTGCAACCTGCTAACGATTCATATAAATAGATGATAGTTTATGGATCTTAAAAATTATAAAAATCTTTACAAACAAAATGTTCTGGTATGTTAAATGTGTTACGTTATTATTAATGCTAACGATGGAAAGATTTCTAGCATTCCACTTGTACGCTAATATTTCAAGTTAAAACATTAAAGGACACCGCTCATTTTCTAAAAGATAAATCTATTTCTACAATTTGTTTCAAATTTGAAAAACTTCAAGTTATCACTTTGTATTACGAAAAAGGTACTTACCTTAATCGGGTTCGTGTTCCTAAAGGTACCTTATTCACGCTCAAGTGATTTTTAGCGACTATTGTTTATGGAATAAGTTATATACCTTCTTGAATGCAAAGTACCTTTTTCGTTGAAAGAAATTTATTAAATAATTAATTTTTATTGCTATTTCTTGAACATCATTTCCATTGCGCTAAAAAATAAATATTGCATAGGCTCTAATTTTTACACCCCACACTCAGGGTACAGATATTCACTTTGTCATTCCGCTTGTAATGCATAGAAGCGGGCGTGGCAGGTATAGAAAGGTGTATATATTCTTGAGCAGCGTCACAATGTGAATTGTTTTAGCCATGTTCGATCTCTAGACAAAAAGTTGTCGGAGGCGTGGCATATCGTATACAAGCAAGAACTTATGAATGGTATACTGAGAGAATCATTTAATATAATGAAACCATAGTCCACAGAAACAGTAGTTCGGAAAATCTCTAAAAAAAAATTGGATATATTTCGACAAGAAGGAGTGGCATCCTTCATAGAAGCAGACGATTAAAGACGTTATACTAAAAAATTATGAAACTGAATTGTATACAAATATAAGAAATAGTTTGGTCTAGCATCAGGAAAAATTTGATGCACTTTAACGAGAGCGAATGGCACTTCCCAAACAAGTATAATCTTCGAAAGTATATAGAGAGAACTATTTAAATAAGTGTTGCCAAATATAATATTAGTAGGTTTCTGAAACCATCCCGAACGAAGCGTGGTGGAAGAAATACCCTTTTAATAAAAATTTAAGACTTATGCGCACTTTAACTGTTAATGCAGTGTAGGGTATTTAATTTTTGGCGAGGCTTAAGATAACACTCTTATTAGCTTAATTTTTCTTTTGACATATTGATCTTAAAGGGGAAAAAAAGTATTTTGAAATACCTACATAAAATTTTGATCAAAAATTTATAGTTTTTACACAAAATATTTATTAAAAATGAATTGATTTTAAAACTGCTCTTTTCGACAATTAGGATCTATACAGTCGCTCCAACCCAAAGTCGGACACCTAACAAAAGGTTTTCCCTTGGTAAAAAATTAGGCTGCTCTATAACTGTCAACACGTTATAGAAACACCGTCCCAAAGTCAAAACATAAATCCTATAGAGAATTTATGGAAGCATCTTGATTAGGCGGAGAGCCGGCTGTAGAAAAGTCGAGTGTATAAGATTACAGCTTGAGATGTATGTCAAATGATAGAGCTCGGTGAGCTTAAACACAATATATAGGGTTGCCTTGCCAAAACCTGTCCTAAATATGGGTTGCCACCCGTTTTAATGTGGGTTGCCACCTGTTTTTTGGCCAAAGTTTTTTCATAAAAGTGCTTATGGTTTAAGATTGTAGCTTGAAATGTGTGTCAAATGATAAACCTTGATGATCTCTAATAAAATATATAATGTTGCTCAACCATAAACTTTTTTCTAAAAAAGTTTGCCCAAAGAACAGGTGGCAACCAATATTTGGGACGGGATTCGGCAAAGCAACCCTATAAATTTTATTATAGATCATCACCGTCTATCATCTGACACACATTTCAAGCTGCAATCTTAAATTTTTTTCTAAAAAATGTTGGCCCAAAAAACGGGTGGCAGCCCATATTTAAGACAGGCAAGGCAACCCTATATATTGTGTTTAGGCTCATCGAGCTCTATCATTTGACATACATTTCAAGCTGTAATCTTATAAACTTTTTATTAAAAAAAATTGCCCAAAAAACGGGTGGCAACCTATATTTAGGAAAGGCTTTGGCAAGGCAACCCTATATATTGTGTTTAAGCTCATCGAGCTCCATCATTTGACATACATTTCAAGCTGTAATCTTATACACTCGACTTTTCTACAGCCGGCTCTTGGGCTAGATCGAAAATTTCGAGAGCATACAATCAGCAAGAAAAATGGATTGAAAACGCTATTGCAGCAAGAATGGGACAATAGGGACAAAATCCAGCCAAATTTTTGCCTTTAATTTTTACTTTTTCTGTGTATTATTTAAAAATTTCAGTTCCTGTTTTTAAAAGTGGATAAAGTTTTCTTTCAAAAAAAAATTTTACTTTTTTTTCTAAATAGACCTAAGATTAAATTTTTACGAAAGGAAAAACTTTTGTTAGTTGTCCGACTTTGGCTTGGATGGCTGTATACATAACTGCGATTTTAAAATTTATTTTGATGTATTTTTTAAAATATATATGTATATGTTAAGGTTTTAACGAGTTTTTGATTGAATTTTACTTATTAAATTTTTACAAAAATTAATATAACATATCGAGAAATATACCTCAGTAAGGCAAACGATTAACAACTCCTTTGTAAAAAAGTTATCAAAATAGCGAAAGAAATAACCATTAAGAAAACGAATTTTTTTATTAAAAATCCCTTGTTACACATTTTTTTTTTTCATGTGAGAGATAAATGATTTTCAATCGACATTTTGTTTATTTTCCTTCAATATACAAAAAAAAAAGAATTAAATGCTTTGCAACACTTACTTTTGAGAATAATGAACGCATGTAAGCGTGTGAACTTGTGTAATGTTGATAAAGTCAAAAAGTGTTGAAAAAGCGAAGAAGTCAAAAATGTGTAATCGAGAGGAAAAACCGTTGAAACAATCAAAAATTGTTGAAAAAACCGTATAATGTTAAAAAAGTTGTGATCCCTAGTCAGGAGGTCAGGAAAACAAATGAATATCTTCTTAGAATTAGAATTTTGGAAGATCTTTTCGTCATGTTCATTTACATTACAAAATAATCCCATGTTCCAAATTTCATTTTTCTAAAATAAACTGTTTGGCTTTGGTATTGATTCTCATTCAGTCAGGACAAAGACCTAATACCTTTAGGGTACCCTAAATTGACTGGCATTTCTTTATTGTTTTCAATAAGGCCGGTTCACTGCAAGCATTTTCCAAAATTTTCAAAACAAAATAATTTGTTGACAATACAAAATCTCTCGACGATCTTAATTCTTCTAAATATCACAAAACGAGAGATTAAATAAATTAATAACTTCTTATGACGATCACTTTTGCACTGATTAGCTTACTAGGTACGAATATGAGTGAAAAAAAATTATATCTCACGATATAATAAAACTTAAGTTAATAAAAATACCGTGCTGGCATAATATAAGCATAAATTCAGTCAATAATCAATGGCTCATTGAAATGCCGCATGCCAATTGAAACGCTCACTCTCACTCATGCAAAATGCTCACTTACGCTCGATCGCTTACCATTGTTGCGATCTCTTGCATTTTCAAAGCAGATAATTGAGTGATTTTTATTTTCACATTTGTTAGTTGTGCAGCGAAAAGTTTCATTTTAGATTTTATTTGCGTACGAACGAATGCGGACGTTTTTCGTTTTAGGGAAAATAAAATTGGCGCGATCTTTTTTTTTTTGTTTTGAAAAATGCGCTCATGAAAAGTAATGCGGAACAGTTGTGCTGTGCGCGGAAAGCTATCGTGCGCATAAAACGTGATATAAAAGCAGGCGACAAAATAAAAATTTTTTTTTTAAATAAACAAAAAAATTTGTGAATAAAAATATTTATAGAGTTGAAAAAGATTTTGTTTTAAAGAAGAATTTAAGAAATTAGGAAAATTTATGAATGATCGTTTGTGAAGTGGTGAAATGCCATAAATTAAAATATCAAGAGATAATCTCAAGCTATTTATCAAAGTGTTTAGTGAAAAATAAATTTACATTCTTTGGTTTTTTTAAATGACAAAAAGTGAAATAAAATTTTTATAAAATATGAACTTTTCGTGACTGGAATGAGGAAACTATATATAAATAATTCATTCAATAATGCATTTCGGAAAATCTTGATAAACTTTTTAATAAAAGGCTCAGAAAACAAAAAAAAAATAATTAATATTTCATAATGTATTTAATGTATTTTTTTTATAAATATGCATTATTTTGGTTTTGCAGAGTTTTAATAAAGATAAATTACTAAGCTAGTTAAGGGGGATGTATGTTTCCGTTAGATTTGTTTTTTATTTTATTTTTTTTTTTTTTCATTATTTATTTCAAATTATTCCAATATTTACGTTTTTTTGGGTTTCCATTTTTCGATTTAAAATAACCGCTTTTTTTACTAAAGTTGTTTCTATCAGATATAACTGTTACATATTATTGATTTTAAATTTATGATAAGAAATCACCATTATTTTGGATTTATTTTTCAAAAACAATGACTATTTTTATTTAGACCAAAAATAATCATTAATTTTTATTTTTTTAACGGAAATAACCATTGTTTTTGATTTGGGATCTTTTGACCAAAAGTTTATATGTTCTAAAGATATAGAGGTTCAGTTCGATGTGCTCTTGGCTCACCAGGCAAAAGGAACGTTTCCGCGAATCAAAGGTGCGATCTTGAGCCAAAAATTGCTTCAAAAATAACTATGAATTAAGGACGCCCCGAGAGTACATTTTGGCCTATTTTAGGAGACAATTATTTTACAGCACAAAAAATGATGGATTGAAAATAAATGCATATAACTAAATGCACCCCAGTCCATATAAGGAATCGTTTTGGGCGAAGTTTTTTTTAAAAAAAATTTATTTGATTTACTTTAAACATAGGTTTCACTGGCTCACTCCAATAAATATGAACTGATTTCTATAATTTTGATATGTTTTATTTCATGAGCATATAGAAAATGAAAAATAACTGCGAGAGATAGACAAATTTTGAAGTTGGAGTTTTTTTCATACAAACTATATGTGCTCGCTTATGCTCTTCATATAAATTATTATACAAAGAAATTAATTATTTAGTAGTAGACTGTGATTACTACTTTCGAGTAATAGTTATTAAATAACTATTCCATAAATATCAACCTATTCCTCTAAATTAGAGTTGACATTAAAGTTTTGGAACTAAAAATCAATTAATTTGTTCTAAACTACATGTGTCACGACATTAGATTTTAAACTGTCCAAGTACATAAGTTTAATTTTTTTTTTCATTTCCATAGAAAATTCTTGCTATATTTGGTATATTTTCTCCCACCTTTGCAATAATTTATTTTGCATTACCCGTTGCTGACAGTAGAATAGCAAAGTAGATAAAAGCGTGATAAACATGCGAGTATTCAAATGGAAATTCAAATGAGTTAATGCTGCCGTACTAGAAAACACTATCGCCATACACAAACTTTGAAGTATATAGTTTATTTTTACTTTTAAAAGTAACATTTTACATATGATATCACATCATAATACTTAGTTGGCATAAGTACAAAAATGTAGAAAATTTCATGTGACAGCAAATGATCAAATCTAATCAATCGTAACTACTTACATACAGCCAACAAAATGATAAAGAACTTTAAAAAAAAACTTTTACCACAACAGTATTTGAGGTGTTAATTTCCGAAAATTCCATTAATCTCGCATTAATCCAGCTCATCTAAGCAAATCGATTGTATGCATCGACGATCGCGATGTGACATACCTCATATACATTCTGTACGTATTATGTGAAAATAATACAGTGCATTTAATTTTTGAAATATATCAGATAAGAACAACAGAGCCCGCACAACAACAACAACAACAAAAATAATAATTACAACACAATATAAAAATATGCCACACGATCATCATTAAGAATGTAAATTGTAATTAGTAAAAAAAAAGTAAAGAAAAATGTGCCCAGAAATTGATTATGTGTTTGCAACATTAAAAACAACAAGAACAACAGCAGCGCCGGCAGATTGCATATGTTATTATCAGTTGAAACCATGTTATGTCAAGAGTTCAAGAAAATTTACAAATACATCATCATCAGTATCGGCAACAACAACAATCACAGCGCGATCAACAACTTCATTGCGTTTATTAACAAATTTTCGTCCTAATTTTTGCCACATTTTTATTTTATACACCACATTACTGGTGTTATTTCAACACTGTCTGCTTGGCGTCTGTGCCGCCCCACAGTCATGTGTACTCTGTGATATCAATGATTTGAAGGCCAATGCAAAATCATTAGATTCCTCTAGTTATGAGGAGTATCTGTTTGAACATCAAGTGACACGGCAGGATGCGATTATGGCTTTACGCATGCTAAATGACAGCTTTTTTGATGGTATGATTCATTACGTTTTGATTTATAATGTCCCAATAAATTTGATTTATTTTTACAGGACCTTCACCAGAGCTATCCTGCAAATCTGTAACTTGCAGTAAAGCTGTAATGAAATATTGTTTAAGTCCACAGTTCATTAATGATCATTGCTGGTGTGAACTAGGGCATTCAGATGGTAAGTTTAAATTCATAATTTTGAGCAATTTAAAATATAAATATTTGAAAATGCATGCTCTTGAAATATAATTGTTTAATTCTTTTAAGCAGTCGAACAAAACTTAGAATGTAAAGAAAAATTTTAAAAACTTATATTTTCCGAAAGCAGCGTAGCCTCTGTGCAAAAATCTTTAGTTTGTATCCATTATCTGGTCATGCAGCATAATAGAGCCTTCGCAAAACTCTTCCGACGAGCGAGTGCCTTCAATTATCTGCATTTTCCCGATTCACGAGTTTTTTATTTTAGCGATCGTTTGGACGGGTAGCCGTCCAAACGTGCTAACCTGAAGGTTCCACTTCAATCCTTTACTTCCTACTTTAGTTGGTAATTTCTGCAACGTGTGTCCAATACATTTCCATTGTTTGCTATTTGATTTGAATGGAAGTCGGATCTTGACGGCATCTGGTGAGCGATTCGACACCAGAGATGGTCAAACCTTTAATAAGCCATAGAAAACTGAATTTTCAACAAACATTAATCCAGTGAATAAAGATTAAGGTTGAAAAAAAATTATGATTTTGCTCGAGCTGAATATAAGACTTATAAGATCAATGATCTCTATGACAGATATTATTACATCCATATAATAATATCTTTAAATTTGCTTACTTTACTTTATGCGGTTACCAATCCACGAAGGATTACGACTTGAATTAAAGAAGTCTTCATTTTGCTCGACAATGGCCGTGTATTTTCAATTTTGCAGCCTGGGTGCTCTGATGTCAGCGGTAGCTATTTTTTGAAACGAAATTTTTTCTTCAACTTGGAGGCTGTGAATTGATGATTTCCTTTGCTATCTTCCTTACGCTTGATGTGTCAAAACCAATGCAGTCGACGAGTTTTCAGCATTTACACTACATCCACAATGTTGTATAGTCTCGGTTGGAACTCCTTCGCTGTACACTAAGGCACAAAACTTTTATCTCAAAAAAACCGTAGCACCTGTTTTGCTACTGTATTTTTTGTCCATCACTCAACTCTATATGTATACACTGAAACCTGGATAACTGGGATCTCCAACGGACCAAATTTTTTGTCTCAATTAAAAAGGTTTCCCATTTATGGTACACAGTTTCCCAAATAACCATACTCAGACCGATAAAACGTGCATATTCAAATTCAAAATAACAAATTATACATACATACATAAATATGTATTATTACCCACTTATAGAGGTTATTTCTAAGCGGTCACAGTTATAGAGCGCGAAAAGCTTATCTTATAGAGGCGAAAACGCACAAAAACTTCAAAAATCAAATCCCAGATACAGAGGTTTAATAATCCCAGTAATAGAGGTATTCTGATGCGAAAGTGCTGGGACCTTGAAGTGAGTATCCCTAGAAGAGGTCTCCCACTTATCCAGGTAACCAGGTTTCACTGTAAAACTTTTGGCAAAATTAACGTTTTTACAGACATTCTGTCCCAAAAAAAAATATTATGCCGAGACAATTAAAAATAGATTTTGGAAATAAAGCTGAAAATGTTGTACCAAATCATTTGGTGTCCGTATGGTGTTTCTTCAGTTTTTAGCCTCATACATATATTTCAAAAACAATAACTTGTTGAGCAAAGTAGTAGTAGTGGATTTTTGGCGGGCAAAAAGACTTCAATTCCTTCTTTTTCTTTGTAGGAAGTTTTGATTTTGCATAGATTTTTTCTTTTTCAATTTTAGGTTTCCATTTTAAAACTCCAACTTGATAATCCTCTAGCAATTTATTCAATACTAAAAATGTTTTTCCCATAATTAATTTGCAATAAATGCTACCAATGCTGCATCTTTATGCCGAAAATTTCTTCATAATATGCGAGTATCTCATGTATTTTATGATCTTTTATTTAGGTTAATACATTCTAAAAGTTCATAAAACTACGATACTGCAATGTAAACAAATTCATTGCACATTTGCTAAAAATATGAATTTTTGTTTATTAAAAATGTAAAAGAAAAACAGCGCAAAGTTGCATTTTGCTGCTTTTATTGCGTGTGAAAATTTAAATCAAATTTTATGTACTCGAAAGTGTATGTTGCATTTGGTACCTACTCATAAGGTTTTAGGTGTAGAGTTGCATGTTTATGATTTGTTTTGAACTTTTGTTTTCATATACCCTACACCACATAGTGTGTATATTCATTTTATAATTCTATTTGTAACGCATAGAAGGTGGAGTGACAGGTATAGAAAAGTATATATATTCTCTGTGCCGGTTCATCTATTTGTGAATATCACGATTACCGGAAAATGAGCAAGATAATTTGAGAAAATTTGGTGTGTTGGCTATATTGAATATTACCTCATGGAATTGAAAATAAGCTCATAAGTTGAAAACTCTATAACTCGAACTTTTTGGCTTCTCCCTTCAAGTTCGACTTACAGAGGTTCTACTGTACTAGCATTAGAAAAAAAGTGGGCGGTTTCTGAATTGTAGCCGTGCCACTTTTTATGCAAACGAAATTTAAAGACCATGTATTCGGCAAGCAATTAGAGTACGGCTAATTTTTAAATAAATGGCATCGTTTAGTGAAATAAACAAGTTGTGCATGCTAATATTACATTTAGTACAGCAGAACATCCCTTTGGCGCTCGTCCCACAAAATCGCGGAAAAATACAACTTTTACAATGTTTATGCAGTGTAGGGTATTTTTGGTGAGGCCAAAGAGAACACCCCTAAAAAGTTTTTCTTTTATTTTGCTTTCGATTTCACTTTAATAATTTTAGAGCCAATTTAATTGCCTCATTAGTCATGAAAACTAAAATTATTAAATTATCGCTCTATAATGTTGCTCTATTAGCTTTAATTTACTATTATTTTGCCTATTATTGTTACTTATCACGACATTTAATTTTTATATATGTACCAGCAACAGTCAATCAGATTGAAAACCTACACCTGAATACTAAAGGTATGTAGTCCTATTAATTAATTCTAACTTGATTTCTTCACTTTACGACAATATTTTTAATTACTTAGCTACCGTTTCGAAAAACACCTGCTAATACTCGTATTTGTCTTTCATGTCAACGGTACAGTCCATATATGAAACAAACATATATTTAAATTTTATTATATTTCTTGTTCACCTTTACGGATTTTATAAAGAAAACAATTTCTTTATAGGCACAAGCAATTTCCCATGCAATATAACAGCACAGAAAAAAATCGAAAAGTTTCAGAAAACAAATAAATTATGTGTTTCGAAGTACTTAAATTTCAGTATAAACATTGATCCCCATCAATACAACGTTACCATAACCCATACGTTAACTAATGTAATCGCGCTACTAAGTAGCAGTCGCTGCAGTAGCAGCAGCAGCAGCGGAGAGTTGATCATCACCACGATCATATGGCAGGTGTTTAGTAAAAATTTGCACGTCTTCTGTTATGCGTCGTATGTTGAATTTTTTTTCTCTGTTTCTGTTTTTGATTCAATAAAACCAATACTCTGCGTTGCATATTAAATTCTGCGGCATTGCAAGACAACGCTGTCATAGAAACGGAAAGAATTTTATTTTCTATTGTTAATAAGTTGTTTTGGCACTTCTAGATAAAGAAAACAAAAAGTTAAATGAACGTTTTACTATTCAGCATGAATCAGTCAGTGAGCATTTCTGCAGAAAATTACTCTGTTAGCAGTATTTTGACCCTGGTAATGAAATTCAAATTTTCAGATGGCATCATATTGCTTTCCTTGTGGTCTTTTGAAAATAATCAGTCAATGATTTTGATTTGCGCTCAGTGTTATATTGAAAAAGAAAACTTGACTATTTTCTATATTCTATAAAAAAATCACTTCCAAAAACTTCACACAACGATTTTTAAGGTGCAAAATTCAGCAGTTTCATATGCGAAATAATTGTGTCAATGTTTTTGTCAAAAACTTTTGAACATACATTTAATCGGACGGCTCAACGTCAATACCCTGGCTGGGTCAAGTGATATCAGCTGGGCAAATACTGTGGCGTTTAGCCGCTCAACTCGAGGAGAATTGTGTGAAAACCGTAACAGTTACATACGTGGCTGACTCCTGTGCAGGCATTCGGTTAAGGATGTCACTGCTGTAGCTGCAGATATCCAAGAGGATCAACAAAATCAGACAACGGCCCAGTAGTCAGACGGTCTTTGCAGCGAATTTTAGTGTAAGACTTTTAACTTGTGTGCTTGGGTTTATTGTTTTGGTTATTTTTCTTAAGAAATATTACGTGTTTGTTGTAAAGAGCTATAATTGGCTCATTTTTCGTATTTTGCCCATCACTGCTGTAAAGCGTTAGTAGTTTTGATTACACTTATAAGTTTGTTGATTTTAATTATATTGTAATTAGACAATGTCTATTAAACATGTTACTAACAAATATCACAGAAAATGCATTTATAATTTAACGGTTGCCAAGTGTTTTAATTAAAACTCCCTCTAATTGAGCAATAAAAATTTCATATAGAAACAAGTTTTTTTATTATATTGAATAAATAATAAGTGCATTAACAAATTCTTATCAACATTTACGTATGTTTATACAATTTTAATGAAATGCTGCTAATAAAAAAAAAATCACTCAATACTCGTATTCTCCATATGAAGATAAGAGATTTCAATTTTAATATGTGTGAATTAGTTTATTACAAATATGTATTTGGCAGATAGTAGGGAAAATGGTTTTGTATTTTATTGCATGCCGTAATAACTTATTTATATTGACTATATATTTAGATGATAACTAACTTTCAATATCAACAAAGTGCACCCTCCATTTTCCCAGAAATGATAACGCAGGCTGCAAAAAAAAAAATTTAGTTATACCCAGAGTTCTAGACTAACAAGGAAAAATCGGTTGGTGTCATTCTGTGCAATTCTGTTGAATTAAAATATGAAGAATTTAAGTTCGTTCTATATCCAAATTTTGTGGGAGGTGTTCGCTAAGCATGCTGCAGAAGCGCCGATTTTTATTTCTTAGCCATAAATTAAATTTTTTGCTTTATCATCTAAAGGGGATTAAATTTGTTGATGGCTAAATTTTAGTAATATTAGGTCTGTTTCTTTACAATAGTGCATTAGTCGAAATTTACAGGATTTGGTTAGTTTTAGTCCGAAAAAAATTTATTTTTTAATAATTTTTGGAATAAGAGATCGCAACATTTACGAACATTCATATCTTTCGATATACAAGCCTGAAGTCAGATGTGCTGAGAAATTGTTCGTTGCGATCCTCGAGCGGCGGCGCTAGTTTATATTTTTCCATATTGTTGTTATGTTTAGTTATAGTATATTTGATTTTCTAATACTTTTTAAATCAAAATCATTTGGAAAAAATTTCTGAAAAAAAAGCATAAAATTATGAAAATAATTGTAGATACCAACTTTAATTTTTATTTATTTTTTTTATCTGCACATAGTTCCACTAACCCACTTTCGGTAAAGTTTAAACAATTTAAATGCACTGTAATCGCTCTATCATAATAGAATTACAATTTGCACGCAAATGAAGTTGTTACAGCGAGTTAAGGTTAATTCGAATAATTTAATCGGACGTCGGTATGATATGGGAATGTATTTGAAGTAAATGATTTTTTAATATAACACAATTTACTTAAGAGTAATTTTTAGCTAATTTGGTAATTTTGAGAGAAAATTGTTTCTGCCTTGTATACAATAAAGTAAATTATGTTATTAAAAAGTGTTTTAATTGATGTTTAAAAGCGATTATTTTAAAAAAAATTATAATAAGTTTAAAAATGCCTTCTCTATCTATCACAGGCATAGGTTAAATTAATTTTTGGTAGTGGTGCATGCAAAAAACGAAGCTGCAGTGCTCAAGTTAACTTTTTTATGTGATTTAGACCCATGACCATCATATTTTGCAATCAAGTCTACGTAAGTACTCACAGTGTGATGTGTCAACTTAAATATTTTTCTAATGTTAATAAAATATTTAAAAAAAAGGTTAACAAAAATCCTCAAATTAACGGTGATTGGCGACCACTTGGCAACCCTGTTTTCAAAAAATATTTTCAGCGAAAATAAGGAAATCACTGTTTTTAGTTTTTGCATGTTACTGAAAACTGTTTTTTCAATATTAAAAAAACTAGAGCTGATTAGGAAAAGTTATGGTTGTTTTCGTAAGCAGCGGGCCAAGCTTAGAACTCTGCAACTTTTTTTTTTGCTGGTAGAGAAGTGTTATTTTACAACTCTTAATAAAGTAAGCTTAAAATATTTTACATGCAATATCGTAGACAAAGTTTGAAGTTAAATTGTATTCAATGAGAACTATCAGGCCTGTCGACATGGAGGAGGGGGTAACGGGAGGATTCCTCCGCTTCGAAGAAATCGGATACACTTAACCCAAACATTTGTATCACATTGCTAACCTCAGTTGCCAGTGTTGAACGCTCTTCTAGCGTTCTCTCAAAAAACTCTCATCGTTCCTATTCGACCCAAACAGGAGTGTCATACATATATATTTACAATGCATAGTATGTTTAATAAGCACAACAAAAATTTTAATTTTTTTAGAGGCAATAACAACTGCAGGAAATAATATTCTTTATTTTAGTTCTTTTTACTTTCTACTTGATTTAACATATTTACATAAACAAATTACTGAATAAAATAAAAATTCAGTGTATTATATTGTAGGTTGGTAATTTTTTATTTTTATTTTTTTTTTGTGCGTATGGTTCTTATAAATTACATTAAAACAATTAAACCAAGTGAATATAAAAATAAAACTAACCCGTATAAGTAAGAAATCATTGCTCAAACAAAACCTCATAGAGTTCGCATTGCAAGTTTTCCAGTTGAATGAACGCCTTGCATGAAATACCTTGGGTTAATGTCGATTGCTCATATAGTAGGTAAGGTACATACATACCTACATCCTATGCATCGTGTAGAGAAAAACTTTATTGTAGGCATATTTTATAAAACTCATCCAATTTTGAAGAGTGCGCCGTAAAAACCAAAAACGATAAAAAATCCAAAATACATGTATGCAAGCGTACGTATGTAGGTACCGCAAAACACCTAAACGCATTAATTAGGCTGTCAATGTACCTTGTATTGTATTATCATCAAAAGAGTTTTGTATGCAACCGAACAGAGGTAGGTGATTTGTAGAAAATTTGTTTTAAATTTAATTTAAAGTATGTACTCACATAAACATTTTCTTAATGTTTTTTTACAAATATGATTTGAGGGATGATTTACAGTGTGAGTTTTCTTGTTTGCAGAAGCATAAATTATTAAACTTTGGGTAAAACTTTGTTGTTCAAGAAGTAGGTGCTTCAAAACGGTCGTGTGCGTGTTAATGAAACGCTTAATAACTGGCGACGAGATATGAGTTTAAAAGTACAACATGCAAACCATCCAAAAATTTTCAGAACCCAAAACCAAAAAAATCGCGTCAAAGTCGCTCGGAAATCAAGTCTATGCTGACAGTTTTTGTCGGAGTAGTGTAATCTGAATTCCTGTCAGGAAGTGCTTGTGTGACTGTGGAAGGACAACTCATGGATTTTGCACCACGTTAATGCACCATTGCATAAAGCCATCATTGTGCAAGACATTTTACTCACAAAGTTCAATGAATGTCATTGACCAATCACCATATTCACCTGAAATGGTCCCATCTAAATTTGCTCTTCCTGAATCTAACACTACTACTTCGAGGAAGGCGCTTTGAGTTGGTTGAAACCATAAAATCAAATTTGCTCAAGGCTATTCCTCAATCAGCCTAAGTTAAACGCTGACGTAGTTGTATGTTAATATGTAAATAATTGTGTTTCGTTTTATTTAACAATTCTGGTTACTTTTTACACAGAGTACTATACTTTAAAGTACAAAAACAATAATAATTTCACTATGACAAATGCAACCCTATCTCCCGGTTTATTATTTTTTATTTAAGTAGCTGTAAGGCTGAAGAATTTTTATTTTTATAATTATTTATATCAGATTCAAAAAATTTAAGTTCAAAATTCTTTCCTGTCTTTACTTTATATCTATTTTTGTAATAATTTAATAATTCTTAATTTTTTATGTTTTATTTTTGCACATTCCATTTTTTTTATATGCCATTCAATTTGAATCAAAATTATTACTTAATGCATAAGTTAATCACAAAAGACACGTTCATTCAATCGTTCCATTCGAACCAATTTAAGAATTAGAAGGGGTACTGACGGTATTCATGCATGTGCCGTGAATTTTGCACTTTCTTGATGACTAACTCCTATAATTTTGATTACTTGCGACAAATTCATAAAATAATTTTGTTAAATTATAATTAAAAATTTAATAGCTGTGATGTATACACGGAGAAAAATAGTTTTAGATTTTTGAAATAAGTTGAATCATTCATTTTGATAGAAGGCAAATAAATATTTCAAGACTTTGGAGCAAAAACCGGGCCCAATCCAGTCCAGTATTAGTAAATTTGATTCAACTAAGGTTTTGGTTTGAATAAAGTTTCGCAAAGAGGTTTACTAACTTCACAGGCAGACAGAGTTTGTTCCAGTAAATTTAAATGTATTAGTTTAGATAACTTTAATACCAAATATTCAGGAATTCAAAATAATATAATATAGCATCAAAATGTAAATTTTGCGGAGCCATAGACTCACCTAATTTTTGCACAAAGTTGCTCCACCCAATATACCTATTATTTGGTAAATATCAATAAGCGAATGTTTGTGACAAAAAAATATTTCTGTTTTTCAAAATGTGATTTTGTAATTACACATTACCAAGCATATGATTTATTTAAAAACAGTGTTCAAATATGCAGCAAAGTACATAGTTTCAAACTGATCGTCAAAAAGATCAATAATTCGTCTTGACTCTAATACTTTTAAAATTGTATTACACAACGCAAAATAAAAATAACATTTTTAACTGCAATTTCCACACAAATGCTCTACATTTTGGTAAAACATTAAAAATAAACTTTAATACCAAAAATAAACGTCTTGCAGATTCTCGCATACATACATACATATGTACATAAGTATATACATTAGAGTTTCTCAAAAAATGCCTCTTCTTTCGGAATTCTTAGGGAACGCTTTAAAAGCGAAAACTTTCATCTTTAGAAGAATATTAAATGAGAAATTAGAATTTTCAAACGCAGGTAGGAATATCCTACAAAAAATTTAAGTTTCCGAAATTTAACCATTTCCGAAAAATCTTCTATACTAGCGGTTTTTATTTTTGACTAACTCTAATGTGCATATGTATATATGTATGTATGTATTAAATTTTTTTTTTTTTAATAATAGTTGCAGGTACGTGATAGAAAAATTCTGGTGCAAGGAGAGCTCATAATATTAATATTTACTACAGCTTTCAGTTTTTCATACGTATTACATGGGATAGAATGCTTTACTAGACAGTTTCCTCTATATCTCATGAAAGAAAAATCTTGCCAAGCCCATTGAAAAGAGCATACATTTTTCCAAAAAATAATCGACATTTTTCACAATCTTCGAAATATATTTGAGCTTTGAAAGCTAATAAACTGACGAAATGTTATCTCCACGAAAAATGCTCTTTCTAAGGAGCTTGGTCACATTCGTGTAAGAGTTTTCGCTCACGAGATACTGTAAGTATATACGAACTGTCTAGTGAAGTATTCTTTCCCACGTAATTTTTTTAGAAAACTAAATAGTTCAATGAGGGGCCAGTAAATATTAATATTATGAGCGCTCCTTGCGCCAGAATTTTCTTTTTATGTACCTGCAACTATTGACCCTACTTGAAACAAAAAAAAATTTTAACCACCCTTATGTACATACTACGTCCATGAATGTGCAACAAATTTTAAACGCATCACAGTGCAATTCCTAGCGATCAATCATGCTGGAAGCAGAATAAACATTTGCTATTTTGGAGAGAGCTTTTTCTACTCTTTGGTCATTTTGGTTTGTTGACAGCAATGTGTCGAACTTTGAAGGAGCACACGACAGAATGACAGACAGTTGAACAAATTGCTAATTAACATTATAAACGCTTGGTTGCGGTTGATAATTTTTTATGCGGTATATGACATGATTTTTATGGGCTATTTCCTTCCTAGCCGATAATTCTATATAAAAAAAGGTTATGATTTGAAACAAATAAAAAACATCTCAACGATTTCATTTCTATTTGCATATTTTCAGAAGGCCTACCATTCATACCGCACATATGCTATGTTGGCGAACATTCATATTCACCATCGGTAGGATCTTGCTTCTTTTACGAAGAAGTTAAGGAATGCTGTTGTTCACCGGAGCTAGCAAAACAGTGTAAGTATTAATAAGCCACCAGTATCAGGACTATAAATTTTCAAAAAACTTCAGGCTCAGACTCCGGCACCCCCTTGTTAGATGGGTGGGATATTTTTGCAGAATGCATTTTTTTTACTGAAAATAATTAATCGATTTTATTCAAATTGTAAATAAACTTTTTATAAAGTGAAAGGTTTTCAAATAAAAGTACTCGTAATATGATTTTTTTATAAAAAAAAAATCGAAATGAGTTTAGGCAACTATCTTTATTTTATTTTAAAGTACAATTGATTGCTTCAATTGTTCAAAAAAGAATATTAAAGTCCAATATGTCGCTACTTCATTCAACTAATCAGGCCTTATTTCACGGTTTCGGCGTTCAGTGTCCGGTTGTTTATTGACTTTAAATAATCCCAGTAGAAGATTTTCAGAGGTGTTAAGTGTTTAATTTTTTCGTACGCTAAGTTTTCTTTTAACATAAAATTATTGAGAAGATTTGGTAAAATTTTAACGATATCGGTTTGTTAGTTTTTACGTTATATACTCATCAGTTTCAATAAAGTTTTTTGAAAAAAAAAATGTGAATGAATGCTTCAGAATACTAAAGCAACATATGTATGTAGTTTTAGAGTTAAGATTATTAAAAACATTTGACAAATATTTAAATGAAACCGATTAAATTTTTTTTTTGTTTGAATATTGTCTTCAAGAGTTATTCAAGAAGTCGGCGCTTTTTACCTAGGAAAAAATTTTAGAAATATCTAATTGTAAACTAAACTGTTTGTTTATTGAAAAATTGATATTAATGAATCACTGATTCGAATCTGATTTACTAGACTTTCATTATTTTTTTATAGCTCTTATTTATAGCATAAACAATAATAAACTATAAAATTTTTGGTGCTAAATCGCTTTACTAAATCAATTAGTAAACTTTTATGAAACCTACTTTGAATGCTCAAATAAACCAAAAATATTAGATTTAAAAAAAAAGTATATGATGCTAAATAATTAGCAGCTATTGCTGTGTGCCAGGTTAATATCAATTTTTATGAAATAATAAAATGGAGAATAAATAAACTAACAGCAAAATAAGTAAACTTTCAAAAATGTTTCGTGTAAACATTTTGAGCGTACATGTTAAGCAGTGAGGCGTTATGCCTAGAGATACAATTTATACAAAATTATTAAAATAAATACAAATAAAATATATGTATTGCATACATAAACTTATTCACTCCTCATGCATACTCACAATCAAGTTCACATAAATAATGAAATATTTCTTCAAAGAATTTGTTCATACCATTGTCTACAATGTGAATTTACATTTTGTAATTAATTCATTCGTAAATCTTTGGAAATTTCAGGAAATTTTATTAGAGGGCAAAATTGTTGGCTTAACTTTGTTATTTTCCTTAAAATTTTATAGAATAAATGTGTCGTGCATTTTCAGTTTCCCACTTAAATCCCTCGAAAATATGGCATAAGTACATTAAAAATTACATTTATTTTCCCTGGGTAGTGCTAAAGTTCATAGGAATTTTTGAAATATATAAAAACATTGGTTTTTTGAAGATTCATACTATCGAAGTATAAATTAAATTGAAAAGTAGTTAAATGATTATTAAATTAAATTAATTAAAAGCAACTTCTTTACCATACGGCCATGTGGATTTTGCAACTTTAGCCCATAATATTTTTCCTTAAAGTAAATGTAAATGTAAGAATTTAAAATATCAAACAAACCGATAAATGTAAACAAGGACGGCCGTTACTTCCTTAGATTCCCATTCTCCGCCTTTTATTCATGACTAATACTAGAGGAACAACAAGAGATCATCATTAATTTCATTAAGTAAAGGAAACGTACATACATATGTAGGTGTAAAATTATGATGTCTGGTTGTAACACTGACCAAATTTTCTTGCCAATGTTGTTGCAGCAGTAGGTGGTAATGGGTGGTTGCACTTGTTTGTATATTCAAATATTTGAGTCTATAAATTTTATCCAAACAAAAGAAATTCGTATAATATAAACAAAACGCGCTCTTGCACACTGGGACTATGCTGCATATTTGGCGAACAAAATTCTAGTACATATTTTGAATGATTAAGGGAAAATGTTTCGAAAAATGTTGAACAAGACGAAATATATCGAAATACTTTGAAAAATGGTGAAAAAGGTTGAAAAGTCGAAAATCGAGAAACTTTGAAAAGACTTAACACTTTTCGAAAAATATTGAAATATGGTAAAAATGTTGAGAACACCCAAATATGTAGAATTTAGTTTTATAAGCAAATTTCAAAACTAACGCCATTGTACTGCACTACAGTTAGTATATTTTTAAACTATATGTTAAACAAACACACTCTTGTTTATTTTTTTAATGTTTATTACAAAATTTTACAAAATTATAATACGATAATTTTCTTTTCTAGGGCGCCACATATCACGTGCAACTGTTGACAAGGTTTCTCTATGTGTGCTAATTTTACTGCTAATCCTTCAGGCTGGCTTGAGGCGTGGCAGTTTTTAAATTAGATTGGCTTCTTTAAAGTACAATAATTACATTTTTTGTTTTAAACTTTTAGTTTTAGTTTTAGTTTTTTTATTTTATTTTTTATGTATTAGTAACTTAACGAAAATATTTAATCAAAATACTTTTGAAACTGTGAGTTTTTTATAGTCAGTACCCTTTAAGGCTGGAAAATGGACCTTGATGTTTTATTGCTAAACTTAATTGTACTGTATTGTTTGTATACATACATATGTTGTAGATCACTAGTTCTAAGGTATAAATGTTAAATGTAATAGAAATAAAATAAAAACTCGTATGTATGTGTTTTTCATAAGTTTTGAAGTAGTTTAAGATCAGTGCTTTTAAGGTACTAGAAAGGTGTTTTCATATATGGTACACATTATATGTGCCCAATTGACTAATAACAACATAATTATACCAAAACTACTATTTATTTGTAAATAACAAAATTAACATTTAATTGAACGTTCACACTGAGCAAACGAAGGAAAGAACCTTTGATTATTCTCACAAAATTTTACGAATGAAGGAAGATTCGACCGGTCAGTGTGAACACTCAGCATGTATGTATGAACCAAAAAATTAAAAAAAAGAGTAGTTTCGTTTTCACTAATTAGCGCGGTTCTAGACTACCGAATTGGGGGGCTATTTCGCGTTGGATGGCTACAAGTACGATTGATGAGTAAAAAAAGGAGACAACAAAACCCTCAGAAAATTTGCAGAGCTGTTTGGAAAAATAAAATTCTTAAAAAAATATTTTGGAATCTTGCATCCCATGAAATTAAACTTCATGGAGCTGGCTGTTAAAAATATGCATATATAAGAGTATATGTACTTGATAAAAAATTTTAACTTACTCATGTGGTAGTAGTAGTATATAGTAGTTCCATCTACCTCGAATACCGTGCAGGCTCTTCAGTTTACTAGACTAAATGATCAATTGGACAAGTTCAGTCTGAATTTTCTCCTTAAACCACGTGGATCTGAAATGAAGACTCTCTCTGCTCATTATCTTTCATTCGCTTGATGTATCCGAGCCAATGGATTAAACTGATTTCCACTTTTTAATATACAGCTCGTTTATTAAGAGTTATTAGATGCAAGAGACAAATCGAGGAGGTTTAGTAGAATTCAAACTTTTTGACCCGAATTACTATACAACTGTATGTGATACCTGTAATCGCTTCCCTTTTCTACGTGATAAAATCGATAAAAAAAGGTCTTCTCTTTTCACATTGAAGACATTTTCAGGACATCCGAGGACACTCCGTCAAATTCAAAAGACATGTTCTGAAAATTGAAGATTTTTTTGATTAAGTCTTCACTATATACTGTCCCCAGCTCGAGGTTTTGCCTTTGAATGATCTTATGATCCCTTATATAAAAAGTGCACACCTTGCTTTGTACCAGCTTCGGAATGAGAGCAAAGAAATCACTCGATAGTACAACACATCAACCATATATGGTGCAGGTTTAAAACAGCCCAGATGAACTATTACTATAGAACACAGTCTGCATGTATTCAAGTATTGCGCAGGATAAGTTGATAGACGATCCCACTCTTCCTTTGTTACATTTATAAGTTCAGTTCAGTGTCGTACTTTGCTTTATTCGCCTAAATTAAAGAAACTTTTCATCTATCTCGATCCTGAGCGATTTAATCCACCAGAAAATAAATTCCTTTAATCCCACTTCGGATAACTAAATCCTATTTCACTAACTGATAGATAGGACGCTCTAACAATTCGCATCCATTCTGTTTAACAGTTAGCTTTTGATTTAATTTTTATCCTGTATAAAGACCTAAGCATTCCAAATGATATTTGTTTTATTTTGTGGATTAATAATAGAAGATAGCTTCTTGGTGTAAGTTAAAACATATCTTTTTATGTAAGCATTGAAAAATAATGTGGTTTTTTGGTAGTGAAAATTCACTTAAATGGTAAAATATAGATTAATGACTACTATCATGAGTTCAGTCTAAAAAAAATGCCGCCGCAAGAGAGAATTGTTGGCACCAGTGATGGCATTTTCGGTATATTTGTACTTTTTTCGGTACATTTGCGTCCTGAATTGTACTCAGTTGTCGACAAGTTTTTAGTACATTCGGTACATTGACGGAATTTTTAGTACATATGACGAATTTTAAGCACTTTTTAAGTACATTTTCGGTACATTTGGGCAATTTATAATAATCTCTTTTTTATTAAGTAAATGAAAAAATTAAAATAATCGCAATGTGCAGATTTATAAAAATAATTTTTTTAAAGTAAATGAAAATAATTGCTATGGGTAGATTTTGTAATATAATGTGAAATATATCTAATTTTGCTAGGGTTTTTGAAATGGGAAAAGTGAACACATTTTTTTGTTAGTAATTTGCTTGGAAGAATTTCGTACATTTTAGTAAAATTGGGAATTCAAGACAAAAAAGTACATTCGGCCTCTAAAAAGTACATTTCAAGTCTCGATTCAGTACAATTCGCTACAAATCGTGTACTTTGGAAAAGTTTTGTGGAGGCTCTATACTCCGAGAGGAGATAAAGGACAACAAAAAAGATGAAGAGAGTACCGCAACAATACAATTTTTTTCATTTTTCCATAAAAGGCAAAAAAACTCGCGGTGAAAAATATTTGGGTTTAATTCTTAAAATTTCCATAGGAAGCTACAAAAGTACTTAAGTAAGTTTTACCCAGCTCGACATGTTGGCGCTTCCAAATTAGCTTTGGGAAGTGAAAACCTTTTTATTTAACATTTTCCCGTCCACTGAAATCGGTACAAATTGTGAGTATATAAAATCGTCAAAATTTATCTAATTATTGCAACTTCTTCCAATTACATCATTAAGTTTTTAGATAAATTTGTGCTTTTTCGATTTTAAATTTTTATCGTTTATGGGACACTTTAGCTTAAAAATAATTATTTTTATCTTAAATGGATTTCTTCAAAACATTCCATGCCATAAGAGTGGTCCATAGACTACTACTTGAGAGTTTATTTAAGTTCAGTTTTATTTACTATTGTATGTATTATTTGGGATATATTCAGCAAGTGGTTCACGTCACCAATGACCTTGAAATATGTTATAGTTGCTGTTATTCTGGGCAACTGTGTGTCGTTTTTCGAGTAATATCTAATTATTAGAGCACATTTGTACAATTCACAGTTTGTTGCAACTTGCAATGATGTAAAAACAAGTTGCTAACTAATGTTGTTTCCCGTATTAAAGCAAATTACCACTAGTTGATAAATTTGAACATGCTCTATAAGTTAATATTAAGACGTCAAAGAAGACGCGCTCGCAGTTGTACAATTTGACGGATTGTAATTT
Organism: Meiosimyza platycephala; assembly: GCA_963662105.1. Taxonomy (NCBI): domain Eukaryota; kingdom Metazoa; phylum Arthropoda; class Insecta; order Diptera; family Lauxaniidae; genus Meiosimyza; species Meiosimyza platycephala. The sequence continues at coordinate 99,389,659 of OY759208.1, read as the reverse complement.
TTTACATTACAAATTTCGTATAAAGTGTGAACAGCATAATTGATTTGTTCGCATATTTATATTACAATTTACAGTATGGTACTATTTAATTTATGTGATCTGGCATCACACGAGGACAAAAATTTTTCATATGCCAATAATTTTGACATTTCCTTTGTGTTTCTCTACATTGGAAATGTTTTGACAGGGAGCACAAGGAAAAAGGTAGAAAAACTATATGATGCTATCGCTCTCTAACATATATTTTATTTTTAATGCAATATTTTTATTTTTGTTCAGAAAACGTAATAATGAAAACAAGACGTTGGAATCTTCATGGGGAGTAAAAGTCGCAGTCTATTGCTTTCTTGCTCTAGCACATAGAATGTTTACAATATACATAAATTTATCTTCGTTTTCGTGTCATAGTCCATTTTAATAGAGAAGAAGCTAAAGAACATGGCTAAATTTATTTTTACTTTTCTATAACTGCCACGCCTCCCTTAATGTGTTTTTAAAACAAACATTTGTAATTTTACTTTAAAGTGGACTAATTAAATATTGTAAAAATCATCACAATGGCCGACTTGGAGGCAGTTTTGGCAGACGTTAGTTACCTTATGGCTATGGAGAAGTCCAAGTGTACCCCAGCTGCAAGGGCAAGTAAAAAAGTTATACTTCCCGATCCAAGTGTCCGAAGCGTTATGTACAAGTATCTTGAAAAGGAAAATGAATTGAACTTCAGTAAAATTTTCAATCAAGTGCTGGGATACCTGCTATTTAAGGACTTCTGCGAGAATGATTCAGATGAACCTATTAAGGAATTACGATTTTACGAACAGATTAAAAACTTCGAGAAAACGGAATGCTATGAAGAACGCAGAAAGTTGGCTCGAGAAATTTACGATGAATTTATTATGGAGGAGATGCTTTCCCATACGTACGAGTATTCAAAAGAAGCTGTAGCTGATGTTCAAAAATACTTGCTAAAAAACGAAGTACCTACTACTTTGTTTGAACCCTACATTGAAGAGATTTTTAACCACCTCAAAGGAAAACCATTTAAGAAGTTTTTGGAAAGCGACAAATTTACTCGTTTTTGTCAGTGGAAAAACATGGAACTTAACATACAATTGACCATGAATGATTTCAGTGTACACCGGATAATTGGGCGTGGAGGATTTGGTGAGGTATACGGTTGTCGTAAGGCTGATACAGGTAAAATGTATGCTATGAAATGTTTGGATAAAAAACGTATTAAAATGAAGCAGGGAGAGACGCTGGCGTTGAATGAACGTACTATGCTTCAAGGTGTTAGCACTGGTGTTGACTGCCCGTTTATAGTGTGTATGACTTACGCTTTCCATACACCGGATAAGTTGTGCTTCATATTGGATTTAATGAATGGTGGCGATTTGCATTATCATTTATCTCAGCATGGTGTATTCAACGAGGATGAAATGAAATTCTATGCTGCAGAAGTTATATTAGGATTGGAACATATGCATAAACGTTCCATTGTTTACCGGGACTTGAAACCAGCTAATATTTTACTTGACGAAAATGGCCATGTGCGAATTTCAGATCTTGGCTTAGCATGTGACTTTTCTCGTAAAAAACCACATGCATCTGTCGGTACACACGGTTATATGGCACCAGAAGTACTCTCTAAAGGAACAACATATGATTCAAGTGCAGATTGGTTCAGTTTTGGCTGTATGTTGTACAAACTCCTTAAGGGACACTCACCATTTAGACAGCACAAAACCAAAGATAAACACGAAATCGATAGAATGACGCTCACCATGAATGTCGAACTTCCGGATACATTTAGTCAAGAACTCAAAAATCTTTTAAATTTATTACTTCAAAGAGAAGTAAACAAACGACTCGGATGTATGGGCCATGGTGCTGACGAAGTGAAGATGCATCCATTCTTTTCCGGAATTGATTGGTACCAGGCTTATATTCAAAAATACACGCCACCATTAATTCCTCCAAGAGGGGAAGTGAACGCGGCCGATGCATTTGATATTGGTTCATTTGACGAAGAGGACACAAAAGGTATTAAACTAACAGATGCTGATCAGGAACTATACAGATATTTTTCGTTAACGATTTCCGAAAGGTGGCAGCAAGAGGTTGCTGAAACTGTTTTTGAAACCGTTAATATTGAAACTGATAAGCTCGAACAAAAGAAAAAATCTAAACAAAAGCTACATTTTGATGCCAATGAAAAAGAATCGGATTGTATACTCCATGGCTATATGAAAAAATTGGGCGGTTCATTTGCGTCATTGTGGCAGACACGCTATGCCAAACTTTACCCAAATAGATTAGAACTGCATTTCGAAAGTGGCAATAATAAACCAGAATTGATATTTATGGATCAAGTGGAAGAAATATCATCCGATTTTCTTCAATATAAAGGCGAACAGTGCATTCAAATTCGGGTAAATGATGGAATTCGCGACGGTAGAATCATTTTGACTAATTCGGATGAAATCGGCTTAAAAGAATGGGCATCTTCGCTTCGCTCAGCACATAAAGTTTCTCAAGAGCTTCTTGGATCGATGGCGAAGAAGGCTGGCAAAATTTATGGAAGTGAACGTGAACCTGGTAAACCTATGCTCATTATGGGAAGCAACAATTCTACACCGAAAACTTCGAACGATACCAACTAGCAGCTATTGTCATTTTGATTTATTACGTCAGATATCATATATAAAATTGTGCATTTTGTTTTAATAAGGTAGTAATCGAAAAATAACAATTGTAACACTAAATAAAAATTAAAAATCCTAATTGATATTTTAAATTTAGCCCAAAATGCAAGAACATTTATTTAGTTCATGACTTTGATTGCTCTGAGTGCGTGTAAGTTTTCGCTCTTTTCCCTATTTTTAACACTTACATATGCCAAAAATTGCGTAAAAAATGTAGATCTAAACAAAAACCAATTAAAATTTTATCTTATATAAATTGTTGCGGAAACGAAACACTGAAATCAGAAAAGTAAGTGAATTAAATGATGATTAAATTGTTGCATTTGTATATGATTTAAACTTTTTTGTTTCAGGATAAAGGCAACAATTACACAAATTCATTTCCTAAATAGAGCCAGCTAACGAGATAAGATTTAGGTTTTTAGGAGACAAACGGAAGACAGCTCCTTCACAGTCATTGAATTCCTAAATCCTCTAGAGAATATATTTTTGACACTCCAACTCATAATTTACATATTTGCATTTCAATGTTATCAATCAATCAATTGTCGATTAAAAAATATATGAATGATTCAAAATTTTGCTTTATCTTAAATTACCGGGCCAACAAAATGCAATAGCATTTATTTACTCCATAACAGCAGAGTAGCTTTGATTGCTATGAATGTATTTAAAATTACTTCCGAATTAGTTTCGGAACGTCTGCAGCTGCTTTTCAACCTAGCTATTCACAGTATATACTTGTTTGTATCAGCCAATATTTCACTGTAACAAGTCCATTTTGTGGGCTGCAAATCTTCAAATTAAACCCGCGTTACGCACTTTAAAACAATTTTCTGAATTAATTACACATAGTTATCAAATTTTATATTTTTAATAAATATCGGAAGGTACCATAGTAATTGTTGCAAGAGATGAAATTGTATTCTCACCTTGTCTAAAAAGATATGAATGGAAATAAGTCTTAAACTGTCAACCCGTTTCGCTGGAAGTGTCGATATGCATGTTTCGGTTATTACCACATGCACATAAATAAAAATAATTGAATTCAAAGTAATTAAAAGGAAGTGTATAATGTATAAATGTAGTAGTGTAGATGTAAGAGTATAAATGTGGGACACTACATATTCATTTACATATTTCTGAATATTCGAGGATTCCGCTAAATTCGAAGTGTTATTGGATTAAATTCTCCTGATCTTGTTCTTCTGATCATAAGTTTACATTTTAAAGCTAATTTTGATGAAGATGTATCTTTGCACTTAACCCCTTGTAGGTGCTAAACTGTGAATGTAATCATGTTTTAAAAGTCCCTACTTTGCGTTCCCCGTTTCGAACTCTTATTTTACAAAATGAGGAATCCATTTTTCTCAAAAACACCTTACTTCGTCCTTTATCTCTTCACGGATCAAAAACCTTTCGTCTTGCACGAAATCCCCTTTTTCCAATTCACACATTTTTGTTCCGACCGGTTTTTTGGCTAAAATTCTTATCTGAAAGACACATATTTAGAGTCTCCATACAATATCTCACGACTGTATTTGAAAATTGACTAACATTACCGTACTAAAAAAACAAAAACACTTAGATACATATTTATTTTTTGTTTGGTAGATAATTTTTATCAGAGGAAAATAGAAATAGTTTTCCATATTAATTTACAAATTTTTTATTAAATGTAATCAAATCATCAACTTTGAAGCTCATTACGACCATCGCGCTTAGCCTTGCTGATGAATTTTAAATACTAACTAGAGTCGTGAATAAAATGAAATAAATTTTAACTTATAAATAATTTGAAATAAATTTAAACATGCTTAGGACTCTTTTAAAATTCATAAAAATACGTTCATAGTAAAAATAATTTATAGCTAAATGACTTTTACAAAATAAAATGCTATACATATAATTTAGATTACAACAAAAACATGTATGTAAGATGAATGATATAGAAACAATCCGTCAATTTTAAGCAAATCAACTTCATTCAATAAAAATTAAAGTAAATACAAAAATCAATGCCTTACAAACTAGAAACCGGATACTAAAGAATCCTTAGTAATTTTTTTTTAAACTGTGTAAAATGGATTTTTACATATAAAACTACAAACTATTACGCGTCTTTACTAAAGTTTTATTTAGTGCATTTACGCATGACAAAATATCCTCATAATCCTTGGTCCATTCTTTAAGATTACGTTCTAATGTATGCAAACGCTGCGCGCCTAAGCGTAAGCCACCATATTTAACAGCTGCAATGCAATGGCAGGAAAGTACTTTAAAACACTGGCGACGCACTGTATTGTGAACAGTGTTGTCCCAAATTGGTGTGGCACGCACATAATTCCACGACATAGTCACATAATCAAGTAACGCATCCCAGTGTGTGGCATCATACAACTGTTTGGCTTGTGTCATGAGAATTCTTTTGAATTCTGATAAATGTGTAACAGCGCGTGCGTAAGCAACGCTGTCGGTCTTCTTACAAAGACGTGAAGTGGGCAGCGACTTAAAAATGTTTCGCTTGCAGTGCTGTAACTCCTGTTCCATTAGACTGAAAGTGAAAAATAATTAGTTTTTAAACAACTAGGTACAATATTTGAAGATTCATATAAGTACCATATATAAAATGCATGAGCTAGAAATGCAGTCGAAGGAATATTCTAAAAATTTAGTATTTAAGTCTTTTACCTTATATCTGCAAGGGGCAATTCACTGCGTAGCTTCTCCTCCAAGGTCGCATCATAGCCTACATGTTGCACAATTATGTCGACCAATTGCTGTTGGCTTAAGGCTTTTAAAAGAAGTGGTAACGGCGTTTCGCTATTGAGTTGCGCTAGAGGACGATCATCCATTCGCAACTTTTTCACAACAGGTGTAGATGGCCATAGCTGTGTTTTGGCGGCTAATGCTGAAGCAGCCAATTGTTTGCGAGGTGAGGAGCGGTCTGTTACTAATGGTGAAACGGCCATTTTGGCAGGTGAATTGAACGTTGGCGTCATAGGTACTTCTGGTGGAGTTGTGCCCATCGAGAGTCGTTTGCGTGGCGAACTACGTAGAATCATGCCACTCGTAATGACTTTCGTGGGTGTGCGCTGGAAAGGACTACGTACCGGAGGTTGCATTTTATCTGGTGACCAATTTTGTGTGACGCGTCGTCGTCCACGTTGACGTATTATTAACTCGTCTGGCGATGGTAGTGGTGAAATATTAAAGTCCATTTGATTTAGTGACATGTTCGCAACCTGATTATCCAAATTTGGTACAATCGCTGGAGTCGGATCATCGGCGAAGTCATTGGTGGGTGTTATGGCAACATGCAACCCTTCCAATCTATCAGGAATTTCTGAAAGCACTGAGCGTATGTGATGGGGCGTAGTCATCCTGAAAGAAAAGATCAAGGTCACTTAAAATCATGTAAATGTATAAAACAATTGTTATATTACCTTGAGCTTTATTAATTTTCTATTTCTCTTATTTTGCGTAATTTTAGCTAGTTCTTCATACGCAGTTTTCCTTATGTCTATTAAAAAAGTTTTCACCTGACAATTTCTTATTGCCTGCAGTAATTTTCCTTTAGCAAATCATTGCAATAAAAATACGCGCCAAATATATCTGTCACTTTTTATTTGTTTACATTTTTTTGATGATTTTCATATTGGTAGTTTAACATTTTGTGCATATTAAACTGTTGCACTCGGTTTAACATCAGTGCTACCGTACTTTAAATAAAATACACTGATCAACTTCGTTAGCTCTAGAGTCTAGACCAACAATTTTGTGATTTTAGCAAAACGAAAAAAACAGTAATTTTCGCTAAGCAATATCCAATGATATATACTGAAGATTTGAACCAATTTGTCTTTCGAATTTTTCAAAAAATGCAGATACGTACATATATACTTTATTGGTCTTGAATTCAGAAAAAAAAGAGTCGTTCGGTCCCATTTTCGAAGATTTCGAAACAGCACGTACAAAAGACTAAATAGTTGCATGATTGATTGTCATATAGTAACTTTCAATGTAAAGTTTTTTTGCGAATTAAATGAAATAATAAAAAGAAAAGCTCACTACATTTTTTCTGTAGGGGTACTAGTTTTGGGTTGAATACATAATTTAAAATAAACATTGGGGTATAACATTTAAACTGGTCTAAAATAAAAGAATTGGGTTCAAATTCTTGATTGTTTTTTTTCACATAAGTAATATACAGCACATAATACTTCATTGAGACTTTTTTTACCGAGTCAATCAGAAATTAATTATATTATTGGATTTTAATTTTTACGGCTGTTTTGTATGACCTGTATTAACAAACTGTTTTCTTTCATTACGAAAATTTGTCGATAAAGAATAGTTATTTTATAAAACTCTGTCAAAGTCTGGCAGCACTATTATTTTAACAACTTCAAATTTTGACTGTGTAAATTCAGAAGTAGTGAACATGACGTTAGTTATATCCGACCAATTTACAGTTGACAAACTGTCATTGCGCTTGCTTCATTTTCCTCTAATTCTACATTTTTATTGTCAATTATTGTTGACAAGGAATAAAGAAGTAAAAACAAATTGTGGAAAAATAAAAACTTTAAAAAAATCACATTATTATGGAAACTCCGCCTAATGCAGCAGGAGCAAAAGGTAAACCAGGTTTTACATATAAAAAATGTATAAAATAGCAACTAAAACTTTGACTAATTCCACCACAACAGATTTTCAAGTGATTGGAGTATCACGAAGCGGACGAGTACGTAAAAAATCATCAAAGTTGCTTGATTTTCAATCGCCTGATGAGTTGGACAAACCCATTAAGCCGAAGCGAACACCAAAAACTGCATCTCGTGGTATCCGTGGTCGACCACCATTACCAGACGCAGCGTGGAGGAGAAAGCACGGAGAAAACGTCTCATCTGCTTCATTAGATGATGTGGCAACAGATGATGAACTGCTAGACGATGGAGCTAATCCAAATGCAAATTCGCGCCTCAGCGAAAGCTCATTTGGAGCTGGTGGTATGGCGCGTATTACCACAGACGATGATGACGACGAGGACGAACTGGATGAACTTGTCGCTGACATTGTTGAAGGGGTTGAGGCTGAAGCAGAAGTTGCTGGTGAATCAAAAGTGCGTCAGTCGTTGTATATGACTGAGAAAGCCAATAAAAAGAAAATGTTAAAAGATGGACGTATTGTCACTGGAAAAAGTCAGCGCAAAGACAAAGGAAAAACAAGATTTACAGCGTATAGTTTGTGGGCGCGTGAATTTCGTAAAAGTTCAAAGTTTGGCATGAAGCAGGATTTGGGTAAAGCTAATAAGGTATTAATGCTACATCAATGACTAAATTTTATTTTCTATTAAAGATTTTGCCAACACAGCACGTCGCTTGAGCGAACTTTGGGCAAATGTGCCCAATAATGAGAAAAACATGTGGCGTCGCAAAGCAAAACGATTAGCTGTAAAAAATCAAAAACAAGAAACAACGGCATTCGCATCTGAATCCTCAAATAGTGCTATCATAGCAGCGAATGCTAATAATTCTTTTCTAAATCGTGCCACAACGAGTCGTACAATAAAACTTGCTGCTGAAAAACAACAACAGCAGCAGCAGCAACAACAGAAGTTACCACAAGAAAACAAACGCAATAGTGGTGGTGGTCCCGGGACTGGAACAAGTAAACGTGGGCGCAAGCCAGACCCAGAAAAGCATGCACAACAATTAAAATTTGCTTCCACACTGCATTATAACACCTCCACCACCAGCGCCTCTAGCACAAAGTCTATTACACATCACAATAACAATAATTCAAGTTTTGGTTCACATCTTAATGTGGCGACGACGCAGGCCAACACCGCTAGTACGAGCTCACTGGCACATATAAAATTACCATTGTCTGGCATTGAACCCATCGATGCGGCTGCGCATTTAAAATTACTAGGAGAAAGTCTGTCCATAATTGGTGAACGCCTTAAGGAACATGAAGGTCAAATCACCGTTTCTGGCAGTCTATCGGTGTTGCTCGATAGTCTGCTTTGTTCAGTTGGACCATTACTATGTTTGACTACACGCATACCGGGACTGGAGAAGCGAAAAGACTTAAATGAAAATCTGACAGCAACACTGGATAATATTGCCTACGTGATGCCAGGTCTGTGAGGAGCGCAACAATAGCAGCATTGGGTTTTGTATTTAATAGAAATAAAACAAATAACTAAATTCTTAAGTAAGCGTTCAATGCGGGCGGGATAAATATAATTATAATTTTATTTTTAGAAAATTTTATGCATTTTTATTTTTTTTATATAGAAAATAGTTTTAAACAGGATTATAAGTGTTGTACGCCATATTATGGTTGCCAATTAGCACAATTTTTATTACTTCAAATGTATGAAAGATCGGCGTTTTAAATATGTTCGGAAAGGCCGTTAATGGGATGCCAAAGCCGTTAATTGGATGCCAAAACTGTTAATTGGAGGTAAAAGTCGTTAATGGCCGGTTATTAGAGAGATAAATATTTTAATGCAAGCAAAAAAAAGGTCATACATTTCTCCACAAAAATAAAATAATACATTGTATAAATTATTTAATATTCCTGACTCTTTTTTGGAAGTCCGTTAGTTACTCATTGTCTACTTGGCAACCTGACTATCCGTAGTATTTTTTTTTTACGTTCTGGGCGAAGACAAATTCACTTATTGATGTGAGATATCAATCAACTGTTTCAGTTTCAACACAAAAATGACGTTAACGGCTAAGTAACTCCGCGATGTTATGCTACAGGGTGTTAATAATAAAATTTCACAAACGTTTTGAATTTATATAAAACATTTTAGAATTTATTTTAAATAACATTACAGAACATATTTTTGAGTTAGCTATGAGGAAATAAGTACATGTACCTTAAATCAATCTACTAAACAGTAAGCGACTTTTTTACTAAAACAAATAATTAAGTCCTAAATGTGTAAAACCAAAAATTGAACTATTTAATTTGCAATAATTTTTTATGTTTTATAGTAAGACCATCAAAACATACACCGATTAATACTACATTTGAGTGTATTATTTTTTTGTTCTCGGGTTTTTTTAAATTAATATACATATGTAAACTATAAAGGGAACAATGCACCGATCAACTAATTTTTCTTAAATTATCCTTTGTGAGAGCCATTGAAAACATTTCAATTTCATTAAATTCTTAACATAATTACATTTGTAGTTGGAATGTCTAAAATAAGTGAAGGAATTAACAGTGTCATCATCATTTTTCTTTTTTTGTTAAGGTAACTTTAATAAGGTCACTGAATTTTGTCTTTCAATAGGGAATGTTTGTGGTTGATTAATTGCTGATTACTTTATTGGCTTGCATGGGAGTGTGAAATGTTGAGCAGCCGTTGTATTTTATATTTGTTGCGATAGGCCCGCGGCTGAAATATTATCTCCAGCGCCTGCTGTTTTTTTGGCTACGCGGCACACTAGAACTGGTGCAACACAAATTTCAATTTCGAGCAAATAGGTTGCCCCTGTAACTTCAATTTGTTCATCCCAGCAAGGTACTGGATTTTGTGGATTGAATTTAACACGATGCGCATCAACTTGAGCGGTAGTGGCAAAACTATCATCGAGTATAAGTGTAGCTGATTCCGGATTAATCTGAAAAATATAAGTTTTAGAGACTACTAATGCATGATAAACAGAACAAACAATTTATTCTTCAATTTTAGATCCCAATAACTTAGTTCAGACAATTCAACCATTTATATTTATATTTGTACTAGCTGTCCCGGCAGACGTTGTCCTGCCCTTTCCGGTAGGTGTTCCGGATGTTGTATGAACTCAAGCGATGGAATGTATAAGCGAAACAGCCCATGTTTCCAGTGAAACTTATTTGCCCGAACTTTTTATATCAAGTCCCATTCATCTGCGTCCAGTACTTGATGAGATATGATTAATTGGATTATGGAGGGCGTGTCACTGCCCATTTTTCTAAACCGAACTTTGCAAAAACCTTCCATAGACCATTAGAAACATTTTAAAAACAATTATGAAATCTTCGTGAAAATTCTATTTAAAAATACTTTTGTATGTGGGCCACCCTAAGTATGTGCCTCTAAATATAACAGCCACGTGGTGTAAATTCCATGGGAATCGATTAAGCGATCTTCAAAAAAATGATATTTTAAAATATCTTTGTAAGAGGGCAACCCTAAATATGCACCTTACATAAAATAGCTTAATACATATAAAAGGCGCGTGGTGTGAATTCAGTGTGAATCGATTGACAGATCTTCGTGAAAATTATATTTTAAAAAAAATATTTTTGTATGAATACCATCCTATATATGCACCCTAAGCAAAAGTTTTGAAGCCTACGCTATATCTAATATAGATATTTTTTGGGATTCTTTGGAAAAAAAATTGCTGCTCAAAAAGTTAATGCGGAGTTATACTTAAAAAAAATAAGGACATACCTGGTCAGTTTGGCACACATAACGATGCGCTGTAAGCGCCGCTTTTGCGGCACCCACTTTGGCATTCTGCCACTGTGAACCTTTGAGTGTAAGTACTGCCTGATAGGCCAGTGTATGTACATGAATGCGTGAGAGTAAACGACGCTGTTTTTGTTTAATATTTTCAAAGTAATTCTGCGCTAACGTTTGAAAAACTTTACGCATTTGATCTAAGGTGCTGGCAACACGTGGATTCCAATCAGATGCAAGTTTTATGCGACCATGTTGCATAACTTGACTTAAATTATCCAATTCTTGCTCGTTCATTCCTATCGAATCGACATAGGGTAGCACATATTTTCTTAATAGCTGCAATAATTCAATTTCCACATAGCTGGCCATTTCGAAATGCTGCAGTGTTGTAAGCGGTTGAGACGACACCTGCTCTTGTACTTTCAGTAGGCGAGCCTCACGAACACCAGATGCAAATTTGTAGCTATCCATCATCTGTAGACCGCTTATTACTAAAAGGCGAGGTTCAAATTTTTGTACTGCATCTGCGAATTGTTCAGCGGCATTCAAATGTGGATTATTTTGATCGTTGTGCAGTATATAGCGATTTGCCCGTGGCGCTGTAAAGGGTCCCCATGTTACACCGGCTTTATACTCTAGTATGATATGTATGTCATCCTCATCAATTAAATCACCGGCAAGTTTGATTTCATCCGGCATTAATCGCCGCAATTTATGTGACATGCGTGCGCCCAGTAGTACATCAGCACCTTCAGTAAAAAATCGTATGCCCATTAATGGTGCATTACCACCGATAAACCATTTAATGGAGTCCTTATGCTGTGTTTTGGCTCGGCTTATTAATTGGCGAAATAGTGTACTATTGGGCATAATGCGTCTGAAAGAATAATAAGGAATCTATGTAGTATACTATATAAGAATTATTCTAAGGAACTACTGCTCAATATCCTAAATACAAGAACATATAGCACAGTTTTATGTTGGGACCATTTTTAATTTACAGGGCACTAACCTCTAGTTCTTGTCGAACTTGATGTTTGAGATATTCTGTGATATTCAACAACTTAACAATAAATGTTCGAACAATTTTTACCGGGAATTTTGCAAAATTATCATTCAAATTTATGATAGTTGGACTTAAAACATTTTTGGATTGAATTAGGCTGAACACTTCTTTACTGTATCTAAACTTTCCTCTGTATTCCTGTAAATTGATTGCTTTAAAAATTTAATTTATTCCATAACTTTATTGCTTAGCGGATCAATACTTTGATATTGATATGAAACTCCATTTGTTTATTCAATTCATTTGAGAATATAATAGATGGAAAACAATCGAAATTAATGTTCATTCTCTTATGGAAGCCATAGGCAATAACGCGGGTAGCGTTCTAAGGCCCACTTTATAATATTTTATCTAAATTTTTGTCTTCGCACTTCGACTTAAAAATTAAAAATATCATTTTGATTAGACTGTCTTTTCCGACGATTTTTTTTAAAAGGGATATGGGATATATTATTAACCTGCGATATCTTATTCTGATTGAGTTCAACAAGAATTAATTGTGAATATAGTCGAGTGCAATTAGTCATTATAAATGAAAGGTTGCAAGATCTAAATAACTCCTTCAGTGTAGTGTTTTGTAATTTTTGCTTGCATGGAAGGTGACACGCCCACTTGTCGAAATGCACTTAATTTTTGTCTAGAGCTTGTCCGATCCTTTCGCAGTATTTGTGTGAAATTTGGTTACTCTAGCTACAACTACAACAAGGGTGCCACGCTTTCTTGTAAAAATTCGCTTTATTGTTGTCCAGCGCTTCTCTAAGTCATATCAAGTATTTGCGCATAAGTTATAGCGGTTTACATTTAATTTGAATGGGCGGTAGGCGTGTTTTCGAATTTTCGAAGCGGCGGTCATTTCCAATGGGTAAACTTTTTAGTTTATGGCATCAGAAATCCAAATCAAAAAAAATATTTCAAATCCACTCACTATAGCTGGGTTCCGAGGTATAAACCTAATTAAACTCGACTATATGTATGTTGTAAAGTAAAGACAAAATATGCCGCAAATGAAACGCTATTAAACTCACTCAGCTGCAGCGCCATTTGAGAAATAATAAGCAAAAGTCTGCAACAATTCACGTTCATCATTGATCTCATCAACTGTGAATTCTGGGCCGATTTCTCGTACGTAATCTGCTGTAAAATTCAAGAACTCCGTTGCACTAATAAGCAAATCTGTACATGCACCATAGCCAATGGCAACGCGTGGTCGTTGCACAGGCACACCTGACTGATCCAACGGTCGACGCAATGAGCTTTCAATAGCCAGCAAACCAGTGAGTATTGTGGTCACCTTGTTCAGTTGCATCAGCGATAGAAACGCCTGCCAAACAATGGAAATTAGAGCCGCAAACACGGAACAGGTTGTCAGCAGAGACATATATTTGATCAGTGCCATTATGGAATTTTTCTTGCCTATTTTTTTCTTAAATTTTATTAATATGTGAAACAACACCGGCAGCCGCCTATATCGTTGTCAAAGCCAAGTGCTTGAATGTCGGTGATTTGTGCCGCTCTGCTTTCTCTGCGTTGCTATACGTCTGTCTGTAATTACCATAAAATATCGATTTTTGTATTTTGTCTCTAAATTTTTATTAAAAATTTATCAAAACTTAAAAAAACTGTTACCAAATTTTACTAACAACAAAAGCGAAGAGCAGAGCGCATCTTGTCAAACGATTGGAGAGTGTTGCCACATGTACACTCGCAGTAACAACACGGTAATTAAAATTACAACTATAATCCAGAAGGTAAAGGTACCTCGTACTATCGTTGCGATCTCTCGTACAACAGCTTGTACAACTTCTTACGATTATGCGAATTGTACAAAAGACTGTAATGCTAGTATGGTTGTACAACACGTTGTACCAACGATCGCAGGATAAATCAAAAAGTTTTGATGTTTTCACAAATCGCATGACTAGTCGTAACATTTGTATGTTCGTTGGTACAATTTTGCTTCGTTTTTAGTTTCGTCAAATTGTTGTCTGTTGCAGACGTGTTTATGAAAAAATGGATTGTGACGAAGTGGATATGACTGAAAACGATAATGCAAAGTGGCTTTATTTCATTTAAGTTGGACAACAAATCTTATGAGAAATCGCAGCGTTTGTACAAAAGAGCGCAACCGATTGTGCAACGCGTTGTACAGGTGGTCTCAACGTTAGTACGAGAGGTAAGAGCTAGTTAGTCGCATTGCAACTAAATAGTTATGCGATTAGGTGCCACCTGGTAACTTTCAATGTTACGTTCTAAACACAATTGGAGCCAGATACGATAGCGAGAAAAAACAAAACGAGACAACATGATTTTTAATATACGTTAGAGCAAGATACTCTTTGATATTCTTTGCTTTTTCCTTGAGGAGTCATATCGTCTGATGGTTCTATAAGATTTTTTTTTAATTTACTGCTAAATGAACGTTCATAGTATTTTTATATAAAAAAAAGTATATAACGTGAAATTCACCTTAAAAAACCCTAATAAAAAATTACGACCTTCAGATATGTCGAACGAACATTTAAGTCATGCGATTGACCCAAGCCGGGAGCCTAGTAGAATCCAAAAATTTCTGGGAAACGATTTTTGTGAAATGAACTTAACATTTTTTTTTTTAAAAAGGTCATCAAAATAAGATCATCAACTTTTCCCAGAAAACATATTATTTTTACCCTATTAGGAAAACTAATTAATTTTTTTATGGCCAGAAATAACTTTTATACAATTTGGTAGCCCTGAGCACAACTGTGATAGCAGTAACACAATTGGTTACCCAATAGTACACCCATCAAATGTTGCCTGTTTTCTATAATTTTTTTTTTCTTAAGTCGTCAAAATCGAACAAAACCTTAGGACTGCGCTGAATTTCTGCCACATATAGACACGTCGTTATATGAACTTTTAATGAATTACACAACTCTTCAGAAAAAAAATCATGTCGAGCAAAAAAATAAACTACATTTGATTATGAAATATTTCAGTGTCTCTGATTCCGAAAATGTAAGTTGATTATTCGTTCTGGCGGCACTGGGTTTCAGGCAATTAACCTCTGATGAGTTTTAAAAATGTCATTTTCATCCGTAATCTTAAAACCTAGAATTTTCTTAAATTGTCATTCTTTTATTAAACGCACACATTGTATTTTTTGACGTTTTTGAACATTTTTGAAACCAAATATCTCAAAAACTATAGGAGATAGGATGAAAAACCATTGAATAATTTTTGTTTAGAAATACTATAACTTTATAAAAAAAGTTAAAAAAATTTAAATAAATTTGTTTAAACATTAATTTTTTTAATTAAAAAAATTTTTCTCAAAATATTTTCAATATAACACCTTTTGTTTTTTTTTTTTTGATTTTTTTATATTTATTCCTCAATCAATCCTAAGAATGCATGTGTTTTTATAAAGTTATAGTATTTTTAAACAAAAGTGATTAAAAAGTCTTTCATCCTATCTCCTATAGTTTTTGAGATATTTGGTTTCAAAAAATGTTCAAAAACCGAACATTAAATAAAATGTAAATAAAAGTTTTAATTTTTTTATACATTTTTTGTTGCTGAATATAATTTTGGTCGCATCTTAAGTTCTTCATTAATTTCATATTAACTTTTATTTTCTAGAAATATATTACACAATTTTTATGGAAAGTACCATTTAGCTATTTTTTATTTATTTATTTTTTTATTAAATAAGGGCATACTACGAACATTTAATCATTTTGGACCAGTGTGGAACTAGCTCATTCCTGAGACTGGTTACAAACTTAACTGCGGGGAAACTAAATTCATAAATACTAATCGATATTAGGTCACTAGCCATTGAATTGTTACATTATTAAGGGGAAATTCTTTTCAATATCTAGGAATTGAGAAATTTTTCGTGAAAAATTAAAAATTTTTTGGGAAAAAGTTGACCTTTTTTTTCTATTATATTTATTTATTATGAGTTGATTTTCATTATTCATCAATTCCGAGCTATTCAATTAATAAGGCAAGTTACGCGCTGAAACAACTTAAACATTTTTTTAAATTTAATTACATAGAATAAACAACGTTAGAACGTTATTCTTCAATTAAGTAAAATGCACAGCAACAAAAACAAAACTATCAGAACACCTTAAGCAATTTTGTAAACTTGTTTCATTGCAAACGGCTGGTGCAAATTTTTCTACTTAGCCAATATTCAAAGTCAATGTCAATGCAAGCAACAGCAAAAATGCAAGCAAAACAACATTTTTTTATTCATGTAATTAGCAACTTTTTGAGACACAAAAAAAAAATTTCAGCAAGTTGCATTTGTGTACACATGCTGGTCAGGGCTACCAAGTCTTACAGCAACAATTCCCTGTGTTCTAAAAAATAAAATTTAGTTTATTTAATTAAAATTTCACTTCACAAAAATATTGTGAAATTCCCGGCTATTTCAGAGTTCTTAGAGTTCCTACCAGGCCCCCGGCTTTGAGATAAATTTGAGTCAACACTTGATATCCCTGATGCTTGCCTACCTAAATGGTTGTGTTAAATAACAATTTAACGGTTGCTGACATAACTGATGTTCGCGTGCAGTAGCGCAAATTGTGATTGGCAGTGAACTGTTATCGTGGAGATTCATTTTACAATAAAATCGAAATTAAAGTTTTCTACGTGTTAAATAGTAGTTGCTTGTTTTTGCATTTTAATTCAGATCCCATTTAATTTATGCGCAAAACTCACGTACAGCGCTAGATCGAATCAGTTTCATGTTTTTATTTATAATTAGCTCTATAATTTTATGCAAATTGAGTAATGGTAGTAATTCAATACATTAGAAATTATTTATTTGCATATTTAAATATTGATAGTTGGGTGTTATTATTTTTTTGTATTAAAAGATTTAAGTAACAAACTTGTTTCAGCGATTCTTAAGGGGAAATTACAAGATGAACTTAATGTTTTTGTGAATTCACGTAAATTTTGTGTTTAGATTAAAAGTGACAGTACTTAATTAAAAACAAGTTTAACTACAAAGCTTGATATCTACACAATGTTTTGGTATTTCAAAAAATCTTTTGGCTGTCTCATGGCCATGGAGCCAGTATCACTTTAAAGTGTCATATTTGCCCGAAGATTAATTATGTTTCATTCGATAAAATTTTAGTACTGTACATAATATCAGTTGGTAGCAGAATACCGATAGCTTAAAGAGGCTGAAAAAACTTTTCGCTGAATAATTCGAGAAGTAAGCCTCAAATAAGGGTGTTCAATTTTGAGGAATATTTTTAAATTTGCCGGCATTTTTATACAGTATGAAGTAAATAAGTATGTACATTCCGGTTAGTTAAAATGGATCGGTACACGAGCGAACAATGTGTTTTCATTTTTAAAACTTATTTTAAATATGGGGAAAGTTATTCAGAATTTTAAAGAAAATTGTGTTCAAAATACGGTCGAGAAGAGCCAAGGACATTAATTCGTCGTCGTTCACAGCAATTAAACTTCAAACCAACAACTTTGTTCAATACCTTACACAAAGATCTGTTTGCTAAGTTATACTCATTCTAGGATGAATTAAATTTTTGTCAACCTAGAACTCATAAGCGATCAGTTGAAATTTTTGCAGAACATAGGTAATTTTTCAATAACTATGATATTAAAATACGAAGATCCATCAATGCAAAGCTATAATAAAATTAATTGGTTTTCCTTGATGTTCTTAAAAAGTTTTTGGCATTAAACACCAAAAAAATTTGATATTTTTGCTATAAATGGCCCTAACATGGTTATTCTAAAGTATGTGTCTGAATTTTCATGAATTTTTTAAAAATCGTTCATTCGCCAGAAATTCAGTATTTTTGCGTCGATAAATCTGGAAATAAGAGGACATGCATATGCAGAATTGAACCAATACCTATGTAAATACCTTAGCCAAATTAATTGCAAGTTTGTTTCTTAGTCCTTTTGTTTACTGTTAATTTAAGCATAAAACGCGTATTTAAATTAGTAAAACTATTATATTTTGAAAACCTGAATTTAATCATTTTCAGTTAAACAGTAAAGTTAGTTGAATGAAATAATTTCTGTGACAAAAAGGTATAATGGCCTAAGTCGATTTAACCCGGACAGTTTTTTATTAGTTTTTAATGAAATTTACTTTCCATTATTGGGCGTAATCATCAACTGAATAAATGGTAACAAATTGCTCAAAATTAAAAGAGAAATATAACCAAAAACTAATGAAAAATTGTACTCATCTCCATTTGTCTTGAGTTGACTTAAGCTGTTTTTCCTCTCTGCAACAGATTTATTTATGACTGCATAAATTATCAGCCTTTTTCGGCTTGATTATCAGTAAATAAAATACAAACACTAATCTAAAGAAAAAGCAACAACAATACAACAAATAAAACAAGAAGCACGTGTTTGGTGTTAACAGCATTTTGCGGTTACTTGTCAACATGTTGATGACTCGTTTAACAGCTGATTATGAGCTTTTATCTCGCATGCTAACCAAAAATTTAAGGAAAGTCCAACTCAAAAAAATAATATATCGTTGATATGAGTGTTGTTTAATTTTTAAAACAAATAAAACAAGTAGCTTACATTTGTTTGCAATACAAATATTGACGCCTTAAATCAAATAATACTATATGCGTGGTGGCATTGTTGACTGAGCTTACATTTTATATTTTTTTTTTAAATTTTATTTGTATTTTTTTTAACGGCTTAAGAAGAAATTTTTTCTTTTTAGTAATTTTGAATTTGCGAAAATAACTTAGTATGGAGCTATGTATCATTAAATTGCAAGTCATGCTGACATAGTTCAATATACTTGATTATGTGGCGTCTATTTTGCTATGTCATTTTCTTCAAAGTGTGTTAATTTTTCTATATTAAAGGGAAATTTTTTGCTAATTCATACTTTTATATTACTATTTATTGATCATTGAGTATTTTGAGTTCTAAACAATTACTATAAATAGAATTGGCCTTATTAAAAAGTTAATAATTAAAGAGATTAAAATGTGAA
This sequence comes from Meiosimyza platycephala, assembly GCA_963662105.1. NCBI lineage: Eukaryota > Metazoa > Arthropoda > Insecta > Diptera > Lauxaniidae > Meiosimyza > Meiosimyza platycephala. Next base: position 99,370,400 of record OY759208.1, on the reverse strand, counting down.
AGATTGTTACGGGATGAGTGCGACATTTATCTTTTGTTCAATATATATACATGTATTTATAGTTCTTTAAAAACAAACTCGTGGTGGAAGGACCATTTAATAAAAATTAATATAGAGATCCTCTAGCCGCAACTTGGTACGTCGTTCCAACTCTGTCAGGTGCTCCCTGACCATGATGGAACTCGTGGTAGTTTCAAGTATAATTTATCGGCCTTGGCCTAGAAGGAATGCGTTGCAGTGAATTTCCAAAACTTTTGTGGTTTTAGCTATTTTCAATGGACTGCGCTCAGACATGTTGGCAACCATTTCACAGCAACTAGTAGAAATTGCAAGCAATAAGACATTTGATAAGATCATCAGTGTTGTCAGCTAACAATTTTAAGAACTTTCCGCGGATTTCAAGATTGTACCAGAATATTCTAGGGTTTCTTATAAGCCAGAAAAGACTCATTTTGAAAGAGATGGGTGCAATTTACGCAAGCAGTTGTAGTTTTAATGTGCGTTATGTCTACATAGTGTTAATTTAATAAAACGCTTTTTCTTGCAAAAAGTGCATCACAAGCTAGTAAAGATTACGTACTTACTTTGCGGAATTTATAGTAATAAAAATAAGTTAGTCTTTGTATTCCAGAATTTTTATTTACCTTTAAGAAAAAGTTACATTAACTATATCACAGTTCAAAGAATTACATATATTACATAACTTAAATGCTTAAGGTTGTCTTACAATATGCTAAAAAATAATTTGTTGATTAATGGCACTGTGCAATTTTAAATCTATGCTTTATCAGACGGTGTAATCTGTTCAACGCTTAAGTTCGACTTGCTATTAATACGTGTTATGAAGTAGGGTCGTTCTTTTGTTGGACAACGAAGTACATCAAAAAGCACAGGATTAAATATACTTTTATCCTCGGGCATTTCAAGCATATTATTCCACAAAGCATTTGCGCCTAAAATAAATTAATTTAATTAGTTCAATAATACATACATATAAACTTTTAACTTACTGACAGCCTGACCACGTTGACTTAAATGAAAACAGTCTTCAGATAAGAAACGTATATCAGTTTTGCCCTCACGCGTCAGCGGTATATCAGCAAACTGAGTAAATGGCTGTACATTGATGGTGAAGGTCTAGAGAGTAAAAATAGTTAAAGTATATACTTATGACTTATAGACAGCATAGTTAGGCTGCTAGACTGTGCAGTGGAGTGTATTTTCGTTTCGGCTTATGCTTCCTTACTTATTAGACTTATGGCATGATGGTCTTTTTACTCACCTCTGTGTTGAATTCATCACGTGCCACAATCTCATAATCCTTAGCAATCCATTTTTTCATCAATGTATCATAATAGTCCAATTGCTTTTTACTTTTGCCGCCAACTAAGCAAGGACACTCAAAACGCAGAGTTGCCATGCAATGTGCTGGAATTTCCTTCATGCGTGTTAGCAAAAGCAAATTCGGTGCAGGTACTACATTAAGCATAAGCCGTGGCACTGTATCCCGTAGATAGCGATAGGTTTTCACCATATTGCGTTCATGCCACTTAATTGTTTCCATAGGATTTGGATAGAAACAAACATCAGAACAAAAATCATTATTACCAATCAGTAAAGTAAAGACTTTCCAATCATGTGTCATATTGACGCGTGGATCACGTTGTAAACGTTTTACTAGTACTGTAGCTTCATAAGGTATATCGCGAGACATGGCACCCAATTCGGCGACATTGAATCTGTGTGTTGGTAAGCAGAATTAGTAGATAAGAGATGTGTCATCTTGGTCTTGTAAAATGTACTTTGGTATTAAAAATCAATATAGTTTGTAATGCAACCATAATGCCCGCTTACTAGCCAATGGTCAGAGGGCATTAAAAAGTACACTACACAATTATTGCTTCTATGTTAGACACAAATCACTAAATTTAACAATAAATTTTAATTTGAGAAGACAAAAGCTTTAGAAGGATGAAATAATGTTATTGTTTTTAACTTACTTTGAGCTTCTATCTGTTGCCAAGCCATCTCTCAGTGAATATCCATACAAGTTTGGGTTGAACTCTTTCAGCATATTTGGTAATGTAAGATATTTTCGCCAATTATCTTGCCCACCTATGGACCAAACAACACCTCGATTTTCCACTGTTACATGGAATAGATTTGATGCAAAAATACCATTGCCTGCGGTCAACGAATCCCCCATGGCACCAACTACATCAATATCACCCGGACGTAGCTGGTGGACGCTGCTGGGTGGTGTTTCACTACGTTTACCAGGACCATCTTTTGCATCGCAAAAGTTTATCAAGGAACGTGTGCGTTGACCAGTTCTTTGGGTTTTCTAGATCGAAAAAAAAAATTATAAAATTGAAACAATTTATGTAATTGAAAAATTCTGAAAAAGTCGTGAGTACTTAATTTAATGAGCAAAAAAAAAAGAGATTTTTCCAAAACTAAGGGAAGGCGAGCAATTGCTTCTTTTCAACTTGGCAACCCTGTTTGTAAATATATGATGATTTCCGATAATATCGGATGGTATGATTAGATGCTTTCTACTAGTATAATATGAATTGGGAAGATATTAAGCGGCATTAGAATGGTGTCATCACCTGGCGAAATCATCGATAGTTTTGGATATTAGAATTCACTCATCTACTGAATAACGAACGGCATTGAATGGTAAATTTAAATGGTCTTGAAGAGGCATGCTATAATTAGGGACTTAAAACTTTTTTGAAGAGTAGTGTAAATCAACTCTACGTATTGAAATTATTTCAGTACTACCATGGTAGTAACCGTTTATTTTTTAATTAAGTTTAGTTTCTATTTTTATGTATGTTTACGTACCCCCAAACTTCTTACTCTTTGTACATTAGCGAGATCATCACCAGATCTCCCTGTAAATTGTAGACCTAAAAGACGTAACGGTCTGTAAAGTTCCCGAAATTTCACATCCAGTTGTGTACGCTGAGCCTCGATTATAACAGTTGGCTGCCACAGCATTACATGATGAAGTAATAGCAATACGAAAAATGAATTACCATGTGATATAGTACGCGTGTAGCGGGCCCAAAGTAGTGCGATCATTTTAGCTGAAAAAAAAAAATTCTTTTAAATCAAAATTTAATACTTTAGAACACAGATTCTATATTCCTATATGTCGGTAGGGTTGTTATGTGCATAATTTGCATTTGTTATGGACTTTTATCTAACATGTCAAAAAAGCCATGAAAGCCATGAAATAGCGTTTTAAGTGATTTTTTGTATTGGAGGTGCAATGCCCCACAGTTGATGGATTTGTATGGAACGGCAGCCATAAGAAGTAGTAATAGCACTAGACTCTTGAAATTGGGTACACATATTTTTTAGATTAAAACAACAAAGCGTGCGAATATGAAAACGACGAACACGCCCACCTTCCATACAAAGGTGAGATGTGGTTGAAAATTTTTCTTTAAAATAAGTATCAATTTGCATTAATTTGAATATGCTTATTTAAAAAATGTTAAAAACTGCACGATAGTTTCAAGTTATTGATATTAATCTAAATCCAAAAAAATAAACATAAATGTCAAAGATAACTCAAACAAAAGCAAAAGTTTTAGCTGTCATAAAAAAAAAATCAAAACAAAACTCGCTTCCGTTATCAACTTCGTCTTAAAGTGTAGCAAAATTTTATTTATGTATTTTTTTTTGAGTTTATTAACTTCTTGGCTTTTGCTTTTAACTTTCGTTAATTTGCATAGATTGTGTTAAGTTATATATAAGCTTCAACAAGCGTCATATGAGGAAGATACGTAAATTCTCACAGTTATTTCACACTTCATATCTGCTAAGCTTTAGTTAATTGTACATATTTTTGACACCACCTTATGAAAGAGGTGTTTTGTTTTGGATAAAAGTTAATTTGCCAAAAACTAGCTTATTAGCACTTTGTTTTTCTTCAAAAAAAAAACAGATGTATTCTGATTTGAATGAAGGTCTTGTTATGATATCTTCAAATTCCAGAAACCTGTAATTTTTTTAAAATGACTTACAGGTTAAACAACAACTATTATTCATGAGAATAACAAATTTTAATTGTTGTAAGGAAATTAAATTATGCGATAATATTATATGAAACAACAACAAGCATTTGTGAGAAGCTTCAAATCGAATAGAGTATTAAATTTTATCAAACTTATAACAAAAATCATAAAATTTCAAGCAAGTTCGTTCCCTAAATCTTTCGTTTTGCGTAAGCAATTTGATCGTTTGAACTAATGCTAATATGTATGTATGTATATATATTTTTTTTAAGTCTTGCAAAATCATGGAAAATCCATCAAATTTTATAAGATGGATATAAGGAAATAATTATTGTTCTCAACTAACATACATATGTACATAAATGTTCCTATCTCTACCTTTTATTATTTTTAACATTCAAAATCAATTCAATTATCTCAAAGTATATAACTGCAAGAAACAAGATCAAACAAAAATAAAATTTTCCATACACCATACGCATAGATAATGCAGAACACAAGACAAAAGACTTAGACAGCAAACTTGCTTAATTGTCATATTGTTTTAAGCTACTATAAAATGTTTATTCTTTCCGTATTATATATTAAAACTTAAACTTGTTTCTATAAATTTGCATGAATACAATTAATTTTTAAGAATCAAAACAAAAACACACATTATTATGGAATATTTTCATGAAGCTACGATTTTAAATAATTTCTACATACCAATTTTAATATACATAAGTGCATAGTCTAACTAACTATTGATCAATTAGCCATCTTCTGTTAATTAAATTTTACAACAAATACATGTTTCTATATACAAACTACAATTAAACTATTGATTTTAAATGATCATATCGTGCTCATTTGCATACAACTAATTATTTGATTGCAAGAATTTTTCTTTCGCCGCTATGCAACTGACGGAAGTTTTCACAATGCTAAATAGTTTAGCAAATTTTTGCATAAATACCGTACATTACTCCAAGAATCTGACGTAGATTAATGAATCATAAAATTGGTAAATAAAAAAAAGAGGATTTATGTACATATCCGAAGCAAATTAGCAAGGTGCGAAGCCAAATTCTTTCTATTTTAGAAATGCTGCATATTGGCACCATTGGCTAGGGAAAGTATGCTCTAATTAACTAGGATATATAAAATTAAATGGTTTAGTGAAATTAAGATAAAAGCTGCTGAGTACAAGGCATGAACTTGTATGTTTCGTTATGTTATAAATGCTGAAAACGTCAGGAAACGTTGAATAAGTCAAAAATGTTGAATAGTTCGAAACAAAAGCTTATAAGTATCCATTAGTATCGAAAAACAGGCTACGTAGATTTTCTTTGTTTCTTCGTTTTAATTTCTTTGTTTTAACCGGCTTCATAGCACGAAGCTATAACTTAGCAAATTGTAAGTTATTGTTTTGTTTAAAGCATATTTTATGAATAGAATTTTAGTAGTTTTAGTACCCCTGCATTAATCCGCTTAGTGATTGAAAAAGATCTATACACCATTTGCTAAAATCGGTACAGTAGCTAAGGAGCTATAGGTTCTTTTTTGTAAGGTATGTTATTTTGCATGCATCTTTATCCATGAGTTTCAATGTCAAAATTTCTATTTCGCTATTTTTGTTTCACTATTTCTGCATAGGACCACAAGATAAATCTTGAAAATTTTTCAAGTAAGCAGTAGCGTACTTAGGGGAGGTCAAGAGTGCGGTCACCCCGGGCGAAGGCTTGGGGGCAGAAAAATGGTCGTGGTAGGGTTTTTCAAGTCTAAATTGAGGACCTTTTTTGTTTTGATAATAAAACGATGTTGTAAATTTGAATGTGTAGGTGGAAATTTCCAAAAGTAAAGTGAAATATATGTCATTTTACTAGAGATTTTGAATGTCAAAAAAAAATATAAATTTTTTGAATTTGATATTGTAACTATGCACTTATTCTTATCTATAATTCAACAATTAAATCGATATGGAAATTGAAACATTCTAAGATTATTCTGCTTATTAAATGGTGAAAATCATTGACTTTCACGGAAATAAAGTTTATTTATAAACTAAGTACTAACGTGTATACGTAACGCAATTTTTGAAGATTTTTGACCCCTCCCCCCCTCCTTAAAACGTTACGGTATCACCCAAGTGACCATGTTTACCTAAAAGTCACAATTATGTTGCACAATGTACCGGAAAGTAATTTTAGCGACTTTTGTTATGTTTTAGTCTCGTTTGCGATAGTAATAAATAAAACAAGAGATTTTTAACTCGCGGCGTATCCCCCCTAAGTGCGTTACGTAATACTTGAACGGCCCCTTAACACAGTATTCTTTCATATCGTATTTTATTATAATCACAAGTGAAATTATAGCCTAGAGTATGTTACTTACCAAAAACAAAAACAAAAACAAAAAACACTAAAAATGTTTCAAAACTAATTTTCGTATGTGAAACTCTAAGACATTTAATTGGTATGCATGTAAGATATGATCACGAGTTGAAAATTAACTTTTAATCAAATGTTTATTTATTCTTTTTTATATTTAATTATTTGCAAAATTAATTAATTTGGTGACACATAATTTTTTTTTAAAACACACATTAATTTTTGCACTATTGAGTTTGTTGCTTAAGTCTTTTGTTTAATCATTTGCCAAAATAAATTCTAATAATTCGCACAATTATGCTAATCACCGTCATAGCACACACGATGTGCATAGCATACTTATATATGAGTGAGAATTTTTTATGTAATAAAACGTTATCGTAATCGTTATCGTAATCCTATACCGATGCCGCGACGTATTCACATGCCTACACAGTAACAACGACTGTGAACTTCAAATTCTGATTCTGATTATTTTATATTAAAAATACAAATTAAACGCATGAATAGCAACAGAATAGCGCAAAATGAAATCAAGCACAGTTCTGACGTTCAACTGGTAGTGAAGAATCATTGGCGAAGGGTACGTGGAGTGCTGAAAGATGAGGTCTAACTTGTGAATTCACTTTCATCAACTGTAGACAAAAAAAAAAGTGACGAGCATGATGATAATGTTTAAATTGATAAAGAATCAGACAATTTTGGCCGGCAGCAGATTTTTTTTTTTTTGCGGAATTGCTAGACACTGTTGGGCAGCTAATAGCATGAGACAGCAGTATGCCAAAAGCAGAAGAGACAAGAGACTTTTTTTATTGCTGATGTGCCGTGTAGGTTCAGTTGTCAACGTTACTGATAAGATAACGTGAGTGTCAGACAGTCTAAAATATTTGAATAAAACTGAAATAAAATTGTTTGCAAAACGTTGATAGATTTTGTTACGTAGGCAGCTTATACTCCATTAGAACCCCTTTAAGAATGCGCATCATCCGTTGCGTCGTTAAATATTTTCGGTATTTTTCTGGTTCAAAATTGCCATAGAGATGTACTCGATACCAAAAAGAGGTATATTTGCAAGAACTCAGAAGCCTGAATTTTTAAATTTCAGTGGGTGGACTATTTTGTAAATCATCACAATAGAAACTCAAAAAAATAGAAAAACTGCTAAAGACGCATATCTCAAAAGAAATAAATTATTAATGAGGACCACAATGAAGACCACGGTATGGAACAACTTATTTGCAACTAGGATTCGCGTATACAGCTTTGGTATGATGGGCATATGAACTCAGTTCAAACGTAGAAATTTGATAGAAAGTAAATGTTTAGCTTCTTTCCAGTTTCTATTTGATTTTCTTCTCTATCACTCTATCATGACTGGGTACAATAGACGGATAGTCTGGTACCGTGTTGAGTTTTCTTCTTGCTCACCCACTTCACATAAATCTATCTATCTATCTATGTTGTTCTTGCAAGTATTCTTTTTACTTTTATTTTACCCACAATATATCAAAAGATGTTACACTGTGCCGGACTACCGCACCCCATAGATTGTATAACTTTTGTTGTTATTTTTGCTGTTGTGAATTAATTTGCAACATTAATCGCAGCAGAAAAATGCCGTTTACCATTTTTTATCTATTTAATCAGAGATTGAAGTCCGCTTTGACAGCTTTTTTTTTTGTGTGGGGGTAAAACGCAACGTGTTTAGAATTTTAAAACAAGTTGTTTTTAATGCCAATTATCATTATTACTACTCTTTTCCAAGTACCAAAATTTACATAGCTTGGTACTTCCTTGAAATCACATTAAAGAAATCTGATGGTAATAATTAAATTTTTACAAAGTAGTTTACTGATTACTGAGGAAAAAGAGTTACATAAATTAATAAAAACGATTAAGGGAGTGATTTAAAATTTAAATAAACTTTAATTCAATTTTTCAATTTGCAAAGAAAATCAGAAAATTTTTTCTGCGATGCTTTGGATATATAAAGACCTTTATAGTTGTTAGGTAGGCGACTTGCTGACCAAACTGCAAGAATACTTGTAGGATATACTTAAGTGTCAGTTTTGTTGCTAGAAAGTGTGGCCATCTGCCATGCCCAAATTTTCAGACGTTCTGTCACCAAAATAGTGGCTTGTTCATAATGAGCAAGCACACAGCAGAGCCTGGTGTTATGCAAAGACTGGAATTTTCTGTGCACCTATGATAACGCAAGTGCTCCGTTCTACCCTATCTTTGATTGCATATAATATTCCACCGCACTGCTGCAACGGTCAGATCAGCTTTTGTTGTGAATCTTAAGGACCCTGCTATTTCAGAGTAGGCTTGTCTTTGTAAATTATTATCAGTATGTTGAGATGCGATCGCTTTCCAGATGTATAGGCCGTACAATCGCTATATGCATCCAGTGTATGATGTGAGGTGGCAGACATTTTTTTCCGAACCTCCGCATTCAAACAAATAGAGCATTCATCGCTTTTTTCATTATTCCTGGCGTGTTTCTCTTCCAAGGAACTTTAGAGTTCATAATGGTGTCAGTTCCTAAGAAAGCTAAATTGCCGCTCCAGTTATTTTAGGAGTGGTGAAGCTAGAGAGTTTTGCATCTTCAAGCGAACAGTGCGATTTTCTTTTCATTTGGATTAACATCCAAATCGTTCTGTTATTTGGATCGCCGCGGCGGTCTAAATAGTAATAATAGCGCTAGACTCTTGAAACTCCGTACAGATGCTTTTTAGGTTAAAACAACAAAAATATGTGAATATGAAAAAAATTGGCTCACGGACACGCCACCCTCCCATACAAATGAGAGATATGATTGAAACATTTTCTTCAAAATGGGTATCAATTTCCATTAATTTGACAATGCTGATTTAAAAATTCTAAAACTGTGCGATATCTTTTATAGTTTTCAATTTATTAGAGAAACTCCGTTTTGAAGACTTATCTCTTCTAATTCTGAAAAGCATATCTTTTATCCCAAGGTGGGATGAAAAGGTGAAAATACCTCGTATCTGTTCCTCTTCCTTTAAGGGAACACTGTAAGCTTTTACAATTGATACAATTATTGTAAAGAATTGAAAATGTGGAAAAATAAAAATATTTTTTCCTACAAATATTGTAATAAAAAAAAATGTATAATAATATATTTCAATTTTATATAACAAAACTTCAAAAAATCGTGGGAAAGTTTGTGGATTTGGCACTTTAACCATTTTTCATTCAAAGTTTTGAAAAATCCGTATAATTCATATAAAGGCATTTTGTTTCAAACAAGTTAACTAGAGCGCAGTTACTTATATAAAAAGTTACATTGGATATTTTAAAAAATTTAGAAGTTTTATAGTTTTTTTTCATTCCTTGAGCATTATCTGACGATTGTCTTAAAAAATTTTTAATTCCCTAGCACTTAAATTTTTTTTTATTTACATATGTCCATGATCTCCCAATGTGCATCGTCAGCATATGCGACGATTCGTAAGCCTGAAAACATAAATTTTCTTAACTCTTCTTAAGTTTACTAACATTTTTCTTTTAAATGAATGCAACTTAACTCCTCTGATGTTCTTAGTTGTTAGCATGTTACTTGGCTGATTTTAAAGATTGAAACTCATTTGCCAACAAATGCAGCAAATGCATACCCTACAAGACTATAGTTTCTTAAGCACGGAGTAAAGCTTAATAATTGTATACAGCAAAGAAGTATTACTAATTAGGCTATCTGGTTTTATTTTATTTAATAGCTTTACTATTTTAAAATTTATATTCCAAAAAGGTTTGATTGATAAATTATAAATTTCATTTTCTATCACGTTGGTTGCTTAAGTCTTCCGATTTAATTGAAATTTGGTATTAAAGTTTTACGATTAGTGCAGTTAAAATAAAGGAACTCCTTACCCAAATTCTTGCATTCGTACTTTTAGAAAAAGTAAAAAACCTTCTTTTACTGCACTATCTATTGTAGGTTCCTTCTTAATGATTTTATCCAAGAAATTCGATATTGTTTGCTCAGGCTTCAATTGTTTCGCTCTTAAAAAACAAGATAGTGCCTATATCCATAAAGTTAAATTATATTTGTAAAAAAATGTAATTGATTGAGTAATTACGTTTGTGGTAGTAATTTACATTGACACTAATAAATAAGGTTAAGAACATTTACATTTTGTTTATAAAGTTATTTCTTAGAAGTTGGAAAAAAGTGTTAAAAAAAATTTGCTTACTTACACTATTGATTTTACGCTTTTTAGAATGTTATTATATTTTAGCAACTTACAATTAGTTACTTTAATGAGTCAATAATTGTTCATACATTCATGGAAATTTGTTACTATATTTGTTATTAAATTTCTAAATTAAATATACTCTTGGGGATGCAATATTCTGTTTTTTGTATATGGTTATGAAGCATTTTATATTTCTCAAATGATCACAATTTGCGGCCTCACACAAAAAAAAGGGTCCTTTTAGAGCATTTTTCATAACTTTCCTAAGAAAATCTGACTATATTATTTGGATTTTTGTTCGGATGTTGGTCCTAAGCTCCTTAATCGTTACTCGCTTATTTATGTGAGCACTCCCAAAAGAGGGTAATCGACTACTACTGATTTTATAAAATACCATTAGAAGTTTAAGACCTGAACAAAAGGCTAAATAACTATTTCGATCGATATCTCTTGTGGAAAGCAGCAAAGGGACTAATTATTCTGCCGACTACAGTGAAACCACTTTACATCTGACCTTACTATATCAGGTCATTCTGATCAGCACCTGACCCATTATTGGCGACAGTATATTTGGAAACAAGTACAATTTATTCTCTAGCATCATACTTCGGAATATCTCATTTATGAAGTTCATGTTTAATGGCGTTGATAATTGCTCTTCTGTATGAGTCCAATATTTTCATCTTGATGGGACAAACCAAAAAATTTTAAAAAATATATATTGTGAACTATATGATTAGGGTTTTATTGATACATAGGTACATCTGTGTCACAATATTTTAAGAAAATTTTGTTTAAGTGACTTTTTTGATTATTTTCGTTGAAAAAAAAAACAAACATAAACATTTTATTGCCGCACAGTGTATACTACTGTCGACATTTTTAACAACTCTTTGTCAGTTATTGGCATTAATTTTTGCATCAAATAAATTGAAATTACCATGTGCTGAAGGCAAATATCTTATGATCAAAATTGTGATAGATGGCTGAAGTACTGAATACCGGACGATATAAAATTTGACTTTAAGTACTGTGTGCGATATATTGATATCTATCTCATTTTGAAGTATTTTACTGTACTGTTGTGATGAGCAATTCGTCTCAAGTGCATATAGAAACAAATTTTTTAAAGTCAAAAATTATTGCACGCAATTAAATTCGTGAATGTTGCGAGCAGTAGCATACCTAGCGGGGGCTACCCCGGGCGCAAGGGTTGGGAGCGGCAAAATGGTCGTGAAATAAATCTCATTTTGGTAGGGTTTTTGAAAGTGAAAAGTAAGGACCTTGTTTTTTATAGTAAATCAAAATAGTTCTATGTAGTAAATTTTAATGTGTAGGTGGAGATTTTCGCAAAATTAAAGTAAAAAAATGTCATTTTGCCAGAGTTTTTGAATGCCAAAAGTGAGAACTTTTTTTTTGCTCTTTTGCTTTTTTGATAATGAAAGAAAATCCTTTTTTGGGGGATAGGGGGCGGCTTTGCAACTGTCCGCCCCGGGCACCAAATATGCACGGTACGCCTCTGATTGCGAGCTTTGAACTTGTCGCAAGTGTTCATTGTTTTTAATTTTTTTTTTAAATTAAAAGCACACTTACATACATTTGAGAAGGTATACTCGTACACCACAAACTAACATTTCTGTCGTTAGCTATTCTTTCATATAAGCGTAGATGTACCTATAAAATGCAAAACAAATTTTTTCAAATTCAAGTTTAAATAAAATGATATTAGAAATTTTGATATAGGCAATAAATTTATGTTATATTAGGAATTTATACAATATTAATGCCGTTTAATAAACATAATTTATAGCATTGTTTGCTTCAGTAAATACCTGTTTTTTTTTAAATAAAATGCTTTGTGACGTCAGAAGCATCACAATTCGAGAGTAAAATTAATGCATTATTCATGAAAAGAAAAATCAAATCATAAATGGAATGGTAGCAACAACAGATGTGCGTCATTATCGGAGGCACCTTATTAAAAAAAAAAACACCAACTCCAACTGGTTATAATTTTTTTACTACTTGAACTATATACATACATAAACAATTTATTTCACTTGCCATGTACATAATTTAATTTAATTTCTTAATTGGTTGCATTCGTAAAGAAAAAAACCAAAAAATTTCCTGATTGATGTCAAAAAAGGGCAAAACTAGTTCAAATTCCAGTTGCAATAAAATTGAAGAATAAACATCAACAATGTTTGTTTTAGATTGCAATGTGATACAGTGTGCGCACCATTATAATTTCCGCAGGCCAATATCTCGAGAACTAAGTAAGAGAATGGGAAGTGAAATTTCGACCCAACGCGGCACACAGTGGAAGTGTTGGATGGCGGCTATAAATAGTAATAACAGCGCCAGACTCTTGAAATTTCGTACAGATATTTTATAGGTTAAAACAACAAAAATATGGAATATGAAAAAAATTCGGCTCTTGTACACGCCTACCTCCCATACAAAGTTGTAATTTCTTTAAAATTGCTATCAAAATTCATTAACTTGGCAATGCTGATTTCAATAATATTAGATATTTCATAGGTATAGTTTACAAGTTATTGGAGACAAAACTTTTGAAATTTTTCAATTATGACTTTTCAAGCTATAATTTTCATAATTAACATATAAAATACCTATATAACTTCAGACAAACGTTTTTTGAAAAGTAAAATGCATGGAGTTTTTACCAATATGATATTTGTGAAAAACTGCAGCTGGATTTTTGGATTTTGGTTAACATTCTTTTCCACATAATATAAAAAAAAAATTTTTCGAAAAATCTGCGTATGCATTAAAGCGGTTCAAAAAGAAAATTTCGTTTTTTCTACGATGTGTCAGCGAATTACAATAGTGTTATACATATGTATGTATACGCAAAGCCCCTCAAAAGGATTTTCATTAATATTGGAAACTGGATTAGCGCACCCTGTTTTAAGTTGTCTACCTTTTTTAAAAAATATTGATTTTAAAAATGGTGCAAGTCAAAAAGGTTATTAAATTTTCCAACAAAGTGGTTTTCGGGCTATTATCGATCGAGAGGAGGAATATGAATGCGTGATTAGTTTTTCTTCATCTTCATCATAAATATTGTAGGCTATGCTACGCCCTTCAACGAGTCTTAACAGTATAGTCACTTACCAGTGGTATCATCTCTAAAATTTTTATGAAAATCGGAGGTGCCATTTTCGAGTAATATTGAATCAAAATTTTCGATTGTTGAAAAGTGGTATGCCTAGTTTTCTAATTCCTCCCACTTTTGGTACAATTCAAGATATACGATCAATGCAATAACCAGTTTTTAAGAAAGTTGCAATTAAATTGATTGACCTTGAAAATTATAGAACGGTATTTATACTCTTGATGGTAGTTTTTGTGTTGCATTCGTACAGCGCTGCAGCGTGCAAATTAAATTAAATAAAAAATTAGCAAAAATAGTTGTGATAATGCAATAATCAAACCATAAACAACAACTAGAGCATTACGCATCAAAAAATAGCAAAAAGATTGTGGTCCAATCATATTAGCCGGGCTGGCAATGGCATTTCACTCCAGTACGCTATCCCACTACTGCCTACCGCGGGAACTCTTGGCTGCTGGTTTTCACCCCTGGCCCGGTTCATCCCTCCTTAGCCAACCTGAATACCTTGGACTCCTCCATGGTACCCATATTGACGGCAAGCTTAGTGCGGACGTTCCGTCAACATGAACTGGCCCACTGCACAGGACTCCCGGCCTCAGACCATTCCACAATCAGACCCCACAGAAGCGTGATTACAGAAGATGCCAACCTTCCAGTCGAAACTAAGTCAACTAAACCTGTATAAACGTGACAAAACATGTTGAAAATATTACCTTTTACATCATTTTTTTTTAATATCAATTGAATTTTTACACTAAATCTAAGCAAAACATGTATGTAAACTGTTACCAATATTATTAATTGTAAATTAAATAAATAATTTCATGTTATTATTTTCCTTCAAGTAAGCTGTAGAGAAAATACAATAAAATACATAAGTTTATGAAAGCATTCGTTAGCTGAGGCGCAAACCATTGCTGTTATAAGGTTTTGCTAGTGATTTGTGACAGCACGAGCGCTATCTGTTTGCAAAGTTACAAAACAATTTAAAATGCGGTAGACAGAGCTGCCATCTAAATTCAATTGAATTCATTAGGTCTGCGCATATCATGCTTATACGAGAATTGTTCAAGTGTTCACGTAGTCTCCCTATAACAACATGCAAACATGCGAACGGAAATCAAAGAAAAAGGAGCAAAGAAACACAACTGGACATTATTTAAATGGTTTAGTCAGTCCTTAAGTGAACGACGGCGAAATAGGTTGCATCTAATTAAAAGTTGGTAATCAATTGTAATAATTTTTGATGGTTAAAATAAATAAATACCTGAATGTGTGAATACTTTTTTTAATTTTATTTTTTCACGTATATGAACGATATATATACCAAATAGCTGCTGTACAAGAAAAGCATTAGAACCTGAGGTCTTCTGCTTGCCTGAATATATAATTCTGTACTATTCAGGCCTGTTCCGATTCTGATTTAGTCCGGATGTGGAATTGAAGCTAGAAGTTGAATGTACCTAAATCTAATGGTGGAAATTTACTATGGAGTTTCCATTTCCAAATCAAATCCGAAACGGAATTTGAACAAAACTGATAAATGTTTTTGGTAAAGAGTCCTTAAAATGTCATACTCAACAGACCTTTTTAGCTGCCACAAGGTAGAGCTATATTGTCAAATTCAAATTATGCGACCATGAAAAGTTAATCATCGCTGTCAAGAATACGCAAAACAAAAGATAACAAAAATTATTTTAGTTATGAGTTTGTATACTTTGATAGGTTAATATAGAAGGAGATTTGCCATTTGGAATTGTTGCTACCCTGATAATTGTACCAATACTCCCATCTATCTCTATGTTTGTATAGTATGGCAACTCTGCTGACTTCATTATTAAAACGACATCTCATGGCAAACAAAAAACCAATTTGACAAGCTTGCTATAAGTTTTCTGTGAGTTTTATTGCTTTTAATCTATTTATTATTTTTTCTGTAAATATTATTTATAAAAATTATTATTATGTGGCTGTGTTGAATTGCCTATTCTTATTTAATTTTGCGAAGCAGAAGTAATTAATAATTTAAATAAAGAAGCAAATCTCATGTGCGCAATGACTTGCAGCCAACACTTTATATACGTGTTAAGTTGTTTTAGTTTCGACTGGAAGGTTGGCATCTTCTGTAATCACGCTTCTGTGAGGTCTGATTGTGGAATGGTCTGAGGCCGGGAGTCCTGTGCAGTGGGCCAGTTCATGTTGACGGAACGTCCGCACTAAGCTTGCCGTCAATATGGGTACCATGGAGGAGTCCAAGGTATTCAGGTTGGCTAAGGAGGGATGAACCGGGCCAGGGGTGAAAACCAGCAGCCAAGAGTTCCCGCGGTAGGCAGTAGTGGGATAGCGTACTGGAGTGAAATGCCATTGCCAGCCCGGCTAATATGATTGGACCACAATCTTTTTGCCATTTATTTTAATTGTCCTTTGATTTGATTTAATTTGTTTCAATGCAATGTCTAGTTGTTTTTAATGTGATGCGATCTGTGTAAAGGCACAGAGCGAAATTTTCATGTAGTGTCGGAATTGGATATTTTGCTGAATTACAACTCGGTGGTTTGATTATGCCTCATAAGTTCTCTATAGAATTTAAGTCGGAACTTTGAGGTGGCCACTTCAAAATCTTGGTGGATTGTGTGTCCAGCCAAGATTTGACAAGTGGAGATTAATGTTTTGGGCCATTATCAAGCTGGAAAATACATCTCAGCGGAAAATTTTTGGTGTGCTCGGTGGCCAAGTGCTCCCTTAGTATATTCCTATATAAAAAGTTTTAATGTATGGGTTGCCAGGGCAACCGTTGATGTCGTTAAAACAAACATCAAAAAAAGTCGTTGGTTCGCAAACGGAGCACTTTTTCAAAGGATTGACTTTTAGAACATGATTTATTCTTTGAGTGAAGTATGTTGCACATAGAGACTAACATCGCTCCCAAGTACGTTGAACTTGGATTCATCGCTTTAAATAATCATACCACGTAAAAGGTATGATACGTTTGATCCAAAATAAACCGAAAATCTATATTTTTTGATGCGTGAACATGTTTGATATAATAAAACGGGGATGTATATTAATGTATGCTAGAGTATTTTGCTAAACCGTTCTAACGATCACAATACGCTCTCATGACTAGCGTTATACATTAGACCAAAGCTTCGAAACTACTGAGCAGCTAATTATAACAAACGAAGTATCGTTGTTTTCTAAGGAGAGTATAATGGAGCTATTAATACTTCAAAAATCTGTTAACAGAGGGTGCTGTAATCAAAAATTAAAATCTATATATTAATACGTGAACATCGAAACGTATGGTACACTTTTTTAGTACATATTTGTTATAAAGAGAGGGGAATGAAACTTATATAATTTGAAAGGTACTGTTTCGCAGATGTGCACAAAAAAAATGTGCCGTTAAGACAGGTAAAATAAAAAAAAACACACGCATGATTCCCTTATACAAAACGCTTTAACCAAAACATTTTGATCGCGTTCATGGCTGCATGAGGTACATTAACGTTTTATGTGTTGTTATAAAACTTAAAAAATGTGAGGTAAGGTGAAAAGTGAAAAAGTTAAAACTTGGTGGGTACGGTCGAGTTTCGACCACAATACTATACTAACACTTATAATTAGATAATATATATACATAAACATGTGACACTTAAATACTGAAATCAGCGAAAACTATACATTCACGAATTTATTCGGAAATTCGCAAAAGTATTCAAAAATCAAATACAGCAGGTTTTTGTTTTAAGGAATATAGGATGAAGAAAAATTTTCAGAAAAGCTTCGCTCGTGTACATATATTGCACCAATCGATGTAAAAAGTTCGAAATTAAATTTTGGAAGGATCAGGTGAAAAAAATGTATTGCACTTATTATGGATGGGGGACCAAAAATCTTTTTGAGAGTCTCACCTACATCCTAAATTCATTCTCTACCTTTTTCTATAAGTGAGGCTAACTCATTTCTAAGATATATCTTTTCCCCTCTCTTTCTAAAGTCCATTTTCACTTTTGATCTGAGAGCGATTGTTTATTATTCAATGTGACTTCAAGGCAAAAAGGTATTTCGGACACTTACACTCTGAAATTTTATTTTGAAATCTGCAGTTAGGACTTAAGGCATTCTGAGATCTTTGTAAGAAATCCAGCATTTATGTATACTGAATATTATTGACTGGGGGCAGGTTTTTTCATTTCAATATTTGGAGATCACTCGTTTTCAAAATGACCTATCAATGCAAAAATTGTACATGTTATTTGGGAAATTTTCAGAAACCCTCAGCTGGGAGCCCTGTTGACAAATCGCGTTGCAACAGCTGATTAAAAAGATAATACAATAGTCGTAATGACAAAAGTTTATTTGATTGTTTTTGTTAGAGAATAGTATCCGCTTTGTTGAAACTGAACAAAATTAATAAATAACCATGTATAACTATGCAGCGAACGCCAACCTCTTTGATGGAGTGTCAAATATTTACGTACTCAGCACAGCAACCGTTTTTTTAGCAGTTGTGATTGCGTTATACTGTGCCAATTTTCTAAAAAATTATGGGGTAAATGCTGGTAAGGCGTGTTTTGTTTTCAATAAATTAAATTATTATTCTTTTTAGGAAACCACAAGCACAGAAGATAACTCTCAGGAAATAGAAAATATTGAAGAAGACGTACAAACTGAAAATACTAAGCAGTGCATTGATGCACTTCGTAACGGAACGAAGCAACGACATGGAAGTACTGAGGATGACAAAGATAAAGATTTAGAAGACTACGACGACGAAAACTCTGAACTACAAGGCGATGGTCTGGTTAGTAAATTAAAGTCTGCACGTCTAAGGGAATTAGAGGCGCAACTAACTCAACAGCAGTTGGAAGAAGAGCGCAGGTAGCGTGTTATAATAAATTGACCAATTAATGTTCAACTCGTTATTTACCTTTTTATTTTTGTTAACAGGATTGAACGCGAACAATTGTCTGCGATTTTTGAATTGTTAAAAAAACAAGAAACCGAACTAAACATGAAAGAAATTGATGAGTCTGAGTTGTCAGCACAACTACATCTATACCGTTAATCCACAAAGTCAAAATTGTTAGTAATGTGTGGATAAGTTACATATGTTTTTTAATTACATAAGAAAAAATTAGTACGATCTCTCCAAGTCAGATTCAGACATAATCGCAACTGCAGCTTTGTAGCATTGCATTATAGTAATATAAACAAGTAATTACTCGTACAAAGAATTGTTGATGTTTTTAACCACCTTCTGAACCTCAAAGAAAAAATATCGCTAAAGTAATGAAGTCAACATCTTCCGTTTTGCACATAAGCGAGTACATATCTACATATGTACGTCTTTCAGATTATAGGTTTTAACTTTGAAGACAACATAATATTTTCAAATAAATTTTAGTAAAGAAGTCTAAATGTAAGTGGTGGTGAGTGGCCAAATAATTTTATAAACCTTTTGAAAAAAAGTATCAAAAATATTTAGGAGATTGGTAACCTATTAAAGAACGATGAAGCTCCCTTCGAAACGGTGATTGTAACGCCCTTTGTGCCCGGAAACATTAGTAATATAGTATATGAAAGAGTTATTTTAGTCTAACAGTTTTAGATTGTATCTCGTCAGCTACTTCTAAACCTTTTTGTATGTCAAAATTTTAAAATGCTAATCTAAAACCAGTTAAAAATTAAATATTTTCTAGTTGTAGTCAAACAAACGTTGAATTTAAGAAAAATCGCTGCTAAAAATTAAATTTTAATTGAAATTGAACCGGTCATTTCAAAAACCTCATAAGTCACATTTTTTTCCAACATGCTTTTTTTTGCTGTAAGTGCTTCCTTATAGGTAGATGCTTCTTTTCAAATAATACCTCGTAATACACCTTTATTGCCTAAACAACATAAGTCAATGCATTGTTGAGATTAATGTTGGCTTTGACTGACTCTAAACGATTTGGAAAAATTTATTAGTATTTTCCGATACGTGGTCATTAATTTTTGCCAAATGACCGTGATTTTGGAGTCATACGAAGAATTGTTCGAAACAAACATGTACGTCCCAGAACCAAATCATTAAATTGGTTTCGAACTCCAGCTCAACATTTACAGTCAAAGAGCTAAACACTGAAGATGTTTTGGACTTGAAGAAATGGTGGACAAATTTATACAAAAAAACATGTTAGTCAAGTTAATCGTATGGAAAAAATGTCCCAAAAGAACAAAAAGAATCATTCGCGCTTTCGACATACATACATATATGAGTTTTCAGTATAATTCAAATAAAAATGGTTGTATCATAGCCGAGGAATTTATTGATGAATTCATTAAACATTTATTCTTGCTAATGAAAAAACTCACAACTTCTACTTTTGTTTCACTTCCATCACCCCAGTCTTTTGATTTGAGAGTGCCCATTAATAGTACAAAAATTGATGATTTAAAACGAGGATAGCATTTTGGAGGAGCATTTTATGCGAATATATTTAGCTGGCTAACTGCAAATGTTGAAGATAATCTAAATGAGGATGACGGAGAAGATAATAAAGATATTAAAACATGGAAACATGGACTGTAATTTTCAATAATAAGTAATAACAGATCTGATTAATATGATTGTTTTGTTTAAATTATATACCATAAACCCTGTTTCTTGCTAAAACAACATAAGTCAAGAACAGTGTTTTAGGTTTTTTTCATTATTATTGTTGATAAACTGTGGTGGTATTTCGACATTTCAATTTTTTAAACTCAAATACTATATTCAGCCCAAAGAAGGCCTTTTAAACTTGTTTATTTGTGAATGAGACAGTTTTTATTGTTTCTTGATTTATGAGGTTTTTGAAATGACCGATTCAATTATAAATTGCCAAGAAACTAAAATTATCCTGAAATAAGTATGGCCTAAAAGTAAAAGGTAAAAACTCATCTAAAATCGTTTGTAAAAATATAATTTTTACTTTAGGCGATATTTAATTTATATTTTTGAGCCAAATTTCTACTAATTTTGGGTAAAAATAAATTTTTATTTATGAGTAATTTTTACTCTAGGGTCATCTTAAAATCCCGCACACAATTGTTTTAATTCGTACATTTTGTATTCCAGAAATTTTGGAAGTTCATAGCTTTTTTTTTCAATACATATTTCATTACAAATTTGGCCCATTTTATAAAGTAATTTCTTCATTTTTTTTTTTTTGTGAAGAGGGTTTCTTTACTGATTGTATTTCAGTTGTATACTAATTTTAAGTGCTGTTGAGCTTACCATTTGTAGAAATTAAGTAAATTTGGTATTTGTCAAACATGTACACAAATTATATTTTCCAAAGATGTTTGCTGCATAACATTAATACGTCTATTATATTCTGTCTATAAAAATTATTTTACACAAAATATAATTACTGGTAAAATATAGTTTAAGGTAAGGTTAGCTATAGTTTCTTCCATTTCAATTGTACTAATTCTGTACACATCCATATATGCACCATAAAGTATTATATTTTCAAATGTAATAGTGCCCACCAGTTTTTTAATAATAAATATAAATAAATTCGATACTCAAATAATAGTATATAATTTAGGTAAAATATAAGTTAAGTAAGTTGAATGCTGTTGTTGCAATATATTTATTTAGTTTCTTTATGAATTTAAACAATTTTAATGTAGATAGTTTTAAAACGAGTCTTGTTTCGGTCTGAATTAAATGTTTTCTACTTCAGCTACTGCTGTCAAAAGCGTTGGCTGCATGTGTTACAGACGCTTTTCAACCTTATATACTAATCCTTAACTTAAGAACGGTAAAAATTTACTTCTCAACCTTCTAATTCTTAACCTAAGAACGATGTTCACTTACATACATGTAAATTTCGGTGCCCGAAAACAGAGTGTTAGTGAACCTCAAAGGCTATCCAAATCACCCCATAAATATATGAAGCGAATTTCGATAACTTTGCTCTTGACTTATAATTTTCTACTTTTTTTTTGTAGCATGAACAACTATTTAAACATTTTTTTTTTTAATATAATTGAGTGAATGACTAATCTAGCTAAAAATATATCAGCTCAGTTTGGTCCATATTTTTTGTTGACTTATTATTGACGGGAATCCACATCTTTTCGGCATAGCCGGTCTTAGAATTTTGCAATTTCGTGCATTAAAAAAAAATATGCCATATTTTTACATTACGTTTTGTTTTGCTTACTTAAAAACTCAAGGTCTTTATGAATTACTTTTGCGATTTTCGAAAGCTTAGGAGACGTAATTTTTTAATTGCTCCAATCGGATATTTTTTTTGCGGTGCCGCTTGAATTTTTTTTAATCCTATTTTCATTAAGTTTCAAACATTTCAAAATGCATTTTCTTCTTTTATAAAGATTACAGCTTGAAATGTATGCCAAATGATAAAGCTGGAAGAGCCTAAACAGAATATATAGGGTTGCCTTGTCGAACCCTGTCCCAAACATGGGCTGCCATCCATATACACTTAAGTTCTACATAGGACCAAGCTGTCATTAAATAATTTTTTTTGTAAAGATAATTTGAAATTCTTTTTTGAAAAAAAAAATATATTTTTAAGATATAGGAAGGAGGAATGGCTCTAAACAAGTTTGGGACAGGATTCGACAAGGCAACGATATAGGTATATTCTATTTAGGTTCTTCCAGCTCTATCATTTGGCACACATTTCAAGCTGTAAGAAAATATTTATTAAAGAAAATTACCCATAAAAGCGGTAGTAACCCATGTTTGGGTTATATATTCCCTACAAAGGGAACCCTACTCAACAATATTAACCAACGGGTTTCCAATTCATGTCGCCTTGAAATGGCTGTAACTTTGCAAGGAAACGTCACATATCACGTGATAGTTTTGAATGCAGTATTCATACCGCCTCAAGACGTTCGACTTCGTAAACCAAGAAACCGACGGTAGCGCACATGTGTGACAATACCGAGCTGGGCTGCCATGTGGAAAAGAAGCGATTCCTGGCCTTCTAAAAAAATAATTTTTCCCTCAAATGGTAAAAAGTCCAATTTTTTTTGGGAAAAGTAGATGACCTTTTTTTCCAGCAATATTAAAAAATTAAACCATAGAATGGTAAAATCTTAAATTTTGAATCTTCAAAATTCATGCCACAAATATCGTCCAATTCCCGGCTATTTCAGAAATTTTTGAATTGACATGAAATTCCGGGCTTGGCTGGGTCAATGCTGGTCACTTGGCAGCCCTGATAGAAAAAAGTTTTTGCTCAACTCTAAAAGTGACTCACAAGAAAAATATAACAAATCTAAAATTGTAGATACGATAACATTGATCTCCTGTACGATACAAACTGATCAAACTTTCATCGTTTTAAATTTTCCAATAAATACCGCATTTTTCGAGCAATAATTGATTTCGACAAAAAATGGGGTATAAAACACACACATATTTCGGACAACTAAGGTCCTCTGCCTTTGTTTTATACTTATTTTTGGAACATCCTTACACAGAATGTATGTATGGCTACTTTCTTTTACATAAACATCATTTTTGGAAACACTTCTTTTTATTTTTTTTTTAATTTCGTTTCAAACATAATTTTAAATAAACATTCTTCAGCAAGAGTTGTAGTTTTTAAATAAAAAGAGAAAACTTCCATTAGTGTTTGTTACCTATAAAATAGTTTTTATAAAATACATTAGTAAATTAAATAGCATTTTGCATTTTTAACTGACGATATTTGTGACGACGCTTTTTACTTCACAAAGTTTGGGTTCTTTTTGAGTATGACGAAGCCTTCCATTACAGGCGTTAGCGAAATGTATTCATCGGTAGCAAGCTCAGCTCTTTCACCCATTGCGAGCAAAACAGGCGTAGTATGCGTTTGAAAACCTGTGATTGTTTTCGGCTTACCAGCTTGTCCGACAACATCGATAGCCATACCAACACGTACAGGTACTTGCAATTGATTTAAATCTTCATCGAATGTGATCAACATACGCGCTTGCATGGCGGGGACTAACGTATACAACAAATAATGTGAACGCCCCAAAATTAAATTTTTTACATCCAGCAATGAAACAAGTGTTGCCATAAGACCAGCAACAGCCATTGGATTCATTAATTGACGGTCACTATGGTATGGACTAAGTGTAAGTGTGCCCTTTCCCAAATGAGTTAAGCTCTGTGCAATGCGAACCATAAATAGATTACTAGGATCTTTAGAATGGTATTGTGCTAACTGTCGCAACATTGAAGCCAGACGCGCATTATTTGTACCAGCACCAATAAGACCCATAGCAAAGATTGCATTGTGCGCAACTTCGGCATCACTATCATGTGAGAATTTACTTAAAGTGTCCAGTATGTTGAGCTTGGGATTCGATGCTGAAATAAGGCCTAAGGCTAGGGGTACAGCACGACGTATACAGGGCTCACAATAGCGCAAGAGATTGCCAAATGAACGATAAGCCATTTCAGCACCAATATCTTCGCCCATAGCAATTAACGCGATGCCTAAGCAAGCAATAGCTTGTGTAGCGGAAAGATCTTTTTCCTTTTCCTTCTCCTTTTCGGATTTTTCCTAAAAAAAGGTTAAAACAATAATTAAAAAATACTTGCAAATTTGTAAATAACTGTTTACTTTTTCCTTATTCTTATCTTTTTTGTTCTTGTCTCCTTCTCCATTTTCGCCATTTGTACTCTCATAATGATCGGAGCAAATATGTAGCAATTGTTGTATCTTGAGCACGTTACCAGTACCTGCATAAGCACAAATGTCTACCATTGTTGTAGCCATGGAACGATACGGTTCATCTAAAACCTCTAATGTTACCATTACAGCCTCTGTAGCTTTTTGGCGTCCTAAATACAGTAAACCCAAGCCCAACATTAGGAAACGGGTATAAGTATCTTTTAAATCAGTTTTAGACAAGCCCATTATGGTTTGTAGCAATATCTCTGTAATCTCAGCATTACACGAACCAACGCTGATCAAACCCAAGGACAATGCTGTTATGCCCATAACTTCAACATTTGGAGCATTTTTTCCGCTGGTAGTAAATACAGTTTTTAGCGTATCAATAACAATAGCACGATTTGAACCAGCATACGCAATACCCAGACCTAAAATAGCGCCAATGCGCATTGATATATTTTGATTATCAATATAGTCGGAGAGAAGAGCGTGAGCCGGATCAACCTCATTCCGTATCCCACAGTTAACAATGCCACAAGCTAATAGAGCACCCGATTTGATGTAGTCTTCAGTAGAGTAAAGATATTTATCAATCATAGTTAGACCACCATCAACATCCCAGAGAAGTATCAAACCAAGCGAAGCAGTTGCACTAAGCATACCGTGATCTTTATTTTTATACAGCCATTTGTTGCCATCTTCTGACAATAGCTTGTCGACACCGAAACCAGCGTTTACAAATCCATTGACAAAACTAGCAGCCAAGTTTTGTTTAGCTGAATCCACCTATAAAGCAAAAGATAAATCAAATAGTGGAAATGTGATTATAGCGTTTAACAGCTTTTTGCTTAAGACCATGGAAACTCATTGATCAGTAATTGATATAAAAAATGAGTTAAGAATGCAGTAAAACGAACCTGTATTGAAGCGAAGCGAGCTCTGGAATTGTCCAAGTGAGATTTATAAATATCCTCTGGTGTCTTTGGCTCCATAATATCCAATTCACGCGCCAAATTTAGGAAATGTTTGTTTAAGTTTGCATTTGACATTATTTCCATCAAGTCATCATAGTCGGGAACCGATTCGTCCAACTCTAAGCATACCTGTTGACGAGCCAACATAAAGGCAAGTTGCTTTTGAACAGCGGGATCCTTTTGCTCTTTAAAAATTTCGCCGATCTTATCCATGTCATTTAACATCAGAGCTAAACGCATAGCCTGCGTATACTGGTTGAATTTGCGGGACAAATTCAAAGCAGTCTCAAGTATGATGGTATTGTCCGGCTCTGGAACATAAGGATAGCAAGATTGCAAGTACAGACATACACGTGGGTAAGCCGATTCATCTACATAATCTTGCAGCAAATATAAATGATCGATTTCAATTAATAAATCACAGGCATCAGCCTCGGCGTTGTGTTCCATGTTGTAAGGAATAATCTGCTTAACTAACTCGATTAATTGTGTCTGAAATTCACCGGATGTTTCCAAATAGTGGGCAGCTATTTCGCCTGACAAATGACGCACATACTCGTGACCCCATTCGCCGATTTTTTGAGTGCGATCGCAAAGAAAACGATAGGCTAAGCAATCTTTGCCACTTCCCATAGTCATGGCGAGCACTGAAATGACGTCAGCACACAACTGACGGGTTTCCTGTGTGGGCATTTGCTTATAGACAGTCTTCATCGTTTCGTAGTGCGGGCGCATAAATTTTAAAGGTTTTGGGACTGAAGTCATTGAAGTGGTGGATGCGCGTATAAGTTTCGCCATCATTTCAAGCGCTGGTAAATACAGCAATTTATCCACTTCTTGCAAACGCTGTACCAACATTTCTAGCTCCTCTTGTAACTGTTGGTCTTCATCAGAAAGTTCCTGCTCTTTGTTTGCATCATCCTTGCTGGGGTCTTTTTTATCAGTGGGCTTCTCCTCTGTTGCGCTGGCAGCAGGCGCTTTCGTCTGTTCAGTCTTTGCGGCTTCGCTAGGCATTTTCCGTCAATAAATGTATTACTCTCAAATCTGCAGAACTACTTTATTCACACAAATAAAGTTATTTGATATTTTTTTGCTAAATTAAGTTATATTTTACTTTATCCCACAAAATACTGCAAGCAAATTTTAAGCTCGGCGTTTTAGTCTGCTTTTTTTACAGAATTACAGTGCGTTTTTTCTGCTGTCAAAATTGTGAAGTGTTGCATGCATTAAATAAATACAAATACCGAATCGGAAAAATTTCACTAGTGTCAAATTATGTTATCCCTCGTAAACTGGCACTAGTTCATTGCGCTTTTTCTGCTGTCAAAATTGTGGTGAAGCGTGGTCAGCATTTACATATGTTGCTTACACGTAGCGTTGACTTATAACACCGACTCAAAAGTTCGCTCTTATGTGTCTAACAGAATTGGGACGGGGTCGGAAAGGCGGCAACGGAGTCGGCTGTCAAAAAAAAATTAAGGGCCAACTAAACTATGCATTGTTGCATGCATGCATGCCGTAACCATGAGTGCGTTGTAGTTTTGATATATGATTTTTGTGTATTCGCACAGTTGCAGAAGCTGACTGCAGTCAAAGCATGCATGATTTAGTTGTGCCTTTACTCGTCACTTCTATTTTGGTTTAGGCTTTAGGCTAAAAACAGAATTGGGACGTGCGATTTATCTTGTGTCAAATCGCACCAAAAAAAAAATCTGTTCTATTTCTCTGCGATAAATTTTCTAGTGTCAATGCTCGGAAAAATGTGGACGAATTGCACGTTCAGATTCTGTTTAGCTCTTTAGTTGGGCGTTTGTTTAGTGGGCCCTTAAAACAGCTGTAGATTGAAAGTTTGACACTTTTTTATATATATATATAGCAATCTTTTGACAGCAAGCAGCGTTGGATCGAGTCAATAGTTGTGTAAGCGATTTTTAATTTTAAAATAAATAAAAAAATCAGGGAAAGAAAACTTCAATAAATTCCAGTCATGCAGAAGTCGACGTACATCAACCAACTGCATTCAATTGACAAAATGAGCAGCGAACCATGGCCAGACGATGCAATGCTGTATCAACCATACGAAGCCGAACAGATCCTGCTGCATGAAAATGCTAGTTGTTTGGCTGTAAAAGCCTATCTAAAGATGTGTAATCTGCCAGTGGAAGTTCGGTCTTGTGCTAATGCTGAATTTATGTCACCTGGTGGGCGTATGACAAAATTGCCATTTTTGCGAGCTGGCGCTTTTATAATTTCAGAATTTGAACCGATAGTAAACTTTGTAGAGCAAAAAGGTGCAGCTATCGGAACTTGGTTGGATGATGATGAAAAGGCCGATATGCGGACGTATGTTTCATTAGCCGAAAATATATTCACCATGGCTGCGCTCTACATCAGTTTCATGAATAAACGCGTCTATGATGAAGTGACAGCACCACGAAATGGCTGTGTTTTCCCCTGGCCATTAGATGCACTGCAGAATTACACCAAGCGACGTAATGCTCTACGATTGCTCAAGGTATATCAATGGAACGATATGATCATCGATGATGTCATTGAAAAAGTCGAAAAATGCTGTGAAACATTGTCTCTCAAACTTGAGGAGACCAACAAGACCTTCTTCTATTCAGATCAGCCATGTGAATTGGATGCCATAGCATTTGGTCATTTATTTTCTATATTGACAACAGAACTACCAAATATGGCTTTGGCACAGACAGTACATAAATATAAGAAACTTGTAGAATTCTGTGAACGTGTAGACAAAAAATACTTTCAGATGAGGTCATTTTAAAATTACATATGTATTTGTAAAAAGCTTTTTCATGTTTATGCATTTAATGTATCTTAAAATGAAAACATACATATTGTGTTTATAAATTTTTGGTTATTATGTATAATTATGCGCCTAAAGATTCTATAATTTTGCTACATTTTCTTATTATTTTGCGTTTAGTACCTATACAAAATTAAATTCTAGCACGCTGCTTACTTAATACAACTAAAAATATATATTTAGTATTTGTAAAAGCAAGCACTAAGCACTTGATGTAAGGCTTAAAAGAGCTTAATTTTTGTTGTATATTTTATGTAAATACCAAATGCAAAGGAAGACTTTTTAGACAACGGCAGCGAAATTCAAAAGGAAACATTTAGTAATAAATTAAAATTTATCCTTGGCGGTAGTTTTCAGTTACGTTTTTATCCCCAAGCTTACCACTGGTCAGAGCAATGCTTGTGTTGTTTGCACATTTTTCAAGAATACAACTTATTTCCATTTAAAAATTTTTTTTTGCTGTTGAATGTTTACCTCTAGATTGTAATTGTGTTTAAAACTATTGAAGAGCTATTTGAGCTGAATGGTCATTTAAATCTGATACAAATTAAATTTTTTTAAAACTTTATATTGTAAATCGAGCTCTTAAATCACAAAAAAAGAAAGGTTCAAATTATATGAGCGTAGGAAAAATTGCTATGCTATGTGCTATATGTGTGCACTTTTCTGTACATACGTACATCAGATATAAGGTGTCGATAAACGACAAATATTTTAAAATATTAATTCCTGCAGGTTATTCCTAAATATAAGCGTCTATATCAAATCACTTGTGTATGTCATTTTTGTTCATTATTCAGTGTTAACTATGCTAGAACAAAAAAATAAAAAAAATTACCTAATTATATACAAAATAAATTTAACCATGATTACTTTATTTTTCTTTTTCAGTAAATAAATGGTGCCTGCAGTATTATTTTTTCCAATATGACTACATACATATAATATTGGTATATAGCTGTCATTAATTTCGATAGCTAAGAAAAAATCTTAATTAAATCAGTAATTTTAACAGCGTAAGTCAATGTTGGTTTGAAATTCTTTTTTATACAGATTTGGTATTCTTAAGCTTAGTCTCGAGCCCATTATAAAATAAACCTTGTGAAATAAGTTTTGGCATTTAATTTAATTTTACAATATTTAATAATGCTAGTATCGTATTGTTGTCGAAACTCGACCGTACCCAGCAAGTTTTAACTTTGCAAGAATTTTGCCGACCTATGACGAACAAAACGCCTTTGGCCATGTACCTCATTTCACCTCACCTCACCTTGCTACTACCTTATGCACCCAAGAACGCGATCAAAATGCGTTCGTTAAAGCGTCTTATATGGGGGAATCATGCGCGTGTTTTCTTTATTTTAACAGCACATATTACAAATTGTTTTTTCTTTGTGCACATCTACAAAACAGTACCTTTCAAATGATATAAGTTTCATTCCCTTCTCTTTATAATAAATACTAAAAAAGTGTACCATAAGTTTCGATGTTCACGTATTAATATATAGATTGTTGAGCATTGAAAAAAATTGTAATTTTAAATAGATAAGGTAACCAGTGATTAGGTTGGAAAAGTGTCCACTAAACATATTTCTTCCTTTATATATGTATGTAGTTTGATTTTATGCGAAAATCGAAAAATTTTTGACAGTTTGACTCATTAAATTAATGAGTTGAAAAACTTTTAATAGATTCGCTACATAAATTGCATGATTGAATTACGGTTCGAACTAATACATTTTTTCTTTCTTTATTCAATTAACTTAAAGCCCATGCAAGGGCCACATATTGATACAAGCCCTACAACGTTTTTTAAATTCAGTAAATTTAGCGTAACTAAAACAAAAATCTGTAATTTATATGAAATCAAATGCACCATTTTGGAAAATATAAATACATACAATAGAAAATGCGTTACATATTATCGAATTTAAAAAAAATCGAAAATGTTCAAAGGCAGGATTATTAAAGTTGGGAGGAGACATGGAACAAATTTTTTAGTTGCGGTAACAGATGATTCCAGTCTTTCCACTCCGATAGAAAATGAGCGTGCGAAGTTAACAGACGAAAATTGCTAATACCTATCCAATCGACTATAACATTAACAAAAAAGGGAAAGCTTACCAAAACATTACGCCTAATCAAAAGTAAGAATGGCACATTAATTCATACTAAGAACACTTCAATAGTTTATGAGATTACCTCGATAAAACATGTTTTTCGCCTTAGCTTCGATCTTATCAGTAAAGATTAAGACAAATATTTCAAGGTAGTCCTTTTTGGCACTCTTATCTTAAAAAGGTAAGTTTAATAATTCTATACAACTTTGATCTACGAATTTATCTCTGAAAAAAATAAGCAAAATGATATACTATGCGCTGTGTCAATTGAAGAACCTGCCGGCTGATAGAAAATGATGTCAAAACTCCGCCCATACTGACATATGTAGCACAAAAGAACGAGACGGAAATCGAAATAGTTATAGATCTATTGTTCGGGTCCTAAGCTTTTAGTGGAGGTACAAACAGGGGATCATAGTAGTTGCAATTAACGGTTTTTTCTTATATTAGGAGAACAAAAATTAATTTACATGTGATCTAAACTAAATTTTTTGTTTTTCTTAAAAAAAAACGACGCCAAATATTAAAATCGATTTAAAAATGGCTTAAAGTAACTTTATAATTCTTGTTAATTGGCATTTTTGTAATATCTTTTATGAAACCATGCAATTATCTTAATGCAAAGCGGTTTAATGTAGAAATGTATTTAGTGTCGTACAGAGCTGGACGATAAGGATTATATGTGTAATTGATTGCGTTTACGATTACGATTATTCTAATCGCAATTTCAAAATTTTTTGAATTAGGATTGCTGTAATCGTTCTTCGAAGAAATCTAGATCACAATTGCAGTAATCATAGTTTTAGAAAAACTCAAATAACAGTAATCGGAATCTTAAAGTCTTCGATAAACGATTAAAATAATTTTAATATTGAGTTTTTTTTAAATTACGCTTTTTTGAATTATCGTAATTGCATGTATGTACTCTATGTTATGTATTTATCCAGAAATCTACTTTGTTAATTTGAAGTCATTTGAAACAATTGTAAAGTATCATTTTACTATATTATGTATCTTCTAAAAAATATTCATTCGAAAACAAATCGTGAAGATTAAAAAAGCATAACTAAATTTTTTTCCAACTGATTGATCTACAATTTTTTTATACGACCGTACCTATCAGTTCATTACGTACATAGTAACTTTGGTATTGGACTATAAGGAAAGGAGTATAAGAAAGAGTACTGCGTACGTAAGTATTGCATTCCTGGGAAAAATTCTTATAGATTTTTCCTATGTACCTATCATCGTTGGAGTTGGTAACTTTTTCCATTATAGATAAACATGAGTTCTCCAAATCTAATTTCAACCGAAGAAATGGCACTTTATAATTGAATAAATTAAATGAAAGTCTTATTTTTCTGTAGATGGTGAGACACGATGCGTTTTAAATATTTTAAATGAAAATCATTTGTCACCGAAAATTTGTTTTTGGATATTGTTTGCTATTCCAAAAGAAACATTTTCGCGTGAAAATGAAAATCATTTAACGTAAAGATTTTTTTTTATCTCAATTTAAAAAAAAAAAACTTTTTTTTTACGTTTTTAGGTACTTTTTTGATAAAAAAGGTAGGTAAATAATCATATATATATATATAAGAAAATTAAAATATATTTTACATGATTAATAATGAGTAGGAGAACCTTTTTGCTTCATAAATGATGAGAGTCGGTTTGGCATGCTGCCTACCATGCTTTTGTCAATTAAATCTTGGTAGTTTCAGTTAATGGTTTCCGAACATTATGCCATATACTCAAATAGGCATACATATACGAATTCAAATTTTACCATCTTAATATGTAGATCCTTTTGAGTTTAAAATAACAAAAACAAATCCTGCAAGTTTATACCAAATAAAAATATAAATGCAATTGAATTTTACTTTTACATATTTAAAAATGAAATTCGTACATTAGGTTTTTCAAAAACTTCAAATAAATATAGTGTGGAAAGGATGTTTATTTATTTCATGGCGGCCGCCACTTGGTACTGTTGCTGTAGCTTCTGTACGTTTTCGCGATGTTTTGTCATATCTTTTTCCATGTTGTCCAATGTGTCTGTGGAGCTCTTCAGCTCTTTTGATATATACTCAATGCGTTTACCAACATTCTGACGTGAATCCTCAAGATCCTGCTTTACCAGCACTGGACCGTAGAGTTTGTAAACTTTATTTTCGAGACCTAATAGATTTAGTTCATCTAGCACACATTTATTCTCGTTTAGTTGGCTTTCAAGCAGTGTTCGTTGCTTCACCAACTTTACGCAGGCTGTCATAAATAAGTAAATTATATGACCGACAATGGACAGAAGGATTCACTTACTTTTTTGCAGGTTTTGATAAGCTTCTAGTTCGGATTGAAGTTTTTTCACTAATGCAGCGCTATTTTTATCCATTTTCTTTGTAGTTTCTGTAGTAATAGTAATATATTTTTTAATAAACGCTCAGATGTTTCGACACGATTCCTAACCATACAAAGAAATGTTCGCGAAGAGTTGTCAAAATGTTCAACCAATGATTCCATCAAAATGCCAAAAATTTAAGCCAGTTCAGATGGTCAAATTATTGATTATTTTCTTAGTGAAATAGCCTGACAACTCATATGTTCAAAGTACTCGTCAGAATTCATAGTACAATTATTATTGTACCATGGTCATGGTGACTAATAGGTCCCATACACGCTCAGATTTTTCATACTGTCTCCCGTACGACCGAGTCGTAATTTCGCGTCATATGGTAGGATTTTTTCGTACGACTTGCCCTCAGACGTTCAGATTTTTCATCAGAATTTGACAGATCTATAAAGGTCTTTCGTTTTGTCCGTGAACGAGTATAGACGTGTTTCGTGTGTGGTCGCTCGCTTGTGAACTTTTGTCCATTTTCCCCTTTTCAGCCCTTTTTGAGAGATTTGGTGTAGCTGACGACTGTCAAATTTAAGTATCAATAGTGTAAAGTTAACATACATTGAAGAGAGTTTTAATGGAACCAGCATATGGAGATTGCTGATGAATGTTAAAGACCAAGACCAATGGTTGCAAGTGAAAAATATTTTTTTTTGTGTATTTAAAAAAAAAGAAGATAAAAAAAAAAAAAACAATTTTGATTTCATATCATGAACCAACATTTGCTACATCATGAAAAAGAGTTGAGAACTCAAAATTAAAGTTGAGAATTCAAAAATTAATTAATTTTTATTATTGCTGAGTTTTTTTTTTGTTCATAAATGGCTTGAGCAAAATTTTGTTGGAAATAACATTTTCTTTTATAAACTAACCAATCTGCCAACATATCCTCGGAACCTGAATTTTGAAAAATAATATTAGGATATTATTATTTTAAGTTTAAGTAAATAAAAAAATATTTTTTGTAATATTTATATGGAAAAAAATTATAAACATATGGTTTGAATGCCATGGTTTGAATGCATGGTTTGAATGCACTTGGATGCTTTAGGGGATTATTTGTAAAATTTTGTACAAATGAGCTCTTTACCAAAAAGTATACCTCTGGGATATCCCTAGTATTGCCAGCAAAATATTTGATCATTGTTTGTCAGCGGCCATTATTGCTTTCTTTATTATTTGCAGCTGTCAAACTTAACAAAGTAGAAGACTTAGTTTTGTGTGAAAATTTCGCGCCGATACTCAAATTACAATAGAAGCCGAAAACTTATAAATCAGAAAAGCTAAACAAAAATTAATTGCTGAGATTACAAAAACTTATCACAGTAAAAATACGGAAATTATCGCAGGTGCAAATTTGTTGAACTAACGCATCGTGTTTGCAGTTTTTTCTTCATTTTGACGAGCGTCGATTGGAAAAAATTTACTGTTCGTTGCACCTCATACCCGACGCGTGTGAATAAGAAAAAATGCCACCGCCAAAAAAGCGTGAAAGACCTGAATTAGAAACAACCAATAAACAAAACAATGGACACCAACAGGAGCAGGAACTCTTTTTGCAAGCCTTCGAAAGTGAGTTATTTTAAAGTTGTATTATGACTAATTTGTAAATTGATTTTTAATGTTTAATTTCTGACGCCCTGTGCTGCATTGCTATGGTTGCGGCTCTTCATATTCATCTCCTTCAATTATGATGGACCACAACAGAACCCACACAAATCTACAGATTTCTTCGCAATCGTCATGGAACTAGTGTAAGTTAAATTAGATAAATATTTTCTTAGAAAATGGTAAAGGGTCGTTAAAGTTGTTTCCATTATCTAAGGGGTTCTGAAATATTTCATAAAGTGGTGTTATTCCCCGATCGGGGGATCGTTATACATATATATTTTTTTCCTCATCACCTGGCATTGTGAGAAAAAAAAAATTGGTTAATATTTGGATTTTCTCTCCACTTTATACATATCGGTCATTCTCTAAATAACTGCACAGCCTTTTGTCATTTTTCTCCGATATTTTTGATTTTTAGATATTGCTTAGTGGTTATCTAAAAGTAAATTTTGAAAATGTTTGAATTATTTATTTTGTTATTTAATTTCGAAAAATGCTCAAAAAAGAACTAAACAAAATGTGCAGCTATATAAAGAATAACCGATACCTATTTTGTTTTCTGGTTTCTGCAGCCCATATTCCTTAATCGTACACTCAGTTACATGAAAGACCGGATGTCCCGAAACAACAAAAAGCGTTCAGCATTTAAAGTCAACTCAATATTAGAAACTATTACTCAAAAGGCTGAGACAGCGACTAACAATTACATGAATATTGTTTTTCATGGTCTATTTGACAAAAGTTCCACCAGTGACCAATGGTGGAATGCAGGCGATGTTGTCTGTGTTGAATCTGCTCTTTATAAGATAACGAAGAGTAAGCGCAAAGATAGCACATCGGATTTTCAAGAAGTTTTGGTGGGTTCCAATTTTATTAATTAAATGTTATTTAATATAACCGTATATTTTATTTATTTTTTAGAACAATACTTCAAATGTTATTTTTAATCCACACGATAATATAAACAAGCTCTCCGCTATCAGCATACCAGTGCAATCGATGAAACCATTTGGAGATCAACACACTATTTATAAATTGCTCTTTCGTATCAAAGTTTTGCCGAAATATGCAGCGAAGAATTTGCAAAATGGTGATGAAGAAGGTTTGCAATTTGCTATAAAATAGTTTTAAAAGCACACAAAAAAATTAATAATATTCGAAATCCAAGATAGTGGAAAACGCCTCCGAAAGTCCTCTAAATTGATATTTTGAAGGTTACACGATCAAATTATTGAGCCAATTTGTTGAACTGTGGGGCATAATGGTCAATATTTCGTTGTAGCTCATTAAGTTTACTACAAAAATGTAAAATTTCCGGATTATCTGAAAAATAGCAGAAACAAAAAATATTTGAAATAGTATATGACAATTACTAATTTCTCACATTTAAAAGAAAGCTCTCTGCCCCATAGAATTGATTTCATGAGACTTGGTAAAGTATCTTTCTGAGATGTTTAAAAGACACCTTACAAAAAAGAGTTGCGTGTCTTGCTTAGAGATTTTAAAGATGTATTATAGACTTAATACGCAATTATAGAACTACGTATGTATATGTATTATATATAATTTTATTTTATTATCGAATTTAATTTTTAATTAAAATTTGTACGTTCGTCTCGAACCCATGTCCCAACATCTGTGATATATTATACGTTAAAAGCGAATCATATTTTACTATATTTTATATATTGATAAAGAGCCTTAAAAAGACAAGAAATTGACAATATAAAGACATGAGGAGGCATGTCTTTCAAGTGACTTATGTCTACAGTATAAAGGCACATGAGAAATGTCTTTATAAACATTTTATTATGTAAATACGCTCACATGAGACTTGCGACCTAACGTCTATAAGCACTTTGTAATATAAGGACACATACGAGACGTGAGGTCGGGAGCAATTAATAGGTTTATGAGTAGTTACGGATTTTATCGACTTAAGTCGGTCTTGTTTAATCTATTAATGCCAAATTTGTTTTTTTTTTAATCTATAAGTTAAGTGGTAATGCAGAATGTACATACATATATATATTCAAAGTATTTTCATAACATTTTTCTGTACATATTTTACTTTCAGAAATGCCCAGCAAACGCAGCAAACCAAACCCAAAAATTTTAGGCTGTGAATTAATTGTTTTTGAAAAGAACTTTGGTTGCATTCCAGAAGGTGACTATGAAGCTGCACTGCCAGAGCTTTCTTCGAGTAGCATAAAATCTTTCTCCCCAAAAAAGCGTACATGGGAGACGCTACCTGATAATTATATGCCCATATCACTTAAGTTCGATGTGTTTAGTCAATGTCCAACATTAAATTTTCGTCTAACTTGGTCTCCTAGTGATATACCAACCACCATTGATATCAAAGAATTAAGTCATTATGGGTGCTTTTCGGACATTTTGCAACATGCTGGTGATACTGATGTTTTAAATGGCAACGCTGAACACAACTCTAATGCCACGGAAAATCAAATCAATCATAATAATAACTGCATCAAAGCAAGCAATAGTACTGGAAATGGCGCTGCTGCTACATCTATTTCAGTTGCCGGAAAAGACGAAAAAATACAAATTGTATACAACTTTCTGTACAGCAATAATACACGGCAACAAACAGAATACACCCAGGAGGTGGTCTGTCCCTGGTGTACACTGGACTGTTTACGATTATATGCGTTGCTGAAACATTTGAAATTATGTCATGCACGTTTCAATTTTACATATCAACCGGCTGGTAATGGTGCACGAATTGATGTTACAATTAATGATACCTATGATGGATCATATGCTGGTTCTCCCTATGATTTGGCTGGACCATCGGGATGTTCGTTTGCACGCACCTGTGGACCGGTGCGACGCACCAGTGTAACAAACTTATTAGTTTGTCGACCTCGACGTCAAAAAACCTGTTTGGATGAGTTCTTAGTATTAGATGAGGATGATTTATCCAATCAGCGGCCTTACATAACTGGACATAATAGGTAAGTAAATAATTTCATTTATAAATATGTGCTAGTATCCAATTGGTTAAGTGTGTCCGACTTCAGAGCTGTCAACCTGGGTCCGTTTCTCAATGGCTGCAAATACCAAACAAAGTTTTTTGTGCATCCCGTTACGCATGCGACGGCAATACTTCGAGAGTAGAGTTGGGACGATTTTTTGTAGCAATAACTTTGCCACTCTTACTCGAAAGTTACTATCACTGTCTAAAGTAATACTTCGAGGGCAATGACGTCCAGTAAAGTAGAAGTATATGTGTTGTCACTGTTAGTAGCGGTGAAAAGAAGCAGGGTCGGCTTTGTTCGAGAAAATAATTTATCAATAAAAATTGTTCAACTAAAACGCTCGCATCCGGCATTGCACTTAAACTTCAGGTCACTGTTTCTTAAATAATTTAAAATGTACAATCGAATATTCAATATAATTATTATTAAAGAATTGCATTATAATTTTTTCAAACCTACTGCTGCTACTTTTTTAGACTATATCATCACACTGAAACTTGTCTGCCAGTTCATCCCAAGGAACTTGACATCGACTCAGAAGGTGAGAGCGATCCTTTGTGGTTGCGGCAGAAAACCATTCAAATGATTGATGAGTTTTCCGACGTCAACGAAGGTGAAAAGGAGCTGATGAAATTATGGAATCTGCATGTTATGAAACATGGTTATGTAGGTGATTGTCAGCTTCCTTTGGCGTGTGAAATGTTTTTAGATGCAAATGGTCACGAAATAATACGAAAGAATTTATATCGTAATTTTATACTGCACATGTGCTCGCTCTTTGATTATGGACTTGTTTCACCGGAATCGGTTTATAAAACCGTACAGAAACTACAAGGAATGCTAAGCAAATATCCGGAAGGCCAACAAATGATGTCGGACCAACGTGAAAGCCAATTAAAATATTGGTTAGACATTGGCATACATAAGCAAGACGAACAAAAGCTTAAATCACCACTAAAGCAACCACAAGCTGCTTCTGGGTTAGGAATCAATGCACCTATCGTTGCAAGTGCAGGTGGTGGTGGTGCAGCTGCAGATATCAAAGCTATGCATCCACCAGCTAAGCGTGCGGCAGCTTCACCCATAAAGCGAGCAGGCATTATTCCATGCAGTGGTATTAATAGCGATAAAACAATGATTGGCAGTGGTGCAAACATCTCCGGAAAAACTGCAATTCAAGAGGATATCGTTCGTCCTGAAAGAAATGGTCTAAAAAGAAATGCTGCAACACCTGCCAATGAAAAAGAAAAAAGTAATGAAAGCAAAATCGCTGTCAGTATTGCTGGAGGAAAAAGTCAAGAAACTGCTGAAGCTGGGTCAGCTACATCGAAACTAAATGTTAAGCGTAGACTATCTATTATTAAAGGTAAATATGTTGTATAAAAATGACACCATCATTATTTCATTGTATACATTCGGCGAATTCACAATTTTTTCATAACTGCCCTTGATGATCATGATTCAATAATTTATATTAATTATTTTATCTCGCTTGTAAATATTCATTTTATACGTTTAGCGTTCATTGCTCATTAATTCATGCATAACTGACTCACTTTGAAGTGCATTGGACAACAGAACATCCAGCCACTGTTTAATTTTCATTCACAAGGAAACTTAACATACAAATATTCTTTAAATTAAATAAACTATTATAAATTTTTCTTAAAACAAGGAAAAATTGTTCTGTTTGTATTTTTTTTTTTTTTTTCATTTTCTCAGTTCCAGCAGCTAATGAACAACCTACGTCTGCTACAGATGTTGCACAAGCAGAGGACAATAAAAACTAGTTTGTAATGTTAAGTGTGTGGAATTGTTAAAATCAATTTAAAATTTTTATTGAATGTGATTTTATCCTCAATCATATTGTGATCGGATAAGTGTAAATTAAATTTGCAAATGCATAATCAAACAATGTAAGATAACTAATGTTGATGTTCCTTAAAATAACTGTTTTAAATTTATGCGGTCATGGGAGCACACAGCATAAAAATGTATGCAGTAGTCATATGACCGATGTTGTTTTAGCTTGTGACCAGTCATATTATCATCTTAACAAATTTTAAAGTTAACTTTTTTTTAACTTAATTTTACAGATACAACTACCAAACGAAACAGTAGTACCAACAGCAACTCAACAAATACTTCCAATAGTGGCGGCAGCAATAACTCAACACGTTCATCTTCAAATCTCGCTCCTTTAAGAAATGAACCATCAACACTGCCAAAACGTCTGGTTACACGACGACAATCAATAGCAGCTTCGTCAGCTGTCAGTCAAGTTAATGAAAAGTATAGTAAAAGTACGCATTCATTGCGCACCCGCCTCTCAGTACCTCTGACCAAAGCGGACAAGCGTTGAGTAGTTTGTAACCAGACTACATTAAATATTACTACTTTCTCATCGTTTGTTTACAAATGTAAAATTTGCGTCTATTTCTTGTTTTACTTTGTTTATTGCTTACGTGAATTTTAAATCCAGATCAGTTAATAAAAATGTGTGGCTCAAAGCATGCGATAGACAGATTACAGATAAAACCTTAAACTGTCCCCATTGCATATTTTTAGACACTATTTTTAAACATTAAGAATTACTTAAGAATTCAAACAATTTCATGATATACATATGTATCTTTTAAAACATAACAAAATAATAAAAGTGTTTGTTCTGTTTAATCTTTTTTTAACTTTGCTAAGGCTAACGCAACTAGAAATAAAATGACATTTTCTTTTATAGAACGACACAAACTTTAATTTTACTTTCGTTTTATTGCATAAGAATTTACATAAATATTGTTACTAAACAAAATTGTAATAACTAGTATTTACAACACACATTGAAAAAGGACAAATTTAAACATGAAACAACATAAAATATTTGTAAATTTATTTTTTGACGTAACTACCGTGCAAAATGCAAATATATATATTAATAATATGAGAATGGCAAAAGATAATGCAAGATTACATTAAAGAATACGAAATAAAAATATTTTTCAATAACTGACCTATAAATGTTCCTTTTTATACAATGGTTTTTGAAATAAATTTTATCTCGCAACAACAAAACCAAGTAGTATTTTGAAAATAAGTTTGTACTGAATATCGGAGTTTGTGTTAAACATTTTTTATTGAACATTTTAGAGCAAGAGTTGACCGGGCTAGGACAATATATTTTTTAAGCAAAATATTCACTTTGCGTATAACCAGAAATTGTCCAGTACATGCTGGTGGTCGCTTAAAGAAGTCGGAAAATGGTTTTTGCTTCTTTGTTCAAAAAGCAAACGGGGAAGTTATCAAAAACAAAAACCAGCAATAATATCTTTAAAATAGCTTGGTATCGTAATTAAAAATAGATTTTGTTTTATAATACTTATCCAACTAGATGAAGATATAAGACGATAGTAAAGAGATACGTACGTAAGACGAGACGCATCATGTCTCGTGTGTGTCTTTATACTGTAGACATAAAACTCACTTCAAATACATGCCGCCTCATATCTATGCTGTCCATTTTTTTTTTGTATTTTTAATTCGCTTTACAAATGTGAGAAAAATATGATTGGCCCTTAACGTATTATATAATATATCTGTGGTACTAGGGCAAAACGAGTAACTCCATTATTAGTGATTTTGAGATATTGATGTTCAAAGTTTTAATGGCGTTTGCCGTTCATTTTCGTTTTTTTTGCTTTTTTTCTATCAATAAATTACGGTTTCCTAGTCTGAAAATGGCTCTTATAAGCCCCTATAAAGAAGTTTGAAAAAATTAACTATTATGTATTAAGAATTATTGTATCGCGTCTCTCTCTGGTATATTGTGTTGAGGGCATAGTTTAGGCATGCCGCGTTTTTTATAACAGCAATTATTGATGATGAATTCCGTTGCCTTTAGTATTGCCCCTAGAAGCTGAAAATACAAAATCGTCGATTTTGGTCAAATTCGTAAATTAATTTTAAGAGCATCAGTTTTTTTCGAATCTATATGTATGTAAATGCACAGTTGGTAGACAGTTATCTATAATTATTAATTTTTTTTTGTTGAACTGATTTCAATGGAATTTGGTACAGAGATAGATTGAACTCTAAAAAAAGTTTTTTTTAGCGGGCCTGGCACAGTTCCTAACAGAAAAAACGTTTCCACTGCTAAACTAAAGGACCGATTTTATTGAAATTTGGTACAAAGATAGATTGAATCCTAATGAAAGGTGGAAAGGTTGTGAGGAGAAGCAGTGCAGAATGTAATTTTTTTCCAATATGAGCGGGGCCAC
The DNA here is from genome assembly GCA_963662105.1 of Meiosimyza platycephala. Lineage (NCBI taxonomy): Eukaryota > Metazoa > Arthropoda > Insecta > Diptera > Lauxaniidae > Meiosimyza > Meiosimyza platycephala. The sequence continues at coordinate 99,328,741 of OY759208.1, read as the reverse complement.
GACTCCAACAGGAAAATACACGACTAAACTTATGAACCGATTTTGATTGGAACAGAGTTCGATTGAACTTCAAAGAAGGGTAGGGATCTGTTTTCTTTTAATGGGAGTGGAACCACATTTAATAGGAAAAAAACGCTGACACCACTGATTTGCTACACCGATTTTGATGAAACTTGCGAAACTGATAGACCGCTTTGATGAAATTTGGTATGGAGATAAGGGGCGGTTCAAGTTTTACGTAACACAATTTTTGACCCCCCCCCTCCCTCTCCTTAAACGTTACGGTATCACCCAAGTGACCATGTTTACCTAAAAGTCACAATTATGTTACGCAATGCACCGGAAAGTCATTTTAACGACATTTGTTATGTTTTAGTCGCGTTTGCGATAGTAATAAATAAAACGAGAGATTTTTAACTCGCAGCGGAACGCGTTGTTCGAACGGCCCCTAGTGTGAAACTTTAAAAAAGGTATTTAGTTTTAAGTGGGTGGCGTTACGCCCTTAAAAGGAAAATATGTTTTGTTAGCTAAACTATTCGATTGATTTTGATGAAATTTGAAATGGAGATATGTAAGGATGAAACAGAGATAAGGCAACATGATACCATAATTTTTATTTTTGCGTTGACATCAAATAGATATTTCTTATATCAGTTGTTTAATATTAAAAACAAAAAAGTTGGTTGAGTTTCAACCAATGGACGAACTCTAGTATATTTAATTATTCAGTTAAAAAGCTTATATCTTAACAGATATCTTTTTTTTTCTCCGAGATATCGTAAATTTAACGTTTCGATCAAAAAATTTAAAAAATTATGGATGCTATTGTCAACCAGTAAAAAAAATTAAATAAAAATTAGAGATGCCAAGGCGAAATGGTGTCCGATTTGGCCTAAAATGACCCTTATCCACAGCCAGAAAAAATACCCCAAAAAAAATAGAATATATAGCAAATTTTGGAAAGCAAAATGTGCATGGTATGTTTTATTTACATTTACGTTCAACTTTAGGCCATCTAACTTTGTGTCGTCCAAATGTTTGTTGTTCCCCATTATAACGTAAAACTAATTTGTCATTCAACTTTAGGCTGTAAAATTTTTTGTCGTCCAACTTTGTCAATCCATTTTTCCCATCGATCTGTGCAATAAAAAGCGATCGCTCGCCAAAATTCCCTTTGGAAATTCATATGCGGAATCATTAGCATTAGGCTTGGTCACATTTTATCGATATATCAAAATATCCGATATTTCAAGGGATATCATGATCGTTTTTTTGATAATATTTTTGACGCTTGACAAGCATGTTGAATGTTGACAAGCAAAAAAAAGGTACTCACTTTTGATTTAAAAATTTTTTTTTTTCATCTTCACCAGTGAAAATTTTTAAATCCGGGCCTGGTTGTAAATAAACTAATAATATAAGAATCAGAAAAAAAAATAAATAAAAATAAAAACAAAAATGATACGTAGCATGTATTTTATGTAAAAGTATAATTGTTAAAGTAATAAAAAATTTGCACAATGTTTTTGTTCAATTTATTGTAAGTTTTCAAGTAGGTTCAGTAAGCTAGGTATATTTGTAAATTAGAACAAACTATTAAGAAAATAAAAACCGAATGATCTATTTCAAAAATTGAAATTGTAAGAAAACCCCAAATTTAAATTTTAAGGCTTCTGGGTCCTGCTGTACAAAGCATAAGCTTATATATCGAATATCGCTTATCGTTTATTTTTCGCTGAAATATCAACATTATCGATATCCGATATTATATAAAATATCAACAAGCCAAACTAGCATCCCAGTCAAGATTTTAAAACTAATGTGGACGGACGGATTTGGATTCCGCGCTACTTGCTTGGGAAGGTTTAAACATGTCGGGTTTTCTTTAATGCGAAAAATTAAAAAATTATTTTTGAGGTTAAGCTTACGATAATCTCCGAAATTCGAACTCCTTTTGCGTTAAATATTTCAGGACGTGAAATATCAGGACCGCAAAGCTGTGCACTTGACACAATATGTTGGTTCTTTTACTTTTTTCACCACGGTGCTTGGCCCGGTTTGTGTAAGAATTTTCTTTCACGAGATATAGACAAAATATTCAAATAAAGCATTCTTTCCCATATAAATCGTATGCAAAACTAAAATGCTGGATGAACTACCAGTAAATAATATGAGCTCTCCTTGCACCAGCATTTAAATCACCTGAATGTACAAGTATGCATATCTATAGATAGTATTTTTGTTTCTAAAAATGTGAATGTTATTCAACAAAACTTGACGGGCTTGAATTTAATTTAAACAAAAATGTATTTTTATACATACGCTGTTATTCAAACAGGTATATATATATATATTATATTTATTGTTTAAATACATTTTTATGAAATAATGCACTAATTCAGCGCTACAGCGCGACGTCGACACAATAAGAAAACAGTTAGGATAGATAATAGTTTGAAATAATTAAAGACAACAGATAAGACATTGTATAATTTATACGTGTGAATTAAACTTAGTTAGAGTAAGTAGAAGCAGAAACTGATTGTCCTTGTGCTGGTGAATTTGTCGTAATTGGCTTTGGTGGCACAGCAGTTGGTGGTGAACTCGTTGGATCATACATGGGTACAGCACTAGCATTTGCAGCCATGTGCTGAGTCAACTGTGGGGGTAATGGTGTAGGTTGAGCCAACGATGTCGGATAATGTCCACCCATGGAAGGTTGTACTTGTGGATATGAATGCATAGTATGTGCTGTAGGATAAGACAGTGCCATAGGGGTAGTCATGTAATTTTGGGTGAGTCCAGCAGTAGACAACATGGGTACAGCACCTGAAGCCGGTGCGTTTCCCGTTTGCTGTTGTTGTTGGTAAGCCATATTTTGATTAGGATCATATGTGGGCGTGTTATTGGTGTATGCGCCAGGAACGAAAATGTTTGCTGGAGGTGGAACCATTGAAGTAAATGACTGTGATTGGGGCTGAGACGACACATTTGAAAAACCATTGTTAATGTTATCTGCTGTAGTAGTTGCAAATGTATCACTTTGATTTGCATTGTTATCATCGGGATTGAAGTACGCTTTGAAAACGCTTTGCGTAGGTTGCGATTCAGTTGCGGGCGAAATCGGATTTGCGGTAGGTGGTGCCGTAAAAGTGTTTGTCAGTGGCGGCACATAAGGCAGCGTTGGTGCAATCAAGGGTGTAGTAACAGTAGGGGCGGCCGTGCAAATAGCCGCATCCGGTGAAATTGTGGCAGCAGTTGCAGATGGACTGAAACTTGTTATATTTGCTGACGTAGGAATTGATGTTGGAGGTTTGGATGTAGTCACAGGTTGTACCGGTATACGATGTAGGTAGCCGTAACCAATTCCGCAGCCTAATGCTCCCTCACCACCCCATTGTGAATTTGGTTTAATGGTCACCTCACGACAGGCGTCATCATCAATATTGTAAACATACACTTTAAGTGGTAGATTTTCATGCGACTCAATTAATGTAAATAAATCGTCATTTTCATGACGTATCGCATCCGCTCCAATGACGTAGTCGCTATAAGCACGCAAACCTGCCACTTCTGCGGGCGAATTTGGATGTACCTCTAAAATGTGCCATACGTTTTCATTGGCACCCTCAAAGGAGCAAAAGCTTATGCTGACGCCTAGTAAGCCTTGACCACCCCAACCACTGCTAGGTGTTAACATAAGTTCGCGTACCGTTTGCGTTTTACTGCTGTACACCGTGATACGTATCGATTTGTCCAAATTTTGCTTGAGCAGTTCTTTAAGGGTATCGTTGTTCTGATCGAGGCGTGTGCCCGCAATGGCGACTATGAAGTCAAAGAATGCTTCGAGTCCAGCGCGCTGCCCTGGTGAGTTGTCTTGCACTTTGAGTACGTGATAGCCCTCGGTGCCTCCGCCAGGTATTTCAACACTTTGACCGGAACCCATACTTTTTGGTTTTTGAGGGCTTAACAAGGAGGGTATATAATTGTACGAAAATATTCCTTACTTTAAACTGGATGATGTACAATAAAGCGCTATCTGAGGGTAATTGTTATTTTTATTAAATATTTTTCTTCGCTAAAATTCTGAAGTCTTGCGTGGCACTAATCAAAAATATACAACTCAATATAAATATGTGTCAAATTGAAAATAGCGTTGCCAGCCTGAGATCCTGTCTTCTTAGTTTCCTTAATTCAGCATTCACACGGTGCATTATTGTTAGCCATTGGAGGGTACCACCCATGGTACAAATAATGGTACAATAATCATGGTAGCAGCATTTCTATGTTATAGTTCTTCTTCTTTTCTTGTATGCCTACTTGAATTGTCAAAGCAGCTTGCTTTGTTTTTGTTTGATCTCTTCATAAATAAAAAATCGCGCGCTTGACAGAATTTTTCTTTTGTTTTTGTTTTGCTTACTTTTGACAATTATCGTAGGCATTTTCACGGTTGCATAACTTGAGTTTGATAAGATAGTTCTACCATGTATAATTGTACCATGGTACAAATATCTTGTGAAACTCAAATTAACGCAACTATGCAAATTACACAATCGCTGTCAAGAATATAGACTCAGGTGTTGTCATATCCACTCGGCATGTTACGTTTCAGAAAGTTTCAGAAATAGTACGTAACGTAGCAGAAATGTTTCTTTTGAAACGGACTATTGTAGAAGTCTTTTTTCTATTTCAAATGTAGTGTTTCACATGCAATCGTTAAAGTGCCTCTGAACTTTTATAACATTCATTTTTATATACATATGCATATATGTAGTAAGATATGAAACTTTTGTAGGAACATGTATGTAGTTTAGTCAAATGCATCGTAATCAATCAAAACTCGATTTTGAATTTTTTGTGGTCACAGCTTTTTGGATGTTAGGCGACGATATATTCTTGATCAGCGTCGTTCTATGTCGATTTAGTCATGTTCGTCCGACGGTCTTTCTGTGGAAATCATGAATACGAAAAATCAGCCATATAACTTAACTGATGTGATTGAAAAGACTAATACAATACAAATAAAACCTTAAAAGCAGACCTATGAAACTTGTATACTTTTATTCAAAAATTCATGAAAATAAAAGTTTCTAAAAACTTTTATGTTAAAAACTTTCTTTAAAAACTTTTTCAAAAAACTTATACATAAAAAAAAAGAAGTTTTTCATAAAAGTTTTTCTTTTGACTTCTATTTTCACAAAGTCGAAAATAAAAGTTGTTTTTGCTTGAAAAAACGAGCAAAATAATATCTTGGATTGGTAAGCAAAAAATTTCAAAGGAGAAACATAGAATTATTCATAATAAAATCCAAAGGAAAATACTTAACATATTTATATTTTTAAAAAAATTTGATTGCACGCATCGATGGGAAAAGGTCGAAAATAGAATTCTCTATTCTATTTGAGGTTATACCACCAAATTGCTTTCGAAAACTTAAGATGGTTCGGACTAGCACCGAACAAAAGCATTTTAATATGGGACCATGGCACCTCCAATGTAAGTTATATAAAGTAACAACCAAATTTCACGAGCATAGTAGGACGGCGCTTCTCCTGACCCTCACGTCAAGAAGGATATTTTCCAATTGTCTCTTTATGAAGAAATGGTCCTAGTTTTCTATCCGATGATCTGTTTATGCTCAAGTTTATACTGAAACAATATTTCTCTTATCTTAAGACTTGCAACATTATTGAACTGAATTAAAAGTTCGCCGTTTTTATTCTGGTACCGACGCCATTTCGACCCATTACGTGCTTTAGATTATTGTCCCCACTTAGCGATGAAGTCGTCTATAGCTATAAGTATGTCTATCTTGTGTGAGAGGTTTAACGGGGTCATTAGTTGGCCAGAGTCTCCCATTTGTCTATGTTTGATTTTACATGTATTTTAAGTGCCTCAAATGCGCTCTTGAATTCAAATATCTACCCACTTAGGCAGATTTAAAAATTTGGCTGAAATGTCATTAGCTCAAAATCGAAAATGATTATTAAACTAAACTTTTCTTGTGTTTTTTTTATTTTAATTGTAAGAATAAATGTGCAATTAAAAATTGACGTTCGGATCTGGTTTCGGAGATATAGCCATCGGAAGTTGTGGGTATATATTTTCTAAAAATTGCTATAAGTTGGGAATTGTATTGTATTGATTTCCAAAGTGAAAGGTAGTTTAATAAGCTACAATTATGTTGTATAATTGCATTGAGCTTGCTTGACATATTAATAAGGCTATAGGGCAATAACCCATTTTTTTTTGAATTAACGGTTTTCTAAAAAAAAAATCAGACTTTGACTTCATAAATTCATGCCCCAATATTGTAGCTTATTAAATTAACTTTCATATTACACCCATATTTAGGTAATCAATACCAGGGTTCCCGACTTATAACAGTTCTTAGAAAAGCTATATCCACTTCTGATGGCTATACATATCTCCGAAACCAGATTCGAGCGACACTGTTTTTTACATAATTTTAATTTAATTAAACAGCACTATTTGTGCTATAAAAAAATGGCAAATGTGAGCTAAAAAAAATTTGTTCAAAAATTCGTGAAAAAGAATTGGAGACAGCTAAACGAATTATACTGTATACTTTTTTAAAATTTACCAACTATGCTGAAAAGAAACACCTTTGTAACAAGAAAACAACTATCCCATGACAACCAAGTATATGATTAATGAAAATAATTTGAAGTTGAAAACTTCTAATAATCATCTGCTGTATTTTGGAATAACATAAAGCGTACCACAATATGTCTTCCAACTTTGTGTTTCCCGAAGAATTATCATTTTTCATTGAAAGCATTCGGCCATGGCAGCTTCAGGATGTGGGCTCAAAAAAATGGATTGAATGTCATGAAATGATCATCAAACTTAGTCAACAGGCAATTCTAGAAGCTGCAGAGCACCGTGAGGAAGAGGTAAAAGAATTCCTTATTGTTCGCGATAAATTAAAGGTACTAATACATGAGGCCTACTGCGTGTTCCTATGGAAGACACGCGTTTTACCGCATTTGCTAGAAGTCGATCCCAATCCACAGGCAACTTTTTTCATTTATACTGTGTTTTTTCACGAGGGTGCTGTCATATCATTGCTAGACACAGCTCTTTTTCATGTGAGTGGCTGCGAAGCTTTGCAGGACTCAGCAATTGATTTGGTCGATTATTGTGCACAAGGTGTAGCACAATTAATTGGATTGGTTAGGTGAGTGCAAAAAAAAAACATTTCCAAGTAAAAATTGTTTGAAATAATTAAATTAATTTCTTGTGCAGCATGGGTCATCATGAAAACGACTCTAAATTTGATGTAGATGAAGCTATTCTTTCTGAATTGGAACGACAAAAACGAGATCTCATTTTTAAAATTGGTTTGCGTTGCATATCAATTTGTAATTATTTGGCAGATAATGTAAATTCCTTGCCATTATCCGCACAGCGTCGTATGATTGTGTCCCACGATCTGCCATGGTTAATGGTGGACTTGCTATTTTTCCGTCCATGGCAACGACGAACCAAACAAGGTTTGCAAAAGTACATAGGTAAGGCAGAACATCAAGGCAATTATATTTGACAAGTATGTATGTAAGTTTATGTAATTCTTTCAGCTGAAAGGTGGATAACCGTTCAGGGTGATGCTGCTAGCAAGATAGTACAGCACGAGGCGCAATCTTGGTTCTGTTTACGTCAGCTCCTTTTTAACGCTAAACTTATGGAGTTCTATGAAATAAATGAAGAACGTCGCAAACACTTGGCAAAAGTAAGCAATATCCTACTTCAAATTTTAAGTTCAAATGTAGGTGGAGAAAATAGATCTCAAAGTATTTATAAATGAGGATTTATTTTTGTTCACCATTGACCTAGCAGGACAAGTGCCCCCTAATATTTCAATTCTAATTTTTGGCCAAAACTCTTAGGAAAAGAGCTTTAAATAATTTTCTTATTTTTACATAGTGCCAAAGTTTACTACACGAATCTGTTCTTGATCAATTACCACCTTTAATTGAATTGAAACAATATCTTTGTCGTCTGGGTGTATCAGCAACGGAGAGTCAGAAAACGCAAAAAGCGAAGTTGGTATTGGAGGAAGTACCACAAATTAGAGAGCAGCTTATAATTGAAGCGGAACGTGTTGGCGGCTTTTTAGCTATTGCACAGGAGCAAGAGAAAATATTCCTATGCAAAGACAAAGAGCAAATATTTGAAATGGCACAACGTCTTAATACGGCTTACAACACAGACTTGTTAGCTGAAATGGAATCAAAGCCGACAGACTTAACAGAAGAGGATCCATCTACTGTTGGTGCCGTTGATGGTAATAAATGCGGTAACTGCATGGGTAACGCAGAAAAAAAATGCGCCAACTGTAAAGTTGTTTTCTATTGTTCCAGGTAAGTAAAATGAGTCCAAATTAAAGTTTTTTCGTTGCAACAGTTTTCATAGAATAATGATTATTATTATTAATAATCCTAACGTTGTATTTACATTTTTTGTTGAATAAGGTTGTAGTCTAGCTAATCCTAGCTTCTTTTACCTGCATTTCAAAGTTACACTTTGCACCATAAGTATATAAACTTCAATAGAACGAAAAAACTTAATAAAAATTAAAGCTTTGTAGTATTGAAGTGAGTTATGGCTTTTGCTTGTAAATGGTTTGTTTTCAAACTTAGCTCACATTTTATCAATGGTGTATTAGTGGCTTACCTACCGAAATCTACAAAAAAAATCGATTTTGTAACAAATTTTTGTTGGGGCCTTTCTATATTAAGGTAACGATATTAATTTTTTTTTATTTTGTTAGTATTATTATATACATATGTTTATGATAAATAACGAAACATTAAATACAATTCGTCATTGGTATTGAGTAACGCTGAGAGTAGAATAACCAATAATAAAAAAATTAGCAATTTTTTATATTAATTTTTACGGAATTTCGAAATTTGAGTTTATGTAACGCTCCCCAATATCAAGTGGGTATTTTTTCATATTTCGATAAGAAAGAATTTATCAAAGTTATAATTGAATTGAGAAGTATCTAATATCTACTTGCTTTACTTAATACATTTGTATGGAAACCATGGTTGTGTTTAAATTAGTTTAGCAATTTTCGAGTAGTTTCAGATAGACATTCCAAATCAATCAAACTTTAAGTACACTATTTGCTTGTCATAAGTATTTTAATAACTGTTTTGTTTTTCTTTACAGAAAATGTCAATTGGACGATTGGCCGAAACATAAAATTAGCTGCATCAAGGTTTAAATACAACTATAGTCGTACTGTTTCTACTACTCAAGCACCACTTTCGATAAACATTGTGCACCACTTTTTCCTTTAAATAAATCACTTTAACTGAATTTTGCTTGGAAGCAACCATTAATACAATTAATTAATTTGTTTTAAAATATTTTGTTTTATTACAAAAGAAAAACGTGTACTCGCAGCTTCATTAGAATGTTGTTTTCATGTCACTTGTATCTTTTTTTTTGGTTTTTTATAAAGAAACACACCATTATTGGACACTTTTTAACTGTTATTTCGGAGATGATCTTTGACAACATCCAAAGCTTGAGTTTCCTCACCAAAATCCTTAATTACAACAACGGAGCAACCGCAAACTTTGCGTGGTTTGCCCTCTTTGTCAATTTTGCACAAGCCAGACCATTCGCCCAATTTCTTGTGTGAATCAACACGAATCAATGGAATTTGATGTTCATGGCAGAGAGCTGTCACAAGCTTTTTGTAGAGTGGTTCATCAAAAGATTCGGCCAAAATGCACAAAACAGCTTGACGTCTATTTTAACAAAATAAGAAAAATTGGCAAAATTAGTATTTATTTCCTGTTAAATATTACAAATTAAGCTAACTTATCAAGTGCTTTGCAAGCCTGATGAATACCATGAACGAGTCCATCAGCGATAAGAGATTTCTTCAACACTTCTTGCAATGCAGTGTTGATATCCATAGCGTCAGTGCTAACTGGAGCAGCGGAGGGAACATCTCTGTAAAAGCGCAAAAATAAATGGATAAATTTCACTTAATACATTTTCTATTAGTTAGCTGCAGATTTCAAACAAAAAAAAATTATCGAATTTTTGTACACAAAGCCTCAGAACATCACAATACTGAATCCAGCCGACTACAATAAATTTTTATCATATATATTTTGAGCTTACACGTCAACGTCTGCCATATTTTAATAAATGTGTCGTCTTTACACTGCAATTAAAATAGAAAATTTCATTTTACTTTGTGATGCTTTCATTAAATTGAAATTAAATGATAATACATTTATTAAAAATTTCATCACTTTCGTACCTTTTTGACAACCGGAAAGAAAGAATCGAGCAGTACAGCCAACGACAGCACAAAATTTTTTAAAAATGCGTTCGATTTCTTAAGCATTCAATTCTTTATTAAAGACTACCATAAAAATGGAAGGTAATGTACGTGGTCACGCGGCAACGGGTGATATTTGACAGTTCAAAATAGTTTTCATAAAGAGCATAACAGAATTGGGACATGCAATATCATCCAGATTTTTCCTATACGTTTGTAGTGAGTGCAAAATTGACGCTAGCAAAATTTATCACAGAGAAATAGAACAAATTCTATTTTTTGGTGCAATTTGACACATAAGATAAATCGAACGTCCCAGTTCTGTTTTTAGCCTAAATTAGCCATGTTTTTTTTGACGCGGTTAACCTCTAAAACAATTTTGTAACCGTAGGCTAGAAAACAGGTGGCAGCCCATGTTTGGGAGGGGATTCGGCAAGGCAGCCCTATATATTTTATTAGAGACCATCAAGGTCCATGGTACAATTATTCACGAACTATCCTGTCAAACTTAAGATATGCAACCGTGAAAATGCCTACGATAATTGTCAAAACTAAGCAAAACAAAAACAAAAGAAAAATTCTGACAAGCGCGCGATTTTTTAATTGCGAAGAGATCGAACAAAAACAAAACATGCTGTTTTAACAATTCAAGTAGGCATACTAGAAAAAAAGAAGAACTGTCACTTTGAATTGCTGCTACCATGATTATTATACCATGATCAAGGTCTATCATTTGACATACACTTCAAGCTGCAATCTTAAACCATAAATTTTTTCGAAAAAAAATTTGCCCAAAAAACAGGTGGCAACCCACATTTGGGACGGGATTCGACAAAGTTACTCGAAATAAATTTTTTAAGGTTCATCAAGATCTATCGCTGAAACCGAATCCTAGAAATATTTTTTGATTACGCTTTTTTTTCAATCGAAAACTACGTAAGAAGAAATTGATATAAAGAAATAAGGAGGATTGTTCCTCAAGTAAACTTAAGCCAAAACTATGGAGAAAAGGCACCATTTGGCATGGTGATATTTTTGGATGGAGTATTACATCCGATTGTAACCAGTAGCACAGTTGTGCCTCTTCGACATTACTGGTTTCTCTGGGCTTGAATTTGGAAGGAATAACAAATAAGTTATCACGTAGCACTGTATATTCTGATCGCGACCATTTATTTTGATATCGATTAATTTGCCTAGCATTCTACTGTTTCGATATCATCGTTCCATTCCATTGCATTCGCTCACATTTCACATTTGCTCTTCGCTTGTACTCTACGCCATATTTGTTAAAGCCGCTTTCTGAATTGACGATATATTCTGACGTACATTAGTTTGCTCTGTGAATTTATCGCAAATTTGAGCTGTTTTGTGTGAGTTTAGTATTTTTAATTTGTGTGTAAATTGAAATATGGCATCTGAAGAAGAAAATGATGACACCGTTCAAGGTGAGTGTTTATTTTAAAGGTGATTTATTTATGTTTGAAAATTGCGAAAATCCCTACGATCATGTTCGTTGACTGTGACGGTGACAGAAATGTTGGGGTCTCGTCATATGTGTTCTTTCGTAGTGCCAATTCCCAATTGTCCAAATGCTCGCTGGTTATATTAATGGATAAAAAAGCGTACAAGATAAAGTGGTCAATGTTTTTGACTATAATTTCGTAACTTTATGTAACATTTCGAATTTGTTATCATTCCATAAATAAATAAAAAAGCATGTTTATTTTCTGTAATCTTCATCGTCGGTGCATTTGTGTTCCATATTTTATTTATTTCTTCGTGTATACGATTCTCCTGTTTTTCCGAGGGTGAGATGCAAATGTGCTGTCGTCTTTTTCTTTATAAAAGATTGTAGTGAAGAAAAGTATCGATAAAAACATAAAGTGATACTTATAGAATTATTAAGATTAAGTATCGGAAAAATTTGCGAAATTCTATAACAGCAATTTCATCTTTCTAAGGACCAGCGCAGTAGTTGACAAGCTATAGATAATTTTGCAATTAATAGTTGCTCAAATATGTAATTCCAAGACATTCTGTACAATTCATTGCCTACTTAATCATTGGTCTGATTTGCACTGTACTAATATCGGTCAGTTAGATGGCTTCGTAAGAGGAAATATTTGTGATATGACATGACTTGAAATTGCTTTATTCGTTCATTTGATGCCTTGAATCAATATATTTTATATAATATCTATAATATAATAATATCTGACTATAATATGTTGCGCCACTCTTCGGTATTCCATTTCATATAATCTTTTGCAAATTTTATTCTTGCAACGACGTGCTCCTTCGTCTAAAGGTATATTTTTCTGGAATTTTTTGCATTCAAATTATTTTCCATTAGTCGACGACGAATTGTCACAGCACTGATCGCCAGATTTAGCTGATTTTTAATCATTTTTGAGGACGCCGAGGGCTTAGTCTTGCAATATCATACACTTCGTCTGTCGTCTAATAACAGAATCTTGCGCTTACTACCACGATTTTCAGGTTTCTTACAATAGTTAATAGCATCCAACCATATTTTCAATTTCCTTGAAGGTCTTGCCTTGATTCCTTAGCCTAACTATTGATTCTATCTTTTCGATTCAGCAATTCCTTTCTCTACCCACTTAAAAATGGAAGAGTACCTCGATTGCAATAAATTCATATAAGCAAATTATTGAATTACTTAATTACACTTACTAAAGGCGGTTTTCTGGAATTTTTAATTTTTTCAACTAATTAAGTAAAGCACTACTATTTTAATGAACCGCAGATTTTTGGTGCAAGTATGTAAATGCATCACAAACAAGACAACACGAAACAAAAGTAAAACGATTTTTTGGCTTTTCTGCTCTTTTTATTCAGCCCTACGAAAATTTTACAAAGGTGTTTAATTTGTAAGGCAAACTATTTTAGAAAAGAGATTTAAAAGTCATGTCCTGCAACACTACTATTTTCATGAACACAACTGTATGTCTTCTCAAGCTTTAAATTAAGATATTTTTGTTAATCTAGTTTTTAAGTGTTGTTTTAGTAATCTTTAAGGGTTTTAGCCCAGTAGATGTTTTGAATAAATAAATATATAAATAAATAATCTTCACCAGTGATAGCATTGAGACTGAATTGAGATTTGAAATGTACTTTTTTTTGTCTTGAACACCCAATTTTTCTAAAATATACGAAATTTTTCCAAAATTTACTAAAACAAAAAAAAGGTCCTCACTATTGTCATCTCAAAAATCTTAGCAAAATGAGATATATTTTACAATATATTTCAAAATCTACACATTTGGATTAAAAAAAGGTACTTATTATAAATCAACACATTGCGATTACGATTCATTTCATTTACTAAAAAAAATAAAATAAAAACGGTAATTATTATAAATTGTCTATTGGATGGATTAAGCCATTTCAGCGTGTCCAACATCCATCTAACTGATGTGTAACTGTTGCACTTTAAAATACTTCGCATTGCCTTGTTTTGTAGTTTCTGGAGCCTCTCTAATTGTGATTCATTTTCGCATGTAAATAGTATTGTGGGCAGTATTCGAAATGTGGTTTGATCATTGTGTTGTACACATTTATTGCGGTTATACAATCAATCTTATTTCTGCTCCTAAAAAAACCAATCTTTTTTGCAATTTTTCTGCATATGTAATCGAAGTTGGTAGGTGGCGGCAAATAACTTCTTTGCCCCGGACGGTGCACGTTACGACAGTGATTGAGGAAAAAATCAAGAACCATTGAACTTACTAACGTATTTAACTCATTATTTGAAGTTAAGAATCTAAAAAGTTTACAATTCAGAAACGTGCTGATATTAATAATTATTTTCTTCTAAACCCACTTGTAAAATTTTTAATATTAATAGAAAATATATTTAAAAAATGTACCACTTAAGTTTCAAAGTTTCGGATTTTCGACAAGCAGCCACGTGAATAAAGGCAGTTAGCCAATGTTGGGCACTATATCATGTACACTGAAGTTCCCACTAATAGGGTTTATTTCTAAACGGTCCCAGTCATAGAGGGAAAAGCCCTTGTTTTAGAGGCGAATACGCACAAAAACTTCAAAAATCATATCCCAGATAGATATAGAGGTTAAACAATCCCAGTAATAGAGGTATTTTGATGCAAAAGTACTGTGACCTTGAAGTGAGTCTCACTAGTAGAGGTTTCCCACTTATTCAGGTACCGCTTAACCAGGTTTCACTGTATTTTGAATTTGAATATGCACGTTTTATCGGTCTGAGTAGGCTGTGAAATGGTTGTAGTAGGCTATGAATGAATGGTCATTTACATAAAATTTGCTTTTTTATTGAAGATTTTTTACCTTCTAAATAAAAAAGGTTGATCTTGATCTCTCTTAGTGTTACCCTCTCCTCTTTAAATGGGACAACGCACTTTTAAACCTGGTTATTTGGGAAACTGTGTAAATGGGAACCTCTTGAATTTAGACAAACATTTTGGTCCCTTGGAGATTACAGCTATCCAGGTTTCACTGTATATACATAGATATCAATGTACTTAACAAATATATTGTTAAATCATTCGAATTACAAATAAATTAATAAATCCTCACAGCAGCAATTTATTGATGAATTTTACTTTGAAAATATTTCTGTGTGCCGGCAAACAGCTGTTATGACGAGTAGTGACGCTTTGAATTTCGGTTCTTACGAAACAACACGTCTCGTCAAAAAGTTTCGTAAATTTCTCACGGGTAACCGCGTTAAAAAAAAACGGCTATTATCTCTCTCGAGTGCGTGATAGTCCAGTCATTTAAGCAAAAAAAAAGGGGTAAATCTAGGAATGAGAGATAATAAGCTGTAAACTCGTATATATCTTCATTTTTGTGTTCTAAAAGTTGTTGTCTGTCTGCGTCGTAAGTTATGCAAGGTCAAAGGTCACAAAAATCAGTTTTTCGCGATTATCTCGGTTTCTATAGCTACATTTATGTTAACATACAGTGGCTTACAGCTTATTTCATGCAGTGCATACTTTTAACTTCAATGCTCTGCAATTTTTAAATTAAGTAGAATATGAACAAAAATTTTAGTTTAAAAGAAATGTTTTTTATTGTAAAGATATATTACCTGGCATTTTTATAATAGAAAATCGAAATATATTACTGAATTTCATGTCACAGCTTATTTCATGCAGACATGTATAAATTGAAAAAACATTGTTTAAAATAATGATTTTATAGTTTCAAATATGCAGTTTGGTAGCCTCTTTGGTCAACTGCAGCTTAAAGACGGTGTGGCATCGAAGCTTTAAATTTTTAATTGGTATCTAGCGAATTATAGCGCCACTCAATTTTAAGTGCCTTTTTTAGGTCGTTTTTGTTTGAAATGTTTTGTATTCGGATATTTTTTTCCAAAATCGCCCATAAACTCACAAGCACATTTAGGTTAGGTGACTATGCTGGCGATGCCATCAAATAAGTGCATTAGTATATTAACCAAACCTGAACTATGCCTGCTTTGTATTTCGGGTTTTTATCTTGGTAAAACCGTAAATTTGTCTGCATGCCCAGATTTTCGGCACTCTGCAGCAAATTGATACTTATAACCTGAAGACAGATATCCATACTCATGATATTTCCTATAAAAGCCAAAACAATAAATAAACAAACTTTTATATTTGTTGTTATTCACCATTTTTCATAAAAAAAAAAAATTTAAAAAAAATATAAAAAACTAATGAAAAATAATTTTTATATATTTTTGTTTAATGGCTTATAAAAGTATTTTTGATTACAAAGTCCACAAAGAAAAGCAAAATAAAAAAATTTAAACTTTTAATGACACAATTTTTCCTCGAACGCATTTTTATCAATATTATCGGTAAAAGCATTTACCTTAAAATGGCCTTAAAACTTGAAGTGATTAGGTACGATTTAGCAGATCATGTTTTTGGAATCTCCGAACACTAAATAATAATTTTGCATTGTCAGATTTGGTTGACAATTTTTACCGATTTTTATCTTGCTTGAAACGAATCATGTCGGCCAAAGTAAAACATTAAAATGACCATGAAACGAGTAAATGAGAAGATCCGATTTCGCGGATTATGTATTTGGAACACTATATAATAATTGTGCATTGTCAGATTGGGTTGGTGTGTATATAACAACAAT
Source organism: Meiosimyza platycephala (assembly GCA_963662105.1). NCBI lineage: Eukaryota > Metazoa > Arthropoda > Insecta > Diptera > Lauxaniidae > Meiosimyza > Meiosimyza platycephala. Next base: position 99,312,267 of record OY759208.1, on the reverse strand, counting down.
TGTAGAGCATAAAATTTGCAACAAATTTTGGCTTGAAAAATTTTTCATACGCCCAACCGTTTTTGAGATAGAGGGCAGAGAGCCCGCAGCGCTCAGCCATACTCACTGTAATGCAAGGTCAACCGTGAATCTCAGTGAATAATACCTTATATAAAGTAAATCATTGAAATATCATTAACAACAAATAATTTGTATTATTTATTAGCTAAAACATTATATTTAATAACATATTGCATATATCTAATATATTCAATAAATAACACACAGGCCGACAAAATTAAACGAAAGTCCAGAACCAGAGACCAGACCTAGCATACCCGATGGTTTTTGATGCGTTGAATCCGAATCCAAGCTCAAAATTGCTTCTATACGTCAAGTTTTCGAAATATCCTAGCCTAAAAGTGCAAAAAACACGGTTTTTAGCAATATTTAAAGTTAATTTACATCGCGAATAATTTTTTTTTCCAAAACTAGTTGCGGCATCTGAAAGTAATGCTTTTGTTCTTCAAAACTCATTTTAAATTATGTCAATATGTTGCAAATTTTATGCTCGACAATTGTTGTTATATATGTTAACATAATTGGAGCTATAGAAACTGAGATAATCGCGAAAAACTGATTTTTTGATCTTTGACCTTGAATAAATTACGACGCAGACACGAGATTTTATGAGACTTGAGAAAACTTTTAGAACATGAAAATTAAGGTATATACGAGTTTACAGCTTATTATCTCTCGTTCCGAGGTAAAACCCTAATTTGACTGGCCTATGAGCCAAATTGTTATCGAACAAAATATGCGAAAATCGAACGGTTCTGACAGTTGTTTTCGCATTGCCAAGTTTCGCAAATGCGATGAGTAGTCAAAAATTACATTGCAGAGTACAATTCGTTCGAAAGCGATTGAAATTCTTTTCGAATCGCATTACAGGGTAGGCCCTTGTATTGAAAAACAAAAACTTTTAAAAAATTTCCTTTAGTATAAGTTTATTACACGCTTACACAGCTTACAATTTTTTAATACGTTTGCATGAATATCGTTAAAGTAAATTTACAGAATATCGATTAATGTATGTAGGTACCGTATTTGCGATAAACAAAAAAAGATGCAAATTTCGATTTCTAGCAAGTTTGTTTCAATATAATTTCATACTCAAGAAAAAACCATCCATGAAACGACTGGAAATGAATTTTTTTATTCAATCCATATGAAGCAATATTTTTAAGTATTTTATTCTTAATTTGCAAATTAAAATACTAGGGATATATTATTTATTTATTAGGTGTGTTTAAATAAATTTGTTTTAATCTGACATTTTAAAATAGTCTTTTGGAATTTGCAAGAGAATGGAATTATAAATTTTGACATTTAAAGTGCACTTCTCATTCATTCCCTCGAACATTTCGCTTTCATATGAACAGACTTTATCCATCTCATTCTTGTAAATCTTTCGATTAGAACGCTTGCTCTCGCTCACACTAAACGCTTTTAATAGGGAATTATAGAAATTATGTATATGATTCCATATCACTCTTTTTAACTTTATAAATATTTCCATTGCATTCCTATGACTGGCTGGTAGTGAAGAAATGGATATTGTTCGATTCATTGTTGCTTGGACGTGGCAGCCATGACGTGATTTCTGACTTTGACTTGGAAACTTGCTGTAGAAAAATTCCATAAAAAATAAGAAAATTACCTTGCAAAAAACTGTAAAATTGTGCAAAAAACAAAGTTTGAAGTGTTATGGTTAAATTGTAGTGTGCGTAAATGAAAAATATTTGTGACAAATAAATAAAAATTTGATAGAAAAAAAGGTCATACTTTGGCTGCACGTACGCGAGAAAAAAAGCATAGAAATGAATTTTTTCCTACTTCGACTTGGATTTTGATTGATTTCGCCCTGCGCCGCAGCCTGCGTCTCGCGTATTAAAATCGTTTCGTCGCGTTCGTAAACGGAGCTCGTTTTGATTGCTTTGTCGTCGCAGTTCGTCTAAAAATCTGTCGCGTATATTTTTCACAATCAATCCATTTTTTCTTATGGTCAAATTTTAAAAATTTATTCAATGCTTTAACGTGAATTGAAAAACTAATCAAATTTGTTTGAAATCTACAACATATCAGTAACTATAATTGTTAGCTATTATTTAAAACAGCCTTGGACGGGTAGACGGACAGACAACTTTTTTGCATCAGCCAACCTTCGTTGCGAAATATTTCCCTTCTCCCCTAAAAATGTTAGTTTTCTTTAAAAAACGATGGAAATTTCAAGAAACTCCTAGAATTTTGTGGATGTTTTTTAAAAAGTTTGCCATATAGGAAAATAATTTATAAATTTATTAAGAAAATGTTTTCAGTGAAGTTTTATATAAATTCATTCAAAAGCAATAAAAATTGTTATCAAGACACAAAATAAAAAATTTGAATTTGTTAAAGAAAAAAAAAAATCCATCATAACTTGGTCGACATAAGAAGTGAAAGTATTGTGCAGCCGCAGCGGCGCTGAATTGAACGACTCACTCACACACTCGTCAGATATACGTTGTAGTCGATTTCGTACCGTACGACTTCAATTCCTCATTCCCGCGATGTTGTTTCGTTTTTACGAAATCATCGTTCAACCAGCCATTAATGCCCCTTTCGTCTTGATTGTCCCACTGTCCATGCCAGACAATCGTTATTTATTTCCAACCTTAAAAAGCAAGCTACAAATTTACAAAGTTATGTATTTTATAAAAAAAATATTTTGTTTTGCCTTGTTGCTGCCCACCTTTTTGCCACCACCATCACCAATATCATCGCCATCATCACCTTCCCTGTTGTGATCTACTCTACTTGAATTTGCTCAACTCTACCCGATTTAACCGGCACTCGCGTTCCATTCTAACTTTGTCGCTGTCTCTGCATGCCATTACTTGACTGTTGCTCACTGGCGATTTTGCGCTGTTTTTTTTTTTAATAGAGGGGTTTCCCTTGCAGTTATGTGTGGTATGGGTTACTGTAATATTGTGCCTATCCGACCGTTGCATATCAATAAAAATTTAAAATATTTTTTGTGGGCTTGTCCGTCATTACTGGTTTATAGTATGTACTAGAATTTAAATCTGATTTATTTCATTCATCCTGTTCTATTTTACGTAAATTAATAATTCTGTTCAACATAAATATATACATATAGTCCGCGACAAAACGATAGCACAAAATATTTTTAACTTAAATTCGTTCGGTTTTAAAAAATAAAAGTAAAATATTATTTCAATTTATTCACTACCACTTCAGTCATTCGCTCTTGTAATTTTTTTCATCAGAAAAAATCAATTGCAGGATTCAAAATAACTGCAATTATTCTTAACTGCAATTTAGAGTTTAATGCAAGGACTTAAGAAAGCAGTCAACATTTTTACTCCAAAAGAATCCCACGAAAAATATTTCAGAAGTGCTTCTATTTGATTAAAAAAAACAAACTTTTACTCAGAATCCACTGGGGTTTGAACCTGGATATTCCATGTTGTCACATGCGTAGTTTAACGTGATGTGCCTATTCTTATTTTTCGGCAGGCAAAATATGTTATGTACATATGTATGTACACATATGAATTATCAAGTGGCAACTATAGAAATCGAAAACTAAACTTTTAATTTTGACAGAAGAGCAATGTAGTTTTAGTCTCCCCGAAATTTATAAGAGTCAATCAGTTGATTATGATGCGCACATCTCAGAAAAATGGCGTAACGCAGGAAGCATTGGTTCATATCTGGCCGGTGACAAATAAAAAAATTAATTACGGTTTTTTTATCAGTATCAAGTTTTCTTGAATATATCTAGCGAATTTTTAATATAAAGTATAAAGATTGTTTGCGTCAAGAAAGTTGTCGCTAGCCATCTTTTGTGAGAATGATCAGATTAGAGAAATCAACATTTTTGCACTGAAAAACTGACACAATTTAATGAGATCGGAGTACTGAACACATAATACTATTTCAACAATCCATATACAGCTATGGATACATAAATGGCACATTTTTTAAAAAATTATTTCTAATGCTACAGTATCGTAAATATTATTAACAAACAATAAGTGTTTGGTTTTTTGCAAAGATATATCCTTCATATTTAATAATATTACGAACTTCAGCTATAATCCATTAACAAAAAAAAATCAAAATGTAAAAAAAAACCGATGAAATGAGCGGGAAACATAAATGGCACAATCTGGAGTAAAAGAGAAAATATCGTGTTAAAATTGCATTTGTTGACTTTTTGGTATGCAAAAACATTTAGATCATTGAGATCTTGTGCTTTAGCCTTTGTTTTTGATGACAGCTTCACACCTGCGACCCACATTCTCCACACTTTTTCGCATTTTGTTTGGGATATGACATACTAATCTTTCTGTGCGGCAGATCAAATATCGTCCATATTTGTATAATTTTGTTTTTTACGATTTCAACCTTGACTTCGTCCTAAAGGTTCTCTATTGAATTTAAGTCAGGACTCCGGGCTGACGATATTTCCGTACAAAACCAATTATTTACTACTTTGGAGGAGTGTTTAGTGTCATTATATGGCAAAAATGTTCACTTAATTGGCATGGAATAAAGTGCATATGGTTCCATATGGTTTGTCAATGTGTCCATTCTTTCATTTATTCTTATAAGCGGGCCTACACCATGCCATGGCAAGTAGCTTATGCCAATTAAAACAACTGATAGTTTTGGTTCATATGTTGGCATGCTAGAAAAATTCCACGTCGCCTAAGGATCAAATATTTCTTAATCCTTACGTGAAGAGAAATTCTAAATTCAAATTCAGTTTTAGCAGCTGCCTTAGGTGCCAAGATATATCGTTTGAGCTATTTTAGTTTTATGGAAGGTGCCACCCTCTGTTATCAAACCACGCACATCTTTTTGAGTGGCTGAAAATGTGAACAATAATACAGTAGACTTCCAATATAACGTATAACGATATAACAAATTTCCATTTTAATGAACAGTTTTTCAAATTGAGACTTTTCCATTGATGTCTCTAAATTAAGAACGCTAAAAATGTTTTCCGTTCCTAATAACGAACATTGTTTAATTCAAAAATAACTGCTGAACTGAAATAACTTTTTTTTACCAGTAAAGGTGATCGCCAGTAAGAAAAGCATTGCAAAATCTAATTCAACGTTTATGCGAATTAATATATGCTATAATAAAAACCAGTTTCTTTAATAAAAAAACACTTCGTTATAACGAATTTTACGATATTACGACTGTCCCGTGCATTAATTAGTTCGTTATATTGGACGTCTACTGTATATACATCACAAATTCTTTCCGTGCCGCTTACAGGTTTCAACTAAAAAGCTAAAATTTTATGACAATTATTTTTAAACCCCATTCTAAAACATAGGCAAAAAAATAAAAATCTACAAAATTTTCAAAATAAACACCCAGTACATATTCTTTGTTAAAGTTTTCAGTGTTGTTTTTTATTTCCGGTTTACCATATAACGTATGCATTAATTAAATTGTTAACTACTTAGTTTTATATGACCTTAACGTGAACCTAATTTCAACGAAAAATTTAGGTTGCTTATGATTAAATTGGTGTTCTAATAGATTTTTCATCAAATACTTTTTATATGCTAAGGAAAGTTTAATAACATGATTTTATATTTAGTCTTACTATAACACAAATTGAACTTGTTACAAATTTGAAATAAATATTCACTTTAACATTTTGTTGACAATGTGAAACTAAAATTGCTGATAATTTGTTATCTTCAGTTTTATCTACTACATCCTGACCTGGCTGACGTTGCTCTGCCCTTACCGGTTCAACTGTAGTATGTGTGCGCTAACACTAGTGTTGGACATATAGTGAACTGCGACCAAAGTCCGGCACGAAATCGGTGTTGGACACATTAGAGGATGTAAATCCTGAGCCGTGGCCGAAGGCCGCCCACTTATCCTAACTTTTATGTAAAATTACTGTGGCTAGCGAAATCGGTGCTAGATATACTACAGTGAAGAATGCGATTTTATAGCTCAGAAAAATTTGAAGGTAGCGTTTGCGCGACCAACATGTACAAATATATTCTTTATCAGCATGCTAAGCTCAACAACTCACTAAAATTTCAAGAAAATCGGAGAGATGTCCCTAAAGATAAACTATTACCAACGTTTTTTGTTTGTCACAAAAATATAAATTCACAGCGTTCAAAAGACTCGGAACTTTGTTTTATTCTGTTACTGTTTTTGCTCCCAATAACAATTAGTTAGCACGCTGCAAAATTTTGTAATTAATATCTAGTGCCAAATCGAGTATTAAATTAAACATTTCTATATGTTATCGAGCTAATTTCCAAATGGATGAAAATATTTTTCTTCTTTTGTACTTGTAGCTGGCTGAATTACTCTTATGATTCCCGTCAGTGAAGTTTTTTAAAAGTATTGTGCCACTCTCTGGTGATATTCTGGCTGAAGACGAAATGCTTAAATAAAAAAGCATGTTAAATTAAAAAAATAAAATTGTGAAAAATCATTCGTGCCAACTGGGTCAGTGTTTATAAAATGAAAATGTTTCATTTTTAAAGACCTTATTAGAAATGTTCCGCTTTGATGCATTTTTGAAGGAATTTTATGAAATATGTAGATATTTTTCATTTTGATGGCCCTTGAAAAAAATTTTCCTCTTTTTGATGAAAGTACAGTCAGAGTTTTCCTTTATGATATCATGTTACAGGAGTTCAACTTTCTTTTAGGATTGCAAACTGTCATCTGCAATTTAGTGATGTCAGTGGGAAACAGTTGGAATCTTTTATATTGATCATCCTTTTCCTTATACATACATGTTACCGGCCAAACTAGTTTTTAGGATTAACTAATTTTTCCTACGCCAAACTAGTTCATCCGAAGCGTGTTAGGATAAACCAGTTTAGCCTAGGAAAATTTGTGTATGTTAGGGTATGTGAGTGGCCTTCGGCCAGATTTCTCAGAAATCATTTGAAGTTAAAGTAGAAATATCCATAATTTGCAAGCGTTGTTGCGGTGCCAATTTTTTCTTGACATAATGGCAATGATATGTGTTGTGCAATGTAAAAGTGGTGTAACTCCATATTTTTAAAAAAATATACAATATTTCTATAAAAAATAACATACATATTTCTTAAAAAACATATTTCTTTGCCTAATGGTATCACATTTAGTCATATCTTTAATTATAAAAGTGAAGTAACTCCAATAATTGCACTAAAATCTCGTAGATGTCGTTACTTGTTCATTATAAAAGTGGAGTAATTTCTAAATTCAATTAGAAGGAGATAATTCACTTTTACAATGAACGACACATACATATCTTACTCTAAAAATATAAGTTTATCTTAAGTCATTGAGATTTATTTATTTATTAACATGTATTCTTTCTTTCAATAATTTGTCGTGGGCTACGCAATAAAAATAAACTTCTAATAAGAAATTTCTGTGAAATGAAATGCTTGTTTTATAATATGATTTTGTTTTGTAATATCATTGACTCGAGTTATTCTCATACGGTAGTCTCTTCTAAAAAAAACACCGTATCCTTGCATGACAATGTGTTGCATGTACATATGTATTTTTTAGTAAATTTTGAACAAGTTGATTGTACGATGAATATATTTGACCTTCAGAGACAGAGAGAGAAAAAGATAAAAGCTGTTAGACCGAGGAGACCATAGTTTTTTTTTAAATGAAGATCAACTTTGTAAGACGAGTTTAAAATATCAGATTTATAAATTAAAAGTTTAAAACAGCGATTAAATCTTGTGAGACAAGTTTTTTTGAACTTTTTTAATTTATTAAAAATAAGCAAAATACAAGCCTCATTACAAAATTCAAATTAGTTTATGCTTAATCGAAGGCAATTATAAAATGCGCTCGTTTGACTTTAATTTGTGACATCTGTTCATAAGTAGAAAATCGCTTCACTTGTGTACATTTTTAACTCATTTAAATTTATGCTGTTGCTATCTATTTTTCAGTTCTATCTTGAGAGCTTCGAATTTATTTATCTCTAACTCTCTTATCTGTCTTGAAATATATATGTATTTCTTTTTATTTTATTTTCTTTGCCTACTGTCTTCTGAGAAAAAGTGCTCAGGGAACTATCAATGAACTTTTTTTATATTAAAAACAGTCTCTGGAGATAAGGAATTCCCATGGGTTTAAATCATCTAAGGTGGTATATTTATGCATTTTTAACTTTTCTTTTACTAGTTATTGAACTTATTTTTTCTTAAATATTTTTTTTTGTAATAAAGTATGGTAGCAGTGGCTAATAAATAAGGCCAACAAATTAAAAGTTGGTGACTAAAATGTACGTGTTAAAACGTGACTTTATTTTTATAATAATGATATCCGTAAACTTAATTTAGAAGCAAAAATAACAAATTTTTACTCAAATATAACTTAAAACTAAAACTAGATATGCAATGCGAAAAGGATGATTTTTTGAAATGTTTCTAAAATATGTTTTGACTCAATTCTTGAAAAGTTAAAACTACTTTCAATCTTGATGGTATTAAATTTACAGACTATTCTTTGATTGACAATGAGTATGAAACTTCCTCCCACTGTTCGAAAAGAACAATCTCTAATTAATATAATGTCTATATAAATATTTTTTTAATTCTATGATGTCAAAAGTCAAGGAGGCATTCAGCTTCAGAAATATAGTCTTTAGAAGGATACATATACATACATAGCTTTCGTAATAATCGTCATAAGTTGAGTCTTTAGAAGGATACATATACATACATAGCTTTCGTAATAATCGTCATAAGTTGAATTGAATTTGAAACATATCTACAAATTTTAAATCAATTCCAAATTTTTTTTTTAAATCGTATTTTTTCCACCAGTAATTTTACTGACATACTCAGTCCAATTCGAAGTATGTATTTCGTTTTCCTAAGCGGGTGAAAATTAGTTAAGCCTTAGTAAATGGCGGTTAACAATGCTAAAGTTCTTAATTTGCGTGTCTTTTTGTTGTCAAGTTTTCAACGAATCATTTACATAAGGCCGGGAATATTGTTGTACATATTGTTAATAACCTTATAAAAAAAGCCCTTCCTTTTTTAATTTTTTTTGAAAACCACATTTTTGTCAATATTTTATTTTCAGTTCATTGAACTATAGAAAATTAAAAAATATTTGTTATCATAAATATGGGTTATTTTCTATTGACTGAATTTTTTTTTGCTTTCGATTTATCGATGTCTTGGGTGTAACGAAAAGTTCTTTCGTTTTTTTTAAGAATGCAACAGCTGGTATGTTTATTTTCACTTTTAAAGCTCATCAATGTTTTTCCTTGTTTATTAAGGTTATTTATTATCGTTCCAGGAGTTTATTCATTTTCATTTCTACACTCTTGTTGCTATTGCTTGGTTCTTTGAATTGGTTTTTGGTTTATTGCAGGTTTTTTTTTTTGTTATTGAGATCGAACTTATGATTTTTGTTGTAAGTAGCTCCTACTTTTAAAATTTTGTCCATCTATTGTTTAAATGATGACAAATGCTCCCACTTCTTCGCATGGTATCGAAATGTAAACATTCGACACAAAACCAATCGTTTTGAGGTGCTCCAAGGCAGGTGTCTGATGAATTCCAAGGTTGAAGTCCACATCTAAAGAAGTTAATGTTGTATTTATTCACATTGTGAAGTGCTTTGTTGTCATTGTGCTCTGTGTTGTCGTCCGATGGCCTTCCCAACCTTGGCTCATCTTTTTATATTTATTTATAGCATGTACTTGAATAAGGCTTTTACGTCTAAAAAGGCTAAATTTTAGCTTAAATGAACATATTTTGAAAGATTTTTCTCTTTTAATGTAACATATTAAAACAAAGTAGATATGGGGAAAGTATTTTAGAAGTTAGTGTACAATAAACTGATAGGATACGTTTTTATTTACTGATTTGTTGGTATGAAGATCTTTTCGTGATAAGAATTAAAAATTTATTGATGAATGTGCATTAAACCACTTAACGAAAATATGAATATGTAATAATAAAAAAATCGTGCGCCAAAGTGAAGTTATGATCATACAAAAGAAAGAAAATATAATTAAGAATTGGGTTTTTGTTGACGAGTTTTTTTTTTAACCAAGAAAAATTTGCAATTTTATTGTAATTATGTACATGGTTTTTATAAAAAAAACTCTAATCCAAAATAATTCAATAAAAAAAAATGAATATGTAATAATAAAAAAATCGTGCGCCAAAGTGAAGTTATGATCATACAAAAGAAAGAAAATATAATTAAGAATTGGGCTTTTGTTGACGAGTTTTTTTTTTTTTAACCAAGAAAAATTTGCAATTTTATTGAAATTACTTGGTTTTTATAAAAAAACTCGAATCCAAAATAATTCAATAATAATAAAGAAGAAATAAAAATAAAATCTATTAAATAAAAAATTGTGATTCTGTGTGTAGAATACAAAATTAATTAAAGAAAAACACAAACGTAGCGAGTTGGACCTGAAAAATTGCATTTGAAAATTTAACAAAATATATCCTATTTGCAGTACAAGATAAAATAAAAATCGTAATCCAACAAATACGAGACGACGACAATTAAAACAACAAAAGTACGCGATACGGATATTAGCACACGGATACCACGATACACCACTTGGATATACAACGAAGCAACAAATCAAAGCAGCGCAAAGTGTGGAGCAAACCAGCAGAAGCAGAAACAGTAGCAGCAAAACTTTAAAGAAACGAAGAGTGAAAAAGCAACAGAAACACCGAAAGCAGCACAGTCAGTCAGTCAACCAGGCAGTCAAATCAACAACTCTGACAAAAACACCAACCAACAACAACCACACCACAACAGTAAATGTAAAAAAAATTTAATCTCCCTTGAATTGAGTTTTTTGAATTTGAGAAGACAACAATAAGAAGTGTGTAATTGAAAAAAAGTAACAAAAAAGAAAAGTATCTACAAGTAACTACCAGTTAGAGTAGTGCAACACGATATATAATTTTAAACTAAGCAACAATACTGCAACTACTACATTTTTCTGTTTACTTTTTGTAGTTTTAATATCTCTACCTAATATACTAGAATACTTGCAATTATACCTAATAGCTACGATATCTAAGAGATTACACTGCTGTTACAAAAACAAAACATAAAGCCATCAGTAATAATATCAAGCTACTAGAAATCAAAACGAGGCGATATCAGCGACCACACATCCAAATCACCCCATAACTAACCACATACCACAAGTTGTCAAAAATCTCTTAACATCAGCAGCTCATTGCCCCATACTTCATCTACTCTACTCTACCTAATAATAATTATAACAACAACAATAACAAGGAAAAACCACAACGAAACAAAATTGCGGAAAATTTTGGAAAATTCGTATGCAAAGAAAAATGTCATAAGTTAATTATTAGCAAAGAGCACAAGCAAAAAAGTCGGCTAATAAGTGAGCGAACTACTAAATATTTTTTCAAAGTTGAGAGATATAACAGCGGGAGAAATAGAGCATACAAATCGAAACAAAATAAATAGTGACGAGTTTTGAACGTATAAACAAAAACAGAAACAAGTTCTCTAAAATTACAGAAAAAAGCAAAAATAGTGGTTACTGATCATAAACTATACATTACAAAGTTACGCCTACAACAACAGCAGTGACTTGATCAAATTCAAATTAGAGAGGAAGAAATTTAAAGCATATAAAATTGGTTTATAAACTAAAAGATTTGAGAAATTTGTAAAACGAGTGTGTTAAAACAGATCTAGTTAGAATAGATAACTAATTTTATCAGATAATTTAGAATTAAAAAAAATCAACTAGATCGGAGCTTTTGAGAAAGTGAAAATTTATAATAGTGAATAAACTAAACTTAACAATTTAACCACACAAAGTAAAATAGCAAAAATCGAACTGTTGGAGTGTAAAATTATTAAAGATCAATTGTGAGAGTGAATCACGGTCAAAGTTACATCCCCAATAATAGCTAACGAGATTGCAGCGGTCAAGCGGTTGGTTGTCGATAAACAGTAAATTTGAGAAGAGAGAGAATCAATCGGACATTTATCGTCAGGAAACCGATTGTGGAGTGTGAAACTTGAACTACAGAGCTTGCACTTCATTGAACACGAAGGCTGATTGGCAGCGTTGGGATTAAAAGAGCAGACAGTCGAACGATTCAGAGAACACTTAACATCAACTTAAGAGAAGAGCAAAACGAGAGCAACACACAGCCTGCCGTTTCACCACCAATACAAACAAGTATTTTTATTATAAAAAAATTTTAAATTTCAACGAGATTTTCACTAATTTGGTAATAATTTTGTAGACGTCGTTGTCGTTGCCGTCATTTTCGTTTGGTTCATGCAAATAATAAAAACTACAAGAGCGAACAATCTCCAAGTATTTCGTTGCTGTCACAACAACTACAATAAAGTAACTACGACATTTTTGAGGTAAACGTGAATTTGGGAACGCAGCAGCAGCAGCAGGAGGATTGAATGGAAAAACCCAATTTAAATAACGTCGTACATTTTATACATCAACAGCTATAAAACAAAATAAAAGTTGTAAGTTTTTGAAATGTTATTTATGGCTAAATAATAAATTAACCTGTTGAATTTTTATAACATTTTTTTTAGAACTTAAAAAAATTCCAATCAATATATTTGGAATTTGTTTTTGATAATAAACTGAGCAACAATCAGAGGTCTGAAGAACGTCAAAATACAACCTGAAACGAAACAATAGTAGCAGCGTAAAAAGGTGAACAAAGCACAAAGAAGATAAACGTTAAACAAAAATCATGAAATTATAAAATCTTAAATTTTTATAAGCACAAAATTAAAACTGAACCAAATCGTCGACAAAACACAAATACAAACACCTTCAAAAAAAAGTAAATCAACGACGAAAACATACAAATACATACAAGCTACGTAAAAACGCGAAAAAACAAGAATTGAAAGTTGCTATACGTCGTCGTCGTTTGTTGCTGTCGTTGATTATAATAATTTGTTAACGTCGAGGTCTTCCCCATCGAAAACAACAGAAGCAGTGCTGCGCTGCGTTTAAAGTGCCAGAGGGTCGGTCAGCCAGTTGAATAGTGGTACAACAAACATTTGTATACCAACAACCAACTGATAGTACTTGAGTACATCAATATTTATACAAAACAGTACACACAGACTTACACGTTCGCTCGCAAATACCTTCACAAAATCGGAGAATTTGCTTTGTGTCGTTAAGCTGAATTGAGTATTGATTTGCATTGTGACTGTTGCTGCAAATAACATATAGTTTAGTGTTATAATTTTTAAATACAAAAGTAGCAATTTTATTTAGCAATAGTTTTGATTGAAAATAAGCGCGTATTAAACCAGAGAAAGAGCAAATCAAAATTCAGAGGAGAAATCACTATACGGAGATCTCATCAAGAGAGATAAACGCACAGAAGCTGAGGGAGTACAAAAAGAAACTTAAAGAGAAGAAAACATTTGAAGAGAGTGAAATTATTGTTTCAATTGCAAGAACTAAATCTACAACATATAAAAGAGAATCTCTTTGTATTATTCGAAATAAAAAATTTGAATACCCGCGGAATTGACAATATTTTTTTTAAATGACAAATATCTGGAAAAAATAACAAAAATTCTTTAAAACGACAAAAACGTAGAATTTCATTGTCTTTATTTCATTAAAACAAAAATAAACTAAAAAACGAAATCGTCTAAGTGTATGTAATACAGCACACTACCACACGTTTGTGGCTGTGCCTGTGTCTGTTTGACGTTTCCCGTTCACCAGCACAGATGATTTTAACAAATTATCAACCAAAAATACAGCCACTGCTGTCGCTATCTCATTTTAACACCTGAATATTAAATTGGCATTTAAATGACAACCACCAGCGACCACCATCATCATCGGCAGAAGTAGCAACAGAAGTAACATCAGTAGTAGTAGATAAGCACATCTATGCGCCTACCTTAACCCAATTAAATAATAATATTATAAATATTATTTAACAAAAGAAATTTTGTACGTTTCCACAATAATAAGAGATTTTATATGTTATAACAACTATTATTTAATATTGAGCAAAAAGTTCGCTATTAAATTGCATAGCAACAAGTTACAAATTTACTATTAAACAGCAAAACATTTATATAAATAATCTAAGAAATTCAACAAATTGCAAATTCTTTGCTATAAGCTTTAGCAATTGCAAAGAAAAAAATCTATGTTCTTGTAAGCTGCTGGCAAATCAATAAGTTGAAATTTTTTCGTTATAAAGCAAAAATCAGCTTTGACGAATAATATTCATGACATATAAAGTTGCAATAAATTACACTAAAGAGATAGGAGAATAGAGAGCTGTGTGGAGATACATTTGCAGCAGCGGTCATTTTGGCACATATGCGGAAGTGGAATTTCGTATTAAGAAAGAAACGAAACAACACAACGTGAACGTCGTAATATAAATTGAGACAAAAACAACTTAAATCAAAGGAGAGTGGATGCACTCATTGTTTTCGCTTACCCAATAGTGTGAGTCAGCTGAAAAAAAAAAAATAGCAGCACATTTGTTTCAAAGTTGAAACTTGTATATTGTTTAATATAAACAAATGAGAATATTTTAGTTTTTGTCAAAAATTTGAGTTTAATATAAATTTGTTTACGCAATGTGAAACGTTATACGTGAAACTGCTATGATTTTGAAGCAGTTTAAAAAAATAAAAATTTAAAGAATACGGAGAAAACCCCAAGAATTTTTAAGATAACTAAACAAATTGAAGAGAAAAAATACTTTTAAAAACGAGCAAGGACAATTAAAAAACCCTGTACGCGTGCAAGCAAATTTTAAATAAGTACAATTTAAAAAAGGCAAAATACAACTACATTTAATATAAAACAAAAAGCTATACTAAAGTCTAAACACCATAGTTTCTTAATAAAGGTACAACAAGTTCGTTTTAATTGCAAATAAGACAACGGAATTCTTTTAAAAGCAGATAAAAATATAATTTAAAAATTCCTTAAGAAAAAAGTATTCCTACGTAAGCACTTGAAAACTAACTGCAAAAGTGTTAAATTTAATTCCATTCAACGCAAGCGCAAACCTATAGTAAGAAAAACTATAATAATAAATAAATAAGAACGTGCAATTTCAACACTTCCAAATTGCTTGAAAACAAAAATTAAGAGAAGTCGTACGAAAAATAAAAATTTCAGCTTCCTTTGCATAACTTCCAAATTCACCATATATTTCTGAGTCGAAACTCGTCTATAATAAACACTTCTAACCACAGCAACTGAAAATAAAAACCTATACAATTCAAACTCTTTTTGCGTTATGACAAATTCGATTGCCTCATCAAAATGCCTTCCGCCAGTACTCCTTTCATCCGGAAACTATGGTATGTCACAAAATCGTCACATCGATGAATCCAAGGAGTATATTTTTGTCAAACTCACTGATTCAGCATTTCGTGCCGTCGAGGAATATCAACGTAATGAACATGCCAAACGTTTCACCCAAGGTCAGTGTGCCAAAATTCAATTGCTTGGTAATTCGGGCTTCATACAATTTCCCACACCTGATGGCAGCGGCGGCGGTAGTGGTGGCGAAGTACGTAAATTTGGTTTTGCCATTGATGACGTTGAGGGTTCACTCGAGTGCATCAAACAGACACAAAATGAATTGGATGTGCTCGGTTCGCTGCCGGTGCGCATGCGCATACATGCCAATGATGACATTTATGAAAAGACGCGCACAAAAATGGCCATTGCGGAAGAAACGGAGAAGAGTAAATGCATACGTGAGATTAAACCAAATCAAACAGATATTGGACGTAAGGTAAAAAAACCAATTAACATAACGGGAAACGGTAATGGCTATAATGCAGCAGCGACGGCGTCAAATATCGTTAGCAGCAGCATTAATAGCAGTCATGGGACTACAAGTAGTAATAGTAATTTTTTAGCTAGTAGCAATAGTCGTAATAAGCTGGTAACATTGAGTAATTCACCGCCTTTAAATGGAGGTGGCACCGCTGTTGCTAATTCAAGAGGTGGAGGTGGCGTTTTGACATCGTCACGTTCATCAAATCCAGCACTACTTGGTGGTACCACAACCACTGGCAGTAGTGTGAATAATAATCGTTACAGTGGCAGCTCGAGCAATAATCATCATAGTAACTCTGCTTCATCCTCCAATCACCCCTACAACCAAATGCTGACAACGGCAACATCGCTTTCTTCTGCGCTTACAGGAGGACTACATGCTGCTGCTTCATCTAGCAATGGCTACTCTTCAGCCGGTTCAACGGGTTCACCGCCTGAAGGTGGCAACAAATCAATTAAAATGGCTGGTTTTCCTGGGAATGCGCGAGGTTCATTAGTGGAACGTGGTACGTCAAAAGCGTCCATTAGCGATGGCGCACAAAGTGGTGGCAGCAGCAAAACTGGTACCAATGGGTCGGGCGGTAAGTTACCTGATATATCCAAACGTAAGATACGCGAACGTCTTATACACTTACTAGCGCTGAAGCCTTTTAAAAAACCTGAATTGTATGCGCGCCTACAAAACGAAGGACTACAAAAACGTGAGCGTTCGCCTATTAGCAATATACTCAAGGATATATCGACGCTTTCTCGTGATAACACCTACAATCTGAAGCGTCAAATGTGGAATGATGTAAATGAGAATTGGCCTTTTTATACAGAGCAAGAAGTGCAGCAATTGAAGCGGCGTAAGCCACAAAATTTAACTCCGCCTTTAAGTTCAGACGCGGGTAGCTCTACATCTGGACAAAGTCCAACGTCAACACATACTGGCAGTCCACCACCTTTGGTGGGAGGCCCTGGCGGCGGCGTCGGTATTAGCGGTGGTAGTGGTGGCATGAAGAGAGCTAGCCTGGAACATCCATATGAGGATGGTCTGTCTGTGCAAGCGAAAAAGCAACGTATTAGTCACTTCAAAAAGGATACGCATACTTCAGCAGGAACTGGTTCGTCGTCGTCAAGTCAATTGAATATAGGGAGTAACACAGCAAATGCGCGGCTGAGTTTTGCCGGAGGAGGGAGTAACAATTATGTGCAACGTAATAGCATGGCTTCATATTCACCTCACGGTGGTATGTACTCAAACTCAGCGGTGGATACAGAAAATCACCATAACACAGATTTAAGCTTCAGCGTGCTGGACAACGTCGATGATTTTATGTCGAATGTGGAATCGAGCAGTTATTACGGGGAGGGACGAAAAAATTCAAATAGTAGCAACAGCAGTAGCAATAAAAATGTATCGACGGGTAAACGTTATGTTGGTAGTCAACATCAGGAACAAGAACGCAGTAGTAGTAGTAGTAGTAATAAAGAACTGTTGAAAAAGTCTTCGCCAACGCCATATGGTGGCAATTTTGTGCCTGAAAAATCAAGCAGCAGTCGGGGAAGCCAACATAGTGGTGATGGTGGCGGCTATCAGCGGCAATCGCCAAGTTATTCACAGCCACATCACAAAACAAGCAACAGTGTCATATATTCACCTAAAACTCAAACGCAAACAAGTCCTAGAGATGACTACAGAGGCAATAATAGTAATAATAGTAGCAGCAACAACAATATCAACAGTAGTTATATGCCTAGACATCAGCAACAACAGTTGAAGAGTAGTAGCAGTCGTACCAAAAGAATACCAACGCCGCCAATGTCACAACAAATTCAGCCGCAGCACTATCAGCAGCAACAACACCAAAATGCTGCTTCTGTTTCTTCTCATCATCAGCATCAAAGTAATCAACAACAACAACAGTCACAATTCCAGTCACAGGCGCCGCCGCAGCAGAAGTCGCAACAGCAACATTCGTCGCCAACACAACAAATTGCTGCTGCCGTTTCTTCCTATGCGGCTACAACAACATCGTCATCCCAATCGCAAAATTATGACTTTAGTAACTACACACCCATCACAACCATCGAGCAACGCCGACATTACAAGACTGAATTTGAGAGTGACTACGACGAGTATCGTCAGCTGTTGGCGGAAATAGAAGGTGTCGGCAAACGCTTTCGTGGCCTTGCTGAACGGCTGGAGAATGCACGTCAAGGATGTCCCGACTATTACAATATTAAGCAGCAAATTGTTTCTGAATATGAGCGAATACGCAATGAGGAGACACTGAAAAGAGATAAGCAACGATTTGACTATCTGCATGAAAAGTTGGCGCACATAAAGCAGCTGGTTATGGACTATGATAAGACTTTAACAAGTGGCGTTGCACAGCAACAGCAGCAACACTTGCAGCAACAACAAAACAACGCTTTTGAAAGTGATGTTAACTCGGCCTCTTTGTTTCATGCGACGCATCCAGTACCGGCGGCGACAGCGACGACGATTTCATCTCAATCTGCAAGTGTACTATCTCGCAATACGCGCTTATCGCCAATGGTTGGCGGTAATAATTCACCTGTTGCACCAACACACTACCAACAACTGCATCATGATGCTGAGACGATACAACAGCAACAGCAGCAAGAAGAAATAACTCCGCCAACGCAATATAATGGACATGCGCCACATGTCAATGCCAACGGTACTGATTCGGATGAATCCTCAGATTCTAATGATGATGAAGGTGACGATTCTAATGAAGATGACTCTAACGATGATGACGTTGACAATGAACGCTATTGACTTTTGTTTAATACTACTTCAATTTATGTAAAAAAAAACTTAAAACTAAAAAAATATTAATTTAAAATATAAACATACGTATACATATATACATATATATATATAATACAAGTTGAAGCATATAGAAAAATCCTCAAAAAAAAAGTTAATATTTTAAAAATATATTTTAACTATTATTAAATATATGAAAAATACCCAATTGTGTAATAATTAGTTGGTAAGCATTATTTTAGTAGTAACTCTTACTTATATTGTTGTTGGAGACATACATACACAAGTATATAAATTATTACTAAACTCAGTTTTCCCGAAAATTTTTAAAATGCAGCCAGTATGCAGCATACACTATCTTTCTGTACGATATATGAATTTTAAATACATATACTTGTATTTTTATTAAATTAAATTAAATTGAATTAAGGTTTTGTTAAAAAGTTTTATTTTTTTATTTAATACTTCATTTTGAAAACAATTTTTTTTTGTGCAATTTAAAAAATGTGAAAAAAGAAACAAAATAGAAAGAGAAAAATTAATTAATAATTTAGTTTTTATTTATTCACCACTAGTTCTTTGACAATTTTTTGTGATATTCAGTTTTTTATTTTTGTCTGAAAGGGATGGAGGCATCCATATCTTTTTAATGATGCAATTTCATAAAGTACTTATATCAAGTCTTTCAATCAAAGTGCGAAATATTTTTCACTTCTTTATGTAAGTACATATAGTGGTCAGAATCATCGGGATGGGAAATTTACTCGAGTAATTTTTTCTGATGAAAATTTTGAATGACTGTTGTGCATTTGCATTTTTTTTTTGAATTTATTACTTTTTCAATACCACAGACGATAAAGTTGTTACGGAAACGCTTCCCTGTGTAAATTTTCTGTATCATTTCCATCAATACTTTTATCCTATACAATTAACCGTAGTGTTTTTATTTCCATAATGATTGTTATTGTTTGTGTCCAAAAAATATAAAAAAAAATTGATATCAAAAAGCTAAAAGGATGAACTTTCATAATTCGTAGTCAGATTTTTTATTTTAATCGGAAAAGTATGATTATTTCAGCGATTAAGAATAAGAAATGCTTCCATACAAAACTTATTGACGAACAACCTTACAACTAAAAGTTAAAAAGGACGGGAAAACGATGTTTACCTTGCTTATCAATTCAAAAAGTAAGCCCTAAATCCAGTGGCGTCAACTCAGTAGGGCTGGGGAGGGCATTGGCCCCCCCAAGGATCTGATACTAGGTATTATTCAATACAATAATTCAATAAAACCATCTAATAGTGGGTGAATTATAAATCTTGCCCGCCCCCCCAAGGTTTTGGTGAAGGGACGCTCCTGCCTAAATCATAAAATAATTAAGTTCAAACTCTATAGGAGATAACTCGTGTTTTTACAACAAATAAATTACCACCTAACTTTTCATAATTTAAAACTTCAGATAAAAACAGCATTGTTTGAACAAGATTAGTTATTTTGGCGAATAATTAAATTTTTAGATTTAAATAAGGATGTTTTCCACCAAAATAACTATTTTTGATCAAAATATATGAAATAGTATTGTTTTTACAATTATATATGGATCTGTAAAAATATGGTTGCATTGTACTAGTCAATGATAATATATTTTAACTATATACAGTAGCGAGCATAAAAAATTCAACTGCGGTCACTGAGACACAAAAAAGCTTTTGTTGAGTTATCTGCATCCAGTATTCTGTAATGCATCAAAGTACAAGACAACCTTAAAAATTAAGCGAGCAAAAAAAAAAATGCAACTCTTCAAAATTCAATTTATTTTAATAGTTTGAGTATTCTTACAGGAGAATATATTAGCTTAAATCAATGCTTAGTGGCATTACCATTATTAGCAATGACTGCACGAAATCTGGAAGCCATAGGATCCATTTAGGATATTACAGTCTCCATGGATATCTTATTCCACTCTTCCTGAAGGATATTTACCAAGTTATTTATATTGGAGTGATTTTTCTTTATCACATCGTGATATACTAGCTCCAATAGATTCTCTATGGAGTTGAGATCCACGAAAAACATCTTGCCAAGATCAACAAATCATGTTGACGGTCAAAAATGATCCAAGGGCGACAGCAGTAGATGTTGCTGACTACATGGACAAAAGATTGGCGTTCTCATTGGTGTTCGTACGGTTAGGCGGTGGTTAAATAAGGCAAATTTGTTTGCCGGACGCTCAGCTAAAAAACGGCTTGTTAGCAGAGTCAATACAAAAAAGCGGCATACATTTGGAAAGCAGTATATGCATTGGAAAAAGCGAACGATGGGCTAAGGTATTATGGAGCGATTTAAGCAAGTTTAATTTGTTCGGCTCCGATGGAATAAATTATGTGCTGAGGCTCCCAAGACAACGTTACTATCTTTAATACCAAATACCCATGGTAATA
Source organism: Meiosimyza platycephala (assembly GCA_963662105.1). Taxonomy (NCBI): domain Eukaryota; kingdom Metazoa; phylum Arthropoda; class Insecta; order Diptera; family Lauxaniidae; genus Meiosimyza; species Meiosimyza platycephala. The sequence goes on along the minus strand of OY759208.1, from coordinate 99,291,121 downwards.
TATGGCGGCGGGTTCACAATGGTTTGAGTTAAAAAAAAAAACATGTGTGCAGTTCACACGCGGTAGAAGTGAAACTGCGAAAGAATGAGACGAAATTGTTTTATTAAAATGATAAAAGTTGACGGGATCTAGAATAGGTACAGCAATGCTTTGGTAGTTAATCAGTGAATTACTTGAAAAAATTTAAGAAATAGCAAATCTTTCCACGCTTATGTCTCAGTTTTTGATTAACCAATCTCGAAACTGAGTTTTAGTGCACTTAGCTCGATGAGTACTTTAATTTGAGATATCTTGTACAGCGGTAGATATTCAAGAGGCCGTCAATTTTTATCATTTAAATAAACATTTTCGTCGCATGCTATCGCAGTTTAGTTTTCTAAAGGTTTTTTGTTTTGTCTACGCAATTAACATAAAATAAGCTTATGCAACAGCATTTGATTGAGTAGGCCACGCCATTATTCAGAACACCTGCATAAAACCAAAATTCAAAGCTCTTATATCTCAGCTTTTGGTTACCCAATCTCAAAGCTGCTGAGCAGCACACTTTGCTTGATGAGTACTTTAATTTGATATATAATTTATTACTATTGATATTCTAGATCCAACTTAAAAATAGCGTTTCATGTTTTGCGTTTCAAATTTTGCGTTGCGTTACAAATTTTTCAAATGACCCCCACTAAAGAAGTTTCACTTCAAAAAATGAATGAGAATAAAAAATGATATGGAGTTGGTCCGTTGGTCAAAATAAATGGAATCATGAATGCAAGCGTCTATTTCGGGATCCTTTTAGAGCAAATACTGCAATATCTTATCGTTTCAATGGCTCCCTGCCATTCGGCACGCTAATGACCCCAAACGCTCAAGTCGCTTGGGAATTTTAAAGTGACCCTGATGTTGGAAATTTTAGAAAGGACAACACAGTCACCGAATCTCACCTACACTGAGAGTCTATGGTAGCTAGTAGATCACGATGTGATAAAGAAAAACCACTCCAATATAAATAACTTGGTAAAAATCCTTCAGGAAGAGTGGAATAAGATATCCATGGAGACTGTAATGTCCTAAATGGATCCTATGCCTTCCAGATTTCGTATAGTCTGGATGCAGATAACTCAACAAAAACTTTCATCAGGAATGTGAGGGACCATCTCATGTACATATAAAATTATAATACTCTAACATAATTATTTTCAAAGATATCGCATATTTTGTGTCTCAGTGACCGCAGTTGCATTTTTTATGCTCGCTACTGTACGTATGAAAGATCCAATTATGAGCGAAAATCAGTTTTACTTACTTTTCAAATGCAAGAATTTTCACTATTTCGTGTCAATCACTGCACACTGGGTTCGAGTAACTTATCCGCTTACTTATGTCTCAATTACGCTCTTATAGTACGGGAGGCAGCGTCGCTTCTTTCGAGGCAATCACTCACTTATTCTTTTTTGCAAATGATAGTTTAAGTATAGCTGATAATCGAAACAAGCGTCAGCCGCCAAAATAGTGGTTGGCCTGGTTGTGTGAGGCCGAAAAAAAAAATTTTGCGCAATAACTTGAAAAGTAAGCCACAAGGAGAAAAATATATTAGAACCAATATTCAGGACCATTATACATCGATTTCATGCCTTTCTTTCCGTATTGAAAGATATGAGAAGGATAAATCGAATTTGAGACCACTCAAATGGATGAATTAAATAAAAAATTATGTTAAATTTTTTTATTTGAAAATGTTAGTCATTTCCACGACGTGAATCAGTAAAATTTGCTTTTGAATTTCTTGTTCTCTTACAGTTTTAACGGCAGTATTAATAACGGATAATCACTTGTTGAGTCACTGATAATCTGGTATATTCACTGGTTAAAAAGTTAAGCATTGACTTATCAATCAATACGACCTGTGCTTTATAATATTTCACCATTCTCGGCCATACTATATCTTGGAAACTGTTAGTGCGAAGCGATATATTCACGAAAAATGACTTAACATCTCTGACCTTTATCCGGCCGGTTTAAAGCGAGTTATGTGTAAAAATTGTTTTTTCTACTCAAATTCAGAACGTCGAAAACCTTTGGAAAAAGTACATCTGGGTTTCAGATACTGAGAATTGACCAAATTTTGTCGAACTGTGTAATTCTTTCAGTACCGCGTTTTGAAGTTTTTGCTTGTATAGGAGGTGCAATGCCCTATTGTCGAGTTATTCCAACTATTTGTGAATACAATACATCAATTAAATCTAATAACAACGGTTTAAATGTTATATTTGTAGGGGCTGCAGGCGTATTCGTGAACCTATTTTCAATTCCACGAGCTAAGTTTGAAAGCGTATCCTGTATACTAAGTTTTTATTCAATTATTTTGCTTGGTTTTTCCGCAATCGTAATTTCCACAGACAAATATAATTTTATTTTGTGCAATTGATGAAGAGAACGAATAATAAAAGGTGAAATACTGACCAAAGTTTAAAACTAAAAATACTAGTGGAAAATTGTTCATATATTAATGCTATTTTGTTTTGTTTTCAAAATTTGGTCCAAAATTCGTTACAACAGTCGAAAATAAATTAGTGCAAAATATTTGACAACTATTGTACATTTTTTCAGAAGGTTTATTCGACAAAAGTTTCGGAATCAGCTACCTCAAAAACATTAGTATCATAAAAACTCGAACACATTCCAGAAATCAATCGGCCATTTCAAATGTGCCACATTCTTTCTTCAAAATTTCATTTCAGACTCGTTATCAGCAGTTTCAAAAATAATTTAACACCGACTTTGATAAAAATTAGATAATTTTTGCAGAAATTGGACGGCAATTTTGGAACCGCCGTTTTTTCAAAATTAATCCTCTTATTCCTAATCAGCAACCTCAAAAACCCTTCATTACAGATTTTCATTTTGGTAAGCTTTTTGGAATTAGGGACCACTGTGCGCGCCGTCATAAGCAAAATACGTAAATTAATTAGCTTGCATGCAATTATCCATAGTGAGATAAAAACTTATCAAAAAAGATATACATATTAGCTAAGAATAACCAAAGAACTTTAAACAGCGGTAAAATTTGCATGGAAGCACCTATATATCATTATTTTAAAAACTAATGAATCGTTTCCATGTATAGTATAACCAACGAATATGTAAAATGTATTTTTGCTCATTTTATGTTTCCCCCAATTTTGTACAAGTTTTTACAAAGACAACGCTTTGTTTTTAAGATTTTGTCAATGAATGCCATTTAGTTCTTTTGACTGAAATTGTGTTTGTTTTCTAATTATTACACAATAAAAAATTCTTGAAAAATATTTAACTTTAAGGAATACAAAACACATACAAAAATTGAATATGAATGAACTTGGACATTGCAAAAAAGCAACAAAACAAAATGAATTTATTATAAAGAACACGTATTTTTTTGTTTCTTTTTTAAATTCATAACTGATTTAATTAAAACATTGAGATAAACCAACTAGTTATATAACACTGTGGTATTTGTGTACCACAAAAACAATATTTGTGCTTAAAACAAAACCAAAATTATACACATGTCGGACATGTATACAAATATACTTACTTTTATATGTAACAACAATTGCACAACAGTTTGATTGATCCATACTCTAAAAAAATTGTACAAGGAAAAGTTCATAAAATACTGATTGATATAAGTACATATGTAAACAAATTAAAAATGTAACTGAAACAGCTATAAATTTGGGAAAAACCGATTGATTGTAAATACATATTTCTTCTTAACGTATTTACATACATACATACATATATGTTAGTAAATAAAAAAATATTGGAGAAGCAGCGCTCAATGTAAATTAGACGATATAAGCGAAAAAGAGAGTCAAAAGTGGAACAAATAATAGAATAAGCGACGCAACAACATAAAAGAGACATTTAAATTTTTATTACATTTTATCTAAATATTTTGTTGTGCAGAATTATATACATATAAATATCAGAAAAACGTCTTTACAAATTTTCTATAATATAATAATTTGTTTTGCAAAATACGAATAGACTGAGAGCTAGCAACGTCAAAACTCAAACTGTGGATTTTGATCCTGACAAGTTCAGTAAGGGGAAAGTTTTGATACAATTTAAAGTTTCCACTATTTATTTAAATAAAATTTTGCTGAAATATAAATTCTTATTTTTAAATATACATACATTTTCGTCTTTTCTTACGAGATTCATATGCTGAATTCAAATATGGTAATAATTTATCGCTTTTCGTTTGCGAAAAAAATCAAATCAAAAATGGTTTTTGTTGTTTTTGGCAGCACTTATCTCCAAAGCGAGACGTGATATAAAAAAATTAATGCCGGGTACGAATTGATCGTAAAAATCTCTGCTGCAAATGAAAACTTAATACTATACCGGTCGTGTGGTAGGCGCTACATTTTCATTGGATCATTATTTTCCTTCATTTCCAATTGTTTTTCTTTTCCTTTCTCCTTATTTGAATTTTTTTCGAGCTACATATATTCCATTCAGCACCACAGCTTTAGAGTTGTGATAAAAAAATAGGCTATTAAGATAAAACATGAAAAATTGCCGAAGTTCAAGGGCATGCACCATTCACGACTACTGTCAAAAGGGTGGGGAACTGAAAGTAAAATTTTTGAAAAAAGCTGAGAATAACGTTGAAGATGAGCAAAATTTCTTATTAAAATCGATTTAAAAAAAAAACGTTAAATTAAAGTTAATTATTTCTGTCGTTTGAATGTCCACAGCTAGATACTCGTATGTATATAAAATATACTGATGTTGACCATGCATGTGGCTATAATTCTAAGAACACCCCGAAGCCCGCAAAGTAAGAATCAAAGATTATTTTTTAACAGACAGCCCACTACACTTTTATATAAGATGCAAAGGATAGAATTTTAAATTTAACACGTGATTACTAACATTTCTTGAGAAAAATTAATGTCGCTGAACTGTTCTCTTAATAACTCCTTCAATTGTTCGCCTTACAATAAAATTTTCACTGAAATGTCTGCTTTTATTTGTTGTTTTTATAAAAGTGCCAGCGATACAATTTTACAATTCACTTGATACGCATTTAAAAATGAATAAATTTAGAAAAAGAAAAAAAAATGCAGTTAAATTTTATTATTTTTAATTATCTGATCACGTTCAAAATATTAGGTTTTAATTTAGAAAACTCGAAAATGTAAGATTTCTATTTTTTAATATGTGTAGTTACTCCTGAAAAGTCTGGTACGGCTGGTGCGTCAATAAGAAGAATAAATATCTCATTATTCGGACAGAAATATAGTTAAAGCAAAAGTTATAAATAAGACAATTTCGACCAAAAAAAAAGTTTTATTCATTGTTCCTCATTAATTTTCAAATACATGCACACATATATCGCTTGGTTGGACAGTAATTTATGATAGACAAAAGTTCTAGATTATGCAATTTTTTTCATGAAAACTGTAAGTAAATTTTTACGTACAAACATTTAACCGACTTTTGATGATGTACTGAGGACGAAAATTATAACAAATTGGTAAACACATGTCGAATTCATTGTCTTAGAGCGAAAAATTTGCTTAAGAAATTAACCTTAATTTTTTAAAAACTCAGTTAATTATTTTAGCCTTGTAAGTTATAACATGAAAAACGATTGGTCTACGTAAATAAATTATTTAAAGAATCGTAAAATTGTCAGTCCAATTCGAAGCGATATATTAACTGAAAACCTACATGAATATCATCAAAGCATTTCAAAAATGGCACGCTTTTTTTAAAAAAAAAAATAAAAATTTTTAAAAAACGCGTTTAAAGTTTTCAGTACGGACCGCCAATATTCGAGTTCTTAGAAATTATTTACCGCCATAACTCTTTTAGTATGTTATTTTTAAGGTACTAAGACATCTATTACGCCTTTAAAAATATAACCGATTTCGGAAAATTTCTACTGTGACCTTAACCCCTTAAACCTAGCTATTTTGATACATTTTCTTTTTTGGTGTGATGCTTTGCGGCAATACTGATCAAACTGTCAAATTGCCATTGCTCATTCGTTTGTACTTTTTCATAGATAGGGGTGTTCCCGTAAACAAGCTCGAAATCTTGCGAGTTATTGTTCTTTTGTTAATTGCATTGGGGCTATTTATTTTGTTAAACCTATGTCTTATGTAGAGCACATAAAAAAAAGTAAAAAATATCTAGTAACGGGGGATACTTTGCTGCATCAGAGTAAATCTTGAAATACAATGTTTACTCTTACATATATGTATAATAAATAAGTATTGCTCATATGTCAAGACAAAAAAAAAAAACGCACTAACTAAAATAAAAAAGTTTGTCCATGAATGTAATGAAATGAAAAAACAAAAAAACGAAAAATATTTGAGATACCTTCTGTAATATATCAGCTCCAAAGATAATTATAAATCGTTTTCATTAACTGTTGGTTGGTTTATAATACCATTGTAGGTTTAACCTACAGCTGCTTAAAATGGAACATTTTCTTATTTCGGCTCTACCCCTTTTATTGTATTGTATTCTTTTATGTTTTTCAAGCGCGTACTACTACTATAATGTATGTTTCTGTATGAAATTGTTTTAAATAAATTGTTATATGTAAATCATTTTTGTTTTTATAAATCATAATTTTAATTTTGTTTTTTACATGTTCATATAAATGTTACATAAATAACACTAGAACAATTTTGAATAAATTTTGGTTGACATAAATAATTTTTTTTTTTAAATATAATTTTGAGCTGGTCAACTTTCACAAACAATATTTATGTCCATCAGGCCACATTTTTTTCTTAAATGCACTCAGTTTCGTATTTTTCATACAATAATCTAAGAAAACTAACTTTTCCTGTAGCTAATTAATGTAATTTTGATAATAAAAAGTTAAAAAAAGAAAGAAGTCTTAAACAATTCAGTAGAATACGTTTTAAAGAATTCGAATCTGACCTTCGAAATAATCTGTCTAGCTTTGAGACATTTAGCTCTGAGGGCATTTAATAAAAAATGTACAAGATAGAGGTTTACCTTGTTTGGGATAATTGATTTGCACGTAATTATCTTTCCCAAAAACTTATATTTCTGTCACGTTATTTTTTATTCTACTGTGTAATTAATAAACTACTCGGCGCGTATATTTAAAATTTTTGATACATAAACATAATTATTATTATTAATTTATGTTTAAATATTAAAAGAAGAATAATAAGGGAATATTAAAAACCACACAAACAATTGTGAAAAATATATTTAAATATACTGACATATATTACAATTACACTATTACTATATTAAATAAAACCATAATGTTTAAGGAAAAATTTATTATTTTATATTATATAGCATATACACACAAACATAAAGAGTACTAAGAGCAAAACTGCTGACAAAACCAGCATAAAAACCCAAGAAAAAAAGATATTGTTATATTATAGTTTATACTATGATAAGTAAAAAGGCAAAATACAAAAAGTTACAAAAATAATAAAAAAAATTTGAAATAAAATAATAACCAAACGTTTGTTTCCATACGATTTTTCATTAGCATACGCAGACGAATAGAGTATATGGATGCGTCTATTCCTAGCGGCCTGTGTTCAAAATTTGAAATAAAATAATAACCAAACGTTTGTTTCCTTACGATTTTTCATTAGCATACGCAGACGAATAGAGTATATGGATGCGTCTATTCCTAGCGGCCTGTGTTCAAATTGCTCGTAGTCGCAGGGAATAAATAATAAAAAATATGAATCGATATATGAAGCGCTGAGGTTCAAAAGCCCCAAGTCCATATTTTGCGTAAGGAGAAAAACGCAAAAAATGTATACCACTGAATTTAACTATAGTAAAAACTGATTGATTGATCCATTGAAATAGTTGTTAAAAGCTATTAAAATCCAAATTTTTCATTACATTTTATGACCTAATTTATAGGATTATTATAAAAACACGGTTGGAAACGGTTTGAAACAAAAAATGTGGACTTGACGGGTTTGAAATTAAAAATCTGGACTTGACGGGTTTTGAAAGTGAAACCTCGGGACTTGGTGGATTTTGAAAGATAATAATAGTACATAATTTGTATTTATGAAAGCCGAATCTTTTTTAATGAAAAATTGGACTTGGCGTGTTTATATAAAAAGAATTTATCAGAAATTATTTTTTTTTTTGAAGGGAAAACTTTTTTTTTACAATTTAGGCTGCGTTCACAGTGCGCGCTATAAGCAAAGATTGGCGTGAAGCGAAGAAACAGTGTATGGGTATTCGTATGGAAATAGCGCGAAGTGTTCAGAGTGAGAGCAAAGCGATGCTAGAACTTCAGCGATAAAGCGTTTTTATAGCGTCGTGGGCGCTAACACCAGAGTTTTTTTTTTTCGTTTTTCGTGCAATAAAGAAATGTGATAGGAGGCAAAGAACAAAACTATTTTCCGTTGTTTTAAATAGGAAAAATGGAAGCAGAGCCAATGCAGCAGTCAGTGTCTGCTGTAGTTTCATCACCTTTTTTTGTTCATTTCATTTGCAAAAAAATAAACAAAAGGGAAACAAAGAATGAAACAAATCCAAGCGCATGTGATCAAAGGATCACATAGATGTAAAGAAAAATGAAAGCAGAGCCAAAGCAGCGCTCAACGTTTGTTGTTTCTCATCACTGTTTTTTTTATTTTCATTTCACTTGCTAATGCAAAAAAGAAACAAAAAACGAAGGAGAGGACAAGCAGCGATAGAAGTAAAGAAAGAATGTCAAAGAAAAAAAGAGAGAAAAGATCAGTAGTAAACAAAAAATGTGAAAGAAAAAGAGAGAGAAAAAATCAATCGCTTCGCAACTCGCTTTGCCAAACGCTTCCACTCTGAATGGAACTAGCATCTTATAGCATTGACTAGCTTCGCTTCACGCCAATCTTTGCTTATAGCGCGCACTGTGAACGCAGCCTTAGAGTATGTAGGCTTGTAGACAAAAATGTTTTCTGTCCTCTCCTTCTCCTACAATATCACACATTTTTATTTTTTAGACTTGGTGGATTTTGCATCTCAGCTCTTCATATTTTGATCTGTTCCTTGCGATGGTGTCATCAGTTTTTACTCAAAACCTTTTTTTCGTGGCAAAAATAAGTTTGAATTTCGGTACGTTTCTCTAAAAATCACCAGAAGTTTTTAAAATAAATTTAACATGAATCGAAAGAACAAATGGGATAGGTAAAAATGCGTAAGTGACAAACAAAGACTGCGGAGTCTAATTTATTTATAATTTATCATTTAGTCATTTAATTTAATTTAGCTCGTCACTTTGTAAAAACTAGCGAGTTTCGAATACTAATACATACATAATGCGTGTCATTTCTGAAGTAATTTTTTGCGCTGAATCCGAATCGACCCATCACGTCAGGGTTTTGAAATATTTGAGGTTTAGTACTCGTACTTAAAAAACTGTTTTTGTTGGTCTATTGTTGAAGTTATGTATAGGTTTTAATGGTCATCTATGATGTTTCCTCGCAAAGTTACATCTATTTTAAGGTGACCAGAACTTGATCTCGTACAACCCAAAAATATTTACCAAACGGTTTCAAATTCATATCACTTTAAAATGGCTGACTTTGCGAGGAAACATCATGGATGACTATTCAAAAGCTCATTTTAAATTCTTAAGTTATTATTTAATTTTTGCTTTCAATATATAGAAGGTTATATGCACATATATTTTATCAAAAGTAATGGAGTAATTGTGTTCTTCGAAATTAAGTCGATTTTTAAACAATCTAAGTTAATTTGAGCTCTGAAGGGGCCCAATAAGTTCTGTCCGATTTTAGTGTCCTAACGTTCATTCTTGAAATCCTTACCTTACCTTACATTAGATAACTCCTTAAGCGACAAACTGATTTGGCATTGAAGTAATAATACAATATTTTATTTATTTTAGACCATTTAAGGTTTTGAACAAAGGTTTTTCTAATTTTATTTGTTCGTATTGAGATAATCTGGTTTAATAATACTGGTATTTGCTCAAGTGTCTATTAAACATCTAACTTTTTGCCTGTATATGGTAAGGACTGCTAAGGGTATCTCAAATCTTGAGGCATTGCTAAAAAATTTATCTCTTCCTTTGGTTTTATTGCTATGGTATTTAGTACCCTCTATATGTCAATATGTATTTAGATTGTGCCGAATTTTACGTGGTCTCTACACTCTTGTGGGACAATTTGGACTGCGAAGATTGGTTATTCTCATTGTTTAGTAATTGTTTAAATTGTAATTATTCTACCTATGAAATGATTTCTTTGTTTCATTGAAATTGTCACTCCTATTTTGATTGTTATTGACAGTCTTTGAAATTTTGCCTGATTGATTGATTGGCTATTGTAAACAATACGTTCAAAAGTTTTAGCCTAGAATGTTTGTTAAAAATATCTGTAAGAGAAGAATTTTCATTTTCATGGGTCCTGGTGTTTCCATTAACATTTCCTTTAAATACTTTTCTACACATTCTGGTCTATAACTATTTTGGACTGTGCCAATTATATATTTCTTATTCTTAGGAACAAATAAGGAAAGAACAGTTCAGTCTCTGATCTGTCTTCAATGAAATGAATCTTAGCCTTGAAGTATAAAATATGCTACTTAGCATACGATGCATCCTCTATTTAACGAGAATTTTTTATTGACAATCAAGTTCTCTTTATCCATAAGATAATAGGATTAATTGTCCATGCCAAATAATTACATGGAAGGAACTTCTCCAAAACGGTGACATAAGGGATCTCGGTTCAAGGGATCAAAGTACAGTATGGAAGATGTGGCCACATCAAGACTTTTTCAAGGGAAATACATTAGGTGATACCAGTGAAGTGAAAAATGAGTAGAGAGGAATCAAACAGCATCATCTTTTACAATCAATTTAGATTAAGTTCGGTAAATTTATTTAATTTATGTTCAAGAATTTATATATCCTCTTAATTTTCATTCACAATAAATCAAAATGGGTAAAAATTCGTGAAACAGAACACCTATGACCCGGCTACTTGAAAATACGTGCCGAATGAAATTTTGTTTTCATGTTGCGCAGAATACATCTGCGCACTTAAGATAACAACCTCACGTCCATTGCATCCATTGCTTAAAAAAAAATAAATTATTACCTGTAGTATTAAAATACTTCATTGTTTCACGTTACGTAATATGTGAACGACCCCTTAGAAAAAAATTTATTTATAGCTTTTGGTGTCAGTAATTTAAATTAAAAAATAACACATCTTTTAAAAAATTTATTTAAGTTGGAAAATAAAATCAGATTAAACTTCTAAAACTTTAAAAATCTCTGAAGAGGTTGCAATTGCTTCTTTTTGTAAGTTGCTCAAATGAACTAAAGTTAATGAAATAAGAATAAATGCGGATGAAACCTTATACGCTTTATCGATTGAACAGCAAAAAAATTGAGTTGATGTACCTGAGGATTTAATTTGTATAACAAATTGATCTAAGCAAAGATAAGGTTATTTCTTAATCAATGGCAACGAAAAACACGACGAACAGTTTGCAAATCTCAAATAGAAATAAAAGCTTTCCTTGGTTTATATAGGAATTATGTCCAATCATAACATACTTTTGTCTATACATTTCAGAAGAGGAAGAGGCTCTCGAAGAGTCTGCACAAGTTGCAGAACTTTCAAACGATTCTGATGCGCCGTTAAAGCCAAATGTAAGTCTTTCTTATTTTTCTAAATCCTCTTTGGCAACAATAATATTTAATGAATTCTTCTAACTATAGCTAGACGAAGATGACGATTACGATCCTGAAGACAATCGCAAGAAGAAAAAAGGTAAAAAACGTAAAACCAAGAAAAGTGAAGAGAAGGGACGTAAAAAGAAAAAAAGGAAGAAGAATGAAAGCGAAGAGGACAGTGACTTTTTGCAACATGAAGAAGAAGTTGATTATGCCAGCACTACAAAACGTGGGCGAAAACGTAAAGAAGCTGAAAAGGCAACCAAAGAAAAGGAGTCTTCTTCATCTGGTAAATTTTTAAGTGTAGGGTTTAAACTTAAACTGTATCGTCCGCGTTAATAAACAATAACAAGTGCCTAACTTTATTAAGTGTTTCAGCGACTGACTGACTGAAAATCTAATCAATAGACTTACTACCGTTGTTTGAGTTTAACGAGCGTCCAAATATTTGGAAGCCTGTTGAATGAGTGACTAGCGTGTTATTTAAGTCTTCTATAAAAAATGCAAACGAGTTTAATTCAATTTATTAACTTAATTCAATTTATTAACTTAATTTGTTGAAACTTCCGACAACAGAATCAAATACAGGCATGTTCTACATTTCACTTCCGAGTGAAATTTATACATTTCATTCACATACATATTAATTCATTTCATTTCGCTCGGAAGTGAAATTTAGAACATTCCTGATAATAAATTATAAATGTCATTCCGTGTGATGTAACTAAATTTTTTCCATACATTTTCAGTAAACGTCAGTTAACTATTACATGGTTAATTTTGTTTTATCAATCAGAAAAATTTAGCGGAGCTTTTATACTTCGTATTCAATGTTCCAGATGTATATGTTAACTAATGCAATATTTCCTTTGAATCCTTAGGCATGCCATCAGTAGAGGATGTGTGTTCCGCTTTTAATGTGACTGATGTAGAAATCGATTACACCGACAGCGAAATGCTAAATCTTATTTCATATAAACTTTTCACACAGCATGTTCGTCCAATATTGCAGAAAGAAAATCCGAAAATACCTGCACCAAAGCTTATGATGTTGGTTGCTGCCAAGTGGCGTGAATTTTGTGAAGTAAATCCAAACTTACAGTCAGATCAGGGTCGCAGTACTGGTGGAGAAGAAGCGGAGGAACCGCGTTCATCACGTTCATCTCGTAATGAAAAGGTTAAAAATTTAAAATATTAATTACTAAGACTATTTTTCCTTGTGATGAGGATTATACCTTTCCTCGTTTTGCTGAAAAAAGCACAGGTTCGTCTCCTGAGTTCAGAGTAACTAGGCCAGTAAGGCTTTAACAATAAAGTACTTACATATGTATATTTGTAAGGCTTATAACCTATAGAAATTATGGTTTACTTCCAAGTATTTGATGCTTAACGTTCAGGAAGGCTAAAAGAGTATTATTAATAAGTAGTTAGAGGCTGCATACTAATTTTATAAGACGTTCCTATTCGGCCCATCACGATTCTGGTGAATGACGCTTATTTCTATTATAAGTCATAATTAAACTATCAATTGCAAAAAAAATTAAGTGGTACGAAATGACTATGAAAAATGAATGTGCCCAAGCACTAAAGATTTTGCCATTTTGTTATTAATTATTTGAAGCGAAACATTCACTTGTGAAAAAAGCTGCGAAAAGTAATCCAAATTAAAAGTAATCAATCCTTATTAATATGATATGAGAGTATTTAAATCATAAAACCACCTTAAGAATGTTAAAATCACAAAATGCAGAAAAATTTTCGATTCTAATTTGGCAAATAGTGTAAGAATAAACGTTGTTTTGAAATGAATTTAAACTTAGCCATTTTTAAAAAAAAGATTTCGAAACCTTTCACTATTATTATTTTTCAAAATCCGCCAAGTCCCGAGGTTTCACTTTCAAAAGCAGCCAAGTCCATGTTTTCAATTTCAAAACCCACCAAGTCCACATTTTTTGTTTCAAAACCCGACAAGTCCAAACGTTGTTTTTTATAATAGTCCTTATAGATTAGATCATAAAATGTAATGAAAAATCAGGATTTTAATAACTTTTGACAACTATTACAATGGATCAGTCTACGTTTTTACTATATTGTTAAATTCAGTGGAATACATTTTTTGCGTTTTTCTCTAAAACGCAAAATATGGACTTGGCGGTTTTTGCATCTCAGTTCTTCATAAATCGAAAATATAGTTAGAATTTTTCCATAACAACTGTTATAAATAAAATTTTTTACATACTTCGACCTGTGGTCCTCGTAATTAAAAATTATTGTACATACAGTAAATACTTTTCAAATGAAATAAGTGTCGAAATCATGTATAGATAGAGTGTTTTTTTAGAGTGTCTTACTTTCATTTTTACATTTCATAAAATTTGGTAACATTGGAGTAATTTTTTTAAATAAAGTTTGCCATTTCGTCATGAAAAAGTTGACACCGCAATAACTTTTGCAAATTGTGGAAATTTTTTAAATTCACTAAAATTTCCACTTTTAATTCACTCACAATTCACATAATTTCTTGCAATTATGAAATCCATTGGACACCAAGATCGCGTGATTTGACACCACTGAATTATTTCATGGGGCAATATGCGTAGTTTCTAGCTTCTGCTTCTGGACAGTCTAAAAACACCCTATGGACCATTGTCATCTGTCAATGCTTAGAACTTTGATTTGGGATCATTTTCAACTTTTCGAACCTATCTTTTTCCCGAATCACGTACGATTTCGCGGCTACCTTTTCTTTATTCTGCAAAGGCATGCTAACAAAACAGCATACACAGATTGTTATGTCACTTAAGTTGAACTTTGGGCTCGTTGAGGAGAACGGTCTCTTAAAATTGTTTTAATTTTGGTTTATTCTTTAGTATAATTTAAATTTTTTATACATATTAGGACCTTTTTAAATTAGGGAACGAATTTATAAATTTTTAATACAATTGTAAACATTTTACTTTGTAGCCTGACGACATTTATGAGGAAGAAGAGGAAGAAGAAGAAGAAGAGGAGGAGAAAGAAACTTCCTCTCGTTCACGTCGGAAGCGTGGTGGTCGTTCTAGTGGCAAAAAAGGACGTCGTTCTGGAAAAGTGCCAACATTAAAAATTAAATTTGGCAAACGTAAACGTAGTAGTTCTGATGAAGATCAGGATGCTAGTGGAGTTTCTGAACGTGATTCTGATTTAGAATTTGAGAAAATGTTGCAAAAATCTGATGATAGTGGTGATGAGAAAGAGCCGGCAGTAGAAAAAACTGAGACAGCATCAGTAAATGCTGAGGATGCTGAAACACCAGTGGTTAAAAAGAAAGCGAAAACTAAGATTGGCAACAAATTTAAGAAGAAGAAGAAGCTTAAGACTACTAACCGCTTTCCCGATGGTGACGATGGTGAACATGAGCATCAAGACTACTGTGAAGTTTGTCAGCAAGGTGGTGAAATTATACTTTGCGACACTTGCCCACGCGCCTACCATTTGGTTTGTCTTGAACCAGAACTTGATGAGGCACCTGAAGGCAAGTGGTCATGTCCACATTGCGAAGCAGACGGTGGTGCTATCGAGGAAGATGACGATGATGAACATCAAGAGTTCTGTCGCGTATGTAAAGATGGTGGAGAACTCTTATGCTGCGACCAATGTCCATCTGCGTATCACACGTTCTGCTTGAATCCACCTCTTACTACCATACCCGACGGTGACTGGAAGTGTCCACGCTGTAGTTGCCCACCATTGGAAGGAAAAGCGGAAAAAATACTGACTTGGCGTTGGGTAGAATCCACTGAGCCATCTACGTCAAAGAAAACCAAGACACGTATGCGTGAATACTTCGTCAAGTGGCACAATATGTCCTACTGGCATTGTGAGTGGGTATCTGAGGTGCAAATGGATGTACATCATCCGTTAATGATACGCTCTTTTGTACGCAAATACGATATGGAGGAGCCACCTAAATTTGAGGAAACACTCGATGAGGCAGATTCACGCTATCAACGCATACAACGACACAGGGCAAAAGGCGGTATTCAAGAAGAAGAAGCTATCGAAAATAATAAAGATTTGGAAGAGCGTTTTTATAAGAATGGTATAAAACCGGAATGGCTTATCGTACAACGTGTGATTAATCATCGCACCGCCCGTGATGGTACCACCATGTACTTGGTAAAGTGGCGTGACTTGCCATATGACAAATCGACTTGGGAAGATGAACTTGATGATATACCTGGTATCAAACCCGCCATCGACTACTATCAGGACTTGCGAAATGCCTGCGCATTAGAAACTGTCAGCTCACGCTCTGGTGGTAAGAAAGGCAAAAAAGGACGTAAAGCTAAAGCAAGGGAAGTTGAAGACGAAGATCGTGTTATTCGAAGATTTACTCCACCACCAGATAAGCCTATATCAGATTTGAAGAAAAAATATGAAGGGCAACCAACGTTTTTGGATGAAACTGGCATGCAGTTGCACCCTTATCAAGTCGAGGGCATAAATTGGTTGCGCTACTCATGGGGCCAAGGCATTGATACCATATTGGCAGATGAAATGGGTCTGGGTAAAACCATTCAAACAGTTACTTTTCTTTATTCATTGTACAAAGAAGGTCACTGCAAGGGTCCATTTCTGGTTGCCGTTCCACTTTCCACTGTCATTAATTGGGAACGTGAGTTTGAGCTATGGGCACCTGACTTCTACTGCATCACCTATGTGGGAGACAAAGATTCACGCGCTGTAATACGCGAAAATGAACTCAGTTTTGAAGAGGGCGCCATACGTGGTGGTAAAGTGTCGCGATTGCGTACCAATCAATTCAAATTCAATGTCCTACTAACAAGTTACGAGTTAATTTCCCTGGATGCTGCCTGTCTTGGCTCAATAGATTGGGCTGTACTCGTTGTGGACGAAGCGCATCGCTTAAAGAGTAATCAGAGTAAATTCTTCCGCATACTCAATAGCTATAATATTGCATACAAACTATTGCTGACCGGTACACCTTTACAAAACAATTTGGAGGAGTTGTTCCATTTGCTTAATTTCTTGAGTCATGAGAAGTTTAATGATTTAAACTCTTTCCAAAACGAATTCGCTGACGTAGCTAAGGAGGAGCAAGTCAAGCGTTTGCATGAAATGTTAGGACCACACATGTTGCGTCGTCTAAAAGCTGACGTACTTAAGAATATGCCATCCAAGTCAGAATTCATCGTGCGTGTCGAACTTTCTATTATGCAAAAGAAGTTCTACAAATTTATTTTGACCAAAAACTATGAAGCACTTAACTCAAAAAGCGGTGGCAACTCTTGCTCACTTATTAATGTCATGATGGATCTAAAAAAATGCTGCAATCATCCATATTTGTTCCCGTCTGCCGCTGAAGAGGCACCTACTGCTGCAGGTGGTATGTATGAGTTAAGCTCACTAACAAAAGCTGCAGGCAAGCTAGTATTGCTTTCAAAAATGTTGAAGCAGCTTAAAGACCAGGGTCATCGAGTGTTGATTTTTTCACAAATGACAAAAATGTTGGATATACTAGAAGATTTTCTCGAAGGCGAGGGCTACAAATACGAGCGAATTGATGGTAGCATCACAGGTAATTTGCGTCAGGAGGCGATTGATCGCTTTAATGCTCCCGGTGCCCAACAGTTTGTTTTTCTCTTAAGTACACGTGCTGGTGGACTTGGTATTAACCTAGCCACTGCTGATACTGTCATCATTTACGATTCCGACTGGAATCCACACAATGATATACAGGCGTTGTCTCGTGCTCATCGTATTGGACAAGCGAATAAGGTCATGATATATCGTTTTGTTACGCGCAATTCAGTTGAGGAACGTGTCACACAAGTAGCCAAGCGTAAGATGATGCTTACACATTTGGTAGTTCGACCTGGCATGGGCGGCAAAGGTGCAAACTTCACTAAACAGGAATTAGATGATATTTTGCGTTTTGGTACCGAAGAACTGTTTAAGGAAGATGAGAAAGAGGAAGCAATTCATTATGATGATAAAGCTGTTGGTGAATTGTTAGATCGTTCTAACCGTGGTATTGAAGAAAAGGAATCGTGGGCCAACGAATATCTGTCATCGTTCAAGGTGGCATCATATGCAACAAAAGAAGACGAAGAAGAAGAGGAAACAGAAATCATTAAACAAGAGGCTGAGAATTCTGATCCTGCGTACTGGGTTAAGCTCTTGCGTCATCATTATGAACAACATCAAGAGGATGTGAGTCGCACATTGGGCAAAGGTAAACGTGTGCGGAAGCAGGTTAACTATACAGATGGTGGCGTTGTGGCCGCAGACACAACTCGTGAGGATGGCAATTGGCAAGATAACGCCTCTGACTACAATTCTGATTATTCAGCTGGTTCGGATGAAGATGGTCAAGATGACGATTTCGATGAACAAAATGGTGGAGCTGAAGGACGTAAGGCACGTCGCCGTGTTGAACGTCGTGATGATCGCCCGCTGCCGCC
Source organism: Meiosimyza platycephala (assembly GCA_963662105.1). Lineage (NCBI taxonomy): Eukaryota > Metazoa > Arthropoda > Insecta > Diptera > Lauxaniidae > Meiosimyza > Meiosimyza platycephala. Next base: position 99,272,941 of record OY759208.1, on the reverse strand, counting down.
GCTTTTGGCACGTGTTGGTGGCAACATAGAAGTACTGGGCTTTAATGCTCGTCAACGCAAAAGCTTTCTCAATGCTATCATGCGTTACGGAATGCCACCACAAGATGCTTTTAATTCGCAGTGGCTGGTCCGCGACTTACGTGGAAAGTCTGAGCGCAATTTTAAAGCATACGTTTCTCTATTTATGCGTCATCTTTGTGAACCAGGTGCCGATAATGCTGAGACCTTCGCAGATGGTGTCCCACGCGAAGGTCTTTCGCGTCAACATGTTCTTACACGTATTGGTGTTATGTCGCTCATACGTAAAAAGGTGCAAGAATTTGAACATATTAACGGTTATTATAGCATGCCCGAGTTGATATTAAAGCCATGTGAACCGGTGCGATCGCTAATACCCAAATCAGAAGAAATAGTGGGAGTGGAGGGAGCTGCAAATAAAACAGCTGAAGATAAGAGCGCTACAACCAGCACAAGCGCCACACCAGCCACAAGTGCAGCTCCTAGTCCTGCACCAGTTTCAGACAAGGGTGACGAGAAGATCTGTGAGAAAATTAGTGATGCTGACAAAGATGAAACGTTGAAAAAAGAGGCTACAGAGAGTGAAGGTAAGAAACCTGACGCAACGAAAGAACCGAAGGAAGAACAAGGAAAAGATAAAGCAGCTGAAAAGAAACCTGATGCTTGCGATAATGAGAAAGAAGAAGCCACTGATCTTACTAAGTCAGTTGATGTCAAGGATGAAAAACCTGTGGAGGTACTCGATGTTTCAATGAAAAATGATGATAAAAAAGACACTCACGATGCTGGGGCCACAGCAGCAGCAAAGGAAGAACTTAAAACTGAAGACTCCAAGCTTAAATCAGAATCACCAAATACCACGACCATTATTGATGATGATGACGATGATGTGCTTATTATTAAGGATGACGGTGAAGTTGAAAAACCATCGACTTCCAGTGCAGTTACCAACAGCATATCCGCCTTTCCAAAAGATCAAAAACCGAAAATTGAGGAAAGTCTCGAGGTGCTTAAACGTAAGTTTATGTTCAACATTGCTGACGGCGGATTTACCGAACTGCACACATTGTGGTTGAACGAAGAGAAGGCTGCAGTTCCAGGACGTGAATATGAAATATGGCATCGCCGTCATGATTACTGGTTACTTGCTGGTATTGTTACACATGGCTACGGTCGCTGGCAGGATATACAAAATGATATACGTTTTGCAATTATCAACGAACCTTTTAAAATGGATGTTGGCAAGGGTAACTTTTTGGAAATAAAAAATAAATTCTTAGCACGTCGTTTTAAACTGTTAGAACAAGCGTTAGTTATTGAGGAACAACTAAGACGTGCTGCATATCTTAATCTGGCACAAGACCCAAATCATCCAGCAATGTCGTTAAATGCACGATTTGCTGAAGTCGAATGTCTGGCTGAATCACATCAACATTTAAGTAAGGAGTCGTTAGCTGGTAATAAACCAGCAAATGCTGTTCTTCATAAGGTTCTTAATCAGTTGGAGGAATTGTTGTCTGATATGAAGAGTGATGTTTCACGTTTACCGGCCACATTAGCGAGAATTCCACCAGTGGCTCAAAGGTTACAAATGTCTGAACGTTCGATTTTGTCACGCTTGGCTGCAACCGCTGGAAATGCTTCTAACGCAGGTGAGTTTAAATATTATTTTAAAAATTGAATTGATATTACAGCGTTACTTGGTGCCTGTAAGCTATTGTTTCCATTGCGATTCATCCAAATATAATGTTTGATTATTCTAAATGTTTGTGATCTGTAAATAATCTGACGTCATCACGATATTTGGGTGAAATAGGACGTCATTTTAAACATACCCGCATTCGCTTACTGTAGCCTTAAAATTAATCGCTTATAAAGTTCTATATAAGCGGAGCGGCTACAAAAAAGAAATCATGCTGCTTTGAAGTGTTCAAGGGCAAGTTCATCTCAACTTAATTTATCAGTTCTGCTACATTCGCTGTAGATTAGATAGCACTCGACAATATTATATGAGATAGCAATATAGATACATAGGTATCTACGTATATGGGGTTTTCAGGTAATTTTCTGATTAAATTAAAAAAGCGCAAAAATATCGGTGTACTTCATTCTACTTTCCAATAAGTTTTAAGGATAATGCTGAGCTTAACATTGGAAACCCCAATATACAATGTGCTAAGTTAGTCCTTAGTAATATTTAAATATTTTTCATCTGAAAAAAATTTAATAAAATTGATCGGTTTTAATATAATTGTGAAATGTTTGCCTTTCCTTTAATAAAAAACTTTTGTTCATCATTAAGAATTACAATGTATGTACAATAGTTTGTGTTACCGAAGTAAAAATTATTAAAAACAATTTTGTAAATTATTAATTTAACTGCTTGCAACTACTAACGCCTATTTAGACTTTCCCGTTGGATACAAGAAAGAAAATTAACTATAGAAACTTAGTAATTAACCAGTGGGCGAACTCCAGTTTAGTTAAATCCTTAGCCAAATAATTTGTGAGAGTGAAATTGATATCAACGAGAGATTTAACCATAAGTAAGGGAACAAGAATTTGCTAAAAATTCGGTTAACTAAGATAAGAGTCAAATCAAGCAATTATTTTCGTAATATTTTGAAATCTCTTTCTTTTGTGGATTTGATATTTGGACCAATTTATTACCTTTGCAAATTAGTGTTATAGCACATTAAATTACTTACCAACTGAAACACACATTGTTTAAATCGATCTAGGAACTTTTAAATTAATAGTGTTCTTCACAAGTAGTCCTGTTTTTGTATTGAAGTGTTTAGTTACACATGAAACACTGCATAAAGTGTAATTAACTTGCAACTATCGGGTTACGGGAACAAAATGTAGGTAACATCATGCACCTTGATGAAAATCTTTTGAATCCAGATAGTGTCAAGACAAACGAAAATTTTATTTATTCGCTAATTTTTTATTTGAAAAATAAATTTTAACTTGATTCGCATTGAAAATTATAATTGTTAATTGTATAATGCTTTTATATTTATTTTTAGCTCAATTGATGGCTCAATTTCCAGCTGGCTTCCAAGGCGCTGCTTTGCCAGCTTTTACTGGCGGACCTGCTGGAAATTTTGCTACTTTCCGACCACAGTTTTCTGTTCCTGGACAGCTAGCTAATAATGCTTCAGGTGTTGGCAGTGCAGCAGGCAATAATTAAATTTATATTTTGTTTCCTCTTGTTATACATCCCTCCATCCCTAACAAGATAAAGTTATTAATCATAAAAATAATGAATAAAATATAAAATTACAATAATTCAGATTAAATATTTAAAAACTTTTAAATAAAGGTTATAATAATTATAGCCTGTAAATTTTATTTATCTTTTAAATTATGTTTTGTTTTATTATTCCAAATTAAATTATTAGAATTTACAGCGGAAGCAAATATGTTTAATTCTTTTTAATTTAGTATTCTTGCTCTACAATAAAATAAAGATTACACAAAAAATAATTATGTCGTACCAAATAAACATGTATTATTCCATATTTTGAATGTCTAAAAAGTATAATCATGAAATTTATATTGGTCAACATACAAAGTATAATGGCAATTATATGCAAAAAAAACATTTCACTTAAAAACAGCATAGTTGGTCCCATTAAAATATTACTTAAATAAATTAAAATTTTATGGAACAACCAATTTGTTTCTTTTCTCACAATTTTGGTAAAAATCTTCTTGCAATTTTATACTTATTAAAGGTTAACATACTTATGTACACCGGGTTTTGCTATCCTCAAAATTACGTAGATATACTTTTATGAGCATATATTACAAAATAAATTAATAATTTTGCCTCATATACCAATATTTTTTCTTTTGATAGTGCACAACTGGAAGTGAACAGTATGAGAATTTGTTCTCTGAGCAGGGTTGCAGGTTTTTGGCGCGGCCAAATTGCATGTCCAAGCCGTGGGTCTTCACAATTCGACAAAACAATTTCTATAAAATTTTTTTTTAATTCATTACGTAAATACTTAGGTAAAAAAACTATTTAAAAAAAAATATTGTTTAATAAATTAGTTATAATTTCTGTTTAAAATGGCAAAACCTTTCATATCCAAAACTCATTGGTTGATAAAACGTTATTCCATGTTGCACAACAGAGAGTACGATGGCATTTAAATCGTTATTCCATATTTATAATAAAAACACAGGCCGACAAAATTAAGCGAAATTCCAGAACCAGAGACCAGACCTAGTATACCCGAAGGTCTTTGATGCGCCATGTTAACGGTAATCTGCATAAAAACAGATTTTGGAAAAAATGGCGTCTACAACGTTATTCGCGGCTCTGCTTCAATTGGAGGATTTTTTTATACATATGTATGTATGTACTTAATTTTTTAAATTTGGTGACTAAAAAAGGGGAATCCAGGTGTTCCGCTGTGCTGTGCTATGTGTAAAGGCATCCACCACTTGGTTGTTTCGGCGTAAGTTATTTAATAAGTAACCGTATTTTATTTTATTCCTCCGCGATCACATAGTTTTACAACTTCACTTGATAAAATTATTCAAATAAAATTATCAGCTAATTTTAATAAAAACTTTTCCTTTTCACTTGGTTAAATTACTATTAAAATAATAATATAAATTTAAATACATTAATGTTATGACCAAATCCATCTCAAACCATGCAGTCGGAGTGACTTCAAATTGCGGAATTGGTTGCCGATTAAATATGTTGTTTTTCAAAGTAATCAATCGATTTGATTGACATTTATTTTTTACGAAGTTATGACCATTTAAAGTTTTAGTGTCAGAGCTTGAAAAACCGCTGAAAATTGGTTCAAAATAGTCGCATTTTCATCCAAATCAAAATAATTAATTTTTGTCTTTTGATTCTAATAGAACTTCTGATTCTCTGTCAGAATCTTTAAGAAAATTTGAAATTTGTTGAAAAAAAACAAGGCTGATTTTCTCAAAAACCCCAATGTTTTTTACGCTTAAAATTTTACTGTGGATTTGTATTAATATGAGAGTTTAATGCCTGTTAACCCACATTTGAGGCCAGGAGATTTTTTTTCTCCAAAATGAAAATGCCAATTTTTTTTTTTCATCATTGCCATGCCACTACGGTACTATTTTCAAGCAAATAACAGCAACATTCCAAATTACTTTCTGCAAATCCTGCTTGCATTCTGCATACTATTTTTTCACCGTTATTTTCGTAACAACATTTTATTATAGGAAATATATAAAAATTGTACGCAAATATAGATTTTTCGCTGAATGTACTTCTGTGGGTTTTGAATGTTTTTCAAAATGCGATAGCTCGGCGAAACAAAAAGATATTTGAGCAAACTCAACGCTATTTGAAAGAAGCAGACTTGTACTTAACGAAGCCAACCTTTAATTTTGGTGAAATAAAAAATCTGCAAGGCTACATAAACTCAAAAATGGGCAAAAACGGTGTTTTTTGCACTTTACGGTTGAGATATCTCGGAAACCAGAGTTGCTAGAGCATTTTTGAGGCCAGATTTGGATTTAGCGCATCAAAAACCTTCGGAAATATATAGTCTGGTTTCTGGGTCTGAGATGATGTCGGCCTGTGTAATTGATCTTTCACTGGAATAGAGTAACTCGATGAGTTTTACTCGTTGCTGGACATTATCAGTTGCTATTTTAGTCTCCAAGGGATGCTATTTATAGAGAGTCTATAGCCTTAAAAAAAAGTTAGAAAAGATTGAAAACGAAGAAATTGACTTTTTTAAATCCTTCAGCTCTTCAGTGGCCAAATTACAAATTTCACATATGTTTACAAAAGGTGGAACTCTAGTTTAAGCCTCGTAATCATTTAACAAACGATACGGTAAAATGTCGTTGTAAGGCATACTGCATGTCTGAACGAAGGAGAGAAAAGTTTGTATCTTAGAGTAATGTCCAATGATTTTCCATGACCAAATTCAATGTCGTAACAAAATTCAAGATCAAGAAAAATAAATGGAAAGAAGCCTAAATTTATTAATTCTCTTCAGAGATGAAATTCCGGGCAGGCCGGGTCAATCCCGATCACTTGGTAACCCCGTTTCTGAGTAAAAGCCTTAGTCCTTTGGAATAGAATATGTTTTTTACCTTTTACTCAAGATAAATGAATTGTGTAGATGTAGTTTTTTTTAAGTAAATATTTATTTAAAAAAGACCAAGAAATTTTACATAAATTTTATAAAACTAAAACATATTGCTGAAATATTAAAAATTCCTTTTAACTATTTACATAGAAGTTAGTTAGAAGTTAAAAAGTTACCTTGAATTGTTACATTATTTCGTGTGTGTTTAAACGTTTTTTTTTTTTATTTGTAAGAAATTCGATTTTTTTTTAATTAAAAGTAGTGCGTGTAAATAAAGCGTGAGTACATAACGTAATTTGTGATTAGGCAATAGGGTAAAAAATGCATCTATTACTTAGTTTTAAAAGGATTAGTGCCAACAAAATTTATTTTGAAGAAAAATAAGAAGTTTCTTAGTACTCAACCTAAGCAAGATCGTTGGCGTAGCATTGATTTTAGTTAAGATTTTCAATGATGTGTCATACCGAAAAAACTCCGTGCCGTGCTAGTTTGTTGTCAAAGTAGAACAATATCGAGTGAGGTAGAGCAGCTAACGTTATTCCATAACTTACTGTCAAAATTGAAACTTAAATTTAGTTTGGATTAAGACCAAAGCGCTGGTAGATAAACTTCATACAAAATATATGAACGTACATCATTTTAAAGAAAAGAATTAAGCTTTCTTAACATGCTAGAAAAACCGTCATATCTCGAAAACTATAAGTTAGATCTCATAGTAAGATATACCAATAAGGAAGCTTATTAAATTATCTTTTTTATGACACATATTTTGGATACCAACCCAGGGTTCTAGATTTCACTTTTCAATTTCACTGTTTACCTTTTAGTTTCACTTTTTACTTTTCTATTTTATTTTTTTCTTTTCAATTTCAATTGCTATTACTGCAATTGCACTAATTATTTAAATTTTATTCAAGAGTTGCAAATCATTCGGTTTCTAGCAACCAACAACAAATTGACTCGATTTCAAACACATTTTCATTACATTTCACTCAGATTGTGGCACATGCCTGCTATCCGCGATTTTCTATGGCTATATATCCGTATTTAGATCCGAGCGACACGTCTAGTTTTCGTGATAAATCGGTAAAAAAAAATATTGATTTTGATAATTTTCGAGCCCTTCTACCAAAGACACTCTCTTGCAGGGGGCATTTCTGATACAAAAAAAAAAAATGAAAAAGTTGGTGTTTTCTTTATATCATATTTATATAATTCTTGTTTTTTTTTTGCTGACTTTGGTGTTCTTAGAACTTAGAACTTTTTATATACAAAATCAGTGTAACAAACACTGTACATCAGTGTTGGCATGTGACCTACAGTCGTAAACCTTCGAGCCTTTGTGACAAACATTGAGTTTACGACAAATAAACGGAATTTCTTGCATTTGAATTTTTAATGACATTTCACGATTACTTGTAAGGAGGGTTCAGATCATAAAATTGTTTTTCGAACATTTTCAAGTTCCATAGTATATTGTTTAGATGGTCAAATTGTTTAACAAACAATTTTAGTGTTGTGAAATCGATGCTGTACATACATATATTTTAATTGAACTTTTTTTAATTTGTCATTAATCTAACATGGGCTTACCCAATCGATAGCCTTAAAAAGTTTATAAGTCTAGTAGAATTATATATAAATTTAAATAAAACGTAGTCTGTTAAATATATTGGGTTTCTATTTTTGTTTTTTGCTGCAAGTAGACTCGGCATAATTTAAATCCATTTACAGCTAAGTGAGACCTGTGTTCAAATCAGGTCAGTCGTTTAAAATCAAAAGCAAACCTTACGCTGATAAATAAATTAAATATTTTCAGGTAGATTTATGTTTTATGAGCTTAATTTAAATCGAGTGTGTTGTTCAGTTTTTACGTGATCATATAAATTGACTCGAATGTTCAAGAATATACGTAAATTTTCTATATCTACCACTCCCTAGTTAATGCAAGTAAAAGGGAACTATGAAGTATAAAATCAGATGCAAAATCTACAAGCGAATTTCATTGATTTCAGAAAATTTAAATGTTGACATTGACCAATTTAAAACAAAGTTATAGAAATGTGTACATAAAAAACAATCTTAATTACTAGAAAATAAGCCTAGTAACCCCTAACAATTTTAACAAAACAGAAATTATGTACTTCATACTTAATTATGCTGAATTATATTAATATGCCTATTTATTAAATGTTATACTTATTTGTTATTATTACTGTTGTCATTTGTGATTGTTTGAATTACAAGTTTTACTATTACTATTTTTGCTTCTATTCTTCAAAATCAGGTATACCTTCAAAGGTACAACCACTACGTTGAATAATTTGCCTAGCAGCCCACACACCAGAACGTATACAAGTGTCTAGTGATTTTTGTTGCACGTATTGTGCAAGAAAACCACCAACAAAAGCATCCCCAGCACCATTTGTATCCACAACAGCCTCACGTTTTAATATTTTTACTGGAAACTCTTTAACGGAATCTTTCTGTATCAGCAGCACAGGATTTTGTCCTTGTGTAATGACAACAATTCGGGCACGTTTTGAATTTTCTTTAGGCCATGCAACAATTTTTTTTCCTATTTCAACCATATCTTTTGTTGCCCAGCCCTGCTCACTGGAAAATGTTTCAGCTTCCTAAAATATAAAATTATTTGTATACATATGTAATTATTTTTAATATAATTTTAAAGTACTCACGGCTTCATTTCCAAAGAGTATATCGACATAGGGCAGTGCAGCCAATAATGGTTCCTTGAAGAATTGTGATAAGAATGGCGCGCTTAGGTTCATCATAAATGGGCGATTATTTTCATGCGCGTGTTTAGCGACTGTCATAATCGTAGGTGGGCTCACAGTGAGAAAGAAACCCTGCGTATTTTTATAATATAATATGTACAGTTAAGTAGTAATTTGGGAAAAGTTCGATTTTGCATTAAAAATTTATTTTTTATAATTTGAAGAGTGGCATGAATATGAGAATGAGCTTTTATCATCAAAAGTTGAACATTTCACACTATAGTTAAAAAATATTATACTATTATAACTTATATTTAGTTCCTATATATGAAAGCGCTTCAGGCCACGCGCCTGTTGAATTATTTGTTTGCTTATTAGTTGAAACCATATCTATAAATATATGTTTCATTCGCTCCAGACCCCGCAAACTCGGGGTACGGCCCTGCGAAAAAGTACATGGTGTTTAAGAGGCAAACAAAATACTTTAGCAAAAATACCCCATTCGAAATTTTTAGTGCATTTTTTACTGGCATTAAGTTATTTGGGGACGAAAACTGATTAAATCTTAACAAAATTAGTGGCATGATAAGTATATGTATATATTGATAGAAAGTTAATTTTTGAACTGCAAATTTGACTATCTATCTGTGACCTTTATCTCCTGCCGGAACAAGAAGCATCCAGAAAACTCTGTAGCTATGCATGGCCGTTAATAAGTAATTTCAATTCTATTCAACATTTCCGTTGTCTAGCGATCGTTTCAAACATCCTGAATTCAGATGGTGATAGCATGTTGAATACATTTCCATGATATATCTTATGTACATCTCTGCATTGGAGATGGGATAATAAACTTATTTATAAACACTTCTAAATTTTGTTGTAAAGCGCTGTTGTTGTTTCACAGCCGCAATGAGGAACTGACATCTCATTAAATTTAAAAGATTTAAATGTAAGAAACGAAGGAGCTGAGCTGAGTTCTTTTGGTTTTGTGAATTTTAGCAATTATGTCTTCATTGGTCCTGCTGTCAGGTGTTCTGACGCTGCCTCAATAAGTGAATCCAACCATAGCTTCTATGATGGATTCAACTATCATGAAACTACTGTTTGCACTGGCTGGATATGCTTTTTGTTGTGTGCATATTTGATTCCTTGACGGCGATGAGGTGAATGTCATTTGCAAAAGCTTTGTTTTTCAGAAAATCATTGAATGCCACGTTTAGTTTGGTCTACTACTAGTAAAAACCTCCACACGGAGGGAGCGTAGGGCATACACAAAGGTTCTATAACTATTTCGATCCCTGGCTCGTCATATGCTGTGCCAGTTCATTCCGATTTTTACATATCAATTTCTACCATGTGATGAAAGCATCTATATTTTCGAAATCTACTTTTCTTTTAAAACTATGTCAATACACTGAGCAAAATGTATTGTGCCAATGTTTTTTACATTAAAATGAGCTGAACGTTTCGTATTACATATTTACGTTATTTTACATTATAAATATATTGGCGGAATGTTAATTAAAACAAAATCAATGAAAAAGTAATTAAAAATGCTCAGTAATTTTTAGAATAAATGCTCAATTTAATGTTACATTAAAATTTATCTCAGTGTAGTTGCTGGATTGTCTCATGATTATGAATAATATGAAATGTAAATGAACCAACCATAAAAGTTAAAATTAATATTTTTTTTTGCTTACCGATATATAAAAGTACTCAGCCTTATGCAACTTTTTCAAATTTGCTGGTTGCTGCAAGTGATCAATGGTAAATTTATTTGCGGCAGCTAAGTTTGCACATAACGAACGATGTGTTCCAGTAATGAGTACAGCACACGTGCCCGTTGGTTCATCCTTTGTATACTGATAATCTACATTGACACCATTGGAACGTGCCTTTGTTTCTAAAATCTTAGAATACTTATCATCACCGACACATCCAAAAAAGACTGACGCATTGGGTCGTTGCAATATCCATTGACAGACGCGAAATGAATTTTGTACTGATCCACCAGCAATAAACTCAGCTTGGTATTTTTCGATCAACTCATTGTAGATGGGCATATGTTTGCTTTCAGCGAGTATAGCGTCATCAGGTTTGAGATCGTATTTCTGTAGGAATTGTTCATCGACAATGGCTGATATGTCGAGCAATGGATTGCCACAGCCAAGTAGAATGCCATCTCTGTAAAAACAAAAATTTTAGTTAATTTTAATCCAAAAATCAAAATAAGAAAAAAACGAGCACCACGGAAACACAACATGCTAAGACGTTTGGAAAAAAGTTCAAAAGGCGCGTGGGTGATTGTGGTCATAAATTCAAAAAAATTAAAGCACTAGTGATTTAAAATAATATTGCGACAATCGTCAGATAATAGTTAGGGAAGGAAAACAAACTAACTATAAAAGTTCTACATTTTTTGGGTTAAGTGACACAGTGAACACTCAAAGTTAAACATTGAACACTAAAAATGTTCTATTAAACTTTTAATATTAGCAACTGTTGGATAGAACGTTAACTTGTTTGAAGCAAAGTGTGCTAATATAGCATAATAGCCCCAAATTTCCTTAATTTGCTTATACATTATGCAAGAAAGTATGGTTAACCAGAATCCAGAGTTCCAGCTGCAGTTTTTCACAGCTTTTATTTGCATGATTTTTTTGCTATTGCAATATTTGAAAGAAAAAATATTTTTATTTTATATATGTATATTTTATTTTCTCTAACAACCTAAAGACTAAATATAAAAGATAAAGCACAATTTATAATATTTTTTAAATCAGCATTGCCATATTAATGGAAATTTATATCCAAAAAAAGCCTCAACCACATCCCACACAATCTCTATATATGTATGTATATAAGTAACAATTGATAGTGATTTTAGAATCGAATACCAGAGGTCAGCAGCAGCCCAGAGGACCCTTTTCCAGAAAGGCTATCGATTATTTAACAGCCTTACAAATGATATAAAAAATGAATCGAATTTAAGGATTTTTAAAAGAAAATGTTTAGAATTCATCAAAGCAAGAAGAAATCAATGAATTGAAATTCACACTTGTAAATAATAAACTGCAATATGTTAAGTATTCAAGAAACGAAAACTAGTCATATTTTTAATATAAAAAAAAATGTTGTTCAAAGTATTTAAAATACTAATAAATTTACTCAATCAATCAATCATGTATGACAGAGTATCACTTGAGAACGGCTCGACAGATTTGGCTGATTTATTTTTTGTTGTATTTGTAATTGTTAGAACAAGGTTTTAGTGAGGATGCATATTTAGGGTGGCCCTCACACAAAATTATTTTTAAAATCACATTTTTTCGACGATCGTTTTATCGGTTCACATGAAAATGACACCACGTAGCACCTACTTATATGGGGAGAAATACGTCAAATGTTCTAGCGCGGCGCGCGAGCGCTAAATTCTGTTGTTTTCAACTCGTGCTGGTGGCATATAAATGTACCTAAAAAAATTTTCCGACACATCATTTCGATGTATTTTTTCCTCAGCTTTCCAATGGTTTTGTCAGATTACCCGATATTTTCCATTTTCCTGGTGAAAAATCATAAAATGTGTTGTATCTCAAAAACGGTACTTTTAATATTTTTTTTAATGCTTTTAATCGAAATCTGAGGTTTTTTTACATTAAAAAAGTCAGTTGAGTTCCAATTGAACGAATGTTAATTTGGTAAAAACTGCAGATTATGGTTCTTAAGGTATTTTGGTTTGAACAATAAGAATAAAAGGCACCGAATTAATGACCAGCATTTTTAATTCATCCTAATTTAAAAACACTGATCTTAAAAAGCGCGTCTAAGCTGCTGTAAATTCTGAAAATTTAAGGTCAAAAGACATGATATACAATTTTGATATCTCAACCGTTTTACCCAATAGAAATAAATCGTTCTATAGGACATCGACTGTAACCTAGAGACTCAGCTACCCTAGTAGAGCTTTTGAACGAATAAAACAATGTTTTACTTGACGCTGATAACATGCGTTTTAACAAAATAAATTCTTTATTTGTTACCAGCTAAAATGATATCACTCAAAGTAGAATTAATCTCCCAAGATGAATGTGTTGTTTTTTTTATAATAATGTTAATGATAAGCTTAAGTTAATAGATTATACATATTCCTAAGTTCACGAAAAGTGTAAGGCACGTGTTTAAAACCAATTACTCACTTCTTTAAGTGAATTTTGAATAGGGAATAACGATTTTGAATTGAAAACACCTTTTGCGCAAAGTGTCAAAAACTGAGGTTATCGGCAGACTAAGACGCCACAAAATTATCAAATAATATCAATGTTTGATTTACGCAGATTTGAATAGTGAACACTTTTGTAAATAAAAAAAAATTCAGATTTAATTTTTTTTTATAAAATAAAAAGAAACATAAATGTTTGGTTTTTATCCTATTCCTCATAGTTTTTGAGATATTTTGTTTCAAAACCTGTTAGAGAAAGTAAAAAAAAATCAAAGTGGCAGTTACTTAAGGAACCACTATATTTTCCAGGTTTTGTACAGGACTTGCACCACATTAAATTAAAGAAGAGTTTCAATTCTATAACGGAACGGTTGCGTACACTGCCGAATAACACAACCTCATACTTACACCGATTGACAAAAAGAATAACTTGCGTCCTTTTAAAAGTAAACGATTCAAAAAGGATTTAACGAACAGAACAAATTTTTACCAAGAGCTCTCGCGAAATTCAGAAACTTTACATAAATTATAGCGTACCTTATTAGTTCTGTCATTATTACACCGAGCTTATACAAAAGTAATTTTCACAGCAGTTAAAAAACAAAAACTATAAGTAGGAGGGAGAACTTTAGAAGCAAACACGGCACGATCAAATGAGGGCGCTGACTGAAGGCAAACAAGTTTTACCAATATTTAAGCTTGAAATTGAAATTTTACGAGTAAAAAGGCACTACATACACTGCATACATATGTATCAGCGAATAGCAACTTTCATACTATTGCTAAAAATACAAAAACAGAACGGGTCATCTTAGAAGTTCAAATGCGCCCAATTTGATTATCGTTTATCAGCAAAATTTTTTAATATGCGGCAAATATAACGCAAAATATCGAACACGAACCATTTAAATTGTTCAAAATTGTTAGCTCGTATGTAAAAGCGGAAAAAAAATGTAAATAACAATAGATATAATTGGCATCATTTAGAATATTTGCGTTAAGTAGATTACCTTAAATTATCCATTATGTAAATATGCTATAATCGTTCACTACTGCGATGACAAATTTGCAATGAAAAACACAACCGTAATCGTTTGTTACTTTGTTTAAAACTGTTACTTTGTTCTGCAGTGGTGTCCTCGAAAAATTTTAGATTTTAGCTACTGTAAAATAATTTCAATTATTTCAAGTATGTAAATATTTTTAGTTTATTTTTAGCATAATTTGTTAATGTACCACAAAGGGGGGAATGAATTTTTCATTTATCAGCAAAACACATACAACAAATAAATTTTTTTTTATGTCAAACCGCAGCAGCTGTTTGCTGTCAAAAATGCACGTTGTTGGATTAGTTAGCCACACACCCCTCGAAAGACATCTTATTTTCCAGAAAAAATGACATTTGTGATTTTACCAACCAAAACCAACCGCCAAACAATTATTTAATTAAAAAAAAATCTCTTGTGACTAATTTACACGATTCTACTTTGGGTTTTAAAAAAAAACTTTCAAAGTAAACCAATACACGCAGCCGTTTTTCTCATTTCTAGTTTCACATGTTAATGTTTTGTTTACATTTAGTCCCAAAATGTTTTTTGCTCGAATACATTATTGTCTATTCTCTTTTGTGAATTTGTTTTGCGTTAAACACGAAAACTAGAATTTCTTTGTGCTTGACAATGTCAAAACTGCGTCAATCCGCCACAACAAACTTAAATTCAAAGCATAAAATCAGACTGAAAGAGAATTTCCGAGTACGACGAATTCTGTACACCACCCTTTCGTTTTCCCACTCTTGCCCACAAACAAGAAAACTTTTCGTCAAGAGTTTCTGTGTGTAATCGTTGACATAGTATATCCAAAACTTACTTCCATAGTCAGAATACTTCTGTGTTTTAGCTAAATAGGTGCAAGTGCTCTCAAATGTAGCAGTTTTTGGAAAAAATCAAGGGTATGGATACATAATCATAGTTTTTGCCACATTTGATCTCACTTTTCTCAAAACGGGATGAAAAAAAAATCCATACCAAATTAATATTCAACAGATAAAACTACATAGAAAAAATACAAAAATAAATTTGTTTGTATATATTTTTGTTCTATTATAAATTCACTATTTACAAGTTAGTTTGAAAATGAAACTTATAGATATTGTTACAAATAAATTGAAATTTAACACTAGAGATAATCATTTAAATAATATAGATCTATTTGAGGTTAGATTCAAAGTTGAAATCATTAAGGGTGTGCAGAATATAAATTTTTCAACAAACCGTTTGTTTAATAATTTGGAAAAAAAATATATGGAATTCGATGAGATGTGAGTTTTCATTAAATTGTTGGTGGAAAACAAAAAGTGTTGATTTTCTGCTTGTTTGACAGTTGGATTATATTTATATCGGCATTCATTGTCAAACGGCAATGCCGAATGTGCTCTGGCAGTTGAAAATATGGCATCATTATGAAGAATGACATTTTGAAGCGAATGAGATGGCATCAAACTTTCGCAAATGTGCGGCAACAGTGCGACATAGTAGGGTTGGGCAAAAAAAAAATATTATCGAAATATCGATTATCGATATTTCCAAACAGTATCTCGGCGTTTCCACACAAATTCTTTCCGAAAAATCTTCTTGTTGTTGGCAAGAAAGACAAAAGAGACGCAGTAATAAATTTGTCGTTTGTCACAAATGCAAAACAAAAAGCACAGAAGGGAATAGACCAGAATTTCTTTCACAGAATTTCCTTGTGTAGATGTTGACTATCGAAATACATCAAGAAGAAGTATCGTTTGTATCGATAATCGATAGCTTTGCTGAAAAAATCAAAATGTAAAAAATGGCGTCCCAACCTCTACTATGCGCATTTAGCATTGAATTTCTGTAAATATAATCGTAGGATTCAACTTTGTTTGCTACGTGGGATCGCATAAGCGAAATTAATGCACTGCCTCAGCAACAGACATGAAATATTGCCAAATTTTAACTGCATTTAAATTTAAACGGTAGTCTGGTGCTCTCTATTTTTAAAGTCGTCGACTTTCTGCAAATGGATAAATTAAGTTTCTGTTTATGAAAGTGATTATGTTAGGACTGCTGCCGGTAAGAGATGAAAATGATACACATTAGGCATTTGAACGTGTTGCCAAAAATCAAAAACTGAATCAATTTAGAAATAGTACCTATACGTCTATATATGCAATATTTTTTACTTAAAACTGAAGTTGCCAACTTTAAGTAAGAGGAGGAAAAACTGGAGTTGTTAAAACAACGCGTAGACTATGTAGATAAGTTATTGTTTTATGTGGACCTGTAAAATTATTTTATGATTTTTACATATAAAACAAAAAAGAAGAAAACAATAAAAATTTAAAATGAGAGAGAAAGTAAAACAAGGTTCATGATTCTGTGAAATTTGAAAGATGTTCATAACTATTAAAAAACATTTTTAATTTCTAAAGAGTACCAAGGAACCACAAATTAGTATCAATCAAATGAGAATGGAATTAAAACTAATGACTATAACTAGGGGACAGTACTACAAACAGGGACAGTACTACTAAACTTATGCGTTTTATTCACTTTTAGGTTTAACGGGAGCGAATTAAACACTGCTATTATAAAAATAAAAAATATCGCCGACAATTATCGAAAAAATATCGCGAATATCGTTAATCGATATATTTTGCACAAGCCTACGACATCGAATTGACGTTTCTTAAGAAATCGAAAACGAAGAAAAACCACCAAATTTTCCACGCAGGGATATTAGCTGTATTTTTTCCAATTTGACAAAAAAATTGGCAATTTATCTGGGTTTTTGGTAACATCCGTAACAAATTACACAAATTCGTGATTTTTGGTAATTAATATTCAAATAATTTCCCAATCAAATTAATTTCGAAAAATTATGTCCTCATATTATACGCGTAAGGAAATCGAAGAGCTGCACAATGATATTGCTGCATTGGTCACGAAGACTGTTGGCCAGGAGGATCGGACAGTGGTCAGTACAATTGAGAGTTGTTTAAATACAAGTGGCTACGACAAAAAGAGAATAAACGATAAACTCACAGCACTGTTGGACGCCAAAAAAAGTTCACGCCTGATGGAGAAGTTACAGCAGCGTTTAGATGACTATCGTGATGGTGGTGGAGGAAGAAGTCGGAAACGTATTGGTGGTCATGCAGATGATTCAGAACCAGTGAAAAAATCACGTTTTGATGCTAATAGCAATGCTAAAAACGGAGAAGTAGATCCTACTACCGGTTCCGTTGGCGTTGCCACTGCGGCTTCGCTTAGTTCAACACAAATAAAATTGATGATGGCGAATGCACAACGTGAAATTGAGGAACGTAAACGTGCGCTTAACAATTTAAAAGTCAGAGATCCGCTGTTGGCGTCAGTACCACAAATTGGTCTTCCCGTAGCAATGGCGTCGCAGGTACTAGCTAAGAAACCGACACCAGAGGATGCGGAAAAAGCGCGTAAAATTGCTGAACTACAGGCACAAATACGTGCTAAATTGTCCGGTTCATTGGCCAGTCTTATACCCGCAGCACAGGCCACTGATCGCCCAAAACCTCTTATACTGGACGATGAGGGTCGTACTATTGACAAAAGTGGTCGTGCCATTAATATACCTGTACTAACGCCAACACTCAAGGCCAACATACGCGCTAAGAAGCGTGAAGTTTTCAATAAAAATCAAGTTGCAGAGCGTGTCGCCAACGCTCAGGATGAATCGCTTAAGTTTTTTGATGAACGAATCGCACAAAAACCTATGGTGCGTAATAAGCGTTCATTGCGCTTCCACGAACCAGGCAAGTTTCAACAAATGGCAGAGCGTTTGCGCATGAAGACACAGCTGGAGAAGCTGCAAAATGAAATTTCGCAAATCGCACGAAAGACAGGTATAAGCTCTGCTACAAAATTGGCGCTAATAGCACCGAAGCAAGACACACCAGATGATGTGCCAAGCATGGAATGGTGGGACTCTGTCATACTAAGCAATGATTTCAACACACTGGATGCTGATGGTAAAATCGGTATACGACTTTCGGCAATTTCAAATCTAATCGAACATCCAACGCAGATGAAACCTCCGAGTAAGTTGGTTTTGTTTTTAATATTTAATTCATATTAATAGCGCGCTTAACTGCAATTTCTATCACTTTCCCTTCTAATTATTTTGCTTAAACGTGTCTATAGGGCCTCCCAAATAGGGTTGTCATACGTAGTGATTTTATCAGTGCATGTACGGATTTTTACAAATTTTCTTTAAAAATACTGATTTTTCAAGATATTGAAATCAGTACGCAAATGTACTGATTTTTAGCAGTTGGTGCTGATTTGTACTGATTTTAAGATTTCATTTGAATTACTAAATAATTTTTACATTTAATATTTAATTATTACCAGTAGCGTACCTAGGAGCCTGTAAAATGGCCAATGTCTTGTAGCATATTTAATTAATTTTGTTCTTTTGCTAGAGCATTGTGCAATCCGAAAAGTTCTAACTTGTTTTTTTTTTAGTAAATATAAACAATTAATGAAGCAAAAAAATTTTATACTGATTTTTGCATTGAATATACTTGAATGTACTGATTTTACGTTTCAAAAATCTGACCCAATGGGTGGAGTGATGGTACCCATGCTCCCGAACACGTATTTCTTTGGGGGCCCGTAATGTCAAAAGGTTCATACGTTTTGTTTAGGTGTATGGTAAATTGAAATATGTACATAGTGTTCGCCGGGAAAGTATATTACTTTGTTTGACTATAAATTTTAGTTAAATGAAAGAGAAAGGATCTAATGTTGATAAATGGTTTATTAAATGTTGAAAATTTTGTATAAAATATAATTCCGCCTCTGCTAGTCTGAAATTCAAGCTGTTTTAATCACATTTATCATTACATTTTGACACATTTCACTGGGTTTTTCATTAATTTCATCACGAATATTTTGCTTGGGATGCTCAAGGGTTTCCGGTTTGTTTGCATAAACCTTGCACTTTAGATATACCCACAAAATAAAGTCCGGATCATTCAAATCCGGCTACCGTGAAGGCCAATCAACATGAACATTTTTTTAGATAAATTGGATAAGGAAAGAGGTCTCGCAGTAATTTCAGTTCAATTCTGGCTGTATGCGATTTGGCACCGTCTTGTTAGAACCACATGTTAACAAAGCCCAGAGTATACAGTTTTGGCGTCAAAAACTTTTTAATCATGTCACGATATCGTTACTTGAGAACTGTGTCGAATTGAGGTTGATGAATTGTTTAAAGCACTTTCATGAGCAATGTTATCCGCTGATATTGCAGTACGTTGTGATCTAGGCTTGTGCCGATCAGCCACATACCCTCTTCGAAATCATTCACTACACGATAAATAGTGCGTTTTGTTGGCCACTTATTTCTTTTTACGTAACTTTCTCATCATCTCAGCAAACGATGATCGATTTACATAAAATATTTTATTTGAAATACGTTGGTTTATCGAATATTTTTCCATAATAAATTTGCCACGCCTTTACTCCACGACTGCCAAATATAAACTGTCGAAACTAATATTTACCAAAATGACACAAAACAAGGTAACATACCTTTGCACCCTGTATATTTTAATTAGCTATAAAAATTTTTAAAAAGTTTTAAGTCGGCAGTAATTTTTGAACCATTACCTGTTTTGAAACTTTTTTTTAGAAAAGACCTGTTTTTTCAAAAATTTGCTTTTTTAACCTTAATTTTAGATATTTTTTGTTTGACACTGTTGAGTACTTTCCGTCTACACCTATTTTTTATTGCAACTTTTCAATTTACTGTAGTAAATTGTTCTATTAAATTTTATATAAGTTTTCGGTACTGGCACTGTTCATTAGAAGCAAAATTTATCTTAATTGTTGAACTTTAATTGAAATAAGAATATTACATATGAAAAATTTAAAAATTTTGAATGAAATTTAAATACATACACACATACATATGTATGTATGTAGTATGTACGTATTTTATATAACCAGTCATAATTCTTATTATAGCTGCAAGGTTATTGAATTTTTTAAAGTTATAATACTACTCGTTAAATTATCTTTGAAATATAAGAATCGGTGCAATGAATTCAAAAAAATTAAGTATTTTATGATGGCTTTATCCGTGTTTTTAGATGGCTTCCAATTTCAAAATTTGTTTTTGTTTTTCTTAAGAAAAATCAGGTGTCAGCCATTCAAAATAATCTCACATGCCTAAAAATGCGGAGACAAGAAATATCGCGATATCCGATTTTTGGTATTGTTTTCTTAAGAAAAATCGGATGTATTCTAAACCGCCCAGAGTAAAATCACAAACCTAAAAATTTGGGGTAGGACAAATCGGTCAGAAACGTAAATTAGGCTTCACATTAAAGTAAAAGTAAAATGCTCAAAAATATATTTTGTGTATACGTTTTTTTTATTCATTTATGGTGGCTTTTTTTTCAGGAAATATATGAAGAGCTGAGATGCAAAACGCGCCAAGTCCAAAAAATGAAAATGTGTGATATTGTAGGAGGGGACGGAAATTTTTTTGTCTACAAGCCCACATGCTCTAAATAGTAAAAAAAAAATTTCCCTTATTCTTTTTATCAAAAACCGCGAAGTCCACATTTCTGACAATCAAAACCCGCCAAGTCCAATTTTTCATTAAAAAAGATCCGGCTTACATAAATACAAATTACTATTATTATTTTTCAAAATCCGCCAAGTCCCGAGGTTTCACTTTCAAAACCCGCCAGATTTTCAATATCAAAGTTCACATTTTTTGTTTCAAGTCCAAGTCCAAACTTTTTTATAATAGTCCTTATAAATTAGGTCATAAAATGTGATAGCTTTTAACAACTATTTCAATGGATCTATCTATCAGTTTTTACTATAGTTAGTGTATAGTGGTATACATTTTTTGCGTTTTTCTCCTTACGCAAAATATGGACTTGGTTTGGCGGGTTTTGAATCTCAGCTCTTCATATAATTAAAAAAAAAAAAATGCTTAAAAAAACGAAGGAAAAACCTCAGAAAAAATTTGGTCAATATAAAAAAAAAAATAGTTTTTTCTTTAAATTTTTTCGGTAAGAGAATTCGAAAAAAAATTAAAACTATATGTACCATACATATATATTATATATTCACTTAATACTGGTGAAATTACTGTTATAAAAATTATACTTTCCATTTTGGTTTTTGACCGATTTTTCATAAGAAGAAGTTGCCATTGTAGCCTTCAATAACATTTTTTATGTTTCCAGATGAACCTTTGAAGCCTGTTTATTTACCGGTATTTCTCACCAAAAAAGAGCGCAAAAAATTACGTCGCCAAAATCGCAGAGAAGCCTGGAAAGAAGACCAAGAAAAAATACGTCTGGGCCTGGCACCACCACCTGAGCCAAAATTGCGTATATCTAATCTCATGCGTGTGCTTGGCACTGAAGCTGTGCAAGATCCTACTAAAATTGAAGCTCATGTGCGCGAACAAATGGCCAAACGTCAGAAAGCACATGAAGATGCTAACAACGCACGTAAACTAACTGCTGAGCAAAAGAGTGAAAAGAAAATACGTAAAATTAAAGAAGACACATCTTGTGGTGTACATGTGAGCGTCTATCGCATACGTGAGTTACAAGATAACGCTAGCAAAAAATTCAAAGTAGAAACAAACGCCAAGCAGCTGCATATGACCGGTTGTGTTGTACTCTTTCGCGATTGTTGCGTTGTTGTTGTTGAAGGCGGCCCCAAGCAGCAGAAAAAGTATCGTCGTGTTATGTTACAGCGTATCAAATGGGAGGAAGATATAGTTAAAGGGCCCGATGGACAGGAAATACCTAATTCATGTGCAATCGTCTGGGAGGGTACAAGTCAGCGTCGTCACTTTGGTGAAGTAAAATTTAAGGTTTTTCCCATGGAGAAGATGGCACGTGAATTCTTTCAAAAACATCAAGTTGAACATTATTGGGACTTAGCTTACTCTGGCGCTGTGTTGGAGGCATCTACTGATGTTTAAATTGGAGCTGTCTCCAGGACTTGTTGTTGTTGGAACAATTAAAATTGTTACTTTTAGGCTTAAATTTGTACACAATTAACAAACAAATATTTATCAATAAATGAGAAAATTATTTTTTTCGGAAAGCAAGGAATAGTTTTGTTTTTATGATATTAATATAATAATTTGATGCTATGCTATTAATTAATGCATTTGTTGTAGTAATGTTACAAGCAAAATATTTTCAGCCAAACGACTGCAGAAAATTAGGTTGTGACCTTCTGTATTGCACTTACCAAAGGGGAAAAATGTTTATTTTTCAGCAAAATGCTCCAAAGCAAGGTTTGTTCTATATTTGAACGTTAGTAGTACTTATAACCTTAGAAATAATCGGTAGGATGCACTTAAACTACTTGAATTACTTCAATATTTAATCGCTTGTTATAAACTTACAATTAATCGCAATTCACACTCACTTGTTTTAATGTTGGCGTTTTTAGCATATACCACTTTTCTTGTAAGCGGTGCCTCTGACCCCTGAACAAAGTTTCATGACAATCTGTTGGAAAACTCTACAATACATATAACTTAGTTTTAAAAATTGGTGTCATTCGATGGGTCCTAGAAATGGTCAAAGAAACGAGTAACCTTGGGCTAGGATTCCGAGCTATCCCAGAAAAAGTTATTATGCCATATGATAAACTGCGAAAAATTTTGGTCCAAGGAAACTAAAGTCCGATCTAGACAAGAGAGGTGTCAATCGATGGGTCCTGGGATTGGTCATAGAAACGGCCAATAAAATCGTTGACCTCAGGCTTGGACTCCAAGCTGAGTAATATCGGAAGGTTTTTTTAATTTTTCTCGTAGGTTATGCATATTACTAAAAAACAGTATATATGCAATGCAAAAAAAACCTTAGGGGATTTTTTTCGTTTTGATGTATGTCGACACTAATTAAATCTCAAATAGTTCCCCATTCAAGTTTTTGTTGTAACTCAACTTCGCACCCACCGTGAAGGCCTCCCTCCTTTATGATTCTATTAGTGCATACATATGTATGTCCATATGTACATATATAATTAATTTTCATTTCATTTTATAAATCTTCCATTTATTTTTCATTACAATCTAATCATTTTCTTCATTGGTGTCTTCTTTTTTGCCGATATGCTGCTTAACTTTATTTATTAGCACGTATTTAACAGTATTTAATAAATCCTGATTTATTGTGAGTGTGTGCTCTGTGAGTTGCTGTACGTGCTCCTGTGACATGTAGCCACGTTGAAAACATTCTGCTACTTGACCTACTGCGGGCAAACTTGCTGTTACAATCACACCATGTTCTTCTTCTGCAGCTTTTTCACTAATGTTTGAAAGAAGTCGTTCAACTGTTGCTGTAAGGAAAGTTATATTAATAAGAAAAACATTTTTAATTAATATTTTATGTTTACTTAATTAATCCTGTTCTGAAATTCGAAATCAATTGAAGGCTTTACTGATTCAAAAAGAAAGTTTTGAATCTGAGTTTTCATCAAGTTATTACATTTTATATTAAACGTAATTATTTTTACAAAAACAAATAACTACTGTGACTTTAACATTCGTTTAGAAGTTTAAAATCCATTCCGATTCTAAATCAATTTCAGTACGACTTTCAGAACAGAGTAAAAATGTACCATTTGGATTTACAAATTCCACACCACGATAAAGGCAAACCGTTGATGCTGTTATAAGATCATAAGTAGGTATACCACCCTCGACTAATGCAGCTCCACAACAATTTATTGCTGTACTCAGAGCACAGCCATCGTCGTCGAGTACGTAAACATTGATATCAATCTGAAACCAATAAAAGAGTCAGTCACGAAAAATTAAACAAACCAGCAAATGTGTTGATGTTATATTGTATGTATATCTCATTCGAATAAAAAAAGCCTGTGAAAAAAAAAACACGAATATAAAGTAAGTTATATTTTTGAAACTTTGTGGTTTTTAAACCTTTATAAGCTATAACGGTATTGTATATGAGATGACCTAAAATTATAATTTGAAAAGAATAACCAAATAATGTAATTTAGTGATTCAGAATGGAGGTCGAAATTGCACCTTCCAGCTTCGTAGAGACATAAAAGACCTTCACGATAACGGATTTTCATGAAGAAAAATAGTCAGAACGTTAAATTGCCCTAAGATAATGGAAGAAAATGCAATAAAATATACGCCACAGAAAAAAACGCGTGGACGAAAGTCAAAAATATCGACAATTCTTGAGAGGACTATGTTGAGATTTGTGAGATAGAACCCCTTTGCATCTACTAATGAAGTAAAAAAAGTGTTTTCCATGAATTTCAGCACTTCGAATATTCGGAAAAGGCTAATTAATAATAATTTAAGAGCAAAGGGATCCAAAAAAGTACCTTTCGTGTCCAAACAGGACGTCAGTAAGAGGTTACTTTTCGCTGAGCAGTATGCCATTTGGCCAGTGAAGAAATGGCGCAATATCCTGTGGTTGGATGAGACCAAATCTAATATTTTTTACCCGCACACGTTGAGCATCACAGTCAGGGTAAAATTTGGTCAGTTTTGCTTCCCACTGTAGTTTGAGTCTTTTTTTTAAAACGATTACAGAGGTACATATTTGATAATTTCACATTTGTAAGTTTGGCGGCTGTAAATTGTATGACCTGCTCATACTATAACAATATTTACAAAGAATAAATCGATACCTCGTTGGGTGAGGTAAACAAACAGTGAAAAATTACTGTGGCTAAAAGGTGTTGGATATTTATAGACTGATCCGCGTCGTTGGGAGTTTAAAATTCCTAGAAGCGGCCGCAGGCCGGTGTTGGACATACTATAGGATGTAAACTTTTTTTATTATGATATTTCGAAAACCAAATGAGGTATCGAATTTTTTTAATTAATTTTCGATCTATTATTTAATATAATTAGTAAAGTAATAAATTACAAAAACTAAAAAAAGGAGTACTAGCTACCAGAGCTTTCGACTCTATTTAAAATCTAATTATGGGTTTAGTGAATATTTATAAAAGTACGTAAAAAATGAAATCGTATGAAATTTGATCTTTAAAATTTTACACAATTTATTTACACAAGGGGGGGGGGGGCAAGCACATGAAATTTTCAAACTTTGACCAATGTTTTCTCGGAAGCCATGAGACCGACATTTTTTTTTTCATATTTGGTCTTAGGGGAGCATTGGCCCTAAAGTAAAATTGTTCCAATTAATTAAAAAAATAACATGTTACTCAAAACAAAATATTTGTGGCTTAGTAGATTTATGCAGAACTGTGTTACTGTTAACTATCTTCTAGCCGTAGGCCATAGTTGCTAGTATTAATTTAAATAACAATATTTTTTCAAACTTACTTGAAAATTAGGAAATTCATATCTGCATATCATAGGTTTTAGAGCTTTTTTTAGCGCCACACTTAAAAACCCTTCCTTACGAGCAATGTTCAACGTCTGGTCACGATTTGCGAAAGGCGCATATTTTATTGTACAAACAATATTACCAAGCGTGCTATTTTAAACATTAATGAAAGGTATGAATATAATCAAGTTACCACATACAGCGGATTTTTAACTCACCCTTTCTTTATTTGTTTGCTGATTTCACGAGGTGGATGCACAGATGCCATCACTTTTGTGTTTCCATATTCCATATAGGCAGAACCTTTGACTTGTGATAGAACGCCAACTTTCAAAACTACAACCAAAAGCAAATGAAAACATTATTCTGAAAAATTAACTTTTTTCTTCAACTCACAAGTTGGTCTTGGTTTCAGCTCAGGCGTTTCAGGTTTATCTAACTTTTTAAAAATTTCTTCTGGATCTTCTGGCTTTAAATACACTGTGTATGGGACAGAATGTTCAGGATACATAAACTTACGACTTGGAGGCGGTGGAGCCATGACTGGATATCAATTTAATATTGTTTACTTCTCCAAATTTTAGTTAAAATGAAAAATGTAAATAGATCAACTCGTGGGGCAAATTGTCAGTTTTCAGGAAAACTAACGTCAAACACAATTTTGACAGTATAATTTTGAAAATCTGACTCGGCGTTTACGCAGGGAAACTCTTGACAAAAAGTTTCTTCGTTACTTGGCAAGAGGGGAAAACCAAAGTGACGAGGTAAAAAATTTGTCGTTTGTCGCAAATGTCAAACAAAAAGCACAAAAGAATAGAAAATAATTTTCCTGTAATTCAAATAAAATCATAAAATCAGTACAAATCAGGGAACAGGTTTACTTTAGCTCACATTCTCCAATTTTTTTTTTTTTTTAGGGGTAAAAGGGGGTTAAAAATAAATAAAAAGTATGAAAAAAAAAGTGTCGCTCGGATCTGGTTTCGGAGATATAGCCATCGGAAGTTGCGGCTATAGCTTTTGGAAAAATTATTATAAGTTCGGAACCGCTGCATGGATATCAAAAATTTGGGTGTCCAAGGAAAGATAATTTAATGGCCTATAATAATGGTAAGCAAGCCTAAGAAATTTAACCCATAATTTTGGAGATATTACGATTTTTCTGAAATTTGACCAATTTTTTTTTAAAAAACCGTTTTTTTTTTCCAAAAAATGTCTGAATGACCTATAACTTTTTTAGCTTCTTAAGAAACCTTAATTTATTTCCCTTAAAACAGTGTATCGTTTGTTCCAAATTTTTGCATATTTACCCCCTTTTTGACGGAAAAACAAAAAAATTTATTCAATGAATTCTTATGAAAACTATGTATTTATGGACAAAAACAATAAAAAACCAACAACAACAACAAAAACAACAAGAACAACAACAACAACAATTATTATAAGACGATTCTCATTATAAAACTTAAAAATTTTTATTAAAAATCGCGCGCGTCTTATAACGGATTATAAGACGATTCTTTATTTTTAATAAAAATTTTTGTGTTTTATAATGTGTTGTATTGAAAAAGAAAGCGCCGCAGGCGAAAAATTTTTATTAAAAATCGCGCGCGCAATTTTTAATAAAAATTTTTAAGTTTTAAAATGAGAATTGTCTTATAACGGATCATTATAACGGATTATAAGACGATTCTTTCTTTTTAATAAAAATTTTTGTGTTTTATAATGTGTCGCATTGAAAAAAAAAGCGCCGCAGGCGAAAAATTTTTATTAAAAATCGCGCGCGCGTTTTATAATGAGAATCGTCTTATAATAATTGTTGTTGTTGTTGTTCTTATTGTTGTTGTTCATGTTGTTGTTGTTCTTGATGTTGTTGTTGGTTTTTTATTGTTTTTGTCCATAAATACATAGTTTTCATAAGAATTCATTGTATAAATTTTTTTGTTTTTCGGTCAAAAAGGGGGTAAATATGCAAAAATTTGGAACAAACATACAGCATTTTAAGGGGAATAAATTAAGCTTTTTTAAGAAGCTAGAAAAGTTATAGGTCATTCAGACATTTTTTGGAAAAAATAACGGTTTTTTAAAAAAAAATTGGTCAAAATTTTAGAAAAATTGTAATATCTCCAAAACTATGGGCTAAATTTCTTAGGCTTGCTCTCCACTATTATAGGCCATTAAATTATCTTTCTTTGGACACCCATATTTTTGACATCCATGCAGCGGTTCCGAACTTATAATGATTTTTCCAAAAGCTATATCCGCAACTTCCAATGGCTATATCTCCGAAACCAGATCCGAACGATTTTTTTTGATTACATATTTCTTCTTAGAATTAAAAAGCACATAAGATAAGTTTGGTTTTAAAAAGGTTTGCGAATGTGAGCTAAAGTAAACTTAAGCCCAAATCAGTACCAATTGATAAAAATCAGTACTGATTTCAGAATCTTGGAAAATCAACATTTTTAAAGAAAATTAGTAAAAATCAGTACATGACAACCCTACTCTAGGGTAACTAGCTTAACAGGTTCAGGTGTTTTCGCGCTGAGTTTTAACATTGTGTTTCTCGTTGATTAAATTCAAGGTATTATCACTAATTTTATCAAATTTTTATTTATTTTGATTCTAAATTCGATGAAAATATTTTTAGTGTATTGATCTTTGAAACGTTCCAATACAAAACATTCATTTGGGTGAATAGATAGACCCTTTACACACGACAGCCATCAGTCAAACTTTAGCCACAGCAAGAAAGAATGCATAACTGGGGTCTGCGCTCTTGACTGTGCCAATGTCAATTAGGCTGCTTCGCCAGGTTCTGCTAATGCAGGTGTTCATCTTTTTTCTCGGGTTTTGCATTTTCTGTCTGATGATACATATGTTTGTAGTATTGTTATTTTGCTTACTTCAGAGTTGAATCGTGCTATGGTGATTCTAAGCAGATTGGCTGTCACTCTATTAGCGATTGCGAAGGTCCCTCATTTAAAAAAATCTTACGCCTTTAATGTGGAGACTTCTGTCTCGAGTGTATAAACTCTTCGACTG
This sequence comes from Meiosimyza platycephala, assembly GCA_963662105.1. Classification (NCBI taxonomy): domain Eukaryota; kingdom Metazoa; phylum Arthropoda; class Insecta; order Diptera; family Lauxaniidae; genus Meiosimyza; species Meiosimyza platycephala. The sequence goes on along the minus strand of OY759208.1, from coordinate 99,244,402 downwards.
TGGGGATGATCCTGAAGCATTTACTGAAACCCCATATGTCATGCTTTAAGCGCTTGAGCTAAGAGGAGACTGCATTGGAAGAGGGTCTTAGCGTTCCAGTATCCTATACGCGCACAAATTGTGGTAAATATTAGAAATTATGGTCCATCTCCACCCGACTCCAAAAAATTTTTAATCATCTAAGATAATTTTATAGTGTAGTAATAGCTTATTTATTTTTTATTTGTATTTTGCTGTCTTCGGACGCAGCTCAGGAGTTATATCCAACACCGTTTCCGCTAGCCTTAGTGCTTTTCAATAAAAATTTCATGTGTTCATGAAATTCACCTTGACGAGAGAGAAAAACTTTTTTTAAAGTGTCTTCCCCCACCATGAATTTATCATTTATAGGTACCAGAAAGTACCCCAATGGTTAAAAAAATGTTTGGACCCGATTAGACTAAGGCTGGATCGATTGTTGGATACGGAAATTATTTTCTTTTTTTTTTTGTTTTAGCTTCTGTAATCAACAGGCCCGTGTGCAGAAATCATCCAAGGGGGGTTTTAACCCAGCAGTTCCCAGAAAAAAAATTTTTCATGAGATTTTGGAAAATTCACTAAAAAAATGCATTTTTCTAAAAAAAAAAATATAAAGAAAAATTAATTTGATTTTGTTTATTGAAAATATTTACACCAAAAAATTCAAAAATGTCATCACCGACTAACTTGGTTGTTGGTAAAAATTAGCGATCTGCAGAATTCAAACATTGTATGAAATTTCATATGCTGGGTATTGCTGGGTTAACTCGGATATTGCTTGTCAGGTTATAAAGTTCGTAAAAAAAGTATTTTTGACTACAAAGCATACTAAAAAAGATAAATATATAAAAATTGTTTTATGAATATATATGTATGTATATATGCTTATGTGTGTATAGTATATACATATGTACATATCGGCCATTCTTTTAATAACTGTACACTTTGTTTTTCTATTACCTTTTTGAGCATTTTTTGAAACGAAATATCTCAAAAACTATAGGAGATAGGATAAAAACACAGTCTTTTTTGTTAAGAAATACTATAACTTTATAAAAAAAATTAAAAAGATTTAAATAAATTTATTGAAACATTAATTTTTTATTTAAAAAATTTTTCTCGAAACAACTTTAATATAACATCTTGTTTTTTTAATGATTTTTTTATGAGTTATTCCTCAATCAAACCTAAGAATGCATGTACTTTCATGTCGAAATTCCCGAAATAACTTTGGAAAATATAAAATTCATACCTTTTTCTATACATATGTATGTACATATGTGAGTTATTTTTATTTTCATAAAATTTTTAGAGGCGCAAGTCTTTTTGGTATTTCATTTAAGTAAGAACATATTGCCAATAAAAGTCTATATAAAAAAATTTTCAATGGGGGGGGGGGTTAGAACCCCCAAAATCCCCCTTGCTCACGGGCCTGGTAAACAAGAATAATTTTGTAGAGATGGTGTTTTGGTTCAGGTCTTTTAGTATGATATTCGCGCTCTTCCCTTTAATGGAAATATTTAGTTTTCAAGGCTCCGTACAGTTCTCGAGCCGAGTATTGCATGGTGGTCATTGTTGTGGGTTTAATACACACCCACCCATTATGGGTCAAAAAGCCGTCCACTCTGGGTCAGACGCTCTCCGGATTAAGCGCGTAATTTTTTTCTTCTCCTTTTTCCACAAGAGATACCCTGCGGATGAAGCACAGTTTGCTGCTGATGTCATTTTCTTTTGCTCACTAAATAAATTTTTAAACTCAAAATGGCGGGTCCAAAATGGGGTGCACAGAGGACCACCTTAAAGGAACATTTTTTTACAAGAAACATAACTTTATACAAAAATTTATTGATTATACTCTTCAGACTATTATAGAGAATCTGGTATTAAAAAGGTGGTGAAATATGCTTACAGGGTGCACCAAAAATCGAAAACATAAAAGTTTAACTGATTTCTTAATTTTAGCTTTACGCAGCCATCACAATATATTTTTTATATTCGGTTTTATTCACTAAAACAATTCTAAAATGGTAGGGGGTTTCATATGAAACTGAGATTTGATAGAGTAGACGGCGCTGTCTTCACACATTTTTAACTTTGCGATATACAGATATACTAGGCTGATTGAAAAGTCCCGGGTCTGACACGGAGAGGTCGCCACAAATATCGAATGAATTTCGCATTTTGATAAAACAATGCTTTGTGATCGGAAAAAACGAAAAGCGAACATTTAAATTGCTCTAAAAACATTACAGGACATCTGCTCCATCGAAAACAACTGTTTTCAGATGGTTTGCTGAATTTAAAATGGGTCGTACGAGCACCAGTGATGTACCTTGTTCGGGCCGGCCAAATGAGGCTACCACTTCAGAAAAGATCAAGAAAATTCATCTGATTCTTTTGAAAGACCACAAAGTGAAAGGGAGAGAGCTAGCAAACATAACGAAGTTGTTGATCGGTAGTATTTTCAATATTTTGCATGAGCTTTTCGAAATGAAAAAGATGTGCGTGCGATGGGTGCCGCGTTTGCTGACAATTGGTCAAAAGCAACATCGTGTCGGTGATTCAAAGCAATGGCAAAATTGAATGAATTGCTGCCCAACCCACCGTATTCTCCAGACTTGGCCTCTAGCGACTATTATCTTTTTCATAACTTGAAAAGATGGATCGCTGGTAAGCGTTTTCACTCGAATGAAGAGATCATTGCCGAGACGGACGCCTATTTTGAGAAACTTGATGGCGACTACTACAAGAAAGGCATCAAAATGCTCGAGGCACGCTATACTCGTTGTATTGAGCTAAAAGGAGATTATATTGAAGAATAAATTATTTTCAATCAGCCTAGTATGTACCATTAGTTTCACACATAGTGCCGTGATAGTTTGAACTTACTCGATTTTTCCTTTAAAGAGGACAAAGCTCACGTGGAATAAAATAACATTTAAAAAAATAACATATTAAAAATATATACTCTTGAACATTTTATATTATAGTTTACACAAAGCTTTTTAAGCAAAACATCATCACAACACTTATCATTGCCACCACAGGCACTGTGAAAAACCAAGCATATGCCATACAACGAAATAGTTGCCAGTCTATTTTATAATCTTCTGCATCCATGCAGCCAGTAGCATTGTCCTCACTTCTTGCTAGTTTGCCGTTAATTAAACCAACGGCAACTATGGAACCTCCGATACAGTGAGTTGTCGAAACAGGAATTCCCAAGTCAGTAGCAACTATGACGACAAAAGCTGCACAAAATGAAGCAGTGAAACCAGTTACGGGTGTTATTTTTGTTAAACCATGTCCCAATGTATTAATGACACGACTTCCCCATACCCAAAGGCCAATTGAAATAGCAATGCCACCATACAAGAAAAAAATGATAGGGGTCTCCTCCTCTCTAGTTGCATTCCCGTCTCTGTATGCTTCATGCAATGAGGCTAAGGGACCTATTGCGTTAGTAACGTCGTTGGAACCATGTGCAAAACTAGCAAAGCATGCGCTTAAATTTTGTAAAAACATGAATAGCATTGAAACGGTCTCTGCCTTTTTGCAAGCAATTTTTCGTTGTAATTGCGATTTCTCTATCGCGTCGTCTTTTGATGGACCAGCTGTAGTTTTGGCGCTAGTACTCCCTCTCTCTGTTGACTGTAAATCTTGATTGTTATCAGAGTTGCTAGGTGAATTGTCATGATCATTGGCCATCGTACTTTTACGAACAAAATAATTTAATGGATTAAAAGTTTTTCTTGTATTTACTATCGGCTGCTTTCCGGCGGCTTCCCGAGCTCTTAACTTTTCACGAACTCTTTCGTTAAGAGATACTAATATCATTTCATTCAAAATTTTATCCTTCTGAAAAGGGACAACATATAACCATGTTGCGAGTGCAGCTGCCAAAGAGCATCCTATACTAATGTATGTAACTGTTTCAATTTTCAGATTTTCCAGCTTCAATAGTTTTGGGCCTAGTGCAATAAAAATAATAAACAGATTAAAAACAAAATCTATAAACATATTAAGGGTATTCGAGCAAAGTCGTATACATATGTGCCTAGTGTATAAACGCGTTTAAAGCTGCGTATAGGGCCGTACACACCATCCTTCATGCTGTCCATCATGCTTGACAAACCTCAATGTTTGATCATGTGATGGATTTCAAAATATTTTGATTACTCTGCTGGCTTCTCCATCCGTACAAAAACAAAAACAACAATAAGAAACTACAAATTTAGGATATCAATAGGTATTAGCACAGGTCATCTTTACAAGTTAGGTGTGTTTTTTAGGGCCACTGATCCATTTTCTGACAAAATGCGTAGCACTAACCAGACAAAGATCGATACGTTTTAGAACTAATTAATTAATAATTAAATAGTAAGTTTAAAAGTTTTCAAGCTTAATAGAGTCTGAAAATGCCCCTAGAACTCTTGTTAGGGACACAGAGATCAGGTAGCAGCGCATATAACAAAATAGCTAAGGCCACAGCAGACTTTTAGAGTTCCGTTACTGTTCTACGATGAACTGGATTAAAGATACACTGCTCAGGATAAGGAATTTCACTAACATACCAATTTTCCTGTATAATTTTAGTTATACTTTTAAATTTTTTCTTATAGGTATTTTACACAACTTACCATTCAATAAGATGCTAAAAGCATTGACAAGAACTGTAATGGCATAAAATACTGGCAAGGAACGCAATCCAGCCCTCAGAGGATTCCTTTTGATTAAAATACATTTGTATATGGCAAAAAAAAATAAAATACTAACACCACCGCTAAGCACTGGTGATATAATCCATGACAGCGCAGTTTTCAGCAATATATTCCATCCAAGACCTTGAATGCCATGTGTAACCAAATGAAAGCCAACTGTTGAGCCAATTATGCTCTGACTGCTCGAAACAGGTAAGCTTAAAAATGTTGAGACCAATATAAAAATCGCACTACTCGCCAGTGTAGCTAAACATCCAACCATAAATTCCTTCTCAGTGCCATCGTATAGTCTAACATCAATTAATTCATTGCGCACGGTGGCAGAGACTTTTTTGCCAATTAGAATAGCTCCAGCATTTTCGCATAATGTTGCAAAAATGCATGCTTGTGTCAGAGTTAATGTGCCAGATCCAACACTTGTTCCAAACGAATTTGCTACATCATTAGCCCCTATGCCGATCGCCAATATAAATGCGACAGCAAAGGCAACATAAACCAACCATAGTACATCTGGCGAATATACCTGCATCATTGTGTATGCTTGAAATTTGTAAATTTGGATTTTTGCGTAAAAACTTATTTAAATTTATTGATATTTATTTGACTGTCAAATAATATTTACAATACTTTGTGACATGTAAAGGGAAGAGGTAAAATAATAAATAATTTTTTACCGAAAAAAAGGTTCAAGACTAAAAAATGCGTATTAAATTTACATATGCGTTATTACAGTAAAATTGTGGATACCTAAATAAAACAATTTTTGGTAAAAAAGTTTTTCAAAAAAAAAATCAATATTAAAGAATCCATTTTAATTATCTTTCAAATAATACCCATTTTATTTTGAACTCATTTAAGCGGTTCTCAACTAACAGTTTTTATAAAAGCTATATCCGCAAATTCTAATGGCTATATCGTCGAAATTAGGTTGATTCCCTAGTCGTTATAGGAGAGGCTCAATTAATACTAAACGTTGACTTTGTATTTACTTACATATTTTTATATTACTCGAAAATTACACTAGTTTACAAAATGATTTTTTTTTGTTCCTTTGACGAGAGGTCTTTTCTTATGTATCTTTTCCCGCTGAATTCGAAAAAGTAAATTTTTTTATGGTATAGTTTTTGAGACATTGTGGTTTTTAAATTTTTTCGATCTCTTTTCAATTTAAACACTGAGCAAAACTGGTATTGTACATAGTATAGTGATCCGCGGCCGGAGACCGCGTCTGCCTTTTCATACTTTTAAAAAAACAACGAAAAACGTTTATCTTCACCTATGTTTATTGAAAAATTAAAACATATTTCCCATGTAATAGCTTCTAAAATTTCTTACTCAAAACACGTCAGATCAGACTTTTCGAATTTCGTTTGCCGATGTTATTGAGAAAACAATTTTGGGCTTGATATGTTTTGATCCATTGAACATGGAATTGACCTGTTTTGACATAGTATTCAACAAATTTTGTTTAAAAAAAGTGAACTTTTGATAACAACGTACTGAACTTGGCCGGTTTTGATCTCAAGGCGGTGGACTGGTTTTGAATGCAATTCAATTGAAATAATTCGCAAACGTGAGAAATTTTGTACGTACATATGTATATGAAATTTTATTATACAAAATTCAATTTCATAGTTTGAAAATTATTAAATTACATTTTCTAACGATGATCAAAACAAGTACATATTACATAACGATATGATGCGAGGTATGATGTTATCAACTTCTGATACTGGTTAATTAACTTAAGGTTGGTGCGATTTTATTAACTTTTTATACAATTTGAGATCTTTGTTCTTTCGCTCCAAAATGTTTGTTAAGCAAATTCTCAGCGTCGCTAACTTTTTCCCTTTTCAAATCTAAATTACCAACTGATATAACCGGTGGCTTGAGCTTGGTAGATATGAAAATAGATTTTTCATCGCAAACATCATCGATGTAATCCTGCCCTCGACGAACTGTGAATTTACCTCGATTCCGAAATTTTTAATATTTTATAATTTCAAATTTTTCGGGCATGGTGGACCTTTCTGTGGAAATACCTATATAGGTTGGCAACTTGTTTTCGAAAGAATTCCAATTGTGACAAAATTTCAGTTTAATTGAACAGAATTTACAAAAAAAGTTCATGCACTTGATCGGTTTTGAAAGCAAGTTCTTGGACTTGGCGGTTTTGAAATCTATGCATCAAAAGTAAGTTTAAAAAATCGGTTCGGCAGCAAGTACCGTACAAGCAACTTCTCTTGAGAACAATTCTTTTTTTTTAATGTTTCGATACTTCGAAAATCATTTGAGAATATCTTATGATTACAATATGACACTACGAAAATTGAAAAAAAAAAAAAATTAACATTAAACATTAATTTATAACCATGCACCTGAAACCCCTCTCAAAACTAAATTTTATAGAATTCAGAGAACTTTTACAAAAAAAATGACGTCATATTGGGTGCGCCATTTTGAATTTTAAAAAACTGAAAAAAGATTCGAAATAAGCACCCTCGAAAACTCCTATCTTCCCCCTCGATACTTGAAATTATATATGAAATTTATATTGCGTGCATAAAGGTCAGATTTTTATGAATAAAAAACGAACCGCTGGACCGATTTTTTCCAGACTCCTTTCAGATCTAAGTCATCACGTGGCGTATCGATTGATATGGTCATCAAAAAATTCTGTCCGGTAGTTATTGAGGAAACGAAAGCCAAAATATGTCTACATACGTACGTACGTACATACGTACACACACACACACAGACATCACTCTAAAAATACTTGTAAACGATTGTCGAGGTCTTGAAACGTAAAGAAAACACAAAATTACCTATTTCGATTTTCGGACCTATTATAATAACTTCTCAAGAGAAGTTAAAAATTTTATATTTCTGTGAAAAAAATTTTTTTAATCTAAAAACATAGACTATGTTACATAGTAGAACGATAAAGCATGATCTAGATTTTGATACATGAGAATATCTCAAAATTTTATTTTTTTGCAGCTGGACGCCTCATATATTTTAATACCAAAATTAACCAAAATGATTTGTCTTTTTTCGATAAAAATAGGAATTACGAAAAAAAAACCATTAACCGGCACATCATTTTAAAGCAAAATAATTAAGGCTATTTATTAACAAATTTTTTAAAAAAATATCGGTTTAAAAAAAAAATTGGTCAAAATTTCAGAAAAATCGTCATATCTCCAAAGTTATAAATTTTTATTGTAGGTCATTAAGTTATCTTTCTTATAACACTCATATTTTTTATATCCCTTCTGGAGTTCCCAACTTATAAGGCTTTATACAAAAGATCTATCCGCAACTTGCACATAAGAAAATATTTGATTTTATAATCGATTTCGATTGTGTGCTAAACTGCATTTGTTCCGCAATGGCTATATCTTTGAAACTACATAGATCTGAGCGACAATCTTTTTTTAAATTTTTTTTGCTTTTAACATTATTACCCTCAAAAAAAGGCTATATTGATGACAATTGCAGCCCTTCCAGAAAAACAACTAAATTCAATTTCACTCGCCAAATCAGTAGCGAGTTCGTTACTCGCTGAAAATCTGTAACGAATAGGATTCGTTAACAATTTTATTTCTTTCGTTTGAAGTTTGTGCTGGTCGTGTTTGCTTAAATTATTTAAATTATTGCTTGATTAGTGTAATTTTTATTTGTTATAATTTATAAAAATTTATTATTATTCTTGCATAAAAACACCAGAATACTATAAGTGAGTATGAAATTTTTAAAACAACTAAACTTTTTTAAATATTTTTTTTGGTTGTTTTTTACTGATAAAAGCCGCACAGTAATGGACAGCGAAATAGGGTGGGATAAAACTATAAAGATAATAAAATCCATGGTCACGTCATTGCTTTTTTCTTCGGTTAAAAAAAAAACATTGGTTAAAAAAGACATCAATAAATTGTCATATGTTCCTCTTCTTCACCTCCAGTTTTCAATTTTTTATCACAGTTGCGAGTGTTAAAATTCAGTGATTTTGCTACATTCTTGCCCGTGTGTTAAATGTGTGAATCATTAAAATTGCAACAACAAGAGTACAAAGATAAAACAATAACTGCAACAACAACATGTGTGTTTCCATTGCCAACGCTTAGTTTTTGTGTGTTCATACGACGTTCCACTGATGCAGTGTGCCGGCAACAGAACTGGCACTGAAAATGCGTAGGCAATCGCAGATGGTATCGTAAAATATTTTTTTTTTTTAATTTTCATTTACCTCGCGATCCGCAGCCTCTGCTTTAATTTCATACCAAATCATTTTGTAGTTTAGTTGGAAACCGAACTATAGTACTTGAGACATTGATGTCGCAAATTTTCAAATCAGCAACACCAAAATTGTCCAAAGAAGAAAGATGAAATGTTTGGTTTTTAGTCATTTACTTAAAAAATATCAATATGTATATGAGGAAGCTAGTAACAATGCGGACATTTGCAAGTACATACATTCGCTATGAGTAAAAGACGATTTTCTAATGTGACAAAACGTTTCACTGAAAAGATGATTAGTGGTAACAGTTTCCGCTAATAGCTGCGTTTTTAAGAAAACAGTCTAACTATTTCTGATATCCGCTTGGGTTAGGTACTAACTTCAATTTATATACGGATTTGTAACTAACTATTCGCCCAATGTCTGTATGTACAGTGGCTCACAGCTTATTTGATACAGTGCATACTTTTAACTTCAATGCTCTGTAACTTTGAAACTAAGTGGAATATGAAAAAAATGTTGATACCATTTAAAAGAACAAATCCTTGAGTGCACAATCTAAAATTGTGGCATAAAACGCAAATTGAGAAAAATGTAACATGGTACTTTCATACACTCATGTTTTCAATTTTTCCATTACATCATGATTTTGCCATTTTTTTTTATTCTACTTGGCAACATTCGACTCGTCGCACAGTAATTGACATAGGACAATCTTCTATGGTACCGCATCTTTTTTCTGCCGAAATTGAACTTACAAGTTTTTCTTGATTTGCACGGAAATACATATGCTTAAAGTCAAAAAATATCAAGCATAATTTTTTTTTATAAACTTTTTACTTGATTTAAAGCTTCAAGCTAAATAGCTAAGAAGACAAATAGCTGTAGTAACTGAAATCTATTATTAATTTAACTAATGTTTAAATAATTAAAGCATTTTGTACTGTTTTTGTTTTTGACAAAGCAAAAAAGTAATTTTACCCATATTGCATTCGTTAAAAAGACTAATGCAAAAAAAACCCAGATTCAAAACAACGACGTTGCTTCTGACTTTTAGCTACGAGGTACCGATAAGTTGCAAAAATATTTGTGTATAAATATCAATTAATGGTTGTTCAGTTGGTGTTCAAAATATTGTTGATAAATTTCCGAAGTGAACAAAGAATGGAAAAAATAGAAAATAAAAAATTAAGAGAATATAAACAAAAAAATTATCATACGTTAAACTGTCAAAATCCATTTTCGATCTTCTTGTGGAAAGTAGTAAAAATATTGAAAATTCGGAAAATTCTTTTAAAAATTTAACAAATTATTTATTTTATTCATTAAGCTTAGTTTGTTTTGTAGTCAAACGGTTAATATTATGAATGCACAATAAAATAAATGCCTTCATATTTACATATGTATATACAATGAACACATATTTAAAAGATTTTAAATATCTGAAATATTCCATTAGTTTTTTTATTGCTATAATTAAATAATTGAATCATTCCTTTGCTTGTTAATTTTGAAAACAACTTTTTTTAAATAAAATACCACCCAACTGCTGCCAACCCGTTGCCACCCTCATAATATTTATGACCTTTGTATGCTATGCCTCTCTTTCGTTATGCTAAATGCTTTGTTTTGTTTTTTTTTCTTATTTTAAAAATTCCAAAATAAAAAGTGAACAAATCCAGTTTATCTCATTTTTTGTGTGCTGTATAGCATTTTCAAATCAAATTCAACCATTTTCAAATTAAATGAAAACTTTTCCAAATTAAGTGAATCTTTTTTTATTTAGAATAAAACTTTTGTCAAATTTGATAAAACCTTTTTCTATTCAAATGAAAAAGTTTCGTATGAAATTAAAGTAAAACTGTGATAAATTGACTTTAATAAATGAATACGCCCATTTCACGTCAAAGGAAAAGTCGGTGCGAATGATTTTCGTTAAATTGGATATAAATTGAAAAAACCGATTGTTTTTTTGGTTCCTTCTACCTGTTTTTTGCTAATTTTCAAACATTCGTAGCTCTGTAACTCTGGACTTCTTTACCTATGAACAAAATGTCCGGCAAAATTTAATCTTTAGTTTTCGACGACTTATGGTATAATTTTATTACTATTTTTTCACGTTTTAATGTTTCATTTCAATAGCCAATAATACCTTCCTAACGATATACATATAATATTAATAACACACGTAAGCCATGCCCGAGCTATGACGATGTAAAGGCACTTTTGTTTTTTAGTACAATATTAGACTCGATTTTGATATTGATATTAAACGAACACTGTCCACAATTCTAACACAGACACAATCGCTTATAGTCTTCAGCAATGACGTTGGTCTGTGACTTAGTTATAGAGGTGTTTTTTCGATTTGTATGTCAAACCTTTTATTTTTTAAACTTCATAAAATTATTTCAAAAACAAACGCCTAGGCTTGGCGATCTGGTAAAAGTTTAATTTGAATTTTGAACCAAAAAAATTCCCAAAATACTTTTTTTTTTTATTCAAGGGATCCAACATACAAAATATCACGCAAATCGAAGACGTGTGTCGGGTAGATTTTCCCTATGGTGCTTTGTTAATATGGAAATTTCTTTAATTTTTTAGTTTTAGTAAAAAACTTACTCCTAGAGTCAGTAGATCATTCAAACAACATATACATATAGTATAGCAGTTGTCGACATAAGCATAGTATCATGTGTAAAGAGCACTTGAAGTTATGCATATAGACTTCTGGATATTTTATTAATATTTTAAAAAAGTTTAAACACATTAAACAAAAATTTTGTTATAAAATTAAAATTCCCTTTTTTTGATAAAAAAATTTCTTAAAATTTGAGTAAACGTTAATTTAAATCCAAAAAAGGTTCATATAGTTTTAAAAGGATTTCATATAATTTGAAAATGTTTTCGTTTAATTTAAAAATGGTTGAATTTAATTTAAAAATGCTATATATGTAAGTTTGTTGTTCTTGTCGTTGCCTTTTGCTTATAGTATGCTCAAGAAAAAATAATGATAAAGGCTAAATATAACACAGAAAGCGCGCGCGAAGACTGGAGGGCGAGGTCGGTCGGTTGGTGCAGGAAGGTGTAAATGATTGAAATTAATCGATAATTAGATATTCATTTTCATTATGGAGCGTTAGCACTTTGGCAGTGTGTGAGTGTGTTGTCGTTTGTTTTTGTTAAATTCTTTTCATTTTTTTGTTGAACCTCGTAAAAAACTTTATATTGCTTTTTTCTTTTTTATATGTATATACTAGAGTTTGTGTGGTTCACAGAATCTTAGCCTTTAGTTTTTCATAAAGATTTGTTTATTTTTTTAATAGTTCTTAAAAAAATAAAAAATAAATTACATTGCATTCGTTGAATTTTGTTTTCTAGCAATTTTAAATCAGGCTAGAATTCAAAGAAGGATTAAGGGTCTGGCGGGCGGAAAACTCATCGTCTAATTACATTCTTCTTGGCCTTTGAAACAATGATATGTGAAAGCATTTTTAACGAAAAATAAAAAAGTATTGTCGAATATGTGTTAATGTTCTGGTTTTTTGGTTATACAGCTACTTATTAAAAAATATTTTTTTCTTTCCAAGGTGCAGCCCTGAATTTGTTTTGTTACTAACAATATCAAGCATCAACAATGTCTAAAGCTACTCATGATGTTGAGCTTCATGATGAACATGATGTTCACGATGCAAACTATCAGCCTCCACCAGAAAAAACTATTGAAGAGATAATGGCAGCCGATCAAGAGGATGAAAGCTTACGTCGCTATAAAGAAGCGCTACTTGGAGCCGCGCAAGCTGAAAAAATAATAGTTGGTAAGTGTAAAGCGAAACAAATATTTTCTTTTTGAGTTTTACTACATATTAACTTTTCATGCAGATGCCAGTGATCAACGTAAAGTTATAGTGAAAAAATTGGCTTTAGTTGTAGAAGGACGTAGTGATATGGAATTGGATTTAACAGGTGATCTTACTCAGCTAAAAAAACAGGTAAGCTAACTGCAGCAACATCCAATGAAAAAATTCATGTTGCTAATGACAAGAACTCATTTAAATCTACAACTCTATACCTTTTTTAGTCACGAAATTCACTACAGTATCATTTAATATGTACATTTGTCTCTATTGATACACTATTATGATATTCTCATTATTGATATTTGTATCGAAACAATATCAATTTTAATTTTTTGTAAACAAAACAATTTACTGATATCGCTTGAAAAAAGAACGCCTTTTTTTAATTCACGAATAGTTGGGAGTTTTAAAAGATTTTTGCTAGACGCTTGTGATGCAGCATACAATAACAAAAAAAAAAAAAAATTTCAAAAATTAATATGTTGCTTGCTAATGAGGCAAATTTTGAATTTCTCTGATTTTAGGGTGACAAAAACAATATGTATAAAATTCAGGCTATATGGTTATGCTTCCTCAAAAAATCGTAGTTGTGACTTAAGTTAAGACTTAAATGCAGAAAAAATCATTTGAAGGCTGATATTTTCTCGTTAAAGCTTTATTTCGCATATTTTTATCGCTTGCCATGGCACCGTGGTAACTTAAAGAATGCATACAAAATTATTAATTTGTGGCCACAAAGAATAACAGCTAAAATCGATATTTGATGACAAGGCGAAACAGAATAAGTCATGTGTATATTCATATACACATGACTTATTCTGTTTCGCAAACAGCTAAAATCGATATTTGATGACAAGGCGAAACAGAATAAGTCATGTGTATATTCATATACACATGACTTATTCTGTTTCGCCTTGTCATCAAATATCGATTTTAGCTGTTATTCTTTGTGGCCACAGAATTTTTCGTTACGGAAACTTGTGAAAACAAACAAAAAAGTAAGCTTTTGTGAAAAAATATAAAATAGGATTTTATGTATTTTAAAACTGTTAATTTCTCCAGTAATCAAAAAAAAAAAAAAAATTTATTGGTGGGTTCTAAACTAAATCTTTCCCTAAATGTATCATTAAATCGAAGGTGCTATTAATATCAAATACATGTTACATATTTAAAAAATTAGTTCATTAGTTAATTATTATATTTGGTATTTGCTCTGTTATGGAAAATGCAGGGAATTCCAAAAATAGTTATGATTACGCAGTGTGGCAAATTAAAAAGTTTTTTTTTTGTTGCAACAGAACAGTCACTATAGTATACAAAATTAGTGGAGTGATAAGAAGCCTTTGCAGAGCAAGTACATAAACTTGAAGAACTAGAATTTAAATGTTTGATATAAAGTCGTTCCATATTAAAAATAATTGTGTTTTTGTATAAATTATCAATAAATTTAGTGAACGTTTTTTTATAGATAGTGAACAAATATTCACCAAATGTAATAGTAGTAGTGGAACAAAGACTGCAATACATTATATGATTTCCGTTCCTATAATTTTGGATAAATAATAATAAATAAACTTTCAATTAAATTTATTTTAAATATTATACCCTAACAGTTCAGTATTATTTAACATGGACCCTTACATGAAAGAGCCACACCAGCTGTCACGCTGACTTTATTTCAAGTACAACATTTTACCGCACAAATGGCGTAAAATTCAAATTAGAGATGAATTTTGGCACACCCTTTATTTTCAATTCAAACGTAGTACAGTACTTTATATAAAGTAAAGTCTAATTTCAATTAGGGAATTCACAAAGTGTTATAAGTATGTTTTGAAAAAAATGGGATGTGTGTGCACTTTATACAGACTTGGGTATTTTTGAATTACATTTCTTTCAATTACAATTACAAGTAATCATTACTTTTAATTCAAAAAATAAATTAAAAGTAATTGTAATTGAAATTTTTCAATTACATTAATTTCAATTACATGTAATTTAAAATTACAATTACATGCAATTCTAATTACTTTTGTAATTGGATTAGTAATGCATGAAAATGTAATCTTTTAGAAAGTTGTAATCTATTACTTTTGCCAAGTAATTTGAAACGAAAATGTAATTGATCACACATTTTTCAGCAATTACATTTATTAAAATTTGAAAAAAATTTCTTTCAAGCGATAAAATTCACAAAAAAAATTTATGTTATTACATATGATTTATATGGGAATGTAAAAGAACTTGAGCTCTAGCCTTTCACCAAGTTTAATGCTTGTTGAACCTGTATAAATGACCTTATTACAGTTTGCTTAAGTCATGTCCGTATCGCTTTAAATTGGCTAATATCCTGGAACAGCATGCTCGATCGACCCTGTTATTTTTCCTAAATATAGTCCTCCCCCAGTACTACACAATGAGCCAAGTCTGTAGAAATACCCATATGTGTATCTACGGATATGTATTTATGCATTTGTGTTTGTATATCTTGTAATTGATTACTTGAAAAATAGGAAATTACAGCTAAAAGTAATCCATTTCAAATTTCGTTCAATTACTTTGCTTTTCAACTACATATTTTGGATTACAGTAATTTGTAATTGAAAATATTTCAATTATAATTACAAGTAATTGTAATTGAAATATTTTCGAAATTTTCAATTACTATAAATGTAATTGTAATTGAAAAATTTCAATTACAAATTAAAAGTAATTGTAATTGCATGAATAATTAATTACCAAATGTAATTGATTACGCACAAGTCTGACTTTATACCATTATCCTATCGATACGACTCTTCCAGCATAAATTTGTTGTTTTGACAATTTTTCACTATTCACAATTTCTCAATACGATTCGCTCAGCAAAATAGAAAAATAAATTCAACATTCAAAATACATAAGGTGCAGTATTGTCTTATTCTATTCTAATATGGAAACCAACAGCAGTATTTTTACAATTTTGACTATGCAATGTAATTGCATCATAATAAATAAAATTAAGATATACATAGAATTATGTAACTATCCAAGGAAGTACTTAGCGCAAACTGTGAATAAATCAAAGCATTTAGAAATTATTTGCAATTACATAGAGAAAAGTGCTGAATAGTTTTTTTAAACCCTTTTTATTAGAATATATTTTTTGTTTGTTTTTAAAATCACTATTTAACATTACAGGTTTCTTTGACTGATTTTTTTTTATTTGAATTGCAGGTGTTTGTGATTAAAGAAGGTGTCCAGTATAAGGTTCGCATTGATTTTATTGTGCAAAGAGAAATTGTTCATGGCCTTAAATATGTACAAAAGACGCATCGCTTGGGTGTACAAGGTAAATATTTATAAAAGCTAATGCTGATTAACAAACATGTAAGAAATATCTATGCACATTTTACAAGCATTTAGTGTAGCAGCATACGCGTGATTTTACTCACATTAGTTTGCATTCTTCAGCGGCACAGAATTCATTACATTAAAAAAAAAAAAAAAAAAAAAATGAGAAATAAAAAATTGATACACGAATTTAGTAGCAAACCTTTTTTGTGTGGTATTTTAAGTTTTTGTTATGTCTTAATTGTGGCCGTGGCATTATTTACTTTTGTAATAACATGTTAATTTACCCAACTAATGCACATAAACATATTTATTTTGTATTACTCTTAATGTAATTAAATGTTTAACAATTTTTTTGCTTCCTGTGCTCCTACAATTTTAACTACTTGGATATAAATGTCGTGTCACTGTCTTTTTAAACCACTATAAAAAGTTGTTGGTAAGGATTTTTTGTTGCTTTAATTGTCTTTATTTATGAGCCTTGTGAGTTTTGAATACAATTTTGTAAATTGATAAAACTAAGCGCCTAAAACTATGCAGTATAAACAAACAACATTTCATTATGGCAAAATTTTCGGTGTTTATTATTATCAATCAGTGAAAACTAATTCAAAAACCACATAGAAGAACTTAGTTTCTGTCTTCTGATTTATTTATTTTGTAATGTTACTTATAATGTGTTTTTCTTTTTTTTTATTAGTTGATAAGATGACACACATGGTTGGTTCTTATCCACCTAAAAAAGATATACAATTCTATATAACACCAGCTGAAGAAGCACCTTCTGGCCTAATGGCACGTGGCACATACTCGGTTTCATCACTTTTCACTGATGACGATAAACATCAGCATTTAAAGTGGGATTGGACATTTGAAATAAAAAAGGACTGGGAGTAAATGAAAAAAAAAAAAAAAGAAAAAGTCAGCTAGTCGAGTCAGTCATTTAGAGTCAGTCAGTTGTTTATTGTGTCATAATTTAAAAAATTCAAAAATCGTGAAGAGAAATTTTATATCTATACAATTAAATAATCTTAATTTCAATATTATTGCTGAGACATGGGTTAGTAAGCATTCATATTGATCATTTATTGGCATTAATTTATTCATTAAAGTTTAAACTGAAATCACAAATTTAAATTGATTTTTATGAATGCATAGCTTAATGACAATGAAATAAATATGTAATGCATTACAAAAAATAATGAATCATCCCAAATATTGCTACTGCAATACTTTTTTTTAATTAAAAACAAGTCAAATGTTAAAAACAAAATTTTGTACTTGCTACATCTATGCTTAAACAATTTTCTTAATATTAAGTAAGAAAAGTAAAAATGCTTGAAAAAACTTCACGTTTTAAAAAGTAATGAAAGTGACCAACATCTTGCTTGGTCTTATTTACCAGCCTGCCTTAACATTTTCAATTTTGTCAGTTTTTGATCCCTATAAGCCTTTTGTCATTAGTTTGTTAAATGTTAAAATAATTTTCTCACCCAATGTTTTAATTTACGCTAAATATATAATAATAATAAATAAATTCCATAAAATTTTTAAAATCCTCGTAAAACTAAATTGTATTTCCCATTTATGTATTACATTTTTCAATTTGTTAAAATAACGATATGTGTATAAGTTAAAAAAGAAATATTATATTTGGTATTATTTACATTATTTGGTATTATTTATATTAAAAAAATAAAAAAAAAATATAAAAAAGTTTTCATAATAAATATTCAAGCAATACTATTGTAATAATAAACAACAATAGCTTATAAATATTTTTACTGTAACAATTTGTCATAATAATTAAACTGTATGAATGTAACTAAAGATTGCAATAAATATAAAAAATAAAAATGAAAAAACAAAATATATACATGATGTACACAAAAGGAATAATTCTGTGACAAAAAGGAACAACAGCTTAAGCCTTATGAAGCACATTAAGAATTGTTTCGAGAATTTGGAATTTTACAAGTTTTTACCAAATCTCGTTTTTTTGTAAATTACATATTGTCGTTAACAAATTAAGATAAGAGCAAAACATAAAAAAGTATATATTTGTACATTTTTCGAAAATATATCAAAAAGGAAGAATGATTTCAAATAAATTTGGAGTAAAATGTAAACATTTTTCGTTTTAATTTAGAAGATAAGAAAAGTACGGGCTGCTAAATCGTACAATTAGAAATAAAACTTGTTTCTTGTGGTTTTATTGCTGTTTTCATACAAGTTACTATAAACGCAAGCAAGCGATTTATGTATTTTGTATGAAAGAAGTAAGAAGCGTTCTACACTGTTTCCACACTTAGATAAAGAAGCATGCAAACTATCATTATCATCATACCCTACACAGGGGGTATATTAACTTCCTCATTCCGTTTGTAATGCATAGAAGGGGGCGTGGAAGGTATAGAAAATTATATATATTCTAGATCAGCCTCACCACCTGAGTCGATATAGCTTTGTCCGTCTGTCTGAATTTACGCGAAAACTAAGCAAGCTAATTCAATGAAATTTGGCACACAGGTCATATCTTACAAGCTGCTAGCATATCAAAATGGGCGAAATCGGTTCACGGATACGCCCACCGCTCATACTCTATGTAAATATACCCCTGTCCATTTTGAAAGAAGTTTCTGCGATTTTGATGAAAGTTGGTGATTTGGTGAACATGCGAATAAAATTAAGATTGGGCTAGGTTTTAAATTTGCAAAGGCTCTTAAAGGGGCCATAATTCCTAACTCGTGCAAGATATTGTGATAAAATTTGATATACGGATACAGATCATATGTATGCATATATGTATCTTGAATTGTGCTTAAAGTGGGCAGAATTGGAAAATTGGGCGTGACACTTTTCGACAATTGAAAATTTTTATTTCGTATAACTCAAAATTGGTACACACGCTTTTCATAAAAATTTCAGGGATGATACCACTGAAAGCAGTTATCAATATAAGCTACGTCAGTAAACTGGAAAAACTCGTTGAAGGGTGTGGCACATCCCACAATATTTATAAACGTTATAAAAAGAGAACTTAAAACGTAATCGTTGTGAAATTTAATGTGGCAGGTGTACTTGCTAAAAGGTATCTGAACAATAGTGTCGCAAAAATATGTACCGTGACATAACCCCAACGGTCATAATCCCAATTCATTTTTTTGGGATTATGACCCTTGCCAAAGGGGACACAAACCCTATTGGGTTTATGTCCCTTTGGAATTATGTCCACATGAAATGGGGGCACAATCCCAACGTGTTTCCCTAAATGAATGCTAGTAAAGGAGAAAATAATGAAACTAAAAGAAATATTTTAAGTGAAAAATTGTTCTGACTGGCCAACAATTTGTCTACAATATGGGCACAACGTCAATGTATTTTTCTCTTCATGGCTTTTTACAATTTCTTCAAAACATAAGTTACACATTTGCACATGTTTACATGGTTTTAAAATAGTATTCTTTTTCCATCTGCTCCTATTTTGTTGGAAATTTCGGGGAGATTACGATATCCGTGGTGCCGCGATTTGACGATTATTTTCGATAAAACACGACAGGTGTTGGATATATTATAGACTGATGCGCCGCGACGCCGGTGTCGGATTTTTGGGAGTTTTAAATCCTGAGCTGCGGCTTTTTTTTCTACTTTTTTGAAACTCATTCAATTTTATTCGACGTTTTCTTTATTTTCTCTACTTTTTCATCAATTTTTCAGCATTTTCCGTATTTTTTCGATTTTTTCAATTTCTTTCACCTTTCTTTAATGGTTTCC
This sequence comes from Meiosimyza platycephala, assembly GCA_963662105.1. NCBI lineage: Eukaryota > Metazoa > Arthropoda > Insecta > Diptera > Lauxaniidae > Meiosimyza > Meiosimyza platycephala. The sequence goes on along the minus strand of OY759208.1, from coordinate 99,224,456 downwards.
ATATTTTTTTGAGATTTTTGGTTTTTTCAACTGTTTCAACACTTAAACCTTTTTGCATTATTTTCGACGTATTCAACCTTTTCAACGTATTATTAAAATTCATTTAAAAAATATTTTCAAAGCAGTGTAGGGTATGTGAATTTCCGCCTGGCTGAAGATAACACATTTATTAGTTTTACTTTGTTGTTAGAAAAAATGTACTATTTATTTAGTAGCATATCTTTATTAAAAATAAAAATGTCTATGTGACCTGTTCCTTAATTTTCCTGTACTACAGTAGTCCGCTGTATGATTAGAAATGGAAGCAAATTACACAGGAGCTTAGTAGTTTATCTTAATAAAAAAGTATGGAGCACGGAAGATTCGACAACAAGACAGCACTTATCTCAGGGTTTGGTATTCACTGCATTTAAATCTGGGTAGCAAAGCTTCATAAGTGCCAAAACTGATATTTTGCTTATTTATAACGTCAATGAAAATTGCAACATTTAATTGGCTAAAAAAATGTTACTGTCAATAGTCAGTTACTGCTGTCTGCTGCATAAAGTTCAATAGCCAAAGCAACAGTTCACGAAGAGCTGTCGCAGTCGAATGTCGGCAATTGTTGTCTGCTGCGTAAAATACAATAGTCATTGATATTTTATGTTATATTTTTCGTTTTACAAATGAACTGAAATTTTATGTTTTGCATGATTAAATTGCTAGTTTTGTTTTAGCGAGCATGTTACTCCCAATTAATTTTCAAAATTAAAAATATAACATAAAACAATTAGCGACTGCTATAGCAATAGCCAACAGCAACTGCAATAGCAATAGCCGACAGTCGACTGGGACAGCTCTTTGTGCACTGTTACTGTCTGCGACAGCTGAGTATATGCTGCTGCTCTAGCTGTTTATCGCTTTTACTATTCCTGCTTAGTCACTGCACAATATTTGGTGCAGCAACTTAAACACTGGGAAATTTTGTTATTCCTTATCGATTTTTCGGTGCTAATCTAATCTAGTCCTACGGTTGCCAAGAAAAAAAAAAGCAGAAACAGCACCTTTCTCATGATTTTGGATGTGCTGAATCTATTTAATTACTCAATCACGTCAGTGTTTTGGGATATTTACCCCGTATGGGCCTAAAATGTAATTTTCACATCTTTTTCTACCGCTCACGGTGGGCTTTAACCAAGTTTAAATGACAAGTTGAGTTACTACAAAAATTTGAATGGTGAATTATTTCGGATGTTATTTATAGTCAATATACATCAAAAGGAAAAAAATCTTTAGAGCTTTTATTTTAATTCCATATTTACTGTTTTTTAGAAATATTAAATACGTATGAAATACGTGCAACTCACGTAAGACATTTAAAAAACATCCGATTTTGCTCAAAGATAGCTTCACAACACAAATTTCAGCTCCCTAGATAGTCGAAGTCCAGAGTACTGTTAGGTTAAAGTTTGAAAAACACGCAATTTTTGCGAAAACAGCCGAAAACAATTTCGAATATTTCTGAACCAGGTCAACCATTTTCACTGTGTGATATCTTATTTTGAAGTGTATAAAAATGTTAATACTGTAAAGTATAATGAGTAAGATCTCGATATGGGGCACCATTTGCAAAGTTGTCATATTTTACTAAGGCAATTTTCACTTAATTTGGTCGCAAATAAAGGTCTTAAGATCTAAAAGCTTAAAATTATTTTTTGTGTATATCCATAAATTTAAACTTAGATTTGTGGGCTTTTAGAACTAAAATTTTTAAAACGGTCCAACTACGGCTGTTTTCAGGCCAAAATATGGCTCTTTCTCAGGACTCCGACCATCCATCTTTTTTTTTCTATTTTGTCTTCATGCGTGGGCGCTCCATGCAGCCCAGATTCAACCAAACAGTAAGAGTGGATATCATAGTATCAGTTTGATTCATAATTTGGGGTTTAGTCCCCTAGGGTCTATTTTGGGGTCTAATATAGCCATTCAAGAAATGTTTGCATCCGTTCTTTCCGATGTTTTACAAGGTTGTTTTTTGTGTTGGCACGTTTTCTGTCGATTTAAAAGTGGTGAAGTGTTTAATAACACCATAAACTTTCTTAACTGAGCAACCAAAGTGGGTGGCAATAGATCGGTATCACATTTTGAGGTTAAAAATTTCGACAATCGCTCTTCGGGTTGCTGGGTCACAAATTCGTGGTTTTCTCATTTCAAGAGTATCTGAAACCCTGCAAATTAACTTCACCACAAGTGGGGTTTTTGTCTGATTAATAACTTACCAGTAAAATTAATTCAAGGTCCAGAAATTTGCTACTGACTTGAACACAACTTATTGTTTCTAATTAGTTGTCCTGCCAAATTATGCACTTCTCTTGATTTTCACTTCAGCCAAAGGTCACTTCTTCAATAAAACCAACAACAAACACATAAACCGCAAGAGGACGCTTGCATTATAACAACAACAAAAACAACCGTTCCCTGAATTTTTTTTTAAGTAGTAAAAGCTAAGAGGACAAACTGTTTCTAATTAGTTGCCCACGACTGTATGTTTAATATATGTACATTGTATATAATACTATCTCCTGAAAAATTTTTTCTACTATATTAAGGCCATGATCTAGCTGTTAAAAAGTATTCTTTGTACGTAGATAAATGCAACAATTTATAAAACACAGCAGATCTGCGTGTTTTCATTTTAGTATTTTGACAGTCATAACTTAACACTATCTCGCGTTAGTGTATCTTGACTTGCGATGCGATGTTATAGACCAAACTCGCATGCACGCTCGCATCTCGGACTCGCTATTTTGTATATTGGCCTTTATACTCGTACACTCCAATATATTATAGGCGCCTTTCAACCTTTGTGTTATTTTGTAAATTGATGTAAAAGTGTAATAGAGATGGTGAAAAAGCTTTTACTTAGACAAATGTTAATGCAGCTGTAAAACAACATTTGTTTTATATGCTGATAAAAAGCTTGAAATGTTTGAAGGTAAGTTTTTTCCCCGCAACATAAAGTCTTTGACAACATTTCATTGTGTGGCACGAGATTCAATGCTGCTGTGAATGTTGCCAAAGCGAAGTAGATATTATTCTTGTACATTTACAACTTTGACAATAGCTGAACAAAAATAATTTTTTGTACACTCAAAAAAAAAAAAAAAATTGTTTACCACAAATGATATAGATGGAACTACTTCAAGTGTTTGGGAAAATTGTTGTGGTAAATAATAATATTTTTGTAACAAACACTTTTTATTTTACTCACAAAAATGTCGAATTTATTTGTCATTAAAAAATTTTTTCATGTCACCGACGAGATTTGAACCTAAATCTCCTACGTTATGCCACTGATCAGAGATACGCACATCTTAACCAACAACAACAACTTACGAAACTTTTTAAATCAAACATACATATGTACATAGATGAATATTAATTTTTAAATATACATACATACATATTGTATTTAAATTCATACATATAAGTCATTCTTTAAGCAGAATTTGAAAGACTGATGGAAAATACCTCATAGAAGTGCAAAACCATATCAATCAATTAGCTACGCCATTTGCTAACACTTCAGCTGATTCACGTTTAAAAAGAGCTGACCGTCCAGCTATGGTTTTGTATAGAGATGGACGCCTGAATAAAATAACAAATTTTTGCGATTACATTAATAATCAGATAAGGACCCAGCTTGTCCGGACACTGTCCTTTAATAATAATAAATTAAAAAAAAAGAAAATCGCCACAACGGACCGGGACCTAGCTCGTCTCGGTCGCAGACCGATGAGTGGAGAGTGCGGCAGCAGGAGTGTTGGTGCAGCGTGCTTTTAGGGCGCTTTTGGGTGCTAGACCGGGATCTAACTCATCTCGGCTACTGCCTCAAAGTTGTCCTCGTGGCACTAGTTTTCCCCAACGTGATGGACCGGGACCTACCTCGTCTCGGCTACCACGATACAATACGATACGTTTCCATCGTACTAGTTACCTCCATGGTGGTAGACAGGAACCTAGCCCGTCTCTGCTAACACGCCAACACAGACCGGGACCTCGCTCGTCTCGGCTAAAAATTAATCAGAGGAAACGCAACAGTCAAAACTACGGCTTTAGATTAGGGTTGTCATGAACCTGTCGCCGCGCCACTGCTCCAAAGGGTTATCACATTCACACATATCTCACATTTCAACATTTTCTATTGGCACTAGGTACACCGCTAGAGCTTGCTGGTAATTTTTAATTTGTTGTACAGTGTAATCGTTTTAGAAAATATAAATCACAACTAAAACATCAAATTTTTCATGAATCCAGAAAGAATGCCTAACCAGTGATGGCATTTTCGGTACATTTGTACTTTTTTCGGTACATTTGCGTCCTGAAAAATCGTTGTCAGTACATTCGACAAGTTTTCAGTACATACAGTACATTTGGGGCATTTTCAGTACATTCGCCAAATTTTTAGCACATTTTCGGTACATTTGGACAATTTATAATATTTACCTTTCTTTTTGTTTTTTAGTAAATGAAAATAACCGCAATGAGTAATAGTTTAGTATAGTAATTACCTGTATATAATATAATTACCCTATTATATTAGTTACGTTTTTTTTAGTAAATGAAAATAATCGCGCAATGTGTAGATTTTGTAATTAATTTAATGTGAAATATATCTAATTTTGCTAAGACGTAAAAGTGAGGACCTTTTTTTTTTTTGATAGTAAATTTTAGAACAATTTCGTGCATTTTAGGAAAATTGTGTGTTCAAGACAAAAAAAAGTACATTCGGGCTGTAAAAAGTACATTTAAAGTCTCGATTCAGTACATTTTCACAAAACCCAAATGCCATCACTGTGCCTAACACGAATCTTACTTATTGTTAGTACTAATTGAATGTTACGTATACGTCTCGTATTCAATGTTACTCATACGTCAACAGAAAAAATTTAAAATTTAACAACTTTTTAAAACACCTTACAAATAAGGCGATAAACGAAAATACTTATAAGCAAATCGAAACACAAGCAGATTTTTTTTTACATTTTTTCTACATATATGACTAATATTGTGTTATGATTTGCTAACAACGAGAGCAACAACAATAACAATATCACAAAGAAAATATGAACAACAACGCAGCGAAAGGAAGAAAAATCAAAAAAAAAAAACCATAAAAAACACATAAAAATCAAAACAATTAAAATACAACGCGCAGCTTTGTGTGCTCTGTTTACATTTTTTACCTCGTGCTTTTCTGCGGGCGCTCACTAGCATACTCTCAGCAATTTCTGTTTAGTTAACATACAAACACACTAACATACGTGATGTCTGTTAACTGGCGGCGCGTTGTAAATAAAAATGGCTTGAAAAAGGAAAAAAAAAAACACTGCATGCACACAGTGCAACATATGTACATATGTATGTATGTATGTAATTCAAAGCAACATGTTGTTGTCAACATTTTTATCGACTTCTACTTTTGACGAAGCGATGCAAAAACACGAAGCCTGTTGGACGCTTAAATGAATTTTGAAATTTTGTTTGGACAGTTTGGACGGTGACGTCCTACGGTGCAGATCGTTCGTTCACGAGCGTCGCGTTGAATTTTTTGGATTCTTGCTCCCCCGCTATAGTGGCATTGGCATTGCCGTACGTGTCGTTGAGATTTTTTTTTGAATTGAATTTAAAAAAAAAAGAATATTGTTGCTGCTACTGTGGCAACTGCAGCTAGTGTTTAGTGTTATTCTGTTAGTTTTCATTTAATATTTCTGTGTTGCTCTTATTGATGTTGTTGTTGTTGTTGTCATCGCTGCTACTATTTGGTTCTTAGTGAATTCGAATTAAATGTGACGAATCGTTCAGTAGTCATCGTTGTTGTTGTCGTCGTCGGTTGGTGATAAAAGCATTTAATTGGGCGCACATGTTGACGGCAACAAAAAAAAAAGCGCAACTTAATTTTGATGCTGCTGACTGCGCTGTTGCTGCCGTTGTGATGTATCTTTTAAATAAGCCATTTGTACAATCAATGGCAACAAAATAAAAATTATTTATTGGATAAATAAATACGCGGCTTTGATAAAAATAACAAAAAAGAAAAAAAAGAAAATTAACAACAACAACAATAATAATAAAAAAAGAATAATTAAATAAATATTAATTTGTAGTATTAAGAAGTGCTTAATTTGGTTGCTGTTGGTGTGCTCTTAAATGTTGCGGCAAATTTAAAAAAAAAGCGGTAATAAAAATTATTTAAACAATTCTTCTTCATTATCAAAATGAAACTGTAACTTTGATTGAATAAATTGAATATAAAAAAAAAGACGAACACTGTTGAAATGAAATTGCAGCTATGCAATTAAAATTAGCTTTATCTCTTTAAAAAAATTTGAAAAAAAAACTCCCAAAAATAGTTTCAAAAAAACAACGTAAAAGAAAAAACTCTAAAATCGAAAATGTTCTAAAAAAGGAGAATTGTTTATAATTGGGGTTATTATGCCGCTTATGATTCTCTATTATGTTATAGTGCTTTCCGAGCTAGTACATTTTTTATATGCATAATTTTTTCCTGAATTTCATAAGAATAATTTTTAGTACATCGACATATATATATACATATATGCATATACACACCTGCTCAAAATAATAGGTACACTTCTCAGTTTTTAGTTTAAACTCTATTACAAAAATATTTTGAAAATATTGAGGAAAAATCGTAGTGGTAACGTGAATTACACAATTTAGTAGCACGATCTTCAGTAAATCGAATCATGTAATTCCCCTAAGTTTTGAACGTATCTACTTACTGTGTATATAGTTTGAAAATTTGCTTGCTCAAAACAATAGGTACACCTGCAAGTTGGTTCAAATTTTTGTTTGATAATTTTTTTTAAAACTTTTTTCAGCTTTTCTTAGAAAAACGACGAGTTTTCTTTAAATAAATCTTAAAATGCAGTGAATTGAGAGCAAAAAGTTTTAGTTGAGATGGGTCGTTATTCAAATTGATCTGCTGAGGAATACAGATTGGCTTTAAACTTGAAAATGAAAGAAAATCTCTTCGATGCAACTTGCAGGTTGCTGATATATCTCACAATTTTATGAGAAATATATTTAAAAATAAACCGCAAAAAGAAATTCGTGGTAGACCATCAAAAACCGCTCCAACAGATGACCTTCATATTGAAAGTATCGAAAAAAAGGCATATTTAAATCTACAAAAGACAATTTTAGCAGATATTGTAAACGCGGTTATCGCTCAAACAGTTCGACGACGTTTACTAAAGGTAAACCTACCTGGGAGCATAGCTAAAAAAGTTCCTTTGCTACGGGAAAAAAAATTGAGCATGAGGCTAAATTTTGCAAGGGATCATGAAAACTGGTTATGACCTGAACGGCAGAAAAAGTAGCGTAATATCTTAAGGAGAGATGAAACTAAGATCAATTTATTTGGTAATGATTCAGATAGGAATGTGCGACGGCCTAAAGGCAAAAAGTTTCACGTCAGATTAATAAAAAAAAAACACGGAGGCGAAAATATTATGGTGTGGTAGTGTTTTCCTTAATATGGGTTAGGTCCTATGTTCCGGACAACGAGTAAAATGACAGCAGCCGAATACAAAAGTATACTCGAAAACGCAATGCTGCCCTATTCTGAGGAAAACATGCCCTTGCTTTGGATCTATCAGCAAGATAACAACACAAACACACCCCTTGTGCATGTGAAAAAATGTTTTGATGACAATAAAGTCAACGTGTTTGGCTGGCCGAGTCAGTCACAGGATTTAAAGCAGATCGAAAACCTGTGAAGGGCCTTAAAGAAGAAAAAAAGCAAAAAAAATGTTCACGAATACGGAGTGACTGTGGGAGTGTGTCCAAGAAATGTGGAATGAGATACCCAAGGAAACTTGCCAGGCTCTAATAAAAATATCCCAAGAAGAGTTGCGAAAGTTGTCCAAAATAAAGGTGGATACACTAACTAATGAAAGTGTAAACAAAAAAATTCTTTAACATTTTCTTTTGTTTTTCTGTATATTTTTTCGGTGTACCTATTATTTTGAGCAAGCTAATATTGAGCAAATAGTATTCATTGACCTCAACTTTCGTACCTTATGGTAATTTTTAAAGAATTTCTACTTTTTTTTATATATATAATATGTCTGCATTTTTGTTTTCTTAAATATTTTGAATAAAAAGTTTTTCCGTTGAGTTGAATTTTGAACTCTAGGGTGTACCTATTATTTTGAGCAGGTGTGTATGTAGTAGGAAATACATCTCAAAAGAAATTTTCCGAAAATTAGAGATCGCTCAAGGTCTTTTTCACCTTAAAAATGGTCATCATTTTTGCTTTAAATGACGAAATAAGAGCCGAATTTGTAAATATAAAGCTACGATTGATGCCAATTTTTAAATAAACAAATTGATCTAACTCATATATTATCAAAGTTACAGCACTTCAAGTTTTGGTTACGAATCAGCATTAACAAATTAAGGTGATCAATTGAACTAATTATTGAAGGATTTGAAGTTCTCTAACAAAATTTCTAAGAGTTAAACATGTCAGATCAATGGTCATAAAGATATTCAAATTTATTTATTATAATTTAAAATCAATAAGTGAAGATGTATCAACAAGATTTTGAAATGATAAATTTAAAAAAAAATATTTTTATTGTTCTTTGGCAATTTTAGTTATGAATAAATAAACTGTGCAACAACGCGTAAAAATTATTAAAGGCTATTTCAAAAATGGGCGTTTGTTCACTTCGTCATATTTTTGATTAGCTTTATAGATCTAACTTTTATCTCAGTGTCTATGTCAATAAGCAAAATTAGGTACTGCATTTTTGCTAATGAAAATCCAAAAGAGATTTTCAAAAAGTTGCTATTTAGTGTAGATTTTGAGCTCAAGAAATCATTTTAAAATGTTTTTCGAAAATGAGGTTGAAAATTCTGTTACGGTGAATGGTGAGTGCTGCCATACTATGATACCAGACTGCTTATGGCTTAAATCGGAAACTATGAACGCTGACGGCAAGTGGTTTCAGCAGTATCTATCACATGACACATAGTCCATGAAATAATGAATTTATTGCACACGTATTTCCGCGTAGCATGTTCTTTCGAAACTGTGATTGTAATTGGCCGAAAATATTTTGCAATTTGCTACCTTTGCCTTTGTTTGTTTGAAGCTATCTTAAAAGTCCGCTGACAAAAAGTTGCTAACAAGAAAGAAAAAATTCCAGAGCTAAGCTATGAGATAATAAGTAATATAGCTAGGGCATAGCTGACCAAGCATACTGAAATGTCATCAAAAATTTAGACAAGCCGGTAGAGGTGCACCACAGAAATTGTAGCAAACATTTGGGTTGAGATAATATTTTCCACACATAATTGCCATGATTTAAAAATCTTTTTTTTACTGTCTTTAATTTAATATTAACATCTTAAAATCTTATTTATACACCCTTTATAAAGGGTCTTAAAATTTGAGGTACATATCTTTTAAATAAAAGACATAAATTGTATGAAAACCTTGTTTATTTTTATTGTACATTGTTTTCGGTTAATAATGAAAAATAATGTTGCTCAAGTGATCTCCACTGCTAGCTCGGCAGACTGTCAATCCAAATATCTTTTTCTCATAATGATGATCCAACTAGTAATATTTGCTTGATGATGTTGCCTTTGAAGTGATGAACAGTTTGAGTATTATTGGCATGAGCTTTACTCTTCAAGAAACCCTATCAGAAGAAATCTAATTGTGTTTAATCTCATAATCTTGGTGACGAATTCACGTCTGTTCTTCGAGAAATGATTCAATTATTAAACTTCTCTTTCAAAAAATCGATCGATGCCGATTGATGTGTGGCATGTTGCACCGTCCTGTTGAAACCACATATTCTGCACATAAATATCTTTCAATTGACTCCACAAAAAGTTTCTAATCTTCTCTTGATATCGAGCTCTATTCACAGTAATTGCTTTGCTATTATGATTTTTGAAAAAATATGGACCAATTACGCCAAGACACCAAAACCCACAGCATACAGTAACTTTTATTGGTTTCATTGGCTTTGCAAACAATTCTACTTCTCTGATCTTGAACTAAACCAGTTTCTTCAAATTTATCAATGACAAGTTTAATAGCACGGTTTGTCGGAGCATTTTCTCTACCGTATTTTAAACGAAATTTCTTCTACAAAATATGCCTTAAAAATTAACTTTTTATGTAAGAGGCAGCAAATAAAAGTCTCTCGTAAAAGGGATATCAATCTTTGAGTGTTATATTCTTATGAGAAATTTATTAAGGAAAATATATGTTGAGTGATTTTTTGTTTTTTGTGCGTTCAAAAGTTAAGTAGAGTTTTTTTTGCATAAAAATAAAAATAAATGTTTCAGTAACAACCAAGTCGTTTCGCGTCATTATGAACGGTCAAATTCGAGAAATTTAATCTTTTAGTGATCTCTCGAGTATTTGGTAGTTTGCATCAATCAATGCCATTATTTTATCTTCATCAGCTTCAATTAAAACGTGGAAAACCATGGATTAGTTTTTTCTTGCTTAAACAGCATTTTTACTTTTTCGATAATGTTACCGATTTAACGAGCTTTCGATATTACGATCGACCCTAGGCATTACATATTTCTTTATACGGGAGCACCATTGTACTTGAACTTGGCAATAACATTTAATCATCTGGCGGATAACATGTAAAGTAAATTATAGTTTTAATTTTTCAAAAAGGTCTGAATATGTATTGTAGTCCACAAATATAGCTTTCAAATGAGATATACTATATATAAAAGTTTCATAATTGTTAAATAAAACGAAACAAATTCATTTATTAATCAAAATTTATTTGGATGAATACAAGGAAAATAACTACGTTAGCGCTTGATTTAGTCCTTCATACATTTTTCGTAGGCTGATTGAGGAATAATCTTTTGGGTTTCGGCTCGTTTTTGAGGCGCCATTCTGAAGACTGATGGCTGGTTTGCATGTCGTATTCGTAAGCCCATATCTTGTCACCGATTATTATGCATTTCATTTCTAAAATATCAGCCAGAATATTTAGAATGTTAACCTCTTTCTAACACTCTAGCGAAGATTTTTGGAACATATGATTTTATTGATGTTTTCGTCGTTTGTAGCTGTTGAAAATTACCCAGAACGAGGGAAATTAACTACCTGATGTCCTTCCATTCATATACCAGCGCTTTTTGACGAACGCAATATGCCGTAGGGAATTTCGTTTGTAACTCAAAACTTAAGGAAAACTCTCGTTTCAATTGTAAAAATCGTTGAGATAATCGCGTAAAATTCTGCGTAGTAACTCAGTACAGTGCTGCCAATATACAGAAATAAATACTGGTGATATCTTTAACACGCTCTTTTTTCTTAAATAACATTTAACGTACATATCTTTGTATATAAGAAATGAATATAAAAAAAAATTTAAAAATAAAAAAATTATACTGGTATTGTAAAATATTAATCTATTTTAAAAAAAAGCTTATATAAAAACACATAAATTTTAGAATAAGACGAAAAGTTTTTTTTTTTTTAATAAAAAAAAAAATGATATTCCATAAATTCAAAATTTTAAATTAAAAACAAAATTTCATATTAAATAATAAATTCGTGCATGTTATTTAAATCGTTGTCGCTGTGTTTTGTCATCTTTATCTTGTTGTTGTTGCGTGCGTCAGCAGCGGCAGCGACAAAAGCGACCAATTTTCATTGCCGCCAAAGTCGCTGCCATTGAATACTTCGCACATATTTATAACAACAACAACAACAACAACAGTTTGAAATATTTTTCTTTTTAGCATAGTATTTTCAAAATTAATTTCCTTCACAAGCACGACCGTATATTTATCTGTATGTTTTCTCATATATATGCGTACAAACTATATACTGATAATGTTATTGATGTATGTATGTTTGCATGTGAATATGTTAGCGTTTATATGTATGCCGGCATATAAAGAATTTATATTAATTTAATTTTCACTTTTTTTTTTCGCTTTGCATCGTTATTTCAAAATTTGTTGCTCAATTTGACACGAACAAAATATACGATATTTCATTTTCTTTTTTCCTTCTTAATTTTAAGTAACATGTCCTAATATATTAGCCTCAACTTTATTTTTTTCTGTTTGTTGCTATTTTGTGTTTATCGTGTGGCCACCTTTTTTTTTCCACTGTGCCGACTTTGTCTACCGCTTAAGTCAACATAAACAAACAATTGACGACAACTGACACCAAGGAAAATAAACAATAAAAACCCACACATCGACGCAAAGAGCAATACAGCTGCAGTTTTATAAAATACTCACTAATACCTGCGCAAAAAAAAAATTTGCATATGCATTGGAAAAAGTCTATATTTTTTATACAACAATTTTTTAAAAATAAAAAATGAATGTTCTGCTTTTAATTTTTTACTTTTAATGTAAAAAATCTCAGAAGTTTAAGTTCGTAAAATAGACTTTGGAGAAAGACTGGGACGTTATATAGCGTGAACAATTTTAATTTCCCCAGGTCGATAACTTGAGAGCGCTTTACTAAAACTTGGAAAGATCTGAAACCATTTAAGGTTCTGCACCGAGCGATCCATTATAATTTCTCTAAGCCTAAGTACGATAGATATAAGTTTTCTTGCCTTTAAACTTGAAACCAATTTTCAAGGTCAATTGGAATTTTCAAAAATACATTTTCATTGATAAACTTACGTCGTAGACAAAAATTTTTTCTTACAAAATATCTACTTTGTCCCATAGAATACAAATCTACAATAAAAATATAGGTGTCTATTTAGAAAATTATAGTTGACCTCGAATTGACCTTAAAATTTGTTTCAAAGTCAAAGGAAAGGTTACTTTTATTTGACCCACTAGAAACTTTATAGCTTTTGCCTAAACATTTATCACTATATTACTTAGTTCTCGAGATATTTTCCTGCGGAAATTATAATGAATCACTCGGTGCAAAATTGTTTCAGATCTTTAAAAATTTTAGTAAGGGGCTTGGCAACTCACATACGAAGTAGGGTTTGTGAAACCTTAGAAACTACAAAAGTGAATTTACGAAAATTTGATATGGTTTTTGCAGTGGGGTCAGAATTTACCTATTGAGCCACTTTTAAAAAATTTTTTTTATTTTTTAATGAAATTTTATGTCAGACATATGTATGTATGTATGTATGCTTAAAATTATTAAATAAAATTTTCTATAAGATAGGAGGGCTAACATTTTGTCACCCATATAATTAATTTTAGATATAGGGCTTCACATTTCATATTTCCTTAAAAAATTAGAAAAAAAGTGATTTTCTTAAATAACTTCGGTCACAACGGCCATATTGCAGATATTATTGGCACGTTTTACACTTTCAAATTTTTGTTTGGCTTTCTTCTAGAACATACGAAAATTTAAAATTGATTTGCTGACAAGTAAAGTTTTTACAAGCATTTATGTGAAGTATGTGCTTTGAACAGTGCATTTTTTTTAATTTGGCCATTTATATGAAAAATTGGTACTAATCGCAAAAAGTCATTAGCATATTTGGATTTTCTGGAAAATTTCACTATAGAAAATGTTATCGCCAGTCGTTGTGGAAAATCTTGTTGAGTAGTGCAATTAACATAATTGTTATTTCGAATTCATAATAAATAAAAGTATTGGTTGAAAGAAGAATTTACTACTCAAAACCAAAATTAACCAGTTAGGCTGTTTAATTGTTCATACTTGTAAGCTATAGCCCCATAAAAATGTCACACATGATTATATGATAAAATAAATTGCAAGTACTTATTTTGATAGCACAGTAGAATAAAAATTAAAAAAGTACAGTACACAGTTGGGTGTACATTTTTGGTATTAAGTGAATATGAAGTTTGGAACTTTACGCACCATTCAATGCAAATATCTGAAATACACAAGATCACCATAGCCAATCGGAGGCCAAATTGAAATTAATCGCAACAAATTTCTACGTTTTTGAAAACTTTTTCTATCATTTTAAAAACATAGAATCAAACTGGAGAAAATATGTAGGAGAATGCGAAACTTTGAATTCACCCTAGAAGAAATCTTACGTTATTGACATTGGTATTGTTTGAGAAAGTTTATCAGCTTAAAATTAATTTCCTCAAAATATCCCATTGTACATTACAGGCACAATCAGTCATTCAACCTAATTAAATTATATCAATATTTTTAAAAACTTAAAAAACTTTTTAAGATCTTTTGATACCAGTTCATGTAAATAGCCGAGGATATAAGTGGGGAAAGCCTTTAAGCGTCGTGGCGCTAACAAAAGACTTTCGCAGAGAAAATGGATAACAGTTTCTTCAACGTCTGGATCTCTACAGCCGCTGCAAAGATCTTTGATGTTAGGCAGATGAAACTTTGTGGAGTGTTTGCAAATAAACTGGTATCCAGTTAGGATACTCAGATGAATTCGTTCTCGTGAAATCGCAGAATGCGTTCGTTTGGCATCATAAGATGATCAGGAAATTCGATGCTAATGCCTTGAGCAGACACTGCAAATTCATGCTCTATCCAGTATAAAATATCAAATTTACTTAGGCGTCCCTCCACGAAATTGAATTTTACCATCAGTTGTAGCTAAGCAAGCCATTGTCCATTATCAGGACTCATGTGATATTTCTTTCACATTATTCACGAAAATCACGTGGATATTTATATCTGTTACCTTTTTGTGCTCTTTATTTTCTAATCTGAAGCTTGATACTGATATCTATATAGTGACAGTAAACACTAAAAAATCTTCAACTTAAAAGGATTGGAATGAAAATTTAAAGAATTGATGTGCTTATTTCTTCAATTTATTCTTGAATTACTCATAATAAAGAGAGTCTTCTCAATTTAAAAATTCTTTCTATTTATTTATGTTGTTCTTTTAAATGAGGTTCATTCATTTCAAATTGTTCCAACAATACGATAAGTTTTTTTTCTCTTGAGTTTTCTTCAACATTTATGTATGTATGTATTTGTACAATTTAACGCTGATGGATTAATGTGTTTTCATTTGATTGTTTTATTTGTTTGCACCACTTTTAACGCTGAATTTCGCGTTTTATTTTTTAAAGAAATCATTTTGCATTAAAAATTCCAAATTGTTTAGAAGTTTAATTTCTATTGACACACTTAAATTTTAATAATAAACAATTTTTTTTTAACTTATTGTATATTGTCTTTTGTTGATGCCGCCTAGTTAAGATGACATTGAAAATATTCATAATGTGTCGCAAAATTTCCTACAATTTGAAATTTAAACTTTAATAATAAAACAAATTTATACACAATACGCGCATATCTTTTGCCTTGGCGTTTTGGATGCTCCTATTTTTAGCTGATTATTAATATAACCTCTAGCTAATGTTTTTTTGGTTTATATTTGCCCTAAGCTTTATTATTTTCTGCCAAAGGCAGCGAAAGCACATTTTTAATTAATGCCACCATGCTGTGTTGTGTTACTTGCTACTTTTGTTCTCAGTATATTAAAAGTTAATATTACCAACTGCTGACACTAAATCTGTGTTCAATTTCTACTTTTCTTGAGCTCTGCAATTTTGGCTTAAGCATCAGGAAGTTGCTAAATGATGACAACAAGATTTCAATTCAATCAAATGTTTCACTTTGTCGTCGTTGTGTGTGTTGCTGTTGTTGAAAACTAACGAAAATTGTTACTTAAGCAATAATTAGTATTTTCAAAAGCATTAGTGACGATATATTAAAATGTTAATATTTCTTTTTCTTTGATAACTATTTTTTTTAGTTTTTTTATATTTTGTCGAAACTTAAAATCTTTTGGGTCTTTTTTCTGTTAAATATAGCAAGAAGATATTGTTCACAGATCGAATTTGTTCGAGTAAATCTGGCGTTTAGTCTGATAAATTAACTAGGAGTCAAATATTTTTTTAAAAAGAGCAGTCAAAACCTAACACTAGACTCCTAGGTTAAATTCTCTCAACAAAAATCAAGCGAAATTCGGTTAAAAGTTCTAGTAAAAACTGATAGTCCTGATAAAATTCTCGTAAAATTTTCCACATATTCCAAATAATTTGCTTAGTCGTACAGACCAATAAAATTCTCCGATCGGGTTCAAAATTAGGCTGATTTTTATCATATTGAATGGTACTTCCCACACCAAAAATCATTTCAGTTGAACAAATATGGAGGGAGTACAATTTTTGAACTTTTCTTGCAAAGGCATATTTTTGTAACTTTTACCCGGATGCATAAAAAAATATTGACCCCAAACGTTTTCAATAGAGTTTTCTACTAAGTTTCAGTGACGATTTTGTCTATGCCAAAAAGTCAAGATCGAGCACCTATCGCGATATTCTTTCAAAAGGATGTTTTTCCACTAATCTCTGCCTAACAGTACGGGAGGACACTTGCAGCCTCAGCTCAGTTGTTGTTGCAGCAGAGCCTTTAAATGGGTCACGGGTTAACCCTAATTTGATAAGATTGTCATATTTTTCGTAGTTTTACGTATTCTGACTTTTTTAAATTGTGTTTTTATTAGTTTTAGAGAATTGTATATAACGTTTTGAGAACGACCAATCGATCCACATACTTTTCGTTGGCTTTTTTTTCATTACGCAATTGGTTAATGATAGCGCAAGCTTCTTTTGTAAAATGCTTGGTTCGGCCCATATTTGAACGTCCTAATATGATTTTTTTTTTCTTAATAAGCAAATACATAACTGAAATTAATAAAAACAATACTCACAATATCAACTTTAATCACAAAATTAATAATTTAATTGTATTAAAGAGGTGACCCTATTGTTTTGTCCACGACTGCAAGATCAAGGAGCATAAGTATGAAATGAAAAACTTTTTTAATAATTTATCATTTGTGCAGATTTTATGGTAAAAAAACGCTTAAAACCATTAAACGCTGAAGTTATCTATCCAGCAAATATAGCAACAAGCTTAACTGTTTATAAAGTTCATTCTCGATATTAACATTTTATCGTTGCTTAAAACTACGCCAGCACAGTACGCGGATTTTATTATATTTCTGTTTTTTACAAGAGGCGCCTCAATATCATAACGAGGCCACCAAAGAAACTCCTGCTCAAGTCCTTTTTAAATTCTTTGAAACAGCAGCGGTAATAACAGCAACAGCAAGCGCAACCAAATTTTAAACAAAATCTCTGTACTTACGCATTAATGTTTCGTGTGTTACATTGCTTGTTTACGAGAGTGTGTGCTGGAATGAGATAGCATGCATAGTTGGAAATTTTCAAATCAGTAGTAATCATTTCGCACTCCTTCCTGTAGTCGTTCGCTATGAAAT
The DNA here is from genome assembly GCA_963662105.1 of Meiosimyza platycephala. Taxonomy (NCBI): domain Eukaryota; kingdom Metazoa; phylum Arthropoda; class Insecta; order Diptera; family Lauxaniidae; genus Meiosimyza; species Meiosimyza platycephala. Next base: position 99,207,138 of record OY759208.1, on the reverse strand, counting down.
ATTATTTATTTCCTGTGGCGTTTTACAGTGCTTAGTTTTTGTTGTTGTTGTTTGTGTTGTTTATATGTATTGTGTTGTTATGGGTTTTACACTGTGTTTTCCATGTTGTTATTGCTATTGTTTTTGCACTTTTGCAGCTGTCGCAACACACCATTGCATATTTACCATACACACTATCCGTGTAGCGGAATTTTATTAAAATGTTAACTGTAACAGTTTTTTTTTTATTTGCCAACGTGTGTGAAGCGTGTGAAATTAACATTTTTTTGTTAACAGTAGCAGCAAAAATTTCTTACCTTTGTTTATTTTTTATTGTTATTTTTAGGTTATTTTGCGTTGAAATATCGATATGCTGATATCTTTACTGGTGGGTATGAAAGTAAATCTATACTGAAATAAATTTGCTAAAATGCTGAAGTGATGCATCACAATAGTGTTAGAGCTTAGACTTTTCGACAATTTTTGTAGTCTTCATCCTCTTTCAATTATTTCGATATTTTTCGGTTTTTCCAACACTGTTTGACTTTTTTAATACTTTCTGACCTTATCAACGTTTTCAACTTTATCAGCATTTTTCGACTTTAGCAGCATTCTTCAATTTTTTAACATTCTTCGACTTTATCAACATTTTTCGAATCCTTCAACAATTTTGACTTTTTCAACATTTTTGAAGAATTTATCACATGTTTTTTTTTTTGGCTTCTCAATATTTTTGACACTGTCAACATTCCTCGACTTTTTCAAAATTCATCGATTTTTTCCACATTTTCGACTTAAGCCTTTATGTTTTTAACTTTTTAACATATTTTTTAGCATATTCTGAACAACTGTTTCACTACATCTTCGTTCCCAAACTCTTGGAAAATAGCCTTGGTCACGCCTTTTGCAAAAACGCTGTTTGCAAGTCAGCCTAAAGAATTTAGACCAATTAGCATTTCATCATGCTTGTCTAAGGTGTGTGAAGCCCTTATAAGTACACAAATGTTAGATTACTTAATCTAAATAATCTTCTTTCTCCGCTTCAGTCCGGGTTTACAGCAGAGACGACTTGTGTTGCAGGCTGAACGAAGATCTTCATTCCATTAACAGTTGGTCAATAGCTAATTGTTTTCCACTTAATGCAAAAAAGTCGTTTGTTTTGCCTGTATCTAAAAATGAAAACGCTATTAAAGATACACCTAATTTAAGTATAGGCGGCAAAAATATGAAAGTTTTAAGTAAAACATATAACCTTGGCTTCAATATTAACGTGCACAGACCATGTAAACAGTGTAGTCCGGATAACATATTTCATTCTACGGAACCTTATGATGTCAGCGGACTATACACCAGTTGATACTAAACGTAAACATGTCGTCCAGCTGATTGTCCCCATTGTATCTAGTGCGGAACTAGTTTACAGTAAACTCGATTCTCGCTTACAACTGAAATTACAGATTGCATTCAATCATGCTGTAAGATATGTTTACGGTCTAACTAGGTATGATCATGTGTCTTCATTTAAAAATAGGATCCTGGGATGTGACAAACCACCTACCAAAGTTTCAGAAACTGTGTTTTTCTACATAACCTCATTCACACGAAAACGCCATTTTACTTATTTAAAAAATTACAATTTAGCCTATCGCAAAGCAGTCATATATTTATAATACCCAGGATTAACTACTTAAACTCCTCACGATTATTTTTCATAAGCGCCATCCGACTTTGGAACTCTTTGCCGAGTCAGTTAAGATCAATACATGAGAAGGGAAAATTTAGACAAACCAAAATTACTTCACTCATCAGTAATCGAAATAATTTGAAATACAAAATAAAAACAATAACCATTTTATATTTGTATAATAATTACATTAGAATTACATTAGTAAATAAGTTATTATTATTTCTTTATTAACTATAATTAACATTACAATTAATAATAACAAAGCGCTAGCTGTCAGGGCTATTGGCTTAGTAAATAAGTTATATTGAATTATTATATTATATTTACCAACTTATTACTATTACTGAATTAATTTAATTTTAAACCATTCTTTTTTGTATTATAAAAGAACCTTGTTCTTAGTATTCGAATATTATCTCTAACAAATTGAATTGAATTGAACATTTTTCGACATTTTCATCGTTTTTCGACTTTTTCAACATTTTTCGACATATTCAACATTTTTGTTGGATTTATTATGCTTTTTGACTCCTCAACATTTTTAGATTTCTCGACTTTCTCAAAATATATCGAATTTTTCGAAATTATCAACTTTTTAACATCATTCAACTATTTCAGAAATTTTTTGACATTTTCAACATATGTAGTTTCGAAATTTTAGACTTTTCCATTTATTTTACGACTTATTCAACATTTTGCGACTTTTTTGATTTGTAAAACTTTTTTTTGTAAATTTTACATTAAAAAAAAAAAATTCATTCGGTGCTGATCTCACTTGTTTTACTTTTATCCTTTGGAAAAAAATGAAAATCAGCTTATACATACAAACTGAATTACCGATATCAATGTACATATGTTAATGGCTTAGAATGCGGGAATATTTTCTTACTGGGGTGGTGGTTTTCAATTTCTTTTAACAATATACCAGCGCATGGGCATGTCCGTAATTCGGCAGGACCCTTGCGGACTGTGACGTTATGACATTATATTTCTTTGAATTTTTTTCTTTTTTTGTGCGTGCCATGTTATTAAATTAAAATAATTACGCATATTTTTTGCCAGTCTACTGTTTTTATTAACTTTTTGTTTTTCTTTTTGTATTTTTTTTTTCATACTTTGCCGTATTTTACGTGTAGCTTAATTGTGGGTGACTTTTGCTTAATGTTTGATTGCTCTTTGAGTTAATTGCCTTAAGTGCGTATTTTTGTTTTGTTTAGTTTTGTTTTTATTTAGTTTTCGTGAAAAAAAATAATTGAAATGTTAACTAATGTAGCAACAGACAAGGTGGGTTTTTATTACTTAATTTTTGCATATTTTTAGCAATTGTTTGAATATAACTTTTCTTTGCGTTTTAGATTTATTTATGTGGTATGGTTGGAATCTCTGACAATCAGATGCTGTTTATTTAGGTCCCAATTATTTGCCTTAAAGTTATGATACTGATAATCGTAATTTTTTTTTTGTAATATAAATGCTTTAATTTTACAATTTTTCATAAAATATAATTTAGTAAATAAATTATTTCACGCTAGTGCTAAATTTTCAGAAGTGCGAAAAATTCCGTCCAGCGTCAGATGTAGCGATTTTGAGATTTTGCTGAAATATGACACTAGGTATCCTGCCACGTAGTTTCTACATACTCAGTTTTAGTAAAAACTTTACACTTCCGTTGACTTAAAAAGACAAAATAAATCAAATTCCATATGTTAGAAAACTTCAAACTCGATTTTCTGAAAATCATTGTTTTTGAACTTCGATACACAGAGTATTGGGTTGTTTTAGCTCAGTAAGATCGCATTTAACTGCGCATTTTCATCTTTGATAAGATGGAGTTCCTTTAAGCTAATCATGTCACACATATATGTATACATACATACATACATCAAATAATATATAAAACAAATACGCACGAAAAACTTTATATAAAAATAGAATGAAAAATTTAATTTAATAAAGTTTACTAAGCATATAGTTCAGTAATGTTTTCAATAATGTTTTCTAAAATGTTTTTCTAATTTTACGCAAAAAAATTAATATCTTTTGGCATGAGCAACTTTTTTTAATTAGAAAAAAAGTTCAAAACCATAATGGAAACAGTGTACATACATAAATAAGGCAGATGACAAAAATCTAAATCTAAAAATATTTAATTCAGTCAAATAATAATGACATAAATTTACAATTTAATAGCATACTATAACAACAACAACACCAACAACAACAGCAACATTCATCAAGTGGCTAATCTATGAATTCTAATAGCCCAGCTGCTTTTTTAATAAAATTAATTCAGGCATGGGAATTGTTTCTCCTAAAAGTCTAAAATCAATTTCAGATGACAGTATTTACATGTGTTGCTGGTGGTCACAATTTTTTTGAAAAGTACAAAAAGAAAAAAAATGTTGCATTTTATTTTTAAAAATAATTCTATTAGTAATACACGAAAGGCGCCATAGATCAGAATATGTCCTATGCTCTCTAAAAATAAAAACTGTGAGGTTTACTAATCATACAAGGCATATAAACGTGTTGTATATCGTTTGAAAGGTATATAAAAGTACTATTACTGAAAAATAGATTCTATAAAATGTATATGAGAGGGTCCTCAAATCAAAAATATGTTCATTCTAAAATTCATAATTGTAGGTAACTAAAATTCAATGATTTCAGTGATACCAAAGTTGCAAAAGATTTTTGAAATAGTGCTTGATAACAAACAAAAACACAAAGTGTTTGGAGAAAGTACTTGTCATTAGCCTAGTGTTTAAGAGGATTAATCGCCCTACAATACTGGTAAATTTCAAAAAGTTCTGGGCACAAAATTATTTTTGTAAGAACTTTTCATCTTTACATATGTTATATGTTCAAATTTCAGGTATCTTTTTAAATTTTAAATAAAAGACATTAAATATGTGAAATTTTTATTGAAATCTAATGTACATTAGTTCCGATTAATAATGAAAAATAATGTTCTTCAAGTGACTTCCTCTGCTAGCTCGACAGGCTGTCAATCTTTTATTTTGAATAACTTTTTTGCATAATGATGTTTCAATTGGTGATATTTCCTCAATGATGTATGATGTTGTCTTTGAGGTGTTGAACAGTTTTTTCATGGCTTTTAAAGGTTTTATATTCGTTTATTCCAAAGCGATAAGGGTCACTTAACAGTATTTGTAATGTACTAAACCATAAATAAATTCAAAAATTTCAAAAAGTATATATATATTAATTATAAAAATTATTTTCAAGAAAACTGAAAAAAAAGAAGAAATTCAGTGCTGAGCCACAAGTTGCCCATCTCGGTTATATATCAAGTATTGTAGAAACTTACATATTCATCATGCTGGCCGTACAAAAAACAAAATAAAAATTCACAACAAAATCAGCGACTGCTGTGCAACATCACATCACAGAAAACCTGAAAGGAAAAAAATGTGCACACATTGGTGTACCGCACATTTATGAGTTTTTGTTGTTAATTTTTCTTTTTGTTATATTTTGTTGTAGTTATTGTGGATTTGCACACTAAAAGAAAAAACGTTTATCTTATGAGTTATTCATAGAAAATTAAAAATATTTAGATTTAGTTTCGTCAGCATTGAAGTGCATGTAGCATATATAATTTCAATGGAAATAAAAGAATGCACAATTAAATTTTACAACCGGAAGAAACTTGTGATCGAAGTCTTTTTAAAATTACATTATAGTAGGTGATTCCAGCCAAGTATTTCTCACCGTGTATCTTTTGAATTTTTTTTTTGTGCTTAAAGTTGTTCATTAAATGTAACCAATTTAAATGCTAAATTATTTGAAACTATACGTACTGGCTTTACCAAAGATGATTTGCTTCAAAGGAATACTCAAACATTAGTTTGATATATATGTATATGGTTTTGATATTCGCAATAAACTAGATAAATGAAATAAAGTTTTACTCATAAAAAGTGTCATTAAACTTAATAGAAAGACATTTTTCTTTTGGTAAACATATTGAAATGAAGCTTTTATAGAGCTTTAAAATTTGAAATATTTCATATTACTTTGAGCATAATATAAGAAATTTATGTGTGGTCTTTTCTCATAACTTTTTGTCAAAAAAATGGTTGACAATAAAATCTGGGAGTGTAAGCATAAGATTTCTTTGAGCATAAACAAAAAAAAAGTCCTTGATTAATGATAAAAATGTTGATAAATATGTAAAGTATTGAAAAGTCTCAAAATTTTGAAAAAGTCGAAAATGTTAAAGAGCAGAGCAATGTTGGGAATGTTCGAAAAATATTGACAAATTATGAAATATCAAAGATATTAAAAAATCAAAATTATTGAAAAGACTGAAAAAGTTGAAAAAATTTGAATAGATCGAAAAAAGGTAAGAAACTAAGAAGTTGAAAAATGTTTAACAAAATTGAAAAAGAGATTGAAAATGGTTGAATGAAATTTGAAAAAAGTTAAACAAGTCAAAAAAAAATTGAAAAGTTTGAATAAAATTGAAAAGGGTTGAACAAAATTGAAAAAGGTTTAGTAAGTTGAAAAATCGAACAAAGTTGAAGACGGTTGGAAAAAACTCATAAAAGTGAAATAAATTGAAAAGGGTTGAACGAAATTGAAAAAAAGGTTGAATAAGTCGCAAAAAGTTGAAAAGGTTGAATATATCGAAAAAAGTTTAACAAAATTGAATTAGATTGAATAGGGTTAAAAGAAATTGAAAAAAAATTGAATAAGTCATAAAAAGTTTGAATATATCGGAAGAAGTTTAACAAAATTGAACTAGATTGAATAGAGTTGAGCAAGAATGAAAAAGATTGAATAAGTCGAAAAAGTTTAATAAAATTGAAAAAGCTGAGCAAACCGAAAAAAGTTTAAAGAAATGTTGGAAACAAAAAATGAGAAAAGTGGAGTCAAAGTTGAAAAAAGTTGAAAAATTCGAAATAAATCGATAAAAGTTGAACAAAATTAAAAACGTTTGAATGGGGTTCAAAAAAATTTAACAATTGGTAAAAGGTTGAAAGAATTCTAAAAAAGTTGAAAAAGTGTCATTGACGCCTATGGCACGAGGGTCGTGAAGAAAATGTTGGATTATTTTAAGGCTTCCGCCATATTGGGTTAAGAATGACGTGACGTACCTTATCGTATTCTACTCGTCAAACCTATTCATTCGCTACTCAGGCCAAGCTGTGTGCAAAATTTTAGCTTGATTGAATACCGGGAAATGGATGATCATATGTCAAGCACAAAATTTGATCTACACAGGATAATGAGTGGCGGCTTAGCATCCAAGCTAGAAGCTATTAAGTAGCACTGGTGTGCCGTTTCAAAACCACATAAGTGACCCTACAAAACTGATAAGAAGATTGTCAAGAAATTTTAATTAGGACCCTGGTAACAATAAAAGTTATATCCAGTTAGTCCTGTTGAGATAGTTAAACAGCGATTCGATTTGAGTTACGGCCAATTCGCGGAGGTTGTTAAGGAAAGCTTGTCCTAGACACCCGAGGCTGATTCTGGCAAGAGCCGGGCAGATGCAGAGGAAGTGCTCAACAGATTCTTTCTCATTTACATACAGACAACTGCGGCAAAAAGGGTTGAATGGGATGCCCAATTTTTCAGCATGCTTACCGATAGTCCAGTGTCCAGTGCAAGTCGCGGTGATTCTCGCGATGTTTTTGCAACTCTTGGACAATAGGTCAGTGGTTTTTGAATTATTATATGATGGCCATATTGCTCTGGATGTTCTGCAGATCTGCAGGGATTCCCAGTTCTTAGCTGCCTCGGAAAGAAAGAGCGAGAAGACTTTTTTCTTAACTATATAAATCGGAGTATGCAGGAAATCTTAGGCTTCGGTTTCATCAAGGGAGGAACCGTGCTTTGCTCGTCAGCCCTTTCATTACCCTCAATGTTCCTATGGCCTGGAACCCATATGAGGGTTATGTCGAGCTGACGTGGTGGTTTAAAAAGTACATTTCTATTCAAATAATTGATATCTATTAAACTAAAAGTATTATCTTTATGCGCTTTTTTTATTTAAAGATTTTGCAGCTGAGTTATATGACTTAAAAACAGTAGGAAAAAAATTCAAAATTCGCAATTTTTGGCTTAAATTCAAGAAAATACTGGTGGGATAGAGTACTAAGGCTGCTGGACTTAGATTCAGCATATCAAAACCATATCGTATGATTAGTGATACTCACAAAATTAGAACATTTTTTGCAGCTGAATTAAATGAAGATATCAAGCAGTCAATTTTTTTAGATTTTTTTTTGCAAAAATTCAAAGAACCACCCTAATGTTTACACATCAAACAAAAAAACTTTATATATTTTTCTCTGTATTGACGTGGAAAATCTAGAAAATCATCTCTAATAGTTACGAAAATAAACACGAACAAAATATTATAATCACAAGTGTGAAAAATTACAGCTAAACTAAAATTTCATGACTGTTAAATGCCGAACGAAGTTCTCCTCACGTACCTATTGCACTTCTATACAGATTGATTAAAATCTATTGAGCGTTAAATGTGTAAATCAATTTTGAACAGACAAAGCGTTGTCATAATTTATGAGATATTTTAATAGTTGCGGAAAGTTTGAACTTTTTATGGAAATTCAAATGCAAATTTTTGTAGAGTACATCTTTAGACAGGATACCTTTTTAATGTACTTTCGTATGATATATTGTTGTTGGAGCTTTGCTGCCGGTGCTCTTGAATACATTTAAGATAACTGTCAGCAGTCATCAGTTACGCGTCATTGGTATACGATGTTAACGAATGATAACTGACGCACTACAGTGGAACAAATATATAGACGGACAGCTATACTGACATGCGGAATAATAGTTGCTAATAATAGCTTGCTACATGTAAATTAATGCTAATTGCTGCCGTTGAATTTTTTACTTGTAAAGGGAATTTTTTTTTATGCAGACGTAGTAAAGAGTAGGTGCAAAAATTGGAGCACACAATAAAGGGGAAATGATGTTGCATGTCATGACGTTCAGTGTTAAAAGCTTAGTGCTAAGAAATATATTGATAGGGAGCTTAAAAAAAATAGTGAAGGAAAATAAAATGAATAAGTCAGCGCCTAAGGCATTAACACCTTAAGTGCTAATTTTTGTTGTTACATTAAATCGTTGCATTTTTACTTGTCATTCGTATGAAAAGATTTATTTTTTAGTAACTTTTAGTAGTAGAAAATAAAATGAAATAAAATAAAATAAAATAAAATAAAATAAAATAAAATATAATAAAATAAAATAAAATAAAATAAAATAAAATAAAATAAAATAAAATAAAATAAAATAAAATAAAATAAAATAAAATAAAATAAAATAAAATAAAATAAAATAAAATAAAATAAAATAAAATAAAATAAAAAAAATAAAATAAAATAATATAAAAGTGTTTCCAAAATCAGATTCAGTTACGAAATTTTATTTGGCATCTTCAATTACATTCGTCGGCATTCCGGACGATATCGCTGCCATTTCGGCTCGAATGTTATCTTTCAGCTCTTCTATGGTCTTTGGGTTGTTGGCATCAACTCCACTCCTCAAAAATTCCCACAAATAAGAACACCCTTGCAGTCAACTCCGGAGATCCTGATGGTAGGTAAATATCGCTAATTTTCGACATCACAAGTCCCGGAAACTTATGAAGCAAAAAGTCCATTGTTAAGAGCGCATTGCAGCATGTCACGCCATCTTGTTGACATCAGAAGTCTTGCGGTAACACAAAGAGTCTGAACCGTTGTAAAGAAGAGTCAAATGATGTTTTTGCAGGAAACACCGGTCCAAAAGTCAAATTTTCATCGTGTAATGGAGTTAAAAAAAAATATATTGAAAAGTTTAATAACTCCTTAAAAATAATGAATTGATATACATAGTATAGTAATGGCAAATGCGTCAGTTCCAACCCATTAAGTACTTCAAATAGAAAACTGTCAAAATGTTGTTACTACCAAAACTAAAAAACAAAAAAACTTTGCCTTTTTCCTACATAAGATCTTTTGTCTTTCATCTGTAATCTTTATATTGATGTTCTTATGACACGCATACAAAAGTACTACCCAACATACATTTTTCCATATCCTAATCCAACTAAGCTGCTGCATAAGAAGCTGGAAAAAAGAAACAAAAAATAAGTTTTCTTGCGGTTTTAATGCAGGGTTAAGAGGAATATGATATTGCAAAGAGACACAAGGCCAGTACTTAAGCTTACAGCTATGTTGCTCATTCTCAAGCTCATCATCGCTATGTATCATCTTCATATCCTTTGCTATGTATTAATATTCCGTCATGGTGGAAATGGTGAAAAAAGAAACATTGAAAATCTGCTAACAATTTATGTAGTCAAGAAGCTGTAGCTGCCATAAATTGAAAGCAATAAATTACTTTCTAGAAGCTTTCTTTGTCTATTTGTGGTGATTTCTCATGCATAGGGTGTTATCTTAAACACATTTTTATTGGAACATGGTAATATCATTATTTTGCATGAAAACAATTTAAAGTTCAATATTTTAAATAATTTATGCTAATCTTCCATAAATGACAGCGTGCAACAAAATGTCTCCGATGATCCAAACACTTCAATACTTGCGTGATAACAATTTTGTCAGGAATCGATAAATTTAGTTCTCATCAACATTTGCCTCAACGGCAGCATTTTTTTTGTTACTTCGAGCGGATCTTTATTTTACTGGCACGCGAACTTTGTGCAATGAAAGATTACTAAAAGTAGCCACAGTTCGAGGAAAAGTTTATTATGGCGACCATAAATTGTAAGAAATGCACGATAAGTTGCAATAAAATAACAATTGTTTTTGATAAAAAAACAGCATTGTACAGGCGTGGGTCTTTCCATGATTAAATTACAAATTATACTGAATACAGTAAGTTTCGCAATTTAATCATGAAAAGACCTCAAACAACGCTTCGAAATTTTTTAATTTTTTTTTATCAAAATAATCGTTATTTTATTGCAACTTATCAGTAAGTTTCACAATTTAATCATGAAAAGACACATGCCTCAACAACGCTTCGAAATTTTTTAATTTTTTTTATCAAAATAATCGTTATTTTATTGCAACTTATCGTGCACTTCTTACAATTTATGGTCGTCATAATCGAATTAATGTGCTCACTTTATGTTGAACTATAAGAAAGATAAAATACGAACAAAGTGACAATCAGGGACTGTAAATAATCGTTATTTTCTATAATTAAAGTCAAAAAAATCACAATGAAGGAAAAGTCGAAATGTGAGTTTGAGTATACAGATGAATTTCTTTTGATGAGAAGCCTAGATATATGACATGATTTTTAATTATTCGATTTTTATTTTTTCGATCAAAAATACCTGTTATATCGGATTTCTATTTTTTTCGATCATAAATAATCGTTATTTTGGATTTTTATTTTTTCGATCAAAAATAATCGTTAACTTTAATTTCTATTTTTTTCGATCAAAAATAATCGTTATTTTGAATTTTTATTTTTTTGATCAAAAATAATCCCTATTATGGATTTTTGTTGTTTTTTAGATCAAAAGTATTTTTTTTTAATGAATTTTTATGTTTTACAAGGAGACCACCATGTTGCGGCGTCACCGAATTGGCTAAAATTGTCACTGACAATAATATTGCTGCCGTTCAGGCTAGTTTTGATGAATACCCAAATTAGTCGAATCCAAGGCGTTTTCAACATTTAGCAGTTTCATCCACAACGACATTTTTTACATCTTTACTTAAAAATTATTGTTAAGGAAATCATCTTTTCTAATAAGGCACAGATGTCCATCTCTCAGAAACGGTAAATGAGCAAAATTGTCTAAAGCTAATCCATCAATTACTTATTCACAAGGAATTTTTACATTCTATAAAAGTAAACATTTTGTGTACTTTGCGGCGAGAGTTAGTTGGAGTAAGGAGTTACAGTTTATAGTGAGTGGTACAGATTGATGATAACGAAATTTTTACAATGTATTGAAAGATATTGATTTAACAAAGATATGGTTTCACATATGGTGCCATACATCGATTTATTGTGGGTATAATCTCATGAATTGCTGATTTCGAATGACCTCCAATAAATTTTGATTTATCTTCTTTTTGTGAGGTTATTTAAATTCATAGGTCCATAACAATAAACCTGCCATAATTGATGCATTGCATATTGAATGCCGAATTCGTGATATGAAGCCTGATTTTTTTTTAATTAAGCGGTTGCAAATCGAACCCATCGTATTTGCTGCTGTACGAGAAGCAGGGGCGGCCATTTGAATGATTTTCTTTTAAAACTACGATTGCTCGATAGTATGAGATGTTATTTTAGAGTGTCGTAGTTTTAGTTTACATCTACACTACTTATATAAAATTGCTTACATGAAAATGGTTTGTAACGCTTTGGCGTAAAACATACTGAACCGATTTTAATAATTTCATTTTTAAGCCAAAATATTGGTGCTAAAGAAGATTACTGCATACTATAAGTTTTTTAATTTTTTTCAATTAAGACACTCACACAATAATTGTTGTTTGATTTTTTGTTGCTGATGCATATGCTGCTTCTTGAGTTCTGTCCTGTTATTGTTTTTTTTTTTCATTTGTACCGCTTGTATTTGGTTTCGAAGTTTGAAAAACAAACTCTCTTTCAATTGTTTTTTTTTGTGACTTTTGAACAAAGAATATACATAGAATGAGATGTTAAGAGAGTATTTTCATTATGAAAAAAAAAAACAACTAATGGAAAACTCTTAATATTAAGACAAAATTCAAAATTTAAATTCAATTTAAGGTTAACTCAAAAGATATCTGTTACTATGAGTATGAAAAGTGGTTTTAAAACAATTTTCTATAGCAACATTGAAATTATTCTTTAAAATTAAAAAAATCTAAAATTCATCAACATCAAATACAACAAGACTTACAGGAAACATTATGATAATTTACTTTTCACTTTAGACATAAAAAAAAGTCAAAATGATGCAAAAAACCAGCCCCCAACAATTTAAAATGTTGAAATTTGTAAATTTGAACAAATTGTAGTGGGTCATTTATTCATTCATTCATTCATTCGTTTGCACAAATGACTGCAATTGTGAGAACTTTAAGATAAATAAAACAAAATCAGCAACAATTTACGCTAACAAGAAAAATAAGCAAGAAAATTGATTTAAACAGAAAGATTAGCAACGAGATGTTGCTGATGATGATGATGATGATGATGATGATGATGATCATGATGATGATAGTGATAATGTGAGGAAAATGTGTAAAGCAAAATTAAATATTTATTTTATTATTTATGATATCATTCGTAAGTTTGGGAGGTTAAGAGCAACACTATGAGAAGAGCAGCTACAACAACAATAACAAAAAGCACCAACATCTGAAATCTAGAACTAGAGCAACAACAACAGCAGCAGCAGCAGCAACAAAAAAAAACAAGACACAAGTGTCAGCAACTTAAATTGAGCAGGGACAAACAGCAACGGCAACAGCAGTCGGCGGTCAATCAATGACTGACAGTCATTTGCACTAACAGGCGCAGCAACTGGCAATGCTAATCAAAATCAAAAAAAAAAAACAAAAGCAACAACTATAACAAGAAAAGTAATAACAACAATAGCAACATTAAATGTATAGCTGAAATAGATTTTAAGCGAATTCTTACTCAAGAGAACAAAATTATTAGATTTTTGAATGAATTTTTTTCTTATATTGTCTTCAAATATTTTATTTGTATGAAAATCACCCACTATACAATGCTATTAATAAAAAGAGGATAATGAAAAGGTTAAAAATTTTGGAATTAAAATAGAACCAACATTAATACTTTTTTTTTGATATTTTTAAATGCAGGAAAATACAAAATCTCGAGATAGATTGCATTCTAACTAAAAATATATTTTTTAAAAAAAAAACGAAAAGAAAACGTTTTCACTGCTAAACTTATGGACCGATTTTTATGAAATCCGGCACAAATATAAATTGAACCTTGAGGTAAAGTTTTTGTTTTAGAGTGGACGGTGCCACGCTCCGCATAGGAAAAAATGTTTTCACAACTAAATTAATGGAAGAAATTTTATCACGAAGGTCTTTAAGGACAGCCGAGCATACGAGTGCGGATCAATAAGTTCGTGACTTTTCGAACTTGCCTGATAGTTACATAAAATGCAACACTGCTCCCATCATGTACCACCTGTTCAATGCATGCAACCTCCTGGATTTTTGTAAAAGTGAAAAAAGTGAATTTGAGCACTTGATAAAACATTATGAAATAATTTTCGATATGGTGTTGGTCGATCGGAGAGTGAATGTGTGTGAGATTGTTGATGCCATAGGCATTTCATATGTGTGCCGCGTTTGCTCCATAAACGCAATCGTGAGACGTATGGAGTCTCAATGGCAAAATTCCATGGATTGGGCTATGAATAGTTACCTCGTCCGCCATATTCTCCGGATTCAGCCCCCACTAACTATTTCATATTTCCAAATCTAAAAAAATAACTCGGTGGAAAGAAATTTAGCTCCAACGATGAAATTATTGCTCAAGCAAATGCCTGTTTTGAGGACCTCGACAAATCCTATATTTTGGAAGAAAAAAAAAATAGGAGAAACGTTGAACTGAGTGTATTGAGCTAAAACGATAGAGACTATGTTAAAAAATAAAAACTTTTTTTATTAAAAAAACTGTGTTTCATTCAAAAAGGAATGGATTTATTGATCCACCCTCGTAACACACTATATAATAAAAACACTTTTTACACGAAGGCGGGAGAATTTGTAACTTCTCATTGAAGAAAACATTCAAGTTATCATAGCGCGAAGGCTTTCCAAGAATATACAACCAAACTTAACAACGTGCCAAAATCGGTTTTAAGATCAAAAGTGGAAATATGAGCATGATGAATTATATAAAAGCAAGAAGTGTTAAAATATCGTCAATATAAAAGCTGTGGTGTTTGAATACGTAAGCAAAAGAGACATCGATGAAGATAGAAAAAGCGATAAAGATATTGATAGAGATGAAGGCAGACATAGAGCTATATGGCAGTGGTGGAAAAAAAACAAAATTTCTTTCATCTAAAAAATTGTATTTTACATCAGAAAAACCCAACCAATATTTTTAAGTTCAAACTGAAGTCGATACCTGTTCTTTTCTAAAGTTACACTAATATACATTTTAAAAAAGCTCCATTTCGCCGCGCCTCAAACCTTTAGGACGGCCACCCTAGCTACGCTACTGATATAAGGGCAATCTTTGCTAAAATAAAAGCAGCTGAGCCATGAGGACTTTACTGATATTCTTTTTTTGTGGATTATATTTCAGTATGTATTTGATGATTTATCATAAAACGTTTTTAGGCTACAATTTTTTAAAATACATTATGAGATTTAATTTTTAAAATATAATTTTATCTCTATGAATTCAACGTTACAAAGAAATTTGATAGAGTGTTAGGAAAAAGTTGGTATTTTAAAAAAGTTTTTTATTCGATTTTTATTCATTATAGGGTAAATGATATATTGGATTATACTCGAAAATTGGCGATAAATCAAATTTTGTTATTTTAAATTGTTTTATATTTCGAACAATTTTTTTTGGTACTCATAGCGTGGATATTTACGGAGATAAGAAAATATTTAATTTAAAAATATTATTTATTTTAAAATATTTGATTTTTAAAAAATTTAACTCTGGGGCGAAGCAGGACCGAATGTGACAATTTTCCCGTGGCATTATTTCACTAATACTCTATAATTCCGATAACAAACAAATTGCGTTCGAAAAAGCTGCTTGCGGATTAAATTCTTTGTTCCCCAGTGTCATTGTTTATATTTACTTTATTGATGTGCTTTATTGCTGTTTTGTTGTTGTTATTTTTATATCTTTACTCTTGTTATTATTTTATGGTTGCCTTAGGTAATTGGTGTTGTTGTTTTCGGTGTTGCTTTCGATGTTATTAAATTTTTCGCTATACTTTTTCTCTTACCTCATTTAAACATTTTTATGAAGTTTAATTCTTTTGCATACTTTTTTTGTTGTATAATTTATTTTTTTTATTGTGCTGTCCGTTCTTTTCTCGCTTCCTTCTTGTTTAATTTAAAATTATTATACTTTTATTATTTAATTATTTGTGCTTAACTGTTTACGCCCAAGCCCATTAAATTTGTGTGTTTATTTTCCCAAACCATTATTAAAAATTGCTGCTTTGCTGTAGTAAAAAGTTTTTATTGCTTTATTCTTGTCAAAGCAATAATTTGACCAAGTTCAAAAGCCAGCAAATTATTTTATTGTAGAGAAAGACTTGCTTGCGCTTACTAACCGAAATTTTATTTAAAAAATATTTTAATGTTACGGTCGTTCTACAGACTAAGTGAGATAAATATTGCATGCTTTTAGGGGCATGATTCGCTCTTTACTTTAAGGCTTATTCAAAACATAGAAAAACAAAAACAGTCGTTTTGGAGCAGTTGTCTTCAATCTGTGCTCTGCGATATATTTTTGGGGCTTATAAATGCAATATAGGTCAGCTCAGTAGCAAAAGCTCTTGAACCATTTCGATGGATGAAGGTCGAAGTCAACTCGAAGTAATTGAAAAAATGGACTTAGATCCGACTTTTTACGAATTTCTTTTAAAAAATTTGATTCAAGAAATATCAAGCAATTCTTGTGAAAAATTTCAGCGATGCGGAATTGTGCCATATCACTGAAATGCTCTTTGTTGGGATTTTAATATTTATTCAAGCAATAATTTTGTAATTAATACATGAACGCCTGCCTTGTCCATTGCCCAAAATTCTGGATGAATAAAATATTAATTTTAGGCAACGTATTGAATATCGTTTGAAAGAAAATTCGAAGCACTTTTGTGTAGTAACTATGAGCTTATTTGCTACACTGAGAAAAAGAGTACATTTCATTGAAACAAATTTATTTGTAAACCAGATTTTAAAAATATTTATTATATTTTACCTAAATAACACCGCAGTACATCAGAGCGCTGAAGTTAAATACTACTTTGTATAAAGCTATTATAATACCTATATGGTCATACGGAATCCAACTGTGGGACAACGCAAGCTAATCAAATATAGAACTATTGCAGAGGTCTCAGTCAAAAATACTTCGCACTATTTCCGACGCACCTTGGTATGTCAAGTATATGAACATATACCAAGAACAAAAAGCGATCATATCAACTAAAACTACAGCAACATCTACCATATGTATATTAGGGTGTTTAAAATGACTCGTTAGCGGCCAGATGACCCTGTTAGGTTTTCTCCATAAAACCATAAATAATATCTCGTTTTAAACGCTGTTCCATGTCCTATAGAACCCATTTAGTTTGTTAGGAGCACCGTCAAGAATGCGTACTCAGTGACCAGATGATCAAGTTGTGGTTTTGCAATAAACTTACATGATAAACTCTAATATGTATGTAATAAAAATCAGAAACTGCATCAATATTTTAAATTATTGGAAACGTTGTTTTATCTTCTATTGCGTCCATCTAGACTGGTTCGTGCATCCAGCATAGTTTGGAAATGATGGGCAATTCTATTTTGTTACTATCAAAATCTCTTTCTGCGTCGTGTTAACATTTATCTGTTAATATTCTGTGTTAAGACTCTGTTAATTTAGATGGTTTGTAATTTAACTTCACGCTTTTGATAGGTGGTGCTGCTGCCAAGCCAGCCACGACGTCTATGGGAATAAAATATTATTCTATGAAGAATCAAAAAGTTTCCCGTTTTTTTATAAAGTACAAAAATTTAATTAAAACACAGCCCACTCTATATTAATCAGAATAAATAAATATACGTGTTTTATAAAGGTTTTTCAAATTGAGGTATCTTTTTAGATTTTAAATAAAAGAAATCAGATATTTTAAATCTGTATTTATTTTTATTGAAAACACAGGCCCATCAAAAAAATATTTGTGTTCTGAGTCTTGGATGCCAATTCAGTGAATATTTTTTTTTCAAAAAACTATGTCTGAGATCTTAAAGTACAAGTCTTCTTCTTTCAAATGCCGTTGAGTCTTTTGAAATATCTTGTTTTTTTCGCCGAGTCATCGCATTTTGAAATCATTTTATATACAAATGTCCCTAATGAGTTTTCAGGTATAGGAATGAGTCACAAACATGCAAATTTCAATATTCAATATTAAAAACAAAACTTTACAGTAAAAAACATTTAAAATTTACTGATTATTTCTTTTAGATGCAACGTGGCGTATGTGTAACCTTAAATGACAACAGAAATTCGCCAGTCGTCGTAAGCCCCAATTACAAGGTAAATCAATTTTAAGTGGCTCCAACTTTTGTAAAAATAAAGATAAATTAATAATTCAAACACAGTTGTTAAGTTGAAAAAATTTTGAAATTTTAGAAAATAAAATAAATTTATAAAACACTTTGTGATGATTACGAATTAGAGCTAAAAATAAAATATCGATCAGATGTGTGCTACATAAATTTCGGGAAAACTTTTAATGCCATGATTTAAGTCCTTTGAAAATTGGATTTATATAAATTTATATTAAATTTTTCCTTTCCTGTCCTCTCCTCCGGAAGGCCACCATGTTTGTATGAGAAGTATAATGTATGTTAGTAGAGAAACAGCGTTGACTAAATGGGATGGCATTTCGATAAAAACCTAAGCAGAGTTAATTGAAATGTTTATAAATTTTAAATTCCAAGTTTCTAATTAATTTACCTCTTATTTCCTTTAACAAAATTACAAAAAAAAATCTTTGATGATTTGGTACTGCAGTTAAATCAAAACTATTAAAAACTTGCTGTGAGTACCTAGTTATATACTACGTTTAATGAGCTAAAAATATGCAAAATAATGAAACATTTTTCAGGGACGTGTGCGAAATAAAGATTTCTAGTCATGGATTGTTTGCGGTAACAATTAAACAATGCGCAGTTTATTTCTATACAAATGACCACGCTCGCTTTTGTTATGATACTCGTCATTCTTATGTTTCTATTAGGATGTTTGAACCATTGTAGTAGAAAACAAACTTGATAAAAAATGTAAGTTATGTTCCATTTTGTAGTGATAAAATAAAATTTTTTTTCTTTAAAATATAGGTTGAGAAACTAACGCCTTAAGGAAGAAGTTTTACTCCTCCTTTCTAATTAGTTTTAATTGCATCTATTAACGAGTTAAAACATTGATCTTGATAAGTACCAAGCCATCAAAATGATGGTCAGCTGCCAGATAATCTTGTTTGGTTTTCTAGAAATCTTTATTTCGCACACGTCCCTGAAAAGTGTTTCATTATTTTGCATATTTTAAGGTCATTAAATGTAGTATAAAACAAGGTACTCACTAGAAGTTTTCAATAGTATTGCCATTGCCATAACTATAGTACCAAATTATCAAAATTTTTATGAAATGTCATCGCATTTAGTCAACGCTGTTTCTCTACTAACATACATTATACTTCTCATACCAACATGGTGGCCTTCCGGAGGAGAGGACAGGAAAGGAAAAATTTAATATAAATTTATATAAATCCAATTTTCAAAGGACTTAAATCATGGCATTAAAAGTTTTCCCGAAATTTATGTAGCACACATCTGATCGATATTTTATTTTTAGCTCTAATTCGTAATCATCACAAAGTGTTTTATAAATTTATTTTATTTTCTAAAATTTCAAAATTTTTTCAACTTAACAACTGTGTTTGAATTATTAATTTATCTTTATTTTTACAAAAGTTGGAGCCACTTAAAATTGATTTACCTTGTGACTGGGGCACACGACGCCTGACGAATTTCTGTTGTCATTTAAGGTTACACATACGCCACGTTGCATCTAAAAGAAATAATCAGTAAATTTTAAATGTTTTTTACTGTAAAGTTTTGTTTTTAATATTGAATATTGAAATTTGCATGTTTGTGACTCATTCCTATACCTGAAAACTCATTAGGGACATTTGTATATAAAATGATTTCAAAATGCGATGACTCGGCGAAAAAAACAAGATATTTCAAAAGACTCAACAGCATTTGAAAGAAAAAGACTTGTACTTTAAGATCTCAGACATAGTTTTTTGAAAAGAAAATATTCACTGAATTGGCATCCAAGACTCAGAACACAAATATTTTTTTATGGGCCTGTGTTTTCAATAAAAATAAATACAGATTTAAAATATCTGATTTCTTTTATTTAAAATCTAAAAAGATATCTCAATTTGAAAACCCTTTATAAAACACGTATATTTATTTATTCTGATTAATATAGGGTGGGCTGTGTTTTAATTAAATTTTGGTACTTTATAAAAAAACGGGAAACTTTTTGATTCTTTTTAGAATAATATTTTATTCCCATAGACGTCGTGGCTGGCTTGGCAGTAGCACCACCTATCAAAAGCGTGAAGTTAAATTACAAACCATCTAACTTAACAGAGTCTTAACACAGAATATTAACAGATAAATGTTAACACGACGCAGAGAGAGATTTTGATAGAAACTAAATAGAATTGCCCATCATTTCCAAACTATGCTGGATGTGCACGAACCAGTCTAGATGGACTCAATAGAAGATAAAACAACGTTTCCAATAATTTAAAATATTGATGCAGTTTCTGTTTTTTAGTACATATTA
Organism: Meiosimyza platycephala; assembly: GCA_963662105.1. Lineage (NCBI taxonomy): Eukaryota > Metazoa > Arthropoda > Insecta > Diptera > Lauxaniidae > Meiosimyza > Meiosimyza platycephala. The sequence continues at coordinate 99,186,842 of OY759208.1, read as the reverse complement.
GAGTTTATCATGTAAGTTTATTGCAAAACCACAACTTGATTATCTGCTCCTAACAAACTAAAACTAAACTATAGGACATGGAACAGCGTTTAAAACGATATATAATTTTAGTGGCGTTTCTTTCTTTCAACATATGAATTTCTTTGCCAAAATTGGTGAGTTTTATGGAGAAAACCAAACAAGATTATCTGGCAGCTGACCATCATTTTGATGGCTTGGTACTTATCAAGATCAATGTTTTAACTCGTTAATAGATGCAATTAAAACTAATTAGAAAGGAGGAGTAAAACTTCATCCTTAAGGCGTTAGTTTCTCAACCTATATTTTAAAGAAAAAAAATTTTATTTTATCACTACAAAATGGAACATAACTTACATTTTTTATCAAGTTTGTTTTCTACTACAATGGTTCAAACATCCTAATAGAAACATAAGAATGACGAGTATCATAACAAAAGCGAGCGTGGTCATTTGTATAGAAATAAACTGCGCATTGTTTAATTGTTACCGCAAACAATCCATGACTAGAAATCTTTATTTCGCACACGTCCCTGAAAAATGTTTCATTATTTTGCATATTTTTAGCTCATTAAACGTAGTATATAACTAGGTACTCACAGCAAGTTTTTAATAGTTTTGATTTAACTGCAGTACCAAATCATCAAAGATTTTTTTTTGTAATTTTGTTAAAGGAAATAAGAGGTAAATTAATTAGAAACTTGGAATTTAAAATTTATAAACATTTCAATTAACTCTGCTTAGGTTTTTATCGAAATGCCATCGCATTTAGTCAACGCTGTTTCTCTACTAACATACATTATAGTTCTCATACAAACATGGTGGCCTTCCGGAGGAGAGGACAGGAAAGGAAAAATTTAATATAAATTTATATAAATCCAATTTTCAAAGGACTTAAATCATGGCATTAAAAGTTTTCCCGAAATTTATGTAGCACACAATTGATCGATATTTTATTTTTAGCTCTAATTCGTAATCATCACAAATTGTTTTATAAATTTATTTTATTTTCTAAAATTTAAAAATTTTTTCAACTTAACAACTGTGTTTGAATTATTAATTTATCTTTATTTTTACAAAAGTTGGAGCCACTTAAAATTGATTTACCTTGTAATTGGGGCTTACGACGACTGGCGAATTTCTGTTGTCATTTAAGGTTACACATACGCCACGTTGCATCTAAAAGAACTAATCAGTAAATTTTAAATGTTTTTTACTGTAAAGTTTTGTTTTTAATATTGAATATTGAAATTTGCATGTTTGTGACTCATTCCTATACCTGAAAACTCATTAGGGACATTTGTATATAAAATGATTTCAAAATGCGATGACTCGGCGAAAAAAACAAGATATTTCAAAAGACTCAACGGCATTTGAAAGAAGAAGACTTGTACTTTAAGATCTCAGACATAGTTTTTTGAAAAGAAAATATTCACTGAATTGGCATCCAAGACTCAGAACACAAATATTTTTTTGATGGGTCTGTGTTTTCAATAAAAATAAATACAGATTTAAAATATCTGATTTCTTTTATTTAAAATCTAAAAAGATATCTCAATTTGAAAACCCTTTATAAAACACATATATTTATTTATTCTGATTAATATAGGGTGGGCTGGGTCATTTTTATAGAAATCGGCTGCGCATTGTTTTATTGTTCCATGACTAGAAATCTTTATTTCGCACACGTCCCTGAAAAGTGTTTTATTTTGCATATTTTACGCTTATCAAAGGTTTTTCCAATTGAAATTAAAAAACTTTGCAATCTATTTCTGCTTCTACCATCGTAAAAAAAGGAATATTTAAAATACAATATAATATAATTAAAAATTCTTTAATAAATATTTATTTGGATTTACAAAGTTCATTGAAGAGACGTGTTTTATTTTAAGAAAAATAAAGATTTCGTAAAATTTCAACGAAATCGGACATAAACTCTGTCCGCGCCGTTTACAGGTTTGTGATAGGAAGCTTGTGAGACAACTATGTTTATTTTAAGCTAAAATATAGGCAAAAAAAAATAAAATCCATCTCCAAAACTTTGAAAATACATAGATGTACGCACATTGGTATTTGAGTAGCAATTAACATTGAAAAGGTGGCAAATCTGTTTAAATTGGAATATATTTTGACCCCTCATATAGGAATTGTAATTTTAGTTGCTATAAACTTTGCAGTTTAGTTGGAGAACTAACTAAATTCCTTCGAATGAATGGATCCTTTTATATTTTTTTTTCATGATCAATAATTGTATTCGTCGAATTCTGAAAATTTGGCAGCGTAGGAACATTTTTAATTTCGAATAACTGACCAGATGCTTCCAAGATTCGATTTCAAATCAAATCATTAAGCAAAAATGGAAATCTGTTTCTGTCTATATTTTTACAGCGAAACAAGATTGTACTCTCTGTTTTTGTCACCCAGAGCATTAGTTATAAAATTATTAGGACCAACTGAATCAGCTGTCATAAAAAAAAGAAATATCGCAATAAATTAGGCACTAGGCACTAACGTTATACAGTAAATAATTTGGGCCAAAATTTAATTTTTGGTTTTCGATTTATGATTTTTTTTGGGCCACATTTGATTTTATATGAAATAAGGTCATAATTTTGAGCAAAAGTTCAATATTTTGTCGCGCATTTTTGAGTAATTTTTCTTACACCCGAAATTATCGAATAGCTGCAGAAAAAAGAATTTCAAAGCTTTGCCTTACACATTTTTCTTAACTCTTAAAAAAAATGCTTCATAGAATTTATTTCTACATCATCTCAAAGCATTTGCGCTTAGCACAGATTACAGCAATTTGCATTACTCATACAATTTAAGTAAGAAATTTTCAAAGAAAAAATGTTCCCTCATTTTTCTTTATCTTTTGTGTTGCTACATTTCGGATTTGGAATGTATTTACTCTGCTAGACAAATAACAAATCCTGCATTTCATCGTGTTTATTGCTACTGATTTTGAACTTCAGAAGGAAAATAAATAAAACGTTGCTATAAAATGTGAAAAGATAAACGTGGAAGTGCATAAGAACCAAAGAAGCAAAGAAATCTACAACTCGAGTGCAAGGTTAAAAATGTTGTCTGTCTTGGAAATTTGCTTTTAATGCGAAAAAAATTCAGTTTTTCTATGTTTTTATTTTGAGCTTTTGTGCTGCGGCATGTTAAAAAGACTTAGTGCTAAAATAAATAGTGCAGTGGTGGCCACGTGTAATGTTGCCACGTTTTTATGGTATTTTTCTAAGTAGAAAGTTTTATTTTATTGAATTCAACTGACGTGACCTTATACACCAGTTATTTAGAACCTAGCTTTTGAGAACCTAGAAAATTGGGCTTAAGATTGAGTAATAGCGCAACATGAAAAAGCGTCTTCAAAATGGTTTTTATATGCGTCGTCAAAAACGTATTCGAAAACGCAAATTTTTGGATTAATGTGCGAACCTTCGCTTTCGATAGGATTGTAAGTACGTCAAACGATTACGAATACGAAATTTCCTTTCATAAATAATTCGCAATTTGGATCAAATTCTAAGCGATGATTTATGGCGGTATTGGTGCCGGCAAATATTTTTTATTAAAAGTCATGCATTGAGACCTTAAAATATTAACAAATAATTACGAAATAAACAACGAAAGACTTTAGCGCTCTATTGATGGAAACATTAACGCAAATAGGCTAAGCTAGCAGTTATCACGCTATCAATAAAAATATTTCTTGTGTGGATTTTGGTACAGGGTGTATCGAAATATAGTAATCAATTAGGCTATCGACGTCCACAAAAACGTAAGAAAACTTAAAAAATTAATATCTTTGCTGATAACTTTAATAAAAACTTTTATTGAATTATATTCACTTTCACGTAAGACTGCCACGCCTATCTGTCTGGGCTGTGTGTGATAGTTTTTCGATTATATTTTTTTTTACTTATAACCTTGCACATGGTGGGAGCAAAAAAGTAAAAATTCTACTTTACTTGCATTAAAGTATCTACGCACACTTGTTCACATCCACCCACTTTAAGTCTTAGAATTAAGGGGGATCAACCCCCTTCAGTACCCTTCTTTTATAGTTTGAATGAGAGACATTTACTCATAAAAGTGTGCGCTTTTGTATGTTGGTATATCTACATCCGTTTTACTTTTATGTGTGTGTATGCACAAGCGTACGTTTGCATGTATGCGTACGTTTGCCTATGAATGAACTTTTTAATTGTTTCTGCATGAAAAATACTTGAAACGTTTGTTTTTTTTTTTTTGTTGCTGTTTACAGGTAAGCAACTTTGAATTGAATGAAACTTGGCAGTGAAAAAGTGCTTATGTGTGGGCTGTATATATGTACAAAATAAACTTTTTGTTGGCTTTCATTTGATTACACTTACACATACATGTAAAAGTAATACTTGCTTTGTTGAAACTAGCAAAAGAAAAAAAAGTCACATAAAAAAAAACCATAAAATAAACCGCTTTTGAGCGTTAAAAGCATTAAATAAAAAAAATGTTAAGCTAAATCAATGAAAAAGCTTACATGTGTTAGTCTATGTCTATGTGGCCACAAATTTGAATTATGAATAGATTTGGTGATATGGCTTAAAACTTAAATATAATATGAAGCTACAATAGATAAGGTAAGGTTCAGTTGGCGACTATATAGTCTCACATCACAGGTATTCATTCATTCAGGGACTCTCTGCTTAGTAAATTTGGTTTCTTCCATTATTTAGGCGGTTATTGCCGCATTTAATTTATTACTATCAATTAGTTTGATTTTTGTTAGTTTCTTCATGGATATGAAAAATTATTGATTGAAGTAAACAAGTATTATTCTAGTAACTATTCTTTGCCAAGGTAGAGTAAGAGTAGAAAAAAGTATTCCTTGGTCTTCTTTTCGTCGTGTTCATGTAAATTTCTGCAGCAGTTGCTGGTTATTATAGCAAAATCGATCTTGTTTTCATAAAGATGTTTAACCGGATTGATATAAAATATATCATATTCAAATTTCAGCCGATTCAAATATTAAGAAAATGGCTAAAAGAAACAGCTAAGACTTTCAATGGGCTATTGTGCCTAAATATTATCACACCGTAGAACAGTGATTATTTGGCGCAGGATTTAAGAGTTGATTTTGGCTAATTTCAGTCTACGCAATACGCATATAATATGATATCCGATCAAGTTCTTATGAAATATGAGGTCAAACATGTTAAGAATTGCATTTTTGGTCAATTTCATGCATTTTAATTAGAAACAGAGGAATTTGTTTTTCATTTTGTACGACATCTTCTTGCCTTGTGGCCTTGTGGCGCAAGGGTAGTGTACTGAGCCTACAACCCAGAAATCCCGGGTTCAATTCCCGATTCAGGCATGGTAATATACTTTCCATATTTCCTAATTTTCCTTTCTTTCCAATTATTTCCTTCTCGTCTCCTTCTAGAGGTTTTTTCCAGCTCTAACCAAATAAGCACCACATTGAGTATTTGAGCTGTGGTAAAAAATGTACATTATATTGGGAAAGCATCAATATCTAAAGTGCAGTGAAGTTCAAAGGCATAACACTTGCTTCAGATCACTTTCATTCCTATCGCCAGAATAATTAAGAAAAAAAAAACGTTGCTCATGGTCAACCTCATTCCCACTCTTTTGTTTCCCCTTTCGAAGCTAATACACCACGTGTTAAAGGGGGATATCCCTAAAGTGTTAGCTTTAAAAAAAAAACAAAAAAAAAAAATGTAAATAGATTTTCTCTACAAAATCAAAATACTATAAAAGACGTCCGCAAAATTTCTTAAAATCTAACCCACTCCCTGCCAGGTTATCCATTTGCCTTAAGGACCTCAACAAAGGATTATGTTATCCCCTTACCGTTTTTATAGTTCTTATTCGTTTCGTTTGAACCAAAAAAACGAAAAAATAGGTGTCTGAAAAGTCTTCAACCGTCCAGTTTTGGCCATTTTTACAACACCCCCTGCCCTTCCCCCTTGCTACAGACATTTTTAATGATTGACCCCTAAGCGACTACTTTTTCACTATTAGCAAAAATAAAGCAGTAAATAAATAAATAGCAAAAAAAAGTAACACAGGTCGTATGACTGATCATTAATATCAATTAGAGCACTCAATAATACATATGTACATTAGGGTGATTCAAATTTAGCAGGTACACAAAAGAAGAATTCTGGTGCAATTTGAGCTCATAATATTAATATTTACTGGTGGTTTTCCATACGATTTGTATGGGAAGAAATGGTTTATTAGATATTTATCTCTATATCTCGTGAAAAAAAATCTTACAGAAACGAGACCTAGCCCATCGGAAAGAGCATAAAATTAGCATGTAATAAAAAAAGTTATAATTCAATAATTTTACCGATTCCTTTCGATATTTTTCAACATTTTTGATTCTTTTTGCAACAATTTCGAATATTTTTACGAATATTTTTGACTTCATCAATAATCTCCGATATCAATGCAAAAGCTTTACTCTTATTAATTTTTTCAAAAATTTTGTCTTTTCAAAGTTTCCAATATTTTTAGATATTATTAAAAATACCAAATATTTAATGCTAAGTAATTAATTCTTCTTCTATTTTTTCTTTATTTCAACAGTTTGGCGCGCAAATTTAATCTATAAAGATAAAACTGTCGGTGCAACAAGTCGTCATTGTTCATGTATTATTTGTGTCTCATCCCTCAATTGTAGTCCAACATTTTGCATTGACTAATAACAACAGCAGCAGATTGCATGAGTCAATTGCTAATTAGCCACCAATCACCGCCGTTTTAATTCACAACGACAACAACACCGAACAGCACCCATCCATCATATCCAACATCAACATCATCAATATGCCGAAACACTATAATATAGAGATTGTTAAAACAGCGGAAAATGGCGGTGGCGGCGTTAGTTCCATGCTTGCTGATATGAATTCTGAAGAGAATGGCAACACTGGTAAGTTGTTCATGCAGAAATCTGTGAGTTTTCCACTAATTAAATTATTTGCGGGTTCGTTGAAGATAGTGAGGGCAAAGTTTTTTGTTACCCCTTTTTGGCGCTAATGTTTTTGGTTTTTGTTTTATTTCTGGGTTAATCTCAATATTTATTTTGGCCAAAGTTGTGCTTCTGCTGAAAATTTATTTATTTTGATTTATTTATTTTGATTTACGCTAAGTCCCGCTGTGTTTTGTTGTTGAAAATGTCAGAATGACGTTGGTCAAAGCGACAGTCATATTGTGCTTGGCAATCAACGCGTTGTTTGTCTCTTTTTTTTGTAAATTTAAAATGACAGTGAAAATGGCGTTCTGACTGACATTTGGAGTGACAGTGCGGTTGACAATCAGAGTGACATTGTGTTTAGTAATTAGTGTGTTATTTGCGTCTCATATGTTATTTATTAAAAGATTATTAAGTTCACTGATACAATTTATGTTCATCGAATGAGTCTTATTTTTTAATTTATTATACATATGTAGTATATGTTTGAATTTACACGGTGGGTCAAAAGATATTTATTTGAAATTTGGAATAACAAAAAATGATTTTATTTTATTTATTTTTCAGTAAAAGTCAATATAAATATATATACTTTTTTAATTAAGTAGTTATTGCAAATGATATTGTCTTAATGCTATCCAACAGAGCTGTAAAAAGTCTGAGTTCTTTTTAACCTATTTTATATAGTGTTATTGCCGGTGTATTTGCTTTTTAGCTCTAATGATATGCGCTCTGGCTCCTTCTGCACTTGTTGACATTAATTCAATTTAAAACTTTTTCTGTATTGCGATTCTACGAAATGAGCAATCCCTCAACTACCTACCTAAATACGGCCAGATGATTCTTCTTTTAGAAAGAGCTGATGTAAAGCATTGAATGTTTTCGTCAATTCAATTATAAGAGATGGACATGTAAATAGCACACTTTCCAAAACATTAATTGCCTATAACTTTTGCGAACAAAATTTAAGAATTTGTTGATACTTATTCATTTAGAGAGCTGAACAGCAAATTTTTAGTTCAGAACTCAAGTGTCTGAAAATTTTTTGCGAAGTTGCCAACCATTGCTTGCGTGAATTTATGGAACAACTTACTTATTTTATTTAGGCATTTCGGTGATATGCATACTTATAATATAAAAATAATACAGTAAAGTAAAAATTTATAAATTTTCAGCTTAAATTCTTTTGACGTCTGACAAAAGAATCTCCACCATCTTACTGCCCAACTATACTTAGTTCTCTTTTATCTTCCCTTCCCTTCTTATCTACATAATTTTTGTGTGTAGCTCTGAATAGCATTTTTTTTTTGATGTCTGAATTTCGTATTATGTTGATTGTATTGTAAAAATGCAAATGAGTTGACAGTTAATGAGTTGGTATGCGTTTGCGTTTATCATGAACGTACAGATGAGTGAATTTTCCACATCATGGTGCTGCGCTGTGCTATGTTTTAACAAAACTTTAAAGTGTGCTAAAAAAAGTTTAAATTTAATTTTAAACTTGTTAAGTAATTTAAGGCGTTACTTTTCAGCCAATTCACTTCAGCATGGATTTTCATTCGACACAAACAATGAGATATATTGCAACAATACTTATCTAAATCAAATTTGCCATAATTCTTAGAAAAAAGAAAGAAAGTAATTAAATACTCACTTTGAAATTGTAGATATCACTTTGCACATAATAAGCAAATTAAATTATCACACTGATGTTTATACCCACACCAGCTGTTTCAATTATTTACAATGAGCAGCAAATTTTATACAGCTTCTGCTTTTAATCCTTATTAACATAATTGCTTACGCTTGAAAGCAATTAATAAAAACCATGACTGGGAACCCCCTTGGAATAATGGCAGTAGCAAAGCCAATTTAAGATCAAATTACCAACAATGAGATAAAAATTATTACGCAATGTGTCGCACACTGATATGCGATACTCGCAATTCTTCTAGGCAAGATGCATACGCACACACACACAAAAGACACCAACAAATAAATAAGCTGCGCGATATTATTATATGTAATTCAAGTTCAACCGAGAAAATCAATTATATTTTAACGCAATAAATTTATTCGGCGCCTGAATTTGCTTTCATCATCATCATCATAATGTTGCTGATATTAAGTGAATTGTCTGATAAATTTACATAAATATCGCATGTGCGTAATGATTACGATGATGACTGTGTTGATGGAAAGTAACATGGCTGATAAGTGTTCGAAGATATAGATCAGCGAATGATGGCATGATAATTGTGAAAAAATATACACTTGACAATGAAAATATATTGGAATCGGTAATGAAAATGGTTTTGAGCCATATTAGTAAATTGCTAAGCAAAGTGTAGTTGTTCATAATTGGCTTCACAATACACTCCAGAATTATGAAGAGTTATAGACATTCAACATAATAATGACTTTATACCTCTATCCAGCTAAACAATAATCATTCAATATAATAATATTAGTATTGGAGTTTAGCTACTACAGCTTACCAACTTCTTAGCTATGAGCAACAATCAGTTATCATGAAGTTACTGCTGATATAGGTTAGACTTATACATAGATATCCTTTTGTTTTCTAGAAACCTAACTCTTCCGAGCTGGATCAGAGTTCAGAGAGTTTGGCTTGCATGTCGAACTGTTTTGTAGCAAGCGATGTCATTTACAAAAATAACATCCCGATGCTCGCTAAGATTTCACTGAATGCCACATTGTGTATGGTTTACAACAGGGGTGGCCAACCCAAATGATCTCTCGGGCCACTTTGGAAATGCACCATAGCTCCGCGGGCCACATATAATATTACATATATATCCCCATATCAGATTTAAATATAGCATAGAAATCTTTTTGTTTTTCCTATTATTCTTACATGTTAACATACAGTATCTACCCATTGAATTATGACCGATAAAAATAATATTAAAAATTTTCAATTTTGTATGGCAAGGCGCTCATATCATATCATATTTTCTGTCATACTTTTTTTGGTCATTTATAGTTGTCTTTTTTACGCTATTCAGTTCGTATAGTCATTACTTTTCAAGTTCATTTCATCATCGATCAATTTTTAACAACACGACTTCATTTTGTAATGTCTGTTGAAGATCTTGGAACACTTTCACATGTTTTGTTTCTACTGAAAATAGATCTATTTGTAAAATGGAACATCCTTTTACTCCGCTCTAACGAATCGTGTGAAAAATTTAAATCTCACAGTGTAACGCTATAAGTATTGTCATATCTTGTACTTTTATTTGATTCAATTTAGAGTTATATTTTTAGCAAAACTGAACGCGCTATAGCAAAATGATGTACATTTTTTGAAATCAATATCTCTAAAATACAATTTACTTGAAAAAACGTTCTACGATAAAATCATCAAACACGTTGGATAACCCAATAAAAATAGCACACACAAACAAGACTCAATCCACAGATGGCACTTCACATACATACATACATATTATAACACGTACTACATGCTATCATGCATTCAAACAACCATATCAAATTATATTCCATTCATTGACATCAATCACTGCGTATCACATCAATCGTTGTTGGTTCTTAGCACTCGTTTATATTCAATTTTTGTCGCTGCAGTAGCAGCAACCGTTGCAGAGTTAAGAGCGTCAATATTGTGCATATTTTCAACAAAAACGGATACGGAAGCGACATCAACACATACAAAGACACTCCTCCAGCTTACCTGTAGTTGAATGTGAAATTTTGCCTTATGGCGACATCGTGTAAAATATTGTCAACATTTATGGATGCGTAACGCAAGTAATAAATTATTGGCAATTGAAAATTATTCCGGTAATTTTAAAATGCCGTGAGTCATAGAACGATATATTCGAGGAGGCTGTCGTGTAACACTTGATTTTTGAATTTTTTTTCAATTTGCGATTGAAAATCGAAATTGAATTTTTTTGAATTTTGATGAGTCATGAGATGAAGTGATATGCAGCACAGTAGACCCTTAATAAAATTATCTTAGCATGTATGCACATAAGGATGTTGCAAAAAAAAAAAAAAAAAAAAAAAAAAAACTTTTCGCCTATACATAGAATAATGAACCTTATCAAATATTTTGTTTCGTTTAATTTAACAACTCCGGATAATTTTTATGTAAAATGTATGCTGAAAAATGACAAAAAATTATTTTATTATGAGCAGACCTTTAACTCCTACTATTCAACTTGGCTACCCAAGGAATTTTTAACAATCAGGACAGTTTCCCTAATATAAGATTAAGTTGCGGTTGGGACTTTAACCGACACACAAAGGGAAATCGTGGCCATATACTATATATAAAAAAAATTAAAATGCTAGTGATTTAAAAAAAGCGGGGGGGGGGGGAGGTAACAGGTAAGGGGCAATTTTTTTTTCCATTTCAGCTCGCTTGGGATAAAGAATATGAAATGGAATACTTTTTAAAAACTAGAACCTTCAAAACGGTTTCTCTCTAATAACTTGAAAACTAAGAAAGATATCGTGCAATATGAAATCAGCTTTGCCCAAGTAAATGAAATTAATACTCATTTTGAAGACAAAGCCTCAACCATATCTCACATTTTTATGGGAGATAGATGTGTACATGAACGATTTTACTTTTCGTATTCATAAATTTTTGTTGTTTTAATCAAGAAAACGTCTGTTTCAAATTTCAAAAGTCTAGCATTATTATTACTTTTTATGGCCTATAAACCCATTCATTTTGCGATAATTTGATATAAAATTTCATAGAACATCTTGAATTTAATGTTCGATTAGACAATCAACTTTTGTTGGCATAAAATCCTGTAAGTCTTTGATATTTTGCCATAGTAATTTCACGATTTTCGAGACTTAAAAAGATTTTGATAATCGTATGCACCGTGTGATATCTTTTTAAATATAGGATGTACCCCAATTTTCTTATACCACAACTGGCTTTTCTGAGATGATATCATCTTCATATGTAGTTTATTTTGTGCTACACGATGTTGTTATCGGTATTTTTTATTTATTTGACCTACTTAAGTTGCTAAAGAGTTTTCACTGGACTAAAGTAAAAATTGTTAAGTTCTATATTGGCTGTTAGGTTAGGTAAGCGTGGTGGCTTAGCAAGCACGCTAGAAGCTCTCAATAGCACTTTTTGTGCCATTTAAATACCACATATGTGATGACCATACAAAACTGGTTAAGAAGATTGTCAAAAGAATTTAAAAATCGTCGGTAACAATAAAAGCTATGTCCTTTTGAAGTAATTAAGCAGCGATTCGATTTCATTATCGGCCTATTCGCTGAGATTGTAGATATCTGAGGGTGATTCTGGCAAGAACCGGACAATTGCAGAGTTACGTTGTTTTTTATGTTTGATGATAGTCCATTGTAAGTCCCAGTTACTCTCGCGATATCACTGCGGCTGTTGGCCAGTAAGTTAGCGGTTTTTGAATTGTTATAAGATGGCCATATTGCTCTGGATGTTTTACAAACAAAAGAAGACTTTATTCTGAACTATAGCGAGCGGAATTTTGAATTTTATGAATGCTGCGTGGAGTCAAAAATGACTCAAAAACCTTTCTCAAAACAGTCTGAAAAACGCTTAAACTCAATATTACAGCTAGTGCATGCAGCCAAATATATCAAACATTATTGGATTGAAGTAATATGTCATAACGAAAATTGTTGATAGTAGAAGATCGTCAATTGCATCGCTTAAAATTCTAGAACTCATAAGAGAGAAGTCTCAAATACTTGAGTTATTTTAAGTGAATTTCATTCGAATGAAGACATTGCTGTACAATTTATCGTCTCTTATTTATGCTGGTTGATAAAATAAAAATAACTCGTATTCGATAATAATTCTGAAAATTTTTTCAACTTACCAAATAAATACCTTATTTGCTACAAACATTTCTTAGGAATTCACTAGACCACATTAAATATTTTCCGCTTCCTTATGAGTTTTTTTTTGAATTTTCTTGCAGAAAGTTTAGTGTGCCATGCTGTGTGTAACAAATATTTAGTTACAGTTACAATTTCCGTATGTGTGTGTATTGTATGTACATATGTATGTAGCTAAATTTCTGCACTTTACAATAAAATGCACTTTAAAAATGTTATAATTTGTTTTTGCTGTAAGATATTGTAACTGCACTTAGACGAATTTAGTTCTACATTGCACGTTCATAGCAAATACAACCGGAAATTTTATTTTAATGCAGTTTTCTTACATGAAACAGACCGCCTGCCTGCTTGCTAGCGTCTTTAAATTACTACAAATAGACAAATTTACAAAACAGAAAGAAAGACAAATGTACGAACAGACAGTCAGGCGTAAAAACATACAAACACTGTACACACTCAAGTGTACGAATATTGTATATAGGGCGGCGATGTATTGCAAGAAAACTTTAAAATTAAATTTTATTAACTTAAAGTAAACTTTCGTGTAGCTGTTGCACATTTGCTAGCGCAAATACTATGGAACTTATTATTTCTACCTTTGTTTGTCTGCCAGTTTTAATGCCTGCCTGTCTATTGCTGCCTGTGCCTCAGATAATAAGTCAAGAAATATTACATTGAGCGCACAATATGCATTGCCATAGTTGCCCAGCGTATTTGAGAAGAGAGGAGCGCTTAATGAGTAGCTCGTCTGCAGGCAAAAATGCTAAGCAAATTTTAATTGAATAAAGCAAAAAAGGTGTTCAGATGGAGAACTCAAATGAAAGACACCGGAGCATTTTATTTAAAAAAAAAAACTTGCTTCTAGGGACCCATAAAATTAGGAAACTTATCGTTAACAATTTTCAAAAAAAAAAGATATTTTTTTACAAAAATTATACAAAATTATAACTTGAAATCTATAAAAGACAAAATTCATTTCAAACCATGCCGTCGACTAACTTCAAATCTCGGAATTGGTTGCTGATTATATATGTTGTTTTTCAGACGATATAAGGGAAAACGTATTCCACCGATTTGATTGAAAACCATTTTTTACGAAGTTATGAGCATTTAAAGTTTTAGTGTCAAAACTTGAAAAACAGCTGAAAATTTTTTTCAAAATAGTCTCATTTTACTCCAAATCAAAATAATTAATTTCTGTCTTTTGATTCTAATAGAACTTCTGATTCTCTGTCAGAATCTTAAAGAAATTTTCAAAGTTTTAAAAATAGGCGGAGTTTTATGAAAAAAAAACATGGCTGATTTTCTCAAAAACCCTAATTTTTTTATGCTTCAAATTTTATTATGGATTTGTATTAATATGAGAGGGATATAACATGAGTTTAATGCGTGTTAAAAGACATTTGAGGTCACGAGATTTTTTTTTTCCATAATCGATATATAAATTTTTTTTACTCATCATTGCCAAGCCACTCTACGGTACCATTTTCAAAGCAAATAACAAAAACAACATTCTAAATTACTTTCTGCAAATTGTGCTAGCATTCTGCATACTTTTCTTTTACTGTTATTTTCGTAATAACTTTTTATCATGGGAATTATATAAAAACATTGTTCGCACATATAGCTTTTTCGCTGACTACTTCTGTGGGTTTTGAATGTTTTGTTTGCTTGACTTCGTCAGTAAAAAAGTTACATGTGCGTACAATGTTTTCATATATTATTAGGACAAAAGTTTAACATTTCTCAAGCTTTTAAGGACATCACCTTTTTGAAACGCGTAATAACTGGCAACGTGACAAGGGTCACGAGTACGATATGCCAGTCTTCGAAATAGCGCCTCAAAAACGAGTTGAAACCCAAAAAAAAAATACCGCGAATTCGCTAACGGCGCTGTAGGCTATTCCTCAATTAGCCTACGAAATATATATAAAGGACTGATTAATCCAGTAGCTGACGTAGTTGAATTGCAAGAGATGCGGCCTACTTTGAAAGCGACAAAAAGCGACATGAATAAATAATAGTTTTTATTTTATAATGTAAACGTTTTTAAAAGAAAATTACTACACCCCAACATATTTGCTATATGCACATGTAGCGGTTAATTTAAAATAAAAGCAAAAAATGCATGGAAAATTAAATCATAAGTTTAATGTCAAGATAAAGATACATTTACATTATGTGATCCTTTCATCTCTGTTATAATCTGAATTGTAAAAATCTCAAATAAATGTGTTATTATAATATAAATTTTTAATAAAACCCATTTGCATTCTTTTAGCTAAACTCAACACTATGCATTCAGCAATAATATTTGCATATAAAACGCTTATCCAACCAACTATAAAGGGAGCGTTAATACGTTAAAAACCAACCCACTCATTTTACATACAACCCTACCATGGTATGTCTTGCTTACACCTTAGATTTAACAAGATTAACCTAAGAACTCTAAAAGCAGTGCTCGCTCAAACACTTCTACACTTAAAATTGTCGTCTTCTTGCACATGAAACGAAAGAAGAAAAAAACAAAAAAAAAAAAAAAATTAAAAAAGTCTCTGGAATTGTGTTCCGTTGACTGATTTTCACACTGAGTTGCAACATCCTTCCCTTCTGTTTGTGTCATAAAATGATATAAAGTGCAAGACGTTAGAAAACTTTAAGCATTAAAATGAGGGGAATATAGTATGTATGAAAAAACCCTCTTCTTCTTATTAGAGTGAATTAAATATTTTTAGTTAACAGCGCGATAGAAGAACGCAACTGGCGACACTTGGGACATCCTTATGGTGCAAGCGAAGCTCTACTCAAAGACTTCAACGTTTGCAACATTACATTTTACACCTTTCTTCTTTATGGCGTTTTTTTTTTTTTTAATTTGCGAGGGATTCAGCTTATGCGGCGCCTCTTCATATCCTCCATTATCTTTATAATTTTCATCATCATCATAATTTTCAATATTTTCCGCAAACGGCTATATTATATGTGTTGCGGCAATTCCAAGGAACTGCGAAAAAAGCGCTTTTCATGTAGAGATATATTTACTAGTGGGACGTGATGGTGCATCATTGATTCAGTATTTGTGAAATCATGGTTGTAGTGTACCATAGTTTTCCTTGCAAGTTATTATTGCGAGTAAAATTTATGAAATATATATAACTCCCTAAAGACTGTTCTCAATAGGCTGGCTGTAGCGAGGCTGTAGAGGTTTTTTTGTGTCGATTTTGGAATAAATTTCAAAACATATTTATTCAGATGCAATAGCAAACCTGTACCTGTACTCTGTTCTTATTCAAACTTGCGAGGAAGAACGTATACCTCAAGACCTTGGTCGTGATGAAAATTCTTCTCACCATTTATACAAAAAGAACAAGCAGGCTTTCGCTTGAATAGATCGTGTATTGAACAAATTAATATCTTTTACATTATCGTGGAACAGATGAGTGATTGGCAGGCGAGTTGATAAAAAACAAAAGACATAGTTTAGTTACAACTTTACATGGAAATGCTTCAAGCAATTTAATTTAGTTATAAGGCTGAACTAATTCGATTTTTGTCTCATGCAATATTAAATAAAGTTCAGAGCATAAGAATTTCTGTCATCATCTATAGCGTTTTCCATCTTGTCCTTTCCATATTGTATGTATGTAAATAAATTCGTTAGATTCTTTAAAAACTTTACAACGTAATACGTTATCGTAGCTGAGTAGATGAAGAAAATTCTATGAATATAATTTTGCTATGAGCAGTTACGGTTTTTATCTTTACAGCCAACAAACAAGACGACACTGATTATGACTGACCAGAAAAACAGACATTCAATTACATGTAATACTTGAAAGGACACCAAACACTCAGCACTACAAACAAACAAACAGACTGTGTAGAAGTGGGTAACACTACTGAGGACCTGTTGCTTACCAAAGAGTGTTGGTTAAGTGTTTGGTGGCATAATATTCAGAACTTATGTTGAGTGTGAAACAACTACGATGGCCTTGTTTGAATTGCAAACGAAAAATGTTAGAAAATAATAATAAAGTAAAGTAATTTAGTAAAGAGAAATAATAAAATTAAATTTGAATACAAATCTCTTAATATTAGCCAGAAGCCTTTGGTTCACCAAGGCGTTTCAGTGCTTTAGCTAAAAAAAAAAGTTTTCTTCAAGTATAAAGTTAAAGAATCAGCTCCTTTAAATATATTGACTCATCATACTCATAGGCCATGAGAAGTTACGTAAATGGACCTTTTATAAGTTTATTTTCGCATCGGAAGTGCTGTTTTCAACGAAAACTAAGAAAAATGTTACTGCTTCTCTAAATTAACAAAAATTTGATTGATTTTGGAGTCCAATCAATTCCAATAAAGTGACTGCCTAATAAAAGTCTTTTAAGTAGTTACATTTAACATTCTAATATTGCTGCTAATGGCTTTATAAAAATGTGTATATGTGCATATTTTGAATGTGTAAAATTTGTTAAAAAATGCGTTCAATCTTGAACTTCCACTGAACACTGAATGTACGCATTTGCACAATATAGTGAACACCACTATTATTATTTATTATCAGTTTATTTCTTTTATTTATTCCAAACAAAAGTAATAAATCAAAATTAACAAAGCAAAACTTTTGTAAAACTTTAGCAACATTTTCTCATTGTGTGTATCTATGTAAACCAGACAACATAGCGATATCGCTCACTTGTCGGCTATTGTTGGTGTTCGTTAGTCTACATACATACGCATGTATGTATGTACGGGCATTTGCGGAAAGCAGCTGTTGGCGGAAGTCATATAAAAAATCAGCATATGGTCTGCCGCTAGTAAAATGCAATCACGCAATGAAAGCGCTAAAAAATATGCAATAATATTTGCAATTTTTCATTTGTTAGCTTTTGGCTGGCGGGTTGATTGGAATTGATGATGCATTTTGTTTGCGCGCTTGCTGAGACTGTGTACATACAGTTGATGTAGAGGGTCACTTTTTTAAAAATGCTGCTATTTGAAGCTGTTTTAATATTTATGTTTAGTGAGCTTTGATAAAGTAATTGAAAAACTTTTACCGCATTGAAATTGTGCAAGTTTACTAAATTTCCAAAAATATCAATTTTTAATAATTCACACGTTTTTCTGAAATGGTGACATCAATTGGTCATTATAATCATATGATTTGTCATCTTTATTTTGCTGTAGTAAATCCAATCGCTGGCTTAACAAACAACGTAACGTTTGCAAATTGAAATGAAATGTAGATCTTTCTTCATGGCAGCTACGTAAAGTTCAAAGTCTACATAGATAGCCAACATTACTCGAACGTATCATCTAATCCTTGAATTTCAAAATGGACCATGTTAGTAAGGCTAAGATTTGATAATAAATTTTTATTAAAAAAATAAATGGAAAAAATGGTGACAATAAATATAACACGATAAAATTGAAATTGTTTATTTTTGAAAAAAGTGCTTTTAAATGAGTCACCCTATACAATATATGGCGTCAGCTTGCTAAGTTTATAGTAAAAGGCTTTTTGGTGCTCACCGAACATGCTATCGTGTTTCTTCTTTCCAGCAACTAACTATTGATGTTTTATTTCACAATGTCAAAGTCAGCATCGCGTGATAAATACCTACATATACTTATATGTTAAGAAATTGAACTTAAAGTGAAGCCAAGTATTTGTCTTTTATAAGAGCGACAACTAGTGCAGCAGAGAGCATCACAAAAAGTTGACTCATTTACGTACTTTTTTAATATGCCAATTAACTTAGTTCATGATCGTCTGATCACAATGCTGACGTTTTGCCGTTCAGTTGGCGAAACAGGGACACACAGTGGAACCGAACTGAGTCTTTTTTTTAAAAAAAAACATAATACTTCTCAGCTCAAAACTAAGTATAATAAGCTGAAGTATGGTTAGGTTAGGTTAGGTTAGCAAGAGAGATGACAATTGTCATCATAACTTAGGCCGCAGTCGGGATTTCGTTTTCAACTTATGCAAACCATTTCGAAATTTTTATAAACTTCAACACTTTTGAGCGGTGTCTTCAAGAGAGTCAAAGAAGTGGAATCCGAATACCTTATAACGCCGATTTGTCAGCGCTGGGCATTGACAAAGATAATGAAAGACAGACTCTTCGACGTCAGGATCTTTACAGCTTCTACAAAGAAAGCCCTCGTCTTGAGGCATGCTTGCCTATAAAATAGTGGCCTGTAATAACACCTACAAAGATTCTCAGGGTAGTATGATACAACGCCAATTCCAATATGGCCGCTTCAATTCGAACAAAGTCAAAATTTTTTGAGTTTTTGGAAACTTCAGCATTTCCATTTTGGAACGACCAGCATGTCTTCAAAATAGAAAAAATATATTATAATCAAAATTTTAGTGGAGAAAAACACACTTCTTATGATGAGAATGAAGATGAAGTTGGTATGTCTTAACGAAATTTTGTCAGTGGATTGTTTTGATTTTCGTTATGGTTCTTAACATATCAATGCAAATAACAAATTAAGGCAAACAACTGGAATGATAAAATTTTTTCTAGACAATCAGATTTCGTCACCAATTGTGCAAGAAATTTTAGCCAAAAACTTTAGTGAATGCCATCGATCAAGCATTATATTCACCTGATTGGGCACCATCTGAATTTTTCCTATTTCCATAGTTAAAATCATAATTTTGAGGAGACGATTTAAGCAAAAAATTAAATTCGCTAAAGCAGCTGAAGGCTATTCCTCAAAAAGCCTATGAAAAATGACGAGAAAATAAATAAATTTCGATTTCGAAATTGATTTTTCTGTTGCCTTTGTAAAACAAAACAATTTGTAGACTATGAAAAATATCAATATCGGCTTATTAATGAATTTTTAGGATACAAATCTAATAGTTTTGTAAGTAATTTTTTTTTCTAGTTTTAATAAAATCGTGCATAAAAAAAACACATGCTATAAAATTTTTTTAAAACATTTAATTTCATGGTATCAAAGAGTGTTTCATGAAAAACACTAAAAAATATCATAAATATTTAGCTTATTTGAGTTATTCATATATGTATAGGCTACCATTTAAGCAATTTTTCCGACTGGGTATACAGAAATTTTCATCATAAATAAATGTGCGGCCATATCAGTTGCTACAACAACAATAAATCTAGCAACAACAACAACTGATAAATGTTAAAACAGTCAACAACAAACATTCGGTTAATGTTGTCACCGAATGGTTGGTCATTCAGCCATCCTTTTTTGAATATTTATTGCATTTCAAAAATGTTAAATTTATGGTTTTATTAAACAAAAACAAAATGACAATTAAAAATTTAAATATAAAAAAAAGTGCTACTGCGGTGCACCATTGTCTGTGTAGCCGTAGTAATTTAATTTAAATTCAATTTCAATCATTCAATTGAATTCAATGCAAAAGTGTTGACTCTATTTGTGTGTTTGTGTGCGTGTGCTGTTCTGATTGATGTTGCTTTTGTTGTTGCTGCTGCTGCTGTTAATTGGCGCATGCAATCACTGCAAATGAATTGATAATTGCATTATTTAACATACTGCCATTTACCCATTTTATTTAATTCTTTACTGTTATTTTTTGCCATTTGTTAGATGCGATAATTGCCTGCAATTATTGTTGTTATTGTTGGTGTTTTTGTTGTTATTGCTTGCATTGCGAATTGTGATGCTAAGAATTCAATTCACCTTTACAAAGTGCAGTTGACTCATAGATAATTGGAAACGTACTTGATTTACGCAAATATCGTCATATGTATGATTGAAGCTGAGTCGGATTTTTTGAAGCGAATTGTTATGACCAATGATTCTAATTTTATCTGGCGCCACCAGCAAACAAAATTATAGTATTTGGGTCACCGATAATCCTCACTTAATTCAGAAAACACTATTGTACGATGTGAAAGTGACTGTTTGCTCCAAAACTATCATTGGGCTATTCTTCTATAGAAAAGGGTTTGAAAGTACATATTCTGGTTACAACATGACTGCCCGACATGTTATGCTCAGTGGCTTCAAAACTTCAAAGCGCTATTTATAGAGCAATTTAAGGAAATGTTGCTAAGTTCAATGTGGGTACGTTTAGTCAAATCGGTTTTGAGGTTGAAAAAGTCGAAAATATATGGAAAATGTTGAAAAAAGATAAAAGAAATTGTAAAAATCGATTAAGTTGAAATATGACACGACCACTCTTCTGAGTCCACCCAGTATTGGTTCAATGAACTATATTCGTTAACCGCATCCGCCTACCAAATTTTATCAAAATAGGTTGTATAATTTGCGCGACATCCCTAAATTAGTTTTAAAATTTAGGGCGTGACACAACCACTGGTACAATCTAGCCCGATTTTGTTTCATAAATTTTAGTATGATTGCTCACATGTCAGTGCTAGATATGTTGTTTGAGTTATTTTACCGCCCATAGGAGGCACCACTCGCTTTAATGCTATTTGTCCATCTTTTAATTCAGATGTACCTTATAGCAAGTAAACCAACTTCTTTAAATTTTATTCCAATTGCTGCAATAGTTCACTTAAAATTAGGCTAACAACTTTTTGTAAATATGGGAGGCGTTTCGTTCATTGATGCAAACCCGTCGAACTTCATTTAATTTTAAAGATTATAGTAACTGGCACCTATATACCAAATTTAATGAAAATTACTCTTAGAGCATACGGTATGCTGCATACCAAATATAACATAAAACGTTGTTTGCTTGTATGGGAGGTGCCACGCTCTCAGGAACTGTTACGCCCTACTATGTGCTATAAGAAGAAGACTTGTCATATTAAATTTCATAATGAGTCCGTTATTAGTTATCTTATTATAACTTTTATCAATATTGTGGGTTGTGGTACGCCCTTTAACAATTTTTTGATTGTTAAAAAGTATCACGCCCACTTTTCCAAATCCACCTACTTTTACAACAACTTAAGATATTTGTGATCTGCATCAGCTTACTAACTTTCAACACAATATCTTGCACGGTTTACGAGATATGACGTTAAAAATTTTAAATTTAGGTCTGTACCACGCCCCTGTAAGAGTGTACAAAAATTTTAGAATAGGCCAATCTTAGCTTTCTTCACTTATAATAGTAGATTTAGGTTAAGCGCACTTTTACTTGGTGTAGGGTATTTAGTTTTTGGCATTTTTTCGTATAAGCTTTAATTAAATATCTTGCACTTTGGAAACATTTTGTTTTTCTTACGTTATTGCATAAACTTAGCTTAATAATTTTTATTTTATTTTTTTTTTTCACTTGCAAATTATGATGAAGAATTAAAGGAGAATACCAATTTAAAAAAAAAGGAAAAATAAATAACAAAGTAAAAAAGGTTGCAATTTCAAATATGCAATTCAATTTTACTTAGAGGACATGCTGTGTAACAGGCATCACCAGTGGCGTAGCCAGGGAGGTTTTGAGGATAGCTTCTACCCTTAGGCGAAACATTAATTAAATGAAATTACAATAATGTAGATCTATTTAAAAATATATTAACTTTTCCTTAAGCCCATCTCCAAAAATCATGCTCATATGCAACCCTATGTCAGCTGTGGGAATTTATAAATTATCAGGAAAGGAATTTCATTGTTTTGTGTTTTATGGTGTTTCTTACAAAATTAAAAATCAAATAACATGAATATCCGGAGTCTGTACCAAAATAAAAAAAGTTGGCTTTTAAAGGACATAAATATTAAGGAGTGATGACCTTATTTGCACATCAATTTAGTTACAACAACAGTTTGAATATTCTCTTTAGATAACATTTTTCTTATTCATGTGTATCCCGCTGTGAGCTGAAAAAACTTTGATCCGCCCTTGTCAAAAAGCTGGCTACATCTCGTTGGATAGAACATTTATACTACTTATTATTAAATAAATAAATTCTTTTCAAATATGTTGCAAGCTGAATTTTAATAATCTTTAAATAAACTCAATATTAACTTATTTGTCTGGGACATGAAAACAGCACCATCTTGAGACACACTCATTATACATTGAATTTAATACTTTTCGGATTATCTTTTTACTTATATTTTTCAATATTTTATTACTTGGAATAACTAGCTACCAAGGCTCGAGTGCAAAAATTTTTATATATACGATTCTTCAAATATTGTGACGGGTGATGGGGCGAGTAAAGAGATTTATATAAATATGACAAATGTAATTAGATATACATATACACATTAGTGAATACTTTCGTAATTAATTACTGCTGAAAGCGATACGAAAAATTCCATCTTACAGCAAATGCACATCAGACAAAATCTGTAAGTCCCACAGCTTACATTTTTCTTTCACGATTTTAATAAAATTTTTCTAAAGTGGCAGCTATAATAAACCGAATGAAATATTAGTTAAAGAAAAAAATATTCCTTTATAATATATTACAAAAAAGACACTATTTTTTAAGGGGAAAAAAAAAAAGTTTTTACAACTAAAAAACGTGAAAACGTTAACTACGACGTACTCTATTGAAATACTTAAAATTAACAAATATGTAATTTATACAAATGATCTCCCAAGCTATTAATAATTTTAAGATTTTTTAAATAGATAAATTTTGCTATATAACTTAAAAGCGTTTGACATTTAGTGCTGTTGTGTCATTTGTGGGAATATCGATTATCTACCTTAATAATTAACAAATCAAAACGTGCGGAAATAGAATAAATTTGTAAATCTCATGAGACATCTCTCTCGCATGTGAGATAATTGAATTTATGTATATATTCTATATGTGAATTTAAATTTTAAAAAGAATAATGCGCATAAGTTAATTTGAATTACTTTTGCATTTGAATGTAACATCTATCTATAAAGGGTGTCCTAAAATTAGAACAGAAGCACATATGGCGTTAATTAATAATCGTATATTTTTAGATGAAATTTTATGTATAACACTGCTTATCTGGGATACCACTTAATATGAAAGTTGATGAAATTACCTTCAAAATGACAGAAAGTTATCGAACAAAATGGCGCATATTTGACTTAGATCGGATCATTCTATATATACTAAATAAACCCTTCAATTTCATACAGAAATAATGGATTTCTTTTTACTACACCTTATATAACAACAGAAAAAAAAGAGGTAGGATTATTTGAACTTGGATTACAAAAAAAAAACACTTACCTAAGCTATTGAGATATATGTATGTCACAGAGTGCCTTAGAAAGCCTGAAAAGCTGACTATTTAGCCATTAAAGGAGCATGCCGAAATCTAACTGAATTGGAATCTTCTTGCGGAAATCGAATAATTAAACGAAAAATTCTATGGTATTCAAGGAGCCGATTATAATAAAGATATCGAGTGAAATTATCGTAAGGAAAGGAAGTAGCTAACGAAGATGACGGAACTTTTAGCAGTGAAGACCGTGATAAGATTGTTCATAGTTTAGGTAGCATTGTAGTTTTCGATTGAATCGATGGTATTGCAGATTTTGAAATAGTCGATGGTATGAAAAATTGATAGACTCAATGTAAAATCAGTGGAAATCAAAGTTTCAATGCAATTAATTGAATTGAAAGTGTAAATCAGACTTAATGTCTTTACAGAACACGTTTGTCCCAAAGTGTCAATAGCAACGAAGTTATTGAATGATTCGATGTCACGGAAGGCATTATTACCGATAGTATCGATGGCACTGAAAGTATTGATATAACTTGAAGTATCGTAAAATGTCAATGATTTTCATAGTATTTGCAGTGATTCATAGTATCGAAGATGTCCAAATAGTTGATGGTATCGAAGATATCACAGAAGTCGTTTTGATTCAAAAAACGAGATTTTTCATTTCGAATAGCGAATTTTGGTCTTCTGTATCAGAGGATGAAAACTTGATGTTCCTTATAAGTAAAAAACAAAGCCAGAAACTGACTCTCAATGTAAGTGAAACAGGCCAAACAGACTAGCAGTGAGTTTCATATAAATTTTCTATTTTGCTTACGCCTTAATACTTAGAATAAGTTACTGTAAAAGCCTGGAAGTATGCAACAAAAATTATATTCTAATATACTGTCAATTTAATTGAAAGAAAAATTATTGCATACTTTCAGCGATTCTTGATTATTTTATCTCCATAGAATATTTTAGCAAAAATATAAAAAAATATGCTGCGGTTTAAAAAAAATCTGTTTATTTCGCATAATTTTTCGTGACATAACTTTGAATAGTTTATTCACAAGCATAACATATTCAAATAGCATTTTATGACATTTTAATTTCACTACCGATATCATTTTTACAGCTTCGATTTGTAATATTAAAAATTCAACACATTGAAATTTCCAATAAAACACTCAGTGAACACACGACTTGCTAACGCTTACATGACAGATATCATGCAAAATTCTTGTTGAAATACAACGAAATTGATATAGGCAACATTTACCGCACATTTTCCAAATTGGAAAAAAAAAAAAATTGTAAAGTTGACATTGAGAAAAAAATTCAATAAACTGTCGCCACACTTAATATTAGTCAGCATAAGCGCGAAAAATATGGCCTTGGGCACGTCTTTTTTTTCATATACCAAATAAAAAAGAATTCAAATATGAGACAAGTGAATACACGCGATATTTTTCTATATTAAAAGCCGACAAAATCGTGCTTTATGAGCTGACAACAACAAAATGTTAGGCAATAAAATAGGCATCATCATTATTGAGCTTTTGCTTGTCACGAGGTTCGCATACAGCGATTACACTGCTGGTTCTTAAATGACATATGTATGTGTTAGTAGATATTTTGAAATGTATTTTTGTGTGTATGCAACTAGATCCTGTGAAAACATACGTTCATATGTAGATTACATTATAGTTAGAATTTTTTTTTGTCTTTTCTTTTAAGCCAATATTCCCTATGGCAATATTAGAAACACAAATCAATAAACAAATAAAATATTCTTTAGTCTCCTTTTAAAGAATTCCAGAATATTTCTTGTAACAATTTTAGAAGCATGTTATTATGCCTTGGGGTGTTCTATTCTATATGCCAGTAGGAAAAAGGAAAAATTGAAAGAAAGGAATTACTACAGTTCAGTTCAATATCCAGCAGGTTTAAGACAGGAATTTGAAATAATATAACTTACTAAAGCCCAAAGCTCTTAAGAACATACAATTATGAACCATGGAGTGATCATTAATGCCCAGAAAACGGATCTTTTGGTCCTCCTTGTCCCTAACGTCCTGGCTAGGCAAAACCAATGGGGATCTAATATACGCCTAACGATATTTTCTAGTCGGGTTGAAACTAGAGTTCGTCCGTTTGGTTGAAATTCAACCAACGTTTTGGTTTCTGATATTAAAAAACTGATATAAGAAAGAGCTATTTGATGTCAACGCTTCCAAAAATAAAAATCATGATATCATGCTGCCTTATCTCTGTCTCATCCTTACATATCTCCATACCAAATATCAGTCGACTAGTTTAGCTAACAAAACATATTTTCCTGTTAAGGGCGTAACGCCACCCACTTAAAACTAAATACTTCTTCTAAAGGTTTAAACTATCTCCATACCAAATTTGATCAAAGCGGTCCATCAGTTTAGCAAGTTTCATCAAAATCGGTGTAGCAGATCAGCCGTGGTTCCACGCCTACTAAAAGAAAACAGAACCCTACCCTTCTTTGGAGTTCAATTTTACACTGTTCCGACCAAAACCGGTTCCCAAGTTTAGTCGTGGAAACGTATTTTCCTGTTGGAGTCGTGGCATCGCTCACTATTGAAAAAAAATAAATTCTGCACTGCTTCTCCTCACAACCTTTCCACTTTTCCTTAGGATTCAATCTATCTCTGTACAAAGTTCCCATAAAATCGGTCCATTAATTTAGCAGTGAAAACGTTTTTTCCTATTTGGAACGGTGCCAAGCCCACTAAAAAAACTTTTTTTTAGGGTTCTATGTATATCTGTACCAAATTTCGTCAGTATCAGTTCATTAGTTTAGCAAGAACTACATATTTTCCTGTAAGAGGCGTGGCTCCACCCACAAAAAAAAATTCCTTTTTTTACTCAACAATCAATCATCTCCCTACCAAATATTATCAAAATCGATGCCGAGGCAGCGTTTTTTATCATTCAGGGCGGTGCCACGCCACTTTAAAAAAATCAAAGTTTTTCTTAGGATTCCATGTATCTTTAAACTAAATTTTATTAAAATCGGTCCATTAGTTTAGTCGTGGAAACGTTTTTTCTTGTTAGGGGCGTGGCACCGCCTACTATTCAAAAAATAAGTAAATATGTCCCTATTTCTCTTCACAACCTTTCCAACAAAAAAAATTAAGCGATTATGTTGTGTAACGGCTGAGCAAAACCGTTGTAACCGTTTACCAACTGTGCATTTATATATCGTATACCCAGCAGGAACAGTTCAAAGAATTTTTGCTGTTCTTTTTTGTGACGTCATAATGTCAATTTAACTTTTCTGATAGAGTTATGAGCTCCTCGGAAAATGGAGTAGCTTTTTTAATTAAGTTATTAGCGATTTCCAGCTCCCTTACTCAGCTCTTCGGGTCATGCCTAATTTAGGCAATGCGCTGTTAATTTAGTCTGGAACTTCGTTGAATCCACTTGTATTGCAAACTGTTAAATCTCTGTAGAAGTACAGAAGTATGCGTGGCGTTTAAGTCTCACAAGTCGAGAAAAAATAAATATCTGTCATAAGCATGGCAGTCTAAATTAACTGGTTACTGCTATCATGCCTTCTTCGGTTTTCTCCTTTTCACAGTACATCAGCAGTTCACATATCTGCGCACTGAAGCTTCATCCGCAATTGAGATAACCGTTTGCAATCCTTCTTCTCTTGATGATGTTTAGAGTGAGTATTTGTGCACCATTAATATCAGAGAAGAGTCTGAAAATTATCTTACTCCAATGTTATCTTAACATTTTTTAATCGCTTATATTTAATTTATACACACTTTGGTACATTCGTGAGCCACCCTCTACTGAAAGTTCCTACCCAGACTATTCAATGGCTGATCCTTTCAATGTCTGTCATTATCATGCTGTGCCACAAATAGATTTAAAAGGATTATTCATGAATGTGTATGTGCGCTGTTGTCTTAGTATTGCATATGTATGTATTTGTATGCATGTGTTTATACGTTTGGCCTTACCATTGCCTCATGGTGTTATGTTGTCAGTGTTACCATTGCTACTGGGTTTTCATAAATTTGCAATGAATGTGAGATAGCAAAAAAATAAAAAAAAATAAAAATAGAAATGGAAAACAAAATGAAAAAAATTGTAAATACTGCACCACTCCTGTTTTGTTGAGTGCTTCTTTTTATTTTGTGTTTTTCTCTTTTTGTTAAAAGCCTGACCTTTCCAACTTATAATGACGAGTACCAGCAGAAGCAGAAACAGAGTCAGTTCAACAAAAGCCCGAGGGTGTTAATTTATGACAAAACGAGGCACGTAATGTCACATTTTAAATGAATACCTGCCATGGCAATTCCTTAAGCTGTTGATGTGTGTATGTGTGTGTGTTTGCTTGGTTTTCAGTTTGCCTGAGTAAATTCTGATATTTTTTTTTTTTTGGTTTTATTCACCTAACCTGATTTGCTTTCTTGATTAATTCGTGTTTTATATGACTGTTGTCATATTCAGCAACTTTGCTCAACTTTTAGTGACGGAAAAAAGAGTGGCTCTCCAAAAAAAATTCCTTAATAAGTGCTAAGCTTAGTTTATTTGCAAGTCATTGTTTTAAATAAACACTTCTTAAAAATATAGCCCTCAGTCGTTTTAAAATTATATTTTGGTGAATCATCATCATATCAAACTTGTGCATTATTGTGAAAAATAAGCAAAGCATTAATTTTTACACATTAAAGAGTGAGTTTTGTTTACAATGCTCAATTTTAAAAGTAAATTGCATAAATTTTATTATTTCACTAACACTCAAGTGTTTCTATATTTTTCAAAAGAAGTGCTTCGTAAAGTCTTCGCACTGTAAAATATACAATTTTTCGAAACACTCTTAACATATCAACATTATCCATGTTTTACTGCAATCGCTGTAGGTGCCACTGTTGATTGTTCATTTGTCAGTTGTTGTGCACATGATTTTTATTTTTTTCGTATTTTCTTTTTCTTCTATAGTTTCATTCTTATTTGTTGCATACATGTGCAGCATAAATGTTAAAAATGAAAATTGAAAAATAATCAGAACGCTCGATCACAAAACAATATTGAGAATACGTGCCCCAGAGTTTCCAAAGCTTCATCATTTCATTAAATGGGATTTATGAGAGTATGCACATGTTATTTTAAGCAGAAAATACACATTAATTCGTGTAGTCATGTAGTGGTTGATTTTTTTAAAAATTTAAAAATACTTTCAACAATGCTCAAAAAAATAAGTATATTTCTATTTTGTTTTTCACTTAGATTCAGGTGATGTTCATTTTTAATAATATAGTCATTGTTATGGCCCTAAATTTCATACCAACTCTGTTAAGAAATTCCATTAATTCATTAACTCAAATTAAATTCTCAACTACGTATGTGCAATCTAGATATAGCTCTTTCATATTTCCATATTTTGCAGCGCCTCTGGCTTTTGCCCAAGGTAGTGTAGTTAAGGCTGTCAATTTACGAGTAATTATATTCTTACGTGTACTTAAAGCTCTTTTGTATAATTGTATAACATACCATAAAGGCCACACACAGAAGTAACTACTTTTTTAATTATAAAATATTAATAAAAAAAATTATTAAGTAGAAAAAAGTATTTTCGCTGGCCTTGCACTAGATACCCCACACTGCATTGATAGTTTAAGTGCGCCTAAAAGTCTTAACTTTTTATTGAAAGGATAGGTAGGTGTGTCCGTGGACAGAAGACGTAGTCTGTAACAGGACAGACAGGACAGACAGAACAGACAGGACAGACAGGACATACAGGACAGACAGGACAGACAGAACAGACAGGACAGACAGGACAGACAGGACAGACAGGACAGACAGGACAGACAGGACAGACAGGACAGACAGGACAGACAGGACAGACAGGACAGGCAGGACAGGCAGGACATACAGGACAGACAGGACAGACAGGACAGACAGGACAGACAGGACAGACAGGACAGACAGGACAGACAGGACAGACAGGACAGACAGGACAGACAGGACAGACAGGACAGACAGGACAGACATTACAGACAGGACAGACAGGACAGACAGGACAGACAGGACAGACAGGACAGACAGAACAGACAGGACAGACAGGACAGACAGGACAGACAGGACAGACAGGACAGACAGGACAGACAGGACAGACAGGACAGACAGGACAGACAGGACAGACAGGACAGACATTACAGACAGGACAGACAGGACAGACAGAACAGACAGGACAGACAGGACAGACAGGACAGACAGGACAGACAGGACAGACAGGACAGACAGGACAGACAGGACAGACAGGACAGACAGGACAGACAGGACAGACAGGACAGACAGAACAGACAGGACAGACAGGACAGACAGGATAGACAGGACCGACAGGACAGACAGGACAGACAGGACAGACAGGACAGACAGGACAGACAGGACAGACAGGACAGACAGGACAGACAGGACAGACAGGACAGACAGGACAGACAGGACAGACAGAACAGACAGGACAGACAGGACAGACAGGACAGACAGGACAGACAGGACAGACAGGACAGACAGGACAGACAGGACAGACAGGACAGACAGGACAGACAGGACAGACAGGACAGACAGGACAGACAGGACAGACAGGACAGACAGGACAGACAGGACAGACAGGACAGACAGGACAGACAGGACAGACAGAACAGACAGGACAGACAGGACAGACAGGACAGACAGGACAGACAGGACAGACAGGACAGACAGGACAGACAGGACAGACAGGACAGACAGGACAGACAGGACAGACAGGACAGACAGGACAGACAGGACAGACAGGACAGACAGGACAGACAGGACAGACAGGACAGACAGGACAGACAGGACAGACAGGACAGACAGGACAGACAGGACAGACAGGACAGACAGGACAGACAGGACAGACAGGACAGACAGGACAGACAGGACAGACAGGACAGACAGGACAGACAGGACAGGCAGGACAGGCAGGACAGGCAGGACAGACAGGACAGACAGGACAGACAGGACAGACAGGACAGACAGGACAGACAGGACAGACAGGACAGACAGGACAGACAGGACAGACAGGACAGACAGGACAGACAGGACAGACAGGACAGACAGCTACGTATATCTGTGACAATAATCAAAAATATCATTACCTTTAAACACCTACCACGCGCCCTACTTTGCGTTACAAATCTAAATGACATAAAACATATACCCTTGTGTATGCTATAAAAGAGCAGGAAATGCCTATGATATTCATGAAACTAAAAACTACGGGTATTCAGTGGAAAGTTCTAAAGCTTTTTATGCTCAAGAAACAAATAAATAAATACAATAACGGTGAGTATAACAAAAGTAAAAGAGAAATCTACAAATTTAATAAAATGAAATGTATGAACCCAATGAGAAAATTATTACACAGAAATTATTTTACAAAAAAGACAGCGAAACATTCATTAAGCAATTATAATTTTACTCTATACAGTACTCTCACTTATCGATATTAAATTGAAAGAAACATTTATTATGGATGTGCAGAGATTGAAAAATGTACCCTTTGTGTGTTCCTGGTAAGAATTTCAATTCCAGAACCACTAGACTCTGCTGTAGAAGCTTTAACCTTAAAAAAAACCTTAACAAAATGTCTAAACTTGGAGCCAAGAAGTTTTAATTTGTTTGTTCAATTAACAATTTAAAGTTTAATGTATCTCTCGAATTCTATAGAAATATGTAATGTTCTCTTATGGGAATATCTCCGCATATTCTTTTTGAGAATGTTTTTTTCTTGTCTCGCTATTGGTATATGACATGCTTACCAGTGAAAAAGTTTATAAATGTTGTCAGTGTATTATATACTCGTATAATAAATAATACTATTTGTGAAATGTTAAAGAGGGTTGCCAACATCAACTCCTTCGAGAAATTAACTGACTGCTGTAAAACGTGCTGTTGATTTGTAAATAAAATTGTTAAATATACATTGTTAAGTCGTTATATATATTTAAATTGTGTCATTGTTTGACAAAGTTTTTACGATGGTTAAATTGAAATAAATGAACTTACGTATAGTCTTATCAGTAACAGTTTTATGAGTCAGCAAAAAATACCCAATAGTATATTCGCATGGAATTTACTATTTGTCTTTCTTATTGCGTAAGATATGTGCTCGATTTATTGTCTTTTATTATTTCAAATTATGAAAAGTTAAGTGATGTTTGTAGACTTTCAATATATTTGCTTAATATATTGTTTCAAGTCAGATAAACTGTAAAGTACATGATTAGTTACATAGGTCCAAGAAAATCTATTTTCTTCTAAAAAAAACAACAAAGTATTTCCTTTTTTATCTCACTGGAGTATCCAAAAAATTACTTATATACTTTGGGTTCACTGAAAAAGTTGAAAAGTATTGAATTTTATTGGGAAACATCGAAAAAGTCGATAAAACTTTATAGTTTCACAAATCGATGGTATCGAAAAACTCTGATACTATTGAGCAGTATCGAAACATTTTAAAAATCTATTTAGGTCGCAAAGCATTACAAAACATCGAATTAATTGTTAAAGTTACAAAGCATCAACAAGTTCTATAAAAGTGTTGAGAGCATCGAATAGATCAAAAAATATGATATGAATGATATGGAATAGATTTGAAAAGTATCGAATAATATCAAAAAAAGTCGAAGAGAATCGTAAGGTAACGAATAGTTTCGAATTGATATATTTATTGAAGGGATCGTTAAAAATAGAAATGTATCGAATAATATCGAAAAAGTTGAGAAGTCTCGTTGTAGCCGGAAATTATTGGATTATAAAAACTTTTATTTTACTTATTCGTTACAAACTTATCAGATTTTTATCTAGTGGCTAATCTAAGAAGTGAGCGCGGCAGTGTTAAAATTCTGTAATTCTCTACAGAAAATAATCAACATTTCAAGTAATTTCTATCGCAAAATTTTAAAAAAATTAGTTGTTCAGTTTTCAATTTATACCAACAAGTCCCTAAAATTTAGTAACTTTTTAAAGTTATAGCAATTTAAAAATATTCTTTTATTAAAAGTGACAACATTTGAACTTTTAATTTAAAACCGGCAATATCTTTACCATGTCAATAACAAACTGCTAATGTTTGACATTTGGTGCTATTATTGACAATTATGGAGCGGTTTTTAATAGAAGAATACACTTTAATTGTTATAGCTTATTCCCATAAAAATTTAAGTGTGACAATTTTTGCGAAACAACACATAAGTATGTATCATCGACAACTAATCGCTCAGTTTTTTTCCATTTGTCCCCAACCCTATGCCTATGCATAAAATTCACCAAAAATCACACAAAGCGAGCTGTGGCACAATTTTCCGTTTGACGTGAAATGAGCGATATACAAAACACCAACAAATTTTAAAATATATAAAAACAAAACTAAATTTGTATATAGATGCATGTGAAAAATATATAAATATTTAAAGTAACAACCATAATGGAATTTTTATTCTAAACAAAAAGTCACTAGAGATTTACTCAGACATGAAAATCATTTACATAATTTCATCAATATTTATATACCATTTCAAATGTATTATTTTTTTACATAAAGTAGCGCAGCAGATATTTGCGTCTACTTCACTTTATTAGCAAAAAAGTCTCTAGGACTCTTTACTGTAAAACAAAAAAATAATGTTGTTTTGCTAGGATTTGTTTATTTTGTGGTTTTGTTATTTTTTTACTGTGCCTTTATTTTTAATGCGGTTTTTCTTTATTTTTATTTAATAGTAGCGGAGGCTTCATTTTGAA
Organism: Meiosimyza platycephala; assembly: GCA_963662105.1. Lineage (NCBI taxonomy): Eukaryota > Metazoa > Arthropoda > Insecta > Diptera > Lauxaniidae > Meiosimyza > Meiosimyza platycephala. Next base: position 99,152,978 of record OY759208.1, on the reverse strand, counting down.
AATTATGGCATAATTTATAAACACTTAGTCGTATCGTATACTCTTGAATTTTTCGGTACACAACGTCAAAGTTCAATAAACGTAATATAATATAGGGTGGGGAGCGCACTGAATTTTGTATATTTTGCATTTGATGAACTTCCAATTAATTTGCATTTTAATTAACATTTGATATTTTGTGAGCACTTTTACTTTTTCAATGTCAATATTTGATTGATTGACGGTTTTTGATTAAAAGTCAAAAAATTGTATTCTACGATAATTGAAAAAAAAGGTTGCACGCTATCACATTTTGCTTAGCGCATCACCTTTATTGGCATATTAATGGAATTTTCTCATGAGATTTCCTTAGAATAAAATGATAAGAGCAGACATGGGGGGTTATGTACCTTAAAAGGCATTAAAGTCTCATTTAAATCATATAATTAGTGTAATTTAATATATTTATATTTTAATTGGTAACCTTTAGCACTGTTGGTTGTCTTAATCTTCAGTAAAAAAAGAAAATAGTAAAATAATCTAATAAAAAAAAAACAAATTCTTACCAGTTTGACGAATTTCCATTGCAGTTAATTTTACCAAAAAACTTTAGGATCAATCGGTTTTAGTCCGCTAAAAATAAAAAAAAAACATTTGTAAATTTAATTCATATAAAAAATAACTTAAAATATTGTGCGGTCGTTCAAGTTTTTTAGTGTCAAAGCTTAGAAACTTTTAAAAATATTTTAAAATTTCTAAAAAAAGGTATTTTGACCCAAAAAAATTGTTGCCAAATGCCAATGAAAAATTAACCTTAAAATTGAAAGAAAAAATTGGACAAAAAATCTAGCGTAAAAGTTACAGCAGACATGATATATTTTTCTTTTGGAAAAACGGCCAAAATTTATTTATTTAAATAATTTTTCGAAAGCTTTTTGTGCTACATGAGGTTAATGAGGGTTTATTCGAAAAATTTAATTTTTTTGCAAAATGCCGTGTGGTCGTGACGTCCGCACCGCTAAGGGTTAAGTGAATTTTGTATCAAATAGAGTTTGCTTAGCGCTCAAATTGCTGAGTATTCCTATGATATTTTTTTATGATACAGACTATAAAAAGTTGATATATGTATGGCCTATTTGGCCACATTGACTTTTCATAAAAAATTTATGAGAACACCATTTCATCCAAAAAGCGACCCCAGACACGTTGAAACTTTATCTACACTGAGAAAAAAATCAACTAGAACCTGGTTAATTCAACTAGGAGACGTAATATTTTGGCGTCGAGATAAAATCTAGTGAATTTAATCAGAAACCTGATTGAAAATAACAAAAAAGAATTTAGTTTATTCAAAGCTATATATGGTTTAACTCAATTGAGGCTTGTTAATAATATTTATTTAAATTGACCAGGAATCTATTTAAATTGACTAGGAAATTGCAAAAAAATAAAAAACAAAGCCACTTTTATTTTACTAGCCGTTTCTATGACCATTCCCAGGACCCATTGATTGACACCTCTCTTGTCAAGATCGGACCAACTTTAGATTTCATCCATAAGCGCATTTTCACATGGAATGAATATTCTACTTTTCTTGGACAGCTCGGAAATCCAAGGCCGCCGAAGATTACTCATTTTATTTATTGGCCCCGTTTCTATGACCATTACCCAACCCATCATCGATTGACATCACTCTTTGGACCAACTTTAATTTCCCATATATATTTGGCTCTAAATTCCTTTATCAGCCTGTGCTAATGCGCCACACACAGGCGCCAGAGAGCTAGATGGCAACATTCACAGATCTTTAATATATATCTACATTTGATGTCGTTTATGTAAAATTCTGAAAGCAACAAAGTACTAACGAATCATAAAACATCATTTAGATTTCATTCAATACATACGCCGAAAAATATGCAACATTTTCATTACAATGAAAGATTTATGATTCGTTATTACTTTTTTGCTTTCAGAATTGTATATATACGACATTAAATTTAGATAAATTTTTATAAAAAACTCAGTGCGTTATAGTTATTTCCTGTTAAATTTATAAATTTCCTTGTTGAAAATATTGAAACACACAAAAAATCAATTAAAATAAATTAACCCAGCCGTCTGTTTAAAAAAATTAATTTTCTTTTCCTTCAGTGTACAAAATGGGTATCAGTTTCCATTTATTTGGTAATGCTGATTTCAAAAATGCTAAAAATTTTGCGATACATTTTATGATTTAAAAGTGATTGGAGGAAACTTGCTTTGAAGAATTATTTCTTTTGTTTTTGAAAAGCATTCGAGTTTATATTTTTAATCTCAAGGTAGGTTATATGTGATTAAATTCTTGCAGATTTTTTTTACACATAATTAGTATCCGAGCTTAAACAAATTTTAGCATGAGAAAGACATCGATGCAAATCAAAAGTTACTTTAGTATATAGACAGCCTAATCCATAGTATGATATTAGATAAAATCGATAAAGCAAAAAGTGAAAAGAAATAATGGAATTCATTACATCCACATCCTTTATAGCTTTAATATCCAAGTTTCATTTCTAAAATCTAAGAAAATGATACGTATGAGTAAACGAACAATATGCTGTCTATAAACTCACATTTTTTTTCTTTCAGACTTCTGTACTTAACTATATCATATCTGATAAACTTTTAACACTTAGTGTAATTCTCTTGAGTTATCATGTCTTTTTGTTAGCAAAAATTGTTTCAAACTTTTTCGTACAATTTGATACGTTCATTCATTTTTATTTTTGTACCTCATTTACGCTCGACTTCAACACTTCAACGGAAACCGCAACGCACGCAATCAGCAAACATTTCAACTTCTTGTTGTTTAGCTGCTTTCCTGTTGTTCGGTGGGAGGTGCTTCATCATCAGTCTTTACAAAGTTAAAACAATTTATGAAATACGTGCGGTGCATAGAGATTCTAACACTCACACATATTATGGTTTTGTAAACCTTGTTTTTTATTTATCATTAAAGAAAAAGTTTTTTTTTTTTAGATAAGGTAAGTATTGGTAAGAAGAAAATAAAATTTATTTTTGTAATTATTTCCATAGGCTCATTATAATAAATGTAATAAATTTATGCCAATATTGTTAAACAGCATAGAAGATATTAAAGAAGCTACTTTACTACTTAAATTGAAATTTCATCAACAAAATTACAAAAGTTACAAGCTGTAAAACTCTTCTGCGGTAGTAGAAGTGGCAAATAAAATGTTGAATTAAATGTTACTCATACGCCACGTATACCATTTCAAATTTTTGATATTGAATGAATTGATTGATTCAAAATGGAATGATTTAATGAAATTTCGTAATTTCGATCCGAAATATGGATAATTTTTTATATTTTGAACATCAAGTTGACTTGATGAGGTTTCGTTGCCCATTTTTTTTGTCTAGTTTACTTCATGCAATAAACTAAAAATTTCTGTTTCACATTTTTGTATTCATTACATTTGAATTAACGATGTCAAAGTTTCTGCAGAGCACCATTGGAGCTGGGGAATATTATATGAAATTTTCGATAAAGTTTCAAGAATCATTTAAGCATAGCATACTAAGCTACACTTCCTTCTTAATTAAAAGGAGGAATGTTTATTAGTGCATAAAGTCCTGTTTTCATTGTCATGACTATGCTAACTTTATGCTATCATGATAGAGCTACATATGTAGCAATCACTCTGTTAAGTGATGTAAATACCCAAGATGTCATTCAAGAATTTTAGCCCCCGATTTTACCGTATGACATGAAAAAATAACTTTTATGGTGATTTTATTTGTGATGAGTTTCAGTTCCAACTTCTGAAGAATTACTTTAACTAGAATGTTATTATTTTTCTCAGCATATTTGGTTTGTCCATATAAAATTTTTTATATTATCAAGCCAACTTATAACTACATTGCGTATGCAAATTTTTAAACTATAAAAAAATATTAATGTCTGTTTTGGACATTCCAATTCAAACCATTCATTAATATTCGTAAGGTTGATTGAAGCGCTTATCCTTGAATCCTTACTATAAATGGTTACTAAAAATAAATCGTTACATTTTGTGCTGAATTATTTGATTATAATACACACACCGAAAGATATTTATTTATTATTAGAATTTGTTGATAAAAATTGACAAAAATCGATTTTTACCAGCCGGTGTTTATTTGTACATCATTGTCCAAAGCCAAGGTGCTGTTGCTCAAACCCAAACCCAAAACCCCAACAGTCCTTTGAACAGCCTTTGTTGCTGTCAATAGAAGCAACAGTGTAATTTTTTTTATGCATACATATAGTTAATCAATCGATAGGCTTTTCAATTTTGTTTCTTTAGTATCTTTTGTTGTTTTTTTTTTTGAGTTATATTTAACACGTGCTGCTTGCAAATATGCCGTGCCGGTTCCACTTACTTCAATCGCATTAAATATTTAATACATTAAATATTTAACTCTTCGAAACTCATCAAGTTGTGTTCAACTTTTTTTTTATCGCTCTCTTTAAACTTAAGGAACATATGTGATTATGGCTCACACATAAACACATGTACATGCAAACAACATACCGTTGATGACGTGTTTTTTCAAGGTGTACTGTAGTGTATAAGTATGTCTGTTAGGGCATGTATTTACATATATGGGTAAAACCCCAAGCGGAAAAGTGCTATACAAGCGTTACGATGCTTCGAAAGGAAAACTTAAAAAAGGAAAGAGTTAAAGCTGATTTCTACTTGATCTGGAAAACCTTGAGAACGTTTGACTTGAAAAGAAGCTTCAATTTTGCAACATAAATTTGAGCCGCAGAGTTATTCCAAAGCGAAAAAAAAAATATTAACACAATTTTCCCAAATTTCGAACCATCCAAGTTTTTGATTATACTTACAATAAATGTTCTTTCATTTTGTTTTCTTAAAATTCTAATCTGAGCGTTATCGTAATTTCTTAATGGGTTCCTTTGCGTGCAGCTTTCAATGTCGCTTTAATGTCGGGGTTTTACTTAAATTCCTGCAAACACGCATATGGCAGAAAGTTTTCATATTATGATTGCACTTAAAACTTTAAGTGTTGTGTGAGTTGTAAGTAGTTACATACGTAAATTGAGAAGTTCAAAGTGTTTTTATTTAAAATACTATTAATGTGTTAATTGGAGTAGTTAAAAGCATATTTAGTTTTAATTTTTTTTTTAATTTTTTGCTATGCAATTTCATGATTATATTTACTACTCTTCTTAAGAATAAATTTAATATCAAAGATGGCTCAACACTTGGCAATTTTAACACGTTATTTTCATGTTGCTTAATATATTATATTTTCATTACATTCATTTGTGGAAAAAGAAAATATTTTAGAAACTGTTCACGGAAAATCGAATACTTCGGCAACAGTAAGATGAGAATATATTGATTACTTGGAAAAATCTTTTTGTGTCAGTTTTAAGCCGCATTTCAATGGTGGATAGATGCCCTAAAGCTTACAGAAAGTCTGACACAACTGATTACCACAAAGTTGAAGGAGTATAGCCAGTAATAGTGCGTCAAAATAAACAATCAAATTACTCCATAATGAGACGGTAGAAACCACTTGCATTCAAGTGAAGTTTTTAAAAGTCCTTTCTGATGTTAGTACTGATTTACTTCACTGAAGAAACTATTTGTTCAATCAAATATTTATTTGAGTCAAACATACTTAATTTGGAACATTATTTTTGACTCAAATAAATATTTAATTGCGCTATATCAAATATAAGTTGTTGCTATATTCAGTTGAATCGTTTTCTAATGAAGCAATTCAGACCGATATACGATGGTCCTAAATCGATTTTTTTTGTTCAAAAATGAATAAAGACACCAAATCTAGTTAGAAATTTTTGTGAAAAAAAAATTGTAGTCTATTTTTGTGATTTGAATTTGGATTCAAAATTTGACAAAAATTTTTTAATTTTCGCGTTAGTGATAAATATAGTTTTGGTACAAATTTCTTCTCATATAATTTTTTTCTCCTAACCTAGCAATTTTCGGTAAAAATTAAGTGGAGTTAAGAAGTACCTTAAATCAAAACACTCAGACAAATATTTTCTTTTTTTTATTTGAAACATGTTCACGGTTCGTCGGAAGTAACTTCAACCCAAAAGTCAGAACACTGCAACTATTTTTCGATGAAAAGCAAAATTCTAACCCTGGCCGTTTTCGAAAAAAATTGTTTTAAATTTAAAATAACTGATATTTCAAGCTTATCTCGAAAACTATGAGAGTTATGAAAAAAAGTTTTGAGAACAAAATTATTCCTCAAGAAAATTCCAATAAAATGGTTTACTTATTATTATTCATTCCAATATTTTTGAGGTTGAAAAACTTATTTTATCAATTTCTAGAGGAAAATTATTTTAAGTTGTGAGACATCCTAGAATCAAAATCAAGAAAATTTTTTTTTACATATTTTTTGTCATTTTTTTTGCATTTAACTTAAAATAATAAAAAGCGAAAATATTTTTTTTTAGAATACGGGCTTATTGACATTTCAGATATATTTAATATAAGTAAAAAAAATCTTAATTTCCGACAAAATTTGCGCTCTCTAGCCTTATTTGAACAAAATAACTCTATTTGGGATCACTGTGCGACATGCTGAACGAATTTACTATCGAAGATTTTGTTATTTACTGATTTTTTGCTGAATCTTGTTGAGCTACTACTCATTTATAGTGGAGTTAAATTCTTTTGATGAAAAAGTTGTATTAAATTTGCTGAAATAATGTTTTTCTCATAAACTTTTTTAAGCAATTTTTCGACCTTTTCATTAATTTTTGTGTTCCATCACAATGAACACTTTTTTTTAAGTTTGAATACCATACGCACACAAAATTTTAAATCCAAAAAATAAAACCACACACACACATTCTAAAGAAGAAACTTAAAGAGCGAAAAAAACTTGCTTTATGTCATCGCTTCCCTGTACTTTATTTATTTTAACGAAATCAAAATAAATTTCTTTTCAATGACCCGTTGAACGCTATAAAATGAGACACTTAGATGTGATGATGCCCGGTTTCCTTTGTGTTACGGGGTTAGTCGGTCGGTCGGTCTGTCGGTTGCTTGACTTCGTTGTGTTCTTTATAAAAACAGAATTGTAAAATAATCTATAATACAGTGAGCTACACAAAATGTCTTGCAAAAATATTCAAATGGCTTGAAACAAAAAAGGCACATGAGTCAAAATTTAGTGATGCTGGTCTCAGGGCAGTCCCCATAAGCTTAAAGAAATGTTCAGTGGTTGGAAATCAAAAATTTCGTTTGAAAGGAATTAGGAATAGAAATTTTGATTTGTTTTTTGGCAACTGACTATTATTAATTACAAGAGTTTGCCTACTGGTTGAAATTCAACCATTATACTGACAACACAAAACATTTTACTTGATTAAATGTCATCACTTCTAAAAATAAAAGTCATGGTATCATGTTGCCCAATCCCTATCTCCATTCAAAATTTCATCAAAATCGGTCCATTAAGTTAGCTGTGAAAACATGTTTTCCTGTTAGGGGCGGTAGCACCGCCCACTTAAAAAAGTAGATTTTTTTAGAGTTCAGACCTACTCCTTACCAAATTCCATCAAAATTGCTTCATTATTTTAGCAGTAAAAAAATTCTTTACTATTAAGGGCGTGACATCGCCCAATTAAAACAAATGTCGTTACTCAGATATTAGTCGGTCTCCACACTGAATTTCATCAAAATCGATGTAGCGTTTTTTCCATTAGAGGCGGTGCCACGCCCACTAAAAAACACGGCATTTTAAAAACTGTTTTTAAGGTCTCAATCTATCTCCAAACCAACCCTTGGTTATATATAACCCTCAGATTTATGAACAAGCTCAACATTAATTAGGTAATATAATCGAGAGTTTACTGTATAAAGAATTAAGAAAACTTACCTCCCAGTTGAAAGTTCCGCCAGAAACTCAACAAATCTTTTAAATCGCATTGATATCCTTTAATTGCATTTAAAAAACTCAATCACAAATCAATGTCAACTTTTACAAATCTGCTTTAAATTTATATATCCATTTAAGATAACCTTTTCATACTATAAATACGGTCATATCGTAAATTGCTCCACACATTTTTATTGTGTGCGCAACTGTGTGTGTGCGTGTTATTCCATTGAAAATCTTTTTTCTCAATGGCTTGCATTTGACAGGCAATTTAAGAATTCTTTCATTTATAAAGTTTTTTTTTATATTTTTTTTCACATACATAAATACATACACACATATGTACGTGTGCATGTGTCTAAGTCTACATTTATATCAGTATGTGTTAGAATTTCATTCAATAACATAACATATTTGATGCGAGTAGGTAACATTCATGGAGGTTGCACTCAAATATTATCAGTATCATCTTTGCTACCCACCGACATATAGACACACTGTGAATCTTAGCACCAAAATGTGAAAGAAAAACTCAGATTATGGGCTTTGTTAGTTGTGTGTACAGTGAACGAAATGGTTATAAGAACATTGTTAAAATTATTTTAGTTTAAATTGATGCAAGCGTTTATCTGCTTTGAAATAAATTCAAACTCTGTAAATGTTAACTTAGCAGAGCACTAATATTAACGTATGTATATAATTTACTGGTGTACCCCAATGTAGCCATTTTGGGCCCATTTGTTTAGCCTGCTTTAAATGATGATCTACCTATTCAAGGTGTAACTCTATTGATTTCACCAAAAAAAAGGCTGGTTTTAACGATAGTGTTAAGTTTAATTGACAATTTTTGGCATACATTCATTAGATCAGATACTCTATTCTACTACGTTACGTTACGAGTGCAATTTGATAAGTTAGTGAATTTTTTGATTTCCCGCGTAGTAACTTTAAATGCAATACTGATCCTGTCAACTATCATCTGTTCAGCTCACTGCAACGTTTAGTGTGTGTTTGGCAGCCATTGACAGCAGACGATATTGTGAATTTTTGCGAAAATGGAAAAAAGTTAATTTCGTGTGCTCATCAAGCATTATTTTTTACGCAAAAAACCATCAGCCAAACCAAGGAAAGGCTTGACAAATACTATGAGGACTCTGCACCATCGATTGGAATGATTCACAAGTGGTTTACTAAAATTCCAATGCGGTCGTACAAGCCCAAGTGACGCCGAACGTTCTGGACGCCTAAATGAGGTCACCACACCAAAAAGGTCACTTAAATTCACAATATCGTGATGGCCAATCGCAGAGTTAAAGTGCGCGAGATTGTTGAGGCCGTAGGCATCTCAGACGAATGGATGTGGAGCAATTTGCGAAATTATTTAGATATGAAAAAATTATCCGCAAGTTGGATGCCGCATTTGCTCACTCTCGACCATAAACGCTATCGTGTGACTGATTCAAAGGCTGACTGAACAAAGATAAGAAGGATTTTTTTTCGATTAGTAACCGTGGACGAAACTTGGATTCATCACTATACACCAGAGACAAAGGAACAGTTGAAACAGTGAACTTCACCGACTAAACGTGCTCCGAAAAAGGAGAAGACGGTGCTATCGGTCGGAAAGGTTATAACGACAGTATTTTGGGATGAACGCGGTATAATCTACATCGATTACCTTCCACCGAAAAGAACGATCAATGGTGAATACTATGCAGCCGAATCGGACCGTTTCAACGATGCTTTGAAAGAGAAACGTCCCCATTTAGCGAGGAAAAAAGTAGTCTTCCATCAAGACAATGCGCGCGTTCACACATGTCCAGCTCTCATGGCAAAGTTTCATGAATTGAAGTACGAATTGCTTCCTCATCCAGCATATTCTATAGATTTGGCCCCCAGAGATACTTTCTGTTTCCAAACCTGAAGAAATAGCTCGGCGGAAAGAGATTCACCAACAGAGAAGAGCTCATCACCGAAACAGAGGCCTATTTTGAGGATCTTCCGAAAACGTATTTTTCGGATGGGATCAAAAAATTGGAGGAACATTGGAAGAAGTGTATCGAGCTAAAAGGAGACTATATTGAGAAATAGAACGTTGTTTTTGCTGTAAAAATCATTCCTTTCTTCATTTTTGAGGGAATTATCAAACGGCCCTCGTAATAGTTAAATAAATATTTTTTAGCATGCAACTTTTTCAAAGAAGGTCTATTGTTTACTTAGTCAAACCCAAGAGAACATTTCATTATATTCAAACTATGCTTCAAAATATTTCGTTCACAGTACGTGTAAATAAAACCTTAAACTGACATTGGAAAATTCTTTTATATGCAGTGCTAATACCTTCTTCCACATTCAACTGGTTACTTGTTGGCTCAGAAGTGTCGTGACTTGTTAAGCACTTTTATACGCCAAACTTTATTCAAGAAACCATGCCATATTGCACCACAACAAATTTTAGCGTGTGTACTGGCGATATCCTTTATATTATATTTTTAATTAAATATATAATGTCCTTATGTGGGGTGTTTTGTGCAAAAAAAGTGTAGTTTGGGTGATTTATATTTTTCTTTTAAGTTTTAAATCAAAATTTTAACAAAACAAAAATATGCAAATACATAACTAAAAAAATACAAATAAATTAAATCGGCAAACAATTATTATATATTATACATTATTATATATTATTCATATACTATTTTATTGATTTATGCGACTTTATAATTTTTAAAAATTTTTTACCATGTATCAGCCTACAATTCCCAACGTTCATTTTAATACCATTTAATACCATTAATTTTTTGTCACACATTAATTTTTTATGTCTTTTCTTTTATATTTTTATAGCTGAGAACATACACTTGGATGACCTTTACACCCGCTATCGTCAACGTCTACGTAAGGCACTTTTTCGATCGGGTCTATCGATATCATTGGTGGCATGTCTTGTATCCATTATAATTGGCCTCATTAGCGTTTACAATGAAGTAAGTGAAATAGAAAAAAAATCACAAACACACACACCCACACATCTTTACAATACAAAATCAATATTGTTGTAATTGGTTTTAACTTTATAAAATTGACAAATGTAATACCGTCACTTACATTCCGCTCCATTTAAAATGTTTCTTTTTTTATTTATTGCTCCGTTTCCGGTTACCATCAACACCAACCACCATCACGAACAATAGCAGTTCTTATTGCAAACACTTTTGTTGGTCTTGGCAGCTCTAATATCCGCTGGTATCCTGATAGCATTACAATTTCCAGCTGTCCTTAGCTCGCCAGCGGCCGCATTGGCTTTTGCACTTGTGACCACATTTTCACTTGGGACGATAGCAGCAATTACGGGTGAAGAGTTGGCGCCATTACCGTTATATGCAGTATTTCTGGTAAGTGTAGACAACACCCACATAGTGGGTATGCGACTAATGAATCAGATATTCAACAGTTGTGCGTAGCAGCTATACATTTATTTAGGTGCTTTAGGTAAAAGCATCAGTTAATGGGTGCTTACGTTCATGTGGTACAGTGTGGACATAAGTAAGACTTTTTATAAAGAGCTGTGGTTATGGGAGCTGATAAAGGGTATTGGCTATTAGTAAAAAAAGAGTTTAAAATCCTTATGGGTATAATGCGATAAGTCACATGTGAATATAAAAATGGATTAAATCAGATCTTATGATACTGCATTAAGCAGCTTAAGGCATGAATGTGTTTTATTAAAGTGAATGAAAATTAAAGATAATGCGAAAAAATTAAACTACGCAAAAGTGTCAAATAAAAGTGTAATGAGTTCAAAAAATTCGAAAATTATAGAATCATATCGAAAAAGTCAGTAAAAGTAGGAAAATATTGAATAGCATTGTCGAAAAAGTCGATAAAAACCAACTTGTATCGAATACAGTGCGAAGTATCGAAAAATATCGAACAAGTTGAAAAGTATCGACAAACAATGCAAAACTCTATAAAAGTTCAAAAGTATCAAATAAAAAGAAATACATATTTGTTGTCATCTTTCCCAAAAATAAAAATCATGGTTTAATGTTACCCTATCCCTTCTATCTCTTCCTTAGGTCCATTAGTTTAACTGTAGAACAATATCTGCCAATTAGGTACTTAGAATTAAATACCTATACTCAGGTTCAATCTATCTCTATACCGAATTTCATGAGCATCGGTCCATTAGTTTAATACAACAAATCTCTTTTTCAGAGTTCAATTTATCTCTGTACCATATTTTATTAAAATCGGTCCATTATTTTGGCAGTGTAAACGTTTTTTTCCTGTAATGGGTGTGGCACCCCCCCTAAAAAGGAGTTCTTTACTCAGGAATTAATCTATCTCCATACCAAATTTCATTAAAATCGGTATTGCGATTCAATCGTGGCAGCATTTCTTCCTATTGGGGGGCGGTGCCACGCCCACTTAAAGAACTAAGAGTTTTAATAAACTTTCTTGGGATTCGATCTATCGTCAAAGCAAATTACATTAAAGACCGTCAATTAGTTTACTTGTGGAAACGTATTTTCCTGTTATGGGCGTGGCATCGTCTACTACTGGAAAAAAAGCTACATTCTGCATATTTTGTGTTAACGCAGTTAAAAAAAAAGGGATGGAACTGCCTATTAATATATAGATTTTTACTTGCACAAAAAGATCTAAGCTAAATAGCTAAAAGTCCTAGTAGCTGTAGTAGCTAAACTCTATTATATATTACTTTTCATATAACCACATGCTTAAAATACCACATACATATATGCGATGAGCCATTTTTGGTTTACAAAAAATTTTAAAAAGTCACACACGCACTGTTCCAACTTCGTCCTTTTTTAACATGGCCAAAGTTAATTAAAATAAAAGTTAGAAAAAGAAAAAAAATTTCCTTTCACAAAGGTCATTCACTATACGATAATTTTATTAGTTTTTTGAAAACATTTTCTCTTTTTTTTATGTTATTTATCAATGGGCGGTCACAAAACTGTTAACATTTGAAATCACTTGAAAAGAAAAAAACTCCAATAAAATAAACCATTAAATTAAAGCACAAAAATAACAATATACCCACCGCTACATACAACTCATACAATAATTGCTTTTAATTTCATGTTACAACACAACCAATGCTGTTCACTATGACCACCACAGGGCATACATACAATGCTGCCAATTTCATGGCCAGTTTCAGTGGTCTTAGCCATTTTTATGACTGTCATACATATCGTTTATAATATCGGCACCAGTGAGGATTTTGCGCCCAATTTATCATTGGTGAGTATAACGGGGGATTTTTGAAAAATTTCAAGGATCAAACTTTATCCTTGGAAATTTTCATATGGCAACATGCAATCCATACACGATTGCAACAAGTGACAAATACAATAATTGGATAATAATAAAATTTTGTTTGTTTATCTCCTTTTCATTTTAACATCCTTCGGCACTGCTATTGTCCCATATGGCAATAACAAATTATACAGCTTTTTGGTGAAATTCTCATGTTGGCCAGTGCATCCGTTTCCGGTCTTTATTATCGCATTATGTCGGATGCGGCACACAATCGCACTGTTGATGGCACACGCACCGGCATCGAACAGCGAGTGAAGTTGGAATGTGAACGTGAGCAGCAGGAACAACTGTTGCTTAGCGTCATACCGGCCTACATTGCAGCAGAGGTAAGTTTTTGTTTTGCTTTTTATATGCAAAATAGTTATTAGGGTGTAATAAAAAATATTCAATTATTCAAAGTTTTTAATAGAAACACATTAAACAATTACACTGTAAACAATTTATTTAGCTGGTTACTGGACGGTATTGATGGATGTTGGTTTTTGAATACCCAACGACTTTTAGCATAGCGCCACATAAAAAAAAATTATCCAACGACGTTAAGTCCTATCTTGATGACCAGATGAACGTCATCAACGTTAATGTCTTCCACATTAATGTTTTAAATTTTTGGCCAATTATGCGCCATTGAAACCCGACCTTTATCGACCTTAATTTTCGAAGATAGTCACTTTGTTAGTATACATGCGGATTTTCTTTTTGAAACATCCTTGTCACATATGCTTGTGTTGACTCTCTGTGGCCGACCACAGCTGTATTCGATACACCCTATGTTAGCTCATTGACATCATTATCGACATAGCCTGATATTGATTAAAATTTTAATCAAAATTTCCAAGTTTGCCAAAGTACCGCCTACGTCACCAAGACCATTACACGAAACGTTATTTAGCATACACATACTTACATATACATGCATATTACTAACAAGTTTGTCTTTTTCTATTTTCTATCTCTTTTTATCTTGCTGTCGCCACTCTTTTAGGTTAAACGTAGCATAATGCTGAAAATGGCCGATGCATGCCAAAGGGCTGGTGGTCAATCGAACACATCAGCCACACGATTTCATGAGCTGCATGTGCAACGCCATAATAATGTGTCCATTTTATATGCAGACATCGTCAATTTTACACCACTGTCAGAGCAGCTAACGGCGAGTGATTTGGTAAAAACGCTGAATGACCTTTTTGGACGATTTGATCAAATTGCACAGGTATGCATGCTAATGTACATACGAGTATGTATGTGTTTGTAAAGTGTTGCAATTTTGTTAAGTGCTTTTAGGCGGTAACGCAATATATTGCATTTTGTGTGTGGTTGGAAAAACTAAAAGAGCAAACAAAATTCGGGCACTTTTAATTTTTCTATGTTGATAACAGAAGTGAAGGTGAGTAAGAAATTCATAAATTGAGAGGTTACTGCAGTTGATTGGAAACATTTTGCATTTAAGGAAATTTATTGTTGTCAAGGATACAAAGTTGTCAAGGAATGCAATAGCTATTTTTGTGTGACAATAGAATCCCCTCTATTGTAGAGCATGTTCTGGCAGTTTGCTGATATTAATTATAGTTTGCTGTTCACATCTGAAAAGGTTGAGCTATTTTCACTCAAGAATTGCAGAGTTTTAAAACTTTCTTTGGAAGTTTGAGCTCAGTTGCAGTTAGTAAAATTATTCAAAGAAAATCTCATCGTCTTGAACACAGTTGTTAAGGATGTGTGCGGATAACTCGCTCTTCCTCAAGCAATATCTGCATTGTCATTGTCGATTATAACTATTTTGTGCAAGTATTCTTTTAATGTGAAGTGGTCTATCAATATGCCAACAATTATTCTATTACGTATTCACACTGGCATCAAAAACGAACCGTTTTTCCATTAACTCGTTTTTGAGCCGAAAACAGTTTCAAAATTCGTATTTTCACAGTATTTGCCCATTTTTGAGGTTATGTAACCTTGAGGATTTTTTATTTCTCCAAAAATAAAGGTTTGCTTCTTTAAGTACAAGTCTTCTTCTTTCCAATAGCGTTGAGTTTGCTCAAATATGTTTTTTTTTCTCTGAGATATCGCATTTTGAAGTTTTGAAATCTTTTTAATGAGTTTTCAGCTATAGGAATGAGTCAGAAACATGAAAATTTCAAAATGCGATATTTTAAAGAGAAAAAATAGATATTTGAGCAAACTCAACTCTATTTGAAAGAAGTAGACTAGCACTTAAAGAAGCCAACCTTTAACTTTGGTAAAATAAAAAATCCGCAAGGCTACATAACCTCAAAAATGGGCAAAACGGTGTTTTTTGCACTTTAGGTTAGGATATCTCAAAAACCAGACCTGATAGAGCATTCTTGAGGCCAGATTTGGATTCAGCGCATCAAAAATCTTCGGAAATACATATATAGTCTGGTTTCTGGGTCTGAGATGCTGTCGGCCTGTGTTATTCATCAATTCCCTCGTATGTAAAATACTCCAAAGTTGTTGGCAATTTAAGGCAGCTTAGAGTAATTTTGCAATTTTATTTTTCTAAATTTTCATATTAATTAATCCTTTAGTTTAAGCTCAGTTTTTATGGAGTAGAAAAGATAGCCCAACGTTTTTGTGAAATTTGCTTAAAAAAAATTCCATTCCATAAATTTTTATCAATTACTTAAGCCGCTTAGAGTAATTTTTGCGGTTTAGTATTAGGCAATTTTTTCAAGAGAGAATTTTAGAAAAGAAAATTTTCTATCGCGGAAAATCCAGGTGTTTTTACTTAATGATATAACCGCAAAATTTTAGAGATTTTTGGTTAACAATGATGAAATATTTAAAGTTTTACTGCCATTGCTTGACTGTAACTTAATGGAGTCTTACAGCCTCAACTCAACATAAAATTTTGCTTTGCTATTTCCAGTTGCGTAATTTATTATAAAACAACTCACATATTTTTTTAGTGCGCTTTTAACGTTTGAGGATTTTGTAAGAGTAATTCCAGTTATATAGTGCAACAAAGCAATAGACCATGCTAAGTTGGTTTTATGACTATAGCGGAACAAAAGCTTAATGTTTCCAACGTAAAAGCCATAAAAAACATTAAATTTGTTGGGGATTTAACTAAAAGTCCATAGTTTTAGAATCTATTAAACTTAGAATGAGTGAAAAGCATTAAATAACAGAAAATTTTGTTCTAAAGAAAAATTATCGCTACGCAATTTGAATTCATAGCTGCTTGCTAAGTTGTTACTAAGCTAAACTCAGTTTTTGGTTTTTTTAGGTTTGCAAAAAAAGGTTTATAACATTGAAAAATCAAAGTAATCGTATGTTGAATAATTTAAAAAAAATTTTGAAAAGCCGAAAATTTTTGGAAAATTTGAAAAATGTGAAATAAGTCGAAAATTGTTGAAAAAATCCGATACTAGAAATTAAATAATTTTGAAACAGTCGAGAATTCGTCGTATTCGTAGGTATGCTTCATAAACATACATTTTATCATAAGTATGGAGAAAAAGAGAATTCAGACGATAAATTGTTGAAAAAAAAAGAAAAATGTTAAATTACTCACAAATGTTGAAAAATTCCGCAAATTTTAAAAAAGGTTGAAAAATGTTGAAAGATCGAAAATTCTGGAAAAATTCGAATAATGTTGATTAAATTGAGAGATATTGAAGTATTCGAAAAATGTTAAAGAAGTCGAAAGCTTTAAAAACAAATTCGAAAAATGTTGAAAAATTCGAAAAATATGGAAAATTCGAAAAATGTTGAAGAAGTCGAAAAATGTTTTTTTAATGTTTAAATTTTGAAAAAGCCATGAAATGTTGAAAAAGGTTAAAAAATGTTGAAAATTCAAAAAATTTTGAAAAAGTATAGAGGTGTTGAAGTAACCGAAAAATGTTGATTAAGCAAGAATGTGTTGGAGAAGTCGATAAATGTTGAAAAAGTCCAAAAATATTGCTGAAAAATGCTTAAGATGAAAAGTTCAATAAATGTTTAAAAAAATTATGAAAAATTAAAAAAAGGTGGAAAAAGTTGAAAATTGTTGACAAAGCCAAAAAATGTTAAATAACTCAAAAAATTTTTAAAAAGTCGAAAAAGGTTGAAGAATTTGAAAAATTTTGATAAAGCCAAAAAAGATGTTGAAAAAGTCGAAAAATGTTGAAAAGTTAGAAAAATGTTGAAAAATTAAAAAAATGTTGAAAAATTCGAAGAATGTTTTAGAATTTCAAAAATTTTGAGAAAGTCGACAAATGTTGAAAAAGTTCAAAACTGTTGAAAAAGTCAAAAAATATTGAAAAAGTCGAAATATGTTAAAGAATTCGAGAAATGTTGAAAAAGTTTAGAAATGTTGATAAAATAAAAAAGTTTTAAAAAATCGAAAAATGACGAAAAATGCAAGTTCGTTACAGTCGATAAGAGGCTTCCATGCAAGACTACTAAGGGTGAGGCGTTTCATTTTCAACAACTTCACTTCACTTCAATGCAAACTTTCTTTCATAACCGGCAGTAAGGATAAAAAACTCAAGTTTCAGCTCAATCACTGTTTAGCATCAAAAGTTTCTAACACGCACATTACTCCAATGACGACATACTGCTTCTTAGCGACGACCACAGTACTCTGTCTTAATTTCAATTCACTCAATGTCAATTTATAACTACAGTTGTTGCATAAAATTTAACTAAATTTCTTTAACTTTTAACAGGAAAACCAATGTCTACGCATTAAAATTCTTGGCGATTGTTACTATTGTGTGTCAGGATTGCCCATATCGAGACCACAACATGCGTCAAATTGTGTCAACATGGGTCTACAAATGATCGATGCAATTAAGTAAGTTTATATGTTTGTCTGGTCTGGTCTGGTTTGTCTTATCTGCTGCACCATGTTGCGGTGGCATCATTTTGGTACCAGTGCCAGTGAGTGTGCCATGTTCATTAGTTGAGAACATTGCTTTGTTTGGCTTAGAATTGTTTAAGACTTTAAATTAAAGGTAAACAAGAAGTTGGTATTTCTTTATTTACACATTGTACGATGAGTGCTTTGTGTAATACCAGTTACAAACTTATATATGGACTATACACTTAAGCATAGCACATTCAAAATATTGTTGTGTTGTTTTAATTTAATTTCATTGTTTTAAAATTTATCAAAAGTAAAACTTTGTGTCTATACTTCAATTTTTAAATTTTTCTTCCATTTTCTTTATTAAAATTTATTGGAAATTAAGAGGAATTAATTTCAAAGATTTGTTTTCAGAGATATTTAAAATCATTAGTCACAGTTATCATCTCTAATGTGAAATAAATACTTCAGCTTTATAGCATTCAAATCAAAGCAGTCACGTGCAAAGTTCACATCAAAGTTCACCTTCCGGCCAGATTTTGATTATAGAATTTAATAATATCACATGTCTTTCAAAAAAAAAAAAAACACAAATGGAATGACCCACATTATTAAAACCTTTGATATTAATTTCTTTGCTATAACTTTTATTTGTATTATTTTAAAGATTTAACTACTTAGTTTTTTTTTTTGTTTTTAAGTAAAAGATTTGGTCATAACTGATTATTCGTGAAAGATAAGAGCAGAGCTTTGAAAAGCTTAGTGAGTTTTGATAAAATTATATTACCAACCTTTGAAATGTGGTAGCATATCTATATAGCTTGCTATTAAAATAAGTTATCTTTTACGGCAATATATCATTTAAATGCAACTTCCGCTAGTTGTGTTGAAGTGATAGCATTTTTTTTTTTTACTTAAAATTAACTATTTCTGATATGTGACGCTATGTATAATGCAGAACTACATACGTTATCACTTTTTTATTTAACCAGTGAGTAGTTGTACAAATTAGATGCAGAGTAAATATTGTGCTTGGATTATCCTATATGAAAATCGTAATAAAAAATTAGATGCTACTATAAGCGTGGAAGTGAATTTTCGCTGGGTGGGACCGGTAAATTGATAAGCAGCAAAAAATGTCATCACTATTTTATTCCTAGATTTCTTGTGTTTACATTTCGCCGAGTATTTACTCTGTGAACTCTGCCTCACGGCAAGCGACAACCGAGTACCAATACTTGACTTTCATACTGCCTACAACATCAACTTTCCAACGAGAGAAGATTGGAACTCAGGCACCGTTCTGGAAGGAAAGTGGCTACCCATCTTCACAGATGGATCCAAAATGGAGCTCGGCGCAGAAGCGGATGTGTACTCAGATAATATGGGTATGGAGATGTCCTTTAGACTACCCAACTATTGCAGCGTTTTTCAAGCTGAAATCTATGCCATAGACCAAGCCGTACAGATGATATGGAACAGGGAGCTTACTCCCTCCATCATTACCATATGTGTGGACAGTCAGGCAGCGATCAAAGCACTAAACGCCAAAATAGTGAAGTCTGGGTGTGTAGAACACTGCAGGGAATCACTATGTTCAATCCGACAGCATGCTATAGAGCTCTGCTGGGTGCCCGTTCATAAGGGTATTTCCGGAAATGAGAAAGCTAACGAATGTGCCAGAATAGGATCAGAACAACCGGAAAGTTAACAAGTGGTAGACCTTAAGATACCATTGGCGGAACTACACTATCGGATAGAGGACATAATCAAGAAACAAACGAACAGAAGGTGGAACCTTACCGCTGGATGCAGAACGTCTCGAATCATGTGGCCTAAACTGAATCTGAATCTGAGAAAGACGCAATCTCTTTTAAGATTCACAAGAGGAGCGAGGGGAATATTTTTATATATACTATGTAGGGTATCACAATGTGCTAACTGCTTCCGAGTGCATCTTACTATGCAAGCAACCCTTTTAACCTAACCTAACCTACTCTTTGTACTCGGTAACACGTTCGGATATGGTTTCACCAAAATCTAATGGAAAATTGGCCTCAACTCCATTCGTGCTTAAGTCGACTGATACAGTTATTTCTTTTTGCCACAGATTTCTTTGTCCTACAAAGATCCGTGCTATTATAGCCATGCCCATTTCATTCAATTACATCGAATTTGATTTAAATAAAAAAGCGGTGAGTGCAAGCATTCGCAGCGTATTGTGTGAACGTAACTATGTTTCGCTATTTCTGTATAGAAAAGTATTAAGCTTTGTAGAAAAGTATCTAGTAAAATTTAAAAGTATTGACAGAGTCGAAGAGTACGTACTAAATAGTTTCGAAAAGTATCAAAAAATTTGATAAAAATCAGAAAGTCTTGGCTGGTATCGAAAAAATCGATAGGAGGACGATGTTTTTATACTGATATCTAAAATCATCAAACACGTTGATACACATACATATGTCAAATGGTAGCAAAAAATGTTGCAAGTGTCGGAAAATATTCATGATGTTACAATTATGCAATTCACACTTCATAGTAAAATTGCAATGTGATAAAATTGTAATGTGTCAAATTATACAATTGTGAGAGCGTCTTTTTGGACGTCTTAATTTACTTTAAAACATGCTGAAGGCCAGGTTAAAATTTATCAACTAGTGGTACTTTGCATATGTATGGGAAACAATAACTACACAAGTTAATACCTCGTAAGATTGCAAGATTGTAATCTTACCAGCCGAAGTTACAACACAGTGTGAATTGCATAAATATGTCAATGTTGTAAAAGACAAAAAGACGTATAAAATTCTTAAAGGGAAGGATTCTAAGAGGCAAAAAGTAGTTTCTAATGAGCTTAAAAGAATTATATATAAAACGGTGGTATCAACATTTTAAAAGAAATCAAACATTTTTCTATTGTAATTCCATTGTATAATTTGACAAAGAAACAATTTTAAAATAAAGGTTTCTAATTCAGCAGCATTGTTCCAATGCACGTTTCTTGAAGGCCATTTTATAAAAAAAAATGCTTAACTCCAAAAAGTTATTTACACTTTACATTATTTATTGTAATCAACAAAGTTGTAATTTCATGAAGCACAACAATCACTGTTTAATTTGGGTTTCCCCTAAAACACTGAATGGTTTCTTCAGATGTTGTATTTTAAATAATTGCTATCGTTGAGTTCATCAGCTCACGTATTCAGTTCGCAGTTCTTTCTTTCTTTCATTTTTATCATCAAATTATAAGAAAACACATTTTCCTTTAATGATGTTCAACTTGAATCCAAATTAAGGAAGAAAATTTATAACACAACAACAAATAGCCAAGAACGGTTGTTGTGTGATCAACACAATTGGATTAGGACAATAAGGCACAAAATAAATTAACCAGAAGGCTCTTCTCAATTCAACCCAACTGCTGTAAACATATGCGCATGAAATAAAATAAGAAGCCGCATATGGAGGGAGCAGCAATGGGGGGGGGGTATGACTTTGTGCATCATACGGAACAATAAAAGTTGAGCCGTATAATGCTACATTTAACTCCTACAATTTGGCGCAATGCAAACAAACATTCTCGTATTTCGTCTTACTCTGGCATTTGAATGAAATGTTGAATGTAGTGCTTAGCGGGGTTAATATCGAGTAATATAATAAATTACTGGTAAACTGATTGGTATATTTTTCCATATATTGTACCTATATGGATTTAAAGTTTTTTAATGTTTATTTAAAGTGTCGAAGTGTCTTTTGCCACCACACGAAGCATAGAGCTGCCACTAAAGTCTTCCAATATGCACTATCCATAACGAGTGCCTCTCGGGGGTATATTAACCCCAATTCACGATTTTTTTTTAGCGATTCCTTATACGATGATTTAGGGAAAATTGGATTCACCAGTTCCTCATTGATTCAAGCGAAAAATTCTCATAACTTTTTTGGCTTTCGGTGAAACTGACGCCTTGCATGAAACACTCTGTTGCTTTGTTTTGAAATCGTATTTGAAAACCACAACTTATCGCCTTTCACAATCGAATCTAAGAAGTTTGGGTCTTTTTCGCAGTTTTAATTAACTGAAAACGTCATATCTTCGAAACTAGTCGGTTGATGTGCCGAGGTTTTAACAGAAGGTAGCTGATGTACCACCCCATGAGTATTAGTCGTTCATCAACTAATGGCGGAAGGAAGAAAAAAACTTGTCCGGTTATTTAGTAGACATACTAAACATTTGCCTTCAAGCTCCATTAACTACACTACACCCTAGCAATTTTGATATAAAAATCTGTCCGCAAATTATAAGCATTTGTAACAGAGCTTTCACAAAGGCTTTAATTAAGGGGGTAATTCATTGTTCAGCACAAAAAATCCACAACAACAGCAAAAAAGCCTTACAAGTTGTTGCTGTTATATGCGTTGGAATTGGAACTTTCATATTATTGCAAATAATAAATTTATACTCGACATAGCTATTTGCTTTTACTATGTACATATATTGACATTAAGTATTGCTAGATTAATGTATCTTTGAAATATATATGTTTTACCCTGGTCATTATTTCGCCAGCAGTAAGATTTGTATGCCATTATTTGTGTGGATTTAAAATTTACGAGCAGAATTTTGTTTTTTGAAAGTGACCAGCAATCTTATTTTAATACGCGTTTCCGCTTTTGCAATCAATAAACTCGTATTGTATTCCAAACCGCTGAATTTTCTTACATTTTTTGCAACCGTCTGGTCAGCTTAGCTGCCCTTTCAGTAGTCGTTTTACAAATGAGTGGTAAATGTTGACAGAACCAATAAATCAAACAAACACAAAAAAAAGGTTCGCTTTGGTTGTAAATCTAAAAAATTAATGCAACAATTTGTTACAATCTTATTGAGGAAAAAAAGGAAAAGGACTGAAATTAAACAATGATTTATGTACCTCCTTTTTATGATTAGATTTTAATGCCACATATCCATTTCAGAACAATGTAAAACAGAAGCATTTTTATATTAAAAAAACTTTTGAGAAGGTTAATTTGGAAATCAATTACAGAAAAATTTCAAAGAATTATGGGATATAATTTAACCTTTTTATATTGTGAAAAGTTTCGTTGTTGACTCATAATTTTTTTTTTCTTAATTTTTATTTTATCAATATACAAAGACCAAAACCTAACTTTTTTTATATCATAAGCTATTAAAACTTTGTTCCAAAAACATGGAATTTAAAATAAATTTACATAAGTTATGCACGCAATAAGACATAAATCAACTTTTGCTTTAATGCATGGAAAAATCTATATATTGTACATACATACATACATATGTACAGTGTACATCTAAAACTATAGAAAAATTGCTTTTATTTACTAAAATTCTTAAGTTTTACTTTTAAAATGGTGCTTAATTTCTTAATTTTTCTTCATTTTTACAAAAGTTACAGCTATTTAAAAAAAAAAAACGTGACATAGGATGAATGTCTTAATTTCTTAGCAAAATAAATTAAATGTCGCTCATACGCCCTGTTGCGCAAAAGTGCGCAAATTTTCAAAACGCTGTAACTTTTGTTAAAATTAAGATAAATTAATAATTTAGGCAACATTTTAAATCATACTTTAAAATATTTTAAAGTGATTGCTTAGTAGCACCATAAATAATATATCATGCAAAATTTTTAGGTGTGCGATTTTTCTTTCAACCTGAGTAGAAAATTTATAATTTTTATTTACATCAGCTTTTTAACCATGGCAAAGCTTTTTAAAAAAGGTACAAATTAGTAGAATTTTACATTGAATTATTAAGAGTAAGAAATTGAGTTGAGTTGTTGTACTTTGGGCCGTCATATAAGTTCAAGCAGGATGATGCGTATTCAAACATAAAAGAGATTAAAGCTGGCGTTCCTCAAGGAAGTGTCCTAGGGTCCATGTTTTATCTAATTTATACCAATGATATCCCAAACCCTACAAATTGTATGATTGGTACATTTGCAGTTGATACGGTGATCCTTGCCACTGGAAAAAATGCTCAAGAGTCGACTCAAAAACTTCAATCTGCTGTTCGTAAATTAGCCCTTTGGACCCAGAAATGGCGCATAAAATTAAACAGTTCAAAATCAGTTCATATAGACTTTACAAACAAAACTATTCCATACTATCCAATTGAAATTTTGAATAATCGAATTCCATATTCCAATACTGCAAAGTACTTAGGAATGACCCTAGGTGCCAAGTTACGTTGGAAAGTGCACGTCAAAAAGAAAAAAGAAGAACTTGATATTAAATATCGAAACATGAACTGGCTCCTCGGAAGAAACTCAGCGCTCTCCATTCATAACAAATTGTTATTATATAACCAAGTTCTTAAACCGGTTTGGACATATGGCATATGGGGGTGTGCTGCATCAACTCATATAGAAAAAATTTAACGTTTTCAAAATAAAGTTCTTCGGTGCATAGTAAATGCACCTTGGTACATCAGATCAAAAGATACTCATCATGACTTGAAAGTTGACACGGTAACCAGCACCATTAAAAAAGTCGCAATAGCCCACCAGCAGCGACTAAGCCAGCACGTAAATAAAGAAGCGTCGAAACTTATTCATACGGCTGGAACGAGAAGACTTAAACGCAGAAAACCTTTCGAACTTGTTGGGACCAGATAGTAGCTAGAACGTCCAAGGGGAAGCACCTAGCAATTATCATAAATTAAAATTAGACACAAACTGCTCGTTAGTCATAAGACTAGTTGTAGTCACAGGAAATGTTTGTTAATTTTAAGTAAATATTTCAATACAAAAAAAAAAAATATAAGTTCAATGAATTTTTTAATTGCTGTGCGTGAATAAGTGACTTTAAAATGTTTTTCTAACGATTTTAATACAGTATTTTAATGAAGAGCTGTTGCATTCAAGGAGAACTACATAGCCCATAACTATTATATATGTAGTTTCGAATAGATTAGTTGATTACTTATGGTATAAAATGCAACCAAAATTCTGTTTTAGGGGATTTTTCATTCATTTTCGTGATCGGCGACCCTAAAACTCGCTAAATCAGACATATTGCGATATTTCCCTTAAAACTAATTAATGTCTTAGCCAGTTGCATATAGATATACAAAGCATTTTTCGAATTTGTACCAAAAATGCTTTTCTAAATTTTTACAAAGATATTTTGAAGAAACCACATCTGGATTCGACAGTGAATTTTATATGTATATACAGGAGTTCATTTGCAGAAAAGTAACGTTCATGCTAACTCAAAGATGCAGTTTTACTATTTTAGTCATCTTGTATATCGATTTTTCCATGCGCTAAAATACATATGTAGTTGTCGCACAATGTAATAGTTTAATCAAGGTATCACAATATTGTGCAATATATTGCATATTTCTACTTTAATTTTAAGTGGCTTTTTAAATCATGTGACATATAAATTAAATCACACGTAAGCGGCTTAAAGTTTTGCATAAATAAACATGTTAATTTACTTAATATGACTCTAATCCTTGAATACATAGTTTATTTGCACTGATGTTTTGTAAATTTGTGAAAATGGTATAAAATATTTTTTAGTTTAAAAATGTTGAATTAGATTGAAAAAGTTCGAAATAAATTGGAAGAGTTTGAAAAAGTCGAAGAAAATTGAGAGAGGTTAAAAATAGTTGAAAGATGTTGAAATAGTTTATAAAGGCTGATACGTTAAATAAATATGAAAAGTGTTGAAAAAGTAGAAAGAGTTTGAAAAAGTCGGTCATTTTTGAAAAATATTGGAAAAGGTTTAATAGCCGCAAAAGATTGAAAAAAATGAAAAATTTCAAAAAAAGAAATAGCAAGAAAAAATCGAAAAAAGTTGAAACAGACTGGAAATTTCATGTTCAAATGTTGAAAAATATTTCTAACTTCAATAAAGTTGAAAGAGCCAAAAAAAAGCGAAAGGAAAAATGTTCAAAAAAATGAAATAGTGAAAAAAATTATTAAAATTACCATGCTGATCCAATCCCGTCGAACTTCATTTAATATAAAAGCTGTTAGTAACCGACGTCTCTACATCAAATTTTTTTAAAAAGATTACTTCGATAGCAAAAGTAGTAAAGGCTTAAACATTTTTTGCTTGTATGGAAGGTGCCACGCCCACTAATGCAATGCCGTCAAAATTCATTTGATTTTAAAGCTTATTAATCGACATCTCTATATGAAATCTTATTAGGATTACACTAGTACACTAAATATAACATTAAAGGTTTTTTGCTGAGGTGCCGCGCTCACTGATGCAATTTCGTCGAACGTCATAATTTCAAAGCTTATATATATGGGACGTTTCACGTGAAGCGGATCACCTAAATGACCAAAAATTGGCTTGACCGATCAAGACTCACAGTCTTAAAATTTTCGTCTCATAAAAGTCTTCTTAAAGTCGTGTGGCCCGTTCAGAAACTCAAAATGGCGGATCCAATATGGCGGTCGGAAGCCGGAGAAAAATCGAGTGTCCAGCAATAAAAGCTTGTAAAAATAAATTTTCACAACCGATTGGGTCGTTTCATGGCTCAAATTGTAGCTCCTAAATAGCTTTCGTGGTAGGTTGACAGAATCCAAGATGGCGGAGCTAATGTGGCGATCAAATATTCTATATGGTGGCCAAATTTTTGAACCAAATTTTGTATACGGGGAATCCGAGGTCAGATTTAACAAACTCAAGATGACCGATCCAAGATGGCGGACGTATTTTTTAAAAATTAACCGATTTTTACCAAATTAGTTATATGGGGGTTTTTAGGGTCGCCGATTACGAATCTGAGGCTATATTTCAAAAATTTTCAAAGTCGAAATGGTGGATTAATATTGCTCACGTATTGTTTCAAATTCAAGCGATTTGCGGTCGGTGAATACGAACCCAAGGTCAGAAATTGTAAATTCAAGACGGCGGCAAGTTATCTACCATCATAACTACTGCGTTGCTAGTTTTCTTATTATAAAGTTTATAAATATTTTGGGCTGTGCTACGTCCTTCAACGAGTTTTGCCAGTACAGTAAATTAGATTGATATCATGACTTATTTCAGTGGTATTTTCTTTAAAATTTTTATGAAGATCGTACGTGCCGTTTTTGAATATGTTATATTGAGTCAAATTTTTCATTTGTTGAAAAGTGCCACGCATAGCACATTTTAAGATATTTATGCTATGCAGAACAGTAGACTGCATATACCATAATATTTACGTATGCGTTCCAACCAAATCCATTCGCTCCCTACAAACGAAAATGGTGTTTGACGAAATAAACATTCATGACATTGTGATATTACTAAAAACTTTGAGTTTTGATTAAAAATTTTTTGAAACTTTGAAACCAAATACATAGCTCTATTTGTCGTAATCTGATACTATTTCCACAATCAATGTATAGTAACGTAGCTCTTTGATTAAACATCAAAAGTATTGATTGACTTTTATGTTTTTCATGTTTCAAAAGCCAAAGCAATAATAGATTATAATATAGGCTTAAACAAAGGTATCACTTTTATTTGTTTTCGCATTGATTTTAGCACTACATTTGTATGGAGATTTTCAATCGTAAATAAACATATGACCAACGGAGTGGCATAAAAATGTCAGGTTTCCATTTAATCCAATACTTTACACTGTTTTTCACACCTTAAAAAGACGACTCAAAAAAAAAAAATGAATCCTACCTATTTTTTTGTTTTTGTTTTATTTTATCGTAGGTGTTACGTTTTTTTGGAAAACCTTTTTTGCGCTTTTATTCTCAATTTTTATATAATTTTCGCTTTTGTTGTTGTATTTTTCACCATCTGTCACTTTTCCTATTTCTAGGCACGTGCGTGAGGCAACCGGCATAAACGTCGATATGCGAATTGGCATTCACACTGGAAATGTCCTTTGCGGTGTCCTTGGCTTAAGAAAATGGCAATTTGACGTTTGGAGCGATGATGTGACTTTAGCCAATCACATGGAAAGTGGCGGTGTTGCGGGGTAAGTATTCATTTTTTTTTTTTCGTTCGTTACAACCCGCTAGTAATTACTTTTATGCATTAAGGTAAGGTAAGAAAGCATAGAAAAAATAAATGGGGTTTTTATTGATTTTGCATAGCCACGTTGAGCTAATAAAAAAAAAAGGTGTAGTTAAAAATATTAATGGCTTTAAACGGCGGACGAGACAGCGAGTAGCGATGTGAGTATTTCAGAGTTCAGTCAGGCATTAAAGAAAATTAAACAACAATAGCTGTGTATCCTTAAAGTCTAAGCAAGCACAGTGGAATTATTTTATGCATTTTTGAATGTTTATTACTAAAGGGTGGGCATTTCGCCATGAGAATAGGGAATAAAATCTAAATGTAAAAACAATATGTTTCATATTGGCATCTGTCATATACAGTCAATAGAAAATTTTAGTCATGGATGGACACTCGGTGGCACAACGTGTTAAAGTTATCAAAGCCTATAATGAAATTGAAACAATCAATGAAAACCCAAACCCATTTACATGCACTTTCAAAATGATTTTGCACTACTGTGCGCATTATTACTAATAAGGGTTAAGTATTGTTTCTACAACTTCTGCCCAAGTGTTTTCCTCTTAAAGTTTGAACATTAATGAATTTATTATTATCAAATTGCTAATGGGCAATATTTAATATTTAATAAAAATTTATTGTTGTAGTTACATAATTAAATTTATGCGATTTTTGCATAAGATGTTTGCATAATAATTACAATATTTTATGAAAATAACTCAGGAGTAAATAAAATTTGCCATTAAAAAATCTAAGTAAGAAAAACAGCAATTTGTGCAATTAAATATCAAAAACAAAACTTAAATTTTGTTTGTCTATTTAACAGCATCGAACCTTATTTAGTAAGCACTTTGATAATCTGAGAAAAAACAGTAACAATTATTAGTAAAAAGTGGAATGGATAGATAGAAAGCTTTGATTTATTTATGTGCATACATTAAAATCAGTGCAAAGAAATAAAAATAAATTTCACAATTTAATCGTTACAGGCGAGTACACATCACCAAGCAAACATTTCAATTCTTAGGCGATAAATTTGAAGTGGAGGAGGGAAATGGCTGCGCCAGAGATACCTACTTGTCGGATCATAAAATTGAAACATATCTGATAGTGCCGCCAAAGGTGAGTGTAAAGAGCATTGTTGTTATTGAAGTTGTGGCAAGTAGTACGTATTCTTTGCCAAAACAAAAGTACACAGAGAGAATGATTTGAATGGTAATAGTTGACAAATGCTATGTCTGCTATGGGCGAATGAAATATCTAATAATATTTAATGTGCCGCATATTTGAATACTATTTGTAGTTAAGAAAAAAAAACATTTGGTAATAATCACTCAGTCCCAATTCATTTGAAACAAATATTTGTTTGTCACAAACATTCATTTGTTAATAATTATTAAATCTTATGTGTGCTATGCGGAAGAAATATTTTTCGCTTTAAAAATATTAATTTATTTATACCAGGAAAAAGGAAAGGAAAAATTGTCAAACAAAAAATCGATGCAATGATATTTTCGTATATCGTAGCATTAAGGGAACGTCCATTAATTACGTGGAGTGTTTTTTGAATTTTCGTACTCGCTCCTGCCCTTTGGTGAGATTTTGAGAGATCTGGTGAGATTGGTTCCTCCTTATTTGGGATCAGATTTACGCTATAGTTTTTAACTATTTAAATTTATTTGACATGTTCATTTATTTTGTTTCGTACTACTTAATACCTACATATGCGTTAATAGTGCTATATTCTACCCACTCGGCATATAACGTTTCAGCGAGTTTCAGAAAGAGTTCATAACGTACCAGAAATATCGCAAACGAAATGTTCTAGAAACCTTTCTTATGTATGTATTTCAAATACCATTTTCACATGTTTCTGAAAGGTTCCAGATATAACGTTTACTGAAGTCTAGGGCAGAAGCGAAGAAAATGTTTAATGTTTTCCACCTCCTCCACATCCCTACAACTTCTACAATATGTCTCCGATGAGGCAGTGACGAAACAGTATATCTAGTGTAGAATATCAGTTCTAGAGAGCACTTAGCATCCCAGGCTGCCACAAGGGATGAATGTTGAAATGCTGAGACGGGCGGCATATCTGGGCCACTAGTGGGTTTAGGAAAACTGATTCTAGCGATTCAATAGCAGCCTGATTATTTGAATAAATGCTTGTCACTTTTGGTCATTAATTTTCAGATAGGATGCTACCTTTTCTATAACAATAACTTCTGCCTGAAAAATGCTACAATAGTCTGACAACCTCGCAGCAATTCTTAATTTTATTCATTTCTTAGAGTAAATGTCATAACCCATTTGATTATTTAGCTTGGAGCCATCTATGTAGAAATTAATACGGCAGGGGAGAACTCCAGTCATTCCTTGATGAAATGGGAGTTAAGTAATCTCTCGTGAAAGAGAGAATAAGCTGAATAAGCTGCCGTCCGCTAACAAAATGGTTAAGGTGAACGAGATGACAGGAGACTTTCAAGACGTCAACCGGCGAATTCTTGAGAGCACCACTCATGCACATGGAAGCGGCTCCTTGAACGTTGTGTAATTTTTTGTAATAGCTGATTATTTTCTAACGCAGGCCACTACATTACAATGCCATATAACTGGCTGTATAAAGCCAGTGAATAACACGAGGTGATAACCCCCATCTTTCACCCATAGCTTTTTTACAAGAATATAGCGATACAATGGTTTTCCTAACTCTCTTTTAACATTAATTTTCCAGCTTAGTTTCTTATCCAATACCAGACCAAGATACCTTGCACTGCCTTTCAAGACAATTCTAGTGCCTTTTAGCGAAAGTGGTTCAGTAACTAGAATTTCATGATTCCTAGTAAAGATAAATACTTCCATTTTGTTCGAATGTAAACCTAAAATAGCCGCATCTCTCATGAGATGAGTTCTTTCGACAGTAATCCCTTGGAATTTTGCATCTGAGATTATATTCTGGAGTAGCTTTAGTACCACTAATATGCAAATTTGAAGGCTTTTAAAGTAAATATAGGTTTCAATTACATCCTCAACATTCTAATACCTTATACTCTTCACCCTAGTATCGTTAATTTCCTTTGTTATATTACGTTTTACTGCATGAATAAGTGATGTGGCATCTCATACTCATTGTTTCATTGAAAGGCAACATTCTTTTATGCAAATCATACGCATAAAATTTTAAAAAATCATTATAATGATGCGGATGAGCTTCAATGATTATCACAATACTAAAAGTCTTCCATTGTATGATTTTCTTTTCTTTTCTTTCTTTCTGTTTTTTTCTTTATCTTTCATTTCTTATCACTAGAAAGCGCTGTTTCATCAATATAGTGTACCACGTGTGATTGAGAGCATGACGTCACCCCAAACAGATGCCGAGGCATCCGTCAATGAAATGCTGCTGCCCACCACCACCAATAACAATGTTGTCGCCTTCGGCAGCGGCAGCAACAAATCTCCGCTAGATGAAACGGCAAGTAGCTTATCAAATCAACAGCCAAAGTTATCACCATCATCAACGAACAGTCAAGAGCCAATCATGACAACACTCGGTCCACGAGCATCGATATCCATTAAGGAACTCTGTGAAGAGGAAGAAGATGAGGCCGCACAACAATTGGCAGAGGCCACATCGACCACACAACTAACGACACCGATGCATCATCGGAATAGTGCTGATAGCGCGCCTGAGGTTGTAATCGGTGGTGATGGCGATGGCGATGATGCTGCTGAAGCAACGAACAATAGCAACAACATAAATAAAAGTAACAACAATACAGCCAAGTCCTCATTATCTTTGCCAAATGAAGATGTTGGCAGTGTGAGTGGCAGTGAAAGTAACAATTCCCTAACAATGGGTGGTGGCTCCTTGGCCATAGGTACTGCTGGCACTGCTGTAACCACCTCATCCATAACATTGGCATCAGCGCCAGGAGCTGCAGCAACTTCAACGCAGAGCAGTTTAACAGTCTCAGATGTGCCAGAAAAGAGCCGTCGTAAACTTTCAGTGCAAGGTAAGTTGTGTTGTGTTCTATGGTGGATAGATGTTGTTGTTGTTGGGAGATGCTCGTAGTTAGCATTAAAGGAAGCTCACTAGTGTTTTGCATTGGGTGAACATCATGGATTCAGTTGGACTTAACAATTTTTATACTTTGTAAGAGGTGCCATAAAAATGGAAACTTTAGTTTTTGTCTTTTGAAATATAAATCATTTTTGAAACGCACACACAGTATGGTTAAGGAAGTCTTATTTTAACTGTTTCAAGAAACTTTTTGAACTTTTTTTTTGTTAATATTGATCGGCTTAAGAATAT
The DNA here is from genome assembly GCA_963662105.1 of Meiosimyza platycephala. Taxonomy (NCBI): domain Eukaryota; kingdom Metazoa; phylum Arthropoda; class Insecta; order Diptera; family Lauxaniidae; genus Meiosimyza; species Meiosimyza platycephala. The sequence continues at coordinate 99,120,564 of OY759208.1, read as the reverse complement.
ATATTTTTATTTAAGGGGTAATGGTGACAAATTAAAACCAGTAAACGATCACGAACTGGTGCAGGACAGACCTTTAAGCATTATTGCTCAAAAATCATTGCTCTTGCTATCTAAATCCGCGATATTCCAAACATTTTTACTTAAAGCAAAGCCATAACAAATTCAATAAAGGAGAACAGCTTAACTCCATATCATGCTACATCTACCCCAGAAACGGATTAAGGTGGGGTTGAGGGGGCTATAGCCCCGGGTCCCGAGCTCAAGAGGACCCCAAAGTAGTGGAATATCAAGTATTTTTTAAGGGCTTAAGATAGGACAAGGAATGATTTTAGTGCAGCAGTGTTAAGATTTACTCGACATGAAATATAATAATATGCATATATGTATACAAATATTAATTTTTGGTGGAGCTTGAACCCCTGAATCACCCTGAATAGCACGCTGAAATAGGTGCTCCAGCCAAAGATCTCCCCGTCTTTGGCAAAAAATTATACTTTGTTCAAAGACAAATCGTGAGATCTGTATGCGAACGTTCCCCAGACAACATAAGCCGTTGATGAATACACTTCGACATCGATTAGTCGGCTGTTGTTCCAGCTATACATACATCCTACCGAAGACTTTGGAAGAAATTTTATTTTAATGCATTATTTTCAAATTTAGTTTTTAACTGTTTGCCAGAGACCACAAAAGTCGGATATTATTTGCCCGCACACCACTTGAATAATAAAATTAAGATCGCTGTTTTTTTTAAATATAGATCATATCAGACGAAGCCCATTTCAAGTTCTATGGTTTCGTCAATAAGCAAAATTGGGTTGCGAAAACATTCAAATAATTCAAGAGTCGTACTTTGAGTCATGGTTTGGTATTTTATCTCGACAGAAAAGGTCATGGATGCCTGGAAGACGTGCACTTTATCTATCACGTGCCAGTTTTTAGTTTCATAAAGAAATGTTCACTGACCGAATAGTCTCCTAAAAAGGAATTGTTTGAACGGTCCTTACTTTGGACCAATCAGCTCTAATCGTCTTCCTATGAGCTTATCAAATAGGGAAGCTTAATAAGAATATTCCCCAATCTCTTGCAAACTTTAAAAGGAATATTTAGTTTCATATATTAGCTTTGTCACTACAAACTTTGAAAAAAATACATAGTAAAAAATTTCATCAAGTTAATAAAGTTTCGTAAAAATTAAAATGGCGACAATTTCAAGGATTTCGAATTCCCATTCTTTACATCATAAAAAGTAGCCTAGCTTAATCTTCAATAATTCTTTGGATTTGTTTAAATTCGTTAATTAAATACTAAATTACTGAAATTTAAATTTCACGTAATATTTTTGAGCCACCCTGTGCTTTCATAGATTCTGTTCACTTAATTTTTTATTTAATTATTTCATCGCTTTAAGGACTTTTTCTTTTAAGTAACTCATATTCCACTTTCTTCCGATAGGGAATATACAAAACAAGAATTTTAGTAAAATTTTATTGAACCAGATATTAGGACATATTTGTCCTCATAAGAATTTAAAGAAAGTTAAGAATTTTTTTTTATTAGTTCATTTTTATGTATGTATATCCGTTTTGAAGAATCCTTATTTTTTTAGTAAAAAAAAATGTATAGACCACTTGTTCCAAGGCTAAAAACACTTTACTATGCAACACAGAAAGTTTTCTTAAAATTCATTAACCTAACGCGAAAATTGTGGTATAGTCATACTTTTCTAAAACCCATTCGACTTAAAAAAAAAAAATCGCCAAAAAGAATTTGGTCAAAATAAATTCGCCGAATAGATAATGTTACAAAAATATAACAAAAAAAAATGTTTCGTTAAAAAGTTATTAGATTTTTTACATTGGAAGCTCGCTTTATTTAGCAAGTAATATTGAACAAAAAATAGCACAATAGCTAAGGGCTATTTTCGTTTCTGGGCAATTTCTTCTAGAGCCAAGATCTAATCGACCTCTTTCACAGCTGATTTGTCTTAAGCACTATTTCCAATTCAGCTTTTATTTAATCTTTTCTTTCGAAAAATTAATCAAGGCAAAATTGCTTAAGCAATTATTGCAAAAAACAATTTGAATAAGTAAAATGAAAAATGCCTTGAAATGAAGAAAAATTTTTAACAAATTATAGTAAAATAACACCATATGCCATAACTACGTTCTAAGTTTGAAAATTAATTAATTAATTCATTCATTACAAGTTCGTTTGCTTGATTACGTTTCAATCAAAAGCACGCTTTTCAATGATTTAAACATAACTTTTTTATTTACTGTTCAAAATAGTTCACAAATCTAAACAAAATGTTCACAAACTTTAACTTCACTCGATATAAGCAAATTTTTGAAAATTTTTCACACAGTTTTGACAAGTTAAGAACTTAACCCTGCACGGTTAGAAATCTTGGAATAAATTTTAAAACAAGCGAAATATTACAAGGATTTTTCATAAAATTTTGATTACATTCAATACTTTTGAATGGATTACAAAATTTTGTAATAAATTTTATATTAAATTTTAATACATAAGTATTATATTTGATTTTTAAAGCATTCTGTATTATATTTTAATACTTCAATATAAAACTTTTATTTTAAGTTGTTGTCAATACAAATAAACTTTTAGCCAACCAATAAATTAACACTACGTTGGCGCATGCAACCATTGTATTAAAAGGGAACCAGGTTCGAATCACATTCGAAATGAAAATTATTTTTTTTAAATCTTAATACAAACGAGTATTAAATTTTAATACAAATTTTTTTTAAAAATGAATTTTAATACTTAGACAGTATTAAATTTTAATACAATTCTGTTGTAGTCATATATGTAAGCCCAAAAGTATTAAAACTTAATCCAAAAAATGGGTAAACCAGCATATAGGTAGCACATTAGAAACTTTCCGGAAAAGTTCAGCAGCCCTGGGCATATGCAATATTTCCTTGTTTACATTTAATTCTGTGCTGTTTAGTTAATGATTATAATTATTCTAAAACCAGTTTTTGTTTTTGCGTGTGAATTTTGTTTCTTATTTTGTTTCCTAAGATTTGGCATTTTGGTTATGACCTCGGTATCCCGAACACCTCATTTTGTGCACATAATCGACACTTCCACCTTAATTAATGCAAAATAAAATATCACCTTTGTGATTTCCGCAATTCATTTTACACCTTCCACTGTGCATTTGTTTTGTGAAGATGGCCAATTGGAGCTAGTTTTTGCATACCTTAAGGACACAAATTCCTATTTACGATTTCAGTATTAGAATCGGAAAAAATAATAATTTCGACTCGAAATTCCATGAAACAAATCAAAATTTTTCAATTACAAATTTTGATTCCTCTTATGGAATTGACAAAAAAATCATTATTTTAGCTATGATATTTAAAAAGACGTACCAAATACCATTTTCTTGATTTGGTATTACTATCTACTACTATTACTATACTACTATTTATAGTAAAAGTATTGATTTCTATCTTTCATTCATTATAGGATTAGGGAATTCCACTTTCCTATTGGGTAACTTTATGCATCATGCGCAAATTGTTATCCATGGCATTTTTTTTTTTGCTATAGCTGTTTTGTTGCACTCTGGGGATTTCTCGCTATTGCGTGTTCCTTTTTAGTTTCTACACTTCCACTTGACAGTCTATGAGAGCTTGTGTAATTTTATATTTAGTGATAATGAGTCAAAGTAACAACAATTTGGTTGGCTGAGTTCTAAAAGTTTTCTAACACTTTTGTAACATTTATTTTTGGTGGTTTTTATATTGCGCATACTGCTGAAGAAAACTCTTGTCATTCTCTAACTTTGGTATAATTAAAAAAGTTAAAAAGTGCAACTAAGTCACTGAGATTAAAAGGCTTTAAAGTGATTTAAAGATTTTGCTGGAGATATTGTTGAAACATTATATATGCATAATGCAAGAAAAGTCAGAGTTCATTTACTAAGGGAAAAATGCAATTGTTAAAGTTTTGAAAACTCACTTTACTGCAGCTTGCGAAAAACAGCACAAAATCAACGCTATTCAAAGTTTATCGAAAGTTCTGCAAAACGATTGAATGAATATATCTTTAATTTAGCATCCTTAAATATAACTATCAAAACAATTTCAACTTTGACATATTCGTAGGTTTATTTACGTTATAGAATAAAAAAAGCAATTAATGACATTTGATATATTAGTTACGATACTTGTGGGGAGCGCAGCATGAAGTCAAAGTCCCCATGAAACTTATTTAATTAACGTGTTAACAGCTTGTAGGAAAAGCTTATAATATTTTACTGCACACACGCTCTGCAATTTACACTTTAAGTTATATCCTTCTTTTGCAGGACTTATTTCATTTGCCGATAGAAGACGTTCATCCGGTGCTTTTATGGATGGCAGAAAACTATCCATACATAATGGTGAAAGTTTTCGCAGTCATGTAGGTAAGTGAAATTTAAAAAATTAAAAAAAATATTTAACACATATATTTCATAAAATTTTAACATAAGCTATAAAGCAATTTAATTAATATTCTAATAAATTCAATTTTGTTTTATTAAAATTGTAAACTTTTTCATTAATTTTTAATTGACGTTTTCTTCATTTATTACTTGCTGCAGGATATGTGTCACGTAATCGTCCCTCTTCGAAGATGACAAAATATGTTGAATGCTGGGGTGCTGATAAACCTTTTGCGAATATTGCAGAATCAAAGTTGGTTAAAAATATTGGCTTAGCTGTGAGTATAGCAATACAACAATAACAACAACATAAATTGCAATTGCAACATATGCATTCAATTTTCTGCATGAACTTCAGTTGAACTACCTTAAACAGTGCTACACTGGCTAACAAAAATTTTGCGCTTTTTTTGGCTTTATAGTTTGCTACGATTTTTAGCAGACTTTTTCGCATAATCTGTTTCAGTGTTGATGATAATCGCACGAACTAATTACTGAAACCATTTCAAAAATGTGTTTCATTATAATGCGCAGAGTAGCATAGACTTCAATTTGATAAATAAATATCTTCCATATAACATCTGTGGCATTAAGGAAAGACAGCTTAAGTCGATCTGTGATGACAAAGCAAAACAGAGTAAATTACATGCTCATACACAGAACTTATGTTGGTTTGTCTTGTTGTCACAGATCGACTTAAGCTGTTTTTTCCTTATTGCCACAGACATCCTTATGAACTTTTAAATTGAATCACAAAAACTTTATTGTACATACATACATAAGGCCAATATAACTGTGCATTTCATTATCATACAAAAAATTCCTATGTTCTTTGAGATGATTATTCTATTTTTCTGTTTTTTGGGGTAGGAATAATCTTCAAAAAGAAAATGAATAAATAAGCAGATTTAAATAAAAAGAAAAAAAGTTTGAGTTGCTTTGATTATTATGTTAACCAGTGCTGCTGTGTTCATTCGCAAATAAAATTATCTTACATGACCTGTCGACATGATGAAACATTTTAACAAGAATTTTCCACACTATCCTTAAGCCACACTAACCTTAACACCATTCACTCGTACATCATCGTCAACATCATCCATAGCTTTACAGCATTACTCCCTCCCCTCCCCTCCACACACACATTTCTATCATTTCAAATGAGTCTTTTGTGCCTAAAACGTTTTCATCTTTTTCTTCTTTAGAGCATCGCCATGATTGAATCAAATCTGTTGCCACCAGAGCGTAAATGCTTCAATTTCAATTTCTTTGGGCCGCCCACAGAGTTGCAGCCGCTCACCATGTGGTATCGCAATACACCACGCGAGGTCATGTATCGTGCACAGCCAGATACGCATTTTCGCTATGATTTGATTTGCGCCTTCGTCCTTTTTATGTCTCTGGCTGTCGTGCAATTAATTGAAATTGAATTGTAAGTTCAATCACGGGTTTAATTAAAGAGTTATTGCACTGATGTTGCGTGTATGTCATTTTAACACTTGAGTTATTTATTTTCCACTGTTTGTTTTTTTTTTTTTTTTTTCTTACAGAAACATCGCTTTAATTGGCTCATTGGCCGCATCATTCGTATCATTGGGCTTATTTTTGTATCTCAGTAATATGCAGGTACCCGATATGACGTCATCGACAACAGATCGAAATGGTCCTGGTCAAGTAGTTGCGAGTAGTCGCTATTTACGCTTGGCCATATTTCTTATTGTAAATATACTGATAGGTGCTTGTGCCGTCTTTAGTGTGGTAAGTAAGCATTTTTACCTTTTTATGTTTCTTATAAGTTGGTAGTACCATATATAGTTGGTAGTAGACGAATAGCCAAGCTTTTTGTTTTATTTATGTTGATTTTCAGACCTACGTCTTCCGAAGAAGATCTAACGGCAGTGAGTTTTTTTTTGCATGTCTGATTCTCATGACATCTGCTCCTTTTTTAGAGTTTTTATGGCCAAAGTAGTTGTGATCTTCCCTCAGGTCATCTGTAATTGTCAATAGGATTCCGTTTTTTCTTTTGATTGGTCGATTTTGTCTGAACCATTTGGCGGCAAAATGGTCCTCGTTATATGAAATTAAAATTTTGTTTTTAGCATAGCTACCAAATTTTATGGACCTTGTGATTTTAGTAGGTACGGAAAAACAAAAAAATTTGGTAAGGAGCGCAAATACCTCTTCGCTCCGGGCGCCAAGTTTTCACGGTACGTTATTGGGTCACAGCAGCTTTTTTTTGAGAAGTCTTGTTGCATTTCCAGTTCAAAGTTTCGTATTTTTTGACCTTAAACTCCAGATAGAGAAGTTCATCGGATACGCATCAAGAGAATTTAGCAATACAAGGACATATTTCTGTTTCAGCGAGCTTTGTGCAACAATGCTGTGTGCTGTTGTGTATGTTCTGCTAAAGAAATTTTGGATAACGTTTGAACATAAGCATTTCGATTAATATTCGTTCGGTAGTCTTGCTAGTAGTAGGGGAGCCCACGATGTTAAATGGGGATTTATTCAAGCGTCGCGGAGACCTATTGGATTTTGAAGATTAGATGGTAGAAAGAAAAAAATGTTATATCATGTGTACCACCGGGGTGGGGGGAGTGACTACAGGGTTTCAAAAATGTAAAAAAAAACATTCACATGGAAATACTCGAGCGCATCAGATATTGATAGTGTATATGCCCCACGTGCCTCTGATGCCGGAGATATATTAATCTGCTGATTTGGATGGTGGGGGCGGCCGAACGGATGGGTTCAAAATGAGAAAACAAAAATTTACTCGAGCGCGTCAGATATTCAAAGGGGATGTTAAGTGTTCCCGAAAGGAGCTCTCATTCAAAAGACTGACGATTCGAACGTGACGCAAGCTCATGGCGACTTTTCGAAAATGCAAAAATAGACACGCTATTTTGAAATACTCGAGCGCGTCAGATTTTTATACAGACGGTTCAGCTTGATGTCCTGGTCGTGCTGAACCTTTTGGAGGAACTCACTTAAGCTGACCGTTTGGAGAAATTTGTGGAAATCGACAGATTATATTTTTCGCGTTATCCTTGAATTATTTCCTTCAAATCAAAAAAAAATTAGACCGCGCTTGAAAATTTTGAGTTGACGTTTTATTTTGCAGGTTTGTAACCCTCCCACTCCCTTACGTCACTCAATGGGGATCAAGGTATCTCCTATATATTAATCTGCCGCTTGAGCAAAGTCCTCTGTTGGACTCCTCTATTATAGAGTAAAAAATAAATTTCTATAGTTCTACTAGATATTGAAATATAAAGCAGTATAACAATCCTATACTAAGTACGCACACGCATCTCTTATTGCAGATAAACTTCACTGATGATTCTCTTTTCGATCTCAATGATAACAACAGTGACAACAGCAGCAATAACAACAACAACAGCAGCAGCAATTCATCTCAACCCAATGACACAACGATATCAGAGCTGTCCACTCCAATGAGAATTTTGCAAACAAAAACCGAAACAGCGCCTATTTATCTGTTTTGTTGTGCCATCAGTATGGCGGCTATTTCTGCTTTTTTGCGTTCCGGTTTTATATTGAAATTTTTCACCATGCTAATAGCGGCCACTTGTCAAGTGATGGTGCTCAAATATAGCGATCTATTTTGGCTATATAATATAGAAAATACAAATCATGTGTAAGGCTAATTTTATTGTATATGTATGAAATGGGTTATTTCAAATTGATGTAAGCTTCGCATGATTATACTTCATTTTGATCTTAAAAGCCTTAGCTCCGGACAAATTACAATGTAAAATCAAAAGAGATCCAGCACTTTTGAACAGACGTAGCTTATGAAAACCTGATACAAATGTTTCCAAGTACAAAAAAAAAAAACTTTTACTGTCACAATTTTGAAAATTGGAAATCGATAGCCATATATTTTTGATCCTCCATATCCTTTAAACTGTTCATAACTCAGACTTGTGATCTCTTTTGGTCATATATCTCATCTTAAAGTACATATAACTATGCAAAATTTACAGCAATTGGAAGACGACTGTGTAGTTTTTCAAAATATGTTGGAACTACCCAAAATATTTGTAATTCCAAGAATCTGTCAGTGCTTAGACTTTTTTTGGATTTACATTTAAACAACCCCGATCGATCACACGCTTTTTGTGCTTCTCACTTTCAAAAATAAATTTTAAAAAATTGAAAATTCCTCACACAGGTTACCATTGGAATTTAAAGGTTTTCTTCTGCTATTACTAATCATGGCTGTACTACATACGCTGGATCGTCAGGGTGAATATGTTGCACGCACCGACTTTCTTTGGAAGGCCAAATTGAAAGTTGAGCAAGAAGAGGTAGAAACGATGCGTGGTATCAACAAGGTTTGTTCTCACACAGTTCTAAAAGGCTTTTATTTAAACGAGCGGTAATTTATTAAATTTTAAACGGCAAAAAAAATTTTTGAGCAGCAAATTGTTAAGTTACATTTTGAGCGGGATTTTAAGAAACTTTAATTCGCTAAAAAAATTAATAAAGCGATGATAAATTTAATTTAATGGTGAAATATGGGTGGTGTATTATTCAATTTCAAGCAGCGTACATTCTATAATATGTTATGTCCAACATCGGCCACTCAATTAAATTTTCAACACCGCTCAATTATATTTTTTTGCCGCTTAAGAAAATTTCTTTACCACTCAATTTGACTTTTTACAGTTTAAATAATTCTTTATAGCTTTTAGTCACCGCTCAGTTGAAATTTTTTCACCACTTTTACACAATATGCTCTTTCTTTGTATTGATTTGTAAAATCATTTAATTTAGATTTTGCTTGAGAACATATTACCCGCTCACGTTGCCACACACTTTTTGCACCAGGAACGTTCAGCCGATTTATATCATGAGAGTTATTCCTGCGTTGCGGTGATGTTTGCCTCAATACCAAACTATAAGGAATTCTATGATGAGACCGATGTCAATAAACAAGGCCTGGAGTGTTTGCGTTTGTTAAATGAAATAATTTGTGATTTTGATAAGGTGAGAGTTTTATTTTAATTTTGGATCAAAATGAACCCAGACGTTTAAAGCGAATCAATACTTTTAGTTACAACTGATATGAGTTAACATGTAGTAAATAATAAATTTATTTCAATATTTTAGTTGCTATTGAAACCCAAGTTTAGTGGCATCGAAAAAATTAAAACCATTGCTAGTACATACATGTGTGCTTCGGGTTTGAGGCCCGGTAAGGAGGATGGTGCAACGGTGAGTTTTAATTATTATTTTGAATTCTTATTATTTTCGGACAGAAATGTTACACAATGGGAATCGGATGTGTAAAAATTTCCGAACTCATTATAAATAAAAAAAACAATTCATTCAATTTCATGCCCAATCGTTCGGGACGGAACACAGTAGCACAAAAAAAAATTGATTTCATAAAGCAACATCTGCCTGCAGCAGAGTTTTTATTCGAATTCAATGAATACTTTCAAAAAAACTTGAAAATATTTCAAAAATCGTTTTTCAAAAAAGGCTGTTTCGTTGTTTTAGTAAAGAAATACAAATCTAAAATAGCATAAGGTCAAGAATTAAGTTAAAGTCTACGGGGGACCAAACAAAAGTTCAGTCTGTTGGTTGTATTTTTTTGGTATTCAAAATTTTCAATATTGATTGACGATTTGCTATAATCTTACAATATCCTTTTTAAATTCTCATGAATATCGGTGAGAAAGTATACAACAAAGAGAAAGAACGTCGAAAAATGTTGATAGTTTCGAAAATCTTGAGAAAGTCATAAATAATGTTGATAAATTTGGAAAATGTTGATAAGGTGACAAATGTTGAAAAAGTCGAAAAATGTTGAAGAGGTCGATATAGGATGAGAATTCAGAAAATGTTGAAGAATTCGAAAAAAAAGGTCCAAAAATATTGAAAAATCAAAAAATATCGAATAAGATAAGAAAGAAAGAAGAAATTGAAAAATGTTGAGAAAGTGGAAAAATTTTGAGAAAGTAAAAAATGTTGAAAAATCGGTGAATGTTAAAAAGGTCGAAAAAGGATTCAGAAAATGTTCAGAAAGTCAAAAATGCTGAAAAATCGGAATGTTGAAAATGTCGAAAAATGTTGAGAAAGTCAAAAATGATGATAAATCGGAAAATGTTGAACAGGTCGAAAAAGGATGAGAATTCAGAAAATTTTGGAGAATTCGAAAAATGAGGCGTCCAGTTGCAAAACCGGCCATGTCCAAACAAATATTAATTTTCAGATATTCTCATATATCAAAATCTAGACCATGCTTTATCATTCTACTATATTTTTAGATTAAAAAAAAAAATTTTTGACAGGTATATAAAATTTTTTAAATATATTTTCGATGCATAGATTTCAAAACCGCCCAAGTCCATGAACTTGCTCTAACTTTTTTGTAAGTTCTGTTCAATTGAGCTGAAATTTTGTCGCAATTGGAATTCTTTCGAAATTAAGTTGCAAACCTACATATATATGGGTATTTCGACAGAAAGGTCCACCGTGCCCGAAAAATTTGAAGTTACGTATTATTTCAATTGAATTGTGTTCAAAACCAGTCAAGTCCAACGCCCTGAAATCAAAACCGGCCAAGTTCAGTACATTGATATCAAAACCGGTCAAGTCCACTTTTTTGCAAACAAAACTTGTTGAATACTATGTCAAAACCAACCAAATCCATGTTTAATGGATCAAAACCTGCCAAGTCCAAAATTGTTCTCTCAAAAACATCGGCAGATGAAACTCGAAAAGTCTGATCTGACGTGTTTTGAGTTAGAAATATTTTTTAATTTTTCAATAAATATATTTAGATGAATATAAACGATTTTCAATTCGGCCGGTTTTGCAACAGGACGCCTCAAGTGTTGAGAAAATCAAAAATTTTGAGAAACCAAAAAATGTTGAAAAATTCGAAAAATTTTGAGAAAGTCGAAAAATATTGACTCACATAGATTCACTACAATATAGATTTCCAAACTATGAGAGCTTACAGAAGTGATCCCGCCGAACGGACTATCTAATCTAAAAGTACTCCTTAAATAATGTAGAATTTTTAAGAATAATGGAAACATTTATATTAAAATTTTTCAAGGAACACCATACTATATAAACATTATAATTTAAGAGTACCAGAGCTTAGAGAAACAATTTTTTACACATCCTTAAAGACATTTCAATAAAAATAAAATTATTTTATAAAAATTGTATTGATTTTATGGTGCAGCTGATGCGCAACTTCGCGGTAAGTTTATACTTAATTTAATTTGTGGAATTACTTTTAAATTACATATAAAATGGAAGCAAAATGAAAACCTAAAAAATAGTGCCATATATTTCCGGAAAATGCATTCCAAGATTCAATGCTTTTAGATTTATCTTTCGGTATAAATTTCCATATTGAGATAAAAAAAAATAACAGGGATTTTTTATATTTAAATGGAGAATGGGTATATTTTTGGTGTTAAGCTTAAATTTGGTTATTTCAAGCAGATATCCGGTTAGAAATAAAATAATAAAAATGTCTGGTAATGCAGGGGACCAAACCCCCTTTTATGCTTATACTCAATTTTACCTCACAAAATTTTTCAAGATTTCGTTTAATAAGGCCCATCGTACTCGTATTTAGGATGAGTTGAAAATTGTAGCCTAGCTTTATTATTTAGAAAAACATTATAGGCAATAAACAAGCTCTTAGGTTTAGTTATTTTCAAGAGATAACTTGTCACCATAACTTAGGCTACGGATGGGCTCATTGTATACACGATTTACAAATCAATGGAAATAGTTCAACATTTTTATAAATTTCAAAATATTTTTAAGATTTCAGTGCCATAACTAAGCAAAGTTTCAAAACAGCAATACATTTTTTCAGCCCCCTCTAAAACTTAACTATGGCAAGATAAGTTACTCTTAACCTTTGAACACTTTACGCAACAGTCCAAAACATATTTTTCACGTTAAACTGCCCGCAAACATTTAGCTGGAAATTGAAAGAATTTTCATGTGCCATAACAAACTTAATAAATTAAATTCTGACCAAATTGGATTAGGTTACAAAACAAAAAGTTTCAAATTATAGCTTATTGTTGGTATGAACATCACAAAATAGCAGCAACAAAATTAAATACCAAAAAATAAAAAGGAGAAAACAAAATCAAATCAAAAGTTGGCCATTAGATGGGATTAAAGCGGATGGGTACGCTCAATTGCACAATGTACCATTGTGAGGCAGACAGGATACCACTTTTTTTATTTTATTTTCTTTATTATTTTCAGCTCTTTTATCTAACTAACTTTTATGGTTTTTTTTTTCTTTCTTTCTTTACTTTCAAAATCTCTTCTTCTCAACATGCTATGAACTGTGAAAATTTCGTACATAATGTAGGATGAAAAACGCACCGAGGAGCATAACGTCGTCATATTAGTGGAATTTGCGATTGCTTTAATGTCAATATTGGATTCAATTAATCGTGAATCGTTTCAACGTTTCCGTTTGCGTATTGGACTCAATCATGGACCGGTGATAGCTGGCGTTATTGGTGCACAGAAACCACAGTATGATATCTGGAGTAATACAGTGAATGTGGCATCACGCATGGATTCATGCGGTGTAATGGGTCGTTTACAGGTTCGTATATGTGTGTGTGTGTGTATGATGAACATAAATGAAAGGAGACATAAAAAAATGCCAATATTTATGATAAAATCAAATAGTAAAAACAAAAATCTCTTTACCAACACCCTTTGCTTAAAAGTATAAGATGATGATGTACCAATTTCGAAATTTATAGGGCAAAATCCAATATTTTAGTATGTGATACAAATTATTTTTAAATTAACCTAAATTGGTGGACAATTTTATATTAAGAGAGCAAACGTTTTACGAAATGGTTCAAATGCGAAAGCTCTTAAAAAAACACCCTTTACTACACAGGCCAAAAATTAATGTTTTAAAAAACATCGAATAAGTTGAAAAACATTAAATATTATTGATATATGTAAGTCGTTAAGCGACGTAAAGTTTTGATGCGCAGTTTACGCCCATATCTTTTCGAGAACCATGATCAACGACTTCTTGGTGGCGAAAGTTTGCGAATTCGGTTCGAAGAACATGCTGTTTCAGCAGGAAAATTCAACCGCACACATAACATGAGAGATAATGGACATTTCAAAGTAAGCACTTTTCGGCCGCTTAGTCTACAATTTTGGTGATTTGCACAGAGCTGCATGAACCGTTCCAAACTTTTTATTTTGTCGTTTTTTGAAGACCTTGGCAGAACATTTGACTAGATTTGGAGAATTCATTATCAGAAACTTTAGAAATATCATGGAAAATGGTGTGAAGTAAGCCCAAATGTATAGCATGATAGTCAAAAACACTGTGTTCAGTAAGGATGCCTCTTACCCATTTTAACACCGGCTTTTCTAGAGCTATGAGAACCTTTGGTCGCTTATAATCCAGCGTCGTCTAGATTTGAGAATGTCCACCCAACTAAAGTTTGCACGCTCCCATGTAATGCGCCATGTCCAGCATGCCGTTAATCTCCTCGTTTGCTTCAACTCATTTATGCCTTGCACCCAGCCAAGAGTGAGGTTGATTGCACTGGCAATCTCATTTAGAGATTGTCCGCATCTAACCACAAGAAAATTGTAAGAAGCAGAATTAAAGGAAGAAGGCTAATATACTCAAATATACTGTGGCTCATTTATTTGTAAGATTTTGGCATGTTACTTAAGAAATTTTCGAATTTTTATTCCAAAGATCAACTTAAGAACTTAAAAAGTATATTCAAATCAAATATATTCAAGTCTAGACAAAAGTACAATGCAATTATGTATGAAATTATAGCATCTGTTAATGCTCTCGCTAATTGTTATCAATTTACATTGGCTACGTCATTTAATAAGGTACATTTTTTTACTTGACCCTTATTATTTGATTTCAATTCTTTTTATCTCTTTTTCTATATCATTTCCACTTCCAAAGTATCTAGGGAATGTTGTTTTTAATTCGCAATTAATTTTCTTTTTTTATCGCTTATCTTTTTATCACTTTTTACAGACAACCGAGAATACCGCAAAAATTCTTATGGCCGCTGGCTATGACTGTGAATGCCGTGGTCTAACCTATGTTAAAGGTAAAGGAAATCTAGTCACTTATTTTGTAAAGACACAATTTGATGGAAAACTCTAAGTAAGCAAGTCAAGCATAAACAACAAAAATAGCGAAAACAAACCTTAGGCTTAAATAATTAAGCAAATTTTGCAAATATGTATATTTAAGTTAAAATGGACAAAATATCAAATTAGGTTTAAAGCAATGAACACAATTAAAAAATTACTAACATTATGCATAAAGATTAGTAAAAAAAATATTTAAGCCAAAAGATATAGGTACTCATATCTTCTACTTTTATGACTTGAAATGCTAATTATGTTAAAGGACATCAAAGCATTTAAACGTTTTAATTAATATGATTTTTTTTTATCATAAAATTCATTTTGCTAACGTATTTTTCAACTTCAAAATATCTTTTACGCTTTTAGTAGAGTGAAGGTAGCGAACAGTGAGACATTCTTTCTTTTTTAAATTCAAATATCAAACAATGCGACACAAGCATTGAAAGTTTCTGTTCTTGAAATAGGAGCTTTTAAACCCTACATTCAGGGTTATTATTATTATTATTATTACTGAGAATAACTCAAACAAGTAAAGTTTTACACTATTCTTGAAATTTTACCTTCAAAACTTTTACCCGATGTTGAATTTACAAAAACAGATGCTCAATTTAAAATCCACTATGATAGGAATGAGACAAGGGGCAAGAGTAACAAAAAAATATAATTGCTTTGTCTCACTGTTTGCACCTCAATTTTCAAAAATTACGGAAGTTATTGAAAAATCCTGTATAATTCGTATATCTTTTGCAATTACGCTTTATTATATCTTAACACTAGGAGTATTCACTATATGTATGTAAGTAGGCTGCAAACTCATAGGGGTGAAGGCAAAATTTATTTTATAAAAGAATTTCCCCAGATTTTAAAAGCTTAATTTCTTATGAATATAACGCTGAAAAATTGAAATCTTTTTTTTAGAAGATATTTTGAGCGATTTGCCTTTTACTTTGGAGCCATTTTTTGAACGAAGTTCTTTTTCAGTAACGTGCAGTTTAAAATTTTTATTAATGGCTAACTATGCATGGGAAAAAATGCTTAAAAATAAATTTCAAAAAATTTAAATCACTTTAAGAGATCAGAAATTGTTTGGCAGATTTTTTCAGTTGGGCGCCTTTTTTTGGCAATTTAGTCTCCAACTTTGCAGTTAACATGATATTAAAAGTGTAGACAATTAGCCCAAAAAACAATCGCCAAAAAAGACAGTAAATTTCGCCAAAATAAAAAATAAAAATGATGGCACGAAAACAAGAAAAAAGAAAATTCACGAAATTTTTAATATAATTTGTTCTTTCTAACCAATTGTTCTTTTGGCGATTTCGCCTACATCCGAAAATAATAATTAAAAAAACGAACTTAAGAGGCTTAAATACGAAATAATTAAATAAAAATTATTCCAAGCTATCCTTATTTAATAACTTATATTGCTCGTCGAATAATGTTCGACCAAAATTATACTCCTTATGTTTTTTTAAAAACACTTTAAAATAAAACAAACAAAAAGAAAACTTAAAAGTAAGCGAAATAATGTATATGTATAGCTAATGTAGAAATTTGTAAAAATAATACAAAATTATTAAAAATTACTTTATGTAACATTTAGGCAAAATTTACTTCAATTTAAATGTAAAAAAATATATATTTAATGTAATTGAATATATTTATAATGATATTATAAAATATATTTATTGAATGTCTCTCAAGTTATTTAGTAAAATTATAAACTAAATACTGCTAACCAATACCCACAAATAAATTATTTATACCACCAATGTAAACCTAAACCTACCTAAACGTATATTGTAAATGTAGCATTAATAGAGGTATTCGAGCAAAGACGTAAATCAGTTTATATGAGATGCAAACTGAGTTTACTGCATTGTTTGAATAGCCTCATTACTTTATAGAAGAATTATACCTACTCGTAAATAATGTAATTTTACTCAAACTCAAATTCTATTTAAGGTTGTAAAGTCTGTTTTTTTATGTTAATATGTTAAAAATAATTGATATTCTATATAAAAAAAAATAAATACTTGTTATTGTTGATTTGTTAAAAAAAAACGCTGAACAAAACAAAACAAAAAAATTTACAATGTTCTGACACTTAATTCTGGGGGAAAAGCGAAATTAAAATATACGTGAAATTTATTTATCGAAAAATGTGTAATTAACATTTAAGATGAATTTTGTCTTACATATGCTTTGCAAGGAATATTTTCTTAGAACACTTTAAGCAATTAACCCCTACCTTTGTGGGTCTTTTTCATTGGGCAGATTCATTTTAAATATAGATTTATAGTTAGGGAACCGTTGTCCTAAATTTCGATATGATTTTATCGTGCGGCAGATTGTGAGGAACGAGAGAAACAACCTCTGCCACTTAGATATTATTGCATTTAAACTTGCTAAATCATTTTTATGCGTCTGCCTCTTGGTTGATTGGTTTCTTTACTCATAAAAAAAAAAGTAAATAGAGAAGGCAGACGGTTCCAGCGCTACTTTTTCTAAGGTAGACGCTCTTAAGCACTTAAAGTGTGTATTATTAAGGATATATCTACACAAAACTAATACTGTGCAAATTTTGCTATCCAAAATTTATTATTCTATTTATTCGATCATTTAGAAAAAATTTAAATTTACGATATCTTGGAGGAAGAAAAGATATCGATATCTTGGGTTTTGAAGGGAAAAGATTAAACTTTTCAACTTAATAATTAATAATATATTCGAAAAAATCTGATGCCCCTAAACTTAATATACGAATTTGACCAAATTAACGATTTTGACTTATGTATGCAGCACCTTAAATTTTAAAAAAGCATAGACCTACACGTCTGCGTCTTGTATTTTCAGCTTCTAGGAGCAATACTACAGAAAACGATAAAATTATTTAATAGTTTTTTTTCATACAATAATAACTGCTGTTATAAAATTGCGACAGTGTGGACGTCTGCCTTTAATATTTCGATTATCTATACTATGCCTTTAAGCCAATGTCAGAGCCAGACGCGATCAAATAGTTTATTAGTTCTTTTTACAACTTAAAATTCATTTAAAAAAAAAGCGGCGCCATGTTAACTTTTCTCTTACATATCATTACCAACGACGATAAAATCATACACCTAAAATGTTCAACGGCTCCGTAACTATGAATTTAAAAACGCCCATACATTTAATTTTTATTTTCGATTTTCTACTAGGTTCAAGTGTCTGAATCGTGTTACTTTGCAAAAGTTTGTCGTAGTGTAATTTAAAAAAATAAAAACTACTGCTTGCTAACCACTAAATCTGCGCCGCTTTCTATAGTGGCACCTCTGATAAAAAAAAGTCAAAAAGTCATCTAAAATTATACCAAGCAAATAAGAAAAGTATTTTGAGTGATCTTCGAATTTAGATAAATTTTGTTCCTATTTCATCAAATTATAAAATGAGAGATTTTAAAAAGTTCGAAAATTTCATTCGACCTTCTTTCTTAAGTTTTTTTATTTATTGTGTATACCTACAGTAGGTACAGTCAAATAAGAATAAATAACAAAAAAAAAAATTAAGATTACATTTTACTTTGAGTTTATAAAAATTATTTGAAAATTAAATCTATCGAAATTCGAAGGCATTCGGAAATATTACGTCTAGAAGTCAGCATAATTTGATAAGTAATGACTCATAACGAAATTGCAATTAATTTTTATTATTTTATTACAATGTTATTTGAAATTTTCAAAATTAATACTAAAACATGTATGAAAGCTTTCATATATTTATACTGTACTCTTGTATATTTTTTATTGTTATATTTAAATAATGAATTAAATATATTTTTACACATTTCAATGCAAAATATTTGTCTAGTGGTTGTTTCATTGAAGAGCATATGAAGTAACTTTTTTTGAAGATCTTTTACAGCCGCCGGAGACTTATGTTGTGCCGTCGAGTGTCGGATAGTAGATGCAACGTGCAATACGGGCGGACACGTTATATTGGAATGTTACTGATTTATATTAGTATGACACACCAGCACAAAAATTCAATTATTTTCATACTTACATATCTTTATATGGAATAAACATATATGGGAATAAATTGCGAAATAAAAATCTTTTAAGTGTTGATACATGTATTTTACAATATAACAAAAATTATTTAATTAGGTAAGTTTAAAAAATTTAACAAATTTTGATACTTATATTCGACTACCATACATATGTATGTATGTATGTTAGATAAGAATAAAAAAACGCTGCTTAAATCAATATGCAAACGCCTCTCAATGAACTCTTTTTAAAGAATTTTTTTCTTTAAATAATGACGGTGTACTTTTATGTTTATCATTGTAAAAATAATAAATATAGATCATGATCCAGCAAAGAACGTATATAAAAGCTGAAGAAGTTCAGAATTTGTCCAGTTTCTAAATTATGGTGTTAAATTGAGAGTAATAAATGGCGTTGAGGGCTTGGCATTTCAACAAAATGTAATGCAATTTTTCCAAAAGCAACATCGAAAAATCATATAATTTCAACGAACTTTAAATCTGTGTCGTCTGGATTTTACATTTTGGCGGTGATGGACAGATGTGATCTGAAGGTTTCAAGTTATGTAAGAGTTTGGCAAGTGGAGCGCTTACCTAGTGAATTCAATTGTGCGAACCAGTGTTGCCATGAGGAACATTTGTTGAAATAATTATGCTCAATCGCTGTTATTATTATGTGAAGTTAGAGTTATAAGAGTTATGAACGATATACATATCCCCCTCGGGATTATTTTGTAGAAAACTTTAATAAAACGCGGAAAACGATATTATAAGGCAACTAGATAGAAAGGACATATCAAGTAGTTCAATTATATTAGGGCAAGCTACAGTTATGAGAAAAATATAAAAACCAGACTTTTATGGAAATTTTCAACGCACGTTATCATTGATTTCATTAAATTTTATTTTTTTGTTTTGGAAAAAGACAAAATTTTAAGAGACCATACGACTCTGCTGTATATACAAATTAAAAATTAACGATAGTCCTTCCACCGTCTTAAATTACTATTAAGGCCCTTTTGTTGCATCCATGTCGGTTATACAGAATGGCCGGGACTTATAGTTAAATGCCGAAAACGACGAAAATTGAGAAAAGTTAAATTAAAATATTCTAAAAGCTAAAACAATAAGCTAGATGATAAAGAAAATTTACAGAAAAAGTTAAAATCGATACACCACTTAAGCTAAAATACATTAATAAATCTTAATCACTTTTCGAGATATTGAGTTTTCTTTCCTAAATTTAAATCAGGCACTTTTAAGGGCAAAATGTAGCAGCAATATAAAAAATAAATGGTTCCAATCCATTTGTTGCAGACATTTACATTTTCGTCACTGTTACATTTTGCCGCAATAAGTGATGGCTTACGTTTAAAATTAGTAGCTTAAAAACTTTTATAAACTAAATTTGTTTCACATCACAATAACAAAATGAGAACTATCTTCATGGAGTCTATTTAAAAATGCGGCAAGCAAACTTTTCCGGCAAACAGTTCTGATACCACCGTGATCCACAATGCCAAAACAAACAATATATATGATATACCAATTTTATAGGTATTCGGCAGTTGATACGCCTGACCACCAATTTCTTCGATATGAAAACCTAATGGGAAGACAACTGCGGCCATGCAGAATAAAACCATGGCAGTGAAACCAACCCAACGAGCATAAGGTATTACATTCCGATCCCAGGTGCTCGATGCAAGTAGAATCACTGTTGTGGTGATGCAAATGCAACCAATGAATATGCAAACCAATGCGATCAACCATTCTGGCTGTAGCTCAGGTGTGTAACAGACTTGTGGCCGATTGTACAGTGTCATGCAGGTCCACATTAGACCCAAACGTATGTCACCTATAGAGGTATCGAAAAAAAATTTTTTACAAAATGTATGCAAATTCTCAGCCCACCACTTACCAGCATCCTCAGTAACAATCCAATCGGGCATTGCCAAACTGACAATGGCAAAAACATCGGCAGCCATAAAAAGTGTTGCGCTTATTGTTGTTAGTTTATCCATGTTTTCATTAACTATTTTTAATTATTTCGTTAAATTTTATAAAATATTTCAGAAAATCTACTGCATCTCACAATTTTTCTAAAGTTTTGTTTTTGTTTTTCTTAACAAGATCAGTTCACAGAGTTCAACGCGTTGGACAACGTGTACGTATGTCGCTTCGCACTGTCAAACATCTTTGCAGATTTTTGAAGCATTTTACACTATCAATTTTTTTAAGTTGTTTGCGATATGATAGTTTTAAAACGGTGATTTGTGTTTTCATACATCAACTGAAACAATTGGCTTGATTTTCTGGAAGTTTTTCAAAAGTACTTCATATGCTTCATTGATGAATTTTTTGGTTTTTATATATTTTTCATTTTATTTTTGAAGTTTTTGAAAAAACTTTATGATAATCAAAAAATTTTGCAAAAACGAAGGAACGAACGATATTTACCGCAAATCTTATTTAAAAGGAAAACTTTCAACCAAGCTTGCCAACCAGTGTTCACACATTTTGTACATTATAGGTTAAACAGAATACTATCACGGGTAATGGAAAATCGTCAACAAATATCAGCTATCAAAATTATAAAACACATGATCGTAAATTTTAATAAAAAACAAAAGCAAACTTAATAAATTTTGTCATAAAAAAATTTTTAATGTACAGAAAAATAAAAAAAACGTCTCAGTTGTAACTAGCTGCTCATCCTGTGAATTGGTCTATTTTGACAGTTCGTCAATAGGGTGTGTTTAGTCAGTGCTGCCAATGAGTCTCTATTCACACTTAGCGCTTCCCCATCGAATTTTTAGAAATTTTTTGTATGTACAAATTTATTCTTTTTTCTGGACATTAAAAATTTTTTTTTTATACAAAATTTATTAATTTTGCTTTTATTTTTTATTAATATTTACGATCAAAAGTGTTATAATTTTGACAGCTGATAATCGTTGACGATTTTCCGTTACTCGTTAGTATTCTGTTTAGCCCATAATGCTCTTGCCGTAATAGTCGCGCAACAGAGCAAATAAATTTGTTTTTGTACATATCACGGTTGTCTGGAAAAGGTTTTAATCCTCAAGTTGCATCCTTCCAAAAATTCATGATGCTACGTATTTGAGGTACCTCACTGACCATTTTTCTGCAAAAAAAAATTAAAAATTCCTCGGCCGCTTTTTTTTCTAAGAGGTACCGTTTCTTATATTCGGGAGTATATTACACCGCGAATTAAATTTCTCATTAAAATTTGTTACGTCGTACGAAAGAACTACTCTTCCCCTTCAAAACCCATTTTAAATTACGTCGATATCTGTTTTACTCTCCGAAATATCATAAATCAAAATTTTCTATTTACCTTGCCATACTAAAATTAATGTAGGTCTGTGTGTAGGTATCGACATAATTTAAAATGAGTTTTGAAGAGGAAGAGCAGTACGCCGTAAAAATTTTTGTAAGAAATTTAATTCGCGGTAATTCGCTACTCCTGAATATAAGAAACGGTACCTCTTAGAAAAAAAAGCGCCCGAGAGATTTATTTAGCAGAAAAATGGTCAGTGAGGTACTTCGAATACGTAGCACCATGAATTTTTGGAAGGATGGAACTTGAGGGTTAAAACCTTTTCCAGACAACCGTGATATGTATGTATTTGTGTATCGAAGCTAAAAATTATAGTTTTCATTTGTGACCCTTCATCAAAATTTAATTTCCGTGCAAAATTATAGACTCTTATATGGGAAAATTTAGATCAAATTTTTTGAAAACTTTTTCCTCTAGTAAAATTCTGTTAGGAGTCATTGCTTTATCCTGAAAGTTTTGGATTTTTTTTTTTTTGCGATTTTTAGCCAACTTGCGTCAATCTCTTGAGCATTTCTTTTTATTTTTTTTTTCATTTTAACGTCGGCTAAAAAAATAATGTTTACGAGCAGCTAACTTTAAGTGGAAAACTTAACGACGGGTTTTCAAAGAAAGTTATAATTCTAATTATTCTTTGTGTTAAATCAATTTCACGGCTATACTGGCAAATCTTTAACTACACGTATGCATGTTCTTTATGTCAGTTGTACTTCGCACTCGGGAACGAATATCGTTCGATATTTCACTCGACGGACCGTACAATAGAATGTTAGCAGCCCCGTTCGCTCTTCCGATTTTATAATCACGAATACTCTACGTAGAGTCTACGTTAAATGCAAAGCGTCGGTGTCGCTATGTAAGCATACGATCGTGCTACACAGCACGCCGTATTATGGTGCACGGATCTGTATGAAATTATAACTTTCATTTAAATTGCGGTTATTTTATAGGTTAATTATGCCGAAATTCAGACATGATGGGCTAATTCTTCTACCGCAATTAGAGTTAGTACGTACATTCAGAATGCAGAACGTACCTAGATTCCATAGGAATGTACGTATGTATGTATGTACTTAGTCATTAATTAATGGACGGCTCCTAATATAATGCCTAGAATAAGTAAAAAAAAAATTTGAGCGATTTAAAAATGTGTCGGTCAGAGTGATCGGTTTGTAAAAGAACGTCTCATATGTGGTTCGTTAATGCCAAGAGGATTACTTAAAATAAAAAAAATTGATAAAACATCTTTTCATTCTACTTTTTGCCTCAAATTTGATTGAATGGACATTGTCTGACAAAAATAAATAATTGTTAAACCTTAAGGGGGTCAATATATCCCCTCACATATACTCCTTCCCCAAAATTGAAGTCGGATATGATAAGTAAGTTTTTTTTTTATATATTAAGTGGCAAAGCTTTTGTTTTTAATCTGCGTTCTATAAAAACATAATTTTAAAAGTTCCAGGTAAAATTAACTACAAATTAACTTCATGACAGAAATTTTAAATTTTTACCCATATACATACATATATTTGCCCGTAGGTGTTAAGCACATCCCGACAGGGATGTTTCGACCTTGTATTCGATTTTTATGAGTTTTTAGCTAGAATATGAATACTAACACGTTGATATGCTCGAAAACTTAGTTTTTTGGATGTGTTTTTCGATTTTTGGAACATTCATTTTGGATTTGCTCATATGTAAAACTTTCTGTGCAGTAAAAACAAAGAAACTTTGAAATTTGTATGTCATACGAAAAACAATCTTATTATGTTGTTAGCGTGATACGTTAAACGTTTTTGTTTCTTCCAATTTTGACACGCTAAACTCTATTATTTAAACAACAATGAAATCAAATTAAACTTAAAATTAACTATGCAACTGCGTAAAGAGGAAGCACAAAAATTAGAACGCTAAATAACACGCTAAAGCATTAGAAATTAAAGTTAATGACGTGTTACTTTCTTACAAGCAACACGTAATCCTGCAAATCAAATGCTAACAATGACGTAGCGACGTAGCGCGTTAAAATCAAAGCAATTACTAGTAATTAGGAAGTAAGTAAATACATCGCTCTATGTACATACATATGTGCGTAAAGAACCATTGAAAGAAAATACGCAATGTAACGCCATTATTTAAACTGTTTGACCATATCCGATATAAACTAGTCAAAGGGAATCACAAAAAATTTTAAAATTTTAGGATTTTCAAATGCACATTGGGCATTTTAAAGGTGTGTTTTTTTCAGAATTGTGTTCTGGAAAGTGTTTTACATTAAAATATTAGAGACACAAATCGGAAAAAAGTGTTGAACAGGTCGAGAAATGTTGAAGAAGTCGAAAAATTTTGAATAAATCGAAAATGTTGATTGGAGCTAAAAATTCTTGAAAAACTTTCAAAAGTTCTAAAAGTGTTGAAAAGGTTCAAAGTCTAAAATGTTACACCAGCGTTGGCGTGAGCGTTAGTGTTACTTTTCCGCTAATGCACTCCACTATAGATTTTCTTCAATATTCAACAAAAAATATTATTAGCCTGGTTCTCTTTGGGAAATATCAAAATTTTAAACGTTTACCCCTCACCAGATGTTTTTATTGAGAAAATCTGAAATTCTATTGACTAAAGGTATTTGCTTGAGGAGAGCCTACAGATCCGATTTTCATTAAAATTATTCACCATAATATTTTCAATTCGACCACTGAACTACTCGTTATTTATATTAATGCATTATAAAACTGTTGACTTTTAGTGGTTCAAAAAAGTTGGTGCCCAACTAAAGATCTCGAACTATTGCTTCAAAAGTACTTAAGTAATGAAATAATGCAACTTTGAAAATAAAACCCATATTGTTTTAACTGCGGCAGACAACTGTCAAAAAGAAGTTTTTAGAAAATTTGACCTAGCTTCTAATAAAACTACGTTAAATTCAGCCGCCGGTTGCGATAAATTAGAACGGAACTCTTCAAAATTGTAGGTGATATTTTGGAATTTTAAGTACTTAGTAAGCCAATGTTTCCGTTGATGAATTTCTAAGAAAAAGCTTGGGAAATCTATAATCTAGTTACCTTTGATTTTTGGTAGGGTGCACTCATCAAATCATCTCTCAAATCTAATGATACCTATAACTTTTTTGTACCACATTGATCAGATCGACTGCGAACCGAGGATCCAATATTTTCATTAAAAGAAACCCTGAAAGAGACCAACATGTTTTAAAACGATACCCACCATCTTTTCTTCGATTTCAAACCAACATACAACAGTTTCAAACGACAGGGTCATGGTAGAGTTTAGGATCCCGACAAAAGAAAATCAGTTCTGCCACGCAATGTTTGAAAATACAGTCTAGTTTTTAATCTGTGCACTGCCGAATTTTGGCTCTATCCAATGATTTCTTTAACCTCATGATGCAGCAAGTACGCTCGGGACAAGAATAAGTACCTTTTGCACTAGTTATTCGATGTCTCTTAGGCATCTCCATGCAAAACCTTTCTTGAGACCGAAGATCTGGTGAAACGAGTGGAAGCGACGATCAACGAGAATAAGACCAAGTATATGTTATCTAGAAACTAAACCAAATCTAGTCAAGAAGTTAAGCTTGGAGTAAATGCTAACTCTACAAACGATGTCTAGGGTCGAAATTATCCTCTCGTGGATTAGAGTTGTGATGTATGAGACATTGCTTGTGACGTCCCAAGATAGAATTTAACTGAAAAATCGATGAGATTTACAATGATATGGATGTAAGTAGTATTTCTATAGGTGAAAGTTCGCCAACGGCATTAGCTTTGGGACATCGAGTGAATAAAAGATAACGATCTAGCCAACAGGTACGTGAAAAAAATGCCACAATTTCGTCCGGTCACTTGGTTACAAAATTGGAACGTACTGATCCAGGATATTGAGGAAGATGACCTTGACCAAGAAAGTATTCATGTTTGCCGCAAAACTTATTAGGCCACCCTTGTGTATTTTGCTTTGACAAATTTTTTTCAAAGTTGTTCACTAATTTTTTATGATTATTTAAGGTTTAAACACGAACAACACACTCGCAATTACACAAAGTAAACAAACAAATTGCGATGGAAACGGAAGGATAACAAGAAGTGCCGCACGCTTCAACTCCATCAACCAACCAGGATATGTGTAGATACTCTAATTATAGTAACACAATATAAATATTCTATTTTTTGTTTTTTTTTTATTTTCTTTGCTGTTAGTAGCAGCTACAATGAGAACAACTACAAAAAAAAACAACACCGTCTAGTGGATAACACGTTGGTCAAGCAAACGAATGGTAAACCGACCTGACTCTACGAATAGATCATAGCGAGATTACAACAGCAACAGCAACAAAAACAGAATAGTAAAATACCGGCAAAATTATTGGACGAACAAACTGACGTGTCCTTTTTTTCTATCCTACCACAGTGAGTTATTTTCAGTTTGCATCGCGTTTTATTTCAGTTCGAAGCCGTGCGAGAGCTACCACTGTGTGAGGTTTTCCCCAGATAAATTGTTGAAATATTTTCTTTTGTATACCAGTTGCATTTTTCATTTCAATTTAATATGTTATTAGCATTAGAAAAAACAATTTTATTTTATGGCCATTAAATGAGCCCGATAAAAAGGTTTCTAGTAGTGTTACGCTGAGTTGCAAATAAATTTTATAATTTTTTCAATAAATTAAAATAATAATATTTTAAGTCAACAGAAAGTTTAATGGATGAAAAGTAAGTATGTATATGTATGTATGTATGTATATTGAGAAATTTAAACTTTTTTCTTTATTATAAATATTTTATTTATGTTGTGCTATATTTATATTTGATATTATCCTATTATTATTTCGACATGACGCAAATGATAATGTACTGAAAATAAACTTTTTTGTGGGAAATTTCAATTTGAGACCAGATCTGAGGGATAATATGGGAAAATTGTTTCATTGCAATTCAGATACTCGATGCATTCGTAGTCACTATCCACCTTCAACTACACCGGGCGAGTTCTTTCAAATCATTGTAGCTGCAGTGATGATTAATTGGTTTATGAAACGTAGGTTCGGTCTTTTCGAACTTTTTTTGTCAAACTGGACAGCTGTGAATTAAAGATTTCCGTAACTGGAAAAATATCTACAATTGGTTTGATAACTCGGAGACAACAAGTTCGCTGGGTTTTCATAAATTGCTCGGTTGAACCTATTTCTCACATACAATACCAAATAAACTATGCAAGTTACTATAAACGGAAGCTAGCGACTTGGTTTTTCGGGAAAGAAGTTCAAATAGTTCAAACTGCCGAAGGTGGATCTCCGCCAAAATATCGCTTGTGAAGTTGTTGTCGTTTTGTTTCAAACAGTTCGTTTGGCACTAGATAGCATGCACTAAGTTTTGTCTTCTTCTTCTTCTTGCCAGTAGGTATCACTCGTCTCGCCATATTCACAAAGGTTTTTCTGAGGCGACGCTAACCGATGGTTGCGTACCACTTATTGTTACAAACGATAGTTCAACGAAGTCAAATCGCAGCTGTGCGGTGGCTAATGCACATCACCAAAACGGCCAATAACGCGATTTTCAAACTTTTCACGCAAATGGTCGATTGTTGCATGTTTTGTGTGACACGGCGCACCAACTTGTTGAAACCAAATGTTATCCAAGTCCATATTTTCGAGAACTGGCCACCAATAATCAATTATCATCAATCACAGTAACGCATCTTCCTTCCTTATCTTCAAAGCACAATGGGCCATGCTAAGGTCAATCCAGAAACCACATCAAACGGTAATGTTGCAATGTGTACGATTATGAGAACGTGTTGTTTTATGCACTGAATCTGGAACTTAATTGTCATAACCGGAGATATAAATCTAATTTTCTGTCATAATTCGAATGAACACTCAAAAATTAGTATATCAAATTCCAAACGTTAGATGTTAGATGAACCTCCTATGCATTCACATAGTAAATTGGACAGAATCTTTTTTGTTTCGTTTTTTCTTGTTAACGATCTTTGCGATACCACAAATTTAATGAGCGCACTTCACGAAAAAATTACTTCTGGTCAGTATTTCGTATAAAATTTTTCCGTTTTTCAGTTTTTCGCTCATAACCTTAATGAGGTAACAAAGTGGGAATTTCGATTTCGATTTTATTTGCGAAATCCATGTATATATAATATAAAAGGGGTGCAAGCCCCAGACATTTTCACCGACGCTTCATAGTAAGATTTTTGCTTTTTCCACTTTCTAGTTAACATTCCACAGAGATATTTAACATCTTTGACCGCTCTTTGAAGAATGTGTATTCACTATCAATTGCTGTGAACCTGCTCCGGCTCAGTTCGTTCAGCAAAGAGTCAACATTTAGTGACTATAAGAGAGACGATGAAAATCCACTGATGGGTTAAGCTTTGAGGATATATTCTTCTAGAGATATACTAATCTCACATGTCCACAGTAATGTGTTAATTCAGTTTTGTCCACCCATCATCGTTTTACGCATACAACCCAAAAAAATGTAGTTCCTTTTTGTTAGACAAAATTGTCGTTTTAAAAGTTTCTTCATAAAACATACATAAATATTACCAACAAACCGACATAACTAAATCATTTGAAAAAAAAAAATTAACAACAGAATGTAGTCGACGACACAAACCCGACAAAATTGTTATTTTTATCGCTTCAGAGTCATATTTCATTCATTGAAATTTGCTGATGTTAATATTTACACTGCGTTCTTGTTCTCCTATGGATAAACAAAATATTCAATGTTCCTTTGATAATCTGTAGCTGCAGACGAAGATCGTAAGCTAAAGTAATGTAGTTTCATGGCAAATGCCCTAGAGTGAAGAACGTTGACGAATTGCGCAATTAACGTACGAACAGAATATTTGTGTTATGAAATAAAGTTAAATTGATTACCGCTTTGAATTTTAATAGGAAACAAACTAACAAAATGAAAATGTATGTATGCATTGAACTAAGTACGATTATTTAAGAATATTAGAAATTCCAAATTTACACATATTTTAGATAAAAAAGTTTTTAGTTTCATGGTTTAGTTTCGGTTTAACATGTGCTCAGAACTTTCTTTTTTTTTTTTGAAGAATGCGATTATATTACAA
The DNA here is from genome assembly GCA_963662105.1 of Meiosimyza platycephala. NCBI lineage: Eukaryota > Metazoa > Arthropoda > Insecta > Diptera > Lauxaniidae > Meiosimyza > Meiosimyza platycephala. The sequence continues at coordinate 99,091,398 of OY759208.1, read as the reverse complement.
GCAAAAGTCAAAAAAAAAAAAAAACAATTGCTACAGCCTACATCGATTCTGTCTGATATAACATGGGAACCCTATCTTCACCGCAGACCTTGCAGCTCAGCCAGGTTGTTAGCTTACATATCATCGCTGCTACGCTAAAGTCAACTAAGAGCCATCTCGATCTAGTTGGGAGTCATTCCTTTGAGAATCAAATTTCTCACATATTACAGCTCCAAGGAATAAAAATTTGAAATTGAATTCGATTCAAGTCTTTGTCCATTTCGTTTGAGATGGTTCCCGTACTCCGAAAAGCCTTATATTCAAAAATGATTTTACAAATTTGCTTTTCGAAATCACCGCTTGTAATGTTTAAATTTATTTTTGGGTCTTTTCGCATCGCTTGGTCTAAACATTAGTTTTTTGGAATAGATTTTTCGATTTCTTAAAGAATCAATATCCTTATTAAATTTCCTTCCAATGAAATTAAAAATTTTCAATTTAAAGTCTTGATTAATTGAAATAAAGAGACAAATAATTAAGTTTCAGGGAATTGGAATTGAAATCGAAAAGTATACATTCCAAGCCAGCTTTTTGCCATTCTAATATGACTTTGGCGCTTCGTCCACAAAATTTAGTAGTGCTTCACCGAGAACCGGCAAATATCGTTATCGTTCTCCGCCGCAATAATGACGATATTAAAAAATAAAATCTCGTACGATTGATGACGAGAACAAGGAGTTCTGGCCGATACGTAGTACTTGGCGATAACGTAATATTTTTCGTACGATAAACAATTACCACACTCGTTTGCAAAAAAAACATTGTTTACGTTCTATTACTATAATTTTTTTTAAAACTACGATCGATGTTCTTTTTATGAATATAAACAAAGATATGCACTACATTTTATATATAGCATACGCACATATGCTGACGTAACAAAGAAACAAAAAACTACAAAAATTTGAAAAACAAAATGTGGGGTTATCTTCAGAAAAAAAAGAGACCAAATTGGACTTTATGAAATATTGACGGGATTAGACAACGGGGCGTGGTACATTCCATAAAACAAAATGCTATATCTTCGCTTCTATGGCAGCTACAGTGATAAGTGAATTTACATTGTTTATACTAAGCTACTCGCAAAATGTAAGCTTGATTGGACAATGTGGCGTAGCTCCTCCCATACAGTAGGAGTGTGCGAGAAAAGTTGCGAGTCCAGTTAGTAATAAATATGTACATAAATTTAAACTAGCATAGCCGACAAAACACGGCGATAACGATAGAGATTCAAAATTTCTCGTAAGAGAACATATGTGAGATGATAAACCTGGCGCCACTAAGCACACGATACCATAACACGGTCCGACAAAATCAAACTTTTTGTTGTACACATGAGAAAATTGAATATGTTCTGAAAATAGACAGAAAATATACGTGTCTCATGGTTTTTCTCCATTCATTATATCCCATAAACTATTTGACGAATTTATATAAAACTTGGTAGGTACGTATATACGAAAGAGAGGCAAAAGTAAGATTTAATGAAAAAATGGGAGGTGCTTCGCCTCGAATATGAGAAAAAATAAAAATTACCGGGTTTCATTCATTTGTATCAAATAGCTGCTGAGATACAAAACATGTTGGTATTTTCTCATTTTGGAGGCGTGGCACTACCCATTTTTTGATTGAATCTTTTGCATCTCTTTTGTGTACACGTACCAAGTTTCATATATATGCGTCAAATAATTTATCTTCTCTTACATGGGAGGGCGTGGCATTGCGCACTTTTTCAAACCTAACAAGGCTTCGAACCTTACACAAACTAAAAGCAAGATGTGTACCAAATCTTATCAAACTGCGTCAACCAGTTGCTGGGACATAAAATATTTGATTTTTCTCTCATATTGGAGGTGGGGCACCACCCATTTCTTTATTTAATCTTACTTTTTGCTCTACCTTTTATATACATATACCAAGTTTTATTTATTTGCATTAAATAGTTGATAAGATATGATGAATTTTAATTTTCTTTCACATGAGGAGGTGTGGCATCGATTACAAAAAAAGCTGACGTGCTGGAGAAAAACCACGAGACACGTATATCTTTTTTAGCGTTTTTTTTCAGAATATATTGAAATTTCTCATGAGCACAAAAAAATTTTGTTGATCAAAAAACATCAATATCGCTATATTAAAAGTCGATGTATCAAATAAGCAAAATTTTGAAGTATCGATACTTTTTTTAGATCTCAGCGTAAAAGGCTTTTGCAGATAAAATCTCAACTTTTAAATTTTTCAAATCAAATAAGAAATATGTATATATGTAGATTAAATTTTCTTGAAATTGACGCTTACGGTGGGCATCAATTAAGTTCAAATAAAAGTTCGAGTTACAAAAAAACTTCAATTGAAGATTATTTGGAGTATAATTTAAAGTCGATATATGCCAAAGCAAAAGAAATCCTCTGTTTTTTTTTAATTCCATATTTACTGTTTTTTGATGATGGCTTACGATAGAATTCCTTAGGTTGAGGTAACAGTAGTAAGAGCAATATTTCCAGTGCGAGTCATGTCAAAATGTTTTCCAAATTCGCAATAACACTGTGCATTTTTAATTAAAACTAATGAATATTTCTACATAGCTATTAGTTTTAAGATATTAAAGCATTTCGTTTCACTGAGTCATTTCATTTGAAGTGACTCATTATGTAACTATTGTATTAAAACTTAAATTGTAACTTCAAAGTTTTAGTTTTAAGTAAACATGTTTAGTTCTTCAAAGCGTCCGCATTGTAGTTTGAAGTGTATCCAAAAATTTAGGGGCGGACCAGATGCATATCACTTGGTCAATTCTTCACGTACTGTTGAAATTTTGACAGCAAATTAAAGGTAATTTATAAAAGCTCAAAATCATTATCTTACGCCATAAAATTGGAACTATATTTTCGATTCTAAAAGTACTGCTGGATTTCCGACTACTTATTTGCAAGCAACATTATTCGTCAAATTTTCTTTGGCAAATTTGCTTATTGGGACGTGAACGATTTTGACTAATAGATGTTTTAATAATATTTTCTGAATGTTTGCTGATTGCAGCGTCAATACTTCGCTAATATCCTTTTCTCTCAGCGTATGTAACAGTTTTGTATGACTCCATATATTTTTTTAGTAATGATAACTTCTTAATAAATATTATTAACAACAATTTAGAGAAGCAGGTGTAATTTAAAAATATACGTAGGTTGATAAGTCGATAGCAAATTGAAAATTTTTCTTTTATTTCATGGAAGCACTTTAAATTTGAAAAAGCTATAATATTAACTGAAAATTTTTCAACGCTATTGTTGTATGATAAAATAAAACTACTAAAGCCTTTGCTAAACAGCAACTGTACAAACCCTTAGAGGAACTAAACTAGTACGTTCCATTTTAACAAATTAGTTACGGAAATTTTCTGCATTTTCCACAAGCCGTAAACTAGAACAATGTGCACGCGGTTTTTTCCGCCAAGACATTTCAGTTAATTACAATAAATTAAATTATATAGTAGATATATTACATTTGCTGATTACAAGTCTATGAATGGCGTTGATTTAACTTAAAATCAAAATAACGAAAACTATTTCTCATGGTTATAAGTGAATAATTGTGTTTTTATTGGAGATGTTATTTGTTTACTTGGAAAGACGTAAGTATGCGTCCTTTTTGTTTTAATTGGAAACAGAGTCATATTACGAAAACAAAACAAAAAAAAACATAAAACTCTTAAATGACTTTCCACCCATGCAAATCAATTCGCCAGGGTCTTTTGTTATTGTGATATTTTATGTTTGTTTTCATAAACGTGGCATGCGTGTTCTTTATTGCTTACTACTCGTAAATGTATACATTCGAAAATGTTAAGTCTGAACTCTAGCGCTCATGCTGTGACCATCGACAAAGTGTGCGGTGACCACTTACAATTAGTACAATTCTTTAAGCCTGTCAAGAGGCATCGCCTTTGTTGCATTTGGTTTTAAGTGCACTTCAAATTTTGTAATATTTTTAGTTTTACTTCAGTGCAGTAAATTAGAAAAAGTACGTGAATGAAAGATTTTTAATATCAAATTGCATGGTTGTTTTTTTAATGTAGGAAAACCCATTAGAAAAAGTCAATTAAGATGAAAAGCAAAATTTCACACTCAAAAGAAATTAATATCGAAAAACTTCAAGAAACATAAGTCTGATTTTCTCAATACGTCTAATGATCTAATTCAATTTTAATATTTTATAAAACGATTTCGCACTTTAATTATGAAACACATTTAAACGTTTATGCCAATCACAGTTTCTTTTAATAAATCGAGCCTAAGTCTCTTTCTATTAAATATCAATTCTAAGCATTCAAACCGATTTATAAAATTTAAAAATTATATTTTTATTTCAGTACTATGGTGGACACTGATCTTTTGCTGAGCAATGAACGTAGGTTTCGAGAACTGCCCATTGAAGCAAGACATTCAATTTGCTTGTAAGCTATTGTTTTAAATAAATTAAATAATTAAGATTATTTCAAACTTTTTGCAGGGAGATCGCAAAACGAAAACGTCAGAGTGTGGCAACAAGCATTTTTATACCTGTAAGTTAAAAGACGTAGACATCATATAAAATATATTTTGATAAGGTAAAACATGAAAATGAAATAAAGTCATATAAATCCAAATGCAATAAAAAAATAAAATAAAATAAAAAAAAATAAAATAAAATAAAATAAAATAAAATACAGTAAAATAAAATAAAATAAAATAAAATAAAATAAAATAAAATAAAATAAAATAAAAAAAACTGAAATGAAATGAATCATCATAGGGATGAGAATGGGTATGGGGATATATGTAGATATGTAGGTAGGAACAGGGAGGGCAAAATAACGTCTGCTCCTTATGCTAGTAGTACATAAAATTAAACAAAACTAAATAATAAAATAAATGAAATTAAATAAAATAATTTGTTAAACTTATCACACTCACTTAAGAAGACCAAAAATTTATTAAGAATCTATCCATTTTTCGTAAAGTACAAAAGATTATTTTGGAAATATGGAAAGCAAAAGGCTTGAATTTTCTTAAGAGAAGATTTGGTTTAAGTCTCGGTAGGGTTAAGTTCTCCATCGATCTAATTAATATGCACCCAGTTATGTATTAAATCTACTAAAACTTAATTTTATCTCTTCAATTCTTACCCACAGAAAGAATTATCCCGTAAAATACGTTTTGTAAAGAAACATCAAAGACGTGAAAAAAATGAAACTGCCACCAATAAACAATCAAAACTGAAGAACAACAAAGTAGTCGATAAAAAAAACAACGTCAGTAAATTTAATAATCTTAAAAAGAAAAGCCTTAAATGCAAAAGGCAAACTATGCAATCCCTTAAACAGTCACAAGTATCCGGCATACAAACTCATAATCATTCTTTAAAACATCCTGAGAGTTATCCCATCGTAAAGCAAACTATTGCTACTCAAAAAATACGTTCTGTAGTTGAGAGTCTAAGAGAAAAACAAGACGAGCATGAAGAACAACACGAGCTGCAAGAACACGACGAATTGCAACAACAACACGAACTGCAACAACACGACGAACTGCAAGAACAAGACAAACTGCAAGAACAAGGCAAATTGCGAGTACAAGCCGAATTGCGAGAACAAGTCGAACTGCAAGAACAAGAAGAACTACTAAAACAACATGAATTGCAAGAGCAAAACGAAATGAAAGAAACTGTTCCCTCGAATCAGACGGTACAAAGTACTTTCACGCAGCCGTTGACAAATCACACAAAGCTGGTGGAAGAACAAATTCAATTGGGATCGGAGCAAAAAATGACAATCAGCTATACCGTAGAACTGCCTGTGAATCAAATAAATTCAGATAATATCATGCCTCAAAACTATTCATCAAAAGTTGAAACGTCAGAAGACCTTAAGACACCGCAACATTATAATTATGTTGAAATGAATAGTTATGGTACTTTGTATGCCATTGACGAATCAGCGAAGACACAAAATGCCGAAAAAATTAAAATTCCAAGAGGAAAACTTTTAAAGAAAGAACCCTATTTCAGAGAATGTACAAATTATATCGAGCATTTTAATCAGCCAGCGCTGGCATCTGACAAGGCTTTAATGGCAGCAAACAGTAAAAATTGGAATACATCATTTGAAAATCAATTCCAACAAGCCTATCTACCAGTGCGAAATACAAATATTGAACAAACAAATATCCAGAAATATCAAAGGTAAAACTTAAAGATTTTATAATTCTTATTGTGTGCGGGGAATTTGTTAACTCAAAAGTAATCTTAATTATGTACACTTGATTTGTAGATGTCATTTATACCACTTGCAGTCAGGTTCAAAGTAAATTTCTGTTTGTAAATTTTTCAATGAAATATGCCACGCCCAAACACCCAGTTTTTGTGTACGTTTGAGATATAAATCATAGTTTTTGCTTTTATGAGAGGTGTCACGCCCACTTGTCTAATTCCATGCACTGTGCTTTCAGATAGTGAATTTTATGAATTAGACTTCTATGGGAGGTGTCACGTCGAATTTCACTGTAATCCGTTTCATATTTTTCGAAAAATATTAATTCAAAGGATGTTGACATTTTGTGGTCAGCATATGTTCCGCCATTTAGGCTTATCTTTACTTGGCGTTGATTCATTTTCAGTTAGGAAAAATGTATTTTTTGCAAGGAAAAATGGTATTATTTTACTACTTAACATTAGAATTTCGAAAACCTCATGATCCTATTTTCTAGTCAGTCAGGAAAAATAAACATTTTTGATACAGAAAATTGAATTTCTACTTTTCTGAAAATGACATATCCTTTTAACGATTCGAAATTAAAAATATTGTTCTACATAATCCTATGTACGTATCTTTCCTAGTCAGTTTGGCTTGAGTGTCCTTCCTTTATTGTTATTGTTGTAGGATATTTTCATTTTATGTATTAAAAGTTTTCAAGGTCTTTTTTTATTTTCTCGTAATTTCATTTACAGTCAATTAATAAAAGCTACTTTTATTTCAGACCAATGCCGCAAGAAAATGCAAGTCACCACCATCCACCTTTGGATCCTTTACATAACGATTTTCATGTGGCACAAAGTAATCGTATGATGCAATTCCATATGGACAACTATATTGACAACTACAAACAACAATATTTAATGCCACAAGCCACCAATTACATTGATCATAACTTCACACAAATGTCTGATAGTGCAAGAGGATTAACATTTTTTGCACATCCTTCGTATCCTCATTATTACCATCAACAACAGCAACAACATCCACAACAACAACAAAGATCAGCAACTGACAGCAGATCGCTACAACCACCAACAGCACCCACTAATTATACATATTATTGCCAGGACCGATTGCAAATTGATCCAATTTTACAAAATTTAAATAATCAAGAACGATGCTTAACAAATCCAACGCACAACGCTTTCACTACATGGCACCACCCTGTGCGTTCACACAGTAGTAAACGAAGAAACTTAGCATCGAATAAAAAGAGAGCACCATATCGACAGCAAGAGCATCGGCCGCAAATAAGCTCACAGCAACAACAAAACATATCAACAGCTACTTATGATGATCATATTCCCAGTTTGCAACCAGAATATTTTTGTGATAGAACCACATATCAAACCTGCAACAGCTTTAATGACATATCGCAAAATTATCCGATGGACTTGGCGATACCAATGAATATGCCACCAATACCACCTTTACAATATCAACATCCTCAGATTGAATACCAAATTCAACCGTACCAAAAATTGTATCCACCCAACTGCAGTTGCAATAGCTGTAGCATTGCAGTTCCGTCCTACGCAGTACCTCCACAAAACTTTAACCATGCAATTGCTCAACTTCAACCAGCAGATTTGGCTTTGGAGGATCCGAACAGTTGGTATTTAAATAAGCAGCGCGATTATTTTTTCTATTGTGGACTTGAAAATTCTACCAGGAATAATTGGCGAAATATTAGAACTATGTAAATTTAATTGTGAATTTTAAGTACAATTAGTATGAGATTTTTTCTTAAGGAATTTTTTATATTTTCAATAAATTGTATAATTAAAAAAAAATTCAATTATTATTATATTTTTTTTTTTTTTTTTGTTAATGACGAAGTTGCTAAATGTCATTTGTGGTAATGATCCTAAAAAGAGCAGTCAGGAATGAAGTTATGTATAGAATGTTTAACTTACATTAGATCATTAGTGTACTTGGAACTTTGGGTGCTAAGCCATCTGAAAAGAATAAGTTGACAGTACTTCGTACGCAAATAAAGATATTTGTGGACATCGTTACATGTATATATGTGACTCGATTATAGCAATAACACAAAAGATCTCCACCGTAAGCTCAGAAATTATTTGTGAGAGTGTGACTCCACAACATCCAAAGAGAAAATTCGCATAATGTCATTTAACACGATTTTGGTGGTATATTTTGATCTGCATCTTTTGTGATTACACGACCTGAATATTTGTTCGCAGCAAAAGACAGGTTGCTCCTGTTGGACTCACATGTTTTGTTTAATGGCTATAATACTAAGGATTTTCTTTCTAAAACTGGACATGTACTTGCTAGCATTTACTGTTTTTAAACAATTTTTAATAAACTATCTAGGAATTATCATATTTTTAGAGCCGTTTGGGTGGTGAGCAATCTATGAAATCGATTCGGACTATTTTACTATGATGTATTCTAAAGCAGAATAGGTCAAACAAACCGACTTTAAGTAATGAATTTTTTATGAGAGTTTATCGTGTCAGGAAACCAATACCATCCAATTTTGGACTTAGGATATAAATGAGAGGTCCTTCGAAATTTTGTTAAGCTAGAGCTATTTTTATGGAAGTTAGAACACTTTACCCAATGAATTCTTATGAGAGATGGTTGTAGAAGGTCTTCAATTCCGGATTTTGTTTTGACCAAAAATCGTTTGTTTTTCCTAAATTCCTATTTTTTTTTATGAAATCTTCTGATTTAATGAGGGTTCCAAAGTAAATTAACAAAAACTGAAAAAATATATTCAGCAATCATTGAACCTTTATGAAACAAATATACTACATACATGTTTTAATAAAAATAACAGTCAAATTTCCGTATATTGCTTTGAAGATCATAAAAACCGATTCCATTGAACGTTGTTTTTACTACATGTCTCAAGATACAATACGTTCAAATGCGTAGTAAAAGCGTTATATCGCTCTTTATTATACCTTTGTATTTCACTTGAATTCAAGGGTTTTAACATATATGCATATTGAAATAATAATTGTGTATATTGAAACGCACTGAATGTACATATATACTAAAAATAAATAGCAAAAACAAACAGGAACACTTACCTATTCTGATCCTTAAGTTTCGTCAGACAATTGCAAGGCGCTTTTAGATCACTAAAATGCACTTTTGGAAAAACTAGTTGGTGCATTTTAGCACCAACTATAATGCACTTACACAACTAAATGATTCAGTAAATTATTTTTAATAAAATATATTCAACGAGATCTCGCAAAATTTGAAAAAGAAAATTTAATTTCTTTTGAGTACATCGTCGCCCGAGTTGTTTTGATGTCTGATGATGATAATTTCGCAATTCACCACCTTTTGTTATATTGCTAGCATGCTCTGATCAGCGCACTTATTAATTTAAAATATTAAGCTTAATATTAATCAAATTTAGTTTATCTGAATTTTAATTTTCTGAGTCGATATAAAGCGATTTCAACTTTGAGCTTCTTAAATTCTTCTTGGTAATTTACCTTAAATGAAAAATAGATACCAAACATCTTCCCAAAAAAAATTTAGAGAAAGAATTCAATTCTACAGCTAAGGCTATACTTTCAAACATCATGGGACCAATTGTACTAAGCAGATATTGTTCAATGTATTTTTCGCAAAAGAAGGCTGATGCATCGATTAAGACTCAAAAACTTGTAAGAGAAATAAAGTTTCAATTTTAAAAGCGGCTTCAAATAATTAGATCGGATCATGGAGGAAAAAAATGCTGGTATTTTTTTATGTCTAATTTATTTAAATGAAGACATTTTTGTACAATTTACTGTCTTTCTTTTACCTTTAGAATAGAAAAATGAACCTTTTGCAAAACTGACAAGTAATATTGTTTTCCTTAAGTTTCTAAACAGAAATTTGCATTAAATATACCAACTAATATTCTTGCGCTGGGAAAAGCATAAATGTAATTTCCAGATGTTTGGAGGTCAAAATTTGATAGTACAGCTAAAAAATGGTATGTTTCATCTATGCGATTTATTATTGCTTTTGAGATCAAAATACAAAGCACAACTTGTACCTATGATAGTACAAGGCGCGAACATTCTTTTAGTACTTATAATATGTAGTTCTGCTGAAAGTAGATAACATGATTTGGTACGGCGGCATTTTTGGATCAACAGGTATATTCTGTTTACTGAATTAATTTTTTTTATGAGAATTTAAAGATCCGCAAATATAAAAAATTTGATAAAAGCCGAAAAGTATTGAAGAAGTCGAAAAGTATTGAATAATATTCAAAAAGTGTGAGACTATCAAAAAGTATCAAAAAATGCACTTTTCATATGGTTTTTTTCGATGAAGAATTTAAAAAATTTTTCAAAATTTAATAAATATGTAGTATCGAAAAAATTCGAATAGTATCAAATACCATCAAAAAACTTGATTATATGTATGAATGTATGTATTCAGAAAATATCGGAAACCAACCAAAAACTCTGTAAAAGTCGAATGGTAGCGAAAGAATGGATCGAAAAATTGGTTCAAGGACAAAAAGTTTACAAAACCATCGAGAAACTCAAGAAAAGTTAGAGAGTACCAAAAAGTCGAGAAAATTAAAACAGCATTCAAGCCGATAAAAATCAGAAAAGTCTTGAAAAGTCGAAAAACTCGGATGGTATTGGAAAAATTGATATTAATCGAGATGTATCGAATATCTTGTTATCTGACTGATTTGTTCACAACCATGCTGATTTGTGCGCTATCGTCAAGATAGACTTTGTTTGTAAATAATATACCTACGCACTAAAATAAGATAAGAAGCTACATTTCATGAAGACAACGAAGGCTACATTTCAAATAAATTTTAAAAACGGTAGCAAATTGCCTTTTTAGGAAAGATAGTGAACGACTTTGAGTTTTAAAATTGATTTTCTAAAAACTAGGATTCTGCACCTTAGGGAAAGATAAGTACATAGTACTACAATATCGTTGTATGCATGCAAATTTGTTTCGTTTACGTGCTTTGACTTGTAACTTCCGATGGATTGTTGAAAACAGTGTCCGAATCTCGCTTCATAATTTCCTATTTGACTCTGACGAATAAAAATTCGATTTTGTACTAGAAATTTGGCTTCCGTGCGTTTTTTTGGTGCATACCGCACCAACTCGAGCAAATCGTCGACAAACGCGTCACGAGATTGGAAAAATGGATTTCTATTTTTGAAATAGCACATTTAAAACCCGCTGGAACCAGTTGTAGCCTAAAATTATCTTTGCATCAAAATATGTAACTCGGGTGACAACGATAATGAGAACAATTTTCATTAAAGCAACTAAAAAAACACTTTGCACGATTTCAACTTTTCATTTAATCGTATTAAAACTTTTAATTGGACCGTTAAGAACACATTACTGCACAAATTTCACTAACTATCTTAATTTTGTATTAATATTGAGCAAAATATACTAAATTTAATTTATGATATAAAACGCGCGCTTTAAAGCTTAAAGTTGACAATTGACTACATAGCGTTGCCAGCTTCTTAGTCGGAAATACGACTGTCAACATTTTGTAACGAAAAAGGACAGTTCACATGATCCCTCATGTTGTATAGCATGTCAAACATAATTTGCAGAAAAATTTCGAAATGTCCGTATCATGAAATTTTTTGTTGTTACTGTTGCTGCCTATTTCAAAGTTTTTTGAGTTCCTTAATTAAATAAGATATACCTATTAAAAGTAAATAAATTGAGAAATAATATGTTAATAAAATATTTTTAAAAAAAATATGTCAGAAATTTAAAAAAATTCTCATATCTCAAAAGCAGTGGCACTAATTTGAAACTTTTAACAGCACATATCATAGCTAATTAAATTATCTTTATCAGGTGCAAAGGCTTGGGGGCGACGAAATAGTCCTTGTAATATGAAATCTAAATTTAGTTTTTTGAATAACTATCAAATTGTATTCAAAGGAAATTACAATTTTTGTTTGGGGTGCCAAATTACCTCTTCACCCATGGATCCAAATGTCCACGGTACGCCACTGACGACAGCGATATATATTAAAATCGATCGAGGGGCTTCTACATTTTCGACACTGCATATGTAGGTCCAACCCCTTACTTTTCATTACATCTTAATTATATTCTCCAGGACCCTTAGTAGCCCTATTTTAGAAAAGGCTCTAAAAGTAAACCTGGTCCAAATCTTACGCACACCATTGAAGTTTACTGCATAAAATCTTATTTGAAATGAAAAATTTCCACTTGGCTTTATAGCCAGCTTTCACACAAGTTTTACAATTGGACAAAGCAACAGAAAAGTCAAAAAATTATGAAAACCATACAACATGTGTTTCAAACATTGATGTTGTCAATACATGTCGTGCAACAAATGACTTACACGGTCTTGAGCTGCTAATCTATTACGTCATCGGACTCTGAGTTATTGTTTCATTTTATCTGCGTAACGAACTAGGAGCTGATATGAAAAGCAATTGAAATTGCACTTTTTAAGTAGCAGAGCGTCAAAACAAGATATTAAACATTATGCGTTAAACAGAATTAGAACGGGGTAGGGAAATCGTCAACGATTACCTGCTGTCAAAAATTATAACACTCTTGATAGTATGAAATGGAACAGAATTGCGGCGTACGACTGGAAACCTGCCGACGGGTACCCGTCGATATAAATTTAATTCTTTTTTCACCGTCGGCAGGCGACGATCAGTGTTGCATTTCTTATCAGGATGTGTCAATTTCTTTGATTACGTTTGTGAAAACAAAATGGCAGCTGATTGTGTTTACTCCAACAATTTTCCCCGACTGATTTTGTTTTTGACAGCGGGTAATCGTTGCCGATTTCCCGATTCCGTCCCACGCATTAAGCGGGTGAGATAGATAAAGTGGAAGTAATAAGTGCCCCTCATATTGGGCGAAAACCATAATGAGCTAAATTTAAGAAGTTTAACATGGAAATGTGTCGCCTGGATCTTAGGGGCCGTTCAAGTATTACGTAACACACTTAGGGGGGGTTCGAACAACGCGTTATGCTGCGAGTTAAAAATCTCTTGTTTTATTTATTACTATCGCAAACGCGACTAAATGTGGGCCCATTTTTGAATATTTTTACTGACTGCACCAATTGATGCGAAAGGATCGAAATTAATTGTTTTCCTGTTTGCTTAAAATCAGTTTTTACACCATTCTGTCAGGAAACATTGTAAATGGCTTTAGGGTGCCAACACCCGGAAGTTGAAGTCTTTTGACAATTAAAATATAAAAAATCACTTTTTAAAAAGATTGTTCTTAAAATGAAATATGGTCATTTAAAAATTTGCGCTGGAATTTCAAGAGTACATAATATTCCATATAAATGTAATAAAGATACAACAAAGAAGGTTCTCATCGTTAAAAAATAGATTTTTTTTTTTCAATTTGCATTGGAATATTTATTTGTAATTTTATTTCCGAAATAAATTAATTCTTCTTTTGTTTTTACAACTTTTGCATGTACATACATACATATGCAGTAATGACTTCATTTTCAAATTTAGTATAAACATACGTTGCTATATGTATATATAAATGAAATTAGGCGGACTATGGTACGCAAACTAAAGTAACAAAACTTCTTAAGTGAAACTTTTAATTTTATTTATAAATATGGTAAATGTATGAGTTGTATTAACGCCTCGCTTGGTTTTTTTATAATTTTATCATAAGTTATAATATAAATATTGTTACAAGAATTTTTTTTTAAATTTTAAATACTATAAATTTTTGTATTCATATGCATGCGAATAAACCTTAGATCGGGTTTGAACAAAAATGAAAAACATGAATTCAATTTGCTTGTTTTAAATAAAAAAACTATAAAAAATGGTCAACAGAATATAAAATTTAAAACTATAACAATATAATTAATTAGGATATTATTAATGAAAAAAAAGCTAAAACTTGCAAATATTTTATTGCAATGGGCAAAAAAATTTATTTTTTGTTGAAGCTAATAATTTTTCCACGAAGTCGCAACTTTATATTCAAGCAAAATTATTGAAAAAAACCGACTTGTAATTGATTTGCTATTTTTATAAAAAAATCTAATCTAATCGATTGTCTGATGCTGACAAATAAAGTTTCGAAATGCATCCAATCAAAGAATTTGTTCACAAATCAATTTTTAAATAGTAATTGTTGCTATTATAAAAATAGCAAAGTAAGAAAGGTGGTTTTATTTTATTAAATTTGGTTGAAAAGTTCATGTTCTTGTGCTGACAAAAAACTTGGCGGTAAATGTCTTATAAATTACACTGGATCTGATATATACAACGAATAGACTAAAGGTTCAACAACGAATAAATTTATCTTTAAAACCAGAGCAACTTAGCGCGTCATATTTGTTTAAATTCAAATAAATTATTCCAAATAGTTTTCCCAAAGAATATCACGGAAAATAATTATTTGGAATCCGGTTTAATGCAAAATTTATGTTCATTGTAATAGAAGTGTGGAAACTTAAAAAAAAATAAAATAAATTATAAAACTCATTATTAATAAAACAAAAAATAGTAAGCAAATCAACATCAATTCGCCATCGCACACGCATGCTCAATATATTTTTTGGAAAAATTCTTAGCTTATGTTTTTTTTGATAGATAAATTATAAAATTCCATAAATTAGTTTGTTTTCATACACATCTAAAGCCCAACATACATTTGCAAATATATTCATTTCACTAGCATTTATTTACAAACTTTTTTTTTTGTTTTTAATCTATGCATTTCTGCGTGCTGCACACTTTGCATATTATGAAAGGTTAATACATAGGAAGCCTACTATTTAATTTTATCTTAATAATGTTGTTGCTTTTCCAGTATGGATTTCTTTTTTTTAATATAATCAGTTACATTGTGAATTGTTCTTGTTTAACTTTAGCATTATTTGTATTCCAACATCTCTTTCAACATTGCATATATTGTATTTTATTTTTAATATAAATTTAACATTAAAAATAAAATTTAATTTGCGTGCAAGACATTTTTCTGTCATTGGCAGGCTTATATTAGATAAAATTAGTATATAATCACATATTCTTAGCTTTAATTTATAACTAAATATATTTTATTTGTTGAATTTTCTTATTTCCATTGCAAAATAAAGTTTGCTTAGGTTGCAAGTTTTAAATAGAACAGCAATGTTTTTTTTAAGCATTTTCATCTGTGACATAAATGTAACCCTGCTGCTGTAGTATATTAAGTCTTTTTTCAACTGCATCGCGATCTAGAAGAAAAAATTAATCAATAATTTCAAATTTCAAAGAAGAGATTAAGTGCGTCTCAGTCTTCAGTGAACTAGTTTTAAGCTTTTGCTTACATGTATGTATAAGTGGTGCCAAGCCCTTTTGTCAAAATCTGCCTAATTTTTGCCTAGAGCATGCACAAGTCATTAATAATATTGTATGCAATTTTGTTGCATTACCATATTTAAATAAATCTCTCAGTAAAGCGTTCGAAACTTTTTGATTGTATGCCACGCCCTCTTTCTGATATTCGCCTTTTTATGTCTGTTGCTTGTCTGCACCATTCCTACTATTAGTGTAAAATTTTGTAGTATTAACTTGAATAATTCTCTCAGTACAGCGTTATGCAGTCTTTGTTTCAATGTGAGGTGGCACGACATCTTGTCAGAATCCATTCGATCAGTGCTTGTCCGAAGTATTTGTGGGAATTCGGTTGCATTACGTTAAATTGCTCATAGTACAGTATTTTGAACTTTTGCCCTCTTGTAAAAAATCCGCTTTTTTTATCTTGCGGTTTTCCGAACTATTCCTAGTATTTGTGCGACTCTCTCATAATAGCATTTTAAAGGCCTCTTGTTTAAATTCGGCAATTTTTTGTTCGGTACATGCCTAAATCTACTACTAACCTTTATACGAAGATTGGCATTGCTTACAATATTTATTTGTTACTTACATTTATTTAAAAGCATTTTATCCTGTGGGTGTGTGCACTTTTGCACCAATGAGTGCAATAGTATATGTGCGGTATTGTAGCGTTCAAAGCAATTTTTGGTATTACTCAGTAATTCATCGAGAGCTGCCGCTTGACACTAAAATTGAGAAATAAATATATATTAGTTATTATAAACGCTTATTAATAAGGTGCTTCCCATAATTTTTTATTTTTGCAAAAACATAAACAACGCAGCTTTCGCAAGGGTTGAAGGGAAATTACAGAAGTGTCCTATAATTATAGGAAGCACCTTAATAACCATCATTCAGTGATTGAGGCTGGTTTAAAAAAAAACACATTTCAAGTTGAGTTTCTCACAAATTCATTGACAATGGAAAAACATATCGCTCATTTACTTCAAGAGTGGCATAACTCAAAAAACGTGATTTTTGAGTTAATGATGCAGAAATATTCATTTCATTTCATGTTTTATTTTGTGTCAGAAACTCAGAAAGATATCTTATAAACTCGCTTTGTGAGAAGAGTTTATGTATACATACTTTTTTGAATTCTCATATAAAAAGTAACTTATTGAAAACTTTAAATGGATTTTTCTCCCACTTTGTGTTTTTTGAGTTATGCCACTCTTGAAGTAAATGAGCGATATATTTGAAGGAACATTTAAGTGCTAAGCTAGTTGTGATTATGGAATAATTTCTAAAACTTTCTAATAAAGTCAATTAAAATTATATGTGTTTTGGCTTAACCTGTAGCGTAAAAAATGCACAATCCTGTAGAGCAATTGATCACAAGCCATTTACGTTACCTCAATATAGAAAGGCCCTAAATAACATTTTCGTTTCTTTACAGGAGAACGAAAAAACTTAATTAAAATTTATGTTTTGTAGTATTGAAGTGAGATTTGGTTGTAAATGCTTTATTTTCAATCGTAGCACACACATTTTTATCAATATTGTATTAGTGGGTGGCCTACCGACATCTACAAAAAAAAAAACTCGATTTTGAAAAAAATGTTAGTTAGGGCCTTTTTATATTAAGGTAAGGATATATAGAATGCTCAAACGATATCCAGAGTCAGAAATGTGTCTAGACATTTAATAAAAAAAATTTTCAAAACCAAGAACGAAACGCGCACCGCATCCTGCAATCAATAAGAAAAATATGGTTTGCTTTGAGTATTTTGCTCCGATTTAAATCAATAATTGACGAATCGATGCAGATGTCACTCATTGAGTTCTAATTCAGTAAATGTCTAAACTTGCCTGATATTTTAAAATTTAAATTTTTATTTCTATATGTGGTTTATGACTTTTTAGGGATCTAGTCCATTTTTGACCGGTTTCGAAACCAAAAAATATATAAAGGTAGAATACTCTCATCAAATCTGTAGTTTGGGGAATAATCTTTTTGCGAAGTGTGATCAGGGTTACCAAGTTCTATAAAAGCCGTTCCCGAAAATATATATTAAATTCGAAATTTCGGTATTTATAACTTTTTTTTTAAATTTTTTAACCTTAAAACACATTTATAGTTTGAAAACAATAGAGATTTCAACTTACCATATCCAATGCATAATCATAGAGTATCTTGTCAGCTGTTATATTGAATGCATTGGCCTTTTGTAACAAACCAGAGCCGTTGAGTTTTTTGGATTCAAATAGAATACTGCGGTATTTGGAGTTCATAGTTAGGAGCGCTTTGTAAAAAAAAAATATAGTAGATATTATTTTACTTCTTTTGCTTATTATAAAATTTTAGCGAAAATGCTACTCACCGCTCTTCACATTTGACGACGGCTTCAAATTTCCGCTTCTTAGCTGTTGTGATGCCAAGTTCAAACCGGACGATAGCAATTGCAAAGCACGTACTAGCAGTACTAAGCGCTCAGCGCGCTTGCAGTGCTCCGGTGCATGCGGTGGTATCTGCTGCTGATCAGCAGCGGACATCAGTGCAGAAAGTGGTGCGCAACGTGAATCGGCCACCTCTTGTATACAGTCAGTGAGCGCCAAAACAAAATTCAATTTAGAGAGTGTTTCATTATGTTCACGATCCATCAGTGTCTCTTCTGACAATTCAGGCGCATGGAATGTATGCAAGTGATGACCATCCCCACTGCTAACAACACCACCGCCGCTACCACCTGTATCGAGTAGACTATGCAATCCACCGGTAGCGCCTAACTCAGGCAGCGTAAATGCACGCGGTCCAAGTACATGATGATGATGATTGTTGTTCTCTGAGCCGGAACCACTACCGCCACCACCACTACCACCGATAGAGCCCAAAGAACCAACAGAACCTGGGCCCACTATAAGTGTTGGACTGCCCAACGTGGGCAATTTAGTTAATGCGGACGGAAGTACCGGTGAACTATGTCCGGAGCGTCGTAACGGTGATTGCGTTTGAGCACCAGGACTAACTTGCCAAGTGCAAGGTGCGGTGGGTGGTGGTGTCTCCGAAAGTGAGCCACCCGAAGCGGAACGATGACGTCCCGGTGGTGTGCCGATAGCAAATTGCACAGCTGGTGGTGATATTGAATTGATATCACTACTGACAGAGCCTTTACGATGATCAGAACGTTGCTTAACGCTAATGGGCTGTGAACGTGGTATTTGTTGTGGAGCTGTTGCTGTGTGTTGCTGCTGTGTCAGGGCACGAGGAGATCCTAATTCCGGGGCGCTATGTTTAGCTTTCATTTGATTTTGCTGCTGAATTTGCCTATCAGCAATGGTTGCAATATTTTGAACAGCAACGGCTGTTGCAATGCGGCGCACTGGTGTGGGAACTGGTTTTGGTTCCGAAATCGGTAGACTGCTTGGGCGTGGAGGACTTGATTGCGGATTTTGAGCTTGTTGACGATTGGCTGAGTGTCTGAAAATGTTAAAATTTAATTAGTGATCCAAACAAGCAAAAAAAGGAAAATATTTATTTTTCGAGACATCAAATAAAGTTTATATCTACGTTATTGTAATGCATTTATGTATATGGATAGAATCCGTCTACAAACAATTAGAAACATAATTTCTTAAGTATATTGGAAATTTTGCTATCCGTTTAACATCAAATATTTTTTAAATAAAGTTAAATTTCATTGAGAAAACTGTCCTGTCTTTTATTTTTTTAATGCACTTCTGTCATATGTATATAGGTACGCTTTATGAATGATGTAAGTCTTTGTCGACATTTTGTTTGTTTTTAATTACTTTTTCTCATAATCGACAACATTTTGATCTTCTGGAAGATTTTTCGGCACTAAAACGAAATCATCAGAGTCTTCAGGTGAACTAGATGAGATGCTGTTATTTTCGCTATCACAAAGAATGCCAACATTGGTAATTGTTGCGCATATAGCCGGATTTTCAACAACGGAAGCTAAATTTAAATTACAATTAGAAAAGAAAACGTTTGCATTAAAATAAACATCATAATGAAATAATAAAACAAATGCGACGCAAGGAATTTTTATAAATAACTCACGGCGGTCAAACGGAGGACTTATTTGACAAAAAAGCAGAAACATATTTTTACGAAAAAGTTAGAAATAGTATCCAGTTCGATATTTCAATAATGTTTTGTGTCATTTTCTATGTGAAATTTTTGACGCTGGCGTTCATTTTTTTCTATCACATCCGACTTTTGAAATATATGAGAGAAATTTGTTCAAAAATACCAATTTGTCCATTTTTGTGCCAACAATTCTTTTGGCGCATTTCTGAGTACACAAAAATTTAAGTAGTATGCTTTCTCTTTAAAATTCAGTAAAAAAATATATAAGCTAACTCTTATTTATGTATTGGCATAATTTGAACTGAGTGTAGTGTACCAAAAAAACACAAAAACAGCACTGAAACTGACGTGATAGAAAAATTTGAGCTTGTGGTTTTTTGCAAAAAGCGTCAGTGATATGATTATAAATTTAACTTCTCCTCGAACTGAACGTTATTCCGAACATTTTCCAAAAAAAAAAACAAATAGATTTTTTTTTTATCTAGGCCTTACGGCTTGGAAAGAATATATAAATTTAAAATACGTGTAATAATAAAATATTTTAAAATGTACCAGAAATTTCTTGCTCTTGCAGCTGCTGTTGTTGTTGCTGCTGCTGCAATTCTTGTTGTTGCTGCTGTTGTTGTTGTTGGTTTAGTTGTTGCTGTTGCAATGGACTTGTAGCTTTTGTAGGTGGTGTCAAATTTTCTCCCATAGCTAAGTCAACTAAAGAAAACGCAAAAAATTTAAGTTAGATTGAAAATTTGAATTATATAAATTGTCTTTAGATTATGTAGACTGCACTCTACTAACCTGGTGTTGTTTGTGATTTTTCACCCAGCAAGAATCTGTGAACGAAAAAGTTTTCAAATGAAATTCTGTCCTTGGCATTGCGCCGTAGCAGGTTCAAGAGCAAATCTCTTAAATCAGGTGAGACACCAGCTGGTATTCTGTAAATTCAAAAAATAAGAGAAAATAATAAATATTACAAAATTATTTTGCAATTAAACATTACATTATGACAATCAATTGGAGAACAGTGGGCTAAATTAAAATACTCGGAGATTATTTTATTAAAAAAAAATGTATTTACAAAATGAGTATGTGAAATAGGATCACCCTTATATATTAGAGGTACTAATTTTTAATTCTACAACTGAAATTTCTCATATGTGCATCTAATAAAAAAAAGTAACAAACACTTTACTTACTTTGGCGCTAAATTGGCATTTTGTTCATAATAAAACTTCAATTCATTTGGTGTTTGTGCATAGAATGGTGCCTTGCCAGTAAGACATTGATAAACAATTGTGCCCAAAGACCAGAGATCAGCTTTAGCATCATATTGTAGAGACATAATTACTTCTGGAGCCTGCAGTTAAGAATATGTATGTACAATATTGTAAAAAAATAGACAAAAATTCAAGCTAAAAAATTTATAAAACTTACCATATACATGGGTGAACCACAAAGAGTAGCAGCCATGACGCCTTCATTCAAAAATCGTGCAAAACCAAAATCAGCTACGGGAATTCAAAAAATTTATAAAAAAACATTCAAACTGTTTTATGTCTACAAAAACTTACCAATTTTTAAAGTAATTTTCGATGGTGATGGCAAAGATTTGCCATAATTGTGCGAGAGTAAAATATTTTGTGGTTTGAGATCACGATGTACAATACCTTTGGTATAGAGCGCTCTCATGGCACCAGCTAAATTTATAAATGAAAGAGAAAGAAACCGATAGCGAAACCGAAAGAGTACTTAGTTAAAAATTAGCAAAAATTAAACGCAAAAGACTTACCAAGCTGTATGAGAAATAAACGTACAGTGTCCTCACTTAATGTACCCTGTACACTTAAATAATCAGCTAAGTCCCCACCATTGCAATACTGTAATGAAATAAAACAATAAAGAATTTAGTTTAAAGGGCTTAATGATTAATAAATAAATGTAATATAATCTTGACCTAGTATACACTTAGGATGAGGTCAATGTGGTATTTGATTCATGCGAAAAACAATTTAAGATGTTCTTTGCTATCATTTAGCTTGCAACAAAACACGTCAAATAGCAATTTTCCGCTTATTTGCAGTGTTTTGCACTGGAAAAAATATTTTGTATTTAACTTTTAGTCAATTTTATAGTACTTTTTCAATTAAAAATAGAAAACTATTGTGGAGCGCACGCTCATAAAGCTTAATGCTTTTAAAACAATCGCCCAACTATTTGGTCTCATATTTGCAAGGTGGTGGCTCATATGGCTTAATGCCTTTAAAATAATCGCCCAACTATTTGGTCTCATAATTGCAAGGTTATGGCAACGCTATTAAAAGGATTTTGAATTATTGTTATTAGATGGCAACTTTACCAATAGCGAATATAATATGTATTCACTTAATTTTTTATTTCACTTTTAAAATTAATTATTTATAGCTGAAGATCACAATAGCTCAACTGCTACTGCGGTTGTCCTAATATAAAGAATGAAATGGCCAGAGTTCAAATCAACCAAAACTGGTCTGATGAGACTATGTAGGTAATGACTATGTGGCAATAGCCGAAAATTGTGTCACTAATTAACTGGTTAAATTGAGCCATATTTTGTCCTGCTCCGTATATATTATAAGAAAAGGCTTTTAGCGAATAATGTTCCAAAAATATATTTCATATTTGTCCAGAAGAATGTATTGGCAATTTTTTACGGTGTAATTAAAAAAGTGAGGGTTAATTTAATTTTTTTGCAGTGCAGCGTGTGTTGAAAAAATATGTGCCTGGCGTTTTAAATCAACTTTAATAAAATGTTTACACTAAAGAATTGTCATGGTGAAAAATATTAAAAGAAAACTCTCTTGAGTGACACGAGCAATAGTAAATGTAAGTGATGAATGAAGAAGATAATTGAAAAGAAATGATATGCGGTATCGCATGAGAATAATAATATGTAGTAGTAATACGAACATATCCGTTGACCTTTGCCTATGAAATTAAATGTGAAGGATAAAATTTAGCAAACGTTAGAAATAGTTCCATATTTTTGCACATTGAAGAAATGATTATATGTATTTTATTAAAGCAAGTTTAAATTGTAAAAAAATATGTCTGGTTTGCATATCTTTCTATAAAAAAAAAGGTTTAGTACTACCAAAAAAAAAAGCTTGGTTTTACCCCCCCTACACATTGAGTAAGCTTATGTGCCAAGAAGCTGATATTCCAAAGAATTAACTCTTTTGCTAAACATTTAGAGATGACTCAAAAGTAAGCAATAGAGTGGTCTCCAGTTCTCTGGGGGGCATTGTGAAATTTTTTCACGCCGCTCCCTAAAATATTGCTTATGATATCGAATTATTTTGTATAAAATATCTAGGTGATTGGGTGAAAAGAAATCATTTTTTTGTGATTTTGAGTATTATAAATACTAAATATGAATATTTAATGATAAAGTTCTAAAGAAATTTGATGTTTAAAAATTTTTTATTTATTTCAAATGTCTCCTCTGATACGGCGCGCCATTCCGATGTTCAATCGAAAAGAATTTTTATGGAAATTTTACTTTCATCAAGAGGAAATAAATTTTATTTCTATTTCGATCTCTGGAATCCCTAACGTCTTTCCTGATCCATTGTCATTACCTTTTTATAATGTCAATTGAGATAGGAGAATGGTTGGAAACCAAACAAAGTTTGTGATTCGAGATTATGCGTAGCACCAAATCCTTAATATCCGTTTCAAGTAAAAATTTACAAAAGTTTGTATTCTTATCAGAAGAAATTTTTTTTTAAAAAAACCGTATACAATAATTAAAATTTTTTTTTTATTACTTACAGTTTTTTATGGAATTTTCACCACTAAATCCGAGTGCGGTGTATATTTTATAAAATTACGCAAAAATATGTATTTATATAACTTATCTACATGTCAAAATATTCAAAAAAAAAATGTTTGTTTTTAGCCCGCCCTTAAAAATATATGTATAAGTTCCTTTGAGCCTTATTAACACATAGGAATAAATAAAGAAAATAAAAAACAAAATTCAAACAAAGGTCGACCCTTTTCAGTATGCAGCTGGCTGCCAAAAAAGTGGCACATTATAAATTAAAAAATAATCAAGCAATAAATGTATGTACAAAGGACATAAAAGAATTAGAATTCAATAACAGCAAGGAAACAACGTCATGTGTTATATACCAATACCCAAATAAGACACGTGACATCTGCGGCATTTTTCTTAAAATTTGGCAAAGTTTTAGAGATGCCCATTCGGCATTGCTATTGACTTTTTTGATTTTACCGTCCTTCTTGATGGTATTCGACATTTATGGACCTATCACTACTGTTCGGCTTTTTCGAAACTATCCCACGTTATTCGAGTTGTTCTATACTTTTCAATATATTTTAACTTTTTTGACATTTTTTATGCTACTCGACATTTAAGACTGTTTACGAAACTTTTAGGTATTGTTCGATATTTTCCGGCTTTAGCGATACATTTGACATTATTCAAGCGATACCTTTCAAAACATGTTGATGCTCTTCGACTTTTACGAAGCTTCAATATTGTTCGGTAATCTTCAATACTTTTTGACACTAGTTAATACTTTTTGATACTAACATAATGAAACATCATTGGGTTCAAACATCATCACATGCTTCTTTCATTGACTCTCCTTTAACGCAAAAGAAAAAAAAATAACTCAGATATTTTTTTGGATATGTCAAATTAACAACAACAACATATAGTATATATGACTATGCGATTTTATGAAACTTTCTGGAGTAGCTCAAAAACTACATAGAAAATTTTAAATTAAATACTTCTTTAACAAACACCAGCCACTATTATGGTTGCCCTATATGATTTTAAACCGTAACTCTGCCTTTAAATCATTAGACAATCAAAATCACTGATTCTTGCTAACATACATACGTACATATATTGTACACTTTTTACAAAACGAACAATATACAATGAGAACAATTAAAATTACAACATTTGTATGACAAAAGATTTTACTTCACTTGTAACAACCAAATTACATTTTAAAATGCAAATGACGAAGGGGTAAGAAATATATATGTATGTACTATACATATGTATGTAAAGAACGAAACAACAATTAATGCAAAAATACAATAAACATAAACAAAAACAAAAAAGAGAGATTACAAAAAGTGGTCAATGACACAGCAAACCCAATGTATGGTCAATCAGCCGTTCAGTCAGTCGAATAGTCAGGCACAGACAGTTAGCTATGCCAAGCGATAATGTTGGTGGAAACATTTTTAAAGTAAGTGCTTCGAGTATCACAAGAGAATTAAAAGAAAATTTTTAATACAACAATATAAAGTGTTTGTTTATCAAGTAGTGGTGGTGGGAAAATAAGAAAGTGAGAGACCAAGAAAAACCAAAACATAAAAGGTCATTGGACAATGTGACAATGTGAAAATGTAAATGTAAATTGAAAATAAATATATTCAAGATAAAGTTTTCTAAGAAAAATAAATTATTAAATAAGAAACATATTAAAAACAACAAATGCACTATAAACAAAAGTCTCTCACGATAAGAAGAGAAAACAATGAATACTCTTGGAACGTATTAGTTCATACAAAGAGATATCAACGAACAAATATCAAAGAGAAAATGAGGCGAGTTCAAAATTTGCTTTTGAAATAAATGCCATTTTCATACTCATTCGAGTTATAGCTACTACTAATACTATGCCACTAGCCAGACTGTATGACACATACTGGTAATAATCAAATAACATACGGGTAATCGTACTAATACAGTACAACAAATACAAGAAACGGCGACAGCTCATACAAAATATTTTTCAGAATATGAAAATCAGTTTTTGTTTTACGCTCAATAGTGACGGTTCGCCAAAGCAGAACAGTTTTCGTGTTATATACGAAACAATTTTATGAGCCGTGTAATAATTGACGTCAAAAATTATAAAAATAAAATTAAATACAAGAAATAAATAAAAATATTTTCTTATGTACTAAAAAAAACATAAAACAAACAATAAATTGTTGCAAAACAAGCGAAATCGAAAAGAATAATGCAAAAACATCGCAATAACGACGTCTAAAGGTCAACGTTGTAAAGCGCGAAAAGCGATATACCAAATACCCATTAAAATCACAGTTTAGCAAAAATTACCGCATATTATTTTAATTTATTGATTTTACGCTTTGCAAAAAAAAAATGTTATTTTATGCTTTGTAAAAGAAAAATTTCTGTTGAAAATAAATTAGGAAATTAATAGAGGAGCTATGTAGTGGCCAATATCTCGATAGTGATAAATAAATTTTGCCTAAGACATTACTCACTATCTTATTTAGTTCTCGAGATATTGGCCTAGGGAAATTAAAATGTATCACCCGGTAGAAAAAACAATTTTGAAATGGCAATGCTAACCTCAAAATAGTTTAGAACAGCGATGGGCAAGCACAGGCACTTTAAAATTTAGTTTGTTGTTGCTTGATGTTGTTGTTTCGCCCTTTTGCTAGATTTCCGTGCCCACCACTGGTTTAGAACATAACTTGCTCATTGAGAAAAATGTGCACATTATCGTCGGAAAAAAAAAATTTCAAAAACAAACTAAAATCTCCAGGCGCAGAAAATCCGATATTTTTAACAAAAAAAATATATATACTTTCAATAAAATCCAAAGTAATTGGGGCGCTAAAAAATTTTAGTTTTTGAGATTAAGTATTGCATTAAATAAGTGTAAAAAGTGGTATTTTTTATTTGAACTCATCAAGTGCAACAAGAATAACAAGTTAAAACGTTTGAAAACTACATTTCAGAATTTTTTTGTTTAAGGTTTCGAAATTTAAACTATCATATCTGCTATATATGTATGTATACTGTAAGGTTTATTGATTTTTACATGCACTTTCAACAGTATACATAGGTACATATATAGAACAAACTTTTGCCGGTTATCAGTTGAACATACATACATATTTAATAAATAGTAAGTGTATTAATCGTATTAATCGTTTATCGCTCAAATAAATAATTTTGCAATAAACTTTAAATACCGAAAAAACAGCAGTAAACAAAAAACACCAGCGTTGAAGAAGAAACATATGAAAATGTTACGAGTAAAACAATAATAATAAAAACTATAAACGAACGATAAGATAAGATCAACGTAAAGTGAGAATTAACATATCTCTGAGAGTAGTATATTGTTTAAAAGAGAAAAACTCTCAACTTGATCTCATGACTTATTGACACACATTTGTTGCCACAATTATTTACTAAAGCACCCAGTGTGATTATTTTATAATACAGGGTACTTCACAGACTTGTTTGTTATACTACAACTCAGATTAGTGTTTAGTATGAAGATTTAAAACACGCTCTTGCTCTCTGAATTTTATTGTACTCGTAGTTGTGTGGAGTATATGAGCCTGAGAAAGAAAGTGCAAAAGAGGCACCGTATAAAATGTATTGTAGAACGCGTCAAATGGAATATTAGTCTATCGTCAACGCTGTTACCGACAAGTGTACGAATATCGTGGAAGAAAACTAAGAAAAATTTATGCTGAATAAAAACTTGTTTATGTAAATTTTTTTTAAAAATAAAAATGAAATAAAATATTGGTCTTTTATATGAAGAGACGAAAAAAACACATTCAATTTTGATGTGTGTCAAGCTTATAAAATGTAAATAAAAGTGCAAATTAACGAAAATAAAACTACAGCGAAGAGTTTCTGATTTACTTAAAAGTTGTAAAAACATGCTGACTTGAGAAAAGTGAAAATAATCAACATTTTATTTATTTCTAGTACAAATGAAAAAAATATGATTAAAATAAAAATTTTATAGCAAAACATGACTTAAAAAAATAGCATCCGTGTTAAAAATAAATAGTTTTCTTTCATTTTAAACAAATTTAAAGAAATTTAAAGTATATAAATAACCAAGTAAATTGATACTCAACAACACAAAAAAACACAAACAAAAATGCACGTGTACTACAAATTTGGATTATTAGTCATATTTATGTTAAGCATCAGGTAATAAAAGTAACAAGAAATCATCTTTACCTACATTTGAGTATAAGTAATGTATTTAGTAATCTTAAGGTAAGCTATGCTATTTTAATCGCAGAAGATCTGAATACAACATATTTGTTGACAGCGATTATCATTTTGAGATGCTCGCTTCGTTTGCCGGTATTTTTTTTTTTTTGGCACACGAGAAATTCAGCTGAGAGTCTCTTATCACAAAACGTTAGAAATACTTAGAGAGTTCAGATTTTCTGTTAAATTATAGGCTAATGCTGTAAAACAAACGCAGGAAAAAGTTAGACTGAACTCCCAGGTGAGCTGTTAGTTAGATTACATTATTATTAAATCAAATAATAATAATATTTTACATTAATTTTTTTTTAATTTGACAAGCAAAAAATAGATTTGACTCCGAAAAAAAAGATTAAGATTTTTATAGTGATTTAAAACTACCGGTGTCTATAGAAAATAAATGAAAGAGCACAGCTCACTTGCATCCTTATCAATTTTGTTCGTAATAATAAGGAAGATTTCAGAAAATATGTAGCAACCATTGCTAATCAACTAATTATTTTTTATAAATAGATAAAACGAAGGTGTGCATACAGCCACATGCACAAAGTACGAATCGTACTATATATACATATTTTGAATTCTACAATCAGAAGGATACAAAAATAATGCCATTGAATTGTTTAAATACCCTTCGCTCAATTTACTGAGATTTTTTTTCCCCTTAAGATGTAGAAAATGAAATTAAGTTTTAAGGATACGTAAAATTGACAATTGGAAATTTTTAAATGTTTTATTTTATTGTTTACAGGTATTTAAAGTGTTCAATTCTATTTACACTAAGTACGTGACTATGAAATTTCTAAAGAAAATAAAAAAAACTCATACAACGCTTTCGTATTTACTTTTAACTACATCGTACATATTTATATGAAAATTTAATCGTTTGTGAGTCATCCTTATTGTACAAGTAATAGGCCTTGTGCTTCCCTATCAGTGCCAATAGAGCAGCATAGAGTTACCACCAATTATTACGAGTACGTATAAAATTTGCGCACTTGAGCTTTAATGTTTTTGAACTTTTAAGTCACCGACTAGCTGTTGTATAAATATATACGTATGTGCTAAATTTTAAACGAAACAATTGTCTTATACTCGTAGCTGATAAGTGCAAAACCCCTTGCAAAGTTAGCACATACATATATGAATATAACAGTGTTATCAATGAAAACATTATACGATATGATTAAATTTTTATGTGATTGACAGCAATAATCATAGTAATGAGTATTTTTTTAGAATTCGTACAAAGTCCACACAAGCCATGGCGAATTTTTTTTTATTATTATTTTTTGCTTTTGGATATAAAAATAAATAAAGCTGCTAAGTTGTGTTTTTTTTTTCATTTCTTTAAATGCAAACTTGAAACTTTGTACTTTAGCATTTTAATCAATTGAATTCGTAACGATGAGATTACATTGAATTTTTTTCCGTACTGTTACGTTTACATATTTAATGGTTTTTTTAATTTTTTTTGCACTAAATAGTATCGAAAAAATATTTTTAATATGATATGATATAATAATAAACATTCCTTGTTTTATTTATATTATTTTAAATGACTTTTTTAATTGTTTGAGCTATCATAAATGAAAAAACGTAAGGCATAAAGGGTAGTCGAACGAAGCAATAAATGGTACAAAAACAGCAGCGTTTAAAACAAAAACAAAATC
Organism: Meiosimyza platycephala; assembly: GCA_963662105.1. Taxonomy (NCBI): domain Eukaryota; kingdom Metazoa; phylum Arthropoda; class Insecta; order Diptera; family Lauxaniidae; genus Meiosimyza; species Meiosimyza platycephala. The sequence continues at coordinate 99,061,868 of OY759208.1, read as the reverse complement.
ATATGTATATGCCGATGGATATGGTTATTACATAAACAAAAAGTAAAAACTTTCACTTTCTAACAAAAAATTATTAAAATTATTTTTTATAAAACGTTGTTATTTTAGAGATTTTGTAAAATAATAATAATATATTGTGACTTTCCAAGGCTCTTTCTATCGGCGCGGTAAACGATTTATACGTTACGCGTACAAAAGTTCGAATACCCTTATTATTATAACCAATTTCTTGCAAACCATTGTTTAATAGTGGAAAGCCTAGCACCGAATAAGATTTTCCTACCGGGATACGATATTACCAACATCAATTAATTTTGGTTCGTTTGTTTGGTTTTTTTTTTTTTTGCTTTATGGTAACAAAGGGTTGCCAGACATTTAGGAAGCCATGCCCTTTTTCACCATTAAATTTCCTTTATCTTTTAAATTTGTATAAGGGGCTAATTACGGCACGACATTTTTTTCGCGTGTAAGTCCTGGCATTAGTTTTAGTTAAAGTTGATGACATTCTATCAACTATCTGACTATCTGAAAGCGACCCGTGAAAAAATTAAAAATTGCAAATTATTAAGATTTTGATAGTATGTTTTTTCAATATTTCACTAAAAGAATAACAAAACGTCTATTAAAAAAAATTAAGAGTTCTATAACACAAGGAAAACGAAATTTTCTTGTTTGTAGAACTGTTTTCAAAGATAAAACTTGTGGACTTTTGAAATAAAAGTTTTGACTTTCTTAAATTTTTGCGTTGACAATCCTTAAGACTGTGTAATTAAAAAGCTTGAACAAATCAACCTCACCCTTCCTGCATACTCTCCACACCCATGAAGTTTTTTGCAGTCAAGTTTCGGCAACACTTTATGTTAATAAATAAAAATTAAGTTCTTACGTTATGTTAATTAAAAAAGTGTCCAGTTTTTTCCACTGAGTCGGCGCTTTTTTATTTTGAAACTTAAAAACAAAACATTGTCGTATGTTTTTATAAGCGATACTTTATTTGCATTTATAATATAACTTTAAAGTTTCGTATGGTTTTTGTAAACAAAATATAAATCATTTTTTAAGAAGTCAATCGCAACGCATATTATAACGCAAATATAAAGAACTAAATTTAGATTTGTTTCATTAAAACTAACAACAAGCCTTAGTAAAAATGTTGCTTTGTAGCTTTTAAAATACCTTTTTACTTTTAGCCAATTCACAATAATTTAATTAATTAATTTACAACAACGACAACGGCTCGTAAACATGAAACTCTGAAGTCCATTTAAGAGAAAAAAAAAAAATGTGTTCCAGTCAGATACGTTGAAAACACGCAAACAAAAATGACGTCAACTGGTTTCTCAAGAATACTGGTACCTATTTAATATTTTTATTTCACAAACTTATGATATCAGCTAGTTATGGAAAAGGCCGATTAAAAAGAAAAGCAAACAAGCGAAAAATTATTAAAATGAAAATGAAAATATAGGCCAAGAGCATACGGATGGACATAAGTTGCATACGGGTTTAAAATGCTTTATGAATGGAAGTAAATTCAAGTGATGAGATAGCAGTGTTAAGGCACGCACATTTTAAGGCTTACAAGCGTAACAAACAAGTTCTTTAACAACAGTGAAATATATACGTTATTATACTAGAGTGGTAATTAAGCAAGCGTGCGTAATAATTGCGGATAACGGGCCTCTATGAACTTTTTATCTTCAAAATTCTAAAATTCCTTTCAGCAGAGTCACATGAGTTCAAACATAAATTATAATTTTTTCATAAAAAATCACATACAAAACTTCAATATCTTCAATTTCGCAGGGAGTTTTATTGATTTTTTTGCAAAGCTTGTAAGCTTAGCTTGTCTTAAAATTAACACACAAAAAAAAAAAACGATTTTTAATGACAACTCTAATATATACAATACAAATTCTAAATAGGGTAGTTAATGAGAAGTATCCAATGCATAAATTTTAAGAAGTTATGTTAGTATATGTTTAATAATACTATTTGGTGAAACGAGCTATAATCTTAATCAATCAAATTCAAAAAAAATACGCACAAAAGTAGTTCAAGTTCATTTGACATAAACTTTAAAACTATAGAGTTAAATTAAAAATCAAAAAAATCGTATTTACAAAAGGCAAACGTTCAACAACAACTTAGGTGTTAATATGTTGTAATATCTCATTAACAAAAACAAACTATGTACAAAAAAATTAGTGTCAGTTAAAAATGGAAACAATTGAAAAGTAGAATTACCAAAATTGTTGCTACGAGTGAAAACCTTAAATAGTGCAATAAACCTAAAAATACAACATGCAAAGTGTCAACAACTTTTATCTTATCTTGTTTAAAGTAAAAGTTCCCAAACAATTTATATTAATTACCTAGCTTCTTATCAAATTTAGTTCACACTTAAACACATACCGACATTAATTAGTGGAAGCAACAAATTGTGAGAAATATTTATTGATCAGTTTTATATGAAGATACTAGGAACAGGCTTAGAACTTTAAAGCAAACAGTAATAAATGTTTATATTCGATATTAAACTTCAATGTTTTTTTTTATCAACCTACTACATTTGATATCATCGAGCCTCATATTATACATAGATTGCAACAGTATTTTCAATTTAAAATAAACTTTAAAACGGGTCTTCTCATTTTATTCACATTACCCATAACAACAAAAGACAATTTTTATAAAACTTCTGAATTTCTGTTTTTCAATGCAATGGCAACCATGTGCATATTGTCTATAGGTGTTGCCATACTGAAAAAGTTTAAAATTTTTTAATCGCAGTCCCAAAACATGGTAAATATTAAAAATGAGGTAGGAAAGTAATAACAGACGATTTATAAATATGTATTACTATGAGAAAATGTAAGAAAAAGCTGGTGAAAATTTTAATTTTGTTTTGTTTTGTGATACTACACAAATAAATTGTTTAATCCTCATCAAAATGTAGCACGAGTCGAGTTTTGTGCATGTAAACGCATGCACACCTTTACTTGTTTTTAAAAAACAACTGACTGAAACTTAAGCTTGGTAAATATATTTTGGAATCTTTATTATTATTATGAGCAAAACACATATACCTTAAATGCAAAGCGCAAAAGCATCGAAAAAACTATGAGGAAAATGCGCAAGGAAATTACATTTTTTAGAATATATCAATTAAAAACAATCAAAAAAGTTGTATAAAATGGAAAAAAACGAAATTAATGTGGTCGAAGTGGGTTAGCTAACTAACATTTTCATTTCTTTATTTTTATGGCCGCAAAATATTCATTCAAACTAAGAATTCCCACTTCAGTACAATTTGCTATATTTTGTATGGTTAGTCATACGTTTTTATATAACATTTTTCTAAGGCTTAAACAACATAAGTCAAGTATTAAAATCGGGATTTGCATTTGGAAAAGCCAAGTAAGAATATTTTATTAGTTATATGAAAAAATTAAAATTCTTGTCTTCAATTAAAATTTTCTATTAATTGAAAATTTTTAAACCTATGATGAAATATATTGTCATTTTTTACATCATTAAGTTGCTATTCCAACAAAATACAATGAAATCATAAACAATTCATTGAATAAAATTTTCGCATTCAATTCACAGTACATGTTATACACGTGCAGCTCCAGCAACAAACCAAAGTACAACATATGATGATTACCCCGCCGATTATGATGATGATTATTACGATGAAAATGAAGGCGATGCAGTAGTTGATAAGGCCACTGCAGATAATAGACTGACGACAACAACCACACCTAAGCCATTATTTTCATTATTTACATTTTTAGGTGAGTGATTGAGTAATTATAGCTAAGTATGTAGTTAAATATTGATTTTGATTTAATTTTTTAGATTCACCAAAACGCAGCAATCATGTCTTAGAGCCAAAGTGTCCTAATGCGTGCATTTGCTTAGAAGATTACAAGTATATACAATGCTCTAACAGCCGCCTTACACATGTGCCTAAAGATCTACCGAGCACAGCGCTAATCATAGACTTAAGTCAAAATCAAATACGAGAATTGCAAGCAAATGACTTTGTAAATTGCAGTAAAGTGCGCGAGATTAATTTGAGTCACAATGAAATTGCGACAATTGAAAAGGAGGTAAGTTGTTGGCGCGGAAAGAAGTACAGAAAACATACAATGGAGCAACTTTAAAATGGGTTGCATGGTTGTGTCATTTTTAGAACTTTTTTAATTTATTTACTTTTTGCAGATATTTGTGGGATTGAAACGCTTACAACGTCTACGTTTAACCAATAACAGACTATCGCATCTACATCCGGATGTTTTTGCGGATGCTAGTGATTTAAACTCTCTCGATTTGAGTAACAATACGATTGAGTTGAGTAAGGAAGGTTCTTTTCTAAACCAGCCAGAGCTGTCTGAGCTGATATGTAGGAATTGTACGTGGACTGAATTGTATGATGAGACATTTTTAAATTTGAGTTCGCTGACGAGTTTAAAGTTGGATCAAAATAACTTCAGTAAGGTGAGAAAACGAGATAAAAATGTTTAATTGAATTAGATTTTATTTAGAATTTATGTTATGAAAATTTCAGCTGAAAATGTATTTGAGCTTTTTTTTCTATCAAGTACAAATTATATACAAATGGCCTTTCAATCGAGGCAAATATCGCCAGCAAATCTGCTGCCCTCGCCGAGCTGGTGAGCAAAGGGAAGTTTCGAACATTTTTGAGCTTTCTTTTCCCTTGTTTCAAAAAAAGAACAATCAGCTCGCTATTTTTTGTATTTGTGTATTGGTATAAATTTTTTCCACTTTATTGAAAGACTTTGCTCTATGGGAGGTGCCAGCCCTCTACTCAAAATTCTCCCACTTTTCGTCAAGATTGTGCTTATTTCATTTAGTATTGCGCATATCGTTCATTGTGCACATCTGTAAACAAATCTAGAAAATGAAAAAAGTTTAAGAATCCGACCTTCCGTACCAATTCGAATTTTTATACTCTAATTAGTCTATGGCAGAGACCAAGGCTAACTGGAAAGTCCTTGTTTCCTTTTAGATAAAAGAAGTAAGCGAAGCCGAACGATTTTTAAGGGTACTATATTTTTGCCACGCTGTGCAAGTGTTTCTTGTCTCTTCACAACTCTGGTATGGTAACCTAAGAAGCTCATGCCTAAGTGTATAAAATTATTTTGATACACCCTTGTCGGATACGTAATATGTGAACATGCGCAGTTTCATTAAAAAAAAACTTTTTTTATTTTTCTCTAAAATCTGAAATTATAAGGCCTTAATAGGTTAAAAGTAACGACGATTCATTAAAGTTTGCAATTGGCAGTGCTTTTCGAACTTTACACGCTCTTCAATCATTGCTGTCAAGTCTAAAAGCTTTTTTTTCACTTTTCGCGCGCGCTCTCGTATAAACAACAAAAAGTTTGACGTTTCATTTTTGTTGTTTTTATTTGTTGCTGCTAACTCCATTTTTGCGTTTTCTTTTTTATGACAGAAAATCAATACGAAAGCTTTTGCGCCACTTAAAAACCTCATTAAGCTAAAACTGCCCGAGTTGGATCAACCGAATGTACAGGAACTCTGCAATTTACTTAAATCTATAGACAACATAAGTTTTAAACATTTTGACGTCAGTTGCTACGAATTGGTGCTTGGAACATCGTTCAATGAAAGCTTGATATTAGCAACAGATCCACCATATCAATCGCCAGCAGGGGCAGGAAAAGGTATGTACGCAATGAATTTAATTGAAAATAAGTTAAAGTTAACTACTGAAAACTTTTTATAGTCATGTCAGCAGACAACGCCTTATCCAATTTAACGCTGCCAGAACAGCAGCTGAATAATAGCGACGCAACTGTTTTAATAGCTGGCATACTGAATGTCAGTGGCAGCTCTACATCAGCGCCTAGCACAAATGAGGAGAAATCCTACCAAGTGCCAATATCACAGGAAGCTATCAATTATTTGCTTTTTAGTAAGTGAATACAATTTTATTTTAAATTATTGTGCCATACATTTGATTCTTTTGCATATAAGCCAATTAAAGTAGACGTTGCTAGTTTAGATAAATACTAATAGTGCAACAACAGTATTGCACTTTAGTATTGAACATGTATAGTAGATAGTCAGTCGATACATCTGATCCTTCCATTCTTAAACGAAATCCTTAGCTAGTTTGGAAAAATACCAAAAGTTTACATCTATAGGTATAACCTATAATAAATACATATATGAAATGTTTTGATCCAATAAGAGGCCGTGAACTGTTGATGGTACTACGGCTTAAAAAAAAGAGCCTTTGGTACTCGTACTTGAAAGTTTATAAGTTAGTTTTCCTAGCGGGAAATAGACGCAACTTTTTCTATGAGGAGTTAACGTCAGATTAAATTGTAGAAAACTAAGTTTACGTCGAAAATTAAATTCTCTAGATGTAATTAGTAGACTTTATAGTATAGCTTGAGAATACTATCTTAAATAAGTAGTTGCCAAAAGTAAAATTGTGGGTTTTCTATCACAATGTTTGCAATAAAGATAAAATGAAAGGAAATTTCTCGGTTTGCACTGACTTATTGAAACTAATTACAAATTTGTAAGAAGAACCGTCGTCTCTAAGAAGAGAATTAACTTTTCTCTATTGATAAGGGTCCTAGCGGTTTTTTATTTCGTTTTAAATTCGTACCAAGGATGGCGAAAGCATAAAGAAATTAAAACTTATCATAATATAAATTAAAGCCATAATTCCAGTACTAATTCCAAATCGCTTCAATACAATATGTATGGTACAAAAAGTCAGACTATGATTCTACATTTGTCGCAATATTTTTTTTTCAGGCATTATGATTATTGCTGTAATTGGACTGATAATTGGTATCATTTGCCGCATGGATATTTGTGGCATTAAAACAAAATGTTGCCGTACACGTAAACCAGAGCCAAAGGATCAAGTGCATCCCGCAGAGGAGATACCACTTAATAAGTTAGCATAAGTCATAGAACGACGACAAAGGCATTTTTTGTATACTACTATCAGTAATAAGATATTTAAATTAATCTATATTATCATATCAAAACTAATGTACTGAGGATTTTGAATGTCATATAGGTATTTCCATAATTTTAATTTTTTAATTTACGTTTTAAAAATGAATTTTCATATAATATTAATATCTCGTAGTGAAGTCGTTTTCAGTTTGTAATAGCTTTCTTGATCATGAAATTAATCAATTTTGAAAAGTTAATCTATTTTAATTCTGGCAACGTAAAGGCCACATAAAAACTTTCCACAAAATATTTAATACATGTACGTTTAGTTTATAATGATAAGTTATGAAACAATGCAGAATATAAGTAATTTTAGTTTTGGTTAAATAAATGTGGATTTCAAATTAAATAGCGATTTTAATATTTTTATTGATATATTTTAACTATGTGCTTTTTTGTGGTTTGATAAGAAAGTTGATGTAAATTGTTTTGTAAAACGTTCAAATTGTAAACGTAAGAGTTTTTGTAACAAATTTTACACAAGCTTAATTCATCTAGTTTAAAAAGTTAAGTTAGATTTCGTTCTTGAATGAACTATACGTTCTTCATTGGAAATGTGCGTAATATTCGATACATTCTTGCATAGTTAAATGAAACTAATTTAGACGGTTAATTTGCCCATTAAAAATCAAATTTTGAACTCGCTCATAAATAATAAGGTATAGATTTTGGGTTGTTTTCTTTTTTCACGGTGAATTTAGCTGAATAAACTTAAAGGAAGCCTTAGTCCAACATTTGCAATTATATATTTGCATTTCATGGTTCATGATCCGGACCATTCGGATTATTTTGAAATTAAAATCAATATTTATATAAGACTTTTTAAAACGTTTCAAAGCTTAAGCTTTATTTAACTTCATAAAACGCCACACGCCTGCCAAGTGAGAATATTTTTATTTACGGATCCCCTGTTGTAACTGACTAGCAATGATTCGATTGTATAATTTGCTCTTAAAAGCTTTACTCAACGCCGTACGGATCCGCTATCTCAGTTGAAAAAGCGATGATCTCTGAAGTAATTTTTAAGCAAGTTGTATATTTTTTACTTCTATTTAACATCGCATGTAATAATTTATTACTCCAACTGGAGTACTCTTTGTACACTCTGGTTGGTTGGTTAAATGACTCTTTCTAAAAACTTTCTTTTGCCCGTACATAGCACAATACAAAAAAGCTCTTGCCAATATTATAAAACTTTAAGTAAACCAAATGCCAATTTAAAAATACTAAAATAACATATGTATAATATATTATATTTAAATCGAATTGTCTGCCTAGTCTTAAATTCTATTACTTTTGTAGATTTAGATTACTTAAACATCATAGATTGTAGAATTCTATTCCAACTTAACATACGTGTAGATTCTGTTGACGTATGTAAAATATACGTTCCAATGACGTTAATAATCTTTCATTGAATTATTTATTAGATAAACAGACTCTTTTTTTTGCAGTTAGATAGGTAGGTGATAAGATGAACATTTTAAATAAATCTATTTCAAATTGTATTTCTTTAGTGAATATTTTTAAGTTCAAGATTAAATTATGTTTTCTTAAAATTTATTTTAAATAAAGACTCTGTTTTTCATTAAGTAACTGAAGTTGTAGGGCAAAATTATAACAAGATTTGGATTCTGAGACCCGAATTTTCAAATAGAGAGATAACGATTTTCTGAGTCTGTGGGTTGATCCTCATATAATACTGAATAAAATAAATGTTATTGTACTTCTAAAATCATACCAAATTTTCCAAAATTCGTGGCACATGTGCTATTTTCTATGAGAGTTAAATTTCAATATATTGGACACCCTCCACTTAAATTCGCAGTACATAATAGTAAAACGACACTTTGGTCAAAACTAATATTTTGGTTCAATTTTATTGAGATTATTTTGAGTAGATGTACAATACATACATACATACATCATCAAAATTGGATTAAAGCTTTAAAATCAGAACTATTGAATTTTTAAGCCATTGCATTTTCCAAGTGTATGCAGATATGATAAATATATATTCATACAAAATTATGCTTATGAAAGAATTTATATACATATTACGATTTGGACATCTGTATATAGTTGAATTTTAAGAGGTCCCCGACAATACCCGTCGCTCACCTTTGGCCTCTTTTGACCCTTTCCCTCGTGGCCTTTAAAAGTTATTGAAGATATTTTCCAAATAAATTTTTTTAATTGAAAAAGAGCAGAAAGTGGCAATCTATAGCAGTATATTGAACTATTGTCTTTGTAAGAGTCTTAGTAAGACAATAAAAACTTCGTTTTAAAATCAACATAAAAAACTAAATTTTATTTTTTTGCCGTCATTTATGAAAAAACGCTACGGGGAAATTGTTAAAAACCAAAATTTTCATGTTTCTTATCAACTGTCTTGTTGTATCTTCGGTGTTTCTAAACTTCTTTGAACGATTGAAAAATATTTCAGAGATCTTTTCAAGATAAAACAGAATCTCTAGAATTGCAAAGTTTTAACCTTCAAAAAATAAAATATCAGCTCCGAGATATCTGAAAGACTAAAATTCGGTATGAGCTCCTGATATTAGTACTACATAAGTATATGTATATTTTTCAGAATTTGCTAAAGACCTACTTGAGGCCGTTATTAAGCTTTTTTGCTTGATATACAACTTAAAGAAAGGAGAAAGGAAAATTTAGAACCAAAAGCTCAAGGACAAAAGTTGAACATTGGTCTTATATAATTTGTATGGTAGTCATGTTGCTTCTGAAATGGCAGCGATAGGATTATGGATAGTGAAACGGGTTGCAAAAAGAATTAGGGGTATAATAATAAATATCTTAGAAAGATAATTTTGAAAGTCTTTCTCTGAAGTAATATTAAAAAAATATTCTATGCCTTAAGAATATAGCTCAAACACAAAAAAAGTTATTAAATTAATAAACAACGTTTTGTAGACTTTATGGTATAATTTTTTTTACTTAAAATTTCGCAACAATTAATGTGACGTATATATTAATCTATTATTATGAATCAGTGAATATGAGTCAACTCTTAAAGACTTTGTAGATATTGAAAACAAAATGTATTTAGTTTTCGCAAAAATCAACAAAATGTATTACGAAAACATAAGGAAATTCATAACGACGTAGTACAAAATTTCACAAGGCGATGACGTGCCCACAAAAAATCTGTTTAACAATATTGAATCCAATAAACACAGAGCAGTCACTGACTTAGCACGCCATCATTTTAAAATGGAGTAGGCGGTGAAAACCAAACAAACAAAAGTTCATTCGCATGTGAATTCATTGAGGGAAAAATTGTTTTACTCAATTGTGGAAAACAAAAATTGTATTCAGGACAACTTAAAACAAAAGCAAAAAGGGAAGTGGAAAACTTAAATTTATTTATTTACAAAACATTGACAGATATGATTTTCGTAATTGTTGCGGCGTTGGTTGGGGTATTTGTTTTACGCAAAGTACAATTAATATTCTCTTAAGATTATTTTAATAAATACATACATACATATGTATGTACAAACAAAATTGTATAGCTGATAAAACTGTCTTAATTTTTTGCTAATAGTTATAAGGTTATTTTGGAATTAATACTTCTTTTGCAATTAACATTAAAATGTAGCCTATTTTTAGGCACTTGACTTGAATGAGTTGATCAGATATCATAGCATTAATAATTAATTATCGTGTGAATATGTATTTTTTTAACTCACCTCCATGACCAAATTGACACAATCTTGCGACTCCTTACAGTCCAAAAGAGCTACTACATTTTCATGATGCAACTCTGTGAGTTCTTTTAAAATTTTGATTTCCTTTCCAAGTAAATTTTGTGTTTTAATTAAACCTTTTTTGGTAATACATTTGATGGCAACAGGGAAATGTTTCTGAAAAATAGAAAAATTTTTTAGTCACAAATTTTAAAAAAGTATATATAGTCGACAATAATAATTTATTACAACCTATGATATCCTATTATATTCTTGTTGGTTCATTCAACTTTTTAGAAAACATAATTTTCTTTGAAATATTTTAATGCAAAAACACTGTGGATATAGAAGTCGGTGTTGGACATACTACAGACTGAACCGCTCGAAGGCCACCGCGAAGCCGGTGTCAGACATATTGGAGAATGTAAGTTCTGAGCTGCGGTCGAATGCCATGGTCATTTACCCTAACTTAGGTTTTGCCAAGCATTCAATGAAGTTGATAAGTTTTATTGTCCTTCTTTGCTCCAGCCTAAGCCTTCGCTAGTCACAGTGCTTTTGCATTACAACTTTATTGCATATTTTTAGGCTTAACGGAAACTAGTTTGGCCTAAAACTAGTTTGGCTGCTAACATATATGTATACTACTCCTTTATTTATATATGCTTTATATGTATAATAATGAAAAAAACAAATCAACTATTGATTTTTTAGTAAATTGTTCACTTCAAAGAAATATGCATGCGATCACATACACAAAATGCATTTGGTATTTCATTCTGCGATGAGGGTCAAGACTTGATTCTTCGCTTTTGATTATTTTGATAATTAGGTAGGTATTAAAGAATATAAGAAAAAGTTTCACAAGACACCATAACCAGAATTTATTAAAATTTACTGTAAAAATTAATTTAACTCTTACCGCTCTTTAAACACTTAAATATTAAGTTTAAGCTTAGCTGATTGCAGAGTACAACAAACATTTCCTCTTATCATTATCAAAAAATACAAATTTTAAGCAAACAAATTTTAATATGTTATATAAAGTATTTCTAAATTTAAATTTATGCTCGCAATTGGTTAACTTCTATCGTGACCTAAATATCAAATAGAATAACAATATAAATTTAATCAAAAATATATGTGTACATATTTATTAATCTAATGCTGACCGATTTGAAGGCCTATTCTTGAATGATTACATACATACATACTGCAATATATAAATTTGTATATTCATTTTATTAAGATTATTTAAAAAAATTTATCACGTAGTGAAATGTGAGTTAATTGGGAAAAACAATTGACTTTTACTCACTCACAATTGATATCAGTCAGAGACACTAGAGTGTTCACTTATAAAAGCGAATTAAAAAAATAAATATAACTAAGCATTTGTTATAAAATAAACTTGTGCATATACTAATAAACAAGTATATATGTACATATGTAGATAACATCAAACAAAGTTTAAGAGAATACCGGTATATTTAAGGGGGTTACTCATTGGAATTGTAAGAAAACAAATTTTAAAAATTTTTGGTTTTCTCAGTTATTTATTGAGATATCGAACTAAAACTTTTTGCAACAATACTGGAAAATGCGCAAGAAATTGAAAATGTTCCGCGGTACTCAGGATAACTCGGCCCCAAGTGATCTAAAACAAACAGAAAAGTGCATATTAAGTCATAAGCCTTGATCACAATGGATCAACACTTGGTCGAGGTAAACACTAGTGTTTATAGTACTAACCTAAGCGGAAATGGGAAACATTAGGTGAAACACGGACAAAACACCTTTTTGGCGAGTTTCACTATTTATTATGTTGGTATTATCACAAAAACAACATATTTTAAAATTATATTTATGATTAAATTCTAACTACACACTGTTGACGCTATAATTTAAAAGATATGAAAACAAGTTTTTCCAATAAGAGGTCCCCCTTATATCAAAAGTTCTACGTACCGTTTGCAGGGTTAATGTGTTTTTATTTTTGTATCGATAAGATAGGAGAATACTCTTAGATATATTTATTTGTATATGTGTTTCTGAGTAATAAGTCTGAGTAATAGGTCTATTTGAGTCATTAAAATATGAGAAAAAACATGTCATTAAAAATTAAAATTTTTTTAAATATTTAAGACGTATTTAGCTGAATGTATATGCATAGATTATAAACCAGCCCCTTAATTTTGAGATTAAAAATTCTTTTTTTGTGCAAAGAAGCATTTTTTAACCGCTTGACATCATTGAACTCTCAGAAATAACTTTTTAAAAACATTATCGATTACAAAAACACCAATACTGCAATAACTGGCTATCATATTTCTTATGGTATAAGAAATAGAAAAAAAAACACAATGCAACAAAAAGAAGGACCTACATTTGATAAGAGTTTCTTAAGTGGACTTTTACATCCTATAAACGAATTAAACAGACATTCAGGAAGTCACTAAATAAAACTCATCGTAAAGCTCAAAATGCAGTACGTGTCGTACTTTGTGCATGTGCGCGCATGCACATTTTTCTTTCACCTGTTTTTAAAAAATAATTAACTGAAACCAATGGCTTTATATTTTTTGGAATCCTAATCATTATTACGAACAAAATTCATAAATACAGATACGAGTTGGATAAACTATGAGATAATGTCACAGAAAATTTAAATTTTTGAACAAATGACAAAAAACAACATATCTAAGTTATTTTCGGCACAAGTATAACTTCTTACGTGCTCACGTTCAGAAGCGTAATTTTCACCAACATAGACATGTGTGTTTTATGCATAAAAATTCAACGAGTGATATAATATATATAATATAATAATTCACATTTTATTTTCGAACAACACCGACAGATGTGCATGTAATCACATACATGATTCCTCAACATATTGAATGTAGTGTTCATTTTATGGCATTCGAGTAAAAATAAATTTTTACCAAATTTTCAGCTTATCTGTATATTTTTTTTATGTTAACATTGATTTAAAAAAAAATGCATGTGGTCACATGCATATAATAAACAATGAATTTTAAACGTTTATAGCAAAATTTTTCCTTTGCATAGCAAATTTTTATTTGGAAAAGCAATCTTTTACAGTAAATATTTTCATAAAGGTACATTCTGTTAAACGAAAACTTTACTCAAAGCTAGTTAAAATGACTTTTTAGAAAAAGTTCACCATATCAAGCCAAATTTCTTCTTAATTTTGTGATATTTTTCTTTGTTTTGTATAAATAGAGAAAACCGCTGTTTTTTACAACAAATATATATAACACGTTAGGGGTCAGTTTAATGCTTATAGCTTTCAGTTAAAAAAATGTTCTATGAAACTTCATGTCAAAGTGCCAGTTAAAGTTACAATATATGTTTAACTGAAACTGGCCTTGTGTATCGTCATAATTTCTGAAGAACAAACTTTGTGAAATTTGAGTTTTAACTGCAAGTAGTTAGCATATATTTTTATTTAAAATGTCATATTTTTTTTCTAAAGTAAAATAAAAATTACTCTAAATTTTACAATAAAATGGCCAAACAAGTCACGCCCTGACGGTTGGCCTTTCTGAAAAAACTGCTTTCATTCAGTGATATGTAGGTAAGTAAAATAAACAAAGCAAAAAGCTAAATGTATTTTAATACACTGACTACATATATGAATATACGCTAACCCATATTCATTTATAAATCGTACTAGAAAATACTATGCAAGATGGTGCTGTGATTAGACGGTAAACGGTTCCCCTATAGTTATACACCCTGAACCTCTGATTTACCGAAATCCATGTGTGTACTAATCGGAAGTCTAAAAATATTATATAGTCAGAGGTTTAATGCAGGCAACGATCTCAAAATAAAAACAGCAAACCAACCAGACATACAGACTAACAAGCAGACGACAGACAGATAAGTCAAACATTGACAGTTTGTTTACTGTCAAGGAAATTGTTTACTTAAAAATTACACAGAAACTGATAAAAAGCGAGAGAAAAAAACTTTCCCCAGTGCACACACTGTTCAAGTGCAATAAAGTGCAATACTTCATTTAATTACACTATGTATTTGCGCAAAAGTGCACAAACAGATTGTCGGTAAACAGAGGGTTTTGTAATCATTATTTATAGACAATAAAAAACTATAATTTAATGAGCAGGAAAATCAGAATATTGCGTTGCAAAATTATTGTTTTAATTTATATTTTGTTTTGACTGAATATTCAAAAGTCTAATAGTTAGAATATGCAGGGCAAAAGTGCGAACATTGAGACAGTGCGAATGGTGCGACAATGTAAATAATTTTTTTTCTAATTGCAGTCATAACATCGATGCTGTAAATACAATTTTTTTTCTATTCTCTCTTTAGCTCTAGAACATAAACATTTTTTAAAATTGGCGTCAACAAAATAGTTGTGCGACAATCGACCAACTATTTAATACGAAAAATTTTTTTTTTTTGTTTTCAAACTGATCATTTTTTGTTTACTATATTTACTTTAATCATGAAAAAATACCAAATTATTGCTGCCGACGTTCAACTTTTTAATTGCTCGCCAATTATTTAATCGGCGAGAAATTGCAATCCGATCAAAATATTTTATGTGAGGTCAATAGTTGCACTACTTTTCCGCTGGCCTTAAATATTCAGGTGCGGAAAACCATTTCTGGTTGATTTTATTCTACCGTCAAGAAAACAGTATAAATTTTTGGATAAACGTATTGTGGAGTGACAAAAAAAAAGGAATATTAATAGCATGGGATCAGATAGTACAACGTCTCTTAATCGTCCTAAATGCCAAGAGTACAATTCTAGGTTCACCCAAAAATTGGTAAGACACGGAGGTGAAAGCATTATGGTCTGGAGTGCAAGTTTTTGGTATGGCTTAGGCGCGCTTATTAAAATCAATGACGTAATGGACAAGTTTCGCTATTTGGATATTTTGAATAATCATTTGAGTGCATATGCTCGCCATTTCATATCAATTGAATGGAACTTTATGCACGATAATGACCCCAAACACTCCTCCAAAGTAGTAAATAATTGGTTTTATGTGGAGAAGATCAACGTTTTAGATTGGCCCTGATATAAATCCAATAGAGAACCTGTGGAACGAAATCAAGTTTGAAATTGCAAAGAAAAACTCTAGAAATATGGACAATATTTGGTCGGCCAGATGATTCAATGGCCTACATATACACAAAAAAAAAAATTAGATCAAGCAGACGTCTGCTGCTGTTGAAAGCAGATGAAAAAAAATATTTTAAGTTTTGAGGTTGTTACAAAAAGTGACAAAGTTTTCAGAGGTATATACTTACATTTCTGCCTAAAGGACATGAGCATGATATAAAAGAGTTAGCTTAGGCCGAATCAACACAATAATTAGTAGTAATAATTTATAACTCGCACAAGCGTCTACCATAGCAACAATGATATTATTCATTATGTTAAAATGTGCATAGTAAAGGAATTCTTGACTAACTTTTTCGTATGCAACAGTTTTTCAAGAATATAGTTTAGTAGAAAATCAAATAGGAAAATTTTAAATTAACTGGCGAAATAACGCACGGGCGAAACTATGCATTTACAATCTAACAGTTCTGAGCATGATCAAACGTTAGTATTTTTATTTAAATTTTGTACTAGACTGCATATATATTTTATAAGAAGGCATTATAGTCCGGGAGGTAATAAAAGAAACCGGTCGTAAATCCTAACCAGCGCAGACTTTTGCCGTCAGCCGATTGAGCATTAACTATTAAGGTCAAATGCATGGCCAGCTGTTAAGTTAGCGGTGAAGACTGTCGGTGAAAAGCTTTGCAAAAAAAGTAGTGAGCTAACCTTTATTTTTCTTAAGTGGTTAAGAATCAATTTTGGAATTGTAATAATTAGGATAGCAGCTGACCTCATATGCCAGTCAGCTGATCACATTTATTGTTGACTTTTTATAGAAAAAGTGCATATGACATATGTAAAAAGGTTTAGTTGGTTAGAAACCAGTTTTTAACAATATTTTTTTGCCTTGCATTAATTTGAGTACCAGCTAACGTGTCACACCCCATGCGCAAGTCAGCTGATCACGTTTATTGTTGTTTAAAAATATCTTTTTTGCATTGATTTCTCAGTAAACCCACCGCTCAAGGCAGTAGTTGACCATAAATTTGATTTTAGTTATGATCAATCTATTGATAAGAAAAGTCTACGCTGGTAAGGAGTTTCGGACCAGTATACAAATTTTCATTTTGAAAACTGAAAAATGCAGTCATTGTCTTGAAAAATGCATTTTTTAAAAAAAAAATTTCAAACCAAATCTAGAAAATATTGACCTTCAACTGGTTTTATTAGTGTCACGTTTTACAGCTTCGGCAGTAAATTACAATTCAATTATTTACATTATCGCAAAGCAGGAAGCATATCTACCATAAATATATAAAAATAAATATTTACTATGCACAGTAGAACAATTTTCAAAAAATTATCATTAAAAGAAATGAGAAAAGCTGATCAACGCGTTGGTGGAACCAGTAGGGACATAGATACAGAGGAACGGTAATGGCGGTAAATGGTAGAAAATTATGTGTCAAAAAATCGGAAAGAACTGACAAAAAAAATGTGATGATAGTTACAATAATTTAGTTAAATTATATAGTTACAAATCAATCGATGATACAATAATTTAGGTAAACTGTATAGTTACAAATCGATACGAAACAATTTTTCCCTGATGCTATTGAAAAATTTGACTCTATATTTTATCTGTAAATTTTTTTTTTTGTTTTACTGTGTTATTAACCCGTTCGCGCCTGCAAACGTTTTTTCACATTACACTAATACAATTGCAAAACAGAAAATTTACCCAGTAGGCAATTAGCAAGGCTACTACTGGAAAAGTCCTACAAGCACTGCTGCAAAAAGCGTCAATACACATGCTAACATTGTTACAAATCAGCTTTTTATGCAAATATGCCTTCCAATAGCAGGCCTGCCTGTTTAATATATTTTATGTAAGGTCTACTTTCATCCCTTCCTCGTAATGCATACTTTTCTTCCTTTCACTCAGAAAGTAGTACAGAAGGGCTACTTTAGAAAGCATGTTTAACCGAATCATTTTAAAAAATACAGCCAGTTTGTTGAGAGTCAGGAAGGCATGTTGCTTCTTAATGAAGTTCTTCTAATAGCGCTTCTTACTTAAGACTTTTGTCTGCTGGGTAGTATATTACTAAGCAATGCGAGTGAAATGTACATCTAATTCTTGAAATGGAAATTAAAGCGCAAAATCAAAATGCTCGGGTATTTATACGAGTGCACATAAAATGTTGACGTTCCTCTTATGTGTATGTATTGTATGTGTATATTTATTGAATTATGCACAATTAATTTGCATGTACTTGTACATACATAAATGCATTCAATCGTAACTAAGTTTCAAGTAATTTAATATTAAAATAAGAATTCATTTGTGCAGTTGCTGTTGTGTTTCATATGTATTTTTACTTTCTTCAATTTCTACTTTTAATATCAGATACGTTTCAGCAGACGATGCTATTTAAAGCTTCAAGACTGCAACACATGTCAGCAATAAAATGTCAGACGACATACATACATAAAGAATATAACATAGGCATGTGTCATTGTCTTCATGTAAAGAAGTCATTAAGTCTGTGGAGAAGGAACATTTTAAGACAAATATTTTTAAGTTTCAAATGTTTTGAGCACCGAGTTTCCGAAAGCTGATAATTAAAAATATGAAAACAAAATCAAATTTTGTGCACATTTTTTGGAGAGGTAAGTTTTTTTCAGTAGTTTAAATCAGTGTAAGGACAAGTAGACGGTGCCACGCCTCTAATAGGAAAATACGTTTCCACGACTAAGCTAATGAACTGGTTTTGATGAAATTTGGTTTGCGTAAGATTGAACCCTAAGGCAGAAAACTTAAAATTCTTTAAGGGGGCGTGACAACGCCCTTAATTGGAAACAACCCTGTCACGGATGAGTCGCTACACCGATTTTGATGAAATTCGGAATGGAGATAGATTGAATCTTGAGTAAACTATTTGTTTTGAGTGGGCGATGCAACACCCCTAACAGAAAAAACACTTTTTACTGCTAAAGTAATAGACCGACTTTGAAGAAATTTGGTACAGAAATAGATTGAACTCAGAGGAAAGGTATTTGTTTTAAAGTGGATGGTGCCACGCCGCCAATAGGAAAATATGTTTTCACACTAATGGACTGATTTTGATAAAATTTGGTAAAGAACTATGTATGTATATTCAACTCTAAGGAAGCAATAGTGCAACATGATACCATGATTTTTGATTTTGGAGAAAGAAATTTGTTTGAAGATAGCTTGTGTACTGACTGTCATTCAATTATCTGGTCTGGTTTTTTCGAAATTGTAATTTCCTCAGTCAGTCATGGCTAAATTGCCTCAGATGAAGAACATATGTATATACATATGTACTTCTACATATCAACTACTTTCCTTTATATGCGTTACAAATGGAATGACAAAATGAATATACCCTGAGTGTAAGATATAAAAACAAAGACGAAGTCGTGTTAAAGCTAACCTATGTACCTATGTACGGCTATAGCGTTTACAATTTAAATGTGATGTAGTAACATTCTCTGTTATTTTACTATTCAATATTTTTAAACTTTGACATTTTTTGATTTATTGTTTTTTTTTTAATTAATACTAAGTTGATTAAGTTAAAACTCTTCTTTTGTTAAACAATCTCGCAAGTAGTTTTGTTTATTGCATCAGCTGATTCATTGCATAGATAACAGCTGATAAGTTTGCGCTTTGTTATTAATCTCATTGAACAGGTTTTTTTTAGCTTTTTACATTTTCTCTTTGGACAACAACGTACACAAGCAAATGAAAAAAAAATATAAAGTTGTTTTTACTCTTCCTTAAAAAGTAAAAATTTCAATATGCGTGTGAATAAATTAGCTTGCAAATATTTTGTTAAAAGTTCATTGTTTGGTAGGGGTCATTCCATCAACAAGTCTGGGACATTCTAAAGCATTTTCTGATTTGCTTTAAAGTATTTGGTTGTGTTATAATAATGTATAATATAGTTTAGAATTTTCACTTGCTTTTAGGAAAGAAAGAAAGTTTTATTATTTTATTTAATCATACGCTGTTTCATATTTCAAGTCGTTAAATAATGTCAAGTTTTTCAACTTTCTTTGGCATAAACCAGAATTTTAAAGTTTTTATAACATAATATCCTGTTTGTTTATCTAAAAATAAAACTCAATGGAAAACAATATTGAATTTTAAGGTGCAAAGCTGAACAAACAGTTTGAAATTGATATCAATTTCATTTCGTTTTAAGTGAAATGTGCGAGTAAATTTTAAATAAATATTTGAGCATTTTAGAGTTTAAAGGAAAAATACAAAAAAATATGCGAAAGTAAATATACATACATATGTACATATATGTATGAGGCATAAAATTAAAGTGCTTAGTTAAATGTCCATCGAATTTGCTGATTTTCTTTGCGAGTAGTATTTGACTAGTTGAAGAGTTATTCATTTGGGCGAAATTTCTCAATCGTTTTTAGGCAATTCCATTTATCTTAAGTCGAGTTAAGATTTTTACTTAGATCTCTCAGGAATAGATTTATATTTTTTTATAATATTCTTTACTAATTTGTAATAATTAAAATTCACAAAGTAAATGAATTAATAAACTAATACAAATATTTAAAAAAATATTTAATACTTTGTATTATTATTTTCAAAACATATTTGTATTGATAGATAAAACGAGTTCAAACGTATGCCAATTAATAAAGAAGTGTCTCACTGTTAGAAACTTTTTGCTTTTTTCAGATTTTTACGTTTGATTCGTTTCGATAGAAATACATTAAGTTTAAAAAAGTTGTAATTATAAAAAATTCAATTTTTACTAATCGGGTCATATTCGCTGGAATATCTCCAAGTTATTTAATTTATTTTTTTGTAGCTATTGGCACGTGGATTTTGTCAAAATTTTATATACAAACATTTTATTTCAATAATATTTTGATTGTTACGATTAGTTCAATAACTGCAAACTATTAAAATATTTTTAAGACTGTGGATTTCTGAATTCACATATTCATTTACTCAATAAAACATATCGAAGGCTATAGGTTTGAGTTAAAGTTTCGAGGTCATTTTCCAATTTTTCACATTAATTTGCTGATATGTATATAAATTCAAAAATGTGACTCCTTGTTTTAACTTGTTTTGTTGAAAAATATGTAGCAAAATAACATTATAAAAATAAGAACCACACCTAGCCATAGAATAGACCAAACAAGTTTACAATTTAAATTTGAAATAAAAATTTTAATTGCAAACAATTTATTGCGTATCTCTCGTATTTCTTTAAGAAATTATTCAAAAATCTTAAAAATTTCGTGAATGTCAAGTTAGTTTTTGTACGCCTTTTGCTCGTAATTAGGTTTTTTTTTTAAATAAATTCATTGTTAGCAGTGCTAAACATAATCAAAACAAAAACTAAAATAATTTATTTTGCATATATTTTTAGAGTACACTACATATATAAACAAAATCAAAAAATGTGAAGAGAATAAGCAATCAGCGTTGTTAATGAAAAATTATATAGAAATGACAAATCAACAAAGAGACGATAAATGGGACGAAACTAATTTGGAAACTTATAAAAATTATAATTTATAAAAATATTAAAATGGCAATAAAAAGAACAATAAATTTAAATAGAAAAGAGAAATAAAGTAGCTAAGTCAAAATTATAAACACCTTGAAATACTATGGGTAATGTCAAAACTAATAATTTTACTTCAGTAATCAAATGAATTTCGCTATTAACGTTAAGCCAGCTTGTTTCAAGAGTTTATATCAAATGCATTTTAATTGAAAAACATAATTTCTAAAATGAATTTTCACCTTAGCTTATTTTCCTTACAAAGGCGTTTCTTTTGGCGCCAAAAAAACGTATGACGAAATGAAATGTTTATGCAAAATATATTTTTGGCACCTACCAAAATAAAATTTCTAATTTAATTTAGAAATTCCTGAATTAAAAAACAAAAACTAAATTATTAACAGTAGGCTTGTTACAGTAAATATTTGATAAATATACATATATGAATATGGGACGTTTCACGTCAAGCGGATCACCTAAATGGCCAAAAATTCGCTTGACAGATCAAGACAAACGAGGTCTTAAAATGTTCGTCTAGTTAAGGGCTTCTAAAAGCAAAGTGGCCTTTGAGAAATTCAAAATGGCTGATTCAATATGGCGGTCGAAAGCCGGAGAAAAATCGAGTGTCCAACAAATAAAGCTTGTAAAAATAGCTCCTAAAAAGCTGGAGTGGAAAATTGACAGAATCCAACATGGATGATCCAATATGGCGGTCAAAAATCCAATATGGTGGCCAAATTTTTAAGAGTCAACCGATTTGCACCAAATTTGGTACACGGGGGTCTTGGGGGTCACTGATCACGAATCCGAGGTCAGATTTGACAAAGTCAAGATGGCAGATCCAAGATGGCGGACGTATTGTTTAAAAATCAAACGATTAGCACAAAATTTGGTACACGGAGGTTTTTGGAGTCGCTGAATACGAATCCATGATCAGAAATTTTAAATTAAAGACGGGGGACCCAATATTGCGGAAACTAAATATCCTAATCTACCATATTGGGTCCCCCATCGTGAATTTTAAATTTCTGACCTTGGATTCGGATTCAGCGACTCCAGAAAGCTCATATAGAGGCATTAGATGGTGTCGTATGTACATAATAAAATGCTTACAAAAATATGAGACGGCATGTCTTTCAAGTGACTTTTATGTCTATAGCAGAGCTGGGCACTGCCACACCCGTAATTTCTCTTTAATGTATGTGTAGTTGTGTTTTAAAATTTATGCGACAGCAACTTAATTGATTTTACGCTCTTTCGCTTTTCGCTATGATAAGTTATTCTCGTTCTGCCGTATTCACGTGAGCGGTGCGATTTGCCCAGCTACGGTCTAGGAGGAGGACTTGAAACCGCATGTCTACTGTGTTTCTTAACACTGTACACATAAAATTCAGTTAAAAGACATACCGTCTAATGTTTTCATAAGCATATTATTTTTTACAGTTGAAAGAGACACAAAAGACATGCCACTTCATTGTTCGTATATGTCTTTATATGAGGGCACATTACTATCCATTTTTTGTCTTATTAAAGCGCTTTACCAAAACAAATGTGAAAAATATATGATTTGCTTTTAACGTATAATATAAAATATCACAAATAGTCTCGTGAGTAGCGTGCAGGTGTATGGATCGTTGGGACATGAGTTCGAAACCGCCGTACAAATTAAATTTGATAATAAAATTATATAGTTATAATAGAATTCTATAATTTACATATGAAGTCTCTAATACATCTTTAAAGTCTCTTAGCAATACACGAGACTCTTTTTTAAGTATTTATTTGTAAGGTGTCTTTTATACATATTAGAAAGCTACTTTACCGAGTCTAATGAAAGATAACAAAGAGGGGAACATATAAATATAATACGTTGCATTTCTACTTGTCCTTAAAAGGCCTGTAAAAGAAGCTATAAAACCTTTTTTGCTACTAGGATTGCTCTTGTAAGAGAAAAACCCAAATAACTACTGATGGCAGAATTCAATTAAAATCGAAAGGTAATGAATACAAAATTATCAAGTATGTACATACAAAAAACATTAATGTTCAGTTTGAAAAACGATAAGATTTCATGTTTTGGTTAGTACATTCAAAACCATTTGACAAAGAAATAATTATTAATTAATTTTTGCTTTTGAGCCATAAAATCACAAAAAACATAGATACAAAAAAAAGCATAAGCGATGAAAGCTTGTCTAAAAAAGAACAAAATGTAAATAAATTGCAATTCATGTGACTTACACTACAATTAATTCTGTAGCTAAGATTATTGTAACTAATGAGAAATAAGTATTGCATTTGAAATTACTTTTATGTTACTTTTTATGCATATAAATAAGATGGTTATACAAAGGCTCTTTCAAATTATGTGAAAAACATGTTCTCGCTGTGAGTTAGTTGTGGATCAACGAAACCATACTATAATAAACTGAGTTTCAAATAAGTTATTCGTGGGAAATTTTTGAAATAACTATCTATTGCAATCTGAAAAAAATAAGCTTAGTTTAGTGACTAAACTAAAAACTTATCGTAGAGACAAAAGAAAAACTAAAAGGTGGTTTTAATCTTTTGAAAATTCCGTGGCAACAAGGTATAACAGCTAAAGTCAATCTGTGATGACAAGAAAAAACAGTATAAGCCACATGCTTATACACAGAACTTGTGTTGGTTTGCCTTGTGATCACAAATCAACTTCAGCTGTTAGTTATTCCTTGTGGCCGCAGATACGAGTATTTTAACGGATTTCATAAATAATTTGAGATTTGGCTTAAATCTGTCTGAAGGATCTGATTTTGGACTTATCACGGTTGTCTGGAAAAAGTGTTAACTCTCAAGTTGCATTCTTCCAAAAATTCATGGTGCTACGTATTCGATTAACCATTTTTCTGCAAAAAAAAATAAAAATCCTTCGGGCGCTTTTTTTTCTAAGATGTACCGTTTCTTATATTCGGGAGTACACCGAATTACACCGCGAATTTAATTTCTCATGAAAACTTGTTACGGCGTGCGAAAGTATTGCTCTTCCCCTTCAAAACTCATTTTAAATTATGTCGATATCTATTTTTCCTCTGGGATATCGTAACTTGAAATTTATTATACAGGCCTACACACAGATCTACATCAATTTTAGTATGACAAGGTAAAGGCAAGGATCAGTTCCAATGTCGAACTGCTCACTAAATGCCGTCAAGATCCGATTTCCATTCATATCTAATGGCGAAAGTAGAAATGAATTGAGCACACGTTGCGGAAATCACAAACTAAAGTCTGCCGGCGGAAGCGTCAGATTAGCAGAAAACGCGGCCGTGCTAAACCTAGACAATCGCTGGAGCTGGAAGTATGTGAATCAGGAAAATGTTGTAGAAAATTGAAGGCACTCGAAGTTGCTACAAAGTCATAATACAATATATCACTAAATTATTTGTGGAGTTAATAAAAAACGCGCGAATAATTTGATTGTCAAGAAAGTCTCACTGTACATTTTGTTATCAATTAAAATTTCTTTTCCATAACGTTCATTGAACTGCCAAAAATAATAATTAACTTTTATGTTTTTTTTTATCTCTGTTTATCCATCTATCTATTAACTATATTTGTTTATTCAGTGAATGCAAAATATGAGATTGTTAATTTTATGTTATTATTTTTAGTTTTGCGCGTTTGTCTTGTTGTTTACAAACAGTGTCTAATGTATGAATGACTTCATTTAAAACAAAATAAACAAAAATCATCTACGCATTGAGTTGGAAAAATATTTGCGAAAATTGCGTCTAAAAAGACGAATGACCTATTTTTTTGTACTACTTAAGTACAATAAACGAAATACTAATTAACTTAGCATTGAGAGCGCAAAATGAAAGTGTTTGTTATAAAACTTAGCTACAAATTAGATAAGGTTCAAGTGCGTTATTTTTTTGCCTTAAAATTAAATTTATAAAGACCATAAACATGCAGCAAGATTAATTTAAGGGGGCAGGTCCAGTCATGATTTTTGAGAAATCGAAATTTTTTTTTTGCATTTTCTTAAAGTATATTATCTTAAAAATATATCCCGAAAATTTGAAGTAAATCCGTCAATTACTTTTGGAGTCATTCGGCAATAACCAAAGGGCTCACGGTGATAAGAGTACCGAGCGTAAAACTTTAAATGCGTTTTTCTCAAAACTATGTTTTCGGAAGCGGTGACCACTGTAACTCGAAAACCGCTCGATAGATTTCAATGAAATTTACACAGTTTTTGAAAAACATAAAAATCTAGTGCTTGATCGAAGGGTTTGGTTTTTTTTTTTTAAATAGATTTTTTATGAATAATTATTCATAAAAAACTGTTGGTTTTTTACCGAAAATCTGGAAATAATTGTTCCTGAAGCCGCCATTTAGTTGATTTTTAAAAAAAATAAAAATCTTCAATCAGGCACTAGATTATTTATTTAACTAACTAATTTTTCTTATCCGATAGATTTTAGATGATTTTCCAAGGATTTGTGATGGTCACCGCAAAACACTATGTATGGGACAGGGTCCAACACAACCAGCTATAACTTTTTTTATTTTTAATATTTTTTTTTTAAACTTTCATTAAGTCAAGTTGAAACATATTGTAATAATTCCGCATTATGACTTTTATTAAATAAAAATTATTGAAAATGCACTAATTTTCACGGCCATGACTGGACCTGCCCCCTTAAGTAAAACCGGAACCAAAATGAAAAGCTTAAATTTTTTCAGTTGTTTAAATTCATATCATTTTCTTCAGAAATTTCTTGAAAATTGAAATCCTTGAAATGAAATATGAAGACCTGAGATTCAAAACCCGCCAAGTACAAAAAATTAAAATGTGTGATATTGTAGGAGGGGACGGAAAAAATTTTTGTCTACAAGCCCACATACTCTAAATTGTAAAAAAAAATTTTCCCTTCACAAACTTTTGATTGCAAAAGTTTCTGATAAATTCTTTTTATCAAAACCCGCCAAGTTCACATTTCTGAAAATCAAAACGCGCCAAATCCAACTTTTCATTAAAAAAGATTCGGCTTTCATAAATACAAATTACTATTGTTATTTTTCAAAATCCGCTAAGTCCCGAGGTTTCACTTTCAAAACCCGTCAAGTCCAGATTTTTAATTTCAAAACCCGCCATGTCAAAACGTTTTTTTATAATACTCCTTATAAATTAGGTCATAAAATGTAATGAAAAATCAGGATTTTAATAGCTTTTGACAACTATTTCAATGGGTCAATCAATCAGTTTTTCTTTTTTTTGTTAAATTCAGTGGTATACATTTTTTGCGTTTTTCTCCTCACGCGAAATATGGACTTGGCGGGTTTTGAATCTCAGCTCTTCAATAAAGTAGGCAAATGTGCGGCAAAATCGCCGCCAATGTAACATTTTGCAAACGAATTGTAACAATCAACCGGCGCACAGTGGATGGGTTTGTATGAAACGGCGGCCATATATAGTACTAATTACGCTAGACTCTTGAAATTTGGTACATATGTTTGTAAGGTGAAAACAACAAAAATTATGAATATGGAAAGAAATCGGTTCACGGGCACGCCTACCTCCCATACAAAGTTGGGATGCGGTTGAGACCTTTTTTCAAAATGGGTATCAATTCGCTTTAACTTTCACACATTACACATAAAAAAATTTCCGAAATCCGGGGATATACTTTTTTTTTTGCTGTCAAAGTTTCATAAAAGAAAATTAAATTGATTTTTAAAAAGTGAAAACAACTTACTTTCCGCCAATATGCTACATTATTGCATTTTGTTTCAAACAAGTTAACTAATTAGAGCGCCCTATCTAACAATCGCTTTTATAATAAGTTTCATAGAACATTTTTGGTGTACAAAGTTCAACTTTGAGCCCACTGTGTCACTAAACTCAAAACAAATTTAAAACGTTTTTTTTTTCATTCCGTAAGTATTCTCTGACGATTGGCTTTCAAATTCTTCCTATTTATGGCCACAAAAATTCACTGTGCGGCGGCGATTTTATAGCTATAGCAAAACACCTGCAAAACAATTTAATATTGTTAATAAACAAAAAATGAGGCAAAATTTATCAAATCTAAGAGATGTAAATATGTCATATCTGAAATTACCCAAAGATCCATTTTTTCTAAAATTTGAAATACTTTGTTTATCTACATATGTACGTCTCGGAAGCTTTGACAATTTTTTTCAGATTAACGAATAGTTATTGTTTTTATTTTTTAAGAATTTAATTTCGAGAAAATATTAATTATCAAAATTTTTATGGATCTTCCAATTAAAAAAAAAACAGACGAACGAAATTTTGCTAGTTATTCATATATAGTACAGGTACAACATATAAAGAAATTTATAAGTAAACTATAAAAACTGATGGCAATTAAGTACAAGTCAAAACAATGTCCAAATTCAAACACAGTTTCCATAATGGAGAAACACAATAGAGCTATGACACATTAAACAAAAATCATCTATATTTAACAAGCAAAAACGTTGAACCTTTAATTAGGTTAATTAAACATTTGTACAATGTATGTAAGTTATTGTTCCATTTATTTTTCTCTCTCTTAGTTATTATGTCAAGACAAAGAAATCATTATTCTAAATGTAGGTATACATTTATTGCCATCGTACAGGGTCGCACATTTAGCGTTTTTCTATTTTTGCTTAAACAATTGTATGATTTTGCTCTTTTTTAGCAATTTTTTATTTTTTATTTTCTTAAAATAAAAGTCGTCAATAATGCATATAGAATAAACAAACAGTCAATTTATGAGATTATAATGAGAGAGCTACACGTGCGTTTATAGCGAAGATAGTTTGTTTAGCGACAACTACCATCTACTCAGGTTTAATACCGCATTCCTAATACTCACATACTGAGCTCTCGATTGTTTGCTTTTTGCGTTTTAATTTGTATTTTTAATGTGACGACGTATGTTTTTGTTGCGATTGTTGTTATTGTTGCTTCCCACTTTGTAGACGGCAAATGCTTTTTATTTTTTATTTTAAAAGGCGCATGTTTTTTGTAGCTTTGAATGAGCTCAACTGCAAAACAATCCGATCATAGTTACTGAAAAAAACATATGTTTTTTTAGCTTGTTCCTCACAATTCTAATGCAAAAACCTGATTTAATTTACTTACTCCGCCTTCGATTTTGTTTCGCACACCAAAAATAAAATTTTAATTATAAAATCACAATGAGTATTATAAGACCTTGAAAACATTTACTTCATTATTACACAAAAATCAACAAATTTTTTAGCTGAACAATATATGTATAAACTAAATATTTTTTAACAAGATCCGCATTTTTTTTTTTTGTTTTTGTTTAACCTGAGCTATTTCAACTGTTTCGATGTTTATGTAAATAATAAAATAAAAACTACTCGTATATCATCAGGACGAACAGGGCCAAATCTAAGGGCAATTGCCGGGGAGCATTTTCAAAAGAGCATTTTAATTAACTTAAGTTTTATATTTTCAGTAATTTTCGCCAACGTCACGGTAAATAGTTATTTGCCAAGTTGAACAGTTAAAAATTAAGAAAATTTGTTAGAAAATCGCTCAATTGAAGTCAAAACTTGCAGCGCAACCTATAAATTTTCTTTCTTTATTAAATATGTAGTTATTAAAATTAGTCGTTAAAAATTGGCATAAAAATATTAGCGTTTGAAAATATCCAAACCAGGTAAAATTTTTTACACAATTTGTTATTGGGACTCTCAACTATATGTCTGAAGAACATTGATAATACTATGAACTAAATTAGTTACGCCGGGTCAAATATCACTAAACGCTTTTTTTTAAGTTTATTTTATCTAGACTTATAAATTTTGACATGCTTTCTCTAAGTAAATGAGCACGTCCTTGATAAATAAAGAAATGTGAAGACGATTTTAAATTAGTTTTATATAAAAAGTTCGGAAACTTACAATTATGTAGCCACAAATATTTTTGAAAAAATGTGTGTCCATGCTTGAAATTGCGCAAAAAATGAATATTTTACTATGTCTGTCCTCAAATAACTTAAAAACAAGATGGCGAGATAGAAACCATTTCTATAGAGTCTAATGCACTCTAAATTAGGTCTTAATAATTCTGCAATAAAAATGTATTTCCCTATCATGGTTACCAAAAGCAATTAGTAGGTAATAACTTGATGATTTTGTGAAAAAGTTTCCGGATTTCGAGTTATTTGAGAAGAATTATTTTATGTCAATGAGGATTTTTTTAATATTGATAAGATAAAACACTAATATCTCTCCAAAAATTTGATCTGATACAAAATTTTATAGCTCAGTTAGCCAGTAGAGAGAAAAATGCGTACGACCTTGACCATCAAGCACACTAAGAAATTGTTTATTAAAAATTGCGAATTTTTAGTAAGTTTGTTTAATTTCATTAATGGATTTTTAAATGCAATAACTACTTTGCATTTTTACTTTTATCTCTTTACATGTTACTCAGACGACATTGTTGCAACCCGAATTCTGGGCGAGTAGCTAAGCTTCTCACGTAAAATCAATGAATTCGACCGATATTGAGTTAAAATATTTATTTTGTTTGTTTTGATATTTTAGCCTAATTTGATATCATAACAGAATCAAGAAGTTTTAAATTTGTTTAACAGGAATCATTCATCATCAGTTTGATTTCGAAATATTCAATTCAGTAAAATTTTTTTTTTAAATTTCGATTTTATCAAGGTCGCTAGCCTCAAACATATACACATATTTTTAAGTACTGTTAATGTTAAAAAATTTATTTCAATTAGGTTAAGAAATCATTGTTTACTTTATAAATTTTGTTAGCTGCCAAAAATAATTTAGCATGTTTTTGTCTAAGGTCATCGACATTTTAATACTGAACTTTCAGTTTTAATCAAGCATAATTAATCAAAAAATTCTCTGGGCTTAGAGTTTTGTAAGAAAGGCATCTTAAATGCTAAGCTATTTTACTGAATTAGATTTTTTTATTACATCGAAATTCTTAAGTACATACAGTTGACTCGCGGTAACAAAAACATCGCCCTACGTGAACACCGGCTAATGTGAACACATTTTTTTTTTAACATTGACTACTCTATAACGTGAACAAAATGAGAAAGCCTTATAACGTGAACAATAAAATCCATCAAAAACAATTTGAAAAAACACCCTAATGTATATATGAATCATGAATTATAAAACGGACATGTCTAATTTTCTAATTTGATTTTTGTAAAATTGTAAAAATGCAACATTCGTTAACATGAACAACTTCGCCAACATACTTGGTTTTTGATAGTTCACGTTATCGCGAGTCTACTGTATGGTGAAAACCCATAGTTACAATTTTTTTTTATTTTTTTAATTATCAAATTACACTGGCCTACGTCGATTTTACTTTTCAAATAAATATGCATTTTTTTTACTAACTAATGCATGGGGTCACTGAACCCGATTTTCGACCCAAAACTTTGGTCTTAAACTGTTTATAAAATTAATAATATTGATCGAATCGACAAAATCTACGATTAAGGACTAAAGAATATTGATTTAAAGCTTTTGTTAAAGGTTGAGCCTGATTGGTAAGGTTGTTTTCGAGATGACCGATTTCAAAAAAAATAGTTTTGAGAAAAATGCATTTAAAGTTTCAAAACAGGTTTATGAGCAGAATTTTTTCTTTACAAATATGCCTGAAATTTTAATAATACTTGTCGGATGACCATAAAATATTTTTTGAGTATTCTCAGCAACATGCACTTCACGGAAATGCAAAAAAAGATATATCGATTTTTTTTTTAAATTCTAACTGGGCATAACCCCTTAAACTTTAAAACCTATCAACGATTCTTTTATTTTTATGGTCTGGTGCCAGTAGCAATAATCAGTGCGCATGGGCAAGGTAAGCCCTTCAACTTTCCTCCACAACAGCAATTTTGTGCGTTTCCTAATGTGTTAAAAAAGGTTTTGATTCACCTAGTCGTACATTATGAAAACTGTGTCAACCACTTTTTTTAATTTTTGAATCTCCAGTTGTCATATGCAATGTGTTCTGCAACACTTTTTTCATAACGTCCGTCAAGGTGAGTCTAAAAATAATTTTTCCATATTTTTTTTCATTGCCCTTTAATGTTTTGAGTGTAAGTAACTACTGGGGCTAGAAAAAATATAGCAATCATTGACTAAACTTTTTCAACAATACCTGTTTGGGTGTTAACAATTTCTTTTTGATTTTTAAAATAACTAAGCTCCAATTGCTTTATTTATCCGCCTAGCTCTAGTCATCAATTCGCATAATTTTATTGTTATTTCTGCAAATCCATACTTTTTTACTTAAATGGTTTTTTCCTTTGGTTTTCTATCACATAATTGTGAATTTTGTAATAAGATCGCCCTTGAGCCCCGATATCCAGACTACGCTTACGTACAAGTTTATATAAACTCGCTAACTAAATCTGCAAATTTTAGCGTCATTACTATCGACAATATTTAAATAGTTTCAAACGATTTGTTAGGGATATTACAATTTCCGTGGCGCCGCGATCTGACGACGGTTTTTGATAGTAGTCGCTAAAATAAATCGAAAATGTTAAATGTAAAATTCGATATTTATGGTCTTCGAGATATCGATACTTAAAAATTTGAGCTTTTTATGAAAGCCGCCCACTAACTTTAACTTTTATGTAGAATTACTGTGGCTAGCGAAACCGGTGATGAATATGCTGTAGGATGAAAACCTTGAAGTCATAATTAAAATGGCACAATCGAAACCGAAATTTTCAAGTATGTATCGAAATCTCGAAAATCATGGAAGATATTGAAAACTTTTATTTAACTAACATTTTCGAATTATTTTGACGTGTTCTATTGAAAGTCATCGACAGACCGCATAGTCACGGAAGTCGTAATCATGTTGTTTTGTTTGGAAAATGTTTTTTTAATTATTGTAAAGTATGTATCTTGGAATTAACAAGAGATCGCAGTCTTTGATCAAGTCTGTGTTGGATATCGATATATTAGGATGTGGCTGCATTTTTTAGGTAAAAAACTCACCTTGCGATGTCGACCTTTGTAGACCACAGCAAAGGCGCCATGTCCCAGCATATCCTTGGAACTGTATTCATAATCCCCGACGATATTCATTGCATCGGCTTTACTTTGAAACTCGTAAAAAAATTTGATAAAAAAAAATTATCAGACACTACGACGACGGCGACAGCCTTTGGTGTTGTTGTTATTTATTGTAGGTGACGTTTATGTTCCTGGTATCAAAAAGAGCGCAGATGGCGACGTTGACGTCGAATGTCGAGCTCTTGTTGTTGTTTTTGCAACGGCGCTGCTTGTTTGTTGCTTGCAATTGGAAAAATCAATTTTTTTTTGTTGGTTTATTTCTACTTCACTTTTTTATTTCTGTATCAAAACTTAATGCAAAAAGTTTATAAATTATTTCATCAGCCTTTTACAACTATATACCTACTTTTATCTATTTTGAAAATTTCACAAAATTTTCCACCAATTTTTACAGCAGCAGCAATTACAATTAATTTTCTATTTCTGCTTTTTTCGTTTGGAAAAACGTATCACAAATTGACATATCTTTTTCTGCGCAAAACTTATATTACACAATTGCTCATATTTTAAATTAAATCACCTATTTATTGTAAATTGTGAATTTTAAATTTCATGAATTTTCACAAAAGTATTATTTTTTTTCAATCTCCGACGACGACGTTTTTCATGACGACTCTTCGAGCGGAGGGCGAACGATGAAAAAAATATCAAGAAAATATCGAATCACATTAAAGAAGTAGCACAAAACAAAACTGAAAAGTTGCAGGGCTGCCGGTTGTTTAACTGTTCAAAAAAAGTATTAACATAAAATAACAACTCACATAGTAGTCATAACATTTTCCGAGATTTCATCTTCTTCAGTTTCTTTCGGGACCTTCACAGAAACGGAAGCTGACGGGAAATCTTCACGATTACCCGCTGTCAAAATTATAACACACTTGATCGTATAAAGTGGAACAGAATTGCGGCGGACAATTGTCAACCTGCCGACGGGTATCCATCGATTAAGGTTTAATTCTATTTTCATTGTCGGCGGGCGATGATTGATTGACGATTGACGTTTGAAATGTCAATGAAAACAAAAAGACAGCTGAATTTTCAGTCGCCCGCCGTCCAACGCAATTGTGTTAACTCGAACGATTTTTTGACGGGTATTATTTTGACAGTGAATAGTCGTTCACGATTTCACGTTACCCTTCAATATTCTTCTTTACGCATTTCTCTCACGCTCTCGAAATGGCTTCAATTTCAGCACGAAAGCCGCTCCCTAATTACTTCACCATTATTATAACGCCATGGCAATTATTGAGCTCCATATACTAAATATGATTCATGGTACAACTAACAAGGTAAAACAATCTTGTCAAACTCATAGTATGCACTCATGAAAAGTTACACCATTTCTGTCAAAAATAAACAAAAGTAGGCACAAATTCTGAAATTCAAAAAAAAAGGTCAATATTTGCTCTAATGTATAGAAAAAAACAGGTTTGCTTTTTATCGCACTCGCATTCATTATGTTTGGAGCTTTTTATTGAATACGTAATTTGGAAATGTCAGTGTTTTATCTTAGCTGATTTTCACAGGTAAGGCAGATCTTAAAATAAAGAAGAACTCTCACACAGTATTGCTGCTACCGAGATAATTGTACCATTATAAGTCAACGTTTACACAAGGAAATTCTGTGAAAGAAATTCTTGTCTATTCTCTTTTCTGCTTTTTGTTTTGCATTCGCGACAAACGACAAATCTATTACCTCGTCTCTTTTGTTTTTCCCCTCTTGCCCACAAAAAAGGAAACTTTTCGGCAATAATTTGTGTGTGTAAACGCCAAGAAACAGACGGTAGAATTAGATTTGGTTTTAATTTTACCGTCGCGGTAGAGAGAGTAGAGTTGCGCTCTCTTCTCCCATACGATTTTCACAGCAAGAATTTTACGCTGGCGGTATTTACGTCGTACGCCGGAATTCTGTTTAATGCATTAGTGTGCAAGAATCGGGTTACTACTGACTGTAATGCAGGGCTCCTTGATAAGTTGCTAATGTCCTCAAGAAAAGTAAGATCACGGAACTGGTTTACTTTAGATCCCATAGCTCAATTTTCTGGGGGTGATAGGGGGTTAAAAGCAAATACAAAACATGAAAAAAAAGTGTCGTTCGGATCTAGTTTCGGAGATATAGTGATCGGAAGTTTCGAATATAGCTTTTGTAAAAATTATTATAATTTGCAAACCCCTGCATGGATATCAAAAATATGGATGTCATAAGAAAGACAATTTAATGGCCTACAAAAATGGTTCGCAATTCTTTGGAATTTAAACTATAATTTTAGAGATATTTTTTTGATATTTTGACCAATTTTTTTTTTAAAAATAGTTTTTTTTCCAAAAATTGTGAAATTTTTATTAAAAACCGCGCGCGTTTTTTTTAATAAAAATGAGAATCGTATTATAATTGTTGTTGTACCAGTCGTTGTTGTTTTTTATTGTTTTTGTCCATAAATAAATACTTTTCATACGGATTCATTGAATATTTTTTATTTTCCGCTAAAAAGGGGGTTAATATAAAAAAAATTGGAACATACAATATACCATTTGAAAAGGAAACAATTAAATTTTTTGAAAAAATAACTGTTTAAAAAAAAAAATGGTCAAAATTTCAGGAAAATCGTTATATCTCCAAAACTACAGGTAAAATTCCATAGAATTGCCATTATGGTAGGCCATTAAATTATGTTTCTTACGACACCCATATTTTTGGTATCCATTCAGGGATTCTCAACTTATAACGATTTTTACAAAAGCAATATCCGCAACTTCCGATGGCTATATCTCTGAAACCAGATTCGAGCGACACTTTTTGATTGCACATTTATTCTTAAAATTGACAACCAAATAAAAAAAGTTTGGTTTAATAAAAATTTCCGAATGGGAGTTAAAGTCAACTCAAGCCGAGAACACTTCTTTCCTTAATCGTTTTTAAATCAATGGTGGTATAAAGTTTTTTTGAATCTCCTCGATCTCTTGTAATAAAATTTCGATTCAACTCTAAAATTTGTAGTCCTGTGTTACACTGTTTGATCGATACGATATAAATACGAAAATTAATTTCTTCTATGGTCGATAATTAATTTTTAATTTTCTAAAAATAATTTAAATAGCATGTTTCCAAAAGGTTTTGATGATATTTCCCATGATTTTTTGCAGAGGCCTAAAGCCTCTAAAGTCAATTACAGACTCCTAGGTACGCTACTAGTAATAATTAAATATTATATGTAAAAATTATTTAGTAATTCAAATAAAATTTTAAAATCAGTACAAATCAGAACCAATTGCTAAAAATCCGTACATTTGCGTACTGATGATTTCAGAATCTTGAAAAAATCTTGACAAAAACAAATTTCTCACCAAGTAGAGGATGGTTTTTGGTCATTTTGGGGAGTAGGGTCAGCTCCAAAATAATTTTAAACACCGCCATCGTGCTCAGCTTCCTAAAAAACGGGAAGTGACAAATATATTATCGATGGAAGACGTCGAATATGCGATTCCCCCATTTTGGAGGCGGTTTTTGGCCATTTTGGGGGGTGGGACCAACTCCAAAAGAATTTTAAACACTGTATTCGTGTTCAGCATCCTCGGAAATGGGGGGGAGTCTGGTTGCTGCTTAATGTATTTTTTTCCAAATCACAGAATCCACTAGTAAGATTTTAAGTAACAACTAAAATTTCTTTTGGTTTTGTGTAGTTTAAAAATCTTACAAAAAGGTAAATATGAAGAAAAACTACTTTATGGATTTAACATTTAATAGAGAAGATATATAAAATTCACACATAGAAATAATTCATTCAATAAAATCCAAGATATGAACTCTCTATTTTGTATTGCATACAATTAACGCATTGGAATTTTTATTGACTTGCTAATAATGCTTTTGATCTTATCATAGTTACATGTACATATGTATGTATAATAATTTTTTTAATAATTCTGTGGTGAAAAGGAAAAACTGCTTAGTTCGACTTAAGCATGAAGGGAGTTAAGGCCAATTTTAGATTAGTTCTGGATGCAATTGATCTTTGTTTTTAACGCAAGTTGTTAGTATTTGTTTAGGGGTGATATTGCCAAAAAATGGAAAGCGAGTTTCACCAAGATCTAATGGAAAATTGGCCTCAACTCCCTTCTTGCTTAAGTTGACTTAAGCAGTTATTCCTTTTTGCTACAAAATTATAATCGTTGTACAATGTTTTTTGAATAAATACGAAAATTGTATTTGAATTTAATTTTGCATAGTTCATATATATTTGAAGATTGAAAAATATGAAATACTAAAATACAGAAAGGAATAGGTTCATAGAAGTAGGAAGAAAAAATAACACTTATAAATATGTACAACAACAACTACGACAGTAATGGTGTAGTTTCAAAAATATTTAACAGTTACAAATATAAAGTTACAATACATTTTATATCAATAGAATGCATAAACGTTTTAGATGTTATTGCATAAAATTTTCGCCATATTTTTGCAGAAAATAAAACAGCATTTTAAAGGTGGCTTGTCGCGTGATTAAATAGTGAATGCATGAGCTTAAAAGCTGTGTCGTATGGTTTTTAATGCCCACAAATAAAACCTTCACATTTTAACAGAGAGCTGAAGATCTATGTTTGAAGTTATGGTTTATTTCGACTAATTACGTATCTACCTATGTATGTACATATGTAAATACATTCTCGCTGAACAAAAATATGTAAATGAAAACATTAAACTCTAACACAAATTTTATAGAATTTTTTACTGAAAACTGGAATATCTTGAAACTTTTATTTGAGAAATGGTATCATATAGAATTTTGAAAAATTTTTCCTAAATTAAAATATTTCAATGAATCTTGAAGCAAATTCGATATAGTCAACGATTTTCGTATCATTGAAAGGTAAATAAATTGACAAATGATAATTTTTGTCAAATGCGTAGTGGCATAATGGAACTAACTCTTTCTATTTAAGAAATGTGTAGGAAAAAAATTGTAAAGATGTAAATAAGTAGCAATGATAAGTTAGTTTACTTAAACGACACAAACTTTTATTCAATGGCTTTTGCTATTTTTCAACGCTCTAAATTTTTTAAGCATATGTTAAAGCGAATAAACACTTATAATATTTGATTTCTTTTAGTTTAGATTAACTCTTAATATACTACTTTTTCTTTTCTCATAATTGGTTGGTGGTAGCTTCGTTTCAATTTTCCAATTGTAGTAGTTTTCAAATTTTCACTTGTTTGGGGGGGTCACCACCAGCTAAGTACTATGCAAAATATTGCAAACTGTTGTATCTTTTATTTACTTTTTATGCTTAGTTGCTGTGTTTGTAGCTGTTGAGGTTGGAAACTGTTCTGATTTTTTATTGCTATTTGATTTTGTTGTTGATTTCGCATCCCCTGTTGTGGTGGGGGTTGCTGTCGTAGTAGTTCTAAGTGTAGGCGGTGGCGATATAGATTTATTTGCAGCTGCAATACTTTGCTGTTGACTTGGAGCGGTATTTGTTTTTGCCATTGTCTTTCCAGCTGCAACATTTTTAGCTTAAGTAAATAAAATTCAATTATATTTAATTTAAAATCATTTTTAACTAAGTTTGATTCTATTTTTATTTATTTAAAAAAATTTTTTATAGCATGTAATGTTTAAAATAATTTTCGGCATTCGCCCACCGCGACTGGCTGTAATAAATCGCATTTAATTAGTCTATTTTTGGACCACTTGAACCCTATTTCCGAAATAACACGATTTATAATTTCGAAAACGTTGCAGTTTATCTGATTTTAAATATTCTCGAAGAAAATACAGTGCAGTCGCGGTAACGTGACCACCGTTTAACGTCAACAACGCGGTAACGTGAACGAAATAAATTTTGCATTGACTACCTTGTAGCAAGACATAACTCAACCATGCTACGTATTTATGTAGTTTTATTTTCTTTTTAGTTTATTAAGAAGTTTTTTGTTTCTTTTAAAGTTTTTGTTGTTACGAATGATATGAAGAATAAAAATTTGATGCAAAATACGTTACAGCGACTGCGCTGCATAAATTTTGGTTTAAATTTTCATATTCGCTAACGTGAACAATTTCGCTACCGTGAACAACATTGGTTTTAATTAGTTCACGTTACCGCGACAGCACTGTATTCGAATATTCCAATAATTATCACTTTCGCTTAAAGCAACGATTTTTTTTCGTACGTACAAGTTATTCGCGTTGTTTTTTCTGTTTATTCGAGGAGAATAAATCTTTCTCGAAATTTATCAATAACTCCCTGCAGATAATCGGACCTACGCAATAATAGTATTGGACTACATATTTCAAAAAAACGTTAGGTACTACTAATTCCACCGCAAACTCCTTTTACATGTTATGAACAGAAGGTTTTTAATGTTGAAGTTCAAGGAATTGGTATAAAGGTAATGCATATGGCTACCATTCTTCCTGTACTGACAAAAGTAATGCATACAGAGACAATTGTTTTTTCCTAGGACATCAACATTGAAAAATCGCTTTCATAAAGAGGTATTCCGTGGCACAAATATAGAAGCCCTTTTTAACACTGCATAGTTCAGAGCTTTAGGGTGATTTTACAAAATGTAAGATGTTTAATATATTATTTATTTTTTGTTTTTTTATCATTATCATATTATTATGCATTACATTGGAACCAGAACTTCACTTGGCACTTTTGAGCTTTTGTAAAACAAGTAAATATGATATTGGTTCCAAATTTAAATGTAGGTAAATTTATTTCCTGGGTAGAAGCGTTAACCAAACTATTCTTCTTATATTTTTGCTTAATTTCATGGGCTCTACTGATTTTTGAAAAATTTGGTTTAATCTTCGATCTTTATCACTAGAATCAGAGCTAGCTGAAAATTTGTTGAAACTGACATACATGCATATCAAAACTAATCTGATCGCAGATTTGGTCTGTTATTCGTTTCGATTTATAAAATTGCATGTTCCGGAATCCCCAACGAAAATTCTCACAAAAAGGCTTAATAATATACATACATATTATGTTAATAACGTACTTACTTGTTTCCTGCTGCTTTGATTTTTTTGTTGCCTCTGGCAGCACAGATTTTTGACTACTTGTTGACACATTTGCAGAGGCAGCTGAATGTTCTTCTAAATCGGTTTTACTTCCCTCAATGTTGGCTTCAACCTGCTCGTTAGCGTGTTCATCAATTGTTTGCATAAAGCCAGGCAGCACCACTTCGGATGTACTCGTCGGAGAATCTTTCTCCTCCGCGATGCGTGGCAACAGCTCTCCTGGTGCAGGTAATGTTAAATTTGAAGATGATTGAGATTCTTCTAAATTGCACATTGCAGCAGTGCAATTTCCTTCCGCTGCAGCAGCATATGATGCTGAAGCTGCACCAAAATGTTCAACGTATTTTTCCAAAGAACCGCTGTTGTTATTATTGTTGCCACTATTGTTATTGTTATTGATTTGCTGCAGTTGTTGCTGTTGTTGCTGTTGTTGTTGGTGCTGGTGGTGTGGATGTTGTAATTGTTGATTAACCGGTGGCAAAGTTGTTGTAGTAGTAGTAGTTGTTGTACCACCGGTAGCTGCACGCCATATACCACCAATACCGCGTTGTTGCTGTTGCTTAATTGGTGGTGAACAACACAATGGCGAGATTAGAGCACATTTATTTTCAGCGCTACGTGGATGCAATCGATCAGGTGACAGTGCACGGCGTAAAAGAGGTGAGCTTGGCTCTGAGCTTTTGGTGCGTGCAAATCCACTCTTTTTTGTACCGGCAGTAACAGTCTGAACGGCAGGCAATGTCCCACCTGGACTATAAGACTGAGTAGTATTCGAAGAGCCTGGTTGATGACCGACAATAGGAAATGCCAATGGTGAAGGTGAACGTGTTGGTGATGACGGTAATGGCGATGGTGAGGGAGTACGTGCCAACGGTGAAAGTGGTATGTGACCAACAGATTTTCGTCTATTCGGTAGTGAACCGGCAGCACTTGTGTGCAGAGTTTTTACACCGGCAGCATTGGTACATACACTACTACTGCCTCCAGCACAGCCCGTGTGTAATTTGTGCTTGAGACCATGCAATGTTGATGGACGTTGATAAAGTTGTTGCACAGTAGTGGGAGAACCTTGGAATAATAAAATTTAATAATTTTTGTAAGAAAATATATAGTAAGCACATACTAAAGATTATTTCCAAAGCGCTTGAATTTACATATTTATTTATTTATTTTTTTATATAAAAATAACTATACATATTTCAATTTTCTAATCTTTTGCTTACAAAATTGGAAAAACTAAGAGATTTGCTTTTTTTTAATCAATAAAAACCGTAGTTTTTTTATCTTCGTTTATTCAGTAAAGAAAACAATTTTAATTTTTAGTTCATTGTGTTTAATTTTTTGATGTTATTGGTCACACTTATCTCCAAAGCGAGACGTAATATAAAAAATTAATGTCAGATACGAATTGAGCGTAAAAATCTCTGCTGCAAATGAAAACTTAATACTATGCCGGTCGTGTGGTAGGCGCTACATTTTCCATGGATTATTATTTTCCTTCATTTTCAATTGTTTTTCGTTTCCTTTCCCATGTTATTTGAATTTTTTTCGAACTACTATATTCAAATCAGCACCACAGTTCAAAGGCATGCACCATTCACGACTACTGTCAAAAGGGGGGAACTGAAAGTAAAACTTTTTGAAAAAAGTTGAGAATAACGTCCAGGTCGAGGATGAGCAAAATTTGTTATTAACATCCATTTAAAAAAACACGTTAAGTTAAAGTTAATTATTTCCGTCATTTTACTGTCCACAGCTAGATATGTATATAAAATATACTTATGTTGACCATGCATCTGGCTATAATTCTAAGGACACCCTGAAGACTGCAAGGTAACAATTAAAAATTATTTTTTAAACAGACAGCCCACTACACTTTTATATAAGATGCAAAGGATAGAATTTTTGATTTTTACACGTGATTACTAACATTTATTAAAAAAAATTAATGTCGCTGAGCTTTTCTCTTAATAACTCCTTCAATTGTTCGCCCTGCAATAAAATTTTCGCTGAAATGTCTGCGTTTATTTGTTTTTTTTTATAAAAGTGCCAGCGATACAGTTTGAGAATTCGCTGATACGCATTTATAAATTAATTAATTTAAGAAGAGAAAAACAATGCAGTCAAATTTTTTTATTTTTAAATATCTGATCACGTTCAAGATCTTAGGTTTTAATTGAAAAAACTCGAAAATGTAAGACTTCTATTTTTTAATATATGTAGTTATTTAGACATTCTTAATAACTCTTCAAAAGTCTTCATTAATACGACTGGTGCGTCAATAAGAAGATTAAATATCTCATTATTCGGACAGAAACATAGTTAAGCAAAACTTATAAATAAGAAAATTTCAAATTTCTTCATTCATTTTCAAATACATAATACATACATATATCGCTTTAAATTGGTTGGATAGTAATTTATGATAGACGAAAGTTCTAGATTATGCAATTTTTTTCATGAAAACTGAAAGTAAATTTTTACGTACAAGCATTTAAGCGACTTTTGATGATGCACTGACGACGAGAATTATAAGAAATTGGTAAACACATTATTAAAAAGTAAGAATAATTTTAACAAATTATACTTAAACGAATTTTTTACGGCTTATGGTCTCAGCTCAATAAATTCTTACCACTCATTCAAACACATAGTTGTAACTCTAGAACATCACATTTATACATTAAATATAATTTTATACAAAATAGACATAGCATCATATTATTAACTTACCTGGTATATTGGCTATAACCTTCACATTGTTTGAAACGGATGCAGCTGCGCCAGCTCCAGTTACTGCTGGATGTGGATGCTGTAACAGTACTGCATTTGCACCTACTACTGTTGGTACAGTCGTATTAAAAAATGGCGATTGTATCGAATTAGTCAAGTTTCCGCCAGTGGGCGTATTCGGTGCCGACGACGATGGTGAAGTTGATTGTGAAGAATTGGCAGCAGACTGACAGCAACTGCTGCTATGATAGGATGAATCCATTGGCGATAAATTTCTATTACTGCTTAAACTTGTAGCAACAACTGAACTTGGTAAAGTGTTACCAACTGAAGCAGTGGTTGGTGAACTTATACCGGCCGCAAGCTGAAATCATGTTAAAAGTAAAATCACAAAATCGTAACATACAGTGGCGAACAGTGAAATCCGGACAAACAAAAAAATTTTAAAAAAAGTTTTTACGATCCCGTCAACCCTTCTTTTGTACTTAATAATAACCCACAACTTTCATCTTTTTTTTCTTCTTCTTTTACAGGTAAAGAATTACTTGAATGAACTTGGTATTTCAACTTTATCCGATCAACTAGTCCCGATCTATACCCCATTGAGAATTTTTGGCACATATTTAAGGTACATGTAGCAAGCTACAAGCCCACTAATTTACGCGAGTTAGACAAAATAATTCAAAATGTTTGGTAAGAAGACATTTCGCAAGATCT
Source organism: Meiosimyza platycephala (assembly GCA_963662105.1). Classification (NCBI taxonomy): domain Eukaryota; kingdom Metazoa; phylum Arthropoda; class Insecta; order Diptera; family Lauxaniidae; genus Meiosimyza; species Meiosimyza platycephala. The sequence continues at coordinate 99,018,842 of OY759208.1, read as the reverse complement.
TTTGAAAAATTTGATCTCTTCCATGCCGCAGCGAGTTATGGCGGTAATAAAATCGAAGGGAGGAACAACAAAATATTGATACATGTTTATTTTTTAATCCTAAATATTAGTTCTTAAAATATTTGCTGTAAATATTTTAGAATTAGTTCCTTAAAAATAAATTTTTACATTTTACCAAAAACTTTTTTTTTCTATAAAGGACATATTTTACTTTTTTTGCTAAAAATAGATGTTTATGATGTGGTTTTTCGGCCTACAGCAAAATATTTTCAATAAAATTTATTTGCTTCTCCGATCTTTGCATCAGTTATTTGAATTGATAAAAAATTTAGATCCTAAAGGATTTTGTTCAATTTTTTTTGTTTGTCCGGATTTCACTGTTCGCCACTGTATTATGAGTGTGTACGCAAATGACTCCTCGGCTTGAAAAAACTAAAATAGCGAAATTTATCGTTATCAGTGTATATGGTATAAGTACATTAAGGTGATTAAAATTTTCTTCTTTTTGTTTTTTTTAAGGGGGTAGGGTCAGTCAGAATTTTTAAGAAATTGTTTTTTTATTTTTGCACTTTAAAGTATAATATCTTAAAAATATATCCTGAAAATTTGAAGTCAATCCGACAATTATTTTCGGAGTTATTCGGCAATAGCCAAAGGGCTCTCGGTAGTAATACTACGGAAATTCATGTGTTTCTCGTCGTTTTTCTCAAAACTATGTTTTCGGAACTGGTGACCACTGTAACTCGAAAACCGCTCGATAAATTTCAATGCAATATACACAGTTTTTGAAAAAAATAAAAAGGTAGTCCCTAACCAAAGATTTTTTTATTTAAATATTGGATTTTTTATGAACAATTAATTGTCGGTATTTTCCCGAAAATCTGGAGGTAAGTTTCCTGAGGCCGCCATTTTGTTGATTAAAAAAAAAAAAACACCGATCAGGCAATAGATTATTTTATTATTTTTTTATTTTTAATTTTTTTTTAAACTTTCGTCAAGTCAAGTTGAAATATAATGCAATGATGCCATATTATCACTTTTATTAAATAAATTAAATTAATACCAAAAAAAATTATTGAAAACGCTCTATTTTTCACGTCTCTGAATGCCCCTGCCCCCTTAAGGTGCTGTTGCTTAAAAAGTAAGTTTATGATATTAAGAAAAATTTCACGAAAATACAGCACTGTATCTCAATTTTATAAAGAGAAAGACGGCACGAAATGACGCTTTTATTGAAAATACGCTGAACAAATTTTTTTGAATCCTATACATGGTCTCAAAAGTAGACAAAAACTTCATGTTTTAGGAACTCATTTGCTTATGAAAATATAAAATTAGTAAAAAGTTTTGTTTTTTGTTTTTAAATTTGCGACCTCAATTTTAAGGTGTTTCTTTTTAATTTAATTGAAATAGAGATCGCGGTATTGTTCAATTTTTAATATTAAATTAACTAAAAGATTTTTATTTCTTTTTACTGTCGATGCAATCCAGAAACTAGAGTCTAATGTATTACCTAGCTGATAATTATATTAATTATATAAGGTGTCCCAAAAATTCACGCATAATTTGGATTTCGCGCCATTTGAGCACTAAAGTGTTGTTGAAAAAAAAGACAACGCAACAACTGACAGTTCAGGATTATTAAAATTGAAGCGCTACACGAAACTGAACTGTTAGTCGTCACGTCTTTTTTTTAAGAACACTTTTTTTTTTGGACACCCCACATTGAATTTATGGAAATAAGTTATGATCAAAGGACATTGTAAAGCTACCCCACCCTTAACAATGGAAACTCCCATATACATACTATTTACATCAGGTCGACAAGAACAAATCGATTGTTTAAAATGTTTAGGTTTTCTAGTCTAAAAACGCTTCTATAACACCTTAAGTAAGCCTCAGTAAAATTTAAACCAATTCTGGTAAAAATTAGAGGTCGCGAGTTTCATTTTACATGTTTTTAAAAATGTCTATTGTCTTTTGATTCTTGTAAAATCAAGTGAAATTTAGATTTTGTTTTAAAACACGCTCCGAATATTGTTTTTGATGTATTTTGAGTTAAAAAACTACAAGATATTGACCATTTTTCATGGAAAAAAGTCGAAAAAATATATATTTTTTGTTCTCTTGTGAGTTTTAAAAGTATTTTTGACAACAGGGCCTACGAAAAAGTAAAAGCAATCGATTTCTTTTAAAGGACATACATACGAAAGATGTGCATTGATTTTAATTGTTTTCTGAATTCAAATTTAAAAAAAAGTTTTTTATTTTTATTCATATATATGTATGTACATATATTCCTACCTGTTGTATTTCTGCCGATGCACGTTTACTGCTAATCCTTCGAAAAAGTGACGTCTTTCTTTTCTTTTCATGCTCCTTCTTTTGCTTTTTTTGTCGACTTACGCCTTTTTTAGCTAATTTACTCTGTTGTAAATCACGTTTGCGTCCACCACTTTGTATGCTGGTATGCTCCAAGGGTGTAGCACGCAAAGTCACATGTTCACCACCGCTTAGCAATAGCTGTAAGACTTGTGTATGGAATAGCCCTTGCACCGCTTCTCCATTGACATGAGTAATGAGATCAGCTGGCCGCAAACCCGCTTCAAATGCAGGACTACCCTCATCAACAGCCATTACAAGATGATGCATGGTATAGAAGTCAGTATCACCATAATACACACGTATTGTGTGAACTGTAAAACCAAAACCACGAGGTCCACGACGTATAATTATAGGTGGCTTTAAATTCGTAACTAAAGGCGATAGTTCGCGACATGGTGAGGTGTCACGCGAACTAGCAGTGCTAGATCCACCACCAGCGCCGCCACCGTTTCCACTACCAGGTGACTGTATACCAGCAGCAATACCACACAATTGTTGTGCCAATTGGCTGTTGTCGACTTGAATTAAAAGAAAACAATATACTATGAATTATAACAATAAAAAAAAATAATGATAACAAATTATTAAAGGCTTTGGCGTAAAAATAGACTAGAAGTTGCACCGGGTCGACTTCAAGTGTTTACTTAAGATGACTCTACATACAAAACCACGGATGCAATGGCCACTTCAACGAGCGAAGGAGTTCCGAAATCACATGCAATTACATTTGACACGAAGCCACACTCGATCAAATAAGTTTTCCATATACGGAACAGCAAAATTACGTTATATTAGTCAGTGATTGAGACTATTGGATCACAGAGCGGGATCCGCGCAAACTATATTGACAGCTACTAAGTAATTTGTTGCGCTCTAGATATTTCACAAAGTGAGATTTTATTGCGCTCTAATTTTGAAGTGAACAGAGCATATTTTAGCATTTAGGCGTATTTCAAGAAGGGTAGGAAGTCGAATATTGCGAAAACGGGAAAGGGGAGAAATGTGGCAGTGCATTCGCAACAGTATTCAATTTGAAGCTGTATGAACTTTATAGTGTAGGAAATATTGAATTGCTTTGTCTTATCAGATCCAGAGGCATTGATAATGTTGAGATTTTCAAGGATTATTTTAACCCCTTGTCCGAAGCGTTGAATGAGCAGGCCAGTGTTTTATCAGGATCAGAAGCTTTGTTTATGTTAAGATCTGCAAGGACTTTTTTAACTACCCTTGTTCATAACTAAATGGCTGACATTGCCTAAGATTAACTCTCGACGTTGTGAAAAGGTTAAATGTTTTCTGGGAGAGCTGTATTTTTCTTAAGTAGCTTCCGAATTTTACCTTCATCAGTAGATTATTCAATAAGAGAATATGAGTAGACGATAAAGACTAATATTTATCAATGGCTTGACGTTTTAGCTGTCTTTCTGTAGCGAGAATCTTTTCTTTCGAACTGATTTATGTCAATACAGCAACTTCTATGTGAAGTCTTCTATTATCTATGGGCCCTCTTTTATTTCAAATCAATTTTATTGACAACCATAATAGAGCCCAATATTTCTATTATCTTTAGTCCTGATTTATGGTTTAGTATGAACATTTTGGGTAGTTAGAAAAAGATTGCATACCTAAGGCTGTTGCCTGCACTTTTAGATTTGCTTCCTGGGCTTCTACGCTACTTAGCTTGAATTCATATAAAAAGTCTTATTAAATAAAATTTTATAACTAAAATTTACACAACCCAATTTGATTATCATAAGGCCATACAGTGACACATGCAGTTAGGCGAGACAGCGCGTTAGCTAGTGCGTATGCTGGAATGCAATAAAAATCTACAATGGTCCGAGTTACCTACCAAGAGGTGTAAGGATAAGTGACGTACTTTTTTTATATGCATATTTTGTGATAAAGATGAAATTTACTTCACTTAGCTACTACTGTGTACATTATTTACCTGCTGAGGACATAAGAGACAATCCTAAGGCCGAAGCAGATTTTACAATTGAACGTGAACGATGATGCTTGCTCACATGACCACCATCCATGGATCGCTGATGTTGCAACACCAATGGTGATTGTTCACGTGTGTTCTCTGCCGACGATGAACCACCACTAAGGGTCTCATCTTCAATGGATATCGAAAATCGTGGCAATATATCACGAGCATAAGCGGCTCCTTTACGACGACGATGAATTTGTGGTGAAAAATCATCGCTATCTGTTTGTGAGGATTCTGGTGTGCTGCGTGAAGGTATTCCAAATGGCACCATTTGATTGCCACTTTCATTTAGTTTGCGATTTTCTATTAAAGTAGCACTACTAGCACCAATGGTAACATTACCATCAACAGCAGTTTGCCCGGCAACTAAAGTTTTTGGTGTAGCAGGCGTAGTTATAATTGTTGTTGTATTTGGTGGCATACTATAACGTTGCAATTGTTGCTGTTGTGGATGTTGAATTTTTAAAGTGAGCGCGTTGATATTGCCTTTTCCATTGCCATTGCTATTACTATTGTTGCTTGTTGCTGACAAGTCAGTGCAATTTTTAGAAGGTAATACTTGTGCAAATGCAGTTGTTGAGCTTTGTAAAGACTGCTGTCGGAGATACTGATTAATCATTCGTAATTCGTTATCATTTCCAATTGTCACATTTTGAAACAATTCCGGTAAGTAGTCAGCATCAGGTGTGGAAGGTACTTTAAGGCAGCAAGTTGAGAGCTACAAAAAAAAATCAGTGAAAGTGTTAGAATAGCTCTATGTCGATAATCTAATTTGACTTGACCATTGCAATGAAATGATACTTACATCAATTGTGCGTAATTTTGGCGTTGTTAGCAATTGATTGGCAATAACATCTGTAGTTTTTGTACTGCTGGACAAAGTAGTGGCAGATGTGCTTTTTGCGCTGCCATCAAATGCACCAGCGAAATGCTTAGACGGTGACACTGTTGCAACTGTTGTTATAGGAGAACTCTCAATCGCTTTGTTTTCACTTGTTGTGCTCGATGATGTTGAAGTTGTTGGAACGCGGGACCACGAATAATGCTGCTTACGATATTGTGGTGTAAGCGATGAAAACGAACCAAATACTGGTGTATCATCAGTGTCATCAGTGTCTTCACCTTCACCTAAATCGTGATTGTATCGATCCATACGAGCTTTGATTATTAAATAAAAGTAAATTTATTTAAATTAAATAAAAAATGAAATGTAGCGTGGTGCTTACTATCGAAATAACTTGTATCGTCTTCATTAGATAATTGTGGCACAAATTCAGCTTTTTGTCGCAATAATGAATTCCAATCCAAACCATTAAAGTAAATATGTTCCTTAATCTCCAATGCACCACCTTGAGTACCTAAGCGTTCGCGAGGATGTTGTTGAAGCAATTGGGATATTAGATCCTTTGCTTCTCCCTCAACAGGCCAGTCCTCATTGTCTGGCCATTCGATATCATCATTAACGGTATGTGCAAAAAGCTCCTCAGTAGTTTCACCAAAAAATGGCACACAACCAATTAAAAATTCGTATAATATTATTCCGCTTGACCACCAATCGACGGGTTTACCATAGCCCTGTCGTAATATTACTTCAGGAGCAATATATTCGGGAGTACCATAAACCTGCAAAAGAAGGTAAACCGTTATTATTTGACATATCAGCAAACACAAATAATTAAGAATTCACCAAAAGTTGAGAAATATGAGTGAAATTTATTTAATTATGTATAATTATTATATAACTGTCCAAGGATAAAACTTGTGAAAATGAAAAGCAATAAACATTACAGAAATTATTTTTTTTTTCAATTTGAATTACAATTTCAACTAGTATCAGGAAACCGACCATAGTTAGGTTTTTGTTTTGAGGTTAAAAAAAGTCAAAAGAAATATGGAAAATGTTGAAAAAAGTTGAAAGACATTGAAAGAGGTTGAAAAATTCGAAAAAGTTGAAAGATGTTGAAAAACTTGAAAATTGTTGTTGTTGAAAATTGATACAGGTTGCAAAGTCGTGTTGAAATCTTGGTAAATTCTATTAAATTGAAAGAGTTTGAAGAGGTCGTTTGTGTTTTCTTTCTGTAATGGCTAACTGTTAATACTAACGGTAATTTTGTGAAAGAAACTCTTCTTTTCTCTTTTGTGAATTTGTTTTGCAAACACACTTACTTAATGCGTCAACCCGCCCCAACAAACGTAAAGTAAAATAATATCTGCGAACGAACAGAACGAAAGAGAATTTCCGAGTACTACAAATTCTGTACTCGACCCTTTTGTTTTACAAAAAGAATTTCTGTGAGTAAACACATTTTGTATACAAAATAACACATGCTAGACGTCAAAAAAACAAAAATATGCGTTGTTTTGTTTTTGGATTATGTGATGCAGTGAATTTAAAAGATAAAAAGCATTTTGTGAGTGGCATAAGTATTTTGACATTCCATAATTTAAAGTTTCGACACACGTTTACATTTGGAGCTCCTCTACATTTATATTAAACCACTGTTTCTTACAAGTCTTTAAGTACTGACAACCAATATGGACGCATCTACTTTCAGGGATATACCTTTCAATGAAATAATTGTTATATGTTGAAAACCACTGAATTGAAGTTTTTTGTGTTATTCGCCATTTTTCATGGAAAAAATAGAAAAAAAATTTATTTTTGTCGACTTAAAACTTGTTTTGTTCTTTTGTGAGTTTTAAAACAACTTTTAATAAAGTTAGAGGTTAAGTTTAAAAGTTGAAATATCAACAGTTATTGGTAAGGTCGAAAAATTGTGAAAAAATCGAAAAATGTTGAAAAAGACGAAAAATATTAAGAAAGTCGACTAATGAAAATAAAAAAAAAGGTAATCATTTGCAAAAGTTGATTATAGCCAATTCACTACAGCGTAGATTGCACATCAAAAACTGTGCGTCGGTTGGTATTTTTAAATTTAAGTTCTGGGTCAATTTACCAACTGGGCCACTTTTAAAAAAAAAAAAAATTATTTTTAGTGAAATTTTGTTATTTTATAGTGGTGGTATATGCTAGAAATTAAAATGTGAGATGATTATTTTTTTTTATTTTTTTTTTGTTGTTATAAGCAATTGAAATCGGGGACAATATTTTTTCAAAAGCTTATAACTTTTGAACGGATGCGGCGACTTTTATAAATTAAACGGTGTTCGATTCGTATTGAAATAGAGTAAATGTGAGATTTTCTTCAATTTTAAATAATGTATTTTTCAATGTTTAAAACATGTTTATTTATTAAATGTTAATGAAAAACAGCCTTCCCTGTCCGATCTGAAAACTGAAAAAAAATTATATGTACATGTAAATGTTAAAAATATTAAATTACAATATTCCGTTGAGAAAAAAAATGGATTGCTCTTGACGTTATTTTTATTTCAAAAGTTATAAGCTTTTGAAAAAATTTTGTCCCCGAATTTCCATTGCCTAAAACAACAAAAAAAATAAAAAAAAAATCATTTCACATTTTAATTTCTAGCACATACTACTATTTAAATAACAAAATTTCATTAAAAAATAAAATTTTTTTTTTAAAAGTGGTCCAGTTGGTAAATTCTGACCCTTCTATTAATATTTTTATAATTTTAATCTCCACATAAGCATTCAAATATATATTTCTTAGTCATATATTGAGGATAGCGTTTTGCTCAGGGTCATTGGCCAATTGGTCATTTTCTAGAATTTGCTAGAGCAAATACCACTAAAAAATTTAAATTTTTTATGAAAATGTACCTATTTGGAAAAAGTTTAACGACTTGACAGTCGGTTATTGATAATATATGATGTAGGACAAATAAACACTCAGCCAGCGGCTTGTGCGGCTATATCTTAACAAAAAGGGATCCGATGATAAAAAAATTTCAATACAAGTAAATGAATGTGGCCTCATTTCAAAAACTATTTTTGTTAATTTACTTTAAATTTTAATGCTTTAAATAAGCCATCGTTTGTAATAATATATTTATTTTCGCGAAGATATAGAAGTTTGAAAATCAGTGTAATCTTGAAATTTTTAGCGATCTTTTAATAAACATGTACACATATTTTTTTAGGAAAAACCTGTATGCGTAACTGTACCTGTTTGTCTGAGAACTGTCGCGTCTCGGAATCTATATAGCCTTCATATAAATTTGTTGCCAATGACATCAGACCCATTTTCGACAAACCAAAATCCGTTAATTTAATGTGTCCCAGTGCAGTTATCAGCAGATTATCTGGTTTGAGATCACGGTGTACAATACCGTAGCTATGTAAATATTCGACGGCTAATACTGTTTCGGCAAAGTAGAAACGTGCCATATCCGGCGGTAACGGACCAATACTTTTCAACAATGTTGCACAATCCCCACCTTCGACGTACTCCATTACTAAGCATAAATGTTTTTTCGTTTCAAAAGAACAATACATGCTAACCACAAATGGATTATCGGCAAAGCTAAGAATGTCACGTTCAGCAAAGACTTGTTCAACTTGATTACGCAGTATGAGATTATTTTTGTTTATTTTTTTCATGGCAAAACGTTGACGCGTCGTCTTATGCTTGACAAGATAGACAGCACCGTATGCGCCATTTGAGATCAATTTTATAATATCAAAGTCCTGCTCGTTTGGGATTTGTTGTTTTGTTATAGATGCGGTAGTAGAAGCTGTCGTTGTTGGAAATGTTGGCATTGGATGGTTCGCATCAGCGACAGGCGTTTGTGGTGGCTGTTGTGGTAATGGTGGATGTGGTGTTGTAGACCCACTTGGAACATTTGCAAGTGGAAGGGTATAACCACCAGTATCACCGGGCGTGTAGTTCATTGGTGAATTAGGAGCGAGTACAGAAGATGAGGGAGTATTAGTTTCTGTACATAATGTAGCAGCTAATTGGCATTTGTTCTCTTCGCATGTGAACTCCGCCTCCTTAATCTCTTGTTGTAATTCAGCGATTGGATCACGATTCAGGCCTAGTTTGTGTATTATATACTGCGGTATGTCTGCCTTAATACCTTGTATAGCTTTTGCTTGTCCTTCGGCTGCTTCTAGTAGATGATAAAACTCTTCAGGATCAAATTCTAGACATTCCAACAAACGCGCTGGTCGTGATATTATAAGTAAAAGTTTTTTTATAACTCCTGTCAGCTCTACAGCAGCTTCCGGGGATTTTTCTTTTGTTTCCAATAGCAAACGCTCCAAATTCTCACTCATTTCGTAAAAATAGCGTGACGTTATTAGTTTTGCTTCCGACTTATGCAAGCAGTCGCGTGCCATTTCAAGCACCTGATGATGTACAAAACTGAAATTAAAAATAGAGAATTCAATTTAGAAAAGTTATTGTCAGAAAAGCTGTGAAGGAACTATTCAAAATCATCACCATTTTGCTTTCAAGAGATTTGCTTATGTTACTCACCGAACAATTGGTTGCGAGTCGCGAAAACTATTGCAGGCAGCACTTTTGTTTTCGTTGATAAAATGTTTTAATCGTTCCTCCATTTGTTGAGTGGCTTTAGGAAAACGTTCCTTATAAAGTGTATTCATCACAGCAATTTCGTTATCTACCACAGGTGAACGCGATGGACTCGAAAGTGAGCGCGAACGTGGACGGGTTTGAAATGGCGAAATTCGGCCACTGTTTGCAACGATAGGTTGCACCTGAACGGCGGCAGCAGCAACTGCAGCATTACTACAAGAAATACTACGTTGTATACAACAGTTGATGCATTGTGTCGTAGGTGTTGCTAGTGATGACTGTGGTAAGTGCTGTTTCTCATGCTTTATGTGTGATGAGTACTTTTGATGCATAACCACTGGCTGGCTGGCACTTTTAATCACAGTGGAGGTAAATGTAGCAGCACCAACAGTTCCAACCCCAACTAATGAACAATGCTTTAAGCAATGTTGTGCTGCAGCACTAGCAGCCATAGCAGCTTGTTGTTGTTGCATATGTTCTGCACAACAGCCCATTGTAGTCATTGCAGTTGGATCGTTAGAAAAGTGATGTGTTAATATACGCAATTCATCGCAAGTCGGAATGTTTGGTAGCTGATGCAAAGCTTCCTGGCTTGAGCATTGGGACTGCAAGTAGGTAAAGAAAAATATGAACTTATACAAGGCTTTTAATTAGGGATATATTTTATCAAAAGTGGTTGATATTTTGGATTTTTATTTTTTAACAATAACCATATTTTTAATAGGTACCTAAATTCTAATTTTCTATTTTTCGACACAAATTTCCATTTTCTCTTTGAATTTTTATTTCTTTAAATAAATGCTTTTTCTTATTTTAAGGCGAGGTACAGTCAATAATTTCAATAATCAATTTTGTAAGTGTATTTTTTCACAAAATATTATAAAAAGGATAAAAATTATTTTTTGGCTAAATCATGTTATATTATTAATTTTTTTTTTTTCAAATTTCCTAGTATGTTTCAATTCTATCGCTTCAACGCAATCAGCGTTCTTAGATATTTGAAATTTTTCTTCGTCTTAATGTGATCCGTTCGGATTCAAGAATAGCGATATGGTCGAAATCGTATCGTAATACGGAACTTTTCTCCGACGGATTCAAGAATAAGTGTAAATAAAATTATAAATTTAATTTTTGGATCAATATAGCAGTAAAGTTTAATTATTTATTTGATCAGTAGCCGGAAATTTTTACTTTAGTGTTTTCATTTAATAATAATTACTTATGATTTTTGATTAATTACCTCTTATCTTTAATTTTCATTTAATAACTTTTTTTTCAACTTACTGATAAATTTGAACTTCCTGGCGTTGTGCCATAACCTGACGATGGCAACGATGCCACAGACCAACGTCTGCCATCGCCACGACATGACGATAGGCGCTTGATTGGCGCAAAAGCAAACTGCATAGGTGAATTAATGCGTGGACTATCAATGGGACTGGCAGAAAAAGGTGAATGAGAACGTGGTGACGTTGTACCAAGTGCGCCAGTAACCAAACTAAGCCTATGATGTGCCACACCACTTGAAGTGCTACCTCCGCCTACACCACTGCGTAAGACAACACCACGTAAATGATGTTTTCCAATACCAGACGAAGCACAACCCAAGGTTGATGTTGCTGCAGCATGTCCATGTCCATGCATAGCATTGGAACTGGAAACACTGCGTGAAATGTTCTGTACAATGGAATTATTTGCTGCAACATTGCTAGAAGAAGGTGACTGCGTCACTGCATGGTATCCAATTGAATTATGATGATGCTGGTGCTGATGAAGGGGATAATTTATGTCTCTAAAGAAACTGCCAGATAAACATGGTGCTGACTTGCCAAGAGAAGAATTACGCATACGTATAAGGTTTGAAGTATCTGAGGGTAGAAAGAAAAATATAAAAATGTAGTAAAAAGTTTAAAATTAATCACTATTATCAATAATAACTCACCATTACTTACGGAACGTAATGAATAATTATGTTGATACGATATTTTACGTAATATGGCGCTATAATCTTTGCCCGGTAATGATTTTGAGCTGCCAGTTAAATTACCCGAAGAGGATTTTGTTAAATTGCGCAATAGCGAATGTGACGTTGACACAGAGCTACCATCATTTTTTGGCGTTGAAGTTAAAACATCCAAGCCAATTGATGATTTTGTGCCGTCGCCTGAAGATGAGTACTGTTTGCCAACACCACCACCACTGCTATTGTTGTTATTATTACTGCTGCTGCTGCTACTGTTATTAGCTTGATTGCCACCAGCACTATTACTGCCGCCGCCATTCTCTTGATCTGAATCATCAAAAACAAGCACACGCGCTGAATATGTCGATTGTGGTCGAATTCGTGATATGGATGCAGAATTTATATGACGTTTTGCAATAGGACTAATGTTCAAGCTGGACTTATTAAAATCACTATTTGGAGTGGTTTGGTTAGAAGTGTTATTATTATTGCTATTGGTTTTACTATTATTGTTCGAGTTGCTGCTAGTACTTGCTGAACTTATTGTTGTTATGCTGCCATCGTTAAAACTGCTTAACATTTGCGCTAGGGTTGTCTCATCAGGGTTGCCTAAAATAAAACACATTTATATATTCTATTAACTCTTCTTTTCCAAAAACAAGCAATCTGGAAACACCGAGACCTTAATTTAGACATTTGTGCAACAAAAAACATTCCCATTCAGAGAGGACTTTCAAAAAAATTGTTAGCCCGATTTTTATGAAAGCATTTTTTGGATTTCGCTTTAAAAGAATTTCCAACATTCTCATTTACTAAAAAATATTATAATGTCTTTTCTCAGTTTAGATAGAATTTCGTAAATCGATATCTTACGAGGCTACCAAATCCTCAAGCAGGAGTTCACAAACGTTTGCATTCGCAGAGACATTTCACTATGATTCACAAGCTTAACGCAACACAGATTGAACATTTTATTTAGATAATCGTAGTTTGAACGAAGGAATTAGTTTAAATTTTCTAACAATCTGAAATATTAAATATCCCCTCCATTGTGTTTTCTGTCTACAAACATGGAGTAAGCATCACAGTTTTTTGTAGTCAGTCAATTAAGATCAGTTAACCTTTTCTCATTAATTATACCCCATACGTTCTACAACTTGATTTTTCGAACCACAAAAGTTTAAGTGCACAAAATTCAAACTATTTTCTTTTACTGAAGGGAAAAAATTGGAAGAAGCTAGAATCTATTTCCCTAACAAGGTTTTTCTTCGTGCAACTAACTTAGAAAACTTAATTTAAAAACATACATATATTATTGACTGAAAAATACCGCATTTTTGTTTAAGTTCCTGTTTAAATTACTATACTGCCGTCAGAAGCGAATTAGGCGTATCTCAAAAAAATTGATATGAGATTCTTATGGCATCGGATAGCTTAAATGACGCATCTAATGAACTGCGTCTGATGCCGGCATCTTAGTTCAAACCTATAAAAAATCGCATAAGAAAATTACCTATTTCTCAATTTTACATGTATTTCAACAAATTGACATAAACAAAACATCAATTATCTCGAAACGAGTTTTTTTGAGATACGCCTATTTCGCTTCTGACGGCAGTATAGTACCTTACGTGTATGATCTACGACTTTGATGTTCATATAAAAGTTCGAGATCTATTAAAAACGTTGAAAATGAGAGAAACGTATTTAACATCGGTGCCACGGTTTTATATGCGCTCTTATCAAAGTAAAAAAAGTAGTACTGGGGTATATTTTCACTCCTACGGCCTCACCTGTACAATTTATTGCTTAGTAATAAAGTGCACTCTAAGACCTTTCAATTGAGACACATGGTTGCAGGTTACACAACTTTCAATTACTGCTAATGTTGATCATCGGATATTTTGGCTTATAGCATCCCACAAGCTCACTATATCAACTTCTAAGTAATAAGTGTAGTACCTTTATGTACCATTAAAATGAGGTATGTATTTGTCATTGGGGTTGAAGCCATAGTTTTGATATTCCATACCTTAATTCGATAGTACATTATCTTTTTTAAACTTTTGGACCTTATCTCAAAAAGTGGTAAGTCGAAAATTTAAAAAATCAGCGATATATGTTCGGCTTGTACGGTACACTTCTGGTCCAATTTCGCGATCGCTTGGTTCTTATTATATATGTACTATAATGGCCCACCAACAATTCAGCATACTCAGATTTTGTCGGCCATTTAATTAAATAAACACTCTTTCTAAACTTAAATCTAAACCAATCGTGTACAAAGGCATTGTAAAATGTTTTAAAAGAAATTTTTTATTTGATGCTCTTGTATGGATTTTCTAGATTCAAATTTGGCCTTTCACATCACGATTTTCTTCAATGTATTAATGTGTATGTAAGACAAGGAGCAAGCAAAGTGGAGTAAATTTTGTAGTCCTATGTTTATTATGAATTAAACCAATAAGTACATAAATTCTTCTACAACTTTACCTGAATAGGACGATGATGATGTGTTGTGTGCTTCCTTCTTTTGTGGTGTAGATGTTGAAATCTTATCAGCCACTTTAGGTATAGATTTAGATGACTTCGCTTCTTCCTCTGTGCGACTCATTTTAATAATTTTTTATTTTTCTTACTTAGTTGACGTTACGGTTGTAATAACGGACGTAAATGTTTAGTTGTTGAGTGGTTACTGTTTTTTGTTGATTAAAGATACTCGCACTGTCGTCTCATTCGAAGCTGTAGTTGCTGCTGTTCTTTTTGTTGTATTCGTAGTCATCGTCGTGTTGCTCGCATTATTAACAAATTTGATTTTTGGATTTACTTAAATATAACTTAATTTGCATATGAATACATTTTTATTTATAAATAGAAAAATACGCTATGAAACTAGCAACTCTAATTATTTACAAATTAAATTAACAAAAAAAGTAGAATACTATAAAAAAAAAAAAAAAAATTATTTTAACAGTAACACATGCCTGATGCCGACCGAGAGCCCCATAATAGCTAACGATAGGCAACTACTATATAGAGAAAAGATTTCACTTATATGTATGCTATTTAATTAGATAATATGTTATTTTTTCGTATAGTTATTGTGGTTTTAGGTAGGATAAGCAGCAAAGTTTCCTTAAGATTTTGCACTATTTGAATGCATGCTGTTTTGTTGTTAAACTTGTTGTTCTTGTTAGTGGCTACTACTTTTTTTTTAAATGTGTAAGCAGAATAAACTTCTCCCCAATATTTCGTACTTATTGTAACTTCGCTATGCGCTCCCACTCTCTTCTCTTTAATGGTATTTATAAACTGGTTGTGATTGCCATTTTCGTTTTTTCATTGCAGTCATCGTAGGATGTTCTTTTTATCCTGAAATAAAGTAATTGTAATAAATGCATTAAATAATTATTTGATTGAATTATATGTTAACTTTAAAATAATTTATTACAAATATCAATTAATCTTGACTCAAGCTGGGTCTCTTTAGCATAACATAAATTTATTAAATGGTAAAGTCGATTGGTGTGGATGACCGAAATTATTATGATTATAAAATAAATATTGCTTTGCATTGCTATAACTTTTTACTTTGATTTTCTGTAAATTTTTGTAAAAAGCCCATAAGAATCTCGACCAAGCTTAATTTCTCGCCGTAATTCTGTTGTGTTTATTTCGAATTTACAGAATATCGGGAACCTACAGTTCAATACCCGTTACGAACGGCGATGGCTGAGAATAACTTTTACACGGCAAATTTTACGTTTGAGCAATGCAGTAACATCCAAGAGGAGGAGCCGTAAATGCAAACATGTTTCACTTAGCATCCGTGAAATTGGCCTACTGGGCTTTCCATAAAAAAATACTGCCATTTTTAATGATCGAAATAAGTTCAAATCAATTAATGACGGTTAAAATCATAAATGCTACGCTTTGTTAAATTAAAATTAATTTGCTTTAAATATGCTTAAAAAACAGGCAGAATTTCAACGGACATATGTATGTACATAGGGTGTGTTTTCTCAAACTTTTGTAGATGGATTTTATTTTATTTTTGTTCTATATTTTAGCTTGAGGCTTAAAAAATAATTATCCTATTATCCTAGAATTTGAGCGTCCTGGCTCAAACCTGTAAACTGCGCGGACAGAGTTTATGTCCGATTTTGTTGATATTTTACAAAAAAACCGACTTAGTAAAACGTAGAAACAGTATGCCTTAGGTGCCAAGATATAGCGGTTTGGGTATTTTAGTTGTATGGGAGGTGCCACCCACTGTTGTCAAACCACTTCTAAATTTTTCATGTGGCTGAAAATGCGGACAAAATACACCCAATATATGCCTATAATAGAGAATCGGGTTTGAAGAAAATTCTCCCAAAATTTCAGCATCCTAGATCGAACCTGCGAACGGCGCACTCAGTTTTTTAATTTTTTTCAAAGGAAGATACTTTTTTTTATAATTTTAAAATTTTTACCATAAAGCAACTATTTTTTCTGGATATTTTTTTTATTTAAAAAGCAAATCCGATTTTAAAAACTCAAATTAAGGTGAATTTTAGGACAAAAAAATTGTTCTTCAACGCTATGTTTTTGATTTTATATATTGAAGAGAACCTTCCTTTACCTAACAGAACATAAAAAAGGTAAGTTAATTTGACACTGAGGTCAGGTTATCATGCATACTTCGTCAGAATATCTGTTATAAAGTTATACATAATTTTAAACGCTGTTTTGTATTCTATAAAATTCTATTCTATATAGCAAATACTCCCTTTAAAAGATGGACAGTGAAACAAATGTTTCCAAAACCTTATTTCATGTTCCATATTATTGTAAACGTGCTGTTTATTTTAGCGTTTTCAAACTTTTTAAAGCAGCAACCCTAAAAATAATAAGAAACTCACGCGACCCATTATTGCCCGCACCAAGAAATCGTGAACGAATTATGATGAAACTTCATACCATACCTTCAATAGGTCCTATTAAGATAAATTTTAAGTTTTATCAAAATATTATTTTCGGTTTTCGAGTTATGAGATGGTAATTTCACTTACCAATAGGCTGATACGAATATAGATTTTGAGTTGATATTAAATTTAAAACTTTAATTTCGATAAAAACATAATGTATAATATTATTGATGATTTTCATATAATGGGCGTGGCACCTTTATACAAGAAAAACACTTAAAACGCTATATCTTGGCATCTATCGCAGCTACAGTTGTTTTTGTTTGTGCCAAGCAACAATTATCAAACACTAGGTAGTTAATAGATATTGATTTTCCAATATTCATCGGCATGCATATGACCGCAAATCAATCCAATTTTTTTAGCGAGTGTGGATTCAGTATAAAAGCGCCTGCTACCTTCACCGAGTCAATTAATTATTATATTATATTATATTAAATACTCTACTTATATAGAAGGTATGTACTAGATCTCGACCTTAATATTCTTCAACGCCAAGTTGATATTATTTTATAAAGTTCGGTTAAGTTTTTTGGATGGTGTCCCTGCTACTTTTCTTTCGTATTTAATTTTACGCTTTTGGAGCAACTATAAGACTACAAGCTATATAATACACACGATACAGCAAAAATGTCTGTGAGTTGAACAGATTTTTGTTCAGTGTATGTATATTGGTTTTGACCATACAATAATGCAATACAAAATAAACAGATAAAAATATTTGAAACGCGATAGATGAAGAAAAAATATAGATGTAGTCAATAACAATGAATACTTTTCTACGTGTCACTTGATTGTTTCTTGAAAATCACATTTTATTTTAAAAATATGGGGTTCATATTTACGTCATATTTCTTCTTTTTTTTGTGTATACATCAGTGATTCAATGGTAATACAAAAGTTGAGTCATAAAAGGAATTCTACAAATTACTAATGAGTTCACTCATATAGGTGTAAAAATTAAAAAAAAATGTATAACAATCACGGAAAGTGGACTTAATGCAGTCCTTTACTGCATTTATCAATATATGTATGTACATATACGCAATTTTTTTTTTCTTAATTCTCGTACAAAAAAGTAACTACAAAACCAACGATAAACAAATTCAATTAGTTATCTGTGCCTCACATGATAGCATTAATTCAATGTTTGTTTTATTTATCAAAAAATCTGAGTTGAATGCTAAGCGATGAACGCTGAGGAAGAAGAAGAACAATAAAAAGACATTTGTGACAATTGTATGATAATTTGCTACAAAGCGGAGCTGTAAGCGAAACCATTCATTTTTAGTTGTATGTATGTACCATATTTAAATAAATGATGAAGGTGTATTTAATTTTTGAATTGCTGTTTAATTTTATAACTCACTTTAGAATTCAATTATGTAAATTGTATTTATTTAACTTATTAAAATAAATTGAGACAGTAAAATTCAAACCATTCCATGGTACTATTAAACAAGTGAATTATACAAATGTTATCTACATATTTTTTTAGCCATATTTCAAGATATAGATAGAATATTATTAATAAATGTTAACTTAATATCAGTCACCAATAATTTTATATTTGTATTGATTATTGCACGAAATTTTCATATTTGAAATACATACATTAACTAGTAAATACTTATTAAGTTTTCAGGCGGAAAGGCAAATATAACATTGTGACGTGACTGAGGGGAAGGGGTCAAATGTCGAAAAAAAACGTTACGCAATATGAATGACCACCCACTTTGTTTGCTATACTTGCTTAAACCTTTTGGTATCTTAAGGTTAGATAAAGTTTAAGCCAGTTGTATTTCTAAAAATTATAATTAAATGGCTTTTTATACGTAGGAAAATCAATCCTTTGGGTTTTTTTTTTTAATTTATGCAATGCATTACAATTCTGCTATTACATGCACTTAGGGTTATCAAAACGCGTTCTTATCATATTTTTAAATTAATTACGAATATCGTTCTTAGAATCATGGGAATGGAAATAGATGTTTATCCGTTTTCGATTCAACAATAAACGTTACACTTTTTCTACTTTTGTTTTAGCCTTTGTTGATTTATTCGGAACGTAAGTCTTAAATGAAAAGATATGCATGTTTCACCTAAATTTTCCTTTCAATTAAGTCCAGTTCTTAATCTTTGAGAAATTTCTCCTACAATTTTTTTAGTACATATCATTTTATTGCAAAAATAACAAATCATAATTTTGTCTATGACCAGTTAGTATTTAGCGCTTTGACTATCTTAATAGCAGTTATAAATTTTTATAGATTTTTCAATGAAAGGAATATCAGAATATTAATTGAATAAAAATAAATTGAGCCAACTTAGTATATAAATGAAATTGGTTTAATTTTATTAATACACTCCTTGGATAAAATATGGTTTTAAATTAAATAAAAGATTACATATATACATACAGACATATATACATATGTATGTTGAAAACTATGGGATATGTATTTTTTATATCAGTTCAGAGGTTTCTAATTGATATCGATTTTCAAAAAAATTAACTCGACTACCTTTGGCTACACATCTCTAAAACAAAAGTTTGAAACTACGAATGCACAGTGGCCGACAAAATTGGATACATAATTTAAATTTTTTAGTAAATTTGGTATAACTTTTTTTTTTATTAGAGATAATCAAGTACAGTGAAATTCCCCATAACTGGACACCCACCGTTGCAGTATTTTTGTCCGGTTATGGGAGATGTCCGCTTATGGGAGAGGAACAAAAAAATTTTATTGAATTTGTTGAACAAATTTACGGTTATCTCTGAAGTGGCGCTTTGATCTTCAAATTGTAATTCATTATTATTATATTCAGTTAATAAACTTTGATCGATTTTCAAAAATTCAACAAAACCAGCGAACCAGAATGAACGAAAAAGTCCAACTCTACTCAACATTTCTGACATAAATGTGTAGGTATTTTAGCATTATTAGGGGAACCACCGAATTCGTTGCTTTCAAAACAAAAACGAATTAGAATTTGTAAAAAAAAGGAAGTAGTAAAAATTTAATAAAATTCTTATTTAATTCTGTCCGTTTAAAAGAGATATTTTGATCAAAATGACACAGAATATAGTGTCCGCATCCAGTTATTGGAGCGTCCGGCTATCGGAATTGATTTTGTATGGAAAAGTTAATGAAATGTCAGTGTCGCCGAAATACATATATGTCCGGTTATAGGAGCTGTCCGGTTATAGGGGCTGTTCGTAATGGGAAATTTCACTGTAATTATTTTAACACTGTATACTTTGAACTATCTTTTTAAATTAATAATGTTAATTTATATAAAAAAGTTTTTTAATTCTCTATTGTTTGAACATAATTAAGAGATCAAAAAAAAAAAAATAAAATTAAGAAAATTACACAAAAACAGTAATTGCCATAAGTTTTTATAGGAAGGCATAAACTTTTGTATGAAATTTTCAAGATCATAATACTTTGGACGGTTTTGCCTGTAATCCTATTTCAGTAAGATTTGATATAATAATTTATCCATACATTTTCATTACTAATAAAATAGAATTACATATTCCCAAAATTTCAATTTACCAAAGTTGACAGCCTTATCACCGAAGCCCTTATATGGTATTGGACAGATTCCGCTATGTGCAAATGTATGGCGTGTGACTAAAATTAAATGTTTACACATTTTAAGTGCAACAACCAGCAAAATGTAACAAATTAATTAGGAATTTGAGTTCTTCTGCTGAATATTTTTTCTTATTTTCCTTTAATTTTATCTTCACTTTTCATTCTTTTTGTTTTACTTTTATACTGCTTTGTCAAAATAAAAATGCGTAAAACACGACAAGGGTATGTACATATGTATGTACATATGTAGAAACTTTTAGTGGTCATATACTTACAGACACAACAAAAAAAAAACAATAATTAGTCGGGTGGTCAGACGTTTGGGCGGATTACCCTGAATACCGAAACAACAAAAATAATTACAACATATGAGAAAAACAAAAACAGCGCCCACCTCCCACTCCACCACTTCAACAAATCTGAAACGACCACACAACTGCCAACCTACACACACATGCTATGGCACACACAACAATGATCAATTATGCCAGCGAACACCTAGCGCTCCTCCATGCAATTAAGTGATGGCTTTTCTTGAACAAATATAAAGATGCAACGCTTTTAACTTACATCACTTTATCCGTTGCTATAAAATCTGCTCCTAGATCCATTAAATCATTTATTTTTATTGAAAACTTATGAAAAAATTAGTAACCTGGAGTAAATATTTTTTTCTGTTCACTTAATCACTGATGCGTCGCTGCAAGAAAACGAATTTTGAAATTTTTTCACTGATGACTGCTTTTAATTTTTGCATTTGTTTTTCACTTTACACTTTATTTAAAGATATATTAATTAATCCTCACTTTTTCCACTTTGCTTAATTTTATTAAATTATGAAAGTAATGAAAAATTTTCAATTTAATTGAAGTCGAGTCTGTGATATGAGCCACAAAATGTTATACATATGTGTGAGCGCAAAATGTCAAAAGGTGACATTAAAAGTGCCAGTAGTGTTTTACATTGACCCGTCGTGCAAAAGTAATGATGAGAAAACGGAAATGTAATGAAAACAATTTTTAAATCCATTATAAGTATTCCATATACATATGTGTAGAGGTTAATTATACTGAACAGGCACCTACTAAACGGAACTTTACATATTTTTTATTTTTGATGTTCAACTTTTATAAACTTTCGTAACTTTTAATACAGCACCCTAACTAACCTCCCAAAAAACCACTAAGAGCTGTGGATCTACATTAACCGTTTGCTTACATGCTAAGAAAAAATTTTGTATGAAAAATTAGACGGCGATATAATCGCCGCTTAAATATTAGCCGTAATTTTTTTGACGCGATTACCCGCTAAAAAAAATTTTTATATGAGAAATTAGTCGGCGATAGAATCGTCGCTTAAATGTTAATCGTGCAAATAAGAGTCAGATCATTCACAATTGGGCTGTTTATATTGAGATTTGGCAGCACAGTCTCACAAAGTCTCTGATTTTTAATGGAGAAAGTTCCATCTCTAAACGTCAACAGGCCAAAAAATAAATACTTACGTTCAAAAGTAAATTTAAAAAGATTAAACCAAAATATAAAACTGAAATGGCGGAAGAACAATGTTATCATAAGAAATGTTTCATTTTGTATTTATTTTTCATTATATTCCTATTAGCAAACATTGTTAACAAATTTTGTATTTGTCACTCTCTAATTCCCATACGATTTATGTAACAAAAAATAAAACACATCGCGCAAAGTTGCGCATTTGCACAACTGTGCAAACCTGCGCGTATATTACTATTTTCAAAAATTTTTAAATTCATTTTAAACAGAAATCGATCAACTATTGAATTGGCTACATGCACAGTTCCATGATAATTGGGGGATGAGGCTTATAAGTGTGAACGAGAAAGTAAATAAGTAATAGATTGGAATAAGTGCGACCTAAAATGTATGGTAACACGACTGTCAAATGTGACAGTTAAAATTGTTTTATGTGAAAAGTGGTCAGAATTGCATATCGTGAAAAATTCCTTTTCGTATTCTCAGCATTCCCAGTTTTACAGCAAAAAGTAAGTATTCACTGCAGTCCTAAATTAATTTTTTCGAACTAATGTAATTATACAATAGCAGATATTTTGGCGGAAGCTCTGTGCAAATGGGAAAGCGGAGGAACCAGACTCTGATCGAATCGAGTGACACAGGGTCGGCATCCGATTTGGAATCGGAATTACTCTCGCTTGCAAAAAAGCGCAAAAAGCCTGAACATGATTCTGCTAGAAACGCTGCGGTATCTGGGTCGGATACTGAGTCGGATTGGGACAGTAAGAAGCCTAGTCCGCCTATAATTGCAACAAAAAAGAAACGCATTAAAAAGGCTAGAGAAATATCGGACACAAACTGGGATGACTCTTCCGACGATGAGGTTGAGGAACAGAAAATTCAGAAGGAATCAGGAAATGCGGTATCCGAGGATGGAGAGTTGTCTGATAGCGACAAAGAGACTCAGGAACCTACTAAAAATAACACAGAAGTAACTCACTCATCATCGCAGTCGGAAACTTCATCAAGCTCCGACTCAGAGTTTGATGACGGCTACGATGAGAATCTGATGGGAGATGAGGATGACCGAAAGCGACTCAATGGTCTTTCAGAGAAGGAACGTGAAACAGAGATTTTCAAACGTATCGAACAACGCGATATCATGCGAACGCGTTGGGAGATAGAACGCAAATTAAAGTTGGCTCGTAAAGGTGAAATAGGCTTAGGTGTAAAAGTAGGACACAAAAAAATAAAAAAGATTGTTCCGAAAAAAGCCACTGTAAAGAGTCCTAACTCAGTAAGTTCACCTGTAGATGAGTCATATTCGAAAGTTATTGAAGATAACGCTGTGACACAACAGAACGTTGTTGATGATTTAGCACCAGCTTCTGAGAAAACTTTCTCTCCAGATAATTATCATGAGCACCAAGATTATTTCGATCACAAGGAACGCTCCAAAGAACGGAAAAAGAATGTCGAAATGAACCGCACTGATGACAAACGCAGTAATGCAATGGCATTACTTAAGGCAAAGAGAGAAGGAAAAGCTAAAAGGGAAGAAGAGGAAGCAAAACGACAGGCAGAGAAGGAGCGCGACGAAGAAAAGGAAGAGTTGAAGGGCGTATCTGCTGGCAAATCTGCGGTCAAGCTTAAGGCATCTGAAATATATTCAGATGATTCAGGTAGCAGCGAATCGGAGGATGAAAAACAATCTGAAAAGCGATCACGTTCCGAAAGTAGTAGTAAAAGCTCTACCGAATCTGAAGACGAAGAAAAGGATGCATCTAGCCCAGTTTTGATACAAAATCGTGATGAACTGAACAAGTTAAGGCTTTCTCGTTTCAAAATGGAACGATTTGTAAACTTACCTATATTTGAGCGCACCGTAATTAATTGTTTTGTACGTATTAGTATTGGTAACAACGGACAAAAACCAGTTTATCGTGTTGCTGAAATTGTTGGTGTGGTTGAAACTGCTAAAATTTACTCATTGGGAAAGACGCGAACTAATCGGGGATTGCGTTTACGACATGGCTCTCAGGAGCGAGTATTTAGACTTGAGTTTATTTCAAATCAGGAATTTACAGAAAACGAGTTCGTAAAGTGGCGTGAGATATGCAGTCAGCAAAATGTTGTAATGCCAACTCTAGATTTAATTGAAAGAAAACAACGTGAAATAAAAGATGCGTTAAACTATGAATATAAAGATGAAGATGTTGACAAACTAGTTGAGGAGAAAAACCGATTCCGCAATCGTCCAACAAATTACGCTATGCGCAAAACTTGTCTAATGAAGGAACGCGATGCTGCAATGCTTCGTGGTGATTACGATATAGCACAAAACTTGAATCGGGAAATAGAAGAACTTGAAAGTCGAGCTTCCGAACTCGATAAGAAACGCTCTAGCAGTATAAGTCTGATATCTTATATAAATGACCGCAACAGAAAACGAAATGTAGAAGATGCTGAAAAAGCTATTATGGAAGAGGTACGTGCAAACAGGGGGTTAAAAATATCAGATCCATTTACAAGACGTATAACCCAACCTCGCATGGGATTTAAGTCAATTGGAAAAGATGAGGAGTTGCCAGTGCAATCGTTAGCTGTTCCTTCGACATCTAACAAAAAGATATCAGAAGACATTTCGCCATCTATTTCCCGAAAAAAGGATGACAAAGATCATAGTTTATATTCACTACACGACTTTGATATCGATTTAGATGTGTCTTTACCAGTCAACTCTGTCAATGTCGTCCCAAAACCGATATCGAAAGCAAGTGAAACAGCTCCAAAACGATCACTCAATCTAGAGGATTACAAGAAGAAACGCGGTTTAATATAGTTATTCAGCTAAATACGTTCAGGCATAGCGTAATAAACGTATTAAACATTTTTGAAAATTACTCTGTATGATGCAGGTAAAAATAATAATAAATATGCCAAGAACAAAAATGTTTATTAGATGATTTATTTGAAATCAACCAAGCAATAAACTTCACCACCTTCAAATTTTTGATAAAGTTTGTAGGTTCCCAGTTGGAAAAGGGATTAAAATTGGATACAAGTCGAGTAATCTCCATATTACTGTGAGCTCCATGTATTTTGTGAGTTATCTTATATTGCTCCAATACTCTTAGTTAATTTTTGTAATAAAAAATTTAGTTGAACAGAGATTCAAACAGACAAAGTTAGAAATTCATCGAACTCTTCTCAACGCTATGAGGCAGATAAAATAAATGTATTGTAAATAAAATTAATGAAGAATAATTTTAACTACTCCTTTATTACTCTAAGCGGATAAAAATATTTTGCTCCTTTGCATTCGTAGTTGTATTTCTTTTTTATATCCGTCTGGGCTTATATTCAATCGAGTAAACAGGGAGAGGTTTCTAGATGTAACGACGCTTCCCGAGAAATAAAGTTTAGTACTGAAAAGAGTATTTATAATAATAGAATAAAATCATTTTTGTCATATCCAGGCGTGAGGTTAAGAAGGTCTTGAAGACAAGTGTGCGTTAAAAGTGATATCAACTTATATTTTTGTTATCCAATCATAATTCTATTTAGTTGATTTGTATTCTAGATATCAGATAGTCAAACTTTCTTAAATTTTACTTTTTGATATTTTCAATAAAATTTTTCCTATTCGAAATATGAACAGAATTCAATGCTTAACTTGGGACTCAACTACATAAATTTGTATAAATCTTATGTCTACTGCAACAGTGAAGTCAGTTCCGCTGTAAGACTAAGAAACTTTATTAACCAACAGAGCTCTGCTACACAATTTGCAAGGGTTCGTCAACAATTGTTCTTGCGAATTTCGAATATTTGTTCCAGAACGATCTCAAATGTGAAATTGCTCACTAGATTCCGATAAGATCCGATTTCCATTCCAATTAAACGTCGAAAATGGAAACCATCAACTGAATTCTGTCGATAAGCATTGGATTAGAATTCTCAGGGCAGCAGAAAACGGTTTGCTAGAACAGGAAATACGTAGATCGGTGATATATTGGAGAGAAATAAAGGCACTCTAAATGCCCTATGCTTCGTGAGGACAAGAGATAAAGTAAATAGAAATCAGCTACGCAAATTCCTCAAAAGTGAAATAACTTCTAATATGCCATGGTATCTCAAGGTCCTGACATGATGGAAAAAAATTAAAGTGACTTCATGTTAAGCGCAGAAAAATCTTTGAGACTACCTGGTCTGCTCTCGGTGAAAAGTTTGTGTGACTGTAAAATTGTTTTTAAAGGCTTATTGACAATATTTATGTGAATAAAGTCCACATAAAGGGTAACCGAGCTATGGTATTTCAAATCTTAATAATGTTTGCTTTTAATTTTTTGTTGTGAGTAATTTTGTTAATATTTAGGTGGAAATCTGGTAGGCATGCAGTTTTGTAGGCGAATCTTAGTGGTATACCTTTTTGTAATTTATACTTTTATAATTTTAGTTACGGTATGTTTTAAAAAATTCAGATAATAATCTTCTTTTTTTCAGAATTATTTCTGTAGTTTACAAATTACACAATTACAAAGACGCAAAATCGCAGAACATGCCATTTTTTTGAGAAATGTTTTTCCCTTTTTCCATACAACAGACGATATATGAAGATACCAGATTTAAATTCAGCGTAAAAAATAGGATGTAAAAAAAATGATAAAATATAAATTAGATTGTATGCATGGTACATGGATTGTATGTACAATTATATTTGCTGAGTAGCAGGTTCTTGTCATATAATATAATTACATAAGTAGATATTACTGATATATCAATTTACTGCCCTTACTACTAGATAGTCGATTGCATTGATTCATTATGTAGCAATTTATTGCATTGAATAATTGCAATATAAAACTATGTATGTTAACAAATAAAATATTGTCATTCAATATAGGTATAGGATATAGGACAGCATTTACTTTGCTTTGATTTGATGGATTGTTCAATAAGTTAACAGACTTACTCCGCAAAACTAACGGCTACCTATTTATTGGTAGAAACTATATGCGATATTATTCTTAGGGCAAAATACAGAATACATTTCTAAAATCGAAAAATAAAATTATTTTTAAAATTTAATGTGTAATGTGGTTTAAAGAAAATTATCACAGGGGACACTGTGGACGTTACAATAATTATTTTTCCTCTGGAGCCAATAAATCGATTATCGTGAAAATCGCTTCCTATAATTTTTGCTTGCTCGTTTTTTTTTTCTCCAGCTGGTACTCTGTACCGCAGTGAAAAAATACTCTTTATGAGCTCTTATGTCTAAATATTAGCTACGTTCCCGTACAATAATGCATTAGTCCAGCTCAGCTACGAAATGTTTTTCAATCTTCGATCCTGTCAACGACAATGAAGCTTAAAATCTTCGAGTCAAATTTGAAGGTAGTGCTTCTATGCGGCTGTGAGAAATGGTTAACCACCAGTACTTTGATACACAATTTTAAAAAAGGAGTATTCGCGGCGGTCCTATATCAGCGTGGAACAATCGCTAGAACCACTAAATAAGTAAACATAAGAAACGTTGGAAAGAATTGAAAGCACTCGGTAATGACCGTACACGATGGAAGTTTTGTTGAGGCCTTATGTGCCGGGAGGAGATAAGGCACATAATAGGATGCTATAGGGTAGTTTTTCGAGGTTTGGTTTTAAATAGGAAACACTGTTTCTATTCAAATTATGTGTACTCAGAAGGTTTTGCCATTTAACCATGTAAAAGTTGACAGCCCTCGTGTTATTTCGCAAATAAGTACATACTCAATTGCTCAAGTGCGACCTTCAGACTGCGTAAAATAGGCACTATGTCCAATATAAAATTTAAATGCTAAAGGGCATAAAATTATCTAGCTCATTGTCAAAAATCAGGTTATTTGGAACTTTTATTTCAATTCGAAAGTAACTTAACTTAAAAATAACTGCAGTTGGAACAGATTTTTAATCAAATTCCAGTTTATCGTTACATTAAGGCTATTACAAATTTTCGCCGAATATTTTTTTTTACAGCTGACTTGAATGTAAATTATGAAAATTCAAATGAACGTCAGTAAAACTTTAATGATTCAAATCGATATCTAGTTCCGTGTTGTCGACAAACCCCTAATGTTATGATACGAAAGAATGACGATGGATTGCAGAATAGGGAGCATTGGTATTGATTTGAAAAATCTATTAGTAATAAAAGTATATAAAGAAAACCAAATTATAGTAATTTAAGTGTTATAGAAGAAATTTCCTCATTAAAGTATCAAAATGCCTATTTTGTCGGGTGAACATGGAGTAAAATATTGCACACGATAAACAAAATTTTAATTTCCATGCTTTAATGTCATCTGTACCGTGTTCACGAGCTACGTTTAATAAAAAGCTCTCAATGCTCTATGTCCTAGTAACTAAATTTCGGAAATTTAGTTCAGATAATTTTGAAGAGTTAATATTAAGCTTAATATCAGACAATTTCAATACATTTCGGCATGTTCTACTTCCCACTTGAAGTGAAACGAAATCACATAAATTTATATAAAATTTGCATGAGTTACACTCAAAAGTGAAATGCAGAAACTGCCTAATGAAAAAGCAGAACAGGTACTTTAACTTGAGTTAATAAGGTACCATGTAATTTTTTCTCAATTTCTTTTGTAATCCAAATGTAGACGAGAAGTTTGTGAACACCTCAAGAATTGTCCCAGCCACGTTGTTTTATTTTAAAAAATAAACAAATTTTGATTTTGTACCATTTTAACTTCATTCGCCTTCAATTAATGTGCGATATGCAATTAAATATTTTAGCTTCCAAGCTGAATCTTACAAACTAGCCACTTCCTTAGTATTGTCTCACAGACGGAAATCTAATTTGGCGAGATAATAAATATTTAAACCAAATTTCCTACTCATCGAACTTCAGCTTCTTAAATTGCTAACTACAATGATAAAAGAAGTTATAACATGTTAAATATATAAAATTGTTCTCATTTATTCTCCTCTACATTTACATTTCTAAATTTTTCAGAAACTTTCTATAAATTTTAGTACAAGCGCTGTGGTGGTCCCATAGAAGACTTAATATGCAGGGAACGCACATTCTGCCAGTTCTTCTTCAGCAGCGAAACCAAGAAATTGATTGACAAATGTATGTTTTGCACCAACTCATCGGGTTTCATATCAACGTGTCCAACTGCAACTGACAAGCACAGTACTTTCTTCATCTGGAATTTGATGGTAGACTTAACTTCTTCAATTTTGCCCATCATCGATTCCTGATGAGACAAAAGACCAGGGAACTTGCCAGCTTTGTTCAAGCCAGGTCCTAACAGACGTGGTATCTGTTTAATCAGTGATTCAGAAGCCAAGAAAGCGTCATACGATTTGGCTAGTTTCTTCACCAATTTTTTGTTCTTGTTTAGTTTTTTCAAAGCTTCAGCATCCATGCATTCAACATTGTAAGCTTTAGCTTCATCACAATGCTGTTGATCACCAAGGACACATACCTTCATTTTGGGACGAGGAATGTGCTTCAATCTGTTTGGAGTAGAGAAAAAATGACGCATATAAAATATTGGCAATAGAGAAGTTTATCTTCTTTTTACACATCAGTAATTACAAAGTCAACATGAAAAAAAAAATGCTCCGAAGTTTTGCAATACTAGGATATATGTATGTTTCTATTTTCAAATATTTTCGGTGAATTAAAATTAATTTATGGATTCTGTGCCATTAAGGTAAAGGATATTTAATGGGGAGGCCAGAATTTGATTTGATTTATTGAATTAAAATGTTAGAATTTCCTTCAGAATCAGTTGTGTTCTCGTTCTCTCCTAACCATTTTTACTGTCACCTAATTGAAAGCTATTACCTCATTTTAAGGCCTATATCATTGTAATCTCTGTAATATATTGATTCTTTATCCATGCGGTTTATTGTATTATCCTAACAAATAGTTAAGAAAAATTTATTTAGAATAGTGATAAAATCAATACGCAGTAAATGCAATTACTACAAAAGGAAAAGGTTTGAAAATATTTCAAAAATAGTACACATTGATCTTAAAACAAATTCTTGATCTCATACTTCTAAAGTTCCCTTGCTGGAAATACCTCAGTAAAACAATATTTCACGAAAAAAGTAAGGGACGATTCTAGCTTCCACGGTCCAAAATATTGATTGATTTTTGTTGAACTCGATAAACAAATGACATCAAAAAAATTATATTCTACAGTTTCGAAAACTACAACCCACATCTCTTTTCGCAGTGAGGTCAAATAAAACTTACAGCAACCAACCATGGTAGCGTTCGTTTCGCTTTTCCTCTCTAAAAAGCTTAAAAACTAAACGTCGGTCTCATAAGACCTACTCAATTTGATTTTAAGACCCTGAGTGAAGGTCCGTCAAGAGTGGTTTCAAGTTCACCACTTACTTGACTGCCTATTGCCAATTTCCAATGAAAACCCCTTCCGGAAAAGGTTAGTTTCGTGGATAATCAGCTTAGGTATTCAACATACTTGACGGTGCCGGAGAAACGCTTATCCTTTTGGGGATCATAATTCTTCAAACCGATTTGTAATTCCACCGTTTCCAAAAATCCGCGCTTCTTCTTGCTTGAGAATTCCAAAAGGCCATTGACGCCTTCATAGAGCGTATCACGTGAGACTTTCGATCTGTAAGCAAAAGTAAAATCAGTTTTAATAACTTGGTCGAGAGCACATATACAAATAGTTAGTTTTCCAAATTGTTTAAAATCTATGCTGCAATTTCACTCTGAAATAAGCTAAAAAGCTACATATGCATAAGTTTCATTTTTACTTTAGCAATCATTTCCAAACTAATGCGGATATTGATTGCTCCAAATAGCTGGTTTATGATTGCAAATTTATAAAAATTGCTATGAAAGCAAAAAGAGTCATTATTGAAGATAGTTTTTTATTAAAAAATTAATTTTAATTCAAAAAGATTCTTAATATTTTTAAAAATTTAATTATGACAACTTACGCCATGACTGCACCAAATGATGGTCTTTTTGTGAAAGAACGACATCGACAATTTTTCCTAATCAAGTTGGCAGCATTTGATATGACAGCTGACAATTCCCATTGTAAGCGCTCTCTGTGAACTGAATGAAAAACTTCGTGGATTGGAAAATAACCTCGTTTAGGGCAAATGATAATGTGTTGAATAGGCTGATAGCCTTTGTAGCTAGTGCCTTTCTTGTAAATAAATATATAGAATTGGGACGGGGTCGGGAAAGCGTTAACGATTACTCACTTTCAAAAACTATAACATACTTGATGCTATGAAATTGAACAGAATTGCGGCGTACGATTGGTAACCTGCTGACCAGTACCCGTCTATTTACACTTATGCGTTGCACAGAATTGGGACGGAGTCGGGAAAGCGTCAACGATTACTCGCTTTCAAAATTTATAACACACTTGATGCTATGAAATTGAACTGAATTGCGGCGTTCGACTAGTAGCTAGCCTACCGACGGATATCCGTCGATTTAGATTTAATTCTAACTTTTTTGACAGCAGATTTCCGTTGCCGCTCTTCCGACTCCGTCCTAATTCTGTTCAACGCATTAATTATATTATTTTTGACAGCGAGTAATCGTTGCCGCTTTTCCGACCCCGTCCCAATTCAGTTCAACGCATTAATCGTTTAGTCAACGTTTACACAAAAAAATTCTGTGAAAGAAATTCTTGTCTAATCTCTTATGTGCTTTGTGCAGTGTCAATTTTGTACTCACTATTAACGTATAGGAAAAATTTGGATAATATCGCACGTCCCACTTGTGTTTAACTTGTAAGGCTCGGTTCACACGAGCGATTTTTCAACGCGCGCTAGCTAACGCGGATTTCAGCATAACAAAAAATTATACGATTCTTGTGGTAGGTGGTGGTATACCGATAACAAGATCTTACAATTAGTTCGATAAATTTCATATACGTTGAGAACAGCAGTGTGAGAATAATCAACGGTAGAGATAATAAATAAAGTAAACTAGAAACAGTTGTTTTTCACTCTTAATTTTATTTCGGGTTGGAAAGTCGAGGTACAGCAAAGCTCAACTCTTAACCAATTTTTAGGTAATTTGAACTTCTGAAACAGCTGGGCTTAAAACTTCTCTGTCTAAAATCCAAAGTATTACTGTAGAAGATATCGATTTTGCCCGTTAATCTAAATGGAGTCGAGTATTACACAATGATCAAATGTTGCAGAATAGGTTCTTGAGTTATTGCATAAGTAAATCTTTCATCAATCACATCGATCGAACACATCGATCAGTGAATTAAAAAAGAGGACTGTTCTTGAGCGAAGAAAGACTGCTCATTGGATCTTAGATTAGCAATGTGTGAAATTTTGCAGAACTTGTCTCGTTGCAAATGTTATTTGAAAGACTGTTGCTTTTTAATTGTAAAGTGTAACATTCCCTGGACCCAAGTTGGATCGCAATATGTTGCGCTTCAGTGCTTATTTTCAGCACTTGAACAGTATTTCTAAATGCATTTGGAAATAAATAAATCGGCAATTAATTCAGAAGAATATTAACCAATTGCGCCACTAAATGCGTAATGATTGATCAAAATTTATTGTTATCCTTCAAAGTTGAATGGCCAATAATATACTGTCCCACTTTCCGCTTCCTCTAATCGCTCTTGTAAATTCTGAATGAATATCAATACTTAATGACGCATTCTGAACAAGTAATTTTCCTGAAGTCAGGTAAGTTGTTTTTTTATTTCATCATATCAATAAACAATTGGTAGTAAATACTATAAAAATAAATCAAAAGTTTTGCTGATGATGTTTTTCAACAACAACAGTTTACCTTGGCACAAAAATAAATGTAAATAATTGAAAATATGGAGAAAATGCATCATACAATATTTACCCTCTGTACGAGTCAAGTAAGTTTACTTTTGCATTAATCCTCGTATCAAGAAAAATTTAATGTAAATACCAGCGAGTTTTCAAAACAAACAAAATAATGGATATTGCGCAATAAAATTAATCTATGATTTCAAATGGCAAAGGCTCTAAAAAGCGATCATATAAATCATAAATTGAAACTATCAAAATATTGATGTGGAAATATATTTTTTATATTAAGTACTACACGCTTCAAAAAAAGATTTTAATTTTTCTACCTTTCTCAAACTATGTATTTGTTTTTCTTAAAATTTTTAAACATAAATTTAAATTTTTCATCTGTTGTTTGATTGACCTTAATGTATTTTACTGACTTTTATCCAATAGATACATTTTTCAAAGTAAAAACCATGATTTAACTGATTATATCATGGTAAAAACTATTTTTTTTTTTAACTAAGCTGAAAACTTATAAAAAAGACGGTTTTGCTGGCTAAAAATTTGCTAGCCTAAGTTTTTAGGAGCGAGGTATTGATTTTTAGAGTGGTTTTTAGAAAAAAATTAACTGCTAGGGGGGCTTTAAGACAAAAATCTGTGAAATTTACACTTCTTGCATACTGTAACAACACCAGTAACCATTACGTAGTTGCTCAAAGCCCGTGTAGATCTAATCCACATTAACGGATGCAAATACTTATTAATAGATTAATGGCATTTTTTATTTCTAATACAAGCTACTAATCATTTCCATTGCAATATATTTTATAGTTCTCAAGATATTAAATGCAAACTCAAAGGCTTAGAATGTAAGGGGACGTCCATAAATGACGTGAGTCAGAAAAATTGGGGAGGGGGTCCGGCAAAATCTAACCAAATCTCGCCAAAGGAGTGGGGGGTCAATGAAAATCTCACGTCAACTTTTTAAATCTTCTTTCTTCTCGTAATTTACTGAAAAACTGTAGTACCTATATAAAAGACATCAGTGTTAGCACTTAGGCATATAGCTGCATGAAGCAAACTACATGCACATACTTATGAATTAAATTTAATGATGTATCTAAAAATAGTTTAAGTCTTACTAGAGTTTGGTCTCGTCAGATCTCACCAAATTACCCAGAAGAGGAGCAGGGGTTCTGAATTTTCAAAAAGACGCCTAACGTAATTTATGGACGTCCCCAATCACAAGAAGATCTGCGAAATTGTTGATCTTGAATCCAAGGATAATCAATATCGATAGTCACGCTTTAAAAAACTATTTTTTTTCTTCAGCATATTGGTCTCATATTGAAGATTTTTGGATAAAAAAATTATGATTGGAAAAACAAAACTAAGTATATATTAACTTTCCTTCATCTAAAAATATATGGTATAACAAACTTGTAAGCAAACTTGGAGCCATATCTTTATTTTTTCTTAAGTTCTTACTATTTGATTACTCCGAATGTTATGTACGAGTATTGGTTCAGAGTTTTAAGATTTTTATTTCTATGTAAGATGCTACGTCTCTTACGTTCGTTGAAATTATATCACTCCTAATTAATAATTTTTCTAATGGTAAAAAAATGTTTGAAATCGGTTCGGTTGTTTCTGTGCCCAATCACAGCTAACGAAATAGTTCTAAATATTCAAAATCAAATTGCTTTGCAAATTTTAAATTAAAATGTTTTTTAAAATCCGTATTGGTATTTAGAAAACCACACTTTAGCTAGAAATAAGCCGAAAAAACCTTTATAATTTAGAACTGTTTTTAAATCCCGAGATCCCACGAGATCACGTAAATGTTGATGAACTTTAGCTGATCTTACGCAGATTTTACTTTTTATTTTTTATTTAATTTGCACTTTAAGTCATAGATTATTTTTATAGATAGAATTTGAAATAAACAAATAGACGGGTGCGTGTGCCATCTTAATCTGTTCAATGGAAATATTGAATAAAAACAATATTTTTTGAATCAAAAGTAGACAGAATCGGCAGTTTTCGATTATTTTTTAACATCTTTTACCATGTTTTGACTATTTCAACATTTTTTCTTTTTAACTTTTTTCATGAGAGATTTTTTCAACATCTCATCACGACTTTTTAAATTTTTTCGGGTTCTCAACTTCTTTCAAATTTTTTCAAGATTTCCAATATCTACATTAGGGTGATTCAAATTTTTTTTTATTTCAAACAGGTTTAATAGTAGCAGGTACACGATAGAAGAATTCTGGTGCAATTTGAGCTCATAAAATTAATATTTACTGGTGGCTCATCGAGATTTTTTGTTTTCCATACGATTCGTATGGGAAGAAAGGGTTTGCTAGATTTTTGTCTCTATGTCTCATGAAAAAAATCTTTCAGAAGCAAGACCTAGCCCATCGGAAAGAGCATAAAATTTTCTACAAATAACTTGTAAGGAGAGTT
Source organism: Meiosimyza platycephala (assembly GCA_963662105.1). Taxonomy (NCBI): domain Eukaryota; kingdom Metazoa; phylum Arthropoda; class Insecta; order Diptera; family Lauxaniidae; genus Meiosimyza; species Meiosimyza platycephala. The sequence continues at coordinate 98,983,678 of OY759208.1, read as the reverse complement.
CATAATATTAATATTTACTGGTGGCTCAGCTTTTTAATTTTCCATACGATTTATATGGGAAAGTATGCCTTATTAGACAGTTTCGAGTAAATCTCGTAAAAAAAGTATCACACGAACGAGACTAACTCCATCGGAAAGAACATAAAGTTTTTTACAAAAAAAAAAAAAAACAACAACAACAAAAAACCAAAATAAACAAAAAAAATTGTTTTTTCTCATTCTTCGAAATGAAAGCTAATAAACTAACGAAATATTACCTCCACGAAAAAATAATATGAAACTTTTTTCTAGAAAATTTTATGCTATTTCGAATGGGCTAGTTCTCGTATCTGAAATATTTTTTTTTCACGAGGTATAGAGACAAATATCTAGTAAGCCATTTCTTCCCATACAAATCGTATGGAAAACGAAAAAGCTCGATGAGCCACCAGTAAATATTAATTTTATGAGCTCAAATTTTTTCAACATTATACATATTTTATCGACTTTCTCAGCCTTTTTCAACTGGTTCAACATTTTTCAACTTTTCCATCTTTTTTTGAGTTTTTCAACCTCTTTGTAGTTTTTTAAACATTTTCCATACTTTTTGGACCTTGTCAGGAATTTTCATCTGTTGCAACACAACTTTTAAATACGATATAATGATGCTTTGACACCTAATGCTGACACCTTTTCTAAATTTGATACTTAACCCTAGGTGGTTCAACCAGGTCTGTGCAGACCTTTTGCATATAAATGTGTGTATAACTTTTTGTTTTGCGTGTTAGAGACGAATCCGTCGATGACTTCCTAGAAGCGGCTACGGAGAATCTCTTTTCCTAGCATTTAACATATTTACACACACTTTTGGGACACCTGTCTATACAAATCCTATATAGGTCCAGTTAGCGCTAAAAAATCACTGAACCTCGTAGGATTAAGCAAAACGCACTCCAACATGTCGTATGAGTAATGCTAACATTGATTTTTCATTTATTTTTCAAATGTACTTTCTAAACAAACAAAAAACGCTAAGCCCAGCAAATACAAATAAAACCTACCAATAGTGATGTTTACATTGCACCTTAACTTCATGATGCGTGCGCACGTGTTTTTTCGTTTTTGTTTTGTTTACATTTTGTTTTTGTGTTTTGCTACTGCGTACGACCTCTTGTTTTTATTGTTGTTGTTCTTACTTATTTTTCTTTTAGTACCATAAGCCGCTTAAGAAAATATAAACAACAAAATGTAAACCACCGACCGGCTCAATTACATACATTGCTGACATACCCAACTGCGATGTTATACGAATAGCGATAAATAACAAATGTTTACGAGTATTTATACATACATATGTATGTATTAGTAAGAATGACACTCCACTTTAGCAACATTTACAGCAACATTTTTTAATGTGGCAGAAAGTGTAAAAACCCATACGATACGGTACTTTTTATAAATATTGGACCTTACCTTTGTACCAATTTATCCTAAAAATCTGGCTGGGAATGTTACTAAATTTGAGCATCATTCTTGTATCGAAGGTGTATAATAAAAAATATAATTCATCGTATTCGTTGTTGTTGTGGGTGAAAATAATGCTGTCAGTTTTGTCTGGGAAAATAATTTCAAGAAGTCTTCGACTTGGTAGCTCCAGACACCAAGTAGAAGCCTACGGTTGTACTCAAAATACTGATAGGATCGACTAAATGGACTACATTTGGCATTACTTGCAAATGAAGCGTAATAAATTGTTTATTGTGGCGTTCTCATTCTTTGACCTCAGGAGCCAATCTTAAAGTACAGACTTTCAAACAATAAATAGATATAATTTTTTGATGAGGAATGTTGGCGGTCAATTGAACTCTTAACTACAACTTTATCGAAGATAGTAAAAAAAAAATATTGATTGCTTGTGAAAAAAAATCGAACGACTTTTTTTTAGTAAATTTAAAAATTTTTGTAAAGTACATTCGCCCTCTAAAAAGTACATTCCATGTATCGATTTTCATGAACCCAAATGCCATCACTGATTTCGAAATTGTGATATATTGGCAATGGCATCAGCGATATGTTGCAGACACAAGCCTTTATGTAAATTAGTTATATAGCAACTGCATTACGTCTATACTCTGTAACTCATGAACAGTTTATTTGAATTTAAAATGACCAGTAATGGCATTTTTGGGCTTTGTGGAAATGTGCTGAATCAAGACTTGGAATGTACTTTTTAGAGGGCATATGTACTTTTTTTTATTTCAAATGGACATCTTAATTTACTAATACATAATATTAACATAAATTTACAAAAAGAAAAAGATCATTCGAATTTGTGTACGCATATTTCAGCAACGTCCAAATGTCCTGAAAATGCCTTTCGAACAAATGACGCTCTCTCGATATTTTTAAATGTTCATCAGATACAAAGGCACTAAAACAAAAATGTTCAGCGTGCAGTGGTGTACCTGTAAAATTTGCTGCGCAGAGCGAAGAACACTATTCTGGCGCCCCCTGCCTAAGTCTGGCGCCCATGTCTTGGAAAAATACAAATTTGAAAAAGGTCTTTTGAACTTTCTGTGTACATGTTTTATCAAATCGCATTGAAATTTAATTAAATTTTCAAGTTCTGATCAAATTTTTAATTTCTTATTAGATATTTACGAATCTCAATGAATTCCGAGTTTTGTTTTGGTGCTCCCCAAGCCCTTGCGCCAAGGTTGACGGCCTCATTCGTTCCCCTATTTACCTCACTCCTACCGTGTTTCTTTATTTGGTTAATTTGTTTAAACATTCACATATTTAAAAATTATTTTTATTAAACTCTTGCAGCTGTATTAATAAAGCACATACTACATGGTTCAAAAAGTCCCGGGAAAAATGATGAAAACACAATCAAAATAGGCATCAGTTTCAAACTCGACCTCTTTATTTGAGGGAAAGAGGTTTATCCCTGGAGCCATCTTTTCAAGTTTGGAAACAGCTAATAGTCGCTGGGAGCCAAGTCTGGAGAATACAGTGGGTGGGGCAGTGATTCGTATCAGAGTTCGTTCAATTTTGCCATTTGCTCTGAGCGATGTCGCTACATTATCATTGTGAAACAGGACTTTTTTTTTGCAAACACAGCACCCATCGCGCACACATCTTTTTCATTTCCATATGCTCATCCAAAATTTTGAAAATAATGCCGATCGACGACTTCATTATGTCTGCTAGCTCTCTCACTTTCACGATCAGATGGATTTTCTTGATGTTTTCTGAAGTGGTAGCCTCATTTGGCCGGCCAAACTGCAAAACTGGTGCTCGTACGACCCATTTTAAATTCAGCAAACCATCTGTGAGGGGACATCCATTAATTACGAGAGTTAAAATAGTGGATAGGGGGTCCGGCCAAAACTCACCAAGGGTGGGAGGGGGTCAAGAAAAACCTACCTTTTTAATGCGTAGAATTTACATTAAAAATTATAATTTAAATCTCACGGGAGGAAGGGTTGTTCCGCCAGATCTCACCAAGGGGAGGGGGGTTCCGAATTTTTAAAAAGCCACCTCACGTAATTAATGGACATCCCCTAAACAGTCGTTTTCGACGGAGCAGATGTGCTGTAATGTTTTTGGAGCCATTCCAATATTTGCTTCTTGCTTTTTTCCGATTACAAAGCAATGTTTTATCAAAATGCGAAATTCACTTTTTTTCATTGTTTACGAAATACCAAAAGTACCGTCACTCATTCAGCGATAACTTCAAAACTACTAGATGAAACGTCATCAAAATTTGACATTCCTCTTTAAAAAGTTGCCACTTCCGAAAAATTATATCGATTTCAGAGTGGTGGTGCCATCCCACCAAAATTCCCGAGACTTTTTGAACCATTTAGTAAATTTGATCAGTCTTACAACGGCGGGCTGAGTAAAATTGTGATTATAAACATTAAATAGAGGTTTTGTAACTAGTTATCAGTGCATTATTCTTATGTATTTAAAAAAAAATCCTTTGCGTGGTAGGTTTTTTTCCAAACCCGGAATATCGTTCTCTATATCTATATACATACATATGTATGTACTTCTTTGCTACGTTCATTATAACACATCGCAAAATCGGAAGTAATGCAATCAAATTAGAGCACCGTCTTCGGTTTTGTCGGTGTATGAAGTCGTAATTTTTTTTCTCGTTTTTCGAAGCAAAATGTGTCTTCCAGCTAATCAGTCGCACAACACGGTTGTTATTGTTTTTAGATTGTTGTGATTTATGTCAACTCTTTTGAAAAAGAAATCAGCGTAAGGTTTCTAAAGTGTCCATTTGGTAATCGTGAACAAAAATTTTAGTGGTATGAAAAAATTTTTGTTGTATGAAAATAAAAACTTTTTCTTTTCCAATTTGAATAATAGGCACTATATACCAAAAACGTAAATACCCTGGGCAGTTCTCTTTATCTTTTGAACTCTTAGAGAGACGTTCAGTAATTACGTGATGTGTTTTTTTTTGTAAATTTTGTCCACCGCCTCCACCTTGGTGAAATCTCTCACGTGCGACTTACCACATAATTTTTAAATAATTTTATTTCATATCTATATGATACATTCATGTGTTTTGCTTCATACTACTAAATAACTATGCGTTAATACTGATGTTTTCAACCCACTCGGCATGTAAGGTTTCAGAAAGTTTCAGAAACAGTATCTATCGCATCAGAAAGGTTTTATATGAAATAGTATTACAAATGGAATAGAAATCTTTCTGATATATTTCAAATATAATGTTTCACATGCAATCATTCTCAATTGTTTTTTGAAAGGTACTAGATTTGCTGTTTACTGAATTCTCGTAATGAAATCTAAATAATTTTTTTATAATTCTCTGTTTGATCCCATGTTAAGTATAATTTATTATCATTTACAAACTAAGAAACGTCGCAAAAAATAACTGCATATTAAGTATCAACGCAAATGGTGATTCGGGTCAAATGAAACAGCGTAAGTAGTGTAGAATAAAAAAAAATACCATGCCCCTTAACTTTACAAGATTTCTATAACGTTTTAGAAGCATTTCAAATGAAATCAAAAGGCAGACATTGATAGATTGTAGAAAGCTTTCTGAAATAGAAATGAAAAATTTCTGAAGCGTAACTGAAACTTTGTAAGATTTCATGTGAGAGATTTCTGAAAGGTTTACGAAAGGTTACATTCCGAGTTGGTATGTACTACATTTTTTCCGCGAAAATTATGTGTGACAAGGCGAAACAAGTGTGCCAGCCAGGTGTGATTTTGTGATACAAAATGTTATTTGTCATAATTGATATTTTCTGAAATAAAAATTTGACATGATCACCTTTGCCTCCCCCTTGGCGAGATTTATCCGGACACCCTCCCTATTTTCAATTCACGTAATTATAAAAACTCAGTAACATAATTATAAAAACTCGCACATACATACATCTTCAAATCCTACAGCATGTTGCTAAGTACATGTGAAACATGTTGCTAAGTTGCTAAATATAAATGATTCACTCTTCAATAAAAATAAAAATTCGAACACATGCAGAGAAATAAATAAATAACGGCGGAAAAAATCACAAAATAAATCATAACATAAACGTTTTTTTTTTGTTGCTTTCGTCGATGTTTTTTTTTTTATTTTTATTTCACTATTTGCGCTGCTTTTGACCAAAATCCAAACAAAATACACATAAACAACACTAGGTACAGAGCGCTGTAGCAACAAACTGAGCAACATTTTGGAAAACCAAGCGAACGACAAAACGAGTTGGTCGGTCGGTCGTCGCCGCGTACACTTGGACGAGATACAAAATTTAGTTTCGCACGAAACGTTGAAGTGACAAGATACAAAAAAGCGAAAAATAATACATCAAATTTATAATAAATTCAAAAGAACTTAAATAAAAACAGTAAATTTGTATCTTGAAGCTTCTCCAAAGCTAGAACACATACTGAATTCAAAGAAAATAAGAAGAATATCGCTGAATTCTTAGTTTAAAGTAAAACTCTTCTGTAAAGAATATTATCGGTGCAATTCGAATCCAAACGCTTTTTTGACCTATCAGTTGCAAGTTTCTACAATTGCATAGCAGTGCATCTTTAAGATACAAGTGTTGTACATTAAGAAAGAAAAATTCGCTTTTTTCGTGTCTGTTAAAAAGTAAATCTGCTAAAAAAATAAAACCGGAAATTCTGACTAATAACGTGCGTTACGTATCTATATAAAAGGAACTAAAATAAAATCAGTGCAATTAAAAAAAATTCTTTCATTCATTGAAGTAACATCTTGTGCAAATAGTATCGTTAAAATAATAAATACGTGAAACGTATTTTATTCAGTTTGCTGGACTTTCCTGTTGTATGCGTACAATTTATTTTATTGTGCATTTTTTTTTGTCGGCATCTAATTCCGGCACTGACTCTGTGTTATTTTCAAGTTCTAAAATTGTTCAGTGTTTATTTTTAAAAATTTCGCAAGCGGTTTGAAGTTTTCTTCCTCAAGTTGCCAGTAGCATAGCCGAAAAGTTTTGAGGGAATCATACAATTTTTGTGTGATTTCAAAACTAAATTATTAAAATAATTTTTTTGCTTAACTTTTGGTAAGTTTTATTTTAGATTGCGTCAATTAAGGAATAAAAAAACATTGCATATTAATATGATTCGCCAAACGTATTTTATTGTCTTAAAAATTTAAAACCACAAAATAACCTCTATGGTTTGAATTCGCTTTTATCTTTCAAAATAAATTTATTTTTTATATTTTTTAGTACAGCATGGAGAATTTTGCTAACCTAAATTTGAAAGATTACAATTTGCACATTATGGTCATTTTCTTCTTCGTACTTTTGTGCTCTATTTCAAAAACTTTTTCTATAACCTTCCAAATGTTATATTGCTGATTTCATTGCGAATATTGGTTTTCCGTTAGAGAATGATCGCTGGTTTATTGAAACGCACCAGTGCTCTTTTTAATAGACCCTAGGCTTAAACAGTCGCAAGTGATTAAGTCCAGCGAACACGGCTAATATTTTCCTTATGAATTATATTACTTAAAATATGCGGAATTCTATTGGAGCCACAGTTGTGGATGGCTCCGTCTTAAAAAAACTATCCTAAATTTTACAATATTGAGCAAAATATTATACACACATGAAACAATTTATTTGTACATATCAAAATTTGCTAATAATTAACAAATTTTAGATTTGATATAGGCGATATAAATATTTGATATAAGCTAACTTATCACACATATCACCGAATCGAATGATAGTATTAGATTATTCATATATATGGTAATAATTACCTAATAAATACCAAATACTACCAAATGTGCTGAAAGTTTATTCATTGCAATTTTTGTACTTTTTAAAGCGCGTATATTCGCACTTTGAAAAAATTACAATTGTACTAAAAGCGCCTTCACTGTTGTGTAATTTTCTATACAGCTTCTACTGCAATTTTGTTTCGAATCCTTAATGAACTGAAAATGTCGCAAAAGGAGCGGTAGTTTTTGTTCGAAAAAAAAAAATACATATAACCTCCTTTAAAGATATACATAGCTATCTTATTTGCGTTTTCTTTCAAAAAAATACCTATTCAATTGACAGAATATGTAAGTATATATACATATTCAACATACATATGGCGAATTCCATTTGAAATTTTTGGACGAAAAATAAAAACCGATATTTACCACGGGAATTTGTTGTTCAACATCTTGCGATGACCCACCTAAATTTTCACGCCAATCGCTTGCGCCAAACCCGAGATATCCCTTGAACAGACTATCGGGTAGAACGATTTTCCACTTTTTCCATGATTTTCAGGCGTGAATATCTCGAAATGGGTGCATTTTCTTGACTTGATGAATAGGAGATAACTTGTTTCTTGTTTCCTGAAAAATATTTTCCTCGGGGATAAAATAAAATTTTGCGCATGCGCAGTATGATTTTTTTGTCAATTACATTTGTTTTTTTAGTTTTCATATCGTGGGCCCCAAAATTATTTCTCTCATCCGATCCCAAAATGTTCGCCGAAGTGTCCTTTGGTAGTCACAAAATTTTCAGAATCGAGACTTTTATACTTCTCTCAGGAGCTCGATATGAGTAATGAAAAAACTCGATTTTAATAAAATTTGCTTGTTAATTTTTATTTTTGTAATAAATGAATATACAGTGAGATAGGAAAAGAGAAAAGCCATATTGAATATACATTTTTGCATAAAGTCCGACGCTTAATGAAATACAGATAGATAAAGAAAGAGCAAGATTATGATGTCGAGATTGTCAATAGTACTAAATTATTTGAATACTGTCAAATGGAAAGGGACCATGCGATGGAATAGGCGCGCCGGTTTTTATTTTTCGTCCAAAAATTTCACATGGAATGCCCCATACATGTATTTTTTCTGAGCTCAGTGCTTGTTTAATATATAGTCAAACATTTTTTTTTGATTCCAATTTTTTGACTATTTTTGACATTTTTCAATTTTTGTTTGGTATGTGTTACCCACTTTGCGAATTTTCGACATTACTTTATACATTTTTATAGTTACATAACGAAATATCATCAAGCTCATACATAACAGCACGAGTGCTTGTACTCAACAACTTTTTTGTAGTTTTCGAATACGCTGTGTGAGTGATTTCATTAAATCCAATCAAAACAATAAGTGAGAGGAAATCAAATAAAAACTTATAATGAATGTGTCGTTATCACACTTTTAAAAGAGGGTATCAAAAGAAGTGGGTAGATTTGCCCAATTTGTTCAATAGCGATTACTTCATTACTATGATCTTCGATGAAGTCATAGGTTGTAATGTATACAATACATCTTGAAGTACTCATATCTTTTACCATATTAAAACGTGTGGAATGCGCAGTTGGCATGTGATTGCTTAGGCAACATTATAAATAACATATCTTGTTGCTGATTGAGATATTAGCCATTGTTCATTATATCTGCACTATTTGTAAAATTCCAAAAAAACTAAAAAAATCCGAGCAATATGTGCTCTTTTTCTAACTATGGTATTACTCCAAATTTTGTGTAAAATTTCCCTATTATGGGTTAATGTTGCTCCTTTGAAATTAAAAAAAAGTTTTCTTTAATTAAGTTACCATAGGGGACGTCCATTAATTACGTGAGCTAAAATAGGGGGGAGGGGTTCTGGCAAAATCTCACCAAGGGGGGGAGGGGGTCAAGGAAAACCTCACGTCAACTTTTTAATGCATAGAATTTACATTAAAAATTTATATTTAATCTCACGGGAGGGGGGGGGGGCGGGGTCCCGCCAGATCTCACCACAGCTCACCAAGGGTAGGGGGGGTCAGAATTTTCAAAAAAACACCTCACGTAATTAATGGACTTCCCCATAACTAAAAATACAAAACTTTCATTATTTGAAGAATAAATTTATTGTACTTAAGGAAACAAATTTCCTTAAAGAAATAAAGTGAGCATTTAATTTTTAAAATTTGCTTAAAACAAATTTTATCTTTACTGCTGTCGGAGAACTTTATCCTCAGCGTAGGTATAATTTATTTAAAAGATATATAATTACAAACATACATATATGTAAATATGTAATTATTATTTACATAAACTTATATGGCATGAGCAGCTTAGAATATCGCTCAGATAAGTGGGGGCGAGTGATGTTTGTTTGCTTAAATTAAACGTGGCAAATAGCTGAACTAGCCTGCATGCTTTTCAATTGCTAAAATTGTTCGTACCGAGCTTTAAAGTTTGCATTCTTTACAAAAATTTCCTTAAAAATATACTTCTTTTGAGGAAACTAAGTAATCTTAAAAAAAGTTTGCTTAATATAACATTTCCTAACTTTAAAAGTATATTTACTTCAAATGTTTTTTTTTATTTCTTCAAACTTAACCTGTGTTTATGGAAGGGTTTTAATTTACCCTCATTCAAAGGACTTATTGGCTTAGTGCAAGAGAAAATTCCTTAAAATGAGGAAAAATTACTAGTATTAAAGAAAATTATTGTACTAAAAGAGAGGAAGTTATTTCCTTGAATACAGTTCGGTATTTTTTATTCACTGTTGCTTATTTTTTGTTTAAATTTTTGTAAGGATTTTGATCAAAAAATCACTATTCTTTTACCGAAAACTATAAGTAGATTACTCTCGTAGAAATTAGTGAATCATTTTTCACGAACTATGCCATATTTGTAACCTCTTATAAAATTGTCGAAGAATATTTTTAAATTGCCAATTTTAAACGTCAAACCCTCGATGTCGATGAGACAAAAATTAAACAGCCCAAAAATCCGTTGATGTAGATCAAGTTAAATTGGAGCATCTCAGTAAAATTTAATTTTACAAACTTAGACCTCTGACAAGCTGAACATGGGGTAATCACTATTTTTTTAAGTCTCACCATTTCTAGTCTAAAATTTCTTCTCGGAAATAAGCACTGACATTTTTTTTGTTTATCTACAGTCTCAATATGAACGCATTGTGTCCCAAGAAAAAAAAAATGCACAAGAGTCAACGCAAAATATTGTTAGCAAGAGTTGAGTTTTCATCAAATGTTTAACGATGTCAAAAATATCACTTTCGAAAAGGTGTTGCGATTCAACGCGGCATTCTTAACTTCTATAAAAGATTTTTTTTTTAAATTTAAGATTCATACAAAGGGTCGCGTTAGTACCCTTTACATAGTTCGAATTTGTTTCATGAATACAACAAAACTTACTTGAAAAAGGTATAGGGTAAGGTGGGGAAAAGAAGAATTTTTTCGCACAATTAAACATGTAAGTTATTAGCTCGATCTATATTGAATCTATTAAGGTAATTAGGCTCATTATTTTCTTAACAGAAGATGTTTATTATTACGATGCAAAAAGAAAGTACGTTTATACCGCTTTGCCTCTCGGGTGGGGTAAAGCGGTATACGTAGTGCAATACCACTCTGCCGCCATGACCTATGTAAACATACAGACTATCGAAACAAAAATTTATCAACATAAACAAATCGTTGTCAATAAAAATGAATGTCATTAATATATACTACGATATTTTTAAATTATTCATATGAAATGAATTTACTTAAGTCGAAAATCCTCGAATCTTACATCGACTGAACTTCGTGGATCTCGAAAACGGAAGGTCGAAATGTCGCTATAACCTGGCAGTTACAAGAGCACTACTCAAAAACAATTTCTTTATAATTAGATTAAATGGCGTTATAATGCAAGGATAAATATACCCTTTGTACCGCTTTGCCCCGCCTTCTCCTACATCTGTAGTGTATGCAACAGAAAAATTACCCATATTCATAGACAATTTAAGAACAACTTTTATAACAAGCTACAGCTTTTGAACACATAAAGGCTGTTGCTGACTTTAAGCCTGACTCTAACAGTAACTCTTTATTTATTTTAAATAAAATTTTATGTATCATACATTTCTTGCAGTTGTTGTTTTTTTATTATTGTTATTGTCTCTGCCATCCTCGGTTGATATTGATAAATTGCATTTGACACACCTTAACCCAAGAACCTTGGTCACAGCAATTTATGCAATTAATTAAATTGTCCAACACTTTAACCTTGTAGCACACAACACACACACAAAATAGGTCAGGTTAAAAACAAAAAGGAGGCAATATTTTATCCTGAAAAAACACACACACACTTGCAGTACACACAAATTGAAAACTAATGCTCCAACCTGTTGCTGCTGCAGGAAGTTTTTTAATCAATTTAAATGCTCGAAAGTGTAAGCATTTTGTACTTGATGCTGTTAATTGAAATTTAATGAAATCAATTAGGATGTTGACATTGCATAAATTGATGTTGTTACAAAATTCATTGAACTCAAAAGACCTATGTATTTTGAAGGCTACATGATAAACTATTGATTTCGCTTCTAACAATTGCAATTCATCTAAAAAAACAACATGTGAAACGGAATAATAGTCGTCTCATCATAAAGACTAACATCCTTGGATGCTAAACAAAAGGATATAAAACAGAATGGGGTTAGGTCACTAAAAAATAAAACATAGTACATACACACACACAATCAACGATGTGTTTTCTATAGAAAATTAATTTTTTTTGCCAACTCAACGTTGATTGCATGCAGGGAATTACATTCATAAAAGATTTCTTTCAGTGCTACTCGTATGAAACCATAAAACATAGTTTGAATATGTAGCGTTAGAACGTAGCATATGCTTGTTGAATATCTGATAGAAGTGCATACATCCTTGTAGCGCATTAACATTAATTTCTAGGAAGTGGTGGTCGTCATATCATAGCAAAAATACTCGATACATTTTTCTGATACTGAAGCGTGATATAAGAAAAGCACAAAAATGAAAAATTAATTTTTGTCTAAAATTGTTGGGAAAATACTTAGGTCTGTGTTAATGATCGCTCAAAAGCAAATGATGAACTTTCGTCCAACAACTACCTCGAATAAAAAAGCAAAATACTGCCCATATTATTAGATCCAATATGGGAGGAGTGATTTTTCAAAAACGCTTATTTCCACTTATGACCTTAAACAACCTAAAAACGCTACTGCCGTTATCATGCTAAAATGTATTCTCTAGTTGATAATTTATTACAAAGAAGACATATTTCCTCGTAATTAAAAATCGTAGTTTCATACAAAGCGACACATTTCCATTCAATTTTTGTTTGTACTAAAAGACATAGGTATTTCCTATAGTCGCTGAAGAAAACTTTATTATGGTTTATATACCGTTGGAGATCCCAAATACTACGATTGTAACGAACTTGACTGTGGTGACTTAAGAGTATAATCTGTTGTATAATAATAATATTTTACACCAAAAGGGCACATTTCCAAATTTTTTTTCCCCAATAAATACAAATATGTTAGAATAAAAGCTTTAAGCGTAACACTAGAGATATTAAAAAAAAATTTCTACTAAAAGTCCTTAAGGATTTTTTCTCATTACTGAAATTTCGTTTAACATGGAAATATGCCCCTTTGAAAAATCACTCCTCATGTAATAGTACAGACATTACAAGTAAAATATTTTGAGTAATGAAAAATAATATCTTTTCATGTACAAAATAATTTCGGATACGTTTTTTATAATTGAAACATTCTTAAGTAATGGCAAATAATTATGATTTCCTTGGTTAAAAATGTTTTCCTATATATTTTGTACAAAGGAAATATTTTGAGTAATGAAAATAATAATATGATCACTTCCAAAAACTTTTCTAGCTTTGGATGGTTTTGTATTACCAACAATCGATCAAATCTCGCCCAAAATATTTTACTTTCATGATAGTGCTTTCCAGTAATATTTTTAGGGACGTGGTGCTTATATTTGACGACCTTTTCATCGCCCAACAATGTTTTTAAATCAAAAATAAAATATTCCTGTTGGTGCCGAACTTTTTTCGGCAACCTCGGAAATAATAAAATTTTTTTTTCCTTTTGTGTACAATTTTTGATTTATTTTGGGCCTTATCTCATACGTCATATTGAAATTTTCAAATCTTATGGTTGTATATATACTTATATTAATAAATCTAAGTAAGTGACGTAACGATATATATGAAAGATACTTCAACAGCACATAGGTATAATAACTAAGCATTGTTCGATGGTGTTGAATGTGCCAACGATTCATATGTCATTTGCCACTAAACCTTTGAATGTTGGATAATATGTCGGGACCAAATTGTTAGTGTGTCAGTTTCAATATAGGCATGGAGGCAACGGAAATGAAATGTAAAAAATAAGAAAAATGGTGAAAAAAACTAACGATGTTGATGTAAAGCCATCAGTGGTGTCAATCAATAAACTACTTTATGCTTCATCAGCTGTAAAGGATATATGACACGAATGCAAGGACACGAAGCAATACAAATATCATAGCAAGTTGGTGAAGTGAAAATTGCGCATTCATGTGCTAGTTGGGCTCTTATGTGGACAAAAAGCTTATAATGGAATAATGTTTTCAGCCACATGTTTATGTGCAAAGCGCAAAGAAAAAAAAAAGATGAATGTAAACTGAAAAATTGAAAAATAAATGCAACTAAATTTGATGTCGACACGTGTTAATCCAAATGACGTACAATCGACCTCAAATTGCATCTCCCTGGATTTATTATGCTATTAACCGACCATTCTGTGAAAATTATGGCAACGTTGCAATTACATCACTTGCATTCTTTCTGTCGTTAAAGATTTTAATTGGTGTTTTAATTAAAAACTTAAACGAAAGTGTTCGCTACGCTTTATGTAAAGTTCAAAAGTCAGAGGTTAATATGGTTTTATTTAAATTGCTTTTTGTTTTAACAAAAAAAAAAAATGGATAAGTTAAACAACAAGAACGAAATGCGATGACAAGTTCTTGTTAGTCATAGAGATGTGGTAGTGAAAAATTTTTGGAAACTAACATTATATTGATGTCGGTCTTAACAGAACAAAACGTTTCCATTGCTAAACTAATTAACCGATTTTGATGAAATTTTGTACAGAAAGAGATCAAATCCTAAGGAAAAGTAAGTGGATGGTGCCATGCCCTTAGCAGGAAAAAGCCTTTTCATTGCTAAACAAATGAACTGATTTGGATGAAATTTGGTACATACAATATATTGATCTTTGAGGAAAGGTATTTGTTTTTGAGTGGGTTGCGCCAAATTTGTTATATTGATATGTATATAGATCTCTAAAGAAGGGATGGAGATAGGTATAGGACGACATGATGTCATGATTTTTAATTTTGTGAGCGATGAGAAAAAATAGCTTTTTTTACATCATGTTTTTAATACCAAAAAGTATTTTTTGTTTTGTCACTATAATGGTACAACTGGACGAACTCTAGTAGGATCGAAAATAAATCAAATGTGATTCACATGATAGTCAGTGATTTTATATAACCATAATTCTTAACGTTTTTTTTCTCTTGTTTCCAAATTGACTTTGTGAAGGAATCGAGACTTATCACAGTATGAAAATCTTGTAAAAAGTGTAACCTATCATATTGATGTATAACCTATGTAAGCCTCTGAACAAAATTGTAGACAGTTTCTATATATGAATTGACCATACGAAAACTAACAAAATATTTTTGGAATGCTGTTATACATGGAACTGGTATACTCTGAGCTATTTTTGTGTAAAATATGCGTTAAAGAAATAATAGCTGAACTATAATTTGAAGGTTCAATATATTGTACCATATAAAAAGAAACAAACATTCCTTCAGTGAAGTAAAATAAAAGATAAAAAAAGTTATATTTTTGAATAGATTCAAATTGGCGCAAATCGGAAGACTTAAAATGCTTAAATGAAAATAAAAGGACAAATCCATAAAGTATATATAAATTAAAATGCTTAGTTATCAAACCATGAATCAGCAAT
Organism: Meiosimyza platycephala; assembly: GCA_963662105.1. Lineage (NCBI taxonomy): Eukaryota > Metazoa > Arthropoda > Insecta > Diptera > Lauxaniidae > Meiosimyza > Meiosimyza platycephala. The sequence goes on along the minus strand of OY759208.1, from coordinate 98,968,325 downwards.
GAATATGTTCGTTTAACATACTTTATGTACGTATATAATATACCAATTAATCCCTTTTATAGCATTTCCTTAACAATATTCATGACCTTATAGAGAGTGCACTGATGAAACAACATAACTCCAAAAACTTCACATCAATGTTTTTCATATATTACAGGATGAAAAATTAAACACTGGTTCAACAAACTGCATTAAAAAAATCTGACGAATTTTAAATGATTTGTATATATATATCAACGATTCTTATGAAAATAGTTTTTTTTTTTCAAATGTTTGCTAAAAAAAAATTTTTGGACTACCTCATCTATATGACTAATTTAGACTTTCTGTCGAAATTACAAATTATAATTTAAAAAACAGTTTTGTTCTCTCCATTCTAATATATGTACTAAGGATAGTTAGCATCTTTGATTACTGAGCCAATACTTGTAGTACGGGCATTATAACAAAGCACTTCAGTTTTATAATCCCTTCGAAAATGTACCAGATATTCATATTTTATAGCCAATACAGAATTCAGATATATGTGACAAAATGTTCATCCTACGCTTTGACTCCTTTTCAGCCATTGATAAGCTTTTATATAGAATATTAAAAGTTTATATCCCTGGCAATTACAACACCCCCTAAGAATTGAAATTTAAAATCATTTCTCTTTGATGCAGGTAAGAAAGAAAAATTTTGTTATAAATAAATTATATATGAATTTCAAGATATGTTCGAAATATTATTTGTAAATGGGTTTAATTATTTTTAAATCAATTTAATTTCCAAGAGACGAAAAGACTTTAATATTTAGGAAAATTTACTTTTGAAATAAAAATCTTCAATTTATTGTTATTTAAGCCATAATAAAAATGTTGAAAGCGATGTCATTGACATTGTTTTGTATTTAACTATGGCAAATAAGGGAGTATTTTTAACTAATCAACAAAGTTAATCAAAAATGTATAAGTACGCGTAGTTTGCTTTAGAACTTGTCTAGTAATTTTACGAATTGTACAAGGACAAAATATGTGCTAGATACTGAATATATAAAATTTATTACTGTAATAAATATTATTGTTATTTATAGCTTTTGACCTAAGTTCTTTTATTGATAAATCGATTACTCTTCATCCAAATACACATTTCGAATCAAATATGTCAGATTCTATAATGCACAATTTTATTTTAAAAGAAATGACATGTCATAAGTAAGTAATATCATAAATATATACAGTCGACAGCATATGATACAATAAATTTTAGAAATATTACAAATACTTAACAAATAGCTTGTCTCCTAAACAGTTTTATAATCCGTTTGACATGTGTTGCCAGTAGGGAATCAAGCACTTAGTGATTTACCAAAAATTTTAAAATGCTATATTGCACAGGAAGCCCTAGTAGCGAATAAAGATTTAATAACTCCTTTACAAAGGCAATATATTATATTTATAAATTCTTAATAGGGGCTAATATGAACCATTTGGTATATGAAGTATAAAGTCATGTATAAAAGTATCTTTCTGAGGTCTTTATAAGACACCTTACAAAGACTTGAAAAATATTGCTTTTTTTAATAATACTTCATACCGTTTCGCCAGTACCCGATTTCTTTATTCCTACATGTCTATCAATTCCTATAGGGTATGTACTTACTTAACCGGATTCTTAAAAGGAAACTACGAAATCAATTTGAACACCATACTTTTATGTCACCCTATTTTTTTGCTTTTTTTTATCTGTATCTCAAAAGGTTTCAAATCTGCTGAGGAAAAACCAATAAACTTTATATATTAAATGAAATAAAATGAATATAAAGAAAATAAAATAAGAAAAACGTATTTATTTTTTATTCTTGCAGACACACCACTCACGACATCAATTGCTGTCAATTGATTCCACCGCCCGTCAAGGACACGCTGCGCAACCACACATAACAAAAGGCAACAACGCACACATTCTCGCACACACGTACGCATTCACACTTAAGTGATAAAAAAAGCCACCCACCCAGTAGGGATACTCCCTAAAAGAAAAATAGCAACACATCAAAAATGTCTACTGCAACGTGCTCACGCTTACGTCCCCTCAACTCCACCAACACACGCAGCGGCCACAGTTCCGCAGCAAACAGTGCAGCGGAAACATCGCTGACAATAAAACTCAACTCACTGGGACATATTGGTGGAGGCGGTGGCAGTAGCATTGGTTCTAGTGAATCATCAGATCCACTCGAATCAGATTGCAGTGAAGAAACAGAAGAGGATGAGGAACAACAGCAGCATCAGCTTCAACACCAAAATCAACGCCAAAGGCATGAAAATGCGTCAACACACAGAGCTGCTACAGCTACTGATGAGCAACAGGAAGATAATGCCGATGATGATGATGATAACGATGATGATGACAATGAAGCGGAAGATGATGACGACGAAGAAGAGGATGAAGATGAAGAAGAGGAAGTTGACGATGGTAATGAGACAGATGAGGATGATGAAACAGAAGAAAGTAGCAGTGTAGAGACAACAAAAGGGGTACGGAAATATCATCTGGACGATTTTCAAATCATCAAAACCGTGGGTGAGTCCAATGACAGAATTAATTAAAAAACTTTCAAGTGGTTGAACACGGCAAACAATCGCATTGCGAGAGCAGTCAAGAGAAATGTAAAAATAAAAGAAAAATCAAAGTGAAAGAAAACATAAATTTTCCGAGGAAATCATTAGCATAGTCAGGAAAAGTCAGCACAATAAAAAAAAATAACTGGAAAAACAAACAGAAATATTTGAAATCGTAGAGACTTTTTTCCCTGTCAAGTCTGATATTTGTATTGGTTGTTGTTAAATGTATGAGGCATGATACAGATTTTATTCTGACTTGAGCAGAATCAATTTACTATCCAATTCAAAGTCAATTAAAATATTTATTATGAAACTTTTGATTTTAAAATACACGCGTAATTGTTTCTGTGGTCACTTGTGCAAAAAAGTTCATACAAAATATAATAATTCTTTGTATAGGGTGGAATACGTCAACTGTAATATTTGGTCATAATTTATACCAAAAAAAAACAACCTGTAATGGTAGCAGTATATGCGGTACAGGATATTAATAGTTAATTTTTTCATGATAATCGAAATGCATTCAGCATGAAAAAATATATATAATATATAAAATATAAATATATTTTCATGACTTTTGCACATTCTCGAGATTCACATCAGATTACATTCAATTGGTTTAATCTGAAGTTATTTCCTGTTCATATAGCAATTACCTAAACTTAAAGTTAATGTGCATTTTAACCCTATCAACCCTACTGCGGCAGTACTTGAACTGAATTGATGACTTGACGCAATCAACATTGTTGCAATAATTAAATTTATTACTTTATTATAAATCTAATAGATTAAACTTTAGCTATTTATAAATTATATGTATGTACTTATTTTAATAACAACAAAATGTTATTTTAATAACAATCATGATTGAAAATATACTTCAGACAAATATTAATATAATATATTTGTTCAAGTACAGTACTCATACGAATGGTAACATTAATTGAAATTGTGCACAGAGGGATGAACGACTCTATATGAGCACTATGAGTGAACTATTAATAAATTGAATTACAAAAAAAAAAAAAATAGTTGCATCTTCACATAAAAACTCTATTGACAATAGCAATGACTTTTCATTATATTTGATGAGTTCTATAAAAAAGAAGACAACTTAACTAATAAAACGAGCTCTTTAGACAAAACAGAAAACCAGAACTTAAGCTTTTAAAAATCAGAGTTAAAAAATTAATTTTTAGAAAATTGAATTGAAAATTTTTAAAGATATCTTATAACTTAAACCCACCTGGATCAAAACTACGCTAAATAATGTATGGATTTAAGCAACATTTCAAGACCATCAATTTCAATACTAAACGACTTGTGTCGTGTTCCTGAAGAAATGGTTTTCACAATATAAAGGAGCTTATCACAAATCGCATCACATATTTTTTGAAATGATGAATTAAGATTTTGGTTTCGGTTCTTACGTTCGTCAGGTAAAAATATCTTTTGTTTAGCAAATATCTTAAAACTTAACTAAAAGATTTATCGAATAATAATAGCATTTTAAAAAATGAATAAGTAAATAGACTTTTCTTTGTAAAGAATTGATTGATTCAGGGCATTTGCTCAACGTGATACTTCAATTTTTCAGCAAAAGGATAAAAACCGTTCCCTTAACAAACCGTGGTCGTGGCTTTAAAAATTATTTCAATTTAAACAAATATCAAAGGAGAAACTAAAATTTGCACATAAATCAGAGACGCAAAAGCAAAATGATATTCATTTTGGCGTTGAGTGCCCCATATACCAGAAAGCCAGAAAAGTAAAATAAAAATAATATAAATGATCGAAAAAATATAATAATTAGTTAGTTTTGGACAACAAAATCTGGACGGTATTAGTTTTATCTACATAGATACTCGTATATCCTTAATAATATGCACCTTAAGTGCTTAAAAACGTCTGCCTTCAAAAAAATCAGTGCTAGAATAGTCTGTCTATTCTCTATATTTTTGTTTTTTTATAAGTCAAAGGCTAAATTGGTTCATCCTAGCACGCCTCGGATAAACTAGTTTGGCATAAGAAAACCAGTTTATCCTAAAAACTAGTTTGGCCGGTAACATATAGTACATAGATACTCGTCTGCCTTTTCTATATTTATGTTTTTTACCAGTCAGCTATTTTTTTTACATGTTTTATTACTCGTATTGCAACATTTAAATGCGGCAATAACTAAGTGACAGAGGTTGTTTCTCTCGTTTCTTATGACGTAACCTTATAATGATCTCAATATGCCTGACGATAAAACCACTTAGGTTTGTATCTATCAAAAAAAAATTTTAAGAATAGCCGTGTCTTTTTTGACGCGGATAGATCGCCGCTTAAATATTAATCGTGTAAATAAGCGCTGGATCATTCACAATTGGGCTGTTTATTATGAGATTTGGCAGCACAGTCTCACAAAGTCTCTGATTTTTAGTCGAGAAAGTTCCATCTCTAAACGTCAACAGGCAAAAAAAATAGATACTTACGTTCAAAAGTAAATTTATAAAGTTAAAACCAAAATATAAAACTAAAATAGCGGAAAAAAAAAATTTTATTAAACGCTTATGTTCAATTTTAAGTTTTTTTGGATTTAATTCAATTGTCATTTCTTGTTTGACATTTGTTTCACGGGAGTGCTGCCAAATTTGATTAACGAAAAAATTAAGCGGCGAAAGCCGTTTTTTTGCTACTGATTTAGCTATCTTATAGCCGCGTCAAAAAAAACACGGCTAATATCGAATTACTCTTAAACGCATTTAATACACAGACTTTTTTTTACAGTTTCAAATGGCTCTCAATTGCCAACTTAGTGGCTGAGATTGTTCGTATTATTTATATTAGGAAGAACTTTCTGATTTTCAACCTCTATCACACAATAAAATCATATAGAAATTTAGGTTCCCTAGCTATAACTTTGACTATTCAGTCAAAGTTATAGCATTCGCATATATTTTTTATAGTGTCATTCATCTCTCAACATTCTAGATATAAATAAATTTATATGAAAATTCCATGCTAAAGAAATTCCTCCTCATAAATGCTCCCAAAATATGCGATACCCAATTTGAATTATTAACTTTTTATATTATACATATAAATTTTTAAACCTACATCTCTCAAACTGTACACATTTTTTTCTATTATTGTGGCTTCCTATAAATGCATTCACAATTACAACATATTGAGCTTTTATTAAGAAATTTCATTATTGAGTTCTTGAATTCAATAATGAAATTGAAATTGAAAGCTTCTGTTCTGTTCTGTTGTTTTCATATTAGTTTTTCATGAAAAATAATATTTGTTTCTTTAGTTCACTATACCATGCAACAACACAATGTATTAATAATTTTTTGTGTGGGTATATATTGATATAAATTTTTTCTATAAACAACAAATGCAAACAATACACAGGGATGTTGTCGACATTTATCAATGAAACAAGTTTTGCCCATAAGCTCAAATTGTATTGCAATTATCAGTTAAACCTTATTGACTTAGGTTGACTTGCGTTCATGTGGCTTAAAAGTTGTAACATTTTTTAATAGTGCAGTGCATATACCATAAACGAATTAATTATTTGTTAATTTTAATTCTTCCGTTGAGCCTTTTTCAGTTGATTTTTGCAATAATCATAAATTTTAATTAAACTTTAGCGCCATTAAAGTTGACGTTATTAGATGTAAAATTAACTTGTGCAGCTCTCTGACTTTTTGCAAATTAGTCAGTTCATTAAATTGCATAGTAAATTAAATTTCATTGCAATTTGCTATAAAATTTAAATTTAATTTTGAATTTCGATAAATATGTATGTTCGTATATATTAAATAAATGAGTTTTCATTTTTATTTTAATTAGGCCAATAAAATTGGTTTTCGCTTTTGTGCGATGAGATCATTAAAATTAGATAAAGTCAAATGGTGTTTGATATATTTTTATTATTTTAAAAAAATAAATACTAAAGCAAAGTGTGAAAATTTATTTAATTTTTTAATTTCTCATTAAATATTATTTTTAGCAAAAAATCTTCCGAAATATACCAATTTAATTGTCTGTTGCTAAGTATGTATGTTTGATCCCTGTAAAAATTGTATAGACTACAATCGTGCTATAACTCCTGTAGGAGCGTATGACCCGAACAAAATTTCTATAGCTATTACGATACTGGCTTGTTGCTTTATGGCAGTTCGGTCCGATTTTTGAAATCCCTTATCTATCATTATGGGTCTTCCACTGCATCTACATCCCTGCGGTTTCCACTAAAGCTCTGATCGACAGGTATTTTCCCGATTCGACTTGCTTTTTTCACATTGATCCCTCGATTTTATTTTGATTGTGATTGAGGATAACTTTGGAGGATAAGTAAGTCCCAAGCCAATCCATAGGAAGTCTCTGTTCTTTCCAAATGATTTCGAAAAGATGAAGAACTAGTTGGGATTAACTCTTATTACTTCAACTGGGATCTTGTCGTAACCAGATGCTTTGTGAAGCTTAAGCTGTGGAATGAGCAGTTTTATTTCTTCAATGGAAGACGACAGACTGGAAATACGCAACGTATTTGCTAGTGGTGTTATGTGATGAAAGTTCGGTTGTATTATATTTTGATTCTTTTTTGTATTATTGTGAGGCTTCAGTGTGCTGGTGAAGTATTTATATCGTCTGGCTGTGTATCTAAAATTATTAATATTAGCTGTATTTCATTCGCCATGTCGCTATTTATGTGCAAATAAATCGACCAAATTTTCAGCTTGCCTACTCGCTGTTTATACGAGTACACGTTGTTCTTTCTTCTTTTTTTGCCATCTGATGTTTTAAACAAATGTTTTCCGTGGCATAGGTCTTCTATTCATTTCAAAATTCACAATAGACGAAAAAAAATCTGCTAGGAAGTACTGGTACTTAAGCAACTTGCTATGAATACATAGAAACTGTGATCTTATTCGTTAAGTTTGCGATTTTGTTGTTACTTTCCCACACGAGTAGATAGCTAGCAGTGGCTAGCGAATAAAAAGCGGCTATTATAGAATATCCAGTTTTCTGTATCCTGCTAAATAGCTTAAATTATACCAGCTATAACTTTTATTGAAAACTCGCCGAGCCCATATGTTACGAATTTCATTTCAAATTAAATTTTGAACCGAACTTGAGACTGGAACAGTCACAAAAATTGTGGCAGACATAAAGACAAAGTTACAGCGTTTCAAGTTGCATAAGAAAAATGGGAAATTTTTACCAATTCTCTAAAATCCAATTTTTTTTTTGCTACTCTGTGTTAAATTACCCTGAACTAAGGCATAGCATTCATAAAAATCAAAAATAGAAATCTTTATTTTTGCCTCAGTCTAATAATATATTTGGTATAAGTGCTTTTACCTGTTTGGTGAAGTACAAATCCATTTAGGGTTTTACAAAATCTTTTGTTGACCCACCCAATAACTTGGAATTCACTTAAATAGAATTAATTTTAAATGCATATTATTATCAGATGAATGTTAGCAAAAACTTAATTTACTTGCATTCATTGGTCACGTTCAGTGCACAAAATCAATTTAAATTGCTGTAAGGCTTAAGTGTTTTAAGTTTATTTTTCACGTTCTCAGGTCGTAAAAAAAACAAGCAAATACCCAACCTGTGGTGCTATAAAAGGCACAAACAAACAAAAAAAAGGCCATAACAATGTCATGAATGAAAATGTTGGTTATTATTCTGTTACGAAACATTTTTGGCAAATCAGATTTAAGGAAAATAGTAGACGGCCTTCGGTGCAACATATCAAAAGCGATATTGGCTTTAATTTATGAAACTGGTGCATATTAAAGGTATACAAAAATGTGTGGGAAATATAAATAGAATTAAAGTTCATTGACTGTTAAGGTTAAAGGTGGCAACTGAAAATTTGAAACTGCAGCAAAGTAGTTGAAGAAATTTAACTAACAAAAAGACCTGCATCATAAATAATTTTTTTCTTTATTTATTTGTGATCTTGTTATTTGAAAAGAATAGTGCGTTAGAGGTTTCTTTAAATTATTTTCGAAAAGTATTAACGAGTATCAAAAAAAATGTTTGAAGTTTCATAGATTATAAGACTGATAAGAGTCAGGTATTCGAATAGTACCGAAAAAGTTAACAGAAGTCAAAAAATGTTGAACAGTATTAACAAATTAAGTCAAAAATTTAAGTCGAAAATGTCGAATATTAACGAAAAAGTCAATGTAAGTCCACAAATGTCCAATAATGTGAAAAAGACAAAAAATGTTGAAAAATTCGAAAAACTTTGAAGAGTTCGGCAAATGTTGAAAAAATTCAAAATGCTCTAAAAGCTTAAAATTATTGAAAAGTCGAAAACGATGGAAAACTCGAAAATTATCAAAAAGTCGATATACACAGTGCGACAATTTTCCATTCAGACTTTATATCAATAAAATTCCAAGATAAATCAGGCCTAAATGCTACAAAAATGTACGAATTGTTGCAAAATGTTTAATGTTTTCGAAAATCTCAATAAATTCTTAAAATCCAATACCAGCGTATCGTGTCGTGTCAGTTAACATAATCCAGTATACATTTCCTTTCATATCCGCCAATAAAAATGACACATCAAAAATACTTAAATTAATTTATCTTTCATGATTTTCAGCCACCCGTTTCTTCATATCATGTCCAATTTTCGCTACAAATTGTGTCACATAAACATATAAAAAATTTTTATTAGCCCATTTCCCACCCATTTATCTCAAATGTCGGAAATAATAAAAAAAAAAAATGTGCAGAAGTTCAATTGATAAAAAATCAATCAGCATAACGTATTTTGTTGTTGTCAAAATTGTGGCTCGTGTCTGTCAGCCTTTATTTTGGTTTTTGATTTTTTACCTTGACACTTGTATCACTTTTTGCAATTTGGAAAATTATTTCACATATAATTAAATTTGTATGAAAATAACGACAACATAATAAAAATATAAAGTGTCAAAAACAAAACATTGCATGTCAATTGATGGCACGAAAAACTCGTCAAAAATGACACCCATCTTCAAAGTATAGTAATTTCCATATCCGCTACACCCTGATGTGGCAACATTGCGTACGTCATTGCAGTTTGGGTTGCCAACGTGTGGCGTTGCTTGTCGTTGGATGAGGAAAATAAATCAAAATGAAAATTGGCGCGCACCTTAAGACAAAATGACGTCGTCGCATGTCAATTGTTTTTATTGTATTTTACAAATTTTCAAACAATTTTCAATTATCAGATAGATGTTTTTGTATTTTTGCTTTTTTCCAAAGCAAGTAGTTGTTATTGTAGAGCGCTTGCAAACAAATTTATTGTGATTGTTTTTATTTATAATTTATTTATTCTTTTTATGTTTTTTTTTTTGTTGTTGCAATATATTTTTATTTGTTTGTCTACATATATTACGCTTAGTATATAATTTTTGTTTTTTCTAAAAATCCATTGAAAATATAAAAATTTTAAATTTTAATTTTTTCAAATTCAATGAAGTCACGTTGTCTGCGCCTGAAACAAATTTCCATGAACTTTTTTTATTTTTTTTTTTTACGAAATTTATATTTTTCTTTGTCGTTTTCTTCATCTATTTTTCGCTTATTTAATATAATTTTTTATATTATTTTTAAGTTTTATTTTCGTATTTTAAAATTCATACACATCGTGGTACATGTGTTATTTTTACTACCCACACATCATATTAAATGCGAGTATTTCAATGTGTTTGAACTAAGATTTTTATTTGTTATATTAAATAGTATAACATTTAAAAATATAAAAAAAATTATTGCGCTTCTTTGCTTCATTAAAAATGTGTACATATATTTTTTTTGTATGAATGTTTTGAATTTTTGGTTGTAGAAATTATCAGTTGAAATGACGTTGAAAAACAAAACTTTCTAGAGTACATTTTGTGCTTCTTTTTAGTATAAAAAAAAAACTATTTTTTGTTAGTAAACTCAAATAATTTAAAATTTTTAAGTTTATTGACTTTTCGTCGATGTACAAAAACACTCTTTTTAAAAATTATTTAGATATTAAGTGTTCGCTTCGTTTCACGAATTTCGCTTGGAAAAATCTCCTCTTACGCTGTGCTATATACGTTTTTTTTTTCACGCCACAATCAAATGTTGACCTTTGACTTACTAGTATGAAAAAACTTTTTGACAGCAAAATTTTCATTTAATGAAAAATAGCCAATTTCATTATTTTCCTGCATCTTTCATATAGGAAGTGCTTTTTTGGAGTTAAGATCCTAAAACTCCTGTCCCTGTGCACGCACCAAATCTTATCCAACTTCGTCAACCAGTTGCTAAGATATAAAATATTTTAATTTTTTTCATATTGGAGGCGGGGCACTGCCCATTTTTTCAATGAATCTTACTTTTGGCTCTACCTTTTATATATATACCAAGTTTTGTTCACTTGCGTCAAATAGTTGATAAGATGATGAATTTTAATTTTCTTTCACATGGCGGGGTGTGGCATCGATAAAAAAAAAATCTGACGTGCTAGAGAAAGACCACGAGACACGTATATTTTTTTTAATGTCTATTTTCAGAATATATTGAAATTTCTCATGTGTACATGTGAGCGGTGCATTTACCGTTATCCATTTGTGATACTGTTACTGAGAATTGATTCTTTTCTATGATTTTGTTAGTTAATTTTTGCACGTGGCGATATAGAAACATTCATATCTAGAGAACCACGGCTCGGCCCACTCTAAACTAAATTGCAAAATGATTGCTAAGATTTTAGTTTCTCTTTGAAAAAAAAATAAATAAAATTAAACATACCGTTTTACGAAAATTTTCAATACAATAATTAGAAAATAGACGTAAAGTACTAACTTTTATGTCCAAACGGGTTTTCTCTCTGACGTGTACATTTTGAAATACAAGCGTCCGTATTTTTAAATTTTATGATTTTCGAAAATAAGTCCTCAAAAACTTTTTCCAAAAACACGTATCGAATGTTTTTAGACAAAGTATCGAAAAAAAATTGATTTTAAGAAATCTAAATTTTGAATGTAAAAACGAGGTAGAATGACCCTTAGACGCTTTCAAACAACATACAACACATTTTTTTAACCAATGCCAAAGATCGATTTACAATATTATACATATGTGCATATGGATCATTTTATAAGGACTCGGCTAAGCTATCTACCCAAAAATTGACGCAACATAGGGGACCCTTTCTAGGTCAAATGATATTTAATAGACTCTAGTTTGTTATGGACTCTGGCGCTTTAAAAGTCCTATTTAGAGGACTATTTACGAGATTACATTTTTTAAATTGAAAAAACTAGAAACTATTTTTTTTTTTAAGTCACTGCAGTATTGATTACCCCTTTGAAAAAAAAAAATGCCTCCAATAGTTTCGCAAACTTTTCTTGGAACAACAAATTCCAACTTTGACATTTTTTTTCTCTTTGGATAGAACGCACTCCGCGAAGAACTTCATACAATCAAAACAAATGAATTTTTTCAAATTTTTGTCAAACAAAATTTAACATTAACAATTTATCCTCTACGAATATTACAGACTTTTCAGCGTCAATTTTAAAATTCTTGCCATATGAAAAAAAAAAATTAAATAATTTGAAAATTGACGCCGAAAATTTCTAAATAAATTCCAGGCTATTTCTTGTTAAAAACAAACATTTTTGGTACTATTAATTTTCATCGCAGAGTATGTTGCATCTGAGAAGAAAAAATGTCAAAGTTGCAATTTCCGAAAAATTTGTGATATGTTGTTGCATGAAAGCAAAAGTTTAAAAGAAAAATCGGTGGGTGTATCGTTTTTTAAAAGAAAAAAAAATGTAGCAGTGACATTTGGAAATTCCATTTTCTACTTATTTTTTATTTTCAAAGATTCATTTGACTTCCCACAAGTCACTCTAAGTTGCGCCAACGTATGGGTAGGTGGTTTGGCCGAGTTGTCCATGCTTCATATACAATATATTTTATTTACTTATAATGCTTATTTATAATTTCGGTACTATTAGCTTAAATTTTTCTTTTCAAACTTCTCACCATATACCTAAATTGAACAATATGGGGAATATACGAAACATAATTTGTCATTGCACAAAGCCACTTTTTTCACATAAAATTTGTTATGTTGGGTAGTAATCAAGAGAACTGGACAATCACCCCACAATCAGCTTCATTAATTGAAAATATTAAAAATTTTTTACGTTTAATTTTTATCGTCCAAATTTTATGAATATAATGCCTCCTTTTTGAATCAACGTTATGTTTACTGTTGTCCAAATGGATGAAGGTCAGCGCAACAAAATAAAAAGAAAATTCCATTAAAATTTTATCGTTAAGCATTTTATCAGTGCAGCAAAATCACTTTTTTCTTCATTCATTAAATGGCGCTTTTAGACTTTATGCGCATTGCTGAGGTATTGAAATCACATAACCATGAAAACGCTAAATAAAAAAAAAAGAATTGAAATTTAATCCGCTGAGCAACCGACCGTAGAAATGGAAAAATCGTGATTTCTTGTCATTTTTGGCAGTAAACAAACAATCATTATTGTGACAAGTGAGCTGGAATGATTTCAAATATGAAAATATAAAATTATAGAGCGTATAGCTTATTATCACTGCCAAGCGCTGCGTATATTTAGATACAAATGAACTTTGTAGCTAAAGTCAATAATTATTATTTCACCTGAAATTATTTACGCATTGTATGTTCGAATAACCCTTGTATTGGATGATTATTTATTTGTAAACGCAATTAAAATCTAAATAGCACGTTATAAGTGGCAATTAACAACTAACAATTAACAATTAAAATAGCAACACTGACCGGACGTAAATAAAATACTTAAAAAATCATTTATTTTAATTTGTATTGATATGAAAATAGTACGAGTGTTTTTTTTCCATTCGATTACCATTTGCATTTTCATATAAATTTGTATTTCTGTTTATTTAGAAATTTAATTTTGTTTAAATTTCATTTATATAGCCCACTTTTATTTATCTATGTAAACAACACGTGCGTTGGCAGTTTGTTGTGCTAAAGTTTGTCAAGTTTATGGTTTTCAATTGACGCTTCTAATTCAATTGGGTCATAATCAAGATTTTTTGAGAAATTTATTAATTATAAACACAAATAATGTAATATCTTGTTGAGTTATATTAGGGCGGTTCAAAGTGTCTATTTTATTAATTTGACAAGGGATTGATTTTGAAATACATATTTGATCATTTTGTAGGATCTCCTGTTATTTTTTACCATAGAAACATGAAGAACCAATAGTTGTAAAAATAAAACTACTTGGCAACATGTTTTTCTAGAGTATTGTAATGTGATAATTTTATGTCTGTACGCAGCATTTTTAATATTAAATGAAAATAGTGGAATTTCAATGCTAGAATTCAATTAGCAGTGAAATATCAGAATGCCAAAAATATTGAAGGGTTGCGCACAATTGCATTATTTTATTCATCTAAAGATAGTGCATGGTAATTATACTATGAAACTGTGAATAGACCTATTGACTACAATCACATTTCACATTTTGAAGAAAAATACATTTCAATTTTCATTCATATTTGATGCAGGTCTTGATTACAAATTTATTTAAATTTATAGTTGCAAAATAACAGCCTGGACTTTCAATGCTCGCTTTGAGAGTTGGAATTGTTTTCGAATGGATAGCATAGACTTTTCCCTGAACATAACCTCAAAAGAAGAAGTTTTATGGTGTGAAATCGTTAAATCTTGGTGGTTAAACGGTTCCAAAACGAAATATCACGCGATTAGCGAACTTCGTGCGCAATTACGTGATTGTTTCGGAACTTGTATGTAGCATTATCCTGTTGAAAGTAGAAGTCAAAAACGGTTTATCTTGTTTCTGTAGTGTCATCTTCGAAAAAGAACGGCCCTACGGTAGTTACCCTTTGTGAGTGCATCGAAATCTCGTGAATCACTCGCGGGTTTTCTTATCCCCAAATGTGGAAATTTTGCTTATTCACGTAACCCTTAATGTAAAAATATTCTTCGTCAGAAAACATGATTTTTTTGCACAAATCACCGTCGTGATTCATGTTTTCTAAGACCCAATCAGAGTACGTACGGCGCTGCTGGTGGTCCACTGACTAAAGTTCATGAGTTAATTTGACCTTGTACGCATGCAGAGCCAAATCTTTAGTCAGAATTCTCTGCAATGCGAACGTGGAGAGGTTGAACTCTAGGCCATTGTGATGAATTGAGATGTTTAGGTCGTTTTCAATACTTTCTTTCACTGTGGCGATATTTTCGGTCAAACGTCCGGGGCGAAGTCGTTTCGATGTCTTTACATTTTGCTCTGAGCCAGTCTCGTGATTTCTTTAATTGGGTTGCCTCCACACTTTTCAGGAGGCACATAATAACGATTAAAATTTGCTCGAATTTTGCGCAGCGTAACTGCGACTGAAAGCAAATTTTCGACATAGGACTATGATCGTTAGGAAATGAAGTTCGGAATTTGAGGTTCTGTGTCCACCAAATTCTTAATATTCATCTTAAGCAGGAATTTACAAACAGTGTTCCGCGATACCGCTATCAAGGCAGCCAGCCGAATGATGCATTGATGCCTATGTTGTTCGCGTATATATTAAATTTTGGGGAAAGCTTTCTTGTTGATGTTGCTTCAGTTTTTGCAGTGTTAATACGCAGTCCAACAATAGTTGTCTGATGATGTTGTGTTGATTTGCATGTCTTGATGACAACAGAGCGATATCAGCGACAGAAGCCAGCTCTTCCAAAAGTTCCATTGTATAACATGATTCCTAGTAATGATGCGAGCTAGCATATCTTCAGCATAATTAGAAATAACAGTCTAGACATCAAGTAATCCTGCTTGATCCCTGAATTTTGTTCGATTAGCGATGATAAATCGTTGTTTTGAACGATACCGACTTTTAAAGCTTTCGTAGTGCGCCTTAATGTTGTTAATTAGCACAGAGCTACTAAGTATATAGTATCAAGAAATAGACTCGCATAGTTCTCGTAGCAAATTCTATTTCTTAAATTAAGACAATAAATTAGTCAAAAAGTATTTTTAATAAATTGTTTCCGCAAAATTTAAGACAGCAACCATTAAAATCTTGTTAAATTTATTTCTATTAATTTTAATGTCACTCAAGCAATCAAAATAGACAAACAAATTAAATACATAGTCATAGAAACGTATCCTTGCGCCAGAGAAAAATAATAAAAAGTAAAAAAAAACGCTAACTTAATTAAACAAATAAACAAAACTTTTTATAGCACCTTAAAATATCAAAATTATATAAATTTTAATTAATCTCATTTAAAGAAAATAAACAAATCGTCTTAAGTTTTCAGCACAAGGATTTCTGTCATATCGCTCATACATATACTATATATTGAATTATTTGAAATTTTTATTATGTGATTTAAAGAAAAAAAAAACTATATATTTGGGACATTGTTCGCCGAGGCAAGGAGTTTTCGACCCGGCCGCTGATTTTGTTAATATTTTTTTAAATTATAGTACCTACACGTAATAGAAATTTTTTGTTATTTTTAGTAATTTTATAAATAATCATAAAATCTTATCTATTTAAAAACTTTTATATTCTTAAAAAAAAATATGATTCGAAAATTGATAAGCACGGTACAGGAGTTTAAAGAGTTGTACCTCCGCTAACTAAAATTGTTTTTATATATGACGCCATCTATTGACAAATTTTAAAACCTGCTTGTTTGCTGATTTTTACAAAGTGGTGATGGCTATAGCAAGGCGGCTCGAAAGGCAATGTACACTCCATATAGAGAATTTCCCTGGCGCCTTATCTCTCGTTTTGGAGATTTGCATTGTCCCGCAATATAATCTAATTTGGCTTTAGGGCTCATACGAATAAGTCGCAGACCTGACAGCCCTAAGGGAGAACAATCGACAAGAAATTGAAAAATTGCTGATCTGAGAAACTCTGGCGATAACCATTTGAGCGATATTATCTTCACGACATAATTTGGATAGTTAGTGCCTTAGGAAATTAAGTGAGGACTTTTACGCCAACTTTTAACAGATAATATAAAAATAAATTTTATTTCACAGAGTTACACTCCCCTTTATGCTGAGGTATCGTTCTAAATGCTTATTTACTTCATGCTATAAAAGCTATTGAGAAAATGTTAAGGCTTTTTTAATAATTCTTAAATAATTCATTCTCAAAGCTCATTTGAAAATGCTTAACATGATTCCTTTAAAAAAGTTAAATATTTTATTTTTGCAGAAGTTATGGACAATTCAAATTTCAACTTGGAAAATATACAATAGCACATAACTCCACAAATATCAATTTGAAAATCGAAAAAATTTGCATATGTTCAAAATTGTTTCTTAAGAATTAATGAGTCAAAATTATGCTGCACGCTTTACCAAATAATCCCCTTTGAAATTTTGTTTTTAACCAAAATAATTTAATATATTTGTTTTCAAAAATTTTTCCATGGAACGACAATAAATGTTTCGCCTAGAGCTTGTTTATCTGCGCGTTTATTTTGTTTCAATTGTTTATGTTTTATCGATATATGAAACTGAATTTTGTGCAAAACAAGGGAAATCCCAAGCATAGTGCAATTTAGAAAACAAAAACATAAAACAGTTAAATAGGCAATAACAAATACTTTTCAAAATTTTGTAGATATGAGTAATTATTTTGAAAAAATGTTTACAATTTTTGAGTATTTCTTTTCAATTGATGAGTACTGTAGAAGTGGCGGTGATTTTCTGTTGCTTCAAATTATTTCTATTAATATTTACAAATTGAATCCACTTAGTTGGCCCGATAGTAAAATGTTTTTAATAGGGGTTTTTTTAATTGAAACATGAGCTCTTCATTGTTTGTTTGTTTTTTTTATTATTTTTTTTCTATTTTACCTTATAAATTTGAACACACCGGACACGAGAACTGTGATATGCAAAAGCGACTGTTAAATAGTGAAGTTCTTTCAAAAAGGCACATTCACATTAAAAAGCTTAAAATAATCTAGTAAGCCTTTCAAAATATAATTTTTTTTAATGATAACAATATTTATGCTTTTCGAGCAAAACTACACAATTCCATACAAAAAATTTTTTTTTGAAACTTCCACTACATTGCCGATGTACATATATATTTAATTGCTTCAAACATTTCCACAGGAGCTCCATCAAAACACAACTTTTTTAATAAGGGTGCCGCAAAACGATACATGTCCATTCTCTCAATGCTAGTAACTTTAGAGTCCGTCAACTTCATGCTGCCAGAAAATATTTTTATTATTATTAAATGTTATAAGCAAAGAAAATTCATTTTACCTTATTTGTCCGGATTCAATGGTATTGCTTCAACAAAATATGGAACTTTTAGGACTGCACATGCCAATAAAATTACGTACTTTACTTCTAAATCTATAGCGATTGATTACAAATCAAATAATTAATTGCGACTAAAAAAATGTTTATCACCATATTAGTACCCTCACGCGCCACTGCCATTTCAAAAAAAAAAAAAAAACTTATTATAAATATTTACCTTTTAAAAAATATTAAAAAATCATTTAGTTTACAATACGACTATCACAATAAAAAAAAGACGCATTAAAATTTTTTTTTATTAATAAAAATGTGGCCATAATACACCATGTGTGATAATCGTGAAAATCTAACAAATATTTATTATCTAAAATTTCTTATGAAATCATTAATATTTCTATGTTAAAAATGGATTTAGAATAAAATTTCAATTGAATTGTTAATAATGGGTTAAGAACAAGAACTCAATTAAAATCAATTTAATTTAATTGCCAATATTAGGCTTATAGCACGTTCTCGTAATGATTTCTACGAAATGCTACATATCAAAGTGTTGTGTTTCATTTGTTTATCCAGATAATAGCAAATATTTTGCACAACGAACGTAAAATGCGTTTTTTATATTTTTTAATTATTTTATAGCCGATATCATCTGTGTTCATATGGACCAAATTGTTTTTATTCTGATTTTATCATTTTGTTTTTCTTCTCACTTTATCAATGATTTGACTATAGGTTTCGTTTTATTATTATTATTCTAAGTATATATATTAGCAACAAGAGCATACCGCCTACACAATCAATGGTAAATTTCGTATCATGACTCATGTGATAGATGTCAGCATGGCTGTTGGGGTGAAAACACAAACAACAGCGTCGCACAGTAACTGGAGTCTATTGAAATATTAGATAAAATTTGAAACAATTTCAAAATTTTGAAATTTGATATATTGAGAATTTTGATACAACTCTAACTCAAGTGCCGTTATTTTAAAATAGCATTTTCATTTGAGGCCAAGCACCTGCAGGCGTTTTTGGGAACTCAAAACCTACCGCTTGATATTTAACAAAAATCATGGTAACATTGAAATTCAGAAATTTTATTTTGCATCATCTCTGCGTAATTAATTTTCATTTAAATACGAAAGGAAAAAGGATTTTCATCAGTAAGGGAATTTAAAAAAAATATTACCCTTATAAATATACCAATATATACCAATATTACCGCATTTCAATTCTATAGAGTATTGATTTTTGTTTTACAGATGAATCACTGTATTTTTCGGCGAAAAACTTCGTTAAATGTTTGTGCGAAATCATCAATGAGGCAATTAAATAATTTCTGGAGATATACTTAGATCTTGTGTGTTGAACGATTTTTTTTTTAGTTTTTATTCTATTGTTTATCATTTAAAAAAGCAACAACCTGCGTATCAGTGTTGCCAACGCAATGTTTACACATTGACAGCTTAATTCATTTTGCTGTAATAATTTATGTTTGGTTATATTTTGTTTTGTTTTATATGGGAAACTTAACATCTGGGGTATTTTATTCGACCAGATCATAAAGAAAATGCGTATAGATTTGATGCGTTATAGATTTTGCTTTACTAAAGATAGTGCATGAACCAGGAAGCTTTCGGCATGCAAAATACAGCTGGTTGATTTTGATATCAGAAGTTCTCGAAATTGATGATTAGTGGTTGCCAAATGAAATTTGTAATTTTTTTATTCGGAAGTATAAGTTTTACCTTTTTTTTACAATCTTGGGTTCATCGGATTTTTGTAAGAAAAGCATTCGATTTAATAAAGTTAAAAACTAAATTAATAAAAGAATTTTTGTTGCGTCAAAACTTATGAATTGAAATTGCATTTTCACTTGACTTTTCCAATATCCGGAATTTTTTGTGTTTAATATTGATGAAAAAAAAGTATCACATGCTAAATTTTTCACCGGAAAAAGTATTTGTTGCAAGCTATAGCACGATAACTTAAAATATTAGACGATAATTCGGTTTTTGGGTTGTATATTAGCATTTAATGTTGGATTTAGTTGTAACTAGCCCACTCAGAGCTATACGATATGAGTCAAGACCGGTTATGCCCAGAGAACGAGCAGGCGCTTAAAGAGTGTAAAAATGAGAACGAGAAGGCGCTTAAAGAGTGTAAAAAGCGTTATAGAGCGTAAAAAAGCGTGCACATATACAGAATCATCCACACATGCTTATCGTTGCTTGTGGTAGTGGGCACCACTGTTCAAGACCAACCCAGTAGGCAAGGGCAGGAGCTAGCAGTGCTTCTAGCAGGCCTTCCTTGGTAAGATTAAGGCCTTGTGACCTCCTTTCAAACTTACTTTCTTGTCCCGATAAAACAGGCCTTCTTAAGCAGGCCTTCTAAGAGCGCTTACCTTAGGAGGGGTCTTATAAGTACTTGGAAAAGATTAAATAATTTTAATACGCCGTGCGACTCTGAGTTAATTTTTTTCTATCCGCGTCACCTCACTTGCACTTTCGTTGTTATTTTTAATATTTATTTGTTGTGACATTTTCTTAATTTATAATTTGACATTAAATACACAACACTCTGCCGCCATCACCTTAACAATAACATGAAACAGAACACCAACCTGGCAACATGCACATCGTTCTTTACTTCCAACCATTTATCTACTTTTGATGTCGTATATTTATAATGCAATGACAAAAAAGTTATGTCGAATCATAAAACATTGCAACATATAAAATGAAAATATACATGGAGTCCTTCCCATATCAGGCCTAATAGCATGCCTGCTGTGGGAAGGCATGCTATTAGGTCTGCTGTGGGAAGGCATGCTATTAGGCCTGATATGGGAATGACTCCATGTAGTTTTTTTATTTCATATGTTGCAATGTTTTATGATTCGAGTTTTTTTTTAATTGAATTCAATCTGTAATGATATTTAATAAATAACCATAAAATGGCTTTGAAAGAGTTTCATGAGTGTACACTCAATGGAGTGTCACTATTCTGCTAATTAAAATTTCACTACTTATAATTTACTGATATTAACAGAATGTAAACAAAATAAAATCATAATAAAAAAAATGAGTATAAATATTTTTATTTGCATGAAAATTTGTTTTGAGAAGGCCTCTTATCATCGCAGCAGTGCTAGCAGGCCTTCTCCGAGAAAGGCCTTGCTCATTTGCCTGCTGGGAATAATTGGCACCAACATGCACGCAAAACTTCGTTTCCATGTAGTGGTACAATAGACATTTTTCCTCGGTATTTAACGTTTCGTAAACCTTTCAGAAATCTCTTATAGGAAATCTTACAAATTTATAGTCACGTTTCAGAAATCTTTAATTTTCATTTCAGAAAGCTTTCTGCAATATGTCAATATCTTTTAATTTAATTTGAAACCTGACAGAAACCTTGCAAGATTAAGTGAAAAATGAAAAAATATTCTGCAAAGTTTGATAAAGACCAAAGATTTCTAGATCAAGGAAAATACATTTTTGACAAAAATCACTACTTCGACGTGCTTATAATAATTACATAAAAAGTGAAAGAAAGTTCGTATAAATTTTGATCAACAAATTTTTGCGATGGAAAATTTGCATTATTTCGAAAGCTTTAACTTTTTCTTAAACAACAATGTCATATAATATACATATATCAGGGGCACAAAATGCGGATAAGTACACATTTTGCCCTTTGTAAAATTTTTAGCTCTATACAAGAGCTATTTAATTGCTTAACCCTTAGCGGCACCATAGGGTCGTGAACGACCCGGCATTTATGAAAAAATGCAATTTTTCGAATAAACCCAAGTTTAGCCTCATGTAGCACAATAAGCTTTTGAAAAATAACACTAAATTTATTAAAGTCATTTCAACACAGTTATGAAGCTTAAAATTGAAAATTCGCTTTTTTATAACCTTTTTTTCAACGTAGGGTCGTCAAAGAACCCAATGTACCAGATTGTTAATAAATTGAAGTGATGCTCTAAATGTTAATAGCTCTTGGAAAATCGCAGAATAAAGCACTTTTGTTCCTTTTGACTATTATAACACTACACCAAAACCTTTTCAGCGATATATACGTATAATTTATCACTGATATCAAAATCATAACCGTCGATTTAAAGTATTGGGCTTTAAAAAACTTATTTTCTTATGAGATCTCTGTTATTGATTTTAAAATTTTGTTATCTGACAAAGAAGTTACAGCACAAAAAATACCTTTCAAACGATGTAAGGTAACCTTAACGTTAGTGATCCACTGATTAGCCTTTAACTTATACGGCTTGAACAGCAAATTTGGTTTTGAGAATGAATGCTAACATATTACACAAAAACCGAGTTTATATGAAATCATCAGTTAAAATTTTCAGCAAAAGTTCTCAAGCTATAAATCGCAAAAAGTTTTGAATGCGACACATTTTTATAAAAATTAACAAAAAAATTGATCAGAAAGGTTATCTTTAGTTTTTTCTTAATTCATACACAACAGCTCTACTCTTAAATTAATTGTTTACGAATCATGTCTTTTCATGCACCATCTATAAATCATTTATTACAGTAATGAAGTCAACGAAAAATGTTGTTTATCCTTTAGTTTGTGCTGCCATATAAAACGAACTTAACAGATATAAAAAAGTTAACCAGCTTTCAAAGTACAAGTTTCTTATTTCAGGCCCATTGGCGTCAACACTTCGTCCAACACATTTGTTCATCATTATAGTACATTTATGGCGGGAAAATGTGCTTCGTTCACTGTGTTACCATATTATCAGTACATTCCCTCTCTTGCAATTCAACTTCCCAGTATACGAGCATTTTCTTTATACTTAAATAGATATTGAAGAAATACAGCGACTTGTGTTGAAAGCGTTAAAGTGTTAAATAGAAAAATATCACCGTCCATCAAATTGTGACAGGTTGTAACAATAATTGTGTGCTGTTTTCACAACTGCTATTTTTAACAAAATTAAACTTAAAAATTTAATTTATTTTAAATTGTTACCGACCTTTTTATTAGATAGGAGCTTTAGTATACACAATGCCTTCAATTTAGAAATATAAGTTTTTTTTTTAATTCAATACATTCAACTACGCGATAAATTTTTCTTTTCTGGTATATACATACATATGTACATACATATATTCATGTACATATATCTATTATTATTATTATAATTTTTGAACTTGTGCTGAGTGCCTTTTGATTTATTTTGATTACTTTTGATTTATATTCAATAGGTATGCATTTTTGGCATAGCTCAACTTTTCGACCAACAACCTCTTTTATATTTAATTTACGACCATAGTACACTTGAATTTTTCTTGGAAAAAATTTAAAATCAAACCGTGACTTTTCTTTGTTTTTACATTTACAAAATGTTAACATCCGTTGGATTATGAATTTAATTTATAATCGAACCATTATATTAATTTTACATATATACAAACATACACACGAGTATATTGTATTCAATTATTGTAGATGAATGAACGATGAATTGCCATTTATGAAACATACAAATAAAAATAAAAATTAAATGAACCTCAATTAAACATACAATACTTACAGGGTGACGCAAAATAAACTTTTTGGCTTAAATTTTTATAATTTTTTTTTTACACAAATATCAAATCTTATTGTCCTAACCATAAAAGATTGCGTCTCGAAAATGGAGAAAATGGTGTCTCGTACATTCGTGCTCATATTTTCGAAAACCTTTCGCAAAACTTTAGTTGTTATGGCACGGATTTCATTGCGGGTATTGGCTTTCAGTTGGAAGATTGCCAGATCACTCCTAATTAAGCTTTCTCCATGTAGCTATCTCTATACAGAATTTAACTAACTATTTTCTATAACCAACTAAGAAATGTCTACTTCTAAAAAAAGTATTCCTAAAACATTTTCTTTGAAAATTTGCTGCTTTCTGAAATTTAGTCTGGAAGAAAAGTTAAGTTTTTGCACGCGATATATTGTTTCAATAAAGTCATTTCAGCAAAATTATAAATAATTAATTTAATTAATTTTTCACAAAAGCCCAAAACTTGCTAAATACCAAAAAAGCGATTCCTTTGTAGTAACAATCAACAGTCCACAAAATTTTGTATGAAATCATTACAAGCCATTAGCCAATAGAAACACAATTAAAAATATAATATAAAAATTTTTCAAAACTCATAATTAATTTGAGGAAATACGCTTTTGGCGCGATCAACGCTTTCTCTACAACGTGGCAACAACAAACATGTCAAACAAAAAAAAAAAAATTGTTTTCAAAAACTGCTTGGCACTTTGCCCAATTTCATGGATTTTATGTAGCAAAAATCAAAAAAAAAGCCAAATATTAGACGATCTAGAAATTATAGAAAAAAAAAAAGTAAATTATTAATAAAAGTGACCTAAAAACACAACGATTGATCAATAAGAAACTGCGCCAACGCCAACAACAACCGCTGTAATGAAAGTCCTGTTTATTTTGGACTTTTAATTACATTCAATTTTAATGTTTACAAAATATATTCTTGCTGCACTTTCAGATATAAAATGTTTAAAGAAAAACATATATCATAAAATTTTTTTTTAAATATATCTTTTAAATTGAAATGCGTATTTTGTAATAAATGTTGTTGTTTTTTTTTTCTATACACCTGCAACAATATTTGCTGTAAAATGGGGTGGGCGATTTCACGTTGAGTGACCCTAGGCAAAAGAATTGTAGATAAAAATATATTGCTAAGAGACAAATTTTTATGCAGAAATAAAGCAGGAATATCAAAATTCAACAAATGTTGAATTGCCATTTTGTTGATTTTGACATCGCACAGAGTGATAAATGAGGTAGAAAGCTGGCCATTAACTCCATACTTCCCGTTTTACAACTTCGCTTACATTTTACGCAGTCCTAATTGCAGAGTAGGTCCTGGGTCTGTGCACCCAATTTCACAACTTGCATTAAGTACCAAGAATAGCAATTTAAATGTTTTTATTGTATGGGACACCCACGTAACTCCCCAATCTTTAATCCTGTTCACATTTTGCGTGAAGTATCACAACTGTAGCTGTCAAAGATGCCAAGATATAGCGCTTCACTTTTTGTTTTGTTGTTTGGAAGGTTCCACGCCCAGTTGCCTTATCGCGTCCTTACTTCCTAGTATCAAATTTCAAAATTATCATAGGTGTTCAGATATAGTATTTTAAGTGAAGGTACCAAGCCTCATATGTTGTTAGACTTTTAACATAGACAATATCCATCTTAACACCAAATTTCAAAACTCTTGCTATATACAAATTTTTTTAATAATTTCATTGTTATTGTATAGACATAGATAAGATATAAGAATACAAATAGTAAAAATAGAATCTCGGCTTATCATAATATTATTTTGGTACTTTTGAGATTAGACAAAACCAAATTTTTGTGGAATAATATATGGCATTTGCTATCAGTGGCTTAATTATACGGCTATAAATATATAACACGATTTTAAAATTAAAGTCCTACAAGGCCTACTAGTCTTTAACGATGCAGAGGTTCTGTTCATCTAGCGGTTTCAAGATAAGTAGTTTAGTATCAAGAATTATTCCCAGATATTTGACTTTTTAGGAATGCTTGTTTTTGATAACTTTGAACTTAACTAGAGGGTTTTGTATCTTTTTTTGACATTGTCAATATTCATATTTACTAAGTTCCAAAATATCCAGACCCTTAATATACATAGTTTGTGATCTAGTGCTCAAAAAATAGCGTAGCAGTTGACATTTACTCCTAAATTTCGTTTTCTTCTTAATATCTTAACATACTGTAAACTTTTTCCATGGTGCAAAAATAAATTTAAATTTTTCGTCAGAAATTTACTTTATCGAGAACTTTGTTGCAAGTGGAATGAGTTATCGATTTGTTCTCAAGTTACTTAAAACTTAGCAACTGATGTCAAACAGTCAAAATGTAGACGATAAACTTGCAAACTTTTATTTAAAATTATGGAAAACCACATTTTAATGATAAATATAATTTAAGCTCAAGTGATTTCGCTTATGAAACAACATTTGGTATACTGTTCCTTAAACCATATGCTTTTAGTTCATTAATCAACATGACAACGGACAGAGGAGCGGTTGGGGTAGAGAGCTGGCTAAGACTCATAGCTTGTAAGCTACTTAGCTAATTTCAACAAATAGCATGTCATTCTTTGTGTATTAATAAGAAGATTAGTACTGTGGAGTAGAGCTTCTAAAATTTGTTCTTAGGGTGCATTGTAGGCAAAACTATGCACTATACTTGTAATTACGTGTATAAAAATTCAGAATATAAAAAAATAAATTTTAACCTGATCCTCATACCATATCGTATGAGGAATATATAAAAACATGCTGCCTTCGCTTTACTTCTACAAACTCTTTTAATTATATCCTCGGATTGACAATTTATCTATACATCAAGGTAATATATAGACCATAAGACTATTCATTTGAAACTGTTAAAAGTTATGGACCGTCTCCCACTGCTGTAAAAACATCAGAATCCATTATTTTACTTGATAAAAACTTCCCCACTGTTACGCCATCCGATCAACTTCGTCTAGGGCTCATGATCTCATCTTGTTCTGGAATCATTGACGCAGTAACTAACGTGAGCTCATTGGCCAATCTTGGAAGATTCGCGTGCAGAAAAATTTTGTCATCCTTCATTGACTACCCACTAATAAGAACTATAGCGTGAAATTAATTTCTTATTCTGCTGTCAAAGAGAGTATCCAAAATATTTACTACTTAGATCAGAATACGTCTGTAGATTTTGAAAATCTTTCTTCAAAAAAGTTATTCGAACTAAAACCCTAGCTGAATTAAATAAATTCTGGCTAATTACCATACTTAGAACAAGAATTCACTAAATATTTGTTCCCTGGCAGTGCCCTTGACTTAGTAGTTCAGCCACCTAATTGTATAATGTATGACCAACTAATTCTTTCGTAGGGTCCCTTAGCACCCCAAAGTCGGCCACCATAAATTTATCTAGCTATTTATCTATGGAATCACTCATATGTTACATTTAACGATGAAATTTCTGATGTATTTCCGTTCAGTTCAGTTGAGTTCAGTTGTTTTGAAATTTTCATGTATATCTCTTGTAAAAGAGGTTGTGTTAAATCTTGCCATATTTTATTTTATGTTTATTTATTTATACTTTTGCCCTACTCTGCTGATGAACAACTGACAATATTGTGTATATTGTCGAAGGTCGTTTGTGTTTAAGTTGAAATAAAGTATGGAACAACACAGTGGTTGTAATGAAAACAATTGGTAGCAATAACATCGTACGGACCAAAATAATCATATCATTCAATGTGACTGCTTACTGGGGAAGCCTTTGATGATATTTATTTGGATAATTGTTTTTTCAATTATAAAATTCTATTTATTTACTTAAAGGGTAATAAATATCATATTTACGCAGAGACGCAAGTTTTAATTTGGAAAATTTACCACTCTACGAGTATGTACGCTACGCGGTCAAGGGATTGAGTGGTGTCAGCGACTGTTTCAGAGAGCTTCATTCCTTACTTTTTCTACCCTCACGCCAGACAAGTTTGTACTTACTTGATCAGTTGAATAGCAAAAATCAAGCAAGCAAGTTGACAGTTTTGAGGAAGGATTTCCCACACTTATAGAATTAGATCAACAGATTCTTTCTCGTTGACAGTCATACATACATAAAATATTGAATAAGCTTTTCAGCATGCTTGCGCAAATATGCCAGCGGCCAGCCTTCGATTCTTGCGACGTCGAGACGGCTCTGATACAGTAAGAGATTTTCTGGTTGGTCTATGAAATTCACATTCCCCTGAGAATCTTATAATTTCTTAAGGGTTTCTTCTACCTACGGTACGGTACAGTTCACTAAGATATGGCACCAAATATTACTGTATGATAAGATGTGTTACTGTGAGGTTCAGTATGGTACATACTTGTTCGAAACTATATAATATGGCAAGGTTTAAATAATATGATAGTACGATAGGTGTAGTATATACTTTACAATATATTACGGTTTAGCACAGTACGGTTTTGTTCATTACGGTTTGGTGCGGTGTGGTAATGGTACGGTATGGTACGGCTATGATACGCATGGATTATTAATGTGATGCGAATGCTGTAAAAGAACAAAGAAGAAAATATGTAAATATACCATACCCGATATATTCCAGCTTAAACGATTATATGTATGTTCGTATTTATATACTAATACGCATAGTCAACCGATAAAAAAAGAACAAATATATTTAATATTGTACTGGAAGGAATTTATTGTAAAAATTATCTTTTAATACAAAATTCCAGCACTGTTTTAGTGGTATAATTTAGTTCGAAGAGTTAAAATTCTTAAATTGTTTATTTATATTAAAATTTCACTTGGCAAGTTGTATCATCTCAAAGCGAATCAATTATTGAACTTAACCTAACGAGTAGTAATTTAAAACGATTTATTGGGTTGATTATTTGAATTTAGGGGCAAAGAATTTGGAACAGAATTTAAAATTGTGATCTGTTTCGTATCATTAACAAATTTTGAACCAAACAAAACAACACTGTATACCGATCACTTAATACCATAAAATGCAAATTATTGTGGAAAAAAATTTTTAAATTATAAAAATTTTCTTAAATAACAATATGGATAATTATTATCCAGACGCTGTGCACTTGAGCGTGAGAAAAAAGTATTATGTTTTTGAATTATTCAGGAATGCATACGATTCGAAAACTTTCAATCCTTATAAGTATGTTCCTCAAAAAAACTAAAAAAGGGTTGCAGCGTTTCAAAATTTTAAATACGCTTTCAAAGAAATTTAATATATTTTCAATTTTAAGACATTTTTAAATTAGAATAGATACTGAATTCCCGACCTATTCCAATATAATATAAATTTTCCGTAAAACGTTAAAAAGTAAGATCTTTTTGGAAAAAAGCTTAAATTTTTTTGTAATATTACAAAATAATTAATATAATCGTAAAACATAAACATATTTGTGCCGAAAAAACTGAAAACTCTTCTAAAATTACATCAGTATCAAATAAACTAGTAAAGGTGCTATCTTCGGCCAGGTCGAAACTCACATACCCTACACTGCAAAGAAAGAACTTTTTAAATAAATGTTAAAAAGACGTTGAAGAGGTTGAATAAGTCGATAATGTTAATAGGTTGAAAGTGTTGAAACAGTTGAAAAAAACTGAAAAAGTCTTAAAAAAAATTTGGAAACTATTGAAGAAAGTTGTAAGAAATTGAAAAAGTCGAAAAAATATGGAAAATGTTGAAAAATATTGAAAGCGGTTGAAAAACTCAAAAAAAGTTGAAAGAGGTTGAGAAATGTGGAAACAATTCTAAATCTCTGAAAAAGTAATGACAAAAGTTGGCAAAGGTTGAAAAAATCAAACAAATATGTATGTACATATGGGATATATTGGAAAAAGTTAACAGGTTGAAAATGTCAGAAAAATATAGAAAATGTTTAAATAAATCGAATGGAAATGAAAAAGTTGAAATATTTCACGCCCACTTCTACAATTCCGCCTACTTTCGGTTCAATAAATTATATTCGTGATTGACATACGCATATCAAATATTAACATAATAGTTTGTACTATATAGTTTGCGATATATGCCGTTATTAGGCTTAAAATTAAGTTCGGTGAGACACTCACTGTTAGAATCCAGTCCAATTTGGTCCAGGAATAGCTTTCCATAAACAAACCTCCTGCACCAAATTTCAATATGATTGCTCACATATTTCACTTAACGTATTTTGATTGTATGGGAGGTGCCACGCCCACTGATGCATTCCCGTCGAAATCCATTTGATTTTAAAGCTTATAGTAACTGATATCTGTAACCAAATTTTATGACGATTTCTCTCATTGTACACTATCTACGAGTATTACATTATAGTCGAGTGCAATTAGTCATTATAAATGAAAAATGATGGAACCCAGCTACAGTGAATGGATTTGAAATATTTTTTTTGATTTGGATTTCTGATGCCATAAACTAAAAAGTTTACCCATTGGAAATGACCGCTGTTTCGAAAACCCGAAAACACGCCTACCGCCCATTCAAATTAAATGTAAGCCGCTATAATGCGTGTAATATTTAAGGTAATGCAACCAAATTTCACACAAATACTTGATATGACTTAGAGAAGCGATGGACAACAATAAGGCGAATTTTTGCAAGAAGGCGTGGCACCTCCCATACATGAAACTTAGAAGTGCTATACAGACGGAGTTATTGTAGGTAGAGTAACTAAATTTCACACAAATACTGCGAAAGGTTTGGACAAGCTCTAGACACAAATTAAGTGGGCGTGTCACTTTCCATGCGAACAAAAATTACAAAACGCTACAGTGAAGGAGTTATTGAAAAATCCAGATATATAGATATAGAAGGGATAAGTAGTTTTCTTCACTTTGATCTCGAATAATTCAAAAACATGCGGTTTTTTGACACAAACTTTACTGTGGTCTCATGTCATTTTGTCTTTCAGTCATCATTTGTACAGTTAGTTGTTGCCTGTCAAGTGAAAAACTTAACGCAACTTGAAGAAGAAAGTTGCCATATTATGTAAAAACACTTGAGTTGCAATGGCAATGGCAATACCGTGACTGGCGCATAAAATGGACAGACAGACAGACAAACAAACAAACAAACAGATGAGTAAACATCTTTCTCTTTTATGTGGATATTGAAACAACTTGGTTGGCTGAGCTTTTTTTTTTTTCTTCCCAACTGGTTTCAAACGTTAAACCATAACTTTTAAACCGGCGTCTTGGCCAGACATCTATGTATTGAATTGCGCCGCCGCTATTAAAAACAATTGTCAACAATTATTATGTCGCGTGGTTATGAAAAAAAGATGTCTACACGTCGGACTGCTGCTTTTAAAGAGATAAACGGTTTGATAATTTCAAGTTTGAAGTGTTTGCTTATCGTTTAAGTTGGCAGTTTGGTTTTTAAGTGCAAATTGAAAATGGAAGATTATATATAGGAAAATTACACTTTATAGAAAGTGCTTTTTGTTTGATCTCTATTATTTTGTGTAAAAATATTTCTTAAGGAAATTATGCAGCCAAGCATATACGATTGATTTCGGGAAGAGGTTCAAATAAAGCAGTAACATTACTGAAATAAAATTTTTTTAAACATTTTTACTAACCAATTGATTCAATTTTTAGAGCATATGGGGTCGTATCTCGGCAATAATCTGGAGAAATGCTAGCTTTCAAGTTGTCTAACGTTACAGGAGTATCCGCGATAAAATGACGAAACTTCTTGAGTATCAATAATATCAGTGTTGCCAGATTTGAAGAAGTTTTCTATATTTATTCCTTATTGGGAAGTGCATATGTACGTTACTTTTAAAGAAAAAAAATCACTTGCTACCAGATGAGAAATTCCAACTCTTCCCCACAGTTTACAAGAACTTGAATGGAGTCACTCTATCAATTTCGACTGTCAATACTCTTATAAATAATATATTTAATGTATTTGGACAGCTCTGATGAATTTTTAATAACGCGCCATCATATTACTTTTTGTCACACTGACATTTTGCACGCATTTTTCACAAGTAAACTAGTTTACAATTTTCAGACAGATAAAAAAAATCATAATTTACAAACCGCACAAAGACCGGCTTTAAAGTATCAATGGTCAATGACATGCTCGGCAAGAGCATGAAAAACTATATAAGTTAAGTAAAAGAAAATTGAAAATTTTGCGACAACTTGGCAAAACAAATGAAGCGTTAACTAACAATTGCGGCAATAGCAATAGCGTTGGCAATTCGGTCACTACGGTCTGTCAGTTGAATGAACTTTATTTTTGATTTTTTGTCACGATAAATGAGCGCGAAGCGTGGGAAATCAGCCGCATAAAGTCAAAAAGAATTTCAGTTGACAACATTGATGCCGATGCCGATGATGATGTTGTAGATAACAACAAGCAATGAAATGTTTTTATTTAATTCAATAAAAGTCATGTTAATCATGACAAAATGTTGCAAATGTCATTAACATGCCGCAAATGACAAAATATTAAACAACAAAATCACATTCGAAGAATTTTCTTTATTTCAACAAAACAAAAAATATTGCACACATAAATTTTTAATGTGTACGACAAATAATTTTAAGCATTAAACTAAATTCTTAAGTTTATTATTAATGAACTGAATGCGAATAGTTTATTGCAGTCATAACTAAAATTTTCATAAAGCTTCCGAAACATTCGATAGGCATCTGAATATTTTTCTTACTGAAGAGTATCTGCAGAGCATGACGGTTTTTCTAGCTTATTACGTTCCAACATTAGGACGTTTGGAAAAACGTTTCAAAAATCAGATCACGTTCTAGGATTTTTCGATAATACGAGTTTATCGAAACCTTGACCATTAATGTTAAAACTACATTAGATTACCTAAATTAATTGATAGTAACCCGATCAACCGATTGAATTGCGATCAATCGCGAAACTTTGTCAGTGAAAATTGGGTCCGTTATCCAATAATAATAACACAGTTTAGCTACTGAGCTACTATAGCTATAAGCCTTCTTAGCTAGTTATCTTTAATCTTGTAAATGAATTTTTACTTCCAATTTAAGTACCAGGTGTATAACTATGCAAGTAATGTCGGTTCGAACATTTAGATGTCGCCCAAGCCTGAATATTTATCGAATGTCATGAAACTTTGACAGTGTGAAGCGTCAAGCTTAACTATCATATCACCAAAGTTTCGCGCCAATCGCGCATCATTATCGTGTTATATCAGCGCAGTCAACATGTCGAGTTTCGTGCCGAATAAAGAGCAATCGCGGATAATGTTAATTCTGTGTTTTCATTTGAAGAAAACAGCCGCGAAATCGCACCGAATGCTTGTTGAAGCCTTCGGTGAACAAGTGGCAACTGTTAAAACGTGTGAAAGATGGTTTCAAAGATTCAAAAGTGGTGATTTTGATGTCAAGGTCAAAGAACGCTCTGAAGCTCCGAAAAGGTACGAAGACGCGGAAATATAAGCGTTATTGGACGAAGACAATTCCCAAACGCAAAAATAACTCGCAGAGCAATTGAATGTGAGCCAGTTTGCCGTTTCCAAATATTTACGAGACATGGGAAAGATTCAAAAGGTCGGTAGATGGGTGCCACATGACTTGAACGATGGCAGATGGAAAGGCGCCAAAACACATGTGAAATTTTGCTTGCACGGTTCAAAAGAAAGTCGTTTTTGCATCGGATTGTCACTGGCGATGGAAAATGGATCTTTTTCGAGTATCCCAAGCGCAAGAGATCCTGGGTAGACCCTGTACAACCGTCAACATCGACTGCTCGGCCAAATTGCTTCGGCAGGAAGACAATGCTATGTGTTTGGTGAAAACAAGAGGGCGTTGTGTATTATGAGCTTTTAAAACCCGGTGAAACGGTTAATACGGCACGCTACCAACAACAATTGATAGATTTGAACTGTGCGCAGCAGAGAGAACGGAGCGCAATATCAAAAAAGGCAACACAAAGTCCTTTTCCTCCATGACAACGCTCCATCACATACGGCAAGACCGGTTCGCGGTACGTTCGAAGCACTCAATTGGGAAGTGCTCGCGCATGCGGCCTACTCACCAGACCTGGCTCCGTCCGATTACCACTTGTTCGCATCGATGGGACACGCACTCGCTGAGCAGCGCTTCGATTCCTACGAAAATGTGAAAATTTGGCTTGATAATTGGTTTTCCGAAAAACACAAGGAATTCTATTGGCGTGAAATTCACAAATTGCATGAAATATCGGGAAAATGTATGAAAAGAGAGGGGGCATACTTTGAATAAACGATTCTTCCTTTAACTCTTGAAATAAACGTGTTTTTTTTTAAGAAATAAACGACATTACTTAGTTATGCATCTGTATAAAATATTTCTGATGAGAACTTAAAAGAAAATCACTCCTTAGTTGCTTAAATTCAAGTGAAGCCTATTGAGTCTTGCTTATCCCACCACTGACTAAAGTCTTCCACACTACTTATCTGGTACCTACATATGTATATGATGAATGATTTCATTTAGTTTGGTTCACATTTCAGTTTTTTTCAGGCTTATGACTCATGAGTTATGACCGTCGTATTATATTATGCGGCTACCCCATAAATATGAGACGCTCATAAGTCTGAAAATTTCAGAAAGTGAACGCACTTATACTCTCAAAGATACTGCTGTACAGCGTTCAAAAGTTTTTACAGTGGCATTATCTTTGGTCAGGCCAAAAAATTAAATATGTCCATATATGAAGAATTTTATAAATATTTCATTCTATTATCAACGGGAATGTGAATTTTCTTTAGATTAGTTAATTGCATTTCCAAACTTGACATCCCATTTCAAATTTTATTTAATTTTCTTAAATTGCTGCCACTTGTCCAAATTGTACATTCTTATCCAAGACATACCTAAACAATACCTAGCGGTCGTATTCATGTCATTGTGTTTTCCATAGATGCACAGGCTGACAGATAGACATAGATCTTACACAACTGCCGTGCCCCTTTCCCCCTTCTATGCATTACAAACGGATGCCGAAAAATAACTCAAATTTTAAAGAAAAATATCGCACGGAGTACGTAATTTTGTGTGAAACAATTTTTTTTTTGCGAGTAACGCCACAGACTTAATATGTCTTTTGGAGAAGACTTTATTGGATGACTTATATTTTAAATTTTTCGAAAAAATTGTTCCAGAAGTTTGATTATGTGATTTTTTACTTTTATTTGTGCTAAATATTTTGAGTTGATCTTTATGCTTTGCCCGAAACATCCAAAAGCTCGACTGAGTAACTTATATCGTTAACAGTTTCTGCAAAGTAAACAGTTTCCTAAACGCAAAGAATTCTGACAAAAAATAATCGATTTAGGAAAGACCAAAAACTGTAATGAAACAATATTCCATTTCTTTGAGATTAGACAAATAAAAATTTCTAAGATGCTTCACTTCCTGAACAAAAGAAATATAAATAAATATATCATTGCACAATTGAACACTTGATGTTCATAATTTGTTGGCATAAGCAATTGCAACAGCAACCGTGATGAACATCAATGCATTTTGTTAAAATTTTCCACATCAGTAAGTGCACACGCAACATGCGATCAATCAAATGAGATGAAGACTTTTTCGATATTTTCAATAGTCCCATATCATAAGTTTCTCTTTGCAATACATCACACCTGTACGAATACATGTTGCACGCTATGTTTTGCTACTGTTGGTGGCTGCTGTTAATTTTGTTGGTCATGTTGCTGTTGCTGTTGATGTTGCTGCTGTCATAATGAAAAGTGCAATTTAGTTTTGATCGACAGGCAGTCAAACATTGATTTCTATCAATGTAAGTGAATAATTTACACAACAAGTAGCAGCAACAACAAAACCAATTACCATTTTAATTACAACAGCAACAGCATCAGCATCAACAGCAACAACAACTACAAGAATAACTTAAAGACTAATCAAGATTTATAATTTTGAGGCGTTTGATTAGCAGTTGCATCTTAATTAGCATTGCAGCATCGAAAGCGTAAAACTAAAATTGGATTTTCAACACTTTTCCTCGTTTCTTCTAAAAAAAGAAATAGATAAACTCAAATCAGTACGTGCAGAGATAGATATTTTAAAAGGAAGCCAAGCCATCAGCAAAAATTAAAAATTAATTTCGTTATATGTAGTTACTTTCATCTGTTGATTAATTTTTACTATTAAATATAAGTTCAGTGGCGGCAATTTAGTACTTTTTACCAGCATCTGAAGATTTTTCAACTAATTAAGTATGCTTTTCTTCCAACTGTTGATCGACTTAAATTCAATATTTTTAAACTTTACCACAGAATTAATTTTCTTTTATAAATTTAACAATAAAACTTCTATTATCCCTTGAAATTTCCTTTCGTTATATCAATCAAATATCACGTCCAAATCGCAGCTAAATTCATTATATCAAAGTATGAATCATATTATAAATATAAGAAATAAAAAAACGTTGCTTCACCGTTTTTTAAAAAAATGAATCAATAGCTCAATGCATAAGTTGCGTAGTGTAGCGTAGACTTAGTCTGTCACTTGTTTTCTTGTGTTGTTTGAAATAGTTTTTTCAAATTTATATTGAACAACATTTGCTCATTATCATTAAAAAAGAGTTTCAAACAAAACTGCATCATTACTATTTTCCATTATGTTTTCGGATTCTCGCTCTAGCAAAAAGTGGTGGTGTATTTAGACTTTTGTCGCTCACTGTATATGCTCAGTCCTTAATACTAGTGTAACAATTTTTGAGATGTTGAGTTTGAAAATTTTTGTATTATGATCATTTACTCACTGTATCCTATGTTCACCGCGTAAGTCTTATCTCCCTAACTATAGGGACGTGGCTTATGTTTCTAGCAAGATCGTCTATTTTGCAGTGTTTGACGCGTTAAACTCGATGTCTCTGGGTTTCTGATTTTGTAGCGCCGGGGTACCTATATGGAAAAATTTGTTCTCACTTCGCTTGCCTGCTGTATTTTATATATGTATTTAGCTCGTTGCTCCAGGATATGTGATCTTGGGACAGTTAGGGCTTATGAAAGACGTTATATCTCTCATTAGTACCCCTCATATATTATTTATGTATTATTGATGTATATATTAATTTGCTGCTTGTAGTTAGATTTTTATGTGGCACTCTTTTCCCAAGAAACTTTGGTAAATTGCAAAAAAAAAAAATAACTATTTAGCAATTTCAAGATGTCATAAATCCAATTTAAAAAATTGTTCGCTGAATCTCATAGAATGAATGTTTTTCTTGGATTTACATACTCGTACATATGTACGTATGTACCTACATGCAAAATTAACAATTAACATATTTTGCAATTCAAGGTTGAAGAAAGAAATGTTAAGTATTTGTAGCAAAAACGTGCTTAAAATGTGAAAAATAATATTATCTCTTTGTCTTACATTGCCCACATACTCATTTATCTCTATCTCAACCCATCAACTTCATCATCATACGTATGCTTTATAGCTGTCGTCATAATTTTTACTTACCATTTTTTCACACTTTTCCATTTTTTTAAATTTAGGATTTTCATAGAGAACGCTTTTTAATTAAATAAAATTTTTCTTTCTCACTTTCATTCTTATAATCTCTTTAACTCTAGTATACTCGTACAGTGCACTACAACAGTTTCCATCTCACACTTAAGTCCCACTCGTTTGTATTTAGGTAAAGTGTTTGCTTCATTATTCATGTCATGCAAATCAGTCACGTGTTTTTGCAAGATTAAAAACTCAAGTTGAAGTGTTCGTGTTATGAAAAACTAAAAACAGAAAGGTAGAAGTACCTACTGGGGTTGTTAAGAGACTTTAAGACAAAGTACTTAATAGAAGAACATACATAGATATGTATGTAGGTTTTAGGAAGTTCAATCCCCAGTTCCCTAAAAACGGGAACCCAGAACTGGTAATATCGTAAAATTTGCTTTCTTATAAATCGAAGAGATTAATAGACCAAATCTACGATCAGACTAATTACATGTAGTAGAGCTGGTTAGAAATGAAAACTTCTCGATTCCAATTCCAAGGCACTAAAAAATGCTAATTCTATAAGAAGAAATCATTTTATGGCAAAACGAATTCTTTCCTTTGTAGATTTCATTCCTGAAATCATACTTAGAAATTGAGTAATATCAATTCGATTCCAAGAAACTATAGTTCGGAGTCCACATTTTGGAAATGTTAAGTGGAGCTCAGAGTTAATTCTTTTGATTCCATTGCAAAAGTATTTGATTCCTTTGTCGATTGATTCCAGAAATCAAAATTTCTGTTCAAAAGTGACGGCGTAATAATTCATGAAAATCTTAAATTAAACGAATGTGCGTCAGGGTTTCTCTTCTTGTAAGTAAAAACTTATGACATGATAGTAAAAATTTCAAATTGACATTGTATTTAGCGCACAAAAATCTTTCGAGCACAAGTTATCTAAACTCTCCGAATGAGATATTTGGTTCATTGTTTACTCATTTGATTACCGAATTCATTACTTTAACATAAGCATGTCCTTGGAGGTAATCTGTATTGTTTTTTCCAATAAGCATATAAGTAGTTAAATGAATCCGCGGTTGTCAAGGAATCAATGTGCTAATATAAATTTTTCTACGGTATTTTCATATTACACGAAATAACTAATAAATATTCTGTCAAGAATTGTAATAAGAATTTGATGGATTTTACAATTTTAGACTGCAACAAACGCTCAACACCATCACTGTGAAACTGTCAATTTTATTAAATTTTTCTACATACGACATCAGAGATATTTTACTTAGATAAATTTAAGCAGAAGTATTACACGCCTACGTCATATGTAGCAAAAATTATAAAATTTTGAAGAAACAACTTGTAAATTTTTGGCTTAAACACTTTGTGAGTAATTACAAAATGCTATAATTTATTTTAAAAACTCATTTGAGTACTTGTCATCTATTATTGAATATTAGAGAAATTACATATACAGTGATTTATGAAATTTTGCATTAAAATGCAAAACTTAACATTTCTGTCAATTACATTTTAACAACAGGAAATATCAAGAAATTTTCATTTTCAAAAATTAATTTCAAAACTTATATAAATTATTTTTTTTCTTATTTTATCTCTTTTCAGGCACCGGAACCTTCGGACGCGTCTGTCTATGTCGCGATCGACAAACCGACAAATTTTGCGCCATGAAGCTTTTAGCAATGGCGGATGTGATACGTTTGAAACAGGTCGAACACGTCAAGAATGAACGAAATATTTTGCGTGAAATCAATCATCCTTTCGTCATTAGTCTGTAAGTTGATTGATTTTTTCTCGGAAACTTTGTTTATAAAGAAATTTTCTTTTATACGTTAAAAAAAATATTTAAATATGTTATTTTTTTTTAATATTTTGAAAAAAATTTTATTTTCAGTCAATGGTCAACAAAAGATGATTGCTGTTTGTATATGTTATTTGAATATGTTTGTGGTGGTGAACTTTTTTCATATTTAAGAAATGCTGGCAGATTAAGTACTCAAGCATGTAAGTACTAAACACATTTTTTCTGCATGGGTAAATAAATACTCGTATGTGTGCCTATAATATATAGTTTTATAAAAAATGCAAAAATTGAAAATTAATAGTTTTCCTCTGAGCTAAAGAAAAACTAGAAGAAAGTCAAAGATTTTGGCAAATTTTATGAAACATTAAAATTTAATACCCCGATAGGTCCAACAGGACAGATATTTCTATCGGCTTTTAAAATTCGAGCTCATATTTGATGTATTTAAGTAGAGGTATGTAATGTTAAAGTTGGAAAAATAGCTAAAATATTGCTAATCAAAAATTGAGCGAATTTCAAAAAGAGTGCGTCGCACCACCCATACAAGCAATAAATTAAAACGTCATAGGTTTACTCAATTGCTTTCGAGCACGTCAGATGCTTAAACAAATTCAATATGACAGCCCTGACAACCCAAAGAGTACCAACTCAAGGAACTTTTTTTCTCTTGCGAATTTCTTTGTTACTTTATGTGAGCAGTTACAAAATAAATTAACAATTTTGTCTTGAAATGTCAATATATTCTATTTTGACAGCGCACCGCATGCATGGTGACTGCGTAACGTGGTTGACTATGTAGCGAAATTTTATCGTTAGAATTCTACTTAAATTACACTGCAGAACGATTTTTATCCCGTTCTTTTATTTTTAAGGGTATCACAAAGGAACACAAAGGGTATCAATTAGTTTACTAGACAGTCCGTCTAACCTAGCCTACACAATAGTTGTTATTATACTACACAGATCTGCAAAGATTTGTTGTTGAGTACAATGGCGTCACTTCAACAAAACTTTGGGGGGGGGCCAAGAATCATAATTCCACCACTGTTAGATGGTTTTATTAAATTGATGTATTGAATAATATTTGTCTATCACGACATGATTTTGAGATTTTTGAGGTGCTATAACTGGTAAATAGCCTGTGCGGCGATTTTTCGAATAAACCCAAGTTTAACCTCATGTAGCACAAAAAGTTTTTGTAAAATAATCCTAATAACACTGTGCGACAGCCAAAATCGGCGGGGGTTCTAACTACCAGGAAAGTAAAGTCACATAACCTATGAACAAAATGAGACGTAGATCATAAAAATCGATGAACGCATAGATTTATTTTCGTTTGTTTGCTCCCTTTACTTTTTTGTGTGGTAGTTCGCCTTCTTGTTCGGAGTCTGTATCGAATGAGGATCTGTCTTCATCTGGAAAAAAAATCAAGTAATAAGACTTGACACTTTTTCCCATTTTGGATTTTTCATGATTTTTAAAAATAAAAAATTTTCATAAAATTGTTTCCATAAAAAAAATTATTTCTAAAACAGTTTGTAGTAAAATAAAATAAAAATTAAAATGATGGAATAAGTGATTTTTCGAATATAACAAAGTGTTATTATGACTCACATGTAATAAAAATTTGCAATAAATATTAAAATATCAAAAATAAATAATATTTTAAAAATACATAGATATGATAAAAAAAATGAAAAAAAAAATTAAATAAATGGCTACATTGGCAGCCAACCTTTGCGCGAAAATTTAAATATAAGTCAAAATATTTACAAATGAATTTTGAATTTTTTTAATTTTGTTGCTATACAGATGATTGAACTGGAAAATGCATTAATTTTCGCATGTCAAACCACGCCTACAAGTCTTGCAACGGCTGCTTCATCTTTTCAATCAAATATGATATAAATTTTAAAATTTCTACTTGATACAAAATTTATTTAGCATTGAACATTAACAAAATATACAAAAACAAAAAACAAAAATAAAATTATTAATTGCTCATATCAGTCGAAATGCAGACATTAAAAATACATTTTAGAAAATGTTGCGCAAGTTTTCTACATATTCATTGACAGTTTTGCCATTTTTATGGTAACCTTATTTTCTTATTGGCTATATATTATATTAAAAACGCAATAAATTTAAGGAAGATTTTTAATAAAATTAAATTGACGTTGCTTAATCGATTTTTATTGATTTATAATCCTGTGAAAAAAATTTGTCTGTCTGCCATACAGTCTGCCGTGATGTCTATCGCACTTAAGGTCTGTCTATTTTTCATTGGGTTCGTGTGATTTGAATTTAAATTTACTTTGTTTTTACCGTATGTTAATATATAGTAGAGTGGTACAAAATGCAAATGTATTTGAATCTTATAACAAATAAAAAGTGTTTTAAAGTTGAACAATATATTACTCAGATGTACCGCTATGAACTTAATATTCCACGCGATTTTTTTAGGTGTTGTGCTAGACCTATAAAATAATTGAGTTTCAGTAGGATGATACATACTAAGTACATTGCTAGTCGTATTGTTAGTTCAGAATTATCGATTGTTAAATTCAATAAAACAAAAATTTTTTTCAATTTTGTTTTGTTAAATTGCTATTTTTTCCAAAATTGATCTTGAGAACGTCCTCTTTCAGACTTATGTCGTGATTAATCTATTGCAACAATTATGTTGGACTGTGTTATTGATAAATAAAATAGAAACCGCAGTATTTTTAATAATTTTATGTATGTTATGGCTTATGATTTTGTTTTTTTTTATAATTTTAAATGCCTTTTGTAAGTTTTAAGATCGGAAGCTTCAGAAAAGCCGCACTTACCAAGTAAAACGACGTTTTGGATGGTTTCCCATACAATTTTGAACCAGTCTAATGTATATGCTTTTAGATATTGTCTATATATTTAAAAATATTATAATTTTTGCACTTAAATTATATCAAAGAATAAGCGCATGCTTGTCGTAAATCTATTCTTAGTTTGTTAAATTTTGATGAACAAATTTAAAAACATGCCAAATAATTAAGAAACATAAATTCCCGCCCGATTTGAAATCTAGCCAAAAAATATATTAAAAGCAAAGAAATTAATTTCTCATATAAAAAATTAAAACGTACAATATAATAAAGAAGTTTTGCACTTTCGCATTTCAAGTTTATATTATGTTTACCCACCCAGGATAATACTCAACGAAACTAAAACTAAGAACCAATCTAAGCCTATGAACGATTGTTAAAATGTTAATAACTGTCAGGGTTATTCTACATAAACTTTTGTGCTACTAGAGGCTAAAAGTGGGTATACTCGAAAAATCGCATTTTTTAGAAAAAAACTCGAAACTTTTTTAATGGTCAATATTTTTGCCCAAAAATTTGGGATTGCACTCATGATATCCCGTGTTTTTATGAAAAATTACTTTATACAGATTTGTTTCAAAAACTATATCCATTCTGACAAAAATCTCTCTTGGAAATTTGACATTTTGATTTTTTGTAAATTTTACATTTTTAGCAAAGTTAATATAAATTTAATACAAATTTGTTAATTTTCTGTATAAATATAGAATTACAGATTTAAAAAAATTTTAAAACTTAATGTCTACCGCCATAACTTTGGAGACTACGAATTTTTTACTGATGACACGCAATATGTTTTTCAACATAAAATTCGACATAATTTTTTTTTTTTTTTTGTAATCTTATTTTCAATCAAGTCTAAGAATGTATCTGCATTCAAATCGAAGTTGCCAACATAACTTTTGGAAATTGCATACAATTCATACAATAAGTCTGATGCGCGGCTTAATAAAAACTCATATTTTCAAATGATATGGCGGGAATTTCGATTTGAATGCACATTCTAAGGCTGTTGGCTATTGGTAATAGCCATCATTTTTTTATAAAGTTATAGTATTTGTTAACAAAAATTATTAAATGATTTCTTATGCCATCTCCTATAGTTTTTGAGATATTTCGTTTTAAAAAATGTTCAAAAACGTCAAAGAAAACAAAGTGCGCAGTTATTAAAATAATGACCGACATATGTACATACATATGTATATACCAGTGGCTCACAGCTTATTTTATACATTGCTTACTTTTAACTTCAACACTCAATAATTTTGAAACTAAATGGAATATAAAAAAAAATTTGATATCATTTGAAAGAGCACAAATTCTAGTTTAAAAAATTTGGGCTTGCATGTCGTCAGCTGCTGGTACCGGAAATTTGGATTTTATAGGAAATATCATGAGAATGGATATGTGTCTTCAAATTTTTAAGGACAAATTGTTGTCTGTTCATACAGACAAATTTCCGGTTATACCAAGATAAAGACTTAAAACACAAGGCGGGCGTAGTTCAATCCTGGTAAATATACAAGTGCCCGGATTTGATGGCATCGCCAGCATAGTCGTCAGGCCTTAATGTGGTTGTAAATTTATGGGCGATTGTGGAAAAAAATTCCGAACATACAATATTTCAACCAAAAACGACCAAAAAAAAGCACTTAAAATTGAGCGGCGATACCAATAAAAAATTTGCAGCTTCGACGCCACACCATCTTTAAGCTGTAGTTGACCAAAGAGGCTACGACACTACATATTTAAAATTACAAAATCATTATTTTAAACAATATTTTTTCAATATATACATTATCGTCATTTGAACTTTGTCTGTTAAATTTAAAAAAAAGAGTTTCTGAAAGGACTTTTTTTCAAATTACCGATA
Organism: Meiosimyza platycephala; assembly: GCA_963662105.1. NCBI lineage: Eukaryota > Metazoa > Arthropoda > Insecta > Diptera > Lauxaniidae > Meiosimyza > Meiosimyza platycephala. The sequence continues at coordinate 98,924,717 of OY759208.1, read as the reverse complement.
TTTCCTTAATAAATAGCACAATTTAACAAGTTTTTTTTTTCAAAATTTTTATAATTCAATGGGTTTTATGAAAAAATGACGGTTAGCCCAGAATAAAATTTTTTGTGGGAGATATTGTTTGTATCGTAAGCCATATGCATTTTTTTCAAATCAAAAAAATTTTTAAGTGCATCAGTTTTTTCCATTTAAATTTTTTTCATCACCACGGAATGTTTTAAACTACATTTTTATATATACTAGAGACCCTCCTCAACATCCCACCAAAATATCACATCGATATGCGCAGTATATTAAGTTTTAGCCGAACATTGAAAAATTCAAAATTTACAGTTCATTTTTAAATTTAACAAAGTTCAAATGACGATAACTTTGAAAATTGGGGCTTTTCAGCAAAATGAAAAAATATTTGTCTCCTAAAATTAACGTAGAATAATATCTGTAAATTTTAAGCAAATCGATGAAATTTTGATGGTCTGCCTTAATCGATTTGAAATATAATTACAAAAAAAAAGTTATTTATTTCTTTGCTGACATTACTGCTCGTCACTCGATCTCTCTCAAAATTTGGGTGGATGAGTAATTTTTGATGATGAATCGATTACTGCAAAATTTTTTTCAACAAAATGTACCGTTAGATGGGCTCCAGAGCAAAAAGTATTCGTATGGTTTAAAATAATCGTTTTTTATTTCTTTGCTGAAGCTCCAGCACGTCGTTCGATCTCGCTGAAAATTTGCATACATCAGTTGTTTTTGACAATGAATCGAGATCTATTATGCTTTTTGAAAAAAATTGTACCATTAGATAGGCTCCAGTGCAAAACTACACGCTTTTCATATATAACAGCTATTTGGGGACCTAGGAATTCATTTTAAATTTAAAAAAAATTATATTTCCTGACTTGTCTTTCGTTCCTAACATATTTCATTATTTGGGCCTAGAATTGGGTGTTAATTTTTCGATACAGCCTAATATACATGTCTGCATAAAAAAAGCTGTGACATGAAATTTAGTAGTAGATTTTGATTTTTAATTTTTTAAATTCCAGATAATACTTTTTAACAAAAAATAATATTTTTTTTTTAAATAGAATTCGTGCTCTTTCAAATGATATCAAAATTTTTTCTATATTCCATTCAGTTTTAAAATTATAGAGTGTTGAAATTAAAAGTAAGCACTGCATAAAATAAGCTGTGAGCCACTGTACATAGCTATCATCGAAATATTTATTTCCGATTCAATATCGCTCATTGGGATTTTTTGACCTCACAAAGATGGCCTCCTCAGATTTTCTGGCTTTAGTGCACGGATTTCAGTTAGAATATTATCTTTGAGCCACTGGTTCATTGCTGTCTTGTTTACGTAAACTCTTTCTTTGTGCTCCAAGGAATGTTTTCAGAGTCTGCTAAGTCCAGTGACCGTGGAAGCCAGTTGAAAGCAGTAATTTTTGCTAACTTAGCATTCTTTGGACCTCGTAAGTCTTCTTAAATATATGTGGCGAATTTTTTCGAACAATTTTTATAGTCTCAATTGAAGAAAATGCTTTGGAATAGAAATCGTAAATGCAATGGCTCAGACTCTAACAGGGATCTGAGCTCTTTTTAATTTTTACGAATAACTTTTTAGTTTAAGGCTAAATTTCTTACAATATGTACATATGTTTTTAATAACATCATAAATATTTAATAATTTTTTCCATTTCTTTTATTTACAGCAAATTTCTATGCCGCTGAAATAGTTTCAGCATTGGAATATTTACATTCACTACAAATCGTCTATCGTGATCTTAAACCTGAGAATCTCTTAATTAATCGTGATGGTCATTTGAAAATCACAGATTTCGGTTTCGCAAAGAAGCTACGTGATCGTACCTGGACCCTATGTGGTACACCTGAATATTTGGCACCAGAAATAATACAATCAAAGGGACACAATCGTGCTGTAGACTGGTGGGCACTAGGTGAGCAAAACAGAATTTGAAAGAAAACTCATAAAGCATAAGTAAGGGAAGGTGGGTGTGCGATATAAAGAATGCCGTCATAAATCTGACACACAAAATGTTTATTGGATATAAAAAGAAAAAATGATTTTCACAATTATTTGTTTAGACATTTTTTTTTGGGTAATTTCATGTACAACTCAATGGAAGCGCTGCTAACAGCTAGTTGGGCTGGAGGTGTTACTGATGTTGGTAGCGTGTTTCTCTGACACAGGCGTTGGTGATGATGATAAAGAGCTGACGCTTTCACAATCGCCTCGTGCCAGCGTTATGGTATGTGTGGCGATGATTCACTTTTCAAGTTTTCACTTTACGCCGCTCCACATGTAAATTGTATTTGTTTGAAGTGAAGCATATAGAAATTTTCCAGAACATTAATAATTTTTTTGTTGTTTTTCTTTCGCGTTGTGTGCAAATTCACACCTGTGTCAGCACGAGAATTTGCATTCGGTGCCGATAATGCCGCTTTTCGTTAACTCTGTTACAATTTACATTTTCATAGTTTTACTAAATTTGGGTTACAAAAATGTGCCATAATTCTTAAAGAGTATGGTTAGACATATGGTAAAGCGTATTTTCCAATCATAAAGTTTTATGATTCTAACTTTATTGTATACATTATTTTATTATTATTTCATTTCCGTGGGTCTGGCTGATGAAAGAGCTCATTTTGTTACATAATTCCATATTCATATGTATGTAGTGCAGTGAGTATAGAAAAATTGTATCGGACTTGGAGTCGAGATGTGGATTTGAAAAGGAAATTTAATTATTAATTATACTGAAATATTCAGATTTTTATAAAAACTTAGCATGCTATGGTAATACTCAATATTTGAAATGGTAGTCTTAAAAGTTTCTATTGACAAATATTGCATTTACTCTGCCTTCAGAGGCGTATTTAGGAAAAAATGTGCAGACAAAAAACGTTTGAAGGCAGTTGTTATTTGTAACTTTTTGTAGAACTCTTTTCTTTTCACTTGCTCTTTTAATCCCTGCCGTATTCAAAATGTCCGTAAAGCCCTAGAAAATTAAATACTTTTTCTGGAGCAGGCCCAAGAAAGCATTTGCTCAGACATATACGGATCATATGGCCAATCTTCGTATTGTCTTGGAGCAATGGCAAACGAACCTGCGTTTATACTTCGTTGACTTTACAACTGCCTTCAATAGCGCATTTAGAGAGTCGATTTGGAGCGTACTGGAAACAATAAGTTTTTCGGTACATTTTATTAACATTATTCTGACGCTCTACGACAGGCTTAAGTCTACCACGCACTAGGGTCAAGCAGGAATGCTTAATATACCCATGACGTTTCTAATCGTGCTGGACGATGTGTTAAATCATATTGTTACTGCAAATCATGGTGTCCAAAACGACTTTTGGTGTCATTAGGAAAAACTTGTTTATCCCAGAGAATCTTCCAGTCATCAGAATCGAAGCGTAACTACATATATAAACTTTAACAATGTGATAACATTCGATATTCTTATCTAAGTCCTTGCGGCAGTACCCAGAGCTATCAAGAAGTGATTTATAAACCAAAAAAAATTCGAAATGGACAATAAATTATAGTTTAATATTTTCTTTAATTTTTTAAAAGACTTTTTCAAACACATACTGGATATTTCTTGAAGATATTCAATAAGAATGATCATTCCTTTCCATCACAGAAATTAATTGTTTACCCACTTCAATATCAATTTTTGTTTACGACATGTCATGCAGTATATGAGGACAAACTGCCACAACTTTACCCTCTAACCATACGTCACATTATTTTATTTGAGACCTCTTGACTTTTAAAACTTGATGCAGTTCGTGTCATTTCAGAAAAAAATTAAGATAAATAACAATAAGATTTATGTATTAAAAACATTCGGTCACTGTACGATTAATTCACTGTGAAATTCAATGGAAAAAAAATGTTTCTCTACCCACAGTAACTATACAGATTTTTTTGAAACAGCTGCCACGCAAAGTGTAAATTTTTCTAAATTATTCATAAAGAAAATTCTAATATATTTTATATATGACTTTATTGTTTTAAAAATAAATTAAATTAATTTTTTTTTCAGTATTTTCTGCTTTTAATTTTTTGTAATTGGGTTCAAAATTAACACCTGATATCATTCGAGACGATAATAGTATTTTTATTAAAAATTTTTAAATTTATGAATTAATTTATTGTGCACAAAATAAAACTTTTAATTATGGCACGAGTGGTTTTGGCTTGAGAGTCAATAAATTTAATAAGTTAATAAAAACAGGCAACAGTCTATCTGTCGCATCGAAAAGCTACGAAGACAGAAGGAAAATAAAAAATATTTCTTGTTTAGAAATTTTGAGATTTTAGATACATTTATGTATATAAGTAACTTTAAATTGATATATACATTCATTTATGTGTATATTTTTCAGAAGAACCGTAAATTAACAAAAACGTCAACTCAAATTTTGATGTAACTTTTAAAATGCATTACTGATTTCTTACATTACTTTGTTTTCCAACTGAAGGTTCCACGAATAAGATGCGGTATTAACTTGATAAATTTGATTCTCGTAAAATATCTAACGCCACTACACCTTTCATATCAAAAAAAAACATTTACTAAATCGGTAGACACGGACTCATATAACTCCAAATATTGAACTTGAATGATGATTTTCAATCGCAGGCTCCTTAAACGAATAATTTTCGATTTTTTTACTTTACTGAATCCATGGGACAGACAAACAGTTCATATAATTAGGTATCCCATTTACAGAAGACTTTTTTCCATTTGTTACAAATTTGACTATGATATCGGTTGAACATCACAAACCCAAAATTTTTTTTTCCTTGGCCATACACAATGTATGGAAGCTTCAATTTGTTGTTTTTATATTTTTCTCGACTTTTTGTTTTATGGAGAAAATCGATTTGGCATTCATTTATTACATTATATTTTCACTTCCAAGTAAAGTTTTTTAGAACTAAGTGCACAACTTAAAAGGTTGTAAATGGCATATTTTCATTCATAATCAAATCTATTTTAATTGTTCCTCGAATACTAAGTCTACACAAAAATTTCCAAGCTCACAGTTTCAAACCCGGCGCCCACTTTCATCTAATGCATTCATAATGTACCATCTTTACAATATTTTTTTTTATATTAAAGCTACCTCATGAATCTAACAAACACTTAAATAACTCTTACCCAGTAGACACGGACAGGAGCAAGCAGCGGTTCAAGAAGGCTTTCAAAGGGACTCTAAAATAATTGTTTTTTATCCTGTAATCTAAAATGCATTGAATCATATTGGTTATCGAATCGCACTGCTTACGCAGCGCATTAAAGAATAGGGCGCCAGAAGGCAAAGAAGAAGGACTCCATTTTTACTTTTCGGCATTTTATGTATTTTTTTATTTCATATATTATCTACATTGTACATATGGGACATTATTTTACAAACTGGACGAATTTTGACAAAAATTGACCGACACATTTTGATTTGGCTGAAATTTTTTTTATGTGTTCTGTATCGAAAAAAGAGGAGACCCGTATTCGAGGATTTTTTAGAAAAAAAAAATTTTCTTTTTTCAAAATAGAGCGAATTTAAATTTTGAGAATTTCGTGATTTTCAGCTTGGAAACTCACTTTCAAAAATTCATAACTCCGGTTTTGTTAAAGCTAGAAAATGATTTTTTTTTATTTTAAAGCTTAAAAAGTGATCTTTAATAAAAAAAAATCGTTTATTTAAAAATTATTGAAAAATTAATATTGTTATAAACAATTTAAATGTTTAAATTGATTTTTAACAATTGCCCTTACCCTGTATCAAATTTTTAATGTCATCATCGTACGTCAAATTTCCTATCGAAAACGGATTATTTTTAATTAATTACACTGTGCGACAGCCAAAATCGGCGGGAGTTCTAACTACCGGGAAAAGTTATATCGGTCAAAAAAAAGTTATACGTGTCCCGGCGTTTCGCTGGGTCATGTCAAGGAATCGAGATATATCGATTTGAAGTTTGTAAGTATCATATGGGGGAATTTTGTTTGACATAACTCGAGAACGATTAGTCCGATTTTGCTGCAAAAAATTAAAAATTGCAATTGCTTTAATCTTTTGATATACTGTTTCTCTACATAATCAACAGTTTTGGAGTTATAAATAAATTTATGAAGAAAAAAATAACGCTTTTTCACGTCTTTAGATTTTTCACGCTAGACTGCTTGCGTAGATTTTGTTGTTTGATTTTTTCCTCTTTTTTCTACACGCCACATGATAACTACTATTCCAAAAATATTGCATTATTAAGCGATCCGAACCCTAAAAGCCATCCATCTTTAAAACTAGATACTGTTAACAGTATAAGGGGACGTCCATTAATTACGTGAGTTAAAATAGCGGGAGAGGGGGTCCGGAAAAATCTCACCAAGGGAGAGAGGGGGCCAATAAAAACCTCACGTCAACTTTTTAATGCATAGAATTTACGTTAAAAATTATAATTTAAATCTCACGTGAGGGGGGGAGGGGTCCCGCAAGATCTCACCAAATCTCACCAAACACCTCACATAATTATTGGACGTCCCCTAACTACTTTCTATCAGTCTGATGGTCACACTCAATTAATGCCATACCAAAAAGATTACGTCTCTGTGAAAGAGAGTTGAATAATATAAGAGAAATGTATAAATCTTTCCAAATCAATTATTCAACAATAAAATGTTGTTTTTCAAAATTGGCTAGCTAGCATGTTGGCAATATGCACACCGCTCTTTACTTCTAACCATTTATCTACTTTTGATGTATATGTATGTACAATGCAGATAACAAAAAAGTAATGGGATCCTTCTTCTTTACCTTCTAATATCAGCCCTAATAGCACGTCTCCTGTGGGAAGGCATAATAGCCTTCCATGAGTACATTTTTATTTGCATGCAATCGCAGCACTGCTAGCAGGCCTTCTCCGAGGCAGGCCTTGCTCAATTGCCTGCTGGACAGTATAGCTTTTGCTTGAATACTGCCCTCAGAATCGGAAATGGCGTATCTCAAAAAAATTTATATCCGTGATTCTTATGACATCGGATAGCTTAAGATATTACGCATCTAATGAAATACGCCAAAAGTCGGTATCTAAGTTCAAACCTATAAAAAATCTCCTAAGAAATTTGCTCTATCTCAATTTTACATGTATTTCAACAAATTGAATAAAAAAAACATCAATTACGAAACGATTTTTTTGAGATACGCCCTTTTCGCTTCTGAGGGCAGAATAGCTCTCAACATAGAGATGGGAGCGTGCCACGCTGTTATGTAAAAATTTTGTTCACTTTTTACTTTGCACTTGTCCAAGCAATTCTTAGTATTTGTATAAAATGTATCGTTTAAAGTTTCTATTTATAATACGTAGACGTGTCACGCTCTCATGTCAAAGTGCTCCTCTTTTTTGTCTTAAAATAATAAATAAAATCTCTTAGTGTAGTGTTTTTAAACTTTTGCTTGTATAGATGTGTTACGCCTTCTTGTCAAAATCTTTACAGGCATCGCGGTAGGCGTACTATAAACTATATTTAAAAATGTAGACAATGAACCAAATTTCATCCAATTATCTGACATCATTTTCCCGTAGACGTGCTTTCAAACAGACATAAGGGTATGACTATGTTGCTGATCAAGAATATATTTGTATACCTGCCATGACGCCTACTATGCATTACAAACGGAAGTTGAAATTAAGAATAAGCGGTGTTTAGGAAAATCGCTCAAATATTCTACTGTCAAAAAAATATCTAATTTTATGCTATCTGTCCTAAAGAAATACCGTCAAGGATCTGAAATTAATTTTATTGAATATTTCTTTTTGAGATACTTTCATTTATCCGCTTTGAAGTGGGAATGCAAAAAACTCGATTTAAAAGTTTTCAAACATTTTAAGATACTTTTTGCGTTGAATTTTCAATGGAAACTGAGTGCATACAATGTGGTAGGATTCGAAATTCAACACAATTTTAAAACAGACAATTCTGGCAATATTTTGCTGTAATTTTCTCGTTGCAAATGTGCTTTAAATTCGCCGTCCATTACATTTCATTTACTAAGGTATTAGCGTAGCACCCTATACTCACCAAATTGAATTCTGACAAGCAGACAGACTTGTTAACTCTTTATATGCTAATAAATATAAATTTTCTCTTATTTTTTTTACTTTAAGGCGTGCTCATATATGAAATGCTTGTTGGTTACCCGCCCTTTTATGATGATAATCCATTTGGTATCTATGAGAAAATATTAGGCGGTAAAATTGATTGGCCAAGACATATGGATGCTGTTGCCAAAGATTTAGTTAAAAAGCTGTTGGTAAATGACAGAACAAAACGCTTAGGAAATATGAAGGTAAGTTTAATGAAATTACTAACAACAATAAGAGGCGCATAAAAGAATGCAACGCAACCTATCGAAGCATATTAAGTCTAAAGGGAAGCTAAAGTAGCGCTGCATACTTCTAGGAGCTTCTTATTGCAACAATTTAACATACACAGACACAAACACGATGTTGCTCAAGAATTAAAACAAAACCCAAATTATATATCACATTTTGCTTATATTCTTTTTTAATTGGTTTTAAATTAATTTTTTGGTTTTCTGTCATGGTAGCATGCTCATGACTTTTAATATGACCGATTGATTTATTAGACTTTTAGCTATGCTATTTTTAAAACACACGGTTCTATTTTGACATTTGTTTGTTTATTATGAAGATAAAACAAAACTAAATATAAATTATAAACTAAATTCTATGGGTAATGAGCGAACAAATTGCTCTCTTTGCTAAATTTTGATTTTTTCGACTCTTTTCAGAATGGAGCCGATGACGTAAAACGGCATCGATGGTTTAAGAATTTAAATTGGAATGACGTATATAACAAAAAGCTTACGGTAAGTTCCAATAGTTAGTTATAGTAAGCATGTCTATAAATAAACCAAAAAAAATCCTAATTGTCGGTAAAAAAATGAATGGTGAGAATGTGCAAACGATTTGTATAACATACATATGCGCTATATATCCATCATTCAAAGGTGGGAGTCGAATAAATCTAAATATTTTATTTACATTTGTGCAAATTTTGAAATACTTAAAGGTAACTAAATTTACATAGGTTTGTTATAATATTAAACAAGTAAGGGTGCTATTTTTGATGAGGATACAATTATAGACAATACTGCATTTAGAATCGAAGTGCTCATGGTAGTCTAAATGGATCTTAATGTTAATATTATCCGATATATTAATTGAAATAACTGCCCATTTTTAATTCTCTTGATTTGTTTTCTGACTTTGTGGAAGTTTATTTTTGCCTTAAAGGATATTTCATTTATATGACCAAATTTGGCCTAACACTTCAAAATTTTCGTTTTACTTACATTGTAGGGTATCGTGGCATAGCTTAAATATACCTTCTATTTAACATCAGCAACACATTGGTGAAAATTGTATCAACATTTCGACTGTTGCTTAGCGAAGATTCTGAAATTACACGTTAAACTTTTGATCGACTACTGTGAAATATATGAACTGAAAATTGATGATGTGATATTCCCACATAAACACAATCATAAAATTCGCCTGCGTTGCACCCAATCTTAGCATTCAGAATTAAATTGAGCACATGCGGTAGTATCCATGGAAATCTTTACTACTTAGTCAGAAATAGCATCGACGTTTTAATGAAAATTTAATATAAAAATTAAATTTAAACTTTACTACATGTTTCATATCGACGGCTAAAGACTTAAATGTTTTAAGGACAACATTTTTGGGAAAACTAAGTTAAGTAAGGCAATCCATTTTCTGAAAATTGTAATATTCTTCCAATACAAAGATACTGAAAACGTATTCTGAGAATATCATTAAGCGAGTGACAGCCGTTGCTAAAGTTTTTAAAATACGAAATTTAGGAGACACTTCTTTCTTTTGTCAATATTTGCATATGGCGAGAATAAAAAGAGATTTTGAACTATCAATTTTGTTTGAAAAAAAAAATTCTTCTTATAGCTGGAACTTTTAAAAACTATGTAATTTGCAAAAGTTCATCTATCTAGGAGTTTAAGCAGTGCAGTTCAATAATTTGCTCTCGAATAACATTACGTTCCAGTAATTTTTTGTTAAAATATGTGAAATCTATTAATCATTTCCATTTGTGGCTAACCTTTTCATTAAAATTTTTCTAATCATACAGATTTTACCATAGCTAAAATTTGTGTATATATATTTAAAATAATATAAATAGTTAAATAAATATTTTGATTGAGTAATTTACTCAATAAAATATAATAATACATCCTACTGTCATGTACGTACATGGACGCCATGTGAGCTGTCATTCAAATCGCTAATCCGACATGTAGAAAAAAAGTGATATGTGTTGTCAATCAACAAGTGAAAATGTAAATAAATCTGAACCATAGGAACATTAAAATTTTGCTAAAATAATAAATAAATATTGGTATATTAGGCTAAATTTTAAATAATTATTTGTTAAACATTTATAGCTACATATCTATACATATCAAAAAAAAGTTAAATTTACTTTTAAAAATATTTGAATTTTATAATTGTTTTTTCATATAATTTTTGCAAAAAATTGATTTTTTCTTTAGTACTTGAAGCAAAAAATATTCCATTATGCAGGGGTGGCCAACCCAAATGATCTCTCGAGCCACTTTGGAAATGCACCATAGCTCCGCGGGCCACATATAATATTATATATCCCCATATCAGATTTAAATATAACATAGAAGTTTTTTTGTTTTTCCTATTATTCTTACATGTTAACATACAGTATCTACCCATTGAATTATGACCGATAAAAATAATATTAAAAATTTTAAATTTTGTATGGCAAGGTGCTACATCTTGTATGAATGTGTATTCATCCTTGGAATGCCCTAATGCATCGATGTAGGGCAGCAAATTATTCTTCAAAATGTTAATGGTACTGTTCGGAGCTTATTGTTTTATCAACAAAATATTTCTCTTGAGGCCTTCTGCCAACTACCTCTGACCCTTTGAGATACTGCTTCCAGCCGGCATTCATCGCTAAATATGACCTTTAAATAAATAGTAACATAGTTGAGTTCACTGAATTTAACTGAATTAAAGTAAGTCACTTTATTCCACACTGAGAAAACAAAATGTTTGAATATAGCAAACGCATATTTCATATAGACCAATTAAATATTTGATTGAGTCAAACATAAAATGCTTCAACCACCACTTATCACTATTTGATCTAAATACAATATGTTTTGCTCAAATAAATATTTGATTGCTCTATATCAAATATGCGTTTGTAATATTCAAACATATTGTTTTCTCAGTGCAGTAGTCGTTGAGAGTGTTACGAGGAAGCTGAGCCCAATGCAGCCTTCGTTTGCACAAAGTATTTGTAAGCTTTGGCTTTTTACTGAACGTCGGTATATCAAGCCAGTTTCTTTAAAACGGCGTTGCAATGCATTGAGCGATATGTCCAGCTCAGCATCGTTGAGGTCTTCCAGTACTGATTGAGGTGGTGTACTTCGCTCCATTATGAATTTCTGTACAATTCTTCGGTGAGTTCTTGAGGTTATTTTTGTTTTTCTTGAACAAATCTGACGATTATTTGGGGCAACATTTAAGACCACAGCAGACATATTCACAATTTAAGCGATGTTTTCCATAGAGTACTTCGATACTTGAATAATTTTAGATATTACGATCTTTTTCAATACCCACCGGTGACCTTTGAGCATCAAAAATATCCTTTATTTTACCCTTGTGTCGGTTTTTCAAAAATAACGATTCTCGCTTACAAAACGGGTGTTTTGGTAGTATAGTGATGTAACTTTGAAGAGATTATCAAGCCACTTTTCTTCAACTTGCGTTATAAATATGCAATGAATCATAAAACATACAAAAAACAAAACCCAAAACAGGAAAGTGAGGATACACGAAAAAGTTGTTCGGGCTGAAACCTGTAACTTCTTACAAAGAGAGAACATAAATTATTCTCTCATGCTGGTTTTTCGAGTACAGGAAAGCTTTTTGATCTAAATCCTACGAAAGCCTGCAAGTTGTAGTCTTGCATTAGCTTATCATCTTGAATCATATAATAAAACAGGCCCTCCCCCTCACTTGACACTCGAGTTTTATATATTTTTCCGGCCCTGGATAACAAAAATAATCCCTTGTGTTCTTTAGTGTTTTATTTCGATGAAGGCTATCTTTTTTAAAATTCGAGATTTTCTGCTTTTAACTATATATCGAAACTGTTCCTCTATTTATGACTTTTTATGAGTTATATAAAAAAATAGGCGTTTTCTTACAAAGTTTCTGTTTGGCACAGCTATAAGTGTTGTTCTTAGGGGCTGTTCATACATTACGTAGCGCGGTTTTTCTTCATTTTTGACTATTACTCACATAAACAACGAGTAGCGAACTTAAATAGCGACTTGGCGAATTAAGCGCAGCTATTGTTTATTGCTATTTAACTTCCCGCTTAGAAAATCTGTGCAGCCCTGCTATAGATAGTCAAAACAATATATTTATTTATTCAAAGGATTAAGACAGGATTATCTCATATTTTCAATATCATAAATATAATATAAAATATCAAAAACGATAATTTAATGTGTTTTTAAATGCCTTATTTAATAGTTTCTCTGATCTGTTTATTATCAAATCATTAAATTTATTTTGAAAAATTGTAAGTATACAGACATACGTACATACATACATACGTAGACACATACATACATACGTATATGATGAATGAAGCAATTTGCGGTTTAGGTGCGTAATATCCTGACGTTACTTATTAGCAAAATAGAAAAAAACGTATACCCTAAAAATAAGAAATGGATAAGAAAAACAGATTTTTTAAACTTTTGAATGTTTTCATAATAAATAAAATTAATGAAAAAGAAAATTAGAAAAACATTTTGTTTTTTTTTTTTCTTTTATTTCGCACAATTCACAAAGATGCGCTAATTGAATGATCGATATCAAGCGAGTGAAACCACTAGCCGTAGGAATGAAAACAAAAAATTGGTGAATACATTAAAATGTTATTAAATAAAACTTTTAGACATATGTGAATTTTTAGCAGCGGTATTGACCTTGGCAAGATATTGGCATTGAAATCATAAGCTAAGTGTTTTAATGGTAATGATTTTTATTAAGATGTTATGAAAATGTTAGATTTAAAATCAGTTTCAACAAAATATCCTTATATTTGCATGGTTCTTAAGTAACGCGGTCTCGTTTTAACACGGCTTTTAAATTTACAAAAAAAAACTAATTATTTTTTGTGTTATAGTTCATATGATTTTTCGTGAGTTTCGATTAATTACGAATGAACTCATTTCATTTGATTAAATAGGAATGAAAATAGTTCAGTGGCCACAAGGAATAACAGCTAAAGTCGATGTATGATCCCAAGGCAAAACAACATAAGCTAAGTTTATATTCATATGACATATGTATACTGTTTCGTCTTGTCATCTAATATCGAGTTTAGCTGTCCTTCATTGTGGCCACAGATTTGAAGACAAAGAAAAAAGGAATTTCCAAAAGAAAAATTCAATACTGTTTCGTGACTTAGCATTCCCTAAAATATTTTTTAAGGACCACCCTAGTATACATACAATAACATTTGTGTATGGCTTTGAAGCCTTAAAAATCCTATTCCGAATCGCATCATTCATAAATGTAAGAATGTACAATATCTGCCGTAATTAAAGAGTTACAGAACCTTGAACTGAAATTAGAAAAATTTATACAAAATCTTATAAAACTTACACCGCCAGTTGGTAAATTTTTAGTAAACTACACTTTGAAAGTCAACCAATGCTGCTATGCTCTTGTTAATTTCTTAATAAACATATATAATATCAAAAAATTTTTTTAAAAAAATATTATGTCTTGACCTTAGAAATTTCAATAGAGGATTTTTAATTATGTATATATCCACTATATTTACGCTTGAAAAAAATAATTATTACGACATGTATATTATCCTTGCTCCCCACGTTCGAACGCGTTCCCACTCATTTTCAATAGTCACAAAATGAAAATTCTCTATACCAAACAACGAGTATTAAATTCTTCTATGGCATATAAAAAATTTCTAAAAATAAATAATATTTAAAGCAATATTTAGAAATCTATAAACATTATCGATTTTCGAATTTATCAAAATTATTGTGCCATAAAAAAATGTTGTTTATAATTCACATTTTTAATAGACAGATTTTATTAGCAAAAACATATAATTTTAGAGACTCGTACTCAAAGGAAACATTTAACATTTTGTGAAATTTTAAAATAATAAGTCTAAAAACTAAAAATGCTCAAACATTTTTTTTTTTAAATAAATTGCAATTTAATGATGAACATTAATATTTTTTTATACAATATAGCATATAAAGATAAGTAAATAAAATTTATTTAATGAGAAAAAATTAAAATTAGGTTATATTTTACAACCACACTGTCTGCAAAGCAGAATGTTCGCTATAAATAATTGCACTTTAAATCAATGTTTCAAAAATGAAGTTTGCTGAAAACAATAGGCTCAATATCTAATTCAAATATTTTTCAACGTTTTTTTGCAAATCTTATTTAAATACATAGAGCTTACAGATGAGCTTTCATATTTCGAAAATTTCTGGACTGGTCTAATGTACATGAAAGATGATTTTTTTATTTAATTTTGGCATTTTATTTCAGGTAGTTATTGCGCAAAATGTCATATTTTAACCTTTGGGATCTTTGCTATAAAACATTGGACTTTTTTTTCCTTCATAAAATCAATTTTAATCTAGGCCATTAACAAACACTTAGGGAATGCCTCTATAAACGCAATGCACCATGTTGTTTTGAAAAAAAGTTGAAGGATTAGAGGGAAATTAGGGCATTTTTCTTGAATTTTCCAATGTCACAGTGGTCAGAAATAACGCACGCAGGAAGATTGTACCACAACTTACTAAGAAAAAACTATCACGAAAAAATTTTAATAGAAAAACCCTGTTAATAACAATTGAAGATTATTAGCGCACTTTTGACGTTAATTCAGTTCATGGTATTTGATTTTTAGTGAGACCCTCGAATCAATTACAATTAATTTCATATTAATAATATTTTTATTGTTTCTAAATAAGGTGGACCTTTTTTTGTGTTATTCATGCAGTTGTTTGCCAATTTCACTATTTTTAAATCTAAGCTGTCAACCGTAACGTTGACAGCATGCAACAATCGTTTCGTGTGTTGCCGTCACTAAAGTACAATGAATAATTTTTATTTTACAGATCTGTCGCAACTGGCGCACACCTATTATTCAAAATGAATTTACTAAATGCCAATTAACTAAAAGAAAAATAATAGAATTTCATATTAATTTTGCTTTGAATATTTTTAATTATTTTTGTTTTTCGAATTTATTGCAGCCACCGATTATGCCCGATGTGACATACGATGGCGATACAAGCAATTTCGATGATTACCCCGAAACCGATTGGAAACCCGCCAGAGCGGCGGACCAGAGAGATCTGCAGCTGTTTCAAGATTTTTGAGAAAATCAAAATAAAATATTTATAATAAGAATAATAAAATACAAGTATGCATTGTAGTGTGAAAAAAAATATATTTATTTTTGTTTTAATAATAATTATATTAAAAATTAAAATACAAAAGCAAATATACTTATGAGAAAATTTGTAGACAACTATAAAAAAAGATAATGTGATTTTGATCTTAGAACGTAGGTATGTATGTGGTTATATGAACACAAGCAATGGATCAAAAAGAATTATAATTTTATTAATATAAAAATAAGCAAATAAAATGAAACATTTGTAGAGGAAAATATTAATTTATATGCGTCAAATTAGTGTTGGGAAGAGTTGTGTATTTTTTGAAATCGAGTACGCAACTATAGATTGAAGTACTTTGAAGAATCGTGTAGTATTTAAGACCTACAAAAGTAGCTCTCGAAATAGTAGTAGTGTGGTGGAAATCATTTCTCAAAATGAAAAAAAAAAACAAAATATGGCAGTACTCTACTATTTTGATAATAACTTCTAATTGCACTACGTAAAAATATTTTATCTTAACGTTCCTAAAAACTCTCTGAAAATCCTTGCTTTTGGAGCTTAAATAAAATGTAAGCCTCATTATTGTTTTTTTTTATAGCTTATTCTATTTTAAATAAGCCAACTTTTAAATTTGCACAAACATCAATGCTTTAATCTACAAATACGCGATTTTTTAGTTTTTTGTCATTTGATCTAAAAATTAATATAAAATGAAACAAAAATTAGCCATATTTATTTTAATGTGTAACATAAAATTTAAACGACATAAATTAATTTTAATTTTTTAAATTACACAGCTCTAATTTATTTATTTCATAATTAAAATAATCTAAATTATAATTTTTTTGTTAGTTTTTTAAGTAATTTTTATTTAGTTTTTAAAGCAAAAATCCCAAAAATAATTGTTTTTTATAAATAATAAAATATGAATGAAAAATAAATAGTTGATTTGATATAACCAATGATAAGCTGTTTGTTTCATTATTAGTATTAGGTTGTCGAGAAAATGTATGAATGAATGGTATATTTTGTCGCCTTTGAAATATGTCACACTGTTAGCAAGACAACTACGCCAACGCTTGATCCAGTCCATCATACCTTTACAGTAGGTTGATTGAGAAATACCCTTCAGCTCCTTCAGCGAATTTGCATTTATTGCTTCAATTGGCTCAAAGTGCCTTTCACTAATTGGTCATTTTAGCTTTGGGAACAGAAAAAAAATTCAGACGGGGCGATATCAGTTGAAAACGCTGCTTGGCCGATGATTTTCATTGAACTTTGGCTTAAAACTATTGCATAAATTTGGTGAAAAAACCATAAGTTATTCTTCCACAAATATGGACGTTTTCGCCAGAAATTCAAACGCAAGCGCTTCTAATGCCTAAATAATATTCCTTATTTGCCATTTATCATTCTGGAAGGAATTCAGAGTGCACCACACCGCAGTAGTCGAAGTACACTTAATTCCAGAAAGCAGGCTTGTCAAAACGTCGCTTTTGACGCGGCCAGGCCTTGTTAGAATTTAAAAAATTTCGGAAGAAGATGCCGTAAATTGGAGGATTTTTGTTACAAGTATGTACATACTTTTTTTTTAAAATTTGGTAGCAAAAAAAAAAAAATATCTAATCCAATTTTTAAGATGTCAGCTATTTCCCAAAAAAAAATTGCTATCTTTTTCAGGAAAATTTATTTTATTTTGGGAAGGCCGTTAATACCTTGTTTTCAACTTGGCAATCCTGCTTTTTACCAACATTATTTATGTGCGTTTGTTTGTAGTGAGCGAAGCCATGCATGCCATACGAATAAATTCAATATGTAAAATGTGCAAAACACCAGGCGATCATAAACCAACAGCAAGTAACAGTTTCTTTACTTTACTTTGAAACGCTATTGCTCGGCCATTACTGAATTGTTTTTAGCAATTAGGGTGTCATTTTGTTTGTTAAGTTTTCTAATTTTTGGTAGTGGAGAAATAATTTGCACATTAGGGCGCTGCAGTCAAAATAGTTTGCCATGGGCCTTGTAGGAATTGTAAAATTTTGGAAAAAAAGCTGTTAATTGGAGCATTTATGTTCAATTTTTTCCCAAAATAAATGTAAAAATTGATACCTTTCCAGGAAAAATTATTTTATTTTCGGAAACCGTTAATGTCTCGTTTTCAAGTTGGTAACTCTACCAGAATGTGAATAAATCCACATATTGTAGACAGGGGAAGCTCACAAAGTAGCATTTACGAGGTTTTAAGCCCATAAAAGCACCAATAACATAGATACAAAGTGTCCAATTTTTAAAGTTTGCATTCTGCATATTTTTTTTTCACCGTTGTTTTCGTAATAGCATTTTAGTATGGGAAATATATAAAAACATTGTACGCAAATATAGCTATTTCGCTGACTGTTCTTCTGTGGGTTTTGAATGTTTTGTTTGCTTGACTTTGTCAGCGAAAAAGCTATACATGCTTACAATGTTTTTATATATTTCCTATGATAGAATGTTATTACGAAAATAACGGTGAAAAAAAAGTATGCAGAATGCAAGCAGGATTTGTAGAAAGTAATTTGGAATGTTGTTGTTGTTATTTGCTTTGAAAATAGTACCGTAGAGTGGCTTGGCAATGATGAAAAAAAAAATTGGCATTTTCATTTTGGGGAAAAAAATCTCCTGACCTCAAATGTGGGTTAACAGGCATAAAACTTATGTCATTTCTTTATCATATTTATATTAAATTGGGGTTTTTGAGAAAATCAGCCTTGTGTTTTTTCATAAAAAACGCTATAACTCCGCCAATTTTCAACAACTTTCAAAATTTCTTAAAGATTCTGACAGAGAATAGAAGTTCTATTAGAATCAATAGACAAAAATTAATTATTTTGATTTGGATGAAAATGCGACTTTTGAACCAATTTTCAGCGGTTTTTCAAGCTCAGAAACTAAAACTTTATATGGGCATAACTTCATAAAAAATAATTTTTAACAAATCGGGGGACGGTATATTCCCTTATTTACTTTGAAAAACATCATATTTAATCGGCAACCAATTCCGCAATTTGAAGTCACTCCGTCTGCATGGTTTGGGATGGATTTGGTCTATATATAAAAATTTTATTAATTTAGACTTCCCGCATCTTTCAGCATTTTAATTTTGATATTTTTTCAAATGCTCGTCAACTGTCACAAATTCCACCAAATATTTGAAAGTACGTTCATGAAACGCGCTAAGATGTATACCCTTACTACTACTTACTACAGATGAGATCGTGACGTGAACGTGAGCGTGAATCGTGACAATAGCTTAAAAAAACCGTGATTTTCGTGAACGTGAAAGGGTTCGTAAATTTGCGTGAATGGCGTGAATTTGCGTGAATCAGCGTGAATCACGAATTCACGACTCTCAAAACTTACGACACTTCCAAAACTTAAGAATACTTTATTCCAAAATCGGATCGAAAAAACTGTTAAAATACAAGTTTGTATTAATAGTATGTCAATATGGCAGCTTTCAAATATATCGATAAAATATAACCATCGTTTTGAAGTTTACTGAACTCGCAAAACAAATACTTTGTATACCGCCATCCTGAGCAACAAGTGAGCGGGTTTTTTCAGTCTCAAGTCGAATTCTCGAAGAAAGGCGTACTCGTTTGCTTGGGAAAAATCTTGATAAAATTGTATTTTTAAACAAAAATATTAACTAAATAAAACTTTGTCTATTTGAAAAATCGAAATACAAGGAAATTTAATAAAAAAATCATAACTGCATACATATGTATGTATGTATTTTTTAACCTAAAAATAATTTCGTGCGTGAGTCGTGTCACGCGTGATAAGCGAAAAAATTTCGTGATTGGCGTGAACGTGATGGAAAATTTCAGCTTCGTGAGCGTGCGTGACGTGACAAATAATTTTGTCACGATCCCATCTCTACTACTTACTACATTTTTAGATTCCATTTAACTGCTCGGCTATCGATACTATTCGATTTTTAAAAGCTTTCTTACTTACTAAAATTTTTATAGAATTTTTTCGATATTTTTCAACTTTTAATAATTTTTCTACGTTTTAGTTACGGGTTGATATTTGCAGTTTCTTGTCGACTTAAACTATTACATAATTTTGACCGAATTAAGCTTCAGCACATCTGAAACTATAAGATAATTGATATTGAAACTTTTTCGTTGGCAAGTACATATGTGCTGGAATAGTTCAAGGTCATGAAGTGCTAGGGCAATTTTTTACGATCGGTTTTAGATTCAGCGCAACATTGGGAAATTCGTGTGTTTTTTTTATAAAATGAGTTTTTCACAACAAAGATAACCTTAATATATAAATTTAGTGAAAATATCTCAGTTTCGAAAAAAATTATATAATCAAATAGATTAAATTTAAATCTGATCAAATTATAGAGAGTTGTTTTTGTATGGGTTACATAATATCTTAACATCTTTTGTGACATTAATGCGTTTGACCAAATTAAGGGAGGAATGTTATAATATTTTATACCCGTACATACCTATGTACATAATATATCATTTTAAAAAAGTGTCGAACAAAGGTGTAAAGTACAAAAAAATTAAACAAATAACACTTCAGTAAACCTAGACCAAAAACACAGGCGTTTGTCAAACCTTGATAGCTTCACTATAAAAAATAATTTTTTTTTTCGCAATCAAACAACTTTTTTATGGACATTTTTCATTTATTTGTTGTTTATATTTGTGCTAAGTTAATGTGCAAAAGCTGACCCAGAGTTGAGTGTAAAATACATATGGTCAGACCAGTGCTTAACACCCTACACTGCAAGTGGATGCAATTTTTGATTTTAACTGATCAAAATATTTTAAATTTGTAATAATAAAATTATCATTTCCGATCCACACACTTGAACGCTCATTTTTTAAGGAAGAGTGACGATGTCACTATCGAGGCTGTAGCCCTCCACAGCATGCAAATTGATAATGTATCATATAAAAACCTTTCAGTCTTCATCGAGCTTATTCTATATACTCCTCAACACCTTCTCTGTTATCCTTTATCACGGAATATAGGACTCACATGTATTTGTTGTGCATGCGATCGTTTTCACAATGATTTAGGACGGCCAGGCTTACGCAAAGTGATGCCAAAAATCTATTTATAGTCTAATTGAATGCAAACGCAACATCAATTTTATTTGTCCCATAGGCAAATCCAGTGAATTGCCAGCCAGAGAAGATTTGAATGTATTGAGAACAAAACGTGAAAAGCTTCAATTTCAATTACTCATGTTTCAATTAATGTTGAAAGCATAAAAATTGCACTTACAATTAGTACGGATACTGAAAGTTATTCCGATGATAAGTACACGGAATGCAGGAAGTCAAAGCATGTACGACTCGAGTCGTACGCGCTGAATGAATGATTTTAGTGATTTAGGTAATACTTATGTGTAACCATATTGAATACCTGTTCATATTGAATATTTTATCGTTATTTATTACAATTACAATGAAGAGCTAAAAACAACAAATAAATGTATGTATTTCAAAATAGTGACGCTTATTACGTTCTGCTCGCTACCCATAAAAAGTACTCAAAATTTTAAGAATCTGAAAATTGTCAGCGCGATTTTAAAGAATCAAAAAAAAAAAAACGCACGTTCCTCACTTAATTTACATTTTATAAAACTTTGAAAAATTCATAAAAAATATATATAAACTCAAATTTAGCTTCCAATTGTTTTACTAGTAATATAGGGTAGAGTACAAAAAAGTCGCTTAAACTGAAAATAAACCCTTGGCTCTTAGCATATACATGTTAATCAAGCCAAAATTGTATAAATAAAACGTAATTAAGTTGCACTTACTATATTGCTAATAGAAGCATGAAACAATGAAAAAACAACTGAGAACGCAACCGAAATTATATTTTTAATTATACTAAGTATGTATATATAGTCAGATCGTATACATATTTCATTCATTAAAGTTAAATTCGGAGAGAAAAACGACTTTATATTCTTCAAGATTATTAAGTGTAATAGGCATTGCTCAAAAACAATAAGATCTTGAAGTAATTTTCACCTGTTCCATATAGGAGGATACCGGTTTGAAATGAAGCAAATGCGCAGATGTCTATTGCTTTACCTAGCGGCTATACATTTTGCGGTGAGTAATAGCAATTGAAATTATAAGTATGTATTCATGGATATTTAATAATAAGCACATTAAAAAAATTGTTTTGTTATAATGAAAATGAATTTATAATTATTCAAATTATATCTATAGCATTTGTCAAAAATGGGGGAAAAAAATATACTGACTAATATTAAAATCAAAAATAAGTAAATCCTAATTTTTAAATATATTCATAATTTTAAGAAATCAATTTTCTTTTGGTTTCAAATAACTTATCGTGGCACAATTTGCTTAGAAATGGTGTGGCCCTCAAACCTCTTTAGAAAGTAGCCAGATTGAGAACGCCTTAGAATCTGTGTCTTCGACTGTTTCGCTTTTACATTCAATCACATGAGTTCATACAACATCGCGCCAACTACCGAAGAGGGCAGAACAACGTGTGCCGGGACAACTAGTTTTAAATATATTTAAACGCTTACTTAACCTTTCTGAATTACTCTTTTGAACTTACCTTTATTATAGCAATCTGATTCATTACCTATAAATCACGGCGTTTGTTCTACTCTTGCTGCAGAAGCACGTGAACTTTTGGAGTACGAAAATGAGTTATTGCGTAAAAGTTATCACGCATCTGGAGTGGCCAGATACAGTCATAGAATAGATCTGTCCAATAATGATGGTGCAGTTTTAGGCTTTGAACCTGTCAATATCGATGCCTTAAGAAACTTGGCTCAACGAATTGACAGCGCTGGCTGCGATAAGATGAATGATGAATTTATGCAGCGTCAGTTAAGAAAATTTACGGAAATTGAAATAGATCTACTACCTCAATACGATCGGCAAAAGCTACAAAATGCAATTAGCAACATGACCACAAATTTCGCTACTGCCACAGTATGCGAGTATCGAAACTCTTTTAATTGTGGCCTGAGACTGAAGCCTCACGTTGAAGAACGCATGTCAAATAGTCGAGATCCTTTGGAGTTAGCACACTATTGGACTCAATGGTATGATACCGCTGGAACACCAGTGCGTGATGACTTTAGCATTTATGTGAACCTGAGCAGGAAGGCCGCCATTTTAAGAAGTGAGTTATTTATTAAAACATATCAATTTAAATCTAACGTCTTATTCTTCATCTTTTCATTATTATCATCATATTTTCTTTTTCTATTACACTGTTTTGTTGTTTTTCTCAAGATTACAGATCCGTTGCTGAATACTGGATACATTGGTACGATGACCCAAATTTTGAGGCAAACGTAGACTCAGCCTTTAATGCTATATTGCCTCTGTATCGAGAAATTCATGCTTATGTACGATATCGTTTACGTCAGCACTATGGCGACAATGTAGTTTCTCAACGCGGGAACATTCCCATGCATTTACTGGGCAACATATATGCGGTTAAATGGCATGATGCTATTGACTTATACACTCCGTTTCCAGACAAGCCTTTTATTAATATCACCTCCAAAATGTTGCAACAGGGTATAAACGTCACACGTATGTTTAAATTGGGTGATGAATTTTTCAAATCTCTAAATATGCGTCCACTACCTGATAGTTTTTGGAATTTAAGCGTTTTGGAGCGTCCACCTAATATTTCTATGAATTGTAATGCCGCCTCCGCAGATATGTTCCAGGACAGTGATGTTCGCATTTCAATGTGTGCCAACGTAGATACAAACTATTTCTATGTAGTGCACCATGAGTTAGGACATGTTCAATACTTTTTGCAATACGAGAATCAACCGGCAATTTTCCGGGATGCTCCAAATCCAGGTTTTCATGAAGCTGTTGGTGATACGATTGCATTGTCTATCAGTTCTCC
This sequence comes from Meiosimyza platycephala, assembly GCA_963662105.1. NCBI lineage: Eukaryota > Metazoa > Arthropoda > Insecta > Diptera > Lauxaniidae > Meiosimyza > Meiosimyza platycephala. Next base: position 98,901,149 of record OY759208.1, on the reverse strand, counting down.
GAAACATTTGGAACGAATTGGCTTGTTGCTAAATGAAAAGTTTGACGAGGAGCATAGAATCAATTGGCTCTTTAAAATGGTATTTTTCTTTTTGTTTTTATTCAATTTGCGTTGTATGAAATCTGCTTCATATCGAATATTACAAGGAAGATTAATATTTCAGAATTCAATTGTCGTTATCGTTTCCTAGAATTCATTTCAAAATCGGATAGTATTCAAAACACTGCTTTTAAGCAAATTTACAACTATCTGACGCTAGCAGGAAATTGTTTTTTTTTTTGAATTGCTTCTTTTTTTCCGAGATAGTATCCATTGAAATGGATAGCTCTTATCTCCATGCACAATACAGTACTATAAATACGTTTGTACAAATTGAAAACATTAAATGAATGGTACATACATACATATCTGAAAAGAATCATTATATTGAGAAGTTCAAGAGGTAAAGTTTAAAGGGAGACATTTGTTATCTTTTATGTCAAAAACAGAAATGAGCTAAGCAATTTCTTGTTAGTGTGCGATAACGTCAAGATTTTTTTAAATGACATCTAATAATATGTATGTATATGTATTAACCGATATTAAATTTTAAAACGAATATAGTTTATTTTTCGATACTATGACGAATTCTAAGGTGCGTCAATTGTTTTCCAAAAAAATTGTTTTTTTGCACATCAGCCTACTACATATCCTTACGCATATACAGTGCCTCTCAAAAGTATTCGGAATTTGAAATTTTTGGAAAGAATCTTAAAATTTTTTTATAGCGAATGAGTTTTTTTTTAAAATCGTTCAAAGTAATTGTAACTGTGTATATCTAGTTTTATTTACTAACAAAAGTTTTTCGTATATGTAGCTTAAAATCATAAAAATTAATTTATTAACAAAAACTTAATGAAATTCAGTACACAAAAGTATTCCAAATTTCGAACAATATCTTAAATAGTAGATCAAATAGATATCCAAAATTAATGGAACACACTTCAAAATTAATTTACAGTTAGATTTAAGTAGCCCAGTTCAGTTTCCATTTTGTTGATTTTTCTTTCTTCGAACATGTTTTTTTTTTTATTTTCTGCCCATATTTCATTTTGCAAAATCACAATAAAAAAAGTCCAACTCTAAATACCGAAAACAAAATGGAAACTGAACTGGACTACTTAAATTTAACTGTAAATTAATTTTGAAGAGTGTTCCACTACTTTTGGATACCTATTTGATCTATTATTTTAGATGTTGTTCGAAATTCCGAATACTTTTGTGTACTGAATTTCATTAAGTTTTTGTTTATAACTTCATTTTTATGATTTTAAGCCACATATACGAAAAACTTTTGTTAGTAAATAAAACTAGATATACACAGTTATAATTACTTAGTTTAATTTCATATATGTAGCTTAAAATCATAAAAATTAATTTATTAACAAAAACTTAATGAAATCATCATTCGCTATAAAAAAATTTTAAGATTCTTTCAAAAAAATTTAAATTTCGAATACTTTTGTGAGGCACTGTACATAGATATGTATATTAGACCTCTTCAATACAAGAAATGGTCTAATGAAAAACTCTAGATCATTAGTTTTTTTATTTGAACAGGTCTAATTTATATATGTATGTATGAATGTACAATTATTTTTATCCCTCCTTGTGGGAAATATGATTTTTAGAAGTACATAGTACTTTGCTTGGATTTCAAACGCTTATGCATATTTCAAAATCTATAAGTCTCATCGAACTACTATACATAAAAGTTCCTAAATTTCTTCAGCTTTTTATTTGCTTGAACAAATTTTTTATTTGGAAGAACTGAACACTAAAAAACCAAAATCTCTAAGTAAATCTCCCTTCGTGCTTTAGTCGACTTAAGCAGTTTTTCCGTTTAACCACAGAATTATTGCTAACTTTTAAATCAAGCCATTTTACGACAGAGAAAACATTTCGATAGTGTCAAGAGGCGTACCTGCCAACAAAGCAATTTCGGGAGTAAGAAAAATAGAATACGAAATCTCGAAACTTATAAAAAGTTATATATACCACAAGAAAGCTGAAAACAATTAAATTTACGTAGCAAATATTTGTTTCATGAACAATCACAAAAAAATTATTTTATAAGAATCTAAAAATTTTTATATAAAAACCTTAGGCTCTCCAAAAAATTCCCGTTTTGACGTTTGCGTATACCGTAGACAAATGGCGTTATGCAGTTTTCCGTAAGGAAATCGATGAAATTTCTTGGAATTGCGTCTTTTGGAAAATGCGTTCTAAATTTTCAGGGCTTGAGCCACCAGTCCGACGTACTGATCTCGATTTTGATCCTCCTGCAAAATACCATATTAACGCTGATGTTGAATATTTACGTTATTTTGCGGCACATATCTTTCAATTTCAATTTCATAAGGCACTCTGCAATAAGGCCGGTGAATATCAGCCGAATAACATTGATTTAAATTTGGATAAATGCGATATTTATAATAGCAAAGAAGCTGGCAGAGCTTTAAGGTAAGTAGTTTTATTTTATTTACACACATAAACGGCTCACTCGATGATGAGCAGTGACTAAGCAAGCGATGATCGTCTATCATTTACTTTAACGGACAGTCCTTTATTTTTACCTTGTAGCCTGTGGCTTTGTTTTTTATAAAAAAAAAATTATGAAAAATCATTAAAGGAAACATGAAATACAATTAAAATATGCTCACACCCTCAATTAATTTTACCAGTTGTTCAGAATTCGTGTAGATTGTCAGGAAAGACAAAAACAGTCCTGATCTTTTAAACATACCTTTATACCTTCCAACAGTAAGCTTGCCAGTAGAAACTTTACTAGATGCCACAAAATTTTGATATTGATTTACGCATATTTTCCTCTTATAACCATATATGTATGTACATTTTCGTAGCATATGTATAAAGTTTGCTAGGCACTAAAAAATTACTGAGTATTTACGAAATCCGATGGGATAAAGGATATTGAAAAATATAGTCATTCATACATTTCGAATTTTTTAGATATCAATTTTATTATTCACACATGACCTTGACGTGGAATGGAACCGTCATGACAAAAGAATGAAAGACGACATGGCTAGTGGCGCTCGAAGAAAACATAATATGTACGAAAGTGGTGCTCGTACTGCTTCTTTCTCCTACTGACTATTGATATTTATATTATCTCTTTATTTTAATTAATAAAGAGTTTGAAATAGTTATTGTAGATATACAGTGCAAAAGCAGTAAAAACTGCAACATCAATTTGGTTTTTATCTTTGTAGCAAGTTTCTATCGCTTGGTGATTCGAAGCACTGGAAGAAAGCTTTAGAAGAATTCACTGGTGAGACAACTATGAATCCTACGGCTTTGATGGAGTATTTTAAGCCACTTCATCAATGGTTGCAGCTAGAAAATAAACGTCTTGGAGTGCCGATAGGTTGGGAGAGCACTGACAGTAAGTAAAATTAAATTTACAAAAACATATGTAGGTATAATATAAAGTTATTGTTTCTTATAGAAGCTGAATCGGATTGTCTTCCATTTTTGCCAAGCACTGATAATTTAATAGCATTTAAAATGTGATAAGGATCATCTGTCGGCTACTCAAAATATATTCAGGCATAAATGACATACATAAATGTGTATGTAGTGCAATGTAAATTTCATTAAAGAAGTTTAGTTGAAATTAAAACTGTAATTGTATTGTATTTAGGAAAGAAAGTTATACCAAAAAGCCACAAAATATACAATAAAAACGTTCACTTGGTAATCCATTTTTAAAGTTTGTAGATAAATTCAGTATTCGCATTCTTTAGTATTACTTAATCTATTATTTAAGCCCCTACATTTAACATCAATTTTTCAAGTTCATGAAGCATCCATTTAGTAGCTGATCTACTTACGTCATAACTTTTCCTAATATCCTCTAATTATTCTTTTGTGCCATTTGGCACATTTGCCATTTTTCTATGATAGTATTTCTGAACATATTGAATTTTATGCCCCAAGTATAAATTAATACATTATTTTCTGTGGTTTTTTCATAAAAAATTATAAAATTTTATTGTTTCAGAGCTAAATCGGGCAATGTACAAATCATATGTTTTTCGCCTGAGGCAAATCGAAAGATGGCATTGGAAAATATTGCGCTTACGCTCATAAACTACATATTAAAGATTTATTTGTTTGTATGCATTTTTTTTATTCGAACTTTCACGATAGCAGGACACGCTGCTTTCCTAAAACATCGCCAGATCAGTAAATACGTGATTCAGGGAAATGTTCAAAAGAATTAAACTGATGGTGCACGTTGAAGGTTTTGTGGAGGCTAGGGCCTCCATGAGGAGATAAAGAACAAGAAGATTACATACTTTCGTTGCTCGATTGTATTTTCTTATTCCTAACTTGTGCTAAGAAGTTATATTCTCTTCATATTAGTTATTAACGCACAGGTTCTTCATCAGAAATATTTTAGATCCATACCTATTTATCAATTTGACTTATTTCAATCAAAACAGTTTATTTTCCACTTCGACATCGATCCCTAAATTTTATTTTCAGTTTTGTCTTTCTTTTTTCATGTTACATGAAATTCAAAATAAATGCAACGAGCTGATTGAAAAAAATATAAAAAATTAAAGTTGTTTAAAAAAGTGTACTTAAGCTTAAACAAGTATCGGCTGTAAGCCAGTTTCCAGCTGCATTTTATTCAAAACTTCTGATGTCTCCTCTTCCTCAAAATCATTTTTCTCACTTATAATGAGCTATTTTTCCTTTTTTTCAGCGCTTAATGAATTATACAAGCGATTAACTTCATTCTGGACGAGATTATCTAGCACAACACCATTAACATCAATAAAGTTGGCACACGATTTTGTTGTTGTTGCCTCACGCAATGATTTTGCATCCTTTACCGATAAAGTGACTGTGTATTTATCATCATACTTTTTCATATCTGAACTAACTTCCCAAATGCGCTGTGTGCCGTTGATATCTTTTTGTATAGCTACAGCAAAAGTGCCTTTTTCGCGGAATGTGGTATGCAAAGTAAGAATGCCCATGAGAGCAAAATACGCTAGTACACTGAAAAGTAGCACGGGACGTGACTCCGGGAAGGGGTGTGTGAAATCCCAACCATGAGCCAACACTGCGACTCCTACCGCCAACGCACAGAGCACCAGGCGTGTATTAATAAGTCCGAATTGTTCTTTGAAATTGGGACGATCCATTAGGGCATTTTTAACTGCGTCGTCTAAGGCATGTTTGACAGCAGAGCCATCCCATTTGTTTATTTTAACAACCTGTAAGTGGTAGAAAAATGCATTGTTAGCATTAGAACTAAGAGTGGATGCAATTGCATGCGCTACGGCTAGAAACGGTAACAGAGTTTACTTTGTTCTGCTTCTATCAACTGACGTGTACCAGTGAACTTTCTTACTCGCGATGCTTTTATTTTATAAGAACTACATACCTCTTCTATCACCTGTGTTTTTTCTTCTTTTTTCGACATTTTTAATTAATATTTCTACTTTAAATTAAGTTTAATTTATTATAAAGATTAACAAAATTACTTTTTTATTTTGTCACTGACAACACGACAAAACCGCCGCCGCTAAAATGTCAAAATGACAGCGTTATTTACTCTAGCAGGGCTGAAAGCTCAATGAAGCTGCCACCCTTCTACAATTTTTGTACTTTTAATACAGTAACTTTATATTACATACATATATTGAGAATATGCTTCAGAACAATTTCATACTTACATATTTAGTTCTTTCTTTATATAGTTCCACTCAATGGAGTGTAACTATTCTGTTAATTAAAATTTCATTACTCATAAAATTTACTTATTGTTAGTATTGACAGATTGTAAATAAAATTAAAATCATAAAAAAATATATATATATATATCATATATAGCCTGAAAACATTTATACACATACCCTTGTAGCAAACAAATCTTTTATATATTAACGGTTTTCACGATCTGTAGTATTTTTAGTATTTTTTGTAAATGCTTACAATTTTTATTACAGATTGTGAGCGCTCTAAAATGAGTTTTTTTTTCGACGTGATTAAACATTTAAATATTCTTGCAAGTTGCCAAGTTCATTCCAGAAGTGAAAATAAGAAAAGAATTTGGATTTCTGAAAATTCTGTACAAAAGCTACAATAGTGTTGTGTCATTAGCGGTATTCACGATCTGTAGTATTTGGTCTTGTATTGTGCATTTTTATTAAATTTGATATTTGTAGCAAATTTGATATCGTAACAAAAACAAAGCACTTGTTTTTTTCAAATACTCCAAATATCAAAAATTCAATGACAAAACCCTATTGTAACTTTTGTATAGTATTTGTGCATTTGTCAATCGAAGTTACCATAGTAAAATAAAGAAAACATGTCAATCGAAGTTACCATATCACAATTTCTCAAATACTTTTCAAATTATTCAGTAAAATAAAGAAAAATATTTTAGGACGCTCACAATCTGTAGTAAAAATTGTAAATATTTACAAAAAATACTAAAAGTACTACAGATCGTGACTACCGCTTATTTGTTTTGTGTTTACTCGATTTGTAACTTCACACATGCAATTTGTTGCATGTAAAAACTTTTAGAGCATTTACATGCTGACAAGGCTACGAACTCTAACATACACCATGGCCCCGTTATGCGTCTCTTCGTCCCCCGCTATGCGTCGATTCGCTCTTGAGTCAGTTCAAAAAAAAACACAAAACTCGCTTTTTGTAAATTTTATATCCGCCAGCCGAAAAACCGTCAACACTAAAATCCGCTCGCATTAACAGAATCTCGACGGACGACGAAAAATTTTGCAGTAATTTTGTGTAAACTAATTTTTATATTGAATATTTTTGATAATGATAAAGTAAAGACATTTTTTATGTGATAATACACTTCTTATATAAATTATTTATTGTAATTTATTTCATTTATATATGTATTCAAATTAGCACATGGTACATTGTACCATGATATTAGCGTAACTTTTCATACAATAAAAATTGACGCTACAACCTTAAATTCATAAATTGGCACAAACTGATTAAAATACAGCTCTAATCCGCGACCGTGATGGTAAAATAAAAACTAAGTGAGCCGTCAGTGTTCCTGTCGTCCACCGGAGCTCTGTTCCGCTTCATTCAGGCCAGTGTGTTGTAATTTTGACAGCGACTAACCGCTGGCCGTTTTTCCGTCGGTATTGTGGATGAATCATTAGTTGTACAAAGATTTGTGTACTTGTGCAGAGGCATAATAGAATGACATTTCAAAATTGAAGAAAAACGAAATCTATGCAGACTTACAAATATCAGCAGATTTTTTATATTATAACAAGATAAATTAGGTGTTAATTCAATAAAAATGGTTAAAAACAACTTCTAACATACAACATAATTATTTTAATAACCAAATGTTTTTATAGTTTCAATTTAGCGGCTTTAACATGATGTTTCCGGAAAACGGACGCAACTTTCAGGCGACTTACAAATGTTTTTCTGTTTCCATGTTGCCGGGTAATGAACGACAGGATGTTGAGAAAGGAGGAAAAAGTAAGTTCAGCTTGCAAATTAAACTTAAAATCCAAAATTAATAATATATCATCTTCAGTTATCATGCCACCCTCAGCTCTTGACTCGCTCACCCGACTTAACGTTGAATATCCAATGCTTTTTAAGTTAATTAACAACAAGAAAGCGCGCACATCACACGCTGGTGTTTTAGAATTCGTCGCCGATGAGGGAAAATGTTACCTACCCTATTGGATGATGGATAATTTGCTCCTGGAGGAGGGTGATATTCTTACAATTGAAAGTGTTTCATTGCCTGTGGCTACCTTTTCTAAATTTCAACCACACAGCACTGATTTTCTAGATATAACAAATCCTAAGGCCGTTTTAGAAAATGCTTTACGTAATTTTGCCTGTTTGACTACTGGAGATGTTATTGCTATTAAATATAATAAAAAAGTTTATGAACTTTGCGTATTGGAGACACGACCAGGAAATGCTGTCAGCATCATTGAGTGCGATATGAATGTTAGTTAAAGTGGATAGTGTGAGCTAGAAATTAATTCCGATTTAAAATATTTTTCTTATTACAGGTTGAATTTGAAGCGCCAGTTGGGTATAAAGAGCCTACAGCACCGCGAAGGGATACACAACCTGAAGCTGCAATGCAGGAAACTGTAATAGAAGAAGTGGTGGAAACATTTAAAGGCTCTGGTGTGCGTTTAGATGGTAAAGAAAAAAAGGAGAGTCAGCTAGAAGCGCCTGTTACTAAAAAGGTAAGCATTTTTATTCAAACGACTTCACCTTTATTTATTTTATATTATTATTAAACAGTAATTTTGCAAACGAATTAAGAAATTTGTGTTTTTGGAAAAAAGCAAAATTTAATATTTTGTTTGTTACTGAGCTTTTATGTTCAGTAATTTTAGTGCAAAAACCATGACAAAATTCCAAGGGCAAAATGCCCAATTTTTTTTTTTCCTTTAATGCATATTGCGCTTGTAATTTTTTTGTGGTTTTTGCACTAAAAGTACTGAACATAAAAGCTCAGTAAAAACAAAATATTAAATTATTTACTTTCATTTCATTTCACTTGCTGCCTGTTTTATTATTAACCCTTCCGTACCGAAAAACTCGGTTGAAGTCTTAGAGAAATTGTCATATCTAGAAAACCATGCGACTATATTTGCCAACGTTATAGCTTCTGAAATTATCTTTCTTTTGATACCCATATCGTTGAAATCGATTCGGAGGTTTCCAACTTGTTAATGCTCTATTATTTAAAAATATTTTACATATTTATTAAGCATGTTTGATACTGTTTTTTCCCTATACTAAATCATAATTCGAATAAAGCCTTTTTGACTAACTCTATTTCATATACATACATGTAACCAACCCTGTAATTTATTAAAAAAAACTTCTCTCCCGCTCATGTTAATTTTTTTTCTGATTCTCAGGTTTTATCACGGGGCGTACCTGATTACGACTACCATTTTGGTTACTTAAAATTTGATCGTTCGATAAAGCCTATCAGCGAGCGTTTGAACAAAATTGAAACTGAAGAACCAGAGCCTGAAAGTTTCCAAGGGCAAGGATTTTCGATGAAGAAATCTCGAAAATAACTTAATACATTTTTTTTCGAAATTATATTTATATTTAAAAAAAAAAACTTTACAAGTATATAAACTATAAATATGTATTAAACAAAACATTTTAGTATTATCAATTTTCCTATAGGTTGAGTGTTAACTTAAGCACTTTTTCAGGGTTTTTTGCTGGTGGTGCAATCGTTGACATGGCCGGCAATCGACGTATTTTCCGACCATGTTTACCTTCCTTACGTTTCCAGAGACCAGAGCGTGGACGGTTGCCCAATTCACGCATCTTCTGTGCACTACCGACAGGAATCTTATTATGATCGATATTGGAAACACGACCTAAAATTTGTGAAACGAGTATAAAATTGGTTAAATACACGTAATTTTTACTTTTATGTTGCAGCTTAACTTACCAACTGTTGCCATGCAGGTCTTGTCGAAAGCAAACTCTCGCTTCGATGGCAACTGCACAACAACTTTGTCATCAAATTTACGTAAAATGGTACCATACGTTCCAGCAGAATGTATTAAATGACATTGTTGTCCAGGATTTTTTTCAAGACAGTGAATTCTCGTACCAACAGGCAGCGCGCCTAATGCATAGGCATCGCCTTCATTGGGACGTACTGTCAATGGGGGAAAAAGTGTTGAAATAATGGCTCAATAATTAAACAGTCCTTAACTTATTTACAGTAATATAATTTTTATAACAATAAAATGTTGAATATCAAAATTAAGATCGGTTTCTAAACTAGAAAAAAAAAACAAACTACCATTAAATTATGTAATTTTTCACCTGGTATTCTTGGTATAAAACGCGATGTCTTTATAATATCGCCTGCTTTCATATTCTCTGTAGCTATGATATACTTTAATTCATCTCCATGAGCAACTAGCGCCACTTTTGCTGTTCGACATCCATCGAAAATCACATCGATAACACGTTCCTCTTGTGGTGGGCCTTCGAGAGGTCCATCTCGCACCCACTTGACCCAGTGGAATTTGTGTTTGATACCACCACCAATACCCTTAGCTATCATGCGACCGCTGTTTGGATCACGTCCAGCCAAGTGAGTTATTTTCAGCGGTTGTACCGTATATTCGTCCGGGTAATGAACAATGCGTCGATATTGAGTTCCAGTGCCGGGTATCGGCTTCTCCACTATTTTGGATTTTGTGCGTACTTGCAACGCCGCTGTTACCGAGATCAGGTTGTGTCGCTGCGTGCTGAGCGCACATGTAGCCATTAAACGTGTTATATTATTCATTTTTGAAATTAGTTTTTAGTAACACAATGTATTTGAAGTATGTAATGGTTTACTGACAATTTCTGAAGATAAAACTACGCCAAAATTCACAATAGAAAATGTTTACGGGGAAAGAAATTGCAGATTATCGAATGGCCAATAAGGGCGTACAGATGATCAAATTTTTTATCAATTTGTTTTTTAGACAATTTGACAGTTCAGCGTGCACATGATCAAATTTTTCGTCAAGTTTCAATCTTGCTGACATATTATTATACATATTCACGAAAGTAGATATGTTGATTAAAAAGGAATTAAATTTCTCCTAAATTAAAACCTAATGTCATTTTCAAGGCGACAAAAACAATCGGTCATATTTAGGTCCACAATACCATCTAAAATCAGGGAAAAAACTTTAAATACAAACTAAAATATCTCCGATAATTGAAGCAGTTATAAATAAATAAATTCTGTCGTGATTTAAGTATGAAACTACTTTTAATTAAAGTTTACATGCTTTAATACAGCCAGCATTGGCTCCTCTAGCCACAGTTAAAAAAAACACCCTTCGAAGGTGTAAAATAAATAAGAGCCGCCTACAATTTCATTATCCGCGCGATGTGCACTCGTTGAAATGTTTTTTCAAGTAACAAAAATGTACTAGCAAATCTAACAAGCGTACATACTATCAAATTGTTGGTCAAATTGTATATCAAACAATCAGAAACACAAAATATTTTGTTTTCCATCCAACAATTTGACCAACAATTTGATGAGCGTTCACAACTTCAAATTCTAATCAACCACTTCATCAGTTGTTTGATCATGTGTACGCCCCTAATGTCAAAATTGGACAAGTGACATGACAGCTACTTTGAAAATCTGACTAAAGCTAAAAACAGAATTGGGACGTGAGATTTATTATATGTGTCGAATCGCACCAAATATAAGAATCTGTTCTTTTTCTCTGCTATAAATTTTGCTAGTGTCAACTTTTTAGTCACTACTCATGGTTTAATTATATCATTAAACCATGCTCACTACTAATGTATAGGAATAATAAGGACGATACTGCACGTCCCAACTCTGTTTAGCTCTTTAAGAGCTAAACATTTAAAAATTCAGTGGCAACCCATATTTGGGACAGGATTCAATACGGCAACTTTATATTTTCTATCTAGGCTCTTCGAGCGTTTTCATTTGGCATATATTTCAAGCTGAAATATAAATAATTAAAGTAACGAATTTGACCAATATTCAGGCATTTTCGGGCATTGGCAAGGTAATACTGTTTGGTTTGTTTCACCAAAATGCATCACTATCTTTCCTGTACAGTCCATTCTGTAATCTTATACACTAGACTTTTCTACAGCGGGCTCTCCGCCTACGTCAAATGGTTTTCACGTGATGAAAAAATATTTGTTAAACTTTTTTTGTTTTGAGAAATTTTAAAGAAGCGGTCTTCTTGGATAAACTATAATCAACTGCATACTGTTACATCATACAGCTTAAAATTATATCTTGCTTACACACAGCATCTACTTATAACAAGGACTCACTAGTTAGTTGTTTTTTGGATACTTAAACGCACATAAATAAGTGCTCAAATGCCAGTTTTATTTGTCAATACAAGATTTCCTACCACTCACAATCTAAAATTCAACGTCAGCCAACATTTTATCCATTTAATTTTTGATTTAAAAAATTTTTTTTCTATCCACAGGACACGACACTTTGCTTCGAATCCCTACACTGAGGTATGAGAACGCGTGAAATTAATGAAATTCATAAATTGTTTCTCTTTGGATTGTCCTTTGGTAATTTTTTTTGAGCTAGTTTTTGAACCATTTTTTGGAAAATCCTTTTTGCTACTTCCGACCAGGGTTACCAAGGACCGGGGCCTTTTTTACTGCTAGCGTATTAATTTTGATATTGGTAACACAAAAAAAAAAAATTTGATTTTTTTTGAGGAGGCCGGGAATTTTTTCTATAAAACTTCGTAACCCTAACGCCAACTCTATAGTTCAAAATTATTCAGGCTTTTATGTGCCATTCATAGTTGTCAAAATGAAAAGAAGCAAATAATAATAATTTGCTACGACAGTCTGAAATTAAAAAGACAAAAATTAATAGTTATTTCTCTTATCTTTCTTTAATATTTTTATCTTAAAATTTATTGGAAAATTTTTAAATTCATTTGCTAAATGCTCTTTTAAAGATTTAGAGACTAAACACAGTTGGGACGTGCGATTAACCAACTGTGTCAAATCGCACCAAAAAATAGAATTTGTTCTATTTCTCTGCGATAAATTTTCTAGTGCCAATTGTGTTCACTACTAACGTATAGGCACGTCCCAAATGTGTTTAGCTCTTTATTTTGCTTAAATTTTAATTTAAGCAACTTTGACATTTGAACGCCGACTTACAAATCCCTGTTCACTCGACAGCGAACTTACATATGCATCGAATAATAAAATTTAGCAAATGGCTCCAAATTGCTAAATTGAAATGAGTGAACTATATAAATGTTTTCAAATTGCCAAAAACTTTAGATTCTTATTAGCCATGGCTAATTAGAAGAAAGTTGAATAAAACCGAACCTGGCAGCACTGATCTTTTCTTGCACCGCAAATTTTCCAACAAGTACCAAGTAATTTGCAGATTGACAGTTGCGTATGTATTCAGCGCTGCAATTACATTGTGCTGAATCTGACACTCCATAATTTCGTTCTTTCTGTAGAAGTTGACACTTGTGTTTCAATAGTTCTCTGGTGGCAACACTGCTGAAATCCCTCTAAATACAGAAAAACACAAAACAAACGCTTCTATCTTTTCTTCTTCGTGCCCAGCTGCCAGGTGCCAGCGCGCTCGCTTAATCACGCTAATGTTTATATTTTTATTTTTTGGCGAAAAAAAAAACGTGTTGTGTTTTTGTTTGTAAACACTTTGAAAATTTTTAAGAAAAAATGAATTAGAACAAATATTCGGTAGGTAAGTCCACACCCTGTACGTGGTGCGAGAGTTTTACGCAACAACAACACAAAAAAAATTCCATGCGGCCACTGCGGCCGCATTTTGATTTTTTTCCAATTTTCCATATTTTTCGCAGTGTTTTTTTTTGTTCGCCTCCTTCATCACGAGAACGATAATCGATTACCTTGAAATAAAATCCACCGAGCTACCTGCAATCGAAAAAACCAAAACAACCAAAATCCACCGCCATTAAAAAGAAAAAACAACAACAAGAAAATCAACAAACAACAAGAAGAAATTTGTACGAATTGGTAAAGAAAAATAAACGTGTGAGGAAGCCTAATATTTTGTAGAATCCAGATCCGGAGTAAAAAGTTAGCTACGCAATAACTACAATAACTTGTTGAAACTTCAATGGAATTCTTTTCCTCCCCGCACCACAACCAACAGCAACCTCCGCAACAACTTGGCCCCGGTGCCGGTGGTGTTGATTCCACTATGTCATCCGGCGCAGTCGCCGATGCAGCCACTGTCGCTATAGCAAAAGATATGTTACAGCTTCATCATGGTGGCGCCATTGTGGGCAGCAATGCCGCGTCGGCAGCAGCATCGCCAGCGTTGGAGCATCAATCCCAAGGTGCCCTGCAAATCCCAGACAACGCCCTTGGCATGCTAAAATTTGAACAGGATTTGCTCTACATCAGTGAATCCTGCACCATCATTGGACGTAATTCATCGACATCGCATGTACATTTTCATGTAGCGGAAAACAACTTGGTTTCACGTAAGCATTTTCAGGTGCTCTACGATTTCGATTCCAAAGAGTTTTTTGTGCAGTGCCTCAGTAAAAATGGCATTTTTGTGGATGATTTCCTGCAGCGTCGCAATGCCGATCCATTAAAGTTACCCAAAACGTAAGTTGAGAAAAATGTGCACTTGCGCACAGTGTAGAGTTGTGTAATTGTGTATTATATTTTCAAATATTTTTTATAGAATAGTTTGATAGTACATAGGGAAACTACTAATTTTTTATTATAAGTTTTTCACAGTATGTTTTAGATATTTACAAAATTTTTATTAAATACTTCCACACCAAAAAAGGAGTTGGAATTCGAACACCGATCTGTGTCAAATATGTACATCCTATAATAGAAGTGTTTATTTATTAACATTGCGTTGTTTAGGTCTGATGTGGATTTTAGGGGGCGGCCATACCATATTATTAACCTCTAAGTGCTAATTTTTGAAGATTTTTCAAAAATGACGGTCCAATTAATTATTTGTACAAATCAAACAACCAAATTTAGACCAGCTTTATGGCGCCGAATAGTGGGAGATCAAAGTCATAAATACAAAAAAATTAAAGTGCTAGTAATTTGAAAAAAATTTACGACAGTCGTCAGATAATACTTAAGGAAGGGGAAAAAACTATGAAAGCTCTAAGTTGTTTTTGGGTTAAGTGAAAAAAGACTCAAAGTTGAACTTTGAACACCAAAAATTTTCTATGAAACAAAATATGCTAATGTAGCATATTGACCGAAAGTTTGTTTTCTCTTTATAATACATAACTCATTTTCTACTTTTATATGAATTGTACGGATTTTTGAAAAATTAGAATAAAAAATGGTAAAAGTGGCAAACTTTCACAGAAAAATAATATGTATGTATGTGTCCCCTGATTTTTTTTATATATGTGGGAAAGTATGCTAAACCAAAATCCAAAGTTCGAGCTGCAGTTTTTCACAATTTTTACTAATGTAACTTTTTGAAGGAACAAAATATATTGACATGTATAAAATGCTTTTATTAATTTATTTGTATCGAAAGTTACTGAATCAGCATATTGGCAATACATACTGTTCAAAAAACTTTTATTTGAGGTTTTATATTTTATATGTGAACTATGTTATTTTTTGAAAATTAGAGCTTAAGAAGTCATAATTGAGACATTTCGGAAACTTCACCAGTAAAAAAAAAATATGTACATAGGTATAACTATCCCGGATTTCCTTAGTTTTTTATATGTAAATTATGTAAGAAAGTACGGTTTCTCAAAACCAAAAGCTCTAGCTGCAGTTTTTCACAACTTTTTTTATGAATTTTTTCCTATTGCAATATTTGAAGTAAAACACTTATTTTTGTTCACATTTTGCAACCTTTTACAATAATTTTATCAATTTTAAAAGCTTATAGTGTGAGGGGAGTTGCTAAAATTTAGAAGAAAGTTCCCTTAAAGAGAGGGGAACAGGTAATGGAAATTTCCTCCTTTTTTAATCATATTGGGATAAAAGATATAAAATCCAATGCTTCTCAAATGCAGAAGAAATAAGCCTTCTAAGCGGGTTTTCTCTGATAACTTGAAAACTATACAAAAATATCGCAAAATTAGTAACATTTTTCACATCTGCATTGTCAAATTAATGGAAGTCTCAACCACGTCCCATCTTTGTATGAGAGGTAGGCGTGTCCATGGACGGATCTTGCTCATATACACAAATTTTTGTTGTTTATCCGAAAAAACGTCTGTTCCAGATTTCAAAAGAATTATTCTTGTGTCCTCCGGGAGAACCTCCATAAAACTGTTCTAACGTGCACGATCATTATCGAGTGCCTTAATTTCTCTTCAACATTTCCCTGAATCACGTACTTCCTGCTCTAGAGTACGTTTCCACGATGATCTAGGACGGCCGAGATTTCTGCTACCCTGAAGGTTCCACTTCAATGCGTGCCGGCAGACTTCAATCGGAGATTTCCGCAATGTGTGCCCAATCGATTTCGACTTTCGTCGTTAGATTTAAACGGAAATTGAATCTAGACGGCATCTGGTAAGCATTTCGACATTGGAAATGATCCTAGGCCACCAAATTTTCAGAATGCGGCGAAGACAATTAATGGTGAGCACTTGTAAATTGTGTAGTAGGGTGCTGTTTGTTAACCATGTTTCACAGCTATACAAAAGAACTACATAGTTTCAAGTTTGACTCAAAGATTTTTAGCTTCGTTCTCGTTGATAAAAATTAAGACATTCAAATGTTACGAAGCTGAGCGAAGGTACCTTTCGCTTTATTGATTCTGGCAGAAATATCGTTATTGGTATCTCCATCGGGTGTTATTACGCTGCCTAAGTATGTAAAGTTATCCACTTCTTTTATGCTGGATTCACCTATCATGAAGCTATTGATGCCACTGGTTGGGCGGATAGATATGCCTTTTGTTTTATTAATGTTGATTTTCAGACTTACTTCTTACGAAAAAGATCTGACGTCATTGAGATTTTGTTGCATGTCTGATTGCTTGGTGGCAAGGAGTGATATGTCATCGACATAAGCGAGGTCTTCCAGATGCTCGCTGAAAGTCCATTGAATGGCGAGATTTTTAGATTTTAGAGCTCTGCTGAGGACATCGTCAAGTACTATCAGAAACAAGATTGGTGACAGCCAACAACCTTGGTGCACACCTGAGAAAAACTCAAAAAAGCCTGAAAGCTTCCCGTTATGTAACTCTCTACATTTTAAACCTTCGCATTGAGCCTTGATGAGATTAATGATCTTGGGTGCTGAACTCAATGCATTCCAAATGCAATTTCGGTAGATGCCATCAAATGAAAATCATACTTTACTAAACTAATCTGAGGCCGCTGAACACGAATATGTAAAACAAAATTTCACATCGGGTCTAATTTTCAAGATACATGAGGTTGCTTATGTCGAAATTTTTGATTATCAACTTCATATATTTATTTTAAGAACAACAATTTTTTTCGAATACATTTAACTATATAATTGAAAAGTTTAACCTTTTCCCTTCAAAACTCACTTCGAATTATATTGCTATCTTTTTTTTGTCTGAAATATCGTATATTGAAATTTTTTATACAGGCTTACATACAATACATAAATTTAAATAATTTCAATGTATCCTATTTCAGAGAGAAAAGAAGATATCAATATAATTTAAAATGGACTTTGAAGAGAAAAGATCGAACTTTTCAACTATATACTTAAATATATTCAGAAAAATTTGGTGTCTAAAATAAATATACGAAATTAAATTGACAATTTCGACACATACAATCCCATGTATCTTCGAAATTAAACCTAATGTGAAAATTTGGTTTACATATTCGTTTTCAGCGACCTCGAATAAGTAAGATGACCTTTAATCTGTTTGAAGGACACAAAAAATAAGTTTTTTGCAGACCAGCGATATCAGCATCTTAAACAAAAAAACGGTCAAAATCAAAACAACATAAAATATTTAAATATTCAACTGTATTTTTATTTGAATAGCGATACAGATGGTGTTCGTTAACACCAACTGGTGTTAAACAATGCTAATATGTATACGACAAATGGTGTACAAAATGTTCCAATAATTTTATAAATGTGTTGGCATCTCCAAAATTTTTCAACCAATGAAGTTCTATTTGAGGTATAGAAGAGCTGTCAAATCTCAGTTTTAACAGAATGATCCTATTCTTTTTTTTCATATAATTTTTTTTTGCAAATTCTCTCAAACTCTTAACAAGATTGATAGGCTGTTAAGCCTCGACAGGTACTGAACATTGCGTGGCTAAAAGCCAGGCCAGCCAGTTTGATAATGCTTCCATAAGCGTACATACTTTCCATGGATATATGTACATTCGAATTCCATGGCAAAAATAATTGATTTCATTGCTGTTTTCATTCCAGTAATCAAAATTATAAATTGGAAAAGTTTTATTTCATTTCCATTATTTCTTCTTTCTCAATACCATTGAATGAAATTAACAGTATTCAAATCGAAATGTTAATTTCTGAAATAGATTCGGCAAAAGAATCAATTCTTGTCGACATAAAATTGAATTTTTTTTTACCAAATTCCAATTTCTAAGGACTGGAACTTTTGAGTAATTCAATTTCCAAAGGTGTGATTCTTATCCAGCTGATCGTAATACACAAATTTTCAAAGTAACAACTGTTAACCTTGCAAACTTCATAAGAAATAAACAATAAAATTTAAAACTTTTAGATCTGTTTGAAGTTTGCCCCGTCCGCAATCGTAAGTGTAAACTTTTGTAATCTAGGTATGTAGCTGCAAAGCGGTTAGACCAAATTTCTAAAGTTTTGAAGAGGGGCAGTGCACAATATAATTTTCTTTTCAATTGTAGGCGGTGTCATGCCCTTAACAGGAAAATACGTTTCCACGGCTAATCTAGTAAACATATTTCAATAAAATTTAGTTTGAGGATAGACTGAACCTTAAAAATGGTTATTAGAGACTCTTTGTCCTTTAAGTAGGCGTGGCATCGCCCATAATGGAAAAAAACGCAGTCACGACTGAGTCGCTCCACCAATTTTGATA
Organism: Meiosimyza platycephala; assembly: GCA_963662105.1. Classification (NCBI taxonomy): domain Eukaryota; kingdom Metazoa; phylum Arthropoda; class Insecta; order Diptera; family Lauxaniidae; genus Meiosimyza; species Meiosimyza platycephala. The sequence goes on along the minus strand of OY759208.1, from coordinate 98,882,461 downwards.
CAATTCGGTATGGTGATAAACTGATTCCTGAGAAGGGAAATTTGCTTTTAGTGGGGTGATGTCACGCCCCTTACAGGAAAAAATGTTTTAACAACGAAAATAAAAGTTTCATATTCTTTTAAGAAAAATGTTTAATTAAATTAATTAAAATTGATCTTACCAATTTAATTCGACAATAATTACTATTAAATTTGTTTTTTAATTACAATAAATAAAAAAACTTTTATATTCGTTGTGTTATTCACCGTTTTTCATGAAAAACACAAATTAAAAAAAAATTTAGGCCGATAGCCTTTGTAGCTAGTGCCTTTCATTAGTAATATCATTATTATAATAATATTTCTTGTAAATAAATAAATAAAAAAAAAAATTTAAAAAACTCTTGGGCCTAAAAACTAGAGAAAAATAATTTTTATATATATTTGTTTTATGGGTTTTAAAAGTATTTTTGCTTACAAAGTCTACAAAGAAAAGCAAAATAAAAAAAATTAAATTTTTAATGACTTATTCACAATTTTTCCTAGAACTCATTTTTATCAATATTATCGGTAAAAGCGTTTACCTTAAAATGGTCATAAAATGAGTAAGTGATTAGGTAAGATTTTGCAGATCATGCTTTTGGAATCTCCGAACACTAAATCATAATTGTACATTGTCAGATTTGGTTGACAATTTTTATTGATTTTGATCTGGCTTGAAACGAACCATGTCAGCCAAAGTAATACCTTAAAATGGCCATAAAACGAGTAAATGAGCAGATCCGATTTCGCGGATTATGTATTTGGAATCTCAAGACACTATATAATAATTGTGCATTGTCAGATTTGGTTGACAATTTTATCGATCTTGATCTTGCTTCAAGCGAACCGTGTCCAGGTGCTTTGTTATTTTTAAAATTTTTAATTATTTCTTTTATTTCTGTGGCGTTTGCTAGTATATTTTCATTTTCGATAACTATATCAGATTCTTCTTTGCAACGCAATTGTTTTCTCATTTTCATATCCATAGGAGAGTATTTATTTAAAGTTATGGTATGCGAATTTTCGAATATTCCGCTATAGCAACCACTTTTTGCTCGTTTGTTTTAAGAACTTCACTGTTTACTGTCAAATCAGCAAACCCTGCACGATTACATTTGACAGCTTTTGAAGTTTTCAGAAGTTTTCATTTCCAGTATGCAATCTGTTAAGGAAATTTGAGCAGTTCTGATTTCTATCTTTAATTAGGTGGAAGTCAATTAGCCTATCAAGTTGCGAAATTATAGATTATAGATTGAAACTTTCGCCTGAATTTTCTTTTTTGCTTAATTAAATATATTGAAAGATTTGAAATTTGCCTATGCTTTTAAAAACAAAAGGAATTTTTTGTGAAACATTTTGAATAATTTGTGTCGTCTTTTCTATTACAATTCCTATATTTGAAGTTGTTATATCATTATTGTTGAAATGCATTTTGCTCATTCACCCATGCTTTTATTGGTACCCAATTAGATAGGTGATAGAGATAAACCTTATCCTTGGTACAGTATATTGATCCATAAATATGACATGTTATGGGAGCATGATCTGAACTTAGCTCATATTGATGAGTCTCAAGATGGGATTTAGGGTGATTTGAGTCCGAAAGAAGTAAATCAATTGTGGAAGGTTGAGTTATTGCCAAGTTTTGTCCAAAACGAGTGTGGTGAAGAGGATAATAAATATAATAGTTTGACTGTAATTGGTGGTTGTACAATACATTACCAGCAGTATTATTCAAATGACAATTCCAACTTGTATGTTTTGCATTTAAGGCTCCAAAAATATAGAATTCTCTAGAACAATCTGTTAGCTTATTGATATCATCTTTGAACTTTATTGTGTACCGAAGACAGTACGCTGATAGGAAGGTTGTTAGTCGCCCGTTAATGTTTATGGCTACCGATATATTTTCTGTATCAAATGTTTTGATCTGTGGCAATAATTTATGTTCAATAGAACATAAAACGGCTGTAAGAACTCCTCTGCCAAAAGTTATACGATCTTCTCTGTATATTTTATATCCTGCAAGTTTAAATTTATGATGGGGCTTGAGATAGGTTTCATTCATTAAAACCACATATTATTTAAAACCCTAAATATGTATAAAAAACGTTTCTTTTTCAGCTGCGCTTTTCGCTTTCCGAGCACTGAAATACGCATCATGTTCGAAAGTTTTGTTCATTCACCTTCGCCTCCGGCTAATTCATCGTTGTCTGTTGGTGCCGGCACTGGTGTTGGCAATAGCAACAGTCATCTCTCGTCAGGTGGTAATCATAATAGTAGCATTGGTGGTGGCCATGGCGGCAATGCCAATGTTATTGTCACCGCAGCTGCGGATACTACAGAGCCCCATACTACCGCCAACCTGATGCCACTGGAAAGTTCCAATGTTATCTATTCACCACTCAAAATTTCCATACCGAAGAAAGAACAAAAAAGCCCGTACCTATCGCCAACTGGTAAGTAATGCACAAAAACTTCAATTTTACCAATTTTACCAAACTTTTTAGACTTAACGACGTTTTTTTTTTATAAAATTGTAAATCTATAAAAAATGAAATGTTGGAAAATATTTTTTAGCCATGTTTTCATTATATATAGGTACAATAAGTGCCGCCAACAGTTGCCCAGCAAGTCCACGCCAAGGGTTTCACAATCCAAATTACAATAACTATGGCAATAACAACCTGCAGAGCGTAATTATTTATTTATTATTCATTTTCTTCTTCACAATACTTATCCTTTTTTTACACAGCAAGATCTATTTCAAACCCCTTCGACGGCCAGTTACAATCATAACGAGAAGCCACCCTACAGCTACGCTCAATTGATCGTGCAAGCTATTTCTGCAGCACCTGACAAGCAGCTGACGCTATCCGGCATCTACTCGTTTATTGTAAAACATTATCCATATTATCGCAAGGAGACCAACAAGGGTTGGCAGAACTCCATACGTCACAATCTCAGTTTGAACAGGTGTGTCATACAAATTGTTTCCAATAAGAAATATGTATTGTGAGGATAGTGAGAATAGATCTGCCAAGAATTTCTTTAGTTTTTTTTTTGTCATAAATCATTTTTTATATTATTGTTAAAATATATAGTTTTGAATTAAAAATTAGTTCAACGTAATTTTTTTTTTGACTTCAGATACTTTATTAAAGTTGCACGTTCGCAAGATGAGCCCGGTAAGGGCAGCTTCTGGCGCATTGATCCCGACAGTGGCGCTAAATTGATTGATCATAGCTACAAAAAACGCCGCCAGCGCAGCAGCCAAGGCTTTCGTCCTTCGTATGGAATGCCGCGTTCGGCGCCGGTATCACCAAGTCACATGGGTGAGAACCTGCTTTTCAAGTTTTATATATTATATTGCTTTAATTCTTAACAATTAAATACATTGCAGACAATTCTCGTGAGAGTTCGCCACTTCAGGACATTGTTTTGCAATCTGCTCCAGGTTCTCCAGGCATTTCTTTGGAAAACCGTTCTGCTGAAGGTAAGTCTATTTTTTAAATTGTATTCATGTGGGCATTTCTCGAAAACCAAAATCTTCGAACCGTAGTTAGTAAATTAATCGAGATACAGAAGTTGTATGGCTTAGACGCATTGAATTTCTTTAATCTATATACCTATGAATATAGTCTAGTGTCCACAAAAGCGTGTCTCTACAGAATTTTTTCGAAGTATGTATATGAATTTAGCAGAAGCCTCTGAATAATATTTCTGAGAGTAAATACTGATGTATACATATGTACAGTTGTGTTCATTAAAATAGTAGTGTTGCAGGACAAGACTTAAATATCTTTTCTAAAATATTTTGCCTTAAAAATTGAACTTCTTAGTACAATTTTCGTAGGACTAAATAAAAAGAACAGAAAAGTAAAAAAATCCCGTTACTTTTGTTTCGTGTTTTTTTGTTTGTGATGCATTTACATTTTTGCACCAAAAATCTGCTGTTCATTAAAATAGTAGTGCTTTACGTAATTAGTTGAAAAAATTAAAAATTCTAGAAAACCGCCATAAGTAAGTGTAATTAAGTAATTCAATGTAAGGACCTTATTGACTATTCCACGTCGATGCAAAGTCGTAATGAAGAAAAAAGCGTTTATCACGAAATATTAGACCCAAAGAAACATGTAACATGTAGTTTAAATTAAGTTGTCTCGGTTTTTTTTAAATTTTAGTAACCACTACTATTTTCGTGATTAGCCTTATTTTTGAATTTTATTTTGATTAAGCCATTGCGTTAAAATAAATAAAAGTTTATAACAAAAGAAACTGTAAATATTCTCGGAAATGAAAATACATTACTATTTTTTCAAAACTTTAAAAGAAAATTGTACTCATCAATAATATAATTTGATAGTAAAACACCCAGGACCCAACGGCACTACTATTTTTGTGAACACGGTTCAAAAAAAAAACTTTTTCACGATGTGTCGGATTACAATAGCCTTATATGTCTAGAAAAAGCTGCACAAAAGGACTTTCATCAGTATTGAAAACTGGATTGGCGCCCTTGTTTTAAGTTGCCTACACATTTTAGAAAATACTGATTTATAAAACGGTGCATGTTAATGAGGTTATCATGTTTTCTATGATAACCTGGCTGATGGCTATTATCGAATGAAAAATTCGAAACGATTACTTTTACGGAAAAAAATGAAAAATACCGATAATGATATATGTACTTCGTTTTTCAAAGTAATTTTTTGCGCTGAATCCGAATCTGGCCTCAGAAATGACCCATCATGTCAGAATTTTGAAATATTTGAGGTTAAGTATCTAACACATGATGTTTTTTGTCTACTTTCGAGGCCATGTATAGGATTCAAAGAAAGTTGATCAGCCTATTTTTAATAAAAGCATCATTTTGTATCGTCCTTGCCCGTTAAAATAAGTTTTCAAGTGGTAATCTGTGATGTTTCCTTGCAAAGTTACAGCCATTTCAAGGTGACATGAATTTGAAACCCGTTGGTTAATATTTTTGGGTTGCAGCTAGAGATGGACGCGTGTCGATTTTTTCAAAATCGGCACTACACGAATACGAAATACTATTACTGTAGAAAACTACTTCGTATGATCAAAAACTCAGTATTGTTTCACGTTTACATGTTTATTAATACTTAGGTATATATTTTTATTTACAAGCATATTTTTTTCACAAAAAAATAACTTTTCCAGACAATCAATAATCTTATGGGGCATTTCAGGCGAAGCGGACAATGAAAAAAAAAAGATTTTTATAAATTTGTTCATATTCGGCTTAATTGTACTTCTATAAGGTGTAAACACTTAATCTTTTTTTTTATATAAGGCTTAGTTGTCAAGTTGTGAACTTCCAAAAGGATGGATTTTTCGGAAGCAGTTTTTCGAACATAACAAATTTTCAATAAAACATTAACCATTTTGGCTTCTATAGGAAATTTACTGCTCTATTCAATAATGAAATCAGATTTGAAATATGATTTTTTTCTTGTGGAAAACCGGAAGTAAACATTTAATCTCAGAATTTAAATAATTTCGACATATTTTATTTTTTTTTTATATTTAACTTTCAAAATAACCATAAAATATACCGGTAATATGCTAAACATTTTTAAACGTGATCTAAATTAGCTTACGAGATATATGAATTGAAGTGCATACGTGCCGTACTTTGTATGGGACGTGGCACTTGCTTAAGTACTTTAATTTATGTATATATCTCCTTATCTAATAACGATCACGTTAAAATTTGTTTTGTGAAACATCTATATACACACTTAAAATTAAAAATAAAATATTTAAAAAATATTATGTCGAAGTTACTGAAAATTTGATTTGAAACTTTGACTTCCGGTTTTCAATACATAAAAAATTTAAAGTTCGATTTTGACTAAAAAATTAAAAAGAACATCATTTTACTAGTTCAAGCAATATTGTTTATATTTTATTATAAATTCCTTAATTCCAATAACAGCGTTTAAAAATGCCGGTCTTTCAACTTCGCCAATTCTTCAGAAGCCCATAACTCGGCAATTAAGCCTCATACGAAATAAAAATTATGTGTACACATTTATGTCATTTCACGACCTCATTTTATTTTCATTGTCCGCTTCGCCTGAAATGCCCCTTTTGCGTGTATTTCGACTTTTTACCTTTTAAGAGCAAAATACACTACGCAAACAGTTTTCTGTTTTTGTTTGTAGCATTGACAAACTGTTTGCGTTTGACAAAATGTTTATTGTACTGGGTCGCGTTAGTCGCGTCAATTTTGTTTAACACGAAACACGCACGAGCACGCACGAATTAAAATTTTCTTACACGAACACACGCACGACGTGTTCATGTCACGACGAAAAACACGACACGCGCCCATCTCTAGTTGCAACCCTCTGTAGGGGATCAAATTCATGTCACTTTAAAAGATACTTCACCTCAAATATTTCAGAATTCTCACAGATGGATCAATTCTGAGGCCAGATTCAGCGCAAAAAATTACTTCGAAAAACAACCCTCTTCAGCCCAAAAACATTAATCACCAATTCATTCAGATACCTTTTTAGTAAAAAATAATTTTTCCATACAATTTACATGTAAAACTAACAGGCTTCGGCGCCACCTTATAAAATTGAGGTACAGAGCTGAATTTTCGTGAACTTTTTCTTCCTATCATAAACTTACTTGTTAAGCAACAGCACCTTAAAAAAAAAAACAAAATGAAAAAAATTTGAATCACCCTAATGTATGTACATTAGGGTGTTTATTTTCAAAGTTTTGGAGATGGATTTTATTTTTTTTTGCCTATATTTTAGCTTGAGGAATAAAAATAGTTGTCTCAATATTTGAGCTTCCTATCACAAACCTGTAAACTGCGCGGACAGAGTTTATGTCCGATTTCGTTGAAATTTTACGAAAAAGGCGACTTGCTAAAACGTAGAAAAAGTCTGCCTTAGGTGCGAAGATATAGGGTTTTAGGTTTTTTATTTGTATGGGATATGCCACCCACTGTTGTCAAACTACATTCAAATTTTTCATGTAGCTGAAAATCCGGATAAAATACACCCAAAGGGGAGTTTTTTTTTTTTTAAATTACGGCCAAACTACGGTTTGTATTGTATTTTGGGATAGTTTTTAATTTTTCTAGATACACTATGCAATGATTTATTTTATAATCTTAATTGCAGATTTAATATATGGTTCTCAAAATATGCATCAACAACCAGCTAACAATTCCCATCACCAATATAAGTAAGTATTCATTAGTTAGTTTGCAATATTTGCCTTTTAATAACATTTATGCATTCCCATTACAACAGTAGCGGCAGTCCGTACTATGTTACCAATCAAAATTCAATTATCGGTGGCGTTGTTGGTCAGTCGCATGTTGATAGCAATGCCGGCGGCGGTGGTGGTGGTAATAGCGTTGGTGCTTTAATAGCACTTAAAAGAAATCATGCTATGGCCTCATCAGCCCCCACCAGCGCAATAAATATGGGACATCAGCAGCAACAGCCGCAGCAGCTACAACATCATCCGGACGTTCTTTATGAAGAAATGCCGACAGATTATAGCGGCAATATGGAATCAGGAGATGATGAATGCGATGCCAAACGGCAAAAATATATTTCCGATGTACTCTGATGTGTTTCTGTTATGACAACATAAATCAGGCACATTGACTTTCGGCGGGCGCAAATTTATAGTGTTTAAAATGATTATTATAGAATGAGAATGATTTTTAGAATGTAGTAGATGTTGATTATAATGATGATAATGACGGTTGAGATGATAATATAAAGAGCTAAGCCGTGAAACGGCGGCGTCTAGACGAAATCGATGTGCTCGATGGATTGTTGCAAGTGAATATTCAACTACAACAAACAAATTATAACAAATACAAAAGTAAATTGTATAATGATTGCACTTTATTATATATATATAATATAAATAAAATTCAATTGAATTCAATGTTTGGACAAAAAAAAATTAAAACTATTAAAAAAATTACAAAAAATTACAAATGAAATACTAATGAAGAGGTTTTTAATTGCAATTGGAAAATACAACTTACAAACTGATTGGCACTTATCAATGGATTAGTTAAAAAAATACATATTTATAAAAACAAAGACACAATTTATTGCGTAAAACTTTATTGATCAAAATTATTGCAGTTTTACATTGGAGAAAAAAAAACAAACAAAAAATTTTATTCAAAATTCCTTCTTATTAGAGTTTACTTTTGTTGTCAAATAAATGTTGAAAATTCACTGCTTGATAAGCGCTGCTGTTATTCTTCTTCTCGTTTTTAAATATCGCCAGGATAGCACTTAGGCCTGGACGTATCCATGCACTGCGCATCATCGACTTGATGGAAAACTAAATATAAAAGGAAAACGTTAATTTTAATGATTGGTATGTATGTATACTAGTTAATAATATTGATTGAAAAAATTTTATTGGGACTATTTTTAATGCATTTTTAGGATTTGTGAATTTAAACATTTTGATAAAATCAAGAATAATGCGGTATCTCGAAACTTAACTAGCAGTAGCATTAAAAATGTATGCCAAGAACCTATTACACAATTTTTTTCGATTTTTTATCTATGCTTATAGACAGAAATTTTCGTGCCACAAGTCTAGGTAATATGGAGTGTGTTAGGCTGGATCAAGGTTTTACGTGATCTGTTCCTTTCCTATGGTCAGTCAATCTAGATAGTAAAAATAGGTCCGTTGCGAACGTAAGCAGGACGAATACGCTCCGACTTGTGACGTTAACATGACTTACTTAGTCACACCTCTATCTTCCTATTCTTTTGCGACCAAAATGCAGTGTATACGAATAAAAATAAACCACCTTTAGTCCGGATCGCATGTTAAAAAAACGACTAAAACTTCCGTTGGTTCCACGAAATTTGGTTTAGTCTAGGCTCTGAGCATATTTTTATCAAGCCGTTAGTAAACCTGTTGTTTTTGGATGAGTAGTCTAGGTTGCATTGAAAGGGACGTGGCAAAGGATCGCCACAGAGTGCTTCTAGTGTGGGACCAAGCAGTTAGTCATTGATCTCCACTTTGGATTACTTTTATGATTAAAGGAATGAGTGACTTATCCTTGTTTAGTCATAAAAGCTAATAAATCGCCGAAGTTTTGGGATTAATTTTAACACGAAATGTGAGCCCACATTTGTATTTATGTTAATTTTTTTTACAATGTAATCGCTAGTGGGGTAGTGCACTATAGGTGACAAAATTTAGAAGGCGACACTCGATTCATTGAGAAGTTTTGTTCAGTGTAATTTTCCATAGTGAGAACAGTTTGTTTCGTTTCCCTGGACACCAGTTAGTTCGAGCAAAAAAAATATATTTCACAATAATGATTAAGCTTTATAACTTACTTCTTTCGATATTTATGCAGTTCCATTTGCTCATCTGGCAGAGACTGTTGAATTGTTTCCAACACTTTCCATTGGTGGCACAAACGCTCATATCAAGGCGTGTGCATTGGAAAACGCATTTGTTTGAATCATGGGATTGATGCTGCTGGTTTTGTACATGTTGATTGATCACGTGTGGAATGTGTTGATGCACTTGCTCCACAATACTTTGAACACGTGGTGGTATATGAAGGGCCTTTGGTGCCCTTTGTTGGTTGAGATGAGCGTTAATAACTTGCGGAATGTGTTGGTGCACCTGCTGTACAATCTGCTGCACGTTTTTTGGCACATTTTGAAATGTCGGTACTGGCACGCCAACCTTTTCATTTACGACTTGTGATGCCTGTGGTATGATGACATGATGACTCTTTACATGTATGGGGCTATTTGGAAAATCTGGAATTGATTGTGAAACTTTGGGATGTTCTTTAATGTGGCTTTGCACTTGTGGAATGTGTTGCAATACATGCGTTAAGTGCTGCTTGGCAAATTGTTGTATATGTTCTGGAACACCGGGGACACGGGGAACGGTAACACTTGGTCCTACAATATTCATCTGAACATTTTTTTGATGCAGAAGCTGGTGAATATGACTCTGAACTTGTGGAACGTGCTGCAATACATGCGTTATGTGCTGCTTGGCAAATTGTTGTATATGTTGTGGAACACCGGGGACATGGGGAACGTTAACAGTTGATCCTACAACATTTTTCTGAACAACTTCTTTTTGATGCTGAAGCTGGTTAATATGACTCTGAACTTGTGGAACGTGTTGAAGAATATGATTGATGTGTTGTTCGGCCATTTGCTGGACATGTTGTGGAACACCATGAACGTGTGGATTTTGAACTTGTGGAACGCCAACATTTTTCTTAACTTCTGTTTGGTGCTGAAGTTGATTTATATGTTTTTGCACTTGTGGAACATGTTGAAGTATTTGATTTATATGCTGTGCAGCCAAATCTTGAACATGCTGTGGTACACCATGCACATGCGGGACTGCAACTTTTGGAACATCGACATGTGATACGTCAACTCCTACGTGTTCCACAGCAAAAACTTGTGTTAAAAACGCTGAAAAAACAAAAATTTAAATCCTTTAGAAATTTGAAATGAGAGATTTTGCGCTCTTTCGTACCTATTAAAATAATCAGCTTCATCCTGCGTATTGTAATCCACAAAATAAACTTGTATGCAAATACTCGAGATTCAGAAAGAGTTCTGTATTGATCTTTGTACAAATTCAATTCTTTTATACAAAAATCAGCTGCACATCAGCGGTAAGAAAATTTGTTGCATTTCTTTGAGCATCTGTCAGGAGATTTTGATTTTTAAATTATGCAAATTCAATTATTAATGGGGACATTACTTTAATGTTCTGCTAAATAAGAAGTGCGAAAAACAAATAACCGGTTTGTATGCATTGGATTTCTGTATAAATTTTGGTATTTTGTTTTAAAAATAACTACATAACTGCATTGCATAATACCTACAAAGTTAACAGGGAATCAAAAACAAATGTGTTTATTTGAATTTTCTTTGGCATATTGTAAGTTGAATTTTTTGGCTAACTGAAAATATGTAATATGATTTTTAATTACTATCAGATAGCGGTATGTACTGTGACCATACAATATATTGTATCGAATATTGGTTGCTCAATTCGTGTCCGGCACCCGTTTGTACTCAGCACGGTAGGACTTTTCAAATATTTTTGGCTGCGCAAAATTACCAACAATATACTTTGATATGACCATTTTCGGAAATTACGTTGACTAATCTGCATGATTTGAAAAATATCAATTAGCACTTCATATGCTACATTAGAGCGGTTCAAAAAAAAAAAGTTTTAATTTTTTCACGATGTGTTAGCGGATTACAATAGCCTTGTACATATGTATGTCTAGACAAAGCTGCTCAATAGGACTTTCATCAATATTGAAATCTGGATGAAAGTAATTTTTTGACTTAAATTTTTATGCAGATTAAAAGAACATACTTCAAATAAGAAAATCCCAAAATTTTATTAAAATGCTTTAACTACTTAAAAAGTTATGCTTTATTAAATATACAGTGTCAAATTCAACTTTTCCTCTGTATGTTGGCTTGTTTTCTACCCCACAATTGTGTACCCTTTCGGAAGAAGATTTCATGAGCAAATATAGGCATTTTATATATGAAGAAAAAATTTAAATTTTTCAAAGATAGAAATATTAATTAAATTGTTTACACTGAAAACAAATGTAAAATTCTGCTATATTAAAATAGTTAGGTTTACTCAAAAAATCGCAACATCATTTGAATCTTTAGAAGAAGAAAATTAAAATACACCTAAAACCACTTTTTAGGTTCCTGCGTTAATTAACGTATAAGACCATGTGTATCTTCCATACTAACCGTGCTCAAAATAGTAAACGTTGTTCAATTGTAATGAAATTTAGTAAAGGATGTTTTTTTTGGCATAATTAAGAAAACTTTGAAAAATCACAAAAATCTAGCCAATGTCACGCCCACCTCCCATATAAAATTAACCTTTTAATTGCTTTAAGTTCTTTATTTTTGACACTATAAAGAGAGAGATTGTGGATACCTTTATTCATGCCAAAAGTGGGCGGAATGCCACGCCTGCCTTAATTTCATCATCGGTTTATTCTCTTTTTTCCAAACTATATGCAGATAAACACTTCTGATAGCTCGTAAGGTTACGTCCATTAATTACGTGAGGTGTGTTTTTGAAAATTCTGACCCCGCCCCCTCTCTTTGGTGAGATCTGGCGGGACCCCTCCCCCCCTCCCGTGAGATTTAAATATTAATTTTTAATGTAAATTCTATACACTCCAAAAAAAAATTACTATATTTAATGTTGTAATCGTGTTTCCATTATTAAATGTATTAATTTTACACACGAAATGTATTCATAACTTTGCACATAAAAATTTGTAAAATAGATACACATTAGATGTGTAAAGATACAGTAAAAATGTGTACACCTATACACATTATTAATGTAATTTTATTGCTTTCAAATTTACTACGATGAATGTGTAAAAATGCAGGATTTATATTGGCGCAAACATAATAATTTTATTTTTTATTTTTTTTAACTTATGACAACAAATAAAAAATAGAAATTTATTTTGCTGTAATATTAGCATAAATTACAGTTTACTTTACAATATTGTACGCTTATAGCAGCTTATTTATAGTTTTACTTGCTAGTATATTTTATTTTTATTTTTATTTGTTACACACGAAGGTCTTTTTATATAAAATTTAAGTTTTATATAAAATGCTTACATAAGTACATACGTGTACAACTTTACTTTTGTTTTTTGACGCATGCATATTTTAATAATTCTAAACCTTAAGACTGTTTAAAACGTTGCTCAGTTCCGAATCAATATTCCAAATAACGAGTTGTCCATCTGCTCCAGATGTGTTTGTTTTTCCGGCTTCAGATTTGTCACCATCATATAGGCGAATGTAATTAATAGCATTTTGGTGAATTGATTCAACAAAAGTATCTGAAGTATCAGTCCGCAAATTTCGATCTAAAGATTGAAAAATTCGCATTGCAGGTATGCCACTCGAGTCTTCTTTTACGATTTGTCCAATTCATTATCTTTAAGTATATAGACCAAAGGAATACACCTACGTCCAGCTACAACAACTGAAAGTGGAGATATCCACTGACAAGATAAAAATGGCAAATATTCAGTTTTGCATCTAACCACACCATTATTCACAGCATCTGCTATATTTATACAACTGTCATGACCAACCCAGCAAACTTAATTTCCATCACTTGGAAAACTGAGATTATTTATCCAGCCTCCCCCAGAGAATGCAGAGTTTTTAAATTCTGCCATTAAATATCCTAATGGCATTCGGGTTCCCCAAACGGTAGGTGAGGGTTGGTCTTCGATGTCTTTGATATAAGCAGAAAAAACTCGTACCTTATAATCAGTTGAGCCAGCTACAATAAGAACATTGTTCGGATGCCAATCCAATTAGGAAATTGTGGTCTGAATTGGTTTTTTAATATGCTTTGGTTTCAGACTCAAAATAGCATACCGATATCAAACGGGCTCCGGAACCAACAGCAAATTTATTCTCAGCTGGAAACCGTTTGACGCAGGTTGCTGCACGATTTATGCGAAGTAATACTAAAGTCTGTTTCCATTTTTTATCTTCAGTCTGCGCCCAAACGTAAACGTGACGATCGGCGGCACAGCTTATAATCCTGTTAGTGTCCTTAGCCCGGTCAATGCCCATAAGCCGCAGATCATGCTGAGTAACGATATCAACTAATTTCCAGCCATTACTGTCCCGCTTGTATATATGATTCTCATTGTTATTTGGAGACAGAGCTATTTGTGACTTGTCCCTATTCCAAGCGTGGCAGAAAGAAAATTGATGTAGAAATATAAATTAGAAAATTGGAATAAAATGAATTAATTACCGAAAACTTCAATACGTCAAGAATGTGATGAAATACTGAATGACAGCTGTTACACATTTTATCTGCAATATAAGACTAAAAACACTTTATTTTTTGTAAAAAAAGCAGAATACAATATTTTTTTCGTAATAGACAGTAAAATACATATTTTTATTAGGTGGTTGAATACATATTTTTTACTGCAATTTTACATATTGAACATGTGTATTCCAAAAATTTAAAAAAGACACATCCCTTGTAAATTTTTACACATTTTTTGTATGTTTTACATACTAATAATACTAGTAAATTCACAATAATTAATATAGTAAATTTACACATCTCATTTTTCATTTTTTAGATGTGTACATTAAAAAGTTGACGTGAGGTTTTCCTTGACCCCCTCCCCCCTTGTTGAGATTTAGTGAGACTTTGCCGGACCGCCTTCCCCCCTATTTTAGCTCACGTAATTAATGGACGTCCCCTAAATAAACAGACAGAATTGTTGTTACTGTTATTATCATCACTCATCTCAACTCTCGGTCGCATGCATTCATAACTTACATTCGTAGTATATTTCTTTATTAACGACTTAATATGATTCATTAAGGCTAACTTCATCAATTTTAAAATAAGCTTGGAAATCTTCTCATTTTTGGAATAATGAATAAATATGTTACTAAGATCTTACATTCCAAATTTTACCTTTTTAGTGTAAAAAAATCCAACTTAAAGCAACTCAAATTTTTATTTTGTAAGGGAGGTGGGCGTGACAATGGTTAGATTTTTGTGATTTTTAAGTTTTCTTAACAATGCCAAAAACATTACATACCAAATTTTATCTTTCTAGTGTCAAAAAAAAATCGTACTTAAAGCAAATAAAAGGTTAATTTTATATGGGAGGTGGGCGCGTCAATGGACCGATTTTTATGATTTTTCTAATTTTTCTTAATTATGCCAAAAAAACATCACATACCAAATTTCATTAGAATTGATCAACGTTTACCATTTTTGGCCGCGGCTACTATGAAAGTAACACACTGTGCGTCCCCTGTTTTAATTTAGAAAATATTTATTTAAAAAATGGTGCAAGTTAAATAGGTTATCATGTTTTCCAACAAAGTGGGTATGGTTTTCGGGCTATTATCGATCAAAAATGTGATTAGTTTTTCTTCTTCTTTCTTTCTTATAAAAAAAAAAAATTGAAAATTAACCGGAAAAAAATGAAAAATACCGGTTTTCCACTTTCTAGTTGCAAAATCACCCATATTATTTTCCCGCCGATCCCGATGTACATTATTTTCAATGTATTTTTATTTGCTTAAAAGAATACTGTAAATCGCATATCATTATCTTATTTGTAAACTAAGATATCTACATTTTTCTAAATTAACAGACCTGGCATAATTCAACTATTCTATAGATTTTTCTACGATTTTCAAAAATTTCAAATTATGCCAGATATGTTAATTTTGCTTGGTACACAATCATTTAGTGACTAAGTCAAGCACTGAAACGTGATGCGGAAAGAATTGGCTTCGCATCAAGCACTGAAAAAATTGTAGGCTTGGTTTGACAAGTGGATCAAGAAAAATCAAAGCAAATTTTAGCAAAATTGTACTGTACAGAATATGAGCGGGGCACAATCGCTCCTTTTTCAAAAAATTGATACACCTTGCTATAAAAACTATTCAAACAAATTTTATCAAACTTAGCACGAAACATTTAATGACTCAAATAAGTACTGGGCGTAATGTGGGCGTGGTTCGACAAGTGGGCGAGGCAACAACAATATATGTATGAAACGCTATGAGCGAAAACCGTAAATGTAAATTTTACCAATCTCCATAGGAAAATAGTTGGCAACATTGGCAAGCACTAGGGAAAAAAAGCCGTTTCAATATATTTGTAAGTACCAAAATTGATGGAATTGCTGTTGAGCTAAAAATTCCCTAGAAATTCTAGGCTCCACTTTTGAAAAATTTCAAGATCATCTGCATATTGTAGCACCTCATCTGGCGCAGGTAATTACGTAATTTTTGACCCCATTGTCACAGGGTGTGGGGGTTGCGGGGGTAGCTCACTAGGGGTGCTCTGAACATAATTCCGTTGGACTTAGCCGTCGGTCACCCCATGAAAAATGTTTATGATATATCCAACAACTAGTTTGCTAACCATAGTAATTTCATATAAGAGTAGGGGTAAGTGGGAGGCCTACGGCCGCAGCTTAGGATTTAAAACTCCCAAAAATCCAAGACCGGCTTCGCGGCGACATTCGGCCGTGGACCAGTCTATAAGATATCTAACACCTAGTTTGCTAGCCACATTAATTTTACATAAGAGTAGGGGTAAGTGGGCTGCCTTCGTCATCGAATTTTAATAGAAATTTCAACGCTTCATAATTTTTTTAAAGGAGTTGCCGACGGCTAATTCCTAGACTGATCGGTGTTAGATTTTTGGGAGTTTTAAATCCTGGCTCACTGACCAATTATGACCAATTAGTGACCTATTAGATGCATATGTTTTTATTTCAAAATTCACTAGATGGGGTGCCAAAATATGCAGATGGCCTTGAAATTTTTAAAAATATTGGAAAAAAAAATTTACTCTTGCTGACCAATTAATCGAACAAACTGACCAATTTGTAACCTATTAGATGCACTTTTTTTATCAAAATTCGCCAGATGGGGTGCTAGCGGAGTGGAGCCGAAATTCTACAGCGTTTTTGTGAAATCGAAGCAGTCTAATCACATATCTATGTATGTATGTACAACTCTGACTTAGATATATTGGTTCAAGTAGCATGTCCTTCATCTACATATTGTGTACTTCAAACAATAGTTTAAGTATCGTGTAAATCTTAACTTTTATCATCCTTCTCAATGAATAAAAGTTATTTTGGGAGTTTTGAAAAGTAACGAATTTTGTTTAAACACTAAATGGAATTACAATAATAAAAATTAATTGTTTAGATAAGAATATCGATACAATGAAATAACATTGATGATTCAACTCATATGCTAAATATTTTTAAAAGATTGTGTCAAAAAATTCCATACTATTGAAACTGCAATTTATTAAAAAACATCAGGTATTTTTGGAATGAGTTTTAAGAGAAGGCAAGAGCCAACTAAAAATAAATATGCAAACGCTTGTGTAGCATATTAAGGTGAGATTTTTTTTCTTTCATCGAATACACTGCACGTAAGGCTGTAGGATGTAGGGTATACAATGGGACCAACTGCGGCTTAAGTTATGATGATAATTGTCATCTCCCGTGCTAACCTAACCTAAGGCTATAGGATTGAGTATAGAACACTGTAAATAAGGCCAAACAGAGAAAATAACTTGTTATTTTGTGGAAACATCATGAGAAACATCATCTTTTAAATTCATTTTTGTTCATACGAAATATGCCACTCCCTCCTTCCTTTCGGTATTTGCCTAAATTATTCGAAGTTATTCTGAATAACGCTTATTGTTTCTTGCAGGAAAGATGCTACCCCCATATAGATATTAAGATGTTGTAAGACTTTTTGTCTTGAAAAATTCTTTACATAGCCGGCTTACTACCTGCATAGTACATAAATTAAGCGATGAAAAAATAAATTTATACAATGACTTACGCACAACGACGGGTGTTTAAATTTAGCTTCTTAAGTGATTAAAGAAGCGACGAAACATTCATTCACTTAACGAACATTTACTTTGCTAAATGTGGTGCGTTAAAAATGCATGAAAAAAATTTCAAATATATAACATTATTCGATGAAATAGGAAAATTACCTTTCAGCACAATATCGAGCAGGATAAAAAAATTAGCTACTTAATCGGTAAAAAATGCATTGCATGCAAAAAATTAGTTATTGAGCTGAAAATACATAACAGTACTAAATTCTTTATATTTAGCTCATTAGTTCTAGAAGTAACCCTTCATATGTATGTATATGTATACTTTAGAATAGGGTTGGCCATTTACCCTCTCGCGGTCACGAGCTATGAAACGTGCCATCATTCGTCCCGCCGTGCAGTTGCTGATTGTGTGCATCATTGTTGTAAAAAAAATTCATATTCATGGAAAAATGGTTTTAATTTTCGGAAAAACTCTTTTTGTTTTTATTGATGAGTTTTGAGTTAAAAAATTTTTTGTATAGCCATGCGAGGCTTTCTTCAATGGTGAAATAATTTTGTACGAAAAGATTTTCAATCAATAAAATGCACCTTTTATTGATTTCCTACTTATGTTTCTAGAGCACAATACAATATTTTTGGTATTTTTGAGATTTTTTTAATGATTTCTGCATAAGAGCTAGATTTATATTTCAATGCAATACATATTTTTTATTATAAATTCATGATCATTTTGATAAGACGCCAATCTATACGAATAAAAAAATTTTTCAAAGTTCCCGCCAATATTTGCCGCCCCTTATTTCTTGCCACCCGAGGCATGTGCCTACTGTGCCTGTACGGTAAATCCGGGCCTGCATACTAGCGCGAAATTTTTGTTGTAAACGTCAGCGCGCTGTCGACTTTTGGGCACCTCAGTTGGCCATCCCTACTCTAGAATACGTTTTTGGCGAAATGGCTTCCGAACACGCCCATCTCTTAAAGAAATTCCTTAGGTTTTCACAAAAAGACTGCTAAATTGCACAATAGAAATAATGGGTGAATTTGGCATTCTAACAAGCCAGCTCATAAGCTCACCAATATTTTTATCTTTGAGTGTTGTTGCAATAACACTGCTTAGGTTACTCTTTGCATTTGTTCTAAGCTAAAATATTACATTGTTGAAATGCTCTACTTTGTCGGTACATTACATATTTATCTAAAAGTTAAATGATTAAAAAAATAAATAAAAATCGTAAACCACAATTCCCTTTGGAATATATAGATTTTTTTTGGAATATAATTAAAAAATTAAAATTGGTTAAACGTTATGAGCTTAGTATGTTAAAATAAATTTTCATTTTGAACCACTGTGCTCATATCGGATTAAATCATACTTTCCTAATTTATAATGAAACTATAGGTCAATAGAAATTTTTTGTCGAAATAACAACGGTTTTTTTTTAATAAATTGCTTAACATATTGGAAAACTCATCATCTCGAAAGCTACGGCACACATGTATTTCAAATTTGTGTTGCCTCAGTATTACGGTTTATTAAATTATGTAACATACATGTGGCTACCAAAAAATAACGATTTTTTGAAAGCAATATCCGCTACTTCCGATGGCACATTTCCGGAATTCTAAGCGCCTATATGATGGGGTTTAATAATAATATAGGAACACTATAAGCGAACTTTTGTCGAAGAAAATTTGCCAAATGTTGTATGCTCATATTGAAATTTAATTACAAATAAAAAAATCAATTCTAAACTAAATTTCCCGCGCCTTAAATTCTGCCCAGACAGCGATAGTATGTAACCTAAGTCCCAACCACACCTTTGTACTGTATGTGTACAGTAAATTAAAATAAACTTTTTATTAGAACGATTCTCCATTATTTTAATCTGACCTTAATGCTAAATTATGAATTTCATTTCCCATGTTTTACATGACAAAAATAAACACACGAGAAATTTAAGATTTGAGGTGGGTATATAAATACGTAAATATGTATGTATGTAAGGAACATCTCCACATCTTAAAAAGATCATAACAGCTGTAGCAGTTTAAGGCTTTGCCGGTAATCACAGTAACTTTTTTCAATAAAATGCAGTCAATTATAGTCTTGGTGTTTTTCGGTAATATCGGATGCTGTATAAATTTTCGTATTTTATCTAATTTCGTTATTTCCAGCTCTTGTAACTTTTGCAATGGCAAATGTAGTACCTGTTATGAATCAACATGGGAATATTGTACAACCTAATCATGAAGTTCCAGTTAAATGTGAATATTATTGCGCCAGCACAGAATTATCAGTTTGTGGCACAAATGGCCAGTGTATGCAAAAGTTCGAGGATAAATGTAGCATGACTGCCTTCAATTGTAAGATTCCACAAAAACCATTCGTTATTATTGAGGATTGGAAATGTGAACAAAATTGGGCTCCAAGGTGTTAAGAAAATGATTGCAAACAATAATGATGTCCTTCATAAATTATATAATTTGGTATATAAAAAATTGTTCAATAATTTCTCAGTCTTTTTTTTAGGAACTCAGAGCTAAATGTTTAAGAACTAAGGTAGATATCAGAAAATTTGATTTAAGATTTTTCGCTCAGTCTGAATCTATAAGATTCAGTAGTTAAATCTTGGCTCATAGTTTTTATTTACATAAAAATTTGTTGAAAATTCAAAACTCTGAACCTCAGCCAATTGAATTTTAAAAGTTTCATTGGGCAAATTTTGAAAGTTTCAACCCGATTTTGAAAAAGTTTTTTGAATTGAAGATTATCAAAATCGAAATGTTATTTTAAGAAAGTTGATTTTAGCGACTGATTATTTTTATAATTAAACATTATTTAATCGAACTTACAGTCATTAAACAAAGACCAATATTGTAAATTTTTACTTATTGATCAATGCTATTTTTCAACAAACATGACAAAGATAACAAATGGAACAATTTTTTTTTTTTTTTTTTTTTTTTTAAGAGGTTAAAAATTGTTATGTAGTTAAGAAGCTCTGGTGCAGCAAGAGACGCAGTTGCAAGTTGATGCAGATAAAGTATATCCGCAATATTTCTACGGGAACTCAAAGACTGCATATTGTATGTAGTAACTTCAAACGGTCCTCATAAGAAGGGATATTTAAAGAGTCAATCCAATCTAAGCCATTGAGAGCAAAACGAATAAAGTTTTTTTGAATTCTCTCGATTCTATTTATATGAATATTATAAAATGGTGACCATACTTAGGTGGCGTACCTCTAAGTAAGGACGCGCTATTGAATTATATAAAGTCCACCTCTTAATAAAGCCAAGCAGAGATGAGGATTTTTTACATATTTGATTAATATGCTCATTAAACGTCAATTTGACATCTCTCAAATAATATGAAATAACATCCAATGAGATGAAATGAATAATTACAAATTAAGATGAAAAATCCACATAAATTGGCTGATATTTCACACAAAGTAACCTCCAAAAATGTATGTAAGTCTTTCAGATCCATTTAATTTTATTGGGGCTTATCTTAACTGGAGTTTATTGCCTATTTCAAAATTTCTATTTCCCTTTATCATGCATCATATTTTTACAATGATTTGTTTTTGACAGTAAGCTGAAAAGATAGCTAACGGCTTTAACAGTACAATAACAATACATCTACATTCCGCGATTTCATTTGTCTTAAGATCCTTGACCATGGGCTCTGCAACATTAACTTTTTGGGGGGAAGGTTCGGCTGCAGATCTTGTCGCAAGGATAAATTCTAATTGCTTCGTTACTGATGAACAACGCACATGTCATAACCATAAGGAAAACGATTGTTTTGTTGAAAGCGACCTCTAAACGTTTGGAAAATCTGTTGATATTTTGTAAATGTTTATTTATTTTGTTTTTGTCAAAAACTATCCTTTTCTGAGGTACATTCTGAGAAAGTAGACTGTTTTGTATATACTGCAAAATATGGAATTTTACAGGATATAGGACCGATCTAAAGACTAAAATGAAATTAATTATATTTTTAAGATATGTAGTTACTCATGTCGGACTCTGATTAATATTCAAAAACAATATATCAAATTTTCTTAAAATACTTATTTAATAACAACGTTTTTGTATAACCTCTACGGAGTGGCTTAAATGAAATGTTGGAGTGGAATGATCGTGCACCTTGGAAGAGTTTTGTGGAGACTCTATGTTCCGTGAGCAAAACCAGGACACAAGAGAGATAGAGAGAGAGAGAGAGAGAGGGGGAATGATTTAAACCATAAAATTTTGACAAAAATTAAAATATCTACTTTTGACCGCCAATCTTTAAATAAAGGATCTAAGCATTTGGTTGAATATATATTTTTCGCTTTATTAAAATAAAATATTTACATATTTATAATTGTTTACAAAAAGTCTAACTTTGTAGCTACACATCCTTCCTACTCTTCCAGCATTTCCTCTTCAGTGCACTTTTTCAGCCAATGCATTTTACATCTTTCATCTTTAACCTCCTTAAATACCTTATTCGGATGCATGCAGTTGTAGGTTTCCATAACACAATGATTGGGGAATTCATGAATACAATCTAAGTTTACGGCGCAGACAGGATTAAAGTCTAATTTTGTACATAGTAGATCACAACGGCTTAGATCATCCTGCTGTTTAGTCTCCATCTCTGTAACAATAGTTGTAACTTCATTGGTGACGACAGGGGCTGCAGTTGTGGTAACCAGACCAGATATCTCAGCTATCATAGGAGTCTCGACTACAGGCTTTTTCACATTATCATTAACTTCCGGAATTTGAGTTAGTACCATCTCAGGCACTTGAGGATTTTGAGTTAAAGGCTCTTCTGTAAACACAGTGCCGTAAAGAGTTGGTGTAACTACAGTGGAGACAACGTAATCTATAGTAATTATCGTCTTATTAGAAAAATCGGACATTGGCGGCACTTTGGCTGCGTTAACAGTTAGCAGAACTGAAATGAGGAGTACAGTAAAATAATGTGACTGACGAAGCGTTATGGTAAACTCACCTGCTGCAAATATCACAATAAATTTCATGGTTAATACTGTTTGGAGTTCGATGTTTGAATGTTTTAATCGATGGAATTTCTGTGTATTTATACAATATCAAACATGAAACTCAACTCTTTAAAATTAAAATTTCTGCGTCATCATATTTTACAACGTCTAAGGATAACTCACTATATTGTATGGATAAGTCTTATTTGAATTGGATTAATCATACATGAAATTAATTTTAAGAAGTCAGGTGTGACTGTGGCTGGTTAACGCTGTAAGACCAGTTTTAGCATCAGTTCAAACACAAACGTTTTGTTTGCGTTTATTGTTATGAAGAGACTGCAAAATATTTATTTAACGAATCAAAAATGTATGTAATGTGTGTAGATTAGAGCAACTCACACCTCATTAAGAACAAAAAAAAAAAAATGAAGTGTTTGCTGTTATTTCCTAAAAATGACCTTTGGTTTATTTTACCATGCTTCTCAAAATACTACGGCCCTAGCTATGAGCGACCTTCCAAAAAAATTGTTCCATGCCAAGTAAAAGGTCACAAATGATAGGGAAAGTTTCAAGATTCTAATTATTAATATACAAATGTATATGTAGCTAGAAATTACTAGGACAGCATCCCCTAAATCCGCAACTTACACTATCGCCAAATATTTTGAAGTAGTGAGAATAAAATGCCATTACATCTATGTAAATGTAGATGTTTTTCGTTAGGACAATGTTGCATTAAATACTTAATGGAAGTTTCATGGTGTACATTACAAAATTTATTCCCATACTACCTAAAACCTATAACTAAAGGCAAATACAAGTATAAAACGTGTTGCATAATGTTTTAAATACCACAATTCTACTAGAAGTCATATTCAGCAAGTTGTAGGGGAGACTCTCCAGTTGTGGACACAGTTTTGTTTTTAATCCATGATTTTCCTTTGAGTCCATATTTTGCGGAGGTCTTAGCTAACGGTGTGCTTAAGTAATTATATTTATTCCATCAACTAGAAAAATTTTACGACCTACATATTTTGTGAAATCATCTTTTTTGGCAAAAAAAAAAAATCGTAACCGGTTGTGGGCACCCTTCAAAAATTTGCTGAAAATGGGAAAGTTTAAAGAAAACGCACCTACTTCGAAAGAATTTCAAGGTATATTTATTTTAAATGCCTTCAGTGGCAATAATAACAAAATAAAGCCATTTTAACAATTATTTATCGCTTCCTGAGATGACCATTCTCGGAGTAACCAAAAAGAATGTGATGAGTCATGGTTTTGATATAAATCGATGTGATATCCTAAATCACAACGAATATACTATAGAAATATCGATAAAATTTTACCTGTTTGAGATTATTCACTTTGATTCATCGCACTTTTATTATTATTATTTTATTACAATTGCGTGTCCCACTCATACATATGTACAGTTGTGTTCATGAAAATAGTAGTGTTGCAGGACATGACTCTTAAATCCTTTTTCTAAAATATTTTGCCTTACAAATTGAACACCTTAGTAAAATTTTCGTAGGGCTGAATAAAAAGAACAGAAAAGCAAAAAAAAAAAAAATCCCGTTACTTTTGTTTCGTGTTGTCTTGTTTATGATGCATTTACATAGTTATTTGCACCAAAAATCTGCTGTTCATTAAAATAGCAGTGATTTACGTAATTAATTGAAAAAAATTCGAAATTTTAGAAAACCGCCATAAGTAAGTGTAATTAAGTAATTTGCTTATATGAATTTATTGCAATCGAGGTATTCTTCCTTTTTTCTAGTGGGTAGAGGGAGGAATTGCTGAATCGAAGAGATAGAATCAATAGTTATGCTAAGGAATCAGGACAAGACCTTCAAGAAAATTGAAAATATGGTAGGATGCATTGTTCCTGATATTGAATGCTATTAACTATTGTAAGAAACCTGAAAATTGTGGTAGTAAGCGCAAGATTTCGTTTTTTGATGACAGACGAAGTGTACGATATTGCAAGACTAAGCCCTCGGCGTCCTCAAACATGATTCAAAATCAGCTAAGTCTATCGATCAGTGCCTGTGACAATTTTTCGTCGACTAATGGAAAATAATTTGAATGCAAGAATTATCAGAAATGTATACCTTTAGACGAAGGCGCACGTCGTTGCAAGAATAAAATTTGCAACAGATTATATAAAATGGAATGCCGAAGAGTGGCGCAACGTATTGTAGTCAGATGAGAGCAAAGTATTTTTTTTCGATGGAACAGGCTCCAGACAGTATGTTCGTCGACAACCAAACACATAATATGTACCACCGCAAATACACTACCAAGACGGTTTAACAAGGTGGACTGACCATTATAGTATGCGCTTACTTTTGCGAGACTGGCGTTGGCCATTTGATCAAAGGTATTATGGACAAAGCAGTGTACGTTAATTTATTAAAGGATGCAATGCTACAGTATGTCAGTCGGGAAATGTCTTTAAAATGGACGATTAAACAGGATAACGATCCTAAACATACTTGTATCTTAAAAAATCAACGTGACGCTAGTCTCCGGACCTTAATCCTATAGAAAATTTGTCAGGAGTTATCAAACGAATCGTAACAACAGCAAAGCCATATCCAAAAGATGTATAACTAACAGGAATATAAACAAATTTCACGACATCACTTTATTTTCCGCTTCGCCCCATATGTAAACTGATTTCAATTAAAAATTTAGGGTTTGTTCAGAAAAATTCAAGCTTCAAAACGACGAATAATTCCAATTTATGTCGCTTCCCTTTGCTGAGATAATATAGTACTTCAGTAACGGAATTTAATTGGCGCATTGTGTATATATTAGAATTGACACACAAGAATATATTATTATTACAGTAAAATACGTAAAAATTCAGTGGCATTTTAGTCAATGTGACGTGTGAGGTTTATTTATACCTTGTTTTTTTTCCTAAATATTATCGTCAATATTTTGCCCACTTCTCGTCCATAATTACATAGGTTTTTTCATAAAGATAAGCTAATACAGATCTATGATTATCAACTATTTCTTGCAGCTGATCAAAAATCATTTAAAATCTGATGACCTTTTATTTCGAATTTTTTTTTCATTAAACCGATTTCATATAGTGTCTGTTCGTTTGAGATAATCGTTTTTGTATAGTGTATTTCTCTCAAAGTCAATTTTACGTAGTGTCTATTCTTTTCAAAA
Organism: Meiosimyza platycephala; assembly: GCA_963662105.1. NCBI lineage: Eukaryota > Metazoa > Arthropoda > Insecta > Diptera > Lauxaniidae > Meiosimyza > Meiosimyza platycephala. The sequence goes on along the minus strand of OY759208.1, from coordinate 98,856,753 downwards.
TCGTTTTTATATAGTGTCCGACAAAAAATTTAGGGGGGGCGGGGTTCTATTCCCTACAGTCTCCCCCCCTAGATACGGCCCGAACCACTTCTATTTTCGTGAACATCATTATTTTTGAATTTTATTTTCAAATAAATAAAAGTTTATAACAAATGAAACTGTAAATATTCTCGGAAATGAATATTCATTACTATTTTTTCATAACTTTATATGAAAATCGAACTCATCATTTAATTTGATAGTAAAATACCTAGGACCCAACGGCACTACTATTTTCTTGAACACAGCTGTCTGTAACTGTGGACAAATGATAATTAAAAATTTTGTGGACACCAGTGTGCAGTACCTCGTTTTCTAGATCATAAATTTACACCTTTTTTGAAATTCGAAAATAGCTTCTTGCACTATTGTATTCTTATATAAAAATTTTCTCTTAAAGATAATTTTGAAAATTATCCCAAAATAAATCATTGCGAACTATTAGAAATGAAACTAAAATACGTGAACACTCCGAGTAACACTAAATTTATACATATGCATGTTGTAGAGTGTATTTTCGGCTGGTACTCATAGAAAATCAGAATTTGTATAATTTGAATAAGCGTCGGATAAAGACTAGAAAGTGGCGAAAAACTAGAAAGGGGCCTTTTATAAGTAAACATAAAAAACAGTTTTTGTAAGACTACGTGTGAAATGGTGAAAGTGGCTCTCAGTAAGCTTATGTCATTGACGGTGTGACAAAAAAAATGGATCCTTCTGTTTTGTTTCCTATAAAGACAACCGCTAGGTGAATGTACTTATTTAGCAATTTTTAACAGTTTTCTCCCTTGGTCGGATTTTTTACGACATTTACCGAAATCAATAACAGCGGAGCGAAGATAACCGTAGACTGCCTTGTTCACAAAAATCAAGGGAAATCAACGCACTTTTTTATTGTATTATACATATGTATATTTTTTTATTATTTTAATATTGTAGTACAAATGTTGCTTATAATAAAAAGTGTAAATTTAATCACTTGGCTAAACATATGTATAACATTTTAGGTATTGTAAGTTTTGTTATTAACATGCACAAAATCAAAATTTAAAACATATTGTTATAATTAAAATAAATGTTATTTTTATTTAATAAATAATTGTAATTATGTAACTTATTAACTATTGTTAGTTCCTTGTTTACTAACCTCAAAATAAAATTGTATATGAATGTATGTATATTGTTCTATTTAAATATGTGATTATGGTGGAATAATCAAAATTTAAATAGAAATGGACATTTGTTTAAAAAAATAAAATTAAGAACGAAATAAAAATAAACAAAAAAAATAATAACATACACAACAATTTTTTTATATTTTATTACAACTTGTTTATATAAATATCAATTTATACCGCTTAGCTATGACGGTGTCAATTTGACATCATAAGTGAGCTGTTTTAATAAAAACACTAAAACTTTAAATCAATGACGATCACACAGGCAACTAAATTTTACGCTTGTGTAAGAAAGCTTTAAACTCTCAGTATTGTTTTTGCAATAAGTTTTCATAGCACGAACAATGCATGAACGCGTCAACAAGGACTGAGAGCTTGTACGAATGCTGAATTATAAAAGCTTGCTTACCACGTATAAATATGTTTACATACGTATTACGATGCGGTTGTCACTGTTTAAGCAAACAACTTCAATTTTACGTCTTGAAAATATTTTGATTGTCTCCTTTATTTCAAACGCAAATTTTTTTGTCATATAAAAATTCAATAATTCTGTTTTTGTTTCTTAAATTCTTGTTTAATAAGTTACTAAAATTACAATAACAAATTGTTTTTTGCAAAATTCTGTAAAGCATTTGTTAATAAGTTTACTTAGCTAGCTACATAGTTGCACTTAATTCATAATTATTTTATTTTGATTTTACTTAAGGCTTAAAATTATATTAACAATTTAAATAAATAATGTTTAATACATTTTAGTTTTTTTTTTAATTGAGGTTTTATAACTAATTAAAAACTGTTGCTAAAATTATTATACTTTTGATCTTTTTTTATTGTTTGTCGTTTAGATTAATTTACTTTAATTTAAATTTTTTTATAATATTTTGAGATTTTACACAGAAGGTAAGTAGGTAAGTATGTATGTATATTTGAAATAAATTAAAAAAGTTTACATGTAGCATAATAAATTAAGCATAAAATGTATAGAAATTGTACATTTGAGTTTGGGTATGTGCGAGTTGTTGCTCATCTAAACTAAATTACTGACTAAAACTATGCTATGCAAATATATATATTATATACATATGCACATATATAGATATATTTTTGATTGCATATTTTTTGGAGTCACATCAAATTGCAAAGCGAGACTTAAAAGTTTATTAATTTTTTAAACATTTCATGCTTAATTCCATGTGCTACATATTTTACTTGAATAAAAAGTTATTAAAAATATATGTAGTAGTTATTGTAGTAGATAACGTTAGTGTTGTTGTGGCTTGTTAAAAATCTTCATTTTCTTTGTATGGCCTTTACTTCCAATAATTGCGGATAATTTTCCACGATATTGAGTAGTATTGTATCTATATAATGTTTAAGGCGGGTGTTTTCATCTTCCTTCTCTTGGAAAGCTTGTTGAAGCTGTAACGAAATTAGGGCACAAAATATTTGTTTTGATTATTTCAACGTGCTTTTAAATTATTAGCATAAAGTTAGCACAAAATCTTTTTAAAATATATATAGGTACACATGTATGCACAACCTAAGGAAAATAATATATATATGTATATGTTACCGGCCAAACTAGTTCCGTTAAGCCTAAAGATGTGCAAAGAAATTTTAATGCAAGATCCTCTAATATGTCCAACAGCGGCTTCGCCGCGGTTCAGTCTATAATATGTGCTACACTGGCTTCGCTATGCACAGTGCTTTTACAATAAATTAAATTGCATACTTTTAGGCCTTCAATTAAACTAGTTTGGCCTAGGAAGAATTAGTTTATCCTAAGGACTACCCAGTAGGCAAGGGCAGGAGCTAGCAGTGCTTCTAGCAGGCCTTACTTGGTAAGATTAAGGCCTTGCCACCTCCTATCAAACTTAATTTCTGTTTTATATGAAATGTCCCGATAAAACAATAAACGCAGGCCTTCTAAGAGCGCTTGCCGTAGCAGGGGTGATAGAAGTACTCGGAAAAAATTAAATTTTAATATGCCGTGAGACTCTGAGTTAATTTTTTTTTATCCGCGTCACCTCACTTGCACTTGCGTTGATATTTTTAATATGTATTTGTTGTTACGTTTTCTTGCTTTATAATTTAACATTGAATACACAACACTCTGCCATAACATGAAACAGACACTCAATGGAGTGTAACTATTCTGCTAATCAAAATTTCACTACTAAACAAAAACCAACCAAAAATGAGTATACATATTTTTATTTGGATGAAAATTTTGTATTGAGAAGGTATCTTACAATCGCAGGAGTGCTAGCAGGCCTTCTTAGAGGAAGGCCTTGCTCAATTGCCTGCTGGGTAGTTTGGCCGGTGACATATACATACATGTTTAAAGCAATTAGTGACTTCGGAATACCCCTTGCACATCAGGTTCTTAAAATATTTTTCATACTGTATGTGAGCCTGACTTATCAGAGCAATTTTTTCAGAATAGCGCAAAATATCGTTCAGTGTCGAAATTCGCCATTTTGCTGAATTATGACGGTAGACATTCTGCCATACAGTATTCACTCTGTCAGGGCAAAGTTATTTTCGATTTGAAATAACTAGGGGTTTGAAAACCTTAAATTTTTCAAAAATTACAAGTCGGTTTTCTCAAATTTTATTTATTTCTGAAAAGAGTGCGACCTCAACGAAACTCAGTAAACCACTTTTTACCATTGAAGTTGATGAAGCAGAGTCTCCATAGTACTTATCAAACTTTTTCTTGGTTTGAGAGACGTTTTTTTTTATGGCAAAAAAAAAAATGTTTTATGAGCACTCGAAATTAATTTTTTTTTATGGTTTTTGAGATATTGACCATTAAACTAAAATATTTAATAATTTGAATATTTTTAGCATTATTTACATGTGTCTGATGCTCCATAAGAAAATGGATCTTATATTCTCTTCAGACTCTATAGCAAGGTCGTAACTAGAGGGCCAAAGGTTCAAAGGTTTCATGAGCCCATATATAGAGAAATCAAATATTTATTGAGTACAGAAAAATTTTGATACATCCTCTTTACTCCGTGATCTGGCAATTCATGATTAAAAATAAAAAGGTTCTCCGATTGTCTCATACGCAAATTACTTGCCATTATTAGGTATTTTCAATAGGTTTTCCTGGACACAAGCATTAAAGCTTACGAGAAAATTGACAAAATTTAAATTTCATTTTCTTAAGGCTAGGACCAATTTTTCCAAATTTTATAGCATCGGCAATGTATGAAATATTCCTGTGGTTCAGACTTTATTTAGTTCAGAATTTTATATTAAGGTTTCAAACTTGTTTGCTAAGGCACAACTCTTACTTAAGAATATGCAAAAACTTTGTTTTCCATAAGACGTTATTTTGTGAACAGAAACGTTATCTTGACAGAGTAGAACTTTATGGAGAGCGAAAATGTTGTGTCGAAACCGGGTACTTTAAGATTTCACCGTTTTGAGTCGGTGTTAGTATAAGGCTACATCCATTTTAGACGACAAAATAAAAGGTACCGTATTTTATGTTTGAAAACTTTAAGTTCGATTTCAAACTCAAATCCTAATTTTTTAAATTTGGTTTTTTGTTGCCTAAATGAAAGCTTATCTAAATGTCTTATAGATAAAGTCATTTTGCTCAGATCGCATAACATATGCTGGTGTTTCAGGATCATTGGTGTACCGTGCACATCTGGCGCTCGAAGAGGCAATTTACCGCCCCCTACCTAACATTTTTTTTTCACTGTGATAAACTTTTATATGCTAAAAAAAGGTCATCACCTTTTACAGAAACGCTAGCTATAAAAAATTATAAGTAATTTCAAGGACCATTTCACCGCCCCATTCAGCCCCCACCACTGGGTACGCTAATGTTCATAATACTTGTACATACGAATAATTGTAACACTACTGACAGCACATTCTTTGCTTTAATGGAGAGCTTTCATAGTTTCGTTATTAATAACAATCAAAAAATGTTAGTAATGACGTGACGATTACAGGGGTATATCGTCACGTGAGTTCGTATCTATCCTACTGACCATTTTGATCATAATGTCATTTGATATTTGCAAACATCCTCTCTCGATTTGTGTAATCAGAATTGTTATATCTCTTCTATCACATATTTGCCGAATATCTCAGGAAGGCATAAAAGGAAAACATTTGTCGTCTTTGTCATAAATACTTTACACAAGACCTCATCCTCAGGGAGAGGAAGACCGAGGGTCATGGCCTCAATACGCTTGCTATATCTTGACAAGACTAATAATGTTAAAAATTCCAAGGTAAAATATGAAAGAAAATATTTTATTGAATAAGTGGTTTAAGGTTTATTATCGAAAACATCCGGTGAAGCTAACTAATGAGGATAACAGAGATATTCATTTAGTGCCTTACCGAAAAGTTATCCGGGATAACCATAAATATGTGGAGCATTCCAAAAACTTTTTAAAATTTAACTTAATTGATTCCTTTTTTGTATAAATTACATAAACGTATTTATTTTTATATTTGATAAATTAAATTAATGAATTTTACATTTTTACCCAAATAAGCTTGGTCTTTCTTGTATCTCCGAGCGTTAGTATTGTAAGCCTCTTAAATACAATAACCTTTGACACGGCTTTTGCAAAATTATTGATTGTATAGGAACTATAGGAAAATCGATTTAGCTAATTTTAAAGTTTAATGTATATATTAACAGGAAAAATTCTAAGTCCAACACAAAAAAATTATCAAAAATCGTATCTGTAAGTCGGATATTCACAGTTTTAATTTGCTCTCTTGTAAAGTTAGGTTTTCGCACTTAGGATAAATATGAACTCACGTGGCGTTAGAATAAGTATGTTATAAAATGAAATAAATTATTAATAAAAGATAGTTTAAGATGGTTAGCACTCATAAATAAATTGTGTTATTGAATAAAATGATCGTTAGCTTAAATTTCTAAACAGACCACTACCATCCAAGAAACCATAATATTTTAGGAAAACATGCCTAGTTGCATACAAATATTTTTTTAAAAATACAGAAATTATTCGATTGACCTAATGTTGAGCAGGCGAAAGAGCTTAAAAGTTATTTTACTTGCAGAGAACATTGAAATTTACAGAAGCGCATAAACATAATAGGGACATTCGAATGTTAATGGAATGTATAATGCATGAAAATTGATGTACATATTCGAATATCCCTAAATGTAAAATGTAGTAGCAGTAGCAGAATATATTGTACAGAAAAAACAATTTTAATATCCCAACTTAATTGTGTGATTTACCTGACTTAAGGATGCTAATGTGGCTGAATCCACAGAATCCTGCAATAATAAGTGAGAAAAAATACGAAACAAATAAAATGTGAGCAACTTTAATTTTTGACAAATGCGATAAAATTCATTGATGAGCGCGTAAAATGAGTAAGCAAAGCTTTTGCAAAAATTTAGAAAGCGAAAAAGCTTAAGTTTGAAAATAAAAGCCCCGACTGTGGAAACAGAAAATGTAAAGCTCTCAATGTGTAATGACGCTACATAGATAAATTGATTGCCGTCAATAGAGTGAGATTTTGATGAAAATCTTACCTGTGCTTGTGACATTTCTTCCAGTTCTTGTGCTAAACTATTGAGAGTACCATTCAGTAAATGACGACCCTCTTCAACACCACGTGTAAGCACTGCAGCTTGCAGCTCCTCATTTTGCTCTTCAAGGCCTGGAAAAGTGAGAACAAACGAATGAGAGTGATTTCAAATTGAAAAAGAAAAAAAACCATGAATTTACTTTTATTTTTTTGTCGCATCTCCTCCAATTCTTGATGCAACTCTTCCAGTCTTAATGTTTCCGGCGATGTTGTCGGCAACGCCGGCCCCGTTTCTGAACGTAAACGTTCCAGTTCTTTACTCAACTCAACCATTAGATCTTCGGCTGCTTTCTTCTCATGTTCATGTTTGCGTTCCTGTTGTGTGGCCTCATCAAGGTCCTGTTGTAACACTGTGATCTGATCATGTGCCAGCTCTAATTTCTCTTCAGTACGATGCAAATCGTTGGCTTGCTTGTCACAGAGTAAACGCAGGCGTTGTGCCTCATCACGTAACGTATTGCCTTCGATCTCGATGGTTTTTATTTTTATTTGGCAATTTTCATTTTGGAGTGATGCTTCACGTTCGACGCGTGCGAGTAACTCACGATGACGTTTCTGTTCCTCGGCTAAACGCTCTTCGGCACGCAGTTCAGACTGAAAAAAATGGAAAATTTAGTAAAGTTTAACTATAGGTAGATATGTGCTTTAGAAAGCTTTCTCTATAATTTTTAATAGACTGAAAGCCCTAAGTTACAAAGACAGAGTTAGTCGATTTGGTGGAGATACTACCGATAGTCACCATATTTGGTTTGGATTTAAATCAGTTTAATTTCCGATTCTGACCCTCGCTCAATGTAAGTAAACGCGTAAGCGCAGGCACCTAAATATATTATACGATAAAAAGCTCACAGGACAATTCATTGTATCTCGATAAAAAAAAATCCAATTTGGGACAAACTATAATTGATTTAAAACCCTAGTTTCTCTAGTTAGTTCTTTTTGCTAAAAGTATTCGCACTGATCTTGCTTGCAATGTTGCAGAAGTCGAAATTAGCCAAATTTTAGATCACAATATCTCAAAAGCCCGCTTTTGCATAGTTTTCTACGCCAAAGGAGGCTAGTCTGGTTTCTCTATATTTCGCAGATATTTGTTATTTTCTCTCCATTATATTTTATTTATGCCGTATGTCATACGAAAAATATTTTTGAGAAAATAGGCGCATACCGTTTGTCTGTTACTTTACAACGATCGATGCGCGATAGACTTATCAGAAATTTTGTATTGACCCATAAAAAATAAAAAAAAGACCTGCCGCGTAGTTAGGTCAATAATGCTCAAGAAGTTTAAGCTCATGTCCTGCAGTGTTGGCAGAGCGGGAGGAGGTGAAAGTTTTAAACTATATGGTGAGATGGTACACTTTGTTTATAGATTCTGCTTAAACTAATAGATAAAAAACTTCATTAGACGAAATGTGATTTTCGGCAAATGTTGAAGTTATACTATATGTTACCGGCCAAAAAAAATTTTAGGAAAACTTGTATGGTATTGCCTAAGCCAAACTAGTTCTTCCGAAGCGTGTTAGGACGGAAGAGTTTAGCCTAGAATGAAATATGGTAATTATTATTTTAACGACCTTGCCTTCGATTTTCTTCAAATTTTAGTATATTGGCTTAAGTGGGCGGTTCGGCCGCGGATAAAGGTCTACATCCTCCTATATGTCCAACTTTCGCTTCGCGGACGCGATTCAGCATAGATTTGATGCCCGTGTTGGAAATAGTAAAATGAAACGCAAAACCGCTTTTGGACATGTACCGACATGTACCCTAGTTCATCCTAGACTAATCTGGTTCGGATGAACTAATTTGACATATGAAAAATTAGAAGTAAAGAAATTGTATGCTGTTGAAAGTTATTACACTGCACAACAAAATTGCAACTTTTACCTGATGAATGACTTTTCCCACATGATGTTTACTAATTTGACGTCGCTAATTCTAAATAAACCCTCCTTTTTTTCGTAAGAGCTCTTGTTTATGAGTTATAGCTTTCACTAAAAATTCGATGTGTTACCGTGTTAATTTGTCGAATGAATGCAGTTCAAAAGGTTTGTTTAGCTTGTTCAAAATTTTTATGGACTATTTTCAACACGTTGAACAACTAATGAGACACTTACATAGGGTTGGATGTAACATGAGCATCAAGTTACACTTTCTTCACAACCACATGGACTATTTTCCCGCCAATCTCGGAGATCTAAGTGAGGAACAGGGCGAGCGATTCCACCAGCACCTTCGTACGATGGAGGAACGTTATCAATGCTACTGGAACGTACACGTGATGGGTGACTATTGTTGGATCATTCAGAACAGCTCCTTGCTTTCAGCTTCAGCAAGGGAATCAAATAAAATAAAGTTTTTTTTTTCAACTTAAGAACTAAATAAAATAGGATTATCATTGTTTTATTATAATAAGATCCAAGTGTCATATTTTTTTAACTAGAACTGATACAGAAATTTCAGTCACAGATTTGAAATCGTCATTAAAAATTGGAATAATATCATGTAACATAACTCAAACATCAGAAATGCTGTTGTGCAGTGTTATTCCTTAAATGTTCTTTGAATAATTCAACAAATTAAAATACTTGAGCTGAGAGATAAATAAAAATAATCTACTCTCAAATCTAGCGCTAACACCTCATACATATTTACGATCTGACATGACCAAATAAAAATCCAGCGGTATTTATTTTTAATTTACGACTTTATCACTTTCTCTATATTGTTAACAAAAAAAAAAAAAATATCTTACCTCTCTGTATTGCTCTTCGAGCATATGATACCGGGCTTGTAGTACCGCATATTCGGTTTTGGTGCGTGTAGTGCGATCTTCAGCTATATTTTGAGTATCTGCCAAATCGGTGACTTGACGTTGTAGCAATTCCAACTGCAAGAAATAAACAGAGAGAGAGAGAGAAAGCGTTAATTTAAAAGAGATATTTTTTAAGATAAAATATTTCAGCTAGAACAATAATTAAATTGACCATTTTGACATTTGATACTTAAGTTAATCAATGTAATTTAGTAAAATACTAACACAAGATGATTTCAAGACGCGTATATCACCAATTATATCATCGACCACATAATCCATTGAACGCTTCAAAATCATTTGTTGACTTTTTTTTAAGACACTGCAGCTGACAGCTTATGTTGGAGAAACGTCAAACTGACATTTGCTTATTAAAATGTTTTACAACGTGTGGGTGTCATTTCAGTATGTACGTCTGGTATTTATTTTTAAGGCAAGTGAAAAACAATTTTAATATTTTTTTTTTACTTTAATTTTGTTACTGGCAATTAGCAGTTAGTGTCTAAATTGCTAGAGGAACACAACTTAGTAAAAATATGTATTTGTTAATTATTGAATTATTTTTTTGTTGTGCTACTGCGAAGAAGTCTCTTGATTAACTAAATCCAATATACAAATAATAATTCCCACTTCATTGGCAATATCAACGCGAGAGAATTCAAGAGAACGAAAGAGTATGGTATGGGGAGACATTGCGGGCAGCAAAGCAACAAGTGAACAAATAGAGTTGGCGTTTTCTGTTAACAGAATAAAAATACATAAATGCAAAATAAATATTGTAGAAATATGGAAATTTTTATTTATTTTCTCATACAGAAAAAATTGACGTTGAGTTCTAAGCGAATTTTATGTTCCGCAGTATTCTTGTTGGCGTTTTACTTGGGCGATTGCCGATATGGTTAGAATACAGGGTGTCGAATTGCTATCGATACATGTGAAACATTGATGTTGATGTTTTCTTTGCAAATTATTAGGGTCAGAATAAGTTTTCGATGTAAAGGTTTGGCTGTCTTTGGAAGGTCATTGAACTTTTTGTCTTGTATCGGCTGAAATTTTGACAATAAATCTGAATAAAAATACTATTGACATTGATGAAGTAAATGCTTTGCATTAGAATAGCGATTTCGATTGGGATGTAAAGTGAGCTGTTGGCTTCAAGACGTTATAGATAAGACTTTGAATAGGCATACATACATAAATAGACATGTGTATAATCTTGGAAGGGGCATTTTTTAAAGGCGATAAAATAAATTTGATCGATATTTAAAAATGTTATTTATCTAACCAGTCTGGGTACTATTTGACAGTAAGGTACTCCTACCATTATCAAATCTCTTTCAAATCGTTTAAATTTTAAGGGGAATTGAACTTTCGGCTTTGGGTATAATATCTTTGGAATGCCCAGCAGCATGAAAAGCCCAAAAATAAATTTTGGATATATTAAAAATCGAAATAAAGCTAATATGTGCAACGATCATTATGTCCGATCTCAGGAATTTCAAAGGTGTTCGGTATATCAACTTCCTTCATGAATATCCTGCCATTAATTTCACGATCTATTTTAACCTTTTAACTGGGCGAATCGTAGATTATTTCTCCAAATTTCTTCTTATAAACCAAAGCTATTACGATTCTATAAGTCCAAAAGTCAATCAAAATTAACATTTCAGTGTCAGTCATAGTTGGAGTTCATTACAATCAGGTTAGGTTATGGTATCGGTATGAACTTGCTAGGCACGGGTTTACTGCACAAATTCCTCATGACAAGTAAAGTGATGGCATGCCACTTGCTACCTGCAAGTTACTGCTTAAAGAAGAAATGGTAAAAAATTCTAACAAAAGATGGATTCAAGGGTAAACTTGCAATATAACTAGGCAAATGTGGCCGAAATGGGCTGCTAAGCGTTCGTCAGAAGTGATTTCTCGCACTAAGCATAGTGTCTCGTCAGTTGTTGCAGTGATAACTGGCCACTGCCTCATCGACAGACATACGGAGAGATTAGGCGTTAGGTTTTTTGACTTCTATAGAAGTTGTGGAAATGTGGAGGAGGGGAAAACATTAAACATTTTCTCTGTTCCTGGCCCGCACTTGCTAGAAAACGCCACAAAACACTTGGTTCGTTTTTATTTGATGACCTGGTTGACCTTAGACATGCTAGTATAGGTCAGCTATTTAGTTTTATTGCGAAATCTGGTTGGTTCAACGAGAGGGTATAGTTAGACACCCTGTGGTATCACAATGGATCACATTTGGTCTAAGTGAGTCGGTTCGAAACTGACTGCCACTCCTACCTAACCTACAGTTGAAGTGTGCTGTAATCAAATATAATTCAATCGTCCTCGCAGTGTAAACGTTTTATTGGTTGTAGTCACACCTTTTTTTTTTTTTGAAGACAAAACAAACAAATTTCCTGTGTATTATCTGGGAATGAATTTATAAGATTATGAGATTGTAAAATAAAGTCGAAACAATTTTCTGGGACTGTATATGTATACTCGTATGTGAGTAAAAAAAAATATTTTTAATTTTCAATTTTCTTATACCTCAAAGTACATATCACCCTGTGCTCAGATAACTTTAAAGATATTGCCCTATTTTAGTAAACGCTTAGGTGAATCCTCATTTACATGCGTGTTTATTCGAATCAGTTTAATGTGTTAATGAGCGTCCACGTTTAATGTTTTGATTTTGTTTGTATGGAGGCTAAAATTAAAGCAGGGCAAAATAGAGAGTAGGAAAAACGACTATGGTAAAGCACTGATAACGCGCTTTGATGTGGGGAAAAATAAAACTGTAGATAAATATAAGACTGGACGCAAGTAAAGCAAAGAGACTGCAAATAAATCAAAAAAGTACCAATTTATTATCTGCGGCAGCACAATGTGGCAAGTTGTTTAACATTTTGCCATATAGTGTGTATATTCTGTAAGTTTAATATGAATTTTTGGAGAAAATTTTGTCAAACGCGAGTTTTGATTCTTCACCCTCAAAAATTTTATTACGCAATAACGACTAGCTTAAGGTTTGCGCTAACGAGCTTTTTGTGCTTTCATACGTTTACAATCTCAAAGGCACACAGAAAAAGCTATTAAAAGATGCTGAGATTTTATGCGACCATACGAGTAAATGTACGCTGAATAGCTAGCGTTGAAACTTTTGATATACAACTTCAAAAGATTTTATATAGTACAAGTATATATAACGACACCGATTTTAAAATGCAATGCTTTTCAAACTACAATATTAAGCTAAAGTTGATAAGTAATGAAATAAGTTCATTCTTTTTTAAGATAAGAAAGTCAAGAAAAAAATCAACATAATTACAAAACGCAATTGTGAAATACAGTTGCAGGAAATAAATCTTAAAAGAAACGGAAGGCATAAGGGGTTATTAAGGAGAAAACTTAATTGCAGACTTTTAAAATAAGCAGGAAATTCTAGATGATAAGCGTTGAACTTGCGCTTATTGCAGCTTGACCACACAGACATAATGAGTAAAATTGTGTACATCAGATATGCATGTACATTTTTATTGTATTGTAGCAATTTTATTGCACAATATATTTTACGCAATATATTATTGCAAAATCTTTCTATAATCTGAGCTACTAGGCAACTGCAAGAGGAAACTTCTGCGAGTATCTACAACAAATAAAAACACAATCAATTCATGATTTTCGTTTACACTTAATAAACACTTTGTATTTATTGTACATATATTGCACATAAACATATCATCCGCACTCGATCAATTTTGTTTTCATTTAAACGTCACACGAAAAATGTAAATTTTTCTACCACGCGCCACAATTTTCTATTCGCAACTGAATTTTAAATTAGCGGCTGCTGCCGCCAACATCAACATTACAAAAGAAAAAATTCGGCCCACAGCGGCTACTGGGTGCCGTTTTATTGTTTATACAGTAGCAGCATATGCCACCGCACAAATTAATTGGGAACAAACAGCAGCCTGTCTTAGCCCCGTTAGCTAACGTTGGCCACTAGGCGACTAAAATAAACTCATCAAAAGAGAGAAAACAAAAAGAAAAAACATTAAAACATAAAACTCTTGCGAAACTAATGTGAGCTATTAAAGTTTTGTCTAAGAGCCTAAATAGAAACAAACAAACCAGAACAACGTCATTCTCACACGTTGCTTCCCAGCAGACAATTGAGTAAGGCGTGCCTCGGGGAAGGCCTGTCAGCACTGCTGCGATTGTATGAGGCCTTCTCAAAACTATATTTCGATTTCCAATAAAAATATACTCATGGAAGGCAGTTATGCCTTCACACAACTAACGTGCTATCAGGCCTGATGTTGGAAGGCAAAGACGAAGGACGTCATTTATGTTAAAGATTTTTAGGTATTTTTTTAATTTCGATTCGACATTACTTTTTTGTCATCTGCATTGCAAGTACATAGAGAAATGGTTAGAAGTGAAGAAAGAACGGTGTGCATGTTGCCAGGCTGGCCCCAGAGTGGTGGTGGTAGAGTTGCAAGAAATAAACATTAAAAATATCAACGCAAGTGAGATGACGCGGATAAAAAAATATAATTTACTCAGAGTCTGCGGCCCCTAATACGGTAAGCGGACTTAAAAGGCCTATTTCTTCGGGACATTTCATATAAAAAACAAAGTATGTTTGAAAAGAGGCGGGAAGGCCCTTCTAGGAAGGCGCTGCTAGCTCCTGCCCTTGCCTACTGGGTCATTTTCTCTACTATTTCCGCACACAAAACCAATATCTACATCAAAACTTTTCCCCATTTACTGCGTCCCTATTCGTTATTTGGTTGTGCATTGAAAACAAAAACACTTGATGCAAGTTTTCGTCACCTCTTGCTAGCAGTAATTTAGTGATAGAGTGCGATATTAGTGATGATAGAACTTATTTTTATTAAGTATCGATTTAGTATATAAAGGGTTTTTCAATAGAAATGATATATTTCGAAAGCGAAGGTGTGATCATAAGTAAAATGACAAAGTCTTGCGTCAATGTCAGTTTTATTCTTTTTTTTATTGCGTATTTTTTTATCGTGTACTTTTTACAATTTATGGTCGTCATAAAGGACTTAGTGTTAGCCCGGAAAAAAAAAATAAAAGTTTTGTGATCCAAGCTTATTTCGACACATTTTGGCAAAACAAAACGAGCAGAAGAAATTTTACATCGATAGAAGAAGGCTCAGATTCTGCTCAATAAAAAACCTTCTTTTTTGCCCAGAAGACATTTTTTTATAGTTGTTTTCATGTTTATTTAAATTTAATTCTAAATAACGATTGTTACTATTACTAGGTTTCAATGGAAAAATCAATCAGTCAAATAGGCGTTGTTGCATTCGATGTCATTGGATGTCTAGGCATAATACGATCACTACCAAGTAGAAGGAGCAAAAACAGGCATGCAACGATTAAATGAAAAGAAGGGTAGAAGGACTTATCGCTCTGATTTTCAAGAAATAGAAACAAAATATTAATTTAATATACTCATAATAAATTAATTTTTTTTGTCACGTAAGTATTTACATCCTTGTGTCGACCTACACATATATAATCCATTTTATGTTTGATTACTTTACTGAATTTAGTGTTCAAATATTTATGCGGAGATATATATAATTGTTACTCCAGATGATTGCTTGTCTATTTATTGCAGAACACTCACATAATACAACTCGCCACTTAAATATTTACTTAAGTATTGTAAGTATATTTTCAAATATCGATAAATTTATGTGTCGATATACCTCAATATCTTGATATCCCAAATCGAATATTTTTAGAACTCATTACATTTTATCTTCCAATATATATTGTATATTATATTGGTCATAGCACTCATATTCGAAAATTCGTAAACGACATGAAACGCCCAGCTATTCGATACCCAAGTACAGAGTAAGTATCGAGAATGTATTAAAATGAATATGCCATTTGAACATCACTATGCAAATGTGTTAGTTATGATATCTGTCTTATAAATGAAGTGTGAAATAGGAAGTTGAAGAAGCTACAACTAAAGCAACGAAAACAACAACAGCAATAAAATTATCAGCCCAAATAACAGCAATGTTTGAAGTATGAGTTTTTAATGTGATTTTTGTTACTTAAAAAAATGTTTATTTCTTAAAGCTGCAGCAAGTTCATTGTGCTTTCCAGAAGGAATATGAAAACTGACAGCAGAAAAAGACCATATGGTTTGCATTAAGCGTAAAGAAAATTCATTATCTTTATACGTAGGCAAAAATTTCATAAGCCCTTACACATTTCGTTCGTAGTTTCCCAGATATACATACATACATATATTGCATTTTCAATGGAACATAAGATCCATACAATCAATTAATGTAAAATGTTTATTTCGAACTAATTTTTCATTATGAAATTCATATGTAATTTTGTAGAGTTTTTCATATAAACAAAAATTAATCTTGACTATCTAATAGTTTTTATCGCCAATATAAATTAAAAATAAAGGTAAAATTCTTACAACACATGTTCTGAATGAATGATTTTTGATAAACAAAATAGATTTACTACAGCACAAAGTCTACTGTTTCATTAAAAAAAAAAACTATTGAAGATCAATTTAAGAAATGAATTCTTTTTACATTTCAATTAGTACGTAGTACAAACAATTTAAATTCAGCTAATCGGAACACATACTTTTATTTTTAGGCTCACCCAAAGATGTTGATCTCATTTGCAACGTCGTGTGCCAAAAACTTTATTTCTCTTGTTTGTAAACGATCATAAATAAAATCACATAAAATGCTAAGCAGATGTTGATAAACAAACATGCAATGAATTTCTCAGAAATTACTAGCAAATATTAGTCATAGACTTGGCAGCAGGGCTAGATTTACACATTTTTTTAAAAAGTGTAGTTCCAAAAATACATGATTGCCGCCCCCTCGTGAGTGATTTTATTTTGAATGCATACGGTGAATTTGATGAGCAAAAGCAAAAAGTGCTGTGTTCTTCAAGTTTTCCATGCATAAAGTTACAATTAGAAAAAAGACACTAATTGAACTCCATCTAAAATTTGTTGTTTTTAGGCCTATAACCTGCGCCTTTTTGGTAGTACCCTAAGTCCAACCCTGCTTGGCAGTGAAATTGAGAAATATTTATGTTCAAAGAGAAGATGTTTTTTGCCTGTAAATTAAGTTGAAGGATTAAAGAACAAAGCAAATATGTCAGAGTTCTTTTATGAGATAATCCGGTCATGATTTAGTCGAACTTTTTTTTTGAGAACCTATTTAGTGCATGCAATGATACTTTAAATTCAGAGTTCACACGAAATACACTCATTAAGTGGGACTTTTAATTTAGTTATATATGTTAGTAGTTAGGAAAAAACTACTATGTGGATCCAAAATTTAGCTTTTTGATATTTTATTTTATTCCAGTTTTAAGTCATACCCTCCTAATGGAGTTACATGATATTACTAGAGCTATTTTTGGTTAAATTTTTCTTTTTGAATGGAAAATCTGTCCAAAAAAATAATCATCTTACGATTTTGCACATAAACTGTTATAATAATTTTTTATTCTAAATTGTATTATTGTTCAAGTATAATAGTTAATAATAATAATTATACTTAGCCCATTCAAAGTAAACATTTAAGTCTGAAATAATTCGCATAGAGCTGAAAATTGGTACACGACTTAAGTACACTAATACAAATAAAATGTCAAAAGTCCCCGCCGATCCTACTTCTGAAAATATTTTTATTCAAGGTCAAACTGAGAAATATCGGTTTTTCGCATATTTCTCTTAAACGGTAAGCGCAATTGTAAAATTTGGTTCGAAAAAGTTGTAGATCATGAATGTTCCAGAAGTAGGATCGGCAGGGACTTTTGACATTTTATTTGTAATAGTGTATTTAAGATGTGTACCAATTTTCAGCGCTATGTGAATTATTGCAAACCTACGCCTTTTTTTTTGTCTAATTTGACTGGAGTATAATAGTTAGTAATAATTTTTTCTATAAAATTGTATTATTGTTCAAGAATCAGAAAATACTTTCCCAACTCCTATCTGATGGCCACTAAGCCAACGCTAAATGTCTCCCAACTTACTAATAATAACTGTTTTAAAAATGTTGAAATTGTCGAAAAATGTAGAATGGTTGGAAATTTTTTTCAAAACAAATATGTTAATAGGGTTGAAAAATGTTCATGAAATTCGAAGTAGTCGATATTCTCATATATCAAAATCTGGACCATGCCTTATCGTTCTACTATGTTTTTAGATTGAAAAAAAATTTTTTGACAGATATAAAAAGTTTTTTAAATTTATTTTGATGCATAGATTTCAAAACCGGCCATGTACAAGAACTTGCTTTCAAAACCGACCAAGTCCATCAACTTGCTTTCAAAACCGGCCAAGTTCATGAACGTGCTCCAATTTTTCGTTCAATTGAGCAGCAATTTTGTCACAATTGGAATTCTTTCTAAATTAAGTTGCGTACCTATATATGGGTATTTGCGCAGAAAGGTCCACCGTGCTCGAAAAATTTGAAGTTGGTAAAAAAATGTTATCTGAATTCATTGAACACGGTGAGCAAACCCACTGCGAAATTGCATAGTAGTAAATGAGTGAAAATCGCGATTGCGTGGTTTGCGTGCGAACGCCTCATATGTTGACAAAATTTATAAGTGATGAGAATACGAAACTGAAAATTTAGCTAAAGTCGAAGAATATTCAAAAATTTCCAAAATGTTGATAAGTAGAAAATATTGACAAATTTTGAAAAACTCAAAAAATTTTGAAAAAGTCGAATAATTTTTAAAAAAACGAGAAAAACTGAAAGTAAAAACTTTTTGAAAAATTCGAAAAATATTGAAAAAGCCGAAAAATATTGATAGGTCGAAAATATTGGCAAATTATTTAATTGAGATAAAATTTTTGAAACAGCAGTAAAAAGAAATTCGAAAAATTCGGAAAATGTTGAAAAAGTCGAACAGTCTGAAATGTAACACTAGCGTCATGCGTTACTATCACATATCAGGCAATTCGTTCCAGTACAGATTTTCTTTGATACACGCCACCCCAATTTTGCAAGTGTATAGATTTAACCCCACCCCACTACTAGAAACACTCTGTCACAGGTCTCAGCTGAGCAAATAATCGCCAAATTAAAGTTCGCCCGAAACCTAAAATAAACAACAAACAAATAAATTATTATGTATTTTACAAAGCTGTTTGTTCAGTAGTTTTAGTGCAAAAAACAACAAAAAAATACAATCGCAAAATGCATAAAAGCAACAAAAAATGGGCAACGAGCTGCTTATACTAGTTTCCATGACGCTACGTCATTTCATCAGTTTTGCACTAAAACTACTGTACAAACAGCTCTGTAAAATACATGTTAAATTTTACATTGTTCCAAAAACACAAATAAATAAATTATTATTTGCTCTAAGTTGATTTTTGACTCATCCTATTAACTATTATTTTAATTCACTTAAGTCAAAATATGCACTATTTTTCATATAAATTTTGAGCCGCTAAGTCCAAGTCCGATGTTGGCATTTTTTGCATACCAAAGATCTGCATTTTTTAAGTGTTTTTGCATGATTAATCGAGTTGCTAAGGTTCGCAGCGCAAATTTACTCACTACACTTTATAATCAATTTGTGTAAACTCATAATTTATGTACTCGTATATAGCCCTGGGTGAAGAAAGTATCATTCAATTCTAAGAGAAATTTATGGTACTTGTAATTATTTTATAAGCCAAATTTTCCGGCGTTCCATGCGTACTTTCCAAGTCAATAACTTTTGAATTGTAACTACTCGTATGCTATTGCTAGTTTTATGTTATTATTTTTTAACATTTTCTTGTAACAGAAATGAACAATTTAATACACTTTTTCCTAATTTTATAAAATAGAATCGTTAGTTTATTTAATTCGGTCTGACCTAAATCTTAAACAGAGAAAAAATAAAAATACGTTGGCTGCTTTGTAACGACTTATATCAGTGCTATACGGCATCGGAAATGCAGCTGGTTGCATTTAACCAGAAAACTGGTACAATCGGCTTAAATTTTATTTTAACTTTAGATTACAAATTCATTAATTTTATGCGTCAAATTAAAAATATTTATAGCAGAAAAATGTGTACTTTGTTTTCTATACATAATATCTGAAAAAAGAAAACAAAAACTTTAAAACGTTTAACTTTCGTTGGACCATTTATTTTTAAGCTACTCCTTAAGCGTTCAATTATAAAAAACTTTTGGTCTTAGTGCAACTGCTCGTTTTCTCAAGACAATTTATAGCTAAGTCATTTAATTTTCACTTAAATTTTAAGTTATTGTTTATTTTTAATTTTATTTTTTATTTTATTCTTTCACTCACTTGATTTGGTGACACCATTTGTATGGTCAACGTATTCTTTAACACTGTACTTGGTTATTAAATTCACATGCACTTTTATACCGCTGACCTTTAAAATTGTAGGATTTTGTATTGGTAAAAAAGTGGGGTTGCATTATCGTCGATATCCATGAACTAATTGCATTTAAGTGACAGCAATTTTCAAATGTCAATTTGTGCATACCCTCACTTAGCTTCTAGTGACTACTGTGTATTTTACAATTTTTTAATTTCATCGACAGGCATGCGATTTTTGCATGTTTTGGGCGTGGTATGTACAAGAATTTTTAATTAATATTTTGCATTTGTGTGGGTAGATCAATATTCGTTTAATTAACTTAATATATGCAAATTTTATTACAGTTGTAGGCATATGAAATATGGTCATACACTTTAAGAATAAAATTTTATTTTGAGAATACATAGTTGTGAAATTAATATGAACATATCAGTCCGGGAGGCAGCGTTGCCTTTTTCGAAGCAATTTCCTCCCACCTAATTTTTTTTACAAATGTTAGCTTTTGTTATTTGGGTAACATCCCTCTCCTCAAGCAAATATAAGCTCATAGTGAAATTAAATTAAGAACTTATTACACATTAAAAACCAATAGTTTTCAACTAAAATTATTACTTACTTGCTCATTGAAAGTTTCACAAATATCAGCGCTCAATCCGTTCATTTTCCCACTGCCGCTATTGTTGTGATTATTATTATGTATCTCACTAGCGACAGTCTTATCCTCGAAATCACAGATTAATTTATTTTTGAAATTCTTTAAATTTTCTAATTTAAAACCGTTGGTATTCGTGTTGTTGGTCTTATTGCAATTATTAAATTTACTTGTCAATGAATCGATGCTCACAATTTTATCCGCACAATTTGAATTCGAATCGATTAATTTATTTTCAATATAGACCAAAGAATTTGGACCCGATGGCACAATATCTTCAAAATCCGCTGGATTTAGACTGAGGAAAGTTTCCTGATCGATGAGTATTGGTTGTTTGCTAAAGTCAAAATTCCCAGTGCTGCCACAACCAAAGGTGTAGCTATTCGTCATGGAATTATGATTTGGCGTTGTATTGAAATTTAAGTTTAGATCCTCCAAGCTTTCAGTAGAACGATTAAGACTAGATTGTTTATCACCGAATTTATAATTGTTATTATTATTATTGTTGTTATTTAGTGTGCTCTTATTATTGTTATTATTATTCGTTGTTGTATTTGCAGTTGGGCCGACAAATTCAAATTGGCCAGCCCACATATCATAGTCTAAGTCGATGCTATCGGGCTGGCTTGCAGGTTGGCTATGACTCATGATCTCGATCTCAATTGCGTGTTGATTTATAGTATTGACTTTTGTTAAGCATAGGCGTGGCACTTATTTCAATTAGAAAAAAATTATTTACAGAAACATTTTCTAGTGGTTTTATGTTTAGGTTCTTTTATTAAAAAAATTTTAATGTGGCACTGCAAGCAAATTAGGTTTTATTTCACTCTTTTGAACTTGAAAATCATTCAAATTGATATAATATAGTTCTGCGTCACTCGATATTATTTCTTTTCTAAAATCAAATTAAATATTTGGATTTATTATAAATTACATTTTTGAGTTGTTTGGAAACACTTAGTATCCTGACATGTAGTCCGTTAAAACTGTTGCCAAAAAATTGCACAATATCCCTAAAATCTTTTCGTAACTTTTTGTTTGAATTTGATCTGTTGGTGATAGCAGAGAAATTTCCTTGTAACAGGGTAGTACTAAAATATCTAATAAATATTTTACTGGAAATTAATGTAGACTATCACAAAGTGTATGGGTGGAACCCTGAACACTGACTTTCATAAAAAAAAATTATCCAAAATTTTACAGCGACTATTTTTTCCATTTTAATTTTTCTTAAAGAGAACTCAAAACTAAAAAAGGAAAAACTTCTGCAAAGAGAATATTTTTGGTTATTTTTCAGAGGGAAATGATCCCCTGATCTGAATCTGATATCTTTTTTAAAAAATTTTTCTTTTTTTGGGCAACTTTTCCAATGATTCATAGAAGCAGTCCATAAAACTCGGAAAGTATCGAAAAAGTGCACAAAACTCGGAAATTAATTAAAAACCTGGGGCATAATTTTATATTGTCATTTATTAAATATCATTACAAATTGAATTTAATAACAAAAAAAAAAGTATCAAAAGTATCAGAGAACATTGAAGTTTACTATAATCAAGAAGTATCGAAAATAATGATATATCGAAAATTATCGCAAAACGGTATAGAAAAAATATGTAATAAAAAAAAGTCGAACAAAGATTCCAATTGTATTGGAAAACATGGAAAAAGTCTGTAAAATTGAAAAATATCGAATATGTAGCACCGAAAAACATCAAAGAGTGGAATCGAAAAATATCTAAAAAGCTAATAGAAGTCGAAAGAATAATAAAAAAAAACTGAAGTCGAATCCAATTGTATTGGACAACATGAAAAAATCCTACAAAAACTGAGTAGTATTGAAGTACATCAATTAAGTCAGAACGTATCGCAAAAGAAGTCAAATATCATCGAAAAACATCGAAAAAATCAAGCTACTTAGTAAAGCATCGAATACTGTGGAGAAATATCGATAAAGTTGATTTGAATCGAATAGTATAGCAAAACATTTAACAAATTAATAAAAGGGAGATATAATAAGCCATCGAAAATATATAAAAAAAGAATCGTATAGTATTTTAAAACACAGAAAAAATCAGAAAGTATCGTATAGTATCGAAAATTATGTACCAAATAGTACCTGAATGAAATACCTGAATCCAATTCAGAGATATGTATATGTTAAAACGAATCTTTAGCGTTATTTATAATCAAATTTTTTTTTGTTCAAATATATCTACTTGTATTATTCTTGTTATTAATTAATCAATAAAACTCAATACTTTATTTATCAAAATTGGCTCAATAGCACTAGTTTACACAAGAAGGAACTGGTTTCTCATATACTTTTTTGTATAGATTTTAGGCCGCGGATTCCAAAAATATAAACAGTGCATATTTCTTAAGAATCGTTTTCGAGATATCCACAAAAAAAAGGTTTTTGCACATTTTTCATTTATTTGCCCATATCTCCATCAATTCTTTTCCTAACAATATGCTGTTTATGTGAATCGGTTAAGATTTGTGGAGTTACAAGCGATCAAAATCCAAAGACAGCGATTTTTGTGGTTATTTCTAAAAGTCACTAAATTTCTATTGATCCGTTTAAATTTAAAAATCTTTCTGTTTCATATTTTTAAGATTTGAAATGATAGGGCATGCTTTTACAAATATTTTGATTAGAAGTTGGCTCAAACGGTGGCATTTTTGGAATCTATGCACCAAAATACATAGAAAAAACTCTATCAGAAACCAGATCTCGAGATGAGGGCTAAATTTATAAACTAGTGTAGTTCAAGAATAGAGTCTTCAATTGTACACATGGTCCATTTGAATACTATATGTCCGAAAACTGTCAAATTAATGCGCCTAGTGGGTGAAATTACTTTTTAGATTCCTCAAATGCAGCAGATAAGCGAAATTTTCTTTTTCGTAACTGTTAACTGTAATTGCAAAATCATATCTTATTAATCTCAACTTTTCTGTCTTCATTATTACGAGCATATTATTCAAGTTGACATACATTTATTATTGACGCAAGTTATTGACGTAAGCGTCTCATATTTTCTTTAGCTATAGGTGTTACGGAAAACTCTACCGTTACGCCTTATGCTTTGCAATATTGTACCTTGCCGCTGTTAATTTTCTTTTAAAGTTATCACTTTTTGTCATCATACAACATAATAAAAACTAATTAAGGTTTCTTTCGTTACACGTGACTTTAGTGCAAACGCCACACGTCACGTGATTTATGCATTGCATTCATTATGTTAACATTGTTGCCAACACTTGGTAAAATTAGTATAGTTTGGGATAATTTTAAATCAATTTTCTCGCTAATATACATTGAAAGTAAACAAACAAAATAAAATACTTTAAGATATATGAAAAACCATAGAAGAGCGACAGTAGATAAAACTAAATGCTGTTTTGAAGTGAAAGTTGCCACCACTGGTTGACGCTATTATGATGTGGCGCCCGGCCGCCAAATAACTGTATAATAATGAAGCGCACATGCGCGTCGATCATAGACAAAAATTAAATGAATTCATGAGGCAGTTACTGACGTTGCGGCACTTGAAAATCATAAATATACACAGTGATGGAGTATATTCAGTTAAATTAGAGACTTTAGCTACTAAAAATAAGTTTTATCTCTGACTTTCTAGAAGATGTACCGATTGTCTCTGTTTCTGATTCTAAAAACAGAAATTTCAGAGAAAATATATAATATAATTCAAACTTTAGTTGGCAGAAATCAATGAAGTTCCGAAATCTCTAAGATTTCGTAGTGATCGTATTGCAAAGCCTTCAAGTATTGAGATACACAATCGAATCTCACTTGAAGACCACTTCCATTGCATCATTTCGCAATAGAGAAAACTCTACATATGTATGTATGTACAAATGTTTCCACAATAACTTTCAAAACTCATACCTAAATTTATTACGCCATAAATCAACCCTAAATGTACTCATCACCTTCTTAATTGAAATTTATTATTGAAAATTAAGGCGAAATATCTGCTTCAATTGAAGAAGATAGCAGTCAGTCATAGTTATATCATCAGTTTGTCCTCTTTTTTTTTTTAATTTGCTAGTAATCAGTGTCAACATATAAGTACTAAAATTTGTACAACGTAATATCTTTTGTACAATATGCATCTGCAAAAAGTCAAAAATATGTTTTTTCGCTGATTCAGTAGAATGACTACTCATCATGATGAGTTTTCTTAAATAAAAGATTTTTTTTCTCCTCAATTGTATTTTTGCCGCTGATTTCATCCAACAAATGCGAAAAGCAAATGAAATTTATGCAACAAATGTGTGGCACACAATTTGAATCATCAATTAAGATACGCGTCTATATTATAGACCTAATTTGTTCTCGGAATTTATATTAATAAAATTCAGAAATAAATGATTTTGTTTTACTCTTTGTGAAATATTGTAAAATAAGACTATTCCAA
Source organism: Meiosimyza platycephala (assembly GCA_963662105.1). Taxonomy (NCBI): domain Eukaryota; kingdom Metazoa; phylum Arthropoda; class Insecta; order Diptera; family Lauxaniidae; genus Meiosimyza; species Meiosimyza platycephala. The sequence goes on along the minus strand of OY759208.1, from coordinate 98,831,613 downwards.
AGTTGAGTCATAATTGGGGGTCGATGCTTTAATTTTCGAATTCTTTTTAGCTAAACTTCTCTATAAGACTACTTATGTTTCAGATTAAGGAAAATTGAATAATATCTTGATAGTAATTCATATTTAGTTGATTCACTCGAAAAATTTGTCTTAGCTCAAAAAAAAACTTTTATAATTAAAATTGAAGAAAAGAATTGATTTTTTTCCTACAAAATATTTGACTAAGTTATTTGTATACTTTGAAATAGGTGGTTTTTTCGACTTTTTGCACCATAATATTTTTAAATAGGTTAAAATGCACAATCAGTCACAGACAATATGCACTTGTATTCTTAAGTAAAATCTTTTAAGGTTAACTCGATATCGGCCCACAGTTTGCACCAGTGGACATTTAAAAATATATAGTATTTTGTTTATTTTCTTTAAAAATATTGCAGTACATAGTTGTAGAGAAAGACAACAACATAGTCTTGTGGTTAAAAAGGTGTCTTTACGTTAACTTCCATTCCTAAAATTTCTTTAAGATAATTCCAAAGATTATAACGTCTCAGGTAAACAATAATAAACAAAAAAATTTTATTTTAAAATTGTTTTGAGTTATAATTTCAAAAAAAAGAATTACGAAACTTTTCCAAATGTTTGCGTTGATAGTGATACATGTTGTTTTGTCACTTTTTGTGTAGCTCGTCTTGGTTTTAAGATTTTCTATGTGGTTTTAAGTTGACAGGGGCTAGGTTTGATAAGAAGAGGCAGACTGAATCTTCGTTTCAGTGATATGGGGATCGCCGACATCAGGTCCTTCGATCAACAAAACTAAAATGACTCGATCGAGGAAAATTGAAGGATCTGTATACCATGGATAGATATGTATACGAATAAAACAACCTTAGATATTCAAAAAGAGAAAAGATCAAAGAAAATACTGTGAACCAGTGAAAATTTATATAAGAAAATCTTCTGAATGCAAACGACTGTGGTGCGATATATGAACATGCATAATAGTGTTTCGAAATGTACTGAAAAATAATTATCAAATAATACTGAAATATATCGAAAATGTCACTAATAAGAAAAGTCGATGAGAGTAAACAGCGCCGAATAGTCTTTATGTAAATATTGCATAGTAGCATACTATTAGTAGTATCGAAAAAGTCGATCATCGTCAGTAAGTAACAAATAGTGTTCTAGTAACTTCGAGTAAGTCGACAAAAGTTGAAAAGTTTCGAACGGTATTGAAAAATATTTAAAACATACAACAGTCGATCGCAGTAAACAAAGTCCTCACTTGTAATTGCAATTAAAAGGAGGCATTAAAATATTATTTATACGATAAATAGTAAAAGATTTACATTAAAATACTCGTAATGATAAAAAAAAGAGAATGGCAACATCAAATGAAAAATTAAAATTATTGAAAGAAAAGAAACACTGACCAAAGACATAAGTTTGAAATATGTAATTATTTCAATCTCAATTTATTTTTAATTCTTTCAAGACTTAATAAAGGAAGAAATAACTTCTATCTCAGTAGAATTCTATGCGCATTGAGTCCCTGCGGCGTTAAGAATGTAAAACTGATGAACTTGCGATTAGTTTTACTGGCAAAAACTAAAGCATTGGCGGTTAAATTTAAACAAAGGTTAGAGAATTAAATATGATGGCTAAAGGCATTGTAAGAAAAATTTTATTGAATATTTGAAAATAATAATAAGCATAGATTAAGAAATAAGATTGCAGATAAATTATTTGCTATTGTGTTGAATAGAATATTTAAAATTACATTGAAAAAATTATTTAAAGCAAAAAGAAAACTTCAAAAGTTTTGAACAATGTTGAATACTAAGAACCATACCCAGTTTTATAACATTTTAATATTCCATGCAAAAGCAATGAATATAAAATAAAAATTATAAAGCAATAGCCGTTTGGTCATCTAAGTCCATTAAAAAATAATCAAATTTAACAGCATTTCCGTCTTTTTCCCTAAAGGGTAAAAAAATGTTAATGACTACAGAACATAACGTAATTTTTGGCGGTATAAACTGCAAATAACAGTAAATTTTTTTTTTGATTTCTTCAGACAAATAAGAAAAAATCACTATAAAGTCTAAACGAAAAAAAAAAAAAAACGAATTAAAATGACAAAAAAAAAATCATAAACAAACCTATTAACTTAATTTGTTTTTAACTTTTCTTTTCGACAAATTGTATGTAAATTTGACACTGCGTTCAACCTTTCGTCTGTCTAATCAAAATCAAGCACAACACCTTTTAAGTATAATTTTTTTGTTAGCTATTACTTAATGGAATTTGACATTTATTTTCAGGTGCGTTCAACATTTCACCAGAACTAATGATAGCATTGTATAAAGTATTAAAATTGCGTAATACTGTAAAATACAGTAGTAGCTTGTATGTAATATATAATGGGTGATTCTTTAGTTTGATAGAACTTTTTACTGAAATAAATCACATTTAAATGTAGGTAGTTTGAATTTAAAGTTTTTTTTTATGAATTTGAAAGATTATTTTATGAAATTGATTGGTTACAAATAATTCTCTATTATTACGATTTTGATGATGATGATTCCAATGACTTCACATATTTAAGAACTACGCGAAAGCTTATAAGGCCAATATGTCTTATTATTGCTGTTGTATCGAATGGAGTAAATACAGTACGAAGTTTATCAATGACTATATATTGTCCAAGAAGTGTGTACCTAAAGATAGGTGGAGTGTATAAGATTAAAGGATAAAATTTACAAGAAAGGTGGTTATTCGCATTAATCACATAATTTCGAGCATTTTTGTGATATTCAAGGTCAAAGACTTCCTATTGATTGAATATTGATTTACATCAGATGTCATTTGTAGTTTATGTGGTTTTTATAAAAAGTTACGAATAATATTTTATGTCTGACGCACGGTTTTCACTAAAATTTCTATATGAGAAATTATTTATTATATAACTCATGTTTAATTTTAAGTTTTTGTCTAGTCAATAGGAAGCGAGATGAAACTTTTTTACAGACGCTTCTCTTCCTATTACAGTTAGTCAAGTGAAAAACCTATGCCGGCAATTATGTTTAAAGATAAAATGTCAAGGAATAAAACTTTGAATAAAAAAAATGGGATTCAAACTAAAATTACATATATTTTTTCGGAGTTTAAGGTCTATCACACTAAAAAATAACCCTTTATATTAGTTATATATTGTCACTAGGGCTATTGTAATAAGAATTATATTAAAATTTTATGCACATTAATCGAAAAACTAAAAGTTTTGCCCGAATTCATATTCATAAAAGGTAAAAGGATAAGAATATTCGTAGCTATGATCTAAGCATCGTAAAGTTTATTTTGTTAGTGATAGAATTAGTTTAAGTTTAATTTAATACCCAGAAATAAGATATAAGTAAAGTTTATTTAGTAGTGATAGAATTAGTTTAAGTTTAATTTAATACCCAGAAATAAGATATAAGTAATTAGATTACTTCTGTTATTGGGAGTAATTCTTAATGATGGCAGTGCAAAGAGCTCAAGAGGCAATTTACTTTGAAAGTTTTCGTCTGTTATAAACTTAGTTGTAGTTCATCGATTTCTTATGCTTAAGACAGACCACGTTTTTTTGCCAAAATTATTAGATATCTGAGTCCTTGCTGATTTACTTGCCTTAAGTATAAAATATATTAACTCCAAAGTTATAAATATCAGTTCCGCCGAAGCCAATGGCCCTTTTTTGTTATGTTAGTCTATATGAAAAAGTTATTATTCAATGCACTTGAAATTTTTATGTATCTGAGTAAATTTTAATGAGAACAAGCAGTGATTGCGGTCTTTTATTTTACGCAATTTAAGCGTGGAATTCCCTTATAATAACAATCAGGCCTGTTTTGATTCCGATTTAGTTTGGAAGTGTAATTGATGTCCGAAGTTGAATGGCAATACCTCTTCTAAATCGAATGGTTGGAATTTGCTATGGAGCTTGAAACGGAAGCAGAACAGCCCTGAATATTTTGACGAAACAGCCCATAAAATTCCTCAACATAGTTTCTCTCGGTGCTATTTTATTGTGTCAATTACGATCCGCATGACAATTTATGCAAAATTATACTCTCAATGCATTTGCTAATGGCTTCCGAGATGGATAGTCGTATAGAAAAAGATCATGCGTTCGGTAGCCGTGGAGTTCAAATCGCATGCCGCTAGCGTAACATTCGTAAAGCTGCTGAAAACGACAAATGGTAGAGAAAGCTGAAAAATGCACCTGCATATAAGAGATTCTCAAGTTTTGTAGAAGGAATTTTTAAAAACTATCATCCAATGTTTTAAGGAACTAATAACGTAATATCGTGAAAGAAAAGTTAAGTACCGCAACTAGGATTCTCGCATTATTTGTTTCCAAAAACAAAAAATGTCATGCGTTTTTTTCTATGAAGATGTTGAGCCAATTCCCAATTTGAATTAATCTGAAAACTGAAACCAAATTCCAGGTAAAAGTGGAATACTTGAACCATGAAAAATATGGAAAATAAGGCATTTAGTGCACACCACGCATATCAGTAAAAGTTGCACTGCGTTTTGCGAAAATCCACCTAACCAAAATGCCGTGTGTTATTTTCTATTTGTCATTTGTAAATGTGTTTTTATATTATTTTTATTACAACATCAAGCAGCTGTTTTTTATTTCCGCTGCTAACGTTCATATCTACCATTGTTCTTGTTTTAACTTCCAGAAAGCACCTACTGCTAACTTTACATTTGTCACGTGATTTTCATTGTTTTTTGCATTGTTAAGCTAAAATTTCTCACTGATTGTCAGTAACTCATGTTTCTTTAAGTGTTACAGATTCTTAAGATTTTTGACTGTTTCAAAAGATAGAGATCTGTTATACATATTACAAAGAACGTATATATGTATGTATACATTTTGACTTTGTTACATTTGTATGGCAATGTCTAGTACATAAATAATTACACATAGATCTTATTCTACTATTTTGATCTGACAAACATTATTCTTCCCCACATTATTCGCGTGTGTTTTGTATTCAATACGTCGTACACTTCGTTGTTTGAGTACTTCCTCGAGGTTATTTGATTATAATTTCTTTTTTTATTTTGTTGTAGCTATTTTATTTATTTAGATTTTTATTGTTGTTAACGTAACGTTCTAAATTCCTTTTATTTTTTCTCAGTTGCCATTGTTCTATAAATTTTCTTGTATCTATGAAAATCTTAAAGTTTCTTTGTTCAGCTAAGTGGAAAATTATTTTGTTCAACTCTTCGTCCAGCTGTTCATAAGATAGTGGTGGGGCTTATGTGTTACTTTCTTGGTCTTCAATATAATTGAGTTTTTTTTTAACTTCCTTACTTATAGACACGGTGGGCTGGAGGTACATAAGTTCAAATTTGACAACGACGATATCTTACTTCTAGTTTATTTTTGCGTGTTACTAAGACATATACATATGTACCTACTTATGAAGCGGTTTTTTACATTGAAATACTTGCCACGCCTATTTATTTCATTTAACTTATTTTTCACCAACTGGTACCAACAAAGTTGCCAAGGTCAAAACCGAAGGGCCATTAGCAATGAATATTTGTATAGCTCTCGAGATATCAAACTCTAAATTTTGAATTTTCAGGCGGGGCCAACCCACCAAAAATTTTTTACTAAAATTTTACATAATTTGATTGAATTGATAAAATTGATTTCCTTAAATAATAATATATAATAATTATCTTTTCTATCGAGACTTAAGCCTTTTGCTGTCAAAAATAAGATTGCGTACGCTGTTTTTGTTGAATTCTCATCGCATTTAAACTGGCTTCCAGCCCGCCGTATAGAAGCGTTACATATTTTATTTTTACGCTTTAACTTTTCTAAACTTAGTTCCTAGATTCTTAAGAATCTAATTGTTCTGCATTTAATGCTTGGCTGAACATTGAAAAATGCTTTTTCTATTTTTTTTGGAAGCCACTTGGATATTTAATTGTTCCAATTATATGCTATGAATGGGGCAGTAAGTGTGAGTTGGCTGGGGTCTGCAAAAGTTTGTTCTTATTTTCCAAACAAAGTTATTTAAGAATATGCAAATAATTTTAAGACTGCAGTTAGTTTTTTTCAAATTACTCATAAATAATATATGCATTTCTTTCAATGTTTAAAACAAAAAAATATTTCATTATTTATAATAAAAGATTATAATTCAAAGTCGAGGTTCAACAATTTACTGATAATAAGTCACATTAGTTAGCGTGACAAGCGCATATAATCATAAAAAGCGAAATTTTTTAAGTCGCGCAGTAAAGTAGGTATAATAAAAAGGTATGAAATGTGTCATAGCTGGCAATACGTTTACTTATACGAAACTAATTAGTTAAAAGCATCTACGTGCTTAGAGCGCTAACAAAGTATTCTCTAAATAATGAAGAAAATATGAAGTTGTTGGTTCAAACAAATTAAAAATTTAAAAGGAAATAAACGGCTAATCTAGTGTTACACAAAAAGAATTAAGTAAAAATAGGATCAGGTTCCCTAAAAATTTGTTTTGTGCTCTAAACACAATCGAACACTGATATATAGACTGTTAACCGCGAAAAAATGTCTATGAAACTTTTGGCGATTTTGCCTTTTTTTGCGTATTCAGAGTCTCCATTCAAAGCATCACAACTATAAAATAAAAAAACTAGCAGTTTTGGCCTTGTTAAAAAATTAGGGTATTCATGATTCCACAGTATACTTCAAACTATTGCCTCAAATGACTTTGTCAGCACAACGTTTTAGAGCTTTAGCATACATGGGATGTGTCACCCAATTTACGTCAATGGCTCTTCCAAACCATTCTTTCTATCTCTGTGAAACTTGGTTGCATTGCCTTAAATAACTCCCCCAAAATAGCCATTCCAAGTTTTTTCCTGTGTAGAAGGTGCCACAACATAAAATAACTCTCTCTCTCTCTCTTAGTATACATACTATAGAGTTAACAAGTTATTGCTTGAACACGCTATGTGGCACGCTTTTGGCACGCTATGTTGTCAAAATTCGCCCAATTTTCGTTCTGAGCTTACCGGAATCAATACTTTTATTTCCATGAAATTTAGTTAAATATGTACAACGTTTTGAATGTTTTATTTTGTTGTACGGTAGGCCTGTCCTAGCACAAGCCTTAAATGAAAATGTAGCCAGTACACTAAATTCTACTAAATTGTCTACTTGGTTTACCCGTAATTTTTTTTTATTTATCGTGATTTCTTTAAGCAGATAAACTTACAGACAGACGGGCAAAACCAAATTAACTGCGGAGATGAAGCTTATCAAGAATATATGAGGACGGATTTTTCAAAAGAGCTTACTTCCACTTATGACCTTGAAACAAATCTATGAATGGTATCGCCGTTATAAAGCTAAAAGATATCCTCTAGTTGAAAATCTATTGCAAAGAAGACATATCTGTGGCCACAAGGAATAACAGCTAAACTCGATAATTGATGACAAGGCGAAACAACATAAGTTATGACTTATAATCTTTCACCTTGTCATCAAATATCGACTTTAACTGTTATTCCTTGCAGCCACAGATATTTCCAAGGGAAACTCGTAATTAAAAATCGCAGTTTCATACAAAACGACACATTTTCTTTCAATTTTTGTTTGTACTAAAAGAAATATGTTAGCATGGAAATAAGCGCTTTTGAAAAATCACTCTTCATATATTGTTTTTATACGTGTCACGCCATGTTAACCGTTACAAACGGAATGACAAAATTAATATGTATACCCTTCGTGCATGGTAGAATAGAATGCATATGCACTTTTAAAATGCTTTCCGGGACGGAAATGTTTGGAAGACTGATCAAATGGAAGTAGCAACTCTCAAAAAGCATATGCCCTACGCCTAAAGATGTTTTCACTTGCAAAAGCTGTAGTGTACTGACGCCTGTACTTATCGTTTTTTCTTCATACATTCAATAAATATAATATTGAAAAATGTTAAGATACTTGGGTATTTAGAGGATATTGACATCATTGTTGTCTCCTAGCCCACTCTTTGCGAAAACTTTGTTTAGGTTGAAGACATGACAATATGCTGTAACAAATTAATATCTGTAAGTCAAAAGTCTAGGATACTGTTATCATCGAAAGCTATAGCTTTGGAGTATTTAAGGAACTTCCATACCTTAGAGTAAAAATAAAATCCACAAATGATAACTTGATGAAAATCCATTACAATCGTTATAGTTTTGGACTACCGAAACTGTTGAGTTCGGAACTATCGTTAAATCAAGGAATTTTATGTAAGTTACTAATACTGCCTGTACAGACCATTGCTGCCACTTTGCTACCATCGTAGCAAATTTGCTACGCTAAAGCAAAATATAACACATTGCGACTTTGCTACCCGCTCTCATCAAATATATCAATTTTGTTACATTATTCCCATCTCTACATAATTTTTCTTACTTTACCTCCTGCGATTTTTTTTATTAAACACATTTTTCACTTAATTGGCAACTTTCTATCAGCACCAGCTGAATTGTCAACTAAACACTTTCCTCTTTTATGAAAAAACTTCTTACTTGGCCACATAGCAGTGCATCTGCAGAGCCAAGTTTATCAGATCTCAATTTGATAAAAAAGTAAAAAAAATAACTTATTCAAAATATATACCATAGATTACATGAGGAGTGGACGAACAAAACGGCACATGTCCAATCGCTAAAAATGTTCAGAAATCGCAAAAAACTGTTTATGGCTCTGAACTGATCACATTAACTTAATACGATTATGTCAATTCGTGCTACTATTTTTACTCATTCAGACCCAAAAAAAAATATTTTAAAAATGTTGAATACTTTAACTGAAAACTGGGGGGAAAAAATGGAGATGTGGCCTTTTGCTGGGACAAACTGGACATGTGCCTTTTTATTCGACCCTTTGCACTTTACACTTTTTTATATTAAATATGCGCCCTTTCGTTCGACTATAAGTTTTTTTAAATGAAATACGTGCCCTTTCGAAAATCCACACTCACGACTGGCTAAAAATATAAATATTCGAAGTACATGTGCCTTTTTGCAAGAACATCTTCACTTTGCTATCAAAAAAGTATGACATCTATTACTTTTTTGAACTGGCTGAGATTAAAATTAGTTGAAGATTCGTATAATGGACACGATTTAATCAAAAAACACAAAACGCCCGACCATGGACATTTACCGTTCTGTTCGCCCACTCCTCATATGAGCCGTTTATTTTGAAAGTGGCATAAGTCACTTTGTTTTTAAGTCGAGATATTTAAGTTAGCATCCATATTTTTAAACGTGTTAAAACGCAAACCCTTAAATATCTCGACTTAAAAACAAAGTGACTTATGCCACTTTCAAAATAAACGGCTCACATAATGGCTGCAAAATGTTTGATCTCAAATAAGGATACTGTAAGGGTGCCTTGAAAAGATCAGATGAATTATATTAAATGTTTATCAACTACATATTATCTTTATTTATTTTCAATATGATATTTTCGTTTAACAAAAAAATTTTTGTTTAATTTACTGTTGCAATAAAAAATAGTTCAGCCAATTATTGACTTTTGCTACACTGCTCACCGTTTTGCTACGCAATTTTTCTACGGATATTTTATCCAAAGTGGCAGCACTGGTGTTTTACAATGAGCAGAAGACTGGAAACAACCTAGGGCTTTGTGAGAAGATAATCTAACAACATTCATTTGGTACTGTTTGCGAGGATTATGAAGAGTCTAAGAGTTTTATAATGATGAAAAATTCCTTATTCTAACTTGATGCTGCGCTTGTTAGCTTTTAAACAACTTGGTCTTAACAATATAAATCAATCTGGACAAACTTTTTGCTTTGCTTTTTCAATAGATCGATAATGGCAAAAGGTCAATTCCCTCGCAAAAGATATTGTATGTAGCTTAAGTGCGACAACAACAAGGAAATTTTATGGTATTTGACCTAAATACCATTAGATATTTGAAATTACTACTTTAACTAATTTTTTTCGAATGTGCTTCAGTTGATCATTAAAATGTATCCAATTTCAAACATATATTTAAATATATAATTAATAATTAATGAATATGGTATAATTTTAATTTTTATAATTACAGTAAGTTCTTGATAATAAAATAAAACATCTGCAACAATTTCACTACGTCTAGGGTTATTCGATAATTGTAATATTTTAATTATTGTAATTATTATATTAGCATGGTTTAAATTTTGCTGTCAATATAATATAAGCAACACTATTATGATATTGTCGAAATAATATGACATTATCATATTTTCGCAAAATTTTTTAGCAAAATATCATTAATCACATAGTTATTTGTAAAAACAAAACCAATTTTATCTTTACAAAACCAATTGCCAACATTCATGAAAACATATGTTTTGCCTGCCAATTTTATTGTTAAAGTTCGTGCTGAAAATGCACACAAAGAGTAGACATCAATAATTAAATTTTGTGTTTTAATTGTTAATTAATTTAGATATACATTTGTTATTTCTATCTCTGTTTGTCAAAACAGAAAAACAGTTGTTATGACTTTGGCGAAGAAAATCAAAGACTTTCATTTTATTTGCATGAAAAATTTATTTTTTTTTTTTATGTACATATTAAAAATTAAGTTGTAAAAATTTACATAACTTTATTGTAATGCATGCAAGACGAAAATTGAAATTACATGAGAAATTTTCGTAGCTCTGTTATTAATAAATAAAATTTATATGTAGCATGAGCGCAGATATAAAATTGACATGAATTATAAGTGCAACGCAAGCCAACTCATGAGATTTTATTCGTTGTAAAGCGAAAAAAAGCTCATGTGATGTCAACAGTTAAGCGAAGAATGAACATATTATGTAAAAGCCATCATCAATAGATAAATGCCACTCGCTTTGTACAATTTGAATATCCCTAAAAACTTATCGCCTGAGCCGAATACTATATTTTGCCTTTATTAATTGTTTACCAAAGTACATATCCACTTGGAAAGCTTTACTGGAAAAGAGATATCAGAAAATACTTAGGAGAAGATAGCAATGTAGAATGATATCACTTAAAGTAAAGAATTTCTAAAAAATAACAATAAAATTTTAAAATTATGTAATATTTTGTAGTGCTTACGATTTCAACAAGAAAGATACAAAAACCATATTGCCAATGAAATTGAATTAATTGAGAAAATTTGTTTTGTAAGTTTTCTATTATACGCATTTAAGTGTTCAATCAAATATAATTGTTATGAATAGTAGAGGAGGGAGGTTTATCTAAACATAGACAAAAGTGGCGTCATTTACATTATCAATTCAAAATCATCATTTGAATTTTTTTTCCACTGCGTTAATGATGATGGCGTATGAATGTAAAAAGAAAAACACTTGACAATAATTTAAGTCAAATATTGCATAATATCTGCAATTGCTTTCAAGTTATCGATTGTAAAAATGCAATTAGTTTGTAGTTAAAAAATAAAAAAACTTATGACTTACAATACTAAGTTTCGACATTCTACTACATTGACTTATCACAGCAGCCGTGTTAGACAATTTTCAACCTATGGATTTTTTTACTTTATGTAATAAAAACTATGATCATACTATGATCATAATAGTTAAAGTAAATAAAGCATTGATATCTTTTTCAAAAAAATCGATTAAAATTTTTTATCAGCGCAGTATTTTGCACCAACAAACAAAAGCTAATCTCTGATAAACATTCTATCGTATACCACATGAATTTCTTATCACATTGTAAGATATGGGGAAGTATTGAATTTATTAATTGATATAAAATAAACTTTTATTTAACCCATAGTAATTTGGTTTTTAATAAAATAAAATCAAGAATAACACGGTTTAAAAAACCAAATTAAAACCATATTGCACTGATACTTTTACAGAAAAAGTCTATGACAAATTGCGTCTTTTAAATATTTTAGCCATTTTGTGAATTTTGAATTCGTTATGTTCATTTTGAACTAAACAAAATGGCTTAAAGGACAGTGTCACCAACATTATGGTTGTGTTATACTAGGCTGATTGAAAAGTCCCGGGCCCGATACAGAGAGAGCGCCACAAATATCGAATCCTTATTATTTTTAACAGCACCTATCCTTCAAAAGGCTACATGTGAAATTTCATTAACATCTGCCAAGTAGTTTGGTTTTCAGAGCTGTCCAAAGTGCATCACCTCTGTGTTTTTTTATTAACTATGGAACAAAAAAAATTTCGCATTTTGTTAAAACATTGCTTTGTGATCGGGAAAAACGAGAAGCGAATATTTAAATCGCTCTAAAAACACAGCACATCTGCTCCATCGAAAACAATTGTTTATAGATGGTTTGCTGAATTTAAAATGGGTCGTACAAGCACCAGTGATGCACCACGTTCGGGTCGGCCAAATGAGGCTACCACTTCAGAAAAGATCAAGAAAATCCATCTGATCCTTTTGAATGAAGTTGTCGATCGGTAGTATTTTCAATATTTTGCAAGAGCATTTCGAAATGAAAAAGATGTGCGCGCGATGGGTGCCGCGTTTGCTGACAATTGGTCAAAAGCAACATCATGTCGGTGATTCAAAGCAATGGCAAAATTGAACGAATTGCTGCCCCACCCACGGTATTCTCCAGACTTAGCCTCCAGCGACTATTATCTTTTTCAAAACTTGGAAAGATGGCTCGTTGGCGATCGCTTTCATTCGAATGAAGAGGTCATTGCCGAGACGGACGCCTATTTTGTGCAACTTGGTGGCGACTACTACAAGAAAGGCATCAAAATGCTCGAGGCCCGCTATACTCGTTGTATTGAGCTAAAAGGAGATTATATTAAAGAACAAAATCCAATTTTCCGAAAAAAAATGTGTTTTTCTTTGTTAGGCCCGGAACTTTTCAATCAGCCTAGTATGCGTAACAAAACAGTTCCATAAATTTCTTAAGTTATTTTCATTAAGCTGACGACTTATCTACAAGGTTTATAATCAACGGCGTATTGTATACATTGGGCGCCCGGGGAAAAGAGGGTATTTGCCGCCCCCTATCGAAACGATTTTTTGCAACAAAAATATTATAAGCAAAATGAGACATTTACAATAAAATTCAAAAACCTACACCAAACTCCAACTAAAATATCAGCTGGAATTATTTGCCTTCTTTTTTTAAGTTTCTTATAAGTATGGGAACCAGTTAGCTAAGAGGCAGATGCCATATAATGGTTTAGTATGTAGGTACTCAATTCTTTTTACATGTTTTTAAATGCAGCAATAACTAAAGTTATTGTTCACTCGTTTCTTATGACATAATCTGCATAATAATCGCAATTTGAATGACGATAAAATCACTTTAGTTTGTATATACCATAAAATTTAAAAAAAAATTTAATTACTCTTAAATGCAGCGACAAAAACGTCTGCTTCTTGCATTTATCTGTTTTTGTGCATAAACAGATTTTTTTAAAAAAAGAAACAGACGCGATAAATCGTAATGATCATAATAGAATGGTGGTAAAAAACAAAACTTAGCCGAAACACATTCTGGGCTATTGCTTAATGTTATTAAATGATCGGAAAGAATTAAGATGGCAAATTGGCTATAAATGACCTTACTTCTAGAAATTCCAACGTAAATTGAAAATATTGTAGTAAAAGGGAATGAATGCATAATCTTATGTGAAATTTATGGAAGTCACCAGAAATTTTTGGCCGAGGCGAAGCCAAAAACTGAAGCACATCAAATTGGAAATCCTTTTAGCTAGCCTGATAAAATTCTACCACCTCGACAAAAGTTTTAAACACAAGTCAAAATTTACTTAATTAATTTGTTTGCAAAATAAATATAATTAAGTTAAAAATATTTTTAATTAATTTTTAACTTTTTTGGTCAGCGACAAACTGTAGGAATTATTGTGATTAGCTTTAAAAATATTTGTTATCCATTTTCGGTGCACTCGTGACACAAACAACTTAATTTCTTAGTTTTATAGCAGCATTAGCAAATTAAAATATTCAAGAATTTTTTAATTGCATCTTGTTTTATATTTATTAATTAAATTTTAAATTTTATGCACAGTAACTTCACACTTATTGTTGTAATATTTTTTAATAAAGAAAACATTACACTTCTTGCTATTTTTTGCTATTATTTACCACAATTTTTATTCTTATTTTATTTTTCAATTTTTCCGATTTAGCGATCTTTTGCAAATGTTTACTTTTTTATGTTCTTTTTTTTTAAATTGAATTAAATTTTTCACACAATGCGTTCAACCTTCAAATGAATCCAAACGATACGTAAATGATTCGTAGACTAAATAAATTAATTCAGTGTTGAAAAATCGAGAAAAAAATGCGCAAATATAGGAGAATATTTATTGAGTAAACAAAAATGTTGTACTCGCACTTATATCACAAAGAATTTTAAATTTTTCATAAACGAAAAATAGCAGAACATTTTTTAAAACACACTGAGAAAAATTTTAAAATTAAATTTGGCTTACACCATTAGTAATTTTATTAAAATGACTGAAAGATTTATTTTGCGCGGCAGCACTTAGGAGCATGTGTGTAGCGTGTGTGGGAAGAGAATAGTACCACAGCGGAAACTCATGTTCTTAATCTTTCAAAAGCTGAACACGAATCGCATAAGTAATGCGCGAGTGACCAACGATGATGAATGGTTACTCAAGAGTAGAGATGCCAAGCTATCGGTAAAATAATCGTCAGCAATTTTTTTTTATTACCATACACTGACGTTCGGTATACAAAGTATTTGGAATAGTATGGAAGGAATTGTTAAATAATAAATAAAAATTGTCTTCAAACTAGGCCCCACCGTTTCCAATGCTACTATGTCAACGCCTCGGAACTCCATACATTTGTCGTAGACTGTTTGAGGAATAGCCTACTAGAAGACTGTTGGTTGGTTTGCATATCTTCTATGCCCCCCCCCCACACTTCATGAAGCGCTTAATCACTGCCGACGAGACATAGGTTTGTGAGTACAACATATATGCAGGGCGTCTTAAGACTTGGTTGTCTACGAAGATTGATGGAAAGAAACTATACTGACTAAAAAAGCATAACCGCATAAAAAATAAATCAATATCGAATTAGTTCTAACGTCATCTTCTCTATGATAATTACTTGCTGACTCATTCTAACCAGAGGCATAGACAGCAAAGACTGTTAATTGACATTCAACAGAAATCAGATGCCTTTTCCCCACTTCAAATCAAATATAAAGTGTAATGACTGAGTCTAATCTTTTTGCTGAATACATTTTTTT
Source organism: Meiosimyza platycephala (assembly GCA_963662105.1). Lineage (NCBI taxonomy): Eukaryota > Metazoa > Arthropoda > Insecta > Diptera > Lauxaniidae > Meiosimyza > Meiosimyza platycephala. The sequence continues at coordinate 98,816,294 of OY759208.1, read as the reverse complement.
CAGTCTATTTAAAAGATTGTGCTTTAAGAAAAAAGTAGACGACTTGGCATCTCTGTTCGAAGAGCATAAGAGTGTTGACACTCTTATATTCAAGGGGAACTTGAGTGAGGTAACAAAACATATGGGATGGGGTAAATACTTAGTTTATTTTAAATGAAAATGTTCACAGACGATTATAATTAAATGAGAGCATGTTGTCATTGAAAATTATGAAGAACACAAACGAGAAAAACTTTTGAAATTTTGACAGTTACAGTATATAAAAATGACAAATATTTTAAAAATAAAATTTGATATATGTATTATACATTTCGAAATTTTAAGAACTTGTAAAATAATGTTTTATATCAGCGTTCTAATTTAAAGAAACTTAGAAATTAGTTGATATTTATGATTGATTGATGTTTTACACAACAACTGTGTAAATTTTTATTGAATGAAAATGAAATGAAGTAACTTCATATTTATCAATTTTAAAACCTATGTAGAAATTTTAGTATTACATCAAATTTTTGGTAACAATATCCAAAAGAGAATCTTGAGAGTTGTGTCGAGAAAAGTTTTTCAAATACTTGATGTTTTTGTTTTGAGTTAGATATTTCTGCATGTACAAAAATTCAAACGAGTCTATTGCGTAAGTTTGCAATAAGTTTTGAAGTAAGTATATACATTATTTCAGCAGCTTACAACTTTTGAAAAGTAAACTCAAGTGGCTTTTGTAACAACAAAATAAAATAATATTTAATTTGATGAGCAAAAGAACCACCGTATTATCACTTCATTTAGGCTCAATTTAATTAAATTATATTTCCGATTAATGGCCATCGTACACTGTAAAATCTACGCTAGAATCTTGTGCAAAAGATGCTTGAATTTTTATTGATGGTTTTGCTATCATTTTTTTAAAAAACTTATTTATAAGTGAAGTTAAACAAATTGTAATTAAATGGTACATCCTGTAACTTAAAAAAAGAGCTTAAGTATCACAGAAAATGAATTTTCAGACATTTGCAATACAAAACTTTTGCGGAAGAGTATGAAGATAAGCCTAGCAACTATTTGCAAAATCACAACGTTGATGTTATAACATCGAGGAGTTAAAAGCTAGGAGGACAAAAATAATTTCTAACCAAGAAGCTTTTCGCTGGTAAGCCATTTTGCCGGGGCGAAATGGACATCTATCTATATTCTGTTGAGCTGAATAGAGAAGAAACGGTGAAAACAGAAGTGTCATTTCAATCTTGTACAAGGTAGGAACAAATCAAAATATTCCTCATCCCTCTAAAGCAAAAAACTGTAGTTAGTAATTTTTATTGCAACAGATATATGGGTTGGATCATTGGTTGATGTAATCACTTAATTTTTAGAAGTAGTTATATATTTATTTTTTTATAAGCTTTGTGCCAAGAAAGAAAACTTTATTTTTTAAATTTGTCAACTTACAAAAACAAATTAAAATAAAAAAAAATACACTTAATTGTATTGGATGGGTTGGAGATGCATTTCCAACGAAAAATTCCCAGTGCTTAAATTCTGCAACTATATTTATCTTCATCAAATTAAACTGAATTTAAAAAACTTTTTGCACTAGCTGTGACATTGACTGTTCAGTTAATAATGATCCGAGATAAATACTCTAATCCTTTAAAATTTCAAATTCCGGATATGAAAAAAGAAAATCGCAAATATCTCTTGCAAAACTGTTTAATATTAACCGATCAATAATTTGTATTCTAAAAAAAAAGTGTAATTGCACAAAAGACTCAATAACGGTACATTTAGGTGAGCGACCGCAGACGAAATTGTAGCGTGATGACAGAAAAACTTGGGGGCATGCTCAACTGAAATTTATTTGCCACATCCAAAAAAGTTGTTCGCACAGTTAATTAAGATGTCTACCCAAGCAATGTTCGCAGACGAGTCATTAAAAATAGTTTGAAAAGTTTCAGACCTGCGAAGAAACCGTTGCTAAACTAAACAGTCCATGTCACAGCTAGTACAAAAACTTAACTATTTTTAAAGTGATATGACTCAGAGAGAACTTATACTTTACTATAACGGTACTTTCACCCATAATTTTTAGGAAAGTTCTGCTCTATTTTTTTTTATTTTTCATGTTTTGTTGCTTATGTTTTGTACACAGAAAACTTGAATGTATGTATTAATTAATTTTAAATTTTTTTGAAAAATTATAAAAACTAATTTGAATATTAATTTATTTTTATATGATTAATTCTTTGATTCCTATAACATTTTTTGTTGTCCCTTAATATTAAAAGAGATACACGATTTTTTATCAGCGCATTGATTTTGTTGCTATTTTATTGCACAACACTGTATATATAAGAGCAAGTTTGGCCGCAGCTTAGGGGATACTATTTTATGGTACGTACAGTGAGCGACAAAAGTCTACATCCACCCCCACTTTCTGGGAGATTGAGAATCCTAAATGATGCAGTTTTGTTGAAACTATTATTTTTATTGATAATACGCAAAACAAATTTTTCTTCAATATGAATAAAAAAAAATTATTCGAAAAAAACACAAAAAAAAATGATTGACATAAGTCTACATACATTACGTAAAGAAAAGAATGTGGGTTTTATTACAAAAAGTAGAAGACAACATTTTTTGTTTTGCGGCTAGCGATTTTGAAAGCATAAATTTAACGAATTGGACAAAATATCTTCAAAATTCAAGCCTCATGAAAGTTATTTTTCCTGAGAGACCTAAAAAATTAACTGTTAGCATCCCTAAAATAAAGCAAGATATCGAGAAATATTATTCAACATTTTCGCATCGACATGCACTAGAGTCAGTTCTTGAAACTTAACGTCCCGAAAAAATAAAAAAAGAGAACTGTTTTTAAAGTCTAATCAGAAGGATTACTTACGAAAAATTGTCGCCAAATCTTATCTTAAGACATGGTAAATTTCAAACAAAAAGGGTAAAGATCTTTTCCCGAAAAATTTGATTTGTTTTATGTTTTTGGAATCAGTGGTGAAATTTTTTGTCCTAAGACATGATTATTTTTCAGCTCAATTTGATCCTATTGGTTAATTCACTTCATAAAATTGTTAATGGGATTTCCTTTTATTTTGTATACCTTTACAGTAATATTAATCAAAAAATTAGCAATTTATCTTGTGACTTTTATGATTTTGTAATTTTCACCTTTTATCTCTAACGACGGACGCACACATTCACATTTTCTTCTCAAATTTATTGCATTTTTTTATATCTTGATGTTTTTTCCTGTTAATTGTTTTTTACATTTTAAATATTGTATTTGTACACTTTTGGTAGTTTTAATTTATTTTTTTAACTTTTAAAACGTGGTTCGTACACTAATTAACTTGATCGTTTTAATTTGAAACCCGCGTTCGTTGTTGATTAACTGACGACCGCGCTGCTCTAGTGTTGCCAACGACAACAGCAACAACGCTGCATGCAATGCAATTGCATTGCAGACAACGACGACGAAGACCACGATAACAACAATAAAAAAACCGACAGCAATGAACGCAGCTGGGCGAACATTTTCTCCCCCAACTACGACGACAACAGTGGCTACCACGATCCGACTCGAAAAAAAGCGAAAAACCCAAAACAGCAACAACAAAAACAACGAAATAAAGAAAATAAAACCGTCGCAAGTCCAATCGCCACGAAAGTTCAAACAAATCTGATGTTGGTGAGTTGGTGGAAAAACAATTCAACGCAACAGCAACACTGCAGCCCAAGCAAAGCAAATGTTGGGTGAGAAACGAGAAAAAAAACAAAACTTGTTTGTATGAAGAAAATCTCCGAGCAAAAAACGACAACGACAATGACGATAAGAAAACGTAGTAGTAATGGTATGTTCGTTATTCAAAGTGCACTGCGGAAAAGTTGCTACTTTTTTTTCGGTACATTAAGTAGTAGGAATACGTGTACATATTAATATTTAGTACTTTGCGTAGTTTTTTCATGTTGTTGGTTGCCGTGAGCAACAGCTGTGATGTAAACAATTTTGCTTATGTGTTTACATCGAAGAATACTGTAGACCCAGTTGGAAAGCAAGTAGTTGGTGACAGAAATCAATACATCGCATATGGTCATGTTTAACGTTTTCATCAATAATTTTTACTTTCTTTCTTTAGATTTTATGCCAAAAATTTAACAATGGCTAATTTACGGAAAGTCACACCAATGACACATTTTTATAGCCTCTGATAATATAGTAAATAATTGCACAACGTTTTCGAGAAAAATTTTTTAAAACAGTTATTAAATTTGTTCCCCCTTTGCACCCATGAAAAAATGAAGAATTAAAAAAAAAATTATGAAAATCTATTATTTACTAAGAATATACCGACAGTTTGAAAAAGGTCCTTTCAGAAATTTTTTCCATATTTTTAGTTTTAGCATAAAAAGTGTAAATCACGACAACTTTTAAAAAATGTGGCTTTTGAGCGAAATAAAAAAATAAGGGTCTCTTAAAATTTGATAAATAATTCGCCTTTATAAAAAAAATGGTTTTTGCATTGATGTTAATGAAATGTTTTTAAATTATGACTTTTGTTTTGTAAGTTATGACTTTATAGACATACATACACATGTATGCCTGCTAAAATTTTTAAATAAAATTCTCTATAATTTCTCTAACCCATATAATTAATTCCAGATAAAGGACATCAAAATTGAAATTTTTTTTTAAAAAAAAGCGAATAACATGATTTTTTTGCCTATTTTCGATCATAACAGCCATATTACTAATAGTATTGGCACGTTCTACGAAAAATTTCACTAAAGAAAATGTTATCGTCAGTCGTTGTGGAAAATCTTATTGAGTAGTGTAATTATTTTGACGAAAAATAAGGTTTTTATTTTATGTTTTAAAGTGACGTGAAAGTTTTAATTTTAGATTTTTTAGTAGTTTTTATAAGCCACTTTAAATATCGTTTCGAAGACAGTACATCCATACATACATATTGTTGATAGGTATATCAAATTGCAGAAATGGTGCTGAGTTGATTCTCTATAAAACTGTAATTTGAAAGTTTTTCAACCTTTCTCTGTAAAAACTTAGCGGAAACGGAATTGACACCCTGATCATGTTCTTGTTCACCATTGGCGCTTCCTCAGACACAGTTCCTACTGGGTATTTGGTAATATAGTAGTAGTGTTATTAACTTCGCGTTAGTTTTGATTATGCCGGTTTTATGTCTTCGTAGTTCTTTCTTAGTTTTTCCTTTTCTTAATTTTATCTAGATACACATTTTATAATTCATTCATAATTTATGTGAAAAGTTTGCAACTAATATTGTGTTACAAAATCTCTAAGCATTTTTTTGAGTTGAAAATTGCTGCAGTTATGCGAAAATGCGAAACTGCTAATGGGAAGAAAATGGTATGCAAAAAACGCAGTAATGTTGCATGTTAAAGAAGTTTCGCGATTTTCATTGCGATTACTCAATAAGAGTTGCCAAGTAAACTTTGCTCAGCATACAATTGAAAAGTATCATCAAAAACACTTTTTTTTTTTTGATAAGAAACACACCTCAATTGATGTTTACTTACTCATTAAAAACGCAAATCTACTCGTACTAACTTCCTATAAAATTTGCAAACTACAAATATTTACTTATGTATTGTGTTTGATAAAAAAACGTTTGATTAGCAGCTATTTTTGAATTTGCCGACAAGGTAAACTTTTTTTATTTACTCTAAAAATATTTACTTCTATATCATTTACTACAGCTACTAAAAATGGTAAAAAAAGAACGTAGCAGAAAATGAAAATGAGAACATATGTTGTTGTCGCAAGTGGATTACCTTGTCCAACCTTGCTTAAATATGGCAATTCATCTGATATTCGTACTATGGCTAGATACACCGATATTCCGTGCTGTCAACGTGCAGTGACGTAATTTATTAGTAGACAATTGCATTGAGAACTAAATACCAACCAGCGAAGACTGGTTTTTTCCGCACTATGGCAACATTGCTTGCGTTACGCTGTGGGAAAATTGATTGCAATCGATTTTGCCGGCTTTGTTTTACTTACCATTATAATTCTGCTGATTTTTTGTATAAATAATTAACATATGTAAGACAGTTGGTTGGGCTTACCTGCAAGAAAATAAGAAAAGAAAAAAAAATTTAATTTGGGAGCAATAGATTTACAGTGGAACAAAATATTTAAAAATAAATTATCTTAATTTAATAAGTTTGACGCGGGTTGCATTTGTTTTTAACATATTTATGAATCAGCGACTCCAAAACTCTCGCGATTTGTGTGATTAAAATATATAAATTCATTATATACGTTTTCTGAATTTATAATAAAAATGCAATTTTTAATTGGATTTCCATTTCATTTTTGAGAGAATTTCCTTTTCATTTGAATTTATGTATAATATTTCGAGATATTAAATTTTTTTTCAACAAATCGCGCACAAAATCTGAATTTTTCGACTAAATTAATTTTTTTTAAAGCAATTTGTCTATATTATACTGGAAAAAACCAAAATAAGGAAATTACTCAGAAAATTTTCTTTTAAATCGGAAAAAGATAAATTTACAAAAATTAGAAAGTCGTTCTATTTGGGTCTCATCTTACACGCAAATCGGTTACAGCCTTAACTAATTTTGTACTGCGTCTCGATTTTTATCCGACAACTCAAAAATAAAAAGAAAAATCCTCCAAAAATTTCCTAAACAGCAGCGTACCTAGCGCAACACTTGTGGGGGCGGCAAAATGGTGGTGAAATATATCTCATTTTGCTAGGGTTTTTTGAAAGACAAAAAAATTGACTTTTTATTAGTGAATGAAAGTAAATCTATGTTGGAAATTTGAATGTATGGATGGAAATTTTCGAAGTTTGTGAAGGTAAAAGGTGAAGACCTTTTTTTTTTGTACTTAGGGGCGGCATTCCGTGTGTTCGCACCAGGCGCCAAAAATGCACGCTACGCCACTGATATCCACTAGGGTTTCTGGAAGAGAAAAATTTGGATTTTTTTTGGTAAGATACATAAATTTTTTGCCAAATTACACAAAAATTTTTGGAAGGGGCCGGCAAAAAACTTCTTTGCTCCTGGCGCGTGATGTGCACAGTAGCCACTACAAAAAAATGCAAAAATTCCATTTTACACAAAAATTTTGACCTATATATGACCACAAATATTACGAAAACGTTTGATCATCACTGAAAAATTATTGCACATTAATTTCGTAAGACAATTAAGGTGGGGTGTTAGTGGCAATAATTTTCCTTTCTCTATAATTTAATTGGTCTATTTTGTTTTGGAATTTTCAATAGTCATTTTTTTAATTATCTGTGTTGAAAACTATCCAATTTCGACATTTCTAATAAAACACAGGCATATATTTCCTATATTTAATTTATTATAAAGAAAAAGAAACGTTAAAAATCAATGCCTCGAAAATAGTTTGGTAAAAAAAATTATTTCAATACACACTTCAATATCTACTTTCAATTAGTAGTAGGAAAAAAAAAATTTTAAAAAAATCAGAGATGCAAAGCAATATGGTGTACAACTTCGCGTAAAATGCCCCATATATTACAGTGAAGAGTAGTGCTGGGTTATATTGAAAACTTCGAAAAATTCGCACAAGCTCAAAGTCTCTATGACTTTTTAGCTGAAAAAAAAGTGAGTTTATGACACTTTGATCCGAATCGAATTTATTGTACCCTTGGGTGAGAACAAACTTTAATAAGAAATGGTTAGAAGTTGGATAGTAACACTCAAGAGAACTTAGAGCTAGGCTAGTTATGCCAACGAATTTTTTTTTGTTATTTTAAGCGAACTATGATACACATAATAAAAAAAACAATTGTTTACAAAAATTTAATAATCAAGCTATTTTATATGAAATATTGTGGGAAGATTAATCAGCTTTTTCAAACGTAGATATTGCTTTACGTATATGTATTCTTGAGTTTGATGGTTACAAATTGTACGGCAGAAAGATCATTCTCACAACTAAAGTGATTAAAAAATTCTTGTCGTACTGTGATGGAGCAGGATAGATTGAATGCATTATCAATAATTTGCATTGAAAGTGACCTAGTTACTATGTGAAATCGATTTGCGATATTTTCAAGGATTTTGCTATTAAAAAGTAAAGGAAACAGTATTTCTGCAAATAAAGTGAATATGAAAAATTTAACTACATATTTTACTTCAAATAAACAATCAATACAAAATGAAAAACTAGGGCACCATTTTCTTTAAAAGCCTAGGGCACCAACAATTTAAATCCGGCCCTGCATATAGGCGAAGAACAACAAATTTTGTACAACCAAAATGAAGCTCCATACATTCAACATTGTCATCTCACTTGCTCAGTTATGTTGCGCAAATTAAAATATAAAAAAAATTTTTTTTTTTCAAACAACTTTTTAAACGCTTCAGCAATTACGAGCATTCAAAATTGCAGGCTGATGGCAACCCACACTCTTGAAGTTATGTTCCCACTCTTTTTTTTTTCTTGCTAAATGAGCGCATTTGTTCAATGGTTTTTAATCGTTGGGTATGTCAGTGCAATTGTAAAATATTTATTTATTCTCAATGAATACCTTGGTACGTTTTTTTTTGTGATCGTAATTGCTTTTGTTGTCAATTTGTTTATCTTAGCGGTACAGTAGACTCTAATTTGAACAAACCATACAGTTTTGTGCTACCTTAGGTGTGGGAGGTTTCTTGTTTTCGGCATAAATGCTGTTTTTTGTTAAGTATTGTAGCGGCCTCAAAGCGAATTAAGGAGTTTTCTGTTTTGTTTTTAGTTTTGTAAAGTTAACAAAATTGTTCTATTTTAAGTGGGTAGCTGGTTGCGGCTATAAAGTTGCATTTACAATTTTTACTTGAAGTCTATATACATAGCTAACTTTTCCGCAGGTGTGACGAATTGGAAATTTCTCAGCTCTTTTTTAACCGCAACTTTCCATTTTCAATTTTCGTTAGAGTAGTGCCGAAAGACGGCGTTTGATTTAATGCATTCCAGATTTTTAAAATTACTATTAAATTTGCTATAGTTTTAATATTTTACAAAATAAAAAAAAGAAGAAAAACACAATTACCATAAGAGCGTAAAAGTCGAAAAAAATATATTGTTTTTCTCAAGGTAAGCTGTTGTATGCTCTACATAGAAAAGTTTATTTTTTATTTATTGTATTATTTGCGTATTTGTTTTGCTGTCTGGTAAACGCCATGTAAAATATTTAAAATGGTTAGAAAATATTTGCTTCTGTAATAAAATGTCGCATTAAAAATGGGCTTCTTTTGGTTTAAGTGTTGTATGCATTATGAGCAGAAAATGCCTTGCATGCATTCAGGCGCATAATGTGCATTTTAGTTCAAAGAAACTTATGTAATTGCGGTGATTATAATTTAGTGTTTTCAATTGTTATCTTATGAGTACAAAGAACGAATATAATATAAAAAAAAGAAGAAAAGCAGTGTCTGCACTGAATTAAATGGTAGAAATCGAACATAGTGGTCTTACTACACTCAAAAAACCAAATTTAAAATAAACGCAAAATAAAATTAAGAAAAGACTTCTCTGAAATATTTTTTTTTACTTAAATATTTGTGCATTTTCTTTATAAAATGCTTCCTAGTGCTTTTTAAAAAAAATATGCAACTTTTAATCTTGAGACAGCACGCTGTTGCAATGTCTGGAGCATATTAATGCTCTCTTGAAATCTTTAATCTAAGGCACTTGTTGTCATTATTCACTCCCCACAAGCCAACCAACCTATGAGCTCCAGTTTTTGTTATTTAGATTGACAACTGCAACAGCTTTCGCAGCTTGAAACTTTTTGTATTTTCTCTATTTCGATTAGGCAACATTGTAAAAGAAGCAGCAACTATTTTTGCTGCTGATATGGTTGCTGTAAGTTTTAAAGTTTTTTAATCTTTTTTACATTTTTAATTTTGCAACAGCAATGTATGCGGTAGATACAATGCAACACTTTAGGGTATACGAAGACAAAAAGCCAGTGTTGCCATATTATATTTCGTCATGCCTCAAAATTGTATAAGATAGTACAGATGTTGCTGATTGAAATTGTTCACGTCGCAATGTTTGTTTACTTTAACTGCATTACGAGTTTGTAAATTTGAAAAATTAAATTGTGTATGATATTTTTAATAAGTGCAATATCTACAGCATACTTTACAAGAACCATGATTATTAAGTGATCTCTATATATTTTTGTATTAAACTAGTTCCAGTCTCTGTTATATATCATTCGAAATTTGACTTAAAATTTGCTATGAGTTCTTAAATTTGGTCCTTAAATAGAATTATTTCTAATAACAAGAAATATTTGAGACAGCGCCAGGCTTGTTTTGTAAGAGACATTGGGCTTTCTAGAATTGTTCGTAAAGTTTTTTGAACAAATTGAAATGAAAAACATAATAATATCACTCAAAAGACTTATTGACGAGTGAGCAGGTATGCGAAAAGTTTATGCTGCTCATATTCAGGACTTTGATATCTCATTTTTACAACGTTGCCCAAAATTATTTTTCATAATATTTAAAAAAAGTTATAATCATTTAAAACCACGCCCGCAAATTAGATACAACATGACGTATGATTAACTTTTATTTAATTGAATTTTCTAAATTTCATGTCCCGCAGCTTTGCCCACTCATTTCCCACCCGTTGTACAACCTCAATTACATTTTACGCAGTCCTTACTGCAGACCAGATACTAACAGTTCAGTGACTGTCTTGTGTTTTAACGTGACCGCCAGCTTTTACGGCTTATGTCCACGATGTGCCGAGCCACACTCGAATTGCGACTGCTATTGGAAAACAGTTATCAAATAAAGTTAAGTTTAAGGACATAACTTTACCCTTGGGTTGAGTCAAGGTCTATCTTCATTTCGTGTAGCCTTTGGGTATGGCCACCGGGTTGAGAAAATGCAACTCCACACTGGGTGTTACTTTTTGTACTCCTCCCCATTTGGGTCGTAACCACAGTCACCATGATACACCCGCGAAGAGACCTACCGCAACCGATCCATCCTAGGAGGCTACACGCAACTGTCAGGCTAGGGTCGAGGTCCTAGGGGCTCCTGACAAACCGTGGTATCAGATTGATGAGTGCAACTTTACCACTGGTCATGCTTTGTACAAAGTAAAAAGTACACAGGGAATAATACTGAACAAAACTGGGTAGCCGTAAGTTATAAACCAATATGCGATTTACCAAACTATAGCGTAATTTTTAGTATGTACTATAATTTTTGAAGAAAAAAAAATAGGAAAATAAAATCTAAACCGAAAACCACAAAATTCATGTTAGTGAGTAAATTTTCATCAGAAACATTTACTTCTTAAAAATAAAATGTAATTAAACTGCACGTCAAATCCTACGCCCAAAGAGTGGAAAACTCAACAGATATTATGTATTGTTAATTACTTAATGATAAAATATTTTGTAAGTACTTATGTTTTTTTTTTTCGTTCTGCATTTTTCATTATTCATGTTTAATATGCATTGTTTCTTTTAATTTGTATATTTAATAATTAAACTCAAATCGGCTCGATTAATCAAACGTTGTTGAATACGCACGTGTTTGAAATTCCATATATGGCGCACGCCGCATTCAAAATGCAGCGCGTTATGACGTTGACTATTCCGCTGATATGCGCTGTGGTAAGTGGTGAGCATGTAGGCGTGGTGCGCTGACATGAAATGCAAATTGAATTTATAATAAATTTGTATTTGATATTCTATGTGTCTGCTATCTGCATATCGTTGCAACAAACGATATGCAAATGATATTTTTTTCTTTTTAATAACAAACAAGAAATAGACAGCATTTTTTATTTATGGCCAACACAAATTGCAAACTTAACGAAAGCACGTAAATATTGAACCGGAAATCGGAAGTCAATGCGGAAAGTTCTTGTTTTTTTTTTTGTCACAGCAAAACTATCGTTAAGTGATGGTAAACAAAAAAAAAAAAGAAACGGTATTGAAGAACTGAACAGGATGCTAATAGTTGGGATGGAACTGAGTTTGCTTGTAAGCACATTAGGATGTTTTCTTAAAATAGTGTTTTTCTTAAACTTTGCATAATACTTTCTTAGTATGCAAATAGAAGGAAATCTACATTTTTCTACATTTTTAAACAAGTTTTTAAGTTTGAAAATTTAGGGTCACCAAAGGTCAATGAAGCTTTACACAAAAAGACGTATAAGAGCATAATAATTTTTGCGAAAAATGAGGAAAACAGAATATTTAGAACTTTAGATAGAAGGCTGTATTTGATATAATTTTTAAGATAATTTATTATTCTTTAAAAAAGTTGCTTGACAGTTTGGTCTCAATCAAACCTATTGAAAAATACTGGTATTCAAAATAAATTCTCTATTATCATCTATATAATTAGAAGGTTTTCAGCAAATAAGTTCGAAAAATTCGAAAGAAAATCGGAAATTCTCAAAAAACCGATATGGTGCTTTGTATGGAGAATGCAATGTTTTCAAGTAAGTAAATTAATTTTAGGTAGGACGGGGATGGAGCTGGAAATAGAGGCAGAAAGGGTAGAAAAATGTCTGCAGTATACACTCATTATCTATAAAATGACATAAAATCTATAGCAAAAATTATGATTTTATATGAAAAAGCTTCATCGACCTGAAATGACCTATAAATTTTCAAACTCAGCAATTGTCTTGTGAGTGGACATTTTTTTGTATTTCTTTTTCTTATAATGTAAATTTGAGAAACAATTTTTCAATTTCCAAAAAAAAGCACATAAATAGGACTTAGTTCGCTATTGAAATAAATAGTTTATACATACATACATATATATACATATATACATACATATTTACAAACTTATTTTTCATGTTTTTTGTTGTAAAATATAAGGAAAAATCCTTAACAAACAAACACTAAATCCAAGTGTTCCAAATTCTATGGCAAGCAAAGATGTTGCAAATATTGAGGTCGCAAATATCGCTAGAAGTCATCGAACAAACAAATTGTCAACAACGCAATGCCATCAAATCAACCGCAACGAACTTAGCGCAAACATAACAACGAAGGTTGCCAACTAAATTTAATTTGGAAAAGTGTTGCAAGCAATTGAAAAAAATAAATGCAAAATAACTAGACGGAGAGATAGTGTCGGATTTACTTGTGGAATGTCAGCAAAGCTTGCTTAGACGTTTTTCTTGAGAAATGGGAATGTACTCGTTAGTATATAATACAAAGTGCTAAGTCTTGAAATGTTTTTTTTTTTTATATTGAAAGTCTGCTCACTATTTCTTCAATATATTCCATACATGATTAAGATTCCAAAAAATTTTGCAAATCGGCATTCAAATTTCATAACTCTTAGAGCTCCTTTGGGCTTAAAGCTATGATATGCCAAGATCCTTCATCCATAATTCGAAGATGCATCGAACAAACGATAATTGAATACAACAATTAAATCATTTTTTAGAATATCTACAAATTATTTTTGAAATTATGCTTTTCATTTGTGGAACTATGTCAAGTACCGAATTTTTTGATTGTGCTATATAAAATACTTGAAAAATAATTTAAGAAAATATTTTATGTAAAAACTAGCGCAATTCAAACTGAGAATAAAATTTAACGCCATATAATAAAACAAAGTTATATTAAGACAACAACATAAGAAATTCAATGCACAAATTTTGCACGCGATTTACATGCAAAACATGTCAGTCAAATGTTGCATTTTTTTTTTTTTTTCAGTAAAAAATTAAAACTAAAATAATATCGCAGAAAACGACTTTTCTCCTTGGTTACCTATATGTAAATGTCAAAAAGAAAAACCCAAACAAAATTATAATAACAAATAAATGGTGTGAAAGAAAGAAACGAGTTTGGCAAAAAACAATATTCGTATGTGTTACCAAAGTCAAGAAAAAGCCATAGCAAGGCCGACTGTCTTGGTTTTGTTGGAAATACAAGTTTCTCAGAGCATGCGGCTATGTACTCGCACTTACAACAATATAGAGGGATATGTAAATAAGGTGATAGTTAAGTGATAGTCAGGTGAAGACGATTTTCTATATGGCAAAAAAGGAAAAAGTTTTGGAAAGCAAAAAAATTTACGTTACAATAATCTATTTAACACCCTTCCTGAAGAAATTTATTAGGAAAATTTTGGGTACACCGAATTTTGATGATGGATATTTTTGAACGTAATCTTTTGTTGCACAATGTTCGTGTGGCAGTAAGACAAAGCTCCAGTCAAAGTGACGAAAATATTGCTGCCGTTCAGGCAACTGTTGATAAGGATCCGATTTTATCGATTTCAAAGCGGTTTCTACAGTTAGGGCGATATGACGTATTCTACGGTTGAACGCAGCAAAATCTGAAAGTTGCTACTACACTTGATTTCCGAGCCAAAATAAATTAAATTTAGTCTGCAATTCTCCAATATAAAATGTGGTGCAAATAGGTCGTTGAAAAATTTAAACACACTTTATATGGGCAGACCATAGCCCTATCTGATCGGCATCAAATTTTAGATTGTAGGTTTTTAGGCCAAATGGAAACTGTTCGGCCCGGAAATTTATACATACTAGATCATTTAATAAATGTAATGCTTTTGGTAACTTTTTCAGTCCGGAAATCAAGGGTCGGAACAAGTTTCAGCTCTTTCCCCATATGCTTTAAATGGTCTAACTTACATCGTACATAAAAAAATTGTTATCATGCAAGAATTAAAGCGTTTGGATTATCGGAAATGCCGTGAATTTGCCGACTTTACTTTGAAAAAAAAACTCGCAAATGATGCTGAGTTTGCCTAGCAAATAAACGTTGTTGATAAGGCGCCTTCCCATCTCTCTGAATCGGTAAATAAGCAAAATTGTCGTTATTGGTCTCAAGCCTACCCACAAATTACTCACGAGGATGCTTTACATGTCGGCTGTGGCATGGTGGAATCATCGGTCCTTAGACTTTCGAAAATAAGGAAGAAGTTGCCGCTACTGTCAATGGTGTGCGGTATATATCATTTCTTGGACTTTTTCTTGGTCAGATTATTAAAAGTTATTGGTTTCTCTCAAGAAACTAGCAACATTTGATGCATTAATAAACGTTGAATTCGTGAAATAGAACTGATTTATTAATAAAAGTGGTCAAAAATTGAACTCATAGCATTTGCCTCTGTAAGCCATTGAATTTTGTAGAAAATAACACAGTTCAACAATTCAATTTGGTCAATTCTCAGTATCTGAAATCCAAATATACTTTTCCAGAGGTTTTCAATATGCTGAATTCGAATGCGATGTTCAGAACTTCTCTGGTGGTTTCAGTTTTCGAGATATTCTAACCTAAAAGTCCGCTTTTCAAAGTGTTTGAGGCTATATTACATGGATAGGTAATTTTTATTTATGAAGTCATTAATTGGATACAAAAGCACTGCCATTTCTCTTCAAAATACATTTTGAATTATATCGATATCTTTCTTCTTCTCCGAAATATCGTAAATCAGGATTTTAATAAATCAAGTAGGTAACTGTGTATTGGATGTCGAAAGTGTTGTTTTATTGATAAATGAAGTGATGAGTCAATAGCTCCATTCTCAAAACTATTAGGAACTCTAACTTAACAAAAGAGAAAAAAAATCCATTTGATTGCTGACAGCTGTTGAAAATTGTAATTTTTTTTTGTTTAATAGGTACTAGTCGTATGTAGTAAAAGAGACATAAACATTTTCCATAAAAAGTTAATCACCATTGCAGTTACATACTTTGAATGCTTATTTTTGGTATCTTTAATGTGCTCAGGTTTTATGGCTGAAACTTTCAAGGCACAAAACATGCATATGATTTTAGTTTTATTCATATGCAAGTGCTTTAGGAAGTATAGCGTAAGGTGTCATGTTACTGAAAATTCATCATTTGCATCAGCATGTAGCTGTTTTCCAGTTTTCAACAATTTATCATTTAATATTTACACGAAACTTGCGTTTTTTTAATAGCCTAAGGAAATACAAAAATTTTCCATTTACATTCAAAATAATTTTTAAAGTTGCATATGTTTTTTTTTATTATATCTTTCATGTCGGAGCAAACTATGAAATTAGTAATAAATATAACGGGTCATTCGTTCTTTGGTTTGGAAAGTGTAACCCAGTGCAGCTGTCGTTTCGAGCTTTAAGAGAAGGTTATGACCGCCGTATTCGTCCTACTAAACGACAAATTTCTAACAGCGTTCAAAAATTTTAAGAAACTGGAACCATGGTTGAAGTCCTAAATTCCATGGCGTACTCAGTATTTGGGATTGTCTTACTGCAGATTATGGCTTATCTTACATTTAGATTTACATCTGCATCCATACAAAGTTAAATGCAATTGAGAATTTAAGGTTGCCGTTCATGGAATAAGCTGAAGATTGCTGCACACAGGCGTTGAATGAAGGCGTTGAATGAAGATTTTCCGAACCAAATTTCCTTCAGCGGTGGAACTCATTTCCTACTAGGTGCCTGTGTGAATAAGCAAAATTGCCATGTATAGGGCTCTGAAAAACCGCAAGTAACTTTAGAGTGGCCCATGCTCTTTTAAGAACGATCGACCGTTACCATTAATGCTGAGTGATATGACCGTATGATAATCGATAATTTTTGGCTTGCAATCAAAAATTTCAATCCGGACAATTTTGCGACACTGCTACACATGCAACCCAGGAGAGAGGCGGAGAGGGCGTTCGCCCAGGGCGCACTGTTTCATGGGCGACAATATACCTACTACTACCTACCTACCTACTCGGTCGTGAAATATACCTACTTTTGCTAGGGTTTTTAAAAGTCAAAAGTAAGTACCTTTTTTTGCAATGTGTAGGTGCAGATTATCGAATTTAAAATGAAATATATTTCATTGTATTACGGTTTTTGAAAGTCAGAGTGAGGACTTTTTTTTGATAAAGTAAATAAAATTTTCTTTCGTTTGCACCCGATGTACAAGGTACGCTACTGAACCGGACTAGTTTTGGCTTAATTGCGCAAAAAGTTCGCAGGACATGTAACTTTGAGGTTTGGTGATGTGAATCGATTTTCAAGATCATGAAATTTTACGCCGTTGAACTTTTTCTTCTGAAACTACAATAAGGATGGCGCAAACAGATTTCTAACTCTAGAATAATAAAAGAAATTCATTGAACTATGTCCAATTTACAGTCCAAATTCTGTAGGAAAATTATCGAAGATCACCCCAAAAGGATTGAGTCTTGCGAGAAGCTTGTTTCGAATATTTCACTGACATTGTATATCATACCAGATGCCAAAGACCAAAGAATATATATTTTTAACTTTAATTTCGAAGTATAAATTAGACAACCCTGTATATGTATAATAAAGTTATTAAATGTATGTCTATTAAGCAGTTATTGCATGCATTTAATTTATTTGGAAATCAAAAATTTAAGCCTGTAGCTTAAACAAATTGGAGAACAAATCATTATATTGAACGCAATAAAAAATTAAGCTGAGCAGCTGAGGGTAATCGAGGGTAATTATGGGCCCATGAGAAAACAATATCGTATCAATAACCTATATATGTATGTGGACAAGTGCAATCCCAAGAACCGATAAAAAAAGTAACTTTGATGTCACTGTCGCAAAAAAGCACAAATTGCAATCCACCTAATTTTCTTTAGCTTTACAGATAAAGTAGTAGTTTTAGAGTAGTAGAGCGTTTGGATTCAGTTTCGGAGTTATAGTGATCTAAAAACTCGAATAAGGTTTAAATAAAAGACCCAATTCCCTGGAAACTTCTGTACCGAATTCGATAGTTGAAATATTATAATCTTTTCATAAATACATAGGCCCACAAAAAAAGATTTTAAGTTGAAGATTAGGTACCATACCGTATGTATTTTGGTATGCTGAAAACGAATCCAAGGTCCGAATTGCTCAATCACGTCAGGTTTTCGAGATATTCTAACCTAAAAATGAAAAAAACTACGTTTCTCAAAAGTCCACAAAAAAAAGTTTTCAAGTCAGAAGATGAGGTAGCGTATGTTTTTTTGTAAGCTAAAAACGAATTCGAAGTCAGAATTGACAGGCTACATCACGTCAGATTTTCGAGATATCCTCAAAAAACTTTTTTTTTGTGTGTGAACTTTTGAAAAACGTGGTTCTTCCATTTTCAGGTTAGGATATCTCGAAAATCTGACGTGTTGGAGCAATTCTGGCCCGAATCATTAAACCTCATCTTTCAACTTCTATTTTTTGTGGCCTGTGTTCAGGGTTGCCAAGTTGAAATTGAGAAATTAACACCCTTCCAAAGTGACACAAATACTTACGAAAAAAGTTTATGACCTTATTTTTTTTTTTGGTTGGTCAGCCAATTAAATACTATGTACAATAACCTTTTTTCCATTTTTTTGGCTAACATAAAAAGGATTAACGGCTTTGTGCGGTCTACGGCTTTGGCATGCAATTAACGGCCTGGCAGCGTCAAAAGCGGCCACTTGGCAGCCCTGCCTGTGTTATTAAATGAGCAGCATAAGAGCTCATTGAGAAAGCGCCATAGCTTTGGGGATTTAATACAATTTTTCAATGGTGTAAAATGTCGTGCAGTGCATTAATATTGTTTCACTAATTTTATGTAATTAATGCTCATAAAATATAAAATCCAACAAATTAATCAATGAATTAGTGCATCATGACAACATAAATTTGGATTTTTATGAGCGAAGTTCATTAAATTTTCATTGGCTGCAAGAAATATTTCATATATTTTAACCCAAATATTAAATTGATTTTCGAAACAAAATTATTCATTAAAAGGGAATAAAAATGTAATCCCCTACAAATTAATAAAAATAAATTCATCTAAGTCGAGTAAATGATGTGAAATTATTTTTGCAACTGTTTGCAATGACTTTGCATTAAATAAATAAACAAAATATATTGACAACAACACTTGAAACGAAATAGAAAAATTGAAAGTCAACATCAGTGCGGGATTACAATTTAAGAGCAAACTACATGACCAAATAAATCGCAAATTGATGACAACTGATGTTGGTGCTAATAACAGCAACAAAAAAAAAAAAAAAAAAACAACAACAAAAAATAAACATTTCCAATAGAAATATGTAGTTATGAAATATATTTGTAATATTTTTTGAGCGATTTTTAAAGTGAGTGATTTTTTCCAGCGCAAAACTTGAAAAACTTCAGCAAATGACAGCAGCATTAATTGGCAGCAACAATGCTCCCAACCTTGGCGAAAACAAAAAATTTAACAAAATAAAAACAATTTGATGTGCACCAATTAAAATAATGAAAAGAGAGATAGAGAAATAAAAGAAAAACCGGAAAAACGAAAGAAAGCGAAATTTCGCAGTGGATGCCATTCGATTAGGAATTCATTGCAATTGAAAGCAGCAAGCGACAACAATTGGCAGCGATGACAACAACAATGCATTTCAACCACAACACACGGTGTGTCAGATACATAATATGCTTTAATAAAGTTAAATAAAGGGTGGCCATCGATGGGTATCTTATCATGAGAGTGGCGATTAAAATCATAGTGTCAAAAAAATAAAAATTGATTCATATTGGCATCACCCATCAATGGCACAGTCTTTAACGTGACCATATGATCCGCATTTCGCGGAGCAAGTCCGCATTTTTGATTTTCTGCTCCGCGCAGTCCGCGATTTCATCAGAAATAATAAATCTCATTTTGCTAGAGTTTTCGGTGAAAGTGAGGACCTTTTTTGTTTTTTTTTAATATATACAAATAATTGGAGAAAGTAAATATTTGATTTTCCTTAAAAATAATTGGATATTATCTTATTTTGCTACGGTTTTTGGAATATGAAAGTGATGACCTTTTTTTTTAGAACAAAAATTTTTTAGAATTAAAACAAACGAATCTTTAAAAAAAATTTCGTCAACTCTTTTCTGCTCCACGTTTTGGTGAAAAATATCTGGTCACGTTAGTCTAGAAGCAGACACCCTTATATGCATTCTTGAAGGATTTTGGTGCGCTGAATCCGAACCTGGCCCATAATTGCTCTATCACGTCAGGTTTTTGAGATATCCTAACAAAAAAGTGCAAAAAACACCGTTTTTGACATATTTGATGTGTCAAGTCTTCCTCTTTCAAATGCTTTTGAGTTTTCTGAAATATCTTTCTTTTTTCGCCGAGTTATGAAATCTTTTGATGTACAAATGTCCCCAATGAATATTCAGGTATAGGAATGAGTCACAAACATGAAAATTTCAAAATGTGATATCTCGGCAAAAAAAAATAAAGATATTTCAGACAATTCATAAGCATTTGAAAGAGGAAGACTTGTACTTTAAGATCCTATAAAAATAAAAAAAATTCACGGTGCTTCATAACCTCAAATGATATGGCAATTCTGCTGCCATAGTCGGATTCAGCGCACCTAAATCCTTCGGAAAATTCAAGTTTCTGCTGCCAAAGAAAAATTATATTTTGTTGGTCTGTGTTATCGAAGCCCTTTATAAAAATGGCTGATACCCACTAGGTGGGTAGCTGATATAAAATCATCAGAACGTTCAGCCGAAAACATTGCTGTCATACGTGAAAGTGCTGTTACTGTGAATGGTAAACTCTATCGTATCATGATAACTAACTTTTTATGCCACAAACTCAATGATAAGAAAATGTCATTCCAACAAGATGGTGCTGCACGCCGCATAGCCAAAGTAGCAATAACTTTATTGCACGAGAAGTTCCCAGGAAGCATAATCTCGCGAAAAAGAGATGTCAATGGATCATAGAGATCGTGCGCTTTGACACCTTTGACCTTTTTTTCCGGAATTAACTCAAAAGAAAGTTCTATGCCAAGAAACCAGCAACAATTCAAGAGAAAAAGGACGAAATAATAAGACAGTGATGGTCAGCATTTGACCTATATTTATCACACTTAATTGTTACCGATCAGTGAGCATTATTAAATATACATACGAGTAGAAATCAAAAATCATTGTAATAGAATGATTTTTAATTTACTATTCCCATAGTGAAACTGTTATTAACCCATTCTATATATTTACATATCATTGCCTTATTAGGTCTATAATAGTAGTTTTCTAAATTCTTTTTGAACTTGCTGCTGTCATACCGTTAACAATTTTATGCTGCCAATATGCAACTACCGCAAGAAGAAACACCGCTCCACCAGCAGCTGCATCAAAAGTGACAGTGATAAATCTTAAAAACAAAAAGCTCGACTTTAAATCAAATTCGAATGCTGGAAGCTGGGTGCGCATTTCATCAAACGCTCTTCATGAAATTCCCATGACTTGGCTTGAACTCAAGCGTTGTAGCTGGTCGCTGGCTTATTATGATTAAAAGGTAAAAATTTCGAAATAAAATTGCAATAGCCAATGCGGTTTGCAACAACAATAAAGCGACGACGCATAGGAAATTGCTAAAGCAAAACGAAAAATAAATAAAAGAAAAAATATTTTTGGTGAAAATTTACCGCCTCTTAACGACGCCTCAAGGTCGTTTGTTTGTTGTCTTATTATTGGGAAAATGTTTTTATGAAAAACGAAATGGTACAATTTGTCGCATGCAAAAAAGCCAAAAGGAAAACTAAGTTGTATTGATTATTGCGCGATTGTTGAGTGCAATGATTGATGTGCGGTAAATGAAGGAAGTTGTTCATTAAATATATAAACATCACTTGGAGAATTGTTTGGGCTTAGTCAAAACTTCCCAAAAATCAATTACTAATGAAGGGAAATTGCCATAAAAAAGCCCATATGAAGAAAATTGATTTAAAATGATATATGACCACTTTTAAGAGAACGTTAATCTTTGATGAAATAATCTATTTCACGTTTTTTGTACAAAAATTTTAAGTACTTATCCTGAAATAACATTTGGCTACATAATGAGATCTTTCGCACTAATAAAAGTTTATAACATCCTGATCAAAAGTATATATCGTTTATATGTATGGACAGTTTAAAATATATAAATGATATAAAAGAGAATATACTGTATATAACTAATATATGGCAGCATTTATATGGCTTTCATGGACTTCAGTAGCCAAAATGTCAAAGTCCTGACGGTAAATGTTTCTTTCACTCATAAGCTACATCTGTGTAAAATTTCAGCTACTTTTAGTTAAACCCAAATTTCAAGCGAAAAATGGGGATCTTTTTAGGGTCGGCAATTTGAGAAACAGTTTTAAGGGCTTTTTGCCTGCTAAGGAAAAAGTATAAAACGTTTTACTTGCAATAAAATAGACGGAAACAGCACCATTTCTTATTACGAACATCATTTAGCTTCCAACTTTACTCCTATCTTAACTGAGATCATGAAAAGACGTTGGCAATGGATAGGCTAATCGATCACAAAAGACTATATAGAATACTGCCGATCAGCGCTTTGGGATAACCCACTGTCAGATAGATGCAGAGGAAGACCCAGATCTGCCTGATGCCAAATGATAGGAAGTTATAAGTCAAAAATCGGAAGGAACGGACACAGAATAAAACGATTCAGGAATTAAAATAGCTATAGCAATTTTGGTCAGGCAAAACGGAGTTATAGGATGATAGCAGTAAATTCACCAAAATACATATTTTATATTTTACGAAACATTACTAATAGCATAATCAACTATTCAAAATGAAGTGTCAGTATTTTGTGTATTTTTGCCCATTGAACCCGACAATGACCTCTGTTTGCAGAAAGACTTTTTGTTTGCGAGAATTACATTCCCTTTTTCATTTGGACGTCTATTTTGGAAAAGATTAAATAAAATATTTGTGGTTTTCTTTTCTTCTTCTTTAGGCAATTTCTAATTATAATATAAAAAAATATATTGTACAAAAAAATAAAAAAAAGTTAAAAAAAATTAAATTTCTTATTAAATTTTGCTTTTTTCTGAGAAAACTTTTAAATATATAACACAAATTTTTTTATAACATTGTTCAAATTAAATTTATTTCAAATATTACAATTCTTACCTTATAATTTAAGTCCTGCACATTATCAAGGCTAACATCGCTGTACATATCTTCAGTTGTATCACAGTTGGAGCTACGGCCCGATGAGTTAAAACTCGATGATCTGTATAGTTGGCTGTAAATTAAAATAAATTAAAATTTCGATTTGATTAAACTAAATAATAATAATAAATATATTAAAAACACCAACAAATAGCCAAACAAAAGCTTTCTATATATTATTTAGTTCATAAGCTCCTCCGATTGGTTCATGAATAAGCTCTAAATTAGCTTAGACACAAACCTGCAACAGTACATGCAATACTGCGAATATATGTGACACAGCAAAGCTTTTACAGTTTTCAGAGCTCTGTGTTATTGAGTACATATTAACAGTTTGAGTAGAATTACGGGCTTTACCAGCGCCATCTGCTGTTTATTAGACAAAGCTAAGCGGCCTATTACAGTGGAGTGAAAATTATTTATCATTTTAAATTTTTGTTTTTTTGCAATTTTCCATGTGAAGTCTCATAAAATCGATTTTTTCTTTAAAAAATAAAGTTTCTCTGCCTTAAAATTTAAATTTATTGACTGTTAAGCAATTGAACAGTTGAATAAACAATTTTCATGCTATTTTTTTGGGAGCAGTAAAAGGCCCATGCTAAGCTAACTGTTAGTGGGGATTTGTATTAGTTTTTAAGAAAACTTAATTGTTTTTTTAAATAGAAAATCAAGGTGTCAGTAATTATGTGTCCATATGTATTACAGTAGAATCCGGTTATAGCGACATCCAAGGGAGCGAAAAATTCCGTCGTTATAAGCGGACGAAGTTATATGCAGATTACATACTATTCATCAATACCATATAGATTTAATCCAGCTGAACAATGAAGTGTATTCAAAAGAAGTTTTATTAAAAAAATCGAATATAATAGTGTTTGACTTTTTTTCAACTTATTTTTGTGGAAATTAGCCTTAAGTGATAGGATAATTCCCTGATCAAGAGACTGAAGTTGTATTAGGTGGAAAAAATACCAAAACTATACACATTAAGTCAACAATTCGTGGGGGAGCAGGGCAGTTACCTACCTATAGGAAAATGTTATTTCTTTTATTAAATCGAGATCCCAAGCTCGAAGCCACTCTTCAAATAAAGTTGAAGTCATCCAAGCTCACGGTTACTCTCATAATCCACAGACAAAGATTTCACACTATGGAAGCATCTGTGTCGCTTAGATTTTTCGATTACCAATAGTTTTTTTTAATTGTGCCACTCATATTTGCAGGTGCCAGAACGGTTATCTTTTCTTTTGACAACTTACCACCCTTGCATGTTTCACCTCTGAATTTAAAAGCTTTATTCGGCATCAGTTTAAAAAAGAGCCCCATTTCATCGGCGTTAAAAATTTGGTCGTCAGAAAATGATTTTCGTAAGTTTGGTCAAACAGTATTATATAATCCAATTTGTAACAATATGTTTTCAACATGTCGTTATAAAGAGACAAAACTTTTGAAAATGTGTTGCTATAACTGGATTTTCGTTATAAGCAGAGACACAATAAGCAGACTGAACTCCATAGAAGCTTGTATGGAGACCAAACTTATGAGTACGAATTCGTCGCATTAACCGGATTGTCGTTACTTGCGGAGTCGCTAACCAGATTCTACTGTATAAGTCAAAATGCAAGAAGCTGGGCGTTGGATTCTCAAATTCTTTTGAAATATGAACCTCGGCCTTAGGTTGGCACACAAATGAAATCCTCTTGGATTCCTATAGAGATATTAATTATTGCAAGTGAATGGGAGGCCCCGAAAAGTGTCGTCGCTTTTGACCTCAAATCTGTTGCTACGCCAACGATAGCATGACTCGCTGTAAGAATCGTATATTGGATGAAAAGGTACATAAATATAAATACAGAAATAATCAATCCATCAATTGATGAATCAAGAATTATGTACTTTGAGGTAGGTTATAACACCTTGAACATCTCAAAGATTTTGATGTCAATTGTAACATTATGCCACAGTAAGTGTGAAAATGTTGGTGGTTTCACCATAACTTCAATCCCTAAAAAGAATATATATATATATATATATTGAAATAAGGAATTTAACAATTCGCGGAAAAAATTTTGTTGGATCAACTGATGTGTAAAAGTTTAACAATAATAGACACCGAGAAGTTCATTTACGACCTTTCCAAATTTTGATTACTGGAATTGAATCGACTAAGTAATTAATTTATTCTGCCATAAAATTAAAGAAAGGAAATTTCAATCCAGATCTGATTACGAGATACATATGTACCTACATGTGAATATATATGCGGATTTATCAAGAAACTTAAGGAAGAAACATTAAAAAAGCTTACCTTGCTAAGGCATTAGAACCCAACTGTCGTCTTCCTGAACTATAAGAAAAAAGTAAATAAAATAAAAAAGAAAAGTTAGAATCATTTTAAAAAATAGTTAACAATCAAAATAGTATATAAAACATATATGTAAAATAAAATAAAAAAGTGCAATAAAAAGCCAAATAACAGTATTTACTCAATAATAATTTACAAGCAAATGTACCAGTGCTTGAAACGAAAAATGAGAAAATCTGTGTAGAAATGCATTCAATTTGTAGCAAAGTCATAAATCAATATCTCGTGGATGCTTTATGACAATGTATATGGCTTCACTTTTTAACTTGAATTCAATTGACAATGAAAAACGCGTCAGCAAGCCCGTGCTAACGCTGATGTCACACCAATCAATGTGTGCATTAGACGGATCAGATTCCGCAACACGAGTAACGACACAAAAATGTATCTCATTCGTTCATTTGGCCTATGGGTAAAATGTATGTACAAAAATAAAAATGTTCCCACATGTTCTATGTATAGTCGTACATAATTTGCCGCGTTTTTTGTTTGTTTTGTCTGAAAAAAGTTTATTTTTAAATTTGCACGTGGTTGAACAGGTAAAGAATAAACAGCATATGTGAGGAAAATCAATATAATGTCAAGTTTTGGCTTGGAGTCTCAATATTTGAAATCAATTAATATATTGACATAATATAATTAATATTTGTTTGCAAGAAATATAACATTCTGGTTTTTAATTGTTTTCAGCTTTTTAGCCAATATTCAAGTAAAGCGAATAATTTGTTTATGACGCAAATTGAACATAGACATTTAGAGCCAATTATCTGTTGAGTCGATATGTCAAGTGCAAATGTACTTGAAAAGTTTTTGGCACATTATCTTTAGAAATCGAATTAAATGGCAATTGAATTTGCTTGGCAAAGGTTTGAAAACAACATATCAATCTTATCTACTTGTAGCTATTGATATTTGGCAAATACAATAATGTAAATTTTAAAAAATAGCACAATGATATCGAAAAAAGTTTTGGAACCGATTCTTTAAACAAACCATTTTACTGTACTCGAATTTCATTTAACGCCAGCCTCATTATCAGATCGAAGAATTTAAAGTAAAATAATACAAAACAACGTTCCTTCCTTTGTTTTAAAGGTGAATTACAGACCTTTACATTCAGATATAGTATATTATTTTACTCAGAAAAGATACACTCAAAATTAAGGAAAATATGCTATTAGATTGAGGGTATCTGTTTTTTGGAGATCGAAACCCTACGGGAAGTAACTATACAAAATAGGGGACAAATGCAATTCAGTCAGAGGCATACCGTGCACATCGGGCGCCCGCGGCAAAGAACTTCCGAATTTTCCTGCTTTTTAACAAATATTGCATTTACCTTAGGGGACGTCTATTAATTACGTGAGCTAGGGGGGAGGGGGTCAAGGAAAACCTCACGTCAACTTCTTAATGCATAGAATTTACATTAAAAATTATAATTTAAATCTCACGGGAGGGGTGGTGAGGGGTCCCGCCAGATCTCACCAAGGGGAGGGGGTGGTCCGAATTTTCAAAAAATCACCTCACGTAATTAATGGACGTCCCCTTACCAAATGAAAAAAAAAAGACTTCCTCACTTATAACATGTATAAACCTCTAGCAAAATGAGATATATTTCACTCTAACTTTGAAAATTTCCACCTATACATTCAAATTTACTAAATCTGTTTATTTTCATTTTTGACTTTCAAAAACCCAAGCAAAATTAAATATATTTCACGATCGTTTTGCCGCACCCCCAAGCTCTGCATCCAAGGCGACCGCAACCCTAGATACGCTACTGAATCCAGCTTAACCGTTCAGCGGATGAACTTAGTAGAAAAAGCACAAAAATCAACATAAGTAGTTTCTAAACCTTACATTGTAAAACTTTTAGATTTAATTAGGGCCAAAATAGATTCAAAATGCACCTACATATAAATTGGGCTAAACATGTCAAAGGCAATCAGGCCATATTATGATGCTATTCTCGAAAAATGATCTCATTAGACAAGTAAACTCTTTTTTGGTGTCATTACAGGACACTATTTTATGGACAAGCATACCCCAAGACTACAGCTTACTGACGTAGGAGATTTTTGTAGAAGTTCTAAAGACCCTGACGTTGAAGCGTTTGTCTTTCATTGTCTCTGCGAGTGCTCAGCGCTGGCAAATCGACATTTCAAGTTATTCGCCTCTCCAGATTAAATCGATTAAAAGTGTCCAAAATTTATTTTAAGTTAAAAAAATTTTTGATAAGTTGACAATGAAGTTATAGACCGGGCTTACAATGGGCCCAACTGCAGCCACAGTTTTGACAAAAATGGTCACCTTCCGCACTAAGCTAATACGCCAATATTTTGAAATTTACCCAAGACAAAATTGTTTGGCTTGCACAAGCCGTATGCCTTTACCGATTTGTTTGTTCGAATTTGAAGACTCAAGCCAGCTTGCGCAGCTTATGTGAGCGTGTAAGCCAGCACTTATAAAATAAAATTTTCATGTTTTTGCCAAAAAAATTCAAAAATTTTTTAACATATTTGCGGTCTGATCGGTAGATTACCAAATATTTCCTTAAAACTTTTTTACTTATCATTTGATGCAAATATCTTACAAACCACTTGTGATATTGTTGCCAAAATTTAACAAATACAACAATTAGTCTAAATCAAATGTATGCTGAAATTCAGCTGGGTTGACAGGTATTTTTTTTGTGTTTCATCTGAATTACTACTTTATAAATTTAAATTTTTTCTTAACTTAACTTTTCATTGACTTAAGAACATTCACAGTTTTTTGTATGATTAATAGATACGTAGTATAAAGTTTAAAGTGCAGATAGATGAGAACACAGTTCGTGCTGTCATGTTGATATGCAAAATTTCATAGTCATAGCTCCAATATGAATAAATTGATAGTTTTTGTTTTCACACCACATACACTGAAAGTTATCGTAAATATATGTACTTATTCACATTAATATCTTTGTTCTTTTTTTTTTTTTTTGTTTTATTTCATTTTGTTAAGTTTTTTTTTTCTTTCACATAGGCGATAATTGAGCAAAAAATTTGGTGTAAAATATATAACACCAGATTTCAAAGTTGTTTGCATAGACCGAACTGAATGAGTTCATTCCAAGTGAACTTCCATTCGCATTCGTTACAAAGTGGGCTAATGAGCAGCGCTAATATGAATTAGTAATAGGTAGTGTTTCTTAGTCATGTGCTATATGTACACAAAGTTTGCTATTGTTTTATTTAAGATAATTTTTCTAAGAAGTGTAAAGAGCAGATTTGTATGAAACATTTTTATCGGCTACACATTTAATGCACTTTGTTTGGCGAAAGAGATTCTTAACTTTTGTTAGATATTTTACATTTGAGCAAAAATTAACAAAGCAAAAACTGTTGACGCCAACATAGCAAATCTGCTGGTTTTTTCTATAGAATATATGTATGCCCAAGGAGTTATTTGTTTTACTTAAGGGTCATTTACATATTATGTAACGCGTCTAGGGGTATATGTATATGAGAAGGAGCGGACAGTTTTAAAGTTTCATCACACTGAAGCGGTATAGCAAATAGTTGTCAACCAACCGCAATAAGCGCAAAAGTCAAAAATTTCTTTCGCACAAAGTCTTGTGGGTTTGACCTAGAAACAATTATTTTTTTGCAAAAGTGTCAAAGGCTTGGTGATTAATTCCGATAAAAACAAACTTATTTAAATATTTATTTGCCTAAGAGTATGACATCTTAATAAGTTGCTGCTATGATACCATTGTTAGCTAAGCAACAACACCAACACAATTTTTAATCTTTGAATTCGTGGAAGGCTTGAAGCTAAAAAAAAAACAGCCAGCCCACTTAACAATCAAACAATAGTTAATAGAAAGTTTTGCTCACATAGTTTTAACAAGAAATGATTATAGAAACATATCAAAAATTGCTAATTATATGTATACTGCATAAAGGACATATTTAGTAAGCAGCTGCTGCTATTACTAGTACATACTAGGAAATACAGTCTACTCACTTTAATTATTACTTAGCTCAATAAACTCAAGTTGCTTATTGGGAAAAATGAGACTCAAAGGAAATTCTTGACTCAGCGGCAGAAGGTTAAGTCTGATGAGAAAATTTTGGTTTTGGCAGTTCTCAATGAAAGCTGCTTAGAGTAGTCGAAATAAGGTTTCAGATTTCAGAGCTTGTCAAGAAGCTTGAATAATTAACTTTTGTTCGTCTTGGCCACCTCTGATTTAATCTTTTAACTGTTCATATTTGAGAATTAAGACCTTATTGACTTTTGAGGGGAACAATATCAGCTATATCATACTAAAAATTCAGCTATTTTGACTGAGAGACGTTTTCTATATAAAAACAATCATATGTATTCACATCTGTACTATTGGCTGAAATGACAAAGTAATCCTTGAAAGTTCAATGAGTTGTAGCTCGGCATAATTTGATCAAAACTAACTCGGAAGGAATGTAAATCGATGAGTTTTGTTCCGAGCTAAAATTTGTTCTCATCAGTGGAAGGTCTAAAATACGATTTAGACGCTTTACTTGCATAGTTTTTCCAATGGCTTTAACTCAGTCAATTTGCAATATTTTTGGTCATACAAAATTAAAATCGCAATCAATTTTTATTTTTTAACTTTTTTATATAATTTAAATTACGACACATTGAAAATATAATATAATAATTCGTCAAAAAATAAAAGAAACCCCAAAAGGGAGCCAAGGCAAGATCCAGTTGTCACATTAACGAATTTTTTTTGTTAACAATATCTTACTCCTACATACTTTTCACATGATTACGAATGTACGAATTTGAGTGAGTAAAGTTTATTTTCACTTCTGTGCGTTGGATATACAAAAATAATAAAATAAAACATTCTTTTTACTGTAAAACTTATATTACATATTAAACGCCGAGCAGTCTACAGCAAGAAAAGTGTGGTACCACAGTGTCACTTTGGCAAACAAAGGGTTAACAGTCAAAATATGCTTTGCTATTTCTTCACTTGCTATACAAGTTGCTATTCAAAAGAACAAAACAAACCCATAGAATTTAAACAGACCATGTTTATGGCGCGCTGACCAACACACTACCACTGGGTAAAAGGTTTCTTGAACCCTCATTTTGTTTAGTGGCTATAATGACTACTGTGTCATTGTTTGTTGTTGCTGTTGCTGATGTTTTTTTAACAAGCTTATTAATATATTCTTGTAAGTAATTCACTTATATGTAGTTTAGGGTGGCTCAAAACCACCTGCATTTTTTCACAGTTTTTAAATTAGAAAAATGTACAAGTGCAAAATTGTGAGAGATTAATTAAAATGTATAAAGAAATAATAGCAACATTATACAAAATGTTTATTTGAAAAATTAAATATAATTTGCTAGTCATTTTTTTACAGCTTTTATGTTAAAAACAATGTTATAGGAATATTATAATTTGCGATCATCTGTATTTCCCAAGATTGTTTTCTCTCTGATGAATATTCAAAAATTAATAAAATAAAAATTAAAAATTACTGAAATTACAACTTAATCGTTCATTTCAGATACAACAAAAGTGCATTTTTTTTCTTCGAAATATTGTTCTACACGGATTCAGCATCTTCTGAGGTAGTCATTTGATAAAAATACATTAATTAACTAACGCCTGTATCTTAATTTTAAAGTTCAATATGTATTATGTTTCCCATTGTAAAAAAGCACATTACCCCAGTGAATTTTAATAAATAATGAAAAAAGAGTTTGATATTTGAATAGGTGGATATATTTTCTTCATGTTAAAGCATTTTCTTGACGAAAATTGAAAGGCATAAAAAATACCTCTAATGACAGTAAAATCAAAATTGATTTGGAAAATTCATCATTTAAGAAACAAAATCAAGTGCAAAATTTTACAATGATAATTTTAGTTTTTATTAATTAATCCTGAATTAATAGTGCATAATATTCGAATAATATATTATCTATAAAAAATGTTCACTTTCATGGAAACTTCTTAATAATATTCAAGTTTTGAATGGTTGAACATCGTTGCTTGCGTCCAGTAGGCAAGAGCAGGAGCAAAAAGCACTTCTAGAAGTTCTTTCCAAGTCCTTACAAACATAAAACCGGCCTTCTTAAGGAGGCCTGATGCTATTCAACAGGTCTTCTTATATCGCTTGCGTTAAAAGGCCTTCTAAGACCGCTTGCCATAAAAAAAACTTACAAAAATACATGAAGAAAGACTTTCATGTATCACTTCCACGAGAATCCCTTCTTAACTGCATTCTATCAGCAGGCCTTCTTACATCACTTCATATTAAGAGGTTTTTCTAACTCGCTTCAAACGTATGTATGTACTTTCATTTTTATATAAAATGAAAATCGATATGTGGATATATCACCTTATTCAAAAATTGATATTGATCGTGACTCTTTCAATACCTTACATTTTGTTTCGGATACGGGATATCGTAAATACCCTTTAATATTTGAGTGCCAAGCAAATTTTAGTTATCATAAAATCCGAATAAACTAATTGAGAATTGTTAAAAGAAACAAATCATGGGGAAAAAAATTGAGAGTACATTTTATGGCTTCCAGTTTAGGCTAGGTCAAATGGAGTGGTATCGATAAGTTACAAAAAGTTGAAAAATGGCAAAGAGCCTGAATTGATATCGAAAGTCTATACATTCAATGCTTGCAAATTGAATAAAAATATCATTTCACAAAATTTTGTCAAATCAGAATTATACTTTACATCACACATATTAGACTAAGAGTCAGCGCTGCCAGGCATATGCACGTGATAGTAAAACGGCTGTAGTTTTGTGTGTGTGTGTGTGTGCATTTTAAAGAGCAATTCGAAGTCAACTGTGGTTTTTTCATCAATGAATCATATAGAATTCCATAGAATTTCAGAAAGTTCGCACGCTCTTTCGGACAAAGTCATTAAAATGCCTCTGTAATTTTGAAATGCTCCGAATTAGAGATTGTCTCTTAAAAGTTGCTAACATGCTAACGGTTGCATGACATTATCAGCATATGCAAGTCATCAGTGATATTTGAGACATTTTTTCGAAAACCTCATGCATGACGTCGAACAAATGTCGCCTATGATTTAACATTGTCACTATTTGTTATCGGTGAATTATTTGCTTATCAATAAGATTTTTACTTTAAAATTGATAGTTTAGGGGAAAATTTTATATGAGGTGAAGTTTTGATCAAAAGTATGTAAAACATATTAATTATGTAAAGTAGAGGTCAATGAACTAGTAAATTACTACCACAACAGTAAAGAATTTATTACATCAAAGTATGAGAGCCACCCTGATTTGCTTAAATATGTAACTGAAGACAAAAAAGGTTTGTTACAAAATGATTTTTACATGCGAATATTAATAAAGAATTCTTTTTTACAACTTAAACAAAGAATCTAAAGAAATATATTTATCACGAGAAAAACCGGCCTTTTTGTGACAAATTAAAATAAAATAAAAAAATCATAAACATAAGACCTAAACAAGGTATGAGTACCTACAGGAAATTCTTGTGTGGTTTCCATTTGCATGTAATGCGTAATATGAATTTAATACGAATAAAAGTTAAGAGTATAAAATATGTAAAATTAACCCTTGTTTTTAAGTAAATTATAGCAAACTACAACATGCTATCATTTTGAATATTCATACTGACGTTGGCTTTAATTTCAGTTTCGTTTAGATAATAATTACAAATATTCGTGTTACGCTTTATAATTTCCATTTTTCAGTTTTACTTTATTCGATACATCTGAATTCTTTCGTATTTATTAGTAATTTTCAGTTATTTACCAAAACAAAAAATTGGAATTAAAACAAGAGATGAAAAATACCTGTTGCTGCCAGGGCAGCCGAGGGCATTTTTTTTACTACATTGTATGTACCTACATATAATATTACAGCCTTCTTCATTGAAGCGTTTTATTATGGTCAATATTGAATTCGAAATTTGAGCTTCCGGTGAAGTGTTAGATACTGCAACAGTAGCAACAAAAACTCATTCATATTAGCAGCTAATGTTGTGCAATTTATGGTAATTAATTAATAATTATTAACATTGCCTTAAGATATTAATTTAAATTTTTATTGGTCTAATTTTAACTACATATGTGTACCAGGTTTCAAAATTAATTTGAAAAAGTTTTTTATTATTTTCAGCCACTACAATTTTACGCAATTTTGCTGCAATCATTTGCAATGCAAACTTGTTTTTTGCCACGACCTAATGACCAGATTTTGCCTCCACATTTGACCATATAAAATTTTTATTAATTCATTTTTTTCATTTTATACGCTTGTCGGCTTAAGCTTTGCTTGAATTTGAAAAAAAAAAAAAATTGTCTGAGAATGAGTAATTTTCTGGTTCCATTGAAAGAAAAGAAATAAAAAACCAACAGCATAGCTGGCTTTAATTCATGCCAAAGCATCACTGAGAAAATTATTTTTGTCAAATTTCTTAACATTAAGTTAAACTGACAACCAGTCACTCAAAGCGATCATAAAGCAATTGATTTGTGAAATACTTTTTTTACTTCGTCGACTTAGTGGGTGAATTTAAATTATGTGGAGTAACATCTATTTAACAGTGGACAAAATAAATGTTGGTTCACCAAGGCAAGTATTATTCAATCATTGTAGATGACTTTCAAAGCTCCATCTATGAAATGTTAAGTTGATATGGTACTTAATTCCTAAACTGTGCTAAAAAAAACTGATCTTTCAAAGCATTTTAGGTTTTTTTGAAGTGAGATTTATTATGCTCTAGCATTAAATGTATTGGTGCAGAGTGATTGAATGCATTTTAAACTTTTTGTTATATGATGGGCAACATGTTCGACATTCTAAAGAATCGATACATAGCTCGGCGCATGCAATAAATCGATTAGAATAAGAAAATGGTAAAAACAGAAAGATACAATTTTTATTGATCGATTTAACATGCTTTCATTTATTCTTTAAAATGCGATTAGAAAATAGTTACAAATCTAAAATTAAGGCCTACTATATTTTCATAAAAGTACCACATATGGCACGTTAATGCTTGTTTATAATTCTGAGCATTTATAACTCAAATTTCCATCAATACATATATCAATAAAATTGGTGGTAAAAGGTAGTTAAGTTCAAAACAACACATATTTAAAACCGTACATGCTACTGACTTCGACTCGCTAGTGCTGGTTATAATGTACCATATAATACACCCATACATTTTGGAGCTTGCAAGTTTTCTACTAAAAATTACGTTTTCTTTAAGTTAATGTTTAGGTTTTTTTTTTCCCCCAAACTGATCAATCTCTCTACATAAAAGATTTTAAATTTTAATTACAAAGTACTTGACTTAATGTGCGTAGATAATGATTTGCAAATTAACCTTTAACTCAATAAAAAACGAAACTTTTTGTATTATGTAGTATTTTAAAAGTATCTCTAGTTTAGATTAAGCCACATGCCACAACATTTTTTTGCTGTTTAACCTCGATAATTGAGTTTTAATTAATTTACCTTAAAAAAGCGCCAATTATAATTAAAAATAATTTATTTTTGCAGCAAAAAAAAAAACTATTAAAAGAATCTCAAATAATGATATGATTCCTTTATTAAATTGCTTTTATTTGTTAGCTGTATAAAGTGTTAACAAATTTATCTAAGCACAAGGTTAATATACGATGACTTCATATTTTCCATTTTATTGTGCTTGCAATTGTTTCTGAGAAATAACCAAACATACGCGTATATATAGAGAAAGATTTATGAATTAACTTTCCAGTTGGAGTTATAAAGTTTGGTGCTTTTTATTATCCAATGCAATGCATTAAACAAAAGTGTGTACTTTTGTTTGCCACAGTTTTCTACTTTGCTTTTCACAATATTTTCATAACTTTTATGGTGTTTTTTTTTTAAAGAAATGTTCATAATTTTATTACATTCTTTTGTCAAAAATGTAACAAAAGCGTTTGTTTTAAAAAAAAATCATTGTTTAAATATTGTAATGAGTCTATTAACATCAACTGTCCAATTTTATACGAGTCGTAAAAACTTTCCCTCTTTTTTCCCATTTCTAATTTATGAATGAATTCCAAAGTCTTTAACTTGCACATCATTGTTTTTTGATTTTGTTTTAAGAAACGACTAAAAGTGTGTTAAATTCACTTTAATTTTATGACTCCTCATGAGGTCCCAAGAATTTAAATATATCATATCGTCTATGTAGAAAATAAATCTTAATTTTAATGTCATCAAGTTAAGCAGCTTTTAATATAAATTTTGTCATTAAAAATTCAATAAAAAAAATGCAGAGAAGAGCGTTCTAAATGATGGAAAAATAGTACTAAGTCTACTACTAAAAGAGCTGACATTTTTTTTAATATCCCGAAATCCTGCTGTGATGGACCAATTTTGTGCAAAAATTTTATTATATCCTTAGTTGCAGAACTAAACCAAAACTAGATAAGATTTCATTAAAGTGTTAATTAAACTCACTAGCTCTGAATCTTAGTGATTCGCAATAATTCTAAATAAAAATAAATTTTATTACAAAAAAAAAATAACCAACTATTTACAATAATAAAAAAATAAAAAGTGCAACAAAACAAAAACAAAAAACGTGAAATTAAATTGTAATTTGAATACAAACTTTTTCAAATAGCTGTAGTCAAACGGCATAAATCCGAAGCTATCATCATCCATATAGGAACAAGTTTTTGTCCTACGCAGACTTGAAATTGAAATTTTTCCAATTAAAAGATTGTTAGCAGCATATTATTTTGTAAATTTAAGCTCGTAGATTTAAAATTAACTATTAAACTATAAAAACTCTCATACTTGAATTGGAAAGTTATAACAGCGATAAAATTAATAAAATTTTCAAAGAACGAAAGGTTCAGAGTAAAGAGATAAGTTAGTGTTTTCCAGGAAAACACTTTCATAATCGTTCCTGATTGATTTGTATTTTTTCGGCCAAATATAATCGTCTTTTTGAAAACACATATGTATAAATTTTTTCGATCAAAAATAACTGTTTTAAGTGATTTATAATTTCTGATTTTTATGGTTTTTAAATCTCAAATTATGGAATCGGTAGTTTGAAAAAGGCAGCAGAGATCACAAAATTGATTTTAATTTTTTGACGTCAAACGTAACATGGGAGTAATCTAACAATGTGAGTTGAAAAAGACATCCATAAACCAGCTACTTCAAGATTATAATGAGCTCTGAAAATACTGTGAATGTGAGAAGGAAACGAATACGGTCCATGTTGCTTTTCTATTCTTATGCAGTTGATATTAAAAATTTGCTCGGCTTCAACTTTTTTCTATTTAAGCTTTTGAAATAAATATCATGACAATATTTTTCCATGAAAAATTGTGAGAACACAATAAAAATCAGTTTTGTTTTGAGTCTTGTAGTTAAAAATGCTTCCAAACCACACAAAAGACAAAAATATATACTTATGTAGGTATATTTCACTAGCTTTAAGCCAGAAAATTTTTTTTTTTTTGGGGAATTTGTCAATGAAAAATGGTGAATGTAAAAAAACCGAACGATTAGCTAGGATTTCATTCTCGGCGTTTTTTAATATTAGACCGTTCAAGAAACGATTCTCACAAGCCGAATCTTTCGTAAGCGTAGGTAAACTTTATTCGCGTTCAAGAGAACAGTGCAGATTTATTTTCAGCGCCTTTCAGCTAACCCTAATATTTAGATCTCATTAAAGTCTTTTACTTTATTTTCCTGTAGTCAAAAATACAGCATAAGGAGTTGAAGAAAACTCGAAAAAATTTTATTTATTATTTTTTTAATTTTTTATAGTAAAAAATTTTTAGTCACTAAATAGCCTTTTTCAAAATAATATTAAATTTGTGTTAAAGTGACTTTTCCATTCATATATACAGCATTAGGATTGATGTTTAAACATTATAGAAATTTGTGTTTTTTTTTTGTATATTCTACCACGCTTATTTCAAAATATATATCAGACATGATAGGAAAAAATTATTACGAAATTTGGATTGAACGTTAATTATGAAACAAATATTGAAAAAATTTATGATTCAAAAAAATTCAAATACTCCGAACATAACGCAAAGTAAAAAAGTCTAAGAAAAAAGGTTACAAAGGTTAATTGCTCATTTTGTTTCCTTTTTGGATACATTTTTTTGCACTATATTTTTGAAAAGGTCAGATTTTAGCTGCGAACATTAGCAGACATTACTGCCACGTTTAGAGCAATTTTACCGAAATATTCAAAAAGCAGCTTAAAAATCATACTTGAGTAAGATCTCGGGCACATCTTTCGAAAAAAAACACAAATATTTACATTAATCTGGAAGAATGCTAAAAAGCATATTCGACAGCAGAAACGTATTTGGGCACCACTTTGGCCCGCTTTGAGCCTATTTTCGAAATATTGTTTCGTTGAAGTAAAAA
Source organism: Meiosimyza platycephala (assembly GCA_963662105.1). NCBI lineage: Eukaryota > Metazoa > Arthropoda > Insecta > Diptera > Lauxaniidae > Meiosimyza > Meiosimyza platycephala. Next base: position 98,778,443 of record OY759208.1, on the reverse strand, counting down.
AATTGAAAATAAGTTTATGACGTCATCATAATTCTTACAATGCTTCAAAAATTAAAAGAAATACTTAAAATATATGAAACAATAATGTGTTTTTATTGAGCCTGCCGTCGTGCCTTAGGATGTTCAAAATACATTTTCGACATTTACAGATAGATTGGTATGTTTTTCTTTTAATGGGCTTTACCTAAAGCTTTCAGGAGCCTGGAGTGCTACTGGTAACATTCAAAATTTATTTGGGATATTTTCCTATTAAGTAGTGAAAAACATATTTGGTAGAATATATCGAAGAAAAAACGAACGAACGAAAATAATGGTAGTATTAAAAGACGGTTATTTTAGACACAAAATAAATGCAAAATGATATTTTTTTATAAAAAAATAACGTTATTTTCGAACTAAAGAATAAAAATTATACAATTTTAATAATACAAATTCTATCGTATATAAAAAAAACTTTTGTCTGAATTTAAATTTCATCATTTGCTTAATTTTGATTTGTTGACTACCCGTCCATGGGCTTTCCAGAACAGTTCTTTATATTTAAAATTTAAAACTTTTGTTTTCGCAAACCGGCTAAAATTTTTTGCTTATTCACTTTACATTTTGTTGACATAATAAAACCACACAAAAGGATAGCAAACATGTCAAGACGGAAAATATTTTATCTGTGTGATTAACAAAAGCTTTTTGTTGCAGCCTGTAGTTTGTCAACATCTTATGTACGTTTCATTGATAACAACTAATGAAGCACTGATAAGCAGTAGATAAAATATCAGCATTTAAAAAGGAAAACAAATTCAAATTTTTTTTAATTTTTAATTTTTTTGCAAATATTTTTATTAAATTTTTACTTTCTCAATTATTATTGTTTTTTTTTTTTTTTGTAAATTGTTTGACTCTATTGTTGCGTATACAGCAAATATTTCAAAAAAGAAATCTAATAAAAGCAATAAACATTTAATGATTACGCTGTTAAGCTTCAACAAGGGATTATTTAGACAGAGTGCGAAAAAAAATGTTAACAATTTTTTTTTTTTTTTTGGTTTAATTTTACGCTGTAGATACAATTATTTAGTACGAGCGTTTTTTGTTTGTTTTGTTAAATTAATTCATACTTTGCTTGTCGCTTTCTTTGCGGCGGTGTGTATCGTGTATCCATGCGGTGGCGGAGGTGAAGCTGCTGGTGTTAAGAAGCGATGTAACGGCAGCTTTCTAAATTTTGCACAATTTTTTTTTTTTTATTTTTTGTCTGAGATTATTTGAATTTTTTAGATCCTTGTTTTAAAATATTTTTTGACTTCTATCTATACAAATTGTTAAAATTTTTATTTTTGTATTTTTTTAGAGATATTCGAGGCACTATTTTCCGGATACATTAATTTTTAAAACACTTTACAGCCAGCATAAGCATTAATTTTATCATAATAAAATATATGTACTAGTAAACAGAGTTCATATTTTTAAAGTTTAGCCAGCCATTTTTCGTATTTATTCTTAAAAAGTATGTGCTATTAGTTTTTTGCATATTGTTATAATTCTGCTAGTACCAAATGCATATTTTTGACCTAGGGCATCTCACAATAAGAATAAATTGTTAAGCTTATTTCTTTTAATCGTAGCAGAATTAAAGACTAGAAATGAGTCAAAAGTTAGAACAAATTTTAATAAGTTTTCTTCACTTTAGCAGTCCATATCCTTTTTTTCAATAAGGTACTTCCATTTCAAGAGATTTTGCAATTGAGTATGTAAAGACAAATAATTTTAAGACCTTAGTGCATCGAAATCGTCAGCCTCATTGTGGAAAGTATGTAAATACAACTAACAGTGACAAAAATAGGCGACCCACTGCATATGCATACATATGTAAGCAACATATTTAAAATCAAACATAAAATCAACAAACAGTTTCAATCAAATGTTCCTCCATTTTTATACTCTACACTCAAATTAGGGTATATTTACTTTGTCATTATATTTGTAACGCGTAGCAGGCAGCATGGTAGTTATAGAAAAATACAGCCTACACCTTGAAGCATAGCTTGTGGGTTTGAAAATTGGCAAAATCGGTTAACGCAAACGCCTATCACTCATACAAATGTTATTTAAAACGCTATATTGATAGAGTTATTTGATGTAGTGTAACCGAATTTCTTACAAATACTAGCTCCGGACAACAAATTGAATAATTTCGAATAGAGGCCGTGGCACCTCCCATAGATGCAAAAACTGCAAAACGCTATACTGAAAATATTATTTGGGGCAATGACCCCAAAGTAAAGCTCTGGACAGGAACTCGGGTGTAGGTTCTGTAAATTTTTGCCTGACGGCAGATAAAACCTTTACTAGTTTTTATACAGAGTACGCTATCTGAATGTTAACAATTGAAATGTTGAATTCTCAACCGATCAGCGTCATCAAGCACTTCTTAGAGACGTCAATTCAGTATAATTTTTATCATGCATAAAATATACACTGAAAGAACTCATCAAAACATGAAAAGTAATCGCTCAGCTATCGCTTTGGTGTCGGAAGTTCCCGGAACGTGTGGTGTCGAATAATAACGATATTGACTGGCCACCAAGATCTCCGGAATTGACACCCCCGGACTTCTGTTTGTGAAAATTTTTGAAGAATAACGCTTACAACAACAAACCAAAGACCATAGACCAAAGGCAACATTCGAGCCAAAAAAAGTGAAAGAAAAAGTGATTACTTTTGACTCACCAATAACTATCTGAAATAAATTGTAAAAGGGTACATACAACTGAAATCCAATGAGAATTTTCAAATTTTTTCAATATTTTCATTGACCAGATTAAGATGGCATACCATTTTCAAAATTTTTTAAAGATTCTGAGAGAAAATAAGAAGATCTATTAGAATCAAATGAAAAAAAATGAATTATTTTGGTAAAAATGGAAATGGCCATTTTTGGAAAAAAAAAATTAGCGGTTTTTGGATTTTTGACACCTAAATTTGAAATGCGCATAACTCGTAAAAAATGTTTTTCAATGAAATCGGAGGAATACGTGTCCTTTTATTTCCTTTGATATTTTATCGGCAACCAATTCCGCAACTTGAAGTCAGTCAGCCTGCATGATTTAAAATGAATTCGGTCCACATATTTTTCAAATAATGCCTATGATTAACCTATTCTATTATATATTTAATGGAATTTAGTAGTTTTTTTAAATAAATTATGTTCAATTTAGAGATTATTTTGACGCAGCTAATTTCAAACGAAAAGTGGTCAGGTAGTGTAAAACATGCGGTCAATGTCAGCAAAAATCAAGTTGTGTCAAATAAAAAGAGTCAAATAATTTCAAACAAAAAGCTGATATCAGCGAAATCGCGATAATGCCAGTGTGAAAACTATTTTTAAAATCCTAACACAAAAATTGCTGTTAGCGTGAATCGCTCATTATACTCAAAATATCTACTATACCGAAGATAAAAATTTGAAATTCTTTCTTCAAATACCAAATAATTGCTAATATTTTATAACCTAATAATTGAGTTGTTTTTAAAGAAATAAAACACTTTTTGAAAAAATTCATTTCATTTTGGCTTGCAATGCCCCATATGTAAGCAGATAATAATTAATTTCATTTATAAAAAAATATAACAAATTAGTAACACTTTCGTATTTGGTTTTAATTTAATGCGGCGCCTTAATTGCAATCACTTTTCATTTTTTTTTTTGTTGTTTTTTGCTGTAACATTATATTTTTTTTTGTTTAACTTTTTAGTTTGTCTCTTTTTATCACTGCGCGCACTTTCAGCAGCTTTCAATTTTATTTCTCTGCAAAATTGCTAGTGTTGCTGCTGTTGGTGCATCTTGTAAATCGCTCTAATAACGGTCTTAAATGCACAAGCGGATAATCATCTATGAGATACAAATTATTGTTTATAAGCAGATAAGCGAGACATGAACAGCAGCGGCAACAACAACCACAACAATAACAAACAATAATTCAAACATTTTTCACAACGCGATTTGTTGAACAGCTGTTGACGTGCTCTACAACATTGGCGCTGATGACTGCACTCAGTCAGTCAGTCATTCGGATACAAAATGATGCTGCATTCGCGCGTTGCTTTAAGATACAAAATACTTGAGAGCGTCATTTGTTTGACAGTGAAAATTTAAATTTTGTTGTATTTTATTTTGTTGTTGTTGTTGTTGCGCTTGGTCTTATTGTTTAGGTTTCACATTTTTAATTCAATTTAATTGAATGCGTACGCGTAAGAAATTTTGCACGTTTTGAGGTCGAAATTGTGTACCAGCTGTGAAATACTTTCTTCTATAGGCTTAAAATTCAATTTATAGATTTGTTTTTTTTTTTTCATTTTAATTTATTTTTCTCTTAGTGGTAATTGGGATGTTGCCTTTTTTCACTTGCTGCTTTGGTGAATATTATTGTCAGTATCATATGAACGATGCCACTTTAATTTGATATTAAAATTAATTTTAATTCTTTTGCTATTTCTGTTTTATAGTTTGAGTTTTTGTTTAACTTTAACTAAATAATATTATATTCACTTAAAAATAACTATAAAAAAAGTAGGAAAATGCAGTTACACAATTAGTGTCTCAAAATAACACCTCGGAGCATAACGTTTACAATATACATATGTATGTACTACAAAAATTGTAGTACAAATTAAAAATTTTGTGTAATTTTACACACTTTTTAGTGTTTTTTATTTGGATTGCAAATTTAAATTTACACTTTTTTGTTGAATTTTTTGGTGTAAAAATTTCTTTCACGTCAAAAATTGTGTAACTTTAGGCGACAGAATTTGAACAAAAAATCCCCTTTGGATGTAAAACTGAATGAGTGTAGAAAAAATAAACATCCGCTGCTTGTAATGCAACGTGCATTATTTCAATTTAATTATAGATTTTTTCTATACAACAGCACAGTGGAAGAAATAAGCATAAACGTTTCTATAAGAAAAAGATTTAGTTTACATACATATTAGACCATATCCATCTTAAACCGCAAATATCTCAAAATTGACTTTGAAGTTTATAAGCGTACATGAGATTGTATTAATGTGAAAGCACAAAAATCGCTTACGATTGTGTTCAAAAAAGAGGTAAATTTTAAAAGATTTGAGCAAACTTCCGATAGATTTTATTGCATCAATTGAAGAGAACAGATATCGCAGTTGCAACTGATAATCTCAATTTGTATAGATTGCCTTTAATATTTAATATTAATAAGGATTTTGAACATGTTAATTATACGCATCTTCAGTCCATTTAAAAATGAAGTTGGCTCGAACTTTATTGTAATGTGTTTTTTCTTTTTTAATTTTAAGAAACTGACATTGCCTTAAGTTGCTAAAACTAACAAAATCATAGCTTAGTGTTTAGGATGAAAGTATATTACTCAATGAAATATTACAAAAACAAATCAAATAAGTTAAAAATTGTATAAAAATTTTTTATACTTTTTAACATCATATTTGATATTAAAATTGTAGTAAAAATTAAGCATTAAGAAGCTTTCAGTGATATTCACATTCTTTCGGAGATTTTTTTAAAGAAGTTTCTGTGGTTTTTGTGGGAGTTTTCTGTGGCAGCACCTTAAATTAGTCGAAAAACAATTTTTTGCTCATTTACTTTAAAACTAAGCTTCACATCGTCAAATATATGAAGTAACAATCAGTTAAATTCTTAAAAATTTAATTAATTTTGTCATAAATACCGCAATATTTGCACTTTAATATCAATAATTTTAAATTTTCGTTGATCTTATCGAAAAAAAAATAATTTTTCTCAAAAACGATGTTATTTAAAAAAAGTTTTTAAACATTTTATATAAAATGGATATGCAATGTGCAATTTTCGATAACAATCAAATTATGATTGATATTTCTATTACAGAATATTTTTTGAAAATAATTTTTGACCCTTTTTTCCTGAAGTTTTTGGTGCAATGTTTATAGTTTTCAATTTTTTCCAGAACTATTAGTTCTCTTGTGATATTAATTTCGAATTTCGTCTACACAGATATTTTGATTTGTGCAGTCACCACGGAAGAATGCCATTGGGTTTTTTTTCGTCGTATGTAGGCAACATTGACGTTTCAATATCGTAGAAGGAATTGATGTTAATAATAGTAATAGAGTTTAGCTATTAGAGCAGTCTTTTTTTTAGCTATTAAGCTAGAAACTTTACATCAAAAACGTTTATTAAGAAATAAGTTGCGCAAATGAAAAAATAAAATAAAGTAAGAAATCGGAACAACTGCTCAGAACATCTTTGAATTTTTATTCAACATCCACCGCTGGGGGTCTCCAGCACAGAAGTTTTCGTGCTGGAATTCTTTGAACGAGTTATTTTTCATTGATGATTTATGTAATTATACATCTAACCGTGGCTTTGGGGTTTGACCATATATAGTTTATTTTCATCATATAATAATATTGAAAAGAACATATGTATGTACATTAGGGTGATTCTTATTTTGTTTTTTGCGAAAATCAAATGCGACGCCACCCAAATCGGTTCGAAACAGGATAAAAACATTTAAAAAATTTGTTTAAAATTTTTATCTTTAACCCTTACTCGGTCTATTTCAAAATGAAATTTGACTTAAGTGAAAATCAAATACGAGCCCTCCCAATCACTCCGAAACAAGATATAAAATTTAAAAAGTTTATTTAAAATTTTTATCTTTAACCCTTACTGACCCTATTTCAATGTGAAATTTGACTCAAGCGAAAATCAAATGCGACGCTGTCCCAATCGGTTCGAAACAAGATAAACAAATTCAAAAAAATTATTCAAAATGTTTATCTTTAACCCTAACCGACCCTAATTGAATCTGAAATTTGATTTAAAAAAAATCAAATGCGACGCCCTCCCAATCGGTTCGAAATAAAATAAACAAATTTAAAAAATTTATTTAAAATTTTTATCTTTATCTTTCACTTAAGTGAAAATCAAATACGAACCCTAAAATAGCCACCGCAATAAATTATATATCAAATTAAAGTAGTTATCGAGCAGAGGGTACTGAAATTATCAGCTGCGAGCACTGATCAACTACCAAAGCCTTGCCATAGCGAGGAGAATTACTTTCATATGACATTAATATATATAAGATCTATTTAAGAGTAATAGTGATTTTTAGAAAAGCAATATCCGTAACTTCACATGACTATATCTCGAAAACTAGATCCGTACGATATTTTTTTGAATATATTCTTTCTTAAAATTAAAAGCCACTTGAGAAAAGTTAGTTTAAAGATAAAAATTTTAAATAAATTTTTTAAATTTGTTTATCCTGTTTCGAACCGAGTGGGAGGGCGTCGCATTTGATTTTTGTTTAAATCAAATTTCACATTGAAAAAGGGTCAGTAAGGGTTAAAGATAAAAATTTTAAATTTTTTTATCTTGTTTCAAAGCGATTGGCAGGGCTTGTATTTGATTTTCACTTAACTCAAATGTCATTTTGAAATAGGCCGAGTAAGGGTTAAAGATAAAAATTTTAAATAAATTTTTTAAATGTTTTTATCCTGTTTTGAACCGATTGGGGGGCGTCCCCAATTTTTTTTTCTTAAGGATCACCCGAATGTACATATATGTACATACATATGTACCTACAATTTAAAAAAAAAATTTAATTGAAAGCTTTTTAGAGCGCTTTAAAAAAAAAAACTTCATTAATTATTCTACACATATTTATATTATAGACTTGCTCATATGGCACTCAGTGCCATAGCTTATTTTTAACATCAAATTCGATTTTAGAGCATCAAAACGCGAGTAGATAAAATATTGTAATTAAATAGCAACTTTTTATGGGACTGTTTGATTTATTTACTTAAAAAATTTTCTTTTTTCTTAGATTATTTTGTTCGATTTTAATTCTGTTTATTAGATATTTTTTTTTTGATTTTTTATTTTTTTTAAATGTTTGTTTATTTTAACATTCAGATTTATCAAAAAGTTTTTTTTTTTCAATATTTTAAAAATAATTTTTTTTCACTTTGTATTTGTTTTTTTTTTTCAATCTTATATTAGAAAATTTAATTTAATTTAAAATGCAAAACCGCAAAAACTCAACAGAGTAAAACTTTCATTCATGCGGCGCTCGCGTAGTTGCGGCATCACGTGCGTTTTTTCGAATCAATTATTTGTATTATTTTTTGTGTGTTTGGTTGTTGTTGTTGTTTTTCACAAATGTGTTAATTTTTTTGTGTTTACGCAAAAAATGCATTATATATAATTTCGACGTTACGTAGGTCCGATTATTGCTGTAGCTGTTATGCGCGTATTTAAGCTGCTGACCAGCAATCATTAAACCATGACCTAAACTCAGTATGTGAGCTTATAACATAAATATACAAACAATAGCAGCAATATCAAAAACAGTAGCCATATTTCACATTCCAGAAAAGCAGCAGTAAAAAATAAACAAAGGCCTTAGAATTTAAAAAAAAAATTGTTTTTATTTTTCTTACGAAATAAATTCTAGTACGCTTTCGTTGCTTTAGCTACTATAACGTAATATGTCAAAGTGAATTTCCGTTATGAATATTTTTGAAAAACTAAATTACAAAAATAAACTTTAATTCATAACATAATAATATACATTTTTGCAATTTATTGAAATCACTGCTATAAATTTTCGTTACATTCACACTGGACATTCATCGAAATTTGTCAGCATTGAAAAGAAGTTACCACGTACTTTTCTCACTATTCACGATATTTTTTTAGATTTTTTTTTAAATTTTTTTCAGCTAGTAACACAAACATTAATCTGCACCCGTCTAAAAATTAGCGTAGTCGCACGCCAGCATCTATGTATTAAAAGATACAACCGCACGCGTTTGCCGTAGATTCAAAACTGTTAGCAACTTTAATGAATATGGCTAAAATGGTGTGTTAGTACGGCAGCTTTTGCATGAAGGTTCGATGTTGCGGTTCGCAAGCTCGAGTGCAAATGTGTTCGAAGAACATACACACAAAGCTTATTACAAAAATATATGTACATATATGTATGGGACATTATTTGTTTAAACGAAAGGATCTAAGTTTTGAGGTCACCGATTATTTTGAAATTTTGATATGTTATTCTGTACGAATTAATAAAATACCCTACACTCAGTGTATAAACATCACTTTGTCTTTCCGTTTGTAACGCATAAAAGGAGATGTGGCAGATATAGAAAAGTATAAATTATTGATCAGCGTCACCACCTGAGTCGATTTAGCTATGTTCGTCTGTCACCAAACCCAAGCAAAGTTTGTGAATGAAATTCGGAACAGAGGCCACACCTTTAAAAAGAGTACTTGGTATTGAAAATAAGCGAAATCTGATAATGATTACCGCTGATACAATAAGACATTTAAAACACTATGTTGAGAGAGTTATTGGATGCTGTGTAACCAACTATATACATAGCTCACAAATGATACGAATAACTTAGACAACCTCTGTATAAAAAGTTGGAATTTTTTGACAAGAGGGCGTGGCACCTCCCATGCAAGCAAACACTTAAAAACGCTATACTAAGAGTATTATTTAAGGTAATGGAATCAAACTTTACACAAACAGTACGAATGATTGAGAAAAATCTCTGAAAAAGAGCTAGACAAATTTCTACAGTGGACGTGGCATCCTCAATAGAAATAACAACTTTAAAATGTCCGAGAGAATGATACCAAATTGCATCCAAATACAAGAAATGGTTCGGTCTAGCATCTGACAAAAGTTGGTGAATTTCGAAAAGAAGGCGTGGCACCTTCTACACATGCATAAGCAGAGCTATAAGTAAATGTAATCAAATTCTAAAACTTTGACACTAAAAGCGCTATCTACTTGAAAACTCTTTGAATTACAGAAAAAGCCGTATCAATGCATAACCTAAACAACACCATTGGCGTAGCGTACAATTTAGTTATGCTTTTCACGCTCATTTCTTCTCAAATCAGAACCAAATTGACTGACAATAAACTTGGGCAGCCAAATTTAGTCTACAACGCTCTGTCAAGATTTAATATGGAATTGAATTTGCGGTAGCGCCAGTGTTATTTTGGTAGACTTAACAAAATCAGTGGACATGAAAGCATTTTGACAGAAAATTAACACCAACTCTCTTGTTTATGTATGGCACTTAAGCTTTTTTGTTTGCCTGATTTAAGAAATTTGAGAAAAAAAAGAACACACTGAAAAAAACTTTTTGAACATTTTTTAGTCGAATTATTATGATTTAAAAAAAAAACTGTCTTAAATCTGTCAAATTACAAAAATTTTGATATCCACGTCAAAATGAAACGATTTTTCCGTATGTACTTCATTTGAAAGATGTACTTTAGCATTTTAAATTTTGTGAAGAATATAAAGCTATAAGTTCTATATCGGAGGACCAATAAGACGAAATGTGTTATTTTTTCAGGACCCCCTTAGTTAGGGATTTTTCTATCATTAACCCTGCATTACTGACGCCTTTTTCGTAACGCATTACTGACGTGGGTGTAATCCACCCATATTTTAAAATAAGTATATATCTAAAAGTTGTTTCTTAAATCATAAAATTTTATTTTTATAAGTAAAAACACTTATTTTACTATGTAATTCAAAAGTTTCATTTTTTCATTTAGATCATTTCAGTTAAAAAAAAAATTAAATGATATAACTGAATTTTCATGTTTAATAGAGAGGTACGTAAAAATCGATTTTACTTGAAAAATTTGCACCGAAAGACACCCAGGCACTTTTTTTTAAGTAAAGAGGTTTTCCATTTTTATCAATTAAATACTGCTAAAACTAGTCTTAAAACATGTGAAATTATACAAATTTAGCATAAATTTGGGGAAGAAGTTTATTGCACTTGGTTACTACAAAAATTTTGGCTGATATTGGAACGTGTGGGTGGATTCCACCCTGCATTAGTAATGCAGGGTTAAAATATATGTATGTATATGTTTTTGAAAATATTTTTGAGTACATTATTGGTTGAAAAAGTATTCTGGCTGTTAATCCTGCTGGATAAGCTCTACAGGTGGAAGTTGTCAAAAAAATATATATTTTTCAAGGTGTTATACCAAAAACAAACACTTTAAATATAGAACTCATAACTTTGTGTCGTTAATAAAAGTTGTAACAAAAATTAATTTTCATTTGAGGTACATACATATTTTCAAAAAAAAAGTCAAAGAGAAAAACGGAGTTTTTTTCAGTGCATTCTATTTTTTCCGAAATATCATAAAAAGCAACATAGATTTTAAAAAAGATTTAACTATGGAGATTTTTTTTCAATTTACAAGTCTGAGGTCCTGTTTTGGAATTTTCATGTAATCTAATTGCTAGCAATGATGTTTAAATTTTCTCTATTATAATATTATTTGAATTTTGAATCCTTGTTATTTTTAAATAATAATATAGTCTTAAGTTTTTCTTATTTTTTTTTTCTTTCTTTCATGATTTAAATTTTATTTAACAAATGCATTAGTTGGTTATCGGGTACTGCAATTATAAAATCTATATCTTGTGGTACTAGAGTTTAATTAATCAAATACATAAATACAATGAAAATAAGTTGTGCTTCACAACATTGAAAACTTCCCGAAAATGCAAAGATACTAAAGATAACATAACAGAATACTTTGTAAAAAAAGTAAAATAGTCGCTCTGAGCTTTCAGTAACATAGACTCCTTTAAATAACGTGCCAATATTATGTCTTTTCAATATTTTTGAATTTTGTGAAGTTAATTGTAAAAACAATGATGTAAGAGAGATAATGATAGATGCAAAATGCCAGTTGACCAAACTGCTTATGATTTCCCTTTCAATGCGGAAATCAAAAGCTTCTCCCCACGTAACTTTTTTAGAGAAAACCTCAAAAATGTTAAGTCATTATTGTGCAAGTTGTCGTTAATTGTCTCTATAATCATAGCTGTCAATATACAAGAATGACACTTCGCTTTAGCAGCATAAATATTGTGCCACACAGTAAATTATATTTTTTGAAGAAAGAAACAGAGATAAATATAAAGATAAATATAAATAAATAGAGATGAATAGATATCGATCATTCTCCAAATACTTAACTTTACACTTCGCTTTTTTTGAACATTTTTAAAACGAAATATTTCAAAAACTATGGGAAACAGAATAAAAAAACATAACATTATTTTTGTTTAAAAATTCTTAAAAAAAAATAAAAACCTTTTTGTAAATTTGTTTAAACCTGAATTTTTTAATTAGAAAAATGTTTCTCAAAATATCTTCGATATAACATCTTTTTGTGTTTTTTTTTTTTTGATTTTTTATATATTTTTCTTCAATCAATCCTAAAAATGTATCTGCTTTCAAATCGAAATTCCCGACATAGCTTTGGAAAATATAAATATTTTACTGAAAGCGCGCACCATAGTAACATACAATTTTTCTCGTTTAGTTATAGTAGATCTATGATGATCACTCATACGATCTGTTGTGCGTAATTATTTCACAGGAAAAAAAATAATTTCTATGTGAATATATTGCGCGCATTCAATAGAAAATTCTTACGCAACTGAACAGTCAAATTTTTGAAAGAAATGCTCCTCAGAAAACTAACAGGATTTTCGCCTGATTCTTCCTTGGCTGTCTGATGTTTGTTCAAGCGCTAGCCGTGCCAATGAGGGTTTCGAAGCAGGCATCGAAATTTAAGAGTGCTAGGGGTGAAGTATATGCAGCATAGTAATTAATCAATAATTTACGGCTATCACTCTCTTATACAGCCGCCATGTAGAGCTGTAGACACTCTCTTACGTAAGACTTAGTCCCAACCCGTAAGTACATCTCAACCACAGCTAAATTGTGGGGAATTCAGCGGGGCCGACTATTTTATCATGAATAAATCATGCGGTCGCCTTAATGCGTTTTTATGTCAAATGTGATCGATTGATTAAATATTTTTTCTGTCAAAATAGCATTACTGTCAAAATTAGGAATTATAAAGAAATAGTACACCTTCGTGATTAAGGGGTATCGTGTCATACATTGCATCAAGAAGCCTAGTACTACTAGTGGATTGTGATGCCCCTTTGCGTTGCTCCCAGAACCGATAAGCTTTTTAACTACAACCTGTTTGCGAATTCTAGTGTTTCACAATATTGGCTCAACAGTTTGGAAAGCTTTCCAGAATGCTAAGACTTTCATACCAGGTATTTTTATAATGGAACTTACAGCCAATATTTGTTATTTGATCTGAGGGGTATAAAAGAAGGGGTATGAAAAAAACCATTCGGAAGTGAATTGAGTGAAATATGACGGTGACATTTTTAAACTTTTTACAATATTTTATGAATATATGAAAATTTATTTGACTCCTTAATCGACCTATAAAAAATTAAGTATGTACTCAAATTTTTGAACATGTCGAGAATCTGCAAAGCCATGCGCATAGTTACAATAAATAGTTCGCCGACTCAATGCTACTGTGACGTCCTTCATCAGAACTGCTATAAATACTTTAAATCTTATACTTTGAATTGAATGCGCATTTGTTAATTAGGGTGTATCGAGTTTAAGGAAAAAAAAGTTGAAGTGTTACCTCTTATTTTGAGAACTTGTTTTGAGTGTTTTAGCGCCCAAAATGTTTTTTCTATTTAATCGTAACTTGCAGAGACTGTCATAATCAATTTTTCATCACTACTTTCTTCTATGATATCCGAACGTTATTTATTCATTTGTATCTTGACGGGCAGTACATTTTGCTTTCACGTTTTTTTGACCTGTAATGTCGCCTTCTACTACCTTACCTTTCATTGGTACTCTCAAATTTTCCAATTTTTCATGAAATGTAACATCCCAAGAAGCCATATAATTTTTATGATGGAACAATTTGGTTACTTCATAAACAAAATAAAAAATAAAATGGATCAGCAGAGACTCAGTTCAGTTAGCCCATTAACTTTTTCTAATGCAAAAACACATTTTAATATTGCATTACATATGGGTTAAAGAGGCCATGTCAGAGCACCTTGTCAAAGCAATAAAAATTTTATTTGAATTCTGTTATAAAATGAAAATATTTCTAAAGACTTTTGAAGTATGCTTTAATGCAATAATTTATCAGCGCTCGCAGAGGGAGTCTTGCGCTTTACCAACGAATAATTCACACCCAGAAGCTGCACAACTCTTGCACTTTTCCTTCTCTCTTTTCTTTCGTTGAACATAAAAATGCAAATTACCGGCTTCCTCATGCTGCAATTGCGCACATTCCAAAGTTTAACATGGGGCAAACCTTTGGAACAACTTCGTCATTTGGCTGCATTTTTTTTTTTTATTGTTGTCGTTGCTTTCGTACAATTTTGCTTCTTTTCACCTACTTTCCGGCAACAGCAGCGACAACAAAAAACATACAATTTCATTGCTATATAAATTCAATACATCAGTTGCAGTTGGTGCTATTAAGCATTAACATAGACATCAACAGCATTTTTCATTTTAAGTGCAACAACAAAAAGTTTTCTTTTGCAATTGTTATCTGTTTGTCTGCCAACATTCGCTTGTAATTTGCATTTGGTGCGCTTCATCGTCTCATTTAATTACGAATTTGTGCCTTTTTTCCCTACTTTCCTGTCTGTATATAAATTTTTAACATAAGAAAAATCTGCCTGGTATAAAAAGAAGTAAAGAAAAATGTTAAGAATCGCGTCGTATTATTCGAAAGCAACATGTTGCAGTTGACTTGCAACATGTTGTCATGAGCAAAGTTTGCTTTTAAGTATGAACTGTTGTAATTTATTTACATTTTATTTTTCCTCAATGGAAAAGAACATTTTGTTACACTTTTATTTTTGTTGTAAGTTTATTGTTGTTGTTATTGTTTTCAATATCCATAGAATCACGTGCCAAAATATTAGAAATCACGTTTTATTGCAGCATAACAAAAATTCTCAAATGATGTGAGTTTCTTTTTGCTGAGCATCATTATGCGGTATTCTGCTGTAGTTTATAGTCTTAGTTGTTAAAAAAAAAAAAATTGTTGAGAAAAAAAAATTAATTTTAATTAAAGTTTTGTATTATTCATATTGTATCAATCAGCTCTTATTGAAAAGACAATGTCAAGATTTACAATGTGCTGGGTGTGGTTTGCATCATTTTTTTTTGGGTATCTGCTTCTTCTGAACCAGTAAATACTGGCCCAGAAGGATAAGAAGGATACATATTTATTAATAGAAGTAATTTGTATCAAAAGTTGCTGAAAAGTTAAGATGAAATAGTAAATTTTTTTAATTTTAGAGCTTCAAAATCTCCGAGTCTTTCAACAGCATACAAAGCGTCATAAAACTTATCTTAATAAGCTCATTAGAGTGGTTCTTAAAAACTTTTTTTTCTAATTTAAAAGCAAGTGCTCTCTATAAGCTTTACAAAAAAAATCAGAGAAATTTATTGCAAAATTTGAGGTTTGTAACTTTTGCAAATGTAAAGGGATTGACAATTTAAAACGGTTTAAATTATTAAAATTAAAACTAAAAAAGTGTTTAAGTTAAAACATTGCATATTTTAATACACTATACATATATATTGTCATTAGAACCAAAGCTATGTGCAAAATGTTAACCTGGATAACGAGAAGTGGGTCAAATGTACTAAATTTGACCTACAAAGAAACTCGAATGTAAAAAAAAATTCAAAACAAAAAAAAACAGCGCTGGATTAAGATTTTGCAGGGTCCTGGTTTAAAAACCGACAAAGGGTCTAATCAAGTAAAAAATTACATTGGTGTGGAGAAAAGTCAATCCAAGGATTTTTTCCCTAATAACCGTTTGCTATTGAAAATCAAATCAGAAAATCATCGAATTGAAGACGGCGGGCGATGTTTCAAAAGGCTTTTGTGTGGCTTTTGGTGTGCCAAAAAAAGATCCTATTTTCCGATTCCACAAAACAAGATGCGGAACCTTGGAGATCAAAGTCTGAGGACACATGCGGTCTAGTGCGGCACATCAGCTCTAGAAAATGCATAACGTCCCATTTTGACCAGATTTGTCCATTTATATTGCAAGTTGACCCTTGGATTCATTTTTTGTTAACATTTTTTATCATGTCTTCTATAAGCAGTAACTTGCAGGTAGCAAGTGGCATGCCAACCGTTGTTCAATGTTCCTTTACCCACGCACCCAGATGAGATGAATGTTAAAATGCAGAGCCATGTCATTAAGAGATGAGCGGTATTTTTGGGCCATTAGTGAGTTTAGGAAGACTTATTCTAGAGACTTGATAGTAGCCTGGCTAACTAAATAAATGTTTATATCCTATTTGGATGCGACATTTATCTTCTGACAGGATGCTACTTCTTCTATCGCTGTAACCTCTACCTGAAAAACGCTACAATAATCTTGTAACCTCGCAGCAGTTCTTACCTTCAGTTCCTTAGGGTAAATACCATACATCAACTCATTATTTAGCTTAAAGCTAAATACTCTCTTCCAGTCATCCCTAGATGAAACGTGAGTTACATAATCCTTCTTAAATTAGAATACTGGAACAGTATAGTCCAAATATTAGGGTACAGAACTCAAGCTATGAGGTATAGTTGACTGTCCTGTTTTCACATCGGACCAGCAAACAGTCTTCTTGAGTCTAATGGCAACAAAAGCTGACATCTGTTTACCGAACAGGTCAAGGGGAACGAGATGAAATAGGACCTCCAGAGCACCACTGATGCATATGGAAGCAGCAGTGACCTTGTCTAAGACAGGCCACCACACCATAATGCCATATAAAAGAATCGGTCGAATGACCGCTGTGTAAAGCCAGTGAATAATACGATGTAATAACATCCATCTTATACATCTTAAATTAATTTTCCAACTTAATTTCCTATCTTATCCTATCCTATCTATCCTACTTCATAATCAAAATTGTATAGCAGAAAAATACATCGATTTTTGAAAACAAAATACTTCGTGCTAAAGATTCCATTGAGTTATGATGCTTTGAAGTTGGTGACTTGACTAAAATTCATTGTGTTATGCTGCTTTTTATGAAGAAATACGAACTTCAGAGCATAAATCTTATCATACAAAGGTTTTTTTTAACTAAAATCGATAAGTCTCTATAATTCCAATCATGAAGTTTTTTGTTTATTTAAAAAATACTTTTTGAGTAAGTGCAAATTTTGTCACATAGGATCAAGCATTATTTTAATCAAGTAACTTATAGTTGATTTATTTTCAGCGATAAAACAATCTTTGGACTGCTAAGTTTCAGCTATTTATATTTCATTTTAAGTTGGGAAATACATTTTGTCCAAGTAAGCACAATTTGGCTCCAATGTGCGTTCTGGTTTGCTAACTGACAGCATTGTATTCTGTCGATCGTAAACTAAATAGGCAGTAATGAAAGTTCACAAATGAGTTAATACCTTCTGGACTATATTGAACCAACTAAAAAGGAATATACTTCAAACTCCGCATTCCTAAATTATGAGTCAAACCCGAAAACCACGAGCTAAGAATTGACAAAGTACAGCTTAGTATAACGAAAAAAACTGCGGGCAAGAGATTTACCTTGAAACTCTAAGCATTAAAGATAGTTTTGATATAATAATATTCAGTAGACGAGAGATTAATCAATAAACTCTGAATCACAAATATATTTATGAGTCACAATACTCAAAACTATCTTTTCTAAAATTCAAGTTAATATATTATGAATATGTGAATTCTCATTTGTATGTAATAAAGTCACATCATTAACTTGACCAATTCGTGACAGCAAATTTTAACTTAAATAAATTTTCTTTTTTTTTAATATAACAAATAGTTTATACCAATTTAACGCTGTTTAAACTCATCTCATTGTTTTTATAAACGGTTTTACTATAAAATATGCAAATATTCTCATTAAATACTTAAATATACTATAAAACTTTTATAAAGTTAATCTCATGCAAAACTATAGTTAATTATTTAATAACCAATTTATTGTCAAGGTAATTTCTCAACATAACGACACACAACAACAATCAACAGTTTGTTCACACTAAACATACTGAGATATGTGTTTTGTGCTTTTAATTCACAAGATTATGTTACATTGTTGGTGAATTGGATTTTTTTAAATATGATATTTTTATTTTTGCTTAATAAGATGTGTTGTTTTTAGTTTATGTATCATTTATACAAAAAAAAAAAAATGGGTGAGTTAAAGGACTCGCGGCGTGATATACATATGTATGAAATAAGTGATGTTTTGTTATGTATGTGGATATAGAAAAGTATCAATGTCGAAAAGTCGCAATTATCAAAGAAAAAGTCGAAAAATGTTGCAGAATTTGAAAAAAAAAAAATTTTAAAACTTTTTGATGAACTTTGAAAAAGTCAAAAAAATATTAAGAAAGTCAAAAAAATTTTGAAAAAGGTTGAAAAATGGAGAAATCTTGAGAAATTCGTGAGTGGTGCAGAAATCGAAAAATATTAAAAAAATCCAACAATAGTTCACTTTGTTTTAAAATAATAAATTTAAATCCAAAGGTTTGGAAAAATCGAAAAATTATTCAAAAAGTTTCGAAGAAATTTAGTTAGTTCGCTAGAAGTTAGTTGTAAAATATTTAAAATGTCAAAAAACGTTCAAAAGTTCAAAAATGATTCGAAACATGCTTGGGAATTTGAAAAATATTGAATAAGTCGAGAAATGTTGAAAACGTCAAAAAAGATTGAAAACTCAAAAGTTTGAAAAGTTCTAAAATGTAATGCTCCACTTTTTTTCCAATTCACTATATAGTCCAGTCAATTAGGGTTTTAGCTCGGAATGAGAGATAACAAGCTGTAAACTCGTATATATCTTCATATTCATGTTCTAAAAGTTGTCTCAAAAGTCTCATAAAATCTCGTGTCTGCGTCGTAAGTTATTCAAGGTTAAAGGTCACAAAAATCAGGCTTACGCGATTATCTCGGATTCTATAGCTCTAATTATGTTAACATATATGACAACAATTGTAGAGCATAAAATTTGCAACAAATTTTGTCTTGAAAAAATTTTCACTGTAATGGAAGGTCAACCGTGAATCTCAGTGAATAATACATTTAAATCATTGAAATATCATTAACAACAAATAATTTGTATTATTTATTAGCTAAAACATGATATTTAATAACATTTTGCATATTCTAATATATTCATTTAATAACACAGGCCAACAAAATTAAACGAAAGTTCAGAACAAGCATACTCGATGGTCTTTGATGCACTGAGTCCAAGCTCAGAATTGCTTCTATACGTCAAGTTTTCGAGATATCCTAACGTAAAAGTGCAAAAATTACGGTTTATGGCTATATTAGAGCTTATTTTACATCGCGAATAAGTTTTTTTTTTATTTTCTCCGAAATATCGTAACTTGAAATATATTACAAAGGCCTGCATACAGATCTATATTAATCCAGTATGGCAGGATGAGTAGAAAACTTTAATGTATGATATCTCGGTGTGTAAAAGAGATATCCACGTAATTTAAAATAGGTTTCGAAGGGTAAAAGTAGTTCTTTCAGATGCCAGAACCAGCCAACCAACCATTTATTAGCGATGTAAATTAACCTCAAATATTGCTAAAAACCGTGTTTTTGCACTTTTAGGTTAGGATATCTCGAAAACTTGACGTATAGGAGTAGTTCTGAGCTTGGATTCAGACTCAACGCATCAAAGACCATCGGGTATGCAAGGTCTCTTCTCTGGTTCTGGACTTTAGTTTAATTTTGTCGGTCTGTGTTATTAAATGAATATATTAGAATATGCAAAATGTTATTAAATATCATGTTTTAGCTAATAAATAATACAAATTATTTGTTTTTAATTATATTTCAATGATTTAATAACTTTATAAAAGGTATTATTCACTGAGTATCACGGTTGATCTTCCATTACAGTGAGTATGGCTGAGCGCTCTGCCCTCTATCTCAAAAACGGCTAGGCGTATGAAAAATTTTTCAAGACAAAATTTGTTGCAAATTTTATGTTCTACAATTGTTGTTATATATGTTAACATACTTGGATCTATAGAAACCGAGATAATCACGAAAAACCTTTTTGTGACCTTTGACCTTCAATAACTTACGACGCAGACACGAGATTTTATGAGACTTTTGAGACAACTTTTAAAACACCAAAAAGAAGATATATACGAGTTAACAGCTTATTATCTCTCATTACTAGATTTACCCCTATTTTTTCCTTAAATGACTGGACTAATAGCATAGAAATTCATTTACACCCGTCAGTAAAAAAACAAAAAATATGACCTTTTTTAACCTTTTGCTTGAAAAAAAATTGAGCAAAGAATCCGTTAAGTTTTTTACATTCGCTCCTAATCAGCATTTTTCAGATCTGTTATTCTTTTATAATTTATTATAAAAAAAAAACGTTAAAAAAATGCTTTTTTAATATGAAAAATTTTACGAGAATTAGCAATCTGTTACATAAAATATTACATAGAATAGACCTACAATTTGTTTGTTCCAACATTTGACAAATGACAGATTTTTCTTTTACATAATTAAATTACGAGTACATACATACATACATTGTTTTAACAAATTGGAACATTCTTTTGTAGATGAATACATTGCGAATTCTTTTCTATGGACATTAAAAACAATAAAACAACCTGTAATTTCTCTTTATTACCTGTTTTGTGTGAAAAATACGCTTCGCTGACTTTTTCACATGTCAAATTTTATGTTGTTACTATTGCATTTTTTGCAGTTTTATTACGCATGCGTGCATGCATATTTAATTTAATTGTTTGAGAATCACACAGAATTTATATCATCTGAAGCTACGAGTAAAATGTATGTAAAATTTTAACAATTTTAAGTACATAAATCTTGTAAAATTTTATTACATTTTTGCAAGATTTCATTTAATTTTATAAAACTTGAAAAGTAACGGCCGATATACATATGTATGTCCCATTACAAAATAATTAAACAATAAATAGTAAATGGAAAAAATATCAGCTGTTTGGAGTTGCATGTTTCTTAAATGCAGTAGCAGTAATGACATAATGTGAACAATTGTACCTTATTTCGATAGCGAAGGAACTGAATTAAAAAAAAAATACAAGGTACAGAACTTTGAAGAAAAGTAGGCACAGCAAAAGTTCCATTGGTCAGCAAATTGTAATACATAATATTTTGCTAGGCCCACTTATGAAATGACAAATCTTTGTGAAATGATGAATGCAGACTGTTTAACAGTCCAAACATAATTACTATCCTTAAAGCAATGCAATAAATTTATAAATTCGATTATTTTGTGGTCATCATTTGAAAAAGAAAATGATTTTCGAATTTGGGCATTTCATTTTGGGAGGAATTTTTTTATCTTCAATATATACCAATTTAAAATTTTATGCCAAATCTGGAAAAGAAATGATGCTGTATTTTTCCTTGATCTCAGTTATCAAAATTTAAATTAAAGTATTCTGCTCTTTTCATATAATTACTGAAAGTTTGATAATATAAAAAAACTTATTTTAATGGCCTCTATCATTTTTCTTTTATCAAACAATTGAATTTTTCTTCACAATAACTTTATTCCTAATAACTTAGCTCAATTTTTCCCTTCTAAAACCAAGAAATACAAAACAAACCGGTCTTTACGAACGTGCTTTGGCTTAAAAGTCAAACTGCAGCTAAGCTGAAGTAAAAACACAAGAAGAAGCCACATAAAAAAGTTAAGGTAAAAGGTAACCCAACAACACCAACATAGGCCAACTTTAAAGAATAACAAAAACAAAGCTTGAATTTCTACCATGTGCCTATGGTATTCATTATATCGCTATATCTGTGATGAAAAGTCAAAATAGCTTAAGTCGATCAAAGAGTAATTTCACCCAGAACTCAAAGCAAATTGGCATTAAGTCGTTTATCCTTTTTGCTACAAATGTCTGTAAGTTACAAATGGTCGTATTGAAGATGCGGCGTCATCGGCTTGGAATGTGAGCGCATGTACGTTAAACGGCAACAGCAACGGCAATGGGTAAACAAGTTTATTGGCAACAACAAAATGGGAAAAGTGACAAGGAAACACAGAGTATTGAACAGAAATTAAGAAGTAAAGGAATCAAGTCAAGAGAAAAACAGAAAAAATTTTATGGCTAAGAAATATAATAAAATAAAAGGAAATAAAAAGCAAAAAAAAAAAAATGGTACGATAAAATTAGGGCAATTGAAGTTATTGTATAAGAGAATTATTTTGTCGTATTTCCGTATAATTTGAGCATTTATACAGCGAAGTATTTCTGAGGCAACGATATGTTTTTTTTTTTTTGTAACCAAAACCATGGAAAGCAAGAACTTTTCTAGAGTCAGCCAAATTAATCACATTGGCCAAAACGAACGTTTTTATTTTAATCTCACACAATTAATCGGTCTAAATTGGTCGCCACATTCTCAGGCATTATCATAAATTTATGAATTCTATGCTATGTATCTAAGTCATATAAGAGCTAATTACAATGTGGAACCAAAAGAAGTAGTTGGTCAAGCTGAAATATCAGATACGCTACATAGAGTAGAAGTTTTTTTGACATTTGAAATAGTGCCAAACATTTAATTTCAACTCATATAGTTTGGTATAAAACTTTTTAATCAGGCTCTTATGTAAATATGATGAGATCTCATATAAAATTTATAAAAAAATTTTATTCTGCTTATGGAAAAATTAAAACCAGCAAACAACAATAATCAAAGATTGTTGTCTCTGAAAACTTATTCCGTTAGAAACAAAAAAGACTTAGAAAACGCGCGTAAGGAAGAGTGTACCAAAAAAGATCCTTCGGTCTGCAGAAGTTAGTGGAATCAATGCCAAGACGACTGAAAGCTGTGAAAAATAGCAAAGACATGCCGATAAAATATTTACTGAAGTTTTTTTTATTTAATATTATTTTTAACTAACATTAACCAAAGGTGTCCGAGTTCTTTATTGACATGATTTTTGTCTTAAATTATGTTTTTAATTTTTATTAAAAAAATGGGAGTACATTTTGTTTTAGTTATTACTGTTTTAAAAAGTATATTTATATACTATATATATACATATATATATTATATTATTATATTATTATATATATTATATTATTCTTAAACATTATTTTTTCTTTTGAAGTTGATTTGCATGTGTGTCCGACTTCTTTATTGAGCCACCGTAATAACAAAAAATTGTTGCTGTTGATCACCGTGGAAAAGTTTCTCAAATTAAAATGTTCAGTCCATGCCGTCTTTGCTGGCCAAAGCAATTCTGATTCGAAGTCGCAGCTCAAGATTAATATCGTTTAGTGTGTGAGACACTTTGCTACATAATTTTTTATTTCAGAAAAATACAATGATTTTTCCATATGAAAATGATCTTTTTAACTATAAAAATCGTCCATAAGGAAACTTGTATTAATTTGATAAAAAAAATCGGAAGGGGTGACCGAAAAAAGTGGCCGATTGGTATGGAATGCTCCATATGTATATCGCTCTTTTACTACAAGACTCATAATAACCTAAAGTTTGACAAAAACGCATTTAAAGTTTTCAATAAATTACATTTTATATAGAAATTTAAAAAACTATGTTTTAATAAGCTCTTCTCACAAGCCAAGTTCATTAGGTATCTTTCACACAAAATTAAACATGAAATGGGGGATATTTCTACATAATCAACTCGAAACTTTTTTTTTAGTTATGACGGTCTTGCAGTAAAGGAGCGATATGATGTTGTATATGTTTAATGTAAGTAACCGACTAGGTGAGCAAAAAATACTGGAAAAGTATTACACAATACCTCTACCGTTTCAGATTGACATTGATTCCAAAAAATTTAATTATAATTTAGATCTTTTTCGGGATGAATCCGTTAAAGAGTTGCGGTTGTTTTTCTTTAGCTACTTTATGAGTTCAGAATCCGTATAAAATAATTTGATAAGGGGTTCAATATTATAAGTATCCTGGGTTTTGTTTGGATGTAATAACGGCTATAAGCCTGACATAATTTTTTAGGATTAACCCTCTTTTTATTTCTTTTCTTTCAAGTTCAACATCTAGAAACCGTGCGTAGGGTATAGCAACATAAATTTA
The DNA here is from genome assembly GCA_963662105.1 of Meiosimyza platycephala. Classification (NCBI taxonomy): domain Eukaryota; kingdom Metazoa; phylum Arthropoda; class Insecta; order Diptera; family Lauxaniidae; genus Meiosimyza; species Meiosimyza platycephala. Next base: position 98,754,360 of record OY759208.1, on the reverse strand, counting down.
TACACCCCACCATCTGAAAATCGGAGATATTTCAAATATTTTATGAAATTGTTTGTGTTGAAGACTTCAAAGGCAGTAAAATGAAATGGGAATGATACAAAAGCATAGTATACATATGTAAATATGTAAATAAAAAAATGTATGTATGTTTGCGATTATCAGGATATGTTTAGTAACAGGGATGTGTTATGCTTAAAGTAAATTGTAGATATGGTATGTGCAATAAGTTTTTTTTTTATATTACTGTGGTGATATGTGTTAATGTTTGCTCATTGAAATGACATCAAAATAAATGTGCACCCGAAAACTAAAGCCAAAACAGCCACCAAAACAAAAACAAAAAAAAGTTATCATGAAAAATCTGATTAAATGAAAACAAAAACCAAACCAAAACCAATTGAGTTATTTTGTGCATAAAATTTGAGGTTAGAAAATTGGTTTTTAATTTGCTTACTGTCTCATGGAACCCCAACGACGATTTGGCAAACTATCTGGATTGCTGAAATGTAAAAATAAATTTGAGAGAGAAAAAAAAACAAAAATTAATTTCAGTAATTGAGCGTGAGAAATAAATGTACAGAGTAAAATACTTATTATTTATTTACATACATAAAGAGGTTTTGTAATACCAGTATTGCATAGATAACACTGCACTACAAAAAAAAAGTTACACAGTTCTACAATCATTTTTTTGGGTGAGCTTTGACAATCGATTGCGAAAACTACCACCAGTTTTTTTTTTTCAACAGTTTCGGTTTTTAGAAAAAATCAAATAACGAATTTTTTTATTTTCAATGTAAGTGGTTTCAGCACGGTTTTAATGATTTTTTCTTGGAGATGTGTGGTTTTTTATTTTTTTGGATATGTTTGCCTTCGATTAAAATGATTTCCAGAAGTTTTTTTTTCGCTAAGAAAAACTCTGTTTTCTTGCCTTTAAAACAGTATCGGGTATTATGCCGCCCGCGGGCAACTGCGACAGAATTCAAGCAGAGGCTGCGTATATGTATACTCGTCGGGTACGTTGCGAAATACGATTCGGCACGACTTGATTACGTTCGGCTGTTACTTTGTGTATTCTATTGTGTATCACGCACACACTGACATGTTTTTGTAACATGCATCTGTGTAGGTTTGCCTGACATTGCTTTAAGTAAAGTTTTTTTTTTATAATTTCAAAAAATCTGTGATATCAGTGAGCAAAAATTACCCAGAAAACTAATTTTAAAACTTTGCAACTTTTTTGTTTGTATAGCAGTGTTATCATAATTATATTTACCAAAATTTGCTTAAGACAAAAAGAAAAAAATCTTAAACGTACATATACATTCTTATATAGTATAGTAGGTATGTGATCATAGCAAATGTTTACCTGATTTTATTATTTATAATTATGGCGTTTTAAAGGTATTTAGAGATTATTCCCTCAAGCTATGGGGGGTTTCTTTTCGTAAGAAATTTCTCTTCATAGCCACTGAAACTGAGAAAACGATTTGTTTGAATATAACAAGGGCATATTTGATATAGATCAATCAAATAATTGTTTGAGCCAAGCATATCGTATTTGGATCAAATAAAGGAACATGTTCATTGAAGCATTTTATGCCCGACTAAAACAAATATTTAATTGCTCTATATGAAATATAGTTTATTATATTCAAACAATTCGTTTTCTCAGTGTAGTAATGGGCACTGGATTGAACTTTAAGTCCTGTTTGACAGTGACTGACTTTAAGTAACTGACAGTGTTATTTATCTAGAATGCATGATGGTTGCGCATTTGGTTGGTGACTGGGCCTAGCAGCACGTTAACTATAGAGTGGTTGCTGCCAAGTAATATCCACGACTGACACACAGCATTATGAATCATGCCACAAGACTTCATAGGAGATACCACTACAGAAAAATTAAATAACGCACAAAATTATGCACACTTGTGCAAATGACAAGTGACAAGCACTACGACTGAAAAGCAGGATATCAAAGCTACTAAAATTCGCAGGTTAATATCAATTACCCTATTTTTGTACGCAAAACTCTATATAGGAAAACCTAATCCGAAATCACTACAATAGGCCTAATTCAACCACACAATTCATTACATGTGCTAAGCCATTACCGTGGAATCAATTACGTTAGAGCTACTTATTCTTGTCACCGACAATCACAATGGTTACGAAATATAAAAAAAAATGTAATAAAACATAATTTTGCACATTTACACAAAATCAAGTTTATTTTACATTCACATACAACAGTCTGCCCCTCTTCTGCATCCAAATGTGTCTAGAGCCACAATATGGCTCCTTTAATTTCGAACGTGACTCCCATCATTTTTATAAAATATTTGATCGTTATGGTAATTTCGCACTTTATTCGATACAGCCCTCAGTGGCAAGCACCTAATAATTCTACGTATTGTCCGCAGAAATATGGATAGAATAAATTTGATTTCCAATCCATGCCCAGGAGTAACTTATTATAATTTCTCTCATTACTTCCGCATATTCTCAATTTGAAAGACATTTTGTGAATGAACTTATACGTTATGAACGTTTTAAAACAAAATTGTTATGTCAATTAATATACAGCATGGGTTAAAGTAAATCAGTGATATCTATTTAAGTCTTTTACAAAAATCTCATCATTATATTTTGTTTTCATGAGCTCAAAAGAGCTTTAAGCTATATGCAACAAGAGCGCATTCAAGTATAAAATAAATCTATTACAAATTCCAATACACACTAACAAAACAGTATGTAAAAGAGCATACGATCAAGCCTACGATTACTCTCTTGTCTTTTTGTTCACTCAAAAATGGTAAAACAATAAGCTAAGCTTTCAAGAGCTTCAAAAGACAAAACCGGTTAACATTTGCTTACAATTTTAACCGGATTTATGTTATGACGTCAAAATCTTTTCATAAGAAAAAACACATAAAGAAGCGTTCGAATAAAACAAAACGTCAATAAATGATAAACTTTTTTTTTTTGAAGCCACATAACTTTACAACTCGTAACGTGAAGGTTATATGACACTTCTTTTTTTAATGCAAACGTATTATGTCTCAAATATTATCATAAAAGTTATCATCGTGCCATTAATTAAACTCAAATTTCGCTAAAAAACTAAAAAATTACATTAATATGAAAATCTGTCAAAATGACAGCTAACACACTCACCTTGCGGGCATGCGCCTTAGGCTAGTGCGTGCCCAGTTGTCTCGTGGAATGATATTCAATTCGTCATCACTGCAAAAAGAGACAGAGAAATATATGAAAATTAAATAAAGCTAATGAATTAAAAACAAAAATAATAAAAATAAATAAACACAAAACAATGGAATTTAAGTTTTGCAAAAAAAAACTACGAGCGACATATATGGCGCACGAGGTTTTTATGTCAGTTAATAACAATTACTCAGTGTAACTTAGTTGACAACTCAACATCATTTGCTATTTTGATGGAAGTCGTAAATGTAATATCTTTCGAATGTGAAAATTAAATTGACGTTGTTACAACCCTAGCTTAAAAGTTCTGATTTCTTTCGAAATCATTTCCTGAGGAGTCCGAAAACTATACTGCGAGGGTATATTATTTTTAACGAAATCAGGAACACATAGTAGCATAACTAAGAGTAAGTGCGTTGTGCCGTGTTTTTCCTTACCTCCTCTGGCTTTTACGGTCATCGAATTTTCCGGCTCTTATGGTTGGGCCCATTTGAAACCCGCACGAGAGCCCAAACGAAACTTAATTTCGAGGCTCGCGGGCCACAAAAAAAACTCAGCCCGCTCCAATCTCTAGTTGGGACTATGATCAAATATTTTTTCTGACGTTCAAATCATTTTTTATTGCTTTTTTTTTCATTTCAATTACATTTGGCATTATGTGATAGTGCATTACATTTGCTATGAAATCGTGGTATTAAAATTATTGCGTTATATAGTCGTTAAAAACTCTATGATATATATTTATGTATATCGGCCTAGATTATTATCGGTTACCAAAATCTGTTGGGAAGTATCCAACGTACTTTTTTAATAAAATTAAAGATATCCAATATAATATTCCAGGCCAGAATTGATCTTTCTAAAAACATTTTTAGATCAATGACAAACAAATAGTAGGAAAAAAGATCATGTATTAAATAAATTAAATAATGTACTTACTGATGGGGTGTTGAATTGCCGTGTGGTGCCAATTCCAGCTGTACACCGGTAATGGCATTTAAATTGTTATTGCCATCATTTGAACTCGCGTTGGATGAATGATCTAAGCTACCATTGTTGTTAATATGATTATTAATATTTAAAAGGCCGCCACCGCCACCCTCGTTCTCACCATAGCCCTCAAATGATTCACCGTCTGAGAGTGAAGAGCATTGTGATTTTGGTGGATCTACGAAAAAAAAGATATATGAATATACAAGTCAAGTTGAAGTTTATATGTTATCATACCTGCGCTGGACGGTGGACTTGATGGTGTTGGGCTGGAATCACCTGAATCAGCTTCTACATAAAGATAAGATGTGTCTGGTTTTCCTGTCTTTATAGTAGGCATTGGCGCCATTTTTGTTTTGGTTTAACAATTCTTAGTTGACAAAAATAAGTTAAAGTCTGAAAAATAAAATGAAAACAATAAAATAAATTTAATTACTGTAAAATTTTGATTTTCCAAAAATAATCAAAACAAACAACAAGAAATGTAAACAAATCAAAGTGAATTTGACACATAATTTTCGCAGCACTTGAAAGAAAAATTTAAAAAATTTAAAATATTGTACATACATACATACTCGTACAATGGGTAAAACAGTTAAAATATGTATGTAACTATGTAACCATATTTTTATGCTGTTGCCCTGAAACAGGTTAGTTTTGCGCTCAAGCATGACTTAAAGTTCGAGAGCTCGTTGTATCAAATTATCCGTCACCAAACACCCTCATGAGTAAGTATGTTTTTAAGTATAGAACTCAGGCCCGGATTTAGAAATTTACCGCACCTAGGCAGTTGAAAAATTGCAGACCCCACTCAAAACTTCTTCAATGGTGAAATAATTTTGTACGAAAAGTTTTTTAATCAATAAAATTCACCTTTTATTGATTTCCTTCTTATGTTTCTAGAGCACAACACAATATTTTTGGTATTTTTGAAATTTTTTTAATGATTTCTGCGTAAGAGTTAGATTTATATTTCAATGCAATATATATTTTTTATTATAAATTTATGATCATTTTGATAAGACGCCAATATAAACGAATAAAAAAATTGTTCAAAGTTTCCGCCAATATTTGCCGCCCTAGGCACGTGCCTACTATGCCTGTATGGTAAATCCGGGCCTAATAGAACCGTAAGACTGCCGAAGCATACCTGCCTAAAGCTGTCACACAATAGAAGTTTTCAAATAAAAAAAATTACAAATCGTTTCCTACATCTTTTTTGGGAATTTAGGTAAATAATCGCAAATAAAATGTAATATAATGTAGGTAAATAAAACACAAATTACACAGATTTAAAAAAAAAAAAGTTGCTGTCCATTTGACCAGACCATATTTTTCCTAGGTAATTTGATGCCCTGAACTCGAATTTGAGGTCTACATAGCTCTATAACGTCAGGATTTTTTTCATAATGCTCCTCACGAGTCCTACTGTCCCATTCGGATAAGAAACATGGAAATTTTGTAAAACCACTTTGTTGTCCAGTCATATGGGCAGCAACTTTTTTTTTTTGTAAAACTGTGTTATTTACGCTCATTGTGTAATTTTACCAAGTTATACAAAAAAACAAATTTCCAATTAAAAGGAAAAATCATCCAAAAACAATCCGTAAAATGGATTACTTTTTGTGCAATTTTCCAAATTTTTACTAAAATTCCTATTCGAGGCTCTTTTAAGTAGAATGCGTATTACTTTTGTGCATGAACTTTGATTCAATAAATTTCAATATAAACTATGTCAAGGCATTCTAGAAATTCAGTTGACTTATTGATAATGCTATCGAAAAGTCTTGCGTATGTAAATACACCTAATTAACTAGATATATAGGCCAAGTTGTTTGACGACCATGACAAGTATTCAAATGTTTTATTGTCGTACAAGACCACCACCATATGAGCATATGAGTATTATCAAAAATTCTTAAAGGTTTTTACCATTTAATTAAATGACAGGTGTCGCAATGAAAAAAACTTTCTGTAGCTGTGAACGTCATAATTAAGGCTTAAATACTACATGTACCAACAAAAAAGCTAAAGAAAAAAAGTTTTAATGGCCTAAATTTTTTTACTTTTTTTATGACAACAATTTACCAAATTAATAAAATGTCATTTAATATTGAATTTTGATGGAGAAACTCTTAAGAACAGCGGCACATGCTATCAAATATTATTGTAGCCATGACAATACAGTGAATTATAAAAGAATAAATTCAATTTAAAGAAAATTGTAAGCAACTCAAAAAGAGTTTTAAAATTAGTCACGGACATTGTGTGTATGATGAATTTTTACTTTTAATATTTGGGACTTTATAATGGAAAGTTAGTGCAAGAAAGTTAAGAAGAAAATTTAAGAAATAAAGGTGAAAACTAAAGCGTATTAATCTGCCACAAATTTAATTTTATTTGGCATTAAAATAAAAAATTTCACTCAATTTAAGAGTAACTTTCGGAAAAAAAGTAGGCTGATGTTAACAAAATTAAGTTTTTACGAAAAAATTTCAACTCAAACGAAAAATGATAGGTATGTTTTTGATTACACTGATAAAAAAAATAAAAATTTGTTGTAATACTTTTGAGGCACTGTGAACGATTCCAAGGTTTTCAAAAGTCAAAATTTCGATTTAGTTTCATATGTTTAAATTTATTTCAGATAGCTCTACCAGCTGAAAAATGAAAGCCTAACCAATAAATGTTCAGTGATCGCAATGCAATAATTTTATACGAATGGTGGATCAAAGTCAATAAGTTCAATTATAAATACTTTTCCCTGGAATAGTTATTTTGAATTGGGCTGAACAACTACTAAGCTATAAGGGACATATTCATTAAATACAATACAGAGCTTTGAACATAAACTAGCGCAAGTAGGTGGGTTTGAATAACTAGGCATGACGTGCCAACTGAATTTCTTGATTGATGCATTTATTGAAGTCGGATTTTTTCCCCTGAAATCCATGCGGTTTGTAAAAGAATGACCCATAGTATCTCGTTAGTTGTTCCAGTCATAACTGGCCAGACATGCGTATGGAATAGTTGTTCGAGAAGGAAAACATTACACAATTTTTTTTCTCCTGCCCTGCTCTTGCTAGAAAACGACCCAAAACTCTTGATTCCTTTTTATTTGATGATGTGTTCAATGAGAAGATATAGTTAAATACCCTGTGGTATCACAATGGATCAACATTAAATTTTGGTTTAAGTGAGTCGGTTTTTAAACTGATTGCTAGACTACCTAACCTAACCTAAGGGTGTATTTTTGTTTAATGGGTAAAAATAACCAAATCTTACAATTAGTATGGCAAAATGTGATGATTGAACCAAAAATGTTTGTTAAGTTGTATGGCTTACAGGGCACAAACGTAGAAGCTTAGAATATGATATAGTATTTAGTCAGAACATACGTATAAACGATTTTTCTTATAGCTTTTTACTTTCCAATAAGAATGCGACCGTTTTTTGACTCGAATAATTTATATGAAATAAAAACTAAATGTTTAAATAATTTATATTTGTTAACAATTTCGAATTAAACAGTCTTTCAAAATAGGTCTAAAGATAATTGTTTTAAAATTAAAAAAATAAAAACAATAAAAATTTGGAAAGAAATTGTTTTATTACAAAATACTTAAAGTTAAAAATAATTAATTAAAAATTTAAGAATATATGTTTTTATTATTTAAAACAATATTTTACAAAAATAATATATTTTTGATTTAATTTTTGTATAGTGGTCATCATTCACTTAACATTTTAAGGGCTATGTTAAGGAAAGTTTATGACCACAGTTTTAGATCCATAAAGTTTTATATGTATTTGTTAATCTTTTAATGCAAAATTAGAAAACAAGAACATTTAATTCTGTAAACTTTTAATTTATCAAATTTTTCAGATTTACAAAAAAAAAAGAATAAATTTTTAATTTGAAAAAAAAAAGAAATTAAAAAGCTTTAAGAAATAACTCTAAAAAATTCTTTCGAAATTAAATAAAAATTATATAAGAGATGTTTGGCTGGCTCTAGGTCTCTAGGTATGTTGACCTAGAGCCTGCCAAACATCTCTTATGAACAATAAAGGTCGTTAAAACTCTCAACCTATTAAAAATTATATAAAAAAATTTTAAAATATATGTATATAAAACAAAATACATTTGGCATTTTAACAGTCTTCAATTCATAAAGAAAAATAAATTATATCCTTGCAAGGGTTTTGAGGAATAAATTATTTCTTGTCCACGTTGTTAGGTCTGAGTGGTGTTAAGAAACGAATTATATTTTTGCAAAATATGGACTTACGAACCGGTATAAAAGTATCACATTATGGGAAATATATAAAAACATTTTACGCAAATATAGCTATTTCACTGACTGTACTTCTGTGGGTTTTGTCAGTGAAAAAGCTATATGTGCTTACAATGTTTTTATATATTTCCTATGATAAATTGTTATTACGAAAATAACGGTAAAAAAAAGTATGCAGCATGCAAGCAGGATTTGCAGAAAGTAATTTGGAATGTTGCTGTTGTTATTTTCTTTGAAAATTGTACAAAAATTGTAATTTTTTGTAAAAAAATTGACATTTTCATTTTGGGAAAAAGAATCTCCTGACCTCAAATGTGGGTTAACAGGCATTAAACTCATGTCATTTCTTTATCATATTAATACAAATCCACAATAAAATTTTAAGCGAATTGGGGTTTTTGAGAAAATCAGCCTTGTTTTTTTTTTCATAAAAAGCGCTATTTCTTAAAGATTCTGACAGAGAATCAGAAGTTCTATTAGCAGCAAAAGACAAAAGTTAATTATTTTGATTTGGATGAAAACTAACACTCTGACACTAACACTTTAAATGGGCATAATTTCGTAAAAAATAATTTTCAATCAAATCGGGGAACGGTATATTTCCTTAATTACTTTGAAAAACAATATATTTAATCGGCAACCACAATTTGAATTCCGCAATTTGAAGTCTCTCCGACTGCATGGTTTGAGATGGATTTGGTCTTATATAAGATATAACAACTTATGACTAAAGATTTCCATAAAAAATTTAAGAAAATCATAAATTTTTTAGTAGGATAGAACATAGATCTCATAATTCTCTCTAAGTATCTACATGCAATTACCATTGCAGTTAATTTTCAAAATATATACATATACATATATTGATACATTAAAAATGTAAGCTTACCAAAATAAAAATTCTTGCACACCTATTAGAACCACAGTTTTATATATTTATAGTCCTTTAGTTAAGTGTTTATTAAATAAACAGCGGTCGGTGATTTAAGGACACGACGCTAACTCCAAACACAAACGGAAATATTCTATATTTATCATTTATTAAAGCCAAATTTTGACAGCAATAAAAGGTCAAAGCTAAAGCAACAACCTGTTGCTGCCAACACATTGCGGTGGAATTTTCTCACGATACCAGCAATGAATTGGGAAAAAACCAAGAAGATAAAAGCAGCTTAGCACTTTAGGGAGGGAATGCAGTGAATGAATATCTACGTGTACACAACAACCCCATTTTCTACAGAGCTCTACAATGAAAAAGTACAAAAGAAGCAGTGAAATGCAAACAAAGCATTTATACTTAATAATGAACTACAGGCAACAACGCAAAAAGTAGGACAAGGAATCAATAAAAAGGTATTAACTTTTAAATGCTAATGACTTAAGGATATAAAAATAACTAAGAGGATTTATTTCACACCTCATTTATTTAACAAAATGGTAAGTAAATCAACTTGAAAGCAAAAAATCAAAATTAAAGTTGAATGCCTTTTTTTGTCCTTCAATTAACATTTCATTTCGATTTCTGTCTGTTTTATTCGCTAGGTATTAAATGGCACTTTTCTTAGACAATTGACAGTTTGAAACTTTTAAAAATTATGATTTTTTACCAGTATCAGTTAAATGAAAAATATTAAAACAAAATTTCATATAGTTTGAACAAAAGTATCTATCAGAAGTTAAAAGAGATGAAAAAAAAAGACTTCCAACTTTTTTGGTCACCAAATTTTATTGGGGCAGAAAAGTGTTAAAGTCAAGCCCCAACAAATTATTATTTCGATTAAAACCGAATAAGAAGCAAATTTCTTTTATTATTATTATGAAGTATGAATTTTCTCAATAATGAAGTTTTTTTGTAGTTCCCCTTCCAGATTGATTATACAATAGTTCGACTTTAATAAATTGGATAGAATGAAAGAGAAATAAATTTGGTTTCTCTTTAAGTAAAACATTAACGAATCAATATTTTTAATTATATACAAATCAAAGTAACATACTATAATAACTAAATACAATTAATTCCATGATAGTTTCTCAAAGTATGGATTTCAACAAGAGCATGAAATAAACTTTTAAAAAAGTTTTTTCTCTTAGGTAAAAGTTAACTTTTCATAATAAAATCCAAAGGAAAATGTTTAATAAGTTTCTAAAAAGAAAAAATTTATAATAATTATGGACATACTTTGAAAAAAAATGTTATTGCACGAATCGATAAGATAGGCCAAAAATGGATTTTGAAAGTAACAGTGGAAGTTCCCGACGCTCCTAATGGGGTGTTTTGGACCCATTTTTAAAAAAAAAAATTTATAGAAAAATAGATTTTGAAAGTTTTTTAGCAAGTACTACCACTTGTATGGAGATACCGCTGACAGAACTACGCTATTGGATAGAAGGCATAACAAAAAAACAAACGATCAGAAGGGGTAACTTTAACGCCTTACTTCCGGAAGGACACAAACTCTCTTAAAGTTCAGCAAAGGAGAGTTAAGAACTGTTGTAGAAGTGCTGACGGTGCAATGTGGTATTGGCCCTATGGCTGCCAGATATGGTAAATCTTTCAGAGATTTTTGCAAGAATTTTGGAGACGAAGAAGAGGAAGGCACGGTTAAACATCTACTCAGCGAATGTTTGGGGCTACTAAAGAATTGAACCAAATATTTTGGTTTTTCATTAGATATGAAAAAAAAATAATGGGTTATTATTGTTTTCGGCAATCAAGTGCACTATTTTTTTTTTTTATTTATCTAACTCTACGTGTGTTATTTCAATATTCATTAGCCAAAATTTGTAAAAGTTGAGCAATATTCCTGCTTATTTAAAGTATGCACTTATGTCATTTCATTTTCCTGCGCCACAATGTAACAAAAAACCAAAGAAATTTTACAAAGTACATATTAATAATATCGATAATGAAACCTTGACTGCAAAAAATTAAATGTTTCATTACCTTTCTGCGTAACGGAAGCTGAATTTTTTTTTTTTTTTTTTTTGCAAAGCCTCAATGCGGTTTCCGCTTTCTTCATTCCCACAAAAAAAAAAAAATAAACATCATAAAGAAAATTATTCGCTATACAACGAATTAACCGATAATTTTTTTTATTGTTTTCTTCATTAGTTACTATTCGCGATGACTCTGTAATTATATTGTGTTATGAATTGGAAAATATTACCAGTTACCAATCGGACGATACTGATTAGATGCAGGTAGCATACTCGTATGCCAAACAACAATTGAAAAATTTAATAAAAAAGAAGACAGCGAAATTATTAGTAAACTCAAAAAGTTACATACATATTACAAAAGAAAGTCAATAAGAAATGTGTTTTTTCCAATAATGGTAATATGTGGTATTATCTATACAGAAGAAAAGTAAACAAACAAAAGTTAATATAAGGCCATTGACATTAAATAAACATTGGCAGAAAAACGTTAAGGGATGGGTTTCTTTTTCGGAAGTCAATTGTAGCAGGTACGAAAAAATGTAGTTTTTTTTTTTCTTTTCTGGTTCCATTATTTAAGCCAACTCATGACAAATATATGAGCTTACGTAAGCATGAATTGTTTGCTATAGAAAATAATATTAAAGCAACTTTATTACTTATGCATATTTACGTAATTTTTTTTTTGTGTTGTCAAAGCGAAATATGTAGGTACGTGAGAAGCGTTAAAATGCAATTTTCTCAGCAAATAAAACGTTAAGATTATTCTGTTTTTTGTTAACGTGATAAATATATATTTATTTTGTATTTTTTTTCTAAGCATCTCACTTTATAGTCCGAGCAATTTATAGTTTAACACGTTGTACAAAAAACAGCGCAATTATAAATCGCCATATTGTAATTATCATCAACAGCGCCATCTGTACCATCATCGCAGTGTGGCAACGTTTGCCATATGAAAATTAATGATGTTTTGCACATCAGCAGTTTAAACTGAACTTAAGCTTCAAGTAGCTAAAGCTCAGCGCCAGCATATTTTATTGGATGCAACTTTTCGAAGCTGCTGTCGTTGCTGCTGCTGCTGTGGTTTGCGCGGTACGCATCTGCAATGAGTGCAACATGAAACTTTGCGCTTCTCTGAATTTACCCCAGTAGAAAATTTATTTTTTTTTTTTAAGGAACTCGTATTTTGTACAGAATTAAACTTAATAAGGTTCAATATTCATTAGCATATCGAATAAGGTTCAAATCTGAAAAATTTACAGTAAATTGAATTTTTTTATACAACTTTGTTATGCCATTAGAAACAATGTATCGAAAGTTTTTTAAAAATATAGTAAGGCACACACTGGCACCAAATTTCAAATCTGCTCAAAAGTCTAACGCGGAAGTCTCTATGCGGGAACATCTAAGTCTTGAAATATATTATGAGGCTTTGCTGTATTTTCGGGAACAGTTCAGTATTTCAACAGCCTGTCCTCGAAACATTTTTGAGAATTACAAAACGTACAAAAATACCTTTTTAGTCCTGTGAAAATGTGTAGTATTAAATTTTATTTTTTAATTATTCGTGCCAGAAATCCGCTATTGAAAAATATTGATAATTTTGATTGTAAAATTGTTTTTTGCAATTTGAGCTCAAAGTAAGTAGACACCACAACAGTTAAGCACTAAATTTTGCACCATCTACGAAGTAGAATATATAGCGCGTATTATTTTACATGGTTTTCCCGGAAAACCTAATATACATATACTGCACAAATATTTCTTTCAATATTTTCTAAATGTGATACTAATAATTTAGTAAAAATAATGAATCATATTGGAAAATAAAATTTTATTTCGCCGTCGTTAAGATCTGGCAATATCCTCTGAAAACAAAACGCGGTAAAATGTAGTCTTGTAGTCTTTTCTGGTACCTACTATGTTATAAGCGAGTTAAAAAATTTTGTTTCAATATTTTTTTTTCTTAAAAGGGTTTATAAATGTGCCGATTTTGAACTTATATCCACAATATATAACCGAAACTGTATAAAAAAAAAGTTATATAAGGAAAAAAAAATATTGTTTTAAAGCTTGTGCTAAAATTTGAGTCTGATTGGTTAGGTTGTTTTCGAGATATGTTGATCACCGATTTCAAAAACATAGTCTTTAGAAAAATGCATTTAAAGTTTAAAATTTTTCTTTACAAATATGCCATAAAATATTTTTTCGTTATTCCCAAAAATATGTAGGTCATACTTCACGAATACATACAAAAACAGTTATTTTTTTAATTCTAACTGAACATAATCCCTTAAATTCTAAGATAATTTTTCATACAAAAAATTATGAAAATAAAAAACAATCGAAAAAATTGTTGTCTAGAAGGAAGTGGTGTGGCAAAAAAAAAGCAGCCAAGGAATTATCGTTCAAAAAAACGTCCTAAAAATATCGTCATTTTGGTGATTTTTTTCAATGTTAAAAATGTCGAAATATCGAAAAAGCTCAGAAAATCGAAAAACATTGAATAAGTCGTAATATATTGAAATATGTTGAAAAATGACGAAAAACTTGAAAAATGTTGAATAAATCGAATAATGCTGAAAAAGTTAACAAATTTTTAAAACATCTTTAATAGTCGAATAATATCGAAAAAGGTCTAAAATGACACTAGCCATTAGAGTCAATATAAATTTTTCTGGTATCCGCCAGAAAAGGTTTCAGCACTTTAGTAATTTACTACTAACCTGAAATACGGCTTAATTTGCGGAGCTAAGATAAGTTTTTTAAAAATTTCACACAGAAGTTAACTTAATACGATTTTATCGAGCTTAAGCTATATAAAAATTGAAGGTTCTATGTTTCAATTCGATGCTGAAAGCTTTCAGGTTTTCGTTGCTATGGAAAATTGAGAAAAAACCGAAGAATTGAAACAAAATTTGAAAACTTAATTTTGACCATTTTATGACTTCATTTTCAACTGGGTGTTTGATATATTTTGGCAAAATATTGCATTGCTTTTGTTTCTCAGGCTCATGATTGCAATAATTGCATTTTATTTCTGTCTTACAATGAACTGTTGTTGTTGTTACTGCCATTATAACTGTTGCTGGTATATATATTTCTGCAGTTGTCTTTGCAGATTACCATCAGTGATTAAGTTTCTTGCTGACACCGTCATGTTAACGTTGCTGCTACGGTTTTCTGTATTTTAACGGATTTGCTGTTTTGCATCTTTGCACTCTTGATATTTGATTTTTTATTTTCTTTTTTATATTGCTCTAGTGTTAAGCTGTCGCCATAGTTTTTGCTCTGAAGATTTTAAGCCTAATGATTATGAAACCATTTTAATATTAAAATTAAAGTTCTTAAAGACATTCGCTCGTAAGAGCATTTTAATAGCAATTTTTATCTAAACAAATCAAATCAAAAACCGTAGAGTTTTAAAAACTATTAATAGAATTATATATTCTACACTGAGAAAACGAGTTGTATTTCATAAAGATTAATCAAATATTTGTTTGAGTCAAACATATTGCATTTGGATCAAATAATGCTAAATGTTAATTGAAGCATTTTGTGTTTGACTCATTAAAATATTTAATTGTTCTATATGAAATATGCGTTTGTTATATTCAAACAATACGTTTTCTCAGTGTACTGTTGTCAGTAATAAGTTTTTACTTTTAATTCATGAACATTAAAAGTTCCAATACAAACAGCAAAACTGAAAAATGTATTGAAAAGTCACGTTCACATTATAACGTGTTTTCTATAATAAAGCAAATTGTGCTTGCTAAGAAAATTATAAAATAAATAAAGTTCATTAAAATTTAAAAGATTAGCCATTTAATCTGTTATATATGTACATTTGTATATTTAAAATTCCAAGAAATAAAATTAATGTATAAAATTGGAAAAAAATTCTTGGTTTTTTAAAATAATTAACTATCAAATTCTAAATGGTACACTGAGAAAACAATATAATTAAGGTAATAATTAGCAAATAGTATATTTGATATAGGCGAATTAAATATTTGATATATGTTAAAATGTCACATATTACAGTGAATTGAATAATATTATTGGATCAATTATATATTTGGTAATAATTACCAAATCATATTTTGGTTAAAACCAATATTATTTTGTAGCAATCATGTTTGTTAATAATCACTAAATCATGTATTTGACTAAAAAAAAATTTTCTTTTCACAAACGTATATGTACATTCATTAATAAGGGTATTCCCCTAAACGCGAAAACTCGAAAGCATGGAAACCTCGAAAGTTTTCGAGCTTGTTTAAGGGAACACCCCAATTTATGCAAACGTGCAAACGAATGAGAAACGCCTTTTGTTGCCTAAAGCTGCCTAACTCGTGTGAGAGAAATTAACATGTGTCTTAGTTGTCAATCAAAAAAATTAAATAAAAAAACTTTAATTTGTTAAAAAATCATTTTTTTGGATTAATTTTAAGCCATTCTTCTTGATTATAGATGGACCGATTTGAAATATTAGTGATATTATAGCTTAATAAATTACTTATCAACTGATACCTATATTGTTTAAATATAAACATAAAATTGCTTAACTGAATCAAAATAAAAAGTTTGTAGCGAATTAAAATTTGATTTGAAAATCGAAAAATCGTCATAATTTAATTTTCGTTTTTGACCCTTTTTTTTCTTTTTGAGAACAATTGCGCTCTTCTCGCTCAAATTATTCATTTTCCTACTTTCGAGGCTACTTTCGCATCAAATTTGCCTCGAAAGTTTTCGAGAGTTGCGTAAACTTTTTTTCATAAAAATTATTTTCGAGGCTCGAAAATGTTTTCGAGTTTTCGAGGCTTTTCGAGTTTTCAGGAATACCCTTAATATCAATTTGTACTTGACTGTACTTATTCTAGACACCCTACCAGACAAATTGGCTAATTTTATAACAGATTACATTAGCTCCAACGTAAGGGCAATGGTTTCTTCTCAAAAATGGATACACACGGTGCGCCAACTACATTCCGGGACTGAAGTTATTATAGTGAAACGTTACAATTTTTTCAAATATCTCTTATTCTATTCAAATTTTTCCTCTTCATATTCAATGCATTTCTTACAGAACTCAATAGTGATTCCAATACGAGCTCATTTTTTGAAGAAATGAACAAGATATTAAAATTGGCATTACAATTTTGAAGTAGTCAGATAGTCTACCGATTACTTAGTGGAGATCCGAATAAAAATCGAAACTTTAGGCTTCGAAACTTCTAAAACATCATATGTGTATGGGTGAAACAGAATGAAAACTTTTCCAGACTCTCTCATACAAGTAACTACTGACACAAAATTGAAAATCATTTGAGACTGACACAACGAGCGCATATAGGATAACGATCGCCGTAGGGAATCTTCATTTCACAGGAGGCAGGTTCGAGAAGAAAACGCAAACTGTTTCAGAGACAAAATGATCGCCGACACAAGGTCATACGTGCTACAAAATTAGAAAGAACTCACCCCAGGAGGAGCAAGTTTAAATGTGATGTTAAAACTTGTAAGGTGACATATTTGTCAAAATGTGTACAGCTAAACTTAAATATTAACGAGAGAATAAATTCCTTTTATATTAACATAAGCTATAGCTATGTTTTATTCGCCAAGTCGCTATCTATATGCAAATAAAGCGACAAAGTTTCTAAGTTTTCTGCTCGCTATTTATAATTGTTTTTTCCACTTATTTTTATTTTAAACAGCTTCTTATTGCCACCTGGCTTTTCTGCGAAATAGCTCATCTTCTTTTCATTTCAAAATACACGATAAGCAAAATATAAATCTACTGGATAGCACTGGTACTTGCTATATATACATAGCAACTCTGTAATTTTACTCGCTACTTGCAATTTTTGTTTTGGCTTTCCCATACAACTAGCTAGCAATGGATGGCGAATAAAACGCAGCTTATATTCAGATCTTTCACCTTTCACCATTGTATTGGAAGTAAGATTTATCACAATATACATACGAGTAAAAGAAGTGCAACATGTGTTTACAACTCAATGTTGGATTCTGCGAAGTAATATAATTTTTCATGCTCTCAGCGTTTCTCAAATCGTGCAGCGGCATCAGATTTATTTCAATTTGAAAGATCTATAGCAGGTAATAAAAGTATTCTATTATCTTAGTCGCGATAACGAGTGATCGTTGACGCCTACAATAATGAGCGCATTTTCTTAAGAATTTTTATGATGGTCTGTCCGTCGCCCATCTGATGTTGAAAGTGTTTAATGTGCTGTTGGTAGCAGCAATGCATGTACTTTCGATTATTTTTAGCACTAAAGAACGTTAATGACTGCAGAGATGGCCATATGGTAAAAAACCGAAAGTGGAACAAATGCAACAATACATAAAAATTTAGACATATGGTCCAACAAAAATATGAAAAAATATTTAGAAATAAAACTTGCATCGCAATTTTTCTTCAAATAAAAAAAGAAACGCCTGCACCTCGCCAGAACCATAAGAAAATGAAACTATATGGAGACATAAAAAACAGTGGTTCATGCTCGTACCACTTAAAATTCATTAAAAGTTGCATAACAAATCATGAATACTAAAATGATAAAAAACAAGCCATCAATAAAATTATTGGCTGAAGTAACATTTTAATGAATTGATTTATTATGGTATACACGTCTTGTTTGCGCGCGATCAAAAAAGTTAGGGTTTTTTCTGCAGCATAAATTTACAAATGAATATGTACGAGTGTGTATATGGTAGGTTATATGTACCTATGTAAATCTAATGAAGTTGAAGTTTCAAAAGATATACTAACGTATTTTATTGCACACTCATGAAAAGTGCTTAGCTGAGCTAACTTTATGTCGTATTAGAGCTACAACTTGCACAAAATTGCAATAGTAATTACAATAAACATTTGCACATAGCTGTTTCTACTACTTCTGAATATTTATGGTGATTGTCTTAATGACGTTTTACAACAACATATGCACGCACTTTTATACAACGATGAAAAATATTAGAATTCATAATAAATAATTTTTAGTTGTTTACTTTTTTGCTACGATGAAAAAGAGGTTGAAGACTATCTTTGTTGAATGTTCAACAAATCTTGCTGCCTTAAGCCAAAAATAGTTCTGTGGATCTATAAAGCTATAGCAAATATATTCCTTACGCCGCTCTCAACACGTTACTTCATTTGGCTCGTCTGACATTTTCAGTAAAGAGACTGCAGTGGAAAGTGCTATTAAACTGAGGGAATCTAGTTTTTGGAGATCAAAACCCTACGGTCGTGGTAGTATCCTTGTTCGATTGTCTGGCTGTGATATTCAAAGTTGGGCTGCTTATATCACACCCACTCATATGTTCTCAACCAACTTTCAAGTGAAAATACCTGAAAGGATTGGACTCCTTGGGCTAATATGAGATGGTCAAACATGACAAAATGGTGCAAGTCAAAGGCAATATGGCCATATTATTGTGCTATTAGAATGCACAAGTTATTTCATTAGATAAACTATCACTGAGAGGAGACCTCACTCCCAAGACTTCACCCTGAATATGGTCCTGCTTATAAAAAACAAATACAAATTCATTATTCATTCTTATATTCTTAATTGTGGTAAAAAAGTAAACAATACACAAATAACACGCAAAATCATCCAATGAAAATATGTAATAAATTCTTCGTTCCGATAACAAAGTTCAAAACCTTTAAGTCAAACCTGAAGTCACTTATTTTGTACGGCTGTGATACTTGACTCATCAACAGCGGTCTGCTACACAGTTTACAGGTGTTCACCTACAATTGTCATCGCCGAACTCTGAAAATGCAGGTGACCAATTTCAAGGTCGAATTGCTCACAAAGTGCCGTCAAGATCCGATTTACATTCAAATCAAACGGCGAATAAAGAAATAGATTGAGCACACGTCATCGCAGTGGAGCAAAACTCTCAAAGTTGCTGAAAACGCGAAAATGCTCTGTTCGCGAGATGTAATAAAATTTCGTTTCTTCCTTTTTCCATAGATTTCGCTATTTGCTTAGATATGAAATTTACTGCTTTATAGTTTTCTATATTTATATACAACGTGAATGGGTGTATTCACGCGCTTTTTATAGCGATCTCTCTGTCAAAAGGAAACAAACTCTTGCTCGTAAAGTACTGCCCACCTTTCTCTATCGACGACGTTGTCTTCAGAGGTGAGACTAATATCTTTTGTTTCTGACATCAGATATGAATTTCATAAATTGAACCATTAAGTGTTGAAATTTCTATTTCGCAGCTAAAATCTAACTAACCTAAATCAAAGCTTTATGTTGCAATGTGATAAGCGTTGAAAATGTCTAAAAACCATTTGTCTTTATACAGTTTGTTTACACGGACAGGTCGCTCTAGTTGTTTTGATATAAAGATTTATTTCAACACATGCAAAAGTAATTAACGTGCAAGCAGTATCTGCAACTAATTAGGGTCAGTTATAAATCTTGCTTTAATGTGTAAGTCTTCATATGCAAATAAAAACTAAAATATTGTAGGTTATTTTGAAATAAGATTTTATGAGTTTTTATGCGGAGAAACCAACTCAGCATTTCATAAAGTCAAGAAAAAATTATTTTAAAGTTCTATAAAATGCATTTTAAGCTATTTGTAGCGCATTCTAGCCGTTCGTTTGTCTGTCTGCTTAAATGTTCGGATGCTGCTTGAAATTACAACATTAAAACAGAAAAAACTCTGCCTATGCTTTTAGCACGTATCACACAGAGGCTATTTTTAGTAGGTTAACAAGAAATGCAAGAAATTAAAAAAAAAATGTAAATAGAATAGGAAGAACAAGCCAACATCAATTAACGCCGGGAAGTTTTGACTAAAATGCACGCAAATTTTATAGATATGGCACTTGCCAAGTTTTTTTCTCCTATGATAGAGACATACAAAAAAAAAATAATTATTGAGAAAATACCTTATGAATTAAAAAATTTCATGAATTAAAGAATTTAATTAGTAGCAAAGGAAAATTATTGCTCAAGTTTTTTCAATTGCATTTTTTTTTATGAAAAGCCTTAAGTTTTCAAAGGTCAAGCGTCAAAACCAACAGTAAAAAAAGAGCAAAAACACAAAAAACAACAAATTGTTATTGAAACAGCTGTTATTTTGTTTTCAAAAAACTGCAACAACCTTTAAAAAAAAGTCATATCTTCATATGGTTGTTTAAATATATTCGTTATGGAACAAAAAAAAAATATCAAGCAAAGTCAGTGAAGGTTAACCAGATTTTGCCAGACGGCTTGAAGTCATTGTACAAACTTAAGCGTAGCATATGGTAACCACAAAAAAAAAGTTAAGCAACCCACATACTAATGACTGGCGTATTATTTGATATGAAGAAATTTGTTCTTTGAGTTATCTTATTAAATAAAAGTTAACACAATGCTGACCGCGATGGCAGCCTTCAAGCAATCAATCTTAATATAACACAATGCACCGTTTAAACTTTTTATTTATTTTTATAGTTTCATTAAATTTTCTATATTATGTACATCAAAGATTAAAGTAAGTGTATCGGATATTATCGAGCAAGTCTTAATGTTTTAAAAGTATCGAAAAAACTTTCGAAATATCGAATAGCATCGTCATACATCGAAAAAGTCGAAAACTAATTAATAAAACCAAAACCATCGATAAAGTGGAGAATAGTCCAAGGGTATCGTTAAAACTCGAATATTACCAAACAGTATCGAATGACATCGAAAAAGTCTAAAAGTATTAAATTGTATTAATTACATTCCAGAATTTAAAAAAACAATTTAATTTTTTGAAACACGACCTTCTCCGATTAAACTCAAATTTTGCATGAGTATAACTTAGGATAAGACTTAAATAATAGCATTGCAGTCTTGTCCGTTGAGCTACCTAAATCACGAGACATTGATGCTTAAAAATTTAAGTTTTGCCAAATGGAATATATTTGAAAAATTCATCAAAATTTACACAAACATCCCAGAACAGCTATTTGACCGTCATTAAAAGTTAAAACCTTAAAATTTATTAAAAAAGATTTGCAAGAACATCAAGGATAGCCAATAGACTCTATTATACTTTTTATAACTAAGGCTCATCGAAAAAAACTGTAATACTGTTTTCTAAAACTTATCCTAAGGTATATAATATAATAAATATATTATTACTAAGTATATGGCATTAAATGTTGTTCAAATAGTTTTCTTTAAGACAAATTGAGAGATTAAAAAATATTTCAATTCGATACCGATATTTTCAGTATCGTGTAAGTTCAATTTAGTTCGATATTTGTGGGTAACCAATACTCTTTCACCGATGCTTTAAATGGGTACTGTATCGATACGTTCTAATCGATATCGAGTCTCTTCTTATGTGCAATGTATCGTTGATGCCTTTATTTCTCACATAGGTGTTTCCTTTTGTATCTTAATTTCACTGTACTTATAATGATAAGACCTTTCCCAAAAAGGCTTTTGATTTCTTAAAAAGTTTAAAATATATGTTAAAACCTCGGAGTCATATAATGAGATATATTCTAAAAGTCAACTCAAAAGATATTAATTTTTATACAAAAGTTAAATCGCAACCGAAAGCAAAAAGGTATCTAGTATTTTACTGTTAATCTCAATGGATAACCAAAGAAACTTCAAAATAGAAGCTAGTCTTTGTGATCCGAATAAAATAAAGGAGCAAGCTCTTGGATAGAACGCAATTTTGAGTTCTTAGTAACTCAATTGATATGCATCATTTCAAAGATCTGCATGAAGCACCAAGGAGTTATAAACTGAAAAATATGCAAGCTATGAGCTTAAAAGTAATTTTACGTTCTTTCTTCCTTTGACCTTAAAGGTCTATCTCACATGGCCTAAGATATTGGTCCCTTAGTATTAGATGGAAATTTTAAAGTAAGTTTCATTTGAGATACGCATAATTAGTAGTGAACTTTCACCTGGCTACGGACCAAACCCATTCTTAGTGGGGAGTGGTACTAACTTCTGAACTCAATTTATTTCTGGGAAAATAATTCATATAACTATATAAGACCAGTTTTCTGAAGTCAGCGATGGACCTTAGACAGTGTTTGTAGGGTGAGAGCGAGTCGCCAGGATGACATCATTTCACAAAAACTTGTAGAGTATTGTCTGTAATCAGGTTAATCTCGGTGTTGGGAAGTGCCTCATATGAAACCGTACTGTACTTCTTTTTTACTTTTTTGAGCAAATCTTTGGAATATATTAAATACATATCACAAGATAGCGTTTTGAATTTTAGTTCATCCTTAAGTCCTAGGCTTATAACTGCAGAATTTGGAAAGTGAGGACTTGAATCGCAGATAACATGGTGGAAGCAACATTTTTTTCTGTAATTTTGGAAACTAAAATAAAAAACTTCAAATGGTCTTGTTAATGTCTATAGCGGCGGTATACTTTAATACACCTAACCTAACTTAAGCCAGTTCACTTATCATCGAAAGCCATTTTAGGTCATCAGCCGTTCCCATTTTGCATTCAAAAACATTAAATACTTAGCACAATCCATGTACATAGCGTATTAAATATTCTGCTTTTATGGAGAGTGCCATGATCAAACGAAGTTAAAGTTTGTGAACATTTTTACTGAGACTTGAGAATTGTTTTGAATAATAAACAATGCAGCTATTTTTAAAACAGTATACTTTTGATTGTAACTCAATTTAATAATCAATTTAATAATTATGTGAAAAATAAAGGTCGTTAATTTGAGCACTAAATTACGTAAAACGAATAGAGGAACATTCATTAGCCAAGCAGAGATAGAGAATGTTTTCATTTCATTTTTAGAAATAACGTGGTGGCAAGTATCTCCATATATCGTATTTAAAAAGAAATAAAAAATGTAGGATACTTCCAAATGAATGCATTTTTTTTTTGGAATATTTCCAGGATGCATGGCGAATGTTTCTATTCCTCAGAGATGTATTATAAATGAAGACAAACAAAAGTGAATACAGATTGCAAAGTTGATTTAAATGCCAAAATTGAGATAGATTTGCTAACATTATGGAAATTTCATTTATATGCTTTGATTTTTTTCAAATTTGTCCGAAATACTCTAAACCAACTTTTATTTCGGTAGAATTCATAATGAAATTCTAAACAAGCAAACACTTAGTAATTTTTAAAGTGAGCTTACTATGTTTTTGCATCTTATAAGTAGTTGGTTATTAGTCACTCTATCACATAAGTTACTACATTTTACAACTGCCTTATTACCTTACCACTTTGACAGTTGACATTTGAATAATTAGTCATTACGTCAACTTAATGAGGTTGTCAAAGTAGTCTTTACATGAAAATTGCACCGTGAATATAAAAACCCGTCTTCATACCTACATAAAAAAAGACAACTACCTAAACAAAAGCGAGCATACTCAAATTTCGAAACGTGCATGAAACAGGTGAGTAATATTCACATAAAGAAAGACATAAAACTTTGGTTACAATATTCACACATGGTAATTCAATAGCATTTCCCAAACATGAAAACAAAAAACATCAAAATAAAGAAAAAAATAAACACATTACAAATATTATCTTCCGGCTTTGTATACCGGTATGTTAGTCCAACTACGCTGGCCTCTTCAAGTTGTTTGTCAAAACTAGGCTTACCAACTTCTGTTAAAATCTACATATGAATACAATAACAAAAAAAACACATGTCGTCGACTGCATGTTCATGCAGATTGTGTGTGAGTATGAGTCTTACTTCCATCCACCATCATCCACTTTGAGAATAACTAACGTCTGCAAGACGCTTGAGACCAGCGCTCGTTTGGGGCATAACTAACAGTGCCAAGGCAAAAATAATCGAGTGGTGAGTATTTACAAGCACTTGCACATTGCAGCAAACTAACCGGGGTTCGCATGCATTTCAGCAAAAAAAAAAAAAAAAAGATATCATATTTCCAATTTAATACTTGAGAGAATAAAAACAAAAAATAAAAACAATAAAGAACGATTTTTTCCATTTGCCAAACATCTTTAGAGTAGTGCATTTCCTAGTTTATTGTGCCATATTATATTTGAGAAATGTCTGTATTATATTAAAGCATTATGTAATTATGTGTTCTGAAAGAATTTTTTGTATTTAAAGGAAGTGCAGCTGCATTTTCTTTTTTTTCATCAGATTGAGTATCAAAGGTACATGTAGCGTTATCAAGTGGTACTTCATGGAGTACTTGCCGTAAGTTACTGCTCAGAGGATTTCTGCGACAGGATGTAAGTAAGATGCATTCATAAATATGCTGTTCCAATAAGAGCACCGGATCTTTGATATTTAATATAATAAGTTGCATAATGGTACGGGCGGAAATCGTTATCGTAAATTGTAGTACTTCGAAAGGCATAATGTTTTGAAGATAACATATTTTAAATATTCTCCATAGCTTATTTTGTAGATTTCGAGCGAGATACCTAATATCGGTTAACTTTTTCAATATGGGTACTAGGTTTACTAGGCCTTTAGTTTTTACTGTTTGGCTGAGGTTTGGTTATTTTCGAAAGAAGACACGTCATCATAACTTAGGTCACGAGTGGTCCCACTCTATACTCGATTACATTATGTACGTTTAATCTAATTGAACTATTTTGATATTTTTATAAATTTTCAAGTGTATTTAAGTTCACATGATGATATAATGATAGTTCATCTAAGGAGTCGAAAAATCGCCGGAAATCTTAAGGCGTCCTTGGGGGCCGTTCAAGTATTACGTAACGCACTTAGGGGGGTCGAACAACGCGTTTCGCTGCAAGTTAAAAATCTCTTGTTTTATATATTATTATCGCAAACGCGACTAAAACATAAGTCAGAAGTCGCTAAAATAACTTTCCGGTACATTGCGCAACATAATTGTGACCTTTAGGTAAACATGGTTACTTGGGTGATGCCGTAACGCTTAAGGAGAGGGGGGGGGGGGTCAAAAATATTCAAAAAATACGTTACGTAATACTTGAACGGCCCCTTGCGCTGACACAAGGTATACTCAGAGAAAAAGGAAAACGGTTTCAATCGGATTTTTAAAGCACTTGAATAGTTCTCTGATGTTTGGCTGACCAAGTTTGGTGTTTGTCAAAAGTGTCGTATTATTACACCAATCAGCACCTTCAATTAAATTATGTTTAGTGAATACGAGCTATGCGCTCGTTTCGCATCAGATGTTGGCCAAATTAAACTTTATGTACTACACGTCGAAAATGGAGACTACCTAGAATAAGCCCCACAAAGACACTACATATAGGTGCTAATTTTGACTATGTTCATTTGCCGTTATATGTAGACAATTCAGAAGTTTGTCTGCTCATAACTAAGCCTTTTCTTGCCAGTCTGACAGCATGGACCATTCTCTCGCGTACCTTTAAGAATAAATAAGGAAACATTCCACCAAAGTAATTTATTTCTACAATTAATGACTTTTATTTTCCATAAGTTTGATACCAAATTGAATTGCGATTAACAACACATTTTTCAATGTGTTAAAAATATCAGCATTATTTATTCTTCAAAGCAATTCACAAGTCTCAACAGAAATGTTCACAAACTTTAATTTCACTTAAAACAAGTTCTCTTTCTGCGTATTGTAGGAGCGTATTGTTTAAAGACGGTGGCATTAATACTGTTTTAATTTTTATGATTTTTTTGTATGCAACTAATTTAGCTAAGCTAAAGCCTCCCAAACATTATCTGGCAACGAAAACCGAGAGCTATCTTAAAATTTGTCTGGTCCACTATCCAACCTACCGCATGACCTAAAATTGGTATATTTTTCTAGCTTTTGATATATCAACTATTGTCTCAAAATATACACGCAAAATTAAAAACTTAACGACAATTTCACCTTTGCGGAAATCCATCCGCAAACGATCTGCGACCAGCATGAATTGGTTTACGTTTTGTTTGCGTAAAAGAGATAAAACTGAGTTTCAGGCTATAACGCCACCGTGCTCGACTGATGACAGGCATAGTACAAGAGCTGAAGTGACTATGGAGCGTAAGTTTTGAATTTTAAACGTATGGGATAACGGCACTGGCAGTAAAGAAGAATCAATATTTCATTTTTTTAGCTAAAATACTTAAACTTCAGGCTTAGGTGTAATACAGAAGATGTTCTCATATTTTCACACATCTCTCTGGTAACAGTAGTTAAGTGTGATTTCGATGCACGAAAATATCTTTTTTTTTCGGCCTACCCTAACCAGAGCAAAATCTGGTTACCACCTAAGCAACCATCATAAGATAAAAACTAAAATTTCTCAAGCTACGTTATCAGGAAATTCACAATACCACTATTTTGAAAAGATTGTAATAAACACATGTTTTCGAATGATCAAACTAAATCATCACTTGTTGTTGTCATATTGATCGCTTCCTTACTTTGATATATACAATATGTTAATATAAATTATCAACAAAAAAAAAGGAAAAGTCTGATTTTCGTTTCCACTCTAGACAAAAAACAGAATGATGATGCATAGCTGACTATTAAGCCCTTATAAATCATTTTAAAGTTTACATAAAATCACCCATGATTTTGAGCAGCACAAAACTTTTAACAAATTTCATTGAAGCAGAACAGAAGTTTAAAGTTTGAGTTCATTTCTTATAAAAAAATATTGTGATACGTATACTTTGTGTTCTTTTTTTTATTTGTTTATTAGAAGCAAAATGTAGCACCCAATAACCTCATTTTGAGCTATTGTGTTTTCCTCGAATAACGAATGCACACCGTTGGCATATCGTGAGTAAATAAGCCCCAATGCTCTTTTCAATCTTTATTTTGACTTCTAAAAAAAAGGGCGTTTTGTGAAATTTTTCAAGATAATTTGTCATGAGAGTGGGTGTTTTATTGAACAAAATCCCAAGTGAATATTGTTGTGATAAAAAGTTATTAATTTGTTTGTTAATGATTTTAATGAGATTTCATTTCACTAAGAGTTTTTTTTATTTTGTGCAATTTTTTTATATGCAAATTAATAATTTTTATCATAACAGAAAAGTCTTTAAGTATTTTCAAAATGTTCCAATAACTTTTGCTATTAAACTATGTATATGTTGTGTTGAACATCTGTGCTCTATACTCATAAATTGAGCTGTTGCATTTGCCAGTTATGTTTATTGTTTCTTCATCATTCTTAAACTATGTACATTAGGGTGGCTCAAAAAATTGTACATACGTATATATTTTTAAGTCATATACCTCTTAAAAAGTTAGATCATGCAAAAAACTAAAATTACTAAGAACTTAATTGATTTTTCTCAAAATTTGTTCTCAAAAATATAGGGGAACATTTAAATAATGTTTTTGGAACATTTTTCCAATTTCCCATTAATTTTACTTGTGTACCAAAATAAATGTATCGCTCTTAAGCTATATCTAAACGTTAGCAAATGAGCATTAGAAATGTTACATAAATTAACTTTTTAGAGAGTAAGATTTAGAAAGCAAAGATTTTCGAATTTTTTGAACTGCCCTAATATGCATTCATACGTATACACATATTTGCCCCATTGACTCATTCGAATACAACTTGAACTTGTGTTTAATTTAATTTTATTAGCGTAATTTTGATGTTGAAATAATTAAACAACTGCTCATGTCTCTTATAATCAACACTAACATCATCTACATGAAATCTTCCAATATGCCAAGCGTCATAGTTTTTGGTACTTTGTCATCTGCTGATTAAACTTGTACTTTATTAATCTCGTGGGTGCGAGGCAAAGGAAATGCAGTTACCAGACAGAATGTGGGGTATATTCGGAGATTTTATTAGAATGTATTCTGAAGATTTATTTGTAAGTTAATGTTTTTAAGCATCGTATGCCGAGCACATTTCTTACTCAATGCAGTAAAACAAGGTGGCGCAAAAATCACAAAATGTTCATCCTAATAGACAGTGAACATTATGAAGCAAGCGTTAGCCGTACGCTTAATTTCTCGTGCCAACTACATATTTATTTCAATTATATAAACTATGTACTAGTTATATAAACTATATACTTTCATGTGTTCTCTAAATTAAAAGATTATTGACTGGTAACTTATGGTTATATAAGCTTTCTCTTAAGCACCGATACAATATTATTTTCTAAATCTTTTTCTAAAGATATACATATATTAAATATATTCAAAATCTGGCTTTCTTCAATATAATGCTTGCAAATTATGACACGATTTGTAGACGGCGCTCTCTGAAATTTTTTGTAAATTTAAGTAGCGATTTTTCAATAATCTCTGATAAGATATAAAGCAAAAAAAAATTATTTTTTTACTTAGAGCGTTTTCTCTAAAATACTAGGCTTATTGAAAGGTCCCGGGCCTGACACAGAGAGGGCGCTACAAATATCGGATCCTTATTGTTTTTGACAGCACCTATCCTTCAAAAGGCTGCATGTGAAACTTCATTAACATCTGTCAAGTAGTTTGGTTTTCACAGCTGTCTAAAGTGCATCAACTCTGTGTTTTTTTTAACTATGGAACAAAATGAATTTCGCATTTTGATAAAACATTGCTTTGTGCTCGGAAAAAACGAAAAGCGAACATTTAAAGGGCTCTCAAACATGACAACACATCTGCTCCGTCGAAAACAACTGTCTACAGATGGTTTGCTGAATTTAAAATGGGTCGTACGAGCACCAGTGATGCACCACGTTCGGTCCGGCCAAATGAGGCTACCACTTCAGAAAAGATCAAGAAAATCCATCTGATCCTTTTGAAAGACCACAAAGTGAAAGGGAGAGAGCTAGCAGACATAATGAAGTAGTCGATCGGTAGTATTTTCAATATTTTGCATGAGCATTTCGAAATGAAAAAGATGTGCGCGCGATGGGTGCCACGTTTGCTGTTGCTGACAATTGGTCAAAAGCAACATCGTGTCGGTGGTTCAAAGCAATGGCAAAATTGAACGAATTGCTGCCCCACCCACCTTATTCTCCAGACTTGCCCTTCAGCGACTATTATCTTTTTCCAAACTTGAAAAGATGGCTCGCTGGTACGCGCTTTCACTCGAATGAAGAGGTCACCTATTTTGAGGAACTTGATGGCGACTACTACAAGAAAGGCATCAAAATGCTCGAATCCCGCTATACTCGTTGTATTGATCTAAACGGAGATTTTTTTGAAGAATAAAATCAAATTTTCCGAAAAAAATGTGTTTTTCTTTGTTAGGCCCGGAACTTTTTAATCCTCAGAGATTTCTCAAAAATCAACATGCGAAAAATGTTTAACCAATTACCAAAGTTCAAATTAAGCTGAACTTAAATGCAAGTCAACAGCTAAGACAATATAAAATTTCCTCGATATTTAATTGATTTCAAAAAGAAAAAAAATCCCCCAAACTAACAAAAAAACAACATATCAAACTAAGACCTTCATCCCAAACACTTAACTGCCATATAAATACTATAACTTTAGCCAAATGTGCAGCTCGTCGTCGCTTCGATTTCAATACAAACTAGCTGAATGTAAGGTACCAATTTTTTTTGCTCTTTAGACGATATCACCGAATGGTACACAACAGGCAGTTGTGCGACGCTACTCTCCACCATTCGCTCACTCCATTCATCTCGCAACAAACGCTAAAACAATTCGCTTGAATATTTTACTATTTGGTTTCTTTTTGCAGTTTTCGCTAATTTTATTTTTATTTCGTTGTTCATTTACTAGGGTTTTTATTCTCTATTTTGTGTATCTACCCGTATTTATTTTTATTTATTTTATTAGCTTTTTTCCAGCTATGCCAACTGAGATTTAAGTTTTTTTTTTCACTATTCTCATATGTCATTGTTTTGCTTCCCAACAGAAATTCATCGATTTATAATAAATTAACATTTAACAGCCAAATTAATTGCGTTCGATCATTAAAGAGTGTTATACAACTTTTAATTATTGTTGAAAAAATTTTAACTTTTTATTTCATAATTAGCTAATAACTAGCATTTATATTCATATTTAAAATTCAAGTTAGTAAAATATATGCTTTGGTTAAAGATCTTTTTAATACCAGATATCAACTGAAAGCCAAAAATGTTAGCTATTTTCTTTTGGTCAAAATTTTAATTTAATGTAAATAAAACAAATATGTATGTAAATTAATTTTCGCGAGCTTTCGTTGGTTATTTTCCAAGTTTTTCAGGGTTTTTAATTATCTAAAAATTGATTTTTTTATAAATATCAACTATACATGATTTATCGCATTTGACTTTTATGGTGGTCAAATGAAGAACGTTAATAAAAAAAAGGTTTTTGTTTTTGAAAATCTTAGGAATAAAGCTCAGATAAAATTAAAAGTTCTATTATTTTTCTTATAAATACAAATTTGATATGAATATTTGAAAATGGTACGTATTCCGTATACCGATTTTGATAATTTTCATGTAATTTAATTAAGGTCATCAAATTTTATAGTTTAAAAATTCATGTTTCAAGTATGTACCATTTTAGAACGGTTCACTAATTTCCAAGTTACTACTACCATTATGTATGACAACTCAACCTAAGTTGTCTTGATTTAGTCGACACAACTGAACTTATTTTTGTTATTATGTTTCAAATATTATTTTTAAATTTGTTGAGCAACAAAAAACATCTACCCATTGAAGAAAATTTAACTTTTTACACCATTTAAAGGAAAAATATTTTCTGGGGAAGGCGGAGAATTCCTTCTTTTCAACTTGGCAACCCTAATTATTGCTATTTTCTCTATGTTTTATTCATCCGTCTTTGGACGTTTTCTGGAATTTATTCGAAACGTCACAGAAAAGTCATTTTTTAAGTAAACTGAAACCAAAATGTGTATTTTATAAAAACATAAAATTTTCTAAAACTAATACATAGTTCACAAGATAGCTGCAAAAAGATAAATATAGTTATATTTAGTTATACACATATGGGTTTGTTTATTAATAGCAAATATTTACAAAAAATCATTTGGCTAAAATTTTTGGGAAGATGTTTTTAAGTTGATGCTAGTGATACAAACTTTTGAACTTAAAATATGATCTTTTGTTTACTCAGTTTCACACCCTCCAAATTCGGCAGCTTTGAACCTCTAGTAACTGTAACAAGAGAATCACAAAGCCAAAATATGAAAAGACATATTTATTGAAAACAAATTTTGAAACTTCATCAACAGTTAAATTTTATCGAATATGTATGTAGTATCAAATACTGAACAGCATCGAAATGTAGTTAATGTTGAAAAGTATCGAAAAATATTGAAATATTAAAAAACACATTTTTCAAATCCATCAATTTCCAAATTTTATCGAAGTCATGAAAAATGTCAAACAATGAAGAATATTAAATGTGGCCAAGGTTGAAAAGTATCGACAAATGTTGAAAGGAATCGGTAACATGGTATTACAAAGTATTAAAACTCAATGCAATTACCTAGGGAAATTTCAATTAGTAGACAAATAACAAATGGTATCAAATAATCCATAAATGTTAAAAATATCGAAAGTTCTATAAAAAATTAGGTACTATCAAAAAATATCGAAAGGTATCAGAAAATCAAAGCACGAAAATTTACGTAAAGTTATTACAAATTTTTAAAAATCTTATATATCGAAAAGCCAATTAATATGCATTCCAAAATAACGAAAAGATACGAATATTATTGAATTTTTTTGAAAATTCGGTAGGAGTCAAAAATGTTGGTGCTATGCAGGGTTATCAAGTGACCGGGATTGATCCAGCCAGGCCCGAAATTTCATCTCAAAGCCGAAGTCTTGGACGATTTTTGTGACGGTTGTCAAGTTTTTTCCAGGCAATATTTTTACCATTTAATGAATTAATATTGCTGACCTGACAAAAAAATAAAAAAGGTCAACTTATTCCGTGAATTGCTACTATACGACTTGACAACCCTGGTACTACGAAATAGCTCCCAACCGAATTAGAACCAATACAAAAACCCGCAATGTAATAGTGAGAAAGAACTGTGAAATAATATACAATGATAAGAAAATAAAATAAATCTGAGTTTTTTTCATACTCTATTTTTCCTTAATAATTAGGTCATTTTTATTGGATTTTATATAGGTAATTTATTTTAACTGATTTCAATTGCTGTAATACCTAAGTGTAAAATCTCATACCATGATCTTTGTAATATGAAAACTATGAATTTGAAGACTAATAAAATAATAATAATAATAAAATAAATCAGAGCCTATGGAATGATCCCAATACCATAAAACTATCAACCCTCAAGATTAAGAGCTTTTTTCATAAAGAAGTAGCCCAACAAAAATAAAAGCTAGCGTTTTTCATCTGAACGTTTGGACGTTTGGATAGTGAAAAATCATTCAAAACTTCTTAAAATTTTGGGCGATTCTTCACTTTTCTTTAACGTTCATTATAATCAATCACCCATATTTTTGGGCGTTTATTCAATTTGTTTAATTTCAATGGAACTTTACACAAAATATTTTTTTTCTTCCAGTCCACTTTTACCCTTCACATCTTATCTTCTGGAATTTGCTTTGAGAAAAATGCAGATTTTGGGCAATGCCGTTTACAGACAGATGGCAGTTAATATATTTCAAAGCTTATATTTTTCATTATTGTCAACATTTTTTTCAACTTCAATTAATTTTGGCACAGCTAATTAACAGCAAGACTTCTCTTAAGAAATACTTGCATGCTTAGAGCAGCCGTTTGAAAATCAACAACGATGACAATACAACAATACGGAATATACTTTCAGCAATAAGACAATAAATAAAAGTTCACACGTCATAGTTTACAGGAAATAATAAAATTAAAATTAAGCTATAGATAATTAATTATTCAACACAACCAGAAATTGCATAAATTTTATAATCAGCAGATATAATTTAAGAAAACAACGAATAACCTTAAGAAAAATTAAAACAAAAATAATAAATAGAATAGGAAATTTTATCTTAAGATGAAAGTATTTTCCAGTGAATATGTTGCATTTGAACTAAGTTCTTATTATTTCCTTTGATACTTAATAACAAACATTAACTAAAAACTGTTTAGCTTTTAGGGTACCAATCTTACTATGGTTACACTGTCAGCTCTTAGTGGCTCACAGCATAAACAAGTTGGTCATTAACCTTTTACCATTTCATAAACCTTGCTATCAATAAATTTTCCATTAGTGTAGATTTTTTTATAACACAATAAAAGAAGAAAACTTAAATTAAGAGCAAAATTTTTTTAAAAAAAATCAATTTAAAGTTAGTGTAGACAAGCGATTCAATAGAGTCAATTTAATATACCATCTACCAAAACAATTAAGATAGGTTAAAACATTTTTCATGAATCAAACGGAGAACTAACGAAGTTTTAATTGGTTTCCAAGTTTTTATGTAGGTAGTTACGTGAAAAACTTTTTCCTTCAACATAAATGAAAACATGTTAAGGTATTGTTTCAAGCAGAACAAACAGCCAACAAGTTTTATATACATCAAACCAAAAATAAAAGCAAAAACTAGTAAGAGTGTTATATTTGGCTTCACCAAAAATTAAATACTCTACACCGCATTAATAGTAAAAATGCGAGCAAGTCTTAAATTTTCATTAAAAGGGTGTTTTCATTATGCCCTCTTGCCAAAATCTGTTAACTTTATGTTTGTTGCACTTTCAACCATTTTGCTGATTTTCAATGTCACGAACTATGTTTGAAGGTGTAGCCATTCAATATTCTCGCTTCCCTAGCAAGAATTCCTATCAGGCAAGCCCTACCATAGTCAGCTTTGAATCAGACTAGGAATGGCGGACCCTATTACGGGCAGCCATGAGTGAATCTTATTAGGATACAACGTTTTAAGGAAGTCCGGATCAGGTATAGGTAAAACTAGCCATACTGCAGCCCTAACAGGGAAATTCTTATAACATTTCGTCTAGTCCTGATCAGTTTTGCCAAATCATCACCAAACCTAGTCGATTCTGATACGGACCGGAGCTAGCTAGCCTCATTAATCCCTTGTATGGAAAGCCCTATAAAAACGTATACAGTCCTAATCAGCTTAGCCAAGTGAAGAAAAATACAGGCTAGTCAGATCAGGTCAAGGTTTGGTTGAATCTATTTTCGCCTTAGAGATAGACCCTGCAAAAATATATAAGGCCGTGATTATCTTAGCCAGATCAGATGATTAAGTAAAATTAAATTCTAATATTGGAATTTATGTATTTTTCTCTAACCTGCCTCAAGTAACATATGTTAACCTGATAAATTATTCGATGGAATTCTACTTAATTTTAAAAAAAACCAAACTATGTCGTATCCGCTGGGGTTTGAACCTGGACATTCCCTGCTAACACAATTGTTACATGCGCAGTTTAATGACATCCTATTGTTATTTTTTGGCTGGGTAAAAGTATATTATTATTTAATTATCAATTGGCTACTACGAGTATATAAATTGAAAATTAAATTTTTCTGTCTCTCGCAAAAATAATGAGAGTAGCTCAGTTGGTTAAGATGAACAGTGGCATACCTAGGTTTAAATCTGATCTGAAGTTCTTCTATGAAGTTTAAAAAACACATCACAATTAAATGAACAATAAGTTCCAATTAATAAGCAGCAATAGAGAAGATTTGGTAATAAATGCACAAAAAAAATTTGGCTTACGTTAACCGTATCAGACACACTGATCAGTATCATATCAGGTTTGCCTGGTGCGGTTCAGTTGGCTACATGATCTACCTGATCTGTAATAGGGCCAAGCGTAGGCGATCCGTGCGAAAATTTTTACTAGGTCTGATTAGTGCCGCATCAGGCACACTGATTAGCATCATGTCAGGTTTGCCTGGTGCGGTTCGGCTAGCGACATGCGTTACCAAACCTATCTGATCCGATTGCTCAAGTCCGTACCAGATCTCTAATAGGGCCAGCCGTATGCAATCCAGAAAAAAAAACATACTCGGGTTGATTTTCACGTAATAATGATATCTACAGAAAGACATGGCTATCTTGACTCAGGTGGTTAAACTATATATTACTATACCAGCCACGCCTACTTATGTGCATTTCAAATTGAATGACAAAGTTTATATGTATATTCTGAGTGTAGGGTATAAAAATAAGCAAATGAGAAAATTTCCTTGCTTCAGTTTCTTTCAATGATTTGTGCGTTTTCATAGGTGTATTATCTTCTGTGATATTAGATAGAAGTTTAATAAATTTGTAAGTTTTTGTCGTGTTTTTTTTTGGATTATAAATTCATTTTCTTGTGAATTCTGTTAATAAATTGCTCTGCAAATCTGCCGCAAATTCGCATCACATTATCTTGCGTCACAGTACTTTAGCATTTTGTAATTTAATAAAAAAAAAAACACGTCAATATCTTAGAAGCTGCAGAATTAATTCTTGTCATTTATCCACAATTCTTTAATAAAACACATAACAGGTTTTGCATTTTGGCGAATCATGCAAGTTGAAGAGTAGAAAAATAAAAGAATAATATGCATGCAAAATAACAAAAGATTAAAATAAAAAATGCTTACAGTAGTTAGTTTGGAAATTCCAATTAGTAGTTGGTAGCAGTAGTATTATTCTTCAAAAAAGTTTGATGGGGCGACGACTTGCTTCACTTCGAACAAATGTTTCTTAAAAACTTGTTGTTATTTTGATGTATTGACATAAACAAAAGTGCGCAGTTTTTATAAAATTATAATTTTCTAATTTTTTTATTTTTTTTTTTTTATTAAAAAGGTTGAATTTGCAATACTTTTTTTTTTTGTATTACTGATTTTTAACTTGTTTTACTGCACTTCAGGCAATACAAAACAAACTCAAATTACACTAACACAAACGAATAAAGGCAATACAAATACACACATTTACAGCAATGGGCAGGCATGTATGAACACTAAGGTAACAAACACAATGTGGAAGAGACCGAAATAACAACACTTTTGTAGGGAACAGGTAGTTTGCTGCTTCTTCGTATTTTATTATTTTTATTTTCGCTGTTTACTGCTTTATAACTTCTTTATTTTTTTACACTTTTTTTTATTCAACTCTTTTGAGCGTATTAAATTTATTTTATTTTGAAATGTTTGTGTTATTGAAAACTTTTGTTTTACTTTTTATTTTTTGTTTACATATTACTTTTAACTATAACTCATTTTATTTTAATTTTATTTTTATTTTATTGCTTGTGTTTCATTTAATTTATTTCAAAATGACTTTCACTACATTTAATTTGTTTAATAAGCCATTTTGTTGAATTATTTCTTTCATAATTTTAATTGAATTTAAAACATAAAATTACACTTCCGGTTATGTTAGGAATATTTGATTTAACCAAATATTTTTTCTTGAAATTCCTTAATTGATGTTCACGCGATTTCCTTTATTTTTAATTTTTTTTTTTTTGTCTTCCACCTATTGGTAACGTTGGCAACGACGCCTTTTTTTACTCTGTTCCGCTTTTAACTAACGTTACGTCGTTGACGTACGGCCCAGAAATTTAAACAAGAAAAAATCAAAACTTTCAAACATAAAACAAAGTAACCACACGTTAATCTTAACGCAATACAACCGCATTGAAACGACAAACAGCGTCAACTGAGCGTTTGTTAATCGTTCGTCTCGTGGAACACCAATCAACCTCCGCAATGTCTGTCTATTATGTCTCTGTACATTTGGTGGAATCACCGAAGAAAACAATTTGGAAATCGTTTATATCTTTTCTCGTTTGAACCAACAACAATGTGCAATGTGCGAGAGCAATAAATTGTTGAAAAAGAGCATACAACCAGTAATGAGTAACAGCAATCGGTACGTCTGTGTGTTGGAGTTATTTGGCCATGTTGTTATTGTTTTATAGTATGTTGTTAAAGAAGTTTGTAATCGCCAGTCTTAAAATGTAACGAGTTCTTCATTAGTTCAAAAAGGATCAGTGCGGTTCTGGTTACAATGTAATGCACAGTGCTGCAATTTTGGTTCCAATGTAGTACATAATCCGGTAGTTGATGGAGAGAAAGAGTCTTAGCTTGAAATCATCAGATTTCATAATGCTGCCGCGACTTTAATTATTGGTTGATTCTATTGTTTCTTTAATGTTTATTTAAGAAAATATTTTTTTTTAGAATTTTGTAAATAAGACTCTTGGGGCATTTAATATCAATGCTTTACACATAACCATTAACGTACCTAGAGGGGGTGAAGGTGGGAGCAGTTGTCTAGGGCGCAGCGGCTTGGTGGGCGGAAAATTGGTCCCTTGGATTTTACCATATTAAATTAATTTTGTGAACCTTTTCTTTAATAAATACAAAGTTTCCAAGGTGAAAATTTGTTAGTAAGGGAACGGAAAATTGTCTCTCGTAATGGAGAGTGTACAGGATAGTTCAGAAACATTTAAAAGAATATATTCTTCGGCTCAACTCGCGCTATCGCGAAGGTGCGTTGAAAAGATTTTAACCAGCAATGATCTGGTTATTTCAATTTCGATACCGATTTCGGAATATAGGCTGGTTCTGCAGTTATCATCGATGGCGCGTAATATCGGACGTTATTGAAAAATTCTTTTAGAGCCCAACTGTGCAAAAGCATTCACAAATATGACTCCAACAAGACAGATCGAGAGGATATTTGCAAGGAACATTATTTCGCGCAGTAGCAACCTTAATAGAGACTATTTGAGAAATGTCAAAACTATTATTCGCAGTGAAATCCGTGCCACTACACCGTGAAACGAATCTGCGAAGCGAAAAGTTGATCAATATTTGCGAAACGTTATTTTTCATGTTTAGGTCTATAAAATTTCGGATACTGTACTCAAAGAAAAATTATATTTTACTCAGATATAAAAAAATTATACCGAATTCAAACTAAATATTTAATTTTGCGCCATCTTGTATATACTATAAAATTCTTATTATTTTTTTCTTTTATACTAAATTTTGGATGCAAATAAGGCGAAACTTTGAGTGTAGTTTAGAACTAGTGCAACACCTGCACTTTATACAAAAAGAGCTAAAACTAATTTCATTTCAAATCACTTCAACATGGTGTGTGAAAACTGACGATATGCTTTGCATTTGCACCACCCTAACAGTAGTGTAAAATAAATGCATACGCGGATAATTACCACTTTCCAGGACAGCAACATTAAAAAATCATCAGTTCATAACGTGTAAAAGAGGTTTGCAGTTGAATTAAGTAGTACTAGCTCTCTTTCCAACTAGTTTAGGATTACTCTCTGCTGCGCTGGTTCAATATGAATGCAGTAGTACTCTTCAGAGCGTACTGCAGTTACACTCTCTCTCCACTCTTTTGGATTGGTAAAACGCATCTGATTTATACATAGTGTAAGGCTGGTCAAAATGACGTCAGTAAGCTTATTGGAATTCCGGTAGTTGAAACTTTGTTTCTAATGTTACTACACTTCATAACATATTTTTAAGTTTTATATACCTATTAATATACATATTATGTACATACATATGTATGTATGTATATTAGGGTGTTTATTTTGAAAATTTTGTAGGTTGTTTTTATTTTGTTTCCTATGTTTTAGCATGGGGCTCAAAAATAGTTGTCACAATTACTATTAACATGGAAAAAAAGAAAAAGAAGAAAACGAATGACAGATTTTTTATACGTTTTAGTAAAAACGTAGTTTTTTCCATATTATGTAATTGTATTGTAATAGGCAACAAATTGTCTGCGTGATTCACAGGTTTGATCCAGGAAGTTGAAATTGTAGGATTTTCTCTAATCCCGATTCTATAATATAGACTTATGGGACAAAAATAAAAAATTTAAAAAAAACAACTAAAATACCTAAAACGCTACATTTTGGCACCTAAAGCAGATTTTTACAGGTTTGGACTAGGAAAAGATTCCCTGAAACGAGTACGACATGTTCGACAGACATCAGACAGACTTTCTATCGATTGATGTAATAATTTTTTTTCTTTTTCAACAAATAGGTACAGAAAACCGCCTTAGGAGATCGATGCCGTCCTTGGACATGTTGATATTTTATCTTCACCCCTTTCCTATCGATGAAGCAAATAAATGTCACCCCCTGTCATGTACAAAACTCATCTTCACTGTTTTCCAATCGATTGGTGAAATAAAAATTTGTCCGATGTATAGGCGAAAAACCTCCGTAGAGTTCGGAGATGTTTCTGATCAAGTTCAAGAATAAAACCGTTAAACCGTTTATTGCCGATTGACTCAATGAAATTTAGAAAAGTGGGGTGGAATCGTCTCCATAGAGTGGATTTATTTCAAAAAACAAATTCAAATTAAAATTATGATGATAGCTCCACTGGTGATATACAAAACCCACTATGAATATTTTCACTTTGAGTGTACAATAAAAAATGTTACAGTAAAAGAGAAATGTTTGAAAATGGGGTCAAAACATCGTCTTATATTGGTCAGCTCATTTCCGTGATCAACTACGAGGATCAATATTTCGGCTTTGTTATTTTAAAGGAAATTTGTTAATTAAGGCGGGAACGAGACCAGTCGCTGCTGTCTTTCCATAGGGAGAGACATATGGTACACGGTTGATGTTCTCCGAAAAATGTTCAAACAGATAAGCTGATCACCTATAGGTAATTGGTCGATTTTGACTGAAGTTGTTTCATAAACCATGCGAATTTATACAGCTTGTTGAGATTTTTTTGCGAGGTCATTGCACATTTCTAGTTTGTTTATTTTTGTTTTACTTTCCAATGGGCTTTTTACTTTCTCTATTTAGGGCGTTATATGTACATACATACATACATATATTTGCGCGACGTCCTGCCTCGTCTCGTATTCGCGCTTCATCTCTTGCCAGATAACGTCACTCATGCAGAGTTTGCGAAGTATGGTATCACTAGTATTTATAAATGAGGACTTGATGTTTAGCCATTTAGATTCGATTCAGCTCTGATGGTTGGTGTCCTTGAACCTTTTTACTTTTTCGATGAATTTCTCCCAAAGACAGTCATCCTTGAGCTTCTATAGAGGTGAAGTTTTTGATTTTTGCGTGTGGCTGTTGAATGTTTACTATCTTGAGTCGAAAAGAAGCCAAAAGGACGTGGTTATCGAAGCCGATGTCTACGCTTCTTCGGCTTCTGGGGAAAATTAATTTTGTATATCTGTTATGTGGTTGTTAAAGAAACAATACTATGAAAAATGTATGCCACATTCGTGATGAATGTCCTAAAAACACAAGGAGATAAGGTAGCTTCTAGCTTTGTGCCCATAACTTGTTTTATTTTATTTGCTATGTTATCATTTAGTCTTCTGTATTAATAAATTAGTCGTTTGTGACATCTTATTAAACATTTTTTATTTTATCAATTTATATTTTCCAACCCTTTTTTAAACTGTGCTTTTGGCAATATGTTTCTACAAAGCACAATGTCAACACAAAATACTTAGCAGAATCTCAAAAGCATCCATATGCCTATTTTGAATGTAAGATTTTTATATTTATCAGTGCAACAACCTGTTAGTAGAAAAGAGCAACTTTTCAGTTGTTTTTTATTGTGAAATTTAGTTGTTGTTCTTAATTCAAATTCTTTCTTCCTGGAGACGCTTACATTTTGCGCAGTAAGCTATTGCATTTTTTTGCTGCTGACAAAACAATTTCAATTTTTAATCTAAGCTTCCAAATTTATTTATGTTTTTCAATAGGGAAACCCATAATATATTTTACAAAATAAATTTGGTTTTAAATAACAATTTTAAATTAGCTAAAACAATTAATTTATGTTAATACAACTACAACTCGCCAAAGTCATGTTTTTAACTCTGAACTATTTTAATTTCTTGTATTAATTTCTTAGCTTCTGCATCGGCGTCTGTTAGTGTGGGTCTGCTTGCTATTCCCATTGAAAATTTATTAATATCCTTTTTTATATCTTTTGGATCTTTTGTTAAAATTATTGATGAATCTTTATTTTTTATTTCTACTGGTAATGGTGGTGCGATCTTAAATATTGTTTCTTTTATATCTGCTGATTCGTCTTGGGCCTCCTCTTTTGGCGCAGTATTCACAGTTGACGTTACTTCATTTACTTTGGTTTCCATTAGCATTTCTGTTCGGAAATCACGATAAGCTGGTGTAAATTGGCCACCCAAACCCATCTTCTGTTTTACTTCATGCATAGTTTCGCAGGCAACGAGTCGTGCTTTCTCTGCACCTTTCTCAAGTACATGTACAAGGTCTAATCGTTTGCTTAGATGCTTATTAATTTTAATTCGAATTGGTTTCAAATGTTCTACTACTGCATCGGCTACTCGGAGTTTAAACTGGGCCGTATTCAAAGTTTTTGATTCCATACAAATTTCGTCAGGGGTTTTACCCGTAACTAATGAATAAATGCAAACAAGATTACTAACGCCAGGGCGTGCCTCTGGATTAAAAGTAATATCGGAGGTAAAGTCGGTGACGGCTTTTTTAATCTTGTCGACAATTACATCGGGTTCATCGGTTATATTAATAGTGGACCTAGTATCAAGATCGGATTTGGACATCTTTTTTCCAGGATCACGAAGAGAACGTATTCGTGCTGCATTTTTGTCATCAATGATGGCATGACAAATAGGGAAGGTGTTGCCGTAGTAGGTATTAAAGTTTTTCGCCAATTGTTGTGCTAATTGAATATGTTGGAGTTGATCTTCACCGACTGGAACTTGTGTAGTTCTGCAGTTGTAGAAAAATGTGTTATTAAATTTTGATTTTTATTCGTAAAATTTAATCGTTGAAAATAAAAAATAATAATTATTACGTACTTATAAAGCATTATATCAGCTGCTTGCAGCACAGGGTAAACAAACAGTCCTAACGGTATGTCTTTCATTACACGCGTTTTCTCTTTATACTGAGGTAGATGGCCAAGTCGAGCCATTGTACTGAGACAACCCAATATCCAGCAGAGTTCAGTATGCTCCTTAACAGATGATTGCACAAAAACAGTTGAAAGTTCAGGATCAATACCGCAGCCAAACATTGTGGCAGCCATTTGAAGAATGTTCTCGCGCAATACATCTGGACTCTAGAAAATTAAATTACATAATTGAAATTCAGTGAGTATAAGTATTATTGTATGAGGCCCTTAGTTATTTACAAGCGTCTAAAAGTGTTTGAATTTTTCATATAACAATCCAAATACAATTTATTATTTATAGATCATATTTTGTCATAAGATCAACACATACTATAGCAAGTCTTTTCAACAGAAATCCCCTAAATGTCAGTTTAAAGTTTTGTCACTGAATGAACATAAATTAAATTTTTATTATTTGATCTTGAAATTTTAAAGTTTTGTTGAAATTATTTAGAAAAATA
The DNA here is from genome assembly GCA_963662105.1 of Meiosimyza platycephala. Lineage (NCBI taxonomy): Eukaryota > Metazoa > Arthropoda > Insecta > Diptera > Lauxaniidae > Meiosimyza > Meiosimyza platycephala. Next base: position 98,711,581 of record OY759208.1, on the reverse strand, counting down.
ATTTAAATTGTGCAATAAATGAAAGATTATAATGAACAAATTTCACTTGAATAAAAACTTTAGAAAGGTGACACATCTGCTTGTGGACCTGATTGATTTTTATTCTCTCTGCAGAAAGGCGTTATTATTATATAGAGGTTTTAAGAACTTGAAACTTATTTTCATTTTCAAAATTTAAGGACTTTGATGCACTAAATCCGAGTCCGAGTTCAGAATTTCTCCTATACGTCAGGTTTTCGAGATATTCTAACCTAAAAGTGTAAAAAACACGGTTTTTGACTATATTTGAGCTTATTTATAAATTTTTATTTCCAAAACTAATTACGGCATCTTAAAGTATTAGTCGTACCCTTCAAAACCCATTTTAAACTTGTTCGATATCTCTTTTAATCACCGAAATATAATAAATTTAAATTTTCTATGCATCCTGCCATACTAGAATAAATGTAGATCTGTATGTAGTCCTATGTAATAAATTTCAAGTCACGCTATTTCTGATACAAAAAAAGTTATCGATATAATCTAAAAAAAGTTTTGAAGGGTAAGAGTAATACTTTCAGATGCCGTAACCAGTTTTGGAAAAAAAAATTTATTCGCGATGTAAAATAAGCTCAAATATAGTCAAAAACTGTGTTTTTTGCACTTTTAGTTTAGAATATCTCGAAAACTTGACGTAGCTATATGAGAAAATCTGAATTCGGATTCAGCGCATCAAAGTCCTTCGGGTATGATAGGTCTGGTCTCTGGTTTAAAAATTTGTCGGCCTGTGTTATTTATAATTTGAAGCTCAAATAAATAATGTTGCAATTTTAATTTAAAAAAATTATTTCTTATAATTCTCTTAATGTCCAATACAACCATATATGCAATGCAACAAATAAAAAGCAACTGAAGATGATGGTTCAGCAATCGGAGCAAACGCTACAATCTCCATTGATAATAACACTAATTTTTGGTGGGTCTGTTTTCACTTTTTTGTTGATTTTTATATATTTTTGAACAAAATAGCTATCACTGGCAGTTTTTTGAATGACTTTCAATGTGGAAAATCACAATCACAGAAAAAAAACTTCGTTATGCAGCATCACACAGCATCACACAAATTGCGTAGGCTTATTTAAAAATATATATTATTGGATGATATAACGCCATAGGTAAGAAGATATTGAACGTACAGAAGTTATGAAAAAAGTTAAAAGTCTTCATTAGCTGGACACAACACACAAAAATAAGTCAGAGCTGTTAGTCAGTGAAAAACGTAGTCGTTAGCACGCGTGAATAAAGGAAGCAAAACCTCTTCGAGTATAAATGTTAAAATAAACTTCGAATATAAGCATTGAAAAAATATCAAATTTATGAATTGTAGACATTTTTAAGCAAACTTCTTCCTTTAATATAATATTTCTGGATAAATAAGCGAGCGTGCATTATTTGTTTTTAGAACTATGTACATGAGAGTTTCACCGGAATCGTGGTCTCCAGTTTAGAAAAAAATAAAAAATGTAAGGAATTTGCAACCGATGGATGGGCTCATACAAGTTTGTATGTACGAAGGTATTTAAAAATAATACGATACGTAAATCACGCCTCAAAAATATCTCATGTCACAAATTACGAATAGTTACGTATATTTTAAAGCCCTTACCTGTGGCAATGTTATGGAATGCATATCCACAATACAGTAAGTAACTTTCTGTCGCTCATTCTGCAACGCTGCCCACTTTCTCACTGCACCAAGATAGTTGCCAAGGTGAAGTGAACCAGTAGGTTGAATTCCAGAGAAGACTCTTCGCGGATATTGAGACTATTAACGGAAAAGAAGAGTCAATATAAAGAAAATTATAATAATATATTTTTCTTACATTTTCATCACTTACTTTAGGCTCTTCCTTTGATTTATCTGTCGGTTTTTCTGGCATGCGTATGGCAATGGGTTTTCGCATAACATTTCGTGGTGCTTGTGCAAGTCGCAATTTTTCACGTGTCACACTGGCTACATCCGTTGCGTAATGCCTAAATGTATTCATTTTGCAAAAATGTAATAACAAATATTTAATAAATAGATTTTTTCGAATTTTTGAATTCAATTTTTCTTAGTTTTGTGAAAATAATTTTGCTCAAATCCGACAGATATTTCAAAAATGTTGTTATTTCTTTATTTGAGTAGCAAACAGCTGTTTGGAGAAAACCACGCTTCAGTGGCTTCAAAACTGTTAAGTTATGACATTAGTGGAATTATCCACTTCACCATCAACAAACACAAAAAGTAGTGCTGCCTCATAAAGGACAGTTACCCGATTTTAGGAAATATTGTTAGGAATTTAGAATAGATTTTTTCAATTCCATGGCAGAAGAATTGATTTCTTTGTCGATTCCAATCCAAATTGTACAAATAAATTATTTTTGTTAGCATTTTTTAGAAGACATTATCAACTTTGAAGCCAATGAGAGAGAACCTGAATTAATGTATAGAAAATTAAATAGTTCGACACTTAAAAAATATTTTTTGAAAGACAGTTTATCAAGCCAGACTTACATACTTATATATGAATTGGCTATGAATAATATTTTAAGCTGTTTGATTTATTCTGTGTACTGAATCTAAGAATTGATTCTTGTTTAGCAAAAATTTTGATATTAAAGTTTTTAAAATACTGAAAACTACTTTTATAAATTAAACGTCATACATCTAATAGTACGTTATAGTATGATAAATACTTATTTTTAGTAAATTTTTACGATCTTCATATTGTAAGAGTAATAGTCTTCTAGGACGTTCTCTCGAGAACTACCTCATGGTTAGAAATAGCATTTTTTTACACAAAATTATCTACACGCTTTCTATCTTTATGTGAAACTTCGTTTTAGTGTGTGCAATAGAAGTAATAACTTAATTGTTCCTAAATTTTTATATCTTAATTTCACGCGTTTGTTCTTTGTCAATGCCATTAGAATTTGGAGTTCGCTGCCTAATAGCATAAGGGCTATTGCTGATTTCAACAACTTTAAGCGTTTAGTTATTAATTATTTTTCAAGTTAATTTGTGCAAAGGAAATTTTTTGCTTTTATGAATTTTCCTAAAATGTCCTGACAGGCTTGTTTAAGACTTTTAATGATTATTCTTTAATTTTAATGTTTAATATTGTAGTTTAAGTATGTCTTTTTTCTAAATTTTGACCTCAATTTGATGTACCTTCTGTTGTTGTATGCTTAAAGAGCTAGTTTCTTACTGTACTAATGTTTAATAACAAAATAAATAAAAATTAGCCTGTTTGTTAGTTTTTAAATACTTTTCTCTAGAAAATTTCTCCAGTATATAGTATATACTATATACATAGGTACTTTTTTTTATTTATTTATTATAAAATAAACTTACAACAAATATTTTAAGCACTAGCGTTTAATGCTATCAGCTCAAATATATAGGTACTTACTTACTGATGTGGCTTCCAACTATTTATGGATGAAAAAACTCAATTTTTATCTTCAGACGCGGCATATAGTACTGATCTCTAATGGATTCGATATTTGATACTAAGCAATATACCGAAATACATCAACATTAAATGACCAATTAGGAACTTTTTGTACTGAATTAAACGGTGACTTCTACGCTCCAATGAAGTTTAAGGATATTCGTGGGAAACATCAACACCTGCCTTAAAGGACTTCGATGACAAGTACCATCCGGCAGCTTCTAGACATTTCAACTGTTTCTGCCTATTTCGCTAAGTAATTTGTAAAAATGTTGCATATAAACATGTTGTCTTATTGCTTGCTAGTTTCAAGTATTTGTCCTTTTGTTATTGACTTGGCACCACTCGAGCAGTCTCTTTTCAAACGCAAGATTTCGTCTTCAAATATTCAACAAGTATTATTTAAAAGACGTTATTGTTTTTCATCATGGCACACATATGTACGCATATGCTTCATCCTTCAATGCATTAAATTATCCTTTCGTTTAACAATTTAAATTCTGAATTATTCAGATATTTTAACATTTCTCAGGACGATATTAAACAAATTTTAGAAAGGATTTGAAATTTTGACAACTAATTCAAACTGTTGAATTTGTGATTTATTTTATATACATTCATTTAATATTATACTCGAATTTCGCTTTGCATATGAAGAAAAATCGTTTGCACATTTTTTGTTTGAGAAATATTTTTGGGTTTTGAAAAATCGACTTTTCAAATCCAGTTAATCTGGCATTAAAATTAATAAATTAAAGTGAAGAGAAAAAAAAAGAAAAACAAAGAAATAAAAGAAATTAGAAGTTGATTGGTTTTCCAAAGGCAGCAGCAACGTTAGCTTCTCGGAGTGCTTCGGAACAGGTCTGTAGAAAAAAAAATTGCTCGTAAAAAAATTTGGTTAAAAAAATTGATATGCAAAACGTACTGGATGGGCGTGGCAAACACGCGCAACATCTTCAGCAGAAGCACCATATTCCATCGCCAATACAGCTTCATTGATAAGTTCACCAGCACCCTAAAACACATATGAAAATGACATAGATATAAAATTTAATCTACAACACACTATCATATACTCACTGGTCCAATGATGTGTGTTCCCAAAACTCTGTCAGTTTGTTTGTCAGCTAAGACTTTTACAAAGCCATCGGTTTCATTGTTGGTCTTTGCACGGGAATTCGCCATGAATGGAAATTTGCCAATTTTGTATTCAACGCCCTCCTGCTTAAGCGCTTCTTCAGATTTGCCAACCCACGCAACTTCAGGATGTGTGTAGACTACACTGGGTACGCAATTATAATCAATATGCACATGTCCTCCATTAATACCCTCAACACAAATAATACCCTCATCTTCGGCTTTGTGAGCTAACATGGGTCCATGAATACAATCACCAATGGCATAGATACTGGGCACAATTGTCTGGAATTGACCATTCACAGGAATGCGTCCCTTGTCATCTTTGACAATGCTGACATTTTCGAGTCCCAATCCCTCAGTATAAGGGCGGCGACCAACGCAAACAAGCAATGCATCACAACTAATTTCTTCCTTATCGCCAGACTTGGCATTTTCTACAGAAACGGTGACATTGTTACCACTGCGTGATGCTGCTGTAACTTTAGTGCCCAGTTTAAATTTCAGTCCCTGCTTGACGAGAATTTTTTGGAAACCTTTTGAAACTTCAGTGTCGATTCCCACACCACCGATGGTGTCCATGAATTCAACAGCAATAACTTCAGCACCCAGGCGTGACCAAACCGAACCGAGTTCTAAGCCAATGACGCCAGCACCAATAATAACCATTTTTTGGGGTACTTGCTTTAAAGAAAGAGCGCCTGTGCTAGATACGATAACTTCTTCGTCAATCTAAATACAATATAAATAATATGTGAATGAGAATGATATTTTAAAAAGATAAGAGATTGGCTCTCTACAACTAACCGTAATGCCCGGAAATGGTGTAACTTCAGAGCCTGTAGCAATCATGATATTCTTGGCCTTAATAGTTTCAACAGAACCATCGCTTTTTTTTACCTGTACCTCATTGGCGTTGGTAATGGTACCAAAACCAGTGAGTTGTGTAATTTTATTCTTTTTAAATAGCTGCGCAATGCCGCCTGTGAGACTCTTCACAGCGGTGCTTTTTTGACCCATCAATTTTTCTAAATCTAAAGATACACTGCCACAGTTTATGCCACGACTAGCGAGATCACCAGAGTGTGCCAAATGGTAGTAATGAGAGTTATTAAGCAGCGCTTTGGATGGAATGCAACCAACATTGAGACAGGTACCACCCAAAGTGGCTTCTTTTTCAACGCTGACAGTCTACAAGAAATTTATAAGAAAACAATTCTAAAGATAAGAGACAAGTAAAAGCTTTAACAATTTTATTACCTTCATGCCCATCTGCGCTGCTTTGATAGCAGCGACATAACCGCCGGGACCAGAGCCAATAACAACCAGATCGGCTTCATGTGTGGTGGAATAGAAGCGGCCATTTATAGCACCAAGAATAGCGCTATTGGTACGTAATGGAGTCTAAAAAAATAGTTAAATAGTTAATAGTTACTAAATTAGAAAATAAAGTGTCTATTATTGATAAAAGCTTCGCTTTTTGTCAAAGCTTTCCGATTTCGTATGGTTGAAGGTTAAGCTTTGTTTTAATGCCATCTTATCAAAAACAAAGTTCCGTACAAAATTATCATCAAATTTTTTCAAAAACAATTTTCTCTGTGGCTCTTGTAAAAATCGATGTTGCTTTTAGAAGAAGGCGGAGTACTTCCTATGGCCCCATCATTTAAGAAAAAAAAAGTTATTGCACCACTTGATGAGAAAAGTTTAAAAATGGATTTTGGAAGGAGAATCTATCATTAATGCCAAATTTTTGCAATTTCCATGACCAATGCTTTTTCGCATTACTCACTATTTAAGTATTAATCAATCTACTACTTTTGCATTGATATTTTCATAAATCATATGCTTCCAATACCTACATAGAAAAATATAAAAAGCTAGTCCGAATAAAACGCTTTCAAAAATTAAATTATGGATTAAATTCGCACGATTCCCATTTTGCAATATTTTTCAATGTTATAAAATGATTATGTTTCCATTTTCTTGTTTATGCTGCTGCAAATGCGATAATACGGTTTCGTAGTCGAAAAAAGAAACTACAGTAATCTTTATAATTAATATAATTAAGATGTTTTCATTTAACTGGTACAAATATTAAAAACAATAAATGGGTTTTCGTACATACAATATCATTGATGATTTTCTCATAATTAGGATTGGGCTGAACGTTTAAACAGTCTGAAATAAGTTTCGCGCATTTTTCCTCAAATCTCGAAGCGCAACTTTTCCAGTTCGAACAGGTCTACATTCTGTTTTTTATAGCCGTTACAAAGGCTTTGATAGTGATTTGAGTAGTTTGAATTTGAATTCTAATCGAATACGACTATTCTATCGAATAATTATTCCAAGGACTACATAGAAAATTTCGAGTTTTCGGGTATATAATCCTCTATATAAAGGGCGAAACTTGTTTCTGAGTCCTTTTCAAATTAAACTTTTTTCACATTATTTTTGTTTGAAATGGTACTAATTTTACGTCAATTAACAATATTATCCTATACAGAAATTGTGTCTAAAAAAATGGGAACAAGTTTACTTTAGCTGACATTGTCCAATTTTTTTTTTTAGGGGTAAAAGGGGGTTAAAAATAAATAAAAATTATGAAAAAAAAAGTGTCGCTCGGATCTAGTTTCGGAGATATCGCCATCGGAAGTTCCGGATATAGCTTTCGTAAAAACTATCATAAGTTGGGAACCCCTGTCTCGCTACCAAAAATATGGGTTTCATAGGAAAGATAATTTATTGGGCTTCAATAATGTTGAGTGAAGTTTTGAATTTCAACCTATAATTTTGGAGATATGACGATTTTTCTGAAATTTTGACCAATTTTTTTTTAAAATAACATTTTTTTTTAAAAAAAATGGGTTAACAACTTATAATTTTTTTAGTATGATAAAAAAGCTTAGTTTATTCCCTTTAAAATGGTATATAGCTTGTTCTAAATTTTTAATTATTTACCCCTTTTTTACCGGAAAACAAAAAATTATATTCAATGAATTTTTATGAAAAGTATGTATTTATGGACAAAACCAATAAAAACTCTGTAACAACAACAACAACAACAACTGTTATTATAAGGCGATTATCATTATAAAATTTAAATATTTTTATTAGTCACTTTAATTCACTCTTCACTTTAAGCTATTGTTAAAAACAATAACAATAAAATTCAAAAGTACCGTTTTTTAGTTGAAAACAAAGGAAAAAACGTGGAATTATACTATGTATAAGACTTACCTTGACATAACTTTTAAAATATTTAGCGCCGCAGGCACAAAATTTTTATTAAATATCGCGCGCGCGATTTTTAATAAAAAATTTTAAATTTTATAATGATAATCGCCTTATAATAATAGTTGTTGTTGTTGTTGTTGTTGCTGCTTTTGTTATAATGATAGTGTTATTTTATGAATAAATAATATCTTAAAATTTAAGTTTATATTGAAGAAAAAGAGCGCCGCAGACGAAAAATTTTTATTAAAAATCGCGCGCCTTATCGCCTTATAATAATAGTTGTTGTTGTTGTTGCTGCTTTTGTTGTTGTAACTGAGTTTTTATTGAATTTGTCCATAAATACATACTTTTCATAAGGATTCATTGAATATAATTTTTTGTTTTCCGGTAAAAAAAGGGGGTAAATAATTAAAAATTTAGAACAAATTATATACCATTTTAAAGGGAATAAACTAAGCTATCTTATCATACTAAAAAAACTATAGATCGTTAACACAATTTTTTAAAAAAAAAATGGATATTTAAAAAAAAATGGTCAAAATTTCAGAAAAAACGTCATATCTCCAAAAATATAGGTTGAATTTCAATACTTTACATACCATTATTGAAAGCCATTAAATTGTCTTTTTTATGATATCTATATAGGGGTTCCCAACTTATGATTGTTTTTACAAAAGCTATATCCAGAACTTCCGATGGCTATATCTCCGAAACTAGATCCGAGCGACACTTTTTTTTTCATAATTCTTATTTATTTTTAACCCTCTTTTACCCCTAAAAAAATAAATAAAATTGGACAATGTCAGCTAAAGTAAACTTAAGCCAAAAAATGTCAAGCTTTATTCCTTTTTTTTTCATAATTCTTATTTATTTTTAACCCTCTTTTACCCCTAAAAAAATAAATAAAATTGGACAATGTCAGCTAAAGTAAACTTAAGCCAACAAATGTCAAGCTTTATTCTTCAGAAGCTCGAAAAATTTGAAACATACCTATGTACGTAGACATCTTTTATGTTCATAACCTTCGATTCAACCGCTTAAAATTTCAATTACAATGTCGCATCTGAAAATCAAAAGTAACCAAAAACATGTCTATTGACCCTCCTCAGTAACAAAAGCAGTATCACAATACAAAAGCGCAGTGGTTATCAATAACGTCATAACCGATTACAATCACCTGATAAGATTTCATTATTTAAATAATTTAATCAGAGTATATTGCATTAATAAAAAACTTAACAAATAAGTCTCATGGCATTCCCGTCACTTCAGCACCTTGAAATTGCAAAAAATAATTAAAAAAGGAAACAAACTCAGGTAGTTAACTAAAAGGCCTACGAATATCACTTGGTAGCACCACTAAGTGCATTTTAATTTTTTCTTTTCCTCACTTTTTCCAATGTTAACCAAACATTTCATCAGCGACAGTGTAAATTTCTCCAAAAAATTAATTGGATTTTACTCAAATTTGCATTATAATTAAGGTTAACTTGTGCATTGCATAACCAAGAAAATTTTTCGAGGAATCGCGACTGTCCAGAGGAGCCCCTGTCACTTTTCTCTTTTCAACACACACAAATTATTTTTGGCTACAACTTCGTTACCTTCATTACGACCGTAAAAGCGTTACGTAGATTGCACTGCATTTTTATCGCGCTAAAATTAATTCGCTTATTTTTATTACAAAATTTTTGTTAAAACTTGTTTAAGTTTAGTGCGACCGGTCAGCCGTTTTTCGTTAATCACTGCCACAATCTTTGAGTAGAACGTTGCTAAAGAAAACCAATTTAATACACAATATGTGCGAAAAAATTCCAGAGATATGTCAAACTGACTGCACTGAGAGAGTGCTGGCTCTCATATATATCGATTTATTCATATATCAATAGTTTGCAATATCGTGACATTCTCTAAGCATGGCATGCATGCAAATAATTGTTGTCCAACTTTACCGTTCTGCCGATAATGCTTATATCACTTTGTTTGTATTCCTTAATACTATAGTCCAATTCATGATCCGGTGCATATGACATTGAAAAATTATGCAATTGCAAATCTTTGCAACGAGTTGTGAGCGGTTTTTCATGTTTACTTTGCAACGCCTATTGCAAAACAAAAAAACAGCTGATTAGGAGAAAAATAACGGCTTGATTTTGTTTGAATTCTGTTTTAAATTCTTTAAATTGTTTAATAATAAAATAATTCTTTTTCAAATTTCAATTGTGAGCTTTTATTTTTTTCAGATGTCAGCTGACTGAATGCCAATCAGTGTAGCATTTGAATTTGCTACAAATGCTTGGGCTTACACCAGGCTACATGCTTTGATTTCAATACAGTTTTGAAAAATATATATTTCAAATGTTACGACTAGCGCAAATATGCGATCATGGGTTGGCCAACTATTACATGTTTATTAAACAATTTAGTCCTCGTAATGTTGCCTGCACTGAGGCCTCTAAAGAGAAATTATGACAAGAGCATTCGTTGACATTTCGCCCAGTCTCAAGATGGCGATAAAGCTAAAAAGTTCAATGCAACTTGTTTTCCAAGTAAAAATAATTCACTAAATTAAATAAACAACACGCGCAAAATGCAATAAAAATATAAGAAAATAAATAAACTAAACTGATTTTTTAAATTTTAATCAAGTGCAAGTGTTATAAATTATTATAGAAAATTTCTAAAGAAATCGTGCAGAAATTTCGAATTTGAGTGTCGAAAGCGAAAAATATTGCAAATTATCGAGTAAAGAAGTGGCCACAGAGGGTGGTGCAAACAAATTTTTAAAAAATATTTCCATTGACCAAAAAAGGGGTTACCAGAAATATAAGAAAATAAGTTCTGACCGGGGGTAAACAACGCCACCAAAGTTGTTTAACTTGGTTGGTTTCGTTAGCAATTAAGGGAGGAGGGGTGACGCGACACAGCGTCAACTGTGCAAAATGATGAACAACTATGGTAACATGATGATGGGTGATCAATTCCGTAAAATGGAATCAACGTATTCACCAAAATCATCACCGCACGGTGGACGCTCGCCAGTGGTTTCTCGACAAGACTCATCGGGCACTTTGAAAACCACAATATCGTTAGGAAAAACACCAACAATTATTCAGACAGGTCCATTTTATTCGATGAAAGAGCCACCAGGTAAGAACTTTGTGATAGCTCAGTAAATTGTGTTAATTTTCAATATTTTCTTGTCGTCTTTTTCCAGGTAAAGGTGAACTCACTGGCGATAAGGACTTAATGACTGAGTACGGACTGCATCATACACTCACAAAATTCAAAGACAAAAAAGTTAAAGAATCGCTGTCTTCATTTCTGCCAAATCTACCTGGAATTTTTGATGGCATGAACAATTTGGTATGAAATTTTCAGAATGTATTCGTTTGTGGTTACAAAAATTTTAACGAGTATTGAATATTTTTCTTATGATGTTTTAAATATATAAATTTACAAATGAGTGCGGACAAAATCACTTAAAAATGAGGAAAATACCAGGCGAAAAATGAGCCAGAAATTTTGTCTTTGGAAAGGAAACCTCACTATAAAAAATCTTTTAAAATCATACGAAGTTTAAGATGTGCCCCAAAAATACAAAAAGAATAGACGTGTAAAAAATGCCCAACCATAAAAATAATTTTCCAAAGAAAAATCATCCAAGTTTTTCCCTTTTTAAAATTCATGTTGTTTTTCTTCAGAAAAAAATTGGAATAACGCGAGTGTAAATAAAATAAAACAGTGTCTAGAAGATAAAAGAATAAAAAACCTATAGCTCCATCCTATCAGAATACGACTGGGAACGAAGTTGAGAAAACTTAAGTAGCAAGCGACTGAACTGTGTTAGCAAGATATTGTGCCAGACTGGTGTTTTTAAGAAGCAACAGTATTCAAACTATACTGACGGATGTACGCGAAGAGAGCACAGGAATCGATGTAGACGCAACAATTACAAGCAACTATCTGAGACAATGACAAGCAACTAAATCGCAAGGATAGGATTGAATTAGATTTGTCGCAACACAAATCAACGTACAAGTAAAATAGTATTTTACCATGAGCGTAAAAGATGAAGCCAAAACAAAATTGGTGCGAAATGGTTTGATCCAGATTTCTGGGTTTTCCAACCAATTTCGCTCTCTATCCTCAACTTCGTTGGGCATTCTTTTGTTCCATATTAGAGTGTAAATAAAATCTTAAATGCACGTTGAATTACAGAATATATAAGGAATATTTATCATAACGCCGCACGTTGGGAAAAACGCGCGCATTGGAAGTATTTCTAAAGTTTTTAGACTAGCGTCAAGAATCCGTTGACAGAACTATGATATTTTAGTTTGGTTTAACACAGCGTAATTCTTCAAAAGCCTTAATTTCTGGCTGCAGGGTGTCAGTTCCTGGCGAAGGAAATTAAATAAAAATTCCATCAGAAAATTTTGTGAAGATTTTTAAAGATAATGCCCAAAGTACAAGTATCTAGCACTAATAGTATAGAAATTATCGCATAACATAGCCAATGCGCGCGTTTTGCCTATGTTTTTCCCAACGTGCGCCGTAATTGTAAAACTTATATTTTTAACATAGTTTCGTATTTGTTAATCCGATTTTGCGACAGAAGGTATTGTTCGAGTGAGTTGAAGTTTTTCACACGCACTCTTTGTATGGATGATCGGTATTAGCATGATCAGAAAAAATAAACTTTTTTGATCCAAGGTAATGCATACCTCAATTTTTTTTTTGAAACCTTCATAAAAACATTTTCTTTGCCAGAAACCTAAAAACCTATTGAAATATTAAAAGAATATATAGTATTTTATATTAATTTTATAAAAAACCGATTACATAGGCTATATCCTGAAAATCAATTCTGATACCATTTTGTAAGATAATGTTATTGTTAAAATTTTTTCTGAGCAGTATTTTATTTGAGATGGTTTCAAAAAACTTAAGGTATCCATCCATCTTAGCTAAAATTATAAATTACTAAAAAAATTCGGTTTATGTAATAAAAATATATAAATTTTTCAAATGTTTAGCAAATTCTGAAACCAAGCTTTAAAATCTGTTACTTAGCAACCTTTTTTGGGAGTAAAAATTCTGCTTTAACAATTTAACCACAACTCTAATAAAAGCATACAGTTTGATATAGATATAGCATGTTATTAGTACATATACAACAGATCAATATTTTGATAAACTAGTTATTTTAAAGTATCTAAGGTGGTACCGTTGGACCTAAGAAGGTTATAAATAAAATTATATAAAAAACTTGGCTTGTTTAAAAACAAGCAATTCAACGTCCAATACCAAAAACAAAAAATTAATCTCTGAGGCGAAGCGAAAATCGACGATCCTGTAAGTTTGTAAGACCTCTTAAAAAAACATTCCATCAAACCACGACTGAAAAAATTTAAGTCTCGAATTATTCCCAACCAATTAAAAAATAAAGTGTCTGCATTACTTAACTCTAGGAGGACACGTGAGATGAACTATTCCAACTGAGCATGCCATATAAAAAGGCAGCACTTAGTTTCCACAAGAAGCAAACTACATAACTAACCCTTAAACATCAGGAGTTTATTTCTAAACAAAGCTTTAAGAAAACTCAGAAAATTCAGTAGTCGGAAAAAATCAACGTGCGCTCCTCCAGTACTCAGTGCTAGCACCACTTATTTTCCAATTTTATAGTTATAATCTTTAAGGGCAAACTATGCTCTACCCGCCTCATAAATTGAATATTGTGCTCCTATTTGACATAACAATTCACAAAAGTTAAAGCACTCAGTGAACTATCTTAACACTAGTATTATTATTATTTGGCGGCTCTATAATATTCTTCTAGAAGCTTTTTAACGTCAGTATTCACTTCATAAAGGCATTCAAACAGAAATCACACATTTCCAGAAATCGCCGAAATGCCTTTTCATGATCAACTTTCACGCAATGAAAACTTGTATTGACCTGACTATCGTATTAACAGATGACATACATATGTATGTATGTCGCTTTCGAAATCATTGTTCATACATGATGTCTGCGATCTGTAAAAACATGATTAACGTGAAACATTGCAAATGTGGACTCGTAGACACTCCATATTGAGACTATGAGCAATTCATTCAAAACTTAAATGCAAGCAAATCTCCCGTAGTTAACCAATAGCTAATCAAAATTGTTTAAAATTCACCTGATAGCTGTTCCAAAAATATAGACTTGTTATTCTATGGGTTGGGTTATAAGTAGACCATAAGATTAAAGTTAAAAAAACTGTTATTCTTGCAATTCCATACTCCAAGGGATAGAGATTAAATATATCTGATTTTTCATATCACATCCTACGTTAAGAAAATAATAGAAACCACCAAAGCTTATAAAAAAATCTTAGTTAACATCATTCTGTTTTCGTAGGAGAACAGTACATTACGCAGCGTCATAGAAAAGCCACCTATAGGTGGAAAAGAGCTACTGCCAATGACAGCAGTGCAATTGGCCGGTTTCCGCTTGCATCCGGGTCCAGTAAGTTTACTCATCACAAAAATTGAATTGTAGTCTTATTTATACGGGGTTAATTTCTATATTTTCAGTTACCGGAACAATATCGTGCTTTAAATACAACGCCCGCGCGTAAGCACAAAAATAAACATAAAAAACACAAACACAAGGATGGGGCCGTGCCGCAGGAAACGTCATTGATGGGTAATTTACAAATAAAAATTTTACAAAAAATTATGTGCATACATATATAAAATAATCTTTAATTTTTCCAAAGATTCCACCGGGTTGGAGCCGTATGAAAAGAAACATAAAAAACAAAAACGTCATGAGGATGATAAAGAACGTAAAAAACGAAAAAAGGAAAAGAAACGTAAAAAACAAAGGCATAGTCCCGAGCCACCTGGTTCAGTGCCCTCACAACAGCAACAACAACTGCCTACGCAGCCACCGCTGCAACAGCAACAATTGCTGCAATCACCTATGGTAGGGGTTGGCGGTCTGAGTGTGGGTCTTGGCGCAAATATGGGTGGTAGCATGCAAACTGGCGGTGGCGCAGGTGCAGGCCCAGGCGGCTTGATGATGTCGCAACAAACGCCTTTGTTTTAGACTTAAGTCAAAGTAATCATAAAAAACAGTCTCCCGCTGCAAATAAGCAAAGTAAAGCAATTATGGACATTTTTTATTAGAAATTTTTTTCTTTTTATTTTAGTTTGTTTTTCTTTAGTTTATAATTTGCGCTATTAGATAAATTATTTTCCTTCAGTGCTAAAAAAAGATGAAACAAAAAAACTGTTCTTCCAAAGCATTTCTCAGTATATAATTTCACTGTTTTCATACCGACATTTTATTGTTGTTAAATATAAAATGTAAGATAAAATAATTTGGAAATTATGTTAAATTCCAGAAACACTCTTTGCTCGATTTGCTGCATGTAAAACTTCTATTTAATAATTTTTAATTTTAGTTACATAATAACACTTAGTTTAGTTTTAGTTGTAAATTCATTAAGTTAAGTATTTAAAATACAAAATGAAGCTCCCAAGATACAATAGCAATTACCACTCGCAAATACAATGCAGCACTTTGCAATTCTTTTCTTTTAAAAATAAAATTTTACATGCTGCAGTGTATTAGAGAGAAAAGTAATGAACTACAAAAATAGCTCGTTTGCTGTTTTTTAAGTTTAACTTAAGCGATATATTTAATATTAGTTACATTCATTTAAAAAAAATTCATACTGAAAGCAAAATAAAACAAAAATAGAATGATCAACAATAAGTTATAGGTATACATAAAATAAAGCTATTATAATGTGCATTACAACACAATGAGTTTTACTTGAAAATATTTTAAATATAATGATGTATTAATATAGTATGTTTAAATTATTATAATAATTCAATTGATTTAATTAGCAAATTTGTTACAAGACTGTTTCATAAGTGGTCACATTTTGACTAGTTGGTGTGGAACCTCAAATCAGTCAGTCTTCCCGTCCTGCTGCATGGCGATGAAGCATCTTCGTGAACGTCGCATACCGAATAAGATGGAACCACGAGCTGTATGAGCTATACGCCGACATTGATTTAGCAACGGTGTCTAACTATTACATTGACTACCAACTATTTAACTGGCCAAGTAAATATTTTAATTAACGTACTATTAACATAGTTGGCTAACTATTTAATCGCTTTATGCGCTGACTCTAAGAGTCGTTTTATTTATTCAGAGGAGTTATCTAACAGGTGCCAGCTATACAGCTCATATTACGGCCTATTCAATTTGGCATTATTACGATGGAGTTACAAAAACTTTTAATACGACTTGCTCGCAACCCTTCGTCTTTTCTTACTTAGCTGAAGACAGTCCTGATTCAAGTAATGAAATTTATGATATTAACTGCAGAAGCGAACAATTCTGACTGATGAGACTAGGGACATTACTATATTTCAAACTTTTTTTTTTTAAATCATAATATGAGTAAGAATTGTTTAAAGCCAAATTCCACCTGCAAAGTGTCTTCATCTTGTTTTTTATAAATCAATTGAAATTCCTATTTATGAAGTAACATTAATTTTCAATGCATTATTTTATACAAAAGCATATAATTTGAGTTGAAACATTTTTTATTAGATTTTATCATTTAACATAATTTTGGAAATCCTGGGATTTATATTTACATTCCCGACAATACCGGGTTTAAGAAAAATGTTCCGGGATTGAGCTTCCTATTTTGTGCTCAAGGAACTGTACAACAAAGACAGCAATCAATACCAAACACAGTTTGAGCAGCACTGCTTGTCAGCGCAAGGTCATCACAACGAACAGCTGATTTCTTGCTTTGAAACTTTATTTGACATTCGGTTTTCATTGAAAATAAAGAATGTTCGGAGTGCGCCACCGGAGAAACTTTTTTTTAAACATCAAAAGCTTTTTAACATTGCAGTGTCATGGAAAATTGCACAGTCGGAGATTGCAAGACAGAGGAGTGAATGAAAAGTTATCGCTAGGACCGCGTTTATTGTCGATAAGTAATAGAAACTTGCACCACGGAAATCAAATGTAATTAAAAAATGAACAAAACAATTGAATATATCCAAATAGAATAAATAAAAGTTTTAGTGATAAAAAATAAATTAATCAATTAACAAAGCACTTCAGTACTAGCAGTTATGTTCATTACTTATAATTACTTATAGAGAAAAACTAAAAAAAAATCTATTCTAAATAATTGTAACATTTTCTGTAAAACTAAGTTTATTTTCTTTTGTCTACAGCAGGGGTGCAGAACTCTTAACTTTTCCAGTAACAAGAACGGAAGTGACTACAGCAACAGCAATAATGTATAAGCAAATAAGTCAAAATCTGCTGGAGCTGCCGTCTGCCAAGGTGACCGCATGGTTGGACACATTCGATGCAGTAATAACAGATTGTGATGGTGAGTGGGTACAAACACTTATTTGTCCCCTTTTGTATATTTTCTTGTGTTGTAGTTGTTGTTATTGCGTAATTTGTGTATACTTGAGCGCTTTCCAAGTATGTCGGCAATGGCGAGTCCACGGCCAAGGTTGTACGGTCATAGCGAAAGTGAAAAAAAGCTCACTTTGCACAGTGGTTTAAATTGCCTGAATACGAAATGTAGTAGACCTAAGGGTATAGGATGTATAGATATACAAATGTATGTAGCGTTGCATTTTTCGAAGCAATTTCCTCCCACTTAACTTTTTTTGCAAATGATAGTTTAAGTATAGCTGATACTCGAAATAAGCGTCAGTCGCCAGAATTGTGGTTGGCCTGGTCGTGAGAGGTTGACAGAAAAATATTGCGCAATAACTCGGAAAGTAAGCAACTAGTAGAAAAATATGTTGGAACCAATTTTGTAGAGCAAAAAGAAACCACATCGATTTCATGTCCGGAAAATCCCCAAACGACAATATTTGACCCACTTTTCATAGTTTTAATATCATTAATGGCGAAAAAATACGGTTTTTATTGAAAGTTTTAAGTTAACATTAGCAGCGTTCCCGTACAATAATGCATTACTACTTTTTGCAGGTTTTTACAGGATAGTTTGACCTTTTAATGAGTTTACACGCGAAAATTCTTCGGGTAAAAACTTGTAACAGAGAACATAAATTACTGTCTCATTTTCGTTCTCATATACAGGTTTTTCAAGAACCTGCAAAATTTAGTAATGCATTATTGTACGGTTCGCAGCTAATATTCGTTTAAATCTGAATACACATTTTTCCACATTTTTCGCCCAAAATAACTATTTTGTTCAAAATTACAGCATTTATTGGAAACTTTAAAATGATGAAAAGTGGGTCAAATATTGGCGTTTGGGGATTTTTCGGGCATGAAATCGATGTAGTTTTTTCCGCATCTACTTTCCAAGTTATTGGAACGATACTTGCGACTGACGTTTTTTTCGAGTATCAGCTATACTTAAACTATCATTTGCAGAACAAATTAAGTGGAAGGAAATTGCTTCGAAAAATGTAACGCTACCTCCCGTACTATAATGAAACTTCATTCAGGAACATCAACAAAAATACCTGGCTATAATTCCTACCAGGTACCCGGATTTGACATGAAAGTCCGGGCCTGGCCAAGCAATCACGGTCATACGGTGTTTTCATACCTTTTGAATTAAGAATACTTAGTCTAGCGACCCTTAATCGCTACAAGTTCTATTACAAACGACCCAAAGTCTTCGTTTTAATACACGAATAGTGGCACCGCCTACTATTAGAAAAACAAAAATTACGTTTTGCTCAGTTTTGCTCTACCCCTTTTCCAACCTTTCCAACAAAAAATATACCAATTATTTTGTGTTATGGAAGTTAAAAAGGGTTGTAACCGACTATTTATATATACTATGTAACATTTATAAGCTATTAGCTTATATCTTAAAAACTATTCAATGATTTTTTTGTTTTTCTCACATTGAATCTGAAAAAATCGAAAGTAAGCAAAAAACAAAGTCCTAAAATTAAAAATGTTTTTAAACATTCCTTTTTTAATTTTGAGATTGCACTTGCCACACTGTAAGCTGCGGTCAACAACAACTAAAAAAAAAAAGCTTACTGCTAAAACAACAAAATTTTTTTATTTATTGCTATCAAGTATTATTTTTGCATAACATTTACATTTATCCCATTCCATCTCCATTAGGTGTCCTCTGGATACACAGTAATGTCCTTGAAGGTTCTGTCGAGACGATGAATCGTTTCAAAGAGTTGGGTAAGAAGATATTCTTCTGTACAAATAACTCAACAAAAACGCGCAAGGAACTACTGGAAAAGGCACAAAAAATGGGTTTCAATATTGAAGAAAATGAAATCATCTCAACTGCCCACTCTGCCGCTGCCTACCTCAAAAATCGTGATTTCAATAAACGCGTCTATGTAATTGGCACTGAAGGTATTACCAAAGAACTCGATGCTGTAGGGATAGCACATAATACTGTGGGACCTGATGTAATGCAAGGTACACTGGCACAGTATTTATCAGAGCATTTTAAATTGGATAAAGATGTTGGCGCTGTTATTGTGGGCTTTGATGATCATTTCAGTTTCCCAAAAATGACAAAAGCTGCCTCATACCTTAGTAATCTAGAATGTTTATTCATTGCCACAAACACAGATGAACGTTTTCCAATGCCAAATATGGTGATACCAGGTTCGGGTAGTTTTGTACGTGCTGTAGAAGTGTGTGCTGAACGAACACCAATAGTGATTGGCAAACCAAATCGCGGAATTTGTGAATGGCTTATCAGTGATGGAGTGATAAACCCGTCCAGAACACTTATGATTGGTGATCGGTAGGTATTGTGGAATATTATAAGTAAAACAGCGCACTTTAACTAAAAAATTTCGAGAATTGTTTATGCTTTGCATTTTAAAACAAATAGAATGATATTTGTATTTTTAAAATTTTCAGCGGTTCATCGTTCAGAGATTTTTTTTTAAAAGGATATAAAATTTTTTTACAATTACTTAAGAAACGGAAGAACGTACAAAGCGCTTCAAAATGGGCTTCCTTGAATGTTGAGTAGAAGCATATTTTGGAATCATATTAAAAATGCGTTAGATATATTCAAGGTAGCTTATTACTAAAATAAGATTTGATTATTTTTTTTTATTTGTCACCGATTGTATTCGAACATAGGCTTCCGCGTAATGCCAGTGTTCTGAGTTACGCACATCTTAAACAAATGAGATACTCTTATTATTAAGACGAAATCTATTAGTTTTTTTTTGTCAAAATGAAAAGTTGAGTTTTAAATTTCTATAGTTTCCACTTGATAATTCATATATGTACATAATATACTTTTAGCCAGAAAAAAAATCAATAAGGTTGGCTGATGTCATTAAACTGCGCTTGTAACAACACCGAATTTTTAGGCTAAATCCAGTGGATGCAAAACAAATTTTTTTTTATATTAAATAGAATTTCGAATTAAATGTTTACCAAGAAGCACATCTGACGTGCACTCCTTGGAAGCTACTTCCAGATTTCCCGTTGGGTATTTTCATTAAAAAGAAAAAACCAAATAGATAGAAAAAAAAGTATAACATGAAATATAATATGGCATAAATTATAGCTCGGGCAGACACCGTGTAAAATTCATTAACAAAAAATATGTAACGAATTGTATAACTATCAGAAAACCGCTTGATTTTTATTGCAAATATTTTATCGAATTCTGCCAGAAAATTTGTAAATCAAGCGTGATCTGTTCATTGTTTTGCATGACTTTCGTATCTAGCGAAGAAATCAAGTTTGGAGGTAATGCCATACTAAAATGGGCTAAGAATTCAAAACCAAACTACAACTATCATCTGAAAATTTGTTTATGCTGTGGTTAAAGCTCTAGCGCTTTAAGCTAATTCGAACTTGAATTATTTCCAGCAGCTTATGCAAATGCATATTCAAGATTCTGTGTTGCGCTTTTTTAAATAAGTGTTTCACTTAGAATTTTATCACGTTAAATAAGATAAAAGTTAAAGAATACTGCTTTTAAGTTACTCTCTTTTTTGTTGAATATCTTATTGAAGATAAATTAAAATCATTTTTTTCCTTGCAGCTGCAACACGGACATACTACTTGGCTACAACTGTGGTTTTCAGACGATGCTCGTGGCTACTGGTATTCATCAGCTAAACGATGTAGAATCATGGCAGAAATCAAATGATCCTGATTTAAAAAATATGATACCTGATGTATTCTTGCCGAAATTAGGCGATTTGTTGCCATTTTTAGAGCATAACTGATGTTGAAGACAATGTATTGACAAAAAACAAAAGTACGGCCAATGGAGATGCTATTTAAAATATTTTTTATTTTATTAAAAATATCAACGCAACTACTTTAAAATAGACCTAAAGAACTTTATTTTGTACCAAAATCAAATATATAGCCAATTAAATTTATAGTTTAACAAAAAGTAAAACTCCAAATTTACATACAGTGATGAAGAAAACTTTGCAAAGAAAAATTGCAAAATTAAACAGCTTATTTGAACTCATCTTCAAAAGCTTTATAGAATAAAATTTCTTTTGGAAGTCATTATCAAACAAAACATATAATTATGCGTTCAAATTTGAATCAGAAAGAATTAAATTAAAGTAACAGTTGTTTCAGTTTATAGCTGCATGAAACGGAATTATATAAATATTAATTTATTATGTGCACTACATGTAAAATTTATTTTAAGTTTATTTTCTATTTTTGGTCTTGGACAATCGTAGTTTATGTTACAATGTTTTTGATTATACCTTGAAGATTTTGTTTATGAAAGTAACAATTACAATTTTAGTTATGTTTGTCATTTTAAAAGAATTGGCTTCAGTTTCGAAAAAACTTTTTTTTTGCTTTTTTTGCTATCAAAAGTGTGTTTAATCTTTTCTCTCCATATTAGTATTTGTATTATTGTAAGTCCTTTGAAAAGAAAAACGTAGCGAAAAAAACTAAACACATTCGAATTGTGAAATTATATTTTGCATCAATATTTGTACAATCAAAATACGCAGACCAAAAAAAAAAAAAGAAGAAAACTTTGTACATTCTTATAAAAAGTATTGTTCAACACTGTATAACGATTTTTAATTTTATTTGAACTCTATTCACCACAAATTATTTAGTGACCCTACAATATATCATCATACAAAATTTTTTAAATAAAATTTTTTTTATAACAAAACAAAAAAAATTAAATGTTCTAAAATTATTCGTAAATAAATAAAATAATTAAAAATTAATAAATACGCGCAATGTTTAAGCATAGCGCAACAAATTTACTTACGCAACCACCGTCCAAAGTAACTAAGTGGCTCGATTCCTTTGATACTGTCATCTCAGATTGTGATGGTATGTCAAAATATTCAGCATGTTCATAGAAATTTGTTTTGTACTAATTTTTCACAATTTTTCATACCGCAGGTGTACTCTGGATTCTTAGTAAAAATGTAGACGGTTCTATTGAAACCATAAATCGCTTAAAAGCGAAGGGGAAAAAAGTCTTTTATTGCACCAACAACTCAGCAGATTCACGTAGTGAACTGACAGAAAAAGCACAAAAAATGGGGCTAACTCTCGTTGAGCAAGATATGATATGCACTGCACATTCAACTGCTGCTTACCTCAAAAGTAAGAATTTCAATAAACGTGTCTACGTGGTCGGCGCTCAAGGTTTAGCTACGGAATTTGATGCTGTTGGTATTGCTCATACTGGCATTGGACCGGATGTACTTGACGGACCAGTTTACACGTATTTAAGAGAAAAGCTTACGCTGGAAGAGAATATTGGCGCTGTAGTTGTGGGGCGTGATGAGCATTTTAGTTTTCCTAAGATTACCAAGGCCGCTACATATCTAAATAATCCAGAATGTTTATTTATTGCTACTAACAGAGATGAACGATTTCCGTTGGGTGATGTAATATATCCGGGAACCGGTTGCTTTGTAGCTGCAGTTGAAGTTGTTACTGAACGTTGTGCACATACGATAGGAAAACCAAATCCAGATATTTGTCATACGCTGCTTAAAAGTGGGCAAATTGAGCCAAGTAGAACGCTGATGATTGGTGATAAGTAAGAAATTAAATTTTTTGATGACAGTTAATATATGTCGCATTCCATTTCTCTGGAAGGACCAATTCCATAGACCTTCGAAACATCGTAATTTTTTCTCTTTTGATTATTAAACTTTTATTAACGGACTCAAGGCGTAAATTCGTAACGTTGAGGTCTACAGGGTAAAATATGATGAAACTTTACGTTTATCATTTAAACTGTAGTGTCTTTTACACATGATTTATGATATTAGTCCCTTGGTAAATGCTGAAACACTAAAACAAAAAATTCTTTAAATGATATCGTTGGAAGCAAAAAAAATATAATTTCAATGTCTCAAAATTGGGTTCTACCATATGTCAGTCATACTTTGATATTTGTGACTTAGGATGGTTGTATAACAAAATGATATTTGGAATTTTTATTAAAAAAATATTCTAAACTTATTGAATTCCAAAGTCTACTTAGGTTAGACTATAAATTTAAAGGACTTTGCAACCTCAATAAAATTTCGTTATTTTTCTCGGAAAAACTTTCTTTATAAATTTCATACAAAAAAATACATGTGATTGGATGAAGAAAAACGGGGTATGATCTATCCGGCAAATATATTTTAAGATTATTAGATTTATTTTCTAAAGTTATAGCCTCTTGCCATAGTGTACTACATTTTGGTGACACATCGAATCAAAGAAAGTCCAATAAAAACGTGACTGCAAAATTTTTGGAAAATATTAATTTAGGCGGATGGAAGGATAACGGATCCGCTAAATGATTTGTCCAGTCGTGTTACTGCGGCAAAGTCTTTACATATGACAGTTTTTGATCACCATGAGCGAGCTATAAAAACATCTCGTTGGTATAAAAAATAAAGAAAATTATTAAATAAATTTTGAAATTTCAACATGGCTTTGAACTCTCTTGAACTTGATTGAAAGCTAAATTTTTGTACATGAGACAATATTAGTTGGGAGGCGCAAACAATCTCATATGCACATATCGGAGAAGATTGTTGTGATTTCACACAGCTACTATCGCTTTTGTTAGTAACTTTGTGTTACCTTACGATGAGTAACGAGACCTTATATTTATTTAGTATATATGTGCAATGTAGTGAAAAAATATATCTGAAACTTAAATTTTTTTTTCTCATTGCAGCTTAAGCACCGATATACTTCTCGGTTATAACTGTGGCTTCCAGACGTTGTTCGTAGGTACTGGAATTCATAATCTTGATGATGTAAAATTGTTGATGCAGTCAGATAATTGCGAAGCTAAGAAAAAGATACCTGATGTATATTTACCGAGTTTAGGAGATTTGCGAAAGTTTTTGTAAAATTTTACATTATTTTTTAAATCACAAAAAGTTACTGTACAGAAGTCGATTATTATTTAAAAATAAAAATGTTACAAATATATGGATACATGCAATAGATCAAGGCTTTTAGTATCACGCGAGGCGAGTCACAGATTGGTTGCAATGCTCAAACAACTTTTATAAAATACTTTCTTGGTTGTACTTACAAATTTTATTTATATGAAAACGTATGGTGTCTATCAAAAACGGGTGTGCGAACTGAAAAAAAGTTATTAAAATTGTAAAAGTAAATTTTCTACACGCAAAAAAGTGCCTTTCCCACTTACTTTTCGCTCAATGCATGTTTGTATCACCATTTGTTTGCACAGAGTGAATATTCCTTTTTTTACGGAAAGAAGATCAGACAGTACCACGAAGAAAGCCATAGAGTGGTTCCCACTTGTAAAATGACTTCCGACAGGGAAAAATCAAATATTGATAGTTATATGCACGCGAAAAAAGTGGGCTATCAGCAATTTTTGTATACTTTTAGAGTAAAAACTTTTGAGAGACGTACTATTAGTTTGCAAATGTATTCATGGTAATGAGCAAAAAACAAATTATTTTTGTTTCCACAACATGCACTCTAAGATGTCTAGCGATAAAGAAATTTCAAATGTGTGTGGTGTTGCAAAAATTCATCATACCCCAAAATTTCAATTCTGTTAAAATTTTCCAAACGAAATCTCTTTTCTTATAAATTTCTAAAACGCTCAAAATAGAGCCAATAAAATAACTTTGGCAACACTGGATATCAAGAAAGAACAAAATAAAAATTCTTATGACTTCATAAGTTTGGAATAACACTCAGTACAGTTTGATGATCAAAAAAAGCTTCACTTGTTAATCTTTTAGTAAGAACATAGTATTTATACTCGTACATATATACCATTTGGAAGTCCCTAAGGTATTGTTACAATACTCACAGTAATCCTTATTAAACTTCGCATCCTATTATTTGTCCCAACATATTCAAGCGTGTCTATTCAGCTATAACTTGAAATTTGTCTTCAAAATCGTTAAAAGAATTCAGCTGAATAGAAAATATTCAAACAATGAAAATGATCTAAAAATTACGAGAAATTACATAAAAATTGGTTATGCTTCCACACGGTGGAAATATCAGTATATATATCGATACCTTTACTTTTATGTAAAATTACTGTGGCTTGCAAACCAGAGGTTAGACATACCAGAGGATATAAATATTTAGATCGTGGTGCCGCGGGAATCTTACTTGTAGGGCTATAATAAAAACTACATTTTTAAGTATCGATATTTCGAAAACCAAACGAGTTATCAATTTTTTTATTTAATATTTTCGAATTATTTCGAGCTGTTCTATTGAAAACCATCCTTAAATTGTCTTCAAAAACCATCTAAATCAAATGTTTAAGTATCGATATTTCGAAAACCAAACTAGGTATCGATTTTTTTTATTTAATATTTTCGATTTATTTCGAGCTGTTCTATTGAAAACATCCATAAATTGCGGCGTCATTGAATTTTTGACAAAGAAAAATTTTTAAGTATCGATAGCTCGAAAACTAAACGAGATATGCATTTTTTTTATTTAACATTTTACGATTTATTTTGACGTGTTTTATCGAAAAAAAAGTCGAGGCGCCACGGAAGTCGTAATCTCCCCCAAAAAATGTTCAAAAAATTAAAAAAAAAACAAAGTGTGCATTTATTTAAAGAATGATCGATTTGTATGGTATCAAGCGTATGAAGTGTTGTAGAATATTCTTCTGCGAGAGCTATAACCTGTTTGTGGCATATTTATTCCATTACCACCTCCCTAGTTACTTCAATGGGAATAGTGAAAATCATACAAAAGATACCAGAATATGATAACAATTCACCTGTTGCATACGGGTTAATAACACTTCTATTGAATTAAAAAAGCTTTCAATTCAATTACTGGACTATCATAAAAGCTGATCAACTGTGCATTTAACATTGGTTGAACTCTCTCTTCAGCCAGTGATCAATAGAATTTGCACACAACGAGGAGTTGTTTCGAAAGACAGTTTGAATTTTATGTTAGGTTTGCGTTAATCAATTAATTATTCTGAAATAATTATCGTAGTTCGAAGAAAATTGTTTTTTCATAAGTTATGCACGTGGAAAGTGGAACAAATTTGCTGGAGCTACCAAAGGAAGCAGTAAAAAATTGGTTACAATCATTCGATGTTGTGCTTTCAGACTGTGATGGTATGACTTCTGCTGTTGTTTTTATTGTAAGACATAGACAATAGAGAGTAAAGAATTTTTTAGAAAATCACCCAGCAGGAAAGTGCATGTGAGCTCACAAATAAATTATCGAGATTTTTTGTCAGCCGTTAAAAAAGAGAATATTTGGTGTTAAACTTTTAAGTAGCTAAATGAAAACTTTAAATCTTTTTGCTAAGACATTGTAATTATGTATTAATGAAAATAATAATAATAGGCGGAGAATCCGCGGTAGAAAAGTCGGTTGGCTAAGATTACAGGATAATATTTACAAAAATGATTTTTAGGAAACTAACCAACACAACGGCCTTGCCAAAGACTGTCCCGATGGTCGAAAACACTCGAATTTTGGCCAAATTTTTTAAAATTGAAAGTGTATACGATTACAGCTTGAAATGTATGCCAAATGATAGAACACGAAGAGCCTACATAGAATATATGTATAGGGTTGCATTGCTAAATCCATTCTCAAAGATGGGTTGCCACCGGTTTTAAATAGAATATATTTAGTTCATGAGACTTTTTCAGTTAAACTTTTTTTATAAACAATCTATAACAAACATTATTGTTTCCTCGAAATTGAAAAAAAATATTTATTTTAAGTGACTAGTTTTCTCATGACTTAAGTGCTATAATTTTTCCTACTGGGAAAATATTAATTTTCTCCGAACGAAAGCTCTGTTTCAGCTTTTAGTGAGTACTTGTGAGTTGGTCAAGGTTGAAAGAGAATAAATTTTGTATACAACTGGGTTTGTTTTGAAGTAGCAAAGCCAAACTGCTAGTTAAGTTCAAAGCGACAGACAGATAGATCATCGTATGCGAAAATGTGACATTATTTTTTTTTTCAATTTTACTCACCAGGTGTACTTTGGAATGAAAATACGCCTATATCAGGTTCACCAGACACTATAAATGCTTTGCAAAAACTTGGAAAACGTGTTTATTTCGCCACAAATAATGGCATTAAGACACGCCATGCCATTTGGGAACGCGCCAATTCCATGGATTTTCAAGTAACGGAAGAACAAATTTTATGTCCCAATCATTGCATTATACAATATCTCAAGGATCGTGATTTCCAACAAACGGTTTATGTTGCAGGAGCACCAGCTTTAGCGGAAGAATTAAATAGTGCTGGCATTGCAACAATAAGTACAAAGTGCGATGTATTAGATGTTAACGTGGGTGAATATATTCAGCGTGAATTGCGAGATGCCGCTGCTCATAATGTTGGAGCTGTTGTAGTCGGTTTTGATGAAAACTTCACTTACGGCAAAATGATGAAAGCTTCACATTATTTGGGCACAAACGAGCAGTGCTTGTTTTTGGCAACAAACCCTGATGCAGTACATCGATATCCATTGTATCATATACCGGGTACAGGTGCTATATTGAAAGGGATTGAAACATGCGTGGGGCGCAAGGCGTTGTGTCTTGGCAAACCAAATCCAATATTTTGTGAGTCATTGCTAAAAGAGGGTCTATTGACACCAGAGCGTACGTTGATGATTGGCGATTGGTAAGTGGGATTTTTGAGTTTATATGCCCTGTACATATGAAAATAATTACATATTTTGTTTTTTTTTCAGCTACAAGGTTGATGTTGTCTTTGGTAAAAACTGCGGTTTTCAAACTTTAATGGTTGGAACAGGAGCCTATAATATGAAAAACATTTCGAAATTACGTGAAAATCTTAAAGAAAATCAAAAATTTATTCCAGATTTCTATTTAGAAAAATTAGGTGACTTATTGCAATTTTTATAAAAAAGTAAGCATGAACTCTATGGTATGTACTTTTAAGTATGTTTTTGTCACTACAGACTATTTTTAAAAAGTAAATATATATAAACTTTACTCAAAAACTGTTTCGAAAGATTATTAACTAAATAACATAAATGCGCATGCGAATGACGGATGTGATACTAAAGTCATACCCTATTCAGATTGGTACAAACTAGTTGGAAATTCAATCAAACATTATGCAAAGTTTTTATTTGGAGAATCGATTTTTTTGAGGTTAAAATAAATTTTTTTCCAGCCAATCTCTTTTTTCGTGGAACTATTTAAAATTATCGGTCCTGAAGTTTTTTTCCATTATTTTATTCGAATATAATGGTAATTTTTCTCCAAAAATTAATAAGGACTTCCTCATAGTAACAATATAATAATAAGTGACATTTGTAATTTAATTTCAAATTTAAAGCACTCGAAATCTGATGACTAAAAATTCTAGATGAAATCATATAGGTACAGGAATGCACTTCTCGATCTGAAATTTTGGCGGCGAAAAATGTTTTATTCCTCTTCACTTATCATATACGTATTTGTTTTATATTGTATGTAAAATTATGCGTATTATGTTTCAACAATTGAGGCGTCCAGCTGCAATACCGGCCAAGTGCCTTTTTCATACATTTAGAAAAACAACGAAAAACATTATATTTCCCACATAATAGCTTAAAAAATTTCTTACTCAAAACACGTCAGATCTGACTTTTCTAGTTTCATCTGCCGATGTTTTTGAGGAAACAATTTTGGACTTGGGCGGTTTTGATCCATTGAACATGGACTTGGCCGATTTTGACATAGTATTCTACAAATTTGGTTTGAAAAAAGTGGACTTGGCCGGTTTTGATTTCAAGGCGTTGAACCTGACTGGTTTTGAATACAATTCAATTGAAATAATATGTAAACGTGAGAAATTTTGTATGTATATTGGAGTCACCGAGGTGAGTGAAAATCGCAATTTTGTGGTTTGCGTGCAATTTTTAACGAATTCCACTAAATAACCTATACGCCACGTTGGTGCAAAGTCTTATCGCACATAACTACGTTTTGCGGTGCGTGCTTTAAGGATATTTTCCTTGTTCTTTGGAGTATCCCGAAGGTAGTCACTCCATAAGTGACTACTCATCGAGGCGGTTCACTCTGATTCACTTTGGATCACTTGGAGTCACCGAGGTGAGTGAAAATCGCGATTTTGTGGTTTGCGTGCGATTTTTAACGAATTCCACAATCCGCGAAAATTAAAAAAAAAAAATCGCACGCACCGCAAAACGTAAGTTTTTGCACCAACGTAGCCTACAGGTGTTATAGTGGAATTCTTTAAAAATCGCACGCAAACCACTTATGCGCGACTTTCACTCATTTACTGCTATGCAATTTTGCAGTGGGTTTGCTTACCGTGGTGAATGAATTCAGGTGTAAATTGCATGAATTAATAAAATTTGAATATTTTTCTTACATAATATCAGATAATAAAATTTTTTTTATAACTTAAAATTTTTCGGGCACGTTGGACTTTTCTGTGGATATACCCATATATAGGTATGCAACTTAATTTCGAAAGAATTCCAATTGTGACAAAATTGCAGCTCAATTGAACGAAAAATTGGAGCAAGTTCATGGACTTGGCTGGTTTTGAAAGCAAGTTCTTGTACTTGGCCGGTTTTGAAATCTATGCATCAAAATAAATTTAAAAAGTTTTTTATATCTGTCAAAATTTTTTTTTCGATCTAAAAACATAGTAGTACGATAAAGCATGGTCCGGATTTTGATATATGAGAATATCTCAAAACTTTATTTTTTTGGACTTGGCCTGTTTTGCAACTGGACGCCTCAATTCTCAAAATGTGATATAAAATGCTTTATTTTTAAAGCACGACAGCTTCAACAAATCTTTACAAAGGGCACTTTTTTTGGGCTAAGTATCTATACTACTATATTCTACAACTTTGAGTATAACATACTTTTTGGCTTAAAGCTTATTTTCCCAGAAAATCAATAAAAATTGATAAGCTTTGAAAATGTGCTCTTTTGGTGTAAAATTTTATTATTATACCACAAATTATACTCTTAAGTCACCACAATGAAGTTTGTTACCATCGTAATCATCAATAGGCGACTCCTCTTCCCTTCCTATATTTTGATTATCAATAACACTCTTGTACCATGAAAGCTATTTTAAATTCCTCCAGTCATGACCAAACTTTTTTTTTTAAAATGAGATTTCTACATATTCCTTTTGTTCATTGTTAGTGGTATGGTAACTGGATCAGTATTTATGATCTCCAACGGGATACGTTTACCCCTTTTCAAAAGTGAAATAGATATATAAGCAATAATAAAGGTTCCTTTAGCGACTGTAGGAAATACGTCTTTTTGCATAATCAAAAATTAAATGGAAATGTGTCGTTT
The DNA here is from genome assembly GCA_963662105.1 of Meiosimyza platycephala. Lineage (NCBI taxonomy): Eukaryota > Metazoa > Arthropoda > Insecta > Diptera > Lauxaniidae > Meiosimyza > Meiosimyza platycephala. Next base: position 98,680,869 of record OY759208.1, on the reverse strand, counting down.
TGTATTAATTACGAGTTTCCCTTGGAAATATGTCTTCTTTATAATAGATTTTCAACTAAACTAGTGCTTGCCAGCAGACTTCAAAGATTTCCATAACGTGTGAACAATCCATTTCCACTTTTGACGTTTGATTTGAATGGAAATTGGATCTAGTCGTTATCTGATGAGCAATTCAACATAGGTAATGGTTCTCTAGGCCACTAAATTTTCAGAGTTTGGCGAAAACAATTTGCTAGTGAACATAAATTGTGTAGTAGGGTGTGTTATTGGTTTTCAAAGATTTTCAAAACTAAGTACACTAGTCGGCATAATTATTTTGACAAAATCTATTTGTGACTATCGAACGTGGCATAAGTATTTTGACCATTCCTATGGCATAAGTTTACTTTGGGAGTGCCTCTCATTTTTTTATAAAATCCTACTTTTCTTACGAGGCTTTCAATACTAAACACGAATATGGAATCAAAAGTTGGGTAACGCATCTAGTTTCGGAGATATAGCTATCGGAAGTCGGGGATATAGCTTTTAATGAAATCGTTGCCATAATTTGGGAACCCCTGGATCGACATTCGAAAAATGGATGTTTTATGAAAGATTATTTAATGAAATATAATATAAGCTCACAAAAGTTTGAAATTTCAGCTATAGTTTTTGATAATTTTCGAGATATAACAATTTATCTAAATTTCAGGTCAATTTTTTTTTTTTAAAAAGTGTAATTTTTTTGGAAAAATTTTTATTTTACAAATATTTCAATTAATACATGAAAAAGCGCATTTTATGCCCTTTCAAATGGTGTGCTATTAGTTAGTTAGTTTTTCTTGGGCAACCGAATTTTTTAAGGAAGAAAAGTGAACGAGCTCTAGAAATTTACTTGAAATTTTGGGATTTGTTGAAAAAACATAAGCAAAAACACCAACAACAACAAAAAGAACAAAAGTTCTTATGTGAGTATGATAATTTTTTTATATCTTTTTCTATTTTAAATACAAACAGCAAACAATTCAAACACTTAAAATTGAAATACTTAAACATAGAATTTGTTAATCAGTGTACTAGTGCATTTTAGCAATATTTTTTTTTCAGTTAAACAATTGTAAAGTCATTGTGATAAACTTTTTAATAAAAATATTTAGCAATTTAGCAAGAAGAAAATAATTACAGTGTAGCAGAAAAAAGAAACAAAGCATAATTAACCACGCCATTGACACGTGATTTATTTTAGATATTCAAGTTTTAATGTAACTTTTCTCACATACGTATTAGCTCCCCATTAATTGAATCCATTAACATTTTCCTCAACTTATACTTTTTTCTGCGTACACAATTTCTTCCCGGACTTTATCTAAATTGCTAAAAGGTAACATCAGGTGGTCGATGGTGTACTCGTCAGTAAACGTGAACTACGTGATAGATATGCGCACCAGTAGAAGACGTTGATCAAGAAAAATAGCAAAGGGAAAACAATTCTGGAAGCACGATCAATTTTCGATACAGAATTATACTGCGGTGTACGTTTACCCTTGCGACGCGCTTCAAGCTCTTCACGGCGATAGTAGGACATGCGACGTCGTTCAGTTGAATGACTAGGAGTGGCATCTGCAAAAAAACAAATTGCTCAAAATAATTTTAACTTATAGCAATACAAATGTAAACGCACCTTCAGCAGCACGCAAATGTGCTTCTTCATCATCTTCATCGGACATATCGAAATTGACACTTTGCTTGTGACGACGTCTGAAGCAATGCCAGCCAAAGCAAGAGAAACTGTACGAGGATGAACGGCGTCTTCGATTGACAATACGTCTGATGCCTGTACTCTCACCAGTACCACCACCAGCTGGCATTGAAATTGCACACATAGACAACGGTATCACTTCATAGATTTTGGATTCAGTGCTGACATTGAACTCTGAACCCAAGCCACTTGGTGTCTTGACAGCAGCCTCATCTATTTCATCTGTTTCCGAGTCAGTCTCAAGTTCTTCAATGATAAAATAACACTCGCCCGAACCATATTTGGTAAAGTAATGGACTACAGCAAATTGAAGTATAGTGGCGAATATAAAGGCGAACGAGAGAAACACAAAGAAATCCAACGCGGTAGGATATGGCACTTTGGGCAAATCGGTACGTGCTTCCAGCCCCAGAAAAGTCATTGTTAGTACAGTGGTGATGCCCAGTGAGACACGATCTGCGGTCGCTTCACGATTAAGCCAAAACGATACCCACGAAAGTACCACCAGTAGACAACAAGGTCCGTAAACTTGTATAAGAAAATTACCCATATGACGTTGCAAATGAAAGTTGACCATGAGCATGGAGTATTCGGCTGAAAAGAGCAAAGAAAATATATGAATTATTTTATGGTGCTTAACAAGATTAATGTCTTTATTTGGAGTGATTTGTAAAGGCTTTGGAAAGCACATTTATTGCAGTCACATTCAAAATTGGCTTAGTTATTTAGCTACGAATGGTAAGTTTACCATAATCGATACAGAAGTATTTATGACCATTAGAGATGTTTAAAAACTGGAAAAATAATTTTGTAACTTAATGCTGAATTTGAACGAAAGGCTGTAAATACGTAAGCCATAAAGCAAAATCGTGAAAATAATGAAGCTGCAAGTCCAGCATATAACAAAACAACTACGAAACATAACAAAATGCAATTGCGGCGGAATTTAGCCGCGCTGGATAGGGATAAGTGATGCTTGGAAATAAAAATTAAAAAAAGCGTAATACTTAAATTAAATGAAATCTTCAAACATTCTAAATAGCCCATGCACGCGATAAAGGAGATCGACATACATCGAATGCAACATTTTATTTAATTGATTTTGAAGTTTTTCAAACCACCTCAAGTTTCCTAAGCTAGTTAGAATGTCGTAATGGTAAATGCAGCTGCAGTCGCAACATTAATTGACATAATCACAGAATTAATTACACGCACACACGCACGCATGCTTAATCATGCTGGTGCTTTTCAATATGGAGAATGAAAAGCGCAACACATGTCGTATGTGTAACATGTGACATTCATAATATGAATTTAATGTTGCTCATACGCCACGTTTGTCGATTTATGGTTTTATGCAAAAAAAATCGTTAAAATAAATATCGAAAATTTGTTCCACTCACATTCATGGCTGGACTCAATACGAACACCACCACCTCCTCGGCCATTGCCAAAAGCGCCTTTATCCAATTGTAGGCCAACACCGCGTCCATGTTGTTTATTTTGTTTGTTGCCTGGTATAGCAAATGTTGTTAGAGATTTGCTAAGCTTCTTGTTGTTGTTGTTATTGCCATGACCATTACCATCACTGCTGCCTGGTGCTGCTGCCTTATAGATAATATCGGTTAGATTACCAGCCGGACAATCAACCAAATCAAATTGTGACAATTTCATATCTTCGGCAATTGCAACAGCGGGACGTTCTTCGTTCCAACGATAAATGACATCGGCTGTTGTATAGCCAACTATGGTATGGTCATAAAAAGTAAAATAAATATTGATAGATATATATATATTTCAATGTTTGTATGTAAATCTTCATTGGATAACTAAAACATAGGTGTAAAAGTAAGTAGCTCAATTTTTTAGCAATTTAAATTTTTTTTAGTAAACGATTAAAACTTTTGTGGCGCAACGACTACTTTAAAAATATTTCAGTTTTGGATATATGTATGTACATAACTTTATATATATAATTCACCTGTACGTGTGTATGTCACTGAACTCCTCCTAAGCGGCTGGACCGATTTGAATGAATCTTTTGTATGCGTTTGGGTGGCGCCCTGTATGGTTTAAATTCACAGATCATACCTCTATATGGGCAATTTAGGGTGGCCCTCATACAAAAATATTTTAAAAATAGCATTTTCACAGAGACCACTTAATTGATTCACATGGAATTTACACCATGTGGCTTTTATAGTAAGAGGCATATGTTAAGTTACAAAACTTTTGCTTAGGGCGGATATTTAGGACGGACCTCATACAAACATATTTTTAAAATATCATTTTCACAAAGACCAGTCAAACGATTCACATTGAATGTACACCACGTATCTGTTATTTTAAGAGGCATGGCTTAGGTTATAAGAACTTTACTTAGGGTGGCCCTTATACAAAAATATTTTTAAGATAGCCTTTTCACAAAGACCACTAAATCGATTCACATGGAATTTACACCAGGTGTCTTATATATGATATTAAGCTTTTTTATATAGGGTGCATATTTAGGGTGGCCCTCACACAACATATTTTAAAAATAGCATTTTCACAAAGGTTTCATAATTATTTCTTAAATGTTTCTAATGGTCTAAGGAAGGTTTTTGCAAAGTTTGGTTTAGAAAAATGGGCAGTGACACACCCTCCAAAATCAAATTAATCATATCTCATCAAGTACTGGACGCAGGTGAATGGGACTTGATATAAAAAGTCCTGACAAAATAAGTTTCACTGGAAAAATGGGTTGTTTCGCTTATACATTCCATCGCATGAGTTCATATGACATCCGAAACAACTACCGGAGAGGGCAGAACAACGTCTGCCGGGACAGTTGGTAATAATATAAATAACAATTACAGTCCCGCAGTCTGGCTTGGAAGAGATGGGCTTAGCAAAAAATAAACCGTGGACCAAAACAGACGCCAGATGCGATGAGTTATCATCGAAACTTTTCAAGAGTAAGAAAATCTCTCCAATATGGAAAGACAAATATTTGTCTGGCAATTTATATATCAGCTCTATTTTTCGCAGCTACAAAAATACAATTTTTATATCCTGAAATTACTACCAGAGCGAATTTCTTTGGATGAAGATACCTATGGTCTCCAATTACATTTTTTACGTTTGCTACAAAGCTGCAAATATTCCTATGTTGTTGCAGTAAAATTAACACTTCATTGCTATATAAAGCTGAATCAATTGATTGAAACATGTCGATGATTTTTGTTTTTTGCCAACAACACAAATTTATGGTATTGTTAGTATCAGTACCGAAAGTGCTAACAACATTAAGTGACAAAAACGTTCACTTTACATACAAAGTAAAAAGAATTTCGTTTCTATGCATTACATGAAGTTGTTAAGTGGGGTTGGGCTTAAACATATGGTAGGATTGGAATATTTTACTTGACTGTGAATTAATGCTTTTCTGCTGCTGTCAACTAAAAGTGATTTTTTCTGATTGGAAACAGAAAAACACTGTGATGACTTTTTCCATGAGATGTTATCAAAATTGTAGCTGCTGTTTTTATTGTTGCTGATATATGCGTATTTTTATTACAGTAGGTGTTTGTGCAGCAATTGTAATAAAAAGCTTTGCTACCACCAATGCTTACAGCAAAAACGCCTCCTGTTAATTGGCAACAATTCATGTTGCGTATACGACATGTGGGGTGTGTAACTTCTTACAAATGTTGATTAGTTGTATTTCAGTTTTTACGAGCGTCTAAGTACTCTTGCGCAATTGTAAATCGAATTTTAAGTTGTTACTCAAATAAAGCTATAAAAAGTTAAGTAATGGAAATGTTTTAAAAAAACAGGCTGGAAAAATCCGAAAAAAATATTTTTGTATATTATTTTGACTAAATATTATATGTGCAAAGTTTCATTACAATATCTCTTTTCTTTCATAAAAAATAAAGCATTTTACAAAAATTTTTTGTTTTTCATTTCCAAGGTGTACTGTTCCCTTAAGTAGAGTGATATTTATAGGAAATTTACTGTTCTTTTCAATTATGAAATCAGATTCGAAAAAATGATTTTTTTTCTTGTTAAAAACTGAAAGCAAACATTTCAACAATTTAAGCCTATTTTGAATTTATATTTTAATTTTAAAGCTCAAAGTATGAAGATAAAACGCAAAAAAATTCCGAGCAAACGTATGATGATATCGAGATCGAAGATGATAATCCCATCGTGGATGATGTGGAAGAAATTTCGGTTTGTGACGTTTCAATCGGTTCTAAAGACAATGAACTCGCACCACCTGGTCCATCAAGAACAGCGAAACAAAGAAGAATGCGCTCAACTTAGGTATACTAAATTGCATGATAAAAAAACGCGCCGCTTACTTTAAGTAGCTCAAGGTGGTGTGGAAATGAGTGTTTTGGCCAAAACTGCCAAAACAAATTAAAGCCTAATTTTTTCGAAAGAAAATTCTTTTTGGTATGATTTATTCCTTTTTATTATAATTTTTTTTACGATTTTCTAAAATAAGTATCGCACAACTTTTTCTATTAACGTGTCAACACTTCCGGTGTTATCGCAACATTTTTTTTATATGCTTTACATAATCGCATTTTATGTTTCATGGCTTTTTTAGCTAATCCCTAGGATTTTTGTGCGATTTAAAAATTGATTTGCATAAAATGAGGTTGTTGCGTTTGGTAATCGCGTTGTATGCATTTTTCTCTATGACAATATTTGCTTAGCAACAAAGCCGTATAGCGGCATGTTTACTGAAGCCTTTTTGTAAGGATACAATATGGAATATGAGCGTTTAGATACGTGCATACAATGCACGAACATTACAGTAATATGTAATCTGCTTATTTTATATGAAAGATATTAAAATTTCTATTGCATGTAAAGGACAAAAATTGTCCATTTCATTAAGTTCAGAAATCACTTAAAGGTGATAAATGGGTTTTCAAGAGCCAGACTCAGTGCACTGCCGAAGAGGACTGTGCCTAAAGCTGCAGGCTTTAAAGGATAATAAATTGTAGCTAAAATACTCATTTAGTTTAATACACTCTTAGTTTGATTGTCATACAATTTAGGCAAACATTTTGTGCTGTGGGCTGGTATTGAAAATTTTTTTTGTCAAAAGAAGTCCTCACTTCAATCTTGAAATTTTTGACACGATTCTGTTTCTGTTCGATATTTTTGCCAAGAAACTTTCTACGAAAAAACTTAATTGTAAATAAAAGTTACAATTATTTCAACAGTTTTTCTGCATAGTTGATTTCCAGCCACAAAAAATTGTAAATTTTGCAATTTTAAATATGAAAAGTTGTTGAATGAATGACAACGCACAAGAGTCTATGTATAGTTTTCGACCTTAAAAAAAAAAAGATTGTTCTATTTTTATTTTATAACTCTCTCAGTGAAAGTTGTAGCACTATAAACCTTTATTTTTTACATCCTTCATCTAATTTTTTCCTGATTTCGATGAACTTTCACTATGTCAGAGTGCCTGTCTTAATGTCTTTATTTGCTTGTCATTTATGTAAATCTTTTTATCCCAATCTGAAAATTTACGGATGTATTGCTGATGAATTGTTATTTCTAGTCGTGTAAATATAATTTTAAAAAATTGTGGCAAATTTCAGAGAAACGTTCCGAACTTCAAACTCATTTTTCACCACGACCTAATATACATACATACATGTATATAAATTAGTTTTACCTTAACAGTTCTCATCTTCAAAGCTGAGTATCTCCACTCTCCCAGAATTTAAAAAACTGACATATTGAAAAAAAAAAAAAAATGTTCACTTAAATGGGTCTGAACCAGTGATGGCATTTGGGTTTTGTGAAAATGTACTTAATCGAGACTTCAAATGTACTTTTTAGAGCCCGAATGTACTTTTTTGTCTTGAGCACGAACTTGTTCTAAAATTTACTATCAAAAAAAAAAAGGTCCTCACTTTTCCCATCTCAAAAACCCTAGCAAAATTAGATTAATTATAAAATCTACACAATTACAAAATCTACTCATTACGGTTAGGTAAATATTATAAATTGTCCAAATGTACCGAAAATGTACTGAAAATGTTCTAAAAATTTGGCAAATGTACTGAAAATGCAACAAATGTACCGAATGTACTACAACGATTTTTCAGGACGCAAGTGTACCGAAAAAAGTACAAATGTACCGAAAATGCCATCACTGGTCTGAACCACTGCCCAACTATTAACTGACATTTAAATTTATAAAGATATTTAGCTTCTTAGTAAAATGTGCATTGTCCTTTAGATGTAAATTTGAGTAAATTATTTTGCCCATGTAACTATGTATTGAGTATCAATCATGTGAAGAATGACATTGGCAATAACATCATCTATGGATATAATACATATTTCATAATGATGCTGATGGCGATGATGATAACAATGCTATAAGTAGTGATGAGATAAAGTTAAGGACATAATGCTACATGTTGAGTGCAACAGTGCTACTAAGCAATACCGCGACAACTGCATTGCTTGAAGAAAAAAAATTAAACGTATATTCTATCCTTTTGTGAATTCATATGTAGGTATGTAGAAAGTTAAAATGCAATGTGCTTAGATTTAAAAGAAACTAGGTTATTTTAAATACAATAAATTTTATCTTACTTACATGATCCAAATTTGAGCGGACAACGCTGTATATCCATGGGAAAGTCTGCAAGATTCATTGGGCAGCCAGCTTTAATAGTGAGCCTTTGAATGAGATAAAAGTAAAAAAAGAAAATCAATGACTTTAAAAATAACTATAAAAAATATACAGAATTATCAAAACTTTAAATTTATTTAAAATTCACATAAATTCTTGAAATGGTGACATTAATTAAATATTTTTTTCGAGGAAAAATTAAGTCCTATGCGGATGAGCTAGCAATGGTAGACCATAAGATAGCCAACAATCACCACATTATTGCCGAGATATGGCCTCAGATGCTTGAAAAAGTGTTTAAAAATATGATCTGCAGACAACGCTTTTTTCATATACCCGAAATTTTTATATCCTATAATTTTTTAGAAATATGTATTCCAAATACGTCCCAATACAAACTTGAAGACTCTAACATATTACAATCTTTAAGCTAAGCTAAAGTATCATGTAAGTAAAAGTTATTGTTCTGCGATGGAGACTAACAGACAAACGAAACTCGGAACATTATGATGAAAATTTGAATTTCATAATACAAGAATATTCATTTAAAGTTTCCATTGAATTGTAAATTTATTAGGGATCTTCACACGTAGTCTCATATTTGTGTTAAAGTGTTAAATTACACAATAACCACAGCAAAACTACACATTAAATGCATCACATTTTACATTAAATAATTGACGAGTTTTCTTTAATGTGCAATTTTATCAAAGAAAAGATGACGTGTGAGAACCCCTATTATTTTTGATAGATAATTTTGACATAGCTTAGTGTTAAATACTATAGTGCAACTCTTTCCCAAAAATTTAAGTTAATTGATTAACTTAATTTGTTTGCGTTCTTTAAATGCATTTTCACACATTTTATTTTATAAAAAATAATCATTGCTTCTGTGACTTCATCATATTTTGATTTCAAGAGCTAATTGAGCTCTTCATTATATCAACAAAATTCATAGGGTTGCATTCATGAAAAATTTTCAATCAAAAAACATCAGCCTTACCGACTTGAGTACAGCACACGCCCATTCTGATAGATGCGCACAAATTTATTCGGTGTTGTTATGGTATGCAAATAACTCTGCTTGCCATTGTAAAAATACGTATCCGGCTTCCAAATGCGTGCCAACATTGAAACACTCAACGCCAAGGTATCCTGTGCACCTTCAAAGGCGAGACGTTCATCAACCCAGGATTGACGAAAATAACAATCCATTGAATAGGTCTACAAAGAAATAAATTGAAGGGAATGCAGAATAAAAAAGTAATAGAAATTTCAAGTGGACACAATTAATTTGATTTAAATTAAATACTCGTAAAACATGAATTTGGCATCTGCCAGTGATAGCTGGCAACCGTTTAAAGTGGTTACGCTATTAAGTGGCAATAAAACAAAATAAAAATGAAATGAAACCTACCATATCTACCTCCGAAATGGGGCCCATGCTGCGTACCATGATGTCAACTTCAACAGTGGCTGGAGGACCTTTAATTGAAAAATAGATAATAATTAATTCAATTAATAAAAATATTAAAATTTAACTGATTAAATGAATTAAATTTTTAGCATAACTTAGAATAAATAATTTTGCTACTTATTCGGTTGTCTACCCAAAGAGTGGATTTTTTGGCGCACTTTCTCTCTTCTTTTTTAGTTTATTATGGGCTGCCTTTATTTAACTTTCCTTAATGCCTATGCAGAGAAGCCCTTTAAACTTTCTTTTTTTTCCGAACATTTTAATAAATTTTTATACAAGTGCCATTGAAAAAATTTTCCCGCGTAAACACTTTTTAATGACTTTCATAGCAGCTGCAATGAGCTTGAGTGTATATATGTGCCTTGTGTATGAGAATGTGCGTGTGTATGTGGTATGGTTAATGTAGATGCTTCTTGGTATGATGAATTTTAATGCCAGCCGCTTTTTCATAGATGAGGCTTCTTACAATAATGAAGTGTTTGACAATGAAAATTAGTGAATTTTTTGTTGGTATAGGGATTTTAAAATTGGGTTAGGTAAAATATCAGTAAAAAAAATAAATTCATTTTCTTAGGAAAATTTACATGAATTTTTGTGCATTAACTGAGCGTAACAGTAAGAGAACAGTCAGCCGTTTCTCATATCAGTAAGGAAAAGGAAGTAAGTTGTAGAGAAGATTCTCAAATGTAAATTAATTTTAAACTAGAATCCTGATAGTTGGTTCTTTGAAAAATGTGGCATATCAACTTATTTCGTTCTGTGGAACCCTTAAAACTTGGCCAAGACCATTATGCTGAATCTACATACAGCTAAATAAGAAAATAAGTCTTTACTTTTTAAGTTAAAAACAATCCAACGTTTAATGTGCATAGGCATTACTGGAGCCCTGAAAACAACATCAACAGCGTCACTAAATTCCATACTAAACTTGCTTCCTATAGATCTTTTTATTAGAAGTGTAGTTTATAAAACAGCGCTTAGACTAAAAGAGTCTAACTATTTCAAAATTAAGCACTATGGGTTTAATAACATAGACAATATAATACATATTTCTACAGATCTTTTTGATCAAAAATATGTAATCAAATTTCCTTCAAGAAGTTACTGGTCCAGTAGGGAATATGATCCTCCATATTGCATCAACATATATACAGGTTTTAAGCAAAAAGAAGCTGGAGTTTTCAATGCTAATACCAACAAACAAGCGTTTGGAATCCTATACTGTTCTTCAATGTATAGGATTCCAAACGCTTGTAGTATTTTCCAAGCCGAAAAAATCGCTATTAAAAAGGCAGCAGAGAGCATTTTAATGGACAAGTGTAACTGTCGCATAAACATATATGTGGATAATCAAGCCGCTTTAAAAGCTCTCCAAAGTAACACAATAAAGTCAAAATCAGTTTTCAATTGCTACAACTCTCTACAATATTTCAGTATAAATAACAAAGTTTATTTATACTGGGTACTTGGACATCAAGGCATCAGCGGTAACGAGATGGCGGATGAACAAGCGAAACAACGTGCGCTTATGGACACAATGCCATTAAGTATAGCTGCGCCGATCCAATACTACAACTCCCAAATGAACATTTGTATGGTAACAAAAGCTAGCACACGCTGGCTAAACACAAGCTTAATAACAACAATATTTTGGCCTAATCTTAATAAGACCAAAACTGAATTCCTACTATCATTATCCCGAGTAAATAGCCGCCTTTGAACAGGGGCAATAACTGGACATTGCCTCATAGGTCATCATGCAATTAATATGAGACTGCTTGACAATGATATCTGCAGGAGCTGCATGGAACCAAATACGGAAGAAACACTAGAGCACTTACTCTGTGAATGCCCTGCACTCGCTCGGACCAGGCTTAGAACACCTGGACATGCGTTCCTCTACTCATTACACGACGTAGTAAAATTAAAACTCCACAGAATCTACGAGTTCACCAGGCAAACGAACACTTTTATCATAAACCAAACTACTAATACTTACTAAATAAATTTTGGAGAGTTGTGGTAGCAATATGGGCCAAAGTGTCTATGTGGGGCTTTTAATCCACCACTATAACCTAACCTAACCTAACCTACATACATGTTATAGATGACAAACCTGAAATATTATCATAGTGGATATATTTGGATATATATATAGATGTACAGGGTGTCAAACGGAACGGAAATGGAACGCCGGCCATACATAGTAATAATTGCGATAGACTCTTGAAATTTGGTACTGATGTCTTTAAGGTAAAAACAACAAATATTTGTGAATATGAAAAAACAATCGGTTCAAGAATACGCCAACCTCCCATACAAAGGTGGGATATTGATTGACACTTTTTCTTCACAATGGGTATCAATTGCCATTAACTTAGCAATGTTCATTTCAAAAATGATACAAATTTTGAGATATGTTTCATAGTTTTCAAGTTATTAGAGAAAAACGAAAAACGGTGGCCATTAGAAATTTTTCCCTAAAACATTTTTTATTTCCATTATAATTTCCTGAAATAGGAATTTTTTTTCAGCTTGTGCTATCCTTTTTCTGAGAATTCTTAATAAACAAACATCAGGAACACTTGTTCTGTAAGTCAACTAGTTTTCGAGTAAATAACCATAAAATGATTAAAGAATACAATAGTAACAATGTATTTTTTTGTAATGAATAAAATATAAAAATTTAAATAGGGTTTCAAAATTGAAACTTTGCCTGAAATACTCTTTAAGATTTAATCACTTAAATCCATCCAATATACTGTAAATCCACTAACTTTTTACTTAGGCCATAGTAATTTTTATCAAGCTTATTTGTGCACTTAAATAAGATGGCTTTTTTTAAAATACACAACAATTTCTCGTTACAAAAAAATAAAAAATCACAGAAAAAAGTTTCCCAGCAAATTGATGCCCCATAGTTGAGAATGCAAATTACTTTGGAAGTGGCAAAACTGTTTGCACTCAAATGTTTGTTGTATCGTACTTCTCGTCATTTTCGTGGTTATTAATCGCTTGAATTGCGCGCGATTTCCGTCAAAAATATCCTGTAAAGCTCAAAATTAAGGAAGTGTTTTTTTTGGCAGGGCAAATTGAAGACTTTTTTCTCTTATGTTTGAGGAAATTTGTTGCGGAAATAAACAGCGCATCTTTTGCTAACTTTGCTCAGAGGAATCAACTAAGGTTAAATATTTTGCAATTTTCATGCTTGATTGGCAACGATTTTTATTTGCCTTTCAGCGCTTTCATTTTTGACACTGTGAAGGTGAAAAAAGTATTCACAGTATTTGCAAATAGTGAAAATGTTCTATAGACAATCTTGTAAAAGTAAATCGAAATAAGTAGGTAAGTACAAAAACACTTAGAAGAGGAAAATGTTGATGCAATGTTACAAAGTTCTGTGATGCGTAATATAAAAATTCTTATACTCATTCAGATGACATCTGCAGTGCAATTGTATTTTGTTCAGTACTTTCGCGCACTGCAGTCGCTAGTAGTCCGGTACTCGGGCGTTTTCATTTATATGTTTGTATTCGAATGATTCTCGGAAAGTCGGTTTTTGTCCATTTTGGTGGATGTGCCAACTCCAAAATAATTTTAAGCACCACTATCAGCATCCTCGAAAATGGGAGGAGGGGGGGGGGGTAGTCTGGTTGCTGCTTAAAATATTTGTGTTTATCGAGGTTTTTTCCTACTCACAGAATCCACTAATTAACAATTACATAATTTACTTTTAATTAATGAAAAAAATCGCTGTTTTATATATTTTCGGACAAACTATAAAAAAAGCACACTCTACCACTTCTTCACATTCCGAAACTGAGTTCAGTACTTTCGCTCAAAGTGCAAATGCCATCACTACCCTTAACATCCACGCAACATTGAAGTGCACAATGTGAGCAGTGATGAGAGAACCCATGGCCCAAATCCTCGTATTTGATCTTAGTGGCGAAATCTGATTTGCATTTCTTTAGATTACAAGATATGAAATTTTTTCTCGGAGTTACTCAGTTTTGCGTGTTCAGCTGGCAAATCACAATATGGGCACATGCGCAGGATTCTATAGTTAGACATACTTTGTCTTTTATGTAACACATCTGTTATTCTATTATATCTTTTCATGCAAAAAATAAATATTACTGCTTGTTTTCTTACCATAAAATTGACCTAATTGTTTGGAGTTTCGAATAAACAAAAATGTTAATATAAATTTAAAATCAAAACCTTAAATTAAGAAGTAAATACTCGTAGATTGCAGGAGTGTTACATATGTAGAAATATGTGCTCTCATTACTCATTGCAGTAACTATAATTGAAGAAATAATCTATTATTTTGATCTATTGAATATTGATTTTTTTGGACGCACCAAAATCACAAGGTGCCTCATTGAAAATCATTTCAGTCTGAGCTTCAGTTGCATTCGTATTTTTGCATCAAGACCGAACTGTGTGAAAACTATTTCTTAGACTGACATAGTTTTCAAATGCGGAGATTTCAGATTTTGATGCATCCAGAAAAATAAAAAAAAGTTTTCAAAAAAGCTTTTTGCTTCATCTCATGAGAGCGGGGAAGTCGTATGATATAAGCGTAGTGAAAGCAGATGATACAGGGCTTACTGTGCTACTGCCCTAGCTATAACATCTGTGGTGGTCCCAATGGCGAATTAAATAGAGTGCAGATGGCATGAAATGGTAAGTTTGGCGGAAGTGAGCTCTCGTGAAATATAAATAAAGGCGTTGCTCCAAAGTCTAAGCACTGTCATTATCAGACTAGCAACTTTACGGCGATAATTGTGACAATACGCTATAGTCAGAGAAAAAAGCAAGGAGTATATGGATGGAATCGAATTTGGGACAATAAATGAGAATGGATAATTTTGTATGACTGGGAAAAAATTATCATATATGTAAAAGAGACATTGTCATGGTATGAAAAGTACAATTACAATGTGTCTTGCTCTAAAAATAGTCGGAAAGCTGTACTTTGCATATGTTTTGACCCATATACTCTACTAGAGGTTTGATTTTTAGGTAAGAATTAAATTTCTAAAAAATATATTTCGAACCATATATACAGTGGTGTGCCATATTATTAGACCCATTGCGGAAAATACCATATAATTGCATTTATGTTGCTAAAAATGTTAACATGGTTATATAAGTGGTATTAAATCATTTAATTATTACTTATATGGAATCATGACGCATAAAATGACGCACATTTACTTGATTGAAATCATTTTATTATGTTGAAAAAATAGAGTTACATATTGGAAAATAATCAATTGTTTCCAAAAAAATCAATATTTTGTATAACATATTTTTGCTGCAATGGGAGCTGGCTGCTATTCTCTGTGGCATGCTATCTGCGCAACTTTTTTTCCACTTCCTGGAAGTGTGCATTACGATCCCAGACGTCAATCAGCATTTATTAGCTGTTGTTTTGTTATTTTTGCCTCCCTACTGATCTCGTGTTTCATGAGTTCCTGAACATTTTCTATTAGGTTCATGTCTGGCGAGTTGCCAAGTCAATCCTCTAAGATTTTTTTTTGTTCTGGTATTGTTCAATAGTGCCGTGCTCAATTGTAGATGAGCAGTAGCTCTAAAATTTATTACAGACCACATTATGATAGGCGAGGGTACAGTCAGAATGGTATTTTTCTCCAGGCCTTCATCTAACAATCTGTGAATTGGTTAATGTGGGTTTCAACAGATGTTGACAGATTCGTAAAATCTTGCAAAATGTTGAATAAATCTAACAAATATTAATATCAATAACTTTTGAAAAGTTCAAAAAAGTAGATAAATGTTGATCAATTCTAACAGGGTTAAAAAATCAAAAATATTGAATAAGTTGAACAATATTGAATAACTTGAAATTTTTGAATGAGTTCATGAAAGTCTAAAATGTAATAAAGCGTGAGCGTTACTTTTTTGTCATTTAACTCCAGTATAGATACCATGCCCACTAGTAAAGATGTTCAAACATCAGAAATATTTTTGTTTGTTCTCCATTTAGTTTGTTGTATTTTCTTCTGATTGCGCTCTTTTTTTGATAAAAGGTTATTTAAATGAATTTTGAAAAAAACCTTCATAAACATACGCCTACTTTTTTATTTCAAACTTTTTTAATAAGCCTCACATTTATGAAGTCAAAAATAAAATAAACGAAACACAAAAAGTTATATGACTTACCACCGAAATCCGGTCGCACACTATTGTCATAGCCACGCAACAAATTGTCCAGTAGCTCGGAAATGTTTGCATGATTGTTCCGTTGTGTCATACGCATATGCGAGCCAGCGTGTGCCAGGCCGCTACCGAAACCACTGCCGCCGCCACCTTCCATATGACCACCACCCTGTTGTCCAATGAGCACAGTGAGACGTAGATTAAGAACTAAAGTGATGCACAACAAAAGTTTAAACAAGTGGCGCGCAAAGGATTCCAACAAACTGAGTGCAATATGACTGTTGTGTGTTGATTTAGAGGTGATGGCTATTCCGGTGCCAGGGGCAGTTTGCGTCATGTTGTTGTGGTCCACTTTGGTGTACAGTGTAGTTGACAGGCAGTACAACAATTCACCTAACAGTCACAGAAGTGACCAACAAATGGGCATGTGGTAGAGAATTAAAGCAGCTTGGGTTGATAATGTGAGCACAAGACGCTTGTGTTTTGAAAATTCATTTATTAGCCTATAGATATGAAAAATAAAAGAATTAATTAAAACAACTTAATATAAATGCATGTAAACTTAAATATGATGATGCAATAAATTTAATGAGCTTAAAGAAAATAATTAATCATAATCTTATATCCCCTATTAATAAACTGCATTGATTTTCTCTTTCAAAATTGTGGCTCATTAGACAACGAATTTATAATTAAATTGATGAGCTGCTTCAGCCTTCTATCATTTTTTCAGATGCACTCGATCGCCAAGGTTTTACACAGTAACCCAGTTTATGGCTTGGCCTCCTTTCATCCTTTGAGACGTTCTTTTTTTCCTGTCTTGTCCTTCGTGCTTAAACGTTTTCACTCTGATGAAAACTAATCACTTGTTACATTCATTATTTCTTATCGTTTCCTGCTTTACGTGCGCAAAAAAATTTTACATCGATTTTTTTTAATTTGACAACTGACAACAATGTAAAATGTGAGGGTATGAAAAATGATAGAAAAAATCAAGTCCTTTCTTTTACAAAGCATGCTTTGTATGTATTTGCACAAACCATTGATTCGTCCTACCCAAATCACCTTTTAGAATATTGATATTGATAACACATGCCGCTATTCCACAAATCAGTAATTAGTTATATTAAGGATATGTTTTTTAAGCCGATATAAATAGTTTTTGGTCCAGTCTTGGGATTTTAATGTTTCCTGCTTGTGATACTATAATAACCTTTTTACATTGTTAAATATTTAGTGATATTCTCTCAGCAAAACAAATGGGACAAACTGGAGAAAATCATTGGGGCAGTCACATATATTTCCTATGCAAATGGCTAATGGGTCTGGTGTGTATTTGGATGCATAAAGTAAACCATTTATAACGTTTTGTGCTGGATGGTTTAGAAAGTGTGCGGTAAGAACCCTTGAAAGTTCACTCAACTGCAGGTTGTGTATATAGCCATAATAAGCCAGATGAATAATGTAATTGTGATTCTGAAAAGATAAAAATAGGACTGGAATCAAAAATAGGTGTGACCTTGGAAAAAGTTTTAAGCTGATTAAAATGCTGACGAAAATAGTTCTTCTGGATTGAATACTGATTACCAAATGCTATCCGACAGAGTCGAACAGAAAAGAACGAATTACACTCTCCGAAAACATGTCAATGTCTATATGTATAGACATAACGCGAAACAACTTGTATACTACTAAGTAGTTTAGTTTAAATTTACAACGATAATCGTCGGCAAGATATTACCAATTACAACAGATACAAAGGGTTCTTGATCGCAAAGTCCATGAGTACTCCTTCCACTTATCTGGTCATTTTCTGGCGAATTTTTACAACTAGGCGTGGCAGCTTTCATAGAAACACAATCAAACGCTATACTGTGAGGTGTTCAAAATATACAGTCTATTTCAGTTGAAAAAAATTTCTTGAATGGAAAAACTAAAAGTACATAGTAGATTAGAATAATATGTACATATATTCTGAATATACATATCAGAAATTTCTAAAATAAGATGCTTTATGTTATTTTTCGTAAAATTAGAACATTTACCAGATCAATTGAAAAACGTTAAAGTATTCAATGGATATAGCAAACCACACGTTTGTATGTGCTCAAGAATTTGTATGGTGAAAGGGACTAACTGGGTGTTTTTTTCTAAAGCGCTGTGCAGCATTGGCGGCAAAATAGCGTCTTGAGCACGTTCAACATTTTTGTCTCCTAAAACTGCACTCAATTTTGAAGGATGTGAACTTGGTAGCACAATACAATGAGACTACGTTTCGTCTCCTCGAAATCTAAGAATTGCCGCCCAAATGAAGGCAACAAATGCAAAAGCCTCAATGTTGGTGTGCGACTGCAACAGATTATTTTTTTTTTCTCCCTCTCTGGTTGCAACAATTCAATTTTATTTATATAATAAAATGAAATCGTTTACAACAATAAACCGTCGCTTGTTGCTGCTCTTTTCGTTTTTGTTGTTGTTGTTGTTGTTGTTGCTGACAGCAAAGCAATAGTTGTAATTGTTGCTTGGGATTTATTTGTAGTTTGAAACGCGACAATGCGGCAACAACGTACACACATGGGAGTCAGTCAGTCCATCTCGTGTCGAAATAAAAATGTAATTGAATTTATTGAAAAACGTGTTGGAGCTAAATTGATAAAAGGTGATTTTTACTTTTTTTTCTGCTTTCAAAACGATACAAAAATTAAGTTGTGTGATAAATTTGTATGACATTTGAGAATTAATTGAAGTTTATTATAAAGTGCTCAATAAAAATTAACACTTTTTGTGGCATGCGTTGTAAAACGCTTGTGATGATTGGAACACTAAGCAAAATGCATATTTGATTGTTGGATATTTTCCATCGATTGGTGCAATACAATTTTTTTTTTCGAAAAAATGAATCGAAAAAACAACTTTTTAGGAAGGTCGGGGACCTCCTTTTTCACTTCCAAAATCAATTTTCGACATTTTCCCATCTTTTGGAGCAATTTGGTACACTTTTTTTTCGAAAAATGGATCCAAAACACAATTTGTGGTTTCCAAAATCCATTTTTGGCCTTTTACCGCATCCATCTGTTGCCCTTAATAGAGAGCGTGTCATCGTCAATTTTTTGCAAACCAAACTAAGCTTAGAACCTTCCAGAGACCATAAGATATATATGTACCAAATGCAATCCAGCTGTACCAAATAGTTGCTGTGACATAAAAAATTTCGATGTTCCTCATATGGAAGGCGTGTCACCGCCATTTTTTAATTGTATATTTACATAAATTTGCCCGCGCAGCTTACATATGTGCCAAGTTTCATTCATTTCCGTAAAACAGTTGATGAGACATGATGAATTCCAAATATATCTTATATGAAAAGGCGTGGCATCACCTATTTTTTTCAAACTAAACTATGATAAAAGCATTCTACAGACCATAAAAAAGATTCCATGTGAATCAATTAAACGGTCTTCAAGAAAATGATATTTAAGAAATAATTTTGTATGAGAGCAACCCTAAATATGCACCCTATATAAAATTTATATAGCCTATGACACCCGCCTGAGTGTTAACATAGTGTACAAGTTTTTTTAAAAAGTTTTTCATTCAATAAATTTCATTCAATAAAAGTTTTTAAAAAGAATTTATAATATCTTTTATAGCAAAAACGTTTTCAAAAACTTTTATTTTCATAACTCTTTGGATAAAAATTTTAAGGTCTGATATACATGAATGTTGAGACGATTCTTAAAAGTAACGCAAATGACTCACTAATGTTTAGTGAAAGATAAATTAAAAGTGTTTCTTCTAATAACGCTTCAACCATATTTCTCATTACACTTGTTATAGCGTGCGTATTAAACTCTTTTTTCTCTCTGTGTATATATTTATTTTTGTAACTTGTGTTACATAGTGCGCACTTACTAACCTAACCTTAACGTATTTACTAAGGAAACAATACCAATAATCGAATTAAATCGATAATATTGCAAAATTGCATTACCATAATTACAACCTTGCTTATTAGTTATAGTACATATGTATATTACAAAACATACTCGTACATACTATTTGCAGCAGAACAATTAAAATATTGACGCCTAATTAAAATTGACACACAATACAATTTACAACAAATCGGCATCAGTCAAAAGCACAACCTCCACACAAATGACCACAATCCATATAAAAGTAGCAAACTGCTGCGTAGACATAAAACAAATTGCAAAGGTAGTTAGTACTACTGTACTACTTAGTAGTAGTTAAGTAGTAGCAAGAAAGGTAGACACAATAATTAGTGCTAATTGTTGTTAGTAAGTGCAGCAGACACTTAATATATATAAATTGCAGTAAAAAAAGCAACAGTGCAATTTACGAAAGCTTCCAACTATTCTCGACCTCAGGGAAATATGACATAACTCAACTGTATGAGTACTACAAATTGTAGTGTGCGTGCAAATGTGTTTTGTATGAAAAAAAAAAACTGCAAAACATATTTAAGTTAAATTGCAATTGTTTTATATTAGAATTTGTTTTTAAACATTCACAGTGGACAATTGAAAATTCTTAAATTAAATTCTTAGAATTCATGAATTGAACATTACGTATACGACAGGTGATACCAAAAAAAATATTATATGGGAGACAATCTAACTTTTTCAAAAATAATGGCAAGTACATTTTTTATATAACGTTTAAAGGATAATGCTTTGAAAATTTTAAAATAAATCTAGAATTAGAAAATATAATACAGTGGCTAAGGAAAAAAAAAAATCTAGTGCTGTATTCGCCACATATAGACCTTGCAACTGTTTCTTCGTCAAACTCAAATTACTACTTTGTAACAAATTTTTCCAACCCAAATGGGAAGAATGCTAACGGTCGTACCAGAAATATGAGAAAAGTACTATATATCATCACTTTAAAAGGGGCAGCATATTTTCAAGTTGGCAAAAAAAGATTGATGACTTTGGTAATTAAACACAACTAGAGTTCGCCAACTGGTTGAAATTCAACTCTTATAGTGATATGCAAAATACTTTTTGGTATTAAGAAACTGACACAAAAAAAAATTATTTTTTATCTTCTTTTCCAAAAATCAAAATCATGTTATCATGTTAATTCATTGCTATCTCCATCCCTTTCTTAGTATTTAATCTATTTTCATACAAAATTTCACCAAAATCGATCCATTAGCTTAGGTTTAAAACATGAGGTGGCATCAGCTATTTAACAGCAAATATCTTTCCTCAGAGTTCAATCTATATCCATATCAAATTTCACCAAAGTTGGTTCATTAGTTAAGCTGTGAAAACAAATTTTCCGATTGGATTGCTCTTACAACCAAATATATATTTCCAGGGTTCAATCTATTTATAGCTGTACCAAATTTAAATTAGTTTAGCAGCACCGCCCACTTTAAAACAAAATACTTTTTAGGGGGCGGTATAACGCCCACTTAAATAGTTCAAATGTGGAAACGTATTTTCCTGTAAGAGGAGTGGTATCGCCTGCTATTGAAAAAGGAATTATATTCGGCACTGCTCCTTTTCCTCTCCTGTTTTGCAGAATGTAATCGAAATAAATATAAACGTGGTATTTGTAATCCGAATATAATTAAACAGGAGTCAATAAAAGCTGCTTGAAATGAGTCGATTATTTCCAAAACTCGACCTGAACGATATAAATAGATGATCAAGTAAAAGTTGTAGGAAATGCACAGGCGTGAGATAAAATTTGTCTAACCTTCATTTGTATTATATCTGTGGCAATAAGTAATAACAGCTTAAGTGGATCTGTGATGACAAAGCGAAACAAAGTTAATAACATGCCCATACACAGAACTTATGTTGCTTTGTCTTATTATCACAGATCGACTTAAGCTGTTATTACTTATTTCTACAGATATGTATATAAAAGTTGAATATTAAACAAGGGTGACATTTTGGATCTCCACCCAGAGCGGAAAATGTCCACTCTATGCCACTGCCCATCAAATTAAAATTGGTGCATCCAAATGAAGTATCAAGTGGTTTTTTATTTCCCACTTTTGATAGCTATATCTCAGTAAATAATGTCGATCCTTTGATCCTTTATGAGCCTTTGTAATGTTTTGAGTCAAGTTACATAAAATTATATTGAAAAGTAGTTCCTAATGTTATGAGTAAAATAACCACTCATGCAATGTGAAAGTAAGGCCCTTGACGATTAGTGCGATATGATATTTTTGAGACTCATCAATTTATTAATTTGATGCAACAATTACGAAAGTACAAATTTTATTCAACTAAATGATGTTAAAATTTTGAAAAATTTCGACTTTTGTTGTTTTCAATAAGCAATACAAACTGTAGCTATGGCTCAGTGAGTTTGTTTTTGAAATGATAATCGCTATTATCACTGCTGAAATTTCATTTTGATAG
This sequence comes from Meiosimyza platycephala, assembly GCA_963662105.1. Taxonomy (NCBI): domain Eukaryota; kingdom Metazoa; phylum Arthropoda; class Insecta; order Diptera; family Lauxaniidae; genus Meiosimyza; species Meiosimyza platycephala. The sequence goes on along the minus strand of OY759208.1, from coordinate 98,658,394 downwards.
CATTAGCTTAGTACTTTGTCCCACTGTCTCATAATATTCCACTAGGAATAATTTACATAATTTGGAAGTATTTATACACTTGGCGCGAGTGTTGTGTTTTTATTGCATTCGCATGCCGCAATCGCTTTAAAACTATCAACTCTGCGGATTAACTCACTCTAGGTAAATTAAAATTTGACAAATTCGGTTTTTGTGGTGTAACATATTCATAATTCCAAATTAAAAATGTGGGAAATTCCCAAATGTTCACTTAGCACATAATTAGAATTTTTATAAAAAAAAAACAAAATTAATGAAATTAAAAGGGAAAAAATATGAGCAACAGATTTTGCATTAGAGTTTGTCAAAAAACATTTTAGATTTATTTCGGGTATGTTTTAAGTATGAATACTTACAGCTTTAAAAGAATCTCCCTTTCAATAAATAAATAAAACTCAATAGTTGAAGCAATAGTTCACGAAGAGCAGTCGCTAATGTTACATATAGCCGTAGCAGTTGCTGTCATAGCTGACTGTCGACGCCAAATTATTCCATTTTAGTTAAAAATTAATCTCTTTGAAATATTATGTTATGTTTCGCAGATTTCTGCAGTTTTCTAGATGAAGTCGAAGACAAGTTCCATTTTTTGTCGCTTGCTAGATCCCATGTTTATTGCTTGTATATTGGAAACCTCAAATCGACAAGACCTCAGAGGCAGGCAAAAGCGCCCCCACCCTTTGTTGTAAGGTAATTAAAAAAATTGGCAATCTAGAAAATGAGAATCCGTGCTGATAGATTTAAAAACAAATTATTTAAAAAAATTAGAAAAATTTAACTTGAATAGCAATAGTTTACAAAATGATTTTTTTATGTTTCTACCTTTTGCACTAAACATAGTCCTACTGAAATACTATCGAAAAATAAAAACAAAAAAAAAAAATTTTTTAATATATCTTTATTTTTTTGCACTTCAAAAGCGTACGAATGTCGCGTGCTCGATCGTGGAAATGCCCATATACCATTTTTTAAGCCACTGTAAAAGATGAGCTTTTGACTCGTTTTTGACATAAATTTTGACTAATTGGAGAGGCATTGAGCTTCCATTTCTACTGATATATTGTATAGTGTGATTTGATTAAAACTGAGTGCGAAGAATATAAAAACGTAAACCATGGATCTTATTATATTTCGATCTTTATTACATTTTAATTGCTAACAATTATATTATTTTTCAATAAAATTTAGTCCATATCCGGAAACCATTTCTAAAAATATTGTACGGCAGATTTTTTCAAATTTCTGTACTTAGCACCCCTTGGTATGCAACGTTATACATATTCCGAAACCAAAAGTGGTATAAAAAAATTGTATCAATTTTGGGGCTTGATATTTTGAGTAACAATAAATAATAATGTTGTCATGTTTGTACTAATGAGTGACCAAAAATTATTTAAATAAAAATTTAAAAAAAAAATTTCTAAATTTTCTACATTTTTTGACGAAAACTAAAATTCTTATTAAGATGTAATTTTTCAAATTTTAAATGTCGCCGAAGGATTCAAAAACGTGTGGTTTTTTTTTGACAAACTCTATTTAACATTCATTAATTTTTCTATTTAATAAATTCATAGCGCGGTTGTGACTCTATACTTCATAGAAAAATACAAAAAAAAAAAAAAATAGAAATGAATTGAATGGATTCCTGGTTAAAAAATAAGTGAAATATTTTGAAAAAATTCCAAAGTTACAGAGAATCACCGTTGCACAAAATGAAAGCATTTAAAATAATTTCCATACACTTAGTGGTAGCGTTTTCAATTTCTCATTTACAATTTGGCGCCCAGCACCAACGCTTCTCTCTCTCCCTCTCTATCTCTCTTTGTGCTTCAAATTTTTTCAGATTTTCATTCACTTTTCATGTTTTTTATTTGATTTTTTTTTTTCAACTTCTTAAATACAAAGATCTGGCTGCGGTCATCATCATCTTACAAAACTCTTGAGATTTACATTGTAAAGTGAGTGTAACTGCGGCACAAAAAAGTCAAGGCAAATGGTAGCGGGCGGTAGGTATCTAAGCGTTTTGTCCACTGTTACTTGCAACACAAAGAAAAATGTATTTTATTTAATTGAATTTGTTGAAAATGTGAAATTGAAGCAAAAAATGATTTTTATTAAATTACTTTGGGGAATTGCTAAAGTGTTGAATTGGCTCTAGTTTCATAGTGCGAACAGTCGATTTCCAATGGATATGATGGGTAGCATTTGGATGTGGATTAGATTTCCACATTAATAGCAGGCAATTTTCCCACAATTGCTAAATTTTATGTTAAATCAATCCTAATGATCCTAGATACATATAGTTCAGTTGTGGGAACTAAGAAATTTTTTTTTTTTTTTATATTAGGCAACTTAAGTTTTTAAATAATTTAAGTAGGCATTATATCATGGGGCGGCTCTATTTTTATTTTGGAGTCATATATATTGTTGCGTTCAGCTCGTTAAAAGTATACTTTAAGTTTACTGTAAATTGAGTTTGAGCTTGTGTTGTGCAGAAGGTTTTTTCTTCCTCCAATGAACTTTGATATATTGCTCAATGCTTGATATGTGCTATTGCAATATCTCTAAATATCGCTATGGTACATCTTTCATTTAGGCCGTACATTTTAAGTTTTGACGTTATAATGCACGGTAACGTCTTCCCTATGGTCTATGTACAAAATTTTAAAGACATTCAAAAATTAATAAACTAATTTACTGTTAAGTGTTAAAAATTAAATAACACGGAACATTGTGGATAATATTTCCATATAGTCCCACATATAAACGGAAACTTTTCCCCTTTTCGAAAGCTAGAGTCACCGTATGACGCCATGTTATACTCAGTGATCTACTTTAACCAAAATGTATATAATCTAACTTTCTGATTTGGATAACCTGGGCAAGGACTTAGGCAGCAAAGTTTTAGACTTATGCGCGACTTCGACGCTTAAGTGCGAAGCGACTACAATTATAAGGTAATTACCTTAAACTCAATATCGGTCGACATGGCATCGACATTAGAAATGAAAAAGGTGAACTTTTAAACCAGTTCACCAGTGCAAAAATCTTATAATTGGAAGGATATTGTTTGAACACAAACTTAAACATAAAAACATATGGGTTTCACCTGAACACCGTACAAAAAACCAAATAGACGATAGCTGTATTAAAAGATCATGGAAATTTCTTGACGTGAGAATAAGAAGAAGCGCAAACATCGGCTTCGATCACCACCTCCTAGTGGCTTTTCTTCGATTCAAGATGGTATACATTAAACAGAACCGCCTAACAACCAGAAAGTTTACCATATATAAAGTGAAGGATTCCTGTCCTCGGGGAAACTTCATCGATGAAGTAAAAAAGCTCAACGACACTAACCCTTAGAGCTCAATCGAGTCAAAATGGCAAAACAAAAAGTTGACAATTATAACAGCGAGTGAGATCATATTTGTCATTACCTCACGAAACAGAAAGCTCTGGTTGAGCAAAGCTACCTGGGATACCATAGAGAAAAAGTGTGCTGCTAAACGCGAGAGAGAGGAAGCGAAAACAGGAGAACAGAGCGAAGATGTCGTATAAGTATATAACGCCTTTTACACGGAAGTAAAAGGCTATTAACCTAACAGCCAACAAGCCACAGATTCAAAGATCTTTATACGATTTACGAAATCACACACAAAGTTGCGAAAAACGGGAGCCTATTACCGACTACAGATGACCATTTAATCCATTAAAAAGAGCATTTTTTGGACACCATTAACCGTCCAATTCGACTCTTAAGAGCTCTCCATATGCCTCCCTTTGAGGGAGGATCACATTGAGATAACAATGGTCGTAAAATATATGAAAAATAATAAAGCAGCGAGAGCAGAAATGTTAAAATCTTCCCCCGAGCTTACCGCTGAACTAATGTACCCTGCTCTTTTCTAAATTTGGGAAGAAGAACAAATACCTGAAGACTGATTTATATAAACTTTAGTATAAATCCCGAAAAAAGGCGGCTTGTCACTATGCCAGAAATACAGAGGCATCATGATTCTATAAATTCCATTCAAGGTCTTCACAAAATTCCTTCAGACCCGAGTTAGCGCAAAAATAAAACCACTTAGCCGAAAACAACAGGCAGGATTTTGAACGAACAAATCGTTGATTGATCAAATTAATGCCCTTCATATTATCATGGAGCAGAATAACGAGTCGCATGCTTCGCAACATTTAACACTCATCGACTACAGTACTGCTTTTGATAGCTTCGACCGTAATTTCATCTGGGATGCATTGAACAGACGAGGTGCAGCACCCAGGATTATTATTCTCATTAAGGCTATACGCGATGGTTTTGAAAGTAGGGTATTACAAAACTGGAAACTTCTGATCCTTTTAAGTCTATCTGCTAGGTGTTTGCTGTCACCAATCTGATTGCACTTCATGATGTCCTCAGCAGAGCTCTAGACTCTACAAATCGTTACAATGCAATTTTGGCGTATTAAATGGGATGAATTGGACTTATGTATATTAATCGTTTCGAACTATTGAAAATAAAAGTATTTTTCATAAGTTTTTAATTAATTACACTAGTTTACAAAATGTTTTTTTTTCTTGTTTCATTGATGATAGGTTACTTTTCTTGTCAATCAAAGCATTTCTAGCTCAAGATATGAATTTTAAAGTGAAAAGGGGTGAAACAAATTAGGAAACCACAATATCGCAAAAACTGTAAACTTTTTGGGACCGTTTCATTTTTGAAGTTATGATGAAAACAATGCTGCGTAGTGACATTTTTTCAGATTTTTAATAGGTCTGGAACACAAAAAAAAATTAATATTTCAAAGTTTCATTCGGTTCTGTTCTTTTTTCAGAAGCAGAAGCTTTCGTTTATAAAGTTAGCTAAAGCTTAATTTTGCAATAATATTTTTAAAAAAGTATATTGATAAAAAATTAATTTTTTTATAAATGATATCAAGACACCATTTTAAAGGATTAGGTTCGTCCCTGTTGAAAATTTATGACATGTTAGCGTTAACATTGCATTTCAGCCAATATACTCCACATCTAAAAGGACTATTTCGAGAAAATTTTTCAATTTAAACATATGTACAAACCCGAAAATCAAGCAATATTCCCATCTTGTGAATTCCAAAAATAAATTAAGAAGACAACAAATATTTCATAAGAAAATTAAAAATTGAATTAGAAATTACCCAAATAATTTTTTCTCATTTTCGAGATAAACTTCTGTATTTAAGCAGGAAGTTTTCTACTAAAATTACTAATGACAATTTTTCGAAAAATGGGTTTTAATTTAGTATGCATTCAAATATAATAAATTTATTCACGAAAACTCTACTTTCCATAAATAATTTTACCTCGGTGACGAACGAATTTTCAACTGAATTTTAATCTGAAAAATTGATTTTAATAAAATTTAATCTGTCCCATAGAGAAATTTTGTTGTATGGTATTTTATTACTTTTTTTTATGTAAATTATGAATTTTTATATGATTTTTTTTAGCTTTTAAAAACACTTTATCCGAAAAGTTTTCATTCGAACTAAAACTTTATTCTTTTCAAACTGTAGAACTTGAGAATAAATTCACAATTCAAACATTTATTTTTTCTTCCGCCAAAAGCAACAAATCGCGCCAAGAGTCCAACGCAAACTGAAACATTCAAAATTCCAAACAATTCATTACAACCAAGAAAATCGCAGCCAGACAAAAATATATTTAGTCAACAATCCATGAAAGTCACCAAGAATTCGCCAAATCAAAGCGCTACATGAACTGTCGGTTGACTGCAGTGTTGTGTATTATCAACGAGATATGCCCAAGCATTTCATTCATAAAAATTGCAAAATGAAAAAAAATCCATTGAAAACAAGAACTTTTGCGGAGAAACGACTCCTGCGCAGCGTGAAAGCCACGTGCTTGGTAGTAATGAAGCAGCCACTTGTTGCGACCGGCATAGACAACAGCTGTTCCAATTCAGCAAATGTTGTGTGTGGCCAAATGGTGGGGTGCATTGCGAAACGTGTTGGACGAGCCCATTTTAAATAAAACATAACATCATAATGCTGTGATGTATTGGGGGGAGAGTGTAAACTTTTATTAATGGTGATGATGCCGATTTCAAAGTATGTACTCCCTTTTTCCAGCGCTCCCAGCACTTTTCAAGCTCAATTCCTTCGTCATATTATTTGAAATTATGTTCTTATGTTTTAATTTAAATGTATTTTATATTTTAAGTTCCTAGTTCAGCTAGTAGTTGCGGAGGCCAGATTAATTGGGTGGACGATAAAAAAGTTAGCACTTTAAAACGAAATGTGCTTGAAAATTAATGTGCATGAAACAAACAATATAGGAGCATATTCTCTTGAAGTTTGTCTTGGACTAGTACATAAGTATCAATTATTCAGAATACTACACTTAATTCTCAAGCTACAATTTAAATTCGCAAGCACTTACTGAATAGGTATAGAAGTTACATTACTCTGTCAGAATCAAGTTTTGGCCAGTAGACACTGGGTACACATTTGGGCAAAACCTTCAACTTGATCTAACGGTAACCAAACGTCACACTTTGGTTGCATTTTTGGCTATTTATATTTCGACACTTTTAATATTTTTAAAATTTTTTAATATTTTTCGAATAGTTCAACATTTTTCGTATATTTTTGCATTTTTCGAACTTAAAACATTTCTTTACTTTCTCAACTTGTTCCGTAATATTCAAAGCTTATCGTCATTTTTTAATTATTTTTAACATTTTTCGACTTCTTCAAACATTTTTCGAAATTATTAAAAATTTTCAACACGTCAATATTTTTCCGGTTCTTCAACATATAAAGATTTTTTCAATTTATCAGCATTTTTGAAAGTGTTACAATATTTTTCAACTTATTCAATTTCATTTGACTTATTCGAAATACTTCGATATCATTTGAAAATATTCGACTCTCAATGAATTTTCCGATATTTCTCAGTAGTAGTCGATATTCTCTTTTCATTAAATTTTTCAATACATTCCGAAAATATTTAGTATTTTCGAATTTTTCGAAACTTTTGAATTACACGGAATTCATTTTGGCACTGCTTAAAATTTTAAGTACTCGTACTAACATCATTAATTTTCCATATCACGTGGCGAATGATTGCGATTTATTTTTTGTTAGCACACTTGTAACCAAAATATATATATTAAATAATATTCAGAATGAATTATAATGAGTTGAACTGTTTCGCTCTAAATACAGCTAGTTCGAGCTGTTGAAATTCTTCATTCCATCCATCCATCATTCTTTCAGTGCAGTTTCGCCTAAAAACTCTATCAAAGCGTATTGTTGGGTACATTCAAGCCCTGTTACATATGCTTATAAATAATGCTTTGTTTTAAAATGCACATTATAACTACATTTTCATTCGATATAATAGGTCACAGAAATCATATTAAAAGCTGTCAATTAAGATGTTAACAGTAATTGGATTTATATTGAGATATTCTTGAGCGCGATGTCTGCAATTGCTGACAGAAACATATGTCAAAGGAAATGTTGCTGTCACCAGCTGCTCAATTTTGCTTATTGTCACGCAAGCCATTCGTGTCCTGTATATTCATAGTGGATTTATTTTATGCACTTAACCAAAACTGTGCAAGATGTAAATTTTATTAAATAAATTTTTCAAATTTATCATCCGTATGATATGGATAATGATGCGGATAAAACGCAGCAGTTGACGCTGAAACTACAATACTTTTTTTGATTTTAGCGCTGATTCATTCACGGTGGATTTTAACCAATTTTAAATAAAACTTCGAGTTACACAAAAAAAACTTGAATGAGTAAATATAATCGATATACATCAAAAGGGGAAAAAATCCCACGAGTTTTTTTTAATGATATTTCATACGTACGTACGAATTTGTTAAAAAAACCTATAATCTACGGATAAATGATAATATATTCTCGTATGCCACTGATTCCTGGAGCATAAGCTATGATGCCCTTATTACTTTACGTGTGCTGGTAAGGTTTTATAATGGACATTAACTAATATTTGCAAATTCGAGTAGAACACAATTTACTTGAAAGTCTTTTTCTTTTAATTTTTAATGTGTGTGGCTTGAAATGCATATGGGAGGTTTACATCAAGCGGATCATCTACCAGGCCAAAAATTGGCTTGACCGGTCAGTTCAGTTTAAATTTTGAAGAGAATATTGTTAGTATGCTCGCACCATAACTAGTTTCTTCATTGTATTTATAAATATATAAAATTTAGAACAAAAATCCTTAAATCTTTGCTATCATAAAAATTACTTTCAGTGTTGTACCTTAGGTAAAACTGTCAAAACTTTTAAGGAATAATCTTCTGTTAAATATTTTATTAGTAGTCCAAATAAATTCTCCATTCAATTACGATGATGACAATTGCGTATGATGTGTGATGGCAGTTCTATTTTGAACTTTCTGCCGCTGAATTTTTACTATATAAAGACGTTATCTTAAAATTCATGAAAGTAAAACAAATTGCTTTCAAAATATCACTTTTGCTCACAGTCGTATCATGGTCGCGCTGCCTGTATTTCATTTAATTCTGCAACACTTTTTGCAAGTTAAAGTTCGAAGTCTTTTAGTTCTACATTGTTGGCCTATTGCTAGTAGGTTCTTTTTGGTCGAATATATATAAAAATTTTTTAAAATCTTAAAATTGCTATTTATAGAACTCTGGATTTTAAATTAAAATCGGAACATAAGCTGTGTTAGTATTGCTGTGAAAGGCAACGAGCGTTTGTAATCCTATTCGACAAAAAAAAAAAATAAAACACTACTTTTGAATCTTTCCGGTAAAATCAAAGCCGATATTTTTTAAATTGAACCAGTGCAATATATCTAACATCTATACGAAATTTAAATGTCTATTTTTGATCTATGAATCTATTAATCCATTTAATAGTTTCAGCTGATACCTAACTACCATCGAAACAACAAACTGATATCACAATTATCTTAAAAGCTACATAGAATGTCATAAATTCGTTAGCCAAAAAATATCTGTTGTGTATATATGTATATAGTAATTAGGCTTGTTTCATTTCCAGAGTATTCGGTTTTCTAAGGCTCAATAGCATAAAAAGTATGAAGCAGTCTCAAAAAGCATTAAATATAATTGAAAAGTATCGACAAAGTCGAAAAGTATAAATTGTTTCGAAGAGTTTCGAAAAAGCTGATGAAAGTCAAAAGTATTGAGAGTCCTTAAGAGACGAATATTTTCGAATGATATCGTATAGTAACAAAAAATTGATAAAATCTGAAAAGTGTCGAATGTTAATAAAAGCGAAAAGCAGTGAACAAGTCTAAAAATTTAAAAAAGTGAACATATTCAAAATATAAAAGCCGAAAAATATTGGAAAAAAAAGTTGAAAGATTCAATTAGTTTAAAATTCGATGGCAAAAAAGTTGGAAAAATAGCAAATTGTTAAAAAAATATCTATAGTAGAAGTCGAAACATTCCCAAAGACTTGAAACGTATTAAGATAATCGATAAAAGTCTAAAATGCAAGACTAGCTTGGCGGTGACAGGGAGCATTCTACGGCAATTCATTGAAACCCACTAAAACGCTCATCGATAGCTTAACTTTTTGATCGATTAATCGGTCTGTGACTTCAGTATTTATCTCATCAATTATTTTTTGTTTAATTTTAAAATCATTCTTTCTTTTTATTTAAGCTCAAGTAGCCTTCTCTCAGGTGTTGTCCGATAACTTCATGTATGCACAGTTTGTAAACATCAATCACAAAGGCATTCTTGAAACTTTTCCTTCAACATACTTACGTAATCAACAGCCTGTGCTGGGTATATATTTGGACTTGAATTGTCAGATATCCGATAAACTTTTAAATAAGGTAAGAGAACGCTATTATTTTTGTTGAATTTTTAGTAAATTTTCAATTAAGACCACATTTCATGAACTGCTATAGCATTCAACAAATCGGTTACTCATATTCAAAATAAAAAGTGATATATTTATTCAGTACCATTTTCTGTTATATGAAAAATAAAAAATTGAAAACTAAATTATAATTCGTCATCACTTCCAAGAAATATATACTTAATTCCCACTTTAATTCATACAGTCCAGCACATTGCGCCTCTACAATAATCATTTTCGTTGGCTTATTTATGACGCTGATGCAAATTTGACACACTTTTTGGAGTTATTTGTCAACGCCCATATGTCAATTGATGCTGATTTGCAATATGCCATGAGAGTGGACTCTGTGCATTGTGAAAATCTCAAAAATATGACATTTCGAATTTATGATGTTTATAATAATGGCCGACATATTGGTGGCAAGTTGAATATGACAGCTGATCGAGAATGGTGTTGCAATGCCAGCAGTTGTCAAATAAAGCGTTATATGACCGATCTATATAAGCGCACAAAGTATAATAATCGCAACAGCATGAAGGATGTTACAATGCGAATGGCAACACTGGTAAGTACAGCATGATGATTGAAAAGACAATTCTTAAGAGATATTAAAGTTGAGGGACTTTCAAATAAATGCCAACTACGTAAAATACTCAGTTGTTGGTTTTTCAGTGAAAGCTTAACACAATTTCGGTATTGACATAAGTTTCAGCTCAGTTTTTGGATCACTGCCTAAGCTCTTGCTTACATTATTTATTTCTCAAAGGTTACGAAGCGCCCATTGAACACCCCGGATGCAGAAATGCGTGAATTTCTAACGAGTATCAATGATCCTTCTGTCGATGGCATTCAACGTTTTGGATATCAACTAATGACAACCCTTATGGAAATTTTAGACTGCAGGTAGGTTTTATTTTATTCAACCTTAATCTTTTTTCGAAATGGTTAGTTCCAATAATTTGCCAGCAGAAAAATTACTAGATTTCTGGAGAATCAGTTGTGTAAGCTGATTATGATTTTGCAATACTGAGAGCTAAACTGTAATGAAATCTTTTTCGAAATTCCACTAGTTTTCTCTGCTTTAAAATCAACATTGTCAAGGATAATTGGAAACATGTGGGCCAAAACAGGGATATTTTTTATTAAAATCACTGAAAATTTACAAAAATTAAGATATTTTTCAACTATGAGACTATAATGTAAGTGAAACATTATAGGACATTTTAGTTATTTATTAAAACTTGTGTCCTGGAGTCCTAATTTGAACAGTGTTTTTAATTTCCGGTAAGCTTTAAAACACGAAACTACAATAACTTTTAAAAGGGTAACTAGAGGATATGAACACTGATATATCCTCTACCTATATGGTTTAACTGCATCTTTAAAAGAAATTTATGGTTTTATGAAAATGGTGGTCCATTAAAAAAATTTTTCCATTTTTTTTTTTTGGTTTTATCAAAATTAATTTCGTATGCATGTGTTGGACAAAAAAAAAATTTATTATTAACTATACGAGCTCGCTATAACTTAAATAATACACGACCGATTCTTAGCTGTCACATTAGAGTGGTTCTTAAAAATTTGTTTTTTTTTAATTTTACATGCAAGGTCCCACTAACAAGTTTGCAAGCAATTTAAAAATAATTCCTTGAACTCAATGATAACATGTGCGTCAAAGAGATTAAAGCTTTGGATAAAATCTTTAAAGGCGGAATATGAATGACACACCCTCAAATGAGCTAATAGTGGGGTCGACCTGATCACGTTGCTGCTAGAATACCCAATATTGTCTGTTATCTTACTGGCGAATGATATTTGTCCTCAAAATCAAAGTTAAAATCGAAAACTCATGACGTTAAATTGAACTTGAGGATAAGATGGTTCTACATATGTTGATTTCTTTATCAATAGGATAGGAAAATCAGTTTTCAGAAACTAAGACTCAAATTCAATTAAAATTTGTTCGTTCGTCTTAGACTACGCCTGCTCTCGGTACGTACCTGACTAGAAAAAAAAATTTAACATCGTGCGTTGAAACTTACAGGGGATGTGGATATTTTGCCGACTATTCACACTCTTAAGCATCGTAGATATGTAATTTTTCTATAGGTATTAAGATACTATAAGGTTTAGAAAAATAAATGAATTTATCATGTCAGTTCGATTATTCTTTCACAGCACTCATCTCATCAGGTTTATCTGTTGCTAATTGAACAAGGCAGCATCGTGATAATTCGTCATTTGTTTGAATTGTGGAGCAATCTTCCTATAAGAGGAACCCAGCATAGCTTCGAAATCAATAGATTTAAGAAAATATTTATCGACTCTTCTCTACCTCTTACCCATGTCTTTTCAGAAAACCCAACACTGTGCAACAATGGGTTTTTTCTTTTACCTTTGCCATACATACATACTATATAATAATTACTTATACTTTTTGAACGTTTCCACCTAAACCGGATAACTTTCATATCACGCTCACCATATTAAGAGGGATTTAGTTATTCATAAAATAATTCTAAAACAATATAAGAACCAGCTTGCTACCCGAGCAAACCCAAAACCTAGAGCTAATATTCGGCCTTCAATGGTACTTAAATTTTTTTACAAAGTATTTCCATGTTTTCTATCAGATAAATTTTAATACCTTTACTTGATCCACTTCTGAAGGATTTTTTTTTCGCCATAAATATCCGTTTTCTAAAATCATTTCCTTCTTTCTATTCCAACAGCGCCTCCCATCATTACAGGGATCGCTGGAGTAGAGGTGCTATTTTTGGCGGTGCCATTGGTGACTTGATAAACGAAACTGCTGAGCTTATGTCAGTGCCTGGTATACCAATGAGCGAACGTCAGGAATATTTGTCAGTACTCATTGAGACTGGTTTCTTTAATTTGATTTGCATGTTTCGAACACCACGTAATTCTGTAATACAGGGTGACATTGTTTTTCTGGAACCATTTAGTGCAGTTGTATGGTTGATTTTTGCTGTAGTGCTATTTTTGACTGCAATTTTCCTTTGGAGTACATTTACGGTGGAACAACGTCGCTTGCGATTGTGTACAACGTTTGTGCCGTCATTTTTGTCCGCTTGCTTGATATCATTTGGATCAGCTTGCTTTCAGGGTACGCACTTAATACCGCAATCGACTGGTGGACGTATTGCATTTCTGTCTTTATCATTGACTTCTTTCATTATGTACAACTACTATACTTCAATGGTCGTGTCTTCATTGCTGGGATCACCTATAAAATCGAACATAAAGACATTGGATCAATTAGCTGACAGCTCGCTGGAAGTGGGACTTGAGCCGTTATCCTATGTAATGTCCTTTTTAAATGTAAGTCCGATATGCCTACATGAAAACTCTTGTTTCATTCATCATTCGATTGGAATATTTTCATTTATATATAATATTAATTCTTAAGGTTTCACGTCTGCCTGAGGTGCGTAAGTTTGTAAAACGGAAAATCGAGGCCCACAACAATTCAGCCAATGTCTGGATGCCAGCTGCAGTAGGTTTGTTACGTGTACGTGATCAACCAGGATTTGTTTATGCTTTTGAGGCCACAATTGGTTATGCTTTTGTAGAGCGTTTCTATAAACCGCATGAGATTTGTAATTTAAATGAATTTATGTTACGTCCTGAGAGCAAACTTTATACGCAACTACCGAAAAATTCAACCTACAAAGAAGTCATTCGGCTAAGGTATGTAATTCAGATTTGATTTTTACCACTTTAATAAATTATTTTTGTTAGAACACTGCGACTACTGGAGACTGGCATCTATCTGAAAATGCGCCGATTTTGGCTGCTTACCAGCTTAAACTGCTTTGCAAATAATTTAGTCATTGATGTGGGAATGGAATATACTGCGCCTTTGTTTTTCATGCTATTGATAGCATATGTTCTTGTACTGCTAATTCTGATGATCGAAATCGCTTGTAAACGTTACAGCAATCGTTTGCAAGCTGTCATTCTGAGAAACGACTAATAAGTTACAGTATTCTTTATATAAAGTTCTGGATTTGTTTGTGTGTGTTTTATAATAACTTTAGGTTATTATTAACTTATTGCACTGCACCTCTTCACTTAAAAATTTAAAATAAATCTGAAGCACTTAATTTGAAGAAACAGAAATTTTTATTACTAAGTCATCTCATCTCAATTCGATTTTTAAACTGACGGTCCTTAAACTGACTGTGACTCCTATATAGGTGGAGAGACTGCCGTAGAAAAGTTGAGTTTATAAGATTACAGGATGGGATGTACTTAGGTGAAACTAACCTACCAGGGTTGCCTTGCCAAAGCCTGTCCCGATGGCCGAAAAAAACCGACGTTTGACCGATTTTTTTTATAAAAAATGTATAAGATTACAGCTTGAACTGTATGTCAAATGATAGAGCTCGATGAGCCTAAACACAATATATAGGGTTGCCTTGTTGGATCCTGTCCTAAACATGGGTTGCAATCCGTTTTTTGGGTTGTTTTTTTTTTTAAATAAAAAGTGAAATGTTTGTCAAATAATAGAGCTCAAAGGGCCTAAATATAATATACAGGGTTGCCTTGCCACATTTTGTCCCAAACATGGGTTTTCACCTGTTTTTTGGCCCAAGTTTTTTCAGAAAAATGTTTATGGTTTAAGATTTCAGTTTGATATGCATGTCAAATGATAGATCTTGATGAACCTTAAAAAAAAATTTAGAATAATCTTGTCGAATCCTGTCCAAAATGTGGGTTGCCACCTGCTCTTTCTAAAAAATGTTGAGTCAAAAAACTGGTGGCAACCCATGTTTAGGGCACATTACCACATTTCATTTACGTTCAGGGTGCCTTTGGATTCGACTAAAATGAAATTCCTGACTGAAAACGGTTAAATTTTCTATTCTATCTCACTCAAAATAACGTACAGAGCTTCAAGGTCAAATGCGATTATATTTTGGTTTAAGGAGACCGAAAGCAGAAATGACAAACTTCAATTTGTAACACTTTAGAAGATTCTAGGACTCTGGGCCAAAAATTAAACCTTTAGTTTCTCAAAAACTATACATAATGGCCAGCTTTTAAGCTCAGACTCGTGTTCAGCGTACAAAAGTCTATCGAAAATATTTAGTGATATTTGCGCACCAGTGTTTATTAAATCAAAAAAAGAAAAATCATTCAATGCAAACAACGAATTTTGTGAAAATTATGTAGATGATTCTTAACTCATGGAATCGACAGTACCATGATGTTTAAGAATGAAGTAGATATGCAAGCTATTGGTTTAGACTTTAATGAATGCGAGTGAAACACAGGTCATGACCATTCGAGAGACACGCAATTTAAATAAAGCCAGTTGTAAGTTCAATTCTGTTTTTTTTATGTCATGTCCTAAGTGGCTTTCTGAGGGTAAATTTGAAACCGCCTTTTCATTATTTTACCATAAAGACAACTGACAAAAGAGTAGCCAAGTGCACATAACTCACATGCTGGTTCTTCTTCTTTTTTTCTGTCATTGCTCCATACGCTATTAACATTTGCTCATTGCAATGTTGTCTTAGCTGCTTTTATGAGCTTTCAAATCATTTCCAGTTGCAGGATAATCGCCTTGTTATATCCTTTTTATACACGATATAACAAGGTCGTCGGTTATTGTTGTTTTCATTGTTGTTGGTGGTGCGTTTTGTTGTTATATTCTGCTAGCATATATGTAGATATTTTTAATGAAAATGCATTTTGACAACATTTCAGCAAACATTCATAAGTTAAAGTTTTTTTTTTTTAGACTAAAGTTTAATAGCTGTGGGTTTCTTTTTTAAAAAGAATTCATCTGCACTTACTACAGACCATCTTAAAGCGAACAGCGAATTTTTATTTGCAGTAGAAACAAAACGTTTTAAAGCATTTCCACAAAAAAAGAAAAAAATAAAAGTTCTTGGCACATTGCAAACTCATTGAATTTAATGCCAACGACAATTTTACATTTTCAGCCTCCAGTCATGGAAATTTAACTTTTTTTTCGTTAAGTATCGGCCACAAACACCTTGTTGCCATTAGCATAAATGTTTTTCACAGCAACAACAACAACACAAAAGGAATGGTACTGACCCCGTAACATTTCTAAATAAAAATGCAAATGCAACTCGGATGAGATACGTGAATTTTTACTCCTGCATTTCCTTTTAACTTTTTTTTGTCATTTTCCAAAAAAAGTTGTGAATTTTGTATGGTTTAGTGAAAAACATGGATATTTGATGGCTATCGTTACTTACGATTCGTAAGGGAATATTTAATGTTAAAGCTGCTTTTCTTGTTGCCACTAACAACAATAAATTAAATTTTCAAATTTAATTTCTAAGCGTAGTTTAAATTCAACAGCTTTAGTTGGGTGATATCCAAGTAGAAAGCCATATTATCGTTAGTTATAAAACTTAAACAAAGGTCTATCAATGAATGTACTACCACCACCCCGACTATTTTCTCCAGGTCTGCCACCTTCAGATTATAACTTGTTCCGGAATAGAAAAAAATTTTCATATGACAAAACTTTTACTTCAAATGAGAAGGTCAAAAATGACTTGGATCCAGCAGCAAAGATCTGAAATTTTATATACGTGGAAAAGTGCTACTGCCAGAAAGACGGCAAAGGGTATTGAACCAAAATGGAGAATATATAATTTAATAAAATTAAAATGTAAAAGGCAGACATCTACACTGCCGCAGTTTTAATAACAGCAATTGTTAATATGTAAAAAAAACTCTATTAAATAATTTTATTGTTTTATTCCATAATTTCATTGTCTTTGGTATTGTTCCTAGCAGCTTAAAATACAAGAGGCAGACGCATAGATCTCTGTTTTTTCAAAATGTTTGGGGTTGGGTATGTCAAAATCGTCGGTTTTAGTTGAATTCATATTTAATTTTAGAGACACTAGATTTTTCCGAATATATCTAATTATATATGTAGCTGAAAAGCTTAACCTTTCAAAACTCACTTTGAACTATATCGATATCTTTTTTTTTCTGCGAGATATAGTAAATCAAAATTGTTGACTTGTGTAATAAATTTCAATGAGAGAGTACCACAAAAATTTGAGATGCAAAACCAAACTCAATAAATAAATAATATTATAGATCGAAAAAACTATAATTTGGATAAGTTCTCAAAAACGACTGTCTACCTTCTCTATTTTTATCTTTTTATAAGTTAAAAAACCAGTCAACTTAGCGGCAGACGCGATAAAATGATTTAGTACTCTATTTTCTTACATGTTTATAATATTCCAATTTTTAATTGCAGCAATAACCAAGTGGGAGAGGTTGTATCTCTCGTTTCTTATGACATAATCTTTATAAAAATATCCATCTGTCTGACGATAAAAATACTTAAGTTTATAAATATTATAAAATTTTGAAAAAAAATGTAATTACTCTTAAACGCAGCAACAAAACGTCTACCTCTTGAATTTGTTTTTTTTTGTGTATGTAAACATTTTTAAATATAAAAGGCAGACGCGATTAAATTGCTTATGGTACCTTTTATTTTACAGTTTTAAGGGACTCTTAATTAATAACGCAGAGGCAGCACAATGGCAGAGATTTTTCGTGTTATTTATATTAAGGACTGTCCCAGAAAAAACTTACGTTTTGTTTTTTAGTTATAAAATAATACCCAGTAATTTTTTTGGTTTTTTTTTCTTTTTTATTAATAATGACTAGTGTTCAGAATATAAATAACTAAAAACTAATTAACAATTTTTTTTGTTCTATAAAAATTTCTTACTTTTTTCTTAAGGCCCTTCATTAAATTTTGCACAGTTGTTTCATCGACAGTACGGTACGATTTTTTCCACTTAAGTCTGAAGTCTTGTAAATTTTTTGCAATCTTGCCTCTCTTCCCAAAATATCTTTTCATTAAAGCCCAATATCTTTCAATTGGGCAAAGCTCTGAGCAGTTGAACGGATTTGCTATTTTTGGTACAAAATTGATCTTTTTACTTGCATACCATTCTATCGTAGCTTTAGAGTAATGAGAGGTTGCTAAATCAGGCCAGAACATCACGGTACCCTCATGTGCACGAATAAATAGTTTTTTGCGTTTTTTGAGGCACTCGTCTATATAAACTTTGGAATTGATTGGGCCTTACGTAAAAAAGTAGCTGCTTCTGAGGCCACAGGTGCATAAGGCCTGCCAAGCAATATATTGGTATGGAAATTTCGGCCATGCACTTGGCCGGTCTTGACACAGTATTCAACAAATTTTGTTTGAAAAAAGTGGACCTGGCCGGTACCAATGTACTGGAGTTGACCGGTTTTTATTTCAAGGCGTTGGACTTGACTGGTTTTGAATACAATTCAATTGAAATAATGCGCACGGTGGACCTTTCTGTGGAAATAACCATATATTGGTTCGAAGCTTAATTTCGAAAGAATTCCAATTGTGACAAAATTTTAGCTCAATTGAACAGAATTTACAAAAAAAATGGAGCAAGTTCATTGACTTAGCCGGTTTTGAAAACTATGCATCAAAATAAATTTAAAAAATTTTATATATCTGTCAAAAAAACATAGTAGAACAATAAAGCATGGTCCAGATTCTGATATATGAGAATATCTCAAAATTTTATTTTTTTGGACTGGGCCGGTTTTTCAACGGCCTCATATCTCTAAAACTATGGGGAATAGAAGAAAAAATGTTGCTCTTGTTTAAAAATGCTTCAGTTTTATGGAAAACAAAAAACTTTAATTACTTTAACTTTAGTTTTTTTTTTATTATCTTCCATATAATGTGGAAACTACCGCCGTAACTTTGAATTCTCTATGAAGGTACTCACTAGTCATATTGTATGAATTGTTTGATATTTTCCAAAGATATGTCGGGAAGTTATTCAAAATCAATAATCATAATTGACCTAAACAAACATAATTAACAAAGAGCTTGTTCTTTTTATTTGTATACAAAACTACTACCTTGGGAAATCGGTTGAGAACTTTATCGCCACCCAATACGTTTCCAGAATCTTTATTCGATCTTGAGCAAATGAATCTTCGTACATACGTGGTTCTTCAAATAAGGTCACAAGCAATATACAGAAGACCTGTCAATTAGAGGACAAATTGGTGAGGCTTCTCATTGAATTAAAAAACTTAAGCAGAAAGTTTTACTGCCAGATTTCGATTTAAGATAAGAAACTCATAAGAAATTATAAATTTCATTATGTTTTTCGAAAGGCTAAAGGACTTAATGTTCATAAATAAAACTGACATTTCGGTTAAGAACATGAATAAAAAATTACTTCAACAACATGGTCTGCCTATTCAATTATGATTGCCAATTGTTTTCTAATAAAGTGATTGAGTGCATTTCTGACAAATGCAAATCGCGCGCCAAAGCCAGTTAGTTGTTAAGCGATTGTCTAAAGAAATGACGATAAAAAGAGATGATGGAACGAAAAGCGGTGTATTGCGAAATCAATTTTATAATCCTTTGGTTTGTAAAAATGTGAAAATGTTGTGTGCTATATACATAGAGGGAAACAAGCCGTAGCATGTTATAAGACAGCGTTTCTGAAACTTTAATATGCGACCCCTTAAAGCAATTGCTTTAGAAAAATTAATCAATAGCAAGTCTTTTAGGAGCGAGCTATTATTTTTTAGCTTTTTACTGAAAATGGTACATTTACTTAGTAGGTGTGAAAATGTACAAACTAATTATTGGTCCTATGTTAGGACTTTTGCTGTGGGTCGCGTTTCCATATAGCATAGTAGATTGAAAAACTCTCTCTTTCATAGCTCTACGGTTTGAAGTTCACTGAATGAATATAAAAATCCAATTCATTTTCAATTGACAACTTCAACAAGTTAAAGTAATCAGGCGTAAAAAATGCATAAACCATTTATATAAATAAAATGGTAGTGGCATGGCTGCTGGTGTAGATTATGGCATTGATAACCGGGAAAATAAATCCATGGTAAGAAAATGTATCAAATTTATCCATAGTAGTCAGCCCAAGGCATTTAAGGGATGGCTTTGTTTCATTATTTTTATGACGCAGAAACATTTTGACTTATTTGTCTAAATAATCACGGTAATCTGTCAATTTTGGTTGCTTGATGTTTGCACTTTTGCTGCCTCAATGGACATTCGAAGATGAATTGTTTATTATTTGCGTTATTTTACGGAGATTCAGAAGTATTGAGAAATGAAATGGGATATGATGTTGTAGTTGCGGTGCTGGTGGCAATTTTAGTATAGGATTTCATCGTCTTCGATAGTGATATGCTATGTAGTTCACATTTAAGCGAATGAAAAAGTAGTTCATAGCATTTTTTGGCAATAAAAATGAAAAGTTTACAATTTATTTAAAGGTCGAAAATGGATATCGGATACCACCTAGGATTGTACCGACCACTCAAATAGTCTGACTTCAGATAATTTTTTGGAATAAAATTGCTTGCACCAAAAAATGCGGTGAGGTCAAAAAATGTTTTTGGTTCCGGTACACTGAAAAAAATTCCAAACCCATAAGTGAAAAAAAAGTTTTGTGTAGTAAAAACAGGTTTTATCCGTATTCGCACCGCCTATATTAGTGGTCAAAGTAAATTTCCGAACTTTTTCCATTAAATTGTGTAAACACAAAAATGGGTTATGGAACTTATTGCCCAATTGCTTAAAGGATTGGTGTGGAATTAAAATTTTTCAATTCTAAATTTTCATTCCTAGAATGAAATCGACAAAGGAATCTATTCCTTTTGACATTGAATTGAAATATTCGAATTTTGATTTCTGAATTGGAGACGACAGAGTAATCTGTCATGTAGAAATTGTCAGCTCGTTGGAAAGAATGATGGGCAATTTGTATGAAGTCTGGTTATCGAATGAAATTAGTGCCAAATTTTTGGATACAGAGTTACAATAAGCAATATTGTAGCTCCCATGCTAATGGGGTGCCACAATTGAGGTAGCACACGATTATTCTCAACAAATCCAAGATTTATTGTAAGTTACATCACGATCTGACTGTAGATGAACCTTTGCAACATAAGGAACAGACTGCAAAATGGTATCTGATCGTTTCTTTTAAAGAGATGAAACATGTGAAAAATTACCCAAATGAAAGTTCTAAGCAGTAGCAGATAAAATTATGATTTCGATGCCTCTGACACATTTCTCATTTAACCCGTCGTCAATGAGGTTCCGCAATGTAACACGACCAATGGCTTGGGGTTTGATATACCCCAAACATGTTTAACTCTATTATGTCAAATATGGCTATTTAAGATTTTTCATATTTATTTTAAAGTATTATGTTATGTACTGAACTAATTAAAATAAGTAAACATCAAAAAACAAATTGTTAGATTAATTTAATTTCAAAAGTTCGTAGCGCTCTTATTAATCCATTTTCTGCCGCGATGTATGAAAGTTCGAATTTATAATTAAAGGTGATATTTCTAGAGTAATCAGGACCCAAAAAAATCGAATCCGTTGTCCAAAATGTTGTACCACTTTTGGTTTGGTCAGGGTAGACTGTTCGAAAAGTCGAACAATGGCGGTTGGGCACAATTCAGCTTATATGTTGAATATGCATATTAGGGTGGTCCAGAAATTCCTGTTTTTAGTTTTCAACCGCCATTTCGAAGCCATAGGTTCCTTATGGTTTGAAATGAGGATCCTATTTTTTTCAGAGGAAAAAAAAATTATTAGAGGTCGCGCTACTCGTTTTTGTATTAAAAATGAAGGTCTCATAACAATTTAATTTTTAAAAATACTAGCTGTTATTTTCTTAAAGCTTTTATTTACTTAAAATGTTATCTAATATTATGCACGCAATTTCAAATTTTTTTAGATACAAAAAAAAACAAAATGGCGACTGCACAGGTGTTAAACATAGCAAACACATAGGAACCATATCATATAAGTACCAATATGTACCCTTAAACATTTTTTTTCAGATTCGCCAAAATTCAAGGATACTCTCCCCACCACAGGGAAGGAATGTGATATAACAAATTGTTTTAAAAATTCAATGGAAAACTGTGAAAAATCAAAGAAACAAATTTTATTTATTTTTGTAAGAAAAGTACTTATAACACAGGCTGACAAATTTTTAATCCAGAGACCAGACTTATCGTATCCGAAGGAATTTGATGCGCTGAACCCAAATCCGAGCTCAGAATTTCTCCTATACGTCAGGTTTTTGAGATATTCTAACCTAAAAGTGCAAAAAACACGGTTTTTGGCTATATTTAAGCTTATTTTACATTGCGAATAATTTTTTTTTTCCAAAATTGGTTACGGCATCTGAAAGTATTCTTTGATTTTTCACAGTTTTACATTGAATTTTTAAAACAATTTGTTATATCACATTCCTTCCCTGTGGTGGGGAGAGTATCTTTGAATTTTGGCGAATCTGAAAAAAAATGTTTAAGGGTACATATTGGTACTTATATGATGTGGTTCCTATGTATTTGTTATATTTAACACCTGTGCAGTCGCCATTTTGTTTTTGTTTGTATCTAAAAAAATTTGAAATTGCGTGCATAATATTAGATAACATTTTCAGCAAATAAAAGCTTTAAGAAAATAACAATAACCTTCATTTTTAATACAAAAACGAGTAGCGCGACCTCTAAAAATTTTTTTTCCTCTAAAAAAAATAGGATCCTGCTGCGGCTGAAAACAAAAAAAAAAAGGATTTTCTGGACAACCCTAATGCATATTTTCTCCAGATATTGGTCAAAGAAATATATAAATTTATTAAAAACAATAAATATGTTATTATTATTTATTAGAAATGCTATTTATTTGATTTTGTTACAATTTTATTTATTTCGCTCCCAGTTGCTGTAGGCTGCGCAGCAATTTTTCATGTGCAAATGTACTTGACACTTTTTGCACATTCGCTGTGTAGGCTTATGGCATACTTTGCAACGTCTGGCTTTCCTCTCGGGCTACACAATTATTAGGTGATTTCCCGTAACAGAAATGGATAGCATTATCGTGAAGGTAAATGCCCCCCTGCAACTATTATAATTGCGAATAAAAGCCAATAAATAAATAAAAAAAAATTTTTTTGGCAGAAAATATTATAATATAATCACTTTCGTACTTTGCCAACCCACGAAGCAAAGCAGAATTGGTTCTGAGTGAAAAATTTTCCAACAGATCGCTTACAAACACAAATTTTGTTGTGAGCTGTGTTTCCACCAACCGCCATTGTTCGACTTTTCGAACAGTCACTTTTGCGAGTGCGCCAATGTTTCCTAGTTAAAACAGATTTGTGTAAAGTCACTTTTTGACCATTTGGAAATGAATTATTTTTAATTATATATATCTTAACTTAATAAAAATAGGTCTGCGAATAAGGTATTTTTCAACCATTAACTGTAGCCCACCACGGAAAAGGGGCGTGGCCAATATATTTTTTTTTCTGAAAGCCAATTTAATTTACTATAATAAGCTGTATACCATTTAGCTTCCTTTATGCCTCGACATAGAGCAAAAATTCGGTGAAAATGAGCAAATTTTCTGTTCGAAAACTCGAACTGCGGCAGAAAATGGGTTAAGGCCAAGTAGAAGTAGCAGTTCAGAAAAATTCAGATTACTGAATACAATTAAACATTTTTAATAAAGTCTTAATTCTTATACTTACATAAAAAACATCTTCTGTTCCTAAGCGAATGATAACCACACAAAAAACTAATGTTTACGTTGAGAGCTTCCGATTGATAAATGTTGGTTTGTATGGGTCATTAATCTGAAACGTCCATTATTGTTTTTGAAACATGAATGTAAAGATCTTTGAAGATAGACTTGAAATGCAGTAATTTCATGCTCAGTATATTTTAAAGCTAACACGAAATTTGTCGGATGTTTTGTTGCATTTACACGGGAACAAATGTTGTACATATGTATCTCGTATTTCAGACAAAGCTTGCTTAAAAGTACAATTTGAGAAATATAAAAAGGCTTTCCAATTTCGCAGGAAACAGTTTTTTTTTATAGAATGCTTCCTCATAAAATTTGTTTTATCTTAAAAAAAAAGGTAACTACCTGGTTCATGGCAAAATATTTTTGAAAAAGTCCGAACCCTCTCCTCCCTGGAAACTTATCTGATCGTAACATACAATTGGTGAGTTAAAAATATTTTCGAAGTATGTAGGCGTGAATTTATTTATGGCTGTACTAAAAAATATATGGTTCCTCATAATCATGTTTGTTGAAATACCAAACCATTTTTTTTCTTGACAATATCATCATATTTGATTAAATTAATTTTGTCAGCATATTAGAAACTTTACAATTGATAAAACATCAACACATCATTATTCTTGCAATTTGTATTTGCACTTCGCTGCATTTAAGTATCAACAACCTTACGTGACTTTCAATTTCTTTTATCTAAGCCATTTATTTCCACATCACTCACTCTAAAAATGCAATTTTTCTCTTTAATTTGTGCAAACTTTAAAAGATTAACTTTATATGCGTAATTATTACAAAATAAATAAATAAAACCGAGCACGCTATGATTACATTTGGTACTAGGACTAAGCTAAAAGTAGGCAAGCTGCGATAAGTGAGCGTATCGTTAGAATCTTAAAACACTGAAATCAGTAAACGGATAAGTGGGCGCTGAGTCTAGCATATAGACCACAACAAAACGATACCATAGATAGATAGTTATTTGAAAAAAACTTTAGAGCAAACCCGGATAAACATCGTGTTCTGCTTCAATCTCGCGCACAAAACAGAAAAATGAAGTATAAATTCAATAAAAAATTAAAGCTACATTCTTCTTTGAGTTTACTAGTTATTGAAGAAAGCTACATCCCCTTATATAACTTTAATTCCTGTTATCTTAAGGCAAGAAATTTGAAACAACATAGCCGAATCAAGAGTTTCTGAATTGATACTCTGCTGACGTGATGTTTGTACTGATAGATAATACGACTTTTACAAAAAAATCTTTATAATTTATCTTAAATAAAAGAAACTTTTTTTTTATTGATATATTTGGAGCAGTTTTCACAATGTACTTTAACTGGCAATTCGTTATAAAATTTCATACAAATTTTGTTTTAATTGGGAGTTAAATTTCAACATTGTGAAGCCGGCTCTTAGTGAGCTTAGTATTATTATTTGTTATTTGGTGCAATACTGATCCTACCCGCAGGTAGCCATATGTGCCAGAATCTTCAAATGTTGAATGCTGTTTTCCCTTAGCTTGTGGCAAAATTTTTCATTATTGACAAAAACTGAAAAAAAGTTGATTTGGTTTGTATTTACAATGAAAGACAAAAACATTAGTTTTTTCCCGTAGTATTAAAGGCAAAAAGTAGTAAGGTTAAAAAGCTTCGATCAGCCGTTTTTCTCAAGCTTAATGAAACTAACAAGTTCATCAAAGTAATATCAAACGTTTCGAGGAACAGCATTTATTGTTTAGACTGAAGTAAAGAGTTTATGATATTACAGTGATATGCTATGCACAGGGCCGGATTTACCTTAGAGGTACACTAGGCCAGTGCCTAGGGCCGCACGATTTTAGGGGAAGCAAATATTGCAAACATTGAAATTTTTTTTTTGTAATTTTTTTAAATTTATTTACACAGGGGGGAAAAAGAGTGGAAATACTGAGATTTTGTGCATAAAATGTTAACAAGCAAAAAAAAAAAAAATTTTTTTTCTATATTTACTAGTGAAGAGGGGCAGCAATTTCTGACTGGCCTAAGTGCGGCAGATTTCTAAATCCGGGCCTGGCTATGCAATTGATGATTACAAAAAAACAGTAAGCGATAGCACCTTAACTTCGAAAAGTAAATTTCACTTCAAATACTCTGGTGTTATCTAGTTTAACTCAAGTGTTGATGCTAATCAAAAAATCAATGTTAAACAGTAATGATAATAGAAAAGGTGTTACAGTACAAACTTATCTTGAAATAAAAAAGCCACATTTTCTAGATTTGTTTTCAATCGGCGAGATAAAAAGAAACACAATGTTTCCAAGAAAATACAGAAAACAGCGACATAATTATAAAATGTTATTTATATTGCTTAGCTACTACCATTTATATAGACCTTTATATAAACATGAGACTTAAATCAAAAAGATTACGTCTAATGCGTAGAAATCTTATTGTGATTAATTAATTTATCACAGCACAATACGCTCTTATCAAAATTTATAGCATTGATATATTAGCTGTGTTTCATTCGCCAAGTCGCTATCTACATATGTGCGAAAAAAGCGACAAGCGACTCGTTGTTTATACGAGTACTCGTTTGTTGTTCTTTTTACTTTATTTTTCTGAAATTGTACCTTTTTGCCGCCTGATATTTAAACAATTGTTTTTCGGCGACATTCATACATATATAGATCTCCTTCTTTTCATTTCAAAATGCTCAATAAATGAAATATAAATCTGCTGAGTAGCTATACATATAGCAACTATAATTTTACTCCTTAAACTTGCGATTTTTTTTGCTTACCCTTACAATTATATATAGTTGCCGCTAGCAGCGGTTGGCGAATAAAACGCAGCTATTGTTAAGCACGACATGCTATCGTCATCTGTTGCCTTACCTTACCTTAATCGTTCAACAAGTACTGATAATAAATTACTTTAAAACTTACAGATATAGAGAAGTCTTAAGCCAGAAATTCTTGATATAATTCAGTTTGTTCTAATCGTTGAACCGGTGCTAACGGAGTTTGTTTTTTTTTTTTCAATTGTGCACACGAGCGTTGCAACATAGGGTAACATAGTAAGCCAAGGTAAAGTTCAAGTACTTCAATAAGTGATATTGCCTGTAAATGATATTATACTTTCTAATTCACTGAAAAAGTTAATTATATAGATATTATAATGTGCATTGTACTATAAGTGGAAAGATATTATTTTTAAAGAACAAAGTATTAACTAATCTAAGGATTATATTCCATTTTGCAATAACTTGGGTACATATTGAAATAAGTGGTCTTAGAAACTATTGCTTTATTTTAAGGAGACTATTTGGTCCCTATGCGTGTTATTCATTAAATGGGTTAATCGCGCAAAAAAATTATAAAAACTAAAATTCAGCAAGATATTGGGTCTACTTAGTTTAATTTAACATGTTATAAATAAAAAATCAAAATCAGCTTATGCCAGCTGGATAACGCAGTTGAAACCGTGATCTAATAATTTTAATTTCAATTTACAATCTTTAAAATTAAAAAAGTTCAAACCGATTATTCAATTTAATATCACGTGAAATATTAGCACTCGCCATAGACTGATCTCAGCATTTAATTTGATATAACATAGTACTTGATTTTTTATTATTTTCAATCTAAAATTAGCTCACAAGAATGCTGAATGGAAAATAACTTATTTTAATAATTGTTACAAACACAAATACGTATAAATATGAATAATTCATGTTACACTGATAAGCCCTAGCAAACATGGTATAAAGTCGCCCGACTAAAGTCAAGTGCTGACGCTTAAATGAAAAAAAAAAACTTTGAAAACATATTTCATTTCAATTGCGTGATTAATATTTTCTTGTTTTTAAATTAATAAAAATAAGTACAAAACAAAATATGAACAACATAAGTAAGCAAAATTTATGTTTTCAAGAGTTACAGAGTCAAAGTCCATAATTTCATATTACATGCTTTCATAAAATATGAAATGAATTGGTTACTTCAGCATAATTTACTCGAATTTATTTTTTTTTTTTAGCTATGATTGTCTTCCACCAAACGAGAGCTATATGTTTTATATAAAAAAATTGTTTTCTACGTCTTGAATTTAATAATTTTTATTCAAAAAATCAAATTGACCTTGACAATTGGTTTCTAGATCAAACGTTAGATCACTGATATTTGACCCTCCCTAAAATCTTATAACATTTAATGCATTTATCACTATTGTACTTGGCTCTCGAGTTATTCACCTGGGGAAATAAAAATGGAACCACTATTATATTGGGCTGAAAAAAGAAAAAAAATGTTACTCTGTTGAAGAGTGTAGCATAATTATAATGTTCAAATATAACAATGCTGATAATGCATTTTAAATGAATATAATATGTTGTATACTTTTTGCATTTGAACTCTGAACGTATCGTTTAAAATAAGATTACTAAAATTTTGGCAAGCAAATAATAATCGAACATTAGTTTTCGTTGTGTATTAGTGACCTAGATCTGTCATAAGGTTCGTTCGTCTAATAAAGTTTTGTTAATTTATTTATGTTTTACCTTAGGTATCGGATGAAGAAAAGCAAACGTTAGGCCAAAGTGAATCACCCTAGTTTTTTGCTTAGTTTTCTATTCAGTGTCATAACAACTAGTTAGTTAACGAGTGCACTTGTTCCCCTTTACCTTTTCACAAATAAGGAAAATAATTGTTTTTGTATATCTTTATCTTTTTCCAAGCTTATAAGTAATAAGTAGTATATAATATTACTACATAATCCAAAATATTTTTACTATTGTAACTATTGCAAAAACGTGTGACATTTATCTCAAGCACACTATTACGTAGTGATAAGATTTGCGTTTGCAAAATTGAAGAACATGAACTTGAAATGCCAAACTTTATTTACATATTTCCACCTGCAAAAAAAAATGTATAGCATGTAATCTTGTTTGACTTGCTTGAAGCAAAAAAAAGCTTTCAAAAACGCGTATATTGGCCCCCAACACGTGGTCAGTTAAGTAGCCAATGGCAACGAAGAATTTTATCACAGACAAAATATCACGAGCGGAAGAGATACGCAAGTAGCTGTTGATTAAAACAAATGAAAAACAATAGTGAGATATTAACTTCTATGAATGAACACATGCCAGATTTAATTGTTATTTTTGTCATTGTTTATCTAGATACAAATGAATATTTACAAATGTATGCTTGTGCATTAAAAGCAAACTTGTTTTTTATTTATTTTTTGGCATGTTTTGTTTTTGTGCTTAACTTTCGACTTTTAAAAAAAAAACGAAAAAAAATCAGTGCAATTTTTATTGTCAGCAAGAGTCAGAGCAACGAAAACACTTCAGTATTACGATCAAAGCAATATCGACTTTAGTCTTAAACAGCTGTGCAAACGTGCCGGACGCAATTTGCTATTTTTTATTCACTAAATTTCGGAAGTATAGAAACCTAAATTGTAAATCTCAATTGAAAACAACGGGAGATTAAAAATAAAATTGGTAAAAAGTTTTTTCTTGCTATATGTATACTGCCAACATTATCTTCAGATAATGCATGTGACTTTCGCTGCAGTCAACAAATGTTTTGTCGCAATGCCAGCGGTTAATTTGTGACCTTAGCAAAAAAAAAAGAAAAAAAAAATAAAAGAAAACCTAAAAAGGCCCCAAAAAATTACAAGATACATTAACTTACAAAAGATCAAATGATATGGAATTGTGTTGGCTATTGCCGTCAATTGTTGGTAACATATTATCAGTGGAAATAAGCCCGCATAACTCTCATATTTTGAGCTTATGGCCAAAAGTGAAAAGAGTTTTGCACAATTAATAGTTTTAAGATTTAGGTCAAGTTTGTTTCGTTGTCTCGTATTCAATGATATTTAAAAAAAAGTACACAATCAGTACCTGAGCCATTGCCGAAATAACAATGCTATTTCGATAAGTGAAAAATTGGGCTTGGCTTAAACAGTGTCAATATAAAGAAACTGGATATATGAAATTTTGTAATATTAATTAAATTATGAGCTAAATATTTAAATCAAAAGTACTCAGTAATACTTGACATAATTGCATGTGTTTCTTGAGATAAGGAATTAATGTTTAATACTTTACTTTGTGAGCTATGTACTATAAATAAAGTTTTCTCAAGTGAATCGGTGAAGTGTAAAAAAAACTTTTAAACAATTTTAATTATAAAGTATTTGACAGTTCCCGACAAGTTCAAGGCACTAAAATCTGTTTATATTTTTAAATATTCCTCAACAGTTGATCCTCAACAAGCAAATGTTTTTCCAACAAATTTAAAGATGATAAGCTTCCCAACATTTTTAATGCAAATGTCCTCAAAAATCAGCTAAAAGAAAAGTTTTTATAAAAATAGTCATCACAAATAAAATTACTTCATAGATATGAAGATACAAAATTTCAAATGACGTACACTAAAGTTTTTTATGATAAAGATCAAACTTTCTCTAGAAAGCGATATGCAATTCTTGTTAAGTTCAAAAAATCCTTTGGCTACCTCATCACTTTGTGTATCAGAAACTGCCTGCCGCTATTACTAATTGAAAATAAAAAAAAAGTGTTGTCCTTCGCTGGGAATAGCTGAGGACTTGTGTTGATGGCATTTCCGGTACACTTGCACTTTTTTTTCAATACTAAAACTCCAAACTGAATTTATGTAATTTTAGGTAACTTTTTCATGCTCATGTCGAAAAAGTACATTCGGCATCAAAAAAGTACTTTTCAAGTCTCCATTCAGTTAATTTCCACAAAATTCAAATGACATCACTGATGTTGAGTAGAAGAGAGCACTAGTCGGTCGAGTTATTTTTTTCAGTTTACTAATGCGACCAAAATTTTAGGGGATTTTTTTTGATAAATATAGCTTTCTAGGTTATTCGAAAACTACTGCCCGGTTGGCCGAATTTATGTTCAGTTCGTTTGAAAAAATGTCGATTTTTTGGAGAATTTCTTATGTTGCATAGAACTTTTTTAAGGGTGCTCAGAAATCCCTGGTCGGTTGAGCGATTTTTTGTGCAACTTATTAGTCTGATCAAAAGGCGGTCAGTTTGATCTTCACGTTATCGAGTTTTCGGCTGAAATATTTACATTGAAGTATGTACATATAACTTTTTAGAGATTTCAAACACCGAATTCTTATTAAGTTGGTCAACCAAACCAAAGCGGAAAATCAATTTCTTGTAAATATCTCACTTTTTATAGATCCGATAGAGAGATGAATTTAATAGATCGTTCACACTGTATGCAACGTGTCTTTGTTACACTACATATTTCACATAATCTCTAAACACTACGTATATTTATAAACAATTAATTTAAAACAAAGGAAACATTTTTTTTTTGTATGTTTCAAAACACTTAATTAAATTACAATTCGTTCTCTGTAATATTCCAAAGTTTCATTCTGACCGGTAATTTTGTTCAAGAGCAATAAACTCTATATATAAAGCTACCTTAAGTTTTATTTTGCAATAAATTGGTTAAACAAAAAATAAAGCATGTCGAAATTTGTTTTTGGTATTTTTAAGCATTTCAATAAATACCAGTATGGTATTATTTTATTTATGCAAATTACACGTATTCTGACCTTTCTTCCTTAGTTTTTTTTCTTTACGACGGAGGGGTGGTACGTCGAAACGAATTCTAATTTGAATTATTCCCTCCAAAGATTATTTGTGGCTTGGAGTCAATTAAGAAAGCTTTTATGATAAAAATGCGATCGAGAAGCTTGGTGAATGATCATTTAACCGTCTGCAGTAACAACGTAATTCGATTACATTAAAATCTTAAATAACACACAATTAACGATAAGTTATTGTAATTTAGTAGTGTAAATCATGCTGTGTATTACCATAAATCATAACCAACTTTTCAGTTAACTTAGCCCATTGCAACTGCACAGTTTATCGCAAGGTGTGTAGCGCGGAACAGAATTCTAATCGACGCACAGTGGATGGGCTTGTACGAGACGGTTGCCATAAATCGTAATAATTTCGCCACACTCTTGAAATTTGGTGCAGATGTTTTTTAGGTTAAAACAAAAAAAAACTTGGAATGTGGTAGAGGTTTTTCCTCAAAATGAGTATTATTTGCTATTAACTTGGCAACCATGATTTCGAATGTGTTACAAATTATACGAAACCGTTTTGAAGGCTTATGTCTTCAGTTTTTGAAAAGCATTAGATTTAATAAGTTTTATTCCAGAGGATGAAAAGGGGAAAAATACCCCTTACCTGTTCTTCTCCCTTTCAGAGAACTCCCTTCCGAACTTAAGCAGCCTTCCCTGACAGTATAATTTTTTTACAATTCATAAAATTATTGTACAGCGTTGTAGAATGTAAGAAGAAAAAACAAATGTTCCACTGTGCAACGCAGTAAGCTGATGTCATAACGCAATGAGCATTCAATTTAACTGTGCAGTTAGAAATCGTTCAATTTTATCGCAACGTGTTAACCACGCTTTGAGTCGCATATTTTCGCAATAGAATCATCATTTTAGTATATAAACGGTAAGGATAATTGATCCAATTAAATTGAAAATAATTTTTTTGCCAACTGCTTTTTTTTTTGTTCTTAATCGAAATCAATTTATTTTGAAAACAACAATGCAAATCCGGCAATTAATTTTTATAAAAATAAAATCAAATTAAGTAATTAATTATAATGCAGTTGTATGTGAATAGCAGTAGTAGAATATCAAATTAATTAATTGAAAAAAAAAAAAACAACACACACGAGCTATAAAAAGAAAGCAAGTTAGAAAGGGAATTTGACTTAAAAACAGACAAAATTTGCGACGATCGTGAAGTTGAACAAGAAAGTTTTCTTAATTATGCGAATAATATACAATCAATTTATTTCGCGTATCTTAACCTCTTTGAATAAAATTAAGTTTTAAGAATAGAATCCTGCTTTTTATAAAATCGATCTTGACACTATGCCGCAGCGTATATTGGTTTGTTGACGACCAATTTTTAGTTTGAAAGCATTTACATAAGTCACTCTTCATATCCCCCACGTAGCTTTTTGCTGAACATCCATTCTACCTAAAAAGACATGGGCGGCATTTTAAATAAAGTTCAACGACTTAGGTATAAAAAGGTTTATAATTAAAGATCCAAAAGTACATGAACGTACACACACCTACTGCATATAATATATTGCAGAGATTTTAAAACCTACACTGAAAAAATAGTTTTAGCTAAATTCAAGAAAACGACTTCTTCGATTTAATATAAACTTTGTCCATTATGTTTATAGTAAAAATTACGAAAGGTCTTAGCCATAAGAATTTTTGCTATACGCCTTCCTATTTATAGACCGAGCGTTTAATAATGTGAAGATTGAAGCAATATATGCTGCAATAGTGGATATTGGTACCCAGATCCGGATTTAGAAATGTGCCGCCCTTAGGCCATTCATAAATTGCCACCCTTCTTCACTGGTGAATATGGAAAAAAAATTTCTAGTATCAAAGTATTCAAGTATATTTTTTTTTTTTATTGTCAACATTTCTTAGGTAATTTAGGGGGCAACATTCAAGTATACGCGCTTTTTTCCTCCTGTGTAAAAAAATTCGTCGTTTAATTTTCAAAGTTAACAATTTTTGCCGCCCTAGGCACTGGCCTAGTGTGCCTCTAAGGTAAATCCGGGCCTGTTGGTTCCAACAACAAAATAAAATATTGGCTTAAAAACATCTTCAGTCAACAACTCGAATCTCGGGATATCATCAGTCAGAAAACAGGTGCAATGTACAACTCAAAGAAGAGTAGGGGAAAGTGGGGTACATTTGACACTTAATTTTTAAAAATTGTTATTGTTTTGTAAACATTGACTATTCGGAATCAAACCACGAAAAAGTTATCAAACAAAAACTACATCAAAGTCTTTTTTGGCAAATGTACCCCGGCACATTTCGCCAATTTAATAATAACAGTGCCAGGTTCAGAAGCTTCTTGTGAAAGGTTATTTACCGCTTTGCGACAGCTAAAGACTTACCTTCGTTTACAAATTACACAAAAACATCTTACTCATACAACGCTCCTTCATGTTTATAAGGAAAAACTGGATCCTTAGATTTGCGAAGGGTTATGAAAGAATTCACCTCGCGAAGAAATCGAAAAGCCACTTTTGGAAACATTTGATCAAAACTTACTTTATCTTTGATTATTGGAAATTGCAGCGAATAAAAAAACATCTTCATACAAAATTCTCTTTATGTCCCGTTCTAAAGTATAGAATAAATCCATTTTTTTTCAAAAAAATTTATTGATCTTTTTTATTTGAGGGCAACAAACCAACCGATGAGCTTTATCCGAGAGGATCAACAATGGTGATGAACGTCACTACAATAATTCGATACAGAACTATATTAAAAGACAATGAACCTAATCATTTGGAGATGACTCGTCACTTGTATGGCTGGCTATGTAAGAGTTGGAAAGATGAAGAAGCTGTAGAATTGGTGAAGCACATCCAACCCGGATGTTCTACGCATTAAAGCAAACGTATAGCAAATGTACCATTAGAGGAACTTTTAAGAAGCATACCACACTTTAGGATATTACAATAGGCCTTTGAGGTTTGGGAGTGTTCTTGCCATTTGGTCGGCAAGCTACATGCTTTGCTTAACCTTACCTTAAAACTTTTGGGAATAAAAGGATAAGTCATTAAGTCCTTTAAAATGAAATATGTTCTTCACTCCAAACTCAAGCGTTTTTAGTTAAGTTTTCATTTGAATTAGCAAATTTATCAGAAGGAGATGCTATTTTAAATTCAAGTATGTAAATATTTCCTGAAATTTAAGATT
The DNA here is from genome assembly GCA_963662105.1 of Meiosimyza platycephala. NCBI lineage: Eukaryota > Metazoa > Arthropoda > Insecta > Diptera > Lauxaniidae > Meiosimyza > Meiosimyza platycephala. The sequence goes on along the minus strand of OY759208.1, from coordinate 98,623,926 downwards.
TTTTTCTTCATTTTTAATGGAGGTGTATTTTTAAGGAAACTGGTTTCAATAATTAATAGCCTTTTTATACTGAGTGCAAAAACTTTAAGTAAAAAAGGTAGAAAAATTATAGAATTTTTTTTCAATTTAGTTAGCCGATAAGAAGGCTTTCTAAAACCATATGTGAGTAGATATTTTTTAATCCTAGGAAATTCAAATGTAACCCAATTTTAAAAATTAATTTTGCGAACAGTTCGTCTAAGCCTAAAAGAAAAATTATTTATACGCCTAACCGAATGAAAATTTTGAGTCAGAGGAGGTCGATCACGTGTAGTAAAACATTTTCGGGAATGCACTAATGCCAAGTGTTATTCTTTAAAATTAATACCTACAATTCAGTGAAAAAAAAAACCACAGAAAAACATCTTCAATGACGTCGAAGTTCCCAATTTAAAAATAGTTTTATTCATTCTGTCAATATAGACTTAATTTTAATTTTTAACAGCTAGGACGGAAGATGTTTTTTTGAATAACAAAAACAATTGAAATCAATTATAAAATAAACCTTGCATTTACATTTTGGCACGCGGTGCACGTCGCAAATTTTGAATACTTGAAACAAATAAAAAAATTCGAAAAAAACAATTTACTATGTCAGTAACTTAACTCAGTTGTGTAGTTTGTTTGCGGTTCGTTAAATCTCAAGTTCAAGTGACAATCGGACGTTCAGATGTTTTTTATATTTTAATATATTGTTGTTTATTAGTTACTAAAAGCAAGTTTTAAATGTTCCGATATTAACAACACACACACACACACATATATACTACATAAAATATAAAAAATGAATCGCTTCGCTTTATTATACTTTGCACGTTTGAGGTTCAATGAAGCGTTAAATCGACGAATTTAGCCGTTGTTTTCCACTAAAAACATTTTTTTTTTTATTGCTTCAACTAGAAACGTGCAACATTTGCAAATTATTAATTTATTTATATTTGATTTTTCTATTATGAATTATGTACTAGCAAATATATGTATGGAAGCTTTGCTATTGAATAATAAATTATATAGATAATAGTCATCAATAGTTAATAATTATAATCAAAGTTTCCCATTTACGAGTAATAGGGATACATCGGAAAAATTCAAATTTTTTTCTAAATTCACATATCGACATATTCAGCTTAACTGACCACTTTTCGAAAAAAAAAGGAAATTAATAGATGCATTTCATGTAGCTTGCAGCTTTAAAAATAGTTATATTTAGATAAAAATCTTCATCACGTATTGAATTTTCTTTTTTTTTGTGATTGTTTACTAATAATTTGGATATCTCAACAAATTTTTAGACTTGCGGCGAATTCCGCATACGTCGCTATTAGTCAGACTTAATAGCATATTTAAGTCGTTATGCGAAAGCGTTAATATTCGAAAACTCTGTCTCCCTGTTATTTTTAACTGTGCTGGACGTTGTATTTAGCTGCATTCTTACTGAAAGTCCTGAGATAAAATGAAACTTTTGGAGCCATTTGGAAGAACGCGCTTATACCGATTCTATCACCTGCAACGAAAAAAAAACTTACTCCGTTTAAGGAAAAATGCCTAAATGTAAGGTAAAATGTCCTTCAATACGAGCTAAGTCCATGGGTTCCTCAAAATAAGTAAGTTGGATTCCTTAGTACAAGTAAATGTTGCTTCTTTGAAATAAGGAAAAGTTTACTCAATGTGAGGACAAGGTTATAAAACTGAGGAAAATTTTACTTTTTCTAAGGATGAAGGTATCCTTAAATGAAAGAAATTTACTTAAAATAAATTAGTGGATTTCAAAAAAAAAATTTGTTAATTTTCTATTTCCTCTATTTTCTTATTTGTTGTGTTGGTTACTACTAATTGTCAGTCATTCTTATATTAATTGTAATACGTTTTTAAAACTTCTAAGGAGAACTTTTTTACCTGTCACACCGATCAGAGAATTGAACCTGTGTTCTCATCTTACCCAACTCAGCCACCGACAGAGTTTTAAGACATACTAAAATGATGTTGTTAAACTGCGCATGTAACAACCATTGTCTGATCAGGGAAGCTCCTGGTTCAAACCCCGGTGACGAAAAAAAATTTTTTTTTAATTTTTTTATTTAAAAAACAAAAAAAAACACGTAGAGAACCTTAAATATATAGACAAAATCAGAATATTTACGAGAAGAATAGATACTAATTTCAGCGAGTAAAGCAGCAAGTGTTGCCACTCATTTATTAAGGAAAATTTTCCTACGTGTTAGTAAATTTTTTGAAGAAACTAACTAAAACTGAGTACGATTTTCCTTAAACAAAACATGCCATTAGATTGAGGAAATTTTTACTCAAATGAGGAAAAAGTTGTCCTCAAAAATTCTTCCCAAAGAAAAATTTACTATTTCAAAGGAAAGTTTTACTAAAACCACAAACTCTATATTTGAGGAAGAGCGTTGACTTGCTTTAATGAAACATGAACTCATTTCAAAGACTCAATTACTAAATGAAACGATATTTTCATCAATATGAGGAAAAATAACTTAGATTAAGGAACATTTTTACACTAAATCGGAGGAAGCAGTTCTTCAAATTTAGTACGGTCTTTTTTTTCGGTGTGGTCGTCATCAAGATATGCTTAATAACCTTATACGACTCAGCTACCGGCAGCCACTTATTAACACTGCAAAAACTGAAGAAATGTTAGCAAGAATGCTTACCCCAAATTTTGAGATAATCGGGAACAACGTTAATACCAATTCATCTTCAGCTACCTCGGAAACGTTCTGCCAATGGAAAGCAATTCGGAATGACTGTGTGCCGGTATCTTTGGAAAAAATGCTTTATAAATCAGTTTTGAAACTCTTTCATTGCAAATTGGGGTTTAAACTTAATCATAATTAATATTTTATGTTCCCATTTGTTATTAATACGGTATGATAAATTAAATTTTCTTTTAGCTTCTCTCAATATCAGTTGTTGACTCCTTCGTTTTATTGCCTAATCAAGTATTTCTTACTAACTAGGTAGTATTGTAATTTCTTCGAATGCTTTTTATCAGCATAGTGCATATAACCCAGATTAGCTATAATTATTTGAAAATGTTCGTAGAGTTTTAGCTTTGATTAAACAATTTATCTAACAAGGAAACCACCAGGCTGCGACTCCTCCGATTGGGCTAAAATTTTTCCAGATAGTAGTTCACCTGAAATAAGAAAAATCATTTTCGCCGTTTTTCACAATGCTCAAGGAAAAGCGAGAAAATCATGTTTAAAGTTTTTCCCGAGTTGTGTAATTCAAAAAAAGTTAACATCTTTTCAATCAGTAGCGTGGCATAGTGAGGAGTGAGTATAAACCGGGAGGTTGCTGGTTATTTTTTTTTCTTTTTTTTTAAACTTTTTTTTTATTTTTTTTATTGTTAATTATATTTTTATATAAAACTTTATATACATAAACATACATATATAATTTTTCTCGCATAATCATTTTGTTCCCAGGTGTTTTTTATTGATTTTGTTGGAGACGCCACCATATATTATTTTTAGGAAATAAATGTTTATTTTATGTTTTAAAATAATCGCACTACCATCTGGAAAAATTTTAGCACAATCGGAGATGTCGCATCCTGGTGGTTTCCTTGTATGTTAGATAATTATAAATTTGTCTTATATTGTTTGTTTTAAGAAATATTTGATATTTTTTTATTGAAATTACGTGGATTATAAAAACTAATTTGTTGAACTTTGATTTGAAACTGTGATAAAACATTGCCAAATTCATAAATCGGATCGACCTTGAAATTTCCTAAAGTACTCCAAGTTTACTTCGGAGTTATAGCAACAGAAAGTCCGGATATATCTTTTCTAAAAATCGTAATAGGTTATCCACCCCTAAATCAATTTCAAAAATATAGATGTCATATTAAAGTTAACTCTATGAACTATTATAGTGAGGCATTAAACTTTCAGGTCAGACCCTGAGTTTTCGAATTATGGGGATTTTTATAAATTTTCCATCGATATTTTCAAACGGCGCTATTTTTTTTTTTAATTTTGCTAACATTTTAACAAAACCCAATTCATTTCCAATATTTATAGCGAAATAAATGAAATAGGTCGAAACAGGTTGTAAGTCGAAATTTCTACCTTTTTTCTCAGTTTTTTTTTAAGTGTACAACTGAAACGTTTGACTTTTAATCATCGATTGGTATAATTTGCGAATGTTGTCTTGACGCATTTTATGGTAAATTATAAATATTTTCTCTTCAATTAACACTTTGAAACAGAGGCGGAGAGTTGTAATAAAAATTGAGGGGGCGAAACTTAAAAAAAATTTTTCAAGTGATACAATCTTTAGCATTATTATTCGAATCATCTAACTTTTTTGGAGCTTTTCTGTTGCGTTTTTCTTGTGGTAGTTCAATGCCTACGAAAATTTTTTCTTTATCAATTTCACTCCAAATCACTACGAATTTATCTCTCAAGCTTGCAATAGTTTCGCTTAAATTTTCGATCAGTACTTTAATATTACCAGAATGAAATTGTTTATTTTGAATGGCAGTGCTCTCTAAAATATTAGGGGGGCAAGGCCCCTCAAAATATTTTTTGAGGGGAAAAAAAATGCTTTGCCCCCCATACTCGCCGCCTATGCTTTGAAATATAATTTTAACAAAATTTTATGATGTTGTATTTGCAATAACAATTTGTAAATGAATGTTTTTCCTTACAACATTTACATTTTTAGCATTTACGTTTATAAAACATTTTATTTCGACGGAATTGCAAAAATTGTGGTCACGTTGCAGCAGTTAAAAACGAATCTAGATATTTTGTTAGTACCGTAAATAAAATATTTGTGGAAGTTGTATTTTGCTCTTTCTTTTAAGTGGATTAAACCGATAAATAAATAACACTGGAACAATCGAAACAAATGTGTGTAAAAAAATAAAATTAAAAACATATAAATATTAAAACAATACACAATTAGACCTTGAATGAAAGTGACAGCGTAAACATTTGTTGAGAATTGTATGGAAAAAAGTTCTCTTTGAATGATAATATTTAATAACAATACTTAAAAAAATATATATATATGTATATGAAGTTATACTTATCAGTGATTTTCAATTTGCTTAATTTTAGATTTTTGAATATGACCTCCACATCGGCGAATGCTGTGGTAGTGGCGCCACCAATAGATGAACGTTCCATACGGCGTGATCGACATCTATGGCGTGATTTGACCGCCTATTGGATTTTGGGTTTGTGCAATAACTACGGCTATGTGGTGATGTTAAGTGCGGCACATGATATTATTGCGCAGTTTCATGGTGATGTAAGTTCCATATCAAATTAGTTATATAGCGTTGGGGAATTTAGTACTTAAAACGAATTAAAATGATTGAAAGTTATTCAAGTTAAAAAGTTCGAAAATTGGCGATTTTTGTGCATATCTAATTTTTTGCAACTAATTTTTAGTACTAAAACTTTTATTCCGGAACTAATGCCATATATTGTGTATGTTAGTTTGTTAAGTTCAAAATATTTTAGTTTTATGTACTATGTTTGCGATCATTAAAAAATTTGAGCTAAGTATTTCTTTAAAATCATTGCGAACTAAGGGTCTTTTGAAGAGAAAAAAAACTATCATGTAGAATTTTGTGGCTACGTGTTTGTTACGCTTCAAAGGTTCGCTTGTAAAATGCAAGCTCGAAACTGAAATTGAACTGTAAACTAGTTCAGGAAAGTCATCATTGAATGATATCGAAATAACAGAGAATCCTGCAAAAATATCATATAAAATGTCATTTTAATCATAAAGCCATATTCAAAATCCATTAAAAAACTCAGCTTTCATTTAAAATGTTTCGCAGACATTTTCCTACAAATGGTGGATTTCTCTAATTTTTATATTTTACAGGCTCCCCCCAATGAAGATGAAGGTGGTGGCAGCGGACGCGAATGTCATATTGTATCCACAGGCGCGATATTGTTAGCTGATATTTTGCCATCGCTGTTTGTTAAAATTATAATGCCATTCTTTCCCTTTTGGGTCAAGTAAGTTTCTGAAAATTTCAAAAAGTAATTTAGCATTATAAAATCAAAATTTTCTTTTGTTTTTTTTTTTAGCTTCCGTATAGCGCTTGCAGTAACTTTTTCAGCAGCGGGTTTTCTGCTTGTTGGTTTCGCTAATGCGGAATGGATGGCTCTACTGGGCGTCATAATAACTTCTGCAAGTTCTGGTATTGGTGAGACTACTTTCTTGGCATATTCATCAAACTTTGATAAGTAAGTTTTTTACTGTATTTTGTTATTATTTTGCTCTTTAAGAAGACTTATTCTTAAAGACAAATACCTACGAATTTACCTTTATTTGTGGAACAATTTGATTTTAAAACTGAATGTTTTTTTATAATAAAACATTATTATATCAAACTTATGTATAGCCATTCAGCAAAGACCAATATTATTGTAAATTTTTACTACATGTCAAAACATTTGATTTGAACTCTTTTTTCAATAATTTGTTTTTATTCTAAAATAAAATTGGATAAAATTGTTTAGTTCAAAAAATTTAAATATATTTTAGTTTTCTGTGGAAAAATCTAAAAATCTAATGACACCTCTGATTTTTAAAATTTTCTTTATGTATGAACTTTGTCTAAGCTTTTAAAATTTTGTTGGGATTTTTTGTTGGGATTTGTAGTTTTTTGTCGGGTAACTTATTCTTCCGTAATTCCGATTTATTCGAAGTCTGGTTGCAAATAGATGAGGCAGTTTTAAATAATTTATTGGAAACACTCAGGATGCTACTAGATGCGTTAGATTGCGAATAATTTTAGCAAAATTGGTAAAATGGCGAAATGGCAAAATATTAATTGGCTTAGAAGCGAAATATTGGTAAAAAAGCAAACCTCCCCAGTAGCTCTAGTATTAGAGCGGCCGTCGAAAATAAAATTGTAATGCATAGCGGTCAGGGGTTCGAGTCCAAGTACAACACTAACCAAAAAACTGGTCTGATGACGCTATGTGGTAATAGCCGAAACATATGTCACCAATTATCAGGCTAAATTGTTCCATTTGTTATCTTTGTCATGTTTGTTGAATAAAAAATAGCAAAAAGTAACAATTTACAAGATTGGTCTTTGCTGAATGACTGTAAGTTCGATATAATAATGTTTAATTATAGTAAATAAACAGTCGCTAAAATTCAAAATTTCTGGATGTTTTTGTTTTTTGGCCATAACATCTTCAGCAATTTTCAATTTTGTAACTCTATTAACTTCAATACATATTATTTATTTATTTGCAGAAATGTTGTGTCTACTTGGTCTTCTGGAACTGGCGGTGCTGGTGTCATTGGTTCACTATCCTATGCTTCACTACGTTCGCTGAATGTTAGCCCCCGTGATACAATGTTGATTATGCTGATTTTCCCAGCTATTGAGACGCTAGCATTCTGGGTCTTACTCCGTCGCCCCACTATACTACCAGTACTCAGTGCAGAATCTACCGAAGAGCTGATTAGCGATGAAAAACCATTACAAGGCTTCAAAGAGAAATTCTTCTACATCAAACATTTGGTTAAATACATGGTACCATTGGCTTTGGTATATTTCTTTGAGTATTTCATCAATCAGGGCTTGGTAAGTCTAGCAAAAATCGAGAATATATATCAGATTTCATTAACCATACGATAATTCTTCTATTTCCGACAGTTCGAAATGGTCTACTTCGAAAATACATTTTTGGACAAAGCAGGTCAATATCGTTGGCTCAATGTGGACTATCAAATCGGTGTCTTCATTTCACGCTCATCGGTGAATGTCTTCCAGCTGAATAGAATTTGGCTTATGTCTGTTTTTCAATTTATCAACGTCAGTTACTTCCTTACCGAAGTTATATGGTACTATACGCCCAGCATATGGATCGTTTTTGTTATAGTACTCTGGGAAGGTTTACTTGGTGGTGGCGCCTATGTTAATACATTCTATAAAATGTCAAAGGAAATCTCGCCTGCCAGACGTCAATTTGCCATGGCAATGGTTGTACAATCGGATTCATATGGTATTGCACTGGCCGGTTTTCTTGCAATACCAGTGCATAATGCGATATGCAGTTTACCGGCACCAACGAGGAGTCTATTATTTTAAATTGAGTTGCTTTTAGTTTTTAATATTGAAGTATTTGTGATTTTAGTTAGCAGAATTATTAGTTGTATTATAGTGTAAGCATTGGGGTGTTTTTTAGAAGATATTGTCTTTGGTCTTCATTACAAGTCAAGTTATTAGTACTGAATTTCTTTGAGCGATTTGAACGAAGGCTTTTTTAAAGAGCAACAAATTATCTAAAAAATGCCGCAAACAATATATATGGGCATATATATATGGGCTCATATACACTTTTATATCATCCATCTTGATCGAATTCTAAAATTTGATTCATGATGTGATCATGATCATGTGATTTCGAGATGAAAAGAAACGCTATGTATTAAATTTGGCTGTAGACTTTTTTAGAGTTCTGCACTTGTTTTGGTGGAATTTTTTTTTTTAAAAAAAAGAGTTTCTTACAAAAACTATCGCTTTGAAAGATTGAAATCGGTGTAACTATCTCAACTTTGAAGGAAATGGTACTAAGTCAGTCTGGCATCCATTGATATGAAATAATTAATAAAATTTACTCTATATCTAGGTATAAGCTATATTAAGTCACACACGTATACAGGAAATGGCTTTAGATTTACATATCTACAGTAATGGAAATATCAGGAAACTTAGCATTAATTATTAAAAAAAAGTGCAGTATAATTGCAAGACTGATAAAAAAATGTAAAATTCAAATTTGAAATGGCACTGCTAACAACTTTTGTCAAATACATTTTTAGTATTTGTCTTTTAGTTTTTTGTATTAAATGTATGTAAAAGGAAAACGTCCAATATTTTTTTATTTTTCTTAGGATACAAAATTTAAAATTATCAGTAACAATAAATAATTAATTTCAAAGATTATTCTACTAAACTTTTCTTGGGGTTTGTACTTATATCCTTAGAAGATGTGCAATCCTTAAACTTTATATGTACGTACTGCGAGCAGGGCCTGACTTAGACCTCTGAACGCCTTAGGCTAACTATGAATATGCGCCCCCTAAGTACGAAAAGAGAAATTTTGACGAGCAAAAAAAAAAACAAAATTCTTTCATAATTGATCTTCGAAAATTTCCATCTATTTTGTAGCTTCGATTTCAAACGAATAAAAGTTGTAACTTTCCGTTCTCTCATGTGTCAGTTAATAACATCTGACTAATCTAAAATAACAATTACAGTGTAAGATTGTAATTCCTGAATTACAATTTAAAATCTAATAAGTAAAATACTTGCGACAATGCTCTATGTCAAAATCGTAGGCAACGAGGCTATAGACTCACTTTTGACAAACGAGGGAAGGAAAATTTAATGTCTCAATTGTATCCTTTCCTTATAAAATATTTTTCAGCACTTAATTTCTTTTCACTTGTTGAAAGATTGTGTTAAGAAGGTGCAACTGCGGGTAAATCAGGCCCTGACGGCGAGCCAGCTTTTGCCTTCAGCAGTTTTGAAAGGAATAGTTTCGGTTATTTCTGCTGCGCATTATAAGTAAAAAAAAATTTTCAAATCACGGTCAGGTTAAATTTAAAAAAAGTTCGAAACATCAAAAAATATTTCATAAATATCAATCAAGAATGTGAGTGTTTGTGAAAAATATAAAAGAATCGATTTGAAAAGAAAAATGTGGGGGGACATTGGAAAGAAATTTGTTGTTTACTTTTAAAATGCAGTTTCTAAAAGGAAATGCCTAAACATAATTTGTCCACTTTATATTCTACGACAAATAGCGGTTTAACTTGTATTACCTTCACTGTATTTTATGCTTGCACCTTATGCCTAAAAGTATGCAACACTTTTAATGTTAAATTTAAAGCACTATAAAGTTACCTAATAAGGGGACATCCATTAATTACGTGAGTCAAAATAGGGGGGAGGGGGTTCGGTAAAATCTCACCAAATCTCACCAAGGGGGAGGAGGAAGTCTAGGAAAACCACACGTCAACTTCTTAATGCATAGAATTTACATTAAAAATTATAATATAAGTCTCACGGGAGGGAGGGGAGGGGTCCCGCCAGATCTCACCAAATCTCACCAAGGAGAGGGGGGAGATCCGAATTTTCAAAAAAAAAACACCTCACGTAATTAATGGACTTCCCCTAAGGCTTTCACCATGGCATCAAAATCCAGCACGGTTTTCATTTATTTCGATTTGCGATTTTAAAATTATCTTCTACACTGGAGGTAGATTTTTGTTTGACAATCGCTGACTACTTATTTGTTTGACATTTGATGCGTCAAAATAATCTGTTAACCAAACACATTGAATAAAATTAAACTACTCTTGAATACAAAAATACTTATGTACATTACCTTGAGACTCAAATCTGTCTGTTTTTTAATTCTGTGTTCCAGTGTTTTAACAGCTGGTTTTGACATAAGTGGAAAAAATTGAACAGCACTGGCAATTCATTCATAGTAGTAACGGTTTTTGTGCAAAAATGATTGTTGTGTATGGAATCGAAGTCCGAAATGATTCTGTTTCACGTTTTATTTTTATGGAATAATAAGCTGTTTTTGTCTGTTTTTTGGAACAAAAGATTGAAATGTCGATCTGATTTTGATGCCAGTGTAAAAGTATTATAACAAATTAAAACTTTTCAATTGCGCAATACTTTCAAAAACAATTAGACATTGTCATATTTCGCCAATACTGTTTCACTGTTCTTATTTGAATTTAACTTTCACTGTTGCTCTCATAAGGGAAATTTGCGCCTAAATGCGATAACAAAAAAGCTCGTCCATCAGTATTTCAAAATACTGGCAAATTTTCGTCAATAAATCGATATTTTTCAAGAAGAAGAATTATTAGCCTTAGCTTATTGAGGATAAGAATTACATGGGAAAGAATGTTTTACAAGAAAGTTTCTCTTTGTGCTCCGATTTTAAATTTTACGAATTTTTTATCGTGATATGATACGGAATCACAGTAAAAGCTCCGATTTTGAAACCACTTTCGTCGAACTGTTGCTCGGTTCATATAACTTCAAAAAACGTAATCCGTCTTAAAAAATCAATTTTTCTCAAAAAAAAAAAAAAAACTGAAGCTACGATGCAATCCATTAAGTTATTTGTAATATTATATCTTAAGCATTTGAATATTTTTAATATTCAAAATAACTTTGCTGTGATTTTAATTAAAAGCTTTTGATCAAAAATAGTAAGACCAAAAAATAAGAAATCGGTTCAAGTTTTAAAGTTTTTGGACTTCAACTCTTGCTTCACATGCGAGTAAAACCTTTTTACGACAATAGATATACTAAGACTATTGACCTCATTAACAAACCATTAATTACCAGACACAACAAACCAAAAAAATTGTTTATTATATCACAAGCAAACAAAAAAGTCCTTATCAAATTTGAGCAACAACTTCTCACATCTCAAGTGATTAAATTTTTGAGAAATACTTAATGAAATAATTAGCGCAACACTAAAATGATCCAGCGAAGCTTTATCGAAGTTAAGAATCGCTTAGAAAAAAATACATTCAGCCGACGGAATTCAATGATTGAAATTCAGTTGTGTAAAGCATATGATGGCGATGAGATCGGCTTAAGTAACAAACAAAAATCGAAAAATACTCGCATATACGCACCCGAAATTTTGTGTGACGCGCGGTGTGAATTTATTGTTATTCAGAGAAAAAGTGTTGCAAGATTGTGTAAACAAATCAAATATAAATATTTATTTATTAACTCTTATTGTTTTAACTTAAACCGAATATTAAAAAAATGCCATTATTATTTATAACTTTTGTGCTGCTGCTTGTCACATTAGCTGGCCAAGTGATGCTCTCACATGGTAGCCCTCAAAATGTTCGCCCAAATATTGTTATGATCTTAGCTGATGATATGGTAAGTGCTCAGTTGGCATACTCTTTGGATTGGGATTCCCAGGGTGTTAGTGCTTTATATCATATATGTAAATATGTGCAGACAAAAAATGATAAAAAATCAAACTGACTATTCCATAAGCGTATAATTAATAATTTGCCCATATGAATTTTGATGTGCGGCAAATGATCCCAGTATCAAAAATAGGCTATGACCCTCTGAAAGTCAATTGATCACTTAGAAAGAGAAAGGCTTGAAAATGTAAAGCAGAACGGGATATGAATTTGAATCATACGTCTAAAGATTCATTAGAAAGGAAAACTTAGAGAAATTTCAGCCATCAAGAGAGTAGGGAAAACAATTTGTGGCTTATAACTACTATAACATATGAACATTTATGTGATATATGTATGTACATATGTAGAGTAGCGATGCCCATTTGAGTACATATGGGAACAGAGCACTTAAGATTTCAACAAGGCACGCCAGCGCTTGACGAGAGGACTTTTTATGATCAGGAAAAATGGGTATGAAGTCTAAAGTGTGCTTTATATGAATGTGTGTGGGTTATTGAAACGAAATCGGAAAAACATTGTTGAAATGTGCAAGTTTTGATATTTTTATTTTAGATTTTATCAATAAAAAAAACTTTTCTGAGCAGTTACTAAATAGCAATAGCAAATATCAGAATACTGAAGAGTGAAACTCATAAAGTGTAGATAACCTGAACAAAAAATACGGGGTGAAATGGGCAGACACAGAGCATTTGAGCGGTTGCCTTTTTACGAATTGTTTGTTTTTATTTCTAATTATTATTATTTATTTAAAATTATTGTTTGATATATAAATTTGCCACACAGATAAGGTTTTCTTCTTTTATATTCAATTCGTGTTCCCAATCCTTTGCATGTGTTCTGTAAGTGTACTACGATAGTAGCACCTCTCATGTTTTATTTGAAAATACTCCTCATCATACGCTGTTCAACTCTCAAGTACTATTTTGTGCAGCTGAGCTGAACTTCACTAATGTAGAGCAATCAAATATTTATTTGAGTCAAACATATTGTATTTGGATCAAATAGTTGTAGTTATTTGACTCAATCAATTGCTTTATATCATATATAATTTGTAATATACAAACAAATCGTTTCTTAGAGTACGTAGGTATGTATATGCATATGACTCAACATACTGAGGACAAGCTCTTTTTTGCTTGTGTTTCTCCAGAGACCAGGCTATTGTAGTGAAAATACCCCCAGGGACCACGGATTTTTTTTTTTCAAGATATGTGTTGCTTAGGCCCAGCCCTGGATTTCTTACGTCCATCTAAGTCCTTTTTTTCAAGAATATTGGTGTCGCACGTTTTCAATGGACATGGACCCACAAGAAAAATATTACGCAGGGAGTCCAAGTCGCACAAAAATGTTAATGACATGCTTGTTATCTTTTTGCAGTCATCATTTCAATTTTTAGTTTTGATGAAAAAAAAAAAACAACGAAACGAAACTAACTACTGAAAAATCTATTAAAAATGCATGTCATTTCAGGGTTTCGACGATGTTAGCTTCCGTGGTAATAAAGAATTTTTGACTCCCAATATTGATGCGCTTGCATATCATGGCAAAATATTGGATAGACTTTATGCACCAGCGATGTGTACGCCATCAAGAGGTGCGCTAATGACAGGACGCTATCCAATACACACCGGTAAGTTTGAAGAAATGTTGATTTATTAAATTTATTGTCTTACACAACATTTGTACTTTTAAGGAACTCAACATTTTGTTATTAGTAATGAGGAACCGTGGTCGCTACCAACCAATGTTACAACAATTGCGGAAATATTTCAACAAGCAGGCTACTCCACAAATTTAGTGGGTAAATGGCATTTAGGTTATGGAAAGAGAGAGTTTACGCCCACTTACAGAGGTTTTGATTACCATTATGGCTATTGGGGCGCCTACATTGATTATTATCAACGACGTGCAAAAATGCCGGTAAATTCTAACATCACCTTTCTTAAACGTTTCAAAGGATTTTAATTTAATTTTATTGATCGCAGAACGCAGATGGCAATCTAGGCTATGACTTTCGGCGTAACATGGAAATCGAGTGTGCTGATCGTGGCACTTATATTACGGATTTGCTTACACAAGAAGCTGAACGAATTATTGCCAGCAACAATGGTACACGTCCATTGTTTTTGCTGTTGAATCATTTGGCAACACATACTGGAAACGAAGATGTTCCCTTGCAAGCTCCCGAAGACGAAATACGCAAATTTATGTATATTAAGGATCCACAACGAAGAATTTATGCAGGTTGGTGTGCATAGTGCTGTGAACGCTTTGAATAATAAAGTTTCTTATTTTATAGCTATGGTCTCGAAATTGGATACTGGCGTAGGACGTGTTGTACGCGCATTAGAACGTGCAGGAATACTGGAGAATTCAATAGTTATCTTTCAGTCAGATAATGGAGCGCCATCTGTTGGAATGTTTTCAAATACCGGTTCTAATTGGCCATTCCGTGGTGTAAGTAATGATTCTAAAGACGATTTTTATACAAAAACGTTTTATCATATTATACGAAGTAATAGTGGAGTGTTAAAATATTGAAAAAGGGTGCATTAGGGTGGACTAGGACTGTACTTATTAATCTTATCACCCTCCAATGTCTTACAATACTTATTGTCTCATGAAATTGAATATTTCTTGCTTATACGAATCGAATATAATATATTTGGGAAAGGCCAAAGGTCAATTAAACAACACTCTTCTTACATTATATTTGACTTATTAAACCCCTTCAACCTTTTCAAGATATTTTTAACATTTATTTAAAAAGAACTTTCAATGAAGTGTAGGGTATGTGAGTTTCGGTCTGGCCGAAGATAACACCTTTACTAGTTTCTATTGCTTTTATAAATGACATGGTTTACTTGAAAGATATTATTCCTCCTTCCAGCAAAAGAACACACCATTTGAGGGCGGCGTTCGTGTTGCCGGTGCTATTTGGAGTCCGTTGCTTAAATCACGTGCCACAATCTGGCGTCAACCTATCTATATGGGTGATTGGTTACCCACATTAGCTACTGCCGCAGGCATCAAACTAGATGCTCAATTAGAAATTGATGGCATTAATCTCTGGCCACAACTTACCGAACAAAATGTCGACAATTCAAGAATCATAGAACGCGAAATCGTGCACAATTTGGATGATATCTGGAATGTAGTATCTTATATGCATGGTCCATGGAAATATATCAATGGGACAACTTCAAATGGTGCTTACGATAATGTTTTAACATATCGCGAGGATTATGACATTGATCCTCGAGAATCACATTATGTAGTGGCTGTGAGAAATTCGCTTGCCTCAAAAGCACTACGAATATATGATGAACAACGTTTGACTTTGCCTAGAATTGAGCGTCTACGCAGTGATGCTGCCGTTAAATGTGGTTTTTTGAAACGCAGCTGTAACACCTTAGTGGAAGAATGTCTTTTTAACTTGGCCAATGATCCATGCGAACAAAATAATTTAGCTTACGAAGAAGATAACTTAAGCCTATTGAAAAATATGCGTCTACAGGTGGAGAGCTATCGGAGGAGTTCATGGTTTCCAGGAAATCGGCGAGGAATACCGGATTATGATCCAACAAGGCATCATTGTACTTGGACAACATTTATGGAAGAAGCAGCTACTGAAGGTTGGTAATAAATTAATTAATATTCTAAGCATTTTAATATTTTTATCAACCCTCAACAGAAGCTGCAAACTGTGGTTATTTTGGAACACCTTGTGATGTTTAGAGCTGAATTAATATTATAAAGCGATAAGCTGTTAGAAGTAATTAAATTGTTATTAGCTACTATACAAATGATAGTCAATAAAAAAAAGTTTTACAAGCTACGTAAATTTTAATGTTTGTTGTTTTGTCTATAAGTGAGAAGTGTGTCACGTTTCATCAATGCGTTCACTAATTTTTGGTAATATCACTTTATTCTGCTAAAAGCTTTTACTGATTGAGAGTTTGCTTTTGTTGCCAATTCGCTGAGTAGAGCTTTTATCTCTTTTTAAATTAGAGGTGAAAGACTATTTGGAAAGATCGAATGTTCATATCGTATGTTATCTATTTTTGGATATAATAAGTATATATTATGTAAGGGTGATTCAAATTTTTTATTTCTTATTTCAAACATGTTTAATAGTTGCAGATACATGAAAAATCTTACACAAACGGAATCAGACCTATCAGAAAGAGCATAAAATTTTATACAATAATAGACAGAAAAACATGATTTTTTCTCAACCTTTGAAATATTCATTCCTAAACTTTGAAAACTAATAAGCTGACGAAATATCATATTCACAAAAAAAGATATTTTTTTTATCGAAAATTTTATATTCTTTTTGTATGAAGTCAAAAGCACTCCAAAATTAATTTTGTTCTTGGAAGAAGTTTTGTCATAACCCTCTATATTGTCTTTTATCCTCTGACGGAAAATAGAGCTTCCACAACAGTCTTCCAACGTGCACGATCTCCCTGTCTTTAAACATTTCAAGTAAATCGGAGAATTGATAGCGTAAGACCTTTAGATCCTTAAAATAAACAAACATTTACAGAATTATAAGAGAACGATTTTTTAACTAACATATTTTAGACCTGGATCCGGAAATCGTCACGAACGCTGACGACATTGACCAGACTACTCCTCCACTACACCGTTATAAATATGTCATGTTTAGGTGGATGATATCGCAACTATTATATTATATAAAAACATTTGTCTTCACTATTCATAAGGTCTACCCAGTCACAGTTCGGTTAACTTTGTATAAAAAAAATGGGACATCGCACAAATCAGGCGAAAAATACATCTTTAGTGGTTTAATAACTTTATTCAGAAAATTTGAAATAGAAAAAATTTAAGCAGCTACGCGGAGCATTTTATCTTGCTCATATATCGTTTCACTGTTAAAACAATTTGACCTGAAACTTGACTTACAATTAATAAAAATTATCGCATCATTTTTTATAAAAATAGTTTTTTTTTGTGTTATACCAACCTGTCATTTTAAAGATGTATCACTTATGTGTATAAAGTTAAGATAGCTCAAACTTAAAAACTTTTGATTTGGAAAAGTGAATTTTCTTGGCCATAAAGTTAAGTTATCAAAACAACTTCATATAATATCCTGCAATTAATGGTAACACAAAATTATGATTTACAGTCCAGCGTACAATGTTTTTATATATTTCCTATGATAAAATGTTATTACGAAAATAACGGTGAAAAAAAGTATGCAGAATGCAAGCAGGATTTGCAGAAAGTAATTTGGAATGTTGCTTTTGTTATTTGCTTTGAAAATAAGTAGTACCGTAGAGTGGCTTGGCAATGATGAAAAAAAAAATTGACATTTTCATTTTGGGGAAAAAAATCTCCTGACCTCAAATATGGGTTAACAGGCATTAAACTAATGCCATTTCTTTATCATATTAATACAAATCCACAGTAAAATTTTAAGTGAAAAAAAAATTGGGATTTTTGAGAAAATCAGCCTTGTTTTTTTTTTTATAAAAAGCGCTATAACTCCGCCAATTTTCAACAATTTTCAAAATTTCTTAAAGACTCTGACAGAGAATCAGAAGTTCTATTAGAATCAAAAGACAAAAGTTAATTATTTTGATTTGGATGAAAATGCGACTATTTTGAAACTATTTTCAACGATTTTTCAAGCTCTGAAACTTTAAAAGAGCATAACTTCGTAAGAAATAATTTGCAATCGAATCGGGGAACGGTATATTTCCTTAAATACTTTGAAAAACCACATATTTAATCGGCAACCAATTCCGCAATTTAAAGTCACTCCGACTGCATGGTTTGAGATGGATTTGGTCCAGCATGGCAGGATGAATAGAAAACTTTAATATATGATATCTCGGTGTGTAAAAAAGATATCCACATAATTTAGAATAGGTTTTGAAGGTTAAAGTAGTACTTTCAGATTCATGTTCTGAAAAAAAAAAATTATTCGCGATGTAAAATATTCTCAAATATCGCCAAAAACCGTGTTTTTTCCACTCTTAGGTTAGGATATCTCGAAAACTTGACGTATAGGAGCAACTCTGAGCTTGGACGCGGATTCAGCGCATCAAAGTCTTTCGGGTATGATAGGTCTGGTCTCTGGTTGAAAAATTTGTCGGCCTGTGTTAAATAGCAATACCTAACGAAACATCACTTTTAACATTTTAGGAAAGTATTGCTGCTTCAAAAAAAGTACTTGTATCTTAAAATTTCAAAAAAAAAAATTGACGTAAGATAATACGAACAGTGTTTTTTTGAGAATTCAAAATAATACTCTACCCAGCAGAGAAGCGAGCGCTCCATAATCGCATCTGAAGCGCTCTAAAAGAGCAGTAATGCGCTCCATTCTTCTTGCGTATAGCGCCTTTTTTAACATAGGCATGTCATCAGATGTAAGCGTTCCGTTCTCGCTGTAGAAAATATGAAATCGTAGCGAGGGCCGAACACTGCGTTCTTTTCTTTTTCTTCATTCGTTGCTATACCCCAACAATTTATAGCTCATACTTTTTTGTTTTTATTTACACTTACTTGTTGAACGCACCACTAACACTTGAAAAATAAATTTCTGGTTAAAGTCAAATAGAGATGAGTGAAATTGAACCAAAATGAAATGAAATGTGAATGAAATATGAAATCGTAGCGTATAAAATATAGCGCCACAAAAACAGCACTATTTGCAAGGAGAATGAAATGCGCATTGAAATTTTTTGCTGGGTAGTTACAAAAATTAGAGCCTCCACATCTTACTAAGCCATATCACCTTATAGTGTGCATCTTCACGAATTTAATTATTGTTTTATAACACTTTAAAAGACTCGAATTTTTTAAATTCAATTTTCAGGCTGCATGTAATTAGGGGATAGTATAGAATAAAGTACAATTTTAAAACCATTTTTTTTTTCTTGCTCAAACTGATTATGGATTTTGGGCCACTGAATCTGAAAATTTGTTATTTTATACAATATATCATATCTTCAGGTAGGTGTACTAATTACCTGTGCATTAAATACTTGTTTTCATAAACCTAACAGTGATATTAGTCTGAACACTAAATAAAAAGCTTTCATTGCTAATAAATCTCATTTTAGTTTAAGTTTATTGCAATTTCAAATGCAGAGCTAACAGGTTTTTCAGTGTAGCAAAAATCTCATGCGAGTTTGAAATTAATCTCATTTAAAATGCACGCGTTCTCTTTTATTGAAGGCTGCCAAATAAACGTCTACTCGAAGTCTAAGCAAAATCAGCGACAATCGTTGTTTAATTTGCGGATAAGCAAGTGCTTGTACTTTAAGTGCGCTATTATTTTCCTACGCTTGTTACTATCACTAGAGTTTGTTGAAAAATTCATGTGATAACGAAGAGATAAACACGATACCATTAATTGATTGCGGCGGGTGAGAATATTTGAAATTTACGACGTTTTTACAATTTATTGTGCTGAAAATATATGGTCAGTCATAAAGGCTCTTAAATACATATAATATTACTTGATTTATTTGGCAAAAATATGAGATTTCATATGCGGGAATGTTATGGACTATTCAGAAACTAACCAAAATATGTACGATAAATTAACTACTTTGGAAAATTTATTTAGAAAGCAGGCAACACAAGTAAGTTTTGGTGATTACCTGAGCCTGAGATAAGTGCATTTTTGCAGTGTTGAATTGAGTTGAGTTGAGTTTTAATAAATTGATTTAATTTCAGTTCAACAGAATTTATTTGAACGTATAAGTCTCCATAGATCGAAATATTTGATCAGTCTCTTTGCTTAAGAGTTTTGCTTTTAGCCTCCAAAACTCGATTCACAGAATAAATCTCTATTCGCAATTTTAAGTTAAAGCAAAACCTTTTCCATAATAACCGTATTATGTCCTTGAATACTACCTAGTACTATGCTGCTAAGCTTTTCTGGTTCAACGAGGAGCCGTTGACCAGCCATTAAACAATTTTTGCTTCTAAAACTATCTTGCTCTCTGATTATATGTAAAATATATCAATTGACGCCCGCTGTCTATACAAATATGTAGATACTTTTAATATATAGCGTACAACACGTTCGAGTAAAACTGCATGTAAATATTAAGTTATTGAAATTTCAAATGCCATTCTTCATTAGTCTGTCGACTAGTCGCTACAGCGCAGTGAAGTGCATTGGAAGTACAACTTGGATTTCAATATGTTTCATTTAAGAGCGCTGATCGGAATACTCTGCACTGCTACAACGGTAACGCAAGAAATTAAAAATCGTCCAAATATCGTTATCATAATGGCTGATGATATGGTTTGTAGAGCCGTAAAAAAAAAAAAAATTATTTAAACTTAAAACTTTGCATATCTTTAAGGGCTTTGATGACATCAGTTTTCGTGGGTCAAATCGTTTTCTTACACCAAACATCGATGCATTGGCGTACAGTGGCGTCTTGCTGAAAAATCTCTATGTACCCGCAATGTGCACGCCGTCACGATCTGCATTGCTTACGGGAAAATATCCAATAAATACAGGTGAGTGCAAGCTAAAATAACAAATAATTAACGAAACTGTGCACAAATCCTCAGTCGTAAGAACTCATTATTTGTCATTAAACAACAGAAATATGAAAACAAAAATAAAAATATTTAAAAAAAAACGACAATTAACTCACGTAATTGCACAGGGTCACTAAGTAGAAAGAAAGTTTATGATTTGTAAAATAATTTGCTGTGAAATTAAATACAGCTTTTTGTTATTGTTTATCTAAGGCATGCATATTTATATATGTGTGTATGCATGTGGATATTTACGAAAAAAAATTTTTTTCAGAAAAATCCTGATGTAGGTTTTTTTCTTATGAAGAAAATGCTTGCTTTTATATATCAAAAATTTCTCCAGATAGCTTTGTTGGTACAAAAAATCTTTGGCATATCCTTTTCTGTGCAAAAGACAATTCCCAATCGATTTTAAGCGTAAAAGTATCTGTGTGTGTATGTTTTTTTTTTCATAAAATGCGCTATAGCTTCGCCAGTTTTTAAAAATTCCGAAAGATCTATTAGAATCAAAACACAAAAATTAATTATTTTGATTTGGATGAAAATACCAATATTTTGTAAAATTTTTCAGCGGTTTTTCAAGTTTTGACACAAAAACATTAAATGGGCATAACTTCGTAATAAACGTTTTTTAATCAAATCGGTGGAATAAGTCTCCCCTTATATCCTCTTAAAATCAACATACATACATAATCGGCAACCAATTCCGAGATTTGAAGACTGCATGGTTTGAAATAGATTTAGTCTGCTGTGAAATAAAGCACTTTTAATTTTGTAAGTACATATATAAAAGCTTCTCGTTTTATTGTAGTTTTTTTATGCATTTATTAAAACTATCAATCCCGGGATTAGAAATTTTGATCCCGAAAATCCCGAAACTCAAAAATGGTCCGGGATTGCCATCCCTAGTGCGTAATTTTATGTATGTACATAAGCTTTAAAAAAATGTTGGACGATTCTAAAATGTCAAGTCTAAATTGTTGTACGGTTTATTATATAGTATGTAGAATAACCGATATGTATGATAAGAAATATTGCCCTATGTTGATTTAAATATTATGGAGCTTTCTTAAGATTTAGCCTAAAGAGGCGCTTCCCTTCGCCGCTACCTTTGAGTTAGAAAATTCTGGTTTTCTGTCAGAACCTTTTTTCGGCCTATAGACCGTTCTAATATTTAGAAACAACCGCATAGACAGTTTTATCTGATGCACAAACCATTTTTGCTATAGCTGAATATTTTAACTCTGGATTTTGCATGTACATATGTGGACAAAATCAGTACGCGGACTTTTTGTTGCTTGCTAGACATCTTTCTCGTTAAAAGTGCTATCTTCAACTGTTATACATCATATCAAACGTCACTTTATATGGAACAAATATTGTGTCTTTTTAGACCTATAAGATTATCAGGTAGAGTATAATCTTAAAAAATAAAAAAGTATATTTTTTCTGGGACAGTCCTTACTTACGCTATTTTGCTATCCAAATCACATGCCACAAACATTCATAACTTGATCAACAATGAATAAGAGCATAAATTAATAAGCTTTTTTCTGGGTTTAAAACTTCAAGCTAAATAGCTAAGAAAGTTACAATAGCTGTATTAGCCATACTCTATTATTATGACCTATACCTATTTTTGAGTTACTATAATGACGCAATCCGCTGGACAATTTTTTATCCCGACGCGACATTATAATTTTCGGGAATATTGTAGATAACTTTCAGCAGGGTTTACATGGCTAAGCAAACTGACACCATTATATTAGGTTTTTTTTTTCATTTTATATGATAATACATTAGTTTGCTTATGATAAAACATTTTTTTTGGAACTTAAATTTCTCATTCTAGGCATGAATCACTATGTTATAGCCAATGATCAACCCTGGGGTCTGCCTACGAATGAAACAACAATGGCACAAATATTTCAACAGAATGGTTACTATACCAGTCTAATCGGTAAATGGCATTTGGGCATGTCAAAGCTTTCGTATACGCCAACGAAAAGAGGATTTGACCATCATTATGGCTATTTGGGAGCATACATTGACTATTATGATCATACACTTGATGCCACAGTCAGTAATTCTGTGTAAAAGTAAAAATTTCACTGAAGAAAATTAATTCTAATTCATAGGATAAAAACTATTCACGTGGTCATGATTTTCGCAACAATTTGGAAATAACTCGCAAAAGTGTCGGTACCTATGCTACGGAGCTGTTTACAGAAGAAGCAGCAAATCTCATTGAGCGGCACAATACCACCGAAAAACCACTTTTTCTCTTATTAAACCATCTAGCGCCACATGCGGCTAATGAGGATAACCCACTGCAGGCACCCGCGGAAGAGGTTGCGAAATTCTCTTATATTAAGGATAAAGATCATCGCATATACGCAGGTAAAATAAAATATTTCTACCAAAATACACTGGGCTACTATAACTAACTTTCTACTAAAAACACTCAAGCCATGATGTCCGAGCTGGATAAAAGCGTTGCTCAAGTAATAACAGCGCTGCGGAAGAAGTCAATACTAAACAATACTATCATAGTTTTTCTCTCCGATAATGGTGGTCCAACTTTTGGCCTGCACTCTACAACAGCATCTAATTATCCATTGCGTGGGGTAAATACTAAAAAATTATAATTTTGATTTTTATTGGACTAAGCAATCTTTTCTATATTCCAGCAAAAGAATTCACCTTGGGAGGGTGGCATACGTTCGTCAGCGTCAATATGGTCAGCGCAATTTGAAAAGCTTGGCACAGTTTGGAAGCAGCAGATTTATATAGCTGATCTACTACCCACATTAGCCGCAGCAGCTGGCATTTCCTTGGATGCGAATTTATGGTTAGATGGTTTGAATCTTTGGTCCACTCTCAAATATGGTTATGAGTCGGTAGAACGTGAAATTGTACATAACATTGATGATATTTTCGAGTACTATTCATATATGAAAGGAAAATGGAAATTAGTGCAAGGTAGCACTGAAAACGGCACATATGATGGTTGGTATGGAACACGTCCAGACGAAGAAATTGATTATAGATCAGCCAATTATGAAGATGTCATAAGGAATACAAGCGTTTGGCAAGAATTAAATGAATTTAATGCCGATCACTCTAGAATAAATATAACAAGTTTACGCCTCGAAGCAAAAGTTGTTTGTCAATATAATGATACGAACATTGGCATTACTTGCAATCCACTCAATGAAACGTGTCTTTTTGACATTGAAAGTGATCCATGCGAACAAAATAATTTATTTGTGCAATATATGTCATCAAAATTTGTTCAGGAAATGTTAGATCGAGTTAGCTACTTCCGCACGCATGCCCATATGCCTAATAATAAGCCCACTGATCCGCATTGCGATCCAAAGTATTATAATTACGAGTGGACTTGGTGGGAAGATGGCGGAAAAGTTTCAGGTGCAAGTTCCATAATTTCAAGTCATATATTGAAGACAGTTTTTGATCTCTTGTTGAAATTTTTAATAGTATTAAAATAATAAAAAAAATATATTGAAGTAAAAATAAACATTGTTTTTAAGAAAAGAGGAGATATGTAGGTACGTAAGTTTTGTTTAAAAATATTTTTCTGATTACTCTTAATTTTTAATGCTAAGTCTGGCAAAAACTTAATAACAAGAAAAGTTAGGCTTTTTCATTACGCACTTTTCTGGAAAAAAAGATACGTGTTGCCAACATTACAAACATCAATGATGAAACATCATTGGATTGGAAATAAGAAGAAATCCCAGTTAAACAATAAGTTTAAAACAAAATTGATAATGTTAACTATCGATCTCATAACCATCAGATTTTCTGATTTACAATACAATCTCCAGGATCAAAAGCCCCTATAGCCTAAGTTCTTAACTGATTATCAATATTTTCATTTAAATAATCTAAGTGAATTTTAAAAGAGAAAATAAACAGGCAGATGTGTTTAGTTTTGGCGAATATATTTTTAGATAAGGACAGCCCATGTTTGTACACATTATTAATAAATATTTTCTACAATTTTTAAAAATAGTATTTGTAATTATTTACATAGTTAGATTTCCTTCAAATTTCTTAATGAATTTTTTAGTTTTAATTGAGCAAAAACTACTTATATTTACACTCATATTAAGGAAAAACGTAGCTCTCTTTTAAAATTTGAGGATCGGTTAAGAATTGATGTCTGGAGTGGAAATTTTCCTTACGCAGAGAAATCTCATCTGGAAAGCAGTGACATAAATATCAATCATACAGGAAAGGCGCTAGTACTTTTGGCACCCAGGGAAAAGTTTGATTCGACGCCCTATTTTTATGAGAAAAAAACACGAAAAATTTTTGCTCGTAAAAACATTTTTATTCAAGTTTTTCGCATTTTGAGATGGGCAATAACATATAAGATAAAAAAGGATTAAGTGAACTTATTACTAAGAAACGATGCATATATTGTCTATAATAAAGTAGTATACATAGTAATTTAAATTGCTTATGAAAAATGTGATCATATTTTCGTAGCCAGCTTTCGCTTCCATAAAAAAAAAACATAAACAGGCCTGTTGTGAATTTCCCTTATACGAAAAAGTGAAATTGAGGTGAATTGAACTTTTGTTAGACGTTTATGTTATATTTAATTACACTAGCCGACACCATAAATGTTCCATGATATTTCTTAATTTTTTATGATGCAATAAGGACACCTAAGTTCAAAAAAATTTTTGATAGATTTTTCTCACGGTTAGTTTTTTTTTTAAATTTTTTTAATGTATTTTCAGTTTTTAGGCTATATCTCATCCAACTATAAGCCGATTTTGTTCGAATAAATTTTGAAGAAAACGTAATAAAATTCCCCACAGGAATGTTTTGGTTTTAATATAAAGGTTACGAGATAAAAGCTGACACATTTTAAAAAATTGATTTTTTTTTAAATTTGTATCCAATTAAAAATAACTTTAGAAATATAAATATTTAAAAATACATCAATTTAGCTCTTTAATTACGAAGAGGAAACTCTTCAAAAGAAAATAATACCAAGTTTTTGAAAATCCGTTCATTAATGCCAAATTTAGTGTAAATTGTCATAATTTAATTTTACTAATTTTACCAAGGTTATTAGTACAGTCATTTGGTTAAAAAAAAAGAGGTTACCTGGAAAGTTTTCCGGGAGTTTTGAAAATGTGTAATTTTAAAGATTTCGATGTGCTCTTTCCGAATGTCAATTTTGCTACCTCGAATTTTTGCTGCTCTCGCCGCCATATTGGAAAATTCACTCATTTTACGATACCATAAGTTAAAATAGGGGGGAGGGGGTCCGGCAAAATCTTACCAAATCTCACCAAGGGGGGTGAGGGGGTCAAGGAAAACCTCACGTCAACTTTTTAATGCATAGAGTTTACATTAAAAATAATAATTTAAATCTCACGTGAGGGAGAGGGGGCGGTCCCGCCAGATCTCACCAAATCTCACCAAGGGGAGGGGGGATCCAAATTTTTTCAAAAAAACACCTCACTTAATTAATGGACGACCCCTTAGTTGTATCATGTTACAAATGTTAAACTTGTTGCAATTTTAAGTGCAGAGTTAAAAGGTTTTTCAGTGTAGCAAAAGTCTCATGCGATTTGGATTTTAATCTGCACGCGTTCCTAGTTATTATAGGTTGCCAAATAAACGTCTCGTCTATGTCCAAGCAAAATCAGCGACAATCGTTATTTAGTTTGCGGATAAGCAAGTGCGTGTACTTTAAGTGTGCTATTATTTTTCCAAATTGTTACTACGAGTTTGTTGAAAAATTCATGTGATAACCAAGAGATAAAAACGATAGTCTTAATTGATTGCGCGTGAGAATATTTAAAATTTATGATGTTACTATGATTTTTTTATAACTACATATTTACAATTTATTGTGCTCTAAATATATGGTCTTTCATACTCTTAAATATAATATTACTTGATTTATTTGACTAAAAATTAAATTTCATATGCGAAATGTTATAGACTATTCATAAACTAACCAAAATACATATGTGCGATAAATTAACAATTTGGAAAATTTATTTCAAAATCATGCAACAGAAATAAGTTTTGGTGATTATCTGAGTATGAGATAAGTGCATTTTAGAAGTAATGAATACAAACCCGGAAACAGTTTAACTAAATTGATTAAAATTGATTGCCAATTGCCAAAAATTTCATTTCCATGATTTGTATATTTTTAGCCATTCAATTATCTGAATTTCAAATTGTCATTTTCTATGGATTTTGCAATGCTAAATCCAATTGTGACTGTGGTGACTATGCCCTATAATAACTTTAAAATTTTTAGCTTGCCACCCCCTATATTCGTTTAAGATTGGATAAAATAATGTTTCCAATATTTTAGTCTACGCTTTATTGGTAGGCGATCAAATTTTGCCAAATAAAAATGTAAAGGATATTTTTTGACTGTGGTATTTTTGCCAAGAGCAACCTGAAGTTGTTACCCTACTCAGAGGTAAAAAAAATGTTTCAATTTTAATTCAACTTTTATGATTTAGCGCCAAAGCTGAAAAAAAAAATATTTTTGAGTTGAACAGTAAGAAATATTTATTTATTATAAGAAAGTTAAAGAAAGTTGATTTTAGCGACTGATTATTTTTTTTTACATATAAAATATACCTTTGTACATAGTGCGTTTTTTCATCTGTAATTTTCGATAAATCGGCACAGGAAAACTGCCTATCTGCATTTTCACCGGGAAAATGAAATAATTTTTCAAATTTTTTTTACACCATTGAAAAGAGCACCCCCAAAAGTCGCTATAAGCATAAAAAAAAATTCTAAAATGTTAGAATACCGATGTTTTAAGAGAAAATAACTTTTTAAATGTTTTTCTTACTTACTCGATTTTGATTCTAATGCAGACAGTGGTTTTTTTTTATCTGTGCGGCAGTATGCTAAGAGACAAATATCATAAACTCTTATCGACAGTAAGATAATAACATATTTTTCAACTGTTGGTCCCAGCAAATAAGATTTAAGCCCTTAGCCTTGTGACAAAGATTACAGTACTAAAAACAAATTAAATATTCTTAACGCTATACATTAGACTGATAAAAAAAATAACCGACCCTCTTCCAATTTTTCCGTCTACAAGTAAGAAATCATGTTAGCGATTAGCCAACGACTTACGGATTGTAATTAATAGGAGCTTCATAAGAAAAATTGTATTTAACATATTTTATACAAAGTCGTAGAGGAATCAGATAGCGTAGCCGACAAGGAATCTTCGCCGAATTCTGAAAATGTGGTAGCCTAGGATCATTTCCAATGTCGAACTGCTTACCAGATGCTATCAAGATTCAATTTCCATTCAATCGACGAAAGTGGAAATGGAAATCACGAATTGAAGTCTGCCGGCAAGCACCGGGAAATCTTCAGGATAGCAGAAAATGCGGTACTCCTAAATCGTCGTGGAAACGTTCGCTAGAGCAGAAAATGTGTTAATCGGGGAAGCTTAGGTTAGGTTTGGATGGCGGCCTTTAACAGAGCCTCACATATACCACAGAGGTCCATAGTGTTACCACAAACTCTACGATTAGTCAGTTCTGTTCCAACTTGCTTTGCTAGTAAATTTGGCTTACAATTTTCTATAATTTCGCAATGCCCAGGTATCCACTGAATGATTACTGAATTCTCCTAAATTAGTGTACACAATGTATTAAAACATTCTAGGACTGTTCTTGATTTAATATAATTCCATTTTAGGGCTTTTAGAGCGGCCTGAATGTCTACGTAGAGGTACTTTTTCTTTTTTGTTATATGTACGTTCTTTGATGTAGACTGCGACTTTATAAATCATTGCGACTTCAGCCTGAAAAATGCTGCAGTCTGCCGGTAATTTGAATGATTGGTTTGTATTGCAGTTTGAGACGTAAAAACCTGCGCCAACTCTTTCATTTATTTTAGAGCCATCTGTATAGATTTTATTGAGTCTGTTGGGTCCTCGCCTTTTGACTTCCAATTTTTCCCTAAGGAAACGTAACCAAAAACGTTCTGTCAATGAATTAAGTGGGCACCATGTAGTCAGTTGTAACATTTAGAATAGCACCTACGTTGCCATGACCATTTGGTCGGTATCAACCATAAAACAAGCCGATTCTTTGAGCCTTAGTATAGTTTTAAAACGTTTAAAGGTTCTGCCGCTTCTGCTTCTGGCACATTGAATTCTCGAAAATTAAAAAATAGTTTTTTATGTGAACCATTTGATAATGGTCCTTTTTATGTATTTTATATTACATATTTATCATATTATGCGATTAACATGCCCATGTAACAAATCTTAAATATATCTATGTAGGTCTGACCCTATTAAAATATATCATGTTTGCAGTATTAATTAATTTTTCCAAGTTAACACTGACTTATTTGAGTCCTTGTAGATTAAAATATTTGATCATACTCATTTTTTAAGAGTTTTATTATAACCTCCCACACTCGATTAAACCATTTTGGCTTCTTAAGCTATCTGTCTAATTATATGCAAAATATATCAATATAATATATTATTGATTTATTTCAAACGCCCGCAGTCTATACAAATATGTATGTATGTAGGTATTTTAAATATTAAATTATTGTAATTTCAAATGTCATTCTTCATTAGTCTGTCGACTAGTCTCCACAGTGCATTGGAAGTACAGCGTAGACAGGTGCATCTCTGTGGAAAGTAAACTTGGATTTCAATATGTTTCACTTAAGAGCGCTGATCGGAATACTCTGCACTGCTACAACGGTAACGCAAGAAATTAAAAATCGTCCAAATATCGTTATCATAATGGCTGATGATATGGTTTGCAAAGTCGTAAAAAGAAAGAAATTATTTTAACTAAAAACTTTGCATATCGTTAAGGGCTTTGATGACATCAGTTTTCGTGGGTCAAATCGTTTTCTTACACCAAACATCGATGCATTGGCCTACAGTGGCGTCTTGCTGAAAAATCTCTATGTACCTGCAATGTGCACGCCGTCACGATCTGCATTGCTTACGGGAAAATATCCAATAAATACAGGTGAGTGCAAGCTAAAATAACAAATAATTCAGTTGTAAGAATTCATTATTTGTCATTAAACAACAGAAATATGAAAACAAAAACAAAAATATAAAAAAAACGACAATTAACTCACGTAATTGCACAGGGTCACTAGTAGAAATTTTATGATTTATAAAATAATTTGTTGTGAAATAACATATTTCGTCTTAGTCTTTATATACGTCTTTTAAGCCAATATAGATAACTTCTCTGTATGTAGAATACGAAATATTGCCCTTACAGCAGGACTACAGTTCAAATCTATATGTTCTCGATGAGGTCGAACATCTTTCTCTCCATTTCACTTTCCAAATTGTCATTCAACTTCGGATTCCATAAACATCACTGCTTCATATTACCTCCAGATCAAGAATATGTGCTTCCATCAACTACTCTCAAGGCCCCAATTCGAACGGACTTCCTACTGAACACAAGGTGCGCCTACTCTGCAAGGGACAGAAATTACTCTCTCACCTGTACTTGGTGAGGCAAGAAGCCAGGGTTACCAAGTGACTGAGATTTATTTAGTCAAGATTTTCATGTGAAATCTGGTGGCCTGAAAGGAATTCAAAAATTTCTGAAATTGCCGGGAAATTGACGATTTTTGTTAAATGAACTTTAAAAGGATAACTGTGAACTTTTTACTATTTTACGCTAGAAAATTTTTTTTATCTATTTTAGATATAAATAATTGTTTTTAGAAACCCCGGAATCGGTAACAATGCAAGTCGTCGTAGAGTAATGAAATTTGGCATGGACTGTTTTTTTGTAAAGATTAAGAAATTTTGTGTAAATGAATAAAATCGGTTCATAATCAAGCTCCAATACAAAAAAAAATTTTTTTTTAAATTTTTTTTACAAAATTTCACAAGTAGGGTTCTTTCTTTTTTAAAAATAAGGCTGAAAAAATGTGGTCAAGTTTTTTTACCTTCTATAAAAGGAAATAAAAAACCATTTATGGTAAAACCAGTTAACAGATTTCACGTATGTTTGTTATTTTTTTGAAAAATATACATTCATATATACGGGGGTTTCTGGGGTCGCTGATGACGAATCCAAGGTCAGAAATGTAAAATTCAAGATGTCGCACCCAATATGGCGGAAACTCAATACCCTAATCCACCATATTTGGTCCGTCATCTTGAATTTTAAATTTCTGACCTTGGATTCGTCATCAGCGACCCCAGAAACCCCCGTCTATATGAATGTATACCAAATTTGGTTCAAATCGGTTGATTTTTAAACAATACGTCCGCCTTATTGAATCCGCCATTTTGAATTTTAAATTTCTGACCTTGGATTCGTATTGAGCGACCCCGAAACCCCCGTATATATGTATATTTTTCAAAAAAATAAATATTTTTGCCTTTTAATCCCCTTGGAATAAAAGATATGAATTCGAATGATTTTCAAGAACAGAAGAGATAAGCCATTAAAACGGGTTTTCTCTAATAACTTGAAAAGAATAAGAGATATCGCACAGTTTTGAGCATTTTTGAAATCAGCATTTCCAAATTAATGGAAATAATAACCATTTAAACCACTTCTGTTTGGGAGGTAGGAGTGAATTTCATCCTAACCAAAAATCATCTGTACCAAATATCAAGAGTATAGCGCTATTATGTATTACTATTTATGGCCACTTTTTTAAGTCTTTCTCCAATAACTAAGAACATATCGCACAACTTTTAAAATTTTTTATTCATTCAATTTATTAAACATTATGAACTTACAGTCATTAGGCAAAGATCAATATTGTAAATTTTACTTATTGATCAATGCTATTTTTTATTCAACAAACATGAATTATGCAATAATTATTATTTATTGAGGCGTGCCATACAAACCCATCCACCTTGCGACGTCGATATTTTAATTTATGGGGATGCTGTATTGTAGGTAATTTTCAGAGGGCTCGAATTCGACAACAAAAAGACACCATTATATAGAAAGTGCATCGATTATCGAATTAAAAATATTTTTTTCATTTTATATGACAATACATTAGTTTGCTTATGATAAAATATTTTTTTTTTTGGAACAAAAATTTCTCTTTCTAGGCATGAATCACTTTGTCATAGCCAATGATGAACCCTGGGGTCTGCCTACGAATGAAACAACAATGGCACAAATATTTCAACAGAATGGTTACTATACCAGTCTAATCGGCAAATGGCATTTGGGCATGTCAAAGCTTTCGTATACGCCAACGAGAAGAGGATTTGACCATCATTATGGCTATTTGGGAGCATACATTGACTATTATGATCACACATTTGATGCCACAGTCAGTAATTCTGTGTAAAAGTATAATTTTACTGAAAAAAATTAATTCTAATTCATAGGGGATGAACTACTCACGTGGTCATGATTTTCGCAACAATTTGGAAATAACTCGCAAAAGTGTCGGTACCTATGCTACGGAGCTGTTTACAGAAGAAGCAGCAAATCTCATTGAGCGGCACAATACCACAGAAAAACCACTTTTTCTCTTATTAAACCATCTGGCGCCACATGCGGCTAATGAGGATAACCCACTGCAGGCACCCGCGGAAGAGGTTGCAAAATTCTCTTATATTAAGAATAAAGAGCATCGCATCTACGCAGGTAAAATAAAATATCTCTATCTCTACCAAAATACACTGGGCTATACTATAACTAACTTTCTACTAAAAACACTTCAAGCCATGATGTCCGAGCTGGATAAAAGCGTTGCTCAAGTAATAACAGCGCTGCGGAAGAAGTCAATACTAAACAATACTATCATAGTTTTTCTCTCCGATAATGGTGGTCCAACTTTTGGCCCGCACTCTACAACAGCATCTAATTATCCATTGCGTGGGGTAAATACTAAAAAATTATAATTTTCATTTTTATTGGACTAAGCAATCTTTTCTATATTCCAGCAAAAGAATTCACCTTGGGAGGGTGGCATACGTTCGTCAGCGTCAATATGGTCAGCGCAATTTGAAAAGCTTGGCACAGTTTGGAAGCAGCAGATTTATATAGCTGATCTACTACCCACATTAGCCGCAGCAGCTGGCATTTCCTTGGATGCGAATTTACGACTAGATGGTTTGAATCTTTGGTCCACTCTCAAATATGGTTATGAGTCGGTAGAACGTGAAATTGTACATAACATTGATGATATTTTCGAGTACTATTCATATATGAAAGGAAAATGGAAATTAGTGCAAGGCAGCAATAAAAACGGTACATATGATGGTTGGTATGGAACGCGTCCAGACGAAGAAATTGATTATAGAGCAGCCAATTATGAAGATGTCATAAGGAATACAAGCGTTTGGCAAGAATTAAATGAATTTAATGCCGATCACTCTAGGATAAATATAACAAGTTTACGCCTCGAAGCTGAAGTTGTTTGTCAATATAATGATACGAACATAGGCGCTACCTGCAATCCACTCATTGAAACTTGTCTTTTTGACATTGAAAGTGATCCATGCGAACAGAATAATTTATTTGAGCAATATATGTCATCAAAATTTGTTCAGGAAATGTTAGATCGAGTTAGCTACTTCCGTACGAATGCACATATTCCTAATAATAAGCCAACTGATCCAAATTGCAATCCAAAGTATTATAATTACGAGTGGACTTGGTGGGAAGATGGCGGAAAAGTTTCGGGTGCAAGTTCGCTAAGCTCAAGTCACATACTGAAAACAATTTTTGATTTCTTCTTGAAAGCTTTAATAGTATTAAAATAAAAATAAAAATCTGTAGGTGTAAAACTAGACATGGAACTTGTTTTCAAGAAAGGAAGAGATAGGTAGGAAAGTTTTGATTAAAAATATTAATCCAATTACTCTCAATTTTTGATGCAATGTCTGGTCTAACCTTAGTTACAAGACAAGGAAGGTATCTTTTTTTTTACTACGTGCTTTTAGTTACGAAGGGATAGAGTTATCAACATCACAAACGTCAAAGATGCAGTACTTGTGATAAAATTATATTGCCTACCAAAAAATAAATTGGTTATGCTAAAAATCGATCTGACAATCCTTAGATTTGCCGATTTTCCTATGCTGCGCCACAGGAGCACGCAACTTATTATGGTATTTTGACCTGTGTCGACTGTAAAAATGGTAATTTCTTTCTATTGAAATGCAAAGAGCACGGCATTTTATTTTCAGCTACATAACAGCATTCTCTATTAATTTAAATTTTTTTTTTTTTGATATAACAATTTCTTTTTCATAAAACTAAGGCTATAAATAACTCAACCGGAAATTCATCAACAAACCGCTTGACTAGAAAATTGTTTAAGTTTTTCCTTCGCGGAGCATCTCATTTGGAAGATGTGTGACCTGTATAACGACCCTGCAGACCACAGTAAGCCGCGAGGTGTGTGACCCACATTAAGCGGCTTCCTGGTCAACGTCTGCCGCATATTGAACGACTTTATATGCCCATAATAACATGTCTTGTCGAAAGAGGTGACGGGGCTCCCTAGACTTTTAACCCGCAAGACCCCAAAAAAAACAGAGAGAGTCCAACTGACACCTTTTTTCCTTTTTTTGTTCAGAGATACCTTGTAGCGAGTTGACTTTTCAGATAAAATTTTATAACTATTGTTGCAATACCGCCGTCAGAAGCGAAATAGGCATATCTCAAAAAAACTCGTTTTGAGATAATTGATG
Source organism: Meiosimyza platycephala (assembly GCA_963662105.1). Taxonomy (NCBI): domain Eukaryota; kingdom Metazoa; phylum Arthropoda; class Insecta; order Diptera; family Lauxaniidae; genus Meiosimyza; species Meiosimyza platycephala. Next base: position 98,589,605 of record OY759208.1, on the reverse strand, counting down.
TTTTTTAAATGTTGTTTTCTTCTTACTTTACGGATTTTTCAATTTATTTATGGCAATTTAAATATCATTTTAATGCTATTTATTTATAATTAAGGGAAACTATCGAAATTCCCTCTGTTTAAATGTTTTTTATGAGATACGGCCATTTCACTAAGTGTGCCAAATTAGAACTCTTTAACTACGTTTGTCTAATTTATGCCAAAATTTTAGCATTTCCGACCAGTGTGCAATATGCTTGGGCTTGCTTGTGTAAGATTTTTCCTACACGAGATATAAACGAAACCTAAAGCCAAGCGCAACACTGGCAGGCAATTAAAGCATTCTTTCCTTTATTAATCGTATGAAACACTAAAAAGATCGATGAGCCATCAGTAAATATTAATATTATGAGCTCTCCTTTCACCAGCATTTTTCTTTAGTGTGCCAGTAGCTAGCAAAAAAAAAATTTGAATCACCCTAATGTATATAATACACCAAAGTGCTGTTACTGTTGACAAATTTTGAAATCGAGCCGCTGTCACATTAACAATAGAACCTGTTACCGACTTGGATTATTTACAATTTTGCAAATTTCTTTGGTAAATATTGCAAAGCAAGTGATACTGACACTTTGCGAAACGTAAGCTATTGACATTGGAATTTGGCTATGACGGATAGCATTTACAAGTTCAAAACCACTGTACGATAAACCAGTTTTAATTAATATTACATAAACAATAGAAAATATAATTTATTATTGTTGTCATAAGTTAATAAAACACAATGTTTCAACATTTTATTTGATAAAAATAAGCAGATGCAATGAGGAACACAACTGTAGCCATTCTACTTACAATACAATACAATAAAGAGTTTGTTATGTAGTCATGGATTAAGTTTTAATTATTTTGTCATAAAAACTTTAATTCGAGAATGGAATTGTATTGTAAGCCTTAGATAATAAATATATTCAGTAGAATAAAACCAAAACAGTTTATTTGAAAACTTGGATTTAACCACAAACACAAATCAAAGTGTATAACCTGAAGTGATGAATAATTCAGTGGCCACAAGGAATAACAGCTAAACTCGATATTTGATGACAAGAAGAAACAGTATAAGTCATATGAATGCACACAAAACATATGTTGTTTCGCCTTGTCATCAAATATCGAGTTTAGCTGTTATTCCTTGTGGCCACTGAATTATCTCTTATCTGCATACTTACTACATGACTTAGACCTTTCTATTTGTGTTATGCGATAGAAGTTATATAGAGTTCAATTCTAGTTTTGAAAATAATTATTATTCCGTTGATACTTCAATTTTATTTATTTTAAATTTTTAACTTAATCGCTAATGGGTGATAGTATTTTGATTCAGAATCCAGACGAGGCAATAATTGCTACCAAGGTTACCGATGTCTGCCGACCTTATAGGCAAATTAAAGAGTGGAAAGGCGTAGATTATGCGTATCTATTTTAATTCTAGAAAATATAAAACAATATGTAGGTATTTGAAAGCAAACGACAAATTAAAAAGGTTATGTGAAAAAACTTGGTAGCAATTATTGCTTCATCTGAATTGAGACTAAGTATGCCTTTTTTCCTCATACATAATTATTAATTACTAACACATAGTTCGCTCTTTCGTTATATCTTTCTCTTTTTCTCTTTGACTTCCTCTCTTTTCTCAAAAGTGTGCTTTACCGGTGAATTATAAATATGTTGTCAATACGAAATTTTGCAATTTGACACAGTAGGGAGAGTCTTGAAATTAAAAATCCTTCTCAGTTTTGAATCGGCGAATTATTTTGACTGGGGCTGGGTTCTGGAGGTCATGACCTTAATTTTATTATATGCATGAAAAAAAAAGATGATATATGTTTATAGGTACGAAATACCCCACAGGATGAAGTGAAATTATGAGTCCTTATACGCTCCTATTTCTGTTACGCCTGAATTGAAAGAAACTCAATTTTTTTTTTTTTTTTCATACATAAAACTTTAATTTCCTCTTGGGGTAATTTAATTTAAAAAGCTTAAAACATGTGCAGCTCAGGTTTCAATAATATCAAAAATCATAAGAGAAACTTTGTAACAATCAATAAAATCGTAACGCATAGATGTGTACTAGTATCCGCATAGCTTGGGGGGCAAGATATTAATCAGTGCTGCCAATAAGAAAAAGTTTTCGTAGCTAAATCGCTAGGCAAAAAATTCAACCTTTAGCTTAGCTAAAGTCAATGTTTAAAAAAGTTTTTTTTATTGCATATTATTGATAGATTTCAGTTACAATTATTTAAAGAGCAGCCCAGGAAGCAATGCAAGTATTTTCAAACTCTTTTTTGTTAAGCTTTTATTCTCATGACGAGTTCGTATACGCTCAGAAATTGACCTCAGTTTCAACTTAACTGGTCTTTCATTATAATGAGCTCTTAAGAAATATTATAATTATTAATATTCTAAATCAGAACTCGATACAGTCACTTTTTACCACCTCTTGAATCATTTCTACAACACTTGTAATATCTGCACGTTTTGATGCTTTCCCAGCAAACAATATAGTTTTGCTACATTACCAGAGCATTAGTTCTGCTATCGTATGACAATATTTTTATTACCCTTTGCAATTGAAACCTAAATTATAATTAAATCTTTATCGAATTCAAATAAAGTACTCCAAAATACTGCTTAGATATCACCCTATTCAATGATTACCATATCAAACCATAAGCTCCTTAGTTCCGAGTGTGTGGGCATATCTGGCTTAGCGATGGCTACGAAAAGCTGTTGATTAATTTGAAAGTAAGCTAGACAGCTGAAATTTCGTTTCTATTGGACGGCTAAAAATCTTTCGACAGTCTATTCGGAGTCGACACATAAGCATAACAATTACTAATAGTCTGACAAGTTACAGCTCCTGGGTGAAGTACTGGTCCAATATTGACAAAAAAGAAATATTAATTTTTGCAATAAAAATAAGAAAGAAAGGCTGATTCTCTTGCTGCCAATATTTCCAAAATTACCATTTTAATGAAGTCTTATAAGAAGGTACCTACCCCATAATGCAATATTTTTCGATACCTTGCGATTTTGACAACTTTTTATTGGTTTTCGATGTTTATCGGTACGGTATTCGATACTTGAAAATTTGCAATGTTATTCGATGCCAATATAAACTTCCTAGCTGCTATCAGCTATTTCTATGCATCTCGATACTATACGGGACATCCCGACAATTCTGATGTTTTTACATATTTTTAATTTGTACCGACTTTATCAATGATGCTTTCGGCCATTTTCTTATGTTTTTCAATACTTTGCATCTTTTATCAATTTTTTCGATATTCTTTGACTATGTTTTTTGACACATTCCGACTTTTTTGGATAGCCTTAAGGATGAACTTCTGAATGTAATTGAGAACCACAGTACAGAGTAAATTCTGAAAATTAAAAAAACATTCATTTCTGAGAATGCAGCACCTGTCAGTAACACACTTTTATACCTTGTATACAACAATTTGACCTACATTTGCAACTTATTCCAGTGCTGAACTCGGTGTGACCCGAAATGTCACATGTACCCTGTGACACCTATGCTCTACATATTTATACTTTTATGCATTAATGATCCATATGGAGTCATAAGCAGTAAATAACTGAGCTATTTTTATACATACACTTACCTGTAGCTTTGCACAAAACGTGCATACAACTGTAAGAAACCAGCAAAAACTGGTTTCGAAATGTCAAAATAGCTATGAAACGGTCTTGAATATTTTGAAATTTAAGCTGATGGGATAAACGAGTATACAAAATTATTTCTATGAGAGGCATAAACTTTTTTATTAAAACCATAAACTTAATTCATGTTCATGTAATTTTTTTTTTTTGTGCTGGGATAACCAGAGACGTACAAAATATTCTCAAAATGTGCAAAACATATATATTTTTTGAGCATTCGCATTAACCATTTACCGTCATACATTCGTCTAAAATATAAGCAAGTCGGAACCTAATCATACAAAAATATTGTATAATACTGATAAGACAATCATATTAAAGAGGATACTCAGAAAGTCTGCTACTTTAAAAATATGCTGAGGCACAAAATACTCTGCAGTTTAGCTAAGTATCTATATATATTTGCTGAAAATTGGTAGGAAATTTACTAAAAAGGTAGCAAAGCAGCAGCGCTGTTAACAATACTGTGTATTTTGATAACTTTTTAACATTTAACTCAGCACACGTTTCGATCGAGACGATCGCGTTGTACGTTGTCTACATATTCGTATAAACGATCATACAAAAGAAGCAATGAACAAATGTCAGTTAAAAGCGCTTTTAAGCCAACACAATACAAATAGTAGTTGTGATAACGCCAAACAGGAAGGATCTGTCAGTGATTCGCAACAAGTGATCGTACAGCAGTGTACAGTGATAAAGTAAATTGTTCGCCTGCAGTGTTGATCTCTGGTGGTGATACAGGAAGAAATGTAAAAATTAAAAAAATAATTTTATTAGTAAATTAAATAAAATACTGCACTTGAAATGAAATTAAACACGTGTGATTCTTTAACAAAATTAAATTAAAGGAGTGATGCGCTGTTGAATAAACTAATTTTAATTAGACAAAATTATACAAACACGTTATAGTTATTATTAAAAAAAAAAGGGTATATTTAATTCAATCACAACTGGTTTCTATTCTAATTTCGGAACACAAAAAGATAAACAAAAATAAAAACTAATTAAAAAAAATTCGAGAATTTTGTGTAAATATTATTCGCGAATAAATTATATTGAGCTGTGGGATAAAAAAAATCTTTTGAAAGGTTCGCAGACTTTCGTGTGAAAATGAACAATTAAGTGGAGAACAAAAAAGCCAAAATGATATATGGAAACTCTCAACAATAAAATAACAAATCGTCAAAGAAAAGAAAAACGTTACGTGAAAGAGCTAACAATTATTGCGCCATTTGACCAAAGTCGTAGTCGTGCAAAATGCAGTATGGCGAAATGGCCAAAGAAAACCTAAATAATTGCCAAAAATGTTGGGCTTTTTTTATATGAAATAAGGCACAAATTGTCAGCAATTTTCCATGCATTCTATTCTGTTAAGTAATACAGTAGCAAAGAACAAAGCAAAGTATCCGGAATTTTTAACTCATACGAAATAAAATTATTCATTCATCAAAATTTATTTAGTCGCCAGCAAACAACAAAAAGCAACATTATTTTGGTATCATGAAGCGCTTACTTGAAAATTTCAGTCGAAAACGGTCAGAGTTGTTAAAGGATAACTCATAGATTTTGCATTATGTACACCATGGCGTAGGATCATCAGTGTGCAAGAGTTTTATACCAAAAATGCAAATTCACTGAATGATCTGAAGGCTTTTATTCAAACAGCTTACAAAAAAACGAGATCAATTTTGAAGGTGACAAAATAAATTTTGATGAATAAATGATTTTGTTTCGATTTTTACTTCTAATACGGAATTTCTAACTTTTATTGTACTGTAGAGATTTCACACCATTCAATTTTGTTTTTTTCTCAAAAATTTATATAATTAATATCTTATTTGATTTTCTTATATAGGAAAATCTTATTTGTCTGATTTTTGCATGCAATATTTACACACGACAAGCTGTGAACAAATTGTTTATTTGTTATTTGCTCACAAATGGCACTAAAATATTTGCTGCCTACGTACATATAAAATATCATTTTCTTTCGACTGTTGCTGTAAATGTTTTGTCAATACTTTTGGTATAAGATTTTATTGCAGATATTCATAGTTGATAAAATTATTATAAATTTCATTTGAGCAGGTCAATCAACTAGGCAGTCTTTCATTTATTTTCGTAAATTGAGCAGTGGCGCAGTAACACCTTTGGGCAACCGGGGCGGAAACAACATAGAGCGCCCCATATAAATTGGTGCGTCCATTATTTTCCAAATTTAAGTTTTTTGAGACGAATATAGAATTTATGTTGTTGTAAATTTTTTCGTACTCGCCGCAGTCTGAAAGTTTCAAAGCTCATAGATATCATAGCTAGGGAGCCAGAGGCTTAAATTACTATATGATATTATTGTGCGACAGAAGGTGAAAATCAAGATAAATAATACGGAAAATATCTGCCAATGCGTTATTAAATGACAGCCATTTGAAATTTTAAAAAAAGGCAACTAAAAAAAGGTACTATAATTTACCATAGGTACCTATTTTATCGCGTCTGCCTTTTATATTAAAAAATATGTCTATACACAAAAACAGATAAATGCAAGGGGCAGACGTTTTTGTTGCCGCATTTAAAACTAAAAACTAATTAAGTGTATTATATAAATTTCATGATAAAAAATATAAAAACTTAAGTATTTTATCATCAGTAGATTGAGATAATTATAAAAATATTAACAAAATAAATGAAAAAACCAACCTCTGCCACTTCGTTATTGCAACATTTAAAAGTTACAATATTACAAATATGTAAAAAAAATTGAGTAATAAATTATATTAAAGCGTCTGCCCTGGGGTGACTGGTTTTTTACTTATAAAAAAGATATACATATAGAGACGGCAGATGATTCCAGTACTGCTTTTTCAAACTCAGACGTTTTTTTATATAAGGATGTATTTCCACTCCATTTGAGTCATACTCAGCATAAAACAATTTATCAAAATACAATGTTGAGTTATTCTTTAATTCATATTAAACGTTATTGCATATGGGCATTTCCATGGGTCAATTTGGGCAATTTTTCTTTTTCAAGATAATTGAAAAAAAACCAAGGCGTTCGCACGGGACAAAAACATAATTTTTCGTGGAAATGTCCATATGCAAACAAAGCATAAAACAAGTAACTAAAAGCAAATGACAAACGGCAGTGGAAAGCAAAGTTAAAAATTAGAAATTGAAACAGCTGTTATGTATGAAAAGTAAATACAATACATGAAATAAATAAATAAAGAACAAAGCTTAATGTAAATACAACATATTATTCTTTATACATGTTTCATTCGGATAAAATTGAATGAAATATCATTCCAAATATCAATTAATACCAAGGACCATTGCTTCATCCGCAAGTAGGCCGCTTTTTAAGCAGCCAGGTTGTTAATTGTAGGTCAAAGCCAGTGGTCGTTTAGGAATTGAACAATTTGGGAAAAGCAGTTAATTGCTAGATTTTTCGGAAAAAGGCGTTAATTGAAGTATTTTTGTTATATGTATTTAATTTGTTTTTGTTTTAATATTTTAAAATTAGTCCATTGATTTTTAAACAAAATAAATTTGGTGACTAAACCAAAACCAAGTTTACTTGCCGCAAAATTTTATTTTGTCATTGACGACTAAAAACAAAACTTTTCCCCAAAAAAAATTTTTGTTTTTATACGGTGACGTGGCATAATCCCAACGGTCATAATCCCAGGTAGAGTTTTTGGAATTATGTCCCCTCCTCTGGAGGTCACAATACCAAATTTTTCGCTTGGGGTTGTGACACTCCACGAAGGGGGTCATAATCCCAAAAAAAAATTCAGACATAACCCCATACTTTGTTTTGGGATTATGACCTCATATGATTACGACTCCCGTGGCACCATGATCTAAATGTTTACATCCTATAGCATATCCAACACCGGCTTCGCTAGCCACAGTAATTATACATAAAAATTAAGGTAAGAAAACAACACCGGCTTCGCCGCGGATCAGTCGATAATATATCCAACACCTGTCGTGTTTTCATTTAAAATATTTCTTTTAGTTTCATTATTTTCTAATTTACTAGCATTCATTTAGGGAAAAACGTTGGGATTGTGTCCCCATTACATTTGGACATAAACCCAATTGGGTTTGTGTGCCCTTTGGCAAGGGTCATAATCCCAAAAAGAAATTTTGGGATTATGACCGCAGAAAAGAGGGATTTAATCCCAAAAAAATGAATTGGGAATATGACCGTTGGGGTTATGTCACGGTACCTTTTTATACTTTTAAGGAAAAGAAAAATTATTTTGGGAAAGCCGATAGTTCATTGATATCAACTTGGCAACACTGTCATCATGCCTTCGGCTTCCAGAGTGAGGGCTCCCTTCGTATCCCCCCTAGTTACGCCATTTAATTCTCTATAATTAATTGGAGGAGCGATAATCAATTAAGTGATAATCTCCGCTGAAACTAAATGATGGAACCCAAAGGATTTTGATTCAGAATTTGATTCGAAGAAATCGGCAGAAAAGTTTAACAGAATCACAAGCATAAATGCTCTAAGTCTCGAAATAATGACAGATCATGTTTTTTCTGAGTTTAAAAAATTCTAAAAATTATTTGGGCCTACATATACATACATACATAAGTAGCCCTTAGACATGTCATATGTTTGAACTTGACTGTTAACAGTGCTAAGCACTTGAAGTCAAATAGTTACAAACTTGTCATTAATCAGCCAGTCACAAGATATTTTTATTAAACATAAAAGTCTACTACAGATATATTGTTTTCACGCCAAAAATATATCTCTCCTAGACAATGACATATTTGTACAGATGTTTATGATAACAATTATCAATTCACGTTCTTTTTGTGTGCTGATTGAAAACGTGAATGGTATTTAAATTGTAAATGCATACGACTCTATATAACGATTTAATTATCGACTTTCAATTAAATTGTTAAAAGATTCGATTATTTGCCATCACAATCAAATGAGTTCTTATCAAAATGTTTATATCGCAATTCAGGTTGATTGCATGTTGCTAAACGTGAATTCTGTCAACCTATGACTTCAAGAACAAACAAACAAAATAACGTAATAATGAAAAAACACTTAAGAAAATTAGAAAAAAAAGACTTTGCTCATGAATTAAAAAGACTTTAACTTGAAGACATAATTAGCCTTAACCTTGACTTCGGTAAAAAAAAAAAATTGTAAAAAAACGTACCATAGTACCTGTTTGATTTTGTACGTGGGGACGAACAACAGTAAAAAACAACAACACTTTGTATCGTACGTAAGGTCGTACGGGCGGACAGCACGATCATTGGCAGATGTATATCACAGCTTATTAAGTGGATGCAGTAATTCCCATTAATAGCATAGCAAAGTTTTATTTTACAAAAAAACATTTGTAATTTAAATAATGCATTTGAATAGAATTTAGCTGAGGTATTGAAAGATTTGAAGATAAAACTTAAATGCATACTGTAGCAATAAAATTAAGATGCTACTTCAAGTATAATCTTTGTAAAGAGTTCTATCACTAATGGTCTCAAAACTAACACCTTGAATCTGTTGTGTAGGACAGCCTGTTGTTATTTTCAGTAAAAAATAGTGACGTATTAAAACAAAAGCACATGGAGATCTGTAATATTATTCAGATAAACAAAGTTCAGATTATCAAAATTCAAATAATCGTAGTTCATCTATTTTTAATATGGATGTTTCAGAACTCGTAGTAGCATATGAATCAAAATTGCTGTAATTTGCAATTAACTTTATGAATAATGAATTTATTTAATACATATATTATATATTTAAATACATATATTTCCTTTGTATATATCATACAAAAAATTAAGATATTTTATTATATGTTTATATTTTGTATCATCTCAGAAAAGAAAATTTTTCCATATGGGATACATTGGAAAAAGTTAAAAGGTTGAAGAAGTCAAAAGAATATGGAAAACGTTGAAAAAAATCGAATAGAAATGAAAAGTTTGAAATATGCCCTGCCCATATAAATTATATTGACATACGCATACCAAATTTTAACATTATAGCTTCTATAGTTTGCGATATATGTCGTAATAAGTCTTAAAATTTTTAACCAGTAACCAGTGTTGGCATGTCACATGGATTTTTATGTTTACGACGGTCACACGTCGTAAACTGTCGTAAATTTCACAAATGTTGCAAACTCCAGATCAACCTCATTTTACATCACTGAAATTGTTTGTTAAACAATTTGACCAACAAAAAAATATACTATGGAACTTGAACATGTTTGACAAACAATTTTATGATCTGAACCCCCCTTACAGGTAATCGTGAAACGTCATTGAAAATTCAAATGCAAAAAATTTCGTTTATTTGTCGTAAACTTAATGTTTGTCACAAAGGCTCGAAGGCTTACGACGTTTACGACTGTAGGCCGTAAACGTCGTAAATGTCGCACGACATTTTCGGCATGCCAACACTGGTGGTAACACACCCACTGGGAAAATTCAGTCCGATTTTGATTCAGAAACAGTTTTCCATAAACAAACCTCTAACACCAAATGATCACTCATATATTTCGATAGATATGCCACTTAACGTATTTTATTTTATGGGAGGTGCCACGGGTGTAAACCACTTACATGAAATTTCATACCAATTGCTGGAATAGTTCACTTAAAATAGCGCTTACAATTTTATGTTAGTATGGGATGTACCACGTCCACTGATGTAATCCCGTCGAATTCCATTTGATTTTAAATCTTATGGTAACTTACATCTACACACCAAATCTTATGAAGATAACTCTCTTTTTCTCTCGTTTTTTGCTTATATGGGAGGTGCCACGCTCACTGGCAGTATTTTTGTAATAAGATACCTTTTAGCAAGTATGTATATCTGCCATATTAAATTTCATAACGATTATATTGTTAGTTCTAATATTATCACGTTTTTAAATACTGAAGGGCGTGGTACAGCCCCTTCAATGAGTTTTTCCAGTATACTGACTTAGCTCGTATTTGTGACTGCTTTTAGTGGAATCATCTTTGAAATTTATGTACCAATTTTGAGTTATACGGAATCGAATTTTTCAATTGTTGAAAAGTATCACGCCCACTTTCATAATTCCGCCCACTTTAAGCACAATGCAAGATACATATATATGATCAATGACGGTGTACCAAATTTCATCACAATATTTTTGACGGCTTAGGGAACGTCCATTAATTACGTGAGGTGTTTTTTTGAAATTTCGAACCTCCCCCCACCCTTGGTGAGATTTGGTGACATCTGGCGGAACCCCCCACCCTCCCTCCCGTGAGATTTAATTGTAATTTTTAATGTAAATTCTATACATTAAAAAGTTGACGTGAGGTTTTCCTTGATCCCCTCCCCCCCTTGGTGAGTTTTGGTGAAATTTTGCCGGACCCCCTCCCCTCCTATTTTAGCTCACGTAATTAATGGACGTCCCCTTACGAGTTATCGTGTTATAAAAGCTAATTTTAGGGCTGTGCCACGCCCCTTTAAGAGCCTTTGAAAACTTAAAACTTAGCCCAATCCTCATTTCGTTCATATGTGCAACAAATCACAAAGTTTCATCAATATCGCTGAAACTTTTTTCGAAATAGGCTTGGCCTTATATGCAGACCCGGATTTAGAAATTTGCCGCCCTTAGGCCGTTCACAAATTGCCGCCCTTCTTCCCTGTGAATATGGACAAAAAAATTGTTTAATATGAAAAGTGAGGACCTTTTTTTTTTTGCTTGTCAACATTTTTTTCGGTAGTTTAGGGGGCGACATTCCAAGTATTCGCATTTTTTTACCCCTGTGTAACTCTCACCATCACCTATGAATTATAATGCATCCACAGCTAAAAAAAATTTAAAAAAAATATTTTTAAAGTTCCCAATATTTGCCGCCCCTAAATTCTTGCCGCCCTAGGCACTGGCCAAGTGTGCCTGTAAGGTAAATCCGGGCCTGCTTATATCTACATTAGAGTGGCCCTTAAAAAAAAAAGTTAAGGACGCCTCTTCAATTGGTTCGAAATACGAAAAAAAAGTTTCAGGCATTTTTTCAAATTTTTATTTTTAACCCATACTGACCCTATTTCAGTGTGAAATTTAGCTTTAGAATCCAATTTTAGTTACTGCTTCTTAGGAAAAAAAAAAGGATTTTTTTCTAGGAGTCTTTTCAAATTTTTATCTTTAACCCTTACTGACCCTATTTCAATGTAAAGTTTGGCCTAAGGTTTGGCCGCCATTTTTTTGAACCCATTTTTCTTAAGTGGTTTTTAATTTTAAAAAAGAATAAAATAAAAATAAATGTTGCTCGCATCTAGTTTCCGAGATATAGTCATGAAAAGTTGAGGATATAGCTTTTCTAAAAATCAGTACAAGTTGGGAATTCCTTAATAGATTATAAATATTTTTATGTCATATGGCAGTCTATAAAAACCATAACCGCTATTTTCTCTAAAAATTGTATTAATAATTATTAATTTTACTGTATTAAGAAAGTCCAATTAATTGCCTTTAATTCAATATGTTATTTGTTACTAATTTTTTCTTTTCTAAGCGTATTATATACAAAGACAATAAACAAACTGGTGTCTTAGGCCAAATCTCACATTGAAATAGTGTGAGTAAGGGTTAAAGATAAAAATTTTAAATAATTTTTTTAAATTTGTTGTTCCTGTTTCGAACCGATTGGGAGGGCGTCACATCTGATTTTCGCTTAAGTCAAATTTCATGGGCTAAAGGTATACATCATATATATACATAGAGTATGGGCGGTAGGAGTGTCCATGAACCGATTTCGCCCATTTTTACAATATATGTTAGCAGCTTGTAAGAAGGTGTGACTTATGTGCCAAATTTCATTGAAGTAGCTTGCTTGGTTTTTCCGTAAACGTGATTTAAACAGACAGACAGACACACAGAGAGACAGACAGACAGACAGACGGACATAGCTAAAAGAACTCAGGTGGTGACGCTGATTTAGAATATATATACTTTTCTATACCTGCCACTCCCCCTTCTATGCGTTACAAACGCTATGACAAAGTGCGTAGGGTTTAAAAAGTGGCATTTTTAGATACGTCGCATAAATATTTATAATAGAAATCGAATTTTATACCAAAATAACTATTTTTTTCAAGAAATATGCGACTTTTTTTGCAAAGTTTTAGACTTTCAAGGGTGTATGAAATTTTACCCAAATAGGTCGAGTTTTTTCTCTACAAGAAATGTGTAAGACCCTTCATCCTAAAAATATTCAGCTCCTATAAAATTCATAACTATCTGAAGTGAGAGCCTCTGAAGTGTTAGCCCCAATCGTAAGTGCGAGATTACGTTACCAACGAAATTGTTTCATTTACACTAAATTAGGTCATGAAGAAAAAAACAAAGAGTTTATTATGCTTTCCAAACTATTATAGCTAAGATAACAACTTTAATTTTTAGTGTTGCCAAAAAAAAAATAGCGTTCGCTCATTTCTATTTATTAATTAAATAGCCAACAATTAAAAACCTGCGTCAATAGCATTTTTAGTAGTCGTAATTAAGTCATAAGACGCTAACGTTTGTCTTTGTACACGCAAAATAATTGTCTAAAATATTTTAGTTTACTATCATAATCAAGGCAATAATGAGCTATGTAGATGAAATCAGCATAACAGAATTAAATAATCTTGAAACATAGAAAAGCGTTTTATAAGACATTCATATAAAAATAATAATTAAACTCAATTTCATTATCTTTACAACAGTGTGAATCACTTAAGTAAAATGCAGATACAATTATCTTATGAATAAAAATAATTCCCTTCATACATCACTCGAAATAAATAAAACTTGTCCTCCATAAGGTGATCCTGTTTTGCACACAACTTTTATTTTTAATGCTGAACTAGTTCTACAAGGAAAATCCCCATAATTCTAGTAACACAAAGAACTAAGCTATAATTTTTCGAGTTTTTTGTTTGTGTTAACTTTTTAATGCCACCATTAAGTTTTTGCCTTAATTTGTTCTCTTTGTTTCGTTCTTTTTTTCCATATAAATGAATGCATTTCAATAATTAGTCACAGCATAAAAAGTACAAGTGGTATCGCTATAACAACCATTCGAACTTAATGCTGGAAGAATGTTGAACGTTGAACTTCCTTTTAAATCGCTGATTCAATTTATACTACTGGCACTTTTATTCTGTAACACGTTAACAAGCATAGCAGCAATAACTGATGATGCAGCAACAGAGCGAACAGTGGACAGGCAACAAAATCATCATCACAAACAAAGTGATAAGCCGAATATTGTCATCATTCTTATTGATGATATGGTAAGTACTTATGCAATTGTTTAATGCAATAAAATAAGAAAAGTTATTGGTGTTACGTTTCATTTGTATCACACAAAAGTATTCGGTTCACATTTAGCCTACAAAAAAGATATGCGAAAATATTATCTGTGAAAGGTTTTTAACGATTTGAGAAGATTAATTATTATTAAATTGTATGAAAAAGCGGTGTAACAAAAATGTTTTTAGGACTATCGACTCAATCAATTAGAAAGCTATAAGCGACATTGTCGCTAGTGTAACATTTCAGCAAATGCCAACTTTTTCTACATTTTCAAATGTTTTGACATTTTTCTGCATTTTCAATATACCTTGACAAAAAATTATAAATTATTTTCTGTTCTGACACACCACAAAGAAATTAGCTTTCGGGTAATCGGCTTAAAGGTCACTGATGAGTCCACCTAGCGGCGGATGAAACTAGTATAACTGGCTTTAGACTATTTTTCTGTTTAATTTAACTTTCTGAAGTGTAATTTTTTTTGGTGTTGACACACATTATATTGAGTAGTAAGCTAAATAAAATGGCAATTGTATTCCTGGACATTTTTCAACTTTTTCAACACTAGTCCGACTTTCTCAACTTTTGTCGACTTTTTCAACATTACTCTGTGTTTTTCTATTTATTAAACATTATATGACTTTTTCAACATTTATCGACTCTCTGAATATTTCACGACTTTTTTCGCAATAACGTCTAGTCATAACAAACACACAATTTGATAAGATAAAAGATTATGGACAGAAAAAACAGTCCAAATGATTTGCTTAAGGCACAGTAAATTTTTGTAGAAATCGTTTTTTTTTTTTGGTTGGCTTAAAAAATATTTTACCTATTTAGAATCAGCAAAAAAAAATTATGTTGAAAAAAAGATTGTTTTCATCGAAATTTTGACATTTTTATATGAGCGTATCAGAGCATTCAGCCCCGTATTTGTTACTTTAAAAGTGTCTCAAAACACCTTTTTCTAAAATGACACGCAGCATTATTCGCTTAATTTTCATGAGAATTTTTTAAATTTTATCAGTCAAAACAACATTATCTAAAATGTTGTACGGAGTTTTCGATATTTTGATTTTTTCTATTTTTTTGTTAACTTTAAGTGCGACTATAGGGGTCAAAATCGACGTCTTTTTACAAATATTACATTTTTTAGGTATTGTATGTACTCATTTAGATTGATTTAGCCTGATATTCTTTTTTGTAAATTGAAATTACAAAAACATGGCTTGGGAGAAGGCGTGTAGCTCGACCATTTTGTAATATTATTTAAAAAAACAAAATATAATACTCCAACAATTGTAAAACAATTTCCTATAAATATTTTTATTCCTTATACTCCTTTAAATATTTTATTATGTTTTTTGATATAGATATATAAATTTAAATGATTTTATAGTATATGCAATATTACAAACATGTGAATACATAAAAAATAGTAATAAATCATTTTATCGCGTCTGCCTCTTAGTTGACAGGTTCTTTAACTTATAGAATGTACAAAAGTAGGGAAGGCAGACGATTACAGCGTGGATTTTACGAAGGCAGACGCTTTTGAGCACTTAAGGTACATCCTATTGAGAATATATCTATGTATATAAAGCAAATAATACCATGCAAATATTGTTAAGCAAAATTTGCTATTATTTTTTTTCGGTCAATTATATTATTTTTATTTATTTTTCTGGCTGTGTATATGAGACACTCCACGCCAAAACGAACACCATTTTGCTTTTGCATCTCTGATTATCCTAATTTTTGTTTTAGTACATACTAAATATTTTTTTATTAATTTTTGTTTTCTCCGTAACATCGAATATTGATATTTATGCGTAGGTCTCATACAGATTTACATAAGTTGCAGCACGGCAGAATTTAAATTTATGATAAGACAGTGGGTTTTGCAGGCAAAGAGTAAAGTTAGCAACTACATTCGGAAAAATTTGGTGTTCCTAAAAGAAATAAACTTTTACGAAGTTGATCAAGATCCACACTTTTGTCATATACAACCCCATATATTTTGGAAAAGCAGCGACTTACACGTCTGCCTCTTGTACTTTCAACTTCTAGGGGCACACTGAAGTTAACGAAATTTTGGAAGATAACGATAAAATTATAGAATAAAGTTTTTGTTTTAACATACAAACATATTAACAATTGCTTTTTTAAAAATGCGACAGCGTGGACGTCTGCCTTTTATATTTTCGTTATATATACTATGCCCTTAACATAATGTACCAGAGGCAGACGCAATAAAATAATTTAATATAGTTTTTTTTTATGCAATTTCAAAATTCATTTCAAAAAAAATAAAGCGACGCTATCTTCACTCAACTCTTACTTTTTCTAATTCGCTGATGAAATCATATACTTAAGAAACCACCGGCTCCCTGACTATTAGTTATAATTTTCGACTATAAGTTGAAATATCTCAAAACTAATTTTTCTATCTGACGCGCTTTTCGCACACAATGCTTCGATTATACTATTCTATTTAAGTAAATCAATTAATCGTTTTAAATTTCCTTTACAATTTCAGGGCTTCAACGACGTCAGCTTCCATGGCTCCAATCAAATTTTAACACCCAACATTGATGCACTCGCATACAATGGGATTATACTTAACCGTCACTATGTACCCAATCTTTGTACGCCATCACGTGCCACACTACTGACGGGCAGGTACCCGATACACACAGGTATGTTTCATCCTTCAGATACGAGTATACACATACCTTGCAATGGGACAAATCCTTTTTTTAATTATATGGCTCTTAATATTTTAAAATCCATTTTTTACATTTTATTTTTATTTCTTTACGCTTTTTGTTCTACTAAACTGCTGATGTTGATGGCCATTCAACTTGGCAGGCACCCAACATTCTGTGATAATTAACGATGAACCTTGGGGGTTGCCTTTAAGTGAACGCTTAATGTCGGAACTCTTTCGCGATGCGGGTTACGCGACAAATCTAGTAGGAAAATGGCATTTAGGTTTCGTGCGTAAGGAGCTAACACCCACAATGCGTGGTTTTGACCATCACTATGGCTACTATTCCGGTTACATTGATTATTATGACCATACGCTACATATGCTGGTGAGATAGTTGGAAAGAGAGAGAGACTGACGTTAAATATAAAGAAAATGAATTAAAAGTGATGAATTTTAACATCATTGTAGGACCGTAACTACACCGCAGGCTTGGACTTTCGACGTGACTTAGAGCTCTGGCCAGAGGCTAATGGCACATATGCTACAGAAGTGTTTACGCAAGAAGCAGAGCGCATAATACAGCAGCACAATACGCGAAATCCACTTTTTCTGCTAATGAGCCATTTGGCAGTGCATACAGGTAATGAGGATAATCCGATGCAAGCACCGGAAGAGGAAGTACAGAAATTTATGCACATCTCAGATCCAAAACGAAGGAAATATGCAGGTGAGTTGGGAATGAGATTTATTTTTCTTGATTCGAGTATTTTGGCGAAAGTTATTGTGTTTGTGCAGTCAAATTAAGGGGTGAAAGGAGGTATGTATAGAAGAGAAACAATGTATAGTGTGATGTGTGAACGCGTTAAAATGATAAAAAATTCGTTTTTATTTTAAGATCACAAAAATTTTCTGATATTTCATCGGTAGTACCTTTTCAATTCAACGTCTCAAAGGAATAACAGAAAAAGTTTTCTTTTCTAGGAATGATTTCCAGTTTGGATCATAGCGTTGGACGCACCATACGAGCGCTTGATGACAAGGGTATACTGAACAATACGATTGTGCTGCTATACTCAGATAATGGCGCACCTACTATAGGCATTCATTCCAATGGCGGATCCAACTTTCCTTTCAGAGGGGTATAATCTATTTTATTTTCAAAATATTACGCTTTATTTTAAAATTTCTCCTTTTCTTTTAAAGCAAAAAGAAACTCCTTGGGAAGGTGGAATTCGTTCAGCCGGTGCAATTTGGAGCCCACTGCTTAAGCACAAGCGTTACGTTTCAAATCAAGTGATGCACGCTATCGATTGGTTACCCACATTGGCCACAGCCGCTGGCGTACAGCTGCCGAAAGACTTAAAATTAGATGGCATTGACATGTGGGAAAAACTAAGCAATAGACATGAGCCACATCCACGTCGTTTGTTGCATGTGCTGGACGATATTTTGGGCTATAGTTCCTATATGCGTCACAACTTAAAATACGTCAATGGCACCAGCTTTGATGGCAAATCCGATGGCTGGCTAAGTGATGGTGTAAGCGAAATCGAGGAGGAAGATCCTTTGACAGCATACTATGTACAAGATGTGCTCTCTTCAGAAGTGCATGATACATTGGGCTATAAGGGCTTAAGCAATTCACATATGGAGAGCATGCGTAAGGTGGCCACGCATCGTTGTCCACCAAGCGAATTGGATCCTAATAATGAGCTATATCGTTGCGAACCACTGAAGGCACCATGTTACTTTGACATTGTGAAAGATCCTTGTGAACGTTTTAATTTGGCGAAAATTAATCCATATCAACTGAAACAGCTGGCTAAGGAATTACATCACTATCGTGCAAGTGCAGTGCCATCAGCACGTGTAAAATACTCGGATCCGTTAAGTGATCCTGCGCGTCATCAAAGCAGTTGGCAATGGTGGTACACTACAGGTAGTGGTGCCGCAGGCCAATCATCATATAGTACTAATTTAGTGAGTTTGATGTTTAGTGGCTTGGCTTTAATCATCGCTAGCATCATTTCATAGTGAAATTATTGTTTTTTTTTTAAATCATATATAAGCTAGCGTAAGCTTAGAAGATCCTTCTTTTCGGAGGGTGAGTGTAGTACAAAATTTAATACTGTTTAATGTTTTATATAAATAGAATTTTTCAATACAAAGTCTTCATATTTTGATCTGAGTGTTGTATAAAAAACTTTCTTATTCTAAAGTTTAATGGCAATGTAGACTTTGAGTGACTTCATTTTTCAATTGCAATATCAAAATAAAGCGCACATTTCTCTCATTATGCACTTCAATAGAAACACAGAAATGGGGATGCACTTTAGTATTACACATAAAGTATAAGAAAGTATTCATAGTGGGTGGTGGCATTCCCTTTGGCAATAGCTCATTGAATCATCAAATCGCCAAAAAGTTCCCAGATATAAAAAACGAATCGCACAAAAAATCTCCGAACGTTTCTAAAGGAAAATCGCCCGAAATTCAAAATTACTTTTCATTGAGATTTTTTCTGATGTTTTTTCTATTAATTATATTCTCCTAAGTATGTATTACCCGAAAAAATGTATTAATCGGAAAATTTCCAAAAATTTCGAAACAAAGAACCTCGTAAATATTTGGCAAAATTCCATGAATTGGGCTACAATGACTATTTCCTATTTCCAAACCTAAAGGCTCGGTGGAAAGAGATTTAGCTCCAACGATGAAATTATTGCTCAAACAATTACCTGTTTTGAGGACCTCGTTAAATCCTATCTTTTGGAAGAAATAAAAAATTGGAGAAACGTTGGACTAAGTGTAGCTAAAAGTAGACTATGTTAAAAAGAAAAACTTTTTTTGCTAAAAATTGGCAGCGGAATCAACAGCTAACTAAAATACTAAGATTTTAAATGCTCTATTTGTCCTTGAGAATACATACATAAATAAGCTAGACCAATTAAGCGTTAATGCATAATAAGTTGTTAAGTATTTGATTTTTAACAATAAGTAAGGTCTGTCGCCCAACTATCGTTTAGTTTTAGAACTCTCTCAGTGACCATGGTGCCCTATAAGTTCATTGAACTCTTTGAATTTCTTCTCAAAAAAAATATTGATATTTGCATAACCTCAGAGACTTCCAGCCAATATTCAGAAGCGTTTCTTCTGAGCTGTATGTCGTACACAAAGTCGTCCAAAAGTGAAAGGGGCTCTCTCGTGGATGGTCATATAATATGGTAAGATGAAAGGCGCTGCATCAATGTTGCCAGGCTGGGCCTTTGTTTTCATGATATGTTAAGTATAGTGTGTAATAATTTTCTATTATAAGTCGAACGTTATGTCAAATAACTATGTATACTTACATATATTAAAAAAATTTCAAGTATAAAATGAAACAACAATTTCAATCCCGACGACATAATAAATATATTTATGTCACTTTCAACAAAAATCGTATTAAAACCCTTCCTTATGATTCTAAAAAAACTATCACTTGACATTAGAGACATGACCTCACACGCCATCACAATTATCAATCAAAAATGTTGGCTTAATCATTCCGAAAAGCTTCGCAAGGCCCTTTAACTCGAAACTTAGACAGGCAAAGGTATAAGTTTGTATGAACGTTTTTCTCAGGAATTCTCAAGGATGCATAAACTACGAACAAGTTGTCGCTTCTTAAAAAATCACTAAAATGTTGCAATGTGTTATTCAAGAGTACACGCATATAATTAAATTTTTAAGATCCGTCTAAATTGATTTTGCAAGATTGGCAGGTCCTCCAAATTTGTAGTTTTACTGCGGGGGTGGGCGGCGGACTTGTTAATTTGCAGCTATATCTGCATCTCAATATTGTGACTGTTATGTCGAGCTGCTAAAATGGTAAAGTCAAATTCACGTATGCCGATAAGTATGCAACAATAATTGCTCGCAAACGTTTTTGGACCTTAATCGGCTACTTCGACACTTGTTCGACTTGTTCAAAATTTTCTCGACTTATTCGACTTTTAATATTAATATTAGTACAAATAATCATCAAGTTCATAATACATCACGCCACAAGTGCTTGCACTCATATGCTTTTTTTATTAGAGTTTTCTTCGGAAAATTAGTTTCTCCGCAAAAAATTAAAATCTGTGAAAATATTAAATTTAAATTAATTTTTTAGAGTTGAGGTAAATCTACCAGATGTCTGTAAATTGTGCAACAACATATTTTTGCAACGTTTCGTTATCTTGTTTAGTAACCAAAATAAAAAAGGATACACCCTTCTATTCGAAAATTTCCATTGCAGCTAAATCGCGATAGTAAGGTACTATGCTACGGCCGGAGACAAATGAAGATACCGAGATAATATTTGCCCTATTTTGTACAGAATTTTAATATTTTATAGTTATTACATTTATTTTTATATTATCGTGTTTCAAATTTACATTACATATTTTGCACTTACATATATGAAATGAAAATTTTAACAAAAAAAGCAATTTTTTTTTTTTTTGGAAACGTATTTTGACGGTGACGATAAATTGTAAAATTTGAAACTTAAGTACAATATACTATACATTTGATTACACTGTACAATAAGATGTAGATTTTTTTCTTCTTAAAATAACAACTAACAAAATAGCACGCAATATAAAAAATGGAAAAATTGGTTTATGAAAAGAATTAATACTTTTTCTCAAATGAACGCGCGTGTAACTTTACCAATATTTTGTGTAAATTTACAAGTAAGAAAATAAAAGGACGATTAAATGGACGAGTTTTAGACTTAATAGTAAATTATGTTTTAATAAAATAATAATTCTTCTCATTTTGTACGAGTACTTAAATTTCGTTGTTGTTGTTGGTGTTGGGATGATGAAATCAGTTCCAGTGCCCAATTGATATTGCCAAACAACTATTCGATCATATTAAATAGTAGACAGGAGAATATCATGCCAAATATCTGAAAGATGAAGAAAACTTTTATGTACAACATTCACATTATTACGGTAATGTTTTAGTACGCTACCATAATAATTGCTACGCCCACTGCTGAACCGCCAATCATCGCCGCATGATCACGTATAAAGTGTGTTGCCACATAGAGACAACCCTGGCCGTAAAGATTTGTTATGGTGGGGAAAATTGTACATTCCTTGCGTTGTCCTCCGAAAACCTCTTGACAGCAAGATTCTGGAATTGGACCGAAACGATTCCAATCATGCCATGAATCAACACCGCAGCATTGCAGACGAGCCTGAGTTTCGTCCCAGGCTTCAGTGATGGCGCGACGACTACCATAGAGACCAATAGAGGAACGCATTTCCTAAAAAAAATTTAAAAATATTTTACAATATATTTTTCAGCACTAAAATTACGTTGAATTTAATTTTGTTTGAATATCAAGGTCAACTTACTTGTCTCATAGTTTGTTGCACTCTCTCTCGAAAGACGTAGCCCAGTATGCCGCCAATTAACATCGTTACAAATATTAGAAACAAGGCAATAAAATACTGGAATAAAAATTAAAAGTTTTAATTATAAATAGTTCAAATGCACACATTTTTAAGGACTTACTGTTAACAGCAGACATTTCACTTCTTTGGCCGCTCCAATGCAACCCAAAAATGATAACAGACAGATGCAGATTGATGTAATAATTAGAACAATAACAGCGCCGGAAAACAAATTTGTACCCAACAATTCATTTAAGAAACTGCGATCGGCTAGCGTCCAAACGCTTAAACAAAATACTATAGCGCCACCAATCTATAATAATTTTTAGCAAAGTTATTAAAAACTTATATTTCAGAAATCTTTCAAACTCACAAATATAATCAAATTAGACACAAATAAGCTGTATTTGACAAATTGTCCACAGCTGTCCATGCGCGAACCAAATCCCATGTTTTCGTCGTCCTGAAACAAAGAAAAAATTAAATTTTAAAATACAATAAATTTTCAATGATAATTTTGTTTGTGGAGTAGAAAAAATTGTGTGCTTGTGTCGTTAATGCCGCTTTTCTGTAAAATAGAGTACAGCACATATGGTGCTGTGTTACCACGTAGAAACGTTTCAGAGACACAAAATGGCCAAAGGGAAGAAGCAAATAATATTCGCCATCCGAAAGTAAAGTGAAAAAGCAATGTTTCCATATTTCATTCACCCAGAAACACTACGCAGTTCGTTTAAGTTCACAAATAACTCACGAACGTTAGGAGTTTCTGAGCAAAAAAGTTGGGAAAAATTTTAAAGGAAAATCGCGAAAACCCGATAAAGGTTTTGGTATAGCAAAGAATAAAAGAATATTTTTTACAATTAATTTTAGTTGGAGAGACAGCATTTTAAAACTATTTAAACAATTAAATTATTCTTATTTTTCATTTGTATATAATATAAATATCAGAAATATTAAAAAGATTGAGACTATAAATTTTAAACAATTCTGTGAAAGCAGTTTCATGATGAGTTACGCTTTTTAGATCAAAATATTTACATGTGGATGGAAAAGATAATGATTCATGTGATTTTACTTAGTAACTCCATTAGCTTTCAGTTAATGTATTTTAAATTACTAAAATGCATTAACTTCGAGCAGAATAAAATAATTATCATAAGATTTAATGCATAGATTTGTGCTTTTTTTATTTTTTTGTATTATATTCAAAATGAGAATGTTAAATGCAAAACCAGCTTTTTTCATACTTTTGGAAAAACAACGAAAAACGTTTATCTTCATCTATGTTCATAGAAAAATTAAAACGTATTCCCACATAATAGCTAATAAAATTTCTTACTCAAAACACGTCAGGTAGGATTTTTCGAGTTTCATCTTCCTATGTTTTTCAGAAAACAATTCTGGACTTGGCCGATTATGATCCATTGAACTAGCTGGTTTCGACATAATTTTTTTTTGAAAAAAAAAATGGACTTGACCGGTTTTGATATCAATGTACTGAACTTGCCCGGTTTTGATTTTAAGGCGTTGGACTTGATTTTGAAAGCAAGTTCATGGACTGTGTCTCATTTCTTTTTATGATAATTTCTGACCATGGATATTGTCAATTAAAAACGCGTCAACAGGCGAAAATCAAAAAAAAAAAAAAAATTCTTTCCTGTTTTTCCATGCCTTTGAATTTCAGTTTTTTGAAATATCTCAAAGCTAATTACAAAAAAATAGGGAATATTTCGAAATCAGTAGATAAAAATAACCCAAGACAGTGAACACTCTGAAATCCATAAATTATAGTTTTCTATATAAATTTTTATAATGTTTAAAGAAGAAGACAAATTATAAGCGGCGCACAGTGGATGGATTTGTATGGAACGGCGGCCATAAATAGTAATAATAGCGCTAGACTCTTGAACTTTAGCAAAAATGTTTCAAATGTAAAAATAGGAAAAATTTGTGAATATGAGTAAAATCGGTCCACGGACACGCCTACCTCCCATATAAAGTTGGGATGTGGTTGAGACCTTTTTTCAAAATGGATATCAATTCCTTTTGACTTGGCAATGCTGATTTCAAAAATGTTACTAATTTTGCGATATCTTTTATAGTTTTCAAGTTATTAGAGAAAACCAAAAAAGGTGACCATTTACAGTAGTAATAGCGCCAGAGTCTTGAAATTTGGCACAGACGTTTTTTGGGTTAAAACAACAAAAACTCATGAATATAAAAAAATCGCTTCAAGGACACGCCTACCTCCCATACAAAGTTGGGATGTGGTTGAGACCTTTTTTCAAAATGGGTATCAATTCCTTTTGACTTGGCAATACTGATTTCAAACACATTACTAATTTTGCGATATCTTTTATAGTTTTCAAGTTATTAGAGAAAAACAAAAAAGTTGGCCATTAACAGTAGCGTTAGAGTCTTGAAATATATATTTATATTTACAGGAAAATAAATATATAATAAGAATAATAAAAATAATAATAATAAAAAAAAATAATAATAATATAAATTTTCATAATCGAACTTGAGACCCATATGCTGCATCTGCCATACTGCACTACGTTATATTCAGGTATAAAAAGAGCGAACTCCAAGAGGGATAGATAGAGAAAAAATAGCCCTTTTCTGTAGGCAGCTGAAACTTTATCTAAGAATCGCTTTTATAAAAAGTTTCATAGAACATTTTTGGTCTACAAAGTTCAACTTTGAGCCCACTGTGTCCCTAAACTCAAAACAAATTGAAAACTTTTATAGTTTTTTTGTCAGTCCCTAAGTATTCTTTGACGATTGCCTCAAAAATTTTCTCAATCCCGAGCATTTCAAACTTTTCCTATTTATGGCCACACATACATTGCATCATACGCCCAAATTCCGTTAAGTCATAAAACCCAAAATGTGGTACAAAGCCCAAACCTTAGGAAATTTATGACACAAAGCCCGAATGAAAACAATTTGGGCATTACGACTGTTAATTTGGGCTCTATAACTTCCAGTTTGGGCGTTATGATGTCGGCAATTCAATAAATTTTATGAGAAATTACTGTGGCTAGCGAAGCTAGTTTTGGAAATATATAGACTGATTCGCGGCCGAAGGCCACCGTGAAACCAGTGTTGGACATATTGGAGGATGTAAATCCTGAGCTGCGGCTGCCCACTTACCCTAACTTTTATGTAGAATTACTGTCGCCAGCCAAGGCAGTATTGGACACATTAAAGACTGAACCGCGGTTGACTATATAGGTATTATAGCTTCGCCAGCCACAGTAATTCTACATTTCCATATATATTTTGTTAAAAACTAAGCTGGTATTATTTGCTTCATTGCAAAAGTTCCTAAATGCAGGTTTGCTCCATTTAATACATGGGAAAAATAATTTTGTCATTGATTTGTATTGTATGGAGCAAACTGTCCACTACCACCAAAAGTACTTTGGTCCCATTTTTGAAATTTAGCACAGAGCTACCCAATTTATCAACATACTGTTTAATTCAAATATCTATGGACCAATTTTATTTACTCTTAAGGATCAAACGTTATTTTTCGATTTTCTCGGAATACACCTTCAGGCGTGTGGAGCAAAAGAGAATTCAGGCGACGATATGGCATCTTCCATACATTGTGTAAAGCAAACGAAAAATATATCGTAACATTTGCAATGTTCAACCAAATTATTATTAAATTTTGTAACAAATGCGAAAATATATCACTGGGACACATACAGTTCCGGATTAGCCCATAAGCTAATTAAGCAATTGCTTAGGGCATCATGTCTCGGGGAGCACCATAAACAGCAACGAAAAAATATTTGCTCGCATATGAAAGGCTGTTTGAAAACCCGCGCGCTTAAATTGACTAGAGCAATGACCCAACTAGAAATTTATGTTTGTTTTTCATAAAGTTCTAGGTAGGACAACCGAGTATTGAACTCTGATTGGGATAGCCCTATAAGATCCTCGTTACTAGAAGTAAATATGGATCTCTAGGTTATAAGAAAATGAGTTTTGATTTTTATGGTATATAAATGAATAAATTTTGCCTCTTTTAGTTTGTACTTATGTTGGTCGTGTGGGACGAAATTTTGCAAACCATCCGAAAAGTTAGCAAAGTATTACAAGACGCAAAAGTCCCTCTAGAGACGTGCGTTAATCTTTTATCTTTTTTTAGAAAAATTACGATGCGACTTTGATAATTTAGAAGCTCGAGCAAAAGAAAAGCTACCAGATATGGATTTTAAAGAAACGCATCAAAGGTGAAAAAAATGCCCAAAGGCGGTCCAGTTCCTGAAGTAAGTCTCAGCCCGAGAGAACAATTTAAAAACTGAATGTAGAGATGCGAAGTAGGGGAAAGATATATAAAGAAATAGCAGACAAATTTGCATTCCCGATTAAAAATAAGTATAAGCATAAGTCATTTTCATACAAACATTTTTTTTAAGCGGGTGACCGCGTCAAAAAAATACACTGCTATTATATATGTACATATGTATACAGGCAGATATGCTGAAAGCGTTGAACTTAAAAACTATTGTTCACTAATTTATTGCCCGTAAAAGTCGCAAATCACATTTCAATAATTAAAAAAATTGTATGCTTTGTTTTTTATTGTAATAACTACCTACTCCACGTATCTCTTTCGTGCATACTTTAAGGTACGTAATGATCTATTTCGTTATAATTAATACGTAAAAATTTTTTTAAAGACCAATACTAGTTTACTAGTGGATAGGGGGGGCCTTCAGGCATTGATTGCTTAGGGCCTCCAGTAGTCTTAATCCGGCACTGGTCACATAAATATGCAAAAATTTTGAAAACTTTATTTAATCGATTTTTTTATAAGAAAACGCGCATCATTTTACTTTCAGTATAAGAAATCATTCCGTTCATTAAAAGAGAAATCCTATTGACAGCAATTAAATTACTATATATTTCAATTATGTATTTTCTTTGTTTTATTTTTGCAAGCACTTCGGCACAGTAAGCTGACAGCAGTAAATTTCATGGTTCATTAACAAGTTAATAGCTAAGGCTAACACAAAATTCAAACAAAAAAAGAAGCCCAGAAAGGTGCTGGTCGACATTTACGAGTACTTTCAGTAAATGCATTCAAGTGTTTACAACTTTTTTGTGGTTTTTGCAAATTAAAGTACACTACATTGGCACAGTACGGCACAGCACCGCGCAGCACAGCACCGCATCGCACCGCACCGCACTCTGTTTGGGAACAATGTATCGCTTTCATTATTTAGGAATTTTTAAATTCAATTGTTGTTAATTTTAAGTATTTTTAAATTTTTATTACTACTGCCATATTTTTCCAAGTATTTTCCTACTGTTGCTTGAGAGTTTAATGTTTGTTTGAAATATTTGTGGTGGTAGATAGGAAGGTAGGTAGGTACACACGTACAAGGTTCTTAAAAATTAACAATGACATTAAAATTAGTCGGCGATTTTCTGTGTGAATGCAATTAGCTGAAAATATTAAGAAGAAAAAAAAATATAACTTAAATTTACGAAATTCACACAAGTTGACGCAAAACAATGACATGCATTGTGCGAACAAAAAAAAAATATTCATTTTGTGGTTTATATGAAAAATGTCAAATTTATATTTAAAATATAAATTTTTGAAATTTTTATTATGATTTAATATTTTATGTTTAAATGCAAAGTGTCTGCATCGAATTTAATAGCTAAAAAATCGTAGAAATAAGTCAGAGCCTATTTCATGCATGCTTTGTATAAATTTATTCAAGGCTTGCTTGACGTTCTTTTTGTATGATTCATCGAGGCGAGTAATGACTGTTCCTCTTCTGAGGAATATATGCAAAAATATTACGAAACTTAAACAAAATATTATTGTTCTTGGAATATTTGACAATTTTCGGCAAAATATTGAATCAACTCAAATTTCTTAAGAGCTCTTATAATTGATTGATTTTAAATTCTTAATACTTAATTAAACTGACGTTGCTACGCTCAACGAAAATTTGAGTAGCAAAATTAAAAATTTTATTTTTAATTTAATTTAATTTAAAAATTTTATTTTTGATTTAAAGCTGCAAGTTTTGAAGTTGAAAATAGAAAAAATAACATTTTTTCCGTTTATTTTTAACACAAAGAACTTTAAATTCATTTTTGAATTTAAAAAGTATTGAAATGAATATTTTTTTAATTTTACTTCAATCATTAAAAATGTCAAATAATTTTTTTTTATTTAATTGCGACATTTTTTTTTAACAAAATTCATAACGCTTTAAAAAAAATTGTTGCAACAAAAGAAAATATTTTTCTGAAAATGTTGACCAACTTTTTACTCACAATCAATGCGATTTTTTAGTTTGGGAGAAAAATGTGATGGAAAGTGAAATTTTGACAAAAACTCTTTTAATGGCATTCTGGCAAGAGTTCTAGTGGGCGAAAATATTCTGGCAATAATTTTTGTATGTAGAAAATATTATCGAAGTAAGCTCTTGAAATAAATAAAATGAACCTAATTTTTTATCTTCTTTGTAAATTTAAAGGTAATACACCTAGAGGCGTACCGTGCATTTTTAGCGCCTGGGGCGAACACTTTGAATGCCGCTCCCTAAGTACCAAAAAACAATTTTTTTACAAAAATAAACAAAAAAAATGGTTCTCATTTCTGAAATTCAAAAACCCTAGCAAATTGAGATATATTTCACGACCATTTTGCCGCCTCCTCAAGCCTTGCGCCCAGAGCGTTCGACCACACCATAGTTATACATTTTCTTTTTTTCTAGACGCGTGGATACGATTTTAGCCGCATCCACTTCAAAAGCATTTTTGGCTCTTTAAATAAATATATATATATATATATATATATATATATTATAATAAGTAACTAAAAGTGCAGCGGGACTCCAAAAATTTTAGCTGGTCTGAAAGTAGATTTTACAAACATCACTTCAGTTCATTACTGCAATTGCGGTAGGCGAGAATGGGATAACCCGTTGGAGCAGTGGCGTGGCGACAGGTTCACGACAACCCATCTATAGTACAGTTGACGACTATTGCGTCTCTTCTGATCCATTTACAGCCCTGACGAGCGAAGTCCCGGTCTGTGTTGGCGTGGTAGCAGAGACGAGCTAGGTCCCGGTCCATCACGTTGGGTAGAACTAGGTCCACTAAGGATTGTGCAGTGATAGCCGAAACGAGCTAGGTCCCGGTCCGCGCCAAACAGCTGGTGGTGATGGGTTGACGAGGTTGGTTTTATTTTTTTTATATTTATTATGACTAGAGGACAGTGCCCGAGACGATCTAGGTCCCGTTACAGAGACCCCATCTGAATAATGTAAGTCGATGAACCAGCTGAATTTGTGTTGTGATATTACAGGACTCATCTGGGGTGTCTATTTTCAGCACCCGCTCTGTCAGCTCTCTTTAGTCGCGAAAATGGTAATGTGTTACAGAGAGTTCTGGCCAATTGACTAAAATGACCTAGTAATTTTGATATGTATTTATGTTTTTGTCTTACAAACTCGTTTTTTACCATTGGATTGTGCAGATCTATGTGAATGCATTCATTTCTCATAAACCAAGGAGCTTCTGTAATAGTTCTCTCGCGGTGCTCGAACGCTTTCCTTATTTCATTAGTTATACGGTTTACCTGTCCAATAGTTCCGTGTTTTTCCCTAAATATATATATATATATATATATTTTTGGGAGAAAAATTTTTACTTTCTAATGTAGTGAATACCAAAGATACAGCGCAACAATATTTTGTATTTTAAGTGTGAGAAAATTACTGAAAATAATATTTTTCGCACTTGCACGCAAGATTTTCACAGGTTCCTTTTCAAAATGTGCTGGTTGGTTCATATTATATTGGAATTCACGAAACACCATTACACGATGAAAAAGTCTTTGGATAGGTGTTTCCTCCAAAATCATCATAAGGCCATTCTTGTTTAGAGCTAATGTGGCAGTCAATGGCGATCGAAATTGGAGAATGTTGGCCCACTTTGAGCCGGGAATTTCAGGCCAAAGTCGGAGGCTTGATAGGAGTTCAAAAATTTCTGAAACAGCCGATTTTTATGACATTAACTTAAAATTTTTATTTATCGAGCTAAAAAAGCATCAAGTGTTTTGCAAAATGTTTCATTTTCACAATTTTATGAATATAATTTTTTAATTTTATTGCTGACCAAAAAAAATGGTCTTTAACTATTTCTCTAAAGAAAATGATATTTCATACTATTTAAGGAAAATTATCTTTTTTAGAAGGCTGCGAATTGGTTCTGTACGACTTGGCAACCCTATTGCCACTAATGTTGGAAAATTCATTCGAAAGACAGTTTTTTACCGCTTCAACTATTGAGTGCAAGTGTACTATGAAAATCGAGAACATATAGCGTGATATTCCTTTCCATGACTTCTAGAACATTTCTACAGATGGAAATTCAAGAAAAAATGTACTCATTCTAATATGTGGGTTAACAATTTTTCATTATATTGCAATTAATATCCTGATATTGACCAAATTTTGACACTAATGCTATTTTAAATATAGCTTAACGAAATATTTCGTTTAAAGTGATATGTTAGCTTAATGAATGCTACTCGTGGTGCATAATAGAAAATAATAAAGAAAAAGATGTCTACTACAAATATCTTTATATAGTAAAATATTGCATATTATAAAGTTGTCTAGCATACTACCATAAAAATATATC
This sequence comes from Meiosimyza platycephala, assembly GCA_963662105.1. Classification (NCBI taxonomy): domain Eukaryota; kingdom Metazoa; phylum Arthropoda; class Insecta; order Diptera; family Lauxaniidae; genus Meiosimyza; species Meiosimyza platycephala. Next base: position 98,558,707 of record OY759208.1, on the reverse strand, counting down.
TACATATATTACACCTATAGATGGATAACTATCACGGAAAAAACGACAGTGATAGAGTGTGAGCGTTTTACTACAAGTACAACTAACCCTGACCTAGATACGAGTACAGCAACATTAGCGCAGCAGCAAACCGCCAAACCAAAATAAAAGACAGACCACACCGTATGAACAATAGTTGGTTGTTGTTCGGAAGCGGCAAAAAATGTGCGCATGCGTAACTTTTTACAACTCGTACATAAGACTAACAAAAACACATGAAATTAGCGATGCTCCGCTGTTGCTGCCTGCTATGCCACTGTGCTGCTATGATTGATATTACGTCCATGTTCACATAACATCTGCTTGTGAGCAGCTTTAATCCGTAAATTTATGGCATAGCAATGTACGAGATGAATTGAGAAAAAAATAATAATAAAAAAAGTTAAAAACATTTATATATTTAATGTTTTGTGTAGTTTTAACTATTGAAGTGGAAATCTTTTACAATTTCAATCGTCATTTGTGCATAGTTTTAATATTATTTTCTATAGTGCACATAAAACATTGTTAGTAAACATTGTTGCTGAACATTGTTGCTAAGCATTTGTAACATACATATATTGTTTTCAACTACATATTATCGCGTTTTATTCCACATTTACTGCTAACTATCTACAGCTAGCAACGATAGTTGTATGGAAAAGCAATAACAAAATTGCAAACTTAGCGAGTAAAACTATGGAATTGCTATGTATACAAAGTAAGTTGCTTAAGTAACATTGCGACCCAGCAGATTTATATTTTGTCAATCATGGTTTTAAAATGATTAGAATAGAACACAATTACATATTTAAAATTTCAGGCTGCAAAAGAAGCAGTTTGAAATTAAAAAATTAGAAATAACAACATCGAGTACTCGTATAAACATCGAGTAGGAAGCTTAGATAGACATTAGCTATTGATGCCATAAATTGGTGCTAAATAAATATTGGTTTATATATTAATCGTTAACAAACAATGTGAAAATGTACTAAATCGAGACTTGAAATGTACTTTTTAGATGCCAAATGTACTTTTTTGTCTTGAACACCCAATTTTACTTAAGTGTACGAAATTTTTCTAAAGCTGGTGTGCCTGTTGCCAGGCTAGTCTTCTTTTTCATGTTACATTAACGTGATATAGTGTTGTATATTCAATGTCAAATTATAAATTAGGAAACGTCACACTAAATAAACATTAAAAATAACAACACAATTGATGCCGCACATAAAGAAAATTAATTCAGAGCACCACAACGCAATAATAAAATGTTTGCTTTTCCAAATACTTCTTTGAGCCCTCTTACGATAAGCGGTCTTATAAGGACTGCTTAGGAAGGCCTGTTTTAACGTGACATTTCCATTAAAAAAGAGACTATGTTTGAAAGAAGTTGTGGAAAGGCCTGTTTCTGCCAAAGAAATGTCTTCTAAGAGCGCTGCTTGCTCCTGCCCCCATGCCTACAGAGAAGGCCTTCCAGAAGCGCTGCTTGCTTCTGCCCTGATATACTGGGTAAATATAAGTTTCGATACAAGGCCGTAGTGTACGAGTGTGTGGAGCTTTGTGCGAATGAACCTATTTTTTTATATACAATATTTTAACAAATAATTTTTAGAGAACCCGCTTACAACTTGATGGGCAAAAAAAAAAAACTTCAAGAAATCTGTGGCCACAAGGAATAACAGCTAAACTCGATATTTGATGACAAGGCGAAACAACACAAGTGATGTGTATATTAATATGACTTATACTGATTTGCCTTGTCATCAAAAATCGAGTTTTGCTGTTATTCCTTGTGGCCACAAAAATAGTCCTCACTTTTCAATCCCGTACTGATAGATGGACAACACTCACTTGGATCTATGGTTAGATCGTTGTCTGACTTTCAAAATAATACTTTAACTAATTTTTACGCGCAATTTGCAAAATTTTATTTATACATTTGGTATAAATTTTTTTTTATTTATCACTTTATCTAAGGCAAATATCTTAAGTGCTATACTCATCACAGAAACATATCATTAATTTAAGAAGTTAATCATCATCAACGATTTCAGCCACGCAAAACACGAGCTAATTAGCGTAATTGCTAATGATGAATCATTTAAAGAATGAATATTCGTAAATTTATAGTTTAGCAACAACGTAAATATCACAAAAGTTAAAAAAAAAAACTCATTAAAATTGAAATAAATTGATCACATACATAATAAAATTAAATTAACTCCTGACAAAGATGCCGCATTGTAACCTTGTCACAGCTTTAACTACGTGAAATTGAGTGTAAATCTAATTGTGGAAGTAAACAAAGTAAATGCTAAAATTTAACTTGAACACCTGTTTTTGAGAAAAGAAAAAAAAACAATTTTAAATCATACAATTTACTTGTCAAATTGTCATATCCACAAAAAAAAAAAACCATGCTTAGATAGAGTGTGGGCATATGAATTGTATTCGAATCATACCGGATTATTCGATAATTCGTATTTTTACTTAAATCAAAACTTTCTAATAACCATTAAACAGCTTCTAACGTCACTTAATTTTAGTTCCGGTTGGAACAATATTGACCGAACATCAACATTTTTGGTATTGCAATAGGGATGATTTGATATTGCCTGAAAAACATATTTATTCGTCCAATTGCATGTCGTTTACATGGATAACTTAGCGCTGCTGGTGCGCTTGTGCGAGATATGTCCGATTAAAGTGTTAGAAAAAGAGTATTTGCTGAATATCTGGGAAAGTAAGCCTCAAATAGAAAAACATACGATATGCATTTTTCATCCCCTACTGACCGGAATATGACGTTGTTAGAAGGTTTAATTTTCAGCGATGAAGCCGTAAATCAGCTAACATTAGTCCCTATATTATCTGAAGTTGCTAGCTTATCGACATAGGCTGAAGAACTTAATGTATGCCCAAAGAAAATAAATGACACCAGCGTTGCCAGATTTGATAAATTTTTTAACTTTAAATTTCTATTGTAAAGCACGAAGCTCCAACAAAACACTCTATATGTACATATATGCACACGAAAAGTTGTGAGTCAGAGCATATATGCGACTAAATAGCTGTGCAACTAAGCAACACTGTGGCCTTTCCAATGAATGCGCAAAAATCCTTTTAATAATTTACATTGAACGTTAACAGTTGGCATCCAATCGCACAACTATTAAGTCGTATATATAGTACGCGCGGTCCCACAGTTTGGGACAACGATTAGAAAAATATATCTGCTGCTGGCTGAACGTAATTGCATCACTGTGGAAGTGACACAGACAATTTGATACTTAACATGTCGGGGGAAAAAAGTGAGTAGTTCTATCATTAATGATTCGACATCTTTTAAGTTTGACTGCATTAACATTTAATTACTTATTTTATTTTTTAAGAACAGCTGTCTGATTAACATTTTACTAATGAACATCAGACTTAACTGGGCGTTACCTATGGTACATATGTATCTTGCCTGCCGATCCACTATGATGAATAAATGTAAATTACCAGAAAATAACAACAAATTAATTATTTCAATCACATCTCTAGGTCAATTATTATAATTCTAAATTTTCAAATTGTTATAATTTCATTTTGTAACTTGTAAGTCGCAATTAATGTGAATAATTGAATATACGCGAACAAGTTGTTAGTTCAGAAAAACTTTGTTGCTGAAATGCAATAGCAAAAAAGTTGAAACCTGAGAAATTGAGGCGGTTAGATGTTTCACGATGTGCAAAATTTGAATCACTGGCTTATGCTATTTATATGCTGATATTGTATATACTGACAAAGTTATTCGATACATTTGCAATTACGCGAGTACAACTGAGCATTAGTCAGTTATGACATTAAAAATTAATTAAATATTTTTACTGTCATTATAGAGTATATATAAAGAAAAATATTCCTTAACTCTCAACGAACTTATATATGAGTGAATTTTTCACATCTCCATATGTGTAAAGACCAGGCTTGTAAAACGTTGTACTTAACGTTACGTAATAACAGAAAGACGGAATGTTGTTCTGCATACTTACTACTATAATATTTATATGAATTAAAAAAATCGACTGAAAGTAAAGTTTAAAAATACTATAAATTTAATTATAGCATTGCTAGAGGGGGTTATAACACCAGGCCCCGCGCTCAAGGGTTTATGATTTTTTCATTACTGAACTTCATGTTTTCTAGATAGCAAATGTTATAAGAAATATTCCTTTGAAATTTTGAGTTAAACTGGTTCAACAATTTTTGAGACATCGAAATAAAAAGGGTTTAAAAAAAATATTTGGAGTCTATGTTCTACTTAACTTGGTCTTAATTAACAATATCTCAAATATAAAACAACAATAAAAACTCCCAACTGGCATTTCTTGCACTTTTGTTCAAGATTCCCGCCGTGCTGGAAAAACTGTAAAGAGTTTTTCAGAACTAAAGCCTACCGACCATGGACAGCGAAAAGAGTTCGTTGAATTGATTATGGAACATTAATACCGGATGCTGATTTTTTGAACAAAATAATCTTCATCGATGAGGCTCATTTTCATATTGATGGCTTCGTTACTCGTCAAAACGGTCACATTTGGGGTTCAGATAATTGTTGTGAAACAAATGCAACCACAACGTGTCACTGCTTTGTGCAGATTTTGGCCTGGAAGCGTTAGTGAAAAAAGCACTGGTCAGGCAATATTTGTTAATGGTGCTCGTTATCGCAACACGATAGTTTTACAGTTGAGTATAGACGACACGCCGAGTAATTTCTCGTTTTGGTGATAAAAATTGGCTGCGCAGATCATGCGATTTAACACCGTTTGACTGTTTCTTTGGAGCTTCTTACAAGTCCAAGGCTTATGCCATCAAGCCCACGATCACCCATGCCCTGAAGGAGGATGTTGAGCGCTGCAACAAAGAAATTCATCCATTGAAAATCTCGGCAAAAGAGTACGCATGTGCCAGCAAATCTGTGAAGTCCATTTACCCGATATGCTATTCCACTATATACTTTATGAATCAATAAAAAAATTATAATTTTTAATCAATAACTTGTGCTTTCTATCAAAACATCTTTTATAACATAAAAATTGAGTTTGAGTCCATTCTTCATATAAAAAATTATTTTAATAACTTTATTGTTTAAAAATATTTTGTTTAAGAAGTCCATAAATTTCGGACTACTTGAGGCATTATATATCCAAAGCGTCATTTACTCTTGGCTTATCAGAATAAGTCACCGACTTTATATGTCCCTATAAAAGTTAGAGTTTTTTCGCTAACTTATTGCAGCTAGTCGTGGTGGTATAGTATATGGGCCAGAAACTATTTTGTATCAACAAACTAAATAAGGCAACATTTTTAATAAAAGAAAACTTATATTCAAAAAACTTTTATTTCAAATGAAAGTTCTGTTGCTTTTAGAATAATCACTCATTTTGTGTGGCATTACACATCCCTCCAAAACTACGTAAATAGAATGTTTGATGAGAGTAGTTGTTTCATTTGGACTTTGCTAAAATGCAATTTTGGATCGAAAATGAGCTGCCACCTATGGAATGTCGATCTACCATACAAAAACACTTAAAATTGGGTATTCGATTAATTAAATCAACAACCTGTCGTAATAGAGAAAAAGACGTGAATTGGATTCGGATTCAGCAATCAAAACCACATAACTGAAATACAGTTGAGTTTACTTAACCCTTTCACGTCCAATGTTGCCTATAGGCCTATAGGCAACATTATAGGCCTATAGGCAACATTGTCTTCGCATGCCAAAATCACCGTTATGTTATTTACCATTCAGTCAGTTTTTTTGTGTGCTGAAGACGAATTCGTGGGCAGAATTGCTTCATCATGTCGTGTTTTCAAGATATTCCCCATAAAAAATGCAAAAACGTGAAAAGGTGAAAAATCGTTGATTTGTATTTTTATGTACGATACGGTCAGGCCCGGATTTACCTTAGAGGCACACTAGGTCAATGCCTAGGGCGGCAAGATCTTAGGGGCGACAAATGTTGGGAACTTTGAAAATTTTTTCTAAATTTTTGTACATAGGGGGAAAAAAGTGAGAATACTTGGAATGGCGCCCCCTAAATTACCTAAAAAATGTTGACAAGCAAAAAAATGGTTTTCACTTTTGATATTAGAAAATATTTTTCCCTTATTCACCAGTGAAGAAGGGCGGCAATTTGTGAATGGCCTAAGAGCGGCAAATTTCTAAATCCTCCGGGCCTGGGTGCGGTACAGTATGTTGCTCATCTTCTTTTGATTATAGGCCTGTGTTAATATTAACAGTCGAGTATATAATAAAGAAAAAATTTTGTGCTATAAAAAGTGATAAAAACTTTTTTGAATTTGCTTAAAATTTTGCAAAATATTTATGTGACCAAATGTTATAATAGGACAGAGTTAGATAACATCTTCGACAAGCGCATTATTTTGCGCAGTAGCGACTTTATTTGGCCGACATGTATTTGAAAGAGCACAAACCTCATTTTTAGGAAATAGACATAAAATGCTAACTTTTATGTCAACACAGTTTTTCGACCTGGCGTGTAGATACTGTTTGAAATAAAAGTGTCCAAAATTCATAAATTTTTAAATTTTGTGATTTTCAAAAAATCATACTTTCGAAAAAAAAATCCGGAAAATTTTTTTTTAAAAAACACGCACCGAATATTTTTAGACAAAGTATCGAAAAAAAACTTGATTTTTAGAAATCTAAATTTTGAATGTAAAATAGAGGTAGAAGGATCTATATGCCAAGCAGAAAATTACCACCATTTGTCTATAAACTTTATATGCATTGGCGTACCGTGCACAATGGGCGTCCGGGCCAAAGACTTTATTTTCCGTTATTTTATTTGCCTTGCCAAAAAAAAAGGTCCTAACTTTCGAATTTCAAAAATACTAGCAAAACGAGATACATATATGTATGAATGTGTGTATTTCACGATCATTTTGCAAATTGGCACATTAAAATCGCTTTCAAATTATCTTCATATTCTTATAATAAAATCAAAGGCTTCCAAAGTAATACAATTTATATAAAGAATACATATATCCAAATATAACAGATATGCACATAAACCCGAAACTATCGTGCGTTGTTAAAAATCCTTTAAGCGTTGATTTTGTATGCAAAAAAAAAATCACGCTTCGTGCAAAATATGAGCTCCATCAGCAATGCTTTTTTGCGCTGCAGCCACTAAATTCCAAAAAAAAAAATATTTTCAACATTTTCCTTTGAGTGTATAGAGTATACAAAAAACACAGCTTTATGTTTACCAAAAAATTAACAAATTCAAACTGGTTTTATGCTGTATGTCTTAAAATGCACCCAATACAAAAAAATTCTTGTCACTACCCGAAAAACGAGGTCAACGAACTTTTGATTTTGACTGTACGAGTCATCATAAAATGAAATCTAAAACTTAACGTTAAAAGTGTTATTTCATGAAAAACCGAATTACCAATGCATGCATTGTATAAAATAAAGATCACAATTAAAATTCATAACAAATGATATTCATTCGTTACACTCACCTTGTATTCGTTGATCACAAATGAAGTTTTCGTTAATAGACCAATTTTGGCGGCTTTGGAACACTCCAGATATGCTCGTACTATATGTTTGTATATTTGTATGTGCGTTTGCGTTTTTTTCAAAAGTATTTGCTTAAGTTAATAAATTAACTTTCAATAATATTTTTTTTTTTTAAATTATAAACATCTAAAGTGCAAAAATAAATCATATATCAATATTATTAAAATAAATCACACTTAGATTTTGAAACTTTTCGCCATTTTTCCCATTTACAATTAGGTACGAGTATGCCGAGTATTTCTATAAGTTTTCTGTTGTTTATTTTTATATATACTATGAAAACAACAAGGCAAAATTTAACATTTTTATGAAAAATATATTGTTAATACTCGCACCAAAAACGAGTTTTTTTGTTTTTTTTTTATTTACTCCGAGTTGGTTTCTGTTGGTATTTTTTGTTTAATTGTGGTATTTCATATACAAGGAGGCTTGGTTTTCAACAGTTAAGTGAGAAGTTAACAACAACAACAACAACAACAACTAGTCGGTACGGCATGTTATGTATGTGCGCTGCCAGTTTTGGTGTTGTTTTTAACTTAAGTACACCGTTGTTGCATTTGGTAACAGTGGTGGCAAATTAAGAAATCAAGGTTTTTCTTTTCAAAATTTGGTTTTAATTTTATACGCTAATTACAGGTTCTTCCGAGCTTTGGTAAAATTATAAACTTAAGCAAAATTTTTCAAGTGTTACGTGATTTGACTGATTTTGGTGGGAGGTCAATTTATAATTTTTATAGACAAATGGAGTGATATATGACAAAAAACCATTAAATTTTATGAAAACTATCAGAAATCGCAGTATTAAGTAATTACACTCTCAATTTTTATCATGTACATATATGAATACCGAATGTTTGCTGAGTAATTTAAAAAAAAAAAAAACAATACTTATGTAGCAACGGAAACTTTCAAAAAAAAAAAACTCAAATTGGTTTTATTCTCTGTAAGCAAAATCTAACAAAGAAATATGATATTTCGTTTGGAAAACTTTCTCTTGTAGAAGAGATTTTTCTCAGGCTGTAAGCGAAAGGCTTCAGAGCTCAAAATCTTCGAAAATATATAATATTTTAGACAGCACTTTTTGTATTTAGTATATGCAAATTATACTTTCAACATCAGTGAGTTATGTACTTCATTTGAAAGGGCTTTGTCCGTACCATAAACCAAAACTTTCCATTTATCAAAGCAAACTCAAATAAAAGATATTATTATCTTTGATGAACATATCATTTGAAAGCCATTATAACTTATCTTATAACTTATACTCACAAACTTATATTTCATGAGGACTTGTATAATCCTTGTATATCAGATAAGTTTAATTGCTCGTACATAATATAAAATAAATTATTGGCAAAACTAGGAAACCTTACGAGGCGATTTATTTATATAAATGAGCTATATATATTTATTCAAATTTCTACAGTCACAACATTCGCGAATGGGAAAATCAATTAATAAAATTTCTAGTTCAAAATTAAATACTGCATCTTAGCCTTATTAGTTCACAGATTTTTAAGATGTGCAATCATAACTATTAAAAAATGCAATTATCGGAATAATTTTTATTTTCCATTGAGAAATCCTTAAGAAATAATAACTCTAAGACATATTTAAAGGACTTGATAGTTTCATGTGAAAGACTTTACCGGTCAAGAGCTGACTTCATACCATCTTAAATATTTTATTTGGAAATAACGCTTGAAAAATTTCAAGATAAGTAAGTACAAGAAGAGTTTTCAACCAATGGAAATTCAAAGGAAATGTATGAATTTAATCTTTTAAATGAGTTAAATATCATAGTCGTCGATTAAATACTATGCATTTGCTTTCAATTACAAGTGAAAAATAAGCAATTGTATATTGAAATATATTTCGAACTTAGGGCCCATCGATAGCTGCCATCCGATTTAATTAAATTACGCACAAAATCTCTTTGAACGATACACTCAATAAATTAAAATGAAAAAGGCAAAAAACAGCAAATCGAATAAAAATTCCTTCACTCAATTACCATAATATTTTTATTTTATGGATTTCTTCAACAGTAAATAATTTTCTTCATAAGAATGTAATCTCAATTCATAAAATAATATCTGAGCATTTTCGATTTTATCTCGTGGGCTTAGTGAATTTTTAATTTTAGTTTGATTGACAAAGTTAATGTGCCACAACAAAATCGCTGACCAAGCGCGTAAAATTATAGCTGCTATGTATACATAGCATGCTGCTCAAGTACCAGTGCTACCCAGCAAATTTTTCTACTATGAACTTTGAAATTAAAAGAATAAGAGCTATTTAGCGAAAACAACAAAAAATGTTTAATATATCGGAAATAGATTGATCGTTTACTTCGCGCATAAATAGCGAGTTGGCTATTGGTTGAATTAATCCATTAATTCAAAGCAATACAATATAGTTTTCGAATAAAAAGCTGTTAAGGTCATTTTCGAAAAATATTTTAAAATAGATGGCGCTATGGTTTAAGGAAAACATTATTACAGAAGATAAATAAATTATCAACAATCCATATTATATCAAACAAGAGCTCTCAGAACATATTTATCACACCCAGTATACGTCATTGAAATATGAAAAACCAAAACCCCATATTCCTTTCTTAAATCATATAAATTTTTAAATAAGACTTTGAATGAGAGATTAAGATACTGCGATACTGTCTCCATAAGTATTATAGTTGCAACAGCCGTAAGAGAGCTAAGTACCTGATAGTAATAATGGCATTACTTCATTGTGATATATATTATTGGAGCGTGACTTCTCCAAGAAGCTGTTTAAATATGTATATCAAATTTCATGAAGTTGCACTGTAAAAGTAGGCGGTGTAGGTTAAGTGAACGTTGCACCTCCCACATGAATTAACACTTCAAAATGCTATATTTGAACGAAACTTGCGCTATTCTGGATAATTGGGTAAGCTGTGGAGGTACATAAATCAGGTGCAGGTAAGCACTTACCACAAATTGTGTAGCTTTTAACACTTGGGCGTGGCACTTCGTATTAAGCAGAACCAATGAATTTTAACACTAAGGGAGTAAATGTGACAAAATCTAATATATCTTGCTTACTTTGTAGAAACGCATTACTGCTTTGCATAATGCGTTTATTAATAGGATATCTTTTTAGAATATCGGTACCCTGCTTAAAAAAATCCTTATATTGTTATATCGTACAAAAAATCAATTTTCTCGAAAAGTTAAAATTGCTGATTTTATGTTATATGAAACAAAATAAAAACATGTAATATTTTTTAAATTTCTTCTAAAGATCAAAGAAACATAATTAAAAAACCATTTTTACAAAAATAGGCAAACTTTCGACGGGTCTCTGCAAACTTAAGTGCAAATATTTCCAAAGATTATAATTTTCCTGTTTCTTTTAAGAAAACGATCATCGTGAAAACTCTACTTGATTTATTGAAATGCCATGCCCCTGCATCTTTTAATACAGTGAAGGGTTTTTAATTTTATCATGCTAGTTTTCCTCTCAGTCTATTGAAGTGACCCATGGAGGGCTTTGGTTTCGACAGCGCTTAATATCCAATATTTCAATTATATTAATTGTTTTTTCTTTTCGTTTTCCATATATTTAGCCTTCACTGTACCTAAGTTGATCGCAACGCACAACCTTTTGAATTCAGTTTTTGTTTTTTTTTTTTTCTTATTTCTCACAAGACACAAACAACAATTAACTCTCGCATATGGTAACCACAACAACAACAATAAAAACCAACAACGAAATTAGTTGCGTAATTGCATTCAAATGTTGTTGTTTTTTCATTTCTTGATATTTCTTGAACTTTTTAATAATTTATTGAAGAGTAATTGAAGTGAACTCATGAAGATTCACATCAAATTTCAGTCTCATAGGAATTTCAGTGTTTTTTTTTTTTATTTCCTTTTTTCCAAACTATTGATGTCATTTATCAAGTGGATGAATTTTTTCTTTGACATGAACACTTCAAAATCATTTTGTTATTTATTTGTAACTTTAAAGTCTTTTTGAAAATATTTTGCTGTATTTTCTTCACGTGTAGAGCAGTTTGAAAGTAAAAACGTTCACTAAAACGACAACAACAGCAATAGGATATAGCACTCCCATCGTAGTTCAGTTTATTTAAAATATAAGGCGCACTCAAACTCGATTTAGTTTACAATTTTCTATTTCATTTACGTTTTGATTTTTCTCTTAGATGACCGTATTTTCTTTTACCAGTCGAAAAATAAAAAAACTAAAAGAAACACAATAAAAACCCACAAATATATGACACAGACACAAAAATAAAAAAAAAACCTGCTTCGGACCAAATTTCCAAAATAAAACCGTTTTACGGATATAAACCACACTCGACGAATGCTTAACGAAAACTGATGTTGGGAACAGATTTGGTTGTCAGTTTTTTATAAGTTATACGATCAATGAATATCGTTGTTTTGGCTGAAAATTGTGGGAGCCATTAAACAACAATAACAACGAAAAGACATGCAAAAGTGTTAAGCTTAGCTTACGGCAATTATTGTGGGTTCTTTAAGCCAACTCTATTACTTGGCTTAAACGCACACACAAATATCTGCACATGTATTTGTATAAAGTTTATTGTTGTGAGATGATCAGCCGCAGTCTTAAGCCAACAGCTTTTTTGTTGAAAGCTTAAAAGCTTGAAGTTGCTAAGTGTGATTTGGCTGCGATGGATAAAGCTTATTTCTTTTGAAATTTGTACGTTAACAACTGAATTTCATAAATCATTCTAAAGATTTTGCATGCAATCCACAATCATTTATATTTTTACGAATTCTATAGCATTCTAATTTTTTTAAACTTCACAAATCACAAAGCACTTCACTCAAATAGGAGTATCCATTTTCATCTTTTGCAAATGGAACTAATCCTTTAATTGAATTTGACAACATCACTTTTATTTTGGATACATATCGCTCACTTACTACAAGAGTGGCATAACTATGATGCAGTAATATTCGCCAATTCATGTTTTATTTTGTGTCAAAAACTCAGAAAGATATCTTATAAACTCGCCTTGTGAGAAGGGTTTAAGTAAACATGCTATTTTGAATTCTTATATGAAAAGTAACTTATTGAAAACTTTACATGCGTTTTTCTCCCACTTTGTATTTTTGAATTATGCCACTCTTGAAGTAAATGATCGTTATGTAGAAGAGTGTATTGAAAACATGCTCTCAATCCTCCGTCCAAAAGAAAAACCCAAACCAACTTTGAGGACGATCATTTTTCTGGGTGGGTCAGAATTTACCAAATGGGCCAAAAATTTACAGTTTTTAATGAAGTTTTGTTATTTAGATAGTGGTATGTGCTAGAAATTAAAATGTGATATGATTTTTTTTTTTATTTTTTTTGTTTTTTGTTGTTGTTATAGGCAAATGAAATTCGGGGACAAAATTTTTTCAAAAGCTTATAACTTTTGAACGGATACGACGATTTTTATAAATTTAACGGTGTTCGATTCGTATTGAAATAGAGTATAAGTGAATTTCATTTTTAAATAATGTATTTTTCAATGTTTAAAACATGTTTATTTATTAAATGTTAATGAAAAACAGCCTTCCCTGTCCGATCGAAAAACGAAAAAATTATATAAATGTTAAAAATATTAAAGTACAATATTCCGTTGAGAAAAAAATGGATCAATCTTGACGTAATTTATATTTATTTATTTGTAACTCTACACAATGGATTCTGTGAATCGGAAAAAAACTTGAAAAATACAAATATTAGCAGCAACCAAACCACCTCTACCCCCCTATTTCGAGGATGCTGGTGCTAAAAATTATTTTGGAGTTGACCCCACTCCTAAAATGGCCAAAAACCGCCCCGAAATGGGGGAATCGCATATTCCGCGTCTTCCGTAGGTAAAATATCTGTCACCCCCCCCCCCCCCCCATTTTCGAGGATGCTGAACACGATGGCGGGGCTTAGAATTGTTTTTCACTCATTCTCCTCGTCCTGATGTATGGTGCAGAAGCATTTACGATGACGAACAACGATGAGGAGATATTGGGAGCTTTCGAGAGAAAAAGTTTTTCGCAAGTTTTATGGTCCAATCTGCTTAAACGACGCATGCCATCTGTAGCTCCGTATGAGCTATACTCCAACCTGGACTTAGTAAAGCGCATAAAAATACAGCGGCAACGCTGGCTAGGTCATGTTGAGCGAATGAACAACAACGCTCCGGCTAAAAAGGTACTCTATTTGAAATGTATTACTGGAACCCGCAATAAAGGACGTCCTAATCCGCGTTGAGAAGTCCAAGTTGACAAGAACCTGAACGCAAAATAGAGGCAAATGGTGCAGCAATTTGGAGGCAGCCAATACCGATTGTCGGTTGTAGTCCCAGCTAATTAAGTAAGTAAGCCTTAACCCTTAAGTTTATTTTTTTTATAAAACCCAAAAATCTCAAACTACCAAATTTTTAATGAAATAGAAGACCAAATCCATCTCAAACCATGCAGTCGGAGTGACCTCAAATTGCGGAATTGGTTGCCGATTAAATATGTTGTTTTTCAAAGTAATTAAGGACTTATACCGTTCATCGATTTAATTGAAAATTATTTTTTGCGAAGTTATGCCCATTTAAAGTTTTAGTGTCAGAGCTTGAAAAATCGTTGAAAATTGTTTCAAATAAGTCGCATTTTCATCCAAATCAAAATAATTAACTTTTGTCTTCTGATTCTAATAGAGCTCTAATTCTCTGTCAGAATCTTTAAGAAATTTTGAAAATTGTTGAAAATTGGCGGAGTTATAGCGCTTTTAATGAAAAAAAGGAAGGCTGATTTTCTCAAAAACCCCAATATTTTTTTCGCTTAAAATTTTACTGTGGATTTGTATTAATATGATAAAGAAATGACATGAGTTTAATGCCTGTTAACCCATATTTGAAGTCAGGAGAATTTTTTCGCCAAAATGAAAATGTCAATTTTTTTTTTTCATCATTGCCAAGCCACTCTACGGTACTATTTTCAAAGCAAATAACAACAGCAACATTCCAAATTACTTTCTGCAAATCTTGCTTGCATCCTGCATACTTTTTTTTACCGTTAATTATGAGGGCTTTGACCCTGTAAGTGAAATAAAACAAATTTATACAACAATGGATTCGATTCATTGCATGTTTGAAAACACCAAATTAATTTTTTTTTTTTTCTTATCTGGGATAAATAAATAATTTTGTTTGAGCTCTATATGAGATATTATGCTGAATCAAAACTTGACATCTATTTTTTCATATCACGTCTGGATTTTGAGATATTTGAGGTCAAATATGTTAAAATTTCTGAGTTCATATAGATTTGTGTTGTTCATAAACCATGTGAAATAGAAAAATAGAAACCGGAGTCAGATTCAACCTAATTACCCTGATTCACGATTTCTTTAAATTCAAAAGCAACTCAAGTTGCGCAATATACTTTTTTGTATCGTTTACTATTGCATCTTTCAAAAATGTATCTTTTATGCATTAGCAAATAATTCACGTACAAATAAAACATCTACGTAATATGATAAATAAAAAGTACATTTCATTTAATTGATTTTGGCCACAAACAAAAAAAACAAAAAAAGAACATGAAAATATCAAATAAGCAAAGCATTCATAAACTTTGCTTGCTACTTTGTAAAATAACGTAAATTAAAAGTAAACGAAAAACTGAAAAATTCCCACATTAAATTATTTAGACCTCTAAAAAAAAGCGAAAACTTAAGCCGCACACTATCTTAAAAAAGTCGACTCGTACATCAAATGAAATAATTGTTTTCGAAAATGTTACGCTTTTATAGATGTCGTGCAGTAAGAGCATATGTAGATAGAGTCATATCCGAAACAATAAGTGTTAACGACAAAAACGACAGCAGCTACAGCTGCGTAATGTAAACAGTTTAAATGGAAATTACTGTGTTACGTTTTGTTGTTGTTATCGTTTTTTTTTTCTCTCTCTAAAGTTAACCAGCCGAACTTGACCTTCCTTAAAAGAATTGACAAGGTACTATCTACGATGTTTTTTTTTGCTTTTAAAAGCAATATATAATATACAATTTACGCAGAAATTACGCAATTATTGTGTAAATTGTTTTGACAATAATTTGAGATAAATACTTTAAAGTCAGAAACAGCAATTTACATATAATATAATATGCGCTAAGAATATTTAGCTAAGAAAATTGTTTAGTTCAAAAGTAATTTTTTGTAGGCAGCTATAGATTAAACTTTTATCATTAAAGCCATAAAATCTTTTTTAGCATTAAAGAAAACAAAGGTTATTGTGGCGCATGCGTAGCCTTGATAAAAAATTTTATCATAGTTAAAAATTCTAAAAAATATTTTTTCATAAACAGTAGCAAAACTTAACATTTTTTAAATAAAAGTTTACACATGACGTATGATTAACATTTAATTAGTATTCAAAATCAGTGATGGCATTTTTGGTACATTTGTACTTTTTTCGGTACATTTCCGTACTGAAAAATCGTCGTCAGTAGATTTGACAAGTTTTCAGTATATTCGGTACACTTGCCGCTTTTTTAGTACATTTGGCGAATTCTCAACATATTTTCAACACACTTTCGGTAATAACCTTTTTATTTTTGTTAGTAAATAAAAAAATTAAAATAACGCAATGTGTTTATAATAAGTATCTATTTTTTTCTATCGAAATGTGTAATTTAATGTAAAATATACATATCTCATTTTGCTAGGGTTTTTGAGATGGCAAAAGAGAGGACCTTCTTTTTAGAAAAATTTCGTATATTTTAGTAACAATAGTACATTCGGTAGTATATTTTCACAAAAGCCAAATACCATCACTGTTCAAAATATATTTTCAAAACTTTCAACACTTCTGATTCCCATGCATATCTCTAGTTCAGTGCAACTTATGGCTGGTTTTTTAATACATATTGATCTTTTTGTTTTTAGCAGCTCTAACTAAGAGTGCCTTTGGATTTCATCACCGGCTGCTTCAAAATAGAGTTACTAACAAGAGTAAATCAAAAGAAAGTGATGTGGAACAAATTCCTACAAAGGATGGTATTTGTGGCTTTTGAAAATGTACAGCATAGGGACAAAGAATGTACTTTTTAGAAGGCAAATGTATTTTTTTTTTTGTCATGAAAAAATTTGGTAAAAAACAGATTACAAGCTGATAGCTTATTAATGCTATAGATAGTTTGCAATGCGAGTTATCTTCATAAGATTTGGTGTATAGATGTCGGTTACTATAATGTTTAAAATCAAATGGATTTCGACGGAATTGCGTCAGTAGGCGTGGCACCTTCCATACTAAGATAAAATTGTAAGCGTTACTTTAAGTGAACTATTCCAGAGTAATTGTTAGAAATAGCCCAAATGTACGGAAAATGCACCAAATGTACTGAAATTTCGAACATTATACTGAATGTACTAACAATTTGTCGCATGTTGTGACGCAAATTTTCCAAAACGCAAATGTACTGAAAAAAGTTGAAATGTATCAAAACATCACTAATCACATCAAAATGAGGACCTTTTTTTAGTAAATGAAACTAAATCGATGTAGTAAATTTGAATGTAGTAGTTGGAAATGTTCATAGTCTAATTTTGCTTAAAACATATACATTTTTTTGGTAGGGGCGGTAAATAAATTTTTTGCCACGGACGCCCGATATGCACGATAGGCCTCTGATGACAGGAAGGCCATTGTATCCCACTGTCCAATAAGAGTGCGGTGCAGCATAATACTCAGCAAAATAAGAAATAATAGGGGGACACTGAGCAGCACCGCTTGATGTCATTATTTCGTTTGACTGACAATGAGTTAAAAATTTGGATAGCAACATTCCTTATTTCTGGTGCATTTTGAATCGATTCTCAATAAAGCGTACAAGCAGGCTCGTTTACCACACACATATTAGTTTTAATACGATTGACGATAACTTTAGTTAGTACCTAAGAAATCGAGCTTAATTGGTTAGTGATTCTTTTGTAATTTTAACATTTGGTGAGGTCACTTTTTTAGGAATTCAATAGTCAAGGTGTTATCGCTAATCCAATCAAACTTTATATTGTATCCGTATTCGCGGCGTTACTTATAGCATTGTGGATCAATTTCCTAAAACTTGTGCGTATATGATTGATGTCATCTGTTGGGCTAAGTTCGGGGGCGTTACTGTTTACATGCTCCATCAAAACATTTCTAGTGGCTTTATCTTTAAAGCATTCTACTACATTTGGTCAACAAGAAAGTGATCGGAACAGAAATTTCGGCTCTTCTTATTATATGAACGTCAAGCAAGAATGATGAAATTTAAACGCCTAGCTTCGATAGGTTTTGCTAATCATTTGAATCATCAGATTAAAATTAATTGTCATATTCCGTGTATATAAATTTTATCGGTGCTACGGCATGCACTTGGACCAAATTCTGGGACGGCCTGATGAGACGACCACATTAGAAAACGGTAAGAGATAAATTCGGGTGAAGAGTGATAGGGCCATGTCCCTTGGTAGAGCGGTACATAATTTGACATTCGACTTTCAGAACTCAAAAATAAAATTCTAAGCTCATGAACGCTCTCAGGAAAAAGTGTTTGCGATAATCATTACATTTTTCGGATATATAATTTTGTGCTGATACATACCCACGTATGTATATCTGTATGACGAAAAAAATTTTAGAGAGCTGAAATTTCAGCTACTAAGTATACTTTTTACAATAAAATATCAGCAATCAGTCGGTACTTCTTAGTTATTAAGTGGTTATAAAAAAATTTAACGCAAACTTAGTTTTTAAGTGTTTTATTTCAATTAAGAATTAGTGTATCACTATAAAAAAAATCACGATTTTTACTAAATTTAGTGTTACAAATTGTATAAATAAGTTGTCATAAAAAATACACGTATATTTTGTAGCTTGTAAAAAATTATATATTTTATTTCATAATCATTCAGTTTGATTGTATGTATCTAGCAGTTTGAACTGCAAAATATAGTTTTCATTTTCATTTGTTCGTTTTTTTGGTATTTAAAAATTCAAATCTTTATGTCGTTAACAGCTTTAAATATAGACAACAATTAATAAATTATCTAAAATGTTTTAACAATTTTCACATATTGTATGTTTTAAATTAAGTACTAATAACAATTTGTCGTAAATTACAAAAAAAATAAACTTCTGCGCTTAAACATTAAACATCTCGGGCATTATCTATTATATATATACAAACTCATTTGTAAATTCCCTAGAGAGGCAAGTATACAGCTTGCTATTCTATAGGCACTTAAAACTTTATATTTGATTGAACTTATTTATGTATAAAAAAAAATTAAATAATTATAATAAACATGCTTGAATTTTTATGATATCCTCAAGTCACAGCTTTTTTTAAATAAATTTTTGTTTTTTTTTTTTTGTTCACATCTTTGCTTTCCCCTAATCACTGCACTTTGTACGCAATTCAAATATTCTATACAATAAGCTATAATTACGCATATATTTGGTGTATTATCATATGTTTTGTTTCTTTCAACTTATAATTATATGTTCAGTTTCAATATTTAAGTACTAGACTATTTTCTATACTAATAAAAATTATAAAGATGCAACGAAATTATGCCGTTCTTACAGCTTTTGCATATACCACCGCATCGTGCAGAGTGGGAAATATTTCAAATGGGCCCTCTCCCAGCGCCATGCTATGTACAATTGTATCGTAGACACGATCCGTTGGACTGGCCAATAATATACGAACTCCTAAAATATTCAACTCTTTCATTATATCAGAGACTGCACGACAACCAGCCACATCAATGTGTCCCAGCATGGAAAAGTCCAATACCAAGCAACGAAACTGATTACTGTGTCCATTTTCGACGCCACCACCATTTTGATGTATTTGCATATATGATGCACGTCTAATTCTTTTACCATCTATGCCGAGAACTTGATAGAGCGCTCTGCGGAAGAACAAATTCGTGGCAAAATTAAGTGAACCTGTGTAGCGGAAAATTTTAACTTCCGGCAATTCAACGGCATTACGATGATGACTGAGATCAACATAAACAGCTTCAGCACCTGAAATAACACCCAGAAGCGCAGAATAGGGTTTGAGACCTTTAATGTAGAGCGTTAGTAGTGAAACTGCAATACCGATAAGTAAACTGAAATAAAAGAGTTTTAAAGATATCCGTAAATATATATTGTGTATGAAATATATTTGTTAACTTTCTTACCCATAATCAATATCGATGAGTACAACTGATGTAAAGGTGCAAACCCATGTCAGCAACTCCAATTTTCCTTGCTTTGCAAATTTTTTCAATTCTCTTGCTTGCATAAACATTGGTTTCAGCGCTACTATAATGACGCCAGCCAAAACGCACTAGATGTAAAAATATAAGAAAAGATATATAAATAAGTTATTCAAATGAAATTTTAATGAAATGACAAATGAAGGATTTAAATGAAAACAATTTTATTTTGGAATATGTAAGAAAAACGTTCAGATTGGGGATCAGTATAATTCTGTCATTAGCCTAAGTACTATTCAAAAACAAACTCACTGTTTTGATAAAAATATATATGTATATATGTTTAAACTTTAAAGCGTGAATTTTAAAAGGTATTTTTATAATTATTTTTTTAATTTTTATGTAATTTTCGCTAAAACTGAATCTGATTTCACGAAAAAGAAAGATATTAAATGATTATATCACCGAAACTAAAGTTCAATAAAATATGTTACTAGACTTTTTAAAAAAAAAATTAAAGCAAACGCCATCGTTGCTCTAATAGTAACTAGGCTTTGGCCAAAATATGATTGTTTGGCAAATTTTTGTTAAGAAACTCCCTATGTGACGGATTAATGTTAAGTTTATCATGTTTGGATTTCGGTTTTTCACAGATTTAAAATATGTATAGTATCAACATTTGAAGCACTCACCCTTGGTAACGTGCTAAAGAACGGCCCGGTCCATAGTAAAACAATCACCATCAATCCAGCTGCTACCAATGATGCCAACTGTGTTGCACCGCCTGTCTGTTCTTGGATAACTGAACGTGAAAGTGAACAAGCTAGTGGAATGCAAGCAAAACAGCTGCTAACAAAATTTCCTATTCCCATAGCAAACAACTCCTGATTCGGACTTATTTCGTATGAATGTTTTTTGGCAAAAGTCAGACCCATAGACATTACAACTGAATAACTAACAACAGCAATAGCAATTGAGTCCAATACAACCAATGGTATTAAATCGAAACGTGGTAATTCAGGCATAGGCAAACCAGCAGGTATATCGCCAACCAATTTTATGCCATAATTTTCAGTAACATTCATAAAACGTGAGATCAATGTTCCACCAACTACAGCAATTAATTCAGCAGGCAATGGAAAGCGACATTTTTTACTTAGCCATGGCTTTATAACCTCATTCGAAATAGTCATAAAAATAATTATGCAAACGCAAAATATCAATGCGGGCACATTTGTTTGAGGTATTGATTTTATTACATCAAATACGGTAAAAACTATTTTAAAAGCACCCTTGTAACGTGGTACAGTGACACCAAAAACATCCTTCAATTGACTTGTGACAACATGTACAGCAGCGCCGGTGGTAAATCCATTCACTAGTGGTTCGCTAAGGAGTGATGCAAGTGTGCCCAAACGGAAGAAACCCATTATAAGCTGAAATGAGAAATAAAATAAATGAAAGTTAAAGTACATTTAAAAAGATTGAAATAAAAAAGTAATGGTAAAGTGCCAAGGGACACAAGTGACATTTTGGGTCAAACCGAAAAGAGTAGCTAACGTGTGTCAAATTGTTTTGGTAAAGGACTTACATTTAATTTTTAGCATATACTACGATTTTCTACTAAGAATCCAAATTTGATAGTTCCAAAATTAAATATTATGTTATAAGTCTGGTAAAGTTAAATTCAGTCCATGCTCGCAACTGATGCTTTTTTACTTATCCTCAGAACGTGTTCTCTCTAATTTAGTAATATGTAATAATAAAGTTTAGCTACTACAGCTATAAGTCTTCTTAGCTATATAGATTGAAGCTTTAAATCAAGTAAAAAGCTTATTAAACAAAAAATTGTGATAATGAAAATATTATGCTTTTTGCACTTTCTCAACATACTAATTTCCCAGCAATTTCAATATTTTTGAATTCAATATTGGAAGCTGTTTCGAAGAGCATAACCCCCGCAAAAAGAGATCGTCGACTGTTTAAAGTTTTAACATATCATCTCCAATTCCACATAGCGAGCTTTGTGTTATTTTTTTTATTAAATTTAGAATTATATTAAATTAAATTTAAGTTTCACCAATGGCCTCAACGTACGTAACTACAGGCTTAATGTTTCATTGTTACTTACATGTATAATGCCAACGGTGAAAGCCAATGCAGTTACCAATTGTAATGGGGTAATAACATTTTCTGTTACAGCAGCACCTACCGGTGCAACTGCATCAATATCTTCTGTAGCGTACGTTTGCACTACTTTCAAAGTCATCATGCTGATAACAGAAAATGTACCAATTGAGATATGTCTTGATGTGCCAAGCACCATATAAACTAATACTGGAAAAATGCCCATATACATCCCGTTGCCAGGACCAACGCCTGCCAGCAGACCATAAGCCATGCCGTGTGGTATCGCCATAATGGCAACAGTAATTCCAGCTATAATATCACCAAAGATATCACGTTTCAATGAATATTTTGGTAGCCACTGCAATAGTGGTATAACACCTGTGAATAGTGAAAGAAAAGACCAATTTTGCCAACACTGTCGCAGTGCGTACGGGATACTTTTGTCACGGGCACCATAACCAGTCTCTTTGATGACTACCTCATGTGTAAGTACATCGCGATGAACATCATACTTGGGTTGAATTTTTGGCTTTTGTGTAGTATAAGGTTGATTAAGCGGTTTAGTTCTGAAAAAAAATAAATTTAAATTAGATATTTGCTATTTCCAAAGTGTGTATGTACTATAAATGTGATGAAAAAGCTGAAAGGTGTTATTCTCACTTTTGAATAATGTATTGTATGATTTTGAAACCTTTCCATTATTCCAAAAATGACATTTTCAAGCGAAAAGGATAAATGCAATAGCTCCCATATTTCTGGTCATCCCGTTTTGTAACTTGGTAGATATTTTTTGTTACTTCAAGCTATTTTTGAGAGTTTTGAAAAAATTAACCTTTAACATATTTAACCTCTTATGAGTTTTTTTATCTTCAATTGCAGATTACTTTTTGCATTACTTTTTGCACCGGCAAAAGTTATGCCGAACGTAAAAAAACGCTCTCGGGAATTTTACGTAGTTAAAGTGAAAAAACCTCAGCTTTCTTTCTATAATAACAAACAAAAAAATTAAAAGTATCCACTTTTAAAAAAAATTGGAATTAATTTTTGGTTTTGAAAATAAAGATCAAATTTTAAAATTTTGAAAAAATTATGACTATTCGAAAGGCCATTAATAAATCTATCTAATGCACATGGACTAATGCGTCATACATTAGGATGATTCAAATTTTTTCTTTTTGATTTTTTAAAGTGCTGTTGATATGAAGAAAAAGTTCACGAAAATTCAGCTGTGTGCCTCAATTTTATAAGGTGGCGCCGAAGCCTCTTAGATTTACATGTAAATTGTATGGAAAAATTATTTTTTATTAAAAAAGTATGTGAAATAATGTTGTTGGGCTGACGAGGGTCGTTTTTCAAAGTAACTTTTTGCGCTGAATCTGGCCTCAGAATTGACCCATATTTGTCTACTTTCGAGGCTATGTATAGGATTCAAAGAAAGTTGATCAGCTTATTTTTAACAAAAGTATCATTTAGTACCGTTCTTGCCCTTTAAAATGAGCTTTCAAGTGGTGATCTGTGACGTTTTCTTTGAAACCCGTTTGTTAATATTCTTGGGTTGCAACCCTTTGTAGGGGATCAAATTCGTGTCACTTTAAAATGGTTATAATTTTGCAAGTAAACATCACAGATCACCACTTGAAAGCTCATTTTAAAGGGCAACGACGGAAATAAATGATGCTTTTATAAAAAATAAGTTGATCAACTTTCTTTGAATCCAATACATGGCCTCGAAAGTAGACAAATAACAACATGGTTTAGGTACTTAACCTCAAATATTTTAGAATTCTGACATGATGTGTCAATTTTGAGGCCAAACTCGGATTCAGCGCAAAAAAATATTTCGAAAAACGACCCCCTTCAGCCCAACAACATTATTCACATATTCATTCACTTACTTTTTTAATAATAATAATAATAATAATAATATTTTACCATACAATTAACATGTAATATTAACACATAGACTTACTTTTTAAGCAACAGCACCTTAAAAACAAAAAAAAAATGAATAACTCTAATTTAAAATTGCCTTGGAAATGACCTAAAATTACTAAGCAACCGTAAATGTATGGTCCGTCAAGCTGAATAGAAGGAAACATTTTTTTTTTTGAGCTTAAAAAAAAATTTCAAATCATAATCAAAAAAATGGATGTTTGTTATAAAAAGATTTGAATACAAAGTTGCTCGCAACCGAGACTCAACTCAACGGCGCACAGTACATTGTGTAGTGGAAATAAATCAGAAAAGTTTTGATCTTTGAATAGCATAAATTTGGTATCATTCGGCAAATAATATTCCTGGTAAAAAAAAATCTAAAAGTTGTCAAAGTTGAATAATTTTTCAAGAATTTCAAAGGTAGTGTCAGGTGTTTTTTGCGGCTCAGGGAAAATGCTCTTTTAAACAAAAATTTTAAAAAATATATATTTTTTTGTTTTGGTTTTTAGAGTTTTTGAAAAATACTGAAAAATAGAATTTTGGTGAATACTCCAACTTTTGATTTTGAAAAAACCTCTAAATTAAGGAATTTCTTATTAAAGCGCTGACACATTTGTGTGCCTCATCGGGACATGAAAAAAACGTCAACTTCCGAGGTGACTTTTTCGGAAAGTTAAAATGTTTGATAAAACCTCACTTCAGTTTTAATTTCAGCAGACTTATTTTATTTAGAGAAATACCATGTAATCTACATATCACTCTTATATTTTTTTTTAATTAAAGATATTTCACTCACTATTATCAGCATCTGTATTTTCTAACTTTGAAAACGATTTTCTCAAAATATATTGAAAAAAATTAACCTTATTAAATATTGAAAAACGACAACCTCAAATTATCTTGTATATAAACTCTTTTAATGTTATTTCCAAAATCGATGGTGTGGATTTGGATTCAGCGCGAAAACCATTTGCAAAACCATATTTCCTACAACTTCACATTTCAAAGAATATATGTATAAGTACAATACTTACTCATTATTTAAGTTATCGGCCATTGTTTTCACTTCAATACGATCAATAACCGCATCGGTAAATTTATGATTAAGTAAACGTTGCTGATGTTGCTCAAATTTAAAAGAGCTGACGGGTGTTGTTGGCAAATTCCTACTTATTTTCCTGTTACTGCTATTCCTTTTATCTTCAGTTTTGGGACGTTGCCTTTCAGTGACTTTTGAGGTAGATGGTAATGTGGTAAATGCAGTATTGCCAACTGATCGTGAGGAACTGGCACCGTTTTGTCGCTGATTATTTTGTAATTGTTTCAGCAGTTGCTGTTGTTCCTTAATGCGTTTAAAAGGTGCTAAAGCAAACTTGCGCACATTTTTCAAGTTTAGCGGTTTCTGTGAATGGCATTAAAAAAAATAAAATTAACACAATTAATAATAAATTTAATTAAAATTATTTAAAATACTAATACTATAAGTACATTTCTGACAGCTAATCAATTGATTTCACAACGACTACTTTAAAATCACAGCACAAAACTAATGCAATTCGCAAATTTTCAAGCTTTAAATAGTTAAAAGTTTTATCTGCGCCCTCAGTTTGAGACTAAATTTAGTTTGTGTGTGATTTACATGCCTTTAAAAGAAAATGTCACCAAGGAAACAGCGTATAAATCAAGCAACACTCAAGAATAATCAGTTAATGGGAAAATTTATGCCAGAACACGATGGTTTTACAAAAATTATGATACCTATAGCAAAAAAATATGGAAGAGAAAACCAATCGCAAACGTGCCGCTTATCAGCGCAACAAGTATTTGATAAAGTTACCGACCGCTAGCGCAAAGCGACGAGTTCTATCACAGCTACATACATCAATCTGCAATCACACGCACATTTTATATGATATATGAATCAAATAACACTACCGATGACAAATTCTCATACGATATTTATTTACACTCATATGGAAACGTGGTTTATCCATACTTGTACTTTTTTTGCTCAAATTAGTCAATGTTAATCGAACGAATCAGAATCTAAATTAGAATCCGTGGATTTACTAATAAACACGCTGTTGCTGCGAAAAAAAATTAAAAATATGATAAGAAAATTTCCTACTGTTTATATTGAGCAAAAAATAAATTGACCGTTGAACGTCTCATGGCGCACGGTGGAACAAAATCAGATGCAATGAAACAAATCAAGTTGAAATATCTATTTAAATTTAAGAATAATAAGGGAATATTTCGTATGTTGTCGAAAAAAATTTATCGTGGACAGTTCGACTAATTGTAAGATTATTACAAAAAGATTTGAAACAAAAATTTTGGGCTCTTTTACTTTATCTATTAAGAAAATTTTTCCAAGCATTCTTATTTTTAAAAATGTTTTATCCTTTCAAATAACCTTATAGTATGGGAGGTTTAATTTTCGAAGCAATTTCCTCCCACTTAATTTTTTTTGCAAATGATAGTTAAAGTGTAGCTGATAAGCATCAGTCGCCAGAATCGTGGTGGGCCTGGTTGTGAGAGGCCGACAAAAAAAATTTTGCGTAATAACTCGGAAAGTAAGCCACAAGTAGAAAAATATGTTTTGTACAATGTGGTAGAGGAGATGAAAACACATCGATTTCATGCTTGAAAAATGTCCGTATGATAAGATTTGACCCACTTTTCATATTTTGGTTATCTTTTCTTAAAAATAACGAATTTGCTTGAAACGTCAATTTTTAAAACTCATTTTTATATTTTTTTTTGTTACCACTGTGTACAGTCTAACATGTATGGATGTACATAAAAAATAGTTCTGATACAAAATACATACATAGAAAAACACGGATACTAACTATTCGTCTAAGCATAATTCTTGGAACAAAATTTACAACTGAAAAATAAAAAATAAATATTATAGAAAAAGTTTACTAATACATTATTGTGTACTAGTGGTGCAAGCACAGACACTAAAATGGTCCAAATCGACTACTATTATCTCAAAAATCGGAAGTGATAGAAAAATACCACCAGATTACCTACTAAAAAAGTCTTATTAAGCAAACTGGTATTTTTAAGAAAAAAGTGTTAATTTTAAAAAAGTGTCAACATTAGGATCTAATCCTCGATCTGGACTATATTGAAAACATTAAAAAAAAAAGATATTGCTGTTTCTTGCAAAGTCTTCAAATTTATCGGCTTTTTCACAGAGTAAGCCTTCGCACTTTTCTAACGCAGAACAGAAGTAGTCTTCTAGTAACACCGGTCAAAATGTAGTCCGCACTTATGGAGGAACGCACGTGCTTCCGTTACACTTGAAGTATTACCTCATTGGAGCCATGTCTAATGGGAAGCGATTCGGCGTTGCTCAATATCAACGCTGGTCTCGATGCTCCAAAAAGCTTCGCCCACTTCCCAAAGCTCCAGTTTATTTTTGGACCTGCGCAATTTAAAAATTAACGATTGATCGATCGAAGAAAAACTTTTGACTACTCTGAAAGCGTACTAGAATCGTTAAGGCCATAGCGGTAAATTACACTTATCGCGACTTACCGGTTAAGATCAGAGCTTGAACTAAACTTTTAAAAAGTTTTTTTTAGGAAAAAGTTAACTTTAAACTTAAATAAAAGTAAAAGTTTCCTTAAAACTCTTTTATTAGAATATAATAGTCTTTTTTGTCTTAAATTTCAAAAAATCAAAATAAATTTTTTATTACTAAAAGTTTTTTTTTTAAAGTTTTATTAAATAAAAGTCATTTTTTGGCTTTTATTTTTAAAAGTCGAAAATAAAAATTTATTTGTAAAAATTTTAGATAAAAGTTTCTATTGCTTGAGAAAAAAAAAATTGGATTTCTAACCAAAAAATTTCAGAGGAGAACACTTAGGATAATTCATAATATTACCCAAAGAAAAATACTTAACAAGTTTCTAAAAAGAAAAAAATTATGATAATGATGCACTTATTTTTTTAAAAAAATTGTATTGCACGAATCGATGCGAAAAGGCCGAAAATAAATTTTGGAAGATTCACGTATTCCCTGTTTTATCGGTCGTTTCTATGATGCTACCCTGAGTGTTCCACTCCAATTCTTGTCGGCAGACCTCAGTTGATGATTTTCGCAACCAATTTTTCAATTCATTTTCATTTTCGCTGTTTGCTTTGAATAAAAATCGGTATCTGGTGGGCAATTCGAGCCACTATATTATAAATTATTAACATTAATTTGCTTTACAAAAAAACTTTTAATTTTTTTTAGATTTTTGTATGAAAAATGCGAAACTATATATGAGTGAAATATTGCTCAAGAAAGTTTATCAGCCCAAATTAACTTTCAGAACATTTATATATTTATTTTATTACTGTCAATTAAAATTTTTTAAAAATTGGTATACAGCGCAATTGAACGATCGCATGTTATCAATTTAGATTTTGTCAATATTTACTACAATATGATAAATGATATTACAAATAAGTTTAAAGCAAAACACAATGTCGTCAGCATAAAGTCAAGAGCACGCACTTAAATGAAATATGGAACTTAAATTATTTTATAAATGACCAGGGGCGGCCTGGGATCTAAAGGGCCATCGGGTAATGATTATCACCCTCAAATTTGTAAGAAAAAATCTTTTAGCATGAAAAAAGTTAGGAGGAAATCTAAACCTCAAGAAAATTTTCAATTCGAGTTTTAAGAGATTTTTTAAGGTTGATGAAGATTTTACATATAAAAATCTCTTTTTTTAAATGGAATAAATAGAGTTAAATTGCTAAGTTTCAATTATTTTCAAAGTAACTTGAAGGTTTTAATATTTGCTGTGTTTTATTCGCCAATTTGCTAGCTATGTATGTACGAAAAAAACGATCAAGTCGCTAAGTTTCCTACTCGTTGTTATTTGAGTACTCGTTAGTTGTTTTTCATACTTTTTTCATTTCAAATTGTTTATTTTTGACGCCTGACGTTTTAGGCAGCTTGCTTAGCAACTATAATTTTGCTCGTTGAGTTTTCGATTTTGGTTTTGTTTTCCCATACAATTATCGTTGCTAGCTAAAGATATCTAGCAGAGGATGGCGAATAAATCCCAGCTATTATTTGTTTGTCACAAATAATAGCATACAAAGAAAATTAAATTTTCAAAAAAAGTTTTCACAGAGTTGAGTGCATCACCTCAATGTTTCTCAAGATATTCAATTGGAGAAACAAAATTTTACAAAAAAAGATACAAAGAATTACCGAGAACTTTGTGGCGACATATGGTAGAAAACATAAAACAACGAGCCAGGGATCGAAATAATTATAGAAACATATCTTACATATTAGTAATATCTAAAAATTCTGGAGGTTTGGAAGAAAACTAAACATGTAGAATTGTTTAGCACTCAAAAACTGTCCTACCTACCCTGTTCGATATTTGAATATAACCCAAAACTGTCTATGGTGGGCAGGGTTTATCAAGTGACCGCATAACCCAAAACTGTCTATGGTGGGCAGGGTTTATCAAGTGACCGCTTTTGACGCGATCAGGCTGTTAATTGCATGCCAAAGCCGTAGGCTGCGTAGGAATTGGAAAATTTCGGAAAAGGCCGTTAATTAGAGGTAAAAGCCGTTAATGGCCGTTGATTGGAGGTAAAACTATTTTTATACAAGCAAAAAAAAACATACTTTTTATCCTCGAAAATGAAGTACTACATTGAGCAAATTACAATATTTAGTATTGCCGAACAAAAAAAAACTCATCAACTTTTTCCCAAAAAAATTTTGGAGTATGGCCGTTAATTACAGATTTTCAATTTGGCAACCCCGATTGTGGGACTGTGTAATTTCATCATCATCAATCACGTGATTAATTAAATTATCAATTCCTTAAATTATCGATCTATAAGCCCTTGCATTATTTTCTTAATATATTATAGCATTATTATATTACTCAATCAATCTATTAGACAATTAATCTATATTCTACCAATGAGTTATCGTTGCAAAAAAGTTTCATTGTTTGTTCGCGAATTGAAACTTGGACTCTTAACAAATGTGATTTCGCCAAAAAATTCTTCAAAAGTATAATTTATCACATATACCCATTTTTGTGACAGACGTTACTATTTATAAAAAGTATTTTTTATTATTTTAAACTCTTAAGCAGGTGTTATGAATTCTACCAATAAAATGATTTATAGCATTGAGATAATGACATTGTTAATAAACAAATCAACTTAAGGATTAGTTTATTATTTTTTTGCGGCAACTCAACAAAAAAATTCAGCTGGCACGTTCCAACATAAGTTATCACGTTTGATACATTTATCGTAATTTTAAATTAACGGTTTCGTTAAACGAAGGTTAGGTTACTCGTACGCTTATCAGTATATCAGTAATAAAACATACGTTCAACAGTAATTTGATGATTTATAACAACTAATGGAAAAAAAATATTGTTATTAATTAAAACTTAAAACGAGCGATTAGATTTCAAACAATTTATACAAAACATGATCAAATAAAATTAAATTTTATGAAGGGAATTAAAATGGCAGTAACTTAAAAATATTCGAATAGCTCTATACACATACCAAGGTGATCCGTAACTAGAATTAAATAAAAAAATGCTTGCAACTGAAAAGTTACATATTTTAAAGTTAATGGGTTATAAGGAAAAGCTGTTAATGAGAATATGTACTATGAAACTTGGCAAAATAAATCGCCAACTGAGACTAAAAATGCTTAAAACAAAGTGGGCGGAATCGTGCAAGTGGGAGTGGTAAAAACAATTTTTACGTTTGTTGTAATGTGTTATTCTGCGTTTCTGTGTCAAATTTCATTTCATTAAATTCGCACTTAAACTTTTTTACTTTTTTTTGTTTTGTTTGAAAGGGCAAATTCGTTACACTATGATAATTTTTATCTTTTTATAACTTCACTAATATGGGAAGTTTTTTTCTTGATCTAAGGAAGTTCTATGTCGAAATTCGTTGCTATATGAAAATTTTTATTTTTTTTTTTTTTTGAATTTCACTACATCATGTTTTTACAAAATTGTGATTTCCATGAACAAACAGACAGACGGACATAGAAATATCGACCCCCAGAATATGTGACTGTTTTTTGTTTTATTTTTCTGTACCTGCTACGCCCTTTTTTATATATTACAAACGGAAGGACAAAAAGAATATATCCTTGTAAGCTACGTACTAATTCTGATCAAGCTGGATTTTTCCAAACACCTTATTTTAATGTCATATTTGGATACTGAAAAGTACTCTCAGTTGTATCCTTTAGTTTTTTAGTTTGAAAATGGGTAAGTTTGAAATTAATTTGACTCGATAATTATAAATTTCTTAAAAAAAAAATAAAGATTCTGTGACAAACATTAAAATAAATCAAATTATCAACTCGATCGTTTCACATAGGTATATAGGGTGAATTAAGTCTGTGTAAAAGTTAGATTTGAAATACAAGCGGACATTCATCTTCATAAAATAGGACTAATGTGTAAATTTCAGAGTCGATTAAAAATTAAATGTTATTTCTCTCGATTGTTCTCACTAAATCAATCAACCCTAACTATTGCGCACTATTTTCCTATCTTTGCTTTATGTCATGAAACTGGTTCTCGTTATTGGTTATTCGTAAAAGATTATTTTAGATTTTTTTATAGAAAATTGCATTACATACAAATTTTGATTAAAATAAATTACTGTTCGACAAAAAATTAAAATTTATTAAAAAGAGTGTTTAAAACACGTCCGTTGCTGATACTGCGACTAATATTTCAAATATAACTTGCATCCACCTTGAAGTCACGTATAATATTATGATGGTGGAGTGCACCTTTTTTCTTCAGACTTTAATCACCATATATCTTCAAAATGATTGATTCCACGTTGAAATTTAGACAATTTTATGAGCAACAAATTTAATTCTAATTTTTTTTTTTAAATTTTACTGTGATATTGTTTTCGACAGGTTTTTTTATAAATTATGACTTAAAATTTTGATTTTCAGCTTTTGACTATAAAAAACATTTATAATTTCAAAAATTTAATATTTCAAATTTGAAAAAGAAGAATGGAACATGTGGAAGAATGTACTCGTAGGGTGTATACAAATTTTGAATTATCTCATGTGAATTTGTTGTTTACCTTTAAAATTTTTACGAAAATTAAATTTTTAATAAATTATTGTTATATTTGATAATTTATGCATATTTTTAAGTTTAACACCTCACACATTACTTTACTTAAAACATTAAAATCAGCTTCGCACGTAACTTATTGCATTAAAAAAAAAATCAGAAACCTGCATTTTAATTACGCTTTTGCGCGGAATATTCCATAGACAATTGCATGATAAAATAACTTATTGAATTGATAAAAAGTTAGCAGTTAATATGATAGTAGAAAAAAAAAACAAATAGCTTTAAAGTGATACCAACTACAATACATAGCAATAACGATAACACTGTGCAACACAAATAAGATAGATGACAGAAAATAAAAATATATTTGAGTCATTTTATACCAAATCGGACACTTTTTTCGGTCACCCCCTCTGATTTTTTTCAAAATTTTATGTTTTTTGAGACTGATAGGAAACGCATTAATGAATTTCAAATTTTTTGACCATCCATTTTAGAGATAGCATTTTTTTTATCAAAAGCTCATAACTTTACGAAAAATGCACCAATCGGATCGTTTTTTTTTTTTTAATTCATGTTTTAAATGTTCTTTAAGGAAAAAATATGACTTAACGAAAAATTTTAGCCTTCATCGTGGTTAGGTGAACCTTTTAGTATGGGAGGCAGCGTTGCATTTTGCGAAGCAATTTCCTCCCGCTTAATTTTTTTTGAAAATGATAGTTTATGTATAGCTGATGATCGAAATAAGCGTCAGCCGGCAGACTAGTGGTGGGCCTGGTTGTGAGAGGCCGACAAAAAAAGTTTTGCGCCATAAAGTAAGCCATAAGTAGAAAAATATATTAAGACCAATGTTGTAGAGGAGATGAAAACAAATCGATTTCATGCCTGAAATATATCCGTATGACAAGATTTGACCCACTTTTCATAGTTTTAAAATTATTAATGACCATCACCATTTTCGAAAAAATACGGTTTTTATTGAAAGTTTTAAATTAACATTACTTGTTTGAATCTGAGAACCGAATTTTTCTCCTAAAATAACTATTATTGCTCAAAATTACAATTTGGGAACTTTTCTGGCATGAAATCGATTTGCTTTTTTCTCCTCTACAACATTGGTTTTAATATAAGTTTCTACTTGTGGCTTACCTTTCGAGTAATTGCGCAAAACTTTTTTGTCGGCCTCTCACAACCACGCCCACCACTAGTCTGCCGGCTGATGCTTATTTCGATCATCAGCTATACATAAACTATCATTTGTAATAAAAATTAAACGGTAGGATATTGCTTCGCAAAATGCAACGCTGCCTCCCGTACTAAAAGGTTCACCTAACCACTTAAATCATACTCTCAATTGGCATTGTCATTTACTTTTCTGATAGAACTTAGCAGGACGGGAGTATTGGCCTTCATGGCTCCCATTATAATAAATGAAAATGCAACGTAATAAAATTATATGTACATGGGTACATTATGAAGGTTAGGAAAAATAGTTTTCTTGTCTTTGGTCACGTTGATAAAAATATCCCAAAATTGAACATTATAGGCCAGCCATAATTTTTTGCTGCATTTGTAAATCTTGGAAATTACGAGATGACTCATTCATTTAGTTTTAAACCAATATACAAATTGATTGTACCTACCGTAAAAAATAGTATAAAATTTAAAAAAATGTTTATGCTAATTTTTAATGTTTTGACCAATTCAATTTGGATAAGGTTAATAACTATGTCAAAGGCGAACATATCTCCCAAACTAAAACTTGCTGAATTGCTACCTATTTGCTCCCAACTATATCCGTTCCTGTTTTATTTTCGGTCTTATACCAGAATTAGCTATCAGTGCTTTATTACCTTGCAATACATGCGTTTTTTGTCATACAGTGTAACGATAACACTAAGCGCCAGGTGCAAAAAACTTGAAGATGACTCGGCATACGGCTATTGACTTTATACCAGATAATACATAATAAGAGTAAAAATTCCGAAAAAATCAACAAAAAATATTCATTAAGTTCAAAAAATCAAAAAAACAAAAAAAAAAGAAGATATAAATAATTGTATTATTATGCAGTCGACGTCATAAACGGAATTAAATTAAAATAATAACATGAAATCTTATCAGACGGCTCGAGTGTCTAATTATTATTCTATTACCAGTTTAGTTATGGCCAGACAGACGTATAGGCAGATTGAATGGGTGAATTCAAATTAGTGATAACAAAATGAGACGCTTTTTAATAAAACAAACAAATAAACAAAAATGTGGGTATCACGCGTATTAATTACGTTTAAGCATGTGTTTAATGTGTGGCTATGATTATATGGATATCATAAAACATATGGCATGAAATAAGAACTGCCGTCAATATGATTTATTTGTTTTGTCTCCATAATATAGGGCCAACAGTTGGTTAATGTAAATTAAAGGTATAATAAAAATTTCAGCATAGTTTTTACTAAAGGTTCCAGTCCTCTTTGAAAACAAATATTTCCGCGCTTACGAATCGAAAATGATCTCTTTGTAAAAACAACAACTTAGTCACCGACATAAACAGCATGACATATTATCAAAGTAAATCGTATTTCATACTAAAAGCCCTTAATTAAAATATCACTGTATTAAAACATCACTGATAATAACACCCAGCCACTAAAAAATGACCACTCTAAAAATAGTCTTTTACGAGCTTTTTTAAAATGTTTATTACTTGTTTGTTCAGGAAAAGCACATAGTATCAAAGAGTTTTGAAAACTTATCTTATTTTTTGTATGCTCCGAGTAAATGATCTCACATGAGAGTAAATGAATTCAGAGTAAAAAATATATTTTTTGATGAGAGAATAAATTTTGAGAGAATTCTGTTTTCTCTTATTTGGCTAAGTACATTAATTTTTTTTTTTTTCTAAACAACAATACAAAATATATTCGAACAATCACTTGTAACATAAATGTTTTGCTTTAAAATTAAATTAACAAAAAAAGAAATAAACATAGAGTATTTAAGAGTAATTTATCATCTTAAAAATTCATTTGGCGGAGAGATCAGAAACCGTGCTTTTTTCTCCTCTACAACATTGGTCTTTACATATTTTTCTACTTTGGGCTTACTTTCCGAGTTATTGCTTAAAATTTTATTTGTCGGCCTCTCACAACTAGGCCCACCACTATTCTGGCGGCTGACGCTTATTTCGATTATCAGCTATCATTTGCAAAAAAAAATTAAGTGGGAGGAAATTGCTTCGAAAAATGCAACGCTGCCTCCCGGACTATAAGTTTTTAGCTGCATAATGTAGCTCTTAGTTAGTTGCAAATCGGCCTATGTATGCATGCACAAGCATTTGTATATGTGGGATATCATTTGCTAAAATGAATGGAGTCGGACAATGAGGTCTTCCAATTTGCTGACTTATCATAAATTATATCAGCATGAGCTGAAGTTATTGCGCTACAATTTTTCAAAGTTTATGAAAAATAAAAGACTTAATTTTTAAAATATTTTTTATCACTGTAAATGCTACAAAACAATATAAAGGAAGTTGAACATAAAATTTTAAAAATCAGCTGGTAAATTTGAGCATTTTTAAGTAAAAAATGTTCTTTAAATAACATAAGTTTCTCAAAGTTTATGAAAAATTAAAAAACTTCAGACCAAATCCGTTTCAAACCATGCAGTCGGAGTAACTTCAAATTGCGGAATTGGTTGCCGATTTAATATGTTGTTTTTCAAAGTAATTAAGGAAATATACCGTTCCCCGATTTAATTGAAAATTATTTTTTACGAAGTTATGCCCATTTAAAGTTTTAGTGTCAGAGCTTGAAAAACCGCTGAAAATTGGTTCAAAATAGTCGCATTTTCATCCAAATCGAAATAATTAATTTTTGTCTTTTGAATCTAATAGAGCTTTTGAGATTTTAGAGAATCTTTAACAAATTTTGAAAATTGTTTAAAATTGGCGGAGTTATAGCGCTTTTTATGAAAAAAAACCAGGCTGATTTTCTTAAAAACCCCAATATTTTTTTTCGCTTAAAATTTTATTGTGGATTTGTATTAATATGATAAAGAAATGACATGAGTTTAATGCCTGTTAACCCACATTTGAGGCCAGGAGATTTTTTTCCCCAAAATGAAAATGTCAATTTTTTTTTTATCATTGCCAAGCCACTCTACGGTACTATTTTCAAATCCAATAACAACAACAACATTCCAAATTACTTTCTGCAAATCCTGCTTGCATTGTGCATACATTTTTTTCACCGTTATTTTCGTAATAACATTTTATTATGGGAAATATATAAAAACATTGTAAGCAAGATATTATGATGAAATTTGATACACGGATACAGATCATATATGTCTTGAATTGTGTTTAAAGTGGGCGGATTTGGAAAAGTGGGCGTGGCACATTTTAACAATTAAAAATTTTGATTTCGTATAATTCAAAATTGGCGCATTCGATTTTCATAAAAATTTTATGGATGATACAACTGAGAGCAGTCATCAAAACAAGTTTCGTCAGTATACTGGAAAATTACGTGGAGGAGCGTGGCACATCCCACAATATTTATAAACGTTATAATTAGAGAACTAACAACGTAATCGTAACTAAATTTAGTATGGCAGATATACTTGCTGAAAGGTATCTTCTTACGAAAATTTGGTACAATAGAACCGGTGGACGTGGCACCTCTCATATAAGCAAAACACGTTTAATGCCATAGATAGTGTGCAATAAAATAAAATTTGGTGCATAGATGTCAATTATTATAAGCTATAAAATTAAATTAAATTCGACGGAATTTCCCATATTAACAAAAAGGTGGAAGTGATATTTTAAAAGAACTATTGCAGCAATTGGCATGAAATTTGATGTAGGTGGTTTACTTGCTATAAGGTATATCAACATCTGAAGCGGGCGAAATAGCACCACTGGGCGTGGCACCTCCCATACAAGTAAAATACCTTAAGTGGCATATCTATCGAAATATATGAGCAATCATACTGAAATTTGGTAAAAGAGGAAGAAGAGAGTTTATGGAAAGCTATTTCTGGATCAAAATCAGTCTCGATTGTATCAGTGGGTGTGTCACCGCCCTAAATTTTAAGGTTAATTAAGGCATATATCGCAAACTATGCAAGCTATTTCGCTAAAATTTAGTATATGGATGTCAATGACGAATATAATTTATTGAACCAAAAGTAATCGGAATTGGAGAAGTGGGCGTGACATATTTGGTTTTCTGCATTTCTATTCTATTTTTTCCAACATTTTCCACATTCTTTTGACTTTTCCAACTTTTAAACTTTTCCCAATATATTCCATATGTATATTTTCCACTTTTTCAACCTCTTTCAACTTGATTCGACATTTTCTTTATTTTTCAACTTTCTCATGAATTTTGAATTGTTTCAACCTTTTTCAACTTCTTGCAACTATTTTTGAGTATTTTAACCACTTTCAACATTTTCCACATTTTTTCGACTTTGTCAATTTCTTTTAACTTTCTGCAATGGTCTCCATATATTTTAGACTTTTTGAGTTTTTTTCAACTGTTTCAACACTTTTCAACCTCTTTGAACCTTATTACATTTTTTTCAGCTTCTTCAACTTTTCCAACGTCTTTTTAACATTTATTTGGAAAGCACTTTTAGTGCAGTGTAGGGTATGTGAGTTTCGGCCTGGCCGAAGATAACATCTTTACTAGTTAGGATTTAAAATATAAGAAAACAAATGATTTTAAAAATAAATCTCTGTATAGGGGAAGGCGGGGAAAAGTGGTATACCTAATGAGTGAATCAAGTTTTCACCAAAAAAAAAATTTTTTTCGCACAATTAAAAATGTAAGTTATTAGTTCGATATTGAATCTATTAAGGTTATTAAGCTCATTATTTTCTCAAGAGAAGATGTTTATTTGGTATCTGGCGGGATATTACGCTACTCAATTTTAAGTGCCTCCTTTAGGTCGTTTTTGTTTGAAATGTTGTGTATTCGGATATTTTTTTTTTTTTCAAAATAGCCCATAAATCTACAATCACATTTAGGTCTGGCGACTATGCTGGCGGTGCCATCAAATAAGGACACTTGTCTATTAACCAGGATTGAACTATGCCCGCTTTGTGCTCTGGGTTTTTATCTTGGTAAAACCGTAAATTTGTCCGCATGCCCAGATTTTCGGCACTCTGCAACTAATTGATATTAATAATCTGAAGAAACATATTCATACTCATGATATTTCCCATGCAAGCCATTTGAAATGGGAAATATCGTAATAAAAAGTAAGGCAAACACATTTTTTTTTTTTCTATAATTTGTCTTAAATGAGTCAATGTGAACCTTTTGTTTTTATCCATAACGTTTAAAAAAATTTTACAAAATCGAAAAATAACATGGCTTCACTCTAACATACAAAATATGTAGAAATATTAATCAGTGCTAAAAAAAATTTGCAATGGATTTTAAGTAAATTACTGTTGGCACTAAAAAAAATATAATAAAACACTTGAAGATAACGTGCACAAAATAGTAGTTTTGTTTGGAAATTTTTATTAAAAAATAACTTAAGTTTTTGTTATTAAAAAATCAATTTTTGACAAAAAAAAACAAAATAGTAATACGCACATCCAACATTTTGTAAAAACAAAAATCACAAGCTTCTGATAATGTCACTAAATATTCCTTGTCCTCGTATGTTAAATACAAAATTATACTGGAGATGTGAGGCATCATTTTGAATCTACGCAGCATCTGAATTAGATTTCATTCGTATAATTATCTTTCAGAAAAGATAGATGCAGATAAGCATTTAGAAACTCTATACAATTTTGATTCCAATGTAAACTTTATTATAATTAAGTAAATACATTAAGGGTATTCCTACAAAACCGTTTGTGCACCGTAAATAGCGCATTGACAGTGTATTTACTGTAGCATATAAGACAAAAAATTTTTTTTTTTGCAACAGCAAATATGCTTAAATTTTTCAGTGTAAAACCAATACGCCAGCGTATTGATAAACTGTCTGTTACAAATTTAATAAATAAACAAAGAAATTTTAGCAATTTTGTGTAAGATTAAAATACAGTCATGCCGCGTATTTTCGTAACTCAATCTACCGGCAACACCGATTATCCGTGATGATTCAAATTTTTTGTTTGTCGGTTAGAGCGATGTTAAGCAGACAGTCAAGGTCTCGTCAAATCACGAGTTGATTTTAATGTAAATTCAAGAATAAGAAATTAGAGCGAGACAGCGAAATTTGATGATTCATGGTCAAGAATGTTTCGGCTTTCAATTCCAAATCACAAGATCTGAACAAAGTTATTTTGTGAAATTTTTTACAATTTATCCCTTTTCGGAGCAAAATGTTAAACTTTCTGTGAAAATTGTTAGGAGCAAAAAATGTTTAATTAAGCATTTGTCCTGTTTTGTTTACAATTAATTTTTGGTTTGCGCGTGTCGTACGTGAACAAATTTTATATATGGTCTTCCGGTTATCACGAATAATCGGGGCCCCACTGTATAAGCTTTCAAAGCAACTACCGTAAGTCTACAGCGTTGTGCAAATACCCACTATTCCATTACCAAATTCGTTTAAAACAAAAAGCAAAATAAATATACGTTTTTTTACACAGTACACAGTAAATACTTTTGCACTAAAATGAAACAAATGTTTTAAAGCTTGAGGTGATATATAATTAATTTTTTATCTATGGAAAAGGCATTGTTGATTTATTTTTTTCTTACTTAAAAAGAAATTCCGAATTGTAGCCAACATTTTAGTCCTAATTATTTCAAGTATTCAAACTAACAATTTAATTTTTTACGGTGTTGGCCATAGTTATAAACTTACGAAGGCAAACGTTTTCGATTTGTAAGTGCGAGCAACAAACTACCTATTTAGTTAATATTTAAAAGTTTTGAGTGTTATAGAGAGTGTGCTCATACGTGAATCGGGGAAGTGTTGCGAGAGAAGTGAAGACACATAAGAAGAAGAGAGTGTGCTGATCAATCTGAATGGTTTAGTGACAAATGAATTTCACGCGAAAATATTTACAGT
Source organism: Meiosimyza platycephala (assembly GCA_963662105.1). Lineage (NCBI taxonomy): Eukaryota > Metazoa > Arthropoda > Insecta > Diptera > Lauxaniidae > Meiosimyza > Meiosimyza platycephala. Next base: position 98,518,557 of record OY759208.1, on the reverse strand, counting down.
GTTGAGGTAAATGTGGTTTTGATGACAATTTCAAAATAAGTTATGCACGCGAGGATTTCAAGGATTATTTTACCTTACGATGAGAAGGACAAATTTTTTATGAAAAGCATCATAGCTTTAAATTTGTTAATTATCGATGTTTTGGGGAAGTGCAACATCATTGCGCCCCAGAAAACCAATTTACTGCAAAAAAAAATATTTTTTTTTAATTTTCATTTCTTATCAAAAATTTTTTTTTAATTGAATACAATTTTTTGAGTGTACAAACATACATATATGTATTTTCAAAACTTCGCGCTTGGTTTTGCTTGGATGAAGTTTAAGACGCAGCTGAAAACAGTACAAAAACGTTACTTGCGAGCCACAAAAGAAACTTTTTTAGAGCGTTAACACATGGCTGATAGATAGCACCATCAATTATATCGATTTTTGATTTTTTAGACTTACTACTTTTTACAACAGCATGACTCATATGAGTGTGTGATCAAAATGTAACATTTTTACTTTTTACGGGAGTATTAAAAAAAAAAAAAATTTGGTTAGATATTTTTTATGATAAAATTGCAATAAATCCTTCGCTTCGCAGGTGGCGTCCCTGAAATGTTCCGTTTTTATGGAATTTTTTAATTTAATTTTTTTTTTTACTGGAGTTTGACTACTTATTTGCCAGCCGATTTTCGAGGGTAAATATTTACAAATAAAAACAATCGAACAAAATTAGAAATTCGAAAAATATGTTCAAGTTCACAAAAATTGGGATTTACGACACATTTAACTATATATTATATCTTGAAAGCAAGAGGTACTTGAGTTAATTAGATTCGGATTCAACGAGACAAAAGGATCCTAGAAAAGGCGAAACTGGTGAATCTATCTCGAATCAATCATTTGACACACATTTCAAGCTGCAATCTCAAACCATAAACTTTTTTCTGAAAAACTTGGGCAAAAAACAGGTGGCAACCAACATTTGGGACGGGATTCGGCAAAGCACCCCTATATATTTTATTAGAGATCATCAAGCTCCATTATTTGACATACATTTCAAGCTGTTATACATCTGTCCCCCGTTTTACACGGGAGATAGGTTCCGCAGAATACCGTGTACTCGAAATTGAAAATATTTGTATGAAAAACCGTGTAAAACGAAAAAAGCCTCAAATGTACTGATTCAGTCATTTATTCAGCATAAACTAAAAGCAACACACTTAGAAAAACATAAAATAACTATTTAATTCATAGAAAAACATACATTTAAACTCGAAAGTTATATTCAAAATTATGTCTACTAACATTTTTTGCCAATTTAAAGATAATTGCTTAGCTCCACTATTACAGATTTCAAAAATGCAGTTTACCTTGAATTTTAAATCGGTGTTGAAATTATTTATCTACAATATTTTTCCAATTAAAAGAGAATAGTCTTAGCAATGTTTTGAGGATAAACTTTAAGATTTAAGACAGTGAAACTAAATTTAAAATATGTTTTCCGTAGTTCAGAAATTTAACTAAAAATAAAAATCAAAATCAGAGTCTGCTACTTTGATAGCATTTTTCTCAAAAGCGATTTGACCAAAAAATTATTCGAAATGTCTTTCAATTTGCTATATCAAATACTATAAAAAATTAATTTACAAAAAAATATAATGATATACAGTCGTGGCCAACTCTTAGCTTTTATTTAAAAAAATTTTTCAGGGAACGGTTGTTTTTGTTGTTGTAATAATACAAGCGCCCTCTTGCGGTTTATGTATTTGTTGTTGGTATTATTGAAGAAGTGAACTTTGGCTGAAGAAAAATCAAGAGAAGTGCATAGTTTGGCAGGACAACTAATTAGAAACAACAAGTTGTGTTCAAGTCAGTAGCAAATTTCTGGACTTTGAATTAATTTTACTGGTAAGTTATTAGTCAGACAAACACCCCAGTTGTGGAAAAGTTAATTTACTGGATTTCAGATACTCTTGAAGTGAGAAAACCACGAATTTGTGACCCAGCAACCCGAAGAGCGATTTTCGAAATTTTTAACCTCAAAATGTTATACCGATCTATTGCCATCCACTTTGGTTGCTCAGTTAAGAAATTTTATGGTGTTATTAAACACTTCATCACTTTTAAATCGACAGAAAACTTGCCAACAAATAAAACGACCTTGTAAAACAATGGAAAGAACGAATGCAAAAATTTCTTGAATGGCTATATTAGACCCCAAAATAGGCCTTAGGGGGATTAAACCCCAAATTTTTTATCAGACTGATTTTATGATATCCACTCTTACTGTAGAGAGACGTTTGGTTGAATCTGGGCTACATGGAAGAGTTTCGAAATGGAGCATTTGCAATGTAAGTCTAAAAATATTCAAGAAATTTAAATAGATATCAGTCTGTAGGCTCTCAAAAGGTAACAGTCGACAAGACATACATAGATCCATGAGATTATAACCGAAAATATATTTAGATGGTTAAACTAAACAAAAAAAAATCAAGCAAGATGATTAAGTTAAAATTCTCATTAAACCAATATTATCAATCAATAGTAATTGTATTAATTCACTAAAATTAGATTAACGTTAGTCAATCCGTTTAAAATAACAAAAGAAAAATTGTTTATTTTATTTCTCTTTGAAGAAATTAGTACCTAAATATTTTAACATAAATACGCTATATTTGAAATTATTTATTTATAATAAATGATAATAAAATGCTTCATAGCAATTTAATGTCAGTATGTACAACTAATTAATGGTATGCAACACTGGTTGGTAATAAGTGTACAGTATCCAATTTTTCACAGAAATCGCAGCAATTTCCAGGGAGTTAAAATAAACATTTTTAAATTGACAACGTTAACGAATGTAAATTTAAACAAAAATGTTAGCATGGAAAAAATGAAGTCATGTGACTTTAAATTATATGTATTAAATTCAACGTCATATTTCGGTTGATGGTGATGATTATTGTTTGTTTATGGAATTATCTACATTTGCCTAATTTCATCCATAAAAGATTTCGAATTCTAGCTAATTTCTGATAATGACTTCATGGTTTTTAAAAACATGAAAATTGTAATGGACTACAAATTTAAATCACAAACAAAAGGAATGTTATCTTTGGCCTTAGTGAAATTTGTAGTAAATATATATACAAAGAAAAGCGAAAATAAAGTTATGTGAATTGCAGAAAAAAGGGCTCATAGGTAAGTATCTAGCTTTAAGTAGATTAAAAGTTATAGATGATAAGAGTACTAACAGTTTGATTTCGAAGTTTGAGATACATACCTATTTGAAAAATACAAAATTCCATCATAAGCAATCTACATAAATGATAGGGTATACAATAAATAGCAGTGGATTAAGAGCAGCGGGGCCAACAACATTTATTTTTTTTTTTAATTTTTTGTTCTTTTATTATCTTATCATCTAGTTAATTGTGCGAATTCAGATGTCAGTAGTGTTTCGCTGAAAGTTATTAGTGTGCATTCGACTGGACGTGAACGTTTCGGGTATCTCCGAAAGCTTCCTGAAAGTTAAGTAATGCTGTGGAACTCACGTAAGTTGTGGTTACAACTACGTTTCTCGCAAGACCTTTAACCCAAGCTCTTTATCGTATCATTATGGAAATCTCTGTAGTAGTGATCTAGAATGGCTTTAGTTAGTGTAACTTTATGCCTGAGCTTACGATTGAAAAGGAGGCACTTTTATATAGTTGGCCATGACCATGCTTACCTATGCGTCGCTATGTTCGATGTTGTTGTTGCCAATAAAAACATTTTAATCGCCCATACACAGAATAATGTTCGGTTTTCCGCTCGAGATATAGTTGAGGTTAATCTGCTGTAGCACTCTTGCATCTTCTCGAGCTCCGCAACTTCTATCAAGGCACGTGCATGTACTTTTGTTATTTTCTTAATCTGGAGTTGAATGGTACTATATCAACGATCTAAAGTAGATCGGCTATCATGCTATAAGCGATTGTGGTGCTGCTTTACATATTTTGATGAAATAGTATGGCTTTAATGTTGAGGTTGTCATGTCCCTTGTTTATTAAATTTTTCACTTGTTGGAGTGATATGTTTTTCTATACCCATGCAACAGCATTCGTTCAATCAAAAGATGGCAAGCTGCAAACGCTGAAATTCGAAGACGATTTGATGAAGATGACCAAATCGGAAGAGGGTTTATGCGTTTCAGTAACTCATTTGTGTAGTTTTTTGTAAAAGTCGTCATCATTTTTCGACTTCATAGATATGATATTTTCCTTTATTGTGGTTTCGTTATCATGATCAATTATTAGAGATTGGTACAAATCTTCCAGTACGGTGCTAGGGTTGCTATCTTTTAAATATGTAGATATTTGAAATTTGGTTCTTAGAGGTTCGTACAGCACACATAATTTTTAGAGCTTCATGTAAACTAATAAATCGATTCAATGTATTTTGGTTCGCTTATAACATACATATCAATGTGTATGTATTTTTTACGTACTTATAATTTTAGCTGAACATTATAAAATCAAGTAGAAAATCGAGTACATAAATATATGCATGTGTCACCTTTAATTTGTTCTTGTCATGTCAATAACAAATTGCTACAATATCATCAATTTTCAATCACATGCGACACTCTTTATACAGCAGGGGAAGTCCCTTAGTCTCATCAACATTTATTACTTAGGTTTCAATTCATCGACGTGCTTATTTGTAAAGCATTAAGTATTTACTTTTTTATTTTTGCTATACTAAAGTTTTTGCTAGTTATATCTACGTAAGTGGAATTTTTTAGCGATAATCATATTAACAATAACTTGAGCTACCTGAAGTTACTACACCATTTTGGTGCTGTATTTTCTATGGTCGTTTTTAAGTGAAATGTAACAAAAATGTTCTCCGTAAACAAGAGTGGTTCCAGATTTTTGTATTTCAGGGAGGGGTGTTTAGTTCTGCAAGACTCTTTTATGTGGAATTGAAGAAACAAGCGAGAAAGTGACAAAGAAATAATAACAAATGTGATATACGCACTCTGTGCAGTTCAAGGTCAGTTCCTCAGTAGCTCAAGTGTTAGAGCGGCCGTCGCAAAAATATGCAATTGCAATGCATGAACGGTCAGGGGTTCGAGTCCATGTACAGAATTAACCAAACTGGTCTGATGAGGCTATTGGTAATAGCCGAAACATGTCACCAATTACCAGGTTAAAAATTTTTCCATTTGTTATCTTTGTCATGTTTGTTGTAAAAATAGCATTGATCAATAAAGTAAAAATTTACAATATTGGTCTTTGCTGAATGAATGTAAGTCCGATTAAACAATGTTTAATTTTTTTAATTTTTACGCGACTGCTACTTTTTGGGGTGGTTTGGGGGGCGTAAAACCCACCTTATTAATTCATTTATGTTTATGAGGCAAAGGTGCTTGTTTGCACTTTTCCACATTTAACAGTATTTTCCGGCTTATTTACTGGACTATTAACTTTGGAAGATTCGATAGTTTAGTTTTAAAGCACTTGTGCTTTGATCGATGTGCATACAGAAAATCATTGCTTTTAATCAAAACTTTGCTTTGCTATGACATCTAAAATATTTTCCTACAACTGAATGGAATTCAAGAACACATATTTTTTCAAAGTGAACTTTTTAATCTACTGATACATAATAAGTGTCTTCTTTCAATCTGCGATTTGTTGTTTTCTTTTTTCATCTATTTAATCATATTTTTTGAAGCATTAAAAAAATTTAATCACTAAAGTATTACGAACTTTAAAATATTTTTTTATAATTGTGTGCTCGCTATTTTTAACATAAATTTTTAATAGGAAGGGAGTATATGCGAAACACGCTGCACAGTGGCTTAATTGGGGGGAAGAACGAAAAAGGACTTCACCCCGAACTGTTCAGCAAAAAAGCAAAGTGGAATCCCCAGAAAAGTAATTCAAACTTGTTATTGTTTACATTTTTTTTTTTTTTTTTTTTTTTTTTGAGAACAAAAGTAAAGTTTTCTTATTTCTAGTCAAAAAAAAGGACACACGAAAGGCAATTTAATTAAAATATAAAATGCAAATCAAAATTTATAGAAAGTATCAGGCTAGCATTATAGTTACGCATAAAACGAGTAGTGTTACCACATCTGAACTTTTTTTATACGTTTTGGAATTCAGCCTTCATGTCACCGACTTTTTATCGAAATGTTATAGCCGAAGCTGTTGTATGGAACCCCGGTAACTTTAAATATCAACTATGGTTTAAGTTCCCTGAAGAGTTATGTTAAGTGGAAGGATGGATAAAGCTGTGGTATTTACCAATAAAATAAAATAAGATTTCTGAAAAATTTTATATTAGAGAAAGCTGACTTCTCTCAAAGACACTAGAGCTTTGAAAAATTTTCTGGAAATGCGCAAAATATGTCGGATGATATCATTGATAACAATATGAAATTGAGGTGTAAGGATTATGAACTAAGGCTTAGTTTATATCTGTGGCAATAAGTAATAACAGCTTAAGTCGTTCTGTGATGACAAAGCGAAACAGAGTAAATTACATGCTCATACACAGAACTTATGTTGCTTTGTCTTGTTATCACAGATCGACTTAAGCTGTTATTACTTATTGCCACAGATATTATTTAAGGATTTTTTTTAAGTTTTTTAGCTCCATTATGCTATGTATGAATTGGAATATTATCAGTCTTACGAGCAGAAAGAATATTGAAATTCTACTAAGCTCAAAAGATAAAAAAAAAGAATAAAACAACTGACCGAGCAACAGCATGAGCAATACATTTACAGCATTTAAATTGAAAATAAGCGTGAAATTGGCTGCCGATATTTAATTCAATGTCTGACAGTAATCGCGCCTTATTGCGGAAAATTTCCTTTACACAATTCTGAGTAATAAAATGCATATGCAATTAATCAAGCAAAAATAACACATGATGGAAAATTCAAAAATTTGTAAATAAAAATTAAGTGTTAATTGAGATCACACGCAAAATTTAACACAAAAAAAAAATGTATTCAAATCGACGAAATTTAGTTTTAATGATGGGTCTAAGGTCACGCAATTTGTAGCAAGGTTTTAGCCAAAACAGTTAGTTATGTATGTATAATGTACATATATTAAAAATAAAACTCTTTTAATTAATCTATAGGGAAATTAGACATAAAAAAGCAAAAAAAAAAACAATAAGCCAATAGTTGGCTATTAAATCTTATGGATTTCTATATAGACTTTGTCCGAAACTTAAAAAACATTCCATAAACTGTTTTTGTGTGAATTATATAAATCTCTGCTTTAACAAGTATAACAAAATCATGGCAATTGATTGCGTAAACTCGATCCGAGCTAAATATATTTTAACTTATCAGGCATTTCATGTAATGCGAACAACAACAAAAATGAGATTCTGAAATTTGTTCCCATTTCGCCTAATTATACTTCTTGAAGCTGTGAATGTAAGCATGAGGCTTCAAGGCATCGCATCAAGTTATAGACTTCTAAAAATTAAAATAATATAAAGAACGGATTTTTCGGAACAAGTTTTTGAATTAAACAAATTTCTAATAAAATATTAAGTAGGGTCTTTATAGGAAATTGACTGTTCTCTTCAACAACAAAATCGGATTTAAAATTTGAATTTTTTTTTTGTAGAAAAGCGAAGGTAAACATTTGAAAGCAATATTTTAATAATTGTCATAAAAATCACACACACAGATTTAATGTAAAAAGAACGCCATATTTTTCAAGTATGAATTAAGATGGAAAAATTCCAAAAATAAAAGTAGAAATCGCACACAAAAATCTTTGTGAAATATGTTTATGTATGTATTAGGTAGTTATATGCGTATATCAGATTTTAAAACAAAATGTGCTGGAATTAACAAGATTATATAGATTTTATTTTTCTTTATAATTTTTGGCCCCACACTTAACGTAAAGTACAAAATTGCTTAAAACTTTCTGGATTGTTTTTCATAAATTTTTGTAGTCTGTACTGTACTTTAAGTAAGGTACAAAGCGATTTTTTATATTGTTTTTTGTTAAGCTTTCATGCGTTTAATATTTTACACTATAGATTAAAAATAGCACATAAAGCAATGATATCGGGTTCAATTGAGCCGGAAATCAGATTCAATACATATTTTAATTGATGAAAAGGAAAAACATTTATTTTGCGTGACTCACATGTTGTTTGGGTACGCGAGCACCCAAAGCACGGGCTTAAAAGATAATTTATAAATAATAATTGAAAAGTTAAATAGCAAAACTAAAGAGGAGAAAAAAATAATACTGCGAAAAATCACATGAGCAGCAGCGTGCAAAGAGAACACAAAAAAAAAAGAATAAAATTCATATAACTATACTGCCATCAGAAGCGAAATAGGCGTATCTCAAAAAAAATTGATATTCGAGATTCTTATAGCTTAAGAAACTACGCGTCTAATGAACTAAGCCAAATAACGATATTTTAGTTCAAACTGTATAAAAAATCTCCTAAGAGAATTTCCTCTATATCAATTTTACATGTATTTTAACAAATTGACATAAACAAAACATCAATTATCTCGAAACGAGTTTTTTTGAGATACGCCTATTTCGCTTCTGACGGCAGTATAGTAAATAAAAAACAAACAAAAGCTAAAATCTTTATGTGTATGGAAAAATGAATTTAAAAATTGACAAAGTTCAAACAATTCAAGATTGCAACAATTAAAGATTTTTAATTAAATTTTACAACAAAAAAAGAAAAGATTGTAAAATAAGTATGTAGGTACATATGAATCGTTCATTTCAAAAACAACAGAAGTCCACAGTTTTGAAACGCTGTACAACACAAGTTGTAAAACATACCTACAGTCGTGGCCAACTAATTGAAACAGTTTGTCCTCTTGGCTTTTACTACGTTTAAAATAAAAAATTTTCAGGGAACGGTTTTTTTTTGTTGTTTTCGTTGTTTTAATATAAGCGCCCTCTTGTGGTCTATGTGTTTGTTGTTGGTTTTATTGAAGAAGTGACCTTTGACTGAAGTGAAAATCAAGAGAAGTGCATAATTTGGCTGGCCAACTAATTAGAAACATTAAGTTGTGTTCAAGTCAGTAGCAAATTTCTGGACCTTGAATTAATTTTACTGGTAAGGTATTAATCAGACAATAACCCCAGTTGTGGAGAAGTTTCAGATACTCTTGAAATAAGGAAATCACGAAGTCGTGACCCGGTAACCCGAAGAGCGATTGTCGAAATTTTTAACCTCAAAATGTCATACCGATCTATTCCCACCCACTTTGGTTGCTCAGTTAAGAAAGTTTATGGTGTTATTAAATCCTTCACCACTTTTAAATCAACAGAAAACGTGCCAAAAAAAAACGACCTTGTAAAACAACGGAGAGAACGGATGCAAAAATTTCTTGAATGGCTATATTAGACCCTAAAATAGCCCCTAGGGGGATTAAACCCCAAATTTTGGATCAAACTGATACTATGATATCCACCCTTACTGTAGTAAGACGTTTCGTTGAATCTGGGCTATATGGAAGAGTTTCACGCATGAAGACAAAAAACAAACAAAAAGATGGCTTGAATTTGCAAAGGCTTACCTTGGGTTTCCTTGCAAACTCAATCCATCTTTTTCTTTGTTTTTTGTCTTCTTACGTGAAATTCTTCCATGAAGCCCAAATTCCACCAAACGTCTCCTTACAGTTGAGTGGATATCATAGTATCAGTTTGAACCAAAATTTGGCGTTGAATACCCCTAGAGGCTATATTGGGGTCTTATTTAGCCATTCAAGAAATTTCTGCGTCCGTTTTTTCGTTGTTTTACAAGGTCGTTTTGTTTGTTGGCACATTTTTTGTCGATTTAAAAGTGATGAAGTGTTTAATAACACCATTAAACTTTCTTAACTGAGCAACCAAAGTGGGTGGCAATAGATCGGTATGACATTTTGAGGTTAAAAACTTCGACAATCGCTCTTCGGGTTGCTGGGTCACGACTTCGTGGTTTTCTTATTTCAAGAGTATCTGAAACCCAGTAAATTAACTTCTCCACAACTGGGGTTTTTGTCTGATTAATAACTTACCAGTAAAATTAATTCAAGGTCCAGAAATTTGCTACTGACTTGAACACAACTTAATGTTTCTAATTAGTTGGCCAGCCAAATTACGCACTTCTCTTGATTTTCACTTCAGCCAAAGGTCACTTCAGTCAATAAAACCAACAACAAACATATAGACCACAAGAGGGCGCTTATATTATAGCAACAACAACAACAACACCAACCGTTCCCTGAGAATTTTTTATTTTAAACGTAGTAAAAGCCAAGAGGACAAACTGTTTCTAATTAGTTGGCCACGGCTGTATATGTATATTAAACTATTGTATAATTCTGTTTCTAGAATTTCAGAAATTTTTCTGTCTGTAAATATTTTGACTTTTGCATATTACATATGTACTTTGAAATGATAGTCAAATAAGCATACGTAATAAGTTCAAGCGCTAAATGGTCTAAAAATTAAATTGTTTTGACTTTGAGTTAGCAGCGCAGCAGCAGCGTTGTGCCTTCAACATATTCGCTATACCAAATACTCTCTTCTATATTTCCTTAATAATGTTCATGTTTCTGTCTTCAGACGTTCACTGCAGAAACAACATGCATATGTTAGTCCAAAAACTTTACATCGATGTTTGTTCATTTATTACAAGATACAAGAACAACTACCGATGGTTCACACATAAAACAAAAAATTAGTTCAACAAACTGCATCAAACAATTTTATAAATTTGTAAGCATTTGCATTTTTTTCAGTTTTAAGTAATGACTGTAGTATTTTACTTGTGTCACTAATGTTGTTTTTAAAATTAACGATTCATATGTAAAAAAAGCGGAAAAATATAAAAATCTGGTTTTAACTCAGCATTTAAAATTAATAGATAGCAATATCAAGTCAAAAATAAAATTTTTTTATAGGACAATATTTTATGTGGCACATTAATACACAAAAGTTCAGAGTATAACATTAAGAATAACACCGTGGCCTGCAAAAATCAGCGAATTAACTTTTATGAGTTGAAACCATATCTGATGCACAATTCTTATATGTAGACCATTTAAATACAAAGTATCGCCTTTGGAAGCTAAGCGTAATATGGAGACGAGTACAACCCATGCTACAATGAGAATTATAACTAATTCAACATTAAAATCGAACAAGAACTACTCTTTCACCCTGAAATAAATGCTTTTACCTTCTTTAACCTCGTTGCTTCATTTGCATTAAGTTGCATTAACAAATTTAACATCACTTCAAAATATCGCAAAAAACGGAAATTTGTAATATATCCTTGATACATACATATGTATGGATGTGTGTCAGCTTAATCTGAAAGCATTAGAGTTTTTTATGTTGCAACAGAGATAAGCATTTACGAAGGACGTACGTAGCCTATCTGTAAATTTTTGTATAGAAAAACTTATTAGAAAAATTTCGTAAGACAGAATAAATTTTCCGATATTTTTGCATTTGAAGTTGTATAAAATTCGAACACATTATTAATAAAATGTTAATGATAACACGAATTGCTTAAAGCATCTGAACAAACAAGAAACAAACTATATTAACTTTTTGCTACATGATATTAAAAGACAAACACTTTTACAAGATCTCGAAAAGTCAAATTTTCAGAGTTTTAAGTACTTTATCAATAAACGCTAATATTTTTCAATTCGTTTCTAAAAAATACTCCGCGAAAATTTAAATTACCCCATGATTGTAGTGCATCAATACGTCATATTTTCGAGAATGTCAATATTAATACTTTTTTTAATCATATTTTTTAATCCATTTATCAGCATAATTGCTTCAAAGTCAATAAGAGGTTAAAGTCATTTACCTACATTTGTTAAAAACATAAAAAATAAAAGGTCTTAGGTCGGCATAATTTTTTCAAGAAAATCAGAGGTTTTAAGTCGGCAATATTTTTTTAAGGATAAAACTTCGTAAAATGTTTATCTCGTTAAACGGTTTTCGCTAATTAACTTGAAAAGTATGCCTTAAATTGAAAATTGAAGACAATATTGTAGAGGAGAAAACAAATTGATTTCATGATCAAAAGTCACAATAACATTTGATTAAATTACACTGTTTTGAAATTTGCACATAGAAATTTTCTGATGATATCAATTAAAGATTTTAGAAGAAGAGGAAGCACATCGATTTCCGGTCCCAAAGAATTTTGCACGTTATGCTTTAATTGTTGTCATATTTCGGTCAATTATGTATGTCATTTTATTGATTTTGGGCTTAAGTCTACAAAATTTAAAAAAGAAAGATGAAGATCAAAGATTAAAGCACTTCACTAAAGAACAAGTATAAAGTGCATTGCTCTCGCTGCGTTTTCAGCTTTAAATAAAGCGTTTTACTTTCAATATAGTTACTGCTAATAAAGCACTTTACTTTTACTACACTAATTTCAAACAAAGGATTTTTTTTAGCACTCGGCATTGATAGTGGGAAGCAGTTGTGTCTTATGTTTAATGTTTAAAGAACTTCTATTTCAATGAAAACATGATTTATTGAGTTAGAATTGTGTGATCAATTGCGCCTTTGGTTGAAAATGCGGTATAAGGCATAAGTATTTAAGCATATACAATGTATTTTATACATACATTTCTTTCAGTAAATTAATAAAACCCTTATTTTGACTGGTTCAAGCGGCCACTAACTATATAGAAGTTACTAAATCAAACATTGCCACTAAATTTTATTTTAGGTCTATTCTTCAAATATTGACTTTCAAAGCCTTCCTTGACATGGCTAATTAGTTTTATTTGTAGTGCTTTTATAGCGCTTTAGACACAGTAAGAAGGAAGTGCTTGCCTGCAATGAAATTACAATGTAAAAAAAGGTTATATTCAAATCGAGAATAAAGCATATATTCTAGTCATTTGATATGTTGTGTTAAATGTTAGGCACAGATTTTGGTCTAAGTGTTAAGTAGATATATGCTGAACACACCAAAAAATCCGTGTTTAGCTATAGACATAGCTTTTCAAACATAAATAAAAATGCGCTAATGTGTTTTTTAAGTCCCGCATGGTTTTTGAGGTACCTATTTAATATTAAACTTATATGGCTGCTACTACTGATGAGTTTTACATCGCTTACAAACTTATATAGCTCAAAAACCAAACGAAATATCAGAGAATAAATTACCAATTTTTGCTTACTGAGTTCTATGAAAATCGTATTAAATTTGGCATTCCGGAAGCTAGAAAAAGTTGCAATAAAAAATTGCAATTACATTTTAGAATTTTAAAATTTTACCTGATATTTTGTGCTTTTAGCGTTCTTTGGTAAATCTCACATTCAATGCTTGCTGATTTTTCTTCGATAATAAACGATAATTCTTTTATGTAATAAAAAGAAAACACTTTGTATTTTGTCTTAACGATAAACTTTATCAAAATCAAATGATGTGTTTAGCCAGATATGGACGGTCTTAAGTGTCTGCGGATTTTCTCGTTGTATTTATTATTTAAGTGCGTATTCTTTTCATGACACAAAACAAAATCCCTTTATGTAGATTAATTGACAAATTTCATATGATTTCCAATCGAGTAGAAATTATTAACCCGCTTCAGAAGCAGGGAAAGAGTAAATTAATTAACGGCAGCGACGAAGGCGATAATGACGATGTTGACGACGAAGCTGCTGAAGACGAAGTTCAAAATTGCAGCGAATATGAAACAAAATTAACCACCGCGCAACTATCACCAACCGAATGATTGTTGACGACTGATCGCGCGAATGGTCACAATTTTTGTCTGGACACTCTGGAAGCGCAGAAGTCGTCGTTATGTCGATATGTTCTCAATAAAAACCGTATTTTGTTATTATTTTATTTTCATTCTCTTTGGTTTATTCTTATCACCAAAGTCGTACACACAAAGCACAACAGAATAATATATATTATTTTAAGTTCAGCATTTGTTGCGCAAATTTTGCTGATGAAATGAAAATTTTGCCATTTTGCGCTGTTTTTTTTTTTTTGTATTCTCTCTTTTAATTGTTGACACTCGAACAGCTGATTGAATTTGACGTATTGCAAAACTATTAAGAGTGTTATCTTTGGCCTCACCGGTATCACTATACCCTACACTAAATTATCAGTGGAGTGCGAGCATGTGTCTTTAAAAATGTTATTATATTGGTAACTGGTAGAGTTAATCTGCTGTGCTATATGTAAAGACCTCCATTACATGGTTGATTTACATAATGCCGAATTTTATATAATTATTAACCTTTAATATATATGTAAATAAAAATTTGCTTGTATAAAAAGTGCCTAATCCACAATTTTCAACCCATGTAACTTTTTCTAATTCTAAATTGTATTAACAAGTGTCGTATCAAGTTTTATTGCATTTGCTTCAAAAGTTTTCCCAATGTAGCATTTTTTGATATTTATCAGGAGCTGCACACCACATGAATTTAACAACATTGACAACATATCATAAAAATTTGATTGCTTTTGATAAGTGCTTGCTAAAATTTGAAGGTATTATCTTAAATAGCTCTCTTAGCGTAGCGCTTAAGAAATTTTCTTTTGAAGTATTTCCCTGCTCTCCTTCAGAGCTTGTCCGACACAATTCTTGTATATTTTTTTTTTATTTTATTATAGAAAAAAAGTACAATAAGATTAATATCTTTGCTGTACAATATACTTAAGGAAGGTCAATTAACATTATGGTTAAAAATAATTCTTAAATTCTAAATTAACATAAAAATAGCGAAAATAAGACAAACAAAAATGTATATAACAGATGTTTGGAAATTTAGAGAGAGAAACTAACGACGCGAAAAATGTTGAGAAACCAAATGTTTAAAGTTGTTGATGCATGCGGTACTTTTTAGAGTATTGGGTAATAAATTCCAGATTCGAATGGCGTTAATGTAGAAAAATCTGGTGGAATGTACAAATTTAGGAATAATTAAATTTTGACTTCTGCTCGATATGCTGAACCGTAATTTCTCGAAGAGATAATTAGGCATTTTTAAATAAATAATCTTTTGAAGAAACACACAATTTCTGGCCATTAGGTAGTTATCAACAGTACAACCAAGCAACCTGCAACTCCAAGATGATATGTTGTCGAATCTACGTAGACCAAACAAGAATTTGTGTGTGTAAACGCCGTGACGAGGTGCGAAATTTGTTGTATGTTGCAAATGCCAACCAAAAACCACAAAAGAGAATAGACAAGAATTTGTTTCACCGAATTTGCCTGTGTAAACGCCGAGTAAACAAAAGAGCTGAACACAGCCAAACTGAAATCTCCAATCAGTGAGTGAGTTTTTTTCAAATGTCAAAACAAACTTTTTGTAAACAAACGTGAACATGCGGAACACTATAGCAACGCATGATTTTGTTAATTTTAATAATTTGTCTTGTCCATCAAGAAGCTGATTAATTCACTTTTCACTGATTACATAAACGTCCTTCAAGAATGGATAAACCACAGATGATCGAACACATTCATCATTCGGTGAACTATACGATTTTCGACTGTAAATGGATTCCATGTTCGGCCAAATTTGTTGTGCTGGGCTCCAAAGCAAATAGCAATGGCATTTTAGAAATTTTCGAACTTAACGAGTCGAAATTGGAAAAAGTTAAGGAATTGACAAAAAAAAGTGCTTTTAAATGCGGCACCTTTGGTGCGGCGAATCTGAGGAATAGACACATGGCTATTGGTGATTTTTCCGGACGACTGCAAGTGCTGTAAGTCCTAATATTTAAAAATGTCTTTTTTTTTTGTTAAGAGAAAATATTTTAATTTTCCTTTAGTGACTTAGAGCGTCCAGACATTCCAGTGTATAATGTGCAAGCACATTCAACCATTATAAATGCGATCGATGCAATGGGCGGAAAACAGATTGATTGTGGCGCCCCCGAAATAGTCACTGGCAGCCGTGATGGTGCAGTTAAAGTGTGGGATATTCGACAAGGAAATACCCCAGTAGTGGATATGACTCCAGAACCTGGTGAGGGTATGGCTAAGCCGACACGAGATTGCTGGGCAGTAGCTTTCGGCGATAGCTATAACAATGAGGAACGTATTGTAGCTGCAGGTTATGATAATGGAGATCTTAAGTTGTTTGACCTACGAAAATTGGCTGTGCGGTGGGAAACAACTTTAAAAAATGGTATATGTTGCATTGAGTTTGATCGCAAGGACATTCCTATGAATAAGATGGGTGTTACTACGCTAGAAGGTGGCTTACATATATATGATATGCGCACACAACATCCTACTAAAGGATTTAGCTTTGTGGAAGAGCGCAATGCAGGTCGTTCGGTAGGAACAAATGGTGTTATTAGTGGTCCCAAAGCAACAGTTTGGACTGTGCGACACTTACCACAAAATCGTGATCTCTTTGTTACATCTGGTGGTACAGGATCACTGCGCTTATGGCAATATGAATATCCCGAAAAACGAACTAAAGATGCAGGTGATGAACATGATATGGGTGTAGCTGGAACTCTCAATATGCTGCATGCCTCAACAGTCTCGTCGCAACCGGTTCACTGTTACGACTGGCATCCAGATAAGTTAGGATTAGCTGTATGCGGTGCATTTGATCAAACTGTTAGAGTTTTGGTTACAACTAAACTTAATTGCTATTAGTCTTTGTTGCAATTGATATCATAAAGAAACAAAATAAAATAATCTAACAATATTAATGTGGTTTTAATTAAATTTAAACGGTATGTCATTTTCGATTTTCAAATTATCGTATTTTAATCAAACAAGATCGTTCATTAAATTATATGGCCATAAATGGGGGTCATATTCCCTTTTCAAAAAGTTAAAATTCATAAACAGTGGGTATGTCTACGATAACTTTTCTAATAAGCATATATTGAGTTCATGACCTTTGTGCACCGCTGCACGGCCACGAGGCAGTTAGATATATTTTTATATAACCAACATTTTTATAAGCAAAAAAGGAAAGCTCTTAAATATGTTTAATACATATATAATTGGTTCGACAGCAAAATGCACTTTATTTACAACTCACAAATTTTATAATTTTTTTTTCGATCAACTAGTACACATTCTCTGTTTCAGTTCTTCTGTTATTTTATCCAACAGCGGCTTAACCTCGGACAACACCTTTTCATTTTCTTCCCACTTTCCTATTTCTTTTTCTACGGCACGAACACAAGCCTGTGCAGATAAACGTGCTGAACTTAGCTGTGATGTAATGCTTGATTTTTCATTTTCTTCATGATTTGTTACAGCTTCCAATGAATATACACATAACTTATAACTGATTTCTAATGCCTTAAGCGATGTGTCCTGTTTTGTGGCCCAAGATAAATCTTTGTTTGTGTAAGCGCGATAAGCTTTTACCAGTTTTTGTGCCTTATTCAATGGTGTTGATGCAATTAGCACTGCTAGTTCCCATAATTTTGGTTCATTGCCATATTTAACACATTGATGACCAAGTAGTTTTTTAGCTTTTTTAAGCAAACGTTCGGTTGTCTGACCATTGGCATCCGGTGTACCATTAGCGATGGCTGTAATTGTGATGCATAGAACTTCTAGATCAATATAGCGATCTTTTAACTCGCATAAATGATTGTAAGCGTTCATTGCATCCTCAAAATGGCCAGTGTCCACAGAAACGATCATGAAGTTTTCCCAAACCTAAAACGATAGTTTAAGTTTTTAAAGCATTTTAATTTTAATAGTTTGCACACAAGGTAAGTGAACTTCTATGGATTGTTGTAATGGTTTATATATAGGTCAGTTTCATTTTTTATAGGTTGATGTATTATATAAGATAAGGATGTTTTTATTTAAATATTTGTAGAATTAAATATAGCAGCGTCTTATTCGCCATCCACTACTAGCTATCTATAGCTAGCAACGATAGTTGAATGGGAAAGCAAAAACTAAATTGCAATACTATACGAGTAAAATTATTGTAGCCATGTATATATAAATAGCAAGTGCTACCCAGCAATTTGTATTTTGCATTTTGAAATGATAAGAAAAGGACCTATTTCGCGGAAAAACAATTGTTCAAAATGTCAGGCGGCAAAAATCAATTTGAAGTAAAAAAATGTATTTAGAAAGAACACCGAATACTCGTACAGTATATCAAATATATTATTTTTTTATGTTTACCTTGTATTTCGCGTTTTGACATATCGTCTTTAATATAACTGTTCAACCTAAATTAGAGCGTTGGACGTTAACTTTGCCACGCAACGCTTTTGAGTTGAGCGCTAAACCTAAATAAGAGCGTAGCGCCAAATGTCATGTGGAGTTTATTTTACTTTTTAGGTTTAACAGTGAGAACTGCTTTTTCAAGCATAGAGAATAAAAATTTTAATATTTATATTGTCATAATAATTTGTGCATTATTTGCAGATCTAATTTTCTTTCTGACGGATCTGTCCTATAAAACAAACGCGACTAAGCGTTAATTGCGTTTTCAGCTTACCTTCCAATTGGTGTAGTTGCACTTAAGAGACTCGCTTAACACTTTGTGAGCGCGTTTTTTATCACCCAATTTTATTAACGCCTTAGCCAAATTATTCCAAGATTCAAAACCTAAGGGTTCTAAATGCGTGTAAGTGATATATGCATGCACTGCCAATTCCCAACGCTCTAATGTAATAGCTGAATACCCCAAACGCAACCAAATGTTTTCTTGTAATGGGTTTATCTTCACTGACATTTCTAAATGTGAAATTGCTGAATCGTATTCCTTACGACGAAAATAATAATTTCCCCAATGAGCCTGTGCTTTACCACTTTTATGCTTGGAAAACTCCCAAGCCGTCTCATAACATTTAGGATCATCTGTAGCATCGCCCAATAGACAATGTAATAGCGCCGTAGGCTTTTTCTCTAACTCTTGAAGTATGATTTCTGCAGCTTTGTGACGTAGTTCAAGACGCGTATAGCAATCGATGACCATTTCCCATGCTTGTATTTCTAAATAAATATCCAAAGCACTCTTTATCATGCCAAGTGACAGTAACAATTCACAAAGTTGCATTTGCACCTGCCATTTGGGTTGGATATGAGCAGCAAAACCATAAGAAAGGCGTTCTTTTAGTGTATATTTTGATTCACTTAGCAATTTTACAGCCTCTTCACACTGTTTCCAACTACGTTCTACTGTACGTCGTTGATTAGATTCCTGTACACAATTTAGTAGAAGTGCAGATTGACGTATTTGCAATGGTCCATGTTCTTGATACAACAAAGTTTGTGTATAGGGTTCTAGCTCTTCGTCGGCAAGCCTATCTTTTGGCTGTGAACGTTTTATTAGCTTACTGAGAATTAAGAAAAAAATTATTTTACTGTTTGGCACAAATATATTCAACATACACTTTAGCTAGAACCAAAGCTTGTAGCACGCTAGGTAATGACATCACTTGGTTATCTTTAGGATCAATAAATCGTATGCGTTCCAGTCTCGTATCGTCCTCATGTAATAAAAGTTTTGGAATGTCAGTTGTGCCATTGGTGATTGTAGCTGAAGGCAAATCATTGGGTACATGCTGTTTTACTTGAAGACACAATTGAGGCAATGGATTCTGTTGGTATTTTGTGCGTACGCCAAGTAAACCTTTCAAAGATAAACAAAGAAATTTATATTGTACTCCAATCAATATACGACTCTGTTACCTTCAACATTGAGGGAAACATTTAAATGTTTGCACAGTTCCGTCAGCAGTTTGTCCGATTTTTGTGTGCGGTGGAAAATTAAATAGCCATTTGCCAACTCTAAGTATAACAAGGCTTCATATTCTTTATCCGCGATGCTGTCTATATGCTGCAGTAGCCACGTCGTTTCAACTTTCAATTGTTCATACAGATCATTTGTCAATTCGTCAATGACATTCTGGTGCACACAAATGAGGCGATGCTGCCACCAGTGAAGTACCTATTATATAAAAATGATTAACGATTTTTTCCAAATTATTTTAAAAAACCACAACAAATGCACAATTACAATGCAATACCTAATAGATAATAAACTTATAGAAAACAAGCAACACATTCTATCATAGACAAAGGCATTCCAGAAAAGGTTGGCAAAATTATAAAAAATTTCGAACGTTTAGCATAGAGCAACGGCAAGCGCACCTTCAATGTTTTTACTCACCCATGAATCGGGCCAGAACTTTAATAATTCACCGACTATATCTTTAGCAATAACGATCAGTTCACCCAGCTGTACATTTGGGTTAATTTCTTCCCCATTTTCCTCTAAACGATGTGCTGCATCAAATATAATTGGTATCTTCTTTGACACCGCTAACCGCATAGACTCTAAATGGCTGAAGGGGCCCGTAAAGTTGGTCTGTATGAAAATCAAAGTCAATTCAATAGCTTGGCATAGTAACTCGATTGCCTTCGACTCATCAATCTGAGTAGGTAAGCCATTGTTATAGTTTTCTATGATGTGTTCGAGCTGTTCGACAGACCATTCACACCGCCAGAGTCGTTGTAGTGTATCACATTGCAGATCTATGAATTTTTAAATTAAAAATAGAGTTGGATTGCTTTTTTTTATAACTTACCATGAACATTTGCATTATTAAAATTACACAAAAATAATGTATTAAAAGGTTCTTTTAACATCTTTTCATAACTTTTCAATAGAACTCTGTTAGAAATGCGGTTTTATGTTTTGTTTTTATTTTATTGGTTATATTTTTCAAAAATGTCAAAGAACATGGAAGATAAATAAGAGTGATTCAATTATGTGAATACATGATTGTACAACGCGTTGTACAATCGGTTGTGCTCTTTTGTACAACTGCTGCGATTTCTAATACAATTTTTTGCCCAACTGAAATGAAATCGAGCCTCTTTGCATTATCGCTTTCAGTCATATCCACTCTTCGTCACAATCCACACTCATCATACTAAACTAAAAAGTACCAAAATTGTACCAACTTACATACAAATGCTGCGACTAGTCATGCGATTCGTCAAAATATTAAAAATTTTTGATTTTTCTTGCGACCGCTGGTACAACGTGTTGTCCAAACATTCTAACGTTACAATCTTTTGTACAATTCAAATATGAGAGATCGCAAAAAAAGTGTAGAATATTCCAAAATTTTGTGAACAAATATTATAGCTTATAAAATTATCTTTCATGTGACATCTATATTTTAGAAATCCATTCAGGCGTTTCCCACTTATAATGATTTTTTCTAAAATATTTTGCATTTTGAAACGCTTAGGGTGTACCTTCGCAACCGTATTTCGCCCAAAGTGGCTGCCAGCTCTTAGACTATAGTGCCAATCACAATGAGAGCGAGGCGACGGGACGAGAGCGAGACGAGCTGTCAAAAATATATCAAACACATGCTGTCTAATGTATCTTCGCACAATGAAACGCTCCACGACGAAATGACGCGACGTCAAAGATCCGAATTGTTGAATTTTTCACGCGACGAGAGTTTTGACATAAATGGCTGTTTGACGATTTCTTTATTTAAGTTCTAGTGAAATTTATTTTTCGTGTTTGCATTGAAATTGAGTTTATTTTATTTAGCGCAAAGAATGAATTTAGTTTTCTAAAAAAATTTTGTCTTGCAAAATGAAATTCATATAAATAATTGAATCACGTCCCGTCGCTATTGTGTTTATTTAAATGACGACGAGTAGATTTGGCATTTTTAACGATACTCGTCACACGCTCGTCCCGTCGGCTCGTCATTGGGGCTTATTACCACTTTGTGAAATATGTAATAGAATTTATTACACTCAAAGTTATAGACATTACAAATGATCGATATCGACGATTACAAATTTGACAGTTTGCTCCATCCTTAGGATTGAAATCAATTTTTACCATTCACCGGCTTTCTTTCAAAGAATCGAGAAAAATTGTAAAAATTGAAAAAATGACTGCTTTTGAAGGTAAGTTTTCTAAATAGAATATATTTCCTATGACATAAATTTTTTTTAGAGTTTGGTGTGCTACCAGAAATAGCAAAGGCTATCGACGATATGGAATGGAAGTGAGTTTAGTGCTTCGAAATCGAACTTTAATTTCATTAGTATTACATTATTTTCTCTATTAGTTTGCCAACGGATGTGCAGGCGGAGGCTATACCACTTATTTTGGGTGGTGGTGATGTTCTTATGGCAGCTGAAACCGGTTCTGGCAAAACAGGCGCCTTCTGTTTGCCAATTCTACAAATTGTATGGGAGACACTACGCGATTTAGAAGAAGGCAAATTAAGCGGTAGCGGTGGCAGCGCCGGTTTAGTAGCACCTTGGACAATGTCATTTTTCGATCGTGGAAATGCTTTGGCCGTTACACCTGACGGGTTGCGCTGCCAGTCACGTGAATTTAAGGAATGGCATGGCTGTCGCGCTACAACTGGTGTCAAAGGCAAAGGAAAGTTCTATTATGAGGCAACTGTAACAGATGAAGGCTTGTGTCGTGTCGGATGGTCGACGACACAAGCGAATTTGGACTTGGGAACATGTCGTTTTGGTTTTGGATTTGGTGGTACTGGTAAAAAGTCAAATAACCGTCAATTCGATGACTTCGGTGAAGCATTTGGAAAAAGTGATGTTATTGGTTGCATGCTAGACTTAGAACGTATGGAAATATTATATTCCAAAAATGGTCAAAGTCTGGGTGTAGCTTTTCGTATTCCTGATAATTTGCGCAATGAGACATTTTATCCAGCCGTTGTGCTTAAAAACGCAGAAATGCTATTTAATTTCGGCAAATGCGATTTCAAATATCTTCCAAAAGATTATATTGCTTTATGTAATGCTGGTGCTCAGTCTTTTAAAGCTAATCCTCTTGCGAGTCCAAATTCAAATGCAGGTTCTAACAAGCCATTACCAAACGCTCCACAGGCCATTATCATTGAGCCAAGTCGTGAACTGGCCGAGCAGACATACAATCAAATTGAAAAATTTAGGGTACACCTCAGTAACCCGGACGTACGCTCACTGTTGCTTATTGGTGGTGTCAAATTAGAACAGCAGAAAAGTGAATTGCAAAAAGGAATACATATTGTAGTTGGCACTCCGGGTCGTTTAGAGGAGATGATTAGTAGTGGTTTTGTGCAGCTTACTCATTGCAGGTAAAGCTTAATTTTTTTTATTTTGAGCTATAATAATAAATATTACTTCAAATTTTCTTTTTTTATTTCAAGATTCTTTGTTTTGGACGAAGCCGATGCATTGCTGAAACAGGGTTATACTGATCTAATTGATCGTTTGCATAAACAAATTCCCAAAATAACCTCTGATGGACGACGATTACAAATGGTTGTCTGCTCTGCTACGCTACACGCATTTGAAGTCAAAAAAATGGCCGATCGTTTAATGCACTTTCCCACATGGGTTGATCTCAAAGGTGAGGATGCTGTGCCAGAGACTGTACATCACGTTGTATGTATGGTCGATCCCCAAAAGGACACGTCTTGGCATAATTTGCGCAATCATTGTCGTACTGACGGTGTGCATGCACGTGATAATGTACTACCACAGAATCAAACGCCGGAGACTTTTTCAGAAGCCGTCAAACGCTTAAAAGGCGAATATTGCATTACTGCAATAGATCATCATAAGATGGATCGTGCTATAATATTTTGCCGTACAAAGGTGGATTGCGATAACTTGGAGCACTACTTACGTCAACGTGGTAAAGATCGTTATTCATGTGTTTGTTTACATGGTGATCGTAAGCCAGCCGAGAGAAAACAAAATTTAGAGTTGTTTAAAGCTGCAAAAGTTAAATTTTTAATTTGTACTGATGTGGCTGCCCGTGGTTTGGATATAACTGGTTTACCATTTAGTAAGTGTAGCTTTCTGATGTGAATTATCTTTGCGAATAGTATAAATTTTCTCTATTTTGTTCTTAGTGATTAATATAACTTTACCTGATGAAAAATCAAATTATGTTCATCGTATTGGTCGTGTGGGACGTGCCGAAAGAATGGGTTTAGCCATAAGTTTAGTGTCTACGGTTCCAGAAAAGGTATTTTGTACACATAAACTAAAATAAAATGAAGATAATGACTTCATATATTTTCCTGCGTTGGATGGTATAGCCTTATTATACAAGAACTCCAAGAACTCGCTAAAAAGTAGTATACAACCGACTGTTTTGTTTATCCTATATATTAGCCTTCAAATTAAACTGATATTTTATTGGAATGAAAAAAAAAAACTAAATTTGTGTGGGAGGTGCCACGTCTGGCTATGTCATCCGACAAATTCCACTAAATGTTTGTTACACGTAATTAATGCAGTTACACCCAGTTTGAAGTAACGCATATTTTTTTTCTAGGTATAGGAGGTGCGATGCCCAATGCCGCAATTTCATTTACTTATTACTCAGTGAAACTTTTTATAACAACCATCTCCATTTCATAATGAATGCACACTTTGTTCATAGAATATAAAATTTAAGGCTTTTATGGGAGAGGGTAACGCCCTCTGTCACGCTCACATTTGCTTCTGAAATACTTTATAGCAAGTAAATCGACTTGGTTGCCTAGTTGAAAACAAGGAATTACCGGTAAAACGTAGAATTTGTGTTATTTATTTTGGGTCAATTCTTAATTTGTGGAATAAAAATAGATTTTTGACCAGTGGATTTAAGTTTCAATTTATTAATAAACTTTGCCCTAACGTTTCGTCACTTTTTTTGGCGACATCTTCAGAGGGTACATTTATCTTAAAAACACAAAGAAAATATTTTTTAAATTACAATTGCACTAAGTTTTGATTTAACACTTACATTTAAAAAAATTTAATCATTGAAAATTATTTTATTTTTACTTATTTAAAAACGTGACGAAACGTCAGGGAAAAGTTTATTAATAAATATTTTAATTGAAACTTAAATCCACTCTGGTCAAAAACCTCCTATTTTTATTCAAGTAGAATTTGTTTTGGGAAAAAGTTAACAAAATTTAATATTTTTTGTCGGTACAAAACTTTAGGACATTTTATTAAAATAGTTAATATAAAAAACTTGATGACCTTTTTTTTTGGTCGTTAAAATTTAAGTACATATAACAAAAATCCTTAACGGCTTTTTCTGACATATTAAAATTCCAACAACTCACTTAAAATAACGTTCATATCTTCTTGCGTATACGCGCTGCGAATAATTGCGTTAACCACCTGATTTTTATATGATAAAAGCTTATGCAAACTTATATCACCATTCCCTAATTTAAATATAGTCGAACCTCGATTATACGGGATGGTCGGGACCGGAAGCATTTCGGATAATTGATTTTTCGGGTTATTGAGGTATTTGTATAGGTTTTTAGAGGAATTTTTGTTTTATTGATTGATTGTTTGTCTTTTAACCGCTTTTAATGATCACAATGCCATTATAAAATCAAACACCAATAATCCGCACTGCTCAAGTTTCAAACACCAGAGAAAGAGTATGCTACAAAAAAATGTTTAATGTAATGTTATCGATCGAGATAGTTAAAACAATTTTTTTTTCTTCTTCCGGATAGTTGATACTCGGGGGTAATCGAATCACGGATAATCAAGGATCGATTGTATAACTCTTTAGGTTTTTTATTTGAATGGGAGGTACCATGCCTTCTTGTGGAGAGATATCTGGTTCAAAGATACGTCAGTTTGATACTTTATAATAAGAAATATATCCAAGTAAATGTTACCAAACTTGGTTGGGGAATGTTTGGAAATGCATATGTATACATAAGTGTTGGATAAATGGACATACAAGCAGAAATATGATAAGGCTATAAAAACCAACATTTTACTTAATTATTACCACCCGAGCAGAGCCGGAACGGGGTGCTAGTTTAATATAAAACTGCTCAAATCCTAACCTAAAGGTGTTTTTTTTAGGTGTGGTATCATGGAGATTGGTGTCCCTCACGTGGCCGTAATTGTAATAATACAAATTTAACTGATAATCGAGGATGCTGTATTTGGTACAATGAGCCAAATGTAAGGTTTCAACTTAAAATAATAATTAAATAGGAAACGTAGATCTTGAAAAAAATAATAAATATTTTATTTTCTAGCTCCTTGCTGAAGTCGAAGACCACTTAAACATAACTATTCAACAAGTAGACAAAAAGTTAGAAATTCCCGTCAATGAGTTCGATGGCAAAGTAGTTTATGGCCAAAAAAATCTTAACACCGGCACAGGATATAAGGATCATGTCAATCAATTGGTTCCTGTTGTTAAGAAACTAACGGATTTGGAACTTCAATCGCAATCTTTATTCTTAAAACGCTTAAAAGTCTAAACATATTTGTACATTTGAAATTATATTTACATAAATAGAAACCATTAAATACATGATAATACTTTTAGTATTCGCGAAAAATTTTAAATGTACATTTGTCCATTTGGTTTTGTTTTAAAATGCATTTTGTTTCCATTTAGTTTTCGTTGCTTTTTGATACAGTTCATTTAATGTAGCTACAAACTTTTTTTTTTTTATTATACTGCATCTGATTTGTTATCAACAATGTTATCTTCGTCCTCCTCATCAAAATTACTTTGTTGTAGATTTAGTAATTGTTGAATCAATTGGTTACCAAATGATTGAATATAACTGGGGCTAATCTTATCCAACAATGCGTATGGTGTTTCAACATATTCCTCTTCCTCGTCAGGTCTCTCCAGATCGTCGATTTTATCATATTCATTACCAACAATACGAAAGCCTCTGCTAGAAACATTTACACAATACTCATTTCCTTCGATGGTACGCAGATTTATGTAAACGTTGCTTTCATTACTGGGTAGTACTTTGGAGGTTTCTATTGCGGCGACGTGTGTTTTGACGTCATTTATAATGGCGGTGGCTTCCTCTTCCCAGTTGATGATTTTTTCTTCATCGTCAACTTTTGTCATTTTTTAAGTTTACGCGTTTGATGATTTATTTATGAATTACTGCAGTTTATTATTCTCAATAATGTTTAACAATTTTTAAAATTACTTTTTTAGCTCAATTAATCATAAGTGCGCTTCGCAATCACTCGCATTTCTATATATATATTTTTTTGTTTTATTATTTCATACAATTTGATTGGCAGTAAATGACCATTCCTGTCATATTTCGACAGTTCGCAAGGACTATCATGCAATTGTTTTGTTCGAACAGCTGATTTTGGAAGGTAAGGTAGGACAAAATATAAAGAGGTGGAGTCTTGGTAAAAGATGTTCTTCTTCTTTCTGCAAAGTTCTGTTTTACCTGTCAAAACATCTTGGATAACGCACCAAGAAAAAATTTTTGTGTATATAAATTCCAAATTCTAGACTAATGACAAAGCGCACGCACTTTGTCAGAAATTCGGTTGCTTTTGTTGAGTTTATTATTGACAACGATTGTAACTTTTCACTATTGTATATACCCGTCAATATTATAGCACACTTGAGAAGCTAAACACAACAGGGACGTGCTAAATAAGTGTCAAATCGTGGTATAAAAAGACACGATGAACTGATTTACTGCGCATTCCACGCAAAACTTAGAACAAAATTGATAGAATATAGAATATAGAGTTGTCAGCAACAAAATTTGTTACTAACAGAACTGAATGAAAAAAGTTCGATGATTCGTGATCGTTATGGCTATCGATAGCCTTTCACCTCTAATAATACGATGGTGGACCGCCGATATAAAACAATTATAAAAGAATCCTTTGAAGTACTTTTTAATGAAGCCAATGACCTTTGTATTGGATGTAGTGTACCTGAATTGACAGAAATACCAAGTGCGATTGAGTTTGCACGTGAATCCTATTCGAAAAATTTACCTGTGGTAATACGCGGTGCAGCACAAAATTGGCCAGCATTACGAAAATGGACACCAGAATACTTACGAAATGTACTTAAAGAAAGAAAGGTAGATGTGGCTGTAACACCAAATGGCTATGCAGATGGCCTGGCGATACAAGGAGGCAAGGAATATTTTGTGCTGCCATTGGAAACAAAAATGACAATACATGAGTTTCTTGAGAAGCTTGACGATCCATCTGGTGCAGTGTATTACATACAAAAACAGAATTCTAATTTATCTAAAGATTTACCAGAGTTGGCGCAAGACATTGATGAGAGTATTTTGGAGTTTGCACAGCAATCTTTCAACAAACCGCCGGATGCCATAAATTTTTGGATGGGTGATGAACGCGCTGTCACTTCAATGCATAAGGATCCCTATGATAATTTGTATTGTGTAGTTACTGGATACAAAGATTTTATTTTGATACCGCCATATCAAATGCCATTTATACCGAAGAAACGTTTTCCCACAGGTGTGTATAAGCAAAATGAAGCGGGTGAGTACATTATTGACCCATTGATGGATGAACTAAAAAATTTCGCTTTGCCAATGGAGACGGAATGGATTTGTATTGATCCAGTTTCTCCTGATTATGGAACCTATCCAGAATATTCTAAAGTAAATGCTTTGCGTGTGCGTGTCAATGCGGGAGATTTGTTGTTTTTACCCAATTTCTGGTTTCATCATGTGCGTCAGAGTCAAGGCTGCATTGCTGTTAATTTTTGGTATGATATGGAATTTGATAGTCGGTACTGCTATTTTCGTATGTTAGAAAAACTTATGGAGGTTTATGAAACATGATATTTTTATGTAAATTAATTTTTAAAAAATATATGTGCCTATTATATAAGACGATTAAAATCCTTATATGTTCAGTTTAATATTGTTTAGAGCTCTTGCAGACAGCACCTGTTACCCCTACCGGTGAAGATGAATTAGTGATCTAACAAAACATAGTCAAGGCTGAGAAACGGACCACTTACTTTCGATTGCTTACAACGTTAAAAAAGGGTCCTGAAATTATATTAAGGAATGGTTTTACCTCTTCAGCAACTGCCACTAAAATGATGGGCCGATAGCAGGAATAATGGTATCATTTTGAGCTATAATAAAAGATTTAGCCATTACATTTTTCTATGCTTTAGAATATATTTCCATATCGGTCTTCACAATTGCGAGTCTTTATTGTCAATTTAAGTTTTTTTTAATATCCGTTACAGAAAAATGAGGCTGCTTTGACTCAGCAGCGGAAAATATATGAATACAACTTGATTAAGTTCGGAAAATAAAAAAGCTTTTAGGTCTATTCAGCAAATACCTTTTTTCGATCAATCGAATCTATTAAGTACCGATTTATAACATATTTGTCCACGAATATGTAAAATAAAAATTAAAAAAAAAACATTTTCCTTTTAATTTTTAAACATAGCTACAATTTTTAAATACACGTACATTGAACATAGTATTCAAGTGGCTTTGAAATATAACAATTTTGGACTTTTGTCGAGCCAGATTTTGAATTGGAATCTCTGTCAAGCTAACTTATTATAGCATAGTATATGTACATACATTAATATATTCATAGTACTTACATATTATAGTAGTCTCTGTATGTATATATGAAATTATTTTATAAAATTTTGCTTGTGTCACCTATGCAATTTAAGCTGTTTTAAAAACCTTTGAAAATGGTCAAAATTGATAGAGGGATTAATTTATTTTATCATATACATATAGACCTCTGAAGCATTTTTTTTTAAATTTGAAACTAGAGTAATTGATTTATTCACAAATTAAAATCTGTATATAGACATCATTTCTTATTTTTACTCGATTTGTGCTTTTCTCTATCTTTTTTTACCTTTTTCTTTTTCGATTTTTTGCTCTTTTTAACGAAGCTCTTTTTACTTTTCCTTGATTTTTTGCTTTTCTTTTGTTTTTTCTTCGAAGTACTACTGCTACTACTACTATCATCTCTGTTGACCATCCTGCTTTCTTGTCCTTTTTCTACCCATTGTTCTTCTATTTCCACACCTTTATATAATATACGTTTTTCAGCGGATTGGGTTACTTTATCGGGTATATCCATAAGGGTTTTTTCCGACGATTGTGTTTGTAATAAGCTAGCCGGAATCACTGGTCCATAGACAGGCTCACAAAAAGAGTCTTTGATACCGTCAACAAATAAATCCCTGCCATCATCATGCCGTTGCTCTTTAGATATAAATTTAATTTTTGGTGGTGGTTCGTAGTCTTCTGCAGAATTTTCTCTTGCAATACTTTTAACTTCTTCAACTTCATTTGTATTTGCGTTAAACAAAGCAGCGAAAATACCACGAGGTGGTGATGTATTTCGCAATAAATTTAGTGAAGCTGCGGAAGCAGCAGTTTTATTCATTAACAGTTCCTCCATAGCTTGCTTCTCCCTTTCAGCTTTTTTTAAATTAGCTGACTCTTCGACTAGAAGTTTATCATCATCATTGTCGTCATCACTGTCTGCAAATATGGATTTGAAAATATCGCGTTTTTCTTCAATGGGCAAGTCACGAGATTCCACAACGCGTTTTTCTAATTCCGTTTTAGGGACATATGCTAAGCGGCGTAATGCATCATTTAATGTGCTCGACTCTACAACTTCTTTATTAACGTCAATAAGTTCTTCTGTTGTTAATACTGCTGATGTGCTGGGTTCATTGATTTCAACGCTATTCTTTGTATTGGCAATATTTTGGTTTTTGGATTCTATGGCATTTCTAATTATTTCCTTTGCATTATCTATGTGCTTTGGTATTATAACAGGTGTGATAAAAGTAGACTTTGTATTAACAGAGCCTTCAAGGTAATCGAAAACGGACAGTTTTGCATTTTTCGGCTTTGGTTGCTTTTCATCGGAGCCGCCAGTTCCACCGAAAGGATCTGCAATATTGTAACGTTTGCATAGAAGTGATGCTGGTTTCCATACTGTTTTAGTTCTTACAACAGTTACAGCACCACGTTCTTCTATCTTTTTGGTTTCTTTTGCAATTGATTCTGCTTCAACTGTTGTCTCCGAAACAAATCTTGAAAGATATCAAAAACATTAAAACATTGGTCAGCGCCGAAATATAATAATTTTAGCATATTATGTAAAAATATTACTGGTCTATAATCCTGATAGCGGAATTGTGTGTCGTCTAAGGGATTGTTCATTAGCCACGAGGTTCAATTAAACCGTGTCAATTACCGATTAATTAACCGTTGTCAAAACTCTGACGCGTAGGCGAAAATCTGATTGCAGATTCTAGCTCAACGACCTCAAATTACTCTGTATTCACATTTGTCGATTTTCCTCGAATTTGACTGTACATAGTGTTATTATTAATTACAATGAAACGTAATTTATCGAGCGAAGTTTTTAGTGATATTAAAATTGGTCAATGTTTTTTCTTAAACAAACATGACAAGAAAATTGATGGTTCAATTTAACCTGGCAATTGGTGACATATGTTTCTACTTCTACATGATATGTAGGTACATATACATATTTAAATAGAGTTTTTCAATAGGGACGGGTAGATGAACATTTAAAATTGAATGAATTAAGTTATGAGATATCAACGAAGTTTTTGTTTTATTTGAAGGTTTTATTCGAGAGCTCAAATTTATTATTACTCTGGGGTGATCTATTATCAACTAAAATTTTGATTTGTAACATTTCAGGGGTTAAACCTTTGACACATGGAGTTCTAGCTGTAAGAAAGTATTGTAATTCTGGCGTAACAATAAACCTGATAATGTTTTGAATGGAAACTTTAGCTAGCATTTTGCTTTCGTGACAGTCATCTCACTTACATCGCCCATCTGGCTTTTACGTACTACAAATTACACTTTTAAGGTGGGCATAAAATATGTTTTCTCTTTAAAATATTTAGATGCTAGTTAAATACCTGTTTGCCATAAGGCCTTCCAGCGGCTTATACAACTTTTTCGCCTGTATGAATTCTTTTTTCTCCATTTCACGATCCCAATCAGAAAGATGTAAAGGCTGTATAGAGTTAAGATATTCAGTAATATCCTGTTCAGTATTAGCATTCGAAGCAATAAAATCATCATAACGCTTTTGCTTTGCTTCGTCATAAACAAAAGGTTGAAATGGACCACCTTACAAAATTTGTTAATATTTTCATGTAGAGTAGGTTTTACATAACTACTTTTAAAACAGATAATTACCTTTTGTGTCAACATGCTGTGATGATTTTGCATGATCCTCAATGTTTTGTTCTGAGCCATCCATTGCAATAATGCCACCACGTATAAATCCACTGATTTTTGCTGAAATACATTCTAACAGGGCCTTTGATTTCTCTTCTCTTTTCGTATACTTTTCTTTGATTTTCTCAAAATTTAATTTATCTTGGTCAGGGGTTGTATTGGTTTCTGTTGCTTCCAAAATCTTACTACGTTCTTTTGGCGTAAGTGCCGCTTTTGATAGTTGTTGACGTCGCTTTTCGAATGCACGTAATTGTTGTTCATCCAGTGGCGAAAAACGAGACTTACGCTCAGTCCAATTACGTGGTTTCCAATTCTTTGGCAATTCAACATCATAAATTTGTTCAACATTCATAGCTTTTTTCGTTTCTGCAATAAATCCCTCAAGTATAAAACTATCTTGAATAGATTCTCGAGTTTTTGCCTTTCGCTTGCTTTTTTTGTTGCTTTTGTCGTCCAACGAGAAATCATACTTAGACATATCTTCGTGTTGATATATGTCATCATCTTCTTCCTCTAAGGCACCTACACCAAACGCCTGACCAGTAATCGACAGTTTTTTATTATCTTTTCCCATAATTTCCAATGGACCAAAAAGATTAATGTGTTGCGCAGGTATCGCTTTGCCGTCGGAGAGTATTGACTCGCGACTTAGTCCAGAATAACCCAAACCAAAATAATTATCTTTAGGCTCATATAAATAGGAGTCATATGTATCATAATCATCTGGTGCAAAAGTAATTTCTTCGTCAATTTCATCGTCAGTGGATCCTAGCTCGTTATTTTCATTTTCATTATCATCTGTTTTACTCGACGTTGTACATCCATAACGTTGAAGCACATATTTTTCTCTTTTATTGTATGCAGCCGCCTGTTTTTTATCTTTTTTTGTTTGCCTTGGTCCAATGCCTTGGCCCGGTCTCCATCCCATACTTTTCAAAATTTTTACACCTACTGTCGTTTTTATTGGCTGGAAAATATTATTCAGCACATCACTAGTCTCACCACCAAAGCTACTGGGAAGCTGCAGTTTACGTTTCCGACTTGCATTGTTTGTAGCTGCATTAGCACCTCCATATTCTTCACGCACTTGCAATCGTTGTGGTGCTATACCGAATTCGCCCAAGTCTTCATCATCCATGAAGTCTGCAGGATTTTGCTGCAGTCGAATGGCCTTTTCAGCGCGTGAGCTCTTAAAGCTTTGTGGCGTCCAACCTTCCTGTGAGCCAACAGTATTCCAGTAACCAGCACTGAATCCACCAGTGAAGGCTCCATGAAACCGTCGCTTTCCGTTCTCATCGGTTACTATTTGATCCTCTACTCTTGTGGGTTTCTCCTTAAAAAGTGTATCTGCGAGCAAAGGTGGATATTAAATGCAATTCGCAAAAAAAATATTTATAATCTACCTTCGTCTAAAGCCGGTAGTGCAGTTCCATATGGATGAAGTGATTCACATTTCTCCATTATTACTTATTTAATTTTTTTTATTGAAATAATATGAAAGAAAGAATACGTATTTCGAGTGTGCAAAATTTGATTCTTTTGCGAATAGGGCTGTTCACATGAACACTCATGTTGTACAGCCTGGCTTGGCAGCATGTGTGACTAAACTATGCATAGGCTAGCTTAACCTACTGTCACATATGAACTAAAAGCCTATCAGATGCTTAAAGGGTCAACTAATCCATGCATACGCTAGCCTGCTGTCAAATTCGAACGAAAAGTCTGTCAAATACTTAAGAATCTCAGAGTAGACTTTAGTGGCTATGTTTCAGAATAACACAGAAGTATATACAATGAGCCTCAGCATCAACGCTCGTTGAAAAAACGTGCGTTCCAACGCGTTGGTTTGTAAACGCTGGAGTTATTCTAAAACGCGCGTTGGTTTTCCGTGGTTTCAGCTGTAATTTGGTTGTTGTAAATAATTATTGATGCATGCATGCCGACATCGTTGAATATATATTGTATGCACCAAACATTTCTTATTTTATGATTTTGCTTTATGTATCTAAGCACGAGGTAAGAAAATTTAGTAGCCTTAACCGCGTTCATTTTCGCTCTGCTACGTTTAACTAACGCTCAATGAAAGAAACAACCTCTTGATACTCATGTTGGACAGATTTTAAAATATTTTCATTTCTCTGCTGGCTTCAACAACAACAATAAATTTTTCATTTCAAATAAAATTTCATAGAGTGAACATCGATGGGTTACGTGAATAATAAAAAGTTTTGGCAAGATTAAGGTTTTTTTAGGGACACATCCTCGTTGTAGGGAGTTGAAAACAATTTTTTTTATTATTACACCTCCGAAAAATAAAAAACAAAGAATAGAAGTGAGTAATGCGAGAGATGTGTACACTTCGAAATCTTTCTGCAATTGATGTTTGACAAGAATGTTTGATGATGTAAACGCAAAACGAAATTTACAGTTAGTCGGTTTGTCAAGCCATGTTGGAAAGCATGAAGGATGATATCATAATTTCTCAAACACTTTTCAAATTATTCAGTAAAATAAAGAAAAATATTTTAGGACGCTGACAATCTGTAGTAAAAATTGTAAATATTTACAAGAAATACTAAAAGTACTACAGATCGTGAATACCGCTAATGAGTGAATCCGTGGACAGCTATCGACTGAATGAAATCAAATAAACTATCGAATAACTTGATAGTTTTTATTCGATAGTTCCCATCACTACCCAACACTAGTTCACATGATCGAATATGTTGGACATGGCTTGACGAAATGTATAATGCCTATAACTCATTACGACAAAACAGTCTCAAGACAGTTTTGTTTTTGTTTTGAGGTTCATGTTGAGTGCGCTAACTGAGACAATTTGTTTCGCGACAAATTTCACGAAGAAGGTCGCGTAGGTTATTCTGATTGAACGAACACAAAGAAAAAAACAAAAACTTTACTTCGTGCCACGAATACGCAAAAATTTTCGAGACAAAAGTTTCAAATGTGCGCACTTCATACGATTCTGTCATACCGAAACAAGTTTTATGTTTCTCTTAAAACATAGTGAGCGCACTTCCATATGTACTAAGGTGACGATAACTGTTTTGAGACAGTTTTGCTTCATATGCTTATTTTTCGCATAGGTATAGGTTAGGTAGGAGTGGCAGTCTGATTATACCCTCTCGTTGAACCAACCAGACTTCGCAATAAAACTCAATAACTGACCCATACTAACATGCCTAAGGTTATCAAGGTCATTAAATAAAAAACCAAGTGTTTTTTGGCGTTTTCTAGCAAGTGCGGGGCAGGAGCAGAGAAAATGTTTGATGTTTTCCTCTTCTTCCACATCCCTACAACTTCTACAAAAGTCAAAGGACCTAACACCTAATCTCTCCGCATGTCTGCCGATGAGGCAGTGATCAATTATGACTGCAACAACTGACGAGACGCTATATCTAGTGCGGGAAATCAGCTCTGACGAACGCTTAGCGTCTCATTTCGGCCAGATCTGCCTAGTTATATTGCAAGTTGACCCTTGAGTCCATATTTTGTTAGCATTTTTTACCATTTCTTCTTTAAGCAGTAACTTGCAGGTAGCGAGTGGCATGCCAACACCTTCCTTGTTCGCATATGTATATAAAGGGTTATGCCAAATGGCCGCTTTTAACGCGGCCAAGCCTTACTTTGTTTGTATGTCACAGCCGAAATTGTAAGAGTTTTGGCATATGTACTTAAATTAATCATACAAGTTTACATAACCTCAAATATGTAATGTGCTTTTGGAATTTTATGTTAGGGAATCTCAAAAACCTGACGTGATGGAGCAATTCTGAGGCCAGATTCAGAAATCTTCGGAAAAGTATACCAGAGTTTCTGCTTCCTGACCCTTGTTGGCCTGTGTAATCACTGTATGATCACTTTTATTCTAATCATTGCTTTAGAATATGTATTAAAAAAAAAAGTATAAAACACGTTGCACTATAGCTTAATCTTATTAACACTTTTCTGCCTCTACTTCCGTAGTTAACACACCACGAGTCAAAAGTTTTCTCCTAAAAGAATTATTAGAGCAAAGGGGCCGTTCAAGTATGTATTACGTAACGCACTTTTTGAAGATATTTGACCTCCCCCCCTCTCCTTAAAGGTTACGGTATCACCAAGTGACCACGTTTACCTAAAAGTCACGATTATGCAGCGCAATGTACCGGAAAGTCATTTAAGCGACTTTTGTTATGTTTTAGTCACGTTTGCGATAATAATAAATAAAACAAGAGATTTTTAACTCGCAACGTAACGCGTTGTTCGAACCAACCAACCACCCCCCTAATTGCGTTACGTAATACTTAACGGCCCCAAACCTGGATTTTAATAAATTTATTTTCTCATAATCCTTGAAGGTGCTCCCGAGAAAATTAAATGAATTTTTTTTCAGTAAGGCCAGGTGCTGAATTATTTAACAAGAAATTATTTTTTTTAAGTTTTATTATATTGTATAAATTGTCGAAATTATCATTTTAAAGCTAATATGTGGCAGTATCCATGAGAAGGGTCCATATGTTCGGAATATAGTTATGTGTAGTATGTTAATCAAATAAAGCAATATAACAGAGGAATTATTGAAAACAAAACATTTCAAAGAATATATAACTTTCAGAAAATTAATTGTACATTTTGAGAGTTAAATTTAACGGTTATCTGCAATTAAGTAAACTTTTATATCCATTGAAAATTAAACGATTACTAGGATAGATTTTGGTAGCAAAGAGATTATGCTCTAAGAGATTATGCCATAAACTGAAAATATTTTTCATCATAACTTATAAAACTTAAATATCTCGCAAACAGTGACCCGAGTGACCTTTTTTATGAACTTTGCCACACATTGAAATATTATTGTATGCAAATGAAGTTAAATTATAATTAACATGTATTTTTATATTGGCATGTTATAGGAATGCATATTTGCCATTATTAAAAATGACAATTTTTATGTGTATACCTACATATATATGTATGTATTTTAAATGAATTTATGAAAAATGCCAGGTGATAAAAATAAAATTATATGTATGTATATACGATACAAATTAAATTTAAAAATTTTTTCAGCATTCAATTTGATGATCGCAAAATTATTATTTGTTTATCCGAAAAATCTGTATTTTAAAACCTCATCGTAGGTGATATGGAAAGCTTGATTTTTTTTTGCAACCACTAAAAAGTTGAAAATGTAGCTAACGAAGTTTTAATCGAAATTTCCATACATATTAAAAAAATTAGTTATATATACGAATTAAAAATAAATATATATTTTCGTACATTTTTTGCAGCTAGCAATAAAATAAATACACATATGTATGTACTCGTACTATTACTGACAATGAGTACCCAAAAGCCAAAAATGAAAAGTATGTAGTTTTAAAACAACATCAGAGTAGGTATTGGAGGCAAAACCAGCGCTTTCTAAACATTTTTAAAATAAGCATTTGGGATTTTATATTTAAAAAGTATTTTTAGACCAATAACATGTAGTAATTCTACTTTTATGGGTGTACTACAATTAAGTGTAGTTCTTGTTAATGACTGCTTGACAACAATAAAAATAAATAGAATTATAAATACAAAAGGAAAAAAACGTGAAATAAAAATAAATAAATAAAATATAAGCATCCAAAATATAGCTAGCAACAACATTTTAATGGAAGTCTCGAGTTATGTAGTGTTAAAAAATATGTTTTATAGTCGAAGGCCAATGTAAGTGAATGCTTTCAAGTGCGTATGCGTATTACAAGCATGTATCCGTTACAAAGTAGAAATCATGTCTACTTTACACCCATGATTCATACAAAACATCAATTTTACTTTGGTGAACTGTCAAATGACGCAAGCCCGCGTACATTGGCTTTCCACTATTAGCGACATATCAGAGAGAGTCTGGGACTTCAAAAGCCATGCCAGTTCCATTGTTGTGGCAAGCCCAAGCAGATTTCGGCATTGTAAGTATAATTTTAAATATATAAGTGAACTACTTAATTGTTCCTTGCGTTGCAACATATGGTATGATGTTATTAGTTGAGTACTCTATATGATATACAATAAATGCAACAAAGTTATTGCAACTAAGCAAAATGCTGATGCCATAAATACCCAAACAAACAACTATGCGAGACTATTTCTTTTCAAAAGTTCCTTTTGTGTACGTGTTGTATTGTTCTCGTCGCTATTAGAATTTATTGCTAATGCATCTAAATGTTGCAGATTTATATTGAAATTAGTAGTAGCTTCTACACTAACTGCAGGCATGGCTGAAACAACAGCAATAACCGATTTTTCTTCTTCCTCGTCTTCCTCTGCATAATTATCTTCTTCTTCGTTCAAGTTGCTTTGATTTTCAATCAAGTTATTACAAGCTCCTGCTCCTTCTTCTTCAGGATTTTCATTATTTTCCAATTCTACGTATTCAGTTTTTACGTGATGTTTTTTTGCAGCATTGAGATTCAAGTCAAAATTATTTTCTTCTTTTAATTCAATAACATGTAGTTCCTTACTAACAGGATTCGTATCAGTTAGATCTTCGCTCGACAATAACAAAGTGCTATTGTTGCTACTTGTATTTGCTGAACAAATCTGATCTGCTTCAGCTAAATCAGCATCGTTCATCTCAAGATTTCCAACGTTTTCCAAAATATTGTTATTTAAATGGTTTGTTGTTGTTGTTGTCGACGATAAATTCTGTAGTTTTAGTTGCTTTGATTGTTCACTGCTGTTGTTGGGAGTTTTTTCGTTTGTTATCTCTAGTTGTTGCATTTTCTTGTTGCGAGTGTTTTGCTGCTGTTGTTTCTTTATATTAATGACATGCTTGTTGTTGACAACAAAAAGTGTCTCTAAATAATCTTGGTACCATACTAAGAATTGATCACGTTGACGTGGTATACCGAGTTTCTTGATTTTTGCATAAATTTTTTTCGGTGATATGTTCTGTATTTGTTGCGGATGTTGCTGTTGCATAGATACATTATCAGTCAATGGTGCACAGTTTTGTGCAGCTGTTGCTGTTAGTTTCGCAATTTCTACTAGCAGTGTATCATTTACGATTGTATTTGCCTGCGTTTGATTTTGTATACGTGCGATAATATAATTTATGAGTTCATGATCAGGAGAATTTTGATTGATTTCTAAGCCATTGTTGTTATTTGAGTTCTGTAATAAAAATGTGAATAATTGCATGTTAAGTATATATTTTTTCTATTTATGTACATATATGGGCATTTCCATAGTGTCGAACGGGACCATCGTACACATTTAAAATAAAAATAATTCAAAATAAAACGGATTTTTAATTTGACACTAGGCTTAACTTATAGCTCTTAACTAGCTCTATAATTGGTGCTAAGGTTGATTTAATTTTAATCACGGTCGCACGGGACATTTTTTTCCATTATGATATTTATGTTGTTTCTGTTGCTCTTTTACGAAATAATATATAAACAAGCTATGTAAAAATGGTTTTAAACAAACAGAAGTATTCAATGTATTTATTTTGACATAATAACAACAAAGTACACAAAATTATGTTGTACAACATATGTATGTACATACAGTCATGTGAAAAATAATAGGGACACTTACATTGAAATAGTTCAAAAACACCTCTGCTCCTGTTTGAAAAATTGAGGTAAAATGTTATATTACATTACTTGCTGGGATATTAATGCAGTAAAGAACCGTTATCAGAGTAAAAATATTTTTCGTCGTTTCGAAGTTGTTGATCGTATTGTGAAGTGGGCTCAATTTAGCCTGTGCGAAATAATAGGGACACGAATATAAAGTAAGTTATATTTTTGAAACTTTGGGGTTTTTAAACATTTATAAGCTATAACGGTATTGTATATGAGATGATCTAAAATTATAATTTGAAAAAATAACCAAATAATATAATTTAGTGATTCAGAATGGGGAGAGGTCGAAATTGCACCGTCCAGCTTCGTAGAGACATAAAAAACCTTCACGATAACGGATTTTCATAACGAAAAATAGCCAGAACGTTAAATGGCCCCAAGAGAATGGTAGAAAATGTAATAAAATATACGCCACAGAAGGAAACGCGTGGACGAAAGTCAAAAATATGGTCAATTCTTGAGAGAACTATGTTGAGATTTGTGAGATAGAACCCCTTTGCATCTACTAATGAAGTAAAAAAAGTGTTTTCCATGAATTTCAGCCCTTCAACTATTCGGAAAAGGCTAATTAATAATAATTTAGAAGCAAAGAGATCCAGTAAAGTACCTTTCCTGTTCAAACAGGACGTCAGTAAAAGGTTACATTTCGCTGAGGAGCATGCCATTTGGCCAGTGAAGAAATGGCGCAATATCCTGTGGTCGGATGAGACCAAATTTTACCCTGACTGTGGTACTCAACGTGTGCGGGTAAATAATATTAGATTTGGTATATATAAAATTTAATAAACATTCGATTTTGCTCAAACTTCGACACGTCAAAGGACCATGAAAGGTAGCCCCACAAAACAAATTTCAGCTCTCTAGGTAGTCGCAGTCCTGAGTACTGTTAGGTCAAATTTTGGAAAAACCTCTATTTTTGCGAAAACAGCTGAGTTCGATGTCTAATATCTCTTAACTTGGTCAACTAATTTTACTGTGTGATATCTCTTACTTTTATTAAAAGTTGGTTAAAGACCACCGTGAATATGCCGAATTATTCATTTTCATTTATGTAAAAATAATTTTCAAATTTTGAAATTTCGCACTTAAGGTGTAGCACGGAACCAACTTTATATAAAAACCAAGATCAAAAATCTTTTTATTTTTCAGCGAGGTTTTTATTATTTTAATTGTATAAAATGTCTCTGTTTGTAACCGATGTGTAATAATCTTTCTGCATGTACTTTCGATGCACTGATAACAAATGTTGTTTTTTAAGGTCGCACGGGACATCGAAATAATCGATAATGCAAAGCAAAAACCTACAGTTATTTACAATAGCATAGTTTCTTATGCATTCTTTTTTGAATCTTTATACCCAGAGCAAAAGTCAATGCATAAGGTCTCTCTTTACGATATTTTATCAAAGCAAAATGTACAATAGATAAATACAAATAACAAAACTTTTGCTTGCGCGGCTTTGCATTTGAATATCTCCAAATGCATTATAAATAGATGTAAAATTTTTTGACATTAGTTAAATTTGATGTGTTTCCTTACGAAAATATGAAAAACAAAGTGTTTTCAAGAACTTTTAATTTTTTTTGTCACGGTGTACCTCTCGGTGGAAATGCCCATATGTAAAAAAATGTAGGAACGCTAGTTGATAAAAATATATTGTGACAGAGTCAAGCTCTAATTTTATGTTAAATAGGTGATAGATGGCATACTTTTAAATAGCGATTCATTTCCAGTTAATTGAAGTTTCGTAGGGAGGGAATAATAAAAATGTATCAATTTATCTCAATAGCCACCACAAAATGTAGTTCTGTAATGCAACAAGAACTTG
The DNA here is from genome assembly GCA_963662105.1 of Meiosimyza platycephala. Taxonomy (NCBI): domain Eukaryota; kingdom Metazoa; phylum Arthropoda; class Insecta; order Diptera; family Lauxaniidae; genus Meiosimyza; species Meiosimyza platycephala. The sequence continues at coordinate 98,476,988 of OY759208.1, read as the reverse complement.
TCCCAGCCTTCTACACGTTCATTAAAATTGAACCCGGGCTATCAGTGGTTGGAACACTGGAAATTTATAAATTATATAAAACATTCTAAACATATTCACATATTTTTGTCAAGTTCAAGTTATTACGTTTAGTCAGAAGAATATAATTTATGCGATTAAATAAATAGCTTTAGTTTTGACTATTTCAATACAATATCCAAGTGAGTATTCGGTCGTGTTTTATAACGTCTTCAAAATATAAACTACATAAGCAAATATTACATTCCAGTTTAGTAACATATATTAATAAACAAAAAAACAAACAGAAGTGTGGTATACTTACAATATGGCCACCTTGTTGATCGTCTGCCAACAAAGCACATGCACCAGACATCGATGCTTCAACTGTATTGAGATTATTCCTTTGACGTTGGTTTTTGCGTTTTTTTGTTGTTCCACTGGCTATATTTTTTGGTAAGTCCATACACACGTGCTCACATGAATTCGAACGCATTTTATGGACATCAATATTTGTGACAATGTTAGAATTTGTCGTTGCAATTTCAGCTGCTCTGCTTTGTGCTTGATTTTCATTTTCTTCAGGTTCTTCGCTTTCCAAGTTGGCTACATCAAATGCAGCGTTAGAAATAGTTTGTTCTGATGGAGTTACATCATTATCAGCATTATTACTTTCGGTTTCTTCCGCATTATTGTTGTCATATTCATCTGCATCGATTTCTAGTTTCAAATGTGCCATAGTTGGTTCGTATTCCTGCTGCTCTTGATGATGCTGTTGCAATTGAATTCCCATTTCAGCATTTAAATAAAGTTTGCGTGTAGGTTCACGTGCGGCACTGACACTGACATCGACACTATTACCAGCTGCAACCGCACTTCCAACATCATTAAATAGTTGCGTTAGAAACTGTTGCTGTTGTTGTTGTTGCGAGCTACTACTACTGTGTGAACGTTCTGTAGTTTCTTTCTCAAGCAACAAACTCTCTAATCGACGAAAAACATCTTCTTTGATGGACTCATAAAATTTCGTTGTAAATTTATCATTTTTTAATGCATTCACTAAAAGATTACGCTTAATTTCTTCGGATGTCGTGTCGTCCTCGTCATCGTCGACCGCAGCAATATTGTCGGTAAATTCAGCAGCAACACCATCTTGTTGCACAAGTTCACATGTTGGTGCATCAACATAATTGTAACCGTCGGTCATGTCAACTGTACAGAGTAGAAAATCTTGTTCACGCTCTCGATTGCGATCATGTGAATTACGTGCTAATGTTGTAGCCACTGTCGCTGCTGCTAATGGTGGTGGAGGTGCAGTTTGTTGAAGTAAATTAAAACGCTGATTTTGATACTGTTGTTGTTGCTGTTGTTGTCGAGGAAGCTGTAGACTGATGTTGCGATTTAATGTTACTGCTCCACGGCATGTTGGTTTAGCCGGCACTTTATTGCGTTGATATTGCGCGTTGTTACCGAAATTCAGATTCATATTCATATTGCGTGCACTGGCTGCAGCCACTGATGTTGCTACTGCTGGTGTATTATATGTTGCAGGCATATCATTGAGGGTGATATTATAATTATCGTACATGTTGTCGACAATATCAGTATTGTGCCAATTTAAATTTTCTAAAAGTTCACGTGACGGCACATTTGGTTGGAAAATGTTTCTAGTGTTTGTTGTAGGCAACATACTTTCAACATTTTGACACTGCTGCTGTTGTTGTTGTTGCAATTGATTGATGCGACTGCGCTGCAATGAGCGTAAGTATTTATTGCAGCTCGCGCTATTGTTATTACTGCTGGTGTTATTGCTATTATCAAAGTTCAAATTGTTGCAATCATTCGCAACATTTATTTGTCGCTGTTCATAAAGTTGTGGTTGCGGCTGTTGCTCTTGCGATAAGCTGCTTATGTGTGCAAGTTGTGGCTGATACTGTTGATCAAGTTGCTGTAAGTGTTGCTGATTTTGATCCTCATTACTTTTGTTGGAGTTTGTTGAAAGCAAATTTTGACGGGAATAGCTAAGGAAGCAAAGTTATAGGCAGGTTAAAGTTAGTTTAAAGCAAATAAAAATGGAAAACAAAATAAATGCAGCGAAAATTTCAGATATACTTATAGCGTGTTCTTATCACAAAAAAAAAAAAACATTTAACAGCCAAGTATTGAAAAAACTAAATAGTTTAGCCACTTTAAAGTCTACAAAAAATTATTCGAATTAGGTGGGACATTCTTAGAAATGCTTGCAACATTAGAGTTGATTTTTCTAATATCCTATGGATATTAATAATACATTTTTGAATTGCTTTGATACTAGGTAGCGCAACAAGTAAAACTCCAAAATATCGATAGAGGTAAAATGCATAATATACATATACAATCGTCGTAACTGGTGAGGGTTTGGGAGCTAAGCCCTTTCCAGACAGGCCGCTAGTCGCCAGAAAAATTATTCGGTAATACATTATACGTATTATAATATTTGGGCTTAAGCTTTGGGCCTTTGGATAAATCGTTAGTTTCGCAAATGGTTAAACTGATTTCTATGTACAAAATTTTTAAAAAACTAACATCAATTGTCGCAAGACTTTGTTGAGTTGTTGCTTAGCTATTTGACTATTATGCAAACGTTTCTGAAATTTGCTTTCTTTATTATCAGCACTTTTTTTGAAAGTGGCGCAGTTCTTCTTCGTTGTGAAGAGAAATGAAATACACTTTATACAGTTGATTTCAAATTACTTAATTTTTTGTTTTCAACGAAGAGGGACCTGCAGCACTTCCAAAATAAAGCGCTCATATATTCTCTTTACATTAGTCCTTTCATTACTATTTATCCTTATAAAAATGTAAGAAGATTTTTGTTTGCGAAAAATAAACCAATTTAAGTTTATATCAACGCGTTCTAGCTTTTTAAATGAAAAAGTACTTATGTATGTTATTTCAAACGAAATTCATAAAAAAAAACTTAACACTTCCGAAAGCACTGTGAAATTTGACACTTTTCGTTGATCCCTTAGGGACTGGGGAAGCGATAAAAGAAATACGATTCTGAAAATTGAAGATATCAGCTTTAAAATGCGCATAAGGCTATAAGAATAATGTATTTTTTACAAAGATGTAGTTGTTTGAAGGAAAAATAAAAACACATTTTATTATGAATGAAAAAACTCAGCTCATTTGTCAATCAATTTAAAAACTTTTTTTAGAAGAATTTGCTTTTGTTTATTTTGAACAGTTATATCAGCAGCTCAGTTTATATAAGCGATCCTACTGCAAAGGTTAGTCTTTATGCTTACTTTTCGAATGTAAGACAACTAAGCTACAAACGCTCATGGCACAGTTTGCATTTATGTAAATAAATGTAAAATGTACTATGTGAAAATATTTTTTTTTTATATGTAACTCTGTTAATAGCAACGAGTTGATGCATAAAAATGAAACGTAGAATTTCTACATGTTAGTTTAAAGCTTTGGTTAGATAAATTAATTTTTAATGCACATGCAAGAACAATTTGAACGAATCAACGCAACAACAAAACCACGGACTTACTTACTTAACGATTTTTTTTTTAGAAACTAATTCATTTGCAGAAATTCCAAGTTTTAACAACATTTTCATATTTTTATAATCTTTAAATTTATTTGGCTCTTTTCTCCCATTATAATTTAAAGTTTTTGTTTCAAACTTCTAACTAGCTATGGTATATAAAATGAAAGAATTACAAAAATTGAATATATTTTTTTCTTATATTAGAGCTACACTTAATTTGTTTTTATGTTTGCTATCATAGCATGATAGAAGTGCGTTTAAGCAATATGACTAGAGCGCTTGAACATAAATCTTTGTTTATCTTGTAAGTCTATAAGAGTTTTAAGTAAGACATGGTTTACCTTCTAAAATTATCCCAATAGTTATTGGCACGGTTACCAGGTGGAACTTGGTTGTTTAAAGTGTTACTTCCAGCGAGATTGCTATGTTGATGTTGCTGTAAATTGTTAGCATGTTGATTTTGAGTACGTAAATTTGCATTATTTTGATGTATCGAGTTGTTATGATGATGCATGAAAATTGGCCCAGGACCTGCGCCTGACATTGGAGATTGTGGTGCTTCATTATTGAATTGTGGTGGTGGAGGTGGTGGCGGTGCTGCATTGTTGAGAGTTGAATAAATACTTGTACTTGCGCTACTGGCATTTTGATGTTGTGTTTCAGCAGCATAGTTATAACCTCCTGCTGTATTCATAGCGCTACGTTGACGTTGGTGAAATAAATGCTGCTGCTGCTGCAATTGTTGTTGTTGCTGAAAATTTGCATAAGCGGCACTACTACCACGTGGTGTTGGCATAAATGATATTGGTTGCTCAGACTGTGCTCGATTTTGTATAGAAGCGTAGATATTGTTAATTGGAAGGGCGCCTGAGAGTGTAGATGGCGGCGGCACAGATTCAGCACGTATGTTGAAACCTAAATCGGCTGTTGACGGACCAGCTAATGTAAACAAACGATCTTGTAGCTGTAAGATGATAAATGTAAAATTGTTATTAGTTCGCAATAAAAAAAATATAATTCAAATCCGTTAAACATTTAAGATATTCTATTTTAACATTTTTTTGCACAAGATTAAATGCTCTAAGACTCACTATATGTATTGTGTTGTTTAAAGCATCAATTTCACGCTGTTGATGCCATAACATCTGATTGCATTGACACACTGAATTGATCAACATTTGCTGCGTTTGCACAAACTGTTGCAATAACATAGGATCAGCGGCAAGTTGGGATGCACTGGCTACACCAACAGCAGGCGCTGTTGCAGACGTAGCTCCTAATGTAGTAGCGCTGTTCGATGCGCTGCAAATGCATTCCGTGCTACTTGGTGGTGGTGGTGGATGCTGTATGGGACCAACGCCGTGTATGCCGGTAAAATGTGGTGGCGTAAATGACGCTGCAGGTGGATGAGAAGGTCCATAATAAAAGTGTGGATTCCAAGATGTCGGTAAAGGTGGTGGTATTGGACCTGGTACTATTAATAAACCAAAACATTTAAGATAAAAAATATTTTTGGGATATGCTTACGGTGACCATATGTTTTGGAGGGAAAAAGGGACATAAAAAAATGTTAGATGATAACATTTTTAAATTAGATATTATTGTATTAAAAAATAAATCAAAAGAAAAAAATAAATTAGAAATAAGCAAATAAAAAAAACACACAAAACATTGCAAATATGAGAAGAAAATCAATTTCGCATGAAATTGCTTTTAAATATTAGGAACCTAAAAAGCTCATAGTTCATAAGTATAGGGAATATTCCTAATATTGGTGCCTAGGTATTCAAAACAAAGTATTTCCGAAAGAAAATATTTTTCTTTAAACTCTTGACAATTTAATTATCATTAAACAAACAACTCAAAATAGAATTTAAAATTGCAGGTCGAAGTCCTCAAATCGTCAATTGAGTGAAAAATTTTTGAAGAAAACAGTTTTGTATACATATCCTTAAGTTTCAAACTTTCAACAATCGTCATGCATCCTAAGGCAGTGAGCACATATTTGGCCACTAAGTCTTATTGTAATAGATCTCAAAGTACTCAACAAAAAGGTTCATTAAACTTTCAAGACTATTTTTGTTTAGTCCATCGTGATCCATATTATTCATTGGTCATCTAAAGCTTATTGCTTTTATTCACATGTCAATATTTTGAAAAACTGAAACTATTCATAGTCTTAAATGTATCGAAAGCCTACCGAGATAAAAGACCCAGTAGATTTTGGCCATCGATAGTAATCTAAAGTTTCATCTATCTCATAGGCTTTCTATCGCCTCCATATTGCAAGATTTATAACACAGCGATGTCATAGCAAAAGTAGTGCGTGAGTCTTTGCATTACGAAGTATATAAACTTTGCATCGATATAAAAAAAAATTTAAAAAAATATAAAAAAAATGGCTGGCCGGGTATCGAACTCACGCACTATGAGTTATGAGCTCACAATGCTAGCTATTTGCCCATGCTGTATGATATTTAACAGATATCTATTTCACCTTATGTTATTCATCATTGTGATTTTGATAATTTATTTATGCATTACACCTTCGCTTACCACATCGTGCATGTTTTCTCCGTCTAGTTATAATATATGAAATCAATGATTACAAATGGTAATGCATGGTCCTAAAAACTGCTGGGGAGTTTTCCTTTAAGTATGTATATGTATGTACATATTTTCAGCCGATTGAATACTATAATATCAAGGGAGCTGGATTGCTTGTATTTTCGAATTATATGTGATTCTTAGTTTTGTAAAATATTATTTTTGAACACACAAACAAATCTTTAAAATAATATCTAATATGCAAACAAGGGATTAAAAAAACAAATACAGAACCTTTATAGGTTACGCATTTATTAAAAACGATAGCAAACAGGAAAACGATCTGTCCCCGGAAATATGGGATGAATGGTCACCGTAATTTTGCTAAACTTACGCCAACCAGCTGTACTGCCTAGTTGCTGCATGGGAGGCGGCATTGAGTATGACTGCGAGCTACCTGATTGCATGCTGGCAGCTTCAAGTGAGGCTGCAGTATCATGTGTTGTATTTACTGCCGCAGCTGAAGAATCAATTGAGTCTTTGCCACGACATTCGTTTAGAGATGCTGCTGCAGTAGTAGTGGTCGTTGTAACATTTTTTGTGTCATTTACTGATGAGTTACGCGATTGTGAAGTTGTAACACCACTGTAAAATTTCTCAGCTGTAGCACCAGTGCCAAAATCAGAATCATTTACTTCCTCTTCTGCTTCATCATCGGCTTCGGAAACAATATCATGACGCGCGCCAACTCGTAGTGCTGTTGGCGTAGATGTGGAGTTATCTTCGTTTTGCAAACGCTGACACAGCTGCTCAAATTCTTTTTTTTTAACTTCATATTCTTCTTTGAGCAGATCACGTTCAACTTGTTCTTCAGATTTCCTCTGTTGTTGTGGTGTCGGTGTGAGACTGTTTCGCTTTAAAGCATCCTCACCCATTTGCGCTGCTGCAGCTGCTTGTTCTTTACGTCGTACAATTTCATCCTTTAGTGCTTTAATACGATCGCGCTCTGCTTGTAAGCTCACAGCTTGTGCACGCAGATCAGAAGTGACATCATTCAGCATGCGCACTCTAGCTGATATGAATTCGTCATTTTCTTGGCCACCAACAGTTGGTGTACGTTCACGATCGTAGGACGAACGATTCGATATGCTAGTGCGTTCACGTTGTACCGGTATATCTACAACGGTGATAGTACGACCAATATCTTTAGGATCTGGTCTGTTTGCTGTATGCTCTTCAATTAAACTGACAGTTTCCATCATATCTTTTAAGCGCTTTAATTGAGCTTTCATGGTTTCTATATCGGCTACTTTTTGACGTATAAGCTCAGATTCAGCCGGATCAACTTCTTCAGCATTGTTTTGCGGTGAAATCGCTGCTACATCGTTTTGTTTTACTCTGCTACCAGCCTGCAGCATTTCAATAGGAACAATACGTGAATATTCGACTGGCACAACACGTGCTGCTGCAGGTGTTGAAGTTAGTGGTGGCGCAGGTGCACTTGCTGGTGCATAGTTATTACGCCTTGTATCTTCTTCCTTACGTTCAGTTCCTTGTCTTCGCTCTGCTACAGATTTCTCAGCACTACGATTAATATCTTGCAGCTCACCAACTAAATTTCGCATCTCATCACGTTGCACGCGCAATGATTCTAATTTACGTTGTAAGGCCTCTTGTTCAGCCAATATGTCTGGACCGTCGTCGCCTAATAGGTTACCCAATTCATTTTGGTTTTGTATAAAAGTTGTAAGATTTTTCATACGTCCTACAAGTGAGGTCATATCTGAGTGGACCTGTTCAATTGAATTATATTCTGGTGCATCAGGTCCGTGGACGCCATTACCATTTTGCTGTCCAAAACTCAAAGGAGCGGCCTGCTGTCGCAATGACTCCATTTCGCTTAGATGTTGTTTTGCTTGATTTTGTAAGCGTATCAACTGATGTTGTTGTTCTTGCATGTTTTGTATATTGCGATTAGAGGCTTCCAAACGTTGCTGCAACTCATCGTAGGAAGGTGTATTATCTGGTGTTGTAGTTTCAATGACACTATGCAGTGATTGTATAGACTGTGCACGGTTATCGCTCATCTATAGAAAAAAGTGAAAAGAATAAATTCGTATCAATGTAAATACCCGATAAAAAGATATTTGCATAATAAAGCATGTTTTAAAGTTCCTTTTTTTTTTAAATATTAATTACAGAAGCAAGGCCGATTGGTCATACCTCACTAAGTGCGACATCTTCTAAACTTGCTGAATTAACAATTATATCCCGATCAGTAGCAGTCGAACTATTAACTTCATTTACCATTTTTGTGTTTTGTGTCTAAAAATTCAATATAATATAACATAAAATAATTAAATAAATTAATTAATAAAAAAGGCAAACTAAAAAGATTTACAAACTTAAATAATATAATGGAAAGAAAATAATGTACGGTACGGGCACAGGTTCATGCGTTTCACTAATAGAATACGGTCTACCATTCAAATAAAATGTTACCAAAATCAGATAATAAGTATAGATTCCTGGAAAAAATTATTGATGCTCTGTTAACAAATATTTGAAACCCTTATGACCAATTCCAAGTCATAGCTGTTTACTATGGACTTGAGCCAAAAAATTTGGAATTCTTTTAAAGTTTTTCATCGAATTTATTAGGTTGATGAACAAGTTTGGGTCGAGTTTGTTCCATTCACTTAAAATTACCCTTTTAAGATCGCAAACGATAGCAATTACAACGCCCTGATAAGGAAAAAATTGTCTGAAAGCTCAACCCCCCGTTCCTTTCCGTTAAATAACATAAGTATTAACTACAATTGTCAGAGGAAGACTGTTTCTGCGGATACATTTCTGAGAATTATTGGAAAGTCTCTAAAGTGTAATTGTCTCTAGTTCAGCTTCAGTTCAATTTCGAATAATAAAACTGGTCAACACTGCAATTTTTTCCTGAGTTATGATTTATGTTTTAGGATATATTCACTGTGCTGAAATTACTTTTTTCTAACAGCTTAACTTTTTTTTCATTATTTCTTAAGAAAATACGAAATTGACCTGTGTATTTTGTTTGATATTTTAGTTCCATACAAACAGCTTCTGTGGCAAATATATTGCCATTTTAGTGGCACGGTCTTTGTCTTGTCTTTTACACCACCAAAAAACAAAACAAACATTTTAAGTTCAACATCTATTTTTTAAAGCACCGCTACATCTGCGGTTTAAATTTAAATCACATCTGATAGCATAGCAACTTAGAAATATTATGAAAATATATTGGTTAAAAAAGAGCTTTATTTGTGGTCGCATTCTATCCCTATGTGGAATATTTAATAATTATAGCTGTTGCGAACAAACTAATGTCATACATGTAATTAGCATATCAATATACTTAGAAAACGATAGAAATATCGAAAAATTTTAAGTTGGATTTTGTTGGGTGATGTAATAACGACTCTTCGAAAGAGTATAAAAAATTTAAAATTATGAGTTGTTAAATTTTAGCTCTAATTTTGAAAGAAATTTTGGACCCGTTATTGATTCTGTGTCTGCTAATGTTGACTCCGTTTTAACTTTCGGTGATGTTTCACTACTACCAAGAAATATTGAGTCGGCAACTGCTTGCCTTAAGAACTCATACAAATGTGACTTAGATGGTTTTTGTCCTTTTTTCCTTAAGAAATGTATTAATACAATTTCGGTTCCTTTATGCTTAATTTTCAATAAGTCGCTTAGTTCTGGTAACTTTATTGATAAATGGAAAATATCCCTTATAACGCCTATTTTTAAATCTGGCAATAAACATGATGTTCTCAATTATAGGCCGATCTCCAAGATAACTAACATCTCGAAAATTTTTAAAAAAACTGTCAAAGACAATATCTATTTTGCAATAAAAAATACAATCTGCCCTTACCAGCATGGTTTTGTTTCAGGTAGGTCTACTACAACGAATCTTACTGTGCTTCTTAATTATTGTACATCAGTGCTTGAACAGCGATATTAAGTTGATGTCGTTTACTCTAATATATCAAAGGCGTTTGATAAACTTCCCCATCACATACTGTTGTCAAAACTTGCTAAATTTGGTTTTCACTAAATTTTTCTCTCTTGGTTAGAATCATGTCTTGTTGTCATTGAGAATTTTAAATCTCATCCTTTTGTAGCGACTTCGGGTGTACCCCAAGGTAGTATCCTTGGCCTCCTCCCTTTTATCATTTTCTTAAATGATATTTCAAAATGTTTTAAAACTGCTAACTTTTTACTGTATGCGGATGATTTAAAGATTTTCTATAAAATTAAGAATCATGCTGGCTCTGTTTTATTGCAGTCTGATTTAAACAATGTGTATTCATGGTTTAAATGTAATAACTTATCTTTAAATCTTAATAAATGTTTTCTTGTTACTTACTCTAAACTTAATTCGCCAATTACTACAAATTATTATTTTGTTAACTTTAATATAGTAAGGGTGGTTGAGATTCGTGATCTGGGTATTACTTTTGATTCTGAGTTGAAATTTAATAGGCACCTGAATCGTATTATCCCTAAGGCTTATTCCCTTTCTGCTTTCGTTAAACGAAACAGTAGTAGGTTTTCTGACCCTTATATTCTGATTCGGTTATAACTTCGTTTGTTAGATCAAATTTAGAATATGCATCTTTCATCTGGAATCCCTTTTATTCCATTAATATAACTCGTTTAGAATCGGTGCAAAAAAGATTTCTCAAATTTGCTTTGCGTTCGTTAAACTTTGTAGAACCTGTGCCATCTTAAAATCGCGTTGTATGCTTGTTAATATCTCAACTCTCGAAAATAGGGATTACTTCATAGTATAATGTTCACATATGATCTTATTAATGGGATTATCATTTGTGATCAGCACCTTGAATTATCTTTAAATGTTCCGTCAAGATCGCTCCGAAATTCAGATTATTTTTATATAAATTTTCATAGAATGAACTATGCTATTAATGAGCCTTTGAATAGAGTTCTCATAGCCTTAAATAAGATTTATTGTAGCAGCAAAGTTGATTTTTGCATGCCAAAAGATAATTTTAAGAATACTATATCTTTGTTATTGAATAGTAATTAAGTTTCCACACTTATGTAAATTTTTTTGTATTTATTTTTGAGTCTTTTTATTTTTATTACTTACTATATGCTAAGTCTGTATGGTAAACTTGTACCATAGACGTAAATAAATAAATAATGTAATAGTTTTGTTAGACGCTTTTTTGTAAAGTCTAGATTGATTAATTTAAATTTTTGTAATTTTAATACTCACCCTATTTAATTGAGATGTTAAATTAGCACTCGAAACTGTTGGTGCTGAATTCGTTTTTGAGTTAAGCGAAAGAATTTGTTGTATAAGTTGTAAACGCTGTAGTAAATTTATATCATTCAAAGAAGTTGGTGTCGATAAAGTCGATGTTGCTAAGTCCAATAAATGCGCTGCTGACTGTTGCCTATTAGTGGCCAATAACGATGATTGTTGCTCTTCAATTTGTTGTTGCAATTGTTGCAATAACAGCAATTGTTGTTGATTTATTGAGTTTGAGTTAACACTTGTTCTATATGTGTTTGGTAGAAAAGTATTCGTACCGTTTATTATTGTAGCAATATCTTCATTAGTTGTAGCTAATGGATTTATGTTATTATTACTGCTATTGTTATTTAATATACCAGGAGTTGTTGGTATAACAACACCAACAGCCGCTGATGGATTGAGTTGATTAAGATTTGATGCTGTGTTATTGGAATAACTGTTATTAAAATCGTTTGAATCGTTTTGCTGTAAATTACGTCGCGGTATTGGACGTACAGGATAACAAAATCGTGATTGGTTGTCGGTAATAGTTTCTAAAAAATATAATAATTCACGTTACAAAAAATATAAATAAACTTTGAGTATATGTATGTATAAAGTTTGATTTTTAATGCAGTGAAATTTTATCATACGATTTAGTTTATATTTATTTTTCTTACATTTTCATATATGCCAGGTTTGTGTTGATTACATAAATATATGAAGTTATGCTACATTTGGCAATACAGTTTTGCTTATGCCATTTATTCATTGGTTGCTACACGAGTTAACAACGTGTTTTCATAATTAAAACTTATTTTAAATATGTATAACGAGATTAATGGGGTAAAATATACGAAAACGCCACCTGAAAAAATTATGGCACCGATTTGGCTGAAATTCGCATTATTGTAGTATCAATGTCCAGCAATAAAACTGCGTAAGGATTTCGCCCTAGTGTTATTTGTTGTTGAAATAAGGGGGTATGAAGTTCACGATTTTTGTACTTTTAAAGAAAAAGTGTTTTGTTTCAAAAATTCATAGCTAACGTCAAACTTTATCAATTAACAATTGTTATACCAACACTTATAGGTTTTTTATGTGTACTTTTTGAAAAATAATACTACTATTGCAAAAAAAAAAAAATTTCGCAAAAACTTTGCGAATTGAAAAATATTTTTGCATTTTTCTTAAAAAACCTATTTTTTAATTTTTTTTTTATTTTTAAAAAAAGTCAAAATTTAAAGTTTTTCATGGGGAAAAAATTATTTATATACATATGTACTTTTTTTAATTTAAAAAAAAAATTAAAAATCTAAAATCTTGCGAATTGAAATATAATTTTGATTTTTTTTTGGAAACCCATTTTTTAATATTTTTTTAGTGAACTTCAGATTAAAGCTCGAACCCCAAGATTCAAAATGATATACCACAGACATTGGGGTAAGTAGTTAATTAAAGATTTTGAACCGTTAAACGCGCGCTGTACTGCGTGTTGAGATTGCTTTTCTAGACTAGTCTACAAATTTTTGCAAAGTAATATTGCGGCAAATAAAACCACCGTTCCTATAGTAAAATTTCCCGTTACTATAGCAACATTAAAATCAAATCAAATCAAAAATATATTTCAATTTGCAAAATTTTAGCTTCTTAATTTTTTTTTAAATTAAAAAAAGTATATAAATAATTTTTTCCCCATGAAAAACTTTAAAGTTTTGAGCGCAGAATAAATCACAGTTTTTTTTAAAAATAAAAAAAAAAAATTAAAAAATAGGTTTTTTAAGAAAAATGCAAAAATATTTTTCAATTCGCAAAATTTTTGCGAAATTTGTTTTTTTTGCAATAGTAGTATTTTTTTTCAAAAAGTACACATAAAAAACCTATAAGTGTTGGTATAACAATTGTTAATTGATAAAGTTTGACGTTAGCTATGAATGTTTGAAACAAAACTCTTTTTCTTTAATTCTTTTTCATTATTACGCGGAACCAATGTACTTTAATTTCCAATCTATATATTAATATGTGAACATGTACCATGTGAAACTTATGATACACTTTTTTAGTATTTATTATAAAGAGAGGTGAATGAAACTTACATTATTTGAAAGGTACTGTTTCGTAGGTGTGCACAAGAAATTTTTAATATGTGCCCTTAAGGCAAGTGAAATAAAGAAAACATACGCGCATGATTTCCCCATACAAAACGCTTCAACCAACGCATTTTGATCGTATTCATGGCTGCATGAGGTAGAGAGGCAAGGTGAGGTGAGATGAGGTGAGGTGAAATGAGGTAAGGTGAAAAGTGAAATTAAATGAGAACAAGGTCCATGGACAAAGACGTTATGTTTGTCATAGGTCGGCAAAGTTCTTCCAAAGTTAAAACTTGGTGGGTACGGTCGAGTTTCGACCACAATACGATACTAGTACAAATAAATACAGATTTCACACAATTTATGTCTTTTAGTTAAAATTGAAAAATGTACCTCAAATTTGAACCTCCTTTATATCTAAATTCTTAAAAATTTATCATGCAAAGAAAGTAGCAAGTTTTTCAAATATTTTGCTCTATTAATTTAGTGAATTAAGTGTTTTTCACATTTGATTCAATAAAAAAAAGTGAAACATTTAATTTAAAAATAACACTTATTTGCAGGTGATCATGTATTTTCTTTAAGAAGAAAAACTAAAATTCTTTAAATACAAAACTAAAATAGAAAGAACTTAAGTAATGATGTCGATAAGCAAGCATAAAACAACGATTTTCTATGTCTGTCTTAATGTCTAGCTAAAAATAACTTTAAAATGAAAAAAAAAATGAGCAAATTTCTTTTTGCTAAGAAATTCTTACTCAAAAAATTTTACTATTTGATCAAATAATTGAAATTATTATTAACTTACCTATATCAAAACCACTAGAACTGGCAGGATTGTTATCATTTAACTGCAGTTGCTGTTGCTGCTGTTGTTGTGACTTGGTGTAATTATGTTGTTTTAATTGATGTTGCTGCGGTGCATGTAATTGCTGTTGATTGTTACTACTATTATTATTCGTGGAAGTAACAACTGTTGAAAGTAGATAATCCTTTGAACCGAAGATTTGTGAAAAATGAATAGAATGCACAAATTAAACCAATTACGTTTATGATATCAAAAAGTTTCGTTTGAATGTTTTTTTTTTGGTTTTGTAGTAGAAAAAAAAACTAACAATAAATATAAATAAATCGCAGAGGTCTTTCCGCGAGAAAATTCGTTTACGTTGTTACGTGCTGTATGTCGAAAACGTTTCTGTGTGCTTGAAAAATTATTTCTTTATTAAAAATATCTATTGGGAATGCTGTGAAAGCAAAGAATATTCGAAGAGAATTAAGCAGTTTGCGAGTACCCAAAAAGCGCAGAGAAACACTAAATATATAAATAAAATCAATATTCTCAATATGAAAACCATTAAGTTGTAATTTTAAATTAATTTAAGTAGAGTTTAGATACAAATTTTATTACATTATAACACTAATTTGTGATTGCAATTACTACTAATTGTACATTTTGTTTAGACCGCAACAGGTCAACAACAATGAACATAAGAATTTATAAAAATATTCATGTTTTACCCTGTGAATGTAATGATTAGTTTAAAAATTGAAATTTTGTAATTTTTAGTTTCCATATGTGGGAGTTGCTTTTAAAAAGCGTGGGAATATTTTTTTTAAACATAAATGTGTATAGTTCATTCGGTTGCAAGGTTGATTTTGTTTACGGCATTTTCGAGCGAGTTTATATTTAAAACCTATGACGCATTTTCCAATTTAAAATAATGACAGATGAGAAAAATTTAGCGTAATTATTGTTGCAGAAGGGCTATTTTTGCACAACTTTTATTAAAGAAAATATTTTTCTATAACCTACATATTTAAATACAGAATAAAGTCTGATTTTTTTTGTTGGCAATAATTTTGATCGTAAAATTATGCAGTATCAATATTCGGCAAATTTTAATTTCTTTTTAAACTTTTCACGGCGCATAAAGGTGCCAAACAGAGTTTCCTTGAACTTTTTAAGTAAATTGGTTAAAATTGTGCAATCTAATGGCTACTGTAAGTTCCTCTCACAAGAAGGACAAAGGAAGGGCGACTTCAACGCCTATGAATCTAAATTGTAAAACATTATTTATAGCAGAAAACCCTGGCTGAGAGCTACAAAACGCGTAAGAGATAAAGTGCGAACAACAGACCAGATGCAAGACGCCGTACAAATATATAACGCCCTTAATAAGGAAGCAAAAGTGTTCTGCAAAAAAAATAATCCAGAATTATTTAATGAACTCGTAGCCCAAGCTCAACAAGCTGAAAAAATTAGATATTTTTGTACCGTTTACGAAATAACTCGCAAGATAGCTGAAAACAAATTGAGAAAAAATCGACAAATCAAAACGGGAGCCTATTAACAACTACAGATGGCTAATTCGTTAGGAAGAATATTTTTCAAAGACCATCAACCGTTCACTTTCACTCGTTAGAACATACTCGCCAAATACCCGTCCCTGAGGGAAGATAACAGTGACGAGTCTCGTGCCCGTCTTCATTAGCGGAGATAAAAGAGGCAAATAAATCTCTCAAAAACAACAAAGCAGCGGGAGCAGATCGTATAGTAGCCGAAATGTTGAAAGCTTCCCCAGAGTTCACGACTGAACTAATGTACCCAGTTCTTTTTCAAATTTGGGAAGAGGACGAATATCTGAAGACTGGCTCATAGGAAACCTAGTGAAAATCGCTAAAAAGGGGACTATCTACAAGTATTGTCAGTTTCGTCCAAGGTCTTGAACAGATAATGTATTGATTGATCAAATTAATACCCTCCAATTTAATATGGAACAGATAAATTAACTTTGGAACTTTTTGAATTACCAAAGCTCTTACAAAACTAATACACACGTAATACAATGCACTATACCTCGACTAGTTTCAAAACGAAACAAATTTCACTAGAATAGGTCAACGAGTTGTCAAATTATGGCTCTTAAAGTCATATTATATCACCATGCTTTTTTTAATATACAGTGGGTGATCATATTAATAGAGCCACTACGTAAAAAACAAATTTTTTCAACTTACACCATGATATAAGCATGAAAGTAAAAAAAATGTCCAGATATCTTTATTTACTTGTTACTAAGTGGTCTAATTGACAAAATTAAAATACAAGTTAGCTATTCCTGTTAGTATTTATAGATTTAAAAATAATTCAAGAGAAGTATGCCAAAAATGTTGTTGAACCGCCTTTTGCAGTAATCATCTCTTTAGCTCTTTTAGGCACATTTCCATTAAACACTTCATGAATTGGCGCTTTTTGGTGATGAGATTCCTGGAAATTTCTCTATATAGCAGCTCCCAAAGATTTTCTATAAGACTCAGGTCTGAATTGTCCCTATGCCATTTCAAAACCTTAATTTGCTTATATTCCAGGTATTTCGTAATTTGTTTTTAGTTTTGTGGCAAAAATAGATTGATCCATAAACAAAAAGTCACAATTCCTCAACTTGGGGAAGCCTATTTGTGTCTAAAACCTTGATAAATTGGTCTTTTCTCGTTTTGTCCTCTGCAATTTACAAATGGTCAATACCTTGTCTGCTGATAACAGACCACACAATAAAGCTAAAAGAGTGTTTCACTCATTTTACTATACAGTCATTGCGGTACTTCTCCCCAATTATTCTCCTTAAAAAATCTGATTTGTCAATTAGACCCCCTAGAAACAAGTAAATGAAGACATTTGGATATTTTTTTTTACTTTCATGCTTTTATCATGGTGTAAGTTGAAAAAATGTGTTTTTTACGTAGTGGCTCTATTAATATGATCACCCACTGTACATACATTCTAACTATACAACATCAAAAGGTTTTTTGATATCTGCGTTAAAGTGGACAATTGTTGATGTCGCCTGGTTTCTATTTTAAAAAAGAACGAATATGCCACTTTTGGCACAATCAGACAAGGAAATGTAATGTTTTGGTGCGATCCGATAGCATTTTTATAATTATTTCGGGAATTAAGTCTGAAATTTCGGTGATTTTACTTTGGAAGTACATACATATATGAAAAATTTTAAAATTGATAGTAAGTACGAAACGCTCATTTCAAATACAACTGAAGTTAACATTTTTTTTAAATGCTGTTTTACACTGAATGGGTTCGCTCTGATTCAGCTTTTTGCAAGTGTAAAATATACATAGTACATCAAACATATAATTTGTAAATCTTAACATTTAGGTTAAATAAATGGTTTCGTTTAAAAAATTATTAGTTACAGTGAATTTAAAAATTTGAATAGGTAGATATTTTTTCCTCATGACAACGAATTTTTTTGACGCAATTTAAAATACTTTATATGACCCCTAATTTTAGTAGAATGTAATGGAATAGGAAATACGTCAATTAAGTCAAAGATACAAAATCATGTTTTAAATTATATAAAAAATATACTACAGTACACTATACATTATATTACATAATTAGGGTTATATTGTATATCTCTTTGCGTTCAGCTTAACTCAATTTTAAGGACAAATAAGACAACTTGAGTTTTTTTTATATAAAAAATAATTATAATTATTACTTTCAACATATGCTTGTAATCGAGGGACCATATAACCAGTGTAAATATAATCGAGAATGTACTGAGTGATATATTTAACATTGTGTTTAACATATTTATTTTTGAAAGAGTTTTACAGCCCCTTCATGGTTGGCTACAATCTCGCCTTTTTAGTCACCGAGATAAAATTGACTTCATGGTTGGCAACCTTGGCGAAGTATCTCCGCGTCAATGTCTTCCACACTTTTTTTCTCTACATGGTTGGCGAGTCTCTTATAGTTGTATCCAGAAATGTCAAAATTAAGAGACAGCTATTTTGCTATCGCCAAAATGTAAAAGTGCACGTAAATAAAAAAATATTTACAATTTATATCAAAAAATGTATTTCAAAATGTTCTTTCAGTACAAAAATCAGCACCAAAAGGAAATATAAACGAAATATTGAAATTTTGGAAAAATAACCAGAATTCGAAAACGGGTGGCATTCTTGATGCACGTATTGGGTTTCTAAAAAGAATCCTTTATTTCGTTATTAACGTACATAAACCTTCTTTGCTGAAACGAAAATTGGAAATGAACCTAAAAAGGTTTAATGACAAAATTTATGTTTACAAATGTTGGACAGAAATGTCAAATTTCGTCACAAATGTCAATATTTTTGTCATCCACAAAGTGTGAAACTTAATACTATGGAGACAGTAAACTGTATCCAACCATGAAGCCGAAAAATAAAACTGTCTCCATACTGCATCGTCTCGGAGATAAAAAAAAACAGTAGCCAACCTTGAAGGGGCTGTTAATATTCATATTTCTAAGATGTTCACTCCATGAAAACACATCTTCAATAAGTTTAATAAGAAGTGGTGAATAATGCACGAAAAAAAACGTAACATACCAAATGATACACTTCAAAAGAAACTCGCGAACTCTAATTTTTAATAGAATAAGCTTAAATTTTACTGAGGTTTAGGTAAGGTGTTATAGTGCCGTTTTAAATAAGGGTTCGTAAGCATTTCAAACATTCGATTTTTCCCTGTCGCCCTAATATTTATGTACATCTCACTCATTGCAGTAGTACAGAATCATTAACACGATTTTATCGAAAATGTAAACCACACCTTTTGCTGTGCATCTCCTCGAATATAGTTTATCTGTTATTCAATGTAGGGTACAAAAAGAATTTTAATTTTATAGTGCATAAATGTAATCAGACTTAATCTGTACGTGGGACATATCCTAAATGGCTGCGTAAGCATATCTCTCATATTAAGTAGTTGTTGAGTGGTTTTTTTTTAATACTTACATTTAAATCTTTGAGATCTCGACGTATCGGAGCAACAATTTCTGTATTTTTGCGTTGATGTAATTGTTGTGCTTGGTGTTGGTGTTGCGTGGCAGTTACTATACTCAATGGGCTAGCCCGTTCGCTAGCAAAAACACTATTTGTTAACGACTGTTGTTGCTGTTGCTGCGGTTGTTGTATCAGCGTTGCTGCAGAACGTTTTGTTGTGGACTTTGAAGCTTTTCCAGATGAAACAGCTGCATAATTAGTTGTTGGTACCTTGGTATTTAATTGTGATGGGTCACGTTCCATGCGCAATACAGGTGCTGTTGCTTTCGGAACTGTGCCAGTTTGCTTTTTGCTGCCACCAGTAGATGCTATTGCAGGTATATCATCATTGGAGTCTGCGGTAGCTCCAGTGATCCCATTGCTATTCGATGCATTTGGATTTTTTGTAGGGGCCATTATGAGTTAATTTTTTCTTTGCTTAAGTAACACACATTTGCAATTTTTTCCGTCTTGCTCACTGGAATTTATACAAATCCACAACCACTTTATGGAGTCTAATTTGCAAAATGGTTTTACTGAATTAATTGCAGTTTTTTACTTTGCATTTATTCACTACACAATTTTTATATATTAAATTAATTTTTTATATATTCATAGCTATTTTTTTCAATTTAATTATAAAAAAAATTGTAAAAACAAATATCGAAAAAAATGCAATGAAAGTTTTTCTCCGGTTACAGCAAAAGATGGAATTTTTTGACATTTCTGACTTGCATTGAGTGAGAAAAGAGAAGACTTGCAGCGTTGCATTATTGGATTAGTTACAGTGGGAAGTTTCTAGTTACAAAATAAAAGTTGCTATAAAATCGTGTAAGGTCTTTTTTGTAACACAGAGGATGGATTTTGGTTCTTTAAAAAGCAAAATAAATTTTTCTGCAAGGCATAATTATGCGCTCGTTTTGTGTCGTGGCGTATTTTATCGCATATTGGCATTTACTGAAAATCCTCATTTTGCAATACACCTATGTAATTCTGTTTTTACACGGCCTTTTTTTACATGGTTTTGATTTAACACGGTTTGAAAATAAACAAATTTTAAATTTTTTTACACGATTTTATTCCATTTAGCACGATTCAAAATATTTTTGGCTTAAATTTTTTTTTGCTCGGGTTTTCCTGGAACCAATTAACGTGTAAAAACAGAATTAGGTGTATTTTTTTCATATTAACTTAGTTTTCATAAGTTTAATTTCTAGTCAATTTTCATTAGTTTTCGACATGATTTAATTAAATACGTTGGAGCAAATTTTAAATTCCAATATGGCAAAAGAGTCACGTGCTCTCGCAAATAAGTAGAACTCAAGTTTACTTTCTACGCGCTTAATAGCTGACCCACAATACGGACGGTAGACGGAAATACTGTCGGCGTAAAACCGTCGTAAAATCCGTTCGAATAAAGAGAATTGCGAAGTGCGATGTCATATTCAGCTGTCATTTTGTGTTTATAAGAAAGGAATTTTTGTATTGAAATATTTGTGATAGTGACAAAGTGAAACATGTTTTCTTTCGTGAGAACATACATACATACTTCTTCTATTAGTAATTTGATCAATTCATTTATGTTCTTATTTATATAAGAATGACTTTCACTGAATTAAAACTTAAATTAATAAAATGGCATAAACTGATTAGAAATGCAATACTGATCTGTCTACCGCGACGGTAAAGTTAATATTAAATCTAAGTCCACTGTTGGCGGTAGCGGTTTCTATGCCCTACGCCGCAATTCTTCTGTTCCATTTCATTCAGTCAAGTGTTGTAATTTTGACAGTGGCTAATTGTGCGTTGATGGTGTGGCTCAGGCCCTTACTAATCATAGAGGGGGCGTTCCCCCCCACGCGTCTCATTCGGTTGCAAATTTATTTTTTTGGAAGGAGAAAAATAAAAAATCATGCTATTGGAATTGCTGTTATGAAAAAAGCCACTGTTGCAGTATTTCATTTAATATTTATTTTACATTAATTTAACAATTCAATTTGTTTCTGAAAATATCAAAAAAGGAAGAAAGAACAGAAAAACTCAAAAAACACAGTGACTTCTTCTAACGCTTTTTTCACACTCAAAGTCAGTTAGAAGTCGTCGCTGCTTTACCGTTCAAATTTTTATATGTACATATGTATGTATAATGTAATACATCCCTCAAGGAAAAATTGGAAGGAAGACAACATGTGTCAACGCCTGGATGTTGTACAAGGAAACACATCACTTGCCCAAACCTCCAATACATTGATTTTGTCACCGCGTTGGCGGAGGATATGGTAAAGTCTGGACTGGATAAAAGTAAGGTGCCCACGAAGAAAAAGTCTGGACGACACTTGAAGAATCGTGATGTCAATTACGGTGTTATTGGCGATCACATGCCCATAAAAGGTAAAACGAGACAAAGATGTGTAAAATGCTCCAAGGATAAAAAAGACAAGCGTACAAATTTCACATGCAAAGCATGCGAAGTTCCATTATGTTTCGGATGTTTTACACAAGCACTAAGACACAATTCTTTTCATTTAGCTCATTGAAATTACATGAATTAATAAAATAAATTAAATTTTTAATAACCACTCATTTTTCTTATAACTACTCCAGGGATATTATATCCCAAAAATTAAAATCAAAAACACCTATTGGGACTATATGTCCCAAGACCTTCAGCGCCTCTGGCGGCGAAAACTTGAATTAAGGCACGGTTAAAAATTTTATAAAAATTTATTTTTTAGTTTCTAGTCGATTAGTGATTTTGTTTGATATTATGTTTGCCCACAGCGCCTACCATTTTTGAAGCTCTAATATTCAACAATTTGTCACTTATCGCCTTTGTGCAAAGAAAGTTTCATTACATTCGATTGGATGTAGCGGTTTGATCTGGGAAGTCATTGTGAGTCAGTCGGTAATAAATTAAATTTTGGGGGTTGGGGCATTCCACGCCGAATCGGACACCATTTTGCTTTTGCATCTGTAATATTCTTGAATTTTTTTTCTCTGGGCACTGGTTGTGAGTATTCTCTATAACTAAGTATTTTCAATTCTTTTAATAAAACTATTTAAGAGATATAAATTTTTATAAAGGAAAGTAATTTTTTTGCAATGCAATGAGCATTGCGAATAATTGGTGCCTGGAAAAAGTTTCTAGCTCATTCACTGGTAGGTATACGAAAATATTTTCAGAAAACAAAGCAGCCGCAATAGCGCTCTAGAAGCACAATACGGGTACTGGCATGTAGGAATTACTGAGGATATTATTCCAAATAATCATAGCTAATCTCGGGTCTCGGGTACGCAAATATCGCAGGAGATGAAGCGGCTAAAGAACTAGCTGGAGTAGGGCACTTTCATTGAACCAGAATTTGTTTCGACTTTATCATTAATTTTGTAAGTGAACATGATACAGCTTTAGAGCTACCTATCGGAAGATCTCAAGCAATAGGAAATTTATGTTGTTTTTGCTTAAGATAAGCAGTCAGATTGGGAAATGGTGCAGAACGCTTGAGGAAGAAGATCTTAACATATTCACCAACATACGCTAAACTGAGAACTAATAATTATAGAACGATGTCGACATGTATTTGAAACTTTTCGTGACTCTGGAGAAAAATCGAAAAGCGCCTTCTATTTACCAAAATTGTCTTAAAGTTTCCAAAACAAGTTTTGCGTTTTAATCTTAAGTGCACCAAACGCAAATTTCCCAGTTAAAAAAAATTAAAGAAATATATTCCTTTACCTAGAGTTTCCGCTTGAACTCTGATGTTTTCTCAGTATTTGGCATATTTTATAGCGAGATGTGTTAAGTATTCTAGACTCCGACTTCGAAAATTAGGAAGGTAGAGTTTAAAACGGTGTCAGGCAAACCTACACATATGCATGTTACAAAAACATGTGAATGTGTGTGAGAACACATTTAGAGTAAAAAAGTCAAAATAAAATGGATTTTCATTTTGACAATAGGTTTAACTTATAGCTCCTAATTAGCTCTATAATTTGTGCTAAGGTTGATTTTAAGCAATTTTTCGTTTTCAAGATAATTGCAAAAAACGAAGGTAAAACATTAGTTTTCGTGGAAATGCCCACATATAATACAAAAAATATCAGCCGCATTGGGTTCAATCGCAGTTGCCCGCGGGCGGCAGAAGGCTTGACACTGGTTTAAAGGCTCAGACTTACATTTTTCGGACCTCAGGAACGAATACAGTTTATAAATCTTAGCAAGCTTCCGGAGAATTTTTAAAGTTTTCATGGCTGAGCGACAGTAAAAGTGCCAGCAACTGCCGAGTTGGTTAGGTACAATTATCTCCAATCGCATCTCTGGCTCCTTCATCTTCAACCAAATACCTACATACTCAACAATAATTATCAGTATCTATACCTGGCCTTAATATACATATTTTCATTTCTAATAGATAAATTAAACGGTAGAAAATTCGTGTTCAAACTCTTTTATTTTTATTATTATTTTGACACTAAGGGTCACGCATGTAATTATAGCTTTTACTGTATGTACGTTTATGTAAATATGTATGCTACCGGCCGAAGTAGTTTCTGGGCTAAAATAGGTCAGATAAAAGCTGTAAAAATTTCTTATCATACATTTTGTATCAATATACTCTTGAGACTGAAAATATGCCATAAAGTTTTCAAAATGTTTGATGAGGAAATATTATGGCTAGCAAAAAAGATGGTATTACTCATACTATAGTCATGGGATGTATTCTGTGGCTATAAATTCATTTAATTTTTACGCTCTTCCGCGCTCTTTTAACAATAACGAATTTCAACTTTATTTACGATTGCTGTCTGCGCCGATTCAATATATCATCTCTCAGTGCCCTAAGACGATCACGTTCCGCTCGCAATGTAGTCGCCTGATCGCGTAAATCAGTTGTAAAATCATTAAACATACTAAGCATTGCTCTAAGTAATTCTTCTTTATCTTGATTATCATCATTAACTGTGGTGCTTGGTAGGTGCCCATAATTTAGTGATGTTATATTGAATTCATTTTCTGTTGTTGCTGCTTCAAGATTAGCAATGGGATCACTGTTGGTTGTTGCTTCAACACTAGCAATTGCGTCACTGTTGGTTGTTGCATGATCCATTACCTCTTCTTGTGACGGAATACCATGTGATAAATGCTCTTCAATTAAATTTGAAGTGTTAACCATATGTTGGACACGTTTGAATTGTGCTTTTAATGCTGCAATTTCTTCGATTTTTTGACGTATATATTCAGCACTTTCAGGATCATCTTCGGTTTCAGCCATTTCTGATGTGGGGTTATTATTGTTCTCATTATCAGTAGGTACCAAAGTCGTTGTTCTATCTTCCATTCCACTATTGCTCTCATTATCAGAAGGTGCCAAGGTCTTTGTTCTATCCTCCGTTCCATTATTGTTCTCATTATCAGAAGGTCCCAAGGTCGTTGTTCTATCTTCCATTCCATTATTGTTCTCATTATCAGAAGGTGCCAAGGTCGTTGTTCTATCTTCCACTTGCAATTGCGTAACAAGCTCAGCGTCAAGACCACCTGAATTTATGCTTTCGCATTCATTATTTTGGTGTGTCGCAATTTGTACCTCATTATTTGTGTTAGTGCAGCTATCTTGAGATTGACGCAAACTTAGTTCCGATGCACGTTGTCGCAATCTTTCCATTTCTCTCAGAAGTTCATTATGCTCCTGCTGCATGCTCTGCACATTACGATTTGCGTTTTCCATGCGCTATAAGTAAAGATACAATTGAAAATGATTGTCAGATAAATATCATAAAATTATGCTGAAAACGGTAGGATGACTGAGGTAAGATTATCTTTTTTTTTAAACATCAACCAACGTTCAATGGATGCCGCCTGGAAATGCAACGAACTTTCTTACAAAAAAATAATGAAGTAGTGAGGGTGAAAAACTTTCTTGAATTCACCAATAACACAATGGTCGTCAAAAACACTTGCAGTGTCATAAGTTATAACTAACTAACATGCATGCAAAAATTCGTTTCCATGTAGTGGTACAACAACCATATGAGGTTCTAGTTTTGCTGAAGTAAAACTGAATTTTGGTTGGTTCTCACATTTGTATACGTATTCACAAATCCTCTCGCTAGAACTGGCAGAAGAACTTGGGCATGCCCACCCATGGTTATAACATATACACTGACGAGCAATACTGTAATATAGAAATCATACTCTCATTCCACCTTGTTAATTTGCTTATAAAGTGGTTTTTTTTTGCTTTGCTGTTTTGTTAGTGGGTTTAATATCTCTTCCTATAATTAATTTAGGTTGCCTGATTACAACAAAAAATGTCCTTAAAACAAAAAAAAAAAGAAGTCAAATGTTACAGTTTTGCACTCTTTGGAAATTTATTGTTTTACCCATTAAAAACAAACAATTTAAGTATGTAGTCCAGAATCCTTTTGCATTTATGAGGTGCTTAATGCAATTCAGTATACTGGTAGTGCAGTTTTGCACAAATCAGGTTGAATTATATTCCAAAATTCCAGGATTCCCTTCCCACAGCTCAAAAACTCACTATGGGTTAGGATATTTCCCAAGCTAAGATTTGACGTGGGTTCACAAACTCTATATTGCATGCATGTCCGGAGACTATGGAGACCACTTCAAAATACAAAACTTCTGTCTTAAATCAAGCTCTTGTTCAAAAATTACTTTTTTGGGCAGCTATTGAGCAATAAAACCTACTTCCAACTGCACCTGCAATGTTTGGTTGAAAAATCACAGGATATTGGTCTTTGCGTATAATTTCATCGATGAATTTCAATGGTCGCACTCCATTTTTCGAAATACATCCATAAATCCACCGTGTTTCACTGTTTGGCGCACTTGATTTGTTTGGGTGGTATCTGGGTATAAAGCCAAAAGGACACACGGAACAAGCCAAATACTGTCCAGTTTTATACATATGTATGTACTTCCATTTGGATTGGGTTAACTATAGTTGTACTTCGATAAAATTCAGATAGACGGTTGAGAATAGAGTATAATGTTGGTGAGCTCATGCAATAAGCGATTACCAATGCCATATGCAAGTAATTTTGATAAGAGTATGTTGGATCAAATGCCTTTGAAACATCCAGAGCAACAATCTAAGGGAAGTTATCTAGAAGAGGCACACTTGCTCAACATATGTACTGAAATGCCATAAGCTCCTGAGTTAAAATTATCACTTCGAAGAAGGAACTTTGAGTCGGTTGACGACATAAAAACAAATTCGCTGAATGAGCTGAGGATTGCTCCTCAATTAGCCTACGAAAAATGTATGGAGGGCTGAATCAAGCACTGGTGTAGTTGAGTTGCAAGCGGTGGGGTTAAGTTTGTAGGTGACAAAATACATTTTGATGAATAAATAACTTGGTTGCGTTATATTTGACGATTCCGTATACTTTTTACACAGAAAGTCAACTAGACACCGGAAAAGTATAAATTTTTATGTCCGAAAATAAGACACTTGCGAGCCTTTTTAAATTAAATGAAGGTTTCAGCAATGTTTGTGTGGAACTGTTTAATATAAAAACTTACCACCCTGAGTACTTCATTTTCTCTGGTTGTTGTTGACGGCTTATTTATTTCATTAACCATTGTATAGCTTTTTGTGCCGCTGCTTTGAGTTCTTCAGAAATTTTTTACATCCACAAAGATTTCTAAAATATAAAGAGATACCAAAATATTACTTAACACAACAGTTTACAATTAGCACAAACTGGGTGATTTCCTCTAGGTTCTAAGTAATGGGCAAACCTACAATATAACTGAAGTTACATTTTTCTCCATTATAAGTTTTTAATTAGATACATATATTTTAATCAATATTTATTTTTAAAAAAGTCTTTGAGTCAATTACTCTCATGAATATGTTTACTTAAATACTACGATATATGGCACTAGTCTTCCGAAATGAAATACATATATATTGGTACCAACGCCATTATGTCGCCTCAATGAACTTTTGAAATTACTTATTTTTCAAATGGGAGTGAAAGTATCAAAGTTTTTAAATGTAAGTGCGACGAGACCGTCCATTGTTGGGTTTAAAAAAATTTAAATGTAAGGAATGGGCTATCAACAAATTTTTTGACCAAGTGTGATATAAATTTATTATTTTAAAAAAGAACTAAAAACTAAAAACTTCTTTAAATGTAATTTATTTATATATTTATAGGTGTTCACTTCTTTTTTAAAATAATAAATTTAATTACACGGCTGCAAGTTTTTGTTTCAAAAAACAATTTTCTTTTCATACCAAAAGCAGAAAAAACTTAAAATATTAAGTGTGATATGAATAAATTATATTACCTTACATCGAAAAGATGTAAATGCAAGCTTCGCGCGGTTTTTTCAATTTTTTCATGTTATTGCAACTTATGACGAAATTAAGTTTGTTCATGGGAAATAAAAAAAAATTTTTTTTTCCATTTTGTCCAAAAATCGCTTTACCTAATATGTGAATAGCCTTTAATGCTTAGCCGCAAATTATTGGTTCAGTCCAGTCATTTTGTACGATATACAGAATTATTATTGGTAAAGAGATCATGTCCCCCAATTTTGGCTAATGGGATCTTAAAAAATATCATGTTGGACCTCTGTTGAGCTATTATGACTTCATCTCCTGTGCAAAAAATGTAAATAGTACTACCTAATAGTACTACTTATATCTAAATATTTTCTGATTTTAGTTTTTTAAGTGTCGTTCTTCTTTTATCAAATAAACTTGGAAGCTATGCGGTTACATAAAGAATATTCAAGAATTAATTTTTTTTGAATCGTAATATTTGCATGTACATTATACATAATAACAATATATTATGCTCAGGAAAATCTTCACCCATAATTTCTTTGTGACATGAAATCTATTCTAGAATAACTAGAATATCATATAATTGGATTGGATGAATATTGTTTCTATTGAAAAGTTTAAACATAGACATTCGTCACAAAGTCTGAACTAAGTGTAGAAATTGAAGTCGTTTTCGAATTATTTACGAATAAAACTATTTTATGTGAAGTCGTAAACGAATCATCAAAGCTAACAATCAACACTGTCACAGGTTTTTAGAACAAAGCATGCAAAAATCTTAAAAATAACTGAAAACTATGATATAATTCTATGTCATCACTGCATTTATTTTGATAACATTGAAAATGTAATTTTCCTTTTATTTTAAAACGCACAAAAACGTATGACAAAGAAAATAAATTCACGCTATACTAAGTAAACACATTTGAAAAAATAAAATACAGTTTGATCTATAAATAGATGTAAATAAATTTATTTTCCTTTTTGGCAAAATATGTTTTAAAGATTGTTTTGTTCTTGGTTGGAATTATTCGTATAAAAATTGAATTTCTACAAAAAATACGCACATTTGTGTTGCAAAGTAGATTGTTTCACGACGAATATCTTCAATTATACTGAAAATCATAAGTAAAAATCTATGAAGATTTCTGCCCGAAGAAACAAAGAAATTGTAACTGAGAAAATATGAGCATAATGAATATGGATTTTCTTTTTGAGAAAGCTGCCTTTTATAAAGAGATTAAGTAGATAAGTAAAATCTTTTATAACTCATTAAAATTAAAATAGAAATTCTCTTGAAATTTATGCAAAATCTCATGTACATTGGCTATTATTATACGCGTAATGTGCAGAAGAGAATCGAAATCGAAAATCATTTTTTTTTAATTTTAATTATAGATTCAGATTACAGATAAGATTTACGGGAATGATAGCAATGAATTTTGCAGTGACTCAGTGCACGTTGTAGCTTTGGTCGAGTACTACACATAACCTTATTTAATTTTTTTGGAACACCCTAAAAATCTTAATTTAATGTCAAAAAACAGTACATTTTTTGAAAAAAAAAAATGTTCAAAAAACGTGCTCAAAGTGGAAAAATTTTAAGATACAAATTTTAATTTCAACTAAGAGTATGGAAAAAAATAATAAGAAAAACTTTTTAGAAATTTTCAAATATGGTTTTGTGAAGTATGTAGAGCTACGTATATCTCTATCATTTTGATAAATTAATAAATGAGTTCTGCTGTTCTAAAAAATGCGCCCGATGTAATCTGAAATGTTGTCGTCTGATCGTGTAAATAAAATAGGAATTTTTTCTCCCACATTCTGTCGCATTTTGTAAAACTTGAGATCAATCAAGAATCCTTAGAATTATTGACGTACGTAAAAACCGTTGTGGTCCATTCAGATGCAGTAGCGTACCTAGGGGGGGGCGATAACCGCAGGCGCAAGGCGCGGAGGAGGTAAAATGATAATAAAATATATCTCATATCTTGCTAGGGTTTCTGATAGTCTAAAGTGAGGACCTTTTTTTCTTAATATATGAAAATACATAGTTCAATGTGTAGTACATTTTAATGTGTAGGTGGAGATTTTTGCGAATTTAAAGTGAAAGATATTCCATTTTGGTAGAGATTTTGAATGTCAAAAGTAAGGCCCTTTTTTGTTTTTTTTTTTCTCGACAAAATTTGTCGATCGTTTATAAGGGCGGTATTGCAACTGTTTGCCAAATATGCATGGTACACCTTTGTTCAGATATTCTAACGTTAAAACAGTGTAAAATGATGTCATCGCCTCAATGGAAGAAGTTCTTAGCCAAAAGCATTTTGCAAGAGTGGGTAAAGACAATAGATCAACACAAATAAAATATGTAGAACTCATGCACTTTACGTAAACATACATAGTTCACCGCTTAAATTAAATGGAACAAACTTTAGACATTCCCTTCTTCAACGAATGGTTCGGAAATAGACTGCAAAATGGGCTCAGGGACTTAGTTCAGCGCGCTGCTACTGAAAGGGTCGTTAAACTACTCAGCTAAAGCTGCGTGTCTCGGGTGTAGATTTTTTAATATTATAGAGGTTGCATATATGATTGCTGGGTAATCAAATCGAAGTTTATTAAAGCTTGCAGGAAATTCATACACCACACATTAAAACACATACACTTGTGAACGTAAGTGCGCTACTACAGAAACTCTACAAAAAAATCAATAATCGAACGAAGAAGCCATTAAATATGAGGTGGTTCGCCACGTGTGGATGCTGGGTCTTCAATAGTTGTGACTGATTTTGAATCAAAAGCGAAATAATCTATTCCTGTACTCTTAAGCAAACGTTATTGTTATTTCGGCGACAGAATGTTTGACAATTCTCTACAATTCACTTGAAACTCGGAAACTTCGGTCATCCTAAGAAAAGTATCAAAAAAGTACTAACATCACTTTTGGTTAGCACAATGGGTATTGATAACCTTCCAATGATCTTACCGTTTGGTTGGCAAATTGACTGCTTAACCTAACCTGCCCTATTACTGGTAACGAAGTCATAGCTCCTGTATTGAGCCCAACTTTAATATCATATTTTGATAGGTAGGGCTACTTGTACTCCCAAATTGTAAGATTAAGTACCTTTTAATTAAAGTACTTACCATAAGCACTACTAGTAATATTCTGAAACTACTTTAGAAGCGTTGTAAATAATAGTTTTCTAACTATTTCGATCCCAAGCCCTTTAATTTATGTATTAGACACCACAAAGCTCTGGGTTTTACCCTGCAAGTATTAGTCTGGGCGTTTAATCAAAGCGTTGATTGACAAGTTTCTCTGGAATCATTCCTGATCGTGCGGCCTATCCATTGCAAGCGTCTTTTCATAATATAAGTTCCTATAGAAGTACGGTTTGTAGCAACATTCGCCTAAAACAATAGTCTACTAAAGTTTGTATGGCAGATGTAATGTAAGCATCACAAGTAGTACAATATTAGCAATAAGTTATTTGCTAGGGATTTAACATAGGACATGGATCTTGTGATGCTTTTAGAAGAAACGAAAAAGGAGGATAATTTTTTTATGGTCATACACATAAAAAGTTGCAATTGGTGGACTCTTTCCTTTATACTTAGTAATTATTTATTTTTTTCATACATTTTAAGTTGTCTGCTATTGTGATCATAAAATTTTTGTTTTAGTTGGGACCCATTTTTTTTTTTTTTATTGTAACTCTATGCTAGTTATCACTTTTCTTCAATGTTTTTGCTTACATCGTGAAGTTTTGCTTTTGCCCTTAGGGGCTGTATATTTATGTCTGTAAGAGAATATATGGTAACATATCTGAACAGTGCTGCAAAATATTTCCTCTAACATAACTACTGCGTGTAGCGGATGAGACAGAAATTATACAAAAATGTTGCAAAAGTCGAAAAATGTTGAGAAGTATTGAGAAAGTTGAAAATCTGTATAAACGGTGAAAAATCCAACAATGATTAAAAATTCTAACCAAGGTTAAAAGTTGGAAAAGTCGAAATATTTTGACAAATATCGGTTGGCGTTACTTTTCAGCCAGTTCACTCTCAATATAGATATCTCTCATATCCGCCAGTAAAGATGTTCACACTTCAAAAACTAAAATTTTTTTTTTTAAATCTTTATTTACCCTTCACCAATTGAGTTTCTTTTCATATATATATTGAAAATTAAAAGTCCTTTCCTACGAATTCAGCTTCACGGCATGTCTCTCTAATAGGATCGTAAACCAGTCCAGGAGTACAGTCTAAAACAACACCTTTGCCTTCCATACAGAAGTAGTAACGATCCGAGCGTACATGCGGAAAGAAATGTGATCCTTCTGCGGGACAATCAATGTTCGCACGTCTTGGTGGTGCCTTTGCAAATGATGCGATATTACGTTGCAGCGTTGTAACCTATGCAAAGTAAGGAAGTTCAAATATAATATAATTATAAATTGAGAAAAATACTTACAGTGCAATTAACATTGGATGGAAAATCACAACAGTTGCATGCTGCATTAAATTGCAGACCATTCGAACATGTCTGATTATGGGTGTAACCATCCATACATATATAATATCTGAGTTTGAATTAAGAAATATATTAATAAAGTTAATAACTTCTTTTATTCCCTAAACAGCTCTTACTTATCACATGCTGCCTTACTGGCTATGTAAGTTATATTATTGGGATTATTGAAAATGGTACACAAATTGTCCACACAATCAACATATTGAGGATAATCGCAACGATCCGTATCTCGATTGTACTGTAGACCATCACAGCATTCACGCACCACTGGAGCACCGCCATAGCAAAGGACATACTTGGTACAAGTTCTGTCATAGCAGTACGATGATAAAGCGTCAGTG
This sequence comes from Meiosimyza platycephala, assembly GCA_963662105.1. NCBI lineage: Eukaryota > Metazoa > Arthropoda > Insecta > Diptera > Lauxaniidae > Meiosimyza > Meiosimyza platycephala. Next base: position 98,444,474 of record OY759208.1, on the reverse strand, counting down.
CAAGTAGGTGCACAACGAGCTTCACTTGGATAGGTACATGATTGGTCTATACTATCGAATAAGGATCCGGTTTCGCAACTACGCAATATAGCAGTTTGATTCATGCAAACATTATAATTGGAACAGTTGCCGAGTGCTGGTAAGAATATGCTATCTTTAACACCTTGGCAAATGTTTACAGTCGCTTGGATACCACTAAAGGCCGCAATTAAGGTTACGCTAAATATTACGAATTTCACTTAAATAATAAAAGAAATATGTAATTAGTTGAATTGTTCATTTGCACTATGAATGCTAATGGTATATACTATATATGTATTTATGTATATGTACTTTTCAAGTGAGATAACAAAATTCGAAACGTATGAGAAAAGAAAAGATACTACTTTCTCTTGAATTGAACTTTTCATATTTATACCCTTTCTTGTTATATACATATGTATCTAGTAATGATCTTATTTTTCTATAAATATATTGTATAAAAAATTGTACATGATCAAAATACACAAAAACAGCAGTTGTATGTATAATTGCTTATCAAGATATTGATAAAAGTTCTCGGTAAAACTTTATTAATTAGCTAAAAGTTTTTTATACACTCGTATGCGTATGGCATGAAAATATTTTTTATTTTGAATGAAGTACCTACCCACAAAAACTACAGCGCAAAATTTTGTAAAATGACAAAACCTCATTTTTAAAGAATCAATAATAAATGAAAAAATCCTTTAAATTAGACAAGAAAGGAGTGATTTAAAAAAAAAAAACAATACCACGATAGAAACCATCAATAGAGCTGGAAAAACGTGAAACGGGGAAATGTTGGAGAGAATTGAAGGCACTCGCTACTGATCGTACACTTTGGAAGAGTTTAGTGAAGGTGCTATTCCCCATCAGGAGACAAAGGATATAAGCAGAAAGGAGAGTCGAATTGTAACTTCCTAGTCAAAAAATATACTTCAGAATTAGTTTGCTCTTAAAAAGTTAAGTGGAGTACTTTAAGACATTTGCCAAGCTTTCTTTATCTTAGTAGTGTATCAAAAGTTTGCAATATATCATTTATGTTACTGGAAGCTTATTAGCAAAAAAATATGAAAATATTTCTTAAGCAGCTACTTGTACATAAAGGCATTATATTTACAACAATCTAGAGAAGTTCCTATTCGTATTTTTTTTTTGCTTCTCAACATTTTTTAGGTAGTTTAGGGGGCGACCATTCCAAGTATATTCGCACTTGCATTACCACACTTAAAAAATTTTCAAAGTTCCCAATATTTCAGCCCCTAAATACTTACTGCCTGAGGCACTGGCCTAATGTGCCTGTAAGGTAAATGCGGGCCTGCGCAGTGACGTACCGTGCACATCGGGCGCTCGAAGCAAAAAAATTGGTTTTTTTTTTATTCATATCCACAAAAATGAAATATATTTCACGATAATTTTTCCGACATAACTTCGAGTAAGTATAACAGAATTGAACTTCATTGAATTGAATTTTATTGAACAAGCTATGCCAAAAAATTAGATCCGTAGGACACTGAACACAGTATAAGCAAATCATTCCAGTTTTTGGTCTATTACTTGCAAATTATAAAACATCCAAATTAAACTCGATTATATGAAGGAATGTGGCACTAAAGATATGCTACATTACATATATGTATATTAATTTAATTTGATTTAGTTGAATTTGGTAGTTCACACTGTGCCCGAACCGAACAAAGGTTCATCTCAAATGCATCCAAAGTCGGTATTGGCTCGATGGCTCCATATGATAACACGATTAAAATTTGGTGAAATTAAAAGTCGGAGCTCCGCTTTTCTTCGCGAAATCCGTCCTACTATATACAGGAGCGTCCAGTTACAATGTGCCATTCGGACAAACTAGATTCCTTCATTCATTTTGAGGAAACAATTGTGTTAGATGGAGGGGCTTATCTTGAAAACCCCAAGAGTTACTGGGTGTTCAACAAAGTTCTTTATTTGATTGCAGAACAACATATAAAAAAACAAAAAAAAAAAGGATGTTAAGTCGAAGATATTTTGAGAAACATTTTTATAATCAAAAAAATTTTTGTTGAAACATACATACATATATATTAAAAGATTTTTTTTATAAAATTAAAGCATTTTTAAACAAAAAAGAAACTGAGTTTTTTCTTCTGATTTCCATAGTTTTAGATATATTCCGTTTCAAAGAATTTTTGGATGGTCCAATCCATGCACTGAAACTGCAGTGTATCTGCACGTATCATATGATGCAGGATGTGATGGAGCCGTATGGTGATGATGGAATGCCGATAGTTTGGACACTGCAACTTGACAACGATCCGAATCATACTAGCAAAAAGGTTATAAAGCGGCATCAAGACAATCAATGGGATAGAATAGCCACCGCAGTTACCAGATTTGAGCCCAGTTGAAAATTTATGGCCTGCGTTATTATTTATTATTTTATCAATTTATTTATCAATGTAGCAATTCAAGAGAATAAATTAACATTTAAATAACTTAGGACTAAGCAAAGATAAGGAACCCAAAAAATACATTAGTGGTATTCACACCGGCTTAGTTAATTTGTTAGTCGTTATTCGTTACTTTTTTATGAGAATTTTGTTTTTGTAAAATTATCGAACTATCGAAATAATGAGTAAAGAAGTAACTAGGTGGCATACCTGATAGTTTTCTGTAAGTTTGTTGTAAAAAAATAAAAATTGTGCAAACATAAACACAGTTAAAAGTTTTACCGAATTACCAACTAACGATTTAACAACCTAATGAGGCCGGTGTGAATACCACTATTGATAAAAACTGCATTCTGTTGTTTCTAGGAAACAAGTGGAGTATGCAGTAGACCTTAAGGCTAATACGCAAAAAATATTTATAAAACGTAAGAGGCGTGGGAGCCTCAGTTTTAATAAAATACAGAGAAAAAAAAAATAAAAATTGAAATTTTAAAAACTTACAACCAAATGTTCAAAACGTACAATTGAAGAAGGAAAACAAAGAAAAGAAAAATAATTAACTGACTTAGAACAATGACATACAATATTTTAATAATTTTATCTGGACTATATCAAAATATAAAGAAGTCTGTCAATCTCTCTGAACTCAAGATTAAAGAGCCACAACTTAACTTCTTGTAGAAAAACTGCTTGATTTCGGAGACATCTAATGGATTCTGGTAGATTATTAAAAAGTCTAGATGCAGCAGATAAATAATAATAAAAAATGTTATGTGGTATGGTTTGGAGGCCAAGTTAAGATTATAGCTTCTAGCTAAATATCCACCTCTTATAAAAAAAAACTTTTAAGACTTTCAAGAAGTATAAATGCTTTAAAGGCAAAATCTTTAAATTGCGAAATAGTGGAAGACTTCTTGTTAGACGACCCCTATTACATATCGTCCGCAATACATGTTTCTGAGCACTTAACAAATTTGTGCCGCCTCAACATACAATACCGTATTGGACCTTGGAGAGAAAAATTCCATAATGTTAATGTTAAGGAAGCAATGACAGACAGTCAGCCAAAAATTAATAGACTTTTTTTTTTTTTTACTTGGTAATTTTAGCATTGGCACTTTATTCCCCCTGTGTAAATAAATTTATAATAAATTTAAAAAATTATTACAAAAAAATAATTTCAAAGTTCCGAATATATGCCGCCCCTAAAATCGTGCCGCCCTAGGCACTGGCTAGTGTGCCTCTAAGGTAAATCCGGGCCTGGCGATTCCTGTAAAAAGTGTCAAAAACTGGTAAACTCAATGTAATCGCAGTCATTGCGAAATGTAAATAAGTATAATGTGTATTTAATATAAGACTTTGTCTAAAGTTATAAATTATTAAAAAAATACTCACAGCTTTTCAGTGAATTTTCTTATATTTGTGATATCTGCTCCGTGCTATTTTTCTGACTGTCACATATTGGCATTTATGATCATTATTTTGTCATAAAATTAGGAAAACGTATTCTTTTAATGATTTCTATTGATAGGGAGTATCAGGTATATAACATCTTATTTATTTAAAAAATATTTCGATTTGTTTGGATACACCTCAGCTACTTTCCAACAGTTTTAAGATGTATGTTATGCATTCGATAACCATAGCTGGGTATTAACTCGTTAACCCTTTAATCGTTAATTAACGAAGTAAACATATCGACTAACGGATTAACTTTTAAGTTAACTTTTAAAACTGTTAACGGACTCGTTAACTTCCGTTAAATTTCCTCAAGTCCGTGTCAAATCATAAAACTGTGAGCTGAAAAATTTATAGTTTACAAATTATGTTTTTGTCACTCTCTTTTCGCATACGATTCTCTCACTAAAATTGAAATCGAGTACAACTTTCAAAAAATATGCTTAAAGGCATGTTCAAATTTATCGACTAGTTGTAATTAGCATTTATATGGGAAACAATAACAACACAAGTTACAATCTCGTAAAATATTGTAAAATTACAACATTGTAAATTCACCAGCCCAATTTACAATGAACTGTGAATTGCATAACATTTTTGTCTGGAATACCCAATTTTTCTAAAAATTTTCTAATGATAACTAAAAAAAAGGTCCTCACTTTTGGCAACTCAAAAACCCTACCAAAATGACATATATTTCACAATAAAAAATACAAAATGTCCACCTATACACATTACGATTTACTATCTTGAATTATTTTATATTCATTTACTAAAGAAAAGGTTATTATTATAAATTGTTCAAACGTAAAACAATGTACTGAAAATCTGCTGAAAATTCGCCAAACGACAACGATTTTTCAGGACGCAAATGTACCAAAAAAAGTACAAATGTACCGAAAATGCCACCACTGGGCTAGACATGAAATCAGTAGAATTGTTTAACTTTGCGGCATTCCTCGGGGAACAAATATTCATATATATGTATATTAAATATAGTAATACTATACACTCAAGCGCTGCAGTTGTCGTCTCTTTTCCACAGGCAAATTTATTTTAACGCCGAAACGAGCTGCGCTTTCAGACGAGAACATATTAATGCTCATAAAGGGGAATATCCACATTATGCCAGATGACTAAATTTTTTGTTCCTAACCTGTTAACTTCCAGAACCCAAACCAACAGATTTTATAAGATCACTAACGCAAAGATATAAAAAATTAAATTTTTATCACGTGTTAACGGATTAACGATTAACGTTAACGATAATTAAGTTAACTTTTTGATTAACGGTGCCCAGCTATGTCGATAACAACATAAACAGCACTGTAAATCAAATCGGTAGGAAAAAAACAAAATATTAGCAAACAAATGCATCTGAAAATCAACTGGTAATATACTTTTGGATATTGAAAAAGTAATTGACACTGTATGGTATACAGCAAACGTACCTAAATATCTTTGTAAGATTGTTACAGATTTTCTTAAAGAAATTACTTTCGTAGTATCCGTAAATAATGAATTATCCGCTCCATAGACTATATCAGTTCAATCCCCTACGTTGTATTCAATCTAACTATAAGTACATATACATCAGACTTCAAGCCGCCTAATATGTTAGAGACAGCAAATCTTTGATCACATCCGGTAAATCATCTAGTGCATAATTGGAGCTTGTCTTAAATACTTAAAAAAAGGAGATTAAAATTAAATTAATATTCTGTCGTATAATTTAAACCTTGAATGGTATCAGCTGGTGTCTGAATAACATTAGTATTTCAAAGTATATCTCATCTTGACTTCCGTAATGGTATTATTATCTTATAGCTATATTTAATTTCAATAAGTTTGCTTTAGTTTCAGAAATGAATTTATCTGTTTTTTTTTGTATAAAAAAATAAAAAGGTCATCATATGGTTTTATTAACTCGCATAACATCTAAGAATGTTCATTATTCTTTATATATTTTTATATGCCATAAAAATTAATTTATATGATTTTCTCAAAATTTTATGTGTTGAAATCGTCCTATCAAAGGACAAACCATCGACGCATGAGAGTATAGTCCCCTTGCCATTGGAGCACAAATAGTATCGTGAATTACACTGGTCAACAGTGGTTTTGTTGCCCTGGATGTCTTTGCGGATTTCTATAATTTCAGATACCCAGATTACGAATATATTCTAGTTTTTAAGATATTGATGTAGGTATGTATTTATCTAAATATGTATACATACAGCCATGATCATATAAATAGCGCACATTTTCTTAAGTTTAAAAAAGTTAATTTTATAGGCAGGAACTTATTTTTTTCAGAACTATGGATATACATAAATTTAACTTAATGTATTACCAATTCAGCTAGCAAAAAAAATTTACATCAAAATTAAAAAATTTTGAATTATTTAAAAGAAATGGCTGACATAGCCATTATGAGATGTTCATATAAATAGCACAAATACTAAAATTTGGAAATTTTTTTATTTTCAATGTTGAAACCTAAAGAAATCTGCACTTAAATGATTAAGTATAATTATTATTTTGTACTAAGTCCCTTATTTTGCATGAACGCTTCGCATCTTCGGCTCAAACTCTCCACAAGCCTTTGCAGGTCGCAGGTTCATTCCTCCTTAGGAATGAACACCAAGTTTCTTGAGCTGCAGTCCACAAATCGTCAAAATTTTTGATATTTTGATTCCATAGTTCTGCCTCTACATCACCCAATAAATGTTCTTTGAAATTATGGTCGGGAATTTGAACTGGCCAGTCCAAAACACTAATTTTCTCTTGTTGAAGTCAGGGTTTGATGATATTGGCCGTATGTTTCGGGTCATTATCATGCAAGAAGTTGGCATAGAATGCAGAATATGGGCTTAGCGTGTCACAGAACTTAATAGGAAGACGGCTCAATGCAGCAAATCAGTATGTGCGTATTGCTAGAAAAAAGTCGCTCCTGTCAAAAAAAAAGCACGTGATGAAGCGTTTGTTCTTTGCCAAGGAACATCGGTGCTGTTTTCCTGGAAAATCCAAAAAATTTGAGATCATTAAAATCGGTCCAGCCGTTCTTGAGTTATACATAGTATAACTAACCTGACTTTGTTTCATATATATATAGATAAATACATCAATATCTTAAAAACTAGGCCCAATTTAGTACTTTCATGAATATATTAGTAATCTGGGTACCTAAAGTTATAGAAATCCGCAGAGACATCGTGTTACACAATCCAGTGATCGAACTCAGAAAAGTGTAAGAGATTGAAATTATTGTCTAAGAGACAGGAAATTTCGTAACAATATGTATGTTTAATATAGAGCAATCAAATAATTATTTGAGTCAAACAAATTGTATTTGGATCAGATGTTGGTTAACTCTGTCAAACATTTAATTTCTCCATATTCAATATTATTCAAACAAATAGATTTCTCACTATAGAGTATCGATAACCATTTGCTGTAGACTACGTCAATACGTACAAGGAACTGAGTTTAGCAGGAGCTGTATACAATTTTTTTTTGAAGTTTGACATACCCGATGTCCGCATATTCACTGAGATAATTCCAAATTAGAGTGCTATTGGAACAATGTCCCATATGCTATTGGAACTAGCTTGAGTTCTATGATTTCTACAGCCTTGAGGAGGAAAAATAATATCAAATTCTGATTGATGAAATGAACTTGGCAAGTGAAAAAAAAAAAAAATGTGGAAACAAAACAAGAAGACACACAAAGGACCTCACTAATGGACCGAGTAGAAAAAAAAGGTGTTCAAACTTCTTTCCAAGCCTAACCTAGTGGGGTTCCTTTTCATAGAAATTCCAAATTAGAGTGCTATTGGAACAATGTCCCATATGCTATTGGAACTAGCTTGAGTTCTACGATTTCTACAGCCTTGAGGAGGAAAAATAATATCAAATTCTGATTGATGAAATGAACTTGGCAAGTGAAAAAAAAAAAAAAATGTGGAAACAAAACAAGAAGACACACAAAGGACCTCACTAATGGACCGAGTAGAAAAAAAAGGTGTTCAAACTTCTTTCTAAGCCTAACCTAGTGGGGTTCCTTTTCATAGAAATGTCAATATGAGTCAGTTGTAGTCTAACGGGTCAAAATCGGGAGACACTCTCATAGATTGAGCACAGTTCGCGTATTATGTTGCTCGCTTAACTAAGGCAATCTTTTCGCAAATATTTATTAAATAGAGTACTAACGAATACACATAGGATACGTCGCTTTATACTTACTTATCACAAGCTCCTATGCTGGGCACAAATTTCATGACCGGTGGCTCAGAAACCTTTAGGCACTGATCGTCAACACATCGTACGTTTATTGGTATATCACATTCACTGGTAGTTCGATCAAACTGTAAATTATCTACGCAGTGCTGTAAAATTGCAGTGCCAACAAAGCAAATCACATATTTATTGCAGGTTTTTGCCAATGCTGATATAGTACAAACTTCCTACTCACAATTTAAGCAATGTGATGAGGTGTCTATACAAGATTGAGTTGGTCCTTCGAAGTACGGATTGATGCTGCAGAGATTGTAGTTGTGACAATCTGAAATATCTTTTATGAATATACCATCGGAAACACCACCACAAATATTAATTTCATTAGCATTGGCAGAATTAACCATCAACACGGTCAGAGCACAAGCGATTGATAATAAAATGCGTGTTACTGAACTTAAAGAAAGTGAAAGTGAAAAAAAAAAAAATATGAAAATGTTGAAATTCCTTGCTTACTCCTGATCGAGGGGTTCTGCTTACTGCTGTCAATACTTTAGCAAATTTTATACTGATTGCGTGTAAAATAAAAAAAATTGCTTTTATTCATAGCGAATATAATCAATAAAATGCAGAGATTTCATATTATGGTATATTTATCAATTTTATCAGATGGAAAAAAAAGAACTACTTACGCGATTCATTGAAAACTTAAATAGCTACCGGAATATATTTAAAAGTTATATTTGCGATAGCATACAATTGTAATGCATATTGTTATTGGTATACCATATATCACTCACTGGCGCAGTATTTTTTTGCCAAATCATAATACAAAATATTGTTTAACAAATTTAGTACCAATGCTTTTTTTTTCTTTACTACATATCTTTTTTCGAAGAAAAATGAAAATGCGCTTCTTTAGTTCTTTGTGAAAAAAAAAATCAGCAGGGTTTGATAACAGCAATAACTTATGTCGAACAAATATCAATTCACTGATAATTTAAACTATCGCGAAAAAGATGTGTGATGTGATAAGACTTGTTTAATGTCAAGCTATTGAGAGACACTCTAAAATGTTTCAAAGATATGTTAGTGTTTCAAGTGACCAACTTGTGACTTTTACAGTTCATTGCTTTATAATTATTGTACAATTCTTAAATTTAAATTTTATTCATTATAAATTTGATTACTTCTTATGACTCTGAAAGTCGTAAGAAGTACTTAGGACGATAGATTTTAGAGACGGGAAAAAGTATGACTCTGATCATCGTCCTTATGAAATATTGAATATCCTATACAATGGCGGCATAAAATGCAAACAATTGCTTGTGAAATATATTAAAATATTATTTTATTTTTATGTTAAATTAGGTATGCACAATATTTTCTATGGTCAAATTATAAGTGAACTTAGTCAAGAGATAAAAACCATCGAGCAAGATTTTACTTTGCATAAATTGGATTATCGGGAGCCGAAATACGAATTTTTGGCACAAATTTTTTATCTATGGGGACGTCCATTAATTACGTGAGATGTTTTTTTTGATAATTCGGACCACCCTCCCCTTGGTAAGATTTGGCGAGATCTGGCGGGACCCCTCCCCCCTCCCGTGAGACTTAAATTATAATATTTAATGTGAAGTCCATGCATTAAAAAGTTGACGTGAGGTTTTCCTTGACCACCTCGCCCCCTTGGTGAGATTTGGTGAGATTATGCCGGACTCCCTCCCCCTCTATTTTAGCTCACGTAATTAATGAACGTCCCCTATCTTAATATCTTCTAAGTATATCTTTTCTTAACTTCCGTAATGGTATTACATATCTTATTGAGTTTCTTCTCTAGCCATATTTATTTTACTGTAGTTTCAGAAAAGAAAGTATCTGTTTTTTTTTTATGTGTAAAAAAATAAAAAGGTCATCATATGGTTTTATTAATCCGCATAACATCTATGAATATAAATGTTCATTATTCTTTATATATTTTTATATGCAATAAAAATTAATTTATATGATTTTCTCAAAATTTTATGTGTTTTGGCTCACGGCAGGCTGAAATCGTCCTATCATAGGACAAACCATCGGCGCATGAGAGTATGGTCCCCTTGCCATTGGAGCACAAATAGTATCGTGAATAATCATTGTGTGGATAGAAGTGAGTACCTTGCTGAGGACATTTGATATCGGCAATAATTGGTGGTGATTTAAAAACAGTTTTCGTAGTACGTTTATCAGCTGTAATCTAAAAAAATATAAACGAAATTGAGTGAGTATGGTATTTAATTTCGAAATAAAATTAATGAATTCGGATAAATAACTTACGGTACAATTATAATTTTGGGTATAGTCACATTTGTTGATGTTAGGATTGAATACTAAGCCCTTACTGCAGTTTCTTTCAATTGGATTTCCATTCATGCAGATATAATATCTAGAGATTTGATACGTATAAATTTAGTTTATTATGTTATTTATGATTTTTATATTATTTCAAAGCTCTTTTTAAGTACAACCACAATTAAGTAACAACGTAATATCATAAATTGTGCTTATGTTGCCTCAACGGCCAAAATACGGCGTACCTCTAAGCCTTAAGTATAAAAAATTAAAATAAATTCAATATTTACTGTACCATTTGAAATATTGCTATACATTATTTCTTAAATAGAAGTTAAGGTCAAAATATGTTTCTATGAAGGAATATATTTCAACGTGTAGCACCTTCTATATTCAATTTACGCGATAAGTAGCTCAAGTACTATTAGCTAAACCTTTCAAAGGATATATTTACATGTAATCGGTAAATACAAAATTTTGTTTGTAATTTTTCATAGTTAGGGTTCATAGGAGTGAACCGTATTTTGAGATGTGGTACCTTTAATGTACAATTTAGGGCATTAATTGTTACATATAGTTATGGTGCTTAAATAGAGCTTTCAAATGATGTATCATTGGTAATAATAACGCATTATTAATTTTACTTTGATGAAAAAGTAGCTATAAGAAGTTCAGTATGGAACCTATTTCGATCAGTAAATCCAAAGTCATTACCTTCAGTGAACCATTGAGAAAATTCGCACCTAAAGACACCTTTCAAATGAGATATAAATCAATAAGGTCGCGAATATAGTTAAAATTTTCGTATATCAATTGTTATCATATAAACGGGTCATATTTTGACCTGCAGGGCTCCTCATACGTAACATCCTAAATTTGTTATTATATTTAGTGTACTATGGGAGTAATTCTTTTAAGGTTATCGAAACTAATCTTAGCATTTTTTGAATTTTTAAAATATTTTTTGACTATTTCAACTTATTTAAAATTTTTTTTTTTACTTTTTTAACCTCTTTCAACTTAATTATATTTACCAAAACTTTTCACCTAGAATTTTTCAACTTGTTTCGATGTTTTTCGAAATTTTTAAACTTTTTTCGAGTTTTTCAACCTCCTTCAACTTTTTTGAACATTTTTGATAGTTTGTCGATGTTATCAGCAGTTTTAACCATTTTCAAATTTTTACAAACTCTTTCAATTTTTTTTTGACCTTTTCATCCGTATTCAACTTTTGTCGTCTTTTTCTATAAGTTATAAACTTTTTCCGACTTATTTAATCTCATTAATTTTTTTCCATATTTTTTCAACATTCAACCGTTCTAACTTTCTTCATTAGCGATTGTAAACTATTTCAACCTCATTCAACTTTTTTCAATATGCTCCATATTTTTTTCGACTTTTTCAATTTCATTCAACTTTTTTCGAGCTATTCAACCTCATTTTTTTAACTGTTTTGACCTCTTTCAACATTTTTCATATTTATTCGATCTTTTGATTCAACTTTTTTGACTTTTCAACCCCATTCAATTTATTTTGAGATTTTCAATTATTTTCTTTCAAATTTTTCAACACTTTCCCTATATTATCTACTTTTTTAGCCATTTTCGCCACTTTCAACTTTTTTCAACATTTTCCATGTTTTTCGACTCTGAGCTTTTTTCACCTATTTCTAAATTTTTTCAACTTCTTTCAACTTTTTTCAACATATTGCATATATTTTCGACTTTTTCAACCTCAAAATAAAAACTGAACTATGTACGGTCTCCTGGTACTTGGAACTATGGTCGATAAATGGTAGCTTGAGTTAAAAAATTTCTGCGGTGATGATGGCGGAAAAGTATTGTATCACCTATTTTGTAAATACACATCGCAACTTCACATAATCGGGCCGAGATACTGTAAGATGTCCCTAGATCAAAGCTGATGGATTTTATGAAGTTTCTCAATAGCATCAAATTGTTTTCTGATTGATGAACTTGGGAAATGGAAAAGTGGAAACAAAACAAAGAGACACTCAAACGACCTAACTGGTGTCCGAGTAGTAATAATAAAAGAAGATAAAACATCCTTCCAAGCCTAGCGTATAGGGGTGCCTTTCTCGTAAAAATGCCAATATGAGTTATCGGTTCAAAATCGGGCGACAACTCTTATAGGTTGAGCACCGTTCGCGTATTATCTTGCTCGCTTGCATGCTCATCTGCTGAGACAAACTTTGCGCAAATATTAATTAAATAGAGTACTAGCAAATACACATAGGATTCGTCGCTTTCTACTTACTTATCACAAGTGGCAATACTGGGCACAAATTTGATGTTCGTTTCATTATTGAAAATACTGCACTGATCGTCAATGCATTGGACTTTCGCTGGTTTATCACATTCACCGGTAGCTCGATCATACTGTAAATCATCTGCGCACTGCCGTAAAACAGCAACACCAGCATAGCAAATCACATATTTATTGCAGGTTTTCGCCAATGCTGATATTGTAAAAACGTTCGGATCACAAGTGTAGCAACCGGAGTTGCTGCTTAAACAACTTTGAGACGGTCCATCGAAGTTGAGCTTATTGTCGCACTCTTGTTGTATGGGTGCATGATTCACGCAGACACTGTACTTGGTACAATTTGAAATATCTGCTATGAATATATAATCGGAAACATTATCACAAACATTGATATTATCAGCATTTGCAGAATTAACCATCAACACGGTCAGAGCACAGGCGATTGATAATAAAATGCGTTTCACTGAATGTAAAGAAAGTGGAAATTAGGAAATAAAAAAAAAAATATGAAAATGTTGAAATTCCTTGCTTACTCCTGATCGAGGTGTTCTGCTTAGTGCTGTCAATACTTTAGCAAATTTTGTACTGATTGCGTCTAAAATAAAAAACTGCTTTTATATATAGCGAAAATAATCAATAAAATGCAGAGATTTTATCAATATTTTGGCAATGTTTAGCGATTTTATCGGATGCAAAAGAAAAAAAAAAATATTTAGGCATTTCATTGAAAACTAAAATACATACGAGTACTTACATGAATACCTTTGAAAATTGCGATAGCATACAATTGTAATATTGTTATTGGTATTCTCACTGGTGTAGTATTTTTTCGCCAAATCATAATACAAAATTTTGTTTAACAAATGTAGTATCAATGTTTTTTTTTTCTTTACTACATACCTTTTTTCGAAGAAAAATGAAAGTGCGCTTCTTTAGTTCTTTGTGAAAACAAAAAAAATCAGTAGGGTTTGATAACAGCAATAACTTATGTCGAACAAATATCAATTCACTGATAATTTAACCTATCGCGAAAAAGAAGTGGTTATACACTTGTGATAAGACTTGTGATACACTTACTTCTATATGTATATTGGTTTCTGTTTGTTTTAATTATTAATAAGGAAATTCATTATTACAATCGGCAATATTGCCATTAATGTAATTGCCATCGATGTCAAGTTATTGACAGATACTCTCAAATATTTCAAAGATATGTAAGTGTTTCAAGGGACGAACTTATGACTTTTAAAGTTCAATGCTTTATAATTATTGTGCAATTCTTAAAATTGAATTTTATTCATTATAAATTTGATTAATTACTTCTTATGACTCTGAAAGTCGTAAGAAGTTCTTAGGACGATACATTTTAGAGACGGGAAATAGTAAGACTCTGATCTTTGTACGTGATAAATATTACTTTGCAGACTCTGGGTTATCGTAAGCCGAAATACAAATTTTTGGCTAAAATATTTTAACTATTGTGTGATTTTTTCTCATGCATTAAACACTTTTCCCCGAATTAAAATTTTTAGATTTTAATAAATAAATTATGGTTGTGTGTCGTTTCAAGTCCATAATGGCCAAGCACCAGAAGCACTTATGGGTTAAGCACAATATGCAAAAAATTAAAACACACGCATTTTAAGATTTCGGCGAAAAATAATGTTGTAGAAAAATTGGAAATTGTGTAGTAAAGCATGGTTTTGAGCTTTATTGTCGTTGACATGATTGCCAGGCATTACGAAGCTGAGCAAATACGTTTTCTCTTTGCTGATTTCAGCAGGATTACTTTTATTCTAGACCACTGCTGGCACTTGTTTCATAAATGATCACGATTTTTTCGTTCATTAATGCTGATTTTCAAATCTATCACCGGATCGGTCATCGTAAGTCTTTCAGATGCTTGCTGAAATTTTATGGCATACCACAATCTGTAGAGTCAAGAGCTCAGTATGTAATAAGCAAGATTTATGCTCACCCGAGATTTACTCAAAATTGTCACAAATTTTCCCGTTATTGAAACCTTCGTTTTGAGCCTTGATAAGATTAATGGTCTTGGGTGCTGAACCTCGATTGTCAATGCATCGCAAAAGCAGTTGCGGTCGTTGCTATCAAAATTGGTGCTGTTGCCGATGAAAATTATATACAGACCACGACAAAATGATAGCACAACTAATTTTTCGGTGCCTTAAAGGATTTACAACAATTATTAAGGATTCAATTTCATGGTATATATTCTTAAAGCTAACGAAATAAATAACTTATAAATAATTTTTCAAAAAAATTAATGCATTTTTGAATTAAACTAAAAACTCAAATTCAAGATGCGACAAAACGATAGCACAAAATTTTTGTAACTTAAATTCGTACTAAGTGTTATAAAAAAAGAAAAGTAAAACATTATTTTACCACTTCAGTCATTCGCTTTTGTAAGAATTTTAATAGCTTTTTAACGTTTTTTTCGAAGTGGGCTAATATGCTGATTTTGAGCTCGTGGATTGATTTATACTGCCGGTTTTCTGCATACACCTGTCAAACCTAGCAATCACAGCAGTTTTCAATAATATTTAGGTCAGGAGAACAAGCTAGCCATCCTAGAAGATTCGAGTTGTTGTCCCGGAAAAACTCTCTTATTATTTTCACTGTATGAACAGCCGCATTATCCTGCTGATATATCATGGTATCACTGGTTAATTGCTGCCTACATACAACAACTTCATTTTCGATTAAGTTTAAGTAACCACGCCTTTCATTTTTGGTGCTATCGTTTTGTCGTGGTCTGTACATAACTATAAGGAAGCCTGCCACACATTTATATGATCCACGATTATCCAGGATTATTTTGTTGTTGTTGTTGCGGTTAATGTGAATCATGCCACATTAATTAAATAACCTTTTATCATCATAAAGATGATCACTCAACTTCGAGAAAAACTTTCAGGCGAAGTTTCCGGAGAGGGTTAAATGGGTTCCTGCATTGTTCTACTAATTTGGATTTTATCGTCTCCAAGTTCAGAGCCTTGATGGCGGCCTGGCTGTCGGAGAAGATTGTTAACTTTCCCGGGCGACAGCCAAGCCGCCATCAAGGCTCTGAATTTGGAGACGATAAAATCCAAATTAGTAGAACAATGCAGGAAGGAGCTAACTAAGCTGGGGCGTCAGCTCGACGTAACTCTCATATGGGTTCCAGGCCACAGGAACATTGAGGGTAATGAAAAGGCGGATGAATTAGTAAGACGCGGATCCTCTCTTGACGAAAGTAGAGCTAGAACTGGAGGACCCTTAAAGCATGTAAAACATCCAGAGCAATTTGACCATCCTATAACAATTCAAAAACCACTGACCTACTGTCCAAGAGCCGAAGTGACATTGCGAGAATCACCGCGACTTGCACTGGGCACTGGACTATCGGCAAGCATGCTGAAAAATTAAGTATTCCATTTAACCCTTTTGCCGCAGTTGCATGAATGTAAACGAGAAAGAAACTGTCGAACATTTCCTCTGTAACTGTCCGGCCCTTGCCAGAAACAGGCTGAGATATCTAAGACAAGCCTTCTTCAACAACCTCAGCGATTTGCCCGAAAATGACATCAGATCGCTGCTTAATTACCTGAACAGGACTAACTGGATATAGCTTTAATCGCTGCTAAGGCAATATAGATTCTTTTGACAACCCTTTTACCAGTCTTTTGCGGGTCCCGTTTGTGGTATTAAAACGGCACATCTAGTGCCACTTTAACCTAATCTAATACACAGGATTTGTTTGGACGAAAACTAGCATATTGCTTCCGGATAAATGGCTTCACTTTCTTACTGATTCTGGTGAGGAGAATGGTCGTGAAGATCTTGAAAGGGATTGACATTGTTGTGATGACACTATAGAGATCTGGCATAGAAATAAGCCTGCTTTACTTAGAATCTTCCGCAAGGTTCCTATAAACCGATATCTTCGTTAAAGAAGGCGGACGTGAGTTCAGTCGCTGTGGGTGGAGGTAAACGTTTGATTGATTCCGAAGATATTCAATCCAACGTAGTTAATAATGTGTTCGTTTAATCTTTTAATTGGCTAATTTTGAGTTTGTTTTCTGTTAACTTGCGTGTTATTCCTTAAACCGTTCAAAGATCTATGATTTCAGCGGGCTTTTGCCCGTTTGTCTCTTTTACAGCCGAATTTTTATTTTTTATTATTCTGGGTGGCAATGATCCCCAAAACTATTTCGTTTTGACCTCTATTTCATAGATTGAGTCAAGTTTCATGCTTTTACTAATCTATCCATCCTTATACCTTTTGTTTAATAAACTAGCATATTTGCGAGAATTTCGTTGTACCATTTACCCTATGTACTAAGTTGAACGCATGTTAATTTTTACATTATATTAAATATCATATTGCACCTTCTGTTATTTTTGTTTTCTCTTCAATAAAAGCTCACTTTTTGACACTTCAAAGGTGTTTTGTTTCAATTTTTTGCCTTCATTTTTTATGTTCCTCATATATACATTTGCAAAGAGCATGCGTCAGCCAGCATCATATGTCCTGGCTAGCACCAATACATATAGAGACGAAAAAGAAAAACAAAAACAAAAGAAGCTTTCACCAAAAAGCTTTCCAAGCATGCATAATTTTTGCATTGCCAAATTGGCAAAAAAAAAAGAAGAAAAACCGCAGCAACGAAGATAGAAATAAATTCTTGATTGTATCTACGTTGTTTCCTAGAGCATTTTAGATTTTTAGTCCTTACACAGACAAACGTGAGATACGAATACGATTATCCTTTCTGTTTTGGTTTAATTTTTTTTTGCCAAACCATAAGTATACAATATTGAATGTATTGGATGTATACAAACGCGAAGAGTTCTTAAAAAATAAAAAGTAATTATTGTCTTCAATTTTCGGGAAACTCAATGCTGCCATTAAGTTCAATCATTAAATTAAAAAAAAAAAATAATAGTTTTAACTGATAAAATTATCTACTGGTATGTTTGGGAAATAAAGTACATGTGCTAAAAATCGTTTAATATGAGAGTGCGTGTGTGTGAAAAATAAAAAATCAAAGATAATTTGAAAAAAAAAATTACTCCAAGTAGTTCTTCAAAGCAGTGCCAATACAATAAGTGGTACTGAAGGTAAATCAAACATTTTTTTATGCTTGAAATTTTAATTATCGTGCGACTGTCAAGTGGGAAATTCATGCTTTAGAAATGTTGTACATGTGATACATGTCTATGCTCTACTTTGCATCTGTTATATACACATATAAAAGCATACATACATACATACAACAACAACAACGACGACATATTTTGCATTTTGTTTTATTGCAAAATTGCATTTTGCTATATAAAATCATAAAAATATTTTTTTTTGGTTTTGGAATGTTAAAAATTTGCGAGAAATTTATAACAGTTTTATACAAAAAATACATATGTATATGCATACATATACATATATACATAGTACATAATTACGGAAAATTTTTTTTTTAAAGACCTCCAATTTTTTTTAAAGCCATTGAAAATCTTAAATTTATATATGTAGATTACACTCGCTGAAAAACTCCAAATATTTCTTTCAAACTTTTGAAGTAACTTTTTAACGCATAGAGGGTATGACATTGGTGTCTGAAAATAAGTTATAGCTCTTGTGACTGTTAGTGATATATCACTGACAATAACATATCACAGGTCTATGTACATAAAAATCTACATAAGTTCCAGTACGTCAAGATAGTTGGAAAGTCTCAATTTACAATATTTCGAAAAAACAAAAGAAAAAAAAACATGTGTGCAGTTCACACGCGGTAGAAGTGAAACTGCGAAAGAATGAGACGAAAATATTTTATTGAAATGCTAAAAGTTGACGGAATCTAGAATAGGTACAGCAAGGATTTGGTAGTTAATCAGTGAGTTACTTGAAATAATTTAAAAAATAACAAATGTTTCCACGCTAATGTCTCAGCTTTTGATTAACCAATCTCGAAGCTAATAGTTTTAGTGCACTCAGTTCGATGAGTACTTTAATTTGATATATCATTTACTGCTGTAGATATTCTAGATGCTGTCAATTTTCATCATTTTAATAATAAATAAGCTTATGCGACAGCATTTGATTCAAAGGTCTTTGAACGCACGAAGTGTGTCGACTCTTTCACGATTTCCGATCGGTATTCGGTAAAACGAACTAAGCTGTCGCATAAACATAGTAATAGAAAGCAATCAACGTAATTCTCCTCGCTATAGCAATTCTCCTCGCTAGGATCAGTGCATTGCTTGACAAAATTGAAAAAAATAGAAAATCTTTCCACGCTTATATCTTAGCTTTTGGTTACCCGATATCAAAGCTGATATTTTCAGCACACTCTGCTCGATGAGTACTTTAATGTGATATGTAATTTATTGCTATTGATATTCTAGATCCTACTTAAAAAAAGCGTTTCATGATTTCATGTTATGCGTTCAAATTTTGCGTTGCGTTACAAATTTTTCAAAGACCCCCACTACAGAAGTTTCACTTCAAAAATATCGATTTACTCAGTTCAAAATAAGTAATTTAGGAAAAGGGTAGAGAAAGGTGTAATACATTCCTGAATATGTTTTTTGCATTTTTAGATTAGAATTGATCAGAACAGCGTCCCCTTTCAGGATTATACCGTGATAGAATAACAATGTCACACAGTGTTTTAAATAAAAAAAAAAAATAACAAATGAGACAATTAAATGCGAAAATTACGATAAGTAAAAGGAAAGTATTGAAAGTAAATAATGTTAAAATGGATATTATTGCGAGAGAATAACATAGATGACTATTTGAAAGCACATTTGAAAGAGGAAGGCCCTTAGAGGAAGCTAAATGATATCGACTCTGTATTCGAAATCAGAACCTTAAAGTCCAATAGAAATAAATGACTTTATCTGAAATAGTGATGACATTTTCGGTACATTTGCGTCTTGAAAAATCGTTGTCAGTATATGCGATAAGTTTTCAATAAATAATTCGTACATTTTAGTAAAAATGGGTGTTCAAGACAAAAAAAAAGTACATTCGGCCTCTAAGAAGTACATTTCAAATCTTGGTTCAGTACATTTTCACAAATCCCAAATACCATCACTGATCTGAAATATACGAGTAATTTAGCATTCTCTTTTATTTGACTTTAAGCCACTGCTTTGGCGATACCGTCCTTAAATGCAATATATCAAGATGGTTTATGAGAAAAGAAGATATGTTAGAAGGAAAGTGATAGATGTTTGTAGGCAGGGTTGCCAAGTGGGAGCTTTCGATGCGTCAAAACCGCAAGCATAATATCGGAAAAATCCGTTAATTGGAGGAAAATCCATTTTTGCCATACACAATTACTACAAAAAAGAAGGTCTTTCAACAAAGTTTTTTTTTATAATTTAAGGAAAAAAAAATCTTTATTTTGTGAAGGCCGTTAATTCATTGATTTCAACTTATATATATATCTATTATATAAAATTCAGTTTTTGTCTGTCTTTAGTGGGCGATTTTGATGAAATTTTGAAATTACGTTAGTATTGATCAGGCGGGTATCATAGACTATAACAATTTAGGGTGCGTAGTTAGGGTGGCCCTCACACAAAAATATTTTTAAAATAGCGTTTTCAGAAAGACCACTTAATTGAGTCACATGGAATTTACACCACGTAGTTTTTATATTAAGGGGCATAGCTTAGGCTACAAAACTTTTACTTAAGTTGGATATTTAGGGTGGCTCTCATACAAAAAAATTTTTAAAATATTATTTATATTTTCACGAAGTCCGGTTTACCGATTCAGACCGAATTCACACTACGTAGCTTTTGTATTATGAGGCTTAGCTAAGACTACGAAACTTTTATTTAGGGTGGCCCTCACACAAAAATATTTTTAAAATATAAACATTTTCCACTTAATAGATTCACATGGAATTTACACAACGTGTCTTTTATGTTAAGAGGCATAGATTAGGCTAGATTGGTTGCCAGTGCGCGATACGATACTTGGTAGAAGGCCATGGAAATATATAGAGTGAGATCGGTTCCACATTTTGGTGAGGTTCACTCTCATATCTCCATTAGACCATGCTCTGTGAAAGCCATATTGACGAACCCTAAATAATTAGTTGTGCTTCAGTTACTTCAAAAGGAGGAAAATACAAATTTTTGAAAATCGACTTTTCTTCGAAATGATATCAGTGATAGAAAAAAAAAAATTGGTCTTTGTTGTGTTAAAAAAGTGTGCAATATATTTAGATTTTTAAACAATATTCTAGGCTTGCACAAACTCTTCAACGTTTAAGGCCTAAGATGAACGGAACGGAACTTTAAAACTATGTATGTATATGATCTTTTTAAGCTGCGGTTCTTTTCTACAAAACGATACAAATTTCATTGAAATCGGTCAACTTACATATTGTGCCTTAGTGCTTAAAGTGAGAGTACCATCACGATGTTTCGGCTCGTTATGATTAAAAGTTATATCACTTTCAGCACTATAACCTTGCGGACTCTAGTGGAGTTGATCAGAATTTCTAAAGAAGATACACAGTTTCTAAACTTTATATTGTTTAAGAAGATGGTTTGTCTTATTTTAAAAATTTCCTAATTTTTTGACTTTCAAACCTGATAAAATTGTGAAACATTTTACGTACATTTTTGTCAATATCATAAAGAAAAATACTCGTATTTATGCTATTGCTGTTTTCATTACAAAAAACGGATGTTCAACTACTCTAGTATGGTATGTTTAATATAAGTACATACATATATGAATTCCATTGGGTTTTTCACAACTTGTTGTATACCAGCAAGAATTGTTATTCATTTGGGAGCTTCCTATCATTTGCTATCGATAAGAATCTCTCAAATTTGTTTTTAAAACATAAACAACGAAATGTTATTTGAGCTCTTATGTTGTATATATGTATGTCTTTTTGTACAACAACAGCAACAAAGTTTATAACACAAATAGACGACAATAAGTCTTAACTATTTATTTCAAGTTGTTAAAAACCCTTATGTATTTTATTCGTATCACACAAATTTAGATGATCTATTGTCAATATGTTTGCTGTTCGACTTTCAGTTGAATTTCCCTAATTCGTTGAAGGGTTAAGGTTAAACACGAATATGGGTTAAATTGAATATGAAAATATGATTGTTGGATGAGGTGTTCATGAGTTTTTAAACTATTATTTTTACAATCGTGAAACTTTTCCGTTTCGTATTTCTAATGAATCTGTCTACTACTTACTTCTTAAAACTTAAAATGTTATTTTCTTAAGGCTTAAAAAATTTGAGTGTAAGCACACTTGCTATATATAGATAGGACACACGGTAAGACTTGCTGATTAGCGTTTTAGTGAAACCCGCAGGGAACAGATGCAGTGAAAGATCCAGTGCCAAATGATTGAAAGTGAATGGCAAATATTGGATGAAATTGGCACAGCATAAAACAAATAGCCTGATCTAAATATCTTAATGAATTTAGATCAGGCTCTACATATATACTCTTCTAATGAAATTATAAAATAGTTTATAGATACTAGTAGTAGAAATAGAACAAAAATTTTCATCTATTTCAAAATTTCACTTATGTGACTTTTATCGTTTATAGATAGGATCGGAAAAGTTCCAATAACAGAAACATGGAGAATATCCCTTAATAGGTTTCAAAGTACCCTTCAGTGCTGTCAGATGCACGGATTTATCCGTTTTGAACGGATTTTTGGGCTACAAGAAAAATTGCGGCAAATAAAAAACCACCATTCTTATAGTAAAATGTCCAGCTGAACCCGATAATCGTAGTGGTTTTGCTGGATCAGGTTTGGTTTTTGAGATAAACGGCAACAACCAAAAACATGCACTGTTCCGGAAGGTGACGCCATATAGGCTCCATTGAAAATGTTATTTTACATGATACTCATTCAAAATTTTGTTTCCTAAACGTAGAGATCACGACAAAAATTTTAAAGTAATATCCATATGTCACAATAGCACCACTAGTTTGGTCGCTACGGCTAAAACAGTTTAATAAAAATGCAATTTTTTGCAATTTTTCAAAAAATTTTCAACTTTGGCATCTTATAACTTGAAAAAAATCTATGGAACTCAAAAAGTTAGCTGTACTTTCTTGTAGTAAATTTAAATACACAAACTTTAAGTATAATATATCTTATTTTGGTTTCATTTTATAAAAGTTATGTGGAAAAAACTAAAACAATGTAAAAGTCGATTTCATACATTTTTGTTTATAATAAATTTTTTTTCAAATAAATTTTAATAAAATGACAACAGTTTAAAGAGATTGACTCTTGCATTGAAGAATTTCAAAATTGTGGTTGGTTTTGTGATAAAATATGAGAGTATTCGTTTTGCTTAAAAGTGATTTTAAAGGTTCAAGTGTAATACTCTGGGCTTGGCGAATTTCAACGGATTTTCGAACGCTTTTCCCCTCCCTTAATTCTACCAATTTCAGATTTTCCGCCCAACAGACCTGGCAGTACTGGTGCCTTTAGACGTTTTCTAAGGTACAAAAATGTTGTACTTTACTAATTGTTGTATTGTAGGTGTATGCGAGCTTTCATTTGTATGAAATATGAAATTGTAGATACCTTGACCGCGGACACCAAGGTGGATCCATTCAAGGCAAACCCTTATATCCATTATATTTTCACATACACACAATTTTTCAACTGCCTAGGGGTGGAAAATTTCTAAATCAGACAGAACAATAAATGAAATGTATACTTTCAATAAAGATTTTTTTATTTGAATTTATTATTATTGAACAAATTAAATAATATCTACATGTGTTTACAGCATTTTAAGAGAATATGAATTATTACTTAAGGCTATAGTCGAAGATCTACAAATAAAGCTATTAAATAAATAAGCCGACCAACGGAAACTTCTAACCGAACAAGGTATCCAAAAGTGAATATCTAACACTATGGACAGCGTCACCATATCTACGTGCAAATTCGTCCTTTGGCTCACCACGTACACAACCACCATAACAATCACATCCGAAAATGTTGCAACCTCCATAGCCACAATATTCTCCACTGCCTGGTGGCTTACCATCGCCACAAGCTCGTACGGTACAAGCACCGTTGACTATATTGGCATGAGCAGCAGAAATAGCAAAAGCAGCTCCATTACCGTCTGGGTAAGGTATAGTCCCGCCAAAGTCTTTGCAAGACTTTTCTGAACTCCATTTATTAAATTTTATGGTTTTTCTTCGACAACATTCTGAATGAATAAAAGTCGGAAGCCACAAAAGTAATAGAAGTGTAATGAAATTCTTCATCGGAGTTGCTTCCAATTGACTGCGATTTCACAAACTGAATCAATAATCATTTTTCGGTTGATATTTATATATCATTTTCCTTAACAAAATTCAATGATGCATAATGCAGCTGTGACGTTGAAAATCTGTAGCAGATAGCTAATTCTGAAACGGGTTTTGTTTTTGCAAAATATAGAAACTAAATTCTTATCAATTTTGTAAATGAGTGAACTGAAAGCGATCTTACGTCGCACAGTGGATGGGTTTGTATGAAACGGCGGCCATATATAGTAATAATTACGCTCTTGAAATTTGGTACATAATTGTAAGGTGAAAAAAACAAAAATTTGTGAATAAGAAAAAAATCGGTTCACGGACACGCCTACCTCCCATACAAAGTTGAGATGTGGTTGAGAACTTTTTTCAAAATGGGTATCAATTCCCTTTATCTTGGCAACGCTGATTTCAAAAAAATTACTAATTTTGCGATATCTTTTATAGTTTTCAAGTTATTAGAGAAAAACCTAGAAAGGTGGCCATTAACAATTGTCATAGCGCTAGAGTCTTGAAATTTGGCACAGACGTCTTTTGGGTTAAAACAACAAAACTTTGTGAATATGAAAAAAATCGGTCAAGGGACACGCCTACCTCCCATAGAATGGTGAGATGTGGTTGAGACTTTATTTCACAATTGGTATCAATTTCCATAAATTTGGCAATGTTGATTTCAAAAATGTTTTGCGATATCTTTTATAGTTTACAAGTATTTGGAGAATAACAGTTTCAATAGTTTATCTGTTAGGTTTTTAGAAAATCATTGGAGTTTATATATTTTACCCCAAGGGGGATAAAAAGAGAAAAAATAGCCCTTACCTGTTCCCCTCTACTTAAGAGAACTTCTTTCCAAATTCGAGCAACCTCCTTCACACTGTGAGCATTTACAATTGATAAAATTATTGTTAAGCGATTCGAAATATGAAGAAATGAAAATATTTTTTTCTTCAAATATTGCACTAGAAAAATAATCATAAAAAAAACTTTCTTACATTACATATGTATAATAAAATTTCTAAATTCGGGGACATACTTTTTTGTTTTTTTCAGTCAAAATTTGCCAATTTTCTCAATTATGACTTTTTAAGCCCTAATTTTAATAAAATCTGCATAATTCACACATAGAATACAAAAGCTTAAGCGAACATTTATTGAAAAGTATGATCTATGAACTTTTTGCCAATATGCAATATTGGTGTCCATATTTCAATACAAATAAATTAATAAGAGCATTTCATAAAAGTCAGTATGTTTGTTCCTTCTAAAACTAATTAGGAAAATTTTGATAAAAAAAAAATTGTTAAAAAAGCAGCTCAATTTTTGTCTTTTAGCTAACCATACTTTCTCACATTACATATTATATAAGAAAATTTCCGAAATTCGGTGATATACTTTTTTTTTCTGTCAAAGTTTGCAAATTTTCAACTTTTATAATTTTTCAAAATAATTTTTGAAAAATTCGTACAATTCATATAAAGGCGATAAAACTAAATTAAATTGATTTTTATAAAGTGAAAACAATGTACTTTCCGCCAATATGCTATATTATTGCATTTTGTTTCAAACAAGATATAGTTATAGTTTTTTTTTCATTCCCTAAGTATTCTCTGACGATTGTCTAAAAAATTTTTTCAATCCTTAGTAATTTCAAATTCTTCCTATTTATGGCCACAAAAATCCACTGTGCGTCGCGTTGAGAGTAGCGTTTTAACGCGCAAGTTGTAATTACTCCAAATTAATTTTTATGTTTCCTAACAAATTTTTGTATTTTTCGAAAGCCACATCGTCGAATAAGTTCTCTGGTAGAAAATTTAAAATTTGCACTATATAATTCTATTCTCTTTAAGTCACCTAACGTCCAAAAAGCCGTAACCACACTTTTTAGTTTTATACAGGAGAAGCAATAAATGTTCTATGAATTTCTTATGTAAAATATTGAAACGAGTCAAATCCTACTTCTAAGGTTTTCAAATAGTTATTGTGTTTCATTTTATATTTATACTAGTGTGCTACGTCTTTTTGCTATATGAAACTCAAAAACTTGTTGTTACGGCTTTTTGAATTTCGTTAGTAAAATCTTTATTATTGGACATATGACTTAAAAACTTTGTAGCGATCTGTAGTTCAGTCAAATGTATCCAAGAAATCGATTTTGTTTTTTTTTGTGGTTACGGGTTTTTGGATGTTAGGTGACGATATGTAGTAAAAATTTTTTCTTTTGATATGCATATCTTGGAAAAATAATTTTAATGTATTATAACAGCAAATGTGACATCAAGTGTGAACACTGTTTCACAAACTAAAATCCTTCATAAGATTTAAATCAGTAATTATTGCAAACTTTTCTTATGTCGAAAAGTCTCAAATTGTGTCTAAGAAATTCGAAAAATCAATAGAACTTGAAAAGCATAAAAAATTTTGATATGAAAATAAGTTATTTTAAGTAAACTAGAGGCAATATTTTGATGAACCACTATACATACATCGAAAAAGAATTGTGCCGTAAAACATCAAAAAAGTCGACACAAGTAAAAAACAGTCCGAAATTATCGAAAATCGCCGTGAAAATCGATAAAAGTTGAATCGTATCGAAATGCTTAGAAAATATGGAATAGTATCGAAAAACATCGAAAGAATTATCAGAATTCGGAAAACATCGAAAAAATCGATAAAAATCAAAGAAGTAACAAAATTTGTGATGCAGTCTGCGTAAATAATCGTTATACTTATTGTCTTATATCACACATGTAAATCGATGGAGTCGATATAAGTATGTACATACATACATCGAAAAATGTCGCAATTAGTCAAAAGAGTTGTAAAATGTCAAAAAATATCGAACTGCAGTCGACCAAAATGACGATAGTAGATTTTTAAAAGAATAAGGAATCGAATAAAAATAAAAAAATTTTCGTTTCTTTGAAAATTCTTAAGTGCAGCAGTATCTTAAGGAGATAGTGTCTTATTTTAAGAGTTCTGTAATTTTTGGACTTTATTTTTTGAGAAACTTGTGAAAGTTGAGAATATTATTTCAAAATTCCAACATTTTACACACATTTTGTTAAAATCATATATTTACCATATGTATATAAATATATATATATTCTCGTATATGATGATATGTTATATGCATTCCATTGGGGTTTTCACAACTTGTTGCGTACCAGACAGTTGCATTTAAATAGCAAGAATTGTAATATGGGATAACCCTATCATTGAGCTATCGATTAGAATCTCACAGCTAAAATGCAATTGATTTTTTTCGCACTCTTTCTCTAAATAATTCTCTCAGTAAACTAGAAAAATGAATACAACACCAAAAAATAGAATAGGCAACGAAGTGATATTTGAGCTCTTATGTTGTATTTCACTTACATATCGCTCGTTTACTTCTAGTGTGGCATAACTCAAAAAACACAAAGTGGGAGAAAAACGCATTTAAAGTTTTCAATAAGTTACTTTTTATATGAGAAATCAAAAAAGTATGTTTACATAAACTCTTCTCACAAGGCGAGTTTATGTTTCTGTTTCTGAGTTTTTGACACAAAATAAAACATGAAATGGCGGATAATTCTGCATCATTAACTCAAAAATCACGTTTTTTGAGTTATGCCACTCTTGAAGTAAACGAGCGATATGTACATGCTCGTATGTAAGTACAGAAAGTTTATAAAACAAATAGATAATAAGACATTACGTATTTCAGGTTGTGAAAAACCCTTATGTATATATTTTATTGGTATCACAAAAATTAAAATTTCCCATTTATATTGTCAAGATACTGTTCAATTTTTAGTGGAATTTCCCTGATTCGTTGCAAAATTAACATCATACACGTGACACACTTTAAAATGATGCTTTTACAGATGAAGTGTTCATGAAATACTTCCGAAAGGCGCTTTTTTGGTTAGAAGAACCCAAAACTTTCCCAAACTTTCAGCTTCCTAGATCAAACCTACGGACGGCGCAAATAGTTTGTTTCCTACTACAACTCATATTGAAAAACGATGTTGTTTCTAGCACGTAGAAAAACCTGCCATATATTTTTCTGCTTTTTCGTTTTTTCCATATGAACTGTAGTAGGAAACAAACTGTTTACGCCGTTCACAGGTTTCAGCTGGACTTATAATTATGTACATATATGTCCAACGGAATTCCAAAACGTGGCTTCAATGACTTTGTTTTCCTTAAATTTGAAAGAGCTGTTCTGTCGTCAGAAGCGAATTAGGCGTATCTCAAAAAAACTCGTTTCGAGATATTTGATGTTTTGTTTATGTCAATTTGTTGAAATACATGTAAAATTGAGAAATAGGTAATTTTCTTAGGTGATTTTTTATACGTTTGAACTAAGATACCGGCAGTTCATTAGATGTGTAATTTCTTAAGTGTCATAAAAATCTCGAATATCAATTTTTTTGAGATATGCCTATTTCGCTTCTGACGGCAGTGTTAAAGCGAATTAAAACGTGTTTAACACTCACAAAGTTACAGGAATACATTTTTCTTTAGTTCTATCACTTGATTTTTTATTTTTTTTTACATTATTATTTTAGCTAAAAATTTCTGCAATGACTCCCCTAAATACTTTGACCTGAACATACATAGGCCATTATAAGATAGCTAAGGGTAAAAAGTGAACTTCTGCTTAAGTTAATATCATAACTTTTTGTCTCTTTCTTTCCGTCGTTCAATCCTTGAAGGACTTTCTCCTTCTTTAACACTTTCCTTTGCTTTAATCCTGGCAGTCTGAAAAAAGGTACGTTTATTCAAGTCAACAAAATTCTAACGAGATATGAGAAGGACAACAAACAGAAATGTTGTGCTTTACTTATTGTTGTGTGTGCGTGCTTTCATTTGTGTGCGTAAAAATATTTTGTTTTCATACTCGCGCACGTAGCGGTTGATCTGTGTTTATTTCAACACAGTTCATTGAACAACATCATCTTACCATGGTGGCATTGACACATTGGCATTCTGTTTGTGTTTGCGTGTGCGTTGAATACGAGCAAGATCATGAGACAGGCATTCTACCGTATGTTTTCCTTTTCCTTACTATTAAATGCAGGGTTACCAATATAGCTTTTTTTATTTCTAAATGCAGCAACAAAAAATGCATGGATAAAAAAGGTTTCTTCCAATTCCCTCAAGAAAATGCGTATGATTGACAGTTTATTTGGCTAAACTGTGTATTTGTTTGAAGAAATTTGTTTCGAACATATATGTACATAAATATTTATAAATTTTAATTTACAATGGTTGACATACATACATATGTAAGAATTTTGACTTGAAAAAGACTCAGATTTTTGTTTTTTACTTCAAATTTATGAGAATGAAAATTATAGAAATTTCTCAATTTTTTTGAGATACGCCTATTTCTCTTCTGACGGCAGTATAGCACTTTCAATTATATCGTAAGAGCCACATGTGTTTATCCTTGACCGCAAAAATAGCGTAAGTACCTCAAAAAACAAT
This sequence comes from Meiosimyza platycephala, assembly GCA_963662105.1. Lineage (NCBI taxonomy): Eukaryota > Metazoa > Arthropoda > Insecta > Diptera > Lauxaniidae > Meiosimyza > Meiosimyza platycephala. The sequence continues at coordinate 98,414,879 of OY759208.1, read as the reverse complement.
GGTACAATAATGGAAACTACGCGTAGTCTTACAATTAGGTATGCAAATATAGATTGACTGAACCGTGAGCATTTGGTTTGCGGTCTCTTGCACCGATCTTATCATCGATTTGATCCTTCACTTTAATGTTCTTTTTCATTAAGTTTTCACTAATACTGCATTAGCGAAAACGTGAAGGGCTGTGGATCCAAATATTTCTTTAGTTCTGCATAATAAAAAGCTTCAAGTGTGGTTTATTGTTTTTGAAACATAAGGTCTGTGTATTGTCTAAAGAGCCAACCCTTTCAGCTATGAATGAATACCACTAAAATATTCAGATTTTTTAAATTGGAAATTATTTTCTGATTTAATTATACCCAAAAAGAATAAATTAAATTTGAGCATGCTACGCTCTGCTAATATTGATAGAGATGGTTTAAAACTTAAATACGTATGCGCCATAAAAAGGTGAAATTGAAACAAAAGCAACTTAAAAACGCATCTATTATTTATATGAGATCCAATATAGACTACATTTAAAGTTTTAAAAAAATCCGAGTTCATGTTTGAAAAAAAATTAAAAAAAACTCTTTCCTGTAAAATATGCTTCTTAGTGCTTACGTTATTTTCGCAGTCAGGGCCCGATATATTGAAATGTGATTTGCGGGCATTAAATTCTCGGACAATAGTTTTTAAGTTCAAGGTTTTTGCATATCTGCCTCTATATATAATATTGATAAAGCATCGAGCCTTTCCTACAGCATCGTTGTTCTTTTCTCAATTTTTATTATATACAATTTGGAAAAAGATCGTTCCGCTGTGCAGTTCGATATCATCAGGAATAAAAATATACGCAAGACTGTGTCCACATTAGGGAACGCTGATTCAATTTTATCATAGTGTGTTTGATATGAACTTGTGCGAGACAAATCACTGGAACTTACTTTATTTATAACGTATGAATGAAACTGCTGAACTTCGGTTTCTAAATCGGTATTAAGGTTTTGTGGATATGCGTCTACTAAATTTCTACAATGCTGACTGTATTTTGATGTTTGATGGGGGCACACAATTTTATATCTCTAATCTATCAAATCACAAATATACCAAATTCAATGTTTAGAACACAATTCAATTCAAGACCAAAAACTTTTTTGTACTTTAAGTAAAAAACATATGTATGTGTTACAAAATTGCAATTAACTTTTTGAAGAAAATTTAATATATTTTCGGTGCTGTTTATGGTGCCCCCCGAGACGTGATGCCCTAAGCAATTGCTTAATTTGCTTATGGGCTAATCCGGAACTGGCTATATTGTAATGCCTAAGTAGCATAAAAATACCAATGTTTTTAAAATGAGAAGAGTATCATCATTTTAACAGGGTTACACACCGTCCAAAACTTATTTTCCGCTAGTTCATTGCTAGGGTGTAAACTTATGATTCTACGTATTTCTGTTACGGATATGTTCGCAACTTGGTGCCCCTATTTCAAACAGAATTAATATTGTTGAGGCAGTTTTAAATTCGTAGAATTTTGGTTGATGACCTTGATGTCTCTTCATGTATCTGTAAAATATGCAATGCATTTTTTTTTTTAAATTGAATGACTTTTGATTATTGATCGAGTGTTGTATCGACTTCTTACAAGTCTTGCATTTTAACTCAGAACTATTACGTTTCTTTACTGTCTTTGCATTTCGAAAAATGTTTCTTTGTTTCCAATTCCTTTGTTTTATTGAAGGTTGGTGCTCTGTCAAACGGGGCAAAACGGTTATTAATGCTTTCAGCTATGGATGGGAATGTTTTCAGCACAAGGCATGATAGTGTTGGGTATTGTCCCTATGTAGAAGTGATGATTGTGTATTGTATCTTAGGAATTGTAACTGTGGCGATTTTATTGTTCTGTCTGTGTTTTTAAGTAAAAGTGTATCTGATAGAGTGGTGTGGGTGTCTCAATGCTGCTGTTTATGTTGCTGTTGCCGTTATTTAAAGTCCATTGACAATATACTTCAGTAAAGTTAAATAAAAAATTGAAATTTGATTATAAGTGTTCAAAAGAAAAAATAAATGGTCAAGATGAGGGATCAGTAATTAAAAATCTGCAGGATAAATCATTTTATTTAGATCATATACATATGTTTGTAGGTATATTATACTTGACTATTATAAAAATGTTGAAAAGAGTGTGCTTGAAGAATGCTTAGGTTTCGCTCTGTATAAATTATCTAATAACTGCGCATGATTTCGTGATTTTTAAAAAGTAACTATCGATATCAACACATGCATATGGGTCATTCTACCTCATATTTACATTGAAAATTTAGATTTCTCAAATCAATTTATTTTTCTGGGAAAAGTTTTTGCGGACTTATTTTCGAAAATACGATTTTTTGAAAATAACAAAATTTAAAAATACATGATTTTTCGGACGCTTGTATTTCAAAATGTACACGTCAGAAAGAAAAACAATTATTATTATTATATGTGACAGGGAAAGTTAAAAGAGGCCTGCGGTTCGAAAATAAGTTTTCGAGAAAAACGGCTTTGAAATTAAAAAGTGAATTTTGATGCGCCTGAACGTTTTTATGACTTGAAACCCCTTACTCGGGGGTTTTTGGGGTCACTGATTACGAATCTGTTATCAAATGTTCAAAAGTCAAAATGGCGAATCCAATATGGCGGCTGGGAGCCGGAGAAAAATCGAGTGTCCAGCAATAAAATCTTGTAAAAATAAAAATTCACAATCGATCGGGTCGTTTCTTGGCTCAAATTGTAGCTTCTAAAAAGCTTTCGTGGTAGGTTGACAGAATCCAAGATGGCGGATCCGATATTGCAGTTAAATATTCAATATATATTACCAAATTTTTGAAAGTCAACCGATTTGCAGCAAATTTGGTATACGGAGGTCTTTTGGGTCACTAATCACGAATCCGAGGTCAGATTTGACAAAATCAAAATGGCCGGTCCAATATGGCGGACGTATTTTTTAAAAATTAACCGGTTTGTACCAAATTAGTTATATAGGGGTTTTTTGGGTCGCCGATTACGAATCTGAGGCTATATTTCAAAAATTTTCAAATTCAAAATCGTGGATTCAATATGGCGGACGTATTGCTTAAAAATCAACCGATTAGCACAAAATTTGGTATACGGGAGTTTCTGGGGTCGCTGAATACCAATCCAAGGTCAGAAATTTAAAATGGTTAGTGAAGTTTATGACAGCAGCAAAGTTAGACAACAAAATTTGGCAATGTCATTGTATACTTGGCAATCACATTAAAACTAAATTGCATACTTTTAAGACTTAAAATAAACTAGTTTGGCCTAAGAAAAACTAGTTAATCCTAAGAACTAGTTTGGCCGGTGGCATATGTATATATACTTCAATAATGTAGAGTACGTTCAATTAAAGAAGCTGCTTCCTGCCTGTAATAAGTGTGTACTAAATATGTTACCAAGTACAGATGGCACACTTAAGCAAATTTTTGTATTATGAAATTGCCTACACTAAGCTGTTAAGAACTGAAAGTAGATGGCGCCTTGTATTAGACGTTCGCCTCGCACGATCACGCTTTCCGTAACTCATTTTCGTAACTCATTTCCGTAACGCATTCATCAGCTTACCCTCTGTAAAGAAGTTTTACTTAAAAACAAAATTGCTCTTGTTAAAAAAGTGTGCAATATATTAAGATTCTCAAACAATATTCTAGGCTGGCACAATCTCTTCAAAGTTTAAGGACTAAGATGAACGAATCATTCCAGCGCTATTTTTCAAAACTACACTGAAGGAAAAGTAATTCGATTTTTTTAAACAGACGGCTGGTGAATTTATTTAGTTGATTTTTTTGTGTTTCAACATTTTTAACAAAGAAATTTATAAATTTAACAGGAAATAACTACAACGTTGGTAAACATTGAGTTTTTATTATAGAAATGCATCTAATTGTAAATTCTGTAAGCAAAAAAGTAATAACGAATCATAAAGCTTTATTTAGATTTCATTGTAATGAAAATGTTGCATAATTTTCGGCTTACCGCACAATTTAATTGCTGATAAAGGAATAAAGGGAAAAATACATCCTTGTGCAATTTAATGTGGACACAACAATTTTTCTATTGTTTTTACAAAGTTTCAGCATCCAGTCCAACCAATGTTCTGGGGCTGCTTCTCTTATTTTGGTCCAGGATAACTTATACCCATAACAGGGATGATGAACGTCAAAAATATTTGACGATGTTACAGACTGGCTGCTGAATTGTCAAAGTTTAATTTGGAAAAGACTTTTTTCCAACATGATTCGGCACTTAGCCATACATCAAAAATAGTGAAAAATTTTTTACTGAAAATATAATTACAGTTTTGGATTGGCCTGAAATTCACCTGACCTCAATCCAATTGAGAATTTAAGGTTGATATGCAAAACTAGGCTCAGAAATATGGATTGCACAACCAAACGTAACCTGATTGAGTCAGTTATTGAAGTATCCCAATGTGCATAAAAACGGATGCGGATCCGGTACGGAATCGTCTTTATAGCTAAATCGGATCCGTTACGGACTCGTATTTTTAAATAAAACGGATGCAAGCCGGACTCGTTTTTCTTAACTAAAACGGATCCGTTATGGACCCGGAACGGACTTCATAAACAGATCCGTTACGGAGTCGTTTTTTTAACTAAAACGGATCCGTTACGTTACGGATCCGTTATCGTGGGCAATTCGCCTCCAAACAGCGGGAAAGATCGTCCGCTTTGTCGGATCCGTTTCGAACTTGGAACGGACTTCATATACGGATCCGTTTCGTATTGGTTTTTTGTTAATAAAACGGATATATATGGGAAATTAAAGTTGGCCCAAAGTGGTGTCAATCGATGGGTCCTAGTAATGGTCATAAAATGAGTAACCCTTGGGCTTGGATTTCCGAGCTGTCCAAGAAAAAGTGAATATTCCATATGAAAAAGCGCTTACAGGTGGAAATTAAAGTTGGACCGATCTGGACAATTGATGGGTCCTAGTATTGGCCATAGAAAACGGCCAGCAAAGTAAAAGTGGCTTTGTTTAATTTTTTGCAATTTCCTAGCTAATTTAAATAGATCCCTTGTTGATATTATTAACAAGTCACAATTGAGTTTAACCAATTATATAGCTTTGAATTATCTAGATTCATTTTTGTTATTTTCAATCAGATTTCTGGTTAACCCTTTCATGTCCGAATTAAAGTGCGAGGACTTAAAAAATATTTGAGCTCATATTTTTATTAATACGACTATAAAGACTAATTGACATAAATTTCAAAGTCCTACGTGTTCTTGTTCGTCCTTGCGGCCTGTAGACAGCATTTCCTTCGGAAAGTTCCTGCGACACAACTCAACAATTTTTGTTTGCAAATTATGTTTTTATCTATTAATTAACCTATTTTGAACCAATTAAAGTACTTTTTTTGTAAGTCCGATTAATTTTTTCACATAATTTAATTAAAAGCACAAGGACCTCTTTTCTTAAACTTTTCGGAACTTGTTTTTTTTAACGACGTTACGACGTAAGTGACGACAATACTAAAAACCCATAGCAGCTAACTAAATTGTGTATACACAATAAAAATAGGACACTTTTGGATCTTGCAGCCTAATTTCCATTGCAACATGAAGAGAGACATAACTCTTTTTTGACAGCAAAGTATAGCAAAAAATTAACTCATATCTTTTGTACCGATAGATATATGTATGATGAACAGTTTTAAAGAGTAAACTCGAAAGTGATAAATTTTGAGTTGTGCCTCTTTAGTAGAATGGGTGCGATATGCATTCCATTGTGTTTTTCTCAACTTGTTGTATACCAGACAGTTGCATTTAAATAGCAAGAATTGTTATTCATTTGGGAGCTTCCTATCATTTGCTATCGATAAGACTCTCTCAAATTTTTTTTTTAAAACATAAAAAACGAAGTGTTATATGAGCTCTTATGTTGTATGTCTTTTTGTACAACAACAGTAACAAAGTTTATAACACAAATAGACGACAATAAGTCTTAACTATTTATTTCAAGTTGTGACAATCACTTATGTATTTTATTCGTATCACACAAATTGTGATGTTCTATTGTCTCAGTCAAATTTCCCTGTTTCGTTGAAGGGTTAAGGTTAAACACCTGTTAACTTTTAAATTGCTATGCTATGCTATGAAAGACTAAATGACAATATATAATTCAACATTTAAAGCAGTTAAATAATAAATTATGATTTTTACAATCGTGAAACTTTTCTATATGACAAATAGGCTATGTTTCGCATATTTACTTCGTTGGTAATAATTTCTTTTTAGAAGTTTCATTGAATGCCTCATGGCTGCTCTCTCGCGACGAGAGTGCCATTTATTAGGCTTGATTTGAGGCAAACCAAATTTACTTTGAAAAAAACCAATTTTTTAAAAAATGTGCTAATGTACAGCAGGGTAAGTTTTATTTGGGAGGAGGGACTTTGCATTTCTTGACACTACCCCATTAGCAACTAGGAGTAAATTGAGAAATAGCCATTAAAAAAAACGACAAAAGTTGTATTGTTCAAATGCAGAGCTGGTAATAGCTGGGACAGAAACCAATAAATAAAATGTATACACCCAACCCTCGATTTACGCGGTAGATAGGTTTTTGAAAAAACCGCGTAATTCAAAACCGCGTAAATCGAGACAAGAAGTCCATACAAATTGAGTGGATTGGTTTTCAGAATTTAAAAATCGCGTAAATCGAGCAATAGAACTCAAAGAAAATAGCATAATTGGTAAAAAAAATCCGCGTAAACTGAACCCATAACGTACATACGTATGTACGTACCTACCTAATGAAAAATTGGAGATTATATAAAAAATAATAATTAAATAAAATAATTAGATTTTATGGAATTAATTTTTATTTTTTAAATTCAATCAAATATCCAAAGTATTAATTATAAAAAGTAAGAAAATTAAATAAAAAAGTAACATGAAAGTAAAACCAAAATATTTCCAAAAAATATTATGTTGACCATGGTGTAATAACAAAGGTGAAGTAATTTAGGACAGCCATAAGTGTTGAAGCCATTTTAAGTCGCTGACTTGCTTTAACTTTGACATTATAACATTTCAATTGCCCCTTCAACAAAGTTAAGCACTTTGATAAATTGCAGAGCTTAAGCATGAAGTTCTAGAAAACTTTCTGAACGATAAGCTGCTAATGCTGCGCAAAATACTTTAATTGTGACAAATTTGGTCGCTGTTGTTGTTATTCAATATTAGAAAAGACTTATTAGTGCCAGATTGAAACCCGATGCACGTTTAGCATAATTATTTATTCGCAATAGAATTCTGTAAAACCTAACACAAATACCACTTAGTAAAAAGTTGCTTCAAACGCTTCAAAAATGTAGGAGTTGCTAAACGGGACCAATAATGAAAAACAACTATATGTCAAAAATAAACGAAGCACAATAAAGTCGAATTGGTGATAAATGTCAATGTGAGTCTATTACTGGCCAATATCCAGAAAATGATGAGAGAAGTGCCATAATTACTCCACCTTTGTTATTACACCATGACTCCACCTTTGTCTTTACACCATGATGTTTACTACATATATACGAAACTTCGTCATATTATTTATGTCCACGTGTTTTTAACTGAAAAAAATGTCTTATACGTGCTTTTAGCTGAGAAAAAAATTTAGTCAAATAAAATTTTGAAACCGCGTTATTTTAAAACCGCGCAAAAGAAGTACCGCGTAAATCGAGGGATGGGTGTACTTTCAATAAAAATTTATTTAATTGAATTTATTATTATAGAACAAATTAAATAATATCTATGTACATATGCTTACAGCATTTTAAGAGAACGTGAATTCTTACTTAAGGCTCTAGTTTAAGATCTACTTATAAAGCTATTAAATAAAAAACCGACCAACCACCAATAGAAACTTCTAACCGAAGTTAGAAGAAGAACTGTTTAACCCTGTAGACAGCATCACCATATCTACGTTCAAATTCGTCCTTTGGCTCACCAGGTATACAACCACCATCACAATTACATCCGAAAATGTTGCAACCTCCATAGCCACAATATTCTCCACTGCCTGGTGGCTTACCATCGCCACAAGCTCGTAAGGTACAAGCATCTCCATTACCGTCTAGGTATCGTCGTGTCCCGCCATAGTCACTGCATGACTTTTCTGAACTCCATTTATTAAATTCTATAGTTTTTTTTCGACAACATTCAGACTGAATAAAAGTCGGAAGCCACAAAAGTAATAGAAGTGTAATGAAATTCTTCATCGTAAGTTGCTTCTAATTGACTGCTATTTCACAAACTGAATCAATAATCATTTTTCGGTTGATATTTATACATTAATTTCCTTAACTAAATTCAATGAAGCATAATGCAGTTGTGACGTTGAAGATCTGTAACAGATAGCTAATTCTGAAGCAGGTTTTCTTGCAAAATATAGAAACTAAATTCTTATCAATTTGAGTGAACAGAGAGCGATCTTACCGCGCGTTGAGAGGAGGATTACTCCAAATTAATTTTTATGTTTCCTAAAAGTTTTTGTATTCTTCGAAAGCCACAGCGTTGAATAAGTTCTTAAATAAAAAGTTTTTAAAGTACATATGTATCGTCACCTAACATCCAAAAAGCCGTAACCACACTTTTTAGTTTTATATAGGAGAAGCAATAAATGTTGTATGCTGGAATAATATATTGTTATGAATTTCTTATGTAAAAGATTGAAAAGAGTCAAATCTTACTTAGTTAGTATCTAAGATAGGGATCGCCAACTGCCCAAAAATCGACAGCGTGCTGACGTTTATAACAAACATTTCGCGCTCGTATGTGTACAAATGTGTGAAGGAATTCCAACGAAAAAAAAAACATGAGTATAAATGTGTTTTGTCTTTTCCAGGTAAAGAAAACATTACTCATTTTTATTTAACAACAAAAAGAAAACATTTCATAAATCTTATAGAATCCTATATACCTTTCACTATGAACTTGTGAAAGTTGAGAATATTATTTCAAAATTCCAACATTTTACACACATTTTTGTGGACCACTTTGGCATTCTAAAGAAAAACGTCTTTTACGTGGGTTTGGAAAAAAGACTGCGGCTTTTTGTACTCATGCCATTATAGCTAAAATATCAGTTTAAAATATAGAGGCGTCAGAGAAAAAAAAGCAGCCGTAGTTTGGAGTCAACAAACGATTTACTCAAAATCGGTCCAAGGTACACGCATTTCCCCTACACGGTCCGCTTCAAGCAAGATCAAGATCGATAAAATTGTCAACTAAATCCGACAATGCACAATTGTTACATAGTGTCCGCAGATTCCAAAGACATGATCCGTAAAATAGTACCTGCTCATTTACCTATTTTGTGGCCAATTTAAGCTAATTACTTTTACCGATAATATAAATAAAAATACGTTCCAGGAAAAATTGTGAATAAGACATTAAAATTTAAAATTTTTTTATTTTGCTTTTTTTTGTGGGCTTTGTAATCAAAAATATTCTTAAAACCCATAAGACCTAATTATATAAAAATTATTTTTCATTAGTTTTTAAGCCCAAAAGAAATTTTTTAAATATTTTTTCTTTTTTTTTCATGAATATCGGTGAATATCACAACAAATATAAAAGCTTTTTTACTTATTGATTTTTATGAGCTTTGTAGTCAAAAATACCTCAAAAATCCGTAAAACAAAATTACAATTTAAATTGTTTTTCACTAGTTTTATGGCCCAAAAAAATTTTATTTTTACTTTTTTCAATTCTTCTCCATGGAAAATGAAGAATAACATATCATATATAAAAATTTTATCTATTTTTTTTCTTTTTAAGCTTTGTAGTCAAACATACTTTTAAGGCCCATAAAAGATAATAAAAAAAAATTTTTTCACTAGTTTTTCAGCCGACAACCGATCGATTTTTTTCCATGAAAATTGGTGAATAATACAAAAGCATTTGCTTATTTGCAAAAATTAGTTACTTCATCGTGTTTAGCTACTCAAAATACATAAAAAAAATTATCATAGCATATTTTAAAATTTCACTTGATCTTAAAAGCACCATAAGCTACACGGTTCGCTGCATAATTTTATTAAAATTATCAGTAAAAGCGTTTACATTAAAATGGCCATAAAAGGTATAAATGACCATGTACGACTTTACGAATTATGTTTTTTCAATCTCCGAACACTATATGATAATTTTGCATTGTCAGATTTGGTTGGCAATTTTATCGATCTTGATCTTGCTTGAAGCGTACCGTGCGTAGGGTTGCTAAGTGGCCGCTTTTGACGCGGCCAGGTTAGGGGTCGATCAAGTATTACGTAACGCAAATTTTGAAGATTTTTTACTCCCCCCCTCCCCTCTCCTTAAGCGTTACGGTATCACCCAAGAGACCATGTTTACCTGAAAGTCACAATTAAGTTGCGCATTGTACTGGAAAGTCATTCTAGCGACTTTTTTTATGTTTTAGTAGCGTTTGCGATAATAATAAATAAAACAAGAGATTTTGAACTCGCAGCGTAACGCGTAACGGTCGAACACCTTCCCCTAAATGCGTTACGTTATACTTGAACTGCCCCTTAATTGAATGTCAAAGCCGCAGGCCTTGTAGGAATTAAACAATTTCGATAAAATCCATTAATTGGAGGACTTTTTTTGTTATATGCACCTACTTTAATATTGTTATTTAGGAGAAATTTTTATATGAAATTTCTGCCACACACAATTACTACAAAAAAGAAAGCTTTTCAACAAAATTATTTTTTATAATTTTAAGGAAAAAAAAAACTTTATTTTGCAAAGGCTGTTAATTCATTGATTCCAACTTGGCAACCCTGTATGTGTCTAAATAAACAAATGTCACTGTTAACGAGTAAAAATCGTATCGCAGTTTAGGTGTAATAAACAGTCTGAAGATCAACGGAAATAAATTATTTCTTGCACCATTTTAATTAACCTAAATACTTGGCCGCTTCTTTTCACGCACTAAATACATAATCCGTTTACCTCAGGTCCGGCTAAACCAATATGAACAGAACGTTAAAGGTTGTTATTCTCGTAACGCTGACGTGTGTGTCATTTATATACCATTTTTTTTCTTAACTTTCAGCTTTATTAAACAATATGAATGAAAAATATTGATGTCGGCTGCAAGGTTGATCAGAAAAGGTCACCGATATAAATAAATAAGGAATAGGATTAGAGATAGTATAGACCTCTGCGGCTGCTCCAGCTTTAATGCAGTGTTCTTGGTGAAATTATGTGTTTCAGGTGAAATTATCTACGATAATATGAACAAAGCGTCCACCGCAGAAGCTATTTATCCAACGAGAAAAACAACTACCGACCCAATTTGTAATTAGTTTGGTTACCAGTGCACGATACGATACTTGGGAATGCCATGGAAATACAATAGAGTGAGATCGGTTCCACATTTTGGTGAGGTTCACTCTCATATCTCCAGTAGACCATGTTCTGTGAAAACCATATTGGCGAACTCCAAATAATTAGTTGTGCTTCAGTTACTTCAAAAGGAAGAAAATACAAACTTTTGAAAACTCCCTAAATTAAATAAAGCTATCCAACGCTATTTTTCAAAACTACACTGAAGGAAAAGAAATTTAATTTTTTTAAACAGACAGGCTGGTGAATTTTTTTTAGTTGACTTTTTTGTGTTTCAATATTTTTAACAAGGAAATTTATAAATTTAACAGGAAATAACTACAACGCAGTGAATTTTTTTTTATAGAAATATATCTAAATTTGATGTCGTTCGTATATATATGTTACCGGCCAAACTAGTTTTTAGGCCAAACTAGTTCCGTTAAGCCTAAAGATGTGCAATGAAATTTTAATGCAAGAGCACTGTGGTTAGTGAAGTCTACGACAGCAGCAAAGTCAAACAACAAAATTTGGCAATTTCATTGTATACTTGGCAAGTCGTAAGTGAGGGTAAAGTAAAAGGGGATTTGTTTAATTTTTTGCAATTTCCTAGTCAATTTAAATAGATCCCTTGTTGATATTATTAGCAAGCCTCAATTGAGTTTAACCAATTATATAGCTTTGAATTATCTAGATTCATTTTTGTTATTTTCAATCAGATTTCTGGTTAAATTAACTAGATTTCACCTTGGCACCGAAACTAGCCAGGTCCTAGTTGTTTTTTCTCAGTGTATATGGTCTTTGTAAACTGTGTTTCTTTTCTACAAAACGATACAAATTTTATTGAAATCGGTCAACGTATTGTGCCGTAGTGCTTAAAGTGAGAGTACCATCACGGTGTTATGGCTTGATGTGATTAAAAATTATATCACTTTCGTAGACGGATAGTAGTGGAATTGATCAGAACTTTAAAAGAAGGTAGGTTTATAAACTTTATATTGTTTAAGAAGATGGTTTGTCTTATTTAAACAGTTCCTTAATTTTTTGACTTTCATCCCTGATAAACTTGCGAAAGTCGAGAATATTGTATAAAAACTCCAACATATTACATACATTTTGTCGACATCATAACGAAATATATTTATGCTATTGCTGTTTTCATTAAAAAAAAAACGGATGTTCAACCACATATCGCACATATTCTACTAAAGAGGGACAACTCAAAATTTCTAAATATTCAGAAAACGCAAAAAACTGTTTTGGTGCTCGTAAACTATTTTTCAGAAATTAAGTGTGGATTATTTAGAAGAAGATACTACCAGTATGTGGTTTGATCGTAGCGTCACAACAGCTTTAACTCTCCGACACTACTAATAATAGGGCACTTTTGGAGCCTAATTTCCAATGCAACATGAAGAGAGACATAATTCTTCTCTGACAGCAAAGTATAGCAAAAAATTAACTCATATCTTTTGTACTGATAGATATGTGTATGATGAACAGTTTTAAAGAGTAAACTCGAAAATGACAAATTTTGAGTTGTGACTCTTTAGTTAAATGTGTGCGATATGCATTCCATTGGGTTTTGCTCAACTTGTTGTATACCAGACAATTGTATTTAAACAGCAAGAATTGTTATTCATTTGGGAGCTTCCTATCATTTGCTATCGATAAGAAAGAATTTCTCAAATTTTTTTTTTAAACATAAACAACAAAGTGTTATTTGAGCTCTTATGTTGTATGTCTTTTTGTACAACAACATTAACAAAGTTTATAACACAAATAGACGACAATAAGTCTTAACTATTTATTTCAAGTGATGAAAAACCCTTATGTATTTTATTCGTATCACAATCACATAAATTGTGATGTTCTATTGTCGACTTTCAGTCGAATTTCCCTGATTCGTTGAAGGGTTAAAGTTAAACACTTGCTACCCTTTAAATTGCATAAGAAAAAAACTATGAAAGACTAAATGACTATATATAAATCAGCATTTAAAGCAGTTAAATAATAAATTATGATTTTTACAATCGTGAAACTTTTCTAGGACAAATAGGCTATGTTTCGCATTGTATTGAATCTAATTTACTTCGTTGGCAATAATTTTTTTTTTTTAGAAGTTTCATTCGCGACGGGAGTGCCATTTATTAGGCTTGATTTGAGGCAAACCAAATGTACTTTGAAAAAACATTAGCAACTAGGAGTAAATTGAGAAATAGCCATTAAAAAAAACGACAAAAGTTGTATTGTTCAAATGCAGAGCTGGTAATAGCTGGGACAGAAACCAATATATAAAATGTATACTTTCAATAAAAATTTATTTAATTGAACTTATTATTATTGAACAAATTAAATAATATCTACATACATATGTTTACAGCATTTTAAGAGAATATGAATTATTGCTTAAGGCTATAGTCGAAGATCTACAAATAAAGCTATTAAAGAAATAAACCGACCAACGGAAACTTCTAACCGAACAAGGTATCCAAAAGTGAATACCTAACACTGTAGACAGCATCACCATGTCTACGTGCAAACTCGTCCTTTGGCTCACCAGGTATACAACCACCATCACAATCACATCCGAAAATGTTGCAACCTCCATAGCCACAATATTCTCCACTGCCTGGTGGCTTACCATCGCCACAAGCTCGTACGGTACAAGCACCGTTGACTATATTGGCATGAGCAGCAGAAATAGCAAAAGCAGCTCCATTACCATCTGGGTAAGGTATAGTCCCGCCAAAGTCTTTGCAAGACTTTTCTGAACTCCATTTATTAAATTTTATGGTTTTTCTTCGACAACATTCTGAATGAATAAAAGTCGGAAGCCACAAAAGTAATAGAAGTGTAATGAAATTCTTCATCGTAAGTTGCTTCCAATTGACTGCGATTTCACAAACTGAATCAATAATCATTTTTCGGTTGATATTTATACATTAATTCCCTTAACTAAATTCAATGAAGCATAATGCAGTTGTGACGTTAAAGATCTGTAACAGATAGCTAATTCTGAAACAGGTTTTTTTGCAAAATATAGAAACTAAGTTCTTATCAATTTTGTAAATGAGTGAACAGAGAGCGATCTTACGTCGTGTTGAGAGCAGAGTGCTAACGCTCAAGTTGTAATTACTCCACATTAATTTTTATGTTTCCTAACACATTTTTGTATCATTCGAAAGCCACAGCGTTGAATAAAATCTCTGGTAGAAAATTTAAGGTTAAAGTATTTTCAAAATACATATGTATCGTCACCTAACATCCAAAAAGCCGTAACCACACTTTTTAGTTTTATACAGAAGAAGCAATAAATGTTCTATGCTGGAAAAATATATTGTTATGAATTTCTTATGTAAAATAGAGTCAAATCTTACTTAGTTACCTAAGGCAGTGATTCTCAAAGTGTGTTCCGTGAATCCCTGGGGTTCCACAAAAAAATGTAGGGGTTCAGCGTGACAAATTTAAAGAAATATACAATTTTGGGTTTCAGCTGGGGAGCAAAATAACTTCGAGTGTTTCCAGACGCTTAGTGATTTTCTCAAAGAATCTTTCACAATAAAAGAAAAACCGAAAGGATTTCATTCCATGGATTATGAAAATTTGATTAAATTGAGTTCGGATACACAATTAGAATCCAAATTTAGAACAGTTTCATTAACAATATTCAGTTTAATTATCATTATTCATTTCATTCATTCATTTTTTATTTATACTAGTGTGCTACGCCTTTTTGCTAGTCATTTTCGTTAGTAAAATCTTTATTATTGGACATATGACTTAAAAACTTTGTTTGGATGTTATGTGACGATATATAGTAACCATTTTTTCCTTTGATATACATATCTTGGAAAAATATTTTTAGTCTATTATAATAGCAAATGTGATATTAAGTGTGAAAACTGTTTCACAAACTAAAATCCTTCATTGTTTTGTGGTGTGCGCTGTTTTTTTCAAAAATAAGATTTAAATCAGTAATTATTGCAAGCTTTTTTAGTGTCGAGATGTTTCAAATGGCATCAAAGATATTCGAAAAATCAATAACACTATCGCGAAACAGTAACAGTATCTTAAAGTTTGATATGAAAATAAGTTATTCTAAGTAAACTAGAGGCAATATTTTGATGAACCGCTATACATATGTATATCGAAAAAGAATTGTATCGAAAAACATCAAGAAAGTCGACACAAGTAAAAAACAGTGGGAAATTATCTAAAATCGACGTGAATAGTACGGAAAATTATCAAAATGCTTAGAAAATATGGAATAGTATCGAAAAAATTATCAGAATTCGGAAAACATCGAAAAAATCGATAAAAGTCACAGAAGTAACAAAATTTGTGATGCAGTCTGCGTAAATAATCGTAATACTTATTATCTTATATCACACATGTAAATCGATGGAGTCGATATAAGTATGTACGCACATACATCGAAAAATGTCACAATTAGTCAAAAGAGTCGTAAAATGTCAAAAAATATCGAACTACAGTCGACCAAAATGACGAATTACACAATTTCTGATCTATAGTTGATTTTTAAAAGTATAAGGAATCGAATAAAAATAAAAAAATTTCGATGCTTTGAAAATTTTTATGTGTAGTAGTATGATGCGTCTCATTTTAAAAGTTCTGTAATTTTTGAACTTTATTTTTTGAGAAACTTGCGAAAGTTGAGAATATTATTTCAAAATTCCAACATTTTACACACATTTTGTTAGCATCATATATGTATATACCATATGTATATAAATATATATATACATACTCGTATATGATGATATGTTATATGCATTCCATTGGGGTTTTCACAACTTGTTGCATACCAGGCAGCTGCATTTAAATAGCAAGAATTGTTTGTAATATGGGATAACCCTATCATTGAGCTATCGATTAGAATCTCACAGCTAAAGTGCAATTGATTTTATTCGCACTCTTTCTCAAAATAATTCTCTCAGAATATTTGAGCTCTTATGTTGTATTTCACTTTAATATATATGTACAGAAAGTTTATAAAACAAATAGATAATAAGACATTGCGTATTCCAGGTTGTGAAAAACCCTTATGTATTTTATTGGTATCACACAAATTCAAATTTCCCATTTATATTGTCAACATACTGTTGAATTTTCAGTGGAATTTCTCTGATTCGTTGCAAAATTAAGATCAAACACGTGACACGTTTTAAATTGATGCTTTTACAGTTGAAGTGTTCAAGAAATACTTCCGAAAGGCGTTTTTTGCGGTTACATAGGCCTATAGTATAGAATCGGGTTTGAAGAAAATTCTCCCAAAATTTCGGCTTCCTAGATCAAACCTACTTTAGAACATATGTATAAATATTCATAAATCTTTAATTTACAATGGTCGGCATAAGTATTTTGACATGAAAAAACCCAGATTTTTGATTTTTACTTCAAATTTATGAGAATGAAGACTATGCAAAAATTTGTGCTTCAACGTAATAATACTGCCGATACAAAAATAATAAAATTAAACTTCGTTTGTGAATAAAATAATAATATTTATATCATTTTGAAAAGGCTAATTAGTGACATTATGTCGCGACGGCATAATAAAATTTAAAACCCAGAAAAAGTTTTATTATTTTAACTTTTTTATAATAAAAAATTTTAATTTAGAAAAATGTAGATATGTTGGTTTTGAAATAAGATAATGATATTCGGTTTACGGCATTCTTTTAAGCAAATAACACTATATTAAAAATGATGTGCCACGAGATTGGCGGTAAAATAATAAGGGGCGATTTTGCAACTTGAATTTATAAATTCGGTATTTTTTGGTTTTTTTTCTGGCTAATTTTAAATTATTTTATAAGAACAAAAGAAGAAGAAGAAAAACTAATCACGTATTCGAATATCTCAATCGATGATAGCTGTTTGAAACAAAAAAAAATTTGAATCACCTTAATATGTGTATGTCGACTCCCATTCGAAGAATGTCAGGTCTGTTCATTTAGAAAATTTCCGATATCTTGGTTTTGAAATTAGATAATGATAGCGATTTACCGTATTCTTTTAAGCCAATAAAAATACAATAAAAATAATGTATGTAGCACGGAATAGGCGGTAAAATAATATGGGGCGATTTTGCTACTAGAAAGTAGAAAATAGATATTTTTTAATTTTTTTCCAGACAAATTTAAATTTTTTTATTAAAAAAAATAAGAAGATGAAAAACTGATCAGGGATTCGAATTCCTCGAACGATAATAGCCCCAAAAAGCATGTCCAATTTTTTAGAAAATTTGATAACATCTTTAACTTGCACCATTTTTTAAATCAATATTTTTTAAAATGGGTAGGCAACTTAAAACAGAAGGCGCCAATCCAGTTTTTTTTTGAACCGCTCGGTACATCTAAAATACTGTTGTTGATCAGCATTTTGACGGAAACTACGTCACCTTTCTTTCCTGTGAACCAATGACCAGTAAATAAGCCGGAAAATACTGTTAAATGTGGAAAAGTGTCAAACAAGCACCGATTTAAAATTTTTTTTTTTGGTACGTGTTCCTTAGACCTCCTAGAATATTCGTCCGGTCCGACCTTTGCCTCATAAACATAAATGAATTAATAGGGGTGGTTTTACGCCCCCCAAACCACCCCAAAAAGTAGCAGTCGCGTAAAAATTTAAAAAATTAGCATTCTGCTTTGGAAATGTGCTCTAGTAGGTTTTTTGGGTCGCTGATAACGAATCCGATGTCCAAATGGGGGTATTTCCACCCCCTACCCCAAAACCACCCCAAAGCGTAGCTATAGCGTAAAAAAATTAGCATTTTGCTTTGGAAATGTAATCTATTAGGTTTTTTGGGTCGCTGATCACGAATTTGACGTCCAAATGGGGGTAGTTTGACAAGCAAAAAAAAAAAAAGTCATCACTTTTGATATTAAAATGTTTTTTTCCATATTCACCAGTAAAGAGGGGGCGGCAATTTGTGAATGGCCTAAGGGCGGCAAATTTCTAAATCCGGACCTGGTATCACCATTTTAACAGGGTTACGCACCGTCCAAAACTTCTTCTGCGCTAGTTTATTGCTAGGGTGTAAACTTATGATTCTAGGTGAACAAAGGTGAAAAAAAGAGATTCTCAAATTATTGTACTCAGATATGCACATATGCTACGTATTTCCGTTACGGATATGTTCGCAACTTGGTGCCCCTATTTCAAACAGAATTAATATTGTTGAGGCAGTTTTAAATTCGTAGAATTTTGCTTGATGACCTTGATGTCTCTTCATGTATCTGCAAAATATGCAATGTATCTTTTTTTTAAATTGAATGACTTTTGATTATTGATCGAGTGTTGTATCGACTTCGTACAAGTCTTGCATTTTAACTCAAAACCATTACGTTGCTTTACTGTCTTTGAATTTCGAAAAATGTTTCCTTGTTTCCAATTCCTTCGTTTTATTGAAGGTTGGTGCTCTGTTAAACGGGCCAAACTTGTTGTTAATGCTTTAAGCTATGGATGGGAATGTTTTCAGCACAAGGCATGATAGTGTTGGGTGTTGTCCCTATGTAGAAGTGATGATTGTGTATTGTATCTTAGGAATTGTAACTGTGGCGATTTTATTGTTCTGTCTGTGTTTTTAAGTAAAAGTGTATCTGATAGAGTGGTGTGGGTGTGTAACTATTAATTTATTTTGTTTGCATGTCTCAATGCTGCTGTTTATGTTGCTGTTGCCTTTACTTAAAGTCCATTGACAATATACTTCAGTAAAGTTAAATAAAGAATTCAAATTTGATTATAAGTGTTCAAAAGAAAAATCTGCAGGATAAATCATTTTATTTAGGTCATACAGCTATGGATATATAAATGGCAAATATTTTCATATTTTCTTTCTAATGCTACAGTATCGTAAATATTATTAACAAACAACAAGTGTTTGGTTTTTTTGCAAAGATATATCCTTCATATTTAATAATAATACGAACTTCAGCTATAATCCATTAACACAAAAAAAAAATTATCAAAATGCTAAGAAACCGATGAAATGAGCGGGACACATAAATGGCACAATCTGGAGAAAAAGAGAAAATATCGTATTAAAATTGCATTTGTTGACTTTTTGGTATGCAAAAACATTTAGATTATTCAGATCTTGTGCTGTAGCCTTTGTTTTTGATGACAGCTTCACACCCAAACTCTCCACACTTTTTAGAATTTTGTTTTGGATATGACATGCTAATCTTTCTGTGCGGCAGACCAAATATCGTCCATATTTGTATAACTTTTATTTTACGATTTTCAACCTTGACTTTGTTCTACAGGTTCTCTATTGAATATAAGTCAGGGCTCCGGGTTGGCCAATCCAAAAACGTCGATCTTTTCCGCACAAAACCAATTATTTACTACTTTGCAGGAGTGTTTAGCGTCAGTATATGGCAAAAATGACCACTTAATTGGCATGGAATGAAGTGCATATGGTTCCATATGGTTTGTCAATGTGTCCAAATATTGAAACTTGTCTATTCTTTCATTTTTTTTTATAAGCGGGTCTACACCTTGCCAAGAAAATACACTGCAGACCATAATGTTTTCACACCAGTGTTTTACCTTCTAGAAAATTAAATTTTTTTGGAAAAACGTGTTGTGGAGTGACAAAACGAATATCAATAGCATGAAATCAGATAGTAAAACCTTTGTACATTGTCCTAAATGACAAGAGTACAATATTTGTTCCACCCAGAAGATGGAAAGACACTGGTGTGAAAGCATTATGGTCTGTAATGAATTTTATTGGCATGGTGTAGGCCCGCTTATAAAAATAAATGGAAGAATGGACAAGTTTCAATATTTGAACACATTAACAAACCATATGAAACCATATGCACTTCATTCTATGACTTCATTCCAGTGAACTGAGTAACGGCAAGAGTGAAACGAGTCGATGCGTTGAAGAAAAAATTACAGGAACAAAATACATACATGCGAAAATACTCTTGCGCGCTGTATTTCTCATAGCAAACTGCTGAAACACTCTTTGGAAAATAACTTTTTTTAATGTAGAAAAACCTCAGCTATCGATTAAAAGCATTAAAAAAAAAATATTAAAAAAACCGTTTCTGAGATTTAACACGTTTTGTGATTTTTCACCAGAAAAATGGAAAATTTCGGGAAATCTGACAAAACCATTGGAAAGTTGAGGAAAATATACATCGAAATGATGTGTCGGAAAATTTTTTTAGGTACATTTATGTACCACCAGCACGAGTGGAAAACAACAGAATTTAGCGCCCGCGCGCCGTGCTAGGACATTTGACGTATTTCTCCCCATATCTATCTTTGCTCAACATTTTTTCATGGTAAGCTTAACTTCTTCTTAAGCACTAAATTTAGTAAACAGGAAGCTAAGCTGAATCTTATCACTTTTCAAAACTATGCAACGCTATCAGCCTTTTTCAATGGAATAAAGTTTATTTTAAGAAATTTATTTTTTTATAAATTTCAGCCATTCTAGAAGCCCACACTGGTTACAGTAAGTATACCATATACTTAGTAGAATTCTAATTTATTTTTTCAATTGATCTCTCTGGAGTTTGAATACTCGTATTATATATGTCACCGGCCAAACTAGTTCTTAGAATAAACTAGGTTTTCCTCGGCCATACTAGTTTATTTGAAGGCCTAAAAGTATGCAATTTAATTTTAGTGTAAAAGTACTGTGAATAGCGAAGCCAGTATTGCACATATTTTAGACGTAGGCCGCCCAATTACCCTCACTTACGACTTGCCAAGTATACAATAAAATTGCCATATTAAAATTTCAATGCACATCTTTAGGCTTAACAAAACTAGTTTGGCCTAAAAACTAGTTCGGCCGGTAACATATACATAAATCAACAATATTCCGATTAAGTGATAAGAAAGCTGCGCTAATAAAGCTAATTAGCAATACCGAAGTTGGTCCTGGAAAACGAATAATGTTGAGAGTTTGTGAATACCCCAAGATGGAAAACTATTTATTTCTTAAGAAATATCTACACCCAGATACCTAATATTTTTTATTACGGTTATTACAACAGACTTAGTTTTTATGAGTTACTTTGGCCGAGGCCACACTGTATACATATATGTATATAAGGAGAAAATTCATGTTTAATAGCTCAAATCATTTGCTAATATCACTATATTCACCTTAATATTTATTATTATATGATATTGTCAATGCCACTACCTACTTGTTGCGAACATCGAGGAGTTGCATTTATCTAGGTTTGCATTGACCGAGGTCGCACTGTAGTTAAAAAATATCAGTACAATTTCTTATTGATATCTACTTTCTTATGTGTACAGAAGGAAAATCGAAAAACAAATAAAAAAAATTATAAATTGGAAAAAAATCTAATTTTCTTCATTTTTTTTTACTCAAATTCTAAAAAAATGAAAATTTTGCAGCTTTGATAGCAACCTTCGAATTTTTTTTTAAATGAGAATATACTCGAACTATGAAAAAATTTTCGAATTTCGACCATTCCCGAGAATTCTAGAAGATGACCTTATTGTTAACATGCCTAATGTTTATATGTTGGAGCGGTTAAGAAAAAAATAGTTTTTTTCTATGATGTGTCAGCGGATATCTATAGCGTCAAAGGATTTTCATTAATATTGAATACTGATTAGCTCCACCTGTTTGAAGTTGTCAAATTTTGAAAAAATAGGTTGATTTTAAGAATTGAGCAAGTTTTTGGGGCTATCGAATTTTCCAACACAATAGGGGTATTTTTCAGACTAATTTCAGGCAAGGAATTCGAATCCGTGATTATTTTTTCCCCCATTTTTTTTCTTATCTATTCTTAAATTACAAAGTCTTTCCCTTATTTTTCACCACTGCACTCGTCCATCAGTTTTCATTTTCCTTTATCAGCTTAATAGAATGCCAAGAAATCAGCATTGTTTTAAATTACCAGGCCTGGCATTCTTCGAATCGGAGTCGACAAATATACATATTAGGGTAATTAAATTTTTTTTGTTTCAAACTGTTTTAGTAGTTACAGGTACATGAACTTCAAGAATCTTTAGAAGGGAGGAGATTATCTGTTTATCAACTTTCTTTTACCACATTTTCCGACATTTATCAAATTCTCCAATAGTCCTACAAAAATAAAAGTCAAGTCTTGTCGAAGTTTTGCAAGTAAAGGCATTATTTTGTTGGCAACAAATATTTTCAGAAGTTTCGTTCGACGCCTTATTTCTGGTTTCTTGCGATGGGAGTGTCAGTCATTAGGCCTTATTTTAGACAAACTAGATTCACTTACTAAGCTAAAGAAAGTCAAATCCAGCACGGGAAAGTAAGTTTAATTTAGAAGAAAGACAACTAGTGTTCATTGACAGTACTCCGTTAGTACCTACGAGTAAAGCGAGAAAGAACTATTTGACAAAACGACTGAAGTTTTATAGTTCAAATTCAGAGCTGCTAAAAACTGGGATAGAAACCAACAAATAAGATTTATACTTTCAATGAATAATTTATTTAATTTAATTTATTATAGTTGAAATAAAACATGCATTTTCAAACATGATCCAATAGGACTTTTGGGCTTTAGTCGAACATCTATTAATAAAGCTGTTGTCTCCATCAGCCGACACTATCGGGAACCTCTAACCTTGCAGTAAGGAATCCCAAAATGTAACGACAGTAGCACTGTCAACATCGTCCCCATGTATATCTAAAAATTCGTCCAATGCATCACCAGGTAAACAACCACCATCACAATTACAACCGAAAATGTTACAAGGTCCATAGCCACAATACTCTCCACTACCTGGTGGCTTACCATCACCACAAGTTCGTACGGTACAAGCACCGTGGATTAAATCGGAAGTTGCCGAAGAAATAGCTCCAGTAGCTCCATTGGCTGTTGGGTATGGTAGGCCCCCGCCAAAGTCTTTGCCAGACCTTAGTTTTCTGAATGTTTCACTTCTACCGCGTGTGAACTGCACGCATGTTTTTTACTGACAACGGTGCTACAGGCATCGTGGTTCGAATTCTTTTGATTTACCCATATATGGTATATGTCATCTGAGGACTTGAGATCGCGGCCGTCACTGTAAAATGTTTATTTTGTCGCTTACAATCTTGCGTACTGCTATCACTCGTAGTTTAAAAACCACAACAAAGAATTGATGAGAACTGAATATGTATTTTACAGAGCTTTAATGTTCAGTAGTTTTAGTGCAAAAACAACAAAAAATTACGATCACAAAATGCATTAATTGTTGGAAAATAACTCCAACAATTGTAAATGAAGAAAAGAAGAAAGAACTGAAGTCTGTGATTCTCATCTGGAAAAGTGATCAATGTATCCATGGGTGAACTCTATGTAACTTTTTCCCTGGCTATATGAATAATAAGGAATCTGTCTGTGGGTATTGCGCAAATATTTCAAAAGCATTTTTATTTAGTTGACCAATGCCAAATATAAATTATTTATTATATCGTGCTACAATTGGTAGTGCTTAGTTTATTATTTAATTAATTAACAAATGTGCATTAGCAATATTACATACCAAAGGTAGGCCACACGGTCAGACTTGCTGATTAGCGTTTTGATGGAACCCAAAGGGATAGATGCAGTGAAAGATTCAGTGCCAAATGATAGAAAGTGAATGGCAAATATTGGATGAAATTGGCACAGCATAAAACAAGTAGCCAGGGATCTAAATATCTAAACGAATTTAGATTAGGCTCTATATACTTTCCTAATGAAATTATAAAATAGTTTATAGATAGTAGTAGAAATAGAACAAAAATTTCCATCCATTTCAAAATTTCACTTATATGACTTAGATACAAAAACGTGCTCTCATTTGTGTGGAATATTAAATTGTTTTACTTTGACCGCGGACGCCAAGGGAAACCATCATTTCCAATCATTTTCGGAATAGAAAAACCAAGTTCGAAGTTATTTTTAAGCAAATCTAATATTTCATTGGCAATCATTTTTTTTTTGAAGTTTTATTTAATGCCTCATGGGCTGCTCTCTCGCGACGGGAGTGCCATTTATTAGGCCTTATTTGAGGCAAATCAAATTTACTTTAAAAAACATATAACCACATTTGATACATCGTTGGAGTATTTCATGTGAAAGCCATATGCATCACAGCAGGGTAAGTTTTATTTGACACTACCCCATTAGCAACTACGAGTAAATCAAGAAATAACCATTGAAAAAAACGACGTGTTGTTCAAATTCAGATCTGGTAATAGCTGGGACAGAAGCCAATAAATAAAATGCATACTTTCAATAAAAAATTTATTTAATTGAGTATCTACATACATACATATGTTTACAGCATTTTAAGAGAATGTGATATGTTACTTAAGGCTGTAGTCGAAGAATTACTAATAAAGCTATTAAATAAATAAACCGACCAACCACCAACGGAATCTTCTAACCGAGCAAAGTATCCAAAAGTGTATACCTAACACCATAGACAGCATCACCATGTCTACGTACAAATTCGTCCTTTGGCTCACCACGTACACAACCACCATAGCAATCACATCCGAAAATGTTGCAACCTCCATAGCCACAATATGTTCCACTGCCTGGTGGCTTACCATCGCCACAAGCTCGTACGGTACAAGCATTGTTGAGTAAAAGAGTAGAAATACCAAGAGCAGGTCCAATACCTCCTGGGTATGTGGTCCCGCCAAAGTCTTTGCAAGACTTTTCTGAACTCGATTTAATAAAATTTATTGTTTTTCTTCTACAACATTCTGAATGAATAAAAGTCGGAAGCCACAAAAGTAATAGAAGTGTAATGAAATTCTTCATCGTAAGTTGCTTCTAATTGACTGCGATTCCACAAACTGTATCAATAATCATTTTTCGTTTGATATTTATACATTAATTTGCTCAGCAACTTCTAATGATGAATAATGCAGTTGTGACGTTGAAGATCTGTAACAGATAGCTAATTCTGAAGCAGGGTTTTTTGCAAAATATAGAAACTAAATTCTTATCAATTTTGTAAATGAGTGAACAGAGAGTGATCTTACCGCGCGTTGAGAGAAGGGTTTTAACGCGGAAGTTGTAATTACTCCAAATTAATTTTTATGTTTCCTAACAAATCTTTGTATTTTTCGAAAGGTTGAATAATTTCTCTGGAAAAAATTTAAAATTTTCACTAATTTATTCTCGTAAGGGCTAAAGTATTGCAACGTATAACGGTCATTCTTTTAATAAACGCTTTTGAACATTTTTTGAAACGAAATATTTCAAAAACTATAGGAGATATGATAAAAAATCATTTGATCACTTTTGTTAAAAAATACTATAACTTTATAAAAAAATTAAAAAAATTTAAATATAACACCTTTAGTTTTTTATTTTTTTTTGTATTATTCCTCAATCAATCCTAAGAATGGCTGTGCTTTCATATCGAAATTCCCGATATAACTTTGGAAAATATCATACAATTCATACAATTAGACCGGTGCGCGCCTTCATAAAAACTCATATTTTCCAAAGTTCTGGCGGTAATTTCGATTTGAGTGCAGATGCGTTCTTAGGATTGATTGCAAATAACATTACAAAAAAAAAAAAATAACAACAAAATTTTATGTTGCAAATACATGGTGCGCGTCATCAGTAAATTCAGGTATGAAATTTAGGTATGAAATCACATGCATTCTTAGGATTGATTGAGAAATAACATATAAAAAAATAAAAAAAAACAAAAAGTGTTATATTGAAAATATTTTAAGAAAAATTTTTTTAATTAAATAAAAAATTTTTTTAATTATGTTTATAAAGTTATAGTATTTTTTTAACAAAAGTGATTAAATGATTTTTTATCATATCGCCTATATAGTACAATCATTTGGTAGTTTTACCTGGAAAGTTTTCCGGGAATTTTGAAAATTGATAATTTTACAGATTTCCATGTGCTCTTTCCGAATTTCAATTTTGCGACCTCGTATCTTTGCCGCTCGCGCCGCCATATTGGAAAAATGACAATATCTCTTTTCCGACTCATTTAACGATAAAAACATATGTATATATACAAAATGAAACTAGAGCAAATTGCCTACAATTTATGTCTGAATCTTTTTCATAAAATCAATAGTTTTGGCGTACGAGCGCCATAAAGTGTACTTTCACACTCGTTTTGGCTAGACACTCATTTCCACACCATCTTGAGGTAGAGTAAGCGGCGCGTTTTTTTATCGTGGGGATGTAGGCCTAATCCACATTCAATTTAGTATTCCAAAGTTGAGCGCATTCTCCTTGGCTTCGCTTTTCTTGATGGACCAGGTGTTGCGAGGCCATTGTCTTTAGATGGCATTTGAGTTTTGTGAAATTGTACTGAATGGAGACTTGAAATGTACTTTATAGTGGCCGAAAGTACTTTTTTTGTCTTGAACACCCAATTTGACTAAAATTTTTCTAAAAACGTAAAATTTACCAAAAAAAACCCTAGTAAAATGTGATATATTTCATAGTTAATTAAAAAATGTCCACCTACACATTGTAATTTACTATCTCGAATTATTTTATTTTCATTTTCTAAGAAATTAAAATTTAATTATTATAAATTGTCCAAATGTACCGAAAATGTACTGAAAATGAGCCAAATGTAGCGAATGTACTGAAAATTTGTCGAATGTACTGACGACGATTTTTCAGGACGCAAATGTACCGAAAAAAGTACAAATGTACCGAAAATGCCATCACTGATGTATACATATTTCACTTTCATATGTATGTACAGAAAGTTTACAAAACAAATAGACAATAAGACCCCAACGGGAAATCTGGAAGTAGCTTCCAAGGGGAGAACGTCAGATGTGCTTCTTCGGAAGCATTTGAATTTGGGTTTGAACCTAGGCATTCCGTGCTGTTACATGCACAGTTTAACGACATCAGCCAACCCTCTTATTATATTTAGGCTTGCTAAAACTCAAAATTTTATTTTGACAAAAACATATTGAAGCTTTAGTTTCATTTAAATTAATAATTAGAATAGCTCAGTTGGTTAAGATATGCGCTTATCAGAACACTGGCATAACGCAGGAGGCCTAGGTTCGAGTCTGATCGGAGACAAATAAAAAGTGGTTTTTTTTTAATTTAAGCTCAATGTGCTACTGCTCAGCATCCAAGAAAGAGTATTTAATATGCTTCCAAAGATGTGTTTCAACTTAGCATTCAAGGAAGCGCGTTTCATATGCTTTCAAAGATGTGCATCCTCGCAATTATATCGTGTGTTGAAAAACATAAGCAGTGAGAAGCGCATTGGGAGCAGCTTCTGCTTCCCTTGATGCACATCCGAAGCGCTTTGAACTCGCTTCCGTTTCCCGTTGGGACATTACATAATTCAGGTTGTGAAAAACCCTTATGTATTTTATTAGTATCACACAAATTAAAATTTCCCATTTAAATTGTCACCATACTCTTCAATTTTCAGTAGAATTTCTCTGATTCGTTGCAAAATTAAGATCAAACACGTGATAGGCTTTAACAGATGAAGTGTCCATGAAATACTTCCGAAAGGCTTTTTTGCGGTTCCATAGGTCTATATTATAGAATCGGGTTTGAAGAAAATTTTCCCAAAGTTTCAGCTTCCTAGATCAAAGCTACGAACAGCGCCACAGTTAGCACTGTAGTACGAAACAAACTGTTTGCGCCGTTCAGATGTTTCAGCTGGACTTATAATTGCATGTCCAGCGGAATTCCAAAACGTAGCTTCATTAATTATGTTTTTCTTAAATTTGAAAGAGCTGTAAAACGAATTGAAACGTTTTTAACACTCACAAAGTTATACGAATACATATTTCTTTTAGTTCTATCACTTAATTTTTATTTTTTTCTTACTACATATATTATTTTGGCTAAAATTTTCTGCAATGACTTCTTACGTTTATTCGTTTATTCAAGTCAACAAAATTCTAACGAGATATGAGAAGGACAACAAACAGAAATGTTGTGCTTTACTTATTGTTGTGTGTGCGTGCTTTCATTTGTGTGCGTAAAAATATTTTTTAGTCATACCCGTGCACGTAGCGGTTGAGCTGTGTTTATTTCAACACACAGATCATTGAACAACATCTTCTTTCCATGGTGGCATTGACACGTTGGCATTCTGTTTGTGTTTGCGTGTGCGTTGAATACGAGTAACCCAACGGGAAACGGAAGCGCGTTTAAAGCGATTCGGAAGTGCATCAAGGGAAGCAGAAGCTGCTCCCAATGCGGTTCTCACTGCTTATCTTTTTTAACACACGATGTCATTGCGGGGATGCACATCTTAGGAAGCATATGAAATGCGCTTTCTTGAATGTTAAGTAGAATCACATCTTTGGAAGCATATTAAATACGCTTCCTTGGATGTTGAGTAGAAGCACATTGAGCTTAAATTGAAAAAAAAAACTCACTTAATTTTTTATTTGTCACTGATCAGACTGAGATGATGATCTGAGATGCGCACATCTTCACCAACTGAGCTACTCTTATTATTACTATAAATGAGACAAAAACTGCAATATGTTTCTGTCAAAATAAAATTTTGTTTTCTATTGTTCCCACTTGATAGTTCTTATGTTGTGTTTATATTATGTACATAACGTTATAAAACAAATAAACCATAAGACATTACAACTACGTATTTCAGGTTGTGAAAAACCCATATGTATTTTATTGGTATCACACAAATTAAAATTTCCCATTTATATTGTCGTCAGTTGAATTTCTCTGATTCGTTGCAAGGTTGAGTTTAGAGAAAAAGTCTGAAGTACTTAATATTAATTAAAAATTAAGAATTAATTTTTCGTATTGAATCCCTCTGGAAAGTCTCTACAATATAAGTGTCTCTTGAGTAGTTTTCGAAATATAATATACTAGCTATCCCGGCAGACGTTGTTCTGCTCTTTCCGGTAGGTGGCACGATTTCGTATGATCTCATGTGAGGGAATGTAAAATCGAAATAGCCAATTTTTCCAATGAAACTAACTTCGTCTCTACTCTTTTACATACATATAACAGACCTGGCAAGCGTTGTTCTGCCCTTACTGGTAGGTGGGGCGATGAGTTTAATTTGTTATAATTTTTGTCTGTTATATACATATGTAAGTCTCATTATATGTGGCAGAGAAACGGTTTTCGGTTTTCGCATATGGGAGGTGTGGCATTGCCTATTTTCTTATTGAAACATACTTTCACATATGTACAAAATCTTATTCATCTGCTTCATATAGTCCAAGAGATATGAAGAATTTGATTCTGTTTTTATATTAGGGGCGTGTCATCGCACATTTTTTACCAAACCAAGCTTTGCTAAGAACCTTTCCTCATCTATATGAAATACTTAAAAAAAAACATGACCGCAATTGTTCAAGTCGTTTAGGAGTTACCCGATCACAAACAGACGCACTAATTATATCATATGTAGGGTGATTCATATTTTTTAATTTTGGTTTTTTTAATTTGCTGTGGCTGAGGCTCTGTTGGCCTGTGTGTTATTTATTGAATATATTAGATATACATATGTCACGTTCTTTTACATTCCGAACACTTTCTGACCGACACATCTTGGAATCGCTCCAAACCTTTTTTACATATTTCAGGCATTATATTAGTGGACACGAAAATCAGGAATAGATTTGTTATCGAATATATCGAGAGATATCGAGTTGCGAACGTCAAAGGTTTTACGTTTTTTGGTGTTTTACACTCATATTCAAATAGTTAAATCTCCGGTAAATTTTAACGATAAAAAATTTTTTTTTTATATCGTTTTAAAGCTAAAGAGATCAGATTTCTTGTAAAATTTTTGCCTTGGGGATTAAATGAAAAATTAATATTTTTTATAACAAATTAATTGTTTAAAGTTATATTTAGAGTGAATACCATTCCATATGAAACTAAAAAAAATACCACTGAATTCCTCGTCAAATTTCCTTCAAAAACTAATTTTTTCAGAGTGGTAGTTAAATACGGACTATCCCAAATAAATTAATTTTTCCGCGCACCTCTGAAATTACTCCGCGCCGCTGCACTGTTGTCCCGAATCGAGTTTTGGTTCAAAAATTGCTGGAGACAGCAAATCTTGTCGGAAATGAACAATTGTTTTTTGAAATAAAAGCTAACCAAAATGCCAATAAATCGCCCGAATTTCGAAAAAAATATTTTTTTGGCATTTAACTTAAAATAATATAAAACGAAAACTCAGTGGTATTTTTTTTAGTTTCATATGGAATGGTATTCACTCTAAAAAATAACTTTAAACAATTGATTTGTTATAAAAGATATTAATTTTTCATTTAATGCCCAAGGAAAAAATTTTACAAGATTTTACAAGCTGATCTCTTTAGCTTTAAAACGATATAAAAAAATTATTTTTCCGTTAAAATTTACCGGAGAGATAACTATTTGAATATGAGCGTAAAACACCAAAAAACGTAAAACCTTTGACCTTCGCAACTCGATATCTCTCGATATATTCGATAACAAATGTATTCCTGATTTTCGTGTCCACTAATATAATGCCTAGAATATGTAAAAACAATTTGGAGCGATTCCAAGATGTGTCGGTCAGAAAGTGATCGGAATGTAAAAGAACGTCTCATATGCAAAATTAATTATGTTTTAGCTAATAAATAATACAAATTATTTGTTTCAATGATTTACTTACTTTATAGAAGGTATTATTCACTGAGATTCACGGTTGACCTTGCATTACAGTGAGTATGGCTGAGCCATACCTCATTACCTCATTCCGAGGTAAAACCCTAATTTGACTGGACTAAACTGCCGTCAGAAGCGAAATTGGCGTATCTCAAAAAAATTGATATTCGAGATTTTTATGGCATCGGATAGCTTAAGAAATTACGCATCTAATGAACTGCGTCTAATGCAGGTATCTTAGTTCAAACCAGTAAAAAATCGCCTAAGAAAGTTACCTATTTCTCAATTTTACATGTATTTCAACAAATTGACATAAACAAAACATCAATTTTCTCGAAATGAGTTTTTTTGAGATACGCCTATTTCGCTTTTGACGGCAGTAAAGTACTTGTTTAGAAAATGTAAAAGGAGATTTGTCTAAATTTGACAAAATTGTAAAAATAGAAAAATTATAAAAAAATTAGAAAGAAAAAGAAAGCGAGTTGCTTCACACGTCAGCAGTGAGATCGTCGCGTCATCTAATTTATAATTGAAAAATGAATAGTTCGACAAATATTTTTTTAGTGCTATTATTTTATTAATTTTTTTTTTTACTTTTATTATTTTGACTTAAGATTTCTGCAATGACTCCACATAACACTTTGACCTGTACATACATATGTACATAGGACATTAGAAGGTGCAAAAAACAGAAAGTGAACTTTTGCTAGAGTTTATAACAAAAGTTTTTGTCTCTCTCATTCGGTCGTTCAATCTTTGAAGGACTTTCTCTTTCTTAAACACTTTCCTTTGCTTTAATCCTTGCAGTCTGAAATACAGTTACGTGTATAGAAGTCAACGAAATTCTAGCGAAATACATATGAGGAGGACAACAAACAGAAAGGTTGTGCTTTACTTATTGTTATGTTGTTTGTGTATGCGTGCTTTCATTTGTGTACTAATGTGCGCAAAATATTGTGTTGTCATTCCCGTACAAATAGCGGTTGGGCTGTTTTTATTTCAACACAGTTCATTGAACAGCGTCTTCTTTCCATGGTGGCATTCTGTGTCTTGTAGCGTTTGCGTGTGTGTTGAATACGAGTATGGTTATAAGACAGGCATTCATCTATCTGTTTTCCTTTTCCTTACTAGTATGTATAGGGTTACCAGCATAACATTTATATTTCTAAATGCAGCAACAAAAATGAAGAGAAAAAAAAGTGTTCTGACCTAGGCATGAGAAAAGTGTACCCCAAGACAAAAAAAATTGCTTATTTCTCTCAAATAAACTGTCTATTGGGTCAAATCTTGTACATATTTGTTTGAAGATATCTGGTTAGAACATATGTATATACATTCATAAGCCTTTATTTTAGTTTAGTTTATTAGTCTCTCCAAGTACGAATTTTTTATAGATCAAAAAATAATAAAATGAGATTTACGAAGTTTTGATTTGGTTTCGCCTCACTATCACATGAATTTTATATGGTTCATTCCACTGTATCGGATATGACACTGTGAATGCGGACCTTGAACATCGTATGCAATATGTCAAAATACTTAACCATATACACACATACATACATATGTATATTAGGGTGATTCAAATTTTTTTTTTTTTTTTTATTTCCAACACGTTTAATAGTAGCAGGTACACGAAAGAAAAATTCAATTTGAGCTTATAATATTAATATTTACTGGTGGCTCATCGAGCTTTTTTGTTTTCCACACGATTTGTATGGGAAGAAATGGTTTACTAGATATTTCTCTCTATATCTCGTGAAAAAAAAAATCTTACAGACCTAGCGAGACCTAGCCCATCGGAAAGAGCATAAAATTTTCTACAATTAACTTGTAAGGAGAGTTCATAATATTAATATTTACTGGTGGCTCATCGAGCTTTTTAATTTTCCATACGATTTATATGGGAAAGTATGCCTTATTAGACAGTTTCGAGTAAGTCTCGTAAAAAAAAGTCTCACATGAACGAGACTAAAGGCCTGAACCCATAGAGTCCGTCAGGTCCGTTGCGTTAACGTATATGTATGTATATCTGACAAGACAGAAATAAAGGAAGAATACGGCCCAATGAATACGTCTGCAACGCATTCAAAGTCAAGCGAAAAATCAACAAACAGCTTATCGTTTGATAAATTTCGTAATTTCTCCTGTATATTCTGCTTTTATGTATTTTTTTTTATATGAAAACAATCTTTATTTTCTTATCTTTCTTTTTTATTTATATTTCACACAAACTCGCAGTTGTCAACGTATTCAACGTACGTCAAAAGTATGGATATATGGATTTCAACTAAGTTGTCAGTTGTATACTTTGACGCAACGGACTTGACGGACTCTATGGGATCAGGCCTTAACTCCATCGGAAAGAATAACAAATTTTTTACAAAAAAAAAAAAAAAAAAAATTTTTTCTCATTCTTCGAAAAATTCTTGCACCAGAATTCTTCTTTCGTGTACCTGCTACTATTAAACCTGTTTGATAAAAAATTTAAATCACCCTAATGTACATGCATATGTTGTATGCATACGAGTACTGAGAAGAAATATATAAAAACATAATTGAAGTTTTGGCACTAGAACCCAAAAATTAGCGACCGTTGTGACCGTCATATACAGTGGCTCGCAGCTTAAAGTATGCAGTGCATACTTTTAACTTCAACACTATATAATTATGAAACTAATCGGAATATACAAAAAATTCATCATTTGAAAGAGCACAAATTCTAGTTTTAAAAAAATGTTTATTTTTTGTTAAAAATTATACCTGGAATTTTTATAATAGAAAAGCGAAATATACTACTAAATTTCCTGTCACAGCTTATTTTATGCAGATGTGCTTAAACTGTAAAAACACTGTCAAAAGTAATAATTTTGTAATTTTAAATATGCAGTGTGGTAGCCTCTTTGGTCAACTACAGGTTAAAGACGGTTTGGCATCGAAGCGGCAAATTTTTTATTGGTATCTGGCGGAATAGTACACCTCTCAATTTTAAGTGCCTCTTTTTGGTCGTTTTTGGTTGAAATATTGTATGTTCGGAATTTTTTTTCCAAAATCGCTCATGAATTTACAGCCACATTAAGGCCTGACGACTATGCTGACGATGACATCAAATCCGGGCACTTGTATATTTACCAGGATTGAACTACGCCTGCTTTGTGTTTTTGGGCTTTATCTTGGTATAACCGGAAATATGTCTGTATGAACAGGGCACATAGTAAAGATTACAACATTTTTATCGCATAAAATGAGAACTTATTTTGACATAGTCCGACTTTTACGGCATATTGTACGAGACTTACATATGTATTAAGCTTCTGAGAAAAGTTATATTTAGAACAAAGAATTATTTTTAAAATGAGGTACTAACTAACTAACTATCTAACTTTTCTTCAATTAACTTTTTTCCACTTAAAACGCACCGTGTATTCTCACTATATTGTAATGCTTAAGTAAATAGTGTAAATCATTCATGTTATTAAAATATGAAGAGTGTCACCATTTTAGTAGGGCTACTCACCATTTAAAACTTATTTTCCGCTAATTCATTGGTAGAGTGTAAACATATGATTCAAGGTGAGCAAAGGTGAAAAAAAGAGATTCCCAAATTAAAGTACTTATGTATAGTAAATGCGCATTTGCAATGTATTTCTGTTACGGATATGTTCGAAACTTGGTGCCCCTATTTCAAATAGAAATAAAACTGTGAGGGCAACCCTATAAACACATTTTTAAATTCGTTGAGGTGACAACGTGCCTGATGACCTTGATGTCTCTTCATGTATCTGGAAAATATGCAATGTTTTATTTTAAATTGAATGATTTTTGATCGAGTGTTTTATCGACTGCTTACAAGTCTTTCATTTCAATAACATTA
This sequence comes from Meiosimyza platycephala, assembly GCA_963662105.1. Classification (NCBI taxonomy): domain Eukaryota; kingdom Metazoa; phylum Arthropoda; class Insecta; order Diptera; family Lauxaniidae; genus Meiosimyza; species Meiosimyza platycephala. The sequence continues at coordinate 98,379,967 of OY759208.1, read as the reverse complement.
CCTCTCTTTATTGTCTTCGCTACACGGTTGAAAATATCAGTATAAAATTAATAACTTTTAGTTATTCATATAAATCCATAAGAAAGTCGTATAGAATTTTATAAGCTCCAAAGTATAAAATTTTTTGTGAATATAAATTTTTTTTTTTATACTGAAAAGTTTATATGTAATTTTAACGATATTGAAAAAAATGTATTTTTATGTCGGTTGTTATAACGTTTGACTGGGACGCAGCTCACACGGGTTCAAGTCCTGAAACAGATACTTCTTTTTAATTTAATTTTATTTACAATTTCTATTTATAAAATGATTTGAATAACACAACTTGAATGGACTGAGATTTGAACCTGCTTCATTTATGGAATAATTTGAATGCAACCCCATTCATTTGCTAGCTCGGCCACAGAATGTTGTTGTTTTATTAGAAAAATTAAACATAAACAACTGTCCGCATAGCTGGTTTTTATATGTTGATAAGTTATATAATTTATACCTAAATTCATATAAAACGACTTTAAAAATTATACTTATTTTTTCAACCGTGTAGTATTTCGAAACATGTCGCAGCTGATGTTTTTCTTCCCGAGTTCTTCAAATCGTTCTTTGTTTCCGGTTTCTTTGTTTAACAAAACAGGTTGGTGCTCTGTTAAATGATGCAAAACGGTCGTTAACGTTTCCAACTATGGATAGAAATGTTTCCAGCTAAAGGCAAGATACATAGTGTTGGGTGTTGTCTCTATGTAGAAGTGAAAATAACTTCTTAAGTTCATTGTATATTTGTAACTTAGGGATTCTAACTGTGGTGATTTTATTGTTCTGTCTGTATTTTTAAGTAAAAGTGTATCTGATAGAGTGGTATAGGTGTGTGACTATTAATTTCTTTTGTCTGCGTGTCTGCTGTTTATGTTGATGTTGCCGTTACTTAAAGAGCATTGACAGTAAACTTCAGTAAAGTCAAGTAAAGAATTGAAAATTGATTATAAATAGAGATGTGATGATGTCAAAAGAAAAAATAAATGGTCAAGATGAGGGAGCAGTAGTTAAAAGTTTGCAAGATAATAATTTCATTTAGATCATATTTATTATATGTGCTTGAATATTATAAAAATACTGAATGGTATGTTCTATTGATGAAGGCTTAGGTTTCGTCTGTCGTTTTTTACAAACGAACTTATTACTTTGCTTAGTTTCGTGATTTTCATAAAGTGAATATCGATATGCCCACACATTTTTGCTCAAAATTTTTATTTTTAGTGATAAAGAATATTGTCAGCCTCTTCTGGTAAGCATGTCTTCTTCTTGTGCATATAATTTATTAGAAAGGCTACCCATTTTGTATTCCATACAAAAATTTAAGAGAGCTGTATTTTGCCGAATATACAGATTTTTTGTTTTTATGATGCATGAAGTAAAACTCTCTAGGTCAGAGATTCTTAAGCTGTGGTCCGCGGGCCCCTGGACCTTTAAAAACCGGAAAAGAAAAATTAAAGCAAAATAAAAATACTTCGTTCCTTAACCTCGTCAGATAACCGGACATTTTATGTCTGGTTGATTTTGACAACCGGACAAAGCTTTCAAAAACCAGACTGTCCGAGTGAAAACCGAACGGTTGGCAAGCCTGAGTGTCTGTGTCATTGTTGAGCCAGACATTAAGCTTAAGAACGACATCAAATGTCTGGGGTTGGAATGGAGTCCGCAAAAAAAATTAAGCTCGATAAGGCGTCCTCGGACTACATACGTTTAAGAACCCCTGCTCTAGGTTGTTAAGCTGAATGTTAATTTTTCGTATCACATTTCGGACAGTGGTGAACTGGATTGCCAAGCTGAACACAAGGAACTAACGGCCTTCCCAAAATAAAATTATTTTCCTTAAAATCGTTAAAACGGGAATTTATTTATCGACATTTTTCGTTAATCTTTCGAAATATTTGACAGTTGTCGACTTTTACGGCACACTTCGACTTTTTTGAAAGTATTCGAAACACATAGATATGTATGTACATTGATTTTCTCAACAGTATTTGATTTCAAAGATGTTCAGCATCGCCGAAACTATCGAAATTTATTGATATTGTTCGAATTTTCGATATCTATTGAATTTTTCGACACATTTCTATGTCATTCACAGAATTTCAATCCTTCGATACTTTTCAAAGCTACATATTTACTAATGTTTGACTTTATAATATATTGCTTGCGTTTTTTTTATGTCTAATGTTTGGGTTTTAGTTCGATGAATTATATTCGTATGCACTTACTTTTAGAGTGGATCATTTCAAGTGAAACCATGATATTCAATCCTGTTCAGTATTCGAAGTCTTATTCAGAAAATTAATAATAAATAAATTTGTCATCATATTTTAATAAAATTCTGTTTTCATCATTTCATCTCAATCAATGTGTAATTCGAGAAAAATTTCCATTGAAAAAAAAAACAAGAGCTACATAGTTCAAACTCAGAGCTGCTAAATACTGGGAAAAAAGCCCACAAATAAAATTTATGCTTTATGTATGTACATAAAAAGTTTATTTGATTTAATTTATTATTATTAACGATATTAAGTAAAATATGTGTTTTCAGACAATCACTCCAATATATGATCCAATAGCACTTTTGTGCAGAATTTTAATTGAATGTGAATTATCATTTAAGGCCGTAGTAGAACATCCACTAATCAAGCTATTATCTCCAAAATTTCTTCGGCAGTATCTACCAGAAAATAAGCCGACACTACCGGGAACTTTTAATTCTTTGCCTTTACAATTTTCCTGCGAATACAACATTAAATTATTACTAATTTTCAAATGAGCAGACGATATACGATCTTTCCATTCATCCGATAAATTGATACATTTTTCATCACAATCACATATTTCGACCGATTCACCTTTCCAGTTGTCACCTTCGAAAAGTTTAACGCAGCAAGATTTCTCATGATATTTCAAAGAATCCAAAAATGTATAAGTAACACCTTGGACAGCGTCACCATGGATACGCATAAATTCGTCCTTTGAATTACCGGGTATACAACCACCATCACAATTACAACCGAAAACGTTACAAGGTCCACGGCCACAATAATGTCCCCTATCTGGCGGTTTACCATTGCCACAAGCTTGAATGATACAAGCACCGTTAATTAAATTGCCAGTAGCCTCAGAAATAGGAACAGCAGCTCCTCCATTTCCATTTGGGTATGGCATGGTCCCGCCAAAGTCTTTGCAAGATTTATCTTTACTGCACTTATAGAAATTTAAGGTTACTTTTGGACAACATTCAGAATGAATGTAAGTAGGTAGCCACAAAAATAATAGAATTGAAAAGGAATTCTTCATCCTGAGTTACTTCGATTTGACTGTAATTCCACAAACTGAATCAATAATAATTTTCCTTTAAGTATTTATATATTCAATTTGTTATTAACCTCAACCCTTTCTATATGAAAATCTCAAGCTGCAGAATGCAGTTATCGCAAGTGAACTTACTGTTGCGCAAATTATTTTGTGACTGACTTTTAAGATCAATAACAGATGACTAATTATGAAACATTTTTCTATTTTTTTGCAAAAGATTGAAACTAAATTCTTATCAATTGTTTTTGCTCATCAAATTGAGCTACATACATACACACATATGTATGTATGACATACATTGTATGTATATGGTGTAGAGTTCGTTACCCAGTAAAATTGAAAGTGAGGACCGTTTTTTTGCTCATCAAACGGATCACTTTAATTGTGACAAAGGAATAACGTGATATACAACCATCACGAAATATGAATGGAATTAGACAACGGAGCGTGACATCTCTTATACAACAAAAGCACTTTTGACATCTATATTTTTGAAATCCCTTCAGCCGTTCTCCAGTTATAATGATTTTTTCAAAAATATTTTGTGTTTCGAAACGTTTAGGGTGTACCTTCCCGATCGCGCCAATTCTACCAGATATTGATTTTCTTATCTTACTAGTACTAAATTACATCTACACAAAATTTTAGTTGTGCGTGTGTGTTTTTTTATGAATAGTTTGCATATTGAAAATTTTAGGGTGTACCTTCGCGACCGCGCCAAGGCTGCCAGATTTTGATTTTCTTATTTTGCTAGTACTAAATCAAGCACAGACAAAATTTTAGCTTTGTATCTAGTAGGTTGCTCAAAGTGGCTGCCAGCTCTCCTACTATCTGTTTTTCATTCAGTAGAATTGGGAAGACCTTTTTTTGCTCAACAAAACGTTGGGAAAGAAAACAGGTTCTCGCAAAATAAAAAGTCAATGATTCTTCATAAAAAGATCGACATTTCATCATGAGCCTAGAGCGGTAAATCTTTAAATCATCCCCTGGGTAACACTGCATTAAAACACTCCTGTATCTGCATCGATTTGGCAAAGATTAGAGAAGAGCATAGTGAATGATGCATTAGCAATCTCAAAACAACCTTTCGTGTTTTCGTGAAATTAAAAATATGATAACATTAAAGATCTTAGCGAGATTAGTACAAAATCCGAATAAACAACTTAAATTAGAAATACTAAAAATATACCCCTATTTATAGCCGTGTATGTTTTCAATAATAATCTATATATTGACGTAAGAAGGGGGGTCGACGCGCTTTCCAGAAGAATTAGTCGGCAATAGAATTCATTACAAGCGCTTATACATCGATCTCCTACCGAGCCAGCGTAAGAATATTTATATCAAGTATTCAGTAATGTCTTATGGTTGCAAATCAATGTCCCTCACAAGCATACTGATGAGACAAATACAAACTTTTGTTTGAGACGGATTTTGAGTATTAAGTGGCCCTTATCTCAATTGAAGTTATTATGTTCAAGCTTTACGCTCCTAACAGAGTTAGGCAAAAGTAGTAATACATAGTAATAATATTTTATAATAAGCGATTTTCAGCTCCCTCACTCAGCTCTTCTGGCCATGCCTGCCATCAAGTGTTAGTTTTATAAAAGATAACAAATACAGAACCAATATGTTTTATGTGTGTATAGAGAATAATATAGATATCAAAATGACTTTGGCTAAACAATTGATCACAATTTTTGTTTATTTTTCAGCTGAAACCAAACACGCCATCTATAGTATATTGACAGAGTTTTTATATATAAATGCACTTTTGGATCGATAAACGTTCACAAGCATGTGGCTTCGGAAGAGCACGCGTTTCGGCCTCATTATCAGGGTCTGGCAGTGGAGCTGGACTTGGCTTTGCACATCCACCGAGAAGAATAAGTGGATATAAATCATCATCATCATCAACAGCTTCGACACATCCATCTGTTCATAGGCAACAGCAAGCACAACAACATCATCAAAATCATCATCAGAATCACCATCAACATCACCAACAACAGTCAACTACACATAGTTCGGCAGTGATGACAACAACGGCTGATTGTCATGCTAGAAATTATCATCAACGTGGAATAATTAATAATAATAATATTGCTAACAACAGCAGCAACATATACGCACAACAACAACAGCCGCAATCAATTGTACAGCCACAGCAGCAGACATTTGCGCACAACATGAACAACAACCCCCACCTACGAATGCAACAGCAACATCAGCAACAACAGAGCAATAATTGTGCCATAAATAGTGTCAACGATAGCCGTAACTTCAGCACCAGCAACACAAGTACGTACAACCTTAATAACAACAACAATAATGCGTACAATGTTAGCACAAGCAACAATAGCAGCAGCACAACATATTCGGATACGACCACTCAACTGCCAACAGCAATATCAGCAACCGCAACAACCACTGCTATGCTGACAGGCGCCGGTACAATTGTCCCTGTGACAACGAATATTGTAGGTACGGGCGTAAGTGGAGGTCGCTATGGCCGCCACCAATATCGGTCCAGTCAATATCCAACAATAAATATGAGTAATCAGCAACACGCCGCTGGTCAGCAACACTACGATACGCGTAGCTATCATCACCCACAGTTTGGTAACATGTCGGTGCGCCATTATCAATATGCCAGTACGAATGCTGTAGAAGACAACAATAGCAACAGCACTGCTGCCAATGCTGCATATAGCACATCGTCTTCACCGTTACATCAAATGCAACAAAATAATGTGCGAGCTACTGTGGCAGTCAGCAATTCACATCCACAATTTAGTGCTGTGGCCACACAGAGTGGACATGTTATAGCAGCTGCACCGGCAGCTATTATAAATGACTACCGTGGTGGTAATTCAACAGGTAGCTATGTGCAGCAGCTACCGCAGCAGCAGCAACATTTGCATTCACCATTACAGCATGTATGTAGGTAAGTGTCACATTTAATGAGATGATCGGGCGATAAACTGATTTCTGTAATAAATAATGGGCATTCTTTTATCTTGTATCTAATGGCTGTGAGTTCAAGATGTCTCCCGGTTACCCAATATATTCGGCGGGCTTTCACCACACCACAACTTTTACTTTATTAGATACTAATTTGGTAGACATGGGTTTAGACCTGAAATGAAGTAGTCATCCATGGCCCTCGATCCTGAGCTAGTCGAGTCCATTTTTCGAAACGAATATTCATCCTTTCGCGATAATCCAAAGCTACAATAGATGACTAAGGTCATCTCGAACAAGTTGTCATTTGAAGAAATTATGTCTACTCCAAGGTATCTACCTCGATAGACGTATACTGCCCTCAGAAGCGAAAAGAGCATGTTTCGAAAAAAGGCGTTTCGAGATAATTGATGTTTTGTTTATATAAATTTATTGAAATATGTACATGTAAAATTGAGATAGAGAAAATTTTCTTAGGAAATTTTTTATAGGTTTGAACTTATATACCGGAATTTGGCGTAATTCATTAGATGCGTAATATCTTAAGCTATTCGATGCCATAAGAATCACGAATATGAATTTAGTTGAGATACGCCCTTTTCGCTTCTGAGGGCAGTATAGATGTTGGCTTGTACATACACTCTTTTTGACCTTGTTGATTACCAGTCCCAATTATTTCGCCACATCTTCAATCTCAACAAAAGCTTCAAAATGGGATTGTTGGAAGGTAGCCTTTCGTGTTTTCTCCAGTAAATTAAGCGCTTCCTAAGTGATTTCAACTGATTTGTGTTGGGTTTTTTTAGGGTTTGATTTAATTACTTAAGTATGTATGTATATTGAAAATATATTTGCAGAAATATTTCAAAATGAGATTTGCAGTTCCAGATAGCAAATCTTGTATTCCATCATTAGGGCAGTTCTTATGATCCCTCATGTTGTTGCTTAACAAGTTCAATTAATCGGAAGGTAATAAAGTCATAAAAAAAAATTTTTTAATGTTTATGTTAGTTTCGGGCCGGGCCGGGCTTTGAACAAAAAATATTTGTGGGGGGTCGGGTCTCAAAAAATAGTCCAGATCCCATCTACTTTTCTATACCTGACACGCCCCCTTCAATGAGATGACAAAGTAAATATACGCTGAATGTGGGGTTTGTTTATATTAATCTAATAACAATAATCTCTTTTTATCCTTTTTACTTTTCTAGTGGTATAGCGCATGCCGAAGATTTTGAATTAAATGGCACCATACCTATGGGACCAATGCATACACGTCCAATGCACAGTCATCATGCTACACAACGTAATATATCCAATGGCAACATGCGAGCAACTATCACACACAACGGTATAATTGATGATGCTGAAACCCAGCCCATGTTGTCACAATTAAAATGTGGCATGTGGGCATCATTTGTATTGGCTTCGGTGTTTGTAGCTGGTGCAAAATTTTATTTCGATAATCAGGGCACAGGACTGGAGGTTATCATATTTTGCGCATTTTCAGCTACTTTTTTCCTAGCAGCTTGCACCGTATCATTGTGTCGTCTTCCAAAAGGACTGGTTACAGCACGTCATATGGGTGGAAACAATCGTGGACTCATGAATAATAGTCAAGGTGGCGGTGTTATTAGTGGACCAACTGGTATCAATGGCAATAGTCATCAACTATTTGGACAATCAAACGATCAACGTTTGCATGAAATACAGGAACGCACAGCAGCTGCCCAGGCTGGTCCTCCACCATATCACATAGCGATTTTGCTACCAGAGAATATCAAGGAAGTGACGGCGACGGTGTCAGACGAATCACCACCACCGTCATACGATAAAATTCTTATCTAATAAAGTTAAGTAAAATGTAGCCATTGTGTATAGGATTAACATTAGGGTTCTTGGTTATAAAGTAAAAAATAGATTTTTATTTTCTCTCTATTAATTATAAGTAACTACATAAGTATCTTGAAGTTGTTTTTCATTTAACAAATTAAGTTGCATTCGTGATATATGAGTATGCTTGTATGACTCGTAGTAGCTATTTTCAACTCCTTTCTGGTAGAAATAAGGGGCTTGTGAACAGCTGTCTAAGAAACGGATCAGGCTCGCACTCATGATGGGGTTTGTGCGGGTGCTCGCCAGAGTCCGATTAAGTAGCTGATAATTTTTCTTTCTAATTCCACTTTTCCATCCAACACAGCTGGAAAGCTAACTTCCGACTTACAGTTGCGCGTGTAGGACAAATTTATGTGATCCCCGAAATTGGTCAAAGTCTTTTCCAATGGAACTTTTATCCAACCATAAGCTAAGATTTAATGCTGTCTGATCGTCAAAAACGATCCACGATCTTCATACTTTGGTGATATTTTTGATTTGCTACATATGGGACGTTCTTTTACAAACCGAGCACTATTCTGACGACGCATTTTTGATTTGGCTGAAATTTTTTTATGAGTTCTGTATCGAAACAGAAGAGAAACGTGTTCGAGGACTTTTTTGAAAAAAATTTTTTTTTTTCAAAATAGAGCGAATTTAAATTTCGATTTTTGGCTTTATTATTAACAAATTAATATTGTTATAAGTAATTTAAATATTTAAAACGATTTTCAACAATCGCCCCCACCCTGTATCAAATTTTTAATATCACCATCGTATTTTACGTCAAATTTCCTATCGAAAACGTTTTTTTTTTTAATGAGGAAACTATTATTACTGTTAGAAATAAATTAATTTTTGTAGCATGATTTCGATATCATGCTAAGTAAGTTTGCATTTAAATTTTACTCAATTTGTTTTGTTCCGGTATGCTTAAATATATAAATTTCTTTTCATTAGATTCCTTATAACGATTTCATAAGCAGATGCGATTTTCTCGAAAGGCTATTTTTTTTTTACAAAGTACGGGAAAGTTGTACAACTTTATAAGTGTCCAGCGATATGATGAAGGCTATGATTTTTTCTCGATCTCAAATGATTTGTTTCTGTAATATATAAATAATTAATAATTACTATTGCATAAGTATAGAAGCTGCATTAAATTATGTTTTGTGATATAAATAAATAAACATATATAAATTAAAACATTGCTTTAAAAGTAAATATTTAAGTATAGTACATACATATTTCCATTTCGCAATTTGCTACTGTATCTGCCAAATACAATCTGTGCATAATAATAATACTATGTAAAACCAAAAATTTATCAAATACATATTGCGAATTTTATATAAGTTTATACATCGTGTTTTCATAATATTTTGTCAAAAATGCCCAGCGCATTTGTAAAGGAATTTATAAAAGTTATATCTTTACGATATAGTAATTATATCTGTTTCGTATTAAAAGAAAGTATTGTAAACTGACTTGATCTACTTTAGATTTTGTATAGTGTCATAAGCAAAATTATCAACTTCTACATTATACAAATAAATATCTTATATCTTATACCTATGTAGCTATACTAAAATTAATAATTTGAAGATAAATCTTTTTCTATCTTATTACGAGTAGGTGAAATAATTTTAAAGAAAACGATACAACCAAGCGGATATCCATTGAACAAATTATTTAAAGGCCAATATTTTTAAGAAGAAATATATGTTATATTCTAGTGATTATATTTATAAATGGCGTGTATTTAAATGAACTGTGATTTATTCAGCTTTGTGCGGTGATTGAATTAATCGAGAGCTGCGTTAAACTCAGTTTTAGCAATGATTAAATGAATGGAGCGCACTTTATTACTTTTGAGTGGCAAAAAAATGTATAAAGCTGTGATAAAATCAATTAAGCAGTGAATAGAAAGCGATGACTTATTAAGTTCTCAGCAATGGAAATTATTGTTTGAGCAGCAAAGTACTATATTGAATGGTGAAAAAAAATTTTGAATATTGAGCTTCGCTTACGACAATATTTCTGCATAGAAAGCTAAGTAAGTGAGTGGACTTCGGCCTAGTTCAAACCTTTCCTTTTGGAAGAATATCGCGAAAAGTTCCCGATCCTGACTTAGTTATTGCCATAGACAAAATCGTTTGTTGTTGAATGTTCAGGCCCGTGAGCAAGGGCGGGGGGGGGATTGTTGGGGGTTCTAACCCCCCATTGAAAATTTTTTTATATAGACTTTTATTGACAATATGTTCTTACTCATATGAAAAACCAAAAAGACTTGCGCCTCTTACGAAAACTTAAAAATTTTATGAAAATAAAAAAAACTATGCTATGTCGGGAATTTCGATATGAAAGTACATGCATTCTTAGGTTTGATTGAGGAATAACTCAAAAAAAAATCATAAAAAAACAAGATGTTATATTAAAGTTGTTTCGAGAAAAATTTTTTTAAATAAAAAAATTAATGTTTCAACAAATTTATTTAAATCTTTTTAATTTTTTTATAAAGTTATAGTATTTCTTAACAAAAAAGATTCTGTAATTTTTTTCCTATCTCCTATAGTTTTTGAGAAATTTCGTTTCTAAAAATGCTCAAAAAGGTAATAAAAAACAAAGTGTGCAGTTATTAATAGAATGGCCGATACGTACATATGTCTGTATATACTATACAAACATAACCATATATACAAACATATATATTCATAAAACAATTTTTGTCTTTTTTTTGTATGCTTTGTGGTCAAAAATGAAATATCCGAGTCAGAGAACTGCAGTGAGCCACTCATCATTTTGGCATTCATGAATCTGTTGAAACTTTCAGCTGATTCACACAGATTCACGCTCACAGAAAATTTTGTGAAACTGAACGGTATTCAATCTCATAGCGAAGTCTGTGAATGCGAGTGTGATTCACATTCACTTCTAGTGAATGCCGTTTCATTTCGTTTGCTTTCGTATGAATATATGAGTGTTGCGTGAGCTATTCATGAAACGCGATTGTACAAAAAAATTTGTGTGTTTTTTTAAAATATGGGGAAAGGTCGAAATGGACTTTAAACATCACTTGGGGTGGCTCCGGACTCTGGAAGGACCCTCCTCGACCCATTTTTGGAAATTTTTTTTTTGCTTCAATCGATAGGGTAATTTGACCCAATTTCGGAAAATTTTTTTTTTGCTTCAATCGAAGGGGAAAGGTCGAAAATGGATTTTGAACATCACTTGGAGTACCTCCAGACCCTGGAAACGACCGTTTTGACCCAATTTTTTTTTTGCTTCAAAATCAATTTTCGACCTTTCCCCATCGATTGAAGCAAAAAAAAAATTCCCTCATAACCCTCAGTGAGCTACTCAATGCAGTACTCTGATCCGAGTTAACCCAGCAATATCCAGCGTATGAAATTTCATACAATGTTTGAACTCTGCAGATCGCTATTTTTTACCAACAAACAAGGTAGTCGCTGATAACATTTTTGAATTTTTTGGTGTAAATATTTTCAATAAACAAAATCAATTTTTTTTTTTTAAATTTTTTTTTAGCAATTTTAGAATTTTCCAAAATCGCATGAAAAAAAATTTTTTTGTGTACTTTGGTGTCGGATGCTGACCTATAGGCATAGAAAAATCGTTTGTTGTTGAATTTTAGATATTTCGTCAGTTTTCACCATTCTAAGGACCTGCTTAATCAATGTGGGATATAATAAACAACAAACGATTTTGTCTATGCCAATAAGTTAGGATCGGGCACCTTTCGCGATATTCTTCCAAAAGGATGTTTTTCCACTAATCTCTGCCTAGCAGTACTGGAGGATACTTGTAGCCTCAGCTCAGTTGTTGTTGCAGCAGAGCTCTTAAATGGGTCACGGGTTAACCCTAAGATTGTCATATTTTTCGAAGCTTTACGTATTCTGACTTTTTTAAATTGTGTTTTTATTAGTTTTAGAGCATTGTATACAACTTTTTGAGAACGACCGTTGGCTTTTTTATCATTAAGTAAGTGGTTAATGATAGCGCAAGCTTCTTTTGTAAAATGCTTGGTTCGGCCCATATTTGAACATCTTAGTATGATTTTTTTTTTCTTAATAAACAAATATATAACTGAAATTAATAAAAACAATACTCACAACGTCTACTTTAGTCATAAAATTAATAATTTAATTGTATTAAAGAGGTGACCCTATTGTTTTGTCCACGTGCTACTGATGGTTTTCGTAATGTTGAGGGTATAAATAATTTACCGTTAGTTTTCAAAGTTACCAACCAATCATTTTCGGAGCTAGTAATACCTTTGAATAATTCCCCCAAAGTTTTCGTTTGGTATCGTACAAGGGTTGCCAAAAAATTTAATATCTATTTTTAAGTTATGGCTGACCCTATTGTTTTGTCCACGACTGTATAAAAACTCTCCTATGAGAATTTCATCTATTTCAATTTTACATGTCTTTCAACAATTTTACATAAACAAAACATCATTTATCTGGAAACTGTTTTTTTTTAGATACGCACTTTCCGCTTCTAGGGGCAGAATAGTACAACTATATTAAAGTTTGTGGGTTTGGGTAGACTTTAGTATTAAATAGGTCTTATGTAATAGGTCTATGGTATGTCAACACTTAATTTTCTAGTTACAGTGCTTCTGATTTAACTAATTTTTCCTGCTCTATTCAGTTCAGTTTTTATCCGATCAAAATCCCCTTCATACACCAATCACAAAACGCCATTCAAATGATATTTTCACCTTAAAATTCTTCACTGCTTAAGTCTTTTTTCACCAATCATTTAAGTAGTTGCCTCTATAAATTAACTGAATGAAATTAATTAAATTTACAGTTATATATACATACATATATACATATGTATGCATGTATGTAAGAATTTAATATATTTAAACTTATCAATCGCATGTAATCGTTGAAAATGAGAAAAGATAATAAAATTAATTTAAGATACAGACATAAATATACACCGTGTTTGGAAAATGTTTGGGAGTTACATTTTATTTTCTTTTGTATCAGTGGGAATGATTTCGCACGGAGACTTTGAAAATTTCATCAAATCTTCGGGCTACGGAATTGAGCGAAAAATCTACAGGAAACTCAAATTCAAGCGGCATTTTGAAATTTAATATTCTGTATTTAGTTTTACAAATATTGAAATAAAGATTGTTTTAAGTATGTTTAATATATCCTAGAGTAAAAAACATACGAAAATTGGAATTTATATATGTGTGTACTTACGAAATTTATTTAACCCTACGTTCGTACATTGGGCACTGGATGTCCAAGTCGGTTTTCAAATCGAAATTACTATTATTATTACTGAAAAGCATTGATTTTATAAAAGATACATCTTTTAAGAATTCAGAAAAACATTACGCAATTAGGCTGACGTACATACATAGGTGTGTGTTCGCAAAGTGACTATGAAAAAGAGATGCCTGTTTCGTACATGTGGGCACTCAGTGCCCACTACATATGTCAGTACATTTTGTATGGAAAACGCTTTCATTCGTTCGGTTTTCGTTATTTCATTCGTTATTTTTTAACGTGCAAAAAACGTTAGTATAACGTTTATAGATAATAAGTAATTTATCAACATTTATGCTACGCACAAACCAAATAATCGTTTGCACCAACCAAATTAGCTATAAAAACTTGGTGTTCAATAAGAAAACTGTATTTTGCAATAAGCAAAGAATTAGATATAATATATAAAAGAACCAAAGGGTTCTTTGCCGCAAGCAAGTTTTTTTCTATATACACGAACCGCCGAACCGCTGACCACATTGTTCACATGGACCTGATTTGGTTTTGGTAACTATTGTGACTTAGCTTACATGACAGATGTGGTTATAATATAAAATTTCAGTAGCGGAGGAAGACGGAACTTGGCATCACTGATTGGTAAAACAGCTGTCAACTTTCGCTTAATATTTTGTTTATTGCCTCAATAAAGTTTGTGAATTTCAGCAAAAGATATAGTAAAATAACAAAAACACTTTTATTTAAATATGACGCGCCATGCTAGAAATTGCACAGCAGGTGCTGTTTACACATATAACGAAAAGAAACGCGATGCTGCTGAATCAGGGTATGTATGGCTCCGGTGACTATCCGTCTTGTAATAGGTACTACATATATCTGGAACAGATCTATATTTTAACATTATGTCCCCGATACAATAAATACGAGACGGAAAAATGTTCTGTGTTTGGTATTTAGTCCTGTATTTGCATATTGTAGTTTTTTCATATATAATTAAGAAATATCAAGCGCTTTACCGCTAAGCCTCCTTTTTGGAATTATATTCAGTGAAACCTGGCTAAGAGGTACCTGGATAGGTGGGAAACCTCGTCTAGTGAGACACTTTAAGGTCCCAGCACTTTATTACTGGGATTACTAAACCTCTATATCTGGGATATAATTTTTGAAGTTTCTGTCCGTTTTCGCCTCTATATCCAAAAAGCATAAATATATGAAGAGTAAGACTCGCTCTTTAAGAACGCACGCTTTTGTTTTGTTTTCTTTTATCGGAAATTATTTTGCTTTAATTTTCAATCTTCAAAAATTTATAAAAAAAAAATTTTGCTTAGATAATTGAAACTTCCATAAATATGAATAGAAATCTGTTTCAATTTATGTTCTTTAAATATGTACCCATCCCATCAATTTTTATTAATTTATCTGGCCGAATTTTAACGATATCGACCTGCTCTTGTCATAATTTTTTTATTGATTCTAAGCTAAAACGGTAATTTTATGTTACAAAATTTTGCTTTCTGAAATACTTTTGTCAAGTGAGCTGAAGTTAGCAGAAAAAATAATAAAACTAAAATAGTGTAATATAGGGAATCTTCTGAATCTTTACCTTTACATCACAAGAGTTATTAAAGTTATTATTTCAATCAGTTTGAACTTTCTTCTATTTGGCATTTTTTGTCTAATTTCCCTGTAAGTATTTATAACTTAATCATAACTCTGAACATCTGTTTTTTCGTTTTTGAAATATTTTTGTTTTAGAAAATTCGCTTAAGAGTTATACATTTCCGTTAAATAATGTATTAAATTTCTTTATATTAAAGTTTTGTTATGTTCTGCTGTTGGTATGTTGTCACAATACCATTTTTTCTTCCCTCTATTTCGTTCCCAAAAATATCACTGTAGATATGGCACAAATGCACAACGTCTTGGCAAAGATTCGGTAAAAAGTTTCGATTGCTGTTCCCTGACACTACAGCCCTGCCGGAATCCAGTCATTACTAAGGATGGTTACTTATTCGATAAGGAAGCAATACTTCAATATATTATAACAAAGAAAAATGAATACAGCCGTAAGTTGAAGGAATATGAAAAATTAAAAAAAGCTGAGGATGCTGAAGTCACCCAAGAGCTTAGCAAAAAACAGCAAACATGTATTGAAAATTTCGTAAATGCAGGCAAACCAGTAGCGAGTGGTGCAAACTCCAACAGAATCATTGCGTCAACGTCGAATAGTGCAGCTGCAACTGTTGGAGCTTCCACCTCATCATCCTCCACATCCATTTCAAATATGGCTAATGGTAATGAACGAAAGTTACCAAGTTTTTGGATACCATCTGAGTGCCCAAATGCTGGTTTGGCCAAAGCAAAAAAACCAGATGGAACTATTTTCTGTCCAGTATCGGAGCAGCCATTGCGTGTCAAAGACTTAATTGATATAAAATTCACGCTTTTAAAAGATGGCGACACGAGTAAATCACTCATTGCCAAAGAGGCTCGTTATATGTGTCCAGTAACTCATGATATTCTGAGTAATGCTGTACCTTGCGCTGTGTTGCGTCCTACGTAAGTATACCTTACCAGTTAGTTTTTTAGTTCAAAAATTCAGATGGCAAATGCACCATATATTGGTTTTGTCAAAGTTTCCACTATAAAAGGACCTTACATTTCAAATGACTTGTAGATCATACGTTCATACATATGTATGTATGTACATTCGGGTGATTCAAATTAAAAAAAGAAAAAATAATTTTTTAAGTACTTAACCTCAAATATTTCAAAATCCTCACATGATGGGTCGATTCTGATGCCAAATTCGGAACAAATTATTTCGAAAATATCTCATCTCTTCATTCACAGACCTTTTTAATAGAATAAAGTTATCCACACAATTTACATGAAAAACTAACTGGCTTCGGCGCCACCTTTTAAAATTGAGCTACAAAGCTACGTTTGCGTCAGGATTTTCTTCATATCATAAACTTTATTTTTCCGCAACATCACTTTAAAAAAAACTTTGAAGCACCTTAAGTAAGGTAGGTATATATCACGCTTCCTGTCTTTTGAAATTTGGTAGCGATTGTATCATTTTCACAGCAAAAAAGTGGGCTTAGGAATGATTCCATCCAGGCAATCAAACTTCAAATTGAACTTTTTTTAAATGTATGCCTGAGAATTAGGTATTGAGTTTTTCCATTTCGTGGCAAATGAAATGTCAATTTTCTGATTCCTATGAAGAAATGAATTTAGAATTGAAGCCTGATTTCTTGGATGGAATTGAAAATGACCCTATTCCTTTACCATATCATTTGAAAAGTTGATTTCGACCTATTAAAACACAACTCTGCTCCCCACTAAGGATCAGTGACTTAACTATTGCCGCCTTCCATCTCTCTCGTTTACAAACACATTTGAGTTTGCTTTTGCAAGCAATACAGTGTCACCTACTACCTAGCCCCTAAATAGAATATCAGGCTCGCCTTTCTTTCTCGAACCTGATGGCTATAAGTAAAAAATTCTCATATCTGCAATTTTGTCCTCCATCGTCTTGAATGCGATACCACATAGTTGGCTTATGATTATCCAATCTAAAGACTTGGGACGTGCTCTGCAACTACGCTGATTGCTAAATTGTCGGCTGTATAGGGTGTACCGAAACTTATCTTCCAAACTTTAGGAAAATATTTTTTAACCAATATGCTTATTAGTCTGGGGGCGGTATTGCAAATTTTATGGGCTGATGATGGAAATAACCGTCGGTCAGTCGCCAAAATCACTGTCGGTCTGGTTGTGAGAGGCCGATGAAAAAAGTTTCGCTCAATAACTCGGAAAGTTATCCACAAGTAGAAAACTATCTTAAGACCAATTTTGTAGAGCAAAAGAAAAGACATCGATTTCATGCTTGAAAAATTTCGGTATGACAGCAGATTCTGCAAAAACAATATTAAATTACAATAACAATTTTTCTACCACCTAAAAATAAAAAATACATATTATTTACCTTGTTTTTAAGTGGCGATGTTGTCACTCTGGAGTGCGTTGAGAAGCTTATTAGGAAAGATATGATACATCCACTGACCAATCAGAAGCTAAAAGAAAAGGATATAATAATATTGCAAAGGGTAATAATTTTTAGCTTATGCATAAATTAAGTTTTTCTATTAATATAAACTTACTTGGACAGGGTGGTACTGGATATTCTACTACAAATGATAACTTGGAAGGAAAGGAAAAACGTCCAGCACTGCAAGTTTAAACTTTTGCTGAAGGCACGTAAATTTAATCCTCTTTTATTTTATTTTGCAACTAAAAATGCGTAAATGTTAAATTAAAAATTATAAACTTATCTAAATTTAAACGCCTATTATGAATGACAACCAATTTAAATCGGGTTATATTTAGTCAACTCAACTTAATTTATTTTTATTTTATTTCTCAATTACATATCAACTTCCGACTTCTTCAAGTGACTTAAAATTTTTTATTGAAACGATTTTTTTCAGACAAATGTTTGGATGACAGGTCGAAAATGAATTTCAAACATCGCAAGTAATGGTTTTGCTCAAATCGAAGAGGAAAGGTGCAAAATGAGCTTCGTACATTACCAAATGCGGGCTTCGATTTCAATTTTCGAAATTGGTTTTTGATCAATGGATTTGGAAAGCATATTTTTTTTCGAAAATGGTCCAAAGTCAAGTGCACGTTACTCTCTGGTGGTACCAGAAATTAATTTAAGCCATTCCAACATTTTTCAATTCTAAATTTTGATTCCTGTATTCGTATCTAAAAGGAAATCATTCATTCTGCCATGCAATAAAAAATCGATTTTGAATTCCAATTCCTTGGAATAAAATTAAAATTTTGCAATTTTAAATTTTAATTCCTTTAATGGAATCGACAAAGGAAAAATTTATTTTGCCATGGAACCATAAAAGGTGACTACAAATTCCAATTCCTAAGAATGAAATCTAAAAACGAATAATTTCATTTGACATCGAATCAAAAAGTTCGATTCCAAATTTCAATTCCTTGGAATTGTAATTTTTGATAAATTTGATACCTAAAGGATGATTCCTACCGAACTCTTGTTATAATACATTAAAAAAAAGTTGAGTTGAGTTAAGATATTTAAAAAAACTGATATATTATTTTTAAAGAATTGTTAATATTAAGCAATTTCTTGATCGAACATAATATGACTAGGTATTTTATTTTGGCTTACAGTTAAAGATAGCGTTCATTCAAATATTTTTTCTTATTTAAAGTTATACATTGTACATCTTTATGGAACATAAATTCACTTTTGCAACAATTTATAATCGTAATTCCTACTTGCATTCATTTGTATATTTCTTATATTCAAATGTTTGATTTTCTGAAATTCAATTGAAATAAATTCATTCGAAACTCTATGTTTTTAACAAATTAAGTAATTAATTTCAACCAAAACTTTATTAATAATAAAAAAAAATTCTTTCGGATTCACTTCTTCTGCATTTTTCATTTAAAAAAATATTTTTTTATATGGACTCAAGTTAAGTTATATCATTTAAATCACCTAAAATTTTTTGAACATTGGTTCAAATTTATTTTTAAGAAGCTGCAAAAAGAATATATTTTCTCTTTATCCAATTCCAATAACAGAAGTATCATATGAAATGTAATATTTTGCTTTTCTTTTGACATTCATATTGCAACTACCCAACAAGCATAAATTAAAAATTTGATTATGAACAATGAATGTTACATTTCATTTGCAATTTGTAAACTTGCGTTGATCACAACTACCCAACAAGCATAAATTAAAAATTTGATTATGAAAAATGAATGTTACATTTCATTTGCAATTTGTAAACTTGCGTTGATCACAAGTGTAATATCCTAATAAATGAGCTTTCAGTTGTACTGTTCCTGAAAGTAAATTTGTACACCAAGAATTAAATACTGTTCTCAATTATTTTTCCGTACTTGGTATTTAATGGGTTAAGTTCAGAATATGAATAAGCCAAAAATGCTGCTATACGTATGTAAGTACAAAAAAGCACTGACTGTGTAAAAGAAATAATAAAGTCTATTTCAAAATTTATCAAAAATATTATCAGCAGGGTGGATAACAAAAAGTAATTTCAAAGTTAAGGGAGAATGGAAATTTTGTTTGCATATTAATTTTAATATCAATTTTGAAGATAAGATCATAACAAGTACGAGAACATTAAATAATTGGGTCACAAAAAGTTCAATGCTCCATTTTTTATTATCTTAAGGTGCTTTTCTTGTTGACGATGACATTGAACCATTTTTTTCGCCATCAAGATTTCGTATATAAGTCAAAGTTTTGCAAATTTAAATTGCAGTTAAAAACGACTTCTTCAAGTTAAAACAAATACTTACTATAAAATTCATTCATTAGAAAATACAAAAATGCTTAGACAATACCTTATTGTGACAGTTTCTTTACTAATTTTTCAAACAAATTGTGAACATTTCGAAGAATGTAAAAATTTAGAAATTGGTAGTTTTGTAGCCAGTTTAAAAAATTGTAATCAATATATTTATTGTAATGACATTGAATCTGTAATTGGTGACTGTCCTCAGGGACATAATTTTAATGCTGATGAACATATATGTGATGTCAATGAAAATTTCGTTTGTCCAATTTCTGAAGAAATATCAGAACCCTCGCAATTTAATAATAGTTTTACTGCAAATGGGATGGAAATCATTACATCAGGTGTTAACAATTCAAGTGAATCGACTTCAACATTGTCATCCACTCTTTTAACAACTGCGACCAGCATTATCAGTGAAGAGTTGACGGAGTTGTTGAAGCCATCCAACGCAGTCGGGCGTCCAAAATGTCAGTCTGATGTAGAAGAAACATTTGCTCATCCAATTAAATGTGAATATTACTATAAATGCGTTTACGGATTTCTTACAATTTTACGGTGCAATTTTTACTATGGCTGGGATTTTCAACTCAAACGGTGTGTGCCGATACATGATGCCAAATGTTTAAATGTATAATCGTAGTCTCATATTAATTTTTACTAATTAATTTAGTTTTAAAATTAACACTATGATAAAATATAAAAAAATGTACTTGTATTAAAATTTGGTTTATATGTTTTGAATTGCACTGTGGAGCAAAATTTTATTTTTTTAAAAGTCTACTCGGATCTGATGCTGCGGGGTCAAAACTAGAAACCATTTGGCTCATGTTGACTCAAATTTTCGAGAAATAAATATTTGAATTTTGCACCTCGATTTATGTAGTTTTTTCGATATATCTGGTAAGCAAACTGAGTTTTATTGCATCTGGGAGTGGGTGCATTTTCGGCCAAT
This sequence comes from Meiosimyza platycephala, assembly GCA_963662105.1. Lineage (NCBI taxonomy): Eukaryota > Metazoa > Arthropoda > Insecta > Diptera > Lauxaniidae > Meiosimyza > Meiosimyza platycephala. The sequence goes on along the minus strand of OY759208.1, from coordinate 98,359,172 downwards.
TAGAGCACAAAATTCCCAAAAAAACTGTCATTTTTCGCCTTTTATGACATTCGGCTCAATAGAAAAAACCACATGAATCGAGGTGCAAAATTCAAATGTTTATTTCTCGAAAATTTGAGCCAACTTGAACAAACTGAGCCAAAAGGTTTCTTGTTTTCGCCTACATTTTCACCCTGCAGCATCAGATCCGAGTAAACTCTTGCAAAAAAAATTTTGTTCGACACTGTTATTCAATATTATGTTTTAAAATTGTGTATTCAAAATTTTTGCAGTTTTAATATCAATTTTTATTGAAGAAAATTTATTTTGTCTGTACATAGTACCTACAGTGAAACCTGGATTACTGGGATCTCCAAGGGACCAACATTTTTGTCTCAATTAAAGAGGTTTCCCATTTACACAATTTCCCAAATGACCATACTCAGACCGATAAAATGTGCTTATTCAAATTCAAAATAACTAGTTATACACACATACATATGTAAATATTATTTCCCACTTATAGAGATTATTTTTAAACGGTCCCAGTTATAGAGGGAAAAGCCCATGTTATGGATGCGAAAACGCACAAAAACTTCAAAAATCAAATCCCAGATATAAAGGTTTAGTAATCCCAGTAATAGAGGTATTTTGATGCAAAAGTGGTGGGACCTTGAGTGAGTTCACTAGTAGAGGTTTCCCACTTTACCAGGATTCACTGTATATTCATTTACTCTTATCCTCCAATGTGTTGCACTAGTAAAATAATTTGTCGTCATGAATGTTTAAAGTTATAACAAGCTAGTAAGGCCTCACCAAAAATGTAATACGCTACACCTCTTTAATAGCAAAAGTACGCGTAAATTTATATATATTTAGGTTATATCTTCCATCACGCCACGTACTGGATTGAACTGGGTTCCCATATTGAATTTGACATTTACTTAATAAGCTCTTATATAGAATTTTGAAGTTTTTGCTGGTATGGGATGTGCAACACCTTTTTAAAATCTCCCCACTTTTTGTTTAGTGGTTTTCTTTGTGAAATGTGAAATTTGGTTACATTAAATCGAATAATTCTGCCAGCATAGCGTTTTGAAGTTTTTTCTTTAATGGGAGGTGCCCTCTACGCTGTACACGTAACACAAGGGTGTACCTTTGCGATCGCGCCAATTCTGCCAGATATTGATTTTCTGATCTTACTAGCACTAAATTACATATACACAAAACTTTAGTTGTGAGTGTATGTTTTTTTATGAATAGTTTGCATTTTGAAAATTTTAGGGTGTACCTTCGTGACAGCGCCAAGGCTGCCAGATTTTGATTTTCTTATTTTACTAGCACTAAATCAAGCAGAGACAAAATTTTAGCTTTGTATCTAGTAGGTTTTTCAAAGTGGCTGCCAGCTCTCCTACTATATCTAGTTCACCAGTTGAAAATTTTATTAAATTTAAAACTTTCTTGTTTTCTTCGCCCGGGCAGCAAGGGTTCATGCCACGCGACTGGCTGTACCTTATATAATTCATTAAGTATAACATTTATAAGTTTTTGTTTATGTAAAAGGTTCCACGCCCTTTTCAATTTAAGTACACTTTGGTTCTGGTGCAACGCTAAATCATTTGTATTGTTAGTGGGAAATTCGGTTCAATACCAATAATAATTTTATCAGTGTAACGTCGTGAGGTTTTTGCTTGCACACGCCAAGTTTAATCCAGAGCTTGTGCGAGTACATGTACATAATATGTGAATTTTTTTTATACTACATCAAATAACTCTAAATATAGCCTTATAAATGTTTTATATATATAGACGGTAGGCGTGGCCGTGAATCGACTTAACCCATTTTCGATCCAATAAGCTATATTTTGAAAAGTAGCCTGTGTACTAAATTTCATTCAATTATCTCGATTAGTTTTCTTGTAATCGTGATTTCCACAGACAAACAGATGAACATGGTTAATTGACTCAGGTGGTGACGCTGATTAAGAATATATACTTTTATATACCTGCCACGCCTCATTTTATGCGTTTAAAACGGAATGAAGAATTGAATATTCCGTGAGTGTAGGGTATAATAATTTGTGATTCTTATTATTGGAAGAAGATGCTCTCAAATATTGCTTTCATCGAGTGGCTAATTTTAAAAATTTTATATTTCAGGAAACCCTTTTGGGACGTATTCTCAATGATCAGCTAAGCTTTAATTAATGCTGCCTTAAACCATTGCGAATTAGTTACTCGTATTGATTTGAAGTTTCACTTACATTCACTAAATAATTTTTATTTTAAAAACTGACCGTGCCCAGAAAATAATTACAGGTATGGTACAAACATCTATAAGTATTTATGTAATTTAAAGTTTTTCTTTGAAACCTATTTTCTTTCCCAAAGTTTTCAAATTAATAAGCAAAAACAAAGAATGTCATTACTTTGCAAATCAAAACACTTCGGTGTAGGTTCCAGACCATCATTACCTCATTAAAATCCTTTTATCTGGTTTACTTCAAAATAAATAGTAGTGGGTGAGTCCGGATCCCCTGATTATCTTTAAAACATTTAATTCCACCGAGCGAGGAAGTGCGTATAATGGGCGTAATAAGTGGCAGTGACAAATCCTACATGGATTTTATTAAGTCCAATATAGCAAACAATTTTTGGTATGAATATCATTTGGCTCTGCTTAGACGTTCTTGGAGCACTGGTGTTTACAACCGCTAAAATACAATTGTACCTATGCTGCCCGCTCCATATCTCAAAACTTGCTGAAGATAATTCCATGAAATTTAAATTTTCTTACTAACATAAAAACTGTAGAGATGTCACATAATTTCAGGGCTCTAGGACTTACAGTAAAACCACATTTTCTAATCTTTGTTGCGTTAAATTAATTCATATATCATCTGATTGTGTATCGAAAAGTAATTAATAAATTTTTTGAAAAAGCTTTTAAGGTAAAGCTCTCCTGTTGCGGGGAAGTCAAATATATAAAGTTTTGAATGAATTTCACTGTTGAGAACCCCGCTATTTTTTAAGGACATGACGTTGATCAAGAATATATACGACTTTATATGACTGCAACAATCGCTTCAATGCGGTACAAACTTATGGACGAAATGAATCTTCCCAATGTGTAAAGTTATAGAAAAGTCAACCTAGAATTCAATGGCAGCAGATGGTTTTCCCGAAAATTTATGCTTCGTAACAAAATGAGATCAAATTATTTTTCTTTTTATTTACAAACTTTAAAAAGCCCGCTTTAGTGCAATCTATACACACTACTCAAAAATGCTTTGAAAATACTTATGTATGTACATTAGGGTGGTTCTTAAGAAAAAAAAAATTGGGGACCCCCCCAATCGGTTCGAAACGGGATAAAAAAATTTAAAAAATTTATTTAAAATTTTTATATTTAACCTTTACTCAGCCTATTTCAAAGTGAAATTTGACTTAAGCGAAAAATCAAATACGAGCCCTCCCAATCGCTTGAAACAAGATAAAAAAATTTAAAAAGTTAATTTAAAATTTTTATCTTTAACCCTTACTGATCCTATTTCAATGTGAAATTTGACTTAAACGAAAATCAAATGCGACGCCCTCCCAATCGCTTCGAAACAAAATTTAAATAGTTTATTTAAAGTTTTTATCTTTGACCCTTACTAAGTCTAAGGGTTAAGTAAGGGTTAAGGATAAAAATTTTAAATATTTTTTGAATTTGTTTATCCTGTTTCGAACCGATTGGGAGGGCGTTGCATTTGATTTTAGCTTAAGGGGACAGTACACCATGGAAATGAAAACAAAATTTTTTTTTAAAATGCTTTTTTTTATGAAAGAAAACAGATATTGTAATGAAACTTTGCACATATATTATTTAGTTAAATTAGCATACAAAAATTTTTTTTCGGATTTTTCCGGCTTGTTTTTTGGCTGTAGCAGGTTTTTGAAACCCGTTAAGTCAAATTTCACATTGAAATAGGGTCAGTAAGGGTTAAATATAAAAATTTTAAATTAAATTTTTTTATCTTGTATCGAAGCGATTGGGAAGGCTTCGTATTTGATTTTCGCTTGAGTCAAATTTAATTTTGAAATATGCCGAGTAAAGGTTAAAGATAAAAATTTTAAATAAATTTTTAAATGTTTTTATTCTGTTTCGAACCGATTTGGGGGCGTCGCATTTGATTTTCGCAAAAAAAACAAAATAAGAACCACCCTAATGTACATACAGTAGACGTCCAATATAACGAACTAATTAATGCACGGGACAGTCGTAATATCGTAAAATTCGTTATATCGAAGTGTTTTTTTATTAAAGAAACTGGCTTTTATTATAGCATATATTAACTCGTATAAGCGTTAAAATAGATTTTGCAATGCTTTTCTTACTGGCGATCACCTTTACTGGTAAAAAAAAGTTATTTCAGTTCAGCAGTTATTTTTGAATTAAACAATGTTCGTTATTAGGAACGGAAAACATTTTTAGCGTTCTTAATTTAGAGACATCAATGGAAAAGTCTCAATTTGAAAGACTGTTCATTAAAATGGAAATTCGTTATATCGTTATACGTTATATTGGAAGTCTGCTGTACATAGTTTTTTTTTCAGTTTAATAATCACCTTTACTACAACTTTTCAAAAATTTTTTGTTCATTTCAATAAACTATAAAGTTTAACGAGCTTAAAGATAAAACATTCGAAACATTAAAAAATGTGGGGGAAGTGAAAATTGTGAATTGATAAATTTGTTGCAGTATTTAATATAATTAGCAAAGTAATAAATTACATATATGTACTAAAAGGAAGAGTACTAGCTGCCAAGGCTTCCGACCCTAAAAAACAAATCTTATTCACGAATAAATATATAAAAAATTTATTTCTTTTGACAATAAATATAAAAAAACTAGCGAGCTTTTAGGATTCAGTAAAAGGAAAAGAGACTGAAAATGGTTTTGTAGCAAAAATTCAGGTTTTCTTATTGAACACCCTGTTTTTATAGCAAATTAAAACACAAAATTGAAACACCTTCAGGCGTACATATTATGAAACTTCGGAACTCCCTGTGTAGTTAAATTCAAAATTTTTTTTTTTTTATATAAAATATTTATGCAATTTTCCATAAATCTGAAAATATTGTTTTGTTTTTTATTTTGACTTTTTCTGCCTGCAAAACTGATTATGCAATTATGTGTTGATATATTATGCATATATGTACTATGTCATTCGACATTTTTCGATACTTTCTGTATATTATCAACTTACGCGATGTTTTTCGATAATTTAGTCGATGTTTACCGATATTTCTATGTACTTTCTGTGTTCTTCGATAATCTGTGACTTTGATTTTTTCGATTTCAACAGACAAAAAAATTATGTATCGAGAAAAGTTGAAAGAAAAGTGGGATGTGGATGGTGCCAAAAAAGCTTCAGAGTAAATCACACTTGCATTTTTTAAAGAAGAATCATAAAAAAAAGTTTTCATCCCAATTTAAAACTTGAGTGTAAAAACCAAGTTGAAGTACTCATGTGTAGCACTTATTCAGACACTCAATTTTGCTACCAAATACAAAAAAGGATGTGAAACTTTCAAAAGATCATTTTCGTAACATCTGGCAGCAAGGATTTTTTTATAAGGATCCTGGTGTCACTTCTTGTTGTCTTACTGTGTTTTTTTTTTATTTTGGAAAGTAAGGATCTTTTTATCAATTTTTTTTCTTTTTTCTTCATAAATTTATTTATAACTGCAAAACTGTTGATTATGGAGAGAAACAGTTCATCAATAGAGTGAAGCAATTATATTTCTTAATTTTTTTAAGTTTGTTTCAGAAAAATCGGACTAGTCGTTCTCGAGCTATTTCAAACAAAATGCCCCTATATGATACTTACTAACTTCAAATCGATATATCTCGATTCCTAGACGTGACCCAGCGAAACGCCGGCACACGTATAACTTTTTTTTGACCGATATAACTTTTCCCGGTAGTCAGAACCCCCGCCGATTTTGGCTGTCGCACAGTGTAATTATTCAAATAAAAATAATACATTATTCGACGGTTTTTAGCAAGTGAAAAAGTATGTATGTATTTTTTTTCAAATGGCGGAAATAATGACATGTTTTCAAAATGTACCGGAAAATCTTTACACTTTTGGGATGACGCTACGTGAATAGCTAACAAAAGTCGAAGAATTTACTCAGCCGAAAGGGTTATGATGGACTGATGATGGCATTTTCATTAAGTAATTAGATACAGTGCAGTAGTTCTAATGTTTATTTAGGGTAATGAATTATGTAGGGTAGAAGGGGAAGGCTTCGACACCCTAACAAAAAAATAATTTTTTCTACGAAATGCAGTTAAGCATGTTGTTTTGAATATACATAAGTCGAGCAGAAATATGTTGGCTACGTTTATAGAAAATTCATTATTTTTATTATTTTTGGAATTGCGTGAAAAACGCACATTTAAAAAAAAGTGTCGAAGCCTCCCACCTTAAGGGAGGCTTCATCAGTTCAAAGGGAGGTTTCGACACAGGAATATTTTTATGTTTTAATCATATATTTGATTGAGAATGTAGAGTTAAGTAGATACTATGTATACATAGGCAGTTTTTCCAAATTTTGGAAAAAAAAACAGCAACTGTTTCCTTGGAAAATGCAAATGTTCGTGCAATACTGGTGTTTTTTGGTTTTTTGGCTTTCTGCTTATTATCTTCAACGCCATTTTGCTCAGAATATTTTATTTCCCTTTATAAACCTTAGACATCTTGACACCGGAAGTAATTCGACGATTTCACCATATTAACGAATTGGAGGATTCGACACTATGTCGAAGCCTCCCATTTGCATTTAACGAATTCTCCCTTTTCCACTTATTTCAAAATTTTTAAAATTTCACATTTTCCTTTCATTTATTTTACAAATTTTAAATGCTGTATTAACAGTTAGAATGTGTTTAGGTATTTCCACAAAATAAACGAAAAGTTTAATATTATATTAACCGAGTTTCACATAAAACCTAATAAGCAAATATTACATCAAAACGTTGAAAATATATAAATTCACGTCTAGCCACGCCCACGAGCCGAGTTGCACTGAGTAATTTTTTTGATACGAGGGTACCGTTAGGAGCAACGTGTTTTTTATTGCACGCGCGAGTTAGTGTCAGAAGAAATGAGAAAATTTGGCAATGTCGAAGCCTCCCATGTGTCGAAACCTCCCCCTTCTACCCTACCTTGTGTTTTTTTAAAATTTTTTTGAGCAATTTTAATGCATTAAACCGAAAAACAATTCTCATAAAATTTCAGTTTGCTAGATCAAACCTGTGAACGGTGCAAACAGAGTTTGTTGCCTATTAATTGAAATTGAACAAAAAATACTTCTTTACTACGTAGAACGTAGAAAAAATCTACCATAGGTGTAGAGAAATAGCGTTTCCGGATTTTGATTTGTATGGGAGGTGCCTCTCTCTGTTGTCATACCACGCCCACATTAAAATGTGATCAATATAGTACATCCGATGCTTACAATTTTTTTCGTTTCCTTTAGCCTATGCTTTAGCAGTAGACCTAATGAAAATCCTGTCGAAATTTCAGCTTCCTAGATCAAACCTGTGAACGGGCAATGAAAAAGTCCTTACAAATCCTATTATCAACAAAAAGAGTTTGCCTCAACACTGGCTCGACCATTAGGTACTCAAACTCTTTAACATCAGGTTGAAAAACGGATGTTAATATCCAGTTTTTCCTCAAAATCAGCCCGTTGCAAAATTCTTGAGAGCGTATTAAACTTTTATCATATGAAATTTCCATAGCTCAATCAAGTGATTGCCAATATACATAGATAGTTTCTGAGTTTCCTCACTGACAAGTGGAACCACAAGTAAGGTTGTTGTGACATCAGACTACCGTTTTAATGTGTTGTAATGGATGGTTTCACTTCTATATAATTGTTTTTTTTTTTTTTTTGTATAAAGGACAGTTTTTGTGCTTTCTTTTTGAAATTGTTCTTTAAAAGGGCTGTCAGATGATTGGTATTATCCAATTTTTAAGCCCCATGTTCAGATTTCCGACAAAAGTCAACAACAGCCTCAATATTTAAAAATGCTTTCATAACTTTCAACAGTAGGCCAAGAGATTTTAAAGGGTTATCCACTATACTATTTCATAAAAACACTAGAAATGGTTCGGACAAATAATAGAGAAAAAGTAGTCGATGTTTAACAAAAGAGCGTAACACGTCCCATACAAACAAAACCTTAAACTCATTATGCTGAGAGCAGCTTACATTGGTAATCGGTTTCAAGTTCAATATTAGAAGGTTTGGTGAAACCAAAATGCACTGAATAAATAATTTGCTAGCATTAACAAATAGGCGTGGTACCACACAAACAAAAAACTTCTGCATCGAAAATTCTACAAATTGAAGTAATCGCAAAAAACCCGACATACTTATTTGATGACACAAAATTGCATTAGAAAAAATAGACGTAGCACTTTTTTATACAACCAAATTCTTAGAACTATGTTTTCGAGGATCTATTAAAAACGGTTAATAATAAAATAAACTACTTTAGTGAAACGAACAAATACTTAGTCAGTGCTTTTGCATATGGCACAAAACAGTACCGATGTATACCACGACTGAAAAAATACCATTTAAATAGTGGGAACAATTTTTTTTTGTAGGAAATTTTTGCAATGGATATTGTCAAGATATTGACTGATCGGCATAACTAAATTGGAAATAAATTTTTTATTGTATTATGGTAAATTTAAAAAACCCAAAATTTTTGTTTTTTCGTTTGTTTATGAAATGAACGAATGTACACATATACAGTATATTGCCTGTTAAATTCCTTTTTGTTTGCTCAGTAAGTTTCCCGTATACGTTAAAAATATCTTTACAAAGTTGCGCTAAATACTTACGGCTTAATCTGTCCTGGCGAATGACATTTATTACAATTGAATTTGATTACGAGTAACTTTGGTTGTGACTGATTTTGATGGCAACTGACCTTGTCTTAGCAGATTTTAATTGTTATTGAATTTTGACTGACTATGGATGTAATAAATCGATTCTATGTTTCATAAATTTTAGAAAATTAGTGGTATAAGGAGGTAGATAATAATGCCTCAAACAAAAAAAGCCAAAAAGCTCAAATGCTTCTCCACCACAACATTTAACATAGAGATTATCTGAAGGTTCGGTTGCAAAACAATAGTAAAGAATCGCATGAGTTATATTTGCTCTATCAACAAGCGCTTTTGACAGTTAGTCCGACATAAAGACGGCATATTGATGCTTAGACTTGGTACTTCTCGGCACAGAAATATGCCTGACCTTAGACATTGAATTGATAGATATTTTTAGCACTTTCTTTCTTATTGAAGTGTATTTTTTTTTTTGTTTCGATACATAAAGGCTTGTAAATGAAAACAATGTTGTTTAACATACAAAAACTGATTTTCTCAAAATGTAAAACAGCACTTTTAAAGAGTTTAAAACTTTGCGAGTTATGTGTAAATTTTTTAAAATATAAAGTTCCTAAGACTATGTTAAAACACTGCTTCACTTTATAATGCACTTTGAAGTAATGAAGGCAGTTATTTGTGAAAATGATCATCTTAGCTATAGGCGGTTGTAAAAATATAAAAAAAAATTCAAGGAAGAAAACATTTAGGTGTTGTAGTTAAAAAAGATGAATCTTGTCGATGTTCAACTAAAACATCTTCCGAAAACAATTTTCATACTTGTAACAAAAACTAATGAGTTTTGTGAAATGCGGTAGGATGCTAATTTTTTTATTTTTTTACCAACATAAGACTCAAAACATGTGCTACCTACGTCTTACTCTCCCACATTCCCTATAAACAAAAATTTTCATAAACAAAAATTCTCCCGAAATTGCAATAAATTTCAACTGCGATAGCATGGAAAAAGTCAATAACAAAAAAATGCAGATTAAAAGTTTTATTTTCGTTGATAAAGAATAAAACATACGAAAATATTCGATATTAAAATTTTAATGAAAACTTAACAAGCTACAACCGAGATGACTTATCAAACAAATTACAAACGTTAAAATGAAACGATTACGAAAACCGCGAGAACTTTACAAAGAACGAAAGAAATACGCCGGCGACTGATATGCCGATAACAGCGTAAGTCATATGGTATATGGAAAAATAGGTAAAGAGGAGCGGAAGTAAACTCGAAGAAAAAAAGCATCTTCTCTTGAGGAAAAATGACATAAAAACCGCGTGAATTTTTTATGATTGCACAGTTCAATTTCAAACAGCTCAAAAGAAAGCCACTTGAAAGTAGAGCAAATTATAAGACAAAGTTCAAAATAACAATCACACTTTATCACAATGAAATCGCAACGTTTGATTGTAACACTTTGCGCCATCTATTGGCAAATTGCGCATGGTATGTTTGTTTCACACAAAAATTGCAATGGCAAGACCGTTGGTACTTATGTAGCCAACCCGGGTAATTGCAATCAGTATTTACGTTGCAATGGCTTGCGCTCAACATTAGGTGAATGCCCAAATGGCACCTATTTCAATGCATTGGTATTGTCTTGTGATAAAAGTAGAAATGCATGCAAAGCACTTGAGACGCAGGATAACACAAGTCCTGCTGCAACAACAACATTGACGTCAGAAACAGTTCCAATAGAAGAGACTCTTACAACAACTGAAATCACTTTTAATAATTTGGAGGAGAGTAATGAAGTCAATACACCGTTGATATCTAATAATAAATTGCCATATGCTGTGTTCATGAGCAATGCAGCGCTTGCGGCTGCAACATATGTTCGTCCAGTATGTAATCCTTGGTTGGATCAAGCATTTCCACATCCATCTAACTGTGAATACTACTACTATTGCATACGTAGTTTTTTGACAGTGCGCCGTTGCAGCATTGGACATTTTTGGGATGTGCAGCGAAAGATCTGTTTACCGCGCCATATAGCAAGATGCTGGAGCTTATAATAATGTTTTTTCGTTTTTTGTAAATTTGTTAAGATATTTTTTTAAGATAGCTTTATAGTAAAAAATGTACAAAACTCTGTTATAACTAATTTTAAGTAAATAATTTAAATACTTAAAAATAAAATTTATAAAAAATAAATTACTTTTTTTTCTTCTTTTTAAAGATTCCTTTGTATTGATTCCTTATTCATCGATCGAGTAGCATGAGGTATAGGCAGAAGATTATGTTAGCTGTGGCCAATGTACTTTCATGCTGCCAATGTACTTTCATGTGATTTGTCTATCAGTTTCCTGCAAGCTGTGAGTCAGGTAAGTTGTCCTCAAAAGTATTTTTTGTTTTCTTAATAACAATGACACTAACTAGAAAATAAAGACTTTGTCCTTGATGATTACGTTGCCTCGAGCTCGGCAAAAGATTATTTGAAAATTTCTTCAAATTGGGACTCGAGATATCTTTTCATTGAAATGCAAAATACGCTATTTTGAGACATGTTTTTACATCATGTAATTACATCAGATATTCGTATAGATAGTCTTAGCCTTTCAATTTAACTTTTATGGCCTTTTCAATAAGAGGTTGATTTCGAAATAATACACTTAAAACGAATATTATAGTTCAGTCCTTTATATTGAATTAAAATATTTTTATTTCTCAATGGACTATACATTGAGCAAAGTCATTTTATTTAAAGGTAAAACTTTGTAGCCTAAAGCCAATGTGGCTCCGGAAATCAGCGCAAGACCTTGTCAAAAATAAATTTTTTTGCTTTTTTCTCAATTGTTGCAAACGCTGCTAGTTACTTTTTTTTCTGTACTTATGTCAATTTGAAGTATCATAATAAATTACATATGTACATGACGATACGCAATACACGGTCCACTTGGATTTAGGATACACTGTTAGATTACCACTAACGGGAATTTCAAAAGTTCACGGGCTGCGTTTGTCCGATTGGCACAATATTTTTGTTTTTGTATTTAGAAATTTTCAGCCATATTGTCTATATAATTTTTTTTCAGGTGTTGAAAGAACAACACCCTTTTAAATACTATTGGCGTAACACTGATTCTATCTGCTTCATAGCGTAGAGAAGCATTCAAAGTTTTAAGTTTTGAATTTTGTGTGCTCAAAATACATATTAAACTTAACTATACGCGTCTTAAAATATATATAAAAATTACTCCGCCCTAATAAAACGCACTTTTTAAAAGGAGGAGTTTGCTCCTTGAGCTCGGACTAATAGGAATGAATTATTCCATTTTCAACTGGGTCATTGAATTTCAGTTCTAATTTGATTTTAAAAACTTTTACTTTGCTTCGCATCTGCGCTTCGTGTGTAAAGATTGAGATGAAAAATTTGAAAGTTGCTAGCTGTAACATTAAACAAATTATGTTACCCAATTAAACAAAAAAAAAAAAAAACAAAATAATTAGAAACCTTAGCATAGTTGTAATTAAACATGGATAGAACCATTTTATTTGAATCATCCAAGTGCCTTAAAAATGCCAACTGCAATAAATTCAGCTTGTTGGCCAAAATCTAATCAGACAAAAACAAAAAAATACCGTTTCAATTAGTCTAGTTGAGATGTTGCAGCATCGCCTGATGCTGCAACTGATGCCAGCATATGTGAGAATGCCAAATGGTTACGCTTGGCCACCTCCATTTCCATTTGTATTTGTCAACGGAATTTTATTTTGGCTGCTGGTGCTATGTACTCGTATGTAAACTTTTCAAAATTTATCCTAGATTTCATATCATTTTCCACTTGTACGAGTATGTTGTTGCTATAGCATTTGTTGTACATTAGCACACAATTATTTTGCAATCTCACCCAAAAGTACGTGTACTTGGTACTCAGTGATGCTCAGTGCATTGCAGAGTTGCAATAACATAAGTAATAAAAGTTGCATTCAGTTTTTGATATAACAAGTAAAAGCTTAGCGAGAATGTCTTCAAGAAACGTAATGCGTTATGCATTTTGTGACAGATCACACAAAGTCGCTTAAAGTTTATTTTTTATCTGCTATGGAGAAATCTCAAAATTAAAAATGACGAAGTGAGAAACTTTGTCCTTGCTAAGAGAAGAAATTTTCAACCCAACCCGAGCGAGATAAGGTAAACAAAAGCTCAGGAGTAAACATTCTAGTGATATGGTTCAGGGATTGTGCTTTAGTGACCAAAATATAACACTCGTATTCAACCGAAATTGTAAAGTATTAAAAAAAGACCATCACTCCCTAATAGCTGAAGCGGATTCTAATTACAATGCGATGTTATTCCTACATCAGCCAGTAACACCACTGACACTGCACTGATGCCGATGGAACCTGTGTTATCACAGAGTGGAAAATTGAAGCAATGAAGTTTCTTCTCAATGGAGCACTACAATGGAAGAATTGTCTCTGACACTTGAATACATTACCTTTAAAGCATTTGTTTGAACATCTTGATGGAAGAACTGAAGATCTCAAATCAAAGACTTTAAAAATGTAAAAACTTGCCGGATGTAAATTTCCAGCTTATTGAGCGTATACTCCTTGAAGTATATTCCCACAACCTTAACAGGTCAAAAGTACCTACACGATATTTCCCAATGCAACCGTTTAGGCGTTTGTCATCCAAATGTTGCTGTTCTTGATACTTATCGCACTTTAAGTGGTGAAACACAGTTAGTCAGTCTGTTAGTTAGTTTTCACGTTTTGAATTAGCCAATATTGTAAATTAGCCTTTAGCATGCATTCAGCCAGAGGCGTACCGCGCATTTTTGCCACCGAACACTAAGTAAAAAAAAAATTTCCACCTACACCTTCAAATTTACTATATCGATTAAATTTCATTCACTAAACTCCTCATTTTTGACTTTCAAAAACCCTAGCAAATTTAAATATGTATATTTCACGACATATTGCCACCCCCTCAAGCCTTGCGCCCGGTACGGTCGCATCCTCGGCACCACCCTAGGTACGCTACTGCACTCAGCTCCTTCAGCGAATTTATCTTTTTGGTTTCAGTCAACTCGAAGCGCCTTCGCGCTAGTAATTTGAAGTGGTAATTTTAGCTTCGGAAACATGAAAAGCCAAGTTGAATTTTTGGCTTAAAACTCTTGCACAATGATGGCGATGGTGCGTTGTCCTGGTGCAAAATCAATGAGTTGTCTTGCCACAAGTTTTTGGCGAACATTCTTGCTTAATTGCTTCATAACGCCTACATAATATTTGTCCTTCTGGTAGGAGTTCAAAGTGCACTACATCGCGGTTATAGAAGAAAACTCAATTCCGAATACTTTTTACACATTATATATAGAATATGCTCCATTGACAGTGTCGATTGTAGATAGATGCCAAAGTTTAAGAAATAGTTCCTTGCTTAACAGGATCTTTTAACTTTTAATTTCAAAACTTAAGTACTTAGTTAATGAGCTAAACTAATTGGGGTAGTCATAACAAATTGAATCGAATCGAAAGATTTCCAAATCTATTTTAAGAATTTCAGCAAGTAAATTTATTAAAAAGAATTCAATCTTTAGCAACTCTGTTAAGTAGTATGAATTGCTTTGAATTAATTCGGATAAATACGATAGCCACAGCTATTCTATATTAATGGCTCTCAGCAGCCCTCGTGATATGTTTGTGGAATTTATTTTTAAGTTGCAGCGATTTACAACAATGACAGCATTTAATTAAACATAACGACATGTTTAGGCCGATTGTAATTAATTAAAGAATAATAAAAGATAATGCAAAAAAAAATGCTTAAGTACTAAAATTAGTACGAGTTGGTTTGCGGAAAAAAATTTGTGTTATATCGTATTTATAGTTTTGCTCGTGAGACGAGATGATCTGTTTATATATTCCATACTCTATTACGCCCTTTAATTACAGTATACATATTATAATGTTTAAAAGGAATCAAAATTGGAAGAACGAATTTAAATATGTACTTTAAAGGTGCCTCGCTGTTAAGACGGCACAAGGATAAAAGGATATACCCAACAATATTCAAACATAAGTTATTATTTCGGGGAAAAAAAGTTTTTTTTTTAACTTTCAAGCCACGTTACTTGTTGGTCAAGTATTGAAATCACTTTTTTCGCCGAAAATAAATATTTCGTTAAGGCTCGTTAAGGATATCAGCCTATAACTATTCCATTATTTTTTATATATGTATCATTGTACGTTAATATTTACTCCCGAGGCGACGACATGCTAACAAAATAATTTTTAATAAACAAAGCTTTTATTTATTGATGTACTGAATGGAAACATACAACTTTAAATGGCATAGCAAAATAAACAAACACTTACCCTTTAACATACCACATAATAATCGTATTTCTCATCATCGATCTCATATGATCTCTCTCACTCATTTGCTAAAGAATTTGTTTTCAACACCTAATTTTTAAGCGAAGAAATGAAAAAGAACTGCCACTCAGATTTCCGCAATTTATCAATGTTGTACAAAAAATATTGACAAATTGTGCCGAAAAATGTGTCGTACTTATATATTGCAAAATTTTTGCCATGCTTAGCCAAGCTAGCGCTAGACAACTGCTGCAATTTGCTCTGCGTTTTGTAGGCTAAAAGTACTCGCCAAATTGAGAAAAAAAGATAAAGAAAATGCTGCTTCACACACTTCATACTGATCGATCGAGCAAAAACAAAGTGCTACTACTCACGAGTATTGTCAACAACAAGAAGAGCCAGATTATGAAGAGAAATTTTCAACAGCATTGAAAAGAAAATTTTTGAGCATTTCACTTCTGTGATACAGTCGATGGACATTTCAAAGTTTTCCACATCCAAAAAATGCTTTATACTTCACGATTTCAGATACGAAGCGAACGATTCATTTAAATGCTATACAAACGGAACGTAGAGCGCAACGGTACAAATAACAAACGGATGCGAAGTATTTTACGGGTGTTCAAAATGAAATAAATAAAAAAGTGTGACAAAAAAAACTAAACTCGGTTTAGTAAAAAAAATAATAAAAATAAAAATATTAGCTGAAATCGTACAAAATTGTGTAAAAAATAAAAAAAAAAAAATTTATGTATGGAAATATTTAAAAAAAAAAAAATTCTTTTAAAAATTTTTCATAAAAAATATTAAATGAAAGTGACAAAAGAACATGTACAAAATAATTAACACAAAAGACCAATCATACTCGCAACATTTTGTGTCTTCTCCAGTGTGATTTTTTTTTATCGAAACACCTATTAATAGACTTTCAACGCAACTAGCCTGGATTAACATTTTGATTTATTCTTTTTTAAAATTGGCTAATATAACATATGAAAAAAAAATATCAATATCAAAATCTTAAAATCTCATTACGTGACGAGTGACACATATAAATTTAATATTTTGTTAAAATTCAATCCAAAAAAATATGTTGCAAGTAAATGTTATGAAACTAATGTAAATAACATAAATTTATTTATGGTACTTTAGTAAAAACATGATTTGCATTAATATTGTTTTTCTCATCTAAGAGGGAAAAAATTAATTTTATTTTTTCTATTTTATCTTAATCCTGAAAAAAAAGTGTCTGAAATAATTATTTTTTTAGCCGCAACACTTTGGTTCTGTCAGTGAAAAACATAATTTCGTTCAGTGTATATATTATAACAAAAACGTATTTCGAATAAACTCTTCAACATGCATGTGTTAAAATAAAAGCTATTACTTCTGTGTAAAGAGTATCCGTAATTGATAAATTACGAAAAAAAATTAGTTATTCATCAATATTTATTTTGTCGTCTTCAAAGTCCCACCGCTCGCAATACAACTACGCCAGCGCTTGATTCAGTCTTCCATACATGTTTTGTAGGCTGATTGTAGGCTGATTTTATGACTTCAACCGACTTAAAGTGCCTTAATCGAAGTGGTAATTTAATCTTCTGGAATAAGAAAAAATGAGACGGGGCTGTATCGGGTAAATACAGTGCTTGGTCGATGATATTCGTTGAATTTTTGGTTGAAAGCTCTTGTGCAATGATGACTCTACGCGATGGTGCATTGTCGTGGTGCACACAAATCTGACCATTTTCGGCGGAAATTCTCACGAAAGCGCTTTATGGCGCCTTAATTACCGTATGTTCTTCTAGAAGAAATTAGAGTGCTTTATACCGCGGTAATCGACGAAAACTGTCAGCATAACTTTGATTTTCGAACGACTTTGATGCGGTTTTGATTAATTTTTAAGGCAGCATTTCTGGAACAAGTCGAGCGGTGACACGTATCATACCTTAAATATCACTCAGAATGTTTGAATCGGACGTTTAAGAAAGTAGCTTTATGATGTAATGAGATCAAAGTGTGTACTCAGTAAGAGAGTGTAGCAACTTCAATAAAAAGCGGAGTTTTTCATGTCTCAGAAACTATAAATAATTCAGCTATCTATATTTTAAAGTTTTTATATAAATGTTGGAACTGTAACCTAAGATAAAAAGTAATTATCAAAAAAACAAAAACATTTTAAAACTGTGCCACCTGCCACCATGCAAAAGTACTGTCTGGACAGATTTTGCTTAAAAGCATGCAAATGTTCTGTGAAAATAAATAAAAATATTCAAATTATATATATGGCGAAATTATGCAATTTAACTCCAGATGAATATTTTTTGAACTTAATTAACTTCAGGGTAAAAAACTTTGAACAGACCGATCTTATGGACTGATAATTTAAAGCCATATTTTTCAAATTTGCTCACGGTTCCCCATTACAAAAAAATCTTTTTGAGGTATTTTTGGTCATCACTTTAAAGACGGCGGGATTACAATAGAGCTAAAGTTTAAAATGAAAACCATACAATAAAGTAATAGGAAATTCAGGTTATATTTAATAGCTGAGATTTAAGGTCATACTTCAGTAGGATATCGTTTTATGAAAAGAAATTCTTTCATGTCTGAGTATTACATTTCAAGTGTACCAAGATTTTAGGCTGGATTACACAGCTGTTTAAAAATGTTTCAGCAAACATAAAGAGAGACAAACGACTGATATGTCGCTAATACTCTCGATGAGAAGTGTTACGCCGAATTTACTATATAAATAAAATATCAAATTTACTGTTTAGTATTTCCAACTAGCTTGTACTTTCAAGTATTTTAAGTTGATCTAAAGTACCTCGCGAAATATTTCTAATGCGATTTACTATATGTAGAGAGACCATATTTTGCCAAAGCTAATTTTTTATGAGAGTGAAAAATGTTGTCCAAAGTCAAAAAAGTCGATTATGAACATTAACTGTATTATCACAGCGGTTATCCTGCCATACAGTGTTTACTCGGATTTAGTTCAAAACTTGTACTCAAAGCTGCACCCTTGTAAATTTGAAATTACAAGGTAAATCAAGTTTCATATGTTAAAAACTGTCATCTTGATTTTCTCAAAATCTTTTCGATCTTTAAAAGCTCTCAATTTCTAAAGTGTATAGTAGTTTTGGCTAAATAAGTGTTTGTTTTAATACTCACCGCTCTATAAGAGTATAACTAAATTCAATTTTCACTTCTGCTGAGATAAAGTCCCTTTTGTGCAGATCGCATCATATTTTTATTTCAAATAGAATTTTAGTTTTTCAGATTTGACTAATTAACTGGAAAATGAAACATTCATGCAAAGATATTTATGTCCTTTGCCATAAAAATAACCTTTAACGTTGTCATTACGTTTAAAGTCGAAAATTTTGTAATTAGAAACAATTTTTTGGTTTATTTTGTTTTTAATTTGATTTTGTCCGAAGGAAAAACTACAAGAAAAATAGCACAAATTTTAAAAATAAATCTTAGAAATGCAAGCACAGCGCAAAGCAAAATTATCTCTCAAAGCAGCGCATGAAACATAATAGAAATACCTACAATATTGGAATGAAAAAAATTCCTTCATTAGTTTTCTACTAGTTGGGTTCTTTAAAATTCACATAGCTGTAATTTTTTTTGTTTGTATTTGCTCCAAGTAAAATTTCGCAAGTTTAATATAGCATTGTCAATTTGAATTCATCGTTTCAGTTTAAATTCACCATAATATGTTAATTAGTTTATAATGACTTGGCCACTTATGTATATGGAATATATGTTGTACAGCCTAGAGAACTGCTCGAAATACAGGATATTCCGTCAAATCTTCAATATAATGTTGATGATTCTGATGCTAAAATGGAAAATATACCCCAGTTTAATTTAAAAAACATAAAACGATATTTCATCGGATTTATATGACGAAGAAGAAATCTTGGAGGAACGTCAAGGCACAAGGCTCAACGAACTTTGGGAGAAAAGTAGTTAGCGATCACCTTCAGATGAGTTTATGGGAGCTCAAAGTCTAACAGAATATGTTATGCAACTTCCTGAAAAAAAAAAACACCAATCAAACTTTATCAACTTTTGCTCATTTGAATTATAACATTGTAATTCCAGAACAAGATTTAGCCAACCATATGACAAATTTTATAAAGTAAGGCACAATATTTTCCAGAAATGAAAGGACTATGGAATTGCGCTCTTTGAAACTCTACAAAAAATCAAGTGTAAACTACTTAATTGGATAGGTAGAATTTATTGCAATACTTAAAAAAAAATTTACGATTACCTCAATCGTTTCCGAGATATAGCGAAGTAATCATAATTTAGACAACTTTTTCTTTATAAAAACGAATGTGAAGGAATGCCATATGCTCCGGCAGGAGAAAAAAGACACCGAAGAAATAGCCGGAATATATATTGCGTATTTTCTAATATTTTAACTTAAAAAAAAACATTCATTTTATTTCTTTGCATAATAACTTGTGGTGGTGGTACACTAAGGCTTAACTCGAAACCATAATGCTATATAATATCTTTTACACATTCTAATGCTAAAAACTTATTGTCGTTTCATTTGTTTGACTTTTTGTTTTTGCCTTCAATTTATTTCGGATTTTTGTCGCTGCTGCGCCACCAAGTGAAAAAAAAAAATCTTAAAAACTTGAGAAGAAAAAAAAAAACAAACAAAAATCAAACAAGATAAATTTTAAAATTACCGGTAAAAATAGCCCTCGGACAAAAATTAAACTCATGCATTGCAAACTGCTGAAGTGATGCATGTAAATTACAACAACAGTAGTTAGTGGACAAATTTTTGCATTGTATGCAACAACAAGAAACAAAAAGACCCACCAAAGTATCTTTTAAGTTGTTTTTACGAATTTATATTCGTATTTTCATTTAAAAGAAATCTTACAAACATCACACAATAGAATGGAATTAGCTGCAAATTACAGAAAAGATTTAATTCTGTATTTAAACAAAAGGCAACAACAATTACAATATGCAATAGAATGAAAAATTCACAAAATTAAATTAATTTAATTTAATTGCCAGCATCAGAGTACTTGGACATTGGATGATTTAAAATTATATCTTTGCGCTTTGCCCTGTACTGTCTATTTATTTATTTCTCACTCTATCCGTCTCACGCTGAGAGCAGAACTGCAAGAAATATCTCATTTGAAAAGTGGATTTTAAAAAGTAACGTCGTTCACTTCACCCTCGAAGTTCTTTTAAAATGCTGACTTAATTTCTGTGCACTCAAAAATGCTCCTATTAAATGTTTGACATTAATATATAAAGAATGGTTAAACTTGAGCTATCATTTAAAATTTTAAATAAAGGACATAAATTATATGATATTTTCATTTATTATTATTGGAAATTTAAGTACATTGGTTCCGGTTAGTAATGAAAAAAAATATTTATGTACAAAATGAAAAACGGATTGTGCCCAACGTATCTAAGTGATGAACCATATGACGGAACATTTTATAAGCTAAGAAGAGTCGGCGATCTTAGAATTCAACGAGCCTAAGCCATAAAAGGGCAACAAATTGTTGAATATACTAAAAATAACGAAAATTAAATTATCTAAATATGTATGTACAAATAAGAATTAAAATGAATTAATGAAAAACTGGAAAAGTATTGTTGATATTCAAAGTAAAGTTACATTTTGCCAGACTCAACTAATGCGTTTAACCTTTTGGCAAACGTTAAAGTATGTAACTAAAAGACCTTTCAAATGAGATATAAATTATTAAAACCGAAATGGATTATATTTTAGCTATTTTGACCCATATAGTCTCTTTTGTCTGATATATGACCTTAGTTTCTCAGCAGAGTATATGAAAAAAATATTTCAATATGTTATACAGCGCAAAACGAATTTTGTGTTTGGGTTCTAAGTGCCAAATATTGATTTCTTTCACAAAGCTAATAAAAAAAAAACTATTTTTATTAGTTGAAGTTAGCTTTTGACTTAAAAGTGCAAAAATCGCAGTTTTTCGAAATACATCAGGCAAAGTTAAATCGAAAGGTATTTATGTTTTTTTTATAAAACTATTAATAAGGGAATATCTCGCAAATCGGAACCATAAGAGAAATTCGAATTCAACACGTCAAAAACCCTCAGAAAAGTATATTCGGGTTTCAGTACAAGAGCTTCGACCGAATTTTGTCGCACTTTGTTATTGGAGTTATGTAAATGCAAATTTAGCTTATTCACATTTTTGGATTTTTTGACCTTTTGTCAAAATAGTTTGCTAGTTTTTTGACTTTTTTATTTTACAATGATTTGATACTGCAGTCGAACATACATAAAACCCGCTCATTCACATACATTAGTCATAACTGCAAAACTACCGAACCGATTTATATAAACGAAGTGTTGTTCTTTTTGTACTAGGACGCACTATGAGGAAAATAATTACACTAGTTTAAAGCCAAAATGAACTTTGAATACCGTTATTCATTTTATATGTAAAATCGGCTGATGATTCTGAAAATGGCATTATTTTTTTTTCTTTCACGTCGTTTTCGAGATATTGGTATGGTTTTTGGACCAAAAAAAAAGTTGGTTTTACTTAATTACAAATATCTAAAGAACCAATATCTATATATATAAATTTACTATGTATTAAAGGTAATTAAATTTCCTACTTTTTGGTTGGCTTGTAAGTTTCTGCGGAATAAATTGATTTCTAAAAAAATATTATTTTTTTTTTTGAAAAAATGAAAAAAAAGTCAAAATGAACTACAAATTTATAAAAGTAAAAAAAATTGGAAAAATCATTTTATTTTTTTATACCATAGTCTGTCTATATATTTATGAAGAAAATAAAATACTATTAAAGAAAATCGATTGAGAAATGAAAAAGTTATATAATATTGAATAAAAAATGGCCGAATTGCATTTATGTCTATTTTTCCGTTTTATTATGTGGGTAAGAATTTCTCTAAACCCAAAATCTAAATTTTTTAATGAAATTTTGTTATTTAGATAGTGGTATGTGCCAGTGATGGCATTTTTGGTACATTTGTACTTTTTTCGGTACATTTGCGTCCTGAAAAATCGACGTGAATACATTCGACAAGTTTTCAGTACGTTCGGTGGTACAGTACATGTGGACAGTTTATAATAATGACTTTCTTTTAAGTAAATGAAAATAATCGCTATGTGTAAACTTTGTAATTTAATATGAAATACATCACATTTTGCTAGGGTTTTTGAGATGGCAAAAGTGAGGACCTTTTTTGTTTTTTTTTTATTAGTAATTTGTTTGGAAAAATTTAGTACATTTTAGTAAAATTTGATAACCAAGACAAAAAAGTTTTTATTTATATATTTGGAACTCTGCAGAACGGGCTTATAGTGGATTCTGTTAGTCGAAAAAACCTCGAAAAATACATATATTTTAAGCAGCAACCAGACCACCTCCGCTTTCCGTTTTCGAGGATGGTGGTTTTCAAAATTCAAATGACCCCTACCCCAAAATGGCCAAAAACCGTTTCAAAAATAGAGGAATCGCATATTCCAACAGTAAAACATTTAAAAATTCTTATGGAGTTGGCTCCACCCCTCAAAATGGACAAAAACCACCCCCAAAATGACGAAATCGCATATTCCGCGTCTTCTATCGGTAAAATATTTGTCACCCCCCGTTTTCGAGGATACTGAGCGCGATGGCGGTGTTTAAAATTCTTTCGGAGCTGGCCCCACGCCCCAAAATGGCCAAAAATGGGAATTTGGGTCCGTTATGGCGGTTTTTGCCCACTTCGGGGGGTGGAGCCAATATTTTAATTTCTAGCACATACCACTATCTAAATAACAAAATTTCATTAAAAAAATTGTATTTTGGGGTTAAAGAAATTCTTACCCACATAAAAAAACGTAAAAATAGGCAAAAATGCAATTCGGCCATTTTTTTTTCAATTTTATATAACTTTTCCATTTCTTAATCGATTTTCATTTCTTAATCATATTTTCTTCATAAATATATATAAACAAAATGATTTTTCCAATATTTTTTTCTTTATAAAATTTGCAGTAGTTTCGAAAAAAAAATTTTTTTTTTATAAATCAATTTATTTCGCCGAAACTAACATGCCAACAAAAAAGTAATGTGGTCATTACTTAAAGGAAATTTAATTGTCTTTAATTTGACATATAATAAGTTTATATATAAAAATTGTTTCTTAAGATATTTGTAATTAAGTTGAACCAACTTTTTTTTTTTGGTGCAAAGCCGAAAGTGGCCGATATCTCGAAAACGACGTAAAAAAAGAAAAAAATAATTTGACTTTCAGAATCAGCAGCCAATTTTACATATGTAAGTAATGAATAGTGGCACCTAAAGTTCAGAATTTTTTTAATTATTTGTAAACTAGTGTTAGGGGACGTCCATTAATTAATTAATTACGTGAGCTTAAATAGGGGGGGAGAAGGTCAAGGAAAACCTGACGTCAACGTTTTAATGCATAGAATTTACATTAAAAATTATAATTTAAATCTCATCGGAGGGGGGGGGGGTGTCCCGCCAGAGTTTTGTAAAAGGTAGCTTTTATTCAATAAAAACATTAAAAATTTGACAAAACTTTCAACTTTTCCCATACATTGAATCTGTTTTTGGTAAAAAATTTTTCATCACAGTTGAATAGAAAACGCACTCGAAAAACTCCATGTAATCGTAAAACCCTGATGCTCTAACTCCGAGTGGGTAAAATTACCCACTCCACCTGCCGGACCTGACCTCAGGTATATTTAGTTGAAAACATTTTGCACTACAAAGTCTGACAGTAGGGAGCATAATCTGACCTAACAGGAACATCAAATAATCAGTGCTACATAACGCTTTGCGATGTTAGCCTTTTTTATGTGGTATTTTCACTCTATACAAAATATGGAAATATTTTATGTAGTCAATATAGTTAAACTTTATAATACTTTTAAATTGATCCAATGAAACAAAAGACAGAAAAATTGGCGCTTAATAATGTGACTGTTGTATGAGTTTATCTATATAGTACTTAATATATTCGCCATTATCAATTTAAATTATAATTCATGATCAGCATTTCATAAGAGCAACCCCAAGCAATGGTCTCTCCAAACTTATGTGATTTATGAGTATTTAGCAAACTCAAATCCAAAAGTCAACAGCAATCGGTAGTTCAGATAATATGATTTCTTTTGCTTTTTTTTAAGATATTTTTTATCATTTTACGGAGAAATACGCTTATGTACATACTCGTCCGTATGTAGCTATATTTTTAATTAAAACCAAATCCCAGACACGCGTGCGTATGAGTAACATTAATTCTGCAAATGCATTCGCATATTGCTCGTGCAATATCTTCAATTATTTTTTATTAGCATTCTCTCGCGTGAGAGCAATATTGCTCTCATTTCTTGCACACATTCTTCGCTTTATTTTGTTAGTGTTCGATGTGCACATTGGTAGTAACAAGTGTCCTTTAAAGAAAAATAAAAATAAACAAAACCAGAAAAACAAACAACATTAAAAACGAAAACATGTGCGACAAAAAGTAAACACGAAATAAAAATAAAAATTAAAAATAAAATTACGACAAATCGCAGAATCGAATGCACATTTTCGCAGTTCAAAATAAAAACAACGAAGAAACGAAAAAAGAAAAAACCAAAAACAAAGACAAAATCAGATGCAAGCGAAATCTTTGGATGAGACTTGAAAAAAAGATTTCCCGAACTCACGGATTTCATTTAAATTTAAGTGCCAAAAATTAAGCAATGTTTTGTTTGTTTAATTTTTATGTAGCTTATGGAAGAGTTTTTATTTTATTTTAAAATTTAAATTAATTTTTATAAAAATTAAAACAAAGAAAATATAAGCAACTAAACTTCATACTAAAAATGCTTAAATATAGTTTTTAAAAATAAAAAAACATATAAATAAATTAATTGAGTAGTGTAAAAATAAAGCAAAAAAAAATTCAGTATATTAGAAAAGTGAAAAAAAAGATTAAAATAAAAGTTGGTGTAGATTATGGAACATGTTAATGCTACAGCATCTTTGCGTCAACATCAACAGCAATCGCAACAACAATCACAGCATCACAATCAGCAGCAACAACAACATGACAATCAACAGCAATTCTGCTTAAGATGGCACAATCATCAGGTTTGTCTTTTATTGTGACAGCAATTTTAATTAAACTGAATAAAAATATTTGCTCAGAAAGAACTCTTAAGAAAAAATCTGAAACTTTAAGTATTTAGAATTTTTGTGTTTCAGATTTTTAATCAGAATGATATCAAACTTAAATGTCAGTTAATTTTGACCAAGAAACGTTTCCCACACAAATTGTGCAGCGTATATATAGCGAATATGAAGTTGTACCTTGACTAAATTTGATATTACGTATCTATGCCGGAACGAAATAGGAGTCCAAAATGTCATCAAAGTCCCAAAATTTGTGAATTTTTTTTTTGTAATTTTCAGAGTGCTGTAACTCGGTCAATTTTCAATGTTATTGAACAAACCAAAAAACCAGTGCTTTTTGTGCTCTTCAAATTTAAGTTATAAGTTTCCACAAACGCTTCCTTTAAGTAATTTGTCTAAAGCTTTACTTCATCTTTTAGACCACCAAAGGAGGGAAGGCAAGATCCAGTTAGTCACTTGCCCGTTATATGCAGGTTTGATGGCTTCCTCAAAAAAATATGCCGCCAACTTATTCTTCCATTTCAGGACCTTTTGTTACATATCCTCGTCGGTTGCTATTTTTTTCAACCTTAATGAATTTTGAAGGAGGAAAGAAAAAAAGTACGAAGGCGCCAAGTCAAGGGAGTATTCGCGATGTTTCAAAATATCCCAACCGAATGAATCCAAAATTTCAGTCGGTGTTTTTTCCTCAGCGAGAAGGAACCTGATGACAGCGCGCACCTCGAACTTTGCGGGATTTCTTTTCAACATATTTCACAAACAACAAACGGACACTGCAAGGCGAGTTCTCATACTAAATAGGCTTGCGTGTGCTCGTTTTGTTCAGAAGAACTCCCACTACCACTCAGTGTTACAGTGTTGGAAAAAAATTCTCACAGTACGAAATGACCACCCGTACTCTAACCTTCTGAAAGTGTCCCGTTAATGAGCCGAAAATCCTTTGCACTAGACTACATTTTTTGTATGAGGCAGTTCTTAAAATAACCGGGAGGCGAGATATCTACCCTGAAAGTTATCCGAATGTGCGCAAATTTTTTTGAATTTTAACGTCGAACAATGTGCTTAAAAATTACGGAATAATTTTGAGCAAACTGTATTCTTGCTTTGAACCTTTAATTAACGTTTTCAAAACCCTCATCGATGAGTTGCTAAGGTAAATTTCTGTTCCAATTCATTTAAGATAAAAGTTTTAGAGCACAAAAGGTTAGACGCATTTTTTACATTATGAGTCACGCGACTACCCGTACTTTGTTTTGGTCCTTTATACTTCATGCTTCGAAATACAGGCAAATGTACTTTCTTGTAGATACTTCTCTTTAACTACCTTTGTACTTTCTCTTTCTAAGAAATAATTACTGATGTCACATATTTTCTGTACTTATCTATTTCAGTTCAGTTTGTACTTCTTTTGGCCTTAAAGTAGTTGGTCACGTTAGTCCTGAGTAACCGATCTCACTAATAAATATAAAAGAACCGCAATTGATTACCGACTAATAATGAATAAGATATTTGCTTTGAATAAAATATCAATCAGGACCTTTTACCCAATTCTTTTTTACACGGTTTTAAAATAACACGCCTCTTGTTAATTTAATAATTTATTTAATCTTATACCAATGTTCACGATCGTATTGACTTCCATACGTATGCGTTTTGCAAGCGTTTACTTGTGGCATGAGAACGCATTACTTACATGAGTTCCACTTTGATGAACTGTCAAATGACGCACATGTCATCATAAAAAAATTTACTATGAAGTATTATTATTGTCATTATTATTTTTATTACTTCATATGCTGAGTGCTAATTACATGTAATAAATTATCTCTAATTTGCTTACATTAATTCTTTTACCAACCAGAGACTATTTAATATTTTGTCTATTCAGTAGGAAGTAAAAACATGTTTTTTACCTTATATAGCCTTGTTTTTACGAAAAGCTTTTTTAAAAAAATCTAACACTTAGGGCATACATTTTTGATGTGTGGTGTGTTAGTTTCGAAAGAGGAGACATAAAGACGGGAATGAGGTTAAGGTATAGCTGAATCTATGCTCTGTGGAGCGACGTGTTTTTGTGAAAGTCATTTTTAATTAATCTGGCTCAAAAATGAGCAATAGTGGTCTGAAGAAAGTGTTGTGTGGTGCAAACTTAGATTAAAAATTCGAATAATCCTATAGAGGAGAAAGAAATATTAAAGAAGTAAAATATTGTATTATGTATGTTTGAACCGAAAATCGAACCCGTAGACTTATGCATTCGAAACCGAAGCCGCTGAAATGACAGTAAAAGTAGCGTTCTATAGTCAACTAATAGCTACGGTAAATTCCTCTCATAAGAAGGATGTACTTATGGTTATGGGGGACTTCAAGGCTTAAGTTTGAATCGACCACAATAACCTCTATGGGTCGACATGGCCTGGCCACTAGACATGAAAATGGTGAAATACTAACCCAGTTCTGCAATATGACGCAAATCTAATGATTAGAGAGATATTTTTCCAGCACAAGCATGGATTTCACCTAATCACCGAACAGAAAATCATATAGACCATTTCTGAATTAAGAGACCATGGAAAAATAGCCTTTCTGACGTGAGAAGCAGGAGGAGTAACGACATTGGCTCTATATGTACATAGTTACCGAAATGTAAAAAGCTTTCCCGGAGTTTACCGCTGAACTCATGTACGCAGTTCTTATTCAAATTTGGGAAGAAGAACGAATACCTGAAGACTGGCTCACATGAAACTTAGTGAACATGTCAAAAAAAAGTGGGCTTATGATTATGCCAGAACTATAGGGACATCAGGACACTGTCAGTTTCATCCAAGGTCATAGCGGAAACTCTCCTCACCAGAGTTAGTGGGAAAATAGAACCACTTATCCGAAAACAACAGGCTGGCTTTCATCCGAACAGGTCGTGTATTGATCAAATTAATACCCATCGCATTATCGTGTAGCAGATAAATGAGCGGGAGGCTAAATTTCATCGACTACAAGATTGTTAACCTCATCAGGGCTCAATACGAAGGCATCACATGTAGAGTATTACATAACGGGAAACTTTCTGACCCTTTTGATTCCTTATCAGGTATTTCTGATAGTACTTGGTGATGTTCTTAGCAGAGCCCTAGACTCGATGCATTCATGACATTCAATTGACTTTCAGCGAGCAACTGGAAGACTTCGCTTATGTTGATTACATATGCCTCCTTGCCACCAAGCAGTCCAGTCAGACATGCGAGAAAAACTCACTGCAGTCAGATCTTTTTGGGAAGAAGTAGATCTGAAAATCAACATACCTATGTAAGTAACAAATAGCATATCTACTCGCCCAACTGGTACCAACAATAACTTCGCGATAGGCGAATCCAGTATAGAAAAAGAGGATCAATTTAGTTACTTAAGCAGCGTAATTACACCAAACGGTGGTACCATTAAAGATGTCCATGCTAGAATAAACAAAACTCAAAATTTTTGAGCCAAACGTGAAGCAGGAAAATGTTGGAAAGAATTGAAGGCACTCGTGCAAGTTGGAAGAATTTTGTGAATGATCAACGCTCCGTGAGGAGACAAGAAGAAGAAGATCTATGGATCTTAAACGAAATACACTACCACTGCGTCACAATACTAGCAACAAAAATTAAATTGCATTACAATATCGATAAACGTATTATAAAAAATTCCAAAAAAAAATGTTTAATTAGCAAAATATTACTTAACCTAAATTTATGAAAATAATTTTTTAACAGGTTTAATGCAAATGATGACAAATTAATCTGTATCTATTTATTTATTGACAGCTTTTTGATGCCACGTTCTTAAGAATCTAATCCTGTAGAAAGCTCAAAAGTCATTTCTGTAAAAAAATTTCATATTTAATTGCGCAAAAAGAAACTGTAAGAAAAATTTTTTGTGAGAACCTCTTAAAAATGAAATTTATGGCTGAAATTTACACAGAAAAAAAATCGTTTGTATAAAATGTAGCGCTCTCACGAGATATATAATATCGAAAGCTGGCCATCAGCATTTTAGTTGGACACTAATTGGCCTCTCATTAAAATGTGTTATGGCTCAAATTTAGCGTTAATGAACTAGCAAGCTTTCTTCAACTGATTTTTGATCGCCCACGCTCCTGATTTGATCTCTGCCCCTAGAAATATCCAACGACATCTTTCCAGTTTCTCATTGTGAAAACTACGAGTACAATAGGCCCGAAATCTTTCATCTCAAATGTTTAGATAGGGTGATGACAGTTTTGAAGACAAAAACAAATGGGTTTTTTTTCTTGTTTCATTACTTAATTTATTATATTCAACATTTCACATTTCCATTATTACGTATAATTTTCTTAAAGTTTTTGTAGCATAACGCTACAACTAAAAGAAAGAACGAAAAAAATCAACTTGTTAGTCAGTCTACCCGTACAGATTTTTCCGAAAATAAACATGAGAATTCTCCATTTGCGCAGATTACGCAGCTTGACTGGGCCTCACTGGACAGCGCTCAATTTAAAATGTCATTTGCTATAAAAATACGAATATACGAACACGAGAATTGAAATAAAAATGAAATTTGCTGCTGGTGACATTTTATTTTTAAACATCGATGTATCTCGTCCAAAATGAAAATTAACAAAAATTTCGTGCATTAGATACAAATAACAAAAACTAAAAAAACAACAACTGTCAGTAGTTGAAAAAAATAGAAAGAAACAAAAACTAAAAACCACAAAATTTTAAGGCGAGACAAATCCAAAGTATTTGCAATGCCTTTTTCCTATGAAAATGTCAGTCTATTTGGCTGTCTGTCTGTTTGTCTATTTGTCCGTTTTATGCCAGTTTTGTCCAAATGCTTCCGGGCATGTGCAATTTTGTAAATATTGTTATTTTTACTTATACATTTGTTTGAAAAGAAATTCCTTTTAATGATTTTGTCTGAACACTTTTTAAACCATATAGTATCTCGAATATTATGGTCTAAAAATGGTCTAAAAATCTCGCACAATTCAAAGTCAGGTTAAATTTCAATATTTATTTTAAACCTTCCATAGTAGTCGTTATAAGCTCAGTTGGGCTGCAGCTGTAAATAATATAGTTAAAGCTGGAATTTTTAAATTTAAAATATTCTTTATTTGTATAAACTCTGCGGAAAAATGGAATTTGCCACAGAATTATTAGTGTAGGATTAGAATAAAAATAGAAGAGCTGCTGTAGGCAAAGCTGTAAATGTTGCCACTTAGTAATATTACAACAAATCCTGTGCCACACAGTAGCATTAGCTTTCTTTGCAAAGCTCAGGGATAAATATAGATAGGAATAAATATAATTCATAAAATATGTATGGGACTTTCCAGGTCAACCGGGACAGAGTCTGCCCAAAAATGAGCGCTGCGGAAAAACGTTGTGCAAATAAAAATTCGCAACCGATCGGGTCATATCTGGGCTCAAATTGTAACTGATGGACGCCTCTAAAAATCTGGTTGAGTTTCCGCCATCTTGGATTTTTAAAATCTGACTCAGATTCGTATTCAGCGACCCCAAAAACCCCCGTATCCCAAATTTAGTGCAAATCGCTGCCATGGTTAAAATAAAAAATGTAATATTACACCCCCAATTTTTTTCTCTGTGAGACTATTTACATCAAAAACTGCATTCCAATTAACCCAAAACGATTCCAGCATTTATTTCTGTAAGTACTACATACTTATGCCGAAAATTTACACAAAGTTTCATCGAAAGGACAAATGTCTGCAATCGCTATCGGTTCTCATGTGTTTAATGTCAATGGTTCAACCATGTTCCAAAATCCAATGTTTTTTTTTTCAAATTTTAATTGTAACCTCTACTTGATTTAGTTAATAAATTTTGTCAATTTTTCTTTTTCTGTCTGTCTTCTCTGGTTTTTGAGATAAATGAGCTCAAATGGGTCAAAAATGTTTTTAAAATCCAATTTAAATTTCTGTTTTTATGCACTCAAAAATGTTCCAAAAAACATTTGTGTTCTTCGTACAAATGCCCGAAAATGGTCAAAATCGGTAGTTTTGACCCGTTTTAACCCATTTATTTCAAAAACCAGAGAAGATAAAAAAATGAATACAATATGCGAATACAGCGTCAAAGTTAACATACATATGTAGGAAATAATAAAAAAATAAAAGAAAATTTCAAAAGTATGAGTTTCATACAAATTTTATTTTAAGTGCAAATTTAAGAGTTGAGTGGGGGCGATTTTTAAAAAGGTGCACTTTTGTTAAACCTACTTTGATGAACAAAACCGTGATGGTAAAAATTACCGTCACTTTTCATTATCTTAAAATCTGTTGAGGACCACCGTGTTAGGGAAACATGCTATTTTCTCAGTGTATTTAATAAAAATTATTTCTTACATAGATTTCAAACCTGGAAAAGTTTTCGATATCTTTCTTTGAAATAATGGTTTCATAAATAAAAATTACCTATCGATGTATTATAAAACACCTCAAATACCTTGCAAAACTGTGATTTTTGCCCCTTAGGTTAGAATATCTTGAAAACCAGACTTATGTGGGAGGAGCGGTAAGACTATGGTCATTTACAGAATCAGTGAGCCAAAAATACCCAACGAAACATTATCTGAACCTTGTGCCAAAACATTTTAATTTTCTGTAGACAAGTGTAATGTATGAAATAGCGCTAAAAGCGAACGAACGGATGCCTTAAATCTCTAAATTATACGAAGTAGCGAAATTTCGAAAAAGTATTGGGTTGTTTGGAAGCAATCTCTTTTTTTGATGAAAATTAAAGACGATTTTCTAATGACTAGTTTATAAATATTTTATTGAATTATATATTCTTCATTTGGTCTCATAACTTTTGCCATTTGTCAAAAACGGCTCAGTAGCTAAAGAACTATCACTTAGCAATTTAAAAAAATGTATTTTTCCTACAGCGCTCCGTATGAAACTTTAAAATAATAGTGATACAAACAGATTACCATATCATCTGCATAAAATGGCTTAGGGTTTTAAGATGAGTCTTTATTTTTCTTAAAGCTTTAACCATGTACCATTTAATATATTAGTTTGTATATTCGTTATAATCAAATATCTCCTTATCATCTCATTATGTCCGAAAAATTTCAATTTATTGCCACCCTTTTCATGTTATGTGTTTTCTTTAATCTAGACAAGTCTGCTCAGCACATTACCGATACTGCTGGATCAGTCACATCTTACTGATGTAACACTTTCAGCAGAAGGACGCACACTGCGTGCACATCGTGTGGTACTAAGCGCCTGTAGCACATTTTTTCTAGAACTTTTTCGTGCGCTTGATACAACCAACCATCCTGTTATTATAATACCAGGAGCATCATTTGCGGCAATAGTGGCATTACTGACATTCATGTATTCTGGTGAAGTAAATGTCTTTGAGGAGCAAATACCGACGCTATTAAACTTAGCCGAAACATTGGGCATAAAAGGCTTGGCAGATGTACAAAATAATGTAAGTACTTAATTATGAAAAGCTTCAACTGTTTCTTTTAATTGCCAACCAAATATTCAAGTTTTTATCTTAAATATTGAAATCCTTAAAGTTACAGAAATCCGCAAAAAGACAAACAGACTACGCTGAACAACTGCGTAAGACCGAGGTGGATACACCGCCAACACCAACTACCCCACCGGATTTTGTATCTCAACCACAACATGATGGCGCCTCTACGTTGTTACCGCCACTGCAACCAAATGCTGCTGCTGTACCCACGCTGACAACACCAATGCCTTGTAATAAAATTCCAACGCCACTGGAGAGTCTCTTTATCAAATCACTACAATTTTATCCAAATTTATTACCACAACCATTAAATTTTTCACAATCAGCGCTAAATAAAACATCCGAGTTGATCGCAAAATATCAGCAACATTGTAATCTGTACCAGAGCGCTTTGGGCAACATAACAGGTAAAGAGTTTTTGCTATCGCCGAATCAAATGCAGACAGAAGAGGCAGTAGCGCCAAGCAATGAAGAGACTTACAATGCCAAACGATTGTGCACAGCCGAGAAAAAACAACAACAGCAGCAGCAACAGCAACAGCCTCAACAGCAGCAGCAACATCAGCAACAAAAAGACATTAAACGTATTGACAAAATCGTAGAAAATCTACGCTGTAGCAATAAAACTCAGTGTGGTGAATCCACATTGATAGCTACACAGCAGCAACAACAACAACAACAACAACAACAGCAACAGCATTATCAACAACAGCAATTGCAACTAAAGACTTCAATTGCTAATTTTGCTCAAAGCATGTCACCAAACCTAACTGCAAAGCCACCAATGTTTGCATCAGCAGCATCACAACTGCAGCAGCAGCAGCAATCACCAACTCAGCATAGTTTTATGTCACCAGAGGAACAAATGAAATTTCAACAGCAACTTGAACATTTTGCTAGTTGCAGTCGTGATGTTGCAGTAGCAAATCGTAATACCTCCGACAGTAGCTGCATTAAGCCCGAATCAACTTTGCTTATCATGCCAGAGAAGCTACCAACTCCGACGCCTTCCAGCCCACAGGCAAAGACTCCGTCCAATTCGAAGTTGTATGCAACCTGTTTCATTTGCCATAAGCAATTAAGTAATCAGTATAACTTACGGGTTCATTTGGAAACGCATCAGAATGTAAGGTAAGCGTAAATATTTGAAACTAAATATCGATATTAGTGAGCCTAATTGTCATGGGTTGATGAGAGGTTAAAGAGCGCTGAAAAGACTTTAGTATTTAAAGTATTAAATTATTAGCTGCCCGTCCCAATTTCGGACATGTGGTGATAGTCGAATTAAAAGCAGATTTCAAACCAATTTTTTCACCAATGCTTCTCTGTATCACCAAAAGTTTCCAGGCCAAGTTTGTTACCTTTGCTTGAATAGTTTTTTATCATAAGGTTTCAAAATTATTTCTTGTGTGCGAGGTGCCATGCCCACTTAATATTGCCAAGTACGTATGTATGTATATTGACTAGTTATGTTTTGAGCTGGGAAATGAATTTTGTCCAAGGTCACACTATGTGCCCCTGTTTCAGCAACTGTGCCATTGTATTCAGACAATCATAAACTCACTGAAA
Organism: Meiosimyza platycephala; assembly: GCA_963662105.1. Classification (NCBI taxonomy): domain Eukaryota; kingdom Metazoa; phylum Arthropoda; class Insecta; order Diptera; family Lauxaniidae; genus Meiosimyza; species Meiosimyza platycephala. Next base: position 98,324,580 of record OY759208.1, on the reverse strand, counting down.
GAAGAAATGTTAAAAAGGCTAACACTAGATGGACTGGAATGAGATTCTAGGAGTTCTCTAGAACTGATCCTCGCACTAGATATATTTTCTTGTCAGTTGTTGCAGTCATAACTGGTCACTACCTCATCGGCAGACTTGCGAAGAAATTCAGTGTTCGGTTTTCTGAAGTTGAAGGAATGTGGAGGAGGAGGAAAACATTAAAAATTTTCTTTGCTCATGTCCAGCACTTGCTAGAAAACTACTCAAGCACTTGGTTGGTTTTTTATTTGATGACCTGGATGACCTTAGACATTAAAGGTGCGCACGAGTGGACTTGAAATGACCATGAAGCCGCTCGCCATGAGTGCGACTCCATCGAGCTCTTGTGCACGAAAATCAAAAATCTAATCAAAGCAAATCGAAATACCAAGCAAGAGTGAGTGAGTGCTGCACTTGGAAATAAAGTGTTCTACGAGATCAAGCACTCGTAGCTTATTGCATTCGGCATCGAGTGACTTGTTGTTTCTTAGTTCGCTTGCTATGCCGTGTTGCTTTGTGCGATGAATTTGAACAATAACATCAATTTAAATGACGAGTGCCGCTAAGGGACGAATGTAAAACAAATCACAACATATAATCAATTTTAAGAAACCCTATCGTCACCCTTTTGGCGACGCATACAGTTGACTTCCTGCATACATTACTTTTTCTCATGTTCGGTATTGTAAATGTTTTGTTCGGCTTGAACAACGTTGATGGCGAAGTATAGTCAAAGTACAAACGAAGTCAAGCCATGTCGTGTGATTGCTCTTTTTTGTGCTAGTCTATTACTGATTCGCAGAATATCAGTACCAATCACTGTACCAATTGAGAGCAAGTACAATAATCTGTTTACCCAGCACGTGCACTCGTACGCAGATCTCTATTAGTCATGTTGGTATAGTCAGCTATCTCGCGGGCTATAACACAAGTTATATTTCTAATATTTATCCAACTATCCGTTAACTACTTTCTCCATTGTCCTAAAGCAAAGCTCAGCAAAAGATTATGGCCACAACGTTTGATCGCAATACTTGGCAGCATTGCTTAAGCACAGTTGTTTTTACATAACATTGTTGCTTAGCTGTGTTGCATAAGAATTTTATGCGGCATTATTGCTCAAAAAAGTTGCTAAATATTATTGCTAAGTGTTTTACTTTTTTGTATTAATTGTTACTAAGCATTATCGTTATTTATCTTTCACAGATATGCCTGCAATGTTTGCTCTCATGTATCACGCAGCAAAGATGCACTACGCAAACATGTCTCCTATCGTCATCCAGGTGCTCCTAGTCCCTGTGAGTCAGAGGCGCGTCGGAAACGTGCCAAAACTCTCAGCATAGCTACGTCAGTTGCAACATCAACATTAATTGGTATATCCCCACCATCGCCAACATCGGCACCAACAACTCCATTTCAATTAAATAATTTGGGTGCACCAGGAAATGTTGGCAATTTAAGTGACACGACGGAAACAACAGCGCCATCAACAACAGCTGCAATGAATTCTGCAGCTTACATGTTTTTACCAAATCAATTTCATCTGGCAGCTGCTGCTGCAGCAGCAGTAAGAGCAAACTCGCCAGCACAATCACAGCAGCAGCAGCAAATCAAAGCTTCAACAATTGCTAGCAACATATTGCCAGTAACAACACCAGCAATATCATCTATAGCAACGACACCAACAATGACTTTTACTACATGCGCTATAACGGCAACCACAGCAGCTGCAACATCAACAGCAAACACAGTAACTAATTTTGTACCGGCAGATAATGTAATAGCTACGGCACCAACAATAAAACCGGAGCCAAGGCTACCAATAACAGTTGACAATGATTTAAATACGGCTGCTTCTGACATCAATTTGGATAGCGAACAAAATTCTGCGGAGTCTCCAAATACACATAATCCGATTGTTGCGGTTACTGCAGCATTTGGCAATTCAGGCGGTGCCATGTCGACACCGTAGCTTTAAGGTTCATATTTAAAATGATTTTAAGACCCTAAATCTATTTTATGATATTGTTGAAGGTTGGTATTTAAGTGATCGGTGGTTTATTTAACTTTGAGTGGCATTTTGAGTGGTACGCAACACTTATTAAATTTTGCACCGCTCGTAGTACAAAACGGTTTTTATCGTTCTAAATTGGCTTAATTTTTTCGTCACTCAAGTTATCACTATTCTACGAATACAGCCCTACCAAAAACGATCTTACCAGACTATTTGATGAAACTTCTTTATATAGACTTTGATATGCTGATATCGAATCTGAGTCAGAAATGCGTTCGGATAATCAGAATTTGACTTGACTTCACATGATTCGATTTATGTATTTCATTTCCTTTTTTAATTTTGTGGTTCAGTTGCAAGGCATCATAAGAATTGTAGAAGATAATTTTTTTGGTGAGACTTAAGATGCGGGACTACAAAGTTTTTTCAACTGATTCTAATAGATACAATATTATGAGTTATGCAGAAAATTTTTAGTATAAATTTTCGATATATCGCTTGGCTTACTAGATATTTTTTGTTTCAAGGTTGTGGGTATATTTTAATTAGAGCCTATTTATGTAAAATCCGATGGGTCAAGTAAGATATGTGAAGTAAAATTTTTTGATATCTCATTGGTTTTCAAGACACTCTATCAAGAACAAAGCCTTTCAGCTGCTTTTAAACGAATAAAAGTTACACATTCTTTATCTGGAAAAACAAATCAGATATCAAGAAATGTATTTAATATGCATTGCTTGACTCATCGAGTTCTTCTAGAGTCAACAGTTTGAACACTAAAATCTTATAAATTTTGATTTACTCGAATTCGTTAAGTTCGAATCTTTCTAAAACTTTTCGATTGCCCACTTTTGAGTCTTTATGTGTCACTGACGTCCTCATAGTCCATCCCCATTTCTGATTCCGAATTTGGTTTTAGTTGTCAAAGTCTTTATAAGTAGGTAGACTACTCCATCAAATATTCTGGTGGCCATTATTTTGATGAGCTGTGTAGTTTTTCGGTAATTAATTTATTTTAACACCAGTCAATAAATTTTTCCACCGTTCACTTGGATATTTGCCATATTTTGAGTTTATATGTTTTTTTGTTTTGGTCCTATCGTTAGTCCCGGCTGTGATACTTTGAGTCTTTACCACTATTGAAATTTTTATAATTATTGTACCTATTTATTCATTATTTATTTTGTTTTTCATAAGTAAAAGACCTTTTTATAGTTTATATACTAGGGAACCTTATTAGTTTATGTCGTGCTGATGAAATACCAATTTCCCAGCATAATTTTTCAATTGACTCTTCTCAAATAATAAATATTTAGAGTACATGTGAATAATTTTATAAGTCTTATACTTAACATATAACCACGTAGTTTCTCAGAGAAAGTATTAAATTTGATACGTTTTGGCAAAAAAAAAACGAGCAGAAGAAGTCTTACATCGATACCTTTCACTCCGCGTTCGCAGTGAGCATTCAAAGTTTGTCAAATTTCATGGGGAGTATCGATACAAGATTTTTCTGCTAATTTTGTTGCGAGCAGGATTACTAATTTTTTTTTTTTTTTTTTAAACCTGGAAACGAGCTAAGATCACCATTTTTTTTTTAGAAACACCCATGTTAACTGGATTCAGAAATGCAACCTAATATTTATTTCTCTTTGAGTTCTATCATTTGGCATACATATCGAGCTATAATATACTACAGTTTCAATTAAAACAACTAAATTGACTGAAATTCGGCCATTTTCGGGCATCGGGACAGGCTTTGGCAAGGCAATCCTAGTTGGTTAGTTTCACCAAAATGCATTACCATCATTCCCGTAAACCTTATCCTGTAATCTTATACAATCGACTTTTCTCTCCGACTAAGACTAAAGTTTTTTATTTTATTTTGGTTTTGTTAAGCATATTGTTCTATTTTAGGCATCTCATCTCATCAGTACTGAGAAGTTTCTTAAAAAAATTTAATCTAAATGAAAGCTACCCACCGACGAATATCTTTTTTTATAGTACACTATGACAATAATTTAATAGAAGCTATATACATAAATACTTAAATAAAAAAAAAAATAATAATTTTTAATTTGCAAAGAATTGAGGCTTAATTTTCCATTTATGCATAACCCTTAAGTCTTAAAAAATAATTAGGGAATCCACAAAGTGTCCTAAATTGTAAATCCTATTAAAGAAAAACAAAACGACTTCCTCGGCAAAAATTTATTGTTAACAAAAATTTTTAGTTACTCTCTCAATACGATTCTATTTTCATATGGAAAACAGCAACTTAATTTTTAAACTATGAATTGTAAAATATTTTGACATGCAACGACTTACTACATACTTATACAGTGCAGTCGTGGTAACGTGAACTAATTAAAACCAAGGTTGTTCACGGTAGTGAAATTGTTCACGTTAGCGAATATGAAAATTAAAACCAAAATTTCTACAGCGCAGTCGCTGTAACCTATTTTGTAACAAATTTTTATTTTTCATATCATTTGTAGCAACCAAAACTTTAAAAGAAACAAAAAACTTCTGCACAAACTATTTTCGATAAGGGGCCACAAAAATCAAAAAGTATCATGCCGGGTGCCAAAGTTACGTAGTAAACGTGAAATTATACTCTTTCACCATTGCCATTGCGGGCCATAGTTTGTGCATCCCTGCCTAAAAGTCACAAGATTATGTTGCGCAAATTACCGGAAATTCGCTAAAATACTTCATTTTATTATTTTAGTCGCGTTTGCGGTAATAATAAATAAAGCAAGATATTACTAACTCGCAACGCAACGCGTTGATCGAAGCTCCCCCCAACCCCCCAAATGCATTACGTAATACTTGAACGCCCCCTAATAAAAAAAAATAAATAAATATACATTTTGCGTATTCTATGGTTAAGTAATGTCTTGCTACAAGGTAGTCAATGCAAAATTTATTTCGTTCACGTTACCGCGTTGTTCACGTTAGACGGTGGTCACGTTGCCGCGACTGCACTGTATTATGAAACTTTGTGAATTCCCTTAATGTATTTAAAAAAATATGTTCTATACACCATTTGAGCTTTATGTATTACAAACTTATTCATTTTATATTTTGTTTTTATACTCTCTTATATTTGTTAGACCAAATAATCCAGTCATCTAAGTCATTAAATAGGCAAACTTAAGAAATTCTGTTCTGAAGCAATTTTTAATTTGAAATCATTTGCATTTTCTTAAAACAAATATTCATTTTATGTAGATAAAAAAACATGCAATTATTAGTCAAACGAAAGCAAGGTTAGAGATATGTAAGCATTATAGATTCTAAGCCGGATCACTTCGAAATTCATTCGAGATATAGTACTATTCTGCCTTAGTTAATACTCTAAAAATAATTTATCTGGTATAATTGGTTTCAGAGATACCAGGCTTTAAATGTTAGAAAAAAAAGGAATGATGTATTTTAAAATAAAGGTATTTTAAATAGATATGCAAATGATTTGGAGTTAATGCTTGCTTCCGAACAGGATTCCGGAACTTCTTATTTGTTGATTGTACTATATACTAAAAGCAAATTAAGTTTTGCTTCATTTTCTAGACAAAATTTTAAATAATCAATTTTAACACTTAAGCACATATAAAAATATTATATTTTACTATAATGTAAATAAATTTAGGTACACATTTTTACACTGTTAGTTAGAGAATACATACATGTAACACAACGACACACAAAAAAAGACAAATTTTATTTATCTGTAGCACTTAAAAAGTTTTAATAAAATTAAAAAAAAAAAATACTTTTAAAGCACAAAATAAATGTTGTTTCTTTTGTCCTATGTACATTCAAATCTGATACTTGTAGGTACTTTTTACTATCGTGAAATCGCTGAATGCATGTTTAACCATACGAGTAAGAGGTAAAATCAAATAGAAAAGGCTGACTCAAGGGCCAGGAAGAACTTTGTTAAATTGAGTAAACTTGTTCTATTTGTCCTTCATATCATAGCAGCAGAATTCGTAAATTTTTATTCATAGGTAAAAACCAGAGCCATACCCACAAAAAAAAAAGAATTGAGTTTGGGTTAAGAAAAATTGATTAGTATGCAACACTGTGAATGAAAATTAATAAAAAATATGGTGAATGAAAGCGCTCGCGGTGTGGTGTCTGAACTTGTTAATAATTCGAAGATGCTTCGAAAACTGTGTGTCTCGAAAAACGTAAACTGAGGACATTTGTGAGCCTCGAAAATAATTCGTGTGGAGGAAAGTTAACGCAAGCCTCGAAAACTTTCGAATAAATTTGATGAGAAAGCAACCTCGAGAAGTGAATCAGTGTTGCTGTGTGTCGAAATAATTTGCTACCAATTTGAAATTTCTTTAGAAATTTCCACATAAATTTGACATAAAAATTTTTAAATATATTAAAAGCACGATTCTCGGAATTTTAGGTTATTTTTCCATATGTGGTTTGTTATTTATTAACTTAATTCTACCTATTTTGATACATTTCTTCTTTTCGGTCTGATACATTTTTTTTTTATGGCTGCAGCAACAATGATGAAACACTATCAAATTGCCATTCCTCATTCGTTTGCATGGATAGGGGTCCCGGAAGCCAACTCGAAAACTTTCGAGCTTCACATGTTTTTCGAGTTTTCGCGTTTAAAGCAATACCCTAATTATGTTAAATATCAATAGTGTCGAAAAGTTAAAAAATATTGTACGAAAAATTCGAATATAGTCGAAATATGTTGAAAAACACGAGAAATGTTGAAAAACACATGAAGTGTTGAATACGCCTAATAATGCTGGAAAAGTTGAAAAACTTTCAAAAAGACGGAAAAAAAGTTGAAACCGTAGAAAAATATTGGAACACTAACGGACAGGGTTACCAAGTCAAAATCAAGGAATTAACAGCCTTCCCCAAATAAAATAATTTTGTCCTGAAAAAATTGATGACCTGAAATTATTGTTGAAAATTGTTGATTTTTTAGGTAGTCAATATTAAAATTTCATTTCATATAAAAAACTGGATTGCCTTTTTTTTAGTCACCAAATTTTAAAAAAAATTTACATGTAACAAAAAACTCCAATTAACGGTTTTTCCGAAATTTTTCACCTCAATTGTTAAAATCTATTCACTAATAGCCGATACATTTTTTGCTTCTCCTGTATAAAACTAAGAAGTGTGGTTACAGCTTTTTGGATGTTAGGTGACATTCTTTACATATGCATGGAGTCTTAATTTGATATTAAATACATATGTCTACATATCGGGCATTTCACGTGAAGCAGACAGGGGAAATGAGGTTCAAGTTTCCAATTTCAGATATATTTGAATATGTTGTACCTGCATGTCCTCGACACAGAAACAAAATATTTTTAGAATGGCAACACTGGTTTACAAAATATGGGTCTTTTAAAATGAAATCATTAGGTACATATGTACCACTATAAATGCCATTATTCAGTTTAAAAAAAGTTTGGTAAAATGAATTAACCACTTGATTTTATACTTCATTTATTAATTGAATTTTAAAAATAAATAAAAAATACACTAAAAGAAATGAAAAATATTTTTTTTATCGTTTTTGACAAAGTACGCCTAACAAAATTTTTTTTTAAGAGCATTAAAAAAATTCTTATATTAGGTTTATACTTCATGCTAAGTTTGATAATGGTACCGCCCAGCCGTTTTGGAGCTATATGCATTGAAATGCCGAAACCCGACGGGAACTCCGTTCTCGCGTCGAGTCAGTTAGCACGACTTACTATAATATTGCTATTTCTTTTATATTTTAGTAATATGTACTTATAAATTTTATAAGATATTTTATGGGGTTTCGGCATTACAATGCATATAGCTCCAAAACGGCTGGGCGGACCACTATCAAACTTGGCATGAAGTATAAACATAATATAAGCTTTAATTAATGCACTTAAAAAAATTAGTTGCAAATACATATGTACATATATTGGACATCTTCAAACTCATGTTCTACAATTCTTCGGGAAAGCTTACAGTTCCATAATTTACTCATTTTCGAGAATATCCTCATTCAAAAAATAAAAAAAACTTGTACGGATGAATTTTCTTTTTATTTATAGGCTTATCGCGATACATACTTTCTTATGTGTACAACATAAATATGGAAAAAAAATTTTTCACAATAAAAATTGAAATAAGAAAACAAATGCAATTTTCATAATTCTTTTACTCAAATTTCGAAAAATTTAATTTTTTTTAATTTGATCGAGGATATACTCAAAAAAGGGCAACTTATCGGATTTTACACGTTCCCGAAAAATTCTTGAACATGAAGTTATTTTGTACATGTCTAAATGTACATGTCCTCTTTCATTAGGGTTTACGTAAAATTATTTAATTTGTTGCTTTGTGTAAAAAACCGGAATAAGTTATTTTCTTTTGACCTAGATCAAACTTCACTAAAACGTGCATCTAATAATTTTTTTAAGGACTAATTCTTTCTTGTTAAAACTGTTACAAAATTAATGTTTTATATTTAAATGGTGTAGGACAATAAATACTATAAACTTTGAAATACATATTTTTTTTTGAATCTGCAATATTTTGTTATTGAATATGCTTATAATAACGTCTAAGGTATGTATCAATAGGAAAAATTCTAAATTTTAGTAATTTATATAACTTTTCCACAAACCGCAAAAAAAATAAGTTAGTCTGAGGAAAACTTAGGCTTTTGGCATTGAGAACAAGTAAAAACTCATGTGACGATATTTTCATACAAGTAACTAAAATAAGTTTTCGATGTCTTTACGTAAATAAATCGTTAATTCAAATTGTTACACAGAAACTAAATTTATTTCAAAAACCATTTTAGAAAAGTTTTATTAAAACGTCCATTTAAACAATATATTTGTTCTTTTAGGGTCACGTACTCCCAATTAAAAATAAACGGTTATAAATTGAAAAAAAAAGTATTAATGTTTGAAAAAGTGATAATATTTTGGCGCACCATCTTTCAATGGATCTTGGATACTTCTCTAATTTAGTTTGCTTCAAAATAATACTAATTTATATGAGCAAAATAATCGCTGTTTATTTGATAAATTGTTATAAATTATTGTTCTTAAGTATTTGATAAAGAAAACAAAAAACAAAGCTTTAATAATGGTAAGTATATGATATTTTTATCTTTAATTTTATAAACAAATAGGTTTATTCGCACAAGTTACATAATTGACGAAATATTTTAATAGTTTTTTGAGTCCAAAAATGCATTCAACAAAATGACTATATGAAAAAAACAATATCGAATTTAATAAGAATTAATAAATATAAATTGTACACATGTACAGAACATAAAAAATACATAATTTAAGTAAATTATAGAATACAGTTTTGGTTTCACTTTCTTCTTTTATGTTAAGATGTTACTTAACTTACAAAATGCAGCTAAAAACGTAAGAAAACAAACAAATATTAAATAGCGGTTTTAATTGTTTCTGGGCTTAAGAAAAATTTGTAGAAAAATATAAAATTTTTGCAGCTTGTTGGTTGGTTTAATTTTACTTGTAATAAATAAGCTTTTAGGCATATTAATGCTTTAAATAGTTTCCACTTCCCAAACTTTTGTATTACAATCTTGACCAGTTGAGATCACAGTGTTGTTATCCAACCACACCAAACGCGTTATTTGCGATTGTGGATGAGCATCTGTTAAGTTAAAAAAAAATTAAAATTTTGATTTAATTAAATATTGAATTAAAATTACTTTTAATAATGGTATGCTTTGATGGATTAGTCAGCGACCAAATAATAATCGTAGTATCTAATGAGCCACTAGCAACAAGCAATGAGTTCGGTGACCAAGCCACAGTATTAACACGTGCATTATGGAAGCCCCATTCTTTGTTGTGTGCAGGCTAAAATAAACAAAGAAAATTTAAATTTCACTTTTCATTTTGAAAATAATTTAATTACTACTAACCTTATATTCCTCAACTGAATAGACAACAACCTTACGATGTGCATCGCAAGCCACCAAGTACTTGTTATCTGGTGAGTAAGCGCAATCAGTTACAGCTCCCAAGTGATCCACCTCAGCCTTAAGTTCAAGTGCTGTATCCTTCAATGAATAAATACGCAACTTCTGATCATCACCGCCGACAGCCACTTCAAGTGTCTCAGCGTTAACTGCAATTGAGCTTGCTTCAAATTTAATAGGCAGAGAGAAGACTTTCTTATCGTCCTGCACTAGCGTCAACTCTTTTACACAAGCTAGTGCAATAATTTTCTCATTGCGACATATGGCTAAGCCACGTGGTTGACAATTTAACTTTACAACATAATCTGTATATTTGTTTCCTTCGATGCTTATCTGACGCAGGCTGTCGTCAATGCCACAGGTATAAAGATAATCACCCCAAGCAGCAATACCATTAATTTGGTTACCATGGCCGGTGCCAAGAATCTGATCATTTACACCACTACCTGAATTCCAATTGGTAACAACACCATCATGGCTTCCAGTGTAAATGGTGCTACGATCATCACTTAGTCCCAGTACAGTGATCGGTTTATTATGTCCCTTGATGATACGCAAAGGTTTGGTGGGATCATCCACATTCAAATAGCTAATATGACCAGACAATGAGACAGTAAGTAAGTGCTCGCCCTGCCATAAGCATGACACCTGTTGATCATCAACAGTGGTGCCCATGACAAATTCTGTTATTACTTCACGCGTTTCTACATTCCACAGACGGCAAGTTTTGTCACCAGAACAAGTTAGCAACTGTGTCCCATCGGGCTTCCATGCAACAGCATAAACACCACCCTTATGAGCAGGGCTACCAAATTCACCAACCAAATCAGAACTGGCACCATCATAAAGGAAGACTTTGCCATCAAAACCAGCTGAGGCAAAGTATTTGCCATCGGGCGAATAACGTACGGCTTGTACGAAACGAGAGTGTTCTTGTTTAGTCATTTTGAATTTGAATGGTGGACCCTCAAAGATGCCGATAGTGTTGTCTTCGCTGCCTAAAAGCGATAACAGCATTAATACGAGAAAATCAAATAAAAAAAATAAGTCTTCCAAGCAATAGTTACCAGTTACAATGCGGAACGGTCTAGCTGGACGAAAATCACACGAATTAATCGGCTTGGACTGTCCACTAATTTCACCAACAGAAGTACCCGTTTCAGTCATGAAAACATGACCAAACCGTTCACGTCCCTCACCAACAATAACTATACGCTGATTATCGGCTGACCACGCAATGTCTTTAATGGGCCCACCAATTGGCTGATATTCATTTTTTAAAATGTGTTCCTTATTGACTGTGTCCCAAATGCGAATTTTACCGGATTGATCTGATAAAAAGGAAAAGTGATAAGTGATTAAAATGTTTAGTAATTCTTACGAATTTTAATTGGAAAAAATAAAAAAAGCTCTAGGAAGAAAATCTTAAAATTCTGAACAAATTTGTGTCTGTCCGAAATCGGGTTGAACGACTTCAGACCATTTAACTTGTTTTGTTAAATATAAGTTTCACCCAATAGCATCGTTTTTTTGCATTGCCTTGAAACACTATATGTGTTTAGTTAAAGACTTTGCTTCTATAAGAGACGCCATACCCTTTAGTACAAACGCTGCACGTTGTCGACAGTATCACTCTGTTTTCTTGTACCTAGTTTTGTAACACTATTTTGGAAAATATCATTGTTCTATTCCGGTTAGCCTGAACGATTAATCAGTGAGGGAAAAGTAGGTTTCGGTTTTAAATTGATAATGTAAAATTGTGCATTTGATGACTATGTAGAAACTGTGCCTACTAAGGACTTGAATATCAAAAAATGTTTCATGAATTGCTGAATAAATCATTGAAACATCATGTGATGTAACATAACAAGAGCGTTCTAACCCAACCTTGTCACACTTCGTCACAGACTCGTGAACCCTACTACACACGTTAAGTAATATGTGCAAAGAATGCGACTCGCTCGAGCGCGTTTGTTGTATATTTCAGCTTGAGCTGCAGTCCGAGCTGCTCGAACATTTGAATGACTGAAAAGGCTCGACTGAAATATGTGTTTACGTTTAGCAGTGCAAAACTAGTTATTGTGCGAACGATTTCGCTTTGGAAATATTGACGTTTCGAATTGTATTTATTTTTTTAAGAAATTAACATATGAATGAACGTTTTAAATCAAAATTCCGCCATTGGGTCTTATTTTATTTTGAACCAAAAGTGCTGTTTTATAAAGTTTTTAAGATACATATGTATTTTTAATATAATACATAAATTTCGATCATTTTTATACATGTAATTTCGAAAACTAAGTAAGTGTTCAGCGCATTTAAGATCTAAAAGATGCAATGGTGCAATTTTAACGTATTCATTCGTATGTTTATTTGTCAAAAAAAAAAAACTACAAATTTTGAAGCTGTATATTTTGAAAGCTAAACAAGATACAGAATTTTGTTTTCCAATTATCTGAATTTTTAGCACAACCTTTGATATGAAACTTAAAATTTATTCATTTAGATTTTGAACGCACATTGTAGGAATTGAGTTAAGAAGGTTAGTGACAAAACGGTTTCGATATATTTTGAACAGAATTTGTTTGGTCTTCTTTTTTAAGTTCAAAACCGGTTCGCGGGAAAGTGAAGCAAACCAAAACCTGGTTTATTATTAATAAACATATTAAGAATAAAGTTTCATCAAAATCAACTCATTCTTCAAACTCATGGCAAAACAAAATAAACAAGTTCTATCCTCATAAATATATTTCTAGGTATTCAAGTAGATGGATGGATTGGCTTTTGGTTGATCAGAGTAAAGTTTCTGACTGCTTTCCACCTGGGGATTGCCAGAGCGATCTCTGAGCCAACCATTAGCAAGTTGACACACAGCCTCCCCGCTGGCTCCATCTGGGTAGCTATCTCTGCATCCGCTGAGATAGTGAGCGAATGTGTGCAGCGCGTCCTCCCTGGAAGTAAAATGGGTTGTGCGCAGGGTTTGGTACCCGCCACGTAAAAAAAAGAATCCAATGAAAACTAAAAAAGCCTCGGATAAAGAACCCCTCAATGTTGACGACCACTGCAAACGAAAAAAGGACTATGATTTAAGGATATGCACCTGGAATATCCGGACCCTCAATAGGGAAGGTGCCTCTATCGAATTGGCGGATGCCCTCAAAAAAATTAAGGCTGATATCACCGCCATCCAGGAAATAAGATGGATAGGACAAGGTTGCTCTAACCAAACAAGTTGCGATATCTACTACAGCTGCCATGCGGAGAGGCGTGAATTAGGATGCGGATTCGTTGTAAGCAAGAGACTTCGCCACCATATCTCCAGGTTTACACCTGTGAACGAAAGGTTGGCTACGATCCGCGTCAAAGCTCGATTCTTTAACATCAGCTTGATTTGCGCGCACGCCCCGACGGAGGAAAAGGACGATGTTGTCAAAGATGCCTTCTACGCGAGACTCGAGGAAGTATATGACCGCTGCCCGGCCCACGATGTTAAGATTGTACTCGGGGATTTCAACGGAAAGGTCGGAAGAGAAGGTATATTTGGCCCCACTGTCGGTCAGTTCAGCCTCCATGAGATCACCTCAAACAACGGTCTACGGCTGATTGACTTCGCCGCGGCGCGAAACATGGTAGTAAGTAGCACCAGATTTCAACACCTCGACATCCACAAGGCCACTTGGCTGTCCCCTGATCAGAAAACACAAAACCAAATCGATCATGTTGTGATCGACGGAAGGCATGCTTCCAGCGTGCTAGACGTTCGTACGTTCCGTGGAGTCAATATTGACTCCGATCACTATCTTGTTGCAGTCAAGATACGCATGCGGCTGTGCAATGCAAAGGATGTACGCTCTGGTATGCAACGAAAGCTGGACGTCGCTAAACTGCAATCACATCGGACGGCCGAAGCCTATTCCGCTCACCTCTCAGAACTGCTCCTTCAACCTGACTCTCTACCCGATGATGCCGGTGGACTTTGGGCGCATATTTCCCGCTCCATGCGCTCTGCCGCTGAGGAAGTAATTGGTTTCCGACGCCCACCTCCGCGAAATCAATGGTATGACCAGGAGTGTCGCGAAGCTACTGCAGTGAAAAACGCCGCATACAAAAGAACACTGCAGTCAGCCGCAACGCGAGCCGTACGCGAAAACTACCGGGAAAAGAGAAAGGTAGAGAGGCGCCTTTTCAGACGCAAGAAACGAGAGCAGGAAAGGCGTGAGCGTGAGAAACTCGAAGTGCTACGAGGCAGGAATGATGCTCGAAAATTTTACCAACAAGTCAAGCGTCTGACCCAAGGTTTCAAGCCCGGAGCATCTACCTGTAAAGATGAACACGGAAATCTGGTTACGGATACGCAAGGTACACTGAGATTATGGAGGGAACACTTTTCCAAGCTGCTTGCTGGCGATGACTCCACCAATCCCGCCTTTGGAGAAACTAACCCGATGCCACCAATCAACGACGATGGTGTGGACGTACCACCACCTAGCCATGACGCGGTACGAGTTGCGATACAGCGACTTAAGAACAACAAAGCGGCCGGTGCTGACGGCCTGCCTGCTGAATTGTTCAAGACCGGTGGCGATGAGCTGATAGGGTGCATGCATCAACTCATCTGCAAAATATGGCTAGCAGAAAGCATACCCGACGATTGGAATCTCAGTGTCCTTTGTCCTATACTGAAGAAAGGTGACCCTACAATTTGCGCAAACTACCGGGGAATCAGTCTTCTTGCCATCTCATACAAGGTCCTGTCGACCGTACTGTGTGAAAGACTTAAGCCGTTCGCCAACACACTGATTGGGCCTTATCAGTGCGGCTTTAGACCTGGTAAGTCCACCATAGACCAGATCTTCACACTACGTCAAATCCTGGAAAAAACCCACGAAAAACAGATCGATACCCATCATCTTTTTATCGATTTTAAGGCTGCTTTCGATAGCCCGATACGGGATTGCCTATATGCCACCATGTCTGAGTTCGGTATACCTGCGAAGCTAGTGCGGCTTTGCAGAATGACGTTGAGCAACACATCCAGCTCCGTCAGGGTAGGAACGGACCTCTCCGAACCATTTGATACCGAACGAGGTTTCAGACAAGGCGATCCACTATCCTGCAACCTCTTCAACTTTTTGATAGAAGGGGTGTTGCGAAAAGCCAGTGTTCATCGTAATGGCACTATTTTCTACAAAAGTGTCCAGCTCCTTGCATATGCCGATGATATTGATATCATTGGACGTTGTAAGCGAGATGTTACTGCTGCATTTTCTGCTATCGAAAAAGAATCAGCGAAGGTGGGTTTGACGGTGAACGAGGGCAAAACAAAGTATATGCTGTCCACAAGCAGGGAGACGCGGCGCATTGGATCCAACATTGCTGCGAACAGCTATACTTTCGAAGTTGTCAAGGAATTCACCTATCTTGGCACCGCCGTGAATACTCAAAACGATATCAGCTTGGAGATAAAGCGAAGACTCACTCTTGCTAATAGGTGTTACTACGGTCTCAGTAAGCAATTGAGTAGTAGAGACCTCTCTCGCCCGACAAAACTGACACTCTACAAGACGCTCATCTTACCCGTGCTACTCTACGGTGCAGAAGCATGGGTTGTGTCGCAGACCGATGCAGCCACACTTGGGGTGTTTGAGAGAAAAATTCTTCGCAAAATCTTCGGTCCTGTTCGCGTCGGCGACGACTACCGTATTCGAATGAACCATGAACTGTACGAGCTCTACAATGACATCGACATAGTCAAGCGCATCACTATCCTACGTCTGCGCTGGCTGGGACATGTTGTGCGTATGGACGAAGAAGCTCCGGCGAAAAAGGTGTTTGATGCGGAAGCCGCTGGGCGACGACGGAGAGGAAGACCATGCCTCCGATGGAAAGACCAAGCCGAAGAAACCCTATCCACGCTTGGTGTGCCTGATTGGAGAAGGCGCGCGCGAAGCAGAGGCGCCTGGAGAGAGCTTTTGAGGTCGGCCGTAACCCGGTAACGGGTTGTTATGGCCACCCAAGTAAGTAAGTAAGTATTCAAGTAGAAATTGAATAAAATGAACAAACTTCGTATAAATTTCCTTTCTTATCGCAAAATTCTATTAACAAAACTTTTATCGCGTTATTTAAGTGTTATCTTCAATTAAATCGAATTTAATGTGTAAGATACAGTAAAAAAATAAAGAAGCGTGCTATTCTAATCGCGATTAGAACCATAACCATATAGGGCAATTTTGTAAGTTGAATTTTCAGCAAATAAACTAAAAAAGAAAAAGACAATTCCAAAATATCTACAAACAAATTTACACATCATTTTTAATGGAGTACAAATACTATATTTCACACATTCTAAAAAACTTTGCTGTTTTTCGCTTAGTAGTTATAAGCGATAAATAATAAAAGCCTGTTAAAAACAAAGGTGTAATAGTTAAGTGTAAGAGAAACCACACACTTCCAGCCTCTAGTATTATGAAATTGCATACAAATATAAGAAAACTAAAAAACTTATGTTTAGGAATACAAAACCTCTGCGGTTTACATAAAATTAAGTAGTTAAAAAAAAAATATAAAACAAAGTGTTTAATTATCATTCAGACTGACTTTCTAATGGAAATGAATCCATTGTTGTTTTGAAAGCAACTAACTACAACCGTTAAAAGGTGAGTAACTTGAGTGTCTACCGGCAAAAGCGTGTATATGAGTCATCTAAAAACGACATGAGGCTGATTCGCTGCTATGATTCGCAAAACAAAATAATGAAAAAATTGTGCTTCACAATGAATGTTTTTTATGCTATTTGGTCAGCGACCCAGTCAAATAGAACATAAAGCTTCATAGACTAGATATGTGTCTTAAAAAAAACTTGAAGAGATGACGAAGCAACTTAAAAGAAAATAATTGATAATTGAATTTTAATCATCAGTTATTTTTAATATGTTTAGTGGAAATACGGTTTAGCAAAATAAAAAAATTTAATAACGAAACGATTTGCAATTGAAACGGCATTTTCCATTTATGGCCTTATTAAAAAATTGATTTTGCCTATGTAAGCTAAAACAATATTTAAATACATTTTAGTGTTTTAGTATATGGTTTGCTTAAAAATATTTTGGTTTTTTTTAGAATATAAAATATAAAAAAATGTCTTACCACCAGATGCAATATAAAATCCACTTGGCGAATATTTGGCAACATTAACAGCGCATGAATGTTCCGTATACACATCGGCAATTGCTGGATTCTATTTATTAACATTTGTTGTTTTTGTGATTGTCGTTCGCCCATTTGTGCATATCAAGTCAAATTTTAATTTTTTTTTAATTTGATTGAAAATTATTTTTAAATCCAAACAGTAATGTTGCAGTGATTTATAAAACAGCAACCAGACATTGTCAAGAGTAGACGCAATTTAATATGATATGTAAAAGAAATGTAAATAGAAAATATTTGATTAAAAATGATAAATGCGATAAAAAAATATTTTTATTTATTTATATGTTTCATATACATAGTTATGTGTAAATCTGGCGCATTATAAAAATAGATAACATATAAAAAATATAACATAAAGATATGTGCTATATGGTGAATATGAGTATGTTTATTGTATGTGTTTGTAAATATTTTAAAGGCATTACTATAATATTTACGTGTTTGAGAAAAGATTTCTATTTCGTTGTATAGTACAGTGGAATAAACAGTAAATAAGTATCACGAAATCTTCTAACAAGGTCAAAATAAAATAAATTGGGGATAAATTAAATGTAGATCGTGTAATAACTAAAAAATGTCTAGTTATATAAATAATATAAAAATAAAATAAAAATTAGTCAGTTACATAAGAACGTAACACAAAAAAAAATTTTAGTAATTTAATTTTTAGCGTAAAAAAACACAAGTTGGTTTAAGCTAACAGACAACAATTTATTTTCCCGCTGTTTTAAAATTACTTAGCACAACAGCTAATGTATAAATCAATTGAGTTAAACTGTTCTGATGTTAGATCCAGTTTAATAATGGAGCCATATTTGAGTTTTGATCTTGGACATCCTGAAAATTCTTGAAAAATATAAAAAAAAACATAATCATTGTTTTACAGGAAGGCAAAAAGATTACATTAAAATTTAGCTATCATTCAAATTTGAAAAATTTGGTCTTTATAAATGTTCCTATTTATGCAAAATTTTTTTCAAACTTAAATTGTAACTTATTATTAAACAGTTCTTCTTGTCATCCTAAAAGTGACGAATTTGACATGCTCACTTATTCACAATTCGTGCAAATATTCTTATATTAATAATTTAGGCCGAGTGACAAGTAGGTAATTTAAAGAGGAAATAAATTTTTTCAAAATTTCCGAAATGGTTCATTCTTACTAACAAACTTTGAATTTTTTTTAACGAGGTCCCAACCTTGAAAAGTTTTTCGTATTTATATGTTTCCGTTTTTGTCAGGTAGCTTTTATATAATCTTTTAGTGGGAGTGGCAGCGCCCCTAATGGGAAAATAAGTTTGACTGTTGTACTAATTGGCGATTGAACCCTGAGAAAATATTTTTTAATAGTTAGGCTAAAACTTTGTTTTTATAGCTAAACTAATGGATCGAGTTTGGAGAAATTCGATATGGACAAAGATTGAATCCTGAAGAAAGGTATTGGTTTTTGAGTGGGCGGTGCCAGGCCGCTAGCAGGAAAATAAGTTTTCACAGCTAAATTAACGGACCGATAATATTCGCAAAGAAATCCTTTTAATTACTTAGTTATATGAATAAATAAAATATTTATCATATTCTTAATTTTTTATCAATGATGAGTTCTAATAAAATTTGTTGGATTTTTAATAAACTTTTTTGTGCAACAATAAAAAAATAGGTTCTATAGAAAATTTCATTGAGTAGTAAGTCTTTGTTGACTATATGTATATCAATATTTTTAGCTATTTTTTCAACTTTAGCACTACATACTCCCTAAAATACACATAAATATTTGATATGAAAACTGCTGATAAATTAAATGTAAATCATGTAATAACTAAAAAATTTCTAGTTATATAAATAAAAATTAGCCATTACATAACGTAACACAAAAAAATTTTAGTAATCTAACTTTTGGCGTAAAAAACACAAGTTGATTTAAGCTAACAGACAACAAATAATCTTCCAGCTGTTTTAAAATTACAAGAATTATGAATAAATGAGCATGAAACAAATCTTGCATAACTATAGAACATTTATAAAAAGGACCAAATTTTTCAAACTAAAATTATAGCTAAGTTTAAACGTGCTTTTTTATGTATTTCGTAGAAATATCTGTCTAACAAGCTTAAGGCCATTATTTTACTAGATTTTTTTCAGATTTCATAGCGATTTGGTTAAAGATATTTAAGCACAATCTATAGAAATATGTACATACATAACTCTACTTTGAAATTTTCAGTGGGGTAAAGTTTATTGGAAACGTAAGCCAAGTTAAATATGTATGAAAGCTTTAAAATGATTTTCTTAAAATCAATTTTTTTAACTTCTATCTTTAACAGGTCATAACTTTTTAATATTTGGCTTGTTGGCTGTATAGGTGTTTGTTTCATTACCCATACATACTCTCCTTCAAAAAATTATGGTTAAGTCCCAAACTTCATTAATGTCGATATAAATTAATAAATTTAAAACTCAATATATCATGTTAATGTTAGCTGTGTATGTTTACTTTTGTAGTTAAATTTTTAATAAAATTCTAATTTAAATAATTTGACAGAATGAGATGGAAATTGCTCTCAAAGAGAGATTTAACTAAAAAGTAAACAGACAAGAAATAGTTACAAATTTGGTTTTATTAGCCAAGTGTTAAAAACGATAATATATTTTATTATGTTTGTGAAATTTTCGATTTTTAAAACAAATTTTAATTTGCTACAAAGTTTTTATTTTGATTTATGTAAGCAATTTTATACTTCTATTTAAACAATATACATAGGTATCAATTGATATGTAATTTATTGAGCTTTTATATTAGTGTGTAAAACTTTTAAATCGGTCCATTTATAAATAAGAGGAATAGGTTTCAAATTCATACAAAACATATTTCTTTAACAAATAAAAGTTAATTTTTGTTGATTGACTAGTTACTAAATATTTACGTTTTATACACATGACAAAATTTAATTTTAAAATTTAAGAAATTCTGATATGATAACACATGGGTTATTAAGTCCCGGGACTAAGAAGGAGATAGCACCACCTCCTAATTTTTCTCCACCTTTTTTTGTACCACCGGCTTTCAGATGATATGTGTAAAAATTTGATGAAAATTTGGCGTTTAGATTAAAAGTTACAGTGGTTTTACTGAAGCTCCGTTTGTCTGTTTATAAACAATGGACGAAAAATTATTCGAGTGATGATTTAACATTGCTTTTTGAAGGAGAAAAAAATGCTCAAGCAAAGAAATGGCTCGATGTTATTCGGACTCTGCTTTATCGTATCAACGGTTAAAAGGTGGTATGGACTTTAAACGCGGTCTCGCATGACGGTGAACGCTCAGGTCTCCCGAATTCAACAGTTGTCCCAGACAATATCAAAAAAAGTTCATAAAGTCGTTTAGGACGATCGGGAATCGATATTGCGTGAGATAACAGAGGAGTTGAAGATATAAGACGGAAGTGTATTCACTAATTTGCATGAACATTGACCGAACTGTTCCACTATGCGCAAGTTTTTACAAAATATAAACTCGATTTGCCGGCGCGAAAAAAAAACAAACAAATGAAACAAACCGGCGAAAGAGTGTCTGCAGCTTGCGTGGGTTTTCAAAATGTCTTCTATATACAAATATATCTTAGAGAAAATTTTCCAACATTGCGATCAATTCAAATAAAATGCAGCTGCCATATACATACCTACATATTTAAAAAAAAAGATGTTCTATTTTTTTGAAATTTTTATACGCAACTGAGTCATTTAGTTACAATAAATTGTTAAATTCATGAATATTAAATACAAAAATAGAAAAAAAAACATGAAAGATAGATATGAAAATTGAATAGAAAATTATTTACAAAAATATTCACTTACCTCAATATTTCTAATAATCACCGAATTTCCATTTGTATAGAGAAAATTCTTGCCCTTGGGATCACCGCCAAGAACAATGGGTTGGCCACGTTGGGTGCGTGGCAGGGTGGAATAGATAAACTCTAAAATAAATAAATCGAATTTAATAAGACTAGAGTGTTTTATGCAGATCAATGAGAAGTCAATGTGTGCGAAAAAAGGAGTTGCGGCACTATGCAGAGAGATAAGCGGTAATCACAGCACAGAACGGAAATGGCCACGGGTGCTTTGCAAGATCAACACAAAAAAAAGCTACCGGCTTCAGCGCTACACACTTGACAGCTACCGCTGGATTTTATTTATTTTTACTATTTTCATTTATACACAATTTAAATGATGTTTCACCGTTGTCTTTCCCGTTCCACAATATACCATGACATTACTCCAAAAAAACTTTTCACACGACGATGCCGTATATGGCCAAATTAGAAGTTGAAAAAAAAACTTACTATTGGAGTAGGCCGGTTGCTGGGGTTGTGCCATTTTTTTTTAAATTTATTTTATTTTATTATCGCTTTCTTCACTTTTGTTATTTTACACAATAATGCAGCAACTTATGTATTTTGCGAATATAATTAAATTAATTTTCCTACAAAAAACAGAACAAGTAGAATCAACCAACACGAAAGATGAAACACAACCGAACTGCTTTACCGCCGCTTAAATACTGCTTCCTTTGCTTGTTCATTGACAATTCAATTCAATTGCCATATATGGAAAGTATTGTAATCGTATTCGCTGAGTGCACGGTTGCAAATTTCAGACTTTTTTTACTAAAATTGAAGTACTTGAATTATATATATGATATTGGTAAAATTTTTGAATTTCGGAATTTCTATTTATTTTTTCATATGTCAAAGGGTTCAGTTGTAACGGCTTAAGATAAAAACAGAACTG
The DNA here is from genome assembly GCA_963662105.1 of Meiosimyza platycephala. Taxonomy (NCBI): domain Eukaryota; kingdom Metazoa; phylum Arthropoda; class Insecta; order Diptera; family Lauxaniidae; genus Meiosimyza; species Meiosimyza platycephala. The sequence continues at coordinate 98,302,543 of OY759208.1, read as the reverse complement.
GGACGTGCGATTTATTTTATGTGTCAAATCGCACTAAAAAATAGAATTTGTTCTATTTCTCTACGATAAATTTGGCTAGTGTCAATTTTGCACTCACTACAAACGAATAGGAAAAATCTGGATGATATTGCAATTCTGTTTAGCTCTTTATGCAAGCTTACAGTCCCGTAAATTGAATATTTTTAATCCTGACATGTCAAAATTATGGATTTTTGTTATGGTTATTACTCATAATACAAATAGAAGAAAACTATCAAATCTATCAAACTATCAAATTTTGAAAATGTAACACTGGGAGAACTTCATCGGTAAATGTTCAAACCATAACCACAACAAAAACCAAATTCTCACACGAAACACAAATAATTTTCTTCTTCCAAAGAAGAAAATAATATAGAAAAAGGCAACGCTTGGTTATGTTGTAACCGTAGTAGGCGAAGTTCACACGAGCGTTAATAAATCCAACGAGCGTTGAAAAAACGTTCGTTGATGATGTGGCTCATTGCATATAATTTTGTGTTTTGGTAAAACGCGCGTTAGGTAACGCCCGTTGGAAAAACGCTCGTGTGGACCGAGTTACATACATATATTATGGTTATAGCCGAGTTACAATTATCACGGTAGCAGAAATTCCAAGTGGCAGTTGGGGAGACCTGATCGTCCCCAGGAAGGTGTTGTTGAAGCGATGCTAACTCCTGCCCTTCCTACTTGGGCAGTGGTGTCCATTACCACAAGCAAACGCTCTTACGATAAGCATGTGTTGATTTTGTTTATCAATTCTGTATATGTGCGCTCTTCTTTACTATCTTTCAGCGTCTTCTCGTTCGCATTTTTACGCTATTTGAGCGCCTACTATTTCTCTAGGCAGCACCGCTAATAACTCACGGTATAATTAGCAAGGTAGAAATTTCTTGTCAAACTCAATGTTTGTGTTTTCAAACGCGTCAAAATTACGGCTACTATTGAAAAAATTCTACATATGAGAAAAATGTATGTAAAGTTATGTAATTTTGATGTTACTTTTTTATTTGATGTGTCAGCCTTGTGAGCTTTACAGAATGATGTCGTTAATGTAGTGAATGTTAGCTTACTGCTGTTTTTGAAGTTTCTTGCACATTATCGCAGCGTTTTTGACAGTTAAGTAAACTGTTTATTTTTAGTTTTCAGAAACAATAATTTCTGTAACCATGCAAGTTATTCCACAGCTAAAGTTTTCAAATCCACTCTATGGACAACTGGTTATAGGACCACCTGGCTCCGGTAAAACAACTTACTGCCACCGCGCTCTGGAATTCTACAAAGAACTAGGACGCAATATATGCGTGGTGAATCTCGATCCAGCAAATGAGAATATGGAGTACAAAACATCCGTCGATGTAATGCAACTTATCACTGTTGAGGATGTAATGAATCAGCTACAGCTTGGTCCAAATGGAGCACTAATGTATTGTATGGAATATCTAGAAGAAAATTTCGATTGGTTGCTGTCAGAGCTGAAGCGCGCATCGCCATGTAACTACTTTATATTTGACTGCCCTGGCCAAGTGGAGCTGTATACACATCATAGTTCCATGGCGCGTATATTTGGACGTTTAGAAAAGCTTGGTTACCATTTGGTAACAGTTAACCTTATTGATTCGCACTACTGCTCGGAGCCAACGAAATTTGTGTCCACGCTTCTGCTAGCGCTTAACATGATGCTACAGATGGGTCTGCCACATGTTAATGTACTATCTAAAGCCGATTTGTTACGACAGCATGAGCACAAATTGCAATTTAATTTGGACTTTTACACTGATGTATTGGACCTAAAGTATTTACTGGAAGCTCTCGATGATACGCCGAGCATGCGGAAATATGCTAAATTAAATGCTGCCATCTGTTCCATGGTTGAGGATTATGCACTCGTGTCATTTCAATTATTAGATGCACGCAGTACGGAGAGCATGTTACGCTTGCGCAATCACATCGATAAGGCGAATGGTTACATCTATAAAGCAGGTGAAGAGCAGTCGGTGAATGCACTGTTGGCTTGTGCAGTAGGTGCTGAGGCTGAAGCTACGCGACAGGCCAAAGATGTTGAGCCCTATATGGATACTGTTATAAAATAACGTGCCAAAGTCCCTGATAACATTTTTGTCTTATGTTCAACTTCTTAAAATAATATTTATTCGGTCTCAAGATGTTACTCTTCATTGTATAGAAACAAACTGCAATCACGGCTTACAATTTTTTTTTGGAGGGTTGGTACGTGATTGCATATCAGGGATCATATGTCATTTGTTTTTATAGTATAAGCAATAAAATTAAGTTTTCGTAAGTTAAAACTAGTAATTCTGTCGTTTTCGTTAAAATTTAGGTTTCCAGGTTTCAAATTATAAAACTGCAAGATATAGGTACCAATTTCTATGCAAGCAAGTTTTTATATATTATTTACAAATTAAAGCACTAAGTTGATCAGATTGTATAATTGTGTCATATTGATTACGAACCAAATATTTTCGCTAAGACATCGAGGAAAAAATCAACGAGTTTCACATCCTTGCCTACCACATTTTCTTGGATTTTGAAGCCGCATACGGCAGCCAACTAACAACTTATTTAGGTGGAGTTTGTGTAATCCGAAGAAACTATATTTTCTTTTTGGAGATTTGTATAATCTTAAATACTACTACCATTTTTCTATAACTACGTTAAGAGTGGAAGTCCTGAAAAAAATTTCTATAGCTATTTTGATCCCTTGCTCGTTTTATACTGTCAGCACGTTCCGGTTTTTGACCTAAAACTTTATATCATCCGGCGCCACGATGTTGTAGGTCTGGGATCGACAAGTTTCCCAAACGTTTTTCTTGATCTCGTGAATTAACCATTACCAGTGTCTTCTTTTTTTGAGTTGTCAAGCTAAATTTATGATTTGAAATCGTGCGGGTCTACGAAATTCTCAATATCCGCCTTAAGCAGGATCTTATAAGAATCTTTATCTTCTCTTCAGTATGCTTTTGAGGACCATGATTCACAAACATGAAACAACATCAATTGAACATTTGATTTGTGGTATGTAATAAAAAGAAAAGATACATTTTAAAAAAATGTATGTGGTTTTGAAATGAAAAGTGTCATAGAAGGATATATGTTTGTAATAGTAAAAAATTAAATTTCACTGCATCAGAAATTATACATGTTAGATATAAAAAACCGATAGTCGCTAAGGTACACAAAGTACATTTACTGAAACTCTGATCCAATCGAATTCAAATTATTTATAAAATTACTAGCTGACCCGGTGAACTTTGTACCACCTTAAATTGATCCCTATCCCTATCCATGTGAATCAATTAAGTGGTCTTTGTGAAAATGCTATTTTTAAAATATGTCTGTATGAGGGCCACCCTAAATATACACCCTACATAAAATAGCTTAATATAAAAGACACCTTGTGTAAATTCCATGTGAATCGATTTAGTGGTCTTTGTGAAAAGGCTATTTTAAAAATATTTGTGTATAAGGGCCACCCTAAATAAAAGTATTATAACCTAAGCCATGCCTCTTAATATAAAAAAGATTCCTGGTGTACATTCCATGTGAATCGTTTGACCGGTCTTTGTGAAAATGATATTTTAAAACTATGTTTGTATGAGGGCCACCCTAAATATCAACCCTAAGCAAAAGTTTTGTAACTTAAAATATGCCTCTTACTATAAAAGCGACGTGGTGTAAATTCCATGTGAATCAATTAAATGGTCTCTGTGAAAATGCTATTTTTAAAATATTTTTGTATGAGGGTCACCCTAAATTGCCCATATAGGTGTATGATTTGTGAATCTAAACCATCCCGGGCGCCACCCAAGCGCATACAAAAAAATTCATTCAAATCGCTCAATCCGTTTAGGAGGAGTTCAGTGACATACACACGTACAGTAGAATTATATATATAAAGATAAAAAAAAATGTTAAGAGTTCGTAATTCAGTGGTCATTTATATTAAAGTCCCACTGATAGTTTTGAAAATAACGATTCAAAAGAGTAGAAATATAATTTAAGTAGCCACATTTGATCTTTATTAGTCTTCTTGTAGAAGTTTTGTTCTATATACAATTTATTACCTACATTATTTGTCAATTTATTAAATATAAAAATACTAGATAAAATATCAAACAATTCAACTAGTCTATCTACAGCTGCACTTACGTACGAAATATATGGAAATTGCAATTTATACTTAAGTATGTATGGGCTTATTGCTGTTTCTTTTGAGCTGCTGGTGCTCCTACTACCATTTGTTTTATACGTGGCATAACCTCAGTAAATATAATTGTGCCAATAAAAACTAATGTTGTACCCACCCAATGATAGGTGGTAAAATCGTTCATAAAATATAAAATTGAAAATAATAGAGATACAAATTTACGCAAAGTTACTACAAGTGTAACTGTTAATGAGGTACATTCAGCTGTAAGCACATAAACTGAGCTTATGCAAAAATATTGCGTTATCACGTTGCCCAAGAGGTATAGTATCGAAGACGGTAATTCTATATTAAGACCAATTATAGGCAGAAATGGGACAGGCATTGGTTCACTATTGGTGGCAATGACCACATGTTCCCAAATGTTTTTGTATATCAAAAAGAAGAACGGCAATGGCAATAGATGCTGCAATAATAAAAGAATGCAATTTTTTAATCTATTTTGGTAAACATTTTTACATATTTTACATACCGTATAAAACAAAGCTTCACGTGAATGTTTGCCATAACGCTTGTACAGCACTTCCTGATAGATGCCCATGCGTGCTGATATGAAGAGTGCAGCGGTCAATAGCGATATACCTAATGACCACCAGAAAAATACAGAGTATTTGTTTTCTTCATCGTTTGAAGTTTTTAAGGCAGGATTGCTGGTGTCTTTCTAGAGAATCACAAAAGAAATAAATATCAAATCAATTTTAATGTTTAAATGATCTTTTGCTTATACATTTTAGGCATAAAAGATTTCTTTGTACATCCAAAATAATACTAGAACGTTTTAGAACGTTATTTTATTTTAGAATTACATTAAGTTAAAGTACACAATTATAAGCCAAAGATTTTCAGTTTATACATTGACGTCATAAGTAATAGAAGCAAAATATAAGACACTGTTTGATTTTGCTCTACTTTAAATAAAATATTGGCAAAGTAAGTCAACATTTTGTTAAGGGTAAGTATGTATGTATGTCTTTTTAACTTTTTTATTGTATGCTTTTAAATATGTGTTGTTTTTAAACCGAAACTTTGTGTTCAAATGAGGTGAATTTTGGTTGTAATTTAAAACTAGCACAACATTGGCAATGAACTAGTTCTCTTTTTACATGTTATTTTATGGACTGACAACTTTTCATTGTTGATGTTCTTGTAAGAGACTTGCCCCCTTACCTTTAAACCACCCTAGAACTGGTGAAAGGGTAATGCATACGGGGACAATTGTCTCTTCATAAAACATCAAAATTAAAAAATCGTTAATTCATAACATGTAAACGAAGTTTGCGGTGGAAGTAGTACTAGCTCTTTTTGAAACTATATCAGAACTATTCTTGCGTTTATTTGATTCGAATTTTTTACAAGCAAATAACTTACCACCTCACTGCCGGATACAATAGTGCAAATAACAATACCAGCAGATATCATAATAACTGAGAGATATTTAGAAAAATCATAGCGCTTCTTTAGTATAAGTATACCCATGACCATGTTGGCAATAAGGGAACCCTAAAATAAAGGAAATAAATCAAATTTATATTATTTATATTTTTTAACAATAACTTACTGCTCTGAAGATCATATGCAATGGCATCGGAATATTAAAATCGAATGCATAATTATTGCAAATACTTGACACAAAAAACATCACAACAAGAATAAAATAATCTTTGAGCCCGATTTTGGGCTTATTTTGTCCAAAATTTGATGTAAAGATGAAACCTTCAATGGCAATAAAGAGGAACTGTGCAAAAGTTATTAGGTTGCCTGCACCTGGATCAGCTCTGTGAAAGAAAATTGTTGTTAGTAGTAAAATAAAAAATACTTCTTAGCCTTAGAAATGCAGAAGTGTTAATAAAAGCAGTTTGGGCTATAATACATAGAAACAAATACAGGGTCTTACAATGTGTTACTAACTCAACGCTGTACTAGCTATGATATCATGTGCTAACGTGCTTGACATTTTCATATCAACAGATGAACCATATGTGAGACTACTCAGTCATAGCAGTAGTTGTAGAACATGTTTTGGTAACTTTTATACATACTGCTTTTCCTAAAATTTCGCATTTTGAAATAAAATTGAAGCTAATGGTTATCTGACTGCAAATTGAAATCCTCACCACGTTGTTCTAAAATAGCGGCGAAATTTAAGTCATAATCTCTTTGATATACGTATGGATAAGATAAGGAAATACATATGTGCATTCGAAAGTCGTACTTATATTCAAGGTAGAATATTAAATGATTAAAAAAAGAGCTCCATAATGTTATCGCAAATGGATCTTACTTACTTGACTAGCAGCTCCAGAAATACGACATTGCTGCAGCAACCAACAAAAACCAAAATTATGGCCGTTATTGCCTTAGCGTTCATTTTATATGGTCAGTGTGCGGTATTTTCCCTAGGATAGAAATATCGTTCCAGTGTTATGGATAATCGATTGTTGAAAATTTTTTCGCTCTGAAAAAGAAACCAATTGTTCATTATTATTACATTAAGTTGTTTTGCATCCTATTTACCTTTAAAAACAAAACACACAAAATTTGGGACAGACGACGGAAAACAAACCTTCAGCAAACACTTGCCGTCGCTCGAAATAACACTTCAAGCTGAGAATAGATCGTTTTGCTGCGTTTTCCTCTGATGTAATTAATTTATTTTATGCACGTCATGCTATTGTAGGCACTATTAGTTTATGGGTAAGCACCTCTCCTCACTAATCTTTAGAATTTTGCTAGTTTGAATACATGTTTGACTTTAATATACAGGAACAACAACAATACTTTTTAGAAAAAGTATTTGATTCATAAATCACTGCATGTTCTTGACAGCTGTCAACTTATTTTTTTTTGTTTACCAGGGACGTAACTATTATAAATTTCTTGTAAAAAAAATTATTTTGGAATAATTATTTAACAAAAAAATGTAAGAGAGCAAAAGCTGAAATTTATCTGAGAAGTCGGATCACCACAAAATCATAAAGCTCTAAACACAACTGGTACGAGAGGCGATTGCGACAAAAAACGTTAAATCACAATGGAGCAGTTGCGAGAACAGATGATTGTCAATCTCAAAGTGAAAGAAGACTATTTGTTTGTAAGTATGTTTCAGTGCAAATTATGTAACTTCAAAACTTGTTAAACAACTAAAATTAATATTTTATTCCCTACTAAGTCAAATAATAATTACATAATTTAAGAATATAGGTCCCATCTTTTTATTGATCTGAAAAAATTTCATAAAAGTACACATCTGGCTATAATTCGCCAATCGAACTGGCTCATACTCATATTATTTTGGTTCAAAATTACCTCCTTCACCGCTTTTTTTTGATATTTATATATTCTCCACATACAGTGCAGTCGCGTTATCGTGACCACCGTCTAACGTGAACAACGCGTTAACGTGAACGAAATAAATTCAGCATTGAATACCTTTTAGCAAGACATAACTGAACCAAGCAATACGCCAAAGCCTGTATTTTTATTTTTATGAAGAAGTTTTTTGTTTCTTTTAAAGTTTTGGTTGGTACAAATGATATGAAGAATAAACATTTGATTCAAAATACGTTACAGCGACTGCGCTTTATAAATTTTGGTATAAATTTTCATGATCGCTAACGTGAACAATTTCGGTACCGTGAACTACCTTGGTTTTAATTAGTTCAGCTTACCGCGACTGCAATGTACATACATACATATATGTATGTACATTAGGGTGGTTCTTATTTGGATTTTTTGCGAAAATCAACTGCGACGCCCTCCAATCTGTTCGAAACAGGATAAAAAATTTATTTAAAATTTTTATCTTTGACCCATACGTACCCTATTTCAATGTGAAATTTTGTTTACTCAATAAAAAGACTCCAGTTTTTTTCATTATTTTTGTACATTAGGGTGTTTCACTTTTTTTCAAAGGTTCTCCAAATTCAAACCTTAAACCGAAATTCGATTTATTATAAAAAAAAGTAATTCATGAATTTTTTTTTGAGATTTTTTTGAGGTTACATATTTACCACTCGCCAATCGCCATTTTAATAAAAAAACTCGCTTAATACATTTTTTACTTTATAATTTTTATTCATGACTTCTAAACTAAATTTTTTCTTGTCTAAATATTAAAGAATAATAATATCTTTGGGTTACGTATCGAAAAAAAGATTTTTACCTATCTTCTAAGTGTGAAAATTGGAAGAAATGGACAAAAACTTGCCTAATTTTTGCTATTTTCGCTTTTTTACTTAAAAATATTAGGCAATTTTTTGTCCATTTCTTCCAATTTTCACACTTAGAAGATAGGTAAAAACCTTTTTTTCGATACCTAACCCAAAGATATTATTATTCTTTAATATTTAGACAAGAAAAAATTTAGTTTAGAAGTCATGAAAAAAAATTATAAAGGAAAAAATGTATTGTGGTAAATGACCTCACAAAAATCTGAAAAATTTCATGAATTACTTTTTTTTGATAATAAATCGAATTTCGGTTTAAGGTTTCAATTTGAAGAACCTTTAAAAAAAATGAAACACCCTAATGTACATATGTATAACTTGAATTGTGCTTAAAGTGGGTAGAATTGGAAAAGTGAGCGTGTCACTTTTCAACAATTGAAAATTTTAATTCCTCGAAATTGGCACATACGATTTTCATAAAAATTTTAGAGAGGGTACCACTGAAAGTGGTTATTAATACAAGCTACGTCAGTATACTGGAAAAACTCGTTGAAGGGCGTAGCACATTCCAAAATATTTATAACCGTTATAATAAGAGAACTAACAAAGTAATCCTTATGAAATTTTATACGGCAGATATACTTGCTCTAAGGTATCTTATTTCAAAATTTTGGCACAATACTGCCAGTGGGCGTGGCACCTTCTATTTAAGAAAAAATCGTTTAACGATATAGATAGTGTGCAATAAGAGTAATCTTCCTAAAATTTGGTGTATAGATACGGCAGTTTTCATAAGCTTTAAATTAAATGGATTTCGATGGGATTGCATCAGTGGGCCCATATTAACATAAAATTGAAAGCGCTATTATTACAGCAATTGGTATGAAATTTCATGTAAGTGGTTTACTTGCACCAGTGGGCGCGGCACCTCCGATACAAGTAAAATACGTTAAGTGGCATATCTATCAAAATACTGAAATCATACTGAAATTTGCTGTAAGAGGTTTGTTTATGGAAAGCTATTTTTGGATCAAAATCGGACTGGATAATTCTAGTGTGTGTGTCATCGCCCTAAATTTTCAAACTTATTACAGCATATATCATAAATTATACCAGCTATTGAGCTAAAATTTGATATGCGTATGTCAACCATTAATATAATTTATTGAACCAAAAGTGGGTGGAATTGGAGAAGTGGGTGTGACATATTATAACTTTTTCATTTCTATTCGATATTTTTTCGAGTTTTTCAACATTTTTCATTATTTTTCAGCATTTTTCAACTGTTTTAACGCTTTTCAACCTTTTTACATTTAATATTATTTTCGACTTATTGGACGTCTTGTTAAAATTTATTTAAAAGGTTCTTAGGTGTGAGTTTCGGTCTGGCCGACTTTTGCCCATCACTCCATATAACAGGTGGGCTGAAAAGTTCGTAGGCTTACATAGTAAAACAATTTTTTTTGATAAAATTTAATTTTTTTATTCAATATAGTTGCCTTCGAAGGCGATACAACGATTATAGCGATCATATAATTTTTCGATACCATTTTTATAGTACAATTTCTCTTTAGCCTCAAAATGGGTCTCAGTTTCGGCGATTACCTCTTCATTAGTCTTAAATTTCTTTCCAGTAAGCATTCTTTTGAGGTTCGAAAACAGGAAAAAGTCACTGAAGGCCAGATCTGGAGAATACGGTGGATTTTACCATCGTTTTCATTGATTTGTGACACGGTGCATTGTCTTGATGAAACAACACTTTCCTTCCTCAAATGGGGCCGTTTTTTCGTAATTTCATCCTTCAATGCTATGTAATAATCGCTGTTGATGGTCTGGCCCTTTTCGAGGTAGTCGATGAATATAATATCAAGCGCATCCCAGAGTACTGATGCCATAACCTGGCCAGCCGACTGTTGCGTCTTTCCACGCTTTGAATTCGGTAAATCAGTGGAGTGTAGTGATGTGGAGTAGTGATGGAGCCATGCTTTATCCATTGTAATATATCGATCACAACGTTTTTGCATTTGAGTGAATGTGAGCACGCGCGGCACCCATTTTGCACACAGCTTTCGCATGTCTAAATATTCATGCACGATATGTCCAACACGTTCCTTTGAAATCTTCAGAGTCTTAGCTATCTCGATCATCTATGGTCAATTCGCCTATTTTAAAATTTGCAAACCAATTTTCAACGGTTGATTTTCCTGGTGCAGAGTCCGCATAATGCTTATCAAGCCAAGCATTGGCTTCAGCAGTATTTTTTTTCGCCAAAAAGCAATTCTTCATTATTATACGAAATTCTTTTTTATCCATTTTTTTCACAATATCAAAAGTTGCTTCACTCACAATGCTATATCATTCCACATGGTAAAAAGCATTCCACATGGTAAAAGTTCATTAAGTACTTGCTGATACCTATACCTAACCAATGTTCGCTGTCTCAGAAGACCTCTGCCATACTACCAGTTCACCGACTAAGATGGTTGAAATGATAATAGCCATAATACTATTAAGAATCAACAGCTAACAATGCTGCTTAAAGGTAAATAACACAATAACCACAATTGGTAGGTAGACAGAAACAATAAAATCCACCTGCTGCTCAGACCGGAAATGCACTAAGAATTTAATAAGCTTTTCGCGTGATTTTCACAACTAAAACTAAAGAAATATAACAATAAAAAAAGGCACAGGAATAAAAATAACACACAGAAGCAGTGCACTAAGATGTTTAGGTAATTCAAACAGAGCTGTAAAAGTTTTTACTTATTAATCACTTCATATGGATTGAATTTTAATTATGTAAAGCGGTTTCAAAATTATGTGCATTGTAGGAAATATATTTTATATATTGATATGAAATAGTTTGATAGCAGTCATATCGATTTTCAAAATATGTATTTTTTTCAAAACTTTTGATCATGACTTTGTGAATCTATAAATTGCATTTTACCGATTAAACAAAATTTCAGTTTAGGGTTAAAAATATCGATTTCCGTTGCTATCTATAGTACAGATGCCAAAAGCATCCCACACAATTTGTATGGGAAACGGTTTTCAGTCATGTTAGCAGAAATTTTAGTGTCATGTAACTTATATCTGAATATATCTCTTAAAATGTTGATAGTTCGGACTTGTAAAAACAGATTTTGGATCAACACGATATAAGCAACATTGTACTAATAACATTTCAGCCAGCTGGTCCAAAAACCGTAAGTCCGTCAATTTTCCGATTAAAACTTATGTCCTTATGCAAACAATAAACAATTGAGTTTTTAATTTTATTACAGCTCTGCATATCAAAAATTTAGAAAGTTCTTAACCACTTTCTATGAGGAGGAGCTAAGCCAAAAATCTACATTTTTTTATGGCTATTGTGACGCCAACAGTTGAGTTGAATTTGATTGTGAAATGATATTCGCGGAAGAGACGATGCCGCAACATATACTCCGTTGACGCGACAACGTTTGTTGTGGCTTTGCTAAGTGGTTATTTTTAGATTTAGATTTGGATGTAGTTGGTGCTGCATGTCTATTGTTGGCCAAACTGGCAAAGCTAAGCGCTGCTAAGGCGCGACTTTTAGCAGATATTTATATAGCAGGTGCTGCAGCATAATAAGAAGGTGTTGCAAAAATTTAAATACAATTTGCTTAAGCAGGCAAATTGAAAATAATATCAAAGGGTAAACAATTAATTGTTCTCACAGAGCATATTATGTGTGTTTCGAGTTTGTTGAAAATTTTTTTTTTTGCCAAGAAACGCATATTCTATTGAAAATCTGAATTAATTTTCAACGATTTTCTTTAATTTACATACTTACTAAACATCAAACCAGGAGCTCTTTTCTCCACTAACATTCGAAGCAAGGCCAGAAATAGAGTTTGGGTGAGTTACTTGAAGATATTCAAATACGGTAAGAAATTGTTTAATGCTTTACTTTAGGGAAGATTTAATTGGGCTAATTTTTTTGACTCTGATTTTATTGAAAGATATTCCTTTACTAATTGTAAGTAAAAGTGTCGTGTGTGCAATTTGTTGATTGGATCTGGCTAAAGCAATATTTTTCGTAGATCTGTCGAAGTACTCGTATATGCCACTGATATTGACACTAAAGCTGTCTCTTAGTAATATATTTATTTAAAGTTTGTAGAGTTTGAAGATTACGTCATGTGAGTGTTTGTCGACTGTATGGACTCGAACAGATAGAGCAAATGAAAAATAATGTTCTAGTTTAGCGTATATTTAACTCACAACTGCTCTCTCGGTACAAAAAGAAAAGGTAAACCATCATACAATTTCATATTTAAAAAAGCTTAGATTTTAAAATAAATGCCTGAATTGAAGTAAAATAGTTGAAATGTAGCACAGGGTATTATTCATCTAATTTATCACTCAGCTTATGTTGCGTCACGTAAATGACATGTTATGTTGTTTACCAATTGCAGAGCTAATTGAATTTCATTAACTCATAAGTCTTAGACACCTTTGTATGCATGCGTAACATACGTTTGTCAACTTGTTTTAAGTATTTCGTAGCTCCTTTTAAATTTTTGTAAAATTTTTCACTATATACCCATCTACCTTACAAATTAAATACGTAAAGTCTTCTCCATTCATATTCAGAATTGTTGAACATAAATTTAATTATAATTTATGATAATGTGTTTTATCTGGTAGAAAGAAAAAAGTAAAAGCCTACATGCGAACTTGATATCGCCTACACAATGCACTTCTCACTGCACTACCGCAATTCATAGGAGATGGGATAGATGGATTAAGGTGTATTTCACTATTGAAAGCTACGTAACGGTGACGGCAGTATGTTGTCAACGGAAGTGCAATGCTGCCATTGCTTTTGGTTTGAGCAGTTGAGCAATGCCATTGAATGCGCTTATTCTTGTTATTATTATTCGTTCTCTACACTCCGCAAATTGTGCTCACAGATACTCGCATTGCCAACACCACCCACCACCACCTGCTGCATACGCGGCTTTATGTTCATGACGCAAAGTTATTTGCACTGTTTGTGTCTGGCGAGACAACTGTTGACTTCAAGTTATCCCAATTGGAAAATGACAATGAGATTAAAATTTTAAATGTAGGTTTGAGAAAATTCCATTTTTAAGATTGTATGAGAAGTGCCACACCCAGTTTTCAAAAACACCCACTTTCAATTTTCTACAATATTGCATTGTGGCACGTCGCATATTCTTGGTTATATTCCTATTTTATATAAAACAATTCAGACAAAGCGTGTTACGCCTTTTGCTGTAATTAGAGGTATTACGCTCACTTGCTATAGTTACTAGCTATAACGTTTATGTATACTGAGTTTTATTTCATTTTCAATTGATAAATTTAAATATTACAAACACTTTTGATTCGAAAGGGAGATGCCACGCCCATTATCCGGTGATATATAGTCGCTACACGCATCAGCATATCAGATTTGATTTCATTTTAATTTAGAACTCAATAGCCTTTCCACACTGTGATTATCTTTCAATATTGAAGGCGTCACGCCCACTTACTGAAACTCGCCCACTTTATAGAATGACAATTAGCTGGCGGAAACTTATTTTTCTTACATCCTTTGTTGGTTATTCCATTATTAGGAGGATCAGCTGAATATGGGGTGAGACAATAACGCAGTGCAACCGAGTAAGAGTGCAGTAAATAAATTAAAGTTCCGATGTCGTTCGTTGCGCGTTGGCTGTCGCTATTGTCTCCATTTTTTTTGTTGCATTTGCGTTTTAGTTTATTTTTACCTTTTCTGGCGTCATTGTTTGCGGTTGTGTTTACGTCTGTATGCCAGTGAGTGTGTCACAATCATCACAGACGCACATTGAACAAGACGTTGAGTGGAGTTGAGTTTGTTAGTTACTCCTTTAGTTTATGAATTTCATTAAGGCGCACAAGTTAAATCACAATGCATGCAACAATAGGGTTATCAACGTTAAAAACAAATCGTACAACAAGTTGCTAATATATTTGCCACCCAGTCATAATAATTAAACGACTCCTTTGCTTGACTTAAAAGCTTTTTCGCGTTTTTCATATCAATCCATTATGTAAAATATTCATATAGATTATTGTTGTTGCGCTATTAATAAACACTTGTCAGTGTGCAAAACAAACAAAAATAAAAAATATGACTATTATCTTGAACATAAATTGAGTAAAAGTTGCGTTTTCAGTTTATAGGTGGTGTTTTTTAAAGTTATAAAACTTAGCAAAAATTTACATATCTTTTATTTGTTGAAATGAATGTAGTCTCGCAAAGTTTCCTTAAGTTCAAATTATTAATTCTAGAGGTATTGGCGAAAGCATATTTAGTTTTGCTACAGTACCTCTTATGAAATATTTATGAAATTTTATCAAGCTATCATAAATATACAGAAACTAATTATATTGGAAGTATAAAATATGCAAAGCATGTATATATTAATGCTATCTGAAAGGAAGTCTTAGATATACTAAATAAGGAATTAAATTTAAGTCTCGAAATTTGGGTTGCGACTGAGTTCCAACCATGAATTAATAGTTTTCGAAAAAAAAGTGAGAATTGATTGGTTAATTAATTAATTGATTGTGCTGTGAGTGGATGTCAAAAAAGTAAAGTTGGCCAATAAAAAAAGTGATTTCATCCAACTTTATTTTTTTGACTTCTACTCACAGCACAAGTAACCAACCAATCAATTCTCACTTATTTCATTTAGAAAACTCCCCATCCGGAGTGGTAAAAATAAAAAGGAAAAGTACAGTTTTTTGTGTTGTTTTTATTTAAATATGTAATTATTACACTATTAATTATTATTATTACAATGTAATATGATAACAGTCGTAATATAATTAAAATTAAACATTAATAACGTAACATAACTTCTTCAATGACAATCACAAAATAGTCATAATTTTAATGAGAGGGATTGTCTGCAAATTATCAATATTTGGTTTCAGTTTTGTTAGGAATAACCGCAAATCTCCCCGTTCCATGATATTCAATCTGTTCCTTTTTTTTTTTTTAAATGTTTGTAACGACACTAAAACTTTTTTCGACAAGATATGACGAGGGAAACGCTATCAAAAGCTTTCTCGCAAGTCCCCACAGTTCAGGATATTTTTCGGGTATTTCTGCGTTCAGTCAAAATGTTTGATACCTCTTTAAAATTTCACCTTTAGTTCCTCATTAGTGCTAAGCTCGAGTAGCTCCTCTTGTAATATCACATTCTCCACTTCCGTTTCATTAAATGGATTTATGATCCATCATCAGAATATCTTCAAATCTGATTTTGAAGTCATCATTCAGGGCAATTAAATGTTCAACGTATGTCTCAATGTCCTCTTCAAGGCATTCTACCTGTGAAACTGGGAAAATTCGCCAAATGTTTTGTTTCATAAATTTCAATTTTCCAAGAAAAGCTGAAGTTACACATTTTGTTTTTATTAAATTAAGGCTGTCCCTTTGTAATTGTATGTTAATTTCATTAAATTTTTTGAACAAATCAGTCAAATTCGCTATGAAACTCGATTCAACATTGTTTTAATTAACATGAAAATAAATTTTTTCAAATAGCGTTAGAAATTGCTATTATACATATGTGCATAAATGCATTTTTAACACATTATTACTGATGTGCCTTAAAGGGAAAGGATCAAGACTGATGAACTTATGAATCATTTCCACTGTGTAAAGCATGCTACAATCTTATGGACTGAAACTTTTATCATATGATAAAAAGATTATTTACGTCAAATGCCAGAACTATATGCAATAATTTTCTAGTTAAATCGGATCAGCAACGTTCAGCATGGAAAACAAAACCGAAGCGGTGATAAATGTAATTTTTTGTCAATTAGCCTCTAATTTTCCGCAAATTTACAAATTGTTTAATTGTATTGAAAGCTTGCAGTGAACAAATTTTCAGAACAATATCTTATGAATTAAATTTACACTTATACTTTACTGCTTTATTGCTACTGGGAGCGTTTAGCCCATCACTTACTCTCCTGGGAGTACTTTCCATTTCTATTTTCAAAATCTATTATCCTACACTTCGTCATCTATAAAGTAGACCATAGCTTTGACGATGGCATTGAAAACTTATGAGACAAAAATCACGACTATATTCGATCAGTCTAGCTAGCCCTTAGGCTATTACAGTCATGTAATTAATCAAAACGCTCGAAATTTTTGAAATTCATCCACATATCATTTGAGCGACCACTATTAAAATATATATTGAATATCAAATGAAAAAAAAACTTCTGCCACTAAAAAATCCGTAAACTAAATCAGCAAAATATTTATTCTTCATATAATGGTTTTCAAACAAAAATGACAAAAGCCTTTGAAAGCTTCATAATTCATCACAATGGACACCACACATAAACAGACAAAAACAAAACATTCACTTAGTCAGTCACTAATACAATGAAAATGGAAAACAAAAACAAATCATGAGTGCGCTTGCATTTATTACTTGCATATCAAATCAATGTTTATAATTTAGTTTTATTGCTAAAAGGCTGTGCAGTAAACAACTTCCGGTTTCCGGTCGTGGCAGCGATGGCGGTTAGCTAGTGGCGTTTTATGTCAATGTTTGTAATTTATATTTATTTGTTAAAACATTACATATAGAAAAGCGAGTACTACTATTGGAGTAGTTTCCTATGGGAAGGCGGAGGGCAGTACGCATTTATAATTTAGGCAATAATTCAAATTTACTATGACTTTGCGACTGCCCTGCTGCCTTTGGCTGCGGGTGCCACAATTGAAATATACAATAATTATTTTATTATGCCATTTGGCAAAATGATTATAATGGCTTTAATTTATTATATAAATTTTGATATATTTTATATCATGATTTAGCATTTAACTGTTAAATATTGCAGTTAAATATGCCGTTTGAGTAATATTTTCACGGTGGGCTTTAACCAAGTTTAAGTGACAAGTGACGAGTTACTACAAAAATTTGAATGGGGAATCATTTGGGATGTTATTTATAGTCAATATACATACATACATCAAAAGGAAAAAAATCCTTAGAGCTTTTTTTTTTAGTAATATATATTACAATGTATGTATGAAATACGTGCAACTCACGTATGAAATTTAAAAAATATCCGATTTTGCTCAAATTTTGACACATCAAAGAATCTTGAAACCCACAGCACAAATTTCAGCTCCCTAAATAGTTGGAATCTCGAGTACTGCAAGGTCAAAGTTTGAAAAAAACTCAATTTTTGCGAAAGCAGCCGAATTTAATATATAATATCTCTAAACCTGGTCAACCATTTTCATTGTGTGATATCTCATTTTGAAGTGTATAAAAATGTTAAGAATGCAAAGTATAATTTAAGTATTATGAGTAAGATCTCGATATATGGCACCATTTGCATAGTTGTCATATTTTACTAAGGCCTTTTTCACTTAATATGTTCGCAAATAAAGGTCATAAGGTCTAGATTCTAGACTCTAGAAGCTTAAAACTATTTTTTGTGTATAGTAGATGACATAACAAAAAAAAAGTGATATCCATAAATTTAAACTTAGATTTGTGGGATTTTAGAACTAAAATTTTTAAAACGGTCCAAATACGTCTATTTTCAGGCCAAAATATGGCTCTTTCTCAGGACTCCGACCACCTAGAAATTTGAACTCTGGTGATATCTAATAAAGTACTTTGACCTGTCAAAATTTGAATAACATCGGAAACTTTTTAAATTTCATACGTATGTTTTATATATATATAAAATTTGGATTAAAAAAAAAAGCTCTAAGGATTTCTTATGTTTTTCATATATCGACTCCAAATAACATCCCAAATAATTCCCAATTAAAGTTTTTGTAGTAACTCACACTTTTATTAAAAGTTGGTTAAGGCCCACCGTGTATTATTAGTCATATGATACTCATACGTCGCGTAAACTGAAAGTTTTTTGAGAGTTAAATGCTTGCAGAAGTACTCGGATAACTTTAACATTTCTCTAAGGGTAAAAGATATTGCTGTGTGGTCCATGGATCGCCGTTTACAAAAAGAACAAGTAAATTATGCTGTATGTACGTACATATACACTATACTCTCATTTCCAGGGACTGGAGTAATAATTTGAGACACGGATATTAAGAATTTATTTATTCTCTTCAAATTGATGAAAGTCTTAGAAGGGAAGACGGGGAAAGCTTTTCTGGCGATACGAACGAAGTTGCAAGTGCTATATGTAAATATCGGTTTGCTCACCGAGTATCGCCAGAAAAGCTTTCAACGGAGCGCTCGTCAAGAAATGTGTAATATCAAAAGAGCTACAAAAGCAATTGCATGTGAAGGAGGAGGGAATGTGTATGTTTTATGTTTTGCTATGATTCTCAACTAGTAATGCAGAAAATAAAATATAGTGTATTTGCAGACTATTAAACGTCGGCTAACAAAGCTTACTGATGAAGTGACTTAGCGTCATGGAAACTAGTATAAGCAGCTCGTTGCCCATGTTTTGTTCCTTTTTATGCATTTTGCGTTTGTAATTTTTTGTTGTTTTTTACACTAAAACTACTGAATAAACAGCTCTGTAAAATACATATTGAATTTTACATTGTTCCAAAAACACAAATAAAGAAAAAGTTTTAAAAATCTTCAGCTGGAACTATGGATTTTGGTTAGCCATACTTTTTTTCAATTGCTCCATTAGTACTTTTTAAGCTTTAATTTTCAAAAAATCAGCATAATTCACATAAAAAACACAAAGAATCAGACAAACGTTTTTTTAAATGTATTATGTATGATATGTGCCAATATGCTACATTAGCGCATTTTGTTTCAAACAAGTTAACTAGAGCGTTCTATCCAACAGTTGCTAATATTAAAAGTTCCATAGAACATTATTGACATACAAAGTTCAACTTTGAGCCCATTATGTCACTTAACCCAAAAAAACTTTAAAACTTTTAAGGCTTTCTTTTTTCCTAAGTATGATCTGAAGATTGTCGTAATATGTTTTTAAGTCACTAGCACTTTAATTTTTTTGTGTGTATATGGCCACGATCTCCCCCTGCGAGACGGTGCTCAATTTCTTAAGTTACAAGTTAAGAAAATTTGGAGGATAATTTATTTTAATAAAAACTATCTGACGGTTGTCGTAATTTGTTTATATATTTATGGCCACGATCTACGACTGTGCGTTGATGAACTGGTAAAGACCCATGTAAGAACCAGCAAAAAATAAATACTTAACCCGTAGAGGTTAAATTATTTATTGCAGTTAAAATACCTGTCTTGTTAGAATTTAAACGAACACAAATACATCAAAAAGCTTTTCTGGAAGAATATTTATTACTTATTGAAAATTTAAAAAATCTGTTTAAAACCCTATAAGTTAAGCAGTAAAGTTTATTCTCCGCTAAAGTCACGTTCTCCGTTCAATTGCCGTTACGTTTTTAGAAATACCCAGAGGTGCTACTTCAAGTAAAATATTACCATAATATTTGCTTGGTTTCATAATAACAGGAAAAGCTGACTCGTTAAAATGCTAAAAGCAAAAGGGTTTTGCTCGTTAAAATTTTCATTGACATATAATGTAAAAGTTTATATGGAGGTGGATCAGAAATAAAGCTATCCTTTGATTCAAAAGAAACAATTTAGAATGCATCATGCAGTGATCCATACTCTTTTTGAGCTCACTCAGCCGGTTATAGTTATAAACTTGACAATTTAAACTGAACATTTAAACTGAAAAATGCAAAAGCAAATTAGTCAGGCTAGGATGCGTTATAGATTCTTTGAAAGGTATAGGTACTTTTTAAATTGTTCATTCAAAGCAAACAACAAATGAAATACGAATTATCCCTAGCGCTTGCTGATATTCCTTTTACAGTCCGAAAGGCACCGACTAATTATAAGGACTAGTATCGTATTGTGGTCGAAACTCGACCATACCCACCAAGTATTAACTTTAGAAGAATTTTGCCGACCTATGACGAACAAAACGTTTTTGTCTATGGACCTCAATTCACCTCACCTCACCTTGCTTCTACCTCATGCAGCCATGAACGCCTTACCCTTAATTATTTTTTTTGTGCACATCTACAAAACAGTACCTTTCTAATGATATAAGTTTCATTCCCCTCTCTTTATAATAACTACTAAAAAAGTGTACCATAAGTTTCAACGTATTAATATATATGGTAGATGCTGTAGGGATTAGTTAATTTATGCACAGCCCTAATCACTCAATCGAATCAGATCAGCAGTGATGCTTTTATTTTAGCAAATGTGTTGATATAGCACTCCGACCTTAATTTAACAGATCGATTAAATTTAGATTGAATAAAATAAATTTCACTTATTCTGCCAAAGACTGACAATAAAAGCATTTTTTACAGCTTCATAATTGTTAAAGAATGATGCTATAAATAAAGACAAAGTTCGTTTTGCTTTTGCAAACTAAAATTGAAATTATCGCTTGGTATTGTGTGCCAAAAAACAAGCAGATCAACAGTTTATAATGAGCATGCATGCATAAATGTTGTTAGCAGCAAGGATATAGCATGCAAGCCAAAAACGGAAAGCACTAAAGAGAGCATGAAAAAAAAAATCACAAAAATTGTGTAAACAGCAATAACAACAAGAAAAAACGGAAACATTATCGATGCTACTTACAGCATGTGCCCAAAAAACAAAAATGTCAGTGTGAATAAAATCCTTGCAAAAAGGACATCACTTTAAAAAACAAAAGTGATTGCAAAACAACACTTATACAGGCGAGACCATAGCCAAAAATAAAAGTCAGACCGACACACGCACATAAAGAAAACAACAATACAAACAAACAACTGTTGCCTATTTGGCAGAGTTGTGACATTGTTTGCATGTCGGTTGGTTGGTTGGTTGGTTGGTCTTGTGAGCTGAGCGGCAGCAGTAACATTTGTAAATTACAATTTAATATGTTGCGCGTACATGTGTAAAAAAGCAATTTTTATGTTTCATAGCACAACAAGCCTTGATTTGCAAGGATATGGATGCAGAAAAGGACATTTCCAATGAGTTGAGCTATAAGTTGAAGAAATTGTGGAAGAAAAGAAAACAGAGGCTGATAAAATTTTTGCTATTGCCATTATTTAGCAATGGATTGCAGCCAGCAGTGTTTATGCTGTTGATGTTGCCAAGTTGCATGCATCCTTGTTTTTATTAATGTTATGCTACATTGTTGGTTCATGTTGCTGTTGTTGTCCTGTTTATTTTGGCAAGCCACATATCATGTACCCATGATGACGATGATAGCCGACAATTGCTTGCATGTTGTTGCCGCTTGACTGCCTGTGGTTATTTATTTTATATTGTATGAGTACATGCTGCTTTTTGGGTTTTCCCTTAAATATTCTTTTTTCTCTATAATTTTAAGTGCCTCAGGTCCTGTTTGAATTTTGGCAACAGTTGCTGTTAAATTTACTTTGAGTTTATCAATTGCTTTTAACTAAAAACGAAAAAAAAACACAGTCATACCCGATGACAGCGTAAGCTTTTTAATGAGATATAATCGTGCTAATTGAATACAAATGAGTGAAAGGATATTAAAGAATGTTTTTTATTTTTGGTTTTTGCTGTGTGATATATTAAAACCTTAATTTTGTGGAATTTTGTTTTGATAAAATGGTTTCACATACAAAAGTCGAACTTTAATAACATAAAAAACATACAGGTCGTATGAGTAACATTTAATTTCATGAATAAAATAAATTTATTGTTGGTACCTATTATTTAAAGAATAAAATCGTTATATCATCAATATGATGATGCGTAGATAATTTTTTAGATTTTTTCTGATTTCATACTTATTTTTTTTTATATTTAATAGAAGAAATTAGTAAGTTAAGGCACGTTTCGTCAACCCTTAGATATGTATGTATGTGACCTTTAATTTAATATTTACTTACTTTGGCAATGCGATGAAAGCAAAATGATAAATGCACACTTTTTTTAAGAGGAAAAATTACCAAAAGTAGCATCGTTTTAAAAATGCAACATGCAACTTTGTTGCAGTAGCAGCTACTTTACACATATACATTAGCGTCGGCAGTGGCAACTAAGCAAACATTGTGTAAACTGTTTTAAATTTTTGGCTCAACTCCATTTGTACACATTCGAATAAACATATTTTGATAATCACACACACACACACTCAGGGAAAGCAACAAAGCGCATATAAATACAAAGGACACAGACATACAAATCTACATACAATGATGTGGCATCCCATGTATGTGAGTTGGTATTCATGTTGCTTGTAAATTAAGCAGAGCTTGAATAGTTGTTGCCTTTGTTGTTGCCACAAAAAAATATATGATTATCATTGTGTTATTGTTTTTGTTTTTGTTACAGTAGTTGACTACGTTGTTTGTTATACGTGTTGGCAATTGATAAAGGCTTTTCGTGGGAATGACTCGCTAGCACAGCTGCAAGCAGCATCAATGCACATGCTGCGAACGTAAGCGCTTACATTAGGTTTTCTCAACTCAGCTCTACATGCAAATATGCATTCTACCAGCAGGTCTGCCTTAATTGCGATATTTGATATATGATATTGTTGCTTACATAGACTTGCTTTTCTTCCTTTCACGGAAGGCTTATTTTCTTGCTTTCACTTAGAAGCCAATACGAAATACCTGTTGCATAGAATCATTTCATATGAAATGAAAAAAAAGTTTGGAGATATTTTGGAAGGCCTGCTACTTCCCAAAGAAAGCTTTTTCATAGCGCTTTTTAATACTGCACCTATGCCAGATGTCGAAAACTTGTTGGCTTTTTTGGTATAAAGAACTCTCGTAGAAAAATGATAATTCACTAAATTTCTTTCGGTGATTATAAAATTTCATAGTAGTGTGTTCGAACAGAAAACAGTTTCTACACTCAAAAAAAGGAGTGTTTATAAAGCGTTTGGGGCAAATTATCGAATGTTTAAAATAAGCACATCTTATTTCAATCAAACACTTAGATTTTATCTTAAACTATAAGTATTTCTAGACAATATTAGAAAAAGCAAAATATTTGACACGAGTAAAAATTAAGTCTCAAACACTTCTTCTTTTCAACAAACGATTTATCACTTATTTAAAAAAAACATTTTTTGTTTGGATCCAGCGGGCCTCGAACCTGGGCATTCCGTGTTGTAGTAAAATAATTTAAGTTAAACGCAGATCGTATAATTGTAAGAGTAGCTCAGTTGGGTAAGATGTGCGTATCTCTGAACAGTGGCATAACGTAGGATAGGGTTGGCCATTTACCCTCCCGCGGTCACAATCTATGAAACGTGCCATCATTCGTCCCACCGTGCAGTTGCTGATTTCCATGCGCTGATTCGTTTGAAAATTGAATATGCAAGAAACCCAGAATCCCTATTCGTTAAATTTTTTATGAAGTTGGCGCTGCAATTATCGTAGTGGCAACCCTGATTGGATTTGCCGTTTCGATTCTTTCTTGCAATAAGGCTGCCTCGACAACAACCAATATGACAACTGGGAAAAAAAAATTTATCGAAAAGGGACTATAAATTCGTAAGTAAAAGGCTTCGCACGGTATCAACCTATCGTCTCGCAAGCCATCAATTAGATAGCGCGCTGATTGGTTGATACGGAACCGTAGATGGACAGTAACTAACTGCTCAAGTTAGCTATAAGAGCCTAAGGACAAATGTGTTTGTCTCAACAAAAGATGTACTTCTGACGAAATAAATGTTTTTTATGTGCACAATAATCACTGAGAACTTTATTGTGAATATCCTACATTACTTTTTCACAATCATAATTCTGACATTCTGCAAATGCAACCGATGCTAGAAGAACAGTAAAACTATTAGACCAAATTCATAAGCTGTGTTGAGTGTTAAAAGCCAAATAGATGTTCATGCGTGAATGATCAATCATGAAAAAAAAAATGATTTAAAAAATAAGTTCCATACAAAAAAGGCATGCGCCTATTACGAAGGTGTTAAATTTTATTTAATTTAATTGACCGTAACTAGATGATTTTTTAAAATTGCATGTCATTCAATATTTAACAGTATATTAAATTTGTTCTATAGATAATTATAATTGTGTTCAAATTTTATGTGGTGAAATTTGTAAAGCCATAACTCTATGGATATCATACACGCTTAAAGACCTTAACATTTCTTTCTATCCTTGGAACTAAAAAAAAAAAAAAAAAAACATATCCTTGTACAAGTCCGTAATGACCTGCAGACATCAGAAATCAGTTTCATTTTATTCTGAATATTTTAATGAAATTAAGTTTTGGAAAATAATTAAATGGTCATCAACTATTCGAAGTAAGTTATACCTTTATCAGTCAAAAGTTACAATCGGAAGCCAGATTCAGAATTCAACGCATCAATATCCATTACAAAATTTGTTCTTTCATTTAAGCTTTTTAGCTCTTATTATTGTTTTTATATTTTATGATTGAAAAAGTTGTCCCATCTTAGGGAACATATTCTTAAATTGTTGTATAGTAATTATTGGCGAGGAATATTATATAAATAGCTGATAACTATTGTATTATTTTCCAATAAGTATTTTTTAAGTTCATTCATAACTTTTGTGCATAAGAAATTGTTATTGCCAATAATTATTTTTTAACAAAAAACTTATAATAGTTACATCCCTGCTTTTTACAATCAAATTTGCGTTAGTTAGCTAGAGAGATGAAAAATGGAATACACATCTAAGTTCTAAGGATTTTTTTTTTGAATTTTCATATTTAAATATATTACCCACAAATTCACTAATGAGTGGTAAACAATGTTTCAAGCAGATTGAAAATACACCTGACGACACTGGTGAACTGGCATATCACGTTGAATAACAGGCACCTCAAAATCTCTTACACTTTCATGTTTATGTGTGTGTGCTCATAATATCGAGCTTTCGCAATTTTGAGGTCAAAAATTGTATCACGGAAAATTAAAGTCAATAACTATTTTTCTTGAAAAGAATAAATTTCTATTTGAGACAAGTAACAACTTCAGCATAGCAACTGAAAATTATACTGTTCTGGTTTAATGCATAACGTTTGGATATTGAAAGTTCAGTTAGTTATTAGTAAATATTTTAATACAAAAATTACTATTAGTACCAGGTGACCAATCATATTTTCGTTTTTCGAAAGAATATGAAAGATGATGAAAAAAGTTGAATGAGGTTGAGTATGTGGAAAAAATATTGAAAATATTTCAAAAGTTATAAGAAGTTGAAAAAATGTGGAAAAAATTGAAAATCGTCAAAAGAGGTTAAAAAAGTGTGGAAATGAATTTGAAAAAAGTTGAAAGAAGTTGAAAAAATTTTTCAAAACAGGTGAAAAAGAGTTAAAGTGTCGAAAAAATATGGAAAATGTTGAAAAAAGTTAAAAGAGTTTGAAAATGTTGAAACAGTTGAAAGAGGGTGAAAAACTCGATAAAGTTCAATGTCTCCAAAAAGTTGAATGAGGCTGAAAAAGTCCAAAAAAATATAAAAAAGTGTTGAAAATAGTTGAAAGTGATTGAAACAGGTGAATAAAACTGATAAAGCCGATAATATGTGTATGAGAAGTGTTGAAAAAGTTGAAAGAGAATAAAAAACTTGAAAAAAATTCAAAATCTCGAAAAAAAATAAATGAGGTTGAAAAAAGTTGAATGATATTGTAATGTCGAAAAAAGTTGAATGAGGTTGAAAGAGTCGAACATATATGAAAAATGTTGAAAAAAGTTGAGAGAGGTTGAAAAAATGTTGAAGCAGTTGAAAGATGTTGAATAACTCGAAAAAAGTTGATTAAGGTTGAAAAGTCGAAATAAATTGAAAGAAGTTGACAAAGCCGAAAACATATGGAAAATGTTAAAATTATATGAAAAACTCGAAAAAAGTTGAAAATTTCGAAAAAAATCGAATGAGATAACAACTTTATGTTAACATGGGATGTGCCATGCCCAGTCAGTCTAATTCCATTTCATTTCAAAGCTTATAGTAACCGATATCATCTCATACCAAACTTTATTAGGATCACTCATGCAGTACACTTAATATAACACTATACGTTTTTGGCTTGTATGGGAAGTGCCACGCCCACTAATAAAATCTTATCGAAATCCATATAATTTCAAAGCTTTTAGTAACCGGTACCTCTATACCAAATTTATAAAAAAAATATACACACTAAATATAGCATTTAACGTTTTTTACTTGTATGGGATGTGCCACGCTCTATTGCGCCCATTTTTTGTTATGAGATATCTTATATCTCTTGTTAATTTCCATAACGACTGCGTCTTTAGTTCTCTTATTATAACATTTATAAATATTTTGGTCTGTGCCACGCCTTTTTCACGAGTTTTGCAAGTATAATGACATATGTATTATCTGGGCATTTCCACAAAAAGTTCCACCCTGTCCGAAAAATTCAACATTTTTTCCTTACTTGTATTATTAAAGAGAAATATTCAAATGTAATTAAATTTAAGAGCACAAAGCTTTCCTTAGTTGCGATAGCGAGATATCGGGCTATAAAGCCAATTTCACAATTTCGTATTTTTGTTAATTTCTGAGAGCAACTTTATATTTCTAAGAGTAATTGTGCAATTGCACTCTTATCGCAGAACTTTTAAACAATAACAACAACAACAACAACTAACCGTAAATAAATGGCAAATAAATAACGGAAAAATGTTGAAATTCAAACGTCACGCCGGTCGAAAACCATGCGTAAATAAAGCAAGTAAATTATAATAAAAACTCGATTATTAAATAGATAATTTTATATTAAATTGGCAAAGTGTGTAATGTCACGCCATATTGTTTAGTAATTTACTTGCATAGAAATTAAAATATAATAAAAATATAATTTTAGAAAATGCCTTTTCGTTTTTCGACTTTTTACGATTGGATATTTTTCAATATTTTTAGGCTTTTTCAATACTTTTCAGACATCTCCAGGTCCACTTTACACATTATCCATACTTTTTGGACTTTTACAACCTCTTTCCTATTTCACTAATTCCAACTATTTTCGACTTCTTTTTCAAAGTTCTTTAAATTTTATTGAATATTTTTCATATTTTTTCGAGTTATTCAAACTCTTTCAAATTTTTTCACAGGATTTTCTAATAATAGGATCAAAATGAAAAACTGAACAATGGTCGGTCTCCTGGTACTAACACTTTATGAGCCAAAAAGCAGAAAAACGGAAGCAATTTTTTGTTTGTTTTTGTTACTTTTCAATTAAGTTTTGTGTTGTGTAGTTTCCTTTTGCTTTTTATTTATTTATTTTCTTTGTTGTATTTTACATCCGTTGTTGCTTCTGGTATTTAAACGTATGCCTGTGTACATACACATATGTTTGGTGTTTTGTTCTTGAATTTAATTCATGGTGTGAACAAATTTTGTTGCAGTGAGTTTGGTTTTCTATTATCTGAATCCTTATGTGATTTTTTTATATCTTAAATTTTTTTTAAAATTTACTCATTATTAACTAAAATAAAAAACAAAAAGCAAATAAGTTGATTTAACTAGCATGCAAATACATACATATGTGGTATAGTAATTACTCACAAAAAATAAACGGTAATTAAAAATCAATTTCAGATTTCAATTATTTTTGTGCGCTCCAATTTTTAATCAACAAAATACTTTTGCTGCATATAAAGTTTTTACTCTGCCATTTAAACCTACATACATACATTTGCAGGTATTCAATGAAATTCAGGAAACTGCCATATTAATTAATCCATTTGCTTTTATTATCCTGTTGCTCCTGTTGAGAAATGAAAAGTAAATGTTGAAATATGAAAAACCATTTTCCATTTAAGTTCACTTTAAATATGAATAAACAAGAAATTTTGAGGCGGCATCATACATAGACAAGCAGCAACACTATCAGCAACTGTGTACCTACTGTTAGCAAGGAGGCAGCTTAAACTGCCCACGGTGTGGCATTAACATGTTTAACTGAAATGTGTTGAGCATAGTGTTCTTTGAATTATCGATCATTTGTTTTTAAGATGCTAGAGTTTTTAGGGTGTTTTAGAAATTTAAAAGTCACTTCAAATTTTAAAGTATTTAACAACACCAATAGCCAAGCCGAAATTAAAGCTTAGAGCTTGGCATATGTACAATCGAAGCTAGTAGAACAATGCAGAAAAGAACTTGTCGTGCTAGGACACCAATTTGACGTTACTCTTAAATGGGTTCCAGGCCACAGGAACATTGAGGAGGGCTGATGAACTAGCAAGGCGTGGTTCCTTTTTTAATGAAACACCACCGGAATGTGTTTTTAATCCTCTAGGTTTAAGTTAAGAAGAGGATTTTCTTGCATTTTCTATCTATAGCCGGAAACCACTGGAAGTCTTTACAAACTTGTGAACCATTCAGATCACTCTGGCCCTCTTATAATAAACTGAGAACAACCTATTTACTGTCTTGGAACCGGTTTGACATCGCAAGAATTACAGCGACCTGCACTGGGCACGGGACTTTTATTGTTAAGTGGAAAATCAATTCTGTTACTCCCATCTTTAAAAATGGAAATAAAATTAATGTGTCTAACTATAGGCCTATGTCTAACATTACGACTGCATCGAATTTCTTTGAAAGTTTTGTGAAGGATTAAATATCCTTTGCTGTCAAAAACTTGATTTCCTGAAATCAGCATGGTTTTGTTACTCGACAATGGCAAATTAAGCTGTTTTTACTGGAGACTGCCTTCCAGCTTTTCAAAATGGTCATCAGGTTGATACAACTTAGAATGATTTTGCCAAAGCCTTCGATAAGGTTAATTGTTAAATTAAAACAAATTGGTTTTCACTCAGCATTCTTGAACTGGATTAAAGCGTATTTATACAACAAGCTGTACAAGTGTTCTTTGAATTATGAATTGTGGATCATTTGTCTTATATATTAATGAGTGCCAGGAGACCGACCACTGTTCGGTTTTTCATTTTGAGGTTGAAAAATCGAAAAAATATGCAATTTGTTGAAAAAAGTTGACTTATATCGAATAAGTTGAAATATTTAATAAACATTAAAAACAGTTGAAAAGCCAAAAATAAAAATTAAGAAAGTTGTAAGAGGTTGAAAAACGTAAAAAAATGTTAAAAAACTTGGCAATGTTGAAATAGGTTGAAAAGGTGAAAAATGTTGGAAAAGTTGGAAAAAAATGGTTGAGAGAGGTTGAAGCAGGTGAAAATGACTGATAAAGTCGATAATATATTTAAAATGTTGAAAAAGTTGAAAGAGGTTGAAAATCTCCAAAAAGTTGAAATTCTCGAAAAAAGTTGAACAATGTTGAAAAAGTCAAGAAAAGTTGACAAAGTCGGAAAAATATGATAAATGTTGACAAAAATTGAAAGAGGTTGTAAAATTTTAAAACAGTTGAAAGAAGCTGAATAACTCAAAAAAAATTGAATGAGGTTGGAAAAAGTCGAAAGAAACTGAGTAAGGTTGAAAAAGTCGAAAAAATATGGAAGATTTTAAAAAAATTGAAAGAGGTTCAAAAATGTTGGAACAGTTGAAAGAAGATGAATATTTCTAAAAAAGTTGAATAAGGTTGAATAAGTCGAAAAAAAGTTGAATGAGGTTGAAAAAGACGGAAAAGTGTGGAAAATGTTAAAAAAATTGAAAGAGGTTGAAAAATGTTGAAACAGTTTAAAGAAATTGAATAACTCAAAAAAAGTTGAGACTCAAAAAGTCGAAATAAATTTAGAGAGGTTGAAAAAGTCGAATAAAGTTGAATAAGGTTGGAAAAAGATGAAAGAGGTAGAGAGATTCG
This sequence comes from Meiosimyza platycephala, assembly GCA_963662105.1. Lineage (NCBI taxonomy): Eukaryota > Metazoa > Arthropoda > Insecta > Diptera > Lauxaniidae > Meiosimyza > Meiosimyza platycephala. The sequence goes on along the minus strand of OY759208.1, from coordinate 98,272,343 downwards.
AAAAAAATTGAAAGGAGTTGAAAATCTCAAAAAAAATTGAAACATCTTGGTAAATTCAGTTAAGTTGAAAGAGGTTGCAAAAGTTGAAAGGAAAATGTTGAAAAAAGTTGAAACAGTCAAAAAATGTTTAAATAAATCACAAAATGATCCACTAATAACATTTTGTTATAATGGGAGGTACCACGCCCACTTATGCAATCCCGTCGAAGTCCATTTAAATTCAAAGTTTATTGTAACCGACATCTCTATACCAAATTTTAAAAAGATAACTCTCATAGCACACTAAATATAACACAAAACGTTTTTTGCTTGTATGGAGGCGCCACGCCCACTGATTAAATCCCGTCGGAATCCAATTAATTTTAGGGCTTATAGTAACCGACATCTCTATACCAAATTTTGTTAGCATTACTCTTATAGTACATCAAATATAGCACAAAACGTTTTATGCTTGTATGGGAGGTGCCACGCCCACTGATGCAATCCCATTGAAATCCATTTTATTTCAAAGCCTATAGTAACCGACATTTTAGCACCAAATTTAAAAAGATTACTCTTATAGCACACTAAATATTACTTTAAACGTTTTTTGCTTGTATGAGAGGTGCCACGCCTACATGTTCTAGTGAGCTCATTTTTTGGTTATGAGATACCTTACAGCGAGTATATCCACCATGTTGAATTCCATAACGACTGCATTAGTAGTTCTCTTATTATAACGTTTATAAATATTGTGGGCTGTGCCACGCCCTTCAACGAGTTTTGCGAGTATAGTGACATAGTTTGTTATGATGATTGCTTTTAGTGGTATGTGTTATCTTTAAAATTTTTATAAATATTGTCGGTACCGTTTTCGAGTAATATTGAATCAAAATTTTCAATTATTGAAAAGTGTCACGCCCACTTTTCCGATTTCGCCCACTTTTCACAAAAATTAAGATATTTATGATCTGCATCTGTGTACCAAATTTCATTACAATATCTTGAACGGTTTGCGAGATATGACGTTATCAAAATTAAAGTTTAGGGCTGTGCCACGCCCCTGTTATCGTCGTTAAAAACCACCTCGATCTTAATTTTGTTTACATTTGCACGGAATTCCCAAATTTTATCAAAATCGCTGCAGCTGTTTTCGTAATAAGGTTCAGCCATATATATACATATTTATATATTTATGTATCTATATGTATGTATATTTATATGTATATTTACAAACAATTATTGCTCGTTTAATAATAGGAGATATACAGAGCTGCTTTGCTAATACTAAATTTCCTATGAATGCAGATGACCTTAAAATTTATGATGTCATCAAAAGTTTGGATGATTCATCAAAGTTACAGTCTAACTAAATAAACTATCTGTCAAAAAAATCAGTTGTAGTTATATATAAAGAAGCGTTTTTATATAACATTTTTCAAGTAAAAATTGCAATTCTGAAATGACTACCATCTTGAAAGTACCATTGTGAGAAAATTAACTGATGTTTACAGATTTGGGTATAGTTTTTGTCCACAAATTTATCTTTGTCAGTCACTACGACTATATTATATCGAAGTTTTATCCGGCGTAATAGTTCTGAATTTTCCGACCCATATACCTTTAAGCTAGTGTATACGTCGATTGTTTCATTCAAATTTGAATAAGGCGCTTTAATTTGTAAACCATAGTATGCGATTCATATAAATCGAATTAAACGTGCTCAACAAGTTTCTGATGTAAACTTATTAATCTCAAATTTCTTCAAGGTAGAAGAAGAATCCGTGCTTTAACATTTATATATGATATGTATAGTTTGTGATCTGATAGACTGTCTATCTTTTTACATGCCATTAGATTTAATATTCCGGTCAGAAATCTAAGAAATTTTGATATCTTCCATGTTGGGCCTTGTAGCTATGCCTCAAATGCATCTATTATAAGGGCTCTTAATAATTTTAACATGATTGCTAGCTCTATAAGCTTAGATTTGATTTATTGTAGAAATATTTTAAAGAGACTTTTGAATTCTATTTACAATTAATCCTTTGTTATCTATGTTAAGTCAGTAAGGAATTACTTATATGTTTCATTGGTTTAATAAATAAAAAAATAAAATAAAAATTAAATATGTGAAATGTTAAATAATATTAAATACTTATCTTGCCTATTTTAAATATACACGCCTTAGTACGCATTTATATTCTTTGTTTATTATTACCAAGTCTCGACAGTGCCTTGGTTGGCTAACTAATTGGATCCGTCACTGGTTTTTAGTTAAATAATATATAACCAACCTTAGAAATTGAACAGTCAATTAACATGATATAGCAAATCAAATGATATACATATATTACTCGTGCAGAGCAAATCCTTAAAATTTAATATTGTAGAACAAATTTACATATATAAAAATTTTTCCATACCAGAAATATTGAGTTGGTTTCTGGCGCACTGTATGCTCGCTTCCGTTTTCATATTCATGCAATTCTAAGAACATTCGAGCATTTTTTTTTATATGTAGATATTTAGTTAAAAAACAACGACTGCCGAAAATTGAGGAAATAAATTATTAGATTCAGATTTGAAAATATGAAAAGTTTAACAGGCAATTTGCTAAAATCAAGCAAACATTAAATAGAGAAAGATGGAAAAAAAAACTGCAGCATTAGGACATTTAAAATGTGTATATGTTGAAAGGACATTTAAAGAACTTTCTCCACTATAACTTAAACAGACCTGACAGAATTTGCTTCGTGCTTGGTTAAATATAAAAGAATTACACATGCAATTGCAGTTGCAGCAATTCTCAACTTGTGAAAATTATGCTTTCATTGAGCTGATGAAATTAAATTAATTGAATAGATTTCTTGTAGTGAAAAATTTGTGTAAGAGTCATTTTCAAATACAGTCCATGCAATTACATATGTATATTTGAAATTTATGACACATACATAGTTTGACTTTTATATAATCTTGTTAGTAAATATATTAATTATTTCTGGAAATCACTTTTAATAAGAACATTGACTTTCTTGAAGCTATTTAATCTTAAATGATGCACTTGTTATTCGAGTATTATTCCATTTTAATGGAATTGTGAATTTCGAAAAGAATGCAACTCTCAATATACTAATTTTACTGATAATAGTAAGTATTCTCAATATTATTGTCATAGGTTATATTTTATCTAGACAAACATACTTTCATTTACCGCGAAGGTTTGCTTTCGACCGGAAGTAGTTGTGACGGTCTGTCTATTGTGTAACATAGACGCACTATGCTGTGCTTTCTAAGAAGATTTAATTAGTATAAAAACTAAAACTGAATTTCTACCATTACATTGGAGTAAGTGACTTCTTGAAAGCCCATTGCTCTTTTTTCTGCTATCTCAATATAGATATTAAACGTCTTCATGGCTTTCTTTTTTCTAATTGTCCAATCTTTTCCAAAGTTTCAGAACATCAACTTTTCTAGAGCAGGATTTCCGCCTGTTTGCTTAACCAATATTATTTTCCTAACCCACCCAGTAGCGCAGCTAGGGAGGAGTGAAGGGGACGCCCCAATCTCGGGTGAAATGGTTTGCGGGCGGTGTTTTTTTTTTAGCAAAAGTAAAACGTTTTTTCCTCATTAACTCCGTAATTGCTCTTCAAAGGATTTTATTGTTTCAGCGTACATTTTTTAATGTATGGAAGTCGGTCGAAAAAATTAACGATGTCTGGTCTTAACTTGTCACCTTGAGACTACAGTCGTATATATATTTTTGAAAAAATCCAATATTTTTTAATAGTTTGGCCTATCAATTTACACTTTTATCTCCTGATTTATAAGTGAACGACTAAAAATGTTTGATCCTCTGAGAAAATAATTTCGACCGGTGTGACACCGCTCGCATTAAAAAATGTTTGAATAAAATCTAGTTATGGGGCTTAATATGAAATTATGCCACCATCTAATCTCATACATAGTACATATATTTCCATTTCGGGTTGTCAAACAATTTAATCAGAGTATTTACGCGAAAAGCGCCGCACTAATTGTATGGGGAAGTGATTTCAATCAAATGCCCATTTTTGGAGAGGTATAGTTTTGGCATCCTGAACTTAAGTCTCAATGGATACAACGAAATCCTATGACAAAATTTTGAGTTATTGCCCAATAAAACTCTCTCAAATATCGATATCTCGAAAACCAAGTGAGATTTCGATACGTTTTATTGAAGATTTTTAATTTATTTTGACGTGTTCTTTCAAAAACTATCGGCAGATTTCAGTGCTCAGAATCGCCAAAGGTGCGATTGCGATTTAAAAACAATATTCACAAAAGCTTGTTGCCCTTGAGCAAATGATCTGAATGAAAGTTTGGCTTATTAAAGGAGATAAACTGGACTTTAATTAATCGTTTTAATATTTCCATTATAATAATTTTTCCAGCATTTGCTCACCATTTAAAACATGTATTTCAGCCAAATCACCCGGGCAACAGCATCGAATTACCGCAAGAAACTCAAAACATGAGACTAATTCTGTTGCGCTTCACAACTAAATACGTTCAATCTTTCATGATTTTGTAAAAGCTAATATGCTCAACTGAAAACATGAAACTATGGAGCAAGTTCACAGGATAGTAGCGCAAATTCGAAAGACATACGAAGATAAAAAATACTGCTCTGCAGTGTTCCATGCTATAGCGCAAGTTTTTGATATGGAGTGGCACGAAGGACTTTTATATAAAATAAAAAATTACTTCCTAAAAATACACACGTTTTACTAGGGTCCTACCTTAAAGGCCGAAAGTTTCGTGTAAAAAGTAAAAATTGCATTTCAGATGATGTGGAAATTTTTGCAGGCGAGCCGCAAGGCAGCGTTCTTGGCCCAATTCTTTACCTTTTTTACACTTATGACTTGCCAACAAACAACTCTATGCTTACATCTACTTTTGCTGATGACACTGCAATTTTGTCTTGTTACGCAGACCCTAATAGTGCGTCACATACCCTCGATGAACATATGCACCCAGTTGAAACATGGCTTTTAAACTGGCGAATAAATGTAAATGAGCAGAATAGTACACATGTAACTTTAACACTTAATAAAAAGACTTGCCCCACAGTTCACCTAAATAACACCGCAATACCTCAGAGCGCTGAAGTCAAATACTTAGGTATGCACCTCGATAGATGGCTTACTTGGAAAGCTCATATTGAAAAGAAAAAAATTCAAATGAAGTTGAAAGCATCAACCATTAAATGGCTTCTACATAAACACTCAAAGCTAAATCTTGATTATAAAGAACTTTTGTATAAAGCTATTATAATACCTATTTGGTCGTACGGAATCCAACTGTGGGGCAACGCAAGCTTATCAAATATAGAACTATTGCAGAGGTCTCAGTCAAAAATACTTCGAACTATTTCCGGAGCACCTTGGTATGTCAAGAATATAAATATACACCAAGACCTTGGTATACCTTTTACTAAGCAGCTACAGGAAATCAAAAAGCGATTATATCAACTTAAACTGCAGCAACATCCAAACACGCTGGCTAGGAACCTACTCTTAATATCGAATACATCTCGACTAAAGAGACAAGACTTACCACCACTGTAGCCATTATGTATTCGTATACCGGCAACTCCTTCAACAACTCAAGACAGAGTTTAATTTGAAAAAAAACAACATTCCTTAGCAATGGCTTAGAAAAGTTCAACTCCGTTAGTTTTTAAGATTTGTATACTTATTGCTAGTGTCCAAGCGAGTTGTTACAATAAATAAATAATAAGTTTGAAAAAAAAAAAAAAAATTTATTGACGAAACATTTTATTTAATTTATATTATTGATTAGTTTTCGCCTATAGTGTTTCACCACATCAGCATAGAAAAATGATCCAAATTGCTGAATGTAACACATTGATCATTTGAAGTTTCTGATTAAATCGAATGTCACGGTTTGAGTCATTCAATACAATTTGGTAAAGTGGGAGCGCTTAAAAAAATATACAATTACGCTAAAGTCATATTATGTTTCAAATACGTACGCTGTATACTTTAATGTACCATAAAATTTTCCAAATAACAATAATAGAGTTTAGCTACTACAGATATTAGCCTTCTTAGCTATATACAATCAACTCTTTTCTGAATATCATCACGAGTGTCCTTAAATGTAATTTCAAGTTATGATTCTATTTACCAATCTTATTATGATATCAATAAATTTACCTTAAAGTCAATAACAGTGATTAAATATCCTTACACGCTATTTATGGACTTTAGAAATTCTCATAATTTTCCTTTACACAAAATATCAAAAGCAAATCCTTTCATTACCTTCGTGCCTACAGTTCTACTATTGTGTACGTGTGCCTTTGTCCTTTTGCAATGAAAACACCTTTATCTTTTCAATAAAAACTTGCAGTAAAAGAACTTTAAAAGTTCGTCCCTCATTTTATTCGCAAGTTGCGCAAGTATGATAACAGAAAAGAACAGAAACTTTCCAAGCCGCCTTTTGCGCTTTTCAATAGCGTGTGAGCAGTGGCAACGTCATTTTTATTATGCTACCATTTTATTCCTAAGGAATTAAATTTTTTTTTCAATATCTTATTCTGCCCTTTATGCAACGCGGCATAACTTTGGATTTCTATTAATTTGCTTAAGAAAGAAGATGCAAATCAGCTAAAGAGAATAGAATGGCGAGCAAATAACAATAAAACGAATAGCAAAATAGAAAATGAATAAAAGTTGAAAATAAAGAACCAAAATAAAATGAATTGAAAAACTTCAACTTGCAATGAATGAGCAGAGTCTTCCCCCCACTTTAAGTTTATTTTTTTGTGCTGCTACTTCAGCGCTATGTTTCCGTTTCCGCATTTTTTACCAATAACAAACAATAAGAAAAATTGTTTTCAAAATGCTTTTGTGTTTATACGTGCGTAAATAATGAATTTAGCGGTTGCATACTTTGTGGCGCATTCCATAGATTGGCTGCTACCGCTGCGATGGGATGCGTTGCTTGTATAGCCTGTGTGTGTGTGTGTGTGTGCGAGAAGGTAAGAAAAAGCATTTTAAGCTGAGTGCCTTTAAATCAATGGAAAGTTTTTCGTTTTTTACTAAATTTTTTGTACACTTTGACATCCTTGCTGTTTAATTTATTTTTGTACTTTATTTTTCCTTCCTTCCTTTTATTGTTGTTTTCCCCGATACTTTAAGAAAAGTTTGCTCATACCACATGAGATATTTTTTTAATTTTATTGTTTTGTTCATTCTAAGAGAATAAAGTTTTCTTCTTTTAAAAAATTGACATTCTTTCCATCTTACAATTGCGGTGCACTTTTGCTGCTTGATTTTGTATAGTTTTTAGGAAAATATTTAAGGGTTGTTCAGAGCGGTGGCCTAAGAAATACTTGGGATGCTAACAACTCAAAAAGGCCCGTTTTCAAAAAATTTTTTCTTTTTCGAACAAACTGTTGCTTTATATGCACAATACAATGATTTTGACTCATAGTGGAGAGCAAAAATAGCATATTTTACAAGTGCACTTAAGTGGTTAAATTTAAATAATTTTAGAAACATTACTGTGCCCCGTTTAATAATAATAATAATAATAATATCCTTTTAAATGGTTACTACATTCTTGGGTTCCGATTAGATAAACTGTTTGCCTAATGCTGATTTGTGAATAAAAGCAAACTTTATGCCCTAGTAGCAAAAAAAAAGGTTTACAGCTTCTTTTAAAGGCCATTTAAATAGAAATAAAAAGATAACATATTATATTTATAGATTTTTATAGGGTCCTATAAAATCCATTTGGCTTATGAATTATGAAAACATATTCCCCTCTGTGTTATCTATTAAGAGACACAGTAAAGTGTATTTCTGAGTTCTTTAAAAGATACCTTACAAAGACTTAAAAAAGAGTTGCGTAAAAATGACTTGCTTAGAGACTCAAAAGATGCATCAGAGACTTTATATGTGAACTAAAGACCTTTATTACATTTAATTTTATTATCAAATTTATTTTTACAGTAGTTTTGTAGCCGGTCAGAAACCCATGTTCCAACGATCCATAGCCCAGCACGCTAATTACTAGGATGCTTTTGATAAATTATGTTAAAGGCAAATTTTTCTCACATTTGTCTTGGTAAAGCTCCTTAAAAAGACAAAAAATAGAAAATAATGTGTCCACGTGGCAAATCTCATGTGTCTTTTAATACTTAGCAACACAAAATACTTATAAAGATATGAGGTGGCATATCTTCCAAGTGTCTTTTATGTCTAAAGTAAAAAGACAAACTCAAGACGTGCCGCCTCATGTAAATTATGTAAATTATATTTAATATCAGGCGGAATGTCAGGTGTGTCATTATACTGTATAGTATAGTAACACATGCGAGAATTGTTGCCTCATAGAAGTCAACTAAGAGCCTTATAAATATAAATTGGAGATATTTTTAAATCTCTCCTTATTATGGTTTTATATCTTGCTTTAGCAAAATTTCGCTACAAAGGCAAAGTTTATTTTTAATTACGTTACCTGTTTTGTTAGCTGATGAGATGAATTCACTGTAATAATATTTATTTGTATCGTAACATTTTTAAAAAGTAATAAATTATTTGAACTGTGATACCAACTGTAGCGTAGCAGTTACAAATTAACTCAGCTTTACTCATTTTTTGCAAAAATGACAAATTTTTATTTGAAATAAGTATCATCTATCTTTCGTTTTCAAATTCGGAAATTTTCCGGTAGATGTCACTTCCTTAAGAAAGACACTCTAATAAACACAGATAACAATTTGCTTCATTGTAATACAAAAAAATCATATTTATAATCTACAAGAAGAAGCCCATTGTTCACATCTATCTTAACACTTAAATATTTACATAAATGCAAACAACTTCAAACAGATTTTAGTGGATTTCATAATAGTAGAGGAGCCCACGATGCTAAATGTGGAGTTACTCGAGCGTCGCGGGGACCTATTGGATTTTGAAGATTAGGTGGTAGGAAGAATAAAAGGTTATATAATGTTTAACCCTTCACCGGTGGGGGAAGTCACTACAGGCTTTCAAAAATGTAAAAAAAAATGCTTATGGATTTACTCGAGCGCGTCAGATATTGATGGTGTATATGCTGGGACATGCCTCTGATGACGGAGATATATTAATCTGCCGATTTGGACGGTGGGCGTGGCCGTACGGATGAGTTAAAAATAGAAAAAAAAAGATTTACTCGAGCGCGTCAGATATTCATAGGGGATGTTAAGTGATCCCAAACGAAGCTCCTACTGCTTAGACTGACGATTCGGATGTGACGCAAGCGTGTGGCCACCTTTCGAAAATGCAAAAAAATCAGATTTTTATGCAGAATGTTCAGGTTGGTGTCCTGGTCATGCTGATCCATAATCTGACGATTATCTGGAGGAGTTTGCTTAATCTGATCGTTTGAAAAATTTTTTTTTCATAATTTTTTTTTCTTAAATTTTAAAAATTTTAAAAATCCCAATCAGTGATGCCTTTTGGGTTTTGTGAAAATGTACAGAATCGAAACTTGAAATGTACTTTTAGAGGCCGAATGTCCTTTTAGTCTTGAACACCCAATTTTACTTAGATTTATCTATAGTTTCTAAAAAAAAATCTCATTTTGCCACCTGATAAACTTTAACAAACTGACATATATTTCACACACATTAAATAACTAATTACAAAATGCACACATTGCGATTATTTAGAAAAAAAAAATATTATCATAAACTGTCCAAATGTACCGAAAATGTGCTGAAAATGTCCTGAAAATTATTTAAATGCACTAAAAATGACGATTTTTTAGAACGCACTCGCTGAAGAATGGCGTATGAATAAAAGCCCATTAGCAATCCTCGAAACGTTTAGAAACAGATGCTCATGAAAACTATTAATCAACCTTCCTATTTTATACCAAAAATCGGTTATTGATAAATTTCGGACATTATCTTATTTTATAGTGGCAATATAAATTTCGAAATTGGTAATAAGTACATATTGAATTTGTATTTCCTCCTATGTTCCACATACACTTTGACGCAAACGAAAATAGTACCAAAAAAGATGGGTTTCCGTACTATGGTATTTTAGCTATGAAAATAGTATCAATTTTGGTACTAAAGTACCGTCTGTGCCAACACTGGTGGGGACGGTGCGTGAGTGTGAGAGAGATAGGCACGGAGTGGGGAATACATAAGGTGACCATCCGTTCCATATTTCCCGGCACAGTGTTGTATTTCAGTGTGATATTTCGGATTTTTTTTTTTTTAAGAAATACGGCACATAAAAAAAAAGAAAAATAATGAACAGCTAAAAAGAATAAGGAACAACTAAATTATTTGTATATTAAGTTCCTAAAAACCAAAAAATTTAGCTACACGCGCTAAACTTTAATGACAATTTTTGTTGCTTCGGCTTGTGGAAATCGACAGATTATATGTTTTCCGTTATCCTTGAATTATTTCCTTCAAAATAAAAAAAAAATTTGACCGCGCTCGAGTAAATCCAGGTGACGTTTTTTTTTTGCAAGTTTGTGACCCTGCCACTCCCTTGCGTCACGGTCAAATCGTCAGATTAGTGAAATGTAGGCTCTTTAGCATGTAATTAACCCACCATGTCTTAATCTGACGCGCTCGAGTAAATCCAGCTAACGATTTTTTTTACTATTCTGACCGGCTCCCCTACACTCGCGGCACTATATAGAGGGCTAATACTCGGTAGATGTACTCAACAAGGTGCAAGGTATCCCCCATATCTTAATCTGACGCGCTCGAGTAAATCCCGAAATCCCGCTTGGGCTCCCCTACTATAAAGGCGCTTATGAAACGACAAACAACTGGACATCCAATAAAAATCCTTTAATTATTTTTCGCATTTGCCTGGGATTAGCGCGGTAGAAATTTTGCACAAGAACACCCAAAGACCTCAAAACATGCGACATGCGAGCAGACATATGCTGCAAACAGTGCAACCTACCATGTGTCCATATCCTTTAAAGCACGCAGCATGTGCGAGGACTATACATATGTACATACAAATATATGTACATGTGCTGCTTACGGCCGCGGCATTCAAGTTAGCAATTAGGATCTGAATTATTAATAATAATTATTTTATCCTGCTGCTGCTGCTTTTGTCCCCAGTTGGGGTATTCATTGTTGTTGTTTTTATCCTTTCTGTCGACGTCACTATCATCATCGTTTGCATTGTCGTCGCTTGGCCAAGTATGAATAGCGACATAATTTGCACTACATAAGCGGCATAGTAAAAATGTTATAAAAAGGATATTAAAAACGTAGCAGCATTTAAGCCGCTTAGTGTGCGTTGAGTTTTTGTAAAGCAGTATGGTTGCTTTTGCGAAAAGAGCATAATAAATGTAATATTTTTTGGTACACATTTTGTAGCAAAGGCATAAGTCTGTAAAGCACAGAATTCATAATGCTTGTTGTTGTTAATAAAATATCGATTATAATTCGTTATGATTTATTCTGTTTATTTTATTGTCGTTATTGTGTTTTGTAAATCTAAATTATGGCAATTTTGTAAAATGTCATTAAATTTGCCAGTAAATTTGAGATTTATTATAAGTGTTAGTTAAATTTGTATATTAGCTGTTGAGTGCTTAACAATATTGCATTAACCCAATTCAGCGAATCTTATTTTATGACGCAAAATCCAATACAGTGCCTTAGAGTCACTACATTGGATATACTACAGCAGTTTACATTTCATTAATATTTTTTATTGATATTATTGGAAATAAGATTGAAACACCACAAGAATAATATTATTTGGAAAAAAAGGTTTATCTCTTATGTCTTATTATATCTTACTTAACTCGTAGGCTGAAGGATATGGGACGTCATATTAAAGCATAGATATAATACATAGACTTTACCACTATGAGCTAAAAATAATTTTAAAATCTATCGTTAAACAAATTCAAATTCTCTCTCTCTCAGTTCGAGAGAGAAATATTTTTTCAATAGAACTTAAAAAATATCTTCGTCATAATGAAGCTGTTGAAACATTAAAATTTTTTACCACAAAAACCAGCGTGCTGAAAATATTTTTGTCTCACCGTGTACCGCGTTTTCGTCTGATAAAAACAGCATATTTTTTTTGTAAAAATTGCTTCATATGATAATCATTTGGTTTAAATTATTTAAACAACAAATTCAAAATTAAATTTTGAATATAATATCCTTGGAGATTCTTATGAGTATTCAAGCGTTCTACTTTGCACGCAAATACAAAACATTTATATTTCTATTGAAAAGACATTTTTTCCAACTTCAAAGGCAGACATAGCAAAACAAGCAGCAGCAAAAGAATACGAAGACTAAAGTCATCTGAAGAAAGTCAAAAAAGCGTATAAACGTATAAACATTGGAAAAACTACGCCATATACAGGATACGAAACAGATGTGAATATAAGAGACTGAGAGACAGACAAAAAGGCTGAAACACCGACAGACACAGATATAGAGATACAAATAGACGACAGCAAGTCAAGTTAAGGCGAAAGCAGTCAGTCATGTTGTTGTTATTGCAAAGTGCATACAGATCAATTTCAGCTTATTACATCAGGGCATAGGAAAGCAACAGTCACACACAAATTTACACATACACATACATATTAAGATTAGGGTATACCTTTGCTTAATTGTTCAGCCAAAGCTGATGGTTAAGGAAGCTGATTCACTAAATCAGTATGTATTCAATAAAGCTGTGCAATAGGCCGAAGTTGTTCGAACAAACTCGAAACTCACGAGCTTTTCACACAATTTCAGCACCGAAGCTAGTTCATTTAACTCCACTCAAATCAGTTCGCTTAATTCCATATGTTCGCTCACATCTCCTAATTTTGATTGTATTTATGCCTGCGTACAAATCGTTCGAAGAAAAGAAATGCAAATTGCGGCACGCCGTACAGTGGGGTAAAATTTCAATTCGAACAAATAAGTTGTTCGGAACTCATGGATTGCAATCGTATGATAGGAATATCATATGAACTGAACATGAGTTGAGTCAAACAAATCGAGTAGTTCGAGTTTAGCTCATTGCTTATGGCTAAAGTTCGAACATATTCGATGAGCTCGTCGCACATCTTTTGGTGTTGATTTTTATTTTTTCGAGGTAAATAGTTGTAATAAATTAGCAAAATCATAAAAAAAATATTTGAAAAAATATTATAACATATATTATATAAAATATGAGAAGCAAATAATAAAGAATATTTGCACATAAAATATCTGTTTTTGTAAGAGACTACATCTACTGTGCATTTTTTCCTTACAAGAAATTGCACATCCTTTTCGTTTTCGTGGTACAAAAAACTACATAATCTTTTCCCTTTCTTAATATCAAAAACCAATATGGTATAACTGTGCGAATAGACTGAACAATTTTGTAAAATTTTGAGACATTTTTCAATTAAAGTAGGGGCTGAAATTGTTTGATTTTTGTGAATATCCTAAATTTTTTTTCCTTACACTTTGGGACACTCTTATAAGTATCAAATAAACATATGGTAACATCACATTGCAATTGAAGAAACAAATTCACTGAAGCACATAAGTACAACTACAACAACAGCAATAATAACAACGTGTATGCAATTTTAAAATTGAAACATGTAGCAAATTCATAAAAAATACAAAAAAAAAAAATTTAAAAAAATGTTTACTCAATTGAACAGCAAAATAGGAGCTTTAAGCCAACAGCTGCCGTATAAAATCAAGCATTCTTATATTTATATATGCTACAACAACAATTTTTAAGTTTTAAAAAATAAATAAAACAAGACAGGATATTAAAAAGTGCAAAGGTTTGGATACACGGCAGCAATTGTTGAATCAGCTGTCTCATTGAAGTCGGTTTTTATTAAGAATTTAAGCTTGCACTGTTGTAACTATTGCTGGCTGATATTAGCTAATATTCCTACTTTCTTTTAAAAAACTTATAAACAGTCCTTAGATTTGGGGCGGTTATGGATACGATAGGGGTAAGACATTTCGAAGTTTCCTAATTTCAATTAGGCACTTAAACCTGAAGACCTTGTTTGGTCAACATTTTAACTTTGATAGGATGAGAGATAACTAGCTTAACAAGTTTTCAAAAACTGTATCTCTAAAACCGGATCTGATTAAAAAATGGTGTTAATTTCGGAATCAAGAAACCAAAATCACTAAAAAGGATTTGGAACTCAAGTTTTTTTTTTGTGGAGTGGTACTCAGAATACGTATAAGTGAATTTAGAAGTAATGTGATATATACATACTTATATGTAGATAAGTGCTCTTTGATTACATCAAGGTCATTTTCCCAACAGCTCAAATGTGTGAGCGGCTGTCGAAAATAAAATTGTAGTGCATGGAACGGTCAGGGGTTCAAATCCAAGTACAAAACTAACCATAAACTGGTCTGATGAGGCCATGTATATACATATGCATATGAATATGTATATATGTATGTGGTAATAGCCGAAACATATGTATGTAAGTACCTATCTAATCTTTGTGATTACTAGCGTTAGTTTTAGAAGAATGTCCTCTAAAGTCATATGCTAAAAACCTAAAATAAAAATTTTCAATCCTTTATTTACAAGACCTCAAATATCTCCAAGCCTGCGAGCTGACATATCAGCCCCTCTCATGCACACTGCCACAAATTAGTTTATAAAGCTTACAAAATACGCAATGAATAGTCATAATAAGAATAAAAATCCATATAACATCCTTAACAATTCAAATACCCATTGGGATTTTATTCGCTTGGATTTTCTTGAAAACAATCTTACACTTAAGCGAATTGTAAATATTTCATTAATTTCCGCTTACGACTGTAATCGTTCGCTTATTTGTAAAAAAAAACATTGAAAATTTTCAGCTCTAACGGACTTGTATGTACTTTGTCTGCCTGCCTACAGTGTTTTGGGGGAACTCGCAATATAATAAAATGAACGAAATCTGCAAACATTAAAAAGTTTCATACAAAAAGTGCACAAATACAAAAAGCAAGCCAGCGAGATACAATGAAGATGAAGCAGCACCAAAACTGGACCCCACTGCAATGTCTATTTAAATACCAGAATACGCCAAGGAAAAATAAGCCTACGCAATGAGCACATGCTGCAGAAACTAAGCAGTAAAACAACAACAAATGTAAACATTTGCAAATTCAGATTTTCAAGCGTTGTTGGCACAACAGCAAGCTGCCAAACTTTATTTAAAGTCTAAAACAATAATATTGGGATTGAAAAGGCAATTTTGAGGTAACTTAACCCAACACTATACAAGGGGACATAAAATATTTGTAGCGAAGTACGCTTTTAGAGTTCAGTATTAAGTTTAGTGATTACAAGATGATTTATGAAAGAGCGATATTTGACAGGAAGTTCAAAATGTTAAAAACCATTCCATATCAAAGCATGGGAAATTAGCATATACTAAGAATATGTATCTCATTTGGAGGATATTTTAAGTTAAATCATAAGCTCTTAATTAAAATAGAGTTCTAAATTATTAATAGCTTCACAGTCTATTTAACAGATGGTCTCTATTGATATGTATTTTATTTGATAAGCCTGCTGCGATACTTTAATTTATGAGAATAGTTGGTTGGTAGCTTGATTTAGGCTTAAGTTCTAATTCACTATGTACGACAATTCTTCTGTAGGGCTGGAGAACAAGGTTGGCCAAAAATATTTTTTTATACAATTTACAACAATTATTTCCGATTTCTGAAAACTCAATAGTCCAGGTACATCTTAGTTGTCAAAGCACTCATCAAAGTTCGACTTCGGTACTTGATTTTGTAGAATATTTTATTTGTGATTTATTTGCAAGTGCAGTACTCACCTCTCCTGGTTGGTGCTACGATTTGTTTTGATTTGATTTATGGTTTTTGTGCACAAAAACTCGATTGAGTCGCAACGTGGCGAGTGTCTTGATGGTCGCTTCGAGTGCACTCATGCAGACCTCTATTGCATATACATATGTACTTCCTATGTTGAGCTGAAGGGTAAGTACTAACAGTCTCAAACCTTTTATCATCAAGTTCTTATAAGTTCCGTTTAGAGCATGAGTTGAATACTTTTGGCTATATAAGTTGAAAGTCCTTGTATTGTTTGTTTGATAGAATATAATTATATTTTTAGTACCGTAGCCGATTCTGATAAATAATTTAGCATTACTTTAGAAGCAATATGAGTAAGAGTTCTTCTTTGACAATAAAGCAAGACACATTTGTGCTTTTTAACAAATAATAAGTAAACTTTCCAATAAAAATATACCACAATGGGTTAAATCATCCACTGTTCTACTTCACACACATACAGGCTTAGTTGCGCCGCTGCTTCCTTATTCTGTATTCAGTGTTGATTTTCAAGGTCAGTGTACTTACCCCGTCATAATCTCTTGAATGGTCGAGCACCATAGCTTCTGCAGCTTCACCAAATGTACAACAACAGCAAAATGAAAGAGAAACGATTTTTCGGACATACAAACCTTGTGCCGGTCGGTCCACTTTGCTGCCTTGCGTTTTAGTTGCAGCTTAAAACTTTAAGCGGAAGTGCAAATATGCGCACCGGAAGTAGTCGAAAAATACTTGAAGATGATGACTTTTGAGTGTGCGAGAGTGTAAGTGAAAGAAGAAGAGTAAGCAAAAGTGGGTGCTTCACAGGAAATGCAATGCATTGCATTGGGATTTGCTATTTGGTGAAAGCAAGAAGTTGGTTGCAAGTTGCACAGTTCTAAAAAAAAGTCGGCTTATTTATTTAAGCACTAAAATTAAAAGGTAAAAACAGTTGTTGGCTTTTGGGAGGCGAAAGTTCGCACAAGGATTTCACAAGAGTTCACTTGAGTGCAAAGTGTTGGTATTTGCAGCTGAGTTCAAAAGATTAAATTGTAAGCATGATTTAAAAAGGTGTTTTTGAAAATATGACTCAAACGATGATTTATTAGAGAAATTATGTTTGAAAGCTAATGTTTTCTCAGCACTTTTAACAGCTTATCAGTTGGCATTTATTCTTATACTTTTATTTTTACTATATCCTACTTTTTCCAACTGAAATTAAATTTTTCCCTTCACTTAATTGCGTTAAATTTATTAAGAAGTCCAAAGTTTTAACATTTACTATACTTAAATTGCTCTCACTTCTGCGCTGTGCCTCTTCCACTTTTCAGTCCTTGTTCGAGTGCTACACATCAAAACTGTCAAACTTTTGTTATCCTTAGCGTAAGCAGTAAATCTGCATGGTAAATGTTATGCAAAGAGTTAAGGAAAAAATTGTTTTTCTTTATTTTATTTTCAGTTTTTTAACTTTGTTTCGAGAGCAAATTTATAGACGTCGCAATGGTTAAAATGATAACCCTCAGACTAGGCATTACATAGGGTAACAAATTTATAAGTAAGATTAGGTAGATTTTCATGTCACTAAAATTGGATTTAAGATAAATGGAGAATAAGGAGAACATAAAGTCAATTTAGAGAAATTTACTCTGTCTACTTGTACTTTGCTATCTATCTGTGCAGCAAGCAAAATCATTAAGTGGAAAAATCTTTTCCATTTAAACTATAAGGCAATTGCGAGTAAATGCGTAAAAATAAATCTAAATAAATGTTTTATTTCGAAGGTACATTAACTCGTTAGAACCTTCCAAAAGTTCCAAAGTGCTCAAGCGTGTTAGAGCATTTGAAAGTTGTTCAACTACTTCGTATCACTTAGATTTTTAATGTAAACTCAATATCCCAACTTAAAGTTATTATTTTCCAGAGAGGTTTACAGTTTGTGCCACTAAAAATACAAACGATAATGTTAATACTCTAGTGTAGGGTTGGCCATTTACCCTCCCGCGGTCACAATCTATGAAACGTGCCATCATTCGTCCCGCCGTGCAGTTACCGAAAGTGTTTGACTGGTGAGTATGTAGTTTGCAAAAAGCCGTTTATCACTTAAAAATGAGGCCACTGATGATTACGATGGAATTCTAAAATCATTATATAAAACAATGCTTTTTAAATTTAAATATACATGTCTGCATCAAATAAGCTGTGACATGAAATTTAGTAGTTTATTTCGATTTTCTGTTATAAGAACTCCAGGTAATCTTTTTTTACAATAAATAAACATTTTTTTTAACAACAATTTTCGTTCTTTCAAATGATATCAACATTTTTTTCATATTCCACTTAGTTTCAAAATTACAGAGCATGGAAGTTATAAGTGTGCACTGCATGAAATAAGCTGTGAGCCACTGTATGCTTCGATTCTCAAAATCTCATCAGTATATTTTTGGTTGATGCCTACGTCAGCACTCAAACTACACCCGCTTAAGCTTACTTTTAACTTCAAATAAGCGTGGCAAATTTTTGAGTGAAAAACAAATTCACTTCATTGCGTTGAAATTTCAATCAGCTGTTCGGTATATTTACATTCCTAAAGCATGACGTCAATTTGAGTACACTTACCGCCAATTTCCTTTGTTATCGTAGTTTGTCAATTATTTGCTATGTTATATAAAATTGAATGGCGCCAGTGTCTCCAATGACACGGTAATTACGGTAGATCCACCGTAATCTAGCCCAATCTACCGTCTACCGTAAACATCCATTACCGTGTCGTATTTCACCGTAATTTCACCTACGAATCACCAAGCGGCTTTTTTTAGTTTTATTGCGTTTACCGAATCGCTATAACCTATAAATCAGTAAAGTTTTAGAGATTTAGTATTTATCTGTACAATGGAAAGTGATAGTGAAAGTTATGATAGCGACATTTCTAAAACTGCTAGAGTTGGCTGAAAACGTAAGCATTACAAACAAAACTTTAAAGATGAATGGTGCAGGCAGAAAGAATTTTCTACGAGTATAAAGCTCTGTGCTCAGTTTGTGACGTAAACATAGGCGCAGATATGAGCATTAATAAAAGACATGCCAGTAGTACGAAACATGAAGAAAAAACTAAACTATTGAGCTCGAAGTTATTGGTAGAACCTTCCATAAAAAACCAATTTGAAAATGCGCGAACTTTAATTGAGGAAAAATGTTAAATTGTCGAAATTTATGTTGCTGCTTCTATTGCTGAACATAAATAGTACACCAAGTGGCAGACCATATGTAATATCAAGTACTTTTGCTAAACCAGAAGTTGCATAAAAATTCAAGTTGAAGCACATGAAAGTCCAAGTGGTCATAAACAATGTAGTAGGCAGTAGCGAAAAGGAGACATTGGTTCATGATTTAACCCTTATCCTGTATACATGGGTCAAAATTGCCCAACGACGTATTTCAACTAAAATACTACCGGCCCTATACCATGCACAAGTATAAGCTTTTATGACTTTTATTCTTTTGACTATATAAACAAAAACTTAAAAGAAAATAGTTTCTAGCACGTTTAGTTTGGCCAGTATAAAAAAAGTTACGTTCACCGTCAACATGGGTCAAAATTGCCCAATACAATTTTTCTACGTTATATAGAGTCACAACACACTTGACACTGCGTGTAAAGTTCCGCTTAAAATTTAAAATTTGGTCCATTTCAGAAAACATTTGATGGACCCGCTACCGTTTTGAAAACTGGAAAATGGTCCTTAATCT
The DNA here is from genome assembly GCA_963662105.1 of Meiosimyza platycephala. NCBI lineage: Eukaryota > Metazoa > Arthropoda > Insecta > Diptera > Lauxaniidae > Meiosimyza > Meiosimyza platycephala. Next base: position 98,252,740 of record OY759208.1, on the reverse strand, counting down.
ATCAAACATCATTAATATCTCCCCGAAGCTACCTCGTAGAGGGGATCAAATGTATGACAAGGTCCTATTATTTTTTCTCCTCCAACATTTTTTCGGAACCTACTTACCCCTTATCACCACCCTTTAGCGGGTCTCCCCTGCAAAAATTACATTCTTGTGAAATTATGAATTTGACTCCCCCTCTTCTCACACGCTTCTAGAGAGGTAAAATGTTAGAACATTTTCTATTGTTTTTACTCTCCCAAACTCTTTTCTCGACACACCTACCCCCTATCTGCCACCCTTTTGGGGGTCCCCCTCAAAAAAAAATAAAAAATTTCGAAAAATAGCTTTTCTAATATTTTACCCGAAGATTGCTACCCTCTATCTGCCACCCTTTTGGGGGTCTTATTGGCATCAATACGAAACTTTTGGTGCCCGGGGAGCAAAGATCGGAGCAAGTTTAATGTTTCCCATGTGTGTCTGAACCACCCTATAGGTCCTCAGCTGACGGTCTTACCCCCATTATAAGAATAGCTGATTATGTTTTTTATCATTCTAATTATATTAGAACTAAATGTATAAATTTCATTGAATTTGAAATGACCTTAGAAATGTTTTTTTGTACACGTTTATGTAAGTAGCTGACGTATAATCCCCCATTATACACGAAGCTGACTATTATTTTTATTATTATGATCATCTTAACATTAATTGTGCAAATTTTCAAGTGAATTGAAATGGGTTTTGGACATTCTTTTTTTTTACATGATGCGCATTTTCTCACAACCAGCTCCACCACTAGCCTGGCGACTGACGCTTGTTTCGATTATCAGCCATATCAAAACTATCAATTAAAATCAAAACTAAGCGGGAGGAAATCGCCACCTGAAATGCAACGCTGCCTCCCGTACTATTAGGGTTGTGAAATTTGGCACTCTTTCAGTTCTCTGGTCTGTACTTTAAAAATCAACCTGAAGGTACTGAAACGAAGGTACTATCACTTTCACGAATGATCTTTTAATTCTGTAGCGTCGCGACGCGTCGCCTACTCGTTTCATGTTGCATATTTTTTCCTGCAAAGCTACATTCAAATGTTTACGTTTGAACATTTGGCAGTTAATAGCTACATCACTTGCGTATTTTTGAACTCTGTGTTCACTTTTCAGCATTAGAAGCATCATAATTTAACATTTTGTGTTTACTTTTAAGCAAAACTTATTTATTACTGAACAAATGGTTTGTTTTCTTGTATTTTGTTCATAAAATTGCATATTGAGTGCGTAAATTTTTTTTCCACATACGATATGTACGTGTACATAGTCTGCTTAAATTTACATCAAAAATTACACCCTTTTATAGTGTATTTTTACATGCAGTTTTTACAGTGTAGCTAGAGCAATTTATAACTAAGTACTTCAAACTTAGTAGCAAACGCCAGCCTGAGTTTAAGGACCTCCAAGTCTTCACTGAAGCTAAATAATAAGGCCTTCGCAGACTCGTTGGCTCTCTCTGGATACAGTTGTCAATAGAATATTAGAACAATGGGATGCGCTGCGACTCTATTTTGATGGCAAATGGTTTGAGGACAGCCAATGTTTCGACATTCATAAAAGTTTGCAGGATGCTTTTGATGCATTTTTAAATGTAAATAAAACAAATTTATTTAATTTTTTTCCCCCATGTTTCGTCAATAGGTTTTAGGCTACTTCAGGGGTAACTTTTATTAAAAACAATAAGTTAAGGTTTACATTTAAATAATTGCTAAAACCATAAGACATATTTACAATAAATTACATAGAAACACAACGAAATTACAAACATTACTTAAAGTACGGCACTATACTTTTTTAATGTTGACAACTAGTCACAAAAACTAGTTTTCCTGATTTTGGCCACTATAATGTTGCGATAGTGATTTTTATGAAAATTACTAAAAAGGTTTTACGTTAATTACATATAATATTCTTTTTTTTATCCTGTACAAACATTAGGACCAGTGTATTAACCAGTGTAACACGGTAATTTACACCGTAATTTTTAAACTAATTCACCGTATTTTACTTCAAAACACGGTATTTTAACCCTAGCAACACGGTAATCTAAAAATTTCAGTTGGAGACACTGAATGACGCTATAATTCGCCAGATACCAATAAAAAATATGCAGCTTTGATGCCAAACCGTCTTTAAGCTGTAGTTGACCAAAGAGGCTACCACACTACATACATATTTAAAATTCCAAAATTATTATTTTAAACAATGTTTTTTCAATTTTTACATGTCTGCATGAAATAAGCTGTGACATGAAATTTAGTAGTATATTTTGATTTCCTATTATAAAAATTCTAGGTTATATTTTTTTGGAATAAATAAAAATGTTTTTCAAATTTCACTCTACTGCGTCACTCTTAGAATACATGGTAATATCATTCAAAGCTTTTGCAGTATCATGTTACAACATATTGCTCTGCAGCATAATTTTTTTGATAGTTTTATCAGTAAAGGATGAGAAGAAGTAACATTATTGATACTAAGCACCTCACTACACTCTATAAAATACTTCCTTGAAATGTGGCCTTAAATTTACCATAGAATTATAATTTGATTCCAGATATCATATAGAATGAAAAACTGAACCAATTTTATAAGAAAGAATCGCCTTAAATGGAGCATCAGGTTTAAAGATTGCATTTTTTATTTAAAACTTAGACACTTATTTAGCACTCGAACAATCGTTTTTATTTAACCTTGAAAGAACATACTTCGTCAAATTGACAATGACAGCTTTTTGAATCAGGCAGAATATGAAATCTGGTGTGTATTTAATGAGTTATTTGATATTAAAAACTATTTAATTATTATTAATTACTGTTACAAATTATTCAATTTTTATTTAATTCTATAAAAATTAGTTTTGCACATTTAAATGTATCATGCATACTGTCGTGATAAGTTAATTAACTGATATGGCATTATTAATTGAAAAATTATTTATAATTGGCAACATTAAATTTATTCACGATAAAATTAATATATTTACGATGTTCCATGTAATAGATCGTTAACCTAGTAATTCATCTGGGACTCCACACCGTTGAATAAGGATAGGATAAGCATAAAGATTTTTATAGTGCACGAAAGATGCTAACCATTCGGTACGACTAAAAGGTTAATATACCAACAAAGATTAAAAACCTCTTTGGAATGGTAAAGAATGAACGAATACTGAGAAATTGCAATACTGTGGGTGTCTTAGTGAGACAGGTAAATAGACTCTCAAAAAATTTTTCGATATAAGAAAATTTTACGCAATTTGGGTGTCAAGTTTGCTCAATATCTATGGGAATAAAATTATTGCTATGTCCAACAATATCCGCGCATCATGAAAAAATTTTTCTATTTAATATCAAGTTATTAAAGATTTAAAATTGGTTAAAAAAAATTAATTGCGCAAATGGAATCAAGCATACAAACATAACAAACCGTTTAACAGCAACCCAATGTGCACAAAAACGGATGCGGGTCCGTTACGGATCCGGAACGGATTCGTTTTTTAGAACTAAAACGGATCGTTTTTTAAAACTAAAACGGATCCGTTACGGACTCGTTTTTTTAAATAAAACGGATGCGAGCCGGACTTGTTTTTTTTAACTAAAACGGATCCGTTACAGATCCGGAATGGACTTCATAAATGTATCCGTTACGGACTCGTTTTTTTAAATAAAACGGATACGAGCCGGATTCGTTTTTCTTAACTAAAACGAATCCGTTATGGATCCGGAATGGACTTCATAAACAGACCCGTTGCGGAATCATTTTTTTAACTAAAACGGATCCGTTGCGGACTCGTTTTTTAAAATAAAACGGATGCGAGCCGGACTCATTTTTTTTAACTAAATCGGATCCGTTACGGACTCGGAACAGACTTCTTATACGGATCGGTTCCTGACTCCTTTTTGGTGAACAAAATGGATCGGTTCCGAAGTCGGTTTTTGTAAATAAAACGGATCCGTTCCAGATTCCGATTCTGATACGATTCGAATGCGAAATCGTGGGTAATTCGCCTCCAAACAGCGGGAAGGATCGTCAGCGTTGTCGGATCCGTTTCGAACTCGGAACGGACTTCATATTCGGATCCGTTTCGGATTGTTTTTTTTGTTAATTAAACGGATCCTTTTCGAATTCGTTTTCGTATGAAATTCCTCTCGAAAGAGCGGAATCCTTTTGTCGGATCCGTTCCGAAGTCGTTTTTTGTAAATAAAACGGACTCGTTTTAAGACATACTTAAATGATGTCGTTAAACTGCGCATGTATCAAACATTGTCTAATCTGGGAAGCTCTTTATTCAAACCCCGGTGACGACATAATTCCTTCGTTTCCTCACCACCTTCGAGGTATAATGCAAGCTGCGTTTTTTTACATGGTCTGCCCCGTAGGCATAATCTATGATATGTAATAAGAGGTTTTTTGATTTAAGAGTGAATAATTTTTTATTTGAATACTGAAAAATACAGAAAAAATACACTTTAGTATATAATTTTTTTTGTCAATCATTGTCGATATCTTCAGTTTCTATATCATTAACAATTGCTGACAAAACGTCGAGTGGACTTATTCCTATATTTAAATCGACATCTTTATCATTTTCATCATAAGTTGACTCTGCGTTTAAGCATGACTGGCTATGGCAATGTCCACAAAGATTTGAACATCTTAATCCCATTTTTTTGCATCCACATTTGCCGCCACAACCTTTTGTACAATTACAAAAGATTGTGTTTAGTAGATCATCGGGTGCTGGTGGTAATAAAGTCGTTATTGGCTGTAGTATATTATTTTTTAACTCCCAACACCACTGTTCTGCATCAATTCCTCTTCCTAGCCAGGTTTGTATTTGATAATACACTCGATAAATATGCTGTTGAGCTGCTGAAGAAGTAGGTGGTAATAATGGAAATTTCAGATCTGTGCTTTGTCTTGTTAGTATAGGAAAGCTACAGTATCTGTAATTATCTATCGAATACTCTGATTTTGGAGCACCGTACATTGATAGTAGAAAATGTATTCCCGCATTGATAATGACATCTCGAGAGCAATTTTCTTGTTAGAATACTTCTGCAGAATTGTTTAAATCGGGTTTTTTTTTTAAACATCTTCATGACTTTCATTTTTCCTTTCTCAAAAAGTGCTGCAATTGCATCACATCCGGTCACACTCAAGAAATAATTTTAAACTGAGCTAAATACAGTCCGACTTTTTCTAGTCGCTTTCTCAACGCTCTACTCCGGAAACGGTTAATTTTGCAGAAAAATGCATGAGGCATTTTTTGTAGATAATTTTAGGACAATGTTTATAATGACCTCTACGGACCTCCGAGCGATAGATCGCGAGATATTTGCGATTTTCGTGACCTTTTGACCTTTATAACTTTTTTAGCCGGCTCGATATCAGTGTCGATTTTTAACATCTTCATTACAACGCCGTAATAAAGGTGTGTATAAAAATTCAACTCACTAGGAATTTTTCCGCAGATTGGGGTTTAAAATACCTAAAATGACTGGACTATTTGTTTTGAAAAAATCAGAAGAAAAGTAGCTCTATACAAAAATAAAAATTATTTCAAACATGTGATATAGATTTAGATCACAAATTTTTAATATGGATACTTTAGAAACATGAAACATACTACGCGTACAAAGCCGCGGGAATAGCTAGCTAGTTTTAAGCGATATTAAAACGAAATCCTTTGGAATATGATTAGTTAACTAGGTCATGGCCACAGTTTTTAAGTATATCTGCGGCATAGTGCATTTCGATTAGATGCCTTAAAAAACAAAAAAGATCTTCGGCGAACTTTTTCAAACTTATTGTGGAAAACAAGAGTTATTTGCACACAATTCTTTTTAATCAAGTCAAAGCATGGGCTCACACTTGTAAAATTTCCAGAATTATAAAATACAAAATTTAGTCAGTAGATTAGAGCGTTGTTGTTTTTTTCCTTTGTTTTTCTCAAAGTTTGTTTAATAAACGAAGCATTGAATCAACTTGTAAAATTTTACTTGAATGTTGATCACTGCTAGATTGGCTGCAGTTCAATTATTTAACTATTATTAAATCGTTTAAGCAAAAATATTAAAACAATCTGGAACAGTTTGTTTTACTGGTTGATATTTAACATTACTTCTGTACCCAGGCCCGTATTTAGAAATCTGCCGCCCTTAGGCCAGTCAGAAATTGCCGCCCCCCCTACAATCTCAGTATTTGCACTTTTTTCCCCCTGTGTAAATAAATTTAAAAAAAAAAAATTTCAAAGTTCCCAATATTTACCGCCCCTAAAATCGTGCCGCCCTAGGCACTGGCCTAGTGTGCCTCTAAGGTAAATCCCAGTCTGTACCTAAGTACTTTTATTTTTTGCAAAAACAAATGTGGACAGACTAATGCAACACTAAATTATAGAACAATTACTTAATTTAGATTTTATATAATAGGAAATAATCAATATTCAATTCATATTTACGTTAGCTCGAAGATATTAGAAAAATTTGTACATTATTAATTATGTACATATGTATATCACTAAATTAATTCCCTTTTTTTTACACAGAACTTGAAAGATTAAATTATTATTATTGTTAAAGTTATACAACTTAAAACTGTTGTCTTTTAGTAAACTTTCAAAGAAATATTTAGTTTTACTTCTCTTTAAATTTATTTTTTTTTTGGTTATGCATTTCTGCAAGCGGACGGACTAGTGCACGAGTAAAGACACCGATTAACCCGTTGTCATAAATAATGTTATATCCAACATGCATATATGTAATATGTAACACTTGTTTTTTTTCCAATTTTTAACTGTGATTGTTTATATAAAGATATAGTGAATTTAATAAGTTTAGCGTTTCAGTCGTCGCCTTTAATTTTAATTTTCGATTGCTAGATATTTAGCCAGCATTAAGAACCAAACTTAAAAGTGGTGGGAACTGTCTGGTGCGTAAGGGAAAAACCACATTATATCTCTATTAAATTATACTCTCTTGCTGCCTTCCTCTGGTCAGCGGTGATTATGTTGTTTGTTATTTATGTTCTGATATCTATAAAATACAGGTGCAGAAATCAGCTACTAATTTTCGCATTTAAGATTTAAAAACTTAGTTATTTTTAATTGATATTAACCGATTAGAGTTAAACGTTTTTCAGTAAGATAACCTATGTACGTTCACTTACGCTGTTTTAAAGAATCGCAAGCGGAAGTAAAAAGTTAGTCTCTTGATAACTTTACGGAAAAAAAGTATTTTAGAAAATCCAAAGCAAATTTATCAACTCACTAAACAGACTTTCGCCGTGAATACGTACCTGAGTTATTTTATTATAGGTTTTTGGGGCATTTAAAAGAACTACATTCACACTTTAAAAATTTAAGCTCAAAGTTGAGCGATTTCTTCGTTCGTCATAGTTATGGAAAACATATTTTTGTTCGAAATTCCACAAATCCATTTATTGTAAATATTAAATCATAATTCAATATAATAACACAGATAACATAAATTAATGCAGCATTTCGTTAAAGCATAATCAATATCAATCGCAGTTCAGTGTTGCTCATATGATCTGTTGCACTTTGATATACATACCTGTACCTGTAGTCAGTTTGCTGGAATTCATAAAAAGTTATGGCAATGTGTGATGAAGCTGAAAATACCCTTCAATGTAATATGCATTTCATTCATAAAATTTAATTAATAGTCCATAGAGAGTATCCTTTTAATCCTGCCACAGTGTTGCTGCTGATGTTGCTGATACGTACAATTGCTCGTTGCAAAGCCTTTTTGATTCGTTATTACAATTTATTTTTATTTAAAAAGGTTGTTAGTGGCACTTGAACAACTTGTTAATAAATACAAAATTAAAAACAGATGTTTGCAGTAGAAGGCATTGAATATTAAAAAGAGATGGTCTTAAAATTAAAATGCAATTAAAAGTTACAATCAGTTTGCAAGTCAGCAACTTTCAGAAATGCTGTGATCAATATACTTAGATATTAATAAATAATTATCGATTGTTGAATAAGCAATTTATTGATTTTTTTATACGTTGCACATAAGACTCTCTTAATTTTAACAACATGATAAAAAGCCGTCCACCAAATTATTTACCTCATGCTAAATTTCGCTCAAAATTACCTACTTTGTTGCAAAGGGTGGTGAGGTGGGGGGATAACTATTGAGAGTGAAATATTTAAATGCTCATACCTTCAAAATGTATCGCTTAAGACCCTTCAAATTCTCTTCAATATCCGTTAATGCCAAAGAAATACTTTGCTGCAAAACATTTGAAGCAAATGCCTGACGTTAGCAGGCTCAATCTTGCCGATTTGACTCGAAGTGCACACAAGCTCTAAACGTATGTACATATACTATACACAAACACGTAGGCAAATACATGTGCAACATAAATTCGCATTCGAGGCATTTCTATAAATTTCGTAAAGCATGCGACCTGCGATGCCAAACGCCGCTTACAGTGTTGTACTGTACACACACACACACACACTCACACACGTAGCCAACACACGTTATACTTCAATGCCTGACTGCCTCAATTCGCTCGCCTGCGCTACCAATGCCACCACTTGTTTAGTAGACTTGCTAAAGCCTAAAACCGATGCTTACTCACGAACTCACTGACTGAGCTAGTCAGTCAGTCAGTCAGCCAGCCAGGCAGCCAACAAAGTAAAATACCAAATATCGGTAAAGTGGTACGGGGTAAGTGTGGGCGCTAAAGCGATAGGTAGTAAGAAAGACAAACAAAGAGCCGGCACAGTGCATTGATTGTAAAAAATTGACTTAAAATGAATAAAGCTAAGACTTGCAAGCATTTTTGCTTTTTCGAAAATTGGAATTTGGAAGCGATACCTATGTTGGTCGAAAATTTCCTTACATTCAAAAATGTTGAATGAAGTGCCAGAAATATGTGATGTACTTAGCTTACTAAAACGTTATAAGACATAAAAGAGTGCCACACATAACCAGCCTCATTCTACTTACCTCGCACAACACTCCCTTTTGCAACCAAACCGATCAACACCCTACTGAACAGTATTGTGTAGATTGAACTCCAACGAATACATACCAGACAACAGAATATCTAATCTCGATGAAACAACCAAAGATAATCAAGAACGACATCGGCTAAAATAAGGTTTCACCATTGCTGCATAGACTGATAAAAAGTTGCACAACTTTCAACGATTTTCGATAGAACAAGAGACCAGACGTGCCTCACAGTTATACATACTTTTATCGGTCTTTATAAAAATGTAATAGCCTCCAGTAAAAAGTAAAAATATAAAATATGCAATAACTTTGCGGCTAAAGCTCGACATCTCGCACAGATCTATAAAATATTGCAATAATCTTATATTATATTATATAAAAGAATCTGACTTGTATTTAACATCGCATTATTGAGATATTATTGTTCTTAAAAGTCATATGATACGGCGTTAATTCAGTCGATATGCTATCTTCCGATATATCTGTGGCAACAAAAAAATAAACAAAAGTGAACTTAAGACAAATGTAGTAAGGGTTAAGCTAAGACGAAATTTCCACTAGCTCTACGCGAAATTTCTCATTTGTTTTCTTTTTCCTCCACTTTTTCTTCTCTCTCTTCTTCTCTTCTTCAGCTTCTGTTCCTCTTCCTTTTTCAGTTTTTCACTCTCTTTTTGGCGTCTCTCTACCTCTTCCTGTTCCTCTTCCTCTTCCTCTATCTATTCCTCTTGCTTTTTTCCTTCCTTATACTTTTTCTCTTGATATTCCCATTCCTCTTCTTCGTTTTCCTTCTCTCTTTTCCTGTTCTTCTTTTACCTTTTTCTTCCCTTCCCTCTGCTTCTAACTTTCCCTCACCTGTTTCCGTTTTTCGTTTCTGTTTCTCTCTTTTTCATCTCTTCTCATTTTTCTCATCCCCTTGTCGTTAGTGTTCCTTTTTATCTTTAGTTTTATCTTAATTTTCTCTTGCTTTTCTTCGCTCTCTTCCACCTCTTTATCTTTTCCTCTTTTTCCCTTTATAACTCCTTTTGCATTTAAACCCTTCATTCATATTTCTCTTTTTTTTCGTTTTTCCTTCTCATTTCCTTTGCCTCGTACTCTTTCACTACTTTTTTCATTTCCTCTAGCTTTCCCTGTTGCTCGTCCAGTTTATCTCCCTATTCCTCTTTATCTCTCCTCTCCCTCTTTCATTACCCTTTCCATATAATTTTCTATCTCCGCTACCTTTTTTGTTTCTCTTCTCCATCATTCTATATTCTTTTCATATTCAACACTTTTAAAAATTTTGTTATATAAAGATCTTATTTTTGTAATAGTTTTCAATTATGTAGTATTTTCCATATTTTTAAAGTACTGTACTCCAACATGAGACACCATCAGCCTAAATTTTTGTAAAAACACGTCCGTCCAAGCAGTGGCTGACTTCCGGTTTTAGCTGAAGCCAGTCAGCCAGGCAGGCAGTCAGCGCAAAACTTGGCACTTGGCCAGCATAATATTCGGGCATAAAATGCAAACACATACCAATGTAAGCACATATACATGCATAAGCCAATACAAGCACACACAGCATATATGGAGAGAGCCTAGTCAAGCCAGTTGAGGCAAGTTTCGTTAAGTGTTCTTCTAAAATGCATTTCAATGTGATGTGATGTGGGATCAAATATTTTGCTTTCGTTTTTTCTTTGTTTCTGTTTCTGTTTTGCGCTTTGTCTTTGTTTTGTCGTTTTATTTTTGGCATTTGCGTTTTTGTTTTTGTTTTATATTTTGATTTTGTGCATATTTTTTCTTGTGTTCTTTGCAAAAGTTTATGTTGAGCCTACAACTATGGCATAGGAATATTTTGCAGTTGCACTCAGGCGTAAAGGATAAACAAGGGATTTAAGTGGGTGTGATGGGAGGCTGCATGTTAGTGTTGTCAGCGGGGGACAGTATAAAATGTTGCAAGTTTGCTTGTCGTTGTGTACGGAAAAAAAAATTGTTGTAGAATATTTTTAGACATTGAAGTGCATTGAAAATATCGTTTAATATTTACGATTTTGCTTCATGTTACTCATACGACATGTGGGACAAAGTGTGCGCACACATACAGTTGTTGGAAAAATTTTGCTGAATTGTGTCTACTGCAATAAATTGCGAAATAAAACAATTTTGAGATTATATTTATTTATTTGGATATGCAGTGCAGACTCACTCACTCACGTATACTTAGGTTTTTAAAAGATTACCTTTTTAGTTGGCTGCATCTTAATTGTTTTTTGTATGCAAAATTACAATGGCGTAGGTTTAATATTTTTTAATTAATATTAAAATAGGTCGTGAATTGTTTGGTTTTTAAATAATTTTACAAAGCAATGACCTTAAGAAGTTTTTGCAGCATACGATTTTTAGCTGTAATTCATTATGAAATGATTTTTAGTTTTTGTGAGTGCTCTGTGGAAACTAAAATGAAGGTCATTGGATTGCTCAAGACTAGCAAATTTTTAAGTGTGGTTAGCTGCAAGTTGATGAATTCTATTTTTGAATTTAAGAAGTGTAATACGCAGATTGCGTTTACTATAAGAAAAAAACAGGGTGAGCCTTCGTCATTTACGGGAATTCATTAAGTGAAAGTTAAATATTTAAAAGTTTACAATGAGCTGTGAATTTAATTTTCAAGTTTATTTATAGCCTAAGATCCGAAGAGCGATCGACCTTCACCTATCTGCTTACCGGATGAAACATATTTTTTATTAAGTCTCGAATGTAGACGAATACATCCAGAAACACTTTCCTATTGATATATTGTCACAGCTATATTTAATTGACACTATTTTAATACAATTTTTTTCGGATTCTTCACCCACTTGCTTACCAGTCGAAATGCATATCAAAATAAAGATAATTTAATTACAAACACGATGGCATAGTATTGGCTGCAATGAAGCAATCATGAAATGGTATTGCCAGACTTTAAAGTTATAAACTGGAGTGAGCCAAGATCAGTGATGGCATTTTCGGTACATTTGTACTTTTTTCGGTACATTTGCGTCCTGAAAAACCGTCGTCAGTACATTTGACAAGTTTTCAGTACATTCGGTACATTTGCCGCACTTTTAGTACATTTGACGAATTTTCAGCACATTTTCAGTACATTTTCGGTACCATTTGAACAATTTATAATAATTACCTGTTTTCGTGTTTAAGTAAATAAAAATAATTGTAATGTGAAGATATAAAATAATAACACTACTCGACAAAAAAAATTGCGGCAAATAAAAACCACTATTCCTATAAGGAAATTTTCCGCTGAATCCGAAAATCATAGTGGTTTTGCCGGATCAGGTCCGGTTTTTGAGATAAAGGGCAAAAACCAAAAACATGCACTGTCCCGGGAGGTAACGCCATATAGGCTCGATTAAAAACGTTATTTTACATGATACTTATTCCAAATCTTTTTGTTTCCCAAAAGTAGAGATCACGACAAAAATTTTGGAGTAATATATGTCACAACAGCACCACTAGCTTGGTCACTACGGCTAAAAACAGGTCAACAAAAATGCAATTTTTTGCAATTTTTCAAAAAAATTTCAACTTTGGCACCTTATAACTCGAAAAAAATTTATTGAACTCAAAAAGCAAACAAATTTAAAAACTTTAAACATACCATTTTTATTTTTTGATTTCATTTCATGAAAGTTATGTTAAAAAAACTAAAACAATATAAGAGTCAATTTCATACATTTTAGTTTATAATAATTTTTTTTTCAAATAAATTTTAATAAAATGCCAACTGTTTAACTGAGATAACAACGCATTGTCAATCTTAGGATTGTAGTCGTGAGATTGTATTCTTATACTGTGTAAAGTTGCGCCCTGAAAGCTGTGGTTGGTTTTTCGATAATTCATTTATTTTAATACGAAATTTTTTGAAATGGTGTTAAATATAGTCTTTCTTATGTTATTTTCTTGCGGCTTTTTACAGATTTTTTTTGCGAATTTGGAGTTTTTTGAAAAAAAAAAAATCTGGCACAATGCTATGTACATATGTCCTCCACTAAATCGGACGTTCAAATTTCTTTCTCACACATCTTGGCTCACTACGGTTTTTAATTTCAAAGTCTGGCAATATTATTTCATGTCAATCTCTTCGGATCCTGCACTATTAGGTTTTGATTCATTTCTCTTTTTATATGCATATTAATCATACGAACTTAATCTAGAAATTTAAAAATTCTTTTATTTTTAATGAAATTAAATTTCTTTAGCTTTGCAAGATCGTGGCCATAAATATTAAAAAATGTTTAAGTGCCAGTGACTTAAAAAATTATTACGACAATAGTCGAAAATTAAAAAAAAATTATAAAAGTTCTAAATTACTTGCAACCGGGTACTTTAGTATTGCGCTGACAAATATTTTTTTGCTTAAGCTTATGTAGATACATTTTAGTTTTAAAATACATTATCCTGAAAATTAAAACGTTCTGCAGTGAATAAAAATATTATAAACGGAAATAAGTTCAACTTTAGCGAAATTACCCAGGTTTAAAAAACGAATTTTGAGTACTTGTGACTTCTTATTTAAAAATTGGTAAAGTTATCATTTTTCACAGAAACACTTTTTTAAAAGGTTCTTTTGAAATGAAATCCGAGCATATGACTATTTCTCGATTTAAATTGAATGAATTGAACCAAAAGTCGATTCAGATTCTTACAGAAAAATTGCAGATGTGAGTGACGTCAAATCGGCAATATGAGTCGGTAACTTGGATCGTTACGAGCTACAAAACGAGACCCTGGTCATCGAAATGAAACATTTGATTGAGTTATGAGAATTTGAAGTTATGTAGTATGTTTTTATCTTTCATGATAGAAATACACGCAAATTAAAAACACAATCACAAATGTATATCAGATTCAGATTCAGACTCAGCTACTCAAAACCAATAAGGAAAACAACTTTTTTATAAAATCCTACAATATGCGGTGGTTTTTTACGCAATGTATTTTTTTGTTGTACATTGAAGTGATATAAATTTTCACTGATATGCTTTTTAGAGTCACTTCAAGTGAGTTTTTGCCTAAGAAGACGTAAAATGTATGCAATCTTAAACGTAAAAGATAATTAAGGGAAATGTGTTCATTTAAGCAAACTGTCCACCTATGATAACTGTCAACAATGGAAGATTTTACTTTTTTTCATAAGACAGGAAGAAGAGGCTCTATAAAGCAAAAGCTATACACAGATCTTTGAAACAAACTTATTGCCCATAGTATAATACAGCGAGATGTATGAGCGATCAGCAATATATACTGCAATATAACTGTGGAATAAGAATAAAATAGTAGTAGTAGTTGTTAAATAACAAAACAAAATCACAGTTCATATTTTGTTCACAAAATATGTATTCATTGAAAATTACATTCTGTTGCATTTCAATTCTACGCAACATGTTTCACGCGATATACATATACTCAACCTATAATTAATATTTGGTTGAATGGAATATATAAGGGAATATTTTAATGCACGTAACGTAGCTGCACACTGTATGAATTAAAAATTGGATTTTAATAACATGCAAGCAGCAGCGCATGACACGTCGAACTAACTTGTAATTAAAAATATTTTTAAATTTTTTAAAATTTATTTAATACATACGAATTAACTTATATTTTCCTACCACGCACATTTTTACAAAGCGTATAATTTAGCTAAACTTCCTTTTCCTTGCGATGTAGCAACTTAAAAAGTTTTCAAATGAAATGATAAACTTCTCAAAAATGAAGGGAACGAAAAAAAACTTTGTCTTCTCACGCGACGCTAATATTTATGAACGCTAAGAAGAAACTTGCGGAAAAACCTCTGCCTGCCTGCCTGCCATCTAATATGGAGAATAATGTCATAATTAAGGATTTACACTGGCAATGCTCGGAAATAAAAAAGTTAAGTAGTTGTTGTTGGTTATGCGTTGCATATGAGTTGCTGTCGCGTACGTCTCATTTACAGAGTAGCAGTAGCTAAGGGTTTGCTAATGCGTTGCAGTTCATTGAGTTACAGCAAAATGACAGCAAAAGCACAGTTTAGCAGAAACATCACGGCGGTGCTAAACCGATTGAAGGACTTATCACTTACATATTTTTTAATTGCAGATTCTTGTTGAACTGTGTAAGAATAAAAAAACTATCAGTTCATTTTAGGAAATTCGTTTATATATTTTAGAGAATAAAAAGCTGACTGTATTAAGAGCAATTACATTCTAAGGTTTGAACAAGAATAATAATTATTAAATTTAATTTTTTCATAAATACATTTTTTTCAACGATTGCTAAACCAATACCCCTTATCAATCGTTTAATTCTATCTTGAATAGGTTGTATGTCATTTAAGCTATATATTTGCAATATGGTCTCTTATGAAATGATGTCTTAAATCAATATACTTCGGGCGTTCGTATTTTATTTTATTATTCTCTGAAATAACAAAAGACGATTTGTTGAAACTTAAAGCTGAAATTTCAAACTTTTACGAGCTTCATTCAATTATTCATTAAATTATCTTTCATAGACATATATTTTGAAAGTCGATCCAGAGGTTCTCAAATTATGAGAATGATTTCATTAAAAGCTATATCCCCGACTTCTGATGGCTATATCTCCGAAACTAGATGAGTCACCCTACTTTTGATTCTATGTACGTGTTCAGTATTGAAAGCCTCGTAAGAAATTATATTATGAGCGACACTCCCAAAGTAAACTTATGCCATAAAAATTGTCAAAATACTTATGCCACCCATAAAATGTTTTTTATCTTTTAAATATACTGCAGCATTTAAATCAACAAAAAAAAAAAAAAAAAATACGCAGCTTTTTTGTCCTTTTTGACGCCTAAAATGTATTATTTTTTTTACATAAGTATATAGTACCGTTAGCATTGACAGTTTGCCATTGCAGAAGGAACTCGAAAACGCACATATTTGTCAAAATATATATGCCGACCGCTGTAGTTGATTTCAAAAAAGCATTTATTAATTTTCCTACAGTCTTGAAAGCTGCCTTTTATATTAATAAATAAAAACGAGTCTGGATCGACTCCGTTTTATTAAAAAAAGCGAATCCATAATGGACTCGTTTTTTATTATTAACAAAAAAGACAGTTTTCAAGATATTTTCAATTTATACAAATAGAGTTCTCTACTTCTTTTTGTTTTTTAAATATGTTCCTTTAAATTAAAAAATTAAAAAAATAAAAAAAAAGAAATTATGCCGTCGCCGGGGTTTGAACCAGGAGCTTCCCTGATTTGACAATGGAAGTTTTTTATTTGCAATATCAGTGAGACATATTTTGTTGTAAAATCAGATAATTTGAATTTGAAAATCCAAAGAACAAAGGGTTTTGATTTTGCAAATTTGTTCTTTGATTCAAAGAAATGAATAGTTGAATTTCAGAAATTTTATTTATAGAATTGTAATTCTTTGATTTTACCAATTCTGTTTTTTCTGTGTATCAAACTATCGAAATTTGGTGCTATTGCGCTGCTTTAGTAAACTAAGATGTTAATTTTTGATTCAAAACGTTGTGCTGGGCTGACTGTTCTGTTGACGTGAAATCGGGGTTTGGCTTAATATTAGTTCACTGACAATATAAAGTCAATTAACGTTTCCACTATCTACTCATTTCTATTACTTTTTACTACCTAATTTCCTTGAAGAAATATACTAATATTCTTTTAGGGTTTTTTTTAACAGAAGTGACTTGAATAGTGCACAACTTAACCATATAATTTACTTTCCAAGCTCATTACCAAATGAGTTTAATTTCATTATTTTCAGCTTTTAGTACCACTGTTCATTTGAGAGAAAAAACAAAAAAAAAAAAAAAAAAATGGAGTGTGTAATTCATAAAACAGAGCTTGGTATGAGAACGGAAGCAGTTTGTGGAGTCATATCAATCTTGAAAAGTTTGCGAGAGAAATGACACTCCAGGCATGAATACTAATTTCATGCGCGTTGCATCCTTCGTGCATCCTTGCGTAGATTCACTTGACTTGATGCGCAAAGCAGCAAACAGCAGTTGGTGTGTGGGCGGCGTCAGCGAAAACGCGTGAAATTTATGCGTTTTCTTTTGGCTGCTGCTCATAGTTGTTGCAACTGTCGCAATACTGGTACCTACTGCTGCTGTGGTTGTCTTGTTTTGTCGCATCTTGCCCACTTCCGTTTTTAACACTTTGCAACACATTGAAGTTTGGTGCAACAACAGCGATACCAACTGCTTTAACAGCGGTAGCAACATCAACTACAACAACAAAAATATAAAAAAGGATTTATTAGCTTGAACGTTGTCAGCATTTTGAAGTAGGAAATGACATAAAGTTTTTCGAGCGTTGCACAATATAACGCCAGTTACTTAAGCAATAGTGCTCGGAGTAGAGGGCTGTTGCTGCGTAGCTGTACTTGATGCTGTAATTTAGTCGTAATTGCTGTGTGACAACTCGCCAGTGAACTTTTAAAATTCTACTTGCGAATTTTTTTTATGGGTTTTCCATAGTGTAGTATTTGAATTGGAGCGATTTTATAACTGTTACCATGAATGCAGCGTACATTGGCTTAGATTCATTAGCAGGTTCTCATAGCACACGTCTGAAAAACGTTAGGTTCAGATCAAATATAAAATTTTTGGTTAAAAACTCTTGCATAGTGATGGCTTTATGCAATGGTGCATTATCGTCGTGCCAAATCAATGAGTTATCGCAAGTGCTTCATGGTGCCTACGTACTATTCCTTATATGGCGTTTTTCCTTCCGCAAGGAATTCATAGTACCATACTACGGTAATCGAAGAAAACTCAATCTCCTTCATTGAGACAAAATTTCATACCAGCAGCATATAAATGGGATAGTTCCTTATTATTGCAGAATCACTTGATTTTAATGCTTTTAATAAGAATTCAATGATCGAGGATAAGGTTTTGGAATAAGATATAACTGCTTCAAAAACAAAAATAATCGAATGTTTTGCTATATGTACTAAGCAATCTTTCTACAATTGAAAAATGGGTTTGGGATAAAGTTAGGTTTGAACATTTCAAACGGATATGGACATTAGGAAAGAATGAAATTCATTTTATCCCCGTTGAAGGTTAGAATTGGTGTCAGTAGTTGTTGGGTAAAGTTGGTATGTTTCATGATTAATTTCAACTCAATAATGTTAAAAATCCCTAAGAGTTGACTAAATCTTAAAAACTTTTACACACTAAGTTAAGACACCAGATATCAATTTCGTGAGGGGGATCCGCAAAGTTTTTTTTTTCGTTCCACCTCAATGTACATACATACTGATTTTGAGAACTTAAAACTTAGGTAGGTAGTAAACTCCGTGCACAAAATCTTGAGCAAAAACAAGTATTATTATAAAGTAAGTACCTAAAATACAATTTCTTCATAACTTGATGACTTGTACACTGCCAACCTATTACGATGAAAAGTTGTTCAATGAATGACTGCTGAATTCATTTACTTTCATCGAGCATTTCAAGGCCAAAAAGAGAAAAAAAAACATCTGCTATTGGAAATTTAAATCTTGTGCTGTCCATTAACTGCCGACTGCATTCAACTCGTTGTCGCATCCAGTTGAACCAACTCAGCTGTCTGTTGCGCTGACATCGTATCGCATTGTCTGATGCCACTCAGTTATGCAGCTGCTTCATTGTTTGCAGACATGGAAACGGAGAGCAAATCAACAGACAAAAAAGATAAAAATGTTAGAAAAAAGGAAGAAAATATAGAAAAAGGGCTGAACATGAACGCTTGTTGCCTTACTTCCTTTGCTGTTGCGACTGTGTGCTTATGTGGCTTTCAACTTCAAATCAACATTTTCATATTGAAATTGAGAGTAACTCAAGTCAATGTCAACTTCAACTAAAGTCAAAATTTCTCAAAGCACAGACGGTATTTTTTATATGTGTATGGATATTTTCATTTTGTTGTTGTTGTGGTTGGTTTTGTTGTAGTAGTCCTTTTAGTTATTTATGAAATTCATAAATAATAAGCTTCACAGACTCACAAAGTAGGGACAACAGTTGTAGAATGAAATAAGCAAAGTAATATTGGTGGTTAGGTCAAAGGATATGAAAGAAAAATAAAAGAATTTGAAGGGCAGATGAAGTAATACACATACACACTAGGGTTGACAATCCCAAGCGATCTGTAATCTGTTTTTATTCATTTTAAAAAGTTTCCAACAAAAACAATGACGAAAAGCAGACAAAACAAATCACTTTACTATGCAGTATGCAGAAAGGACACTCGACGATTTCTGCTATGTATTCATACTGAGTGTTTTAAAAGTTGAATAACTTTTAAAAACTTTGCAAAAATTTGTTCAACTTCGTAGGAAAAATTTGCATAACAAAAATGGCTCAAAATAAAAAAAAAACAAAAAAAGTATAAAAATCATTAAAATATATGTTAAAAATGTTAAAATCCTACAAAATTTATTCGAAAATATTCGAAATTATATTCCACCTTCAGGAGAAATATTCGAAAAATAAAATGAAAAATTTTTATAAAAAAAACGGCTGCAAAAGTTGTCAGTGTTTTTGATACACGGTACTTTCTAAAATTTTGTTTTAACCGTTCTTCTTTTCAAGTTTTGCATCATTTCTTAAAGAAATCCCCCGAAAATTGAAAAATATTCTAAGAAATTTTGAGTAATCAGCTATTGCCGAAAAACTTTGGACGTAGAAAACAAAAAGGAAAATCTTGAACTTGGGTCAGAATTTACCAACTGGGCCACTTCAAAAAAAAAAATTTTATTTTTTAATGAAAGTTCCATAAAAATTTTAAGCAGGGGGTGGCAAATATTACACCGATGGAAGACGCGGAATATTCGATTCCCCCATTTTGGGGCGGTTTTTGACCATTTTAGGGGTGGGGTCAACTCCAAAAGAATTTTTAACACCTCTATCGTGTTCAGCATCCTCGAAAACGGGGGGTGGAGGTTGTCTGGTTGCTGCATTAAATATTTGTATTTTTCAAGTTTTTATCCGACTCACAGAATCCACTATAAGCCCATAGTGCAGAATTCCAAATATGTAAATAAAAATTACGTCAATAGCGATCCATTTTTTTTCTCAGCGGAATATTGTACTTTAATATTTTTAACATTTATATAGTTTTTTTCGTTTTTCGATCGGACAGGGAAGGCTGTTTTTCATTAACATTTAATAAATAAACATGTTTTAAACATTGAAAAATACATTATTTAAAATGGAAAAAAATCTCACTTATACTCTATTTCAATACAAATCGAACACCGTCAAATCGAACTCCGTTAAATTTATAAAAATCGTCGCATCCGTTCAAAAGTTATAAGATTTTGAAAAAATTTTGTTCCCGAATTTCAATTGCCTATAACAACAAAAAAAAAAAAAAAAAAAAAAATCATTTCACATTTTAATTTCTAGCTCATACCACTATCTAAATAACAACATTTCATTGAAAAATAAATTTTTTTTTTTAAAAGTGGCCCAGTTGGTAAATTCTGACCCATTTGCTTTATCTTTTTACTATGTTTTTTGTTTTTAGATTAAAAAATAATTTTTTGACAGAAATATTACATCTTTTAAATTTATTTGATGCTTAGATTTTAAAACCGGCCAAATCCCTTGAAATCAAATTCGGCCAAGTCCACTTTTTTTCAAACAAAATTTGTCAATTACTGTGTCAAAATTGTTTTCTCAAAAACATAGGCAGATGAAACTCGAAAAATCTGATCTCACGTGCTTTAAGTAAGAAATTTAATAAGCTTTTATTCGGCAAATACGTTTTAATTTTCCAATAATGAAGATAAACGTTTTTCGTTGTTTTTCTAAAAGTATGAAAAAAGGACTTGGCCGGTTTTGAAACTGAACGCCTCATGTATGCATTCACGAGGTCCAAGCCATAAATGTTGGTAAAGAAATTTACCCTGCATGCTGTAGGGCTCGGATATACCAAAATACCGTAAGGCTACTAAATTAACTACAATTAGATCTCAGTCTAAGTTTGAGTTAATTTTTCGACAAGCTAATGTTATTATTAATTAAATATTCATTAAATTGTGATGCGATTAAAAGACACAACAGCTATGTAGTAAGTTCTACGAAGGAGTGCGTCATAAGGAATCAGTGCATTGCAAAATAAATATTTCTCAATAACCACAGACTCAATTTTCAAAAAGACTACATTTTTTTAACACAAATTTAATTTAAATGCAGAAAATAATAATAAAAAAAAAAATTAACTTTGAAGCGTACAATTTTTTACTTTCTCTGGAACACCTCTTATTAGTGCTTTGATGGTGTTTTTTTGAATTTTTTGGCTTGACGCGCACCACTTACGCATAAAATCATTTATGTCCTTGCATGTCCTTATTTTTGCCTTTAATTGCCTCTTCACTAGACTCCAATATCTCTCGATTGGCAGGAGCTCAGGGCAATTGGGTGGGTTCACTTCTCTAGGAAAGAAAGTAATGTTATTTTACTGGTACGACATAAGAGCCGCTTTAATATAGTGACATAAAGCAAGATCAGGCTAACAAAAAGAATATACATAATGTAATTGCGCGATTTTATCGGCTGATTTTACACATTTTCATATTACAAAACTGAAGTTTATTCTGTAACCGATAGATGACTGAAAATAAAGTTGACAGTTCAACTTCAGTTTAGGTATGTTCACAAGTCATAATCGCGTTGACAACTTCTTGACGTCTTCTTAAGTTTGAAAAAGGACATCCGTAACAGTAGATTAGAGGTTTTAGTGCAGCAAGACCACCAGTCAATAGCTGATGCAAATAAAGTATTTCCGCAATATTTTTGCGATCAATCAAAGACCGCTGTGAAGACACAGTCAATTTGTCCACCATAACCTATAGAGTTCAATTAAAAAGAAGTAAATTCAAGATCTGCCTTTGACAAAACCATATTGATATGTTTTGATAACGTCACTGCAGTATACCTTAACTCAAAAAAGCTTCGGTATTGATGATAATTTAGCAATAGGTCTGTAATTTGTTATATCATTTTTGCCACTTTTCTTGAAAATTGAACTAATACAAGATTCTTTCTAAAACTTAAGAAATTAGTTATTGATAATTGATTTATTAAAAAGTAAACTGAGCAGTTGACTCAGGCTAGAACTATAACTAACTACAATTGTGGCTGGAATACCATTGGGACCAACACTAAAATCATCATCGTTAGAGAATTTTTTCCGGCGAAAAAGATAAAGCATTAAAATAAACTTTGACGTCATCATCCAGGAATTCGATAAATTCGACATCCGCGTTTCCATTTCAGTGGAAAAAGATTCTTTAAACAAATTGACAAATAGCTCTGATATAATTTCAGGATTATTTGTTAGCCCGTCAGCCATTTTGAATTCGTAAGAAAAACCATCTGATCTTTCTTTAGAGTTAGTGAATCGCCAAAAGTTTTTGGGATCTTATAAGCTATCCACCACCATCTAACGGATTTAAAACACACTTAGGCATTCTCGAGCATCCCACCAACCCATGGTGTGGATATGGTTTCAAAACCTCTAACGGTTACTATCAGTTTCTTTTCATTTTTATACGATATTGCCTTAACCCATGTAACATTCATATTACTTCGACGTAAATTTTTTTACATTTTAGCCTAAGCTGCCGACTGTGCTCTCTGACAAACTTAAAGTTAAGAGACAAATTGTGGCTTATAAGCATTCCAAAGTTAATCATAAACAAAAAAGAGTGGCAGCAGCACAGATAGAACCACGGTTCCGGCGCACATTGAACTTCTGGCAACAGCAAGGATCAAGTGCAAGGATATGTTTGTAGATTTGTTGACATTTGGTATTTTAAAGTGTAGAAAAACAGGATATAAAATTCAAATTTACAGACAGAGAAAAATTTGGCTATTTTATATAAACCAAACATAATGAGCTTTAAATTTTAATGACGTTTACATAAAAGTTTTCTCTTCCCAGTCTCTTCTATATTTATATTAAAACTTTCGCTTTGTTTTTGTTTCATTTCCATTTTATTCCCAATGCGATGACATTTATAATTTATACATTTACACTTTGTTGTTTGTTTATTGCTTTAGACTGGAGCTGTTTTTTCTTTTATTCCCAGTATTCGTATATTTTTACATTTCAAGTTCAGGGTTTGTTTTGTTGTGGGTAGTTTTTTCTTTCACATTGTTTTTTTTTTATCTCAGAAATAACCATAATTTTTATTTTGCTTTTATTTCATAATTTGTGAAAAACTTTTCATTTAATGGTGTTTGGCGGCCTTTCCCAATGTGGTACAGGTACCTATATCAATTGGTAATTCATGTTTTTAGTTGATTCATGCTATATGCCTTTTCCTTTTACTTCGCCTATTCTGCCGTCAGCAGCGAAATAGGCGTATCTCAAAAAAACTCGTTTCGGGATTATGTCAATTTGTTGAAATACATGCAAACTTGAAAAATTGGTAATTTTCTTAGGCGATTTTTTATAGGTTTGAACTAAGATACCGGCATTAGACGTAGTTCATTAGATGCGTAATTTCTTAAGCTATCCTATGCCATAAGAATCTCGAATATCAATTCATTTGAGATACGCCTAATTCGCTTCTGACGGCAGTATTTTGTGAAGAAAATAGTAGATTGTTGAATAAAAACACTCTACATTCCGAATGCACATTTCGGTATACTTAGCACCATCATCAGCGGAACTTTATTTTTGAAACTAAATACAAAAAATACAAAATTAATTATCAGTTTTTCACCTAGTAAAATATATACATACAATTGTTGAAGATTACCAGCAAAAATTCGTAATAAATTAAATTAAAACAGTTTACAACGTACAAATGTGAAAAAACGAAAAAATACGAAAGTTACCAAAAAGATCTTTGTTATCAACATTTTAAACATTTACTACAGATCTTCCTAAACAATTAACTAGAGATGACCGAATGGGTGCATCCATTGTATTCATCGCAATGTTACTGCTTTCATATGCATCCAAGCTTTCTTCTCTTGTGATGTCCTTTATTAATTTTAAATTATTTTTTGTTTTGTTGTCTTCATTTTCTAATGATGTAGATTGCATGATTATGTCGTTATTTCTTGGAACTTATTTGTGATGATGTGAGTAGTTGGAATTCTAAAAACTGCTTTAACTACAAACATTCAGTTTACCTTATTGAGTGGGCTTTAGATGCATGCGTTTTTCCAACATTTCAACATACATAACTCACTCAAGAGGAAAAGTTCTGTAAAACTCAGCTTATCAATTCTATTACATTCAAGCGTCTTAAATTTGAAGTACAAAAAAATCTCAACTTCATTTGTAAATGTGCAATTATTTTTCTACACTGCAAGCAGAGCGAGAAATAGATATTTTTAAATAATAAAAATAAAGTTTTATCATAAATTTACAATAATTTACGCTACTTTTACGTTTCACGTTAATGCGTTTCAAATCGTACGACCACAGATAATTGCAAATTCTAAGCTCTGAGGGTCAAGCGTTTGTCCACTGTGGATGCTATAAAAGCCGTTACAAGTCGAAAAAGCTTTTACAGTTTGCGTTCGCGTTCGTGGTACATCTTATTTCGCTGCAGTTTTGGAGTTGGATCTTTAGTGTTGTGTGTTGAAGTGAAAGTGTTTTGGAGAATAAAGGACACAGCAGCGATAAAAGGATACCATTTCTGCTGTGCGTGCAAGGATTAACAAGGATATATTATATATCTTAACAACATCGTTGGATAAATAACTTACAAATGAATATAGTGCAAACGATTTTTCCACAAGATAACGCATATTAAGCTGTAATGGCTAAGCAGTATATAGTGTTTTCAGCAGCAGCTGTGTTTTTGCTACTGTGCAATAATTTTCTTATTGTAACTGGCGTTGAAGCGAGCTCCTCGAATGATGGTTTTGAGTAAGTGACCAATGCAAAAAGGATATATAGACATAGTGTTTTTTTTTTTAAATCAAACGAAATTGTCTAAATTTTTTCGATCTCCAAACTGTCTGAAATTTTATTTTTCGCCCTGAATTAAATTAAAGACAAAAAAAATGCAGTTAAGTGGGAAAAATATGTAAAATAAATTAAGTTTTGAGTGAATTCAAAAGTAAAATCTTATATCGTGTCAATATTTTAATTAAAAATTGTGAAAAGTATTAGAGGATGTTTCTATGTATGTTTTTCACTAAAATACTAAGCAGTGCAACGTTTATAAAAAAAAGTGTTAGAAATTGTTCAATGGTACAAAAAGTAACTGTAAAAGTTGAAAAATTTTCGATTAATAAACATATACGTTGAAAAAGTCGAAAAATATTAAAAAAGTTGAAAATTCAAGATAAATCGCATAAGTCGAAAAGATGTTGGAAAGCTCAAAAATAAATCGAAAAATATTGAAAGAGTTGAAAAAATTCGAAAAATTATAGAGTCAAAAATTATTTTGGAGTCATAAAATATTGAAAAGTTGAAAAATATTGCAAAAGTCGCAAAAATCCATAAGAGTTTAAGGAAAAAAGTTTTGAAAAAGTTGGAAAATATTAAAAAAAAATTTAAAGAAATTTCAAAGTGAAAAATTTTTAAGATGTTGAAAAATTCGAATAATCCAGAAAAGTTGTTTTCTCAGTGATTCAGACAAGTAAAAACAAAGTTTTATTTTTTTTCAGGAAAAAGCTAAATTTTTATTTTTGAGCAAAAAGCAAAATTTTATTTTTTCTGAAAATTTCATACGAAAATAAGTGTCAGTATGTGCGCAATACGTGTTAAGTTATTTTCATTTCGCGAACAAAATGATCTCAAATAAGTAATTTAAGTAAAAAGTGTCAAGCGAGATATTAATTTAATTTTTATTCCTTAAAAAGTGGTTTAGTGATATGTCGTCGAAATGTTTTTCTTTTAAATTGGCTACGATGTCAAACTTAGTTGTTCATATTTATACAGAGTTTCTTATGTACATTTTCGAATGACATCAATCGTGTTAAGGTCAATTAAGGAGTTCTCAACTTAAAGCAATTTGCGTGAAAAGTGTGTCCGGAACTTCCGAAGACTTTGACTTATTTATAGGCATAGTACAGTTTCCTTTTTTCTCTTAGATTTTCATGAGGATTTTGAATTAAGTGGCTAACAAGGGCTTAGAACAATTGTTCTAAAATGTTCATCCTTAAGCTCGATACACTCTAATTGTCTACTCTCGTCTCTCCTAAACACTGGACTGCAAAGCTTAGTTATTCAATTTAAAAATTTTAATTATTAAGACGAGATGTAGGCAGACCACTTTTATTCTCATGGATATACATTAAAAATATTTGTGAATATTTACAGTAAAATCACGTAAAAATAAAAATAATTTTATGTGTATGTATATAGGGCATTCCAACACCAATTTGCTTTTACACTTTTGATTTTTTTAAATATCTGTTTCTTTAAGTGCTTGTTCAATTTAATTTTTTTATCAACTTTTGGAAAATTGCGTATTTTTTTTGAAATTGTCGGTCAAATTGGATATATTGTAAATGAATTAAATTTTTTTTTGATTTAAAGTAACCGTTTTCTTGGATTTCTATTTTCATCGATAAAAAGTAATTATTATTTTGGATTTATATTTTTTCGATCCAAAGTAATCAGTATATTGGATTTTTTTTTGTACAAAAATAATTGATATTTTGGATTTCTATTCTTTTCAATCAAAGATAACACAGGTTTACAAAAAAAAAAAGTGGCTGCCCATTTGACCAGACCATATTTTTCCTAGGTAATTTGATGCCCTGAACTCGAATTTGAGGTCTACATAGTTTTGGAAAACAATATCGGTTAAGTTGACACCGTATTGGTCAGACTGCAAGCTCCTTTTCTGGTACTTTCCAACGCATTGGCCTACCGTCTTGAGAATATCGTTGAGTTCATCTATGGTCTTTGCTTGTTGGTGTAAGTTTTACTTTCAAAAATCACCATAAAAAAAAGATCCAGAGATCGTGTTGGTCCGTTAATATCTTCCACAATGTTTTCGATTACTTACTTTCAATGTAAACGCGTTCTTAATTAAAACTCCTTTACTGCTAAAAATTCAGTTTTCCCAGTTTAATTCCTAAAAACATTTTGAATACAACAAGCTTACCAAAGCCCGGTCTTTTTTTCGAAAACACTTAATTTCTCGGTTAACTACCTAATTTTCCTTAAGTTGTTAAAAAGTAATACATACGAAATCTGAAATTTAATAAAAAATGTTTAATCATATTAAACTATCTTTCAAAATTAATAAGAAATTTTCAAAAATTTTATATACTTAGTACATAATAATAGAGGGTAGCTACTGCAGCTATTAGGCTTAGCTGTTTAGTAAGTATTTATGTCTAGAGCAAAATTAATTTTTTTTTTCAAATTTCAGAAATACAGCGCTAATGACTCACGACCTTCGATTTTCATCGCGTCAAGTGGTGCCACCATTAGGAAGATGCAGTGCATATCAGTTGCCTTCGAATGTTGAATTTCATTGTAAGAACAATAAATGTATACTCAACTGTTATGGAACAACCAAATTCCCAGATGGTAAATCTACCATGGGAATGGATTGCGTAAATGGCCGATGGATAATTCCTTATACAAATTATAATACCGTGCCAGCATGCAATGGTGAGTATTTATATATACGAGTATAAACACGTGTAGAAATTTATGTTTAGGCTAAAATGAATGTGTAGTAGCTGAATGCATTATCCTGGAAAAACAAAACTTTGCTGTTGAACACACTTGAACGTTTCTAATTGAACTACATAGTTTCATAGTAGGTTTAATATTTGGTTGTAAAAAACATTTAACCAAGGCCTACGCTGACCGATGTCAAAGGTGTTGCTGCACAAATTTTTAAAATGCAGTAGATAAATAAGTAAGATAGTACTTTACAATGTCGATGTATGTACACGGTACGCCAGAATTGACTTCAACCTCGAAGCCTTTGCACCTTGCTGATTTTTGCAGAGGGTCATTGTAGGGCTCTTTCCGGTCAAAAATATTCGAAAGTTAAAATCGTAGAGTTGGCCGTTTTTTTTCAATGATTTAAAATTTTTTTTTTTTTTCTCATATCACACGACGCTTTTATATATAAGTTTACTTTGGGAGTGCGTCTCACTTTTTTATAAAATCTTATTTTATTATCTTACTAGGGTTTCAATATTGAACACGAATATGGAATCAGAAGTTAGATAACGCATTTAATTTCGGAGATATAGCCATCGGAAGTCGGGGATATTATGTTCTTTCAAATGGTGTGCTATTCTAAGTTGGTTTTTCTTGGGTATCCGAGTTTTTTAAGGAAGAAAAGTGAACGAGCTCTAGAAATTTACTTGAAAATTTGGGATTTTTTGAAAAAGCATGAGCAAGATCACCAACAACAACAAAAAGAAGAACAAAGCAACAGTATTAATAATAACAACAATAAAAACAATAACATATTTATTTGCGGTGGTATTTTTCACTAAAAGACTAAAAATTTTAATAAAAAATAAAGCGATCAATATTTGAAGTAAATTTCTAGATCTCGTTCACTTTCCTTCCTTAAAAAATTCGGTTACCCAAGAAAAACCAACTTAGAATAGCACGCCATATGAAAGGACATAAAATGCGCTTTCTTATGCATTAATTAAAATTTTTGTTAAATAAAATTTTTACCGATTTAGATCTTGCTTGAAACGAACCATGTCTTCCAAAGGAAAACCTTTAAGTGTCCATAGAACGAGAAAATGAGCAGATCCGATTTCGCGGATTATGTATTTGGAATTTCAAGACACTATATAATAATTGTGCATTGTCGGATTTGGTTGACAATTTTAACGATCTTGATCTTGCTTCAAGCGAACCGTGCATATGTCGAGTCTACTTTCTACGCGATTAAACGCGTTTTCGCCTTGACCAACTTTAGAGTTTAGAGCTATGTTACTAAATTTGTGGCAAACTACAACAACCAGATAATTGTGACACAAACCTGATTTCGAGATATTCAAGTTTAAAGTTTCGAAAAAAAAAATTCTAGATTGAACAGATAAAGTAATTGACAAAATCGTAATCAAGTTGATTAATAGAATCCAAAAACATAATTTTATTAATTTCATAGAATTTTTAGGTCTAAATACTGTTAATAACAAATTAATCAATTACAAAAGCAGTTAACTGGTTACAACTCAATTATATGACACTTAACTGGTTATTACAAAATAATTTCAGTTAACTGATTCGGCTTTTCTTTTTGAGATTACAGTCATAAATGTTAGTTTAAGCAGTAAACTCATTTAGGAAATGAAAATTCAGATTAAAATACACATTTTTCTCAGGAAATCTATTTTTTTTTTTTAAATTTCACTCAACATAAAGACCAAAAACACAAAGCGGCGAAGTTCAATCCTGGTGCCCGGATTTGATGGCATCGCCAGCATAATCGACAAGCCATAATGTGGTTGTAAATTTATGGGCGATTTTGCAAAAAAACGTTCCGAACATACAATATTTCAACCAAAAACGACCAAACAGAGGCACTTAAAATTGAGTGGCGTAATATTCCGCCAGGAACCACTAAAAAATTTGCAGCTCGATACCAAACCGCCTTTAAGCCGTAGTTGACCAATGAGGCAACTACACTAAACACTAAAAATTACAAAATTATTACTTTTGACAGTGTTTTTACAGTTTATACACATCTGCATAAAATAAGCTGTTAACATGAGATTTAGAAGTAGGTTTTGATTTTTAATTTTTGAAATTCTAGTTAATACTTTTTAACAAAAACTATTCCATTTATAGTAGTTTTAAAATTATAGAGTGTTGAAGTTAAAAGTATGCACTACATAAAATAAGCTGTGAGCCACTGTATGTATTTTCTTATGAGGGTAAAAAATCACTAAAGTTAGGCAAAAATCTTAGAATTTAATAAGCCGCCTACATGAATGTAGGGTGTAGCGATAAGAAGAATTAGAAGGAAAGCGTAACTCAATTAGGTGAGCATTAACAGCGGCAGTATTGCTTGAAGACTCTGAGTTTTGGGTGTTTTTGTAGTTTGCAGTTTACAGGATCAGCAGCAGGATTTAAAATTGAGGTCAATGAACTCGACGATGTAGAATAACACAGGCCGACAAATTTTTAAGCCAGAGACCCGACCTATCATACCCGAAGGACTTTGATGCGCTGAATCCGAATCCGAGCTCAGAATTGCTCCTATACGTCATGTTTTTGAGATATTCTAACCTAAATGTGCAAAAAAACACGGTTTTTGGCTATATTTGAGCTTATTTTACATCGCGAATAAAATTGTTTTTCCAAAAATGGTTACGGCATCTGAAAGTATTACTCTTACCCTTTCTTTCAGTCTAATTTTGAACAGAGTGTGGCATGGAAGTTTTGGACAAAATAGACTCTGTTGTCGATTTTGGATCATTACAATTAAGTGAAGATGATGTTCTCAGTGGAATTCACTTTTTAAAAAATTCTACAAAATCTGATATTGATGGCATTTGTCGATTTCTGCTGAAAAAATGTGTGGTTACATTATCTAAGCCATTATGTTCCACTTTTAATTTATCCCTTTCTAAAGGCTATTTTATTAATGATTGGAAAATAGCTTTTATTAATCCTGTCTATAAAAATGGTAGCAAATATACACTCTAAAAAATTAAACTTTATATAAGTAAAATTACTATTTTAATAGTAGTTAATATGTGTACATATAATTTTGTCTACAAAAAAATTTGAATAGTTAATTTTTAATGTTTTATATGAAAATTTCAATATTTTACTGTAATTGTGTGTTTTTTCCTTATATTCGGGTATTTACATTTTTTTCTGCGTGAATCTACACAGTTTTTCATGCATTAATTGTAGTTGTGGTGCATTGCCGATATTTTTGTGAGAATTTACACAATATGCGTATTTTATTGTATTGTGTGTAAAAATTTCGTGTCAGCAAAGACTTGTCACAACACGATCAGTTATAGTTTTTAACCTGTGTGATCAGTTCAGTTGTTCTGCTTTTCATTAAAATTAGCGAATTGATTAAATAAAACGTACTGCATACAGCAACGAGGGTTGCGTAAACTTTTTTTTATACAAATTTTATTCGAGGCTCGAAAATGTTCTGAGTTTTCGCAGTTTACACAGTTTTTGAGGCTTTTTCGAGTTTTCAGGAATACCCTCAGTGTAATAAAACACACTGCGCTGGAAATTACTAATTATTTAGCGAAAAAAAAACACATTTTTATGTGTGATTTTTACACCAAATCTGTAATTCAGTTTACACTTTTTATAGTGTAAAAATTTTGATCACACAACTCGTGCGATTTTACTAGTATTATTATAGGTAACCGGTTACCTACTATTATAGTAGTAATTTTTCCTTAAAGTGTAATGTAGCGAAGCTACAAGCTTTCCACAGTCTCGAAATTATTTGAGAGTATTGTTAAGGAAAAAGTATTTTTTTCTGTAAAAAATATCATTAGTCCAATGCAACATGGCTTTTTTCCTGGTCGATCTACCGTTACCAATCTGGCAGTTTTTACGGACTATTGTATCTCTGCTTTTTCGAAGGGCTTGCAGGTTGATACAATTTACACAGACTTTTCAAAAGCTTTTGATAAAGTCTCGCAAGAAATTCTTGTTGCCAAATTGTCAAAGCTTGGATTTCATTCCAAATTTTTAAAATGGATAAGCTCTTATTTAAATAATAGATTAAATTTTGTTTTAATTGATGGGGTAAAATCTAAACATTTTTTTGCTACTTCTGGTATTCCACAAGGTAGCATTTTAGGTCCTCTATTTTTCATTTTTTTTTTATTAATGACATTGGCACCTGTTTTGAAAATGCAAGTTTTCTTCTTTAAGCCGATGGTTTGAAACTTTTCCATTATATACAATGCTCTTTGGATATTTTAGCCCTTCAGAGTGACATAAATAATTTGATCTTTTGGTGCTCTCAAAATCACTTATTTTTAAATATCTAAATGTTCCCATGTTTCATTTTGCAAGTCTCCTGCGTCATTCACATCCTTTTATTGTGTAAATAATACCACTCTAAAATCAGAGGCATTGGATCTTGGCATTCCATTTGATTCAAAAATAACTTTTATAAGCAATATTACCTATATATGTAATTCCTAAATACTACTCGATGGTAGCTTTTGTTCGACGTAACAGTTGTGATTTTAATGATCCATATATGCGAAAAATCTTATACACAGATTTTGTACGATCAAAACTTGAGTGCGTATCCTGCTTACTCTGTTCACTCTAACAGATTAGAAAGAGTCCAAAAACGCTTTGTTAAATTCGCTCTTAGTCCTCTAAGCTTTGTGGAACCTTTTCCTTCCTGTAGCTCTCGGTGTCTTTTAATACAGCTTAAATCACTTCATTCTAGACAATTGAACGCTTCTCTGATGTATTTATATGTTGTTATAACAGGTCAAATCGATTGTGAACTGTTACTGAAACTGATAAAATTTAAAGTGCCTAGTAGATATTTACGCCATTGCAATTTGTACGCTGTTTCAATTTGTAAAACTAATTATTCATTAAATGCACCTTTAATTAGAGCTCTTACCGAATTTAATAATCTCAGTGCAACACATGACATTGATTTTTCTACCCCAAGAAATATTTTTAATGAATGGTTAGTTAATTTGTATTCATAATTTGAATTATATGTTTAATACAATGAATTAATTATTTTTAAATATCTATTCTTATGTTAATGTATTATGTTTGTTATATATGTATTTTTAAGTTGTATCCATAGTCTGTAAGAATTGTTTTCATAGACTGAAATATTTGAAATAAACGAACTAAAAACCTTTTTTAGATTATATCGATAATTTTTTTTTGTCTCCGAAATATCGTAACTTGAAATTTATTGCATAGGCCTACATACAGATCTACATTAATTCTAGTATGGCAGGATGCATAGAAAATTTAAATTTATGATATTTCGGTGATTAAAAAAATTATCGACAAAATTTAAAATGGGTTTTGAAGGGTAAGAGAAATACAATTTTATTCGCGATGTAAAATAACCAAAAACCGTGTTTTTTGCACTTTTAGGTTAGAATATCTCAAAAACCTGACGTATAATAGAAATTTTGAGTTCAGATTCGTATTCAGCGCATCAAAGTCCTTTGGATATGATAGGTCTGGTCTCTGCTTTTGGAATTTTTTTTATTTTTGTCGGACTGTGTAATCAGAAGAGTTTGAAGCGCAAAGATAGAGGTTTGACCAATGAGCGAAATAAGTTCTTTCACTTCTAAAGACAACTGCAAAACAATTTCACCGAGATTGAATGATCCATTTAACCCTTAAGTGGGCGCATGGGGTCAGAAAATTTTGGAAAAAGTAAATTTCTAGTAATTTTTATTAGATGATATAAGAAGAATGAAAATTTTTGTTACTTTTAAGAAGAATATTATATATTTTGTTGGAATTAATAAGAGATAATTTAATAAATAATATATACTTAAGCCTTTGATTTCATAACTATTTAACCACATATAATAATAAAAGAGAAAAGTTGGGGTCCCCATGCGACCACTTAAGTAAATATTTTTGTGCGCCTACTTAAGGGTTAAGCACTTGCCACAATTACAGAAAAATCAATAGAATTGTCATCGATATTAGCACACGATCTATGGCACCATTGCATGCATTACATGGTAACGAAACCTCCGAAACCGAAATAAATATTGAAAAATTAGACAACGAGAACGCATAACGCATAACCAAAATACACGACAGTCGAGAAAAGACTGAATTTATAATAAAAACAATATACAAAGGGAACTATTGTTTAATTCACATCTTTTGAGAAGAATACAACATATAAGTTCAATAAACATCAATTAAAACCTATGACAGAACTTAATAAGGACTATCTAAGAACTTTAAGGTTCAAACTTTAATTATGACTGAAATATTCCATGTGCTTCAAAAAACCTTAACATATAGAAAATATTATTAAAAAAGAATACGATAGTTGCTCACCATATCTAAAAGCTTTTAGCAACAATGATGAGATTCGTATGTCAATTCAAAATTACCAAATGAAAGTATGATTTATATTCATGTCCTTATAGTAAGAAGTAACACTCCAGCAATGGTTGTGAAAATTAAGAATAACTTTATTTCATACTTGTTTGATGAAATTCGCTATGAAATTTGAAGTAGATCGCACTCATAATCTAGTGATTGCATCTACTATGAAAAATTTTGTATTCTAAAACAAATCTGAAAGTAAATCGTTGAAAATTGCCAGTTGGTATCTGGAAGAGGATTTCACATTAGAAAAGGACATTTCAGCTGCTGTGTTCTGCTGAAAACACTATTAGGCTTCGCGGAAGATTACAACAAACTAATTCTAAATTCTAAACATGAGCTGATCCTACAACATTCGAAGTCTGATGAGAGACTATCAGACTTTGTATATGTGGAGTTGTTTAAAATAATAAGCAGTAAAATTTTAATTTAATTATGTACACTGAGAAAAGAGTATGCTTCCTTTAAATATATATTAATTTGAGTCGATTGAAAAAATTTTTTTGGGTTGAACATAATTTGTTAATCCTATTTTTATTTAATTACACTTCTTATTAACATGAAAACTTTGCAATTCACAATATATTTAAGTAAAACACTACTTAAGTATATTCTGAATGGCAAAAATCGATATTAATGAATTTTTGCGAAAAAAATTTTTTTTTAGTCAAATACATGATGATATAGTGGTTATTAACAAACGAATGATTGCTACAAAATAGTATTTGTTTCAAACAAAATATCATTTGGTAATTATTACCAAATATGTAATTGATCCAATCTTCTATCTATCTATACCTATAAAAGTCAATTTCTGTTCGTTGTCCGTCTATAACTATTGCACGGATCGCCTTGAAACTTTGCACAGTGATTGAGCGCGTGCCTCTAAAGGTTATAGGCATGTTTTTTTGATTTAGGGTGCATATTTAGGGTGGCTCTCATACAAAAATATTTTTAAAATAGCATTTTCAGAGAGACCACTTAATTGAGTCACATGGTATTTACACCACGTAGTTTTTGTATTAAGGAGCATAGCTTAGGCTACAAAACTTTCATACAAAAAAAATTTAAAATACCATTTTCACGAAGTCCGGTTTACCGATTCAGACCGAATTCACGCTACGTAGCTTTTATATTATGAGGCATAGCTAAGGCTACGAAACTTTTATTTAGGGTGGCCCTCACACAAAAATCTTTTTAAAATAACATTTTCACAAAGACCACTTAATAAATTCACATGTAATTTACACGACGTGTCTTTTATGTGATGAGGCTGTAAAACTTTCATTAAGGGTGCATATTTAAGTTGGTCCTCATACAAACATATTTTTAAAATATCATTTTTTCGAAAACCTCTTAATCGGTTCTCATGGAATTTACACCACGTGGCTGTTATATTTAGAGGCACATACTTAGGGTGGCCCACATACAAAAGTATTTTTTAAATAGAATTTTCACGAAGATTTCATAATTATTTCTTAAATGTTTCTAATGGTCTACGGAAGGTTTTAGCAAAGTTTGGTTTAGAAAAATAGGCAGTGACGCACCATCCAAAATCAAATTAATAATATCTCATCAAGTACTGGACGCAGATGAATGGGACTTGATATAAAATGTCCTGGCAAAATAAGATTCACTGGAAAAATGGGCTGTTTCGCTTATACATTCCATCGCATGAGTTCATATAACATCCGGAACAACTACCGGAAAGAGCAGGACAACGTCTGCCGGGAAAGCTAGTAATATTATGCAATTCACTGTAATATGTGACATTTTAACATATATCAAATATTTAAATCGCCTATATCAAATATACTATTTGTTAATTATAACCAAACTTTGGTATATTTAATTAAATTACTTTCTCAGTGTATTCATGCAGTCGCCTTGTGAATAAAATGTAACGCTCTTTATTTATAGGTAGTGCCAGTTAAAGGACAATGGTGGCGCACTTTCTTAGCATCGGTGGTAAATGGTGGTAAAATCTTCAAAATCACAATTTTGACTAATGGTTAGCGTATCCTTTGGTAGAAGACAAAGAAATACCGTTTCAAAATCTTCCACGAATTGCAGGTTATTCATGCTATTTGAATAACCTGCAGCAGGAGAGAAGGCGGATGCCACTGCCATCCAAAATATGCATCATTACCGTTTTAAACATTGACGCATGAATTTTTAGCTTCAATCTGTTTTGGTAACGGTATGTAGGATTACATTAATCGCAAGGCTAACTATAGCTGATAACACCCAGCCACACTATCTTTCTCCTGAAACTCTCCTCGAGCTTCTTCAGAATAACATCATGAATGTTTTCCTTGAACCAGACATGTGCAAGTTTGAAGATTTTAAATTTTACTGATTTTTAAACTGTGCGTTATTTATAACGATTTATAACAAAAATATATAAATTCATGTTTCTTTCAATAAAGTACTCCATTTGAACACCTTATTGTACTTTTTTTTTAAGTGGAAATGTACTTTTTATCCTTTTTTCTGAGTAAAGAATGTCCTTTAATACCAACTTTTGAGTTGAGCATTACGTATGAAAAACTTAAGTTTGCTAACTTAACGTAGGATTACTTAAACTGTGCGTTTCACATGTATTCTGTGTAAGTGCTCTTGCTGGTGGTCTAGGTTCGTAGAATAACTACGTTGCTGTTACTAAACTGAACAGATCTAACAGGCGGTGAAAAGCTTAGCTGCAAGTCTGTCTTAAAATGAACGGGAGTAATTCAGGGTTGTCAATAATTTTTTTTCGTTTGATAGCAACAGGATAGTAGTATTTGTAATTAGAATAGTATTAGTTATAAATAATTGAAGCAAGAAGAAAAATTTATAATACGAAATTAAGATGATGGTTGGAAATGAGACTTACCGATTTCTTTCCTCATAATATTAAATATTTTTAATAAACGTATATTTCACAAATTTTATAATTTTAGCCGTTTGTAAACCACCCTGTCAAAATAATGGTAGATGCATGTCTCTTGGCATCTGCAGGTGTCCGAAAGGCTTTTCGGGTCCACAGTGTCAAAATTCGAAAGCTAGTTGCGCGGGTAAACCACCATTACCGAAAAACTCCGAAGTGAACTGTATAAACAAGTAAGTAATAAAAGATAGAACCGTTTTAGTATTATATACAAGGGTGGGCCGAAAAAAAAAACTTTGCTAATTTTAGTTAAAAAGATGCAAATGTAGGTTTGTAATTGATCTCACACTCAGTTCGTGTTCGTTTCTGATTCGTTCGTTTCTTATTGAAATGTAAACGCATCTCAGCTTTGGATTTCAAGGCCAACAACTATTTGAAACAAGCTTCGCCGCGGAAATATAAGTTTATCAATTACTTTACCGTCGAAGTGGAGAAAGCTATTGAAATCTTCAAAATAGGTTTCGTTTTAAAAGAAATTGAAATCAAATTTAATGATTCACTTCAAATGAAGCAATGCTATTTATTCTTCAGTCTAAGAGTATAATTTTTCGTCTTCGTGTATAGCATTTGTAACGTTGAGTGCATGCGTGGTTTTCAATTTCCTGATGGTAGTAGTAAAACAACATTTGTATGCCGAGAAAGTAAATGGATAGATACAAAATCTGGATTAGCAAAGCCACCAGATTGTGGTCGTAAGTATTAATTATAATAAAAATAAATATTTCTATTGCAATTCAAAAATGCCCTTCCCCTAACAGCTATTTGCGAACCACCCTGTGCTAATGGCGGCGATTGCATTTCCTTTAATGTTTGTCAATGCTCAAAAACTCATCGCGGTGATCACTGCCAATACAGTAAGTTTTGCTAAAAACTAACGGAATTTCAAAAATGCTCAACTGTGCATTTATTACGTTTCCGTAGATATCGCCGCTTGTAATGTCACCAAAACTGGTTTTAATGGCAACTATAAATGCGTCTATGGCAGCAACGAGGTAAAATGTAAGTTAAGTTGTCCAGCAGTACCTGGCTTAAAAGTCGGGGGCTCTTTGCTTACTGATTATAAGTGCAAATATGAATCTGGTGATTTCTATCCATTACCGTTGCCGAGGTGTATCTATCGTAAGTGCTTGCTGCCAGTGGGACAATATTATTTTTACTTTTTTAAAACATAATCTTTCTCTTATTGCAGCTGAGGAGCACACGTTTGTGGAGAAGCTTTTGGCAATTATTGCTATATATAAAGAACATATGCAAAGAGGTGTAAGTACTTTATTTCGAACGGGTAAAATTAACGTGACGTAAATAAAACTAAGGTGGTAGTGGTACACTTAAGGAAAGAGGAAGTGATAATTTTATAGGACGAATAAAGAGCAAAAGAAAAAAGACTAAAAAGTACAGAGATAAAAATAGATAAAGAGGAAGTCTTTTTTTATAAAGAGCAAAGCTAGAAAACAATAAAAAAAATCGGGATATAGA
The DNA here is from genome assembly GCA_963662105.1 of Meiosimyza platycephala. Taxonomy (NCBI): domain Eukaryota; kingdom Metazoa; phylum Arthropoda; class Insecta; order Diptera; family Lauxaniidae; genus Meiosimyza; species Meiosimyza platycephala. The sequence goes on along the minus strand of OY759208.1, from coordinate 98,214,243 downwards.
GAGGTTAAAGAGAGGTAAATATTGAGGTGGAAGTTGCAAGTGAAGCTTCATGTTCTGGTAGATGATATTTAGATAAAAATCTATACCTATAAAAGTCAATTTCTGTTCGTTGTCCGTCTATAACTTCAAAACTACTGCACGGATCGCCTTGAAACTTTGCACAGTGATTGAGCGCGTGCCTCTAAAGGTTATAGGCATGTTTTTTTGAAAAATTGCTGTTATGTTTAGAGGCACATACTTAGGGTGGCCCACATTCAAAAATACTTTTAAATAGAATTTTCACGAAGATTTCATAATTGTTTTTTCAATGTTTCTAATGGTCAATGGAAGGTTTTTGCAAAATTTGGTTTAGAAAAATAGGCAGTGACACGCCCCCTAAAAGCGAATAAATCATATCTCATCAAGTACTGGACGCTGATGAATATGACTTGATATACAAAGTACGGGCAAAAGTAAGTTTCACTGGAAAAATGGGCTGTTTCGCTTATACATTCTGTCGTTTGAGTTCATACAACATCCGGAACACCTACCGCAGAGGGCAGGACAACGTCTGCCGGGACAGCTAGTGACATATAAACTAGAAATTTAGTTCGAGAAGGTTAGTTAGAGGGACGTCTAGATGAAGCGTTAGAATGATGCAGAACTAAAGCTGAAGTATGGAGAAGTAGTGGTGGAGATAAAATAATACGAAGAGGCTGCGATTAAGCTTAATGTATAAGCAGAATTCAAGGTAGATTGTATAGGCTTAAGCGATTTCTACTTCTATAGCTAAGGGCTTGAGCTTCAATTTATGTTGAGGCACAACTAGTGTTAGATCTTCAACAAGAAAAATTAGTGCTATACATATAACTCATTTACTTCCAGAGTGGCATAACTCAAAAAACGTGATTTTTGAGTTAATGATGCAGAAATATTTGCCATTTCATGTCATATTTTGTGTCAAAAACTCAGAAAGATGTCTTATAAACTCGCCTTGTGAGAAAAGTTTATGTGTACATACTTTTTTGAATTCTCATATAAAAAGTAACTTATTGAAAACTTTAAATGCGTTTTTCTCCCACTTTGTGTTTTTTGAGTTATGCCACTCTTGAAGTAAATGAGCGATATGTAAAATTTGAGGTAAAACTTATAAAGAAGTTATTAGTTGAGCAATAGCCAGAGGAAAAGGTTGAGTTAAAGAGAAAGTGAGATGTTGTGGTAGAGGAGATAAAGGAAGATGTAGGCTAAGTTCGGGAGACATGGCACCCCCTATAATTTCAATACTTGCAGCTTCGCATCATTCAAATATAGACACAATTTAATATAGTTGTGTGAGAGCAGCCCGTTTCGTCGTAGTGTGGGCGTTAAAGAAAAATGTGAAAAAAAAGTGAAAAGTGCACAAAATTTCTTAATATATTTCGAGTGGCTACATAGCGGTGAGTTTTTGCTACAGTTTTTTTTTTCATGTAAATGTAGATTCCGTATGGTTACATTATACATGTACATTAGAACGTGAACACATGAAACAATTGGGACAACAAAAACCTAACATGCACTTAGGGTGCCAAATCACACTCAGTCTAGGGTAATTTGGCCTTTTATAGCAATTTATAAATTTGAAAAAAAAACTACAACTTATTAATTTTTATTTAACTTGAAGCACTTTTTTTTGTTTATAATTAATTAAACAATAAATACATGCAAAGTTTCCTTAAAAATTTATATTAATTTCTGTTTTATTGAAGTTCAACAAAAAGTTGGCCATATTACCCTAAATGAAATTATAGATGTAGAAGGAGAAGAACGAGAGAAACGGTAGAAAAAGGCTGATGACATCGATTATACACAAAAAATGTTGAGAAATGTTGAAAAACAGTTGAAAGAGGTTGAAAAATTCGAAGAAAGTTGAATACGGTTGAAAATTTGGAAAAAAATTGAAACAGGTCGAAAAAGTCTTGGTAAATTAAATTAAGTTGAATGAGGTCGAAAGAGTCGAAAGGAAAGTGTTGAAAAAAGTTGAAATAGTAAAACAAAATGTCAAAAAATGTCAATTTTACACGCCCACTGACGCCATCCCGTCGAAATCCATTTAATTTTAAAGTAGTAGTAACCGTCAGCTCTACACCAAATGTTAAAAAAATTACTCCATAGCACACTAAATAAAGCATTTAACATTTTTTGCATGTAAGGGAGGTGGCACGCCCACTGATGTAATCCCATCGACATTTATTTAATTTCGAAGCATATAGTAACCGACATCTACATGTCAAATTTAATTAAGATCCCTCATATAGTACACTAAATATAACATATAACAGTTTTTTCTTGTTTGGGAGTTGCCACGCGTTCAGGTTTGATTATGCCCACTTTTGGTTACACGATACTTTATAGCAAGTTTGTCTATCATATTAAATTTCATAACGACTGCATTGGTAGTTCTCTTTTTACAACGTTTACAAATATTGTAGGCTGCGCCACGCCCTTCAACGAGTTTTTCTAGTATAGTGACATAGTCTGTTAGGTTTGTCATTGCTTTCAGCGATATTATCTTTTAAATTTTTATTAAAATTAAAAAATGGCATTTTCACTTCTCTAATTTCGCCCTCTTTCAGTACCATTCAAGATATTTATGTTCTGTATCTGCCTACAAAATTTTATTACAATATCTTGAATAGTTTGCGTGGCATGGCGTTATTTAAACCAAAGTTTAGGCCTGTTAGGGTTTTCACAAACTTAAAACGTAGTCCTATCTTAATTTTGTTCACATATGCATCAAATCGCCAAGTTTCATCAAAATTGCTGCCGCCGTTTTAGAAATAATGTTCAGCCTAGTATGTATGTATATTAGGGTAGTTCAGAAAAAAATTTTTTTTCGAATTTTTTGCTGATACTTTGGCATCACGTTCTACATCATGGAAGAACATCACATGAATTTTTTCAGAATTTTAAATTCATTTTTTAAGGTGGCTCAAAGCAAAAATGTATTTATATTATTATTATTGTTAACATTAATTATAAAGTGTTGTCAAACCCTTTGTAAAAGTTGTTCTAGAGTTACTTAAAAACATTCATTTTGTTTGTATTTTAATGAACTTTAAAACCTACGTTCTAATATTAACAAAAAAAAAATTTACCCCTCTTAAATGACGAAAAACTGATTTAAAAAGGCGAAATTTAACGGTTGTTTAAAGAAAAAAGTAATCGTGCTTTAAATAAAATTAACTTTTTTTTAATATACAAGATCTCATTCGAAAGAGCTCTCAAAAACCTTTAAAACAAGATATGGTAAGCAGGCTCGATGATATTACGTTTGAAACAGGATGAAGTTTTTTTTTTTTTTCAAAACGAGCGGGTTGGTTATAAATTTAATAGACCCCTGATGTGTGTTGTGTTTCATATTCATCTTTTAATGAATACTTACCTTATAGCTGACATTAAAATCTACATTTTGTAAAACCTTTTAGACCATTTCGCAACAAATCTACAGCAGTTTTAAGTTTGAGAAAAATATCAAGTATGAAAATTAGACCATGAAAAATAAAACACTATAAGTAACAATTTGGTGGCTTTGAGCCACCTTTAAAAATGTATTTAAAAATCTGAAAAAATTCATGTGGTGTTCTTTCATGATGTAGAGCGTGATGCCAAAGTATCAGCAAGAAATTCGAAATTTTTTTTTTTTGAATAACCCTAGTCTAACTACTTGATATTTTTCTCAAAATTAAAACTAATAATATGGGCCGATTTTGCAACTTGAAATCAGAAAATTGGTATTTTTTGTTTTTTTCCGGTCAATTTTAAATTTTTTTATAAGAAAAAAAGAAGAAGTAGAAAAATTAATCACGGTTTCATGTTCCTCGATCGATAGTAGCTGATTTAAACAAAAAAAAAATTTTGAATCAGCTTAATATGTATGCATGTATATATGTCAACCCCGAATCGAAGAATTTCAGGTCTATTAATTTAGAAAAATGCAGATATCTTGGCTTTGAAATAAGATATTGATATACGATTTACGGTATTCTTAAAAATTTTATTTTATTTCGTTAAAGTATAGCAGATATGTAGATAATAACGATTTAAAAGTTGAAGATGAGGAAGAAGTAAAATTGAGGTGGGGGTAGTAGTATAGCACTAAGTGAAACCAGAAGTAGGTGTACAAGAGAAACTTCTACTTCAGCATGCAGGGGTACAAGTTTGACGAAAGACATACACGTAGAACAAGAGCAAGATGTGAAAACTGAAGTAAAAGTAAATATGGTGGATGAACTAGAGGTATGACAATAGATTATTATTTAAAGTATTAGAAGCTAAATTTAGTAGCACTTCAATCTAAATAATATTTCTGACACTGATTATTCTTCATCACGTTCCCCTTTTTTAGAAATGGTATTTTCCTGAAAAGTCTTTTATCTTACCCAGCTGTTTTCCCCTATACATAACTGAAATCATCGATAAGACACCAAAACCAGCACTGTGCACCACCTGGGGTGGCATTAACGTAAAAACTTTTGATGGTTTGGTATACAAGTAAGTTTCAATCTTCAAATAAGTCTAAGCATATTAATCAATTTATGATGACTTGATTTTAGGGCACCACTCTCTTGCCCACACACTCTCATAACTGACATAAAGGATGCCACCTTTGACATTATACTGAAGGCTTGTCCATATGGATCTAGTTATGGATGTGCACATACTCTAAAGATTTATTGGCAATCAATTGTTTACACCTTTGAGAATTTAAGTAAGTAACAACTTAATTTCATTACATTATAAGCTCGTTGCAAAGATTTTCTGTGATATTTAAGACGGTACCGTTCATCTGTCAACTCCGACCAAACAACTTTCCTTACCTGTGCAAATAATGGGTATGAAGGTGATGCCAGTAGCTCAACACCTGCAGATTGATCTAGAATCAGTTGGCCTCAAAATAGATTGGGACGGACATCAGTATGTTGCTGTACATGCTGGTCCGGCACTTTATACGCGAACAGGTGGTCTTTGTGGTTCCTTAGATGGTGATTATCGCAATGATTTGGTATCAAAACGTGGTATTGTGGTAGAGACAGTAAAAGCTTTTACGGATGCATGGCGCGTAGATGATAAATCAGATCTATTATGTTCAATGGAAAATAGCGCTGAATTGGAATTCGGTTCGGAATCTTGCGATCCTGAAAAGCGTAAGGAGGCTTTGGATACATGTGTACGTTTGTTGACTAACAAAAAGTTGCAAGATTGCATAGAGCCATGTAACTTTAAGGCTTTGTTGCATACCTGTGTTGATGACTTTTGCAATTGTCCAAATCAGGATCATCCAGCGACTTGCAATTGCGATTCATTTGCAATGTTGGCGAAAGAGTGTGCATTCAAGGGAATTAAATTGACGAATGGATGGCGTGATATGGAAATATGTCGTAAGTACACGAGCTAAGCATGAGTTATATTATCATATTTTAGGCCTAAATTATGAATTTTCATGATTGTTGCTCTTTGTCGAATACAAAATTATTGATTTTACCTACATAGCAATAAGTTGTAGTATTGGACGTGTCTATTTACCCTGCGGCGCCGATATGGAGCCAACTTGCGCCTCTGCGGTTGCACCAACCAAAGGCAAATGCAATGAGGGCTGTTTTTGCCCTCAGGGTACCGTACAGTTTAAAGGAGCCTGCATTACACCGGAGTTATGCCCTTGCTTTTTGCGTGGAAAAGAATTTAAAGCGAAGGCTACCATTAAAAAAGATTGCAATACTTGGTAGATATAACCAAAAATCATTCGGCTTTAATTTTTTTAAGTCTTTTTCTTCTTCCTCTATGACAGTACCTGCACAGGTGGAAAATGGCAATGCACCAATGAGAAATGTGACGCAACCTGTGCTGCGATTGGTGATCCTCATTACCTAACCTTTGATGGAAAACGCTTTGATTTCATGGGTACATGTTCTTATTATCTGCTGAAAACATCTTCTCTTTCTGTGGAAGCTGAAAATGTAGCCTGTTCAGACGCAGGGAATCCCTCATGTACAAAGTCAGTGACAGTGCGATTTAAGCTAAAGTCAAGAGTACATACAGTATATCTTGGTCAGGGACTTGTCACCAAAGTTGACGGTAAGGAGGTGTTTAAATTCCCCAAAATATTGGGCAACGGCGAGGTGATTATACGTCAAGCCAGTTCAACCTTCATAACTGTGGACTTTTCCGACGGCTTAAGTATCAGATGGGACGATGCATCACGGGTTTATATTGATGCACCATCTAGTTACCGTGAAAAAACCGCTGGCCTTTGTGGCACCTTCAACTCAAATACAAAAGATGACTTTCTAACTCCGGAAGGTGATGTGGAAACAGCAGTTGAGCTATTTGCCCATAAGTGGCGTACAACAGATACTTGTAATGATTTAGACAATACCACGCAAGGACTACATCCATGCACCGTGAAGCCAGAAAAACGTGAAGTGGCTGAGAAATATTGCAAATGGATAATAGGCGAACTATTTCAGGATTGTCATGGGACTGTCGAACCAGACCAATACTATGACGACTGTCTATATGATGTATGCGCTTGTAAAGATGAACCTTCCAAGTGCTTTTGTCCAATTTTGTCAGCATACGGTACTGAGTGTATGCGCCAGGGTATTAAAACGGGTTGGCGCTTGGCGGTTAAAGAATGCGGTAAGTTAAAGTGAACATTTTAGTTGCCTACCTACTATTTGATTTCCAATTTATAGCTGGAAAGTGTGATGCTGGACAGGTATTTGAAGAATGCGGTAACTGCTGTCAACGCACATGCAGTGACTTGGCCTCAAAATACCCTTGCAAGAAGAAGTGTGTTGAAGGCTGTCGTTGTCCGCAAGGCGAGTACTTAAACGATAACAATAAATGCGTGCCGCTTAAACATTGTCCATGCACCTATGATGGTGTAACATTTAAGCCAGGCTACAAGGAAGTACGTCCGGGCACAAAAGTTTTAGAATTGTGGTAAATTGTGTGATTTTGTGGTGAATTTTATAATGCATTTCATTAATGCCATGCATTTTTCTACAGCACTTGCGTTGGCGCTATTTGGAAGTGTAAGGATGCAAAGCCAGGTGACAAGGAAAAATGTCCCCCTTTCTTTGAGATACGTGCAGAGTGTGCCCGTAAACCATATGCGGAGTTCTCTAAATGTGTTCCTAAAGAACCAAAGTCTTGCAAAAACATGCACAGCTATGAGGAGGATCTGGAAGATTGCGCGCCTGGTTGCTCATGCATGAGCGGTTATGTTTACGATACCTCACGCAAGGTATGTGTGCTGCCAAGAAAGTGTTCATGTCTCCACGGCAGTAAGAGTTACAATGATGGCGAACATATGAAGAACGATTGTAATGTATGGTAAGAACAGGATATCATGTTACTTTAGATTGCATGGAATACCATATTTTTTTCTCCATAACTAATAACCATTCGACTCATATTTTAAAAGTCCTTTTCTTCTTTCTCTATGACAGTACCTGCACAGGTGGAAAATGGCAATGCACTAATGAGAAATGTGACGCAACCTGTGCTGCGATTGGTGATCCTCATTACCGAACCTTTGATGGAAAACGCTTTGATTTCATGGGTACATGTTCTTATTATCTGCTGAAAACATCTTCTCTTTCTGTGGAAGCTGAAAATGTAGCCTGCTCAGACGTAGGGAATCCCTCATGTACAAAGTCAGTGACAGTGCGATTTAAGGTAAAGTCAAGTGTACATACAGTATATCTTGGACAGGGACTTGTCACCAAAGTTAACGGTAAGGAGGTGCTTAAATTCCCCAAAGTATCGGGCAACGGCCAGGTGATCATACGTCAAGCCAGTTCAACCGTCATAACTGTGGACTTTTCCGACGGCTTAAGTATCAGATGGGACGATGCATCACGGGTTTATATTGATGCACCATCTAGTTACCGTGAAAAAACCGCTGGCCTTTGTGGTACATTCAATTCAAATACAAAAGATGACTTTCTAACTCCGGAAGGTGATGTGGAAACAGCAGTTGAGATATTTGCCCATAAGTGGCGAACAACAGATAATTGTAATGATTTAGATAATAAAACGCAAGGACTACATCCATGCACCTTGAAGCCAGAAAAACGTGAAGTGGCTGAGAAATATTGCAAATGGATAATAGGCGAACTATTTCAGGATTGCCATGAGACTGTCGAACCAGATCAATACTATGACGACTGTCTATATGATGTATGCGCCTGCAAAGATGATCCTTCCAAGTGTTTTTGTCCAATTTTGTCAGCATACGGTGCTGAGTGTATGCGCCAGGGTATTAAAACGGGTTGGCGCTTGGCGGTTAAAGAATGCGGTAAGTTAAAGTGAACATTTTAGTTGCCTACCTACTATTTAATTTCCAATTTATAGCTGTCCAGTGTGATGCTGGACAGGTATTTGAAGAATGCGGTAACAGCTGTCAACGCACATGCAGTGACTTGGCCTCAAAATACCCTTGCAAGAAGAAGTGCGTTGAAGGCTGTTGTTGCCCTCATGGGAAGTACTTAAACGATAACAATAAATGCGTGCCACGTAAACGTTGTCCATGCACCTATGATGGTGTAACATTTAAGCCAGGCTACAAGGAAGTACGACCGGGGAAAAAAGTTTTAGAATTGTGGTAAATTGTGTGATTTTGTGGTGGATTTTATAATGCATTTCATTAATGCCATGCTATTTTCTACAGCACTTGCGTTGACGCTATTTGGAAGTGTAAGAATGCAAAGCCAGGTGACAAGAAAAAATATCCTCCTGGCTCTGAGTTACTTGCCGAGTGTGCCGTTAAGCCATATACGGAAGTCTCTAAGTGTGTACCGATAGAACCAAAGACTTGCAAAAACATGCACAGCTATGAGGAGGATCTGGAATATTGCGCGCCTGGTTGCTCATGCATGAGCGGTTATGTTTACGATACCTCACGCAAGGTATGTGTGCTGCCAGAAAACTGTTCATGTTACCACTTTGGTAAGAGTTATCCTGATGGCGAACATATAAAGGACGATTGTAATGTATGGTAAGAACTGGATTTGATCTCACTTAAGTTTTAATGAAATATGATGTTTTTTTTTCTCCATAACCAACAAATATCCGGCTCTCAATTTTTAAAAACTTTGTTACGCGCGTCCTAAGAAAAGGAAGAAAAAACACGCGCTATATCCTCGGCTATAATCGCGGTTTCCCTAGGTCGTATCATTGCGTACGCATGGTAAATTAAAATAAAATTTGAGGGGGGCAAAGAAAATGAAAAATCCTAGGTCACCATCACCTCCGGTTACTCTTAAACGGCACCACGATCAAACCTACCCTGGCATCACTCCTTAAAATATTCGCTGAATAATTAAAAAATATAAAGTCTAAGGGCCTAGTAAGCTGCACCCTTAACCCTTTAACGCCCAATAGGTAAAAATTAACGATGAATATAGTTTCACTTAAAAAATCGGAAAAAAATTTGTGTAAAAGATATCGTGAAACTTTTGACATGGTTGGTTAGCTAAAAGATGTAGCTACCTTAGCCAAGTAGAGACCTTCTCAAGATTTCGTCATTTTCTTCGAGTTACGTTACGCCAAAGGATGCGAAATTTTGTTTTGTGGAAAATTTGGAGTAGAAAATATGGAAATCATAGATGGGATCAGCCCTAGACAAAAATATTTAACCTCTTGTCTTCTCTTTCCAACGATACAAATATTGTCTCAATTGAATTATTTTACTGCAAGATATAGCTGATTTAGCTGTTTGGGTACTTTTTTACCCATTGTGGCCGTTGTGGTTATTTTTGTTCTGAAAAAGTTATCGCATGAAAAAAAATGAAAAAAAAAAAGTTTTGTACGGAGAATTGTCTGATTTATTTGAATTGAAATTCATAAATAAGAAAACTTAATTTATTCCTCTAGGAGTCCTAAACTGGGTCCCGTGGCCAAGCTAAGGTATTTCACAAAGCACTTAGAGTGTAAATTTAAACTGCATTTCCACACTCTGTTTAGATACCACATTGCAAGCATCGGTAACGTTTTTGCAATTTTTTAGGGAAATGGCTTACGATAATCACCAAGAGCCTTGACCATATTGATGACCAAAGGAGGACGACGCCAAGATGAAATACATATTGGTTCATTTTGCGTACAGGCAGTGCAATTTCCACGCATTTGCCGTGACTTATATTTTCTTGTTTATTGATTGATTCCTCAGCGTATGAGATATACTGAAAACACAATCCTTCTGCACAGGAGGGTACCAAATGCTTGCAGCCATATCGTATTGACTAATCAGTTATGAACATTTTGCATGAATGACGGCCATAGTAGGCGATCATCTGCTCGTCTGTTGACAAATAATGATCAAAGAAACCAAACGTTCGTTCAACATCAATGGTATATATCCAATGACACAACCTATGCAAACTTGTAAATTTTCGTTGACGCATTTAGGACTTCATTAGCTTGAGTCGTGCGTGGCTCATAGCATCTTTGACGCACATATTCCAAACAGATTTTCCAGTTACCTTATATGCGGGGATGTTTGCAAAACGATTGTCGCCGGTAATATAGAATATGCAAATGAACGTTTGCATTTCGTCCGATGTGATCACAAAACCTGAAGTATTGGATTCATTTGCACAATGATTGGAAAACAAGATTAAATGATTCAGTACTTCCTCATCAATAAAACGTTTCCACAATTGGGCCGTAAATATTCATCTTAATTAAAGCACAAAAATACGATCAATACACAATATTTTGCAGAAATAGATTTATGACTAACATATTTTATAGGAAATTGGTATTTTATCGCATACGCTTGGTTCATTTTAATAATAGGAGGCGATTTATTGTTTTCTGCCGAATACGCTTCGGAGCAGCAGGCGATTGCACGTTATCCTCATCATTATCTAAAAGACATTGAACATTTCCATAGCTATGTGTAGTTGTATTGAAGCTCGAAGGCAGCTGCGACTTTACTAGTCAATTCAAAGTCATTATTTTCATAGAGATTCATAAAATTGTCATCAAAGTCTTCTTCGTCACTAAGTTAAATTGGCATTTCCCCACATTATTCGCTTTCCTTGCTTCATGTGTCCATCACCACAATCGTTAGTTGCTGCAACAGAATGAACTCTAATGATTTAATCACAAAAAAAAAAAAAAAAAAAAAATTGTAACCATGACGCACAGTGCCGCATTAGCGGCCATAAGGCAAAAAAAAGAGCTACATATTTCTCAAAAAAATAATACATTGATCGACAAAAAAATCTTCAACTAAGAGCAATCTGTAAGCATTTTGGAAATATGTGGAAATTTGAATGAACAATTTTAATTTTATGCAATTCAGTATCTCAAGTTTAGCTGTTATTATCTCCAAAACCATTCAGTCACTTTACAAACATTTTCGAAAAAATTTGGAGTTTCTGTTTTCTAAAAAGAGCATTTTTGAGAACACTGAAGAATTAGTCTTGCTTCAAGGTCAGTTACAAGAAATCTTCATTAAGAAAAAGAAATTTGCAAAAATTGACAAAGTTTAGCAGATGGAAGCAAAAAAACATAGCCTTCAATACAAATAGATGACAAAAATATAAATTTGCACTTTTGCGTTATATGTACGAAATTCAATAATATCTTACACCAATTTTTCGCAGAAAAATGTCTAAAACCGAAATATGCGCTTGGAGTGAATTATGCGAATGTTTGGTGAGTAATTTCGGATATTTGTTTTCACTGATGTAGGTCATGTTATATATTTTTAAAAATATAAAAAATAGTTTTCCAAATCTGTAAGGTTTGCTTCATTCCGTTGAATAGTTCAAAAGCAGTTGTGCATTTAAAAACATGTTTCGATGTTTTTGATATATAGTAAGGTGAATAAAACTGGATATGTTTCCTAACTTTAAGTGTGAATAGCAAAAAAAAAGTCTTCGATTTTGCTTAAACTTCCATATAGTACTTATACGTTCAATACAAATAGGTGACAAAAGAATAGACTTGCACTTTTTCTAATTATTAATAATTACTAACACATAAAAACGGTTAAATTGCTTTAAATTATACAAAAATGAATTAAATGACTTAAAATTTTGCACATATAATTTGATTTTAATTGTGAACTCTCACTTTTAGTTGTATCAAATTTGAACGACAACCACCCTACCGCTCATACAAAGTGACCACATAAATATGGTAAATTCTATTTAAAATCCATGTTTTGTTAAAACAGATTTGAGGTCAGGAGATTTTTTCCCCAAAATGAAAATGTCAATTGTCAACACTGGTTGAATATATTGAGGACGAAGAGACTGACAGCTTCCTGGCTGGAATTAATATAGGGGATTTAGTGTCCAATGACATATCTGACTCAGACAAATAGTCATATTGTCACCTATTGAATGTTTTATTTTAATATATTTTTGTTTAAAATATTTTATTTAAATATGAATTATACTCGTATATCTATCGTTTTACATTTATGTATATATGGGACTATCCATGTCAACCGGATCAATGCTGTGTCCAAAATTTGGAGTGACCAAAAAATCACCCGGGGACTCATTTTGAAGCTTAGGAAATATACTTTCAGATTCCGTGAGCGCTTTTAAAAATTCCAATATGGCGGCCGGAAGCCGGAGAAAAATCGAGTGTCCAGCAAAAGAAGCTTGTAAAAATAAAAATTCCCAACCGATCGGATTTTTTTTGGCTCAAATCGAGCTCTTAAAAAGCTGACGTGGAAAGTTATCAGAATTCATCATGGCGGATCCAATATGGCGGTTAAAAATCCAATATGGTGGCCGAATTTTTTAAAGTCAACCGATTTGCACCAAATTCGGTGTACAGAATTTACAAAATCAAAATGCCGGATTCAAGATGGCGGACGTATTTTTTAAAAATCAACCGATTTGTACCAAATTTGTTATACAGGGGTTTTTAGGGTCGCCGATTACGAATCGTTTAAAAATTAACCGATTAGTACCAAATTTGGTATACGGGGGTTTCTGGGGTCGCTGATTACGAATCCAAGGTCAGAAATTTTAAATTCAAGATGGCGGACCCAATTTGGTGGATTAGAGTATTGAGTTTCCGCCATATTGGGTCCGTCATATTGAATTTTAAATTTCTCACCTTGGATTCGTATTTAGCGACCCCAGAAACTGGTTTTAAATGGTTTTTTATTTCCTTTTAAAGACCAAATTTTTTTCAGCCTTATTTTTAAAGAAGAAAGAAACCTACTTGTGACATTTTGTTAAAATAATTTTTTTTTTTTTTGTATGGGAGCTATGCTTGAAACGCTGAGACACCCCAATTTAATTTTTGGTCGTAGAATACGGTGGCATACTCAGTTTTTTTCAATTCGATCAAATTCTCGAGATATTCCCGATTGATATTTTGTAACTTTTAAACCTCTCTTTTAGCTATATTTTTTTCTTATATACATATGTAGAAAAAAACATCGAAATTGAAATATATTTGGCACATTATTATTTGAAACTATTTTTCGCAATTTCCTATCAAAAGCCTATAGTTTAATGCTCAAACATTAAATACGTAACCTAAAATTATTATTAAAACTAATAAATACATTTTTCTTTGTAGAAAGCAAAATGTATAAAAATTTATATAAGTCAATTGTATACGTCTGAAGATTAACGGTTGTCATTGTTAAAGTTATGTTTCGATTAACAAATAATAAATAATTTAATTTCGAAACATATTTCAATGTTGTTTTCTCCGAAATTAAGAAAAATATTGCAAAAAAAGGGTCGAAAATTTAATAAATTTGAATCGCAAATATCTCGAGAATTTGATCTGATTAGAAAAAACTGAGTATGCCACTACATTCTACGACCAAAAAATAAGTTGTGTCTTTTCAAAAGTTGAAAATTTACCTACAGTGCTATGAACCGATTTTATTAATTTTCACAAAATTTCTTAATCTTTAAAAAAAAGAGTCCATGCCAAATTTCATTACTCTACACCAACTCCTTATAGTTTTGGCCGCAGCTTATATGAAAGTGTTACACTGTGTGACGGTCCAATGTGTAAAAAAATACCCGGTAAATACCTCAGCGGTCTACAGAGGTATAAGGCTGAAATTTTTTTTGTGATCATTTTGGATCAATTAAAGGTCGTATATGAAATTTCATCAGAATCGTATGGGCGGAACTAGTACCAGGCAGTGATGGGTTAGATGGCATAGAGTAAAGGTTTGGATCACGTATGACAGCAGTCGAGTGGATGTAGAATAGTAAAAAATGCTTGGAAAAAAAGGTCGAGGAGGCGTTAAGCGGAGAAGCTGCCGAAAGTTCGAAGGACAGACATCGTTTAAGTGGCGGAGGCAGTAACGCGAGTAACAACGACGATGAGGAAGACTTTTTCAATTCTGTCACTCAATCTTAAGAGAAACCTAAGTCCCATAAGACTTTTAAGAGTAAAGCTCAAAATACCAAATGCGGCTAGACATAAAATCAATAGACTTGTTTAACGATGCGGCATTCCTCGGGGAACAGATATTCACAAATCTATTCATTGAATATAGTACTACTATACCCTCAAGCGCTGCAATTGAACGTCTCTTTTCTACGGGCAAAGATATTTTAACGCCGAAACGAGCTTCGCTCTTAGACGAGAACTTCAACATATTAATGCTTATGAAGGGGAATATCCACAATATGCCAGATGACTAAATTAAACTCTCCAATTGTACACGTATTTTTTTGTTCCTAATCTATTAACTTCCAGAACCCAAACCAACAGTTTTTATAAGAAGATCAGTAATGCAACGATATAAAAAATTCAATTTTCTTGAGTTGAATATTCCAAAACGTAATGTTTTTACGTTTAACGGAGTTAAATTTTATAGTATCGGATAAGCGATTAACGAATTTAACTAACTACTAAGGAGACGTCCATTAATTACGTGAACTAAAATAGGGGGAGGGGGTCAGGCAAAATCTCACCAAATCTCACTAAGGGGGGGAGGGGTCAAGGAAAATCTTACGTCAACTTCTTATTGCATAGAATTTACATTAAAAATTATAATTTAAATCTCACGAGAGGGGGGGGGAGGGAGGGGTCCCGCCAGATCTCACCAAGGGCAGGGGGGGTCCGAATTCTCAAAAAATCATCTCACGTAATTAATGGACGTCCCCTAACGGTGCTCCGCTATGATTAGTTCACATCACTTTATTTTGATGACACTTCAAGTCTTCTGCCTTTATATTTATTGTTTTTTTTTTGTTTTTGATGTACTCAAGCACTGAGCTGCGGCGAAACAGCTGCCGCTGCTATCGCGGCTCGCGATAACTTTAACACCCTTTTTCTGTCTCCCACCAACTGACAACTGATGTAATTCCGCATGATGCCGCTTGTTACCGTCCGTCCACCACTCATGTCATACATATGTACAAAAAAAATAATCGGCGTTGTGACTTAGCCATTTAGTGCCCCCTTATTTGTTTTTTGACATTTTGACACGTTAGAATGACTTATTTGTTTAACAGTTTTTGAATTGGGCATATTTTAAGACCACAAGATGTTTAATTCCTACTTTATTTTAATTGGAATACCAGGCAATGCATACAATTTGAATTGAAGTGAAAAATTAGAATGTCTTCTAAAAAATTTCCAAAAAAGAAACTATTGTGTTTATACGGACGCTGGAGTGCGAGTTTTTATTTGTTGAACTGTTTGAAAGAGGTTTTTAAGTTTTATTGGATACTTTTATCGGCTCATTTTACTCAGTTTCATAGCAAAAAATTGAAGCTTCTTCTGTAGATACTAAATGGCTGAAAAAAAAGTTGACAGTTAGACTTCAGTTTAGGTATGTTACCGTATCTTTTAATAAATCGCAAACGCGTTGACAAGCTGTTTTCGTTTTTCTTATGTTTTTAAGAAAAAAATCCGTAACAACTTTTTCTTCTTTCTCTATGACAGTATCTGCATAGGTGGAAAATGGCAATGCACTAATGAGAAATGTGACGCAACCTGTGCTGCGATTGGTGATCCTCATTACCGAACCTTTGATGGAAAACGCTTTGATTTCATGGGTACATGTTCTTATTATCTGCTGAAAACATCTTCTCTTTCTGTGGAAGCTGAAAATGTAGCCTGCTCAGACGCAGGGAATCCCTCATGTACAAAGTCAGTGACACTGCGATTTAAGCTAAAGTCAAGAGTACATACAGTATATCTTGGACAGGGACTTGTCACCAAAGTTGACGGTAAGGAGGTGTTTGAATTCCCCAAAATATTGGGCAACGGTAAGGTGATTATACGTCAAGCCAGTTCAACCTTCATAACTGTGGACTTTTCCGACGGCTTACGTATCAGATGGGACGATGCTTCACGCGTTTATATTGATGCACCATCTAGTTACCGTGAAAAAACCGCTGGTCTTTGTGGTACCTTCAACTCAAATACACAAGATGACTTTCTAACTCCGGAAGGTGATGTGGAAACAGCAGTTGAGCTATTTGCCCATAAGTGGCGTACAACAGATACTTGTGATGATTTAGATAATTCCTCGCAAGGACTACATCCATGCACCGTGAAGCCAGAAAGACGTGAAGTGGCTGAGAAATATTGCAAATGGATAATAGGCGAACTATTTCAGGATTGTCATGGGACTGTCGAACCAGATCAATACTATGACGACTGTCTATATGATGTATGCGCTTGTAAAGGTGAACCTTCCAAGTGTTTTTGCCCAATTTTGTCAGCATACGGTACTGAGTGTATGCGCCAGGGTATTAGAACGGGTTGGCGCTTGGCGGTTAAAGAATGCGGTAAGTTTAAGTGAACATTTAAAATGCCTACCTATTATTTCATTTTAAATTTATAGCTGTCAAGTGTGATGCTGGACAGGTATTTGATGAATGCGGTGACAGCTGTCAACGCACATGCAGTGACTTGGCCTCAAAATACCCTTGCAAGAAGAAGTGCGTTGAAGGCTGTCGTTGTCCGAATGGCGAGTACTTAAACGATAACAATGAATGCGTGCCGCATAAACACTGTCCATGCACCTATGATGGTGTAACATTTAAGCCAGGCTACAAGGAAGTACGTCCGGGCACAAAAGTTTTAGAATTGTGGTAAATTGTGTGATTTTGTGGGTGATTTTATAATGCATTTCATTAATGCCATGCATTTTTCTACAGCACTTGCGTTGGCGCTATTTGGAACTGTAAGAATGCAAAGCCAGCTGATAAGGAGAAATATCCCCCTTGCTCTAAGATACGTGCCGAGTGTGCTCACAAGCTATATGCAGAATTCTCTATGTGTGTTCCGAAAGAACGAAAGACTTGTAGAAACATGCACAGCTATGAGGAGGATCTGGAAGATTGCGCACCTGGTTGCTCATGCATAAGAGGTTATGTTTACGATACCTCACGTAAAGTATGTATCCTTCCAGAAAACTGTTCATGTCACCACGGCAGTAAGAGTTACAATAATGGCGAATATATGAAGAACGATTGTAATATCTGGTAAGGATATAATCTCACTTAAGTTTCATGAAATATCATTATTGAGACTAATAGGCCTTTCTACTATCCGTTTTGTCCGAATTAAAAAACCCCAATTTATTTAGAAAAATCATAAGTCTTCGTAATATAAAATTCATCAAAAGTTGTATCCAGATGAGCAAAAATTATTAAGAACTAAAACTATTTCACTTTTTTTGTGAAAGTATGCATGTATGTGGGAGTCATGTTGATCCCTGAACATCCTTCGCCCATTGAAAGATCAGTTTTCAACTGCCTCTATACCGATTGGTAACGGGCAAAGCTTAGATACTGCTCTATTGACCACACCGTTGGCCTGGGTCTCAGGTTGAATGCGAGGAATTAACGGCCTTTTCAAAATATTGTTTTTTTTTTGTTTTCCTTGAAAAGTATGGTCTTTTTTTTGTTTTTTGTGCTCATCAGTATTTGAATGAGGTAGAATTTATAAACTTTTTTTTTTGATCATCTTCCTTCAAAATAACAAAAAAAATTTTAAATTTTTTTTATTTATTTATTTGTTTTTATGAAAATCTTATCGTTGTACATTAGAGCGGTTCAAAAAAAAAACTTTTTGATTTTTTCACGATGTGTCAGTGGATTACAATAGCCCTATATGTCTAGACAAAACAACCCATAAAGATTTTCATCAATTTTGAAACTGGATTGCCGCCGCCTGTTTTAATTTGCCTACCCATTTTCGAAAATATTGATTTAATAAATGGTGCAAGCGAAAGAGGTTATCAAATTTTGCAACAAAGTGGGTATGCTCTTCGAATTATTATTGATAGAGGAATTCGAATCCGTTATCATTTTTGCTCTTCTACTTTTTTTCTTATAAAAAAATTTAAAATTGCCCGGACAAAAATTAAAAAATGCCAATTTTCTACTTTCAAGTTGCAAAATCTTCATATAATATTTTACCGCCGATCTAGTGATACATTATTTTTAATGTACCTTTATTTCCTTAAGAGAAAACCGTAAACTGCATATCAATATCTTCTTTAAAAAAAAAAACTGATCATGGATTCGAATTCCTCGATCGATAATAATTCGAAAAGCATACCCACTTTGTTGCAAAATTTGATAACCTCTTTCGCTTGCACCATTTATTAAATCAATATTTTCGAAAATGGGTAGGCAAATTAAAACAGGCGGCGGCAATCCAGTTTTCAAAATTGATGAAAATATTTATGGGTTGTTTTGTCTAAACATATAGGGCTATTGTAATCCATTAACACATCGTGAAAAAATCAAAAAGTTTTTTTTTTGAACCGCTCTATTGTACATACATGTATACTTATACACATTTAGTACCATCTTCTTCATTCTAAACACTGTATTAATTAACAATTTCACCGCATGAAATTATATTTTCCGTCCGTTACATATTCTTGTCTCCACTTTCTCCAAAATATTTGTTGTATGTGGCAAACTTGCTGCCACCTGCCAACATCATGAAAATTGGACTCGGCAAGATCGGGTTCCACTACTGAAGTGAATGACGAGCCAATAAGACAAAGCGCTGTCGTCAAAACAACCAGATCTTTAGGACTCTTTGAAATTGGATATACAGGACGTGACTTAAGAATTGGGGATACCTGACAAAATCAAAGCAGTTCTTCGAAATTCAGTATCGAAAGACCAATGGTGCGACGGAGATGCAGTTTAGCGCCCTTAATGGCTGCTTCCCATAGACCAACGAAATGTGGCGATCTAGGGGGCACAAAACGCCAGTCAATGCCATCGCTCAAGCAATACTGATGGACAGTGTTGCGGTGGTTTTGACTGAGAAAAAGTTCTTTTAATTCATTAAGTTCATTCTTGTCGCTCACAAAATTGAGCGCATTATCCGGGTATATCTTTTGAGGTTTTCCACGAACCGCTGTGAATGGCTTGAGGGCTGCTTAATATGCAAACGTTGTTAAATCCTTAACCAGTCTTGGTTGAAAGAACACAAAGACTCATGCGTAGCATTTTACTGAAGTTCGATTACATACGACAGAACGGCAATTAAAAGGGCTGCAAAAGTCGACTCCGGTGGTGAGAAATACGTGACGACCTATCCAACGGCAGGTTATACATAATGTACTCTATAACCTCAGGTCGTAATCGATAGAACCGGATGCACTTGAGAGTAATTCGACTGACTTCATTTTTTTCACCAAAAGGCCGATATTGCAGACATATTGATGTTAGAAATAACGTAGGTCCTACGTGGAAGAGCTAACGGTACAAATGTGAAATAGTTAATGCGGTTAGCGCGTATCCCTTAGGTAGGTCGTTGATATATTACCAATTTGCTGACCAGTTCTCGAATTAGATTGTCGAAAGTAAAACTGTCTTGCGATCGATAAAATGTCCGATGGATTCAATTCCGAGGGCACGTACTTCCAATTCATTCAACAGTTAGTTGCTGTATATGACTGATGCGGTTCGATAAGGTAGCGTAGTTAGGGGGTGAAGTCCAGAAAATGTGCATTTATCTTTTTTTTCGAAACCAGAGCGAATGGATTCCCATGATGAAAATAAAGACTGCGGCAAACTTTCATTCCATCCAAAACTCTTTTTCCAAAGAAGTTGCACAAAAACTTTAGCCTTTGCTTTATCCTATAAGTCCAAGTGGATCATATAACATAACGATTGAAGACAAAACTGTTGAAAAAATACAAATATATCGGAAATTAGATCTCAGATGAGCCCAAGAGTTTTTTTAATACTTGAAACTTAAGGAGCGGCTCCTTATCAGCATCCGATATATACTCAAACCTCTGCTTCTATTCTACCGCATGTGCCGAAACTTTTCGATGTGAGTGGGAGTTCATTATCAGACCCAATTATAATATGAAACATGGTGTGAAAATTTGGCCAATACGTGAATCCTCCCGCAAACGTTGGGATCTTTAATGCAGGAAGGCGCGTTTTGTCAGGCGCCACAAAACTGTTTAATGAATTTGTTGTGATCTTGACGCATAGTTGATGAACGCAGATCTGCATTAGCATTTAACGACCGAGTGAACACATCAATAAAAAGTGACTGCTTCTTAAATCTTAAGTTGAGCAGCTCAAAAACTTGGTGCAAGCGCTCAAGCAGACTTAACCTCACTCCAAGCTCAACTACCCGGTTTGTCTGAATTAAAAAACACCGCTTAACCCTAGTGGGACGAGAAAAAATTTAATCATATATGGACGGCCGGCCACCATGTAATATTCGTTTGTAAAAATAAGAATTCGCAATCGATCGGGTCGTTTCTGAGCTCAAATTGTGACTCCTAAAAATCTGGCGTGGAAAGTTGACAGAATCCAACATGGCGGATCCAATATGGTGGCCGAATTTTTGAAAAACAATCGATTTGAATCAAATTTAGTATACGGGGGTCTTAAGAGTCACGATCCGAATTCAAATTTTACAAAAACAAGATGGTGGACGAAATTCTCGAAAACCCACAGATTTGTATCAAATTTATTAACAGAGGTTTTTATATATAGCTCAAAAACGCGTAGATATCATAGGCCAAGTTGTCAGAAATAACCATGCCTCCAACTTGGAAAAACTCTGAGATATTTGTTTCCAAATGTAAAAAGGTACACCTGTACCACAACCCCTCCCACTAGGGTTTAGATTGAAATACAAATTTACTGAAGCTTCGAGTTTAATATTAGTTTACAACTGAACTATTGAGAAAAATCATAAGTGTTCGTAGCATAAAATTCATAAAAAAGGTGTTGCCAGATGGGCCAAAATTAGTTAGAACAAAAACTGCTTTACCTCTTTTCCTGAAAGTATGCGAGTAGTCATGTTTATCTCTGAACTATAATATTCTGTTTTCTCCATAACCAATAACACAGTTCGACAAAATTTGGTCAATTCTGAGTATCTGAAACCCAAACATACTTTTCCAAAGATTTTCCACGTGCTGAATTCGAATCTGACGTTAGAATTTCTCTGGTGGTTTCGGTTTTTGAGATATTCTAACCAGAAAGTTGAGGGTATATTATCGCAAAATAAATTTTATTTATGAAACAATTAATAGGGTTCCAAAGAACTACTTCCTCTCTTCAAAATTCACTTTGAATTATATCGATATCTTTCTTTTTCTCAGAAATATCGTAAATTAAATTTTTTACACATTCTCTAACTGAATCTTAATTTGATTTGTAAGGAGATCTGTATAATAAATTTCAATTTACGATATTTCGGAGAAAAAGTGAGATATCGATATAATTCAAAATATATTCAAGAGAAAAAGTAGTTCTTTTGAATCCAAATAATGTTTTCAGAAATAAAAATTATCTTTCGATGTAATATAACCTCAAATACTTTGTAAAACGCACTTCCAGGGTAGAATATTTCAAAAACCGAAACCACCAGAGAAATTCTGACTTCGGATTCGTATTCAGGAGGTCGAAAACCTTCGGAAAATTATATTTGGGTTTCAGATAATGAAACACTGTTAAACAGTTTAAGCATTCGGCTCTCATTTTCTTTTCTTCTTTCTCTATGACAGTACCTGCACAGGTGGAAAATGGCAATGCACTGACAATAAGTGTGGTGCTAGCTGTGCTGCCATTGGTGATCCTCATTACCGAACCTTTGATGGAAAACGCTTTGATTTCATGGGTAAATGTTCTTATTATCTGCTGAAAACATCTTCTCTTTCTGTGGAAGTTGAAAATGTAGCCTGTTCAGAAGCAGGGAATCCCTCATGTACAAAGTCAGTGACAGTGCGATTTAAGCTAAAGTCAATAGTACATACAGTATATCTTGGTCAGGGACTTGTCACCAAAGTTGACGGTAAGGAGGTGTTGAAATTCCCCAAAATATTGGGCAACGGTAAGGTGATTATACGTCAAGCCAGTTCAAACGTCATGACTGTGGAATTTTCCGACGGCTTAAGTATCAGATGGGACGATGCATCACGCGTTTATATTGATGCACCATCTAGTTACCGTGAAAAAACCGCTGGTCTTTGTGGTACCTTCAACTCAAATACAAAAGATGACTTTCTAACTCCGGAAGGTGATGTGGAAACAGCAGTTGAGCTATTTGCCCATAAGTGGCGTACAACAGATACTTGTAATGATTTAGATAATAACACGCAAGGACTACATCCATGCACCGTGAAGCCAGAAAAACGTGAAGTGGCTGAGAAATATTGCAAATGGATAATAGGCGAACTATTTCAGGATTGCCATGAGACTGTCGAACCAGATCAATATTATAACGACTGTCTATATGATGTATGCGCCTGCAAAGATGATCCTTCCAAGTGTTTCTGTCCAATTTTGTCAGCATACGGTACTGAATGTATGCGCCAGGGTATTAGAACGGGTTGGCGCTTGGCGGTTAAAGAATGCGGTGAGTTCAAGTGAACATTTTAGTTGCCTACCTATTTCATTTCCAATTTATAGTTGTCAAGTGTGATGCTGGACAGGTATTTGAAGAATGCGGTAACAGCTGTCAACACACATGCAGTGACTTGGCCTCAAAATACCCTTGCAAGAAGAAGTGCGTTGAAGGCTGTCGTTGTCCGCATGGCGAGTACTTAAACGATAACAATAAATGCGTGCCACGTAAACGTTGTCCATGCACCTATGATGGTGTAACATTTAAGCCAGGCTACAAGGAAGTACGTCCGGGCACAAAAGTTTTAGAATTGTGGTAAATTGTGTGATTTTGTGGTGAATTTTATAATGCATTTCATTAATGCCATGCATTTTTCTACAGCACTTGCGTTGGCGCTATTTGGAAGTGTAAGGATGCAAAGCCAGGTGACAAGGAAAAATGTCCCCCTTTCTTTGAGTTACGTGCCGAGTGTGCCCGTAAGCCATATGCGGAGTTCTCTAAATGTGTTCCTAAAGAACCAAAGTCTTGCAAAAACATGCACAGCTATGAGGAGGATCTGGAAGATTGCGCGCCTGGTTGCTCATGCATGAGCGGTTATGTTTACGATACCTCACGCAAGGTATGTGTGCTGCCAAGAAAGTGTTCATGTCTCCACGGCAGTAAGAGTTACAATGATGGCGAACATATGAAGGACGATTGTAATATATGGTAAGAACTGGATATAATCTCACTCAAGTTTTTCTAAAATATATAGCAGTTAAAGATTTTCTTCGCCAAGCAAGAACCTTATACTTCTTTTCATTTTCTTTAAGCCAATATCAATTTTCTTATTTCTAAGAGCTCCTGAGTTCTTTCAACTTTCCGCACTTTTAAATTCAATCACTTTTCATTACCATCAACGAAATAAAACTTTAAACTTTTCTCATTGCATTTCAAATTCTTTTGCACTCCATTCCAATGCAGCATCTGTCAATCAGGCAACTGGAAGTGCTCATCGAATGGCTGTGAATCCACTTGCAGCGTCTGGGGTGATTCACACTTCACCACATTTGACAATCATGATTTTGATTTCCAAGGTGCTTGCGACTACATACTCTCTAAGGGCGTGGCTGACAACGGCGATGGTTACACGATTACCATACAGAATGTACTGTGTGGTACAATGGGAGTAACATGCTCAAAATCGATCGAAATTGCAATTTCCACATCGGGTGTAAAGGATTCCATCACACTGACAACAGATTCACTATACCTGGAGGATCCGAACAAGTCGGCAATTAACAGTAAGTTGAACATTTGCGCGAAAATACTGTAAAGCATGTTGCATGTTCTTAATTCTTCTTCGTCTCCTTACCATTTGCTGCACAGGACTTCTTGATGTAGTCAATTCGAAAGCACATGGCTCATTCCTAATTTTCAAGGCTGGCGTATTCATTGTCATCGAGGTAATCTCACTCAAATTGCAAGTCAAATGGGACGAAGGCACACGCGTCTATGTTAAGCTGGGCAACGAATGGAAGCACAAAGTGAACGGTCTCTGTGGCAATTACAATGACAATGCTATGGACGATATGCAAACGCCGTCACAAGGCTTGGAGACCAGTCCATTGATATTTGGACACGCATG
This sequence comes from Meiosimyza platycephala, assembly GCA_963662105.1. Lineage (NCBI taxonomy): Eukaryota > Metazoa > Arthropoda > Insecta > Diptera > Lauxaniidae > Meiosimyza > Meiosimyza platycephala. Next base: position 98,189,783 of record OY759208.1, on the reverse strand, counting down.
GAAAGTGCAGCAGTTCTGTGCAGTACCAACACAACCCATTGATGCATGCCGGGAGCATCCGGAACGTGAGACATGGGCTCAATTGAAGTGCGGCGTATTAAAATCGTCGTTGTTCGAGGTGAGTTCAAATTTGAGTTTGCAACGCAGTAAGTCTTTTTTTGCTTTATCATATCAAATCTATTTCATTGACTGTCGACTTGCATTACGTTTTCTTTTCGTTATCGATTTGGTTGCTGCCTCCTCTCTTCTTTTTACACACATCATGATGGTAGGAGTGCCATGCTGAAGTACCAGTTAAGAAGTACTTAAAACGTTGCATATTCGATACCTGTGCTTGTGATCAAGGTGGCGATTGTGAATGTCTCTGTTCGGCGATAGCTGCATATGCACACTCTTGCTCTCAGAAGGGAATTACCATCAGATGGCGTACACCACATTTTTGTCGTAAGTAGAAAACGAATAACTGATGTACGCTTAGGTTGAATAGTTAAAAAAAAAATAATTTTTCAATGAATTTCAATCGTAAAAATCGTATAAACCAATTTTTAAAAGAAATTGAAAAGATCTGTTAAAAATTTTTTCATAATTTTTCAATTCTGGATTTTAAGCGATATTTTCTAAGCACAAATAGTCCGAAAATCAAAATGGATAAATTCTTCAAGTTATGAAAGAAAAGTCATTTTCTAAAATTTTAAAAGATGTTGCTTTTACAAAACATTTTGGAGAAATTTTCTTCCCATTTGTGTTCGAATTTTTATTTTGCCGGAAGTTTCCTTCAGCATCGTATAGCAACACAGTCTTTATTGTTGGGGACACAGTGTAAAATATATTGAATTTCGTTACACGTTTAAAAAAATAGTATTTGTAGAGTTTTTAATAAAGTTTAAAACTCTTATCGTTAGCATATTCAGGTAATGCGCCATCTTGTAAAAATTTATAGAGATAGCTCTTTATAACATGAGACTAATACTTATGGACAGCAATCTCTTATAGAAGGTATATGAAAAGCATCTGCGTTATTGAAAAAGACAAATGAGTTACCGTAATTTACAAAAAAATATCTAATTTTGTTATAATTTTATGTTTTAGATTTGAAAAAAAAATTTTTTTTTCATAAAATTTCTGGCTATTCCCATGACCGGTGAAATTTATCGAAAGAAACCAAATTTTAGGCATTAAAACGAATTTTGGCCCAAATAATAATTTAGCCAAAACGTTTGCAAGAACTTAATCTATATTTTCGAAGAATATTTGGGTAGGTATTCTGTGACGAAAAGATCTATTAGCAAAAACATGTATTTTTTTTGACATAAAAGGTCTTCAAGAACAAAAGCTGCTCCATTGCGTATTCAACCAGACCGTATTTAACAATTCCTTTAACTATTCAAATCCCGTCGGGCTAGCCTTTTTTTCATCATTCAATTCGATCCGACTTAATAAACACCCTTGAAAAAATTTCAAATTTCGGTTGATTCTTTTCTAATTTATAGCAAAGAAGAAAAAGTGATATTACCTTAAGATAAAGAAAACTATTCTCATCTGTTTTTCTATCTCTAGCAATGCAATGTGATCCCCATCGTGCTGAATACAAGTCCTGCACACCCGCATGTGGCGTTGAAACATGCGATAATTTCCTCGATCAAGGCTTTACTGATCGCATGTGCAATAAGGAAAACTGCCTGGAAGGATGCAAAATAAAATCATGCGATAAAGATATGATCTACTTGAATGACACGTACACAGAATGCGTACCAAAGTCCAAATGCAATCAGTAACCACAGAGAAATCAAAGGCAACTTGAAGAAATGCGATAAAGTGTAACGATGTTTTTCACCGGAGTATACACCAGTCGGTTTCCAAGAGGGTCGTTACGAAAAATATTTATTTAGATAGTTAGATTTTTTTAATTATATTTGTTATTTAACTATTTTCCTTTTCTTATTAATATCCTTTCAAATAACTTAAATATACAACTCTATATTTTACTGTCTATACTAAATGTGTTTATTTTGGTATCTACTCTCTGCTCAGCAAGTTTGAGCTTGAGTCTTTGTCTCGATCTCGCAATTTCATTACAACACAATCATATTATAAAACAATTAAAAGAAATTTATAATTTCTACACCTCCTGTGAATATTTGCATTGAGAAATACATAACCAATGATGAGTCAGCCAAGCTTACCAAATAACTAGGTGAAAAGTGGGCAAGTCCCGAATATGTATTGCAAGCATGGGCTGTGCGCCTATGGACCAAATGATTCCACACAAGTCATAACTACTACAGAGAAACAAATTATACAAACCCGATCAGAAGTGGAACAGCGCTGACAATTGCACATCATACTTCTGTATTGCCAAGAACAACATGTTTATTGTAAGCTCAATCTTGTTCTGATATGAGGCGTCCAGTTGCAAAACTTGACTGTTTCATTGTGCCCAATGAAACAGTCAAATTGGTTAGAGTACAAAAACCAGGACATGATAATTGTCCAATTGTGAAATTCGGGGTCGAAATAATGCTGGTAAAATATGCAATGCAATAGTTTAGTTTTGTTCCTTTGTTATAATTTTCTATATTTTGCAGTGCAACAAAATTGCACATAATACGATCTCTGTGGATTTGCTCTGTGATGATGGTATTAGAATGAATGATGTAAGTGATCTAAAATTAAAAATATTAATGTAGTATTAACTATGATTTTCTTATTCTAGATTGAAATACTCCCGTCTAGTGGTTGCTTGCTTTGCTCTGATTCGGTTAGTTACTCTACTCTACTTTCACCAAAACGAATGGCGATAATATTTTATATTTTGAAATTTTCCGTAGAATCCGAATGCTAATGATTTTTTTCGGTTGGCCCCAATTTTCCATATAAATGACCAAATTCAAAAAAATGCACTGTTGATTAGAGGTACTCACCGTTGTTCGAGAAAAAATAAAAACTGTTCGATTGGTCTCCAAACTGGTTTAATTTATGCCAATTGATATAGAAGCTAAAAATATGGAATATGAATCTGACCCAAAATCAGCAACCCGGCCCTCAAGCCATCCAAAATGTGGTTTTTGGTTAAAAAATATTTTTTTTATTAAAATCAAAAATTTAACCTTCAAAGCTTATTTAAATAAATTGAATTATATCTTTATGTTATTTTTCATTGAAATACCAACAAGCTATAATTCATCCAAATCAGTTCATAGATAACAACACCGTAATATTATTTCTTTTGTTAATAGTGATAATAATTGAAATGGGTAATAATGATATATAATTTAGAAAGAAATTTGTGTATGTATGTAGATAAAAAATTAAATAATGTTAGAAGTAAAAAGAACAATACTAAATTAAGTAATCTAAACTAAATAAAATAAATCAGATTTTCGCTAAGAAGGATAATCTTATATGTATTGTTCGGTACTGCCTGTAAACTTCCACAGATATTCGAGCCTTGTAAATAAGTTTCAATCGAAGGCCATTGAAATGGATAAGTCAAAACAACCAAAAAATCTTAATGTTTTCTAGTGACAAAATCGGATAGCGATTTTGATTGATAATCTTGCAAAGCATCTTCAGTGATTTCGATCCGAGTGCTGTCGACCGATTGTCGGCTTAAATTTTTGACCAATTTCTTCTTTTCTTCATTTTGGACGAGTGGATCGAAAAAGGAAAAAGCAACAATTGCCACAGGTTTTTTATTAAATCTTTTTGCTACGACCTCAGAAATCTTTTCATTCACGCTGGAGTACGCAATCGCATCTTTGATAAACTTGAAGTCTTGATTCGGTGCAGATAATCCTTTCATGCAGTTGAACCATGACACATTTCGCATTACCTCAAATTCTCCAGGGTAAAAATCGAATTGTTTCCGGAATTTCTAATTTCCTTTTCACCATTCATCGAGCTTGGTTGATGGCACCTGAGTCGGAGAAATTGAAATTCTGCACTTCACCGCCGAGGAAAATAAATGGTTATATCTAAGTACTTCTCGCTCGACGTTGTTGATTCATCAGTTTCTTATGGCAAAATTCGATTATTCGATTGGCAACGTCATCACTGATTGCTCTTCGAACAAGTTTATCTTTGAGCGCTGACTCGTATCGCGTGACATCAATTTTACTTAACGTCGATCGCTGCGAAATCTGTTGAAAATGCCTACCTCTGAAGATTTTGATTTTCCAAATTCAGATTCGAAAACGCAACATTTCAATATCTCATAAGCGTGGTGACAACACGCCAGAGATAATAAATCGTGTCCGATCATGTCCTGAAGAACTTTGCAAGCACCAGTACATATACGGACCAGTGTTCGAAGCTGTGGTATCAAAACCGATGGCCTGGACTTTATCGGCCAACTCCCATTCTTTAAGTGTTTCGAAAACAGCTTTCGTCACCGATTCTCCTATTCTATTCGGAATACTTGGAACGCCAAAAAGTTTTTGCATCCCGGAACCAGATTCTATTGCAATGACAGTAAGACGTTCTATTTTACTTAATTTTGATAAAGGCATGAGTTCCGAAATGATCTTCCCGTCCCTGTGTATTGCCAAACCACTAGTTTTCAGCAACTACAAGTAATAGTAAAAATAAAAACAAATTGCATATCTAATCCCGATCCGAAAAGGGACATTCGCCGATAGAGATATTTTATCGAAATAAGATCAAGTCAAGCAATATTATTCAATAAATTGAATAAAACTAATAACTTTTAGATGAATTCGAGTCTTTTCACTTGAATTTTAAAATATATTAGAAGAAACTAAGAGATCAAATATCATTATGAGGTTATCTATAAACCACTTCCGATGTATTATAGCTTGTTGGAAACATATTTTAACGGCAGATAACACAAATAAATAATTGAATTCATTTAGTTAAATTGAAAAGAATTAATTTTAATTTAAATACAAAAAATCATATTTTCGACCAGAATATTAGCCTTTTAACAATTTGAGTGGCTTGAGGGCCTGGTTCTGATATCGGATCAGCTTCATATTCTATATTTATAAGTTTTGGGTCCATTGACATAAATTAAGCCATTTTGGAGCCCAAAAAAACTGTTATCGGAATTTTCAGTACCTCTACTTGTAAAATCTTTAATTGTCAGCCAATTTTTGTATATTGTTGAGAAGAGTTTGACAAAAATTTTAAGGTATTAAACATGTCAATAGTATTAGGGATACAATTGTTGAAATCGAAAATAGGAAAAAGATCTATTTAATTCGTTTTTTTCAAACAAATTTCTGTTTTGAAGTCCCATATCTGTGACCAATTATATGGGTTGGAAAAAGTTAGCCCATCTATCTTATACAGAATTTCTTTATAAAAATTGTAAGCATAGAAAAGTCATAATGAGTCGAATTACAGCATTTTATTAACATCAATGTAAAAAAAAAAAATACATAGAAATGCACATTATTTTTCAATTCGATAAAGGCAGATCCTGATCCTCATCGATTTGCTAAAAATTAACAGGGATCATTCTATGCTCAATTCTAAGTGACCTATATGTTTTTATTTTACTGAAAAACCATATTTATCAAAGTTATCGTCGTTTGAACTTTGTATGTAAAAATTACAAATATGAAAAAAAATTTTGAAAGGACTTTTCTTCAAATTGTCTGATTGTCGTTATGTTAGCTTCTACCTGAATTAAAAACTTTTGCGGTATTTCCCTTTGTGACCCCTATTTTTTAAAAATACAGCTGTCGTTAAAAAAATATTGATAACAAAATCTAACAATTGGACTGCTTTTCTTTGTAAACCATTCCAAGTATTTTTGGAATTAAAAACGACGTAATTTTTGAAATCTACAAAATAAATTTGTCGGTGCAAAAGCAAAGTTTTTTGCTGCAAAATAATATTCAACAAATTTAGTCCATTGATTGAAAGGGTTGTCAGCATCCTCCAATAGCTGTGAGCAACAACAACAACAACAACGAAAAGATCAACAACAAAGCAAACTACAATCAAAAAAAAAAAATATGCAACAAATTATTTACAAACTCGTACTCCGTCGCAAAATCTTATCTAATTAGCTTTTATAAAATCGTGGGTAGAAACTCAGTTCCATAAAGGCAAGCGAATTAAATATGAACCACCAAAAAATCTTAACTTAATTTGCAAATGTGCGAATTTTTTATACGAATTTTTTTAGTTTATAAAAATAAAGTTTTATCATAAATTGTACAACATTTCTATAAATACGTAAGCGCGTGTCAAAATGTGCGAACACAGATATTTGCAAATTCATCGAAGTCGATAAGAACTCGAAGCAGCAGATCTAACGAAAACGATCTAAGAAATTCTTAAGCACGAGTAACTGAAATATGCGCGATATGCATATGCGATTACAATAAGAGTTGGAACTCTGAAGGTCAAGCGTTTGTCCACTGCTATAAGGGCAATGACATACGAGGCGGTTTTACGTTCGGCACTGCCGAGCGGTCACGCCGAGTCGGCACTTATTTGTGTATAACTGAATTAGAAAAGACACACAAATAAGTGCCAACCGCTCGGCAGTAAACCATAAAACCGAACGTAAAACCGCCTCGTATGTCATTAGCCTAAATGCTATAAAAGGCGATACAACTCAATAAAACTTTTATAGTTTGCGTTCGCGCTCGTGGTACGGGTTATTTTTGTGTTATGTGGTGAAGTGAAAGTGTTGTGGAGAATAAAGGACACAGCAGCGATAAAACGATACCATTTCTGCTGTGCGTGCAAGGATTAACAAGGATTTATTAAATATCAGAACAACATCGTGGGATAAACAACTTACAAATGAATACAGTGCAAAGGATATTCTAAGGATAATTTTGTGTTTATTGTTGAGTAATTATTTGTGGATAATTTAATTTACGAACGATTTTTCCACAAGATAAGGCATATTAAGCTGTAATGGCTAAGCAGTATATAGTGTTTTCAGCAGCAGCTGTATTTTTGCTACTGTGCAATAATTTTCTTATTGTTACTGGCGTTGAAGCGAATTCCTCGAATGAAGGTGTTGAGTAAGTGAATAATGCAAAAAGGATATATAGACATAGTGTTTTTTTTTAAATCAAACGTAATTGTCTCAATTTTTTCGATCTCCAAACTGTCTGAAATTTATTTATCGCCCTGAATTAAATTAAAGACAAGAAAAATGCAGTTAAGAGGGAAAAATATGTAAAATAAATTAAATTTTGAGTGAATTCAAAAGTAAAATCTTATTTCGTGTCAATATTTTAATTAAAAATTGTGAAAAGTATTAGAGGATGTTTCTATGTATGTTTTTCACTAAAATACTAAGCAGTGCAACGTTTATAAAAAAAAGTGTCGGAAATTGTTGAATGGTACAAAAAGTAACTGTAAAAGTTGAAAAATTTTCGATTAATGTACGTTGAAAAATTCGAAAAATATTGAAAAAATGTTGGAAAGCTCAAAAATAAATCGAGAAATATTGAAAGAATTGAAAAAATTCGAAAATTATAGAGTCAAAAATTTTTTTTGAGTCATAAAATATTGAAAAGTTGAAAAATATTGCAAAATTCGAAAAAATCCATTAGAGTTTAAGGAAAAAAGTTTTGAAAAAGTTGGAAAATACTAAAAAGAAATTTTAAAGTGGAAAATTTTTAAGATGTTGAAAAATTCGAATAATCCAGAAATGTTGTTTTCTCAGTGATTCAGACAAGTAAAAACAAAGTTTTATTTTTTTTTCAGGAAAAAGCTAAATTTTTATTTTTCAGGAAAGAGTAAAATTTTATTTTTTCTGAAATTTCATACGAAAATAAGTGTCAGTATGTGCGCAATACGTGTTAAGTTATTTTCATTTCGCGAACAAAATGATCTCCAATAAGTAATTTAAGTAAAGTAAGTGTCAAGCGAGATATTAATTTAATTTTTATTATTTAAAAAGTGGTTTAGTGATATGTCGTCGAAATGTTTTTCTTTTAAATTGGCTACGATGTCAAACTTAGTTGTTCATATTTATACAGAGTTTCTTATGTACATTTTCGAATGACATCAATCGTGTTAAGGTCAATTAAGGAGTTCTCAACTTAAAGCAATTTGCGTGAAAAGTGTGTCCGGAACTTCCGAAGACTTTGACTTATTTATAGGCATAGTACAGTTTCCTTTTTTCTCTTAGATTTTCATGAGGACTTTGAATTAAGTGGCTAACAAGGGCTTAGAACAATTGTTCTAAAATGTTCATCCTTAAGCTCGATACACTCTAATTGTCTACTCTCGTCTCTCCTAAGCTTTGTTATTCAATTTAAAAATATTAATTATTAAGACGAGATGTAGGCAGACCACTTTTATTATCATGGATATACATTAAAAATATTCGTGAATATTTACAGCGAAATCACGTCAAACTAAAAATAATTATATGTGTATGTATATAGGGCATTCCAACATCAATTTGCTTTTACACTTCTGATTTTTTTAAATATCTTTTTCTTTAAGTACTTGTTCAATTTAATTTTTTTTATCAATTTTTGGAAAATTGCGTATTTTTTTTGAAATTGTCGGTCATATATATTGTAAACGAATTAAATTTTTTTTTGATTTAAAGTAACCGTTATTTTGGATTCCTATTTTCAACGATAAAAAGTAACTGTTATTTTGAATTTTTATTTTTTTCCGTCATTATTTACGAATTCTATTTTTTTAGAGACCAAATCCATCTCAAACCATGCAGTCGGAGTGACTTTAAATTGCGGAATTGGTTGCCGATTAAATAGTTTTTGTTTTTCAAAGTAATTAAGGAAATATATCGTTCCGCGATATGATTGAAAATTATTTTTTACAAAGTTATGCCCATTTAAAGTTTTAGTGTCAGAGCTTGAAAAATCGTTGAAAATTGTTTCAAAATTTTTGTCTTTTCGATTCTAATAGAACTTCTAGTTCTCTGTCAGAATCTTTAAAAAATGTTGAAAATTGGCGGAGTTATAGTGCTTTTAATGAAAAAAAAACAAGGCTGATTTTCTCAAACACCCAAAATTTTTTTTCTCTTAAAGTTTTATTGTGGATTTGTATTAAAATGATAAAGAATTGGCATGAGTTTAATGCCTGTTTACCCACATTTGAGGTCAGGATATTTTTTTCCCCAAAATGAAAATGTCAATTTTCGTTTTCATCATTGCCAAGCCACTCTACGATACTATTTTCAAAGCAAATAACAACAGCAATATTCCAAATTACTTTCTGCAAATACTGCTTGCATTCTACATACTTTTTTTTACCGTTATTTTCGTAATAACATTTTATCTTGGGAAATATATCTTCTTTTATATTAAACGAGCGATAATTGTATGTAAATATATACATACACACCTGTTCAAAATAATAGGTACACTTTTCAGTTTTTAGTTTAAACTCTATTACTAAAATATTTTGGAAATATAGAGGAAAAATCGTAGTGGTAACGTGAATAACACAATTTGGTAGCACGATCTTTAGTAAAACAAATCATGTAATTCCCCTAAGTTTTGAACGTTTCTACTTACTGTGTATAGTTTGAAAATTTGCCTGCTCAAAATAATAGGTACACCTGCAAATTGGTTCAAATTTTTGTTTGATAACTTTTTTTTTTTAAATTTTTTTGAGCTTTCCTTAGAAGAGCGGTGAGTTTTCTTTAATTAAATCTTAAAATGCAGTGAATTGACAGCAATAATTTTAGTTGAGTTGGGTCGTAAGTCAAATTGATCTACTGAGGAATACAGACTGGCTTTAAACTTGAAAAAAGAAAGAAAATCTCTTCGATGCAGCTTGCAGGTTACTGAATATATCTCACAATTTTCTGAGAAATGTATTTAAAAAATAAACCGCAAAAAGAAACTCGTGGTAGACCATCAAAAACCGCTCCAACAGATGATCTTCATGTTGAAAGTATCGGAAAAAAAGGCATATTTAAATCTTCAAAGACAATTTTAGCAGAAATTGGGAACGCGGTTATCGCTCAAACAATTCGACGACGTTTACTAAAGGTAAACCTACCTGGGGGCATAGCTATAAAAGTTCTTTTGCTAAGGAAAGAAAAATTGAGCATGAGGCTAAATTTTGCAAGGGATCATGAAAACTGGTCATAACCTGAACGGCAGAAAAAGTGGCGTAATATCTTAAGGAGCGATGAAACTAAGATTAATATATTTGGAAATGATTCAGAAAAGAATGTGCCATGGCCTAAAAGCAAAGAGTTTCACGTCAGATTCACAAAAAAAAAATTTACACACGGAGGCGGAAATATTATGGTGTGGTAGTGTTTTCCTTAATATGGAATAGGTCCTATATTCCGGACAACGTGTAAAATGACAGCAGCCGAATACAAAGGTATACTCGAAAACGCAATGCTGCCCTATTCTGAGGAAAACATGCCCTTGCTTTGGATCTATCAGCAAGATAACAACCTAAAACACACCTCTTGTGTTTGTGACAAAATGTTTTTGAGGACAATAAAGTCAACGCGTTTAGCTGGCCGAGTCAGTCACAGGATTTAAAGCAGATAGAAAACCTGTGGGGGGCCTTAAAGAAGAAAAAACAGCAAAAAAAATTTCGCGAATACGGAGCGATAGTGGGAATGTGTCCAAGAAATGTGCTGTGAGATACCCAATGAAACCTGCCAGGCTCTAATCAAAAGTATCCCAAGAAGAGTTGCGAAAGTTATCCAAAATAAAGGTGAATACACTAAATAATGAAAGTGTAAACAAAAAAGTTCATATCTTTAACACTTGTTTTTGTTTTACTGTATAACTTTCCGGTGTACCTATTATTTTGAGCAGGTAAATATTGAGCAAATAGTATTCATTGACCTCAACTTTCGTACCTTATGGTATTACTTAAAAAATTTATACTTTTTTTGTAAATATAAAGACTACGAAGATATCTGCATTTTTGTTTTCTTAAATTTTTGAATAAAAAGTTTTTCCGTTGAGTTGAATTTTGAACTCTACGGTGTACCTATTATTCTGAGCAGGAGTGTATAACTAGTTGTCCCGGCAGACGTTGTTCTGCCCATTCCGGTAGTTGCTCCGGATATCATGAACTCATGCGATGGAATGTATAAGCGAAACAGCCCATTTATCCAGTGAAACTTATTTTGCCAGGACTTTTTATATCAAGTCCCATTCATCTGCGTCCAGTACTTGATAAGATATGATTAATTTGATTTTGGAGGGTGTGTCACTGCCCATTTTTCTATACCAAACTTTGCAAAAACCTTCCTAAATAGCACAGCCTCGTTTTGTAAATTCCATGAGAATCGATTAAGTGGTCTTTGTGAAAATGCTTTTTGTAAAATATGTTTGTGTGAGGACCACCCTAAATATGCACCCGGTAAACTTTGTACTACCTAAAATTGATCCCTTTCTTTATTTTGAAATAACATCAATTTTTCTAAAAACAATTAAGTGGTCTTTGTAAAAATGATATTTTTAAAATATGTTTGTATGAGGTCCACCCTAAATATGCTTCCTACATAAAATAGCTTAATATAAAAGACACCTGGTGTAAATTCCATGAGAATCGATTTAGTGGTCTTTGTGAAAAGGCCATTTTAAAAATATTTTTGTATAAGGGCCACCCTAAATAAAAGTCTTATAATCTTAGCCATGCCTCTTAATATAAAAGATACGTGGTGCACATTCCATGAGAATCGTTTGACCGGTCTTTGTGAAAACTATATTTTAAAAATATGTTTGTATGAGGGCCACCCTTAGTATCCACCCTAAGCAAAAGTTTTGTAACTTAAGATATGCCTCTTACTACAAAAGCCACGTGGTGTAAATTCCATGTGAATCAATTAAGTGGTCTCTGTGAAAATGCTATTTAAAAAAAATATATTTGTATTAGGACCACCCTAAATATGCATCTTAAATTAAAGTTTTATAACCTTAGCTTAGTGGAATCACTTAATATAAAAGACACGTGGTGTAAATTCCATGTGAATCGATTAAGTAGTCTTTGTGAAAATGGTATTTTTAAAATATTTTTGTATGAGGGCCACCCTAAATTGCCCATATAGGGGTATGATTTGTAAATCTAAACCATCCAGGGTGCCACCCAAACGCATAAAAATTTATTCCAGCCGTTTAGGAGGAGTTCAGTGACATACACACTTACAGTAGAATTATATATATAAAGAATAAAGATATATATATATAATGTATATCGGTCATTCTTTTACAAACCGCACAGCATTTTGGACTTGGTATTTTAAAATCGGCCGAAGTTTTTTTTGCAGCTTATATACATAAAATTACTAGACCCATGTTTTTTGTTTTTGCTGAAAAAATCCACATATGAGTTTTTGATAATTGGCTGGATTTTGTCAAATGTACTCAAACTTGAAGTCTATTATCTCCAGTTCTACTGATCTGCTCAATGTCGGATATTTTTTTATTTAATAGTCTATAACGTTAGCTTCTGCAATAAATTAAAAAAAAAAAATTATACTGTCAACAAATGAAAAATAGTAACAATTTAATTGTTTAAATAGTTTTAACATGATGTCCTCCCAACTAGAATACATTTATAAACGCAACATTTTGTTCCTTATTCTTTTACCTACAAAACCCATTTTACAAAAAAGAGGAGTCTCTGTTAGATCGGAAGTTATTAAATATTTTCGAGCGCAAGTCATGAATTCCAGAAAAAATTTAAGTGTGCAGCGTGCGACGAGTCAAATAAAAGGAACGAGTATCTGACCAAAGAGGATAAATAATTATTTATCCTCTTTGATCTGACACAAAATGTTATTTTTTTCAATGTATTCTAGTTGGGGAAACATCATGTTAAGACTATTTAAACAATTAAATAATTATTTTTCATTTCTTGACAGTATAAAATTTTTTTTTTACTTTATTGCAGAAGCTAACGTTATAGATTATTAAATAAAAAAATCCGACGTTGATCGGATCAGTAGAACTGGAGATAATAGACTTCAAGTATGAGTACATTTGACAAAATCCAGCCAATTATCAAAAATTCATATATGAATGAATATGAATATATATGGCACATTATTTTTCAAATCGATCAAGGCAGACCAAAAAAATTTATAGATTTGCTTAAAACTTACAGATATTAATCTGCATTCAATTCTAGGGGACCCATATTTTTTTATTTCGCTGAAAGGACCCAACTTTCGAATTATGGTCATTTGAACTTTGTCCTTTAAAATTATATAAAAAAAATTCTGAAAGGACTTTTTTTCAAATTAACGATATTTTCTTAATTAATGACGGAATTTCATTATTTTTTTTCAAACTTTTCATAATGTAATGGATCTTATGAAAAGATGACATTTAGTGCAAAGTAAACTGTTTTGTGGAAAATATTCAAATCAAAAAATGTTTAAGTGCATCAGTTTTTTTTTCCTTGAAAACGGCTTATTCTTAATTGAGAGCATTTTTCTTAAAGCTAAACTGTTTATAAATTTTAATTGAATAGTTGGGTGGAATAAAGGCACTTTTGCGGGAGTGCCCTTAATCCGCAAATTACCTTTATATATATTAGAGACCTTCCTCTACCTCCCACCAAAATATCACATCGATAAACACAGTACTAGCGTTACAGTAGAACAAAATGTATCACTTACGTACTTGCCGAACATTGAAATATTATTTATATTTCGTTTCAATGAACTGTAAATTTTAAAGTAGTAACGAAACAAAAATGATGATATGAGGTGATATTTTGGTGGGAGGTAGAGGAGGGACTCTCGTATATATAGCGGTAATTTGCGGATATATGTCATCTTTTTATAAGATCCATTATATTATGAAAAGTTTGAAAAAAAAAATTTCGGATTGGTTTTTTTGTGTTAATAAAACGGATCCGTTCGGATACTTTTCGAATTCGTTTTCGTATGAAATTCCTCTCGAAAAAGCGGAATCTGTTTTTTAATTTAAAAGTATTTAATAAAAAAAGAAGTAGAGAACTGTATTTGTATAAATTGAAAATACCTTGAAAACTGCCATTTATGTTAATAATAAATAACGAGTATGTTATAGATTCGTTTTTTTTTTATAAAACGGATTCGATCCGGACTCGTTTTTAATTATTAATATAAAAGGCAGTTTCAAGATATTTTCAGTATATATATAGTTCTCTACTTCTTTTTTTTGTTTTCAACTACTTTTAAAAATAAATAAAATAAAAAAATTAAATAAATAAAAAACAAATTATGACGTTGCCGGGGTTTGAACCAGGAGCTTCCCTGATTAGACATTAGTTGTTACATGCGCAGTTTAACCACATCATTTTAGTATGTCTTAAAAATGATATTGGTAGCTGAGTTGGGTAAGATGAGCATCTTTGAACAGTGGCATGGCGCAGGACACAAATTCAATTCTGTGATCGGGTGACAGGTGAAAAAAAATTCTAGTTCTCCTTTGAAGTTTTAAAAACGTATTACATTAATAGATTAACAATAAGTAGGTAGTCATTCCATAATGCACTACTCATCGAGGCGGTTCACTTGAAGTCACCTAGGTGAGAAAAAAATCGCGATTTTGTGGTTTACGTGCGATTTTTGTAGAATTGCACTATAACTCCTATGGGGCACGTTGGTGCAAACTCTTATCGCCCCTTATTATGTTTTGCGATGCATACGATTTTTTGGACTTTATTGCTGTAAGGATATTTTTCTCGTTCTTTGGAGTATTCCGGAGATAGTCACTCCATAAGTGACTACATATCGAGGCGGTTCTCTCCGAGTCACTTTGGATGACCACTACAATAGTAGCAGTACACCACTGTAGCTAAAAGTCTATTGGGACAAAAAAAAAAAAAAATTGTTGCGAAATAGGACAACTTTTCATTCGAACATTTGCCAAAATTAATTATATTAGTAGCAGTGGTACTTCGCATTGTAGCAAAACATTTATATGGGACAGTCTTTTACAAACTGAACGAATTTTGACAAAAATTGACCGACACATTTTTGATTTGGCTGAAATTTTTTTATGGTTTCTGTATCAAAAAAGAATTCGAGGATTTTTAAAAAAAAATTTTTTTTTTCATAATAGAGCGAATTCAAATTTTGAGAATTTCGTGATTTATTTCTCTTAAATTTTTGGAGAATTTCACCATTTTTGGCTTGGAGACTCACTTTCAAAAATTCATAACTCCGGTTGTGTTAAAGCTATAAAACTGAAATTAATTTCATTGTAAAGCTAAAAATATGAACTTAAACTTTTTAAAAAATTATTAACAAATTAATATTATAATATTACAATTTAAATGTTTAAATCAATTTTAAACAATTGCTCCCACCCTGTATCAAATTTTTAATGTCAGAATCGTGTTTAACTTCAAAATTCCTATCGAAAACGGTTTTTTTTTTATGGGGAAAGTATGGAACAAGAAAATGAGGCGTGCAATAGAATCCGCGCGTCGATAAGATGTGCCGCACTACATAAATTTTATTTTTTCTAATAGTAACAATAGTTATCCCATTAAAGAAAAATACGTTTTCGATAATAAATTTGACGTAGAATACGATGGTCATATTAAAAATTTGATACAGGGTGGGAGAAATTCTTAAAAATCAATTTAAACAATTTAATTGTTTATAACAATATTAGTTGTTAATAATTTTTAAAAAATTATTAAAGATAATTTTTAAAAAATTATTAAAGATAATTTTTAAAAAATTATTAAAGATAATTTTTCATAGCTTTAAAATGACAATAAAATAATTTTTTTTAGCTTTAACAGAACCGGAGTTATGAATTTTTGAAAGTGAGCTTTCAAGCCAAAAATCACGAGATTCTCAAAATTTGAATTCGCTCTATTTTGAAAAAATTTTTTTTTTTTTAAAATCCTCGAATACGTATCTCTTCTTTTTCGATACATAACCCATTAAAAAAATTTCAGTCAAATTAAAAATGCGTCGTCCGAAAAGTGTTCGGTTTGTAAAAGACCGTCCCATATGCATATGTATTACTATACATAGAGTGTTTCTCAGCGAAATGTAATGAGCAAGTATAAAACTAAAAATTATAGGTTTTATAGTAAATAAAATACTTAAACTAATTTTTATTTAAATTTTAGACAGATCAATTGTCGGTTTCCCGGTACTAAAATCATTATACGCAAATAAAGCTATTTCGTTGACTGTACTTCTGTGGGTTTTGAATGCTTTGTTTGCTTGACTTTGGTAGCGAAAAAACTATATGTGCTTACAATGTTTTTATATATTTCCTACGATAAAATGTTATTACTAAAATAACGGTGAAGAAAAGTATGCAGAATGCAAGCAGGATTTACAGAAAGTAATTTGAAATGTTGCTGTTGTTATTTGCTTTGAAAATAGTACCGTAGAGTGGCTTGGCAATGATGAAAAAAAAAAAAATTGACATTTTCATTTTGGGGAAAAAAATCTCTTGACCTAAAATGTATTTTAACAAGCATTAAACGCATGTCATTTTTCTCTCATATTTATACAAATCCACAATAAAATTGTAAGCGTAAAAAACATGGGGGTTTTTGAGAAAATCAGATTTATTTCTTTTTTAGAACGCGCTATAACTCTGCCAATTTTCAACTATTTTAAAAATTTCTTAAAGATTCTGACAGAAAATCAAAAGTTCTATTAGAATCAAAAGACATAAATTAATTATTTTGATGTGTTTAAAAATGCGACTAATTTGAATTAATTTTCAGCTGTTTTTCAAGCTCTGACACTAAGGCCTATAACTCATTAAGACAAAACTGTCTCAAAACAGTTTTTGTCACCTTAGTACATATGGGAGTGCGCTCACTATGTTTTAAGACAAAAACAAAACTTTTTGTTTTGCGGCACTGGAACTTTTGCGAAACAAAACTGTTTCGGTATGACAGAATCCTATGAAGTGCGCTCATTTGAAACTTTTGTCTCGAAACTTTTTGCATATTCGTGGAAATCGGTGAACGAGCTCGCGAAATTTCTGGCACGAAGTAAGGTTTTTGTTTTTTCTTTGTGTTCGTTCAATCAGAGCTAGTGATGGTATTTGGGTTTTGCGAAAATGTACTGAATCGAGACTTTCAAATGTACTTTTTACAGCCGCCTGAATGTACTTTTTTTTGTCTTGAACACCCAATTTTCCTAAAATACACGAAATTGTTCTAAAATTTACTATCAAAAAAAAGGTCCTCACTTTTCCCATCTCAAAAACCCTAGCAAAATTTGATATATTTCACATTAAGTTAATAAATTAATTACAAAATCTACACATTGCGCCATTATTGTCATTTACTAAAAAAACAAAAAAAAAAGCGTACTAATATATACAGGTAATTACTATAAATCTACTCATTGCGGTTATTTTCATTTACCAAAAAACAAAAAAAAAGGCAGACTTTATAAATTGCCCAAATGTACCGAAAATGTACTGAAAATGTGCTAAAAATTGGGCGAATGTACTGAAAATGCCCCAAATGTACTGAATGTACTGAAAACTTGTCGAATGTACTGACAACGATTTTTCAGGACGCAAATGTACCGAAAAAAGTACAATTTTACTGAGAATGCCATCACTGATTAGAACACACTACGCGACCTTCTTCGTGAAATTTGTCGCGAAACAAATTGTCTTAGTTAGCGCACTCAACATGTACCTCGAAACAAAAACAAAACTGTCTTGAGACTGTTTTGTCTTAATGAGTTATAGGTCTCAAACTTTAAATGGACATAACTTAGTTAAAAATTATTTTCAATCAAATCAGGGGATAATATATTCCCTTAATTACTTTGAAAAACAGCATATTTAATCGGCAACCAATTCCGCAATTTGAAGTCACTCCGACTGCATGGTTTGAGATTAGGGTTGCCAGACAGACTGGATTGGTCTGGATTGTCCAGATT
Organism: Meiosimyza platycephala; assembly: GCA_963662105.1. Lineage (NCBI taxonomy): Eukaryota > Metazoa > Arthropoda > Insecta > Diptera > Lauxaniidae > Meiosimyza > Meiosimyza platycephala. Next base: position 98,171,956 of record OY759208.1, on the reverse strand, counting down.
TTTAACCCCAAGTCCAGAGTCCAGACATTCAGAAATATGTCCAGATAAAATTCGAACATAGAAATAAAAAGACTAGGTACAAAAAAACATCTACTGCATGGATTAAAAATGTCTTTACAGCCGTTATGTTCAGAATGTGCGAACTGCTCGTAAAAATTTGACATTTCTCAAACAAAATATGTAAACTATGATGACTTATATACAGACTATTTTTGCTTACGTAGTACATATATATGTATGTATGTAAAAAAATTGTGGAAATTTAAAAATGACGAAGTGAAAAACTTAAGAAAATTGAATCGATTTATTTTTTTTTACATAGCTTGTACTCTAGAGAAAGAAAACGGATGTTGATAGATCTCATAAAGTCAGAACTCATTATAAGATTAAACTGTAGCGAAAAATGTCAATCATTTAACATGTTTTTAGAAACACCAAGAGGAATATAAGTAAAATGGGCTTAAGTAATTTAACTTATTTAAAAAATTAATTTTTGTTTAAATTAAATATATGTGTATGTTTTTCTTGGGTTTTCTTTTTTGTCCAGACAAATCAAGATTTTTTATTTTAAGTGCCCAGAAAAATCCAGATATTTTATGTATATTTTTTTAAATGTCCAGGTGAAGCACAATTTGAATCTGGCAAGCCTATTTCAGATGGATTTGGTCTTTAATCATATTAAACAATGTTTCAAAATTATTAAGAAATTTTGAAAAATTTTATATGGTAATAATAGAGGATAGCTACTGCAGCTATTAGGCTTAGCTATTTAGTAAGTATTTATGTCTAGAACAAAACTAATTTTTTTCACATTTCAGAAATAAAGCGCTAACGCTTCACGACTTTCTATTGCTTTCGCGTCAAGAGCTGCCACCCTTAGGAAGCTGTAGTGCATATCCGTTGCCTTCGAATGTTGAATTTAATTGTAAGAACAATGAATGTATACTCAACTGTTATGGAACAACCAAATTCCCAGATGGTAAATCTACCATGGAAATGGATTGCATAAGTGGCCAATGGATTATTCGTGATACAAATAATAATACCGTGCCAGCATGCCATGGTGAGTATTTATATATACGAGTATAAACACGTGTAGAAATTTTGGTTTAGGCTAATATGAATTTGTAGAAGCTGAATGCATTGTCCTGGAAAAACAAAACTTTACTGTTGAACACACTTGAACGTTTCAAATTGAACTACATAAATAGTTTCATAGTAACATATGCTTAACATTTGGTTGTAAAAAACATTTAACCAAGGCCTACGCTGACCGATGTCAAATTTTTAAAATGCAGTAGATAAATAAGAAAGATAGTACTTTACAATGCCAATGTATGAAATAATTTGTTAATTTACTTTGTGCGATTCGTAAAGCGCGTCAAAAATATAACCTAAACAATCTTTCAAAACGGCTGACGTTGCGACGGAAGTAAAAAATTTAAACGGCATTCCGATGCCGATACATTTTGCTGGGGTTGTACCAGAATTTACATTTAAAGAAGAAACAAGATAACGGGACCGTTTTTCAACTTATTTTGCTCGTAGAAATATTACTAAATACTTTTAAGGGGAGATCCTGAATTAGGAGGTCCGGAAGAATCAGTTTTGTGAAATGTTTTCGGAAGGAAAGAAAAATAAAAACACCACGGACTTTTTGGGTTATATTCATGTATTTTTGAACTTAAAAAAAGAAGTTTTTTCAATATAAATAAAATTTATTATAACCCGAGCTATAAGCAGATTCGTAAAGCGAATCGCCAATAAAGTATCCGATTGGTGGGAAAATGTTTTTTGAAAAAATGTGAATCAATAGAATTGTCATCGATATTAGCACACGATCTATGGCACCATTGCACGCAATACATGGTAACGAAACCAAAATAGTTTTTCTAAAAATTAGACAACGAGAACGCATAACTAAAATACACGACAGTCGAGAAAAGACTTATACAAAAACAATATACAAAGGGAACTATTGTTTAATTCACATCTTTTGAGAAGAATACAACATATAAGTTCAATAAACATCAATTAAAACCTATGACAGAACTTAATAAGGACTATCTAAGAACTTTAAGGTTCAAACTTTAATTATGACTGAAATATTCCATGTGCTTCAAAAAACCTTAACATATAGAAAATATTATTAAAAAAGAATACGATAGTTGCTCACCATATCTAAAAGCTTTTAGCAACAATGATGAGATTCGTATGTCAATTCAAAATTACCAAATGAAAGTATGATTTATATTCATGTCCTTATAGTAAGAAGTAACACTCCAGCAATGGTTGTGAAAATTAAGAATAACTTTATTTCATACTTGTTTGATGAAATTCGCTATGAAATTTGAAGTAGATCGCACTCATAATCTAGTGATTGCATCTACTATGAAAAATTTTGTATTCTAAAACAAATCTGAAAGTAAATCGTTGAAAATTGCCAGTTGGTATCTGGAAGAGGATTTCACATTAGAAAAGGACATTTCAGCTGCTGTGTTCTGCTGAAAACGCTATTAGACTTCGCGGAAGATTACAACAAACTAATTCTAAATTCTAAACATGAGCTGATCCTACAACGTTCTAAGTCTGATGAGAGAATATCAGACTTTGTAAATGTGGAGGTGTTTAAAATAATCAGCTGTAAAATTTTAATTTAATTATGTATTCATGCTGTCGCCCTGTGAATAAAATGTAACGCTCTTTATATATAGGTAGTGCCAGTTAGCATCGGTGGTAAATAGTGGTAAAATCTTCAAAATCTCAATTTTGACTAATGGTGAGCGTATTCATTGGTAGAAGACAAGGAAAATAAGGATTACTTAAACTGTGCGTTTCACATGTATTCTGTGTGAGTGCTCTTGCTGGTGGTCTAGGTTCGTAGAATAACTTCGTTGCTGTTACTAAACTGAACAGATCTAACAAGCGTTGAAAAGCTTCGCTGCAAGTCTGTCTTAAAATGAGCGGGAGTAATTCAGGGTTGCCACTAATTTTTTTTCGTTTGATAGCAACAGGATAGCAGTATTTGTAATTAGAATAGTATCAGTAATAAATAATTGAAGCACGAAAAAAAATGTATCCTACGAAATTTAGATGATGGTTGGAAATGAGACTTACCAATTTCTTTCCTCATAATATTAAATATTTTTAATAAACGTATATTTCACAAATTTTATAATTTTAGCCGTTTGTAAACCACCCTGTCAAAATAATGGTAGATGCATGGCTACTGAATCCTGCATGTGTTTGAGAGGCTTTTCGGGTCCACAGTGTCAAAATACGAAAGCTATTTGCGCGCGTAAACCACCATTACCGAAAAACTCCGAAGTGAGCTGTATAAACAAGTAAGTAATAAAAGATAGAACCGTTTTAGTATTATATACAAGGGTGGGCCGAAAAAAAAACTTTGCTAATTTTAGTTAAAAAGATGCAAATGTAGGTTTGTAATTGATCTCACACTCAGTTCGTGTTCGTTTCTGATTCGTTCGTTTCTTATTGAAATGTAAACGCATCTCAGCTTTGGATTTCAAGGCCAACAACTATTTGAAACAAGCTTCGCTGCGGAAATATAAGTTTATCAATTACTTTACCGCCGAAGTGGAGAGAGCTATTGAAATCTTCAAAATAGGTTTCGTTTTAAAAGAAATTGAAATCAAATTTAATGATTCACTTCAAATGAAGCAACGCTATTTATTCTTCAGTCTAAGAGTATAATGTTTCGTCTTCGTATATAGCATTTGTAACGTTGAGTGCATGCGTGGTTTTCAATTTCCTGATGGTAGTAGTAAAACAACATTTGTATGCCGAGAAAGTACATGGATAGATACAAAATTTGGATTAGCAGAGCCACCAGATTGTGGTCGTAAGTATTAATTATAATAAAAATAAATATTTCTATTGCAATTCAAAAATACCCTTCCCCTAACAGCTATTTGCGACCCACCCTGTGCTAATGGCGGCGATTGCATTTCCTTTAATGTTTGTCAATGCTCAGAAACATATCGCGGTGATAACTGCCAATACAGTAAGTTGTGCTAAAAGCTAACGGAATTTCAAAAATGCTCAACTGTGTATTTATTACGTTTCCGTAGATATCGCAGCTTGTAATGTCACCAAAACTGGTTTTATTGGCAACTTTAAATGCGTCTATGGCAGCAACGAGGTAAAATGTAAGTTAAGTTGTCCAGCAGTACCTGGCTTAATAGTCGAGGGCTCATTGGATACTGATTATAATTGCAAATATGAATCTGGTGATTTCTATCCATTACCGTTGCCGAGGTGTACCGATCGTAAGTGCTTGCTTCCAGTGGGACAATATTACTTTTACTTTTTCTAAACATAATCTTCTCTTATTGCAGCAAACGAAATTAACGTCACGTATGTAAGTATTTGGCCATTATTGCTATATATAAAGAATATATACAAAGAGGTTTAAGTACTTTATTTCGAACGGGTAAAATAGTTTATAAGGTGACGTAAAGAATACTAAGGTGGTGGTCGTAGAGGAAGTGGTAGATTTAAGGAAAGAGGAAGAGATAATTGTAAAGGACGAATAAAGAGCAAAAGAAAAAAGACTAAAAGGTACAGACATAAAAATAGACAAAGAGGAAGTCTTTTTTTATAAAGAGCAAAGCTAGAAAACCATAAAAAAATCGGGATATACGAGACGAAGCGGTAGAGGTACATAGATGTTGAGAGTAACAGATCTGATAATAGGAATAAAAATAAATGAAGGATTTAAGGTATCGGATAGTGTTGAGAAACAGTTTTGATAACAGAAGCGGTGAAAAATATGGCAGAGTAATTTGGAAAGACATGGACGTAAAAAGTAGGCAAAGAGCTAGAAGATAGCAAAAGCTAGATGTTAAAGAAGATATATAGAAAATTTAGAAATACCTGCAAAAGAACGAAAGAAAGGAGGATATAGGTTTTTGGAACTAAAGAATAAAGATGAAGTAAAAAGTTAGAGCCCAGTATAGGGAGGATTAAGGAAAGAGTTTAAAGAGAGGTAAATATTGAGGTGGAAGTTGCAAGTGAAGCTACATGTTTTGGTTGATGATATATAGATAAAAATAACATATAAACAAGAAATTTAGTTCGAGGAGATTTAGTTAAAGGGACGTCTAGAGGAAGCGTTAGAATGATGCATAACTAAAGCTGAAGTATGGAAAAGTAGTGGTGGAGGTAAAATAATACGAAGAGGTTGCGATTATGCTAAACGTATAAGCAGAATTCAAGGTAGATTGTATAGGTTTTAGCAATTTCTACTTCTATAGCTATGGGTTTGAGCTTAAATTTTTATTGAGGCACAACTAGTGTTAGATCTTCAACAAGAAAAACTAGTGCTATACATATATAAAGTATGAGGTAAGACTAATAAAAAAGTTATTAAATGAGCAATAACTAGAGGAAAAAGTTGAGTTAAAGAGATAGTGAGATGTTGTGGTAGAGGAGATAAAGGAAGATGTAAATGAAATTGTAGATACACATATGTAAATGTAGAAGGAGAAGAACGAGAGCTAACATTAGTAGAAAAGAAAGAGTTAGAACTAGAGATAGAGCACGAGTGTGATGTTGGAAGTTTATATATGTAGTACAAGGTGACCGACCATTGTTAAGTTTTTCGTTCTGAGGTTGAAAAAGTCGAAAAAATACGCATTATGTTGAAAGAAGTTCATTGAGGTTAAAAATGTCGAAAAAATATGGAAAAGTCGTTAAAAAAATGGAATAACATGGAAAATGTTGAGAGAAGTGGAAAAATGTTGAAAGAGGTTGAAAAACTCGAAACAAACTGAATGAGGTTGAGAACATCGAAATGAATTGAAAGAGGTTGAAAAAGTCGACAGACATAGGTATGTAAAAGGTTGAAAAAAATTGACAGAGGCTGAAAAATGTTGAAACAGTTGAAAGAGGTTGAATAGTTGAATGAAATGAAAAGTCGAAAAAAATTGAAATGAGTTGAAAAATCAAAAAATATGGAAAGTGTTAAAAATATTTGAATAACTCGAAGAAAGTTGAAAATCTCGACAAAAGTTGAATGAGGTTTAAAAAGTCAAAAAAAATTGAAAGAGGTTTAAACATGTTGAAACGGTAGAAAAAGACTGATAACATCGATTATATACAAAAAATGTTGAGAAATGTTGAAAAACAGTGGAAAGAGGTTGAAAAATTCGAGAAAGTTGAATAAAGTTGAAAATTTGGAGAAAAATTTAAACAGATCGAAAAACTCTTGGTAAATTAAACCAAGTTGACAGAAGTCAAAAGTGTCGAAAGTACAGTGCTGAAAAAAGTTTAAATAGTAAAAAAAATGTCAGAAAATGTCAAGTTTATAAAATTTTGTTAACACGGTAAATGGCACGCCCACTGACGCAATCCAGTTGAAATCCATTTAATTTCAAAGTAGTAGTAACCGACAGCTCTACACCAAATATCAAAAAAATTACTCCATAGCTCACTAAATTAAAAAATTTGTCATTTTTTGCATATATGGGAAGTGGCACACCCACTGATGTAATCCCATCGACATTTATTTAATTTCGAAGCATATAGTAACCGACATCTACATGCTAAATTTAATAAAGATCCCTCACATAGTACACTAAATATAACATTAACTGTTTTTTGCGTGTTTGGGAGGTGCCACGCCCACAGGTTTGATTATGCTCACTTTTGGTTACATGATACTTTATAGCAAGTTTGTCTATCATATTAAATTTCATAACGACTGCATTGGTAATTCTCTTTTTACAACGTTTACAAATATTGTTGGCTGCGCCACGCCCTTCAACGAGTTTTTCCAATATAGTGACATAATATGTTATCTTTGTTATTGCTTTCAGCGATATTATATTTTGAATTTTTATTAAAATTAAAAAATGGCATTTTAACTTCTCTAATATCGCCCTCTTTCAGTACCATTAAGATATTTATGTTCTGCCTCTGCCTACAAAATTTTATTACAATATCTTGAATAGTTTGCATGGCGTGACGTTATTAAAACTAAAGTTTAGGCCTGTTAGAGTTTTCACAAACTTAAAACGTAGTCCAATCTTAATTTTGTTCACATATGCACCAAATCGCCAAGTTTCATCAAAATCGCTGCCGCCGTTTATACATACATACAATTTTAGCTCGTTTAAGTATAGCAGATATGTAGATAATAAAGATGTAAAAGTTGAAGATGAGGAAGAAGTTGGGGGTAGTAGTATAGCACTAAGTGAAGCCAGAAGTATGTGTGCAAGAGAAACTTCTACTTCATCATGAAGGGGCAAAAGTTTGACGAAAGACAGAGCTTACATACACGTAGAACAAGAGCTAGATGTAGGAGTTGAAGTAAAAGTAAATATGGTGGATGAACTAGAGGCATGACAAGAGATTATTATTTAAAGTATTAGAAGCTAAATTTAGTAGCACTTCAATCTAAATAATATTTCTGACACTGATTATTCTTCATCACGTTCCCCTTTTTTTTGGAATGGTATTTTCCTGAAAAGCCTTTTATCTTACCCAGCTGTTTTCCCCTATACATAACTGAAATCATCGATAAGACACCAAAACCAGCACTGTGCACCACCTGGGGTGGCATTAACGTAAAAACTTTTGATGGTTTGGTATACAAGTAAGTTTCAATCTTCAAATAAGTCTAAGCATATTAATCAATTTATGATGACTTGATTTTAGGGCACCACTCTCTTGCCCACACACTCTCATAACTGACATAAAGGATGCCACCTTTGACATTATACTGAAGGCTTGTCCATATGGATCTAGTTATGGATGTGCACATACTCTAAAGATTTATTGGCAATCAATTGTTTACACCTTTGAGAATTTAAGTAAGTAACAACTTAATTTCATTACATTATAAGCTCGTTGCAAAGATTTTCTGTGATATTTAAGACGGTACCGTTCATCTGTCAACTCCGACCAAACAACTTTCCTTACCTGTGCAAATAATGGGTATGAAGGTGATGCCAGTAGCTCAACACCTGCAGATTGATCTAGAATCAGTTGGCCTCAAAATAGATTGGGACGGACATCAGTATGTTGCTGTACATGCTGGTCCGGCACTTTATACGCGAACAGGTGGTCTTTGTGGTTCCTTAGATGGTGATTATCGTAATGATTTGGTATCAAAACGTGGTATTGTGGTAGAGACAGTAAAAGCTTTTACGGATGCATGGCGCGTAGATGATAAATCAGATCTATTATGTTCAATGGAAAATAGCGCTGAATTGGAATTCGGTTCGGAATCTTGCGATCCTGAAAAGCGTAAGGAGGCTTTGGATATATGTGTACGTTTGTTGACTAACAAAAAGTTGCAAGATTGCATAGAGCCATGTAACTTTAAGGCTTTGTTGCATACCTGTGTTGATGACTTTTGCAATTGTCCAAATCAGGATCATCCAGCGACTTGCAATTGCGATTCATTTGCAACGTTGGCGAAAGAGTGTGCATTCAAGGGAATTAAATTGACGAATGGATGGCGTGATATGGAAATATGTCGTAAGTACACGAGCTAAGCATGAGTTATATTATCATATTTTAGGCCTAAATTATGAATTTTCATGATTGTTGCTCTTTGTCGAATACAAAATTATTGATTTTACCTACATAGCAATAAGTTGTAGTATTGGACGTGTCTACTTACCCTGCGGCGCCGATATGGAGCCAACTTGCGCCTCTGCGGTTGCACCAACCAAAGGCAAATGCAATGAGGGCTGTTTTTGCCCTCAGGGTACCGTACAGTATAAAGGAGCCTGCATTACACCGGAGTTATGCCCATGCTTTTTGGGTGGAAAAGAATTCAAATCGGAGGCTACCATTAAAAAGGATTGCAATACTTGGTAGATATAACCAAAAATCATTCGGCTTTAATTTTTTAAAGATTTATTCCTTTCTCTATGACAGTACCTGTAGAAATGGAAAATGGCAATGCACCGACGAGAAATGTGGCGCACGCTGTGCTGCCACTGGTGATCCTCACTACCAAACCTTTGATGGAAAACATTTTGATTTCATGGGTAAATGCTCTTATTATCTGCTGAAAACATCTTCTCTTTCTGTGGAAGCTGAAAATGTAGTCTGTCCAAAAGCAGGGAATCCCTCATGCACAAAGTCATTAACACTGCGATTTAAGGAAAATTCAAGTGTACATACAGTATATCTTGGTCAGGGACTTGTCACCAAAGTTGACGGTAAGGAGGTGTTTACATTCCCCAAAATATTTTGCAATGGCGAAGTGATTATACGTCAAGCCAGTTCCACCGTCATGAATGTGGACTTTTCCGACGGAATAAGTATACATTGGGACGGTGTATCACTCGTTTATATTGATGTACCATCTAGTTACCGTGAAAAAACCGCTGGTCTTTGTGGTACCTTCAACTCAAATACACAAGATGACTTTCTAACTCCGGAAGGTGATGTGGAAACAGCAGTTGAGCTATTTGCCCATAAGTGGCGTACAACAGATACTTGTGATGATTTAGATAATACCATGAAAGGACTACATCCATGCACCGTGAAGCCAGAAAATCGTGAAAAGGCTGAGAAATATTGCAAATGGATAGTAGGCGAACGATTTCAGGATTGTCATGGGACTGTCGAACCAGATAAATACTATGACGACTGTCTATATGATGTATGCGCTTGCAAAGGTGAACTTTCCAAGTGCTTTTGTCCAATTTTGTCAGCATACGGTGCTGAGTGTATGCGCCAGGGTATTAAAACGGGTTGGCGCTTGGCGGTTAAAGAATGCGGTAAGTTAAAGTGAACATTTTAGTTGCTTACCTACTATTTAATTTCCAATTTATAGCTGTCCAGTGTGATGCTGGACAGGTATTTGATGAATGCGGTGACAGCTGTCAACGCACATGCAGTGACTTGGCCTCAAAATACCCGTGCCAGAAGAAGTGCGTTGAAGGCTGTCGTTGTCCGAATGGCGAGTACTTAAAAGATAACAATGAATGCGTGCCACATAAACATTGTCCATGCACCTATGATGGTGTAACATTTAAGCCAGGCTACAAGGAAGTACGTCCGGGCACAAAAGTTTTAGAATTGTGGTAAATTGTGTGATTTTGTGGTGAATTTTATAATGCATTTCATTAATGCCATGCATTTCTCTACAGCACTTGCGTTGGTGCTATTTGGAAATGTGAGGATGCAAAGCCAACTGACGAGAAAAAATATCCCCCTTTCTTTGAGTTACGTGCCGAGTGTGCCCGTAAGCCATATGCGGAGTTCTCTAAATGTGTTCCTAAAGAACCAAAGTCTTGCAAAAACATGCACAGCTATGAGGAGGATCTGGAAGATTGCGCGCCTGGTTGCTCATGCATGAGCGGTTATGTTTACGATACCTCACGTAAAGTATGTATCCTTCCAGAAAACTGTTCATGTCACCACGGCAGTAAGAGTTACAATAATGGCGAATATATGAAGAACGATTGTAATATCTGGTAAGGATATAATCTCACTTAAGTTTCATGAAATATCATTAATGAGACTAATAGGCCTTTCTACTATCCGTTTTGTCCGAATTAAAAAACACCAAACTATTTAGAAAAATCATAAGTCTTTGTAATATAAAATTCATAAGAAAGTTGTATCCAGATGAGCAAAAATTATTAAGAACAAAAACTACTTTACTTCTTTTGTGAAAGTATGTATGTATGTGGGAGTCATGTTTATCCCTGAACATTAGACCGTACCTCAAAAAAAAAATCACGGTACACCAGCAAATCGAAGCATTTTTGCAATGTAATTTCGAAAAAAATTTTTTTTTTTTTGGCCGAAAATAGAGGTCGCGCATTTGAGTTTTTCATCATATCTTCGGCATTTACAGTCTGACCTTAATGTATGATAAATCAGTGTTTTTGTCTTGAGTAGGCCAACTTTTTCATTTAAAGATCCTTGACATCAAGTACCCCGTTCTTGTACCTACCCACCAGATCTAAGTTCCTACCATCCTAATGTACCGCTCTAATATCAGAAAATGAAAGCTCGTAAAAATCATTAAATTTATCCAACAGAACTATTTCGATTTCGATCTTTAAAATTGTTTTTAAAGTTTTTTACCGAACGTAGTAGTCTCCCTATTAAATTTTTCGTGATATCTTCGTTATTTAGAGTCGGATCTTAAAACATGAAGTTTTTTGGAGGAGACTAATTTTTTTTTGCTCCAAAGGTCATTGACTTTAAGAACCCACCAGATCTACAACATGAATTAAAAAATTTAAAGTACTTAAAATCAAATAAAGTGTATTGGAGCCGTTACCCAGCACCATAGAAGCATAGAATTTCAATCGACCATATTTCGACGTGATTCAAATTGGCTGTATTTCTGGTGGCTCTCGAGCTTAGAAAAAATATGGCACATGCTCTGTTTATCGGTGACCGCCATTGCAAATTCATGTACTAAGGTATCAAGGAGCGATGAAAGCAGCAAGCTCCGATGAAATAAATTATGTGCGGAAGCTCCCAAGACAACGTTACTATCTTAAATACCAAATACCCATGGTAAAATATGGCGGCGGGTTCATAATGGTTAGGAATAAAAAAAATTAATGAAGATAAAAAATGATATACAACTATTCCCCGTTCTATGGTGCCATCTCCCGTGATGGAGTTGGTTCGTTGGTCAAAATAAATGGAATCATGTATGCAAGCGTCTATTTTGGGATCCTTTTAGAGGAAATAATGCAATATCTTATCGATAAAATGGCTCCCGGTAGTTTATTTTGGCAAGATTATGACCTCAAAACGCTCAAATCGCTTAGCTTGGAAGTTTTAAAGTGACCATGATGTTGGAAGTTTTAGAGAAGACAGCTCAGTCACCGAATATCACCTCCATAGAGAATCTATTGGAGCTAGTTGATCACGATGTGATAAAGAAAAACCCCTCCAATGTAAAGAGCTTGGTAAAAATCTCTCAGGAAGAGTGGAATAAGACATCCGTGGAGTCTTTTATGTCCTAAAAGGATCCTATGCCTTCCAGATTTCGTGCAGTCATCGTTAATAATAGTAATGCTACTAAGCATTAATTTTAGCTAAATTATTCTCCCGTAAGAATACTCAAACTATTAAAATAAATTGAATTTTGAAGAGCTGCATTTTTTTTGTTCACTTAATTTTTAAGGTTGTCTTGTACTTTGATGCATTACAGAATAATGGATGCAGATAGTTCAACAAAAACTTTCATCAGGAATGTGAGGGACCATCTGCATGTACATTAGAGCGGTTCAAAATAAAAACTTTTTGATTTTTTCACGATGTGTCAGTCAGGCCCGTGCGCAGAAATCATCCATGGGGGGCGGGGGGGGGTTTCACTGGGATATTTCATATCAGGTTATAAAGGTCTAAAAAAGGTATTTTTGACTACAAAGCATACAAAAATTGTTTTATAAATATATTATATAGGTATGTATATGATTATGTGTGTATAGTACATATGTATGTATGTATGTATGTATTTACATTGTACATATCGGTCATACTTTTAATAACTGCACACTTTGTTTTTTATTACCTTTTTGAGCATTTTTTGAAACGAAATATCTCAAAAACTATAGGAGACAGGATAAAAATTATAGAGTCTTTTTGTTAAGAAGTACTATAACTTTATATAAAATTAAAAAGATTTAAATAAATTTGTTGAAACATTAATTTAATTTAATTTTTATTTAAAAAATTTTTTTCTCGAAACAACTTTAATATAACATCTTCTTATTTTATGATTTTTTTATATGTTATTTCTCATTCAAACCTAAGAACGCATATACTTTCATACCGAAATTCCCGAAATAACTTTGGAAAATATCATAAAATTCATACAATTAGAACTCACATTTTCCAAAATTATGGCGGGAATTTCAATATGAAAGTATATATCAAATTTTTGAGAAACATTTTTGTGAATCAAAAAATTAATTGCAAAAAATTTTCAGGAAGTATTAGTTGGGAAAAATTTTGAAGCAAAATAACCTTATCAACACTTTGAATTTCTTTGTTTTTTTTTTAATGAAAAAACAGAATATTTAAACGACAACTTTCGCTTGGATCTGGTTTGTGAAATATCGGAAGTTGCGGATAAATTTTCTAAAAATTACTATGAGTATAAGCTGCAAACCTTTTAACTGATCTCAACAAAATGGGCATCATTTGAAAAGTATATACATATGTATGTACATAAGAAAATTTTAAAGTGCATCATTTAGTACACCTTTTTCTATACATACTTATGTACTATATGTGAGTCTTTTTTTATTTTCATATGCAATAAGTGTAATTTTTAGTTTTTTATAGAGAACTTATGAGGCATACTCAAACGGGTCGTAGCAGCACGAAAACCCGCGAGAAAAGTAGTTGTAGCAAGTTAATCAATAGAATTGGCATAAAACTACTCCAGACCAATGTGCACGCCTGGTAGGCAGCATGCCAAACCGATTCTCATTTATGAAACAAAAGGTTCTCCTACTCATTATTAATTATGTAAAATATATTTTAGTTTTCTTATATATATATATGATTACACTGTGCGACAAATGGTAGGGGTTAGTGAACGGCGGGGGCTCTGACTACCGGCAAAAGTTATATCGGTCAAAAAAAAGTTATACGTGTCCCGGCGTTTCGCTGGGTCACGTCTAGGAATCGAGATATATCGATTTGAAGTTTGTGAGTATCATATAGGGGAATTTTGTTTGACATAACTCGAGAACGACTAGTCCGATTTTGCTGCAAAAAAGTTAGAAAAATTAAGAATTACAAATGCTTCAATCTATTGATAAACTATTTCACTCCATAATCAACAGTTTTGCAGTTATAAATAAATTTAAATTCCAATTTCAGATATATTTGAATATGTTGTGCCTGTATATGTCCTCAACGCAGAAGCGAAATATTTTTAGAATGGCAACACGGGTTTACAAACTATGGGTCTTTGAAAATTTGAGAAATGGTAAGGATGTACTTACTTCAAATGCCATTATTCAGTTTAAAAAAAGTCTAGTAAAATGACTAACTACTGGATTTTATACTCCATTTATATGCCTTTTCAACCTCATAATTGGATTTTGAAAATAAAAAAAAGATACACTGAAAAAAATGATAAATATTTTTTTTTGCGGTTTTTTACAAAGTTCGCCATACTAAAAATTTTTTTTAGTGCATTAATAAAAGCTTATATTATGTTCATACTTCATGCCATGTTTGATAATAGTCAGCCCAGCCGTTTTGGAGCTATATGTATTGCAATGCCGAAACCCGACGCAGCTCCGTTCTCGCGTCGAGTCGTTAGCACGACTTACTATTATATTGATATTCTAACCTACAGTTTTATTAACATATTTATAAAGACTAATTCATCCCCTTCAAAATGGTGTAACATTGAAACAAAAATTTTTGATATTAACCCTTTTTAACCAAAAAAAATTTAAATTATTTAGGTTAATATGGATTTTTTTGGGAAAATAATGTTTTTTTGAAAAACAAAATCTGTCTAAATTTCAGAAAAGTCGTAGTATCTTTGAAACAATATTGTAGCTTTTTAAATTACCTTTCATATGACACCCATATTTTGAAAATCAATGCAGGCGTTTCTGACTTATATTGATTTTTAGAAAATCTATATCCGCAACTTCCGATAGCTACATATATCTCCGAAACCAAATCAGAGCGACACTTTTTGATTCCATATTTATTCTTACCATACCATTTCTCAAATTTTCAAAGACCCATAGTTTGTAAACTAGTGTTACCATTCCAAAAATATTTCGCTTCTGTATCGAGGTACAACATATTCAAATACTAGCTGTCCCGGCAGACGTTGTCCTGCCCTCTCCGGTAGGTGTTCCGGATGTTGTATGAACTCAAGCGACAGAATGCATAAGCGAAACAGCCCATTTTTCCAGTGAAACTTACTTTTTACCGTATTTTGTATATCAAGTCATATTCATCTGCGTCCAGTACTTGATGACATATGATTAATTCGATTTCAGGGGACGTCATGTTTATCTCTGAACTATAATATTCTGTTTTCTCCATAACCAATAACACAGTTCGACAAAATTTGGTCAATTCTGTGTATCTGAAACCCAAACATACTTTTCCAAAGATTTTCCACTTGCTGAATTCGAATCTGAGGTTAGAATTTCTATGGTGGTTTCGGTTTTTGAGATATTCTAACCTGAAAGTGCGTTTTTCAATGTATTTGAGTTTATATTACATCGCAAATAAATTTTATTTCTGAAACCATTAATTGGGTTTAAGAGAACTACTTCCTCTCTTTAAAATTCACTTTGAATTATATCGATATCTTTCTTTTTCTCAGAATTATCGTAAATTAAAATTTTTTACACATTCTCTTACTGAAACTTAATTTGATTTGTAAGGAGATCTGTATAATAAATTTCAATTTACGATATTTCGGAGAAAAAGTGAGATATCGATATAATTCAAAATATATTTTCAAGAGAAAAAGTGGTTCTTTTAAATCCAAATAATGGTTTCAGAAATAAAAATTACCTTCCGCTGTAATATAACCTCAAATACCTTGAAAAACGCACTTCCAGGGTAGAATATCTCGAATACCGAAACCACCCGAGATATTCTGACTTCGGATTCGAATTCAGCAGGTCGAAAACCTTCGGAAAATTATATTTGGGTTTCAGATACTGAAACACTGTCGAACAGTGTAAACATTCGGTATTAATTTTCTTTTCTTCTTCTTCTATGACAGTACCTGTAGAAATGGAACATGGCAATGCACCGACGAGAAGTGTGGTGCACGCTGTGCTGTCGTCGGTGATCCTCACTACCGAACCTTTGATGGAAAACGCTTTGATTTCATGGGTACATGTTCTTATTATCTGCTGAAAACACCTTATGTTTCTGTGGAAGCTGAAAATGTAGCCTGTTCAGGTGCCATCTCGGAAAATATGCAATTTGCAGTAACAACAGAGAATCCCTCATGCACAAAGTCAGTGACACTGCGCTTTAAGTTAAATTCAAGTGTACATAGAGTACATCTTGGACAGGGACTTGTCACCAAAGTTGACGGTAAGGAAGTGGTTAAATTCCCCAAAATATTGAGCAACGGAAAGGTGATTATACGTCAAGCCAGTTCAACTGTCATGACTGTGGACTTCTCCAATGGAATAAGTATACATTGGGATGATGCATCACGCGTTTATATTGATGTACCATATAGTTACCGTGAAAACACCGCTGGCCTTTGTGGTACCTTCAACTCAAATACAAAAGATGACTTTCTAACTCCGGAAGGTGATGTGGAAACAGCAGTTGAGCTATTTGCCCATAAATGGCGTACAACAGATACTTGTGATGATTTGCATAATACCACGAAAGGACTACATCCATGCACCGTGAAGCCAGAAAATCGTGAAGAGGCTGAGAAATATTGCAAATGGATAGTAGGCAAACTATTTCAGGATTGTCATGAGACTGTCGATCCAGATCAATACTATGACGACTGTCTATATGATGTATGCGCTTGTAAAGATGAACCTTCCAAGTGCTTTTGTCCAATTTTGTCAGCATACGGTACTGAGTGTATGCGCCAAGGTACTAAAACGGGTTGGCGCTTGGCGGTTAAAGATTGCGGTAAGGTTAAGTGAACATTTTAGTTGTCTACCTACTATTTGATTTCCAATTTATAGCTGTCAAGTGTGATGCTGGACAGATATTTGATGAATGCGGTGACAGCTGTCAACGCACATGCAGTGACTTGGCCTCAAAATATCCGTGCCAGAAGAAGTGCGTTGAAGGCTGTCGTTGTCCGAATGGCGAGTACTTAAAAGATAACAATGAATGCGTGCCACATAAACATTGTCCATGCACCTATGATGGTGTAACATTTAAGCCAGGTTACAAGGAAGTACGTCCGGGCACAAAAGTTTTAGAATTATGGTAAGTTGTATGATACTGTGGTGAATTTTATAATGCATTTCATTAATGCCATGCATTTTTCTACAGGACTTGCGTTGGTGCTATTTGGAAATGTGAGGATGCAAAGCCAACTGACGAGGAAAAATATCCCCCTTTCTTTGAGTTACGTGCCGAGTGTGCCCGTAAGCCATATGCGGAGTTCTCTAAATGTGTTCCTAAAGAACCAAAGTCTTGCAAAAACATGCACAGGTATGAGGAGGATCTGGAAGATTGCGCGCCTGGTTGCTCATGCATGAGCGGTTATCTTTACGATTCCTCACGCAAGGTATGTGTGCTGCCAGGAAAGTGTTTATGTCTCCACGGCAGTAAGAGTTACCATGATGGCGAATATATAAAGAACGATTGTAATATATGGTAAGGATATAATATCACTTAAGTTTTCAAGAAATTTCAATGTTGAGACTAATAGGCCTTTCTATTATCCATTTTGTCCGAATTATAAAACACCAAACTATTTAGAAAAGGCATAAGTCTTCGTAATATAAAATTCATAAAAAAGTTGTGTTCATATGAGCAAAAATTATTAAGAACAAAACCTACTTTACTTCTTTTGTGAAAGTAAGTATATATGTTGGAGTCATGTTGATCTCTGAACATCCTTCGCCCATTGAAAGATCAGTTTTCAACTGCCTCTATATCGATTGGTAACGAACTAAGCTTTGGTACTGCTCTATTGAACACACCGTTGGCCTGGGTGCCAGGTTGAAATCGAGGAATTAACGGCCTTTCCAAAATAAAAATATTTTTTTTGTTTTCCTGAAAAGTAAGGTCTTTTTTTTTTGTGTTTTGTGTTCATCAATATTTGAATGAGGTAGAATTTATAAAATTTTTTTTTGATAATCTTCCTTCACAATAATAAAAAAAAAAAATTTTTAATTTTAATTAAAATTTTAATTTTTTTTTTATTAATTTGTTTTTATGAAAATCTAACCATTATACATATATACTTATACACATTTACTAGCCTCTACTTCATTCCAAAAACTGTATTAATTAAAAATTTCACCGCATGATATTATATTTTCCGTCCGTTACATATTCTTGTCTCTACTTTCTTCAAAATATTTGTTGTATGTGGCAAACTTGCTGCCACCTGCCAACATCATGAAAATTGGACTCGGCAAGATCGGGTTCCACTACTGAAGTGAATGACGAGCCAATAAGACAAAGCGCTGTCGTCAAAACAACCAGATCTTTAGGACTCTTTGAAATTGGATATACAGGACGTGACTTAAGAATTGGGGATACCTGACAAAATCAAAGCAGTTCTTCGAAATTCAGTATCGAAAGACCAATGGTGCGACGGAGATGCAGTTTAGCGCCCTTAATGGCTGCTTCCCATAGACCAACGAAATGTGGCGATCTAGGGGGCACAAAACGCCAGTCAATGCCATCGCTCAAGCAATACTGATGGACAGTGTTGCGGTGGTTTTGACTGAGAAAAAGTTCTTTTAATTCATTAAGTTCATTCTTGTCGCTCACAAAATTGAGCGCATTATCCGGGTATATCTTTTGAGGTTTTCCACGAACCGCTGTGAATGGCTTGAGGGCTGCTTAATATGCAAACGTTGTTAAATCCTTAACCAGTCTTGGTTGAAAGAACACAAAGACTCATGCGTAGCATTTTACTGAAGTTCGATTACATACGACAGAACGGCAATTAAAAGGGCTGCAAAAGTCGACTCCGGTGGTGAGAAATACGTGACGACCTATCCAACGGCAGGTTATACATAATGTACTCTATAACCTCAGGTCGTAATCGATAGAACCGGATGCACTTGAGAGTAATTCGACTGACTTCATTTTTTTCACCAAAAGGCCGATATTGCAGACATATTGATGTTAGAAATAACGTAGGTCCTACGTGGAAGAGCTAACGGTACAAATGTGAAATAGTTAATGCGGTTAGCGCGTATCCCTTAGGTAGGTCGTTGATATATTACCAATTTGCTGACCAGTTCTCGAATTAGATTGTCGAAAGTAAAACTGTCTTGCGATCGATAAAATGTCCGATGGATTCAATTCCGAGGGCACGTACTTCCAATTCATTCAACAGTTAGTTGCTGTATATGACTGATGCGGTTCGATAAGGTAGCGTAGTTAGGGGGTGAAGTCCAGAAAATGTGCATTTATCTTTTTTTTCGAAACCAGAGCGAATGGATTCCCATGATGAAAATAAAGACTGCGGCAAACTTTCATTCCATCCAAAACTCTTTTTCCAAAGAAGTTGCACAAAAACTTTAGCCTTTGCTTTATCCTATAAGTCCAAGTGGATCATATAACATAACGATTGAAGACAAAACTGTTGAAAAAATACAAATATATCGGAAATTAGATCTCAGATGAGCCCAAGAGTTTTTTTAATACTTGAAACTTAAGGAGCGGCTCCTTATCAGCATCCGATATATACTCAAACCTCTGCTTCTATTCTACCGCATGTGCCGAAACTTTTCGATGTGAGTGGGAGTTCATTATCAGACCCAATTATAATATGAAACATGGTGTGAAAATTTGGCCAATACGTGAATCCTCCCGCAAACGTTGGGATCTTTAATGCAGGAAGGCGCGTTTTGTCAGGCGCCACAAAACTGTTTAATGAATTTGTTGTGATCTTGACGCATAGTTGATGAACGCAGATCTGCATTAGCATTTAACGACCGAGTGAACACATCAATAAAAAGTGACTGCTTCTTAAATCTTAAGTTGAGCAGCTCAAAAACTTGGTGCAAGCGCTCAAGCAGACTTAACCTCACTCCAAGCTCAACTACCCGGTTTGTCTGAATTAAAAAACACCGCTTAACCCTAGTGGGACGAGAAAAAATTTAATCATATATGGACGGCCGGCCACCATGTAATATTCGTTTGTAAAAATAAGAATTCGCAATCGATCGGGTCGTTTCTGAGCTCAAATTGTGACTCCTAAAAATCTGGCGTGGAAAGTTGACAGAATCCAACATGGCGGATCCAATATGGTGGCCGAATTTTTGAAAAACAATCGATTTGAATCAAATTTAGTATACGGGGGTCTTAAGAGTCACGATCCGAATTCAAATTTTACAAAAACAAGATGGTGGACGAAATTCTCGAAAACCCACAGATTTGTATCAAATTTATTAACAGAGGTTTTTATATATAGCTCAAAAACGCGTAGATATCATAGGCCAAGTTGTCAGAAATAACCATGCCTCCAACTTGGAAAAACTCTGAGATATTTGTTTCCAAATGTAAAAAGGTACACCTGTACCACAACCCCTCCCACTAGGGTTAAGATTGAAATACAAATTTACTGAAGCTTCGAGTTTAATATTAGTTTACAACTGAACTATTGAGAAAAATCATAAGTGTTCGTAGCATAAAATTCATAAAAAAGGTGTTGCCAGATGGGCCAAAATTAGTTAGAACAAAAACTGCTTTACCTCTTTTCCTGAAAGTATGCGAGTAGTCATGTTTATCTCTGAACTATAATATTCTGTTTTCTCCATAACCAATAACACAGTTCGACAAAATTTGGTCAATTCTGAGTATCTGAAACCCAAACATACTTTTCCAAAGATTTTCCACGTGCTGAATTCGAATCTGACGTTAGAATTTCTCTGGTGGTTTCGGTTTTTGAGAAATTCTAACCAGAAAGTTGAGGGTATATTATCGCAAAATAAATTTTATTTATGAAACAATTAATAGGGTTCAAAAGAACTACTTCCTCTCTTCAAAATTCACTTTGAATTATATCGATATCTTTCTTTTTCTCAGAGATATCGTAAATTAAATTTTTTACACATTCTCTAACTGCATCTTAATTTGATTTGTAAGGAGATCTGTATAATAAATTTCAATTTACGATATTTCGGAGAAAAAGTGAGATATCGATATAATTCAAAATATATTTTCAAGAGAAAAAGTGGTTCTTTTGAATCCAAATAATGGTTTCAGAAATAAAAATTATCTTTCGATGTAAAACGCACTTCCAGGGTAGAATATTTCAAAAACCGAAACCACCAGAGAAATTCTGACTTCGGATTCGTATTCAGCAGGTCGAAAACCTTCGGAAAATTATATTTGGGTTTCAGATAATGAAACACTGTTAAACAGTTTAAGCATTCGGCTCTCATTTTCTTTTCTTCTTTCTCCATGACAGTACCTGCACAGGTGGAAAATGGCAATGCACCGACGAGAAGTGTGGTGCACGCTGTGCTGTCGTCGGTGATCCTCACTACCGAACCTTTGATGGAAAACGCTTTGATTTCATGGGTACATGTTCTTATTATCTGCTGAAAACACCTTCTCTTTCTGTGGAAGCTGAAAATGTAGCCTGTTCAGGTGCCATCTCGGAAAATATGCAATTTGCAGTAACAACAGAGAATCCCTCATGCACAAAGTCAGTGACACTGCGCTTTAAGTTAAAGTCAAGTGTACATAGAGTACATCTTGGACAGGGACTTGTCACCAAAGTTGACGGTAAGGAAGTGGTTAAATTCCCCAAAATATTGAGCAACGGAAAGGTGATTATACGTCAAGCCAGTTCAACTGTCATGACTGTGGACTTCTCCAATGGAATAAGTATACATTGGGATGATGCATCACGCGTTTATATTGATGTACCATATAGTTACCGTGAAAACACCGCTGGCCTTTGTGGTACCTTCAATTCGAATACACAAGATGACTTTCTAACTCCGGAAGGTGATGTGGAAACAGCAGTTGAGATATTTGCCCATAAATGGCGTACAACAGATACTTGTGATGATTTGCATAATACCACGAAAGGACTACATCCATGCACCGTGAAGCCAGAAAATCGTGAAGAGGCTGAGAAATATTGCAAATGGATAGTAGGCGAACTATTTCAGGATTGTCATTGGACTGTCGAACCAGATCAATACTATGACGACTGTCTATATGATGTATGCGCTTGCAAAGGTGAACTTTCCAAGTGCTTTTGTCCAATTTTGTCAGCATATGGTACTGAGTGTATGCGCCAGGATATTAGAACGGGTTGGCGCTTGAAGGCTAAAGAATGCGGTAAGTTCAAGTGAACATTTTAGTTGCCTACCTACTATTTAATTTCCAATTTATAGCTGTCCAGTGTGATGCTGGACAGGTATTTGATGAATGCGGTGACAGCTGTCAACGCACATGCAGTGACTTGGCCTCAAAATACCCGTGCCAGAAGAAGTGCGTTGAAGGCTGTCGTTGTCCGAATGGCGAGTACTTAAAAGATAACAATGAATGCGTGCCACATAAACATTGTCCATGCACCTATGATGGTGTAACATTTAAGCCAGGCTACAAGGAAGTACGTCCGGGCACAAAAGTTTTAGAATTGTGGTAAATTGTGTGATTTTGTGGTGAATTTTATAATGCATTTCATTAATGCCATGCATTTTTCTACAGCACTTGCGTTGGTGCTATTTGGAAATGTGAGGATGCTAAGCCAACTGACGAGAAAAAATATCCCCCTTTCTTTGAGTTACGTGCCGAGTGTGCCCGTAAGCCATATGCGGAGTTCTCTAAATGTGTTCCTAAAGAGCCAAAGTCTTGCAAAAACATGCACAGCTATGAGGAGGATCTGGAAGATTGCGCGCCTGGTTGCTCGTGCATGACCGGTTATGTTTACGATACCTCACGCAAGGTATGTGTGCTGTCAGGAAAATGTTCATGTCTCCACGGCAGTAAGAGTTACAATGATGGCGAAAATATGAAGGACGATTGTAATATATGGTAAGAACTGGATATAAACTCACTCAAGTTTTTCTAAAATACATATCAGCTTAAGGTTTTCCTCGCTTTTATTTCTCCAAGCAAGAACCTTATACTTCTTTTCATTTTCTTTAAGCCAACATCAATTTTCTTATTTCTAAAAGCTTCTGAGTTTTTTCAACTTTCCGTACTTTTTAAATCCAATCATTTTTCTTTACCATCAACGAAATAAAACTTTAAACTTTTCTCATTGCATGTCAAATTCCTTTGCACTCCATTCCAATACAGCATCTGTCAATCAGGCAACTGGAAGTGCTCATCGAATGGCTGTGAATCCACTTGCAGCGTCTGGGGCGATTCACACTTTACCACATTTGACAATCATGATTTTGATTTCCAAGGTGCTTGCGACTACATACTCTCTAGGGGCGTAGCTGACAACGGCGATGGTTACACGATTACCATACAGAATGTACTGTGTGGTACAATGGGCGTAACATGCTCAAAATCGATCGAGATTGCGATTTCCACATCAGGTGTAGAGGATTCCATCAGACTGACAACAGATTCAACATACCTGGAGGATCCGAACAAGTCGGCAATTAACAGTAAGTTGAACATTTGCGCGAAAATACTGCAAAGCATGTTGCATGTTCTTAATTCTTCTTCGTCTCTTTACCATTTGCTGCACAGGACTTCGTGATGTAGTCAATTCGAAAGCACATGGCTCATTCCACATTTACAAGGCTGGCGTATTCATTGTCATCGAGGTCATTTCACTCAAATTGCAAGTTAAATGGGACGAAGGCACACGCGTCTATGTTAAGCTGGGCAACGAATGGACGCACAAAGTGAACGGTCTCTGTGGCAATTACAATGACAATGCTATGGATGATATGCAAACGCCATCACAAGGCTTGGAGACCAGTCCATTGATATTTGGACACGCATGGAAAGTACAGCAGTTTTGTGCAGTACCAACACAACCCATTGATGCATGCCGGGAGCATCCGGGACGTGAGACATGGGCTCAATTGAAGTGCGGCGTATTAAAATCGTCGTTGTTCGAGGTGAGTTCAAATCTGAGTTTGCAACGCAGTAAGTCTCTTTTTGCTTTATCATATCAAATCTATTTCATTGACTGTCGACTTGCATTACGTTTTCTTTTCGTTATCGATTTGGTTGCTGCCTCCTCTCTTCTTTTTACACACATCATGATGGTAGGAGTGCCATGCTGAAGTACGATTTGAGAAGTACTTAAAACGTTGCATATTCGATACCTGTGCTTGTGATCAAGGTGGCGACTATGAATGTCTCTGTTCGGCGATAGCTGGATATGCACACTCTTGCTCTCAGAAGGGAATTACCATCAGATGGCGTACACCACATTTTTGTCGTAAGTAGAAAACGAATAACTGATGTACGCTTAGGTTGAATAGTTAAAAAAAAATAATTTTTCAATGAATTTCAATCGTATAAATCGTATAAACCAATTTTTAAAAGAAATTGAAAAGATCTGTTAAAAATTTTTTCATAATTTTTGAATTCTTTATCGAGAAAATTTACAAAAAAATATCTAATTTTGTTATAATTTTATGTTTTAGATTTGAAAAAAAAATTTTTTTTTCATAAAATTTCTGGCTATTCCCATGACCGGTGAAATTTATCGAAAGAAACCAAATTTTAGGCATTAAAACGAATTTTGGCCCAAATAATAATTTAGCCAAAACGTTTGCAAGAACTTAATCTATATTTTCGAAGAATATTTGGGTAGGTATTCTGTGACGAAAAGCTCTATTAGCAAAAATATGTATTTTTTTTGACATAAAAGGTCTTCAAGAACAAAAGCTGCTCCATTGCGTATTCAACCAGACCGTATTTAACAATTCCTTTAACTATTCAAATCCCGTCGGGCTAGCCTTTTTTTCATCATTCAATTCGATCCGACTTAATAAACACCCTTGAAAAAATTTCAAATTTCTGTTGATTCTTTTCTAATTTATAGCAAAGAAGAAAAAGTGATATTACCTTAAGATAAAGAAAACTATTCTCATCTGTTTTTCTATCTCTAGCAATGCAATGTGATACCCATCGTGCCGAATACAAGTCCTGCACACCCGCATGTGGCGTTGAAACATGCGATAATTTCCTCGATCAAGGCCTTACTGATCGCATGTGCAATAAGGAAAACTGCCTGGAAGGATGCAAAATAAAATCATGCGATAAAGATATGATCTACTTGAATGACACGTACACAGAATGCGTACCAAAGTCCAAATGCAACCAGTAACCACAGAGAAATCAAAGGCAACTTGAAGAAATGCGATAAAGTGTAACGATGTTTTTCACCGGAGTATACACCAGTCGGTTTCCAAGAGGGTCGTTACGAAAAATATTTATTTAGATAGTTAGATTTTTTTAATTATATTTGTTATTTAACTTTTTCCTTTTCTTATTAATATCCTTTCAAATAACTTAAATATACAACTCTATATTTTACTGTCTATACTAAATGTGTTTATTTTGGTATCTACTTTCTGCTCAGCAAGTTTGAGCTTGAGTCTTTGTCTCAATCTCGCAATTTCATTACAACACAATCATATTGTAAAACAATTAAGAGAAATTTATAGTTTTTGCACCTCCTGTGGATATTTACATTGAGAAATACATATCCAATGATGAGTCAGCCAAGTTTACCAAATAACTAGGCGAAAAGTGGGAAAATCCCGAATATGTATTGCAAGCATGGGCTGTGCGCCTATGGACCAAATGATTCCACACAAGTCATAACTACTACAGAGAAACAAATTATACAAACCCGATCAGAAGTGGAACAGCGCTGACAATTGCACATCATATTTCTGTATTGCCAAGAACAACATGTTTATTGTAAGCTCAATCTTGTTCTGATATGAGGCGTCCAGTTGCAAAACTTGACTGCTTCATTGTGCCCAATGAAACAGTCAAATTGGTTAGAGTACAAAAACTAGGACATGGCAATTGTGTTAATGTTGAACCAATTAAAGACTTCACCGAATGCGCTGGTACTTGCAATTTGGGGTCGAAATATAATGCTGGTAAAATATGCACTGCAATAGTTCAGTTTTGTTCCTTTGTTATAATTTTCTATATTTTGCAGTTACTTTTGCGTAGGATAAAATTTGTCAGTGTTGCAACATAATTGCACATAAAACGATCTCTGTGGATTTGCTCTGTGATGAGGGTATTAGAATGACTTAGGATGTAAGTGGATATTGGATACTATTGGATATGTAAGGATATTGTGAAATTTTCCGTAAAATCCAAATGTGCAAATGATTTTTATCGGTTGGCCCCAATTTTCCATATAAATGACCAAATTCAAAAAAATGTACTGTTGATAGCATAAACTTTACATAAATGAATTAAAAAGAAACACCTTAAAGTTGAGGTCGCAAATTTAAAAAACAAAAAACAAAACTTTTATTTTTCTAAGCAAATGCATTTCGACTGTCATCTTCAGCAACACGATTGACAAACTTAAGTTAAAGCATAGATTTAACAAGAAACAGAATTGAAAATAAAGGAAAAGATAAAACTTTTATAACTTAAGCTAAACTGTGTTGAACTTTAAAAAGAGCGCTTAACATACGCTTTGTAAACATTGATAATAAATACAGCTTAAGTAAAACGAAAAATTAATAAAGGGCTTGGAAAAACTTTTCACCTTACACTAAATGTGGTGAACTTTAGAAAAGCTTTATAAGCATTTTATAAACATTGACAATAAAAAACATTAATATCAAAACTAAAGATTATTATAAAGGTCATGTTAGAGAAAATATAAAACAGTGATTTGACTTAACATAAAATCATATTACAATAATTTAAATAAATCGGATACAATATTTCCATTTTGTAAATTTAATGAATTGCTATCTTTTTGAATAAACAAACTTTCATAGGCATCTAATTTTTTGTGATCAGTTACTTGCTTTTTTAATTTTACGTTGTTTATTGAAAAGTTTAAATGAGAATTGTATATGACGTGGTTTGCGAATGCTGATTTCCTCGTTTGATTTTTCTCGATGTAACTGATTTTTTAAATTTGCGACCTCAACCTTAAGGTGTTTCTTTTTAATTTAATTGGAAAATAGATCGCGGTTTGTTCAATTTTTAATATTATATTCACATAAATGCTTGTAAAAACTTTAATTGTCAGCCAATTTTTGTATATTGTTGAGAAGAGTCTGACAAAGGTTTTAAGGTATTAAACGTGTCAATAGTATTAGGGATAGGAAAAAAATCTTTTTATTCCGTTTTTTTCAAACAAATTTTAATTTTGAAGTCTCATATCTGTAACCAATTATATGGGTTGGAAAAAGTCAGCTCTTCTATCTTATACAGAATTTCATTATAAAAATTTTAAGCATACAAATGTCTGTGGAAAAGTCATAATGATTCAAATTACAGCATTTTATTAACATCAATGTAAAAAAAAATTACATAGAAATGCACATTATTTTTCAAATCGATTAAGGCAGATCCCATCAATATCATCGATTTGCTTAAAGTTAAAAGGGATCATTCTATGCTCAATTCTAAGTGACCCATATTTTTTTATTTTACTGAAAAACCATATTTATCAAAGTTATCGTCGTTTGAACTTTGTATGTTAATATTAAAAATATGAAAAAAAATTTTGAAAGGGCTTTTCTTCAAATTGTCTGATTGTCGTTATGCACTCTTCAAGTTTTAGCTCTGCCTGAATTAAAAACTTTTGCGGTATTCCACTTGGTGACCCCTATTTTTAAACAGTACATCTGGCGTTAAAAAAATATTGATAACAAAATCTAACAATTGGACTGCTTTTCTTTGTAAATCATTCAAAGTATTTTTGGAATTAAAAATGACGTAATTTTTGAAATCTACAAAATAAATTTGTCGGTGCAAAAGCAAAGTTTTTTGCTGCAAAATAATATGCAACAAACTATTTACAAACTCGTACTCCGTAGCAAAATCTTATCTAATTAGCTTTTATAAAATCGTGGGAAGAAATTTGGTATAACTCAGTTCCCTAAAGGCAAGCGAATTAAATATGAACCACCAAAAAATCTTAACTTAATTTGCAAATGTGCAAATTTTTTATACGCATTTTTTTTAGTTTATAAAAATAAAGTTTTATCATAAATTGTACAACATTTCTATACATCACTCTTACGTTTCACGTAAGCGCGTGTCAAAATGTGTGAACACAGATATTTGCAAATTCATCGAAGTCGATAAGAACTCGAAGCAGCAGATCTAAGAAAACATCATTATATTTAGAAATTCTTAAGCACGAGCTACTGAAATATGCGCGAAATGCATATGGCTAATTTTTTATTAAACGCACACTTTGTATTTTTTGACGTTTTTGAACATATTTTGAAACCAAAATAGGAGATAGAATGAAAAACCATTTAATCATTTTTGTTTAGAAATACTAAATATAACTTTATAAAAAAAGTTAAAAAAATTTAAATTAATTTGTTTTAACATTAATTTTTTTAATTAAAAAAATTTTTCTCAAAATATTTTCAATATAACACCTAAAACTCATTTTTCTCGCTTTCTCGTTAGCGAATCTTTCCACAACATTTTCAAATTTAATGTTTTGTAAAAAATCATACAAATCATTCATTCAATAAATAATAGTGCAAGTGCAGTAAGTTTCTGCTGGCGAAGAGTTGAGCGTAAGATCGCAGAGAAAGATCTTTCACCGCAGCAATTTGCGACGCTCATCGATAAAAACTCTTAAAATAATTTCTACATTCGGAAAAATAGGATCAATGTTTAGGCTTTTTAATAATTGTAGCATACTCTTTGGAGTTAGTTTTTGTAGATCAACAAATTCTTTATCTTTTAAAAACGGTGCCAAATGGACACACTCGTCAGAAAACGTATCTTCTATATCCAAGTCATATAGTTGTTGCAACTCTTTAGCCTTGGTTCTTATAATACTATCGTCATTTATTTCAGGTAATTTCCATAAGAAACCAAATTTTGTATTCACTTTGGTATAAATTATTTGTCGGCTTTGCAACTGAACTTTGAGGCAGCGTAATATTTTTCTACAATGAAAGATCGCCTTCCTTCAAATTCTGTATGTCCCGCTTTTACTTCATCAAAATGAAATTTTGGTTTCGTTTTTCTTCTTAAATCTTTGTAGACAGTGAGTTCGCACCTATCGATTGCTTCTGATTCAAATTTTTCAAACTCTTTTTCATCTTGCAACGTATTAAGATGTGTATTAGGGTTGTTCAGAAAAAATTTTTTTTCGAATTTCTTGATGATACTTTGTAATCACGTTCTACATCATGGAAGAACATCACATGAATTTTTTCAGATTTTTAAATGCATTTTTTAAGGTGTCTCAAAGCAAAAATATATTATTATTATTATTATTGTTAGCATTAATTATAAAATGTTGTCAAACCATTGAAAAATTTGTTCTAGAGTAACTTAAAAACATTTATTTTGTTTGTTTTTTAATGAACTTTAATACCTACGTTCTAATATTGACACAAAAAAAGTGTTAACCCTCTTAAATAATGAAAAACTGCTTTAAAAAGGCGAAATTTAACGGTTTCTTAAAGAAAAAAGTCATCGTGCTTGAAATAAAATTAACTTTTTTTAAAATACAAGATCGAAAGATCTCTCAAAAACCTTTAAAACAAGATATGGTAAGACTTTTTTGGTCCAACAGGCTCGATGATATAACGTTTGAAACATAGTGATGAAGCTTTTGTTTTCAAAACGAGCGGGCTGGTTGCAGATTTAATCGACCCCTGATGTATGTTGTGTTTCATATACATCTTTAAATGAATACTCACCTTATAGCTGACATTAAAATCTACAATTTAAGATTTTGTAGAACCTTTTAGGTCATTTCGCAACAAATTTACAGCAGTTTTAAGTTTGAGAAAAATATCAAGTATGAAAATTAGACCATGAAAAATAAAACATAATAAGTAACAATTTGGTGGCTTTGAGCCACCTTTAAAAATCTGAAAAAAATTCATGTGATGTTCTTTCATGATGTATAACGTGATGCCAAAGTATCAGCAAGAAATTCAAAAAAATTTTTTTTTGAATAACCCTAGTCTTACGAATTAAAATCTTTTTAAACACTTTTTCACAAAACAAAAATCCATTTGTATTACTCAAATACCTGAACAAGAAAGCTTCATCAAAATTTGTTCAAGTTTTTATTGTTAAATAATATAAAATATCTTCAAATTGTTAAAAAAAATACGTTTGACACAGTCCGCTGTCAAAGAGCAAAGAAGTGACAAATTTCAGAGTGCGTCCCTGAAAAATGGTGATCAGAATTTCTAATTAAAATCTATTGAAATGCACAATTTGGAAAATTCTTAAAATATATTAAGAAGTTCGAAAAAGTACGTTCGTATGGGAAAAGAAAGTGATAAAATGTAATGCATGACTGTCAAAATCGTAGGCAACGAGGCTAGAGACTCACTTTTGACAAACGAGGGAAGGAAGATTTCATGTCTCAATTGTATTTGTGCAATCCTTTCCGTATAAAATATTTTCCAGCACATAATTTTTTTTCTCACTTGTTGAAAGATTGCGTTAAGAAGGCGCAACATAACAAAAAATTTTAATCAACGTTAATTCATAGCGCCCCCTCGGACCTTGCGCCCTAGGCTTAAGCCTAAATAGCTTATGGGTAAATCAGGCCCTGATCGCAAGATACATTTTATTTACATAAATTACTTATTAGAGACTATTTTGTTCGCGCAATGGACATAACTTAACAAAAATGAATTGTTGCTCTCTAAAAATTCAGAAATTTGTTTTTTTCTGAGATTAAAACGTTTTTTTTTTCTCTTGTTTGAATCAATTCCATGATTTAGTGTTATAATAGGGGAGCCCAAGCGGGGATTTCGGGATTTACTCGAGCGCGTCAGATTAAGATATGGGGGATACCTTGCCCCTTGTTGAGTACATCTACCGAATATTAGCCCTCTATAGTGCCACGAGTGTAGGGGAGCCGGTCAGAATAGTAAAAAAAAATCGATAGCTGGATTTACTCGAGCGCGTCAGATTAAGACATGGTGGGTTAATTACATGCTAAAGAGCCTACATTTTACTAATCTGACGATTTGACCGTGACGCAAGGGAGTGGCAGGGTCACAAACTTGCAAAAAAAAAACGTCACCTGGATTTACTCGAGCGCGGTCAAATTTTTTTTTATTTTGAAGGAAATAATTCAAGGATAACGGAAAACATATAATCTGCCGATTTCCACAAGCCGAAGCAACAAAAATCGTCATTAAAGTTTAGCGCGTGTAGCTAAATTTTTTGGTTTTTAGGAACTTAATATACAAATAATTTAGTTGTTCCTTATTCTTTTTAGCTGTTCATTATTCTTCTTTTTTTTTACGTCCCGCATTTCTTAAAAAAAAAAAATCCGAAATATCACACTGAAATACAACACTGTGCCGGGAAATACGGAGCGGATGGTCACCTTATGTATTCCCCACTCCGTGCCTATCTCTCTCACACTCACGCACCGTCCCCACCAGTGTTGGCACAGACGGTACTTTAGTACCAAAATTTATACTATTTTCATAGCTAAAATACCATAGTACGGAAACCCATCTTTTTTGGTACTATTTTCGTATGCGTCAAAATGTATGTGGAACATAGGAGGAAAGACAAATTCAATATGTACTTATTACCAATTTCTAAATTTATATTGCCACTATAAAATAAGATAATGTCCGAAATTTATCAATAACCGATTTTTGGTATAAAATAGGAAGGTTGATTAATAGTTTTCATGAGCATCTGTTTCTAAACGTTTCGAGGATTGCTAATGGGCTTTTATTCATACGCCATTCTTGAGCGAGTGCGTTCTAAAAAATCGTCATTTTTAGTGCATTTAAATAATTTTCAGGACATTTTCAGTACATTTTCGGTACACTTGGACAGTTTATGATAATAATCTTTTTTTCTAAATAATCGCAATGTGTGCATTTTGTTAAGGTTTTTCAGGTGGCAAAATGAGATTTTTTTTAGAAACTATAGATAAATCTAAGTAAAATTGGGTGTTCAAGACAAAAAGTACATTCGGCCTCTAAAAGTACATTTCAAGTCTCGATTCTGTACATTTTCACAAAACCCAAATGGCATCACTGATTGGGATTTTTAAAATTTTCTAAATTTAAGAAAAAAAAATCATGAAAAAAAAATTTTTCAAACCGTCAGATTAAGCAAACTCCTCCAGATAATCGTCAGATTATGGATCAGCATGTCCAGGACATCAAGCTTAACCGTCTGTATAAAAATCTGACGCGCTCGAGTAACTACAAATATCGTTTTTTTTTGCATTTTCAAAAGGTGGCCACTCGCTTGCGTCACATCCGAATCTTCAGTCTAAGGAATGGGAGCTTCGTTTGGGATCACTGAACATCCCCTATGAATATCTGACGCGCTCGAGTAAATGTTTTTTTTCCATTTTTAACTCATCCGTACGGCCACGCCCACCATCCAAATCTGCAGATTAATATATCTCCGTCATCAGAGGCATGTCCCAGCATATACACCATCAATATTTGACGCGCTCGAGTAAATCCATGTACATGTTTTTTTTACATTTTTGAAAGCCTTTAGTGACTTCCCCCACCGGTGAAGGGTTAAACATTATATTACCTTTTTTTCTTCCTACCACCTAATCTTCAAAATCCAATAGGTCCCCGCGACGCTCGAGTAACTCCACATTTAGCACTGTGGGCACCTCTACTATTAGCTTTACAACAGGTTAATGATAAAATAGGGTTGCCAGCAGTGATGGCATTTATGTTTTGTGAAAATTTACTGAATCGAAACTTCAAATCTACTTTTAAGAGGCAGAATGTATTTTTTTGTCTTGAACACCCAATTTTAAAAAAAGTCCGAAATAAATTTATTAAAAAAAAGTCCTCAGTTTTGTCATCTCAAAAATTCTAGCAATCCTACACATAACGTTTATTTTATTTTCTTTTACTAAAACATAAAAGGTTTTTATTATAAATCTACACATAATTATTTTCGTTTGCTTAAAAAAAATAAATGTAATTTTTATAAATTGTCCAAATTTACAGAAAATGTACTGAAAATGTGCTGAAAATTCGCTAAATATTTTAAAAATGCAACAAATGTACCGAAAGTACTGACGACGAATTTTCAAGACGCCAGTGACCATGTTTACCCAAAAGTCACAATTATGTTGCGCAATGTACCGGAAAGTCATTTTAGCGACTTTTGTTGAATTTGCGATAATAATAAATAAAACAAGGGATTTTTATCTCGCAGCGTAACGCGTTGCTCGAACCGCCCCACAGTGTTGCGACTAGAACAAGCTAGTTGGACAAAAGTATATGTTTGCGTTTTTGTATTTGTTGGATCGAAACAAAAAAAAAAAAAGTATTGGAGGCCTGGTCGCAAATGACCTCCTAGGCCAGTAAGGGTTAATTTATGAACGCGAAAACTATTTGGCCAATTTTGATGAAACTTTTTCAGTATATTAGTATCGATCAAGCGGCTGTCATAGAATATAAAACTTTTATTTAGGGTGCATATTTAGGGTGGCCCCCATACAAAAATATTTTTAAAATATAATTTTCACAAAGACCACTCAATCGATTCAAATGGAATTTACACCAAGTGTCTTTTATATTAAAATGCATAGCTTAGGCTATAAGACTTTTACTAAGGGTGCATATTTAGGGTGGCCATCATACAAATATATTTTTAAAATATCATTTTCACGAAGACCGCATAATCGATTCACACCGAATTTACACCACTTAACTTTTATATTAAAAGTTTTTATCGTTTTTCGCGGATTTTTCCCATTCCTGATATAACTCACATTTTTTGATAGAAAATATGTACTCTAAAAACAAACAAAACAAATATGTATGTGCAAAAGTGTGCAGAAAGATATTGTTTTCAGAAGAAGCAGTGAAAAAATAGCTTTCATTAAAAAAAAAAGTGGCTGTACACACGTGAATACAAATCTGTTCTACTCTCCCAAAGTTAGGAAACTAAATTTATTATTTAACTCTATTAAGACATCTATTTGTTGTTGTTAATTAATTTCATTAGTACTTACCTTCAACTTTGAAGTCCATTAAAAAAATGTTTTCTTTAATATTAGAAAATGCAGAAAACAAAAATAATTGTTGGCTTCCTAGCTTTTAGAGTATTTGTTGTAAAACTATACCGTTATTCTTTTTAAACGAGAGATTCACTTTTGTCCAGCTAACATACACTAGACGCAACACTGTGCGCCCCCCTTAATTCGTTACATAATACTTGAACGCCCCCTAACGTACCCAAAAGTAATGATAAAAAAGTCCTTACTTTTCAACATTTGATAAATTTCCCAACTTGTAATCTGATATTTCTACTCAACGTTTCCAAAATTTATAAACAAACATAATTCACGCGATTTTTAAATATCGAAATCGAGGACATTTGCAGGCAAAAAAAAACTGAAATAGCGGATGTGCGAAAGGAAAAACAATAAACGTGAAGTAAATATTATTAAGCTTAGGATATTTATAGAATCCAATCTCAAGAGGAAATGCAAACTTTTGCTTTTCCACACAAAAACCGCCTTTTTCCTATTTAGCAATTATCGCCCAGACCTAACTGGCAAACACAAAAACATGAAACTTAGAGCACATGATCCTGACATAATGTATTAAAAGTACCTCATAGAAATTCAAAATTAAGCTTTTACAGAAAAGAGAAAAGATTTTACTGCATTCTTTTATAAGAATTTTTGCCAGGACCAAACTGGCAAATGCATTAAATTTGAAGTTTAAAGCACAGCATTCTAACATAATGTATGTATTTACACATCGTTGAGAAAATAATTTAAAAACTCGAATTGTAAGGCAGTACGACGATCCACAAATATTTAGTCAACAATAAACACAGCACATTATCCTTAAAATATCTTTTGCACTATATTCTTTTATAACAACGTTGTTGTTAAGATATTTCATAAATCCTTGTGCATCCTTTCACGCACAGCAGAAATGGTATCGTTTTATCGCTGCTGTGTCCATTATTCTCCACAACACATTCACTTGACCATACAACACGAAATAAGGCGTACCACGAGCGCGTGCTTTCTTATTCTAGATTGAAATACTCCCGCAACCAGCTTGCCTTGCTCTGATTCGGTTAGTCACACTACTCTACAAATTTAAAAAAACTTTCACCACTTTCACGAATGGCGAAAACATTTTATATTGTGAAACTTTCCGTAGAATCCAAATATGCTAATGAGTTTTTTCGGTTGGCCCCAATTTTCCATATAAATAGCCGAATTCAAAAAAAAAAATGCACTGTTGATAAGAGTCTGATAAAAATTTTAAGGTATTAAACGTGCCAGTAGTATTAGGGATACAGTTGTTGTAATAGAAAATAGGAAAAAAATCTTTTTATTCCATTTTTTTTTTCAAACAAATTTCAATTTTGAAGTCCCATATCTGGAACTAATTGTATGGGTTGGAAAAAGTTAGCTCTTCTATCTTATACAGAATTTCATTATAAAAATTTTAAGCATACAAATGTCTGTGGAAAAGTCATAATGAACAGCATTTTATTAACATCAATGTAAAAAAAAAGTTACATAGAAATGCACATTATTTTTCAAATCGATTAAGGCAGATCCCATCAATATCATCGATTTGCTTAAAGTTAAAAGGGATCATTCTATGCTCAATTCTAAGTGACCCATATTTTTTTATTTTACTGAAAAACCATATTTATCAAAGTTATCGTCGTTTGAACTTTGTATGTTAATATTACAAATATGAAAAAAAATTTTGAAAGGGCTTTTCTTCAAATTGTCTGATTGTCGTTATGCACTCTTCAAGTTTTAGCTCTGCCTGAATTAAAAACTTTTGCGGTATTCCACTTGGTGACCCCTATTTTTAAACAGTACATCTGGCGTTAAAAAAATATTGATAACAAAATCTAACAATTGGACTGCCTTTCTTTGTAAATCATTCAAAGTATTTTTGGAATTAAAAATGACGTAATTTTTGAAATCTACAAAATAAATTTGTCGGTGCAAAAGCAAAGTTTTTTGTTGCAAAATAATATGCAACAAACTATTTACAAACTCGTACTCCGTAGCAAAATCTTATCTAATTAGCTTTTATAAAATCGTGGGAAGAAATTTGGTATAACTCAGTTCCATAAAGGCAAGCGAATTAAATATGAACCACCAAAAAATTTTAACTTAATTTGCAAATGTGCAAATTTTTTATACGCATTTTTTTTAGTTTATAAAAATAAAGTTTTATCATAAATTGTACAACATTTCCATGCATCACTCTTCCGTTTCACGTAAGCGCGTGTCAAAATGTGCGAACACAGATATTTGCAAATTCAACGAAGTCGATAAGAACTCGAAGCAGCAGATCTACGAAAACGTCATTATATTTAGAAATTCTTCAGCGCGAGCTACTGAAATATGCGCGATATGCGCATTCGAAAACTAGAAACGCTCTCAATTTGCGATAAGAGTTCTAAGCTCTGAAGGTCAAGCATTTATCCACTGCTCTAAATGCTATAAAAGGCAATACAAGTCAATAAAACTTTTATAGTTTGCGTTCGCGCTCGTGGTACGCCTTATTTCGTTACAGTTTTCGAGTTGGATATTAAGTGTTGTGTGGTGAAGTGAAAGTGTTGTGGAGAAAAAAGGAAACAGCAGCGATAAAAGGATACCATTTGTGCTGTGCGTCCAAGGATTATCACGGATTTATTAAATATCTTAACGATATTGTTGGATAAATAACTTACAAAAGAATATAGTGCAAAGGATATTCTAAAGATAATGTGTTGTGTTTAATGTTGAGTAATTATTTGTGGATTATTTAATTTAGGAAGGACTTTTCCACAAGGTAACGCATATTTAGCTGTAATGGCTAAGCGGTATATATTGTTTTCGGCAGCAGCTGTGTTTTTGCTACTATGCAATAATTTACCTATTGTAACTGGCGTTGAAGCGAATTCCTCAAATGATGGTGTTGAGTAAGTGACCAATGCATAAAGATAATATGAACTAAGTGTATTGCTTTTTTTAATCAAATGTATCTTCTCAATTTTTACCCGATCTCCTAAAAAAAATTCGAAAATTTTTTATTCGTCCTGAATTAAAGGCAGAAAAAATGCATTTTAGTGTAAATAACTATTTAAAAACAAAAAAAAAGTATTAAGTCAATTGAAAAGTTAAATCATGGAACTGATTCAAACAAGAGAAAAAAAAAAACGTTTTAATCTCAGAAAAAAACAAATTTCTGAATTTTTGGAGCGCAACAATTCATCTTTGTTAAGTTATGTCCATTGCGCGAACAAAATAGTCTCTAATAAGTAATTTATGTAAATAAAATGTATCTTGCGATCAGGGTCTGATTTACCCATAAGCTATTTAGGCTTAAGCCTAGGGCGCAAGGTCCGAGGGGGCGCTATGAATTAACGTTGATTAAAATTTTTTGTTATGTTGCGCCTTCTTAACGCAATCTTTCAACAAGTGAGAAAAAAAATTATGTGCTGGAAAATATTTTATACGGAAAGGATTGCACAAATACAATTGAGACATGAAATCTTCCTTCCCTCGTTTGTCAAAAGTGAGTCTCTAGCCTCGTTGCCTACGATTTTGACAGTCATGCATTACATTTTATCACTTTCTTTTCCCATACGAACGTACTTTTTCGAACTTCTTAATATATTTTAAGAATTTTCCAAATTGTGCATTTCAATAGATTTTAATTAGAAATTTTGATCACCATTTTTCAGGGACGCACTCTGAAATTTGTCACTTCTTTGCTCTTTGACAGCGGACTGTGTCAAACGTATTTTTTTTAACAATTTGAAGATATTTTATATTATTTAACAATAAAAACTTGAACAAATTTTGATGAAGCTTTCTTGTTCAGGTATTTGAGTAATACAAATGGATTTTTGTTTTGTGAAAAAGTGTTTAAAAAGATTTTAATTCGTAAGACTAGGGTTATTCAAAAAAAAATTTTTTTGAATTTCTTGCTGATACTTTGGCATCACGTTATACATCATGAAAGAACATCACATGAATTTTTTTCAGATTTTTAAAGGTGGCTCAAAGCCACCAAATTGTTACTTATTATGTTTTATTTTTCATGGTCTAATTTTCATACTTGATATTTTTCTCAAACTTAAAACTGCTGTAAATTTGTTGCGAAATGACCTAAAAGGTTCTACAAAATCTTAAATTGTAGATTTTAATGTCAGCTATAAGGTGAGTATTCATTTAAAGATGTATATGAAACACAACATACATCAGGGGTCGATTAAATCTGCAACCAGCCCGCTCGTTTTGAAAACAAAAGCTTCATCACTATGTTTCAAACGTTATATCATCGAGCCTGTTGGACCAAAAAAGTCTTACCATATCTTGTTTTAAAGGTTTTTGAGAGATCTTTCGATCTTGTATTTTAAAAAAAGTTAATTTTATTTCAAGCACGATGACTTTTTTCTTTAAGAAACCGTTAAATTTCGCCTTTTTAAAGCAGTTTTTCATTATTTAAGAGGGTTAACACTTTTTTTGTGTCAATATTAGAACGTAGGTATTAAAGTTCATTAAAAAACAAACAAAATAAATGTTTTTAAGTTACTCTAGAACAAATTTTTCAATGGTTTGACAACATTTTATAATTAATGCTAACAATAATAATAATAATAATATATTTTTGCTTTGAGACACCTTAAAAAATGCATTTAAAAATCTGAAAAAATTCATGTGATGTTCTTCCATGATGTAGAACGTGATTACAAAGTATCATCAAGAAATTCGAAAAAAAATTTTTTCTGAACAACCCTAATACACATCTTAATACGTTGCAAGATGAAAAAGAGTTTGAAAAATTTGAATCAGAAGCAATCGATAGGTGCGAACTCACTGTCTACAAAAAAGATTTAAGAAGAAAAACGAAACCAAAATGTCATTTTGATGAAGTAAAAGCGGGACATACAGAATTTGAAGGAAGGCGATCTTTCATTGTAGAAAAATATTACGCTGCCTCAAAGTTCAGTTGCAAAGCCGACAAATAATTTATACCAAAGTGAATACAAAATTTTATTTCTTATGGAAATTACCTGAAATAAATGACGATAGTGTTATAAAAACCAAGGCTAAAGAGTTGCAACAACTATATGACTTGGATATAGAAGATACGTTTTCTGACGAGTGTGTCCATTTGGCACCGTTTTTAAAAGATAAAGAATTTGTTGATCTACAAAAACTAACTCCAAAGAGTATGCTACAATTATTAAAAAGCCTAAACATTGATCCTATTTTTCCGAATGTAGAAATTATTTTAAGAGTTTTTTATCAATGAGCATCGCAAATTGCAGCGGTGAAAGTTCTTTCTCTGTGATCTTACGCTCAACTCTTCTCCAGCAGAAACTCACTGCACTTGAACTATTATTTATTGAGAATAATTTTTTACAAAACATTAAATTTGAAAATGTTGTGGAAAGATTCGCTAACGAGAAAGCGAGAAAAATGAGTTTTATATAACATTCTCTATAAATAATAGAGCAATTGTCGCAAGTAATTTTTATCTTAGATTAGTCAGATGTTATTAACTGACACATTAGAGACAAATTTATTCGTTTGAAATCGAAGCTACAAAATTGATTGAAATTTTCGAAGTTCTTTTTTTTTTGCTCGTCAAAGTTTTTCTTTTCGTACTTAGGGGGCGCATATTCACAATTAGTCTAGGGCGGTCAGAGGTCTAAATCAGGCCCTGCTTGCGACACACCATGATGAAAGTGTCGAATGCGTAACATTATTTCAAACTGGTTCTAAAACTTTTAAAGCTGTTCATATTTATTAACCGTTTTTTAAATACACTTTCGAATGATATCAATCCGGTTAAATCAATTAAGGAATTCTCAACTTTCGTGTAAAGCATAAACTTTGACAAATCACAATAGATTTCGGAAAATTATATTTTTTTATTGAAATTGGAAAACAGTATCGATTAAGTGGCCGCCGTCAAATAAAGACTGTCCAACATATTGGCTCACTGTCTTGACAATGTTGTCTTTGAGTTCTTCTATGATCTTTTTTGGCGTAGACTTTACTTTCCAAAAATCGACACAAAAAGAAGTCCGGTGAAGTCAAATCTGTAGATCTGGCTGGCCTGTCAATATAGACTACGATTTTTTCGACTGAGTAAATACAACTGAGCGGTTATTTTCAATATAAAGCGCCACTATTTCGGCGCGTTTTTCCGGTGTATATTAATATATGACTAAAATTGGCGTGCTTGATGACGCCGATTGGTTGAGAATTGTCAAAGTTAGTCAGTTGGCGCGCTTATGTGTATGTATGTTATATAAGTATATTTTAAATCATTAATAAGGTCTCAGAAAATTTTCTTAATTAATAACTTCAAATACAGTTTAAGCATGCTGTATTTTGTAGTATTACTTTGCGAATTTTATCTTTTTAAGTTAAAAATAATTAATATCGCAATAATTTTTTTTTTCTTTCAACTTGCTCTACTTCTCAAACAATTTCAAGTCCACTGAGTAATGCTGCAGAGGAAGTTGACGATAAGAAACGCGATGAACGTGGAATATTTGGTATTAGTTTTGGTGGATCGAAATCAGAACCAGCGCCGCCGCCTGTGAACAGCTATTCTTCGCAGTAAGCTAATTGGAAATGCTGATAAGCATATAGTACATAAACATATTATTATTTTCTATTTATTTAAATTAATTTTGTAGCTCACATAGCAGTAACACTGGTTATGCGCCTATTGGATATGGTAGTTCAGGGTGAGTGTTCTACGCCAAGAATTTAATTTTAGTTATAGTGTTGATATTTTTTTATCTAAAATATATAGAAGCTATGGCATCAAAACAAGCACCAATACAGGCTATGGCAGCAATTCAGGCTATCGTTCCAGTCATACGAGTACCAGTAACACCAATTTTGGTGGCTCAAGCCTTAGTTATGGCACAGGGTATGTAATTCATTTATGTTTTTGTCGATATTTCTTTTAAAAATTCAATCATTATTTTATTTTATTTTTTGTTGTCGTAGCTCCTATGGTATAAAGAAAGGGTAAGTTAGTAGTTTTTAAGAAGTTAAATTAAATTACTTTTACTGTTAAAAACTTTGTTTTCCCAGTTCCATTTCTAATAACATTTTAAATACGCCAAGCTCACCAAAGCCGGGTCTTGTTTCGAAAACACTTAATTTTCTCGGTTTCGGTAAAGGGTAACTACTTACTTTTCTTAAGTTGTCAAAAAGTAATTCATACGAAATCTAAATTTTCACTGTGTTAAATCAAAACTAAAACTATTTTTCCAAATTAATAAGGACTTTTCAAAAATTGTATATATAATGTAGTAATAATAATAGAGTGTAGCTACTACAGCTATTACATAGTCTGCTAGTAATGTAAAATTTATTTTATATATATTTTAGAAACACAGCGCAAATAACTCACGATTTTCTATTGAATGCGCGTCAGCAGCTGCCATCCTATGGAAATTGCGTTGCATATCAGTTGCCGTCGAATGTTGAATTTAAATGTCAGGGTGATCAATGTGAAGTCAGTTGTTCTGGCAAATACAGTTTCCCAGATGGTAAAACTTCTTTGAGAATGGTCTGCATGGGTGGCCAATGGATTATTCGTGACTCGGAGTATGTTAGCGTGCCACCATGTCAAGGTGGGTACATCGAAGACGTGTGTATGTGTATAAATTTCTGGATAGTATGTGTAAGAGTTAATTGCATTGTCCTGAAAAATATATCTTTCGAAATTGTGAGGGATTGAAATAGGATTTGTCGATTTCTTTCCTCAAAATATTAATTATTTTAAATATATTTAACTTTTTTTATAATTTTAGCCGTTTGTTCACCCCCTTGTCAAAATAATGGTATCTGCTTGGATGCTGGCTTCTGCAAATGTGCGGAAAACTATTCGGGTCCATTATGTCAATATAAGAAATCTATTTGTGCTCCAAAACCACCAGTACCGAAAAACTCCAAAGTGAGCTGTAAAAACAAGTAAGCAATAAGAGACTATTACAAGGTTGCACCTAAAATATTCAATCACACTCAGTTCAAATTTGTTTCTGATTCGTTCTTATTAAAATGTATACGCATCTTGAGAGAGATGTGCGTAACCGCATTATTTTGCTTTGAATTTCAAAGCCAACTAAAACAAGCATGCAACATGCTTCGCTGGTCTAATCCAAGTTTATTAACTACTTCAATTACTTATATTACTCCAGAAAACGTTTGAAGGTTTGAAGGGTCAACTTAAAATCGAAAAAGTAGGTTTGGTTTCAAATAAAATGATTCACTTCAAATGAGTCAACGTTGTTTGCTCTTCAGCCTTAAAGTCAGAAATTCTAAATAAACTTTTCTTCATCATTTATAGCATTTGTAACGCTGAGTGTATGCGTGGTTTTCAATTTCCTGATGGGAGTAGTATAACAAATATTGAATGCAGAGAAGGTCAATGGATACATACCAAATCAGGATTACCAAAGCCACCGGATTGTGGTCGTAAGTATTAATTATTATAAAATTAAATAATTCCATTGAAATTAAAAAATACCCTTTCCTTCACAGCCATTTGCGACCCAGCCTGTGCTAATGGCGGCCAATGCATTTCCTTTAATGTCTGTCAATGCTCAAAAATGTATCGCGGCAATCACTGTCAATACAGTAAGTTTTCCTGAAAGCCAAATGAATTTCGAAAATATTTAACCTGTTTACTTATTGTGTTTTCGTAGATGTGGCCGCTTGTAATGTCACCAAAACCAATTTTAATGGCAACTTCAAATGCGCCTATGACAATAACGAGGCAAAGTGTTTGTTTACTTGTGCAGAAGTACCCGGTTTGAAGGTCCAGGGCTCATTAGATATTGAGTACAAGTGCAAATATGAATCTGGTGATTTCTATCCATTACCGTTGCCGAAGTGTATCTATCGTAAGTGCTTGCTTTCAGATGGCCGTTAAAACTTTTAGTTTTTGAAAACATAATCTTTATCTTTTTTGATTTTCTCTTATTGCAGCACCCGGTTATACAATACTTGAAGGCTCCCAGACATCCCAATATACCCAACATACAGGTTATGTCATCGGCGGTGGTGGCGGTAGCTACGGAGTGGAGTATCTGACGGAGCATGAGAAGTATTTGGCTATTATTGCTAAATATAAAGAATATGATCGAAGAAGTGTAAGTACTGCAAAATTCATTCTTTCCAGATGGTTAAATAGTTTATAGGTAGCGTAGAAAAAATTGAGGTGGTGGTAAAAGGAAGTTTAAGAAAATAGTGAGTATAATTGTAAAGAACGATTAAAGAGCAAAAGAAAAAAAGACTAGAAGGAGCAGAAATAAAAATAGATGAAAAGGAAAGCCAGAAAAATTCACAGAAATCGGGATATTGGAGAGGTGAAGGTAGATGTTGAGAGTGTTAGAGTTGAGGATAGGTGTAAAAATGAAGAAAGGAATATCGGTGTTGAGAAACAGTTTGTGTAACAGTAGTTGTGGCACAAAAAATTGGATAGAGATAGAAGTAGAGGTTGAGAAGATTCAGGTTAGGAGTAGGGAAAGAGTTAGAAGTTACACAAAAGCTAAATGTTGAGAGAAATTTAAGAAATTTGTGGAAAGAACGAAAGAGGGACGGATAAGTTATTAGAGGTAAACATGAAGTTAAAGTTAAGTTAGAATCAATTATAAGAAGATATAAATAAAGAGGTTAACATTGACAAGGAAGTCACGGTAGAACAAGTATTGAAGTATTGCTAAAGATGTCAGAGCAGTCGAGCTGCATTTCAGGCAGATGATATATGTAAATAGTTAAAAAAGAAGATTCAAAATAAGAGGTTTAGTTCAGAGTAAA
Source organism: Meiosimyza platycephala (assembly GCA_963662105.1). Lineage (NCBI taxonomy): Eukaryota > Metazoa > Arthropoda > Insecta > Diptera > Lauxaniidae > Meiosimyza > Meiosimyza platycephala. The sequence goes on along the minus strand of OY759208.1, from coordinate 98,128,329 downwards.
GCAGCATGGTTAGTAAAAGGATCATCTAGATATAGAGTTAGAAGTTGACGCGGAATTAAATATGAAGTATGAAGTGGTGGTAGTGGTGGAGGTAAAATTATATGAAGAATTTGCGATTGAGGTAAGAAAAATTCTGCTTCTACAACTAAGGGCTAAAATTTATATTGAGGTACAGATAGAAGTAGAGCTTCTTCAAGAAGTAAAAATAGAGACAGATATAGAATAAGAGGTAAAACAAATTAAAGTGTTTGTAATAGAGCAAGAACAAGAGGAAAAAGAAAAGCAAGAAAGAGAGAGAGAGTGTGTGATGTTAACTTGGTGGTGATGGAGGAAGATGTAACTGTGAATGAAATTGTAGATAATGATGAATAAGGAGAGGAAAAGGTAAAATTAGAGAAAAAATAGTTAGAACTTGAAGTAAAGCGTATGGTAATATGATGTTGAAAGTTGAAGTGCATATGTATGTGGATAATAAGGATGTTCAAGTTGAAGATCAGGATAAAGAATATTTGAAATTGAGGAAGAGATACAGGAAGACGTAGAACCAGAAGTATTTGCGTAAGAGGAATCGCTCCTTCATCAAGCAGAGGTACAGGTTTGACGAAGGGCAGAGCTTAAAAGTGGAACAAGAGCTAGATGCAGGAATTGAAATAAAAGTAAATATGGTAATAGAGATAAAGGTAGAGGAAGCGATCAAAAGAGGTTAATGTTTAAAATAGTAGATGCTTAATTTAGGAGCACTTCAATATAAATAATAATATTTCTGGCACTGATTATACTTCATTACGCTCCCCTTCTTAAGGAATGGTATTCTTCTGAAGAGTCGTTTGTCTCACCCAGCAGTTATTCACTATACGTTACTGGAGACATCAATGTTATAATCGATAAGACACCAAAACCAGCACTGTGCACCACTTGGGGTGGCATTAACGTAAAAACTTTTGATAATTTGGTGTACAAGTAAGTTACAATCTTCAAATAAGTCTCAGCATATTAATCAATTTATGGTCACATAATTTTAGAGCACCACTCTCCTGCTCACACACTCTCATAACTGACATAAAGGATGCCACCTTTGACATTATACTGAAGGCATGTCCATACGGATCTGGATATGGATGTGCACATACTCTAAAGATTTATTGGCAATCAATTGTTTACACTATTGAGAATTCAAGTAAGTAACAACTTTATATCATTACATTATAAGCTCGTTACAACATATTTCTGTGCTGTTTAAGACGGTACTGTTCATCTGTCAACTCCGACCAAACAACTTCCCATACCTGTGCAAGTAATGGGTATGAAGGTGATGCCAGTAGCTCAACACCTGCAGATTGATCTAGAATCAGTTGGCCTCAAAATAGATTGGGATAGACATCAGTATGTTGCTGTACATGCTGGTCCGACGCTTTATACCCGAACAGGCGGTCTTTGTGGTTCCTTAGATGGTGATTATCGTAATGATTTGGTAACAAAACGTGGTATTGTGGTAGAGACAGTAAAAGCTTTTGCGGATGCATGGCGCGTAGATGATAAATCAGATCTATGTTCAATGGAAAATAGCGCTGAATTGGAATTCGGTTCGGAATCTTGCGATCCTGCAAAGCGTAAGAAGGCTTTGGACATATGTGAACGTTTGTTGACTAACGAAAAATTGCAAGATTGCATAAAGCCATTTAACTTTGAAGCTTTGTTGCATACCTGTGTTGATGACTATTGCAATTGTCCAAATCAGGATCATCCAGCGACTTGCAATTGCGATTCCATTGCAATGTTAGCGAAGGAGTGTGCATTCAAGGGCGTTAAAATGACACATGGATGGCGCAACATGGAAATATGTCGTATGTATATTAGACCTTAGTCACGTTCCTCATTGCCAAATACAAATTTATTGATTTTCTCGCTACAGCCATTAGTTGCAGTTATGGACGTGTGTATTTACCCTGCGGACCCGATATGGAACCAACTTGTGCCTCTGCGGTTGCACCAACCAAGGGCAAATGCAATGAGGGCTGTTTCTGCCCTCAGGGCACCGTACAGTATAAAGAAGCCTGCATTACACCAGAGTTATGCCCATGTTTAATGCGTGGAAAAGAATTCAAAGCGGAGGCTACCATTAAGAAACAATGCAATTCTTGGTATATATACCCAACACCCATGCGACTTTCATTTTTTAAAGTCTTTTTCTTCTTTCTTTATCACAGTACCTGCACAGATGGAAAATGGAAATGCACCGACGAGAAATGTGGCGCACGTTGTGGTGCCATTGGTGATCCTCACTACCAAACCTTTGATGGAAAACGCTTTGATTTCATGGGTAAATGTTCTTATTATCTGCTGAAAACACCTTCTCTTTCTGTGGAAGCTGAAAATGTAGCCTGTTCAGGTGCCATCTCGGAAAATATGCAATTTGCAGTAACAACAGAGAATCCCTCATGCACAAAGTCAGTGACACTGCGCTTTACGGTTAATTCCGGTATACCTATGACAGTACATCTTGGACAAGGTCTTGTCACTAAAGTTGACGGTAAGGAGGTACTCAAGTTTCCCAAAATATTGGGCAACGGTGAGGTGCTAATACGTCAAGCCAGTTCAACCTTCATGACTGTGGACTTTCCCGATGGCATACGTATCTGGTGGGACGGTGTCTCACGCGTTTATATTGATGCACCACCTAGTTATCGTGAAAAAACCGCTGGCCTATGTGGTACCTTCAATTCGAATACACAAGATGACTTTCTAACTCCAGAAGGTGATGTGGAAACAGCTGTTGAGCCGTTTGCCGATAAGTGGCGCACAAAAGATACTTGTGATTATTTAGCTGATAGCCAGGAAGGACCACATCCATGCACCGTGAATCCAGAAAAACGTGAAGTGGGTGAGAAATACTGCGAATCGATAATAGGCGAACTATTTCAGGATTGTCATTGGACTGTCGAACCAGAGCAATATTATGAGGACTGTCTATTTGATGTATGCGCTTGCAAAGATGATCCTTCCAAGTGTTTTTGTCCAATTTTGTCAGCATACGGAACTGAGTGTATGCGCCAGGGTATTAAAACGGGTTGGCGCTTGGCGGTTAAGGAATGCGGTAAGTGAAAATAGTAAAAACTGAAGTTGCCAACGTACTATTTGATTTCGAATTTATAGCTGTCAAGTGTCCTGCTGGACAGGTATTTGATGAATGCGGTGACAGCTGTCAACGCACATGCAGTGACTTGGTCACGAAATATACTTGCAAGAAGGAGTGCGTTGAAGGCTGTCGTTGCCCACATGGCGAGTACTTAAACGATAACAATGAATGCGTGCCACATAAACATTGTCCATGCACCTATGATGGTGTAACATTTAAGCCGGGCTACAAGGAAGTACGACCTGGCAAAACATTTTTAGACTTGTGGTAAGTTATAAAAAAATAATTGCATGTATAATTTTTTCATTTCCATTAATATATAAGCTTTTTACTTGGTTTTAAAGCTTCATGCTAAATTGCTAAGAAAGCAAATAGCTGTAGTAGCTAAACTCTATTATTATTATTATTATTAAGTTGTGTGATAATATGATGGAGTTTGTAATGATTTCATTTGCATTTTTTGCACAGCACTTGCGTTGGCGCCAATTGGGAGTGTGAGGATGCAGAGCCTGGTGATAAGGATAAATATCCCCCATCATCGGAGTTGCGTGCCGAATGCGCTCATAAACCATATGCGGAATTCTCTAAGTGTGTACCGAAAGAGCCAAAGACTTGCAAAAACATGCACGGCTATGAGGAGGATCTGGAAGATTGCGCGCCTGGTTGCTCTTGCATGAGCGGTTATGTTTACGATACCTCACGCAAGGTATGTGTGCTACCAGAAAACTGTTCATGTCACCACGGCAGCAAGAGTTACAATGATGGCGACCATATGAAGGACGATTGTAATGTATGGTAAGAGCTGGTTATAATCTCACTCAAGTTTTTCTAAAATAATATTTTTTTTTCTACATATCAGTTTAAGTTATTCCCCGTTTTTATTTCTCCAATCAATAACCCTTAATTTTTTTTAAGCCAACATCAATTTTCTTATTTTTTAAAGCTCCTGAGTTCTTTCAACTTTCTGTACTTTTTAAATTCAATCACTTTTCATTACCATCAACGAAATAAAACTTTAAACTTTTCTAATTGCATTTCAAATTCACTTGCACTCCATTCCAATGCAGCATCTGTCAATCAGGCAACTGGAAGTGCTCATCGAATGGCTGTGAATCCACTTGCAGCGTCTGGGGCGATTCACACTTCACCACATTTGACAATCATGATTTTGATTTCCAAGGTGCTTGCGACTACATACTCTCTAAGGGCGTGGCTGACAACGGCGATGGTTACACGATTACCATACAGAATGTACTGTGTGGTACAATGGGAGTAACATGCTCAAAATCGGTCGAGATTGCAATTTCTACATCGGGTGTAGAGGACTCCATCACACTGACAACAGATTCAACATACCTGGAGGATCCGAACAAGTCGGCAATTAACAGTAAGTTGAACATTTGAGCAAAAATACTGTAAAGCATGTTGCATGTTCTTAATTCTTTATCATCTTCTTATCTTACCATTTGCTGCACAGGACTTCGTGATGTAGTCAATTCGAAAGCACATGGCTCATTCCACATTTACAAGGCTGGCGTATTCATTGTCATCGAGGTAATCCCACTCAAATTGCAAGTCAAATGGGACGAAGGCACACGCGTCTATGTTAAGCTGGGCAACGAATGGAAGCACAAAGTGAACGGTCTCTGTGGCAATTACAATGACAATGCTATGGACGATATGCAAACGCCATCACAAGGCTTGGAGACCAGTCCATTGATATTTGGACACGCATGGAAAGTACAGCAGTTCTGTGCAGTACCAACACAACCCATTGATGCATGCCGGGAGCATCCGGGACGTGAGATATGGGCTCAATTGAAGTGCGGCGTATTAAAATCGTCGTTGTTCGAGGTGAGTTCAAATCTGAGTTTGCAACGCAGTAAGTCTCTTTTTGCTTTTATCATATCAAATCCATTTCATTGACTGTCGACTTACATTACGTTTTCTTTTCGTTATCGATTTGGTTGCTGCCTCCTCTCTTCCATTTACACGCATCATGATGGTAGGAGTGCCATGCTGAAGTACCAGTTGAGAAGTACTTAAAACGTTGCATATTCGATACCTGTGCTTGTGATCAAGGTGGCGATTGTGAATGTCTCTGTTCGGCGATAGCTGCATATGCACACTCTTGCTCTCAGAAGGGAATTACCATCAGATGGCGTACACCACATTTTTGTCGTAAGTAGAAAACGAATAACTGATGTACGCTTAGGTTGAATATTAAGGTGGTTAAAAAAAATTGTTTTCAGAGAATTTGAATATCGAAAATTCGGAGAGCATTGGCGTTATTAATTTTTTGGGAAAAATTAATTTTTAAAAGAAATTGAAAATAACTAACTGTTAAGATACTTACTTAGAAATAATTTTTGAAAATACCCTTTTCGAAACATTTTCGTCGTGAAAAATTGTCGGTAGTACATATGACAAGTTTTTGGCAAATACGGTATTTTGGACCCATTTTCAGTACGTTCGTCGTATTTTCAGTAAATTTTCAATACCTTTTGAATATTTCGTAAAATTACAATTTTTCTAATTCTTACACAATTTAAAATTGACAGAGCTGTTTCTTACACATCTTGATTTTTGCAAAAAAAAAAAAATATTTGTATTGAATATGCTACGAGTATCACTGATCTAGACAGCCGCTATTGCAGTCGTATAGATAAAATTTAAGACTTGACGTTTTTAATGGAGCACCAGAGTTAAAGCATTTTTTGGGAATAGACGAGTGCACGAACTTTCGCATTTTTATGTCTAGTGTATGCTTCAAATACACATACATATATGTTTTTGTTGCTAAAGTCTCTGACACTAGCATTTTCAGAAGACTAGTTCCTGATTTCTGAGATTTAATGTTAAATAAAGTTTCTCTACAATAGTTTTCTTGCGAATTCTACAAAAAAAAAAAAAAAATAAATCACTTTTTGCACAGATTTGATAAAAATTTATTTAATCATCTTTTTTTTTCAATCCACCCTTATACGATGCAATAAAACTCCTGATATAGATGAGTTTACAAAAGGTTGAATAAGAGTGAATGTGCATGTCGTAATGCTCAAGTTGAAAATCATTGTTTTCAATTATTCATTAGAAGAAATGATTGTCGTCATCGTCGTCGAGATTTGAATTGAGCATTTAAGTTGTTCGATGAGCGTGTGTGCACTTCTGATGTCGTTGTAGTTGTTACTGTTCTTGTTGGTGCCGTCGATGCTGTTGAAAAACTTTACAATATGGCAACATGTGCCAATAATATAACAGGTACGCGGTAGACACATCAGTGTGGCTCCGTATGTTTGATTGGAGAAATATATTGCCATTTAGAGTTTGTAACGTGCTATTAGTTGTAATTAATTCTTGAAATTATTCATTTCATTCACTTGTGTTCATTCTTTTGTCAAGTTTGTTCCACCGCAAGTTTCTTGATAAATTACATACATAGGAACACACTCGCATTTTCAACATACCTAATTCTATTCTGTATAGTATATGTACATATGTATGTGTATGCGCATATGTTTGCATTTGCAGTTAAGCGTAATTTGGTAATTGGCCGTAATCTGATAATCCTTATGGTTGAATTGATAATCAATGCTATCGAATAATTTCCAAAGTTTAAATTGTTCCAAGATAATTTAGGGTTGAAGAGTATTTATTGTTAGTATAAAATGCATAACGTTTTTAAGTTGGGCTCTATGCTTTGGGCAATGCTGGGATTTTCTGCGATTCAAAGGCAAAATTATCGAACACTTAAAACTTCGGAAACGCAAAAGAAAAAACAACATACAAAGTGCTCTATAGCAAGTATGATACATAAAATATTGGTTGATTTTTCCTTCCTTTTTGCTTTAACGGACTTTTCAGAGCACATCTTTTTGTGACGTTTTCTTATAATTTTTCAATTCTGGACTTTAAGCGATATTTTTTTAGCGTAAAGTGTCCGAAATTTTGATAGATTTTTTTTAAGAAAATACTGTTCAAAATCTGTTATTACTTTTACAAAGCATTTTGGAGAGATTTTCTTCCCATTTGTTTGGAAGTTTTTATTTGGCTAAAAGTTTATTTTTAATTTTTAAGCGATTTTCATTTCCGCTTATGCTGATTTTTTTGAACGATATTGCTTAAAATTTATTGTACCAAAAATATAATCAAAGTTTGTGAAATCACCCAGTAAATTAGTCTGCAAGCGGTATATAAATTTTTATTTCATCAAAGTACCCAAGCATCAGCATTTCCAAGAATTTTATAAGTCACAATTGGGAAAAGAAGAGGTTATTCAAAATAAGAAGTACATTCCTAACAAATAGCTTTGAATCTCCCTAAAAAAAGGTTTGATTCTATCACTCTAACTTCTCAAATCCCATCCTGTCCATCTGATCCGACTTAATTTACATCCTTAAAAGGATTTTAAAGTTCGGGTGAAGAATACCTCAACATAAAAAACTAATCCCATCTATCTTCCAATCTCTAGCAATGCAATGTGATCCTCATTGTGCTGAATACAAGTCATGCACACCCGCATGTGCCGTTGAAACATGCGATAATTTCCTCGATCAGGGTCTTCCAGATCGCATGTGCAATAAGGAGAACTGCCTGGAAGGATGCAAAATAAAATCATGCGATGAAGGTATGATTTACTTGAATGACACGTACAAAGAATGCGTACCAAAGTCCGAATGCAAACCTGTATGTTTGGTCATCGACGACAAGACATACTACGAAGGCGATATAACCTACACCGATGCTTGCGCTACTTGCCGCTGTTCGAAGAAAAAAGAAGTTTGTAGCGGTGTAAAATGCATTGAACCGGTAACAACAGAGAAACCAAAGTCATTGAATGATGGTACCACACTTCAACCCATGGGCACTGCAGATCAACCAAAATGCGTACTCGGTTGGACACGTTGGTTCGATAAAGATAGCGATGCGGCAACCAGTGTGGTGCGTTTAAATGACGAAGAAAAACTGCCACGTTACGATCGTCTGGAAAGTGTTTATGGAACTTGCCTGAAGAAATATATGAAGAAAATTGAATGTCGTGTGGTGAACACACACGAGTCTTCCAATATAATGGATGAGAATGTAGCGTGTAACTTGGACCAGGGATTGGGATGTGTTGGTCAATGTCATGACTATGAAATACGCGTCTTCTGTCAGTGTGAGAATGTACCAGAGACAACGGTGCCCCCGACAGAGAAACCGCCAACTGGTAATAAATGCGATACAGTAATGTCTGAATACAAAGAGTACCCAGGCGATTGTCACAAGTTCCTGCAATGCCAGCCAAAAGATGTGAGCGGTGATTGGATTTATGTGGAGAAAACATGTGGCGAATACATGATGTTCAATCCAACGAACAATATTTGCGATCATATTGCAGTTGTGCAGCAGATCAAACCAAACTGTGGCAAACCGGTTGTAGAGTTGGAGAAGATAACAGAATGCCCAGTTGGGCAGGTGATGTCCGCTTGCGCAAATCAGTGCGAAGGCACTTGCCACTACTATAGCACCATACTGAAGAAACGTGGACTCTGTCAAAAGGGCGAACACTGCAAGTCAGGTTGTGTTGATGCCAAACTACCCGATTGTCACAAACTGCATAAGTATTGGCGTGATGAGAATACCTGCGTTGAGGCAGATGAATGTCCTTGTATGGATAAGCAAGAGAAGTACGTGCAGCCACATATGCCAGTTATTGGAGAATGGGAAATTTGTCAGTGCATTGATAATGTATTCACATGTGTGCCGAATAAAATGGTTTTGACAACCATAGCGCGTAAGTAGAGTATTTAATGGAAAAGTGGGAATCGAAATTATTTCTTTTTTCAAACAGCTATGCATTGGCTAACAACTAGTGAGGAAGAAAGGGCACATTCAATACACTTTGAAGATTTCCCAACATCAGTTACACCACCGTTGCACTGTGATCCTAAGAAGTGAGTTGCAATTATCGTTACACACTTTTGTTCTCGATTAATTATGTTTTTCTATAGTCTTATGCCTATGATTCAGGGTGATGAACCCTTACCGAATACCATTTTCAATGCTAGCACGTCATTAGGTCCTGCCTATAAGCCCGAAAACGCACGTCTTTATAAAGATGCTAAAACACAAAGTGGCAGTTGGTCTCCGCTTATTAATGATCAGATGCAATATTTGGAGGTTCACTTCGCTGAACCAGAACCACTTTTCGGTATTATAATGGCAGGTAGTCCAACATATGACAATTATGTCACACTCTTTAAGGTAAGCGGAAAAAAATAAATCATGCGGTAGCAGTAGTCAAAACTTTATTTCACAGATACTATACAGTCACGATGGCTTAGCTTACCATTATCTTGTCGATGAAACAGATAAGCCACAGATGTTTAATGGTCCGCTTGATTCACGCGCACCGGTGGAGACACTTTTTAAAATTCCAATTGAAGCAAAATCTGTGCGCATTTATCCCCTTAAATGGCACGGTTCCATTGCGATGCGTGTCGAACTACTTGGTTGTGGGATCTATAAAACTACTACTACTACGGAGTTACCAATTCCTGAGAAGGTAAATGTTGCATCATAAGACACGTAATTAAACTTAATGCAATCTATTTTAATTCTTCAGATACGTTACACAACTGCATCTCCCAGCGAATTTGAGGATAAGGACAAATGTGTAGATAAAATGGGCGTTGACAATGGCCAATTAGATGCCAGTCAAGTGAAGTCAAGTAGCATTTGGCAACTGCCGAAACCAGCAAAGAAACCACGATTAATTGACTTGCTTAAACTTTCATCACCGGTAGGCTGGAGACCTATTGCAAATACGCCCAGTGAATATGTTGAGGTAAGTTGAAAATCCAGCAGTACTTATGGTTTCAAAGAAGGAGAGAATCAAAACTTTTGAAATTACTTACCATTTTGAACCCTACTCTACTTTTAGTTTGATTTCCTGGAACCGCGCAACATAACTGGTATTATTACAAAGGGTGGACCAGATGGTTGGGTAACCGGCTACAAAGTCTTATTCTCAAAAAATAAACTTATATGGAATAAGGTGCTACAACCAGATGGAAAAGCTAGAGTATTCCCTGGAAACAACGATGCAGATACGAAAAAAACCAATTTCTTCAGAACACCAATACTAACGCAATATCTTAAGATAATACCGGACAGATGGGAGAAGAATATTAATATGTGTATTGAGCCAGTGGGTTGCTTTGAGCCATATAGTAAGCATTCAGATTTTCCACATTATAGATTTTCTTTGCTAAAAGCGAGACTTTTTTCAGTTAAAGCTAAAACACAGAGACCACTTGCGGTACCCAAAACAAAATGTTTAGTTTGCGATGGCATTGTGGATTCCACAGCTAATGATAAAGAATGCAAATGCAAAGATGGACTTTTCTGGGATGGTACAACATGTGTGCAGGGTAATTTGTGTCCTTGTGTCGAGAACTACATACCGTAAGTAAAAATATCGCTATTCTCATAGCACTAGAATGCACTGCATCATTCAATATTTCAGTTATGCCATTGGTACCAAATATGAAAATGAGAAATGTGAGGAATGCGTTTGTGTGCTGGGTGGACATGCTAATTGTAAACCCAAGAAATGCCCACCTTGTGAAGATGATCTACGTCCAGTTGTCAGCGCTGGCTGCTTCTGCAAATGTGAACCATGTCCTAAATATCAAAAACTCTGTAAGTCAAGCGGTGATTGCATACCGGAAATACTTTGGTGCAATGGTGTGCGAGATTGCGCAGATGATGAGGATGCCACTTGTAGCGATGAGTTTGAGATCGTACCTGAGAAGAATATGCAAAAAAATGAAAGTAAGTGTAGCTTTGGTTATAATTTTAAACGAACTTAGTTACATTTGCCAAATTTTAGCTGTTATAATAACATGTCCCAAGCCGGAGTGCCCACCACAGACTACAATGAAAATTATGGAGAAAAAAGCCAGAAAAATGTCCAAAATGTTTTCGTCAACGTATGTTGTCTTAATGGCGTAGTTTATATCAGAAAAAACCTAAATAATATTTGTTTAACTAGATTTACTAAACAGTTCACTATGACTGATGATGGCAACAAGATCACAAAGACAAAGGTTATAACTTCGACCAAAGAGTTTCTACCATTACCCGGTCAGGAAGTGGAGCTTGTACAAGAGGAGGAATGTGCCGAATTTTCTTGTATACCCATACCAAATAAAGTAATAAATAAAAATGAAACTATCACATGTACGCAACCGAAATGTCCTGAAAAATATGATGTCGAATTGGATATGTCAAGTGCAAAGCCGGGAGATTGTTCCAAATACACTTGTAAGCTGCGTCCTAAGAAAGATGACTCTTGCGAAATATCGGGCAAATCATTTACTACCTTTGATGGCACAGAATTCAAATACGATACTTGTAGTCATATTTTGGCACGTGATATTGTTAACTCCAGCTGGATAATTTCAGGTAAGCAATTCTGAATTAAGATGCTAATTTGTTATTTGAGCTCACTTTAGTTTTTGGGTAAAGCATTTTTTTATATCCATTTTATTTTATAATTCCTTGGTTGCTACTCTGAGCCAGGTTGATAATTGGACATGGCCAGAGTTTAAGTATTGTACGGAATCTAATGAAGCTTTGTACAAAGGTACTAAGCGACCGAATTACTTATATAGTATGTACATTAGACCGTACCACCTTACAGGCAAAAAAAAAAAAGTCCACTGTACACCAGCAAATCCGAAGCATTTTTGCAAGGTAATTTGGAAAAAATTTTTATTTTTTTTTTCCGAAAATAGAGGTCGCGCATTTGAGTTTTTCATCATATCTTCGGCATTTACAGTCCGATCTTAAAGTAGGATATATCAATGTTTTTCTCTTGAGTCCAATGTTCCTTGACATCAGTTACCCTGTTCTTGAACTTACCCACCAGATCTCAGTTCCTACCATCCTAATGTACCACTCTAATGTCAGAAAATTAAAGCTTGGAAAAATCAGTAAATTTTTCCAGTATTATTTTTATAAAACTTGGTATGGAGATAGATTGGAACCGAAGAAAGAGATATAGAAAAGGATTGGGCAGCATGATGTCATGATTTTTATTTTTGAGAGCGACATAATCAGATAAAACTGTACTGCATCAAAATATTTTTTATTTCTGATGTGAAAATTAAGCTTTGTTAAGCACACAAAAATCTATTAGTTATGTCTGGTCTGATCTCTGTGTATGAGCTGAAACTGTGTTTTTGTTGACCAATGTATTAAGAACTATGCTGACAGATGTTCAAGCGACGCCATTCTATTACTGGAGTGTTGTTTTCTTCCAAATTAAGTAAATCATTTTTGCACTATGATGTTAAAGCTCAGTCCATTTGAAAACATAACAGCCTTAAAATCTATTGCATTAAGTAAAATAAAGCTGACTTTTATGTACTCCTTTTTCAGTGCACTTACAATGTGAAGATGATACACGCAAAATTTGCCGCAAAATGATTACCATCAAGGATATTGAGTCCGCTGCCATACTCACCATTATGCCAAATATGAAATTGAACTTTAATGGTTTCGAGTACACTGTACAACAGCTAATTAATTCACCCATTTGCAAAGCATCTTTTGTCATTTCACAACCGGGTAATACAGTGTTAGTTGTCTCGCGTAAACATGGTTTCTGGGTACTATACGATGACATTGGCTACATCAAAGTAGGCATCTCCTCGAAGTACATCAATACAGTTGACGGCTTGTGCGGTTACTATAATGGTATACCAGCTGATGATAAACGCGCACCCGATGGCACAATTCAAACAAGTACAGTAAAGTTTGGTGACAGCTGGTTCGACAAGAAAATCCCTAAGGAAGAATGTTATCCACAAGTTTGTCCATTGGATGTACAAAGAAAAGCGTTGGCTCTCTGTAATACCATTAAGTGAGTAAAGTGTGTGGAGGGTGGGGTTATATTTTTGAAACATTTTTGAGTGGCTGCTAATTTGTCCTAAATTTTCTCATTGCAGGCATCCGACATTCCTAAAATGTGGCAAATCAGTTAACTACAAGCAGTTCGTAGGCAAGTGCATGGAAACAACTTGTGAATGCCTAAAGGCCAATAATGGTGATGCTAAAGCATGCAAATGCAATATACTGCAGGACTTTGTGAAGAAATGTTTGAGTGTTAATCCGAATGTTGAGTTGAATACATGGCGTGCGGTGCATCAATGTGGTAAGTGTGAAAGTAGAATGCTTTAAGCTAATTCTTTTTTTTTTTTGTCTGTTACAAATGAAACTACTTTATCTCCTAATTTCATAGAAATATCTTGCCCTTCGCCTTTGATACATTCCGATTGCTATAAGAGACGTTGCGAACCATCTTGTGATACGTTGAATAATGACGATTGTTCAATTATATCCGATGCATGTTTTGCTGGTTGTTATTGCCCAGAGGGTACAGTGCGCAAGGGCGAAACTTGCGTGCCAGTTGCTGAATGCAAGGACTGTGTATGCAATTCCTTTGGTACATCTAAATATTTCACCTATGATCGCAAGAGTTTCACATTCAACGGTAATTGTACCTACCTTTTATCACGTGATATAATGCTACCAGGAGTACATACATTCCAGGTATATTGAAATCTAATGTTGTGTTTGAACTTTCTGAGAATACGAATTCTTTTCACAGGTCTATGTCACCATGGATGACTGCAAGAAATTGGGACGACCTAATGCCGCTGAGCTCACAAGCTGCGCCAAGTCGCTGCATATACTCAATGGAGATCACGTTATACACATACAACGTCCAGTTGATAATCCGCGTGGCTTACAAGTTTTTGTTGATGGTTTTGAGGTTAAGAAGCTACCTTACAATGATGCATGGATACAAGTACGGGAAATCAATGGCAAAGAGCTTACACTGACGCTGCCAGAATCGCATGTGGAGCTAATAAGCTCATTCGATGATCTTACATTTTCGGTAATTTAAAAATAATTACTATACATTAGCTGTGTTTTTTTTTTGACACGGCTACCCGCTTAAAAAAAATGTTGTATGAAAAATTAGTCGGCGATAAGTATCGCCGACTGAATGATTTTTTTAGCGGGTAACCGCGTCAAAAAAAAACACGGCTTTTATTCACTAAGTATTCGATGTTTTTGGACTTTGAATGACTTTCCGTTTAAAATCAAGACATTTAGACACTAATATATGTTGACTGTTTGATAATATTTAATATCTATTGATACTTTTCGAACTTAAATCATTTTTTATACAATTCGATACTTGCGACTTCTAATGAAATTTGAAGATTATCAATATATTTCAATACTGCCATTGAATTTTCGAAACTATTTTTAATGAATTTCGATATTTCGACATTTACTTTTTTGCCTTATTTTTTAAACTTCTAATAACTTTTGTATATTTATTCGATTTGTTTTTTGTATTTTTGATATTACCTTCTTTTAAGAATTTTTCAAAATTTTCAATACTTTTCTATGATTTTTGAATTTGTATCCACTACAATCGACTTCGACTTCTAGTCGACTTTTGGATATTATTCAAAACATTTCAATACTTTTATTTGTTTCTCAATGCTACTGATACTACTCGGTTTTTGACATAAAATGATTTGAATACTTTAACTGACATTTTAGTATCAAAATATCTTTCATTAGTTTAAGGCTTTTAATTACTTTCGAAGCAATTTTATTTATATGAGAACTTTTGACTTCCAAGAACTTTTGTAATACTTTCCGCTATTATCGAGTATTTAATTCTATTGCGATTTTGCAAATGTTATCGCATTTTTCGCGATACTTTTCAGATTTTATCAACCATTAAGTTATATTTAATATTGTGAATTACTTTTTGGCTTTATGTACCATACATATTGATCTTTCCATATGCTATTCGATAGTTTAGAATACTTATCTAGATTTTGAATTACAATATACTATGTATGAGATTTATCATGACTTCAGCGCAATTTGACATTTATCAAATTTTCTATACTTTTTGATTTCAATTGTCTTCGTTACTATTCACTATTTTTCGTTACTCTCCAATTTTTACGATTTTCATGGACATCATTTTATGATACTTTTCAACATTATTCTTGATACATTTTGACGTTATAAACTAACGATACTTTTCGATCACTTTTCGTTCTTACATAGCTCGGCGTCCCCAGTGTTAAGTATGGCAGTAAAATGGAAGGTCTTTGTGGTGATTGCAATGGTAATCCCAACAATGATCTTCAAGAAAATCCCGCCAAACAGAAAGGTCGTAAGCCGAGCACTGAACTTGTAGATGTCATACAAAGTTGGCAGGCAGATGAACCTAAATTAGGTCTAGATCCGAAAGAATGTCTTAGTGAAGATGTACCCAAGGATGAGTGCATACCATTGCCACCAGAGAAAGATCCATGCATGCTATTCTATAAAGAGGAACTCTTTGGAAAGTGTAGCACAATTGTGGATCCATTTGTATATGTTTCCACTTGTCAAGAAGATCTCTGCAAACCAGGTAGTGATCAACGTGGCGCATGTGATTCACTCACTGCCTATGCCAAGGAATGTGCTAGTCAAGGCATTTGCTTAAATTGGCGTCGTCCAGATCTTTGTCCATATGATTGCCCTACCAATATGAGCTATCGTGCATGCGGTTGCGCTAAAACATGCGATAAGATCAAGGCATTATCTGATTTTGAAGCGGTAAACATGAAGACTAATTCAGTTGTCAATACACTAAACGCCGATGAAATGTGCACTGTAGATGAGCGTTTTGAGGGCTGTTTCTGTCCTGCAGGAAAGGTAATGGAGAAAGGAAAGTGCATTAGTGAAGAACAGTGCGACAAATGCGATGATGGTGAACATTTACCTGGCGATAAATGGCAAAAAGATAAATGCACCGAATGTGCGTGTGAAAAGGACGGTAAAATAAAGTGCTTGCAAAAAGAATGCACTGTTGAAGAAAATATTTGCGCTGAGGGCTATAGGCCACACAAAATTGTGGCAGATGATCAATGTTGTCCGCGTTATGCTTGTGTGCCGGAACCTAAGGTGCCACCAATGGCAATTTGCTTGGAACCTTTAATGCCAACATGTGGGCCAGGACAATTAAAAAAACAGAAAACTGGACCAAACGGTTGTCCACAATATATCTGCGGTAAGTGTTTATTGTTTGTGCATTATAAAAGTATATTTGATGTAAGGAATTAATTTGGCATTTCTCGTATAGAATGCAAACCTAAGGAAGAATGTGATAAATTAACACCGCCACGTAAACTCAAACCTGGTGAAAAGTTAATAAAAGAAGAAGCCGGTTGTTGTCCAACACAAAAAATTGTCTGCGAAAATAAAACATGCCCCAAGTCGCCCAAAACTTGCACTGAGAAATTCTTTGAAGTAACTACTAAAATGGAGCCTGGCGACTGCTGTAAGACTTATGTTTGTGGTGAGTTGATTTAAATATTTATTAACGTATTTTCTTTGAAATTTTAGTTGTATGATGAAAAATTGTTTGCTTACCTTTTTAGCTTTAGATTTAATAAGGTAGTACAACCGTAGTTTACTCATATTATTATGCTATTATTTGATCTAATCTTGAACATTGCGATTCAAAGGTGCTATCCTTTTGAGCTAATAAGACTAAGACTTTAAAAACTCTTCAACCAGTTAAGTTAAATCTTGCTCAATAGATTTGTTATCTTTTGGCTTAAATCTTTCATATGTTGTCCGTACATCAAAGATCGAAAGACATTTAGCAAAAAAATCAATCTAACTTTTCAATACAATATATATATATATATATATATATAGTTTTCTTAGCTACATAGCTTAAAAATGTTAGACGTAAACTTTTTTCTATAATTTCCCTATCAGCTGTATTATTGCAATGCAACCGGATGATGCGTAATAATTAGAAATGTAAATATAAAATTCTTTTTTGGATAATAACAGAGTGCCTTCGAAGGGCATACATTTTCTAATAAAAAGGACGTACTTGCTTTTATTTATAATGAAAAAGTATTAAATAATCTCTGCCAAGCTAAAAGCTTATACTCGTAGAAAAGAAGGAAAAGCAAAGTGATTAAACTTTCTCTTAGAAAACCAAACTTCTCTAATAAATTAGCTCTTTGAATCTTGGTTTGGGAAGCCAATCTCTCCCATATACATATAATACTGTATTAACTTTTCCGGAAAATTTATAGCTGTCTTAACTTTTCCGGAAAATTTATAGCGTCATCTTAAACGAAGACTGTCTTCATGTTTTTTTTTTAAAAAGCCAAGGTTCTTGAGTAATTAAGAAAACCGTCTTAAATTTCCTTTAAGAAATGTTAGTCCTCTAATGAAAATACTGCACTCACTTAACTTTGAAAAGTCTTAGTTCTATAAATTGAAACTATTTTCAATATTCCATTGGAAAGTAAGCTGTTTTTCGTAATGAAGATTGCTTGGGAAAGCCTTCCAGTCCTTCGAAAATAAAAGTATTAGGAAAATTTTACTAAATAAGAAGGCTGTCTTAAAGTTTTTTCGCAAAGCAAAGAGTTGTATACCAAATAAGACTCTCTTTAAGTAAGCAAGGTTCTGTAATGACGTCAACTTTCATATCGAATCTGTAAACAGTCTAATTGCTTTAATACAACAGTCTATCTTATTATTGCTAAAATATATATATTGATGCACTTTAGCACCACCTGTGGATACTTGCATTGTGCAATACAAACCCAATGATGAGTCATCCAAATTTACCAAAAAGCTAGGTGAAAAGTGGTCAAATCCCGAAGATGTATGCAAGCATGAGCTGTGCGCCTATGGACCAAATGATTCCACACAAGTCATAACTACTACAGAGAAATGTGATATGAAATGTCCAATTGGTTTCACATATATGAACACTGACGCAACAAAATGTTGCGGTGAATGTGTGCAATCTGAATGTGTATTTGAAAACAAATTATACAAACCCGATCAGAAGTGGAAGAGTGCTGACAATTGCACATCATACTTTTGTATTGCCAAGAACAACATGTTAATTGTAAGCTCAATGAAAGAAGCTTGTTCCGATATATCAAAGTGTCCAGCACACTTAATTATCGACGAAGGAGGCTGTTGCAAGACGTGTAAGAAAGAGCCAGAAATAGAGTCACTAAGTAAGTTCGGTGTAAACATTTTTAGGACAGAGCTTCTATAAACTTAATCACTCTTATGCATTACAGAGAATTGTTTGCCCATGTCATTGGCGCCCAATGAAACAGTCAAATTGGTTAGAGTAAAAAAACCAGGACATGGTAATTGTGTTAATGTTGAACCAATTAAGGGCTTCACCGAATGCGCTGGTACTTGCAATTCGGGCTCGAAATATAATGCTGGTAAAATATGCAATGCAATAGTTTAGTTTTGTCTCTTTGCTAAAATTTTCTATATTTTGCAGCTACTTTTGCGCAGGATAAAATTTGTCAGTGTTGCAACATAATTGCACATAAAACGATCTCTGTAGATTTGCTCTGTGATGATGGTATTAGAATGACTAAAGATGTAAGTGAACTATTATTATTAAAAATCTTAATGTAATATTTACTATGAGTTTCTTGTTCTAGATTGAAATACCGTCGTCTTGTGGTTGCTTGCCTTGCTCTGATTCGGTTGGTTATCATACCGATGGGTTAGTAGATGTACGTTTTCAGCCAATGACTCAAGGTGAAAGTGCTAAGCCATATGTTGTTTAAGAATTTTGTAAATTGACTGTGTAATTTTTTGTGAAATACCTCCTAAATTAGTTAAGATTTTATTAAAAAGCATTAAAAAAATAATTATTTTGATGTGTAAAGTTTCTTGCTGGGGAAGAGTAGTGCACTTGCAACTGGAATATCGAACTGGTGTTACAAAAATTAGGTATTTCACTAAGTTTTTTGATTTTTTTGTTATATGCTAAACATTTCTAGTTATAAGAAACTTTTTTTTAAAATTTTTTAATGTTTTCGAAACACGTCGATAATATTCGTTAACACCTTATCCTATTCCAGGGGTTCTTAAACTTATGTAGACCGCGGACCCCTTATCGAGCTAAACTTTTTTTGCGGACCACATCCAACCTTAGACATTTGACGTCATTCTAAGCTTAATTTCTGGCTCAATAATGACAAAGACATTCATGCCTGCTAACCGTTGTCAAACTCAACCAGACATAAAATGTCCGGTTATCTGACGAGGTTAAGGAACGAAGTATTTTTATTTTGCTTTAATTTTTCCGGTTTTTAAAGGTTTTTTCAACACTATGTACATATATGACCGGTTTTTGAAGCTCCAAAAGTTGACAAGCCTCCAGACACTATTTTCTAATAAATATTGATACTTATACCATAGTATATCTCTCTGTATTTCAACAAATCTTGCGGATTTATAGAGGCAAACATTTATTATTAGGAATGAATAAAAATTGTGGAAACATAAAAGAATTAAAAAAAGTTTCAAGTCAAAATATGTACACTAACTCAGACAAATATTTCTTGGTCAAAATAAAGCTTAGAAAATAAATGTTTCATAATTTTATTAATATATAAATTGGATTTTTTTTTGTTTTTATTTTTATTTTATATTAAATTTTAATTATTTGAATGAAAAGTTTGTTCGTAATGCCGCTGTATCTAAAAAGATGAAAGTATCATTTGTAATACACAAGACAAGTAAATGCAATTTTTACTTTGGGTCATTTATTTTTCGTGATCTAATTACATTCGATCTATTTTCCTAATCAATATACACAACAAATGATTTCGCGGAGGGAAACTTTAGTGAGCTGTGACGTGAACCGGGTCATGAACTTTCCAATATAATGACCCTACGATCTGACACACTCGAAAAGTATACTTATACTCTTTTACTGAAGAACAATAGATAACAATCTCTCAGGCTTCAGCGATCCAACTTACCCTATATTAGTGTAAGGCATAGTGCCTCCCGCGGGCAACTGCGGCAGAGCTCAATTTGTTTGCTGACAATTTTTACCCCCAATGTCATTTCCTGCTGCATTCACAAAGACAAAGTCGCTAGAGCTCTACAGTGACTACAACAGTCACAACAATGACGGCCTATAGTTATCACAGCTGTTGGAATCTGTGAATGGTAGCATCCACAGGCCTTAGATGTAATGAGCGCTCCACAACATAATGCCCAATAAATCAAACCAGCTCTTTAAATTTCGCCAAATTAAATTGCATTTGTTTGCAAAGTTAATCCACAAATAAACCATTTGCTCAAAAGTCTAAACTACAATTTACTGTTTTCCTTTTTTATTTTACTTAAATTGGAAATAAGCTACTACCATCAATATTTTCAAAATTGCATTGTGCGAAGTCTTCTGATCCAGAATCTACAATAAAGAATCAGGGAACATGCAAAAAGTTGTTTTTGTTCTCAAATTTAAAAAAAGAAACACTCAGTAAAATTTAAAATAATTCAAAATTGTTTCGTCGTCTACAAATTTCATAACGACAAAAAATGTCGTTTTCAGATGTCAAATTTTTTTACGATGATTAGAAATTTGTAATAGAATGTCGTTTTGTCGACAGTCGCTTTTATAAAACGACTACGATGATACCAATTGAGTCGATATAATAATAATTAAGCTTTTAATGAAAATTATTTTTTTGGGACTATTGGTTATTTTATAAACGAAATTTGTTTAGTTTCTTCTGTAGAAGTTTTTACTTACATTTTTCTACATTGAGCTGGTTTCTATATTTTGATTTTTTATATAATAGTACCAATAAAGCGTATTCACACAAATAAGTCGTACAAAACGGAATCAAATTTTGGAGGGCCTTATTTGCAAGTGCAGGGTAATCGGATTTTAGGAGTAACTAACAGTTAGTTCAATTTTATTGAACTTTAGTTTTAAAGAAGTATCGCAAGAGATATCCGCTAGCATATCTGGCTCTAATGTTGATAATTGCTTATCATTACTAACATCTGTGTTGAATGGATCTCTGATCCAGTCGTTGCCAGAATCAGGACAGGGAAAATACTACTTTTGAGAGGCATTTAATGTTCGACAAAAAGCAGCCGCGTTTTATTATTAGAAAATTTTATTAAGTCGCTGAGCATCATACACACACTTTTGAATGCGTTTCGACCATAGTTCGATTTTTTATAATCGCTTCTATTTTATTTTCAACTTTAATTTTTTTTGAAGCTGCACTTTATAGGCTCAAATTGAAATCTACAAAAATTGATGATGTTGTCTAACGGTAGGAAGATTGTAAAAATTCGGTTCTGGGCATCCCGGGTTTAAACAAAAGTAAATGCACACTTTGTTTTTTAAAAATATTCATTGAAAGAGCCATTGGCCATGTAGAATTTTTAAAAAAAGTGTTATTGGATTCAAGCGAAAAGTTTGATGATGAAAAATTATTGATGTCAAAATTGTTACGCGGATCCCTGGAATGGCTTCGCGGACCCCCAGGGGTTTAAGAATCGCTGTCCTATTCGATATCATTCAGTACTTTTTGACAATATGTATTGCATTTTTTTAGGTATATTTTGATATTAAAAAATTTTTGACATATTTTCACTTTACTTTTATCAATTTTTTGAAATAATTTAATATTTTGCAATATAATTTGAAAAAGATCCAATTTTTTTTAATTTGACTCTGCGATTTTTGCAGTTAATTTTCGATATCAGTCCTTTCATATAATTTTAAACTTTTCCAAAGTTGATCACTGATCAGATATTTCAATACTGTACATCTTTACTAATTATATAAAATTGCTGACATGAAAACGCTTTGGCATAAAATATATTGAACAGATTTTTATAGTTTCTTTTTTACAAAAAACATATTTGTGCTGAATAAGATTATTGCATACATACTTATTTTTTTTATTTTTTAAAGTTAAATATCTGGTGTTTTAGGCTTAAGTTTGTGCGAATCTAACACAAAATATGCCGTTTGATTTCTCGTTGCTGATGCTTACGCACCAACTATTGGCTTTTGGATTCCTATTGATACTTTTTGATATTTATAGAGCTTCCAATGCAATCGATATATCTAATTTTTAACTTTGTATTGAAGATAAGTATTTTGATAATTTTTTATTATTTCTACGTTGCTATGTAGAGTATTTGATAGGTATCCGCGACCATTGATTACATTATTTTTTCATAACAATTCGTTACTTTGATCGACTTTTGATGCTCTTTGGTACTACATGACTTCCGCAGATGTTCCCGTAAGAAAAAGATTTGTCGGCGCAAGCATTAAGGACATAGCTAAAATATGGAATTTTGTTTCAGTAGATCCCATTTCTACATTGCAATAACAGCTTTTAGTACAGCATAATATTTTTGGTACATTTGTTTGACCCTTGCTGCTATACTGTCTTAATTGTTATTCAACTATAAGTCATAATCTTCATCTTTATGACCCCATAAAGCTTTTGCTGCATTCATAATGCATGTCCTGCTCCACAGCTGCAACGGCGTTACTTTGTCTCTAATGCCTTTCTAACACTATTCAGTAACATCCTTTACATCCCACTATAAACAGTGCTTCAAATATACAAAGCACCCAATAATTCATGACCACACTTCAGTTGCAGCTCATCGCGTGCGGTCGCGTCAGCTAGAATAGTAAAAGACTTAGCAATACCAACAAAATAGCCATCAATACCAACAAAAAACAACAACAAAGCTGGTGGGTTATAGCGAAAAAATATTGAAAACCAATGTGTTTCATAAGAGCGAAAAAAAAATGAAAAGAAGAAGCACCAAGTGCATCAAGCATCATTGCGGATGCAAAGCCTTCTTTGCGCCTGCTGTTACGACTGCTGGTTTCGGTGTTGCATCATTGATAATTCCACGAAATCGAAGAAACATAAAATAGAGTTTTGTGCATTTTCGCGTTTGGCACAAATAACAACAATAATACACGGTGAGAATATTTAGATAGGGACGTTTTCCAAAATTTTGGGTGTCGTAGAAAAATCCATCTCAAGGGCTAAATCACTGTTCCTGGAAACAATAAATTGAAATTTCTAGGTAACTTAAGCGCTCACAAAAAAATAATTTTTGTATTCCAAATTCGATATTTTGTTTGGATTGCAGTGAAACTTCGTACATAAAATCTGTGAATTATTAATAGGCGTATAACAAAAAATAAGAAAATGAAAATTTCAATACCTGTCAACTTTTACGAACATAATCAACTTTTTTGAAACTATTTGATGCCTACATCAAGCCAATACACAATACTTTATAGACTTTTTCGATACTATTTAATATATTCGATAATTTTTACCTGATATCACTTTACATTTTGAAATTATTCGATATTTGTAAAGCTTTACTTAATCTTCGAAGGTAGTAACACGTTCGTCATTTATCGAATTATTCGGTACTTGAAAAATTGTCTTCGATTTTTTCCATACTTTCCGACTTTTTGAAGTTTTTCGGCACTTTTCGGTATTTTTAGACTTCCATAATTTTTTTCGATACTATTTGATGGTCTCCACCTTTTATGAACTTTGTCGATATTTTTTAATATGCTTGCACTTAACTATTCCAAATTTACATTTATATAATTTAAAAAAAAAAAGTCCACAAAATGGAATTACAAAAAAATAAATCATGTGAAAAAAAGAAAAAGTGACAAATAGATTAATTTATTAAAGCGATTATAGAAATATTACGCATAAGTTGACGAAATAGACATACCAATCGTATAGCTTTTCCTTTTTTTTGACTTTTGGGGAATATTGGCCAAAAATTTTGGAGCCGGTAAAAATGTTTAAGAGCGTTTGATATAATTTTATTGATATGGAAATGAACACTTGGTCCAAAGAAATTTTTTTTTTTCAGTGTAACACCGCAAGCAACTGAGCAGCAACGTTTCACCTACACTAAAAATTCGTGGGAAATAAATTCTATTTTGGATATTACATTTATATTGAAGGCGCTTCTTTATAGTTACACCACAGACGCCTTGTTTTGAATTCTGCAATTTATTTATGAGTTTGTGAGTAGCGTGCGCGTTGAGCCAAAGCTCTCATGTTTTCTGATCAGCAATCATGCAGATTGGTTGCAACGGGACGTTCGAGCTCCTATCTCTTTATTCCACTTTGTTTTCGTGGCATCTAAAAATAGTCAGAAAGGTGATTTTATATGGTATGGGAAAGACAACACTTGTGGTCGCCACTTTATAGACAACGAAAAGAAAATTAATAAAAAACTGGGAAATGCAAGGCTTTTAAGGGTTTGAGAATGCAGTTGTTGCATTAAATATGGGCTTATTAAATATGCAAAATACGAGAATTGGTTTTGTGGCAGCAGTAATGATTGCTATCGGCTGTAGTGGTCATAAACTTTTGAGTGCTACTCTTTGAATTTCAATATAATTCCAATAAGTTAGTTTACTTTTATATGGTAGATTGACTGCAGTAATCAGTGAAGCTATGACAGCGGTACATACATACTTATGTAACTATGTATGTATGTGTGTAGGTTCTTTAAAATTGATTTTGTCTGCTTGTATGTATTTAAATCTTTTTAGGTGTTAACTCTACTTGTAACTTGAATTTCTTCATCGGAAATTCGTGCTTAGCTTTCTTTAATTTCAATATATTGATATTTGTCTCTAAATATCATAAGGCCGGACAATCGTAAATGTAAATTTGACTTACTACAATATTTTTTAGCATAAATGCGACCAATTTTTTAAAAATCTCTCGCATTCAAGAAGCACAGACCTCGAACGCAAGGCAAGGCAAGGCAGCAGGTCGCCGATCATGCACTTGACAGATGGAAATGCTTACCGGGCGCAACACTGGAAAGGGGTTCTTTCTAAAAACCTTTATGAGCAAAGTTCGTTATATAAAAAATGCACACAAATGATTGATTAAAATTAAGGTCGTTCTGTTCTTTTATTGGGGATTTGTAGAGATTAAATTAACACTGGTTGGGGCTCCGTTTCGCAGTTAGGGAGGTCGGTGCCAAAGCCTCGTAGGCCCTTGCCTTAAGATGGCAATATTCTCTTGTGTCCCTTATATTCGCATGGAGCATAGGGCCTCTAAAAAACTCTTCCAAAGTACACGATCACTAGCGAGTCCCTTCCATTCACTCAAACATTTCCTCGATTCATGTATTCCCTATTCTAGCGTTCGTTTCCACGATGATTAGGACGGCTACGTCTTCTGCTACCCTGAGTATTCTACTACAATGCTGTCGGAAGGTTTCAGTTGGTGATTTCCGCGACAGGTGTGATCCTTCCCTATGATCTATCGCTATTTATATAAAAATTTAACTGTTCGTCTGTCGCAAGTAAACTCGGGAACTACTCGACGGATTTTCATAATTTTTTTTTTTAATGATTCGCTTGGTCTGTAGAAGGTTCTTAGCATAGTTTGGTTTGGAAAAAATAAGCGGTACCACGCCCCCTCACAAAAGAGAAAAATAAAATTCACCACAGCTCATCACCTATTAAACGCAGATGAATAGGACTTGATACATATATAATTAATACGAGCTTAAGTAAGTTTTAATGTAAAAAGGGCTGTGCCACGCCTCCCATATGAGAAAATTAAACGCTATTCGTCTTTCACTCACAAACTCGCAAATTACTCGATGAATTTTCATAACTTTCTTTTTAAATATTTCTTAAGATCTATGCCACG
The DNA here is from genome assembly GCA_963662105.1 of Meiosimyza platycephala. Taxonomy (NCBI): domain Eukaryota; kingdom Metazoa; phylum Arthropoda; class Insecta; order Diptera; family Lauxaniidae; genus Meiosimyza; species Meiosimyza platycephala. The sequence continues at coordinate 98,102,544 of OY759208.1, read as the reverse complement.
CCTTCTCTTACAAATGTAAAAGATTATGGGCAAGAGAAAGATTCAGTGGGAAAATGGGGCACATCGCATGAATTCAACAACAATGAGACAACGGTAAAATTGCGATTGTGTACATGATCAAGCGATGTAAATGCTTTGTGTTGAATCGCTGCGCGAAGACGTTTTAATTCCCCGAATACCTATGATTCCTACCGATTATCCTTTTGACTTTAGACGCCTATAATTTCCTGTTCGTTTTGCTATTGCGATCACCACAAATAAGGTACAAGGTCAATCTTTGGAAACCTGCGGTATCAACTTAGAGTATCCAGTCTTTTCTCATGGACAGTTTTATGTTGCATGCTTACGAGTAGGCAAACCATCAGCATTATTTATTTACACAACAGATGGAAAAACAAAAAATTTTGTTTACCTAAAAGCATTACAATAAATTTAATTTAAAAAAATAATAAAACAAATTTTTAATATTTTAGAATTCAGATTTTAGGACCGCTAAGAATATTATTTTCGCGCGCTTAGCGAAGCAAGCGAGGATCCGCTAGTAGTGTATACATTTGTATATGTGACCTGGTCTATGAATTGGAAGCTGAGGTGTCAAAAAATCATTTTCCATAATTTTTTTTTACGTTTCGGAGAGAGTTTGATACTCTCCGTGAAAACCAGAAAGTCATAATATGTTGAAAAATTTACTAAAAATTAATGATTTCATTAAGAGAAAGAAGAGCACAAATACGTAAAAACTGATTTTTTGAAAATTTGGAATAAGATGAGATGAGATGAGAGAGAGATATAAACTTTATTTCAGATAAATCATTATCTTCATTGTTTTCATGGAAATATTGTCTGTAGACGGCACTAAACTCCTAATCAACACTCATTTTTCTGCAAAATGCTAACAGAAACGATTTTAACGTAATAACGAAAAAACGGTCATATATGTGGTTAGACACCAGACAAGTTGTAGTCGAAAAGTTGTTTTCGTACGTAAGCCCCCTTTTCATAGACCAGGTCACATATGTATATATATGTAAGTCAAATTGTGTGTTCGACTGTTTCATAAGAACCAATCCCGGAGGTAGCCAAATTCCCGTTGGGTTTTTACATATATACACACACAAGAATAAAATGTGAGCAGCAACAACTGTTGTTCATATTATTTCAATCGTTGCAAATTATTTTATTTGTTAAAATCAACTACATTTGTAAATGTAAGTGTAAATGTTAAAGCAAATGTGTGTGTGTGTAGAAATTTTTGTACTGTAACTTATGTGGCATATCATGTGTAACCATTTGTTGTTATTATTATAATTGTAGTTGTAACTGCTCTTGTTGTTTAATGTCTGTGGCATGTGCGCACATTTTACAAACGTTATATTTTTTGCGCTTTGTGTTGCACTCAATGTTGCAACAATTTAGCTGCTGCTGCAATGGAAATTTCATCAGAAGTTCATTTACAACAACACGACATTTTACTGCTGTTGCTGCAAGTGATTGAATGGCATTTGTGGATGGCAGGCTGGTAAATCTACTCGTTATGTTGTTACTTGTGTTGATAGCAACATATTAATAAATGTTAAAATATGTCCATGAGTTTTAGTGCACATGCATATATGTATATGTATGTACCGGGAATTAAAAACAACAAACTGTTGAAAATATTAATATATCTTTGATATTTCTACATTCACAATATTCACAGACGTATGTACAGCAGCATTTACATTAGAAAAATTATAACTTTAAGGAAAAAATTTCTCATAGTGGAGTTTTTGTATAAAATATACATTACTCACGTAAGCTGTTAGGCATTATTTTTGAAAATAAAGCCAATTTTCGCCTTCAAAATTTTTATTTTACAGAATTATGGCAACCGAACCAGGCGGACGCAAGCAAATGCAAACCGCATTTTAAGCCAACACCAGACAGTGCAGTGTCAACAACATACTCCCGCTTACACACTCACATGAGTATGTGAACTAAAAGATCTAAAAAAGCAAAATTTTTCGACTCCGTACCTTCCGCGCTAAACAAAAACGAAAGCAAAACATATGAGAACAAATAAAACTGCGAAAATTCCGAATTTTATAACGGTTTTTGTGTGGTCGCCTATGCTGTTTTGAATTTGTTTTTATTTTTTGTGTATTAATACAAGTTTGTTTGTGTGTATGGAAGTGAATGCTGCCTAAAAACCAACTAAACTACGCTGTACTCCGAAAATGCAAAAAAATTGTGAGCTAAACTTTTGGATTTTTGTTGTTCGTTTTGTATTTTTCATAAGCCTTTATTAATCACACATACACAGCATGTTGATAAAAAACCGACCCAGTAGGGAAGTATACCATAAAGGAAACAGGAAAACGAATCATTAAAATTGGTGCTGCACCGATACGAGAACGATACGACAGTTCAAAAATAAACGTATTGTCCTCGTAGTGGCGCCAAGCTTATCGCCTCGTATTCGTTCTGGTGCGAGAATATTTTGAGCTGTATCGTTATCGTATCGTTCTCGTTTCGTTATCGCCGATATTTCTCGGTTATTCTCGTATCAATAAATGTATGCATAAACATACATTTAATACTAGCTGGACCAGTAGATTCACCTGCGCATTGCCTTGTTCCATCCCAATTACATTTTACGCAGTCCTTACTGCAGACAATTGGGTCCATGCACTAAATTTCACAAATTTGTATAAGTACCAAGAATAGCAATTTAAAGGTTTGGCTGAGTGGGAGGAGCTAAAACCTATTATCCAACGCCGTAAAAGTAGCTCCATCGCTGTCAAGAGTGAACAACTTCAAAAATTAAACATTTTACATTAAGGTAACTCTAAAAATGATGTCGAAGGAGTATTTTTTACAGTTGCAGCTACCACGGTAGAATGTGATGTGAATTCGATTAAGTTTAAGTAGTCCACGCTTTTCATTTTTAGGGCAAAAACTTTATTTCGGGATTTCCGATTCCAGCTCATATATTGACACTATCATTAAATGGGCTGGAATCGGATTTTAGGGAAAACCGAAATAAAGTTTCTGCACCCAAAAATGAAAAGTGTGGACTACTTAAACTTAATCTGAGCTGAAGTAGTTCTACGTAGGCTCCAATTAACCAGTGATACCATAATATTTCAGCGGGATAAAGCTGCTGTTCATACAGCAAAAATGGTAAAAGAGCTTTTCCTACTACTTGAATCTTCTATGATTGCTAGCTCGTTTTCCAGATGTTAATATTATTGAAAACTGCTGCGGTTGTTTGGCTCGACAGGTGTATGCAGAAAACCGGCAGTATGAGTCCATCCACGAGCTCAGGAGCAGCATATTAGCCCACTGGGATGTTCTTCTTCGAAAAAACGTTAAAAAGCTATTTAAATCCTTACAAAAGCGAATGACTGAAGTGGTAAAGAATAAAGGAGGATCCACTAATTATTAAAATAATATTTTACTTTTATTTTTTTATAACACCTAGAACGAATTTTAGTTACAAAAATGTTGTGCTATCGTTTCGTCGCACCTTAAAATTGAGTTTTTAGTTTAATTCAAAAATGCATTAATTTTTTTGACAAATTATTTATAAGTTAAAATTAAATAGCTGATCTATACTAACATGTCCAAGGTCATCCAGGTCATCAAAAAAAAAGGGCCCAATTGTTTTGTGCCGTTTTCTAGCAAGTGCGGGACAGAAGCAGAGAATATTTTTAATGTTTTCCTCCTCCTCCACATCTCCTCAACTTCCACAGAAGTCAAAAAAACCTAACACCTAATCTCTCCGTATGTCTGCCGATGAGGCAGTGAGAGACACTATGTCTAGTGCGAAAAATCGATTCTGACGAACGCTTAGCATCCCATTTCGGCCAGATTTGCCTAATTATATTGCAAGTTGACTCTTGAGTCCAGCATTTTGTACCACGCAAAACTATAAGTGTGGGAGGGGTTTGACAATGGGGTGCAGCACCTCCCATACAACTTGGATTCGAAAAACAGGGAAGTGTGTCCTTGCGTCTCTCATTTCGACAGTCAAAGACTCACGGACGCAGTCCAATTGCAGTATTTGATGAAATTAAAAAAAATATCTGATAGTATAACATAGAATATAATTCAAATTGCAATCAAAGCGATAAGAAATCGCAGAAATAGCCTAAAAAGTCAAAATATTTTGAATGGCATACTTACCATGTACATCATGGAGTTGAAAATATCAATTTAAAACGAAAATTTCAACAAAATTCAAGTATCGATACAATTGGAACATTGAGAAGTCAAACAATTCGGAAAGTATCAAAAAACTAACTAATCGACTTAAAAGAAAACATATCGAAAAACTTAGTTGAAATCGGAATATTATAGAAAAATATAGAAAAAGTATAACAGTAGCAAAAAAAGTCGAAAAAATTGCAATGCAAAAATGTTGAAAAAAATCGAAAAAATAAAAGTGAAAAGTATCGAAAAATTTTAAGAGTCAAATATTGTAACATACAAATAACAATATCTGAGTTGAAAGTCTAATAATTTTTATAAAATACCATGACTTCCTCCAATTTTACCTCAGCAATCATCGAAGCATATTGAGCATTTTGAATCGCATTCCTACTGGGACTTCTTGTCACATAGATAAACTCGTGGATATAGTGGTTTACTATTTCCTATAAAACTAACATGGTCGGCTGGTGCAAAATCCTTTATAACAACTTTTCACAGCTTTTTGAAGCCAGGGTTAGCTCCTAGGATTATGCGCAGGATGAACGCTGTAAGTGTGATGATTTTTTTTTTTTTTTGTATTAGATTTGGTTTCACTCCACCTATAACACGAATTTGATAGTTTTTAATTTTTTTGTTAATATTTAACTAAATATTCAAAGAAATAACAAAACCATATGTTTTTAGCTGTAATTGATTTTGTCAATGGTTTTAAATCTGCAGTTTGCTCATGTTACATATTTTTTGCTATTAATAATATTATCACATTTAACGAATATTTAGATGAAATTTGGTACATGCGTTTCTGGACGGGCTTCTTGAAATTAAAAAAAAACTGAAATAAGTCAATAGGTATGTTTGGTAGTTGACAAGTCGAAGCTTTTCTTATGACTCTTTTTAAATTGGTCAAAGTTCACTTTAGCTCTGGAATGTGCAATCTAATAAAGTTTAGGGGAAGCGCGTGTACCTTGGATCGATTTTGAGTAAATCGTTTGCTGACTCCAAACTACGGCTGCTTTTTTATATCTGACGCTGAAACTGATATTTTAGCTATAATGGCATGAATACAAAAAGCCGCAGTCTTTTTTCCAAACCCACGTAAAAGACGTTTTTCTTTAGAATGCCAAAGTGGTCCAAGATACAATCAGACATTGTACCTTGGACCACGAGACTAAATTTATCAAAATTTTTCTTTCCTCTGTACTAAATAGTTTTTTATCATCAATTTTGGACTGATATATCAATATAGTGCTTCCAGGTAATCAAAGTTTAGCTAAAGGCGAATTAAATTTGCTTTTCCGATCTTCCCCTTTTTAACAGCAGATCTACCCTTTATACCATTTTAAATAGAATGCTTTACCTTTACCGTAATTTTTGCTCCGAGGAATATTTCTGAACTACATTCATAATACATTTCACGACACAGAAAAACTATATAATTAGGATAGGTTCAAGGTACATTCCATGCATTGGTCCAAGGTACACGCCAAGCACAAAATTTGGAAAATATTCAAAAAAAATGTTACCATAGTAAATAATAAGATTTTAAGATAATTAACTTGAAGAGAAACGTTGGGTACCGTTATTTCGTCATGGATCCCCAACACAACTAAATAACACAGCTCGTAAGTCGACCTTGAAAATTTGCACAAAATTTACAAATTACGTGAAAATTTTGTCTTCCTCAGTTGACGAAAGAACGTAAATCAAAATAGCTTTTATGCAGCGTTCTGTACTCGGTTACATAAATAGAGAAAATTGTAATTTTACAATTTTTAGCTACATGCTGGCAAACATGAAATATCGCTGTTGGTCCAAGGTACAATCGGTCCAAGGTACATGCTTTTCCCCTACTCATCTGTGAAGAAAAATTTTGTGATAGAAACAAATAAGTTTCTCCCTGGCCTTATTCTTAAGTGATGTTGCTCGTTCTTCCAAAAAAAAAAAAAATCTCCAGACTACTCTGGTTTAGGTTGTTTGGTCAGAGTTGTTACTATGTATGTATGTATTTATAAATAGGACAGGATTCAGGGAACACTCTCGATAAATTTAAAATTTTTACAGCCACATCACGCATAGACTTGATTGGTGTGGTCATTGTGAGAACTTATATTCCACTAAGTGCTACTTAAATAAGACAATCCTTTGAGTTGATGTGAATTGCATCATTCATGGTTAATCTATTACAAAGACAAACTGATTTTTAATCATAGCAGCAACTTTTACTTTTCATGTGTTTAGATCCTTAGAATGAGACACATAGATTTTACGACACTACAATTGTAGCGAAATGCTTGAAAATACATGCTATTTTTTGCGGTATTCATCCAAAATAATTTACTGAGTACGGACTTGCGTCAAGGTGATTCATTGTCTTGTAATTTCTTTGTCTTCATGCTGGCACATGTAGTGTGCTGGGCAAAAAAATAAAAAACGAAAGGCATTTTTTTTCTCCCAGCAATTTTTCTGCTAAGATTAAGCAAACAAGTAGAATTGCCGAAATAACATTTGCCGCACCATCTGTGAGAAAATCTCTCTATTGAATCAGGCATAATTTTTACAAACAGCATTTTGTGGGACAGCTGAAACGTGTTAATTCTAAGTAATCGTTGAAGATTCAGATTTTCAAAAGTTCTTATATATATATATATATAACTTTGGTCAACACTAGTTTTGGTGCCGAGAAGCTGGACCTTTTTTTTAACTAAGGACCTTATACTGATTACATTATTAGCAAAAATTTTGATATCCTACGTGTAGTTTTTTAGATTTTGCCTTGTAAAAAAAAGTCCAAGTTTACATAAAAAACAACATTTTTTACATTATTATTTAAATTAAAACTTTCTTTTTCGCGACTATCACGTTACATCCCCCAGCAATAGTCAGCCATCATATGCCGATCCCATCGGCCTTGGTATCTTTTTTCCATAGTACTTAGGTCCTGCTGAAACCGCTCACCTTGTTCTTTGCTATAAGATCCAAGATTGTCTGGAAATTGGTCAAGATGACTGTGATGGTAATGCACTTTGATGGACATATTACATCCTATGTTTTTAAAATTTTCTAGCATGTCATTTAAAATTTCAGAGTAGTAACTTGACTTGTGATTTCTTAGAAAGTTTTCAGTAACTTGCTCTTGCTCTCTTGCTCGATAGAACGTCACTTTTGTACCTGACTCCATTTCTTTAGGTAGTTCAAGATCCCTTATTAAGTCATTTAATTCTTCTTGGGTAAAAAGTTTTGGCTCCGTAGATGGTATTCCTTCAAAATCGCTGTGGCTACTCACTTCATTAATAATTTCTTCAAATCATGATTCATGAATAGTACAAAATGCTGGAACAGGTACTTCCTCTGAATGTGGTAAGGTTCTTCTAGCAGAATCTAAGTCTGGATAGTCATTTTTATAACGTTAACACCAGGCAAATTAATACAGCAGAAGTAATAGTCATCGAAGTGATCTTTCTGTTCTTTCCATTGCATTGGCACTCCGAACCTTATATGGCTCTTTTGACCACTGATACACTGTTTAAGTGTTCATAGCACATTTTACAAACAATTTGGGGTATCTACGGCTTGTATTCATCCACAATTTTCGACTAAAGTAAGCAAAATAAGCACTTTTTATAAAATCTGTTATAGGTTTTCTGAAATTTTTCATTGTGTATTTACCATAAATGCAACAAAACACATTTGGATCATTGAGACAACTGCTTCGCGATGAAGACATGATATAAAAATCAATTTATTTATAGAAATCTATCCATAAAATAGCAAATCATGCATTCAGAAGTACTGATTACAGCGAATATTCAAAACTGACGGTTAATCAAAAATGACACGTAGGAAAAAAAAATTAAAAATATTTTTAATGTTACCAGGGTACTCCTAATACAAAACCACTAACGATATCTTGGCACCAAAAATTTTTCTTTGATTTGTTGACCTGTGTAATCAATGTTTCAATTAATTTCTTTTTAATACAGTTAACAAAAAGTTCATGAAGTTTTTTTTTTTTGTAAATTTTAGGTCGTCAAAAACCACAAAAATTAACCTCTCGATATATATGTAGATTTGGATTTCATTGTATAGTTTGCATGCATGAGATTATAATTTGAAAAATTCGGCAGTTACCATTAAAGAACACATTTTAAGTAAAATACAGAGTAACAATATACCAAACCTATATATTATAGTTTAATATATCTTTGATTAGCTTTTAAACATTTTATTTTATTTAGTTCGTTGAGTTAATAAAAAAATTAAAGAGTTAACAACTTTACCGTGAAAAATAGTCATTATTCCACCTAAGCAGCATTTCGCTAGTAGTTACAACAACTTTAACAAATTGCACCTATCAAGTCATAGCGCTTGAAAAACAAATCAAAAAAAAAAAAGGAGCAACTCCCATAAGAAAAATCATTTTTGGCTTTTGGCCAAATACCCAAACCAATACTTTGTTTTGTTTGCTGCAACTGCTACTACTTGATATAAGTAACGCTTTTGGAAACCACAAGTAGGATAAGCGTCTCTAATGTTCTTACAAGTGCAACCAGCTGCAGCGCTACTAGATGGAAGAAATTGCCTCAAAACAAATTAAGACGACAGCGATGACTACGGCGACGACGATGATGATGATGATGATGAGGACTCATAGGCCGTTGACAACAAAGAAAAAACGACTTAAATTTTACTGCCTCTAGATCTGAAAACCATAGAGCAACTAAGGATGTTGAAAAGTATTGGCTGTAAGTTATCACTATACCAACGATTTCAAAGTGATAACAAAACAAAAAAAAAAATTCTTACGGAAATTGAGCCTTAAAACCAATGAAAATTTTTGTAAAAATAAAAGGAACTAAACTGTTCTTAAAATTAGAGGAAAATGGTAATAAAATTTAAAAGAAATCTATCAAAGGTTTTTTGGTTTGAACAAATTTGATAATCATATCAGATTTGTTCAACCATATCATAATCAATAATGAATATACATACATATGTATGTCCGAAGGTAGTCTCATACTCAAACAGTATTTGTCTATGCATTTGAATTTTTATTTCAACAATTTTTACTATATTCCTCAGGGTTTTAATTTTAACAAATTTGGTTCATCGATCGTAGTTATACCATCCCTAGCGCAAGTAGCAAAATAAGAATTATCATTTTTTTTCCACATTACATATGAAATTACCACTTTGCAGTAACAAAAAAAGCGCGGATAAAATTAAGCCAAGCCTTTAATACCCACAAGAAAAAAAAACAGAACATTCTTTGAAGTCCTTGTGGGCTCTTCAGTTTTAATTTTCTCACTGCTTGGCCACATATTAGTGAAATTGTGCAGCGCTAAAAAAAGGAATCGGTACGTGAACCAGAGACCAAGTAACACCACACAAATTTTCCATATTGCAATGTTTATATCCTTGCGGCAAACAGCAGGCAGGCAAGCAAACTGCATATGCCTGGGATTAATTCAGAGAGTTTGTGTTTTTTGCTGTTGCAAGATTACTATTTTAGCCCCCCTTTTTTATGGGGTAAAAAAGTTGTACGCTAAATTAGGGGTTGTGTTCTTTTGAGCAAAGTTTTGACGTCGTTGCACTTTGAATTATTTATCGCTTGTGGACACCATTGCTATTACAATCATTGAAGAACAGTGATGTGTTCCCAAAAACAGCCTGACAAAATTATATATCAGTGGTTATCCGTATTAACTATTTATCATGTTTTCGAGATATTTTGCTGCGAAATATTTTTTCGTTTCTGAATTTGCCGAAAGATTTGTTGTTTACTGAAAAAAAAACAACAAAAATAGCCAAAAAATCAACTGGTTAGCCCGAGAATTGTGAATTTATCTGAATTAGCGAATACCCATAATATATAATCACAATAATCGCTAGTTATTGTTGATTAACGTTTAAAGTAGTAGTGATTATTAAAATTTAAGTTAGAACTGTAATTGGCTATGCCTGCCGCTTTTTTACTACAATGCTGAATGGAAATGGACTTAATTAGTCAGTTCACGAACTTGGCTAACATGCTCAGGTGGCAACTTCCTTTTGAAAATCGTCTTAGCTTGTTTGGTTATATCATAACAACCACGCAAAGGTTCCAAGTTTTGAAAATCTAATGTGATGGGATAAACAATTTCGAATAAAAGAGGTACTTATTCCTTTACACAATATATGACCTTTACTGCTTAGTCCGGACAGCCACTTTTTAATGATTTTTCTTATGAAATCTCTTCAGAGAGCGAAACCCTCTACAAATTATTCGAAGATTTTGCATGTTATCAATTTTTTTTTATAATACTTATATTATAAAACATTATTTTTTTTTGTTCTCATTCTTATCGATTTTACGCTGCTAGAGTTTTATTACCATCGAAATATATAAGCGATACTAACCCAAAAATGACTGACATACAGGAAGAAATGATCAAAAGCCCTTGTGTTTTTTTTCCCATAAGCTTTTGAATAAAATATTTATAAGCTGAATAAAATTTTTATTTCATCATTCTCGGTAACCTGATCAATTTCTTGCTATTCTTTATCCTCATTGTCCACTCCAACATTTGCCTCAATGTTCAACTATTTTTTGCCAACCATCCTCCTCCTTGACGTTCACACTTGCAAAAAACGCATCCAACATGTCCATAACGAGCTACTGCTGCTATACCGGCAGAAGAGTCAAACGTTGACGCCTATACTGTATATAACCATATCGATGTCGTCCTATAATTCATCGCTTCGAATGGATAAAACCAAAACAAACCAGCAAAAAGTACAAAAGAAAAGCGCATCGAAAAAAGTCGTCTAATGCGAATGAATGAGTTTTTAGGATAAACTAGTTTTTCCTAGGCCAAACTAGCTCATCCTAAGAGCATTAAGATTAAACAGTTTAGCCGCGCACTTCGGCCACGGTTCACTGTAGTATATCCAACGCCGTGTTGGACTTAGTATAGTGAACCATGGCCGAAGGCCGTTTCGAAACTGGCATTAGACATGTTGGGGGATGTAAGTCCTGAATAGCTTGAAACTTCCAGTTGAGAGTGCCGATGTTGAGTCACTATCATTAATAGAACTTATGTTTGATAACTCCAGCACGTTCCCACATTTCTTCAGATAATAGTTTTAAAATGTCAAAACATTATATGGAGCAAACCAAGAGGAAAGCAAGCGTCAGTTTAGAAATTCTATGATTTTGTTCAACAATTTAAACTTTCAATGCACTGTACATCAATGGCGACCACCGCCGCTATTAAAATGCCCAAATATTTTGTGATATGTTTTTCTAAGTGTCTCGTTGTGGCGCACAGCAACGTCTCTGATGTATGTTCAGTGTGCAGTTTAGCTTATCCTTGAATATGTAGGTATATGGTGTATCTTTAGCCATCATATCCAGCGCTTCATACCAACAGCACAACAGTCATTTTGTATGCAAAAGTTTGCTTTGCTTGCAACCTAGCGAAATTGAGACGTTTTCCTTTTCTGAATGTTGCTCAAACTTTTTATGCCCTTGTATTGCTAGGCTTCAGGTTTTAAAGGATTTCAATTTTTTATTTTCGTGCTGTGGCAGCGAGAAAGGATGTGGCCAGCAGCTTCTTAATAATGGCTTCATTTGCACTGTGCAATGAATTCAGCAGTGTGGTTGTCCAGCCAACACCGACGACGATGACTGCCACTACGGCTGACAAGGATAATGGTTTAATAATGTTGTTGTAGTTTAAATATTAAACATGTCTTAATGGAGCCTAATGCGATTTTGGCACAAGTTTGTTTTCGGTGGGTAGGCAATTTATTTTATGAGCATTTAATATTTTTATCTTTTTTTTTCAGTTTTGACATGTGATATTTTGTTATGAAAAATAGAGAAATTTAGAATACAAAAATTTATTTGTTAAAGAGCTCAATTAAATGAAGAAAAAGATAAAGTACTCTAGGTAAAAGTATGATTTTGTTTTTAACAAACGTCTGCTTACTGAATTTCTGTTTGAACTTGCATTTAATAACAACGTTGACACATGCAAAACAGAATAGCCGATAAAAAACCCCAGCATCGCTAACCGAATGCACAAAAATTAGAAGTTTTTTGCATGAAATACGAATAGCTGCAGCATCATAATCAGCTCGTGTGCAAACAGCATCGATAGAAGGCAAATTTAACAAGTGTCAAGTGGAAAAACATTAGTGAAATTATTGATAACTACATAAGAAAGGCAATTGTCAAAGATGTGATTCGTAATAGAGGTCTGCACGAGCGCGCTTGCTGAGTCAGCAAAGTATTGTACTCAATGTCGAGTACAATGGTTCTATAGACACACTGCGAGTCACCAATAGACGGGCACAAAACAGAATGATCACATGACATGACTTGACTTCGTTTGTGCTCTGAGTCGTATTTCGTCGTCAACGTTGTTCAAGCCGAAGAAAACATTTACAATACCGAACGTGAAAAAAATGCAATGAATGCAGCGAGTCAACTGTAATATCAATGCGACGCCAAAAGAGCGACGGTAAAAAATGTTCCACTAAACGTGAAGTTGCTTCAAAAACTATGTAAACTGAGAACAATTCCGAGCTTCTGAAATGATTAGTATGGAGCAAAGTTTGCGCAAACTTTCGAAGTTAATTTGATGACAAAGTAGCCTCGAAAAGTGAATCAGTGTTGCTTTGAACTTTACACGCTTTTCGAATTTTAGGACTTAGAGGAATAACCTAATACCTTATGATTAGTTTTGTGTTCATCTCTTAGAGGCTCGCGTCATTCAAAGTGTTGTTGTTGTTCGACTTTGTTTCCTACAAAAAACTTACCATATTTTCAATTTATTCTAATATTGTAGGAAACATACAGTTGTCGAAAGAAGGCCAAGAATTGATTTTGTAAGACATGCTAACCCTGACGACAAATATGCTTAGAATTGTTTCGATGACTCAACTTTTCGTCAGCATATGTATGTTTTCTGTATCAGTTGGACCTAATCTATATCGCGTAAAAATTGAGGAAATAGTGAATAGTTCCTGGTATTTATTTTAAGAGGATATAAATTTAAGACAAAAAGAAGCGTATCTGCAACGTGTTGCTTATAATTGTTTTTACTAGCTCTTTTCAATGTTGAACCCAAAACAATATCAACAACAAATTTAATTTAACTTCAATCACCAATATCGATGGAAAAGTATTGAGCATCACCTGCTAATCCTTGTGGGGCGACCGGGCATTAAAACAAAACAAAAACAAATATGCAACAAAGTAAAACAGAATGAGCGGGAAATATTGTAGCAACAAAAAAAAAATCTGAATAGCTCTTAAGGTGCTGCAAGCCGGTGCGTAAACTAGGCTCCATATTATTAGCTACCGAAATAAAATCTTACTGTCGAATTGCTTGTTCAGAAAAAATATTCAAAAATCTCACTACCTTAATAACCTTAGCAATATTGCCAAAAACAGAAAAAAAATTTGACGCAATGTAAAAAATATCTATACATATCGCTCATTTACTTCAAGAATGGCATAACTCAAAAAACACAAAGTGGGAGAAAAACGCATTTAAAGTTTTCAATAAGTTACTTTTTATATGAGAATTCAAAAAAGTATGTTTACATAAACTCTTCTCACAAGACGAGTTTATAAGATACCTCTCTGAGTTTTTGACACAAAATAAAACATGAAATGGTGGATATTTCTGCATCATTAACTCAAAAATCACGTTTTTTGAGTTATACCACTCTTGAAGTAAATGAGCGATATGTATATTTAAATAAATAAATCTTTGATTGCTCCTGCAGAAAATATTTTGAAAAATTAAATGCTTAAAATAAGTCGTATATTGTTAGATTATTCTTGGAAATGCAAATATTCATTACGTGCAATGCCTACTTAACACAGGAGCTGGATTATTATAATTTCCCAGCAAACATCTGAAAGACTGTCATACTCTCAGGTGATGAGTTTATAAACCTACTAGTAGAGCTAATGTGATATTAATTTTTTTATTGCATGTCCTAAGGTTTTTTTTTAAAATTTCATATCACTGTGAGAAGCGTAAAACCTCGTACACATCGCTAATCGAAGTGGCTAAAACTGTTTTATATCAAAAACCTTTCAAATTTTTTCAAATAACGTTGATTCTCATTGTCATTGAATAGAATATTTTTTGTTAATGAAACTATTACTATATATGTATGGTGTGAGCAGCTTAGATCCGATATCCATTTAAATCAATCGGAGAAAGTGAAGTCTGCTAACAAGCATTGGAGTGAAATGAACACCAACATAGAATAGCAGAAAACGCGGCTGCCCCAAATCATGATGGAAACGATAGCTGAAACAGGAAACACCTAAAATGAGAAAATGTTCGAGAGAATTGAAGGCACTAGCTATTACTGAACACGATCGTTGGAAGAGTTTTGTGAAGGCCCTATGCTCCGTGAGAATATAAAGGGCACAAGGAGAGGGAGAGAGAGCTTGATTTGGGCAAATCTCTTTTTTTAGCAATTATTGTGATCTTCTTGATATTTTATTTGATCTTACAATAGCGGGGTGCTGTAGAAGGGTTTGAGGCTCCTTCATGGCGGATGATCAATTTGAAAATTATACCTCGCAAGGCAGAGTCTGCGCCAACAAGCTTATTTTTGAGTTTCTACCCAATACAGACATTAATTTTATCAGAAGTACTTTCTCAAAACAACAAACAAAATTTTCATTTTGGTTCCACAAAGCCAAAGCCATATCGAAATTTTAAAGGATTCAGCCTTCCACATGCTTAGCTTTTTCCTTAAAATTTTGATTAAAATATTTAAATATAATTTTGAGAAATAGGGAAAATGTAGGCGAAATTGCCCAGTAGGTAATCGTTAATAACATTTTATTTCTTTCGAGCAACTTCCATTGAATCGTCCCCATTAAATATTTGATTAAATTATTTCCATTGTTTGCAAGAAATAAAAGTACGAGACAAATAGATATTGAAAATGCTGTTAAGTGTGATGAACATTTATTGGGGCGAGAAAAATATTACAAGTACTCTATGTACTATACATATGTATGCTCAGTGCTTTTTTGTTATTTTCTTTTGTTTTGCTGATTCTGTGGCTTTACATTGTTATTATTATTGTTTTTGAAAATCAATACGATGTTGCCTTTGCATGTGCATTTAATAATAATGGAATTTTAAATCAATTTCATTTCATTTCATTTACACATATTGTTTTATGTTATTATACTTGTAATATTTTCATATTACTTTTATGTACATACATATGTAGGTATGTGTGTGTTACTGAGTTGGCTTACATGTCTTTCTTTCGTTCATTCCATTCAATTTACTATAATATCTTAATTACTTATTCTCTACTTTGATATAAATTTCGTGTTAACAAGTGCAAAATAAATACTCTACGATTATATTTTCTTTCACAAGTATGTAATATTATGTGCTTGTACAGCTCACATTCAACGATGATATCTTTAAAATTTATTAAATATATTTAGTCAATTTTATGTATAAAAACTATGAAAAAAATTTATATACAGAAATTTCCCTGGGCGCGCAGCAAAAATGTGTGTACAGAGATCAACCCGTTAAATCAGTAAATTAATAATGTTATTTGGAAATAATACCGATGCCATATATCTAGATACACAAAATAATTCAACTAAAAGTGGTACCAATTTTATTTGTTTTTTGTCGACTGACTTTATTAAATAATTGAACATAATTTGATCGAATTGTACAGCCATTAGCAGAAAGCGATATTCATGTGAACTGTAAATTTATTATAATGTGGGATTCTTTTGTATAATTTTGTGCGGATAAAGTAGCATTTGGTTAGGAGTATAACGATGGACATATCTCGATGACATCAGTAAGATATTGTGGTTACAATATTTACCTGGAGTAAGATTTCTACTTACATACTAGGTTGAATTAGCACGTTTTGCCTGAAAGATTTTAGTTTATTTTGTTTGATTATTTTTTGTTTTCATTTAAAAAGAGTCATTGTACCCCCCAGTCGACTGTTTTCTAGTGATAGCAATGGGTTTCGATCCCGACTTGCTACACGATATCAGAAGCTTTTAGTCATTTTCGACAATGATGTGTTTTTGTAGGCATCCTGTTAAACTTTTATTTGGATTACCGTATGTGTGCGTGTTTGTTTGTTTACTATATTGTATGTGTTCAACCCTTCAAATTGTATGATTGGTACATTTGCAGACGATACGGTGGTCCTTGCTACTGGAAAAAATGCTTAGGACTCGATACAAAAACTTCAATCTGCTGTTCGTAAATTAGCCCTTTGGACCCTGAAATGGCGCATAAAACTAAACTGTTCAAAATCAGTTCATTTAGACTTTACAAACAAAACTATTCTATACTTTTCAATTGAAATTTTGAATAATCAAATTCCATATTCCAATACTGCAAAGTACTTAGGTATGACCCTAGATACCAAGTTACGTTGGAAAGTGCACATTAAAAAGGAAAAGAAGAACTTGATATTAAATATCGAAATAAAAACTGGCTCCTCAGAAAAAACTCAGCGCTCTCCATTCTTAACAAATATTTATTATTTAACCAAGTTCTCAAACCGGTTTGGACTTATGGCATACATATATGGGGGTGTGCTGCATCAACTCATATAGAAAAACGTTTGATCGGCGATAATGCATTTACTTTGCCTCAGCTAAGATGAAAACGAGCCTCGTCACTCAGCGGGCTATTCGGGTCACTATTTGATTTTGAGTTAGAGTTTGAATATGTTATATATGCAACTTTTCATATTAATCAGAAAAGTATTTGTTTTGTAAATGACATCAAGTTATTTATCTACCAAATAATGTCAAAACAAACGTAGTTTTTACATGTTTTTGTATTTTATTTTAATTCAGAGTTAAGACAATAAAAAAAACCTCTCGTAAACGCAACAATAGGAGGATCGCTTAAGAAAAATTTTAAGTTTCGAGTAAAGAAAATTTAATTTAACAAAACTTCTATGCTGTAAGTTATTGCAAAAATCTGCTGCTTACAAAGTATACTATTCGTCGAGACTTATTTCTACAAATTCAAAATTCAAAGAGTCGAGTGTAAGAATTTTAACCGGTTCTTCTAGTCACTCTCTATAAACAGCATCAGCAATAGTAATAGCGTTGCAGTTGTAAATAGTTGGCAACAGAGAAGTAAATACCATCTCATACATATTCAAATGAAAATAAATAAAATCATTATTCACTACTGAGCGAAAAAAAAATTGGAATTTCATTACCAGATCATTGGTTCTGTAATCAGTATGTCAATAACTGTAGTAAAATCTCTACCAATATATATATCGGTCATTCTTATAATAACTGCACCAATGATGGCATTTTCGGTACATTTGTACTTTTTTCGGTACATTTGCGTCTCAAAAAATCGTCTTCAGTACATTCGACAAGTTTTCAGTACATTTGGTGAAATTTTCAGTACATTTGGTGAAATTTTCAGTACATTTTCGGTACATTTGGACAATTTATAAAAATTACCTCTTTTTTTTTTAGTAAATTTTCATCAGAATCGGGCTAGTATGCTTATTAGTTCTCGAACTGTTTTGAGTATTGCACGTTATCTGTCGTTGCATAATGTTTGCTTGCCAGTAAGGCAAAAACTCATGTCGAAATGTCGTAAATAATGCAACCGTTTAGGAAAGTTTTGAGAAAGACTCAAATTTAACGATTTCAAGGCATTCTCAACAGTTAGGACTATCTGCCTTACAAAAATGTTATAACCCAAAACTGGAAACGTTGAGTTTATCGGAAACGCCGAAAATTTGCTGATTTTTCCCTGGACCAACTTGAAAATTACGATTTTGCCAAGAAAGAATCTTGACTTATAGTCAATTTTTGACATGAAAAGTTTGGAGGGTCAATAGTGTCCAAGATATGTTATTTAATACATTTGGACTTTTCATTAAACCAGTAACAATTGATGCATTAAAATTTAATATTGAACGACAATTCGTGAAATAAAGCCTGATTTACTGATTAAAAAGTATGGACATTTGATTCATCGTATTACTCCCCAGAACCCCTTAAAAAAGTTTGCTGTTATTTAGGTGCAAACGTAAGGACATATTTTGTGTATTTTTTGGAACACTTTTTTTATTATGTATTATACGGGTTAAATATTTATTTTCATAATTTTCTTAAGACATTTTTGAGCTTTAAATTTGCCATACATTGAATGTAACAAAATTTTCCAATTGCCAAACTTACTGCAGACGAACCCTTTAAAGGTGCATTCGCACACTCAAATTAAAAGTGAAAATGCAACATTAACGTGAAGACCAACACACACACAAAAATGTCCTGCCACACTTTTGTTTTTCTTGTCTGCTAGCAGCGAAGCTACGTTTAGACAAAACGCGTACTCGTCATTTAACACACAGAGAGCGAAAAGCTGAAAAATGGAGGAAACGACGAGGTAAGGCGCACATTTTGCAAGCAGACGTTAAAAAGGATCACGTTGTCTATAAAAGTAAACAGCAGCGGCAGGCAGCAAAAATAACGGCAATAACAACAAATACTAAAAATGGCGTTCATAATGGCGGCAGCGTAAACATTTTCGCTTTCGCTAAGTTCACTGTTGTTGTTGCCAATGATTTTTTTTTACTTCCTATGCAACACAAAGCGGAAATCATCGTGGCTGTCAACATTTAGTGAGCACGGCTATGGTATGACATCATATAGACAAAGGTGACTGTTAGGAAGTTAGTCAAAGAGAGAGAGAGAGAGAGTGTGAGAGACTCAGAGGACTACTGAAGAATACTTGGCTTATTACCTTATTTGGTGCTTAATTCAAATGTTTCACTTTTGTTTTCATTTGTGTCATTTGAATTTCACTTTCTAGAAGGATAGGAAAGGATTTGCAGCGCGAATTCAACTAAAATAAATAATGAAAAAATGTATGAAAGGTATTTAATTCATTTTACTAATGGTAACTTATACACGTCAATTACAGTTCACTCATAACTATATCTGAATTTGCTATAGTTTTTGAAAGGCAAATATGAGGACCTTTTTTTTAAATGAATGAAATTAAATGGATGTAGTAAATTTGAGTGTGTAGATGGAAATTTTCACAGTATTAATAAGACATATGTCATTTTGCTAGAGTTTTTGAATGTGAAAAGCGAGGACCTTTTTTTTTTTGCTTGTCAAAAATATATATTCGGTACTTAGGAGGCGGCATTCGTGGTGCTCGCTACGCCCCTGTTTAGGTGCCTTGGACGCATTATCGCAAAATGTGTAGGGTGGGAGTAACTGAAGCAATAAAAAAAGGATTCAACGATGGTACTTCTCAAGGCTTCAATGCCTTCGTACAAAAAAATATGTCTGTTCCTAAAATGTAAAATCCCTCATAACCACGACTGTATGCCAGAATAATTTGTATGAATTTCACCTTGACCAATGGATTATAATTAAGACCATTCTCAGTACATAATATATAAAGACAGGATTATGAATGTAGAAATAAGCTGTAAGAGGGAAGCATACAACTCAATATCATGCAGAAACATATGTTTTCTTCGTAACCTTAAAAAGACTTACGTAACAGACATTTCCAGTCTTGTTTATAAAAATTTATTCTGACGTCAGAAGTAGACAACAATAATAAAAATAAACAAAATAGTTTTGGAAAAGTTACCGAACAGGTTGGCAAATGGTCCTGCATGCTTGAAAACCGAAGTCTTTACTGAAGTTGACTGCTGTCATCAATGTTGCTTTTGATAGTACAAAGCTATATCCTAATTAAAACATATTAAACGTGATATATTCTAGGCCTGCCGCGATCATCTATATGATCTCGTTTATTAAGATGCCGTCTGCCACCTCGCTACATTAATAAAACAAACCGTATGTCAAACCAAAATGAAATGATAAATTCACTTATTTAAGCGGCGACATAACTCCTGGGAGCGGAACCAATGAAAATATTCAAAGAAATCGGATCCACCGTGAAATATTTAAGCATAACTACAATAAATAAAAATAAATTTCGGAGAAGACAGAGATTTAAATTTTCGGCATAGTCAAGTGCAATGAAAATGGATTGGACACACTTTAGGCAACGCGCCTGTACTTAATTTTCTTGAAATTAATTGCAGGAGCGGTGAGTCGGTCAAATTTCGTTGAAAATTAAATGGATTCGCTAATGACTTGAAAGGCTTTGTGGAGAACCTTTGCTCTGACAGGATATAAAGTACTTAAAAGTAAGTCCACATCAGAGTAAATTCAGATTATAGATGATTTATTGAAAAACTGTTATCGTTAACGAAATCTCATTTTAATTTTCACACATATACAGGAAATCTCTACCAAAGTGAAACGCACACTATGTCAGAATTAACAGCTGTTGTGAAGTATGCAACAATTTTTAGCAATGATAGCTGGTCACGTGTTCATATTCAGAACAATACTTGCCAATTGCCGTTTAGATAAAATGAAGGAGACTTACAGATTGTGCTACACTAAAAGAAGAATACAAAGAAGCTTGCACACGAAGGCATGGTTTGGTCTCAATTAAGACAGATTGGCTTCATGGGCTAAAGCAGTGGATAAGTTGTAATTTTTTACACTGAAGTCAAAGTCTATTTAGTTTGGTTTTTTCGTCGCTTAGTCATGCAGTTTGTGGACATGCTAAAGTTTGTTTCTATGGCATAATGCATATGCATATGTATTATTATTATTATTATTATAAAATGAAAATTAAATAAATTGTAATATGATACTCTCATTCACATAATGCCTTCAATTATTAACACTTCAACTACGTGTGTAATTGAAAAATAATAATATTATAAAAGTTAAAATAAACCAACCAATAAATACGAAGAACCGCATATATTGTTGCCAACTAACCGAAATAAAACATAAACATGCCACAAACACTTTGGGTTAATTAATTGCAAAAGGGGGGCACCCAAATTAAATCATGAAATTCACGCAAAATTAACTCGACACGAAATGAAAATGCCAACGTAATTGACATAAGGAACTGTCAGAGTTGAACACAACGAAAATAAACGTTAACGTCAACAAATTCGCGCGCACACAAACAGACAAAACAATTAAATTGTAATTCTTTAATAAAAATAGTGTTGGCAACAACAACAATAGCAACAACAGGAGTAACAAAGAAATTACAAATTTACTCCCTAAAAACAACAAAATAATTTGCGAACAAATAATAAAAACAAAGAAATTGAACAACAAAAAAAAAGAAAAAAACCAAACTTTCTAATAAAAAATAATCGTATAATAAATTACGTGGCCAAATTATGATGCTTCATGCGGCGGTCGTATCTTTTTTACTTTCTAAGGACCCAACCTCAAATGGAACAACAACAACAACCGACTATAGAACATTTCTGCACGCGATTAAATGCTTAAATAAGCAATTTTCTTACCAATTTTACCCGTGCGCATACACTTCACACACTAACAGTGGGAGGGGGGGGGGAGGGGTTGTTGCTAGAAAAATAAAAGGTTCTTAAACCAACCAAAATACAAGGTATATGAAATATAGACTCCCAGCATATTTTCGGAAATTGTTGACTGGTTTTATTTCTGGCTTTACCGAAAAAGAAAAATACTTCATTTTTTTATTTGCGCCAGTGTTATTATAATATGATAAAAGGGTTGCCAACCTGTTTATGGCACATTTTCGTTGCTTTCATTCTAAAAATTTGTATTTGCGTGTCGTATTTGAGCATGTAATCAGCCTAAAATACACTTATTAAGTCTTCTCATTGTTGCCGTGTTATTTGCACTTGGTATTTTTCACCTTTTAAGGATTTGGTGTTTTTTTTTTTTTTTTGAATGGAAAGTTTACTTAACGCGCGCCACCTGCCAGTTTAAGTCTCGTTAGAAAAATCGCACTTCTTTTTATTTATATTTTTTGTTTACTGTTTTTTAGTGTTGTGGGAATATTGCAAGTTGTGTGTATTCGGACTTTAATTTTCGCTCATTTGTAGTTATTTACAAAAATTTACGAATGAAAAACATCGTGCTTTTCACTGAAAGAGAATTAGATGAAAAATCGAATCACTTCATTATTCTGGATCTCCTAACTCTACGATTATTTTGAGCTTGGAAACCAAACATCGACTGTCGCCCAGCGGTGGAGTAAGATTTTGTATGGCCCGACTTGGAAATGGGTCTCCACTTAAACAAATATTTTATGAGCTTAACAGCAGAACACTTTTATCTACTTACTTTAAAGGTATGAAAAAAATTTAAAATTACATACATAGGCACTAATTAGCAAAAAAAAAAATATCATTAAAAATATAAAGACTTTTTCCACTTTAACAGACAAAATATGAAAAGGAACCCCCTAGAAGTGGTGCTACTGTTTCGTTCCCCTAAAAACACCACAAGGCTCTTGTTCTCCAACCTTAAACCACTAGCAAATGACATAATAGTTCGCTATTTTTAGAGGCGTGCTTAAGATCAGGACCTGGGGCTATAGTCCCCTCTTCCTTCCAAACGATTTTTATCAAATAGCTCGAAAACTATAATGTATATCGTAAAATTTTTAAAATTCTTGAAATCAAAATTGCCAAATTAATGGAAATTGATACACATTTTGAAAATAAAAGCCTGACCACATACAACCCTTGTATGGTAGGTAGGCGTGTCTGTAGTCCGTGTCATATTTAGATATTTTTTTTTTGCTTTGACTTAAAAAACATCTGCATCAATTTTCAAGAGTCTAGCGCTATTGTTACTATGTATTTATGGTCACCGTTTCATACAAAATCATCGACTCTGCGACGGAACAATATTTTGATGAACTGACACACACACACATCTACAGTATCTAAGATAGTACCATTCGGAAAAAGGTCATTCGAATATGAAAAAAAAAAAAAATTATTGGTGGTCATAAGCATATAACGATGCATTTGCTTGAATCAATTTTGTTTAGTCTTATCTCTCTATAAGGCAATTGATACCAAACATTTGCTTTCAAAATTTAAAAAAAACTCGGTACTTAGGTACATTGTATTCATATAATGGTTATTCGTATACATATTTTTCATATGACGCCATTCATCCGCCAACACATTTACCATATTTTCTTAAGAACTTAATTTTTGCCCTTTTAGCAATTTACATAACGTTTTATGTTAATGCCAATGTTTATTTCTTGTTTGCGCTCATTTTCACAGCCTGTGTCTGATACTTGTTGTTATTGTACGTTGAATAATACACTAATTTTTGTTGATATCTACTACCAAGGCAGTGTTATTTACGTGGCAAGGCTTTATTTGTACTGTTGGCGGTAAAATGTCAAAATATGATATTATCTATATATGAAGAGCTGAGATGCAAAACCCGCCAAGTCATAAAAATGAAAATGTGTGACGGAAATGACGGAATAAATTTTTGTCTACAAGACTACATACTCTAAATTGTAAAAAAAAATTTCCGTTGACAAAATTTTGATTGCAATAATTTCTGATAAATTCTTTGTATCAAAACCCGCCAAGTCCAATTTTTCTTAAAAAAGATTCGGCTTTCATAAATACAAATTAATATTATTATTTTTCAAAATCCGCCAAGTCCCGAGGTTTCACTTTTAAAACCCGTCGCTCCGATTAGTAGAATATCTTTTAAAATTAATTTAAAATCAAATAAGAAACTCAACATCTTTTATGACAGCTATGAATAAATAAACCATAAAATATATTAAACTTTAAAAAACGTCTCATAAGTTCATCCAACTTCACACGTACGTATACGGATATTTAATATATATACACGCGCACGCACAAGCATATGCGCGTGTGTGTATAAATTTGCAAACATGTGCTAATAAACAGAAACTTGCTAACGAAGACATTTTGATAAGCGAAAATGATAACAAGGTAAACGTGACGTGAATTTTTCAAAGGACTTTTTTATTTTTGTTTGCATACATGTTTTGTTTTCTCAAAAACAATAACACAAAACAGACACATGTACATATGTACTTATGTATGTGAGCAGGTAGCGTGCGTGTGTGTGAAGGAAGAAAAAAAGAAAACAGACGAAAACATAAAAAAAAAACACAAAAAACGTTAAAAGTGACAGTTTAATGGAAAAACAATCATAAAAATGTGGGTCAAGTATCCTTAAAGTGTCTTTTAAAGGTGATTTAAATTTTGTTTAAGTTACACCTACAAAAATGTTCGGCCATTTATTCGGTTAATTTATGAGAACTTAAAAGAAGAAAATGATGCACGAGAGATTAAAATTGCCAAGTACAATTGAACAACATGAGGACGTTTTTTTAATAACGTCGAATGCGTTAAACAGAATTCCGGCGGTTGACGTAAATACCGCAAGTGTAAAATACGTTGAACGGTAAAACCGTCGAAAAATCCGTTCGAATAAACAGAATTGCGACGCATGACGTACGACTGCTTTTCACTCACTTCAAATCGACACCATAAACTTATGTTAAAAAAATGACACAAGATGAAATGCAACACTGATAAGTCTGCCGCGGCGCTAAAATTAAAATTAAATCTAATTCTCCCGTCAGCGGTGGCGACATTTACGTCGTACGCCGGAATTCTGTTCAATTTCATTCAATCAAATGTGTAGCAATTTTGACAGCGTGTCACCGCTGGCGGTATTTACGTACCGCAGGAATTCTCTTTAACGCATAAAGGACGTAAGTCCAGCCATATTAAAAAGACTTCTGTTGTAGTTGTTCACATAGCACTGTTTTAGGTTAGAACAATAAAAATTTGCGCATATGAAAATAAATCCGCCTAAGGGAACGCCAACCTTCCATACAAAGGTGGGATGTGGTTAACTATTTTTCTGAAAAATGGGTATCAATTGTGCGATATCTTATATAGTTTTGAAGTTAGTAGGCTTATCTCTTAAGATATTTTATCCTAAGGAGGATGAAAAGTGAGAAAAAAATCCAAATCTTTTTTCTTCCGTTTTAAAGTAAACTTCCTTCTGAACTTAAACACACCTACTCACAAACGAAATTGTGAGAATCTAACGCTGAAACTTTATATTTTATTTAACCATACTATCTCACACAGTATTTGAAAAATTAAGGATCTTCGAGTATATAAATATTTTTGTTTTCCTGCCAAAGTTTGTAAATTTACCATTTATCATTTCAGTATTTGAAAATTCCGCGCAATTCATATAAAAGTAATAGAAAAAAAATGCTTAAAGTTTATCAAGTGGAAACAGTACTTTCCGACAATATGGTACAATGGTGCAATGTGTTTCAAACAATTTAACTAAAGTTATTGCTGATATAAGAATTTTCAATAGAATTTTTGGTGTCCAAATTTCAAATTTTAACCCGCTGTAGTACTAAACCAAAATAAAACGTATAACTTTTATAGTTTTTTGTTTTCCCTAATATTACACTACTCTACAAATTTTGAAAAACTTTTACTACAGCGAATGGCGATAACATAGCGAAACTATAGTGAAATTTTCCGTAGAATCCGAATATGTTAATGATTTTTTTCGATTGGCCATAAATATTTCCATATAAATGGCCAAATTCAAAAAATGCACTGTTGAGAGCACATACTTCACATAAATGCTTGTAAAAACTTTAATTGTTAGCCACTCAGTTTAAAATTTTTTCATATAGTAGATAAGAGTATACCAAAAAATTAAAGGTATGAAACGTGCCAATAGTATTAGTAATATGGCTGTTATGATCGAAAATAGGTTAAAAAAATCCATGTTTTTCGTTTTTTTAAACAAATTTTAACTTTGAAGCCCTATATCTGGAATTAATTATAAGGGTAAGAAAAAGTTATCCTTTCTATCTTATGGAGAATTTCATTTAAAAATTTTAAGCATGCATACATATGTCAATAAAAAAGTCACAATTTACGAAACTAGACCATTTTATTAACTCATTTTCTGCCGCTGGTCGATTTTTCGACCAGAAAATTGTAGTCATTTATAAATTTTTTTTTAAGTTTTCGAGTTTTCGAACAGCAAATTTGCTCATTTTCACCGAATTTTTGTTCTATGTCGAGGTATAAAAGAAGCTAATTGGTATACTACGTATTATAGTAAGTCAAATTGGCTTTCAGAAAAAAAATATATTGACCACGTCTTTTTTCCGTGGTAAGCTACAGGTAGTGGTTGAAAAATACCTTATTGGCAAACCTACTTTTAGTAAGTTATGTAATATATAATTAAAAATAATTCATTTCCAAAAGTACATTTTTTCTGTAGATAAAGGTCGAATATAGGCAAAAAGTGACTTTACACAAGATCTTTTTCTGCTAGGAAAAATTGCAAAATCGCAAAATTGACTGTTCGAAAAGTCGAACAATGGCGGTTGGTGGAAACTCAGCTAACAACAAAATTTGCGTTTGTAAGCGATCTGTTAGATAATTTTTCACTCAGAAACAATTCTGCTTTACTTTGTGGGTTGGCAAAGTACGAAAGTGACTATGTTATAATATTTTCTGTCAAAAAAAAATTTTTTTTTATTTATTTATTGGCTTTTATTCGCAATTATAGTAGTTTCATGGGGGGCATTTACCTTCACGATAATCCCATCCATTTCTCCGTGTTACGGGAAATCACCAAACATTTGCACATGAAAAAAAGCTTCGCAGCCCACAGCAACTGGGAGAAAAATAAATAAAATTATAACAAAATCAAATAAAAATAGTTTTTAATAAATCATAATAACATATTTATTGTGTTTTTATTAAATTTAAATATTCTTTGACCAATACCTGGAGAAAATATGCATATTCACATATAAGCGAATTGTGCCCAACCGCCGTTGTTCGACTTTTCGAACAGCGAAGCGTTCTTGTGGCTGACCATCAAGATAGCGAATAATAAAAGTTAATTGACCTACGTGAGAAATATCCGGCGTGGAATCTGCACTCATTGAAAAGTATTTAGCCTCCTTAATTTCGCTGACAATTTTTTTGGTCAGTTGCTGTGACATTAATCGCATATTGTGGATGACAAGTACGAGACAGAACCGCATCCTTGATTTCCGTACTTTTTTATGTGTTCTGATAACAGAGGATTCAACTCTGCTATGAGCTCTAACGCCATCAACTAATTACCATTATGCGTTGAGCCGAAATTCTCATCAGACCCTCTAAAAGCCAAGCCGCGAGAAGATAAAGCTTTGATTACTGCAACAACGCGACGAAGAGCGATTGCATTCTCAAAGATCAAAAAATTGCAAGAGCTGGGTCGATTCGATTACTTAGGATTGCATATTCAGAAATCAAAAAAGTGCAGGAGCTGGGTCGTATCGGTTACTTTCGTTTGCAGTTTCAAAGTTCAAAAAATAGCTTAAGTTTACTGAGGTTACTTGGGGTTCACTTGAATGTCATTGAATGTTGCTTTTGGCGTACGGGCGGCATGTACCCTTAATACGGCACTGCAAGCAGGATTTGCAGAAAGTAGTTTTGAATGTTGCTGTTGTTATTTGCATTGAAAATAATACCGTAGAGTGGCTTGGCAATGATGAAAAAAAAAATTGACATTTTCATTTTGGGGAAAAAAATCTCCTGACCTCAAATCTGTTTTAACAAGCATAAAGTTTGTGACGCCATTCGATATTTAAAATCTCAGTATGCCATGCTTTTTTGCTTAGGTTAGGAATTGGTGGCGGCCATAGCTTCACATATACCACAGAGGTCTATAGTGACAGTTACTAATTATTCATGTAGCACAAGAAAATGACGTACCAATGAATTGGACTCCCATAAGGTTCATAGGGACACATATGTCCCATAAAATTTCTCGAAATCTAAAATCATATTTTATAATTTTCGGATATTTTTGGCTTAGTTACAGCCCAATAGAACACTCTCGTACTGTGAGTTGATAGGATCACATTTCAGAAGCTTATGGTCCTCAAAAAGAGTTAACCCAAACTAGACAGTAACAGGCAACAAGAGTTTTAATTTGAATTATATCACATAGTGTTCTTGGGAAAGAGCCCTATAGTTTTCGACAGAGGCTTTTCGCTAGTTGTTGTTATTCTCACGTTAGAGTCAACATACAAATTGTTCCAAGGTTAGCATTCTGCCAAATGTCTATTCTAGATATCAGCTTCATTGGTCACTCTAATGGTGATGCCGCACTTTCAATGATTTATTGAAAGCGCACATACTAAGCATATATGAGCACGATAAGCCATTTTATTATATGAATTCTTAGCATATTTACTTATTTGGAATTACATAAGTAGATACATATACACAACTAAAAGTTTTTCTCATAGATAAAGTCAACTGGAATTTTAAGTTTTTGAGTAAACTTAACATTTGTATACCTGCAAAGAGTGTCCTTAACTTAGAAAATAAAATTTGAATTTTTTTGTAACTCAAAACAAATATGTACAAACGTACGTGTTAATTTTTCTTAGAGTTTTACGGTCATTATTTCATGAGTTAAAGCATCTGAAAACGCAAGTTTCATTGGCATTTAAATAAAATGCACGTGTAAATAATAACCACCCATCAAAATTCAAACTCACCACAGTCACAGTTATTCACCACCCATATTAAAATAAAAAATGAACTTAAACAAAAAGTAAGAAAAACAAATGTGCTCATACCATTACAATCCCTATTCCTATACAAATTTAAATTACGAAAAACTTATACATTCGTATAAATGTAAATGTGCAAGAGTGTGTGCACAAAACAACAACACGTGCTTCGCAGATGCAAGCTTCCGTTGTTGTTGGCGTTCTTGCTTTGTTTCTACGCTGCTGCTACTCGCTATGTACTGCACTTTTTGGCAAATTTTCAAAAATCATTTTTCATTTCTTCGCTGCCATTCGTAGGCTTTGCCTAGTTTCCTTCGTGTTTTGCTTTTGTGTTGCATTTTCTTGCAATTTTTATTTGAAATTATTTCAACGCAAGCGCTGCGCGAATTCTTGGTTGGGTTTTTGAAGTTAACGTTTTCTATCTTGACGATTCGGTTTTTTTTTTGTTTTTTAATTTGTTTTATTATTTTCATCGTTTTCGTCGTCATTCTCATCGTCATCATCATCATCGTTGTTGTCGTCGTTATCCTTGCGGTTGTCCAATTCGCTCTGTCCAATAATGGGGCGGCATATTTTCTTGAACATCTCGTAACTGCGCCGCATAGAGCCTACAAAAAATTTTCCTATGCCTATGAGTTTGTGTGTACTTTGTCTTTGTGTTGGTAAATTGTCTCATATTGTTGTTATTGCCATTCGAATACTTGCCGTTTCTGTACAGGATTAACTGCCTAACAAAATCCTTTGCTTTGTATTCGTGTCGTTGGTTCAATGGGTGGTAATTTTCTCAACAGTCAACACAAGTGAGTGCATTTTGTAGCAAGTAAGTAGGCTGTTAGAGCATTATGATTGCAAAAGAGCGCATATATATTGGAGAGTTCAGAGCGTGGCATATTCGCTGTTCTCAATGAAAAGCTTTTTAAGTTTTGATTTTTCTCTAATGATGTTTTACGTTCTCATTTTCATTTAAAATTTTCTCCTTTCTGTTTCTCTTCTTCTGTCTTCTTTGTCTATAATTTTTATTATTATATTTATTTTAATTTTATTTTTTTATTATTTTGTCCCTTCTTTCGTTTACTGCTCGGCGTTTTTATTTTTTATTTGCTTTGCTAATACCTTAACGATTTTTACAACTGTCTTTGTTGTTACTGTTGTTGTGTTGTAGGTGGTGTATATGTGGGTGAAAAAGCCGCTGTTTTCGGTGTTTTCGCTACGTTTTTTCTTGTATTATGCTGCTATTCCATTTTTCGGTATCTCTTGTGAATTTAGCATTAAATTTACTCCAACACGTGCTTTTTTGACACTTGACTCCATTGTAATTCAATTCTTTAAAGTACTATATCGACTTTTGGGTAAATGGTTTCAATGTTAGCCAAATTTTTAATCATTTTAAATGTATCACAATAAAGTACTTTAAGTTATTCGCTTATGCAATAGGAATTAAAGCGGTATTTTTGAAAAAAAAAAAAAAAAAAAAAAATGTGGGAGCTATTAAAATTAGATATTATTTAGAACCGTTTAATTTATCTGTTACTACTTCAGAACACAGGGTGGGTCCAAAGCATATCTGTCGTTTTATACGTTTATTAAAATTTTTCAGAATTTTTTTTTTTCAGAATAATGCCAGCAATATTTGGGATTTTTATTAATACACAAAAAAAAAAACAACAAATTTTATAAGTAGTGAAATTTTAATTAGCAGAATAGTTACACTCCATTGAGTGTATACTCATGAAACTCGAATCATAAAACATTGCAACTTATGAAATGAAAAAGTGCATGGCATCCTTCTCCTTTGCCTTCTAATATAATGCTGCAAGTGAGGTGACGCGGATAAAAAAAATAACTCAGAGTCTGACGACGTATGAAAATTTAAATTTTTCCAAGTACTTCTAAAACCGCTGCTAAGGCCAGCGCTCTTAGAAGTTCAGCTTTAGAAGGCCTGTTTTATCGGAACATTTCATATAAAAAAGAAATTACATTTGAAAGGTGGTGGCAAGGCCGTAATCTTACCAAGGAAGGCCTGCTAAAAGCACTGCTAGCTCCTGTCCTTGCCTACTGGGTGGTCATGATAAGCATTTCTTGATGATTCCGTATACGTGTAAGCATTTTTATGCTCTTGAATGTTTTTTTACGCTCTTTAAGCGCTTACTCGTTCTCTGGGCAGCACCGGTCATAATACATAAGCAAACGTAAACGATGAAGCCTTTTTACAATCAAATAGTTTCATTACCAAATAAAATGACTCGTTTATTATATGTAAGAGCTCCGAAGAATCCAAAAGCAGTTAAGAAGTAAAACTTGTAGTCCAAGAGCCCGGCGAAGAAAAGTCGAGTGCATAAGATTACAGGATAGTATTTACGGGAGTGATAGTAATGCATTTTGGCAAACTAATCAACTAGGGTTTTCTTGCCAGAGCCTGTCCCGATGCCCGAAAATGCATGAATATTAGCCAATTTTGTTGTTTTAATTAAAACTGTAGTAATTTACAGCTCGAAATGTGTGCCAAATGATAGAACTCGAAGGGTTGGCTAAAATTTGGCCATTTTCGGCCATCGGGGCAGGCTTTGGCAAGGCAATCCTGGTTGGTTAGTTTCACCAAAATGTATTATTATCATTAATCTTATCCTGTAATCTTATCCTGTAATCTTATATACTCGAATTTTCTATAGCGGGCTCTCCGCCTATTACTCCCATTGAAGTGAACTGTTTGTTGCGATATACATATATCCCGAAATGATTATTATCCCATATTTCTTTGAAAACGAAGATGCAGCTACCATTAGTGACCAGCTGTGCAAATTTCCCACAACCCAAGATCTAACAGGATTAGGCCACATCTTCGACGAATATAACAGCCGCAAACGGTTAGTCTTTTTTTAAAAAAAAAAAAACTGAATTAATTTGAAGAAATTTTACATCGATATCTTTCAGTCCACGTTCACTGTGATCTTTCAAAGATTGTCAAATGACCTATACTGTCCTCAGAAGCGGAAAGGGCGTATCACAAAAAAATTCATATTCGTGATTCATATGGCATCGGATAGCTTAAGAAATTACGGATTTAATGACCTACTCCAAACGCCGGTATCTTAGTTTAAAGCTATAAACAATCTCCTAAATAAGAGAATTTCCTTGATAAATGAGTTTTGAAATAATTAGTTATTTTCATATTGAGTTTGTAAATTTTTAAAAAATCCTAGTAAGTTCATGAAAGTAGTGTATTTTAAGCCTGATAATATGATTATTGTCTGTTTAAGCAGCAATCAATGCAACATGAATTTAAATTCTATAGATTTAAAAAAAAAACAGATTTTAAGATGGATTTATTGCTTTCATTACTTGCAACATATGATATTTTCACCAAGCTATGCTGACTTGAGATGATACCTTGCTGAATTTTTCAAGATTTTACTGTATGCAATATAGATAAAGTCAACTATCCTTAGAGAGCTGTTGACCTTATCGAGATTTTAATTACAACATATAACAAAATTATGAAAAAGAAAAATTTATCAAACATATCCTTTTGATTATGCTTAGTAAGTAGAGAGCCACTCCATGCGCCACATTAGCAAATACATACAGGCCCTAATGTAAACATGTTCCATAAAATCACACACCCACACAAACAAGTGTACAAGTATACGTAATTCAATATAAAATTTACACCCACTAACATGCAAGGAGCTAGAAAGTGCCATCGAAGTAGGGAAGGAGAAAAAAAAAAGTAAATATAAAAAGTGAACTCAAGTACAAACGAAGCCTACTTAACACGAATTTAAAGTAAAAAAAGCAAAACAAAACCAAAAGAGACTGAAAAAAGAAACACAAAATAACTAAAGTGGGCTGGGTAGTAAAAATTTCAACCAAGTACTGACTGCACTTTATTGCATTCTATTTGCATGTAAATAAATAAAAAAAAATGTCCAAAAAGTGGGCGCAAACAACGGGGTGTGATGAATAAATGTGGGAGTATAAAGAAACAAAGAAATAAAAGAAAATATATAAAGTATAAAATAAAACTTGTCATAGTATGGTAAATGTAACAGGAGTAAAGGTAGAAATGCTTAAAGTGAGTAATCATGAAAATTATGAACAACTTAAGAAAATGTACAGTGCGCTGCTACGGGAAGAAAACTTGTGGGCGTAGGTCACGCAATATTGAATTCATCATGATTTCAAAAATTACTAGGATTCGTTAACGGATTAAGATAAAGAGTTGATTACTTTTAAATAATTAGCGAAATACTTAAGAAAAAATATTTTTTTTTTAAGTTTTAAAAATGATTTACTAAAGTCCACTTTATTCATTTCGATATTTCAAATCGGTTGCATTGCTTAAGAGCAACGAGCTTTTGTTTTGACCTAAAGTTATCGAAAAAAATGTTAAAAACTTTACAAGTTTCTGAAGCATAAAGATGCGAAACTTTTTTGGAAATTTTTTAAACATTATTTTTTAAAAGGATTGTTTTGATTAATATCTGATTACTTACTACTTTTTAAAATAAGACTTGCGCTTTATTTCTTAATCTACGACTCGTAGATTTCCAAGATTAAAAAAAAAACATCTTCGTGCATTTACACCAGAAAGCGATAAGAAAATTCTATTTTTTGAACTGCGCTAAAGGAGTAACATGACTATTATGAACGTCATGGCAGTCATGAAAAAGATTTTTAATCAAAATCATTTTGCGACTCAAGCTAACTGCATTTAACATCTTTTACAAGGTTAAAATGGCAATTTGGCTTAGCTTACAGGACACTCGAATATTAATTGAGATAGTCTTTCCCATTTTATGTAATTATACCCAAACTATACAAAATGTTATCATTTCATTTGTAACGCATAAAAGGAACGTGATATCTATATAAAACGATATATTAATATGTATATTATTGATCAGCGTCACAACCTAAGTCTATTTAAATATGTCTATCTGTCTGTCTTGCTATATAAATTACCATAATGGGAAAACCAATCGAGATAATTTATAATTTGGTTACTTTCAAACATATCTTGAGGTCATCGGATGTGCCTACCGCCCATACACATAAGACATTCAATCGCTATACCGAATAAGTTAGTTCTGATAGTGCAACTTAATTTCGCAATATAACCAAGAATTGGTTTCTCAAGATCTGAACAAAAACCGGGCGAATTTTATTGGGAAGTCTTGCTACCTCTCAAACAAGCAAATACTTAAAAACGCTTCAGTGAGCCAGTTATTTGAGGTTGTACAACCAAATTTTACAAGAACTCTGAACGATTCGGATAGGCTGTGAAAAATCGTTATTAGATTAGTTAGGTGATACTTATATCACCGAATGTACGTGTTAGGGGGTGTGGCACCTCCCATATAAACAACATTTCAAAGCACTGTACTGAAATAACTATTTAAGGTCATGCAACAATATTTTACACATATACTAGTAAAAGAAGTGGAACCAAATTCAAGGAACGGTTCAGGCAAACTCTGAAAATAATTGTAAAAATTTCGATAAGAAGACACCTCCCATAAAATTTAATATGCTATGTTGAACAAGTTCTTTAAATTTAAATTTCACACAAATACAAATTCAAACAACATAAGCTAGAAGACTTTGCAAGAAGGCGTTACACGTCCCATACAAGCAAAAACTAACAAATCGTTAAAATAAATAATTGGTGTCGAAATTAATATAAAAATTTTTTGGTGGAATAGCCTTAAACTTGCATTTTTTTAAGTGCACGCACTTTTTATATTAATGCGGTGAAGAGCATATAATTTTTGGAAAAGCAAAAGATAATATCCTCCCTGTAAATAAGTATGTGTGTATACGTTACCGTATGCTGCCTTTCATTTTTCATCATTAAACAGTCAATGGTCCTAAGGATTCTCATGAATTCTTGAGTTGACAGTCAGAAAAAAAACCACTGAGACTGTAAAGCTTTTGTATGACGTCATTTTGACCACAGCACTATAGTAAATGCATGAAGGAAGTAAAAGCTTTTTGCTCTCATGGCTGCTCTTTGTTTTGCTATATCTTCTCAGTTTAATGCTGTTTCGCACATGTGTTTTTTGTGCGCTCTCTCGCTCTTTCTCTGCCTCGATGTTTTTCACCAATGTTACTTATGCATTCAATTCGTTGTCGTTGTACTTTCACACATGCTTTCAAAGGATATTCGCAGAAAATCAAATCAACACACAAAAATTTCCTCGTTTGCAATGGCGGCGTTGACAGTCTTGTGGCAAAAGCCGCTGCAATCGCATTTACCGTTACGTCTGTAAGTGTCGTCATTCGTTCGTTCGTTCGTTTTTTTCAATTACGCTATCGTCGAAACGGGCTATATTAACGGAATTTTTCTAAAGTGAAAACATTTCTTTTGTGCGAGTGTGTGTGAAATTTGCGTATTTTTTTTTTATAAGTGTGTCCTAAGTGTCGTAAGAAAAACGCAGCTGTTTCGAATTTTTCGAATGAAAATAAAAAAGTTTATGGAAAAAACGTTAATACGTTATCGTTAAGAGGTTTCTGTTAAAACGTAAAAAGAGTTAAAAACGCGTATGACGTTGTTTTTTACGTAAAAAAGTTGAAAAGGCCGCTAAGTTGAATTGGTTGCAATTTTGTGACAAAAACATTTCGTATAACGTTGTAATCTGAAAACGTGCTTAGTGCAAAGAAATTGTGTTAACAAACATAAATAAACACATAGAAATAACGCAACGCAACGTAATAAATTCTAGTACCATATATTCTGAAATTTGAATAATAATAAGAAGAAAAAAAAAATTGTCTGAGCATACATTTCAAAGTTCTAGTGTTAATTTCAATTCACAACATAACTTCGTTTATCACTTTAAATTTTGCTACATAACACGCATTTAATTGCGTTAAAACTTCAATTCGACCCTACTAAAAGTAAGTCATCTCTCCATAATGCTCTATTACCTTTTAACTTTTTCTGCCAAATGGTAGCCAAATTTGTTTTTTACTTGAGTTTATGTTAGCTTTCTAAGTTCTTGATAAGTTAACTTTGTTTAACTTGTTATAAT
This sequence comes from Meiosimyza platycephala, assembly GCA_963662105.1. Taxonomy (NCBI): domain Eukaryota; kingdom Metazoa; phylum Arthropoda; class Insecta; order Diptera; family Lauxaniidae; genus Meiosimyza; species Meiosimyza platycephala. Next base: position 98,066,774 of record OY759208.1, on the reverse strand, counting down.
GGTCGGCTTTTTTATGCCAAGTTTTTCTCTTGTTTTTGCCCTTAAGTTGTTTTTTAATTAAAAAAAATTTGTTGTTGCTCAAAGGTCATTTAGAATTTGGATTTGTTTCTGAACATGTGTAGTTCACGAAACTTAGCATTTTTTAATGACCTTTAGGTAATGTTTGATTTATACTTACAAAAAGAAAAGAAAAGAAAAGAAAAGAAAAGAAAAGAAAAGAAAAGAAAAGAAAAGAAAAGAAAAGAAAAGAAAAGAAAAGAAAAGAAAAGAAAAGAAAAGAAAAGAAAAGAAAAGAAAAGAAAAGAAAAGAAAAGAAAAGAAAAGAAAAGAAAAGAAAAGTTGCTGTGTCAGTTACTTAAAATAGAAATGCTTATATTTAAAATTTAAAAATTCAATTCACGTGTTTATATTTTTTTTGCTGAACTTTAAGTGACAGTGTTCGAATGTGAAATGATAGATTACTTATTAGGACAGGAATGCAATTTTATATCTGCGTACACTCTAGGAAAAAATCATGCATATTGTGTTTTATTCAACCATAAACTCTAAAGCCTTAGCAGCAAATTCGAAAAATTTTAAATTGAAATTAAATATTTTTGATTTGAATTCATAAAGAATACACATTGCTTTAAAGTGATTTCATATATGGACATATATATGACGCAAAGTGACAAACTGTTTAATGTAAAATAAAAAGGAGTTATTTCATATCTGTACTTTGAAACATCAAATTTCAATTGAAAGTCATTCACAATTGAAGTTAATTTTAAAAAATGTTATTTTCAATATTTTTCTAATTCGAATTTAATTTAAAGTTATTTGCATTTAAAATAAAGTTATAAAATTTTATTTTCACTATTTTCAACTCGATAATTTATGAATTTAAATCAAAAATAATATTTCTACTGAGTAAAGTTATCAAATTATTTAAGTTGGTAATATTTTAGTGAGTGAAATTCGTGAAAGAATTTCGAATTCAAATCCAATAAAAAAAAAAATTCGTGAAGTTATTTCCAATTTCCATTGCACATCAAGATATTTGAATGGTTTCATAAATGTTTCAATAATTTTTTCCATTAAAAAATTAATGGAATGAGCAACTCATAGATTAGTATTTTTTAAATGGTAAAGTGTCAAAACGTAATTTTTTAAAGTAAATACTTAATTTGTTTAATTAAATAATAATTATACAATAATTAATTTTTTGTCTTATACAAATATTAAGCGATCTAATATACAAAATTTTGAGGAAATTATTTAAAATTTACGTTAGATTCTTATTAAAAAATAAACAAAAAAATACTGTGGGTACAGTGGTTTGAATAATTCAAAACTTTTCATTTCCAAATAAATAAAGTGCTTTTTTTTAGCAATACTCATTCATACTTAAAATATACTTCTGTATAATATTTATTTTGGTAAATAATTCTAATAATCAAATATTTTGAAGCATTTTTTTGCAATTCTACTATAGTATACATATTCACTTTCTCCATATCACGTGTTATGCTGACAAAAACATATTATTTCCGTGACGGTTTGACCAAATTTGATAGAAATACTATCACACAACACCGTATCACTCTTAGCGTGCAAGAACGGCATTACTCAAAAAACCTAAATTTGGCGAAAAATGCCTTTAAAGTTTTCAATAAATTACTTTTTACATTTACATTTTTCAAACAGTTCCAATGACACTTTTAAGAAGAAGGGTATAAGAATTTTTATACCTCAAGATGAATGTTGGCAATTGCCAATGTGTCCGAAAAAATAAAAAAACGCGTGACGTTTGTTGAACAAAAACTGTCAAAGATAATTATCGATTAAGATAGCTTTGTTTGGAAAATATTGTAATGCAAAACTAAACTAATAACAAAAAAGTTGATCACAACATTTTTTTAATTTGGAAAAGGGAGCGTAGCAACTGCATACAGAATAAGACTTTGTCATATTTCAAAAGCTATAAAAAAAATTTTAGTGAAAAGTGTGCACGCTTTTAATGCAAATCCATTCATTAACTTTTAATCATTAATATCAGTTGTTTGGATTTTTGGTTCAGTGGGTTAATTAGAATTTATCCCTAGAATAGTGATGTGAAAATTTTACGCTCGCCTGGGAGGGTACCTTAATAAAAAAAACAAATTTTTTCTTAAGAAAGTACAAAAGTTTTATTCAATTAAGGCCTTAAAGTGTTAAATATATATTTGAATCACATTACTGATTTAAAGAAAAAAAAAATTTCATATTAAAAAGAAAATATTTTCCACATTTCATTCCAGAAAGCTAGTTATAAAAATTAATAAAAAATAGTATACTTCAAAAAAGTTTTTATATTTTCTTAGTAGTTACACCTTGTTTCATTCTTGGAGAAAAAAACTTATTTTATCATTTAAAATATAGTTTGTGTATTAAAACTAAAACAGCCTTTTTTCTGTTTTTTTTTTATTACACAGGGAAAGGGCTGCTCACATACTACGTGGAAGGCTGTTTTCATGAGCAAAATTTATAAACTGATCTTTTTTCTTTTTTTTTTTTTTTGCCACAGGCTCTTCAGACTTATTCAAAGATAGTTCTTCATATAACGACATTTTTTCCATTAAATTCCATATTTGGGGTAAGAATTGTTGTAAACAGCTAAAAGAAGCACAAAATACTGGGAAAGGAAATCAAAAAAATTAGCTTTAATACTAAGGCCTTCCAGGCGTATAATTTAGCAACATATGTGTTATATATGATCTTTGCCCTTAAGCTCGTACAGCACTAAACTATGTTTGCCTAAGCACAGGCTTTAAAATTTGCAAGCGAACGTGAAATATCGTAAAAAACTAAATTATTGCGGCTTCGAGGCAAGCATTAGTATTCCAGGGTTAAGTTTTGAATGTCAAGATCAACTACATAAACAGTTTGATGACTATGTATTTATGTGTGGAAGAAAGTAGTCCGACAAAGAGGCGTCGAACCTCCCATGCGATTGAAACTTTTATGTGATTTTATTGAAATAACTGGAGTAATGAAATTTCATGTATAAGTAGTCCTTGCCTTAAAATCATGCTGTGACAAATGCTTACCATGATATAATAGACACTAGCTTTAAGATTGAAACAGCAAAACTTCGTAATTTACTTTTTTCATATACATATGTATGTAGATGTATTAACATCATACACAAGGTATCAGAAAATTGGTAGAGTAATTTTGAAATTAGCATGTTAGACTCATAGTCACTTTTTATGGGGAAAATGATTAAAAAAATAGTTATCATAACATATTTAAGTGAATAAAGGGAATGGTGTGACACCCTAACTGAAAAAAAATCCCTTTTATTTCCGCATTAATTTAGATGAAAAGTGTGGTTATGAGTAATGTTTTTTACGTACTATTTATTTTACAAGAGGGCAAGTCCAGAAAAATTACAGGAACCTCCTTCTTCAGGGAAACATGTATAATTTGCTTGAATTTCATGATTTTCACCAATGTCATGTCACAGAAAAATCTAAAAATATGAAAAGATTGGTTCATGGCTTGTATGATCTTTCATTTCCTTATATTTAGCTATTGGTTTCTTTTTATTATTTTGAAAAGTTTGATTATGTTCAATCTCGAATTAAGAAAATATTTTCGTCATCTTAATCAGTAATGAGTTATCAGTAATCAGAGTTTACTTTGAATTCAATCAAACAATAAGGAATTTTTAAGTTTTGCTGAAAACTATTTGTGATTTTGATTCTCAAATACTTTGTATGAGAGTTTCTTCAAAAACCGAATGAAAATAAAAATAACGCAAAATGGCAATTTACTGAAAGACCAAAACCTTCAGCCACAATATATCGAAAATAAAGCGAAATGCAAAGACTTTTTCTTTACTTTCAGTCCAATAAATTCTATAAATTTCACTTATGAAGTTTTGACAACATTGAAGAGCTTTTGTAAAAATTTTTCAATTTTGAGTAGGAGTTTGGTGAAAGTTATTGTAGAGAACTTTTAGCAGAATAATTTCACTTAACAATTTTTTTTTCATTTGAGCAATAAATTACTAGAAGCCCAATCGATGCAGAATCAAAGCATACCAACGACAGTATTTGAAAGATCAAAGATGATTGCTACTATTGTCAAAAAAACAGAACTAAAATTCACCATTTTTTTGTGACTGTGCGGTAATTTCAAACATGTCTGAAAGCAATGTTTTTAATAAAATAGGATATTTCTAAATCCTGCTGCTGATTTTTTTTTCAACATTTTTGAACACTTCAGTTTTTTGTTTTTGTGGCAGAAATATTGGCTATTGTTAACCGACTTCCAGTTCATTGTTATCATTGTTATCATTTAATCTTTGAACTTTTTCACTAAATGCATTACTCTCACTTAGCAGTGCACGCTTCTGAAATACCTTTTAGCTGTTAAAAAAAAAAAATGAATTTATAAGGCTCAATCATTTCAATAATATAAGTTAACCAATTTGCATTAAATAAATTAGTTCCATTTTGATTGATTCTTTCAGTTGAAACATTGTTGTGCAATTGATGTTTTCTTCATTCTTTATCAGGGCTGGAAAGTACAATCCAAATAAGTAAAAGTTTTGTATTGTCCGATCACTATTTTGAATTCGAATAAATTGTTAAATCTTATGAACAAATTTTATGCGTATTTACTGACTAAGTCCTTAATATCAATTCATTATTGCAAATACCTTAAAAAATCCTTTAAAATACTTTAAAAATGGATTAACCTCAGCAGTAAAGCTGCTAATATTTTGTTTTTTAAGGCAAAAAAAATTAGTAATGGAATTTTTTTTAAATTTCACAAAATACATCTTACAGTTTTTTTTTTGTGGTAAAGGATTATGAAAATGTTTTAATTTCAAAAAAAAACCCGCACTTTTTGTGCAAAGTCGCTCATTACAGTAATAATAAATTAAATTTTACATTCAAATTTCTTAAACCTGTTGTCAAGCAGAAAACAACTCCTGCACCTTAAACTTAAAAATTGTTTCATTTTTGTGTGCTCCTTTTTTGTTTTTAATTTTATTGGTAGCCTTGCCAGCCATTTATTATCGATTTGCAGCTTAACAGCTTGAGCCGCACTTACATTGAAGTAAAACTTTTTTTTTGTTACTGTTGATGCACTGACGTTGGTACATAAGAACAGACCGCTAAGTTCACTAGTATATTATGTGTCTGTATGTATAATACAGATATAAATATATATGTAAACGAAGTAGAGTAACATACCAGCACAGTTTTACACAGAGACATACACAGGCGCACAAACAAAGTGAAAAACTTGTCGTCATCGTTGTGATGCTGCTGTTACAGTTGGAAAAAGTTTTTAGCGCAACTTTAACTTAAATTTAATCCTTTCTACTTGCTTGTGTGCTGCTGCTGCTGCTGCTGCGGAGATCCCCCATAGTGAGTGAGTGAGTGTGTATATGTTTTTGTCATGGTATTTGTAACTATTGCCTATGTGTGTACGTGTGTGTGCCTCCTGTCCTTAGTTCATATTTACAACAATAATTTTGTAGTTGTTGTGCTTAAAGTCTATTTTATGTTTAGTTTTATTTTATTTTTTTTTGTTTTAAAATTTTTCCTCTACTTTGTTATTGTTTATATTGCCTTCTCTCTTGCCATTCATTTTCTTGCATTTTATCTACTTTTTCGTCAAGCGTTCGTTAACCTTTTTATTGCTTTGCTTTCGTTGATTTGTCAACAACAGCGGCGACGGAAGTGGCATCGCATATTCGCTGGCTCGTTGAAATGTTGGAAACGTCAAAAATTTTCGTTTGTTTTTACTTAGCTAAGAAAATAAATACGCGCAATTTTAATGGAGTAGCTACGAGGAAAGAGCAAAGTAGCAGCGTCTAAAGGAAAGACGGAAGAAGCTGTAGTGGAAACGTTAAAAAGGCGCCGACATTTGTCGTTGGCTGGTGTTTTGGTTTCTTTAGAGCTTCTTGATGAGTTTTCTCATCGCTTGTGATGAATTAGGTTTTTCTTTTATTTGTATTTGATGATGATGTATGTTGTTTCGCCTTAATGTATGCAATGATATTTTTCTACTGGCATTTTATTTCCAAAATGAACTGCGAAATATAATTTTGTATTTGAACCATATAATAAATATTATCAACAACTGTTTAAGTGTTGTTTTTTTTTCGTTGCTGACAAAAACACAAAGGATTTATTTCTTATGCTGATACAGATGAACTTTATTGAAATACTTGCAGTACATGCAGCTATATATTTTAAAAAATAAATTTTGTTTGAAGTATGTAGCAAATAACTGAGGATTACTTGGTGAAAGATTAGTGAAGTCCTTCTATACAAATTAAAATTGCATTTTCAAAAGAATTCGTTATTATGAAAAAGTAAAGATGGGAAAGAGAGATGAAATTTTTTTTTCTTTATTTCAATAATTTCTTATCTACTATTATTAAACGAGCAATAATTGTATGTATATATATATATATATTTTCAGACTTTATTTCCAAAACGGGTGCAGCGATTTCGATGAAACTTGGGGGTTAGGTACATATGTGAACAAAATTAGGATTGGGCTGGGTTTTAACCTGGAGGGGCGTGGCACAGCCCTAAACTCTTATTTTCATAACGTCATATCTCGAAAACTATTCAAGATATTGTGATGAAATTTGGTACACAGATGCAGATCATAAATGTCTTAAATTTTGCCAAAAGTGGGCGGAATCGGAAAAGTGGTCGTGGCACTTTTCAATAATTGAAAACTTTGATTCAATATTACTCAAAAACGGCACTGAGGATTTTCATAAAAATTTTATAGATAATACCACTAAGAGCAGTCATCATAACATGCTATGTCACTATACTGGCAAAATTCGTTTAAGGGCGTGGCACAGCCCACAATATTTATAAACATAATAAGAGAATTAACAACACAATCTTTCTGAAATTTCATATGGTGGATATACTTGCTATAAGGTACCTCAAGACGAAAAATGGGTGTAATAGTACCAGTGGGCGTGGCACCTCCCATACAAGCAAAACAGGTTAAATGTTATATTTATTGTACTATGAGAGTAATCTTCTTAAAATTTGGTGAGGAGTTGTCGGTTACTATAAGCTTTGAAATTAAATGCATTTCGACGGGATTGCTTCAGTGGGCGTGGCACCTCCCATACAAACAAAAACCGTTAAATGTTATATTAAGTGCACTATGGGAGTAATCTCATTAAAATTTGGTACAGAGATGTCGGTTACCAAAAATTTTTAAGTTAAATGGATTTCGACGAGATTTCGTTAGTGGGCGTGGCACGTCCCATATATACGAAAATCGTTGAATGTTATATTTAGTGCACTATGGGAGGTATTTTCTTTAAATTTGGTGTAGAGGTGTCGATTACTATAAGCTTTGAAATTATATGGATTTCAACGGGATTGCGTAAGTGGGCGTGGCACCTCCCATGCGTACGAAAAACGTTAAATGTTATTTAGTGTACTATGGGAGTAATTTTTTTAAATTTTTTGTTCCAATCGATAGAGAGTGACTACCTCCGGGATAAGCCGAAGAACAAGGAAATATCCTTACAGCAATAAAATTTAAAAAATAGCACCAACCGCAAAACGTAATAAGGTGCGATAAGTTTTTGTACCAAAGTGGCTTATAGGTTTTACCCCTCGTACTAACTGTACAATCGGTTGCGCTCTTTTATATAAATGCTGCGATATCTCAGTCGATTTAGTGTCCAATTTAAATGAAATCGAGCCATTTTGCATTATCCTTTTCATTTCTATTCACTCTTGGTCCCAATCCACTCTTTTTATAAACACTTTTGCATCAGACAACAATTTGACGAAACTAAAAACGAAGCAAAATTGTACCAATGTACATACAAATGTTGCGACTAGTCATGCGATTCGTCAAAATATTAAAAATTTTTTATTTTTCTTGCGAACGCTGGTACAACGTGTTGTACAACCATAGTAACGTTTCAATCTTTCACATAATCGTATGGGGTTGTACAAACAGTTGTATGACAGATCGCAACGTTAGAACGAGGTGTATTTCTATAAAAATCGCACGCAAACTAAAAAATCGCGTTTTTCACTCACGTCGGTGACTCCAAGTGGCTCGGGGTGAACCGCCGCGATGAGTAGTCACTTATCGAGTGACTATCTCTGGGATAATTCGAAGAACAAGGAAAATATCTTTGCAGCATAATTTTACGCAAATCGCTCTGATCGCACTTAGTGGTCAAATGTGAAAAATTGCCACTACAACATTAACAGTACTATACCATTGTAAAAGACTATTGTTAAAACATGTCCGATCAGTACATCTCGAGAAAATAAATTACAAGTATGTGAAAATTAAAGAAAATCCAGAAAATTATTTAAAGTTCATAAGTGGATATTTTGGAAAGTAAACTTTTTTCAGCAAAATCCATTGTAAAAAATTTAACACCGAAAAAAAAACAGAAACAGGTTGCATAAATCGCAACTCATGCATCACACGCAAAAGTTGTATTAACCCACTTAACGTTCAGTATAAAGTTGTTCAACAATTGACTTTAACGAACGCACCCAATATCAACAATGTTGCTCGTGTATAGGCTAAGTAACGAATTCAAACTATTTCCGTCCAATGTGTTACGAGTATTAGGTATTTATGCTAAACAAAGAAATTTAAAGTTATTAGAAAAAAGTGCAAATTATTCTAAATTTAATTGAAAAGTAGAAGTGAAAAAGTTAAACTTTGAGTCTAAAGGTAATAAATATGAAATTAATTTGAAAATTTTGAAATTCTTATATACGAATTTCAGCGTAACAACTTGTCTAAATTTTTATTGTAGAATTATCTACTGTGAGAGAAACTGAAATAAGATTGCAACTTTCTGTTTTTCTTCTAAAAACATATATAAATTTCTTCTTTGTGTTGCGTCATTTTGTAATTTTTATATTTTATTTAAAAAAAACAACAAAATTAACCATGGACCGTTAGCAACTCATTGTGCTCGAATTATACATTTCAATATATGTATGTAGTATGTATGTATGCATGTATGCATGTATGTACCCAAGTAACATTTTTGTAGTTAAAGCAGTTGCTTTGCAAAGAATTAAATATAAAGAATGATACATACTTTCAGCTTTGAACGCATTGGAACGTGTTTTCATTTTGCCATTTTTTAACTTGGAAAAAGTCTAAATAAAAAATCATGCTATTGGATTTGATGCCTTGTCTGCTAGCAATAAGAATTAATTTTCTGAAATACAGCTTTAAAAAATATTCGCAAGATAAAATAATATTCGCAGATTATTATTGATATAAGAACACGATCCAATACGTTCCAAGTTGGGAGTATCGCTCTTTACATTAGATTCATTATTTGTGGTTTTTAACTATGGAAAAGTTCAGGTGCCTTAAAACTGTATAACAATGGTGTGTGTCCAAATAGGGAGTATCGGTTTTTATAATTAATTTTTTGGGGGGTTATAGCTACGGCAAAGTACAGGTGCCTTAAAACTGTATGACTAGGGTTTGTGTCTGAAATAAATAATTTTTCATAACTGCAGGATCAGTAATGCCATATCCTAAAATTTTTTTCCACTCATGAAAAACTAACCACATATTTTGTTCCAAGTTTTTATACACACATGCATATATTCAATAACATTTTTAGACGAAGCCGATAACCAGAACAATTTCGATCTATTTTTAATTCAAGCTGCATTTATTTGAATAAAAAAAATTAATATAAAAATGTAAGCCAACACTTTAAGTCTTCTGAAAATTTAAAGAAATCGGCATTGCTGTACAGAGTTCAAAAACAATACGCAGTTAAAAGTAAATTATCCCGTCCTTAGAAAAGTATGGGAAAAGGTATCCCCAGAGGTAATTTAGCCTCATTTAAAGATACAAAATTTCTGCCAAAAATTGATGCAATACGGTTAGAAATGAATTTTATTAGTAAGAAGGAAAAGAGTTATTACACCAAATAGTGCGAAGAGATCAAAAATAAATTTTGGAGGAAGTTGCACTCCGCTGTTTCTGGTCATATTTATGGAAAATAAATATCAGTACCTGGAGACCGACCACTGTTCGGTTTTTCGTTTTGAGGTTGAAAAAATCGAAAAAATATGGAATTTGTTGACTTTTCACTTTCACGCTTCAACTCTCTTTACTTTTTTCTGTTCCATTTTTTTCAACAATTTTGCTTCGTTTTTAGTTTCGTCCAATTGTTGTCTGATGCAAAAGTGTTTATAAAAAGAGTGGATTGGGACCAAGAGTAAATAGAAATGAAAAGGATAATGCAAAATGGCTCGATTTCATTTAAATTGGACACTAAATCGACTGAGATATCGCAGCATTTATATAAAAGAGCGCAACCGATTGTACAGTTGGTACGAGGGGTAAAACCTATAAGCCACTTTGGTACAAAAACTTATCGCACCTTATTACGTTTTGCGGTTGGTGCTATTTTTTAAATTTTATGGCTGTAAGGATATTTTCCTTGTTCTTCGGCTTATCCCGCTATTTATTTAAAAAAAACAAATCATCAAACTGAGAGCAAGTTACAATCAAAGAATAAGAATCCCTCAACAACCGTTGAAGTCCTTCACGATTCAGTTTCCGCATTATTTTAATTTTTATGTCATTTTGTATAATATTCCAAAATAACTGCTTCTGATTAAAATTACAAATTTTGCCATTAAGCTTAGTTGAAAAAATATGTATGTTGCCTTACCTTAACTCATTATTCGGTTAGTTGATTGCTTGATTATCTGAAGCCAACAGTAACACAATTACAATAGACAAGAAACTATAATTGTAGTAGTAGATTTCGAACAACATAAAAAAGTCGTTGATCATCTATAATGTAGTTAACGCAAAAAAAAAGTATCGAAAAGCATTGAAAGATTCCAGAACAGTGTCAGATAATATTGAAAAACAACCGAAAGTACCGATTTGTATCGAAAAGCATTGGGAAAATTGTGAAAGGAAGCGAATATTATCGGAAAGCATTGAAATAGTTGCATAGTATCCAATTATCAGTAAGATAATCAGGTGCAATATCTCCGAAATTTTGTTAACTTAAGAGATATTGCCTACAGTGCCACCATTGTTTATGCTTTGAAAATAATGTACATTTATCCAAAAGTAAGTCAGTAAACTAAGAAGCTTATGAGCAATGATTGCGAAAAATTGCAAAAAATTACAAATTATTTTGTTTCAACTGAAACGCCTTCTAAAGTATAACAATTTGTTTATTTCTACTCTGTTGAAAAAAAATCAGCAAACAATCTTTATTTACAACTGCAAGACATTTCATCTGCTTATTTCTAAAATATTTAATTAAAAGTTTTTATATGATCTGGCTAAAGGAACCACATCTTGGCAGAGTCGAAAATAGAGACTCAGTCATATTCTAAAAGAAAAAAGAAGCAAACCAAAATTAGAAAAGTTGTCGTTCGAAAAAACCGGTTTTAAAGTTTTCAACATATGAGGAATTCCTTAAATTTTCTGGTTTTAGACGTGCTCAGATATCGAATATTTAAAACTGAGGGCACACATCTGAAACCAAACTATAGATTAAAGCTTGGACGTTTCTAAACAAAATGACCAATTTGACACCCCAATTGAAAACTTAATTCCTCTTAAAGTTGTTAACATAAAATTATAAAATTTGGTACACATGTAAACAATTGATTGCACTTTCTATTTATGATGAAAAAAAAAATTTAATAATTTTATATTCCCATTTGTTTATCACTTTTAAATAAACAATCGAAAAATTACAATTTGTATTTTTGGTATGAGCCTTGAACATTGAAGATTGAATATATGTAAAAAAAATAAAGGGTGCCGTCACTCATTTCAATAAAAAAAGATTTTATATCGAACAACCTGCGACAAAATCCTATGCGCACTATACAAATAAGTTTTCAAAAATAAATTATAAAGGAAGTGCGAATATTTTGTGTGTTTGCAATTTTGCAAACGCAATTGCGTTATGTAGTTATATATATAAGAGAGACAAAAAAAAGATTTAATGAAAAAATGAGTAGTGGCACGCCTCCAAAATGAGAAATGACCAACATTTCTTATATATCTGCAAAAATCTGATTCAGATGAATGAAAATCGGTACATATATAGAGGACAAGGACTATAACCAAATTAAACGCATTCCAATTATTCCCACCAAATCAATTGCTCATTTATGAACCAAATAAAAATAAATTTTAATTATTTAATCCACCTGAAATAAACACAAATATAATATTTTATTTGTTGAGGCATAGCAACGTGCTTCGGGACTTCGGACTTTTTCTTGGACCAGTACATAGGCATTTTTGGTAGTCTATTATAAGACGTTACAAGCATTATTCCCATCATTGCCAAAATCTCGTACTGATCTGTACTTTGAATGGATCGAGTAGTTTTTTTGAACGTACCTTGAGTTTTTTCGAGTATGACATGTCTTTCATTTGTGCACTGGCTAATCAATATAAGCAGGCTTCGGGGAAATAATTTCAAAAAAATGTCCAACTCAGTGGAGCTTCGATTTACATCGCAAAGTACAGACGGAATTTATTTTGGAGGCAATTCTTTACGTGGCTGGCGATTGTCGTTAACCGTCCATATGTACTCCGTAGCAGCTGTTACTGCACGGATGCAGTCTTCGATATTGTCTTCGCCACCGGACTCTTCATCGGAACTGGAATCCATAGCGCTAAGATTTTCGCACTCTTCCCCATCTGAAGATGAAGCGTTATCATCTGACGCAATATACTCTGATCCACTGTCTTCAAATGGCTCCGATTCATCTGACGTATCATAGAGCACATTACCTATGTCGTCGTCAGTTAGCTTTGATCTTTTGCTGGTAATTTTTGCCTATTATGGACAAAAATTTAGATATAAGTATATTGAACTTTCATGTACTGAAAATTCTGCTGGGATATATAATCCCCAGCTCAGGCTCTGCTGGGATATATAAGTTCATTATCTGCTGGGATATATAATCCCATGAACTAAAACAGTAAAGTTTTATCAAAAAAAATTAAATATTTACACTTATTTTATAATGCATAAATGCATCCCATAACTAGCACTTGGAAAAGAATATAAAATGTTATATTTACCCTGTCTTTTGCGTTCTTTTTAATAATGTTCTACCAAATTTCACAACAAACTGCCGTTATCAAATGCGAAAAAATGGTATTTTTTTATTTTAGAGATCATAAAGAACGGAAAAAACAAATTTGCAGGCGAAGTTCTTAGCAAATTTTACTATGAGGTTTATTCAAAAAATTTTGGGATGTATTTTCCCGACCGCGTCGAAAGGGTTAAAAAATTAACTAAAAACAAAACGAAATGAACACATATATAACAAATAACCGAAAAAATAAAATTTCCACAATTCTTCTTCAAAAGTTTAAGTTTTGGATCGAATTATAGAGAATTTATTTAGGGTTAAATCAGATTTCCTATGTACATTCAATAAAATACAACAAAATAAGACATATTATAAACTACTATATGGTTCAAAAAGTCCCGGGAAAAATGATGAAAACACAAACTCTTTGATAAAAATCGATTTTATTCTTCAACTTAGTACGCTTCATGGGAGATGCACTTCATCCAACAATCCGCCAACATTTCGATACCTTTTTTATAGTATTCGACGTCGGGGTTCTCAAAATAGGCATCAGTTTCGAACTCGACCTCCTCATTTGAATAAAATCTCTTTCTGTGGAGCCATCTTTTCAAGTTTGGAAACAGATAATAGTCGCTGGGGGCCAATTCTGGAGATTACGGTGGGCGGGGCAGCAATTCGTATCGAAATTCGTTCAATTTTGCCTTTGCTTTCAGTGATGTCAGTGTATTGTCGTGCTAACGCAGCAGCCATCGCGCGCACATCTTTTCCATTTAAAAATCTCATGCAAAATTGCCACCCCACCAAAATTCCCCGGACTTTATGAACCATGTAGTAGACCAAAAACTCCATATATTCTAAAAGAATGTACCATATGTACTAGGTCTGCAAAACTTTAAATTTGTTTTATTTTTCACCTAGAGAACTGAGTGAAGATTAAAGCATTAAAAAAATCCTTGAAATGAAATAGCAATATAATTTACAATCTCTTATCCTCAAGACCTTAGAAAAAGTAAATTTTATTTGTTTTAAAAAAAATTTAATCGCTTCATAAATTCACTTTTTTGCAATTTTTAATGGAAAAAGCGTAGTCTTTCGTCATCACTTTTTAAACTTCTGAATCCCAAGCATTAAGCGTTGAATATTATACGGAAGTGCCAAATGTAACCTGTGTATAAATATAAGAAAATATCTGACTGTTACCGAGATTCTAGCTTTGGACTTAATCCTTGAAAATTTTAATAAATTAAGAACTATTTGGAAAATTATTTTAATTATATCTATTTAATATCATAAGTCCTCATTAATTTTCAGACCTAAATCGTTTTGTTTGGCAAAGTGCAAAAACTTAATAAACAGACGTACATACATACAACATATATAGATACATAGAGAAATACGGATTGATAAATTGGTGAATTTGATTGATGTGAAATACATGTTTTCGAATTCATAAAGTGACAAGATATTAAAGAAGAATTTTGCACATGGGACAAATAATCTGTTTTCTTTACTTAATACTAAAACCATTTCGAATAACGCCAGCAAAAGGAGTCCTTGAAATTATATAGAAAAACACAATGAAAATAAATGGACCAAAACAAGAAAAGCAGCATCGTGTGCACATACCAACAAAGAAAATGAGCATAAAGCATAAAAAAATTAGATGAAAAATCTAATAAACACAATAGACGACAAAGCGTAACAAAATCACACAAAAATATGCGTTACAAACAAAACAAAAGGCAACAAAGAACAAGAAAGCAACGTCAAAAGGACTTAAATTTTGTGCTTATTTTGAAATAAATACAATAGTAGAAACGCGTTGTTTTTTTTTTCATTTGGTTATTTTCGTTGTTGATTTTTATGTATTCCCTTATGATGTTGCGTTACATTTTCTAGTTCGTTTATTATTTATGTTCCTTTTTTCGTTTGCGTTTTTATTTTATTTGTTACTTTCTCACATATTTAACATGGGTGTTTGTATGAATGTGTGTTATCCTTTTCGTCCTTTGTCGTTGCTGTCGCATTTGCCGACGTTGAGTTAGCACATTTTTTTGTTTTGTTTTTTTTCACTTGCTCTTTTTGTTGTGGAATTTTTGAGAATTTTATTTTCACATATTTTTAGTGCCTCTTCTATGTCATCCTACGCCGCTGCTACTACTGCTGTTGTAGTGTCTTATGTGTGTTTGTGTGTCCTTTCCAGCATTTGTCTGTCTATCTGTCTGTCTGCGTGTACATAAAATAAATGTAGGTGAAAATATACATAAATAATGAAAAGAAAGCAAGGAAGCGAAATTTTATTTGTGTCTCTCTTTTGTATGGCTATATACATATGTATGTATGTGTGTGTATGTGTATGAGAAAAAATAACTTAAAGCAAGTGACAGCAACGCGCGTTTGGGTTTGGTAAGGATGTGAAAAATTAAAGCTTAAGCGGCAAAAAGTGCCAAAAGGAAGGAAGAACGAGAAATAACAGTAGGCAACAACAGCAGCAACTAAGTGTGGTAGTAGTAACAGCTGCATAAAGCTGTTATGATACTTATTATCTTTTATATTTTTCTTCACTTTGTGGTATTTGAAGTACTTGCATTGACGCACTGCTCAGACAGGATCTTACCCGAGTCTACTGAATTTTAGCGAATTTTCCCACTTATGAATAAGTAAGTTTCCCTATCTGTTCGAGTATTTGGAACACAAAAAGGCATTAAATGTGAGTACTCACTTATTTCTCATTTATGTTTTGCTCATCAATTTTAATATCTTTGGAAGGAAATGAAGTTCCAAAAAAAGTTTAAAAGTAAACTAATAACGGTGTTACCTTTGGTCTCGAAAAAAAAAATGAAATATCATATGACGCGCTTACAGTAAAAGTGAGCTAGGTGTAATTTTTGTTAAAAGGGTATTATTCCGCAACACTGCATGCTGGCTGGTTCAATCAAACAGCTTAAGCTTGTATTAAAGGTGCCACGCCCTCTTTTCAAATTCGCTAACTCTTTGTCTGATTTTTGTTTGCATTTTTGAGATGTTTGGTGTCTTTAATTTAAATAACTAGAGTTCGTCAACTGGTTGAAATCAAACCATTATAGTCATAATACGAAACAGTCCATTACCATTTTACCTGACGAAGTATCATCGCCACCCAGAAAAAAAATCGAAGTATCATGTTGCAGTTTAACTATCTCTTTCTTAGAGTTCAATCTATCTCCACAACAAATTGTATCAAATATGTCTCTAGAGCGGTGCCTTAAAAATAAATACCTTTTCTTAGGGTTCAATGCAGCTCCATACAAAATTTTATACAAATTGGTTCATTGGTTGAGTTGTTATAACATATTTTCTGGTTAGAGTGTGTGGCACCGCCGATAAATAATCGAATATCTTTCTCTGTACCAAACTTCATCAATATTGGGTCCATTAGTTTTGCAGTGGAAAAGTATTTTTCATTAGAGGCGTCAAAAAATATGTGTTTCACCAGCATTAGACTGTTTTATGAGATAATGAGATAATGCTTAGTCTGACTTTCATCTGATCTTCAAATTTGATAACGGATTACGTGGGAAAAGTAGCATCCAGTTGAGTTTTTAAAAGCTGCTGGTTTAAGACTGCTATTTTCGGAATCTCCATAAATCTTTTGATTTTAGACAAGTGCTGATATTGAATACTCCTTTAAGTAAAAAATCTACACAAATCACTGCCAGAATTCAAGGCATAGTAGAATGATTATATCTCCATAATTTCAGCATGTTGCATTATTTTAGCTCAGCAATAGCATTGATGTTAGAAAACACATGAACAACTTAAAGACGAAAATTGAACACAAAACAAGTCACATGACAGCTTAAAAAGCAGTCAAAGCATAAGTTCCCAGTATTTCGCGTTTAATGTTTTCTCCCTTGTTGTACTGCTCCTATCTTGTGCTTCACAGTCGTCTTGTCGTACGCCTTTTAAGCTGCATTGACAGCGTGTATTGACAGTAGCGCACGCTTTTCTTGCCTTTAGCGCGGAATAGAAAAAGTCGGAAATTTATGGATTTTTTTTTTCTGGTGCATAAGTGGGCAAGATTGGTTTATTATGTTTTTTCTCTCTCTCTCTCAATTTCTCATGCTCTTTGCAGTTTTGTTTTTGCTTTTGAATTTTCACGTTTTTTTCAAAATATTTTTCATGCATCTAATAAAAACGTCTCACCTACTTAAAATAAAATATAAAAAAAAATTTTTATTGCTTACGCTTTTCACTCGCTGACGCTCGCAATAATATGCTAATTTTTTCCATTTCATAAATAATTTTTTCATTTGTTTCATCCATCTTTTAAAATTTTCGCTGCATTTTATTATTAATACGACTTGCTTCCTTTTTATTTCTTTCTACCTCGGTTTTTTTATTTCATGTTTTTAGCTCATAATTTCATTATGGCTGTCACTTTGACGGGTTTCTTTTTTATTAATTTATAATAATAATTTTTATTTTTGCATGTTTCTCATTATATTTTCCACTTTGCTGCTATTTGCTGCAATTAATATTAATCACTCATACGCACCGCAAACCCAACGCCTCATATTTTATTTGCAGTATTCTTGTCGCCTTGGTTGTTGTAGTGCGCGTTGTTTTACAGTTGTTATTGCTATATATATTTTTTGTGATTTATTTATACAGACTTGAAAATATTAGTGACAAGCTATCGCGATTTGATTTACTATTGTTATATGTGTGCAAATATTTCAAATATAGCTACAGATAAAGATTTCTTAGAATTAAATCTAAATTACTTCCTCAGAGCAATAACCTGGACTGCATTTTACTGACAAAGGTTTCATAGTAAGACACCTTAAATGATTCAGTTTATAGTGTTTTTCCTATTCTTGATAAAGCTGATTGTTATGGTTCAGCGAAGAAGCAACATTTTTTAATCCTTTTGATGACGAGACGAACTGCAATGATTTCAATGGAAAAAATTAATGATATATAACATATCAGTCGTTCTTTTAATAACTGCATTCTTTGTTTTTTTGACGTTTTTGAATATTTTTTTTTTTTATTATTATATGTTATTCCTCAATCAATCCTAAGGAAGCAAGCGCTTTCAAATCGAAATTCCCGCCAAGACTTTGGAACATATGTTTTTTTTTCCTGAAGGCTAACTTCAAACTTGTTGAAAAAGGACTGAAGTATTCTTAGTCATAGATAGCAGAGTAGTTACAGCATCATTCAGTCTAGAATTTAGATGAGAATAAAAAAAAATGAATTAATAGCAAAGAATTTTTCACAATTTGATAGTTCTTATTTTAAGAAGGAATAAAGGAAGAAGGAATGAATTTTAATGTAGCAAGATAAAACGGAAATTAATTTTATTCAAGAGAACTGAATTTGATCCCATTTTACGGCCTTGTTCAACAACAGGTAGTTAGTTTTGTGTTAAGGGGATTTAAACTATTGCATCCTTCGGCTATTACATAACCTTTAAAAAATTTGATAGTGAAAAGCTGCCAATACCATCGGGGAGTGCAACCTTTCACCATCTAACTGAATGTTGATTTCGTTTCATCCTTAACACTTAACTTCTTATAGTCTAAAGCATTAACGTGTTTTCTCTACAACTCAAATTACTTGGTTATGCGGTTAGAGCTGTTCGTTGATGAGTTTTAGGAAATTTGTTTCTTAGTGTCTGAATACAGAGCCTGTCTGCCTTCTTTTACATATTTTAATAATGCGCTGAGAATAATGGCGTTTGTAATGCAATATATATTGAAATATTCATTAAGAACATATTATATAAAAAAAAAACCAACAACTCAGTTTATAAAGAACAAATTTTTTATTTATTTATTATTTGTAGAATATTGGCGTAATCAGTGGTATTAATTTTTAAAAAGCAAGGTAATTTGTTAATAATGCATAATTTAATGGCATTTTTTTGGTATGTTTTTTAATTAAGTAATTATTTACACTTAGTTGTGTTTGTTATTAATACTTTTTTCGCACTATATGCACTATATGCGTTACATACATTTGTGTTACATACATTTGTGTGTGGGAGT
Organism: Meiosimyza platycephala; assembly: GCA_963662105.1. NCBI lineage: Eukaryota > Metazoa > Arthropoda > Insecta > Diptera > Lauxaniidae > Meiosimyza > Meiosimyza platycephala. Next base: position 98,047,609 of record OY759208.1, on the reverse strand, counting down.
TTTGCAATTAACTGCATTACAGTCTGGCATGACATTTATTTTTTTTAGTATCAATTTTTTAAAAAGGTTGTTTTTGTTGCTTGTTCTCCTTCCTCGTTTTTTTTTTTTTTTTAAATCGCTTTGTTATTTTAATTAATTAATTAATTAATTATGCACTTGCATACCGTCATATGAAAAAGTGATAGGGCAATGAACGTGGTTTTAATGAAAAAAATTTTGTAGACATTAAGTTTGCTTTTTTTTAAATGATTTTTCTTCTTCAATTTACATGATACGAACTGATATGTATAGAATAAAATTCAGCTTCAAAGAAATTTCCAAATTGGCACACAAATTGTTGAAACTAAATTTTACATTTAAAAATTTTAGGCCGAGTTTTTGGTTATAATGCTACGGTAAATGTAATTTTTTGGATAATGAGGTGTTCTTTAAAGAAGTCAAAGTTTATATTGCTCCAGGAGCGTCACTTCACCAAAACCTTGGGGAGGGGGGACAAGAGTTATAATTCCACCACTATTAGATGGTTTTATTGAATTGTTGTATTAAATAATACCTAGTATCAGATCCTTGGGGAGGCCATTGCCCTTCTCTGCCCTACCGAATTGACGCCACTGGTCGACTCTAATCCAGAAATCAAAATTCGAATTTTTCAATACAATGTCAAAATGAATATATTCCTTTGTCGATTCCATTCTAGGAATGAAAATTTGGAATTGAAAAATTGACTCTGAAAGTAGCTTTGTGATGTAATGAGATCAAAGTGTGTCCTCAGTTAAAGAGTTTAGCATCTTCTATAAGAAGAGGAGTTTTTCATATCTCAGAAACTATAAATAATTCAACTATCTATATTTTTCAGTTTTCATATAAATGTAAAACTGGAACTATAGCCTTAGATGAATTGAGAAATCTCCATCTGATTCTCTCGAATCTACGGAAACTTTCAATAATCTATTCTTTTGATTTTTATTTCGATAAAATATTTAAATTAAAAATTTTTTACATATGAAGGTATTCTACGAGTATTATTTAAGATAAAAAGTAATTACCAAAAAAAAAAAAAAAAACATTTCAAAACTGTGCCACCTGCTACCATGCAAAAGTTCTTAACTTGAATTTCTATCTGGACACATTTTGCTTAAAAGCATGCAAATCTTCAGTGAAAATAAATATATTCAAATTATGGCAAAATTAAGCGATTTAACTTCAGATGAATATTTTTTAAACTTGATTAACTTGACGGTAAAAAGCTTTGAAAAGACAATCTTAACCTTAGAACCGCGTTTGGTTAAATTATCCAAATCCCGTATATTGGGCACTTTATTCCCCATATGGCATACATTTTCAGTGTTTTTTTCTTATTTATCGAAAGAATAATTAAATTTTTTTGGAAATATGTACTTGAAATAATTTTATTTGTACATATTTACATATGTATGTTTGTTATTATATGTGTATTCAAGCAATGAAATGTTCACATTTGTAAAATTATTCTCTTTTGTAAATCGTTTGGGGCCTCCAGTACCCCAAACACGGTTCTAAGGTTAAGAACTGAATTTGAATTTGCCTCAAAACTCCCTATTACAAAAAGTCTTCGCTTTTCAAAATGCTAAGTGAGGTATTTTTGGTCATCACTTTAAAGACGGCGGGATTACAATAGAGCTAAAGTTTAAATTAAAAACCATACAATAAAGTAGTGGGAAATTCAGGTTATATTTAATAGCTAAGACTTAAGGTCATACTTCAGTAGGATATCGTTTTATGAAAAGAAAATTCTTTCATGCCTGAGTATTACATTTCAACTATTGCAAGATTTCAGGCTGGATTACAGAGGTGGATAAAAATGTCTCAGCAAACTTAAAGAGAGACAAGCGGCTGATATGTCGCTGCTACTCTCGATGATTAGTGTTACGCGGAATTCACTATATAACTTTCGCTGTGAATCCGTTTTCTGTAGATCACATACATATGTACATATGTTTTTTTGTAGAATTTCAGAACGTTTTTTAAGTAATTTTAAAGTTCTTAAAGATTTTTGGCGATTTTTTTTTTGAGGAAATAAGTATTACAGAAATTTGTTTTAATATCCATAGAATATTTAAAATTTTCCAACGTACATATTGCTATCGCAGAGTAAGTTCAAGTATTAAATTTGCTTTTTTTTAAACTGCGCATTCCTGAAAGTTTTATTTTTTTTTTGTAAAATGCGCAAGGTAAAATCAATATACTTACACGCTAATCTAGATCTCAAATGTAAAAATATACCATCAAAGTTATTTCTTCAAGCGTAAAATTTTTGTTTTGAAAAGAAAACGCCCTCAAAAATTTATCTTAAATAAAATGAAGAAATCTTTTTAAAATATCCAATAAAAACTCAAAAGTATCGATATTAAAAAAAAATTAAATTGATTTAAATTTGAAAAGAAGAAGAAATTTTGTAATTTTTGAAAATTAGTTTAGACCATTCGACCACTAAAAAAATTTATCGAAAGCACTTGGAAAATGATTTATACAGTTAGTTCAGAATACATAATATGAAATAGAGGAATAATATTTTTGTATATAATTACCATGTAATAGGGAAAAACTTTGCTCAAGTTTGCAATCAATCGGTTATGTTAAATTTTTGGCTTAGAACATTTGACATGAAAATGCGTCTTAGGTGTGTTGAAATGTTAAGTTCAGTTTAACAAACAATAAAGAAATTCAAGGCAAAAACTGGATATGAAGTTTATATATGGCACATGTACGGCTTGCCGTTTTTTTATTAACATAGCGATAATTGAAAGAGGCAAACAACATTGTAGGTAAAAACATCCCGAAACATCACAAAATTCTCCCGAAAACATTTTTAATTTTTCATCTGTTGTTAACGACAAATGATTATTTGGACTCAAATTTCACAAGAACATCGACTTTTAATAATTTTGAGTTCAAACAGTATTGTTTGCAGTTTTGCAAAAATCTGTTACGAGCTGGCTAATTTTGCATTGGCTTTAGAAATATAAAAGAAGGAGATCTTGGGTATTTCGAAAATTATATGGCTCAATACAAAATTTTTCAAGTTTATATTATAGCTTATTCAACTATCTTTTATATGACAGCCCTAAATTTAAAATCGATTTAAAGGGAAACCCAAAATTAGTTTGAAAAATATGAGTATCAAATGAATGAAATTTTAACAAGCTATAGTATTCATTGATTTAAATTCCACATTATTTACAAAGTTTCGAGACATGACAATATTTTTAAAACCTTTATAAATATCTGATTTTCCTTTAAGAAGGGTTAATAAAATAAATTGTAAATGAAATTTCATATTTAACTTTCAGAATATGTTAGTTAACCGAATTATTTAAGTTAATAGCAGAAATTTAGAAAAAAAAACTTTTTATAAAAAACAATTCGGCAACTTAAGCATCCAAATATTAAAATTTAGTAAGAAAATACAGAATTTTACTTGAAAAAGTGCTACATCCGGTCTTTGTATTTAGGTACCTTTCGTTATTTTAATTCAAAGTCATCATGAGTTATAAAAATTGCGTCTGAAATATATTATTTCGTATTTAAAGGCTAACTTAAAGTAAATGATTAATCCGAATTACAAAATATAATAAACATATTTCGTAGAAACGCTTTCTTTTATTGATAAATATATGTATAAATTTTTCTCACACATAATGTTCAATTCTCGAATTCAAACTGTAATATTTTTATTTATTACCAGCTTTTCCTTAATCTTTTCCATAGTATGCTATAGCCAATTGAAAATTTAAATTTAGAATTTCGTTATAAATTAAAAGTTATCCAATTAATTTAAATAACAAATTAAGACAACTAAAATAAAAAATTCCCTCTTGTAATTTTTTAAGTTCATAAAATATGCAAAAATCCAAAAATACAACCCCAACTTTATGGCAACTAAAAAACAACACAACATACATAACTCTGAAGACGTACATATTAGGTATGTGTACGTGAGTATGTTTGTGTCAGCAGCTTAAGTGACGTGATCACGTATGTGCTCATGCTTGCATGCAGCCATGTGTGTGTGCGCTCCTCTTCATGCACATGCAACTGTATGTGACAGCAACTGAAGCTGCTCACTTTGCATACAGATAAGAAAATTTGCGACAGTAGTTGAGAAAGAGTAAAAAAATTGCAGCATGTTAGCAGGGGGTGAGTGGGCGTGGCAAAATAAATAAAAAATGGAAAAAAAAATGTAATCCAATGTGGTTGACACTTTATAGGTCGAGTTGAGTTGAATGTGGTAGTGGGTGGTTGGTGTTGGTACTTTACTGCTGCTGCGACATCATGGAGATGTGCACTAATTTTTGTTGTTGTTAATGTTGTGCTTTTTGCATTATTCGTAAGCAAGTTTTTATATGCAAAATGTAAATAAATAAAAAACAACAACCGAATAAAATTGCAAGCAGCACAATTATAGCAAATCAGTTTGTGTGCAATTCCATGTTTAAGTTACATAAAATTTATTGAGCGAAGAACAAAGCAAGAGCTTCCTCAGTATGCGGTACAGTTTTTCAGTTATTGAGTATAAAATTAATTGCAAAATTCATGGAAGACGCGGCTATTTGTACAATGCTCAACATGTCGTATGAGCAATATTTAATTAATACATTTCTTGTTATAAAAATTAATAGCGGTTACTCATACGACATGTGTGCAACGTTATCCTAGAACACAAAATTTTCATAAACAAATAAACTTAATCGTGTAAATAAATATTTTTTTTTCGAAATTTGTTATACAGTTAATTTTAAATGAATTATTTGAGCACTTTTTTCATGGAAATTCCTATACTAATGTGTGCATATTTGAATTGAAATTGTATTTGAATTAACTTTTGCTACTGCAGCAGCAATGATTTTGCATCTTTATTTATGTCATTTACATGTGCATAAAATGTGTAATGGCATAGCATAAGAAACGGAAAGTTTTTGTATAAATTTTACTTTATATGCAAATTATTTTTCTTAAAGATGTTGCAGTTTTTGTGTCGTATTTATCTTTTCTTTATTTAAACGCATAAATTTTGTTGAGACAATAAACTTATTTGATTTATGTGGGTCCCAAAAAAAAAGATATTTTTATTTTTTTCGAAGATTATGATTACAACTTCCCAAAAAACATTAAATTTGTCATAAACACAATTTTCATAAATTTTTCGTACTTATTTATATATTATAATTTTTAGCATACAAATGAAAAAAACGCAATAAAAATTGTATTACTATAAAATATAAAATTCGGCATAAAATTTTATAAATACTAAGCAAAAGCTCTTTAACAAATCTGAATGATATTTTGTTTGTGACCCTGCTCTATGAAAAAAAAAAAAAAAACTGAATGCTGTTGGCGTTCAGAGCTAGCGCTTATATTTTAGCAGTTTTTGGTCCATTGAATCCAAAAATGACTATAAGTTTTTCATAAATAAGTCTCATTTTAAAGATTTCTTTTTTGCAAATAATTTAAATTTAAATCAATGGGATTATAAAGTTTTAGCATATTTCTGATTACTCTAACATACAGAAATTTCAAAAGGACTTAACTTAACTGTTTTTTGGCTAACCTACAAAAACAAAAAAATTTGAGATTTCAATTGGAAAAAATTTTTATGGAGAAAACTTAGTGGGAGAGTGAGATTTTCAGTTTTCTCTGTTAAACTAAGAAAAACCAGAAAAGAAGTTAAAAATCCAAGTTTCTAAAAATCTATAAAAAATTGTTTTTTGAAATAAAATCCGATCGAACCCTCTAAAAAATATAGATCATAATTCAAGATCTCGCCATAATTTACAGTTGTAGAAAACTGATCACGCTAGGTCGAGAGATGACATCGACTACGTTAAGACTCTGATCAACAATAACTGCAGTAGCACTGTCAGCATCGATTGCATCTGTGCAACGAAAGACGCAAAATAGACAAACTAAAGACATAAGGAAGAACTACAATAGAGGTATAGAAGAAGCGGGTCGTAACTACAACCTAAGTGAACTATATTTTATAACTAAAAAGCTTTAAACAAAATAGTATATTACCGACTTTCGAACCTGCGCTAGACGGTATACAAGAATGATTAAACAAATAAAGAAAGTGTCACAACATCACAAGGAAACACCTTTGAAACTTTAAGAGCATGAAGTTAAATTCCATATTTAACTAGCAAAGAAACAAACCATCTAACTTAACAGAGCCTTAACAAAGCACTAACAGAGAAATGTTAAAACGATGCAGAAGGCGATTTGGATAAGAACAAAATAGAAGTGTCTAGGATTTCCAAATTATTCAGTGTACTAGAACCGGTCTACGAGGACTAAATATTACATAAGACAACAATTCCAATGGTATAAAATGTTTATTCAGTTTCTGTTTTTTAGTCATACAATTTATCATGCTCGCTATATGCAGCCTTCCTTCCTTACTTGAAGATATAATTCAAGCCATTGACAAAATTTAGCTAATCAAAGCACAAAATTATGACAATATCTCAGCCGAAGCATTAAGATTTAAACTTATTTTAGGAGCGTAGCTACTACTGGAAAGAAAAGATGCTAACTGCTGAATGACTTAAAATATGTACTTCTATTAAAACTTCTAAGAAGAGTGGCAATACCATTTATTGCAGTCATTGAAGATCCACTATTCTGAGTTCGTTCTTTAAAGAACTAACCAAAATCATCCTTAATAGCTTCAAAACAAACTTGAAATATTACTGCGCACTCGGCTTTCGTACAAATCGTTGATGATAAAGATAAGATTTGGAATGCAAACAAAACAAGGGGCATTCCTAAAAAAAATGATTTTCATTACGATGGTATAATATCGATAAGTTATTAAAAAATAGAAATAAGAAAAGGAGAATACTGCAAGCTTGGAAATTTTAAATGGTATTATGTTACGCCACTGATGAAGTTCTGTAGTGGGAACAGACGATAATCCATGTTTTTGTTGCAACTAATTTTTTAACTATCTTGCACGTATTATATTGTTGTGTATATTCAATAAAATAATCAAAAAATAATTTATTTTTCTATTCTAATGGAAACACAATATACAAAAGACTTTTCAGTTATTCAACTTATTCAAGAACTTCTTTATTTATAAATAAAAATTTCCATTTTATTGACAAGCCTTGGCACTGGTTATATCTATGCTCCAGTTGCCATATGGTGTACTTGAGCAATTTTAAAATTTTTTGTAATTTATTTTATTTATCTAACAAATTAAAAACAATCTTTTTCTCTTTTCTTACAGATTTAAAAGCACAGAGCAGATAAAAAACTGTCACAAATAAAAAATTCAGACTTGAACTATTTTTCAATTGATATTTAAATAAATTAAATATACAATATTTCGTTGTTTAAAACTAAGAAAACACTGGCATAGAAAAAGAAATAGAGAAAACAACAGAAAATTAAACAAAAATTAGTAGAAAAAACTTTTGGTTCAAAAAATAATAAAAAAAAACTTCACAGAAATAAAGTGCAGAACGTGCGAAATCCGTATTATTTTTGTTGTTTTTCGCACAACAAATGTGAAAAGAATAAATTTTAACCGGAAGTGTTCATTTCATTTCAACATTCGCTTGCATTAACTTCCGGCAAGTGTTGCCATCGTTATTGCTGCTGCCGGTAGCAAAGTTGCATTGCAATAAAGAAAAAAAGAAATTTTTATAAGAAGCAGTGAAGAGTGCAAAAAATTAAACATTAAGAAAAACAAGCTACAAGTAAAGTTGTGAGTTTTTAAAATCGAATTATATGCCCTGATTCGATCCGGTGCACAGTTTGCCCACTTTTTTTATGGCGTAATTTTTAATAACTTTTTTTTTTTGGTGTAAAATACAGATACAACTAAAACAAAAAAACGTGCGTTTCACTTAGCTGTCACTGTATTTGCAGTGCATATCAGTGTATTTGTGTGTATTTTTGTTTTTGTTTTTGTGAAAGTGCAAAAAATAATAAGAAAAAATTTCAAAATAAAATTAAATAAAATCAATGAAAAGTTAAGAAAAGGTTGCAACTTTTGCTGCTGCATTGAAGTGAGTCCTGTCAGCAGTTACTGCAAAGCATCAAAAATTTGTAGCAAAAGAAAAGAAAATGCAATAAATTAAAAGAAAAAAACATAGGTGATAAAGTACGAGAAGTGTGCAGTGCAGGGCAAACGGGCACGTGATTTGTGGTAAGTCTTCTTGATTTAAATTACTTTTGTTTTTTTTTTACGAAATTTTTTCTAAATTTGGTTACAAAGTTCTAAAATTGCTAATATAGGTTAGGTCAGTAATTCAATTTATATTTTATTTTTAAAATAAACAGCTCGTTAAGTTTTGTATTGGTTTGATTAGTTTTTCTTGAAAATAGCATATTGACGTTTTAAACAGCGATGAGCGCGAAATTCGTACTATACACCGAAAAAAAAGACCGTACTAAATTTGAAGAACTGCCTTCCTCCGATTTAGTGTAAAAATTTTCCTTAATCTAAGTTATTTTTCCTCATATTGATGAAAATATCGTCTCATTTAGTAATTGAGTCCTTTGAAATGAGTTCCTGTTTCATTAAAGCAAGTCAACTCTCTTCCTCAAATATAGAGTTTGTGGTTTTAGTAAAACTTTCCTTTGAAATAGTAAATTTTTCTTTGGGAAGAATTTTTGAGGACAACTTGCTCCTCATTTGAGTAAAAACTTCCTCAATCTAATGGAATGTTTTGTTTAAGGAAAATAGTACTCAGTTTTAGTTAGTTTCTTCAAAAAATTTACTATAACGTAGGAAAATTTTCCTTAATAAATGAGTGGCAACAGTCGCTACTTTACTCGCTGAAATTAATATCTATTCTTCTCGTAAGTATTCGGTTTTTGTCTATATATTTATAGTTCTTTACTTGTTTTTTAAATAAAAAAATAAAAAAATTAAAAAAAAAAAATTATGTCGTCGCCGGGATTTGAACTGAAGCTTTCCTGATCAGACCATTGTCTGATGGTTGTTACATGCGCAGTTTAACAACATCATTTTAGTATACCTTAAAAATGCTGTCGGTGGCTGAGTTGGGTAAGATGAGCATCTTTGAACAGTGGCATGACGCAGAACACTGGTTCAATTCTCTGATCGGGTGACAGGTAAAAAAAATTTAAGTCTTCTTTGAAGTTTTAAAAACGTATTACAATTAAAATAAGAATGACTGACAATAAGTAACCAACAAATAAGAAAATAGAGGAAATAAAAAATTAACAATTTTTATTTTGAAATCAACGAATTTATTTTAAGTAAATTTCTTTCATTTAGGATACCTTCATCCTTAGAAAAAGTAAAATTTTCTTCAGTTTTATAACCTTGTCCTCACATTGACATTCCTTATTTCAAAGCAGCAACATTTACTTGTACTAAGGAATCCAACGTACTTATTTTGAGGCACCCATGGCTTTAGCTCGTATTGAAGGACATTTTTTCCTTACATTTAGGCATTTTTCCTTAAACGGAGTAAGTTGTTTTTTTCGGTGTATGCTGTCGATTATAAATTCAAATAGTCTTCACTGAACTCGTCAGCTTTTGACTGTCTTATCACCAGCAAGTGTGTCAATGTTGTTCAAATTTGTCGGTAGTCGCTATATGCATTAGAGCATATTACCCCCCATATAAATAAAAAATTGACCATAAGTTTTTGTTTTTTTTTTTCGATAGCTCTGCCATGTGATATTCGATCGTCAAGTATTATTGTAAAGGTCTTGAAGAGCGCTACAGATGGTGACGGTGCTAAAATTCCGAAAGTAAGCAGAAAGTTTTATATCAATCAATGCCAAAATTTTGAATGTGTACTGCTGTAGTGCCTGAAGCTAGTTTTTTATGGCTAATGAAAAAGTAATTTATGCAACTTAATTAATTCACATAACTGCAAAACATGCGCTTTAATAATTTTGATGAACATTTAACATGTACGCATATTATTTATTATAAACTAAACACATTTAACTTGCGGTTTAAAGTTTCATAAAAATTAAATGCCTTTGGCTACGTTAATATTGTAGCTCTTTGTCAGCCAGTTTTTTTTTATGATCTCAACAAAATTTATTTTGCACAGTGGCACAAATTGTACACGTACGACTTTTTATAGCAACTTTATCATAAATTTATTTGCCGTCTGTTTTACCAGTAAATTTCTTTTTTCTGAATTGTCATTTATGTGCGTGTAAACTGACTGTCGCACAGTTTTATGCTCGAGCATAATCTTTATGACCACAACAATTACATCAGTAACGAGTACGAAATTGTTTACGCTGAATTGGCAATTATTTGCTGTTATTTATGTCATTTGCTGATAAACGTGTACAAGCATTTCCTACCGTCTCATTTTTTTTAGTTATTATTTTTTCAATGTCATCGAGTTTTACATAAAAAATATTTTATTGTTTTGTATATAGGTGTTTGCACTAAAAAGTTTTGTTAAATATCAATTTAAAGAAGTCTATGATGGCGAATTAGTTTATTATGGCAAATGAGTGGAAATTTTACATTTTTAAGCCTTATTACTCAAAATCTATTTGAAATTAGTGAAGAGAGTTTATTTGATCAATCTGATGTTATTATTTAAATTTGCAAGAAATTGTTTCAAATATGCTTAGTTATAGAAATATCAAACTGTCTCTGTTTGCTGGTAGAATTAAAATTCAATATATTGAATAGTGCCAAAAGTGTGCGGAATTAACAAAAATGGGCGTGGCACAGTTAAAACATTTCATTCAATATCATTCGCAAGCAACACCTACAATTTTCATAAAAATTTAATAGATGATACCACTGAAAGCAGCTATCACTACAACTTAGTTGTTTTTCTAACAAAACGCATTCGCGGAGGCGTGACACAGCTCACAATATTTATTATCGTTGTAATAAGAGAACACCAACGCAGCTATTATGTGATTTAACGTCTTAAATATTCTTGCAATAAGATATCGCACAACCAAAAAAAGGGACGATGTAGAACATGTGGGCGCGGCACCTCCGATACATGCAAAAAACGTTTCCTGATATACTAAGTAAGCTATGGGAGTATATTTTTTAAAATTTGGTGTAGAGTGACTGTGACTATAAGCTTTAAAGCTAAATGAAGTTTAACGGGATTCGATAAGTGGGCGTGGCAAGTCCATGTTAACAAAAGGTTGTAAGAGTGGCATTTTCTTATTTTGATTAAAATTCATTTTGACTATTTCAACTTTTTTCAACATTTTCCATTTTTTATTGACTTTATCAGCCTTTTTCAACTGTTGAATCGCTCTCAAATTTGTTCAACATGTTCCTAATTTTTTTTTTTCTACTTTTTCAACACCAATCGATTTTCAACTTTTTTATCCTCATTAAAATTTTGTCGATCATTTCAACCTCTCGCAACTGCTTCAACACTTTTCGACCTCCATAAAATTTTTTTTCAACCTCAAAACGAAAAATCCGCGTTATGGTATCCTGGTAATGTATATTAATAAAGCATTCAAACAGCTGTCAGCTCTTAGATTTATTTCTTGCTATATACTTGCAAATATAGTGAGCTTAAACTTAAAAATTAAAATGTAAATTTGAGTTTAACTTTTCGGCGCTCACATGACTTCTTATTATTTCAAATAAATAAATTTTTTTGAATCAATATTTTCGATATCATCGAATAATTTTAAATCAGACCTTAGCTAACCTCTGTCAAATTTATCCCTAGTGGAGCGGGAAAAAATTTAATCATATATGGACGGCCGGTGGTACAGGTGTACCACCAAGTATTTCAAATCGAACACCGTGTATTATTCTCTGGTAAAAATATAAACTCGCAACCGATCGGGTCGTTACCAAGCTCAAAAGTAGCTTCTAAAAAGCTGGAGGGGAAGGTTGACAGAATCCAACATGGTGGATCCAATATGGCGGTCAAAAATCCAATATTGCGATCAAAAATCCAATATAGTGGCTGAATTTTTAAAAGTCAACCGATTTGCACCAAATTTGGTACACGCGTGTCTAGGAGATCACTGATTACGAATCCAAATTCAGATTTTACAAAATGAAGATGGCGGATCCAAAATGGCGGACAAAATTTTCGAGAATATACCGATTTGTACCAAATTTGGCATACAAAGGTTTTTGAGGTCGCCGATTGCGAATCTGGAGTTAGGTTTCCAAAATTCCTACCAAATTTGCTAAACCGGCGTTTAGGCAATCACTGATCACGAATCCGATGTCATAAAGATTCAAGATGGTGGACCCAATATGGCTAAAACTCAATAATCTAATCCACTTTATTAAGTCCACCATCTTGAATCTTAAAAATATGACATCGGATTCGTGATCAGTGACCCAAAAAATATCCGGATACCTAATTTGGTATAAATCGGTATATTTCCGAGAATTTTGTCAACCATTTTGGATCCGCCATCTTGATTTTGTAAAATCTGAATTCGGATTCGTCATCAGTGATTCACTAGAGGCCCGTGCAAATCGGTTGACTTTTAAAAATTCGGCCACCTTATTTGATTTTAGATCGTCATATTGGATCTGCCAACTTTGCACGCCAGTTAGAGCCAAGAAACGACCAGAACGGTTGGAAATTTTTATTTTTACAAGCTTTTTTTGCTGGACACTCGATCTTTCTTCGGCTTCCTGCCGCTATATTCGATCCTCCATTTTGAACTTCTCAACGGGCCACTTTGCTCTTAGAAGTCCTTAACTAGACGAACATTTTAAGACCTCGTACATAGTGAAACGTCCCACCTGTAATCCCTCTTGCCCAAACCCAGAGGAAGATTGATCGGTTTCTTTAATTTTTGTTGAATAATTTTTACTATGATTCAGTTTTTTTGAATTACTACTTTAGTTTCCTATTACTTATTGTTAATTACTAGTGAATTTTTGAATAAAAGTCACAAAAACACAAAAGTTCTCGCATTTGTTTAACAGTTTATATGAAAATACCTGGTTGTACACATGTACCACTGACCGGCATGCACGAGGTAGGTATTCAAAACTTGCTCCTAACCGGAGCACTAAATAGGTAAAATAATGCAAATATCTTAAAAATGCGTAGAAATGATGGGCCGAAGTTGTCAGAAAGAACCAGAACTCCAACTTGAAAGAACTCTGAGATATTTGATTTCAAATGTCAAAAGTATCACCTGTACCACCATCCGTAAAAAAATTAAAATTATCCCAAATTGCTGAAAAATGAAAACTAACTTTTCAAGTTAAATTTTCAAAAATAAACCACCTAAAACTTGAGATTTTGCTATAGAAGATGGCTTTGGGGAACTTTAAGCTTTAGTAATCTTAGTTATATTTGCTCATAAAATCTACGACTTAAGTCTTTGTTAAATTTAAGGACTTAACTAACTTTGTATTATTTTTTTTTTATATTTCCTCAGCATCTTAATTTAAGAGTTTGCTATCCTAATCATATTTTTTCAATAAGTAAAATAATTCAAGTTAATGCCAACAATTGAAAATGAAGTTGCCGTATAACGCATAAATTTCAAGTTGTCACATAAAGAAAATTATGCGTTGCATACCTTTAGGCACTAAAACATTAAACATGATTTAATGCAGTAAATTAAAGCTTTAAAGCACATTAAACGTATATATGCATTTAAAGAATAAACAATTTTTATTTTACAACATAATTGATGGCATGTTGATCCCTAATTTCAGTACCGACACCAAAAAAAACCCGCAGGGAAAAAGCATAACAGCTCAGAGCACAATGACACAACGTAACGCTGCATGAAAAAAAAAAAACAAAATCCCCCAACTGCAAAAAGACGTCACTGGGGAAAGTTGTCTGGGTTAATGTCCAGTTGAGCTACGCGGAGAGGAAGAAGAAAACATTTCACTTATTTTTGTTGTTGTTTTTTTTTGTATTGTTTTATCACTGCAACGGCGCAGCACAACGCAACGCTAGGCTGTCAATGTGAAAAATTGGTAAACCTATGTAACAATGAATTTTAGAAAAAACAACAACAAAAACAAAACAAAAGCTAACGTAAGCTAAGCCAACATAGTGAATTTGCTATATTTTGGTACCTTGTTATTGTTGTTGGTGTTGTTGCTAATGTTTGCCCATTTGTTTGGTATGTCTGCCTGCGCTATTTTGAGTTCGTTCAATTCTGTCCAATTTCATACGTAGTATACTGTAAAGGATACGCTTTTGCCAGACATCAAAGTTACCTCACTTAGAAACTTTCAAATCATCCTTAACTTTTGCTATTGCACAGTGGAATAAACTGCATATTTTATTAAAAATAAAAAAATTATTAAGGAGTTTGACTATGAAATTCGTTGTTAGATATTTTATGTCTTTTAAATGTTTGATTTGAGTTATTAGACTGATTTGATTTTATTTTTTTTTATTCTTATATTTTTAATCAAATGAGCGTTCTTAAAGTTAGAAAATTGCTCAAAAAATTTTGTTCTATATTTTGTAAGCTTTAGTGCAATTTTTCTTAAAAATACAAAAATGAAACAAAATAAATTTATTGCAGAAGCTCCACTGTGCAATTCCATAAATTTTCAACATGAAATTAAGCAAAAGCAGACAGTTAAAAGTTACCCAAGGTTTGACCTTCAATTTAACCTTTGACTTGGGCAGCGGAACTGCTACCCTCAATCTGCGATACTCGTAGCTATACAGATTTTCTCAGATTTCCTTGTGACAAAACTTTTGTAGAAAATTTGTGATTAACCAAAAATGATTAACTCTAATGATGGCAACCACAAAGTAGCACTTTCGTTTAAAGTACCGACACTTTAGGAATATTAAGGTAACAAAAACACACCACCAACAATTGACAAAACGTGAGCCAGCTGAGCCGTACACGAACAAATGAAATAATTTAGTGTAAATTTCTATATTTTTTTTTAACAATCTCTTTGGGCACGTGTGCACAGCAAGAAAAAGTAAAGTTTCTGCTGTAAAGATGTTACTCGGTGAAGCTTACCATCATTGGCCCAATGTTTACCTTACAGAAGGCCAAGTGTATAACCAAGTTATTAAAAAAATAATCATAAATAAAATGAATTTTCAACTTTAGTGCTTTTGATTATTCCAATACCAACACTTTACTGCTCGCCGTGATGATGCTTTCATTTTAACTTGGCTGATCTTCGATTTCATTTCGATTTGCGCACAATTTTATGCTTTCAGCTTGTTATTTTGCTGTTTTCAGTTTCATTGTTGTTGTTGTTGTTTTTGTTGTAATTGTTATTGTTTTGTTATCATGTGTTTATTTGTAATGTGATGATGATTTTCACATCGTCCGTGATGCAGTTAAATAAAACGAAAGAAAAAAATTCACAAAAATAACATTAACTAAAGCAGGGTGGATTAAAAAAAAACAAACTTAAAGTGCACTTAAAGACTTCAGAAATAACTTTGATGTTAAGAAAGAGATAACGTTAGAGAGAGCACTAAAGGCCCCCCTAATGTGACTTTATTAGTTATAGGATGTCCCAACTATTTCCATTACACATATAGTAAATAGCAAAAATTTGTCAAACGTCAAAGAGTATTTAACAATATAAAAACAATTGCGTTTATTGCTTCAGCCGTTTATTGGTCCATATAAATGATTAAGTCTCTTAACATTATAAAATTCAGTCTGCTTGCAATCTGAAGCCTCGAAAAGCTCCCTAAACTTGTGGAGGACTGGTTAATTCAAGTGAATGCGACCAAAAGCCATTATATATAGCTTTCTCACTTAGAAAGGAATTTGCCAACAAATAAAAATCAATGATACTCCCATTGCACAATCAACTGAGGTAAAATACATATGTACTTACATGGGCACATTGACAGCAACAAAACTAAAATTAAATTAAGGTTTCAACAATTATATTGGCTTTTGAATACAAATTCAAAACTCAATCTGGAAAATAAGGTTATGTTATACAACTCCATTCTTAAACTAATATGGTGTTATGGAGATGAATTGTGGCATGTGCTTCAAATATTGAAAAGATCCAAAAAATCCAAAATAATTTACTTAGGAAAATCACTGATGCGCCTTGGTTCATTAAAAACAGAAATACCCACAAGGATCTCTTTCCATTACCAAACAAAGTCACAGACATATACAGCTGATAGTTTTCGAGATATTTGAAATGAAAAATTTGGTCGAAAACGAACCCAATGTCGGCCTACATTTATCTTAACTTTGAGCTTTGAAAAGCACGACGTATACTTAATATTCAACTAAAGAGTGATATGATAAAAAGTAAATATCTTGTTGCAATCACTCATAGATCTAACCATTTAAATATACGCTAAGAATCATGGAGAACTTATAATCTTATTTTAGCTACCAACTAACAGTTTAAAATATATATTAACAAACTTTCATTGCATACTTTAAGGCAGTGATTTTTGATGAACATACAAATTTGTAGCAATGATAGAAATCATAAGCGAATCCACCTTTTCTTTTTACACCACCCTTTTTCACAGCAATCTCATTGATATCGATTTCTGTTGTAACTCAACCCTCAATTTAACTTCAATTCAATTCAAAAAATACAACCAGTCAACCAAACCAAAAACTTTTGCTTCGTTTCGTCCTTTTGAACATCCTTCGTTATTCGTTACATCGAACTTTAATCGATGCGATATGTTTTTGTTGTTGTAACTGTGTTTTTTTCATTTCAGTGCGAATTATTTTGTGATTCTTTTGTATGGATTTGTTGTTGTTGTTTTTGTTGTTTCTGTTATTGTTATTGTTTGTATACCTTAGGGTATCGTTCGCAGCAAATAATCATTTTTGTCTACATTTTCTCATTCATTCGTTCATTCATTTTTCATTTATTTTTGTTGTTGCTATTATTGTAGCAGTTGTTGTTTTTTCTGTTCGATGTTCTGATTATTTATATGGCATTGTTATTACTTGTGTTGTTACTGTTGTTGTTGTTGTTAATAAATCGGTTTACAATCTTGTTAAAAATGTAGCCACAAATTCTCGGCTACATGTTAGTCTGAATCTCAATTGGTTTGAAATTTTATATTGCAAAGAAAACTAAGTTCTTTTCATCAATATGTGTGTTTTTTTCAACAAAATTTAAGTTTTAATGTATCATTAAAATATCGTATTTCATATAAAGCCTTTTTATGTACATATGTATATCGATGCGTCTTGCTATTAAATTTAAAAGGATAACAAGATTGTTTTTTTTTCTGATTAATGAATTGCAATATATGTACATACATAAGAAATATACCAGAATATATTCAGTTTATATTGGCTAAAATGTTGCGAATATTCAAATAATTTTATATAAGTACTTGCGTTATTTGATTGTAATTTTTTGTAAATTTCCGAAAAATTTGAAAAAAAATCACGTTTATACTAAGTGTGGAGAACTCCACACGCGTGAGACTTCCCCATGTGGAGTTCAACACGGGAATTTTTTTCACGGTGCATATTTGTCCCTGTTTTTGTTTTATAATTATAACTCAAAATCTGTAGGTACATTTTGTGTGTATACTGAATAGCAGATTTTTTGTAGGGAATAAAATTTCCTATCGAAGTTGCATTTTATGAAATCAAAAATCTTATTTTTTCAACAACATAACCTTATAAAAACTATTTTAAAAATTTAAATTGTGTTGGAGTCGAAAACATTTTGATGGAGATATGGGCAAATAAATGAAAAAGGTGTAAAAAATCCGTTTCTGGAGATATTTCGAAAACGAATCTTAAGAAAAAAAAAATGGTTTGCATTTTTGAAATCTACGGCCAAAAATACATCGTAAAAAGTACATGAGAAACCAGATATTTTTTTGTGTAAACTAGTGTTATATGAATTACAATGTTTCCAGAGTCCAAGTGCTTCAAAAAGTGGAAAGAAGCCAATTTGTGGGTAGATCTAAATAAAAAAAAGGCAATTTGCACTATTTGCACTGAAGCTTGCAGCAAAAACTTAGCTGCCGATGACTCGCATAAGAAACAGTAGCGTTTAGCTTGGGTGGAATACGGATTTTCATCGTGGTCTAACGCAGCTGAAAGAACTAAGACTATTCTACGAGTTCATTCCACATTTAAAGCTTTGAAACAATTCACCGGCAAGACTAGCATTATTCAACACCTATCAACTGCGACGCAGCAGCAAATGATGGATCACCGCACAGCTCTCAAAAAATATTCTCAACAATTATAATTTTATCTCAACAAGGTTTGCCGCTTCGTGTACATGATGCTGAAAATTCAAATTTTATAAGATTTCTGAAAGGGCGAGCAAAAGATGTCTCGGTTTAAGAATCGTGGATAAAACGGTCTGGAGAGAAGTGAGTTCAGAGCTAAATACAAAATGAAATTCTTGAGATGCTGGCTACGAAAATTCTTTCAGAATATGTTGACAAAATAGAGGAAACTGTAGACGTTTCACAAACAGAACAAAATTCCATTTGCGTTCGAGTCGTATCTGAAGATCTGGTTTCAACAGAATATTTTCTTCTTCTATTCAACCACCAGCAAGTTTAATGAATATTGTCATGGATGTTGTCACTCGTTTCGGAATGCCAATCAGCAAGTGTAGAGGCCAATACTTTGATGGCGCAGCGAACGTTTCTGGCGATGTAACTGGATTATAGACTCGAGTGAGAGAAATCGAATTTCGAGCACTTCTTTGCATAGTGATGCGCATAATTTGAATCTTGTTGTTCAAGATGCATTAAGTAAAGTCACTAAAGCGAAAAATTTCATCGGTTTGGTCAAGGAAATGATCAATTATGTCCGAAATTCGTCGAAACGATTGTCTCGATTCAAACATATCCAAGATGAGGAATCAGAAGATAAAAACGAAAAAAGCGTCGCCCTAGCAGCTTATCGTCCAACTAGGTAAATTTTTTTTATAAAATTAATATGATTCTATTTGACAATGTCTCGAGTCGATGAATGCAATTTATATGTTCTTGCAGATGGACTGTGAGAATCCGGTCCCTCAGGACTGTTCTGGCGACTTATGAATCCCTGATGACATTTTTCGATCAACAAGTTTCAGATCCATCCCTAGATTCTACCGCCTTGGCCAAAGTTGCAGGTGCTTGTAAACAAATGGATTCTTTTGAATTTTTGTTCATGTTCACAAAGTTTATTGAAATTTTTCATAAAATTGAAAATTTAAATCAAGATTTGCAAAATTCCCAACTGAACGTTATTGATTCTTTAACAAAGCTGATGCCATTTCCAACTCTTTGAAAATATATCACGATGAAAAATTAGTACAAATTTGGAAAGTCAATAACGATAGTGCCGAAAAACCAAAACTGCCGCGATGTAAAAGCGATGCTCTAGCGTATTGATTCCTATTCAGAAGTAGAAAATCATATATTTCAGACTCCAGAAGATTTGTATAGAAAAATTTATTATGAAGTTTACGACCAAGTTCTTTCGTCGCTGAGAATCCGAATTGGGACAGATTCAGCAAAATTTTTCAGATCCCTTGAAGCTTTTGTACTTGGCGAAAATTCCGATGTTGATAAAATTATAAATTATCATAAAGATGATTTCAAAAAACATAATTTACTGAGTGATCGAAACATGTTTCTTGATTTGGCGAACAGAAATGAAACTAAATTAAAAAGTTTGGGAGATGTAGTAGATTTTTACAGAAATATCTATGGTGCAAGGACCTCATTCCAGAACTCGTTCGATTCGTGAAATTTTTAATGACTATTCTTGAATCCTCTTGCACTACTGAAAGAAGTTTTTCGACTCTTAAGAGGCTGAAATCGTATGTGCGCTCAACGATGGGTCAAAAATGTTTGAATCATGTTGCGATTTTACATATTTACCACGAGTTGCCTGATAGAATAGATATTGAAGGAATGTTAGATGAATTCATTGTTAAAAATTCAAAAAGGACAAAAGTGTTTGCCTTATCAATAGATGTTCTTCCGACAAAATAAACGTTTTTTTTTATGCACACAATAATCACAACAGAACTTTATTGTAGATATCCAACATTACTTTTTCGTAATCATGATTCTGTAATACAATCAATCGTCAATATAAAAATTTCAGCCTTTTCGAACCCCCCTTCCGCGACACAATAAATTCCACAACCGCTTTTAGAACGTTCTGTCGCCCCTGTGCGTATCGATCTATATTTGATAACCTCCTAAATTTTACTTATCAAAAGTCATCTCAATGATAGTCGAATGCAGTCAAAAGTGGTGCTAAATTTAAAATTAAATCTCTTGTTGTATATCTATGAACATAAACACTGATACAAAAAAAACTAGTAAAGGTGTCATCTTCGGCCAGGCCGAAACTCACATACCCTACACTGCACTAAAAGTACTTTCCAAATAAATGTTAAAAAGACGTTGAAAAGGTTGAAGAAGTCGAAAATAATGTAGTTAGGTTCAAAGTGGTTGAAAAGTGTTGAAACAGTTGAAAAAAAATCAAAAAGTCTAAAATATATGGAAACCATTGCAGAAAGTTAAAAGAAATTGAAAAAGTCAAAAAAATATGGAAAATTTTGAAAGTGGTTAAAAAACTCAAAAATAGTTGCAAGAAGTTGAAAAAGATTGAAACAATTCAAAATTCATGAAAAAGTTGAAAAAATAAAGAAAATGTCGAATCCAGTTGAAAGAGTTTGAAAAAGTGGAAAATAAACATATGGAATATGTTGGGAAAAGTTAAAAAGATGGAAAAGTCAAAAAAATGAAGAAAATGTTGAAAAAAATAGAATATAAATGCCACGCCCACTTCTCCAATTCCGCCTACTTTTGGTTCAATAAACTATATTCGTCATTGATATCCACATACTAAATTTTAGCAAAATAGTTTGTATAGTTTGCGATATCTGCCTTAATTAACCTTAAAATTTAGGGCGGTGACACACCCACTGATACAATCGAGACTGATCTTGATCCAGAAATAGCTTTCCATAAACAAAACTCTTTTACCAAATTTCAGCATTATTGCTCATATATTTCGATAGATATGCCATGTTAGCTATTTTACTTGTATGGGAGGTGCCACGCCCTGTGGTGCTATTTCGCTCGCTTCAGATGCTGACATACCTTATATCAAGTTAACCACCTACATCAAATTTCATGCTAATTGCTTCAATAGTTCTCTTAAAACATCACTTCCAACTTTATGTTAATATGGGAGGTGACACGCCCACTGACGAAATCCCGTTAAAATTTATTTAATTTTATAGCTTATAATAATTGACATCTATGTACCAAATTTTATGAAGATTACTCTCATTGCAGACTATCTATAGCATTAAACGTGTTTTACTTATATGGGAGGTGCCACGCCCACCGCTTCTATTGTGACAAATTTTCGTAAGAAGATGCCTTTTAGCAAGTGCATCTGCCATACTAAATTTCAATACGATTACGTTGTTAGTTCTCTAATTATAACGTTTATAAATATTGTGGGCTGTGCCACGCCCTTCAACATGTTTTTCCAGTAAACTGACGAAGCTTGTATTGATGACAGCTCTTAGTAGTATCAACCCTAAAATTTTTATGAAAATCGAATGTGCCAATTTTGAATTATACGATCATAATTTATAA
Source organism: Meiosimyza platycephala (assembly GCA_963662105.1). Taxonomy (NCBI): domain Eukaryota; kingdom Metazoa; phylum Arthropoda; class Insecta; order Diptera; family Lauxaniidae; genus Meiosimyza; species Meiosimyza platycephala. The sequence continues at coordinate 98,026,055 of OY759208.1, read as the reverse complement.
TTATTAAAAAGTGCCACGCCCACTTCTCCAATTCCGCCCATTTTAAACAAAATTCAAAATATATATGTATTTGTTTGCTCAGCTCAGCTGAAGATCATAAAAACTCTCAATTATGAGTCAAATATGTCTCTAAAAAGAGTCAAATTATTGATATTTTAGGCTCAGAATAGTTTTATATTTCATACTCTAATATGAGTCTAATTTTTGACTCGTAAAATCTTTGAATTATGAGCCAAATATGTCTCTAAAAAGAGTGAAAACATTTATATTTAAGGCTCAGAATAGTTTCATATCAGACTCCAATATGAGTCTAATTTCTGACTCATTTCTGTGTGCCCTTCCAAGAACGGAAATACACACATTTCTGACTCTTTTATGAACTCATAATGAGCGTATAAGCTCAGAATTATGAATTATATCTGGCTCTAAAAAGAGTCAGAATGTTTGCTGGGAAGTTTCAATAAAAAATGGTACGTAACCAAAATTTTGAAAATGTATCCCAAAAATTCGTGAAAACTTAAGGCTAATTTTTTACGAATTTTCAAATGATTTTGCAGATGATTAATTTCACAATTATTTAAGTAATAATGCTTACACCCGTATACCCTACTTAGAAATAAGATATCTTAAATAAACTCATAGCGTGGTAGGCTCCAAATAAACAATCGTTGTGTTAAAGAGATCCAAGCTTTTACACAGAGTGTTATTAACAAAAGGAATAAGTGGAGCAAAAAACAAATGTCAAATTAAGCTTCTCACAATAATTCTTCCTGGTTGCATTGCTGTAACTGTAACTACTCTAAATCTCGTTGTTGTTGTTGCTTTTGCAAATCCTTGCTACTGACGTACATGACTCTTCACATTTCTAATTACACGCTCATTTTCTTCTTCAGACATGAGAACCGGAAGTGACGACGACAACCACGTTGACAGTGTTTTTGACTGACGCTTGTGGTCAAAGTGAAGTAAAAGAGACAGAGGCAGTGAAAGAGAAAAACAGAAATAATGAAAATATAAAGTAGAGTACGAGTACGACATGTACTTTTATTGTGGGAGAAAGAACAAACTTTCATGAAGTAGCAATTGCCTGTAACGATTTTTAAGAAAGAAAAAAATAGTAGAAATATATGAGGAGAAGACGCGAATAACGCAACGAAAAGCAGAACGCCGAATTTTGCAAAAAAAAAAAAAAATGAGTCAGAAATAAAAATCGTGAATGCAATTTTTGTCACATTGCAAAATGTAGTTGGTAGAATTTTTTTTTCGGCTTTTTGTATGGTGCGTCATTTTCAGCACCAAATTTCCTTTTTTTTTGCATCATTATTTTTGCTTTGTTTTTTTGTACGAAGAGTACGCAAAAATGCATAAATACCATTAATAGCAGCGTGAATGTATGTATATGGATATTTTGGATGTGTATTATTCCATAAAGAGGTTCACACTTTTATATGCACAAGGTTGCAACAGTGAAGAGCCGAATGGGTTGGATACAGCTTTAAATTTTTTCGAGAAAAAAATTTTTTTTTGTTTATTGGAGCAAAACTTTCTTAGACGCACTAAGTCAAAACTTTTTGAATAAATTTGAAACGGAAAATCTTAAATGGTGAGGAATATGTTAAGGCGTGTAGAAGCAAATGAAGACTCATGGGTATTAAACTAATGAACAGTTTTAAATAAGTCAAGTCTCATTCTCATTGGATTACTCAGAATGTTAGTTGAGGGATATTATAGCCTTTACATTCGATTCATAGAGGGCGCTGCAAGCTGAACAGAAGCTTAGTAATTCGAACTTTTCATACTTTTCGACTGCCTTGATACTTACTATAAGATACTCTTCGGCATCGACTTATCTTATTTTCAATATTTTATGATACCATTCGACACATTCTAATTTTTTAAACTTGTTCGATATATTTTGATACTACTTGAAGCTTTTCGACTGCACTGATATTTTTCAATACTATTCGATGCCTTACTACTCTTGATTTTTCGTTTCACTCCGACTCTTTCTGGGGTTTTGATACCATTCAATGCTTGTCGACTTGTATTGAGTTTTGCGATGTGCTCTGACTTTTATTGTTTTTCTCTATGTTTTAGATATTATTCGATATTGCCCGACTATTAATGACACATTTGATGTTGTTCAATATTTTTCAATTGCCTCGGTTGTAATTGACTTTCGATGAGTTGTGATATATTCCGATTCTTATTGAATTTGTCGATACATTATTGATACTTTCCATTTTAACTCAATTTTTCTATGCTTTTCATATTTTCCAACTTTCATAGAAACTCCCAATGTTTTCGCTATGTTTCGATTTATGCCGACTTTAACGATGCCGTTTTATACTTCCAACTTTTTCGATACTACTCGATATTTTTCAACTTTTTCTACGATCTTTAAAATAATATGACCCGAAAGTTTTCGAGATTTCCGACTCAAATTGATGTTTTGCTTTTAATTTTATTTAAGTTTACAATAAAAATTTGCCTTCAGTGTTTATTGGACTTACATACTTTTTTTATTACCTTTTGATTTTCTCAAAGATTTTATCAAAAAAATGTTGCTTAAGTAGCGATCTCCAGTTTTACTGCAAAAGAGAGTCTTTTCTTTAGCATTTAATATTTTCCTTAATAACTGACTCATTCACATAGAACATTGACTTGACATTTTTCAAAAATCAAAGTCTAAGATACATCACATACACTAAGAGAACGATTTGTTAAAATATATCAAATGTATATAGAGACATTAAATATTTGATTGAGTCAAACATAAAAGGCTTCAACCAATCCAGATACTATATGTTTGACTCAAATAAATATTTGATTGCTCTTCTATATGAAATATACATTTGTTATATTCAAAGAAATCGTACATATTCTCAGTGTAGGAAAACGCAAGTTCATTAAAAGGGTAGTAACAAGTCCTAGCAGTCTCTCTAATGATAAAATCTGATATAGAGCCGCTCCTGACGATGTTTAAGTTTTCGAACATTTCCAGCTTTTCGGCAAAAAAATATATTTTTCCAAAATTAATTCAAAACGGTTCTTAAGGACATTTTTTAGATTTTCCCATGTATGTATATACAATTTTTTTTTTTAAATTCTGAATATAAATATTTTCCGTGATGAAAAACTCATTTGTGAACTGTCCCAAAACTACCACCATATAGTATAATGTGATGGCATTTTTATGCTTTTAAATGAAATTCGCTGAGATTGCTATACGTAAGGCATACGGTTATTGCATATTATTACGATTGTGATTATTATTACGGCTATTTGCATCACACACACACACACACGCATACACTTGAATAATAAAGCAACCAAAATGTATACGCAGTTATCTGCCTCTTGCTTGCAATGGTTGGAAATGTTCATTTCTTCTTGGCAACAATAATTGTGTGTACTTACGCCGCAGTTATAACATCACTAAGTGTAAATGTATATGTGTCGTTTTCAACTTTTAAATTTTAAAGGAAGCTGTAACACGCTTACGCTCCTTTTGCCATTTTCATTTCAATTTTATTTCTTTGTTTTCTCATTTACTTTTTACAAGATTAATGCAGGCATAAAAATTGATTTGATTAAAATTCATTCTGAAAATAAAATATATAATGATATAATTTCAATACTGCAACAGAAAAATGGAACAGGACTTCATTGCAAGGCGCAGCATTTAATTTAATGTACAACATAATGGAAAAATACCTTGTGTACTTTTGAATGTTGCCAATAATAATAAACTTACTCAAAATAATCAAAATTGAACATACAAAAAAGTTGAGCCTTGAATTAAATGAAATTCATCAAGAAACTTTGATTAAAATATCTGGGTATAGCAGTATTAGGTATTTCATGTTATTTTTGAAATCCTGGACAGTTTTCTATGTTATAATTAAGACTAATTATTTAATTATATTAAAATATCTATCGACACTTCTTCTTAAATATTTATAGATTTATTACCAGTTCCTAGCATAATCAGCTACTACTTTTTTTGCTAGATTCCAAAAGATAATTTTTGATAATTCTTTGCAAAAAAAAAAAACTTAAAATTAAAATACATTTTGAAGGCGAAGGGTAGTACTTTCTTATGTCTGCATCCATCGTATAATATGCAAAAAAAAACAACATTATTTGTTCGGTCAGTTAGTTGGTTAGTTAGTTAGTCAGTTAGACAACTAGTCAATTACTAACTTAATAATCCAGTTTTTAACCAGTCAGTCAATTAGTCAACCTGTTAAAAAGTCAATTATATTATTTATAAGTCAATTAGTATGTAAGTGAGTTAGTCAGTCAATTTGTCAGGCAGATATTTAGTTTTCATGCAGCAGTTAGTATGTCAATTAGCTAGCCATTCAGTTAGTATGCTAGAAAATGAGTTAGTTAACTATTCAGCAAGTCAGTTTGTTTGCAAAAGAGTCAGTTAGTAAGTCAGTCATACAGTTATTTATTCATTTCTTAAAACTCTTAATCAGTCAACTAGTCAGTAATTTAATCAGTCAGTTTGTCAGTTACTTAGCCACTCAGATAATCAGTGATATATGCAGTTATTAATTTGGTTATTCAGCAAGTTTTTAAATCAGTTAGTCACCCAGTTATTATGATAGTTATTCATTTAGTTCAGCTAAGCATAAGTCATCTAATCAGTTATTTAGTTAGTCAATAAGCTAGCCAGTTTAATAACTGGCAATCAGTCAATTCTTCAGTATGACAGTAGGTTAGTTGGAAAGTTATTCAGCCAGTTAAATGTTAGTCACATTTGTACTATCGCTATAGTTTAATTAAAATTTTTGTGTTTTTCAATTTAAAGTTTTCTCAAAAACTTAAACATTCAACTTTAGTGTTATCATTGCGGTGTTAATACACCTAAGAACAATAACGCAAAACAGAATACAATCAAAATCAAATATTTAGTTGCAACTTTTTAACGCACTTCGATGTGTGAAACGTTAGTATACAGTACGGTCGTATTAATGTCTGTGTACTGAAGCAAACCAAACATTTCTACACGCATCACTTTGTAGGTCAAATTTTATTTGCGTTTAGTTGCGCCCCACTAGCTACAATTGCTGCTAACGTTACCGCCTACAATTCCCCTTAGACTTTTTAGCCAATTTAGTTGCAAATTGTATAAAATACATTTTTTTTATTGCCGGTACCATTGCTGTAACTACATTTTGATGATGACCCGTAATGAACGTGCAATGTGTAATTAGTGCGTTAGCTGCGGTATGAAATGAAGTTTAGTTGAACATTTTTTTCACATATGTCTTTGGTATATTACACAAAAGCAGCAACAATGACAGCAACAAAATTTACAAAATAATTGAGCTGAGTTTTGTTAATTTTGCTGCCATGTTGGTTGTTTGTTTATTTTGAGTTTTCAAAATTGCAATAGGTACATTTGATGGATTTTTGTTTAGCACGTGAGTGGGCAATTAAATAACTTTTTGAAAATTCGTTCAATTAAAAGCATATGATGATAGTTCAGCGAACAAAGGATATTTTTTATATATATAAAATAAACTAAACTTTTTTGTTATAAAGCAAAATTTAAATTGAGCATGTAGTTGAGTTAAATTAATACTTAAATTTCAGAGCATCAGAGTCAGAAATCTATATACCTGAATACCATTTTTATCCAAGTTCCAGTTTGATACACGTCACTTTGTGTGGACTCAACGCAATACGCAATGTCTTGAGAAAATAAAAAAAATAAATCTTTTTTTTTAAATATTTTTTGTAGACGAAATTATTAGTTTGATTAAATTTTTGCGTTAACTTAAAACTAAGCCATGAGTTTATTTTTTGATCTTTTTATCATTTTTGATGCACTAAAAGTCGGCAACTTATCTATACCTGAGAAAAAAAAAATAAGTAATTATGTAGATCAATTTAAAAAAAATTATTGAGATTGGAGCATTTTTGTCTGAGAAAGCTTACGGTAATTATTCGGAAAATGCAATATGTCACCGATGACCTATAGTATATCCAACACCGGTTTCGCTAGCCGAATTAAATCTAACAGGGTAAGTAGACAAGATGCGGCCACGCTTCAGGACTTTCATCCTCCAATATGCCCATCATTAGCTTCGTAGCGGCTTTGGGCAGCGATTCAGCCTACTTCAATTTATTATGTACAACATCAACTTCACTAGCAACATTTATAGCCTTGAAGAATAACATATTTCAAGATCAAGAATACCGTGACGTGTAGCATTTTCCAAATAATTTTAAAATTAACTTCTATTGAAGTTCGATTCTGATATCCATTAAGGATTTCTTACAAATAAAGTCTCGAATGTAGAAGAGTGATGTATATAAGATGCAATTTTCAATTTTACGTATAATGAAATTAATTAGCTTGAATTATCTTAGAAGCATCCATTAATTACGTGAGTTGAAATGGGAAGTGAAAGTCTGTTTAAATCTCAACAAGGGGGAGAGGTTAATACAAATATCACGTCAACTATTTATTTCAGAGAATATAAATTATTATAAGAAATAATATTTTGTATCACAAAATCAATGCTTGCTGAGACGTGCCATGGATGCCATGTGTGCAACGGGTAAGCAAATGAATACCCAAGAAGTGAGTGAAGAATTTTGAAATGCTGTTTCGTACCCTATTTTTACTTTATATATTTAATTCAATTTGTTATATATAGTATGCCTTAAATGTTATATAATTTTTCTCCTTTTATTTCACAGAAAAATTTACGCATTCTGCACTTAACGTTTCGTAAACCTTTCAGAAATCTTTCATTTACATTTCAGAAAGCTTCTCTACTATTTGATTTAGTTTGAAATGTTTCAGATATATTGTGAGATTAGGGAAAAAAGCAAAAATTTCTATAACATCATCGGATTTTTTGGTTACTCTGCGTCACTTGCGCAGTTAGTTTTTTACGTCATCGGGACTCTGAGTTATTGTTTAATTTTAACTGTGTCATCACTTGGTTGATTCTTAACATGGAATTAATTTTTGTAGCGTTTCCTTATTAAAAATTGACAATAAATGATATTTTAACATAGCATCAAACAAAGGTATTACTTAGATTTAATAAGAAAAAGTCAGTAAACATCAGATCAGGAACCATTCAGAAACAGTTTGGAATGATTGTGTGTTAAACAATACATTTGATATATAAAGGAGATATTTCTGTCAAGTTTAATTGGCAATATTTTAAGTGAAACATTTCTGTTACGTTATGTACTGTTTCTGATACTTTCTGAAACGTAATATGCCGAATGGGTAGAAGATATCAGTATTAGTGGTATGACGCAAAATACATGCATACATATCAAATAAATAAATTTATTTTAAAATTATAAGGTAAGTCTCACGGGAGAGAAGGGGGGAAGGAATTTACCAAATTTTATCAAGGGAGAGAGGAATTCGAACTTTCAGAAAGACACCTCACGTAATTAAGGGGCGTCCTCTTACATATGCCTAATATTTAAGCTCTGTTATGTAAGACAAGAGTTTTAAATTACAAGAAGACATTTAGGAAAATTTTAAAATTACGAATCAGGATTTTTACGATCGATAACGGTTGAATTTGATGCTAAAATGTACTTCTGAAATATTTGTCATTTGAAATTAGTACACTGAACCAAATTTCGTACATTTATACTATGTATGGCTTTCATTAAAATTTTTATTAAAATTATAAATTTTTTCCATGAAAAGTAGAAATTAACCAAAAAATAAAATCAAAGTTTTCAAACGAAGCTTTCTAATTTATACGTCTACTGAATATTTCATATGATTTTGAATTTTTTGAAAACTAGTAAACGTCAAACATATGGTAAAAATTGGAAAAATAACTTGTACATAAGCAAAAATTTGAGAATAAAGACCTCACACCTCTCAGATATGGTAAAAATTGGAAAAATAACTAGTACATAAGCAAAAATTTGAGAATAAAGACCTCACACCTCTCAGATATTCGCTGAGTCCTAGAAATATCAGCTTTTTTAAATGGATTTTTGGAGTAAACTTTGTTAAACGTTTAATTTTTTTGTTTAACAATCTTACATAATACCTTGTTCGTAACACAGTGTTTTGGAAAAATCTTCTTTACCTGAAAAAATATTTAATGATATCGGGTAGATGTTAATGGCGATGACACGTGCACTGTGCGTTACGTTTGTAAAAATATCGATTAAGACAATTTTTCCAGCTTATCACAATTTCTTGTTACTGCTGCGCGACGGTGACTTTCAAAAATCGATCTGCGTAATAATAAAATGGAATAAATTTCAGATTAAACTGAATCACACGATGACAACGGCGATGTTAGTAGCAGGTAGAAAGAATATCAATGACATAGCAGTTGATGCTGCTTTAGCCAAGATTCCGTTTTTCCAACACCTCTGCGACGGTTAAGGTGCAAAATGATGTTATCAGCAGAAAATTGATTGCAAATGCGTTAAATAGGTTGGATAAGTGGAAAAAAGTAATAGCTATTTCTTTCCTTGTGCAAAATAAGCAATGCGAAAGCAGTTAGTGGCAATTTTTTGAAACTTTTTTTAAGATTTTAAATGGCTACAAATAGATAATGTGCATTCATTTAAAATTTCTTTTATACATATATAATATATTGATAAGATAAATTGCACAAAATAATAGTTGCATTTTCCAGTATCTTAAGTTTTCAATATTAAATGCTAATATACTATACTAGGCAGTTGAGAGATAAAGTGTCTCTGGTGGAGAAGTACGATTTTACATACATATGTACTTTGTTTAGTTGGTAACCCTTGAAAGGACAAAAATTATATGAAATTTTTGCTTTAGGTTAAAAGTTAATATACCTATATGTATAACACTGTAGAAATACGCGACACACGAAAGGATCATTCAGTGAGAAAAGTAGTAGTAGTAGTTATAAGTTGTCGTGAATCATTCAAATTTGAATCAATCATACAGCGAAGTAACGTCAAAAGAACCAACAGAATTAGAGAACCTCAGGCAAGAACAAGGTCAAAAATGGTAGAAAAAGGAGTTCAGTTTTCCTCACTGAATTTTATTGTTAATCTGATTGGTTATTTAATCCGACTTTGGAGTCACTATTCCGAGCCGTTTAGGGCTAGTAACACCAAAGAACTCTTTGTAATATTGTCTATGCATTGGGTCTTTTCTCCTACTTTGATTTTATTCGAAAGATTTTTTAAACGACTCCATCTCATTTCCACGGTGCAGTTTTTTTAAATAGAAATTAATTTTGTAACATTGGCAACTGAAAAAAAAAAGTTGTCAACTTTTTCTCAAAATAATTTACATTTTGGAATTTTAAGGAAAAACTATTTTGGGAATGCCAGTGATTCCTTGTTTTCAACTTGGCAACCCTGCTTGAAAGACTGAAACTTTGAAGAATGTATAAATTTTTGAAAAAAACCAATATAAATCACAATTGGAATTGCGCTATTATAGAATACTTTTCGTTATGGCGGAACTAATATGTCGTCTTTTACTGCAATTTCATAAATTTAGACCTGTTTTACCTCAAATATCGCAAAAACCTTAACCGGTAGAATAAGCAAAGTTTATTTTTGATTTGTCGCTTATAGCTTTTTGGCAGTTGGTATTATTTTCGTACTTGGCTTAAGTGATTGCATGTTCTTTTACAGAATTTGTTTACTATATTTTCTTAAGAGAATATTTTTTGAACAACTTTTCTTTCAGCTTATACTGCTCTCAGAAGAAAAATTGGCGTATCTCAAAAAAATTCATGTACGTGATTCTTACGACAGCCCATTTCACTTCTGAGGGCAGTATAGTTTTATGCTTAAAGTATATAGCAAAATGCTATATACAAAGTTTGATAATGAGCCTAAGTGAAGCGCAAAAAAATTTTAATTAACTGAGTACTTTCAGCAGTAGCGATAACTAAGTTCGCATTGTATTTGTTTACAATTTCAATACATACGCACATACTACTGTTGACAGATTGTGCTTCAAAATATTTTACGTATCAGTTTCACATTCTGTTGCTCGCTTAAAGCTTTTAAATTCCTTTGAATTTTTAAAAAGATATTAACCAAAAAAAAGGCCTGTATGCCAAAAAAATAACCCACTACACCTTTAACCTGTTAAAAACCTCAATGTGCGCATGCATATCCTTTGACAACTCAACTCTTGTATCACCACAAAAAAAAAAAAAAAAAAAAAAAACGGAAAAGAAAAACCCTCCTCGACCTGCATACGCCAAGTGCTGCTGCTCAAAACCAACAACACATCACGAATTCTCTTTGTTCGACACTTTTGGTAATTTTTCGCTTTGCTCCGCTTTTTGTTGTGTTTAAAAATTCATTTTGCTGCGTTTCGCTTGAATTGGCAACACTGACTGCTGGCGGGGTGATCACAGTAATGCAATTTTTTTTAGCCGCTTGGCCAAAAGCAGCATTTTTTCAACATTTGCTGTTGGTTGCTTATGCCAACAACAACAGTTTTTTGCACCTTAGTACCGTCATCGTGGTCAGCTGCTCAATTGAAGGGTTGCATTTTTTTATTTTGTAGATGCTGGTTTTAATTTAAATTTTTTTTTTTTTTGTATTTCCATCTCAATTTCGTTAAAATTTTGCTTTTTGTAAGCGTTTGCAAAGTGGTTGGATTTTAAATTTTTTTTTTATTGCAATTTTTTGAATAGTTTTTTTTTAAATTTTCGCATTTTTTCGAGAATTTTACTTCGTTTTTCACTATCAAATTTTCAGCTCTTTTTAACCTTTTTCACATCACTTTTTTAACGTTAACTAATTTTGTTTTTTGTTTTTGTTTTTGTTGTTTCTCTATAATAATTTTTTTTTTAAATGTATTCGCTTGATTTCAATCCCATTAACCCTACTCTTTTTTTTTTTGGCTTTTGCTATCAAGTGCCAGTGTATTGGCCGAGTTTTGCTAAGGGCGCGCACATTACCAAGTGTGTGTATATTTTTGTGCTTGCACACAAGAAGGGTTGCCAAGTGGTTTGTGGTCGTTGATAAAACGTTCATGATGCGCCAAGGTTGTACAGTGCGAAATCAAAAAGGTTTCGTTTTGATCGCGTAACGTTTAAATGCGAAATTTTTTCCCTTCATTTCATTTCATTTTACTATGCATTTGTGTGCTTTAATTCACGTTTTAATGTGTGTGCAACTTTATCTTTTTATATCTGTTTGTTAATGCAAGCTGGTGTGAGTGCTTGGTTTCATGTTTTTTTTTGTGTTGTGTGCATTAAGTGTTGCTCTCACATTTCCGCTTTTTTATTTAAATATCAATTATCAACGCAACCACTTGGATTATTTTCGCAAAAAAAAAAGAAAACGTTGAACAACAAATAATTTTAAGACTTAAGCTCCTTGAGGAATTAAATAGAACATTTTTTGTTGCTGGCTGAAAATTTATTTCGTAGAATTTTACATAAAATCTAAAATAACACTGTGGAACAAAATACTTTCTTACGTGGTTTTGAATTCTCAGAATGAGCATGGAAACAAAAAGTGATGCTCGGCTCTGGTTTCGGAGATACAGCCTTCGGAAGTTGCGGATATAGATTTTCTAAAAATCTATATAAATCAGAAACGCATACATTAATTTCCAAAAATATGGGTGTCATATGAAAGGAAATATAATAAGTTACAATATTGATTCAAAAATTTTTAAAATCCGGCTCGTATTTTTTGAGATATTACGACTTTTCTGCAATTCGGACCGATTTTTTTTTCAAAAACCCTTTATTTTTCCACAAAAATTCGTTATTTCTCTACAGTTTTATTAACATATTTATAAAGCTCGATTTATCTCCTTTAAAATTATATATTAATTAAGCAAACATTTTTGATATTAACCCTTTCTAACCGAAAAAATTTTACTTTTATTGAGAATTTTGTGCTCTAAATTGCCGAAAATGCATCCAAAAGGTCTGATTTGTTTTTGAAAGTTGTAGATGTAATAAAACTCAGTTTTCTTACGAGATATATCGAAAAAACTAAATGAATCTATAGGTGCCATATTCAAATGTTCATTTCTCGAAAATTTGAGCCAATTTGAACAAACTGAGCCAAATGGTTTTTTTTTTTGGCCTATATTTTCACCCCGCAGCGTCAAATCCGAGTAGACTTTTGCAAAAAAAAATTTGTTCCACAGTGTAATTTGAGTCAGAGAAAAAATCATTCTCATACAAATTCAAGCCTTGGTTAAACCTTAGGTTAAACCAAGAATGTGTGGTGCAAGCACACATTCACACAGCACATTATTTACAACATTTTGAATTGTTGCTTGCATGATATCTGGCTCCAATTCAATGATTTCTTCTTCAATGCTCAATGTTTGGTTCATTCTGGCAAATGCGAGATTTCTAAAAGCACCCAAAGGAATTCCCTCTTAAGAAGTCTGGGACCGTCAGATTTGGCTCACATCGCCAAAACGGGGGATCTCACGCCCTGAAAAATTGGTATTATAAAATCTCCATCGATGTCTGAGCTGTTAGAGCGGTTGGTCTATCCTGCTGGAACCAATAATTGCCGAGACCCAATTAAGCAGCTTGCGGCGAAAGGCACAATTAACATTTGTCTGTAGCTCTCACCAGTTACAGTTACGGTGGTGCCGTTGGCGTCTTCAAAAAAATAATAGCATATAATATTTTCAAAGAGGTTGAAAAATTTTGAAACAAGTCAAAGAGGTTGAATAACTCGAAAAAAGTTGACTGAGGTTGGAAAAGTCGAAAAGTCCAAAGTTGTACGGTCTATGATAAGAGGCACACTGAAATATGATTGAAACGACTCGTATAAGCGAAAGTGAATAAGTAATCAGATTTTAGAATTATCCATTCAGAAAAAAATCTCTTGTCATATAAGAATGCAACTCTTTTATTCTGGCATCTTAATAAAATCACTTACAGCAACAGTAAACTATGGTATAAATTACTTTGAAGCACTCAAATTAATACACGCATACATTCATGCACAAGCAAATATATGCACATATACAGCTTAAGTCTTAATTTATTAAAATAGAAGATTTTTCTAAAAAGACAAAATCAGCAAAAAATTCCATTGAAAAATAAAACGAAAAATAAAAGATGCTGCTGAAGCAACAGCAACAACAACAGCAGCAGCTGCATATTGAGAAATATTACAATATGCTTGATCAATAATGTCATTGTTCTTGCTTAAGTTGTTGTTGTATTTGAAAAATGTTCAAGATGATGATGATGATGATGCTGCTGCTGGTATTGATGATAATAATGATGATAACAATGTTGCTGACAATGAACGAATGAATGCAGTGACGAGAAGGAACAGCAGCAGCAACAATATCGTTGACTTAAGTCATTAGAAACTTACACATGCATAAGTGAATGTATGCATGGATGCATACATGTGTAAGAGACTCAAGTGCACACAAAGGCGTACAGGAAAGCACACAAGCAGGCAGGCAGGCTATAACACACATAAAGTGTGTGCAGTACACAATGCGCTGATTTGTTAGAAAAGCTCAAGCTGCTGCCGCTGCTGCTTTGCTTTGTTTGTTGTAGGCAACAACAACAACATTTTGATTATAATGTAAAGCATATTTGATGGCATATCGATGACGATGACTTCGTTCGTTGTTGCACTTGTTGTTATTACTGTTAAATGTGTTCTGGGTTAATGCCTGCAGTGACATGAGTGTAAGTTATATGACATAATTTTCAAGAAATTACAAGTTAATGCTGCTTCAGCTGGTACCATGTACTACTTGTCCACATGAAGCGTAAATTATGCAAAGTGTTGTTAAGACAGCAATCATAATTTCTTAAAGGCTAAGAGCAACCTTGAAAGTTTTAACTTTTTGCTGATTGTTGCCCTCATATATAGCTGCTATTGCTCAGTATTCCAGCACAAAAGCAATTACTAGATACTTTTAAAATCTGTTTTCATTTCAGTAAACTTATTTTTTTAATTTTTATTAATTTAATTTTTATTATTATTATATTTATAGTTTTAATTATTGATATTTGTAGCACTCGATTAGATATCACAGCAAATTTTCAGTGTAGTTGAATATATACATACATACATACTCAGATATTATAATTTTGCTCTCACTACATTTTTCGATTTGAAGCATTTGTTTCGAGTTAATGATATAAATCCAATCTCTTCAAACATACCCACAAAACATTATTTTTGATATAATTTGGCTGATTTTGAACTTTTTATTCATCCAGCTATCATACATCTTCAGTTCTTTCTATTTATAAACTGAGTAAAACGACTTGCCGGCTTGAGGCGGCTAAAGTTTATCAGTCATCAGAGACGTCGAAATAGATTGGGAATTTTTTACCCGATTTTGGGTCTCTTTATGATTTCAAAGAGCTTGTTAAATATAAGTGAGAGCAACGTTTTTGTTTTTTGGTCATTCAGCTGGAAGTTGTAACTGTGCTTGTTTTTGATATGTTTTTTTTTTTTTTTGATCTCATACGTCCAAAACAAGAGGTCCAGGCATATAATTAAAAATAATATTATTTGTTTTAATGAATTTAATAAAGTTATGTTTAATTATGGCAAATATAATGATGGATATTACGAAAATAACGGTAAAAAAAGTATGCAGAATGCAAGCAGCATTTGCAGAAAGTAATTTGGAGTGCTGATGTTGTTATTTGCTTTGAAAATAGTACCGTAAAGTGGCTTGGCAATGATGGAAAAAAAATTGATATTTTCATTTTGGGGAAAAAAATCTCCTGACCTCAAATATGTTTTAACAGCCATAAAACTCATTTCATTTCTCTCTCATACTAATCCACAATTAAATTTTAAACGTAAAAAAAATTGTGGTTTTTGAAAAAATCCTCCTTGTTTTTTGTCATATAAAGCGCTATAATGTGGACAGTGTTTACAAACTTTCAAAATTTCTTAAAGAGTCTGACAGAGAATCAGAAGTTCTATTAGAATCAAAAGACAAAAATTAATTATTTTGATTTGGATGAAAATGCGACTATTTTGAACCAATTTTCAGCGGTTTTTCAAGCTCTGACACTAAAATTTTAAGTGGGCATAACTTCGTAAAAAATAATTTTCAATCAAATCGGGGGACGGTATATTCCCTTATTTACTTTGAAAAACAACATATTTAATCGGCAACCAATTCCGCAAATTGAAGTCACTCTGACTGCATGGTTTCAGATGAATTTGGTCTAATATTTTATCCAAGCATTTTTTATTTCTTTATATTCCCCTCGACCATTTATGGCTGCTTGTAGTGCTACCACACTGTCACACATATGACATATGAGCAGGCCCGAATTTACCTTAGAGGCACACTAGGCCAGTGCCTAGGGCGGAAAATATTGGGAACTTTGAAAACAGTCACACGGTAGAAAAAACAGCGTTTTATTTAAATTTGAGTTTATCAATATATTTAAATATATAAGTAATTTTAGAAATGAACTGCATTGAAATAACAGATATACATTGGAAATTTCACTTAATGTATATAAAGGGTCATCAACGACTCGAAGTCTAATTTCAACAGATTAAGACATCAAAAAAGTTTGCCAAATTTATTTACTGGGTAAACTAAAAATCGAATGATAAAAAGATTGTTCAACTTTTTTAATTTAAGTCCTATTCTTAGTGTTTTTTTGAAATATAAATTTATATACTGAAATTTCGAAACTTCACCTTCAAAATGATGCTGGAGAAATTATTGCCATTATTTTTCAGAAGAGACAAACAGGCGGAGCTCATCTCTCGTATGTGTTTTTTTACTCTTCTTTTAAAGATATGAAACATTCGTGTGTGGTTTTATACTGTAGACATAAAAATAACTTGAATGACATGATACCACGTGTCTTTATAAACGTTTTATTATGTACAGTATAAATACACATGCAAGACATGGCTTCTATCTTTAGCCTTAAAAATCCATATTTCAGACATTCCTACGTCTCTCTATATTATGGTCTTATATCTTAACCTAACAAGATATTATGAAACAAAAATTCCGCTACATTGGCAAAGTAAAGTATCTTTTCAGTTTCGATAAAAACCTTTTTTAAACACATCATTGCTTTGTAAGCTTCATTTATAATATATTTTTATAGAACTGAGATAAGATAAGTAGCAATGGCACCTTGAATTAGTTAGCAATTAGTTAATAATCATTTTAAAGATTAAATTAATTAATGTCTTTAGCAGCTTGTCACTACTATACATTAAATCCAAAATATGTTTAAAGCTAGCTCTAAAAGTCTTAAATATATGCAAATACACATAGACGAAGAAGCCGCCACAACAGACAAGAGAATTTTTTTAACTTTTATGCCTTTTCAAAAATATAGTTGCCTCATTTAGCTACCATTGTTCGTGTTATAAAGCACATCAATTAATTTGAATAAAGAAATATAAATGAAGTAAAAAAATTACGATTTTCGACAATTTCATAATCAGACTTTTTTGTTTTTTACCTGATTCTTTCAAATGAATTGCATAAATGTTGCAACATACATACTTTTATATATTTACCACAAATTAAGCTTAGAATGAACAAAAATGGACTCAATTAATGCAGATGCTTTCAAGACACGAACACATTAATGATAAAAGAAACATCAAGAAATTATTAACCTTGTAACTAAGTATTATGAACATTCAAGTATTTTTGGGCTAATGACTTTGACAAAAGGTTTGGACCCAGTGTTGGGCAAAACTAGATTTTTCATATGTCAAAAATATGCGCGATTCCCGAATAATGTTCTGCATTATCATTTGTTTATCTGTATTGTTCATACACCTAAAACCTTCTACATTGTCTACATTAACCCATATGTCTATTTTTTTTGGTATGCATTGTCTTCATTGTGTATATGGTACTGTACACACTGTCATTGTTGTTCAATTTTTTGTATCTTCTGAGCTGTCTTGTTTTCGTTGTCTTCATTGTCATCATTGTCAACATAGTGTATATTTTTCCTATATATTCTCTTTACTTTCTATTGTTTACATTGTTTTCATTGCTTAAATTCTCTTCATCAATAATATTTTGTGATTTTTGTACAATATCTTCAGTACATACAATACATTCTCGTACTGACTGAAATTGTCACTGTCATAATTTTTTAAGCTGTTCAAATTGTCTTCATTTTGTATAGTGTTTTTACTATCAACATTTTCTACACATACATATATGAATTTATTGTTCACGTAATTTATATTGTATACATGATCTCAGTTGTCCAAATTGTCTTCAGCCTATATGCTATCTATACGGACCTAATAGAGTACATTGTCTTCATTAGCTTCATATATCATACGCAGATAATTCACCACAACACCACTCTACAATAATAGTCAACAGCAGCAGCCAGATGACTAATAATCGACAGCCTTGTCAGCAGCTTAAAAAGGCTCAGAAAATTTACCTTGAGTACAAAATTTCCATTTTCATTGCTCACACACACATACACACACACAAATGCATGCAGTCTTTTGCAACTCTTTCACAGACGTACTAAAGCGCAAACACACACACACATAACAATGACATTAATTGTAATGAAGTACACACATACATACATACACTTACATATATATATATGTACATACACAACACAAATACACGCTTTACCACTTGGCTACATGACAATCATTGAGTTCGTACACAATCGTAATTTACTCTCGTCTCATGCGCACACATTTGCCATTGCCATTGCATACTTTATGGCGTATGGGACGGCATAAATGCATATGCGTACGTGTGTAAATGTGTATTCACTTGCTTGTCAGTGTATTACAGCTTTCAATGCTTTTGTGTTTGTTCGCTAGCACAGCGCG
Source organism: Meiosimyza platycephala (assembly GCA_963662105.1). Classification (NCBI taxonomy): domain Eukaryota; kingdom Metazoa; phylum Arthropoda; class Insecta; order Diptera; family Lauxaniidae; genus Meiosimyza; species Meiosimyza platycephala. Next base: position 98,008,241 of record OY759208.1, on the reverse strand, counting down.
TTGACAGCCATGTGCGAACGTGGCACTACCGCCTTAGCGTTGCTCCAAGGCGCTGAAATCAAGTGCGCCAAATGCTTGGAATTAAGCGATATATCAGCAAATTGTTAATTATCGTTGCCTTCTTTTTGGCGCATTGTTCATTTTGTTTCGTTTCGTTTCGGTTTTTTTAATTAACATTAAATGTTTTATGTGTTTGTTGTGGGGAGCGTCGTGGAGAGGAATGCACGTGAATTGGATATACTCCAATTTTTAATTTAAATAATTAAACCCATGAAACCAATCTCTTCATTATTGTAAATAACAATCAGGATTAAGTGTATGCAATACATTAAGTTGATTTTCAAGGACTTTATTTAATAAATAAAAATCTTTAATAAAGCTTTATATTAATGTAGATGACAAAAGTGTAACTTCAGCTTACGAGAATAATTTTAATCTTAAATTTCAATCGCAGTTTTTAAAAATCTTTATATTGATACATTTTTTTAAGAGATATTTTTCGCTGTTAAAACTTAGGACTTCAACTTACTTGTACAGCAATGATTCGTAGCGCCTTCTTTAGTACCTCTTTGCAGTGATGTTTGGGACCTACCAAAGTATTCCAAAGAAATATTGTGTATGTCTATTTGTAAGTCAATTCTTAGCCATTTTATACGTTCATAAAGGGTGTTCTTAATTTTACGTAAGAAGAAATTTTGATTTAAAACAAAGCTTTGCATTGTAAATCTTTGATTGATTGATAAATTATTCAGTATAGGGCTATGTTTGGAAAAGCATATGGTGTAAATGTTATTCACGGCTTTGCTGACACACACACACTATTTGGTCGAAATTTGATATAACTTTTTTGTATAAATGTGGCCTTCCTAAAATATTCTCGTATATGCACTTTGTACAAATTTTTGATAGTTTCCAAGTAATAGCACCCTGCGTAGTTTAATTTCAAGCTTTTGACTATAATACAGATATTTATGTACTGCAGTTATTTTTACTTCTCGATTTTATGTAGCGTGCTTTAAAGACAGTGATTCTCGAACAGAATGTTAATACTTGGGTTCTAATACATGTCGTACATTGCACATACTGGTTAATATCAAAAGTCTCCAGTTGAAACACAAATTTTAACTCCCGTGCAGAAACAAAATTTATTTACTAAAAAAAAAAAGAAGAAATTGCTATTGCATTAAAAAAAAACTCAGGAAACAGAATTAGTTTAAGATTTTTACAGCTTATCAAAGGGTCATGTCAATAAAATGTAGACGTACATTAGATTGAGGATAATGTTATTTGATTACCATCAGTAAGTTATCTACTCGTATATAGCTGGTCTGCAAGCCCATAAAGAGCTAAGTGTTTGTACGGTAATAAAATGAAATCAACCGTAATTTAAATAACTTCACGTGATCAAAATCACTTAACCCTTTCGCCCCCAACGTAGCCTGAGAGCAATTTCGCTTGTTTATCGGCTTGCGGTTAGCGTTATTTTTGTTTTTGTTTGCTGAACTGTTATGATAACGGTACTTTTATCTGTTTACTTGATGTGTGATCAATAACAACTCAATTTGCGCATCATTTAGCAAAGTTATTTTCAAAAGAGAGTGGCGGTGTCGGCGAAAATAATTTTGTGAGTTTAGTAGGACTTGTGTAAATAAGTGATTTTTTAAAAAATAATAACAAAAAGGATAAACATTTAGTAAAAATATTATTCAGCAGAGGTTAAATTAAATATCTGGAAAAGAAAAATTATATTTTTTTGAGCCAACATCAAGTGAGTATTTTTAATAATTTTCAAGTTGCTTGTGAGCAACTTTGGGCAATTGCGGTAGTAAATTTATTTACATTTAGTTATGAGACCGCAAGAAAAAGGTTTGTCAAGAAAAGATATACAGCGGATTGTTAAGATTGAAGATGAGGTGGAAGACGTTTCTGCAGTACTGGAGCAGAAATTGGAACTCAGTAGAATATTTTTCAAACTTTTTTGATAGTCGAGCTATTGATTTGATCACAAAACAAACCAATTTGTATGGACTTCAAGAACTTAAATGTACTGAGGAGGAAATAGCCCAAACGGATGAACGTACCGACTTGAAATTTTTCCAAGATACTTCTTAAATAAATAGAACATGATTAAAAAGTAAAAAAAATGTTCGAACCACAAGAAAAAATTTGGGATCGAAAGGGTTAAAGGAAAAAGTGAAATGAAATAGTTGCAGAAGCAACATGTGTTTTGTGATTCGAAATTTCATGAGACCTCTATATACGTACATAGGTATGTATGAACTAATTGCTACAAATTTTAGGTTTAATAATTTGTGCGAAAAAATTAAATGGATGTTGATGTTCAAAGAGCTGCAACCTCTTCTAATAGAAAACTGCTATGATCTCAGCTTTGGGTAGAAAATGAATTAATGATTTGTTATCATAGAAAACAAAACAGCGGCTAACCTAAATTTTGCTGCGGCAACCTTTAAATAACTTAAGGAAAATTTTTTACTAAAGTGCACACAGACCAATGAATTGATATTGAAAAAACAAAAATTTGCACAAACAACTTAATTGACATAAGTTGCTTGTGTTAAGTGATTATGTACCAACATATTCACATTTCTACAATAAAAAAAAAAAAAAATAATCTTTCACACTAATAACTTCATTTTATTATCATCAACAATACAATAATTCTAATTTAATTTGATTTTGTCACACGAAATATTCCTGTCTTCTGCAGCGTAATACTATCACATAATTTTGCTTGAAATTTCATGATCGTGTTTGCAATTCCTGCTTACTTAACACTTGTTGTGAGTAATAGCACTAGCAGCAGCAACAGCAGTGGCGGCAACAAATCGGCTGTTGTAATCGATTATATGAGCAACACGTTCACACGTAACGCAGCGCTGCATTTTAGTTATGCGTCGCTGGTTTTAATGCAGCTGCCAAGTACAAATAGACACATGCACACGTGCACGCACATATACCGAGTACAAATGAATAGAGAAACATGCAGCAGCACATTATTCGATTTGCGCATAATTTATTACAGCCACAAGCATAGGTGAGCGCTAACACACTGACATTATAGGGTGGACCTATGTGTGTGAAAGGAATAAATTTTGTTTTTGTAATAATATTTGGCTATATTTGCTTTGCAATTGCTTACAATGTCAAATTGATTTATTTTTATTTTTTCATTGCTCTATTTAGTTTAAACAATGAATTTATGAATATTCATATTGTTTGTGTATAAATTTTCTCATACCCCATCAGTTATAAATTTTAATTAGGTTTTAATAAAAGTTAATTCACTATTTGTCCTTACGGACAAAAGAATGTCCTACTATTTCATGAAAACTTCAAGGCTTATTTAGATTAATCCTAAATTTGAATTATAATAATATCTCCATACACTAAGCTAGTTTTTTGTAATGAAATAAGGACTGACTAAAATAAATTAATGATGATGATGTTAAATTTAAGAATAGGAAACTATTTAAATGAAATAAAAATTATACATCGCATTAAGTTAAGGATACAAGATATAAAAGATATCAGATAAGATGTCATGTTTGTTTAAGAAAAAGCATTGAAAATATGTAAAAACATTGTACGCACATATAACTTTTTCGCTGACAAAGTCAAGCAAAAAAAAACCTTCAAAACCCACAGAAGTACAGTCAGCGAAATGCTATGTGTGCGTACAATGTTTTTATATATTTCTCATGATAAAAAGTTATTACGAAAATAACGGTAAAACAATAGTATGAAAGCACGATTTGCAGAAAGCAATTTGGAATATCGCTTTTGTTATTTGCTTTGAAAATAGTACCGTAGAGTGGCATGACAATGATGAAAATAAATTTACATTTCAATTTTGGAAAAAAAAATCTCCTGACCCCAAATGTCTTTCAGCGTGCATTAAACTCATGTCATTTCTCTTTCATATCAATACAAATCTACAATAAAATTCAATTCAAATCATCCTTGTTTTTTTTTTCATAAAAAGCGGTTAACTCCGCCAATTTTTAAAATTTCTTAAAAATTCTGCTGACAGAGAATCAGAAGTTCCATTCGAAAGAAAAGACAAAAATTATCTATTTTGATTGGAATGAAAATGCGACTATATTGAAACAATTTTCAGCGGTTTTTCAAGTTTTGACACTAAAACTTTAAAAGGGCATAACTTCGTAAAAAAACGATTTTAAACAAATCAGGGGAATATGTGTCCCCTTAGGGGACGTCCATTAATTACGTGAGCTAAAATAGCGGAGGAGGGGGTCGGGAAAAATCTCACCAAGGGGGGGAAGGGGTCAAGGAAAACCTCACGTCAACTTTTTAATGCATAGAATTTGCATTAAAAATTATAATTTAAATCTCACGGGAGAGGGGGGGGGGTCCCACCAGATCTCACCAAATCTCACCAAGGGGAGGGGGGTCCTTATTTTCAAAAAAACACCTCACGTAATTAATGGACCCATATATCCTTTGAAAAACAACATACATACATATATAATCGGCAACCAATTTCAAGATTTGAATTAGTCCGACCGCGTGGTTTGAAATGGATTTAGTCAAGAAAGACAATAATAGGTAAAAAATGCAAGAAAAAAAATGTAAGATACAACATACAAGATAAACAGATAGAAATTCCAAGATGCAAATTACAAATGCAATATAAATGGTGCAGGATGCTAGAAAGAAAATACAAGATAAACGCCAAAAATAAAAGAGAAATGACACATTATATATACAATAAAAATAAAAGATAATACAGATAATACAAAATGGAAGATGCAAGATTGGTACAAGTTTCCAGATAGATGTACAAAATCTAAAGTTCAATATACAAGACGCAAATCAGAATATCCAAGATACAAAATATGATATATTATTTCGTATCGGTTATGATTAAAAAAGTATTTTGAAAATTTTTCTGCAACAGAAAATAAAAAATTAGAGTCACCCGAAATATAAATGCACCCGCACAGAGATGCCGAAAGACAAGCGTGCAAACACTGATAATTCCAAATCGTATTGAATTGGAAACGTGTGCTCATAATATTAACAAATACATATAAATAACTACACACGAACACACACAAAAACTATGTGCACACATTACGTAGCAGTAAATTTATCATTTTACATTTGCTTGCTTATTTGAGTAAGTTAAATTCAATTTAATTCCGTTGTAAATTTTGTGGCAAGTTGGCAACACTTATGGCAAACCCTGTATTAAACGCAGCATAGTGAAGATCTACACTGATGGAAGTAGCTTCAATTTATATGAAATAATTGCACGCGTAAGCACTAATGTACATAAAACCTTCTTAAAATTCAATTCAGCTGTGATTGCACCTACCAACCGCAGGACTTTCAGCATGGTTGGTATTTGGCTTATTTATGATCTTTAATATGTTTCATTAGTCTATTTAGTAGGAGACCTACTAGCAAGTTGTTAAACTTTAAACCACAAAATTTGTTCCCAATATTTAATTTCACCACTCAATGCACAATGCTGGAATGGCTCCACCACTCTCAAATCGATATATCGCAAGTGGCAACTTTTTAGAGAGGATTGTCAAATTTTGGTTTAGTAGTTTTGAAGTTATCGCTGTATGAGTGACGCTACTTTTGGTATTTAATAAATAATGGAAGATGAAACATTGCTTTGTGATCCTAGAAAAGATATCGAAATGCTGGAGGATCGTTGGATGAAATGCATCAAGTCGAATTTTTAATCCAGTCGAAGTCTAACATGCAATTCCCCATAATCTTAACTTTTCCATTTGATAAAGTTTCATAAAATTGCAACTTTTTCGGCGAAAAAAAAAAAACCAGTTCCAAAAAAAGTCAAACAAAATTCACTCTCAAGCGAAGTCTAAATTTGGCGCATCTACAAGGATTTTGCTAATTTTCCATTCTGCTGTATTTTTTGTTGCATTTGTACAGGAATTTGTTTTTCGTTGTTGTTGTGCTCCGGCAGAAACAGCCACAAGCTAACAAATGTCAGCAATGCATTGCACACAAAACTTCCATCAGCAGCAGCAGCAGTAGCATCAGTAACTCAAGGACAATTTAATTCAACGTTGACTTTTGCAACAGGCATCGCTGTCTGGATGACAACTTAACTGACAGTCGGGCAGGTAGGTACAAAAAATTTCGAATGCTGGTCATAGGCCTCGACACATTCGCGAAATGTTGCTGATTTTTTTTTTTTGCTTTGGAAAATTTTTTCTTCTATACCACAATTTAGTTGTTGTTGCTTTTTTGTTAAACTTTCAGTAAGGTTTGGCATTTCACCATGAATAGACTAACAAACGAACAACGCTTGCAAATCATTGAATTTTATTATCAAACTTCGTGCTCTGTAATAAATATGTTTCGCAAATTAGGTCCATTTTATGGTGGTCATAATTGACCCACCGAACAAGCTATTCGGCTAAGAACTGCCAAAGTTGGTCTGCAGAATAACCAGAGGTAGTTCAAGAGCTACCAATGCACCCTGAAGAATTCATTGCTTGGTGCGGTTTGTGGGCCGTACTTTTTCAAAAATAATAAAAACTGTAACGTCACAGTCAATGGAGCAAGGTATCGTGAGATCAAGACAACATTACAGCAGCCGAAATGCTGGAAAAAGTATGCCAAAATTGGAGCTTACGGATGAACCATGAAATAATGTAAAAAAAAGTTAAAAGAATTGATGTATCGCTAAAAATAAATATTTCATTAACTACTGCAAAATTGCTGTTCTTTTTTCAATTTTCAAAAACCAAACGCTTAAAAAAATCACCCGTTTTATTGACAATTCTTTTTTAATAATTATTTTTCAAGGACGCATAAATTAATTTTATTTTTGAAAAAATTTGGCAAGTCATTATATACTTTACTCCTACACATATATATGTACATACGACAAATCAATACTCAGCCGACGATATGATAAAACATCAATATGCAGTGTTCATTAGACATTCTTCAGATATCGGTACTATCTCTATTCTTCATATATCCTTGTAAACTGGACTGGATCCTTGGATCAGACGAACTCAGTGCACTTAAGCGTTCTTTTGACGATAAAACTTTTTGAGGTGTCACTCTTTTTTTGGATATTTGCTTCTATTTAAAATTATTGCTCGTTTTCGTGCTTTTTTATGAGCCACAAAGCTACAAAACTACAAAGTTAAACGTTCGTTGATTCAACAATGAAATAAAAAATTGAAAACTACTATAACTTGCAAGTTCCCTGAGCACATTTGTTGAGACAAATAAGTATACACCATACATATATAAATGTTAACAAAGAAATATAAGCATAAGCACAAAAATTAACGAATGTATGTAGATGTTTACTGAACAACGATGACGGGATTACAAGTTTGGCTGCTGCAGTCCTTGCATCAGCTTTCAGTTTTAGTAGCTTAGTTTAGTAGTGGCTTTAGACATGTTGCTGCGATTGGAGCAGGACCACCTTGCCACCCAAATTCATGCTGTTCAGGCAAATAAATGTAAACGTTCTTATTTATTTTGATTAAAGTAATATTATCACAAGCAGAAATATCAACGAGCATTCATAGATGTTTATTAAAGAAAGGTTTTATTTTTCATTATAACTTGAAAACAGAAAGTCGATCTGCAGCTTAGTAAAAGCTTAGCAAACATCAATGAAAATGCGACATTTTATTTTATTTTCTATTTAATTTTAGAGGCTAAATGGAAATTGTTTTGAAGAAAAACCACAGGTAACAAAGGCACTGAGAAACCATTTTTTTCAGAATATTTTAAGACTCATTTCAGGCAACAGTGTTTTTCTTTTCAATAGGAGGAAAGTTCAGTTACGTTAAAGCGAAACGAAATAAATTTTGTATTTTATTTTAGTTTAGATCGCGGAAAAGATCGATCTTAGCCTTTGTATATATATATAAAAAAAAGAAATTAATTTTAAATTAATGAAACTTTGGAACGAATTATTAAGGACTCACTTTGCACAAAATTTTGCTTTCAAAAGTACAAATTTCATATTCGAAAGACAATTCCGTAGAGACGGTTTTTCATATTTTGTGTGTCTGTCTGTGTATCTTCCTGTGGAAATCACGATAACGGCAAAACCAATCAAGACTTGGAGGTTGGTGGTACTTTTCAGCAATTGAATAATTTGATCCTGTATTATTCAAAATTAGCAACTACGATTTTCATAAAAATTTTAGAGATGATAGCCCTGAAAGCAGTCATCAATACAAGCAAAAACTTGTTGCAGGGCATGGCATAGCCCATAACATTTATAAACGTTATAATAAGACAACAAGCAAAATAATCGTTATGAAATTTAATATGACAGATAAATTCGCTATAATCATTATTACTACATATTGCATACAGTATCTACCCATTGAATTATGACCGATATAAAAAATATTAAAAATTTGACATTTTCCTCAAATAAAAAAAATTTCGTTGAATTTTTTCCATTTTTTATTTTATTGAAACATGTTTTCTGGATATTTTTATAGAGTTATGTATAGAAGAATTTAATATTTTGCCTTTCCACCTGTAGATTTTTGGACTTAATTAACTCTACATACTCGTCATACCTGCAATAGACTGGGATGATGATGATGAATAAAGATGAATTAATTATTCCACACGACATGAATGTTTCCCTCAGTAATTGAGCTGCGGTGTTATTTCGCCGCCTGTAGACTAGCAGGTCCGGATTTAGAAATTCGCCGCCCTTCTTCACTGGTGAATATGGAAAAAGAAATTTTTAATATCATAAATGAGGATTTTTTTTTTTTGGCTGGTTTGGTTTTGTTTTTTTTAGTTTTTTAGGTAGTTTAGGGGGCGACATTTCAAGTATTCGCACTCTCACCATCACCAAAGCATCACCACTTAAAAAAATTACAAAGTTCCCAATATTCCCCGAAAATTCAGCCACCCATTAGGCACTGGCCTGGTGTGCCTCTAACGTAAATCCGGGCCTGAAGACTGGCAATTTTCAATTGCATATAAATCTGGCTCTGGACGTGTCGGATCATGTATAAATGTGTATTCGTCCTTGGAATGACCTAACGTCTCGATGTCGGGCAGCAAAACCTTCTTTAAAATGTTAATGTACTGTTCGGAGCTTATTGTTTTATCAACAAAATATATCGGACGAGACGTTCGAAGGTTATGCGGTTCCAATTCATAACAGACGGTGGGTTTTTTACATTTTGAACTAAAAATCTAGACACCCGTTATTATATTTTGAACATAATTTTTTATCGATCAGGAAGAATTACTCATTGAAAAGTCAAATTTATGCCAATGTAATAATTTTATATATACTATTTTGCTAGTAAGACTTTTATTGGTCCACCATGTTTGTATATAAAAAATGCATTTTTCGTATACCTACCATTTTTTAGATATCTTGTTCATCTGATTTTGATTGCATTCTGCAGGCTATTTTCTGTTGCATTTCTAGAAGCAACGTTTAATAAATTAAGTGGGTGAACAAACGGCACCATTTGTTTACCTCCGTTGCATTTAAGCCGTACCTTCTGGAATTTTTTTTTTGTCTGCTGTTCAAACACACACACACAAGCAAGTTGTATTTGGTCTTCATAAATAAAAAGAAAAATACCTGTCATTGGCGCGTCAATCTAAAATGTCACAATTTCAGCAGCCAGTGATGAAATTATTCAGTACAATTTTATTTTTTCAGCATTTTCGACAATATTTGGAAAGCGCGAAAAGTACAATAGGCTTATTTTAAATTCGTTTGGAGATTTTTCAGTTGATTTTCAGTTACGTTTCAGATAATTTTTATTTAAAATTTTCTTTGTTGTCTACAAATCAAGCTCGAAATATAAAAAGTGCATTAGATATTTAAACTTGGTACATTCGTGGCAGGTGCAAATGTCATCACTGATGTTGACAATGCCAAAAAAGAGTTTTACACCACAACAACAAATTTTGATATTTTAATGGCATCCGCTGTTGTATCAAACCTTTTTTGTAAGAAAAACTTTTTCTATAGCGTCATGCATTTTTTAACCCTTAGCGTTTGTTATCAATAATCTGTAAGTTACAGCACTTTAGATTTTTTTTTTCATGGCCATTCTTTCATAACCTGCAGTAAAGATGGAAACACATTAAAAATTAAAGAAAAACTTTCATAATAGACTCTCTTAAAGAGGTCAAAGCTACCTACTATCATTTCTAAAACTTTATTGAAACGTTATTAAACAGTTTAGTTTTTTATAAAAAAAAATTAACTTTGAAAATTAAGAATGCATTGTATTCCAAGTAAATTCAGACCCAATTTATACCACAGTTTTTCGAAGCAGTTAAGTGGTTTTTTTTGCCATTATTATACTCAAATACAAACGGAAACACGAAAATTAATTTCTCATTTTCATCACCATTCCATTCCATTCCTTTTTCTCTGCCTACCACACATTACACTATCCCGCTTGCTTACACCCTTTACTACCACGTCAGAACGCGATTGCAATCAATTACATTCAACCACCAAAAAAGAGTGAAAAAAAAATGTAGTAAAATTGTAGGCTGACTGCTTTGTCTGCGTCTAATAACTTTCAGCCTAATTAATTAAATTCTACCAAAAAAGAAAGAACATTTTATTTCTATTCCGTTTGTGTTTTTTGTTTTTGTTTTTTTTTTTTTAACGGAAGTGAATTTTTATTTGCCTAGTACGTATACTTAAGAAACTGAACTTATTTTGGGAAACCAAATTTTCATTGTTGGTGTTTTTTTATAACATTATTTTTTGTGCTTTATTTGCGTTTATGTGCCACATTACCGTTTCATTTTCTCACTACTTAAATTATAACCAATACCAATAAAGCCATACTATAGCTGTTTTTGCTATACCATTACAATGATGTTGTGATTTTGTCCCATCTGTATATTTGGGCAATTCTATGTGTAACTTAGTTTGATGCTTTAATTGAATGGAATTATTTATACGTTTATTTTGAAATAGACGAATTAGTACATTTCAAATATCTTAAACGTTAGATCAGACACGGTGGGCATAAACAAATTTAAATAAATGTCAGAGTTACAATAAAACTTGAAATGGGGACTATTTGGGACGTAATATAAATTCGATATAAGCCAAAACAAAAAACATTGCCATGATCTTCTTTTTAATTCCAAAACTAGATTTTCATGCAAATAAAAATATAATCACAGAAAGTTGTTATGCCTTCCCACAGCAGAGGTGCTATCAGGCCTGATATTAGAAGGCAAAGAACATGAACTCCATTTATATTAAAGCTTTTTAGTTATCTTTTATTGCAATGTTTTATGATTCGGCATTACTTTTTTGTCATCTGCATAATACGACAACAAAAGTAGATATATGGTTCGAAGTATAGAACGGTGTGCAGGTTGCCAGGCTGGCATTCTGTTTCATGTATAAGAAACGTCACAATAAATAAACATTAAAAATATCAACACAAGTGATGACGGGCTTTAAAGTAAAACAATTAATTCAGAGTCTCATAACGTAATAAAATTTTCGTTTTTCCTTTGGCGTTTCTTTCAACTACTACTGTGAGCCCTCTTACAGCAAACGGCCAGCCAGGCCCGGATTTAGAAATTTGAAGCCCTTAGGCCGTTCACAAATTGCCGCCCTTCTTCACTGGCGAATATGGACAAAAAATTCTTTAATATGAAAAGTGAGGACCTTTTTTTTTTGCTTGTCAACATTTTTTTAGTAGTTTAGGGGGCGACATTTCAAGTATTCGCATTTTTTTCTCTTGTGTAGCTCTCACCATCACCAATGCATTATAATGCATTACCACAGTTAAAAAAATATAAAAAAAATTTTTAAAATTCCCAATGTTTGCCGCCCCTAAATTCTTGCCGCTCTAGGCACTGGCCTAGTGTGCCTGTAAGGGAAATCCGGGCCTGCGGCCAGCGGTCTTACTTAGAAGTCCTACTTGGGAAGGCCTGTTTTATCAGATAATTTTATGTAAAAAAGAAAGTACATATGTATGTATGTTTGAGGTGAGTTGGCGAGGCCTGTTTCTCCCAAGGAAAGGCTTTGTAGTAGCGTTGCTTGCTCCTTTCCTTTCCAACTGGGTATTAACTAATTGGTAAGCGATCGGTTGGAAAGCCGACTTTTTGAACTACGTGAAATTGCCTAGCCATAAACGCTCACGCAATTTGCGTTATCGATGGTAATGCCGTCGTTTCTGAACTTGTCGTGCAGCGCGACAAAAAGCGTCTAGCCATAAACGCAGCTTTACAGTCTTGTCCATTAAATAACGTAGTAAACAAGATAAAAGCCGTTTGGTGACATTGATCGCTTATAAGAAGTCATTAGTTCTCTTGTTATAAGTTGCTGGATATTTGAACGTCTGCGGTAAATGTTGTAAGCCAGCCTTCGTCTTTGTTTTGAAATCTGTGGCAGTTGAGGGACATTACTTTCATATTAAATTCCAAATGGTGGCACAAAAAAATTGACAGATCATTTGTCGAAATCGGCTCTAGAGCTCAGAGCTTGAAACTTTAAGGAAGTCCAACTCAACTGCCTTAGAGTAATGAGTCTTAATTTTTTTTTAATTCAGAAATTGCATTAAAGATGTGCCGCTTTGGCGTTACAGAATCTGCCAATTTTCTACAATTTAAATTTTTCCACACACAATCACACATCAAAAATAACTCCTTAGAGGTAAATACTCTCAGGACTTTGAATTGGCAGTCTATACTAGGATATCAAAAGCTTATTGAAAGCTCATATATGTATCATATCAGAATTGGTGATCAGTTTGATTTTGCACTACACCCTTGTAATCACCATGTGCTACGACCTAACGAAATGAACTGTGTTAAAGTTTGACAGATAGGTCCATAATTATTAGAGGTACAGCAAACACACAGTCAATGAAAATAATATGAAACCCATATTAATTTTTGATATGTTTGATGATAATTCATATTTGTATTTATATACGCTTCTAGTCAATATGATATAAAGTACATAACACTAAAAAAATCCAGCAGTTTTTATTTGGTAAGTCATATCTTCAAACGTTATGATATGATTAACGTTTGAAGATATGATGGATTAAAAGTTGAATTTACGGTTAATTACTTATTATAGGTTTTTTTACTAAGTATTATATCTCAAATAAATTTGTATACATTCGTAAAATTTTAATATTTTCTATTTTCTGTGGCTTTAAATTTTAAAAAAATACTTAGAAAATGAGAATTGCGAGAAGGCGGGAAATTCATCAAATTCAGCAGTGTCCTCAAGGGCAATGAAATCTGAATGTCCATCCGTTACGCATAAGCAAAATTGAGGATTTAAAATCTGTAACGCTTTTCATGGAAATTACCAATGAATCGTGTTACACTCTTCTCAGATTTTTATCGAAAAACACTTTCATTAGAAATTACTACAATTTTTCTTGCCTGCGTTTTTTTACTGGCATTTTTGTTTTTCACTCAATTTTACTATTCACTATCGTAATGTTGGCATCTTTTGATGCTGATGCCATTGCTGCCTGATGCTGGTTTTTGGCAACACTATCTAATGCTCTATCATTGCATTAACTTTTTCAGCTTCATTTAGTTATTTAGGTTGGGAAAACAGCTTAAGGCAATTTTCTCTAGAGAGCACATATAAATTGGATGAAGGCGCGCTGTCATCAATTGGTGAAAGTTTATTTTCTTTTTCATGGATTTTTTCATGTTTTTCTACTATTTTTTCGTGCTATAGTTTTGTCATATTACAGCAATTCTGATAGCGGGGAGGATAGTGTAAAGGCAGCTCAATGTCATAGAAAGGACATTTCGGGCATACAATTTTGTTGGGTTACAGCTCTAAAACAAATTGTAGTGCTGTATTGAATTGAAGATACTTGATTTTATTGTTATTTTTAGCATGGAATTTCAGTATTATTTTTTGGATTTTAGTACAGAATTTAAACACAATACTATCAAAATAGCTGTATAAAATTTTGTATAAAATTTAGTACTAAATTTTTATGGTAGAAAGTTTTTTGTGGTTTTATATTTTTCAATTTTGCTGTAAAATTTTATGCCACGATTCCTTTGAATTTTCACAGAGTTCTCACAGTAGGTACTTAACTTACTAAATCTCTTCCCACAATGGAAAAAATTACTTCAGAAATTTCCATCAATGAATATGTTAAAATTTTTGCTTCAGAAGGCAAGTGCAGGAAGTGCACTTAATTTCCACTACATTAAACTATCATTTGGCACTTTCAGCATGAATGGGTCTAAAAAACGGCTATAACAGATTTTTTATGAATTTATTTTCTTCCTCGATTTTTTTTTTTTAAATATTTTTTCCGCTCTTTTATGCGATTGAAAAATAATTTATTTTGGCAAACATGACAGTAATTTGAAAATTAAAAGCACACAACTGTTGTCACAACGGCAATACTGGCCATAGCAATACTGCTCGATATTATTAGTATGGGCAACTTCAACTATGAATAGCAGCGGTATAAAAGCCGCCTATTGACATACCCTTGCCAGCTGAACATTCAAAATTATTTGCCAATGAAGTGGATAATGATGACGAAAAGCAGCAGCAGCTTTGCCAGCACAAACCGTTCGCTTTTACTACTCTTTGTGCAAAATAAATGTAAGTTTGTCTATTGCTGTGCTGCATGCGTTGGTAGTGCTGTTTGTCTGTCTACTTGTTCGTTTGTTCAATTTTTCCGCTGCCAATAATGATATGTTGAATCACCGGAAAACCATTAACGGAAGTCACAACTATTGATTATGTCGACTCTTTAAGTGTTGGAGTGTTTGAATAACGTCGGGGGCTTGTGTGTATCGCACACACACTTACCGCTGTAAGTGCGAAAGAGCAAGATGAATGGTTTGCATGCATGCACAAGCATAAAGGCAACATAAATATTGAGCTGAAAAGGATTTTGTGCAAATTTTTGTCCATTGCTGAAATGGAACCAGAATTTCAATGGTCCTTCTTCTACATTAAAATCAATTTTTGTGTTTGTGGCCTGCCAAATAGTGCTGGATAACGAAAAAGGAAAAACCAAATTAAAAATTTTTTTCTTTAATAATAAGGTGATTTAAACCAAGGATGCGCAGTAGACCGTAGCACCTTACAGGCAAAAAAAAAAAGTTCACCGTACACCTGCAAATCCGAAGCATTTTTGCAAGGTAATTTCGAAAAAAAATTTTTTTTTTGACGAAAATAGAGGTCGCGCATTTCAAAAAACATCATATCTTCGGCATGTACAGTCCGACCTTAAAGTATGATATATCAATGTTTTTGTCCAATGATCCAATGATCCTTGACATCAAGTGCCCCGTTTTTGAACTTACCCACCATATCTCAGTTCCTACCATCCTAATGTACCACCCTAATATCAGAAAATTAATGCTTGCAAAAAATCATTAAATTTTTCAAACTGAAGTATTTCGATTACTCCATTAGAACTATTTTTAAAAATTTTTTAAAGTTTTTTTACCGAACGTAGGGGTCGCCTTAGTAAATTTTTTGATAGTTGGAATAATACCGTTATTACTGTCTTAATGTATTTTATTATAGCTGTTCATTTTACCTGTGAGATACATATCAGTTGGAAATGCGTCTATATTTTATTCCACTTTAATCCATTCCACTTTCCATTAAATTGAATGTTTTGTTATAATGATAACGATTGATTGAATTTCGGATGACAGAGTCATTGATAATGTCAACATAATCTGAAGTCATGAGCAAAGCTGACTCTATTGTTAACAAAACAAGTGCGTTCAATCGTTCTGCAACCAGTTTTGACCTCAAGTAGTTTTTCACTAGCCGATCGATCACCAATGTTCAGTTAGAATGACATTTTTCCCTTACAATGTGGGTAGGCGTGGCAACGAAATAGGCGGAAATTCAATTCCCACCAATAAAATTTTTTTTCAAAGTTTCCGCCAAATTTGCCGCCTGTATGTCAAATCCGGGCCTGCCCAAATCCGCAAGTACATTCAGATGGCTATGAAAAGATTTTAGCCGCCCGCAAAGAAGCAACAGGATGCCTTCGTCAAATGTTTGGTCCACAAATAGATCAATTTATAAATTTTGAGAATGACTCATATTTCAATATGATCAATTGGCTCAAATTCAAAGAGACTGAGCCGCCATGCTTGCAGTTCTTCACGCAAGACCAGCTGGAAGCATTACAGTATTTAAAAGAAATAATCAAATGAGGGGCCATACAAGTATTACGTAACGCTCTTAGGGGGGGGGGAGGGTTCGAACAACGCGTTACGCTGCGAGTTAAAAATCTCTTGTTATATTTATTAACGCGACTAAAACATAACAGAAGTCACTACAATTACTTTCCGGTACATTGCGCAACATAATTGTGACTTTTAGGTAAACATGGTCGCTTGGGTGATACCGTAACGTTTAAGGAGAGGGGGGGGGAGAGCGTTTTGTTCAAGTAGTACATGAATCTGCAATGGCGGTCACCGACGAACATGATGTTTTGTATGGGCCATATTTTATCTAAGCTAGAGAGCCGCCAGAAATAAAGCCAGCTTGAATCACGTCGAAATATGGTAGATTAGACTTCTATGCTTTTTATAACGAATTCGATGCCACTGTAAAACAAGATACAAAGACAACAGTAGAGCTTAGAGTAAAGTAACTTGATAAATAAATTAAAGTTTTAACATACATAAATAAGTTTTCTCACTATAAAAGCCCCATGTTTTGTTTAAATGATAAGAAGAGCGAATGAAATTGTACCGTACGGTGGGCAACGGCTCCAATACATTCTATTTAATTTTTTTAATTCATGTTGTAGATCTGGTGTGCTCTTAAAGTCAATGACCTTTGGAGCAAAAAAAAAATTGGTCCCCTGGAGACAAAAACATCATGTTTAAGATCTAATTCTAAATACCGAAGATATGACGAACAATTTTATATGGGGACCCCTACGTTCGGTAAAAAACTTTAAAAACATTTTTATAAATAGTTCTAATGGAGTAATCGAAATACTTCAGTTGGAAAAATTTAATGATTTTTTGCAAGCTTTAATTTTCTGACATTAGGGTGGCACATTGGGATGGTAGAAACTGAGATATGGTGGGTAAGTTCAAAAACGGGACAATTGATGTCAAGGATCATTAAATCAAAAAGTTGTTCTATTCAAGACAAAAATATTGATATATCATACTTTAAGATCGGACTGTAAATACTGAAGATATGATGTTTTTCTGAAATGCACGACCTCTATTTTCGTCCAAAAAAAAAAAATTTTTTTTCGAAATTACCTTGCAAAAATGCTTTGGATTTGCTGGTGTACGGTGAACTTTTTTTTTTTTGCCTGTAAGGTGGTACGGTCTAATGTAAATGTATTAATAACGCAATAAATACACAACTAAAATTAATTAATATCGTAAAAACATACACTTTCTTTTATTTCATATGTAGAGACCACAAGAGGTGGCCATTGATGCGTTAACGAATCAATCTTGAATGTGCAATTCTGGGAAATGCCTTCGCGAATTTTTTTCATATTTATCACGGTCAGGTTTTTTCATCCAATTTTTCTACACATCACAACAATTTTTGAAAAAAAAGTTCCTTGATTATTTTGGTATGTTATCGGAAGGCGACTTCCTCAAAAATATAGCTCGTTTATAATAAATTTACTAACAAAAAGTCAATTTGTGAACTTCATGTGTTGTACCATGCAAGCAATGAAAAGAATCCATGCTGTGCAAAAATGTTAAAATGGTAAAAAAATTTTGAATAAATCCAAGTATAATGAGATAATGCTGAAAAAATATATAAATATTTTAAAGAATTGATAAAAAGCGAAAGGTATCAAAAAGTTAGATAATATTCTTAAATGTAACTCTATCCTGTGACGATATATTTTCATCATCTTCACTTCAGTATCGATTTTCTTTTATGTTCGCCAGTAAATATATTCAGAGACCAAAAAATCGATTTCTTTCAGATGTGTTATCGTATTTGATGTCTAAGACTCGTATTATTTGCAGATACCCGTTTTGATGTATTCAAGAATTGTTTATTCTTGCAATACATACATACATATTCTTTATATTAAAGGTAATTGCCTTAAGTGCTTCAAGTTTAGTAATGTGGAAAAAGTCACATCTTATCTAAGAAGATGCTATCTAAGAAACTACAAAAAATTAAGAAAGAATAGCTTAAGAGCTTGAAAACAATTTTTCAACAATTTGTTACTTAAATATTTCCAATGACTTTTCAACATTTTCCAACACTTTTCATTCATTGTCAGCACGACTTGGTGTTCACATCTAAACAAAACCACCAACCACAAAAATTATTTCAGAAAATCAGCATAAATTTAAGGAAAATATTTTCAAAGAGCCTCCCAAATCATTTGCATTTGGTCAGCAAAATGTTGCCACTTCGCTTTCATTAAATTGAATTGGCCCAACAACAACAGCAGTAACAAGGCAGTATGGTCAAAAGTGCAATGAGCGTACTGGCAATATACAGTGAAAGAAATGAAACAGAACGGACGTTTTTATTGTAATCGCATAGGACAGGCGAAATAATTTCGAGTATTGGTACAAAAAATGTCGGACAAATAAAATGGTAACTTGCATAGAATACGAAAAAAAATATCAATAGAGATGGGTAAAAAGATAAAAAGTATGGGTAAGCAGTCCAAAAACTATGCCAAAACGAAAGAGAAAATTACAGAGGCAAAACAAAAACAAAAAGAAAAATCTCAAAAAAAAAAACAACAAAAACTGACTACAGCTTAGCATGGTATATGAAGTGGAACAAAAGCAAGTAATGCATTTGCACCCTCACCAATCTAGTTGGCTCAGATAAATTGCCAAAGATAACGGCTAAAATTGCAAGCAACGCTAAGCAGTGGCATCTGTAACAGTGATATTGGGTATTGAAAGCAGTGGCTTAGTTTGACGAAAGCTTTTAGAAATTTCGAAGAATTTTAAGCTGAAAGATCATGCGAAGATTGTGTCAAAAACGAAAGAGAAATATATATATACGAAATATTGAGAACGAAACATTGTGTTGGGAATTATCAGATAAAATTAGTTCCCGAAAGAAAAAAAGTGAAACAAAAGAAATTTGAATTTGATTCTCCAACGACTGTCCAATTTGACCACTATTTTTAAATATATATTTGTCCATCTTTTTACAAAAAAAAACTTTCAAAATATTCCCATTGAGATTCCAAACCCCCTAATGATTTCCTTCTAACGACGACACTGTGCTATGCTATGTTTAGTTGTTATTGAGGCCGGGGTCTCTATTATTCGAAATCAATTTAGTGTTGAATTGGTGCCAGGAATCTCATTTTCTAATGTCGAAGCTCGAAGTTCCTTCATGTAGCAGAACGAGTAACAGCGGGTGTCATTGGACGCATGTGTTTCATTTTGGTAGCATTCTTTTTTCTTCTTCTTTGCCTCTAAACAGAAATGGCGGGAAAAACGGAAACGCAGACCATCAGCAGACATTTTCAATTCAATTTTAGCAGCGGCAGCTTATTGCGAAAAAAAAATAACTAAATGGAACGTTGTTTAGAGTATGAAGTAGCTGAATAAATGAGAATAAACGAATGACTCGATAGTTGCTGAATGGATTTTTCATTTGCAATTGCAATTTTTGGATCGTTTAAATTTTTGGAAGAGAAGAAAAAATATTTCACGAAATTTGGTGAATATCGTACATTTTCTTTTGTTGCGCATTTAGGCAGCTGCTTCATTAAGTGCTGGCTTTTGAAACATTTACGAAATTTTTCAATTTGTTTCTTTCTTTGTTTTGCTTTTGAACGTAGAAAATGTGCTAATAACTGCTGGAAAGTGCTACGATTTTATTATCGTAAATTGTCACGGTGACTTGGTAATCCAGTTAGACACCAAGTAAGGAACTCAAGAAATAGCAGTAGATTTAAGGAGATAATTTTGGATGTGTTTGTGCATATGAAAATAAGTGCGTGTTCGTATAGACCGTTCAGCTGAAAACATTGCTGCCGTATGTGCGAGTTTGACTGAAAGCCCAAGCAAATCATTTCGCTATCGTGCTCAGGAATGTGACCTATCAAGAACCAAATAAAATGGTGGATAAGTGTATCTATTATTTTCTGTATCTGTTGGAGGTCGTAAGCACTTCTATTGTTGTCCAAAAATCTATGAATAACGTCTTTAAATGCCTGCCAAGTTATGGCCTAGGCCTCGGTCGAGCAATCTCTGAACGCCTTTGAATATTTGAAAAAATTTTTTTTCCAGATTATCTACGGAGAAAATTAAAGCGGCGATATTCGTGTTCGATGATAACGAATTGAGAGAATGCCTGACCGAGGCCTAGGCGATATTTAGAGACTTTGCTCATAGATTTTTGAGCAACAATGAAGTGAGAGCTACCGCCAACTGATCCAGAAAATGATGGATACATTTCACTTCAACGCTGCGTATGATCACTGTATTTTTGTTCGATACATATGAGGTATATGCATATACAAACCGTACATTTAACAAAAGATAATATTTCCTTATAGCTACTTTTGCGAACAATACGGCACTTTTAAGTCGTCACAAAAATGCTGTGGTCGCCACCCACCAACTTCAAAATCATCTAGTTCTTATTGAAAATTGGTTATCATTTGGCGTGTCAAGATGAACGATGAAAAATGCCGAAATATCACATTTACATTAAATAGAAGCCTAACTTCAACCATAACATTAAATGGCATTCGAGTTCCAGAAGCAAATGAAGTAACTTATCTTGGCATGCACATAGAAAAACGTATAACTTGGCTTAAACATATCGAAGCCAAAAAGACGCAAATGAAACTCAAAGCTGCTAGCTTGCACTGGTTAATTAACAATTGGAATATAAAGTTCTCCTACATAAAAGTGTTATCAAGTCTATATGGACCTATGGGATACAGCTATATGTTAACAAAAAATAAGAAACCATAAAAGTTTTAGTATCTGTCACGTCCACCACAAGTTGCACATATTTCAATTACCTCAATAGCACCAGCCGCTAGTTTTTCGTCTTCTGTCTACTTTAACTGTTGATGCCTAAACGTCGCCGATGCTGACTTGTACCCACACATTTGCATTTCAAATTAAAATTTTTAATCTGATAAACGTTCCTGTTATGGCCGCTGTTGTTGTTGTTTTTTGTTACTGCCTCCGTGGTTTCGCGGTAAAAAGTTGGCACAACATTTATGCAACTTTGTATTGACAACTGGCTCTTACTGTAACATTCAGCATGCAATTGTAGTAGTAGGGAGAGCAGCAAACGCTGGCAATTTTATGTGGCTACCTCGGGCAACAATCGCTTACTCCTTTGGCTTTCATTCTTTTTTTTGTCTTCTGAGTATTTTTTTTTTTTTTGCTACTCATCCGCCCACTTTTATTTGCATTCATTACGAAATTCAATTTATTTTACAATTTCAGTTTCATTACGCTGTGTGCTACACTCTGCTCTGCACTGTTTTGGTTTTGCCGCCAACTTTAGTTGTGCAGGAATGTAGTACAGTTAGGGTGTTTTTTTAGTATTGAATATTTTTAGAGATATTTTTTGCTGAATTTGAAGTAATATACTTTTGGCCAGCTTAGTACTTAAAAATGAGTCTTTGAAATAATTATATTCAGCAGCTTTTAAGTTATAGTAAGCAGTCTCTAAATGCGGCGAACGTTGTAAGCCTTAAACATGCGTGCTTTTTAACTGCTGAATATAATTCAGCTTAAGCTGAATAGCGTTTTCAGTTAACTATAGCGTAAAATAGATTTTTTATATATTATACATCATCAATCAATCAAACTGAGAAGAACTCTGTTGAAGCTGAATGCATTTTTTACAAGACATAAAATATTGTAGCCAATTCAAATACACCTAAATTAAAATTGAATTCAGCGGCTTCTCAGTGAATTTAAGTAAAGCATAGACTATTAATTTATATATTCTATGAAAGCTGAATCTATTTAAAGTGAAAACTAATTTGATTTTTCGTAAATGTAAGCTGAATTAAATGGAATTCAGCGTTTCGACGTTGAGTTAAAAAAAGACTATGGTCATCTATTAATTCCAGCAGCTTTGTGTGACATTCAGCAACAATTTAATGATATTCATTAAGCTTTTATCACACATAATAAATTTACTTGTGATTTTTTGAAAACCTACAAACTGGAAGTCGTTTTAAACTTTTTATGAAACCACCCTAAAACTCAGCATTTTGCATTCGCGATCAATGTTGCCAGTCTCAGTGTATTTATGAAAATTTTCGTTATTAATATTCATGGATGCCGAAACTTTTTGATATTTATTTATTGCATAAATTGCAACAGCAATAGGGGAACAGTAGCAGCAGCAGCAGCAACTTTTTTTTTTCACACAAACACACAGTTGACACCCTGACCAGAGGGCAAAGCGGAATCGACGCAAACGTATGCTGTTACTTGATATTCAACAAGGATGTACTACTCATTGCATGTATTGGGAGAGAATTGCATAAAGGATGCCACTCACTTTGTCTTTCATCGTTCTCAACGATTTTTTATTTATTTTATTCTGTCAATTTATTTGTCGCGTGAATTTGTTGCAGCAGCAGTAGCACTCGCATGTCCACGAGGATACTCACTGCTGCTTCTGCTACTTCCTTGCTTTAATTAAACTTTTGCTGTTGACCCTTTTGCAATGAAAGAAACAAAAATAAACTGTAGAAAATAAAAAAAAAAAATTGGCAATTATGATTAACTTAAAATTTTTGTATGTGCTGAATAAAATATTTTACAATGACTATAATTCCGCATGGAGAAATTTCCACAAATTTCCATTTCAAAGCCAAAATATGCAATTGAAAAATTATTTTTCATAAGCGGGTCAAAGCAACTAATAAATTTTTGATGTCCAGAATTAGAAATATGCAGTATTTCATGCAAAATAAATAATGAATTAGTTGATATACCAACAGCAAGCGACAAAAAATTAGTCAAATAAAATTGAGTTTCCTTGCATACATATGTATATGTACATATTAATATATTACTTACATATATGTTTGTATTTAAAATAAATTTAATTCAGCTTTACATTTAAGTGCTAAACAAAAATTCAATTTGATGTGTTAGAATTTCAATGTAATTCAGCTTGAGCTGAATGTTTCAAGTTTGAATAAAACTAGACTATTTTGGCAAAGAAAGTACTTTTAAACTTGAATGTACACTCACAGTGGGTTTCAAGAAAAGAAAAGAAAGTGCTCAAAAAACTTAATGCCAAAAACTTCTCAGAGTGCCACTTAGATTTATACTTCTATTGTAAGATCAATCTTATAATATTGATTGGCACTACACTATGATGTGGGAAGTTTGAAAATCGCGTCATTAGCCGTATTGGTGATGTGAATTAACCACCACGCATCTGCGATCTGACTCTGATGGACTATGATTTCTGGAGAGCTGTTAAAGATAAGTGTTACGCTAACGATCCATTATCATTTGAGGCTATTAAGTGTGAAATAGGTGAAACCATCGCTGAGTAAGAGCTCTTTACAGTTGAAAACGTATTGAAAAATTGGGTTCAACGTATGGGCTACTGCAAGGCCAACCGAAGAAGTTATTTGAATAAAATAGTGAAGCGTAACTAACCGCTAGAACTGTACTTTCAAATAAATAAAAAAAAACATTGAAAAAAAATTTTCCATCTGTGCTTATAGCAAAACCAAGTTCCAAATTACACTATCCGACATCAAAAATGTTCCATGATATTTATTAATTTTTTATGATGTAATAAGGTCCCCTAAGTTCAAAAAAATTTTTGATAGATTTTTCTCACGGTTAGTTTTTTTTTTAAATTTTTTTTAGTGTATTTTCAGCTTTTAGGCTATATCTCATCCTAATAAAAACCGATTTTGTTCAAATAAATTTTGAGTCGGAAAGGAGATATTGTCAAAAAAACTGATTTTGGTGCCATTTCTCCAATTTGGCGGCGCGTGCGGCAAAAATACGAGGTAGCAAAATGAATATTCGGAAAGAGCACATCGAAATCTGTAAAATTACTCATTACCAAAACTCCCGGAAAACTTTCCAGGTAACCTCTCTTTTTTTACCAATTGACTGTACTAATTGCTAATAAATAAGAAAAAACTGAAAAATTGGTAGAAATGGTAAAATGAAATTATGAAAATTTACACTAAATTGGCTATAGCTTTGGCATTTATGAACGAATTTTCAAAAACTTGGTATTATATTCTTTTGAAGAGTTTCCTCTTTGTAATTAAAGAGCTAAATTGATGTATTTTTAAATATTTATATTTTTAAAGCTATTTTTAATTGGATACAAATTTTAAAAAAATTAATTTTTTTCAAATGTGTCAGCTTTTATCTCGTAACCTGTAAATTCAAACCACTACTTTCCTTTACAAGAGTTGTGTGTTTTATTTCCTTTTTTACAAAATTTATTTGAACAAAATCGGTTTATATTTGGATGAGATATATCCTAAAATCTGAAAGTACACTGAAAATACACTAAAAAAAATTAAAATAAAAACAAACCGTGAGAAAAATCTATCAAAAATTTTATTGAACGTAGGGGACCTTATTACATTATAAAAAATTAAGAAAGATCATGGAAAAAAAAAATGTCAAAAAAGTCGGATAGTGTTATAAATGGTTCACCCTAGATAAATAGGCGGTTGATAAACAGTTCCATCTCTTTTTAAATACCATAACACTTGTTTCTTTTTCGTTCGAAACCCTGTGAAGAGAGGCAGTGCAGAATTTAATTTTTGTTCCAAGAGTAGGTGGAGCCACGGCGCTAACAGGGAAATGTATCGTATAATGATACGAAAAATTTGATAGAAATGGAGAACACTTGCTCAAAAAATAATTTTAGCTGCTTGGTAAACATGAGTAAAATAAAAAATAATTTAATAGGCAATTGATGAGGTAACTCGAAACTTTTTCAATTCTATCCAAAATCTACCACCACTTAAAATCTGTAGGCTCGACCCTTCTGGGCTGTACCCTGAATCCAGCATTATAGCATAACAAAGCACTTTAACAAATTCAGAACAAATTACATCTAGTGCCCGCTGGCTAAATATTTTTTAATTTTTAGTTTTATAATTTAATTACAATTAAAGCGCAATGCAGATACTTTGCAAATAAATTAACAATAATTTTTACAAAATAAATTCATAAATAAAACAAAGTACAAAACACAGACAATAACATCAAAAAATATCTAAATAATAAATAAAAATCATTGCTGCTGCATTTGCACTTTGCTGCACAGTATGTGTCAGAAACACGGAAATAACAACAACAACAACAACAACAACAACAGCGACTGCAACAATCGTTAAAAAAGGACATTGATGAATGGTTTCATATAATGTGAAGCGAACAACAATAGCAATCACAATGGCAACAAAAACATTTGTACCCAAGTGACCATTAATATGTGTGTGTGTTTTTCAATGGTATAGAATAAAAGCAAAAACAAAAACAAAAACAAAAACAACAAAAAAAGAATTTCAAAGCACTACACAAACTAATAACATTTTTTGCCCCACACACTTACACTTACAAATACTTACAATACTTTAACATACGTAGCCATGTTGAACGTGTAAATGACATTTGTTATTATTTTAGTAAATATGTAAAATGTAACAGATAAAAAAAGAGACCACAATGTTGCAACAGTTGCAAAAACGGGAGAAAAAAAAATATTTCAAATATTTTATAAAGTTAATAAATGCGGATACATTTTATTAACCCATTCATATATGCGGTTGTGTCAATCCGTCTCAATCTCAATAAAAAAGGACGAAATGACTGATAATAAAGTATTTGAACTACTTGCATCGATTGATATCATAGGGACGGTCATTTACAAACCGAACACTTTTCAGACGACACATTTTTGATTTGGCTGAAAATTTTTTTATTCGTTCTGTATCGAAAAAGAAGAGATACGTATTCGAGGATTTGGAAAAAAAATTTTTTTTTTCAAAATAAAGCGAATTCAAATTTTGAGAATTTCGTGATTTTTGGCTTGGAAACTCACTTTCAAAAATTCATAACTCCGGTTCTGTTAAAGCTAGAAAATTGAAATTAATTTCATTGTAAAGGTAAAAATATGAACTTAAATAAAAAAATAATTTATTAAAAAATTACTAACAAATTACAAATTACTAAATTACAAGTTATTATCAAATTTTTTGATTATAGAAACAACTTGCATTAGTGCGGCCGATAAAGATTGAGAGAGTAGTTTTTTTCAATATTCTAAATTACATAATCCAAAGGAAATTACTTTTCATCAAAAAAAAAAAAACCAATGGAGTTAAGTTTAAAAGTTATTTTAAACATCACCGGGAGAATCTCGAAAAGGTTAATTTTGGTATCAGTTTTAGAAAACAATTTTTTTTTTATAAAAAGAGTTCCCGGACTCTGGAAGTGCTCACTTTGTTTTTTTTTTTGTTTTCAACTTTTTTAACATTAATTGAAAAATGAATTTGCTTAGTCCACAGCCAAGAGCCTGGTTTCTGTTCAATATTTATACTCAAAAATAGATGTAGAAATGCCATGAAGCGAAGAATTTTATTGGGATAAATATTGACTTTGATAAAATGAACCGTTTAAAAAACTTTTGTTTTTGTAACAAAAGGTTTAAAAGCCTATTGCATAAACTAAAATATAAAAGCATTTCAATCCAAATGTGGTCAAAATTTAATTTTGTATTTTATGTGATTTTTCATGCATAAAAATAACAAATTTAATTTTGATATCTAACAAAACATTTGAAAATATTGAACAGCTAAATGACATTTTATTTCAGCCAAATTGAGTTGAGGTTTAAGCTGAAAATGACAGCTCTTTTGTTTGGTTGTTTTTCATGCAGCCAAACGAGTGCTGAATAGTGTAGTCTATTAGTTTATTAAATTTTTTGTAAATAGATTTAATGAAAAAACATTTGGTGAATTATTTCAACAATTAAATTTCGTATATTTTAAGCAAATCAAATTTAAGTAAATGCCTACGGCTTGCAGATTTTCGCAATCGCGTCTGTTTTGTGATAAGACTCAAATATATTGGAGGTGCGGTCAAAGTTCAATTTACAGCTGTGATGGTGATTTTTCTAGGGTAGCCTAGGTCGAATAAATTTCCTCCGTATGTGGTACATTTAAAAAAAAAACCTTTCATGGTAGTAAAAAATATTTTTGTTAATATCTCGATACCTCTTAGTCAGCCACTAATATATTTCAAAAAAACGCTCTAGACTATAAAATTAAAGTTTGAAACCTAAGGCCTCTAATTGTAACTATACAAATCACATATAATATCATTCAAATCTGTGTCAGGCAAAACAGCCCTTGTTAATTTATTTTAATGCATATGTATCACTCCCTAGAAATATCATCCAAGCTCCGAATATTGAGAGTTGTGAAAAAAATTTTACATAAAACTTTACGCTAAAAGAAATGCCAGTTACTTGTGAGATCTTAGGCTGTTGGATTTAAACCGCCACTATTATCATAGGCGGTTACGCTTACCAATATGCAACAAAATCGCCCATGTGAAATATAGCTCATACTTCGTATATGGGTCTTTAACCTTTGTTTTGTTTCTTTGTTTCTTGAGTCCCACATATTTCTTAAGCATTTAAAGCAAAAAATATAACTAAATAAAACTATTTACTAAAATTTGTTTTTAACTTACAATCATACAATGTAACCGCCTTCCCTTGGTGGTCATATTTCAAAGAATAAAATAACATAAAACAACAACATGCATAGTTGATTTATTGTTCACAAATGTACGTACATACACACATACGTTGTTCCATAAGTCATTTTTCTATAACTCAATATATGAGTTATTGCCACTAACGATACATGCAACATTTTAGCAACAACAACTGTTAAACATTATGGCAATAGAAAAATACAACTACAAATATATAACAATAGCAACAAATAAAACAAAGTTAACACCCAACTTAACTTTGACAGAACTTTTCTGCAGCCTTAATATACGTAAGTACGTACGAGTACACTCATATATATTTGTGCTACAGTTGAGAAATTCTTTGTTGCACATGTTGCAAACAAAATGGGCCAACCTCTTTATTTCGAATTGTTAACCTCTACTTAGTGTATTTTGTGCTTTAACTCTTTTGCTTTTATTGCTATATTTTGTTAAGGGCCTATAAGTAGTTTCAGACAATGGAAGGAAACTGCTAAAAATTATGATAAAGTATTTTATAACTAAAATAAAATCAAAGAAAAATCGTTCAAAGAAATATTACCAAACAAAAATTGCGAATTGTTCAAAAAAGAAAAGAAATTTTTATCAAAATAAACGAAAGAAAAATTGACCAAAAATGTTAGATTTTCTATTAAGTAAAATGTCACTGTCATTTAATTTTGTAGTATTACAATAGTGATATATTTGTGTAGTGTCTTTTGAAGAGAGCACCCATTTTTCCCACTGTTCATTCCCAGTTTTGCTTTGTAAACCAACCAAAACTCAGTAAACATGGAAGCGTAACTTTATAAAGCATGTTTAGCTGAATTACAATATTAACAACAACTGAAATAACAATAACAACAACTATAACAACACCAACAACATGCAAAATAACAATGGTAATAATGGTAATAACAGCAATAATAAGAGTTCCATGTTAGTCTTTATTTCAGGTAGACGTAACGAGCACTATCCCAACGGGAAATAACTTCCGTACTATTCAATATCTTACAATTCTTTAGATATGGAGGTATCGCATGTATTTAATAGAAATTGTTAACGCAAAATCGATATCGTTTTTGTTTTTGAGAAAAGATATGTTAAAACATATCCTTGATCAAATATTTTTTGCCTGACTTATTAGTTTCGTGATACTCATACTTTTAAACTCAATCCAGTGACTCCCATTATGAGTTTGTGTATAAGAACAACCAGTGGCGTACCACGGACATTTGGCACTCGGGTCGAAGAGATAGTTTTCCGCCCCCAATTTTTTTAAAATTTTCTTAAAAATTTTCAAATGCCAAAAACCTCCGCAAATAAGATATATTTGACATCAAATTAAAAAACCTGAAAAGGTTCATAAAATTGAAGAAAAATTGCTAATAAATTGCTGCCCCAAGCATTTGCGCCTAGGGCGTCCGCTCCTCCTAGGTACGCTCATGAGAACAACCACTAAGTTTAGAATCCATTCTCGCTTATTTAGAAAATTTCCACAACTAACTGGTGTTTTTGCATTGTCAACCTTCTCGTGATAAAATGGCGGATTTTATTCAATATAAAGGACAAAATATCCGGATGTGATGAAGCTTTTGATGTTTTGTTCTTTCTGAAAAACATGACACTCTATAAAAAAACGCCCTGTAAATGGGCTATGCTATTTTGTAATTCATTTTTATATTTTTTAAGCCATACCTACTATTTTGTTTTTAATATTTCCGGACACCATAATGGAAGGTTTATTCAAAAAAACTCCTAGTACGTAGACCAAATTTTATGTCAGTGCAGTTTCCATTTTATATGCGAGTAAATTTACAAATTTTTTTAAAATTTTTTATTTCAATTGAACTGTTTTTTATTTTCATTGCCTTTATGTCCACTTATGACCATAATTCCCGCTGGTAATGTTGACATGTGCATGTGAACACAATAGACTGAATACATATAATGCATTTACTGAGGTGATGGGTCGTGTTAATGAATAATGATTGCTTTGAATTCCTTGATGTAGAGTGTAATTGTGGTTAAGTGGGTGTTTAGTAGCTGGCTTTCCACATGAAGGCTGGTTATTTTGAGTATAAAATTGTCAGAGTATAATACTTAGATGACTACTTAAAATATGATTCACTACAAATAATTCAAAAATTTGAACAATCAAACAAAATTGATTTGTAAATAACAGAGATATTATATTACTTATCACTTATTTAAATATATTATTAACTTATCGATTAGGTCAATACTTTTACTAACAAATTTAACGAAAGTTTTTTAACTTTATTTTCAGGTAAGCAAAGTTTCGACTAAAATTTGTTAAAAATTGATGCGCATAACTAATGGTAATCATATATATTCTAACTAAAAACTTTCTGTATAGCTAATTTTATTTTCATTTTATATTAATTTTAGAGAAGAATTTCAAAAAAAATTGCAAGAGAATTTCTGAAAGTACGTACATATATAAAAGTTTCATTTGCCTCAATACTGAATGTTTTATTTTAATTTAATATTTTCTCCCCAAACACGCATGTCCTTTGCATTTCCGTTTCATCACAAAAATGAAAATTTGCATTTGCATCTGTCTGCTTGTTAATTCTTAAATAATTAATCTAACGACATTGACTTTGTAATTTTCTCCGGGCTGTCCAAGACAATTCAACTGTTTAGAATGGATGCCATTTGTAATTTCAATATTTTTGCAAGCAAATGCAATGAGTAGTATTGACAAGTAATTTCCGTTTCCTGTCTCTAGCAACAATGTGATGTCAACATACTTTTTCATTCTCTCTTCTCCCTATGTCAGTTCTGAGATTATATCCTCTTTTATGTTATTTAAGGTGGAACTTATGTTTCAAAAAAAATTTTTTTTTGTGATTTTAAGCAATTGATTTGGGCAACAATGAGTTACGGATAATTCTGTATGAGCTATATTTTATTTATAATTATGTTTACTTTCTTTCAAACTCCTAGTTCCTCCTGCTTTCCTTCAAAAATTCGATGATTAAGTAAATTTTTTGGAATAGAGTTCACTCTAACGGCACGTACTAACATTGAAAGTAACATTCTAGCAATTTGCTTATTAAACTTCAGAGCATGATTTGTTTGTGAACAGTGGCAACAAGAACGTTAACTGTACAAGCAGCAGTGTCAAGATATCACAATAGATGTCCTTCAAATTACACAGCTTCACGTAATTTGTTTGAGTTTCTCATCAGCAACTTCAATATGTTTGAATCGAGCGTACTATACATACAAGTGTTGTGTTCAGTTCACTAAGCTGTTAATCTGACCGCAAATTCTGATTATTTACAAAATGTTTAAGTCCTTTTCCGTCTTCTTCTGTCTTTCAAATTATTCGTTTATTCCTGATTGTATTGATGGACTCATATAATTGTTCTTATTTTGCTATTATCTTATTGACTCATTCCTTATGCATTGTACAAAATATAGACAAAATTTTGCCAAAGAAAATATAACACTGCGGAATATTTGTTTTTATATTAGAGAGTAGGGTTTTAAAAAATATTTAAGAAATTAATTCTTTTATTTCTCATAAACTTTGAACAAATATAGCGTAACAATGGTTTAACTTATGCATAAATGGCTTATGATAAATGATCAAATCGTCAAACACTACTCACAAGGCCTCAGGGTCTCAGTCCTTTCGTTTTGGCAAGTCATTCGCAATGTATTACTTAAATAAAAATTCATTTCAAGGGCATCCTTATGCTAGATGGACAAAGCCTACTGGCTGAACAAAAACTGTACTGAACTAGGCCATATACCACAAAATTTTTGAAGAAAGCTTTCTTGGACAAGTTCTTAAAAACAAAATTAACTCTTCAATCAGAAGAAAATCACCTGAAGATAATTAGACTCCTACCGTCAAATGCAAATAATGTGAAAGTTCATCATATGAATTATCAGGAAGAATGTTAGGTCAAGTCATGTGTCACATTAGGTCGGTATTATATTAAATTTATCCTAATTAAGAACTTCATTATTATCGTGGATGACTAAAAACTTTCTAAGCTATCAGTATTTGAACTATTTATTTTTCTAAATTCTTGAATGCATGCGAATTGACCCCAAAAGTTTACTCAATGAAGATGGACCTAAATAAAAATACAAAATGTTCCGAAGACAAAAATAAGAATTTCTCAAGACAAAACAAAAAATAGAAAATATCAGCAATTTGAAAAATAATATTTAATAAGAGTCCCAAAAGGTTTGTACAATTTAAAAATGCTTTGAGCAATTGGTGGTAAGCTACGAAAAAAAATCTATATGAGAGTGAATATCCAGATTCAATGCAAATTTTTTGCGCTAAATCAACATTCTTATGATGCTTAGAGCATACACATATAATACACAATACAATATAATACACTTCATCCCATTTTGAGAAATAATGCTTTATTTTTTTGTATTTTAAGGCCGAAATTTGGTTGATGGTTCAATGGCACAAACTTGTCGCCTAAGCTACTGCATAATTTAACAAGTGAAATTTTATTTACATATATTACAGAACTATTAAAACTTACTAAAATTTGTTCATAGAGGACGCTGCAGTCAACGCTCTTGACAATTTTTTTAAACTTTTGCCAATATCTTTCGAAAAGTTCAATTGATTTTAATTATACTTTTTGGCAAGGTAAACTTTGTTCAATACCCAAGCACTACCTACTATAAAAGAATTTAAGTTTTTTTCTTTCTGAAGGCGGCTAACCCATATCCAACCGCGCTGTAAAAATTGTTGAATTTTTTGATATAAAGTATATTTCTACTGTAATTAGGGCTCCCTGATTCCAAATCCGTCATCAAAAAAATTCTAACCCCACCCGTTTCCCCGTTATGTTAAAAAGTCAAATGTTCGATTAATCGAACATTGGCGCTTATCCCATACCATAAGAACCCATACAAATACCAAATATCAAATTTTCCCCCAAGTGACAGCGTTTCTCCCATTTCTATTGTGTTTCACAGGATGAGAGGTGTTTTGTATGTGCTTATCATATTTTGAAATTTTTTTGGTTTTGGACAGATCTCCGTTCGTCAACCGGCAATTTGTTCTTGTTCATCCCTTACTATGAACAATCCAGTGAATACAATACCGAGGATAGTCTTGGAGCTGCTGTCGTACACCGTTTCTTAAATAACGTGGTGACACCCAAGCATCACGTGGTATTTTGTGACAACTTCTTCACATCTTATCTCCTGTGCTTGCTATCACTATTCTGGCACAATTCGCTGTAATCGTGTGGGGTACTGAGGTATATGAAGACCGAAAAGGATTTACCTCGCGGCACACATGACTAAATGTACGTCTCTAAGAACCAGATCACTCGTTGTCGCTGGCAAGATAATAAGTAGGTTACAATAGCCATGAAAAATGCGATCAGATTCTGCCACTCCACCCTGTTCTAAAGTTTTTAAGAAAGGGCCCAGTAAAGAAGGCAAATATGTCAACGTGGATCAGTCTGCTGTGCTTTGCAGCTATAACAAAGGGATGGGCGGCGTTGATCTCCACTACAACACCATTTCAAATTATCGAATCAATATCCGTGGAAGGAAATAGTACTGAAAACTTTGCATAACCACCCTGATTTATTCTATTGTGAACTTTTGTTAACACTTGCTAGAAGCAATTCAAGTTGTCCGTTACTGAGTCTCTCCTGTTAACCGATGATGACCTGAAGTTTCAAAGATGGCGTAATTCACCATTTTTTAATTTTTAAATATCTTTTTATTTCAATCGACGCTTTTCGAGTTTGATCTATGCGTTAAGACTTTGATATTTTTCGATACCATCCTTATCTACTATAATAACACTAATTGATACCTTTCGAAATACTATTTAGTATTCTTTGGCTTTTTTGAAAGTTTTTTTAATAAACTTTCTATTACTCAATATTTTCGATAGTATCATAATAATAATAGCATCTCTATTAAGTTCACCAATAACATATTTTATTTATTTCTTAATTTTGAACGATTCTGTTTGGTTCTGTAGCGTTGTGTTCCAGGTGTCAGTTGTTTGATATTTCAATAGAGTTTTCTATATATTGAAATTTTTGTGCTGAGCTGCATCCATCCTCAAAACTCTTATAAGATATAATCATCAAATTCATATATAGAAATTATCTCTTTATGAATTAATGATTGTGGTTTGTCCATTTCAAATATTGTTCAATATGTTGTTGTTGCAAATATGTTATATTGTATATTGTTACTTTGTGTATGAAAACTTTACCCAACATTATCCTTATTGTTGTTATTTGTTTACCAAACTACCAATGGTTGTTGTTCTTGTTGTTGTTTGTGGTGGTTTTTGCTTTTGTGCTGCTGCAACTGTGCAAATATTAAAATTTGTAATCAAAATAATCCTTACATTGATTTACATGCCTTCCGTTCTCTTGCTGCTTATATTGCTATACACTTCTTACAGTTTGCTGGCTGCTGCACAACAAAAGGATATTTTGTGGCTACAGGATATTGGTTATATTAAATGTGCTTGCTTTGCGGTTAACCATAAGGGTTATTTGTATTTGCCAAAAGAGATGAATATGAAGACGAAGAAGAAGCAGAAGCAGAGCAAGCGGACAAAAGGATATTTAGTATTAAGCATAGAGTTCAAAAGGTATTGTTGCTTAGAGTTTAAGTGACCAGCAGCATTATGTGCACAGTGTGTTTAAAACAACAAACTTGATTATACATATATGCCCGATTTGCAATGTGATTGGCTGTAACGTTGCGCTATGTTGGCGTACGCTTGGTTTGCACCTATGAATATTCCCTTTAAAAACTACGGCCTAATGATCTGATCTAGAGAAGTTTGAGCCAAATATCAATTTTACAAACTGTGTAACATTAGAGTACGCCCGTGTTGAAGATTTTCGTAACACATCTTCGGTCTCACACTCAGAGCAATAATCCACATATATGCGCTCAGTAAAAAGTTATATAAAATTCTGAAAACTTAAATTTCGATTAACTAAGAGTTTTGCTCCATAGTACAATGAAGCAATTACCTCACAAAATCCATAGATAAACTGCTTGTTGTATCGTTGTAATTATGTTAATAACAAACAAGAAATTCTCAATAATTATGTACTTCTGTGTAAATTGAGCAAACAAAAACACACACACATACATACATACATACTTACGCATACCTGCAGATTAGACTGTCTATTATTTCGGAAAATTTCCTTATAAGGATTTATTACTTGAAGAGTTTGGTATATCAATATCTTTGTTAAAAACTAAAATTTTTTGATTCTAAAACTATTTTTACACCAGGAATTTTTTCAGTGTAATCAGAATTTATCTTAGTAAAAAGTCTAAACCATTAAATCTTTTGTTTTTTTTTTTGTATTGAAACATAAATACAAACAAGCTGCTCGATTTACAACGCTTGGGATATAAGTATAACGGATAGTCTAATCAACACCTACACTAAAAGTACAAACACACAAAATTCCAATACAATAACTTTGAATTTAAAAGGAAAGCCTACTTGCTTAGTTTGGTACAGTGGATTTACTCTACCAGCAAATTTCCATACATAATAACTTAATTAAATAGCCCGATTATATGGCCAATTCAATTAACAAAAAGCTTGACCAAAATTAATTGCGGTAACCATCTTTAATGCATCTGCTATGTGTGTGTATATTAATAAGAATTTGTATGTATCAAATTTACATACACATACAACAAAATGACATAAATTTTCATACGGTGTTTTAAGGAAATGTTAAGGTTGCAGAGATTATATTAAAAGATATGAACAAATGGGATAACTGTTGATGGAGATTGTTGTGATGAACAATTATAGATTTGGAGAGCTGTAACTGAGCAGATTACAAATAAGTTCGTTTAGAAAGAGTCCCGTGGAAGAGGATGGAATAAGTGAAATGAACAAAATTTGACAAATTAAATTTGAATTTTGCCTAAGATAATACTTAAAACTAAAGTTGGAATATTCAGTTTTTGGTTGAACAATAAAGTCCAGTCAATTGTACACTGATGGTATTTAAAATCTTTTTTTCAACAAAAACTATACATATTTGATATGTATTTTACAGAGGTTTTTGTTCAGTAGTTTTAGTGCAAAAAACAACAAAAAATGTGCAACTAGCTGCTTATACTAGTTTCAATGACCGCTACGTCATATCCTCAGTAAGCTTTGTTAGCCGACGCTTAAAAGTCTGCAAGCACACCATATTTTATTTTCTGTATTGACCATTTAAGAATCATAGCAAAAACCATAAACACAGTGCACAGACACATTCCTTCTCCCTTTACACGCAATTGTTTTTGTAGCTCTTGTGATATTACACATTTCGGAAACATTTTACTTTAGGGGCAAGGAAAAAAAAGTCGGTTTCTTGTGCACGGTTCGCTTGAAGCCAGATCAAGATCGATAAAATTGTCAACCAAATCTGACAATGCCCAATAATTACATAGTGTCTTGAGATTCCAAGTACATAATCAGCAAAATTGAATCTGCTCACTTACTCGTTTTATGGCCATTTTAAGTTTAGCACTTTGGCCAACACGGTTCGTTTCAAGCAAAGTCAAGATCAGTAAAAAATGTTTACCAAATCAGACAATGCACAATTATAAATTAATGTTCGGAGGTTCCAAAAACATGATCTGTAAAATCGTGCCTAGTCATTTACTGGTTTTATGGCGATTTTAAGGTAAACGCTTTTACCGATAATTTTAATAAAATTATGAAGCGAACCGTGTAGTTTTTAATGCTTTTAAGATCAAGTGAAGTTTTAAAATATGCTGTTATGATAACTGTTGTCTATGAAGTTTGAGTCGCTGAACACGATGAAGTCACTTATTTTTGCAAATATGTTAACGCTTTTGTGTTATATATTTGTACATGATATAAACAAATTTGACCAATTTTATCTCGGAAGCCATGAGAGACCGACTTTTTTTTCCAGATTCGGTTTTAGAAGGTAAAACTCCATGTTTCTAAAAAAAAAAAGAATTTTAGAGCATCGCCCCTAAATTAAATTATGACCACATTTCTTGACGAGTGCTCCGTTGAAAGCTATTCTGGCGATACGAACGAAGTTGCAAGTGCTATATGTAAATATGGGTTTGCTCACCGAGAAGAAATTTCTTTGTGTTTTTGGAACAATGATAAATTTAATATGTATTTTACAGATCTTTTTGTGCAGTAGTTTTAGTGCATATTTGGTTTATACACTTTTGAAGATTCTTTATTGAGAATAAAATTTCCTAACGAAATAGCAACAAACTTATTTTTATTTTAAATTTATCAAGGAAAAAGAAAGGGTAACAAATAGCGTTGCTTACTGCGCTTTTTCTCTTATTTGCAAGAAAAACCAAATGTAAGTTCACAATCGATATTTTGTGTTTTAGCGGAGTTGGAAACATTTTCCCCCCCCGGTATCTCCAACAATGATGGAATACCTAACTTATATTCAATCCGCCATGTTCAACATCCAAACTAGCTACCTTCGATATCCATGCGATATTCGGACGATAGCACTTCTCACTTGAAAATCTTTTTCCAAAAGAGCAGCCTCAACGATTCCATTGCGCCAAGAACAACGTGGTGAGTTTGGATCGGCGATTATCGCAACATTCCCGTCTTCGATGGGTTTTGCCTTTTCAACCCAATTGGTCTTTTTAGTTAACATCGGAAGCACTTACGCAACCCACCTCACTTACTATTTGGTACATGATAGCTTTTATTGTGCGCACCATGCGTTTCTCGCATATGAGCGGTAGCCGTTTCGTATAAATGTCTACTTTGCTTCAGGGCCCGTGGATTTGGCTTTCAAATCCCTAAAATTTACACTTGACAACAAAACACGCAATCAGGTTAGTACCATTATCGCTATAGAAGACTCTCGACGTTACTCATCGAACAATAAAATTTCGAACCACTATACGAACTTGTAGTGAGACTGTATGCCATTTCTCTGTGCACCGCGCGACACGCCATGCATGTGAACACGACTCCGCAGCGCTTTTCGTGGCATCTGCCAATAGTTACCGGAAAGGGCCAAAAAAAATCTAACCCCACGTGGGTGAACGGCTTGGAAAAGGCTAATCATCTCAGGCGGTTGTGGGCTCGCGTTATGGACCTTTCAGAATTGACAACTATTTCGTCTATATCTTAGCAGACTTCGTAGTTCAAAAATATAATATTTTTGGAATATGTATTACGTTAATATCTGTTTTTATTATTATTTACGTTGATATTGACCATAGAAATCGAAAAAAAAAAGGTTAAATATGGATCTCCATTCAATTTAAGTTGTTTCATTTTTTGTCGCTGACTGTCTTGCTAAATTCTCGAATAATGAATACAGTCTTGAAAAGACTTCGAATGTTAAATTTTTTATTGTATTTTACATTGCTCCAAAAACACAAATAATTAAAATTTTTTATTTTTATTGAAAGGCTGGTGTTGAAAACTAAAATATAGCTTAATACACAATGCCTGCACACGAAAAAAAAAATTAATTTCAATATCGCTTTAATATACGCATGCAGGTACATTTAAAAAAATACAATAGGCGTAACAAAAGAAAAAGATAACAACAGAAATTTACAAAATTTTTATTTAAAATCACGTATAGTAGTAGTCTTTACTCTGATATATAAGGCAAGTTAAATTTTTAAATTCTTCACAGTTTATCCGATTTAACATTGAACAAGAACGATGAAGGGATTAAAAGTTCGCCTTTTGCAGTCCTTGCAGCTGCTTGCAGTTTTAGGACTAATTCATATTGCTGCGGGTAATCTAGCAGCTAGTCCACCTTGCACCTTCTTGGGCCACCACGAGGGATGTCCGGACAATTCTCCACCGTCCGGTTAGATTCTTATTCAAATACATAATCAATAGCATATTAATGGGACAAGTAAAAATAAAATCAAAAATATGTAACAGCATCAATTTGTACATTTTCTTTTGAATGAAGCAATTTAGAGACGGTCAAAAATAACTGGCTTCTTTCAGTTAAACTCAAAGGTAGTAGGCTATATAACAGTAAAAAAATAATTTAAAAATTTTTTGAACATTTTTTTCTCGGAAATATTTAAGGTTAAAGTTGGAATTTCAGAAAAATAATCTAAAATTACATGTTTTAAGTGTTGTAAAATAGAATTGAAACAATTTTAAAAGTTTCTGACCTTAAGAACTGGTTAATTAGACGAAACATAGGAAAACTGCAATATTTTTATTTTAAAATATTTTCTAAAATAAAAGTTATTTATGTGCTTCTGAGAGAACCTTTTAAAATTCAGATTAACACCCGAATTCGACCTTTCGGCCAAAAGCGCAATATCTAACAGAAATATTTTCCAATTTTTTTTTATGCAAATCTTATTTAAATTCATAGAGCTTTCAGATAAGCTCTCAGCCCATTAAAAAATTCATATTTCGTAAATTTCTGAACAGGTCTAATGTATATATAGAGACGAATAACGGTTTTAAAATAAAACCGACAACGCAACGTTTAGCGGCTACAACAGGTGGAGAGAGGCGCGCGTGTATTTTCAATGTTCTAAAACTCGTAAAACCCAATTCCAGCCAATTTTAAGTTCGTAATGTTCTGAAAGCTAATAAATTACGCTTTCATATAAGATTAATGAAAAGGATTTATTTTTTCAATATATCCAAAAACATTTTTAAGTTGCAAAAATAATAATTTTAATTGTATCTACTAGGGGTGTCATAATAAATTCTGAAAAATAGCCTCTTCTTCAGGCTGAAAAACTAGATTGGCCCCTTAAAATTTAACTCTTTTCGCTTAAAAACAATGATACTTTCCGCCTCTTCGAACGATACGCACTATCGCCTTGCGCCTCAATATATTCAGCTTTAAATATTCTCCAAAAAAAGAGGTTTAGCTCTCAGAAGTTAAGGTAAGAAGCTATAATTTTTTTTCAACAATATTTCCTAGCGCACTACAAATGGATATACAAAATAATCGCAATATCTTAGATTTTTGCTAAGTTTTTACTAAGCTACAGATTAAGTTTTCATTTTTCAAGTTTATAATTAAAAATAAAACTCCAGCTGAAATACAATAAAAAATCATTTTTTTTTTGGTTTAAATGATAAAATTGACAGAAAAAAAATTAATTTTTGCTGCAATTTACTAAAAAAAAGGTCATCAATTTCGAAAAAAATATGGGTAGGTGTTCCTTCACTAAAACACACAAATACTTTATTATAAGTGACTTTCAAATACATTACAAAATATTCCGATTCAATCGAACAATAACACTAAATTAATAAATACATTATTTTTAACCCATTTGTGGCCACTGTTCGCGTACGCGAATTTGTAAATTTTGATACCCTGTATTTACTGTGCATTTTGAAAAATTTGAATTAAAGTAACATTTAGTAATTTGTATGTTCTCTTGGCTTTCCAAAAATGGTATTGAGCACAAATTTTTATAAACCGTTATTGAGTTATCCCAAGGTCAAAAATACCCCCACTTTTAGATATTTTTTCAACTCAAGAAATGAGATATTAAATTTTGTTAAACCAATAATGTAATGATGAGGTTTTGTTCAGAAAATGATATTTTGTTCTTGTGTGCATTCAAATTTTTTCAAAGCTACCACGACGTTGGCGTAGATGATGACTAATATCAGTTTTCGCAAGCACGGACACTGGCCGCTATTTGGCATTTTTTTTCCTCAGTATTCATATTTTCTAAGTGGCAGTCAGTTACGAAACCGACTTACTTAGACCAAATGTGATCCATTTTGATACCACAGGGTGTCCGACTATATCCTCTCGTTGAACCAACTAGATTTCGCAATAAAACTAAATATCTGACCTATTCTAACATGTCTAAGGTCATCCAGGTCATCAAATAAAACCGAACCAAGTGGTTTTTGGCGTTTTCTAGCAAGTGCGCGACAGGAGCAGAGAAAATGTTTAATGTTTTCTTCTTTTTCCACATCTCCACAAGTTCTACAGAAGTCAAAGGACCTAATACCTAATCTCTCCGTATGTCTGCCAATGAGGCAGTGGCCAGTTATGACTGCAACAACTGACGAAACACTATGTCTAGTGCGAGAAATCAGCTCTGACGAACGCTTCGCATCCCATTTCGGTCAGATCTGCCTAGTAATATTGCAAGTTGACCCTTGAGTCCATCCTTTGTTAGCGTTTTTTAACATTTCTTCTTTAAGCAGTAACTTGCAGGTTTCAAGTGGCATGCCAACAACTTCCCTGCTATTATGCCTGCCCCAATAATAACACTGGCAGCTCCTGCCCTTGCCAACTGGGTGGCTGTTATATACATCTGTAGTTAGTTCAGCATTAGTGAACGTCTGGAAGCTGCATTGTTTTACGAAACAGAGAAATTACTGTTGACTTCGGAAGCAGAAACAACAGGTCATGACTTAGCTGGAGATGAATTTAGACCAGCCAATATATCACGTATAACTGGAGACAGGCCCAGCGGAAGACCTGTCCTCTGTGTAGCGTACTCGACACCCGAAATTTTGCGGGTGTTGAATTCCCCACCTGAACTTTATACAAGCCTCTAACAATATTTCTGTATGCCTTTTAGTATCCTTAAAAATATAAAAATATATAATTTGTTTATCAATTTGTAAAAGATATTAGCGAGTATAGATATGAATATGACTATCAACTAGCGCGTTTAACCAACACATTTTAAAGGTGCTCCAGCACGTTTCACTCGAAAACGTTAATTTTTTCTCATACTGGATCATATATTTTAACAGGTCAGGTATAATTTTTGAACTGAATACACTGAATTAATATTATTTCAGTTACATTTTTCTCTTTTACTCTTCACTTCTATCCATCTGACTTTTAAATTGTGATTAAGGTTAAATGTTTTTTAATTTTACTATCTGAAAAAATATGTCAAATAGCGGCCAACGTTCACGCTTGCGAACACCTCCTTCCAGGGCTCACAGACTAGTTAGCTCAAATCTGACAACGGATTTGAATTTTCTGACTCTAAATTACCCTAGATTACATGGTTTTATATAAAAAGAAGCAGTTTGAATTTTCGTGGCCGAAAATGGGTTAAACTGTTCTGCAATATAATAAACATATTTTACAGCCATTCTGATTTCTTGAGGATATAATTTACTCCTTTACTATATTACATATGTATATATCATATAAGACTCATTTCATTTACGTTAACAAATACATTATTTTTATCATTTAATCAATTACTTTGAAATATATTACAGCTATTCTGATTGCAAAAGAATATGATGTATTCCTTTACTATATTACATATATAATAAATTTTATTTTACCAAAATTTACTAAAAAAAAAATAAAAAAGGGAATTTTTATAA
This sequence comes from Meiosimyza platycephala, assembly GCA_963662105.1. Lineage (NCBI taxonomy): Eukaryota > Metazoa > Arthropoda > Insecta > Diptera > Lauxaniidae > Meiosimyza > Meiosimyza platycephala. Next base: position 97,966,123 of record OY759208.1, on the reverse strand, counting down.
ATTGTCCAAATGTACCGAAAATGTACTGAAAATGCATCAAATGTACTGAAAATAAACCAAATGTACCAATTGTACTGAAAACTTGTCGAATGTACCAAAGACGATTTTTTGGGACGCAATAGTACCGAAAAAAGTACAAATGTACCGAAAATGCCATCACTGCTATAAACATTCTTGAAATTTTTGAATTAAATTAGAAAAGAAACAAAACATTTAATTTCTCATGAAAAATTGCTCAATAATACTAGGCTGATTGAAAAAACCCGAGCCTAACAAAGAAAAACACATTTTTTTCGGAAAATTTGATTTTATTCTTCAACTAGCATTACCCTGCGCGCTTCGCTTCACCTTTTTTTTATTTCAATAAAATAAAAAGCAGAATCAAATATTTTTTTTTTGAATGAAAAAGTTATATTATTCATTTGTATGTAAATTTTGTAGTCTTTGTGAAAGTGCCATTAAAAATATTTTTGTATGAGGGTCACCCTGAATATACAACCTTATTAAAAGTTTTATAGTGTGTGCTATACCCCTGAATATAAAAGAAACGTGGTGTAAAATTCATTGTAAAAGTGCTTTTTAAAAATTTTTTTTGTATGTAGGCCACCCTAGATGTGCACCCCAAATAAAAGTTTTATTGCTCAAGCTACGCATCTAATAATAAATGGCACGTGGTGTAAATTCCATATGAATCGATTAAATGGTTTTGTAAAAATATTTTTTTAAAATATTCTTTATGAGAGCCACCCTAAATAGAAATTTTGCCTTAGCTATGCCTTTTAATATGAAAGCTACGTGATGTATTAACCGGACTTTGTGAAAATTATATTTTAAAAATATATTTGTATGAGGGCCACCCTAAATATGCACCCTTAATGAAAGTTTTACAGCCAAAGCAATTTCTCATCACATAAAAGACACGTCGAGTAAATTACATGTGAATTTATTAAGTGGTCTTTGTGAAAATGTTAAATTAAAAATAGTTCAATGTGAGGGTCACCCAAAATAACAGTTTTGTAGCCTAAGCTATGCCTCATAATATAAAAGCTACGTGGTGTAAATTCGGTGTGAACCGATTAACCGGTCTTCGTGAAAATGATATTTTAAAATATTTTTATGAGGCCCACCCTAAATATGCACCCTTAATAAAAGTTATTTTTATGAGGCCCACCCTAAATATGGACCCTTAATAAAAGTTTTATAGCGTAATCTATGCATCATAACATAAAAGACACGTCGTGTAAATTCCATGTGAATCTATTAAGTGGAAAATGTTATTTTAAAAATATTTTTGTGTGAGGGCTTCGTGAAAATGGTATTTTAAAAATTTTTTTGTATGATGGCCACCCTTAATATGCCACTTAAGTATAAGTTTTGTAGCCTAAACTAGCCCCTTAATATAAAAACTACGTGGTGTAAATTCCATGTGACTCAATTAAGTGGTCTTTCTGAAAACGCTATTTTAAAAATATTTTTGTATGAGGGCCACCCTAAATATGCACTCTAAATAAAATTGTTATAGCCTATGATACCCACCTGATCAATACTAACGTACTTTAAAAATTTCATCAAAATCTGCCGGACAGTTTCCGCGTCCACTAAAGACAGACAGACAAACAGACAGACAAAAAAAATGAATTTTATATAATAGATATAATCTCCTCAATACAACGAGTATAGCGGGCCTCGAGCATTTTGATGCCTTTCTTGTAGTTGTCGCCATCAAGCTCCTCAAAATAGGCGTCCGTCTTGGCAATGACCTCTTCATTCGAGTGAAAGCGCTTACCAGCGAGCCACCTTTTCAAGTTTGGAAAAAGATAATAATCGCTGGAGGCCAAGTCTGGAGAATACGGTGGGTGGGGCAGCAATTCGTATTGCAATTCGTTCAATTTTGTCATTGCTTTGAATCACCGACACGATGTTGCTTTTGACCAATTGTCAGCAAAAGCGGCACCCATCGCGCGCACATCTTTTTTATTTCGAAATGCTCATGCAAAATATTGAAAATACTTACTACCGATCGACAACTTCATTATGTCTGTTAGCTTTCTCCCTTTCACTTTGTGGTCTTTCAAAAGGATGAGATGGATTTTCTTGATCTTTTCTGAAGTGGTAGCCTCATTTGGCCGGCCCGAATGTGGTGCATCACTGGTGCTCGTACGACCCATTTTAAATTCAGCAAACCATGTGTAAACAGTTGTTTTCGACGGAGCAGATGTGCTGTGATGTTTTTAGAGCCATTTAAATTGCTTTATGTTTTATCAAAATGCGGAATTCACTTTGTTCCATAGTTAAAAAAAACACAGAGGTGATACTGGAAACTTTACATACATTAATAATAAAATAAGTCCAAGTCAATTATTTATTTCAATTATACTTACATATGTAGTTTCTTGCGCCTTTAAAATTCTGTCGTTGCTAAGTTTTTGCCGCCCCTAAAATTTTGCCGCCCTAGGCCTGGGCCTAGGCGTAAATCCATCACTGCTTCAATCATCAAAACTGTTCCGGTTTTATTCGAAAGTAGTAATAATACTTATTACCCCAGTACTAGATTGCCCGTGCATTGCATTTTTACTTTGGAAGTATTTGCTCAACGCATGGATTACTAATAATGCCGAGTGGAACAATGTAAGCTTTGAAATAAAAGTTAATAAACCAATATCTTTCATGTTTATCTTCGTTTTGCCTTATTTCTTCTTCCAGTGCTCTTTTAAGTGCATCATAATTGTTTAATACAGCCTTACTAATTTTGAAATCGACATTTCCATCTTGTGATAATTAAACTTTCCATTTCATGACCAGACTTTATATCAAAAGAATTTTACAATTTTTTTTGAAATGATCATAATTACCAGGATGTGAAAAATGGATATTTGAATCTTCAAGACTTTTAAAGAAGTTAATTGCAAGTGGCACTTTAGCGCATTAGTCTTCAACAGCTAGATAATGCTTATGTGCTAGGCAATGAACGTAAATAGCATTAGGATACTTTTCCTAAATGATTGCTTGAAGACCTTTGCGTTTTCCTGACGTCACATTCGCGCCTTCATATGACTGTGCACTAGACTGGTTCAAAATCGTATGGTAAAATTAAATTCCATCAAAATTCTGGTGCTCAGCCCTGAAAATATGTCTTGAATTGAACCATGGGTGAGCGTGTTAGTTAGTTGCTCGATTTTTGTTCATTTGCGAGACGATTAAAAAACACGACTAACGTCCATAGCTTTTTCATATTTTGTGGCCGCGGCACTATGCGCAAGCAAAACATCAGCTTTGCGGTGAGTATTTTTGTATTTATATGTACTCAGAAAAAAAATTTTACCAGGAGTTTATTTTTTACTTCAAAATATATAAAAATATTCCCTATTTCTACTGAATTTCTGCCACTAAATTATTTACATAAGGATATGCTTCATAATGTTAAGTTTGCTATAAATAAAGAAATCAACTGATATAATATAAATAAGGTCATTTCGGGAATTACGATTTGAATGCAGATGCATTCTTTAGATTGATTTATTTTTCTCAAAAACAATCATTTGTTTTTCTTAATTAAGAGTGCAATTGTGAAGGGCATTTTTATTAGTTTTAATGAGAGCGCTAGAATAAAGACATGAGCTGCGACTAAGCAACTTTATTGTGCAAGTCTTTTATTTCGGATATAGGATTACAGTTAAGTGAATCTGTCCATAAAAAAAACATTTTCTACCACAAAAAAAAAAAAAAATATAGTTTTGTAGATTTATTTATATCTTTTTGAAGAAGTAAGCCAACCAACTATGTGACCAAAACCTTTTTAAAGAGAGCTCACGACTAAACCTGGTGCGACTATTTTTAAAATTAGGCTATGAACTGATACTTTGTTCCCCATATATTGGCGTAGCACTATGTATTCACAAATTTTGCAATAAAAATGCTATCAACATGGAAAAAAAAAAATAGTTTCTTAGTAACGTCTCAGCAAATACGTACAGGAGTTAATAAATAAAAAATTGAATATGTTTGCGTAGGTAATTGTAATTTCATATGACAATATTCTACGCAATTTCAAAAGCTGCAGTGACGAAAAAAAAAAAAATTAAAGAAAATGGATAGAAAAATTGAAAACTGCACGTTCAAAATAGCGCGCATAAATTGTAAATTGAAGATGTGCACACATAAAAAATCAACACACATACTTAAGCCACACATTCACATTACACATTCAGCCTCATATGCACCCGCAGTTGTGCATAAAGCTTGAGTGCAAGTGTGTGTTTGTGCAACAATATGAATTTAAGTCAACACACACTTGCGCGTTGACATTTTTCTACGTCTGGCAGCGGAAATCGAAATCACCTATTTATGAGTCTGTTCGATGAAGCGTACGGAACATGCTGCTCCAAGAGTTGTGCATGTTGCATGCTACACGCTATAAGTAAAATATCGAACCTGAAATTGCTGTAGATGGTGATGTTGAAGGTGATGATGCTGGTGGTGGGCTTGGTGCTTTCTGATGCTAGTAGTGATGGTGTCAGTGACGCTGGTTATATTGGTGATATTGATGGTGTTAACAAGGGAAGTTGAAATTCATATTTTAGCTGAAGCAATAAAGTTGACAAAAAAAAATTATTCGTATGACTTTCCTTCCCTTTACTCTCTGGTTGCGTGGTATATTGCCGCTGATATTGCTGCTGTCGTTGAAATGTATTTATGCGTATAAATCGAAGATGGAAAATATTTTGCATTATGAAAAAAGAAAAGAATTAAGAAAAAATTCAATCGAAAATTGTAAATAAGGCAAAGAAAGTTCGCAAGATTAAAAAAAAAATATAAAAAAAGTTCGGGAAACGCGATACCTGAACATATGAAACAGCACCTTATAGATTGACATCGCAATAAAACTGAAGGAAATGACAACGAAATAGGCGCCATTAAACTGTTGGAAATTTATTTTCATTTCATGTTACTGTTCCCAACTAAGCCGATAACGGTAATATCTTTGGCCTCGCTAAAAATGAAGTACCTTACACCTCGTACCTAACGTACTTACATTGAATTTGTCTAAATTTTCTTAAATTTGCTCTCAGTGTTACACTTTGAAGCTTATGCTTTTATGGGAGGAGCCAAGCTTTCTTTTCGAAATTCGCAAACTTTTGCATATGTGTAAAATTCAGTGGCAATACAAAACACTTCAGTACCATGTTATCTAATTGAATTTATTGGTTATTGCTCCCTTCAGTTCAGTCTATCACCACAACAAATTTTATGAAAATCGGTCTATTAGTTTGGCTGTGAAAAGATATATGGCGTTTAATAAAAACCAAATACCTTTCCTCAGGGTTCAATCCATCTACATCAAAATCGGTCTGTTAGTATAACACTGTTGAACAAAATTTCTTTTGTAAAAGTCTACTCGGATCTGACGCTGAGGGGTGAAAATATAGGCCAAAACAAGAAACCATTTGGCTCAGTTTGTTCAAGTTGGCTCAAATTTTCGAGAAATGAACATTTGAATTTTGCACCTAGATTCATTTGGTTTTTTCGATATATCTCAAAAGCAAACTGATTTTTATTGCATCTGATGCTGGGGTTTTGTTCATCTCTTCAATATCTACAACTTTCACCATTAAATCAGATCTTTTAGATGCATTTTCGACAAGTTAGAGCAAAAATTTCTCAAACAAAGTAACATTGTCAGACACGCCTGCATTGATTTTCAAAACAGGGATTTCATATGAAAAGTAATATAATAAGCTCCTATATTGAACATAAAATATTTCAAATCCGTCCCGTAGTTTTTGAGATTTTACGACTTTTCCGGAATTTGGGCCGATTGTTTTTCAAAAAACCGTTATTTTTTCAAAAAAATTCCTTATTTATAAAGCTCAATTTATCTCCTTTAAAATGATATAACATTTTCATAACAATTTTTGACATGAACCCTTTCTAACCGAAAAAATGTTACTTTGTTTGAGAATTTTTTGCTCTAACTTGCCAAAAATGCATCGAAAAGATCTGATTTGTTGGTGAAAGTTGTAGATATTGAAGAGATGAACAAAATCCCAGCATCAGAGCCAACTTGAGCAAACTGAGCCAAATGGTTTCTTGTTTTGACCTTTATTTTCACCCCGCAGCGTCAGATCCGAGTAGACTTTTACAAAAGAAATTTTGTTCCACAGTGTAATTGTGAAATGATATTAGTGAATTTAGAAAAAAAAATAGTATTAAAGTTTAGCTACCACAGCTATTAGCCATCCTAGCTATTTAGCTTGAAAATTGAAAACAGCTAAAAAAGCCAGAATAACCTGTTAATGGCATTTTTTTGCCAAACTCGCTCCTTTGGTATGATTATGAAATACGAATTTTTAATTTCTTTTTTTGAGTAGTAGTTTTCTATGGTGATTCGAATCTGCTATTAATTTTTATCTATTATGTTATATGTGGTTTTCGAGATAATTTAATGAAGCAGCTTTATCGCGGTGTTCTTTTGCTAAATTGTAGCTATTATATTTAATATTTTTCCAGTTCCAACGCAAAGCTTATAAGAGCTTGTGTTAAAAGCATGATCTGTAAGGAAAATTATATTTTTGCTAACATCGAACAAAAAATGATAAAAATCGATAAATTTTTAGAGCCAGTCAAGGGCTTACCTGAACGGAGAGGCATTTAAATCTCATTACAGGTGTAATATTTATCAAATTTTTATCCAAAGATGCTTTTGATACATAATAAATCCATCAAAAAACACCATCGTAGCTCTAGCTAAAAATAAAGTTCCCTTTGTATTCGTTTTCATCCTGCAACAATGCGTCACACAATTAATCTCAATTAAAAACACAACTTTTCTGTGCTGGTTTCAGCAAAGCGGTTGAAGTATTAAATTAATGTTCTTCTTGTATATTCGAGTAGTGGAACGCGTATTTTACACTTACCACTTCATGCTTTATTTTGTTTCTTTTGTAACTTTTAACACAATCGCATACTTTATATTGGATGCTGTCCAAATTCAGCGCATGTATCCTTGGTCCTTTTTTTTCTCGCACTTTTTTTAAATTTCTTGCATTTTTCGCTCCTAATACAAGCTCATCCATCAGTTGCCATCATGTTGTTATTTTTTTTTTTTTGTATTTTATATATAAAACTAATACACCCGCTGACATAAGTGTTGTTGGTGCTGCTGTTGCAGTATCAAATTTTTAGACATTACAACCTAGGGCCATCATATCTATATCGAGTGAGTGAAATGTATTACTTACAATTAGTACAAAATCACATTGAATATCGAATATTAAACTTTTTCGAAACTTTTGATAATTTCTTTTTCGCGCCATTTATATTGAAAGATATGAAGAGTGTATTGCGTTTTTTGTTATTTAAAAACATTACTGCTTTTAGGTATGACATGGGTGCTACGAATATGAAATATAACTTTCCATTTAAAGTAATCAGTCTTTCGCAGACACCGATTTTAAAAATTTGCAGTAAAAGAACGATAGTTTTGATAAAAAAAAATTTATAGTTTCCAAGCATTGCTGATGCATACACTTGTGCTCACATGATTAAGTCATTCGTATGCTACGTACCATTTTTGTTAAAATTTATTTATTAATTTCTTTTCTGATTGTTATATTATAAGTTTCTATAATCCTGCTATGTAAGCATCAATTTACAGCAAAAAAATTAAAATAAATGTCTTGGTTTTATTCCGAAAAATGCAAAAACGTCAATAAATGTCATATATGCTATGCTCATATAATTCAATCATCTGAAAGAAAGTAATTGAAATTGTTTAATTTTTGGTGTCTGTCCTATTTTTTGTTATTAAGTAGCTTAGCTTAATAATGAGTAGGATAACCTTTTTGTTTCATAAATGTTGAGAATCGGTTTGGCATGCTGCCTACCAGGCGTGCAAATTGGTCTGGAGTAATTTTATATCACTTCCTTGGTGTAATTTTGCTCAGCCAAGATTTGGCAAGTGGAGATCAATGTTTTGGACCAATATCAAGCTGAAAAATTCATCTCAGCGGAAAATTTTTGGTGTAATCGGTGGCAAAATATTCTTTTGGTATATTCCTGTATAAAAAAAATTAATGTATGGGTTGCCAGGACAAAACCGTATGTGTCCTCGAAAAAAGTTGTCGGTTCACAAACGGAGCACTTTTGGTCACTTAAAGGAGTTAAAAATGATTGTTCATTCATTTATTCGAGAAACGTTAGGTAGAGATTTTCTAACTTTCACTTAGTGAAAAAGTTCAAAGCATCTAATAAAGGCGGTTATGCAAGTTAACTGGAAATGTAACTGCTTCCATCAATGTAAGATTTTCCTTAGAGTGTCAGAGTTATTTGTAGTTCAAGGCAATATTTTTGGAAACTTCATCCCGGATAGATTTTCGAATTCGCAGAGAAATTCTCATGTACTAACGTGTTGACTGAGTTGAGTAAATCTTTCGAGAACTGCTGTTACACAGAAATAAAGCAGTGAATTCAAGAACCCAATTTGAAACTGTGGTCCTTATTCAGCAATTGATTCGATTCGGGTTCCATAATCAAATTGACATTTAACGTAATTTATCTATTAGATTTTTGAAATGAGATTCGATCCTTTAAATTTCTGCAAAATATGTCGCATCTATGGCGGTTTTCTTTAGTCCGATTTTCTTGTATTCCTCTAAAAACGTTAAATAAGGCAAAGCACCAGTGCGCTTCTAATTAGTAAAATTGGTTTATACGATTACTTGGAAAAATTAAGCAGCGGTATATTTTTTACTTTGACTGCTTACATTTGATACAGCGGACATAAAATCCTATAAGTAATATGTAGGTCTATGCAATTTATGACTCATTCCCATTGAATTAACAGCATCGAAATAAAAAATATTTAGTTCTCTAATTTTCTTCAATATTGATGTCGCATCTTTACGGCTATCAACTTCTTTTGACTTTTCGCTTTTATATTGTCACTGCCCTCATTTTATTCTCCGATGTTATTATTTTGTTTTTTATTTTTTTGTTTTTTTGATTGATTTCGTTGTTTCGTGTAGAAAATTTATTGCGTTCACTCGAATAAAAATTTTTTTTTTCTTCAAGTGTAGTTGTTGTTGTTTTCATGTTCTTTCAAAGTTTTCTTTTTGGCGCTTTTTATTGTCATTTTCATCTCTGTCAGCTTCATCATGGCTGTCATTTATAAAATGATTATTTTTGTTGTTGTTTTTCTATGTCACTCACTCACTCACTTGGCATTCACATCGAAAGTGTTCACATCGATGGCTTTCGTCTTGATTCGCTCATTTTTTTTAAATAGTTATTTTGTTATTGTTATTGTTGTAGTGAATTTCAAAAAAAAAAAAACGTTCTTTCTTATATTAGTGTTCCTTTGATATGAAACTCATCTACTTTTCGATGTTGCATCGATTGTATTGTCCTGATTTTCTCAAACTTTTTTTTTTCAATTGTCTTTTAAAGGGCGTATTCGTTCAAGTTTAGTATGTTTCACTTTATTGTTATTTTTTAAAATTTTCTCATCATCATTACTAAAACTATGCTTCAGTGGCATCTTGTTTTAACGTTGGTATTTGACTGTTTCATTAGCGATTTTTAATGTTTTTATATTTCCTTAATTTTCCCAACTTTTCATTTATTGTAATAAAAAAATTCTTCTTTGCAGATTGAATTTTTATTTGGCACAAATATGTAGCGGACTTACTTAAGTAAAACAAAATAAGTCTTACAAAACATAAAAAATCAGTAAAAAGGAAAATCAACCAAACAAATTTTTCTGTAGATGAAATAACAAATTTTTTATTCTTAGAAAATGTCCCAAAGTTGATGATAATTTATTTTCGTATTTCAGCAATTTTTCTTAAAGAAAATTGGTTCAAAACCCAAAATTATCATGGAACTTAAACTAACAAAAATTATTCATTATTTCGGATAGCTCGTGAAAAAAACAATTTGTATTATAAAATGGTGCAATAAAGCTTAAGCAACCCAAGTCCAAGCAGGATTACCGAAAACAAAAAAAATTACATCCGCGGATAACTGGGATCTTGATTTTACTTCTAATGTTAGGTGACTATTTTTGGTATTTTTCCATTATGTTTATTTTTTCTTTTCAATAATGTGAAGTTGTATTTGTTTTCGTAGGCAAAATTATTTGGAAAGGACTTAAATTATATTACTTATATTTATTCTTCGTATATTTGCTCTTTGCAAAGCAAAATCTACCAAATGTCGTTGAGTTTTGCAAAGTCGCAGCATCATCCTGCCATCATAGCAACTACCGTAGTTCATACTTTTTGTCTTCTTTGCAATTCCGATGACTAAGTAAGTGAGTTTGTTAGTAAGTCAGTGAGTTATTTTTTGCAATTGCAATTGATTTATATTTAAATAAATTAGCACGCTAAACAATAAACGACTTCAATTGACTCAATGTTTGCGCAAAATTCAATTTTAAATCTGAGCAAACAAATGAACGTCGAATGAACGTCAATGGATGTTATCAAGGCGGCTGAATGAATAAAAAATAGAGAAAACTAACAAAATAGACATTGAATTATACACTAAAAAAAAAGAAGAAAATTAACAAGATGATGTTGATGGTTAACACATATGGTATAGTCTTGAATAAAAGTTTTTTTTTTTTTCAGTAAAATATTTATTTTAAGAAAATTATATCTCGAAACTACATAGCAGGATAGCGTGATATACTAAAAAATGCAAGATAAGGCGAACGTAGTTGATCTTACATTGAACTCTGTGCATCAGCAGCGCATTATATTTGGCTACTTGCTTGTGTCTTTGAGCTAAAATGAGTTGTGGTTGCTTTGCATTTTTGACCTTCTTCGACACTTTTTTCATTGACTCATTTAATCAGTTGTAGGTCGAATTCAGGTCAAGATCAGACACAGCAGTCTCGTTGTTGGGAAGAGAAACAAGCTATTTTGTATTTGAAAGTTTGCTAGCTCTCAAGTTCGCAGGATCATCTACGAAGGTTGCCGAAGATTTTGCAACGTTTAAATTTAAGAATTTTTTGGGTTTTGAATCAGGAATTTCAAGAGGTCAATGGATTTGTTCGGCATATTAAATAAATCACCCTTTTTCCAACAAACTCTCATTGAAAAGTAAAATTTTCTTAGTTATTATGAGTCCTTGATTTTCTTAATTTGACAATTGACCATTAGACTTAAGACTCAGCTGTATCAGTTCGATACTTGAAATACTCGCAAATTCCGTGAGTTAGACAGTAAATAAGGCCATAAACGCTAATGAAGGTTTCGATGAAGTTGACTTAGCTGAAGTTTTCTTAGATCAGATATATTTGCTTGAAAGTCGTGTTAGTGTAAAAGAAAGGCATTTTTCAATTAAACGTTAGTCTTGTAAAATACTGGCTTTGAACATACGAAAGTTTTTTTCGGTACAAAGCAAACCTTATGGGCTTAGATAATAATAAATGTTCCTGTTTTTTGTAATCTTTGTACCAAATAAAGACAGTAGACATCATTGGAATAAGGACGATTTCAAACCAATCAATTTATCTTCATTAGTTCATAAGGCATTAGAAAGGCCTTAAGACCACTAACTGCTTACTAAGGAAAACCAACTACAAGTCTCGACTTCTCAGCACGCCTACCACAAAGAAAGATTCACAGAGGTGCCTATCCACATAGAAATCAGTGAGATTGGAAGATCATTACACAGACTGAGATATGTAATAATTGCATTCTTAGACATAAAAGGGGGTTTCAACAACACCAAAGCCCAAAGTCATTTCCTCAGAAACTTTTGAGGAAGAGCAGTTTAATAAACTAGAAAGTATAGTACAAAAACTCTATAAGAGATGAATATTTGATGGCGAAGCTTAGTACACACAGGGCGACCAAAAAATACAACCAGCTGAACGGTGAAGTTGACGGCACTATTAACGATAGTTGAAAATTGCAACAGGCAATCGAGATTAGGCAGCCAAGCAGTTCACATCGTAATTTTGTCATATCAACGAGTTGATAGCGGCTTAGATCACTCCGCGTTGATAGCGACCTCGCGACTTCGAACCTAAGGACTCGTCTCTCGAACCTTACGACACAGAGACTTCGTATTTTTATCTTATCAACGAGGTGGTAGCGGTTTAGATCACTCCGCACAGATCTCGAAACTTCGTATCCTTATCAACGATTTGGTAGTGACTTAAATCACTTCTTGTTAATAAAGTTCTCACGTGGCAAAGAAAATAAGTCACAAGGCCCAAAAATTTAGAGAACATTAATTTAATACCCTATCTTTTGGTCAGCAGTATTACAAAAAAATTATTATATCAGAAATTCTAACCTAAATGAAAAATGTCACTACACCTAAATAAATATCTTCAAGACACTTCTGGGCATCAAAAATCATAATATACCATTTGGATGTAATGAAATAATGATCGTTGAAAGATTGCCAGTTACCGACCAATAAATGAACATGCCTGAAAATCTGATATACACTTTTTTGAACATCCTTCACTAAGGATGTGGAGGTAAAGCAAATAATGTAGCATCTCTTCTGCATTTGGCCAAAACTAGCAAGAGATCGAGGTATTTCAGCAATACTCCCAATAATACGCCAAGTGGACTGTCAAACATCGAGTTAAGTGAATTGTGTAAATTCTTATTGTTTCCAACAAAATATATAGAATGCCATTTTATATTCATCTTGTTTTTTAGTGTATGGAAGTTAATAAGAAAACGGAAATGTGATAAGGACTGAGGCTATATTTGCTTAAGTAATGATGTCATATGACTATGGTGTTGATGGCGTTAAATACAGCCACTGAAGCATACTGGTGCTTGCATGCTCGTATTCGGATATTGAAAGCTTTGAGCTAGAATACTAAATTTCGAATTAAAGACTTCAGAATATATATTGTTCGACACAGTCAATGATTATATGAAGAAAGTTTTCAAAGCCACTTTTGCTTTTCATCTGCCATGTTTCAGTTAAATTTAAAGGAAAATTTCCCAAACTTTGCCACAAAACTATTAAATATTGTAATTTCTTTACTTTAAAAAAAAAAATGTTTTCTGTACATATTAAATTTTAAAGTTTTTTTGTTCTTTTATTTTATTTTGTATTTTGTCATTTCCTCTTCCTTAACTTTGCTTTAGTTGTTTTTCTTGTTGTTGCAATTGTTGCTTCAACATTTTCAATTTATTTTATTTGTCTATCTGTCTGTCGTCCTGTTTACTTGTGTGTTTATACATTCATCTCTTGCTTTATCTATCTGTCTTTTTGTCTGTCTCTCTGACTGACTTTATTTCTGTGCATTTGTCTCTGTATTTGTATAACTTCTTGTTAGTGAAGTCGAGCGCATTGCTTAGAAGAAATCCAACCCAGCGAGAAAGTTGCAAAGGAACAAAAATTTTGGAAAATCTTAACTTTCATTTTTATTTGGCGAAGCTCCCTTATCGATCATTTCTTCTGGTTTATCGAAAATTACTACTTTTTTTTTAATATCCTTCTTGAAGTTCAATAATTTTCTCATTGGGAGCACATAGTTACAATCACTTAGACACATACTCTCAAACACAAGCAGACAACCACCACACTTTAATATGCAACTAGACAAATACAGCAAACCAGCGCGCTTGTTCGTAGAAAAAGTGAACGCGCAACATATCCTTAGCAAGCGAATGTGTGCGAGCAAGTGAGACGGCATGACTGCAAGCACACATCAATTTCAAAACAATAATTGAAAATTGCAACATTGAAATGGGGCACGTTGTAAAAGTGTCTAAAATAAAGTGTTGCTTTTTATTGTGCAACAAGACTTAAAAGAGTGTGGGGGATGATTTAGAAATAAAGCTTAATAAAAAGTGGGAACATTTTCCATGAGAAAAGACTTGATATTTATTGCTTTGAGTAATGCATATAAATGAAATTTAAATTTGCATTTCAAGTAGCGATGCGAACGATTTCAAATAAAGTGCATTACTTAAAAGATCTTTAAGTTTCTCAGATACATTCATTGGCATATCTGTAGTTGCTCGAACTGACAACCTAAGTTCATACCTTCAGAATTGAATTAATGCCTCTTTTAAATGTAATTTCTTATGTACTTTCATCCAATCAGATCATATTTTGAAAATTCGAAATCGTTTTATATATATTTAATCGAACTAAATTCTTAAGTATGTATAGATGAAGTTTCTAAGACGAAATACTCGCAAATAGGCAGAATGAACATAAGTCGGCAATTCAATAGACTGGTAACAAGAAATGTTCCTATCAAACTTATTATAACAATATGCTGAAAGATCTTCCTTATGCCAATAAGATCAACGCTTTCATTAAGATCAGCTGATACGCAAATCAATCAAACACGGTTTAGCGAACAGGCAACCTCACAACCTCAGTTTCTCTGCGTTTTGATACCACTGAGACTAAAGTAATACCATCAATAATGGCTGTTTCAAATTTCAAAATATAATGAATTAAAATTAGTTTCAAAACTTTGTTCTGTTATTTCGACAACGTTTTCGCTATAAACACAATGTGACACAATGATGAAGTATGTCGTTTGCTGCAGCTAAATCGATACAATGCTCAGGTGCCTAAATATATTTAGCTAAACTTAAATCTTTTATAAAGTAACTCTCCGGACGTCCAAGCGTTCCTGAAAAATCAGAACTACTAAGTTTTCTTGGTTACTATATGGTTTCTTTATTTATCTAAATTTTATAACAAAACTATATATATATTTATGTTCCTAGGGCTCTTTTTTGGTCTGCTTTGATTTAGCCTTGAAGCTTTCGGGTGTTCTTCGGGAACCGTCGATTATTCCAGAAAACTTGCACTTACGGCTACCGAATAGGCTGCCGTAGAAATTTTTACTCTGTAATATTCTCTCGTAGATAGATCTTAAATACATCGCCGTAAATGTGTTTGCTGTGATATACGTAGAAATGATTCGTTTTGTTTTAGAATACTTCGGGTGTATTTCAGGAACCTTCAGGTGTTCTGAAAAACTAACGCTCGCATTGCTCTGGTAAACGTACTAATGCTTCGTTTTGACTTTAAAGTATTCTGGTTTACATCGGGAGTTCCGGAAAACTGGTGCTCGTAGATTTTTAATACATACGTCACCGTAAATGTCTTCGCTCTGCTATACGTAGTAATGCTTCGTTTTAACTTCGATGCCTTCAGTTGGACTTCGGGAGCCTTCGGGCGTTTCACTCGTTCATAACCCAAACATTCATATCGCCACCACAGGTAGGAAATTTTGGAAGTGTTGCAATCTTTCAAGCTTTTTCGAGTCCTCGACCGGTCAACCTAAGTTGGTACAGGAAAACTTTGGAATAGCGTTAAATCCATAGTGGTGAAACAAATAATTACCATGATTTCAAAGATTTTTCGGCGACGTGTCAGTAAAAGTCTTTTTGAGTGTTATCAAATGAGGATTTGAAAAGGGATCAAGTGGTGCACTTGAAACCGGAGTGGATAGAAAGCACTTTGAACAAATATCAAAGAAGTAAAGGTGACACAAACAATAAATTAGCGGACAAAGTATTTCCCCAAGCACGGAAACTAGAATCCCAATTTCTACACTTGCGAACACTGTACTCATCCGTGTTCTAATTCTTGGTGGTTATCTTCGTTGGTTTGGAGTTCTAAGACTTCCGGAGGTCCCAATGATTTTTTTTCAAAAATTTACTAGATGCTTGTTTGATGTCCAGTTGTTATCTTAACTTGTTATGGTAGTAATTATCATTAGACAAAATGCTTTAAGTGTTGTTCGTGATATGGCCGGTGGAGAACATCTTAAAGTTGTGGCTTGAAACAAGAACTTACAACTTCAATCGGAGCAGAGGTATAACTAAGCGGGAGCTATTGTGTTTGTTTTCTTTCTTACGTTATGGTGAGATAGTAAGTGTTGTCAATTTGCAATTTCCCTAGATATAAAAATTGAGCGAGAATGTTTGGGTGTTTTGCATAAACCAGCATTAGATGATATAAAACAGGTTGAGCTTTAATCTGCGCTGCGCTATGTTGTGTCTGCATTGTGCTATGTAAAATTATAATTTTTAATTCTTTAGTGTATTTAACTGTAATATTGTAAGTCAATAGAAACTTTCACCCGTTTCTAAGCTTAAAATCAAATATTTAATTTATTAAATAATAAAAAGTGCGTTTTGGTCGAACCGCTATCAAGAGCTCAAACTCATAAGATGTTAAGGCTAACCTGCGACTTAAACTATTTACTATAAGAATGCACGTTGTTAAAACTAAGTTTATACTTTTGATAAAAGTTATGTATTTTGTAAACTGAGAAAACGATTTGTTTGACTATTACAAGTTTATATCTGATAAAGAGAAATCAAATATTTATTTGAGTCAAACATTTCGTATTTGGATCAAATCGTGGAAAATGCTGGTTGAAGAGTTTTGAGTTTGACTCAATCAAATATATTTTGTTCATTTCAAATATATCATTTTCTCAGTGTATTTATCTACTGAAATATTTTTGCTTTTTAAATATTTTTTTTTTTTTTTGCACAAGAAATTGTTCCCCAAGGCTTGTTAAGCGTTCATATCCTTATTCGGTTTATCAAATCAAAAACTATGTCAAAGTAATTTAGTAAATCTGCAAATCCACTCGAAAAACCACTAAAAAGTTGATTTCATTTCAATTTCAATTTAAAATTCATTAAGAATGTCGATTGGGTGGGTGGTAAAAGCGCGAAACAGGATTGCAGTTAAAGAAATGAAATTTGTCAACGCAAAGCCACATGAACCGCCAACATTGTTGATATCATACGGTACAACAGTCTGTGACTGAACTCTAGCATCTAGGTCTTATATTTATATATATATAAAAGTTGGTGTAAGTGCCGACATGTCAGTGGCTCGTCTTATACGCCAACGTTGTTGGCCGCAATGAATTGAAAAATATTTACTTAACACGCAACACGACCCAACAACATTTTAAATAGGACACCCAACTCGTTCTACATCTGAGGTTATTTTGACGACTTGACTTGCAGCGCACAAAAATATGTCACCGCTGATGTTGGTGACTACGAAGCTGATGATGATGATGCCACTGACACTGTTGTTGTATTAACCACATTTCTATGTTGATGACAAGATATAACCACGTAACTAAGACTTGAAGGTTTTCATTTTAATTTTTTATTTTTTTTTTTGAAGGAAACGAAGTTAGCACAAGAATAAAATTCCACCGTTTCTATGCCATATGGAAATGAAGAATTTTATCATCTTGAAAATTAAATTGAAAACCATAAGCGAAACAACAAATTCAAGGCGCTTAATTGTCGCATTACAAGGAGTAAAAGCGAACGATAATGTGGGTGTAGTAGAGCGGTATGTGAAATGTCGTGCACATTTAGCGTAAACGTTGAGAAAAGGCAATATCTATTGAAATTTGTTGATGACATGAGTGATGAGTTATTTTTGACAGCTTTGACATTTCTTTTATTTTACGCCACAAAGTGGTTTTGTATTTGATTGTATTTGTTGAGTTGGTTTTTTTGCTCATCCTCATCTGTTTTTACGGGGGAAAATGGTGCTGGTAATTCAAACACGTTGTTTTAGCTTTTGCGGTAAGTTGATTAGTGCTGTGTGAAGACGGAATACAAAAATGTGATTGATGAAATTTGCAATTAGTTGAGCTCTGTTTTCCAACTTGTGAGCGACATTTAGTAACCGATGTTATTTTCATATGACATAGCCAACGGATAAACATTTTTTAGTGTTAACAGCTTCTATTTTCTGACAGTATTTTTGCATTCTATTCTCGAAACATTTACCTTTATAAACAGCTCAAATAAGATTGATAAACGTTTCGAATGTGCTTAGAAATTTTACACTCTTACAGTAAAAGATTTAGTGATAGACGACCGAAACAAAAGTTCTGTATTCAATCTGGTAATCTGATACCCCGGAGAGCTTAACTGTGAAGACCTCTTTATCAAAATAAAATTGACAACACATCGCAACTTCTTGCAGATAAGTATTTAGCCCATATTTCAGCGAAGGTTTTTTTTTTAGAGTTTTACTTAATGAAAAAATGTTCAGAAATAAAATAATAACGTATTTTCCGTAAAAAGTTGAAAGTTATTGCTAAATAGCTCAAGAAACAACGTTTTTATTCTATCAAATGCAGATATAACGCAGAGATTACCAAGCCGTGCAAAAGTAAATGATTCTGGATCATTTACTAGTATGATGTGTCCCCATATAAATCCATATAAAGCCATCTTTCGTCTTCCTCCTACGTTAACACTTCATGCGAGCTACTCAGCACGTACGCTGATATTGTTCTTCCTATAGACGCTATGAACCTCGCGCTGAGATTTTCTTTTCCATGTTTCTGATCTGTTTATTCAAATTTCTTCATGTAGTTTAGTTGTGTCTCTACTTACATACTTATTTTGAGACCCTTGATTTAATTGGCTGCTTTTAAATTGTTTATTTTAATCCCATCGATCTTCATGTACATATCTATCAGAAGCTCAGAGCTACATAGTTTAATATGAGCACTAGAATTTTTTTAAATTATTTCAGCAATTAACTCATTGTACCCTTAAGATACCGTTTAGCGTACCATGCCGCTCAAATGAAAATTTAAAGCACTAAAATTAAGGCGTTTAATAAACGAAAGTAATAAAAAGTTCATATAAATAATTATAAATTCTTATTTTAATTTAATTTTATGCAACGTTGTAACAAAAATAAAATGTCAGGTACATAATGCCTCAACACATGTGAGTATAGCCGTTGGTAGGTAAAATACGCGCATTAAATTTTAATTACTCTAAAAAGGTCCAATGAGTGACATAATATACTTAACAGCACTACAACCAGCCCATACACCAAGCACCACATTTCTTTGACGCCCAAAACATTAACATTTAAAAATTTTCTAATGTCTCAACAGCTTTTGGCTTGAGTGTATTTGAGGCAGTCGCTGTTGCCGCTGCTGTTGGTGAGACGAAACCTCAAAAGTCAAAAAAACCCAGTACTCAACAGTTTGAAGTTTTCAAGGTGCTTAGAAATGAAACCAAATGTAAAAAAAATTAAGAGCGGCAGCGGCGTTTTCTTTCTTTTTTTTCTCTTTAATTTCATGATTTAACTTATTTGACTAGTTTTACTTTTGCTGCACCTACTGTTGCATTTTTGCCTGTTACTGCTTCTGGTAAATATACGCAACAACTTAAGCTGTATAAGCCAATACCACGTAAGTAGTGCATACAGCGTTGAAATAAGTCAGTCCATAAACAAGTGTGCTAAGTATGTCTGGAAAACGTATATCGGTCATTCGATTTATTCCGGGTTTTCCAATTCCAGCCCATATATTGACACTATCAAGATAGGGCTGGAATCGTATTCCAAGAATAAACCGAAATAAAGTTTATGCTCCCAAAAATGAAAAGCGTGAACTTCTTAAACTTAATCGGCAATGAAGTAGTTCAATTAACCAGCAGGATAATGCGGCTTTCCATACAGCAAAAATATTAAAAAAGTTTTTCCTGGATAACAACTTGAATCCTCTAGGATGGCTAACTCGTTCTTCTGACCTAAATATTATTGAAAAGTGCTGAGGTTGTTTGGGTCGACAGGTGTATGTAGAAAACCGGCAGTGCAAGTCCATCCGCGAAATCAAAAACAGCATATTAGCACACTGGGAGGTTCTTCTTCAAAAATACGTTAAAAAGCTATTTAAATCCTTAAAAAAACGAATGACTGAAGTGGTAGAGAATAAAGAAGGATCCATCCATAATGTTCTACTTTTATTTTTTTTTGAAGAGTTAGAAGGGATTTAAGTTACAAAAACTGTGTGCTATCGTTTTGTCGCACTTTAAAATTAAGGTTTTTGGTTTAAGGGGACAGTACACCATGGAAATGAAAAACAAAAATTTTTTTAAAATGCTTTATTTTTTATGAAAGAAAAGATATATTGTAATGAAACTTTGCACATATATTATTTAATTAAAATAGTATACAAAAATATTTTTTGCGGATTTTTCCGGCTTGTTTTTTGGCTGCAGCAGGTTTTTGAAAAAAGGACCAAAAAACCACGGCGGGCGTGAAGTCCCTAGGGACCTTACCGCTTGCTTAGCGGGACAAAGCTTACCGCTGATCGGAGGGTTAAACTGCGCGTGTAACAACCATTGTCTGATCAGGATAGCTTCGGTTCAAATCCCGGCGACGACTTAATTTTTTTTTTTTTAATTTTTTTATTTAAAAAACAAGTAGAGAACTATTAATATATAGGCAAAAACAGAATACTTACGAGAAGAATAGATATTAATTCCAGCGAGTAAAGCAGCGAGTGTTGCCACTCATTTATTAAGGAAAATTTTCCTGCGTTATAGTAAATTTTTTGAAGAAACTAACTAAAACTGAGTACGATTTTCCTTAAACAAAACATTCCATTAGATTGAGGAAGTTTTTACTCAAATGAGGAACAAGTTGTCCTCAAAAATTCTTCCCAAAGAAAAATTTACTATTTCAAAGGAAAGTTTTACTAAAACCACAAACTCTATATTTGAGGAAGAGCTTTGACTTGCTTTAATGAAACATGAACTCATTTCAAAGGACTCAATTACTAAATGAGACGATATTTTCATCAATATGAGGAAAAATAACTTAGATTAAGGAAAATTTTTACACTAAATCGGAGGAAGGCAGTTCTTCAAATTTAGTACGGTCTTTTTTTTCGGTGAACATTTTTAGTAAATTTAATATAATTTAATCCACACATTTCAGTAGCAAAAATGTGATCACTGACGCAGACGAGTGCGATGAACTAATATTATTAAACACACGGAATACGAGTGTCCATAAGGTATCCTCCTCATAGTTCAAACTCTCTATGTCCACGAATGAGATAGGCGGCGATTATGGGTTAACATCAGAGTATTTATGAAAGATTTTAATAAAATTTAGTTGTGCTGTTAATAATGAGTAATTTTGTAACTGTTGATCTTGATAAAGGCATCAAAAGTTCTATATAATAAAGTCTTTCTAACTCTCCGATTCCCCTTAACTGACCTTAACAAAACCTGTAATATTTGAAAGATATGTCAATTAGTTATCAGACTTTTTAGTAGACTATCGAGGGTACACAGTTTCTTGATCTGACTTGGCAAGAGTAACTTTTGAGATTATAAATAATGTGTCACAGCTGAGTTTCTTTGCTCAAAAGTAAAACAGAGCGATCTACTATTGCAGGGCATGCGCTAAAATTTGCGCAAGATTTTCAAACACAAAGCACCAAAAATATTAGATTTAATCTAATAAATTGAAGTGGCTTGATTCGAACCACATCCCCACGTTTTTGAGTAGTTCAGTAAAGAGCAGACTGAAGTAAGATATTGAAAGTTCCAACAAATATGCATCTCTTTTGAGCCAAATATTAAAAAAAAATAACAAACCAGATATATTTCAACGTCAAAGTATTTCAACTAAACTTTTTGGAAAAAATTTAATTTCAATGAGTGGCTTCTAGTCCGTCATGCACTTCACACAGATTTTCATGGATTAACATGCATCATACTTTGGTGACAGGGATGGCATTTGTGCTTTTTTGGGAATGTACAGAATTTAGACTCGGAATGTATTTTTGGATGTCGAATATCCAGAAAACTTACTTAACTTCGTTTAACGCATTTTTGATCAACATTTACTTAAAAAAATATATTTCTCCATAATTTGCATTTTAAAAACAATTAACTGAATTTTTGCGGAGCAACACTAAGGCTCCGAAAGCACAAAAAATGAGCCGGTTGTACTTGAGTAATGTACTGAAAAAAGTACAAATGTACTGAAAATTACATCATTGGTGTGTACAAATTAGTTGCATTTTTCTGCACTAGCGAATTAACATTACATACCTACACATATGTATGTGTGTATGTTAATATTCCTCAACAACAAATAAATACATATAAGTAAACATACATCGTTATTCATTTTCCAAATGAAAATACACTCGACTGCTTGTAATTAAATTTTGTTTTGAAATTATACGTAAATGAAATTCTACGTATAATCACATGCACACATACTCACACACACATATGCAGCAACTTAAGTGCAGACGCACACACACATTTGTACGTAAATATGCACACTCATCAACAAAAATCACAAAAGTCATTTAGTTTGTTTTGCATTTATGTGTGCGTGTGTGTGTGTGCAAGTTGGTACTCATATTGTGAAAGCAAATAAAGTCGTTGGTTGGCAAATAAACTGCGGTGCTATCACTCTCTTTCTTTTTGACTTTTCACACAGCGTACGGTGAAAGGTCGCTTCAGGGTCCTCGAATTCTGCAGTAGTTTGTGTAAAAAAAAGAGCAGGTGAAAGTAAAATATATAAAATTATGAAATTATTTTCAAAGGTTTACTACGACTCTTTCGAGATTTTGGTAAAGTTAAACTTTTCTGCTTTATAGCGGCATATAAATTTTAATTATGCATGTAGTAGTAATTAATTAACATTTTTTTGAGAGAATATTGCTTTGTGCATATACGAATCTACTTTACTTAAAAGTTATTATGATTTTTATTTCACATTTTTAGGAATAACTATTCAATTGGT
Source organism: Meiosimyza platycephala (assembly GCA_963662105.1). Classification (NCBI taxonomy): domain Eukaryota; kingdom Metazoa; phylum Arthropoda; class Insecta; order Diptera; family Lauxaniidae; genus Meiosimyza; species Meiosimyza platycephala. Next base: position 97,943,542 of record OY759208.1, on the reverse strand, counting down.
ATGCTACGACTTAAGTAATTGATCACATTATGGTAATGCAAAACTTGGACGTGCTTATTGAGTTTCACATTTAAGCATAGCTTTGCACGCGTTTTTTTATAAATCAAATAAACATTAATGACTTTTTTCCGCAGATCATTTGTGCAGGTAAATCAAAACAGTATTTACGTAAACTTACGCCCTCAGTTAACAATGCTATTAGTGTGCGTGTTCCTTTCTCCTCCCTTTACTTTATTATGCATGACTTTCCTATTCCGTGTCTCGAAAAGTGTAGTCATATCGTTTGTTTACAGTAAACAAAATGTGTCATTTTCTTAGTTCTAGGATACCCAGTTAACATTATGGAACTTCTAAATATCAAAAATCTCAATATATTAAAATTGTCTTCAGAAAATGATGACGTAGCAATAATTCGAAGGTTTAAAAAAACGTTTTTTGTTACAAGTGTGCTATGTCTGTTCATTATGTTTGTTATGCACGCACTGGGGAGTCTTGTAAAAACGGATAAATGTGTACATGCAGGACAAGTAGTTTGAGGCCTTCTCGGAGTTCACTTTCTTTCGGGTTTTTTGTTAATAAGAAACAAATAAAAACTAAGAAAAAACAAATAAAAAGCGGGAGGATAGCATAGTTCTATGCGGATGGTCTTTAGAAGAGTGGGAGGTAGCAAAATCGGTCAATCAGAAGGAATGGGTTTAAATTTTCTGAAATTTTGCCTAACCCTTTTATGGACGACTTGTTAGCGAAAAAGTGATCAATGGCACAAATTACACGATGCATTTCAGCATTTTAATTTGTTTTCCTCATCTAATTTGCTCATTGTCGCTGGTCGATAGATTGTTAATGTAGTTATCATAATAAAAAAAATTGTTTTTCAACACTTGATGCCATGGACTTATATGTATGTACCTTCATTAATATAATTATTAACTTACGAAATAATTGAAACCTGTTGCCCACGAAATGCATAGAAAATATACTGATTGGGTACTGGAACAATATGTATTGAATATTGATTTCTCGAACAAAATTTTCTACTGCAATTTATTTCATTTCTCGCTCGGTGGACACGTGAACAAGCAGGGTTCCTCAAAATAAGTAAGTCGGATTCCTTAGTACAAGTAAATGTTGCTGTTTTGAAATAAGGAAAAGTTTACTCAATGTGAGGACAAGGTTATAAAACAGAGGAAAATTTTACTTTTTCTAAGGATGAAGGTATTCTTAAGTGAAAGAAAATTACTTAAAATAAATTCGTTGATTTCACAAAAAATTTGTTAATTTTCTATTTTCTTATTTGTTGGTTACTTATTGTCAGTCATTCTTATTTTAATTGTAATACGTTTTTAAAACTTCAAAGGAGAAATTACATTTTTTTTTTACCTGTCACACGAACAGAGAATTGAACCTGTGTTCTGCGCCATGCCACTGCTCAAAGATGCTCATCTTACCCAACTCAGCCACCGACAGCATTTTTAAGACATACTAAAATGATGTTGTTAAACTGCGCATGTAACAACCATTGTCTGATCAGAAATCATATATGATTACCAAAATTATTTGGTCTGAAAACAAGCATTTTGATCCGTATGATAGTATTTATTTAGGTTTTTTTGTACGAAAAGTTCCAAGGCTACGTAATTTTAAGAAAAGGTGATAAGGTTTGATTTGCAAGATTTTGCAATTCGACGCCGATTAACATTTTCACATAAAACATCCAAAATTTGGCAACCTAAATTATACAGAAAAGTCATTCAAAATTATGGAGATACAACTAATGTTTTATTTCTAACATAATAATAAATATTTTAAAGTATAAGAATTGAACACGTAGTTTACTATTTTAAAAAGAAATTAGTAATAGGTTTGTTTCTAGGCCGCATTATTTTAACTATTATTATAAATGTGAAAGTGTGTTTTTCTGTCGGTTTGTTAACTACGCAAATTGACAAGTACTTAGTTTTCCTGAATTACGATAAAGAAAATAACACATAGTGATTGTGATGAACTAGTTAAAATTGCTCCATTGGCGTATTTTCAATATCCTTTTCCAAGCTCTAAAAAGGCAACTGCAAAGTTTTAGTTTTACTTTCTCATAGTCCCTTCCATGTATTCTTATAAATCAGATAGCTTCTTTGTGTTTAGAGTTCGTAGTTTCTTCAGATTTTTACGAATTCATACCAGTGATGGCATTTACGGTACATTTGTACTTTTTTCGGTACATTTACGTCCTGAAAAGTCATTGTCAGTACATTCGATAAGTTTTCAGTACATTCGGTACATTTGGGGCATTTCCAGTACATTCGCCAAATTTTTGGCACATTTTCAGTACATTTTCGGTACATTTGGACAATTTATAATATTTACGTTTTTTTTTAGTAAATGAAAATAACCGCAATGAGTAGATTTATAATATAATTACCTTATTACATATATTAATTACGTTTTTTTTTTTTTTTTTTTTTTTTTTTTGTAAATGAAAATGTTCGCGTAATGTGTAGATTTTGTAATTAATTTAATGTGAAATACATATACATTTTTTTTTTTTGATTGTAAATTTTAGAACAATTTCGTGCATTTTAGGAAAATTGGGTGTTCAAGACAAAAAAGTACATTCGGGCTCTAAAAAGTACATTTGAAGTCTCGATTCAGTACATTTTCACAAAACCCAAATGCCATCACTGATTCATACGTAAATTTGAAATCTGGCAACGAGAGAACTGTTGCATTGCAGAAAATTTGATGTTTGTGCTGAGAAATTATAATTTTATTGAAAATTAGATTCAAATTATATTAACATTATCAAGCTTAGTAGCTCTTCATTGCATCGGTGCTCGAAGGTAGCTGATGGATCTGCTTAGCAGTGAATAAAACATGTATGACTCACTCAATACAATTTGGCTGTAAACTATTTCCATTGAAGGATAAATCAGTTCATAAGGTTACACCTATCAAGCAGAGGACGACACAGTTTGTTATTCCGAATTGACGCATAATCCATGGGGGAGCATGGAAAAAAGCTGACCAGAAAAATTTTGAGTGTTTATCCGTAAAATCCGAATGACGGACCACCCATTATTGAAACAAAGTTTTACTTATATGTTTTTTATAACACTTAGAACGGATTTATATTACATAAATTTTGTGCTATCGTTTTGTCGCACCTATTGAGTTTTTAGTTTAATTCAAAAATGCATTAGTATTTTTGACAAATTATTTATGTTATTTATTTTCTTAGCTTTAAGAATATATACGATGAGAATAAATTTTTAATAATTGTTTTAAGTCCTTTAAAACACCAAAAAATTAGTGTTTAGTAAAATTATAGTGCAAAATTTTTTTACGCAAAACTGTATGGTATATGAGCGTTGAATATACGGCCAGACTTTTTCCGTTCTCGGCCTCGGTCATACGAGAAATAATTTTTTTAATATCGTCTCGTCATCGATCTCGTTCTTGGTCCCGATAACGGTAACGAGAACCATATTTACCGGTTCTCGGTGAAGCACTAATTATATGGTATCTCACGCATTCTGAGACAATGATTTATTTTTAATTTTGTTCGTAACCAAACAAAATAAAATGGATTGCATGTGAAGGAGGAAAGAGTGTGTGTGTGCACTATGTTTATGTTTTTGCTATCATTCTTAACTGGTCAGTGCAGAAAATAAAATATAGTGTGCTTGCAGACTATTAAACGTCGGCTAACAAAGCTTACTGATGAAATGACGTAGCGTCATGGAAACTAGTATAAGCAGCTCGTTGCCCATTTTTTGTTCCTTTTATGCATTTTGCGATCGTATTTTTTTTTTGTTTTTTGCACTAAAACTACTGAACAAACAGATCTTTAAAATACATATTAAAATGGATTTGGTTTCGTTGCATATTTTTAGACTTAAAGGTAACTAGTTTGGCCAAGGAAAAACTGGCCTTTCCACAAAACATTAAATTCAGTCGAAGTCTTTATGCCTCTAATAATAATCAAATTATTATTCAATTCCAAATTGCATGGTTGCAAACTTCTCACATCCTACATTCTCCCAAAAAAAAAACTTCAAAATCAGTCTACTCAATAATAGAATTTTCACCTTTGCATCATTTCGCATTCAAATAACCAATATATTATCTGAAATCTACATCCTCTTTTGCACCCTCTGCTGACTATTTTGCACCCAGCTTTTATTATGCTAAATAATAAAGAAATATCTGCCCCTCATAAAGTTCGATTGATATTCGCATTACTCTACCACGTTTTCTTCTCCGCTTCATTTTGACTGCTTTATTTGCATGTCCAAAGGATTGGTTTTGTGCACGTGTCCCTCGTGCTGTTAGCAGTGGCAAAATTGCTGCTACTTTAGGCCTCATCCTTTAAAAACGTCATACCACCATTCTTACCACGTCATGTCATAATTTCACAAAGTGGGCGAGAAAATTTTGCAAAGGCAATGAAGAGGATAAAAAGCAAATAAGAAAAAGTACAAAAATCTTCACTGATTTGCATATGAACGAAGTGTACGAGTACTCGTAGACCGTTAGGCTTTTCACGTTTTGCATACAAGCGAGCCTTAAAAAGGTAAAAACTCTGCTGCTGCAGGATGTTGTAGACGTTGTCGTAGGGCCAGAGGCCATCACCACCACATGACTTCAAGGTTGATGTGTTTTCTATTTAAATGACATTTTATGCCTTATGCATAAGTCATGAAGAATGAGTAGCAGCAGCAGCAGCAGTCAAAATGTTCATCAGATAAAGATATGGCGTAAGAAGATAGTTGCAGTTAAAAGTTTTAAAGTTAACTTGTTCATGGGCTCAATGTTGATATATTGTTTAATTATAAAAAAATACTTAGTTGTATGCTATTATTTCTAGATGCGAGATCTTAAAAGTATTTATTGATAACAATTCAATTTAGTAAGAAATTAATATATGTATGCCCCGAAATTTGATGTCAGAGTGTTGTTTATTAAGCCAAAAATTACAATTGGTTGAGTGGATTGAAAAAATTGGTTTGGGTCGAATTATCAGCGTAATAATTCTGAACATATTAAAATAAAGCACACTTAAGTTCGTTCTGCTGGGTACACAATTAAGTTATTTGTGATGTTATAAATACCAACGACATATGATGTTACGATCTCAGATTATATCGATTTTTTCGAATTCAATATTGTTGCCAAAGATTTTTACTTCAAACGATATTAATAAATATATGCCTTTGCGACAGAACAATATTTCCTTCTCCTAATACCTAATTTGGTAATTATGAACAATTAAATGTTTAAGGCAATGAACCAATCGTTTCAAATAAAAATTATATTTGTCTATTATTACCATGTGATTTGTCTGTTATCACCATTTAGATTGTATCAATTCTGTGAAATACTTAGCTTAATAACTTACCTATATTAAAATTTTAATTTAACCATATCATATGTTAGTTATTACCAGCCAATAGAATACATAAATAATATTTTCTCTGTGTAGGAGAGAGTCTTCTAATTATATGCGTATAGCTGAAGGTCATCCCGTGTCATACAGATTTCCAACTTAAGTCTATTAAACTGACTATTTCCCGATATATACTGCAATGGTTGTAACACTTTAATACAATATGTTCTCTGTGTCTACTCTTAAGTACACAACACGTCATCATTTGGCAGTAACAATTTATTAAGTGCTTTCTATCCCTACTCCATTTAAAGCATTTCGCTTAATCTCATTTTAGTAAAGGACTATTAAAAACCAGACAACTTTTTACAACATCATCACTGTCTAATAAAGGTATTTAGGAATGCCAGTTGCTTGTACTGCTTTTTTTACCTTACAATTTTTACAAAAAAAAAAAAAAAAACATTTGCCTCATCATCTTTTGTTCTGCATCTACTGGCACTTGCCCATTCGCTATTCTTCTCAATTCGTTTCCGTTGCAGCAGCAGTAGTAGCAGCGGAAGCTTTCGTCTACCTGTCGCCTGATTCACTCACAAACAGCCTATCTCGTTTGTAGTACAGGTAAAGGATAGAATACAAAAAAAAAAAATCAAAAAAATCACTGCTTTACCAGTTGACCGGATGTAGCCGACATGTTGTTGGGTGTATGAAAAAAATGAAGAGAATGGGCATTTTCTTTTTCTCATTTACATTCATAGATCATGTTAGACAAGCACGACTATTACATGTTGCCGGAATACTAATGAATCAAAGTCGTATGTTGGAATTTTCTGACTTGATAGAGAAAAGTGTTGGGATATTGAACGCATGGTACCTAACGAAGTAAGACTGTGGAATATTCGGGTAACAAGGTATACTTTTTATTCTCTTATTAAGTTTATATTTAATAAATATAATGAATACATTTTTGAAGAAAACTTATTGATTCATTTAACATTTTTATAATACTGACTGACAACTTCAATTTACTTACAAATTATTTTCAATGTTTATATTCTTTGCATTTTATGCTTATATTCTTTCTTACACTATTTTTAATACTCTGCACTGTAATTGCACTAAACCTACACCGAAAAAAAAAGACCGTACTAAATTTGAAGAACTGCCTTCCTCCGATTTAGTGTAAAAATTTTCCTTAATCTAAGTTATTCTTCCTCATATTGATGAAAATATCGTATCATTTAGTAATTGAGTCCTTTGAAATGAGTTCATGTTTCATTAAAGCAAGTCAAAGCTCTTCCTCAAATATAGAGTTTGTGGTTTTAGTATAACTTTCCTTTGAAATAGTAAATTTTTCTTTATGAAGAATTTTTGAGGACAACTTGTTCCTCATTTGAGTAAAAGTTTTTCTTTCGGTGTACGCATAAGAGTCTAGAATTTTTATATAAACGGTTTGGTAAGATGAACTGGAAAAGCTCACACTTCTAATGCCGCTGAAATTATCATAAAAATATATATTGTAAGAAAAATATTATTAAGTATTGCACTATTGCAATAAAAAAATTATGATCACACCGAAAAAAAAACTTACTCCGTTTAAGGGAAAATGACTAAATGTAAGGAAAAAATGTCCTTCAAAATGAGCTAAAGCCATGGGTTCCTCAAAATAAGTAAGTTGGATTCCTTAGTACAAGTAAATGTTGCTGCTTTGAAATAAGGAAAAGTTTACTCAATGTGAGGACAAGGTTATAAAACTGAGGAAAATTTTACTTTTTCTAAGGATGAAGGTATCCTTAAATGAAAGAAATTTACTTAAAATATATTCGTTGATTTCAAAAAAAATTGTTAATTTTCTATTTCCTCTATTTTCTTATTTGTTGGTTACTTATTGTCAGTCATTCTTATTTTAATTGTAATACGTTTTTAAAACTTCAAAGGAGAACTTAAATTTTTTTTTATCTGTCACCCGATCAGAGAATTGAACCTGTGTTCTGCGCCATGCCACTGTTCAAAGATGTTCATCTTACCCAACTCAGCCACCGACAGCGTTTTTAAGACATAATAAAATGATGTTGTTAAACTGCGCATGTAACAACCATTGTCTGATCAGGAAAGCTTCGGTTCAAATCCCGGCGACGACATAATTTTTTTTTTTTAATTTTTTTATTTTTTTATTTAAAAAACAAGTAGAGAACTATAAATATATAGGCAAAAACAGAATACTTACGAGAAGAATAGATATTAATTTCAGCGAGTGTTGCAACTCATTTAATAAGGAAAATTTTCCTACGTTATAGTAAATTTTTTGAAAAAACTAACTAAAACTGAGTACGATTTTCCTTAAAAAAAACATTCCATTAGATTGAGGAAGTTTTTACTCAAATGATGAACAAGTTATCCTCAAAAATTCTTCCCAAAGAAAAATTTACTATTTCAAAGGAAAGTTATACTAAAACCACAAACTCTATATTTGAGGAAGAGCTTTGACTTGCTTTAATGAAACATGAACTCATTTCAAAGGACTCAATTACTAAATGAGACGATATTTTCATCAATATGAGGAAAAATAACTTAGATTAAGGAAAATTTTTGCAGTAAATCTGAGGAAGGCAGTTCTTCAAATTTAGTACGGTCTTTTTTTTCGATGCAAAACTTTGAATTTTGAAAAAACAATGCCAAAAAATCTTGGGATTTGAGTTGAAAAGTTGTCTATTTCACATGAAGAAGCTGAAATCTTACAATGATTTTGAAGGGTTTTGTGGATTAAATGTTTTACTTTTGAAACTTTTTTTTTGTTACATATTTTGTCAGTCATTACAAAATTTTTATACTCTCAGCAGTGCTCACATTATTCTTACAATTTTATTTTTAAAAAATCAATAAATTCATATCAAAATCTTTCAGCACTGCTAGTCATTTGTCAATTGGCTTACTGTCCATTATTTTATTGAAAATAATTTATTATACGCAATGTGAGAATAAAATCAAATTGTTAACAAAACAACTCAATTTGTGTTTGTTTTTTCTGCGCGGATTATCTACCGAATTTAATTAAATCAACATATTTTTTGTGAAAACTATGCCACAATTTTTGACCACTAGCTGACGCTGTGCCATAACCGCACAACAAATAAAACTAATCAAAATGATATTGCATGACATTTCAATGACGTTCAGCAAAACAAAAAAAAAAAATTACCAATAAATCAAAATTGTTTCAAAAAAAAAAAGATTAATATAAAACACTCTCCGACAAAATTAATTTCTCTCTTCAGCTGGCTATATTTTTGAGAAAAATGTATAAATTTTTTTTCACTTTTAATGCACTTTTTTAATTCAAAAATTATATAAATTTATAGCAGCGATTGAGGTTAGGTTAGAGTGGTGGCTTAGCACAGCAGACTTGAAGTAGCACTACAAGTGCCATTTTAATACCACATTACGTGACCCGGCGAATTAATGGGTGTTAATTTTTAAGATAGTGAAGCAAATATTCCATTCCAGCTTCAGAAAACTAGCTGAGGTCATTTAAAAGGGTTTTCCGAGGCATCTTAGCCTGATATTGGCTAAGACTGGACAGATTCAAAGGAAGGGATCGAGTGATTCAATCTTGCTTGCATTCAAGCAGCTAAGGCAGAAAGGATTGAATGCGATACCTAATCTTTCAGCATGCATGCCGATCGCTCAGTGTCCAGTGCAGATCGCGGTGATTCTTGCGATGTCAAACCGGAATCAATTGAAGTCTTCTTAAAACTTTCGAGATAGTTCGAGTATATTTAAATTCTTCTTAAGGTTTTTCCGTGATCAAACTTAAAAATAATAAAATTAGAATTAGTAACCACATTTCCAACACATAATAAAATCTTGCATTTTTTTGAAATTTGTTAACAATTTTAGCTATAACGACAAAAAAAAGTAGCACCACATTATGAAGACATTTTACTATATCTTTATGAACATCTTTTAAGATGAAACCTTAGAAGGTTACTTACAAAATTTAATTTTTGTCTGACCGTTCGATTGCAAATGTACTTTGAGCGATTTTAAATTGGAATAAATTTTAGTGAGCTTAATTTTATGACGATTTTACAATTTGCCTTAGTAATTGAATTTTGAGGTATAGAGTACAATTTTAGATCCTTTTTACTTTAGTAACTGATGTACGATCCTTCTCTTTTTTTAGCAAAAATGGATCTTGAAGAAAAAGGTAAAATTGTTTTCAAAAGTAAGGTGAAACACATTAGCTTCGGATATATATCTTTTCAAAAAACCGCTGTAATTTCAGATATGGGTATTATACAAAGTTCATTAAGCTAAGGGGAGCTAACATTCTTCTTTCAGCCATCTATTTGTTTTCTATTTAGAACGGATGTTATTGGGTTATGACAATTGGAGAAAATGAAGACTTCCTAGACTAGACGATTTTACAAGTATGTTTCATCAGCAGAAAACGCAATGGACTTCAGCAACGTTATGAAAGTACTGGCCATTTTCAACTCTTTTTCCAAGCAATCCAATAGCATCTCTCCAAATGCTTTTGATACATACCAATGAATATGTTCATATCACAGGAATTATATGTTTTAGAATCGCATCACAGCCAAATTTTAACACCACGCTTGATTGGGTTCATTGGTGTCTATTGTTTTACGCTGAACATTCCTTTGAATTTCGCCATGTACTCATCGACAGATTGGAAAAAGCTCCTTTTCCTTTGAGATATTTTTCTTTGACATTTGAAAAAACAATTTTTGGAACCGATAAGACCCACGTGAAACGAAAACTTTATCTTATCTTAACTTATCTTAAGATAACAAAAATTGTATGCAACTCACCTCTATTGATATTTCATGATGATAAAAAACAAAAAAAGTAAAAAATGGATAAAATTTTAGTATAAGTTTGTCCGAAGCACGATTCCGATTGAAAAACATAAGCTGTCGAGACGTTTCGGCTTGCCAGATTGACAGAATTTTTCAACACATGATCGTGATTTCGTCCAGTGGTACACATTTGTCAGAAATAATAAATTTTTAATATAATTTTACACAAAGAAAACACAAAACTTGAATTGGGACACTTCAAATAGGAGTTAACATTGAAAATAAGAATAAGGATATGAGTTGAGAGTTTGATTACCTTTGATATTTTTAAAAAAATTTTTGTGAACTTCTGTAAATATTGTTAGTAAATTTAGGTGAAAAATGCGTCATTTTTAATTTTTTTAAGAAACATTTCCGAAACACGTATGCAAAAAAACTCAAACGACCTAGTTTTAGTAAATTTTGGTGTTCATGACAGAAAATTACATTCGACTTTGTCTTCAAGCAAAAGTTTTCCAAGTCTCGAATCAGTGCATTTCTAAAACAACTCAAGTGCCATCTTTGTTATGTAATGTTACTTCAAATTGAGAAAGCTCAATTTATATACTTTTATTCTGTATATCCTTTATCCAAGAACTTTATTTTTCTAACCCATTTTTGATAAGAAAAAAAAAAATAAGTTCAAGAATTTTGTTACACATTTCAATAATTTACATATATTATTATACAGCAGCTACCCAGCTTTTTATGTATTTAAGTATTGTGGGAAAGTAAGAACGTTAGAAATAGTGCATGATTCACTCTATTCTCAGAATTTCAATTGGATTAGTTGCTGCAATTAATCTAAATGGAATTTTAATTGAAAAAAACATAAATATAAAATGTAAAAAACTTTCAATGTATTATTTTCAGATTCAAAACCTAGAAAACGTGACTATGAAGTAACTAATACCTCTTTTTTTGAACAATGTAAATTTAATGAAACTTATCTTTCTGCTAAAATCACTGTCGGACAGTGCAATTAAATCACAGAAACAATGTTCACAATACAAAAACAAGCAAATACTTTTAATTTTTTTTTTTAAATTCAATACTTTATGATAATATTTTAGCATAGAAAACGCATTTTCGAATAAATAAAGTACTTTGGCTGCATTTGACAGTTTGAATAGTAAATTATTGGTTTTTTCAATAGGAATTATTTTAAGTTTTAACATTTATTTTGCATTTTTATTTAATAATGGAACTCAACTCAAACTTTTATCAAATCAATTTATTAAATTGTTGCACTTTAATGCTTAGTAAATGTTGTGTTCAAGAAATTATTAAGAATTATGCATATGCACTAAGTGACTTCTCTTGTTTAATGTCATTTATTTTACTCTACCCATACATTCATTTTTCGTGCGCTCCAAATTGTAAAAGCATATTGTTGTTGTTTTTGTTATTGTTGAGGTCTTATCGATTTTTCAGTCAAGTCAGTTAATTGCTGTAGCATTTTTGTAATATGAGTATAAACAGATTTTCATACATCTATTTTGCACACGGCAAAATGTTAGTACGTAGAATGAAAATTTTATAAACTAGTATGATGTAAAGAAGCGTTAATTTATTTTAATGGCCAAAAATAATATTCTTAATTTAAGTGGCTTATGCACAATTTAATAATATGCTTAAAATATCAGAGTGTTAAGTCGCATCGATCTTTAGGAATCGAAATTGAAGTTAATCACTAGACATGTCGTATGAGTAACATTTAATAATGATGTAAAAATTCAATTTACAAAAGAAACATTGGCTCTTACAAGTTGCAATTAGCGACGACTTCATTTTAATATGGAATAGGCTTAAAGATATTAAAATTTTAACTAGTCTTACTAACTAAATTCTTAACATATTCTATGCATACCATGAAAGCGTAATTCTTCAATGTGTGCACATGTATTTAGTCTTTTGTGTGTGTGTGTTTGTGTGTGTTAATTGAGTAATCGAGTTTTGTACTTACTAAAAATTTAGCCCAGCGTCCTGTTGCGAAGACCAGCAAGCATTATTGCAAGCAGCGTCAAAGCAAATGGCAACATTGCTGCATGCGCTTAAATAATGGCATCTCCAAATCAACTTTTTATGCAAATATGCCTACGAAAAACAGGCCTATTCGCATTCTCAATCAAAACACTTGTTTTATTTGAAATCTTTTTTACCAAGCTATTGTAGCTTTCAAAAAAAGACGTGGATCTTAGCTAACTGACAAAAAAATCTTCCCTCAATTATTGTTTTCATGTTTTGTTTCTACGATATATTCCCAATTAGTTTTTAATAATTAAGGACATATAGAGTTTGCTTGGCACTTGAAAATTTTTGCATACTTCACGATATTCTTCATTTGATACAATATTTAAATGTACTGCAAAATATAGTATTTCTAATCTGACGATAATTTTAAATGTCAATTTTTAATTAGTCGCATTTCCAAACATCATTTCTTCGTTGAAATTCGTGGTAACACAATTTTTTGTTTGTTTTGCAAATCGTATGGAGGACATCTTTCTTCTACTATGGGTTATTTTGATTTTATTACACAAATAGCCTTTATTTATCTCGGATTTGGAAGGTCTATTTTTATAAAGCCTTTTTAGTTTCTTCCTTGAAGAACCTTCTTTTATTGGCAAACTCATTTAAGAAAACGGAAGCAGTTCTCCTAAGGACTTCTAAGTAGTAGCGCTGCTTACTTCTGTTTTTGCATACTGGGGAATAGCATTGATGTTGATAGCATCATTGCTGTTTTTGTTGCCGTGACCACACACTGGTTGTCTACATTGGTAGCATCATCATCAATGTCATGCTCACTCAGTGATGGCATTTTCGGTACATTTGTACTTTTTTCGGTACATTTGCGTCCTGAAAAACCGTCGTCAGTACATTTAACAAGTTTTCAGTACATTCGGAACATTTGCCGCATTTTTAGTACATTCGGCGAATTTTCAGCACATTTTCAGTACATTTTCGGTACATTTGAACAATTTATAATAATTACCTGTTTTCGGTTTAATTAATTTAAACTAATTGCAATGTGAAGATATATTATAATTACCCTTTTTTTATAAATAATTGCAAGGTGTGTTTTTTGTAATTTAGTTTCATATATATCTCATTTTCCTAGGGTTTTTGAGATGCCAAAAGTGAGTACCTTTTTTAAAAAATTTTACAAAACTTTCGTATATTTTAGTAAAATTGGATGTTCACGCCCAAAAAGTACATTTCAAGTCTCGATTCAGTACATTTTCACAAAACCCAAATGCCATCACTGTGCTCACTATATTTGTCTGTATGTCTGCTGCTGCTATTGTCGTCTGACTTTAAATTATTTAGAACAAACGAAAGAATTGCTTTATTGAATTGACTATCGAACTCTTTTAAAAAGAATATCTAATTATAAATAAAAATTAATAACTAATTAATTTTTTGTATATGTATCAGTTTATAAAAAGCAATTTTGAAAGCTTAATTTTAAAAATCAGACGTATTGGTATAAATTTGAACATGTTTGCTTGTTAGGTTTTTTGAAAAAATTTTCCGTAATGAATTGCACACTAATAGAGTTCTGATGATAATAAATATCAATGCAAAGTTTAAACTTTCAACTATTATGAGTACAGATCTGTTCTTAAATAGAAAACAATTTAAGCACTTTCATATCCACAGTATAAAGACACCTACGAGTTATGAGGTGGCATGAAGACTACAGGCGGCATGTCTCGTGTATGTCTTTTCACTGTATGTAGACATAAGAGTTACTTGAAATACTTGCCGACTCTTGTAATCATAAGTATTTTTTTTTGTACAGTATAAAGAGACACACGAGACATGAGGTGACTTGAGGTTTCTTTTTACAAGGGCATGTGAGCACATTATTTTTAATTTTTTGTCTTTTTAAGGCGCTTTACCATGAGATGATACGATTTAATATTCAAAAAACAAAACTATTACATAAAAGAAAAAAAAATCTGCAAAGAGTTATAAATTTACTTTGATTACTTTGCTGCTGCTATGTTTAAGCAACATCGGATACGTTATATTAAATTCGATTTAAATTAATAGAAAAAAAGTTAAAAGCTACTAACGATCATTATTTGACAACAAAATTGAGCTGCCTTTTACAGCTGTCAAACAGTTTGTTATTTCTGAATGAGAAAACACAAAATGCTATGCGCCATTTAATGTTGTACATAAATAAACAAACTTCAATAAACAGCGGAAACTTCTTGCAGACTGCCACTTATTTTTTGACAGAAATGAAATGAAAATGTAAAACAAAATCAACTAAAAACAACCTAAAAATTGAACGTTAACGCATTAATGTCGAAAGTATTAAATTGAATGACAGCTGATAGCAATCGACAGTTATATTTTCAACTTTTCGACGACCGATTGCAACAAACTGCAACAACAATTTCTTTTTAAGTTTTTGCTATTTTTATTTTTTTTTTTTTATTTTTGAAGATTTTCTATTTTCATGCTTCAAGTTGCTGTGAAAATTGCCATATTGAACGCTTGCACAACTAAAGTTGCATTGTTAAGTCAGTCTGTTGCTAACTTCCGGTTTCCGGTATTTAATGAACAAGCGCTGCATAGGTTGTGTTTAAATAATGCAATAGCAAAAAATCGAGAGCAGAAAAGCATGAAAAGCTATAAAAGTAAAAGAAAATCAAATTGCAACTATTGTATGTTATACAGTCAAGGAGTCAAGGAAACAACAAAAGAAAAGGAAAATATTTAAAATTTTTATTTTAGAGTTCATTGATGTGTAGCACCACCTACTTAATTGAAATTATTTATTGAAGCATAATTTAAGGAATGAATTGAATTGTATAACGCTTAGGGTGCTGTAAACCTATACCTTAATACTTTTTTTTTACAATATCAATTCTCAACTCTTTGTTGTGTAAGTACTTAAAGTTGTTGTATGTGAAGCCACCTGAAATTATGTTTTATTTTCAAAAAGAACTAAATTTTTGTCAAAATTTCAAAAGTTGCAAATACGCTCAAGCGTACGAAAGTGTCAAGTACATATGTGCGCGCTTGTGCGAAAGTGCATTAGTTTGTATGTGTGTGTGTGTTTGTGACCGTTGTATGCCAGAGACATTAATTATAACCTAAAAGTTTCAACTTTTAATGGTCAGCTTTTAGGCAGCTGGCATAAATGCGAGAAGTATAGTAGCAGCAAACAGCTTGAAAAATTATGTGTAATTTGTTATTTTTTTTTCTGCAGCAGCAAAAAGTTTTTACATTTTTAAATATGCGCTTAGTGGTAGGCATAAGGCTGCTAACAGCAAAACGCATTAAAGTGATATTAGGACAATCAAAAGTAAAACAAATGAAGGTTTATGTTAAGAAGTCTATTTTGCTGCGTTCACGGCAAAAGACACAACAGAAGCAAAATTTCAATGCGCATATTTAGGATTTATTTATGCTAAATGTAAGCAAATTTTCTCGGAAAAATACCATGCTTCTGTCAGCTGCACCATTTCTGCACTTAAAAGTATGCAACATTTTTTCTTTGCACAGCAGTAAGTTTCTGATAATGTCATTTTTAGTAACGTTAAATCACGAACGCTACTTTGTCTTTTTTAAGTATATTGTTTTATTTATTATTTTATTTTAAGCTCTTTTAGATTTTATTCCATTCTGAGGAAGGACTTTAAGGTCTTGCTGGAATCACATTTGCTATGCCTCAAAAACTATAGGAGATAGGATGAAAAACCATTTAATCATTTTTGTTAAGATATACTATAACTTTATAAAAAAAATCAAAAAATTTTAAATAAATTTGTTAAAACATTAATTTTTTTAATTAAAAAATTTTTTCTCAAAATATTTTCAATATATCACCTTTTGTTTTTTTTTTTTTGATTTGTTTATATGTTGTTCCTCAATTGATCCTAGGAATGCATGTGCTTTCATATCGAAATTCCCGCTATAACTTTAGAAACTACGAATTTTTTACTGATGACGCGCATAGTGCGTTTTACAACATAAAATTCGACATAAAAATTTTTTTTTTGTTTATTTTTCGTTTTTTAAATTACAATGTTATTTAGAATCAATCCTAAGAATGTATCTGCATTCAAAATAAAATTCCCGACATAACTTTGGGAAATATGATACAATTCATACAATTAGACTGAAACGCGCCTTCATAAAACGCTCATATTTTCCAAAGCTATGACGAGAATTTTGAATTTAATGCAGATTCATTCTTAGGATTGATTGAAAATAACATTACAAAAAAAAAAAACAAAAAAAAAAATTTTTTTGTCGAATTTTATGTTGAAAAAACATGGTGCGCGTCATCAGTAAAAAATTTGTAGCTTCCAAAGTTATGGCGGGAATTGCGATATGAAAGCACATGCATTCTTAGGATTGATTGAGGAATAACATATAAAAAAATAAAAAAAAACAAAAGGTGTTATATTGAAAATATGACTTTAAAATTTAGGGCGGTGACACACCCACTGATACAATCGAAACTGATTTTAATGCAGAAATAGCTTTCCATAAACAAACCTTTTATACAGAATTTCAGTATAATTGTTCATATATATCGATGGATATGTCACTTAAGATATTTTACTTGCATGGGAGGTGCCACGCCCAGTTTTGATATTTCGCCCGCTTTACATGAATGAACATACCTTATAGCAAGTAAACGACTAACATCAAATTTCATAACGATTACGTTGTTAGTTCTCTAATTATAACGTTCATAAATATTGTGGGCTGTGCCACGCCCTCCAACGAGTTTTTCCACTATACTGACAAAGTTTGTATTGATGACTGCTCTCAGTGGTATCATCCCTAAAATTTTTATGAAAATCGGATGTGCCAATTTTGTATTATATGAAATCAAAATTTTTAATTGTTAAAAAGTGCCACGCTCACTTCTCCAATTCCGCTCACGTTAAATACAATCCAAGATATATATTTGATCTGGATCGGTGTACCAATTTTCGTCACAATATCTTGCACGGTTTACGAGCTATGGCGTTATAAATGTTAAAACTTAGGGTTGTGCTGCGCCCATTTAAGAGCCTTTGAAAATTAAAAACTTAGCGCAATCTTAATTTTGTTCACATGTTCACCAAATCACCACGTTTCATCAAAATCGTAGCAAATTTTTTCAAAATGGGTGGCAGTCGTGGTCGTGACCCGATTTCACCCTTGCTAGCAGCTTGCAAGAAGGTGTGACCTATGTGTCAACTTTCATTGAATAAGCTTGCTTTTTTCCCGTAAACGTGATTTCAACAGTCAGACAGACACACAGACAGACACACAGTCAGACAGACAGACAGACGGACGGACATAGCTATATCGACTCAGGTGGTGAAGCTGATGATTAATATATATTTTTCTATACCTGCAACGCCCCCTTCTATGCGATACAAACGGAAGACAAAGTGAATATACCCTCTGTGTAGGGTATAAAAAGTTATGAAATTTGCGCTTTCCTAAATGATCTTGAAACCTTCTTTTATATTTTGACATATATATATATATATATATATATATATATATATATAGATACATATATATATATGTATATTTATAAAAACCTTTATGTTTTTTGGTTCGGTTTTGGTTCGCGCTATAATAAGTTTCCTAAGATATTTAGTTTGGCTTTCGTCAGTTTTTGTTTCTAAGATAATTTTTTTACTAAAACCAACAGTAAAGTAAACTCTTAGTTCATTGGAACCATACTGGAGATCTTTGTGCCCCAGCAGATAGTAGTCATCTATTTATTTTCTTTACACCGCTGTTTTCTAAAAGTAATGCAACAAGCTTAAGCCCGATGACAAGCTACAAAGGAAATAAATTTATCAAAATAAAAAAAAAAAAAAAAACATTAAAAGGAACATTATAAGTGACACTTTTTAGCTAGAGATAAAACGTAACCTTTCTCCATCTCTTTGTGCATTTATTTTGAAATTTTATTTTGTTATGCTTTGCACTTGCAATTACAAATTTGTTGCAAATTCGTTGGAAAAGTTTTTTTTCCCCAAACGTACAGAAATATTTTAGCACTTTTCTATACCAAACTTAACAGCAAAATAATTTCAACTTTTCGCATTTTTTTTTTTTTTTGCAGGTTTAACTTTTGTGCGGGAAACGTATATTGAAAACAAAACATATCGCGGAAGAGAAAAACAGAACAGGAAACGGAAACAGCTGCTTGCATACGCGTCTTGTTGTTGTTGTAACAGTTGAATATTGTGTTAATTGTTTGATTTATTGTTTTATATTTTTATACGTGGTTTTAATTTTAACATTTTATTTTTGAAAAAATAACAGCAGATACTTTTACTAACATCCCAAATGTTGGCCTTTCACAATGAACATATCGCCAGTAAGTATGCAATTGAAAAAAAAAAAAAGTTTGTTTTATATATTGTTTATTCATATCACTTACGCTCATTTTGTTAACAAAGCGTGAGAGTAAAAAATTAAAAAAAAAAAATTAATAAAAATATATCCCAAATGAGTTTTGTCATTATATGCACATGTGTGTGTGTGTGTATGCATCCACATACATATACACAAAAGGAACTGACAGTTGTACAGACATACACACTTAAAAGCATATTTTCATTAACAAAGGATAATAATAAAGTTAAAAGCGTCTAGGATGCAAAAATAATGTGCACATCATACACACACACACTTGGGAGAACCAATTACGCTTAAAAGCCAACGGGAGACCGCATATTGCTGTTGTAAATGATGTTGCCATTGCTGGCTGCCGTTATTATGTTGTTGTTGTTGTTGTTAATGTTGCAACAGCAAAGATTGTTGTAGGTCCTTTGCCCTGTACTTTAGCGTACTGTGTGTCTCTTATGATAGAGGGGCAACACTTGCAATCCATTAACCCTTGAACCCAAACAGAAGTGAAAAATGCTGATGATCATAATTTTTCCTGTTGCCTTTGGACACTGCACATATTTATGCCTTTGCTAGGCCAAATGTTGCATTATTAATCAAAGATAGCACCTTTATTGTGCGAATAGTAGCTTAAGCTTCAATAAAAAAATTTTACACATAAGAAAAGGTATTGTTTGAAAAATAACTACACTCAGCTGCAAAATATGATTTACTCGGTTTCTAGCTAGCGCGTAAGTTTGAAACAAAATTGAGCTAGTGCAGAAGCACTTGAGCTGCTAAATTTGAGCATCATGGCCTGATACGGGGGGGGGAGGACTGAGGCCTATTTTAGAGTATGATAAAATTAAAGTTATAAACATTAAAGCTCCGATATCACAGAATAGATGAGTGCCGAAGCTTTTTTCAACATTTACACACACACATCGTAGTATTTTTTTTAACAATTTGCAATAGAAATCCAGCTATATTTTGCATTATTTTTACTATAAAGGTATGTGAATTTGCTGAACTCTGATTTAGAAAAGTGCATTATACACCGAAAAAAAAACTTACTCCGTTTAAGAAAAAATGCCTAAATGTAAGGAAAAAATGTCCTTCAATACGAGCTAAAGCAATGGGTTCCTCAAAATAAGTAAGTTGGGTTCCTTACTACAAGTAAATATTGCTGCTTTGAAATAAGGAAAAGTTTACTCAATGTGAGGACAAGGTTATAAAACTGAGGAAAATTTTACTTTTTCTAAGGATGAAGGTATCCTTAAATGAAAGAAATTTACTTAAAATAAATTCGTTGATTTCAAAAAAAATTTGTTAATTTTCTATTTCCTTATTTGATGGTTACTTATTTTCAGTCATTCTTATTTTAATTGTAATACGTTTTTAAAACTTCAAAGGAGAACTTAAATTTTTTTTTTGCCTGTCACCCGATCAGAGAATTGAACCTGTGTTCTGCGCCATGCCACTGCTCAAAGATGCTCATCTTACCCAACTCAGCCACCGACAGCATTTTTAAGACATACTAAAATGATGTTGTTGAACTGCGCATGTAACAACCATTGTCTGATCAGGAAAGCTTCGGTTCAAATCCCGGCGACGACATAATTTTTTTTTTTTAATTTTTTTATTTTTTTATTTAAAAAACAAGTAGAGAACTATAAATATATAGGCAAAAGCAGAATACTTACGAGAAGAATAGATATTAATTTCAGCGAGTAAAGCAGCGAGTGTTGCCACTCATTTATTAAGGAAAATTTTCCTACGTTATAGTAAATTTTTTGAAGAAACTAACTAAAACTGAGTACGATTTTCCTTACACAAAACATTCCATTAGATTGAGGAAATTTTTACTCAAATGAGGAACAAGTTGTCCTCAAAAATTCTTCCTAAAGAAAAATTTACTATTTCAAAGGAAAGTTTTACTAAAACGACAAACTCTATATTTAAGGAAGAGCGTTGACTTGCTTTAATGAAACATGAACTCATTTCAAAGGACTCAATTACTAAATGAGACGATATTTTCATCAATATAAGGAAAAATAACTTAGATTAAGGAAAATTTTTACACTAAATCGGAGGAAGGCAGTTCTTCAAATTTAGTACGGTCTTATTTTTCGGTGTAAGCTTTGATACAGCGCATTAGTGATCCATTCAAAGTAACAAAAAAAGCAACAACGTCACCTCATCAGACCAGTTTTGGTTAATTTGTAGAGCGATTTGTGTAGATAAGCTCAAATGAATATCGGTTTCTGCTAATGATTGCAAAATTTGACCCGATTATATTTTTTTATTAAATTTTACATTTTCTAACTTTAGCACCACTTTCTCTCGAAATTACAGAATATAATAATACCACGTAAATATTTTCCCTTAAAGTAAAGCACTAATTTGTATAAATTTTTTGTGTGTGATTTTGTTTCACTCACGCTGTTGGTATACGAAATACAAACAATGTGATTCATGTGATGTAAGCAAACTTAAATTGAATTTCTAGAATATTGCCATACTTCTTTCTTTCTACACATCCATCAAAGTGCCAAAACAAAAACTGAAAGAAAAACTCTACTTCCTTGGCTACTGTTATATCAACTCCTTATCTTTGAACCATCACTTCAAAAATATCTAAAACAATGTAATGCATGCCAACTTCAATTGTTTTTAACTTTCAACTTGGCTTAAAATCAAAAAATTCTTGGTAACCGCCCGCCATTGACATGCAAAAGCACAACGTTAGCAAAAGCTTAAAATTACGAAAAAAAATAATAAAAAAAAAAAAAAACAATATAAACTGCATACTTTTTGGCTGACAAGCATTGGCCATTGTAGCCGAAATTGAATGCCAGTTTAGATTCTTTTCAATTTTGCATAAAATTTTTTTTTATCTCCGTATCTTTCGGTTATTTTGCATGTTTTACCACAAAGTTCACAACTGCAATTATTATCATCAACACCATCAGTGAGTGGCATAACAACAAAAACACTTGAAACAATTGCTACAACAAATAAAATGGGAATGTGTAGTCAAATATTTAAGTGCAACTAAAAGACCTAAGGAAAAAAAAAGCTTACAAATGAAAATTTCGTTAGTCAAAAGTTACAAAATATTTGATGGAAACGAGAAACTTATTTTGAGTATACTAAGTACATGAGACGTATGACGTTGTAATACCAAAAAAATTGAAAATGTGAACGTGTAAAGAAAAACTCTATGTACTTATTAGAAAAAGTTTTCATAAGACAAGTTTTTCTTATATCAAAATTCACATGATATTGAAACTATAATTTTACTAAAGATTGCTAATATTTTGCTTTGAGCCCATAAGTTAAATGCCTTCATATGCATATACATAGTAGAAAAAAGTAGAAAAATTAGTGCTAACTACTGCTACAGCACGTGAAAGCAGATAATAGGCTCAAAAATCCAAAATTGAAATTCATAAAAATAAAAGTGCACCTAAACTCTCTAGTGATACCAATCGACCGTCGAATGAAAAGCAGCATATAACAAGAGACTTAAGTAGGCAATTTACAGTTATACTTTTTGGCATATCATGAAATATTCATTTGCAATATTTACAGAGTCCGTGAGTTTGTAATAACTATATTTATGTACTAAAATGTGTTGTACGAGTGATAGCATTTTCGATACATTTGTACTTTTCGTGGTACATTTGCGTCCTGAAAAATCATCGTGAATATACATGTGACACGTTTTCAGTACATTCGGCACATTTCCTACATTGTTAGTAAATTTGACGAATTTTCAGCACAATTTCAATACATTTGAGGTACATTTGGACAATTATTTTTTTAGTAAATGAAAAAATGAAAAAAATCGTTAAAGTTAAATGAAAAATGTAATTCATTTTGCTACGGTTTTAAAATGGCTAGAGTGAGGACCTTTTTTTGGAATTTTTAAAAAAATTTCGTCCAATGAAGTAAAATTAGGTGTTCCTGATAAGAAAGTACATTCGGCATCTAAAAAGTATATTTCAAGTCTCGATTTAGCACATTTTCACAAAACACAAATGCCATCACTGTTCTGGACTAGGATGTATTTCCATTAATGCAGTAGTACAAGAGTACACAGTATCAGTACGTGTGCCTAGAAAATTAGTTTTTGTTAGTACCTAATATAAAAGCAATAAATGCTGTAGAAAGAAAATATCTCACGTTTGTTAAATGTAGTTAGTGATCTACTGAAATATGCCCTAATATTTCTTTAAACTTTTTTTAATCTTAGCTTTTATGGAGTTAAATTATTCATTCACTAAAACTTTTGACACGGGACTTCCGTACCCAATTTTTGTATTTTGATACTTGACATTTGCTTTCGAAATAACACACACACAAGCACATACTCACCTCATGTTTGTATTATTTACATCTACGCACATTTTTCAAGTGCAATTGTGTGTAAGCAATACTATGTAAGCGTCTAAATACACATAAGGGTATATAGTATATGTATATAAATATATATACATTAAGCTTTTCTATCTGCTTGTGTGGCTATGCTTTGTAAGTGCTTTCTCTTAATATCCCACTAATCATTTGATTCTTAGACAAACTAGAAAAAGCAATTTACATTACAATATCGCTGCATGCGTAAGTGTTTATATCAGGCCTTCTTTTTATGCAAGTATGTCTTGCAGCAGCATGAAATTAGAACAGCCAAAACTGTCGTAGAAACTTGGAAATAGGGAATGAGCTTGAAGCCACTAAATTTGCATTGAATCTTTACTTTCATTACTCTTTTCTTTGCATAGTTATCAATTAGTCTACGGAAACATAGCGATAAATGAAATTTGCTTGGTGCTCATTAGTTAATGCGATATCCTTCACTCAGTGCCGAATGTAATGTACTGAAAATATCACCATTTCAATGTGTCAATATTTTATAATATCTGAAAATGAGTTTGATTTATTGATATTTCTGCAAACACTTTCACTTCCTTACATGTAAGGCTTACTTTTATATCTTCCAAAAAAGTTCAACTTTTCGTTTTTATTTTTTTTTTGACTTTCCTTTCACTAAACATCTAATTATTTTCTACTACTTGCTTATCTCACATTTTATCTCATCTACGCACTTTTTTTTTCCCTTCCACGAAAGCTTGTAAACACCAGCTTCTTCTAAATAAAGCCATTGATAGCACTTTGTGCTTACTGGGATGTTAATTGCTATTGGGATTTATGTGGCAATGTTGCCACATTGCTACATTCGTTGCCAGCGTAGTATCAGTGTGTCAGTGAGTGAATGAATGAGTAAGTAAGGGAATGATTTGGTGAAAGCATAAGTGAGTGACTTAGCGGTGTGAGTGCATTATGCTGTTGGTATTCTTGGTATAGTTGTTGTTTTTATTGTTGGCAACAACAAAGTATCTAATGGCAGAAAGTTAATTACAAATGAGGTTTTGCTGTTGACTTTATGCAAATTAAGTAGCGGCTAAGGCAAAGCACTTCGATAGACTGACTGACTGATAAGTTTGTCTTGTTAATTCTTGCTTAGGTTAATGTATAAATGGTTAAAGTATAAATGGTAATAAGTTGTATTTTAATTAAACACGAATAACATTCATTTCACTCTGCTATTTACTTAGCGTTTCAATTTCATCCTAATCATGATCTTAGCAAATTATATTTCTTACTAAAGTTTTTTTTATCGTTGACTGCATTTGGAATTATTATGCGTACAGCCAAGTTTTGGTAATTTTCTTTCGATTAAGAGTTGAAAAACTTACCCTAATACAATTGTCATTAATACTCTCCAATTTAAAGTTCCTTAAGGATCTTCTCTAAAATTTGTGTTATATTTAAGATCACTACGAAGCTAGTTTTAGTTATTGAAACATTTTTTTATTACTACCATGAGCTAACACCTTGATTCTTAAGATCTGTGCTGCTGCATAAAATAAAAAAAAAATTTCCTGAGAAGTCAAGAATCTCCTGTGCCTTAAGCCTTTCGACACCTGCGGTTTCCTCCCTAATAGATCAATTATACATTTCAATGAAATTAATCCTGATAAATAACCACATCCATATTGACCATCCTTTTGCATTTTAAAGTCAAAAATTTCAATCTCGAAAGGTTTTTGTAAACATATGTTTTTTCGAATGCATAATTTTAGTCGAAGAATTTGCTAGGTGATTTTTATTTACTTGAAAACCAGACTTTTAAGCTACCTCAAAAACTTTAGTTGGTTGAGATAATTGTGCTCATTTTTATATTTGGATTCCTCTCAGCAACTTTTATTTTTGTAGAGCAGTTATAAGTTACTAATTAAGTCTAAGAATATTGAAAAAAAAAGTGTCAGCGGTGTACGTAAACTGAATCTCGTAATACGATTCAGGCCTGAGTTTCTTAAATGCTTCGGCAAAATATAACATATTTCTCAATAATGTAAGCAGCATTTTAACGAATTCCACAAGTTTTCATGATAATTAAAAATTTTTCTTTTGACAGCTGTCATTAAAAGAACACAACAATGATAAAATCATTTAGTTACAAATTAAAAACAATTGTTGTTACTAAAGTGTTCATTATAATATTAGTAGGTGTGTAAGTGTAGGTACGAATGACTGTTAATGTACACTCGTATGCTTTGTTGCAAATTTCCTGTCATTTAGCTCGACACGCCAAAAAAAAGAGTAACAACACGAAACTTAAAAGTATGAGTGGTGGCAACAGTCAAAAAAAAAACTAAAAAATACAACTTATTAAATTGCCACAAAATGTTCGTCACGCCGCCATTAAACACGCCATCATCATATTGCATGAAAAATAGACAAAAAATAGCGACAAAATGGAATAGGGCATGAGAACACAAGAAAGAGAGAAAGTAATATAAATTTGTGATAGCAGGAGATAATGGGGAAAACGGCAATGTGTTGAGTTTGCTAGGGATTAAATGTGTTTCAGGCAGCAGTTAACTGTTTAGCGTGCTAAACGTTTGTTGCGGCATAACGTTGTTGCATACTTTTCGGTGACACGACATGTGGCCGTGTTGAAAGCTAATTATGTTGAGAGTAACTATTATGGCATAATTTAATAATGAGAGAAAGAGAGAGAGAAAAACCAAAATAAGCAACAACAAAAATAATATAGAATATTAGGAGTGAATTTTTAAAATATGCGGATATACGGCACGACCAGATTAACACTTCTTTGAAGGTATTTGTTGCTCATCAGACCACGCCAAAAATTAAAAACCCAACACCGCATTAACTGTGAAAGTACACGTAAAACTTAAATTTTTAGTAAAAGTCTATTTTTCCACCACTCGGCATGCTGGCTGGTTTGACCGAAAGTACGAACATTGAATTTGAAAACATTTGCTTAAATAGGCTCTCTATGAAACACTTTTTAGCGTATATTTGTATCGGAGATGCCGAAGTTCGAAGTTTCGAAGTTCGCAAACTTTTTGTCTTGGTTGAACCATTTTTGTATATGTGTGAAATTTGTTTTCATTAATTTAAATAACTAAAATCCGCTCACTGGCCCACTCAACCATGATAGGGACAATACAAGACATTTCAGTGCCACTTAACCTGATAAAATGTCTTAGCTCCCAAAAACTAAAATCATGTCTTTAGGATAAAAAATGAAAATCGGTCAATTAGTTTAGCTTGAAAACATATTTTCCTATTAAACTACTCAATAAGATTTTCCTCAACGACTGGCGATAACATTTTCTATAGTGAAATTTTCCGTAGAATCATAATATGCTAATGAATTTTTTCGATTGGTCTTAATTTTCCATATACCATAAATGGCCAAATTAAAAAAAAAAAATCACTTTTGAGAGCACATACTTCAGAAAAATGCTTGTAAAAACTTTTATTGCTAGGCAATCAATTTAAATTTGTTTATGTAGTAGATAAGAGACTGACAAAAATCTTAAGGTATGAAACGTGCCAATAGTATTAGTAATATGCCTGTTATGATCGAACATAGTTTAAAAAAATCCATGTTTTCCGTTGTTTTGTTTTGAAACAAATTTAAACTTTGAAGTCCTATTTCTGGAATTAATTATATGGGTCAGAAAAAGTTAGCCCTTCTATCTAATGGAAAATTTCATTTAAAAATTTTTAGCATGCATACATACCTATGTTAATACAAACGTCATAGTTTACGAAACTGGAGCATTTTATTAACATCAATGCAAAAATCATTTTTTCTTATAAAGGCAAATTATTTTTCAAATCGATTAAGGCAGACCCACCAATGTCATCGATCTGTTTAAAATTTACAGGTATCATTCTATGCTCAATTTTAAGTGTCCTGTATTTTTTTATTTTGCTCAAATGCCACATTTTTCAAAGTTGTCGTGTTTTAAACTTTGTATGCTAAAATTAAAAATATGGAAAAAATTTTTGAAAAGGACTTATTTTGAAATTGTCGTCGGTATTTCCTTAATAAATAACGGATTTTCATAATTTTTTTGTGTAAATTCTTCATTTTTCATGGGTTTCATGAAAAGATAACGATTAGAGCAAAATAGCCGCTACGCCACTAACACAACTCTACTATTTTAAAAACTATCCTTCCTCAGAGTACAATCCATCTTCATGCCAAATTCCATCAAAATCTGTCCACAAGAATAGTTGAGTTGTGCCACTGCTCATCAAAAAATTTAGGTATTTCTTCAGGGTTCAGTCTATGTCTGCACCAAATTTCATCATAATCAGTCCATTAGTGTAACAGTGAAAACGTATTTTACTCTTAGAGGCGTGGCACCGCCTACTCAAAATATATCTTTTTACACAGAAATCAATCAAATTTCATCAAAATCGGTCCAGCGGCTCAGCCGAGCCCGAGTTTTGTCCCATTATTGGTGGTATCACGCCCACTAAAAGAACACACTGTTTATAGTGCCCTTCTTAAGGTTCAGTATATCTCCATACCAGATTCCATCAAAATCAATTGATTAGTTTAGCCGTGGAAACGTATTTTCCTATTAGAGACGTGGCTGACGTTCATCACAACCTTTCCAAAAAAAAAAAAAATTAGGCAATTATGTTGTGTTATGGCAGTTAAAAAGCTAGGGAACGGTTTTGGCTGCGCGGAGCAGGCTGCGCCTATTTATGTATAGATTCTCTTATCATATCTATCTAATCACCAAGTTCTTGTCTAGAACTTTTCCGATACATTCATGCAATTTGTGTGAAATATGGTTCCATTACCTTATGTAATTCTCTCAGTAAAGCATTTTGAAGTTTCCGGTTCCATGGGATGTGCCACACCCTCTAGTCGAAATTCGTCAGCTATTCTATGCTTTTTTTAGTATTTTTGAGAAATTTCGTTACACTACACGAAATAACTCTCTCAATACAGCATTTTCCATGTCTTAATTGTATTGGCGGTGGGCGTGTCTGTGAACCAATACTTATTCATAGGTTTGGCCTTTGTGCCAAATTGCTTTGTTTTTCCGTAAACGAGATTTCAACAGACAGACAGACATGACCATATCAATTTGGAGCAAGAATAAATTTTCAAAAATTGAGCTCAAAAGTAACGACAATTGTCTGTATCGATCCGGTGTTGACTAAAATATAATTACATTTTTTCCTTTAAATGGTGGAAACAATTTTATTGGTTTCTTCTTTAGCAAAAACGCCAAGACGAGGTTTTTTTGTAATATTTTCTATTTTAGGCCTGGTGCTGCTAAAATTGCTTGTCGAACAGTCGATTTACTAACTATTACATTAGCCAATTCCTTTATCTTCATTTTAGAATGAGCACAGTTGGATGCAATCCTTAAGATATTGCGCTTTTATTTTTGTGTTCAAGCCTCAATAGTCCTGCTTTTATAATTTTTACCATCTGATTGACCTAATGCTACATAATGGACAACAATATTTGGACTCTGGCCAATTTTTTTGGTGATTTTGTGATTAATAAGCTCTTCAGAGCGCAAAATGTCAATTTGACCATGTTCTCGTTCCGTTAATGATTTTTGTTTCCCATTTTAATTGAATTTGAACATTTACAGTTAATCGCAACGAATTCTTAATAAAAAAAAAACCAAAATACACTTCCTCACCGCACAAATAATGAAAAAACACTTAGTGTGTCTAATCAAGTGAACCACAAGACAAAGCTACATATTGAAGCTTCAAAAGTTATATTTACTTGTACGAAGTACCGTTAGTTTTGAGAAAATTCCAATATTTCTTTATTTTTCTATATTAGATACATCTTGCTCTTAAATTTTCTGAAAGCAATTATTTCCTAACTCAATTACAGTGGGTGATATCTGAATTTTATTTAAACAAAATTACTGTGTCCAATCAAGTGAACCGGACTGTATATTTGGAGCAATTCTTCCGATTAAAACACACACTTTCTCTCCTTATTTAATTATTTGCTCGGTAAAATTTATCCTGAGCCAGGCAAGCGTCCTATTTTTGATGTTTTAACCGTTTTGGATTGTTTTTTCGTCTGCTTTGGCTGAACTGAATATGACAGCCTACTAATTCGACGTTAAACTTTGTAAATTATAATCTGCTAGACTTAAATAATATTTTTCAACTACAAGCGTATATGTATGTATATATAAATAATAGTTTTTTCTCCGACTGCCACTGGAATTTTCTTTCGCAATATGTCTAGAAAAGAAAATATACTTTTTAATAATCCATCCAAAAAAAGTTATTTATAATCTGAATCATGAAATTTTTAAAATGTTTAAAAATTGTAGCTATAAAAAACACAAACTTTCCATCTCTCTAATAGAGCAATTCGTCAACAAAAGAAGGGGAAAAAAAGTTCACAACCAAGTGAAGACAACTTTGCGGAACGTAACTTCTTGCAATTGCAACGCACTTCTTAATTGTTGCTCATATAAAATTGAAAAGGTTCTTAAATGCTTTGCTAATTCTACACTAACTACAACAAAAAATCTTCTTCTATTACTATTTCTATTGCTTACTACTCGTACAAGAATAAGTACAAAACAAAAAAAAAAAACGTAAGCCCATTAAAACTAACAACTTGCTGATGCCTACGGTCGAGCACCTAAGAATTCTTAACATACCAAAGTTGGCCTCTTACTAAAATGCAATCCCCGCCCAACACGATTGCCTTTACTTCACATGCAACAATAAACAAAGTAGTAGTAGTAGTAGTAGCTGCTGCTCCTTTCGAAATTTGCTTCGAGCGAGAGCTAACTCAACTCGACTTTCGTAATGATTAAGAAGAATGTTTTCCTTCTGTATTCTCTGCCGCCAAGTGTGTTTGTATGCCATGTGGTTTCTTTATTTTCTTACTTTTCTATGAAAGCGACCGCAAACGTGTCCTTAGAAACAAACACACACACACACACAGAGAAACTTGTACTTACAGAAAAACTCATGCACGAACTCACACTTTCATAGATAGTGCACCTACCTACCTACTCGTAAAAGTTGGTTGGGCCCGCTTTTTCCACTTTTAATGAATTATGTTTCCTGGCGTTGCAATTCAAAGTGAATTTCACTGCTTTTCTTTTTCTTCTATGATATTTTGTTGCTGTTGTTGTTGTTGTTGTTGTTTTTAGTGCTGCTTTACTTTTTGTTGCTCTGCACTGTTGCAACAATGAACTTAATGGTGTTCGTGTTGCCCAGCGGGGTATTGAAAATCTGCTTTCGCCGATTGTTGCTGCTTATTTTTGTTCTTTCCTTCCTTTTAAATTTTTATTTTTTTTTTTTTCCTTTTGTGTCGGTTATTTTTTATTGTTGTTATAATTTTATGAGGTTGATAAAACGCAATAAGAAATAAAATGGCAGACAAGTAGTTTGGGAAGACTAAAATAACAATTTACAATGGGCGTTTGGTTGAGATCATAGTATTGCAAGGAAGCTAGATATTGCAAGGAAATCCATTCCTTGTTTAACTGGAATTTTTAATGAGCTGAGCTGCGATATAGTTTAAAGTTTTGGGAGGAAAGTTTTTGAGTACGAAAAATGCTCAATTCATCAAACCGTACCTTCGTCCACCTGAGAACTATATTTTCTTTGGGTCCTTTGTTCTGGACAGCTTTCTGCACACAGTTTCGCAATATTCCAAAAATTGTTCATGTTCTACGGAAAAAGTTGTCGTCTTGTTGAAACCATAAATTCTGTGGCCACAAGGAATAACAGCTAAACCCGATATTTGATGACAAGGCGAATTAGTTTAAGTCATATGAATATACATATAACTTATATTGTTTCACCTTGTCATCAAATATCGAGCTTAGCTGTTATTCCTTGTGGCCACAAAATTGTTCAGTTAGAAATCTTTAGCTATGGACCAAAAAAAGTTAATATACGAAAGGTCATAGCACTCAGCATTGACGGTAATGGTCGCATCATCGTCATTCTCTAAGTAATAAATAATGCAAACCAGATAGGTACTTTTTGCGAAAAAATTGGGTATCTAGGTTAGCTAAATTTTGTGTTTTCAAAGCCACTTACACATATGGAAAGTTTAGTTATTGAGCGAACAATGAGCTTCATTACTTAAGAAAATTTTCTTCGGGAAATCATCATACAATGAGTGCCTATTGCTTCAGTGCAGTAAGACTAAGCCAAATGCTAAGCTTGTCCTTGAATCAATAAATTGGCGTCCCAGGTTATTTCACTAACAGCATCGGCATTTTCAAAAGAGTGTGCAATATGAAGATGCACAGGCATTGCCACATCCAAAACAGATCCAATTACTTAAAATGTTCGAACTGTGTAAGTAATTTTTCACGCAGTAGCACAATTATGATGACAGTATTCTTCTCATGAAATGTAAAGCGAGGCGATTAAAACCAGACGCTTACTGACAGTCAAAAAAAAAACTGATTAGCAGTTGTTTAAAACACTGTTCGGTTGATCACCTTCTCCAAATATGACATAAATTATCATCAGTTGTGCTTGCATACAAAGGTCCATTAATCATTTTTTTTTAGATCCTGAGAGATGTCTTTTTTAAATCTTATCCGAGAGATCCGATCTGAACTTGGGTACTCGGATCAGGCCCGGATAAGGTTTGGAAACGCATTGAGCCAGGCTAACCGCACCAGGCAAACTTGACATGATACTAAGCAGTGCGCCTGATGCGCAGACCGAGTTAGAGTTTTAGTCCGTATCGTATACGATTGGCCCTATTACAGATCCGGTCTGAATCAGGCCATGAGTTTGGGTAATGAGATCAGGCTCAGATAGGTTTGTTAACGAATGGTTCCAGTCCAAGTAGCAATTTTTGTCCGGCTCATAATAGGTTGACCCTATTACAAGTCCGGAATAGTATTGGCTAATCAGAACAGGTCTGAACAGAACCAAGCAAACCGAACATGGCACTGATCAGTGATATTTTTTTTAAGTTAAAGAAAATTCCATATAATAAATTATCAGGTTGACATTATTCTCGAGCCAGATTAGAGAAATCCTATCCTATTATTTGACTCTAATTTTACCAAAAAATCTGGTCTTGGTGAAATGTTCAGGATCTAATGGGCGAAATAGTTTCAATCACAACTTCACCTGATCAGCCTAGTTTAAATTGTTGTTGATTGTGTATGTTTAAATAACGCTTCCATAAAAGGGATTAATGAAGCTGGCAAGCTCCGGTACGTACCAAAATCGTCCAGGTACGTTCATGATTTGGCATCAGGACTGGACGAAATTTCATAGAGCTTTCCCTGGTAGAGGAATACATTAGTATGGCTAGTCTTTTCCATATCTGATACGGAATTCATTAATACGTTTCTAGCTTTTATATTCTAAAAGGATTCACACATCACTGCTCGCAAAAGGGTACGCCATTCCCATCCTGATCTGGAGCTGATTATGGTAAGGCTTGCCTGATAGGAAAACCTACTCGGAAAGCTAACCTCAGCAAACTAACAGCGCTTAACAGATTAATCTGTTAGCACTTTTCACCAAGGTCAAGAGATCAAGGAATATTTTATACGGGGAAAGCGATAGCCTGAGCAAACAATCGCACACCACTTTTTCCACAGTGATGAAGACCTGTTGGATAATATATTCATTATATGACATAAGATAATGTGAGCTATGGATTCATTGAAAATCTTAAAATCACTGAGACCAAGCGGAAATATAATAATAATAGCGCGCACGCTTTATTTAGCTCATCTCTAGAGAATGTCTGCTAAATAGTTATACCTTATTAACATATCAATGTTTCTTCTAAATATTATGAAGGGAATGGTTGTTAGGTATCAAAAAATGCATTATTATTTTGTTGTCTTAACTTATTCTTATGGAACTCTACTCATTGAGAATATAATTTGAAAATAAAAAGTTGGCTCTTGAATACTGAACCTCAAAATAAATAGATAAAATAGAATGGCAATAAATCTAAATTTATAAAAGCTTATATAAGAAAATAAAACCATCTGCATGTGCTGACTGCACAAGGATTGTGATTTGACTCTGGAGAGTATGCCTACAATGTAAAATTTATAAAGTAAAATACATTACCCAACAACGAGCACCATGTTAAATAAATAAAAATATTTTCATTCTTTTTTCTCAAATTTTGCAAATGTAGAAAAACTTTTCTAAAATATAAAAGGATATTCGCTAAATTACATAATTAGAGGAAACTCTTCGCATTAGCTAAGTAATTGCATGGGAAAATAGGACTTTGCCTCGTTTAACCCTTTAGCACGTTTGCATAAAAAAGTTTTTTTCAGTAAAACAATAACCAGAAAAAGCAACAAAAGGCCTCTGTGCATGTGCTTTATGCTTCAAAACTGCTAATGACTTTTAAAGTACACTTTAAAAACTTATTTCGGAGAAAAAAAAGTAACAAAATTACTAAAAATTAAATGTGTATTTCAGAAAAGAATATCAAAAAAGCTGACTCAAAGGCAGTAACATTTTGTGCTTACATAACTAATTGGTTACCATTAAGGCAAACATGTTTGCCAGCATTTTATATGCTAGCAGCAGCAGCAGTTTTATTTTGCCAAGCTTGGAATAAAGCGCACATTATAAGTAGTTGTGCCATTAATATATTAGTAGAGAAAATGCGAAACCTGAAGGAAAAGACTAAATAATACAATAATGAATTAAAATCAATTAAAATAATAGATGCAACCAGAACAATTGTTAATAAATCTGAGTTTCATTTAAACCGACAAACTGGAATTACTTTAAATTTCACATAAAATAAAATAGAATTAAACAAACAAATTGAATGTGAATCTTTAAAATGTGTTTTAAAAAACACTCACCAATAACATATCACCACCAAAATAAAATTTAGCTGAAACAAAAAAAAAATAATATTTCAGTTTTGAAAATTCATTAAGACAAAATTTAATAAATAATAAAATGACACAAAAAATATACTGATCTATTAATAAATTAATAGATACTAGAAAAAAACAAAAAAGTAAATCATATAATAATTCCAATAAATAAATTTACTATTAAAATTAAGTACGATGCGTTGGTCTTTAGATGAGCTATATGGGTTAAATCGGAGTAGGGGTCACTGTATCTTTGTACCTACTTCGAATATATATAAATGTTATAGTCATCAACTCAAGCTAAGTCACCAGACACGCAAAACTTATTGAAGGGCGTGGTAACGCACATATTATTTATAAACGTTATAATACTCGTAAAAGAACCAATAACCATTG
This sequence comes from Meiosimyza platycephala, assembly GCA_963662105.1. NCBI lineage: Eukaryota > Metazoa > Arthropoda > Insecta > Diptera > Lauxaniidae > Meiosimyza > Meiosimyza platycephala. Next base: position 97,909,280 of record OY759208.1, on the reverse strand, counting down.
TGAAATTTAATATGGTAGATAATCTTGCTATGAGCCATCTAATAACCAAAATTGGTCGTAACAGCACCTGTGGGCGTGTCATCTCTCACACAAGCAAAAAACGTTTAATGTTATATTTAGTGTACCTACATACTTTGGAAGCAATTCTAATAAAATTTGTCGTAGAGATGTCGGCAATTATAAGCTTCCAAATTATATGGAATTCAACACAATTCCTTCAGTGGGCGTGGCAATGAGAGTCAAAAAAGTTTTATTTTAAATTTAGTAAGCTATCAGAATAATAGCAGAAAAATTTGGTGTACAGATGTCGGGTACTATAAACTTTGAAATTAAATGGAATTAGACGGGCTTGCATCAGTGGGCGTGGCACCTCTGATACTAACAAAAAGTTAGTTTAAAGCGTTATTTTAAGTGAATTATTGCAGCAATTGGCATGAACCTGAATGCAAGTGATTTTCTTGCTATAAGGTATGTAGATATGTATATCTTTAACAAAATCGGGCGTTATAATGCCAGTGGGCGTATAACCTCCAATACAAGTAAAATACCTTAAGCGAAATATATAGCAAACTATGTGAGTAATCAAACAAACATTTTATATAAGTAGGTTATATAAGTATGTAATTTATTTTTGGCTCAAAATTCGGCTGGATTGTACGAGTGAGTGTGTGGGAATGTTATTTTCCAACATTTTCTAATATTTTTCGAATTTTTCAATACCTGTTAACATTTTCCATATTTTTTCGAATATCATCAACATTTTCCATTTTTCATTTTTGAGTTTTAAGCCTCTCTCAAATAAATCGAATTCACCACGTCTTTTGTGACCTATTTCAATTTTTTTCATATTTTGAACTTTTAAATTTGTTTGCAAGTTATTCAACCTCATTCAGGTTTTTTCAACATTTTCTATATTTTTTTCGACTTTTCAACCACTTTCAACATTTCCCATATTTTTTAGACCCTTTAAATCTCAAAAAAAAAAAAAAAATATAAAAGTATTTGCAAAACACTCATCTTAACTATAAAAAAAAAGTGCTTCAAACCTTAAACACTTGACGTGTTCTGGAAACGCTTTCTATGATTCGCATGTGAATTTTAATATATGATATTTTCTTATCTAAGGCTACATGATTTTCTAAGAGTATAAAAATATCAGAAGAATTAAGGACAAACATCCTTGGTTTTCAATAATTAAATTGATTTAATTCAAAATCTCTTTATTTAAGTCTTTTTTAATTGAAACTTGAAGTAACTTGTCAAGGACTTTTGCGCAAATTGAAGAATAAAAACTTTGGTTCCTGACAGCGTTTTCTACTTTGTTGTTGTCGTTGTTTTTGTTTTTGTTTTCATTTTGAATATACTGCTATTGTTGTTGATTTCCTTGATGTTTTTGTTATTTTTTCCTATAAGGCAATCACTCATGCTTGCACTACTGTTGCATTCCTTTGTGTTGTACGCGCTCTCTTCATGCAAGGACAAAAAGGAGTAACAAATATCAAAAACAACAGAAAACAGTGAATCAGAACAGCAGCCACTACAACAGCGAAAAAAGTTACGCCTTTGATATTAAAATGTGATGTTAATTAAATTCCGCAGAAATTTTTACCACAACTTTTTTTTTTTTTTTTTGTTATGCCTACTTTTTGTCTGATTTTTTATGTTTAAAAGTTTAAGCCTTTTCTGTATTGTTGTTCTCTTTTTGCAATTTGGAATACTTTTTTAAGCTTGATAAATTTATGAAAAGCAAAACATAAATTATTTAGTTTAATGAAAGAAAAATGACAACTTTGATTTATGACAAATGCTAACTTTTTTCAGAATTTCTGAGCATTTAATTTTCGGTTTTCTTTTCAGCTAAACCTGTGTGGTTACTTCTGCGAAGTTTTTATATTTTTTCTTTTTTTTATTATTACTCTACTTTGTACTGTATGTAGTTACATGAATAGAATTATATAAAGAAGAAGGTATTTATATGTGAATTAAAGAACTTTTCAGTATGAACCTGGAGGAACATATTTATACAAAATTTTATCGCTTTTCAATAATAATTTGCTTAAAATAATTAAACTAAAAACTTTATACCAATCAAAAATGAAACAGTGTTGCTATGTAGAAACTCACCTCATTAGTAATATTTCAAGGCTAACATTTAATGAGCGCTAGGAGTAATAGTCACGAAATCAAAAACTAAGAGTAAAGTGAAATTATTTTATCCCGTCTGCCACTGATATGTATATTGTATTAAAATATAGTATAGATAGCCAAAATATAAAATGCAGACGTTCACACTGCTGCCTTTTTAATAATAGCAATTGTTAATATATATGTATAAAAAAAAATTCTATAAAATAATTTTTTCTTTTCCTTCCAAAACTTCATTTCTTCAGTATGGCCCCTAGAAGCTTAAAATAATAAGGCTAATTTTTAGATCAATGCCTTTTCTAAATACATGGGGTTGTATATGTCATAATAGCTGATTTTGATCAAATTCGTATATCAATTTAAGGTACACCAGATTTTCCGAATGTATACTCGATATCATTTTATTTCTCCGAGATATCGTAAATTCAAATTTATCATTCATCTTCGCGTACTGAAACTTATGTATGTAAGACTGTGGGTGGACCTGTGTATTAAACTGCGATAGCCGATATTTCGTAGAAAAAATAAAAGTTTAAAGAAATTTTAAAAAATTTATTAAAACAAAATAATATTACACAAAAATCAGAGATGCAAAAACAAAATAGTGTCCGATTTGAAGTGGAATTTTTCATATACACAGACAGAAAAATTAATAATAAAACCATATGTGACCGAATTAACAGTATAGTAAATTATGGATACCAAATATGCACGATATTAGTTCAATATCCTTAATAATATGCGCTTTTGCGTTGCTCAAAAACGTCTGCGTTCGTAAAAGCAGCGATGGAATCGTCTGCCTTCTCATTTTTCATATTTTTTATGAGCAATGAGTCAATCAATAGGCAGACGCTAGAAAATAATTTAATACTCAACTTTTTCTTTACATGTTTGCAATATTGCAATTTTTAAATGCAGCAATAACTAAAAAAGCAGAGGTTGTTTTTTTCATTTCTTATGATATAACTTCAATAAGAATCGCAATCTGCCTAACGATAAAATCACTTAAGTAAATTTAAGATGTAATTACTCTTAAACGTAGCAGCAAAAATGACGTCGACGTTTCTGTATAGACACATTTTTTAATTATAAAAGGTAGACGCGATGAAATTGTTTATGGTATCTTTTAATTTAGCAGTTTCAAAGGACTCTCAAATATTAACTCAGAGACCACGCAATGCCAGAGATTATTACTTATAACTTCATGATTTTCATATACACAATTTTCTCTCAAAAAAAGCTGCCGCTTAGACATGTAATGAGTGTTATCTACATACATTTACTAATTTTGCATTGCTGAACTCGAACTCCAGTTAAGCGAAAAAGTTTAAAAGTTCAGTAAATTGTACAACAAAATTTACCTCTTCACGTTCATAATATATTACATTAAATTTTTTTGATTGCAAGTTTAGTTCAGAGAGCTTGATTTCCGATTTCTTATGCCAAATTTTGTGAGGTAATGCAAAAATCCTTATCGGGTGCTTTTATAAAATGTCTAAAGGACTAGTTTTCTTTTAGAGCAGTGTTAGTTAGTAAAATTCACTGTTTTTATCATAAGAAAAAGTGTTTTTCAATGACAGTGTTAAAAAATATTTCCAAAAAAGAACAATTTTGGAATTTTGAAATTCCTCAAATATAAGTTTAAACCAATGAATTTTCGTAGATAGAGAAGGTTTTCTGCTGGAGAAATTAGAAAATCGGTACTTAATATCTTGGAAAAACGTGAGGTAATTGTCTTGACGTTTTTGCTTTAATCAGACTTGATTTCAGTTTAACATTTTCACTTGAAGTCTTTATTTTTTTATATGTGGTGGGAGTTTCCCGAAAGTTTTAGCAAAGAAAAAAAAAACATGAAAACAAATGTTCTTAAGTAGTACTTCCCTTTTCTAGAGTTCCTCAAACTTTTTCTACACTGCTTGCTTGTTCTGTTTGCGTCAAAGGAAGTGCTTTTTGGCCGTAGTTAACAAACCGAAAATCCGTCAACAATTTTGTTAACAACAGCGTCAACAACAGCAGTAGAGGCAGTAGCAGCAAAAAAAAAAAAAAACAACTCACAGCAATGTCAGCTTGAATCACTCAACTTAAAACCCAAGAAGTTGCTGTTAACAAAAATACTGAAGGGGAAAAAGTGTACTTCTCAAACATCGCCATTTGCCGTGATGTCAGCTATTGCTCCCAGCTCTATGCCATTTATTTTAGCGAAAAACTTTTGAATTCATTATAGAAAAAATTTTGCGGTTTGAATTGCTAATTAAAATAATTCCACTACTACTACTACTACGTTTCGGAGAAATTTATGTATTTCCTTTAAAAATTGCTATGGCTTTTTACGTTTCTTTGGTCATGTTTGTGTCATGCGATTTTTGTTTCTGTAGCAAATGTCTTAAGATTTTGCATTCAGTTAAAAGTTTTCCTAGTCAGCGCAATTCAATTGAAGTTCATAAAGTAGCAATTCTTTTCGCTCTTTGAGTTGATGAAAGTAATAATGATAATTCATTATAATTTAATTTTTTAAATAAGATTTTTTTTATAACATTTTATGAGTTTTTTTTTTAACAAATGTGTACTTATAATAAATAATGTTTTTATTTTCAGGTTGTGCTTTTTTGACGTACTTCAGTCCGGAGAGCACAACTGCTGCTGCTACGGCGGCAGCAAATTCAACAGCGTCAACTGGAACGCTTTTAAATGATAAGCAGGCTATAACTGGGGTAAGTTTAAAGTTCATATACTCGCTATTGCTCCAAATAGTTATAGAGAGAGTTTTCCTCAAAACTTTGCTTGATTTTGTTTTAATTTTTTTAAATTTTAGTTTTTGATAAAAACTATTGCACGTAGGCGTTACTTAAGAATCTTTTAAAGCTTTTTTCGAAAATTTGCCTTGCTTATGTTAATTATTTGTAAATAATTTTAGCTTTTTTTTTGTGTCGAAATATTAAAATTAATTAACTTATAATTAATATATCTGAAAACTGATGAATGAGTGTGGGCACAAATAAAGCATTTCAAAAATCCAAATATAAACGATTGTTGTGAATGTCACATATTGAAATGAATATTTTTTAAGAGCCGCACTTGGTATAACAATATCAATAAAATTTCCTTTACAAGAAGGCCAAAAAATTCTAATTAATCATAAAAATTAGGTTGTTGAAATAAACATGATTCGGATATTACTTTTTAATTTTTTTATATATAAAATCAGAACATGAATAAACTGAGCAAAAGAGAAAATCGGGAAAAAATGCCAATTATAGAACTTTTATGCTATGATATTTCTTTTGAACTTCGAACTTGAGTTGTTATAGTTCCGATAACTTGACGTATTTTCCATTATTGTATGATTGAAATATGAAATTCAATACCGTTTCCGAAGTATGTATATCCGAAACGTAATCAAAACAAGAAGAAACGATACCTGTTTAAAAAAGAAAAAAGCGCCAAGGGGATTTTTATTTTTTTTTGTAGAAAAATTATCAGTGAGGTAGGTATCTCAAATACGTGGCACCATGAATTTTTGTAGGAATGCAAGTTGAGAGTTAAAACTTTTTCCAGACACTCGTGGTTATAACCTTTATAAATTTTGCAGACTGTGCCTAATATGATGACTCTTTTCAGTGGTTTTTATGGAAATCCTGGGCAACATTTTCGAGTAATTTTGAATCAAAATTTTCAATTGATGAAATATTTCACGCACACTTTTGCACTTCCGCCTTCTTTTGGCACAACTTAAGATATTTTTGATATGCATCTATTTTGTAAATTAGTTCTTTATTTAAAAAGCACACAATTATTGACATTTCAAATAAACCTTTATGAAAAATTTTTATTTTATCTAATTTTTTTCGCTTAATTAAGAACAACGATAAGATCTTTGCTTAAATGCTTACAGCCAGCTGTAGAGACCATCACAACCTCAATTACACAAACAGTCAACTTGAAGCTACAGCCGCTTCTCTAACACCTGAAAACCTTTAAATGGCAATGGTTTTATCTTTTCTTTTGTTGTTTTGTTAATTTCCTTCTTCAAAATGTTACCCCCACTGGCTTACTCCATACCCTTTGGCAATTACAAGATTTACACATGCCCACAGAAACCACAAAATTGCCAAGCACTGATTAATGATAGTCAGGTTATCATTTGCGAACTCAAGCCTAACCGTTTGTTAACCAGCAGCCTACACTTTTCCACCTAGCAATTACTACACAGCATATACCAACTCCTTCTAACCTACATCAAAGAGTGAATGGAAAAAAAGCCGCTTTATGCAAAAAGTCAGAGATAGAAAAATTTTTCAGTCAGCTTTTGTAAGTTACTTTTTTTTTGTGACCAAAAAAAAAAAAATCGAAAAAAATAGAATTTCACAAAAAATGGCAATCGAAAAAATTGAAAAGAGAGAGAAAGGAAGAAAGAAGACCAAAAACCTTAGATAACCTTAAATCAGGCACAGCATAAAATAAATTTTTTGGCAAACGTAGACAGAAATGTTAACGTTAATGTAAACGTAAAGTGAAAACGCTACGCTATGAAAGCAAACTTAACCAGGCATGCAATTAATCAAGCACCGCATATACCACGCCCACAATTTGAATGCCCACTTGCTACGTTTCACCATCTTCATGTTTCTCTATTAAATCGCCTGCAATACCAAATGTGATGCGGCTGTAGTCTGTAAATGAATGTTGTGAATATTTGGTATTTTGCTTCATCTGTTGTTTAGTTCTTGGTTTATTTTCAATTTTTCTTTCGTAGTTTTTGTTTGTTTTTTCCCTTATATCGCAACCAAAAACTTGAAATAGAAAAAAAAAAGAGGAAAGAAACCAAATATTCCACAAACAACTCTGAAGAATATCCTCCTTTTTCATGCAATCATTGAAAACATTGAATTTTTATTCAGAATTTCTGTGTTGACTTTGAGGAGGATTTTAATTTGCGGTTGCCATAAATTCATGATTCTGTATAAAGGAGGATAAATTAGTAGACAAATTGTATGACACATGTGAGATATGGCAGCAAGGATGGATAGAGTTGAAAATAGTGTAGTGCCATAAAAGGAAAATTAGTATTTGTGTATTGTTTAAATCGACATGGTCGAAGAACTTGATTTTGAATTCAAAAAACTATTTTTTATCACATTTGGTATTTAGTCGAGTAAAGTGTATGCTTCAATGCATGATGTTAAATTTTTCAATTGAAATAACTATTAGATAATTTTTAAAAACTTTACTTTCATCAAATTTCAAAACATATACGACAAATAGTACGGAGAAAACTCTCCTTTCAGAGTCAACAGGTAACACTTTGTGTTTGTATCCTGAAAGATGAATTTCCGATGTTCAGCGTAAAAACTCAAGATACTCTTTTATTGAATTTATTTCCGCCGAAACATTATTCTGTTTAAGAACTATCACCAAATTGTGTCTATTATGTTTATCTGAGGCATTGTGGTAAGACAATTTGCCATAACGACCTATGTGTGGTGATAATGCCGCCGCTCGAACCTAATCCAACCGGGATAGGTTTGGGTTCCTTGTGATATCACTGGATCTTATTTTTTATTGTAACTATATATTCCGAACTGTAACTTAGTAACTGACCCAACCATGTTTGTTGTACCTAAAGTTATTCAGCTCATCTCGAAACAGTGAACGCAGTACTTTTAGTCATCGGGGTTTTTTGACGCAAAAATTTCAAATTCAATGAAAAATATTCAGCAGCCAGAGTTTTAACTCACTTGACGCAAAATCTACGAACGGGGAAACAAATTTGTTCGTTGTTAGATTGGATAAAAATTTTTTTTCATGATTTTATTTATGTTTAGTCTGAATCATTCGGAATAAAAAATGATCTGTTAATTTTCGCACTACAACTTTCAGGATTAAGTTAATTTCATCATTTCTTATGAGTGTCACTATGCTAAATTCAAATCTTTTGTGCCTAAGCAAGTAATTACTAGAAGCAGACTGAAGTATACTTTAGAGCAATTTTTTTTATTATAATGCGTTTAGAAAAGTAAAAGAAGTTAATACAAGTTGAAGTTTGAGGCCAACTAATGCTTTCTAAGGCAAATAACTTGAAGTCCAAGGAAAGCTTCAAAATAGGTTCAACTTTAAATTTTTTGATATATAGAGCAAAAAGATTACATCAAAGCAAATCCAGAAATTATTTGTGTGACTACTGATGTTATCTTTACACTTATACTCTACATACACTTACACGATAAAATTAAAATTGTATTAAAATATACATTCTTTCTTACATTTTAAGAAAATTATTAAAATACCTCTTTGAACAATGAAGTAAATTTTTATTGCCAATATTGCATACCTTGAAAAATTTATGAACTGCAACGTCTGACATGCGAAAGGATGCTTCCATTCAAACTGTCGCGTGAAACATAAATAGGTACATGTGCGACTGAGTATGAATTTAAATTCATTTCCGGTTGCACATGAGACTGAAGTTTATGCCGATGGCGTGATAAATATAACAGTTTTGTCTGAGTGCGTGTGTTTCAACGATGCGCAACATCTGCCAATCTATGGGTGACGTCTTTTTGTGCCCATAATGTAATATGCGTCTTGACAGCATTTTATTGTTTTGTTCGTTCACATTGTCTTCTTGTGGCGTCATAAGCTTTTATGGCAAATGAATGCAATGCATGGAAGCATAACAAACAAGATATAATTTTTTCAAAAGCGAAAAAAAAGATAGTTTACTAAAGGCTTTGATAATGCAGACCGTAACGAAATTAAAAATCTTCAAAGCATTTTTATGGCAAACGATGTTTTACAAATATTTGAAAAGGACTTGCGAAAGTCTGCATACGGCTTTCTTTTTATATAGCAAAAAGTTATACGTTGATTTTTGATACGGTGGCGTGTGTACAAATACCACATAGAAAATAAGCCACATACTTGGAATTGCATATAAATTACTTCAACAGTTCACTTAAAATAACGCGTATAGCTTTTTGTCAATTTGGGAAGAGCCACACCCACTGATGCGATCCTGTTGAGTTTCATTTAATTTTAAATGTTATAATATCCGACATCAGTATTAAATCAATAACCAAATTTTATTAGGATTACACCCATGGCTCCGTCCCGTAGTTCCCGAGACAGTCCTGTGTTTCAGTATGCTCTCCCGGTTTTTTATTTGAAGAAATATGGGACGTACAGATGTCCTGTATTTGATTTTTAGTCCCGTATTTGGATATAATTGTTTTGATGTGCCATGCCACGTACTGTTACGCTCATGTTTGGTTGTGACAAACGTCGATTTTAATATAAGTTCCCAAAATTCTTTGATATCATAATCAAGAAGTAAGGCCTGCCCTGATTTAATCTCAAAGCTTACAACTGATTTGAATTTCACAAGTTTTCAAAACTAAGGTTTTTGACTTTTAACCCTCACTTGGTTAGAAATCGAATATTAATTGCTATCGATTATTTCTATTAGCAATGTAGCTCATACGATGTTATTTTAATTACGAGCAATATAATTGATGTCTTCGTATCTTCGCTGATTGTGATCTAAAATATATCATATTGTGAGGCCCCTGGTTTTGATATTAAGTTTTTTCAAAATTTTAAATATAAAACCGCTCACAGAGCAATGTAGACAGAAGCGTCAATATATTGTAATTTCAGCTTATGGAATGTTCAAAGCTATCACGGAATTATTCAAAGAATTTAATCATTAAGAACAGCACATCTTTTTTTTTTTGCTGCAATTGCGTTGCTCGCACAGGTATGCGCATCTCAATGAAAATTTTTTACAAACAAAACTAAAAATGCTGCAGGAACTTTAAAAAATTCCTTTGCGCTTAATTGCAGGCGCTTTTCATATCTATGGGCACAACATACTCTCACATACATACATATATAGATACGTAACAGTTTAACTGTTTGTGTAACATATTCATTTTCAAATTTCTACATATTTGGCGGGTCGCCGCACACACTGAAGCAAACGTAATCCATTTCCATAAATTTACAAAAGCATTTTAATTACACTCGCGTGCACATGCACATACATACAGTGAAGTAAAGTAATTGCTATACATTGGTGTTGGTGTCAGTGGTATTGCACAATCATACACACGCACACATACAACGGCTCATTCAAGCGGCCGCCTGCCATTGCATATTGTTAGGTAACCACGCTTGGTTTTCTGTTTTATTGCATGTGGAATGGAAAATGTAAAGCAACGGATTTTGTTCCGCTCTTTTTTTTATAAGCTGTTTCATTTATTTTTCCTCTTTTTTTTTAATTTCTTGATTCATTTTTTTGGTAGCAGCATTTTTATAAAGCATCTGCTGCTTCTATTTTGCTGACTAAGGATAAAATTCAGAAAAAAAGCACTGCAAAAGAAAGTGAAAAACGCGCGCACAAAATGCTCTGTCTGTCTGTCTGTCCGTCTAGCAGTAACATTTGTTATGGTTTTTGGCTTTTAATTTGCGCGTTCGCGCGTTATGCCATCTCTTTCTATTTTCGATGCTACTATCTTACTTCACTTCATTTATTCCTTGTAGCTGAGTGTGTATGTGTTATTTTTATTTTGCAATTTTAGCTGCAATAGTAAATGTAGTAGTGCTAGCTAGTAGCAATGTAGAATATTAACGTATTTTGCAGATTAGTGCCGAAATTGTTGCGGATTTGCAGTTGACTTAATTAAGTTGCTGCTTGTCTTAATTGCGCGTGCCAAAGGGATGCAGGAATTACAGAAAGTAGTGGCAGTATTTCAGAGATAGAGTTTGTTTTAAGTTGTTTAAGAAATTTTTGGGTCAAGTACATATTGAGCTAGAAACAAGGTCAGAAAAATATTTCATTTGAATCTCAGTATTTTATCCTAAAGCTCACTCAGTCAGCTCAGATTTCGTGAAATTTTCTAAAAACTAAGAAGAACGATTTCAGCAATAATTGAGCATAATGAAAATATTATTATCCTCAAGATTAGACTTCAACTTCATCTGATATATTCCGATTATTACAGGTTGCATTTTAAAAAAAATATATATGTAAACCATTCCTTAAAATTAACGAAAAGCAAGTAAAAAATTAGCTGTTAATTTGTTAAAAAAAGTATTTGAAATTATAGAAACAGAAATTTATAAATGTTGCTTTTTGCACACTTTCATCAAAAGATATATGTATATTATATTAAGAAGAGCAGAAATGTCTGGCAAACTTAAGAATTGGATAAACTTTGAACTACATAAGTGACTAAGTCCATTACCACTTGCAATCAACGGTATTTTTTCATAAAAAATTTTAATCAAAAATCCTCTTTTTATATGTATATGTGGGGTTTCTCTGAGCCCTCATAATCAATTCGAAATTTTGAAAATAAAACAACTATTTAGGGGACTACTAAGTAATTTTAAGGAACTAGCAGCAGAAGTGTAAAAAATAATTTTCATAAAAAATTGAATAATTATTTTTTTTTTTTTCAGCTAACGCTACTATTATCACTGATTAAAGCGCAGCACGCACTTTTTAATTCTTTTTTCTTTGTCAAAGTGGTACTACACCTTATGATAAGATATCGCAACAGTAATTTCATTATTATGCTCTACCATTTGATTTTGAAAATAAGTGTCAAAGTTTGATCCTTCATCGTTCCTGTTCAGTGTTAAGACAGATAAACTTTGAAGAATTTTACGATTTAGATCGTCTTTTACATTCTGTAGTTGCTGTAGTTACTTATTTCCTAAATAGTATTTATTTAAGTCCACATAACTGGCTATTAAAGACACTCAATTATTGAGTCTGTATCTACTTACAATACTTGGACATAAAGACAAATTACTATAATGTATCAACTACTGAATGAAACACGCTTTCAACAGACTTGACTTTTTGATAAAGAATTTGTACTTTTGAAAGAAAAGTATGAAATGAAAGCTCATGGAAAGTTAGTACTGTGATATTATAACTTAAAATTGTATTCATTTCGCTTAAAAACTGAGCACATTTCCTATAGGTAAGAAAATCACTATCGCCTTAGTGTTACATATATTCAGGTTAAATATTCTCCAAAGTAATGTATATCAGTGCAATTGTTCTCAAGGATTTGAAACTGATCGTCTTTTATATTCGAGTAAGGTTTACGTGACTGTTTTTAAATAAAAATTTTTATGAATTTGTTCAGTTTTCTTTTTCTTTCATTAATCCTTTTGTAATTATATTTATTATAAGCTGTATACTAATAACAACACGGACAATACCGCGAAGTCAAATTTAATTTTTAATTTTTGCAAATTTTAGATTATTATTTTAAAATCCGAACCGCCTTAACCGACTTCGCTATAATAGCGATTCATGAAACTTAGTAAAACTAATTAAATAAGAAACATTATTTACATTTTGAATATTGCGGACAGGAAAAACTTGCAAAAAAGGATTTATATTCAAACTTTAAACGACACAGCAACAACAACAGCAAGTTCTACCAAATGAGAAGTAAACTCACTTAACCGCACTTATTCAGTATATGTCGCTCATACTAACATTGCCGCTTATCTAAAACAACAATAAATAGTACCAGCTGCAAAAGGGAAGTAAAAAAACTTTACGAAAACTAATTCAAATGCTCAAAAAATTCGGTTAAACTCGAAAATACAAAAATTTGAGTACTGTCCCTAATAAAATGGCCACCTACTGTATGATGATGCCACTTCAATCTACGACCACAACAACAACTTAAACTTTGATATAATGGTAATACGCTAATTGATTCTATTGTTTGTCTTTACTCAGCACTTGCTGTCAAATTTTTAGTCAACGAACTAACCAAATTTGTTTGAGTTTGTAGCTGTCATGTTTCACAAATATAACTTTAAACTCATCGTTTCGAATAGTCTTTAGTTCTCAAACTCGAATTGCATGCATGTTCCTATACGCTGTCTGATAAATATTAGCACATGTTATGTTTGTGGTTGACATACCACTTACCACTACTAATACATTAACACGCAAAGGAAGTTGTAGAAGCAAATTGTTATGGATTTTGTTGGGCTTGTTATTTTAGTTGAAATGTTTTTATTATAACTATATGTTTACAGTTGTCGTAGCTGTCATATCATATGTTTAAAGAAATTAACAAAGTATTGACTAAGAACACCAATATTAGATATGAAAACAACTTCTTTACCCTAATTTCTCGATTTGATTTCATAGTGGAATTTTTAATCAACTGAAGATTTTAAAATGTTTTAAAGAGTTAATGGAAGCATTTTTAAAAGTTTACTTATTATTATCTAAGTTATTTAGTTGAAACGGTCAGCTTATCAGAGCTGAATTAATCAAATTTTTCAAAAAAAATTTAGTTTTTATTAACAAAAACAAGCTCGGAAAGCTCTAATGTATATGCAATTTGAAATAGCTTTACTCATAAACCAATATTAAGCAATAGTCTGCAGGATATAAAATAGCACACAGCAGTACAGTATATTTTAATTGAAAAAATAAATAAAACAAACATAAAAAACACTAAAAAAAATAAAATAAAACGTTTTTTAATGTTTGGTTTCTATTTTTTTCTTTTTCTTTTTCTTTTTCTTTTTCTTTTTCTTTTTCTTTTTCTTTTTCTTTTTATGTGTTATTGAAAAATTAAAACAAGCACTTTAACATATGTACATATATGCAGTAACAGGCGGACTTCTTTTAGCGCCCAAGGCCTAAAATTTATTTGTTGCAAAATATTTTACAAATTAATACTTTTGAAGCTGTTTGCTACCATTTATGTATGTATAGGAAAATATATTTCAACATGGTCATTTATTTCGATTATTTCCTTTGAGTAATTTGTCGGTAAATAGTAATGGAGCTGTGGCTACCGAAAAAAAATATGTCTTTCTTATGGATACAGATTTTAATAGTCACTTTGCGCTCCCGTAGCGTTTTTATATTGGATCCCACTCAATAAATTTTAATTTATGGAATAAACCAAAAAGGATAGAAAGTGGAAAAGAAGTCATACAATTTGTAAGTTCGACGTTGAAATAGAGATTTTTGAGAAAAAAATCCACAATATTTGATCCAATCAAATTTTCTTTTTTGCAAGTATCCAACAGCGCTATTGTAGTCCAGCGATGGGCAAAATTGGAAAAATGAATCAATTTTAGCTCTTTATAACAAACACGTTGTTTTTCTTACGAAAAATAACCAAAACAACAAACATATCCACTCACCACCACTGGTCACATTTTTATCGTAGTGTTGTTTTTTACACTGTATTTGTCTTATTGTTATGTTGCATCATTCAGAAAAAACAAAAAAACGGAAGTGCCCCAACAAGGAAACAACAATGCGCACATTGAGGACAACTTCTCTCGGTTGGTTTGATCAGTGTACTTTCATTTCTACAGTTATGCTGTTATTGCTTGATTCTTGGAATTGGTTTATTGCGGTTTTTTTTTTTGCTATCACGATCGAATTTATGGTGTGGTTTTCCTCTGTTGTTATTTTGTGTTTATTGCATTTGGTTCCAAAATTAAGCCCATGTTCATATGTGATGTCATATTTGCATATGGGCATAATATCGGAGGTATTACATTCTTTAAAAAGTTATAGGTTAAATATCTAAACTTTGCTTACTGTTATTGTAGGCCATTAAATTGTCTTTATTATGATAGCCATCACAATCAGGGGTTCCCAACTTATAATCAGTTTTACAAAAAGTCATATCCGCAACTTCTCCTGATGCGCACAGGTAAACGTAACCTCTCCTGCTAGCCAGACTGTCCCCATGCTTATCGAGATAATGAAATAAAAGGGATATCAAGAAGCTAGTTTTTCTGAAATCATCTGTCAAAAACGTTGCCAGATCTTATACTATAAGCTCTTCAACTATTTTCTGTGAAAGCTAAAAAGCTTTATAAAAATATAGTATGCTTTGAATTTTTATTTAAAAAAATTTCGAAAGAAAAATTTCGTGAAAGAAAAATTTTATGAAGGAAATAATATCATGAAAGGAAAAATTTCCAAAATAGCTATTTATTCGACTTTCCTTGTAATTTTAGTCTAATAATAGGTGGTACCATGCCTCTAAGAGAAAAATACATTTCCACTGCTAAAGTAATGAACTGATTTTGATGAAATTTGGATTGGAGATAGTTTAAACTTTAGAAGGTTATTAAAAACAATAAGGTTTTGAAAAGGGGGTTAAGTCCCCGTAATGGGAAAAGACCTTGCAACGACTGAGCCACTGTACCGATTTTGATTAAATTTGGTACTAAGCCAGATTCATTCCGGAGCAAATATATTTAATTAAATGGGTGGTGCCACGCCCCAAACAGAAAAAAAATATTTTTCACTTCTACGAAAACCTTAACATGATAAATTCAATGCGTCAAAAGCAATTAAGTTTTAGACGGTGGTTATTGCTGTGCCGCCCATTGTAGCAATAATTTCCACTCTATGTCAGAGCCACTTTCTGCGGTCCGCAAGCTTACTAATTCTGTCTCCATTTTATACAAAGGATGCCACTCCGGAAGCATGAACTACATTTTATGTACTTAAATTTCATCATTTTAGAGAACCTTTGTGATCGTCTTGAAAGAAAAAAATTAAGGTTTTTTAATTTTCCATACAAATTTTTTTTTTGACAATTACATTACTTTTGCCTACCACTATGTCAATCTGCTGTTTTACGCTAGTGTTGACAAATACAAAGTTATACATACATAAATTTAGTATGTATAAGTAATTTGTATATAACATTTTCCTATAAAAGCATATTTTTAGCAATTTCAATATTTGTTGTTGTTGTTATTTTTATCAATGATTGTGTTGTTGTTACTGTATTTGTTTCGTTTTTATTGTTTTATTATTGCGCAGCTCAATGGCGTAAATTCTATGATATTTTTATTTATTTTATTTATTTATTCATTTATTTATTGAATATTTAAGGACTTTTTACACTTGTTTTTATAAAATAAAAAAATGTTTACCAAAGCACTGCAGATATTTGGAACTTTTTTTTTATATAAAATTTAAATTTATTTCAATTGACATTTGGTGCTGTTTGGTGTTTGCACTGGTGTTAGCATTTTATATATATTTTTATTGTCAATGTTGTTTTTGTTGTTAAAACCGCTGTTGTTTTGTTAGCGTTTGCATAACAGGAAATGATTGTTTTACAAACCGGAAGTTAAGCTGTAAATATATACGCATATGTTTTTGTGATGTGTAAAAGTGTGAGTGTGAACGGGAGGTATAAATGTGAATATAGTTTGTATCAGTCGTTGTCACTGCAGTCTGTTTTTCCAATTTTTTTAAGTTCTATGTTTGTGTTTGTATTGCACTTTAAAGTGTGAATTTGAGTAATTTGCTTAATTTTTGAATTTTAAATTTTAATTTATTGATTTGTGCATTGAAGTAATGCAAAATTTGCAAAAAAAAAACTTATTATTTAATCATTGTTTTGCATTAGAGCACTTGCGCAGAAATGGTGGTTGATACCACAACGTGTAAAGATTTGCACGGTAGATCATTTTAATAAATGCAAAACTTATGCGGATTTGCTCTTTGAATTTCTTTTTCCGCCTGAAAATGTGACCATAAACATATTTGTACTTAGTGCGTTATCACCTCAAGAGATAATGAAACCATCTGCAAATAAACCGCAAAGAAAAAACTTCAAACTTTAAGACACAAAAAGTTAGAATTCTACAGTCAGATCATAATAACAACTTAAAAAACTGTACTCATTTGAAGTTTTATTTAACATTTCCAACCTGCTTCTTCCACATCTCTTATAATATTATATATTTGTTTATTTAAAAAAAAAACAAAGAAAACTTAAAATTTCTAACACTTAACCAAACAATAAATAAAGTAAAAATATTTGCATATTGAATAAAATTTAGAAAATTCAATTGTTTTCACAAAAACATAAATGAAATAAAGTTGATCAGTGGTAGCACAAGGAGTGAGGATGCCACAATGAAATAGAATAGAATTCAATAAAAACTTTTGCATTTGCAGCTGACACAAACACTTGCATCCCAAGACATGCAACGCAGACATATACATATACAATAATATTATAAAAAATAGTAATTGTTAAGATGAAACAGATTAGGGTGTATCTTTGAAATGCCAGACTATTTTTACATTCAAATATCTAAACTCTACGAGATTTCTTTCCTATAAATAACATGCAATTCAGTGATCCACAAACTTTCACTTATTTCCACTGTAGCTGACACTTATGTCAAATTTTAACTATTTAGTGTGATCAGTTTGTTAGGAATATCTGTTTTTGTAAGTCAAAATTTGCGTCTGTTACGATATTAACCAGGAAAAAATCAAATAGTGCTTGTCATTTTAACTTAAAATGTAATATTTAGATGCCTTTAAAAGGATATAGTAAGCCATAGTGAATCCTGCCATATCTAAAATTTTGAACATCCATCTTCATCCTCACCATTTTTGATGGTCTTTAGAATCATTGTGACGCCTAATAAACTGGTAAGTTCTCGGGTCTGCTTATCACCTGAAACGCTGAAACTACCCCGAGTTTTGAATTAAACCAGCAAGCCTCTTTAGCATGCTAAGCTTATCAGTTCAGGGGTTCGCCGAAAAGACCCGAGCCTGCAGTGGCAGATAAAGGGACAGAAATTATTGGATAGCATAGGCATCGGTGCACAGTTCTATAATAAACTAAGTTATTTTTCAGCATTTAATGACCTACATCAAATACATACTTTCATCAAGAGTGGTAATTATGAATTCATGCCAGACAGTAAAAAATATCAATGTGAAGAAATGACCTGCTATTAAAGTTAACTGGGGAACACCGCGATGTATTCGAAATACTTTAGCTCTGTAGCGGTATGAAATTTGATGTACTCAGTTTAGTGCATGTTTTTTTTTTTGTAAAAAATGTAGCTATTTCACTGACTGTACTTCTGTGGGCTTAGAATGTTTTGTTTGCTTGACTTTGTCAGCGAAAAAGCTATATGTGCTTACAATGTTTTTATATATTTCCTATGACAAAATGTTATTACGAAAACAAGGGTGAAAAAAGTATGCAGAATGCAAGCAGGACTTACAGAAAGTAATTTGGAATGTTGTTGTTGTTATTTGCTTTGAAAATAGTAGCGTAGAGTGGCTTGGCAATGATGAAAAAAAATTGACATTTTCATTTTGGGGGGAAAAAATCTCCTCACCTCAAATGTGGGTTAACAGGCATTAAACTCATGTCATTTCTTTATAATATTAATACAAATCCACAGTAAAATTTTAAGCGAAAAAAAATTGGGGTTTTTGAGCAAATCAGCCTTGTTTTTTTTTTTCATAAAAAGCGCTATAACTCCGCCAATTTTGAACAATTTTCATAATTTTTTAAAGATTCTGACAGAGAATCAGAAGTTCTATTAGAACCGAAAGACAAAAGTTAATTATTTTGATTTGGATGAAAATGTGACTATTTTGAAACAATTTTCAACGATTTTTCAAGCACTGACACTAAAACTTTAAATTGGCATAACTTCGTAAAAACTAATTTTCAATCATATAGGGAACGGTATATTTCCTTAATTACTTTGAAAAACAACATATTTAATCGGCAACCAATTCCGCAATTTGAAGTCACTCCGACTGCTGGATTTGGTCTGTAGATAATTATATTCTAACACAGTCATGAATCTAGGAAACAGTCATTGAGGGATGAAGTTTAATAATGTAAAAATGTGCCCTACATCTGCGGCTGCACCTACAAGCAGTAACTTCGCTTTAATCCTTACTCAGAGTTGTGAAAAATATATTCGATAAAGAATAGTTGGTGTTAAGTTATATCTAGAAAATATTGTATTGCCATGTGAATGTTTGATTTAACTAACAAAGTCTAAACAAAATTTTATCCCTAAATGTTTATAGTTTTTTAACAATAAAAAAGAATTTTCAATTTATTGCCTAGGTTTCAATATTTTTGTTAATCCGCTGCAATATGTTAATTTAACTTGAGACACTCCATAGTTCCCTTCAATAAGCTAAAGCTTTGACAGCTGCAAAGTGATAAATCAGGATTATAATATAATTCAAATGATATGCAACTCATTTTCTTCAATGTTTTGCGCGGCTATCACACTAAGTTGGATGGAGTGCTTGATAGCAAATTCATTTACTAATAACTTTTTTAAAAAACTTTAAAATAGAATCTACCTTAAAATGAAATGGCTCATACGTATAAGCATATACACCAACTGTTACTCGTATTGCAAGTGTAAAAACTTTATTGGAAAATATTGTTTTAAGATAGAGCAAAACATAATGAAATTTATCTGCAAGAAAACCACAAATATTCCTGCTTACAGAGTTGGCAACATTAGAGACAGCCAGCATTTCATTTCTTTCAAGTTTTTGAAAGTAACAGCAAAAAGCAACAATATAAAAGCCACAAGCCAAAAAGAAAATGTTATTGGTTACTTTACCAAGATTCTGATGTTATTGGCAATGGTAAGAATTTAAGTGTAAAATATCCCACAAGTTTTGTATGTAGATTATCTCAACATGATCAAAAAAGTTTGCATAGGTATATCTATGCCATTCTACAGAGAACTATACTGCCTTCAGAAGCGAAATGGGCGTATCTCAAAAAAATTCATATTCGTGATTCTTATGGCATCGGATAGTTTAAGTCATTACGCTTCTAATGAACTACGCCAAATGCCAGTATCTTAGTTTAAACCTATAAAAAAGTTCCGACGAAAATTTCATTCATCACAATTTTACATGTATTCCAACAAATTGACATAAACAAAACATCAATTATCTCGAAACGCGTTTTTTTTAGATACGCCCATTTCGCTTCTGAGTGCAGTTTTGTTCTCTTAAGTTCTCTGTCGAATGGCTTAGGTATGCCTATGTAAACTTTTTTGATCATGATGATATAATGTACATACAAAACTTGTGGGATATTTTACACATAAATTCTTACCATTGAGCATTAAAATTTTCAAATAGTCTATAGCCATAATACTACTGAATCTTCGTATACGAACAGTTTTTTATGCTAAGCCAACAGTGCATACTCACATATTTTTTTCTCAGATAAGGCCTAGAAACAGACAGCTACAGAATACTTAGAGAACTAAATTGATAAAATTTTGAGCATTGGTTACTCTCTTATGGAATTAGACACTAGAGAAATCGGTTGACGAATACGCCAATCTCCGCACAAATTTAACCTATCGGGAAATTTTTTTGGGTAATCAAAAGTGGTTTTTCGGAAAAATTGTTTACGTCTTACGTAAAAACTTTTAAACTATGTATTCCGATCAAGTAAGGTTGGAGTTATTCTAAAATAGTCCAAGTAAATGACTCAAAATCTAAATTCACTGCAGCTCTGTAAGGAGTTCTATCGGTTGTGCGATGCTCATGCTTAAATGCAGCAGTTTTCTTATGGTATTTTGTTTGCTGACTTTTAATCTGGTGGCGCAGACTTATAGTTTTGCCATTTTGAATCCATTTATGCGGAAACTAAATTTCTTTCCTATGATAAAATTCTTAATTTTTAACTGTACAGTTTTTATATATTCAGTTATTTACAAAAAAAAATATTTTTGGACACTTTTCAGGACGTTTGGAATCATAGACGCCTAGACAATAAAACTTGCCTTTTTTTTCGTTTTGAAACTTTTTACTTACCTAGCTCATAACCAGAGTTTTGCGGGCCATTTTAAGCAGTCAGCTTCCTCATTTTTCCATATTAAGCTCTGATGCAAAACTATTGTCTGTCTGTGCTAAAATTTTTAATCACCATTATGCACGCACACATAAGCATTGACACATATGTATGTACACATTTGCAATTTAATTTTTATATATGTACTATGTATATTTATTATTTTTATTTTTCAATATGGAATTTTATGTTGCCATCATTAAATGTCAGTAAAAATAATTTATGACTTTGGTGACATGACATCCACAGGTGTCAATAAATGTGGCTTCTTGAAAAAGTGCGGTAAAATTGATGCGTAATATTTATATGGAATTGTGTGAACAATAGGTACACGTGACTTTATGTGTCTGCTTGCGTGTGAGTACAATGTGTCAATATGAATTTATTGCGGTAGCAATAATTTTAACGATATTTTTAACAGCTTCCGCTTGATTATAAGCAAAAAAAAAACAAAAAAAATTCGAGTATTTAAAAAAAAGGGACTTAAATCACGTATTGAAAATTTTTAAGTTTTTCGAAAGAAAGTAAACAGCAACATCATTATCATTTCATAAATGAAATTCAGAAATTAAAGAATCGACTTGCTTTTTTCTTATTTAATTTCTCAAAGTATAAAACAACGAAGGTGATTCGAAAATATTGAAAAATGACACAAAGTTTTTAGAGAGAGAACTGTTCATGTCTGTGAAGTTAGCTCAACATTTTTCTATTTTTCAAACAATTGATGTTAAGCTGTAATTTGCTCGACTTATGCTCTGATGTGCCGTATTCAAATACTTAATGAAAAAAATCATTAAAAAAAATGTTTGAATGTGCCCAGCAATACTCCTAAAACAAAGTATTGCGCTATATTTTGCTCGACTTGTGCTATAATATGCTGTATTGCCAAAAAAAAAAATATTTCAAAGATAAGGTATACATTGTAAATTTTTATTCTTGAACTAATTGAAGACATAAGTGGATGTAAAAACTTACTTAAATTGCGTTTTATGCCATGAATGTCGACATTATATCTATGAATATTAATTTTATCATAAAAATTAAAGATAGCATATGTGTTCAATTTTCATTTCTGTAAAATTTCAATTTTGTATCATATCACCTTCAAGAAGTCAAGTGAAAACTTTGCATTATTATTTGCTTATATTGATCATTTTTCACCACTTCATTCAATTGCTTTTAATGTTTGATTCGTACTAAACAATAAAAAACGTTTGGCAAATAGTATTAGCATTTATCAGCTTAAAAGTAGCATAATTATTTATAATCCTCATTTCAATATCTAAAGTGAACTAAACCAATACTGAACATGGAAAATTCCTATTACAAAAATGTTGTTTCTATGAAAATTTATTACGATAATCTACAAAATCTATTGGTAATTGCATTATTTATTATCTGATTTATTATCTGCACATAAAATGTTTTTTTTTTGTGTTTTAATAAATATGCCACGGAACATTTAAATGTAATTCTACGAAATATTTTTTTCAAACTGCGTACTGCGTACTCACTCTATAGTTTATTTAGATTTATATAACAACTAGCGAGAGTTTTATCTTTGTCCTTGACATAAATAAAATACTCTACATTTCATATACTGTAGGTCTGCAAGTAAAGGTCCGAAATTTTTATTCAAGATTTTTAAAAATTTTATATTTTGTAAAATTTCGTTGTATAAACTGAACCACGCCCATAATTTTGAACACACATATTTTTATATAGTGTTAATTTCCATCACCAAATACTGTCGAACATTGTTTTGTAACTTCTACTTACGAACATAGCTAGTGTATTATTTAAGGTTTTGTGTTTGTATGGGAGGTTCCCAGCCCATTTTCTTAATCTCGCGAAGTTTTTGTACAGTATATTAGTCACGAAATGTCCCAATGCCAAGTTTGGCACAATTTTGTAAAAAATATTTCTGAACGCAGATGGCAGGTGTCACGCCTACTTAATTTATACCATTCACTGCATATTTAATTTGCTTAAATTGTTTCTACAGGATGTTCCATTTTAGCTTACACAGCTGAGTAAGTCAGGGGTCACTTTGACCTCTAACATGAATTTTGAACGTAGAATTTTGTGCTCTTCTGGAATCCGAAGTCAAAAGTAGGGGTTTCCATTTGAAAAACTAAAGTTGACTATCAAATAACCTTGAAAATGTAGGTCAAGGTCATGGTTAAGGTCATGGCTGGATCAGCCCTTTGATACCCTCCAACTTTTATTTGAAAAATTTTTTGAATGACTTGCAATTTTTTGACTTATTCAGCTGTGTAATTTAAAATGGGACACCCGGTATAGCTTCGTTGCACAGTATTTTTTCAATTGACGTTGTCACACTCGCTTATCCAACCTCCAATCATTTTTGGTCTGTTTTAATCCAATTAATTTGTGGGTATTGACTTAAATATCTATCTCAATATAGCGTTTTAAAGTTTCTATGTGTAAGGGAAAGGCCGTCCGCCAACATTTTTTCGGTGTGTGTCTAAATTGGTCTTTTAAATTATTATATCCAAATCACACCTTATGATAATATTGTTAAGTTTTTGAAATTTGCTTAGAAATTGCTGATATTGCCTATTATACTCGTATATTGAAAAAAATCTCGAGGAAAATTTAAAATTATGGGAGCGGATGTAGTGTCACTTAATCGATTTTTCACATTTGGAATCCCGTGAGACGTAACTAGTGTCACACTGTATATTGGGTATAATCGAATAAGCTCATAGAGAAAATCAAATAAATTATTGCTAACTAATTTAACTAAAATGCTTAATTTGGTAATTTTCATAGTTTGTAATGCAAAGTATGTATACATTAGGGTTGTTCAGAAAAAAATTTATTTTCGAATTTCATGCTGATACACGTTCTACATCATGAAACAACATCACATGAATTTTTTCAGATTTTTAAATGCATTCATCTCATTCGCAAGATCTCATTCGCAAGAGCTCTCAAAAACTTTTAAAACAAGACATGGTAAGACTTTTTTGGTCCAGCAGGCTCGATGATATAACGTTTGAAACATAGTGATGAAGCTTTTTTTTTCAAAACGAGCGGGTCGGTCATAGATTTAATCGACCCCTGTGTGTTGTGTTTCATATTCATCTTTTATTGAATACTTATAGCTGATATTAAAATCTACAATCAAATCTACGCAACAAATTTACAGTAGTTTTAAGTTTGAGAAAAATATCATTTATGAAAATTAGACTAGGGTTATTAAAAAAAAAAACTATTCGAATTTCTTGCTGATACTTTGGCATCACGTTCTACATCATGAAAGCACATCACATGACTTTTTTCAGATATTTAAATGCATTTTTAAAGGTGGCTCAAAGCCACCGAATTGCTACTTATTATGTTTTTTATTTCATTTTGCTCTTTTATATTTCTTCTTTCATTATATGCAAAATTTTAAAAAACCGTCTTCAATATTGAGCAGACTATAAATATTTGAATCTCGAAGTTATCTCAAAAATGAAGTCCCATCTATATATGCACAAAAAAATATCACGTAAATTTGAGAAATAAAGACAACCACCCTAGTGTACACAAATATGTTTTCTAACACTCATTGTTATCATTTTCGCAAATTTTCACACTCAATAAATTTTCATGAAAAATTTAATTGAATTTATGAAAATGTGCTGAGTGTTGAGTTTGAACAAAAATTTCTCCCCTTTTTAGTCAATGAAATTTTGGTAAACTGTGCTTCAGCTTGTAATTATGAAAATTCCATGAGGCTAAATGGATTCATTCCATTCATTTTTCTTTTTTGGCATTAAATTAATTTATATTTTATTTATGCAGGATTAGCACGGTTAAACGATTATCTTAATTTATGCGTAACGACAAAAATTATTGCGATAATATGTGTGAATTACTTTAATGGAAAACCTGCGTTAATTTCGCAAATAATACATAATTTATGGTATTTGAAATTGGTTACACAATCAAGCAAACGTTTCTTAAGCATAAAGCTTTACTGAACTCAACTTATATTTTTTAATAAAAAAGAGTTTCATGGTTAACCTATTGGTTGGGTTAATACATTATCCTATCAATTTGAACAGACAAATGCTTGCTTGTTGATTCAAAAAGTTCCCGTAAGAACAAGAGAAGCACAATCTACAATTATAAGTGTCAATTTTTTTTTTTTTTTTAATATTCCATTTATTTGCAATCTATCTAAATTATAAAAGATATTCAGCAAATGTGTTCTTATAAACTAATGACAGTAGTAGATAAACATTATGCTTGCCTACATTATGAAGCTAAAAACATATTTCTAATTATTACTAAATTTATTCAATAAGTTTTAGTATTACTGAAATTCGTAAATATGTCTAAATGGATAATTTATTAATCTTAATTTTATTATTTTTTTTTTCACTTACAAGCTAATTATTTCAATATATATATATTTTATTAGAGGTAGGGCAAATCTAAAACACATATTTATCACTGACCACTGATATTTCGTTTTTAACAAATGGTATGCCTAAATCATTATGTATAGCATCATTGTGCGTCAACAATATTCCGGAGTGTTTTTGACTGCCAACGCTGAAGTATTTCTATATTTGAGTCACTAGCAGTACCCCAAAGTTGGATACCATATGTTCAGAAGGGATTAAATATGGACTTGTAAAGTCTAATTTTATTTTCTAGACACAGCTGCGACTTGTGTCCAAGAAGCCAATACATACGCTTAGTTTTGATATTTAGTTGCTGTTGTTTTGCTTTTATGTGGTTTTTCCATGTTAGACGTCGGTCAATATGCATACCTAGGTATTTAGCACTGTCACTTTGAGGTATTTGTGTATTATTTAAGAACACCACAGGGCAGTGTCCTTCCCTCAATGTAAAAGTTACATGAGCCGACTTATCAGGATTTACCTTTATTTTCCATTTTTTTTTTAACCATAAACCAAGCATATTAAGCTGAAGAAGAGATGAAGCTTCTATAGAGCATTCGATTGAGGCAATAAATGCTATGTATATCTTCAGCAAAAGTAGCGACTTCAACTACCTCTGAAGTTGGCATTTCGGATGTGAATATACAATAAAAGACTGGCCCGTGCACACTGCCCTGAAGTACACTAACTTTAATGCTATAAATGCCGGGAGTAGCATCTTGATATCTAACAAAAAAATGTCTGATGCTTAAGTTAGATTTAAGGACTAGGTAAAAATGTGCTGGCAGAAGTTTCTTTAATCTTAAAAAGTAATCCTGGGTGCCAAACCCGACCAAAACGCCTGCTGAACATCTATTCATCCTTATAAAAATCTATTCATCCCTTCATCTAACTCATAAAAACATTGAGAAATGCAATTTCAATTAAAAATTTTTTTAATTAAAATGGGAATTGAAATCAGAACATTCAAATTTCAGAAAATTGAAGTTTATCTATATCAAAATGCTCGCGTTTCTGATTTTTTTTTTCCTAGTTACATCCCCAGTTATGCTTAGAGAAGAAATGGTAAAAATGCTAACAAAAGGTGGAATCAAGGGTCAACTTGCAATATAACTAGGCAGATCTGGCCGAAATGAGATGCAAAGCGTTCGTCAGAGCTGAGTTCCTGCACAAGACATAGTGTCTCGTTAGTTGCTTCAGTCATAACTGGCCACTGCCTCATCAGCAGACATGCGGAGAGATTAAATTTTAGATCGTTTGACTTCCGTAGAAGTTGTGGAGATGTGGAAGAAGAGAAAAACATTAAGCATTTTCTCTGCTCTTGCCCTGCACTTGCTAGAAAACGCCACAAATAACTTGATTCATTTTTATTTGATGACCTGGATGACCTTAGACATGTTAGTATAGGTCAGCTATTTAGTTTTATTGTGAAATCTGGTTGGATCAACGAGAGGGTACAGTCAAACATCCTGTGGTATCAAAATGGATCACATTTGGTCTAAGTGAGTCGGTTTCGTAACTGACTACCACTCCTACCTAACCTATCTCCAGTAAATCCAATATTTTGCCTTTTGATTTTGCAACCGTCAGTTTTTAAATTTTTGCTTAAAAAATGTCAGCAAAACACTTTTTAGCCAAACGTTTGGTTAAAAAAATTGTTTCTCTTTTTTCCCAATGTGCTTATTATATAATCGGTATTTTCTTCGAAGCATTTGGTAATTTTTTTTGCAACAAATAAAACGCAATCACTACAAGAGTATGCATTACTTTGTCTTTCTGATTCCTTTTTATAAAAATATTGAATTCCAAAAATAATTTTAAATTTTTAAAACAATTAAGGCCATCAGCCCCACGTTATACAAATCATGTCTTACTTATTCCCTTAAATAAGGAGAGAAATAAAAATAGTTTCTTTTATTAAAAATAATAAAACTTTTGTGTGACATTAAAAAAGAAACTAAAAATATGAAAAAAAAAAACATAAAAACCACATCGTAGAATTTGCATTTGAAAATAACGCCTTCCGGAATTTACTGCAAGTCCAGTCAAACGGAAACACAATCACAATTCGTAGTCGCTTTTTAGGCGCGTTGAATGTAATTTTTTTTATTTGGTATTCAATTTTTTAGAAGCCACTAGCTTATATGCTTGGCTGCGAATATTTCAGTCGTGGGAGTGGAAGTTCTCGCTTCGGGTTGTAGCTGGCAAAGTAAATTTTTATGTATAAATTCACATTTTGACGTTTTTTTATTATTGTTGTGGTTATAGTTAGATATTCCCATATATATATACACAAAAATATCATTTATGAATTTATGTATATGTATGCAGTGCATGTTTTCCGCTTTGTTAGCCATATTTTCTGTTCTTTCATTTTTTGCTACTGCTGCTGCTTCGCCAAATCCAAACTCATAATTCAAAGCATAAAACTAACTTTTATCCGGCAAATCTTCTGTCATACTTTTTGAAAAGCGTTTAATAGTGAAATTTCCCTAAGATTTCGCATTTGTGAGGAAGTTTGCTAGCTGTCCTGACTTTTTTTCGACAACAACTTTCAAGTTTTTCATATCCGCCACCATGAGTAGCATTTCATCAAGATATCGTTTTGCTTTTCGGCCAAAGTCATTTTTGCTGGTACTGCTGTGCTGCATTTTATGCTAAACTGTTTCCTTAGTTTCTCTGTGATTTTTTTCTTCTCATTTTCTCGTTGCTGTTCCTTTTATTTCTTATGTGGAATTTTAAGGAGTAACTTTTCTTGCTTTGGCACAATTTACATAACGTATGTAGATAACTCTGCTGGTTTTCAAGTAATGTGGTCAACCATATGAATATCCTGATTGTGGTGACTGGACTTTTCGTATCTTAAAATGGCATTGAAAATTATTTCAGTTGAACGTTGCTCTTCGTGCATGTGGGTAAAAACTTTCAAGTTATTGCTTTAGATTAGGGTTTTAATTTAAAACACTTCACTATGTTATTTTTTCTTTTACAATGAATTGAACAGTATTGACTTTCTTTATTCCCTTTAAAGCTTAAATTCTTTAAATCAGAGATAATGGATAGTGGGAATAATTCAATCAAAACAAAATCAATTAAAAATATATGGATCGTACTTATTGCTACCAACGTAATTTCGAAACTTGTACAAACATTTGAGATACTCCTGAAGAATAACAAATGAGACGAGTTTTTTTGTTTTTATCATGCTAATTTTATCGTGTATTTGATAGACCAGTTCATATGTTTATTTTCAGAGAAAAATATAAGAAAAACAGCCACTTAGAACAGCAAATCTATCACGCATCGCCAGTTCTTATTAGGTAACAGTTTTTCTTTTAATCCTGATATATTTTTTTTTGTAATATATATAAATTGATCAAAAAAAATATTTGTCATTTGATGCTTACAAAATTTTGGCAACTCTTCAAACATAGTGAAAAATATCGTCAGTCTTCATTTCCTAAAAAATATTCTATGGAAAAATTAGTTACAGATTCGAAAAGGGATGTTAGTGCCTGATGGATATAAGAATCTAACCATCTTCTAATATTCCTGAATTTTTGAAGAATTTCCTACAGAAATAAAATTTTTCGAAAATTCAGCAAAAGTTGAAAGTACCATTTCAATTTTAATTCATTTTTTATGTTTCTTGTGTTCTAAAATTTACCTAATCTGGGTGCCAGGCCATAGGAACATTGACAGCAATTGCAAAGCAGATGAACTTGCTAGGCAAGAGATTACTGCACAAATTCCTCAGGACAAGGAAGGTTTTGGCATGCCACTTGCTAACTGCAAGTTACTGCTTAAAGAAGAAATTTTAAAAAACGCTAACAAAGGATGGACTCAAGGGTCAACTTGCAATATAACTAGGCAGATCTGGGCGAAATGGGACGCTAAGCGTTCGTCAGAGCTGATTTCCCGCACTAGACATAGCGTCTCGTCAGTTGTTGCAGTCATAACTGGCCACTGCCTCATAGGCAGACATGCGGAGAGATTAGGTGTTAGGTCCTTTGACTTTTGTAGAAGTTATGAAGATGTGGAAGAAGAGGGAAACATTAAAAGTTTTCTCTGTTCCTGCTCCGCACTTGCTAGAAAATGCCAAAGAACACTAGGTTAATTTTTATTTGATGACCTGGATGACCTTAGACATGTTAGTATAGGTCAGCTATTTAGTTTTATTGTGAAATCTGGTTGGATCAACGAGAGGGTATAGTCAGACACCTTGTGGTATCACAATGAATCACATTTGGTCTAAGTGAGTCCGTTTCGTAACTGACTGCCACTTCTACCTAACCTTACCTATATTTCTTGTGCAGATCTTAAAAGGATAATAGAAACTTAGAATCAGTGCTTTGGTCAATTTTCATTAATCTGCATATAACAAAATGTGACTCAAAATGTAATTTACTATGTAGGGCGTATCTTTCAGTTTTTGATTTAAAGCCAATTTCTTTTCGATTGTATTTCTATTATTTTTTTTTGCAAACTTAGAAAGCCTTATCCATGTTAGCCTATTAGGAGTAACTTTAAGAGTTTTGTGAAAATTTCTTGTGAGTTTTCTAATTTAATGTAGTTTTTAAAAGATTCGACAGCAAGCTCCAACTCTGTAAGTCGTAGCTATCGCCCACAACATATGTATGCAAAACGGCATTGTATCATAACGCCCAAAACCATAACAACCAAATTTGATTAAGAAATAACGCCCAAAAACTTTCAATATAAATTGTTGTTGTGGAATTATTTGTGCATTGTAACCTTTCCGAATTAAATTTTGGTGTTATGACATTTTTGGGTGTTATACCACCATGACTTTGTCACAATGCCCAAATGAAACAATGTTATTGCGTCCAACTATAGTCATATTGCTGGAGGATATAAATCCTGGGCTTCGGCCAAAGGCCTCCTACTTTTCCAGAACTGAATTCCTACTATCATTATCCCGGGTAATTTGCCGCCTCTTGACAGGGGTACTAATTGGACATTGCCTCATAGGTCATCATGCAACTAAACTGAGAATGCTTGAAACTGATATATCAGTAACAGCATGGAACCAAATAAGGAAAAAACACTGTGAATGCTCTGCACTTACTCGGCCAAGGCTCAGAGCACTTGGACATGTGCTCCTCTACTCATTACACGACGTTGCAAAATTAAAACTTTACGGAATCTACGAGTTCGCCAGACAAACGAACCATTTTTACCATAAATCAAACAACTAATGTTAGCTAAATAAATTTTGAGAGTTGTGGTATCACTATGGACTAAAGTGCCTATTAGGCGCTTTTAATTCACAACTACAACCTACCTACCTACCTTTCCTGAGTTATTTCTCAGAAAATTTATTGAGTCGCCGACGTCAGAACGCCCAATTTGGAAGTTATAAGACTCAAATCGAAAGTCGTATTGCTCAGGTTTGCCAACAACAAATTTCTTCACAAGAAATTTTTGCGTTATATCAATTTTCGATTATTTTTTTTTGTGTTCATTTGGGGTTTGTGTCATAAATTTGCTAAGGTTTGGGCTTTGTGCAATACTTTGGGCGTTATGACTTAACCCAATTTTTGCGATATGGTTTTGGGCATTATGATACACCGCCATGCAAAACTACTGGTTAGTATATCTTTTTTCATATTTGTGTATCAATTTACTCGCGAGAGTGTTCACTATTGCGGTAAATAGTTTTCGGTTTTACCCATAAAATTAGAATAAACATTAAAATTCAATAATTTACACTATACTTCTGTTTTAACATATAAATGTAACTAAAGTTTTATAAAACTGAAATCAATAATTCCACATTGTTGAAAATATCAAGAGATTTTATGTAAGAAAAAAATTAAAAATGTTTAAAAAATTAAGTGCAAAAGACTTTGCTTTTTCATATTTTGGATCATTTTCAATATCAATATTTCATTTGATTCATTTGAAGCGTCAATTTTAATAGCTAAGGAGGCTTATTTATGTAGCAGCTAAACTCTATCAGTGAAAT
This sequence comes from Meiosimyza platycephala, assembly GCA_963662105.1. Taxonomy (NCBI): domain Eukaryota; kingdom Metazoa; phylum Arthropoda; class Insecta; order Diptera; family Lauxaniidae; genus Meiosimyza; species Meiosimyza platycephala. The sequence continues at coordinate 97,878,024 of OY759208.1, read as the reverse complement.
TGCCACTTGTATTAAATTGTGAAGATTCAGGAGTAAAATACAATTTAACCTTTATGTGCTCGGGATTGTAAACTTACGTAGTCGGTCGGATGTCTACATTTGTAGCTTTTATGAAAAACAATATCAAACTATCAGAGAAAAATCATTGTTCACAGACGGTTATACTTGAATGCAGCCTAGTGTTTTTATTTGATAAAGTATTTTATGAAATACATACTAAATTGAGATAAACAACAGGTCTATTTTTTTTAAAAAAAATCAGCATTTACCGCAAGTATTAATATCAAGCAAGCCGTGCAAAGAAGTGATGGCATTTTCGGTACATTTGTACTTTTTTCGGTACATTTGCGTCCTGAAAATTCATTGTCAGTACATTCGACAAGTTTTCAGTACATTTGGTACATTTGGGATATTTTCAGTACATTCGCCAAATTTTTAACACATATTCAGTACATTTTCGGTACATTTGGACAATTTATAATATTTACGTTTTTTTTTTGTCTTTTAGTAAATGAAAATAACCGCAATGAGTAGATTTATAGTAATTACCTGTATATAATATTATATTAATTACGTTTTTTTTTTGTTTTTTTTTTAGTAAATGAAAATAGTCGCGCAATGTGTAGATTTTATAATTAATTTAATGTGAAATATATCTCATTTTGCTAGGGTTTTTGAGATGGGAAAAGTGAGAACCTTTTTTTTTTTTTTTTGATAATAAATTTTAGAACAATTTGGTGCATAGTAGGAAAATTGGGTGTTCAAGACAAAGAAGTACATTCGGGCTCTAAAAAGTACATTTGAAGTCTCGATTCAGTACATTTTCACAAAACCCAAATGCCATCACTGGCTCGAAGACGTAAAAGGAAAGTGACTAAGTACCATTTCTATAGCCAGATGTGCTTGTGCACAGCCTTCCACCCAAGCATTTCAGAGCGCTATTCGATTGCCGACATGAATAGCTGTTTTGCTAGGCTTCGCAGAAAGTGTCTTCACTTGTCGGTCAAAAAAAATTGAGAGCTGCAGTATGAAAAAATACATAGCTTAGTGCCTATTATCCTGAAATATTCTGTTACGCAACATGCGCAAACGTTTGCGAGTACCCACAAATATCCGTCAGAAAGCAAAAAATAATATTAGTGAGAAAAAATTGTGTTTAGACTGATTGAAATCAAAATATTCTGCGAAGCGTAAAAAAGTGAGCGGAGTTTCCATACAAATTGTATGGTGTCTACATTAGTAGACTACCGGCCAGGAGATGGTAGTTTTCAAAAGTCAGGTGTGGGGGTCTTGTAAGCTATTTTTTTAATGTCTTTAGTGGCCAAAACTGCTTGGAATTGTTTTTTAGGAAGCTACTGGTAACCCCGGACCCTCATGTAGTGATCAGTTATTTTTATTGAACTTTTTCTGCAAAAATGCTACAAATGTAGACAGCCGAGCGCATAAAGGTTAATATTTTCTATAATTGTATATTTGATTTACAAAAGCCAGATATATTTTTAGAATAAAAAAATAAGTGATTGGATACAGCCGGTGGACTTAAGAACGTTTGAGACTTGTTAAAAAATATGTAATGATTTGATCTTTAGAATAAAGAATGTTGAAATGCTATATAAGCATCCTATTTCCATGCCCAATTAGAATTTATCACGCAGAACACTTTATAGTAGCGAGTACAAACTTTTAGTTTTTTTTTTAAGTTTTCTATAAAATCCCAACAGTTTGTGTAACTAATCAACTGATTTTTCACAAATCTATTTGCATGTAAGTTTTACGTATGTGTACCATATAAATTTTTTTTCTTTATTATTTATTTTTTATTATCTGCACCTTAAACTTCGTTATACATCAAACGCATGATATATTGTTAGTATCATATTTAATTTCTCAATATTAACATAAAGAATTTTTATAAGTTTAATTGTTTACAAATTATCGATTTCTAAGTACAACGTAAGTACCCCTTCTGCTAGCTGTGATATCTTTTTTTTTTTTAACAAATATAGATTTCTATTAAGCTAAACAATATTTCTGAAAGCAAAGATATATTAACAAATTTAAAGCAGGTTGTCCTTAGCAACATATGAAATGGAAAAAAAGAAGAAAATTGTGTTTTTGTGTTTCTTAAATTTACAAAAAAAAAAAACAAAAAACAAAAAACTCTAAGTGTTGTACTCTTGATGTTTATATGTATGTATGTATGTTTCTATATGTATTTATGTTAACCAAGTTAAGTCATGTAATCAATGTACATATTTTAAGTATTTTCATATGGCTAAAGAATTTTTTGTATAAAAAATGCTCAAAAATATTAATTTTTGACAGAATTGATAGTAAATTTGAAAATGATTTAGTCACACGAATATATTCTGGCAAAATATGTAAATGCCTTAGAGGTAATATACGATTGAAAATGTGTAATACTAACAAAAAAGGTTTAGAGCTTCGTAGTTCAGCTTAAAAAATTATGTTCTTAAAAATATTTGTTTAAAAATATGCTGCTGATTAAAATGAATAAGAGTTTTATTGCATATTTTTGAGCACTTATATTAATATGAGATATATAGCATATTAATAACTTGTGATGCCAGACAGAAGTAGTAGAGTTTCACTGAAATTTTACATACTTTTCTTAAAGATTTTCTAGATTTTTTGAATATTTTTTGTTATTGATGTTGCATATCTTCAGGCTTAAAATTAATTTATGCTCATTCGTTTTTGTCAGTTTTGCCAGAATAAAAGAAAAAACAATAATTTCTCTACATGAATTATTTAAGATATTTAAATGTTTTTAATTAAAAAATAAAAAAATATAACGCAAAAACTTCGATTTCAAAATAAATTTTATCACTGCAAAAGAACTTGATGTAATTTTTATTGATGTTGTTGACATAATTGTCGTTGTTGTTGTTGCTGATTGATGAACAAAATTTCTATAAATGTTCCTATATACACATATATGTACTTTTCATAAAAAACAAACTAAAATTTTGTAAATGTATTTATATTTTAAAATTTATAAATAAATAAATGTTTTGATGTTGTTCTCATTGATGTTGTCATTGTTGATGTTATAATTGTTGTTGTATTTTCTGCAAGCTTTTTTGATGTTTTTCTTCATTTTTTCTCAAATAAAAGAAACAGAGATAAATCTTTTTCAAAAACTGTTACCTTCAGCTCCTTATTCTAAATGTTATTTCATTGAAATCTAAGATTACAAAAAAAAAAAAAAAAAAAATGAAAGAAAAACTCAAAATAAGAGAAACTTCAACCATCAATTATCCAAAGCAAATTTTTATTTTGTTTTTTATTTTCTTTTTTCTTCCATTTTTCTTTTGTGATTTTCATTGCAGATAACATGTCCTTGTAGTCATGTCAATAGTAGACGTCATCAACCATATCTTCATCATCAGCATCACAATCAAAATTCAAATCAGCATCAGCTTCCAAATTTGTATTCTTCCTCGAGTGTATGCTTTTGTCTACGCAGCGATATGCGGAATTGTTACCAGCAACAACAACAAAAATCTCAAGTTCATCAGCAACGAGCACAAAAACAAATTAAAGAGACTAAAGAACAACAACAAAACAGCCAATTGTTGCAATTGCTAACGTTGCCGTTGCAGCAGTTGGATTTAATTTTAAAATAACAACAACAGCAACAGCAACAACAACAAAAACAAACAAATAATCCTCAACAACAACAACAAAAACTCCATTATCCGTTTTTTCCATCAAATTGCAGTTTAGGTAAAATTTTTAATGAAAATTGCTAACAGCGAATTAAAAATGGCGCTGGCAGCATTTCAAGGAAAATCATCAAAAAATCAATGGTAGGTAGACTTTAAGTTAATTAAAAATATCTTTTTTATTTAATTCTGTAAATGTTTTTTGTGTGAAAAGGAATGCAGTCATTATATTGAGAGTTTCTCTAAATCAACCCATTTCTGGCTAATGCCATTTTTTTGTGAGATAAATTTATATCCTTCAATAAACATATTATTAGGATCCTGAAAATGATTTTCCACTTAAAAAAAATTTTTCCGCTTTGAATTACTACAATTACTTAAATAGGCTGTATTATACGAATCATCTGGAAGGCAAGTTATCGTCGCAGTGTTGGCAAATGTTGATGGTGTGCTCACGGCATTGTTTTTAGTGACGATATTTCTTACCAGGTTAACCTATGACCAAATATTTGCGAAACGTAATTCGTGGGGAACAAAGCGGACGATTTTGTTTGTCTTCGATGGACTAATCAGTCTGAGCGTCGTTTTCTTCGAATATAGTCAGCAAATAGCGATTGGTTTCACTGCAGAAACGATTTCCGTTAGGGGTCTCAGCTTTTATTCTGTTTAAAAATAAAACAGACCAACTTCCAGCCATTTCCAACACTTGTGCAGTGACTATGAAAGATGAGCTGTGGTTATTCCAGAATGCCTGAATCATCTATTCAAGATGCTTAGTTAAGGACGTACTATGGCGAAGTGATCGACTTTGTCAAGCTCATCGTTGCCGCATAGACGAAGGAATCGTTTGATCGTTTTGAATTTGCGTCGAATAATATTTTGTTTCAAAATTCGATTGCCAAGATTCGCTTGAAATGAGCATAGCTGAGCACCGTTAATCAAATAGTTAACTACGTCAACCGCTAATCCGTTACTTACAAAGTTAACTTCGTTATATCGTTGCGTTACTGATCTTCTTATAAAAACTGTTGGTTTCGGCTCTGCAAGTTAACAGGTTAGGAACAAATAGAAAGACGTGTATAATTGGTGTGTTTAATTTAGTCATCCGGCATAATGTGGATATTCCTCTTCATGAACATCAATATGTTGTAGTTCTCCTCTGAAAGCGAGGATCGTTTCAGCGTTAAAAGATCTTTGCCCGTGAAAAAAAGACGTTCAACTGCAGCGCTTGAGGGTATAGCAGTATTATATTTAATAAATAGATTTATGAATATCTGTTCTCCGAGGAATGACGCATCGTTGAGAAAGTCTTTTGATTTCATGTCTAGCCACATTTTGACGAGATAAGTATTACTCTTTAAAGATTTGTGGCTCTTAGGTTTTTCTTAAGACTCAGTGACAGAATTCAGAAAGTCTTTCTCATTCTCATTATCGTCGTTGTCACTCGCGTTGCTGCCTCCGCCACTTAAACTGTCTTTGTCCATCCAACTTTCGGCAGCTTTTTGTCGTAACGCCTCTTCTACATTTTTTTCCATGCGTTTTTTACTGCATCCACCTAGCTGCTGTCATACGTTTCCAGCCATATCAACCGGAACTTTGGATAAAAAGCCATGACAAGTTGGTACTGTACGTCGTCCAGAAGTGGTTCAAACCTTTTCTCCATGCTCTTTAATAAGGCATTGGCTAAAGCTGAGCAATTTACTATACTAAGTGTTATAGTGCAAAATGAAGTACCCTCGGCGTGAATGCGCTTGCATTTGTTTGGTTTTGGTGGTATATCAACTAACGGAGTAGCATAATTATGCGACTTGAATTCAATTTCAACCGTTCCGGCGATATCGTGGTAGAGACTGATTTTTTCGCCGTTCGGTATAATATCGACGTCTATCAATTCTTCGTCGCTGGTTCGATCGAATTATCCAGGTGGAACGTAAGCCACACCTCGCACTCAATATGCACTCGGGCCTTCATCATCGTCGATCCACTTTTATTAAATGTTTTGGATATCCATCATACTCAAATATTGAAAACGACTGTGAAGTGTTGAAATAAATTACACCAAGCCTTAACAAAATGTCAAAATCATACACAGAAATCGCTTTATTGCAGTACGATAAAGAAGAAAAAAAGTAAATTAATCGACAAAAAGATGCAAATTCAATTTCTTTATTCGTAACGAAACGTCTTTCTCTATTGATGACAAATACTAAATGTCACAAAATAGGCAACGTACGAAATGTGACATATGATATATCTTTTCCGGCCAGTGACCGATTTTTCAATCGATCAATATGCAGTAAAGGGCCAGATGATGAATGACTAAAATGTAAAGTTTAATTAAACCTTTTGGCATATTTCCTCATCCTTTTTTAATTTTATATAAGCTATATTTCAATCAAAAGGCTCGAAAAAAGGTGTTTATGTAAAGCCAGGTGTGCTACAAGTACAAACGACCCAAGTGTGGCGTATGATATTTGTTTGAAGGCCAATAAATCAAGCTTTATTTTGACTACATGCCCATTGTGATGACTTGCACAGAAAGTGAGATAGATGTTTTTGAAATAAGTCTAAAATTTATTTAGTATAAGGTTTTCAAATCCCGATGTCAAAAATTTCATCAAATCAGGAAATTGAGGAATTTTATTAAAGTCACAGAAAATTCACATGATGTCTTGTAATTCTGAAATCAATTCAACGCCAAGATAGCGTGATACATAGCTTGTGTTAGTTCGCAAATAAGTGTTCATAGTGGAATAATTTGTTCACCAGACTGCAGTATATTTTGGCCATTTGCAATGCTTATTTGTACAAAATGAGTGCTTTCAAAATCAATGTTTCAATGCTAAATAGCTTAAAATTTTCTATTGAATAAAGCGCTTTATGTAGGCTCTCAAACATCTCGTCATTTAATTTCAATACTCAAGGGATACTTCGCACTTCAATCTGAAAATTAATTACTATACTGACTGTATCATCATAAAGTATTTCTAACTAAATTTTCCTACGATCCTAGTTGCAGGTGCTTTTTTTTATACATACCTTCTGAAGTTTTCTCCACCGCAATTCGAAAGCTTGGTCACTTTAATTATAACTCATTCAAAGTAAACAAAAACAAAGCATTAAAAAAAAGTAGCCAAAATCAACCTTGTATAAAGTACATCATGAATATTAAAAATTAAACATCCTTCTGCGATCAGTCAAATCTTATTTGGTCCTTTTTTAAGCTTTGCGCAAATTTACGAAAAATAAAGGAAAAATAACTAAAAAAGCAATGCTTAAAGCCGCTGAGAGGAAACCTTATATAAAAAATTTAACTTTTGCAAATTTTTCAATTTATGCAATGAATCTTTTGAGTGAATTTCACTTCCCATAATTATATGTCATCCTTTAACTCAATTTGAAATAAAAATATCTGTAGTGCACATTGACCATTTTCAAAATCATGGATTCATTTGATGACGCAACACCAATTATCAATTGATATTCAAGGCAAACAAATTATTTAACTTTAGTAAATTTTAAAAGCCAAAGTTTACAATTTTCGTTTGCCTTTCAAGAAGTAATAGCTTTTTGCTTTGTGGTAATAGAAATATATGTGGATGTGGCAATGCGGCCAATGAAATGCACAGGTCATTCAAAGCACACATATGCGTCAATATCAAATGCAATCAAATATTTGAAACATCAAAATGTTACGAAATTTGAATTTAACACTTGAATTACAAAAACGAAAAATACCAACAAATATGGCGCAGTTCCGGTATAAAATTATAGTGCTGTAGAGATTTTTGGAAATTTCCCATTTGCTTATTTGTGTTGGTACCAGCAATCAATCAGCATTTACAGCACAAATGAGCGCAACCGACTGTAAGGCGCGACAAAACCTCTATATTTTTGATTACGTTTTTGAGGTTATGTTTTGCAATTTCTTTTTTTATTTCACAAAAAAAAAAGATGCTAAAATTACAGCACAGTTTTCAAAGGACATTCATTGCAACAATTCACACCTGATTGCGCTCATGTTGATGTTGCTGGTGTTGCTGATTACGGATTCAGAGTTGTTTGTGAATTATGCAGGGAAACACGTAAAGCACAACAAACAACAACGTGATTTAGGTACCAAAACTGCACTCGCATACACACGACAGTGACAAACTCACTAAAGCCTAAGCTTGGAGAAAGAAGGTAGCCCAAGTTCCAAGCTGAAACTTTTCTTATTTATTCGTGTGACACTTTATCAATTCGATGTTGGTTCTTCTACTTAAAAATATACTTAATGATTTTTTATCCTTCTCCAACTGATGCTTTAAATGTGGAAATTATCTGTTGATGTCGAACTGGGGTAATCTCCTTCCTACTAAACTAAATTCTATGCTCTGCGGTTTGCTTATTCTTATTTCGTTTGGCCGCAAAACTGCAGCTGCCACCAACTTGACAAGCAGCCACGTCTGTATGTGTGCGTGGGTGTATATGCTTATTCATGTCATTGACAGCTGTGTCTATTTATGTTTATGTGCACGTAAATATGTATGTATGTTTGCTATTTCGTTGCACATCTACCCAGTAAGCAATTTGCAAGACCTCTCTCTGAAAGCAGCCCACTGTATGCAGCATCAATGCACATGCCAAAATTGCTGCATGCGTAAGCGCTTACATAAGGTCTTCCTTCAACTTGTCATGAAAACATGTCTCCCAATGAAAGTATAAGGTCTGCTAGTGGAATCTTCAAAAGAAGCTACAAAATCCGCGCTTAATTCTAATTTTCATTATTCGTTTCTCTCATAGTTCCAAATTAGCCAATCATCCCCTAAACATCAATTATTGCACTTTTCTCTCTTCTCCGGAATGCCTACTTTAACATCTCCCACGAAATGCAATTTTTCTTTCTTTTACGATAGGACTTTCAACCTATCAATAAAAGGTTACTATGTATTTGACAATTTCATATAAGAAAAGGAACAAATGAAAGTAGCTGTTTCCTTTCATGGAATCGCTTCACACTGCTGCTTTTGCCTAATGAGGATGTGTGTTGCCCAAGCATTTATAAATAAAATACAAAACGCAACACGTTAGAATTAGCAATTGTTGGGAGAACCTCACAAGTAGATACGGCAGCAGCTGTTATAGTAACATGTATCGCCAGCAACTGACAAGTAATAGCAAAACACGTATAGTTGTGAAGAAGTAGAAAAAGATTTATAAAAACCCCAGCTTCTATTTGTGAGGGTGTACGCTGCAGTTGCCAAGGTTTGCGTACTTGATAAATTTGATTCTGCGTTCGCATGTGTCTGTGACAGCTACTGATGAACACGCTAATAGACAAAAGCATGAGCAAGAATAGTTAAATATGGGAATTTCTTCAGTAAGAGCAGCACTTCTTAGCTCCCTTCAAACTTGCTTTCTTTTACTATATGAAATGATTTTGTTAAGGAAGCTTGCCGCACCTATGTATTTCTTAGTGGAAGGGAGAAATTAAGGCCTTCCGTGGATGAAAGAAAAATAAGCCTTCCGAGAAATGGATGCACTGAAGGAAAAGAATAGTGATTTTTAAAAAAAAACGGCTGGTTAATTTATTTTTAGTTGATTTGATTTAAATTTGATGTCGTATATATGTATGTACATACATTAGGGTGGTTCTTATTTATTTATTTTTTGCGAAATTCAAATACGACGCCCCCCAAATCGGTTCGAAACAGGATAAAAACATTTAAAAATTTTATTTAAAATTTTTATCTTTAACCCTTACTCGGCCTATTTCAAAATGAAATTTGACTTAAGTGAAAATCAAATACGAGCCCTCCCAATCGCTTCGAAACAAGATAAAAAAATTTAAAAAGTTAATTTAAAATTTTTATCTCTAACCCTAACTGATCCTATTTCAATGTGAAATTTGAATCAAGCGAAATTCAAATACGACGCCCCCGAAATCGGATAAAAACGAGTAAAAAATTTATTTAAAATTATTATATTTAACCCTTACTCGGCTTATTTCAATGTGAAATTTGACTTAAAAAAAAATCAAATGCGAAGCCCTCCCAATCGGTTCGAAACAGGATAAACAAATTTAAAAAATTTATTTAAAATTTTTACCTTTAATCCTTACTCGGCCTATTTCAAAATGAAATTTGACTTAAGTGAAAATAAATGCGAACCCTAAAATAGCTACAGCAATAAATTATATATCAAATTAAAGTAGTCATCGATCTGAGGGTACTGGAATTATCAGCTGCGAGCACTGATCAACTACCAAAGTCTTGCCATAGCGAGGAGAATTACTTTGCTTGCTTTCTATTACTACGTTTATGCGGCAGCTCAGTTCGTATTACCGAATACAGGTCGGAAATCGTGCTAGAGCTTTGAATTTGATTTTAAGCAGGTGTTCTGAATATTGGCATGGCCTACTCACTCAAACACTTCCGTCAATTTTTATCATTTTAGTAAAACATTTTCGTCTCATTGTAGTAGTTTAAATTGTAGTTTAAAAAAAAACATTAAATTTTTTTAAAAACCTCCATATCTCAATACATTTGGAACTGACTTCAAATTTTAATTTTCCAAACTTATAGACTATAAAATTACCTTTCATATGACATTAATATATACATACATATAAGATCTATTTTAGAGTTCCCAACTTATAATGATTTTTAGAAAAGCAATATCCGCAACTCCACATGACTATATCTCGAAAACTAGATCCGTACAATACTTTTTTCGAATATATTCTTTCTTAGAAATAAAAGCCACTTGAGAAAGTTGGTTTAAAAAAATGGCTGCTTAAGTCAAATTTCACATTGAAATAGGCTAAGGGTTAAAGATAAAAATTTTAAATAAATTTTTTTAATTTGTTTATCTTGTTTCGAACCGATTGGGAGGGCGTCGCATTTGATTTTTGCTTAAATCAAATTTCACATTGAAGTAGGGTCAGTAAGGGTTAAAGATAAATATTTTAAATAAATTTTTTAAATTTTTTTATCTTGTTGCGAATCGATTGGGAGGGCTCGTATTTGATTTTGACTTAAGTCAAATTTCATTTTGAAATAGGCCGAGTAAGGGTTAAATATAAAAATTTTAAATACAATTTTTTAAATGTTTTTACCCGGTTTTAAACCGATTGAGGGGCGTCCCCAATTTTTTTTTCTTAAGAACCACCCTAATATATGTACATATGTCACCGGCCAAACTAATTTTTAGGATAAACTAGTTTTTCCTAAGCCAAACTAGTTAATTTGAAGGTCGAAAGCCGCCGCGAAGCCGCTGTTGGACATATTAGAGGAAGTAAATCCTAAACCGCGGCCGCATGCTGCCCACTTACCCTTACTTACCACTTGCCAAGTATACAATGAAAAAAAATTTCATTGCACATTTTTAGGCTTAATGGAAATTGTTTGGCCTAAAAACTAGTTTTTCCGGTAACATATACATATACAATTCTGAAAGCAAAAATGTAAAAACGAATCATAAAACTTTATTTAGATTTCATTGTAATGAAAATGTTGCATTTTTTTCGGAGTATGTAATGCATGGTCCGATCTGGACAAGAAAGGTGTCATCCGATGACAACGATGGTAATAGAAACTGACAGTAACAAAAAAGTGGCTTTGTTTTATTTTTTGAAATTTTTTGCAATTTCCTAGTCAATTTAAATATATTCCGGGTTAATATTATTAACAAGTTTCAATTGAGTTTAACAATATATAGCTTTGAAACTAGATTCATTTTTTCTATTTTCAGTCAGATTGCTGGTTAAATTAACTAGATTTACCTTGGCACCGAAACAGTACGTCTCCTAGTTTAATTAACCAGGTCCTAGTTGACTTTTTTCTCTGTGTGTACTTGTAGATCTTGCAAGTAGATAGGAAAATAATTGACAGGTAAAGAGAAAGAAAAATGTCAATTTTTTGCATTCTTTTGCTTTAGTTCCTTAAGAAACTGAAATATTTTATTACCTCCATTGAACTCAATCCGTTGATTTTTCCAAATCAATCAAGTTCATATTAAAGCGATGCTTAAAGGTATTATACCAAGTTTCAATTGTTATATTTAAATATATGGTTATATTAAAATATTTAAAAATTGTCTTTCCGTGGCACTTGTCCCGCCCATTTATTTGGATCTTTTCAGATCCTTCATTCTTATATTACATTACTTCGGAATACTACTAGCGAAATTTACTTACATTTACGATTTAGCTTCAATGAAAACGCCAAGTCAACTCAATTGAAGCTCAAACGTTTTTAATTTGTTTGCATTTAATTTCCCATTCATATTTTAACCATTTTGAAAGGGTGAAATCTTGATGGATTAGCTTCGAAATGAAACAAAAAATCATTAACACGAAGGGAAAACAGCTTAAGTCCTTGTAAGGAAGGTTAAGTAAAGACTCTTCGTCTACTAAATTTTTTGCAAAATCTCCTAACGTATTAGTGAACTTTATTTATTCCTAAATAAATACCATATTGTTCTAAACTAAAAGTGATAAATAGGTTCAATTTTTAATTTCCTAACATTATATCCTCTTTGCATAGCAATAACATTTTACTGCGACGCATTGACTTTATACGCCCATATATCAATTACTGTCTAATAGAGGCAAGAAATTGCAGCTTTAATGCAATGCTGTTTTTTCAAAATCATAATTTGGACAGTGGTCACTCTGCGTAATCCGTAATCCTTTCGTATGAGCAATTTTTCAAAATAATAACTAGTTTCTCATATAAAATTTTTAGCCTTAATTTTTGTTCTACTGCGTTAGAAATTTTGTCATTTATTCTTCATATTCAACATTTTTTTTTACTAATTAAGGGATTGCATATAAAAAATATAAAAAAATGCTCCTCACTAATAGTAAGTAGACAGTCACGTCAGCTGGTCGCACGTGTTTCTAATAGCGCTAACATTAACTTTTAACACACGGTACAACAGAAAGCAACTGCGAACATACACCAGGGTATGTAATGCAATGACCAGGATATGTCATTGTAATGACTACAAGAACAACTGCCACTACTACTACTCTCGTACAACTGCTCTAACTAAAACTGCAGGAAAAAGTACGTAATTATCCTGTTCCTAGGTGTTGACTAGAAATTAAAATTAATTGAGAATTCAGCGCGCGTACGTTACGCTTTTTTTTCTGTTTTAACTTCCGCTTTGTTCGCTTTTTGATTTCTAGAAGGATGTGGCTGCAAGAGCAGGACATGAGTAAAAATAAAAAAAAGGCACCGCACACAAGTTTCGTAAGTTCGAAGGCTAAATTTACTGAATTGCAACTTTTGCGTTGTAATTTTTATACTGGCAATGACAAAACGAAATTGGGTACCACGAGTTAACTACTTGATAATGGGTTTAATTGCCTTAAAAGGGATTACGTGAGCGCAGCACCTGCAAATGGGATAAAATAAATTTTTAAAATAATTTTTTTATTCCTTTTCATTGAGACACATATTTCGTTTGGATAGAATGGATATTGTGCAGCAAAATTAAATCAGTATTATAATACTTTAAAAACTATTAGACCTTAATTTTGTTAATAATTTTTTGTTAGTAATTTTAAGTATTATTTTTAAGTTCATATGGAAAAAGTATAGTCGCCATCTAAAAAGTAAATTTCAAGTCTCCAATGGATGGAAAGTTACAATTTTGTATTAAAAGTTACGTTATTTTTTAGTTGAACTATTAATAAAAAAGCTGATATTATAAGAATAGAGGACTAATTAATAAGTACAGGTTTTATTATTTTTCAATTAGGTTGACGAGTGGCTGGACTGCAGCTTGCCTAAAATAAAATTTGGCGAATTGTCAAATATGCTAATGTACTGAAAAATTGGGGAGTGACCGAACGGAACGGCATGTGTCCCAGTTGCTACAGGCTTTCAGAAATGGCAAAAAAACTGTTTATGTCTTTGAACTGATCACAGGAAAACCTTCATTTTGCTATCGAAAAAGTATGACATCTAGTGCCCTTTTGAAGTGTCTGTGAATGAAGAATGAAACAACTCAAAACGCCCAACAATGAATATGTGCCGTACTGTTCGCCCACTCCCCAATTTGTATATATTATATAAATCGTAGGGAAATTTTTATGCAACGCTGCGGTCCGCGTCAGGCAGGAAAGCGTAGGGTCACATAACAATATACTCATTCAAAATGTTACATAGATAGGCATAACACTTTCTTTTATTATAAAAACTTACGTAAAATGTAAGAAACGTAACCTTATGGCAACACTGGTCCGAACATTTCCACAAAAGCCAAATGCCATCACTGATGTGAAGATATGCACTTCCGAATACTTTTGTTCCGCAATAATAATAATAGAGCTTAGCTGCTACCACTATTAGCCTTCATAGCTATTTAGCTTAAAGCCTTAAGTCTAGTAAGAAGCTTTTTAAAAATAGTTTTCGGAAATGATGCAATTGTGAGGGTTATTTTTATAAATTTTCTTAGTTTTTTCGCACTTTCTTAACATACCCACACAGATATGTACATAAATCTAAATATTTATTGGTATATGTTCTCATGGTTCAAGGCAACGATGGGCACAGTAGGAAAAATGAGCCAATTTTAGCTCTTTAAAATAAACACGTAATTTTTCTCATGAAAAATAACCAAAACAACAAACACATGCATTCGCCACTGCTAAGCATATTTAAATCGTTGTCGTTTTCTTAAACGCGCTATGCAATGTATTTGTTTTATTGTTATTGTCGCATCATTCAGAAAAAAATAAAAAAAAAAACCTAAGCGACCAAACAAGGAAACATTAGTGAGCGTATTGAGGACAGCTTCTCTCGTTCCAATTGATTAGTGTACTTTTATTTCTACAGTTACGTTGTTCTTGCTTGATTCTTGGAATTGGCTTTTGTTTTATTGCAGATTTTTTTTTTTGCTGTCGAGATCGAATTTAGGGTGTGGTTTTTTTCAGTTGTTGTAATTGTTATTTAAAAAAAATTTGTTGCAGTAATTTACTAAAATAATTATTAAAGCCAAAATTTTGTGCAATTTGAGTAATTTTTCAAAAATATTCCTTGAAATTTAAAAATTCAAAATAACTTTAATGCCACTTTAATAGCAATTTCAATTTTTTTCAAAAAATATTTTTTTTTTTCTTAATTGCTTTTCTCATCCTATTTTCTTGTTAGCTTCGATCGTGCAAGAAAAAACGAGAGTTACAATGATAAAATTTAGTTTCAGTCGATATGAGCAATTTTAGAGAACCTACATATGTACATACATCAAAACTCATGTGTAGTAGGAGTGCATACATTAAGAAAAAGTAAGTTTTTAAAAATTATATGTATTTTAAAGCAAAATTAAATTCATAGAAGCCACAGACAAGGACACCTTAAATTGCAGTGACTCTATTGGAATCTTTTTATTTTTTACTCGATTAAGTATGTTGAGAAACCCAACATTTAATGTCATTAATATGCAATGAAAACAAATATTTAATGTTTCACTATGTGGTTATGAATGTCATAATTGTAAATTTTACAGCAGCGTAAAAAAAATGCTTAAAATAATAGCAAAAACAAAAATGTCCATTAAAATTTCTCTACAAAGCTGAGTTCCATTTTTGTATACCAAGCGCTATTATTTAATTAATTTATTTTATTTGCTTTATATTAAAATTCGATTACATGTATAATGCAAGAGTAGACATGGCCATGGAATGCAGTTATTTAATTAAATAAATTAATTTATGTTCATTTCTCTTAACAAAGTGTGGGAAGCAACTTTACGGACAATGCAAAAAATATGTGAACAAACAAAGAAATGTAATGGAAAGTAGTAATGGCACTCACGTTTTGTGAATATGTATACAATCGAAACTTGGAATTAACTTTTTTGAGCCCAAATGTACTTATCTGTCTGACATAATTTTACTAAAATGTACGAATTTTTTTTAAAAAAAAAGGTCCTCAAAAACTTTACCAAAATGATATATATTTCACAATAATAGTATTGTATGTTAATACATACAATGTTCTTTATCTTAAGTCTACAAAACGTTATATATAACAAATCATTGATAAAAAAGTTTAAAAAACCTATTTACATACAATCGTTGCATTCCATGAATGTAGTAACCACAAAGCGCACAGAACTTCAACGAAAAGGAAATTTAATTTAGAAAATGGCGGCAGAATTACACGCAACGGAAAAGAAAACACAAACCAAAAGTCAACGACAGTGTGATGTAATGCGAAGTAAATTAATCACCTCGTTAATCCTATGCCAGACAGGACACAACATTTTCACTGTCAACTTGTGATTTAGAGTAAAAAACAAAAGAAATTGAATAAGAAACGGTTTGGCGAAAATACGATATTTAATAGCATACAGGGTTTACTCGAAGAAGGGGCGCATTTAAAAGTTCATAAATAGCATAATTACAACTGGCCTCACGCTTTACTTATTTTTCTTAAAATAATTTGGAAAATGGAGAAAATATCCTAATCAGAGTAAATTTAAAACAATTTATGTGAAAGTAAATAAAAGAACAGCAATGGTACGAAATAAGTCATCAAATACTTTACAAACAATATAATATTCATAAATACTTCAACAGGTGACGAAATTGAACAAGGCAACCCTAAATAATTTATTAAGACTCATCGAGGTCTATTATTTGACATACATTTCAATCTAGAATCTTAAACTGTAAACAGTTTTCCCAAGAAACAGGTGGTGACCCATGTTTGGAACAAGAATCGACCAGGCAACCCTGTATGTTTTACTTAGGCTTATCAAGGTATATCATTTGACGTACATTCCAAGCAGGAAATTAAACCATTAACTTTTTTCTAAAAAAAGTTGGCCCAAAAGAACACGTGGCAACCCATTTTTGGGGAGGGGTTCGACAAGGCTCATCGTGTTCTATCCTTTTATCCTAAATTGGTGCTTTTAGCTATGTTGTCAAATAATAATTGTTGCATAGATTAAAAGAAAGATGTCGTAAAAAAAGCTTGAACATAAATACGGGTATCACTACCCTATACAGAAAGATTTTAGTACTTTTTTTTATTAAAATAATTAATATTTTGAGTATTTTCTGGATGGATACCGACTTCTAATAAGTTTTAAGCAATTTTTTCTTTCTTTATAAATTTAATGCATGAATGCATTAAAACATTTCTATTACCAATTTTGGATATCGCCAGGGGCAAGCTCGGACGTTATTTACTTTCTTTGATATTATGATAATAGCATTAAAATTTGGAAAAATTTAAAAAATGGATTAACGTCTTGCAGACATACCGTCATAATACGTAGTTTTCCAATTATCTTCGGTTTTCTCATACTATTCAATTTTCAGAACACCCTGTAAAATTGAAAAAAAGTAAATAACTTCATACAAGAGACTCACGCATAGTTAAAAACAGTAGCCACAATGATTAACTTAAATGAAGCACATTTTGTACTTCACTCCCTCAAGCACACATTTTATTTTTTTTTTTTAAATATATCTTTTGCGGCAAAGATAAAAAAACACTTTTAACAACAACAAGTAACATGACGCCGTTGCAAATTAATCTAAGCACGCCATCTAAATGGACGCAAAATTGTCGCAATTTGTATGCAAAAGCAAAAGTTGCATGCGTTCGCGACGCCGCAAACTTAAGTTGCACGTTGTAGTTTTTATGGTATTGTTGTTATTGTTGTTTTTCCTCTGTTGTTGTTAACTTTTTACAGACATTTTTTTACTAAAACAACTAAGTAAAGCAACATGGAACACCCACCAGCAATGAAAGAATTAAAAGTATAATTCTTGGAAAAATAAAAAAGAGTTTTAAAAACTATTTTTAGACGCCTTTTAATTATGGCCTACGTGCTGGTGTATAATTTTTAAATGACAACAGTAAGAACAACATTAACTACAACTATTGCTGCCACTCCCAGTGCAACGGGCGACAACAACAACAACAAAAACAACAACAACAACAATAAAAAAAATAAAATAAATAAACAGCGTAAATTTAGTAACTTGAAAAACGAAACAACAAAATGGCAAAATGATGAATACATTAAAATGCACAAAACGCTCGCGAACATGCAAAAAGTGAATTGTTTTGGTAATCACAGAAGAAGGGTAGAGTAGGCGATTTGGTGTGGTTCTATGAAGCTTGGTATTTTGGTTTATGTAGGAATTAACTAAGTTAGATATAAGTTAACTTGCATATTTTTTATATACAAAAACCATCATGAAAGAACTATTTAAGGCCTTAGTTAGCCCTACACTCTGCAGCAATAAAAACCAATAATGAAAAAGAGCGCAAATATATTCGGGATCAATTTTTTTTTTTAATTACAACCAATCGAAAAGCAAATAAATCGCCGGAGCCCGAATTTAAAAAAAAAAAATTGTTTGCTATTATTTTAAGTTAAAGAGAGATTTTTTTTCGGCTTTAACTTAGAACGAATTTTTTTTTTAAATTTCATTTTATTTTGGGAAGGCCTGGAATTCTTTTTCTTTAACTTGTGAGCCATAAGATGTCATGACTTTTTTTATAGTGGCTCTGACTGTACTTACTCTGTTTTATTCCAACAGACGAAAGAATTATCAAATGCTTAAAACCTTCAGCTCGCTTCTCTAAAACCGATCCTTAAAGGATTACATATCTGTCATATTATCTTCATTAAGAATATTTTAAATTATTAATTTCTGGTTCCAGCAATGCTTTTTCATAATTCAAAAATGTCGAAACAAAAAAATTTAACAACACTCAATAAAATCTGCTGTAAAAGGACATCAGACCTTAAGCGCTATTTTAATATGTAAAACGTCAAAGTCTAAAAATGAAATAACAATGAAAAAATTAAAAGTACTTACTTGTTCTAAAGTAAGAATATTTTACTCAAAATAGAGCAAGCTTTTGTATTTTTATGAAATTATTTCTTAGCGATAATTCATGCAAGGCAAATTTTTCAAATATTTGACGGTTATTTTTAAATAAAACGATCATAAAATGTGTTGTTATTTCAGTGTACCAATATCGATATTATAATATGTCATTATATCTACATATTGATATTTCCACGCAATGCTATATGGATGTATCTCGATTCCAATCTTTTATATATTTGAGTGGCTGTCTTTTGCAGGTTTATGGTAAGAAAAAATAAGAATTGCACCATTAAAGACCAATAGTAAGCTTTTTGTTATCAAACTTTTAAAACTTAAGTTGTAGGTTGATTTACAACTCTTAATGAAAAATAATGCGCTTTAAAAAAAATCGCTAACTTTCTTTTCAAACAGCAGTTTAAGCTGCCATTCCTGTGGCTGCTCATTTTTCACTTATCTTTTCAGTCACTAAATTGCAATCCCCGAACGCCACTGTTCCACCATCGCCAAAAGCAAATATGCTGCTACAACTAACTTTACAAACATAAACCGTCTTTTCCCTTCTACTCATGAGGCACCCACTACTCAAACTGTTGTTGCTGCAACATGTTGACATGTGCAGTTGAGCTTGCAGCGAAAGTTCATTCATTCGCTCATTCATTTGGCAACTAGACCAGAAGCATCACCCAAATACAAACAAAAACACACATAGAGATATTTATCCCAGCAAACATTTGGGAAACTGTTGAATCTTCCAATGCATCTAAAACTCAGCTGGAAGAGATGAATTGAAATTTATTTATTTATTTTGCATACTTTTAGGCGTTTACAAGTACAAGTACATATACATATGTGATCTATATAACATTTTGGGGTAAAAAGAAGAAGCCTCCCGAACTGAAAGTATGGAAAATATATGACATCAAAACCAAAAAAAAACCGAAAACTTTCCAAAAAAAATTTGATAACATAAAAAAGAGCAAAGTTATCTTTCATATAAAATATAAATGTTTCCTAAGTAGTAATTATTTCTTAATTAGTAAAAAGAAGTACAAAGCTCATTTAAATGCAGTACAAAGGAGTACATTTGTCTCAACTTCAAAGCACGCAGCACAACGGGCTGTACTCCTAAAAGAAGTACGGATAGTCACGTTGACCAACGAACGTGCATCAACGAACTCATACCACTGTATAGTTCTCCTGAATAAACTTTCGTTTAACATCGCCTCGGCAATTAAAATTTGACTTTTATTGCACGATTAAAAATGTTAGCTGGGTATGCATTTGCACATACATACACAAACCCGTATGTATTTATGAGTGTATAGGAAGTTACCAAATAAAGTTTGTCGTATACAAAACGCATTTAGTAACAAAGTCAGAACTTTCTAAAGGCAGGTAAAATACAATTTTTTTTTTTCAAAGAGAAAACGCCGAAAAGTATGCAATTTGAAAGTTTTGTCGTAAATTTTATCTTTGTTACTTCAAATGGTTTGGCAAACTGTTGAAATGTTGTTGTAAGATTGTGTGGGAAAGAGTTATGTTGATGTATGTATGTATGTGCTCTTGCATATGTGCAAGCCATTATTGCAGCTATTAAATCTGCCATAGAAAAAAGAGATTTAAATTTGCAATTCGTACCAAGTTTTCACCAAAGGATCGAAACTTATGCCTTATTAGAATATTTGTTTAAAAATGTTGCATGCTCTTAGGCAACTTTTACAAAATGTGACATTACCTTAAAGAAAAATTTAATTAAAATATGCATAAAAAAGGCCCCATACAGTTGAGGTATAAGGTAGAACTTATATCACATTGAAGAGCCAAAGTTCTCATGATTATTTTGTACCATAGGCAGAATAAATTCATGCAAATATTGCTATAGATCAAAAAATTAAGTAAATCTGATGAAAACAACGTACAAAATTAATGAATATTTATGGGATAATGAAAATATATAGGTATAGGAGAATACCAGCATCTTCAATTTGTGCCCGTTCTTCTTCCATATTTTTATTGTTTTTATTGACGACAGCTGTCATTTATATTGCTACGAAATGAACCGAAGCTATGTGGGGATTAAGAAAAACAGAAATTTCTGGCTGAAATATTCACAATTGACCTAGTAATCTCCAGTCGACCTGCGAAATGGGTTCTGCTAATTTGATCGATTTCAGGGCTAAAAAAACCCAATGTTGTCTAGTGAAGTATTCTCCTCCATCCTTTAATATGGCTGGCGTGCGCATTGCGACATCAACAAATTTTGACATTCTGAGTGGGCAGCTCATGACATGATGTCATCATGTCAAATGTCTTAAAAATACCTACATCTTTCACCCCTTTTTAACTTTTGAACTGAGCTAGCTCTTCAATAACTAGTTTTGAGCTGCGGGACTTAAAGGATGTTGCCTCTGTGGAATTTTTTAAGGTATTAAAATATATCCATATTAAATTAAGCATGCGATCGCTGCTAGCTTCTATTAGTTACAGATCGTAGTCATTATTCAATATTGATATAGTTGAAATTTGTGATATATAATATTGAATAAATTGAATTGAATTGTATTGAATTGAATTGAATTGAATTGAATTGAATTGAATGTATATACCAGGTGTATAACTAAGTAATGTCGGTTCGTACATTTGGATGTCGCCCAAGTCTGAATATTTATCGAATGTCATGAAACTTAGACAGTGTGAAGCGTCAACCTTAACTGTCATACCATCAAAGTTTCGCGCCAATCGAGCGTCATTGACGTGTTACGTCAGCGTAGTCAACATGTCGAGTTTCGTGCCGAATAAAGAGCAATCGCGGACAATGTTAATTCTGTGTTTTGTGTTTTCATTTGAAGAAAACAGCCGCGGAATCGCACCGAATGCTTGTGGAAGCCTTTGGTGAACAAGTGACAATTGTTAAAACGCGTGAAAGATAGTTTCAAAGATTCGAAAGTGGTGATTTCGATGTCAAGGACAAAGATTGCTCTAGAACTCCAAAAAGGTACGAAGACGCTGAAATTCAAGCGTTATTGGACGAAGACGATTCCCAAACACAAAAAGAACTCGCGGAGCAGTTGAATGTGAGCCAGTCTGCTGTTTTCAAATATTTACGAGACATGGGAAAGATTCAAGAGGTTGGTAGATGGGTGCCACATGACGTGAACGAAAGGCAGATGGAAAAGCGCAAAAACACATGTGAAATTTTGCTCGCACGGTTCAAAAGAAAGTCGTTTTTGCATCGAATTGTCACGGGCGATGAAAAATGGATCTTTTTCGAGATCGAGATTGCCATTTTGATTTCGTAAAATCTGACCTCGGATTCGTGATCAGTGACCCCCAAGAACCTCGAATACTAAATTTGGTGCAAATCGGTTGACTTTCCAAAATTTTGCCACCATATTGAATATTTGACTGCCATATTGAATCCGCCATCTTGGATTCTGTCAACATTTCACGAAAGCTTTTTAGGAGCTACAATTTGAGGCAAGAAATGACCCGATCGGTTTTGAATTTTTATTTTTACAAGCTTTTATTGCTGGACACTCTTTATTTATCCGGCTTCCTGCCGCTATATTGGATCCGGCACTTGGAATTTTGCAAAGGCGCGCATGAAATCTGAAAGTAGATGTCTTAAGCTTCAAAATGAGTTCTCGGGCAATTTTTTTGGTTACTCCAAATTTTGAACACAGCACTGATCCTGTTTACATAGATTGTCCCATATATATGTATACTTTGAACTTTACAGAGTTTGTCAAACAGATGATTTTATCTAAAATGCATGCCTTTAAAAATTATTTAATATCAGAAAAATTAAACTTCTTAGATTTTATCAAAAAACTTAAAGATTTTCTGAAAAGTTATTTTTAATCCAAGAGCTTTAAGATTTAATTTCTTACGGTCATATCTGCTTTTTAAAGTGCTTTTTTACCTTTTCAACTAAATCAAATACTCGCACACCCATTTCCATACCCAACCAGTGCCACATCAAAAACCTTGTTGAGCGTCTTTTCCAATTGAATCCTTGTAATGAAATCAATGAATGTCATGTTTGATGTCCATATCCTTGTTACTAACACTGCATACAAAATAACCTGCTGCTGCCACTTTGATTTCACAGATTTTAAGCAAAAGCAACTTTTAACAAGAAACTTGCAATTGCAATTTGGTACGCCCACAATATGACGCCCACTTGCGACTAGTTGCATGTGTGGCAGCAATAGTAATCGGAGAGAAGGAAAACAAAAAAAAAAAATGAAAAACTCGTATACAAAACAGCAAACATGCATGAAATACGTAATGTTAGAAAATCCTTGCTGTGCGAAATTTTATAAAAAGCAACAAGACAAAAAAGCAGAAAAGAGAAGAAAACTGAAAACGAAACAAATCTAAAGACATGAAGAAATAAGAAACGTGCATGGAATTGCACTGATAAGCAGATGAGCAGGCGGACATGTGGTGTACGATGTTTGATGATGATGGCAAATGCTAAAAATGTTTTAGCAAATAACACAAGAAGAGCAAATAAAAGTTTTTATCATTTCGTTGAAAATTTAATCGAAATTATTCGAATCATTTGACTTAAATACCTTTTCACAGGTATCTATCATAAAATTTATTCCATTGATATGAATTTTTTGATTTTTTCAAATACGCAAAAAATAATTTCATTCGATGCATCCACCGCCCACTGTTTGAAGGTTGAAATGATTTGCGCTCCACTTACTAAATTCTTAGATGATACACAGGGTGATCTATTTTAGTATACAGTTATTTGAGAAGCTTATTCCCTCGCTCATTGTCATTAAAACATTGTTAAGAAGTGGGTTGTCTATATTCGAAACCCCAGCGGGTGTGCAGCATTTAAAAAAAGTTCCTTCAGAGTAGTACGTACTTACAAAAAAAGAGATTTGCTCATCATTTTCAACCTATCGAAACTAAATCAACGAAATGAGTGAGCTTCATTTTATAATTAGCAAAATTTTTAGTATTACCACTATTGCTTGCCAGCGACGGCATAAGACCTCATGCAATCCGGGGCTAACAACTCCTCGGAACATTTTTCTAAGAAAGTTTTTTATCACAATCTAATTTTCCCAACCTTTTCAAGATGATTCAAAATAATAAAGTCAGCGATTTTCAATAGCTTTTCTTTACCACCTTAAGTTTTTGCTTTAGAGTTTTTTTTCGTTAGTGTCATCCAATGAGCTACATACTTAGGCAGTGTTTTTAAAAACATAAAATTGTAAAACAAAGACGAAAATCATTTGAAAATCAAAGTGTAGTTAAAAGTATCAGGAACTTAAAAGTATCAATAATCTTCAAGAGTATGGGATAATGTACATAAGTCAAAAAAAGTATTGAAAATTGTCAATTAAACTGGAAAAATAAAGAAAGTTTCGAATGGTTCTAAAAAAATATTTATAAAAGTCGAGTATTATAGAAAAAATTTATAAGAGAGTACTAATATCTGAGGGAAGGAAGTACCAGATAACAAAAAAAAAATTACAACGCTAAACACATAAAAACCTCTGAAAAGTAAAGTTTCTTATCGAAAAGTATCAGTAAAACCAATAGGTTTTCCTAAATTTGAGATTTAATTAACGATATACTTTAAAATTTGTTGCTCTTATGCAGTAACAGTCAACTAATAGGAAACTTGCCTAATGAATGCAAAAACTTTTCCATTTAAGAAAAACTTGAAAAAAAATGTTAAGGGTTTGCTACGATTTAAACTGTTTTTATTTTTTTGTAAGACTTTACCTTATAATAACAATTAATTTAGCTTTAGTGTAGTGGTAAAAAAGGCAAAGTTCATTAAGTTGATTGAACTCAGGCATAAGAACTGAAGTTAAACTAACGCCAGCTTAGTTGTTTTTGCTGTTTTAATTATTATGGCCACGTTATTGCATTTTAACACTTTCGACTACTTCGTTTTGTTAAGCAAAATGGCTTAGCATTGCATTTTGTTACATAAATTGTATTTAGTAGTAATTTAAACTGAACTATGTAACATACAATATTGGAGGTATTTGATGGATCGCATCAACTACATTACTATGAACACTCGCTATTTAACAAAACAAAAGTTATGCCTATGTTATGTTCATCGTGAAAGTAAGCATTTTTTCATTAGAAAGTTGCTATTAAGCTTAATGATTTTTTTTCTATTGTGGTTCATTCTAAGCTTTTGCACAGTGGTCAGTATGCTTTTGGAAAGAATGTTACCCAATTTTATTAGTTAATTATTTACACAATTGCAAGAAGTTGTACACTTTTAGCTATAATCACTGACTTTGAGTTGGCATAATACAGCCGAGCCTTTGCTGCTCCATCCATTTTTGTGCTCTGTTATACAATGCACTTGTAGAGCAGTTTCAACCAGTGTTGGCATTTTCGGTACATTTGTACTTTTTTTGGTACATTTGGTCCTGAAAAATCGTCGTCGGTACATTCGACAAGTTTTCAGTACATTCGGTACATTTGCCGCATTTTTAGTGTAAATATTTGGCGAATTTTAAGCAAATTTTCAGTACATTTTCGGTGCATTTGGAAAATTCTTTTTTTAATTCTAGAATGTTATACTTAGTCGAATCGACGACGCACTCTCACTCTTTGTTCATTTACTTTATTTATATCGCATATTATGCTTTAATTTTTTTTATAATATTAAGCTATATCGAGAGCTTGTCGTAAACGGAAGATCGTCGCGTAAACAGCCACCAAAGTTTTGTGTAACCTTTTGGGGTTGTATGGTGGAGAGTTTCTGTGCTGTTTGGTAATTTTTCTTGTAAACTATTGTTACTGATTTTGTAAGTAAGTTTCATCATATATTCTCACAATATGTTTTCCGATGGAAAAAAGCCAAAAAAGCGTCGTGAAATTATGAAAGATCTTCATGATTTTCATGACAACACTAAATATGCAGAGAAGACTTGGGACACCCACTCTTCGGGAATCAATAAAAAGGAATATTCGATCTATTTTACCTGATGCTCAAGATGATACAGAAAACGAACCACAGTCTACAAAGCGCAAAATATATTAAGAAATGCCAAAAAAGCATATGTGGAGAACTCAAATTTGAGTTTTGTAAGTCCGGCTCAAAATAAGCTTAATGATGGATTTGTCTTTTTTTAAATATTTTTTAATAATTGAAGGACTGTATGTGTACGACGTCAAATTTGTTTTTGTTTTCTTATTTTTCGTACTATGAAAAAGATCTCTTAAAAAACATAAGCCAAAAAAAAAATTATTTTTAAGTCTCATTTTTTTGTTGGTTTCTGAATAAATGAGTAAAGTGAAAATGATTTTTGTGAAATTTTAATTTGTCAACTGTGTATGTATATTCGGTTTGGATACTAAAAAAGTGTAAGATATTTTTCACTCTTGTTGATCTTCGAACTTTTTACAATATTCACATTAGACTTTAACAAGAGTAGAACTCAGGTTGGTTCAAGTTTTAAAAACAGCTTTTGAACTTTAAGATCGTGTCCAATAACGAGCGTTGAAATTCTTGGGCGATGCTGTTATTCCCGAAAAATGAGATCGACTCACAGGCTCTCGCTTTTAGCGTTGCTTTGGTAGGTTTTATCAATTAATTTTTACGCTATAGTAACAGTGCGTTTTTCAGTCGATCGATTAAGTTGCGGAACAATTTTTCTACGAAATTTTTCTATCGGAAAATTTTAAATAAATTTTCACGGACATTAGTACTGGCCAAATGCTTAAAAGAAGAACTACGATAATGTAATGTTTAGAAGAAGTTTATAGAAAATGAATAAAATTTTACAATATATTTTAATATTTTTCTGAAACTAAATTGCTTTATTATTCCTTTGTGTGGCAGGGAATGAATTCAGCCATAGTGAAGAAGACAGAACTAAGAACTTAAAAAAGATGAAAGTATTTAAGGTTATCGAAAAATCGAAAGTGGCCACAGTGCATTTTTTTAAGAATACTCATTTTAAATTAAATTCTTCTTAATATCACGCAAATAAATCGTTTGTTAAATGCTTAAGAAATACTAAGGGCGCTTTAAAAAAACATCTTATATATGAAAGTGCTAAATTTTACTACTTTTACTATTTATGTTTTCCTTTCAGAATATACTCGTATTTTGCTTGAGTCTTGTAAATTTTTGCAATAGCATTTCTACATACTATATTGCAACTTGCGGTTCTAATTTGTTCAATTTTATCGCTCCATAGAATGAAGTTACTGCAAGTAGCTAATCGATCAATGTGCTTTAAATTTTAGCTTAGTTGCTGCTTGTACTGTAACATTGGCTTAAATTAAACTTGTCAGTAATTTTTCACTGTATTTTTTATGCGAAGACAACCCACTTTAAATTGCTGGTGTTTTTTTCGTTCGTTCTGTTGCCATTCTTGTAATGGCATTAGCAGCTTTAATGAGTTTCTTGCTTGCTTTCTTGTGCGTTTTTAGTAGTTTCTTCCAAAACCCAATTAAATTAAGATAAAGAAGTAGTAGTAGAAGAAGATTAATTAGTTTCGCTGCTGTGATAATAAG
Organism: Meiosimyza platycephala; assembly: GCA_963662105.1. Taxonomy (NCBI): domain Eukaryota; kingdom Metazoa; phylum Arthropoda; class Insecta; order Diptera; family Lauxaniidae; genus Meiosimyza; species Meiosimyza platycephala. Next base: position 97,850,964 of record OY759208.1, on the reverse strand, counting down.
CTGTTGAAACGTTTTTAAGAAGCTTGAGATAAGGCTATGAATAAGATGTTTTTATGCTTTTGGTGGTAATATGAAAGGAGCAAGCAATGAATGGTGAAGCTTAAAATATTTCCTTTTTTCTTTAAAACGTAATTTTGATTGTTATTTATTGCACTCTGCTTGCGATGTAAATGGTTAACAAATAGAAGTAATTAAATTATTGAAAGAAAATTTTTTGGTTAATACACTACTCTTTAAACTTACAAAAACTTTTACCACAACGAATGGCGATAACATTTTCTACTTTAAAATTTTTCGATTATTGTAATTGTTTTTTTTTTTATTGGCCCTAATTTTCCATATACATAGATGGCAAAATTCAAAAAAAAAAAAATACGCTGTTGAGAGCACATACCTCACATAATTGCTTGGCTTGTTAAAACTTTAATCTAGATGAAAGTCATACAAAAAGTTTAAAGGTATGAGACGTGCTGAAATTTTTTCTTGAAAATACGATTTTTCGAGTACACCCAAACTTAGACTCATGCAGCACAAAATTTTTTTGAAAAATAGCCCTAATGATCATTGATTTAATAAACGGCATAAGATTTTGACTACAATCAAATTTTCATTTTCTTGATAGTTATGGTTCCTTGGGCATCACCTTGCACTTAGAGTATAAAGACAAAATTTTACAAGAACAGTGTACTCCATATTTAGTGTAACATATTTAGGAGGTGTCCTGATGTTTGGGTAATACTTCATTTTTTACCATAGAGACTTGGTCACACTATGTGTTTTAGTGGATTCTGTGAGTCGAAAAAAACATCGAAAAATACAAATATTTTAAGCAGCAACCAGACCACCTGCCCCCATCGTTTTCGAGGATGCTGAACACGATGGCAGTGTTCACAATTCTTTTGGAGCTGCCCCCAAAATACGGGAATCGCATATTCCGCGTCTTCAATCGGTAAAATATTTGTCACCTCCTGTTCTCGGAGATGCTGAGCTCGATGGCGGTGTTTAAAATTTTTTTGGAGCTGACCACACGCCTCAGGAGGGAAGATGGTCTGGTTGCTGCTTAAAATATTTTTATTTATTTCCGACTCACAGAATCTACTATTTAGGCACTTGCATTTTGTAAGGAATATCTATATGTTTGGATATTCATAATATATTTATTAAGGTGTTTTAGGGTAAGATATGCAGAGCTATTTCCAAACTTACTTTCAGGGTTTGGGAATAAGCAGTAACCCAACTAAACGTAGTTTTTGGGAAATTCGGAGTAAAATCAATAAGGTGTGATAGGGTAATGATAGTAACTTTGGTTGCAAGATAAACTACACCAATCAATGCTTTAGCAAAAAACCAATTTGACATGGATATACAGTGTATGCACTTAATTACCTAAAAATGTTACCAAGCAAAAAAAAAAAAAAAAGGTCCTCACTTTTGAAATTACAAATTTTTTTTTTATATTTACTACTGAAGAGGGGCGGCAATTTCTGACTGGCCTAAGGGCGGCAGATTTCTAAATCCGGGCCTGTATACAACACCACTCTGTGATATCTTTGATTTACTTATTTTTGCTCGATTTTACTATACAAAATCTGTATGAAATTTCTTTTAAAATTTTAGTAGGCTTAGTATCAGCTGTCTGGGTATGCTTTTATGTTATGTCTCGTTTTTTTTTTTGCTTCAATAGTCAGCGTTACATCATTTGGAGTGTTTTTAAATTTCAGTGTGCAATAAAGTCATACTTTTTCCAATAACTTTTACAACAATAATTCCCTGCCGATAATTTTTTCTCGTTCCTTTTTTTTTGTGTTTAACCCACCTTACTACAGTGAATGTTCCTTGCATTTTTGAGCATCCTTTTTCTTTATTTTTTATTTCATATTTTATAGCACAGGTTTATTTCTTCTTCACTGCCTACCTCATATTGTAGTTTTTTTTTTTTCTTTTCTTTCACTTTTTGGCATTTTGCCAATATTGGAAAATTTGTCCCATGTCGTCAATCGTTGATGATGTGGGAATTAGTTTCAGGCACCTGTGCGCCATTTTCTTTATTATTTTATACTGAAAAGCAGAAGAGGAGAAAAAAAATGAATTTTGTACTTTTCTTTTATGTATTTTGCTCAGCAGCATTGAATTCGGGCTGTAGATGAATTTTTCCTGGAAGCGTTTTATTTCTTTTCCTTCATTGGTATTATATTTCTGTTGCACATAATCGAACGTGCAAATAAAGTTTTATATATAGAGTCTTTTTTGTTGATTCTCTTAAGCATTTTTGTTCCTGCTGTTGTTGCCATTTTTGTTGTCTGTAAATCGGCCAACATGTGGCATGTTGTGACAGTTTTAATTCAATAAAAATCCTTTCAAGAAATAAAAAAAGTATGCAACAAAAAATACCTAAATAAATTAAAATATTAACAATAAACAAATTAAGTTGATTATTTTCTGTATAATAAATGTTGCTGTTTTATTATTTCATCCAAAATGAATTTATTTTCTTTAAGCGCTGCGATAAAAAAAGATTTAATGCATCTGTGCTGAAAAACATGTACCATACATTTCTGAATGCACCATAGTTGATGACAATATATAATTAAATTGGACACCAGTAATTTGAGGCATTAAATACGTTAATTACATTTTTGTACATTCAGCAAGTGTGCCAACAATATTTGGACAGCAATTGCTGTTGCGACAATTTTTTGCTGCAACGGAAATTTTTGTTTTTATTTGTAGAAAAATTTTCACTCAATTGCATTTTGTTCTTTAATGACAACGTTGAATAAACATTTTTATTTGGTAAATAAATTAAAATTTAAGTTAATTTGAATAAACAAGAAGAGTCACTGGAAATGCAGGAATGTTGTTGCTATCGATACATATCGTAGTTTAACTTTATTTCAAATGGAAAAATTAAGAATAAATAACTGCAACAAAATTAAAGTTGGAAAGTACCATATAACATCATAGGATATCTGATATTAGAAATAGATTGAAAAAGAGTCAAAAAGTCACGTACGATTGGAAAAGACGGCAAAATTAAATGAAAATTCAAGGTCTTTAAAAAATATCAAATAAAATCAAAAAATAGCGAGAGTATCGAATAAATCGAAAATATGTTCAAACAAAAGGATAACACCAAAATAATGATAAAAGTCAAAAAGTATTCAAAGAATCGGAAAATACTGAAACGCAGGGACAAGTTTATAAAAGTCGTCAAAATTTAAAAGGATTGAATCTTATACGAAGATTAACATATAGTCAAAGGTTGTGAAAAGCTCAAAGTTGGTTTTCATAGTTTTTATTAATCACTTGCTGTGCAATCTACCCAGTATAAAAACTATATTGATTAACGGATATTAGAGGGTGTCATAAAATGTTTCTTTCAAATTTCCATTTGGTAAACTATAAAACGCCTGCAAACTGCCCAAGTAAATAAAATAATGCTGACTTCTTAAATACGGTTTGCTTTGTAACATTGCATCATCTCAAAGTTCTGGTTGGTATATGCAACCGTGCGGTATGTGTTGTGCAGAAAAAAGCAAATATTGTATCAAAATAACAACATTTTGTCAAGTTTTTTTTTAAAACGGATTTCAACAGCGAGAACCAAATGATTGGGAAAGGTCGAAAATGCTCTTTGAACATTACTTGGGACCATTTTTTGACCCATTTGCGGAAAAGTTTTTATTTTTGCTCCAATTCATTAGTAAAGACTCCGAAAAAGGATGTTCGACATCATGTAAAGTGGCCTTGGACACTGGAGTGTACCGTTTTTGACCCATTTTCGGAATTTTTTTTTTTTGCTCCAATCGATGAGGAAAGGTCGAAAAGGATTTTGGACATAACGTCAAGTGTCCCCGAACCATGGAAAGGGCCGTTTTTGTTGTAGCGATGTGGAAAGGCTGAATTAGGCTTTGGACAACACTTGAAGTGTGTTTGGACCATAGAATCGACCTTGAAAATGATTTTAAGTTGATAAGAGACAGTGCCTCTGGCCGCATTTTGTTTTCCATATATAAAATTGTATAAGAAGACTTCGTTTTCTCTTCCAACAGCTCTACTCATTGAATTTAAATTCAAAAGCTGAAGCTTTCTTGTTTATATAACTGTATCTTAATTGTTCTGATTACATCGATTTCTAATATGCTAACAGTTTTTTTTTTCAGAAAAGTTTTTATTTTTTTAAAACTTGTTTCCAAAGACTTGTAAAGCTTTGCACTAATGCTGACATATTAAAAAATCTTTGTATAAGGTTCATACAAGTGAAGTCGAAAACTTTTTGTGAAAGTTTCAAAATGTTTTCCAGTTTTTGTTATGAAATGTTTATCATAGTTTCTATCGGGAAGCGCGCTATAAATATTTGATTTTGTAGTTCCTCAAAAAAACTATTTAGCAAAATATGATGAAATTTTTTTTTTTTTGAATCATTTTGCGATATTTTTAAAAAAGTATTTAATTTCCACAAAAATACTTTATTATTTGCTTAATTTACCAGCAGCAACTTGTTATCTGCTTAACTTTACCTGCAGCAACTTTTGCCTGTTGACAATACTGCACGTACCAATAATGTAATATGTTGTATAAGTAATGCAAATGTTGATATCATCATAGTAAAAGTGGTATGATTATTAACAGCAGCAACAGTAGAGCAACCGTAAAAGTAAAAAATTGACACAGACTTTATTTACAAATAAAAAAAAAAAAAAACAAGAAAAACCATGCTGTAGCACATTCCATGTTGACGCATACGGCTTTGAAATAAGGCGCTGCCGAATGCTTTATTTTTATTAAAATTGCACGTTTAAGGTTCGATGAATTTTTAATTTTCATTAAAGTCGATTTGTTGCTACATATCACATAGCCCCAGACGATATAAATATGTGAAATCCAAAAAGAAATGATCGTAATTTTATTTGTGTTACATTAATTATTAAAAATCAATTTTCAACAATAAAATAAAGCATTCTTCACAATTTTATGACAGCTTTCGATTTGTAAGGGTGATGTTATACACGAAAAAATGGCGCATCACAGATAACCAGAAATTTTTCAAAATTTCCAAAACATATTTTATATGTTGCTTTCGTTCATAATAAACTCCATGATCTATTTAGTAATTAATTGTTATAAGTTTTTTTTTACGATTTATACTCACAAGTATTATCATTTTCTTCTCTTTACAGGTAAGTCTACAAACAATGCTGTCATGCAATCAAAAAAACAAAGATAATACCTATTGAAAACGAAAAATGCAAATCTGTTAGTGCAAGTAAGTCAACAACTCTGTAGAGTTTTTATTAAAAAAAAACCAAATAATAATAAAAACTGAAAGTCAATCAAAAAAAAAAAACAATGCTGGTTGCTCAACTGAATCTATACTGATGATGACATTTCTTAAAATGAAATGTTCTTACATTGACAATACAAGCAATCAATGCTCTCATCGAACTTGGCTATATTGTAAACTCCAAATGGCTCAAAAGTCAAATAAAATTGTAAGCCACAAGAAATAAGAAATCGAAAATGAAAATGAAAATGAGAACAATGTAGAAAAATAAAATGATAAATACAAGTAAAAGGTATAAAAAGAAAAAGTTTCAATCGCAATTGTTTCGTAATATCCCGTGTGTTTTGCAAACGAAAATCAATAGTTGACATAGAAAGATGTGACAACTTTAGTAAATAAAAGTCAACTTTAATAAATATTTTGGTTCTTTGGTACAATTGCAAGAAAGTGATCAAAATCGGTGTTTCTGGCGTATGCCACGCCATTTATCTGAAATATCAGAATCGATGGATAGAGAAAGAAATACACGATTTGAATTCAGCGTCAAAAATTAAATACTTCGAAAAATCTAGAGATTAAATGGTTATGAAGAATACTTGACTGCTGTCTAGCTACTCAAATTTTCTGATGGTGGGACGATAGCAAAGAATGCTCTGTCTTTCCTTTCAAATTATTGCTTTCTCATTTTTCAGACCGATGGAATTAATAAAACTTTACTATCTACTAGCTTGTTTATCGTTTGTCAACAATGTCTACGGGGAACAGTGTGTCCATAAACTACGTGAGATTTGGTGAAACCAGATGAGACGCCCCCTCCCTTTTCTCACATGTGAGGCTTATCCTATAATTTTTAAAAAATTATATTTATTTGATATGCTCCTATGTTCTGCATAATACCACTAATATTAATGTCTTCTAAACGGTCGGTCTGTTCAGAAAGTTTCAGAAACAATACCAGAAATGATTCATTTGAAATATTGAAAGCGAAACATAACAGAAATCTTATTTTGAAAAATTTCTTTTTCGGAGGATTATTGAACAGTTATTTTTCAAATTGCACTTACATCAATTCAATTTTTTGCCGACGTTTCGTCGCTTATTTGGCGACTTTTTCAAGGTAATTTAATAACAGAAATCTTTTTTATATATTTCAAGTGCAATTTTTCACATGAAATCATTCTGAACTATTTCTGAATGGTTGCAGATTTTATGTTTACGGAATTTTTCGAATGAAATCTATGTAAAGTTATATGATTCTATTTTCGATGTTATATTGAATATAGTTTGTTGTCAATTATAAATAAGGAAACGTCACAAAAAATATCTTCATATGAAGGATCAACGGATGTCGATGACGTAATAAAATAGCAGCGTAAATGAAGCAGAATAAAAAAAGAGTTCAATGACGTAATAAAATTATTTGTTATTTTTTCTCCTTGTTCTTACAAGTTTTCTGTTACGTTTCAAACGAAATCAAAAGGCGAACATTGCTACGTAGAAAGCTTTATTAAATGGTAACTAAAGATTTCTGAACATAATTGACTAAAACTTTGTAAGATTGCGAATCAAAGGTTTCTGAAAGGTTTACGAAACGTTACATGTCTAATGCTTTTAATTTTTTCTGTGAAGTAAGAGGCGTAGCTGATGCTACATTTAAGGTACACTATAACGAATTTTATTATATTTATTAAGTAAAAAATTGGCTATGTCACCCACCACCTTCCCTAATTCTCCACTTATTTCATGGGCATTAATACTCTGTTGTACTGATTGGACACAGGAATCCATATCTTTTGGTAGTAATGGAGGGCAGCTATTAGATGTTGATATTTACACCCTCCTCGTGCATTCACTCCCCTCTATCGTCTACGGCGCATAGCACAGTAGCTTTTCCTATACGTACATATGTTAAGCGATATGCCGACAAGGCGAAAAAAGCGTGCCAGCAAGTATGTTATTTCTTATTATATATTTTCTGAATTAAATATTTGACACGAGATTGACACCTGTATGTCCTTTCATAAGTAATTTATGATCTTTATCACTGAAAAAAGTTGTATTGCACAAATACTTCAATATTATTATTCATAAAAATGAGAATGGTCCCAATCAACAAATTGATAAACTTAAGATATTAAGAACAAAATTAAATAAGATTTTTAAGTAATGCTTTCAAACTTGATACACGGACAATTTCGGAGCGGAGAGCATTTGAAGTAAAATCATGCACGTCAAAAAAGTTCTTGGGAGAATTAAGTTAAATTTTCTATTTGAACTTTAAGTGAGAAAATCAGCATTTTAAGGTAAACTAAAATGAGTGTGACACAGTTCCGACACAGAAAAAGATATTTTTTAAATATATTTTCCGCGAGGAACTGAATTAAACTTGTAAAAAGACATGCAGTGTAAAAATATAAAATGAATAATTGAAGGACACTACATGATACATTAACCATCTGAAAAAACGGTTTGGTTTAATTGAGACAAAGATAGAAAATATCATTATGATTGAAATTTAGACCAACAAAGATGTAGAATTAAATAGCGAGAAATTAGGCTTTCGATAGAAACTGACTTTAAGGGTTAGCTGCACCTGCAGGTTTGCACGTGCAAATTATATATTGATTAAGGTTTTGGTCAAACTAGTGATTTATTAATGACAGTTTACCACTTTCGAAATTTGATTCGAAAAAAAATTAATTAAATTTTGTTTTAGCATCTGAGTCAATTAAATCTTTTCTAACCTACAATATACTTACATAAGTAGTTTTAATACATAAACAATACGCAAGAGCCTCATTAGCCGAAAATATAAGTAAATAGCATAGCAACGAAGGCAAAATTTACAAATGCTGCCAGAAACGCAAAAACAATTTGGAATGGCAAAACTTTTGTTACTTGCCAGAATAGATAAACTAATAAACGCTTACATACTCCCACAAGTAATGCACACACTCACGTGTGCATTTTGACTTTTAACTTTTGACCAAGTATTTAACGCTTACATATGTGAAAAGTTTTGCGAAAACTATTGCTATCAGCAAAGTTGTCATTGCTAGCTAAAAATATGCAAGGAATTTTGAACAAAATTTTTGGCAGCGGCAATGCGTAGACAAGAAATCATTAAAGGAACGTAACTTAAAACGTAATAAAATATGGAAGTGCAAAACTTACTGCAAATAACTTAACGAAAATTTTAGGCGGAAACAAAATAATAATCGGTAAGGCACATTTTCTGATAGATACAGTGGGTGCTGTAAAATTTCAAGGTTATTGTAAAGCCTTTTCTTCAAGGAAGTAAAAAAGTTCACGTGAATTTTTATTTACGTATTTAAGAAGTTTGTTTTTTTTTCAGGCCTACTTTTAGACTAACAAAAAACTACAACTAAATTCCATTAAATTATTACAGCTCTTATACAACACCGATGAAATGCCTTTAAACTTCAAAGCTGCTCTACAGTTTTGTGCCAATTTCTTGCTTTTGTATCTTGTTGCTTCTTTTATTACATCAATTTCTTAGCCTAAAAGTATGCTCAATAAATTTTGCAACCCTTTAATATACCCCACTGCTACTACTGCTGCTATTGCGCGCCATACCATATTATCCTTATTATGGTTGGCATATTTGCAGCTGCTTTAGCAACAATATTTTATTTATTCGCGCGCATCAGCAACAAATTGTTAACTCCTTGGCTTAAAGCCAAGAAATTAAAATGTATTGAGGCAGCCGAGAGGATGCCGCCACAGCAAAAACACACTCACACACACACACACACACACAAACACATTTTCACATAGACACACACACCGAAAAATATGGTAAAATGCATATTTGTGGAAGTGGAATTTCCTTTTTTGCCAACTCAAGCAAAATTCTACGAAATTGGAAAAATTCTTTGGTGGCTGTCGTCGTCGTCGCCATCGCCGTCATCGATGCTGCAAACAGTGCGCGCATATTGTGAGCCTAAGATTTGGTTCAAGCATTGAAGTTCAATTTGAAGTTTGCTATTGCTGCTGTATGTTTATTTAATTGGAATTTGTTAGGTTTGGTTTTTGGCATGATATAAAAAAAAAGTTTATAGTTTTAAGGATTAAAAGTAAAATTGTATTTTTTTTTTGGTGGGATCATTCATTTTTATTGCAAAAAAAAAACAAACATTTATTTTAATATGTTCAACATTTCGTGTAATCAACATTTATTTTTACAGAAATGTCGCTCAGACAGCAGATCACTAGATTGACCGCTTCGGTAGAGTAATCTAACTTTTAATTTTAAAGTTCTGCGTTTTAAACTATTTTACTATGTTTTTTTTAGCTTTATCACTGTCATCCAACTGACAGTAAGTAAAGACTCTTCATTGAAATGGAGAAAATTCACCAAAACAATTCCTCTTGTAGAGCCGTATAAAAGTAGAAGTCTATGCCAAGCCTTCGTTAATAGATCATGCATCATTTATGCAAAAAAGTCATGAAAAATTAACCGATATTCATTATTAATTTAAAAGCTTGTACTTTGATATGGATTTAAAAGTATGAATCCTTTTTTTCTTATGTACATAAATGGAACCTCAATTTTAAACAATCCATCATGCGAATAATTTTTATCCACTTAAACTTTTTTTTCATACTAAGCGATTTTAGGAACATTTTAAAGTGGGAAATTTTCTGAGATAAATCTATACAATTAGGTACTACGAAATATTTAATATTTCTATTTTTGCAACAGGCTTAAATAAAACTCAGATTTTAAGCATATTTTTGCCAGTCTTTGCTTTTGTAATATGTAGATAAAAATTAGTTATTCCAAATATTTTTGTATATTTTTATTATAACACACAAATCTCTGAACAGCGATGACATAAAACAAAAATTCGAAAGAAAGACCACAAGCTTAGTGCACTTCACTCGCGGTAAATCCTTTTGCTGATGTGTCCAAAGCCAACACTAGCACTAAGTCTTTGAATCCTTATTTTGCACTGATGCCATTTCATCGTGATGTCCATAACGTTTGTATGTGCGGATGCATGTGTTTGAGCACATGAGTCAGTTTTCTAAATTTAGTAACATACATACAAATATGTATTAGGGTGTGTCAAAAAATTTCATTGTACCAAGTTCAGATGTTTTATGAGAGTTGAAAAATATCGGTTAGCGATGTTATGAGTATTTTAAATTTTTTATTATTTTTTTTTTGATATTGAATCCTGATTAAAAATATTTGTTTTGAGTGAGCGGTGACACGTCCTTAACAAGGAAAAACGCTTGTGATGAAATTTGGTACAGAAACAGATTTTACCCTAAAAAAAGGTATTTGTTCTATAGGGGATGGTGACACGGTGTCAATAAAAAATTTGTTTTCATAGCTAAAGTGAAAGACCGATATTGATGAAATTTAATACGGAGATAGATTGAACCTTGAGAAAGTAATGTATTTGTTTCTAAGCATTTGGCACCACGGCGCTAACAAAAAAATTTGCGTATATTGTATTAAACTAGACCAGGTCAGAAATTGCCGCCCATCTTTACTAGTAAATATACAAAAAAAAAAATTTTTAATACCAAAAGTGAAGACCATTTTTTTTTTTTTTTACGTAATTTAGTCCTCACAATCCCAGTATTTGCAATTTTTGCCCCCTGTGTAAATAAATTTAAAAAATTACAAAAAAAAAAAAATTCAAAGTTCCCAATATTTGCCGGCCCTAAAATCGTGCCGCCCTAAGCTCTGGCTTAGTGTGCCTCTAAGGTAAATCCGGCCCTGGGAATGGGATATCTTGATACCATAATTTCTATTTTTGAAAGTGACGACATAAAATAACTCTATATTGTGTCAGTTTTTTAATACCAAGAATAATTTTCGTTTGTGTTTTGTCACTATAATGGTTAAATTGCAAACACTGGAAAAACTGTTGTAGAAGAAGTGCATGTACCTTGGACCGATTGTAACTTGAACCAATAGCGATATTTTATGTTTGCCAGCGCGTAGCTGTAAATTGTTATAGTATAATTTTCTCTATTTCTGTAACCGATTCCAGCAACGCATCACGGGAGCTATTTTAATTTACATTCTTTCGTAAACTGACGAAGACAAAACTTTCATCTGATTTGTAAATTTTGTACAAATTTTCATGGTCAACATATGAGCTGTGTAATTTTGCTGTCTTGAAGATCAACGATGAAATAACTGTACCTAAAGCTTCTCTTCAAGTTAATTATTTTAAAATCTTATTATCTCATTGGGTAAAATTATTTTTTAATATTTGCAAAATTTGTGCTTAACGTGTACCCTGGACCAGTGTATGGAAAGTACCTTGAACTGGTCCTAATTACATACTGTAAAGATAAAAGGTAAAGGTGTTAAAGGTAAAAGTGGTAGTTCAAAATGGTTTAAGAGGAAGACCTGCTTCTAAAAAGCACAGCTCACAAAAGGAAATTTAATTCCCCATTTAGTTAAACGCCGATTATCTGTAAGCACTATTTTGATGTATCAGTCCAAAATTATCATAAAAAAGTATATAGTAAAGAGGAAAGGTAAATTTTCTTTAATTTAGTCTCGTGGTCCAAGGCACAATCAGGCATTGTACCTTGTACCACTTTGGCATTTTGAAGAATACTTCCCCTATTATCTAAGCATAGGTCACAAATTTTGTGAATAAGCAATGCCGAATAAAAATTCAAAGTTTCCACCTTAAAATATATAAGAGGTAAATCTAAATTTATTTCAGGGTACTAAAATTTCTGGATGAAACAGAGAAATTTATTTGTGACTTGAGGCTTGTTTGAAAAGTTTTGATCTTTAGAGGTATAATTTATTACTCGTTTCAGTGGTCTAATGAACAAATTTTTAAAAACATTAAATTTAATTCGAAAGTTAACTTCTTAAGGCTTCTAATAGCAAAGTTTTCCATTTGAATTCTGTCCTAAAAATTAATCAATGAGTTGCTAAAAAAAATTTTCTATTATCGACCTTTTGCTACATAGTTTACATACAAAAATTTTTGAAAGACTTAGATTTTGGCTGAATCTTTTCATAACTCCTGGCTGATTCTTAGACAAAAATTCTTAAAACTGATGAATAAAGCGTAACTCATACGTCAGTTATATGATTCACTTTAACATTACTCTGAATGCTGCTAGTTAAAGTAAATAAGTGGCCAAATTTATTAAACACTTAAGGCTTTCATCACTAGAAAACAAATACTAGCAGAAATATATATGTATGTGCATATATAAAACATATAATGATGAAAGAACAAAAACAACAACCACAATGACACTTGAGAAAATAAACAGTTAAAAAAAAAACAACAAAAAGAATAATTCAAAGACAAGACCATAAAACAAATAAACAATTGACCGAGCGAAAGAGTGAAAATAAATAAACTTCAACTGTACTTTGTTTGTTGGCCAACAGCAAAGACAATGCCAACGTTAACAAATAAATGAAAGAAGATGTACTTTAAGAAAACGGCAACAAAAACAACAACATCCAGATACTCTAACGATACAAACGAAAATTGCACAAATTGAAATTGAGTCTATTTGGCAACCGTAGTAAGAAACAGAAACTATAGGACAAAACATGCCATATGCGTTGCTTGCAGGCTAAAAAAACTTGGCTTATTGTCTGTGAATGCTCGCGCTAACAACATTGAAATGGTCATAATGTTGTAGTGAAATAGATCTGATGAAATTGTATCGTCTTACATAATAGTAAAAGTTTTAATATGCGATATATTTTTTTTCGATTTCAAACGTCCTTCCCTTAGGAAGTCAATGCTGTAGAGATTAAAGTGTCAAACAGACACCATTGATACTTCGGATTAAAATCCAGTTGCTGAAAAATCAAAATACATTTTCACTCATTTCACTTTCTGATATATGTGGGTATATACTTTTGAGTTGCTGACTTATTATTGAAACTTTTGCCTGTATGCAAGATGATGATTTCACTTGTTCGAACACACCCACTTTATATCTAATAATATTTTGAGCCACTATTCAGAGCTCTAATTGTGCCAACTTCTTCTTCGTTTATTTCTTGTGTGACCTATCTCTCCTGTACATAGTTTGATAGCATTTTCTTCAAGAGTTTGAATTACGTTTCTATAATTTTTGCCCAAATACAAAATAAAAAGTTTGCAATATTTACGATCACATGTGTATGGATAGAGTACGATCTCGTTACTACTTTTGCATTGACAGATATGGAAGTGCCATGCTCATTTCAAATCCTTATTTTTATCAACCCCTTCTGCTGTATTGAGCTTGGTTGCATTTGTTTTAATTTATACAAACATATTCCAGGATTTCTATGTTTATACCATAAGTTTCTTAAATTTATAATCAGTTTTAAGGTGAACAGTGATAATATAACTTATTGATTTTGATGTACCTTATTATGCAGCAGTTTCTGAGTAAATAGAGATATTGACTTTAATGTTGTCCTGCACCATTTTATGCAAACTATTTTTTTCTACAATTCCATAGTCATACCAAAACTCACCTCCATATTGGCTTGGAATTTCATATCAAAAGCTTGGATTTTAGCCAGAATAATTAAAAACTAAGTGTATATATATATATAAGTGTATATATATATATATAAGTGTATATATATATATATTCTTAACAATTATGACATTGAAATTACAAAACATTAAAAAAATGGCATTTGGGTTTTGTGGAAATGTACTGAATGGAGACATGAAATATACTTTTCAGATGCCGAAAGTATTTCTTTTTAATAATAACAACGATTTGAAAGAGTCTTGTTCCGAAAAATTTACAAAAATTTTCTTGAAAATCGCCTTTTTGCGTTCAGTTCACATACTAAAGACTGGGTTGAAGGTTTTTTTAAATGAGCGATTTCAAATTTCGATGCTCTTCGAAAAATAAAGTTTTCAAAAGAAACTATCTAATAACTACACGATACTTGATCTACATTACCCTTTGTAAGTTAACTTCACCAAGCTAGCGCGAAGGACACCAAGAAATGAGTGTCGGCAGCATAAAACATAGACATCAAGTCGAATGTTGCCAGCAAGCAAGCAAGGACTTTCGTCAATTGTTGCTTTGAATGTTTGGTTGGTTGGTCGGTTAAAGACTTGTTAACAATAATGCGCGCAGTTTAAAGTTGCAACTGTTTGCCTCTTCAAAATGCTGGTGCTGCTGTCAAGCAAGCAAAGGGTGCATAGTGCAACATTTTCTATTACGAAAGGGTAGTAGGGTTACTTATTCACTCACTCATCTAAGCAGACAATTTGGAGTTTGTACAGCATAACTTTTGTTTCAATTTCTGTTTATTTTAGAGGTTTTAAGTTTCAACAACGGAAGTTTATTTGAAAACTTTTCAAAATCACAATTTTGTTAATATTTTTTTTTTTTTATTTGTCTTAATTTTACTTTGCTTCTCTTTTTTTGTTTTATATTTTCGCAGTAAAAATGCTTGAGGTTTATTTCTAATTGGAAATTGTTTGACTTAAATGTATGAGAAAAATGAAAGCTTGTTATATTTGAGTTGACTCGTTGCAATAAATACTAAGTAAGTATATATGTAAAGCATTTAAATTATGAGTATGTATTTCACATCACTGAGATATACATTCGACTGTTCGTTATATCACAAGTTTTCTTCATCATAAAGCTTGTTTAGTGTATGAACCTTTTGTTTTAAGCTTCCAGGTTCAAAATTGGTTTGGAGAAAAAAATATTTTTAATGATGACTGTTTTTCCTTTTTTATACATAGAAGCAACGTCAAAATATTTCCACTAGCCTATGAAATAATAACAAATAAATCCAAATGATTTAAGCCATGCACTAGTGGTATAAAATATCAAGGCTTACTAGTCAAAGGAACACATCTTGAGAGAAACGTAAATTGAGATTTTCATGCAGGAATAAAGGAAAACGGGTTCATGTGTTCTGGAATCTTTAGCCTGAAATAGTTTTTCTGAGAACCTTTTGTCAGTTGATCCTCTCTGAAACACGTAATACGAGCAATTTTAGCGTGTTCTGTGCGTAAGAAGGGATTTTTTTGTAAATACGCCCATTGCGAGTTGGTTTATATTGATATTACTTTGAACTGACTGCTAAATTGATTCAATCTTAATGTAATGTTGCCAACATTTGGTGTTTTTCAATCTGACTTGTATTGGCTTTCTTCAGTTTATTTAAAGCATTGCTAACCAGTAGAGTAAGTCATAAGAATGTACAAAAGGCTGGACTAATTCCCAAAACTCTTTTACTTTAAAAAATCATATTTAGTACCAAGTAACAAATACATCTCTCACTCGTGAAAAATATTAAGTACTCTACTGAGTGAAGCATTAAAGCTTATGCAATAAAATATGGTATGGCCAAGATTAGAGTCTCAAAGAACAAACCATAAAATTCCTGGCACCCTTCAGACAAGAAAACAATGGACAAAATGAGGGCGGAGTTTGGCAAATGGACGTGAAAACTTCTAAAAATATTTTACCAAATTTTACTAAACTAGTTGCTAGCAAGAACTATACGTAGAAAAATATTCAAGTAAAGTCCTACTCTTTTCAAACAAGAACGAACGGTTAGTAAGGAGAAAGTATGGGGCTGAATCGAAAAAATTCAATGTTATTTTTAGAAACGCTAAACGCTTAAGCTGTCAAGAACAATGCAATTAAATTGAAACTACTTCTGAAGCAACCACGCTAAAATTTTTTTTTTAAGAAAAATAAATAACTCCATTCTTGAAACAAAAGGACAACGGTGAGAGGAAAAACTATTGAGATTCCGTTGATTAATAATTTGTCTGGCTGTTAAGAAAGCTTGTAACATTCAATTAATTCTGAATGCACCCCTTACATAAAAATTTTACAAATTTTTTTCAGAATATAGAATTTGGTTAGCAATTCTTAATCTTGGCAAATTTATATCTCTCACACCAGACTGCGCTGTTGTCAGCTATCCTACAATATGTTAAAAAATTCTTAGTACCATGGTTAGCAATTCTTTTTCAAAGGCTGAAAATGGTTTCTCACCAATGGCGCGAAACGAGAGTAGTTTTTATACCAAAATGTGGAAAAACTCTTCATGCTCAAGCAAACATTCTTCTTTCTGAAACTATTTGAACGAGTTATAGATTCCTGCATCAGGTATTTATTATACAAAAATTTGCTCTATTAATCATAGCATGCTTACCAGAAAGGTAAATCTAAAAACCAACAGTTAATTTTTAATAAAAAATCGATTTTTTTAAAACAAAAAAAAAAATCCTTCGACCAGGAACTAGCTTTTTATGATTTTCAAAAACTGTTTAAATTTCATTGAAATCTATCGAGCGGTTTTCAAGTTACAGTGGTCTCCGGTTCCGAAAACAAAGTTTTGAGCCTGTATGGCTTATGTATGGCTTTTTGGGCGCCATCTAAGCCTAGATGGCGAAATATTGCTGAAAGTGGGTGAAGTGGGGAAGCATTGATATAAAAATTAGCGTTTCACTAGTTAACATATCTTACAAGGCAATATCTCTTAAGATTATAAACGTTTGAAGGAATTTTAGTTAAGCTATACCAACAATAGAGTTTTTTTATTTCAATGTTGTTCCCACAATTATAGATATAATTTTTATTCAATGAACTTCTATAACATAAACCAAACAACCCTGTACGTACATTCCTATGCCTATGTGTTTGTGATGCTTTTAATTTTACTAACGTTTTTCTTGTTGCTATAGCTGCTACGGCTAATGCTGTACAGATTATGGCATCAGACAAAAGTGTACACAATATGCAGCTGATGCTGATAGGTAGATTTTTTGTTGTTATTGGTACTACTGTTGTTTTTGTTGCTGTTGATTGCCTACCTAAAATTATGTTGACGATACTGATGATGACTACATTTTAGATATTGTTGATGAATATGTTGTCATCTACGTTATACGTTTTTACCATATAGCAGTCATTACAGTTTTGAATTTGTCTATGTTTTGGTTTATTTGTAGAATCATTTGCAGGTCTGGCTATCACTTGATAAAGTTGAGACTTAAAATCTCACAGTTAAAAGCCAGACAACAAGAGAAAAGCTCACACATGTACAGCTTTTGTATTTGTGTTGAAGTGAAAAATTATTCATTTGTCATGAGTTACGATATGAAAAATATTTGCAATTCAGTAAGTTGGTATTATTTCAACTGAATATGAATTAATATGCTATAAGGCTATACAGATATTGTATGTATTTCTCCAAAAACTTGCAAATAAATATTTTGATTATGTTTAGAATTATAGTGTAGTAATCGAATGATTATGATCTGAGCTGAGCTTAAGATAAGAATGCAATTTTCAAGAGCTTTGGAATCAATCGCTTAGTTATTGCAGTAAAAATACTGAGGAATACAGTAGTAAGACATTTCTAAGTGATTTTTTTATTGTTTTTGTTGAAACTCAACGAAATCAGTGTACAAGATTTTATATACATAAATGATAATAAAGTAACGACTTTTCTTGCCATTGCTTCCATGAATTCAAATCGCTTAGAATTTTATGTGTAATATTTCTGAAAAGCCACAGATTTATATGTTAGTTCAAAAAATAGAGTTTGTTTGCTTGTCATAAATTGCAGTGATAAAAACAGCCGCTTTCATGCCATTTAGTTGAGCGACAAGTCATGTTCAAATATCAAGCAAAGTAACAGCAACATCATCATCATCATCATCATCATCAACTGTCCTGTATTGTCGCGACCGCAAGGCATAAAATGTTGCAACAGCAACACAAAGAGATATGATAAATAATAAAAAAGTTGACAATTCACACAAACTGAGTGACTGACAAACGGACTGACAGAAAAATAAGACAAGGTTTAAGTCTTTACTCAAGTATGCAACGATGAGCAACATAGCATTACTTGGAGTCACTTCAAAGCAATTCACCTTTTTCCACTTTACCACTTGTCACCCGACAACATGTCAACTGGTGTTGTTTGCTTGTAACATCAAGGGTTTATGTGCCACAGCAGCAACAGCAGCAGTCAAAAGCGCATTCTAGCAGCAGCAAGTGTAAATAACTAGGCTCAGGCACTGTAGCAATTGAAAAAATCCAGAAAAGGTAAGGGAAAGGGAAAAAATATTGCAAGTGTTGCATGGCTGTGTAAATCTTGGCCATTGTTGACAATTAAAAATTCTTTTGTTCTTTTCTGTTTGCCAGAGTACAGTAAATTGAAGTTGTGTAGGTTGCCTTAAGTGATATTGCTTTTGCTGCTGGTGTGTTAATTTTGTTGTTGAAAATAATATCAAGATTTTAATATTTATTTATATTTGAAAGCTTGCATTCAACAGGGCTACTTATATTGTTGACATATACTGAGGGGTACTATTTCAGTTACAAAAAAACATTTAGACTGTTTGATAAGGGCAATCTGGTTATACACTTAACATGAATTAACTGAAAAGTTCCAGGAAGCTAGCAGTTCGTCAATTAAATTTTAGTTTTGCATCATATTGGTCAGCAATTGCAAGATTTTAATTGAATTTAGAAAAACTTTCAGTCATAAAAATATATCGACGAACTATGTGTGTCAATAAAAAAACTCGAAGATATTTTCGATAGTTCACTCATCACATGATATCCATATTTTTGAAATATTGTAATATTGTGGTAAAATAATATTGGTGAATCCAAGTTTGTATGTTAAAAACATATATAACTATATGCATCACTCTACCCAAAGTCGGCGCACTTCTTAAATGCAGTTTACTTTTTTACACTGCATAAACTGTTATCCCTAAACGCAAACACACAACACTTACGAAATCAAAATATTTAAGATACTCGCGTGAGACATTTCTTCAAGTTTTTAAAAAATTAAATTGGACAACGAAATCACATTTCCATGCACCAATCGATGTGCAGTGGTCGAAAATGAATTTTGAAAATCACTTGAAGTGGCATGGTTTGTTTTAAAAGCATTGACAGATTTGTGTAAGTTCACATGACTATCGGTTTCTGCTACAAAATATTAATTTTATAACGATATTATTAAGTCAAGATATATATTAAAATTAATTAAATTTCTCAGAATAAACGCACTTTTTCCAGGAAAGTTTGCATGTTCCATGCCAATGGACCGATTACAATCGGCGCAGGTATATTTTTCTCTACGTCCGTGAGAGCACTCAAAATATCATCTTCTGTCAAACGTTTCTTCAGAGCTTCTACCTATTAACTTCCGAAGTTTCCTAGTAACGCGGTCAATGAGGTCGGGTATGACATACCTCCTCTGTGTTTTTCTTTCAATGTGTTACGTTCGACTAAGAGTGCTTGCTTATGCTTATGCTTATGAATCTTTAAATTTATTTTTTCTTATAAATACATTCGAAATTAAATCCAAACAGTAACTGTTTCATTAACACTATTACATTTTTTTTACGTTCCAATCTGCTACACGCTCATACAAAATAAATCAAATAAATATTTAAAATTTCATCAAAATTTTTTATATTTGAATTTTAACTTTTCAGATTTGCAACAGCAGCATTTTAGACATTTCAATTCATTCGGCATTTTCTTTTTTTAAGCATTTTAAATTTTTAAAATCCATCACAATGTTAGATTGGACCGAAAATCGGCTTTTGAAATGCCATTTTCAGCTTAGATTTCATTCATTAAACAACAAGAAAAGCAACAAATAAAACAACAACTGAAAAAACAACAGCAACAACAAAAAAGTGCAAACGAAATGCTGCGAAAAGTCGCTTGGGTAAAGCGATTGCAGCAGGATGTTTACCTGAAAAAGGAAAAAAAAAATAAAAAAAAATCCCAGAGAATTCTAAACATTGAAATTGCGCTTTTGGGAATTTTAAGCAAAACAAATACATAGAAGGTAGAAAAAACCATCAAAATATGCAAAACAATGCAAACCAAATGTTTGCAATTTCAACTGATGCAGCATAGAAAATAAAACAAAATATTGAAATTGAAATGCCATATTATTGTTATTCCTATTGGGGTTGCACTCTACTTTTATAAATCTAAATTCATTTTATTGAAATATATGAGGTCAATTGATTTGACTTTATTTTTATTTTATTATATAAGAGGCAATAAGTTAGTTGCTAATGAATGAGGTGTATAGCTGCCGGGCATGGATTTGTAATAGAATTTATTAAGGTTGTCGAGATACAAATTGTTTTAATTCATATAAATTGAAGTTAAAATTTAACTGATTTTGATTTCAGTGATTTTGCAACAGTTGGACAGTGGCAGTGAGTTGTAGTATAGTCAACTCGTTAAAGAAATACGGCTGAAATTATATTTAAAACCCAAAATGTACTTTCAAAATAATGAAATATTACTTATACGACATGTTGCACAATAATGAGTTAAATATTTAATATTATATATAACTTTTTTACTACTATAACATGTGTAATATTTAAAGTTCATCATTATCCTTGCCATTAAGCACAGCATCTTTTGTGGGTATTTTTTTTTTCACAATAATATTGTGCTTATGGCCAATAAATCCAAGCGCTTGCCTCTCGTGCTTGCCAATAAAAACACATTAGTCATTGTGTGTGGCGGGCGCGTATAAGCACACACACACACATACAGAGAAATGCTGCTCATAAAGGCACAGATAAAATACTTGTCTGCAAACACACACACAGCTACATGCACTGATATAAAGCAAAGCTTATTTAGATGACAACAATACTGGGCAAAAGAGTATAGAGCAAAGCAGAGCGCAATGTACGCTTAAGGCAGGCTGTGTAGCCTTAATCGCAATAAATCAATCAATTCAATGCACACTTTTTTTTTATTGTCAATGTTGCTGTTGTTGTTGTTGTTGGAACTCATTCAAAATGTAAGCGTTGCATAAAGTATACCAAACACATGTACACCCACTGACATGGCTGTGAGCGACATGACAATAGCTGCACATAAGGCAAAGCATGCTAAAGGTGTACGAGTGGCTATCAAATTTTAAGCGCCCCAAAGAATACAATGGAAATCTAGATTTTATAAAAAGTTTATAAAATTAATTTTTTGTAAGAGAAAATTGTTTACCATTTTCATTATTTGCAGGCGAAATTGTTCTAAAAATAACAAAATAAAATTAATTAAAAATGCTCAAAATCAGAATGTAGCAATTGCTTTAAAAAAAATAGATTTTATAAAAAAGAAAAAAGTTTCTTTGCGAAAGATAATTTTGCTATAAGCGTTTTAGTATGTTTTGTATTTTTGCAGTGTTTCAAAATTAAATTTTAATGTTGTATTATTTGTTAAATACCCTACACCGCTTAGTAATAAAAGTGCGCGTAATCCTTTGTCTGGTTGCCAAATTAAATTTGAAGACATTTACTAGAGTTGGTCGCTTTGTAGCGTTAAGTTGTGAATGGTTGTATGGGAGCTGCTACGCTCTCTCGTTTAAATTCGCCATGTTTTTTTTTCTAATGCGCGACAGAACTATTTCATATAATTCTCGTTCATAACTTCTTCGTATAACGTTTGAAATTGTTTACTTTTATGTTAAGTGTCACACCCTATTGTCAAAATACATCCAATTTCCGTGAGGAGCTTTTATGAATTTAAGTGCTTAACCTTAAAAAACTCCTACAGTATACGGTTTTAAAGTTTTCAATAGTACAACGCCCTACTAACAAAATGTGTTCAGTTTTTCCGGTGCTATGCCGAAGTATTTCTATTATCTATGTGAAATTTGGTTTCTGAAATTGGTCTTGTTATTTTCCAGAGTTTTTCCTAATCATTCCAACTATTTGTGTGAAATTTGGTTGCAATGCCTTACATTATTCTTTAAATATAACGTTTTTAATTTTTGCTTAAATGGGAGGTATCACACCCTCTTGTCAATTTCATCTGATTTTCCACCAAAGTTTTTACGAATTTGCGTGTATTATCTTAAATAACTGCTGTAGGAAAAGTTTCTAAACTTTTTATTTATATGGAAAGTGACACGCCCTCTTTGATTCTAGTTTTGGTGATGCTAGGCCGAAGAATTTCATATATTTGTGTGAAATTTTGTTTCATTATTCTAAATAATGGTCTCAATATAGCATTTTAAAGGTTCTGGTTCTTTGGGAGTGCCATGCCCACTTATTCTAATTCGTCTTGTTATCTTACTGAGCTTTTTCAATTCATTACAAATGATTTTGATAAATTTGTTTTCATTACCAAATGTTATTCTTTTAGCATAGCGTTTCGAACTTATGTATATGGTAGGTCAAAATTCACCAACATTTTTCCAGAGCTTGCCGATGCTATTGTTAGTAATTGTGAGAAATTTCGTTACACTTACATCAAATATTTCCCTAAATTTAATGTTTTATTTGCATGTGCTGTCCGTAAATTGATTTCTTCCATTTTTAAATTCCAAGAACCTTTCTTAAAAAATGTAGCCTGTGAGTTACAAAAGTAATAACAAAGTGAATATATACTGAGTGTAGGGTATTAACATGATTCAAATTACTGAAAGTACTGACTTTAAGTTAACATTCAAAATAAATATTTGCCCAAAATGAGATATCAAATGTTGATCATTAGTTCGTGTTGCTCAGAATACATAGAAAAAAAGTCCACAATTTTTCTTTCCATAAGAATTTGTGCGATTATACTTAAGAAAAAATAACTTTAAAAAAAGTATCGCTGTTAATAACCTGCTGCAATAAGCAAATTATATTAAGCTGAAGCTTAGCAACCAATATCCCTTTTAGAGAAATTTTGAAAAATTTCACTCTCCGCTTTATGATTACTAATTTTTTGAGGTTCCAGTTTAGCAAATTTAGTTCTATTGTTTTCGATTAATGCTTGAACAATTTTGCGTACTTAAATAATTTTTTTTATAACCTAATCTAACTTCAGAACTGTAAGCTTATATTGGTTAACAAAAGCAAATGTTTTCTTTTTACTTAAAACTTTATTTATAAATGAGTTTCATAAGGACTTGTTCATTTACCCTAAAATCGTTAAGTGCAAAACCCTTCTATTGTCACTTGCAAATCACGCAAAAGAGAAAGAATAAAAGAAACGAGACACAACGCAACGTAAAGAGATGTACGTAACTTTCTAGTGACATCTTAAAAATGACTCTAGGTTCTGCGTTCTCATTTTCTTGCCAAAGACATTTTATTTAAATGACTTCACTTCACTTTCAAATGTGTAACACAGGCAAACTGTATGCGATAAGTCTATGTGAGTGTATATGTATGTAAAGAACATTGAATTGGTGGGCGTATAATGAAGCCGACACTAGCAGATTTGTGCGGCTTTTAAATACCCTTTTTAAAAATGAGGTTGGCACTGTAAAATAGCGGTATGCGCCCAATTGTTCGCTTCCTTCCGTTTTTTGTTTTTTTTTTCTTTCCTTTTTTATTGTGCCAAAACAGTATCGTACAGCACAGATTTTTTCTTTTTTTTTTAACTGTTACTTTTTCTTTATATTCTTATTTACTTTTAAATTTTTGATTTATTTTTTAGTTTTTTATTTTTTAAGACCGAAGAAAAATTGCTTTGAACTCATTTTAAGAAGGGAGGCTAAGAAAAATGTGAGTCGATATTTTTCAAAATGACAGACGATGACGATAGCGGACAAATGTTTTTAGGAAGTGTGCTATTAAAGTGTGAAGCGTTTTTACTGAAGCGAATTTTTAAAGGCTTTAAGATTTTAAAAGAAAACATATTTTTGTCCTCAGGCTTGTTGGTTAGAAAAAGTAGGAAACTTAGTAGAAGCTTGTTTTTTTTATCAAGCTATTTTAAATATATCGTACTATAAGCAGTATTTTACTGATAGTTCTTAAGTTTTTCAATTATTGATGCTCTCATGCTAATTTATACATTCACTAACACACACACGCACATATGCAAATTCACACTTACGTAAGCCCATATGTAAGTGACGTTATTTTCGTACCTACATTTAAATTAATTCAAAACATCTACGTCAAATTGATTCAAATTACATTGGCGCGCTCGCGTAACTCCCTCGAGTACCACTCTGGTTGACGCTGTTGCATTAGCTAGTGTGTGTTTGTGTGCGTTCGAATACTTTCCGCAGTGCTTGTGTATGGGTATTTGTATTAAAATTTAATGTAAAGCTATTTACACTGCATACATCTAGGCGCAGTTTGTAAAACATTTAATAATGCAGTGCATTCATTTGCTAATTCTATAGTTACTGGTGCTGGAGAGAAAATGACAATGAAACAAACTAATTTTATGTAAATTAATGTTAAATCTTTATTTTGAATAGCACTTATGTAAGTTTTTAGCACGAAATTTATCTATAAAGAAATGATTTATGCCATTATATTGACGAAATTTTTTAAAGAATAATTGCTCAAGAGGAAACAACACAATTTGGACTGTAATTAAAGGAAAAGTGTCAAAAAATGAGAAACAAAGCATCCAAAAACCATCTGTAAAAAATACTATTCCTTGAAAACAGTATTATGCCACAAAAATAAATCAAAAAAAAAAAACAATTCTAACAAAAGTAAATGCAATAATAATCCAAGGTTAAGGGCCAGACATGAAATTTTTATAATTTTATTTTTCAGACAATATTTTCTATTGAAACGCAAAAAATTTCATGATATATTTCTGAAAAAGATATCTCAGTTTTTGGACATTTTCAGTCAAGCAAAGTAGTCTGATTTTATTTTTTATCAAAATTTCTGAGAAATTTTAAACTTTTGCTTTTTTTCATTTTGAGCATTAGTTTTTGTGAATTTGCTCTTTATTTCATATTGTTTAAATAGAAAATTTCTACGATTTTCGCCGTATGCAGCCAAAATCTCCCAAAGTATTTCATACAAAAAATTTCTATTTGAAAAACTTAAACTTACAACATCTACCATTTTCAATATTTATTTTTATTACGTTTTCTATGAACTCCCACCAATCTGACAATAAAACTGAAGAAAATAACAATCACTCAGCGTTTAATCAAATATTGTTTTGCAAAAGATTTTAAGTCACTAAACATAATTGTATTTTACAAAATATTCCATATCAAATGTATCCCAAAGGATAGCACTTGATTGCCTAGTTAATCATTTGAACTGAACTTTTGTTTTTGTATGAAAATTTATATGGCTTTTCTGACAAAATATCATGCTCATTGCAATTGGTACTGCCAGAGTAGTTGGTAGAAGGTATTGCCTCTTCTGTACTTTATGCGTATCTCGTTTTCTTCTATCTGTGCTGCCGCAAACACAAATGCAAACATGATTACAAATGCTGATAGTATTTATAGCCCTAAGCCAAAAATGGACTAAATTAGACTTACGCACACAACCATGTACACTCATACATTTAAATGAATGCATATGAATACACAAAAATATTTACACGCACAAAAAATTTACTCGCTCAAACAATTATGCTAGAGTGGCCTTAAATATTTAAGTTTTTAAATGCAAATTTTTCAAGGCGCATGTGTATCCTCTTAACTAACATCTGGTACAATATAATAACAAAGTCTTCTAACAAATGATTTGCAAAAATGTTTAATAATAAAATTACATAGTGTTTTATACTAATACAAATGATTTTTATTCATTTTTTTATTCATTTACCGTTGTAAATATGTATATGTTCGTACACTTTTTCGTACACTTTTTGTTATTGAAAGATAGACTAATTGATCTCTACATTTATTTATATTCCTTTTGAGCATTATTTCCTCAATGAATTGGACAATAAATATTTTCAAATCTGCATTTATGTAGGTATCTTAAAAATTATTCTGCTTAAAGTTTTGAACATACCTATTATTTTGAGCAGGCAAATTTTCAAACGTTCATAACTTAGGGGAATTACATGATTTATTTTACTGAAGATCGTGGTACCAAATTGTGTTATTCACGTTAACACTACGATTTTTCCTCTATATTTCCAAAATATTTTTGTAATAGAGTTTAACCTAAAAACTTAGATGTTTACCTATTATTTTGAGCTGGTGTGTATGCACAGTTTGCACAGAATAGCAAAATATTTCATAATAAATATTGCCTAATATGAGTGCAGAATATATTGGATATTGATATTGCACAATAATATTGCACAGTAATAAAACTAATAATTTTTCACTATAATATTGCACAATAATATTGCACAATAACATTACACAATAATATTGCACAATAATATTGCACAATAATATTACAGAATAATATTGCACAGTAATATTGAGCTATAATGTTGCAAATATTGCGCAATATTTCACTCAATTAATAAGTTATAATGCAGGAGTCGAAATACAAATCTTTTGTAAAATTTTTAGTTGAAAAAGGATCCATCCTAAATCACAAACGCAGCTCTTTAAAAAAAATGGGATAAAAAATTAAATGTCCTCTCGTTGACACGAAGTAAGAAAATATAAAAAAATAGCAACAAGCAAACAACAGAGCACGCACACAACATGAAAACTTAATTTGGGTAAAATTTTATTTGTTTATTTGTAAACATAAGAATGTAAGTGTAACTGTATGTGTTTGTTGCTGTTGTTGTTGTTACTGGCTATTGTGTGAAATTCTCATGTCTGTACTGAGGTTTTTATGTTGTCCAACATTCACTGAACTACTGACACTAGGGACACACATACGCAAGAGCCAACATGCCTACATATGTACAAGCACAGTTTGCAATTTCTTATTATTATTTGGGAACTCTGTTTTTCTCTCTCTTCATTTGCTTGTTTTTGTTTCGATTGCTTTTTGTTGTTTTTAGTACTGAAACTCAAATCAAATAAATGAAATCTACACAAAACTTGAGGCATCGTTGTCGTTTTTTTGTTTATTTTTTTCCGACAGCTTTTGGTCTTTAACGAATATTTGCTATTTTGTTTAGTGCTGCGCCTAAAGACTGCAAGCTCCTGCAGGATATATTGCTGAGAATAAACAGTAAGAGTCATCACAATAAAATACGAAACTCTGAATGATTAAACTTTTGCCATTTTTTTAGGCTCCCAGAAGAAAATCATGAAATTGCTGAAATTATTTGATTTGTGTTTTTTAAGAAATAATTTGATAGGGTCTCCACAAAATTTTTTCAACGTGCAAGATCTGTAGCGAGTGCCTTCAGTTATCTCCAACATTTTGCAGATTCACGTATTTTCTGTTCTAGGGATTGATTTAGGAAGACCGTGTTTTCTACTTCCCTAAGGATTCCAATCTTATGCCTGCGGATAAACTTCAGTAGGTAGTTTTCGCAACGTGTGTCAAATCCATTTTAATTTTCGCCATTTTATTTGAATTGAAATCGAATTTTAACGGCATCGAATGAGCAAGCGCATTTCGTATATATTAGTCAATGTGACGTGGGAGCTTGCTCCACTTTCACGGGTAGATTAATTTCAGTTTGACCAAATAATTCTATCATTACCTATATTTTGTATTATAGGTACATCTACCTAACTAACAGCCCGTGCGCTCAGCGTACTACACATTATAAATCAGCTGATCAGAGATCACAGTATATAGCACATTTGGGAGACTCAAAGCCATGTACCCAAATCAGCTGATTTTCAATTTATATGCTCGCTGAACACACGGGCTGTTGGTTGGGCAGGGGTGCTAGCTTACAAGCAAATGGAATTTTCATTTCCAAATACAACCTGAGCGTGACTACCCGAGTGTGCGGGCGAATTAATTTTTTTATTGCGAATATAAAAAGAGTTTAATTTCTGGAGAAGGTAATACAAGAGAAACTTTTACTCCCCCTATTCAGTACACTACATGTACACTTAGGGATCCACTGTATTACACTGTCAACAATTACTCAAGAAATAAAAAAGGTTGTATAGCAGTGCTTCTTCCTCTTCAGCTTAAAGAAATATGAATGAACAAGAAAATATAATACATCTAAGAAAATATTATATTAGCGATTTTATAAAAAAAAATTAATCTTCGAACGCTCTTCACTGCAAACAAGTCTATGACTTAATTTGTGTTTCTCTCAATTCTCCGATGTAATGATATTAGAGCCAGCCCAGTTAATCTATCTTAAATCATTGAGTTACTTAAGTATTGGGGTCCGACCGAAGGTGATTTTTTTGGCCGAAGCCAATTTTCCAAACCTTCGACCGAAGCCGAAACTTACATAAACAAAAATTAAATGTACATATAAGTAACATAAAATAAATTATATGGTTATAAACTATTAGCAAACATAAACAATATTAGTTTATAATGATAATAAAAGTTGAAGGTACTTTTTATTGTAAGCTAAAAATAAAAGTTTATCGCCACTCAAGTTTGAACGTTAGTCGGCATAAAGCTAACTTACAGCGCTAAACAATTGTTCACTTGCAACGTTAGTCAGAGGGGCAGATAGAAATTTTGTGCTATTTTTTTCAGTTTCAAAAATGAACTTGAATGCCAATAGCTAAAAATATCTCCATTTCTCATAATAATAGATTATTTAATGTACATCTCAAACTCTATCTTAAAACTTGAAACTAGGAATGAGTTATTTGGTTGATGGCCGATATGTCATGAGATTTCCAAAGATTATTTTCCAGATTTGTAGTGCTTATTGCTTTAACTTCACAACTAATGTCGTTCACAATATCACATTCTGAGCTATTTCTGTTTATAAATCTTTCTATTACAGTCTATTTCACTGTTGCATATTTCGTGTTTCAAATTGGTGAATTTTACTTCGAAATTACATTTATTTGCAAACCTTCGACTTCGGCAAAAACCTTCGGCCATTTTGAGGTAGGCCGAATATGCGATTTTTAGGCCGAAGGTGGCCGAAGCCGAAGCCTTCAGTCGGACCCTAGTAAATATGTTTTCACGTGTTTCAATGTTGAAAATATCCTTTCAAAATCCTTGTCAAAATTTTGAGAAACTTATGTGTATTTAGAAAACGTTCTTCATTTCAGTTTTTAAAGGCTTCAAGTGCGCATAACTAAGGCTCTGCTTTTAGGGAGTCCTGCTCGAAAAACTTCTTATAACAATCAAAGTTTTAATTTTTCAAGTTAAATCCCACATACTGACGGAACTAAAACATGAAGATAAGCTAATACAGATCTATGATTATTAACTATTCCTTGCAGCTGATGAAAAATAATTTTCAAAATCTGATGACCTTTTTTCAGACCTTTTTTCACAAAATCATTTTCATATAGTGTCTGTTCTTTTCAGAAAATCGTTTTTGTATGGTCTGTTCCTCACTACATCAATTTTATGTAGTGTCTATTCTTTTCAAAATCATTTTTATATAGTGTCCGTCAAAATATTTTGGGCGGTTCTATCCTCTTCCAATTTTCCCCTCCCCCGTAGATACGGCCCTATGTGGCTGTGATATTTACTTCCTATCCACAAATTTTTGTAATATGCATTCAAACAAATGTACCTAATGGGTCATATTGAGTAACTCGTTCAAAATGCCAGAATACTTTGCGTATTTCTGCCTGTAAATGCGTGTGACTGTCTGCATTATTGTCATTTAGTAGTTTGGTTTATTTTTGTTCATGAAAATGAATCTGTCTGTGTATTTTTGTGCTCCACAGGGATTGGCTATGGTTATCCATAATTTACTATGACTTTAAGTAAAGAGAATTTCATGTTTTTTGTGTTTGCAAAAATTGGTAAGGAACATTTATTTGCATGTATTGTTCCTATTATAAGCAACGCATATTTCTTTTGTCAATCTAACATACTCAGAAGTGCTTAGGACTTGAATAAAATTTAGTGCTTTTGTTTTTTGTGTGTACAACAAATGCAGACGCATTGAAATGAAAACAGTGACCACAAATAAATTGACATTCATGGTATAGAAATGTATTTTTTTTTATTGCAGTCAAAATGTGGTGACTCAATATTTTTAACGCCATATTGTGTATGCAAATAAAGAAGCAACCTTCGCTCCAATAACAACAACAACAACAACAAATCAGTGAAAGCCTGGCTAATTAATTTTGTTCTGTGTGAGTATTTACTGCTTTTGCACTTCAGCGTTCAAGTCATTAATATCAATCAGCGGCGACGGCAATCAAACGAGAAGTGTGATTTTCAGTCTACAGCAGAGTGGTGTAAGCTTTTTAGTTTTTTTTATTTATTTTTCGTTTTTTTTTTTTTTTTAAATCTTATAGCTGGCATATTGCCTCAATGAAAGCCGCTTAAGTGATCGAGCCGTTGTATTGCGAGCAAGACGAGCGGTGACATTATGTCCCAATTGAAATCCACTCTCATTCGTCAATTTGCTCAACAATAGCGTTGTCGGTTTGGCGCGAAATTGGTGGCGGCGATTGCGATGGCGTCGGACAATAATTTAAATGTCATTTGCCAGGAGGTGAAAAAGCAATTATGCTTCTGCTGCTTTTGTTGTTGTTGTGTTGTTTATATCTTTGCAGGACTGCTTTAGAGGAGTGATTGAAGTAGGTGTTGCAAGTAGGAGGGTATTTGGTGTGACTGATTGTTGATAGTTCATTGATTTATTGTTCTTACAATATGTTGATTTATGTATGTGTGTTGGTTTTTGTTTGTATTCGTAAACAGCATTGTTTTCAAGTGATAAAGATATGACGACTTGTTTAATTGTTTAAGTAAAATGTAATTAAGCCCTATACTTACGATTGGCATGCCAAATTGTCTACCAACTGCTTTGACATAAAATACACATAAGAAGTTCCCGGGACACATTATCTAGCGTAACTGCTCAACGAAATCATGCGATTTGACAACTTTCGACTTATTTCTTTAGAGCTATCTCAAAAGTAAGACTTATGCCAATAAGTAGGCAACAATTCATGAGCTAAAAGTGTACGTTTGGTCGATATTATCAATCCCACAGAGTTTTAATCGTTCAGAAAGCATTATTAAAAAAAAAATCAAAATCATTCCAATATGATATTATTATATCACGATGAAATTCTTATTGGTCAACCCTATATAAAGTACATATTTATATCTTTTTAAAAGAAAATTTTCTAACCAATCTTTTTGCTTCAGTTTCATTTTTAGTAATCTCTCAGAATCAAGATATAAGAAGTAAAGGGTAAAAATTAAATGCAGCTTTCTGGTTGATTTTTGTTTAATTCGTGGTAGAGGTGGCCTTCTTTCGGGAAAAGATATCGCAATCACAATTGCAATATGATTTCAATTGTAAGTGAAAATTACTGACTATCAATAAGTTTTATGTACTGCACTTAAAAGATCTAAAAGTTATATTATCCTATACATCCTAGCCATTTTTCAAACCAAATTAATTTTTGAGGGCAAGGAGTAGCTAAATTTCAAATGAGTTCGAAACTGAAAACTCAATCGATTTCAGATCTATTAGATTGATTTAAATTTCTGAGCACTAGATTTTTGCACATACCAGAAATTGGCTTACCAAAATTACCCAAGCGAATGCTACTCTCTACATCCTTTTGCCTGTGTATAACACAAAGCTACTAACTATACCTATACAAAAAGGACGCTATGCACCGTTTAAAGACTGAATTGATGATACACTCACAGTTAACAGCAAAAACGCGACCACAAGCAAATTGAAATTGGATTCCGGCTAAAACAACAGCCGCTGCAACAACAACAAAAACAGCATGAGTAACGGAACATGAACTCTAAACTGAATTGCATGCAAAGTTTTTGTGAAAATTTGAATTTGAAAATCGACAACCGCCAAAGTAATTTGCAATACAACAATCGTTGTTTCGCGTTTGTGGTATTTCATTTTGTTTGCTCGTCGGTTGCTCGTTAGTGAGGAAAAGCGCTTTGTTAGCTTCTTGTTGTTGTTGCCAGTTTTTTTTTACCACATAGTGAGTACCCACCAAAAGCATGGAGTGCTCCTTCTTTCCTTTGTACAAGTGATTGATATTACCAACAGCAGACAATTTTATCAGTGCGTGATATCCTTTTGAATTTTGTAAAAGTTTCAAGAAATAATTCAAATTCAATTGAAAGATTTTTAATTCATTATTAAAGTAGGTTTTTTTTAAATTTATCACAGAACATATCAGTCACTATAAACAACTGCAACAAATATTTGCTGCTGACAAAAGGGTAACAAATGACAATGCCTCACAACGTTAAACTGAAGGACAAACGCAACACTCTGTTACGATGGCGCGACAAAATATGGCAAATTTGATGCAAATAAATACGCACTGACAGCGAACCTACAAAATGCAGATTTTGGCTGTAAAACCTTTTGCTGCTACACGCTAAGATCCCAATATAAAGTAGCGGCTTATAGTCGTAAACATATAAACATACATTGACATAGACATAAACATAAACAAAGGCAGCATATTTTATGTCAAAGCAGTTGGCAGACAATTTGGCACAAAATTTAGCCAAGAACATTTGTATTTGTCAACGCAAAGCGCGCGGTAATACTACTGCCAGGCAGGCTTTTTTTATTTCCCATCGTTAAGGGGCCCTTAATAAAAGTGGATTCTTTTTCGCGTGTGTGTGCGAAGTGCTTACAAGCCCAGTTGAACACGAATTCTAGCCAGTTGTGTAGAAATTTTTAAAAAACTAAATGTTTTGATTCAACGTTTTCTAACTTAGATGGGCAAAGTTCTAGCACAGTAAATCAGAAAAGGTCTGAACAAAAAATAATAAAACAAAAAAAAAACCTCAATTACAATTTTTGGCATTTGGAAAAATATTGCAATTTTTGTTATCATTCTGAAAAAAAATTCTGCACAATTTTCTGAAAGATTTTTTCAACCGGGTCCACCGACATTGCTAAGCAGAGTTGTTTCAGCTGCTAATGTTGGTGAGAAATGCAAGACAAAACGTAACACAGCTGACGACAAGTCGCACAAATACATAAACAAAATGTAGCGAACAAAGTGCTCACTTTGATGGGCAACTAGTGACGGGCCATCAAGCGGATTTGTTGCCGCTGCTGTTTTTGGCATTAGACACGGCTCAGAGTTGCAACTGAAAATACAATAACAGCAACAAATGTCGCCTTGGGTGCACATTGCAAGTTTATTGAGCGAGTGAAATGATGTCTTGATGTCGTTTCAGTTGTTGTTGTTGTTGTTGTTGTCAAAGGGCACATCACAAGGGCGTGTATACAAAATTGCGTGGTTATAAACTTGAATTCTTTGTTATTTATCTTTTTTATTATCATACTTTAAATGACTTTAAAAATTGTCTTAGCTTTAAAAATTTTTTTGGTAGTAAAACCAATGGTCAAAACACAGTAAATACAACAACCAAGTGGCTGGAGAGATATTTTTTATTGATACAGAAATTTATTTAAATTTAAGAAGAAGAATTCTTCTATCGGATTGATAGCTAGTCGTTTTTTTTTTTGCTTACAAAATGCGCTGACAACTTTTGAAAAAAAAATCATCGTGTGAACGAACCGTTTTCTTTTTTCCCTGTCAAAATAAATGTCGCCAGCCGTTCTCTGATTTTTAAAAAATTTTGCAGATAAAAAATTTGTTTGCCTCATTAAAATTCGTAGACGATTTCTTAGAAAATGTGGAACTTAACTCGACAATAAATTAGCTCAGTTTTGAATCCGATTTTGATCAGATCTACCTGAAGTATGATTAGGAGCGGGTCAAGTTTCAATAACAATAATCGTCACATATCATATAAAATATACTGGATCCGCTCAATAGATGTGGTCCTGATCACAAATTATTTTTAGAAAACATGTGAGGTTATAGGTTCAATTGGGGATCAGGATTTCTCTTCAGATCCTTATCAGATAAGTAAATTGTGCAGTGATGAGAATAGGATCATTCCCATCGGAGTTTGTTAAGTCCTACTAAATAATTAATCCGTTTTATTGTAAGTTTTTTCAAAATTTTAAATATTAAATTGTATCGAATATTTTAAGTAAACTTAAACAAAGTTATTGTATTGAACATGTTGGGAGCTCTAAATATCTTAGAGTACTCAACATGAGGAGATGGAATGTTTTATACGGACTGAATCAGAAAACACTAAATTTCATATTACGATCTAGTTCAGGACGTCGGATATGATCCTGACTCAAACAAAGTACCGGGACCATAGTAAGGATTCAAGTATTATATTTTGATAAGAAACTGATCAGATGACCAGCTTAAGGAATGTCGTACCGTACCCTAATCAGAAACTGATCAGGTTACCGTATTAAGGAATATCCAGGGGCGTCGCAACGAGATTTTTGATGGGAGGGCAAACTCAAATAAAAAAGTTCGATAAATTTTCTGAAAAAAAAAAGGTTTATTCTATACTTTACAACGGGACATAAAGAGAATTTTGTATGAAGATGTTTTTATTCGTTGCGATTTCCATTAATTAAAGATAAAGTACGGTTTGTTCAAATGTTTCCAAAAGTGAATTTTCGATCTCTTCGCGAGATGAATTCTTTCATAACCCTTCACATATCTAAGGATCCAGTTTTTTCCTTATAAATATGAAGGAGCGTTGTATGGGTAAGACGTTTTTGGGTCATTTGTAAAAGAAAATTAGCCTTTAACCGTCGCAAAGCGATAAATGACATTTCAAAAGAAGTTCTGAACCTGGCACTGTCATTATTAAATTGACGAGTCGATAAACTTGATCTGGAAGGTATTTCGTTGTGTCAGATGAAGTTAATCAGCGATTTCAGCGCAGCACGTTGGCATGTTTTCAATATTCGCAGTTGAGGACGGAGGTTGCTCAATTCAAAATCGTCTGAGATAACGCCCAGTTTTAACTCCAAAATTTCCTCAGTGGGAACATTCGATTTGTATGCATCGAGAAGTATATTTTCTCAAGACTCTAAAGCATCAAGGTCAAGGAATTATCATAATTATCAGTGCAGTTTGATCATGTGTATGCTCCTATTGAGTATGCATTTCTTATCTGGACTAATATCGTCGAGACTAGAAACGGTAGGTACTATTGATATCGATATTTATCGATGCGATATGCCAATTTACATCTGCTGAGTCGATTTAACTTTCTGCGTTGTTTGTGACAACCCCCCTTCTTCTCCAATGAAGTTAAGGCATAATAATTTCTTTGACTTTGACTATAGAAAGATCAAGACGCTTTTTGATACTTTAGCAAGCATGAAGACTAAATGTGGATGTGAAAATGTTAAGTGGAATGAAGTCATCTCCAAATTTGTGACGAAAATTCACAGTCATTTCAGGCTAGAAATTGTTATGCATATTCATGTGCAACACACGCTCTATGTAGAAATTATCAAAATCCCTTTGAGCATACCTACACCCCTTTCCTATCTCTTATATCTTGCTTGAAAGTGGTATAATACCATTTGCACTTTTGTTTGTGAAATTTAATTTAATTTACTGTGTTTCACTTAAAACGTCTTTTCATCAAAATGTACGTCTAACAAAATAACTCAAAATAAATAGAGCACATTAGCTGCTATTTATGTGCTTTGGAATGTAATTTGCCTACCAGCAAGCTTTTTTTTGCTGCAACAATTCACAAATTGAATACGATTAGATGTTAGAAGGCGGAGTTATAACGTCAGTAATGGATGGTTTTTCAAATTAGTAAAAGTACAGCTGTGGCTTTTTTTCACCCTACCATTTATTTTTACCCTACCACTTCCATACCAAAATTTTGTGGGTCATTTGTGTTGCAAAGGAAGGTGTAAAGCACCTTCAAATGCACCTGGCTTTGCATGCCGTAAAGTATGCACTTAATTTTGATTTTCAAAATATTTTTTATTATGACTTTCTCTTTATTCGTTTGCTCTATTACTCTCTGCTAGTTGGCTTGTGTAACCTAAATTTTGTGCTTTTTAGCAAATTTGCGGTTGCATTGGGTAAAATTGAAAATGAAAAATTCAAAATGTTAAATACGAAATGCACAAGAGCACCTTAACCATGCGAGTATGAATATCTATGCACACAAACAAAACAGCCTACACAAAAGCCTCAAAAAATAGTTTTGACTAAACATTAAAAAGGCTTTTATATGATGATATTGCTATCGCTTGTTCTTTCTCTCTCTCTCTCCCTCTCTCCCTATCTTTCACAAACACACTCTTGTTGCCTGATTATAAGTTATGCCTTTCATATTATTTTGATCCCTTTTGAAATTTTGCACACGTACATTGTACACACACACACACACACACTCACTTTGAGACATATTCAGCTATTTGTTGGTTTGCCTTTATGTGTGTGCATGTGTACGAGTACTCATGTATTTCGCGATAAAACGATTAGTCGCCGTGATTGTCATCGTTGAAGCGAGCTTTTGGCATTTTGCCGTTTAAGAACTCATAAAGTAAATGGTTCCCTTAATACTTTTAGATCCAGTGCTTGTGCCGATGTATTGCTCAATTTTCGTCGGTCAGAGTGATGTCAGTTCCATTTCTTGATTATTCGGATTTTTAAGTTTTAAGTAACTGAGTTTTTATGGTTTTCAAGTCCTTCAAAGAAGGTGTTGTAACAAAATTTGCGAAAATTTTACACTAAAATTTGACAAAATTTCTGTAAGCAAAATTATCTGATCTTTAGCTAAAAAATCTCGTTAGCTGGCTACCTTTACTGTAGGCATTTAAAGTTGAAAAAAACGTACCAGCCAAAGATTCCCACAATATTTTAAACCTCAATCTATACACATAGAAAACGATTTACAGTAGACGTCCAATATAACGAACTAATTAATGCACGGGACAGTCGTAATATCGTAAAATTCGTTATATCGAAGTGTTTTTTTATTAAAGAAACTGGCTTTTATTATCGCATATATTAACTCGTATAAACGTTAAATTAGATTTTGCAATGCTTTTCTTACTGGCGATCACCTTAACTGGTAAAAAAAAGTTATTTCAGTTCAACAATGTTCGTTATTAGGAACGGAAAACATTTTTAGCGTTCTTAATTTAGAGACATCAATGGAAAAGTCTCAATTTGAAAAACTGTTCATTAAAATGGATATTCGTTATATCGTTATACGTTATATTGGAAGTCTACTGTATTTCTATTTATCTCAAGATTTGGTAAGAATTTACAAATTATAAATTTCATATACAGTCGTCTGTCTTTCTGTTAATGGGTGGACTTCTGTCACAACTGACTTTGACTAAAATTAACTTGAACTGCAAATGAATCCGTGCCTTGTTGACCACGGCTGCTTCATTTTTTCTCACACTTAATAATAATTATATAATAAATATTATTGTATGGCTTTTTGACTCCCAAATTCCACTCTCTTCTGAATTACATACTTGACTTAAATTGTCGACTTATTTACTTCGAATATGCTAGTAAATAGGAAGAGTTTTCAATACACTAATGTATGTTATTAATGTACTTTTTATTATTAGATTTTAATGATTGTTATTTTTGGTACCGCCTTAAGCCCCTATATACAAGTCTAATATTTTTTGATCATTGTTCTGCATCTATACAAATGTAACATTATATAATCTGAAATCTACAAGGTCGATGTGGTTTAAGTCAAAGAATACTCTAAACCCCAGAAAATATATAAAATACTAATAGCGCTTTTACTAATATCTTAAGAGTTTCCTAAGTAAAATTTATTCAGTTATTGTCTATAATTTCATCTGTGAATCTGAAAAATCTGTTTTCTTGAAACTGTCAGAAATTCAGCATCCCTAGTTTTTGTTCCCATTTCACAATCAGTGCCTTTGTTGCTTTGCTTGCGGGTAGTTGTCGCGTACATAAATACCGTCATTATTCTTTTGTGTCTCTCTGTGTGAACGCGTGTGTTTGCGTTATAAGGATGATTCGTTTCTTTTTTGTGAATTTTTTTTCAATAGGCTATGCATTTTTTATGTGTCAAATACGTGAGCATAATTTTAAGTTACATTTAAATGTAGCAAGCAATTTCGGCAAAAAATAAATAGCTAAATTTAAAATGAATATCTAAACAGTTTAAAAGGCACATGGACATCAACGGAAGACCCTAAGCGAAACTATCAAAATTATTTTTTTTAATGTATGAAAACAGTTTTGGCGATACTGTAAACTCAAGAACAGCATCTTGTGTAAGCGAATATTTCGAAATAGTTTCGAGATAAAACAAACATTCTGTAATGCTTTCACAGTTGCAACATTTTGTACAGAGTGACGATTACATTCACATACGATAATTAAAGCTAAGGACTTAGGAGCTTTGAAACTACTGATACAATTAAAAAAAAAAATTTATTAAAAATTAATATTTGGATTAAAAATTTTTTCAGATAATAATAATTCTTTTGTCGATATCTTTTGAATTAAACAACCTTAATAAAACGAAAACTAAAAAAGATGTAGCTGATGCAAGGTAATATTTTCTACGAAGTTTCAATTGATTTTTCTACTCTTATTTTAAACAAAAATGGAGTTCACTAATATCAATAAATAAACTGTTATGTTATGTACATAGGTACCTATCTACATAACATTACAGTTCAATATGCACTGAGCTTTTAACAGTAAAGATTTTCTATTAATGTTATACAAACAGAGCTTCGTTAGGTTTTAGAGCCACTGCAATAAAACTCCTACGCGATAAAATTTAAAAAGCTCATCAGGAAACTGTTCTTGTATTAGGAAAAAGCTTTTGAAGCACTCTAAGTAGCTGTCAGCCTGAGGTTAGGCAAACTGGGTTTCCATTGTTATTTTTACAGTGCCAGAATCTCATTTTTTGGAAATAACTGAATATAATTTTTTTTCTCATTTGATAACAAATATATTTTCATTTAATTTCTTATTTATAAGCCCTTGGATTTTATCTTAATATATTTTATTATGTTGTGCACTTGTCAGACACTTTTGGCCGCTTATAAAGTCGTTATATTGCACCGATGTGCGTCGCCCGATTATGAGTTGTCGTCAACTTACAATCTTTTTTTTTGTTTGATTTATGGATTATTTTGCGAGAGAAATTTACAAATATGCAATTGAAAAATAGGTATCTTGTCATAATTTGATTATAAAAAACATATGGCATCCTTTGCTATGGCTTTTTGCAATAATTTGCTTCAGCGCCATCGTCGGTAGCTTTTATGTATTTTGTTGGAAGTGACGAAATACTTAAGTAACAGAAAAGCAACACGAAGAAGCTTTTTTTTTATTGGCTAGCTCAAGATTTTTATTGGCTAGCTCAAGCTTTTCAAAGCTTTCAATAAAGTTTTTGCTCTAGCTAGTGAAAGCTTTCAGAAGTCAAAGTTTTAATTTTACTAAATTCATTGTAAGGTTTTGCCAACACTCAAAAGAGGGCGCTACGTGAACTTAAAAGTTTATACAGAGGTTACACTTTTGGAAAGATTTTAGCTGCTTTCAGTAAAGCGCTATAGAAACACAAATTTTATTATGTGCAACAAATTATTCAAAAAATTACGAACTTAAACTAATTAAAAATCAAACGAAACAA
The DNA here is from genome assembly GCA_963662105.1 of Meiosimyza platycephala. NCBI lineage: Eukaryota > Metazoa > Arthropoda > Insecta > Diptera > Lauxaniidae > Meiosimyza > Meiosimyza platycephala. The sequence goes on along the minus strand of OY759208.1, from coordinate 97,811,367 downwards.
TTTCTCTTATCTTCGATAAAAAATCACAATGAATTAAATTTTCCTTCAATCTCAATTGAAACAGCAAATAAATACGGTGTAAATTATAACAAACAAAGTCGTAAATTAAATTGTGACTGTACCAAATCTAATAAATTGTCACGCACACAAATGTCACTCACTTCCGGTAGGCACACACATGTAAGCTCGCATAGGTAAACAGAAATATCGACTCTATAAAAAAAAACACCGCAGGAGCAACCTGTTGACACACATTGTGGACGGCACGTTGTCGTACATCACGAGAATATCACATTTGCAGTTTTGCAGATGAAAGGCGCAAGAATGGATATAATGTGAGCGTCTGAATTTTTGCACAAAAGAGAGAGAGAGAGAGAGCATTAAAAACTAGCAAAGAGAATTTATCAGCTGCAGTTGGAAGAGAGTAAAATATTCGTAGATGCAGCTATAGCAAGAAAGACTGGAAAGCGACAAGCTGCAAAATAAAAAAATGTAGCATACATTTCAGCGAAATAAGAAAAACATTTCAAAATCACAAAAAAAGTAAAATTATAGAAATAATATTAAGATTTTTTACAAAAAAGCTTATTAATTTGATTTTCAAGAAACCATTTATTAATTTTCACAACGGTATAAGACATTAGGCGCTATAATGTATTTTTGGCTGTCTGCCAAACCGCGCCCTTAACATGAAAATGCATTGAAATAGAGGCAATAACAGTTTTCGTCAGTCCTTATGTGTGCTAGGACTATACACAAATTCTCATACACATATTTACAATGCAGCAAATATTCTGTGGTGAGAACAACCCTTTTAAAATAATAATACGAAAGAACAATAATATCTACTATATAAAATTAAGTTTTTGTCCGTCTGTCTGTCTGTCTTTTATGGGCGCGAAAACTATTCGGCCGACTTTGATGAAATTTTTACAGTATTTTAGTATCGATCAGGCGGGTGTCTATAAGACTTTTATTTAGGAAGCATATTTGAAGTCGCCTTCATACAAACATATTTTCAAAATATAATTTTCATAAAGACCACTTAATCAATTCACATGAAATTTTCACCAATTGTCTTTTATATTAAAAGGCATAGCTTAGGATGGCCCTCATACAAAAATACTTTTAAGATATAATTTTTACGAGGAACGGTTAATCGATTCATACCGAATCTACACTATGTAGGTTTTATATTATGAGGCATAGATAAGACTACAAAACTTTTACTGAGGGTGGCCCTCATACAAAAATATTTTTAAAATAGCATTTTCACAAATACCACTTAATCGATTTACATGGAATTTACACCTCGTGTCTTTTATATTAAAAGGCATAGCTTAGGCAATAAAACTTTTATTTAGGGTGCATACTTTAGGGTGACCCTCATACAAAATTATTTAAACGAAAACCGCACATCGAACTTACACCACGTGGTCCTTATATTGAGAGGCATAGATTTCAAAATAATTTTTCTTATTTTGGGATTTTTTTTCTTGCGTATAATTTTTAAAATAAAATATTGAAATATAAAAAAATTAGAACGAAATTTTCTATTTAGGGTGGGCCAGGTTTTTCAATACAACATGCGCTTTTGAAATTTTGTTCTTCTATTTACCAGGAAATGGATATCAAAATTAACTTTCCGCTCTTTTTGTTGATATTACGGAAGCCTTTGATATGGTTGACCATCAAATCCTTTTGAATGAATTATATTGCGCAGGTTCTCGAGGGATTATTCACATTTGGCTTAAATCATATACCTATAACTGACCGAGTACAAAAACTAAAAGTGGCAAGTGGTTTTTTTAAGTATTTTTTTTCGATTTTCGGTGACCAATTTAAGTAATTTTTGAAACTAATCTTCGTCGTTCGTTATCTGTTTGTTAAAATTTTGCAAAAGAGCAATTGGTCTTTCTGTGGTATTGTTTCAAAATTAGATGTTCGTAGAAAAAATGACGAAAATTATCAACTTTCTTATTTTAAAAACTAATAACGTTGAACCACTATTTTATCGATCTCTACTAGAGCTACAAATAACCAAAATTTGAACAAGATCAGAGCATACAAAATTTTAACCTGGTACGCTTGGCAAATTTTACCCCTAATATATCATTTAAAATTTATTAAAAAAACTTTTTCGTGGATTTTAACAGTGTATTGATCTTGAAAAGAATTATAATCATATCTAATAGGGGTGTCATAATAAACTCTTCAGCTTCTTTGTCAGGCTGAAAAACTTAATTGGCCATTTAAAATTGAATTCGTTTCGCTTAAAGACAACGACACTTTCCGCCTCTTGAAAAAAAGGCACTATCGCCTTGCGCTTCAACTAAAGTAATATGTTTAGCTTAAAATATTCTCAAAAATAAAAAAACTTTAGCTCTCAGAAGTTTAGTTTAGAAGCTATAATTTCATATAATTTTTTAATAAAATTTCCGCCATACTAATTGATTTAATTTAAATATAAATTTAAATTTAAAATAAAATATCGCAATTTCATAAATGTTTACTAAGTTTTTACTAAGCTACAGAAGTTAATTAGTTTTCAAGTTTATAATCCAAAATGAAAATCGAGTATCCATCCATCATTTACGGCCCGCACAATGGGGTGTTGAAATCTTCGCAAGGTGGTTCATTTGCTGGATTACCGGCAGCAACATGAAATAGTCCTAAAACTGCAAGCAGCTGCAAGGACTGCAAAATCCAAACTTTTAATCCCCTCATCGGTCTTGTTCAGTGCTAAATCAGATAAACTCTGAAGAATTTGAAAATTAAGCTCGTCTTTTATATCCAAATTAAGACTACTATACTGCCTTGAGGTCAGTCAGTATACGTGATTTTAAATAATAATTTTGTGAATTTCAGTTGTTATCTTTTTCTTTTATATATTGTATTTTTTTAAAATGTACATATGTACATATATTAAAGCGATATTGATACTCAAATAGTTTTCTGTGCGGGCATTGTGTATTAAGCAACTTTTTACTTGTCAACACCTGCCTTTGAATAAAAATACAAAAAAATTAACATTCAACGTTTTTTCAAGATATTAATTCCCGTTAGTTACTGTTTTTATTATTCGAAAATTTAGTTTCATAGCTTCGCAAGGCAGTCAGCAACAACAACAAGCGACGAAAAAACGGAACAATTTAAAATATTAATAAAAGCTAATTAGTCGAGTGCAGTTAGTCATTTTAAATGAAAAATTACTATATATATACATATATAGCACATGTTGTATCATCAGTATTGTTAAGTTTAAAAAACGATGTATTTTGCTAAAGCTTATTAATGTACTTGAGAGCTCGATTATGGGACAGTGTATAAACTAGGTATATTTTCAACTATTTGTTTATTTATAGTGTAGCTATATGAATTTTGCTCAAATATTTTTTTTTTTTGTGGATTTCATATGCTAAACTAAAAATGTTGCGCATTCGAAATAATCGCCATTTCAAAAATCTGTATTCTGTCAAATTTTTATGATTTATTTTCGCAATTGAACATAATTTGATCGAAGATCAATATTAACTTAAGCAATAAAAATACATTTTCGTATGTTATTGATGGCGGAATGTTATTGCATGATTGTAAATGACAATTAGAGGAATAGTTTCAGATGATATGCATACGATATTTATTTTTTTTTATTATTCATAACTATAAGCTTTATATCTTAAGTGATGCCTCAGCGCCACTAAGGCATTGCAAAGGCAAAACGCAACTATAAATTGACAGTAAAATAAAAGTTACAGTTTCAAATTAAGTAGTACGACTTCAGGATAATATTAAAAATAATGTATCAATGAGTAAGTTTAAAAACATACAATAAAAGTTGTCTTTCGTAAAGACCTTGAATAGGTAGAATATCCTTTGAATAGTCTCTATATAAGTACATTGAACTGTGCCTTAACTCCTTGAGGACCATGAGCTTCTGATTTCAGATTTCGAGAAATTTTATGGGACATATGTGTCCCTATGGTCCTTAAGGAAGTCCATTTATTGGTACGACATTTTTTTTTACTACATGAATAATTAGTATCTTCTATCATATATTTAGTTTTTAACTAGAAACTTACATGAAATTGTGATCTTCACCAAAACAGTTTCGATTTTTGGTAAAACATAAATATACATTATATTGATTGCAACAGGTATTCGTGGGATTTTTTATTTTATTTTTTGATCAACTAACACGTCTCTTTCTTATATCACTTTTGTCCTTAGGATGAGATAGAGTTCAACATTTGCTACTATTTTAAATTTATGATATGTTAGAACAGTCCTCTGATATGAAGTGAGGTCAGAGATCAAATTTGTAATCAAAAGAACTTAGTATTGGTCCTTCAAGGAGACTTTCCTTTTCACATTTACTGTAAATGACATAAGAATTACACAGGTTGACAAAATTTGGTAAAACCTCTGGTTCTGAAATCTGAATATCTTTTGACGCCCTGGACTCCAATCCGAAGTCAGAATTTCGGTAATGGTTCCGGTTTCGAGATTATTACCCAAAAGTTAAAAAATCAGGATATTTTGTTATATTTGTGTTTATATAGCATCGATTAATTTTTTTAGATGCATCTGCTTCCAATCCTTTTATTTGTTCGAACTGTTGAAAAACGACGACTCAAACAGACCATACTGAGTTTCTGACGTTTAGTTTTTAATATACATGTAAAATTAAAACGGATAGCTGGTAGCTGAGTCACAGTAGAGAAAAAAGTCCGTTAACGTCTGTAGGGACACCCGTGTCCCTTTGTAATTTTTTTCGAATTTAATTAAAATGTTACAAAAAATATCTTTAAAAATAATAAAGTAGCGTAGTGCATTGATTCACTAACTCACAGTTGAAGAATTTTATTTGGGCTATTAGTAAAATCCGATTGAAAGCAGCAATTACGACGCAATTACGTGTATTTCAAACTAAAAATAAGCCGATATATTCCACTTTTATGTGAAATTAACGTTAACTATTTTCAAAAGTAGATATTCCTGTAGATGTTTTTGTAACATAATGCAACTCATTTCGTGCTTAGCCTTTTATTGAAGAACATTTTTGTACTTAGGACATATGTGTTCCTTGGTCCTCAAGGAGTTAAAGAAAGATTGAAGACTAATGTTAGAGCTTTGTTTTTAGGTAAATTTCGACCTTTTTCGAGCTATCCGACAATATTTTCGAACGGCTCTAAAAGTTTTCCATTTTCCGGAAAATTGTGAAAAACTTTTTGTACAGCTGAGGGAATATATCTAAGCGGGAAGCTAACAAAACGAAGAGCAACAACAGAAAGATTTTGTCATGAGAATTTCGAGCTCTTTTCTTACAGAAAAAACAAATTTCGGAAAACCTTTGATCCCTACACTTGATGCTAGTCCAGAACATATGACGCGCTCAGAAGAAAAGTGACCCATTTTATTAGCTAGAGGAAAGACGTACCAAGAAATTCCAAAGACCAAAAACAAACCTTCATTCTGCTTTGTTTATTTAATTTTGTATGTATGCGTAAGCTATAAGTCTTCGTGCGTATTCGGTTATTTCGCTGTAGTCGGCAGCAATAAAAAATTCAATGTTCGCAGGTCCCTGATTATTTTCTTGTTTCTCACAACACAAATCCAAAATTTCAACATTCCAAAAAAAAAAATGTTCCTGTTTTCTGATTGACGAAATAAGAGGAAGTGTTTGCCTCAAAAAGTTTTATTATTGATTGACCATAGGGAAAATTAGATTTTTATATATTTTGTTTTGTTCTGATATGCCGAAACACTTAAGCTGTGAATACGTACTGTATGCAGATAACACAGCAATTTTTTCATCGCTTAAATAAAATCAAATTTCTAGGACTGAATTACAATACGCATTAAATTAACTCATTAAATATTTATATTCACAAATGGAAAATAAAACTAAAGCATATTTTTCAGGTTTCTCTGCGGCAAATAAACTACGCCAAAGGAAATCTTTACTTTAAATGCTTAGCTTCAATTCGTTTGAGGATGAGCTTTAATTTGTCTTGTGAAAATATGCACTCATTTCGAAGAACTTATTAAGTTAGAAGAAATTTGTATACACGATGATATGCGCTCAATATTAGAGAACTTGTTTTATACAAAAATAAGGGTAGTCATAGCTCTGAGTAAAGTAAGCTTTGTTTCTCTCAGTGTACATCCCAACATTTTAACTAACTAATAAAACCTTAATAATCATGGAGCCAATCAAAAATAAAAAAAAAAAAATCAGATGCCAGTTTGAAAAATTCCAAATCAATTGAATATATGATTCTAATGGTTGGCTATTCATTCCATCAAACTCTATGTACAGACACACACAGTGGCATGACTTGGACATTGATAAATAAGCGCACTACACAAAGACAGCGTGCTACATATTCGTAAATAAAAAAATATTACAATTTGCATGTCGAAAGCTTAAAAGCGATGCTGATGATGATAAACCAATGCATAAAATGTGCCCAAGAGCACAAAAGTCATGGCAAATTGATTTTGAGTTTTTGTATTTCTAGGAAGAAAAAGATCAACAGCAAAAATAATGAATTTAAAAAAAAGCCATAAATATGCAACTCTGTATGCAACATTCGAGGGGTTAGTCATCATCATCATGATTTATGAAAAAATTCAGACAACGTTGCCTTTGATCTTGATGTTGTTGTTTATTTTTTTTTTAGTGCGCTTAACAAATTAGTGATGTAATGCTGTATACTAAAACGAATATCGGCGTTTATATAAAATTTGTTAAGATAGTTGAATTAAGACGAAAAATTTGTTGCGAACTATAAGTGGCATCAGGGTTGCCAAATTGAAAACGAGTAATTAACGGCCTTCCAAAAAGACAAAAAAAATGGATAAAATACCAAAACAAATGTTCGAAAACAGTTGATGACCTTTGGTTAGCAACAATAAATTATCTGTACAATCGCAGCGTCTTTATTTTTGTGTTTTAGCGAAAATAATAATAAACCAACTGAAGCAGTTTATTTTGTCAGCAGCTTAAAAGTATGCAACAAAGAAATAAGTAATACTTTTAAGCTGACACGAATATTAATATTCGTTACATCTCTTTGAATTGTTATTGTTGCTGCTTGCTCTTGGTTTTCGTTGACTTTCTTTTACAAAAGCTACTTTTGACTGACTTTGTGCACTGCGTTTCTTTTTTCTGTAATTTGTCTTTTACTCTTTTCTCTATTATTGAATGCCATAATAATTGCGTAGCCTCTATTTGAGTTATCCGTGTAGGTTGTGTATAGGTCGATAATCGCTCTGAAAAAAAAAAAAAAAATTTGCTTTGAACACTGGAAAATCTTTGCAAAAAGTTGAAAAGCAGCTATTGAATGAAAGAAGTAGAAAAAACACAGTCGTTGATTTCATGCTGTGCGTATTTCATGGATGATTAAATTGTTGAGTGAATGGAAAAATATTTCCATTCGTCATTCAATTCATTCATTCAATCATTCGTTACAGTTCGTTGAATCAAAGATGGATGGTTTATGGCTGCTTACTAAGGTTGATAGGTTTGTTATTTGGCGAGGAGCTAATGGATTGCTGAAGTATGGCGGCGGCAGAGGCGGCAGCAACGGCACAAAAGTTGAACGAATGAATGAATGAAATATGTTGCAGCAATAAACGCACGCGGTTAAGCGTATCGTTATATTTGGATTCAATTGAATGGCTTCTTAATCAAGAGAAATGCAAAATATTAATAAAATATTAAATTTTCTTTATATGGTTAAGATGAAAAAGAATATAATGTTCTTTACATACATACTGAGAAAACAATTGTATTAACAAAAATTTGGTAACGGTTAGCACTGTAAGCCAGTGATGGAATCTTCAGTACATTTGTACTTTTATCAGTACATTCAAGCTATGAAAAAATGTTGGAAAACCATCATAAGCATGGCCTTAACTTTTTTCTCTCTACAATATTTTCTATGACTTTAAGCAAGGTATCAGATTCAAAATGTCGAATCTTCTTTTTAGATTCGAGAATTGAATCTTCAACAGTTCCAGAATTTTTTGAAGCAATTACTGGCCATGCCTTACTGAGAAGAGCGTTAACGCCTTGAATCAGATATATTTCGCATGAACGCTCTGCCATACAGAGGCATACCGTGCGTTTTTGGCGCCTGGGGCAAAAACTTAGAATGCCGCCCTCACTTTTCACATTCAAACACTCTAGCAAAATGAGATATATTTTACAAATACTGTGAAAATTTAACTTTATCTCCTTGAGGACCATAAGCTTCTGAAATGTGATCCTATGAACTCACAGTATGAGAGTGTTCTATTGGGCTGTAACTAAGCCAAAAATATTCGAAAATTATAAAATATGATTTTAGATTTCGAGAAATTTTATGGGACATATGTGTCCCGGTCCTTAAGGGAGTCCAATTTATTGGTACGAAATTTCTTTTGCTACATGAATAATTAGTATCTTCTATCATATATTTAGTTTTTAACTAGAAACTTACATGAAATTGTGATGTTCACCAAAACAGTTTCGATTTTTGGTAAAACACAAATATACATTACATTGATTGCAATAGGTATTCGTGCGATTTTTTATTTTATTTTTTCAACTAACACATCTCTTTCTTATATCACTTTTGTCCTTAGGATGAGATAGAGTTCAACATTTGCTACTATTTTAAATTTATGATATGTTAGAATAGTCCTCTGACATGAAGTGAGGTCAGAGATCAAATTTGTAGCGACCAATCATTTGTAATCAAAAGAACTTAGTATTGGTCCTTCAAGGAGACTTTCCTTTTCACATTTACTGTAAATGACATAAGAATTACACAGGTTGACAAAGTTTGGTAAAACCTCTGGTTCTGAAATCTGAATATCTTTTGACGCCCTGGACTCCAATCCGAAGTCAGAATTTCGGTAATGGTTCCGGTTTTCGAGATTATTACCCAAAAGTTAAAAAAATCAGGATATTTCGTTATATTTGTGGTAATATTGCATCGATCTGCTTCCAATTCTTTAATTTGTTCGAACTGTTGAAAAACGACGAATCACACTAACCATACTGAGTTTCTGACGTTTATTTTCTAATATACATGTAAAATTAAAACGGATAGCTGGTATCTGAGTTACAGTAGAAAAAAAGTCCGTTGACTTCTGTAGGGACACCCGTGCCCCTTTGTAATATTTTTCGAATTTAATTAAAATTTTACAAAAAATATCTTTAAAAATAATAAAGTAGCGTAGTGCAATGCGAAGACTATTTGATTCACTAACTCGAAGTTGAAGAAATTTATTTGGACTATTAGTAAAATCCAATTGAAAACAGCAATTACGACATAGGAAAAACGTGTATTTCAAACTAAAAATAAGCCGATATAATCCACTTTTATGTCGAATTAACGTTAACTATTTTCAAAAGTAGATATTCCTGCTTGTTTTTGTAACATAATGCAAGTCTTTTCTTGCTAAGCCTTTTATTGAAGAAAATTTTTGTATTTGGGACATATGTGTCCCTTGGTCCTCAAAGAGTTATTCACTAATTCACTTAAACAAAATCACCTCATTCGTGACTTTCAAACACACTAGCAAATTGAGATATATTTCACGACCATTTTGCCCTCTCAATCCTTGCACCCGGTGCGGCCTAGATACACTACTGCTGCCATACATCATCTACCATTACATGACGTAACAAACACAGAGAGCGCTCAGGACATTTTCCTGAAAGATCGCCGAATAAGCGCCTACTTACAAACCTAACGTGAATATTATGTATCACGTTTTCTCCAAGTTTGAATAGGTAGTTGATCATTTGTTGCTGGATATCATACTTAAGAGATTATTATTTTGAAGGAATGCTCCATAACCTATTAAGTTATGAATTTTTCATATCATTCAACTTTTCAGTGGGTACCAAGTTCATTAACCTTAAAATTTTCTTTAAATTTCATAAATCGCTGCTCACTAAAATGTTGCTAGTACCTTAATGATTTTCCATTCAATTTTCAATTGTAATATTCTCCTTGAAAGCGCTAACTAAAAATTTTTTCAAATAATGATGATAATCTAAGAAACGGGTTTATTATTTTGTAAAGAACACGCAACGTAAACGCATATTTTCAACAACAGCAACAATAACATTAAAGAATAACACAAACAACAAAAATGTTACAGAACATGAGCTAGGATGATGATCCGCTATGAAAATGAAAATCAAACGAAAAAAAAAAATGCAAATCCTTTGACCGAATTGATTTCAAGGCTCACTAAGCATTATTTGATGCACGACAGCGCATTCAACAAGAAACTAACAAGTACACTCATACACATACACATTTACCCATACAAATATGCGTGTGTATGTTAGATACCCATACTGAGGCACCGACATAAGTTCATAAGAAATATGTATGAATGTAATCAACATATGCTACTTCTTTCTAATGCAATGCATTTTGCATGAGTGTTAGTCTTTTTCTTTTAGGGTAAATCAGACGTTTGTTGTTTGCGTTGATTTAAGATAAAATTCGAAAAAATCGAAAATTGGTAATAGATATTTATTTTTTAGAATAAAAAACCTAATCATTACATTTACTAAATACTTTTTATAAATTAAAAACCTTTATTTTGAGAGTGTTTTTTAATATTTTATTTTGGATGCACTTCAAGAAGTTTTCTTTCCATAAAAAGTACATTCTATGATGATGATTTTTCCATATGCGTTGTCTAAAAGGATTTTCCGAAAATTTATTTCCGCGATATCCCAGTTATAATTTATCCTAATCTGCGACATATTTGAATGAATACCCTATATATTGCCATTACTGTGCACTTGTGTGTACCAAATTTCAAAAAGAAAAAAAAAACAGTCCTGGTGCTTCTTGTTGTTGTTTTATTTTTACGCTGTGGCATAATGCGTTTGCTAAATGTAATCGATACGTTTTTGATTTTGTGCAAACAGTGGATTTTTCACAGACGATGTGACCTCCAGTTCCAGAAAAAACCACACTACCGCTTTGAATACCCACTGACAAGGCCACAACTTCCTAAACTAATAGTACGTGCATTTTTTTTTTTCGGTTGGCTCGTCATATTTCTTCGAATTTGCATAACGAATTGTTGCGGTAGTTAGGAGTGTGGGTGAACGGATAATGTGCAAAGTTTTGCATTACGTTCATGCTGGCTACCTAGTGCTGCTTACGATCAGTGATGTCAAACAGGGTGGATCATCGTAACGATGAATAAATGAATCAATTTCAGAAATATGGGTTTCATGTGAAAGGGAACTTAACCCATAATTTTCAAGAATTGAAAATTTTTCTAAAATTATAACATATTTTTTCTTCGACTCAAAATCTGTAATTTTGCTAAAATTTGTTTACTTTTTTTATTTACTAACACTTTCATGCGCAATTAAATTTGGTCAAAACTTTAGAAAAATTATCACATTTCAAAAACTATGAGATTAAGTTTTGGTGCCATACTATAGCTTAAGTATAAAATTATCTGCAATTTTATATTTATATTATTAGAAGTCACAGGGTTTCCAAACTTGGGGTTGTGTATAGGAACACCAACAACAAGTTGGAATTAAAGTGAGCACCAAATGAAAAACGATTTTATAAACTATATAACATTGGTGTACAAAACTTTAAAGTGCGTCATATAATTTTTGATTTGAGAAAATTTTGTAAAACTTTTGAATTTAACTTATATAGCAAATTAGATCCATTAAGTGAAAGGAAATAAATTGCGCTTTCTTAATATGTTAGCAAAATCATAGGTTAATAATATAATTTTTGAAAAAAAAATCCGGTTTTTTTAAAAATTGATCGAAATTTTAGAAAAGTCATCAGCTATCAACATTTTACGTGCCATTGATAACATTTATTTCTAAATCAATTTAGTGGCACCCAACTTATAAAAATTTTTATGAGAGATATATTTTGTAATATCTGATGCCTCCTCTAACTTTTGATTAAAGATTTACTATAAGCAATACATACATAAACATCTGATAAAAAGTTTAAAAAAAAATGTAAATTTCGGTATTGAAAACTTTTAAGCAAATTAAAGTTGTTAAAGATTTCCAGAGATAACTTATCTATTTATTGTATTGAATTTACCAAGTAATCACTATTGTCATAATTTTGTCAACACTGGCAGTCGCAGTAATACATCCTATGACGTGTGTAAGTATATTTGTTGCTCATATGATGAACTACAACTACTCGTTTGTTCTGTCGCTTATTCGTTCGGTGCTGCTTTTAATGCATAATTTGGCTCATAAGCAGCAGTTTTCATGCACCATTGAGTCAATGCCTCGCCTTTTCTTCTCTATCAAGTACATGCTGCATGCATGCATTCGTGCGTGTGTGTAAGGTTGCGTGTTTTTTTAGTTGTATCCTTACAGCAGTTTAGCTTTGTAAATATGAAAATGTAGCTAGCAAAATTTTCGCAATGCTTTCAGCTTCATTAACTTCGTGTGCAACAAAAAAAAAAAAAAAAAAACAACAAATTGTGTAAAAATTTCAAATAATAATTTTGAGTAAAAACTGTGAGCAGGAAACTTCAAGTGCCGCAATTATGTGAAATAATGGACTTGAAATTAAGCATGCTTTTTGCAAGTTTCAAAATATATTAGATACCTTAAGATGTCAAATTAAAATACATATTATATTTGTATTTTTTTTTTTTTTGTTTTCATTTTATGTAAAGTGCTACTTCTTCTTCTCTACCTCTACAGTTTTTTTTGACATTCCAATTTTTCTTTTTTTTGGCTGTATTGGCGGTCAAAGTTTAAAAATATGGATATGGAAAACTTAATCAAGTACATACGGAATATCTTCCAAATATTTACTACTCTCTAGAGTATGTAAACAGAAATTTAAGTTAAAAAAGTTTTCGTCTTCCGAAGGAAATGATCTTGGAATATAGATTTAGAGTAAGCCAATAAGCGTTTCACCGATTATATAATGCTTATTGACCAATCTCTAACATTATATGTGCAAGATAATAATGGCAACATGTTTACCGTGGCTTTGGCAGAGCGTATCAACCCATTTGTTCAAATTTAGGATGCCATCCTGGCATAATTGCACCTTTTTACCAACTGTAGCTTAGGTAGGAAGGTTAAACGAGCGGTAAAATGTAACATTCAATTAAAATTTCCTTTTGATTAATAACTATAAATTTAAATGGCTTTTTATATAATCTACACAGCGGGTATATCACTTAGTTATTCCGTTTGTAACGCATAGAAGGGGCCGTGTTAGATATAGGAAAGTATATATATATTTTTGATCAGTGTCACCACCTGAGTTGACTTAGCCAAGTCAGACTATTTGTCGAAATAACGAATACGAGAAAACCAAGCAAACTAATTGAACTATGTTTGGCGCACAGGCCACACCGTCAAACAAGCTGCTAGGACTTAAAATGGGCAAACTCGTTTCCTAAGGAAAGGATAGGGTAACATGTTGATTTTTATTTTTGAGATCGATGACATTTTATCAGGAAAAATTGTTCAGAGCTGTTAAGTATTATCACTATAATGCTTGAATTTCAATCAGTGGGCAAGGTGAACTATAGTTATTTAAAGTTATTTAATTTTGGTGAAATGTGCGTCAAAAAAAAAAAATCGAAAGAGTGTGCTGAAGTTGAAGTTTAATAATATCCTTAACTTCAGCATTTTTTAAGTCTTAATAATTGCGATTGCAATATTTGGAAAAAGTTTGCATAAGAAAAACACATTTTTCTTTAAAATTCTACATAACCTCATTCCAGATACTCAAAAGTAGTAAAGTTTTACTGCATGCTTAAAGTAACTTTTTTATGATCTCAGTTAAACCACTTTCATTTTACCCATATCGCTATTCTTCTATTGATATCATGCAAAAAACTAAGTTCAATATGCATTGAAAAGAACCTAAAACGAGAAAGCAAAACAATCGTTTTGGTATTTTTGGGGATATTTTTTCTATTTCAAATAAATCATCATAAATTTCAAATGCAAATCTACACATATCTTACTCACATTTTGGAAAAACACACACTGCTGCTGTGCTTTATATGTATGGTATATATATACATGCATAAGCACCCTCATGCACACAAGCAATTTTGTGTTAAGTCCTTTAATGCAAACATCAAGGAAAAAATAAAGGAAAAAAAATCAAAAAGTGTCGCATTCCAAGAATGTGCGGAAACACCAGAAAAAAAAATAAACAAAAATTAAATTCATAAAAAACGAAAACAAAAATAAAATTTGTATTGAGTGAAAAAATATTAAAACAGCATAAAAATATTCATAGAGTGCGACAAAGGATTTATAGACACAATCGTAGGGAAACAAAGCGTACAAATGTATATATAGAAATGCAAATGTTTACATTAGGGAGACCATACAAAATTAGTATTAGAATTTTAGTTACGTCACCATCCAGTTTGGTTTCAATTTAAAAAAAGTGTGCTAAATCCTTCTCGCATTGAATTTTATTAACATGTGGAAGTAATTAATTGAAATTTCCGACAAAACATATAGTAGATCTATATGATGAAAAAATCTATTTATTATTTATATAATTTTCTTTAAAACAATATTTTATCCAATGGAGATATTAAGTAATAAAAAAATCTCTCATCAGCAGCCAAGTAATTAAAAATACATATACAATTCAAACTATTTCTGCCTTTGATCTATCTAATGTGAACTAACAAGGAGTTTCATAGGCGGGTGACTAACATAATACAAACATTGCCGTTCCGAATTGAAAATTTTAGCTATGCAAGCAGAAAAGTTCTTCTGGAGTTAAGTAGTGCTGTTTTTGAAATTATATCTAAATTATTTTCTAGAAAAAGATTATATCACATTGCGTGCAATCATATATACTGTATACTTATTATATCGAGGCTAAACTTTACCCCAAAATTTTTGAAAATCAGTTGGTGTTGTTGGTGTTCTATTCAAAGTTTTAGATGAATTACACATAATATATTGGTGTGTTTTATTAACCCTCGTGGGACGGATGGTGGTACAGGTGTACCTTTTGACATTTGGAATCGAATATCTCAGAGTTCTTTCAAGTTGAAGGTTTGATTCTTTCTGACAACTTCGGGCCATCATTTCTACGCGTCTTTAAGCTATATGAATTATTTTACCTATTTACTGCTCCGGTTAGGAGCAAGTTTTGCATACCTACCTCGTGGATGCCGGTCGGTGATACAGGTGTACCACCATGTATTATTCGCTTAAAAAATAATAATTCGCAACCGATCAGGTCATTTCTGAGCTCAAGTTGTAGCTCCTAAAAAGCTGGCGTACAAAGTTGACGGAATCCAACATGACGGATCCAATATGGCGGTCAAAAATCTCATATGGTGGCCGAATTTTTGAAAAACAACCGATTTGAATTAAATTTAGTATACGGAGGTCTTAAGAGTCATTGATCACGATTCCAAATTCAAATTTTTCAAAAACAAGATGGCGGATTCAAGATGTTGGACGATATTCTCGAAAATCTACAGATTTGTACCAAATTTATTAACAGAGGTTTTTGGGGTCGCCGATAGCGAATCTGGAGTAAGATTTCAAATAATCTCAAATTCAAGTTGGCGGATACAGCATGGCGGACATATTTCTTAAAAATCTACCGATTTGTACCAAATTAGGTATACGTTGGCTTTGGGGGTCACTGATCACGAAACCGAGGTCAGATTATAAAAATTTAAGATGGTGGACCCAATACAGTGGATTGGGTGTTTAAAAAATATGTCCGGCATGTGAGATCCGCCATCTTGAATTTAAGAAATTTGGCAATCTAACTCCAGATTCGCAATAACAAATTTGGTACAAATTGGTATAATTTCGAAAATTTTGTCCGCCATTTTGGATCCGTCATTTTGATTTTGTAAAATCTGAATTCGAATTCGTTATCAGTGATCCCTTAGACCCCTGTATGGTTTGCAAATCGGTTGACTTTTAAAAAATTCGGCCACCATATTGGATTTTTGACCGCCATATTGGATCCGCCATGTTGGATTATGTCAACCTTCCACGCCAGATTTTTAGGAGCTACAAAATTGAGCTCAGAAACGACACGATCGGTTGCGAATTCTTATTTTTACAAGCGAGTAATACATGGTGGTACACCTGTACCACCGGTCGTCCATATATGATTAAATTTTTTCCCGTCCCACAAGTGTTAAAGTGAAAATCAAACAAATACTCAAGTTCCCCTTAAAAAAGATATTGCCAAATGGGGGTAGAGTAAACCTGTGCCAGAATATGTGTCACACTAAACGACTTAGATGTGTGCGTTTTGACAAAACAAAGAACTAACGAAGACAACAAAAAAAAAAAAAAAGACGCAGGACTTACCATAGCAAAGAAAGTATATATACAAGTGGTGTGAATAAAACCATCTCAGACACAGAAGATAATGTACTTATTTATAACGCAAAGCTTTCCAATACCATTATTATTATTTCTGTTTTTATTTTTCTATTTTAATTGTAACATACTAAGTATTTGTGTTGTTTCAGCGCATTAGAAGAGGTATTCGTTACAAATATATGTGTCCTGCGAAAATTGAAATGTGACTACTTCATAGATGAGCTTCATAAAGCCCTGCAGCAACATGCATAAAAAAATAAGTCTCATGCGGTCTATTGTTAGTTTTTCCCATTTTTATTTTTTATTTTTCAATGTCCTTTTTAAGTCCTTTTCTCTCTGAAATTGAAAAAATTCTGTATTTATTTTGATATTTCAAATAATCAGCTTACTGCATTGCTATTCTTATACAATAATTATTAGTTTAAATTAAACGAACTGTGACTAAGAATTAAACTTTTTCTAAATCGCGTTTTATTGTTTAAGATTTTATTCGGAACTTCGGCATGAACTATTGATAAACAGTTTGAAAGAGTGATTGCATCCGTCCCATACAAAAATGTTGCATATTTTTACACCCAAAATTTAATGTTATGATCGAATAAAAATCAATTATTATGTGTAGGAGCTTCTGCAATCACTGCTGTAAAGTTTTTTTTATCAAGTGCTCATATCAAGTTTCATGTCGTTTTGGAAGAAACTTCATTTACAAAATACTCATAATTTAAATTTTTTACTACGTGAAGCTTTTGTGTCACCAAGTATCTCAAAACAAAAAAGAGAAAATTGCATACAATTTTAAAATTTCTTGATTATATATTTTCTTACAAATGGTACTTGTGTATGCAACGTGTCACTTGCTTTAATTAGTTTGAAACACATTTTTCATAGTCGTTTTTCTTTGAAAAGTTATTAAACTGATCCATAAATGGGCACAATTTTAGAAGCAAACGCAACATAAATAACAATTCTCGATCTCAATCTCGATAGCAAAAAAAAAATAAAAGTACACTGATCAAACGAAGCGATTGAAGCCTTACCCAATGTGCGCATTGTTGTTTCCTTGTTCGCTCGGCCTCTCGACATGTCCTTTAAAAAACTAACAAAAACTTAGCTCTGAGCTTTAAATTACCATTTAGTCATGTAGTGCTGGTCATATGGCCAATTACAGTATTTTATCTTATGAAGCTTTTAATATATGAAACAATTAAAATTGTATTATAAAATATTGCTATTTTACAATAAGTTTTTTTATTTACTTAAGTACATACATATGTTAAAAAATTTTATGGAATGAAGGTTCAAACAATTAGTTATTCCAAGTAAAATATTACGAAATGCTTAGAGAATTTTCTTCATGTTGTTAGCATCGGCAATGATTCAAATATTCTTTCGATGCCTTAGCCAACAATTTTAATATACCAAGAAATACAGTAAAGTTTCTTGCAAAAGCCATCAACTAAAAATTGCTAACACCGTGATTGATTAAAATACGCTTAAGCAGCATTGAAGTCAAATTGAAATCCCATTAAAATGCGATTACAAAATTCTGACAGATAAAGACTCCGAATGCTGCCACAGAAAAATTAAGACAGCAGTATTGAGGCGAAGTTAAACGAAGTCAAAGTGTTTAGGAGAGAGGGCGTATAATGGAAACAACAAAACCACTTTTTAAACAATTTATGGAAAATAGTATGTAGCTGCAATAGCTACATAGAACAAAACAACAAGAAAAACAGCACTAACAAATGTTGCCGGTTGCCAGGGCCGGAGCAAGAAATTCGCGGACCGCAGAAAAATTTTATTTAGCGCCCTCAGTGGTATAATTAGATATGTTTCTAGTGGCTTTGTGCCCATTCACCAGATATTGGATGACTAACAGCTCATTTATAAGCTATGCCTACTTGTACATCACGATAGGTTCAAACGGCGTAATTTGATTTATAAAATAAAACAAGCAAGCGAACAAAAATTTTGCGCTCGATAGTGATAAAAACTTAAAGCTCATTTTTTAGAAATTTTGATTCGAATCATAATTTTCAGTTTTAAACTACTACCCTGAAAACAAAATCGATTAATTATTTTAATCCAAGCTATACCAAATTTCTCGAAATATCGCATATTTTGTATCTAATGTGTGAATTTATTTAATTCTGTTTCAAAAATATATAGCCTAAGCAATTTTGGAAACCATGGTATAATACTAAAAGAGCACCTTGTCCAGAACAATTTTGCCGAAAAAAGTTATAGTCAAGCACGTGATGTTTTTTTTTTCATCTGAGTTAGAAGATCAAAGGGTTAAGAATTTTGCCATATTTTCACAGATTCAAAATTTTTTCGAAAAGATATATACGCAATGTCCGATGGCTTCATATCAGTAGCCAGATCCAAGATGTTAATTTTAATACAGTATTTCTGGCGGCTTTATTAATATGAATAAGTTAGGTCACATATTCTCACAGGAATTAATTCCAAGGTGTTAAACCAAAAAACTTTAACGGGCAATTGGTTTCGACAAATCATCTTAGCTTCAATCATCTTAGTTTAGATTTTTGTGAATTCCCACTATCCGATTTCTCTAAAAAATTTTCAAACCATCTAAACAATATGTCTAAATGTCTATCGTAGAAAAAAAAAATCACCTTGAACTTAAATAGAGATAGGTAAGTGGGAAGGGAATGAGATGAGTAGTGTTTATGAATATTTTTTTTTTCAATCTGATCAGTCAAGAAATACACTCGTTGGGAGATTATTCCACGACGTTCTATCAAGCACCGTCGTGACGCAAAAGATATGGATTTTAAAATATCAACAACAAAAGGTTGAAACACCCTACGCTACGATAGTGCTCAAGAGAATCAATTAAGGATGCAATATTCACATCCCCCATAAATTTTATCGCACGTCGCTGAACTCTATCTAGCAGCTCCAAAGTAATTTTTGGAGCCCCGGCCCATAAGTGAGAATTGTACTACAGTTTAGGTCTAATATAGTTCAAATAGACGGATCGAAGATTAACAGTGGCGAGGTATTTCTTATACCGCTTTAAAAAACATAAACACTTGTCCGCTTCTGTCGAAACATCGAACACATAATCGGTCAACCTTAGATCCGATTGAATAGATATGCCCAAAATGTCAAGAATTTTTAATTTCGAAATGTCTACGCCTGCCATATTGAGGGATGTAGGAGAATAATCCATTCTTCTGTAAGACAGCAAACAACATTGGGTCTTGCCAGCATTAGAGTCGACCTGATTAGCACGATCCCACTCGTAGATTGTTTTTAGGTCATTTAAGAGTATGTCATTCATAGATTACCTTTCTGTCCCAAGCTCCACAGAGCTTCTGCGCTTTTTAAAGCAATATGAATGAAACATGTTGCTGTCATTTTAACATTGCCACAAGCAAAAATTTCATACCGTTAACTTTTCATAAACGTTTTAATTAATTCAAATTTTCATGAACATTTTCTGGGTTTTATCTGCTATATTTTGTTTTCGAAAAAAAATTCCGAAAATGGAAAACTTACTGAAATGTCGCCCCATTGCCAAAGAGCTGCCCAAAGCCATTGCCCCACATTAGGTCTGGCCCTGCCACTGGCAGTAAATATGTAGTGGCAACTGCTGCCACTAACAATGGGTGCCGCTAGGTAAAACGCACCGTGGCAACATGGCAGCAGGTGCGACATAATTTCATGTTTCAGGAAATTTGTTATTTTTAATCTCAATTGAATAACAACGCGACGCAGAGTGTTGCAATAGTAACAGTAAAATAGCAGTGTGGGTTTGGTTTGGTATTTAAATGGCACGAAAATGTCAGAGATATGGTTAAATACCTTAAAGAAACGCACGCTGCGTTGTTTTTTCGCGCTTGATATTTTTGGATTGACTTGCAGCTTTTATGTGTTCTGTTTCAAGACGAGATTTTAGTTTGGTGGTAAATATGGGTTGTGGGAAAAATCACACGAAAAATAAAGAAAAACGAAAAATTTCTTTCAAGAAAGTTATGCCGAAATGTTCAATGTGTAGCTTTGGCGAAAAGTAAAATAAAACGCTCTCTGTAGTTAAACGTATTTAAAGCGACCTTAGCTCTCCTTCTAGAATATCAAAAAAGAAAACCAAAAATATCTATCTTTAATAAAATTCCAATTTATTTTTGATTTTGAAAAATGAAGGTCACATCTTGAAATATTTTAGCATACAATTACCATCAATTAGTATAATACTTTGTTTTAGTTTGAGGTCAATCGGTTATGTTAAATTTTTGGCTTCGGACATTTGATATGAAATTAAAATAAGTGGTTTTAATATAAATAATATACCTAGCTATTTTTCATATCGCTAGTTAGTTTTTTAAGAGTGTAGTTAATGTAAGGACTGTCCCAGAACAAAAACTTGCGTTTTGTTTTTTAGTTATAAAAAAGTACCCGTAATTTTTTTGGTATTTTTTCCTTTTTTATGAATAATGGCTGATGTTCACAATATAAATAACTAAAAACTAATTAACAATTTTTTTTTTTTCTATAAAAATTTCTTACTTTTTTCTTTAAGCCCTTCATTAAATTTTGCACAGTTGTTTCATCACAGTACGGTACGATCTTTTCCACTTGAGTTTGAAGTCTTGTAAATTTTTAGCAGTCTTAGGACACTCTTTCAAATATCTCTTTTTACTAGAGCCCAATATTTCTCAATTATGCGAAGCTCTGGGCAGTTAGGCGGATTTGTCATATATTGCTTCGGAAATTTCGAAATTTTTTTTCTCTTTGAATTTGCTAGGCACATGCCCTTCATGCTCCTTCAGTGATGTATAATATTCGTGTCCAGGTAGCTGCTTAAAATCTGCTTAACATAAGTTTCCTCGTACATAACAAAGCAATCAAATTTAGTTAGGTATCTTTCATACTATTTTCGGGCTCGCATCTGAACCATCAACTGCTTTTCATCAGTCTGGTACCTTTTGAACTCTATATGTTGTTAGCTTATTTTTCTCTCTTATCCTTTGGGCAGTTGATTTTGATTTACCTGTTCTAGCCGCCATATCTTGCACTGAAATGTTGGGATTCTGCTTAAAAAGGCGCTTCACCTTCGCCGCTACCTTTGGATTAGAAAATTCTGATTTTTTGCCTGAACCTTTTTTTTCGAAAAACGGGTAGACCCTTCTTATAATTAGAAATAACCGTAACGACTGTTCTATCTGATGCACCAACTATTTTTGCTATAGCTGAATATTTTCACTCTGGATTTTGCAGTTATGTGGACAAAATCAGTTTGCTGACTTTTTTGTTGCTAGCTAGACATCTTTGTTGTTAGAAGTTAATACAAATATTGTGTCTTTTTAATCAGATTGAGTATAATCTTAAAAAAATAAAAGCGCAAGTTCTTTCTGGGATAACCCTTAATTCAATATAATCAATTTTGCAGTCTATGGTTTGGTAGATATTCAATTCATTGCCGAAATTTAATCGAGAAAAATGTTGCCAATCGTTTGATTTTTGAAATCGAAATGTCGTAAAAATTTAAAATGCTATAACTTTGAAACGAATTGAGGTGCAAATATTCTGAAATCGTATACAGCAACTAATAATAAGGTCGATTTTCTTAATGAGAGTCACATATTTTTCTGTTTTAAAAAATAAGAAATTATTGAGTTTTTATAATATCTCCTTTGATGTATGCAACGTCACAAATGCATACGGTCCAGACTGTGTTGCGCTGACAATCAGTTAAAATATTAATTGAAAAAATATTTATTCCTTTGATATAATTTAGAATTGAATAAAAGCTATACGTTTTCTTTAATGTTTGCTTCGACTTATAAGAGTTTTTGCGCTCTGTTGACTTTAAGCATTACATATGCACATATCTTTGTATATTCTAAGCCTTGATAGCATTAAAGTTTCATTTAACTCAAATAAAAAAGACCACCCCAGTTTTTGCATCTTTGAAGAAGTTACTTTTTTTTTGCAAACTTGTGGGTTTTTTTATGTACCTAAGTATGTGAGAAGAAACTTTTTAAAATTTAATAAACTTCCTTTAATTTATGCTTTTCGTATGAAAGACCACAGCATCAACCCAGTTGAATTTTTATCCTTTGCTGTTGTACCACGACCATCAAAGTTTTAGAGGTACTTTTTATACATCTTTTTTTCAAAGTTTTTCTTCCTTTAATCGCAACCTTTTTGCCAGCAATAAAAAATATTTATAAAATAAAGAGGAAGCAGCACAAGAATTACTAATTGAGTGGGAATCAAGGAGCGATTTGTTATAAAGCACCAAGAGCAGCAACAAATTAAGTAGTTTATTTTTTTTCCATAAAATAAAAAAAAAAAAACTTTTCCACTGATGCCGCCAATCTATAAAAGCTGTTGTTATTGTTGTAAAAGGGTGTGTTGTTGCTGCCACTGCTGCTGATGTTATCGTTATTTGTTAGCCTACAACACTTGATGCGTTTGGTATATGTGTACGCAGTAGTATCCCAATAGGCAAGACAGGAGCTAGCAGTGCTTCCAGCAGGCCTTCCTTGGTAAAACAGGCCTTCTTAAGCAGGCCTTCTAAGAGCGCTTGCCGTAGCAGGGGTGATAGAAGTTGTACTCGGAAAAAATTAAGTTTTAATAGCCGCGACTCTGAGTTAATTTTTCTTTTATCCGCGACACCTCACTTGCACTTGCGTTGATATTTTTAATGTTTATTTGCTGTAACGTTTTTTTGCTTTATAATTTGACATTGAATACACAACACTCTGCCATAACATGAAACAGACACTCAATGGAGTGTAACTATTCTGCTAATTAAAATTTCACTACAAAAAAAAAAATAAGCATCATAATAAAAACAATGAGTATTTTTATTTGCATGAAAATTTTGTTTTCAGAAGGCATCTTACAATCACAGCAGTGCTAGCAGGCCTTCTCCGAGGAAGGCCTTGCTCAATTGCCTGCTGGGATGTATTTGTGTGT
The DNA here is from genome assembly GCA_963662105.1 of Meiosimyza platycephala. NCBI lineage: Eukaryota > Metazoa > Arthropoda > Insecta > Diptera > Lauxaniidae > Meiosimyza > Meiosimyza platycephala. Next base: position 97,788,029 of record OY759208.1, on the reverse strand, counting down.
TTGTGTTACTTCTGTTATTGTCGTCGTTAGCATTGTATTGTCGATGACTCTCACTCGCACGCTCTCTTTCTCTTTCTTTCTGGTCCACTCGCATTTCATCCCATCTGAACTCATCATCTGTTTGTGTACATAAAACTCCATCGCAATTATGATGAATTATTTCCATGGTGAACTGTTGCGTTTCTAGGCAACTACCAACCACTTCATTCACAAATCACCTTAATGTCTCATACCCAGAAGTAATGTTTTTTTTACCTTTACGCAGATGAAACACCCAATTTATATCATGCACAGCGATAATTTTAAAGTTGATTTCCTATTTTTCGAACTAAGAATAATAACATCGTCATTTCAAGAACAGTGTTTGTTCTTAAGATTACTCTTACTGAGTAGGTGTCTATTGGAAATCAAATGTAATTCCATTCGCTAAGTCGGGCGAAGATTTTCAAAAAATAATTATATACCAATACTAGAAGTACGTCAACAAAGCACTAGACGAAAGGTGGACAGATTTTGTCAAAAAGAGCGTTGGATATATATACATACATACATGCCTTATACAAAAAATACAGCAAAAAACTTAAATCGCTATACTCAGCAAATATGCAAATATTTCCAAATTCAAAATATTATTTTCGATGATTGATGTATGTATATTAGTTTTTTTTTTAAATTTCGCAGGAAGAGAAAAAGCTCTAAAGCCTCAAATAAAGGAGTTTTTTAAATGCGATTCCCAAGATTTTTACTGATTTTCCATTAATACGTTAATGGCGATAAATTCCACAAATGTCATTTCCAACAATGATTTTTTAACACTTGAACATTTGCACCAAAATTGGCATATTCGACATATATTAAAAAAAACAGCAGCACTAACAACAATTTTTGAATTCCATAATTATATCCCCTGTGATTGGCTATAATATGACGTCATAATTTTTGAAATCGACACAACGGTTACTGAATTATGAACATAAATGTAAAAATGGATTTGCCCCTTCCATTCTTTTCCTTATAGTCTAAGAGCTGGCAGCCACTTTGAGCAACATACAAGGCTAAAACTTTGTATATAGTTAATTAAGTACTAGCAAAATAAGATAATAATACATCTGGCAGTATTGGCGCGGACACGAAGGTACACCTTATAATTTTCGAAGGTAAACCCTAAAATTTTCAAAATTTTGTGAACAAATATTTTAGCTTATTATATTATCTTTCATATGACATCTATATTTTGGAAATCACTTCAGCCGTTCTCCAGTTATAATGATTTTTTTAAAAATATTTTGCATGTCGATACATTTAGAGTGTACCTTCGCGATCGCGCCAATTCTGCCAGATATTGATTTTCTTATCTTACTAGTACTAAATTACATATAAACAAAATTTTAGTTGTGCGTGAATGTTTTTTATGAATAGTTTGCATTTTGAAAACTATAGGGTGTACCTTCGCGAACGCGCCAATGCTGCCAGATTTTGATTTTCTTATGTAGCTAGTACATACTAAATCAATCATATACAAAATTTTAGCTTTGTACCTAGTACGTACGCCAGCTCTCCTACTATTATATACTCTTCTTCCTAGGGGAATATGGAGCAGATTTTGCATCCGTTTTTTAGCTTAGACCTTTACCTATTAACGATACCAATATATGTATGCACTTACTTAATATGGCGGGGGGTTATTGACTTATCGATAATTTCAAGAAAGAAATTAGTTATGGCTTTCCTACCCGAGAGCGACGATACATGCAAAGTTATGTCGTGAATTTAAAAGCAGATAATTGCTTCGAATTAATTGAAGGATAACATATAGCAGTTCAAAAAAATAGAAGTGATATCGAAGATATTTCAAGAAATATTTTTTTAAAAATAAAAAATTAGTGCTTTAACCCTTATGTGAGTGACGGGGTACCCGGGTACCCATTTCATTTTTAACTCAAAATATTTTATGGTTCCACATACTCTACAACTCTGAAAACGTACGAGAACTCCTAATATTATGTAAATAATATATTTTCATATGAATGGTTTCGCTTGATCAGTTTGTGAGGGCCTGGCACACCCATTTTCTTTTTACACCTTTATAAGAGTGACAGGGTACCCAGGTACCCACTCTACAATTTATATGGAGTAACATGAAGTTTTTGTTTTTGTTTGACAAAAAAGAAACTATATTGAGCAATAAACTTAAAATAACATACATAATACATACATACATATTACATTGTTGTTGAAATCAAAAATTTTCAAAAATATTATTTTATGTCAGTGGTAAGAATTTACATACGTGATATGAATATATCCAAAAATTCTTCTACAGTTTCATATCAAAAAAGAAATAATTACATAAAAAAAAGACAGATAAAATTCCAAAAATTCTTTGAAAGCCTTGCATACAGGTAGCGCATATGGGACGATTGGTTGAATGTTCATTACATTAGTCATTTAACTTCAAATACTACTTAAAACCGTCAATACTTTAGGATAACTATAAATAAAAATTAAACTTATTCCATGAATTAAATTAAATTTTTTTGTCAGTGTAGTTCACATGATTTGGGCGTATGCTTCAGTATAAATTTCAATGTTGTTGTCTGTTTTTGTTTATTTGTTGTCGAGTAGTAAGTAGCAGCAGCAGCAGCAGGTTGTTTGTTGCATGAACTGCAAAACAACAACAAAAATCGTAGCAACAGTTACAACAGCAAAATATTATCATCAACAGTTGAAACTTTTTGATATAAACATTTTGTTCTCAACTGCTGTAGATATTGTGCGTACACCATTTCATGGCTCACATCTTGACTGATATTTAACCCCGCATCCTTAAACTGAGCTGAATTTATTTTTATTACTCTGCTGTTGTCTGCTTAGCAACCAATCTATTAAAAAAAAAATGAAAAATAAATCGTGCTGTTAGCAACATTTTTGTTGTTGCAAAATCGTTGCTTGCTGCTGTCAGTTGTTATTTTCTAATACATATAACGTTTTATTGAGGTTTTTCCATACTTTTTATTATTATTATTTTTGCAAAAACTTTTAAAAAGCTTCACTGTTTTTTCTGTACAAGCTCCCTGATTTTTTCAAGTTAATTTTTCAATTTATTTTCGTGGCTTCTCTATAGTATAGTAAAGTTGAAATGAAACCTTTTTCTTTTTCATCATTCAACTTTTGTGGTATTTTTATAATTTAAATTGAGCTGCATTGAAAATGTTAAGCTCTTTTTTGTATAACTTGGCATTAAATTGAAATTTTAATAGAAAGTAAGATTTGAAAAAATAATGTTTTTTTTTTATTTATTTACACTCAGAAAATGGATACATTGTAAAAAATGAGATTGGCATCGTTTGTATAAGATTTTTCTTTGACGAGTTATAGACGAAACTGTCTGGTAAAGCATTCTTTCCGATATTATTCATATGAAAAACTAAAAATCCTCCAGTAAATATTAGTAATATGCAGGGATGTAACTATTATGAGTTTTATGTCAAAAATTGTTGATAATTATTATTTCTCAATAAATATTTTTTAAGTTGACTCATAGCTATTATGCATAAGAAATGGTTTTTAGATTGCAAATAACACTTAATTTGGAAAAATATTTTGTTATCTTGTTGTGAATAAATGAGAAGTTTCTTAACTGTTGCAAATACATCAATCGATGGGGAGAGGTGGTTTCTATAACCAGGGTCAGTCCCCAATAGTGCTCGATTTCGGTATATTTTGAAATATTTGTTTTTAGCCATTACCAGAGGAGGTTCCGGATCCAAAAGGAGCGCGATTTTAAATGTCAAATTTAAGCGGGATGCGTCAGCTAATTTGTCAGCTATCAAATTTTGGAAGTAACACCATTATCTTAATTCTTGACTACCGACCGAATTTTGACAAATGAAGCGGCATTCTTTTCGCAATAAAAAGAAAATTGATTTAAAAACATTCTGCTATGTTATGTCGCTTAAATGTGTGAAATTGTGAATTTTGAACCATAGAGTGGAGAGAGAGAGGAGACTGCTGAAAGTCATTGGTCGTCAAATCTTTGCTTAGAGATACTAAAAACATTGCGGTGAAATGTATAGGCAGTTCAACTAATTCAGTTAAGAAAATTAAAGATTACATTTTTCTAAAAAGACATAGATAGTTATGGTATACTGAAAATCTAAATAAAAAATTTTCTGAATATATCGGAAAATAAGGAATTCAAGCAATTAATTCCATCTTAAATGAAAAAATTGGAAGAAAATTCTTAATTTTATTTTTATTTACTCTTCATTAATACTGAATTATTTCGCAATACATTTTATATATTATTTCGGTTGTGTTGAAACTCATCCTTATTTGCATGGCTGACATACACTCCCTCACGATGACTCTGCTGCGTTTTATATCCTTTCTGGTGATACAATTGTTGTCAAGGAAACGCACTCAATTAATGTGCGCGCTCATTGATCCGCTTTCCTGGCTTTTGTAGATTTTTATGTTGCCAACATATTTTTGCCAATACCAAATAAAAAGAAAATTCAATATAATACACAACTTTTCTATATTATGAGTTTTCATTTGTATTTTTTCATAGCATACTTACCAGCGGGCTTAAACAGCTTGTAGTTGCTGTTTTCTATCAATGAAGATTTCTATGTTCATTTTTCTTAATTTATTTTTATGATTTTCTATTGAAAACTTTTGTGATTTTGTGGTAATCTCTTGCAGAACAAAAATTTTGTGTTGTTTACTATCAGATTTTTTCTTTTGGTTATTTTTTGACAAATTTCTTTTGACATCAACTGATTTTGTTCACATATTTTGTGTTCAATTTTATTTTAATTCTTTTTGTTTTGCTATGTGCTGTCAGTGCATGTCAGTGATAGTATGTTCAGTATGATATTGTACTTCCTTCAACACATTCGCATTTAAATAGTACACGAGTACAGCTACGTCATTTTTAGTATATTTAGAGAGCATTGAATTTCTTAATTTTTCTCTAAAATAATAAAAACTCTTTTATTTATACATAAAATTAAGAACGGAAATACTCCTTCATATTTGTTGGACAAAAACAAATACGTAGGAATTGAACAACCATACTTGCTCAGAAATGCAAGAGCCAAGAATAAAAAAGTGTGAATCACTCTAACGTAGATGACTTGGAGGATTGATGCATAGCTACATATGTAACTATACTCGAATTTGACGGGATGGAATCAGTTCATTCGACTTTTTCAACCTCTTTCGATTTAGTTGAATAATTCAAGATTTTTCAACACGAAATTTTCAAACTGCTTATATTTTTTTCCAGATGTTCAACTTCATCCAACTTTTTCTAAAATTTATCGACGTTACCAAATTATTTCAACTGATGGAACTTTTTTCAACCTCTTTCAATTTTTTTCAACTTTTTCATCCTTATTTAACTTTTTTCGTCATTTTCCACATTCAATCAACTTTTTCAGCCTTTTTCAACTGTTTCAACTTTTTTAACCTATATCAACTTATATCAGGGGTCGGCAAAGCGATACTACTTTCTCTTCCTCTCTTGTTGTATACGTAGGGGAAAAGCATGAACCTTGGACCGATTGTACCTTGGACCAACAGGGATATTTCATGTTTGCCAGCGTGTAGCTAAAAATTGTAACAGTACAATGTTCTCTATTTATGTAACCGATTTTAGCAACGCTGCACAAAAGCTATTTACGTTCTTTCGTCAACTGAGGACGACGAAAACGTAAATTTTCAAAGTCGATTTACGAGCTGTGTAATTCTGTTGCGTTGGGGATCAATGACGAAATAACGGTACCCAACGTTTCTCTTCAAATTAATTATTTTAAAATCTTATTATCTTCTAGGGCAAAATTGTTTTTAAATATTTTCCGAACTTTGTGCTTAGCGTGTACCTTGGACCAATAAATGGAATATACCTTGAACCGGTCCTAATAACATAGTTTTTCTGTGTCGAGAAATGTACTGCGAATGTAAGACAGAAATTTTCCTCGGAGAAAAATTACGGCAAAGGTGAAGGTAAAGCAGGCAATTTAAAAAGGACAAGATCGGAAAAGCAATTTTAATTCGCCATTTAGCTAAACTTTGATTATCTGAAAGCGAAATTGATTATAAAAAACTATTCAGTACAGAGGAACGAAAAATTTTGGTAAATTTAGTCTCGTGGTCCAAGGTACAACGCCTGATTGTACCTTGGACCACTTTGGCATTCTAAAGAAAAACGTCTTTTAAGTGAGTTTGGAAAAAAGGCTGCGGCTTTTTGTATTCCTGCCATTATAGCTAAAATAATAGTTTAAAATATAGAGCCGTCAGAGAAAAAAAAGCAGTCGTAGTTTGGAGTGAGCAATCGATTTGCTCAAAATTGGTCCAAGGTACACGCTCTTCCCCTATACAAGAAAATTAGCTCTGCTACTCATTAGCAGCAGCGCGCCGATTGCTGACTTATGTATATCAACATATGTGCCGCTAGTGGTCTAACTCCATATTTTTAAAAAACAAATTTTTTTCCATAATACTATCACATTTAGTCATATCTTTTAATCTAAAAGTGAAGTTACTCCAATAGTTGCACTGAATCCTATAGAAGGCATATTCGTTATAAAAACGAAGTTATTCCACAATTCGATTTTAAGGAGATAGTTCACTATTATAATGAACGACACATACATACATATATTAATATATATCAATATTATGCTTTTCAATCAGTGATGGCATTTTCGGTACATTTGGGACCTGAAAAATCGTCGTTAGTACATTTGACAAGTTTTCAGTACATTCGGTACATTTGCTGCATTTTCAGTACATTTTCGGTACATTTGAACAATTCATTTTTTTTTGGTAAATGAAAATAATCGCAATGTGTATCAACACAAATAAGTACCTTTTTATAAATCGAAATGTGTAGATTTTGAAATATAATGTAAATTGTATCTCATTTTGCTATTGTTTTTGATATGGTGTAAGTGAAGACCTTTTTTTGTCAAGACAAAAAAGTAAATTCGACCTCTAAAAAGTATATACATTTCAAGTCTCGATTCAGTACATCTTCACAAAACCCATCACTGATTCCGACTCTTTAGCCTTTCTCACATGTTCTTTCTTTCGATTTTTTTCTTTTTATTTTTCAGTTTTTCACACTTTTCAAAAATTTTCAAATTTTTGATTTTTTCAAACTTTTTAAACTTTTCCAATATTTTCCACAAGTTTTTTTTTGCTGATTCAGCCTCAATCAACTTTTTTCAAAACATTTACATATTTTTTCGATTTCTGGAGCCTTAAAACAAAAAACTGAACGGTTTACTGGTACTAAACTCCTTAAATAAAAATAACTTAAAAGCTTGTTAGTGTGATACAAATGAATTATTTCTCAAAAACTTCGTTTTGAATTGATGACATTTGCAAACCTTCAAACCTTCAAACTTGGACTCGTGAAGAGTCCAAGTGCCATCACTGCTACATCAATGTTGAATGTGTTGTTCCTACCCGAAAACCACTTCATTTAAAAAACTTTATTATGTTCAAGCGCAAATTTGTCAGCGTCAATAGTTGCAAAAGTTTTGTGGTGATTTTGTTTTTTTGTACGAACATTATTTTTATTTGGAATTTATCCTTGTTTTCAGTTTCTGTTGTGTACACATGAACCGCAGCCACCGTTTCAGTGGAAAGAATTTATATGGCAAAAGCAAAAATTTGCAGCTAATTATGCACGCATGAAAAAATTTTATTTACTGCAAACATTTTTGCTGCAGAGTACTAGAAATTCTTTTGGCGAGGAAATCATAATGATAAAATTTTGGAAAAAACAATTTTTTTTATATCATAAAATGTATAGCATGTTCTCATTTTAAAACCTTTAATACACTTATATTCAGATTTTTTTCTTATAACTGAGTCTGTCTTACTTTTTTGGATAAATTCTGAAAAAATTTGATGTTAGAACTACAGAATTTTTATTTATTTTCAATTTGAGTTACTACATTTGGAAATTAAATTTTAAAGAGTGCCATTACAAATATTTTGAAAATTAGTATCTAATCCTATGAGTTTCGATTAGAATTGCTAAAAAAATTTATTTTATAAGACAAAACTTATAATTCTTATCATTCTAATAATTTACTCTTGAAATATAAAAAAACACAAAATTATTGTGAGAACCCAGTAAAACAATATCTTTACAATAAGTCATAATCTTCTTCTTAGTTAACAGCTGTTATTTGTTTTTTTTCTTTCGAATCCAAAAACTATTGCATGTGAGCTAAACATTTTCTATTATTTCTTTATCGAGTATCAAAATACTTTATGTTGAAATCTGTTGAGTGATTGTTTTCTGTCATTTATTTTATGTTTCGTATCTGCATTTTGTTCGATAGTGCGAACAGCCAGGTATCGTTTGAACACAGGAAACATTTTAATGGTGATATAATAAAATTTCAATCATCAAGACAATGATTTCGATGGAGCTCATATTCTGATAACAAGTGATAATTTATCAAGAGAAACTGTTCGAGCGTAGCGACTTGAAACAGTGATATGCGTTTGATGCATGAGTATGAACTTTTAGACACTATAGGAGAAGGCAGAATAAAAATTTCTTAACAACCTGCGCGAATGTTCGTTTTTTTGTGACGTTTTCACTCAGGGAAAAATGGCATTGCAAGTTTGAACATTTTTTTTTTTTTTGTTTTTAAGCCAATGGCCAACTTACTTGCTTGTAAGCTTTTCTTAAAAGGTTTGAAAAATGTTTTTTTTTATATCAAATAAATTAGACATTAAAGAAGTACGAAAAAAATTAAAACATTAATTAAGTCAAAAGGTTAATTTATCTAGTGTGGGACCATTTAATTTTGGGAGGGCTGAAGCCCCCTATCCCTCCTCTGAATCGAATCCGTCACTGACGTAAGAATATGTGATCAAAATTGCTCGGAAAAATGTGGCTAAAATTTCAGCTTTGACTGCATATATCTCAAACAAAAGACGTGATGGAAAAAAAAGTGATCAGTCAGGATTCAGTGTGTCCAAATCACCCGTAATAGTTATGATTTGGTTATCTGACCTGTTTTCCATTATATTATGAAGTGTTATTATTATTTTTACATTTTGTTACATTAAAATTTTGTTACACAAAAAACATTAATGGATATTGGGAAAAACGAATAATAAAATAATATTTATATCAAAATAAACCATATTCCGGTTTGAAATATTTTCGTCCACCTAAAAGTAAAAATTGGATCACTATGTGTCGGTACCAGGTGGAGCCAGAACTACAGTGGTGCCGTTTGAAAATGTGAGGATACATTTACCGGCACTTTGATAATTATAATATGTATCATTAAAGACTTGTAACCCCTATCGAGCTTTAAAAAAAAAACTCACTCAATCTCTATTTATTTCCCTTTCAATTCAAATTAGCAGTGATTTGTTTAGTAATTGTTATGGTTATACATAATTCATTTAAGTATATTGACACTATCACCCAACGAGAAACGGAAGCGCCTACAAACCGCTTCGGAAGTGCTTCTAGGAAAGCAGGAAGCTCCTTCCAATGCATTTCACACTGCTTATATATTTTAATACAGGATGTCACCACGGGGATGCACATCTTTGGAAGCATATGAATTGCGCTTGCTTGAATGCTAAGTAGAAGCATATCTTTGAAAGCATATAAATTACGCTTCCTATAATGTTGAGTAGAAGGAAATTCTTGGAAGCATATAAAATAATGTGCTTTATACATATATGTATTTAAGGAAGCTTGATACCGAAAAAAACACTTTGTTATTTTTTATTTGTCGTCGACCAGATTTGAGCATAGGCCCAATTGCGTCCAACGCCATCTTAACCAAATGAGCTACTCATACGATGAGACTAAAACAATATTATATGTACATAGATTTCTGTCAAAATTAAAATCTGTGCTTTGGATTTCTACAGTTGTCATGTGATTGTTTATATAATATACCTTAAGCCAACCAAAAAATATCAATGGGCTTGGCTGATGTCATTAACCCATATCGTACCAAAATATTCAGAGAGATTTTTTTTGAAAATCATTGTGATGGGTGGGTGCAGTGGATGAAAAAACCTGACCGTGGTGAATTTGAAAAAAATCGGTGAGTGCATTTTCCTAGAATTGCAGATTGAAAATTGATTCGTTAACGCATCAATGGCCACTTCCCGTACTCTTAAATCTATATATAAAAGACAAAGTCGGGTTAGTTACACCATTTATAACTCCAGAACGGCTAGACCGATTTTAATGATCTCTGATTTGTTGGATTCCTCTCCGCCTCAAATAGAACATAGGCTGCAAAAAATTTGTATAGAGTGCATAATTAGGGTGGCCCTTATACAAAAATCTTTTTAAAATAGCATATTCCCAAAGACCACTTAATCGATTCACATGGAATTTACAGCACGAGTCTTTTATATTAAGAGGCTTAAAAATTTTACTAAAGGTGCATATTTAGGGTGGTCCTCATAAAAAAATTAGGTTTAAAATAGCATTTTTACAAAAACTATTTCATCGATTCACATAAAATTTGCACCACGTGTTGTTTATATATGTATGAAAGTATATGTACATTAGGGTGATTAAAATTTTGTACTGTTTGTTTTTTCTAGGGTGCTGTTGCTTAAAAAGTAAGTTTATGATGTGAAGAAAAAGTTCACGAAAACTCAGCTTTGTACCTCAATTTTATAAGGTGGCGCTGAAGCCTGTTAGCTTTACATGTAAATTGTATGGAAAAATGATTTTTTATTAAAAAGGTATCTGAATGAATAGGTTATTAATGTTGTTGGGCTGAACAGGGTCATTTTTCCAATTAATTTTTGCGCTGAATCTAAATCTGGCCTCAGAATCGACCCATCATGTCAGAACTATGAAATATTTGAAATACATTTGTATACCCATGCAAAACTGAATAAGAATCAATTTAAAATGATTTTACGAAATACAATTATTTTAGTTGTATATTGCATTATAAATAAAGGTATGGAAACAAAAAAAAACCGTTTCAAAAAATGCATTCAAGATGGCAAACATGTATAAAATTTTAAACTACACTGAGAATGCTAAAATGAATTCATAATTGCGACTTGTTTTTTTCCACAACGGTGTTGTCAGCAATCAATTTTTTTCATTGCTAACGTTGGGCAAGTTATTATGTGGTCTTGCCAGCGATTCAGATAAGTTGGATTCCGCAAAACCCGGTACGATACTCAATAAAGGATTTTTTCACCAGTAGTCTGTAATTTTTGGCACCATATGAGAGCCTTGAGAGTAATACTCTACCTATGCCCCAAAAGCGCTTCAAAGTCCATCGGTTCAATTCAAAGTTTGGTTCGTATACGGACAGTTAGCTTTTGTTTTAACTTTATCACTCAAAAGTTCCTCAGACTTCTTTATGGTCATCAGCTCCTTCCTCATGAATTATTATAGGTTAACGTTTTTTGGTGTCAGAATAATCACGGCTATGATTGCGATATCTTTGCCTTCATTGGCTGAGCTGGCAATCAACTCAAAATGCACACGTTTTGTTACCATCAACTTTCACAAACAACATTTTTATAAACTGAACTAAAAAATAATGGTTGACAAAAATTAAATTGTAAATTTCCTGCAAAAATACAAAAATTCAAATTCTTTTCCAACAAAAAATTTTTTAGAAGTGATAAAAAAATCTACCTAGGGAAGTGGCCATTGATTCGTTTACGCATCACCATACTTGCGTGTTATCTTCTGCTCATCTTATCAATCTGACAACTATATTATTCTTGTTTAATATTAGTTTAGCCTATTCCAAGTTATTCTATATGGGTTTAGTAGATAATGGATAATTTTTAATATTTTTACATAATTTTTTAAAAAGCTCCAAACTTAAGGTTTTTTTGCACTCCCCTTTTAGCTTTAAAAAAGGGCGTGGCATGACCAAAAAAATTTTTTTATGAAAAGCGAATAAATCAAACTATAATATCAGACACTTAAACTTTTTATTATACAAGTATATCATGGTGAAAAAACTTTGCAAACATTAGGCATTTTCGTGATTCGTTAACGCATCAACGGTACGATATGGGTTAAACTGCTCATGTATCAATACGGAATGCCCAGATTCAAACCACAGTGGATGCGCAATAAAAGTTTTTTTTTAAATTAATAAGAATTTCAAATAAAATGCTTCCGAAGAACACATTCTGACGTGATCTTCTTGGAAGCTGCTTTAAGATTTCCCATTGGGCAGTAGCACCGCCACCACTATCACCGCCGTACTAATGAAACTTAAATTAATATCAACTCAGTGTATCATAGCATACAAATGATCCGCTTTTCAGTTTTAATCTGAAATTGCTGAAAGTAAGTCGTGCTTTTGGAGGTGCAGAAATTGAAAAAAAAAATAATAAAAAAAATTATAAACTTCAAAATAAACAAACAAATGAAATAATATTCCAATGCGATCGCTATTGTGTGTTGTGTATTTTATCTTTTCATTTCATACGGGATACGCGAGTTCTGCTGCCAAAAACAGCGTGCTAGGAAATTATGATGTAGAGAAACAACCAAAAAAATATGAACCCAATTGGGAGAGTCTAGATAAGCGACCATTACCACAATGGTATGATGAAGCCAAATTGGGCATATTTCTACATTGGGGCGTTTATTCAGTGCCCAGTTTTGGTTCGGAATGGTTTTGGAAATATTGGAAAGGTATAAATCTCTTTGTTTCGTCCATCGTCGTTACATACTTATGTTATTACGATTAACTCCATTCTCACTTCAGATTTCAAAAATCCAAAATACGTGGAATTTATGAATCGCACTTGCAAGCCCGATTTTACTTATCAGGAATTTGCTAATGAATTTACAGCTGAACTATTCAATGCCACACAGTGGGCGTTGTTGTTTCGTGATAGTGGTGCTAAGTAAGTAATCTATGTATGAAAACATTTAATACACTTATGAGAAAAACTATATGCTCTTTTAGGTATTGATAAAAAACAATATGATACAAAACTTAAAGATAGCTCAATAGAGTAAGATATCATAATCATTTCTTATCTTTTGTAAGATTTGCAATTTAAGCATCGTGAAAATATACACGCGCCAAATGTATAAGCAGTGCGTCATAAGAAATTAGGAAAAATCTGGATGATATTGCACGTCCCAACTGTGTTTAGCCCTTTATGCAAGGTAAACTCCAAGACAGACTGAAGACTTTTTCGAAGAATATTTTAAATAGAGTCAATGTAGTGACTTTCGACGGCTTTGAGAGTTTTGTTTTTCCGCATAGTGAACAATCAAAAAATAATGAGAGCCATGCGCGCTTCGACGTTGTCTATGCTTAATATTGGGATTTTTAATGATAGCAGTAATAACTCTGAAGGTTTGCTAGTTTAATGATTCCACATTTCGATTTTTTTAGTATTTATCGTGTTTTGCCAGATCACCCAAACGTACATTACTTTTAAATTAAATTTTTTTTTATTTTAAAATGTGTATAACAAATATTAGGCTACACTTCTCATGCGGAATTAGTTAAAATTAAGGGTATTCCTCTAAACGCGAAAAATCGAAAAGCTTGAAAACCTCGAAAGTTTTCGAGCTTGTTTAAGGGAACACCCCAATCTATGCAAACGAATAAGAAATGGCAACTTGACAGTTTCATCAGTGTAGACGCTGCCATGAAAAAAATTTGTCACATCAAAAAGGGAAATTGGTCAATATGTGTCACTTAGTCGAAAGATTTATGTACCTCAAATTGAAAAATGTGTAAGCACAAACTTAAAGAAAGAAGAACATAAATTAATTTGATGTCAAGAAGCCACATTTGCACTCAGTTTTGGTCGAAATTTTCTTTGTAAACCAAATTTTTAGTCAAAATGTTACCTATTTCAATTAATTTTGATTTTGTCTAAATATAATTCTATCGGTTACATCATTGAAGTTATAAGCTTTTCGTTAGTAAATTGGCAAGCACGGAAAGAGGAACAGACTTTAAAGATTTTATCAAAATGATATTGTAGGGAAAAATTGTAACGGTACAGTTATATGGTAGGATTGTCTTGTCAAACTCAGATCATCTAGAGTAGCTGTCAAGAATAAACAAAACAAAAGAAAACAAAAACTCTGAAAAAGCGCGCTTTAACCCTAGTTCGGCCGAAGATTTTTGTAACTCATTTCGGCAGAAGCAGTCACCCGGTTGACTATATTTGAAAATATGATAAATTTTGGACATAGAGAAATAATTTTTAAGAAATAATTTTTTGATTAAAGTTAATTTTCTTAGTTTTACACTGAATATAATTTCAATTTTTTAGCTTCAATAGAACCGGAGTTATGAATTTTTGAAAGTGAGTCTCCAAGCCGAAAATCACGAAATTCTCAAAATTTAAATTCGCTTTATTTTGAAAAAAAAGTTTTTTTCAAAAAAAAGTCTTCGAATACGTATCTCTTCTTTTTCGATACAACCAAATCAAAAATGTGTCAACAGGTAACAATTTCAAGTATTTTGTGTTTTCTACACTTAAAATTCATTAATTTAAAATGTCAAAGAAGATAGGTTAAAATAATTGATAAGAAATACATTTCTATGGTCGAAAAAGTTGAAATAGTCACCAGGGTGACTGCTCGGCCGAATGAGGGTTAAGTTATGAGTATAAAATTTGGAAATAAAATCATTTTTCAGTGCCTTGTCTTCGCTGATTTTGACAGGTAAGGTAGGGTGACAAATAAATAGAAGAATCATCATTCAGGAATGATAAATAACAAAACAAAAATTCTGACAAACGCGCAAGAAGTTTAGATTAGCAGCAAATTGTATCGACAAACGGCAGCCCTGATTCACTTTCTGACTTTTCGAAGCTGCTTTCGCATCAAATTTGCCTGGAAAGTTTTGTGAGGGTTGCGTAAGCAATTTTTCATACAAATTTTTTTCGAGGCTCAAAAATGTTCTCAGTCTAAGGAATACCCTTATTATATTATTTCTATCAACATGAAGTTGTTGTACTTTGTGCTAGATTACTAGGTGAATAAATGATCATTGGGATAAAATTAAATCGTCGGATCTGGAAGTTGTCTAAGGAAATGTTTACAAAATTGGAACAAAACAATTAGCAAAGTATTTGAAAAAATTACCACCGAGTTTTTAATGTTGCTAGCTTACAGTATATAATATTAATAGAGCAAATATCTCATAAGCGTAATTTATGCTGGAAACATTAAGTGAAGAAGATTACATTTTAAGAAACTTTCAGATATGTTGTGCTGACAAGCAAACATCATGAAGGTTTTACACTATGGCCATCATTACAATCATTTGGTTGGAATGCTATGGATGTTGGACCTAAGCTTAACATCATAAGTAATGAAGCCTACAGAATTTTCGTACTTTTATTATTTCAAATATGTATATAAAACATTTGTGATTTTTTTAGAGGAACTATCATCAGCCATACGACAACATAGCTCATTAAAGTTTGGTTTGTACTATTCGTTATTTGAATGGTTTAACCGCATGTATATCGATGATAAAATTCATTTGTTCCAACAACAAAATTATGTCAACAACAAAGTGCGACCAGAACAAATTGCATTGGTATTACAATATTTGCCAGAGATAATATGGTCTGATGGGGATGCGGAAGCTTCAGCAGAATATTGGAAATCAGAAGAATTTATCGCTTGGTAGATAACAAAATGCGCAATACTTTTGTAATCATCTAATGAATATAATAATTGTAACTATCTAGGTTATATAATGATAGTCCTGTTCACGACACTGTTGTTACAAATGATCGTTGGGGTAATGATACTTCATGTAGGCATGGTGACTTTTACAATTGCGCCGATCGCTTTAATCCTGGTACTTTGCAAGAGCATAAATGGGAGAACGCTTTTACTTTGGATAAATATAGTTGGGGACATCGCTTTGATGTCTTATTGCAGGATTTTATGACTTCAAAGGAAGTTATTGCTGGTATGTTAAAAAAAAAATATTTTTATATAAGTTTGCAAAATAAATAAATGAAATTTCAGATAAGTATTTGTGTTATTTAGGTCGCATTACTTTAGTTAGTATCTCATTGGTTAATTAACCACTGTTGCTAAATGCGTTACCCTATTAGCAGCATGCTAACAATGTAAGTCTTTTAAAACCGCTCTATGTCAACTACAAAAAATTGAGAACCAGATGAGGCTTCCAGCATGAGCTGATAAACTTTTCTAAGCAATATTTATTTCCATCTGATGTCTTGTCATACTCTGGCAATGGAAGGAAGAACATTTGAGGGCTAATATACTACAAAGCCGCCCTACTATGGTATCAAATTAGGTGCAACTTTGATAAAAATATTGTTGTTGCCTCAGAATTAATAAGAAAGAATTCGAAAGCCATAAGAAAATTTAAATTCTCACTCCTGAGTTATATATCTGTATTGATCTATATCGCAGTTTTGCACACGAAGAGATTTGTTTTTCTTATTTCTGTAAAATTTTGTTTTTCGGAGATAGGCCTTTCTCTCTTATAATACATAAAACATGCTGGACCACTGAACGCATTCTTATGGATTTGATGACGTCACCCTTATATTTTCAGCCAAAGTTTTAATACATATGTATATCTATAATAACAAAGAACGGATAACTTATTTACTATAGCGTGGTATGATCGCTGTATATATTATTTTTTCATAATAATAATATTGATCTTACTAATGATCTTCTTGTTAGAAATTGTCTCCACTGTAAGCTGTAATGGAAATGTGCTTATTAATGTGGGACCCACTAAATATGGCACAATTTTGCCTATATTTGAGGAACGTCTACGTGATATGGGTGCTTGGCTAAAAATAAATGGTGAAGCAATTTATGCTAGCAAGCCATGGATATATCAAAATGACAGCGTTACTCCTGGTGTTTGGTATACAAGTAAAACGGACACTGAATTGGAAATTATTATTGTTTACGCAATGATATTGGAATATCCTTATGATACGAATGAAATTGACTTATACCCTTTGGGTAAGAAAATAACACAAAATTCAAAAATTCCATTAAGTGGCTTAGATTTAAATGAACAAAATATTAAGTTGAGTCCTAGGACTGCATCGGTTGTGCTGGTGGGAATGAATAATACAGAGATAAAGGTAAATTGGATAAAAGTAAATTAAAGCTTAACTCAAAACATCTTTTTTTTTATTTCAGTGGTCTACTAGAAATAACGTTTTGCATATAGTTTTTCCACCCAAAAACCATATTGATAAACAAGGACTGCAGTTTGCATGGACTTTTAAGATAACTATTAAAAAATAAATGGGCTTTGTTTTTTTTTGATCAGTTTGTGCAGTTATAATTGTTAATAAAGCTTTTCCAGCATATTTTTCAAACTAATTTTTAGTAGGTTTAAAGCTTAAAATAATTATTTATTTATTTATTTGAGCCAATTGAAACAAAGTTCTAGAGGTTAGATATAAAAATAGTATTATTATTTACAAAACTGAAATTAAAAATAAGAATTGTATATATTGTTGTTATAACGGATGATTTTTTAAACGTTTGGTTTTCGGAAATTGAAAAAAGAGAACAGAAAATTTGCAATAGTGAATGAAATATATCTTTGGAGCGATACAATGGATTCCTTCCATTTACTTTTTAAAGATTATTTCATGTTAATAATACCCGTGGCTACGTCTGAGGCGGTTAATCCGTAAGCTCCAATTTTGGCATACTTTTTCTAGCATTTCGGCTGGTATCTAACCAATGGCAGCTGTAATGTTGTTGGCTGGCTTGTCCCTGTACACGAGAGACTTCTTGTAGCCCCACAAAAAATAGTTTAGTGGGCATGATCTCGGTGGCCAATGGACTGCTCCAAATTCGCCTCTCAATAGCTCCATGGTATCGCGTGCCGTATGGCACTGTCTTCTTGAAACCACATGTCAATCAAGTCCAATTCTTCCATTTTAGGCAAAAAAAAATTGTAGAGCTTATATTACATTTGGCATCGATATCAAATGAGAGAAAATGCTAAGAGCATTTGCTTATTTTTATTCACTCTATTCATTGTATTAAAATCAACATTTTATTAAAAAACAAATAAACTTTCGAAATCGATGAACTCAATCAGGGATTCAAAGTAAAAAGCTACAATGACTCTATCATGATATAAATAATCCATTTTTATTACAATTCAATTTTAATGAAGTTCCTTTGGCAGTTCTCATTTCATCCCCTGCCATAATTTCAATAAACTGCATTTTGCGTTGCAATGTAAATAAACCGCTCGGTGAATTACAACAAATATATGAAAATCTGGAAAAATAAATCAAAATATAAATTTCCATAACTGCATTAAAATATTTTCATCAAACTTTGTAGTTTGTTGTTGTTGTTGTTGTTTCTGTTATCAAGCGCTGCCACAAATGGTTGACATTTAATCACATTTTCAAATTTGCAAAGAAAAAAAAAACTGCAGTTAAATGAAATAAAATTCCTTTTGGTTGCAAGAAATATATTAAATGCAGCAAAACTGTCGCGAAAAGACAATTTTTTATATTCAGCAAACTACTGACAGTTTATGGTTGGTTTTACTCTGAGCTTCGCGGATTCAGATGGTAGAAATAAAGAAAAACTCATCGCTAACACCTTCTTGCTGCTGCTGCTGCTGCAAGCATTATGCAACATTTGTCAGCGCGTATAACAAAATTATTCAAATGAAAAATTTGTGCGCGCCGTAAGGGCTAAAGCATAAAAATGTCCTTCATATGTTTTGTGGCAGCGCAGATGAAAAATAATGGCGTGGCTAAAATCTGAGCTGAAATGATTTTTTAGCTTAACATTTTTTCTTAATTCTCTTTTCATATTGAATTAAGTAGAAAAAAACGTTGGTAGATTTAATGGACTGCATTTAAAGTTCATTTTGAAAATATTTATCAAGTGCAGCCAGTGGTCATTAATTCAGTAAGTATAATATATTTTTCGAAGAAAGCTTTGTTAGTGTGCAATGTATTTTGAATATGAAGTGCAAGGAAGAAATATTGAAATTAAGACTTAGAAAATAATTATTGTTCAGAGTTATAGTAAAGTACAATATATTTTCTTAAAATACAAAAAAGGTAATAAGAACAAGAGAACAAAAAATCTCTGATGTTTCACAGGTCAGAAGTCTTTAAGAATATTCTCAAGCAGATATGACACATGGTAACATACTCGTAAGTCATGTGTCTTTTTGTTATATATTACTCTCATTTCTTTTATAAATTTTATGAAATTAAAAATAAAATTTTTTTACAAAGCAAGGTGTAAAAGAAACATACAATTTTATGATCCAGATATTGGAGAATGCTTTAATAATTTACGTTGCTTTTTATTGTTTAACCTATAGCGGCACTACTTTCATTTAATATCATAGAGGTCTTTCACGACCCCAGTTGAAAAAAAGTTATAAAAAAGCGAATTTTAAATTTTAAAATTCATAACGATAATCGATCATAAAGGTTATTTTCAAAAGCTTTTTGTGCTACTTGAGGCTTTTTAGAAAAAAAATTCGAAACTTTTTTTAACAGTCAATTATTTTACCTAAGAATTTGGGATTACACTCACGATATACTATGTTTTTATGAAAAAATTACCTAATGCAGATTTGTTTCAAAAACTATATTTATTCTGACAAAAAAACTCTTTTGGAAATTTGAAATTTTGATTTTTTATTTTTATAAAGGGTCTAGCCGTGTTTGCATGATGAATGTGCCTCCAATAGGAACTTATGTATATTGTTACGTGAATTAACATGTAGAATATGTGACTGGTAGTCTGGTGTGATGGCGCGTTCTTTAGATATATGAAGAAAACTGACAGAAACGGACTTTTCTTTGAACTCGTATATTTTCTAAACTACTAAAGGTAGGAAAGTTAATTCAAATCGAGGCGTAGAGAGACGTTCCAGAGCTTATAAAAATATGTGAGACCTCATGAAAGTTTGATAATTCACCAAATGTTACAGCACTTTGGATGGGATGAACGATGACATTCATCATATTCTCCTGATCTAGCCCATTTGGAGCAAAATTTCTTGGATGGCGAAAGCATAACTTTAAATAAAAACATCAAAAATGACTTTGATCAGTTAATGCCAGCAGAATTAGAAGTTTTATGAGCGTGGAATCGTGATACTGCCTGAATGATGGCAAAAGCTAATGCACATTTGAATTTTTAACAAAAAGTGAGCCACTTGATCGTTTTAGACATTACTTAACAATAAAAAAGTTCATTTGTTAACCAAACTTTGACAACTTTCACAATTCAAAGGAAAAATTTAAACAAATGCAATTTTTTAAAATAGGGACCACAGAGCATAAGAACAAACGGCTACGAGTTCGTAAAGAAACGCATCGTGCTTACAAAAGAAAAGTGATCGTTAAATTAAAAACCTTGAATTTCAAACGTTCGTAATATGGAGTCACCAATGCATATGAAAAAAGGGTTCATTATATTGGAAGTTAGTTAAATCAGCGTTCGTTATATTCGAGCACCACAGTACATATTTCTATTTATATTTTTGATTTAAAAGCTCTGCAGACATTCTATATACACTGTGCAATTTTAAAATCTAACTTGACTCTTGTCTCTACACCGAAAAAAAAGACCGTACTAAATTTGGAGAACTGCCTTCCTCCGATTTAGTGTAAAAATTTTTTAATCTAAGTTATTTTTCCTCATATTGATGAAAATATCGTCTCATTTAGTAATTGAGTCCTTTGAAATGAGTTCATGTTTCATTAAAGCAAGTCAACGCTCTTCCTCAAATATAGTTTGTGGTTTTAGTAAAACTTTCCTTTGAAATAGTAAATTTTTCTTTGGGAAGAATTTTTGAGGACAACCTGTTCCACATTTGAGTAAAAATTTCCTCAATCTAATGGAATGTTTTGTTTAAGGAAAATCGTACTCAGTTTTAGTTAGTTTCTTCAAAAAATTTACTATAACGCAGGAAAATTTTCCTTAATAAATGAGTGGCAACACTCGCTGCTTTACTCGCTGAAATTAATATCTATTCTTCTCGTAAGTATTCTGTTTTTGCCTATATATTTATAGTTCTCTACTTGTTTTTTAAATAAAAAAATTAAAAAAATTAAAAAAAAAAATTATGTCGTCGCCGGGATTTGAACCGAAGCTTTCCTGATCAGACAATGGTTGTTACATGCGCAGTTTAGCAACATCATTTTAGTATAACTTAAAAATGCTGTCGGTGGCTTAGTTGGGTAAGATGAGCATCTTTGAACAGAAGGGCATGGCGCAGAACACAGGTTCAATTCTCTGTTCGTGTGACAGGTAAAAAAAAATTTAATTTCTCCTTTGAAGTTTTATAAACGTTTTACAATTAAAATAAGAATGACTGACAATAAGTAACCAACAAATAAGAAAATAGAGGAAATAGAAAATTTAAAATTTTTTTTTGAAATCAACGAATTTATTTTAAGTAAATTTCTTTCATTTAAGGATACCTTCATCCTTAGAACAGCAACATTTACATGTACTAAGGAATCCAACTTACTTATTTTGAGGAACCCATGGCTTTAGCTCGTATTGCAGGACATTTTTTCCTTACATTTAGGCATTTTTCCTTAAACGGAGTAAGTTTTATTTTCGGTGTATGGGCACTCTCATTCCTTCCCTTTGTCTATTTGATAATATCTGTCTAAGGAGCTGATTTTAAAATTCTTTCGACACAGAAATGATTACTACCACCATCATCATTAATGTGCATAATCAATTTGACGAGGATCATCAATATTTTTAAATTTCATTGTCAGTGCAGAAACTTTTAGACTGTCGACCGTCATCATCAGCTGGAAAAAATTAACTCCCATCCTAAATATCTTTCCTTAAGATTTCGCGCACTAAATTAAATCAATTCATTTTATCTACAACAAAATTTATTTCGCCTGCCTGCCTTGACTGAATGACTGACTGCTTGAGTGCCTGTGACGTATATCCTGCGCCGCATAAAATTGTCCTCATTTAATTTTATTATTTCGTGGCTTTTGCTGTGATTGAAAATGGAAATTTTTCACATTCACAAAATCGAAAATCAAATCAATTTTTCTTTCTTTGGCGTTAAGCGAAAAATACCGCCGTCGCTGCCGTGCGCACACATACATACATACAAACAATTGTTAAGTCTGTCAGTTTTGTACGAGTGCGTAAGTAAATGAGTGAGTGACGATTGATTGACGATTGAATTTGATTTTGAATTGCGGCAAGATTGTGTGGGTTGTCAACTTTATCAAAGTATGTTAATGCATGTAGTTTAAAGTTGTCGATGTCATAACAAAAATGCGTATGATGTGGATATATTCGTAGTGCGTTAAGGAAGTTATTCAAAAAAAAAAAAAAAAAGTATTTCTGTAAATACTGATTCTTGCTTGTGGCTTACTTTTTTACTTTTGATTTTTTCAATTCTTAACTTTTTATTCATTCTTATAATGTGCCAATCTCATATATATATTTTTTTATTTTTCTCTTTGCAGGTACGTTTATAATGAGAAATTTAAGATACTTAATTTTATTTAATAAAAATCATTGGTAAGTACTTGAGTTTAACTTATTTTTTAATTAAGGAAAGATTAGTGACACAATTAAAACGTTACAGTACTTAAAATATTTATACGTTGCTATCAATTTTAATGCTCTTTATAATTTTTGCATGTATATGAAAACATACACTTGCAAGTTGAAATGTTATAAGCGTAAAATGATGCCACTAAAAATAATCTATGTGGAATTGCGTGTAGTAAAAGAGTTATATAAGTCAGTAATTACAACAGAAATAACCAATAATTTTATGCCATAAAATAATAACTGCGCTGCAATAAAAATAAAACAACACTTGGCAATTTTGAAAGTAAATATATATATATCTACTTATAAATGTGCATAAGCTCTAAAGTTTTATTGCGCAAATTAAAAACTTAATGGTTCCTCTACTTCCTTGGTCAAATTTATGCCTGTAATTATAGCATATTTCCATTGACGTTGTACAGTTTATTTACAATTTATAGTTAAAGGGTGTTTCGTTTATATTTTTCAAATTGTTTGCAGAAAAATTATTCGGCATTTGCAAAATGTTGAAGAGAAAGTTGTTTGAAATTTTTTTGTAACTTACGATCTGTACAAGGTTTTCTTTAAATTATGATTGAGATTTGTTACGACGGCAGACAAAAGCAATAACACAGACTAACAATCCAGTCGCACGTCTGTGTATCGAGACAAATGTCCTATGAACACCCAAAGAAGTAGTGTAATTTTTAAAGTGATCAAACAATTAATTAATCAATCGTCCACCAGTTGGTAATCTTATTCCTAATCTTTTCGAGGGAAATAACAGCGACTAGTCTCGTACCCGCCTTCATAAGTGAAGATAGCAAAAGCCATCCCATCTCTAAAAAACATTAAATCAGCGTGAGCATGTCGTATAGTAGCCGAAATGTTGAAAGCTTCCCCGGAGCTCAACACTGAGCTTATGATCTCTTTTCATGCCCGAACTGTAGGGGCATAATGATACTGCCAGTTCCGTCCAAGTTCTTAACGAAAATCCTTCTCACCAGAGATAGCGGAAAAGTAGATTCATTTATTCGAAAACAATAAGCTGGCTTTGGTCCGAACAGATCGTGCATCGACCAAATAACTACCATTTGCATTATCGTGGAGCAAATAAATATCATAATCCGAAATTACATCTGGGATTCATTAGAACAGACGAGGTGCTTCATCAAAGCTCAATACGAAGGTTTCAAATGTAGAGCACTACATGACGGGAATCTTTCTGATCCTTTTGAGTCCATCTCAGGTATGCACCAAGGTTATTTTCTGCCACCAATCTTGTATCTGATAGCACCTGACGATGTTCTTAGCAGAGCCCTAGACTCAACAAATCGCGGCATTCAATTGACTCTCAGCGACTATCTGCAAGACCCCACTTATGCCAATAACCTATGTTCTCTCGCCACCAAGTGGAAGAATTATTCCTAAAAATTAACATAAATAATACAAAAAGCATGTCTATTTGCTCAATCGGTGCCAATAATACGTTCGTGATAGACAAATCCAGCATAGAAAAAGTGAATCAATTAAGTTACTAAGGCAGCTTAATAACACCTGACGGTGGTATCATTAAAGGTGTCCATGATGGAATACACAAAGCGAAAGGTACCTTTGCACAACTTCGTAGTATCAGGCAATTTTCATTTCTGTCAAAGATATTGAAGCTCAAAATTTCTAAGCCAGTTTTTTCGTACGGCTGTGATATTTGGCTTAACAACAGCTCTACTATAGAACTTACAAGTTTTCATTAACAATCGTCTTAGCCGAATCCTAAAAAGTTGGTGGCCATGTCTAATGTCGATTTGCTCACCCGATGCCATCGAGATCCGATTTTCATTAAAATAAAACAGCGCAAATGGAAATGAATTTGACGCACGTAACAAAAACTACTAACTCAAGTCTGTCGACAAGCACTAGAGTGGAATCCTGAGCATAGAAAAAACACGCCCGTTCTAAATCATCGGGGAAATGATTCCTAGAATAGGAAATACGTGAATCAGGATAATTTTGAATCGAAAGCACTCGCCACAAATCGTGCACGTTGGAAGAGTTTTGTTAGAGGTGCAATGCTCCGTGAGGAGGTAAAGGACATAACAAGAAAAAATTAATTTAGATACAAGTTCACAGATATTGTTTTTGGAAAAGTTTAAGAAAATATCTTATTCTTCTATACCAAATCATACAGCCTAAGGTCATACAAATTTTAGTTTTTAATATACTATATTTGGCAGTTAGATTTGATGTAAAGTAACTAAATCAGTTATGAAGTTGCCAGTTTTTTTTTTAAACACGTTTGAAATTTCAGTCGATTTCAGCACCTCACCTCTCTAAATTATTTGGTGATTCTTTCGTACGCTTACCTTGGAAAATTGTTTTGCCATTGTCTTTGGGTAACTCAAGTTCAATGAAAAGTCCCAGATGTGAATACTGGTATCACAATAAAAATAAGACTTTAAAATTTGATATGGTGACGTGGTTATTCCGTAAATAATCCAATTTTTTATTTATTTTAATTCTCAAAATGCTTCAGGTGCCTAAAGCATAAAAGTTACGGTATTAAATTTAGAAAATCCAACAAATTAAAAATTAATTTTTCTTCCGGGTATGTTCAACTGAATGGGAAATAGTCAGTGATTCAAAAATGAAGATAACAAATAAACAAAATATTTAGGTAAAAAACAAGCAAATTAAACATAACAAAAATGTAAGTCATTTGTTAAAATTAAAATAAACTGTGCAGATATTTGAAGGTACAACAAAATAAAAAGAACATTGCACAATGCTTTTGAAAAAAAAAAATAACTCAACATTTTTTCGCTGCAAGCTAAGACAAAGACAGCAATTAACTAACGAGAAGGGATAAATTAAGGTAACAAAATGCAACAGAGTTGCAAAAAAAAGAACGTTACCTACAAAAAAATCAAATAAGTAACAAAAACAAACAGAAAAGATAATTTTTGATTTGCTTTGATTCATTACTTGCTTGGGCTTTCAACAGATCTATGCGATCAGGCTTAGAAATTCTTACTAATCAGCTTATATAACTCACATGAGTCCGCTTAACAAACTAGCTGAAACTAGTGTGCCTAGCCTTTGTGTCTTAATTTATTTTTGTTAAATGTAATTTTTTAAAGTTGACACGCACAGTATTTAACAGGAAACTCAAAAAAGTAATTTTAAAATATTCTTATTTATTTCTTAATTGATTTTTATAAGCCAAACCTTTTATATTCAAATACAACTCCTGTGATTACAAACATTGCAGAACAATTGCAAACGCAGTAAAAGACAATAAATCAATCGGTGTCGAATGCAATAAACTACGAGTTCTTCAACTCGCTTTAACTCGCAGAACATTTTATTTGTGTATGCAGCACTCACTTTGGATGCTTGGTCTAATGTATTGTTCAAGAAACTTCAGTCGAAAATGAAAGATTTTACTAAAAAATTTGTTTTTTTTTTTTGTAAAAAATATCAAGTACCACGTTACGGACAACTTTTTTGTGTGATATACCATTTACAAGTTCTTGATGAGATGTTTTTTTGCAATTGAAACATAGTAGGGGTGTTCATCTAAGCGCGCAAGACCCTCGCAAGATCCCCACAGTGCAAGCTGTGCTTTTTTGAACCCTGTGCAAACGAGCTGTCAAAAATCGTATGGAAAGTTTTTCGAACAAATAGCACTATATGTGCAATTGTCACTCTCTTTTGCCATACGATTCTTTCAGCAAACATTTATTGTTTACAAATTTTGTATTTGTCACTCTCTCTTCTTTCACAAAAAATGACATGCACATCAAATGTAACGCTACACAACGCGTAAAGTTGCATATTTGTACAATTGTGCAAGCCTGCGCATTTAAATGAATACCACTAGTGTCATGTGCGGTAAATAACAATCGAGCCATGCGAAATATAATATTTTCCATACTTCAGCGGTACCAATGTAAAACTATAAAATGAACAAAAATCCAAAAACTCGTGCGCCAAAGTTCTACTTCAGTTTCTTATGTATTTGGAAATGATAATGTACATACTAGACTGTGCCATTTCAAAGTTTTGGAGTTGGATTTTTTATTTTTTTTTGCCTATATTTTAGCTTGAGGAATAAAAATAGTTGTCGCAATATTTGAGCTTTCTATCACAAACCTGTAATCGGCGCGGACAGAGTTTATGTCCGATTTCGTTGAAATTTGACGAAAAAAGCGACTTGCTAAAACGTAGGTAAAGTTGGCCTTAGCTGCGAAGATATAGGGTTTTAGGTATTTTATTTGTATGGGAGATGCTACCCACTGTTGTCAAACTACATCCACATTTTTCATCTAGCTGAAAATGTGGACAAAATACACCCAAAGGGGAGTTTTTTTTTTTTTTTAAAAAAAAAATTGTGTTCCGAAGGGAACACTCCCAAAATTGCAGCTTTCTAGATCATACCTGTGGCTGGCGCATTCAGTTTGTTTCCAATTTAATTAACAACTTTTTACTAAAACGTAAAAAAAAATTACTATAGGTGCCAAGATATAGCGTTTTAAGTATTTTAGTTGTATGGGAGGTGTCACACCCTGATTTCAAACCACGCCCACATTTTTCGAGTGGCAGAAAGTGAGCAATTTACATCTCAATACCAAATTTGATGCTAATAGCTTCCATAGGTTCCGAGATAGCGTTTAAGCGATTTTGTTATATTAGAGCATTTTAAGTGATTTTGTTATATTAGAGCTACCACGCCCTTTAATTAAATCCCGCTCACGTTTGCAGGGTGTTAAGAGAAGACAGTATAGATACAAGTACCGAATTTCGAAACCGTAGCTACCATAAGTACCAAGATATAGCGCTTTAGGTGTTTTATTTGTAAGGGAAGTGCCCCACCCTGTTTTCAAACTACGCCCACATTCTTCGAGTGGCTAAGTACAAACTAAATACTTCCAGATATTAAATTTTAAGCTTGTAGCTGCCATAGGTACCAAGATATAGCACTTTAAGTGCTTTTGGTGTACGAGAGGTGCCACACCCCGTTTTTGAAACCCGCCCAGACAGCACACACTGTCGTTCATCAGGATGGAACCAACTGAATTTTATACAAAAAATCTCCATAAATTGTGAATGCAGAAACAATAAATAATCCAACTTTTCAGAAATATAAAAGCACTTGTAATGCACTACTTAAAGACTAAAAATCAATTCCCAATGCATTATAACTGTACTTTTCTTTAATTGTTTCAATCATGTATGAAATTCTTCTTTTTTTTCTTGGTTCAGCTTGAAATTTATTACATAGGGCTACATACAGATCTACATTAATTCTAGTATGGCAGGATGCATAGAATAGAAAATATCACTCGAAAAACTTTAGAATCTGATCTCATATGAAAGTTTTGCTGTGCCAGCGTCTGAGTCATGGCTTAGGCATGTCTCAGACAATCCTGAATAATATCGTCATTCGTTCGTATATCGAATTACTCCGGCAGAAAAGTTATCTGCTTTACCTGTTGTTATTTATAAGCCAGTATGTTCAGTTCTACTTCAGTATATGCATTCTTTTGCAGCTATGCTAACAATGTGAACCAAAACAATAATTTTAAAAGTAAATAGTTTTCAATGTTATTTCTTTTGAGCTGGCATTATTTCGTTATTGTATTTTTCTTTTTTTTTTTGTATAATTGTTGCATTTTATTCCATTGTTTTTTCACTTTTTTTTCTGTGAATTTTCTTGAACTTTTGCAATATCCTTTTGTTTAAGCCATTTCGTGTGCATTTGTTGAATACCATACTTATCCAGCGCCCTTTCATGACTCTTTTTTTATCTTTTACTAGTGAGCGAGCTGGCATTTTCTTTTACCTTATTGTTTGTTTACTTTTACTTCCTTAAATGAAGTAATTAATTTACTTAAATATACACATTTACGTAAAACTCCATTCATTATTATCTTTTAGCTGCACTGTGGTCTCAAAATTACTTCTAACTTAATTGAAAATTTGCAAAATTTATTTAAAGTATATATTTAACGAAATCAAAAACTGAATAATTTCGGGATCTGTGCGATATGTCCGATTAAATTTGGTTTTCTTTTGTCAGCTCTCATTAAGTTTCTTTATTCTAAATTTTAATCAACAAAAATCTAAATAAGTTGTTAACTTATATCTTTTTATAAAAATTAAATGAAATAAATTGCTTTGATGAGAGCGAAATACAAATAAAATGAATAAATACAACTGACTTAAGCTAAAACAGCTCAAGGCGTTTCTGTATAATGGATACTTTCAAATGCCATATGTTTTAAAAGTCTTTGGAAAGAGCATTACAAGTTTCTAGCCGATGATTTCATTGAAACTCTTAACGAGTTCAAAATGTTTGGGGAAGCCTTGTACATGTATCCCACCTCACTGAGAGCACAATCTTCATCTTCTACTTTTCTTATTATTTGAGGTGAATAATTATGTCGTGCTATGAAGAATAAAAAGAACCAGGTTTTATTGAGCCTACCTAAAATAAATAAGTAATCTAAGGAAAAATTCGTTCCGTCGGTCTTTTAGCAGCGTTTCAATTGACTTCGAATTTTGTGAAGTTGAAAATATTTTCTATCATTTGTCAATTGTAATTCGAATAAAATTTATATTTATTAACTTTGTACTTTGGGGTCATCACTTAAGCCAAATTGAACAAAATTTTCGAAGCTAATTGATAAGTTCAAGGTAATTTGTAATAGTATCAGGTATTTTGTGTACAGCACTCTCTGTAAAAAAAAAACTATTAAACTAAAATACTCAGTTTTTAATTTTGAAAAATACAAAATAATAAAATAAAAAAATAAAACCATAAGCTTTTCCTACACATCATGATATATAACTTATTGGTATAACTGAAAAAAACTTGCCTCATTATCTTCTCCTGTTTTCGAAGGCCAACCTCTTAACATATAGTTAAGGTAATAGCAATGCAAGCTCATTGTCAACCTTTGAATAAAAAAAGCTATATGAGATGTCGTTTTCCATTGAATAGTTAATTTTACTTTAATAGGCGCACACAAGTTGAAGTACCTGATGAACTATTTTCAAAAAATACTGTACTACGTTGAACTACTGTGCTAACGATATTTGTTTACTGTTATTCTGTATTGCATTTATTTGCCATTTCAAAAGCTTACGTGCCCAAGTGGCTTAAGTCTTACACATTGCGCTGCACCTCCAAGTAACAAAGCAACCTTTTACGTTTTCATGCCCTTTGCCCTAACTTTTGTAACAACAACTAATTTCAAGGATACCTTTGTTGTAGAGATGTTGAAAGTATCGCAATGTCAATCGATATAAGTGGCCAATGAGGCCACAGAAAATCTGCGGACGAATCGCATAGTACGATTGTCGATCCTTAGAGGGGAGTTTCAAGGCGGAACCTTTATGACAGTGTGTTCTTGAGAATCCTTCTGCATCTACTCATTGTAGCTTTGTTTAATCAGGCATTGCCAGAAGAAAACCAGTTGCGAAAAATTTTCAGTGAACAAATATTTCAGATAACTCAGAAATTAAAGAAATTTAATGAAATAAAGATGAAATGAAATTGAAATGAAGTTGAAATGAAATTGAAATGAAACTGAAATGAAATTGAAATGAAATTGAAATGAAGTTGAAATGAAATTGAAATGAAATTGAAATAAAATTGAAATTGAAACTGCGAGCAGTGAAATAGTAGTGGGTATCTACATTTTATATTTCCTAAAATTACCAAAGTATAAAAACAAATTTTGAATAACTTTTAATGTAAAATTGGTTTGACCTGTCTTAGCTAAAAGTATAGATAAAAAAATATATATTACATCAGCATTAAATATGTTAATTCTCATTAAATGTGCTTTATGTGAAAATTACAGCGAGCAGTAAAATAGTAGTGGATAAAAAAAAACATGATTTTGATAAAATAAAACGGCATTTTGTAAATTTTTTCAGTGTTTTTATTTATTTGTGGTTAGTATTTGGTGGCATGACCGTTATTTTTAATTACCGCTGCACAACGGTTCCTCATTGAGTCTACGAGGCGCTCGCATCTTTCTCGTGGTATTGACTCCCATGCACGTTGAGCTACAGCCCACAGTTCATTATTGTTTTTAGGCTTGGCAACCCACACAGCTTTTTTGAGGTCAGTCCAAAGGTTTTCTATGGGATTGAGGTCAGGGGATTGAGCTGGCCACTCCATAACCTCAATTCCATTGTCCCGAAACCACAATTTTGCCAGCTTACTTGTGTGCTTTGGGTCGTTATCCTGTTGGAATACCCACTTGAGAGGCATTTCATCCTCAGCGAACGGTAGCATTACATTCTGCATTATTTGCACGTATGCATGCTGGTCCATAATAGTCTTGATCCAATATAAAGGCCCCACACCATAGTATGAAAAAGAGCCCCATACCATGATGCTCGATCCTCCATGCTTTAAGGTCTTTGTGGTGTACCGTGGATTGTATTCCGTATTTGGGGGGCGTCTCACATATTCGCGGGAACCCTTACCTCCATACAAAACAATTTTGGACTCGTCCGTCCACAATATGTTCCTCCACTTTTGAATTGGCCATTCCAGATGTTGTTTAGCGAAATGAAGTCTGCGTGCTACATGGTTTTTCTTCAGAAGAGGCACCTTACGTGGACTTCGGGCAAACAGGTTATGTTCACGTAGCCGTCTCCTTACGGTATGAACACCACAGGGTAGTTTTAGGTGGTCCAAAATTTCTACAGCTGACATTGTTGGCCGAGCCTTGGAGCATTTCACAATTTGTCGTACGGTGGTTGCTGAAAGTTTCTGCTTTCCACCTCTTTTTTCAACTTTATCTTTATGAGTTATGGCATTGCGTATCATGGTTGCTGAACAACCAATAATTTCTTCCACTTCCTTGTATTTTTTACCACTTTTGATGAGATTTTGAATCAATTCTCTTTTTTCCTGAGTGCAGTGCACACCTCGTCCCACTAAAGTTGTAAAATTATTTTTTTTTTTATTTTGCCAGCATAAATATTAAATAAAGTAATAAAACTTACTTTCTATATAAAAAAATATTATCTTCTTTGCCTTAAAAAAAGTTTGTGTTCTTATATACTCAGCACTACTATTTCACTGCTCGCTCAAAAATGTCACTTGCAGCAATGCCTACTGCTTTAAAAAAAAACCGTTACGATTTAAATGTTTAAAATTTGCACAGATGTAGGTGATAAAGTAGCGATGATAATCGAAATCAATAATCGATACCAATATCGTTTTAGGTATACAAAAATAAACAGAATTCTTACTGCAAGTGTGCACTACTATTTCACTGCTCGCAACTGTATGTTAAAGAATAACACACGCAACTGTGTGACATTTATAGCAGCGGTAGATTAATGCAAACATAAAACTGCTTGATAAGATAAATTATATGCCAAAATTTATTTTATTGCGTCTAGAGATTCTCGAAGTCGTTGTTTTTCAACTCGTCACCACTCGTTTGATTTGGTCTATGTTTTCGTAAAAAAATATGTTATTATTTGAAATTTATATTTTTAACTTGCAATCACCTTGCATGATACAGTTCCCACAGGATTACCCCGAGTTACGTATGTTGTTTTACACCTTTTTAATATTGCGTGGCATTGAAGTGGATTGATCATTTCTTATTCTAATAGGAGTACTCATTATAAACTCTTTTAGTTGGCTATAGTTAATTTTTGTAAAAAATATTTTTTGATTGAAGTGAAAATCAAACTACAAATTCAAAAATTCAAAACTGTGAACTCTATTTTATATTATGAATTAGATAGATAAAATGAGACTTAAGTTCAAATGTGTACTCGTATTTTACCAAATGTTATATAAATTACACTGGTTTATTCAGTGCCATTGTTCAAGATTTGAAATTGTGTATAAAATTATTAATATATTTATGAAGAAGTGTGCGAAAAGTAGAAGCTTGGAACTTTAATTATGAATGGAATCCTTTTTTTTATTTTGTTGGAAAGGAGGAGGAGAGGACTGTAGTAAAATTTTACTTACACTCTTGCATCTTTTATTTCACCAAATGCTCCATAACGCATCGTAATAGCTTTTCCAATTTATTTCTTGGATAAGAATCATCATGTTCATTTTTCCGAGCCTGCCTACCAATTTTCTATTACTATTTTGTATCGTCACACTTTGTGTAGAAATGAATTTTATGCAATGATACATTGAGTCACCAAATGCTAGCGAAGTTAAATTTGTTCTTTTAAGAGAGGTGTCTTGATTTCATGTGTTATTGACATACAATTTTTTAAGCTCTATTCACTAGCTCTTGAGATAGTACTTTGTTTATGAAATATATCTTAAGACAGGGTTAGATTTGTGTAAGCGTTAGGCGAATTCAAAATGGACAAAATAGGTTCGTCCCGTTTCAGCCGCAAAAAGTTTTATTGAGCTTCGTCTTGGGCTGGAAAACGACAACTGTTAGATCAACTCAGTAAGTGACGCTGATCAAGAAATTCGTCCTTACTTGGGTAAACAATTTTTTTTCCACTTAAACCGGTATTAAATACTATAAATTTAGGAAACTTTGCTATCTAAGTAGAAATTTTTACTCCGCGAAATTACTAAACCTCACAGAAAGTTTTATTCAAACATTATATGTGGTTTGACGAACGGAGTCTGAGAATTTTCTAAAATATATTTTCGTCTGTCTACCCAAATAGGATTCTTTGCATCTTTTTTTTAATTTTAAAAATAGCGAATTTTAAGATTTGTTTGACAGTATACCTTAGTTAAGCAAAATATACTACATATATAATGGTAGTTGGCTATAAGTCATGTATACTAATAACGTGGCCAATGAGCAGTGTTGTCTGCACAAATTTAACTTTACATCAAATTTTTAATACTTGCAAAGAGCTTTATATGGCCAAATTTGAACTTTAACGGTAGAAAATATTTCGGCAGTTTTCGATGCCAAGAATCTCACTTCACGTAAAAGGAACATGATATATCATACCAAAGCTCCAACCTTAGTTTTTTGAATAAAAATATCAATAATTAGGTTAAGATACAAGCTGTTGTCCGACTTTATACGTGAATTAAAAGTTTGGGTGGAATACATTTTCGCGTTTTTAGAATTCGTTCCCCAAAAAAATTCAAATTCCAACCCACCCTAGTTTACAACATTCATCTGAAATTTTACGCATTTCATAAATTTCATATGAAAATATTTGATTTAACGTTAATGCTGAACTTTAATGTTTTCTCATTTATTTTGTGAGTAGGAAGGTATGGCGAAACTGATGCGAGCTAAGTTTTTTTCCTCACACGCCCACACTTGCATCAAATTTCATCTAACCTTTTTTTAAAATAACTAGGAAGCTTCATTAATTTGGAAGTACCTATTTATATTTTCACTGTGAGTTATGCTCGTTTTAGCTTCTTTGAAAAAAGAAATGCACTTTTCACAGTTTTGCTAGTGCTAACAAATAT
The DNA here is from genome assembly GCA_963662105.1 of Meiosimyza platycephala. NCBI lineage: Eukaryota > Metazoa > Arthropoda > Insecta > Diptera > Lauxaniidae > Meiosimyza > Meiosimyza platycephala. The sequence continues at coordinate 97,753,986 of OY759208.1, read as the reverse complement.
AATCTTATTACGCTTATTTGCAGAGTATAACTGAAATATTTTTAAGATATAAAAATACTTATCTCGGTACTTAGGTAATATACCAATAACTATAGTTGATTTATAAAAAGAATGCATTCTTTATAGAACTTTTTTATCACGCCATACCAAAATTATTTCGAGTTATATAAAGATTAATTTAAGACTCATTTCAATCAAAATTGATTTTCTTCTTGCAACAAAAGCAAACAAAAACGAAATCGCACACAGTCATTGAACTTTAACCCTAAGCAACACAATTGAACAATTTGAAAATTTCGCACAACAAAGCTACAACAAATCACAAATGAAATTTAATGACAAAGCGTTAAAAAAAACAAAAAATAAAAATTTAAGTACATTATATACAAAAAGCAGTGACAATAGATGCACAACTATACATATAAACGAAGCGAAACTATTAAAGTTTATATAACTGGAAAAGTTTGTGCGATCAATAAAGTCATCATATAGAAGTGCAGCATAGTAAATGCTGCTGCATATAGGAGATGCTTTTAGCAAAAAAAAAAGCAAAAAAAGGAAGCAACATCTTAAAAAAACGTTAGTAAAATAAAGCAAAAAAAAAATAACAAAAAAAACATTTCTTTATTTTTGTATTTGGTAAAGGGGAAACCGCATTTGCTGCAACTGCTCCTGCAACAATTTGTTTCATTCTTTTCATACTGCAGTTGAGATGCTGTTGCAGCTGGAATACGTTACTATGACAGCGGCATATAATAAATGTCAAAAATAGTAAAACACGAGGGAGAGAGGGAGAAATACAAAGCCTGAGCGTATATTATTTAGAGAGAAAGATAGGGAGAGCGCAAAAATAACAAACTGCGATAAAAAACCCTTAAAATTTTAAAGAAAATAAGATTTTTAAATAGTGTGCTTTTATCGCAATTTGATGCCGAAAATGTTGAAGTTTATTGTTTTAAATTTATGCTGCATTTAACAAATATTTGCTTGCAATACTATTAAATTCGTTTTTGCTGCTGCGCATGCTCAAGGCTCATGCGCTTCACTGTTTTTAAACGCCTACCAAAATAAACTGCTAGTTTTCTTTACTTAAAATAATAAAAACAACAAAAATTTTTTTTTTTTTTTTTGTTCATGTGAAAAGTCTTTTCTAATGCATTTTGTATTCTTTAAAGTTCATCTAAATAAAAAATGGAACAAAAATTCTTAAAGCAACTTGAAGACATTAAAGTTGCGGGTCAAAAGTTCAAGTGAAAGATGCAGAAAAATTGGATTGTTAACTTTGCTGAAATAATACAATTAGAATTCACAGACAGAACCTGTGACTCCCAATTGTGAAAAAAGTTTCACTAAATGGTAACATGCCACCGAAATCTTTAAACCAAATTTACTATTTAATTTTTCCAAACAAAAACAAATAATAAGTGTACGTTTATTCTAACTGTAAGTTTATATGATATTGTATTTTGTGTGAGAAAAGTTATTCAAAATAAATACTATGCAATTAAGTAACGCAATTTTTGAGGATTTTTGACCCTTCCACCTTCTTCGTAAACGTGACGGTATCACCCAAGTGACCATATTTACCTAAAAGTCATAGTTATGTTGCGCTATGTACCGGAAAGTCATTTTAGCGACTTTTGTTATGTTTTAGTCGCTTTTGCGATAATAATAAATAAAACAAGAGTTTTTTAACTCGCAGCATAACGCGGTCGCCCTCTAAGTGCGTTACGTAATACTTGAACAGCTCTTTACTTTAAAGTTGCGGCTTTTTTTCTTTTAATCCCTTTAAAGTTTTAGACATTTTGTGCTAAGCAGAAGAATGATTAAAATAATTAACTAACATTAAATTGTTCTTTGTTACATTTACCACAGATGGTATAAACGTTTGGTAATAATATCAGACAAAATGTTTCTTAAATTTTCTCAGTATTTTCTTTTATTCGGTCAATGTGTATGAGCCAGTGCATTTGTTTGATTAACTTAACCTTTTAGAACAGCAATGGTTAAAATAGGAAAAATGAGCCAATTTTAGCTCTTTACAACAAAAACATCGTTTTTCTTAAGAAAATTTACCACAACAATAAATACATGAACTCACCGCTGTGCGCGGGATTTGTATGTTATTATTGCTATTGTTGCATCATTCACAAAAAAAGAAACAAAAATCCAAAGCGAGCGAACAAGGAAACAACAATGCGCACATTGAGGACAGCTTCTCTCAGTTCGCTTGATCGGTGTACTTTTATTTGTACACTCATGTTGTTCTTGTTTGATTCTTGAAATTGGCTTTTAGTTTACTGCAGAACTATACCCGCTTATGCTCTAGACTGTATCCATTTCGTTGCACAGCCAATAGGTTTCTCTGTTAAAATCGTTATCTACGAGCCATATACATATATGTAATATATATATAACGTATAGCTTTAATTTCAAAAAAACTGTGAATCTATTGTCGAATATTACTCTACTCATTGCCTTACTATTATATTGCTTCATATGGTGCAACAAGAAAAATTTTTGTGTCTCCCATTGCAAAAAATAGTGTGCTTTCAAAACCTTAGTTTTGAACACATCGGTTAATTAGAGCTACTTTTCTTCGGATCGATAATAAAATGCCATTCAAAGTTTACCCAAAAATAGTACCTAAGTCTAAATCGTTGGTAATGTTTTGCACCAAGCAAAAAACAGATATTAATTTTTTATCAAACAATAAGTACCTGGTTTTGTACTCATTACACGTTACTCACAGTCTTTGAACGATAACTTAAATCACGACAAAGGAGTGAGAGATATAATGCAATACCTAAGCAGTAAGATGGATTTTTAAAAGTACTAAGTATTTGTTCCACCCAGAAGTTAAAGAAATCATATGAAAATACAACATCTTGATGTTGTCCGAAAGAAGTTTTGTTTTTGTTCAGTACATATTTACTTTGTTGAGAAATATTGTATCCATAGTTGGTCTCTTGGACTGCACTCAGAAAAAAGTGGTCGAAAGAAAAAACAAAAATACTTATGTGAAATAAGTACGGTGGATTTTTCAATACAAAATTTAAAAATTTACATGATCGCCCATACCTGATTAATATTGTTGAAACAACATGATTCCATGGAAACCATATTAAAATGGTTCAATCAAATCAGCAGACCATACTTTGGGAAAAATATTGCATAGTACATTAAATAGGGATATGCCCCTAACGTTCTTGTAGTAGGACAATTAACCCATTTTCTGCCGCGCTGCATGAATGTTCGAATTTATAATTAAAAGTGATATTTCTAGACTAATTAAGACCCAAAAAACTCGAATCCGTTGTCCAAAATGTTGTACCATTTTTGGTTTCGTCAGGTTAGACTGTTCGAAAAGTCGAACAATGGCGGTTGGGCACAATTCAGCTTATATGTTGAATATGCATATTTTCTCCAGGTATTGTTCAAAGAAATTTATAAATTTAATAAAAACAATATATATATTTTTATTATTTATTGGAAATGCTTTTTATTTGATTTTGTTACGATTTTATTTTTTTTTCTCCCAGGTGCTGTGGGCTGCGAAGCAATTTTTCATGTGTAAATGTACTTGACACTTTTTGCACATTCGCTGTGTAGGCTTATGGCATACTTTGCAACGTCTGGCTTTCCTCTCGGGCTACACAATTATTAGGTGATTTCCCGTAACACGGAGAAATGGATGGCATTATCGTGAAGGTAAATGTCCCCCATGAAACTATTATAATTGTGAATAAAAGCCAATAAATAAATAGAAAAAAAAAATTTTATGACAGAAAATAATATAATATAATTACTTTCATACTTTGCCAACCCACGAAGTAAAGCAGAATTGTTTCTGAGAGAAAAATTTTCCAACAGATTGCTTACAAACACAAATTTTGTTGTGAGCTGTGTTTCCACCAACCGCCATTGTTTGACTTTTCGAACAGTCACTTTTGCGAGTCCGCCAATGTTTCCTAGTAGAAACAGATCTTGTGTAAAGTCACTTTTTGACTATATTCGACCTTTATCTACAGAAAAAATTTACTTTTGGAAATGAATTATTTTTAATTACATATTACTTAACTTACTAAATATAGGTCTGCCAATAAGGTATTTTTCAACCATTAGCTGTAGTGCACCACGGCAAAGAGCGTGGCCAATATATTTTTTTCTGAAAGCCAATTTAGTTTACTATAATACGCTGTATACCATTTAGCTACTTTTATGCATTGACATAGAACAAAAATTCGGTAAAAATGATCAAATTTGCTGTTCGAAAACTCGAACGGTAGTCTCTGGTTACTTTTCGTCTACGAAATTGTTCGATATTATACAGGGTTACCAAGAGATCGGGATAGACTCGGCTTGGACGAAATTTTTTTTTTTCATGGAGGCTGTATTTTCATGCTAGCACTTAAGTCCCCATACATGATTTTTGTGTAAGTTCTCGGTTTCAGTTTCATTGGCTATTTTAACTAGGCCATAAAACTCTTCTTTTTAGCTTTATTGACTTTATGCACTTTTACTACCTTTCACAGGACTTTCCTCAAAAATATTCTCCATATGAACGTTACCCCATTTTTTACAAACATTTTGGCAATTTCCTCAGTAAGTGCTAATATTTTACCTCAAACCTGCTCTAGAGCGAGATCATTCATATCTAGATCAACATCTGTAATTATTCGCCGATCTTGTTTTACTTTTAATTCTGATTTCATCAGAGCCACTACTTCAAATGATCTACTGCCTACTTCTTTTTATAAGAAAGTTTTATTCAACGACGACAAGGCAAAAATTATTTTCAAAATGATTCAATTAAATTATGCCACATGCAGGATTTTAAATTTTTATTTAAAATTTTTCAGTTTCGTTGTTAATTACCATAATTATCTCTTGATATCCAATTATAGTTTTTAAAGCTGCACTTTACATTAAAACGTTTATAATTCTTATATTAAAGTACACCCCCAACTTAAAGCAGCACATATTTACAAGAACGTGCCATTATATGACGTTGGTTTTGTTTTTATGTTTTTGTTGCCGCTGCTGCCTGTTGCTATCGTTATGCAATCGATTGCCGCATGACTTCCAGTGTCTGTAGTGGTCCTGCATGACGCGCTACAGCAGAGTTGCTGAGCGCTTGAGTACCTGCTGCAAGTGTGTGCAAGAGAAAATGTTGCAAAATCATTCTTTGCGCACACAATTGATGGTTGCAGGAGAAATGCAACTTCAATTAAGGGGCAACTGTTGGAGAAAATATCCTTTTTCTTCATGGAAGGAAATGACCGTTTTGAAGAGAATGCATTGGTAAAATAAAACAGAGTTGAACAAAACAAAAAACTTACTCGTTTGCTTAACAAGTTGGAAGCAAAAATTTATGGAAAAACATATCTTCAAATTTGCAAAGAAATAGCACCCAAAGAAGCTACTGTAAAATAAATTTTGGAATTATATATATATTTAAAAAAAAATTTCATGCTCCATCTACACTAGAGTTTTGGGTTATATTTTCGTCCCATAAACTTTAAAACGGTTGAGCCGAAAAAAAAACAAATTTAAAGTATTCATCTCAATTTGTTTCCATGTTTCTCTTGTTTTCAATAATTGAACTCTCCTTTGTGTATCCAATTCAAATCATTTGATCTAATTCATTCCATAAATTTTCAAGCGGAAGCCATATATAAAAGTCGTGTCAAATTAAATACAATTTTTAGATTTTGGGCAATTTTTTTTTTTGTTGAAAAATCGGTGGAACACAAAAAGAAAATTACCCAAAAATGATTTAATAATTTGATGAAGGATAAAATTGTGTAACTCCCATCTTCTTATCGGTTTTATGACTATATATGATAGAGTGAACCAACTGGACTTGTATGAGTATGTCAAAGTATACAGCTCTTCCAAAATTAATCCACATATCTCTTCAAAATATGCGTAAGTGATATGTAATTCATTTGAACTGTTCCAAACCTGCACTACACTTCGTGATTTGTCAACAAAGTTTACTTCAGACATATTCCTGCAATTTTCTTAAAAAAATTTTAGCTTTTCGATGAAGTTGAAATGTACAGGAAGAGCGTGTACCTTGGACCGATTGTACCTTGGACTAACAGCGATATTTCTTGTTTGCCAGCGTGTAGCTAAAAATTGTAACAGTACAAATTTCTCTATTTATGTAACCAGTAACGCTGCACAAGAGCTATTTTGATTTACGTTCTGTCGTCAAGTGAGGAAGACGAAACTTTCACGTGATTTGTAAATTTTGTACTAATTTTCAAGGTCGACTTACGTGTAATTTAGTTGTGTTTTGGATCAATGACGAAATAACGGTACCCAACGTTTCTCTTTAAGTTAATTATCTTGAAATCTTATTATCTCCTGGGGTAAAATTGTTTTTGAATATTTTCTAAATTTTCTGCTTGGCGTGTACCTTGGACCAATGCATGGAATGTACCTTGAACCAGTCCTAACTACATAGTTTTTCTGTGTCGTGAAATGTATTTCCAATGTAATTCAGAAATATTCCTTGGAGAAAAAATTACGGTAAAGGTAAAGGTAAAGTATGCAATTTAAAATGTTTTAAGGGGTAGATCTACTGCTAAAAAGGACAAGATCGGAATAGCAAATTTATTTCGCCATTTAGCAAAATTTTGATTATCTGGAAGCACTATATTGATATATCAGTCCAAAATTGATGATAAAAAACTATTAAGTACAGAGGAAAGAAAAATTTTGGTAAATTTAGTCTCGTGGTCCAAGGTACAATGCCTGATTGTATCTTGAACCACTTTGGCATTCTCAACTAAACCGTCTTTTACGTGGGTTTGGAAAAAAGACTGCGGCTTTTTGTATTCATGCCATGATGCCAGATGTAAGGTGCAAGTCGAACAGAATACCGCAGACAAGGTTTCCTCCCCAATTCTTTGCCCCTTTCCAGCTAATCAGTGTTGTTGTTATGTTGATTAGAAATTGTAAAGACCTTATTCAGGATAAGGACGCTACATGGAGTAACAGCCACATAAAATGCATTGAACTATATCATCAATGATGTATGATGATTCAGCATATTGTACATATATGAATTTTTTATCACGATGAAAATTATTAGAAAACGGATTTCGTAAATTCTATAAGAGAAATTTCTCAGGTACAAATAGTCCTCCATTCATCTTTATAGATACGAAAGCACAATTAATTATTGTCCTATGTTGCCTGTGATATACTAATTACAGAATCAGTTACTCAGCAAAACTCATAATGCCGAGACGACCTTTTAAAAGATGATCAGCACTTTCGGTTTTCCAATTAGAAATTTTACTGCTGAAAATGTTTACATTATTATGCCCTATTTAGTGAAATATCGCTTTGTCCTTCCTATTGTGATACAACAAAGATAAGTTATATTCTTGATAAGCCTCACCACCTGAGGTTGATCCGCGTATTTCTCTCTGTCGGTCAGTCAGTAAAAACTGCTTAAACTTAAGTATATTTTATTATTTATTTATTTAAAGGATTTATATAATAATTAATTACTATATAAATAAACTTAGCAGTACTAGCTTCAAAGGCTTTCGACTGGAAGTATATTCTAACCTTTGTATAGCTTATAGAATTGAAAATGGCCAAAAATTGGCTAAAAGATGCACCTACAGCACGCACAAAACTCATCCCACTTCGAGTTTACTGGCATATACTAGGAGTTATCTCAGAGCCCCAGAGCCAAATTTAAGTTAACTCCTTGGTAGATACCTATAAAAAGTTTTCACGATTTTGAGTTTAAATGACTTCACCGTTATATGTTGATTTAAAAAAGAGTTGACTGACTGACTTTACTTGCATAGTAAAACAACACTAGATGTTCAGATTTTGTTTCAATTTTCATAGGTTTCGTAATGTGTGGTGGCAAAAAATTGGTCGGCATTTTTGACTCCAAATATTTGAAAATTTTGCTCAAGTTAAATTGAAAATTAAAACATCTACAATGATGAGAAATAACTAAAATAACAAATTTTTATCAATTTTCATTGGGTTATTTTTCTTTTTTTGAATCTTATGCTGAATTTATGCTCATCTTAAACTTTCCACTCAAATATTTTCATAATTTTTCATTCCCGCAAATTTTCTTTACCGCCAATCTTGTGATAAAAACTCTTTATAATATACTTTAAAATGCTCATTTGTACATCGCTGACATTAATTTAATCGCAAAATTAAAGCAGGTCAAATGTAATTAGTGCGCTGACAAAATTTTGGACAAAATCAATTTAAAATCATTCTGCTGCACTACAGGTACTTATAAATCTGTACAGTAAATATGTAAAAGCATGTTCACATATTACTTTACATGTTTGCATTTTAACTACGTGTGAGTGCATACATGAATGCACAAACACATCAGTGCATATGATTATAAGTATTCATATACGAGTACACATAGCAATTTATTATTATGATATTCGCATCAAAATTCAGTTTTCCTGGATATCAGCAAAAATTGGTGGTGCGCAGCAAACCACTACAAATATTAACAACAGCATCAGCAACAGCAGCAATTCCAGCAACACCATTATACACCAAATACGTTAAAATGTCACGTATGTCACTGCCAATGCATTTATACTGGATGTCACTTGTTTGCGCGTACGTATGCAATTGTATGCATTTTCTGTTTACGTTGCAAATTATGTCCTTTTGCATCCTTGCACTATGGCTGGCTTCTGCTGCTGCTGCTGCTGCTGGTGGACGCGTTATGATAATGTCACTTGGTCTTCTGTTTTCTATCTGAATTTCTCTCCATCTGTCTGTTTGTTTCAGTGGTATCTTCATCTTCGTTAGTTTTGCGTGCAAGTGGTTGCTGCTTATATCACTCACTTGGCATTTTCTTTGTTATATCAAGTATTCGCAGCAGTAGCATCATTATTATTATCCTTATTTGTCGCTGTGTGCTATGTTTCCTTAACTTTTCGTAATAACATTAAAATGCATTCATTGCCAAAACTTATCATATATTCATGAAATTTTACTAAAACGGCAATAATAAAAACAAAAAGCAGCAATATTTTCTTGTCAAAAATTTTTTGGGTGATATAAAGACAAACAAAAATACAGAAGAACGTTATGTCGTTGCCCTAATGGATAAAATGACTATCAGCTAAGCAACGTCGATTGAAAGTATTTAGATATCTTGTTTTTCAGAATATACATCAGCTTTTGATCTATCCGATTTTGGTGCTACACCGACGGAGTAGTTTTTTTTTTCCTACAGTTTAAATTTTTTTTTTTTTGTAAACTGAAGTTGAAAATGGTAAAAACACCACTGTTTTATTTAAACTTTTGATATTTTATTCCTGACAGGAATTGGGTTAAATTTTTCAAATTTAAACATGACACCAAAATGAAACAATTGCTCAGTTAATATTATGTCGAAAAAAGTCAGCCATATTGAACAACCTGATTTTATCTTTAAAATTATAATAGCCTGTGTGTGTTATTAAAAATACCAGTACCGCTTGTGGTCGTAATTCGTCCGTTCATACCAAGTTTTTACTTTGGAAGAAATTTGCCGACCTATGACTAACAAAACGTCATGGCAAATGACGATTGTTTATCAACACAAATAACCACGACTTATTTTTATTTCAAGTCTGAGAGGCTTAGTGCCTTAACCCAAGTTGTTCATGATTGAAAGACAATAATTCTTTTGAATATTCGAAATGAAGTTCTTTCCATAAAATTACTTAATAATTTTTTATAAAATACATAGATAATAATAACAACTTGTCATTTCCCCCTTACTGCTGCCCATGACTGGATAAAACAAAATAGTATGCATACTAATGATAACAACAATAACAAAAACGCGTTCAATAACAACAATACAAACATTTTCATCATCAACAGCAAGAATAATAACACTAAAAAAAGGAAAAAATATCACTTACATTGTTTATGAGTACAAACAAACAAAACGCAAAAGATGCAATGGCATTTATGACAGAATGCGCTTAATCGCATGTATGGCGCCAACTTTAGCACAATGAAATAGCAGCAAAAAACAACGATACTAACGCTTTGATGTTGTTGCATATTCAACTATCTTTTGCACAAATTTCTCATTTATTTAAAGCCGGCAATGAATTCGCAGAGCAACATTGCTGCTAAGACAACAAACCGCTCAATTTTTATTAATCATCATCCGGTTGTTGTTCTTTTTACTAACAATGTTGCATTAAATTGTTGAAGGTATATATATTATAGCAACAACATCGTTAGTGACTTGGGGAGTTCAGATAATGGCAACGTGTGTACGTACCAATCGCAAATAACGTACCATACAAAGGATGGATTCAGCAAATATTTAAGATATGACTCGGAATGCTTTGCCTCACTGTGCAACATTCAATTCGGGAAAGTTGAGCCAAGACACTAGAAATGCAATAATTATGATATAAGAAAATGTCATATTATTTTGGATATCGTAAGAACAAATATTCCTTTTGCTACCACTCATTATAAATGACATGGCATTTTTTTTAGGCTATTTTTCTTTTTACTTTGTAATAACGTGTGATAACGAAATGAATGCGACTTAATTTTAAAACCAACTTCTGAAAGCATGATTCGACTATAAGATTCCACACTGTCAATAATTTTAAGTTTCCACTATTTTCTTGATTAAAACAATACAAATTTTTTCGACAAAATGGCACTGGACTTCTTCTTAACCCTTTGACGTCCGCTCCTGAACCGCGGGGAAATTTTAAAATCCGACACCGGATTCGTGTTCAGCGACCCCAAATTATTAAACGAAAGTGTTGCGAAAAAAAAATTATTTTACCTGCAAAGGTGTGAAAAATCGTGGGACCTATATGTCCCAATGGTCGTGAACGGTAAAAATGTATGCGGCTGTTTTCAGAACTGAAAAGTATTATATTACGCATGAACTTTTATTTATTTACTTAAATACATGAAAAGGGCCGTCTATTAATTACGTGAGTCAAAACAGGGGGGAGGGGGTCCGGATAAATCTCACCAAGGGGGAGGAAGGGGTTAAGAAAAACTTCATGTCAACTTTTTAATGCACAGAATTTACATTATTATAGCATATAACAGATTGTATCATATTAATTCGGTTTGTTTGGCATGTCGACAATTAGTGTTGAACACAATAACATCGATGTAGAAGCTAAATACAACTGGGACGTGCGATTTAGCTTCTGTGTCAAATCGGACCAAAAAATAGAATTTTTTCTATTCCTCTGCGATAAATTTTGTAGTGTCAATTTTGTACTAAATATTAACGTATAGGAAATATCTGGACGATATCAGACGTCCCAGTTGTGTTTAGCTTCTTATGCGTTGCAGATATCACGACTGACTGAACGCGCAAGGATGAAACTCCCTGAATGATATTTGAGACTTGTACGGCGCATTTTTCAAATCGAGGAATCCCGGGCATAGGAAATATATGATATTTAATATGCCTGCGTGTCAGTCAGAATTAGCGACAAAAAAATTGATTATAATCCAGGATTTATTTTAAAATTTATAATTATATGAAAGAATATTAAAAAAGCTTTGAAATCCACTATTATACAAGTTTTTTAGTTCAAAAGGACATTTATATCTCTCTAAGAGGAGGGGGGGGGGGAGGTTTGTCCGAATTTTCAAAAAAAAAACAACTCACGTAATTAATGGACGGCCTCGAAATGAATGTTCAATGTAAAGATCAAAAAGATAAACAACTTTACTTTTGTTCCAAATAAATAACTTCGAATTTGATTTTTACCGTTGACGACCATTGGGACTTAGAGGTTCCAACAGATTGGGTGTTCGCGTGGGTGGCCAAAGTGAACTATCTTTTTTATTTTGTTTTTGTTGGAAAGAAGAAGATTGCCCGCAACGTGTCCAAAAATTTTAGAGCTTTAGCTCCACCCATCTTTAAAATATTCCAGCATGAAAATGGGGAAGAAAAAGTTAAGATATTTCGACTTTCGAGTGGTCTAGTAAGTAAGTGGACGAATATACCTTTAAAAATTATTTACTTTCTGAAAGCCACATTCATTCTATTCAATAGTACCTTTTTGACGAAAATCGATCCAATAGTTTTTCCAGGAAAAATACGAACGTAAAAGGGTCACCGGTGTCCCAATGGTCGTCAAAGGGTTAAACTAACAACAAATGCAATACAATTTTAAAAAAAAATTCTAAAACACCTTTCATCTGGTGGACAGCTCGTTTTGTAATCTTTTTCCATAATTTCTGGCATTTAAAAATGTTTGAACAAAATTTCATGTACGTACATCGATTGTTGCGATTAAAAGATTTGCATTCTCTTTTCTGGGACATTAATGATTTTTTATATATTACATAACTCCAAAATAAATTTTTCTTATTTGGATCGAGAGAAGTGATGGCATGTTCGGTACATTTGTACTTTTTTCGGTATATTTGCGTCCTGAAAAATCGTTGTTAGTACATTCGCCAAATTTTTAGCACATTTTTAGTACATTTTCGGTACATTTGGACAATTTATAATATTTACCGCTTTTTTTGTGTTTTAGTAAATGAAAATGACCAGAATGCGCAGATTTATAGTAATTACTTGTATATAATATAATTACACTATTTTTTTTGTTTTATTTTTAGTAAATGAAAATAATCGCGCCATGTGTAGATTTTGTAATTAATTTAATTTGAAATACATCTAATTTTGCTATGGTTTCTGAGATGGGAAAAGTGAGGACATTTTTTTTTTTTGATAGTAAATTTTAAAACAATTTCGTACGTTTTAGAAAAATTGGGTGTTTAAGACAAAAAAGTACATTCGGGCTCTAAAAAGTACATTTGAAATCCTGATACAGTACATTTTCTCAAAACCCAAATGCCATCACTGATCGAGAGCTCTCCTGACATGTTCAAAGAATAGTGTTGATATTTCCGCATCAATGAATGAAAAGCAAAAGTGATCTTACTCTATCTGCGATATTGTTATATTAACTTTTTCTAAATACCTTTTGGTAGTATTATATGCACATTCGAACATTTTCGCAGTTGTTTTGCATTTATGCATTTAGCCATTAATGGAATTAGCTTATATCTACTTACTGCTGTAAGACAAAACTTATCTTGATTTGACATTTTCTGTAGTTTTATTTTCAAAGAAATTTTGGGAAAATTGTTTTTAGGACCCATTGAACTGAAGTGACATCTACACTGACAGCACCAAATTGAACATTCGTTTGAAAGCTGGAGTTTATATACAGAACACTAACGTTAAACTAAATTATAAGCTACCTCCTGACTATAAAAGCTCTGGCGAAGTTGGAAGCAACAAGTATGATGGCGATGGAAGAATGTGTCAATCGAATAAAGTTTTCCTCTGACAGCCAGAGAGTTTTCAAATTTCTTATTAGCTATAAGAGTAATTTTGAACCTGTTCTTCTATGCAATAGAGAGCTAATTTTACGAAATATAGTCTTCTATAGGTGGCAACAATGAAATATCACTGCCCTAGGCCATTTCCGCTATTAATATTCGAAATTTTTCTTATCAACTGATAGAGTAACAATTTAAATAGTAAGACTCAAACAAATTATTGTAAAAATTTAATTATCAATCGTGTCCTATCAATTGCCATAGTAAAATTTTACAAAATCTTGCTCCTGATTATTTGCGATAAAATAGCGTTACCAAAAATATCTAACTTTGGATGTTAGGTGTAAAGTTTATCCCTCCCTCCCATAGCGAAAATGTTTACATGTCAAAAATGTATTCCTATATTTTTTTCATTTTGCCACTATTGCTACGTATGAGTCGCATAGACCATGTCATCTTACCTTACATGTCCTGGCATTAACATAATCAAATTGGATTTCCCGCTGAAAGAAATGATGAATTACTTTTTGTGGATGTGCATCATCATCACTTTTTTAAAGTGTCTCCATCAGTTTACGATTGGGAATTTTACTCAAGAAACGTTTTCTTAAGACTATCAGATATGTATATAAACCCTTAACACTCTGAAGATATTGGCGAGTCTAAGAACGAACAAAAAAAAAACTCTTAAAGAAAATATCAAAATTGGGGAAATTATAAGGTAGCAAATCATCGAAATATTAGCTTTTACACAATATACTAAGAATTTAGAATTGCAGAGTTAAAATATTAAAAAGCATAGTTAAAAATTTAAAAAGCACCAAACTTACATATACGAAAATAAGTTCGTAAAAGATCCCAAATGAGCACTTTTCAGCTGTTCAGAAAAAAAACGAAGCTACCTGCATGGTAAAGTCATCAGTAATGATGATAATAACAAGTTAAATAACAATAACAAATAAGGATATCAACAAGGATGTAATACAATAAGTGACGCATTCAAGTTCATCGCACACATGAGAGATGTGGCGGCACAAAAGAACGAAAATTATATGCAAAGAAAATATATAAGAAAATGAAAAAAAATATTCGAAATTAAGCAATGACTTTAACGCTACTAAAAATGTTTGTTGGGAAGCGCATGCTCAATTGTATGTAAGTACGTGGTGTTGTTTATTACCTCACTCTGGCTGTAGTTGCAAATACTTCTGCAAAGTAAATGTGAAAGGCTTTTTTCCTTAAATTGGTTCGCAAAAGATATGCCCTCGGGATAAATAACAATAAACGTTTCGTTTACTTACGTGAAATAAAGAAATCAACAACAACATCAACAGCACCGACAACAAAAACAATAGCAACATTAACTCTAACCTATGTATAAGTACATACATACATATACACAGCCAAAGGTTAGCGCCATTTACACATACTTAAGCATACAAACACACACACGCACACCTTTAACCCTTTTATGTAAACACTAGGGATAAAGTGTGTTGCATTTTGTTCCAAATTTTTGATTTTTAGTTTTATTTTAGAATATAATTTATAGTTTTTAGTTGTGCTTAAAAGATAAGGTTACATTGAAGTGGCGCGAATTAAAATTTAACTTATTTTGACCAGGTGGTTTATTGCCTTAAATTGAGACAGCTACCTTAATAATACGCGCAGGATCAATTTTTAAAATTTAATTTGAGCCTTGACACTCAATGATTGTAATCTGAAGACCATTTTAGTCGTCTAGAAATAATAAAAATGATGTCTCAAATCGTCGCTTTGGAAGTGTTATGCCAGAGCAATTGAATAAATTTGTACTTCAGTTCGATGGCTCTTTGTTTATAAAAACGAGTTCTTACTTCTAACGATTTTCTTCCCACGTTATTAATGCTTTCGCCGATCTGCCACTGTTTGGGCTCTCACACGGCAGTCGAGTGAAAGAATTGCATAACTATAAACAGAACCATACTATACTTTGTTTTTTAAATTTTAGGAATAGTTCCAGGTCAAAAATCAGTAAAATTCAAAATCCTATCATCTGCAAAGTGCTCCATATAATCGCGCTGCTGAACGTATAGATTAGCCAGCCGCTACGAGGCTCTTATCATAAGCCATGATAAACCATGCTATGATAAACTCATTGTCGAAATAGAAGGATTAATTTGTAAGATCGAATTACAGCAGAGGTATTTTTCAGTGTCGACACAGATTTATTTGAACGAAACGGCTTCTTTAAATAGTCTCTTCGAGGAGCACAGCAGTATCACGATAATCCATCAGCGCGGAATTGTGCTGCAGAGCTACCACCTAAGATTCTTTTGAGTAGAAATATCAGACTACAGGCGTTTCATGGCGGTAAAATTAAAAAGCGGGAAATAAAAAATACGTGCATGCACTACACAGAAGCTACTAAGGGTTAAGATATATCTACTATCATCCCTCTTTGCTTTCTCATCATTTTTTTATTGCTTTTCTTTTGTGTTTTGCTCGCGTTTTAATGAGCCAAATGAAGCAAATTTTAATGGCTGCCTTTAATGTTGCATCAACCTTGTTGGTTTATTCGTGCAAAGAGTAAATGACTGAGTGAGTGGGTGGCTGTCGACCAGATCACGCTGGTGGTGCATGTACTGGAGTAACACCATCGGGTTGTTAAATCTTTTATGCGTTTATTTTTTAATATACGATCGAAAAGCTATAACTGCGCTGGTGTCTTAAGTAACGTTGGGGATTTATAGGAATTTATATAGGTATATATTTTATCGCCAAATTTTCTTTTGTTACATGTGTACCCAAAGAATTTTCAAACGCAAGTTGTTTTTTTAATGTCCTGAAGTTTTCAATAAGAGTTAAAATCAAACGAGTAAAAGGTTTGTTAAAGGTGATTTTTTATATTGGTTTCCTCGAAAAATATTAAAAGCTTGACAGTTACGAGTACCTACTTTAAATATTCTTCGTTGTCAATTATCTTCTAAAATTATTGTCTGTTCTACCTCAAAGTTCAAATTATGATGTTTTGTTTCAAGATAAATAGTCATACAATCAAATATTGTTTTGCTTTGCTAATTAACAGTGCAATAATTTGTAAAAAAAAAAATTACATTCTCAATGACTTATGCTTCCCCGTCCCATGCTCACAGTGAATCCGAACCAATCATTCCATGCTCATTACTACAACACATAATTACATCATACTCATAATGCTAGTCATCCTTATTATCTACTTGTCGTACGCAAGCATCATCATCCCTATTTGCGGGAAATCCAAGCAATTCCTTGCAACACTAAAACCTAGAGCATACTCTACTTCGTCTTCAACTACAACTTGAGTTTTTCTTTTCTTTGCGTCAATACCACAAAATTTTTTGGTAAACGTTGAATTTTCTTCCCTTACTCCTCTGACTATCAGTTTTTTCACATTTGTTTTTATTTCTTAAACCAAAGATTGAAATTTTCTGCCGTTGTAGAAGTAGACTAATAAAAGGATAATGATTATTATTGTTTTTGGCAGCCGCTTAAGAGACTCTGCCATGGCAACCTATCGTTTATTTGAAATTCTCTTCTGTGCCAATGCTACAACTAAGAAAAACTTTTTAATAGAAAGCTAAAGTAAAAGCTTTGAGTGCTTAAGTCAGAAGATGAATCAGAAGTACATACTGAGATGAAAGTGTGTAAAGTTTTTTTTTTCTTTTCTGATAATTAAATTTTGTAGACATTTTAATTAAGGGTTTTGAATGTAATTTGTTACGAAAGAGTAAGAGAACTAAAAAAAAAGTTCACGTTTTCATCTTTCTATAACAAGTTAAAGGATTAAGTTTAATAAAATATGAAATGGTAGTTTGAGAAATGAAAAAGCGGCTTGCAGTTTATGTAGACTAACATGAAAACACTTGTAAAAACCCAAGATAAGGTAAAGAAGTTTCGTTATTATAATGGTGTTTGAAATTTTGTTGCCATTGGCATCTTGCCAATGAATTTGCAAAAATTTGAGACTTATTTTTACTGGCACATTCAAAAATTTCTGGAGCTTCATTCAAAAACTACAGGCATATTGTATAAGAACTGTAATCGAACCTTCCGCGTTCTATACTGAGCACTGGCCTATTGGCAAGCAATCAGTTATAATTGAGGATTTTCTATTAATTGCCCGACCTAAGTCAGAACTAGGGTCATTGGATTTTTCATAATTGAAATGGTTTGCTGGGGTATATTAACCCAATGGGAAACGAAGGCGCGTTCAAAGCACTTCGGATGTGCATCAAGGAAAGCAGAAGCTGCTCCCAATGCGCTTCTCACTGCTTTTTTTTAACACACGATGAAATTGCGGGGATGCACATCTTTGGAAGCATATTGGATGCTGAAAAGAAGCACATCTTCGGAAGCATATGAAATGCGCTTCCTTGGATGCTAAGTTGAAACATACTTAGGAGGCTTATGAAATGCTCTTCCTTGGATGTTGAGTAGAAGCACATTGAGCTTGAATTGAAAAAAAAAACTCGCTTAATTTTTGTCTCCGATCGGACTCAAACCTAGCCATTCTGCGTTACGTCAGTATTCTAAAATGCGCACATCTTAACCAACTGAGCTGCGTGATGGCTGGTTTCACTGAACGTGCCCACATAGAATTTGATAATATTCACCTAAATAGCTCTGTGTGTAGTGTTTTGAAGCTAATGCTCATATAGGTGGTGCCATGCGCTCTTTTCGAAATCCGCCAAATTTCTGTCTGACGCTAAACCGAACCATTTCTTGTATATGTGTGAAATGTGGCTTCATTACCTTAAACAATTCTCTGAGTATAGCGTTTTTAAGTTTTTGCTTTTATGAGAGGTGCTACGCCATCTTGTCGAAATTTACTTACTTTTCTCTAGAGCTTGTTTGAGCTTTCCTTTACCACCTAGCACCCATGAACCTACATTTTGACTTTGTATGTCAATTTGAGTTTTAATCCCCAGGAAGGTGATAACGAGGTGGTAGCGGGAAAACTGGCAATTGAATTCATTTTTTATGGTCATATTCGATTTCACTCTTGGCCATTGTTTTTTTTTTTGTGTGCCTGTGCAATATTTCTTAAAAGCTTTTCTGTAATCGTGATATCCACATATGCACTGACAGACAGAAGGATATGGCTAAGTCAATACTCTCTAAGTGAATACTCTCTGAGTATGGGGACTTATGTATATTGTTTTTACTTCGAACGTAAAGGACCGACTTTTCCTTTGAAGTGAAATGGGCGTATTGTTACTTTGCGTTATAAAAACTTTCAGAATATTTAATATTCTTTTAGAATACATCTCTCAAAAGCCAAGTTCGAATTATGTCACAAAAAAAATTAAAATAACCACCCAATATTTCAGCACTGAAAAGCTAAACAACCATTTTATAAATAACACAAATATGTGTAAAATTTTGTTTTCATTTTCGTCATTTTAGTAAGTTGTTTTTTGTTACATTTTTAATAAACATTTTGGTTCACATTTTTTAATTTTAACTTTTTGTTGCTTGGATACCAGCTGCACACTTACGACGACATCAACGGAAAATACACAGCAATGAAGACAACAAACAACACATGCAGCAATTAGTTCTGTGCAAGCGCCATCCTTTGGCCCATTAAAACTAATATTTTTCTATTTTTTTTTTTTTTTATTTTCTTCCTAATAACTGTTTTTGTCTTTATTGCCATATGAGAAATGAACGATAAGTTCATATATTATTTAGGTATGTATGGAGGCATATGTCTTATGATACACAAGAAAATATATTTTCTTATGAGAAAATTATAAATAAAATAATTTTGTTAAGGAAGTCAAAGAAAAGTTCAGTAAAGCTTAAGTTTTATCGCATTATGATAAATGACAATTATTTTTGTATTAAGTAGTTTCTTCACAAAACCTCAGCTTATCTAAGGTATGAGTATAAAATGTATTAAAATAGTCAAAGGATTAAAAATTAAATATGTACTGGAAAGTAGGAATAAAATAGATAAAAAATCAGCTTTTTTATTTATTATAAAACTAGAAAATTTGAAAGATTTCAACATTACATGAGGCATTTGGTTGTAAAATTATAAATTTTCAATATTATTTGCTTAGGACCTTTAACAAAAAATAATTCATCTCCTTATTTAATGAAGGAGAATATTTTTTCTCTGCATATGCAAGCTTATTTGCTTTTCTGTGTCTCAGAAAAAAAAGGAACTTAAAATTAAAAAACATTTGAGTACAAATTGCTTTCTATTCTTTGCACAATGAAATTTTCCCTGGGCACTATGTTATATACTTTGTTTTGTTTTTGTCGATGATGGTACTTTCAAACTTTACCGACATCTCTGCAGGCGCATCTCTACATTGTTCTTATGACCAAAGTACTACAACGCGTTCAGTTGTGCTTTATTGTTGGGTGTTTTGTTGATGTTTTAATTTTTCTCCAATGTTAATTTTATGATTAATGATTGTAACATTTCGACATTGTGCATATGCTACCAACAACAAGTGCAACAAATATAAACCCAGACTATGAAACAACTAAACACCAACAGCAAACAACAGTTTAAAAGGATATATGAAAACTATATACAATATAAAACAGTGCGGTCATCTGTTGTGATTTTATTTAAATAAGTTTACAATTAAAAATTTTTAAGTTTTTACAAAAAACCGGTTCTGAAAAAATTTAGTATTCGTATTAACATATAATTTTTTTTAAGAATGTTACAGCTTTTTCAAGGCTCGAAATAACTTACTAATAAATAAATTGTTTAAAGTGAAAACTGAATGTAAAAAGGGAGTAGATAGAATGGTATTTTTTAAATATGAAATGACAACAGATGTATCAAATTAAACTGGTATTTCTTGCGGTACGTTTCGGCTAATACAACATATACACATATTCATATCAGTAAATTTTTAAACAACTGCATACTTTGTACTATTATTTTAAACGAAATATCTTGAAAACTATGGGAGATAGAATAAAAGTTTCTCATGCCACTTTTGCTTAAAAATATTTAAGAAAATATATAAATTAAAAAACTTAAACAAGGGCCAGGGTTCACGTTTAGTGCGGCACGTACATACGAGCTTCATTTCGTGTACTTCCTTAAATATTAATGATTCCGAATTCAAGTTCTTAGCATATTATCTCTATGTTTACTTCTGGTTTTTTACAAGGAAAAATATTTAAATTTCAAATCTGATTTCATAATTGAAAAGAAAAATCTATTTTTAGTTTTTTTGAAATTCACTACGTTTAATAAATAGTTGTAAATTTGCTAAATTCAATAAACTGCTTTCGAAAAATCTGTTCTTCATATTACATAAGTTTTTAAAAATCTATAACATGAAACTATGCCTCATGCAAAAAAAAACTATGTGCTTACACCTTCTATGTATAAGTATGTACAATTAGGCTTAACCCATTTTCTGCCGCGCTGCATGAAAGTTCGAATTTATAATCAAAAGTGAAATTTCTCGGCTAATTAGGACCCGAAAAACTCGAATCCGTTGTCCAAAATGTTGTACCATTTTTGGTTTCATCAGATTAGACTGTTCGAAAAGTTGAACAATGGCGGTTGGGCACAATTCAGCTAATATTTTGAATATGCATATTTTCTCCAGGTATTGTTCAAAGAAATTTATAAATTTAATGAAAATAATATATATGTTTTTATTATTTATTAGAAATGCTCTTTATTTGATTTTGTTACAATTTTTTTTTTCTCCCAGTTGCTGTGGGCTGCGAAGTAATTTTTCATGTGCAAATGTACTTGACACTTTTTGCACATTCGCTGTGTAGGCTTATGGCATACTTTGCAACGTCTGGCTTTCCTCTCGGGTTACACAATTATTAGGTGATTTCCCGTAACACGGAAAAATGGATGGCATTATCGTGAAGGTAAATGTCCCCCTATGAAACTATTATAATTGTGAATAAAAGCCAATAAATAAATAGAAAAAAAAAATGGTTTTGACAGAAAATATTATAATATAATCACTTTCGTACTTTGCCAACCCACGAAGTAAAGCAGAATTGTTTCTGAGTGAAAAGTTTTCCAACAGATTGCTTACAAACACAAATTTTGTTGTGAGCTGTGTTTCCACCAACCGCCATTGTTTGACTTTTCGAACAGTCACTTTTGTGAGTCCGCCAATGTTTCCTAGTAGAAACAGATCTTGTGTAAAGTCACTTTTTGACTATATTCGACCTTTATCTACAGAAAAAAAGTACTTTTGGAACTGAGTTATTTTTAATTATATATAAGTTAAGTACTTACTAATAATAGGTATAAGGTATTTGGCAACCATTAGCTGTAGCCCACCACGGAAAAGGGGCATGACCAATATATTGTTTTTCTGAAAGCCAATTTAATTTACTATAATACGCTGTATACCATTTAGCTTTTTTTATTCCTCGACGTAGGACAAAAATTCTGTGAAAATGAGCAAATTTGCTGTTCGAAAACTCGAACAGCGGCAGAAAATGGGTTAATGTGCAAAAATGTCAGAATCTCATTTTTTTTGTGTTCCACTTAACAGGAAATGCATGCTATTTAAAATCAAGGCCAAGAAATTTTTTCACCAAAATGTTGACATTTTCAAATACTATACTATACGTATGTAAGTGCGTCAGAGTGCTTTCGTATTTTAAACTATAAATTCGTTTTTCTTAAAATACGTTTTTTGAAAACGATACGCAGCATGACTCGCCTGGTTCAAAGCAACATTATCTATAGATTATAATAATAATTTTCTATGTTATGTTAACATTTAAGTCCGAGTTCTAGGGGGCAAAAAAACGATTTTTTCTGTAAATGCTCGCCATTTCTATAAATGTATAATTTTTAAAGTTCCGTAAGATATTCTCTAGGTATATAAGTATGTTTCCTATATGTTATATTTTCTCATACTTGTTTAATAAAGAAATCATTGTATCAACTTGTAAAACTTTACTTGAATGTTGATCGCCGCTAAATTGGCTAAAATTCAATTATCATTTAATTATTATTATTATTAAAAAGCCAAGAAAAAACCAAAAAAATTACTGAATTATGTGGAACTCGCCAAACCCGCAATATCTGCGATGCACCAGGTTCGCAAAATTTGAAACAAGTAGTGTCTCACTTGGTTTAAGCAACGATTTATTTATAGCCTAAAAATTTATTTATTTATTTATTATAGCTAAAAATTTATTAAATTTTTCGATAACTTTCCAGATTTATCGAATAATTCGATACCGTTCTTTGTATATTGACAATCTGATGCTGGTCGACATTTGCCAAAACGTTTTTTAAAAATTAATTTATCTTCTTTTGACTAAGTATTATACATCAAATTATAAACTTAAAAATATTCAATGATTTATAAATATTCAATACTATGATTTCATAGTATATTTCATCCGAACGTTTGAAAAGCACCAATATATAACCACAAATATTTATTTCAGTGTTTGCTAATTTGTGTAAAATTTTAAAAATTCACTTATGTATAAAGCAATGAAAATTGTAAAGCGGCCAAATTTGCATCTTACTTTGGAGTAATTGAATAAAAACGCCTATTAAAATCACTCATACGACACCAACTGCTCCAAGCAATAAAAGCGACAGCGATAGCAGACTTTGCTTTGTCACTGCACTGCCAGCAACTTGTTAAATATAGAAATCTAATCTAATTTTTTTTTATATTCCCTCTTAAAATTTTCCACAATTACTGCAAAATTTTAAAAGCAAATTCAATTTCCTTATCCAATTTCCGATGAGCACCAGCAGTAACAGCAAAAGCACTGGGTGCTACTGCTGTGGCATTGATGAAAACCAAAAGCAACAGTTGCCGGAAGGACAAATGCACGCATACATTGTAAGACACAAAAACATATACGAATATTCATAGCAAAGCTAAGAGTGAGCTACGTACAATCGCGTACATACATATGTACATATATATGCAAGGCAAACAAATCACTGGCTGTCATTTGTTTCTGGCTGCAATAAAAGAAAATATTTAGTGAAATAAAACGATAAATAGACCAAAGCTCATATGAGCCAACTAAAAAAGTAGTAAGCAGCGCAGCAAAAACGAATTAGAAAAAAGAAAAATCGTGGAAAAGGATAATGGCAAATAAATGGAAATTGGTAAGCAACAGTTTGAATGCAAGCAACAAATGGAAGTTAAACAAAAAAAAAATGGGCAAAAAAAAAATATAAACTAAGTTTTATGTGATTTGCCAACAAATATTGTAAATAAACCAATTGAATGAATTCAATGTCTATACAATTGAATTTTAGAGTGGATCAAATTACTTAAATTAAGAAATTAAAAGGACACTTCAAAAGCTTAAAAATAGACAACCATGTTTTTGTTGACATAACACTTTAATACAGAATCACTTAAGATCAGTTAAATCATTTTACAAATCGCAGCTCTGGATGAGTATATATTTTTAAACAGTGAAGTCAGTAATTCTATATATACAAAACTCTTTACATTTCGTAAACCTATTTTTCGATTAAACATAAAAAAGTTGTCCATAAATTGCTTGTTGGGAAGAGATGGTTCGGGAAAAGCAATGTAGGGATTCAAGTATGTCAACTGTTTACTTCTTATCATTTACATTCAAATCGACAGAAATGCATACAGATTTGTGTGACATTCGAGCAATTGATACACTTGAAATTGGTCACCTATAAGCTTTTGACCCTACGTGGTTCAGTGGTTTGTTGGTACTAACTGGAACAACTTGGTCTGCGCAGATCTATATGAGATTTGTATAGACAGATGTCCTAAAAGTATGTGTGTGTTAATGTGTTAAATGCTAGGAAAAGTAGGTTCTCCATAGCCGCTTCTAGGATGCCATGGACAGATTTATCTCTAACATGCAAAACAAAAAAGTTATGCACACATTTATATGCAAAAGGTCTGCACAGACCTGATTGAACCTCCTAGGGTTAAATACTACGACTTATCGTTAAGCATGGCGGTAAAACAGACTCTGAAGCATTAAAGTAGCCGAGTGGCTTATGAAATGTCCCTTAGAAAATTAAAGATTTTAAGTTGATTTTACCGTAAACTTGATATTTTTTAATTCCTGTCACAATGCGCAAGAGCTTTGCCAGTACCCTAAACATGGCATTGATAATTCATTGTCAAGCAAAGCAAAAAAATCACGCGTGGCTGCATTTTTGTTTTTTTTTTTTCTTATCGGTAAAAGTTTGAATTCTGAAAAGATTTGTAATCCTAGAAAATAGAGGTAAGCCTAAAAACTTATCTCTTGAACAGCACAGTATGACCGAGTGATGACATGTGCTACATTTGTTTTACAGAATTAAAGCAAAACTTTGTTCGATCATGAATTCTTAGATTAGATTTATTGAAATTTCATTTGTACAAATAAGGTTCTTGTTATCTTTTAAATTTGTTTTTTAACAACTTTTTTTCCAAAGCTTTTAACAATTGCAGTTTTTATGAATAAAAAACTCAATTTTAATTAGATATTGAAAATTTCAGCATTGAATGCCCAGGACTATCCGCATATGCAAAAAATCAGCAAAAAAAATTAATATAAAGGATTCTTGGCTGCAAAAAATATCTAAATAGATGATAAGAAAGTGTTAGTTTGAGTGTAATGATAGTCAAAAAGCGGGAATAATCGCAAAGATAACTGGAAAATAAGTTTTGTTATGATGTCTGTTGGTTTTGTGCGCATACGAGTTAAGCAAAAATAGCTATTATTTCTTCAAGTTTATTGTATGTACCAGAAGTTGCCTGTGACTATTGCCACTGTGGTATACTTGGATCGAAGTATGATACTCGTAAGCTGCATGAACAGATCATACTGTGAGTCTTTGAAACTTCTGTCATCTGCATCAAAGTCCTTGCTTAATGACACTTATTTGAAACTCCAACTAATCGTAAACGATTAGTACGGATCACTGATGGCATTTACGGTACATATATACTTTTTTCAATACATTTGCGCCGTGAAAAATCGTCGCATTCCAATCGTGGTCTTGTGCGGCATGATTTTCGGTAGCATTCTTTCGTGAATTTGAAAGCCCTATACTCAAAGTACACTGAGAAAACGATTTTTTAAATGTATCAAAAGTATATTTCCTATAGATTAACTCCTTGAGGGCCATAATCTTCTGAAATGTGATCCTATTAACTCACAGTATGAGAGTGTTCTATTGGGCTGAAACTAAGCCAAAAATATCCGAAAATTATAAAATATGATTTTAGATTTCGAGAAATTTTATGGGACATATGTGTCCCTATGGTCCTTAAGGAAGTCCATTTATTGGTACGACATTTTTTTTTACTACATGAATAATTAGTATCTTCTATCATATATTTAGTTTTTAACTAGAAACTTACATGAAATTGTGATCTTCACCAAAACAGTTTCGATTTTTGGTAAAACATAAATATACATTACATTGATTGCAATAGGTATTCGTGGGATTTTTTATTTTATTTTTTGATCAACTAACACATCTCTTTCTTATATCACTTTTGTCCTTAGGATGAGATAGAGTTCAACATTTGCTACTATTTTCAATTTATGATATGTTTGAATGGTCCTCTGCCGTGAAGTGAGGTCAGAGATCAAATGTGTAGCGACCAATCATCTGTAATCAAAAGAACTTAGTACTGGTCCTTCAAGAAGACTTTCCTTTTCACATTTACTGTAAATAACATAAGAATTACACAGGTTGACTAAGTTTGGTCAAACCTCTGGTTCTGAAATCTGAATATCTTTTGACGCCCTAGATTCGAGTCCGAGGTCAGAATTTCGGTAATTGTTCCGGTTTTCGAGATAACTACCCAAAAGTTGGAAAAATCAGGGTTTTTCATTATATTTGCGGTTATATTGCATCGAAAAGTAATTTTTTTAGATGCATCTGCTTCCAATCCTTAATTTGTTCGAACTGTTGAATGTTCTATGAATATAAACGATTTAAAACTGATGAAGTTTAAGGTAATACAACAAAATTTAAAAGAAATGCTAAAATTTTTCCAGGCAAGAGTTACGAAAGGTGTGAGAATATTGACAAGATATCTCTAAAATAAGTAAAAGTTACGCGCACTTCTTTTAATTTTTGGCATGGTCATAGATAACATTATCATTTATGTATCAGTTTCTTATTATTTCATTAGGCTAAAAAAACAATTTCGTTATGCATATGCAATATTACCCCAAATATCGGCCGTAAACGGCATTCGCCTGTATATGGCAGCATTTCTATCGAGTTTCATTAAATAATTTCGACCTCTTTCAGTTAAGATCCACCTTGTTGAATATGTTTATGAATTTGTATTTTTAAATGAACAGCAACTGCACTTGAAAATTTTTCGGATTGCACGCACGCACATGTATACAACGTATCCTTGCACAACTTTGTACCATACGCTTCCTGTTCGACACCAGCACTGAGTAGTTGGTCGGTTCGTTGGTGTTGAAAACGAAAAACCACTTCATAAATAATTCATTTGCGAACTCTTTTTTATTTTTTTTGTTGGTTTTTTATTTTTATATGAATTCCTTAACTACTGATGCTGCTGCTGCTGCTACTGCCGCTTCTTCTAAAGCTTCCGTTTCCGTTTGTGTGATTTTTTTCTGCATTTATTGGACTCATACTTTTAGCGTTTTATACCGAACGCATCAAATACGACACGAACAAAGGATTTCACGCCTCTGTTAGCGTAAAATTGCTTTTCTATTTGTCTATTTCATTTGTTTCAATGTATGTGCTGTGCAGTATCTTCCGTTGTATGTTTGTTTATGTGTATCTCCAATATGAGTATTTGATTTTGCTGCAATTTTTTTTTGCTTTAGTTTCTTGCATTTAATTCAATTTCCATTTAGTAAGTTGTAGGTTTTGACTGTTTATCTGATTGTCGTTTGGTAAAACACGTTTTTCATATGTATTGTTTTATTTTTTAAGAAATCCATTTTATCGAGCATGCCTTTGGGCTTAGGTTAGGTTATGTTTTGGGCTTAAGAATTAAAAAAAAAATGTGGTGATATGCTAAATTTGTTAGAGTATTTTTTAAATAAAATTTACAAAAGATATTAGGTTTAAACAGTAAAGAAAATTCCTCCAAATCTGGAAATGTTTTCTCAATAAGAGTTCGTTAGAGGTTAAAGAGAAAACCTTTAGAACAAATCGACTTGCAGCATTTATTCCTCAAAAACTTACGCCAAATATCTGATTTCACTTATACAAAAAATTCCTTTGGTTATTTGTCTCTTTATAAATTTTGAAATATTTTTTCTCAGTAGAAGAAATAATATAATAATTCGTGATAATTTTTATGTGAAACTTAAAGACTTAATTTTCAGTTAACCAACGAAAAAAGTTCGAAGAAAAATTGGTTTTTTTATTACAAAAAATATTAAAAAATTAAAAATTACAAATATAACAAACATTGCATACTTTTGAGCTACTATTGAAAACATGTTCCCCACCAAATATTGCTGCTTTGTCAGAAACACCTGACAAAGTAGCAGCTTCACATAAAATGCGCTAGCAATTGAAGTGAAAGCAAGTCGATTTTATTGCAAGTAAAAACTTTGTTAACTACAAAGTAGAACGCGATAAAGATGAATAAAGAAAATGAGAAGATGAGGGCGAAAAACGTAAACATTTAAAACTTTGCGCACAACTGACAGACATAAACACATGAAAAGAACATAAGACTGACATGCAAAAGAAACGCACACACACACACACACGCATCATCGAAAGTACACACACACATACGTTTACTACCGTTGCAAAGATGCTGTTGCTGCAGCTCAAACTGGCGCAATACCTGATGCCACCTGTATATTTTCTGTAAAGTTTTGAAAGAAATCCTTGTTGAAGGAAGTTCTCGTTTTTTTACTTGCATTATTTTCTTACACGCTGCATAAAGTTTTTCCCTTAATATTGATTGAATTGAAGTATTTTGTTGCATACTTTGTGGCGGCTGTCGTTATTGTATATGAATTTAAAACTTTTTTTTTTCGCTTAATAGCGTGTTGCGCCAAATTGCTCTAGCGCAATATACAACAAAGTTTTTAAAAGGTATTTAATTGCTTATTGGGATGAGAGCAAATAGGGGGTAGAAAGTATTGAAGAAGTTGGAGAGAAATAAAATTTGCTTTGCACTCGTATGAGTAAATCACTCATTTCGTAAATAACATAAATTTTACAAGTAAAATTGCACAGGAATCAATAAAAACTGCATAAAATGCTAACTACAACAAATAAGCAAAATTTTTCAAAGTGCTTTATCAAATTTGGTTTCCGTTTTGTGTGTGATTGACTTGGCCTTAACTCAAGACTCGCAATCAAGACTATAAAGTAAAGCAATGAAGCCTACATTATAAATTATACTTTATGAAATTGTAAAACATAAAGTAATAAAAAAGAAATTATTAAAGAACATACGAAAACAAAAATTGTCGTCATAGGATCTCTTTTTGCAATGCATTGACTTTCATTAATTTTGCGTCGTCCTTTTTTATTAATTTACTGTCATGCTTTGTTGTCACTTGCAAATATAATTTACAGTCGGTTTTAATTTATTTTTCCAACTTTTTTGTATTCAATATACTGCTATCATACACTGACTGCTACTATGTATACCTCCTGCCATGCTTTTAAACTACCTACAAATGTCAGATCGTCCTTTTTTTACGCGCGCGCGTTTATTAATTTTTAAGCAATTTTATTGCTTGTTTATCGTCGCGTAGATGACATGTCACGTGATTGTGCAGCAAACAATACAAACACATGAAGAACCAACCACTCACACAAACATGTAAATTAAAAAATCATTGTTCTAGGGAAAATTAAAATTAAACAGCAAAAATAAAGTGAAATTAAAAAAAAAAAATTGTATTTAAGACAAAAACAATAAAAATGCGCAGTCGAACACAATAAATACCGTAGACCGCACTGTCGCCCAAATAGGGTTGCCAGATGCATGCATAATGCAGTAGTATAGTGGCTATAAGCGAAAGCATTATCGACGACATACACATACAAACAGCGTGAAAAAAACGATGCAAATTATTTAAAAAAAAAAAAATTAATATAAAGGATTTTAACTCATTACGTTTGGCTACTCCTCTTTGTCTTCTGTTTCAACATGAGTAATGTTAAATTTATGCAAATTTATTTGATTTTTATGCTTCGAATATTTTAACATTTTATGCGTTTTTTAATTAAGAAACTCGTATGCAACAAAAAGCAGCTTCAATACTAAGGTTATTAGTCTGTTGCACTTTGTTCTGTTGGTGTCAATTAATTGTATCTGCATCGGTAGTTTTGTAAAGGTTGACGTACTTCCCATTTATTTTAATTTTTCCAAAAGCTAACTAAATCTTGGGGTCTTCAGTTCAGCAAGAAATCTACAAGTGCAGATAAGATACTTTGGTTATTCTGTACTTCGTATGAGTCACTTTTTATATAATAGAAGTTTTGTTTCACATATTGAAATTCACAATTATCGTATGCAAACTCCACTATTATTAAAAAATTTAGATTAATGGAAATAAAATCTTATTATCATTAAACAATTAGTTGTACAAAAATTCCACGGGGACTTAACAATTAGCTGTAGTGACCTAAAATTTCAAGTGATATTGCTTTTTTATTATATATATTTTTTTTATTTGGAAACTTTTCTCGTTCATTTTACTCGATTGGAAACTAAAAGAACAATCCACTAAATGAGATCGTGTCCTACTTATTTAATATCTTTTTAATAACTCTAGGCAAATTTGGCACTTTTGAGGAGAAATATCGGCGATAACGAGACGAGAACGATACGATAACGACACACAGGCTTCAAAAATACATCATATATATTTAAGACTCATAAAACATTGAAACAATTAAGTATTTTAAAAGATAGCTCCCCAGCCCTATTAGGTGAAAATTCTCAAAAACCGTTTTTTTTTTTGCGAAAACAGCCATATTCCATGTTTAAGAACCTGGCTTACCATTTATGGTATATTGCGTGGTAGCTCATTTCGAAGAGTATAAAAAGGCAAATAAAAACTTCTTTAAAGTATTACGAAAAGAAAGTTATGATCTGTGGCACCATTTCTAAAGTTGACGTATTTTACTGAGGCTCAATTCACTTAATCGTTCAGCAAAAAAAGGTACTTTACGTAACGTAACATAACATAACGTAACATAACGTAACGTAACGTTCAATTTGAATTTCTGGGCTTTGAGAAAGAACTAAAACTTTTTAATAAACTAAAATCTGTTATTTGCACACCCGCACACCTGGGGGCTGCAATTGGGGCTGTGGTGCTGTCTTTTAACGTGTCAAAATTTGAGCAAAATTGGATATTTTTTTAGATTTCAAACGAATGTTAAACGTGTGATGTACACTTACAAACAGTAAATTTTTATTTAAACTTTGTTAAGGCCCACCGTTTGGTACACTGAACCAAATTTCGTACATTAATGCTATGTATGGCTTTCATTAAAATATTTATTAAAATTATACATTTTTCCCATGAAAAGTACATATAATTAATGTATTCTCTGTTCATTGGCATAAAAGTATATGTATGCGTACATTTTTGGTCAATGTAATACTAAATTAAATTTGTCTGTGGTACATTTTTTTTATGTTTTTGTACATAAATAATATGTACTTTTACACTGGCTGTGTTTTATTGTAAATACATGCGCCGAATGTAGTTTTACTTTGGAATTGTGTACGTTTTTCGTTCAGTGTATAAAGAAATCAGCTTATGTCAATTTAATCTAATCTACCATATCCTTTTCATCTCAAAAAGACTGGCAAGTGGTGTAAGAAATATATTGTTTAATTTTATCTTTGAGCTAATGTAAAATATAATTAGATGCGACAAATAGCACTTCTTATGACACCTTGTGAATCACCAAATTGTTTTTCTGATATTTTTCTCAGAATCACTCTACCCCAAACAAACTCAAGCGATATTCGTGGTCGAAATGTCCTACTCGCACAAATACAATTCGCCTAAATTTCCTTACAACAAATTACTGACTCTTAAGAAAATTTATATGTAACTCAAATATAAACAGTTTTCCACCATATGCAAACCAAATCTGCTAATAAGATAAAAAGTTTACATACATACATGAAAAGCTGATATAAGAAGAGTTCAAATTGAATTTACGCCATTTATATGACTAATTGAAAAGGTTATTGAGTAAACAATTAAAGTCAGTGCAAAAAATTTGAGGTTAATCTTTTTTTATACACAAAGATAAGGATATCACAAAATTCTGAGGTGTCGAAAAAACATTTTAGAATCCTACCTCGTATGTAATCTGACTTAAAAATTTGTTTTTTTCTTTTTCAATTTTATTTCAAGTTTTGAATTTCTTTGAAACGCAATCTTTTTTCCATAATATTTTATCCACTAAAACTTTATATACAAATGTTTTTCTTGAATTAAAACGGAAGTTATTCAAAAACATTTTTGCTGCACTTAACAACATTTTTAATATCCGGCTCAACACAAACACAAACACAAACAGCAATGAAGAAAGAAAAATAAAACCCTGGCACATAAACGAAAAAAAAAGCCGTCAACGCAACGCAACGGAATGAAATGGAACGCAACATAACGCATTGCAGGAACATGGCGGAAGTTTGTTTGAAATAAAAATTTAAGTTTTCTTTGCCGGATATTGAGTTTATAAAATTAAAATACAAACGTTGATGTTTCGCATTACTTTCAGTACTTGCCGTGAAGTGAATACAAGGTGAACAAAGATAAGACATTCCTCATGAAAAAAATTCAGCTCTAGCCTTAACTGAGTAGTTTATAAGGTTTTATAGCTTACCCTGTAAAATCAAAGTACATATTCTACAATATTTTTCTAACATATGTACATGCTTAGCCCACTTCAATGTGAAAAGGAGCTCATTTTCTCTAAATAAAAGCAAACATCCGCCGGAAGTTGACATTTTATAAAATTATGTACTTTCAAGTGTACCCCAAAAGACATGAAGTGCTGCGCATGTGTGTGTGGGTGTGTGTGTGATATTCGAGTTTTCTTTTCGGTAAACTGTTGACTTAAGCAACCTAATTTTTACTATGCTGAAGAATTGCAAAAGATAGCTAATTTTCTTCTTTTTTTGATTGAAATAAATCAATTTGTGTCTCATAAAATCTCAGTTGGATGATAGTTATTTTTTCTGAAGTTTCAAAATTGCAAAGTTTTTAATATCGCACAACTTGCAATCGTTTACTTCTAAAGTTAAATTACACAAAATTAGGTACGAATGTTTCCTTTATTTATAAGAACATATTTCTTTTAAATTATTTTTCTTGACCTTTTGTTTAATTAATTTAGCCCTCATTTATTATCGCTACGTGCATTGTATTTCATTAGTTTTTCGTTACCTTTATTCTGTGTTGTTTCAATTGCAAGTGTCTAGGGTTGCCACTAATGATATGTGCTATCTTAATTATTCAAGATATTCGAAGGATATCTACTTAAATATCTTTTAAAAAAATTTACCATAAGAAAAAGCAGTTTAAAATAGACTTTAATTAGACTAAGCTTGTGTTTTTACAGTTAGCGTAAAATAAAACTTTCTATCGCTGGTAACTCTGTTGCATTTACCAATGCTATCGCAAATAACAAACATATTTCACAAATATTTGTCTGCTAGTGGCACTCCTTGACATTTCATTTCGTTGCTCTTTGTTGTAATCTTATATTCTTTATCCAACAAAACCCATGCCTATGAGAAAAAACCAAAGTAAAATAATAGCAGCAAAAAAAAAAAATTCCACATTTAATCCTTTGGAGATTCGAATTAGATCTATTTGGTCACCAGTTGCTTGCCAAAGACCATAGTCCATCGCTACACAATGCATGGCTCCAATAGTGAAACGTGTGATCGAATAAATTTTTATCTCTACCGCCTGTAGCATAGCATAGAAAATAAGCAATTGAATAAAATAAATTCAATGAAGAGAAGAGAAGAGTGAAGAATTCCTTTAAGTATTGCCAATTGTTTCAATATTATAAGAATT
The DNA here is from genome assembly GCA_963662105.1 of Meiosimyza platycephala. NCBI lineage: Eukaryota > Metazoa > Arthropoda > Insecta > Diptera > Lauxaniidae > Meiosimyza > Meiosimyza platycephala. The sequence goes on along the minus strand of OY759208.1, from coordinate 97,720,572 downwards.
TTCTGTCAATTTTTGGTGTTTGTTTGTTCTTGGTTAGCTAAAAGCCTTTGATCCTTGAAAATGCACAGCACTGTGTTACAATTTAAGCGAAATAATTAAAGTTCTTTGCGCTATTAAAATATTTTTATTATGTGTAATATATTTTAGCAATATCTCAAAAATATTGTATCCGCGAAAATATACCACAAATATTGCTACAGCCATAAAGAATTAAGGACGTAGTTTCAAAAAAATATTTTTTATATGTATTGAAATAAATGCTATTAATTTTAATATTCATAAAAAAATAATGCTAATAAATATATAATAAATAATAAACATAATAAATTTTCCCGGTTTATACATGGGGCGGCAATAATGTAATTTCCGTAGAAGCGTCAAAAACCGTAATGTGGTACTGTTTAGAAATAAGTATTAGATCCAAAAATATTTTGAGGACACTTAAAAAGTTTTAAGAGGACTAAGTTGTTACTCAAAATGCAGATTCTAAGATAAAGAAAATCATACTGTGACCAAAAATTTTTGGTCGAAAAGTGGTTAATTGATCCGAGTTTTGTACACAGGGCCAAAGAGAAAGCTGTTTTAAATATTTTCAAGTTGCAAAATGCTCCAGACAGCAATGCCATGAGCAACAATGAGACAAAACACCGCGCAAGGTACGAACAAGAAAGTCAATTACTGCGGCATGGATGATCAAACGTAAGCTTAAGCGAACTTTTCATAATTTTCTGGCCAGAGAAAGAAGAAAATATACTTTATATATGCAATTTTCAATTGTAGCGAGCAAGTCTAACAAGCATCAATTTTTATATTACGGAATGCTAAAATAAAAGACTTAAGCCCTTCTTAAACAAATTTGAGGTTATCGTGTCTTGAGAAGCATATCCAATTTGTCCAGAAGTTTCTTAAAAGAAATTATGAAGTCAAAGGCGTAAGTCCACCCCTGGGTATGAATAATTGGATATAAAACTTACTTAATTTTTATTTAAAAAATTTTGTTGCATCGTGTAATGCCTTTGTCCTGCAGACGAAAAACATTTATCTCACTGTCTTGGCTGCTGTCCAAAAAACCATTTGTTGCTTACTTGGCAATGCTACTAACGGAAACTATTTACCCACATTGGAGCTGCTGTGTTATGCTTGTTCTTGTAGTTAACGATCCTTGCTGCTGTTGTTGTTGTCGCCATTGTTGTTGTTGACAGTATGTGTTGCGGTTGTTTTTCTAACGATTGGTTTTCATTTAGGTTTTTTCCAAAGCTGCAGTATTGAGAACACATACATACATATGTACATATTTTGCTGCTGCTGCTGTTGGTGTAATTGATAATATGTCAAGTGTGTCCTTGTTGCAAAGCATCTTCGACATTTTGAGTGTCCTTTTTTTTGCTGCTGCTGCTGCAACTCTTGTTGCTTTTTGTTGTCGTTGCATTTAAGCATTGGAAAATTTTTAGACTTTTACGCGAAAACAAATAATGTTGAACGTAGCTGTTGTCGTCCAAGCGTCGCCTTCTGCCGCTTTGTTTGTTATTTTGCTGCCGCTGCTGCATAAAGGAAGCGGTAAAGAACACTCCCAGCAATTGAGTAAATTGATTGATTATGTCGATATCTTAACTGTTTATCATTCTGTTGACAATAAAATTACTTAAATGTCTTTGGACTGCACAAACGATTAAGAAGGTTCAAGTGGAGACAAAAAGTAAAGACAAAAAAAAAGGACATTAGTGTCAACTCAGCAGACAAACAAAGTCGCGAAAGTCCATTGTCATTTACGGTAATTGATGGAATATTGTGTACATTTAAGAATTTAAAAGCTGTTTAATAAGTTAACTGACTTATGTAAGTTTTTAGTTAGGAAATTTCAGTGCATAGATAAGATCGCTCAAAAAAGACTCGTGTCAGTTAGGGGATTGCGGTTTCCTGGGGATATGGATTTAAGTATTGATTTGAGAAATGCATCATGATTTCCGTAGAATTGCATATTACTGTATTAATAATAATTAGCATGGATCATAATTTTTGGAACAGCGAAATAGTTTTTTTGCTTAACTTATCTGAATATTCCTTACTCCTTTTTCAGAGGCAATACACGATGTGGTGTGGTCTGATTGAAAGGTGCTGAGTATATGATAAAGTTAAGGTTGAACTCAGCGCTGGATGAAAGTGTTAATGCTGTCAAAAAAAATTTAAATAATCATTGATAGCCCGATTGAATTGGATGCCAGTCCCCTAAAAGCGACTAATGAAGAAAGTTTTCTGAGAATGACGTTACACAAAAAGCTGGCAACATAAAATTTTATTGGAGAAAGTTTGTTGACTGAAATTTGAAAAGTTTGTTGAATTCTCTGGGTATTGCACTCAAGAGCAATAGAATTTAAGAATTATTTTTAGCCATCTATGTATGTTAATTGCTTTAGTATGTTGTTTAGCCAAAGATATTAATCTTATTGTACCTTTTCTTAAATAAATAAATAGAATAAAAATAAGTTAACGTCTACGCCACTGAGAGCTATTGCACTGATAAAGCTTTTTCTGGAGAATCTTTCCAGCTAAAAATTACACCTTAGTTGAGGCATAAAGCGACAGTATAGCGCTTATCATACCAATCGGAGGAAATTCCTGTCATTTTTAAGTGAAGCAAATTCAATTTTAATATAAATTTCCTTAGAAATCGGATCGAATTTTAAGTGTTCATATCAGTGACTCACTTTCCACAAGGTACTACCTTCAAAAAAATACTCAATTCAATAGTTAATAAGAAAATATTTCTACATGCAGATTGCGTTTTGAGTATTATAGATATAAAATTGAGGACCTCGATAAGCCTGGAAAAAGAGTAAATAAAGCATAAATGTACCTGGACCTTTAAAATCAAATGATAAAGAAATCATAAGGAAATAATGGTTTATTCTTTATGGAGCGACAATTGAGCATTCACGTGTCTCTTCAATCATATTTCAATGTGCACCCTTAAGTTTAAGTAACTCACTTACAGGTGGGCAAAAAATTCGTTTTATATTTTCTATTTGAACTTCATGAATGTAATTTTTATAAAAATAAAAAAAAAATCCACATAATTTAAAAATCAAGTTATCTAAGCCCCACTGCAGTGGTGATGCAATCTCATTACTTCTTGCATTTTTAATACAAAAAATAAAAATGGTAAAAAATTGTTCTCCATAAAATTGAAAATCGTAAAAACAGCGCGCTTTATTTTCTTAGTTTGCAATAAAATCTCAAAAAGCAACAGCAACGCTATGACAACCGACAGTTGCGCGCGAAGCGTTGCATTTGCTGTATGGATTGGCAGGTTGAATTGTAACAGCTGAGGTCGTTGTCATCGTTAGCGTATTGTCAGCAAATACAAACACCATACCCACATAAAAAACATGCATTATATTGAATGACATTATTGTGTGGCGTTCAACACAAAGGATTCACAGCAAAGGAAAGAGAAAGCGAAAAAAATAAACGAAATTCTGCATATAAAACTCAACTGTTCTAAAATTATCGTAAAAATTTATAAGGCATAAATGCCAACCATGTGAAAAAGACACTTAGAAAGTTGAGCTGACAGTGCAAATAAACTCTGTGGTGCTAAAGAGTGCGGAGGTAAGAGATAAAACGCGTGCTGTCACAACCAACCATTGACAGTCGATTTCTTTTTAATGTCGTTTTCGGGTTACGAGATGATAAGAAAACTGCGTTGGTTAAAAGAAAGATGAAAAATCAGAGAAACTTTTTCTGCAGCATTTGGTATTAAAAATTCACAGATTAAGACTTTAAATAACACCTTCGTAGTTCTCAGCTTCAACAGTTGATTTCTATGTTGAAATTGCAAATAATTCACTTTCACTGAAAAGACTCCATAGATAATAAGTACTGCGCAATGCAGTGCGCATGCTACTGCAATTTAGAAACAATATATAAAAAGAAAGTTGATTTTATCGACTGATTTATTATTATAATTAACCCTCCGTCGGGCAAAAGGGTCTGGCCAGACCTTTTTTGAGTTTATTTGTAATTTAAATATATTTCTAAATGAGCTAGCAACTTGAAATCTCCTGTACCTTCCTAAAATTTTATTAGCTATCTATTTAAAAAAAAAACAAGACAAAAAAATTTATGAAAGGATAACTACACGCACTTTGTGATGTACACATCACATTCGTACCCAATGGGTCCAGCTGGACCCTTGTGTATTTTGTATGAAAAACGATGCGAATTGAACATTTTGATTCGTGTTATTTATTTTCTAAAGGTAATTTCTAGTCAAACTGATTACAACTGATTCTTACACAACTGAATATGTTCATGTTTGTATGCACATTAGAGTGATTCAATTTTTTTTTTTATTTCAAACAGATTTAAAGTAGCAGGTAAACGAAAGAAGAATTCTGGTGGAATTTGAGCTCATAATATTAATATTTACTGGTGGCTCATCGAGCTTTTTTGTTTTCCATTCGATTTGTATGGGAAGAAATGGCTTACTAGATAATTGTCTCAACTTTCAATCAACTTTCTTAACCATATAGGGGAACACGCCAATTTCTAAAATAAGTGGCTGGCAACACAACAATTTCGAAAAATAAATCATAGCATGACTTTAGGCCGACGGTCTAACGGCTATGGCAACAAGCGAGAAAGTGACAAAAGATAACAAATGTAATATACGCACTCTGTACACCTCAAGGGCAGTTCCTCAGTAGCTCAAGTGTTAGAGCGGCCGTCGCAAAATATGCAATTGCAATGCATGAACGGTCAGGGGTTCGAGTCCATGTACAGCATTAACCAAACTGGTCTGATGAGGCTATTGGTAATAGCCGACACATGTCACCAATTACCAGGTTAAAATTGTTCCATTTGTTATCTTTGTCATGTTTGTTGAATAGCACTGATCAATGAGTAAAAATTTACAATATTGGTCTTTGCTGAATGACTGTAAGTTCGATTAAATAATGTTTAATTATAATATATAAAAAGTTTTCTATATATACGACGCACACTGTGGTTAAAACGTCTTATAACTGGTCTTTCCCTCATTTCCTTCAAAAAGCATAATGAAAGCAACAACTGTAATGCGAAGTCAATTATGATAGACAATATTAAATGCTTGAGGTCAACCTAAAAACTGACGTTTCATAGAAATTCTGAGGAAATTCATGCGGACTACACCGAAAAAAAGACCGTACTAAATTTGAGTTCTCCTTTGAAGTTTTAAAAACGTATTACAATTAAAATAAGAATGACTGATAATAAGTACTAACGAATAAGAAAATAGAGGAAATAGAAAATTAACAATTTTTTTTTGAAATCAACGAATTTATTTTAAGTAAATTTCTTATATTTAAGGATACCTTCATCCATGGTTATCAAGCGTAAAACAACAGTGAATCGTAAGAAAAGCACCCCTACAGGCAACCAAATAACAACCGCGTTCAATATAACCAAAAGTGTTATAACGAATTCCACATTTCTGGTTTCTGTGGCTGTCGGATACTATTTCTATACACACACCACTGAGCTCGTCGCATTCCTTAACAAGTTTAAGACAATTAAATTTGCTAAGTAAAGTAAAATTTTCCTCAGTTTTATAACCTTGTCCTCAATTGACATTATGATTCTGTTTGTAACGCATCAAAGTAGGCGTGGCAGGTCTAAAAACATTGATATATTTTTGATCAGCGTTTTCACCTGAGTGGCTTTAGCTATGTCCGTCTATTTGGCTGTCTGTCTAGTCGTCTGTCTGTCTGCCTGTCTGTTTGGCTTTCTGTCTGTGGAACTCCCGACAACGAGTTAACCAAGCAGTATAAGTTGTAACCAAATATCTCTCAAGGAATAACTTTAGAAAAAATAAAATATACATTTACAAAAAGGTGTGATACCTATCATACAAGCCAAGACCTTGATATGACTAACGTAGACACTTAAAATACTAGAAATATCTTTTAATATGTTTACTAATGTTGCCAAATTCGTTATGGGAACATTCGATTCAAACATAAAATAATTAGGCTAATATTTCTTATTTGCTCTGATAACATTTTCTTTCTGTGAAGTTTTATTTACTAATATTTCTGATTCACTTATTTTTGACTCTACTGTCTACAGCCACTTAGAGTATCCAACTTTTGCTCGAACATTTCATATAAATGTAATCATAAATATAGCTGAGATTTTTTGCCACATCTATTAAAATTTTATGTAACAAAATCGTAACCTTCGGTCACAAAATTTTTTATGTAATTAACGTTAAATCTGCCTTAGCCTTTTAAAAGGATAATAGTTAAACTTTGCATAATTTATGCTAAATTTGCTGCTGATTTAAAATTCCTTTAATTGCATTTTGATAATTTTCACATTTAAATTTTCGTTGTGACGAGAATAAAGAAAAAATTTCAATAGTCAAATAAAAATAAATGAAGTTGTCCTTTAAGCGCCACGAAGCCCATAAGTATCGTATGCTCCGCCACCCTTCATACAAAATGTTGACAAAAATTCAAATTATTTTTTGATTTATTTGCTTATTCATGAGTGGGCAACCAGCTCTAACAGACACGACGTAAGGGAAAATCAATTAAGGCGAAAATGTCGTTTTTTATTTGGCATTTATTCTTTGTGTTTTTTGTGTATAGTTGTTGACGGCAATGATGATGGCAACATACTGATGCAGGGCCGCCAAAAGAAAATACAGGCCAGCAGAAGGACATGTCGTATGAGTAACCTATGCTCTCTTAGAATAAATAAAAAGAAGAAATAGGAATCAAATGCACCCAAGAGAAATTATATAAAAAGTGTGGACTTCGGGGAAAAGCGTGCTGCTTTACCTCTTCCCGGCCTTGCTCTGATGTGTGACAGTTTGTTTTTTGCATGTCAGTGACAGGACTCTACAGCCAGAGCCAAAAAAAAAGGACACTTCACTTCAATTTACTCTCTCACTGCAGACGACAATGACGACGAGCACAAACCAAACGACAAAAGCAGGGTAGGGAAGAAATGAAATTTTTGGAGACGGTTTTGACAACTGAGATTTTTTTGTGAAAATAACATCAGAAGCAAAAAGAAAAGTGTAGTGTAAACAACAAAAAAAAAATTAAATCGCACAAAAAGACGAATTTAAAATGAGTCCGATTATATGAAAAATTATTGCATATACGCCATAGATGTGGGAATATAATGTTGCTAGGGGCTGACAGCAAATTAAGGTGAATGCACCGTTTTGGTTCAATTGCTATGATTTTTGAGTTTTATTTTTAATAGCTTGAAAATAAAATTTTGATAAAAAATTTGTATATTTACAATTTGTTTCAGATAACTTATTTGTTTTTGTATTTTGAGCTCTTCTAGGAGGCGGTAGTGCAATAATTTCAATTCATGAATTGATTTAATCTCTAATATATAATTTATATTTTCACTGAAACAACATAAAAATTTAGTATGTATGTAATTTTGTTTTTTCTGATTTTTTTTAATGGCTGAATAATATCTACGATGAGAATTTCCTCTCCGAGCAAATGTCGAAAAAACATGTGAAACCTGTGAAAATTTAATTAGCTCATTTTTTTTAAAATAAAGTCTATTGGTGATAATTTTAAAAATAAAATATATTTTAAAAACTTGTTGCAATTAATTATTACGAGCAGCAGCTTCACATTCAATGGTTCCAATTAATTTTAATTACAAATTTTTTTGTTAAAAACAAAAAACGAACGAAAAATTAACTTTTTATAAATGAGGGCTTATATCCCTCCCTACCATAGTCCCTAAGGCCTTTTTGATGCCATCCACTCTTTATTAATGTACGAGCAATGTTTAAGCGTAATTTGTTAAACCAATTAAAAAAATTGTTACCATGTTGTATTTGCTGCTACTGATGATGCTGCTGTTTGCCATTAACATTAACTGCGCTGACAATTTTGTGGTAAAGTTTCCATGATTTCGTTGTAATACATTTGCACTGCTATGTGTGTATGTCTGTGTTTGCTCAATATTCAATAACTACTTCATTAATGAACACGACACAGATGTTGAAAAATGATTTTTTCGTTTCATCGCTGCCAATTGTAACTGACAAATGCGTTAAAAATTAAAATGATACAAAAATAAAGTTTGGGAGGAAAAAATTGTCACATTTGTTGCAAAAATGTAGCCAGTTTGATGTATTTTTTTTTTTGCTTTTGCTTGTAATGAACAGTACAAACCAAGAAAACCACGTTGTTAAATCGTGCAGTATAGAGCGCTGCTGGCAGTGAAATTAATTGAATGATTGAATTTAAAGTGAAATGTTTTAAGGGTCTTTTAGATCTGCTATGAAATTGCGGGCTTCTGGCTAAATGAAGGAATATTAAGAATTTTAAATCAGATTGGATATCGTTACACAAAAAGTTGTGCTGTGCTGTCTTTATTAAAATTCTAAATCAATAACAAACAGTTACACTCTAATAATATAAGAAATTTTTCATAACATTCTCTTAACTTGGTACTAGAAATGGCATTAATTGACAGACAAGATGAAAATTCTTGACACTGAAGGACAATGCTTTAAGTTTTGAAAAATTCCATGTATGCAGAAAGGCTGCAAAATAATTGGTATTCTTGGGTCAATTGCACGAGAAAGGTCAAAATCGGTGTTTTTGATATGATAGGATATCATATACTGAACTCAGTTAGCCATTCTTCTTGCTGCCATTGAAACGCAAAGATATCCCTATATAATCGAGATAACAGCCAAACCATGTATCAGTAAAGTATTAACTTCTTAGCATAAGATAAATTTCCATCGCAGCAACAATCTAAGTCGCAGCATGCAAGTTAAATCAAAACACATTTGCATAATACATTGCTGCAGTATTAAAATGCCTGAAGTTGCTGCATGTCTTAGTAACCCTACGCCTTTTTGCTTAACAATATTTGCGAAATAAAAAAAAAAAAGTTGCATAAAATTGTTAGAAGTATCCCTTTTTAATGCAAGTAACTCTCTCTTTGTTGCTATTGCAGTTGCCGTATGTCTTTGTTTATTTGAACTCTTGCTGCTGTTGCTCCACGCAACGCTTTTGATGCAAAGATTATTTTCTGCTTAGTTTGTCAAAAGGCAAAGCAAACAACAGCAACATCAACATCAACCAGGTATGTTGGTTATCCCGAAGCGACCAAAAAGTCAGTTTTTTATTTTAACTTTCTGTAGGATTTTGCTGATATCCTTTATTGTCTACTGTTTTGTGGTTCTTCGCAGGCAAGCAACTTCATATGAATTGTTTAGAAAAATGTGAACCCAAGACAAACAAGTTGTGTCAGTTTAATGCTGTTGCCTTTGTGCCAAGCATTCTATTTTTTATAACATGCAAATGTTGTTATTTTTTCATGCAAAAAGTTTATTGATGCATATTTTTGCATACCTCACATGTCAAAGGATTGCACAAAACAAATAGGCCGGGATACGTTACAAAAAAAGAAAGGTTTTAAAAAAATTAAACTTAGCATGCTCATGGATATGGGGTTTTACTTTAATACAGTGAATTTTTGTACTACGCAGAGATTCTACTTTCAAGTGATTAAGTAGTAGGGTCATATCTGTTAAAAATTAAATTGTTCTATCAGTTATAAATTTAAAAATAAGTTATTTTTATAATAAAGCAAATTTTATGCTGATATTAAAAAATGAAAACAGTCATGCATTTAAACGTATCTCCTCCCATTCTATTTATGAAAAAATTCCTGATTTTCATTCACTTGTATCTGCACTAAGAAAAATGGAATATTGTTAGGGTTTTTTTTTTGGGAATGTTTAATTTATTTTTTCCTCATGCTATAGTATAGGCATAATATTTAACATTGGAAATGTTCCAAATGTGACAGGAATCAGTCGTCGTAGCTTATAAGACATTTTAGTGAATTCATCGGAACTGTCAAGATCCTCAGTTTTTTTGAATTTCTGGCCGACTTACACAAACGTTTGAACTAAAGAACAACTATCCTCAATAATTTTTTGAGTAGTTATTGCCGTCAACAACTGAGAGGATTTCGTGTCGAGTTTATTTTCTTCAATGTTCACTCATGATAACATTAATTTAGAAAATTTATTTAAATCACTTCCACCAGTGCATTGATAAGCTTCTTTTAAAAATTTGTAAAAAAGTGTCCGAGGGGGGGGTGAACTTTCGTTGTGACCCTTAGTCAAAAACTCTTAAAAAATGCCCTGCATGACAGTGACTTCGTACTGAGATTATAGCAGGGAGTCCATAGAGTCTTAATGGACTCTTTTATTCCTACTATTTACCTTTATATCTATTTATCATATTATGTATTTGTCCGCACCATATTTATCTATTATCATGACTCGTTACTTCGTCTCTAGTGTAACTTGCATATTTTCCTTCCAATCTCTCTAACTTCTCGTCTCAATATCACTTTTTCTCCCAAAACTCTATTTATTTCTCCAACCCCCCCCCCCCCTTCCGGTCTCCATCCATCTTTAATATTTCTTTATCTTTCAAAATCACGACATGACAATCCTTTGACCATGCCCGAACGGACACGCGATCAACAAAAAAATTCCCCGTTTACACAAAGGAATTATTTTTCATAAACTCTTCGTGTTTGTTGTTTGTTGCAAACTTCTTTTCCATACACTCAATTCATTGTTCCATCCATTCTTAGCCCCGAGCAGTTTTTAGTCCGATCACTGGAATATCTATCGGTTAACGATGATCTATTTTTCCTTTAATATCTGTCAGTAAGGAAAGACAATTATTGTATTGGCAAAAAATTTTAGACTTATATTAAACAGTTAGTTTTTCTTAGTGTACATACATAGTATCTTCTGCCAGCTCCACTTTAACGGTAGAAAACCAGCCACGTCCTAAAAACGAAATCACCCTGTCAAAAGCCTTCATTCTTCGTTTGGATCCTGCACTAAAATATTTCACATAATTATTCGGTTGATATCCACTACAGCTTTCCCTTAGAAACCAACCGACAATGAGCAACTCATGTACGAGCAGCACTCGTATTCTTGCAGCTTTTGTTGCATGACATTACTCCTCACTTTCTCGTACTTGTACGATCTACATAGGTTGCTTACTTTTTCAGGCATTCCATGCGTTGTCTTACTTCTCTTTGAGCGAATGCATGACATGAATTTTCATTTATTATTTTGTAATAAACATTGGAATTTCAGTAATTTTTGCTTCAGCTGCTATTGCTGCTTGCATTGGGGTGTATATCCTTAAATACAGACGTACAAACTCATATGTGGGTGTATGTTTGCTCATGAAATTGTGTTACATAAACTTTGACGAAAAATTAAGCAGACATAATAAACTGCTACATTGTTCATTTGAGAGCGAATTTTTCTAATTAAAAAAGAAAGCTTAATTGCTCTTATTTTCAAGATATTTGATTCAAAAAAAATTGAAGGAATTTTAGATATTTTGTATGTTATCAGAAAAAAAGAAATTGCTTTATTTTGTGCCAACAAAAAATGTAAGGCTACTGATATAATGGGCACTTGTATAATTGAACTGTTATTATTCAAAATACTTTACAGAGTTTAATTTTTGATCATTTTAATTAGATTCAATAACAAAATATTTGAAATATTTCTGGTTCTTGGAAACATCTTTATTGTCCGATATATACACCTTGCATAGTTATTTAACCCACTAAGGCGCAGCGGTCGATTTTTCGTCCAATGACATTCGCATTTTATCCATGTGTGCCAGAAAGTGGTATCGTATAAGCGCTTAGCTAATATCTTAGTTTGGGCCTTAGAGCGGAGGCATTTTCGGTTTGAGTATTTTTTTGATCAGGCACGATCGTTCCAAGCGATTTCCTATGGGCTGGCTTATCAACTTGGCAGTGTGTTTATACTTTGCTAAAGCGGAATAAACTTTCACGTGAACAAGTCGTGCAGAAGTTGACAACAAAATGAACCCCCTATATTGAAAATTTTGCAAGGTCTTCTTCCTTGAGAAGAAGACATTAAATAAGTTTTATACAGTTACAGTGAAGCTTCTTAATTTTTTCTTATCAAAGAATAAGAACTTGCACTACATTCAAAATAAAAAGCTTAAATATGAGAGCCAATTGCATTACTGCTTCGCATTTATTGATGTCTGCTTACGTTGGGCCAACGGCTCCATCTGAAAAAATCGAACAAAGAAAGCGCCTCTCATTGAGCCTCAATTGACGCATCCAAAGCAGCGTGCTTCATTAGTTTACGTGTTCGATTAAACTCATAGATCTTCATGCTACAATATATCGACAATGCTGTGGATCGAACCGATGCAGCGTGCCAAACGTTAGGATCGAAAGATTGGTCGTCGATTGGTATTCCATATTCGACAATGCGAAGAATAATATCGAATTCGAGTACGTGGAAAGAAGTGATACTGGCCATTTTTGATGAATGGACTTCACGCAGCAATGTGTCAATGTATGGAAGATTCATTCGGCTTTGGCCAAATATTAGGACGCTGCCAAGTTTTCGAGAAGATACTGAATTTAGAGAAAGAAGGTAACCTTTTGAGGTCAAGCGCTTTTTGTCTCTATCTACGAGATTTCATTAATATATGAAATGAATATAATAATAAAAATAAGACTAGACAATAATTTATCTGACACTTCTTAACTATATGGAACTGCAGTCAATATGAATAAATTTTATAAAAAATTTTTTTTTTTTTAAATTAAGTATATATATTGGAAATGTACAGGAAATTCTCGGAATTTACTAAAAATCAGTCGAATATAGTTTTTGTGATTTTCAAAATGCGAATACGACAATTGCACCTACCGTGAATGCCATCGATTTTTGTTAATCATTATCTCTTTGTATTTACTTTTATCCACGTATTTCCATTTCACTTTTTTCGTTTTAAGTATAGCCAAAAAGTTTCTACTTAGTGCACATAAAAAAGTTTCACTTAAAAAAAGAAGAACTCTTGTGAAGTATTACCTACATTAACACAGTCCTTCGATTCCGTTCTAAAATTCCTTAAATAAATTTACATCTTTACATATGAAATTCTTAAAAACAATTGTAAGAATTCACAGCATGTGCCGCCGGATAAAGTAAATGACTTGATTTAAACATTTAAGACTCCCATGAGTCAATTTTTCGTCAAACTTTTGCAAAAAAATTCACAAATAAAAAAGAAAACACCCAAAAAAAATTTTAGTGTAAAAGAAAAAAAACGCAGGTAAAAGTTTTTTTTTTCAGCAGTTACTTGGCAAACGACCAAAAAACTTTTGTTCAAAACAACTTTTAGCAAAGACGCAAGCTTTACACTTTTTTTTCGCTTCTGGAGTGCGTGTAGAAAAATAAAACTTCGAACTGAACGGTGGAGCACAAACAAATAAATGTGAGGTTGGTTAGTATTTTACTTTTCCTTGAAAACTACCTTACCAGACATGTACTTTTTGCTAACGATATTCAATGCATATGTGCCAAAAATGAAAAATGAGTTAAACCAGTCAAAAGAAAGTAGTAGCAGCATCAGCAGCAGCAGCAGCGTGAGTGCTTGTAACAAATGTAACCAATGAACCAACAAACAAGCCAAGCAAATTGCTTGGCAAACTAAACTTGAGAAAGAAAAAAATTGAAAACTTTTACAAGTTTCCGTTTTTGGCCCTGCCGGACAGGGGAATTACACTGCAGCGGCGGCGGCGGCAGGGTGAAACAGAAAGCGTTGCAATTTGTGTGGTAAGTGAAAAGAAAAGGGAAACTTTTAACATACTGAAGTAGGAAGGAAGTACCAGCAGCAATATATAGTTAAGGAGCTGGTATGAGTTACCCTTCTAGCAAGCGGTGAGTGAGTGTTGACAGTAACACACACACACACAAACAAGCAAAGTACTAGCGAGTGAATTTCTGCTGATTGGCTAATATTTTGATGATGATGAAGTAGCAAAGAAAACTATGCTGAAGTTTAGTAGCAAGAAAATTTTTGTTTTTTTGAAGGAGACAAATTTCTGTTACGCGACAGTTTTGTAGCCGTTGACAGCAACATCTTTCTTGTGAAATGTTTGCATGGTTCGAAAGAAAGAAAGTATAACTTTTTGTTTTCTTTATATGCAACGGCAGATAAATTAAAATTATTAAGGCTGAATTTTTTTCTGAGCAAACAAGCTAATGAATGTTTGTATATATACAAAATTTTCGCTTTATTTTATTCACTTAATTTTCTTAATTGATTATCAGAGAAAAAAAAATCTAACGAACAATGGAAATCACTCGGAAAGCGATAAAGGGTGCGCAGTTTGTGAAGAAATGCAGCAAAACTCTCTTTCCACACTTCTGTAAAGAAAATTAGGAAATTCTAAAGTAAGGGCGAAATAAATTCAAATATTATGTATGCTTAAGCAAATATATGTCCTTTATGCCTTACTCCACTTTCTTACGAAATATCCGTATTCAAAGCTATGATGATAGCATCCACAATGTAAATGAGCTAGATCTTTTAACATTAGTTGTTGGCAGCTTAGCAAATTGAATTAGTAATTAAAAATTTATTTTGAAACGATTACAGCTTAGACTGACTGACATTACTTTGAAGTTTCTAAGTTCTTCTTCAACCAATATTGGTATGATATTAATATCTGAACAATATTTTGCAATAAAAATAAATTTGTAAATGTATTTGGAATCTCCGGACACTATTTAATAATTGTGCATGATCAGATTTGGTTGACAATTTTGTCGATCTTGATCTTGCTTGAAGCGAATCGACCAATTTCTCAATATTTTCAAATTTATGCTCACATATGAAATTTCTTCAAGAGCGAATCTGATCGGATTTTTTGGAGCATGGATTATGACTCTTCGTGGGCTCAGAAATCATCTCCCATAGGCCGTTTTCCGTTCGTTAAGCTTGGTGTGCCTGGTATATAGCTCCTACTTCCAGAACTATGCCCAGCTATGATGAATTTGAGGAAACTTATTTCGTAAAGGCTGCAGCGATTTTGATGAAATTTAGTGCACATGACAAATACATTAAGACTGGGCTTTGAGTTCTCAAAGACTCTGTTACTGGGGCGTGAAATCGACATAAATCTGAATTTTTTTTTTTATGACGTCATATCTCGCAAGCAATGCAAGATTTTGAGATGAAATTTGGTAAACTGATGCAGATCGTAAATTTCTTGACTACTACTAAATGAAGGCAGAATTGGAAAAGTAGACGTGTTGTATCAACATTTTTCATATTTTTCATATATTCGTCTTTTTAAATTTTTTAACTTTTCAAATAATTTCTCAATTTATTTCAACTTTTCTCAACACTTTTCGCTTTTTCTTTTTGACTTATTCAAACTATTTGAACTTAATCGAATTAAGCAAGATTTTTCAACATTCAGCACGACTTTTTAACCAGTTTCAATATTTTTTCTAGTCTTTCAACCTCTATTAACTTTTTCGAGCTTTTCAACCGCTCTAAATTTTTTTTAATTATTTTTTATAAGTTATCGATTTTTAAAGCCATTTTTTACTGTTTCAACCTTTATTATTTTTTTTCAATATATTCCATATATATTTTTAAGACTTTTAGAACCTTTTTTATAAACTTTTTCAAGTTTTTCAACTTCTTTCAACTTTATTCTACATTTTCCATATATTCTCGACTTTTTCAATATTTTACAAGCTTTTTCAACCTAATTGGTTACTTACCACAGTTTTTGGAATTCTTTAACATACAAACATATGTATATCTATTACTTTGATATACATACATACGTTCGAAATTTTCCGACTTACTCAATCTCTTTCAACTTTTTTCAGCATAATCTATATTTATTTGAGTTTTTCTTAAGTTTTCACATATTTTCAATTTTAATAAATTCAAACTGTGCAATCAAATCCAAAATTTCATAAGAATCAAGTGAACCCATTTAGCTCACAAAAACCATATAGCACTATAAATATTTTTGTACTTGGCTCCAGTAAAAAACTTGAATTCTTATATTTTATTTTTATTCTACTGAGTGTTTAGTGCCAAAAAGTATTCATATTTGACTGCATTCAACAATTCTTTGATCAACATTTTGAATAGGGACCATAATGTAAATATGCGGAAGAAATTATATTTAAATCGGTATATAGAAAACTCGTGTTCCCTAAATTATTATCAATAGGTTTGCCTATGTTTTGCTCCAAATTTTGATCGAATTAAAATCCATTTGTTCGTTATTTTCAAAATCTATCATACTCTAAGGCTTTTTTATAACAATCCCTAACGAAGCATTTCTTAGGCATTACTTATTTAGTTTATGCCCAAATTTTTTTAGTCGGATTTGCTTATTAAAAGTATAATTTGAAGCTTACATCCTATCATGTAGTCAGTCATAAACAGATTAGCTACAAATCTTAAAATACATGGATTTTGCTAAAATGTTTTGCTCAAATCTAACACTCGCACACAGATATGTACAGAGATTTTTCGAATTTCATACTGCCAAAAATGTTCAGTCAACCTTTTCAAATTGCCGAATATTAATCACATCACTTGCGTCAGAATTTTCACCTGGTTGTGCTGCAGCGGCGGCAGTGTGTGCGTCGTATCAACACTGATTGGATGCCAGATTTAAATCGAGTGCAATTGAAGCTTGAATGATGATGATGATGATGCGAGTGAGTTACGAGTTATTTGGCGTTGCCATACAACCAAACGATGCCAACCAGCGAACTGAACTGAACGTAATAATATAACGCAATGCAATTATTTACGCAACGTAATGCAATGCCGCAAAACGGAAAAGCACGGGGAGTTTTGCTGTTGAAACTGTAACATGGCTACTGTGCGTCACATATGTATGCATATATGCATAGACTGAGGCAGATACATATGTATGTATGTATGTATGTATGTAGTGAGTGAAGCAAAGTGAATGCAAATTATGAGAAGTCATTAATCAAAAACTGTTATTTTCCGTTCGCTGTTGCTGTTGGGATGCTGTTGATGATGAGATTGTCTATGTATATGTTTATGTTTTATTGTGTGTGTGCGTTGTTTTGCAAATTTTACGGAAAGTTGGCGCAAAATTTAATTGCAATTAAGTGCAATATTTTGCATGAAAAAAGTGCACTGGATAAATAAATTTTAAAATTTAAAAAAATATAAAATTAATTAAAAGGTATCTGCTATAAGCAATCAATTAAAAAGGTTTTTAATTATATTTTACTTGTTATAAATTAAAACGTCACTTGGGATAATTTTTATTTATTTAAAATATTTATTCATTAAACAAGAGTTACCTTATACATATATGTATATTATAATGCAAATTAACCTTGGATTGATTACATGGTCTTAATGTCTCCACCTCTACTTATTTAAGAGCATCCATTTATTGGAAAGCACTTTAAGTTCATATCATTTTTGAGTAATTTATATTCGATTGGAAAGATAAATTAAAACAACTGTTTCGTTCTCTGTAACATTGCTTTAACCCAGTCCCCTACAAAAATTTTTCTTTGGCTTTTTTGCTGGGATAGAATAATTTAACTTTCTAAACTTTTTGAAGAAAATTTGGGACTTGTGTATATAACTTAAATTTTTGTTCGAAGACTTTTTGAACTAAAAGATAAAATTGCAATTTGGTGATTGCAATTTTTCTGAAATCGCTGGGACGATATGAATTTATAAAACTGATCAACAACTTTTTCCAAAAAAAAAGCATTTTGTTTATTGCCATGTGAGAAGAAAAAGTTAATTTGTTTTTTGAAAGTTATTGGACTTTAACGATAGCATGAGGTGGCTCACTTCTGACGGAGAATTATATTAGGAATACTTAATTTCTTTGACTTTACCAAAGGATGGGTCGTAATTATAAGTCTCTTCTTCTTGTTGAACTTTATTTTCTCCCGCAGGACAGAAATTCCCCCTCTACTTTTATATATATATTCGGACCGGCATCAAATGCATGCCTTTCGTAAAATACGTTAGTCTAAAAGTAAATTTATTGAATCACAATTTTATTTAGGATTAAAGTGCCTTTATGTTAATTTATATCATATCATATCATTTCAGTGTTTTTTATTTTGGATTATTTGAATAGATTTTCTGTATCGAATAACGAATCTTTTATCAAAAAAAAAAAAATCGAATAATATTTGATAAATCGAAATTTAACTTCCCCTATGTGCCCGTGATGTGTTTTTCAATCAATAAATAAAGCTCAAAAATGATATTCGAAAAGAGGCAAATTCCCCACGGTGCTGTTTTTCTCTGTTTGGGGAAAATTCTTTATTGCACCATTCGCCGGAAAAGGCCACAAAATGGATTTTCGACGCATTTATTAATAAAATTTTGTTGCACTAACAGACAATAATGGATTTTAGGTCGAAGAATACGCTTCAATGACTATTATGTCCTTGTATTATTTTCCAATTTCTAAACTCCGTTTTGAACCTTTTCACATTAGTTGCATTTCTTTCAAAAACTTGAGACAAAACGGATTCATTGATAAAACTCCCTCTTTTAGAAATATATTTAGAACCTTTTCCTATTGGCAAGGATGTGAGTCGATTTTGAACCTTATACAATCGATTGGCGAAGTAAAGCCAAATAAAATTATGGATTTAAAAGCGAGAATGCTGCACCTTTTTTGAGTATTATTAGCATAAATATTTTAGAAAACATCTAATTAATTGCATTAAAATCAATTTTATAAGATGGCTAATTTTTTGCTAAGTTTTTCATTTTAAGAGCTAACTTAAGCCAAAAAATTAACATTAGTAACACAAAATTATCGTGTCAAAATTTTGCTTCTCAATGAATTTACATACACACCTGCTCAAAATAAAAGGTACACCTCACCGAGCCGTGGTTCTCTAGATATGAATGTTCCTATATCGCCACGCGCAAAAATTAACTAACAAAATTATAGAAAATAATTAATGCAACGCAGTAACACAAACAGATAACGGTAAATGCACCCCTCACAGTTGAATTGACTCTTTGCTATGATTTTGTTAGTTAATTTTTGCACGTGGCGATATAGAAACATTCATATCTAGAGAACCACGGTCCGGCCCACTCTTAACTAAATTGCAAAATTTTATTTTAATTTTATTTGCTTTTATTTTATTTTCGCTCTGAAAAAAATCTATAAAATTAAACATACCGTTTTACGAAAATTTTCGATTTTAATTTTTAAATTGCAAAATTTTTGCTTATAACTTAAGAGAAGAAAATTTTCAGTACAACAATTAGAAAAGAGACGTAAAATGCTAACTTTTATGCCCAAACATTTTTTCTCTCTCTGACGTGTACATTTTGAAATACAAGCGTCTGAAAATTCATGTATTTTTAAGTTTTGTGATTTTCAAAAACTCGTATTTTCGAAAATAAGTCCTCAAAAACTTTTTCCAAAAACACGTATCGAATGTTTTTAGACAGAGTATCAAAAAAAAATTGATTTTTAGAAATCTAAATTTTGAATGTAAAAACGAGGTAGAATGACCCATATGTAATATATGTACATACAGTGGCGTACAGAGAAATCCGGACAAACAACAAAAATTTAATAAATCTTTTAGGATCTAATTTTTTTTGTCGAATTAAAAAACTAATGCAATCATCAGAGAAGCAAATAATTTTTATTGAAAATATTTTGCTGGCGGTCGAAAAACCACCACATAAACATCTATTTTGAAAAAAAAAAAAACTGAAATACACTTGTCCCCCGCTTTGCGCGACTTCATTTGCCTACCTAAAATTCGATTTGCGCGACTGACCTCGATCTGCGCGAGTTAGGCATGCTGTGATCTGTTGAAGCAGATGGACAGACAGAACATTGCTGTAGAAGAGATGATTGAACTTTTTGATTACCTTGTAAACTTTATCCAGATGACAGGAGCTTGAGAACGTTTGAAAGCAACATAAAAGCTGCCTTAGCACCGTACCTGAATCTTCATTTAGAAAAATCGAAAAAAGTAAGGCAATCGGTTGTGACTGATTTCTTTAAACGACCACCAAATGTGTTGTAAGACGTATTATTTTTATTAATTATAAATGAATTTTGTAACTTTCTTTTTGATTGAACTACTGTTTTAAAGTTCGTTGTTCCTTTTTATCTGTTTTAAACAAATAAATGATTTTGTATAGCAAACTACGAGCTACAGTGTCGTGAATGTCTTTTAGTTGTATATATTTCTCTTTTCAGGAACTTAACCCCCTAAATTACATGAAGTTCTCACTTCACTTTACGCGGTTTCGCTTTGCGCGTCACTTATCATTCCCCTAACCTCGCGCAAAGCGAGGGACAATGTCCTTTATTGATAAAAAAAAGTTTTTGGTAAATTGGTAATTCTAAAATATTTACAGCAGGTATTTTAAGAACTAATATTTTGTTGCTCCTCCCTTCACTTTTATGAACGCCATAACTCGCTGCGGCATGAAAGGAATAAAATTTTTCAAAAGATCTTGCGAAATGCCTTCGTACCAAACATTTTGAATTATTCTGTCTAACTCGCGTAAATTAGTGGGCTTGTGGCTTGCTACCTGCATCTTAATTATGTGCCAAAGATTCTCAATGGGGTTCAGATCGGGACTTTTGCCTGGCCACGATAAAGTTGAAATGCCAAGTTCATTCAAGTAATTGAAAGATGAAAGTTGTGAGCTCTTATTAAGTACAAAAAAAGGATTTACAAAACTATAATGCTTACCAATTGCGCTCGATGACAAGGCCCAGAATCATCTCGAAAAATCACGTTGTCCACACGCAAAAAATTATCTTCAATGGAAGGTTCTAAGTTTCCTATCAGGATGCTTTTATAGTCGGCTGCTTTAACAGTTCCGTCAGCCAACTACTAATCTACTAATCGGTTGCCTAAATGCTCTGGGAGCACTCGTCGCTATAATGCTCTCCAGTTCTTCGGCGCATGTCCAGCATTCCAACGGAGCTGGATGTGTTGAACTTTGATTCATCTGAGAAGATCACTTCTGCCAATCCGATACAGTTCACATTTTGATTGGCCCAATCCGTTTGATTGGTCAAAAAAGGCTTTTTAGCTTGACGATGTGCAGATATACCAACATCATATAGCTTTCGTCACACAATTATTGGAGAAATTTTTATTATTCCACATTCAACAAACTCTTTTCTAATTTCTACAGCCATTTTGAAGAGATTTCTTAGACTTATCTTTTTTAAAAGTTGATCATCATCTTCTGTAGTCTTTTTTCGCGCTTCTGATTCTTCCTTTCAACCTGTCGACCCAGTTTTAGAATACTTTTTCAAAACGTCGGCTTTTGAGAACTTACGGAAAGCCTGCTCTAGCAGAAATTTCCCGTATCGTTAATCTATCGCTTCGAAACCCCAAAATCTCCCGCTTATCCGCTTCGTTCCTTTTTTAATGATTTGGCATTTTTTTCAACACAACAACGCAAGAGTGATTAAAAACTAAAAGTATAACTTCTATTTATACTAAGACATGGTCCTATCACTGAAACAAAGCCTTACCTACGCCATGCCTGTAAAAAAAATCAATACCTACAAAACGAAGAGGTTGACGGGATCGTAAAAACCTTTTTTTTTAATTTTTTTTATTTGTCCGAATTTCACTGTTCGCCGCTGTATATTAAAAATTATGATATTCCAAATTGATATGAGCAACTTGAAAGCTGTGCTGCAACTTTGTTTGAGATAACTAATTATAATTATTTTTCTGGCCAAAGGAAGTATTAAGTTCCCTTGGACTGCCAGTGTGTATTCATTTGGATTGATTGATTAAAACTTAAATTCTTGAAGAATTTAACTTTTTATTTTCAATAATTCTTTTCATGCATTTATATAGAATTAAAAACCACAATTAGTTTCGTGCATAACAAAGCACTCCTAAGATTTTAGTCGCAACAGCAACAACATGCATTGTTTGGTTCTTCATTAGAGTTGCTATTGTTTTGAAAATAATATACCAATCAGGCTGATAATAAGCACACACAGCCACACATAAGCATATGGCAACACGCATGCACACATACACAGAAGTGACTTTTGTGCAAACAATAGCGGCTTTTGCAAGGATATCTAATCCTGCATTTGCATGCATAACGTTGCAGTACAAACATAGCAGCAGCAGCAGCAGCAGCAGCAGATAACACAGCAACAAAAGCACACTGTTAGCGCTGATAATACGAAAGGCCACAATGGCTGCTAATTAGGTAATGAAATTTTGTGCAGAAAAGCCCAGGCTAAGTCGTGGCCAACAAAGCCAAACCAAGTTAATGCGTATTATAGCTTGAATGATAAAAATGTTAAAGCCCTTAAATTTTATCTAAGCTGCATTGTACAATTTTGTATAGGTAGTTTTTGCGT
The DNA here is from genome assembly GCA_963662105.1 of Meiosimyza platycephala. Lineage (NCBI taxonomy): Eukaryota > Metazoa > Arthropoda > Insecta > Diptera > Lauxaniidae > Meiosimyza > Meiosimyza platycephala. The sequence goes on along the minus strand of OY759208.1, from coordinate 97,698,261 downwards.
TTACACATTTGTACTGTTTGAATTTTTTAAGAACAAAATTTAAGTTTTTATTTTTGTTTCGCTTAATACACGCAAAAATCGCAAGTTTTTCAAATGCACGTAATTTATGGTATTAAATAGAAAAAGCAGTGTGCGAAAAGCAGCAGCTGTTTGACAAACAAACCAACAAAATGACAGCAAAAAAAAAAATTCTTTTTAAAAAGGGCTTACGAAGAAATGCAAAAAACATTTGTAGAAAAACATAGATTTTTTTTTTTAAGTAAACAGACTCATATAAAAACCTCATTAATTTTTTTTATACTTCGAGCAAAAGGAAAACGTTTTTCTTTTTGCTTTTTAATTTTTTTTTTTATTTATTTTTCATTTTGCCCATGTTTTTGTAGCATGTTGCTTGTATTTTTCACTGTGTACTCTTGTCATCGTAAGCTTATTTCACACTTGTTGACTTCTTTGATATGAAAGTTTGTTTTCTCCCACCGTACTTCCTTTTGGTATTGAAGGTTTTTTTTTTTGTTTTTGCAGTTGCGAATATTGTTGGAATCGGTGTTGGTATTTTTGTTGCAGCCGCAGATGTTGTTAACATACATACTTTCACACCTTTGCTTGTTATGCATATCGCAAAGCTGCTCTGTGTGAAAAGCCACGCAAAAGCATTTGCTAAATTAGAAAAAATCCCCTTTTTTTTGTCAAGCAGATCCTTTAAACGATTTTGAAATATAAGAGAATTGCATTTAATAAGAAACGGAAATCAATTTAATTTACATAAATAAAAATGCAAATTAATGTAAACAGAATATTGAGGTGATACATATTCCCAGTGAAAGACATTTACTGTCGCTATTGCTACTGCTAATGTCCTTAAACCTTAAACTCCTCGTGGTACCGCAAGGAACCAGCCACTTTAAAAAAACTGTTAAACGTATTTATCGTATAATACAATTTTGAAGTTTTGCGGTACACACGTATTCACTCAGTTCCAAGCGCCGAAGACCAGTTCGTTTTTCGCATTTTATTTACTTCGTGTGTCACGTGTTTTTTTCAGTTGAGTGATGGCACCTCGCCAAAAGCCATCCCAATGTGCACAAAAACGGTTGCGGGTACGGACCGGAAACGGACTTAATAAATGGATCCGTTACGGACTCGTTTTTTTAAAACTAAAACGGATCCGTTACGGACTCGTTTTTTTAAATAAAACGGATTCGAGCCGGACTCGTTTTTTTAAACTAAAACGGATCCGTTACAGATCCGGAATGCCTTCATAAATGTATCCGTTACGAAATAGTTTTTTTTTTTAACTAAAATGAATCCGTTACGTACTCCTTTTTTTAAATAAAACGGATCCGTTACAGATCCGGAATGGACCTCATAAATGGATTCGTTACGGAATCGTTTTTTTTAGTTAAAACGGATCCGTTACGGACTCCTGTTCTTTAAATAAAACGGATGCGAGCCGGACTCGTTTTTCTTAACTAAAACGGATCCGTTACGGACTCGTTTTTTAAAATAAAACGGATGCGAGCCGGACTCATTTTTTTAAACTAAATCGGATCCGTTACGCACTCGGAACAGACTTCTTATATGGATCGGTTCCGGACTCCTTTTTGGCAAACAAAATGGATCCGTTCCGAAGTCGGTTTTTGTAAATAAAACGGATCCGTTACGGACTCTTTTTAAGACATACTGTCTAATCAGGGAAGCTTCGGTTCAAATCCCGGCGACGACATAATTTTATTTAATTTTTTTTTTTTAATTTGACGATGACATAATTTTTTTTTATTTTTTTAAATTTTTTAATTTGAAAATATTTAAAAAAATTTAAAATATCTTGAAAACTGCCTTTTATGTTAATAATAAATAACTAGTCCGTTATGGATCCGTTTTTTTTAATAAAACGGATTCGATCCGGACTCGTTTTTAATTATTAATATAAAAGCCAGTTTTCAAGATATTTTCAATATATATATAGTTCTTTTTTTGTTTTTTAATTACTTTCAAATTAAAAAATAATAAAATTGAAAAAAATTATGTCGTCGCCGGGATTTGAACCGAAGCTTCCCTGATTATACAATGGCTGTTGCATGCGCAGTTTAACGACATCATTTTAATAGGTCTTAAAAATGCTGTCGGTAGCTGAGTTGGGTAAGATGAACATCTTTGAACAGTGGCATGACGGAGGACACGCAGGTTCAATTCTGTGATCGGGGGTGACAGGTAAAAAGAAATTGGATTTCTCCTTTCAAGTTTTAAAAACGTATTAATTACATTAATAAACAATAAGTAACAACAACAGCATTAGAAAAATAGATGGAAAGTAACTAATCAAAAAAGAAAAATGTTTTTTTAATTGCGTTTATTTGATACAGTAAAATCCGTTTTATTTAGAAAAACGAGTCCGAAACGGATCCGTTTTATTTTAAAAAATCGAATCCGAAACGGATCCTTATATGAAGTCCGTTCCGAGTTCGAAACGGATCCGACAACGCGGACGATCCTTCCCGCTGTTGGGAGGCGAATCACCCACGATTTCGCATCTGAATCGTATCAGAATCGGAATCCGTTTCGGATAAATAATACGAAGAAGCGGATCCTAAACGAATCCGAAACGGATCCGTGTGGCAAACTGGGATTTTTGTGAAATTACATATGTTTAAAGTATTAGTTGTCGATAAATTTTGTGATTTTGAATCCGAAAAAAATAATATTCGTAATAGCTATTATGTCCAGATACTAATGTTTAGTGTGCAAAATTTAAAAATTATTTGTTTTTAGTAAAACCAACAGGATCCCAGAGTTCTAAATCTTTTATAACTAGTGTATTATTATTCAAACATTTTTACTTCTTATTAATTAATAAGAATGTCTTCTTGTGAACTTTGTTTCACAAAGCTCTTCAAACGTGCATGATCAATAGCAAGTGCCTTCAATTCGTTCTATCATTTCCCCGACTCACGTATTTCCTGCTCTATTTAACATTTCCACGATAATCAAGGACGGCTGCGTTTTCTGCTACCATGTAGGTTCCACTCCAATCAGGCCCGGATTAACCTTAGAGGCACACTAGGCCAGTGCCTAGGGCGGCTCGATTTTAGGAGCGGCAAATATTGGGAACTTTGAAATTTTTTTTTGTAATTTATTTACACAGGGGGAAAAAAGTACAAATACTGAGATTGTGTGCACTAAATTACCTAAAACTGTTAACAAGCAAAAAAAAAAAAGTCCTCACTTTTGAGATTACAAAATTTTTTCTATATTTACTAGTGAAGAGGGGTGGCAATTTCTGACTGGCGACAGATTTCTTAATCCGGGCCTGACTCCAATGCTTGTCTGCAAACTTCAATTGCTAATTTCCGCAACGTGTGTGCCAAATCAATTTCCTACTTCGTCTTTTGATTTAAATTGAAATCGGGTTCTGATAACCTCAAAAGGGTTATCTTCGTCAGAGAAGACGGGTAAGAGGCCAGCCAAGCATATGGGGAGCGCTTAAGGATGGAGTTGGATGGTTGATGGCCTCCGAATAATTTTTTTTCTAACGGATTAGCTGGGCATTTGTAATCGCTAATGGGTTCCCGTTTTGGAGTTTTACTGTCCGATTTTGCTTGAATTTGTGGCCTGCGATCTTGTGTATTATTTCGTAAGAAGATTATATAATACCCACTGTGAAGTGTGGAAAGTTGCTCGTTATGGATACATACTCGTATCATGGGAAGGCGTTCGTGAATTAAGAGTTTTTACCGATATTATGAAGAAGGAGCAATACTTCAGCACTGTTTAAAGCGAATTGAAAAAAAGTGCTCAGAATTTCGGCTTCACTGGCACTCAAAATGCCGAAAATTTAAGATACAAATCGTATCAGGATAATGACTCTGAGCCCATTTCACTCTTGTGCAGGTCCTGGGTGCTGTATAATTGCAGTAAAGTGATGAGCATATCAGCCCAACGCCCCAATATGATGAATCCAATTGAAATTTAATGGACACACTTAAAAAAAAAAGTTCCAAAACGGGCTCCAACAAATAAAAACGCTCAAATAAGAGGTATTAAGGAGGAGTGGACAAAAAGATACCGGGAGGACATGATTTACAAAAACTTATTGCACCTATTCCAAGAAAGCTACAAACCGTGATTGGTATTCGTGGTGGAAATAGAAATTATTGAACTTTTTCTTATTAGTTTTTTAGTTTATTCATATGTTCCTTGCATTTTGCAAACAATTATTTGACACCATGAAATGGCTATTGTTTTCATTTGTGTTCCATAAACTTTTGTTTTGAACAAATAATTATTTTGTTGTTATCTGATGAGGATTGAGTAAAAGATATGAATAAAAAAAAATATATGTATATCTAATTTTAATTCAATATTGGAGTGAAAATTGTATTGCATAATTTATTTTGACAACAATTATTTGACAGACTGTATGTTGAAATCATTGAAAATGTGTTACTTTCTTCTGGTATTTTATTAGTTTCAAGAATATCACACAATCAATTTGTTAAATGTCAGTTATGCACAGACTTTTTAACTGCTTCAATAACAAATAATATAAAACTTTTTTTCGAAAATATTTATGATGCAAATTCTTGTTAACCATTATTTTATTTTCTCTTTACAGGTATGTACCAACTACAATTGAACTACTCAACCTACTACGTGGTAATGGTAACTTATTTATCATTACATTTTTATGAATCTTATTTTTGCACTTAAAAATTAATTTAAAAAAATATATAATTTTTGGAATAAAATAATAAGTTTTTGAAAAAGTTGAGGCATCATCAAATTTAGCGTTTTGTAGTGTTTAATTCCTTGGAACTCCCAATGAAATTCAGTTGGGGCTTATTTAATTCAATCAATGTTGTGGATTAATTTTTTTGTTTTTTGGCTGCTATTTCAGTTGGCTATAAATTTAGCTTTTCGGAAATTTCTTTCTTATGTCTCTGATTTTTTAATGATGCAATTATTATTTAGAGTATGAAGGAATATAAATCTTAAGAAATTTTATATCAGTGGGCACAATTGTACCAGTAGAGTTTTATTAACTGAACAACTTATTTGTATAAATAGTTTTTGCATTTCGCTTAGCCCCGCACTTTATCACAAAAAGATCAAAAATATTAAAGTTTAAAAACTCCTTATGAAATTTTGAAAATGGACAAAATAAATTGAAATACGTTGAAATTAAACAAATAAATGTTTCAATTATTTATTTTCTCAAGGAAGGAAAATACAAATTTATTTGTATTTAATTACGATATCGAAACTATATGACAAATTGCACAATATTTTAAAAATTTTATTATCAATGAAATAATTTATCTCTCTCTAAATATCATGAAAACAATTAAATTACAAAAACAATAACAACAACAACATCAAATAACAACTGCCTGCAGCGTGACTGATATGAAATATTGCAATTCCTTTGACACATAAAATATTTCTAACGAGTGCGAGTGTTTCGTGTTGAAAAGGGGGGGGGGGGGAGGGGTGCACAAAATATCGAATTCTAAAAGAAAAAAAACAAAAACATCACAATTTGCAATATGAAAGGTCACACAAATGCATATGCTTAGGGTACATATGAGTGTTGATATCATACATACATATCGCACATGCATAGAGGAGGAATATCAATATCATCAATAATCCTGTCGATTCGAAAGCACAAAAGCAAAAACAATTGCAACAGAAAATAGTTATAGCAGTAGGAACGAGAAAAGAATTGAATTTATTTCGAAATAAATATAAAATTGCGCCGAAGCGATAAAATTTCAAAAACACCAAAATAAAATGAAAATACAAATGCTCACATTGAAATTGAAATTGAAGCAGCAAATACAGGACACGCGCGTTGAAAGGCCAAAAACTAGCAAACGTGAAAGCGTAAATCCCAAAAATCCCTTACAACTGCTACACTCAGAGATGCGTCAACATTTTTTGATACTCAGGTTTTTATATTTCGAGCGATTTCACTATATCTATACTATGTATGCAGTGTCTGATTAACATATGTATAGGGTATTAAAAATGCCGATATACATTAGGGTGCACACATTTTATATTCGTTCTTGGCTCTCTCAAGGCAAGTAACTTGATCAAATTTATAAAAAAAAATCACTTAAAGATCATAGCTTTAAAAGGAACTTTAGCGCAATACAATGGAATACGAAAAATCAAATTTTCGATCACTTTAATCACTAAGGAAAAACTCATTTCAGAAATTTGACGTGACGCATCAATTTCTTTTGTTTCAATGACTTTAAATAAGCCCACAAGAAGAAGGTCAAAAATTATTAAATCATAACTCTTTAAAGGCCATTTTATGCCTTCATATCATGATGTTTCCATTCCGAACTTTTCATGTAATAAATTGGTTGTGGTATGGGCTTATGCCACACGTTTGTTAAATCAATATATCCCAATTCAGGTCATAAAGAAATCATTATCATCAGTCTGTACCGACGATTCCACTGTGCTACAAACCACACCATACGGTAAACATTGTGATATATCAAGTTTTCTCGTTATCTTTCGTAACGATAGACTTTTAATCATATAAAAATTGAAAGCATTATGATATAAATATGTCAATAAATTGACATAACAATGCTTAAATATTTTAATATACCACCAAATTTAAAAATTCTCATACAATGCAAAGTAGAAAAACTTTGTGATTTCTTTGAAAAAAAAAAAATTTACTCATCAAAATATATTTAGTTCCCAAACAACTTTTTTATATCAAGATTAGAGATTAGGGTTTGGCGGCCATATGTAGTAGATAAGCAACATATCAATTTGTCAAAATATTAAAATATCATTTTGTCAATATATCCAAGTTATATCAAATATGACGATACCTCATATAGATTTATTTTGAACCAACCAACTCTTGAAATATATTTCAGTCATATTGTTGTTTTGTTTGCCGCGCAGAAGGAAAGCATAGCAAAAACAATATTTAAGCATTAGAATTTGACAAAATAAATCCCCAAAAAAATTGCACGATTCACCCAACGAATTGACCGAAAAAGGAGCAATGAGCCAACTAAAAAAAGTACTTGAAAATGCAGCCAGCATGGGTGTTGAAATTGCTGCCTTTCATTGGTTTCACAGTAAAAATATTGATTGTAAACGTGTGTTGCTTATCAAGGATACAAAACCAAAGTAGAGAATAAGCTTGCAAAAGATAAACAACAAAACTCTTTTAACAAAATGTACAAGAAAAACATATGCAGGAAAAAAAAGTTAAGTAGAATTAATTTCTTAACAAATGCTATGAAGTCATTTTAAAAAAAGTAATGGATTGAGCTTTGACCTATGAGTACATAATGATGCTAAATGGAACGGTTTCGTTAAACCTTTTTAGCTGTGCGCTTAGCATGTAAAACCCTCCTGTTTTTTTATACAGATATAAATCGAGCATAATGTCGCTCAATATTTAAAAGTTCCCAATTAAATGAAAATCCTTTGAAGCTTTTTTTCTTCCCCTTTAGCTATTTCCAATACCTAAATATGTGTAATATAAAATTTAATACTTGAAAATTAATATTTGTTACTTGCAACATATCAATTTTTGCATTAAATATTGGGACAATCGCCATTGGCAACAAGTTTTGCAATAACGTGCGCAATTTCAATATTAAATCATTGACTGCAATTCTTTCGGCATACGGAAGTGAGTCTGTGCTTTGGTTAAAATGCATATACATCCTTATATATATGTATGCAACTTTCATTTATTTATTATTTACCTTTTGCTTTGTATGAATTTTTTCTTTCCCTACCTACCCCAGTACCATTTTCTACCATACCACATGCAGCGGCGCTGCAGAAATTTTAATATTAACATGCATTTTTACTCCTTTTGAATATGTTGTTATGACTCTGTAAGTGCATTGGTGTGCATACGTTATCCTTTTGCATATCCTTGGCAACAAATATTCAATATTTAGTTAAACAAAAATTTAATAAATCCATTGCCAATGAAGACAGACATTGGTATATGCTCATATGTGTAAATGCTTACATACATGCATAAATGTGTGTGTGTTTGCCTTTGTGTGCATTTATATTGCTACCTCCGCCTTTGGCTGTTTATTAAAACACAAATTTTAATATTGATATATTTGCAATAAATCTTGATAATGCAATCCTTTGATGTCGTTTTCCATTTCCATGTTTCCTGTGTAAATGCCATGTGCAACACAGTGTCTTTGATTTCCTTTAGTTTTTGTGACTGTTATTTATTTTTATTATTTCTGAAACATTGATTCATATGATTTAATTGATTTCTTTGAAGATATTAAGTTTTAGAAACTATCATTAAACGATTTGTTCTGCATTAACTTTCAAATAATTTTTTAGATGATACTTCCTGTATGTACCTTTTTTTTCGAAAAATTTGATTATGTTTTAAATAATAAATACCAGTTGCTTCTGGTGATCGTTTAATGATTTCGTGTTAAGAATTTTGCGCATTTTTTCGTACAACATATGAGGAAGAATTCACTACATTTCTAATCACACTGACCTTCCGATAATGAGTTTTGATAGAGATCTTTATTGAATGGTACAACAAAACAAAATGCTTTCTGGTTAAAAAAAAACCCTTGCGGCATTCCTTGAAGGCTTTTATAGAAAACAAAATTTCTCTACAAATTCATCAACTAAAATTTATCGAACGAAGGGGATATAAAATCTATATACATAACTTGGTAATTTCAAATTTTGTAATACAGAGGTCAAAATAATGATAATTTTATTTTCTTTTCAACAGTATATATTTTTTTATTTTACTCAGACTTTTCGAGTAGATCATCAAAATCTGAAAAAATTGCGATTTGCACAGAGACTACGGAGAAATTTATAGACTATGTGTGAACATACGTCTAACTTGGTCAAATCAAACATCAGACCATTCTAGGCATATTTCATCTAAATTTCCTGGCGCCTTACAAAATTATATAAAAAATAAAGTGAAGCGTCTAATTTTCATAGATTTTTCTTGAGTTTTGCTAAGCCACAGATTAAGTTAATATTTCTGCTTCTTTTAAAACTTTTTTTATCAAAATATATTTATAAAAAAAGGTACAGGTATTTAGGTATTTATTCTTCAACATATATTATACAACGTCGACTTCTCAGCAAATGTTGGCTTTATATTATAACTAGCAATTATCTATTAACACATTTTTTGCAAGAAACTGTTACTAAACGTAATTTCCTGAAGTGCTGCCAATAATTACACGCTACAAATAATATTATACTTGTTTACTTTATCTACTCTCAGAGTATCCAACCTCCTTATTTTGTATTGCCTGTTCCAGCAAACATTTCCATTATAACTCTCTAATGCATGCCAGCAGACTTGTTAAAGAGATCATTTCTTTTTTTTGAAATGGGAACCGGATCTTGACAGCATCTGGTGAGCAATTCGACTTTAGAGATAGTCATAGGTCAAAAAATCTTCAGAGTTCGTCAAAGACAATTGTTGGTAAACACTTGTAAGTTGTCTAGCAGGGCGCCAAGGCAAGCCATGTTTCGCAGCCATACAAAATAACTGGCTTCACGTTTGACGCAAAAGCTTTGAGCATCGTCGTCATTGACAAAAGCAAAGCCTATTGACATTACGTAGCTAAGCGAAGATACCTTTCGCTTTGTTGATTCTAGCATGGATGGCCTTTTTGGTATCGTCATCAGGTGTTATTACATCGCCGCAGTATTGCTACACAGAAGAAAAGAAGAAAAAAATAAGTCTTGAAGTCTTTTTTAATTTTCGTTTATAATAAAATTTACTTTAAATTAGCTTGAGAAGATTTAACTTGCCTTAACTTCTACATATGTGAAAAATCCTAAACTTTGCGTACATAAAAAAAAAACAAATATAAATAAAATGCTTAGGATAAGTAGTCGATCAATTTCCTTTACAGAAAAAAATTTATTTGTTATCTGTCAGTCAAAATTTTTTCAAAACTATTCAAGAACGTTTCCTGATTTCTGGCTAAGCTATTTGTTATTAAAGTTGCTACTTAACAGTTTTGCTCACTATGATTGCTAAGTAATGATTCTAATCACAGTGTTGCTAAGCTTAAATTATGATAAATTTATTTCAATTTATTTCTAAGCACATTTTTGTCCAATATCTTCTTGTTTGTTTGCTTGCTTTCGTACTACTTCCACAGCGTAAATTTTTTAACAGACTTTGCTATGCAGATCGATTTGCAAAAGTTTTTCATCAAAAGATAATTTATGCACTTTGGCTATAATATTTTTTCTGAACATTCCTTTGGATTAAATTGACAGAAAGTGTACTTCTACTGAATACCATACAAAATACATGTACGCTAATTAACGTTAATTAAAATGCGCAGAAATCAGTAATCAGTTCAACATCAGCATTTTGCATCGGCAGCATGAATGAATTGTAAAATGATGCATAGCATTTCAGCAACTCCATTGGCGTACCCTATAGTAAATTAATCACTGGTGACGTTTTTGGAATGCGCGAAAAATTAACCCACTTGCCAGAATTTTTTCAAATTTGATTGTATGTTGTGGAGTTTTTTATATCTAAAGTATTCATATCTGATAATATACACAAGTGATGAATTGAGTTCAAGATCTCTGAAGTTCGCCAGACCCACTCTTTCCCAATGTGGCTAACAAAGTTAATACCGACAATTTTAATGGTATAATGTAATGGCCCAATAAATGAAATCGCCACAAAACATATTTATTGAAAATAGCTCACATTCTTTAGAAAATATTCCGGTTGAGGATTAATTGCTTGAAGTATAGTAGCAAAAGAAAAGAAAACACATTAAAAAAAAAAAAAAAAATCACTTTAAAACAATCTGAAAAACATAATGAAAATATTAGTTAATAAAAAAAGAAAAAAGAGAAATTAGTCAAGAAGGTCTCTTATATTAAAATGTGGGCATTATCCACGCAACTTTGCATAACATTTTGAATCACTTCACCAAAAGTTTTTATTTGGGATTTCTCCGTTTCCATTGAAAATAGAAATTATTAAGACAAATTGTATAAAAACTTTATGGAAAAAATTCACAAAAGGGTTTCTTGTAAAAGGATCATAATTTTTGAACAATTTTTTTAAGGAAATTAAAAATTCCACAGCTCCTTAGCTGAACAATGAAAAATTATTATCATGCATAGAAATTTGATTTATTATGTGAAATTGAGTGATCACTGATTTCCTGCTGGGCATTACCATGTAAATAGAGAAACTCAAACTGATACATTGAATAATTTGTAGGAATGTTGTCAATTGACAGCAAATGCTGTTTTCAAGGATATACAACATACATACATAATATTTTTATACATGCAATCGCATTTTTTCTCTCACAAAAAAGACAATAGAGGCAACGTCAACGACTTATAAAGAACATGACTTTTTTTAGCTTTCCGATAGTAAATGAAAAGCTTGTCAAAGTCCATTGCTATCTGAAAAAAAAAATCCCAGGATTTTAAGCATATTCTCTGAAACAGGACATGGTAGATGAAAGCAACAGAATTAACAGTTACCATTGCGCTTACAAATTTTTGTACAAATTTTATTAACTCATTTTATAAGTCATTCTTTTTCTTGGACACTTTTTGGTGCAGCACTGCTATTTAAGACTAATTAAGCCGCTTCAAAGCATTTGCTGCTTTGCTGTCATTTTTTTCTTAATTCAAACGTTTGCAAAGGACTTATAGCTTGCCGTTAAAGCTTTAAAAATTGTACAAAGGACTAATGGAAACCTGTTTGTCTTTAAATTAACTGATATCTTTTTAATCTTTTTAATACTATTTTTTTTGTCAAGATTTTTCATAGTTGTGATTTTCAAGGATTTCTATCGTAGACCATAGATCGTTTATATGGTCATGATCATGATTAATATTTCAGTCAATTCTTGAAGAAGGTCAAAAAACCATAACCGCAGAATTTCAGCTTAAAGCTGCTTTTTAATTGCACTATTCGTAACGATTGTTTATTAAAACTTGAATATCCATTCATACTACGAATATGAACAATGGTTTCAGTTTACATTACCTTACAAATTTTATTCGCATGTTCCGCTTATTTTGCCCTATGGTTATGTTTCTTTTATCTCTCCAGTATACTTATTCATACACTTTTACAAATATTTTCTCTTATTTTTGATTACCATTCTTTGTTTTATTTTCTTTCTCTTTCACTCATTTACACTATGCATCCCTTAAGCAGTCCATCAACGTTGTTTGTTGGACATTGATTGAAAACTGAAACGTGTTCTGTGATGAAAATCCATCAAAATTTCATTATTATCCAGAAATTTTACATGCGTTCTTTCGTAACGACTGTCCGTACGTCAGGCTGTCGTTCAAAGCGTGAGGTCTTCATAATTTGAGCATCATCATCATCATATCATCAGAACACAGAGCAACAATATCACAAAAACTCATATTCCGAAAAAAAAAAATTGTAAAAAAGTACGGGAACTATCTTTGGCCTCACTAAAAATCTAATACCCTACACTGCATTAGCAGTAGAAGTAAGCTTGAAAGGTTGTTGTTGCTACATACTTATTAAAGTTTTTCTCGTTAAATACTGAACATTTTTCTTTAGTGTTTGCTCGAATCATTTTATTATTTACATACAATTTGGTTGCATTATATTAAACAGCTAAGTCAGTAAAGTATTTTAGTGTTTTTGCTCGTATGAGATGTGACACGCCCACTTGTTAAATCCCACTTTTTTAAATAATAATAAAGCATTTTTTTTTTTAAATAACTGCATTTTTGTTTTTGACTTTTTTGAAACGAAATATCTCTAAAACTATAGGTAATAGGCTACATAGTCATTTAAGTCTTTTTGTAAACAAATATTTTAATTTCAGAAGAAAAAATAATTACATTTAGTTAAGTAGTTCCTGAGAGGGTTCAGCTTTGCTTAGACAGTAGGCGTGTTCATGGACCTATTTCACTCATTTTGAAAGATTAACTTGCATAAAAATTTCAGTGTTGACCAGTGTAATATATGCTTTTCTATAGCTTCTACACCATATTCAATGCGTTGCGAACAAAAGTACAAAGTACATACTATGCTGTGTGTAGGGTATGAAAAGAAAATCTATCGAAGCTATATTGTATAGAGAAAGCAAAAATTTTCAAACGACGTTGATGTTGGGAAAAAGCAGCTTTATTTACATGCATGCATGTTTCAAGCCTCGGGTCATTCTTGCGTTTTGAAGTTTTTGAGTTTGGTATTTTGAATTTTGGATATGGTTATGATTTTGTTTTCTACGTGTGTACTATGAACGTTTTTGCGAAATTCAATATTTTGTTGCAGCGCCACAGCCACAGCATGCGTTGTTTGTAATAGCAGTCGTTACTAAAAATTGGGTGGCAGAATATTTCCGAAAAATATAGAATGTTGTCGAGATTATGTTATAACATACTTTTGGTTATATGAGAGAGAGTTCATTAGTTATGATTTTGATTTTTTGTCCGACATGTTTTAATTAATTTCTCTGTCGAAGTTTAAAGTTTGGTTAGTTTTAGACGCATCAACAATTGAGTCGCAAGTCAAATACACTCCAAGTAATGCATTATCAATGTGAAAAAAACTTAGGTATAAAAGGTACAAATATTCAGGAATTGAGTAGGAAAAATCACACAAATTGGCTTAAGTAAAACGAAGCTCAAAAACATAATTCTTAAAAATAGTGCGACCAAAATTTTATATTGCTTTCATATAAAATTTGTAGAACTTTTTTTATTTATAACATCTTTATCCGTCTTTGTGCCAAAATATATATTATTTTCAATGGTTTCTTTATCTTAAGTTAATATTTCGTCTGCACCCGGATTTTTGACGATCTATTCGTTTTGAGAGATCCAAAAGGCTTAAGGACTTTAATATTTTGTATAAAATATATATATATTTTATGGAACTTATCAGACAGAATAATACAGAGCTTTATCTAAAAATATTTTGTAATGAAGACTTTTTCCAAAGGTGTCTTTCATAAATTTGAAGGCCAATTTTTTTTTTACCGATGCAGACTATTTAGAAGTTATGTAAAGCTTGTTCATGTTTTTTCTAGTACTTTTGAGAAATTTAGTTACATTATATCAAATAACCCTCCTAATATAGTATCAATTTCGCCAATTTTCAATTTCAAGGAGGTGTGTCTTGTGTGTCGAATTTCGTTTAAGTAGCTTGCTGTATTTTCCCGTAAACCTGATGTCACTAAAACAAATGCATAATTTTGATAAAAAACATTTTTTGTAACTTTCTACCTCAAACATTAGATCAGATATCTGGGATGCCTCATTTTTGTATTTGCAATATATCTTTCAAGTGGTATCGCCGACACTCATATGATCTCATAGCTATAAGTATGTACTTGCATATATATAATACAAAACTTTTGAAATTTCAAATTTATGTTTAAACCTTTTTAAGCTACGTTGCTTCAATTAAAATGTATTCAATTAATTTAAGTTCACAACCATCAACTATAGCATATGTGTTAGCAACAGAAACTGCTGTAGCAACACCAAACGCAACTTTTTACTAATCAGCTCCTGTGCGCATCAGTTAAACTAATTTACTTAATTTTGTAAATATTTTCGGAAAACTACATAAACAAGATAAAAACAACAACAACTACTTTCCAGCTACAAATATAAACTCATGCAAACAACAAAAACATTTTCTGTTATTGCTTACCACACTGAAAATTTTCATCCTTAATCCATCAAATATGAAATTTGACGACAAATTTGAAATTTGACGACAAATTTAATCAACTGATGCGCAACGCTTATGGCATATCGAATATGTATGTATGTATGTACATATGTGCGTTTATATTTAGTGTGTATTTGTGCACTAAAATTAAAAAATATGTTTGCCACAATTATAAAAAATTGTTTGAATGTATTTGAGCTTTTTCTACTTATGATGAAATTTTTATGATACACGATATGTATACGCAGGATATGTTTTCAAAACATTTTTCATTCTGTATGTATAAAAGTTTTGCGGCCATTGAAATGAATATATTTTACAGCGACAAAGTATGACCTTTAAGTAGTAAATTTTTGATATCGTTGTTTCGACTAAAACTGTTCAGTAGCTTCACAGATTCGTACTTGAGTCTTAACTTGATAATTTTGCTCATGTCAGAGCTCTTCTGAACACTGATCCAGTGAGTGAAATGCATAAAATTTTTAGTTGCTCATTTTCTGGGATCACTACGTGCCCAGTATTGAATCCTTGATTTTGAAACCTTTGAGTTAATAATCTATATAGTGACCTTGTCATCATAGCAGATAAAAATTACTTAAACCGGAAATATTTAGCAGATGACAAAGTTCTTTGTATATCTATAAATCTGATTGAAAATTTTGAACTATATCTACTGTTAGTGCGGTACTGAGTGGGGATTGATGAATAGATTGTCGCTTTCGAAGAGCATCTGCTGTCGTAAAGATGCTTCACATTTCTTGAACTATATTATCATATCACTTCAAAGCATTGTAAACACAAGTCGGTGTTAAAAGTCAAAGAGTTACGCCTTGTTTGCCATCTATTTGTACAGGTAATCTATATGGGTATATGAGCATATCAAATAAGCTATTATTGCCCGCCCATTGCTAAAAAAAAGTTATAAGATATATTTCCTTGCAATCTATGGAATGTTGTTAATGTTGGCGACTAATTCAGTGAGTATAGACTCTGTAGACTTTCTTAGTTTAACCCCAGTACGACGGAGTTTGTACAGGTGTACCTTTTGATATTTGAAATCAAATATCTCAGAGTTCTTTCAAGTTGGAGATGTGGTTCTTTCTGACAACTTCGGCCCATCATTTCTATACATTTTTAAGCAATTTACATTATTTTACCTCCGGTTAGTAGCAAGTTTTGCATACCTACCTCGTGGATGCCGGTCACTTTAACCCTAGTGGGACGGAAAAAAATTTAATTATATATGGACGGCCGGTGGTGCAGGTGTACCACCATGTATTATTCGCTTGTAAAACTAAGAATTCGCAACGATCGTTCATGTTGGATTCTGTCAACCTTCCACGCCAGATTTTTAGGAGCTACAATTTGAGCTCAGAAACGACCTGATCGGTTGCGAAATCATATTTTTACAAGCGAATAATACATGGTGGCACACCTTTTCCACTGGCCGTCCATATATGATAAAATTTTTTCTCGTCCCACCAGGGTTAAAATGCCTCGGCATTTGAATTTGTCAAAATGTGCTATGTAACTTCGAGTGGTACTAATATAGTGTAGCAAATTCCGGAATATAACATTCTTACCAGCATACGTTAAGGATTTGAGTAAAGAGACGGCCAGGATAGGATTAGGAAATAGGGATCGACAATAAATAATCTAGGGAAGTGTGAATAAAGGAGATGTACTAAATTTTGTCTCATAAACTGTGTGTGATTGTTAACAGTTATGGTAATTGAATTTTGTGGAAATGTACTCGGTATGCTCTTTATTGATGCGTACTGTACTTTTTCGACATGACCATGAAAAAGTTATTTAATATAACTAAAATTCAGCAAAGCTTGAATTTGGTTACTAAAAAAAAATATGTACGAAAAGTGCTAACATCTCGCGGTTAATTTACTTAAAAAAATGGTAATTTTTACAAATATTTGAAATGTTTTGCATTGAGTGTACTGAAAATGGGCCAAGTGTATGGAATGTACTAAAAACTTGTCGAATGTGCTGATGACGTTTTTTCCACAAAGCAAATATACTGAAAAAAGTACAAAAGTACCGAAAATTCCGTCACAAATTATTTATAACATTCTCATAAGATATTCCTCCAAAAGTTGTTATTTTTTACAACTGGTAATATCTTGATATAATATCTGTCTTTATTTTTATTTTAACCAAAACGCGTCGAATTGGATTGCTAGTATTTAATTCTATCAAAAAGATAAAAAAAAATAAATATTTTTTACACATTTTCGCTCATTTCCAGTTAATTCTAAACATCGTAAAAGTAATATTGATGTTCTTAAAAAATTTTATGCAAATAATATTAATATTTGTTGATGCCACTCTTAGCTGCAATGACGGCTTGTATGCGTCGGGACATGCCACTCTCTGATGAGTGCTTTAATCAGCTTCCACTTGGTGGTAATCAATTTTTTGGCGATCGCACGTTTGGAGATTTTGTACATGTTCGCTATGGGGTTCAAGTCAGGTGAGTTCCTGGCCATGGCAAAACACCAATGATTTTGTCATCTAGAATTCCAGTAACACTCCTAGCTTTATGGCATGGAAACGAAAATAATATGCTCAAAAAATTCGGTGAAACTACAAAATACAAAAATTTGAGTACTTTCTCTAATACTTTGGTCACCTATGGTAATTTCGATTGCGCTGTTGTGTTTATTCTAAATAGCACACACTATTTTTAAAGTGTAACTTGTGTACACACATACATATGTATATTGAGAGTGTGGTTTTTGTTTGTTTTATGTAATTTTTTTTTTATTTGAAATGCGCAAAGTTTATTTAATTTTTTACTTTTACAATAATTAAATTTTACATTAATTATGCGATCAATTTTGGCATGAATGCAGCTACAAAAATATTAAAAAAACTACTGCAAAAAGTGTTGTAAAAAATATAAATAAATTGGGGGTAGGCAGTAGTAGAAAACTTATCACAGCAAAAACACTACAATGATGGATAATCTGACATTGTTTATTTTTTTTTTTTTTTACAGTTGTTGTTGTTAGTTTTGTAATGTTTGGACATGTCATAATGTTGTAGGTAAAATACATTCAGTTTCAACTGTAATTTGCATATTATTAAATTTTTGACGAACTTATGTACATAGCTGATTTGGTGAGTAATTTTAATTTTTTTATTGAGAAAATTTTCCATTTTGATCGTTTTATCCCTTTAGTTTATAATTTCAAAGAAATTTGACTTTTAATTGAAATTCTTTATTTCAGTTTTTTAATTTAAACTGCATTTTATCACCATGCACTACTTTAATGAAATTTTTTGTTTTGATTAATTTTCTGCTAATTGAAAAAATGGTTCTCCAGAAAAATCCTTTGAGTTTTTCTTACTTCTCGCAATAGAGAAAAAAAACTCGATCCTGCCTTTAATTTCTGTGATTTTTTTATTTCTTATCCTTTTCTTTGCTTATGTTGTTTTTGCTCTACTCGAATTTGTGCTGTCAACTGCAGTGTTGCCAAAGACTAATTATAAAATTTTTGATTTCCCCCGAGGTTAAACAGTGTGCGCGCCACGCGTTGGTGTATATTATGCGTTAGTGTGCGTTGCTGTTTGTTGCCACAATATGCATGCAATCTGCATTCCTTTGTGGTGCCATCAAGTTGAAAATTAGATTTTTCCGCCTCACACTTGCTTGTGCAATGCTAGAAATTTTTGCTATTTTGCTAACAAAATAAAAAAAAAAATACGTTTTGCTGCTACCAAAAAAAGAGCAAAGAAAAAGAAATTGAAAAAAAAGGAAAAATTTTTGTTACTTTTTTGCGACAACATGGTCGGTTTTGTCTCTTCATTAGTTGCCGAAATTCACAACTCATCAGCTACACTTGTGACAGCAGAGGCAGCAATATTACTGCTCAGTGTGGCGATGTTGTTTTTTTTTTTTTTGTAAAATTTTTATTGTTTTCGTTTTTGTGCTTTTTTTTCTGTACTGCTGCAAATAACTGTGGTAAATGTCCTTAAGGATACAAAAGCCGCAACGTATAACGTCGTTGCTGTCGTAGTTGGTGTCGTTACTGGTGGTGTTGGTGACAGTTGGGTGAATTGATTTTATAGTCATCGTTGCACAGTTGGACAGAACATCAATTAAGTGAAACGTATGCCGTCATAGGGCGTGGATCCGCCCATTCTCAAAAAGCAGTAACATTCAGAACATCATGCAATGAGCTTTCAAGAAGCTTTGTATAAAAACTTTTTATGACTAAAAACTTCAAAGCAAACATAATTGCTAATTTGGTATTAACATATTATACACTGAATAAAAGTATGCGATTTTGTGCGTCGCATCTTTCATACCAGCAAAAACAATTTTATTTGCTGTATAGTGAGAAAGTCATCGAACTAAATGTATCCAACAAATGAATAATTTCCATCATCGAAAAATTTTTGTTTCCTCCACTCTAAAAATTTTATCAAATAAATTATTTTATTTGCCCACTGTACGTCTTTACTAAATTTGATTGTACTTCCTTTGCTGCAATTGGTGTTGCAAATGGTGACGATATCGTCATTGATGAAATAAACCGTTGCTGCTGCTGATGTTCTTGTTGCTTTCAACATCACCGCCACCGTCATCATCATCGTCTTCGTCGTTGTCATTCTCTTTGCTTATGCCATGGATTTGCTGACTGATTCTCGATGGAATTGTTGATGAAAATCAGTTGCGGATGAAATGAAACGAGCACACGAAATGAAATGAAAAATCAAAAACAAATAACCGTTGAAGAAATGTAATGAATTTCAAGGATGTTGGCGCTGTGTGCACATATGTGTGTGTGTATGTGTATAATGCAAGAATATGCATTTGGAATTTTAAAATTTTTGTGTTGCTTAAGGAAAAAAAATCATTGACTACGGTGTATTCTAAATGGATATGTTATAGAAAAAACTTAATCACATCATCATCATCATTTTCACTTTAAAGCCAATGACATTTTGTAGAATCAAAAATTGTGGTGCACTTTGATTTAAGAATTGTTGCAGGTAGTAAAATCAGTCTGATTGTAGTATATTATTTGTAAAGCGAGAGTTATTCGGTATAGTGGCAAGAATCCGGAGAAATTAAAAACAAAAGTAAAAAAACAATTTACATTTAAGAAATCAGAAACAGAATACAATCAAAATTCGAGTTTCACGGTATTGACACCACAAAATTATGACAACAGTTATGGCAAATACTTTTCTGCTTAAATAAGGTAATAATCTTATGTTAACTATTTAACGCACTATCTGCTTAAGTGACTACAAAGTTTTAATACCAAAAACAAAAAATTTGCGCTTAACATAATGTTGTAGTTTACCTACATGCTGCAAAAAGAAACAACTGCTCAACAACATCAAGAGCAGCAGCAGTAACAGCATATCAGAGCGAAAGCATCACTTACAAAGTTTGAGTTGAGCAGCAATTGCTAGAAGCATTTTTCAATATTGCAACACTACATGTGTGCATCTTTTATACAAAGAAAATAACTACTCATGCTCGTTTATGCATTAGGGTGGGTTAGAAAGAAAAAAACTGACTTTAAATATTTTATAGAAATAAGACGTTTTCAGATAAACTAAATAATCTTCATATAAAATATTTAG
Organism: Meiosimyza platycephala; assembly: GCA_963662105.1. Lineage (NCBI taxonomy): Eukaryota > Metazoa > Arthropoda > Insecta > Diptera > Lauxaniidae > Meiosimyza > Meiosimyza platycephala. The sequence goes on along the minus strand of OY759208.1, from coordinate 97,677,899 downwards.
TAGTTCTGATAGGAGCTCACGCTTTCACTTAGCTTTAAGTACTCCTTTCATTAATTTTAATAAATTATACAATTCTGACATAGCGCTTAATATTTATAACGATAATGGTTTAAATACTATAAAATTCCGTTATATCTGAATATATCCCAACAAAACATGTAACCGATGTTTATATGCAAGTGTCTGGTTATGGCAGATTTTAGCTCCAGAAATCAACAACAATATTACCTCGAAATGTTTGTTTCTATTTGCGTAAGTAACTTGAGCATGATTCATAAGGTTTCCGATACATTTTATATTGACTATGTCTTTTATACTAGATACTTTCACCAACATTTTATTCCACTGTCGTTAGTAGTATCAAATACCATGCCAGATAAATAGAGGCAAAATTGGAGCAAATTACCATATTTCGAGTTTTATCAGGATAACGTATGGGATTGTTAAGGTCTTCTTACTTTCAGAAAATAAATCAAGAAAAAAGCATATTTTTAAACCACTCATATGTGCATGTATGTATGTATTAGTTACAAATTTTGTAGTCTACATTACTGCGCTTTACCGATATTAAACCGAAAAAAGAAAAAAAAGGATGAAAAATCCAACAACACAACACAACACAACACTAAACAAACAAATATTATAAGGCAAAAGCAAAAGCAAAAGCAAAAGTAAAAACAAAAACGGATATGAATGCGTTCAAAAACTAAGATGAAATCCATAAGAAAAGTAAACAATTTGCCGACAGGCAGTATCATCATCATCATCGTATGCTACAAAGAGCATCTTTTTTTAACGTTTTCTTTACATGTATGACGAAAGTTTCAGTTTGAAATTTATACTTTTGATCCATTTTTCTTATTGGCAATCTATTTTTTTAAATATCTCTCACACAAACATTTTCAGTTCAATAGTTTGTTGTCTTTATACCAGGTAGAAAATTTCAATTGATATTCAACTAATTGAATATGAATTCGTCGATTTGAAGTTCGCCACCGTAGAGGGTTATTCTCTGTTGTGTTAATTAATGCTTCGTTTTTTTCTTAAAGCCTTCGGATGTTGTTCGGGTCCTCTACGCATTCGCATCTTTAGCGAGAAAAATTTCCTATCGCCACCAAGAGTTTGGAAATTTGAAAAGTGCTGCACAATTCCAGGTTCGACCAAGCACTAAACCGGCCAACGTAATTCGGCACAGGAAAACTTTCGAATGGCATCAAAGCCGTAGGAGTAGTTCTATTCGTCAACGTCTCAGAAAAGAGCTTTTGGAGTCTTTTAAGGTGGCCAAGTAGTATACTTGAAAGTTTCGTGGATAGGAAACACTTTGAAAAAATATCAAAGCTGCAGGTGTGACACGATGCTTGGTTCTTTTTTTCATACAGGCTAAGCTGTACTTGCTGCTTATCAAAGCACTTCACTTAACTCTGCAAGTTTCACTTTTAAATTATAAAGTTGCATTCTCGTTGCTGATCATCGACCGACTGTCCCCTTGCTATGCTTGCAACTTTTTTTTATAATAATTTTATAATTAATTTAACTGACACGCCAATCTTTTCCGGTTCGGACCCTTATATCCTTATTTTCATTTAATATTTTTGATTCCTGAATGTTCGGTATTATCTCTTCATTGTTGATATGTTATTGTTCAGTTTGTCAGTTTCCAATTCAAAATTCTCAATACTACACTTGTTCTTGAATCTGGATTTTTATTTCGCTGTTTTCAATAGTGGATTTTATATATTTGATTATTGAGTCTTGATCTTTTAAACTTATTTTGTTAAATCTATGTTTCTTGATTATTAAGTTTTGACTTCTGATTTCTCTTATTTTAAGTCCTTCTATCGAGTTGTCCGTTGTTTTTTCTTATGTTCTGATTTAAGTATTCTTATATTCTGGTTCTGAATTTTTGTATCTTTTTATCTTGCTCAATTTTCTTGCAATATTTAATATTTTTCATGTACATAAGTAACTTTTACTTACTCGGTGTCTTACTGTCTTAAGTTCTAGTTAGGGTTAAAACGCTGCATTGGATGTGTGCATTGAGCGTTATTGATTTCAGTTGTTATCGTTGTTGTAGTTATGCCCACATGATCAATGGCTCGAAGTGTACTACTGAGCGCTTTAATTTGAGACTTTATGAAATGATTAGTCTCTCATTAAGTTATAAGCTTTGCTTGAGTAACTTGAAATAGCCACTTCATTCTACATAGTCTAAAAAATATTCAACCTTCTAAAAACAGCTATTCATTTTTTTCGTAATACAAGAAACTGGCTATACTGTCATTTGCAGGTGTCAAATGTATGTACATATATTACATCCAAAGTGGCAGTACAACAAATGGTGACTTTCTACTTTTAAGAATTTTAGAAGATATTTTCGCCGTTATAATCGCTTTATAGAAAATCTCGGTGCTTGGGTAGACCCAAATTTATCGGTACCGCCGTGTACCTACTAAGCATTTGGGGTTGCCTTAAGACTCATTTTGCATGTTAAAGCCAAAATTGTGAAGAAACGTCATCGAGAATTGCCTCAAATGGATTGAATCCTGGAGGAGATCTCGTAGTGGACATTTATGTTGTATTTTATATTTACGGGAAGGTTCCAGCAATATAACGAATTTTATATTTCAACGAACTCGTCAGTTTTAAGTGAGATTCTGCCCAATTTATATAGGTATATATTACATTTGCTACCATTAACACATTGAGTACCATGGCTATCATATTTGATAGCCAGTAATGTTTCATTGAGTGCCATGGCTATCATATGTATATGATAGCCAGTTATTTTTTTTTTTTTTTATCTAATCGTCGCAATGAAAATTGATAGCCACTTGGAACAAAATTCAATACATACTGAAAATCTGGTTACCCCACGTATTGCTAAGTGAACTTGGTTCTAGCAGCTTGTTCTTTGTCTAGATTTTGTAGCCATTTATTTTGAGAAACTATAAAAACACTAAAAAATGTTTTGGCACCTGCGGAAACAGTTCGAAAATGGTCTGGCACTCAATATGTTAAGGCAGAAAAGTATTGTTGTTGGTTGGACAGTGTGGTTGTAGTGAACCGAAAATTATTTTTTATATTATAGTTAGGATATAATTTTCTTTTTAGGAACTTACTAAACTTAAATATAACTGAATTTTAAATCAACATTTGTATAAAGAGTTTTGGTAATGAAAATAGCAAATAAAAAAATTGATTTCCCTTGAATGAAAAATTGATCGTTATATGTTAAATGGTCAATAAAAACAATTTGAAGCGTTGAAAAATATTTATATATACCAACGGTAATTTAAAATATATTATTGTGTACAATTTTAGTTCAGGTCAAAGAAATATGTATGAGACTTTAAAAAAGAACCAAAAAAATTTATGAACTTAAAACCAGAGTACTAACAAATCTGCCATTTTATTTTTCTTTCTTAAATTCTGTATTCAGTTTTAATTGGAAAAAGTTCTCAGTAACAAAATCTTATGAGGCCACTTTTTGTCATAGCATAGTTCCCTAATATCTTTTACGTAGAAATAATCTCAATTTATTGCAGTGCCATTGCAAAAATCCTTGAATTTCTCTGTTATTTAAAACGCATGCAATCTTTCATATTCAGCCATCATCAATATCACTGCCATTGGCAACAGCAGCGCGGCAGCAACATGAAGAGCATTGACAACATTGCAGTATGCTGTTTCACTGGCAACTCATGAAACACTAAGAAACCAAAAATATATTTTCAACACAACACGCATACATAAGCGCACACGCAACTCACGACACCTACATACATGCACACATACATACACAGTTGCTGATGAAACATTCAATTTTTCAAAAGTTGTATTGTAAGCATCTCATGATATACGATCGCATCGAGAAGCAGCACTAAAACGAACTAAGGTATCTGCATGAACTTGTCATAATGGCAAGGTTGCCAACATCACATGTTAAGAAAAGATATATCGTTCTTATTTTTATTGTATAATATTAGCCGAAGAGCCCAATCTAGTCAAGTACATAAGATTACACAATGAGATATACAGGAAAGACAGTGACGCATTTTGGTAAATCTAACCAACCAGAGTTGCTTTGGCAAAACACGTCCTGTTGCATAAGAATATCACTCGAAATGTATGTCAAATAATAGCTCTTATTAGACTATATAGAGTTTTTTTGTCAAAATCTGTCCCCAACACGATTTACGGGTCAATTTTTCTGAAGTAAAAGTCTATAAGGGCAACATGTTTGGAATAAGATTTGACAAGAAAATTTCATATATTCGATTTCAACTCTCCGAGACCTATTGCGTACATTTCAAGCTGTAGTCTTCATTAAAAATAGTGACCCAAAATAACGGTGCTAACTCATATTTGAGATAGAATTCAACAAAATTTATGTAAAAACTGTCATAGAGATTTTAATTTTTCATATATTTTAATAGATAAGTGTTTTATTATTGCTCCAAAAGAAATATTGAATTCTTCTCAACATCTTCTGCTGAAGTATTAACAAAGTTTTTGTAACTATTGGCAACTCTAGCCCATGTGCCATGTGGCGCGCCCACTGGGTGTGATGTGTTGCAATGCAATCCACTCAACTCGACTCAACTCAACTCAACTTTTCGATGCATCAAAGTGATTAATGTTACTGTTGCAGATGTTGTAGGCGTAAAATTGTGTACATATAGTATGCACTATGGATTGAAAGTAGCGAGGAGCCGAAGGACCGAGTTGCGTAAAGGGTCACTTTGCTACATAACTGCGGGTGGCAACAGACAGGCAACATTAAATGCAGTTTAATGTGCATGGAAATTTTGTAATATCATGATGGGCAGCGATGGACTGACAGTAGAAGGCGTACATTGGATAGCACCTTAAAGGGTCGCTCAAATATATATGATGGATTTCAGGCAGTAAATATATACTAAATCAAAGAAGCAATCAAAAATTTTTTTTTTTTTAAATATCCTAACTTTCGCATTTATAATTTAATATTTGTTTATTTTATTAAAAATTTTTTACTAAATTACTTGAAAATGCACTACATTTTTACCTTGCAGATAATACAATTTTCGTATGTAGTCGCTCATTGGTAAAGTGCATCATAAACTTTTTAATTGAGTTTACGTGCTAGTTGAACAGTCTTTTTTTTTTTTCATTCTAAAAACTTCATTCAACTGGCAGTAAAGCCTTCGCTGTATTGAAATTTGATTAGTTACGAAATATCCACTGAATCGCAAAGCTTTTGAGCGTAAAACTTTTAAGTTGTTAAAATAGATAATTTTTTAATATAAAGTGTGAGTGAAATTTCAGAATCATTGATTTAGAAAATTGCAAATGCGAGTACATACTTTTACAGTTAAACTATTAAGCAAAAAAAAAAAAGAAAACAAATATTACGCAGCCAATACTAGAAACTCTTAGTGCAGAGCAGTGTAAAGTAGCATGTAGGTTTTACGAAAATGTACTTAATGTGCATTTGTACTTTTTTGTCTTAAACAACCAATATTACTAAAATGTATGAAATAATTACTAAAAAAGCTAAAACAAAAAGTCCTCATTTTGGCATCTCAAAAATCTTACCAAATTGATTATATTTCACATAAAATTACTAACTACTTTCATTTACTAAAAACAATGTAATTATTATAAAAGTGCGATTACTATTTTAATTTTTTTATTTACTAATAAGAATAAATAGTAATAATTATATGTAAATTATCCATATACATATACCGAAAATGTACTGAAAAAGTGCTGAAAATTCGCTAAGTGTACTAACAATGCGGCAAATGTACCGAATGTACTGAAAACTTGTCGAATGTACTGACGACGATTTTTCAGGAAGCAAATGTACCGGAAATGCCATCACTATTGCAGAGCAGTTAAATTGATAATTATTTATATTTTTATTGCAAACTTTTAGAAATTTTTTACATTTCATTAATTTCAATGCCTTATGATTTGATATTACTTTCTGGGAGCCCGCTGTAGAAGAGTCAAGTGTATAAGATTACAGGATAAGATATACGGGAAAGATAATAATGAATTTTGGTGAAACTAACCAACCAGGGTTGCCTTGCCAAATTACCGAATTTTGCCAATTTTATTATTTTAGTTAAAACTATAGTATATTACAGCCAAATGATAGAACTTGGAGAGGCCTAAGTAAAATATATGAACCTGTCCCAAAAATGTGTTGCCGCTAATTTTTTGGGTCATTTTTCATTAATCAAGATAACAGGTTGAAATGTGTGCCAATTAGAGCTCGAAAGACTTAAATAGAATATATAGGGTTGCCTTGTCGAATCCTGTCTGAAACACGGGATGCCACTCGTTTTAAGGGCCAATTTTTCTTAAATAACCCATATTTGGGACAAGATTCGACAACGCAACCCGATACTGTTTGGCCATTGTTGGCTTTTTATATGCGATGCTTTAGAAAACATCTGAATTTGAATGAATATTTTGATATTATTCAATATTTCTCAATTTTTATTGACTTCTGTGATATTTTTCAATTGTTCACGGTGATTTGTATTACGTGTTTTTCAAGACAAAACAACTGCTAGATATTATTTCTGCCGCTACTATCTTAAGGGTATTTGGATAGTGTAATAAAATATAATCTTCTTTTAGAAACAATTTCATCCGTTTGCAAAAAATTTTCTTAAATATTTTTCCCGCTACTGAAATATTTAGAAAATTATCAATTTAGAGCTCCTAAATCTAAAATTTGTTTCTATAATAAAATCTTTTTTTTTTACAATATTTTTACAACATGAAAACTTTTTCTGTGTATGTTGTCCCTGCATTTTTTTTAAAATACTCAGATATCAGTGAGGCTTATAAATATTATTTGCTTTGTGATTTTATGTAAAATTGATTTTCTCTGCACTTATTGAGTACTACGCAACATTAAAACTTGATAAGAATCTTTAAACATGCTATTAATTATTATAAATTTAATTAATTATTATTTCGTATTTACAATGAATAAAAATTTGCCGTTGTCATTTTTGTTGTTTTTCTCCAAAACCCTAAACTTAAAATATTGACATTATTTAAAACGAAAATCCATTATTGACACCTACATACTCTTCAATAGACATTGTCGTTGTCGTCAAAATCTTTTATGTCTGTCCATTTCGCAACACTATGTTGCGATTCATTGATTTTAATCTGCAATCAACATAAAAGTCAGTCAACAGGAAATTGTAACAAAGTATGTGGGAACAGCAACAACTTAATTACATTAGAAGTAAAAAAAAAATGTGAACGGTCAGCCTGAAGTACCGTTACACTCTACACTTTACACTTATGCGAAAATCACATGGTATTCGATATGTTTCAATGAATTTCAAAACGAAATGGTGCTGCGAGTATAAAAAGTTAAAAATTGAAACTTTGATTGGAATAACTGCCAAAAATTCAAAATAGTAAAATTATGTAGAAAGATTGAAATGCACAGTGCTATGAAAAGTCGGTTGCTTTGGCCTGCTAAATAAAAAAAATTGCTACATTTTGATCGATAATTTCTGATTTTTAAAATATTGAGGTTAAACATGTAAAAAACGCTATTTTTAAGGCACTGCTCATTTTACAATACCTGTTTTGTACCATCGTATTGTTTGAATCACATTTGGTATACTTTAGTTTGATCACCCATTATGAATTCACAGCCCAAAATGCATGTCCTTCGGTAAAGTAATTTATTAAGATTTCAGCAAAATATTATTATCTTCCAACATAAATCTAAAATACTTTTTGTACCCTACAATAAAAATTTACATACAACAGTGTTGACTACAGCTACAAAAACAACAATAGCGCTTACGCCAACAAAAACAAGAGTAACAAAATTCAATCACATCATCAACAGCTACAACAATAGTGTGATGAAAGTCATCATTATCAACAAGAAAAGCAACAGCAGCAGCAACAAAAATAGTAAAAACAACAACAATATCATATAGAAATTCATCTTCATCGGTTGCGGTCGAATGTTGCTATTTACATAATAGATATCCGTCCGTCTATCCTTTGGTTCGTCTGTTCAATCGTTCATTTATTCCTTCGTGATTTTCTGCAACATCCTAAAGTTGTTGCCACTATCGTTACCGCTACCGTTACTGTCTACGAAGTGGATTAAGAAATTTTGCACTCAATACATGCATACATATGTACATACATATACAAACATGTATGTATTTAAATCAAATAATAAGTAAATTTACAACACCAACAACAAAAAATATAACACTGTGCATTGTAAAAAAAAATACATTGATTGGACTCTTGACCAAATTTCGGCTTGATTTTTGACTTGAATTCATTTTGAATAAGTCTTCCAGGCCTGATTTTCACTTGAATTTTATTTGGAACTTAACTTTGACATTCTTATTGACTCTGATATTAGAACATAGAGTTTTTAAGGTAAGACTTGGTTCATGACATAGGTTCATTAGCAAAAATCTGAGTCCTTTGACGAACAATTTGTTGAAAAATATTTTTCATTTCCGAAGTTTTATTTTTCCTAAGAGCTATTTTTTTTCATAATATAAAGTTATTCTTAAAAAATTCTTTATTTTCTTTACGACTTCATATATTTTTTGGACTCACACATCTTGAGCTTTAATTCATTATATGTATTAATATTATGCCCAGTAAAAACCTTAAGTTCAAGATATACAGTTGGAGATCACTACTTTCATACTTTCGTTCAAATGTCGTATTTTAATAAAAACATTTTTAAAATCATTCTATCCATATAACTTTAACAAATGGGTCGTATAGTCTAGTCCTTTTTTCGAAAAAGTCGTCACTTCAATGCCACATTCTAAAATATGATATGAGAGATGAAAAAAAAAATAAAGTTTCTTGATAAATCTTAATGATGAATATCCAGTAAATAATTGTCTGAGTCACTATACCGACGCTGACCATCCGTTTCCTATTTCCCGGGACAGTTCTGTATTTTAATGTCCCGTCCCGGTTTTGTTTTTTTTAAATACGGGACGTACAGATGTCCCGTATTTAATTTTTAGTCCCGTGTTTGTTCCGTATTTGGATATTCATGTTTTGCTGTCAGGTTGAAATGGGTTTTGTCAATAAAGAACAGGTAAACTGTTTTTAAACTAAGTTCCAGAAAAAAAAGATATAAAAAAAAAGATCATGAACTATTTGCAGTAAAAGAAATTTAATTTTTCGCAAATTCATTGAATTTTTTTCTGTTCCGGGCTTAGCTTCTAAAATTATGGTCACCGTAACTGTACCAGAAGTAACAAAAAAAGTGGTCTAAGGAATATGTATAAATAGCAGGGTTTGAAACTGCAATCTTGAAAGAAATAATAATATTATTATTTTTCATATGAATAGAGATGATTTAAGTCGAAAAGTATTGAAAAATTTACGAAAAGTGTAGGTATTGAATACTATGGACTAGTGTTGTTCGGACTTGCCACCATTGCCGGACCGGAGAATTTGTAGGGCCCTGGGCTACAAGCTGACATGGTGCCCTTTGTAAATAAATATATTTATAAAACTAGTATTGATAATCAACTAAAAGAGGTCGATCCTAGGTCTGTTTTTTAAAAATGCATAATATTACATAAATGAACAAGAAAATGTTATCCATTAAATAAATAAGTTTTGCTACTTCAACTCAGATTAGCAGACATCCCTTCAATAGGCTTTTTGTCTTGTAAGCTGACGATGTGATCGTTAAAAAGGGTAATCCTACTCTCCTATTCCGTTTCCCACAAAACATGCACAGAACATCTTGTCATGTTGGAAGGCCTCTTGAGCTCGGGGCTATAGCCCCCTCTAGTCCTACATAAAACAAAATATTCTTTCGTAATGTTAGGCCATTTTCTTGAAAGATAATTTTTATATCTATTTTGTTTCTTTAGTGACATCCAATTTTTTCATAGGACATGAACCCTTTATCCTTTTTACAAACGATTTTTCCATCAATCATTTCATTATGTTATTTATTAATTTTTTTTTTTTATATAATAAAGCATTATGTTGAATGACTTTTTCTGTTACACAGTGTACTCATGTACTGTGATAAAAACAACAACTTTAGCAACAACATTAAAGTTTCCTTTCAGCATGAATGAGTATTCTTGAGTATTTGAAGTCTATGACGGCGGTTTTTTGGACTCTACCTCGTCGATGGAATTGAATTGGATTGGATGGTTTGAAATGGAAAGAGTTTTTCAATTGAATTGAATGGGCGTGTTTTGTACATGTATTTGTTGTAGCAAGAGTGCGGTCAGGTCAAGAGTGGTGAAGGGGTTCTTTATGAGTTTGTGTGTCGTAGTTGCCAATATGTATAACATTTTGATGCTTCGATTGCATCCTTCCGTTTAACTACTCAGAAAATCTTACTACAAGATGGCTTGCTCTACCTTCCTTTTCTACTCACATCAACATCAGCAACATCGTCGTCGTCATCATCCATTTAATACCCAAAAGTCATCAAGTAAATGGTTACAGTTTAGTTAACTTTAGTAAAACTCTATTGTTGCTGTAGCTGCTGTTGCTGTTACTGAAAGCCACTACAGGCAACCCAAAGCTTTTAAGAAAATACTATAGTCTACTTTTGAGAGCATTTGTTAAAGTTGTTGAAGTGTTTTATTTAACGGTAGGGAAAGCAGAGGAAATTAATTCTTAAGACCAGCGTGTGAATTGCTTGCGCTATTACAAAACGTTTTTCATTTAAATTAAAATTGATTTCAATCAATGTTTTGGGCAAAATTGTTGCCAGTTTTATATTTCGGTAGGTACTTGAAATAAAAATGTTGATAAAAAAAAAAAAAAAAAAACTATGAGTGTAAATGTGTGCGTACATACAAACGTTTTTCAATTATATACATATTCTTAAACTGGGGAAAAATAATTATTTTTAAAGTTTTTTTTTTAATTTCTGAGCTGGCCAGCTTAGTTCAGAAAGTATTGTAATATTACCAACATAATTTGTTAGTTTTCAGAAGTTTAGTACATACTTCATTTTTATGTTCCTTTATTTTTGCTTTCATTGGATTTGTTGTATTTATCTTCGCAGCACCTAACCTTGCTCCAGTGTTGCATAGCGTAACGAAAAAACACTACAATACACTCAAAATAATTGCAATAATATTGTTAGGTGTATATGCATGTTAGTCTGTGGGTTTCGGTTGCGCCATTCCATTCTGAAGAAAAATATTTCCACAACCGACGTGTTGCAATAGAAAAATAAGAACAACACAAACAAAAACAAACAACTATTGAAAAACAACTATAACAAGTGCTATAATCATGGCTACGAAAGTGTTGAAATATTCACTTAACTTGATTGAAATAAATAAAAACAGTATAATTGTGTAAACTAGACATGTATTTTTCAAAGAAAGAAAGAAAATAAACAAAAACTAATCTACCAAGCTCGACCAAAGTATGTATGTATATATGAACCCTCTTTGATAATACAGGGAAAAATGAATTTTAATTTTCTTTAATGCATTTGTATTATTTTTTTCTTTTGAAATACTTCGTAATCAGTACAGTTAAGTGTATAGTACAGTAAATAATTAACATTAAAAAAAAGTAAGAAAATTAATGAAAGTTGATAAAAATATTATTGACCATGAGTGGCTCGACTGAAGCGAAAATAAGTTGAAGGAAGCAATATCTGACTCTTATAAAGCACTGTTTGAGCAAAAGCTCAAAGTTCACATATCAAGTATCTTCTTCTTTTTTTTCGGCAACTTTTTCTTAAAAGTTAAACAAAGCCTCCTTCATTGTAATCTAGATGTTGAAATATATCAGAGTAGGCTTTCATTTGATAATGCATGAGACCAACTCAAAATATATATTTAATAGTACATATATACTTTGAAAGTTCCACTCTAACGCGGCGGGTAGAATTCAATTGAGAATTTCCGCATCGTGTGTTCAGACTTTTGTCACTTTCATCAATATCACCAAATTTTCAGATTCGGCGAAGACAATTGTTGATGAACACTTGTTGTGTCTGTAGAAAAGTTAAACACGGACTGACATTGGCTCAAAGATTTTGAGTTTCGTTGTCGTTGAGATAAATAGATACTGTCAGAAATTTCAAAGCTAAGCGAAAGTCCATTGGATGCCACAATGTCTAGAGCTCTGCGGAGAGCATCGTTCAGTTCTGTCAGAAAAAAATTGGAGATAGCGACAACCTTAGTGCACATCTTACATAGACTATAAAGATTAAGAAATTTTCCAGTTATATAATACTTTACATTTGAAATCATCTTATTAACGATCTTCTCTGCTGTACCTTTGTCAACACTACTTGTTCAGACGAAAACTTTACTGTTGTTTCCGGATACTTGGATCTACATATAATTTTTTTCTGATCGAAGTGATGAAGAATGTTGTCAAGACCTTGAACGGAATAGATAGCCCTTAGCTCTGACATAGCGATAAGTCTCCTTTTTATGAGATCGTCTCCGGACGATCTTTCACAATATCGTCAATTTGCTACTATACTGTTTCAAAGGAATTTTGAGGCCATTTATGAAGGCGAGCACGAGGCCAGTCGCTGGGGTCTTCTCTCAGGAAGAGATGGCGGTCTCCGTTAATAGTTATTTTCAATGGATTAACTATTTATCTTCAGCAATTAATATGTTATCGTTTTTAGTTTTGATTGCCAAGTCAGTCCATCAGTAGCAGTCACAAACTCAATTTATATTTCAACATGTCAGTGGTCCTAGTGAGATGTTTTACTATAAAGGTCCATTTATAGTCATTTCTGTCACTATCTTTTGTAGTAAAAACTACTACTGAAATTCCAGCTAAAGGTTGTAGTCATTGTAGTAGTTTTGTCATGAAAGCACTGTAGTTTATTTGATGCCAACAACAGAAGCTCAGTTGCGCCAAAATCTCTTCACGTCGGCCAGCATTTGAGTGCATTTTCTTGTAGAGCGCGAAAAAAAAACCATATTCGCAGCATGCAATAATAAACCGAAGTGAGAAAATCCGCACTACTGGCTTTTGCCATGCAACGTGCGCATTGTTACCACTTTGGTGAAAGGTTTCCGCTTCGCTCTGTTGTGGTCGAGAGGTGGTTGAAGCACATGAAAATGCCAATGTCATTTACAAGATGGTAGTACTACTCCTGACGTTGTTTTTGTTAATGGTGCTGATGAAAAATCTGCGCTGTATAAAGGTGCGAATTTTGAAATTCTATAGAAGTCATAAAAATAGCAGTGCAAGGTGAGAATTTATTTTTACTGTTATTCTTGGTGTTTTTTTTGTTGTTGTTTAACTTAATTTGGAAGCCATTCGCTTATAACAGAAGCACGTGCTGCTAGTTGTTGATGTTGCTACTGTTTTTTTTTTGCTTGTTGCTACGCATATTTAAAGGGGTTGGGATCAGAGTTGCCAACTAGTATTCTAATGTGTTTCATGTAAAAATACTGTAATTAAACTTATCTTGCCTTGCCTTACCTTACCTAACCTAACCTTACTTTACCTTACCTTACCTAACCTTACCATACCTTACCTTACCTCTTACGTTTACCTTTCCCTTTACCTTGTGATTCCTTACTGTACCGTATCGTCCCTTGCCTTACTTGACATGATATTTTTAAAGAAAAATTACATAAATTGTAATAATTTGTATGCATAGTAATTCATGGCAAATATTTTATCTAGATAAATTTTGAGTCTGATTTAAGTTGTTTTTAATAGTTAATACTTTTTTCTATCTCAGCTCATTTATGGTAAAACAAGATGTCATTGCGAAAACCTTACTATTTTGGCATCCCTAGTTGGCTGTTTTGGCCTTTATAGTTTCTCCCCTCCCATTTATACAATTTTAATGCTTCGTTTTAGTGCCAAGGTCCTGTTTTAGTTTCACACGTTTGCTTGCTTCATATCATACTCGCTGTCTCTGTTTCACACTTTGACTTGCATTCTCTTGACCATAAATCAAATTGTTAATGGTTGGCAATAACTTTAAAGTTGAGTGCAACAATCGCAAATTTATGTTAACGCAAAGATGTGATGTACACACAAAACGTACTTGCTGTATTGTACGTCAACGTTAAACTCAAAGTCGTAAATGTAAAACGTAAAGTTTTCTGTGGTTACTGTGGTTTCACTGTGTTATTTTCATTTACGTTTTTCGAAACTTTAATGCAACCTGTGCTGCAGTTGGTCGAACTTTTATTGTTGTTGACTCAATTAAGCGTTAGTAAAAGTTTTCAAAGTTTTACTACTTAGAATTTAGAGGGTTATCATACTCATGTTTTAAATTGATCTTTTCAGCTTTACAGCAGTGTGTTTATATCTACAGGAACTATGGTATTCGTGCTGATAAAAAATATTGTGCAGCAAACATTTGAACGTATTCTGCCAGAGCAAGGAGCCCCTGCAAAATGACTTCAATTCTTTTCGACATTTCTACGATTCACGATTCTCGCGTTTCAGCAAAGACTTCCGTACTGATTATGAACCACCACGTTTTCGGCTTTCACGAAGTTTCCACTTCAATGCTTGACGAAAGGAAGTTTTGAAATGGTGATTTCAAAAAATTATTTCCAGCTTAAAAGCCATTTTTATTATTTTACTCAGACAAATTTTTTATCTTATCGTCATATGGCAATTTGATTGGGAATGGTTTGGGATTATCAAAATTGTAGATTATGGCGAAGTGCATTTTTCGCTTTGCCAATTTAATCGACGTTTTTATTTTATTCTTTGTCAGCCGTCCTATGTTATGATGTTGCCCAAACAAGTAAAGTTATGCACATCCTCATTGCTGAGTTTAGTTATCATATAATTTTAATAATTGGTTGGACTGATTGACATACATACATATTGTTTCACAAAGTTTTTCAAGTGTTGATTCTCAGTTCTATTTCTATCAAAATTGTTGTGAGAACAGACCAATTTGCTTACAATGCAAATTGCTAGATGAACAGTAGGCAGATGTCATATTGTAAACGTAAGCGGAAGTGTCCAGATATAAAGCTGCAAATTTTCTGGATGTCACATGTTATCTGAAGGATATTGTGCAACAATGATGCCCGAGATTTCCCAGAACATTCCAAAACGAGATTGTTGACAGCTCATAGCCTTGGTGCACCTGATAATGACTCAAACGGAACAGGAAAATTCCCGACTGGACAGTTGAAGCCTTCGTAGTGAGACTAATGAAATATTAAATTGTTGCTATTTTTTTTTACCAAGATTATTAATGTTTTGAATAAATGATAATTGAACCTATAGGTACAACCAGTTATCGGTAATTAATATACATATAAAATTTTTTGATACAGTGCTTTTTAATTAACCAACTTTGATATTAAAGGAACATATGGAGGTATACAGTCCGCGACAAAACGATAGCACAACTAGTTTTTCGGTGTTTTAAAGGATTTATAACAATTATTAAAAGTTTATTTTCATGGTATATATTCCGAAAGCAATGGAAATAAATAACTTGTAAAGAATTTGTTAGCACAAAATATTTGTAACTTAAATTCGTTCTAACTGTTTTAAAAAAATTAATAAAACATTATTTTAATAATTGGTTTCAAATAGGTTTTCAACGTATTTTCGAAGAAGAGCCTTCCAGTAGGCTAATATGCTCTTTTTGAGCTCGTGGATGGACTCATACTGCCTATTATCTGCATACACCTGTCGAATCAAACAATCTCAGTAGTTTTCAATTATATTTAGGTTAGGAAAACGCGCTGGTTATCCTAGAAGATTAAAGTTGTTGTCCCGGAAAAACTTTTTTTCTATTTTTTTTTTTTTGAATGAATCCTGCTGAAATATCATGGTATCACTGGTTTGTTGCTGCCTACGTATAACTACTTCATTTCTGATTAAGTTCAAGTAGTCTACGCTTTTCATTTTTGGTGCACAAAAGAACTTTAAAAAGCGTGCACGTATACAGAATTGATAAACAAATAATCAGCACATCCTTATCGTGAGAGCGTTTGCTTGCTGTAGTGGGCACCACTGGTTACGATGGATGAGGATCAGTGATGGCATTTGGGTTTTGTGAAAATGTACTGAATCCAGACTTGAAATGTACTTTTTAGAGGCCGAATGTACTTTTTTGGCGTGAACATCCAATTTTATTAAAATGTTCGAAATTTTTGTAAATTTTTCTCAATTACCAAAAAAAAAAAAAAAAGGTCCTCACTTTTGGCATCTCAAAAACCCTAAAAAAATGAGATATACATATATGAAATTAAATTACAAAAACTACACCTTGCAATTATTTATACTAAAAAAGGTAATTATTATATATCTTCACATTGCAATTATTTTTTCATTTAATTAAACCGAAAACAGGTAATTATTATAAATTGTTCAAATGTACCGAAAATGTACTGAAAATGTGCTGAAAATTCGCCGAATGTACGAAAAATGTGGCAAATGTACCGAATGTACTGAAAAATTGTTAAATGTACTGAATACGATTTTTCAGGACGCAAATGTACCGAAAAAAGTACAAATGTACCGAAAATGCCATCACTGATGAGGATATGTTTTGTCAAATTCAAGCGATGCTAAAGGTACATATTTGAATACTTCAATCTCACGTCGGGCTCGTTGGATTCACCCGTTTTTGGAATGCCTGCAATTACTTTGAATTTGACAAGCATAGTATTCTGATCGACTACATAATTGAATTTCCTAAGGAATTCTGGTTTTCTCGTCGGCCGGATCAATTCAAATGTTTCCAAAACATCAGTGCGAGAGATTCGCCCTTTTTCTTTGTTTTGGTTTGTGATTGTCGGTTTGAAAAATTGAAGACATTGCAAAAATTGACTTTCAAAAATCGCAAATCCAAGGCCCACCTCCCCCCCCCCCCCCGAAATTAAATCCTGGATACAGCCTTGGTTGTCGGTATCATACGATTGCAGCTCATGAGCTTCGAGTTACTCGTTTAATCGGGTTTCGACTAAGTATTTTCCCACTGTACGACTAACCGCAATTTTCATATCTTTTCTTTGAACGACTTGTACGCAGGCACAAACAGAAGCAAATTCACGAGATATGAGCGAAAATATCGCACGAAACTAACTGGTTTAAGTCGGGCTAAACCAACTAGATTCGGAGCTAATATATTTTTGGTGAGAAATTGTATTTGAAATTTTTTAGTGAATCATGCGCACATGGGTCTGAGTAGACCCAACAAATTTTATCAAACGATATTGAACAAAAGATTGAGTATGAGGTTGTTTTGGATTATTCTGGATGGTCGCGTTTGCATAAAATTAAAAGTTTACCAGTAAAAGGCCATAACGGGCCCCCAAAATTATTCAAATTTCGACATAACATAACGTTTAGGTGATATTCAAATGCCAAAAGAAACTTAAAATTTATCTATTTTTTATAACTGAAAAGCAAAGAGCAAATTTTTTCTTGAACAGTCCCTATTTCTGCCTGTAACATGCTTTTAGCACGAGTGGGTTTGACAACAATCTGAACTTTTATTTCTGTGTTCAAATTCATTTTTTATTTTGCACCATAACACATTTTGCTACGGTTTTTGTGTTTTATTTTTTTGTAGTATTCGTTATATGCTGTTGTTGTTAACATTGTTGTTTATTCGCTGTTCTTGCTTGTCATGTTGACAAAGTTCGACAGGTGTCCGCTTATATCATTTTAATGGAGTCGAGTGCGCGCGCTTAAAATTCCATTATGTAATCAAAGTTTTACCTCGGCGTTGATTGGAAATCTATGTGTGTGCTGTATTGGTGTGTGTACGTACATGCTACATATATGCTGATGCGTCGCTCCAAGTACTGAACATTTATTGGATGCTAAAAAATAAAATATAACACTACGGTGTGAACGAAAATGTTACCTTGGGCAACCATTTTAATGAGCGGTGAGCAGTGAAACAACACACTGAATCGTAAAAAAGTATTTGAGCAGTGAATTTTGGGCGTTGAAAAGCAAACTGAAAAGCAGTGTAAATCGTTTCTTTTGAGATTTTACCTATAAAGTTAAGCGGTAACTAAACGAATTATTAAGCGGCAAAATTTTTTTTTAAACAGCATACTAGCGAGAAATTGCTACAGCTGAAGCAATCACGGATTTGCAGGTATCGCAGATTTGCAGTAAGTCACCCATTAACTCTGTTTTAAGAAAACTGCAGACTAAATTGTATTCTACAAGTCGCTGACAAATACATATGTCATCAACATATTGCACTAGCCTCACTGTTCAGATTGAACCGCTTTCCTGGTTAACAGACGTGCTACAAATTAGTGCCTCAGTCAGTATATCTAGATCAGCGGTGCGCACAAAAATCTAGCAAAAGGTCATAACAACAACATCAAGCAACAACAAACTAAATTTTAAAGTTTTTTTTGCTTTCATTTCCAAATTCGCCAGCGGCACAAAAGAAACCAAATTGCACTACAAACAAAAACAATTGCTACATTCGTCGAAACACAATGCGGCGTCGTCGCTAATGCCTGTGTGTGTTGTTTTTGTTTTCATTAGAACTGAACTCAACGCTGTGCGTCGATAGCGTTGAAATTCTGCAAATTCTGCGGTTGCTTGCTTGTGCGTCGAATAACGGAAAGGACACCGAGGGCAGAAAGTGCCTGTGCTTGCCCACCGCTGATCTAGATGGATGGCCGCAGGGGGATATTTAAGCAGTAAAATTATAAATACTGAACTGTTTTGCCAGTCTCAGTGACATTTTATGGCCAAACGCTTAAGTCACTGTGATTCAAGATATATGTTTCTGCAGCAGATAAAATTGCAGATTCATGAAATTTCTTTATGAAAGAAGCCCCAGTACTTTATAAGGGAAAATAAATGGTGAAAAACAATACAACATTTTAGGCAATTTTTTTACATGAGTATTGTATTTTTTTGCTAAATTTTTTACTTTGGCTTCGTCTATTCATCTGTTTGCTTACTTGTGGTTTGCTATTTTTGAATTATTCCTTAAAAAGAATTTGTCATCAACATTTTCACTTTATTCTTTTTTAGTCTCGGTTTTCCCTGTTCAATTTGTTCACAGCACCTGCGGTTAAAATTTTTTTACAATTTTCTATTCCTGTAATATTTTATTTTGCAAGTGCAGAAAAAACTTCGCTTGCAAATAATATATGACTGTCTGTCTGTCTGTCTCCGATGTGTCCGACAATGTGGCACCAATTTTGACGTGTTCACAAAAGCAGCAATAACAAAAAACAACAACAACAACAAAAACAAATGAGGTGCACAATTGCATTTATTTTTGTGTCTCATTATTTGTCAATGTCAAATGCAAGAACAGACAGAATGAAAGACCAACAGACGGACAGTCAGATGTGAATAGCGATAGTAACGCGATAGCAAAAAAGGAAGGTCTCGCATGTACTAAATTTTATCGCTGCCATCCTTATAAGCAAAATTTTAAAAGTGTTTGCAAATATTTTTCACAAAATTTGAGCAAATTTTCTACTGGTACGTTAAAGTAACAAATATTCGCTTCATTGCATTTGAATTTTCTTTATTTGCACGATATTTTTGTGGAAAAAATGTTGGGTATGAAAAATTTATGTATGTCGGTGATACAAAGGAATTCCGCTTAGGACACGCTGGAATCGGTGGAAAGATAAGAGTAGTCAGCCAAATTCCGTATGAAGTTCAATTTTAATGGGGAACCCCTTAAGGGGTTGAGATAGGGGGTTAGTATATTCTCAAGAAATGTTGGGAAGAATAAATTAGGGGGGGTTGGGCTTATACTTGAATCTTCTAGGAACACTTTGGTAGCATTGGGAACGTTGGGAGTAAATTTCATAAAAATATCCATTTTGTATGGAAACCTCCCAAAGGGGTGGAGAGAGGGGATAAGTATGTTTGAAAAAAATGTTGGCGATGAAAAATAATTGAGGGTCGGTCATACGACCTACTGCTCTATGGGCTACTGCTTAGCAGCTATGGGCTGATTTGTCTGAAAATCTCCCAAATTTTGTAACTTTGACCTTGATGAGACGCCATTTAGCCCTTTCCAATCCACTTAATTTTTTGGCTCACGCTTTTTTTTATCAAACCTCACAAAATAAATGGTCCCAGCGTTTTGAAATACAAATATTAATAATCTCCATATGTCACTATTCCATAGCTAGTATACATATATGTATGTTTGTTGGTTAGAGCGGTTCAAAAAACGATTTAATATGCTATGTGCTACTAGATTTTGAGGTAAACTTCTGGCGCTGGAATATGTATATCTTTTATGTTACAAGTTTTCTTTAACTTTCGAAACAAAGAACATTATTCATAATTAACTACAATCCGAATTCAACTTTAGTTTCATTATTATTTCAATTTGTTATATTATTGACGCTAAGTAAATGTTATGCTGTCAAATGTTTCACTTAAATAGTTGTGCATCATCTCTTGATGATGTTCGTATCCTCTTATGTTCTGTGGCTAAAAGTCCCTTAAGGACAATTGCAGCTTAACGCAAATAAATAACAATAAAATAATTAATTAAAATTTACTACTACCTATGGTGTTTCACAAATACTCAGTACGGATACAGACACAAACACATATGTATGTATGTATGTATATGCAAATTTATATACACTTACAAAATTTACAACAAAACTTAACTAAACTGCCACTAATGACACATGAAACATTAAATTATTCCCACGAATGGAATTAAGAGTAGTGCATGAATACGAAAAAGGAGAAGGACTCAGTCAAAATATACAGGAATTGTGAAAACGAACGATAGTGTGAGTGCGTGTGGATACAAAATGCTAACAACGGTATTACAACTACAGTAAAATGTGGTTAACATAAACGTACGCACACAATGAAGTTAAAGGACATGAATAACGTATGAGTCACTATTAAAAGGGCACTCGCACGCACACAGAAACGCAGCTTTACAATGCGCACACATGCAAAAGTTAACAGGTGGATAGCTTAGGGTGACTCAAAATTATATATTTTACCGATTTTGCATTTTATCAAGTAGTGCAGAAGTACAGCAACCCCAATCAAAACCTTAC
This sequence comes from Meiosimyza platycephala, assembly GCA_963662105.1. Taxonomy (NCBI): domain Eukaryota; kingdom Metazoa; phylum Arthropoda; class Insecta; order Diptera; family Lauxaniidae; genus Meiosimyza; species Meiosimyza platycephala. Next base: position 97,656,879 of record OY759208.1, on the reverse strand, counting down.
TTTCTAGAAAACCGGAAAAAACATACTCTCTTTAAAATATACGGAAAATGGCATAAGATTTTGCACAGTTAGCAACGTTTCTGGAGTCAGTTTGCTTTCCCGTCATTTTTATAGCTCAAATAATTTTATTGAATATATTTTTCGGAGTTTTTGCTACTCCATAATAACACCCTGAACCATAAGATAGCAAACTGGAACGAGTTTTATAGAAGTTATTCACAAAACTTTATCTGAAATCATCGGCAGATCTACCTAAATATTTCAAAGAGATATGCAGTTGGCGATTTCGTACTGCTTCTCTGTTAGAAAAAAAAACAACTTTGATGTCATGTTCCAAAAACATGACGCAAAACTATAAAATCATTTTCTCTATCGTATGTGGTCTCCTATTCTCCTAATCTGAAGCAGCGATCAATCAAAGAGCTTGGTACCGAAAAAATAACATCTTCAGTTTCATAAATTATACATATGTTCTGGCTGAATATATAAAAATTACGAGTGAAGCTACGAAGTTTTTTCGAAATAAAGTTAAATTGAAATGAAAATTTTGTAGTGTATCCAAAATTTGTTCTTATTCTCAATTTTTGATCAAACCAGAAACGAACCTCAGATTTTGGAACCGAAGTGAATATAGCTACTTAAGGACAAAGAAGAAAAACTCTATGAGTTCTGGTACTTAATTTTCAGGATTATTCTAAAAAAATTATTTCACAGCATGCACTGCGTATGCTATTCAAAAAATCTGATAAAGGATTAATAGTAAAAACTGCCACATATATCCGAAACAAAACTTTAAGCATTTTCAAAGGATATTCTTTGTCTCACTGAACTCAAACTAACCTACCCAATATTTTATTTCTCGTTAAATGAATATTGATCTTTAAAAAAACGACTGCAAGTTCAATGAAATAATGTTTAATAGTAAGAAACTCTTTTATTTTGAACCACCCTACCATATGTTGAATTTATCAACAACAAGTCAAATTGCTTTGTGTTCATAAATAGCAACTATAACGTACGCTATTAACAATTTATTATTTAAATAAATATTTAAGCATACGCTGAGCAAACGCAACAGCAGCAGCAACAGCAACAGCAAAAGCGCTTGCAAAACTAGCACCTTCAACAGTATAGGCAACAAATATTCCAAATAAGTAACAACAGGTGATTTGAAAAGTTGCTGCGATAATGAATTGTATAGAAATTGATGAATTTTGTACTATAGATGTTATTCTAAAGAATGTTACCACAACTGTGAATAAATATGCGAATTTATGCAGCATCAACAACAATAAAAGATGAAGTAACAATAAAGTTTCTTTAATTTTTTATTTCTTCCAAGTTGTCAGTATTTCATTTATCTCTCATTTAATTTGGTTTCCTTTCAATCAACATTAGCAAAACATTTTATGTGAATTTATTTATCACGTCTTATACCAAATACATTAGGGAAACATTTTATTATCCTTGATATTTTATTAGACTCAATGCTGGCAACAACTCGTCAATTTAATTAAATAATTAAAAAAATGTAAGAAATTTCGTTTTTATAAGGTAGGGATAGGCATATGTAGGTAGTAACTACTAGGTACTGATAGCTGCTAAGAAATTATGAGGTACTAACCAAATATTTTTTTTTATGAAAATTTTATATTTTTGATTAAAATTTATTGTTTTAAGATAATTTCAAAGGTGTTGTCAGTGTAATGTAATGAACCTAATGGAGTGCGTCAGTTTTTCGAGATAACCGTACCTAAAAATGCGAAAACACCTTTTTTCAAAAGCCTTCAAAAAGAAGTATGTTGTTGTGTCTTCTGAAAACGAATTCGAAGTCAGAAATTATCGATCACGACAGGTTTCCAGGTATTCTAATCTAAAATGCAAAAATGTAAAGAGTTACATTAGTGAAAAACGTTTATATTTTTTACATTTTTTACATATTTAGGTTAGGATATCTTGAAACCTGATATGATCGAGCATTTCTGACCCCGTTTCGTTTTCAGAAAACATACAGTATGTGGCCTCATCTCTTATTTTAAAGATTTTTTGTAGGCTTGTGTAATCTATACTGAAGTGAATTGTCTGAAAAGTAACGTTTTATGGCGACGCTAGTGCTACATTTTATTCTATCGGTTTTTTCGAAATTTTTCGAACTTTTTCGATATATTTCAACTTTAGCAACATTATTCCTTATTTTTCATAATATTTGAATATTCGTTTTATTTAACAGTTTTCGATTTTTCAATATTCTGCCTTATATACTCGATATTTAATAATATTCTACTGTCACATATATGATATTTTCACTTTTTGCCATACTTCCTTAATACTCGTACTCGTACATATAACATTTTCCGATAATATTTGACATTTTTCAACTAACCTTGACTTACACATTCGAAAGTAGCAGGCCAGTTTTGATCTTTATCAACTTCGTGAAAATTTTTTCGACAAACCTTTGATACTTTTCGACATCGAAAACAATACTATTCCATAATTTTTCGATACTTTTGAGCGCATAAATTTTTATTTCGAAAAATATTCTGGCCTACTTCATTTCTTTGAGGTCTAGCTTACTTTCATGCAAAGAATTTCATCATAAATAGTTGCTTGCATTTTGAAAATGTTTCTCATCAGAAAATTAAATGGTCAATGACTTTTTTTTTGCATTAAAATTAAATTCCACACCGGTGCAACTTAGCTCTTCCAAATAATAATAAACCGAAACCATAGCTTTTCACCTGCGAATCCATACGCTGCAATGATGCTTTAATTACTGTTGCCTTTGAATGATTAACGCATAAAATTTCTAACATTTCTATGGAAATGGAAAATTTCAATTCAATTCGCATTCAAAATTAAATGAAGCATTTTATGGAAGCCAACATTCCAAAGTTGAAACTTTTCAAATTGTTGGAAGAATTGAAATGTGCAAGGAAGGACGAAAACGTCAAAGAAAAGGACATCTTATGCTGCAAGTATAAGAATAACAAAGGGCAGTAGGAGTTGGTGGAATTTATAAAGGAGAAGTGTAACTGTACAACAAGTAAGAAATTTCGTAATTGTGTGCATTTGAATGAAAAAGAATTTAGCTTAGAATAAAATGTTTAGAATTACAAAGGGACATCATGAAGTTGAAAAGTTACAAAAAGAATGAAGTGTGTGACCTTATAAAGAAGCAGCAAGATGATAAGTTAGATGAAGAGCTACAAATGGAGAGAAAAATAAAAAAAATAAAATGGGTTTGAAAGTTGAAAAATGAATGGCATGGTCGGAGAATTAATTTCTAATTTAGATACTAATTGCTGTGGACAGCTAAAAAGTTAATTCTAATGAAAAAAGAAAACAAGTTTGGCATTTTCATATGACAATGAAATGAACAATAAACATACGAAAAGCACATATCAGAAATACACAAAAAAAAAACACTTGAGGTAATAAAATCCAATTAAAGTTGCTTTATTAAAATGCTGTCTATGAAGCATTACAAAATTACTTTAACGTTTAAGTCCTGCCTGATGATGTTGTCATTTAAAATTGCATAGCGAGCACATTCATTATAACAAATACTTATACACACAAGCAGCCGAACAAACACACACACACGGGCATATGCTTATTTAACAGAATATGCAAAATAATGAAAATGTCACACGCATTAATGAGACTCAAGGTGCAGCAGCAACATCAGCAGCAGCAGCAACAATGCAAACATTGCTATTATCAGCAACAACAACAATATCATAGAATATTTACCCGTTGTTGACAGCAAGGCCAAAAATTTTGCACTACCATCCCAGTGTTGCCAAATATTTTGTTATATTCTTGAAAAGTATCTGTGTGTGTGTAAGTGAAAAAAATGTAGCTCATACTGTGATGAGCTGTTGTTGGTCACATTGTTATTGCTGGTATAACGCGTAGATAAAAAGCTTTCATAAATGCATCATGCTGTTGTGCAGCATGTTGCATGCATGTCATTTGCAACACCAGCACGATAGTAAAGGTGTTGAAATTAATTCTGTCTCTTTTGCTCTTTCGCAATTTTATTTGGTTTCTTCATTTTAATATTGGTACGCTATGTTGTTGTTATCGCCTGTCAAGCCGCTTTAAAATGTGCAACAGTAGCAACATGAGCAACAACAAGAACAATGTGGTTAACAATATGAAATGGTTGAAGTGCAGAGCAAGCATACACTGAACGAAAAACATACATTGGAAAAGTAAATAATATCAAGAAATATTATATTCTGGACAATAACTGTGACAACAACAACAACAAGATGATAATAATGACAATAATGACAACAATGACATGAATCACAACAATAAGAGCAATGATGTACTTATGTTACAACATTCACAATGCTGACAATAGTGATAACGTTGACAACAGTGACAATAATGCCATCTTTTACAACAACTGCAATGATAAATATGACAACAAATTTTAGATGAGTTTTACGATTTTTTGCCTACATTTTAGCTGGTAAATAAATTTTCTAATTCATAAACATATGTCTCAAAATATCTTTGATATAACATCCTCTGTTTTTTTTTATGTTATTCTTCAATCAATCCTAAGAATGTATCTGCTTTCATATCGAAAATCCCTCCATAACTTTGGAAAATGTGAGTTTTTTTTATGAAGGCGCGAACTAATTGTATGAATTGTATGATATTTGCCAAAGTTATGTAGTGAATTTTGATTTGATTGCAGTTACATCTTTAAGATTGGTTGAAAATAACATTACAAAAAAAAAGAATACAAAAAAAAATTTTATGTCGAACGTTTTTGAAAAACATGGCGTCATCATCACAAAAATTTGTAGTTTCCAAAGTTATGGTGGGAATTTCGATATGAAAGCAGATACATTCATAGGATTGATTGAGGAATAACATAAAAAAATTTAAGAAAATAATATTAAAAATATTTTGAGAAAAACTATGCTGGCGGTGCCACCAAATGCGGGCACAAGCATCCTGGTTAATGATTGAACTATACCCGTGCCAGTTATGAAAAATAAATAAAAATGCACAAAAAAAAGTTTCACAATTCTTTATTCATTTGCTTGGGTGATTTTAACCCACTTCTGCCCACTCTAACTCTCATTAGAATCAAATCGTTGAGTGCGAATCAAAATTCAATGCTAAATTGGCTACTAGAATTCAAGTGCGAAATGTTTTAAAAACCATACAACGATGCTTAAAATTCGTTTGGCCAATAAAAAAAATTTTTATCACAGTTTTTATATTTTTTTTAAGAAATATCCTGCTTAAAACCATATGTATAGATACATAAGTATATGATTAAAGAGTGGGGTTCTTTGCAGCTTCTATTCAATTAAGACTTTTTTTAAGTGTATATATAATATATTATCTACTCACACATACATACAAACATGTATGCAACCAGAGAACAACAGCAACACTGTTGATTGCTGTCACCGTCCTGCTACTGCTGCTGCCGCAAGGACAAAGCGTATGAGATTAAAATATGTGGGATAAAAGGTTTGCAAAATTAATGACATTCAAAGTGTGATTTCATGTTGTTGACAACATTGGATTTTGTCAATTCAATTTTCAACGTCGACCTCAACAACAACAACAACAACAGCAACAACAACAACAAAAAAGAAACATGAGAAGATGGTTTTGTGACATGAGAAAAAATATGAAAAATTAATTTATAACGTTTACAACAATAAAAGTATCAAATAGTAAGTTTTATGCAAAAAACGAATTTCATAAAAAGATTTTAATGGAGAGTTCCTATGTGTAAGTACAGTAGACTGCCAATATAACGTATAACGATATAACGAATTTCCATTTTAATGAACAGTTTTTCAAATTGAGACTTTTCCATTGATGTCTCTAAATTAAGAACGCTAAAAATGTTTTCCGTTCCTTATAACGAATTGTTTAATTCAAAAATAACTGTTGAACTGAAATAACTTTTTTTTACCAGTAAAGAAAAGTATTGCAAAATCTAATTTAACGTTTATACGAGTTAATATATGCGATAATAAAAGCCAGTTTCTTTAATAAAAAAACACTTCGATATAACGAATTTTACGATATTACGACTGTCCCGTGTATTAATTAGTTCGTTATATTGGACGTCTACTGTATATATACCGAACTTATCCCTCTCTTATTTTTGAGTTAATCTTTAGTTTCTTTATAAGTTTCTCTGAGGAAAACTGTAATCGTCTATATATTAATTTATCAGAACTTTTTCTCCATATCCTAAACACACAAGAATTTGGCCTGAGTCCGTATGACTGAGGAAGGATGAACATGAGAACTGTGTAAAACCTTTTATTATCTTCTCGGCCTTAGAAAAATTGCTGAAGTTTTCGATGAACATTTTATTTTGCGTCGTCTAACAAAACTAAGTTGCTAGGAAGTGGAATCTAAATAATATAAATTTCAAGGCAATGGTGATGGTGCATGATAAAACTGCAGCATGCTAACAATAATATTGCTAGCATATTGTTCTAAGTGGCTCATTTAGTGGCAAACTGAAAATTGCCAAATCCCGTGGCATTAAACAATTCTTAGAGATGTACTTTAAAGGATAATTTATATTTGCAGTGCTGCTTAATTATGTATCGTTATACAAGCCCTCGTTTATTTTCTCAACTTAGCAATTTTACTATTTTTTTGAAAAATCCATATCTTATTTCACTAAGCAACTTTAATACACAACAAATCAGTTTTACTTCACCTACTAACTCTAACAATCTTTGCTGCTGCATGCTCTCACTTTCAAGTTTTGTTGCTAACTGCAACTGCACTTTTGTTTTAACAATGCAATGCGTGTGTGTCTTGCTGATGATAAGAATTTCGCAGCACTATTGCCTCCTGCTGCTGCTGCCAATGTGAGTAACCGAATTGCAAGCAGGCGGGTTGGGCAATTCCTTTTAATGCAGTCAAGCGTAACGTAAAGAGTGTCGCTGTTTATGTTGATGTCGTTGTTGTTGTTGCTGTCGTGTGTTTACGACATTCGTCGTTTCGACACCCTTTTTTGACAATGGCCACGAGGACGCTTTACCGTTGTGCATTTTGACTTAAATGACTTTTGCAAATGCGGTACAACGCATTTTGTTGTTGCTGCTGTCATTCAGTTAGTGATGTGCATTGGAATCAAATTGCAGGCTGGCATAAAGTTGCATGCAACCAAATCGGTTGAGCAAGCATTGCATGTGTGCATAAATAAACTGTCCAAGTGTTAAGGAGTCATCGTATATAGAGTGTGAGTGATTGTCAGCGTGTGTGCGTGTGTGCGTGTATATTGTTGCATATGTTTGCTAAGCAAACTTGGCCAAGTACTGGGATGTTACTGCCGCTGCTCTTTGTAACCATTGTTGATTTTGTTTTGCATCGCTGAAAAGCAGACAACGCTGTTGTATTTTTTATTTGTTGGTTCGTGTTCACAATGCTATTTTGCCTTTGCAATGTCTTTAGAGACTAGTTGGCGTTGCTGTCGCTGCCACAATCACTCTATTTGGCATGCAGTAATTGATGACTAGGGTGGCACTTAACTGAAAGAGTGTTTGTGTATTCTAAAATAAAGGAATTTAAAAAAACAAAAGCTTTTCAATAAGTAGGACATAAAATAATCTTCAATTATATTAAAAGTTTTCACAACTAATTTGCTCAATTAAAAACATAGGGTAGTTTTGTCCAAGCAAATCCAAAAATGTGTCACATCTAAAAAGAAAATTTTATCTGATAAAGATAATACAAGATTTTAAGCACTATTCCTTAAACAACGACTTTGAAACTCGTAAGAATATTAATTTTTATTTCAAAAAAACAACAGGTAGGAACTCTAAGGCCTATCAAAAATATTACATTCGAAACAATTTTTCAATTTGATTTCATTAATTTCTTAATTGGGTACCCTGAAACTTCTTTGAGCACAACAAAAACTAAAAATTCATAAAACCTGCTACATAACTACATTTGTCACTCCGCTCTGACTTGGGGCGCTGTAAAATATGCAAAGCATTTTTGAATATTAGAAATAAAAGTACGTAAAATTCATTCCAAACGCTGCATGACGCATATTTTACAGTAGCAGCATAGAAAACAAAAGCAACAACAATAACATACATCGAATCAAAGCTCAAAATTGTACATCCGCTTCGACAGCGCTTTTGTGACAATCAGCCGAAATGCTTTCAAAAAAAAAAACAATGAAAAAAAATTAAAAATCATTTAAGGCAGCCAGAGAAAAAGATGAGAAATTCATGCAATTTGCACGTATACATTGACAAACAAAACAGTAGCAGCAACAACAACAAAACACATGATGACAACATGTTTGTTGATTTGGCTTGGCCAAAATGCATGTGCAACTTTCATAAAATCCCTTTTGCAAAATTTTGTGCCAAATGCAATTTCCTTTGAATAAGAAGTCCTCTGTTCGTATTTTGCCAGTGGCAGCGTCAGGCATAAATAAAGCATTTCCGCTGTATACCAAACTGTAAAACGTAAGACAAACGTTATGCAGTATGTGGGCGAGTGTGTGTGTGTGTGTGGCTGTAGGACGTGCAGTGTGTGCAACTTTTACACTTTCATTTAAATGTTGCATCCGGTTTTGTTATCATCAACTCAATTCTCGAGTTAACTCAACTCAACTTCAAATTACATCAAAAGTCCTGCTGGCTGTGAATTTCCTGATTGGTATCCTTGATGATGATCACACGAGGCATAGTTACTCGTTTATTGTGTTGTGCTTTTCTACGGCTACTATACTATGGTTGTTAGTGTATTTGTTTAGTTAGTAAGAGCACTTAGTGTGTGACACAAGCCTGGCCCATAATTTATGGAATTCTTCCGAATCTAGGCTAGAAACCTTCGAATTTAGTATTGTAAATTTAGTATAGAGACAATAAAGTTGAAAAAAAAAGGCGATAAAATGTTTGAAACATTTTTTGTAAGTGCAAAATGAACAAGTTGAAAATTCTTCACTGTATCAGCTAAATATCACCGGAGATCATTCCATAATGGGACTATTTACCCTGTTGCATTATTCGTGTTTCACACACACTAAATCCAGGACATGTAAGCAAATTATTATAAATTGTATATCCTAGGGATGGCCAACTGAGAAGCCCAAAATTCGACAGCGCGCTAACGTTTACAACAAAAATTTCGCGCTAGTATATGTATCATTGTGTGTAGGAATTCCAACGAAAAAAAAAATATGAGTACAAATGTTTTTTGTCTTTCCACGTAAAGAAAACATTACCCAGTAGAAACTCGTACATCACTGATGTAAATAAATAAATAAACTGCGAAAGCATCGCATAGCTACACAAAAAATTATTAAACTCAAAATTCATCAATAAAAACAGAAAGTACTTCTCCGTGAATTAAAACTATTTTTCCATGAATATGAGTTTTTTTACAACAATGCTGCACACATGAGCAGTTTTTTTAGTCTCTCATTTTTTTCACAAGTTAATAATACATGCGTAAAAAATTGCCTTTCGCAGAAATAATGTCCTTGACCTGAAATTTTGACAACTGGCATTGCGAAACTCATTTGCGCACATTTGTTTTGTTTTCGCACGTTTTATTCCGACTGGGTCTCTTGCATATTCATTTTTCAAACGAACCAGCTCATTGAAATCAGTAACTGCATGACGGAGGGTAAATGTCAATCCTAGTCTTTCCTAAAGAAATATTTGAGTGTTTTTTTTTGATAAAAGACATGGTTAGGTTTGGCTGGCGGGCGTTAACATAGCCTCACATAGACCACCGGGATCCACAGTGTTACCACAAACTCTCTCATACAGTTTTTTTAGTAAATTCAAGTCCTTTCATTTTGGTGCTTGTCAAACCTGAAGGTGCCTGTTGTTACAGGGATTTTTTTGATTTTACTCAGGTAGACTTCAATGAAATTTCTCAGGGATATAGTGAATGGCTGCTCGAAGTACATTAATCTATTACTTGCCAAAATGGGGCAAGAGCAAAGAAGGTGTTGCATGGTTCCTCTTCATCGGGTTCATGACAATTTCTACACCTGGCCCAATCCGAAAGCATGCCAGTGGCCAGACATAACCCTGGCATTCACTTCGAGTGAAGGATAATAAATATTTTATGTTCATTCTATGGTAACGGTGCCAACGGGGGTTACATTACTAGTGGAAGAACAATCCCATCTCCTTTTCACTACTGAGAGCAGTTCTCTGTCTTTTAATAGATAGTAATATTGAAGGAGTGCTGAATGGACTAAAAAGGTTGAAGCTCCTGAAGGTGTCGCACTCAGACTTATAATATAATTTCATAGCAAATCTTTCACAAGAAAGTTTCTACTTTGACCATCGCTGATGTGGAAGTAAAAAAAATGTTGTAGAATTAACAGATGAAATTGATAGAAACTTGAATGACAAACTAGAGATTAAAAATTATTTTTATTTCGCCCAGCGATTACTTGTAATAGAACTGGTTACTAACTCCGTATGTACCATTATTACCATACATTAAAATTTCTGGGGTATTTCACACCCCATTGAAGGGGGTTAAATAAATATTTTGAAACTACTACATTGATCAAACACTTTAATTTTTTGAGAAAATTTATAAAAAGCGCTCGTTAAATGTCGAACTTTATTCGGTGGTAATTAATCAAGTATTTTCTTGGTTATAATGAAGTAGATTTTTTTACAAAATTTAAAACCTTTTTCTAAAGATTCATTAGATATTTTTTTTTTGTAATTTAGAAAATTTACTTAATGCATTCAATCGAATGCCTGTTCTGATTCCGTATCGGATTTGCATTAAGCTCAAAGTTTACATCAAGATAGTACAAAAAAGGAAACCCATCAAGCTATCGGAACTATAACAGCTCAAGCTTGACATTCAGTAAAATTCCATAGCGAATTCTGTTCATTATTCAAAATATTTTAGTATTCTTGCTTTGATTGTAAAAAACATTTTTTGTATATAAATTTGAAGTAGTTCCACTTACATAACATAAATTTGAAATCGTTATACTACCTACAGCTTATGAGTCCAGTCAAGTAGACTTTTTCAATAAATATTTGTTCTCTGTCTTCTTTCTCATATAATTTTAATTTGAATGAAGAATATGGGGTACAATTTGCATAGCATTCCTGAAAATAATTTTTTTCTCAGCTGAGTTACGCTGCTATTTGTGTTCATCTAATGTCCCAAAGATCAGACCCCTGACAAGACTATTCGTTTTGCAGGTCCTTAAAATTCACGTAAACTTTCAAAATATGTACTTATTTAATCTTCATTGAACACTAAACTAAGCAATGTTACACTTGATGCCAACTTTTTTTCATAAATTTTTCGAAATGCTTCAGTTTAGGACACGTTTTGAACATTTAAAAAGGAGGGCAGTAGAAAATTCGTGTATCGGAACACCTATGACCCGGCTGCTTGGAATGTTCGAAGGAAAGATCAAAAAAATGTTGAGGACCTTAGAAAAAATCGAATTTCCTTATACCAAGTTGTTTCATGGTGTAATATTTTTTTTCTAAAAATTCAGAATTCAGAATTTAACCATACCTTGCTTGCCATGTGCAATCTGCCATCAACAGAAATCTCTACCTTTCCTAAAAAAAAATTTCGACAGATATACGATGCCCCAAGATATCTTACATACGTCATGGTATTCAACGAAACAATTCATTAAAACTAAAGGTATAACGTTAAATATCAATTTGAATTCGTACAGAATGCTTCCATATCAAGGCACTGAAACTGATGATGATAACGATTCGGAATAAAACTGATATATTCTTCATAAGATTTAATTAAATTGAACTTATTTTGGACATGACTAATTTTTGAAGCTATACTTGTGTTTTATTTCTTGTATTTTTTTATATAAATATTATTAATTTATAGCAGTTAAGCACAAAGTATTGCTCATACGTACCTTTCTTGGAATCATATGACATAAGCACATACATATGTACGTTTATAATTTTAACTCAGCTTCCTTCCTACAACTCTGCCACGCGTTCTCTAGCACTTCGACTGGCATAAGTGGGGGATACGTTTGTTCTTTGTAGAGATTCCTTTAATTAAGTGCCAAAAGCATTGCTCTCACATTTACGTGTCCTTATGAATGTTTGAGTGCTGCATACGAATGTGTGTTGGTTGTATGTGCGCCTCATGCCTCAAGTAAGGAAATTACGAGTCGAGATTAATGGATGTTTACTTTTGCTTTGCAACATACTTGTACGTATACCCCTTTTGAACACTCATGCACATATAGACAAATACACACGCATACATGCACTTGTAGACCATTGTTATTAAGGCACCTACATACGTAGGAACAATTTGTGTCGTTTTTGCATTTGCTGTTGACGTTTATGTTGTTGCAGCGTTTCCCTTGCATTATGTATGTTGTTGTTTCTCGTTCCTTGTGCTATTGCATTTCTTTGTCCTCATGAGCGGCAGCGTGTGTAGATGTAATTTCAAAATTTGAATTTCACATTTTCACGAATAAAAGCCATGACAACCGGTACCTCACTGTTGTTAGCTTGCGTAACTTGCTCGTGACACGTAGCATTTATTTCAAATACTTAAAGGTTTTATTTTTAACCAGAATCCAGAATCCAGAATAGATTTTTGAAGGCTTCTTATTTTCAATTTAATTGGCTTTTGTAAAGGAGAGTAGATTTGTTGCGTAATTGAATATTTTTTAAATTTAAGAAAATTTACAAAATAAGTCTCTTGAATAAGAAAAACCTAAAATTTTAAAATCGGTCCAGTTGCGTATTCTTTCCGTTTGTTTCCTGATTTTACTATAACATATATGTGAGGAGAATATCTTCAGTAAAAAAATTGTATGGTAGTGATCCAATTTGCATTTTCAAGAAAAAGGTGGTAGAAAAAGTTCTCTCTTTAATTCGAAGGAAGTAAATGATTTGTTTAAGTACGGTGGTAGTGCTGCTACTTTCAAAATATAGGTAGGTTCTCAGCCATGAATAAATAGGTTGTTTTTGTGTAAGTTTTATAACACAGACGGCCATTCTGGGTCAGATGCTTCTTGCGACGATGGGGTTCTGCGTTTTCAGTAATATCTTCACCACCACCAATAATCCTCCCAACTCCGTAATGCATCACCACAAAAGACATAATACCAAGAATCAACAAAGCCAGAGATGTCTTTGAACAACTCCAAAAAATATGGAAATCAAATACAATTTCAACAAACGTCCAGTCAAGAATACCTACCAACTAAACTTCTATCACAATAGAGATTATGTGAAGACGGTGGCAATGGAAATTCCACACGATCAGGAAAGACATTAGAGAAACCTGCCGATCAGCGCATTGATGCAACCCGCAGTAGAATAGATGAAGAGAAAGACCCAAAATATCACTTAGAATGATAGACCAGGATAAAACTATGGGCCAGTAATCGATAAAGTTATAGAGCTTTCGTCCAGATATGATTCTAAAGTGTCATAGTAATAGTCAAAAACACTCAAGGTACTCAGGTGTAACTTAAATAAACGAACGCAGTTGTACAAAATTGACGTTCAACCCCCTTAGATGATATTTTGAGTAACTTCTCTTTTGATGTAAGTCCCATAAAGTGATCCAGCAAACTTTTTAATATACTTATATCTTGTGTTCTGAAACTTACCAGGATCCATAGCTTATGTCTGTATATTATGAAGTTAAGAATTAAATTTTATAATTTCAAAAAGTATTCCCGATCAATAATGGCATTTGGGTTTTGTGGAAATGTACTGAATGAAGACTTGAGATGTACTTTTTAGATGCAGAATGAACTTTTTCGACATGAACATGAAAAAGTTACTTGAAATTACTAGAATTCAGTAAAGTTTTAGTTTTTTTTAAAAAAAAGTAAATTTACTAAAAGAAATGGTAATTTTTAGAAATAGTCGAAATATACTGAAAATGTACCGAAAATTTATTGAAAATGCACCGATGTACTGAAAATGGGCCGAATTTACCGAACTTACTAAAATCTTGTCGAATGTACTGACGAGGATTTTTCACGATGCAAATGTTTTGAAGAAAGTACAAATGTATTGAGAAGAAGGCAGTCACTTTCCAAGATATGCCAATAATCGATTTAATCGATTTAAAGCCCATCAGAAAAGTAATTATGTAAATGAATAAGCAATATAATATAAGCAATGCCAAGCGTACTTGGGAGTGTGTATGACGTTATCAGACTCCTCATTGCGAAAAATTAGAATTAAATAAATGTTGCAGCTGAAACACAGGAGTTGAAACACACATGTATAGTAGGAAATTCATAATTAAAATAAAGTTTACAAAATAGAAAACTTTAAATTTAAATGTTTTAAGATAATTCTTGAAAATCCAATATTTTATATTTATAAATTGCTTCTCAGAAATATTTACATAAATGAACAGAAAACATAGTTGATCCTTTAAAACTTAACAACGCATAAATCCTAGCAACGCTGTACTTTTCGGCTACTACGTACAACTTCACTGCTATACGTCGTCATTGCACAGTGGTTGAAATGGGGTAACTTAAATAATAAGTTCAAAACTGTAGCACACAGAGCAATGAAATTTTGCTCAAAAATTATTTAAAAGAATGTAAATGCTATGTTTAAAATTGGTTATGATCTGACCACAACAACAAGATGTCATATGTGTAGCTTATGTTAAGCCATTAAGTATTTTTGAAAATTTTTTTGAAAATTCTAATTTTTTGAATACTAGTAACCAATTTCTTTTATTTTTTAAGATGTTAAATAAATTTTGTCAATAATTATTTATTAAAATATAATTAGCTATTACTGAAACCATTTAACTTAAAACAAAATACCACACCACATTTTAAACAATAGAAATGTATGTGTTCGTAAAAAAGACGAATTGTTGGCTTTTAAAAACTTTGAAAAGTTGAAAGCGTTGCTTTTAATTTAAATTTCAAAGACTTGAAATTGATAACCCGTTAAACATCTGAAGGGGCTTAAGACCGAAATAAGATATGTGCATTTCATTGGTATTTTCAAAATTGAAAGATAGATATAATTTTCTTTACTTATCGGTCTAAATTTTTTAGGAAAAGACCTTAGCTATATGCCCCGTTCGGTCTTAATTCAACATTGTGTTTGAATACACTTCATATATTTGATGCAAGCATATAATTTTTGACAGATTCTTTTACTTCCACAATCTAAGCACCATTACCACAAAACGTGACATCAATTTTGATATCTCTTAGCATTTAAATAAATCAAAAAAATTATAATATAATGAGGTTAAAAAACCGTAAGATTATTTATTTCAGCCACTGTGCGGCGTAGTCGTAATTCATTATATTCTCCTAAATTCTTAATAATTTTTGGCTTTTTCTTTAACCCACACCGGGATCATAAAAGAACTTTTTGCACACGCACAAATCCATTTGAAGCTCATAAACCACACAAGAAAAACTGTGGTACCGGCGAGCATCCGAATAGAAAGTTGAGTAAAGTTACCCAGAGGTTGGGTGTATTAAACGGCAGTAACAAGCAATTACTAAAGACAATAGAAGTATGGTGGTAAGAGTGAACAAGGGGTGGGGGGAATAGAAACAAAGCATGCTTAAGTTAGCATGGAAAAAATAGAAAATATTTGTAAGCTTAAAAACTGAATTGCTGCTGCTAGTGTTTGTTTGCCGAGCTTTGCTTTTAGCTAGCAAAACTTTTTAATCTCATAAGCTTTTTGTTGGCTTAATTTTTTTAGTTTTTAGTTTTCTTTACTTTTTTACTCCGAACAACTACTAAGACTGCAGGGTGGTGAATTTTAAATTGCGAAATGTATTGAACGTAAAAAAATTTTAAGATAATGCGTGCGGTCAATATGGTCCGAAGCACATAAGCAGCACTTTGGCAGCATAATTGCTGTGGTTTGCTAGAAAAGAGTGAAAAAAGTTGAGTAAGGACTTAAAATTTTATTAAAATATTTTTTAAAAATGCATATGCTTATATTTTTTTCCATACTGAAAGTTTCATTAATTTCATTCGCTACAAATAACTTAAGATAATTTAATGAAATTTCGAGGCAATATTTATTAGAATTATATTTATTAAAAAAAAGCAAAAAATTGCATACTGGCAATGTCCTATAGAAAAAAAGTTTAAAAAACACTGAACGTTGTCTCAAAAATTAAGCGAAGACTGCAAAGTTATAATACCAACGCAGCCCAAGCCTTAGAAATAACTTTTTCTCATAAAAGTTTGAATAGACGTGTGCAAATATTATATCAAAAAGTTTGTTGAATTTATGTTAAATATTCTCAATTTTTCTCAACGTCAGGACTGTATCTATGGTTAAAAATTATACAGAATTTTTTCACTCCAACAACGAAGAGGGAGTAAGCAGCAGGCCTATCATTTTTAACTTAAATATAAAGTGAAACTTTTTATATATTTTGAATACATACAAAGCACACGAAGTGAGTGGTAGGGACAATTAGAAGAAAAGGGTTTAACATTTCAATCGGATTTGAGTTAAATAAACCCCATAGGGTTGTGTTTTTTTTTTTGGCGTACAAATTTCACTAAATTTTTAATTTGAAATCCTTAAACACCAAAGGAGAGTACCTGCTTTATACGAAGTTGTGCTTAAAAAACATTTTAATTTTCAACAGCGGCATAAACCACAAACGGTCGCCAAGAAAAAAAAATATCATTGCGCTTGTGTGAAATTGTGTGCGGCTAAGCAAGGTGTTAATTCTAATGGGGAATATTTAAAAAAAAATATTGCGAATAAAATAAAGTCTATAAAGGTTTCGAATAGACATAATCCTTTTTATATTAATCATACTTACGCCCATGTAAATATTTTTAACTAAACTTAGAGACAATTAGAAAATGTGGTTAACTACTTAATGAAGAATCATCATGAAGGACCACCCTATATATTCACCTTAAGAAAAATTTTTATAGCCTATGCTATGCCACTTGATATAAGAGCTACGTGGTGTAAATTCGGTGCGAATCGATTACATGGTCTTTGTGAAAATGTTATTTTAAAAATATTTTTGTATAAGGGCCACCCTAAATATGCGCCCCAAACAAAATTTTTATAGCCTATGCTATTTATGGGGCGAAGACAAATCCAACACCGGCATCGCGGATGCCTTCGGCCTCGGATCAGTCTATACAATATCCAACACCTATGTAGTTTGCTAGTCACAGTAATTTTACATAAGAGTAGGGGTAAGTGGGCGGCCTGAGTCATCGAATTTTACCAGAAATTTTAACGCTCTATAATTTTTTTAAAGGAGTTGCCGACGGCTAATTCCTAGACTGATCCGCGGCCGAAAGCCGACGGGAAGCCGTGTAGGATTTTTGGGAGTTTTAAATCCTGAGCTGCAGCCGCAGGCCGCCCACTTACCCCTACTCTTATGTAAAATTACTGTGGCTAGCAAACTAGGTGTTGGACACATGTATCATAAAATTTTTTCAAAGGGAGACAACCGGCTAAATCCAACGGAATTATGTTCGGAGTATCCCTTGTGAACTACCCCCGCAACCCCCACTCCCTGTGAATTTGGGTCAAAAAGTACATAATTACCCTCAAAACATTTGATTTAGAAAAAACTAGTTAATCCTAGGCCAAACTAGTTTGTCCTGAAATGGTAAATTTTTTATCAGGACAAACTAGTTCGTCCTAGGCTAAACTAGTTTATCCTAACACGCATCGGATAAACTAGTTTGGCCTAGGAAAAACTAGTTTATCCTAAAAACTAGTTTGGCCGGTAACATATATATAGATAAATACATCAATATCTTGAAAACTAGAGCTAATTCAGTACTTTCATGAATATATTTGTAATCTGGGTACCTGACGTTATAGAAATCCGCAGAGACATCGAGGGCAACAAAAAAAAAAGTTAATTTTGATGAACTGTGTTATCGATTTTTTCGTTTTTTTTTCATACTTTTATACTTTTTTTTCTGTACTTTTCGATACGTTTCGCTTATAATTATCAACTTTTTGACACTTTGAATGTCTTGCGGTACGGTTGTCATTACCAATTTGTTTGATGAAATCATGAAAAAATATCGAAAAAAATTTAAAAATCTGAAAGTATTCGAAAAGTATATTGAAACTTCACTATACATAAATCTATTTAGTAATTAAATTCCTTAAACAAAATATATTGAACTCACCATTAAAAGCCTCTTCCTACCATAATTCACTTTATTTTTTGTTGCCCATGACTTTTGCCCCTTGCAACACGTCAACTCATGTCGCATGCACTTCCAACTCCAATGCACTTTTATTTCCCTTAACATGCTGATGCTTCTAAGCAATAAATTTTTATGAAGGTTGCTCTCGTAGCGACCATCACGAGCTAACGCATGTGAGCCATAAACACGAAGTGCCAAACACAAGGCATTAAAAATGGACATATCCTTCGTGCAACGCTGAAAGCAACAATGCACAAGTACTGCGTACTGTGTATCCTTTTGCCTTTTTAGTATTAAAATTACTAATCCAAATCAATTTGCACCCAGGGCCTCATTTCATTCTATTATTCCGCAGCCAATTTACACTTAGAGTGATGATAGACTGAATTGACAGGGTATGAGAGAGTTGCAGAAAATTGTTGAGAAAGCAATGGCAATATGGAAAATGGGACGACACAGTGGGACAAACTTTTGAAAACTAAAGAAATAATAGAATTTGATTTTTGAGTAGATTTTAAATTTTTGATCACTGTTCATTTTAAGCAGTAAAATGATGAAGTTTAATTTCATTTTGTATAGTCTCTGTTTTAACAATCAAACCGGCAACTTCCATTGTAATTGCAGCAATGACAACAAAAATGAACAACAGCAAATTCTACTGCTCCTTTGTGCCACATCATTTTCGATTACATTTCTAGAAAAGTTTTAAAGTTTTAGTGTTAAATCCTAGTCAATAAAAGTTTATCGCGTGGACAATGCAACAACAACAAACATCAAGCGAGGCGCATCCCTGTTCGTATACATTTTTGCTTTTAAGTTAGTGGTTTGGCTGGTAACCCCACTTTGTTGTCAACACTATGCTGCTCAACAGTTAACAGTTTAATATATAGGTATGTACACTTTCAACAAAAACAACAGGAATGACATCAAAATGAGGATGTCAGCTGAAAATAGTTTTGGGAAAACTGTAAATGACAAAATGTTAAATGGGCTTTCAATACCGTGTTACATTAGGAACATTAGGGAGTCGCAAAAAAAATCATAGATGTTTATAGAAGAATATTAATACTATGAGAATGGGACTGAGACTAAAAATAAAAATGTATGAATGAAAAAGCAGTGAAAATTAAAGTGGGAATGTTAGTAAATGAAAATGTGAATGAAAATCAAAAAGAAAATGGTAATGAAAATGTGTAACAAAAATATTTAGACCGAGAATAAGAATTAGATTTAGATCAAAATTGGAAGGGGAAAGGGATTGTTGATAATGTTATGAATAAAATGCCAAAAATATAAAAAAAGAAATGAATGTCATTAGGAATGAAATGAATAATATGAATGAAATAAGGAAAAAAATAAAAACTATATGGAGAAAAAAAATTAAAATCAGGGTTTTATAAAATAAAGGTATTTTTAGACTAAAATTTTTATATGTTTTGTATTTATCTGTTCTCCATAGTTTTTGAGATATTTCGTTTCAAAAAATGTTCCGAAAAGTAAAAAAAAGCAAAGTACATCACAATATATTCTTGTTAAAGACTTACATACTTCTCATTTGCGTTTCCAATTCAGACTCTCGACAATGACTACAATGTATTGGGAATAACTTTTCTATCACTTTTGTATAATTTTTATAGTACTTTTACAATCAATTTATTTGGATGCTTCTTTGAATTGTTGTTCAGAATTGGAATAAATATGTATATATTTTTGATCATATAAATATTCATAAGTCACTTTGAATAAGAGCGTTTCAGCGCTTAATGTCTAAATTGTATAAAAATATAACTCATAATTCATTAATTTTGAAAAGCATACTCAAAAAGAATCCTTAAAAAAATTACTCTCATGTACTTCGGAAAAATAGGTACTCATATACTCAAAATAACATTCCTGCTTTGTGGTACTTCTGTTGCATAACTTTCATGTTTCCTCAACCTTGAATTCTGCTAGTTACCTCAGTTAATAAAAAATTTTCCAATGTCAAGAAGACACTAAATTTTTTTTAAACAAATTAAATTTTTATTACACCCTACTAACCAGACATCACCAGTTGAAAGCAAAGCTGTAGTGAGAACAGGGAAAAGGATGCTGTGTGCTGGTTTTTTGTCATTTGAGCAAATGTCTGGGCATTGCAAATGAAGCAGGACATCTATGAAACTGAAAAACAAAAAGTTTTTTTAAATTATCTTTTTTTCTATTATTTTGTTTAATTTCAACTACTTGTTTGAGCTTTTGTATTATTTTTGTTGATGGGTTTTGTCTTGTATTTACCAAAAGTTTGCTAGTTTTTTAACAGGTTTCTCTCTTGCATGCATATAAATACTTATATAGCAACAATTTTTTTTATTTGATTTTTCTTTCTTTACTTTGACTGCATGGTTTCTGTTTTTGTTTTTTTCTATTTTACAGGTTTCGCGAGAGAATTACTTTTTCCTTAAAATTTGAAGAAATTTTGAATAATGCCCGGTCACACAATTGTCGTCGTACTGGTTCGGTTTCAGTTGTGTTCTATTTTAAATGAAATCTAATTAATTATTGGTGAAAAAAATAACAATTGTAAGCCAAAGTTGAGAACTGCCAAAACAAAGTAAAAGAAATCAACATTTTTAATTGTAATTTAAAATTGTGTGTAAATAGAATAGGAATGCTACCAGTCCACTATTGTATGCAGACAAAAACATCTAAAAACAAAAATTTGAATTTCTCTAGTAACTCGGTAGTTTGTGTATTAAGCCGGATCGAATTTTATACGATTTCTGCATCATTTATCTTTCGATGGTGTCAAAATATTTTGCTTTTTTGTAGGTATACTAGTACCATATTTTGCTATATTGTTATAAGAAAACTTTTAAAAAAAAAATAGATCTGTCCACCACATATGTATTTATACCATATATGTATATGTAATCGCACTTCTTGCGACATTTAAAAAAAAAAATATTTCAAGTGGAACGAAATAAAAAAGTAGTGAAGCCAGACCGACCACGATGTAAAACGGACACCCTGGTACAAAATTCTAGGATAAAGAATATGATCGTTAAATTAATTCATCCTTCATATTAGTAGTTGTGTCCTTTTTATTTAAGAAGTGTTCGTTAAATATCGTTGAATATTCGATAGGTTAAATTTCAGTTGAAAAACTACATAGCACTAAAATGTTCCTTAATTTACCATAAAACTGTGTTGTAGAAAACTAAAATATACCATGGCTACAATGTACTGTACTGTACTGTACTGTTTTATAATATACTGTACTATTAACACTGTTCTTTATTGTAGAGTACCGTACTTAAATATTACGCTTAAAATTATAGCAAAAGTGAATGTATCGATTATATTCCTTCTTATCATCACCCTTCAAATGTCCTTAAAAGCATTAAGTCTTCAACTGCATGGCACTCACTCCAATTCCTTCACATGTAATTTTTCTTGACCATTTTCAATTTCAATTCGATTTCTTCAAGATTTCATGCTATGCTTAGAAATAATTTTCAAGTGTGCAGAACACAACTACCACTGAGATGGCATATAAGACCAAATTCAATGGCACATGTCTTATATTCTGCATTTTCTTACTTTTACCAAGAACACTTTAGAAGTTTTATAGTTTTCTATACGAATTGATGCAGTCAGAAGTAGCAACAGCACTCTACGTTGCTAATAAAGTGTCGCAGGACATTTGTTCGTTGAACATTAAATATTAAAGAAGCACAAAAAATGTTAAAATGTTATTTGAAAATTTTATTAAGGACTCTGTGCCAGAGAGTTCGAGTGGCATTAATATGGGAGCACAATTGTTCTAGCATAGTGGCAACGGCAATGGCAGCAGTGCATAGAAGATGAAGCAGTAAAATAAAAGAATTGAATGGTTTGTCACATAAAAATAAATAGAACATGATTGAAATATTGAAAGAACATTAGTAAAGAGAAAGAAGATGAAGCATGTGAAGGTTGAGTTGCTGCCCATTGAACAGAGTGGAGCATTAAGTAGCTATTGTTCAAGCAGAAATTTTTTAAAGTACAAGTTAAAATTCAAAAAAAAAAAATTCTTTAAGTCACAGGAAGTGTAGTAAAACAAACATAAAGATCACTAACATAAATATTAAAAATTTAAGCGGATTTTATAAATATATGAATTTTATAAACAGTAGTTTTCATTTGTAACAGAGCTCATAGCTATGAGACTACTTGTATAGAATACTACGCTACTTCTTATGAAATAAATATAATGATTTTCTTCTGAAGTTCTTTTGTAATAAACCTACTATTATATCTTGTCTTCCTTAAACCGTACCTTTATTTATTTTACATATTCTTTTCAGTTACAATTTAATATTATGAAGATTTCTAATTAATCTACTAGAACGGCAGTGCTGAAAATGTTCTGCTTTGTTATCGTACTTTCTGACAGTTGAAAGACGGAGATAATGATGCACATCAAATTGGTAATAAACGTGAAAATTTAAGAAAAATTACGTACCCTGTACAGTGCGCTTTATATGCACTTTCTGTGCTATGAAACCTATCAAAAAGGCTGAATAATATTGAATGATTTTGTTTGCAGTCAGTTCTTTTTTTACATGCATGTAGGTGCATAGCTTTTTAATACGAAAAAATCAATTTTATACTGGCTGAGAACTAAAAGGCTCAGGCAGGTCTATGAAAACATCTTTAAATTCAGTATGAAAATCTCCTGAAGCGATATTCTGACCACGGTTGTCTGAAAAAGGTTTTAACCCTCAAGCTGCATCCTTCCAAAAATTCATGGTACTACGTATTTAAGGTACCTGACTGACCATTTTTCTGCAAAAAAAAAAATAAAAATCCCTCGGGCGCTTTTTTTCTAAGATGTACCGTTTCTTATATTCAGGAGTATATTGCATCCTATTTTAAATAAATATAAATCAATACTTTACTTTACTTTTGATTATTTTCGAGTACTTATTGTTAAGCATAGTGTATTGTGCGCTGTAATTTTAATTTTTTCTATATAGCCAACCTCTTGTAACATCCACTCTCTTTAGATGGTAATTTGTTGATAGTGCTTAATTAATTTATGTACATGACTTTATATATAAATAAAAAGCTGTGTGTATTCTATTAGATTAAGTATATTGGTGGTATTTAGATTTGTCGACAGTATTTTTCAGTGTTAAAATAAAGACAACCGTAGATTTGTTTATTAAATCAGGATGCCAAAATACTTACAGAAAATTTAAAAGATATTTCTCATGCATGCATTTAAATGAAAATTATATAGCTGCAGATTAGTAAAACAGGAGATTTTCATCCCTGCAACAAAAACAAAATTTGAAGGAGTCATGTGTCTTAAAGTTCATTATGCTGAAATTTCAGTGGGCGAACTTTTAGGTGAAGATAATTTATATATGCAAAAAATTTAGTGTCGTTTAATTTTGAAGGACAATCGATATAATTATGTGCTAACAAGAATAAAATCCAATTGGATGCCTTTACACCTCTTACACAGCCGAAATCGATGAGTCCAATTTTCGACAACTTTTTTATATAAATTAGGTCTACTTTCACTACTTTGGTGGTCAATATTAAACTGGAATGCAACAATTATCGCTGATTAATTGGCACAAAAGAAGTCCGAAGGTGTTTAATCACAACTTTATCTAGGGTCGCCTAGTTTTTCCTCTCTAGAATGCCCAAGCTGAAAAATTTCACTCATACTTTTCCTCTCTTTTGACTGCAATATATGTTTGGTCACAGCCTCATGAAGAATGTTACAAAAAAAAAAAAAAAATTAATTCAAATACAATGAACCGAATTTCTGTGGACACTTACATTGTGGCGATCAATTTCTCGAGTGCAGTTTTTACTCATACGTTCTCAGAATGTTATAGAATTATAGTGTTGTACTGCTATGTTGCTATACTCTTGCACTTTACTCTGTAAACTCTATACTACACGTCTGTACAATTTAGTCCCTTCTTATTCATTACGCTTTCCAATGTCCAAATTACATGTTACGGTTTATTTATTTAACAAGAAAGTTCAGCTAAAACGAAATATGAAAAAATAAATAAATAAAAGTGTGAGGGTATGGGAAAAGATAAAGCGCTACAACGTGCATCTATGGAAAAAATATCGAGATGATACAAAAGCAAAAGTAGTACCAGCGGCAAATTGTTGCTTCGATGGCACAGCAACAAATGAGAATCGGCGCAGCTTATGACGGAATTAGTTTAAGGGGGGAAATGTAGAAAAAAAATGCTTATAAATCAGCATACTGCATATCCGGTCTGACACCCCCGCTTTCCGTAATTTCATTGTTGCTACCTATTTTTTTTTTTTTTTGCTTATTCATATGTTGTTGTTGTTGTTTCCATTGTAGCTGTAGACAATATTGCGGCATTAATTAAAGTAATTTATCATTAGTTGCTTGCCACAAAACGCAGAATGTTGCGAACTTGTGTTGGCAGTTGCTTTTCTGACTTTGCAACAAAGTGTGGAGTTTGTTGCTATAAAGTTTATTTCCTGTTCAAGATATCAACGTACTCGTATTTCTGTTAAATACTTTTTAACACTAGAAAGGAATCTGCATGATTTTGGGCTTGATATTTCCTTAAAGATAGAGTATTTGATTGAGAACTCATGAAAAGGCCCAAGACCACCCAAATATACATATGTATTATGTTAATTTTTGTATTCGATTCAATGAAATATTGGTTCTTCATTTCTTGGCTCGAGAAGCGTAGACCTGTAATTGACGGCACGCTCTTGCCTTACTGACAACAAAATGTGCAGAAGGTTTTCTGACTGAATACTGGAATAACAGATTTAGAATGACAATTCTTAAACCAAATTTTCTTCAGCGATGATCGTCATTTCTCACTCAATGAATACGTGAATTGTTCAAATATTCTAATTTGGGGGCACTGAAGACCTACAAGTGGCTTAACGAAGACATTGTAACTGCGAAAAGTAACTATTTAATGTGAATTATGATGGTTTCATTGGCTCATATTTTCTTGAGAATGACGAAGAAGCCACCATTTCCATATGTACTGAGCACTATGACCGTATGCAACTTGTTTTTAACTTTCAATCAAAGATTTCAGTCTGGACTTTATATAATTTCAATATAATGGTGCCAATAGCTACACAACATCACAAATTTTGGCTTCATGATGCTGCAAGCTCCTAGGATATGTAATTTCGAAATTTGGTGATTTTAAAATGCCTCCAGGATCGTGCTACTTGAGGTGGTTGAACTTTTTCAACTCTAAATTTTCATTTCGCTATTTTAACCATAATTTCCACAGCACAAATTGGATGACCCATTGTTACTATCTGCATGTTGGCATCACATCTAGTGTTAACCCTCTAGTGCATATGACCGTCTATAGACGTGCACAATTTGAAAGCACATAACATCTCAATGGAAAATATTAGAAACAATACTGAAAGTGATACATTGAACTACTATTAAAATGGCTTTTTCTTTTTATCAAAACTCTGATTATTTTTTAGAGTTACCTGCATAAGACCGTCAAGAGACGGGGTACCAATTTTTGAGGTTTACCATAAGGGCTATTCCGGGTCTTGAAACAAAAAAATAAAGTGGATTTTTGTTCTATGACCTAAATTTAGTATAAAATGTAATTTTATTTCAAAATATATTTTCTATGCACTAGAGGGTTAATGTTTCATTTTATTTTGTTATGTACCTACATAAGAAAGAACTTACATGGAAATTTCGTAAGTGCAGGAATTTTATTAAATTTATTACAAAAATGTTACCAAGGATACGCTGTGGAGCAGTAACAGCAGTGGTGTGCACCCCACGCATTTATATGACTTTTTGCTTTTCATGAGGTAGCAAAATGTTCAAATATTAGTAGCATCATTGATGGTACAGTCGTTTTTTGTTGCCGTGTTTCTTGGGTGATTAAGCAGCATTTCATTGTAATCTGGTTTAATTTAAAGCGCATTTGGCAAATGTATTTCTTTGACACGCTTGCTTTTATATCAAAATCTTACATAAAAGGGTCGTTAGAGAGGCTGTTTGTTGCTACTAGGACTATTGGCTAGTTTAGAGGGTGCTAATTTAATTTGTTTTGTGGAATACAATTTTATTTTAATTTAAATAAAAATAAATTGAAGCATTTGACTTAAGCGAATATTATTTAAAGTATTAAATTAAATTCAACTGTCTTGGGACTTTAAGTTAAAGTAAAGTGTGAGCTCTAATCAATATGAGAAGACCACTATATTTAGTTAAAATGTATGTTCTTTTAGCTTTCTGTAGGTCTCGGTACATTAATAATATTTTTATAAAAGAAAGAAAATTTTTAACTAAAAAATTTTTTTATTTTGTTCAGTAAAACGTACCACCGAGAACTTACCTTCGGTTTTCGAGATTAATTGAGTCAAGTGTATAAAAGCAACAATTTCTACCATTTGCTTCTACTTAGGGGACGTCCATTAATTACGTGAGCTAAAATAGAGGGGGAGGGGGTCCGAAAAAATCTCACCAAATCTCACCAAGGGGGGCAGGGGGTCATGGAAAACCTCACGTCAACTTTTTAATGCATAGAATTTACATTAAAAACTATAATTTAAATTTCACGGGATAGGGGGAGGGGTCCTGCCAGATCTCACCAAATCTCACCAAGAGGAGGGTGATTACCTCACGTAATTAATGGACGTTCCCTTATAACAATAACATCAATCGCTCTGTAGTATTGATGAAAACACAATAAAAAAAAAAAAATCGTTGTAAGATTTTTCTTCAAATCCATAAAAAAAAAACGCAAGCTGCTTTGATATTTATTAGCATAACTTGACTTTAGTGTATTACCAAAGCCAAAAAACAGTAAAAAAACTCACACTAAAACAAAAGATATCGACTATTCGTGTAGCTATAATTTCAAGGACAAAAAAGATTCTTCATAGAAAAATAAAAATTGTATTTGAAAGGGAAAGCTTACTGCTTAATTTTTGTGTACTCCGAAATGCTTCACAGTAATTGGTGTCCTTGTTACAACTGCACGCAGCAGGTAAAAATCAGTGTTCACCACATTGTTAAATCTATTTTCCTCAAATACCTGAAGTGATAATAAAAAATTATCACCAGATTCGGATTTACCACAAAAAATTATACTAATATAAAAGTAAATTTAAAAAATCGTGGCTTCAGGCAAATTCTTATAAAAAAAAAAATGCTTTTTCTTTTAGTGCCATTGATAGGATTTGCGCCAGAAATTTCTACCAACATCATGAAGGTTTTTTGTGGGTATTTCATAATGGAAACTTTGAAACAGCACACAAATTAAATTAAGAACTTAAACTCAATTTTATTAAATTAAAGCTATAAAACTCAAACTCAACTGCGCATTAAAAGCTTTTATATGTAGAGAGCTTGCACATTTCCTTTACCAAACAAGCAATATATTGGATATTATAAATACAGGTATAATACAAAGGTATAAAGTGCATAAAACTAAATGTCACGCATGCGACACGTTGTGCAAGTTTGTTGCTTCCGCTTATTAAAAAGTTTAACACCTATTTTTTTTTTTTTTTGCTTTATTGTTGGTGTTTGTTGTCCTTTTAAAAACTTTTTATTTTGGAAGCAGCACACACATACAATTATACGAAATTATATATGCATTAACTTCCCAGTTAGCGAAAGCAGACGTATTTAGTGCTGTCAGAAAGCCTTCCTTGCTTAGATGCATCCTTTAACTGATAATTTTAAACTTTTCTTCCTTTTTATATGAAATAACTGGTGAAAGGAGTTCAGAAAAATATACAGTTTGTGACAGGTATGAAAACCGCTATACCGTGGAAGAAGAAAAGCAGATCCTTTTGGTTGATTCCCAAAGCAGGACATAAAGTTGTATTTTTATGAACTGAAGATCTGAAAATTTGACTATTTGAAAATGATACATTCAAATATTGACACATTATAATGTCGATATTTTTTAATACTTGACATTCTGTACTCAATGAAGGATATCCAGAAATTTTTGAGAGCAAGCAGACTTTATTTGACACAAACTGTAAAACAATTGAATCATTAAAACAAATATTGAGTCCAAATTTTTTCGTTTTATTTTAGGTTCTGTTAGCAGGTTTTCTTCTGAAAAGTACTCAAAAAATTTATATTCCAGATTCTTACGGCATCGAATAGCTTAAGATATTACACATCTAATGAGTTTCGCCAAATGCCGGTATCTAAGTTCAAACCTTAAAAAAAATCTCCTAAGAAAATTTCCTCTATTTCAATTTTACATGTATTTCAACAAATTGACATCAATTATCTCGAAACGCGTTTTTTTGAGATACGACCTTTTTGCTTCTGAGGGCAGAAAAGCGCGTGTAAAAGATTGCAAATAAATGAAGTATTTTGACATACTCCTGGAAGGTATATTTACGAAAATGAGACTGAGTTTCATAGGACCTTGTATCATTGTCAACGATTGCACCAGTGTTAGCAGATCTTTAACCGAAAAGTTTCGCTCAATTGTCTACTGGGTTAATATATAAAAGCATTGGCAAGATTTACATTGAAAAAGGTAACAGACGACGAAAAATGTTGCATGACATCCGTTGGCGACTTGTTTCATGCTACTGCCGGAAACCGGAAGTATTAGCATGCTAAGCACAGGAAAGGCACAGCAAAAAGCTTTAAATGGCATCTGATACAAACTTATACAACATATCGTACATACATACATATATTCTAAAACACGCCCAAACAAAATGACATGCATTAATTTCAGTACGTGTGAGCGTGCGTTTTTAATAGGCTTTTGAAGTGTCACTTAATAGATTTTTTTTTTTAATTAAGTCGCCACATTAAAATTTTTCCTTTTTGAAAGTTGATTTTAGCGACCGATTATTTTATAATTAAACATTATTTAATCGAACTTACAGCAGCAAGCGAGAAAGTGACAAAAGATGACAAATGGAATATGCGCACTCTGTACACCTCATGACAAGTCCCTCAGTAGCTCAAGTGTTAGAGCGGCCGTCGCAAAATATGCAATTGCAATGCATGAATGGTCAGGGGTTCGAGTCCATGTACAGAATTAACCAAACTGGTCTGATGAGGCTATTGGTAATAGCCGAAACATGTCACCAATTACCAGGTTAAAATTGTTCCATTTGTTATCTTTGTCATGTTTGTTGAAAAATAGCATTGATCAATAAGTAAAAATTTACAATATTGGTCTTTGCTTAATGACTGTAAGTTCGATTAAATAATGTTTAATTTTTCCTTTTTAAAAATATAACTAAAGACATATTGAGTGTTTATTTAAATTCACACAAAATGTATGTTCTCACGTCAGTTGTGAATTGAACAATAAATCATTTTGGACAAAAAAAATTATTATCCTCATTATTTTACTATATAAAAAAATTTGTATTACATATATACTTATGTAAATATATGTATACCTCTGCAGAAAGTTATATATAAATGCAAAATTTTCACTTAATAAATAAACTCGTAAATATTTCGTGAGAGGTTCCATAGGCCATAATGTAAATCCAAAATCTCTTAAACTCATAAAAATATCTAGCGATGTGAACGTGTTGTTATCTATAACTTTAGAAAGATTCGAAAACTTCTAAATATTTCATACAGAAAGTTAGGAAGTGTCTTACCTTAACTCTTTTTTACGTGTGAACTCTCTTATCCTTTGCCTCCGCACTTTTTGGTAGTATAGTTGTTTTCATACCAATACATCTATGTAATGTCTTTAACATTTTTAAAATCGTCCTTAGTATCAGAAACAAGCACTATATATTGCTCCAACGCATAAACAGCAGGGATCACAATGTCAAGGTTCCTCTTTCAATTTGATAGTAAGACCTTGCAAATGTAAATGGGTAATAAGCCGGCAATCTTCTAATAGAAACTTCTCGTGTTTTTGTGGAAATCCAACGTCGAATGACCTTATGCACATTGATATTTAAAGAGTAAGTTGGAGTTCGAGTTTTAAATCGAAATTCCCGCAAAATTATTAATGTCTAGATAAATTTTTCGGCTCTTATGCTAAATATAATTCTCTTGCAAGTAAACAACGAATTGTTGAGTTACAATAATAGCACAATACATCAAAGGTTTCATTAGAAATGGTATTTGCTGGATTTCTTTGGTATAGCAGAAAAACAAAATGGTTATGATTTTTATAATTTCTATTTGAAAAATTCTAAAAAACACAATTACTTGCCACATTCAATAATTCAGTTGTAAGGCTTTATCAACGAAGGCGCACATGGATTTTCAATTAGCTTTCAATTCTACATGATCTCTTTCATGATTTCTGCATGTAACTTTGGCGCGCTATTGAATGACCACTATGCAGCTAATTAAAATCATACTGAATGAAAAGCATGTAATCAAAACTACCCCTGTCATGTTGTTGCTTGGAAAAAATTTAACATACTGAATTTTTTCCTTTTTTTGCTTGTAATTTTCTATACATTTTTTATGCTTCATTGAAAGCGTTGCATTCATTAGGAATTAGCAAGAAGCATTCATTAGGAATTAAAAAAAAAATGAGTAAAAAGATAGTGGAAGCAACGTGAAAAAGTGTAGAAAATTTTCTAAAACATCTATCGGTTTTATAGATAATCCTTCATATTTTCGTAATATTCGAATTTCAGCGGCATTTTTTCTATTTTGTTTTGAACTGTAATTTTGTTTGTGATGGGATCTTTATAAAGAGCAAACATTTTTAGGACTGCGAAAAATATCGTTCAGTGTCAGAAGTGGCGATTTTGAAAAATTACTTATTTATAAAACTGGGTGTTTTTCCATATAGTAACCACGTGGCAATAGTTTACAATCCCAACCCAGGAGCTCTAAATATGTGTAGATGAAAGGGGCCAATTTTTTTCGCGAATTGTATTTTTAAGATTGCAAAGTCATGAAAACTTATCGTCTCTGGTCAATAACGAGAATATGAAGAGAGGACAAATTTACTAAATTTTATAGCGAAGAAGAAAATTTTACTGCAAATTTATTAAAGACATAACAAAAAAAATATAAAGAAAAATAAAATTGAACGGGCGTTGCTGTTTGCTTAGGTTTTTAAAAACAAGGACTGTTTTGGACCCATTTTCGGAATTTTTTTTTCTTTGTTGCAATCGATGGTGAGAGGTCGAAAATGGAATTTGGACATCACTTGATTCAAATATAAGTATTCAAGACATTATTAAAAGATGGCAGTAATATTGATATCGTTGAATTAAATAAAAAGTGGGTGGCACACGGCACATGGAATTTCCCAATTGTACAAAATATAATTTTCTCATATCTGCATTTGGTGTGTGTACTAAGGCATACTTTACAAAAGATAAAGTCTTTACTCTTTAGTAAATCTCTTTGTTTTTTAAGCGGTTTGTTGTGTCAAAGGCTCTATATGAATAAAGTTTTCAAAGAAATAATACAACTGTTTTTTTGTCTTCAAAATAATTAAATCTTCCTGCCAATTGTATAAGGTTGACTCTGTTCTTGATAAAATTGCATTTAAGTAATGATGCAATAAGCAGATAGTATGGAACTTGATAACTTTACCATTAGTCGTAATAGTACATTCTTTGAAACAGACAATATCAAGATTTTGCAGACATTTACAAAAAATTTAAAATTAAGAATTCACGGTGCGCCTGAAAACTGTTCAATGAGACATTTTTTGGGTATGGAAATTTTTTCAAAATTCTCAGAACACCAATTGTTAATTTTTAAGAAAATTATTTGTGTTAAAGTTTATTTACAGCCAAAACTATTGATAAAACATTTATATGCATTTCAGACATATAATAAACTTTTTTTTAAATTAACGCTTCATTAGATTGAACCAAGGGGCATTTTCGTGTTTTTTTTTTTTTTGGAAATTCGGTAAAAATTTTTACAATTGGGTAAAAAATAATACTACAGTGAACATTAAACTTAAAACTAACAAGGAGACTTTTGGCATGAACAGTACTCATTTCAAATTATATAATGGGCTTTCTAAAAAACTAATATGAAATCATTTTCCTGTGGCGAATGATCAGAACATGAAATAGTACATAACTATTTTATTGAAATTACTGAAACAACAAAAAACGGCATTAGCCACTCATACAGTTTTATCCAATGCTAAATGAAATCATCAGCGACCATTGAGCCAATGCATTATGAACTTATATGCCTATTACCCTCTTTGCAAAAATTTGTTGAGAGCCTAAGCAAAAACTGAAACAAAGCATTGCCAATATTCTCTCTTCTGTTGTGTGACTTTGTTTTTGTAACCCATTTGACATTACACTATTCTTGCAGGCGCTTCGATTCAAGTTTTCTTGAAAAGTCAAGACCACGATACAATACTGCGAGAGCAAGATGCGATTGCGTGTGCGACTTCGGCCTGTGTTATCGCATTGCAAGTCAAGATATAATAGTTTTGCTCCTATTCTATTTGAAATTAATGCCATAAAACTGTCAAACATGAGATGGTGTGAAAATTTCGCCATGTAAAAAAGAGAAATTTTTGTAAAAGTTATAATATATTTGGATTAAATAAGAATTTTTAAGTTTAAGTCTTACAAAGTAAAGTTTTATAAAAACTTAAGTGTTAGGACTCATTGAAAGGCTATATATTTAATAATATTGCAAAAAAACTTTTGTTTAATAAAATAAAACAAAATAAAAAACTTTTAATGAAATGAAAAGGACATTTTGTTAGTTTTAAGATGCAACACACCGTAGTATCTTAACGCTTTGATATATTGAATCACTCTAATATACAAATGTGTGTATTTAAGTACGAGGTCATGTTTGACTGAGGTCTATAGAGATATGAAAAATTTTCCATGTAACAGCATTTCTTTTTTATGTTTACTCTGAAACTATTCTGTAAAAGAAATTTGCTGATAATTTTCTTAAAATCAATTCAAAGACTCATTTTTTTAAATATTGTATTTCTTTTCATTTCAGGTAAGCAACTCTTCACAAGAATTGTAAAATTTAACAGGTAAACAATTTTTTTTAAATGCAGAGGCATTCGTTTAGAATTCCAAAAAGGAATAAATGATAAAATATCCGAATTGGATTTATTCAAAGCATAAAATCTCTACTTTTTGTTAACAGATCTTTTATCTATCATCGGCTAGCACATTGGCGAGTTGTCAAATCTTTCCAAAATAAAGCAAACGATAGCTGAAAATTTTATTGTCAATACAAAAAAAAAAACTAAAACTTTGCTAGAAAATTACAATAGAAAATAAAATGACAACTACGACGACACTTGACACCCAATTATTTTGTACAAATCAACGTAACCATGGGAGAAAAAATGTAGAATGCACTGATTTGTACGCATGACTGGAAGCGGAAATCGACATGAAGCCAAACATCAAGTCATGGGCAATGACATATGCTTTTGGTGAAGATAGCAGAGAAAATAGTTTGAGAATGAAGTGTCAGTACTAACTTGGATATAATAAATTAAAAAAGTTACAAGAAATATTCTACAATGTTAATGAATGATTTATAAATTTATGAAGAATGAAAGATCTTAATTTATATTCTTTATAATTATCCAATTTAACTCGAGTTTAATGTTTTATACAAGAATATTATTCCGAAAAAAATTCGTATAAAAAATTAACATGAATGGTCTATGTAAAAATTTTACTAAACAAAAATGGTAAATACACCACTGGAGAAACCGTCTGTCAATTTTGTAGAGAAAATCTTCAATTTCAAGTTGAGCTCAATTAATGTGCGACACTGAAGAATTAGACCCAATCTCTAGCTATTTTCCAGTTGACTTCGGATCTCAAAGTTTGTAAAAACTCTACTTAAAAAAAATATATATCATTTTAATTTGGGAAACGAGACATAATTTCCACTTTATATCAACTTGAGCGCTAGATATGAAGTGATCTCTGATAATGTCTCAGCTTTATGCCATTTAGTGTATTCAAAAAGTTTCTTATATCAGAAAGTGCTTATATTTTAGGATATAATGAAGACTTTAAAAGATTATCAATACACAATCCTTGAACAAGCAACAGATTTTTGAAAGCACAAAACATTGTTTTATTATTTTTACCTAATATTTTTTAACATTAAATGAAAGAAACCCCATTTTAAAATAATCGGTCTATGCAAAAATGTGACCAAAACTTACCCGCCACCACGCTTTTACTGAATACAAGGAAATCATAAATCAAAAAGCTTCCGTTATGTGTGGCACAATGAGAAGTGAAAAGTTGGCAAGTTTTAGAGGAAGCTACTTTGCAAGTAAAAAAGATTTTTTTTTTTTATTTTGGCACTTGCACTTTGGTTTTTTTCACAACGGCTCTCTTTAATTTTATTGTTGCGTTTCCAAAATTTTTAGCAACAAATATGTACTTCCGTAGCAGTCAAGCAACCAAACCAATAAAACCAAGCAGCCAGCCAACTACCGAAACAGCCACATAAGCCGCAATACTGTCGTCATAGTCATCGTCGGCATCGTAGTCCAAGCAACAAGGTAACCTTTAACTTAAAAATATTTACTTTTAACCCTTACCCGAAGCACTAGAGTAGCTAAAAACCTGTAAAATTCACATGCAGATAAAATATAACCTGATATACAAAATATATATCAATGTGTAGGTGTCTGTATGTATATCGTAGATTGAGGTGCGACACAGAAAAAATATTCCATTTGATTAATTGCATCTATCTAAGAGATTTTGCTTGGATAAAGTTGAGTTGAGTTGAGTTGAGTTGAGTTGAGTTGAATTGAGTTGAGTTGAGTTGAGTTGAGTTGAGTTGAGTTGAGTTGAGTTGAGTTGAGTTGAGTTGAGTTGAGTTGAGTTGAGTTGAGTTGAGTTGAGTTGAGTTGAGTTGAGTTGAGTTGAGTTGAGTTGAGTTGAGTTGAGTTGAGTTGAGTTGAGTTGAGTTGAGTTGAGTTGAGTTGAGTTGAGTTGAGTTGAGTTGAGTTGAGTTGAGTTGAGTTGAGTTGAGTTGAGTTGAGTTGAGTTGAGTTGAGTTGAGTTGAGTTGAGTTGAGTTGAGTTGAGTTGAGTTGAGTTGAGTTGAGTTGAGTTGAGTTGAGTTGAGTTGAGTTGAGTTGAGTTGAGTTGAGTTGAGTTGAGTTGAGTTGAGTTGAGGAGGAATGTAGTTGAAATTAAGAGTAGAATTCCAATTTAGTTACTTTAAAGTTTTTACGATGAATTTTGTAGATATTTTTAAATGACTAATATAGCCAAGCAAAATAAATTTGACATCACTTACTAAACCGAATAATATTCACTGTGCACTAGTGGATAGAAAAATTAAAAATCATCTTAGTATAACATAACTACTCAAATATAAGAGCATGGAATTTATAGAAAAAAACTCGTTGTGCGAATGAAATACCAAAAATTTGTCACCTCAAACGGAAGCACTTTAAAAATAAATAAGCTTCGTTGGATAGTGTGTTCCCAATGAGTAGCAAAGACCCTTCTGGATGAGAATATTTGAAAATAATTTGACAAAAGCAAGCGATAGTGTAGGTCACATCTATTTTACTTTATATGTGGTATGTTTTATGTGGATGTAGCTCAGAGATTTTGAAAATGAAATACTACTTCCGGTTTGTTGGTTCACCAACGTCGAGTGCTTTACGCCCAAGCTACTTTTTCCACTTCCTTTGCATTGTGTGTGTGTATGTATGTGTGCTTTATATTCCCCTATGCTTTTGTGCCTTCATTTTAGCTTATCACTTGTTACGCTCTCTTCATATCTCGCTGTAGTGTACGAAAATGTACTTGAATTTTCAACGTACTGTGCTGATTAGTTATTTATTTCGACACAAAAGTGCAGGTGAGTGAGTCTGTTGTGTCAATGAATAAATTCTACCTTTGGTCTGCTCTGATGAGGTACTCTCGTGTGCTTGTTTTTGTGGTTTACTTTGGTTTTATTAAATTTAAAATTTGTATTTAATGCGCTTGTTTACTTTAATTATAAACTTAAGTTGCAATCTTTACATTGCATGTTTGCATTTTTCTATTGCAGAGGTGCATTATGCAACTATTACGCTTTTTTCAGAGTTTGTAACTCTTCAACACAGTTACAGTGTGTTCTGTTACTTTTTTATGTTCTATTTATTTTTGTTTATTTGGAGTTTTCGATCATTCCGTTCCTTTTAGAGGATTTCTTAATATAAAATATATCTTCTTCCGCACTAGAGTATCTTACAGAGCAAATATAAAAAATTTATTAAAGGGATATAGTTTCATCTACAAGGAAAATGCTTGATTTTGAACATTGGCTTTAAGGGGGCAGGGGCAGTCATGGCCGTGAAAATTAGAGCATTTTCAATAAGTTTTTTTTGTATTAATTTAATTTATTTAATAAAAGTGATAATATAATGATTTCGGTCTAACTACAGCTTCATCATACTAAAATTTCAAAAAAAATATTCCACATCATCTACATTTAAAACATAAAAGTAAAAATTAAAATAAAACTTTGTATTTCAATTGCATTTAATGCAATTAATTAAACTCTAAATTGCCAAGAGTTTTGAAAATTAAGCTTGATTTATCTTTTAATTTGCTATCTATATATACAGAACTTTACCTTTATGCGTCTCTAAATGTTATAAAATAAATTAATTTTTATTTGCACATGTTTTAATCATAAATTCTGTGAAAAAATTAATTATGGATATTAAAAAAATACGATGTTGGTATAATAACCGCAGTGCTCATCTCTATAGAAACGTGTGTAAAAATAACTATAAAATACTGCAGGAAAAAAAAGCTTTAAAAATCGAAAAAAAACGAAAAAATGTAACCACATACGACGAAGTGATGAATGACTCTTTTAATTAGTTGCCGCAGGACATGCATGAACTGCAAAATGAATGGTGTCGTTCATATGAATTGCACTCGGCATGTAAGTGAGTGAGTTGTGTCTTTGCCATGTCCCCCATGATGTTTAATCGTACACATGTATGTGTGTGAGTCTGCGTTTGTATGTGCAAAGTTAGCTTGAGTGAGTTCATTTATTAAATAGTCATTTTTTTTGTACTGCCCAACCCCATTTCCATCTTTGCCTCCCATTCATTTCAGCAGTTAAAATTGTCATCAAAGGCGCGCACACAAAGCGGCAGCTATGAATGTCCTTTTTTCATCATCATGAACATCAGCATGAACTTATTAATATGGACAACGTGCATTTGTATTTGCTTTCATATGTATGCACATATATGCGTTCCTATGTGGGGGTACATGTGTTGGTAAAACCAGTGTAAACAAATTGCTTTGGCTGAGGAAAAACTCTGTGAAAAACTCATAAGTCATAAAACGTTGTTGCATTTCATTTTAGCTTAATTGCCTAGTGCGCTCGCTCCGTCAAAAGGATATGGCTCTGGTTGCTTTTTATGTTCGTTTTTTTGTCTATTTATTTGGGATAGATAAGTTATGTAGTTGGTCAATTCAAAGTAATCAAAAACACGGTTTTATGTTGCTAAAGTTGAATTCGGCGATTGAACAAGGAAAATTAATTACTTATGAAAGTTTCAAATATATCTGTATATTGTTCGTTCTGTCTTGCATCTCTTAAAAACTGTGAATAGTTCTTGATAAAACTTGGGACTATCGAACTCTATAAAAAACCATTGGAAAAGTCGATAAGTCGATAATATCGAAAACGTCGAAAAATATCAAAGAATGTTGAAAGCAGTGATCGTTATGTGTTTATGTGAATGAATGCCTTTTTGGCCATAATCCCAGAGAAAAATTTAGAAATTTGCATTTTTCATACGAAAAGCTCATCCGATTTTTTTATTTTCTTGACGTATTATTTACTAAATAATAATAATTTTTATAAATTGTTGTCAAACTTTTTGAAAATGAACTAACAATCTATCCGAACGTACTGAATATGAGAAAAGCATCAAATATTTGTAAGTATCGAACCTTTGCAAAAAATATGGAAAAAATCGAATTGTATTGCATAGCAAGGACTTCCCACACATAACAATGTTTCTTGAAATTTGCACAAATCTTGCGAGTAGTCCCGATATATCTCAGGCATCGCCAGATATGCTGCATGTAAGGATTGAGTACAGTTTGTTGCATTGTATTATTTTTGCATTCCTTGGTCACATCGATTGCTATCCTTAGAAAGGGTATCAAAAACTCTGCAATGGTTTCCCTAATAAGAAAAGATGCTGTGGCGGCTGAGCCGCTACACTGATTTCGATGAAATTTTGTATGTAGATAGATTGTTTTCTAAGTAAAAATATTTGTTTTTAGTGGGTAGTACTACACCTCTAACAGGAGATAACGTTTCACTGCTAAACTAATGGACCGATTTTGATGAAATTTGATATTGAACCCTAATGAAGTGATAGATATAGGGGTAGGGCTATGGCATCATGATATCGCGATTTTTAATTTTGAGAGTGTTGACATTTAAATAGGTTAAATTGTCACTATAATGGTTGAATTTGAACCAGTGGGCGAAATCTAGCATAATTTAATATGCAATAAAAATTTTTGGAAAGTATCAAATAGACCCGTCGTTTTCGGTCATTAATAATTTTCAAAATTATTTTTAGCATAACAACAATTCTTTTCAAAAATTGGTGATGGTAAATTTATTAATTGACGCCCTGAAGAAGGGGACAAATAATCCTCGAAACGTCGGCGCTGCAAGAAATTTTAAATTATTTTCCTGTTATTAAACTCGATTTAAAATTGTTAAGAGATCGTAATTAGCCTTTAAAAAAAGTTGAAATTACATATATTTAGGTTTAAAAAATATAATTAATGTCATTTGAATTGGTGATGTGTCTTATATCTGTAAAGTATTTTACTACCTGTTGTTTTTGATTTCAGAAATTGCTTTAAATCAAGAATCTGATGAAATCAATGATTGATTTTTATAATTTTTTTGGCTTGTGGCGCTTTTAATCTTTTGGAAGAAAAACATTGGTTAGATAAGAATATTGACTATGTAAAAACAGTGAAACATTTTTAGTGAGGATTGCGCGATTTTTTATTTCCACCGATCATAAATTGTTCAATAGCTCTAAGACTTCTGAGATTTTGAAAGTTTGTAAGTTGCTCGTTAAATTTTCGTTTAATTATAATAAGATCAGAACAATTTTCTACTCTCAATATACTACCTTCTCTACAAACCTTCAGAAAAAAGTTAAAGAATTGAATAAACGTCGCTTTTTTTAAGGATCTTATAGTCGAACTTGGTTTTATCTTAGGCTCAGATTTTATCATCTCTGGCTCTGCCTCTAATAACCAAAAATGATTTAAGTCTTAAAAGCATGCAATTAAAATTGTTAACAACTAAAATTTTTAAAAGAAGTCTACTACATTACTTATTGGAATGTATAAAAGTAGCATTATACGAGCATGTTAAGGTTTTAAAATTCCTATTTCGAAATGTTGTGCGTATGTAAGCTACTCTATTTTTTGGTATTCAACCCTAACATCCTGAACAGGCATGCATTCAGTATATTGCGCTATAAATCATGAAGTTTTCTTTCATTACACAAAATTTTATGAATTGTTGTGGTAATGATTTGAAATAGCATTTATTTCGTAGTGTACAACAACATTTATATATTTTACTGTAGCAACTAAAACAACTAATAATATCCACAATTGTATTAGCAATCGATACGCACTAACACATCAATGTACACAGTTAAGTATACTTAGAGCTTGTACAATTCCATACAATTTTATTAAACCCAAACTTTTGTTTCACCAATATTCACGAAAATCTAATGCTGCATATTTTTGGTCAACCAAAATTTTATGTACGCGCGTGTGTTGTTGCAACACAGCGGCTGGTTGTACAACTTTGGTTAAACTTTTTGTTTTTGTTGCTGCTGACGCTATTATTATTGTGCAAATGGTGATAAATGTGACGTGACAATGCCCACAACTGTCTAATTTATCAAAATCAAACACTAGCATTTTCTATTGATTTTACCGTCCATATATTTAGATAATAAGTAAGGGAATGTTTCCCAAAATGCCGAATATGATTCTCTAAAGCGGTTGGATTCAGAGAGCATCAGGTCAAGACCTATTAATATCAACACTGTGTTTATATTTTGCTATGATTCTTAACTAGTCAATGCAAAATGTAAAATAAAGTATGCTTGGAAATTCTTTAACGTTGGCCATAAAAGCTAATTGAAATTGTAATTTGTTTGTGTTTTTTGCACTAAAAAGTACTTAGCCTTAAAAACTGAAATATTTCTTTGTTTCGTTGCGAATATCTCTGGAAGACTTTTTGAATTGTCTGTAAGTAAATTTGATATAAGTTCTATCATTTTAGCATATGTTGAAAGATCACCCCATCTTATGTAGCATTTCTGACTTCACAAAATATGAGTAATTTTTTGAATTTTTTAAGTCATTTTCCAATTTTTCTTTTTAAATGTTGGAATCGCACAAATAAACCAAATTTCTTTCATTTTCTTTTTTAAAATTATAAGTCAAATTCTTGCTTTTTTGACTTTCGACTCTTTCTTGGTTTTTGTGTCGTTTGTTATTGATACTGAAATATGTTTTCAAGTTTTCGATGATATTTTTTTTCTTGCCGTATTTCTTATGCCAATTTTCCCTCCACAGAATTTTTATTGATAATTATTTCTCTCGCTATTTTTGCCTGTACCTCTCGTCAACATCTATAAGACCATTACGTGTGAACAAAGATACTTAAGTGAAAATAATGTTACCTCCCTTCTTTTATAGAAAAAAAATGGATACTGACTCAATTTTTAAATTCTAAATCCAAAAATTTTTGCTTTGCAACATAGTTCAGGTATTAAGTACATATTTTACTCACTGTCCACTACACTAAGAATTAACGTAAATGATTAACGACATTGTGAAGTCGCACTTTGAACTGTGCACAGCTGACATGGCAAATCCTGCCATCATTTCCGAATGAACGCCTTAGAAAAGTGTAAATTTCTACTTATTCTGCTTCTTAGTAAAGTTGCGCACAAGACCGTCCCACACCCGCCCATGCTTGTTTGTGTTCAGTATTCCTGGTATGCAACAGTGTACTACAATACAATTAAATTGTCCTTGCTTACATTTCAACATAATATTTGCATACCTTTGCAATATTTTGCTATTGTTTTGCTGTTGCTCTAGATAATTAATTATTTCAATTTCTTTGTATCTGAGGAATTTTATTTAGTTTTACAATCGTTTTGTTTCATTTCAATGGAATTTCCCATAGGAAGCCCGTTATGGCAGGATGCCTTGAGTAGTTGAGTGTGGAAGTGTACAAATAAAGAGAAATAAAATGAAGCTTTTTTGTACTTAAGTGTGACACAAAACAAGGATTAAGCTGCTTGTGGCGTTGCTTTTAGTAGAAATGCAAAGTCTACTAAGCTACAGGTAGCAGTGTGTAGAAAAA
This sequence comes from Meiosimyza platycephala, assembly GCA_963662105.1. NCBI lineage: Eukaryota > Metazoa > Arthropoda > Insecta > Diptera > Lauxaniidae > Meiosimyza > Meiosimyza platycephala. The sequence goes on along the minus strand of OY759208.1, from coordinate 97,615,261 downwards.
AGAAGAATAGATTTTGCTAGAAAAAAGACCAAGTGCAGTGGCGTTTGCCGAAAATAAAATACTCGGAAAAAAAACCAAGTGATATGAAATTCAATCAATTAAGCCTAAAGTTGAACTTAAGTGTAGCCCCAATGATATTGAAATAAAACTGAGCTGAACTAAGCCCAAAATGAAGGTTGCGGTAAAACTGATTTGAAGCTGAGGTATTGCTGATGTGATACTAAAGTAAAGTTGAGCTGATTTTAAAGTGAAGCTAAAAAGTAGATATAGAGGAGATGAAGCAATTCTATTTTGACGCTGAGGAGAAGCTTCAATCAAAGTGAAGTGCACGTTAGGTCGAAGTATAGAAAATGTGAAACTTTATGAGCTCAAGTGAAGCAAGAGTGATTTGAAGGGAATGTTTAAGAGAAGTTGATAGCGTAAGCGTTAATATATGTAGAGTAAGTTAGCCCGTTACTTATAGGATTATCATATTACCAGGAGATAAATCAATGAATTTATGGGCAAATGAACTCAAATCGAGGACACTTACAGGTTTTTGAGGAAGAACATAATCCGAGTACACTTAACGTAACACAAGGACATTTCCACGAAATGGACGACGAATGATACCCCAAGTTACCACACATTTCAAATGAAATGTTCGTAAACCAAAGGATCGACCATGTCGTTAATACAGCTGCATGAAAATTAATTTTTTCACATGAAATTATCTTGATGTTGATACTGATTGACATTTCCACGGTAGCAGACTTTCTAATATTCCCATTTATTATTTGCACCACCACTGTGCGGACACTAAGCGAGTGTGTCATCATCAGCATAGCATTGTATTGTTTGTGGGCGCACTCAACAGTGTTAAGCAGCTTAAAATTTATTTTCAATTCGTTGGCAACGCTTTATATGTACAGCTACCTTCAAAATCATTTCACTCTATCTCTCTCTAATTTCTACACCCACTCAATAAAGCTCGGTATTTCTTTGTATTTGCCGTAGCCGTTGTATGCGCACAGCTGTGCAAGAGAATTGCAAGAAAATTGCTAAATCCTTTTAAAGGGTCCACTTCTTATATTTCTGCTGCTTCATACTACTTTTTCTACTCCGTTCTTTATTTTTCCTTACTCATCTTACTTTCGTGCTATTTAGAAAATTCTTTGGCAAAATGCTTAGCAAACAATTAAATTGTCATTGTGGGCTTAAAATATAATTTTAATACTCACAAGTAGCAGCAGTAATTTGAATAAGGACAAAGGATGTAGAAGTAAAAAGAAAAAGGAATAAAACAAATAAAAAGTAGTGTGATAGAAAAGCAAAGAGTTCATTATGCATGAAAGGATTCATGCTTAACACCACTCATAAGTGCGGAACAAAAAAATGCAAATATTTTGAATCGAATTAATAATAATGTCGATTTCTCTCCTAAGCTTCGAAAATTCTGCCATAATTGAGGAAATGTGCCAAAATTTGCGAAAATCCATTTCCGCTTTGAGGTTATATGCAAAACACACAATTTTTCATCATTGGTTATGGGCACTTTTGTCATTTACTAGGAATAGCAAATACACTCTGTGAAAAATGGCATTGTAAAATTAAGAATGTCGTTTGTTGACTTAAAATGATTTGCTGAATGAAACCAATATGGGACTTGAAACTCATCTAACGTTTTGACTCTATTGATTACAAACGAATTGTTGAATAGAAACCTTTTTCTATAGATGGTATCAGCTTTAGAGAAATTCATGGACTGATCTATAAGTGCGGATATGTTTTCGTAGTAATCGAGCCAATTTATTTTACGTTGTAGTTGTGTTCCCACGAGAATTTTTTCCACTAGCTGCGGCCACAGGAGGGGGGGGGCGATTAACAGGTAGATTCCCTCCGGGCCCGCAGTTATCCGAAGGGGCCCGTAACTTATTAAAATCGATATTCAAAAAAAAAAAAATCCTTCTTGAAAATAAATGATCAAGGCCCTTACGTTTTTCGTCCGCTAGAATGTAAAGGTCTCTTAATGTAATCTGGAAACAAAACAGGTACTACAGATAAGCACTTAAATTGTACATGTGTCTGCGTTTTTAACTCTGGTCGTTTGCACGTAAATGTTACTTATAACATCCCACCTCATTTTTAATTTAAAATTTTTGGGGGGGAGGAGTAGGGTTGTCATACGTAGGGGAGAGGGGGGCTAGTGTGGACAATTTTGACATTATTATAAAATTGAATATGTAGATATTTATTTTTTGTAATAAAGTCATTTTTAGCGATTACTTATACTTCTTACCTTCATAATTACACCAACAGTTATAATTTTTTTTTTATTAAACGCATTTTTAAATTATTTTAAAAAGAGCCCCTTATACGGGGCTAGTGTGGACAACCATTGATTTTTCTAGGGGCTCCAATAGAAACTTGATAATTGAAACAGAAACTTAGAAAAAGAGTTCAAATATATATATTTTTTTTTAAGAAAATAATGCAGTTCAATAAAAATTCAAAATTTACTTCTATCCCATGTGAAACTCAGTCAGAATTAGTGACAAAAAAATTGATTATAATCCTGGATTTATTTTAAAATTTATAATAATCTGAAAGAATATTAAAAATGCTTTGAAATCCACTATTATACAAGTTTTTTAGTTCAAAAGTACATTTATATCTCACCAAGGGGAGAGTGGGGGGGTCCGAATTTAACAAAAAAAACACCTCTTATAGTTAATAGACGGCCCCTAAATGAATGTTCAATGTAAAGATCAAAAAGGTAAACAAATTTCCTTTGGGGACGTCCATTAATTACTTGAGCTAAAATAGGGGGGGAGGGGGGAGGGGGTCCGGCAAAATCTCACCAAGGGGTGGAGGGGGTCAAGGAAAGCCTCACGTCAACGTTTTAATGCGTAGAATTTACATTGAAAATTATAATTTAAATCTCATGGGAGGAGGGGGAGTCCTGCCAGATCTCACCAAGGGGAGGGGGGGTCCGAATTTTCAAAAAAACACCTCACGTAATTACAAAAGGGGACGTCCATTAATTAATGGACGTCCCCTTTTGTTCCAAATAAATAACTTTTACCGTTGACGACCATTGGGACATAGAGGTTCCAACAGATTGGGTGGTCGCGTGGGTGGCCAAAGTGAACTATCTTTTTTATTTTGTTTTTGTTGGAAAGAAGAAGGTTGCTCGCAAAGTGTCCAAAACTTTTAGAGCTTTAGCTCCACCCACCTTTAAAATATTCCAGCATGAAAAAGGGGTAGAAAAGTAAAGATTTTTTGACTTTCGAGTGGTCTGGTAAGTAAATGGATGAATATACCTTTAAAAATAAGGTATTTTCTGAAAGCCACATTCATTCTCTATTGAATAATACCTTGTGGACGAAAATCGATTCCATAGTTTTTCCAGGAAACATACGAAGCTAAAAGGGACACCGATGTCCCGGGTGTGACCGGGTTAAGAGGTTCTTCGTTTGTCTTCTCAGGTGTTTCGGGGCTTGCGTATTTTCTTACACAAAATCATTGTTTTTTTAAACTTACGGTAAACTTTATTAAAAATAATTTCAATTATTTGAATAAACACTTGCTTAATTTGTAATATATATTTTCACTTTAACAAAAGAATAAGTAATTTCTGAGTATATGACAACCCTAAGGTGAAGAAGCCCGTTCTGTTGCGACATCGGTAAATTTAATAAACCTCCTACCAACGACATACTCCTCTAATCAAAATTGGATACTTTTTTATTTGAATAAATAAATTTCGTGAAAACTACTGGTTTTCAACTTTTCCTAAACTAATTTTTGAAAATTTATATCGATTGGGGACCATAATTTCAAGTTCCAATAAATTTTGAAGCAAATTAAGGAAACACTTTTTCCAAGCTACATAAGTAGGTACATATGATATGATAAGAGGTATATTCAACAAGAACTTTTTTTCAATTTATATTAACCATGGAACACAACATAATCTTGATGGCTTGATTTTTTATTTTGTTGCAAAGGTTGTGAAGAGGGGGGTAAAGCAGAATGTACCACGGTTAAACTAAAAGATTGAATTTGATTAAATTTGGTATGGAGATAGATTGGGCTTCAAGAAAACGTAATAAAAAGTTTCTAATCTCGTACTGGATGCTGCCCTGAATGGCCAAAAACTCTGCCACAGCAGAGCTGCTAGCTGTTAGATGGATTCTTCTGCAACGATTTATGTTTTTTAGTAGGCGATGCCAGCCCAATGCAGAAACATATTTTTCTGCGATTTTAATATACGGGAGCGATTACATTAAATCAGGTAAAATGGTAATGAGTTGTTTTGTATTGTTACGATAATGTTTGAATTTAAACCAGTGGGCTAATTGCAGTATTAATAGATGCATGGATTGTAGAATTGAAAAATACCGCAAGATTTTGCATTTAGCGGAGAATTTTCATTCATTGCCGGAGACCGAAGATTTGGTGAAATTTTCCGAGTCTCCACGTCAAGTCACCGTGGTTAACGAAATTTTTGTTAACTTATAAATATCACTTATATGCTATAGTAATTCAACATTGACTTCGCTAGCCAAAATCGGGAGTGTGGGAGTTAAAGTTAATAATAACCGATGCCTTTTAATTATTTTGATCAATTCAATGGAACAAGTTTTTTTCATATCTACATATTATAAAAAGCCTCTTGTTATGAATTTTCCGATTTCAACACAAATAGCGAAGAAATCAACTCAACTGTTACTTGTGCACGTTCACGAGAAAAATTAAATGAAATTAAAATTAAAATTAAAGAAAAGAGTAGCAACTTACTACTTTCCAGTGTTGCATGTAAATTAAACGATGATATTTATATGAAAACTTTTTCACAAAAAAGAAGCAGCTGGGATGAAGGCGAAAAATTGAAATGCAAGTTGATGATGAAAATATTATTTGTCATATTTGAGATTTTCACAAAAATGTTTTACTTGTTGTTGTTGTTGTCAAATTAATTTTGTTGCAATAACTTGGTAAAAGAAATTGCCATGAAAACAGCGTTGCAATTGAAAAGACGGAAAATATTTTTAATTTGTGAGAGAATAAAATGAAAATACATGCGACAAAAAAGAATACGTTGTAAAGAATTTAATAGGGAAAACAAAATTTAATAAAAAAAAATTGTTTTGTTGTAATTTTACTTGAATTTTTGTTGTTGCTGTTAGCAGCAAAATAATTTGCTATGACAACAAAAGCGCACAGCAGCTGCAGCTGATGCTCGTTTAACGCGCATTGGTTGGTTGGTCGGTCGGTCGGTCGGTTGGTTGGTTGGCAAAGCTAAAGGTTGCTCTTGGCAACGCTATGATGAGAATATTTTTTTCTCAATTTTTTTCGTATGTTTTGCTGTTGTAGTAGTTAAAATTGTCGTTGTTGCTGTTGTCGTTGCTGCTTATATGTTGTTGCACACTACTATTGACAACTGCAACTGACATTTGTTTGCTTTTATATGTTTGTTGTTGCTTTTGTTGTTGTTTGTTTGCAGTGCTTTATCTTTGTATATATTTGTATAGACATACATAAGTGTGTGTGTGTGTGTATTTAAGTTTGTATATGTTAACTTATGTGTTTGTGTCTTTAGCCTCATCTCTCTAGCTGTGTATATATATGTGTGTATGTTAAATTTACATTCTGCGGTTTATCATTTCAAAGGATAATAAAGTGCATGCAGCAACGCGTTACCAAGGATCTCTGCGTTTATCCTGGATCTCCGTTTAAATTGACTTTTATCCTTCCTTGGTGGAATTTACTTTTTATCATTTATTTTACTTTCTTTGTTAAATTATAAAAGCAAATAAATTGCAGCGGCAACAAGTGGATAATTTTTAGCGGGGGATGTGCTTTCAAAATATCAGCAAAACTTTTAAATCTTAATTTAAAAAAAAAATTAGTTTTGAAAAAAAAATCAGTTGAAATCAATCAGTCAATAAATCTGTATTAAGTCAAAAAAAAATTTGAAAATGAAAATTTTTGCAATTGCAAATTTTCCCGGTCCGAAGAAACACAAAACTCAATTTGTAAATTTGTCTAATATGTGTTCAGAAGTTGCAACTTTCATCCAATGCTCTCTCGTCATAATATTTTGAGACACTCAAAAAACAATCGAAGAGACATAAGGCAATTAAAGATAATAAACATGGCCACAATTTTCTAGCCGATATATAATTATCTGAATTAGTTAGTTTGCGAAATCACAGAATTCACTCAATATATAAAATCAACCAACTAGATTGACTACGATGAATTATCAATGTTAATTTTGGAACACCTTAGAAACAAGTTATACCATAGATTATAACTAAAAAAGAATTCAACTTTTCCATAGCTTCCCTAATTCAGGGGCGCCATAACGTTCTAAAAGCGGGTGTGGAATTCGTTGAGTCGCGTCGACGAGAAAATGATAATATTTTTAACCCTAGGAGGTTCAACCAGGTCTGTGCAGACCTTTTGCATATAAATGTGTGTATAACTTTGTTTTTGCGTGTTAGAGACGAATCCGTCCATGACTTCCTAAAAGCGGCTACGGAGAACCCAATGATCACAAAATCGGACTGCTTATATGTTTGTGTTCGATCTTATTCGTGTTTACAAACGAAATGGTTCATACGTACCAACCAGGTCTTTACAGACCTATGTATATAAATGTGTGTATAACTTTTTTGTTCTGCTTGTTAGAGCAGAATCCGTCCATGACTTCCAAGAAAAGGATACGGAGAACCTAAAGAACATAAAATCAGACCGCTTATATGCTTATTTTCGAATTTATTCGTGTTTACAAACGAAGTGGGTCATGCTTAAAAAAGAAATGGTTCATACGTACCAACCAGGTCTGTACAGACCTTTAAATATAAATGTGTGCATAACTTTTTTGTTTTGCGTGTTAGAGAAGAATCCGTTCATGACTTCCTATAAGCGGCGACGGAGAACCTATTTTTCTGAGCTTTTAGCACATTTACCCATATTTTCAGTACACCTGGCAATACAAATCCCACTTAGGTCTGCGCAGACCTAGTTGTACCTGTCAGCGCCATAAAATCCCTGAACCTCCTAGGGTTAAATTGACGATTGATAGTCTTACAGAATTATGATTATGAAAAAGTAATGTAGAATATTTACAATAAAGTTCTGTACATAAAAAAACTGTTATTTCGTCAGAAGTGCATCTAGGCAAATACATTTGTGCTTCGGCCCTTGAGCTGTTAGTTACCGTCCGGCTACGGTTCCGCATCAACTAATCATTGCGCGATATGATGGGCGGCTCGCGAGCGGGTCCCGATTCGATTTTGTCCCATTGTCGTATTAGTTGTCGTTTTGGCAGCCTTGATTGCAAATTCGGAACAGAATTGACGCGGGTGTGTGTACGATGAAGAAATGAGTGGAAGATGAGTTAAACTAATTTCTAAACTTGAGGCAGGGAAAGATGCTTGGCAGAAACTTTTCCCCTCACCATATTACATCTTCGATAAGCCAGATCTGATTTCGTTTGATACGAAGCATAAAAGCAGATAGTAATTATACAAAATCATCCATGTGACTTTTAACCTGCCTGAAGTCTTCGGTACGCTCAAACATGCCTTTTCATGGTTTTCATTCTATACTTTGCTGAAATTGCTTCATCGATGCATCAGTTTTCAATAATCCGGGTATATAAATCTGACATAAACCAGCTTCGAGTTATCTCAATATTATAGAATCAAACTTGTATTAAGCCTTTAAACCAAATCGACCATCATTCTATTTTTCAAATTCAATTGGATTTCAAATGAAGCTTGCAATAATTCTGAAATCACAGTTGGACAAAATTTATTATTTCTGAAATCAAATTTCAATAAAGCCATATCTCAAGAATATTAGAACTTTTTGTTTCGAGAATAAATATTTAATGCAAATTGTTTAAGATTGTATCACTTCGTTTAAAACATAAGCCTCATTCTAAAAAAATTTAGATGAGCTTATTAACAGAGCCTCAATTTTCACCAATATATCAAAATGTTTCATATGAAAAGGAACTAACAAGGAGAATGAACATTTTGGCTTCTTATCGAACTTTTTTTTTTTTTTTGCTTTCATCCTCAAATTTCCTTTACTTGGCTGCCTGCTCTTTGCTACTGCTTCCCCAACTGGTGCTACCGTACAACTACACACTTGATTGGTTGTATACAGGACGGCATTTTTGTTTATTAACTTTGACAGCATCCTTAATTTACAATTTCATATCAGAAAATCATGTTCCTTTTTTCTTATTTTTTTTACATATTTTTTTCTTTTCCTTTTTTCTTGTCCCTTAACATCCTTCCTTCATATACTGATTATTATTTATGAAGGATTTCTTTCAAGGTTATTTTATTGCATGTTGTATTTTTTTTTTAAGGATTTGTACAGCTCAATGGGCAGCGACGACTTTTGAGTACTTCAGTAGTAAATCGGGCTGCGGGAAAAGAATTTCATGATTTATTTTCTTTTTTTCTTCAGTTTTTAATAAGCTCTTAACGTAACATGTTAAACATTAAAATGTGTATCCACTTGTAGTGCTTTGTATTATCAATAAAATGTTTTAGACGTTATTTGTCATGTTTCTTAGAAATACCACTTAAGCAGGTCGAAAGATTTCATTTGGAAAACATTTTTCTTACTTATTCGTTACTTGCTATTCAGATCAGTGATGGCATTTTCGGTACATTTGTACTTTTTTCGGTACATTTGCGTCCTGAAAAATCGTTGTCAGTACATTCGACAAGTTTTCAGTACATTCAGTACATTTGAGGCATTTTAAGTACATTTACCAAATTTTTAGCACATTTTCAGTACATTTTCGGTATATTTGGACAATTTATAATATTTAACTTTTTTTTTTTGATTTTTAATAAATGAAAATAACCGCAATGAATAGATTTATAGTAATTACCTGTTATATTAATTACTTTTATTTTTTTTTCTTTACTAAATGAAAATAGTCGCGCAATGTGGAGATTTTGTAATTAATTTAATGTGAAATATAACTAATTTTATTAGGGTTTTTGAGATGGCAAAAGTGAGGACTTTTTTTTTTTGTTTGTAAATTTTAGAATAATTTCGTACATTAAAAGAAAATTAGGTGTTCAAGACCAAAAAGTACATTTAAAGTCTCGATTCAGTACATTTTCACAAAACTTAAATGCCATCACTGATCACAGGTCTGCGTAAGCCTTTCTCTATCGATTGGTGCAAATTGTATTTTTTATTTTGATCCACCCTAAAAATATTTTTTGCTCCAATCGATAGGCAGTGGTTGTAAATGGCTTTTGGACATCACTTAGGGCAGTTCCGGACCTTGGAAAGGACCAAAATGGTCGAACGGTCCTTTTCAGGGTTTGGAGCCACCCTAAATGATGTTAGAGCAAAAAAATTTTTCCCATTGTTCGACGATATTCTAAGCGATCTTCAGAAGCCATTTTTAACTTTTCCCCATCGATTGCAGCAAAAGAAAAATATATATCCGATATTAGGTCAAAAACTGTCCTTTTGAGAATACGGAGCCACTCTAAATAGCAAAAATGCTGAGTAACTCACTGCAATTTTTCTCTGTACGACACCCATAATTTGGATATAAATCTTGCGGTTTCCAACTTATATTACTTTTTACAAGAGCTTTATCCGCAACTTTCAACTTGAGCTTGTAGAACATTTTGTTTTGTTTTGATTTTATTTCTAATTTGCGTACACAAAAGTTCGGTAGACCTCTAGACTACAACTCACAAGCAAACGAAGCTAAGTCATTTTCTTTGTATCGTTCTCTTTTGTGCTACTGGTACCAAAGAGTTGCAGCATAAAACGCTTGAACTATACATAACAGTAATTCTTATAGTCTGACGTCACAGCAAGTTGTTTTGCGCAGACCTCCAATTCAGATCTTGAAGTGATCTCGCCAAAATATAACTGTCGGAACTAATTTCGTGAACACCATTGCTTTTGTTGTAATTCTCTTTCTACTTAGCTTTAGAATGTTATCATATGTAACAGTGAAAAAAGTCTTTTGATTGTGTAAAGTATTTTTTCAGCAATATTGGCGCTATTTTACTACGGCCTTAAAAAACTCTTCATTCTGTTATTCCGAAGAGTTGCGGAAGACTGAATTTTGAACAGACCTACATTTTGAATACATTGAGGTGAATTGCGAGGCCATAAAATCAGTATAGTAACTGCCTCAGAAGCTGAAAAGCAATAGATAAATAAAAATCAAAGCAAAATAACAGCTTTCACTGCCTTGCAAGCGACAGATATTATCAACAGAAAGTTAAGATGATTGACTAACACGCGTAAATTAGCCGATAAGCAACTAATGTATCATTATATGTATGCACCATGTGGTAGCAGTGGTAGTAAGCTAAATAGCTCGTGTGTGACCGGCAATGAAGGGGTTGATTATCATGATTATCATATTTTTAATTCAGAAACATAAGGAAATTTAAGCAGTGAAATTTTCCGTTCAAACTCTGTATATTTCTTTACCGACAAATAGATCATTAAAAAATTTTAGACCAGCGACGAGAAAGCAAAATTAGGACAGCCGAAAATAAAACAAGGATTTATGTTGTTGAGATCAATACGTGCAAATACTGTTAATATGACAAGGAGGTATTCAACCTGAGTTAGGGTTTCGGTTAGAATTACTAAATTTAAACAGAGATGCAAAACATAATGAAAGATTTTCTGAATAGTTCTTAAGTACTCAGCGAATAATATCTAAGACTTAATTCCACATTTAGGTGGGTTAAACTCTTCAAATTCTATGTACAGGCCAGAGTGCTCAGTAAGTAGTCAAAGACTAAGTAGGCTAATCTTAAACTTCCTGAACTGAGCTAGAATACACTGCCTTTGCTGAGGATAACTCCGTCTTATTAGGCAAAGAGTATATCCCTCTACGCTGAGCTCATTTCAGACTTTCGCTTTACTGCTGGAAAATTCTCTAATCTACAGTCTTTTTAATGCAGCCCTTATATTATTTGAAATTTTTCTAAATGTACTCCAAATACTTCACTCAGACAACTGAAAACCCCAGAATGTCGGATAGTCGATTTTCATTTGACAGTGCTTTTTTCCAAAGCAATGGAGTAATAAACTTACATCTTAATTTCACTAGTTCCACAAATTTTACAATACATTTGAGACGATTATACGGCTTTACCTTATCTAAGCGTACATTGAAGTATAATGGGTATTAATAGGACGCTCGCCAAATACTTATTTGTGCGATTCGTACAAGTATGTATCTAACTTGATATTGCTAAAACAATTTTCGGAATCTCCTTGAAATTTCAGGGTTGTTTTTGACAACTTTAACAGTGTTACTATCTGGTAAAATATAAACTTATGAAGCCCATAATGATTATAGTTATTAGAATGAAAGAAGTGTATGATGCATAAATCTACATAAGCATTCATCTTTTGATAACTCCAACGAATTTATAAAAATATTCAAATTAAGGTTTAAAACATAAATGCTGCACCTACAGCTCTTTAATTTTACTCTATCCACTTTTTAATTTTGCTGTCTTTTCCTTTATGTTTCATGCATCTTACTTGATGCTTTTCTTCTGTTTTTAATTACACATTCTACGTAATAAAGATAAAACTGGATCCAGCAATCTAATTTACTACACTTCCAGCTAATAAAACATTACCTTAGAGCTACATACATAAAAAAGAGGACGATAAAAATCAGTGCAAAATCACTGCGCGAAAAATTTTGAATATAAAATTTCCATTTCCTGCAATGCTGAACATACGATATGGCATACGATATAACACATAGCATGTCATGGCTTTCTACTACCACATCCCCCGGTTAGATGAGTAGTACGATACAGCAACGACTATTTTTCAAGGATAATAAATGTATGCATTTCACTTGCAGCTACAACAGCATCTTCCTTCATCACAGACAGACGGACGGACAGACATAAAAGTAATCGTTATGGTATACAGCGTTCTGAACTCGAACGAAACGTTACACTCTAATAGAATTTCCAAAGGTAGTCAAAGGCAACTTACGATTGCACCATTTGAGGCAGCCACAAAACTGCAGCAGCAGTAACAAAATCAAAAAAACATAACAATACAAAACAACAACAGAAGAAAATCATAAAAATAACTAACTAAAAAATAAAAATCAGACGAAAACTAAAAATTTCTGTCTAACGTAAATCACAGTCGAGCATTTGGCGCTCAGGTTTGCTAGCAAATTAAATGCAACTTCCTTTCTTATGGCTGACACAGCTGAGGGAAGGTGTGTGCATCGTGGGATGTTCGATGGAGTCATATTAGATTCTGCTTGTGGCAGCATTACATTAACTTTGCCTAGGTTGCTTTTTTCTTTCATTTTATTGGGTATTTCGCAGCGAGCTTTATACTTGACTTGTTCGTTGTTCTATCGTTGGTATGGTTTATTGCAATTTTAGTGCTGCTTTGTGTTTTATGAAAAGTACAGCGTTTCTCAAATTTTAAATCTGATCAAGTATTTATTGTTTGTTTTAAATTTCAAAACTGTTTTTCAGATAATGCCTAATCACGACTAATATAAAATAAATAAAAGAGCATCTGTCAGACGTTTCCTAGCCACGTAAGGATTCTGAGTTATTTCGGCTAAATGACCTAGTAGGTAGGTAGGCAGTATCACTTGTTATAAATCTTTCTATTTAAACTTTTATTTCTGACCGAGTTAAAAAGTGGTTGGTGAATAAGTTCCTTCTGCAAATAGTCACAGAAGATAAATCCCCCAAAAGAGTAACCTAGGAATAAAAACTCCCTCCAGAAGTCCTTATCTCTTGTCTTCGCAGTGGCATGCGAATGCGTTGTCTCACCACTGCTCTACGAATAGAATCAAAAGAAGCCGAATCTAATGACTTTCTCTATCAGGAACGACAAACACAAACAGTTCAGTATCATAAACGAAGCATTTTCAATACATTTCCCAAGCATCGCGATATCCCAAATAATAGATGATTAAGTAGGTTAACGCGCCAATTGCCGAAACATTGCAATTTCCGAAGAAATTGTTATGTTCTCAAAGGCTTGTCAGAATTTTTGTCTGGCCATACTTTGATATTAGAACTTGTGACTGTCTGCTGGTTTTACAGGAACTGTCCTGATGCTGTTTCTGTTGCAGGCTTAACATTTCTGATGTGATCAATAAAACAGTACATCGGTTGCTTATTGACTGTTTTTTGTATGACTATATTTACGCCTGGTATTATATGTATTAAAAATATATGTGGGTTAAAAATATAAGCATAGCATTCGTTTTCTAGAAAGTAACAACATTTTAAACATTTAAGCATCGCTGCTAAATACAACATTAAAATCAAAATATTCCATCAGGATAATTTTTGCAGTTGTACACGAGACGAAATTCGATCAAAATATAAAAAAAATAACGCAAGTAGAAACAACAACACAACGACAACAGAAGAGATGAGGTGGAAGATGTAGGTGACAGCAGAAGATGCAACAACATAGAAAAAGAGATAAAAGAGATAAGGCAAGTACAGCAGCAGCATTTGCAGCAGCGCGGCAAATATGAATTTTGAATTATGAATTTGGAATTTTCGAGTAAAATTTATTATTAGACTGGATTACGTGGTGGGATTTTGACTTTGGTTTATGTGAAATGCAATTCGTTTGTTGCATTCGTATGCTTTTGTTACGGTTACTCTTGTTGTTGTTTTTGTAGTCGTGTTGCTATTGACTTTATTGTGTTGTGCTGCTCGAGCATTGCACTGCATTGCGAAACCAAAAATCTAAATTCTGCCTGAATGATGTGGCAGCATTAATCCTACAATAAAAAGGAACTGCTGCTGCATTTCGAAGGAGTAACAAAATGCAAGGGGTTCGTTCTGTTTGCCTGCTGCTAGTGAGATAAAATGAGTTTCAATACAATCCATGCGTAATATATTTAATCAGCTCAAAGCAAATTATATCAAAGCAAAAGATAGAAATATCGATGTTTAGTGGTTTTGATATTCTTCAGAACTACCGAATCAAATTGTTTTATTAAATTTTAGACGTTAATTTTCTGTGAAGTTAACACTTACTTCTTCGCCACACTTCATCTTTACACAAAAAAAAAGTTGTGCCGAAACTTGGTATATGATCGCTAGAGTGAATTATTTAATAAAAAAAGAGATAAAATCTACTTAAGAGGTTTTGAGAATATGTTAAAGCTTGAGCCGAGCTTAGAGCAAAATGAGCTATCGATATTTAAACTTGTCTAAGTATCGATACTTCAACATTGCCTGGAAAACACAATACTGCAGGCATATGCTCTTACATAAAATCATGTCTTTCAGTATCTGCGTGTGCAGTTATTTACTTCCTTCCATTTTAATTTGATCCGCACGGTAAAATAACAACATAAATTTGAAGCATAATGCAAATTCCATCATAATTTCAATAGCAATTATTTTATTTTTCGCTATGCAGGTTGCTTGACTTTTATTTTGCTGCAATACGCCCTAAAATTGGCTTAAGAAAATAACCAATAACGCTAAGGCAAGCGCACAACTCATCCTTGCATATAATTTTCATAAATACCTTGTAGTTTCTTCAATAAATTAATGTGGCGTTTAAAAGGGGTTTAAAGGGTTTATTTATCGGTGCAAGAGCTTAAGTCGGTAATTAGTTTTGTACTTATTATTTGCGACCGCCAAATGATGCTACTTTTAAGTTAATTAAATTGATTTATTATTAAGTATATCAGAAGTACACATAGAGTGTTGCAGTTATAAATAAAGAAAGATATTTTGTCAATATGTCATGTATGTGTCTATAATGTCCCTGCCAAATTTGAAAGAAAGACAGTAACTAACTTGAGGTATTAAATTTTTAATTTAGATGTTTAACACCCACACCTGTATTCAGCGTTACAACCTCAAAGCCATTCAGATGTGACGTGTTATTTTATTCAGCTCAATGCTGGGGCTTTCTAATTTATGATAGCCTAATACCATTATCTGACACTTGCAAATGCCGCCGATGTGCAGAGTCGGTACCGCACTATCATCTATGCCTAAGCATTCTTATAGTTATGCCAGCGTTTATTGTAAATAACTTTGCAAAAATGTTCAGTCATTCAGGAAATGAACAACGCAATTGCTCTAAATTTAACTTTTTGATTTGTATTTTCTTAAAAAAATTCTTCAACAAATGATTTATTTGCTTGGTCTGAGCTCTGTGCTGCTTGCATTTGCTTTCTCAAATTACCACCAGGGGCTGGAGATCCAGACTATTCAAGATCATAGGTCAGCTAGATTTTGACGACTCAGAAGCGTAATTAAAGCGCCTTCTGATAGTGATTCCCCAAATAATCGAAGGAACGACCCAATTAGCAAGCGGTATGCAAAAAAAGTCCGAGTTTATCTAAGAATAAGAGAAAAAATGCAGTCAACTGATTGGATTTCAAAGTTATTCTCCCTGAAGGAAACTGTAACCTGATTTCCATCATTTTACTTAGTCGTGCACCTAGTCCTGGTAGTTCTTGGCTTGTTTTCTCGTCGCTGGGTTGGAGCTGCATATCTAACTTCACTGTTGCGTGCGGAATCACTCCTTCTGAAGTAATCGATACTTTCCCACCGGATTGTTCGGGTCTTTGTTTAATGTTATTATCTGAAATTTTATAATGTTCGATGATACGCTATAACTCTTGTTTATTACTTATGCATATTGATGTTATTGCTTGCTGATGATCGAGCTATGTCGAAGGATTTTCGAAGACTATACTTGACTATATTATAATAGGGGTTTGTTGTTCATAAATGTTTGGATGAACTACAGTGAAATTCCCCATAACCGGAAACCCACCGTCGCAGTATTTTATTTTATTGAATTTGTTGAACAAATTTACGCTTATCTCTGGAGTGGCGCTTTGATTTTCAAATTGTACTTCATTATTGTTATATTCAGTTAATAAACTTTGATCGATTTACGAAAATTCGTCAAAACCAGCCAACCAGAATGAACGAAAAAGTCCAACTTACTCAACACTTCTGACATAAATGTGTAGGTACATTTATTAGCATTATTAGGGGAACCACCAAATTCGTTGTTTTCAAAACAAAAACGAATCAGAAATTATAAAAAAGGGAAGTATTTAGTAAAAATTTAATAGAATTCTTATTAAATTCTGTCCGTTTAAAAGAGATATTTTGATCAAAATGACACAGAATATAGTGTCCGCGTCCGGTAATTGGTGCGTCCGGCTATCGGAATTGATTTTATATAGAAAAGTTAATGAAAAGTGAGGGTCGCCGAAATATGTCCGGTTATGGGGGCTGTCCGTAATGGGGAATTTCAATGTACTCAGTTTTGTTGACATGCTAACCGATCAATGAAAGGCCGATTTTTACCGAAGCAAGCCTAAACATTTCGGTGGAAGAGATTTTTATAGCAAATTTTGAATTTGTTATGTGGTAAGCAAGCCTTGATGTGCGCCATCCTGCCTCGTAAGTCATTGTGCGTTCATATGATCTGGTCATATTGGTTCCTGTCTATTGCTAGATGTTACATGGGAAATCTTAATAATTTATGATCTTGGGAAACAAAATTTTGGAAAAATGGAAAGTGTGTAATTCACTACTTAATTTTTAGTATCATAATTTAATATTTGTATGATTCCAGAACAGAATCTCGCTGTTATAATACGACTAGAAGGCAGCACAATAGTGACACTTAAAGCTTAGCGAGTTTGCCAAACCTTTATTCCAACCTTTGTAACTCAAGACATACATAGTTTCAGGCAATCTATCATTTACATTAAAGCGACACACTGATCACATCACATAGTCTGTAGATATTACAGTTCAGATATAAACTTAACCAGTGTTATGGCTTACATCAACTAATCAGTTCTAGAAAAACGATAACCTCCTATTCGGAAAATAAATAGAACCTTAAGCTTAAACGCAATGCCTCCTTTTGGGTGTATAAGATTTGAATGCGAATTAATTTTGTAAAAATTTGCTACTACGTTATGTTTTGATATTTTAAATAACAAAATATTAAACTGTTGGTAGTGTAAAGTTAAGCCAACTAAGTAGTACACCTTCTATTTGTTCTATTTGAGGTGGTCATTACAAAGCACTGTCTTTTTGCTGTGATCTTACAGCGCTTCCATGTTCTGCCTGCGGTGTCAGTTAAAAGAACAACATGGCGCAAAGGTACACTTTGGTTGAACAAGAACAAAGACGCCTTTGCTGTATGACAGTTTAAGGGCAACTGGTTGCTGTTGTTGCTGTGAAATAGCTTTCTGAATATAAAAAAAAAACAACAACATATCCTTTCTATACCGGCATACGCTGTTGTAGATGCTCCTTATACTTAAGTTATACACTTGACATTTATTCCAAGTTGTTGTTGCCGCTGTGTTGTCACTTTTATATGCTCCACCAGGAGAGTACTTTATGCAGTAGATACCGTTATTTAAGCAGCTACAAACCTTGCGGCTAAAAACTGTGAACAATGTCCTTTTTATCCTTTTTAATATAATGAAGCGCAACAGCAAATGGTGACAAAATGAAGGAAAAAAAAAGAAACCAAACACAAAGGCACAAACGATCTGAGGAGTGAGTGTGCAAGAGTCTCCGACAAAATTAAAAAGAGACAACAGCAGTGGTGTGTGGTAGTGGTGTAAGTGAATAGAAGCGTTTCCTGCGAAATAATATTAATTTAATTGCTTTTACTGTGTACTGAGGCGTAAAGCAGCCAAAGTGGCCTTCGTTGCGCTGGTTCAAAGTGGTAATGTACAGTGGGCAAAAATTTGGAAGAATATGTTAAAAAAACATTTTAATTTTTAATATAGCTGGACCAAGTTTTTGTAATGGAAAATATTAAAAGAATTTGAAAAATTTATTTTTGATGATCAAACCAAATTGATGAGAAACAAAATTCTGAAGTTGAGGTATCCCTGTTGTAGGGATATTATCTATTAAGTTTTTAAGTTGAGTTTGAAAGCATTGATCACTGCGTTAACAGGGCAGCAAGACCTAAGTTTTCGCCTAGAGACAATTTTTCAAGGAATATGCTTGAAGAGCGTTCAACTTCTTCTGTCGTATAAGTAAAAAACAAACGTCCCACTGTGCATTTTACACTTAGCTACTTAAACGATTTTGCACTTTCGTGGCATGTCATTTATGTGCGCGTACATTCCATGCTTTTATATTAATTTCCTCCAGCGAAAGGATCAAGTAGCAGCAGCATTGCGGCGCATACTGCATCCTGTTATACATTACACCATGCTGCTGTTGATGTAGCCTTCTACAGTCGTTTTCTTTAGTTTTTGGCTTAATTATCTTACGGTGTTGAAATTTACGCGCACTTTTAGACACGTCGCCGCTTTGTTTCATGAGTTGTTTTCCTTGCCGCCACTGCATATCCTGTGCAATTGCGCCCATCTAATATCAGTACATCAGACGTACACCAAAAGACAAGTGAATTCTTTTCTAAGAGTTTTCTTGCGCTTTTACTATTAAGGAAACTCCAAAGGACTCATACAGACAGCAGGACAAATGTTGCTCTTTTTTTGTGCTTTTATTTTTTTGCACACTTTATAAATTAGCGTATTCCATTTGACTGTCGGATTTTTTCATGTACCAACTGCTTTAGCTAAAAGAGACAGGAAAGCAGCCATTAAAGAAGTCGTGCTGCAAAGTGTTAATAATTCTCTTCGAAGGACTTTTAATTGGTCTCATATCGCAAAAATTTCGTTAATTGAATGCAAGGAAGAATTTTTAAACTGCGTTGACGAAAGAAATGCATTTTTTTCTCTCTTGCAAATGAAAGCCACTTTTGCCTAAGCAGAAAGTATCCATATTTTTAAATTGTAGATTTGCATTTTTGATTTTCTTACTGAAGTTTTGATTTTTATTGAAATTGTTGATGTTTTTTGAACTTACATTTAAAGATGCTTTACTGTTATTCTAAGACTTTTTTGAAGTTTTCCATAAATTAAGATTAATTCGATGTTTTTCGTTAAGTTCAGACTATTTGATAAATTTTTCGCTCTTTCTCTCATAAAATGGCTTTTTTCGATAGACCATCGAATAATATCAAAAAACATCGAAAAAGATAGAAGTTATTAAAAAACATTGAATAACTCGAAAAATATCTTAACGTCATAAAAGAAAATGGATAACCAAAATTACGTTTAGTTTTAAACTAAAACACTACAATACTCTTACTTATGACCAGGGCTCAGAGTGTTAAGCATTTGCTTAATCTTGCTTTTTTTGCATGTTTCTTATTATATTGCATTTTACGGCAATAATGCTTAAATCGGCATATTTGTTCTATTTTTGCGTTTGACTACAGTTCTTCGATGCATATCATGGCTGTATCCCTCATACATTAGTTCCGAAAACAGCCCCTAGTGAAATTTGAACTTAACAAAGATTTTGAAAACCGAGTACGAATTCACGGACGTCAGGGTTACCAAATCGTACAAAAACAATTCCTGGCCTTTTCATATTATAATAATTTATGCTTAAATTATTAATATTGGTTAGTAATATTAAAAAATCCAAAAATGATAAGAAATTAAGTTTTTTTGTGGCATATAGTTCATTTCACAAAAATCGTCGAATTCCCGGCTTTTTCCGAAATTTTTAAATTCCTACCAGACTCCCGGCTTTGACATGACATTCCCGACCAGGCCAGGTAAATCTCGTTCACTTGGTAACCCTGACTGACGTACATTCAACTAAACTTTTAAAATTAGAACAAATTTATAAATTTTGTAGAACATACCAGTGATGGCAAGTTTTCAGTACATTCGGTACATTTACCGCATTTTTAGTACATTTGGCGAATTTTCATCACATTTTCAGTACATTTTCGGTACATTTGAACAAATTTTAATAATAACCAGTTTTCGGGTTTAAGTTAATAAAAATAATTGCAATGTCAAGATCTATAATAATTACCTTTTTTTATAAATAATTGCAAGGTGTAGTTTTTGTAGTTTAATTTCATATATATCTCATTTTCCTAGGGTTTTTAGGATGCCAAAAGTAAGGACCTTTTTTTTTTTTTGAGATATTGAGATTTTACAAATTTTTTTATAAAAATTTCGTACATTTTAGTAAAATTGGGTTTCACGCCAAAAAAAAGTACATTCGGCCACTAAAAAGTACATTTCAAGTACATTTCTCGATTCAGTACATTTTCACAAAACCCAAATGCCATCACTGGGACATACACACATTTTTTGAGGTCTTTTCTTTTTGAAAATTTTTAAATGTATATGATTGTTCATTGTAACGGTATAAGCTCTGAATAATTACCCAACGGGAAATCTGCAAGCAGCTTCCAAGGTGAGCGCGTCAGATGTGCTTCTTCGGAAGCATTTAATTCAAAATTCTATTTAATTTAAAAATACCTTCATTACGCATCCACTGGGTTTGAATCTAGGCATTCCGTGCTGTTACATGCGCAGTTTAACGACAACAGCCAACCCTCTTAATATATTTAGGCTTGCTAAAACTCAAAATTTTATTTTGACAGAAACATATTGAAGTTTTAGTTTCATTTAAATTAATAATAAGAGTAGCTCAGTTGGTTAAGATATGCGCATATCAGAACACTGGCATAGCGCAGGAGGCCTAAGTTCGAGTCTGATCGGAGACATAAAAAGTGAGTTTTTTTTTTTTTTTAATTTAAGCTTAATGTGCTACTGCTCAGCATCCAAGAAAGCGCATTTCATATGCTTCCAAAGATGTGCATCCCCGCAATGACATCGTGTGTTGAAAAAGATAAGCGCATTGGGAGCAGCTTCTGTTTCCCTTGATGCACATCCGAAGCGCTTTGAACTCGCTTCCGTTTCCCGTTGGCTATATAAATTCAATATGTTTTTGCGCTATATTTTGTGTTTTTTAAGGCATATTTGCGTGCATATTTTTTGCTTTTTTGGAGAATATTTAAGCGCTTAAAATCAGTTTTGTTGAGCTTTATTTCCTGAGCCCTGTTTATGACATTGCAGTGACTTCTTTAGTAAAATTCATAATCGTTGAGTTCCAGTTTAAAAGTAAGCGAATAGATAAATAATAAACTACAGAAGAAAATCTTTTGAACTCATTGCCTCTGTAACTGTTCTTGTTTTTGGTTGTTCAACTTCTATTTACGATATGGACCCATTTTTAACAACTGATCCTCTTTTTCTTTGTGATTATTTTAGGTACATCAGTTAATCTTATATATTGAAGAAATTAGTGTTTTATCGCCTTGATGGAATTTGAGTTTAGTGAAAGTGTACTGAATCGAGATTTGAAATGTACTTTTTATAGTCCGAATGAACTCATTGGTCTGAAACGCCCAATTTTACTAAAATGTGCGAAGTTTTTCTTAATATATGTATTATAAATTGTCCAAATGTACCGAAATTGTACCTACTAAAAATGTGATAAAAATTCGCCAAATGTACTACAAATCTGGCAAGTGAATCGAATGTACTGGAAACTTGTCGAACGTACTGACGTCGATTTTTCAGGACGCAAATGTGCCGAAAAAAGTATAAATGTACCTTATGTTTTATCTCACTTCCTCTTTATGCCCGTAACATATTGTATGGAATTCTTATTTAAGTATGAAAGATATTTTTCATTTTTAGAAAAAAACCTTAAGTATAAAAAAGTAAGGTAATCCCAAAATTAATAACATTTTTTATGCAACACAAAAATTTAATTATTAAGAAAATATATGTGTCAATATAAGACATTTAAATAACTTTTTAAAATAAAGTAACTATTTGAATGCACAGCATGTAATTTTGTTGCATTCACTACCATGCAATTTTACGTCATAAAATAAATTAAAAAATAAATTGTAATTTTCCTTGTTGGACATGCAGTAACAAGTAATTATTTTTCAATATAACTACGCGAATAAACTTCATTGTGAATGGGTTCCACTTCATGTAAGGTCCCTTTTTTTTATTAAACTTTGTCCATTTTGTTTTTCTGACTTTTTCCATTATCGTTGCTTTGTACATTTGTTAACAACTTTTTCATAAAATTTTAACATGTTGTCAGCAACATTTTCAAGTAGAAAAAAGAGAGAAAAACAAACATAATGTTGCTTGTTGCAGTGTACTTCAATGTTGCTGTCACGCCTACAATATAATAATTACAACAAAGATTTAAAAAAAATCATAAAAATATACAATGTGTGTGTGTGTGTGTGTTTAACAAAATATTGAAGTATTTTATTTCTGAGCAATTTGTTGTTGCTGTTGTTTGGTTGACACTTTAAATTTCTACGCATTCTCGCTCACATTGAAAAATTGCCACATTGCATGTGACAGCAGTAAACACTTGACATATCATATTTTTCGACACTCGTTTGGGTCGATTTCATCATCACTATGGGTGAGCTACAAGGTTTTTTAGTTTATACTTTTTGCTGTGGGTGAAGTAGCAAAATAATCACTTTTTCATTAAGTGGATTGCCGTGGAAGCATTGATAGATAGCTTATGTAGCATTTGCTATTTACAAGTTTTTCACTTTTACAGAAGTGGAGACTAGAAAATCGATAAATTTGGCTGTCACAAAAATCGGCACATTTTTTAAAAGGTATTTTTTTTTAATAATTTGATATTCAATATATAAAATATCACAATAAATTGTTTTAAAAATATTTTCATTTCCAGAATGCTTAAGTTCTAATCACACTGCCGAAATTTTAAATTATCAATAACCTCCGCATTCTTCAACAACACAAGAATATATCATGAAGAAGCTCATTCGTTGAATAACTTCCATAGAACACAATTGCACAAACTCATTACTGCCACTGCCGACAATAAACTTTTTCAATTGCTGCGCCTTTATAAACTTGGCAATTGTAATGATGTTCGCATAAAGAAGATGCGGATATTCATTTTGCTGGTATTTTTCTGCAACTTCATTTCAAACCGCATCCGCCGGAAACTGGCTTTTACAACAATGTAAACGAATAGAAACAACAAAAGCAACGACAATGAGTTGGCGACAACAACGTTTAACCTCGCATTCAACTCAAAATTCAGTTGAAAGTGCAGCTTAAGTACAACAAGTAAACTCCAATTGCTGTTGTTGCAGCAATTCCAGAAGGCAAGCGTGTTAATATGACTTGGCACTGTGCCGCACTAACTAAACTGTTGAAAATCCTGCTCAATTCTTCACTTTGCCACCACCATCCCCATCCTTGTTGTAATGAATTATGCAAATTCCCAGCGGCTAAATTTCTTGTGAACAACACGAGAATCGCGTTATCGTAGCCACACGGCCTTTTACTTTTACTGTGCAATTGTGAACAAATAGAAGTTTGAAGCCAGTGAAAATGTCAATTCCTTTGCTGGGGGATTAATTCTAAAGAAAAATATTTCGGAAAATATCAAAATATAGAAAAGTGCGATATTAAAAAGTATGACAGGGTATTGAATATCCACCACAAACACAAATAATCTTAATTGACAGTAGTGGAAAGGCGCTCTTCAGTATCTTATGGAATTGAAAAAAACCAAAATATATTAAGAACTTGATTAAAATAGAAAAGTCAATAAAGTTCTGGAAAATATCGATCTTATCGAGTAGTAAAAGACATCGATAGTAACTGAAAAATATAAAAAGTATTTTATTAGCTTGTGTTTTCACTTCCTTGATAATATCGAAAAACTGACAAGACTCAAAATTTTCATAAAACTTTGATTTCAATTTCATTTCAATTTCATTTCAATTTCATTTCAATATCATTTCAATTTCATTTCAATTTCATTTCAATATCATTTCAATTTCATTTCAATTTCATTTCAATTTCATTTCATATCATTTCAATTTCATTTCAATTTCATTTAAATTTCATTTCAATTTCATTTCAATTTCATTTCAATTTCATTTCAATTTCATTTCAATTTCATTTCAATATCATTTCAATTTCATTTCAATATCATTTCAATTTCATTTCAATTTCATTTCATATCATTCAATTTCATTTCAATTTCATTTCAATTTCATTTCAATTTCTTTCAATTTCATTTCAATTTCATTTCAATTTCATTTCAATTTCATTTCAATTTCATTTCAATTTCATTTCAATTTCATTTCAATTTCATTTCAATTTCATTTCAATTTCATGTCAATTTCATTTCAATTTCATTTCAATTTCATTTCAATTTCATTTCAATTTCATTTCAATTTCATTTCAATTTCATTTCAATTTCGTTTCAATTTCATTTCAATTTACTTTCATTTCAATTTCATTGCAATTTCATTTCAATTTCATTTCAATTTCATTTCAATTTCATTTCAATTTCATTTCAATTTCATTTCAATTTCATTTCAATTTCATTTCAATTTCATTTCAATTTCATTTCAATTTCATTTCAATTTCATTTCAATTTCATTTCAATTTCATATCAATTTCATTTCAATTTCATTTCAATTTCATTTCAATTTCATTTCAATTTCATTTCAATTTCATTTCAATTTCATTTCAATTTCATTTCAATTTCATTTCAATTTCATTTCAATTTCACTTCAATTTCATTTCAATTTCGTTTCAATTTCATTTCAATTTACTTTCATTTCAATTTCATTGCAATTTCATTTCAATATCATTTCAATTTCATTTCAATATCATTTCAATTTCATTTCAATTTCATTTCATATCATTCAATTTCATTTCAATTTCATTTCAATTTCATTTCAATTTCATTTCAATTTCTTTCAATTTCATTTCAATTTCATTTCAATTTCATTTCAATTTCATTTCAATTTCATTTCAATTTCATTTCAATTTCATTTCAATTTCATTTCAATTTCATTTCAATTTCATGTCAATTTCATTTCAATTTCATTTCAATTTCATTTCAATTTCATTTCAATTTCATTTCAATTTCATTTCAATTTCATTTCAATTTCGTTTCAATTTCATTTCAATTTACTTTCATTTCAATTTCATTGCAATTTCATTTCAATTTCATTTCAATTTCATTTCAATTTCATTTCAATTTCATTTCAATTTCATTTCAATTTCATTTCAATTTCATTTCAATTTCATTTCAATTTCATTTCAATTTCATTTCAATTTCATATCAATTTCATTTCAATTTCATTTCAATTTCATTTCAATTTCATTTCAATTTCATTTCAATTTCATTTCAATTTCATTTCAATTTCATTTCAATTTCATTTCAATTTCATTTCAATTTCATTTCAATTTCATTTCAATTTCATTTCAATTTCATTTCAATTTCATTTCAATTTCTTTTCAATTTCATTTCAATTTCATTTCAATTTCATTTCAATTTCATTTCAATTTCATTTCAATTTCATTTCAATTTACTTTCATTTCAATTTCATTGCAATTTCATTTCAATTTCATTTCAATTTCATTTCTTTTCATTTCAATTTCATTTCAATTTCATTTCAATTTCATTTCAATTTCATTTCAATTTCATTTCAATTTCATTTCAATTTCATTTCAATTTCATTTCAATTTCATTTCAGTTTCATTTCAATTTCATTTCAATTTCATTTCATTTCAATTTCATTTCAATTTCATTTCAATTCCTATTCCATTTTAATAATTTTATTTTATTTCAGCTAAGTTGATAAATTTTTGTTTCAATTTTATTTTTGATATGGAGACCGTTCTTTTTTTTAAATTTTCTCTTTAATTCCTTGAAGATATGCCATTTCTTCTGAACCCCATTTCTAATTTTAACATTCAACAACAGCCAGCAGGCTTTCTTTTGCTTTCATCTTTAAAACATAAATTTTGTTTCAACTACTTAAGTTCAACACCAGGCTTAAATGGAATCCTTAACGCCAACGCAGTTGCATGTACTATTCGCACACAAACACTCTCACCAGCAGATATACAATAATTTTCATTCTTGCACACACACGCACAAGATACTACTACATGTTCCAAAGCGGATTTTATGGCAAGACTGGCAGCAGCATTTGCAGACCAGCGCGCGTATGAGAACCGGTTGAACATGCAGAACGTGACAGGAATACAAATTCGCTCAATTACTTGGGAAGAATTGCAACGAGACGACGATGTTGAAAGTATGAAAAACAGTAAAAGAAACAACCAAGTAGAAAAACAAACGCAAGAAATACTACTTAAGACGCTCTGCCAAGACGTGTCAGAAGAAAACAGAAGGACTTTTCATACGGTTGAATTGCCAACGAAAGAGAAAATATCGCAAGGACAACTAGCGTTTGTATCATCAGCTTGAAAGCATCGTGCACTAGTGATGTAGAGCATTGCTTGAAAGTAAGAATGAATGAGTTCATTTTATTTTAATTGAAATAAATAGTAAATTTCAAATGGCAAATAAAATCAAGCTAAATTGAAATCAATTAAAATATGGTTGAAATCAAATTGAAATTAAGTTGAAATTTAAACTTTGAAAAGAGTTTGAACATGGCATGAAATTGAAAGTACTCGTATTATGAAATTGTGTTAAATTAATTTCTAGAAGAAAAAAAATTGAATCGAAATTGTATCCGAATTACAAGAATATCTGAACTGGAACTGAAATTAAAGTGATATGTAGTGGAAGTGATATAAATACCCAGTAAGGGTGTTATCTTTATGGTCTCCAAATACAGTAAATTGTTGTTGTTGTTGTTGTTGAATGGATTTTTCTAAAAATTACACACATTTGGCAAAATTTACGGAAAAAGTTCTCTGTGTAGCGTTTCGAAGTTATTTGTTGTACTTGAGGTGTCATGTCTTCTTTTTGAAATTTGCCAACTTTTTGTTTTATGCTTGACCGTTCTAACTTTTATATTTGGTGAAATTTGGGATTTTTACTTAATATACAATAATTCTCCCAATATAGCGTTTATAATTTTTTGTTGCTATGGATAGTTGCCACGCCCTACCGTTTAATGTTTGCCAGAACTTTTTCAAATCATTCTAAAAATATATAAACAGAATAACATTTTGAAGTTTTTGGTTGTATGGGAGGTGCCACTCTCTCTTGTTGAAATTGGCCAACTTTTTGTTCAGAGCTTGTCCAAATTATTCCTGATATTTTTGAGTTATTTGAATGCAATGCAATATAGCGTTTTATATGTCTTATTTGAATGGGTGGTAGGGGTGTTCGTGAACTGATTTCTTCCATTTTATATCCCAAGAGCCTTGCTCTAATCACAACCAATTTCTTACCTTATGCGAAACTTAATCCCACGCAACTTTTAAGTTGTATATAATATTTATTTTAATGAGACGTTTTAGTTCAAGTGACTTTTTTGTCTGATGCAACTAATTAGTAACATTTTAGTCTCATGCGACTTTTAGCCTTATACAATTGTTTTGTCTTACGTGACTTGTACACATTTTTAGTCTCACAAGACCTTTGCGCACTTTTCTCCTATCGTACGTTGATTTCATCAATGACGATGATGATGATTTGTTCCGGATTACCTCAACGTTTTCTAGCATAAGGTTTCGCAATTTTATTCTTGAGTGAATTCTTACGCGACTTTTGTCACTTTGGAATCTTTATAAAGCAACTTTATGCGATTTTTTAGTTTTATGCGTCTTAAGTTTCATACATAAAATTATGTATTTTATATAACTATTTACACTTATGTGAATATATAATTATTTACAAGTTTTTAATCGTATGCTATCTTTCAGTCTTATGCTCCGTTGTATGTTAGTTTTATTGTAGCGATGATATATTCTGTAAAGTCTCTATGTCCCAGGGCAACCTACAGGGGATCTTTAAGAATACAAACAAAAGCTTTCTCGAAATCAACAAATATCAGTTGCAGTGAATAATAAATGATTCGCGCTCGTTGATGTTCAAGGTGATCGCGGGCTAACACCCCAACTGGGCAGTGTATATTGTCGATAGACGATATATACTATGCCACTTTTCCATCATTTTATTCTCGATTACATATCGCAAAGTTACTTTTGTGTCACATACAAAAATTATTCGTTACTCTTGCACCAATAAATTTGTCGAAGCAGCCAAGAGTTATGCAAAATATTTCAATTGCCAGTCGAAAACTCTTTTAATTCA
Organism: Meiosimyza platycephala; assembly: GCA_963662105.1. Lineage (NCBI taxonomy): Eukaryota > Metazoa > Arthropoda > Insecta > Diptera > Lauxaniidae > Meiosimyza > Meiosimyza platycephala. The sequence continues at coordinate 97,587,206 of OY759208.1, read as the reverse complement.
TTTGAGCCATAAAATCACAAATGTAAACTTTGAGAATGACGAAAAATCCTCACGCGCACACTATGCTAAGCTTTCTCTATAACAATATATTCGCATTGTCCAAAACAAAAACTTCTGCAATGAATGTATTCTCAAACCAGCAACCTCATGCTGCTATCAATTCTCCTATAAGCTTTGCAGCCGGACAGAAGCACAAAGCACAGGCACAGCCCCACACATCATAGCGCAGGCCAACTACTGCTGCACAACACTAAGATTGAAATTTATGCGAAAGTTGACAAAATTGACACAAAGTTGAAGATTTCATAAAGATTTGTGCAAAATTTTCGAAAGTCTTTGTTTTGTTTTATGACGCTCTAAGAGATGGAAGGCGAATTTCTAGTTTGAGCTCGCAAATTAGCTATAGCAGCAGAGGCCATAAAAAATGTACATAGTAAAAAGTTTTCGGTATTGTGCTGAACAATAAGTCCGTCTGGTATTGAAAGCCGTTAAAGAGAGCGGTAGTGCTGTAGGATGAAGTAAAAGTCTTGCCAGAAACGGAAGTATACATTGAGATTAGTTACGTCGTGTTAGTTTAAGTATTTAGTTGAAACAGCCAGTATTGTCAACTGCTGCACTTAATTGTGTCGTGTGGGGTTTTGTGCAGCAACAAAGTTGTTGAGTTGAACGAAGATGACAAAAATGTTATCGCATTAATTACGTTGCAGTGTCGCAAATTGTTTAACAAAGTTATCAACTTTTATGCGAAAAATAAATTGAAACAACAAGAGAAGAGGCATACAATCTGAAAATGTTATTTTGACATCATGCCTCAATATATGTATGTACATTATAGCAGTTCCACACAATCAAATTGGGACAATTATGGAATTTTAGCAATAAATCGAGGCGTTCAAGTACTTAAGTACCAATTATATTTGATAGATGTTGAATCAAGGAAAATGCTAGCACACTGAAAATTCCTTTTGGTGGACGATCATGAAATAAAAGTTCTGTTGAAAGTCACAATGTGCATAACTAGTATTGTGTTTTGTGACCTGTATTTAGATCTACATATACTGCCGATAATTAACTAAAAATTTGGAGCGTCTTCATTCTATTGTATTGCTCGACGCAGCTCATTACCTTTTTTTAAGAGTAGATTGTTGCTTGCCCTTTTGAAACCCTGCTCTCTTTTGCTCTCACTGATAAATTTGCTAAGTTTTGTTTTGTTCTTCTTTTGAATACACCAATACACCCCGGATGTGAGTACCGGGGTGCCCGATATTTTGAAATGCAAAATGTTTGAAAAAAATCAAAATAACAATTTTGTTCCATCTATAGCGTCCATTCCGCATTTGGGGCTATTGCGGTAAGCAATGATATCTTCCTGGTCATTTATTTGATCGGTTGGAGCATTGAATTGCTTGCTGCTATGCATGAACACGGACTTCTTCTTTTTCGCGACCACCGACGACAACATCGAACAATTTTGTTGATAAACACAATGAACACAACGGACTTCATCGGATCCTAGGGCTTATTCTGGCACAAGGTCCTCAACATCGCAAGATTCATCGACACAGGAGAGCTGTTCAATCGAAAGGACATGAAGAAATTGTCCGCTGTTACGCTCCGGTACAAGCTCCTCCTATACATTTTGACTAAATTAATGAAAATGTTGTCGCCTACGTTCGTTTGGCGTTGCACATTGGGCGACTATACTTTATAGATATGAACCTTCAGGGGATAGCTGGTGGCCAAATTTGTCGAAACGAGTCTAGCGAATAGGAGACGAAACGATTTAGCAAATAAAAGAGCTACCTATATCATATTATCGAAACAAGTGTCGAGCAAAAGTGAGAGCTGCAACAAAAATCTCATTTGGTATCATCGAAATGAGTATCAAATTCGATAAAATACATTTATATAAATCCAAAACCGTTTTTAAGACATACTAGCATAGCGCGGGTATGAAAAGGTCCCAAAAAACGAACTCGTACCATACAATATGTATCAAAATAATAGCGGGTAGCCAGGTACCCCGTCTGTCTGAATGTGTATAGAATATTCGTCAGTACGGTAAGGGTTAAACTTGCTAAGCAATGCTAGAGAAATTCAATTTCATCGCTGTTCATTTTTAAAATTAAAAATTACTATATTACTCTCGTCACATACTCTGTGAGTTCATCTTTTTTTTGTTTAGGAGTACGTCCCCTACTTTGGACAAAAATAACAAATAGAAAGAGAATTTTCATCATTATATAGCATACTTTTGATCGAAAACATACTTTTTCTTGTTTCTTTTCAAAGACAAATACATACCAGAAGTTTTTAATTTTCACTAAAACTTTAAGCAAAAATCAACATTACATGCAATTTTTATGTCTTATCTTAGAAAAAAACTTTACAATTGCGAAACAAAAAATCACTGAAGCAAAATAAGTGAAAAATGTAATAACTTACAATTTCTTATGAAAATAAAAAGTATAAAGTCGACTTTTAAACAACACAACGCACCCTTAGTTCCAGGATTTCTACCCACCACACATAACTCCATTAAAAAAAAAAACATTTTCCAAGTTTTATTCAAAAACTTAAATGATAAAAAATTATTTACTTCTATATTGACAACCCTAACCATAGAATGCGTAACTGTAGGCGAAAGAAATTACTAGACGCAGGATATTCAGACAAAGCATTTGAATGCTGCACTTTCTTTTTGTTCTAAAATAAAAAAGTTTACCCTCACACCTCGTCCCACACTGTCAGTGGTTAAGGAACAATTTGTGAGCCAACAAATTCAACTTTTTACGCGCTAATGTCGCACTGGTCTTTGAAAACGATGCAACTTTTAGTATTGCCAGTGCTGATCAGCTTTTCACCAGTAACTTAACAGAATTTTTTTCGCTTCAACTGAGTAAAGTTCGCAAGTAAAAACTAAGTTATTATTATGAAGAAAAGTTAGTTGTTAAAATCGAAAAGAAATGACTTTTTTATGTTATGGATTTATACACCCTCATATTTTTTTTTTTTTGAATTTCATTCTTTTTTCATAGCACGAAAACTCAATATGTAGTAGTTTACTCAACGAAGTATAAAAAATTTTTACAATTTTAAAAATGTTGCCTCCATGAAACTCAATGAATCTCGCCTACACTAGATTGCTTGAGCTATAAAATTAAAAATAAATAGCTTAAGACCGTGGGAGTTGCAGCACTTATTTTATTTAGATCATGCTTTATAAAAATAAGTAAGAGTCCCACTTATGCGGTCCACGGTCCATGATATGTATATATGTAGTTCTCCCTCTTTTGGTATAAAAGGCACTTACGTCGTAGCTAAGGTATTATATTCAGCTGCATACATCAATGAAGTAGACCAATTACGTAATTGCTGTAAAATTGCTTTCAGTATTTCAAGTCCATAACTTTTAAAAGCTTTCTGCAAGGCAAAATTAACGAAAAAATTTTAAGAAATGCCACCTTTTTTGTGAAAAATTTGCTAAACATTTAGGAACCTTTGTGCAAATTTGATTTAATCTGAAAAATGTTCCAAAAAGTACCGCAAGGCTGAATAATACGATTCGCAATTGCAGCACATTTGCAAGTAAACAACTTACAGAAAAATGAGCAAATATGTACAAAATTACCATATTTGCCGAAAATATGAAAAAAATGTGCAAAACTTATGCGATAGTTTTTGTTGGCAATGGATGAACATTTTGCAAATATGGAACCAAGGTTTTGTTGAAGAACATGGTATTGTTTCTTTCACTGTAATTAATAAAAAAGAGCCTTATATTTAGTTTTAGCATAGGAAATGCATTTTGCTTGCAAATTCTACCAATTAGAGGTAGACCCAAAAACTTCCTTACATATGTATATTTTATATACCCCCACTCAACTATCCATCATAGTTTGAATTCTGTATCCGCCAACTTGAACTATGCTGCTTCAGTAATGTTAATCACGAGGGATCAAACAACTCATATTTTATCTAGGAATGACTGGATGGGAGGACTCCCGGTGAGAAGAGGCTCTATTAGTTTCTACACGAATAGAACCAAGCTAAATTACTAAATTACATTACGAGTAATTGCATTTATTCGAGAAAACTGAAGTTAAGGGTTGCCGCAAGGGTACCAGACTATTCTGACATTTTTCAGGCAAAAGTTATAGCTGAAGAAGAGGTAGCATTCTGGCTGATGATAAAAGTCATAGGTATCCAAAAAGAACATAAATGCCGCTCGTCGCTTAATGAGATATCACAGAATTTCAGCATTCACTTGAATGACGATAATTGATGGTTATTGCAAATCTGATGAACCTGCTAGGCAAGGGACTATTACGCAAATTTTTCAGGAAAAGGATGGTGTTGGCGTGCCACTTGCTAATTACTAGTTTCTGGTGAAAGAATATATGCCAGAAAAGACTAACCCAAAATGGACCCAATGGTCAACTTGTTACATAACAAGGCAAATTTGACCGAAGTGTTCGGTTTTTTTACTTTTGTAGAAGTTGAAGGGATGCGGAAGAGGAGAAAAACATTAAACATTTTCTTTTCTCCATCTTACACTTGCTATAAGACGACTCAAAGTACTTGGTATGTTTTATTTGATAACCTGGTTGACACGAGACATGTTAGTATAGATCATCTACTTAGTCTTCCTACGAAATCTTGTTGGTTCAATGAGAGGGTATAATGAACTAGCCTGTGGTATCACAGTGGATCAATATTTACTTGAAGTCGGTCTTAAACGGACAGCCGCTCTTACTAAATCTAACTAACCTAACCTAACCTAACGTAACCTCACCTCACCTAACCTAACCTTAGGTACCTAAGTAAGTTCTTATTACCTTACTAGATACTACAAAATATTTAAAAAACGATTAGGGCACAAAAAATAGAAAAGTTAACTGTGAAAAAAAAACTCCTTTTACGATTAAATTTATTCGACGATGTTTTCGGTTTAGATTTAATGCCACAATTACCTGAAAAATTAATGAGGAAACTCAATTTTTTTTAATTTATTTTGCCCGAACTATTTTTTTACTTACGCCAACTATATTTCAAAATTTATTATTATCTCTTATTCTTCAATATTTGTTAATTATAAAACATTTTGGCAATTTCAGAATTTGCTCTTTTCTGTTTAAGACGATATTTTATGTTTTCAAAATATTTGTAACGCTTATAGCTTTTATTTCCAAATTGACATATTTTAAACAGATTTCTTCATTTAACTTTTCTTTTCAGGTAAGTACCACGAATACTTCCGTAGTCCTCAATTCTTAAGGAGCAGGTATTTTAATTATGATTAAAAAGTAATATAAATTATCATTAAACAAAATAAATTTCAAAACCATTACTATGGTTACACTTAACATTTTGCTGCCAATTGAAATTCTACTTATAATTAGTTGGCTTTTATCAGAATTCCACTTTACGCTACAGCAGCTACTCGGAGCAAATAGAACTAATTAAGCTGCTAATCTGCACAAAGCGGATGCTCCACTACTTGTGCTACACACAGTACAACAAGTGGTGTGCACAACAGTTGGCAGCAGCTTGAAATCCTTTGTAAGGACTCATTCTTTGGGTCTCTGCTTGACAAACACATACACACTCACCCAATTCTTTCGAAAATAGAACGAACGGCGGCACTGCAATCAACATTTTGACGATTTACGATTCACGATTGTTTTCACAAGAGCTAAAAGCTGCTTTATTAATCGAAAGGGACGCTGTAAACTAAACCCGCGGTTGTGTTTGAAGCGGAAGAAACGCCATCTAGTGGTGCATAGCATAATCACATTGAATGACAGATACACAATAATAACGTACACAAACAAAATAACATAAGCACACGCACATATACACTTATACTTGCACATTTATAGAGATAAATATAAACGCACACAATTATTGAATGAAATTCAATGGATTACGTTGAAATCACGTACGCGGGATTTCAATGCATTAATACAGAAATACCAATAACAACAACATCAGCAGCAGCTACAGCAACAGCAATAAGAAGACCAACAACTATCATAGCAACAAATGTTGGAACAATTACAACAACAACAACAACAGCAGCATCGACCATATTGTGTTGTAAAACGGAAAGCGTAGTCTGTGTGTGTAACGTTCGGAAAATTAAGCACTGTCTTATTGCTGTTGTTGTTGTTGTTGTTGCTTTTATTATTATTATTATTGTTATTTACTATATTTACAATGTACATAATACATACATACATATATCAAATATATATTTATGTGTACATAAGAAGCATTAAGAATAAAGAAAATAGACAACCGGAAACTGTTGCTACTGTTGATACTTAAAGGACTGCAAGTTAAAGAAAAAGTTGTTGATTAGTTTTATCAAGTTCTTGGAAAAATCAATCAATTACGGGACCATGGAATGTACAATTTTGTTTCAGATAAAAAGCCTTGTAAACTTCTTCCCACAATAAGCACATATTATACATAATTACTGAAAATGTTATAGACAGGACTGCCAACACATATAAAACTCGGTTGTCAAGTGACTACGGTAATCTAGAAAGGGTGAAGGGCATGTTTTAATATATAACTCAACATGAAAAACCAATAGCTCCTGCGAAGTGAAACGATCTGAAACACTCTCAGAACGTTTCGGTTTGCTTTTGTTGCATAAAATGTAGAGGCATAGAGACTGATAGAGCGCACAGTGGTGCGATGTCATACAATTTGAGGAAAGTAATACTTAGATGGAGACGCTGTGAGAAAACGAATTTCGGCACGGACTTTTCTACGATCAGTTAAGTAAATTTTGAAATATCGACGCAAAAGTTCAACTGCCGCGCCTACCACCCATATAAGCGAATTTTCAAAAGCAAAATTCAAACTTTGTAGTGTTATTTCGAGAAATGATTTTGTTAAATTTGCTTGTTATTGCTCCTCCTTCAAGGGGTTGCACATGGCTAAAGAAAATCCCGAGAAAAATACCTAATGTGGAGAAGTTTTAATGAAACAATCTTTATATTATATATAATAGAGCTGCGGAGACCTTAAAGATTGGGCTACATATTTGAAATTATCTTTTTTTTATAAGGTTTTGATGCTATTTTTTCTTTCAAAAATTCTCTAGAAGTACCAGCGGTAAAAAACTACAACTTCTTATTAAAATTTAATTATTTTGTGTAATCAGTGCGACTTGTGACATGATCCATTTACTAAACTTTTTTCTTTTTTTAATTTTATTAAAGTGCTAATGCGCCACAAAATTAATAAATTTCTTAAATGTTTTTTTTTTTTCAATTCAATTCATTTTCATTTTAATAAAAATTCAATTTTCCACATTGTACGGGTATGAGTGCGAATAAAAGATGAAACAAACCACTTCATAGCAATTATTAACCGCAAAAATCTGAAAATATAAAAAAAAGAAAATAATGAAAACCACTTGCATTTCCTGATTGTTTGTCTTTTATATGAGTGTGTGTATGTTTGCGTATGTATGTATGTGTGGATACGTGTACCTGTATAAGCAAAATTTATTAAGCTCAATTGCAATGGAATAATTTTTGTGTAAGAGCTACAAGTCTACACCCGCCACACAGAGAGCAACAATAAAAATGTAAACCGCAGAAACTTGTTAATATAAGTTGCAAAACTCCATATTTAAGTAATAAATGGTTTTAATCTTTTTATATTTTTTAAAAATTATTGAATAATAATAACGAATCTACAATTTTGTTAACTATATTGTTGCAGGGTAGAGGTGACCTATTCAAAAATGTTTTTATAACAAAAAAAAAAAATATTATTTCTTAAGCAAGTTAATATAATGATAGCATTCAAATTATTGCCAACAGACAGTAATTTCTTAAAAGCGTCATTAGAAAAACTCCCTGACCTATGAAAACTGTGTCGCACAGCAGTATAAGTTACCTTTCTTCTGTTGTGTTCTTTGTCTCCTCGTGTTTCTACAAATTTCTTTCAACTAGCAAGATCACTAGCGAGCGCCTTCAAATATTTTCTGCTATGGCGATCGTTGATTTAGGAAGGCCACGTCTTCCTACCCCCAGGGTTACACTTTTATACTTCAGCTTTTGATTTTCGCCACGTTTTTCCAATCCATTTTCGTAACTTGATACAATTGAAAGCAGATTTTGATATCGCCTGATGAGCAGCTTGACATTGAAGTCCTGGCCCAACAGATTTTCAGAATTCGGCGAAGTCACTTGCACGTTGTGTAGCAGAGTGCTGTTGGTTAAGAAGGTTTTAATGTTTTACAAAGCAGTGGTTTCACGATTGGCTCTCAAAAAACTGTTGGGTATTTAACTAAGTTATGCTAACTACTGAAACCAAAAACTTCTGCTTGTTTTTATAAAAGGTCTCCATTGATCTCGTCCTAAAATAATTTTTTGAAGTTTTCAAAGGTTTTCTATTATAATTTTTAACTGTTTTCCGACGTAAGTTCGTAACTATATATAAATTGCGAAGCGAATTTAGTCTGCCGTAGATGCGGTAGGACAGGAAACAGGAAACAGATGAAGATAAAGCTCTATGTTGTTGACTTCATTATATGTTGTTGATTAAATAGTGAAAAACTTTGACGGTTTTCGAAAAATTTATAGTAATTGGCAAAAAAAATCGATTTTCGTTTACTTTTTTGGACTTAAATATTGTAGTTTAAAGTTTGTAATGATGATAGTTTAAAGTTTGTAAGTAAACTACAAATTTTCATTTCCTTTCCTCAAAAGTTACTTCTGTTAAAATTTATTACCCCAAAAATTATCTACCTTGAAATATTTATTGTATGTATGTGTCTAACAAAACAAATAAACAAATTAATTGAAAACAGCAAAAAAATATATGAAAATGAAACAACTGAACATAATACAGCAGTGTCAATAAAATAACCTTTAATGCGCTCATTTGCCACATCATCTCACAGTGGTAAATTTTGGCAAATTTATGAACAAAAATCTATCAAGTAATCACTATGCAAGGAAGGTTGATTTGGCGTTTTAAAGTTATAACACTTAATTTGCGCATGCTGATAAAGAACCAAGGATTAAAATTAAAGAAAACCGGGTGAACTATAAATTGAAAACTTAAAAGATGTATTTATTTGCTCAATTTTAAATCTAACACATTTTTTTAAGATTTAGTTGTTTTACGGTTTATTAATATTTAATATATCATAATTTTCGCCAAAGTTAAAGCTGTTATATTATTTTAGGAATAACGAGGCGAATGCACAATTTTTATTACAATGGCAAATCAAATGCTTAATTAATAACTAATTTAGCAAGATATTGAAAATAAAACTTCTAAGCTATAGATATTATCACCAGCCTAACAAATAATAAATATTTCGGTGAATAAGCGTAAGAAATAAAGCTTTAAATAGAAACTCGGTAAGATTTTTGGATCACCCTGTGCATGGGACATTTTTTGTCAAAAAAAAAAGGAGTTGCACTTTGAGGTCTCATATTTCACTAATATTATCCTGGTGGAAATTTAAGCTGCGGGAACAAAAAAGTGGGGCTGTACACGATGAAAACGGCGCTAATTCGATGACATTTGTTGGGATCCACTTTGAAGACAACCATTTAATTTTTTTAACAATTCCGAATATTTTTTACAAATTATAGTTTATAAGGCATTCTGTGTTAAATTTTCTTTCATAAGAACTGATTTTTGTACCGAAAGCGTGCAAAACGTCTGATTATTGTTGGCACTTTAGGCGTGATTTCTACATTATAATAACTACTATATGCACGCTACGTTCAATTGATCGTTGATCAAAAAACATATCTTATTTCAAAAAACTTGAAAAGAAATATTGAAAAAAAAAGTTAAAATGAGGAAGTTTAAGGCGAATCTAACCCATAACTGTCGCTCTGCCAAAACTTCCATATGAAGTTTTAAAGTTACTTGCGAAATACCTTTTTTTCTATTAAAAAATTCATCAACGTTACCTTTTTTTTTGCAAAATTTTAATATCTTTGATCACACGGAAAAAAAAGACCGTACTAAATTTGAAGAACTAAGCATTTTCCTTAATCTAAGTTATTTTTCCTCATATTGATGAAAATATCGTTTCATTTAGTAATTGAGTCCTTTGAAATGAGTTTATGTTTCATTAAAGCAAGTTAAAGCTCTTCCTCAAATACAGAATTTGTGGTTTTAGTGAAATTTTCCTCTGAAATAGTAAATTTTTCTTTGGGAAGAATTTTTGAGGACAACTTGTTCCTCATTTGAGTAAAAAGTTCCTCCATCTAATGGAATGTTTTGTTTAAGGAAAATCGTACTCAGTTTTAGTTAGTTTCTTCAAAAAATTTACTATAACGCAGGAAAATTTTCCTTAATAAATGAGTGGCAACACTCGCTGCTTTACTCGCTGAAATTAATATCTATTCATCTCGTAAGTATTCTGTTTTTGTCTTTGTCTATCTCTTTGCTTACCAAAAATAAAATGTTTTTTAAATACTTTTAAACTGAAAATAAAAAAATAAAAAAAAAAAATATGTCGTCGCTGGGATTTGAACCAGGAGCTTCCCTGATTAGACAACGGTTGTTACGCAGTTTAACGACATCATTTTAGTATGTATTAAAAATTATGTCGGTAGCTGAGTTGGGTAAGATGAGCATCTTTGAACAGTGGCATGGCGCAGAACACAGGTTTAATTCTCTGATCGGGTGACAGGTAAAAAAAAATTTAAGTTCTCCTTTGAAGTTTTAAAAACGTATTATAATTAAAATAAGAATGACTGGCAATAAGTAACCAACAAATAAGAAAATAGAGGAACAAAAACTTTAACAAAATTAACAAGTTTTTTTTTAAATCAACTAATTTATTTTAAGTAAATTTCTTTCATTTAAGGATACCTTCATCCTTATAAAAAGTAAAATTTTCCTCAAACAAAGTAGATATATTCTTTCAGTTTTATAACCTTGTCCTCACATTGAGTAAACTTTTCCTTATTTCAAAGCAGCAACATTTACTTGTACTAAGGAATCCAACTTACTAATTTTGAGGAACCCATGGCTTTAGCTCGTATTGAAGGACATTTTTTCCTTACATTTAGGCATTTTTCCTTAAACAGAGTAAGTTTTTTTCGGTGCAGATATTAGCCACGTCACAGATATTTGTTAATAATTTCGCTACAATCATATTACTGTGCACCGACGTGGATACAACAAAACTAAAGCAGAGGAATTTGTAACAATATAGCAAATTTAGAGTAATAACTCCATAAAATTTTCTGGCTCATATTAACCTACTCTCTTGTTTATATTGTAGTTAACGAACAAAGCATTCTGGTTTGGGCCTCAGTCGCCCACTTAATTTGAATTTATTAATTTGTACAACACAACTAAAAATAAATGCACACAAGTGCACGTAATTAGTGAAGCGTATAAACATGATGCTACTCTAATGTGTTTATGCATGTACTTGTGTTGTGCTCCAATACACCAATACACATAAACATTAAATGAATATTTGTCAATAATTAACTAAACTTTCTCGTCTCGAGCAGTTTTTTTTTCTCTTACGGCAGGTAGGTTCCCAATGACTATTTTGGGTAAACATTAATAATAATTTGTTATTTATTATTATTGTTGTTGTTGTTGCTTTTGCTACTGTTATTGGTTCCATGGTTTATTTACATTTGTTTAGGCGGACAGAACAACATATCGTTGCTGTTCGTGTGTGTCTATGTGTATTTTGTTCTGCGTGTATGCGTTAAGGGTCTTCATTTGCTTGTTTGTTTGTTTCTCCACTCGACAAGCCAACTCTAGTGAACTGTAAAAAAAAAGAATACACATATAATTATCTATTTACCTTGATATTAAATGAAAATATTTCTTCCTTTTCTTTTTTACAAAAAAAAAAAAACAAAAATAAATTTTTCATAAGAAATTCTAAAACATGAATAATCGTACTATTTTTAGTACTTTAGCACTTTGAAAAGTATCCTAGCAAGGCAAACTAATTTTAGGTACATTCGGAGGAGCTAATCTTAATATAAGTAAAATACAAAAGCAGTAAAATACAATATAGCTACTGCTTTTTAGTAAAATCGTCCAATTTTCAGTGTACATAGTTCCACTAAACTTCAACAAATTTTCAAGTATAATTTTTTTTATAAGAATTCAAATTCAAATGTGGATGAAATTCAAACATTTTTCATTAATACATAACTAACAAATTCTTAAATTATTCTCATTAAGATAGGTCTTTAAAAATATTGAAGAATGTGGATAAGCCTTTTTATTTCTCTAAAGTGGTAGAATTTTGAGATAATTTATCTGAGAGGTTTTCATGACTAAGGATGAATCCAAACAAAACAAGTTAAATAAATTTGTTTTCAAAGACTTTAATGGGCCTGCAATAATAATTAATTTTTAAATCGATATGAGGTAGAGTTTTAATCTTTATTTCATTTTAAAAAGAAAATGACATACTGTGCTCCTCTTACAGAGTCAAATATATCAGTGATATTTTTTAAGTTTCTTGAGAATATACTAAATTTTGAATGGCGAATTGCATTTTTTGCCAAAGTTAAAATTTTAGTGAATTTTTAAAGTTTCCACAATTTGTAAGAGTTGGTGCAATGTCAACCTTACTTAATACAACTGCTAGTGACACAAGATTCTGAAATTTCATATAAGGCCATAATTTCGATTTGGAAAAAAAAAACTTTAAAATAAGTTCAGGAGAAAAAGCCTCATGATGATTGAAAAACTATTTTTAGGAATTTCTTAAAAAAAGAATTGCGTAAAAACTAAATTTAAATCAATTTTTTTGATTTTTTTGTGGTAACACCGGCCCAATAAGAACAAATAAATTAATGACTGGTAAATGAGATACATTTGAACCGTTTCCTTTTTATTACCATAATTTACGATTTATCGTTTGCTCAAAAATTTTTGGAACATAATAATAATTCAACTTCGAATTCGTTCTTAGTGCTGAATATTACAAACTTTGTTTTGGACTTTTCGAAAAATTTTTACGCTATACACAAAAACTTCATTCCATATCCATATACAGTACACTCAAGAAAATTGCAAGACCTTTACGAAGAGTGTCAAATAGCAAATGCGCTCTTCGGAAACATTCATTATATGGCAAGAAATGAAACTCAAAACCTACTCACAAAGAATTTCACATAACCCTAGTTCGGCAGATGATTTTTTAAACTTTTTTCGGCCGAAGCTGTCACCCGGGTAACTATATTTGAAAATATGATAAATTTTGGACATAGTGGATTTTTTTTAAGAAAATTGGGAATAGTTCAAAAGTTCTAAAGTAAAGAGACATTTTTTGAAAAAATTGGATTCTAGCTTTAACAGAACCGGAGCTATTAATTTTTGAAAGTCAGTCTCCAAGCCAAAAATCACGAAATTATCAAAATTTGAATTCGCTCTATTCAAAAAAAAAAAAATTCAAAAAAATCCTCTAACACGTATCTCTTCTTTTTCGATACAGAACTCATAAAAAAAATTACAACCAAATTAAAAACGTGTCGGTTTGTAATAGAACGTCCCATATGGCTACTTCGGCTGAAATGATAATAAAAAACTTCAACAAGTAACAATTGCAAGTATTTTGTGTTTTTGCATTTCAAATTCATTAGTTTAAGATATCAAGGAAGGTAGGATAAAATAATTGATAAGAAATACATTTTTTGGTCGAAAAAGTTGAAAATGATACTCGGGTGACTGTTCGGCCGAATGAGGGTTAAAACAAAAATACATACTGTTTAAATATCTGCTTGAAAATTATATACCTATGCTGTTCTTTCTAACTAGCTCTTCATCAAAAGTCGTTTAATTAGAGCTGTTAGAGGTGCTTCGTTAGCAAAATATCCTGCCGAAAAATTCATGTACTCTAGGCAGTGTTGGCATTTTCGGTACATACAATATTTACTTTTTTCATTACATTTGCGTCTTGAAAAATCGACATCAGTACATTCACTTTCCCCATTTTCAGTACATTCGTTGCATTTTCAGTACATTTCGACTGTATCTAAAAATCATCATTATTTAGTAAATCTACCGCAAAATTTGGCTGGAATAAACTTTGCTGACCTGGGTTTTTTTTTGTAAAAAAGTTAAAATTTGCTGAATTTTAGTAATTTGAAGTAACTTTTCATGTTCAGGTCGAAAAATTACATTTGGCATCAAAAAAGTACATTTCAAGTCTCCACTCAGTACATTTCCACAAAAACCAAATGCCTTATGCCGAAAGTTCTTAATAATCATATATTGGTCTAATAGAGAGGGGTGAAAAATGCAAGTATGCAACAGATGGAAACTCATCGACCATCCGCTAGTATTTGCCTTATTTTAAATATTTTCTAAAATTGTGATAATATTTTGTTGCTATTTTTTTTAAGCCAACCGATTTCCAGCAACAGACAGGCAGACCAACTTGATATTTAATTTTTGGATAAACAATTTAAAATGTGCCATTTGTTGAGGTGATATTTTATAAGGGCAATTTTTATCTCCCAATTCTTCCAGAAATCTTTGTCTGTCAGTTACTGCAATCAATTTACGAAATTATGTCCAAATTTTATAAACAAACTTTAAAGTAAGGGGCCAGAGCCAGTCGAAAATCTCACAAATACTTATTTTTATTGGGATGTACATACTTATGTATATACTTATAAGTCGTGCAAAAATAACAAAAGAGCACTTTAAAGACTAAGATTTTTCTAAGTTTCCAAAAACTAACTCAAACTACGCGGTTTCCTAAAGCTCCAAAACTTCAAAACCAAATTATTGATTCTATTATTATTCGATTCTATTTTTTCCAAATATTTCATTCATAAAAAAAGTTAGTTTAATATGTCAGCAGAAGTTCTGCTAGGGCTAATTGAAAATCGAAAGAAAATCTTAGAACACCTTGCATACATTTTTGTAATTACAATGCCTTAGAATATTAACACTACCATACAGTGATGATTAGAGTCTTCAAATATTGTTAAAATTGTTAAAACAATTGTTAAAACGAAAAAAAAAATTTTTTGCGTTTTCAAGAATCGCCATATAAAATTTAACATTTTTTTTTTGCTTTATCTTTTTTTGCTCACGCTATTGTTTCAATAATTGCAAAATAGTATGCGCTGGCGCGTAGCATGCTTTGGTTTTGAAAATTAAAATCGATCTGCCTTTTTTCTATCCTTTGATTGATTTATGATTCCTTGAACTTTTTAATAAATTTTTTCAAGATATTCTTAAAAATATTTGTAATTATTTCAAAAATTTCAACAATTTTTCCTCGTTTTCCTTAACAAATTCTTAACAATTTTTCAGCTTTTTCTTAAGAATTTAACAACAATTTTCGGCAGTTTGGCTTAACAATTTTTGAAGGCTCTAGTGATGATATTTGGGTTTTGTGAAAATGTACTGAATTGAAATTTCTAATGTACTTTTTAGAGGTCGAATGTACTTTTTTGTCTTGAACACCCAACTTTTCTAAAATGTATGATATTTTCCTAAAAATTGCTCAGACAAAAAGGTCTTCACTTTTGCCATCTCAAAAACCCTAGTAAAATGAGATATATTTTCCATTAAATTTCAAAATCTATACATTTTGATTAAAAAAAATGTACTTATTATATGTAGATCAATACATTACGATTACATCTATATTATTTTTTTTTTTTACTTTACTAAAGGAAATAATTAAAAGGAAAGGAAATTATTATAAATTTTCCAAATGTACCGAATATGTGCTGAAATTTCATCAATTGTACTGAAAATGCACCGAATGTACTGAAAGCTTGCCGAATGTACTGACTACGATTTTTCAGAACACCGAAAAAAGTACAAATGTACCAAAAATACCATCAATGCTACCATACATTTATTTTAAAAAAAAAAAAAAATCATAATGATGTTAGCAAAGTGCAAAATTAATATTTTGTGATGATTTTTAGTATTTTGGAGCGTACAAGCAGAGTCGGAGTTATTCATAAAAATTAATGACGGCAATTTGTTTACTTTTGAATGTTAAGAAAAAGAAATGCACCAATAAAATTGATTGAAATGAGGCTTTCACTTTTGCTAAAATTCTCTAAAGTGACTACAACCTCTTCGATATATTCCAATACCTTGTGGCTTTTATTGACTTTCTGATACACCCCGATATCTGTCGACTTTATTAATATTCTTTGATCCTTGTTGGCTAATTTAAAATTTTTTATAGATTTCGATTTTTTTCAACTTCGCTGATGTTTTTGATTTAATTCAGTTTTCATGTTTTTGAATGAGTTTCGATATTTTTCCACTTAAAACGAATTTTACTATGATTTTTAATAATATCCAATACTTCTCGACTCTTAAATCTCTTTCAATGCCGATAAATTCTTTCGGCATTTTTCATGTTTTTCGAAACAATTCAATACTTTTTCTAAATAAATCGTGCTAATCGCTTTTTGGTTTTCATTTACAATTAAATTTTAGCTAACTTTTCACTTCTCTTATTTGTTGAAATTACAAATTATCTTTTTGTATTGCCTACTATAACTATGTATAAGCCTTCCTAACTATTTAGCTTTTGACTTTAAATCAATATGATAACTGTACCAATATTCTTGTATGGAATTTTTCGCATCTCTTTCTTAAATTAAGTTTCTATTGCTCTTTGTATATATGTCCGAAGTTGGTCAAATACTTAGTACAAAATACAATTATACATACAAACTTAGTTACACTTTCAGCTTATACGTATGTATGTATCTATATACATTATGCTTATGGTAATATCATTATTTTCGATTGGTATCAAAAGGAATATGGGATATCCATTTAAAGTTAATATGGGAAAAATCAAACCTTTGATATTTCAATTTGCGTGACCTGTAAACATTTAATTAAATTTCATTTGCAGCTTATGTTAACTAAATAAACTTAAACACAACTACTGTCATGCAACAAGTTAATATCGAAGGATAAGTACGCACACCAAAGGCAGTGGCAAATATAACTCCCCTATGGAAACAAAGTCATGAGTGAATTCGGGAATTTCGATTTGGAAGGAGATAAGCAAATACAGATTTTATGTCGAAAATATTTTGGGAAACAAAAATATTTAAAGTATTCATTTTTTTTAATAAAATCAACTCAATTGTAATCAAATCTGATTTTAGTTTTGTTTATCCTATGCCATTTAGTTTTTAAGATATTCCGTTTTAAAAAAATTGGATTTTTGTTTTAAAAAAGTGTGCAGTTATTTAAAGAATGGCTGAGATATTGCATCCAATTATTTTTACGAATCGTTAGAAACAGAAACTGAGCTGAAAGAACTAAAACAATTTTTTAAAAGCAACAAGTGAAAGCGTTTCTTTGTTTTGATATTCTACACTCCTACGGATTGAACCCAGACTGCTTTCAATGCTTTGTATATTGCTTAAAGATGTTCAGAATTAAGTTTCTACGATTAGCACGGCGTGGTACACTCTGATTTCCTTCTAGAAGGACAAACAGTACAAAAGTTATATTTTTGGGGTATCATGAAGCGCTTTTGTGAGAATTTTCGGCAAAAAATTTCAGATTTGTAGAACGAATGTATATGCTATGACCCCGCCTGACTTTTTCCCATTCACAAAGCAAAAATTACCATTTGGAATAAATAATTTTGTTTCGTTTTATATAACATTTACGAATATATTTCACTCATAAAGACGAAACCTACCTTATCATTTAAAAACAAAAAAAAATTTGATTCAGCAATTATCACTTGCTACATTTACCATAATTTCCTACTGCGCTTGCTAGGGCAAACAAAAATGCTTACCAACACCACTGACATTAGTAAACATCAATAAACTGGCACGCACGCATGCAAACGCATACAAACGTAAATAACTTATTAAGCAAATATTTGCAAACTTATAAATAGTAAATTCAAATATATGTACAATGTGAGTTTTGTAAAATACAGGATACATACATCTCTACTCGCTCACATACAGCTGAGTAAATGTAAAAAGGATACCACCACTACCACTAGCGCTACCTTAAGTTTTAATGATGAAATATCATATAAATTTCAATAAACTAATTTAGCTCGTTTGAAAGCTTACAAATGAAAGCTACCAAAAGCAGCAAGCAACAACAGCAATAATAATTATTGTAGCAACAGCAACAAAAATGTAACTAAATACATTGAAGAAATTTGCCACATAGTTTCATATTTAAACTTAATTATGAATATAATGTGGTGCTTTCCCTATAGCGCAGCAATACGAAATAGGACAGAACAGAAGCAGCGGCAGCATTACCTTATCGGACATGTTGTTGCTTCTGTTGTTGTTGTATCGCCGACAACATGGCCAAAAACGCAAACCTTTTAGAGTACACAAATTATGTTAGCAAAGTCAAATTAACGAGAACTCCAAGAAGACGTCAAAGAATACGAAATGCACAGTAAAAAACTATTTGGTTGCTTAAGGAAAAATTGTTAAATAATGGAACTCAATCCTTGGCTTTTTATGCTACTTCGATTTTTGCCGTTAATGGGAACTCGGCTATCATTTTATTTCAAAGAAAACATATCCCCAACTTCGTTGTCGCTCTACAAACGCATTTATTCTGCCTCAAAGTAGTCAAACATCGATAAATTTTGATCGTCTAAAAATATTAAGAAAATGCTTATTTCGTTGAATATTAATTCAACTTCATAGGGTGACCCAAAACTTGGCATAAAAATATTTAAAATTCTGTTATTATTTCTTCTTGTGGCCTGGGACTCCTAGGGGGAGCATAGGGCCAAAATCAATTCTCTACGGTCTTTAGCGATGAGTTTTATCTGCTTCCACGAATGTTTCGAATCTCGAATTTTCTTTTCCAAAGCTCTCTTCCACGTGGCTTTTGGCCTGCCACGAATTCAAGGGCTTGACGACAGATCTCGTCGGATAGCTTTCGAAGAGTGTGTTCAATTGTATTTTCAGTGTTTAACAGCGTTTGAGATGGTATTAGGCCGCCATATTTTTAGGATCCATCGCAAGCATTTGTTGAAAAATTCTTGAACATTGTTCGTCAGCTGTTCGGGGATAAGCCATGTCTCAAATCCACATAGCAAAACTGATTTCACATTGGAGTCAAAAATGCGAATTTTCATTTAATGAAAAAAAGCGAAGAGTTTCAAATTTGGTTTTGTTGAGCGAACGCGCTCTTGGCTTTTGCAATTTTAGAGAAAATATCTTCTCTCGCCTCATCTTCCGTTGAAATGGTGCTTCCAAAGTACGTAAAGCTGACGGCATTTTTGATGTCATTGTTGTCAACTTTAAATGTGATTCAATCTCATAATTTTTGTTTTGGATGTATTAATTTTTAAGCCATCCTTTTCGGACTCCAAAACCAAGTCATCTATTTTTTTTGCATGTTTTAATGCTTTGATACTAACAGGCATATGTTTTCTCCGTAATTGAGGTCCTCAAATTGTTCGTTGGGGACAAACGTCGGTGATATTATGCCATTATGTAGCACGCTCCACTTAAAATTTTCGTATTGCGCATGTTTTAAATTGATAGCTTTGGCAGACATACCACTCCGTTGCAGTGAGACCCAAATACATTCTCGGAAGACACTATAGAAGGCTGTGCTGTAGTCTACAAAGCTCATTTAAAGCACCGAGTGCCACTCGCTCGGCTGTTTGACAATTATTCTTAAGGTGTTAATTTGGTCCACACAAAATTGTTTTCGCCGGAAGCCAGCTTGTTGCTTCCGCACACCAGAGTCAAGTTTATCACTTACTCTGTTAAGGAGTATTTTTGTCAGTACCTTTGACGAAACGGACAGTAAAGTGATACCTCTGTAATCTCTACACTCACTGAGGTCGCCTTTTTTTGGCAGCTTGACTAATATGCCGCATAGCCATTCTTCAGGCAAGTGTTTATCATCCCAGATTCGGTAGAGCAAGGGGTGTAAAATTTTAACTAAGTCAGCGGACATGCTTTTATCTGTTCGGCCGTATTTTGATCAATGCCTGCGGCCTTGTTGTTCTTTAAGGACTGAATTTTTCTCTCATTATGTCATATTATGACCGCTGCTGCGGGTCTCCATGGTGTAAATGGTTTGTGAATCTGCTTGAGAAAAAGCAGTACAGCGCGTCTTCGGCGGATGTTAGAAGATTCCCTTTCATGTCTTTAATTGGGTTTTTTGCCTGAAAGCTTACACGAGATTTCACAAAGGTACCTGTGGCCTTTTGATTTTGCGGCACACTCTGCTTCACTTGCAAGATCGTTGTATAGTTTCTTTTCGTATTGTTTGCACGAACTTCTTACTTCCTTATTTAAGACATTAAAGACTTTTTCAGCGACATTATTTTCCTTTCTTGTTCTGGCTTCAAGCCAGTCGTTTTGCACTTCTGGTTTTTTTGATAATGCACCACGTTTCTTCCGTCATCCAATTTTTTTTTTTTTGCCAGCAGGGCGGAATCCGAGTGTCTTTTCCTCTTCGATTAGCTTAAAGATATCAAATTTTCGCGCAGGTCGTTCGCTTTGACGTTTTACAGCGGTAATTTTCGCGACAAAAAGATGGTATGTTAAGAAAGCTACCTCTCCATTTTCTTCTACTTAGTGAAGAAGTGATCGATTTGGTTCCCCGTGTTCTTGTACGGGGATACCAACGTAGTTTTGTGGCAAAGTTTGTGCGGGAACAGTATCAGTAACAGTAAGCTGGCTGTAGATCTTTTACTTTTCTAGTAACATTTCTTATCCAGGATCGAAATCTGCACCAAATGATCCTCTCATTAACGAGCTTTCATTCCAACTTACTTCCTCAGCAGCTATGGCTTAAAAATTCAAAAAATAAAATGTTCAGTGTAATAGGAGAATGCACACCAAAGTCCACAACAGTCTAACGGAACATTCAATAACATTTAATTAAACTAAAATCCTAAATGAAGGTACAGTACGTAGATGTTATAAAAGAACGAGGATGAGAGGGTTAGTGCTGGTGATGCCAATGTTTAGTGAGCATAATAAATGCCAAAATATGTGCAAATGCGGTGATATTAAATTCACTTTGTTATGTTACTAAAAGATAAATTCCAATGAAAATACCTTGTGTTTTGTATCTTGAAAGAATTAATGTGAAAAAGGTAAGATATTTACATGTGGCTTATCACGAAGTAGAGCACGCGTAGTGTGAGGTTTACATATTGAACTACTTATGAAAGCTCGATTCAATGAGTTCTATATCTAAGGAATTTTTTTCTTTTTTGACATGAACTAATGCTAGGTGAGGGATAGAGTACACTATTGATTTTGTTGAATTTTCCAAGCGAGTCCACTTTTTTGTTGAATTAGTTTTGTTAATACTTTTTAGAAATGTTACACAAGTCTTCGAATCAAGTTTTTATTAAAGAATCCATACATTGTTAGTTCAACGCTTTTATTTTATTTAATTGTAATGCCGAAAAAGATCATAATCTCCAATAATACTTTTGGTGGCAAAAAGAAAAAAAAAAATACCTCCGTGTCATTCCAAGTACATTTAATAAACGCATAACCAGAGTCATTTGGGTCTAATGAGAACGTGATTTTGTTATCTGAACCAAGTGGTCCCTTAATGCACACAAACACTTACTTTCTATCTATCTACATATTGAATGCCCTTTCCAAACTTCATGCACCTTAATGAAGTAGATTCAGTCTTCTCTGTTTTACTCTCTCCCACTACATCAATCTTTCTATTTCTCTCTCATTCACCTGTTCTGGCAGTGCCTACGTTCATAAAGTGAATAATTAATGACATTTACATTGCATATCGTATACCAAAAGGCCAAAAGACCGTAAGGCCGATGTGTGAGACCAAATAACGCGTAGCGCTGCACAATTTACAAAACGTTTAGCAAAATAAAAATTCAAAGTTATGCGCTTAAGTTGGTACACCAAATGAATCTCGGCAGCAAAAGCAACAGAGTGTAGGTAGTCGTATGTTGTTGGGTGATGAAAAAAAATACCCACTTGCGAGTGAGATGCGAGTAGATGTAAAAATCTCGTGAATGTCTCTCAATGCAATCCAATTAAAGGTGTGTGCGAGCGAGTGCGTTAGGGTGACCCTCTTTTCAAAACTCTTAGTTTTAGAAACTTTAATATTTTTATTGATATTCTACTCTCTGAGGATAAAAGTTGTTAGAATGTCTATGGCCTCAAAATATTAAAAAATAACCGGGATGAAGATAACGGAGTTAATCACAACTAAGCCAATGACAGTGACAGCGGCTATGAAAATGACAATTATAAGAAAAATGTCAATGACAGTAATGTAACAAAATCAGTCAAAATGACAGTGATAATTACAATGATAACAGCAAGAATACAATTCAGAATAACAACACAAGCAATACGACAGTAATAACAGCTGATTACCAAATATTCTATGTATATCAAAAGGATACATGGAAGAAGTGGTCCATCCTCTCCTTACCGTCATCTTTCCTGAAAGTTTAAAGCTCAGAAAGCACTGTTGGTCAGAAGCCGGGAAAAGCTGCTCTTGGGGATTATGAGAAGGCCACTATATTCGCAACATTATTGCATTCTTAGGCTTTCAAAATTACCGATGTGGTTAAGTCAGGATCTAAGGAATAGGACTAGTATCAATGTACTGCATTCGGAAAGACCATTGTTTATTGTTTTTGTCTTATCCATTTATCGGCATTTCACTCGAACTGGTTCGAACTCTGATGTGAACCGTGCTCGGCATATGTAAAATATAGTGTTGCTTTTATATTATTATGGCTGACATTGAGCCATTGAGGGCATTGAAAAATTATATTTTTGACTGTTAAAAACTTTGTTCAGAGTACCTCAACAAATCCAACTTGACTAAGATTTATATTAGCCATGTATTTTTGACGCGGTTACAAGTTAAAAAAAAATGTTGTATGAGAATTACTAATTTCTCATACAAAAATTTTTTTTAAGCGGCTAACCGTGTCAAAAAAAAACACGACTTTTAATTTCATAGCTATAGTTCTTAAGTTTACAGTGTATTTAATTTATAACAGTGCTCCAAGTAACTACATATGTATGTACTGAAAACGAAGCAACACAAAACGAAACCATTGTTCCAAAAAATCCAACGCTTGCACAAATATTTGAAAACTAAAACTGCTCATAAGGAATCCACCTTGATTGGTCTTAGACCACGTGTATTTAACCATTAAACCATGGCTATTCTTCTTTTTCGAAAAAACCATAACATTTTTATGATACACTCCAATGTTTATGCAACTTGCCCCTTGTGTGTCCACTTTGTTAAAAGCGTTTCATTTTGGCGTAAACTGTTGAGGCAAAATCTAATTATGCTCCATTTGGCGACACATTTACGTACGGTTTATTGGATTTTAGCAGCGCAAAGGTTGATGCTTTTATCTAGGAAATTTTTTTTTTTTGTTGATTTCATTTGGTTTTGGGTATGGCGACTTTGATTGCCTGATTTTATAACATTTTTATTTTTTTCCATACGAAGCATATGAAAAAAGGATACTTTTGGTAAAAGTTGCTTTCAGTTGAGCGCATAAAATTGTTCAATTAAATAGTTTTTAAAATGTGAAAGCATTTTAATGGACGTTATAATGGCGCACATTTATAAATGGATTATCTTGTTATTAATGGGATTATCTCTAGTTGAATGTGAGTTAAGTCAGTGCTGGGGAAATTTAATATACTATACGCTCTTAAATCCATTTATATATTGTCAAAAGGTAATGAAACAACATTATTTATTTGAAGTTGCTGCCTGACTTTTGTAGATTTAATCAATCTCAAGAGAGCTACTTTAGGCTTGAAATACTTTTTTTAAAACAAAAACTTTAAATAAAAGAAAATACTTCTTTCACATAATACAACGCAAAACTCATTATCCGATCCAAATAAATCAGTAAAATTAAATAATTCTATAAGAAGCAGTTGCAATTAGGAAATTACACTACAAAGTACTAAAAGTAATACAAAATACACACTTAACACCCAAATACTTCAAAATGTTAACACTAAGAAAAAATATGTTTACTTGGACTACAACAATTTCAGTTTTCAGTTAAAAAAATGTATAACATTGGGTACGCTGAAAACATTTTACAGGTGCATTGAAATAACTCAAACTACAATATGTAGTAGGTACTTGCTTTGCTCTTCAGCCATTCTATTATAACATCGGTGACAAATTTTTACAAAAAAGATTTGAATAGTAATCACAGTGAGCTTTAGTAATTATTTTAGCAAGTTCGGCTGTACAGCTGAAACTCAGCATACTAATAATAATAATTCTGGAACATTTCTGAGTACACAGGAACAGAGACAAAGTTAAAAACTTTTCAGCTTCAATGGAAATCCTTAACTTAAAGTTGTTTGTACATGTTAAGACATTAAGATGAAATAGATACACACTATATGTAGTCTATAGACTATATTTCTTTAGTCAAGATGAAGGCGTTCTTATAGTTATAAAAACTTCTTACACAAGGAACCGCAGCTCAGTCTATTAAAAAATTCAGCCCCATCTATGTAAATTTATTTTGTCTATCCACTTGATATAATATGTTTCAGAAATTGTTTTCTCTGCGTATTATAGTTTTTATTGGTATAAAAAAACTAGGTTTTTCTGTTAGAAAAAAATCAAATCAAAAAGTATAAGAGAATTTAAAATACTTAAATAATACCAATAGAAATTGGGTTTTCGTGCACACTAAATGTGAAAAAGGTGGTTAAAAAAAATGGAATTCCTAATAAGTAATTATAAAAATAAATAATTAAATAATATTTTCGTTGTTGGAGTTCGTACGCCTGCCTCGGAGAAGGCCTGCTAGTACTGCTGCGATTGTATGAGGCCTTCTCAAAACTAGAAACAACATGGTTATGACTAAGGATGCAGAAAAAACAGGTTATAAACTGTTCTCGGTGTAGAATACTTGACACCCGATATTTTGCGGGTGTTGAGTTCCCCACCGGAACTTTACAGAAGACTCTATCAATATTTCTGTATGCCTTTTAGTATCATCAAAAAATATTTAATTTGTTTTTCAATTTGTTAAAGATCTTAGCGACTAAAAATTAGTATTAATATGAATATGACTATCAACTAGCGCGTTCAACAGAAACATTCTAAAAGTGCTCCAGCGCATTTCACTTGAAAACGTTAATTTTTTCTCATGTTGGATCATATATTTAAACAGACCAGGTATTATTTTATAGCTGAATAAACTGAATTAAAATTATTTCATTTGCATTTTAGCATTTTACTTTTTTAGTATTCATTTCCATCCATCTGACTTTTAAATTGTGAAAAATAATAAATTCATCTTTTGAAAAATTATGTCAAATATTGGCCAACGCTCGCACTTGCGAACACCTCCTTCCAGAGCTCACAGACTAGTTAGCTTCAATCTGACAACGGATTTGAATTTTCTGACCCTAAATTACCCAAGGTTACATGGTTTCATATAAAAAGAAGCCGTTTGAATTGAATATGGATTAAATTTATAATTATCAAATTATTATTATTATTATTATAAAATTAATTGCAAAACTTTTTTCTCCAAGTGCATCTAAAGCTGATTAAAATGTTGGCATGTATTATATAAGTCAATAAAGAATTGCGTCAGTTTTATAAATCCATCATCAATAATGTTATGGTTGCTTTCAATTTACGTTAGAAAACTGCAATTTAATTTTTGCGGTTATAGCAAGGACTTACAAGGACTACAAGCATGTTGTGTATACACTTGCATTATCTAACTGTTGCCTAGCACCCAACAGCAGCCTTTCAGATGATATGTGAATTTACTGATTTTAGTTTTCTTTGTGTGGGTTAATTTAGGAAGTTGTGAGCTACTGCTACGTTATTAAGTAGTGACTATCTTAAGTAAGAATGATATAAGTATAAAATTTATATTATATATGTATTAAAGTGCATTAAAGCTCTTAGTTTAATCTAAGTACATATGACACGCCCCAATGGCAAATGTCGGTTGGTTCAGTCAAATGATCGACATTACAGATTGAGGTAATTGACGATATACATATAACAGCCGAGAAGGCTTTTTAACGAATGTATTCATATTTATGCCTAATGCTGCCAACTGTACTGTTTTTAGTAGAGCAGTACTGCATTGCAGCTGTCTGTACTGCTAAAAAATTTGTACTGCTTTTGTACTGCTTTTTGTGTTCAAACACAGAATGTACCATATATATATGATTCTCTCAAATCTGCGAATACGTTTTATGTTCGTCCGGAACATTTACTTCTGTTGAGCGTATTTTTGTTGCTACTGAAAGGTCTCCTTATATTGACACATCGCTAAATCGCTAGTGAAGAAACATATTTGTTAATGTGACCAGTACTGACGCAATGTCTGTCGATGAAACGAATAACCAGACGTTTGATTAATTTATATTAGTCTGATTTAGAATAAAATATATTACATAAGAATAATTGCATTTCAGATCGTTAAGATATCCGTTTTTTAAAAGGCATTTCACAGATAAATTTACTGCTTTTTGTCGCAATTGTTTGTATATCATAGCATATAGACCTCTTTTTTATAATTTCACTGATAAGTGTACTGCTTTTTGCTGGTTCAGAGCTGGCAGCATACAGTATGCCTAAGAGCTTATTTAAAACTGTGAAGATATTTCAACATCCTGGAAAAGATTCAGCAACAATACTGCAATGAAAATCTCTAAGCAGCAACTGAACAAGCTGTGAATGGCCGAGAAAACTTTTGAAAATGCTCTAATTATGCAGAAATCTCACGGAAACTAAGATGCACGATAATTCATACATAATCATCGTAAGCATCAAGAGTCAAGCAAAAGTTTTCGGTATAGATCAGAAGGATTATTTAAAAGAAATATACAGAAATTTTTGCTATGCAAACATGTATTTTTCTTGAGGTCTTCGAAGCAATAAACTTACTCTCGCAGAATTTAAACCGCAAACGCAGTAGGAGTAGATAAAGCTATTTCTACAATTTACGTTTCATGACACGTCTATAGACATAAATTCAGAAAATTTTCAAACCTCGAATTGAATTGAGTATTTCAAAAATGACTCATATTAAAGTTTGTATATATCATAAAGTTTTAAAAAAAATTTAATTACTCTAAATTGCAGCAACCGAAAAAGCTCTGCCTCTTGCAACATGGATACAACACATTGGTAAGATTATTTGTATTATTGATATTACTTAAAACTTCATGACTTCCAACTTCTGGCACATGATAAAAACATATTGAAACTTAGGCTTACGGCTCCCTAACTATATGAAAATGATTTCTTCTATGTATACCTTGTGTTTATATTCTAAGAGAGAAAATTTGTTTCGATTTTGCACTTATGGTATTCTGTCTTTTGAAATTCATGACCAATGCAAATTACAATTCATTGAGGCATAAAATTCTCAAAATGCATTCAAGCAAAACAACAGAATTTTGTGGTTTTAAGTCAGAGAAAATTTTGCTAGCAATTGGATGGGTCATTGCTGGTTGGTTGGGTTGAGCTATGGCAACGCGCAATACAAGGACACATTCTTATAGACAAAAGGATATTATGAAATAATAGTTGAAGGATATATGTGTGTGTGTGTGTGTTTTGTATCTTTGTAAATGTAAACTTGCAGCTAATTGGCAAATATCTGAAAAACCACAAAAAGGTGTTAATGATGTGGTTAGCAGTTTAGTTAAACGAAAAATATTGGGTTGAAACGTTTTGAAAGCACTTTAAATGAATTACAATTTACAATTACAAATATTGAATAAGAAAATAAGAAGAAATTTCTCAAATTTTAACAAACCTAAAAATAATATTTTTGTATCAAATTTGCTTTTAAGTATAGTCTATGTAAGTAATATCAGTTATGCCAGGTTCGTGTTAACGTAAAAGCAATCAAAAACACTTGTTAGATTCACATTTAATATTCAAATCTTGATCCAATTAAAATTGCTTGTAATTTTACCTTTTTCTGTGGTAATATTTGAACCTAAATGAATTCTAAGCTGAGCAGTGTTGCATGCTTACAGACAGGATTATGTGTTGCCGGCAATGCCAATTGGAAAAATGTTATAATTTTCTCATAGTTGATCCAAGAGAGAATTAAAAAATGTTCACTATGAAGCCAAAAAAAAACCTTAAAATGAACTCCACAAGAGACGACCATAAACTACAAAAGGCGATGAAACATAGACGGTAAATGCGATCTCTTTATATATGTGCATACCCAGGCAGATTGCGAAGCTTCGAGCTGATTTCATTAGAGACTGTGTATGATAATCTTCGCCCAGCATGTCTGGAGGGTCTACTGATTCAATGGCTTAGTACAAAATTCATGGTCAATGGATCATCAACAAATAAATTGGTCTTAAAAGCTATAAAAACTGTTCAAAGAAACACTGGTCCACTTTGCTCAGGTTCACTGACTGATTCTTTGCACAGGATTTATTCAGATAGCGAAAGTCAGCCGATATTCAGTTCTTCAACATGTTTATAGAATTTCGGAAATCTATATATGTAATAAAGATAGCTTCACTGAGAAAACTATTTGTTTGAATATAAAAAGAGTATATACCAAATATTTATTTGAGCTAACCATATTGTATTTGGATCAAATAGTGGTAAATTTTGAATGCAACATTTTATAATGAACTCAATCAAATATTTAATTTCTCTGTATCAAATATAATTTATAATTTTCGAAAAAATATTTTTCTCAGTGTATGAGTTTTTAGCAGCAAATGTATTTGAAACATTTGTTTTTCTAAATGTAAACTTAAATCCAATAAAATTCTTTTGCAACAGAGAGCTGCAAACACAAAGCCTCTTATCCCAATTGCCACCGCTCATTGTGTGATTTTTGCCTAAAGGCTATGCAATTGATTCTGTTCGTTTTTGCGTGTGTGATGTATGCGATTACGTCTTTGTGTTTGTTAATTTTAAATTTTAATTAAAATTTATCATAAAATCTCTTTCTAATTGTACATTGTGTCAGCTTGTGTCGTAATATGTCCCGAAGGCACTTTTAAAACCTGAACGCTCTTTATTTGTTTTCGGTTACATGTATTGTATTATGTAAGCATCAAATGCAATTTTATGTATGTGTGTATATATGTATGTATGTGTGAATGTATTTGCGTCTTAATTACAGTTTATTAGCGCTGCAGGTGTAATGTATGAAAATGCAGAAGTTTTTTCCCACATTGTTTTTATAGTATTGATATAATTTTAATTAATTGAATTTTCAATTTCAGCTTGAACACTTTTGTGACATTTTGCAGTGTTTGTAAATTGTAACTTTTATTATTAGTTTTATAAAGAACGCGTAATTAAATAATTGCACTAACAACAATAATTTAATGATAATTGAAAGAACAGCTAGTTAACAGCGATCACCGTTCATGTAAAATTTTATAAGTTGAAACAATGCTTTTCATTTAACAAACTCTGTCATAACACAGAACTAGGCAGAATGGATGGATATTGGGTCTATGTTTTGAGATGATTTATACTTAAGCCTAGTATTTTTGCACCCGAGTATATAGCCAGCAATTTGTTTATTTTGCATGGAATCTTTTTTTTTTTGTGGTAGACAACTATATTTTTTATTGCAGAATATTCTATGGGAAAAAATTTATATGTTTTGTATAAAAAATTTTTCTCTCGGAATAAAATTTGAATAGAATAATGTCTGTTTTAAAAATCACAGTTGATCACAAATTGACTATGAAATCTTTGTTGTCAAGTTCAGTGTCAAAATCATAGTCATATTTGACCCCTTGGATACCATAAAGCTTTTGCTTAAAACATTTGTCACTATTTTGCTTAGCTCTCGAGATATTGGCCTGGGGAAATTAAAATGGAGCACACTATATATTCTTGATCTGCGTCACCATCTGAGTCAATTTAGCCATATGCGTCTGCCTGTGAAAATAACGAATTCAGGAAAACAAATCGAGATAATTGATGAAATTTTATACATATGCTACACCTTCAAACATAGCTCGTGAAGTTGGAAATGACTGAAATTGGTTTACGGTCACGCCTACTGCCCATACAAATAAAAAATGTAAAACGCTATATTGAGACAGTTATTTGATGTGAGTTTTTAAAAATACTAGAAATAACTCGTAGAAACAATGGACAAAATGTTGAAGAAGAACAACAGAAGAACAACAGGACCTAGTACCTGCCTTACCCGAATAATCTGTAAAACACTCAACTAAGCAAACTATTTAGTGAAATGGAACTTAATTTGACATAAACTGTTGGATTGATTTGGTAAAGCTCTGAACAAAAACTAAGCGAAGAGGAGCGTGACTCCACAGTAGAAAAAAAATTTTAAATTTCTATACTGAGACAAGTACTTTAGATAATTCTATCGAATTTCTCACAAACTCTAGAAATGATTCGGATAAGAGGACTTCCCCTACAAGCAATCACTTCGAAACGATATAATTTGATTGCAGTGTAGGGTATGTCAGTGTTAGATATTTTTCTTTTAATGAGAAAGTAATCAAAATACTTAGTTTTTCTTTATTTTAGATGGCAGTGATAATATTAACTTAATCGTAATGGTTCCATTAGAAATGTATTTTTTTTTTCGATTTAGCTGTTGATTCTGATTAGCTAAACATATAAACTGCTCATTAAATAAATTGCTTTTATTCATCAATAAATCAAAACTTTTTGGAATTAGGGTGAAATAGCCTTACATAAATGGGGCGTAAAAGTGCCGCCACAATATATAAATAAATGACAATTGCTATTTAACAAAGCATGAAGGTTTAAGCTGTAAAAAAAAGGTTAAAAGTTTATAACAATTTGTATTGCCATGCGTTAAGCATTAAAAGCTTGGTCTCATTAATACTAATTAGATGCTAAAATAAAAAATTCAGGCTAAAGTTTAAGCAATTAGTTAAAAAAAAAAATGCGTCATTAAAACAAACAAAGCTTTCATCATCATCGCCATCATAGTAATCAATGTGAAATGACATGAAAATCTTCTTTATTTATAAATATGCAAAAATATAATGTTGGCAACCCTTTTGTTGTCGTCGCACAAATTTTACTAAAGTTTTTGCTCTAGCGTAAGTCACGCACCATTTTTTAATCCTTTTATTGTGCGCTCATTAATGGCACAATTTGCTATGGCACGCGCAAAACGCTTTCAAGACGCTTAAATAATTAAAAGTAAGAACAAGAAAAACTAAAAAAAAACAGAAAATCGAAAATGTTAAGAAAATAATGGAAAAGGCAAAAGCGGAAGGAAGCGGCAGTAGAAGAAGAAAGATAAATTAACAAAAATTTCCTATTAGCGCAATTAATGGAAAACCTTTCATCGATAAAAGTGCGCCCACAATACATTGATATTTTGAAAAAAAAGACATCCTTCTTCTTCTATTGAAAAACTTGCCTTTTGCCTTGTTTTTCCTCCCGCACATCCTTTATATTTACAACATCTATCTACGGCTTAAGCAACAATTTTTTGTAATTTTCTTTCAACTAGCAATCTCAACGAATTCCAATTAATGACAGCGTCAAGACCGCGCTGATTTCTTCTCAGTCTCATCCTCATTAAATGGCACCCAATCACAAATTTAATGTCGAAATATTAAAAAAAAAAAGTCTAAATTCAGTCAAAAGTTCATAACGTGCGTTGTAATACATAACATTTTCATCAAAATACAAACCTTTTTTAGGCTGCTTAGATTTCTGTAAATTTTGTATGCTTACCATTCGCCAGCACAGTGGAACTTTCTATGGTTTTTCTTTTAAAAAAATTGTACGACAGCGTCTGGTGTTAGGCTACAGAAAATTGTTTAATCAGTAGTTGATTAGTAGTGGCAATATCAGAAAAATTTAATCAATTGTTGTATTCCAATATTTTTTATAATTATCAAATGTGGGTGACGCTGAATTATGAGCGATCAAAAAATCTCACAGCTCTAGAGGAGCTGGAGTGGACGTGGTAGGTTTCCTACAAAACCTGCAACCAAGAAACCCTTATTTTGTCAAGAGATATTAATATGCTTGAAGTTCTTGTTCCTTCCGTAACTCCTGTTATCCACTCCATGTTACTTTCGTTTCTAAACAGTCAGTAAAGCAAAGCAAATTGTATTTATAACCGCATAAAGGATCCGCAAGGATAAAAAGCAATGAGAAAAATTTAAAAATTTAAATTACAACGAGCATCAATCATTTTCTGATTTACTGCAACGAAAGGTGGTTTGGAGCTTTTCCCCTTTTTAGAAAAGAAAAAACCAGTAGAATATATGGTGACTGACATCTCACGTTGCTGCTCAATAATGCGCTGTAATACAGCGCAGTTAATAAGTCGATAGATGGTATTTGCTTGCTTGGGAATTTTACGAAAACTTTGTAAATGGGCGAAAAGAAAATCAAAGAAAAGTTAATTTTTATTCAGGTAAATTGATGAGGTTACTGAATCGTATCGTAAAACAAGTGCTGATTAATTGACGATATTTATGTACATTGTGATTATGTTTTGGAAAAAAGAGATAAAAAGGAGTAACATGGATGGACGATTTTTCTTTGAAACTTTTTATTACTATAGTAATAATTGTAAAACGGTTAACGTATTCAAACATCAAAGTCTATTGAGAGTATTTGTTCTTCAAAACATACCGATGAGAACTTAAAACGCTGTTTACGTGAAGCAAAAGTTACTGTCGTCTTATAGTTTTGAACTGCAGTGTTCAATAAGAGCTAAAGAAAAAATATTCTTGAATTCAAAATTTCTTAACAGCACACTAATTGGCACACCCTTTACTTCTCAACTCAATATTCTTAATTTTTTTTTTATTTAATACATACAAGAGATAAAAATAATTCAGCTGAAACAATAACCAAGATGAAGCCTTGTCACATTTCCACTAATGAGTGCCTTAATAATGGCAATGAATTGTTTCGTTTATGAAGCATCCCATGAGTATTTGTACAGAACGGTTTTTAAAATGACACTAAACACTTTCTAGTCGCAACCCAATGTGAACAAAAACGGATGCGGGTCCGTTACGGACCCGAAACGGACTTCATAAATGGATCCGTTACGGACTCGTTTTTTTTTTAAACCTAAACGGATCCGTTACGGACTCGTTTTTTTAAATAAAACGGATGCGAGCCGGTTTCGTTTTTTTTAACTAAAACGGATCCGTTATAGATCCGGAATGGACTTCATAAATGGAACCGTTACGGAATCGTTTTTTTTTAGCTAAAACGGATCCGTTACGGACTCCTTTTTTTAAATAAAACGGATGCGAGCCGGACTCATTTTTCTTAACTAAAACGGATCCGTTAAGGACTCGTTTCTTTAAATAAAACGGATGCGAGCCGGACTAATTTTTTTAAACTATTTCGGATCCGTTACGCACTCGGAACAGACTTCTTATATGGATCGTTCCGGTTCCGGTACGATTCGGATGCGAAAACTTGGGTGATTCGCCTCCAAACAGCGGGAAGGATCGTCCGCGTTGTCGGATCCGATTCGAACTCGGAAATGACTTCATATTCGGATTCGTTTCGGATTGGTTTTTTTGTTAATAAAACGGATTCTTTTCGAATTCGTTTTCGTATGAAATTCCTCTCGAAAAAGCGGAATCCGTTTTGTCGGATCCGTTCCGAAGTCGTTTTTTGAAACTAAAACGGATCCGTTATGAACTCTTTTTAACACATACTAAAATGATGTCGTTAAACTGCGCATGCAACAAACATTGTCTAATCAGGGAAGCTTCGGTTCAAATCCCGGCGACGACACAATTTTTTTTAATTTTTTTATTTTTTAATTTGACGACGACATAATTTTTTTTTTATTTTTTTTTAATTTGAAAGTATTTAAAAAAATTTAAAATATCTTGAAAACTGCCTTTTATTTTAATAATAAATAACTAGTCCATTATGGATCCGTTTTTTTTAATAAAACGGATTCGATCCGGACTCGTTTTTAATTATTAATATAAAAGCCAGTTTTCAAGATATTTTCAATATATATAGTTCTTTTTTTGTTTTTTAATTACTTTCAAATTTAAAAATAAAAAAATTAAAAAAAATAAAAAAAAAATTATGTCGTCGCCGAGATTTGGACCGAAGCTTCCCTGATTAGACAATGGTTGTTGCATGCGCAGTTTAACGACAACATTTTAGTAGGTCTTAAAAATTCTGTCGGTAGCTGAGTTGGGTAAGATGAGCATCTTTGAACAGTGGCATGACGGAGGACACGCAGGTTCAATTCTGTGATCGGGTGACAGGTAAAAAGAAATAGGATTTCTCCTTTCAAGTTTTAAAAACGTATTAATTACATTAATAAACAATAAGTAACAACAACAGCATTAGAAAAATAGATGGAAAGTAAACAATCAAAAAAGAAAAATGGTTTTTTTAATTGCGTTTATTTCATACAGTAAAATCCGTTTTATTTAAAAAAACGAGTCCGAAACGGATCCGTTTTATTATCAAAAATCGAATCCGAAACGGATCCTTATATGAAGTCCGTTCCGAGTTCGAAACGTATCCGACAACGCAGACGATCCTTCCCGCTATTTGGAGGCGAATCACCCACGATTTCGCATCCGAATCGTATCAGAACCGGAATCCGTTTTGGATAAATAATACGAAGAAGCGGATCCTAAACGAATCCGAAACGTATCCGTGTGGCACACTGGGAATGAAAACTACAAAAAATTAAGTGTTCACAGTTTTTAATGTGACGTCTATATTAAGTTCATAAAAATAAACTCCCCAAGGATATTAAACGATATGTGGTAACGACTGTT
Source organism: Meiosimyza platycephala (assembly GCA_963662105.1). Classification (NCBI taxonomy): domain Eukaryota; kingdom Metazoa; phylum Arthropoda; class Insecta; order Diptera; family Lauxaniidae; genus Meiosimyza; species Meiosimyza platycephala. Next base: position 97,552,416 of record OY759208.1, on the reverse strand, counting down.
GAACGTACATCTTTTGCATTTTGAACCTCATATTTGTCTACGTGACTGTGTGACAGAAACAATTCAAATTTAACTGACTGACCGACCCAACAACAACAAGAGCCAAACTTACAAGTATCCAGCACCCAATACCCAACATAACACAGGTGTTGACTTTGTCAAACGTTTTGCAATTTGGAAATTTAATGAAGAAACGAAATGGAACGCAGTTCAAACATCAACTATGTGAATGCAGTAGTTTTGCCAGACGCTTGGACATGTTAATTAAGTTTTCTACGCACATACCTACCAACAAACAAACAAGCAAATAAGGATATGAAAATACGTTACTTTCTATACGTGTGTGTTGTGCGCTTGTGTGTGAACACGCACTCTCATGTACATGAGACAAAAATCTACACAAACTAACAAACATTTGCTTTAAGCACAAATTATTTGAAAAATTTGCTACACTTGCAGCAACTGTTGCCAGTCAACAGGAAATAACAAAAAAAAAAAAAATAAAGCGAAAAAAATGTTAAACTTTCAGTCCCACATAGAGACATCAGCCAACTGAATGATTTGGTCAGGTAAGGTTTCGTTTACGATAGTTAGCTGACACGGCCATTTAGCGCTGACCATCAACATGTGCAGGATGTACCAAAATGCAAATTGCAGAACAGCGTTGCCGAAATGTTACGTTCGTCTCTTCGGAGGGTTGTTGCTGGAAGTGAAAGTTTGTAAAAATAAGTAGTAGTAGTAGAATACGCTTTAGTTTTGCAATAAAGATTTTGAAGTGAGAATATATGACTTGACTTAAGTTGTTAAATAAAGAGCTGCTTTCTCATAAATGATTGTTTCTGACTTGGCGGAAATTAAGTACCTTGGCACACAAATTCTAAGTGCCTACAACAAAGTTCAAATGAGTAAATATATCATAAAATGTAGATGTGGTTTCTAATGAAAATTGTTTCCAAAGAAATAATATAAACAGATGATGGCAACACTTTTTCGAAATCAAACATGCAGCAATTAAGTGTCTTATAAAACTAATTCCTCTTAAGATCGTAAAGTAAAATATGCCAGCTACTTTTTGCTCAAATTTTATGTATTTCTCATTAGCTGTTACAATTACGTTTTACCAGTAATGAAAAAGTCGCTACAACTCTACATTTTTCTGACTTTTTCAAACTAAAAGGTACTTTAGGTACAATTGACTCATTGAAAGTGTAATTTGTCATTGGCCTCATAAGTTTAAAGATCAAAAAAGTATTTATATATTACATTTTACAGTATATAATTGTAGTTTCGGAGATATAGGCATCGAAAGTTAAGGACATAGCTATTGATAGAATCATTATAAGTTGGGAATCGCGCAGTTTTTTATTAAAATTGTTTGCCTTCTGTTCTGCTTTTTTCATAAAATAGAAAAAATTGCGCTATTTTTATTACAGCTTTTTATCGGCGACTCTGCTGTTTTCTACAAGAATAACAATATCTTTATTTAGATATCTTAGAAATATTAGTTTTAGCCTTTTCTAAACTAAATATTATTAAATTTAACGATTTTATTCTAAAATAGTAAGTTTTTTTTTAAAAAATTAGTCAAAAATTTAGAAAATTTTCATATCTCGAATACTATAGCGATTATATACGAATTTTAGACTTTACTGAACCTACATATATATTATACCTTTCTAAATTACCTTTGATATTACTCTCGCACTAAATATTCCAAATCGATTCCGAAATTATCAATTTATAATAATTTTTTGAAAAGCTTTATCCCCAAATTTTGGTGACCATACATTAGAAACTTTTATTATTTTCTGCAAGACCCCTATTTTCACTTTTTTTTAGCTTATGAAAATCAAAAAATATCGACAAACCTTTTTAAGATACTTTGAAGTTCAAAAAATTTCAATTACTTTTATTAAATGTGAATATAGCGATAACTTCTATTGGAGATTGAGACCAAGCGTCTAAGGAATCAAATTATATTAATTTTATTGATAAAAAAATTTTCCGAGCTGATGGCAATATCTTTCATAAAAAAATAATAGCGTATAAAATGCGACAGTGTTTAGGTTCGCACACAACAAAACCAAAAACTTGCTACATTTTTAGACATACGTGATGTCATTACGCACAGTTGAAAGAAAAAAAATTGCGTCAGTATATACATACTATAAATTTTACCAGACCCAACTAGGAAAACAACAACAACAATCATTGAAATATCATACGAGTGACATACACACCAACATCTGTATGGCGGCTGAAAATGCTCATTTGAAAGCATCGTGGGCAGTTTTATGCATAAACTTTAATAACGTTAAATTTTGCATTATCTGTCTCTGTCATTTCTCCACTGTCGGAGCATATAGGCCCCACAAAGTTCTTTTGCAGTCGTAAGCGGGCAAAAAGTTTTTCTCGTTTCGCTGATTTTTTTATCGAGTGATCATTTCTCAAATAAAAGTTGGTAGGTATCAAAGAACTGATACAGCCATGACCTTAACCATGACCTTGACCTACATTTTCAAGGTTATTTGAAGGTCAACTTAAGTTTTTCCATTGGAAACCTCTATTTTTGACCTCGGATTCCGTAAGAGCACAAAATTCTACGTTCAGATAGGTATTCATGTTAGAGGTCAAAGCGACCCCTGAAGGTCATTTCAATGTCGAATTCCCGCTTGGTGCAGAAAATCTGCAGCCAGTTAAGGCAAGATTGTGCAGCGGTCCAGCCAATGATTACTAGCTTTTCTACACCAAGCGGGAATTCGACCTTGAAATGACCTTTAGTGGTCACTTTGACCTCTAACTTGACTTTGAACTTATTCAGCTGTGTAAATTAAAATGGGACAGCCTGTATATTGCAAATAGTCTTCAGAACATCCCTGATGCGATTTCGGGCAAAACTGTCGAAAGCAAATCATTGATTCCTATAATCCTTTTGTTACATATTTCATATTTAGCATAATTTCAATTTATTACACTGTGCTACCTGGAAAAGTAATATCGGTCAAAACAAAGTTATATGCGTCCCAACGTTTCGCTGGTTCACGTCTAGGAATCGAGATATATCGATTTGAAGTTACTAATTATCATATAGGGGAATTTGTCACGTTTGGGCTCTTTTGTTTGACATAACTTGAGAACGACTGGTCCGATTTTTCTGCACCAAACTTAAAAAAATTAAGAATTACAATTGCTTTAATCTACTGATATACTGTTCCTCTATATAATCAAAAGTTTTGCAGTTATAAATAAATTTATGAAGAAAAAAAAAATTTTTTGCCTAAAAATTAAAATTTTTAAAAATCATGAAAAATCCAAAACAGGAAAAAGTGTCAAGTCTTATTACTTTCACGTAAAGTCACATACCCTATAAACACAATGAGATGATTCCGAACAAGAAGGCGAATCACCACGCAAGAAAGTACAGAGAGCAAACAAACGAAAATAAATTTATGCGTTCTTCGATTCCAAGACGTGAACCAGCGAAACGCCGAGACATGTATAATTTCTTTTTGACCGATATAACTTTTCCCGTTATTCAGAACTCCCGCCGATTTTGGCTGTCGCACAGTGTTATCAGTTAATTTTTTTTGGTTTATTTTTGCTTTTCATTTGCTGTCTTTCTGTAATCCAAGTGTTTTTTTCGTAACATTCGCGTAATGGTTCAGTTATCTTTTCATTGTCCCTATATTGTCATTGTGTTGCTCCATTATCGTCCTTGTGTTATCGTTCTGCAATCTTTCGCTTGATCTTTTTAGTTTCTGTTATTGCTCGTTTGTCCGACTGTTAAATGTCCAATGTATGTATTTATGGCTTTTATATGTTGTCTTTCTGTTACCATTTGCATGCTTTATTATTCTCCTACCAATAATTTTCTTCTGAATTTATATTATTTTGGGATTTGGGCAGAAGATATAATCGCCCAAAAAATTAAAAACAGGTAAAAAAATATATAGTTAAAAAATTGAATAACTGCTCTGATGGATCTTCATTAGGAGAAACAGTTTAGCAGTAATATCGCAGTAACAAGAAATTTACATACCTAGCTTTGCATTAAGGCGACATTTGCAAAAAGTTGTGTTGTGAAGTTACTTTTTTCATTTTACATGGATATGCCCATATGAAAATGTCGAAGTTGGTGACTCTTCTCTGATTCAACTAAATTAAACCAGCTAAATTTTGAAAGTGGTCTAGGAGAAAAAAAAGTCTGGGTACCTCTGATCTATATGTTGGAAATGGAGCTCAACGCTTAAAATAAGTAGCTGCTAAATATCATGTTTGTAATCGATTTCACCGAAAAGCCATAAAACTGCTGTTAGCATGCTGAGTATCATCTTTCAAGATAAAGAAAACGTTCCAAAAACTTCCTTGAATTGAAAATTTCAGTCGAAGAAAACTAGATTCATTGTCGAACAACGATATTTATGTTAACTTACAAGTATATTCCATTTCATAAAAACAAGGCAAAATGATTAATGAATTAATCAGGAAATTGATGTCTTGTGATTCGGCTTTTAACCACTTTAATTTCGAAATATTCCCGAAACTAAAATTCAAAATTTCGATTTTATTTATTTTTTTTAATTTTAACATTTTGGCAGATTCCAAATTAAGTTCAACTCTGTAAAAATTTCGATCAAATTCAACAATAGCAACTTCTGTATTCGCAATGTAACTCGAAATTCAAAGCTTCTCTCAAACGGTTTCTAGAATTACCATGATTGTTAAGACATTATTATATAGGAATAACCACTTAGATCTAATCTACAATTCTTAAAATTTTAAAGAACAAAGTTTTCTAGTTATAAACCAAATACTATATGCCAGGCATGGTCGACTTAAATTAAATAAATGAAGAACAGTATCAAAATTAATTAAGTACGTCAACATGTATTTTTTCTTGTATATGACATATTGCCCCACCATGTCATTTTCTCTGTTGCCCAGCTGTTTCTTTTATATTTTTACTAACATTACGTTAGTTTTTTTGTTCTTAAATATTCTACTCATCATTGCTTATGCTTATACAAAGATGTTTCTTTGTTAATGGCAACAACTTTCTTCATATTATGGCATTTGTTTTGGAGCAACATCAAAATATACTATGAACTGCAAAGATATAGAAAATTCTATTAAGCTGTCTATATTTTGCCACAAGAACATGCGGTGTTAACTTTATTTTTTAGAGGTTATGCTTATGAAACTTTTTGTAACACACCCTTCTATTTACAATCACTCCCATCTCATTACTGTTGGTGTTGCTGCTGGTGCTGCTGCTACTGCTTATATGAGAAAACTTTTTATACATTTTTGGTTGTGGGTTGCTCTGTTGTTGCTGTTTTGCAAAAATGAACAAAAATATAAAGGAAAATATTAGATTTTGCTGCAGGTGTTGCTTAGCGGTTTATAACACATTATATTGACTAGCGAAGGCCCATAATGGCAAACAGCAACATAACACAGCAACAACAAAAAACAATATCAACAAAATCTAATATCAAATATCTTCATTAAGACGCTCAAGGACTTTTGTAATTAGCAAAAGCTGCTTACATAAAAATAAAATCAAAGTCGTAACATATACACCAAAATATCTTTCTATCCCTTGGATGATGGTGTGGTGTATATGTATAAAGCATATAAACTGATTATATAGCCTTAGGTAAGGGTCACTTGTCAATAACGAAATTAATGAGAAAACCCAAAATTGTCAACAGTAATAGTAGCAACAGAGCAACGGCAGCAGCAATATTTTGCAATTAAAATTGTTCTGAGCTTTGATGGACCACACAGTGGGGGTGGTGATTGTGGTGCTCTCAGTAAGGGATCTCTGAAGGAATAAGCAATTACGTAGTAAGAAAATCTAATTATTTGATTCAAGGTATTTTATTGATCTAAAGCAGTAATGTCCAAGCAAAGTAGCGCGTAGTAGCACTGACATCGTTGATATTTACATAGGAGACGTCATTTAATAATTTCTTGTATGTAGGAGTCAAAGATATCAAAGCATTTTAAATGCTTTCGCACATAGGACTTCTTCTTAAAATTTATTAACATTACATAGGTAAATATTGCAATTTAGCCAACTTGCACAACGCTCTTAAGTTATACAGCAGACTCTATACGCAAGTTTTCGACCTAGGTATTCATTATATTAATGTATATGTTCATAATATCATCTAAATGTCGGAAAGTAACACAGAATTAGATTAAAGTTGAAAAATATTGAATAAAGTTATCATATGCAATGATTACTGAAAGAACCGAAAAGTTGTACAAAAATATCAAAAAAGTCGATATACATAAGTCGAAAAATATTGATACAAAGCACACATAAGGGCAGTGGTGTGACTCGGGGGAGGCTGTTTGGATCGTTGCTCCAGATTCAGAGGCTTGAGGGTGCCAAGTATCCTTGGTATTCATTCAGAATTGGAAATAGTTTTAGATATTTGTATTGACAAGAAATATTATCCAAATTTATCCGAATGACCTTGTGTTGTTTTATGTAAATTTCAATGTGATGATACACTTTTCAATAGTTCATGAAACATTTGTTAAGAAAATCAATGATTTTTGTTTTATTTATAATATAAAAATTTCAAAATTTTTTCAAAGCATGGGACGCCAGATTGGTTCTTCGCCCCGGGCACCAAGTGTTCTGGCTACACCACAGCGTAAAGTGAGACAAGATCAAACCACGTAGTTTATGGACAGTCCCTTGAAGTTGCTAAGTGTCGAAAAAGTTGAAAATACCGTTGAAATTCGAAAAATGTTGCCAATAGTAGAAAAAGTCGAAAAGTTTTGAAAAATTCGGAAAGTTTCGAAAAAGTTAATGCATTGAAAAAGTCGAAAAAATAGGAGTTTAAATTGACGAAAGCAAAGAAAAATTCGATAGAAGTCGAAATACCTGTAAAGGTATGGAAATATTTGATGAAAGTTGAAAAATGTCGATAGAAGTATCGGAAAAATTGATAAAATGTAAGTATGTATATTAAAAAATATTGAAATAATTGTCTCAAGTGTAAAATTTTTCAAATGTACTGAAAATGCCGATTAAGGTCCGATTATGTCGAAAAAAGTCTAAAAATGGCAATAATTATTAGATAAGTCGCAAAATGTTGAATACCGTTTTTGCAGCCGTGAAAGCTACCTTGACGAAATCAACACTCCAGTATAGATTTTCTCTAATATCGCTGTGCAGGTGATGACTTCTCATGGGTTATCTAATAAAATTTGCTAAATTCAAAGTTTAAAGCATAAATGGATAGATTTAGCCTTAGATAGATAACCTTCATCATTTTGACGAACATTAGTAGACATTTACCTCTCTCGTTCTATCCATGGCTACTAGTTTCATGTCCTCTCACACCAATTCAGTCGTCGCCGAAAGCTTGGTACTGCGCAGTCGATGATTATTTGGAAATTTGAAATTTGACTATTTGTACGTCATTTTAACGAATGGTTAGCTTTTCAGTAATTTTTTTGCTTTATATGTTTTATACGATAAAACGGAGTTAAACGTTTAAAGCTGCTTTCTATTTTATTTTTAAGTATCAAGTTCAAGATAATGTCAAAAAAAGAATAAGAAGGATTGTACAAATAGCAGGACTATTAATAGCCCAATAGCCGGCTGTACAAAAGTCGAGTGTATAAGATTACAGCTTGAAATGTATGTCAAATAATAGAGCTCGATGAGCTTAAACACAATATATAGGGTTGCCTTGCCAAAGCCTGTCCTAAATATGAGTTGCCACCCGTTGTTTGGGCCAACATTTTTTAGAAAAAAGTTTATTGTTTAAGATTCCACCATAAAAAGTTTGGAGAGCCTAAATATAATATATAGGGTTGCTTTGCCGAATCCCTTCCCAAACATGGGTTGCGACCTATTTTTTGGGCCAAGATTTTTCAGAAAAATGTTTATGGTTCAAGATTTCAGCTTGATATGCATGCCAAATCATAGATCTTGATGAACCTTAAAAGAAATATTTCGAGTAATCTTGTCGAATCCCATCCCAAACGTGGGTGGCTACCAGTGATGGCATTTGGGTTTTGTGAAAATGTACTGAATCGAGATTTGAAATGTACTTTTTAGAGGCCGAATGTACTTTTTTGGCGTGAACATTCAATTTTATTAAAATGTACGAAATTTTTGTAAAATTTTCTCAATAACCAAAAAAAAAAAAGGTCCTCACTTTTGGCATCTCAAAAACCCTAGGAAAATGAGATATACATATATGAAATTAAATTACAAAAACTACACCTTGCAATTATTTATACAAAAAAAGGTAATTATTATATATCTTCACATTGCAATTATTTTTTCATTTAATTAAACCGAAAACAGGTGATTATTATAAATTGTTCAAATGTACCGAAAATGTACTGAAAACGTGCTGAAATTTCGCCGAATGTACTAAAAATGTGACAAATGTACCGAATGTACTGAAAACTTGTTAAATGTACTGAATACGATTTTTCAGGACGCAAATGTACCGAAAAAAGTACAAATGTACCGAAAATGCCATCACTGGTGGCTACCTGTTTTTTGGCTCAAGTTTTTTCAGAAAAATGTTTATGGTTTGAGATTGCAGCTTGAAATTTCTGTCAAATGATAGACTTTGATTATCTCTAACAAAATATATAGGGATGCCTCGCCGAATCCCATCCCAAATGTGGGTGGCTACCTGTTTTTTGGCCAAAGTTTTTTCAGAAAAGTGTTTCTGGTTTGAGATTTCAGCTTGAAATGTTTGTCAAATGATAGACCTTGATGATCCCTAATAAAGTATATAGGGTTGCCTCGCCAAATTTCGTGCCAAATATGAGTTGCCACCTGTTCCTTGGGCAAACTTTTTTAGAATAAAGTTTTTGGTTGGGCAACATTATATATTTTATTAGAGATCATCAAGGTCTATCATTTGACACACATTTCAAGCTGTAATCTTATACAGTCGACTTGCTGGCACTCCACCTATAAGCCCAGGCACTGCGATCTCATTTAGGGTCCTATTGCTTCAACTCATTTGTTACTCTGGAGGTGCTCATTAATTTAAGTAAATTTTGAGGAGTAGTTAGTCTCTGCAGGACTTTCAGGAAAAATGATCTCATGGCTGAAGTCTGACTATCTTCAATTCAAACATTTCTTTCACACCTTAGATACTGTAATTTTTTGCCAAAATATTGTCCGAATTTCATATTACAATAAAAACTTATTATTTATTGTAGTCAGTCAGGACTGGAAAGATTTGCTAAAACATGAAGCACTCTAATATTTGAATATATTGTACATACATACATAACTTAACAATTTATAAACAAGGAAATTTGTAGACGCACTGTACGCACTCCCAAAGCCTGTTGCATGTGTTCTTTGTATAATTTACCTCCCAAACCTACCCCTCATACGTGAGAGCTGTCAAATCGCACGTCTTATATTTTATATGAGCAAATGTCACGAGGTCGTTACGACATCAATACGTCATTTCCGTTTTCAATTTTCGCCAAATTTACTTGACGTACTATTGCGTGTGTGCCTATGTACAAGTGAAAGAAATACAAATAAAAAAACAAAAATGTTTCAAAAACACTAAAACCGTGAAAACAACATGCCAAGTTAAGTTGACTTTTTATTTTTATTTTTGTTTTATAAGAAAAAAGAAAACATTGCATACATTAAGTCTGACAGCTTTGCTAAGCTGTGTAGTAGCGCTTGTTATGGATTCTAAAAAAGGGTTACTTTATTTAGATTTTTATTTGCTATTTTGTACGAAAGTCTGGATAGAGGGAAAAATCGTTTTATTGAAGGGCTTAAAATTGCCTCAAAATACATCAACAAAAATAACGGAAACGGACAAGCGACAGACAGACAGTTGATTGATTTTTTCCCCAATTTACGCAGTAATTTTTTTTTTTTTTTTTGACAGCCACCACTTTGGCTTCATGCTCCCTTTTTCTAAATTAAATTGTATGCCTTTAAACGCATTTTGTTCAACGCTTTTCAATCCTTTCTCGCTTTCATGCTTACTGTTGCGTAATAATGGAAAAAATTTAGCTACAAGTTGTGAAAAAAAATGGTTTTTTGTTAACACAAAAATAAAACCATTTGAGACAGACGTCAAATTGACATATAGGACAGCAGAGATTTAAAGTGTTAGCGGCGACAGTTTACAAGAAAATATAAAAAAAACTGTGTGGATATTAAACCCACGAAGTGATAATGGTGAAAGTTAATAGAAATTGGACTTGGGGAGCATTAAGGCTGATTTAGTTGCTGTTCTTCAAACTATCTGCAGAATATTGTTTGCCACTTTTTTCCTAAAAAGTAAATCAACTGCCTTTTCTCTGTTAAAATATTCGTTTTTGCAAAGAAATAACGGCAAAAATCAGAGGATTTTTTGGTGATTTTTCATAAGCGATTCAAATTTCACTATCGGTCAACTTGTCCTTCCTGCAACTTTTAAGTTTTGGGTTACTTCACTTTGAACCCATCGATAATTATTTGATACGGCCTACGCTAATGCCTCTAAGAAGATTTTTACTAATTTTTAATATATTTTTGGCTTTTTGGATTTTTTATTATTGTATGATTTATTAACTTTTTGTGAGTAATTTCGTCATCACTCAAAATGTGTATAAATATATATAAAACTTTACGAGTTTATTTTTTCATCTGGTTTGCCTGCACTTTCAAGAAATGAAAAAAAAAGCAGCGTGTTAACTTAATTAAGAACCATTTTATTAAAAGTCCTTAAACAACATGTGCTTCACTAACACGCATTCAATGACTGCTAACCACAAACACAAAGTGTTAAAACCAATCAATAGCCCTTTAACTGAGAACCTAAAAAAAACTCCCAAAAAAAGGAGAAAAAAAAATTATTGGTTTATAAAAATTACCGCCGATTGCTTTTAAGGCTCCCAAAAGTATACTACATTTTTATAGTTATTAGCACGCTAAAAAAAAAGGCAGACAAGTAAGCAAGCTGCTTAAATGCAACCATTTGTACGCTGAACACTAAAGAAAAGTGTTAAAAGCAACAGCAAAACCAACAACAAAGGTAACAACAACAACATCAACATCAACATTAACAACAATCAATATAACAACAGCTTGTCCTAAAAAGGACATTAAATTTTGGCAGCCAGCTAAAAGAATATGGAGCTTTTAGCGCATTTAACAAAACAACACACGTGGGCTGTTTTAAACACCTTTAGGCTACATAAAGCCAACTAAACTGAATTTTACATGCCTAACGGTGTCCTTTCTTGTTACTTCCTTTCGTTACTTTTATTTTTCTTTCCTTACCGTACCTACAGCATTTAAAGGAATTTTCAATAAATATTTGATCAGCCTTAAATGTAATAAAAGGGATATCATGCCATAACACAGCATGCAGGCGCAAACAGGCCGCCTAGCAGACTGATAAGTTTTAAGATTATTTGAGGCTTTTTTTAAAAGCCCGCAAGTAGCATCCTTTTTTTTATTTTGCTGCTCTACTTTTATGTGCGGCCATGAGGATGCCAGTAAAATCTGTTGCTGTTGTCCAGACCAATTATTGCAGGGAGTTGCCAAAAAAAAAAAGTGGAATAAAAGTTAGGAAATTTTTTCTTATATTTCGTAAACTTTATCTAAGTTTGCTTTATTTTCATCTTGCTGCTGCTGCTGCTACACTCAATATCCTTCAACATATGTGTGCAAACAATATAATAATCTACTTCCTTCCGCTGCTGGCTGCAGTTTACTTTACTTTTATTATACGTTCGTTGTTTTTTACTTTTCTTTTTCTTTACAGCTTTTTTGCTTCCTTCCGTTTTTTTGCCAACATGCCAAAAAGGATATATGGGCATTTCTATGCCTAAGTACATAAAAAACTTTGAATTACTTTTGGAATAAAATCTAAATTCGCAAGATATCATTTTTTGATTTCTGTTTTTTGGAAAATTTACGTGTATGGGCTTAGGTATATCGACTGAAAAAAAATTAACTCTCCAAACAAACTATACTATTTGATAGGTTTTGCCTTTCACAAACACTTTTGATCTACTATCGACTATTCCGATGATTACAAAAAAATTCGGTTCTTATTGGCTTATGTCGGTTTTCTCGAAACTGTAAATACAATACTATTCTATATTTTTCAATGCCATTCGATAATTTAACTAAACGATACCCTTCGATTAAAACCGTTTTTTTATGTTTTTAGATCATTTTCTATACATCCTTACTTTTGTCGAGTTTTTCCATGTGTTTTTGGTATCTTACTACTTTTATCGACATTTTCGGTGTTTTTCGATTTTTTATATCGACTTATACGATGATTTTCGATGTGTTGATGTTTTAGAATACTTTTCGATGATTTCAGACTTTAAATTGTATCATCGAAGTTTTTCGATAATTCTAGATAGGTATCATTTGACTACTTAACCCATTTTCTGCCGCTGTTCGAATTTTCGAACAGCAAATTTGCTCATTTTCACCGAATTTTTGTTCTATGTCAATGCACAAAAGTAGCTAAATGATATACAGCGTATTATAGTAAATTAAATTGGCTTTCAGAAAAAAAATATATTGGCCACGCCCCTTTTCCGTGGTGGGCTACAGCTAATGGTTGAAAAATACCTTATTGGCAGACCTATTTTTAGTAAGTTAAGTAATATATAATTAAAAATAATTCATTTCCAAAGGTACATTTTTTCTGTTGATAAAGGTCGAATATAGTCAAAAAGTGACTTTACAAAAGATCTGTTTCTACTAAGAAACATTGGCGGACTCGCAAAAGTGAGAAAATTGCTCAACATCTATTATAGTGAGGGAACACAATTTAAGTCCTATCGAGTTCAAGTTTTATCTTAGCTTGAATTAAATTGGCTTCAAATTACGTTGAGTACGAGTTATTCCTTTTTTATAATTTTAATATTTATTCTATTTAAGTTTTATGAGCAAAGCTATATTAAGAAAAATCACCAAGGAGATCTGCTGAGAATTGTAAGCAAAATATAAATATATGAAAACCTGTTATCCTTTTAAAAGGCTCAATGAAATCTTTTGCTTTCAATCTTAAGGCGCAATTCGTTTTTAGGTTTTACGTTTTTTCTTAGTTATGAAAAACTTAGTCATTTATGGAATTGCTAACGCCCACATCTTTCAATGGACACTCACGCTCTTTGTATAGAAGCAAATCAAATTTTATTGACAACTAAAGTTGATGATGATCATGATTATTGAAAAAGTATAAGTACAATATCTAAAATGTTGTTGTTGTAGTTGTTGTAGAGAGTTTATATGTTGTACGCGCATCCTTTTAAGTTTATTAAATTTGGCAAATTTCAGACACAGCAGGGGTGCAGATTTTATTTTTTCATGGTTTTGCTGAGTTTTAAGTAGTAGATACCTTTTTATTCATTTTTTTAATAAGTGTTGTTACATAGAGAATAAGATACGAACCTAATTTTTTTTTTGGGTGGGAGTTGTTAAGACCGATATATAAGTTTTTTTTTTTTTTTCATTTAATAGAAAACTAAAGATATTTCAATAACAATTACCAAATCTGTCGCCAAAGATAATGAGATTATTTTATTTTATCGCATATGAATCTTAATATGAAAATAACAACAATAACAAACTTATTTTCATAATAAGATTATCCGAAACATCAAAGCAAAAGTGACATTTTATACAAAAACCATAGCATACTTTCATCGTCGCCATTTGCTGTTCGTGTTTTTGTATGTTTCTTTTTGTGCGTTTAACTTAGCACATTATCCAATTTGAATCTGCACGTTCTTTAAATAAAAAAAAAGCGTTAAGGATATTAGGACAAACCAAGTATTGAAAAAGAATTGCCCTTAAGAAGCGACCGCAATTGCAGTTCTTTGCCCCACATGCCCAATGGGATCAGCAATGGAAAATTTCAAGCTCTTTTGCATTTCCAAATTGATCCCACGGATTTGAATCCAAAGATAAATGTTTTGAATAATCCGAACGTATGTGAGTCCAGTTATACAGAATAACATAATTCAGATATCTGCTGTTATTATTATCAGGAAAAGAATTCAAAGATTTGATAGTGCATAAAGATTTCCCTTGCTCGGGGATGAAATTCGGCGCTGAACAAATGTCATAATGCCTCAGATATGTAATTAACTTTCACGAAGATTTGTGCGCACTAATTTTTCGCAAAAATTTCTTAGGATTTTTATCAATTTACTACCAGACTTCCGAAAAAGTAACAAACTCTCCAAAAACGTTGCCCAAAGCTGAGCCTTCAAATGAAAAAATGGATGGGATAAGGTTATAATAGAGCTTGTAAAATTACTGATCATGTCAGTGGCGCTCAGTCGTGAATGTGAAATGATATTCGTGGACTGTTATAGCCATCGCTTAAGCCTCAAATTTTCCAACCAACGCCATGGCAGTCCCACATTTTGAAATTGTTATGGGATTGTGAACGATGTGGTGAACTTTTTCAGAAACCACACACATGCGACAAAATTTCTTCAAGATCTCATCAGAGAACATGATCCAGAGAGCACGATTTATTGAACGATATGACATCATTCTATCATTTGTCGAACTAGCTATTCAAGATCACATGCATGGAACTGTGAAAAATTTCTGGAAAATCTCGGATCAGTTCAACAGTGCATCATTGCATCATTTCAGAAAAGCAAGACAATGAAAGTCTCAGTACAGTCATTTCATTTTGAGTGTCAACTCCAATTACACATTTCCATTTTTGTTTCGTTTTTTGCCAAAATAATTGAAGAGCTATCAAAATATTTTATAGAGGAGAATGCAGTAAATGATTTCACTATGTTAATAAATTTGATTTAGAAGCTTCGCTTCCTCATTTTCCGACACCTGTGCGATAGAAGAAGAAGCGCGGACCCGGGTACTGTTCGTTGTTCCCACAATACGACAATAGTTTGCTCTTCCAAACTGTGGTGTACATCTTCGCTATGCTGCGTCAGCCTGTCAGTTTGTTGCAAATGCCACTATAGCTAAGGATATTTTCTTTTAAATTACAGCGTCATCAGGTGGTGTCATTGCCCAGTAAACAGTTTTAAATAGCCAAGGCGATGGCAATAATTAAAGTTGTGTAGTGATTCGCCAAGCCAAGTTGGATATGAATCATAAGGAACAGTTTCAACAGCTTATCTATTGTTAGTTGTGAAATAAAAATAAAAAAATGGCCCTTAATATAACATGGAAACAGAGAAGCAGCCTGGCAAAATAATTTTTTTTTTTTTTTCTTTTAAACAAATTTCTCTATTTAATGTTGTATTTGTACAATGTCAAAACAACAACATAGAATCTAAAGCAATGAAATATATGATATTAAAGAAATCCCTGTAAATATGCTATTGGAAGATTTATTTTAATTTCACTCTTCTCGAAGAGTTATAAATTAATCGCCTGGAAGAATCAAAAATCTTTCAAATGTTTGCTGGGTTCTGAATAAATATGCTTAGATAGATGTATGGATGCGCGCACTCGTACACACACAATAGCAAATTCGCATACCAACTAGCAAAACAATATCCTTTGGCAATAATTTGCAGTACCGTCAACGACGACAATTCAACTGAACCAAATTGTTATGAATATCCTTGGAGTTGGTAACATTTTTTCTCCCCTTCTTTTTTTTTTTTTTTGTACTGTGTCCTTGTTTTGTTAGTTTTGGTTTTTAGTTTATCTTAAGAATTTTCTTGGTCGTTGACCGTGTACTTCTCTTTCATTCACACATTCACTCTTTCGCTCTGTTTGCTTTTGTGTTGACGACCAACTTGGCGACAAAATCAAGATATACGATTATCGACAAGACTTAATGAAGAAAAACAACTCAAGTTGCTTGAAATAAATTTTATTTTTCCCCCATCTCGCCATAGATGCGACAGTGTGTTTGTACTAAAGACCTCAATGCATGTGTGCAGAAAAGCTAAAAAACACACGTTCGTATAATGCAGTGTTGCATTGCTGTGAAGGTGTTGATTTTATCAACATTGACGCCAGCAAAAGCGTGCAAATTGGCAAGGGTTAGGAAAAATTTCATATAAAATATGGGTACTTTATGGTATATACTATATCGTGTATGAAATATTGGCAACAATGTTGGAATTTTTGCGTTTGCACTGAGATTACTTTGTTAGTTTTAGTGTAGCTCAATTTATAACTTGTGCATACATGTTGAATATATAACTTTTGTTGTAATATATTGAGTTCAACGAAACCTTTTTCTGAAACATTAACTTTGCTTTAATCCTTAGAGTTCCAAGTATATGCAAGTTTTGGTGAAAAGAAAGTCAAAAAACCACAAGACTCGATAATCTTTATAAAAATTATTTAAAAAAATGTTTTAAAAGGTAACTTAAAAGATATTTTGTCTAAGCAGAAATATAGGGAATACTTCGAGTCCTAAGTACACAAAAGTTCTTGTAGCAGATGTGTTAGTAACAAAATGCTGATATTATAGATGAAAATTTTGTGAATAAATTACTTTGTTCATTTAAAGATGCATGAAGTGCAATTCACTTCACTTTGATCCTAAGCTGCCGTAAAATAAAGATATTTTGGTTAGGAAATCACGAGTATAAGACCTTTTTTGCTCCAATCAATGCAAATAAAAAGGTCTAAAATTATATCACCAGAAGTGCCCCACGCCGCTTTCAAAAGCTATATTGGGTGTTTTCAAAAATATTAGTACTTATAATAAGGGTCTTCTAATGAGAGCATTATTTTTTTTTTTAACCTTAGAACCGCGTATGGCTAAATTATCTTAATCCCGTGTTTGAGGCACTGGAAATTGTATACATTTTTAGTTTTTTTTTTTTCAATTATCGAAAGAATAATTACATTTCTTTGGAAACAGTTGAGACAATTTTGTTTATACATATTTATAAATATTATTTATGCATGTATTCAAACGA
This sequence comes from Meiosimyza platycephala, assembly GCA_963662105.1. Lineage (NCBI taxonomy): Eukaryota > Metazoa > Arthropoda > Insecta > Diptera > Lauxaniidae > Meiosimyza > Meiosimyza platycephala. The sequence continues at coordinate 97,535,496 of OY759208.1, read as the reverse complement.
CCACATTTGCATTTATATGTACGCGTTTCTAAAAATAGTAAAAATTTTAAATCATAGGTCTGACGACTGAGTTGGTGATCAGCAACCGGCGTTTGGCCGGTTTAATATTTTCATCCAGTTCATGGTGTCTTCAAACAAAAATCACACCCAGATGTGGCTTTTGTAGTGCATCACCTTGTTTTGGTCCGAATAACGATACATTGCTGACGATATTAAAAAATTATTTTTCCAATGACCGAGGACGGGAACGAGAATAGTCTGGCCGATATTTCGATCTCGGCGATAATGTAGTATTTATTGTATGATATGTCAAATAAAGCAACGATTCGTACGATAAACACGAAATTATCGCTGAAAACGAGATATCGGCATGACCTTCCATAAAACAAATACACTTGAAACGTACTATCTTGGCACCCATGGTAGGAGTTTTGAAATTTGGAGCAATGGTGTATATTGTCTATGCTAAGCACCTCTGGATAGGATAAGACAATGGGGCTTGGCACATTTATACAAAAAGTATACTTTAAACGCTTTATCTTGAAATACGATACGTAAATGTAAGCTATTTATCAATAACAACTTACTAAAAGTGAAGAGTGTTGGATAATGGGTCTTGACGCTTCCCATAAAGCACAAATCTTTATGTTGCTATTCTTGGTACTTACACCAAGTTGTGAAATTTGTTGCATGGACCCAATTGTCTGCGGTAAGGACTGCAGAAAATATAGGCGGGTTAGTACAACGGGCAGTGGGCGGATAAAGCCACTGGTCCAGCTAGTATTAAGATAAGTAAGTACGGTACAGATCTAAAATTTCTCGTACGAGACCAAGAACGACACGATAAGCTTAACGTCACTACGAGCACGATGCGTATCGTATCGAGAAATACTAGTGCCTTTCTTCTTGCTCCTTGCTGCTTTACATTGCTCGCATCACGATGGTGGACTATTTACCTAAAGGAAACCTACCTTTTGAAATTATCGTTGTATTTTCACTTCATTTCATACCACACAATAGAATTGAAAGTGACAGCTGATGTCAAAAAATACGGTATAAAATGGTCCAAAATTCAAATATATCCTTTTTCACGATCTTATGTACTAAATTTATGTGCTTGAATCTGTATAAGCTAAACACTTCCAAAAAATGCAAAAAATAAAGACATAAAAATAAAAATAACGACGAAAAAGAACAACATCAATAACGGTTTCATACAAAATGTACTGAAATAGATTATGGGGAATACAGCACCCCAAACACGTACAGAGGTTGTGTCACCTCAAGTTCCCTCTCACTCAGGCAGTCAAAAACTCTCATTGGATTTCATGTTACTTACATAGCTAAAGGTGCAATACATCAAAAAACGAATAGAAAACATAATGGTACTGACGAAGAATGGCTTTTAATTCTCTTTTGAAAATCGTTTGGGGCCTCCAGTACCCCAAACACGGTTCTAAGGTTAAATGAAACAAAATCGTAATGAAATATTCCTTATTTCATTTTGAAAAATATTTGATGCAATTATGTTCCAAAAAGAACGTTACTATTCTTACGGAGACAAAAACGATGAGTTCAATTTTCTACCATTTGCATTATTTCCGGAATTTTGCGTTCAATATTAAATTTAAATTAATTTTTAGCCATTGGTTTAGTGCAGCAGACCAATTGTTTGAAATAAACCCATAAGAACTAATCCAATGGTATAAAATAACTACTTATTGTATTCTATTTGACACCTGCGTTACTTGAGATCATTGACACTCCAAACTTTTCACGCCATAAATCGATTGTAGCATGAACTGTGTGGCACGTTTTTCAATTCTGCATGTTTGTAAAATCAATATATTCCAATAAAGTCCATAAAAAGTTGAGCGGTCTGTACTGCTCACCGTTGAAAATGAGGGTGGGGTTGCTCTCTAGTCACGAAAAATGGCACATAATCAAAATATGTAAAAATGAAGGGAAAATCCAAAGGAGTTCTAATAGGAATTTAAATTAAAGACTGAAACTACATTGTGGTGGATGCTGAAAACTATCCTAAGTAAAATCATAAAGGTCAGTGGATATGGATTGGGAAGATGGAAAAGGTTAATATTTATAAAAGTAATGCTTTGCTATGTGATATCAGTTGAAGTACCTGGCAAGGTTTATAGTGAGCGTAAAATTTAGGAGTGGCATATCCTACACGAGTTATCAGAATTCAACAACAGCAAAAAATGTATGGTATTAATATTATTTAGATCCGTTTAGCCGTTCTTAGATGTTTGCGACCACTGAAGTACATAGATGTTCACCATAAAGGCATACAAATGGAGGTAGAATGTGGGCGTGACCAATCATTTGTAGCCTTTATTAAGCCATACACAACATGAAGTAGCAGGGAATTACATTTTTTTGATAGAATGTTGCAGGACCTGAATTTTCATTTAAATTCATACGATGGTACAATTGTACCTATGTATGTCGTCTGTAAAGGGTGTAGGAAATACTTTACTCCATATATCAAAATCCACTGTAGATAATATCTGTGAAACTTGAATTACTTAAATGACATCAAAATTGTCGAGATGTCTCAAAAAAATTTTAGCGCTCTGGGACCTACAGATGCAATTGTACCTATACCGTCGTACAAAGGACTGTATTTTAGAAAAAATATAAATCAAACCATTTAATATTGCCTAGACAATTTAATGATTAGCACAGATATAAAACTCTAACGACTTCTTTTTTTATGAATAATTCGATATCTAGTTTTGTTGTAAAAAGTTTTTAACAAATTATTTCAAAATAAAAGCTATGTACCTATTGTAGCTGATATCACCAAATATGATGCTGACAAATTGACAACCGAAAAATGTCACCACATAATGCAATGCAATTGAAACGTCAGTGCAGTGGTGGCAATCCATACCCTAACCACTTGTCCATAAACAATCACATTTATGAAATTTTATGCTGATTTATGTGCTTACAGTCTCAGCGTAGCAGTTAAATGTATGCTGTGCACCTACAGATATGCAACATAAAAATCAAAAATATAAAGCACTGGCTCCACAAGTGGGATTTGTTGTTAACAAACCAGTGAAAGCACAGATATACATACATAGACATGTGCACAAACACTGGCATAAAAGTAGTCTCAGATACCATATATGCATGTTATAGTATGCCTGAGCCATTTGTCATGTCAGTCATTCATCTTTTGGCTGCCAATTTGTTTGCAGCGCCGTTTCCTTTCAATAAATTTTTTCTTCGTTTTCTGATGCTGCTGATGGTTTTTATTTCCTACAAATCGATCAATTCTTCAATATCATTTTTACAATTTTCCATTGCGCCTTTATGTATGCAAAGTTTTGCTTACTTTGGTCAATGCGCGTATGTAGCATTTGCTGCATGTGTAGGATGCGTGTAACGCAAATGCTGGCAAGTGCATGCATATTAGACTGATACGAAACACCCAAAACTTTTTAATGACTTCTTCAGAATTTTTTTCAGACTTTTAAAAACTTTTCAATTTTATCGATATTGTCAGTGTACATAGTATGTATAAGATATTTTTTAACAATATTCCATTTTTAAACATTCTATCAATATGTCTTTGTAACAATGTGTCTTCTAATATACTAATAAAAGTTTCTTGCCTATGGGGCGAAAAATTTTAAGAAGATCTATATTTTCGTAACAGTCTAATTTTTATAAGTGGGCTGGTGTATGTTGAAGATTTTCAATACTATACCATTTGCATTTTTTACGTTATGCACACCAATTTTTTTTCGATTTCACCAATATTCAATTGGATCCATTTTTTATTTGCATTGGGAAATGGCGCGAATGGTTTTTCACTGTTTCACATTCTTTAGTGGGATTTTCCATTTTCATTTCTTATTTGCACATTTCAAAGTGAAATTCAATTTTTATTGATGACGAAAATTCAGTAACTCAAGAGTTGTTTTGCACCGCCGCTGTTGTTTGCATTTGAAAACTCTGGCATTGCGTGAAATGTAACGTAAAATAAATTAAAGATTTTAAGTGAAAAACTTTTATACAACGGCTCAGCGCTACTCGAATTGTGTAAATAGTAAATTCAAATGCATTTCCTGTAAGCACAGAACAAATTGAAGTCTGCTTTTAGGCACGCTGCCATAAGACTTGAAGTCCACTTATTCCCTACGTGCTATAGTTTGGTTAATTTTAACATTGAAACAAATTTTAAAGAAAAACAAAATAACAAAGTATATTCGTTTCCAAGATGATTTCGGATAGTCGAGATTTCTGCTTCCATTTTAATGTTTGTTGGAAGATGAAGACTCATTACTTTTAACTTTACTAGACTTCGCTCACTCGATAAAATTCAAGCATTTTAGTGACAATACAAATCAGTTTAGTACTATTTTACTTGATTAAAAGTCATCGTTTTGAAAAAATAAAATCATAGAATCATGCTCAGTCAATTATCTCTGTTCCTTCTTTAGGGTTTAACCTATCTCCAAAAATTTTTTATCAAAATGGATCTATAAGTTTAGCTGTGGAAACATATTTTCCTGTGAAAGACATGGCGCTCATATAAAACTAGATATGTACTTTATGCCAGGGTTCAGTCTGCCTCCACACCGAATTTCATAAAAATCGGTCCAATAGTATAGTTGTGAAAACATATTTTCTGGCTATGAGCTTGGTATTGCCCATTAAAAAAAACAAATATCTTTCTTCAGTATTTAGTCTATATCTATACATCATTTCGTCAAATCTGTGTATCAGTTTTGCAGTGAAAACGTATTTCCAGTTAAAAAAGTGGCACCACCCACTTAAAAACATAGATATATTGTTCAAAAATCAATCTATGTATATCAGTACCAAATTTCATCAAAAACGGTGTAGCAGGTCAGTAGTGACAGCGTTTTTCCCATTAGGGGTAGTGCAACGCCCACTGAGAGAATGCAAAGTTTTTAATATCCTTTTCTTAAAATTCAATCAATCTCCATCACAAATTTCATGAAAATCGATTCATCAGTTTAGCCGTGGAAACGTATTTTTTTAATAGAGGCATCGCTCACTATTGAAAAACAATTAAATTCGGCGTTGCCCCTCTTCACAACCCTTTCCAACAAAAACCAATCAAATGTTTATGTTGTCTTATGGCAGTTAAAAGAGATGGAACTGTTTCACTTTCGAGTATTTATATATAGATAATTGATGGCATTTTCGGTACATTTGTACTTTTTTCGATATGTATTTGCGTGCTGAAAAGTCGTCGTCAGAACATTCGAAAAGTTTTCAGTACATACGGTACATTTGCCGCATTTTAAGTACATTTGTCAAATTTTCAGAACATTTTCAGTATATTTTCGGTACATTTCAAAAATTTTTAATAATTACGCCTTTGTTTATAGTAATGAAAAAAGTCGCAATGTGCAGATTTGTGATAATTACATTTTATAAAAATTAACTGCTTTTTTTTAATTAATTCAAACTCATAATCGCAATGTGTAGATTTTGTATAATTTAATATGAAATATATTTAATTTTGCTAGGGATTTTTGAGGCAAAAGTGATGATCTTTTTTTTTTTGCGTAGTAATTTAAAATTTTATACATTTTAGTTAAACTGGGTGCTCAACACAAAAACAGTACATTCGGCCTCTAAAAAGTACATTTTAAGTTTCGATCCAGTACATTTTCAAAAAACCCAAGTGCCATCACTGATATAGATTCACTCAGTGTAAAGTTTTAATGTTTTTGATCTATGGAGGGTTACACGCCCACTAACTTTCCCAAGTTCTTGTCCAGATTTTTTCGGAATCATTCTTCATATATGCACTCTCTCTCAGTGCAGCATTTCGAAGTTATCGCTTGCATTGGAAGCGCCACGGCCACTCGTCGAAATTTGTTAATTTCTGTAATATTTTTGAAAAATTTGGTTACACTAAATTTCACAATATAGCGTCTGAAACGTCCTACTTGTAGGCATGTCTGAGAACCGATTTTGACCTATTGAGATCCCAAGAAGCTTGTTTGGCTCTGTGTGCAAAATTTCATGCAGTTAACTTAGTTGGTTTCCCGTAAACGTGATTTACACAGACAAACAGACAGACAGACGGACAGACACATATGGCTAAATCGAGGCAGGTGGTGACGCTGATCAAGAATATATATACTTTTCTATATCTATCATGCCTCCTTCTATGCGTTACAAAGGGAATGGCAAAGTGAATAACTCTGTGTGTAGGGTATAAAAATAGTAAGAACTGCAGCACGAATGGCCAAGAAAGAACTCTACTTTAAAATAAAGGACAGATAGGTACCGTTAATAAATAAACTTAAGTAAACATTATTCTTAGGTTAATAATTAGAAGTAAGATTGAGAAGTAAATTTCATAGTAGATACCTCAATTAATTCTAAAAATACTAGTACAAATTGTTTCTAAACATTTGATTTAAATCATTTTTATAAGCACCAACATAATCAGTAACACTAACTACGACATTGCATGGATCAGCAGAAGCGTCAAAATGATTGACATAATCGCTGGCAGTAAATCTTTTCACTAATGTTGCATTTCAATTTAGTGCAGCAAAGACTTTCCCACGATTGCATGCCTTGTCTCTTTCTAAATCATTCAATTCGGCTAATTTGTCTGTAATTAGTGCAACGCTCACCTACAACAACAACATTGAGAAAAACAAAAACGTCAGCAATTGAAAACCAGAAACAATTGAGAATGTAAACATAAACAAGAGAAATCAAAATGAAAAGAACAAAGGAAGCAGCTACAAACACTTGAAATGTGAAACAGAAATGTGAGAAAAAATAAATGAAATACAAAAATTTTGTTGCTAAAGAAAATGCGCAGCAATTGCAATGTTTTTTCTCAATTTCCCTTGCAATACTTTATAATTAGCAGCAATTTTTTTAATTTTTTTTTTTTTGGTTTCAGTTGATGCAACTCACATGAAGTTCAATATGTACAAATACATACGTAAAAATTTGGAATTTTTAACACTTTGGTGTCATGCACTATACTGGGTGTCCCATTTTAACTTACACAGCTGAATAAATCAAAAAATTGCAAGTCATTCAAAAAATATTTCAAATGAAAGTTGGTTGACATACATTTTTAAGGTTATTTGAAAGTCAACTTTAGTTTTTCAAATGGAAACCCCTATTTTTGACCACGGACTCCGGAAATGCGCAAAATTCTACGTTCAGTTAGGTATTCATGTTAGAGGTCAAAGTGATCCCTGATGGTCATTTCAAGGTCGAATTCCCGCTTGGTGCAGAAAAGCTGCATCCAGTCAATTTTTTTTTTCTAAAAATGGTAAAATAAAGCTGAACTATGCTTTTATATAATGCACTTATTTTTCAAGGAATTTCTGTTTTTCTTATGCAAGCGAAAATGTGATAGCGGACGTGAAAAATTGTTCCCTTACAATAATTTAGGTACACAGAAAAAAAAGATTCGCTGATATCAAACAATTTCAGGTCCGATTTCAACGAGTGTTGCGTATGATTTTCAGTCAGAAAAACAGTTTCTCTGACATAACAAAAGACAATTTGTTGAAACTTAAAATAAATTAGTTGATTTCAGAAAAACATTTGTTAATTTTCCTAAAGTTTTTGTTGAAACTTAGAATAAATTCGCAAAAAAAAATTTTCTTTTTTGATTTTTTACTTTGCTCTATTTCTTTTTTTTTCTCTATTTCCTCTATTTTCTTATTTGTTGGTACTTATTGTCAGTCATTCTTATTTTAATTGTAATACGTTTTTAAAACTTCAAAGGAGAAATTAAATTTTGTTTTACCTGTCACCCGATCCGAGAATTGAACCTGTGTTCTGCACCATGCCACGGTCCAAAGATGCTCATCTTATCCAACTCAGCCACTAACATCATTTTTAAGACTTAAGATTCAAATCCCGGCGACGACATAATTTTATTTTTTTTTTAATTTTTATATTTTTGAATTTAAAAAACAAAAAAACAAGTAGAGAACTATAAATAAATTGAAAATATCTTGAAAACTGCCTTTTATATTAAAAAATAACGGACTCGTTTTTTATTATTAACATAAAAGACAGTTTTTAAGATATTTTCAATTTATACAAATACATGCAGTTCTCTACTTCTTTTTGTTTTTTAAATACCTTTAATTTAAATTAAAAAAAAAAAAAAATAAAAAAAAATTATGTCGTCGCCGGGGTTTGAATCGAAGCTTCCCTTTACGCTAAAATATTTTGTTGTAAAATCAGACAATTTGAATTTGCAAACCCAAAGAACAAAAGGTTTTGATTTTGCAAATTTTTTCTTTGATTCAAAGAAATGAATTGTTGAATTCCACAAATTTTAATCATAGAATTGCAATTCTTTGATTTAACCAATCTTGTTTTTTCTGTGTAGTGAAACACATAATTTTTGTGCTTTTAAGTAATTTAAATAGTTTTTATTCATTCGGAATATAAGAATGTTGCATTACAGCAGGCATGACCAGATGAGCTGAGTAACGGAGCTGAAAATCGCTAATCACTTCATTAAGATAGCCTGTGCGTTAATTTGCAAATCTGAATTGCAAGAATTGAAAAATTTCAAAAACAAAATTCGATGGGAGCGAGCCTAAATATGATAAGACGGTTGGCTGATGTCATTATACTGCGCATTTAACAGCACCAAATGCCTAGGTTCAAACCCCAGTGGATGCGCAATGAAAGTTTATTTAAATTATATAGAATAACATGCTTCCGAAGAAGCACATCTGACGCGCTCCCCTTGGAAGCTGCTTCCAGATTTCCCGTTGGGATGTGAAGAAATGTTAACAAAAAACAATTGTAGTGGTAAATGCCAATATACATGTATAGCCCTTTAACTCTTGTGTCTACACTAAGGTAAAAATGTATCCTCCTGAATAGGAGTTTTTTTTTATCTAAATATCTTATGCTCCCAGCATTTTCATATTTTCGGTTATCTTCAATGGAAGTATTCTATATATAAAAAATAATATAGAAATATGTACTTACTTCCATTTGGGCGCGGGCGTGAGTTTTAAAATTTTCCAGTTTGATCTACATTTGGTACTTTTTGTACCCCAAAGTAGTCTTTTCCTTTTAGAAAAAAATAACATAATTAACGTACGAATTGAATAAGCGACTAAGAAATTCAAAATTCATTCAGTAACCTGCGATAAACTTTAGCTCTGGTCTTTCAAAAATTAACTTTCGTAGTGAAGTGGTTGCTTAGTTGCCTTTTGATACTCAACCAAAAAGGTGAGTTCTTTTGTGAATACATCATTTCAAAACTTGTATATACTGATTCTGTAGAAAATAAAAAAAAATTTTGTGTTATTCGATATTATTATTTCTTAAAATATTCTTTCTCAAGAACTAAAAGAATAATGAATATTGAAAGTCTTTTGACTTGATCATATCGGCGCAATTTGGATATTTTCCCAAAAACCAATCAAATGCTAATAACAAATTTAATGTCTGAATATCTGACGGTACAATAAGATGAATTGGAAGGACATAGGTCGGTAGAATGATTTGAAGTCGAGCCAGACTACATTTCAAATGAGGATAACAATGAACCATTGCATTGTATAAAAAATAAATTTAACTAAAACAATATTACACAATTATTTATATAAGAAAGATAATTTAGCAATAGAATAACAAAAAAATTGTTAGAAGTATGACAGTTGGCTAACGATTTCCGCTAGTTGCTTTACAATTGTTTAGGGTTGGATTTTAGTTATTTTAACGTCAAAAATTATTCCCAAAATTGGTTAGTTCATAGCTTGTGCGACGTTGGACATCCATCCGATGTAGATACCATCGGCCGAATCTGCCTGGGCACGCTGTCAGCATATTGCGTTGCTCTGTGCTTACAAGTCTTAGAAATTCGTCACATTTTGCATATTCCAAAAACAAACAAAAAAATTTTGTTTTCATAATTTTTATTGAAAACAAAACAAATAAACACAATTCCCAAGAACTATAATAAAAAAAAATTTGTAAATAAAAAATGTCAATATATTTTTATATAATTATAAAAGTTATAACTATATTATAATTGTTTTCTTTCTTTTCTTACAGGTAAGTTCAAAGTTTTATATTCCTTGGCTCACATACGTATGGTAAGCGAAAATATATGTTACTACTTATTTCTCGAAGCAGTGGATATGACATGATATAATATATAAACATATCCCGAGATGATGCTTGTCTTTACTCTGATGATTCAAATTATAAAGAATTGCCTTGAAAACATTTCCTTATATGATAATACAAAAACGAAAATGTAGAAAAATATACTTTTCTTTGAAAAATAATTTTAAAATATTTGTTCCTTTCACAGAAAAATTGTTTTGAACGATGTTTCCTTTAATATTCAGGCTATTTTTTATTGGTTACCGGACATAGCCCCACGGACATAATCCCCATATCGTAAATGGGGATTTTGTCCGCTAATTATTCGGAGATATTCCCCATTTTCGGTATGGGGGTTATGACCTAAAACTTTTCGGACATAATCCCCATGAGGGTTATGTCCGAAAAATCCCCATGGGGTTTATGTCCGAAAAATTTAATTAATGCAAACAGTTTTGGGTCTTATGTCCGTCTTTTTTTCCGGTTATAATCCCCACTTCGTTTTGGGATTATGACAACTTCTAAGGATAGACATAGCCCATATTGGATTTTTTTCACTTACTCCCTACCCTTATGTAAAATTACTGTGGCTATCGAACTAGGTGTTGGATATATTAAAGACTGATCCGCGGCCGAAGGCCGGTGTTGGATTTTTGGGAGTTTTAAATCCTGAGCTGCGGCCGCAGGCCGCCCACTTACCCCTACTCTTATGTAAAATTACTGTGGCTACCGAACTAGGTGTTGGATATATTATAGACTGATCCGCGGCCGAAGGCCACCGCGAAACCGGTGTTGGATTTTTGGGAGTTTTAAATCCTGAGCTGCGGCCGTAGGCCGCCTACTTACCTTAACTTTTATGTAGAATCACTGTAACTAGCGAAGCCGGTGTTGGACATACGGACATAATTTCAATGGTGGCTTTGTTCAAAAAATCCCCATAATGATGGTTATGACTGAAACTGATGCGGACATAATCCCCATAGCTTTGGGGATAATGTCCGCTGTTTTATGGGGATTATGTCCGAAAATGTTGCGGACATAGCCCCCATACCGAAAATGGGGACTATGTTCGATTAATTTGCGGACATAATCCCCATTTACGAAATGGGGATTATGTCCGTGGGGATTATGTCACGGCACCTTTTTATTTGCAGTTAAGACCAATTGTAATTTTTTGAGTTTTTTAGATATATTTGGAATCTTAGGGTGTAAATAGAGACCTGTGCATTATCTCTAATAATTTTTCGGACATTTAAAGAAAAATGATCCCAAACAGAATCGAATTTATTTAGTAAGCTTTCAAAATAAGAATATTTCAGCCGAAAGTCCTAGTTACTAGTGATCCTTTCCTTAAATATTTTTCATTCAGTTAAATAAATAAAATAAATAAGAATATTTCAAATCAAAAAAACCGAAAGGTCTACTAAAATTCTTTTAAAACTTGCATTCGTATAAGACGCGATCGTTTTAAATGAAACACATTTGGTTAATTTTGAACGGAAAGAGGGTTTGACCCCCAAAAATCCACCACTGGGTATGTCCCTGAGAAGACATGGAAGACTAAACCACCAAAAATACTTTCCAAACAATATATGTCAGTAGCATTTGTCACTTATTTTAGATTTGCAACACATACATTTATTTACGACAATATTTATTGAAAATAAATGCTATAACTTTTATATATTATGTAAAAAAATAACTTATATTTTCGAATGATATCGTTTGAGCAAGAAATGTTAAGTAAGTTCATAACCAAATTCAAAATATTTAATTTCAATCAAACTCGGTGAGGTCTTTGCTACAGTGTTCTTTGAAAAAATGTTCCGAATGGTTTTTAAGCAAAAAAAATCCTACATCAACTGATTCTATTCGCATTTTGTAGAATAATATTTATGCAGGCTTAGCTTCCATATGAAATTTTGAAAACCGCAAGTGACAATACTGAACCATGCAACATTTTATGTATTAGCGCATCTTTAAAGAACAACATATTACTACTCAAACATATATGTAGATCTTAAACATATTGGCAAATATTTTCGAATACAAAATAAAACAAATAAAAAACAAATATTCCCATAAATAATATGCCGACTGACTTGTAGTCAAGCACCTAACAGCAATAACTGCAATGCTTCCGCTTATCAACAGCAATTGTTGCATTGCACTGCTTTTGAGTTTGTTGCTGCTGTTGACTTTTCTATTGCGCGTCTGTCTGGTGTTGCTGCTCACCAACTAAACGAAGAGCTGTCATAAAAATTGTAGCAAGTTATTAATAAAAATTCGACGTTCTGTTGTACTTGTTATTGCAGCAACTGTCAAAAATGTAAACAATACGCTTGCACGTACAAAACAAAAAGCAAAATGTGCATAGCTGCAACAAAATCAACGAGTAGCTGAAAACTTCTACAAAAATAAACAAAGAAAATTTTACCGAAAAAATAAAAGAAAATTACACACAACATGTAAGCGAATGACCGAACGAACATTGGCGTTGTTGAACACATGTGTTACTTTAATTTTAAAAATATTGTTCGAATTGGGAAAAAAAAGTGTGAAAATTGAATAAGAAAAAAACACGCGCCAAATATTCCAAAGGTATGTGATAATTTCGATATGTGTACACAAAATAAAGTGGACTTTTGATATGGCAACTAAAACAGTCCCATTAATAAACGATGATTTGCAAGCGCCTAACTTTGATATTCAGAGTTTAATCGACTGACTAAGCAAAAATTATTAACAATTATTACTAACCAACGTTACCTAACGTTCAACAAGCGCTCAAATAACGAGGTAAGGTCTAAAAAATTCAGCAATCATGCAATATCTATATCGGTCATTCTTTTAATAAACGCACACTTTGTTTTTCTGACGTTTTTGAAAATTTTTTGAAACGAAATATCTCAAAAACTATAAGAGATAGGATGAAAACCTATTTAATCATTTTGGTTAAGAAATACTATAACTTTATAAAAAAAATTTAAATAAATTTGTTTAAACATTAATTTATTTAATTAAAAAAATTTTTCGCAAAATATTTTCAATATAACACCTTTTTTTATTTTTTTATATGTTATTCCTCAATCAATTGTAAGAATGCATGTGCTTTCAAATCGAAATTCCCGCCATAACTTTGGAAACTACAAATTTTTTACTGATGATGCGCATGGTGCGTTTTTCAACATAAAATTCGACAAAAAAAAATTTTTTTGTGTTTTTTTGTAATGTTATTTTCAATCAATCCTAAGAATGAATCTGCATTCAATTCAAAATTCTCGCCATAGCTTTGGAAAATATGAGCGTTTTATGAAGGCGCGTTTCAGTCTAATTGTATGAATTGTATCATATTTCCCAAAGTTATGTCGGGAATTTCATTTTGAATGCAGATACATTCTTAGGATTGATTGCAAATGACATTACAAAAAAAAAACAAATCATAAAGAAAAAAAAAATTTTTTTATGTCGAATTTTATGTTCAAAAACGCACCATGCGCGTCATCAGTAAAAAATTCGTAGTTTCTAAAGTTATGGCGGGAATTTCAATATGAAAGCACATGCATTCTTAGGATTGATTGAGGAATAACATATAAAAAAATAAAAAAAAAACAAAAGGTGTTTTATTTAAAATATTTTGAGAAAAATTTTTTAATTAAAAAAATTAATGCTTAAACAAATTTATTTAAATTTTTTTAATTTTTTTATAAAGTTATAGTATTTCTAAACTAAAATAATTAAATTGTTTTTCATCCTATCTACTATAGTTTTTGAGATATTTGGATTCAAAAAATGTTCAAAAACGTCAAAAAATACAAAGTTTGCGTTTAATAAAAGAATGACCAATATGAAAATGTTGGATCTTTTAATTTAATTTTTGTATTCTTATTATTATTATCCTTTTCAATTATTTTTAAATTGAAGATTGATAGTCTTACAGAATTATGATTATGAAAAAGTAATGTATGATATCCGCAATAAAGTTCTCAGCTATTATTGTGTATGTATACACGGTTAGAAATCTTGGATTAAATAAATTAATAAATATTACAAGGATTTTTAATACAATTTTGATTAAATTTAATACTTTTCAACAGATTACAAAATTTTGTAATAAATTTTGTATTAAATTTTAATGTATAAGTATTATATTCGAATTTTAAACCATGCTGTATTATATTTTAATACTTCAATATTGAACTTTAATTTTATGTTGTTGTCAATATAAATAAACTTTTGAATTTTAATATTTAGGCAGTATTAAATTTTAATACTATTCTGGTGTAGTCATATATGTAAGCCTAAAAGTATTAAAATTTAAACCAAAATTTCTAACCGTGTATAAAAAATACGTTTATTTCGTCAGTAGGTACATCTTTTGTTAAGGCAAACACATTTGTCCGTAGGTTCTTATAGCTAACGTGAACAGTTAGTTACCGTCCGGCTGAATGTAATGGCAGGTTTTTTAACCTCTTCGGGTTGAACTTTAGCCAAAATATGGCAATTTTGCTGATTGACGTAGCTGCTAATCTAGAAATAAGTTTCATCGTTAAACAAAGTTTTGGTCGAAAACAGTGAATCTTCTTCAAGCACCACAAAAAGATCTTACGACTCAAATTTGATGTACAAATACAAGCCATATGGCTTAATCAAAGGTTGGTGTTTTCTCAATCAGTCAGGATAAAGAGTTTTATATATAGAGACTACATTGATTTTATTTGTTTTGGTAGTTCCATATATGAAGTAACTTATTTATTTTCATCTCCCAGCGATAAGAGGCATAAAGTCTTTTGTGCTTAAAACGTTGGCCACAGTAAAAGTTAATTTCTCAAACACAAAAAAAACTCAATGGCGCATATTGATGTTTAATTATGTGAATGTTATGAAATAAACCCTTCATTATCACTTTTTAAGACTTGTCGACTGACTCAAAAACTGCATAAAATTATTTCGATAACTTAAAAACATTTTTCCACTTGAAAGCATTCTATAGTACCTCTTACAATGAATGAAGTAATTAAGATGAATTAATGATCTGAAAGGGCTTTAATAGTTTAATTTTTCATCAGATTCTTAAAGATAGGAACATTAAATTATTATTTTATTATGCAGTGCTCATTTCAGTAAATTGATATTAAACTGTAATAATATTTTTGTTCAGTATAACATGATACTCATCAGAGCAATGCTTGTAAATATTGGAAATTTATAAAATTCACTAAAATTTCAAATTAAAATTCACTCAAATTCAACAGATTTGTTTTGATACATAGCTATGATGAAAAGGAATTGATCACGTAGATTATGCAATGTCACGCCACTAGACTTTTTTTATACAAATATAATATCATGCTATCAACAGAAAATTATTGAAAACCAAAATATGGGAAATTAGAAACATATCGCATTGATAGCCGTTTTCTAATAAGAAACTTTAGAATTGCACTCAAGGGAATTTTCGAAAACCAGCAGGATTCAAAAGACTTTTCTTTTGTATAGATAAATTTTTTCGTAGCAACATAAAAAATGTTCCCACTTCCACACTTAACACCCTGTATGAAAATTCATGAACACTTCGGTGCACCCGTCATTCACTCATCAATAAATTTCGCAGCGGCAACAGCCAGAACGGCAAACGTGTGCAAAAGCAACAAAAGAAGGACAGAAGAACATAAAAAATAGCAAAACAAAAAGAAAAAAATATGAAAGCGGAAAACCCACAAAGTAATTGAAAAACATCCACACGTTGAGCAAAAATATGCACATAAATTTTCGACGTAGCGTAATGCTGCTGGAAAAATGTGAATAAAACAAAAGCAGCACACGACGATAAACAATTTAATAAAACAAAGCTGAATAAAGTGATGGCATAGGAAAAGAAAAACCATGTGGAACTTATTGCGTGCACATGTGTGAAAAACATGTGCGGATAAACTGCGCAATTACAAATAAATGCAATCGGATAATGGAAATGCAAGTGTGCACAAGGGGCAGATGTGAAAACTTGGAAATCTGCTGTGAGTTAGAGAGAAGAGCAGCGAAGTTGATACATTTGAGAGCACAAGCAAAGAGCTTCTACTCGAGGCTATTGATACAGAAATTCCATAATTTTAGGAAATTTCAATTTTTGCAGAAAGCTGGAGAAATTTCGACGAAAGGTAAGAGTGGGAGAAGAAAAAGTGATTGGAAAATTGCGAGTTTCGCAGATTATACGAGAACTTTAAACAGAATATGAGAAAATTCGCATTGGAAGGAGAGAGCACTGACATAATTTCATCTCCTTATCACTAACTCTCTTTTCCAATTTTGTGATATTTTCTTTTGTTATGAATTTTCGCAACAAAAAAAAAAAGAAAAAAATTAAAATTGCAAAAACAAAATAAATTTTCACGACGACACAACTTATTTCATAACAACACACATACACACTATGTACATGTATGTATGTGTGCGTGCCATTTTATGTGTATACGTTTTGGTATCGATGTGAATATACGACGGGTACCGCCCAGATGATTCTCACAGCAACGGCACATTGATGATGGACAGTGGCGTTGGCGACGTGCAGTAAAATGACAAAAAAAAAAAAAATAAAAAAGTTGGGAAAATTGCGCTACCATGCCGACAGCAGCAACAACCACTGACTGAGCGACATCATGACAGTCGTTAACGACGAATGTCAAATTGACAGTTGGACTTTTCGTCGTAATTTTCTGACTAGCGGTGTAGAGCGGTTGGGGGAGACCCACACACAAGAAAAGACAACAGCAGAACTCACAGCGGGAACGCGCAACGCTTCTACTGCTGCAATTGTATGCATGAATGCGTAAAAAGGACACGAAAACAAACAATACCAGCAACAGCAGCAGCAGCAGCACCAATTGAGAGAGATGTTGTGGGGGTGCGTGCGGATTGCATGGTTTTTATTTTGAAGTATGAAAATATGAACAAACAGATAGTCAGTCAGATGTGGACGGACATATTGATGACAATATTATTGTTATGACAAAATTATTGTGCTGCTTTGCTGCACTGGCTGTTGTAATGGTGGAGCTGGCCAGGGAGAGCAAGCTGTTAGTGTTTACTGGCTATCAGTATGGGAACTTAATAAGAGAAAAGGTGTTTAATTATTGCAAAATATGACAAAGTAAACAACAATAATATAACTGCGTTAGCAAAAACCACAGCAAAAACAACAAAGCTAAAAGCAACAGCACATGTGACGCATGGCTGACAGAGATAACGATTTAGTTAATGCCTAAAAGTATGTCACAATTAATTTTGTAACAGCAGTTAATAAAACAAATGACATTTTTTAATTATCCAGATAAGAAAAATGATATTAATTTTATATTAAAAAGAATTTTATCCATTATTTTACTTCTTTATATGGGGCACATATTATTTAGAACGCCTGAAGCTATGCAAAATTATGTACATATATGAGAATGAGGCTAAAAGTTTTTCCTACCTTTTAGGTTTTATCTTTATCTATATTTGATACAATCCAACCACTATCGACTTTTTCGGTACTTTTTGACATTCCAGAGGTATTTTTTTCGATTTAAGTTTCTTTTTATATGTTATGTAACATTCTCGAAGATTTTCAATTCTATTCGGTACCTTCTAACTTATTTTAATATTTTTCGATTTTATATATTTTTAATAGAAAATAACACTGAAAGAAAAATTCTTTGCATGATTTTCAGTACAATTTATTTCTATAAGTTATATAAAAATGAATGCAAAAATCAACGAAATTAGTTTCTATTTTTTTCTGGGGTTGGTAAAATTGGAATTATTTTGAAACTGCATCAAAAGTCAAATTATTCACAAACTAATAGGGAAATCATCCAAAAAAATGCTGAAGCCATGCTTGAAATTCTATTATACATACGTATACATAAGTCAATTTAATTTTATTTGAATCATAGCATGACTTTAGGCCGACGGTTTAACGGCTATGACAACAAGCGTGAAAGTGACAAAAGGGTAATAGCCGAAGAAACATGTCACCAATTACCTGGTTCAAATTGATCCATTTGTTATCTTTGTCATGTTTGTTGAATAAAAAATAGCATTGAACAATAAGTAAAAATTTACAATATTGGTCTTTGCTAAATTGACTGTAAGTTCGATTAAATAATGTTTAATTATAATTTGAAATATACATTTTGAACTTTTACTTCAATACCATAAATTTATAATTTTTTTCTTTTAAGAAAAAAAAAACTTTTGCAAAAATAATAAGCACGCGCCTAACAGCATGTTAGGGAAAAATCTACGTTTTACCAAAAGCAAGCAACAGTCTATTTTTATCTATAAGCACAAAACACACACACACACAACCATGAGTATACACTAAGCTTTTATTCGCAATAAAATATACATTATATATGAAGTATATAAAGCAAAAATATATATATGCGTATACATAGTGACAGGAAAAGTTTGCGTAAATCGAAATGAGTTGGAAGGTGACTCTTCCCAGCAAACATTTTTAATGATTTTAATAATATTTAGATCGCACAAGAGATCATGTTCTGATGTCAAGTAAATGGTAGTGTCTCGCTAGAGAAATTCACGTATGAATCATTAAAAAAGATTATTTTTGAAAGCGTCTATTGAAGTTTCCGTTTTTTCAATAACACTCAACATATCAACATAGCATGAACTTTGGTGCCTTGTTTCTAACCAAATATATAAATTTAATATTTTATTTATAACCACTTTGAAGACAAGAAGAAAAAGACAAAAAATTATGCATTAAGATATACGAAAATTATATAATGCCCAAAAATATGCAATAAAAAGAAGTTGTAATACTTATTCTGGTAGATACATATAAGTTTCAAAAATCTTGCAAATGTTGACTGGGTTGTTTTATGTAATAAAAGTAAAACAAAATTGAGTCTTTGTTTTGATTTTAGTTGCGTATTGTGAAATTGTTGGTATTTTTGAACTTCAGTGACTTTAAACCGTTGGAAATTTAAGGTTATGAATGATTGTGTTGAAAAGTATGCTATAGATTTTCATTGAAAAAACAATATGCAAAATCTGTGCCAAATATTATTTTGTCATTGAAGTTTTTAAAGTATATAGTGTGGTTCACGCTACGCTTCCCTACAAATAATATATATATAAATTATATCCGAACATCATCAAAATTTATTCTAGGATGCAAGTACGAATCTTTTCTTGATGCGTAGTAATAAAAATATCAAATTTTATTTAAGAGGGTTTTGAGAAATGATATTTGTAGTTTTTTGTAAATAGTAACGACAAAATGACTAGTACTTAGCAATAAATACATTTTTTTTTTTATGGAATCTTTAATTGAAATACTTACAGACGTAGGTATATCAAAAATAGGTGAAGAAAAAATGCAAACTATCAAATTGTGAAAACATATTTTTAATGAGTATATATTATAAGTAGGGCGACCAAAAATAAGCATTTGCTTAAGAAAGCTTAATTTGCTTACTCGATATCGATATAATAATTCTGTCGTTGAAACATATTTTTGCTTATTTTGAAAAGAAAATCGCAGACATTTTTTTTGTCACATGCAATAAGCATAAAAAGCAGCGATAAGCATGCATTTCTTTCATTTTCACTTTTAAGCGATTCGCAAAAAAACAAGTACAATAATGAATGTCGGCTTTGCTTGGTAGTTTATTTACAAGCCAAGCCGAATTTCATTCAATGTGAACATAAATTTTGGAAGTCACCAGTTGTCAAAAAACTTATTGCACCAAGCGTTGCAATAGGTTAAAATAGGACTTTTGCAAAAAAATTTCGCTCCAATCAATGGGAAATGGCTCAAAATGGATTTTGAACGTAACTAGAAGCATCCTGTACCCAGGTAGGGACTATTTTGCACAAGAAAAAGGTTGAAAAAAAGTTTTTGACATGACTTGGGCTTTTACACGTTTTGGGCCTATTTTTCTAAAAAAGCAAAATTAAAAATGGATTTTTGATATGACTTGGTGCAGTCCCGGACCTATCAAGGGACCATTTTGGGCCCAGAAAAAAATTTGGATTTTCCAGAAAAAAATTATGGGGATAGGTTTAACATGACTTTGGGGTGCCCCGGTCCCATAACGGAATTGTTTTGGATCCACTTCGGAAAATTTGTTGTTCGAAGAGCCATGTTATGGTATCTTTTTAACAGAAGATCGGTGGAGTTTTCAGTTTTGAAATCGTGAACATGTATTTGGTTGTTCATTGTAATAGAAATAAGAGAAATTTTTCGAAAAAGAAATAAAAGTATAGGTATATATTTAAAGATTACGATTTTATTTGCGTATTTTCCAACTATATTTTAGGGTTTTCTCGGACTTTTTTAAGTACTTAAAATCGTTTTTTTAGAGCGAAAAATACAATGTCTAATACATTTTAAAATCCAATTTTGTGAGTCTCTTATTGAACATAGGACATAATCTCTATAGCATAGTTTGTAGTATCGTTCAAATGAGATGTGAATGAAAGAAAACAATATTCATTTCTATGTCGGCAAAAACGTCGATTTTTAAAAAAATTATTTTTTATGTTAGTAAGAGCTCATCATGAAAATTTAATGGTACACAGTGAAATTACGCCATTTTGTATCCAAAATTTATGCTGATAGGCTCATAAAAATGGTAAGGAGAACACAAACGCTAAAACTTTCAATCATTTCACAGAATTATATATAGTGAAGAATATATTTTTTGTTAAAAAATATGTCATTCTATTTTCACTTAAAACTCCCAAAAATCAGGTACATAAACTTAATATACTTTTTAGTTGAATGGGAGTTCGAGTGATTTATGTATTGACTGTTTGAATAGTTGTGCAAAATATGGTTTTTTATTATATTTTTAGCTCAGTTTGGCTACACTATGGATTCCTTAAAAAAAAAAGTCATTAATTTGTTTGTTTCAGCCACATGCTGCTCAAGTACATATTTTTGAAATAAAACACTTAATTAAATTCCTAGCTACATATACCTACGGTGCCTAACAACTTTTACAATCACCCATGATAACAACGTTATTGTTTTATCTGGTTTTACGATCTATATATACACACACAAACATATACGCGTACATATGTATGTATGTTTATTTTTGTGAGCATTTGAAATGCAATTTTTATAACTTCATATATAACAATATATTAAGTTATATATCTTATTAAAGTAAACATTTACTACATATTGCACATAAAAGTATAACACCTAAATAGCGCGAAAAAACATCAGCTTAATTTGAAAGCTCTCATGAAGTTATTTACAGTTCATTCGCGCACTTTTTTTTCGGTCTTTATGGACATTTAACGTATTTTATAAATTAAGCAGCAGCAACTCAACATTTTGATTTTAACGTTTACGATGACGTAAAAGTTGTAGCTCATTTGATTACCTTCACGTACGCAGAGAAATGAAGGATTCTTTAAGTGTTAGCATTTTACTGTGTATAACTTAAAGTGCCGGCTGTTTAAAAGAAAACGTAAGTTTTACTTTATTTTTATATATTCTAAAGTTGCGCTAAATAAGTTTACTTTGAAAAATAATAGCATATTTGCGAGACTAACAACTAATAAAAAACTTATACATTTTTATGTAAAGGTCAAAAATGTGCTTGGCATTTTTGAAACAGATTTTAAAAAAGGGCAAATGAATGCGGTTGTAAATGGGAAAATAATTAAATTTTGCCTTGTGAGTGTGTTGAGCGAATGTTGGCAGTTTTGATGTGGGTTCTTTAATTGAGCTTTCAACACAATTTTGACAATTGACTAATAAGTTCTCTAAGTTGGTTAACTCACCCGCAAATATTTCACTAAAATGAGCCTCAAAACTAAATTTCTTTTTTCTGTATAACTGGCATTCTTTAGTTTACCGACCAACTAAGCAAATAAGGGTATCATATTTATTTCAAAGGAAGTTTATTGTTTTTAATAACTTAATTAACAGTGCTTAATAGCACACAAATTAAATTCCTTGGAATTAAAAAATATAAAATAAGTGCTTTTATAGCAAAAAAAAATGTAGCTACAAAAAAGAAAATTCGCAACAAACATATGGTACGAGTAGCTTTTCGGTTAGATACTCGTACCATACCATACCAACCCTTTTTTCATACATTTTCTTTCATTTCTTTCGGGAATTATCGCATATATCATCTTTTTAGCTCAAGTGCCGACGATGAGTTGTATTGTGTTATGTTTTTGTTGTGTGCCTTGGCTGGCGCTTTAATAGGACTGCAGGGATGTTGACTGCTTTTGTCACTGCTGTGCTGCGCTTAATTCTTGAAACTTGAAAATTAAGAAATTTTTTATCTGTTAATTGTTGCTGAGAGAATTACTGTCATTACAATGTGTTGCTGAAGCACAGTGACAAAATTGGGTTAGAAGCAGTCTGTCCTTGGTTTTTTTTTGTCATGTAAAAATTTTTGGTTTAGCGACAACTTGATGATGTTTTTCAAACCAGATCAGTGATGGCATTTTCAGTGCAATTGTACGCTTTCCAGCCAGCGATGACTTAAAACTTTGCAGGACCTTTGTGACCCCTTTTTTGTAAATTTATAGATTGACAAAAAAAAAGGGTTCTCATGTGTCGTTTCCCACAAAATATCCACAAATCTATGACACTCTTTGATTTTTGTGAAATAAGAACTAATGCAGGATTGCGCTGGGGTATACTTTCCAAAAATTTTGATATTTATTTTCACATCCAACCATTCTATTTTGCATACATCATGCATCCTTAAAAATTAAATCAAAGATCATTGTCCCAGATTATGTAATTTACACCGTACATTTCTAAATCAAGAGAAGTATGCTCCAAATGAATTAAAGTATTCTATGAAAAACTTAACTTTAGAATCTTTTCAAGGCTAGAAATATAAATAAGGTTTTAAGGATCAACGGAAACTTACTCCAAAAAGAGAAATAATGATTATTTGAGATTTTAGAGAAACTTGGACTGAGATTTTTACAGTACACTTAATAGGAAAACCCATTGATTAAGTCTGAGTTCAATCAGTTATGTACGATTTTTGGCTTAGGACATTTGATATATAATGCGTTCTATGTATAATATTTTGATGGTGTAAATATTTTTTCTTTAGACTTAATTTATTGGATACTTTCTAAGCTATTCAATGCCATGCAAACAAATCTACTTGAACCTTTTTTGTTAATTTATAAGAACTAGTTAATAGCTGCTAGCACTAACCTTCTCTGCTAAACAATTTGGAGTTTGGAGTTCGCGAGATAGCTGCAATAAACCTAGATTTATCTCCTTTAATCCTAATAAAAACCCGATTGATACAATTCAATACCTCATCATAGTAATATCAAAGAGCATTATTCCAACATGGCTGTAACTTTTTCGGAGCTTTCCTGTCTGCCGTAAAATTTTATTTACTAGCCAAAAAATGAACGTCGCCTTTAAAAAATTGAGCATCCGAGCATTTTATTTTGTCTCCTATTTTTAAAGAACATATTATTGTGTTTAGACTCTTTAGGAAGACAGTAAAACAGTAACAAAAAATCACCAGATTTTGTGCCATTCATTTGAACTTCAGAAAATTATTCAAAATTTGATGTTCTTTCAAAAAATTATTCGAAAACTTTTTTTTCAAATCAAATGATAAAAATTTCTAAAAATAAACTCAAATACTCCGAATAAATTTTTTATTAATCAACTTAAATCAATATTTTTTAGTAATCCAAAAACAGAGAAAAATTTTTCTCATATCAACACAAACAAACATTTTAGCGCCTGATCTATTAATGTGTAAGAACTGAACAACTTTGAAAAGCTTACACATACATATGAAAATATAGTGTGATATAGTGGTGAAAGTATAGATACTGTGACAGTTGAAAATGATAGCATTACTTGGGGTCCAATGAAACTATCATCAATTATTTTGTCTGCATTACAATTGGTATTTAAAGTATTTTTTCTTGAATCAACTGAGTAAAGCCATGAATAATTATAAATTTTTCAATACTGAAATTAATGCTCGTACAATATAAGAGTGTACATTCAATCTCGTCACTCAAATGCAACGTGTCAGCGAGATTTATTCTTCGAACTAAATCTAAAAATGAAACCTAATTTTGCATATTCTAATATAATAAACTCAACAAGCGCTCAACATCATTTGTAGTATATCGATTGTCGCTTTGCAATGATGCCCACGCATACTTTAACCCCATTTCTTGTTGTTGCTGATGTAGTTGTTGACAAAACTTTACTCTAAAACTGTCAATTAAAATGCGGCTAACGCAACAATAGCAACAACAGCAACAACGATGGCGACGACGACACAAATATGTTGGAACAGGATAATAAGGACAGCAGCAACAACAACTGCTGCTCATGACGTACACAAGAATGAAATAAGCACCAGCAACAGACATAGCAACGATATCTTAACTGACAAAATCGTTAATCGCTCGCAACCATTACGCATCGATGAGAAAACCTCAACTTGCCAAATGGCATCTTCAGAATATAAAAAATGAAGAAAATTAAATGAAGGGAAATAATCGAAAGAAGAGAATAAAACGTAGTAAAAATAAAGAAACAAAGACAAGAATTGGTGAAAAAGCAAACGTTGCATTAAGTTGAGTTTTACACGAGAAAAATCAATACAGCAAGGATGCTCAATTACACAATTAAACGAGCGCCTAAAAATATGCAAAAAAGTTGTCAAATAAAAATATCTGTAGTTATTCAGTAAAAATTATCAAAATGCATTATATACTTATAGGCTTTTAAACTTTTCCAGTATATTGTTAAATGCAAACGGTTTTTTTCTTTCAGTGTAATCACGATTCCATCATGACAAGTTATGAACCAGTCGAGCGTGTCTAAACGCACTTGCAATAATAAAAACAAAAAATCAGTAGTAGCAGTAGTAAAGCGAAAAAAAAAACTTGAATAAAATAGAATAAAATCTAAATCCTTCGACAATAACAACAACACGATGAGTAGGAAAAAAACCCACTGACACAATTTTTTTTTTTACAACAATAACAAGAGGAAAAAGCAACAGCGCAACATCAGCACATCCTGGCATCTCGTCGACGTCGTCTAAGTCCAGTCGTGCGTTCGACTTTTACTGCGTTGAAAGTTGAAACAAAAACAACAATGTATGTACGTAGTATGTTGAAATAAAAGGAGTGCAAAAAAATTAAACAAAAAAAAAAATCAAAAAAAATTGGAAAAATATACAACCGACTTTTAATGTTATCTTGACGTTACGCAGTGCCCTGAGAATTAAAAAAACTGTAGTAAGTAATTCTTTGTTCGTAAACATTGCTGTTTTTCAATATTGGCGGCACGGCACGGCCTTCTTACAATTTCTTGTAAATATTATTTCTAAGCATTGTCTTAAAACATCGTTTGCAAATCATTACATTAGCATTACTTTGAGCCTTGCTTTAACCCTTTGACGACCATTGGGACACCGGTGACCCTTTTACCTTCGAATTTTTCCTGGAAAAACTATTGAATCGACAATAAGGTATTATTCAATAGAGAATGAATGTGGCTTTCAGAAAGTACCTAATTTTTATAGGTAAATTCGTCCATTTACTTACCAAGACCACTCGGAAGTCGAAAAATCTTAACTTTTTCTACCCCTTTTTCATGCTGGAATATTTTAAAGGTGGGTGAAGCTAAAGCTCTAAAATTTTTGGACACGTTGCGGGCAATCTTCTTCTTTCCAACAAAAAAAAAATAAAAAAGATAGTTCACTTTGGCCACCCACGCGAACACCCAATCTGTTGGGACCTCTATGTCCCAATGGTCGTATACGGTAAAAATCAAATTCGAAGTTATTTATTTGGAACAAAAGTAAATTTATATACCTTTTTGATCTTTACATTGAACATTTATTTAGGGACCGTCCATTAATTACGCGAGCTGTTTTTTTAATTCGGACCCCCTCCCCTTGGTGAGATATAAATGTACTTTTGAACTAAAAAACTTGTATAATAGTGGATTTCAAAGCTTTATTAATATTCTTTCAGATTATTATAAATTTTAAAATAAAACCAATATTTTTCTTGGATTATAATCACTTTTTTTGTTGCTAATTCTGACTGACACGCAGGCATATTAAATATCATATATTTCCTATGCCCGGGATTCTTTTGGGGAGTTTCATCCTTGCGCGTTCAATCAGTTGTGATGTCTGCAACGCATAAGAAGCTAAACACAACTGGAACGTGTCGTATCGTCCAGATATTTCCAATACGTTAATAGTGACTAAAAAATTTACTCTACAAAATTTATCGCAGAGAAATAGAACAAATTCTATATTTTGGTGCGATTTGACCAGATGTGTTTAGCTTCTAAATCGATGTTATTGTGTTCAACACTAATTGTCGACATGCCGAACAAACCAAATTGATATGATACAATCTGTTATATGCTATAATAATGTAAACTCTCTGCATTAAAAAGTTGTTTAGTAATTTTGGGTCGTTGAACACGAATCCGGTGTCGAATTTCCCCGCGGTTCAGGAGCGGTCGTCAAAGAGTTAACAAGTTTTTAACACAGTCTTCTAACAAGGTTAATTTAACAAACTTACTTTTTTGATTTCTATAGATTTTGAGCAGTTTATCGTATCTGATATGCACAGTATACAAGAGCTATACGAGTTTACGTGAAGACCCTTATTATTAAAAATCAATAATATCCAATTACCCAGTTGTTGTCTAACTGTTGTTTAATTACTACACTGTGTACGTAACAGTAACCCTTTTTTCCGATTTTCTTGCTCAAACATCATCTAGTGATGCCGCAACATCATTAAAAATATTTTTTGTTGTTATTGTCGTTGTCTCTAAAATCAATTTTTCCATCTTCTTCGTCCTTACGAAAAAAAAAAAGTTTTCTTCTTCATTTTTCTTAATTTGTTGTCGTCTCGGTGATGATGAAACATTTTTTTTTTTCTTCTTTTTCATCGACATTTTGGTACCCACCCTTAGTGTTGATACCTTAGAAAAATATTCTCCTTCTTCTCAACTTACGTACATAGATATCTATATATATGCGGCGACGCATCATTTTCATCAAAAGAAAAAAAAAATGATGTTCTCTTCTACACCCACTTACTTTTTGACTGTTTAGTTTTGCTTTTTGTTTTTCATATCTTTCGTACTTTTGGTGAGTACCTCAAAAAATTTTCTTTTATTAAATTTAAGTTCTACTTCTTCTTGCCTATTGCGTTTTGTGTTGCATCCCATCCCACCCTATACACCTTCTGATTTTCTTTTTTGTTTTCTTGCCGCTCAACATGGCTCAATGAATTGATTTGTGCGACGTACTTGTTTCCCATTTCTTATTAGATTTCTTTGCCTTCGTCGTCTTTTATATTTTTCACATATTCACATTTTCATTACCCGTACTTTCGTCCTTAGTTTTGCGATGTGTTATCAATTTTTCGAACTCTCTTTCTATTCGATTTTTTCCTCTCATGTTCGCTTCTGCCGGTTTACATGTCCATCATCATCTGTGTTATCTTTTTCATCGTGGAAAATTGTTGCGTTTCGCCTAATGAATTTTGATGAGTTTCCAATTGGAAATTTTGTATTTCCTTTCTGAGTGTCCTTTGGAAACATGTTCATCATACCTATACGCACATTTTACTAAAGTGGAGTATTTTCCAGTTATTATATCAGTTACTCCTGTGCATATTTTCTCTCTTAGGATTAAATCTAGTCCTTTTTTGAATGCCCCTGATTTGGTGTATTCTCTCTTAATTGCATTTTATGCTCTTCATGCTGGAACTTATATTTGTGCTCACTATTTTTCTCCCTTTATCATCCCTTATTATAAGTTTAATAGTTATACTTAAAGTTTTTGCCACATATTGTCTTCAATGTACTGTAATAAAATATTAATGTAATTCGTTTGTTTATAATAAATTAGGAAAATATAGAAAACAAACTCATTCATAAATGAAAAGTTTAAAAATATATGCAATACAAAGACAACAACGTTTCGCCTTCTAATAGAATTTGCCAAAAGTTCTTTAATATTTTGATTTAGAAATGTTTAAAAATTTACATACAACTTTCAGATAAAAAAAATGTGTGGCGGTATATAGCAGTGATAATTTTCTGTTATTTGGCAAACATTGTCTTGGCTTCTGGAAATAAAGAATCTTTAAATTTCAGGAATACAGAAAATGTTATTGTCTTGTCTTTCTTAAGAATCTTTTTAATTCAGATAAAACTTTAAGCATTAAAAGAACTCTTTTTGTAACAATGCGTCAAATAAAAGTTTTTCTTTTTGAAGGATTATTTTTGTATCCAGAATTATTCTCGAACCTCAAGTTGCTAAGTTAACCCAGTTCTGTCAATTTGCGAATAAATGTAAAATTAAAATTTATTTTGAAAGTGGGCATTATTTATCGATGATTTTTTTTAAATTGATGTGCTCGATAAGGCATCTGAAATGTAATGTATTGATATACAGAAAAGTATAATCGAAGAAAATGTTTTTGCATCTCGCATAGTTTTCGATGAATTGACTGTCCCAATGCCTACCGATAAGGTTTTTTATTCGAATTATATGATTTTTTATAAAAATTTTATTGAAATAAACTGTTTATGGAGATAGCTCACTGCTGGCATTTGGGTGTTTTGAGAATGTTCCGAATTTAGACGATGAATATATATTGTTTTTGTCATAAAAATTTTAAGTAAAAAATTATTTATGATAAATTACTTTTTATATATTTTGAATGTACTGAAAATGTTCCCAATAATAGTATGGCTGGAGGAGAAGATGGAAAAAGATTTTTTTGCAAAAATGAATAATCTCACAAGCTTCATTGATATGAAGAAGATATGTTTTCATTTTGCACTTTATTACAAAAGAGCTGATGTCAAATAAAAGCGAGAGTGCAAAATTGTCAAACAAAAACGAGATAAATTAAAATGGGCTGTCTTTGATACCAGTGTGAAGGCCTTTTAAAAGAGTCTGTTCATACACATTTCAGTTGCCGCATTATTACAGTGGAGTTAGAAAAATTTACGATACAACGTATTGGTAAGCTTTTTTTACTTAATCGAATCTTAAATTTATTTTACAACAGTTACATGAGCTAATAGAATTGGTCTAAAATATATTAGAAATAAAATTGGTTAGTCATATATTGGTAGATATAAATACATTGAGGGTTTATTTAGAAAATGTTGTAGATCAATTTCCCTCTGCTTTAGCACTGGGTTTTAAAAAAACTCACACAAACTTTTAGCTTCCTAGCTCAAACCCACAAACGGCGCGGACAGAGTTTTTGTCCGATTTCATTTTACGAACAAGAGGAATTACCAAAAATAGAAAAAATCTGCCTTAGGTACCAAAATAAAGCTTTTAAGGTATTTTAGTTGTATGTGAGGTGTCACACCCTGTTGTCAATCCATGGTAACATTTTTCATGGTGCTAAAAATGCGAATCATGTACATCCGAAGAGGTTTTTTGTTGCCCTTTTGCTAATGAAAAAACGATTGACCCTAATTTGATTTTGTTTTTTTTTTTGGTCTCATAGGCCTATGTTTTAACTTTGGATCTGGAGAAATTCTTTCTAAGTTGACTTCTGAAGCATATTTTTTTAGGTTTTATTTAATCCGTGTTTTTTGTTAAATTTCAATGAAATAGAACACAAATTCCGTACGCGCCATACACAGTTTTGATCTAGAAATTTTAAATTTTGTGAGAATATCTTTTAACCACAATGCTCAAAAAAATAAGCAAAAAAATCTACAAAATTTCCAATGTAAGCACCCTAATATACATACATATGTATGTGAAGTTAGCAGCATTTTATACCAGGCGCCAAGTATAATTGCGCTGACTTTTAATCTTTACATCCCTATGATTAAAATTGAAAAGATTCATCTGCCAATAATACATTCCATAATGCTACCGTAGAAATAACCTCTAATTAGAGGGCCATTTGATTTGAGTGTTATTGGAGATATTGAAGTCTTTTGCAATATACTAAAAATATTATCCAACTGTCTACATTGTTGCTTTTGATAATATCGGTTAAGCTCCCATATAACTTTTAGCTTTTTTTTTTAAATTTTCATTGAATTAGTCCTAACATTTAGTACTAAATACCTTAATGCTGTTTAAACAAAAACTTACTTATCTCTTGATTCTTAAAATGAAAAACAAAATATTTCCTTTAAAGTTCAGAATTTTCCTATATTTAAAAACGCTGTTCGGAAAATTGCATTAAAATTTGACGCAACCAAAATGAAAAGCAAACAACATCTTAAATGCAAATTTAAATTTTTAAGCAAAAATAACAAAAAGTTAGAAAAACAAAAGAAAGAAAATGACAAAAACTTTTTTGCGCATATGGCAAACTTGAGAAAATTTCCCTTGTAAAGAAAACGCAAAATTCTATTTCCCCATGCATGCAGATTTTTCAAAACAAAATACCAAAACAAAATGAAAAGAATAATATGAAAATTTGTATATTTTCCAACCAGAGCCAAAAAGCGAAAAAAAAACAATAAAAACAAACAATAAAAATCAAAATAAAAAAGCACACAAAATAAAGCAAACGAACGAGAAAAGGAAGGCAAAAAGAAAATCGGAAAAACTCAAATCAAACCTTAGTAATATGAAATTTTCGCGTTGCTCCAGTTTTCATCTACAAAACTGAAAGCTGGAACAACAACAGCTATGACAACAACAACGGCAACTAATGGCAACAACAAAATCATCAAACGCGCGCACTGGAAAAACTTTTGTATTGCCTACCCTGTCGCACACACAGCGCCATCTATACGAAAATTGTGCAAGCTCACTCTAACAAATTTCGCATAGTGATTTTCCAGCAAATGTACGTGTTGTTTTTGTGCTCTCGCTTTTGTTGTTGTCGTTGTACTCGTTGTTTTTTTGCCTTGTCGGTGGTGGAAAACCAACAACCGTTATAAATTTTTGTTCAAACCCTCCAAACACACAGATACATTACGAGGCGTCAGGCACGCGACACAACACGATAGCAGACACACGACCAAAACGACGAGGGAGAGCACAGACGATGTTGGTCGGCTTCCAATTTGTTTGTTTGTTCACTTGTTCGTTCGTTCGTTCGTTGCATTTGTATGGCAGGAAGTTCGTGCCGTGCGGCTTTTATGTTGGTCACGTTCGTACGTACGCTCCGTTTACTCGCTAGTTTGATGCGCTGACAGTTACTCGTTGCAAGCCGCAATACGAGTTGCAAGTTCGAAAATTTTCTTTACTCGTTTCTATGTTCGCTGTTTACTTGTTGGAACCATCGCACCGTGTGTGTTGCGACTGGACTCATCATCGTTGCTGTCGTTGCCATCGTCAACATTGCGACTACGACTTCGTTTCGCTGCTGCTCGCTGTTTGGTTGGTTCCATCATCATCAACATCATCGGTGTTCTGTTCGTTGCTCGGCGGTACACCGTTTGCCGTCAACATCCGTCCTTTTTCAGTACGAATTTGAGTTTTGTGTAGTTAAGTCAGAATATTTCGTGTTATTCTCGTCTCGTTAGCAAAAAAAAAGTTTAAAGTCATTCACTTACTCACCCACACAAAAACGACCATTACCACTACTACCACTATTGCGATTACTGTCTTTCATATTTGAAAACACACATACATACACGCGCATATAATATATGAAACAATAAATTCTGATATAAACATCATTGATGAATTGAAAAATGTTATTTTAACAGAAAATCAAAAACCATATTGTAGTCATTTACAATTGAAAATTGTTAATTGTAACAAATATAATTTGTTGTTTTTACCAAGCAAGAAATAATTGAAAAATAAAAAAATTCAAAATTCTTTTGCAAACGTGTCCGTGCCGCGAAAAAACGAAATTGAAAAATAAATACAAAATAAACCCAATATAGAGAAATCAACAGTTTTTCAAAAAATCAAAACAAATAAAAGAATTGTGTTAATTTTTGTGCAATAAATTGGTGCAACGGTATAAAAAGAAAAAAATATTGAAGTAACAAAAAAAAATTAATAAACACGTCAGAAAAGAATTGGAAAAAATTATGAGAAATTTTAATTCTTTAAATTTTTTCTAATTTTTTTTTTAAATATGTTTCCTGTTCTTACTTTAAGAAATTTTCCTTTAAATGTTAAAGTTTACAGAAAATTCTGAATTTTATATTTGGTAAGCTGTAACAGTAATATATTTGTTGGTTAACTTAAATTGCCTGAAAATATGCTCTGATCAATTGAAATATTAGTAGTACACTCAATAAGCAAATTGCAAATTTAAGAAAACAATTTTTATTGCATATTTTTAGGTGTTTAATTTCTATTTTTAAATAGCTTTCTTATATTATAAAAATATTTGGGTTTTAAAATATTTTCCAAGCATAAATAATAAATAATAAAACCCTGAGTGTATCATACAGGTGTATATTTCGCACACGCCCACGCCTATGAATTTATTTCAAATTTGTAATCAAAAATTTTCCAATATTTGAACTTATGTAAATATTTATAATACATTTTTGAAAATAAAACCTTTCTTGAAGTCATGAAAAATATGGCAGAACTGCTGGAAGAATCTGACACAAATCTCTTTGTAAAAATTGAA
This sequence comes from Meiosimyza platycephala, assembly GCA_963662105.1. NCBI lineage: Eukaryota > Metazoa > Arthropoda > Insecta > Diptera > Lauxaniidae > Meiosimyza > Meiosimyza platycephala. The sequence continues at coordinate 97,502,733 of OY759208.1, read as the reverse complement.
GTTTTCATTTCGAAAATAAAATTCAAAAAGTTTCATAACATACTCATCATACACTCATCATAGCACGGAGCTTTCAGGACATATGCTTTGACGATAGATATTGGAATCGTTGATTAAGCAAAGCTAAAATTATATTATTCTGAAGTTGTGATTTTTTTAATCATTTTAATACATAAAATCAGAATGCTCTATTGAAAATTTATCAGCTGTTTCATAAGGCTCTATGAGCGCTAATTTCAATCTGTTGATCTTAATACGAGGCTTTCTTGTTGAATGACCGAAAACCTAAAAAGATAGAAAATTGCTACATAAAATCAATATATTTTTGCAAAAACTGTATGTTTTGGAAAATTTTTAATATTTTTTTACGCAATCGGCTCATAAAGGTCATCCAAATATGAGGCTTATTTTTGACTTAAATTTTGCTAATTTTACTTGCCATAATGTCTGTATTTCCGGTCGAAAACAAAAAACTATTTTTAGTCCACATATCTTTCTTTTGTTTTTATTCATTTCAGGCTCCCTTGTGCGCTTAGGATTTTTAAAAAAATGTAATGTTATTGCACAAAATTACTGCACAACAATGATTTATCTAAAAAATGCATTGTCTGAACCTGAAATTAATAAATAAATTCTTTTAAAACCCATTCCTAGGAAATTTTCGTTTTCCTTGAATTAAATTTTTAAATTATAGTTTTCGCCTTAAACCTATGATATATCCTTTATGAAACTCTTTAGTCTTTTAACCTCAAGGAGTTTTACTAAGGTTTGCTTAACAATTTTTAAATATTTACTTACGTTCGCAAGAGTTTTCCTACTTTTTATTTCAAGTTAATTTTTTTTTTTCATTGAAAATGTATTCTGAATTGAAAATCAATTTTTTTTTCTGAAAAATTGTGCCTTTGAGTGGTCTTAAACTAAAGTTATATGTAAATCAAGCTTTCATAGTTACTCAGTGTCTAGTTATGAGTTTAAAACTCATATTTGATTTGAATCATTTAATTGAGTTTTACTCACTTTAATATTTTAGGTTTTTATCTCAATTATTTCATTTGTGTTGATATTAGTTCTGAATCTTTTTTTTTCATTAAATCCTCAGCTCTAGGTATGTAAACACACTTTTTATTTTCACCACAAGCCTTAAGTTAGACCTGCAAATATTATATGATAAGTCCCCTTTAAAATTAATTTTGAAAAATTCATTCCCTAGCTAAAGACATGTTTTTTTTACATATATAGAAAATATATGCACTAAACTTTGTTCTACATAGGAGTTAAGAAAAATGAGCTCAAAAATAAATTAAAAATTTTAAATCGTTCCAATAAATTAGCAAATTTGCATGCGTAGTTGCAAAGGTAGTTTGACATTAAACCAGAATTTTAAAAACCATTTCTAATTCATCTGTGAAATTTTGTTGCATTTAGATGTCGATATGTGCTCGTAATATGTGTGGTGCTAGTTTGCGTAATATTTAGTATTGCACTACCACAAATAACTATCTCAGTATAATGCTGCGTAGTATATGTTTGTATGAAGTAAAATTAGTAGGATTTTTAGTAATTTAGAAACGGCTCGAATTTCTATTAAAAATTACTAAACATAATATAAAAATTGCAACTAAGTAGGCATTCGCATTTTGCGAATGAAAGTTTTGAATTTTTACAAAGTAGATATTAAAATTTATGCAATAATTTATTATATTTTAAAAAGACCGTACTATTTTTTCATTAAAAAAAGGAATATTTTTAAAAAGCACATAATAAAGTTTTCATGACGAAATAGTAATAGCTGCAATTGATTTTTAAAATTTGTTTTGGCTATGTTGAGCTAAAGCTATTTATATGAGTCTTCTGCCAGGAAGACTCATCAGTAATGTGTTGAACAAAATTGGGACGGCCAGCGAGTTTCCGTTGCCGCTTTCCCGACCCCGCCCAATACTGTTCAACGCATTTCTTCTAACCCAATTAGTAAGAGTTTGACAAGCATTATATATTTATTGTTTTGCATGAACATGTTGAGAACTCAAACAGAGTACAAATTAAATACAAAAGAGAAATAAAATTCAATATAATAAAAATTACTAATCTTGAAATAATTTTTCTATAACTACTTTTTAAAAATTATAAAGCGGGAATCAGATATTGCAATATGAAATATGTAAAAATTCTAATGTCGCAATTTATTAAAATTTAATAAATTTTTTGTATAATTTCAAAGTTTTTAGGTAACAAATAAAATAAAGAAAATAATATTTAATATGCACTTAATAAAAAATGTAAAATGAAAAGTAATTACAAATCAGAATAGAATTTTTTATTATGATTTTTTATTTATTACTGTAAAAGAGTAATATTTGTTTTCAGCTTTTAATTTTTATATTCTCATATTAATTTTTATTAAAACTTGAGCTGGTCTTTTTTCCGTGTGTGTCTCATTCTCTTGCTAAAATTCGATCAAAATTGCTTAAGCGCTAGTCCAAATAATTCATAGTACATATTCGTTTGAAATTTTGTTGGATTATTCTTAAATAACTCTGTCAGTAAATAGTTAAAAATAATTTATTTGTATAGTATCTATGAAGATATTTCACCCATTTTTAATCCTGAGAGTTATTTTTTTGGAATGCAGCCAGCTCATTAAATTTTATTGAATTATCTTGGTAAACTTTTTTGCAATAATGATCTAAAAACAAAATTTAATCAAAACGTTTTGCACGTTAGGAAAAATGGTGTAAGGTTTAGATCTTAAATCATGAACAGAAAAAACCTAAATTAAAAAAAATCAGACTTCAAATGCTTTTCAGTTAATAAAAATCTATCAAATTTAGATACATCTTTAAAAAGAAAAATATTAACGTTTTCCATTTAATTATGGATATTTTCACCACATTTTGGCATCATATAGAACAGCTGACCTAAAACATTCGCAGACAATAGGGTTTGCGAAAAAAATCAAAAATCGTTTGTGTGTATTACTACTTAATTAATTAATTTATCATAATATATAATTCCATCGAAATTTTGAGTTAAAAGTGTATTCAACTATGTAAACAAAACACAAAACGAATAAACATCATGTGAAGAGCAAACAAACCTTCGAAGTGTTAGTACAATAAATATATAATTTTGAAATAATAAAAAATCAAACCCGTGATAAACTTTTTTATTTAAAAAGCTTTGTTTTTGTATTTTTGTTTATCTTTTTATTTACTGAAAACTTTTTAATTATAAAATTAAAATCACATGTGAAATATATAAAAATTTGCAAAATACTTGGTTCAAATTTATCGAAAATATAGTTAAATATTTAAGTGTTCATATATCATTTATTTTTTTGTTAAAATATAAATATGACATGATTTGTAAAAAAAATGTTTTAGTAAAATATTAAATTATTTAAAAAGTTTTAATTTCAGAACAAATACTTCATATTATTGTGCTATAAAATCAAAATCAGAATTCAATATAAATATTCACATGAAATAAAATGTATTTGTTAGTGAGATATAAAACAATTTTACAAAAGCTCTTAGTAACCCACTTTTGGAAATTCGTAGAATATTTAATAATTCCACAACGAAAAAAATGTTCACAAAAAAAAAAAAAGAATGCAAACTTTTCGCATAAAATATACTTCCCTTTTGTATAGATTTCTGCTATAATTACGTACAACTCAAAGATACTTATTTGAGTCTTCATTTTTTTTTTTTTTTTTGTTTTTCCTTTTTGGTTTTAATATCTTTTCTTTTCGTTTTTGTTTTGCCATAAATTGTTTTTATTGCCTCCGGTTTTTCCCAAATTATTTTCTTATGCGATAGTGCTTTACTGCTTATACTGCCACTGCTGTGCTCTTTTTTGCTTTAATATGAATTTTAGCATGCTGTGGCTTTGCGTACATTCGTTAAACGCTTTGAAAATACTGACTCATACAATAAAATGTGCAAAATATTGAAATCTTTAAGAAAACTGCGGAGGAAAAAACACAAAAATAAATAAGAAAGTGAAAATGTTTTGTCTGTTTTTCAACAATTTACAATTTTTTCTTTATCTTTTTTGTTATTGGAAAAAATTATTTTCACGCCAAATGTAAACAAAACTTAAATTTAATGAAGCCTTAATTTAATTTCGACAAACTATTTTCTATCTATTTATTATTTGGTGCTATGTATATTAAGCACCTTTACTAACTGAAAATAATATATCATATATATTTATTTAAGTAGTACAACTGAGTGTTTATGTAAGTAAAAATATTAATATTTGCTCCTTGTGAATATATAAAATTTTCAAGTTCAATTTTTACTGCACTTTTGCCAGATTGTGGTATAGATAAGTTGTGCATATTAAATATGTTCCATTTAACAACCAAAAGTTATTTTTAGTTTAAATTATTAATACGAATATGTAACTAAAATATTAAACTTAAAATGGTTGTCCGCATTTAAATTTCATTGAATGCACTTCAGTGCTTTTTACAGACTTAATAAAAATTGGCTCTTTTGAAATATAATAGCAGTTGAATAAAGTACTTTTAACTTAATTTAAATTATGCAATTTAAAAAATGTTTTTATAGCTGGCTTTTCAATTGAACTTAAAAGTTTTTTAATTGCGAATATTCAGACAAAAAAAACTATTTGAGCAATTGCCTTAAAATATGATATATCGAAAATTTTATTAACCCCCAAAACGAACTTTGCACTACATCAAGAAATAATTAAATTTTACTTCTGCTAAAGTTTCTGTCTACTATGAAAAAATTTTATTAGTTATCCTATTACACACAACAGCTCAAGACTTGTTTTTATAAAAGACATATTAATCCTAAAAGTATGCTGATGTATTTTGCAAAATAAGAATTTTCCGATCCAAAAAAGCATTAGTATATACGAATATAACATCGAATAAAAAAATATAAGTATGCACCAGGGTTTAACAATATACCAATATACTTGCATTCCTTAAAGTGTGCATGACTATTTACAGGCTTGAAAATTACAACGAAATTGAGATATATAAATAACACAATTCATACAAACACTTTATTATAATTCTGGACTTAATAAACTATCCAGTTGACAAATGATCAAGGCCTGCCGCGGAGAAGACCTACTAGTACTGCTGCGATTAAATAAGGTCTTCTCAAAATTAGATTTTCATGCAAATAAAAATATACTCATGGGAGGCTTTTATGCCTTCTCACAGCATACGTGCTATCAGGCCTGATGCCGGAAGGCAAAGAAGAAGGTCCTCATTTATTTTAAAGTTCTTTAGGTATTCACTTTTTTTTTCATCTGCATTGTATGTAAATATACGGGTTAAAAATATATAAATGCTTAGAAGTAAAGAATGGTGTAGATAATGTCAGGTTTGTCTTCTACTTCATGTTGGGTTAAGGTGGTAGAGTTATATGTAATTTACTTTTTTCCAAGTAAATACTTCTGAGAGCGCTGCTATGGTCAACGGTCTTAGAAAACCTGCAGAGGAAGGCCAGCTTTAACGCGACATTTGAAATAAAAAAGATAGTACATTAGAAAGAAGTTGGGAAGGCCTGTTCTACAAAAGGAATGCCTTCAAGAAGCGCTTTTAACTTCTGCCCTTGCCTACTGCGTAGTTTAATTGGATTGGAGACTGAATAAGTGAATTGAAAATTTTCCACTTTTTTTAATAGGATAAAATTTAGATATGTACGAAATTAAATTTTGTCGGCTTTATTCTTCTTATTTTAACAGAAATATTTGAGTTCTTTGTCTTTTTATGTCGATGTAACATGTAGGTGCCAAAATTAAAATATCAAAATCTATGCGCATTTTATCATCAACGAGGCTATTTCAATGAAGTTGTTATTTATGATTATGATGAAAAAATTTTGTTTTTCCCGTTGTTTTGCTAAAAACAATAACCATAATAATATAATAAAACGACACGATTTACGTGAAACTATTTCATATAGTTTTTAATTTATGAATGGAATTTTTGCCCAAATGAAATGGATTTAAGCTTTGGTACTTATGTACATATTTATATTAGTCGATACTTTTTGTGAAATTTTAAATTGGTTTGACTTTATGAAGTTTCCTTTCTTACTACAATGACAACGCTTTCGTAAGCTTTATGCTAGAATTTCGATTATCGTATGTATATTTTTCTTTGCCAATATTTTCTGCGCGTAGAATGTAATATTAAAAAGTTATTTAAATACTGTTCTACTCTGTATTTTTCACAGAAAATTAAATAATGTATTGTCAAAACTTTCTTATAAAAATTTATATATTTAAAGTTTAAATGATTGGATTTAATGATTGGAGAATAAAAACATATGGGCTTAGTTATTTATTACATGATTTTGGATTTTTTTTTTTTTTTTTAAATATATGTAGTCAGCATAGTTCCTACCCGACCTCAATTGAAAAATTTTGAAGACTGGACGTTAATTTCTCAAAATTATGTATTTTTAAAACAAAAAAATCATCGCATATGATTTTTTAATATATATATGTCAAAATGATAAAATCGCTTACTCTCCTAAAAAAAAAATGTCTTTTATTTCGCCAAAGCACGTAGGTATATATTATGGAGAAAACGAATATTGAAAAATATTTGAAAATGGCATAATGTCGCAAACTTAACATCGATTTCATGTAAATTTTCAATTAAAAATTTGTGCTTATCCAATTATTTGGTTTTTGAAATAATATTTTTTTTAATTATTTGAATATTTCCAGGAACAAGGGAACTTTGGACTGCAATGCTTATTTCGTATTTTAATACAGAAAAAACTATATTTTTTCAAACGCAAAATGTAAACCTTCAAAACAACCCCGTTCCGAAGTAAACTTTTTTTTTTTTTTTAAATATAATGCTTACAAAAAATGATTTAAAACATAAAATTCTCATAAATAGTGACTGCTTTTAATTTTTTATCATTGCCCTGCCAAATCAAAACAAATTAAAAATATTGGGAATTTATTTTCCGTTGAAGTTAGCGGTCGCCGTAGTAATTTACTAAAATCCAATAAATATAATATTGCAAACGTTTTACTTAGTTCGAGGTTTCATCAATCAGTAAACATTGCAAGCGAGATCGTGTTTTGTGCAGTCAACGTATCATTACCCTGGGTAAGCATTTACTTAAAAATATTTTAAATACAGGAAGTTTTATAGATCTATGCAGCGTGATTATTTTTCCCTGTGGTATAGAATTCTTTCATTTTATTTTATCACTAAACGTTGTTTTTGCATTTTTAAGAGATTTATTGAAAATATTATCAGTCTCCTGATCTTAGTCTCCTGATGTCAGTATCCTGAAAATTTGACATTTCTAATTATACCATGCCGCTTCCGATAATTGAAATAATGTCATCAACTTAAATTCAAGCTATTTGCCAGAAATTATGAGCCAAAAGGTGTTCAGGCAGTCATATGCCCTATTTCCTACCTTCGTATGTAGAACAATCCATAACTACATATTAATACGTGAACATTGAAACTTATGGTACAGATTTTTAGTAGTTATTATAAAGACAGGGTAATAAAACTTATATCATTTGAAAGGTACTCTTTTGTAGATGTGCACAAAGAAAAAATAATTTGTAATGTGTGCCCCCATACAAAACGCTTTAACGAACGCATTTTGATCGCGTTCATGGCTGCATGAGGTAGTGGTGTGGTGAGGTGAAATGAGGTCCATGGACAAAGACGTTTTGTTCGTCAGAGATTGGCAAAACTCTTCCAAAATTAAAACTTGGTGGATACGATCGAGTTTCGACCACTATACGATACTAGTATAAATTAATGTATCTATTATTTGTTAAGTTTATATTTTTTTAATTATTTTATTATTTATCTTATTACTTACTGCATTAAATTATTTTTTATATTAAATTTTTGTTTATAAATTTGATAAGAGTTTTGTAAATCACTGCGACAAAAAGAAAAAACGCCTTACGTCGATTTAAGATAAATAGATTTGAGACCAATTGTCCATTAGACTCGTTCAAGTTTTATTTGTTGTTCTTACGCTAATAAGCACGTTACTTCGAATGGTCGGTTTTCAGCATAAAGTAAAATTGCATATAATTTAAAAGCTTCTGCTTATCCTACTGACGAAAACTTTTTGCTAATTAACAAATTTTTCAGAATTTAAGTAAATTTCATGTCGTTTTTGTGCCGAAATTGCATAAATTTATTTTTCCCATATTGCCTTGATCAGTACTTAATATGAAAAATTCAGAAAGTTCTATTAATATCAATCAAAATTATATGAGATTTTGGTTATAGTAAACTCATACATATTTCTGTACAAATGATGCTTAAATATCACAAGTAATTAGAGTTTTTTTTTCAAGCATAATTTCAACATAATGAAACAATTTTATGTAAAATTCCGACAAAAAATTTCTTAAAAAAAAATCTCTGTCTAAACTCTATATTTCCGAGATATTTGAGTATCATTCACACAAAAATTAAATAATTTTATTATTTCAAAATTTTTTAAACGAAATTCTACAGCTCAATTAAACAAAGCGCATAATTTTATCAAATCACTAAAGCATTGTCTATGAAAAGTGTTAAAAGCCAAATTAAAAACAATCAAAATTTAACATATTGACAGCAATAATAGCAACATTTAAGTAAAATAAAAAATTAAATAAATAAATATATTACTGAAAATTTAAAATTAAAAAAATAAAAACCAACCCCAACAGAAATATCAAATAAACGTAAAATCAATAAATTTTTTGTAAAAGTGTGCGTTGAAGATACAAACCGAAGCACACACCAAAAACATACCGACGTATAAACAAAAACAAAAAACAAAAAAAAAAAAAAAAAACAAAACTAAGCCCACACAATAAAAGTCAGATAAGATAAAATTTCAATTAAAACCAAACTACAGTGAAGTGCAGAAGAAAACAAATTAAATTAATAAGAATAAGACCTTAAACAAAACAAAAAAAAAAAACAAATTTTCAAAAAGTGTTCTAAGGAAAGTGCAAACCATATAATTGTGCAATCAAATTGTACAATATCTAGTAACAATAATAACAACAAAAAAGTGCAATAAAGCGCAACAATAACAAAGAAAAAAAATAAAACCAAGCAAAAAAACTTAAATAACAGCACCCTTTCAATTTTTTGCCAAAGTCATACGTCAAAAGGAAGCAACTTGAATTTATAAAAAAAAATCTTTCCATATGGTTCATATTATTGAATTGGTCGGCCAGCCGAAGGTTGAGTTTGCTCAACAAGTTACTGTAAGTATACATACATACATACATACATACACAACATACATAAAAACTACATTTTATAGCGCAAATGTTATGTAAAGCCCAACAACAACAAACAAAAAATAAACAACAATTTGCAGATAAAACGAAAAAATCAAAGACAAAAAACCGAGTGCGTAAAATAAAAATAATAATAAATCTTGACTCTGCCACGTAATGACAACGTCGTATATACATACAAACACCATACAATGCAATAGTGTGCTTGTGTGTCTAACGCATATATACATACATGCGCATGTTTCCCAAAAGCAAAAGTAGCACGAGTATATCAACAACAAAGTTGCTAATATTAAAGCAATTAATCATTGTGTATCTCTCAGCTTTTAACTGAGGAATTTTGACTTTTCAACTTTGTCAAAGCTCTGTTCTGAGAAAAGGAAATGTAGTAGACTTTGTTACCTTTCTGTTGGTATACATTAGCTTAATTTTGATGAAGATTCATTTTAGCAAATTTAATTTTGTTTAAATTCGGTTAAAACATACAAAAAAAACTATGTTTTCCGCAGATATAACGCTCTTGAATAAATGATTTTGATATGTTCTTTTCAAACTAAACAATCTTGAAATGAGGTAGAGCAACAATCGTGTATGTTCTATAAAAACTACTACTCTTCTAACAAACTCTACTCTTCTAACATCAGTGAATACGATGAGTCTAATTTTCAACCACTTTATTCAATAAATCAGGTCTTATTTTTAGTAATTTTCGTTCAACATTCAATTTTAATAAAAAACCCCACAAGAAGAGGTCTAAAGGTTCTTTAGATTATTGACTTTGAAGTTTCTACACAATAACTCGCTTCAGGTATGGGCCATCTTTTTGATATCATATGTTTGTTAAATCAATATCTTCTAATATGGGCCATAAAAAGTTCATTAATAATACAGACCGATGTACTGTTCTTCATTGATAGCGACGCCAATTAATTCCACACAAACGGTAACTTTTACGGATGGTAAATTGACTTGAGACCAACATCGACAATTTTGCATATTTGTCGATTTAGAGTGCACCCCATCAGAAGATATGATTTTTTTTTTTTTTTGAAAAATATTCTAGTTAGTCCGGGGGTTTACAGTTTTTTGATGATTCAAAAGCTTAAATTCTTAAATAATAGCAATTTTGTAAGAAATTATTTGTTAGAACCATCTGCCTAAACAGATGATGATGACGGCACTATCTGCCTAGGTAGAAGAGAATGCCTGGGAACCGATAAACTTGGGTCTCCTTCAACTTTTGCTTATTCGGCCTAGTCATTAGCGCTTCATTTCAATTCTTTTTATCATTTCCTGTGTAGCATTAACTAGAATCACCCTGAGACTTAAATTAAAAAACTGTATCATTAGTTTTTAGATCCTGCTCATGGTAACCTTGGAATGTTCTGTTCCCATATGGCAACGCTAGGCAGGCTAGGGAACTGGTTTACGGTGTAGCTGTTCTTTTGAAACGTTTTTCTTAATTTATTTGCTTTTACTGTACCTATTATAAAAGATATTTTCGTAGTTTTTCATTTTCCTAATTTATTTTCAAATATGTAAAAACCACTATCCTTACAAGAGGCGCTAGATTTTTTAGAAGAACTGTGTTTCGATGACGTAAATGACGCTCCAAATAATGTCGAGGCACTTTATATTGATCCACATCATATCGAAGGAGACTTAAGAGACGAAGATGATGGCGATGATGATGGGGGACTACCAGACAATGTTTGTCCAGAGCAACTCAAGTCTGGTTTGAAAATTATTTTTGAAAACGGTACACGGACTGACAGTTTAGAACGACTGTTCGTACTGTTTATGGTGATGATTGGCATATAATTGTGAGCATTTGCATATGTGATCAAGAATATTATCGCCGAAAAACTTTACAAATAATTCATGAGGCTTCATTTCACGACAATCAAATTTGCACCACATACATTTCTTGTACTTATTAGCTGGTGGAATTGGCAGATTACGTTAGGATGGTTGCACACGGCATATTCTTTTTGATGAGCTTGGCAAACAAAGATCTCATCAATGAATCCAGTATCAGAACTAGGTTGCTCTCGTTCTAAACTGTCAATCCGTTTGTCGTCTTCAAAAATAATTTCCAAAGCAGACCTGAGTTGCTCTGGACAAACATTGTCTGGTAGTCCCCCATCATCATCACCGTCATCTTCACCACTTAAGTCTCCTTCGATATGAGGTGGCTCAATATAAAGTGCCTGGACATAAGTTGGAGCGTTATTTTCGTTATCGACACACAGTTCTTCTAAAAAATCCAGCGCCTCTTTCAAGCATAATGGTCTTAACATATTTGAAAATAAATTAGGAAAATGAAAAACTACAATTTTATAATACAGTAAAAGTAAATAAATAATAAAAACATATCAAAACAGCTACACCGTAAACCAGTGCCCTAGCTTGCCTAGCGTTGCCATATGGCAGCACGTACTAAAAACTTAAAAAAGGTAAAAAAAAATTGTTTTTGGACAAGCGCTCTTATGTAACATTATTCTCTTCACTAAACACTACAAATAAAAGCACACTATTATCCGCGATCAATTTGATAAATATTTTTTTTATTCGAACTTACTTTTTCATATCAAATTTTTTGCACCTAAAATTTTTTGCTCACTTTTTGACACTCCAGCATCAACAAGTAATTACGCACTGACCCCGTGACAATTTGTTTCTAAGAGACGAACAATTGCGAGTTCGAAATTAACTGGAAAATAATGGTTCTTGAATTTTTTTATATTTTGTGATCGTTTGAAGAAGTGACGACTTTGCGTTGCCATATGGCACCACCAGGGTGATTCGGGTTAATATTCTGAATGGCTTCTGATAGCCATTTTCTCTCTTACAATTAGAGCTTCACTATGATTTTCAGTTGATTTCACGTGATGTTTTGAACAGAAATTGGTATCTAATGAATCATTGTAGATCTTTTTGAGTCAGCAATTTTTGCAGGCTTAATTGCGCTTCCGTAATCTTTGTTTGCGTCTGTCTACAATATTCAAGTTAGTCGTTGCACCTTTTGATAATAATATCGTTTTGATTTTTTAATTAGCAAAATTTGAATTGACTTTCATCAAAGCTATTAAGCGCCTTTTTATATATGTATCGCGATTTGTCTGGTTTCATATCTAATTTTCAAACCTGAAAACATACTATTTATTATATTAAAAAAATATAAAACAAAAATATCAAACCCTATATACGATACATTCGTGATCAGTCGATACAACCATGTCCGTCTGCCTGTCTGTTTATGGTTATTTCGACTACGGTAAAACCAAGCGATGTTAATAAATGTAATTTAATAAATAGGCTACAGGATTGAAAATTGGCAAAATTGGTTCACGAACACGCCTACTGTCCATACAAAAAACTATTTAAAACGCCATATGACTGAGTTATCTGATGAAGTGTAACAAAATTTCTCACACATACTAAAAATAATTCGGACTAGCTGTGTACAAAAAGTTGGCGAATTTCGACAAGTAGGTGTGGCGTTTCCTTAAGAAAATAAAACCTTAAAAATGTTGTATTAAGAGAATTATTTCAGTTACATATAATTTCATAAAAACAGTAGGAATGATTTGAAAAAAATCTAGACAAGAACTGAACGAATTTCTGTACGTGAGCATGGCAATGTTGGATATAAAAGTTTCGGCCTGGCCGAAGAAATCTCATTCAATACTTTTTAACATTTTTTTCCAAACTTTTACATTTCTGTAAAATTAAACAGTCGGTAAAACTGTTACATATTTAAAGACATAAACATAGACATATAAGTTTTGTTTTTCAAATAACTTCATTTAATAAATTGCGCTAGTTATGTTAACTGAATTTGGAGTCACACGTGTTATATATGTCTTGAAATAAAAACATGTTCATGAGTTGATTTTTTTATTCTTATAAGCAGTGTTTTATGTATATTAAAAAAATTGCAATCATTGCACTCAGATCTTTTCAAAAAATCTATGAATAATATTGCATGTTTCTTATGTATAAAGAGATGTAAATATTGAAGAAAAGCTGTTACTTCACTCTAATTTGAACCTTTAAAGAAATTAATACTGTTTGTTAGAAATTTCCATAATATATTTAATTTTTATTCAAATACCTCTAGTTATTATTGCTGTTGAATCTTCTGTTTTTCTCATATCGAGAGAATAATTTAATTTTGTATAGATAGAACTTTTCAAAAAACCACCCGCATATCATCGAGATGTCGTCACTGCATTTTTTTTTTCGTCTCTTACCATTTGAACGCTTTCTTTCGTATTGGCCTCATTTTCGTATTCAGCATTTTATGCGTATTTTCTTTATTATGTTTTGTCTCTGCTTCTGCTTTTGTTTAGTGTTTTTAGGTTTTTATTTCGTTTTATTGTCTTTCATGAAGAATTCCGTCTATATGGGTTTTCCCTTATTTTATTGGATATTTTTACTACGCTTAAGGGATGTTGTGGCGCGCGATGACGACGTTGACAATTTTCCGAACTTTCGTATTTTTGAGCTTAAATTTTCACTTTTAACACACATTTCATTGTATGAAATTTTCTGCTAATTTTGTAAATTTCCTTATAGCTTTGGAGTTGCTTTCTGCTTAAATTTTGTCGAATTTTTTTCAGCACAATTTTTTATATTTGCTTTCAGCAATAGCTACAAATTAAGATAAAATTTATGTTTCTTGCTGCTCTGCATTAAGAAGATTTATTCATGCAAATTATATTATATATAAATTGTTTTGATCTTATCATGGAAATACATAAATTTTCATATATTTTTTATTAGAAGATATAAATTTCCTTTTGGAGTTGTTGAAAATTTATGTTAAACAGGCAGTAGTGGCTTTAGTTGTAATGGAAAAATAAAAAAAAAATGTTTTTTTTTTGCCTTTGCAACAATGAGTTGATCAAATTAATACCTTTATTAAACATTTTTCTGCTAAATGAACCACACTTTTGCATGTGCATAATTAACACAGCAATTTAATGGCTGTTGTCGTTGACATGCTTTGCTAACACTTCCACCTCATTGCTTTTAATGCACACAAATACTTACACACGCAAAATTTAATGAGCGTTAAAAGCAAGGAGTTAAAAAACAAGTAAAACGACAGCTAAAAAACAAAGCGAAAGAAAAAACTAAAGCATAATTTTAGGCTTGACACGTAAGCTACACGCTAATATGTATTAATTTCACACAAACAGAAACTACTTGTTTATATTCAAAAATAACGTGTGACGCTGATTTATGTAACGCCACACTTACAAGGCGTAAAGCAAAATTATAGCCAGGTAGGACATGCTTTTCCATTTACTTGACGCGCCTACGCGTATGCATTGTAATTTGTAATCACAACTGTGGGTAGTGTAGTTGGTTTTGCTTAAATTTCTATTTATATTTTTCATTTTTTTTTTTTTTTCCTTTTTTTGTCGTTAAAATTAGCTGCATGTCAGCAACAACATCTACTACTTAGCCTCTACCTTCGTAACAATTGAGTTTCACACATCTTTGTTTTGTACATACAATCATAAGCAGCTTGTTTGCTCGCACTAAACGCACACATTTGCATTTATTATTTAGCAAGCAATAGAGTGTAGACGAAGAAGTTAATGCACAGTGTGACAAAATTATTACTTATTTGATATGCAAGCGCAGTTCAAGGGCATGGTCAAAGACGCGGACATAATAAAAATAATAAAAGTTAACTAAATATTAGAAGGAAACTTAAGTAAGACTTCTGCAAAAACAAATCAAGAAACCAATTGCAAAATAACTAAAATTTACTACATGTGATTACCAGTTTTGGATTTTTTTTATTTATTTTTTAATAGAAAATTCTATTGAAAAACCTTATATTGACAAACAATTTTATTAGAAGATGTTTTTTTATTTATTGATTGGAAATAATGTATTTGTTATTGCCCACACGCAACGCATTCACTAGGGATCTTCTAGCAAATAGTTAATTGTGTAAGTGACATTCAGTGTTGGCATTGTGCTTAAAAAATTGTAACTAACAAATTTAATGATTTCGTTTTATTTTCAATATATTTAGCATTGAAATCACAATGCAATTTTGTATAGAATATGGTAGAAAACCAAAGCAACTCTCAAAATAAACGAGATATAGAGTGAGAACGACTTTCAAGTCAATTGCGTGTTCAATTTTTCAGAGTAGTGTCCATCGCATATGTTCTCAAAATGCACCTATCAGTGAACCTTAAAATCTCAAGACCAGAAAAAAGCACTGATTGATAGATGTCCCAATACGGTTTATAAATAGAGCTCTCGAAGCAAGTATGCACTTCATCACAATCCTTCTAGTATCAGTCTAATACACTCGAACATGAATAATTGAACAAGAATTTATTAGGTTAAACAGGGATCTTGGGTGGTAATAAAATGACTAAAAAGAATGAACAAATTATTGAAGTAATTGCGATGCCAATTCGAAAAGTAATTATAAAACTCATTAACTGAATAGCCCGTACTTTGTAGCTTTTAAACATTAAATTTGAATAAACTACATAGGAATTGAAGAAATGATTGGATGAAGGTAACATGTTATATTTTTATCAAATTACGTTTTATGCCACGAATGTAATCGTAATGTCTGTGATCCCCTAGGGTAATGTGCAAAACACGTGATTTAGTCTATAATATTATAGAAATAAGCTCACAACAATGTTACGGTCCAAAAAATATAAAAAATGTAAGGCTTGTTTTAGTATAATATTTATTTTTGTCACATCACCTTCATCCACCCATATCTTCTCTGAGGTAAATGGTCGAAAGTTTTACGATAAGTTACACATGTCGGAGGTCAAATATACCCAGAAAATCGAAAAAACTGCAAAAATCTGACATCAGAAATTAAAGAAATTCTTAAAGCTGTGCATAACACAAACAATCATCTCGCAAGGTCACTGATGATTCAATTTAGCAATGGATGTAACCGATGTGACTAGCTTTAGCCATTTTTTATTGTCTTGCTCGTTGTTTTGTGTAATTTTTTTGGTGTTGACACACACTGTACTGAACAGTAATTTTAAAAAATTTTTTGTTCCGATACACCACAATGAAATTTTCTCGCAATTTATAAGAACGATACTTATATAAATTCAATTTCAGAGGGATAAAATTTTCAAAATTATGTTCGTCTACCGAAAAATGACATCTTAGTTTCCAACAGAGGTTTAAAATCAATAAATGCAAGATTTTCATGTGACAAAAAAAAAAATCCAAGAATGAGACTGAGTAAAAAATATTTTGTTTAGCTCCAAAAATTAAAGCCTGCAAAGACCTTTTCTGTCTCCGATTACAAATCTCGCAGAAAGCCGTTTAGAGTGGTCGAAAGAAGTTTGTGGTGATTTTGACAAAAAGTTTGCCTTAAATCGAAAAATGTAGTATGAACAAAAATTGTCTAATAACATAACACAATAATTCCCGGACAATATGGTGAGAGTATTCTGCCCTTATACATTTTTATTTACTCAAACACACATTGTTAGTTAAAAATATTTGGGGATGCTCAGAAAATCAGTAGTTTCATTTTAACTATTTTTTTTAAATTACAATTTAAGAATATCCACTGTGCACCACAAGTAAAAGAAATCAAAGTATGCTTTTGGACATAAAAACACAAATACTTTCTTCATAATGCAAGGTGACATTTTTATAGCATTGATAACTGCCTTTGGGGTTACCGATTTGCCGCAAAATAAAAATACATTTTTCATCAAATGGGGGAAAAACAACGTTTCTTTTTTAATACACGCTTTCGTCACATGCTCAGTTCCAATCTTCATCCCTTATACAATAGAAAGAAAAGAAGCACAATTTTTTTGAATTCTTCAAACTTATTATATTCAGTGCTTTCAAGGAAGCAGGGGAAATGGGGGATTTTTCCATGTCGCAAGATTTTTGGCCGCCTGTGAATTATACTCGAGAACCAGTTTTATTCACACTACGTTCAATATATGTTTTTCATTTGTTGTGTGTGATTAAAAAGGTAACTATCAAGAGTGTTTTCTTTGATATGACCAAAAATTGAAAATCTTGCTCAATTCAGTTCAGTTTCTTTCTGTCAAGAGTTTTTAAAATCCATCCCTTTCATCTTGCGATTTAGTATGTTTTCATTTCCATGAGATATAATTGGCATCAGATCATCAGAAACAGACTAAGCGTCGATTTTCTAGAATGACTTAATGTCAAAATTAAAATATTAAAGAAAAACTGATGTTTTCCCGAAACTGTTTTTAGCTAAGTTAAGAAATTTCTTTCAGCTGTATGAAAACAAATCGCAATTCGTACTAGAATAGAATGCTAAGAAATTTATGAAAACTCACGGCTTTCCTCTTTAAAATGTTTAGCCTTGCACTTGTTCTTAAACTTTTACGACATTGTTTCCCCCCGATCTGAAATTTTCTTTCGACGCTTCTGCTTATAATTTCACTATTATTTCTTCGAACAAAACAATTGTATTGTGTAATTTTCGCCTAACAAGCATTTCGTTATATTGTTAAAATGCTAAATATTGTTTTTGTTTTGCTTATTTTTTCATAATAAAATAGTTTAGGAAACACAAAACAGCAACAACAACAACAACGATATATACAACTGAAGTAGGGTAGTTAGTAATATGAAGGTCCGCACTTATAGTTCGCTACGTGCTGGGGACGCAAATGAAAATCCAAAGTAGAAATGGTGGAAAATTACTATCGATTGTATTTAGATTAAAAGTTTTTTGACGTTTATTTTGCCAACTGGCAAAGTTTTTTCACCTTTCGCAATACAATGATTATTTGCACGAACCTTAAGTTTAACCAACATTGTTGAATAAAGTTGAAGGAACTTTAAGTTTTTAATATTAAGTATGTTACATATTGAGTCAAAAAGAATCTGTGGCGCATATTTTTATGGATAAAATTTTCAGTAGTATATACATATATTCTAAAAGATGTTTGCAATGAAAATAGTACTTGTTCTGTTTGAAATATTACAGGACTATTCTCTCGCAGAAATATATTCATATTCAAATAACCACACCGCAATAACATTGACAGCAATGACAAAAGTCCTTGCGTCATATGTTGCAATCAATTTGAAGTGTGTTGTTGCTGTTGCATGCAAGCCGCTGCACTGTCATTGTGGCGGCGGCGGTGTGTGTGCGTATAATACATAGTATATGCGACACATGTGTTTATTCTACTTGTCGTTGTTGTTATTGTTGCCGTTGACGGCATGTCATTAGCGTACGTGTCAATTTTTTTTTCTATTTCTCATAAATTTTATTTTATTGTGCGCTTAAACGAGAAAAGTGCAACAGCAAAAACAGCAGGTGTGGTGGCATGACGCCGCAAATTTTTATGCAACAATAAATTGTTCGTTACATATGGTTTTTGTTTTAAGTTTTATTTTCGCTGCTGCTGCTGCTGGTGCTAACGCCACTGCAGCGTGCAACAAATTAGTTAATTTATTTGTAGTTAGGCGTAGGTGTGAAAATAATTTATTTAATTGCAAAATTTAGTAGCAGAACTGTTGAAGAAAACTTATTGCTTTTGTTTAGTTAGGCGAAAGAAATGACTTATTGGCAACTTCAAAGCACTCAAAATATTTATAAGTTGTTAGGAAAATAAAAAGCTAGAAAATTGTATGAAAATTACAAATTTTTATAAATTTTAACGATAAATTTAGTTTTATTACTTTTTGAATATATGTTTTTGTTTTTGTTTACGTTATGTTGCTCAATAAAAAAAAATTCTTTCAGTTGCTAAAATTGATCATGGGATAGATCCCAGTGAAAGTGTTTGATTTAGTTCTTGAATCAAATATCCGTTGATCCCCTGTGTCTGGTGAGAGATTCAATTGGTGATTGTTTAAAATTGTCAGCAAGATACCTTTCGTCATAAAATACATATATCATAAACCAAATTGCATTTTGAAAGTTTGATATATCTCTGTACGATAAAGTTTTAGTGAGATATTGTAAATTTTGAACTATTTGTTTCAAAGCCAAAATCATTTTTATTTTATTTGTTTATTTAACAGAGAAGTATAAATAAAATCAATAAGAATTATCCGTTGTTGAGTTTTCTTCGATTACTGTGGCTTGATACACTCTGAATTTTTTCTAAAAGAACAAACAATAAATGTGAAATATGAATTAGGCGTTATCAAGCGCATGCGAATGAATATTTACCGAAAACTTTGTGACTTGTGGAAGGACAAATATAGAATAAATGATTATCATCAACCAAGTCATGAAATAAAAGCTTTATAGCCTAAGCTATGCCTCTTAATATAAAAGATACGTGATGTAAATTCTATGTGAATCGATTAAATGCTATTTCAAAAATATTTTTTTTATGATGGCCACCCTAAATAAAAGTTTTGTTGCCTAAGCAATGCCTCTTAATGTAGAAGCAACGTGGTCGGTGTGAATTGATTTGCCAGACTTTGTGAAAATGATGTTGTGAAAATGAGGACCACCTTAAATATGCACCCTAAATTAAAGTTTTATAGTCTAAGCTATGCCTCTTAATATAAAAGACACGTGATGTGAAATGTAAATTACTTGAACGGTCTTCGTGAAGATGATATTTTAAAAATTTGTTTGTATGAGAGCCACCCTAGATATGCACTTAATCGAGATTATCTCTTAGACCAAATTACAGACAGTAAGCTAAATTTGATAAAAAAAATGTTGCATAGCTCGAGAGTTTATCCCGAACAAACATTGTGACAAGAGATTTTTATATATAGGGCATTTCAGGCGAAGCGAACAATGAAAATAAAGTGAGGCCGTGAAATTTGTTTATATTCCGGATAGTTATACATCTTGCTAAGTTCAAAAAACTGCTTCCGAAAATTCCATTCTGCATATTACGTAAATTTTTAGAAGTCCACAACTTTACAACAAAGCCTAAAAAAAAAAATTAAGTGTTTACACCTTCTAGAAGTACAACTATGCCGATTACGAACGATTTTGACAAATACTAACCTATATATGTATCTTAAAAACAAAGGCTGGTGTGCTCATTGAAACTTTTCTTGTTTTAAAATATCGCTTTAGTTCTGTAGTTTGGCTAAAATGAACCACATAATTAATAAAAAATTGTATATTTTAAAATACAGCATAAGAGTTACAGAAATAAAAAAGTTTTGCTAAAGGTCATTATTCAGAAGTTTTCTGAAAAAATCAATTTGTCACACAACTGGCACAGTTGGCCTTTTTTAGAGCATTAAAATTATAAAATTTTTTTCATGTATCCGAAAATATTTTGCCCGAACTTTGTATGATATTTCATAATATCTTCGACTAAATTGTATATTCCATTTGTAAAATACTTTCGTATTTTATGGTAAAAGAAAAATTACACTACACTATTGTTTACATTAACAAAACTGTTTTAGCTCTCTAAGAATTTCATTATTTTAATGTACCACAAAGCGAAGAAAACGAAAAACTCTGTATCTAATAGATTTGTTTATTTGAAATTTATAAGCTAAATATAGCCACTGAATTCAATTGAAATTGTAAACAAAACCAAATCCAAATCGATTTGTTAGCGCATTGCAAAGTCTTGAAGAATTTAATTAGAAAATTGAAAAAAAAAACCAAAAAATTCTATTCAATACAAGAGATACAAATGTGGCAGTTGCGGCATTAGAGGAAGAAAAAAATCTTAAAAGATACAGCAAAAGCAAACACATGCATGCGTGTGTGCCTCTATCCAGCCGCTGTCGCCTTCGTAATATTGCGTAGTAAGAAAGAGTAGCGTTGCTAGAATACAATGAGACGCGCGTATGATTTAATGTGCGAATTTTTTATTACTCGCACAACACAGCCAAAATGAGTTTGCATGTGGAATTTCAGTTTGCATAAAAATTGCCATAAATAATAGCAAGTTCATTTGCTCCGCATGCCTTGTGGTGCTGCCCCATAACAATAATATGCGCAACAATAACAACAAAAGCACAAGCATAATTGGCAATAAACAGTCAATAAAAACATGACTTCCTTAACGCATTTATTAAATTACAACAATAGCAGCGTCGCCGGTAACGAAACAACATTACTACTAACAATAACAAGAATAACAACAACAACAGCAACAGAAATAGCAACGTAAGTGTTGCCGTGTCATTAAAATAAATGGCGCATAAGAAGAAACAAACAAATCCCCTTTTTTTTTTTTTTTTGAAAAATATAACAAATTTCTCATTTGATAAATCAAAATAATACACACACACACGCAGCTCTGATATTATTATTTTTTGTTGTTTTTGGTGCTTACACTTGTTTCACGTGCACCAATCGTTGACATAGCTCACGTGATCTACGCTAATATATTAGCAGCACGTGACTTTTAATTATCAAAATTTCAAATGAGAATATATGCGCCCTTCTGTTATGATTTTATATGCGATTTTGTTTTTTTTTTTTCACGGCTTTACTCAAGTAGTTATTCTAATTTTCATACAAGTCACTATATGTTTATAAGCAGGATTGGCAGAAATTTCAGGCCATCAGGCAAGCCTTTATTCAAAATTTATTTTGTGCTTTAGCAGTGCCGGATTAAGAATACTCGATGCTCTAAGCTAGTGTTGGCCATTTACCCTCCCGCGGTCACATTGCCCGTTTCGGGCCATCATTCGGCCCGCCGTGCAGTTGCTGATTTCTATGCGCTGATTCGCATGAAAATTCAATATGCGAGAAACCCAGTCGGAATCAAACGTGCAAAAACAAAACAAATGCAAACAAAAACATTATTTATGCGAAAGGCAATTTTTTAAGCATGTATTATTGAAATATTATTTAATTGTTGTAAAAAAATTTAATTTCATGGAAAAATAGTTAACGATATGGCGTCTGGCGTCTAAGCAATCCACGCTTGTGCCCCCCCCCCCCTATCTACTAAAAAAATAGTATCGGTCTTTAAAAATTTTTTAAAGTATCTATTATAACTGAATAGATCATTACGTAACTAAGAGTACGTACGAAAGACGAAAGAGATACGTGGGGTAGGTATTACAATAAAAACCAAAGCATACATTTCTTTATTGATTGAAATGCGACATGCGACTTTTACGGGCATTAAATTCACGGACAATAGTTTCTAAGTTCAATGTTTTTAGCATATCTGCCTATATATTTAATATTGATAACGCATCGAGCCTTTCCTGCAGCATCGTCGTTCTTTTCTCATTTTTTATTATTTTCAATTTCGGAAAAGATCGTTCCGCTGTGCTGTTCGATATCATCAGACAGAAAAATATACGCAAGGCTCTGTCCACATTAGGGAACGCTGATTCAATTTTATCATCGTTTTTTTTTTTGTACAATTGTGCGTGAGTTTGTTTTGCAAATTTTTTGCAAATCACTGGAACTTAGTTTATTTATGACATATGAATGAAACTGCTGAATTTCGGTTTCTTAACAAGTATTAAGGTCTTGTGGATATGAGTCTACTAAATTTCTTAAGTTGTTGACAGGTATTCTGGTGCTTGATCGGAGCACATAATTTTATCGACATTGGGTATTTGTCTGTTATTTATTTATATATACCTGCCCCTTCTTCGCATCTCTACATTCAATTATCAATGACGCCATAAAAACTTATGACTTTAAATTGTTCTCTCGGGCTGGGACTTACTTCAAGAACTGGGCTTTGACGCGTGTCTTTGAAATGCACATCTGGTAGCTTTTCTTTTGCTCGAGCTTCTAAATTATCAAAGTAATTTTTCTAATAAATAGACGAACGATTCGTAAAGACTGGCGCACGTCTCTAGAGTCTTTCGAGTTGTAATCCCTGTAGTTTATGTGCCAAATTACCTGCTTCACTTTTGGTTTTTCCTTTTTGCATGTCATCCACAGGAATGACGTCTATCGTATCTATAATTTTAATAAATTTCTCTGAAATAGCAGATATATTTGTGATGCCCCCCGAGAAGTGATGCTATGAGCTTAATTAATTGCTTAATTTGCTAAGGGGCCAATCCTAAACTGCTCTTTAGCTATCTCTACAAAATTTAACTATTATTTTTAATATGTTCAAGAGGTTTGCTTGTCAAAACATATGGTCCGGAGGGATTAATTATCATGGGAATAAGAATAAGCATAAACGTGTGCATAAGAATAAGCATAAGGATAAGCACAAGCATAAGCATAACCGTAAGGATAGGCATAAGCATAAGCGTAACGATAAGGATATGCATAAATGAATAAATTAATGATGAACCAGTTTGACTGATCCATCAAAATTAAAACAAATCGCCCAACTTTACCAAAACCATCGCCTTGAACGATATTCGCACTGATAAAAAAGAGCATGAAATCTTGAGGAGCCACATCTTTGCAGCGTTTGCCAGAAGTATGAGTCATGGCAATGTACCAAATGCGATGTACACCAAATGCTTCAGGACATTTGACAATTTGTAAAATCGAATGTCATCAATATTCATTCAATAAAGCAATTTTTTGCCACACAAAGACATTTTTAGTTCATTTCAGAAAATATTGCTTTTTTTTATAACGGTTATGTCCAGGGGTTGAATCATCGACCACCCACCTGTGCCCAAGCCTGAGCAGGTAAAAGAAATTTAAAATCAAAGCTTAGACCTCAGCAGAAGTAGAAAGTAGTAATAAAAAAACTCTTAGATTTTTCAATCATTTTTTATTTTAAGAATTTTTTTTTTGCTTTTTCGGTGAAGTTTTTTTTGAAAAAAAAAATTGAAGCCTACGTATCGCTCCCATATCGCAATAAATAATTAAGTGCAGCAGCATGCATAGCGGAAGCAATAGTAATGCTTGTGTTGATGGTGTTACTGCAGCTAAAAAATGCATAGAAGTTGAAGATGAGTTGCGATGAGGACGGCGGTGAGGACGGTATCTTCTTTCACTTCCTTCCCAATCGTCAAAAATATCGTTACTATTAAACATATTGGTTTGTTGCGTTATAAAGCTAATCCCAGTTGAGTACAAGTGACTTTCTAGTTCGGTGATATAGCAGTTCAAGCGGTGCTTAGTTTCTGTTTCCTGGAATGAAAAATCCCTTGATTTTTAATGGATTCTTGGAAATTGTATATTTTTGCTGATTTTTTTTTTTAATTGCATTTATCTTCTAATGATGTTGGGGTTCGCAGGATATTCAATTCGAGATATTTAGTTTTCAATAAATTTTAAAATTTTAATTTAAAATAATAAACTTTCTATATACATATAAAATTGAATTGAGTTTATTTTATTTTTTAAGTTTTTAACAATGTCGACTTTGTTTGTAAATTTAATGGATAGACAAAACTTGATGGAAATGTTTTATTTAGTGCCTGATGATATTGAATATTTACAAAAATATTAATCTATTAGGACTTTGCAACTGTCCTATAAAGGTTGATTTGGCGGAAATGAAAAAAGGCTTGGGTCTTAATGAGTTAGATATAATTTCTCTCATATCCAACTATTATTCAGCGTATATTTGATGTTGGAAATACAACGAATGCGATCCACCATTTCTCCCGCGAGCCGTTTGCAGACGAAGCTGATAACCGATATCATAAAATACGCGGCAACATCAAGCCAGTTTAGATTCTATATGTATATGACAGCCACCAAAGATCACTGCTGTCGATTCGCGGGTTAAATAGCTGGTAAAAAAAATGCATTTACGTTCGTCGGAATTATAATGCCTTGCGGTCATTATGTACAGTAGGGCCAAAGAGATCCAATTTCAACATTGTGTTAACTTCAAAGCTTTTTCCCATCTCACTTATTGATATGACGTCTGTCTGCGTTGGTCTATTTTGCCATTAGACCATCCGAGAAAAACGAACAAACAAAGCATTCTTCGACATCCAAAAATATTTTCGTGAGTTCTAGTAGATATTGCATTTTCAAATATCGGTTTTGCCCAGTGGTAGAAAAGTTCATCACATACCCGGCCCAAAACTTTAGCAGGTATAAAAGTAAAGTAAAAGTAGCTTAAGTTTGTGTCTTAGTGGATTAATAACAAAAAAAAAAAATTGTTTTAAATATTTGGCAAAACATGGAAAAACTCCTTATGTTTCGAAAAATTTAGACTTAATTTTGAATTTTTATGCTTAAACACTGTGCCAGAAACGGATATCTCGACGTATAAACTATAAATTATACAACTTACACATATTTACATATACTTAACATATGTATGTATTTGCGTTGAAAAGCAAATAACCAGCAGAAAAAAAAACACTGAAAACTTTCAAGCGAAAAATTTACTCTAGAAAATTCTTTATTTTCTCATCACAAAGAACGATGTGAAACTTACAGCTCCATTAACAAGCAGCAAAAACATTTCTAAAGAAAAAGAAAAAAATGTATATGCATGAAGAGAATTACAACAATAGTACTTACAACATTGCTGACCCAACGCCTAAAAACAGACTGCAAACTTTTGCGTTGTATTCAGCTGCCAAGTTCTATTGTGCTTGCGTGCCGTAGATGCATCGCAACGCATCATTCATCTTTGCTGATGGCTGAGCATCAATATGCTGCTGTTTTGTTTATACAACAACAACAACAACAGCAGCCATGAGTTTTACAATAACAAATTCTAACAAAAAAAAGATATAATTTAGAAAAAAAAATTGTTTTTTTTCTGAAGAGAAAAACAAAATTGAAAAAAAAAATTACTGTGAAAATATAAAATCCATTTGTTTTTCTTTTTCTTCACGGGAACTGTTTTCGTTAGCATGCATGTGAAGTTGTTTTTTCAGTGTAAATTTTTTTTTTGTAATGTAAGTTTTCTAACGTGCGCTCACGTAGCTGGTTGTGCATTTTTTATTTTCTACTTATTTGCATTTTTTTGCTACTTCCTTTTTTTTGTGTTGAAACTGAGCGTATAGATATAGAAAATTGAGTTTGATTTGAAATGCGGCTATGGTACAAAATTGAATATAATCGATTTTGGAATGGTATGGAATTTGTGTTGCATGAAATGTAATACAAATATATAAGAAAGACAAACTCACACTCTGACGTATACAAATTTATTTTAGCACAGTGGGTAAACAAAACCACTTACTTACGGATAAGATTAATATTGGGGAGGGGAGTATAACTTTGAGCCAACCAATAGCGGCATATGTATACATTGAATGCACAGCACGAGCTGGACTTGGCAGCAGTGGGCACCTCGAGCATCTTGCCAAGATGAGTATACCTAAGAATTTCGCAGAGTTGCTTGCTGCTCAAACACAGACTCAAAATAAACTGTGAATTATGCAGCTGTAGATCACTTTTAATTTTTATTTTAAATTGATTCAATCTAAAAGATTTTAAACAGCTCGTACCCACTGTACGCTGTCTAACTGCCCTCTGTGAAAAATCATTCAAAATTTTCATTTTTTTTTTCGCTCACATTGATGCTGCTGTTGGAAGCATGAAATTTTTGTGAATATTTTGTTTATTTTGTAATATTGCAAAGATATAGTTTTTGAAAATTTTAGAAAAAACTTCAGCAATAACAACATAGAGCAACAACAATCAAAAAGAAAAAAAAAACTATTGCAGCACAGCAGTATTGAAATTCGTATTCTCAATGTGCACCAAAGGTTCGTTCAACTATAATCGCTTTGGTGTTGCTTCAGTTTGGTTTTACTTCATTTCGGTTTTGTTGTTATTGCTCTGTTGTTATTATGGCTTGAGGGCCACAAAATATTTGCTTGAAATTTTGATGAAAGATATTCCATATACCATATACATATACCTACATGTATGTATATACATTTGCCCACCTACATATCTACGGTAATGTTTACGCTTGCTGAGTGAGTGAGCGAATGCTTCATTGGTTAGTTGGGTCAACAACGAATGGAAAATCTTTCAGCAGGTGCAAAATTTCTAAGTTTATTTAAGTTTGGAAGGAAACATATATTTTATAAACAAAAAATGTGCGTTTATATATTATATCTTTTTAATAAAAATGTTTTTTCTTTTTCTTGCAGGTAAGTGAAATAACTAAAGTTTAGTAAGTACTAAATAAAATTAAAAATATTTAAAAGTTCTAAATAACTCTCTTGGTAAGTCATTCTTAAGATTCTCGCTCTTGTCAAAAAACTCCTATTTATTGTTTAAAGAAATGTAAAAATTCACTATTTCAATACAAACAAAAAAAACATGGTTTTACTAAATCTATGAGCAGGGAGCAACGACTAGAATACAATATTTGCCTTGGGTCAAGAAATTCGGAACCAGAAATGGAATTTCGATATTTAGCATTTTTCGAAACACGATCTCTCATGTGTAGTCGTGCCCACTACCACAAGCAACGATAAGCTTGCCTTGATGATTCTGTATATGTGCACACTTATTACGCTCTTCCACTCTTTTTTGTGCTCTTTAAGCGCCTGCTCATTCTCTGGGCAGTGCTGCTAACGTTTAGAAATGTAAAAATATTCTTTTTTTATACAAAAATAGAATTTTCTTTCCAGAATGACTACGTTGATTTGGAAACTTAAAATTTGTAGTATTTTTTCTCCACAAAATGTTAAAATTCGTTATTGAAGAATTTTTGGGAAATCAAATTGTGAAGAGTTGTGTCTCACAAAATTTCAATTCATGTTATTTCAGAAAATCGAATTTCAGTTAGTTGACTAAATAGTGAATGCGATGAGACAGCATATGATCAAGCGTTGTGCAATGGTACTGAAAAAAGGCAAGAGCTGTGGCAATTCCAAAAAAAAAAACAAATTTCTAGATAAGTATGTAGAGGTTTCCAGGTTTTCCAGTTTTAACTAACAGCCATAAAAAATCCTTGAAGGTTAAATATAACGACAATTACTTAAATTTATGCAATGAAACTTGAAAATGGAGCGAAACAAATGACGGATGAGCCTAGAAAAGTGGGATTGGCACTCCTTATAGAAGCAAATACTTTTAAAATTATTGAAAAGGTTTACATGGCAATACATGGGGCATTTTTTTTATCGATATTTAGGCTGTTGTTGGGTCTTCCATAGAAATGAATTTTTGAATTATGAAGATTTTCTAAGTCTAGAATTAAATCTGCTACTTTATAACTTTCACGGTAGTCTTGATTGTTTGTTTTTCTGAATAAAAAATCAGTCTATTGCTTTTTGACCTGTAGGGCATAATTGTGATTATAAGTTTTCTAAAAAATTTACAACTTCTTATTTGAATCAAGTGAAATCCAAAATAATATTTGAAATTTTCACAAGTAGTAACAAAATGTTTTAGTTTTTTTTTACATATGTTGCAATTAAATTTTGTTTTTTAAATATGAATATAATGATAATGAAATAATTGGTCTCCTGCAATATTTTTATTAGACGTAATATAATGCACTCAATGCAATTGTAAATTGATCCTCAAATCACTGAACCAGTGCAATAGAAAACAGGGCCATGAAGCTGCATACTAAGACATGATAAATGATGTACTTTAGTCTTCAACCACCAAAAAATGCACTGTGAGCTATAAGCGATGTCACGATTAATGAAAATCCTTCCTTTTGAGGGACTTTTCCTAAACATACAAGGCTATTGTAATCCGCTGACATATTGTGAAAAAACATAAATTTTTTTTAACTAACAATAAGTGTATATTAGAAAGAAAGCAATCAAATATTCATTTGAGTCAAATATGAAGTGCTTCAACCTACACTTGTCACTATTAGATCCAAATAACATGTTTGACTCAAATTTATGTTTGATTGCTCTATTTCGACATTTTGTGTTCAAAAAAATCGTTTTCGGAATTTAGTATTTGGCTTGAAAAAAGTGCTGCTCTTGAATTTACTATCAGATCGGGCGCTGATGTTGCAACAGCTTTCGTTACTGTTACTGCACTCAGGAAAGAGTGTGCTTCCCTCAAATAAATGTTGGCTGATAAATTTTTAAATTATTTATTAGCTTGTTTTGGTAAATATTATTATGCCCTTAATTGAAAGTTAAATTTTAAAGTTTGAGTTTATTAAATAGATATTGTTTAATACTTATAGATATTTGATAATACTTTATATATTTGCTTCCACTTCTCATTAAAATGGTATCTATGCAGTACTCAACATATTTAAGTAAGACATTCTTAAATATCTTCGACACCTGAAAGCGTTTGAATGATTTGGTGATTATTAACACGTGAATATTTGCAAGAAAGAAATATGTGTTTCAATTAAGTCATAATTTGGCAATTATTATCAAATATATGATGGATTTAAAGTTATTGTGGTTAAATCGATAAAAATGTCCAAATCAAAACATATCTCGATATATACAAATATGTCAATTTCTCTGCGTAGTGTTGTTGTTGCTGTGGCATTATTCAATAAAATTGGACGATGTACGCAATGCTTAAGGTTTTATTAATATTCAAGAAGAGTGAAAACTCTAACTGCACAGCAAATTATTGTTAGCGCTTTTTCGTTTCCACAATTCTGATACCGAACCTTTTGGCAGAGACTAAGATTAAACTTTGAGAATGATTGAATGATTGTTACATTACAAATTTGATACATATTCACGGTGGGCTTTAACCAACTTTTAATAAAAGTGTGAGTTACTACAAAAACTTTAATTGGGGATTATTTGGAATATAATTTGGAGTCGATATATGAAAAACATAAGAAATCCTTAGAGCTTTTTTTTAAGTCCATATTTACTATTTTTCAATGATGTAAAACATACGTATGAAATTTAAAAATTTTCCGGTTCAAGTTTTGACAGGTCAAAGTGCTTTATTGGATAGCACCACAGTCCAAAATTCAACTCTCTAGGTGGTCGGAGTCCTGAGAAAGAGCCATATTTTGGCTTGAAAATAACCGTATTTGAACCGTTTTAAAAATTTTAGTTCTAAAAGCCCACAAATCTAAGTTCAAAGTTATCGATATCACTTTTTTTTTGTTATATCATCTACTATACACAAAAAATAATTTTAAGCTTCTAGACCTTAAGACCTTTATTTGCGCCCAGATTAAATAAGACAACTTTGCAAATGGTGCCCCATATCGAGATCTTATTCATAATACTTACTTAAATTATACTTTAAATTGTTAACATTTTTATACGCTTCAAAATGAGATATCACACAGTGAAAATGGTTGAGCAGGTTCAGAGATATTCGACATTGAATTCGTCTGTTTTCGCAAAAATTTAATTTTTTTCAAACTTTGACTTTACAGTACTCGGGACTCCGACTATTTAGGGAGCTGAACTGATGTGGGTTAACTTTCAAGGTTCATTGATGTGTCAAAATTTGAACAAAATCGGATTTTTTTTAAATTTTATACGTGAGTTGCACGTACATTTCTCACGTATGTAATGTTACTAAAAAACTGTAAATATGGAATTAAAAAAAAGCTCTAAGAATTTTTTTCCTTTTGATGTATATTGACTACAAATAACATCCCAAAGAAATCCCCATTCAAATTTTTGTAGTAATTCAACTTGTCATTCAAACTTGGCTAAAGCCCACCGTATATTAATACAAATAAAATCTTAAATTGTTTCAAATTTTGAATACCAAATGAAATGAATTCAAATTTAAGAAAATTATTTTAATAAAACTTAAGCCAGGTCTGTGAGCATCTCAAAGCATTTCGTATTCGCATTATTCAACTTTGTAGCATTCAAAACTTATACCTACTGTCATATTTTATTTTTTTTATATTTAAATACTATATTTTTCCCCTTCATATTTTTTTATGAATTTTCTTTATAAAACAGCAAACAAATTAAAAAACCCACCCCAACTAAATTGTAACAGCAACAATTTTCGTGTAGCCAAAACTGCAACAAAGATGCACATAACCACTTGCATACGCAAAAGTAGTGGGTGGAGTTCTCACTTTTGTCAGTTGCAATGTGCAATCTAGCGCATTGTTCGGCAACTATGTTAGGCACCAACAACACCACTTGCACTACCACTACAAACAGCACTGATGTTACTACTGCTGCCTTTGCTTATTCTACAGTCATGTGTATTAGAGGCGGAGGAGCCATAATAGAAAAAAATTGACTTTTTTTTTCTGTTTTTTTTTTTTCAAGTTTTCATTGTATTTACAACAAATATGCTGCATATTTTCATGCGCATAAGCCAGCACTAACACAAATGTAAGCAGCGCACATTTTCTTCACAAGAGATATAGTCAATTTGCAAAAGCAACAAAAATTGCAAAAAATATGTTGTAGAAAAAAAGAAAAGCCGGAAAATATTGAAAAAATGTAACAAATTTTTTATGTTCCCTAAATTTATGCTATGCTTTGTGTTTTATATGCGTCCGAGTGTCTATTATTGTATAAGAGTATGTGTGTGCATTAGTGCATGCGTTTGTGTATGAGTACGTATGTGTGCAGTGGTGCACACTGTAGAGCAATATTACTGTTATTGTTGCTGCTTTTGTTGCACTGTGTAATAGGCATGTGTTCATCCTTCATGCGCCGTAGTTATTCTTCCTCTGCTGTCATTGTGTTGTTGCTTTATTGTAGCTGTCATCAGTGTATTTTATTTTCTCATTGCTATTGTTATTGTGTTGAGGATTTTTACACATGTCCTTTGATGAAAAAAAAAAAATCCTTAAAATCATGTGTGCCTCCTACTTTTCTATTCTTATGGAAATAGTTTTTCGCAACAGGTTAAAAAAAATTTATTTTTTGTTGCATATTTATAAGCGCACCACTTAGACTGTGAATAAATGTAAACTGCGTGAAGTGGTTCAAGTGCAGTTCAAGCGCATTGATTAGCTGCTGTTTCTGGCGTAGTTTTTTTTGGACATAAGAATACAAACAGAGTATAAAAATTTTGTTTATATATTGTACAAAACCATACATGTATAACTCACTATATTTTGATAAATCTTAATACCCTATTTGGTTTTGAAATCTTGTACATACTTAGTTACTTTCAGAAACTAAATTATCTTATTTTATTAAATGAAAGCCATGTCGGCATTTATTGTCAGTGCCCTTCGTTATCTGTGGCTCATCATGGCCTTGAATTCATTCCTTTATTATTTATTTTCTTAATTTAAAAAATAAATCAATTTGTACTCAGGTAGATTTTAAGGCATTCTCCTATATTTGCATTGATGGCAAAAAAATTTGCTTGGAATCTGACCTTCAAATAATTTTTTGGAAGGACTTTTGTAACCTTGGTTTACTTACTTATGACCTTGTCTTCTTATCAGTGTTGTGACCCCATATTATTTTCATGGTCTACCTTTAGATATCTAGTGGTCAGGAGATTCAAATTCCACTAGAAACAAATGCTTGGTGGTAGAAGACTTTTAGTGCAAGTGAAATTTGTAATAAAATAAGCTATAACCGGCTAACAAACACTGCGGAAACGAAGATCTAACGTGCTAACGTATTGGCTTATGCGAAACATAACATATGTATAGCTTCTCTGCTTGGTAAAGTGGCTGCCTGGGGGATGCAGGTCAGTCGGTAGTGTGTAGCTTACGCCATGACAATCATTTTGAGTGCTCCCAAAAACCATTTCGCCAATATTTGTATCGCTTCATATTGAAACTTGCGACATATGAACGTGCAATCAAACCACACTTCGCAACGTCTACAAATGCACAAATATTTATTATGATAATTGTGTTCATTACCATAATACAAATCAGGAATAGAAAACAGTGCATAGCGAAGTGTTAGTGTGCAAGGATAAATTTTTAAACATAAAATTAGAGATAAAACGAATTGAATAAACAATAACATAGGATCCTAAAGCCGCCCAACATACATATACACCGGACTAGAAAATCTTTTTTCAAATTAAAGAAAAAACACTCTGCTAAATTGGTTTCTAATAACTTAGGTTTTTCCAAGAAAATATTTTAATTTTATTTTAATATTTATTATTATTGTTTAAAAGTTTAGTTTCAATGCCAAAATTATTGTTCAATAAATATAGTAGATGTTAGAAAAAAACAATAAGAGTTTCCTTACTTCTTCAAAATTATAAGCCAACAAACTATATCGCTATGAGGAAACTGGCACAGAAGTCTAAATAAAAAAAATTTAATGTCAGATTCAAAATTGTCAATTTCATAGCTTAAAATAGAAATGGAATTATGAATAAACAATCCAATAATTAACAAATTTTTTTATAAGCTTTCTATGCGAAATTTCTTTCTAAGCTAAACTTTATTCCTAAGAGTAGGACATGATAACACTCAGTTTTATATTCCCAGGAATTTTTTTTTATTTTAAAATTCAAGTTTTTCCTGTACGCAATATTTTGACATTTTACAATATGTGAACAAAATCTTCGAGGAACACTTAAAGTTATTTTATGACCACTTTGTAGTAAATATTATTATCTTTTTTCTACTCCAACTGCTAGCGTATATACAACCCTATATAAAAAGGCTTTTCTTTGCATATAGGAAGAAATAAGAACGTTAAATCGCAACAAAATTGCAGCAACAACCATCAATATGAAAAGAAAGTGAACTACATCTACCTAATGCAAATCAGTGATGACACTTCTACATCTCGCGAAAGTATCTACTTAATTACGATTTGGAATTTATTTTTTAAAGATCGAGCGCACTTTTTCTTAAAATAAACGAAAATAATTAAGATATGTTAATCACACAAATCATAATGCATTTGTCTGTGCTAAATTTTTATGTGAAGGTGGAGTGAAAAATAATCGTTCTAGACAATATATTGTATCAATACAACTACATGTTATGATAAACTTTACATATAAGGTTTACGGGAGTGATAGTAATGCATTTTGGTGAAACTAACCAACCAGGGTTGCCTTGCCAAAGCCTGTCCCGATGCCCGAAAATATCCGAGCTTTAACCAATTTTGTTGTTTTAATTATAACTGTTGCACATTGCAGCTCCAAATGTATGCCAAATGATAGAAATCAAAGAGGCCGGATTCGTATACGAAGTCCGTTCCGAGTTCGAAACGGAGCCGACAACGCGGATGATCCGTCCGCTTTTTCGAGAGAAATTTCATATGAAAACGAGTTCGACACGGATTCCGTTTCGGATTAATAATACAAAGAAGCGGATGCGTTTCAAATCCAAAAAGGACCCATTCACACACTGAAATTGTACAGAAGATGCCATCACTGAAGCAAATACTTTGATAAAAAAACGAAAAAAAAAATACAAATTTTACTGCCACATTTTAGGCTGCGTACGCTAAATGAAAATAACATCAAAATAATATGATTCCACTACCAAAATGGCGTCCGTGCCGCGATGTCTTGTCTTGTGTTGTGTTGGCCAACATGAAGAGTTGGTGAAACACAATTTTATTACCAACACATTTACGCATATAAAATATGCATGATAAACTTTATGTTTTAAGCATAAAAGTATGCAATGTTGTGCGTGTTGTGCTCAAAGAGCATTTTGCTCCTGCTGCTGCTGCTGTTACTTTACTTTCTGATATGATTACAAAGCCATAAAACGCAAGATTTTTGCTCCAGCCTACGTTGTTTTGTGCTGCCTCCTTCTTAGCGCTTTTGGAATAGAACTGAAAAACTCTCCTTAAATACTATGCCTACCGACCGTCATTTTCATATAACTTTAAATTACGCAAGTAAGACTTTTATAATACGTTTATTACGTTTTTGCCTCAATATAATGATTTTATATGCGCGTTATACTTGCGTTCTTCCTTCTATCACTTTCTGTGTGTGCACAATTTTTTGCAGCATAACTTTGGGCGCCGCTCGTTAGTGGTGCAAATGTGTTGGTATTGAGGTTGATGGTGGTAGCTGAAAATGGTTAGGTGCTAGCAGTGGTTAAGTGTTAATGGTTAGTTCAGCGTGTAGAGTAGGAGTTTTCTGTGGTAAAATTGTGCCTTTATTAAAAATTTAACATTTACAAGCGAATGAAATTCATTAGTTCTTATATTTTATAATGCTGTATATATTTGGTTACATTTGTCTCGTTAAAATGTTTGCAGTTTTTGGGCTAAGGAAAGGCAAAATGGAGTTTCATTTTGTGGGTTGCTGTTAAAATTAATTAATTATTTAATTGTGTAGCATAAGAGCTTTGGTATGGCTCAAAGCTGTGAAAAAATACGTTTGGGAATACAAATGCTTGAAATAAAGTCGGCTTTTAGGCGCTGAAATATTAAATTTACTTTTTTGTATAGAATACACATACCTACATATATACATATGTTTATTGTATAATGGCGCATTAGTAGGGGAATATTTTTTAATATTTAAAGAATTTCAATTTGCCTTTGCCATATACCAAATATTTTTTTCACCCTGAAAGTATGGTGTTTACATATAATTTCACGCTTATGCTCAAGAAATTATTTAGGCTAAAATAAAAGTTGGAAAATCAATTAAACTTTTTTTTTAATTTAAGTTTTTTGCAAAAAAAAAATTACAATGCAAAGCACTTTTGATTTTTGCATCAAAGAAAAGCCATTTCGAAATAAATTAGCGAAGAATTTAAATAAATTAAATATTTTTATTTCATTGCTGCCTTGCTACTTAAAAACTTCATTAGAACTTTTCGCCGAAGAAAAAAAAACCAAAAAAGAATTTGATGCAACAATAAAAGTGCGAAAAGTTTTTTACAATTTCTTAAGTTACTTGCAGCAATTTCTTCAAAAATTAATACTTTGTCAACTATTTAAACTGTCATTAAACGCTTAAAAAGTCGAAGTAGCAGAGTAAGTACTAAAAAGCTTAAAAAGAAATATCGAATGGCAGTCGTAACTTTTTACAAAATTCATTCAAACGTCTTCAGGTAACAACGTTTGCATACTTTTAGGCGCTTAACAATACGAACGAAGAAAAACTTTAGAAGCGAGTGTAAATTCGCTTTTCGTTTTCGCAATTGACGTCGTTGCTTTTGCACTAGTTTAGTGTGAAAAATAAACTTTTTTACGCTCTGCACAATGGTTGGATTTATTGAATTTTGCTGCAGTCTTACTTCCTATTCTCCTCTGCAACAATCAACGCAAATAGTTGCAACAACAGAACGCTTAATAAAAAAGTGTCTGCTTTCAATGAAAAGTTTCTTATAAAATTGTTGTTATATTGCGCCACAAAGTATGTTATAGAATTCTGCATATTTTGGTTATCAGAGCAAAATATTGATATTAATTAAATGCAATTTTCTAATTTGAGGCCAAGTGTTATTTCAACGTTTAATAAATAGTTCTTGCATATATTATCTAAACATTCTTTTTAGCATAATTGTAAGACGGCCTCCTTCGTTAATCAATAAAGATCAGCTACTGATGTGCCTAGAGTTAGCTGTAGTCTACTAATTATCTACTTATACATCAATCGTATGACAAAATTATAACGACCTTTTTGGTGGCAATCAATATCTTGGTGCTCTCGAGTTATTTGAACCTTAAGTTCGAAGCTAAAAATACCAATAAATATATTACTGGTAATATAACATAACTATAGAACTTTCTTTACATCACATTCTATAGTCTCTCGATAATAATTAAAAAAAATAATATGCAATAACCTTCTCTAGCACGAATATGTTGCTTTAAAAAATAAATTATTGAAATGGGCTTAGTGTACTTAACGCCAAACCGTTACAAGCCAGCTGCAAAAACATTAGTAGACTTCCCTTTACAAATTTTTCCATTATATACATGTGTATTTGATGGCAGAAAACGTGGACTGTTCATGTCGGCAAATAAATTTTTGAGTTTTGATATTCTTGAAAAAGTAGCTATCACTGATAGCACATGGTATATAGTAGGAATTATTATCAGAAATCAATGAGGAAGTTTATTAAATGGAGAATGAAATGGGTGTAATTGGAACATTGAACTCTGCATTTTAACGTGCTCATGGAAAGAGACGTCAGATCCACAGCTGGCGCGGCCGTGACCGCAGCTGTCCGCCAATTCCTTCCTTTTGGCCGATAAAAAAAAATTCACGCAAAGCTCTAAAATCTTTGCTTTTAGTGAAATTATTTTTATTTCTTTTGTTGGCAAAAGTTGCGCATATATTTTAGTAATAGGAACAATTTAGGCTCTCAATCTTCAAGGACCTTCAAATTTTAACGAGAAAGAAATAATAAAAATAATCAAATGTTACGTATCCGTTACGTTCGACGATAATGCGCTGAGTGCTTCTGCATTACATCAAAGTTACAAACATTCCAAATTTTTAA
The DNA here is from genome assembly GCA_963662105.1 of Meiosimyza platycephala. Taxonomy (NCBI): domain Eukaryota; kingdom Metazoa; phylum Arthropoda; class Insecta; order Diptera; family Lauxaniidae; genus Meiosimyza; species Meiosimyza platycephala. The sequence goes on along the minus strand of OY759208.1, from coordinate 97,465,297 downwards.
AAATTTAACATAAAACTTGAAATACTTTAAACGCACACCTAAAACTATGCACGAAATTTTCTAAAAACAACAAGACACAATTTTGAACCTGTCTGTAAATGAAAGTGTGCGTCAATTTATCGACTTGTTTGTCCTTTAAAAAGTCATTTGAACTTTTTTTGTCTTTTGTTTCTGTTTCGATGTGTTCTTGGTGAATGGCGAAATAACACGTCACGACATGTTTACCACTTTGTTTCTTTTAGCTTCATTTCATTTTTATTATCTTTTTCTATTTTGTTTTTTTTTTCAACTATTTTCCATTTGGTTTTTATTGTGTCGTCTCGTGGGTTTTTTTTCGCCTTTCAGTCTTGCTGGAGTTTTTTTTTTTCTTTTTTTCTTAGCTTTTATTAGTGTCATATATTTTTTTATAGTTCAAAGGACATTTGAATGATTGAATGATTTTGTGTTCTTGTGTGCGCCCTTTTAACCAGGCTGCCTATAGCTGTGGTGTTGCTTTATTTTACGTACGTATGTATGTATATATGTATATATGTTTGTCTGTGTGCAGCGTCACAACTTTGTGTTCTACTCCATGCCACTGTGATGTTGATCAAATTACATTTTGTTAGATACTCGACACGATGATGATGACGAATGAAAATCAATATTTATTAGATTATTTAAGAAGCGTAAAGTATATTGAAAATATTGGGTAAGTGTGCGTTCTTGCGCGTCTGTATGTTTGTGTGAGTTGGTGAAAATTTGTGAAAAATTGATGTTAATATTTTGATGCACATACTCTGTGGAAAGGTGTAGTAAAAATTAAGTTTGACTTTTATCAAAGTTAAAAAATTTATTGTATAGAAGCGAGCTACATTAGGGAAGCAGAGTACCAAGCTTTTGAGACTTAGTTCATATAATATAAATCGCATACATATATATTTTATGTAATTAAGAAAATTATTGTAAATGTACTTAATCAACAATATGTCGATTTAGTCATAAGGACGTTGCGCTAAAACAGCTAATTAGCAATACCGAAGCTGGTCCTGGAATATGTATAATGTTGAGAGTTTTTGAACACCGCGGTTATTACAACAGGCTTGGTTTTGATTAATTCTCCGTTGACCGAGGCCGCACTGAATGTCGAAAAGTTTAAAAAAACCCAAAAATCAATAAATTACAGATAGAATAAGTTACAAATTTGAAAGAAATATAAAAAAAAATATATCGATCCAAAACAAACTCGAAACATTTCGTTCTCGGAAAACTAGATCAATGTCGAAAAATGGTCAAATGTCATTATATATCGTATATATATGTTCGAAAATACGAACCACATTATGTATAACATTTTTCAACTGCTTTCTTCTTCATCGAATTTTTTAACATTTCAACACGACTTTTTGAAACTCTTTCAATTCTTTCCGACTTTTTTAACCTCTTTCAACTTTTTTTCAACATTTTTCAGCGATTTTCAACACTTTGCTAAATCTATTTCAGCTTTTGCAGCTGTTTCAACATTTTTCAACCTCTTGCAACTTTTTTCAAGTTTTACAACATTCTTGAACTGTTTTCAACATTCTTCACATTTCTTCTAAGTTTTGAGCCATACTCAACAGTTTTTAACCTCATTTATTTATTTTCAACATTTTTCACATTTTTTTCGAGTTTTTCAACCCTTTTCGGATTTTCAACGTCTCACAAAATTTTTAATTTTTTTAACTAATTTTTATTACGTTTTACAAATTTATTTTTGAATTTTTTTCAATATCTGCTATATTTGTTTTACTCTACTTTTTCGGCAATTTTCAACTTTTTCAACATTTTTCAACTTCGTTTATTTTTTTTTACCCTATTCCATTTTTTTCGAATTTTTCAACATTTTTCAGCGTTTACAACCATTTTCAAAATTTTTCAACATTTTCTATGTTGTTTTTTAAAACGTTTCTTAGCATTTTTGAAACTTTCCGAAATTTTTTTAATTTTTTTCGTCTCCTTCGATATTTTTGACTTTATCAATGGTTCTCTTTCAATTTTTTTTAACATTTTTCATTCTATTTCGACTTTTTCAACCTTAAAATGCAAAAACCAACTCTTATCGAACATTATCTTACCAAACTTACAGTCATTAGCAAAGACTAATATTTTCGTAAATTTACAAATCGATCATTGCTATTTTTATTTATAAAACATGACAAGGCAGCAAATTGCCCAATTAAACCTGGTAATTGGTCACATATGTTTCGGCTATTACCACATATAACTTATTTATATATACATATTTATAGCCTCATCAGAGCAGTTTAGCTTAGCTTTGTAGTTGTATATAAACTCCGACCATTCCATATCTTATATTTGAATAGCCAAACTAACGCTTGAGCTTTAGGAATTCTGACCTTCAGGTATACAAAGTGCGCATATATATTTCATTCCGTAAACAATCTGATTGTAATTTCAATGAAATAATGTTCAATTTTAATATGTAATGGTAAGTCGATAAAATATCTTTATGTATACATTAGTTAAATAAATCAATTAGTGCTTTTGATATCATTGTTAAAGTAACATTAAGAGTTTTATAATTCATAAAAAAATCAAAAAATTATCAAAAATGTTAAACAAGAAAATTAAAATACATAATAAATTAATTAAAATTTATACAAACAATTTATTTTTCGCGGATACGCCGCACTTCAATACCAAATGAACCCATTCTTTCACAGCCGCTAGCAAAGATGTTCGCATAACAATAATATTCAACTAGAAAAAACTTTGCTTATACACATTTATTATATGTAACTCCATTACATAGAATCATTATTCACAATTATAATATACAAAATAGAAAAAACACATTACTTTAATGTACAACAAAACAAAAATTAATTTCTACTACAAGGTGTGGTAACTTTTCATAACAAACAATTTTTGCAAGTTTTGTGCGATATTAATTATAAAAAAAGCACCCGTAAGGTAGGCAATAAAAAATTCATAAAACCAAATTTTCTAAGGCCAATATATCTTAGAGCAAGCAATTTTTCGTCTTTATTAGCATATTTATCAAAAAATGTAAGAAATAATAATTTAAGTTAAAACAATAGCATACTTTTGGGTGTTGGCAAAATAAGTACCCATTTTTTCGCTTTAAGCTTTATAAAGCATTTTATTCTTTTACCAAAGCTAAGCACACGTTCTCGTATCACCGGCGAACAAAAAACTCAACAGCTATACAGTTTTTTTCTACCCCTCAACGCCTAAATAGCTGCAACACTAAATAATCAAAGTATAATCTCTGCTGACCGTTAAATTTATAGTCTATTGTTAGGTGAAAAACGCGGTGAAAAGAAACAAAATCAGAAATAGAAAAACTCTACTTTATTATAAAAGAAAAACTTTTCTAGGTTTTTTTTTTTGTACATTTGTAGCGTTAAACCTTTGCGCGCGCTATAATTTATAAAATAAAATGGAGCTTGTGGGCTGCTATAGAGAAATATAAAACCGAGAGCATCTCAATAACTGCCAGCATCGTCGTCGAACAAAACAAAAGCAAAAAAAGAAAAAAATCGAGAATTATTATAGACATAAAAGTATTGTAGGTTTTTTTTTATTTTTATTTTTGAGCTGTGCGTTAAAAGCAAAAACTTGCTCCTTAGAGTGTAATTCGAATATTGTTGTTGCCGACTTTGAGGCGCTCTTAATAAATGACGGCAATGACTACAACTACTGCAGCCGCTGTGTTGAAGGCACAGTGCTGCGTTCTTTGTACACATAGTGGACAAAAGACGAAAAATGTTTAAGTGAAGTACAATTACATATATTTTGCTCGATGCTTCCAAGATATAATGATTGTTATGAAATCATGTAGGTGTAGATAAAATATGACACCCAGTCTTTTGCAAAAAAATAAAATATCATTGGGTGTTCCTTTATCAAAATGACACAATATTTATCATTAAGATTGCAATAAAGTTTCCCAATGCATTTTTTGTTTTATCAACTTACTGGCAATTTTCCTTGCTAAGATAAAGATGAGTTTAAAAACCTGAATGCCCATAAAAAAATTATAATTACCATAAAAATTTTGAATTTTCGCACACTGTGCAACGTGAGCGCAGAAAAATAACCATAACATTTACGTGGTGTGAAGTTGGCAACATTCCGATACATTCTCAAACACTTAGACTCACCTATTGTGTCTGCGGTGAAACGGTGAACCCACAATAAAAACAGCCACAGAAACAACAACAGTAATAATAATAACAACAGCAACAGAAACTTCTGAACTAAAACAACAACAAAATGAGTAAAAAAGGGGTGCAGCGCAAAAAAAAAAAGAAAACAACAAAATCGAAGTGAACCGTGAAAGAAAACTTTCAATGAGTTTTTCCGTTCACTTTTTTTTTTAATTTTTATTTTACCTCTGTTACCCATTGCAAATGAAAAAAAAGTTATCATAGAAATTAAGTGGGTGTGGCACTGCAAAAAAGTCGAAAATCCTGTACCAGCAGTGCTTGTTAATAATGCTGCTGTCGCAACAGCAATCAATAGCACGGAAAATTATTTTAGACGAGCACTGAAATTTCGTTTGGAAAGGCTGGGGAATAATGGGCAATTGTAGGGTTAAATTTTAAGCAATCGAAGTTGAGTTAGTAAGAAACTATAAAAAGATCTTGCAATGCTGCTTTTAGAAAAAGTTTTGCTTATCATCATTCACGCACTTTTCGCCATTTTCATTCTCAACCAAATTCTTCATCTAACTCTCATTTAAATTTCATAGTTATATTGAATCTTATATGGTATACTTAATGATTCTCAATGTCTATTTCTTTCATATTCTTCACTTTCGTCGTTAAAGTCATCCTTGTTATTTGTCGGTTTGGTTTCTATGTATTCACATGTCGACTTTAACTTAATCTCTGTGTTCAATTTCACCGATATCTTTAATTTCTTTTTCGTCTTCATCTGCATTCTCGTCTTCATTTTTTTACTCATTTTTGTCTATTACTAATTTGTATTTGCACCTTATTCGCCTATTTATTCACATTGAATGCGGATAACCACCACCACTCATCATCATTCTTATCTTCTGTCTTCTTCCTCTTCATTTGCATTCTTGTTTTTATCATCAACACCATATTTTTCATCTTACTATTCATCTTTATGTTCAAATTAATTTTGGTTAGCACCTCGACCGTAAATCTATTCACATTAAATCTTCTTTTACTTCTCTTCAACCTCCACTCCTTTTTTATTTTCATTTTCTTTTTTGTTCTCATAGCCATTCATTTTATCATTAGCCTCATACTCATTCTCATATCATATGAATAGGTATATCCTAAATTTGATCTTTATTCATATCATTGTCGTCCTCATTTCAATACTAACTCTTCTATTCACTCATTTCTGTTATTTTTATCATCATCTTCCATTTAATACCTAAGCTCACTGTAATCTTATATGCATTATCGTCTTCTTCTTAACGAGAATTCTTGATACTACTTAACCAATTTTACCTTTACGAATTCGCATTCACACCTCTTTCATGCTTATCATTTTCATACTCAACCTCATTCTCATTTTCATTCGTTCATTTTGCATTGCGATATACACCTCAGCCACAATCCCATTTTTATCATTATCATCCTCAACTAATAATCATCCTCATCCATTTAAAATTTTATTTTAAATCCACATTTTCTCAGACGTCGAAACCTACATTACTTTGTAATGAAAACTTTTAAGCCGCTAGTAACCAAATCTGGGTGGCGTCTCCAGTTGCGGTTTTTTTTTGGATGGTGTATAATGTTGAAACCTCGGAAAAAATTCAAGCACAAAAATAGCTATTACATAAATATGGTACAAATAGTTGGTTGAAAATAAGGATCATGTCTTGATTGAGGTACATCAAAGAAATGCGACGCGACACGTCAGCCAAACCTTGACGTTTAAGAAAAATTTCTTTAATGACTTAAGAATCAATTAATTTCCGTTTTTATTCCATAAAAGAACTTCCCTTTAATTAATTGTCCAATACATAGCAATATTGTTTACGATTCTTAGGAATGAAAATGTGCCATTTTAGCGAAATTTGGCTTTGAAAATTTTAACATTTTGAAGATTCACTTTTTGCTTCTCACTTTTAAAGTCATAACGCAGATAGTAATATTCTTGGTTGCTGACCAAAAAATTATAAGCTGTACAAAGTCAGAAAAATTCGTTTTCCTACGTGTAGTGCAGATCACTTGCATTACAACCGGAATGCACTTGAAACGCGTTTACCGTTGCCGCCTCCGTTGACACAACCACACTTACGTCATCATCATCATCGTTCGTTGCCGCATTGAAAAATCAATCGATAGTTAATGGAAAATCGTTATTAATGAAAAAGTTTGCATTGTTGCAGCACTTGCTTTGGCGCTGATGTTGTTGATATTGTTGTTGCTGCTTGAAGTTCCGATTGTTGTTGTTGCCTTTGTTGTATTGGTGTTGTTTGCAACTTTGCGCGGAAGGAAGTGTTGCTGAAGTGCCTCTTCGTAGCAATTTGCAATTGCAAAGTGAAGTGTAAAAAAAGGCGCTGTTATTTTTGTTGTAGCATTTTAAAGTGTGATATTACAAGTTGGTAGGGGTGAAGCAGTGGTAGCTCATTTCGGGTGCTAATGTTTTTGCTGCATTGTCAGCATTGTCAAAGTTTTGCAGTAAATGGTATGTAAGGAGTGTCGTAATGAAATGTGCGTTTAAAAATAGTAAAAAACCAAAGGAGCAGATATTTTGTGTGCTTAAAAATGGTGCAGAAAAACAAAAAAAGTATAAATCATTGAAAAAAATTTAGTTGCAAATAGTTTCAAAAGGCCATTGAACTTTAAACTTCTCTGAAATCAATTAATTTTTATACAGAAAAAACGATGTTACTTACTCCCTTTTCTATTGATTGAAACAATTTCTCGCTAATGTTGAAAAATATGCAATGAAATATTTTTAAGTTTCCACACATTTCGCTACAAGCAAGAAGTGGAGAGTTTTTTATTTTTATTGCATACTTTTAGGGTCAGTTTTTCTAGGTTTAGGCATCCTAACGCAGATTAGCTACTTGAAGGTTTTATCAAAGTAAACGGCTATGGTAGCTGTAAATCGATCCCTCAAGCAAGTAAATTTAGGTTTGATTAACTGTCCAGTAAATTTTTTTACGGACAACAATTATTTCCTTCAAAAATAAATGGACTAAGAAAACCATTTGGTTTCTGAAATAAAAAGAAGAAGACTAAGTCAGCTAGATTATTGAAAAAGTAACTCCCTAACATCTTAATAACAACAAAAATCAGGACAAATACAGAGAAGATGTTCGACACTATCCTCCTGCTCTTTGCTGCAACAGATTTTACAGAAGTCGTTGCAAAGAACTCTCAAACACTTAGCGTGTTAACGAAAAATTCCGTGGTCTGTAAGGATAACTAGTAACCACTCATTTAATCTTTGGTTTCTCTAGAGCTGTGAGTATTTTATATCTCTTTTGATAATACGACGCGCCAAGCCAGATTTGATGCATGATGAAATGTAATGATGATGCATGTCGCTTGTTTTTAACTAGATATTGCTAGCTCCTGGAATTCTAATTCAATACTATTCATACCCACTCAATGCCGGTTAGTAAAGGAATTGATGTGCCATGTCTATCGAGCTCGTTAATTGTCTCGTTTCTCTCAACACCACTATCCTCTTACACCCAACAAAAAGTAAGTTTAATTATAATGGCAGTATTATATCGAGATTGTCGGAATTTAGCCACAACAAGAGTACTTTTATGAGAAACTTGATACCACCGCTCAGAAGTTAATATTTCAACGTCTTTAAATCGGAGTTTTGACCACATTCACTATGATCCGGAAGGGGGTAGTGGAAGTTTTTATTGATAGTCAAACTACTAAATTCTGGAAAGACTAAACCAGACGCATACTATTATTCTACTTGTTTTTATTTAACACTACAAAATTCATTAATTAATATGTCAGCCATTTTACTTAACTTATAATTTAAAGCAATATAAAATAATCATTTTAAGTTTTAATACTAATATAAATTTTTTATTTCTTTTTGACACTTTTAATTGCAGGTAAGTTCCAACATCATTATCCTAATTGTCTTAAAAATTTAAATAACCAACCAACTGTATTGTGCGTAAGTATAAAATGTGCAAATTATAAAATGAAACGCCTTCTTAACTCCGCAAAACGAATCCCATATACTTAATAGCGCCCCTTGTCATACAGCATATTATTAGTGTCAGGACGTCACTTTAAAAGTTTGACACTTTTAGCTACCTCATTGTTGTTAACATTAATAATAAATGCACTCACTCTGGCTGGCACTTTAACTTTGATAAATCATGCCTTTGAGGTTTATATACCGCTCGTATAAAGTACTAAATGAATGAATGACCTATAAAAAAGCACCTACACATATAGCAATAGAAAACTAAGAACAACAACAATTAAATTAAGTGCTACCACAAAAAAAGTGCACTGCAATGGCATTAAATTTTTGTTGTGCGGCTAGTAAAATATTAAAAGGATTCTTAATTATATGTAAATATTTTCGTTTATGTTGGTTAAAGGAGTCGAACTATTTCTAAAAGTTTTTGTTTCAAGAACTTTTTAGAGTTTTCTTCAACATAGAACTTTAATTAACTCTAGAGCATAAGGAAATTTTGTCACAAAACTAAAGAAGCAGCATAGTCATCAGCAAAGAAAAAGTAGTCAGTTTTTGCAAAAATGTATATTTGACTTTAAAAAATCTTATTAAAAAAAGAGTATACAAAAATCTTCTTTAACACAAATATATTACTTCAAAAAATAAATAACTTAAATCAGATCAGGACCGTTACAAACAATTTTCATATAAGCAATTTGATATAAATAGTATAGAAATATATTAGATATAATGGTAGTAGCTAAATAATGAGCCATCCTGTATTGTGCTCACTTTTTTCCTTGCTAAATTTGGTACATTAGTTTTCTTATCAAAGCGTTGGAAAAATCTTATTTGCATTTGATGTGCCCACTTATTACGTCCGATCAAGTTTTGGCCCGTACTTACTTCTGTCACCAGATGTTCATTTGCTAAGTATGGTTTAAATGGTATGAATAGTTTCCTTTGCATAGCGCTCAAAAAGTTAGTTGTATGGGAGGTTCCACGCCCATTTACTAAAATCCGTTCTTTTTGAGCATGGCAATTGGATGTGTCACCAAATATATCCGCGCCATGCTTGGCAAAATTTGCATATATAGTATTACAGACATTGTGTTTAAATGTTTTGCTTATATGGGAGGTGCCACGCCTACTACTTCATCCCTCTTTATATTTTGTGTTATACTGTTATAAACTATTCCTAATACCTTTGGAGCATTGTGTCACATTATGTTAAATAACATTTGAATGATTTAATGTATTGGCTTATAAATGTGCCACCACGCTCTCTTGTTCAAAATCTGCTTTATTTGTTTTGATACGTGTGTGAGCCTTTAACGGTATTAAATGTTTGAAATTTGGTTGGATATGTTCCTTAACACATGGAAAACATCTTGAGGCTGGTTGATGCTGATTACGAATGTATAAACTTTTCTATAGCTGCTGCTTGAAATTTCAATTGGCTTCTTTAGTTGAGTAAGAAAGATTCTTTGTAGGTCCTTGACTAGTCGAGCATTTTGAAAAGTTGATACGAAGATGGCTAAGTTGTTTGCCATCTGTCAATGATAAACATGCCGTTTTTAAAAAGCAAAAGAAAAACTTATTTTGGGCACGCAGGTAACACCCTATTAAATATTTCAGTATCAGTTAAATTTATGAAATCATTTCTTACTTACGTGTGGTAACACAACACTTATTTTTTTGTGGCTTGCCATTTTTTTTTTTTTATTTTTGTTAGAGCTTAATTTTTTTGGAGAAACAAACATCAATCGTTAATAAACCGCCAACTAAAAACCATCACTAAATCAACAAGAAGAAGAAGAAGAAGATTCAACATCACCCTTTGCTATCTCCAAAGCAGTTTATAACCTGAAGTAAAAAAGTGAAAATAATTTCCAACCGAAATTGCGAACCCCGACGTAGACTTTTTAAAAATCAGCGAACGTTGAAGTCTAAAGGCAAACAGGCAGGCATGCAACAAAAGCAGCTCATCATAATCAGCGAAAAATTTACCAAACTCTGCATTCTAAGTTGTGTGCTGTTTTGGTGTTTTTTTTTTTTTTTAATGTAACTTTTACTTACATATCATGCATGTCAGAACCGGGCAAGTCAATTTAAGCTGCTGTCAGGCTACACTTTATTAAGCATCTAAATAAAGGTAGAGTTGCTTGCTACACGTACAGCATTGGCAGCAGCATGAGCCACTGAGTTGCTTACTACTACCACCGCCAGTAAACAATGTAAATAAATGATGAACATGCACATGCAGCATGAAAATTTGCAACATCATTTTGTTGTAACTTTTGTTGTTGCTGATGTTGATGTTGCTTGGTGAATTTAGCACGTAATGTTGTTGCAATAACAGCATAAAATTGCTACTGTCAGATGCAAATTTATCAGTTGAACAAAAAGTCTGAATTTGAAAATACTTATATGAAATACGTTAGGTGAAATTTTAAGTAAAAGATGAACGTAAATTTTAAAGATGCAACTTTTTTTATTTGTTGAATAAACAAAATTTTGTGTTAAGAAATAAGTCTTTTCACACAGCTCCTCATACCGGCTTGCTATACACCTGACGATGTTGAGTGAAGAAAAGAAGTTAGAAAATGAAAAGAAGAGAATGCTTTCAACTTTCAAATTTCTTCGTTTCTTTAATGTAACAAAATATATCTGATAGGTGAATACTATGAACTAGGGCGATGCCCACAATATCGAAACAAAATAGTCAATTCTTACAAAATCCGAAAATTAGAGAAATTAGTGTCCAGAACAGTCATCCTTAAAGTTCATTTCATTAGTAACGATACTCATATTGGCCTTATGCTAGCCATGTGCTTTAAGCCTTTTGGCCAAACCATCCTTCACGTGCAGAGTTTTCCTTCGAAAATTTAGCTGCTTGCTTGATCCAGCTAATAACAAAATCATTATCATCAGAGACAACGAAAAATAGGCCCTCAAGGGTTTAATTGCTTAAAAGCGTTTAGTTTGCTGGCTATGTATCAATTTAATAAAGGAGGTCTTCACATACTTACATCTTTCAGCTTGATAAAGCGCTTTAAAGAGAAAAAAATTAACAGTATAAAGACACACACGAGCATAATCATTTTGTTATGCAAAGTATATATGTTTATACTCTATATAATAAAATGCTTATAAAGACATGAGCATGCTGCTTCCTGTATGCCTTTATACTGTACAGTATAGCGACACATACCAGAAATGCCGCCTAATGTCTTTATAGTTAGCCTATTATGAGCATATTACAAATATTTTTAACTATGTTTTTATGTATTGCAATATTATAAAACTCAAAGGCAAAAGCAAATTTGCTACAAGGGCAATGTATCCTTTTAGTTACGATACCAAGCTATTTTAAAGACATCACTGCTTTGTAAGTTGGTTTTGTGTATTGATAACGGGGTGTAGGTCATTACTGGCTATATGGTCATATTGATAGCAATCCCGTTTTCTTGAGATTAAGCTTAAGTTAAGTACTGGGTATGACTTGAAAAGTCATATAAAATCTGAAACTCATTTTTCTCTGTTGTGTTCTCTCGTTTCATACCACAAAAGCTACACGAAAAGGGAACTTAACGTGAGCAAACATACACCATCTAACTCCTCTTGCTATTTTATATTTTAAAACTCTATTTAAAGGACATACTTGTGTTACATATTTCAATTAGAAAAATGTCAAAAAATCAAATTGGAATAGCAATAAAACTAAAATGCAACCTTAGCCGCAGGTTTAGCTTAATAATAATTTAAAATTTACATTTAACAAATTTGAGGTTCTTTCCTTCTCTTTTTCGTTGTCTCTCTCTTTTTGGTTGCCTACGATTCTAGTACCCTTAGGATACAATTTCATATGCCAATATCCTTAGTCCCTGTTGTGCATAGGCTCGTTCATCATACGAAATACCAAAGCAGCACACTCAGTACCACGCCCTTTCAACATACACTTTGCATAACATTAAAATTGTAAAAACAAAGCAAACAAATTTGCAATAAAAATTGAAGAAACAAGAAAAACAAAGCACCAAAACGAAGATAAAAAATTGTGAAAAAGAGACCCAAATTTTAAAATGCCTAAAAGCATATTTCAATTAAGCTATCACCTTGAATTATTCTCACGGTACCACAGCGCTTTTGCATCAAGAATGAGGGATGTATTGCTGAAATACAAAAAAAAAAAAAAAAACAGCGCCCTTCATCAATGTGTTGTGTTGGCAGCATTTTAATTTTAATTTCTCCCTTTTTTTTGCGCCTCGTCCATCAGTTCTCCTCTTTATTTATTTTGGTTGAAGCTTCAACGAAAAAAATTTGCATATAAATGAAGGACATTGGGCCGGACGCTTGTGTTTGGTGGCGTAGGCGAAATTTGCATGCGCCATTTGAGGGGAGACTTACCTTAGCCTTAAATGTTGCCAACCAAAAAAAAAAAAGATGGAAATAAGAAATAAATAAAATGTAAATAAATGCAGCCAAAGTCAGCCAGTCAGTCAGTGAGTGAGTCGGTGCGGGTCAGTTGATGTTGAATGTACATTTTGAGTGTTTTATTCAAATTTTGTTTAACCGCAAGGGTTGCGAAAAAAATTAAAATAAATAAAAGCCGAAAAAAGGATGTGCCTTACACAAGGGTGTAGTTAAGAATATAGAGCCGGAAATGAGTTTTGTGAGGATGGAGATTTTTTTAAGGCGCAATTAGTGGTATTTGTCTTAGAGCACAAATTACATATTATGGTTACTTTTTTTGCTTTCATTTTTGTTTAAATTTATGTTACCCTTTGAAATAGCCATAAAAAGGGTAAATTAAATATAAATTGCTTTATTATCCAACATTTTTTATAATTAATATCTTAGGTTTGTTAAATTATATTACGTTTTAATATTAATTTTTAATCGTTTTTGTGACTACACATCAGACTGAGAGCCAGCAATGGCGGTAGTGTTCATTTTTAAATAAAACTTTCAAATGCCATCAAATTTTTTATGACAAAAACCGATTTCTCAGACCCATAAAACGTTCATTTAAACTTCATACGCAAGGTATAGTTAAGTGTTTTCGCTTTAATCGAAGGTACCAAGATAGTCATAAATTGAAAAATATAGAATAAGAAGGCTCAAATTATTGTCTGCCAACCGCTCCTATCTAAGTCACATCTAATTGTAGTAATCACTTACATTGAAATGGCTCCATTTCAAGGCATCTGACAATGCTATTTTTAGCTTGCACAAACTTTATTCTTCTAATCTATTTCTCAAAAAGCTTTTTGATTTTAACACTCCACACCAGCTTAATGTTTGATATCTGTCATTTCAGCTTAAAAAACCTAGATTATCACTAAAGTTTTTTCCTCGAACCATACTATTGGGGACTGTAATATATTTTTCTTCATTGGGGCTATACGACGATTGGATCACTTTATATATAAGACTACAAGATATGCTATTAACTCGAAGCATAAGGTTATGGTAAATACACGCTAACAGCAAGTATATCTTTATCATTCTTATAGCTGATTAGGCACTGAGATAAAAATTCGGAACCTTTCTGGTTCATTTTAACTCAGTAAAGCAATAAATATGATGTTAAAATTCTCAGATAGCTCAGACTAGCGAACGTTTTGAAGCTTATGCTTGAATAAAAGGTACCACGCCTTCTTTTCGAAAGTCACCATATTTTTGTCTGATGCTTGGCTGTAAGATTTTTTTTCTTTGTGTTATGTTTCTTTTTGTTACTTTAATTAACTCTCTCAGTGCAGCATTCCAAAGATTTTGTTTTAATGGAGAGTGCCACGCCTACGAAGTTCGCTAAGTTCTTGTATAGAGCTTTTCCAAATCATTTTTACTATTTGTGTGAAATTTGGTTTTATTACTTTAAATAAATCTCTCAGTACAGAATTTCGAAGTTTTTGCTTGCATGGCAAATGCCACGCACTCTTTTTGAAATTTGCCAACTTTTTTTCTTGAGCTTGTTTAAGTATTTCCTAGGATGTATTTTTAAGAAGTTTGGAACTCTCTCAACAAAGCGTTCATATTGTTTGACTTGTAAGCTCGGTAGGCGTGTTTGTGAATCAATATCGAATTTTTTTTAATTCCAAAAAGCTTATTGAAGGTATTGAAGTGTGAATTTATATTTAAAAAACTTTTTTTTTTCTCATAATCCTGATGTCTACAGAAAGACAGACGGATATCGATTCAGGTGGTGACGCTTAACAAGAACATATGTAATTCTTAACACCCTCCACTCTACCTTATATGCGTTACATATGGAATAAAAAAGTGAATATACCCGATGTCTATGTGGGGTACAAAAATACTTTAGATAATTTCATGTGCTTATCCTTGTACTCAAATCATGCTTCAATTTCATAATAATATAAATAAAAAAATAGCAACAGGAGTCGCATACTTCAACGTAAGCACTCGATTGCCGTACGTCATCTTTATTCCTATATGCTACTCAAAAAGGATAAGATGTAGGAAAAAAATATATAATACTCTGAATATGAAAGGACATCAACTTATGTATAGAGTTGACAGCTAGCGTACTTACATATCATATGGACTCGTACGAAGTGAAATATGTGCGCGAAGATGCTTTAACTTAATATAAAGGTAAAAAGTTAGCAAAAGGGTGGAAAGAAAAAAAAGTAATCGCTCCCTGTTTAAAATGCGTGAATTACTTTGTGTAGGTTCACGTAATCCCCGTTTTTATACAAAATCCTTGTGAGAATAACAATATTTCAATCAAAAATGGTCCTATATATTTTAGGTTAAAATTGGAAAGTGAAAAATCGCTCAAATGTAGTTTCCTTAAAAAACAAACGCCAAACTTCGACTTAATAAGTTTATTTTCCTTTGTTTTTGAAAAAAATTTTTTGATTTTATTTGAAATTGATTTCTTAAGCCTTTGTTCTCTCTACTGGGTTAGCATCTCTAAGCAAACCAAATCGAATACATGTTAGTGTGTATGTATTTGAATGAAGCTTTGGAAAAACTTCCCATGTTGCTTTTCTTCACTGCTATTACCACAGTTACACAAGCGCTGCTACTTGTACACCATTGACTTTCGTTATCCTTGCACTTTCTTTAGAAACACATGCATACATGTAAAGCAAAATTAGCAGTGGGGAAAAAGTATAAAGGAAGAGCAGTTCTTTTTTTTAGTATGCTTATCTCTTACTCGACATAAGATCCTTTTAGCTGATATCATTTCGTATACGCTTCTTATTTATATAAAATGGCTTGTGTGCTCCACATATTCTTGCCGTATTTTCCAGCGTATATCCTTGCGTTTTTTACTTATAAGGCTTACGCAGCATCAGCATCCTGCTTGTTTGCTATCAGACGATGAAGAAAAATGTGGGGTCCTGTTGAATCGCCTCTTCGCGCTCATATATCAAAGTTCTAAACGAAAAGCGACAGAACGGAATGCAATTTATAAATTACAATCATTTCACAAAAGCAGCATATCGCAATGGAGCGTTCATCATTCCGTTTTCTGTTTTGCGCAAAATGTATTTATTTTCATTTGATTGTATTTTATTCGATTTTATTTTTATATCTTTCATTTAATTTTTTCGTCTTATTTTTTATTGCACTTTGTGGGAAATATTTTCTACTTTATTATTTTTATTAATGTAATTTGATACAGTTGTATATCTTTATACATTCTACAAAAGTGTATTCATTTTGATCTTCCATTTACAATGCTAATAAAAGGGCGTGGCAGGCTAATAGAAGTACATATACAATATAACGATAACTCGTAATTTGATCTGTATTTTTGTTTGTCTTGTTGGCCATAAAATACGTCCACGTATCGTATACACAAACAAAATCCATCTCGATATCTTTTTTCCATATATTCGAACTACGGAACTACTGAACAATTCTCCCTAGAAAATATCGACATAATACACATGTAATTTTTAGTATGAATAATGATACTATATCTTGATATTGTAAAAGGTGTGGCATGTCCTCTAAAAATAAAATTTTTAAAGCACTATACTAGATGCGCTATTTAAGTAAATGCAATAAAACTTTACACAAATACTAAAAGTGATTTAAAATACTTAGTATCTAAGAGAAATTGAGTGAATTTGGAAAGAAGGAAGTGGCACCTCCAATATAAATGAGAACTTTAACCCTTATCCTGTATTTTGGAGAAATTTTGCCGAAATTGTAGTTTAATTTAAAAAATCTTGGGTATTTTCTATAGTTTTTGATGCGGACTAAAAGATCTGTTATAATCACTATATTTATTCATATTTTCTGCGCTATAAAGTAAACCAATTTTGTGCTATCATTATGGGAGCCCCTACAAGAAATTAATCCTAAAATATTTACCACAAGGGGAAATTTTTGCCTAATGTATTTTAAATTATTTTCAACTGATTTCAGGTATACTTAAATCAAAACTGCAGTAATTTGTCGAAATACATTGCTCGGCTAAAACAATCTCTTCCATCTATCACAAAATATATGAAACAAACAAACTTTTTTCATACAAGTCGACTTTTATCGAAATTTTGAATATATTCCAAGTGTCTTTAAACTTGATGTTTCTCGACGTCTATCACATTTTTAAATTTTATTCTAAACGTCAGCCTTATAATGATTTTTTCGATTTACTTATATGCATATATATTGATACATTTCGACATTTATCGCATTACACTTTTATCTCCTTTATTATTGTATATCGATGCTTTGTGGGTTTGACTTCTTTAAGTATTTGGAACTTTTCGATAGTTTGATGAAAACAAAATATATAACTCCACACCACACTAAATGTATGAAGTTAGTTCCCGGTTAAAATTGCTGAAATTCTAGAATGCGATTCGATTAGAAGTCTCCATGGGCAATTATCAGCCCAAAAGAGTGTGGAATTGTCAATAAAATAAATCGATAAAAAATAACTATTTTTGCGTACATATTCTGACAATAGCAAACAAAAAGCATAAATACTACAGCAGAATGGTGACAAGTTAAAAAATGTCGCTTAGCGTTATTTTCCAGCCAATACTTACTCTAGCGTTCAAATTTTATATTCAAGCTCATCATAAAAAAAATCAAGTGTCTAACATAAAACGGAAGGAAGAAAAATAAAAAGCTACAAATCTTAGGATAATGACCATTTTGGTCCTTAGTATATTTTTCAATGAATATAGACAATATACATAACAATTCTTTAGTATTTATTTAGAATAAATATGTTTTAGTTGTTTTGTTGCAAATTACTCTCATTACAAGAAAAAATTATTTTTCGATTTGGTTTGCAAATAAATTTGCTGCAGCAACTGCAAATTCCACGCTTTCTAGCAGATAAATTTGTTATAGTACTGCTTGGAGAGGCTACGGAAACTAAGGATGATTCTCTTATCTCGGCCCATAGCTCTGCTGAAAACTACTGTGTAGGTTATCTAGAACGTCTCATCATATATTTATTAGCCAAAGAAAGTGCTAATTGCCGTAAAAATTCTGGTCTTCTACGATTTGGATCACCTGGTGCCCACAAAACATCTATTTCAGAAAAAATTATAATCGCATTCAATGAGAATATATCTATCGCATTTGCAAAAACATTATTTGGCCATCGATTTGTCTTTCAGTTGGTACTGTAGTTCCCAATCATTTGGTCGGCAGTATCTACGCCTCCTAAGAGAGAACATAAAATAAGAAATTGTAGTTCAACAAAATGACGTATGTAAATTACAAACCTTTTGTTGAATTGTAGTAAGACACAATCTCAGGTTTCTGTTTTGCTCCATTGACATCGACTTATGCTGTCTTGTGCAAAAGCAAATGTGGAATTAAATAGGGTAACTTTTTTGAAAATAAGTAACTTCGGTGGAATAAATTTTTTAATTTTTCGAACTGTTCCCAAATATGTCAGTTTCCTCTCCAGAAGTTTTTTTTGTCAAATCATATGACGAAAAAAAATTATCGGCCGTAATATTTTGCCCTTTCCCTCAAGTCCAATACAACGCGTTCTCCTTTGTTTTTCTCAGGCTGTTAATTTTTTGCTCTTCCAAGATACGGTTGTATCTTCCACACATATCCCGATTTGGAGTCAACAGACAACCAAAATTTAAAGCCATATTTGGCAGGTTTTGAGGGCCGATTTTCCATTTTTTTTCAAGAAAACACAAACTAAACACAACACACCATAAACTGAAAATAGACTGAACACCAGCAGTGATGCGAACAACTGAGTTCATTGCTAACGAAATGCAATTAGGGGAATCACAAAAATAATTTCAAGTCGTTCATTGTTGAGCATACAGAAATGGTTTTTTTTTTTTTGCTTCAATATTGTATTAACGAAATTAATTTTTCCTATGAAAAATGTAGTATGGGCCAAAATGGTCCGTTAACATAGGATTCGTTAGTTTTTTTTTAACCTAACAGCTGGGTTAAAACAGCACCAAAGCGAATACGTATGTAATGGGCACATAAAGTTCCTAACATAGAAATTTCTTGAAAACCTTATTCCGAAGGGGTTATGACAACTCTCACAAAATCCAAACTAACTGAGAAGAGAGAAAAAAAAATACCTTGTCCATTAGAATATTGAAAAAAATTCAAAGTGCATGAAAGACTGAATAAATAAAGAAAAGTTTGAAATAAATTGAAAGAGGTTGAAAGAATCGAAAAATATTTTCAAAAATTGAAATAAATTCAAAAAAATGGTGATAAAGTTGCAAAGTCTGAGAAAGACTTATGTATGTATGTGTTTATATAAAAATATTTATATTATTATATTATATGTTATATATTAGACGCCTACTGTATACGGAAAATGTTGACTGAAGTTAAAAAAATTTGAAAATATCGAAAAAAGTTGAAAATGTCAAAAGAATATGGAAAATATTGAAAAATTTCGAAAAAAAATTAAAAAGCAAAAAAGTGCTACGCTCACTCTTTCAATTTCCCCCACGTTTCGTACAATCCAAGATTACCAAATTGCGTAGTCCTGCTGCATGATGACCATGCCCAGTCTAAATGTTGTTTACATGTGCACCAAGTTTCATCAAATTTGCTGCTGCTGCTGCTAGCTATATAATATATATTGGAAATGTTCAAAATAAATTCATGTTCAAGAAATTTTCGTTAACGTTTAAAATCCGATTATTTATTCGTTTTCGAGTATAATCTTTTTGGATTGCAATCCAAGCTGCTAAATTTTAATTTTCTTGTAATAGCAACGCGACTTAGTCCTTAAATTACCAGCAGCATTATAGATTGCAAAAGCCAAACGCATAATTTCTTCATCGTTGTTGTTCAATATTATTATTTATTTTATTTATTTATTTCAAATATAATTATCAATAACTATACTACTATGGTACCTGACATGAGCAACATAGGCTATCGGTCAGTTAAATAATCTAAAGGATGTTTCTACACGCATATTAATGTACAAGAATTAATCTATTTAGGATAAATGAAGAAAGGTAGAAGTTTTATATAGTACTGATTTGAATGTTATGTAGTTCAATACTAAATCAGATAAACTCTAATGAATTTAAAATCTTAGCTCGTCTTTTATATCCGAGTAAAGACTATAGGATTTTTAAAAGAAAACTTTTGTAAATTCTTCTGTATTCATTTTCTTTTGTTACTCCACTTGTATTTTTTTTAAATGAAACTATTACTTTATTTAATAAAGCGTCGTTTGTTGTTATTGTCTACAATAGAAAATTTTAAAAACTTTAGAATACAAATTGTATAGCCTTAATGCGAGTCAAGTTTTTTTGTGTTAGCATTGCGTGAACTATTTTTAAATTTTTCACTTATGTCTTTAAAAATAAATAAAAATTAATAAAAAATAAATAAACATTAATTTTCAATTTGTTTCATTACATTACAGAAATACCGAATTTATAATTTCGTATCTTTGTGAACCATTTTAAAAATTCAAACCTGTCCTCGTATTAAACATGAAAATTGGTCAAGGTCACTGTTATTTATACCACTATCAACCTTATAATTTGTACGCAGTCATGTCAGGTATCTGGCGAAATATAATAGTATGCGGCTGCTTTCCAAAAAATGATCATATGCTATTTGAATTTGTCCATTTTTTTGATAACAAATCTTTTCATTAGCCAGCTAAGCAATATTTTTTACAATTTTAGCGTAATATATTTCTTGGTCGCTTACTTTCCTCATTTCCTTTGTCACAATATAAGAATCCTCGAAAACCAACGCATGCGCATGCTCAGTTTTTGACACGATAAAGCAGATTGGTTAGGAGTTGGATTCCAATTAAAATCTTTTCTTTTAGAAATATTTTTTGAAACGATTACATTATTAGGAATAAGCCAGTGTAGGACCGGTCTATATATTCGGCTAGCAAAAAATCAAAAGGAAAGAAGAATAAAGAAACGGAAATAGACTATACTTTACAGTCAGTGCATAGTAAAACAAGCTAATAACATAGAGAAATTGGTCAAAAAAGTAAGTCAATAAGGGCATTCGAGCTTGATATGCTCAAGGGGGACCCGCCTATCGATGCAAAAGTGCAAACATTTGTGTTTATATTTTTTATGTATCGTTTCAATAATTACTAACTGTAAATTTTAAAGTAGCAACGAAACTTAAAAAAATTTTTCCATTATTTGGCTATGTGAGAGTGAGACTTTTTGCTCTGCTGCAACGTCCGTGTTGAGTTTATCGACATGTTATATTGGTGGGAGGTGGAGTAAGGTCTCTAGTATATAAGTTATCACTGGGTAATGTAAAAGCATAATTTGGCACTACGCATGTGCTATTGGGTAAAGTGCCAACTAAGCGTTCATGTGGCCATTAACTCCATTGACAGCGGAAGCGAGATATGAGAAGTCTTGCATAAACAAATACGAGATCGATATATTGAAAAACAGTAAAGCTGACGCAAGAACAGTAGGATTTAGTTTTAAGTTTTTAAAATTTGATTTTTTAGTCTTTTAACGGGATTCAATCAATAAAACACAAACACACAAGACGTGTGTGTTATATTAAAATTTATATAAGAATAAACAGTTATACTAAAATTGCGATCAGAATAAACGGTTTCATTAAAATTTATATAAAGGCAAATATCGGTTTTAAAATAAATCAACCCGAGAAAAAGTTTAGCGTGTACAACAGTAAAGCATCTGGGCAGAGCGAGGCACGTGCGCACTTTAAACGTTCAAACACTCGCAAAAACCCATTCCGATCCCTTTCTCAATTTTAAATATTTTTAAAGCTAATAAATCAAGCCTGATTTAAAAAATATTAAATAATAAGTTTTTTTCAAAAAATGCAAAAAAAAAATTTTAAATTTTAATTTTATTTAATTTTTTGTTGAAGGCCATAAAATATTTATAGGAATCACTCATTATAGTTCGTAATTTAGAAATAAAATCCATGTACTAAATATTCAAAAATAGGCGTTTGTAGAAAAACTAACGTAAGTTACAAACTTTGCACCTCTATATTTTTGAAGCTAATTACGTTGGAGCAAATACCTCTAGGAATTTAATCAATCTCCACTTGAACAGTAGTATCTAAAATTTGAACAATATTGGAGCACAAAAAACTTTCACCAGGTACGCTTAGCAAATTTAACCAAATTCTGTCATGCAATTTTGTACTTTTCGACGTTTCTAATTACCATCCGAACTAATCGTAGACTTTAGGTCGACAGTGTTATATGTACTCGACGTGCAATATAAAACAAATAATAAGTAACATGTACACTAGAGCGGTTCAAAATAAAAACATTTTGATTTTTTCACGTTGTGTCAGTGGATTACAATAGCCCTGTATGTCTGGACAAAACAACCCATAAGGATTTTTATCAATTTTGAAAACTGGATTGCCGCCGCCTGTTTTAAGTTGCCTACCCATTTTCGAAAAAATTGATTTAAAAAATGGTGCAAGCTAAAGATCCATAATCAATCTTTCTTCTTCTTCTTTTTTTCTTATAAATAAATTGAAAATTGCCCAGACAAAAACTAAAAAATGGCGATTTTCTACATTCAAGTCTCAAAATCTTGATATAATATTTTACCGCCGATCTAGTGGTACATTATTTTTAATGTACCTTTATTTGCTTAAGAGAAAACCGTAAACCGCATATCAATATCTTTTTTCAATACCAAGATATTTGCATTTTTCTAAATTAATAGACCTGAAATTTTTCAATTCGGCGTTGACATATATACATATTAAGCTGATTCAAATTTTTTTTTTATTCTAACCAGCTATTATCGATCGACGAACGTGAATTCGTGATTAGATTTTCTTCTTCTTCTTTTCTACTTATAAAAAAAATTTAAAATTGACCGAAAAAAAAACGAAAAATACCGATTTTCTGCTTTCAAGTTGCAAAATGAGCCCATGTTATATTACCATCGATCCCGTCGTACAATATTTTTAATGTAATTTTATTTCCTTAAAAGAATGCCGTAAGCCGCATATCATTATCTTATTTCAAAACCACGATATCTACATTTTTCTAAACTAACATATCTGGCACAATTTGGAATTTTTGAAAATCCTAGAAAAATCTATAGAATAGTTGAATTATGCCAGGTCTGCAGGAATGCAGATACATCCTTGAAATTAATTGAAGAATAACATATAAAAAAATAAAAAAAAAACAGGAGATGTTTTGTCAGAAATATTTTGAGAAGCATTCCTATGGGGAAGAAAAAGTTAATGTTAAACAAATTATTTAAAATTTTTTTTTATTTTTTATCATTAAATTATAGCATATTTAAACAATATTTGAGACATTTATATGAAGAACGACCGATGTATAAACATATTTATTTGCCTCGACAATAACTACCACTGCAAGGACAATATCCACTATCAGAGCAAGGAGGCGGCTGCACTATTTCCACTGGTCTAGCTACAGCAATTGATTAGTCCTAAAAATGCAAGCAGCTGCAAGGGCTGCAAAAGCCAAATATGTAATCCTTTCATCGTTGTTGTTCAGTATTAAATCGGATAAGCTTTAAAGAATTTAAAAATTTAACTTGTCTTATATAGCCGAGTGAAGACTACGTGATTTTAATGGAAAATTTTGTAAATTTTTCCACTTTTCTTTTTCTTCTGTTACCCACACTAAATTTCTGTAAAATGTATCTATTATTTTATTTAAGAAAGTTTAGCTTCGTTGTTATTCTATATTCTACCTATAGATAATTTCAAATACTGTTCAATACTAATTTTAAAGTCACATTTCCATTCAAGTTTTTTGTTTTTGTGTTGAAATTTTATAGTAAGCTACTATTTGAAAGAAATGTAAAACATAACAATTGAATTCTTATCAAGCAATAGGTTCCATTTTTTACTGCATTCATTGTTGTTCATAATGCCTAAATCCATAAAAAGTATTTTTTTTTAAATTCGAAACCTACAAGTATTTTTCCCATATTTAGAACTTTTTTTTTCTTGTCGAGTGATCATGATAAAACAACACAAATGTGAATTTGTTTGCCATGGACGCATAAAGTTTCAACATAAGGCCCTCATAAGAAAAATTTTTAAAAACATAGTTCCGTTGGGGTTATGATATCTCTCAGAAAAGTAAAAAAATCAAATTTATTTTTAAAAAAAGAGTCCTTACTAGTGCTTCACCGAGGCTGCGAGACAACCTCGTTCTACGAGGCGAGAGCGAGGCGAGAACGAGGCGAGAACGAGGCGACAATCTGACTTTCAATCGAAATGTCTGCGTGCTCCTTTCCACAGCCTCTTGAGTTTGCTTCGTGACATATTGTTGAACACAACAGTAAGGTTGTATGTAAGCAAAATTTTATGATATTGATAAATAATTCATTTTGCCTTCCTTTGCTATACCATAGAGTTAATATAATTAAATTAAACTTTTATTTTCTGATTCTACTCTGGTAAAAAGTTGCCTAATTTTTTAAGACTTAATTTTGTTCATGTTTCATTAGTTTTATATCCGAAACAGACCCTAATTATTTACGGCAACATATGTATGTATGTATAATTAGCACTTAACAATACCAGTATACATACACATAAAAAAGTGTGTATACACACACGCATATTATGTGGAAAGTCGTAAATTCACCGACTGTCAAAATGCCAATCCTTTCGTATAATTTACGAGCGCAAACGTAGACATAAAGCTGACAAAACCAAAGAAAAAAAAAGGTAAAACATTACCTCAACTATATAATACACTTAGAAAAAACAAAAATAAAAGAATACGCCCAAAATTCAAATCAAAGCGCTTTTAGTTGTAAACTAAATTTGTAGATTACATGCGTGTTTAAAATAACAAATGTGGCGTTAAAAAGACACGCATGTCTAGAATAATGCTTTTACGAAGATGCACTGTAGGAAATTTGCTTGTGGCTCCTTTACCATTTGTTTAACTTAAATGGATAAAAAAAGTCTTTGGCTGTAAAAAGGAAGCCTCACTCAAGCTACATATTTCTCCAGCTGTATATTTTCCTGAATTTTTGTCATTGCTGTGTTAATTTCCTACAAGGTTCAGAAAAAGAAATGTGTTCTCAATAATAGTTATACAGTTATATGTAAAATTGTATTGATTTGTGTTCAGCAGACACACATACATGCGAGTATAACTAACTAATTGCTAACTAATGATGACGGCAAGGCCAACTTTAGTTATATTTTATGTTTTTCCTTTATATTCTGGCATTTTAGTTAATTTAATGGTAGCATTTATGTTGAAATAAATAGAATTTTATTACCGAGTAAATTAGTTTAATGTTATTTGCAGTACCGTAGTTAAAATTTGATTTAAGAGTAGTTTCCTTAACTCATGCTATCCTCTGTAACTCAGCAATCGAAGTGATAGAAATCATGAAATAATGTGGAAAAATATGTTTTATTTTGAAACGTGTTGCATTTTCTCCTCAGCATATCTTTGTTATAGCCCTTATTAAATTGTATTTACATTTTTAGAACAATTATATAGCATTTTTTTTTTAAATTTATCATAATAAATATGTTGCTGTAAAGCGCTTTGTCAAGTAAATAACAGACATTATATGAGAAATAGCTCTTTTTCCTCCTCAGCAACCCTTTCGCCATAATGTATACTGAAATATCAACATATCTTACACAAGTTTTATTTTATTTTTTTTTTTCTAATATATTAAAATTTATGTTAGATATATTTAAAATGCTTCCTATAAAGCTTCCAAAAGTTCTTTGAAAGCAAAGCACACGTTCCTATCAGCACACTTCACATCGAACTATTATTTATGCATTTAAAAATTTTAAAACTCTTTCAAGGCTTAAAGATTTTTGAATTTTTTGAATAACATTGCATTTCGTAGCAGCTTTTTAGCGTTCTTAAAGTTAGAAAGAAATTCTTATGGCCAAATTATATTCACGCAGTTATCTACTTATTAAAATAATTTTCGCAAGTGACCTAAATTTTCTCCTCAGCAACCTCTAAGTTAAGACACTCAAGCGTTAAAAAAAAACTTTATTTTAATGACATTTAAATACCCATGTTCTTTTACCATAACCATAGCACTGCTGACATTAAAACGATATGTAGGCGTAGTCGACCGATTACATATGTTAGTTTCTGTTCAATTTTCCAATTGTGGGTGTTGTTGCGGCACCTTTTTTTGTATTTTTATATTCAAAAAAGAAAACATTAAAAACCTAGCAGCACACAAAAAAAAAAAAGGATTCAATAATACATATGTACGTCATCGTTGTACAATGCGTGTTGAATTCAACTTCAAAGCGAAAATAACAGTCCACCATAAAATAAAAGTTTGGTATGTAATAGTGGCGAAAACTGTACGAATTAATAGCTATTCTTAATTATTAACAAAATACTAAATTGGTGTTTTGATTTTAGACAACAAAAAAAAAAGAGTTATTCGTGGTAACGTTTGTTTTATTTTAATGTTTGATTAGAATATAATTTTGTTTTCGAAATTTAGTTTTTTTTTTTTTTTTTATTTAATTGCGACTAACCTCGTTTTTTAGCTGTAACCACAAATTAGACTAATTACTCACCATTTATTATTAACATTATCAGAATGTATTGGGTTACATGTGCGTACGCGTTAGTAATGTTGTCTGGTAAGATCGATATAATTAATGACGTAAAGTTGTGGGTTTCTTAGGCACAAATTTTTCTCAAATTTTAGCTTTAGAAGCGGCAAAATTTATTACAAACAGATTTAAAAAATTTCATAAATTACAAAGGAAGTTACACAAAGAAAAATATCAATAAATAGATCTACTGGAAACTATAATATCTACTAACTTGAAAGATTTTTTAATCTGTTGGAGCTAATGAGATAAAACTGAGCCCTATCTAGTTATCTAGCTAGACTAGCTCCAACAGATCAAAAACCTTTCAAGTTAAAAAAATGGAGAGCAATATTATTTCAGATTTATAATATCTACTATTTAAAACTGAAAACAACAACAATTTAATTCTGTTTGTCCTTTCTAAGATATTAGATTTTTTATTCAAACTTACATCTATGGATCTTTGCACATAATTGGATTGGTGGGAGGTAAAGAACAAATAGGTGAGGACCTCCCAGTCCAAAAGAAAAATAAAAACTCAAAACGCTATACTTTGGTACCTATGACAGTAACTGTTTTGAAATTCGGTATTTGGATCAATACAGTCTGACTTAAGCATTTATCAAATGTAGATGAGATTTAATAATGGGGCGAGGCACATCACATTCGAAAACAAAATAATCAAAAATCTGTATTTTGTCATCACAAACTTGAAATTTGATTTACACTTGTGCTCACATGGTTAAGTCATTCGTATGCTACGCACCATTTTCGTTAAAATTTTTTTTTTTTTCTGATTCTTATATTATTAGTTTTTATAATCTTGCTATGTAAGCATCAATTTACAACAAAAAAATCAAAATAAATAAATGTCGTGGTTTTATCCCGAAAAATGCAAAACGTCAATAAAGGTCATATAATTAAGTCATCTGAAAGAAAGTAATTGAAATTGTTGAACTTTTGGTTGTTTTTGTTATTAGTTCAGTTTAATAATGAGTAGTTTAAAAATGAGTAGTGTTTCATTAATGTTGAGAATCGGTTTGGCATGCTGCCTACCAGCATGGAGTAATTTTAAGCCACTTCTCTTTATTAACGTGCCACAGGTTTTCGTGCTGCTACGACTCGTTTGACTATGCCTCACAAGCTCTCTATAGAAATTAAATCGAAACTTTGAGGTGGCCACTTGAGAACTTTGGTGGATTGTGTGTCCAGCCAAGATTTGACAAGTGCAGATCAAAAAAAAAAGGGAACATCCTTAGTATATTCCTATATAAAAAAATTGAATGTATGGGTTGCCAGGCCAAAACCGTATGTGTCCTCGAAAAACATCAAAAAAAGTCATCAGTTCGCAAACGGAGCACTTTTTCAAAGGCATGAATTTTTGGAACGTGATTATTTAAAGCGATGATTCCGAGTTCAGCGTACTTGGAAACAAGGGCGACATACTTCACTCAAAGAATAAATCATATTCTAAAAGTCAGTCCTTTGAAAAAGTGTTCCGTTTGCGAACCGACTACTTTTTTTGATATTGTAAAGTTGTTAGATGAAACGAAGAAGAGAGGATAAGCGTTATAACCAAACGTCACCAAACGTCAGTCGAAAATTAAATTAAAAACTATGTAGATTCGCCCAACCGATCGATAAGAATGCTTCAAATGACAAATGTGCCTGTACAAATGATGATGAACCAAGTTTTCAAATATTTCCTAATTAGAAATTTCCGAAAATTTTAAAAAACCTCAAAACCTTCCTAGGGGAAAAGTTGAACCCCAAAAATCTCTCCCGTTCCCATGGACCTGTATATATTCAAATATTATTGTGGCTTTTCAACGACGCCAATTAGTCATTTAACTTGAAAGTTCATTGGTGCTGCTTGGGCAGCGGGAAAATCCAAACAATTCAAAATCCATGCAATATGTTGATCAAGCGGTTATTTCTAGCAGTCACGTGATCAATATCATGTGTTGTAATGTAATGATATATACAGAAACAAAATGTTATTCTCTGTAATATCATGTACAAAGTTATGAACTTTTATCTTACCATACTATACCGTACCGTTCCATTGTATACCGAACCAATCCACAGCCAGAAGGATTTGGTACCATACCGACAAATACTGTAGGAAAACATACCTCCGGTACCATACCGAAAAATATCTAAGGGTTCTGATGCGGTACGGCACAAACTCTCAACTATAACCAACTAAAGCATGCAATATGACTGGCTGCATTGGATTTCACTACTGGAATATCTCTCCATCTAATAAAAGATTGTCCTTTTCATTCGCACTATGTTTAAGGAACATGTTTTTTTCTAAATGCATTATCTTTCAGCAATTGGTCGTTGTTAGCTTAAAAGTTAAATCAACTTGGTAACCCTGCTTGGGAACTTAAGTTAAGGAGATAGAATTATTCCCAACAATATGTTGTGTCATCATATGTCATCACTGAAACTAAGCCAATATTTCAAATTAGTAAATAATAAATAGATATATTAGTTGCCTAGTGATTTGAATTTAATTTGTTTTGTCAACAGGATTAAGATCCTGTTTATCTACAATATAACAGTAAAGCTAAAACAATAATTATTTTGTTACATGAAATTTTAATTCACTTTTTTAAAATTTTTTTGTTGATATTTTTGTTAGGTTGCACTTACCAGTATTATAGTAATTGTTGTTTTACCATCTGCACTCATCGTGTCATTGACTTGTGTGGTTCATTATTTTAATTCATTTACACTTATTTTATTGCAGTGGTTGTTGCTGTTATGTTTGACATTTTTTTGTTGTTGTTTTATTTTTTTTGCCTCAATGGACACTTTGTCATATTGTTAGTTGGCTTTTCAAGCTTTTATTTTAAATACTTTTAACACTGACGCGTCATGACGTCATGACGTAAGTTAGTTAGAATCAATACAAACAGAGTGAATTATCTTTAAAAAGCTACTGCGTAGTTGCAAAAAAATTAGAGAAATTATACAAATTTTTTTAACTAAATTTCATTAAATAAAACATTTAAAATTAAATTCATTGGATTTTCAATTTTACTATGGGTTCTGAAAAATATAAACTACACTTTGAACTATTTTACAGGCATTTACCTAGGAACTAGGAAATAGTTTTACCACAATTACTCTATTACTCAATTTGGGAAAAACTTCGAACTTGATCATGAAGACCGCATTTCTGTTTTCCAAAAAATGGGACTTCTGTATTCTCAATATTTATCGAATTTAAATATATGGTCGCTTAATAGCGGTTTGTTTGGGACAAAAATTAATCTATCCACCCCCTGAAATCTCTACGGAGCACAATATATCAATTTTCAGGACTTAATTTGAGATTTATCAGGGGTAATCCACTCCAGCCAGAAATAAAATATTTTTAATTTCAAATACCCTGTGATACAAATCCAGACACAAATATTTCATTGTAAAGGATGATTTTTTAGGCGTTTGATTTTTGAAAATTGAAAAAATAACAGAAAAGTTGCAATAGTGAATAAAATATTTATTTGGAGCGATACATTAATTCCTTCCATTTACTTCTTAAAGATTATTTTATTTAAATGTTGCCCGCGGCTACACTCAAAAAAAAAGGAGTGTTTAGATAGCGTTTGTGGCAAATTAATGAATTTTTAAAATAAGCTCTTATTATTTCAATCTAACACTTAGCTTTTGGCTTAAACTATAAGTATTTCTGGATAATATTAGAAAAAGCAATGTTTTTGACACAAGTAAAAAATAAGTAGTGGCAAGTGAATCAAATACTTCTATGGAAAATTTTAAAAACATTTCATGAAATGTTACTTCCTGGGCATTCCGTGTTGACGTAATATAATTCAAGTTAAACGCAGTACATTTAATAGTAAGAGTAGGTCAGTTGGGTATGCGTATCTCTGAACAGTGGCATAAAGTAGGAGATCTAGGTTCAAATCTCGTCGGTGGCATGAAAAAACTTTTTAATGACAAATAAATTCGAAATTTTTATGAGTAAAATAAAAAGTCTTTGTTACACAAATATTATTATTTACCACAACAATTTTCCCAAACACTTGAAGTAGTTTCATCTATATCATTTGTGGTAAGCAATATTTTATTTTGAGTGTACGCCTGAGGTGCTTTCTCCAGCTTTTTGGCCGGTATCTCACAAATGGCAGCTGTAATGTTGTCTTCCAAGGCTGCAATTGTGGCTCTATTGTCCCTGTACACGAGAGACTTTACTAATAGTCTAGTGGGGTCAAATCGCATGATCTTGGTGGTCACTGGACTGCTTCAAAACGTGAGATTAATTACTCACCAAATTACTCGCCTCTCAATAGGTTCATGTGGCATGTGGCACCGTCTTATTGAAACCACATGTCAACCAAGTCCAATTCTTTCATTCTGGCCAAAAAAAAGTCGTTTGTGCATTGGTGAGGTGTCAAAAAATTTACACTGAAAAAACAAATAGCAAAAAAAATCACCCATTATAATGAGGTAAAGTTTTTTTTTGCCTGCAGAGGGTAATTTCTGGAGCTACTGAACCGTTTCTGTAAATTATTCTACTACTTAATAGAAAACTACTCTATTCTTGAGTAACATAAGCTATATTTTATTTTGATAAAAATAAGAGGCGTGTATACTTTCATACTACAAAAACTCTTAAAACACTATATTTTGGCGCCTGTGGTAGTAGAGTTAGACAACAGGGTGTGACACCGCTTATACAAGGGTTTTTAAAAGTCAAACAGATTTAATATGAGTGGCGTAAGATTGTTCAGCGACTCATTTACAAGTCAATTAAGTAGTTCGTTAAATTTGTTCTATGTTACACAATATTTAGCATATTTACTATCAGTTATTGAAACGGGAGCACTGAATTGGAATAAATTTAGATTTATTTATTCTTATTTGTATACAACAATGCAAAAATCGATTAACCTAATATGTAGCGGTCTTCTAACGTTGGTTACCCAGCATGTTGGCTTGCAAGAGGAAACTCACAAAGGTTGTAGCAGGAGAGATAGCAGATATAAATCGCAATCCTAAGTTGGTTTACTTCGTATTGTGATCGTTCATAATTTGGTTTATTTAAACTGTATATGGCTGATACTATTAAAACAAATTTTGTTCCTCGTATATTGTCTGTATTGTATGGTTTTGTTGTGAATTTATTGACATCATAAAAATTAAAGCTAAAATATGTAATATTTTTTGATTCTGACTTCCTTTGTTATTTATTATTTTAACCTATCATTGTTAAATAAACAAACAATTAAAATTTCATACATTTATTTCCATATTGTCACATAACTAATACATTTTTTCCATTTTATTGCAGGTAAGTCCAAACAACTTGGTCTTTGTAAGCTCTAAATTTGTAAGTACAACATTAAAAGTAGCACTTTACACATTACATATAATTCTTTGTTAAAATAAAACTTAGATCGTTTTATGAATAATTATTCTATATTGATTTGTATCAATATGCGTTTGTGGCATGGAACGCTGAAGGATCTATCAACACAAAAAAAAAAAAATTTCCTCTTGTTAGAATAGACCTATTTTTTGAATAAGTCCCAGATAGTGAAATCAAAAGGAGTAAAATTTGGCACCAAAAACTGAAAAAAAAAAAATCCAATTTGTTGAAGGTAAAGCGATTTTTTTATATAAAAATATCAGGTGTGAGTTGATATTCAGCGATCATAAGACATTCAAAATGCTATGAAATAAATTTTTTTCAAGGAATCTCAAATTGACATCTCTGTGCGGTGATTGAGAAGTGACTCTCCCACCATTAGAAATGTTTACTGGGCAGTGCTATGTAAACAATTGAAAATGCTTATAAATTGTTTAGCATATTTTCTGCCATTTTGCACACCATTTTGTTTTGTTTGCCATTTTGTTATTGTCAACTGAACGGCTGAACAATTTCATGCGCTGTCAAATTATTAACATTAAGCAAATGTGTTGGTACAAACAGAGCCCTCAGTTCATCCATCCACTGGTGTTGGAGACGGCAACCGACCGACTGAAACGCTGCAACTTGTTTGTAATTCAATTATGTTAATGATTGGACAACATTTGCCGTATTTACAATTAATGCATAATGAATAAGCAGTTTTTAAGCCAACAAACACAAACAAACGCTGTGTACAGACGCAAAATTACACGCGTATTTTTGGGCAACCAGCGGGGGTACACAGTATTATTGTAATTTTCTCCAAAAAGCAGAAAATGCGCTACGTAAAATAGCGTTCAAATTAACTAAAAAAAAAAGTACAGCAGCAACAGTGGTGGCGGCGGCGTTGGTGGTAGCGGTTAGAAGCTCCAAATAAACTGCGCGACACAACCGCTAAATAACACACGCGTATACATGCAGCGACTACAAACAGGCAGCACATTAGCACTGTGCTCAATGCTTTGCTGAATTAAAAAGCAGAGACAGTATTGCCAACATAAAGAAGAAAATAAAACTGTTTTTCTGATTAAAATTTAATTGAAAATACTTCTCGCAGCTTTTTGTTTTTTTGGAATTGCAATGTTGCTGTGTGTTAATGCAGAAACAACAAATAAACTTTAAGCAAAGCTCAATTCTGTTCATACAAAAACTGTTCTGCGCTGTTTTTTTTTTTTGTTGAAAATTAAGTGGTCGATGAACTGCATCCATGTTGATGATTTGCTGTTTATTTCGTTGTCGATGTATTTGTATTCGCCCAGCAAACATTTTTAAACGCGGAACAGTCATTTTTATTCAATGCAGCGATGATTTTAATCGCGCACAAAGTCATTAAAATACTTCTTCAAAGAAAACTGTTCGTCTTTAGTAATTCGCTAAAGGAAACAGCGTATGAATTGTTAATATGAGTTTCAAATAATTATTTGAGAAGGCGAATTAAAAACATTTTTTGCTTCATTAGAATCAGGATTATTACATATATCATTTCATTTTCGAAAAAGACGTTAATCTATAGTATTCCTATAAAATTGCTTGAATGCAAATGGTTTGTAACGCTTTGACACCAAATATACTGAGCCGATTTTAATAATTTCTTTTTGAAAACAACATATTTGTACTAGAGAAGGTCATGAAAACAGAAAAGCAAGGTGGCAACACTCATAAAATTCTACGGCTTTTTGCCATATAGTCTAAGAGCTGGCAGCCACTTTGAGCAACGTAGTAGGTACAAAGCTAAAATTTTATCTATGATTGATTTAGTACTAGTTAAATAAGAAAATCAAAATCTGGCAGCATTGGCGCTGTCGCGAAGGTACACCCTAAAATTTTCAAAAAAAGTGTAGAATATTTCAAAATTTTGTGAATTAAATTATCTTTCATATGACATCTACATATATTTTGGAAATCCCTTCAGCCGTTCTCCAGTTATAATGATTTTTTCAAAAATATTTTGCATTTCGAAACATTTAGGGTGTACCTTCGCGATCACGCCAATCATGCCAGATGTTGATTTTCTTATCTTACTAGTATTAAATTACATATACACAAAATTTTATTTGTGCATGTATGTTTTTTTATGATAAGTTTGCATTTTGAAAATTCTAGGGTGTACCTTCGCGACCGCGCCAATGCTGCCAGATTTTGCTTTTCTTATTTAACTACATACATAGTACTAAATTAATCATAGACAAAAGTTTAGCTTTGTATCTAGTACGTTACTCAAAGTGGCTGCCAGCTCTCCTACTAATATATTTACTAGGAAGAAATGGACAAAAATTTGCCTAATTTTTGCTTTTTTCGCTTCTTACTTAAAAATATTAGGCAATTTTTTGTTCATTTCTTCCAATTTTCACATTTAGAAGATAGGTAAAAACTTTTTTTCGATACCTAACCCAAAGATATTATTATTTTTTAATATTTAGACAAGAAAAAATTTAGTTTAGAGTCATGGAAAAAAATTAAAAGGAAAAAATGTATTATGCGAGTTATTTTTATTAAAATGGCGATTGGCGAGTGGTAAATGACCTCAAAAAAATCTGAAAAAATTCATGAATTACTTTTTTTTTATAACAAATCGAATTTCGGTTTAAGGTTTGAATTTGAAGAACCTTTAAAAAAATTAAACACCCTAATATTTACACTCTTCTAGAAGAGTTAAAAGTTAGTATCCTAGAAATTGTAGGGTTCTAAAATCTTTCAAATGTTGACTGGGCAGTTACATATTAGCACTTTTTTTTTGCTGTATCGATATTTATGTCATGGTATTTGTACAAATATCTAAATGTACATACCTTAATGCAAATCCCAGCGCGAAAGTGCAAAATTGTAGCTATAATGGTAATTGATGAAACCTCAACTCTGCATGCATTTGACGCTAAATTTATATAGCCAAAATGTATAACCTAGCGTTTGTCTTGCAATTAGATAAAGCACTGTATTCATGTGGTTAAATTTGTGATGGATGTTCGTTCGACAAGTCTTCCCGTCGTATAGGTCCCTAAATTTTTTCTTAAGAATAAAAAAATGCGATCCAGGATGCATAATGAAGCAACATATTTTCCTATTGGGGTATTAAACACATATTCATCTGTGCAAGTGCACACAAATCGGAGCAACGTAAACCGACAAATGTTAAAAAACCAAATATGTGTGCACTTTGGGGTGTCCCAATGTGAATGTTGCCTTGTTACCTCTGTTTTTGTTGTTGTTTCAGTTGCTGTTACACTTTGCTTCATTTAACTGATTGATTGATGTATGGTTTGTT
This sequence comes from Meiosimyza platycephala, assembly GCA_963662105.1. NCBI lineage: Eukaryota > Metazoa > Arthropoda > Insecta > Diptera > Lauxaniidae > Meiosimyza > Meiosimyza platycephala. The sequence goes on along the minus strand of OY759208.1, from coordinate 97,430,372 downwards.
GCAAATGCAATACAACGTTAATTAAATTGCGAAACTTCGTATATTTGATTTCAGAATTTTTTTCTAAATGGATATTTTGTATATAAAATATTTTCTGTTGTGTATTTCTTTTCAACTTTAAATACATATTTCGTTTGAATGAATTTCAATGTTGCTTCAAATATATGTACACCAGAGCTACAATATGTTAAGGAAAACTTGAGTAATCATTCATATTATTCAGTCAGAATATTAAAAAATATTTGATTTTAAGGCTTTGAAGTATTTTGTGCTGAAGACGTTTTATTTAAATGTTTTAACGGCCAAAGTAGTTTAATAAAGTTAAACCTTATAAAGGTATTACCTTTGACCCAAACATACATTTAACACCATACACCACATTAATAGTTGAGGAGCGCATAGGTCTTTAATTTTTATTTGAAAGAAATTTTCCCATACGCTACATGCTGGCTGATTTTACCAAACGTTCCCTGTTAAATTTTTCAACATTAACTTTAAGACCCTGGCTGTAGGGTCTTCAAGGAAATTTTCCTAAATGCAGAAATATTCCAGTTCACAAATCCTGGCTTGGTTTCGGATTATATTAATTTTTTTTTTTTGTCTGAGTAGCACTGAGTAAGCAGTTTGAAATCAGTTTTCGAGCACTGAATTCAAATCTGGCCATCGATATGCTTTCGTTATCCTTCAACGGAATTTTTTTTTCGTTACTGCCAGGACAATCCTTAACTGTGTGTGAGTGGATTTGAAAAAGAAAATGTATATTGTTTTGGATCATTGATCAGCACAAAATGAAATTTCACGAAATAATACGTTTCATCTCTGCCAATTTTTTTGTTCGACTGTGTAATTGAAGGATTTTTTATTCACATCTTTTCAAGGTCATTAATGGCTTTTTTAGAAAAAGAAATTTCCGTTTATTAAAAAAAAAATTTATAAATTCCACACTCCCGTGCTGATTTCTATTCAAATATATTTTGTTCGCACAAACAAGTGGGTTGATTTTACTAATACATTTATTTTAGCGTATGTATTTTGTTAAAGTTTATGGCATAAGTTAAAAAATTTTTAAAGTTATTAAAAAAGTTATACTAGTAATAAAAAAAGCTTTTACACTGAAAAACTAGTAATTGTTAAAAACTTTCACTAATAAAATAGCGTAAAATACAACACTTCGCAAATACAAAAAAATGGCTAAGAGTGCGATGAATTGTTAGCTTTAAAATCGTTAATAGGAAATATGTAGAGCCCACTATGGCCCCCACTCAATAATCCATTTTTGTATTTGTTATTACAAAAACAATACACATTGCCGTTTCAAAACAATAGAAAGAGAATTTTCTAAAGCGTAGAAAGAGAAACAGATGAAAGAACACAAATACATTTTGAGTGCTGAGTGCATTGAAAGAGTGCTATGTGCAAAAAGTATAAAAAATTAGTGCAAAACTTTTATCACTATTATGTGCAGTCGTTATTATGAAAGAATTGCTAAAGTATAGTGGTATGAATTGGTTAACAATTAAAAATAAAATTTGTTTATTATAAAAAAATCTTTAAAAAACGATTGATATATTAAAAGAGAAGGTATAGGCAAGTCATCATGTAACTTTGACCATAGAAAGTTACTATTTCTAGAGTCTAAAGCTTTGCTATTTGTCTATCATATGACCTCACGCTGCAAGAATTCTAGAATTTTATTAAAATACAATAATAAGTCTTGAACTATTTGACTTTTTAGTTCCACTGTACATATGTATTTTATTACAATACAACAAGGCTATAGTCGGCGAACTAGAACTTAATAAAATCGCATAACGAAAATGCAATTAAAAGAACGTTTTATGGCTTTTGTATAAGGACTTTTCATTGTTTTGCGAAATTGAACGTGCCAAACGGATGTAGCTGTAGGGTGAAAACGGCAAAAATGAGGGTGTCACAAAAAGCGATCTACTAAATGCATTTATGGTCAAGAATGCAGTAAAGTCGCCCAGCATAAATGTTATGGAATTCGAACCAGAAAGCTAACGCAAAAATAGAACTATGGAAAAAAATAAAACAAAACAGATGCCATGCTGATAGTTTTATGTATAAAAATAACGTTAGCAAGAAAAGCAAAAAGCAGAACAAAATATTAAAATAAATGTTGTAATAAAAACTGCTAAAACAATAGAAAAATTCACAAGAAAAGAACAAAAAAAAAAAAAAAAAAACATTGAAAAATAAATAAAGCGTACAGAATGAGAACTTTTCGCAGAAACGATAAAACTGCAAAAATAAAAATGAAAATGAAAAAAATGTTTGTTGTTAGAAATATGTTGTAAACTATGAGTTTTGCACATATCCTGCCACAGCATCAGTGCAAATGTGATTAATGGCTGCAATGAAATCGTGTGTGCAGCACAAAAAGTAGAAGTCTTAAAAATGTGTAAAAATTAAGGACAAACAACATTTATCAAGTGCGATGTTCGATAAAATTTTCATGAACAAGGTTACGTGTATATTGTGTAAATAATATTTTCGAAGAAAATATTAACACTAAAATTGGAATTTTTTGTTTCAAATAACTCAAGAATTCAAAGTCATAATTTTTGAGAGACTTAAGTATTCAAACCAAAATCTTGGAATCAAACAAAGATTTCTATTTATTTTTGGTTTAACCTTAGATAGCTAACCTACGTCATTTTGAGGTCAGATATTTTCCTCTCTTGCTCTAACCATCGCGCATAGCTACAATGTAGTGATTGCTTGTAGTAATGGTGCGCAGTCGGTGAGTATTTTGTAGCCTCTCCTCTAAAGACACTGCACTATGTTGCTCACAACATATTGCATCTTCATCATCATTCATACATCTTTTTCGGTTCTTCGTTTGTCTTGTCTGGTGAATCGATAAGAATTGAGGACCAGCTTTTATAAAAGGTCTGACGATTTCTGGACCCATTTTCGGAATTTTTTTTTGCTCCAATCGATGGGGAAAGGTCAAAAATGTATTTTAAACATCACTGGAGTACCTCCGGACCCTGGAAAGGACCGTTTTTGACCCATTTTCGTAAAAAAAATTTTTTGTCTCAATCGATTGGGTGAGCTCGAAAAAATAATTTTGGACATCACTTAGGGTGGCTACGGTGGTGGCTACCGTTTTCGACCCTTTTGGTGCTTTCCAAGGTCCGTAGCCACCCGAAGGTATGTCCTAAAGCCATTGTCGGCCATTCCTTATCGATTGAAGAATGAACAATTTTTTAGGGTGGTTTAAAATAATTTTTTTTTTTGCACCAATCGTTAGGGAAAGGTCGAAAATAGCTATTTCCGAGCTTAATCTATCAACTGATGCAAAAAAAAATTTATTTTGAACCACCCTAATAATTCCACCAAACTCTCCGATATACATATCCGTTTACCGTTTGTATGTACGCATCATCTGTAAATAAATTTAATTTCGATTGACATTACGTACCTTCTCATTAAAGTAAATGCAAATGGGGCTAGTGTGGACATGTCCCATTTCAACTGTCCCCACTAGCCATTTTTTGTTTTTTATACAAAAATAATTTTTTTTTTAAACTTACGGTAAACTTTATTAAAAATAATTTCAATTATGTGAATAAACACTTGCTTAACTTGTATTATACATATATTACACTTTAGCAAAAGAATGATTAATTTCTGAGTATCACTGAAATTGAGAAAAAACCAAAAAAATTTTTTTTTTGCTGCGCAATGCTGCGCAAAACACATTTGGTCTCGTTACCATGAAACGGTGAATTGTATACAAACGAATTTTTTTGGTGATGGGGAGTGCAAAGGCCTACTTAAAAAAAATTCAACGGAAAACATCGACTCAAAACGGCGCAAGAATTTGAATCTGTCCACACTAGCTCTCTGTCCACACTAGCCCCCCTCTCCCCTACTTATTATCTACTTTGAGAAAAATTTGCTACGAAGACCTACTTAATTCAATTTTTTAAATCTTAAAGTCAGTTTTTCTTCCGAAGTGAAGATATTTTTATGATTTTTTTTAGATATATTTCCCACCTATCATTGTTTTCCTTTTTATTTTGTAGTAAGTTTTCTTTTTGTCTTTGAGAGATAAAATTTAATAAATATTTCTAGGTATTTTATATTTAAAAAAAACTTCTTCTAATCCTTTCTGATCGATCTTTTCTATATTTTTGTGAAATTTTTTTTCCGTCCTTGTTCTATTTGTCTTGGCCTAACATTTATGTGCCTTTGCATTTTATAAACTTTAAATAGTAGGGTGTTATATATAGAAACCCTTCACCATTTTATGTGTAAAGCTTATGGCAAAATTTCAGCTGGATAGGAATTTTACTCATTTTAACGCCTCAGTACTATTCAGACATTATTATTTCTTCAAAATTGAATAGTGTTCTTCATACTCATATACCTTCATTTGCATAAAAACTCTTTAAGGCTTAAGCTTATTCCTTACACAACATAAATTTTATAGCTGAAAACGCACGTTGGATATGACTCAATTTTATTACTCCAACAACTTTATCAAAATGTAACCCTTTAGCAGTTCAGAAATTAAAATTCAAATTATATAACGCTCACCCCTAGACTAAAATAATAATAAAGTCCAATACGACTGCTCTAATCTAGTTGTCTACGATAAAACTAAATTTTGACATACGTCAACCACCAGCAGCCCATAGAAAAAATTAAGAACTTAAAAAATGACATTGCAATGCGCAAGAAAGTACAACCAAAAAACAACCCTTATGCCATACAGTAAAACTACAACAACATTAACGCATTTGTATAATGAATTTTTAGAAAAATCTTAACATTTGCACCGCAAAACCAGCAGTCCATTTTTAACATTTGACATGTAAGTGGAAATTAAACTTCATCCCCATATCACTACTGCAGAAGTCGCAACAAATAAAAATTTTAATAATTAAGCTACAAAATTTACATTTAAATTACAACGCTTTACAACACTGTTTGTGCCATTTTTTCATTATCAGGCATATAACCCTTTTTGCTGTTTTTAATTTAGTTGTGATCCTTTGTAAGCGAAATCTAAAAATATTCGCATTCGTACCGTTGCGAGCTAACAACATACAGCACACGCACGTGTTTCATCGGCCCGCTAGCTGTGCTAAGAGGGTGGCAACAGTTCTTTTTTTTTCAATTTTATTTTAAAATTTATAAAATTTTCAACATTTTCAAGTTCAGAAGTTGTTGGGGTAGCAGCAAACAGTAACCCTTTTCGATTGCGTCAACTTTTTGTAAAATAAAAACAATAACAAAATCTAATTGCATGGAAAGGGTATGGGCTGATGGCAGCACTCTTGAGGGTGGCTGTTGGCAGTCACTTAAAAGAAAGAAAATTGTTTTGGGACATGTTTTTACATTTTTTTGCAATTGCCTTTCTTTCGTATATTTCTACTACGTGCGCTATAAAATATCCATCCGTTTACCTTAGAAATAAATCAAAAATATTTGTTGCTGCCTTTTAGGCGCAGCAGCAGCAGCAGCCAAAACGGAAATTTCATGCATGTTGAATTTCGAAGATTGATGCTTACCTTATGAGGTGTTAAGTGAGCTTAATATTAACTTTTTAGCCCATACTGGTCCGAAATTTTGTGTAGGTAGGGGGTTAAACCCGGCAGCAAAGTGGCAAAATTACAGCAGCATCTTGAAATCTGTTTTGTGTTTGCGTTTTTGCTCTACTCGACATCAGAAAATCATGATTTTACTTGAAGGGTGTTAATTTTTAATCAGCCTCTACAGTATGATTGGAGTGCGGCAGGCAACGTAGGCTCAGTTGGGTTCACTTTGTGCGCTTATAAGTCTTTTTTTTGTGATAAATTGTATGTGAGATTTGATTAGGTTAAGTAATTTGAAAAATATACAGTGAGTTGGGTGAGGCCTTGTGAAAAATTATACAATTTTTCTTCTTCTTCGTTCTCTAGGGACATCATACTTGGCATATAAAAAAGTTATGGCAGGTTCTATCTCGGTTAATAATTTAGTATATTTTTGCAATTGAATTTAATATTTTTGGCAATAAAAGCTTGAATTTTGAGTTGTGTTTTTGTTGTATAATCTTTTACTTTAGTACAGTTTGAAAATATATAATATTATATATAAATAAAAACAAAAAATCTTTACGTTCCTTTAAGTAAGACAATTATTAATTTAATGATGAAAAAATGAAAGAGCTGCTGCTTTAGGTGTTATTTTTGCCATTATACAACAGGGTAGAATTGCTTCTACGCAAATCCCTTGAACAATTTTATGTACGCATAAACACTATCATTAGTTTTAATAATAAAGCACTTAGTTGCACGCGTATGTGTATGCTTCTAAAGCAGCAGGAAGTCAAAACCGGAAGTTGATATGTCTGTATGCATGTGAGTTCCCGCTAGTGTAACGAACGGCGACGCTACATTACTCTCCACTGGGAAAACTGTCAGAAGGTAACCGCGCGTTGCAAGATGATAAAGCTTAGATAATAAATAATGAGAAACATAATAGCCAGCGCAAAATAATAAGGTATCAAATGGATTAATTATGTGCGATTTTGACTTCAACTTCCCTAATGTTGATGGCACGTGATAGTTAAAATTTTAAAAGAAAATAACAAGAAAATAATGCGTTCTATATTTTCAATTTATAATTTAAAAAACTTCACAATTTCTTTGAGTAGCCTATAATCTCCTTTGATTTAATTTATGCTGTGCTTCAAAATTTATTATTAAAATCTTCCTCTAAAATGAAATGCAAAAATGTAGCCAAGATAAAACAAACGAAATGATTTTCACAAGCCATTACATTAAAAACATTTTTACAAATAAATTTTTAATTTTTTACCCATTCCAAATCAACTCAACAAAAAGCTGGCAATACGAAGAAAATGTTGTTCTTTTAACCTTTCCACAAAAAAAAAATACACTAACAAAAGCACGTAGTAACACCACCACAAGAATGATAAACTTTAGCAGCGACTTCTATAACGTCTTAAAAAATACGATTTTTTTTTTTTGCCTTGGCAAAAATGCATTTTGTGCCCCATTAAATAATAATAAGCATTCAGAGTATACGGTTTTCTGGTAAAAAGCACAGATCCTTACAGCAACAACAAATACACGAAACGCATAAAAATCATTGTTATTTCTGTTTATCTCTCGCACACGAATCCCCATTGTGATTTTTAACATAAACGACGTAACGGTATTATATACCTAATACACATACAGACGAGAATATTGAAGGCTCAGTAGGAAATCATATTAAAAATCGGTAATAACTTTCAAAGGATATTGGGAAAAAAAATTTAAGGCTTCATCGATGCATGGGGTAAAATTTACAGCATATTCCGACCAAAATATTTGTTTTTCGAAATTCTTGGTCTAACTTTTGTTTCTGTTTGGTCTTAATTAAAACGCAATTCTTAAGGTTCTTTCCATAATCAATTTCAAAGATACACCGATAAGATTGTTAAAATTTTAGGAATTCATGACTTCAACAAAAAAAGGCTTATTTAAAAGTTGTCATATTGTTGCCCCGGTATTATATTGTCGTTTATTCGTATATTTCAGCTTTTGTAAATTGATTTTAAGCTTTAACCCTAGTTCGGCCGAAGACTTTTGTAACTCATTTCGGCGGAAGCAGTCACCCGGTGACTATATTTGAAAATATGATAAATTTTAGATGTAGAGGAATAATTTTTTAAGAAATATTTTTTTTTATTAAAGTTCATTTTCTTAGTTTTACAATGAATAAAATTTCAATTTACTAGCTTTAATAGAGCCAGAGTTATGAATTTTTTAAAGTGAGTCTCCAAGCCAAATTTCACGAAATTCTCAAAATTTAAATTCGCTCTATTTTGAAAAAAAAAAAATTTTTCAAAAAAAATCCTCAAACACGTATCTCTTCTTTTTCAATACAGAACTCAAAAAAAAAAAATATTCAACCGAATCAAAAATGTTTCGGTCAATTTTTTGTCAAAATTCGTTCGGTTTGTAAAAGAACGTCCCATATGGCTGCTTCGGCCGAAATGAGAATTAAAAACTTCACCACGTAACAATTTCAAGTATTTTGTGCTGTTTACACTTAAAATTCATTAGTTTAAGATGTAAGGAAGATAGGTTAAAAGAATTGATAAGAAATACATTTTTTTGGTCGAAAAAGTTGAAATAGTTACCTGGGTGACTGTTCGGCCGAATGAAGGTTAAAGCCAAATTTAATGAAATATGTACGATTTGGATATTTCTATCAACATTCAAAGTTTAATTTGACCTGCAAATAAAGTAAAGTATAAATCTTTACTACATTTTCTATTACATTTTGCCGACTACACCAATGTGCAGTAAATTTTTTTTCATTAAAAAATATAAATTTAAAAGACCCGCTCTTATTTCATCAAAGACAATGCCTTCGAAAACTCTTTTAAAATTTCCGAGGGTTAAAGTTAGCACATACTAAGACCATTATACCAAATCAGATTTAGCGAACCAAAATGCTTCTACTGGGACCATTGCACCTTAGTTTTGACATCATAACATTAAACCCATCACCAGTTATGATACGTTTTAATAGTTCTGTATTGTTTTGAACTTGATTCAGCCACTTCAGAGCAACTTCCATACGCTGATGTTTTTGTTTGGATTCAACCCGCTTTCCTGCAACACGTTTCATATTCAAAGCATCTGAAAAAATGTCATGGCATAAGCCAATTCATCATAACATAGGCTATATAAATAGCCAATATGGCTGAAAATTTAATGATACTCTCGAGACATGCTTTCAAATACAACAACAAAACAATAATACAAATTTCGAAATTCTCGATATTTTCTGAACACACCTCGTATGTTTGACAACCAAGAACAAACATGAAATTCTGTTCACTTCAGTTTTTACTCCCCGCTGGGGTTGATAAGTAACTTTAGTGTTTATGTATGTATATGCAATGAGTCGCAGCTACTTAGTGGCATTTGTAGTCCCGGCTACATAAATGAGTAACGAAGTCGTCCTTCGTTTTACTCCGCCTTAACATGTAAAAGAACTAAAAGCAGGCCAACGCAGCAGTGGTTTTATTTCTTTTTTTTTTGGTGGGTTTCTAAAGCAAATCGTACGTAGGTACACGCAAAAAAGCAACATATAAATACAGAAAAAAAAGAATTAAAAATACGAATACAATAACAAAAGCAATGAGAGCGAAACACTGGAGGCATGGGCAATGGCACATGCATGCGATGGTTATGTTGTGTTAAAAGCGCTTAAATGCAGACATTATCTTTCGTGTTGGCCCACACCCGCTGTGTGGCAGCAGTGGCGAAAGAAGGGGGAGTGACGTTATGCAAGTGGTGAGAGCAACAACACACTTTATTATTATGCGGTTGGCAGCACTGTTTTTTTTTAACAGAGTTTTTTTTCGTTTGGCCAATTTTTCTGTATTTTTTATCAAATCAGTTAAAACTTGGCAGGTGCTTAGAGTCGAGTTTTATGTAGTGTTCTGAAGGATACGCAACAAGAATAAGCTGACAAGTTGGAAAATTTAATGTAGTTTGACTCCAATGATTTAACTATGTACAATTTAAAATAAATACAGGTTTATATATCATAAACTTTGTATACTGTGACGGCATTCAAGTAGTGTGTTTGTTGAAAGACTTATTGATTTTGTGTAAGTTGTCAAAAGAAATATTTGCAGAATAGATATTCCAAAATACAACAAAGTTTGTTTGTATTTGAAAATGTCATTACAACATTTTCTCTCCACTTTTCGTTTCTTTTGTTTGTAATTTAAAACTTTTCTGATAAAAAGAAAATCTCTTGCAAGGCGTTAGTTTACATGAAAAATCAAAAGCAAAGATTAAATGAAATGAATAAAATGCAAAGAAGCAAAAAATAATTTAAAGCATTAGAAACGAAAAAGCAAAGAAAACATGGAACCAGCATAAAAAGATGCAGGATGGAGAAGTGAAGAAAACATGTTGATAATTCAGTTAAGCTAAAATTTTCAAAGCGTTTTCGCAGAAATCTGAGTATGTCTTGTTTATACATAAAGACAAATACATACGATGCATATGATTGTTTGTGTTTGTTCTACAATTTCTCTAATATATATTGCATACTTTTTGGACATAAAAAATATCTCGACATTTTCTTTGATCTTTGATTTTTTATTTTCGCAATTTTTAGTGAAAGAACTTTAAAGAAAATCCAACTTATTCAGTTACATCAGATTTAGTTAATTTTGATAATTTTTCCCCACCTTTCAGTCTTTTGAAGGTCTTCAAAAAAAAAGCTCTAATCATTCTTTGGAAGATTTTTAAAACTTATTTTTTTCCTTAAATGAGCTGCCTTTTCTGTAAATGCGATTATAAAAAAATTTTTATCTTTCTTTGAAAGGACTTGAAGGACTTGTGCTTAAAAGCAAATCATCCAAAAGTTTTATAATATTGTATTTTTTGCTATATGCTCTGTTGTAACTGTTTCATATGGCCATAAAACAAAACAAAACTGTGATAATAAAACTAATTATGGTTGAAAAATTATTTGAAGCACAGTAACTATAAGAAGTATGCCACCCTAATTATTGTTTGATACTTGCATTTTACACTCGCTCCTTCCAAAATTTGTTCGATATTTGTAATACTAATGTATTAGGTTCGTTTGGCTTTTTTACCGGGGCATCGATGCAATAACTCGTTGATCCTTTTAACTATTCAATACAGTCGGACCTTATATTGGTCGAACTTACTATCAGCAAAATAAAGTCCAAATTATGTCCACATGATAGCTACTATTCACAGCTTGGTACTTCTTGATAACTTCCTGACATGAAGTTTTTTTTTGAAAATTCGGACCCCCTCTCCCCTCCCCTAGGTGAGATTTGTTGAGAGCTGACGGAACACCCCCCCCCCCCTCCCATGAGACTTAAATTATAATTTTTAATATTAATTCTATGCATTAGAACGTTGATGTGAGGTTTTCCTTGACCCCCTCCCCCCTTGGTGAGATTTGGTGAGATTTTGCCGAACCCCCTCCCCCCTATTTTAGCTCACGTAGTTAATGGACGTCCCCTAAGGATGACCACCAGTTTTGAATAGTTTATCCTGTTTCTTCGTTTCTGCAGCTTTGGCATTGTGAAAAATAACTCTTTACAGATTAAGATGCGTAATAAAATGTTTATAATTTTGTTCAAAGTGGCATTCCTGATCTCTTATATTGTCGCCTTATTTTCATTGATATCTCATTAAACCTTTTCATTAAGCCCTTTCATGCCCAACTTGAGTTTCAAACTTGTAGTCAGAGAAATAAGACTAGGTCTAAGAAAAAATGTTTTAAAGCGATAACCGATAAGTAACCGATAAGTAAATTTGCATTTTCTATCGGTTGCAGAAAAATCTTAACAGTTTCTGCAGTTTTTTCAGTAGGCCTTTTCTCAAGTTGTCCTAGGTCCTTAGCAGTATTTTGATAACATTCAAAAGAGAACTGATCGCTGAAAGCTATGAATTTTATGTTAGGGAAATCAAAGTTAAACGTTTGTTTATCTTTCTTTGTCTTCGTAAAAAAGGACATCCTCATAAAGTAGCTTGGCTGCTACAAGCTTCTACTTGCCAACTAAAATATGGGTAACTAGAATATGGTATATGTTGAATGCTTTTTGGTAATCATTTACATAGATTTTTTCTCTGCAAAGAAACTTTCAAACATTTGCTGGCCTTTCTAAGACAGTGGGGTTTCGATTCCACTTTTTTTTTACAGGTATTTGCCATTCAAGGACTGATTTTCTTTCGATGGGTTTGCTCACGTGATGTTCGCCAATTTTAAATTGAAGCAAAAAATAGCTTTTTAGTATAATTGCTTAAAAAACATTACTCTGAGTTCATGCGACAGATTTTTATTGCTCTTTTTCCGAAGCGCAGTATATTCAAAGGTGATGCAGCAAATTGAAGAAATTTTGTGATTCAATGCGAATTTTCAATACTATTCGAACTCTATCGATATATACGATATCTTGTCATATTATTCGATACTTTTCAACTATGTATCTTGGTGGTTTTTGATACTTAAAAATACTCTCCAACTATTATCGGTTTATATGGTATTTTTCAATAAAATTTGGATGATTTAAATTATGTCGATGTTTTATATTATTTTAAACTTTTCGACTTAAATAGAGTTTTCCAATGTTTTTCAATACCATTCTTACACATTACTTTCCTATGTTTTTCTATGATTTTCTGCATTTTCGATGTTAATTGATACATTTGAAGAAAACGAATATATAATACTACTCTATACATACTTAATTATTCGAAGGGTTAAACCCTTTTTTTATTTTATTCGATACTATTCGAAGTTTGTCATTTTTTTCGTTGATTATTTTCAAATTTTACTGAACTCACGATTGAATTATGTGCGTTCAATTGTTGTTTTTTTAATCATAAGCCGCAAACCGAAAATTGAATACAGCAGTAAAAATTCTATGACAAAACTCCTCAACAGCTCTTTAAATAAAACTCTACGATTTTCCAACTGAATAGACTCAAAGGCTGGCGCGAAACACATATGTATGTGCTGCATTCAATGACACCATAATTTTTTTTTTTTTTTGTTTAAAAAAAACCTGATGACGGATTCTTTTCCTGTTCTTTTTTTTATTTTTCTGTTTTGACTGTGATATCATCGGTAATGTCAGTGCTGTTGGCGCGCTTTAATTATTTAGAGTAAAGCAAAATTGTTGGATGCTTTTTGATGTTTGCCTGTGCTATCTACAGAACCCATACTAAATAACCAGAATACATCACACTTACACATATGCATGTGTATGCTGATCAGTGATGGCATTTGGGTTTTGTGAAAATGTACTGAATCGAGACTTCAAATGTACTTTTTAGATCCCGAATGTACTTTTTTGTCTTGAACACCCAATTTTGCACGAAATTGTTCTAAAATTGACTATCAAAAAAAAAAAAAAGGTCCTCACTTTTCCCATCTCAAAAATAGACATATTTCACATTAAATTAATTACAAAATCTACACACTGCGCGATTATTTTCATTTACTAAGAAAAAAACGTAATTAATATAATAGGGTAATGATATTATATACAGGTAATTACTATAAATCTACCCATTGCGGTTATTTTCATTTACTAAAAAACAAAAAAAAGGTAAATATTATAAATTGTCCAAATGTACCGAAAATGTACTGAAAATGTGCTAAAAATTTGGCGAATGTACTGAAAATGCCCCAAATGTACCGAATGTACTGAAAACTTGTCGAATGTACTGACAACGATTTTTCAGGACGTAAATGTACCGAAAAAAGTACAAATGTACCGAAAATGCCATCACTGATGCTGATACGCTTATATGTATTTAGTTGTCAGCTGGTGCTGTGGTGCACCATGACGCTCTTTCGTAGAAATCAATTAAAATACGTGCTTTGATTACGTAACTAATTGAGCTTAAAGTTCAAGCATTTCAAGCATTTGATGAATGTGCAAATAATTTAGCATGTGCGCTGCTTCTTCTTATTCCAATCGTGGTTATCGATCTGAAAATTCTTATGTAGTGTGGTTAAGATAATATATGTTAAAGATAAAAAAAAATTGGGTTAAGAAAATTTCTGTTTTTGACATTTTCTGTTCACATTTTTGTCACACTATTTTAAATCCTTTTCAACAAAGAAACCGTCATAGAGAAATCAGACTTCGTGGTTTCGAGTTTTAGTTAGGCATTGAAATTAAGTATTGAAATTGTATATAGTGCATTCTATATATGAAATTGTGAAATTTTATAAAAATATTTAGATTTCTTCCAAATCGAGTTATAACTCTGAAGAAATTGGTAAAGAAATATTTTTTTTCGCCCACAGTGCTTCCTATGCACAAATTCAAAACACTTCCGCTTTGATAACACTTAGCTTCTTAGTAATACAGGAAAAATATCATAAAATTTATTTAAATGGGTTCTATAGTTTAGAAGTAGAGTTTTTTTGAGTTATCTAACACATGTCTACATATTTGTACCAATTTTACAAAGTTCAGTTACACTTTAACTCAAATTGAAAGTGGCAGTTTGTCATTAAGTCTTATTAATTTGTTTTGTTTGTAACTAAGTATGTTAAAGTTAAACTTTAATAATTTTTTAAATTTCTACACAAAAATTTCAACTAATTTGAGCTGCTGCATCCTAAAATATTTATTTAATTCTACTTTTCATTAATTAAAACAGAAAGCTAGTCAGTTTTGAGCAAACGCCTAACAGGATTTGTCATTAAAAAATTGAAAAATAATGAAGAGGGGAAAAAGCTTTCAATTGACATTGACAAAAGGATTTTCAATCAAAGTTGACTTGGGATAAAAATTTAAAATTAAATATAAAAATAATAAGTGAAATAAAAGGAATGTAAAAAACCTAGCGATGAAGGCGCATATTAAAGGTCCTTTTACCTTTCTTATCAACTGTCAATATTTGACAGCCGTGTGCTTTTTTCTAATCTCTTTCAATTTTTAAAAACTTTATGTTGTGTGTTAAAATCAAGAGTCTGTGTTGCGTTGCCTCTTTCAAAAAAAAAAAAATAATAAAAAATAAAAATTGTGCGTTTGTGTGTGTGTATAAATTCATGTGAATACAACAAAAACATTAAATAATGTCTAAACATGGTCCCCTAAGTTGAAAAGTAACAACAACGACAAAGAAGAAAAATAAAATAAAATTATAAAGTCCTTTCCCTGGTTGAATTGAACTGGCACTAAACAACTTGACAGTTGTGCCATATTGACTGTCATGTTGACAGTTGGTGTAAAGGCAAAGTTAAGTCGAAAAAAAAACGAACGGAAAAAAATTTTTCCAATACACTGATGTGTCAGTACATAAGTATCGTTACCTATATTTTTTTGCTTCGGAACACGCATGTTTATATATATTTTGTAATTTTTAAAACTACACACAATCATACAAATATCTAAATATGTTAGGGTGTTTCAAAATAAACAAGATTTAATATGTAACTAAAAACTTATGGATTGAAATGCATTTTCGTTTGACTTCTCGGAAATTCTTTAAGTTTTTAAATTTTAAATAAATTAAGTCACTTTTCCTGTAACTATTAAAATACTGAAAAGCTTGACTTGATGTTAATATTCCAGTAATTGTTTGTGTACCCAATTGATCATATTTGAAGGTAATTGTAGTTACAATTTAACCACGTTATTTTGACATGATATCAGTAAAAATAAAAACAAAATATGACCAAATCGGCTCTTACTTATTCCATAAGCATTCAGATTTAGTTATAAAAACTGGATAGTTACATATAAATGTAGCCTTCAGTTAACCACTCAAGAACGTCTCCAAAAGCTGCCCAGAGCAACTGCTAAATCACTAACATCGTTATTTACTCAGCTGTCGCTGTCACTTTTCGTACATATGATTTTTAACTCTCTTGGGGGGTTGGAAAAATGGACGTGAAATAAATTTCATTTTTCTAAGGAATTTGAAAGTTAAAAGTGAAGAACTTTTTTTTTTGTAAGATACATAATTAAATATATTTCTATGGCAAAAAAGAAGAACATTTAAGTCCTCTTAAGAGGAAATTTAAATTTCTTGTTTCAAAAGGCGTGTTTCTATCTAATCCCATTTCAAATATTCCGTATATATGTAAACAGAGTAATAAGATTTTACTTTTTAACTTAAGTTTTTTCAAGCAATAGTAAATTTGTTAAACCAGCTTAAGTGAAGTTAGGTGTTGCCTTTATGTTCCACTGTTGCTAGAAAAACTGTAAAGATACAAGCTTCCTTGTGACGTATTTTTGAAATTTACCTTTCCATGTTTTGAATACTCTATTTACTGCCACTTAGATTAAAAATAATTCATTAAAACAAAGCAGATATCATTTTACACAAAATCGCGAATATCTCAAAGCATCGATTTTCGACATAAGGGGTTCTGTTTTGTTGCCACAGATTTCTTTCAGCATGGGGCTGCAAATAACTTCTTTATCCCGGGCGCCTGATAAGCACGGTACGCCAGTGCTACGTTGATATAACAATCAGATGTTTTTTCTATGTGATAGGTCAGTACGATCTTTTGTTAAACTTATTCTCAAAACTTTCTAATTTCATTAAATAAAAAATTTTGATTTTGAAGATTCCAAAGAAACTATGTTTGAAGACTTTCCAGTGGCCGACTTTTACTAGATTTATTACATGGTAAATATGCAAAATTTCAAAAACGATATAACTCGTAGTCATGCTCAAGAAACTGCAAAGGTTCAAATAAAACTTATAAGAAAAAAATATCGAATGTAAATTTTCACACAGGTCGACAAACAAAATTAATTTTGTTGGTACAGATAATTCCCAAAAAATTTTAATTTTTTAATTGGTGAAGGAATTTTATTTATTAAATATCCCAAACGGTATAAATAACAGACAATAATCCTACGGCGAAATAGATAATTCCCAAAAAGTTTTTATTTTTAAATTGCTAAAGGAATTTTATTTATTAAATATCCCAAAGGGTATAAATATCAGACAAAAATTCTACCGAATAATAGATAATTCTCAAAGGATTTTTATTTTTAAATTGATGAATGAATTTTATTTCTTAAATATCCCATAGGGTATAATAATAAATGGGTTATTCGTTTTGCATTTGGGACGATGTAAATTCAGAATATCGTTCTTCGTCGTCTTTTTTTGTATAAACTTTTTTTCTTACAGTGAAAATTTTGTATAAAACTTACCAAAGCTTAAATATTTTTGATCAATTCCATGTACATATGAATATTATAACTTTGCACTCACGATTGTTTTTTTTTCGAAATATAATTAGAGTTAATTAACAATTGAAGTTTATTAATTCACACAAACCGAGACGACAAAATCATTGCGCTTGAACAACAGAACTTGACGAATTAAATGACTGACTAGTGTTGTAATTTATCGCGGTCAAGGGTTGCCCTGTCCGTTAATTTTAAGCAAAATGCATTTTTTTTTTTTTTTTGGGTTATTAGCAAGTTATGAAACTGTAAAGAAAAAACTACTTTAAACAATTTTATCTCGCCCGCCATTTATATTAAAAATGTGTCTTTACACAAAAACAGATACAATGTGCGGGATGCAGACGTTTTTATTGCTGCGTTTCAAAGTAAATACCTATGTTCAAGAATATATCAAAAATAAATTTTGTTCGCATTTAGTTTCCGATATATGTATAGTCATAGAAAGTTGCGAATATAGCTTTTGCAGCTAAAAATCCGTAAAAGCGAACGTCCATTAATTACGTGAGTCAAAATAGGCGGGGGGAGAGGGTCCGGCAAAATCTCACCAAATCTTATCAAGGCGGCGGAGGGGGTCAAGGGATACCTCACGTCAACTTCTTAATGCATATAATTTACATTAAAAATTATAATTTAAATCTCACGGGAGCTAGAGGAGAGGTCCCGCCAGATCTCACCAAATCTCACGAAGGGGGGGGGGGGGGTGGTCCGAATTTCAAAAAAGCACCTCACGTAATTCATGGACGTCCCCTAAGTTGGGAATACCTTAATAGATTTTAAATATTTTGATGTGATATGACAGGTATTTTTACAGTCTACAAAATTGATGAATAAAAGTTTGAAATTAATTCCATATATTTGGCGATATGGCTGTTTTTAAAATTTTTTTAACATTTTTTTTTTTAAATAACTGTTATTTTCTTAAAAAATTGTGTTAATGACTTGTAATTTTTTTGCGGTATGTATTAGGAAATCCCAATTAATTGCCTTAAATTCAATAAATTTCTAATGTTTTCTTATCTATGCGTATGAATACAAAAATATAGGACAAACTGGTGTCTTTTTATTAAGTAAGCAAAATTTCACATTGAAATAGAGTGAGTAATGGTTAAAGATAAAAATTTTAAATAAACTTTTAAAATTTTCAATTAAGTCAAATTTCACTTTGAAATAGGGTAATTATGGGTTAAAGATAAAAATTTTAAATAAATTTTTTAAATTTTTTTATCCGATTGGGGGACGTCGCCTTTGATTTTCGCAAAAAATTCAAATAAGGACCACCTTAATACACTCAAATTATAATTCGTAATTTAAAAATCAATTTGTATCTCTAAAATATGATCACTTCAATAATATTTCAAAAAACTACCAAATATCTTACATATTCCACAAAAAATGAGTAGTGCTTAAAACTAACGTAAAGGGCAACCCTCGACCGCGAAAAATTACAACACTAGTCAGTTATTTATTTGATTCGTCAAGTTCTGTTGTTCAAGTGTCGTTTCCGTGCGTGTGAATTAAACTTCAATTGTTGATTAATTCTAATATATGTAATTCGAAAAAAAGACAATCGCGAGTGCAAACTTACAATATTTATTCATGGAATTGATCAAAAATGTTTTATCTTTGGTGAGTTTTATGTAAAATTTTCACTGTAAAAAAAATAGTTTATAAAAAAATGTCCACGAAGACAAGGGATTAAATATAAAGAACGGTATTTTATACCCTTTGGGATATTTATTAAATAAAATTCATTCTGCAATTTGAAAAAAGAAATCCTATGGGAATTATCTGCTTTTTCGTCGGAGGCTTTTATGATGCAAATTTGAAAAATAATTCTTCCTTGACGAAGGGAAATTTGCCTAAAACTGCACTTAAAAAAATTACGAATGAAATGTATGTATGTTATCTAGTACATGAACCGTTTTAGTACAGCAGCCATTTTATATTCAGTTGTTGAACAGTACAGCGCCTGTGTAAAGGGAATTTTACATTTTTGTTGGAAAAGAGAATAAATAATAATTATTAATGCTCTTGATGAGAGAGTAATATTATGGAAACAACATCGTTGCGTACGCGGGTACTACTAGTGAAGAACATTCTGCCTCCCGCGAGCAACTGCTGCAAAACTCAAGTGTTATAAACGAATTTCGCTACATCGTATAATTTATCCGTTTCGGATCCGTTTTACTTACAAAAAACGTATCCTAAGCTGATCCGTATATGAACTCCGTTCCGAGTTCGAGACGGATCTTTTCGCGTTTTCGATAGAAATTTCATACAAAAACGATTTTGAGACTCGTGGGCGAGGGGGCGTCCGTCCCCAGGTACGCTATTGGTGCTATCTTATAAATAGGATCAAATATTTGATAGTTGAGAAGGAAAAATTCTGTCTTTCAAAAATCTACAAAAATAAAAAATTCATTTATTTACAATTAAAAATCCAAGAGAAAAATCTGCCACAAAAAGATTTCTTTATATTACTTGCTCTGGACACGCTTGAACAATCAGTTCCACATTCATCACCTTCACAAATATCACATAGTGAGGTTGTGACCAAGTAATAATCTGTAGCTCTACGTTCGGTATCATAATAATCATATATAACTATCGGTGCAGGTTTCTGCTTAGCCACAGCGTAAGTTCTGGTTGCTTTAGCGGAAATGCATACCATATTTCCAGATTTAAGATAATCAAAATATAAAATAATAACTGTATCGGAATTTTTTATTTCGGTGCGCATTACAGTATCAATTTCCTTGATCCTATCCAATTGTTCCATATCAGCAGTATAACCTGATGGAAGTGTAATTTCCATGACTGCCATATTTTATTCTTGAAGCTCACTCTCATCACTGGGTGGCACAAATTCTGCACAAATATTCAAATGAAGTTGTTGTGGCGACAGGTCTGGCAGTATTGTGGTATTTAAATTGAAACTTGGCTTTTGCAACTTTTCAACGATATTATACTGATATGCTAAATGAACTAAGGATGCACCGTTGCCAGTGGCAATAAATTTCAACTTACGTATTCTCTTGGAAAGCTGAAAAAAGGGAAATTTAAAATATTTTCAAATATTTAAGTATGCAGACATACCACATGTGTCATTTGCACCATCGAATTTTCTGGCCTAATACTTATCATACCATTGTCAACTGCTTCAAGTCCCTCAGCCGCAAATTCAATATTAATTTCACTTTTGCCACTGAGCCCAGTAGTCTCGGCAAATTTAGTGAGAGCTTGTAAGCCGACGACTGTATCCTGGGTTGAACCAAATCCTCCATTACTATTACGCTGTTTTGTAAGCCACCTTACGATCGGTAATGTATCTTCCTTAGAGCCACTTTCAAGCATTGCCAATAAAATATATGAGGTAATTTCAACATCACTACCACTTGAAAATTGTGTAGATTGCCTTTTAAATCTACTGCTTGCCATTTTAGTCCACCATTTAAGACCATTTTCGTTTTGGGCTATAGCCTTCAATCTGTCCAGTAGCTCATTGGCATTTGGATCCTTTGCTTTTTGTAGCACTAATGCTGCGATCGCAAGCGAATAGGTTTGCAGCTTATAGCTCGCTGGGCTTCAGTCGATTTTGCCGACAGCTAAAAAACTCTTGGAGAAAATTAAATTAAATGAACAAACCTTATGAAAATTAATAGAACTAATGGGTGTTATGGATAAGCAGAACCTCCCTGAGGAATGAAAATTATACATTGTGCCTAGTAAATTTTTGTAACACCCTAATTCTAGAAACCTACACCTGATTTAAACAAGTTAAAAAGTTGAAAAAAAATCGCTTCCCTGACAAACACGTGAGAGATGCCATCCTTGGAGATGTTATCGAGGGAAAACTTGTACCTTTTTTTTGCAGTTACTCCTTCAGCTTTCTCCGCTGCTTCTTCATTGAGTGCTCATACCTTTGAGTGTATTTTTTCACAGTTCATTGGTTATTGGAAAATTTATATTACGCAGTGACTGCACACGCTTATATACATATGTAACAGTTGATATGTTCAAGTGTGTATATTTTATAGTGTATGTATGTATAAATATTCATACATGTGCTTATATAACCATGTGTGCGTTGAAAGTGGTTAACCTCATACATCTTTAGAACACACGCATACACTGGTGTCGTAGTCAACATTTTTATTAGATTTCAACTTTTGCGCTCACACACACAGCCACACTTGAGCAAACTTATATAAATTATATATGCATAAACATACATACATACATACATGTTTGCACATATTCATATATCAACATAAAGTCATCGGTTGTGTGTTTGCACTTATTTGTGTTATCATTTCAAGTTTAATTCGAACACACACACTCACACACTGATAAGCATAAATTTTCATTTGTGTGAATATCAAAAATATTTGCATGAGCTGCAAATATTTTTCAACATCATCAATATTTGACGTTTTTTGCTCCGGTTTTTAACTAAATTTTCATGTTGTAGTTGTCATGAAAATCGATAAAGGTAAAATCAAACAATTACACAGATACACATACATAGGTATCAACATAGTTTAGGGTGTCTCTAATTAATAATTTTATTTGAATCAATTTCCTTAAAATATTTTTGAATATATTCCTCACAGACACTGTTAGTTAGTTTCTCTTGCAATGTGCTAAGGTACACCCTAATGTAGTATCATCAAAACTTGTTATTACAACAACTATTTAAAAGGTTTTTCCTCTTTCTATTCGCTTGTATGTTTACGTATTTTTCTTTTTTTGTGTGTGCTGTTTTTGATTGAAAAGCTGTCAAAATTCTAGAGCAAATTTTAGAGAAAAGTCACAGGCGGGCGCTTTTTTTAGTGTGGGCGTATCTGACGTTCCAAATTGTTGTTGTTGTTGTTGTTGTTTTTTCTTTGCTCTTGTTATTATTGTCATCGTAGGGGTTTTTAGACAAAACTCTGTTGCTGCTGTTATTGCTGCTTTTGACATGACTTTGATGTTTTTCTCGTTTACCTCACCAACTGAATTCTCAGAAAGCAGAAGTTTCTGAGTGACAGTTTGAAGTGCAGAGCATTTATTGAAATTCTGTTGAATATGTATATATGCATATACCTACATATATTTGATTATGAGCTTGGTTAAAAAAAATTTTATCTTCTTCAAGAGCACTTTTATTGCATACTGTGAGGTTTCAATAATCTGTTTATCTTCTGATTTGTTCAGGGTCATTGCCTAAGCACTTTTAAATATTAATGCACAGCCGTTTAGAGGTACCGCTAATCTGAATCGCGGATTTAAGCGAATGCTCTTTGACAGCCAAAAAGTTTTCTTTGTTATAAAGAAACTTTTAGGTCACCCAATAAGTTAGCACACGCATTAAAAAGGTGTTCCAAATAATATTTTTGGTTAAATTATTTATAAGGCTATAAAATGATTATACTGGCGTACACCAAATTACGTTACTATGACATACAACTCGGATAAACTTTTTCAGAAATCTTTTTATATAGGTAGTTTTTATAGATTTGGAAAAGGGAGGCATATTGGGAAGACAATTTTTAGACGTATAGGTTATTACACATTTGGTGACCATATAAGAGTTATTTACTTCTCCAATCATAAAATTATCAAATAATATCCAAGACTATTTGCGTGGTTGGTGGTGTTGGACAGTGGTGTGCTCCATCACCGTGCCAGTCAAAAATCAACCTAATGAACGAGTGGCATACATATACATATGAAGCAGCTATTGGCACTCTGTCTTTTTCATTCTATTGCTCTAGTAATAATGATATAACATACATAATCTTTATTTGTAAGTACAACTCAAAAGTGATTTTGGTAAACACATTATAACTCATAGGGTGTTCAAGACAGACCAGCCTTTTTTACTCTAAATGAACCAGGGAATCTATGTAATTTAAATACATTCCATTGATTTTTTGGCTTTGCCACTGCAGCATCTGCCTATGTTCCTATGCCAAATAATATCACAAAACTTTACTTAAATAAAATTCCTTCAATGCATACCAGACTCATAAGTAAAAATAATGACAATGGCGGAAAATTATAATTACACATATGAGTACAGCAAACACAAACACATACACGCACACGTTCACATAACGAGCGAAAATGCATAGCAATTGAGCAAATAACATTTAAATTCATAACAAAACAAAAACGCTGGTAACAACTACACTGATAACTGCCATTGTACGACTAAGTAAAGTGACCAACAGTGACGTAGATGTTGCTGGTGGTGGTGGTGGTTGCAGCGGAAAAATGTAGAAAATTAGTAACGTGCTACTAATTAGTTTTGAACACAAACACACACACACAGTTATATTTACATATACATCCATATACTTTGCAAATACCAGTGTATTATAAGCTTTATGCTGAAGCATTAGTATGTGTTTTTTTTTATAATGTTGCAGGCTTTTGTAGGAATTCAGCAACATAATTAAAACCAGAATGCAAAAGCGGCTGCTGCTGCTACTACTTTGTGTGTGACAGTGTGTGTGTGTTGTGTGAGTGTTATGTGCGGAACATCATCGTGGTTGTTAACATTTTGACTTTTCTATGGCTTCATATTAGAATTTTGTAATTTTGTCGAAAAATTCAACAGAAAAATAAATGAGAAAAGAAATACTACAAAAATTAATTGCATTATTTTGTACAAAAGCACGCAGCCGCTACAAAACGCCGCGGGTGTCAAAAAATAAAAGAAAAAAAAAACGGAAGCGGAATTGAATTTAGCACATTTGTGTGCGTGCGTGCAAGTGTAATTAGTGTGAATTTTATTTGTGTGTGACGATTGGTAAAAAGATTTTATTTGCGTAGCTTAAACTACACATAAGTGAACGAAAATTAAATTAAAAACTTAAAAAAAATTAAATGTTTCGCTTTAACAATTTCAGAAATGTGAAAATAGAAATCAATACGGAACTAAAACCTTTGTGAAATCAATTTGACATTGAGTGTTGGTTTGATAAAAGCTTTATATTTCACTTATTATTTAAATTAAAGTAAGGTGGGTGTTTAGTTGTCCATTTGGAGATCAGAAAAATTTCATTGTTTGTCCCTTGGATATTGCATGTCACCTGAATCATAAAAAAAAAATTTAAACTTCATCCACTTAACATATTCCGCAAAAAACTATCAGATTTTCGTAGAACCTTGACCCCAGGTATTTCGTAAATTATGATTATTATTCCTACTCACTAGTGCAGAAATCTTAAAGCTCTGTTGTTTCGGTCTAGGACTAAAGTGGGCTCAGTGATGCCCAGCGTTAGACTTAAAAATAATCAAACACTTTCAGTCAAAAAAATGGATATTGCAGTCATTGATTTGCTTCCATAGTTCATTGCAATTTTGTAGAGTACTAACTGACTGGCAGACTTTGTTATGGCCTTACCGGTAAGACATGCTATGAGTTTCATTTGGTAATAGACCTTGTACAAAAAGTCTTAACAGAAGAGGTTGCGCCATTAGATGATAGGCAAGGGGATCATAACAGGTTTATTGATTAAAATAAATTAACTGCTTGATGTTTACAAGAAATTATTAGTAATGACAATTCGGTACTTAGAAAGGGACCGATATATTCATATTTATATACATATTTATTTTTGTCTTATATGGAATGGCATGGTATTGCCCATTGTATCCATACAAAACTATGCGGAGAACCTTTCAAATCAAAATAAAACGCATTTTACTTTGGCTCCTAATTAGCTCTATAAATGATGCTAACATTAAATTTGGGCAATTTTTCTCTTACATGATTTCCGATCGGTACTCGGTAAAACGAACGAAGCTGTCGCATAAACATAGTAATAGAAAGCAATCAACGTAATTTTCCTCGCTATAGCAAGGCTTTGGTAATTGAAAAAATAGAAAATCTTTCCACGCTTATATCTCAGCTTTTGGTTACCCGATCTCAAAGCTGATAATTTTAGCACACTCTGCTCGATGATTACTTTAATTTGATATATAATTATTGCTGTAGCTATTCTAGATCCTAATTAAGCGCATGAAGCTTCATGAATTCTGTTTTTGTGTTGTTTTTTTCTTCTCATCTGTATTGACCTTCAAACTTCAAACAAAAAACTCTCTTTCAATTGTTTCCTTTTTGTTACTATTCAAAAGTAAAAGTAGAAGAGATAATAGAATAAGATGTTAAGAGAGAAATTTCATTATAAAAAAATAGAGGGACGTGCGCGTACGAAGCCGCAGATGCACTAGCTTATGTATAATCGATAACATCGTCCAAGTTTTTACCACGGTCTTAGGATAACATCCTTAAACTTTATTCCACCCATTTGCCTTTAGGTTATACAGAAATTCGTAATCGACCTACATAAAGCATATGGTCACTTTTATACTTTTCGATTTTTGAAGTAAACTTGTAGCTACACGGAAAGATTCACAATTTTCAATCCAACATTGCTATTGGATATCTGATTATTGCTTAATTTGATTACTGAAGGAAGAAAGTAACTCAAGTAAAGCAGATTTTGCAAATATTAACATAAGAAAAAAATCATTGGTTTAAGTTTCTAACAAAATTTTATCCGTTTGTTCTTGCAGATGAACCGCGCTTTACAGCTCAAGCCAGCGGAAAGTGATAGTCGTGGCGGTAAGTTATTTTTTGGAATTTTTCTTCAAATACTTAGTTCTTCACTTTTATTCATAGATTAGATAAAGTTTTATAGTAATCAAAATTTTTTACAATTATTAAAAAAAAAAAAATAAATAATGACACACATTTTCAAAAATATATACAAATGCATTCATATTTTCAATGAAAAAACGAAATTGAAACTATAAATTTAATATTTTCTAAACAAAAACGTATAATGCACACTGAAAAATTAAATAAAAAGAAAAACAAAAAATAACTTATCTAATTAAATGTTGATAAAAATTTTTTTTAAACTTTAGACATTAAAGTACTTTGATGCTTCCTTCAATGATTTATTTATATTAAGTTTAAGTTTAAAGAATGAAAGTAAAAATCTATAATGTTAGGAGTAAGAAACAAAAGAATTTAATTTATTAAGACTTAGCATTCGTATCTTTACCGCGCAACACTTCTTATTTTAAATAAAAATTTTATTTTTCTTAAGTATATACGGTTATGCTGCTATAGATCAGACATACACGACAGAATTTCTGAAAATATAATGAAATTATTTGTTTGTTGAATATAACGCTATGAATGCAGATCGGGATATACATATGCTCTCCACTCAAAGTTTTGAAGCGTTTATTTAAGCAACAAAACTTATCAAAAATTTCTTGCCTTCTTTACAATCAAAATAAATCATTAAGAGTAAATTAAATGTAAATGCCTCAATAATTCTATAAAATTATAAAGGCAAAATTGTTGGCACTACTCTTGTTTATTCTGTTGCTCATTCACTTCATTAATGCGTCTTTTATCTTTAGCCTATCTTGACTGAATCAAATTTTCGCAGTTACTTAATCACAGCACATACACACATCTCTACAAGATGTACAAAAGTGCACACTCACACCGCTGTTTTTTGGAGTGCAAAAAAAAAAAATTGCTGACACACGCATACATCGGTAGCGATTGTATATTTTTTTTTTTGTTGATCTGAACCTTTTTCAACCTCACGTCAAGCTGACAAGTCGTTGCGATTGTATTCTTTTGGTCCTCCCCCCCTTGCCTAAGGATCTGATATAAAAAATGTACCACATGGAAATATACACACATTCTTATATACACTGATGTAGCACAACGCCTTATTAACACTACCATTTTTCTTTGTTAACGGTGCTGCTGTGCCTGCTACTTCAGGTAAAAGCTTAAATTTTTTCAGCTAGCCCTCCCCTGCTCAAGATGTATGGAAAAAAACGTAGCTACTACTTCTGTTGTCCTCAGAGTGATTGCTTAGAGATGTTACAATACATATTAAAAATTGTATTGTCAAAGAAATTTTTACTGGAAATCAAAATATACAGCTGCTATTGATTAATTCCTTAACTATACAACTAGATTTGGGAGAATGGAGGCAAAATTAAAATTGGACAAAATTTTTATCAAATCAAAAAATTAGGAATTTTTAAATTCATCTCTGAAAATTCAAATAAAATGGTTATCAAGAATCATTAAGGATATTGTTGATATTTTTGTACTTCTAGTTGTAGCTTTTCTCTCATTATATCAAAATTTACTCTGATATTTTTATTTTGTTTAGTCTTAGGCATCACCAACGACTTCTGCTTAATGTTACATAATTTATCATCTGCATAAATTTTATGCCGTTGATTTTTAATCCATATCATTATCTTAAGTATAACTGTGTGTCTGTATGTATGTGTGAATATTAAAATGTGTATACATCAAGAGCACATCATAAATATTCAACAAGAAATAAAACGAACACAAAAAATTTCCAGTTATTAACTTTTGATTAAAGAACAACAGCAAAAGACAACAACACACAATATGATAAAGCGATAAAAAAGAGGGGTTGCTAGTATACACTCATGTTAAAGATGTAAGCTAAATCCCCCTTCCTTTATCTAGGAGTCGTATGGTTTCGTCACTGTCATTTAAAAGTCTAGAAATTACGTAGCCTAGAATCATACTACACAAATTGTTCATAAAGGTTTTTTTTTTGAAAACAAACACATAGAAATGGGGAGGAGTGACTTGCAATGAATAACATTGTAGAGTAATATTCAAAAATTATTAATTAGCGGGGAAAAATATATACATATATTTGATAGAAATTTTGACTTGATCAACTTCTCCAAACAGCCACTGTATTTTCATATGATTAATACAAAAAATGAACATTTTCGAATGAACGATTTAGTTTCAGAAATTTCTGTAACGTTTCTGAATAATTTCGAAATTCATGAAATTTTAATTTTTATGTGTAGCTTTTCAGAAATAGGCATCCGCATAATAATTCCAGGCGCTGAGTGCATTTTCAAAAAAAAAAAAAAATGGACCTGCAAATCGGAAGGTGAATTTCATCGCAGTTCTATTTACTCATTTACGACATTTATGATTAAATTTTTGATAGCTATGTCAGCGTAATTTTGGAATGCGTTCGTTTATCTTTATATGTATGTATATATTTTTATATGTGCAAAAAAAAAAAAGCTTTTGAATTATTATTACAATGCTGTAGTAGCGGAAATTTTCCACAGGATAAGAAACATCAACAGCTGCCCAAACATACACATACATAGATACTGTTTTATACTAACGCGATATAGCATTTGAAGATAACAAAGTATCTAACACACACACATTGCGCGTTCATTTCTTTTCATATCATTTCAATTCCGTTTCATTTTCTATTTTATTTATCATCATCATCACCATCAAACAGCAGTAGCAGGAGCATTTTCCTTCATTGCTTTTTCTTCAATTTCTATTTTATTTTTAACCTTCGTCCTTCAGCGTTTTTCACATGAATTTCAAAGTTACGGGTTATTTATGTACGTATGTGTGTATATCTGCAATCGCACATGTATGCGCTTGTATTTCATACAAACGCTCACACACATGAGCTGTACTGACGATACAAGCTGACATGTGAAATTTCGCGTAATTTGTTCTTGTCTCACATTTAATGTTGTCACGTAAATTGAAAGTAAAAATCACTTCGTATTTTTTTATTCAGTCTCTTGCATTTTCATTCTTCTATTGTCTTAGATTAACAGTGAACTTTTTGTAAATAGGTTTTTTTTTTGCTTCTAGCTGCGTAGTAATTTTAATAAGGTGTCTTTTTTCAAAGAAAAATTTCTCTGTAGTTTATTATTAGAACGAAATCAGTCAGGTTTTATCTATTCGTGAGGAAAATCAGCTTATAACCGAGAATATCTTATGCAATCAAATACAGGCTCTTGGTTTTTTTTACAAAATTTTTAGAAACTAACTGTACCTATAATATTTCTTTTTCGCACTGTTCAATTATTTTTAAAGTTTCCAACTCAGAAAACAGCAATATTACAAGTTGCTTACATTTTCATTACATGGTCTACTATCAAAATCGTGGATAGTGAAATAAACCGAGCTCTTGCATTATCTTTCCATTTGCTATAGTGTGTAGAAAAGTGAACTATCATACCCGAAACTGTGCCTTCCCTAACAATCCCATACGATTGAGGGCTGGGTCAGCTGGCTACGTATTTCGTCATATGTCAACTTAGAAATTTTCTGATAGTGAAGTTAAGTTTAAATGAACGTCTGAGTCTGCACGTTTTCCTGCCTGATTTAGCTATTGCACGCAGAGTGAGTGAAATTTTAAGTTGGAGAATCTAACACTTGTATGGATAAAGGCTCAAGTGTCCTTAATTACTTCTTTTGTGGATATTTATTATAATAATTGTTTACATCTTCAAAGTAACTAATAAATTACACAACTTCAGCATTTGCATTTACAACGAACAGCTTTCATTTGCACTAACTCAAAATCCGTCACCATTTTCAATTGCTATTACAAATGGTTTTTGTACCCTTTTTATCCAAATTCTGCCACGCAGCACCCACACAGAGGTCTATATCAACTCTCTGCATGTGTCAAATGCCACTGTCAGTATTGCCACCATGCGCTACCACAGACTTTTATCCGTGGTTGCTGCTGCTGTTGGCATATCTTTTTTTTTTTGATTCTTCTTCTTCGTCTTTTTGATTATCCGCACTCAAACTGTCGCCGCAATTTAAACACAAATGTCATTTTGTCGTCCAACATTTCCGCTTATCTTGTTTCTAGCACAGACAGCAGCAGCAACATGTCGTATGTATGGCTCAATCAAAAGTTGTCCCCTACCAAATGTTGCTCTGCATACACCACAAATTGCCTGGTAAAGCGCAAAAATGGAAGAAAATTTTGACATTTCTACGCAAAAACCACGTAAAAATAGCAAAGGTAAGCAAACATAGTAAAGAAAGGCAAGGCAAGCAAAATGAATATACATACATATAAGCAATGGAATGAATGACCTTTAAACTTTGTCAGAGGACGTCAAAGTACTAATCGTTTTTTCAACTTCTACAACCCAACAAACACACTAACATCATACAATTTGCTATTGAAAATGATGTGGGGGGGAGGGGGAGGACGGGGAAGTAGAGCAGACGCAATGATGTCTATTAGTGAAGTTGAGGGTGTTGCGGACATTCCGGCAGGGTCGGTTCGTAAGGTTCCTACTTTAGCGCTGACAAACAATTTAAAGTTTCTTGCTTGGCTTACAGACATAATCCGTCGAGTATTCTAGTAGTATGATTGCTGCAGATCTTTGACGTTGTTGGCGTCGTGCACTGCGGAAATTTTGTTATATACTTTTAAAAGCTCAGTTGGAAAAGTAAATGGGCTTTAGGTTCTTGTTTAATAGTTTCAGATACTCTTCTGTATCAAGGTCCTACGACTAACAGCGCGTATGAGCGACATTTAATTAAATTTCATCAAACAAACAGAGTTTTTGATCAATTAAAATGTCAGATTTTTGTTAAACTCAGCAGTATTTCACTCATGAATCTAAATTTTATAATAAAGTATGCCCCATAAATATCGGTTCAGTGACTTACGACCTTTAGGTTATATGAAATATTTAAACAACGACAAGAAAATCTATTATCATTTTAAAATAGCGAATATTACAAAATTACCATATTTAAAATTTCCTACAGGGTTTGAATAATTCCTACAATTCCAATCCAACAACTAGACTAACAATTTCATATTGAGCGCAAAAGTTTTACACAAAATCTTTGCTCTTCTTATCTTGCGCAAATAAACGCACCAACAACCAATTGGTGGTGGTGGTAGTGGCAACCCTGGAGAGCAATATTGGGGCGGCTAGGCATGGACTTGCTTGGTTATTTGGTTGTTTTTGCTATATTGCTGCTGCTGACTTCACTTGACTTCGAATGCAATTTGTTGCGACAGCTTTAATTGCTTGTGGTGAATGGTTTTTGCATTCTCACCAAGCAGCAGCATCAGCAGCAGCAAAGTCTGTCGGTGCCGCCTAGGTGCCGCTCACACTCCCACACTCAAGTCCTATCAGATCGACTACAATGATTTTTGCTACTTATTTTCCCTTATTTTTATTGTAGGGACAAAACTTTTGGAAAGCACATAAATATTTGTATTTAATGATTGTGGAGCAAAATTCAACTGCTCGAGGGTGCCTTTAGAGTGGTTTAACGAAATTATACGAGATTTTCTTTTATTTCTTTTACTTTTCACATTTTATATGATGTCTGTTTGTTGAAGCTTGTTGAAGCAATAAAATTGTTGAATTTGTTGGCTGTAGATTAAGTGGAGCTTTGGTTAGGGCAAAGGCAGTTGAAGGGTATGAGTCAAAACAGAACAGCAGCGACATATTTAGAGTTTAAATAATGGCAATGATATGCAGCAGCAGCAGTAGTGGCAAATGAAATCTTTTATAATTTGTAGTTAAGCATATGTGTGGGCTTCATTTAGCTTAATTTGTTATTTGCGGCATCTAGAGTTAGTAAAATACATATACAAGTATCCGGTAAGTATGCGGCTTATGAATATTAAGGCTTTATTTGGTAAAAACATTTATCCGATATGTCTTAAATAATTTTCATGTGACTCGCTTTATTTTGAATTCAAAATTAAATTATCCGTTGTTATCCGAATTGGAAAAGAAATCAACAAATATACTCTTTATCAGGTAGTATCCAAACAATTATGCTAGTACTTGTTGAAATTTAATATGTTGCTTTTGCTAGAAGCATTTCCGGAGCCATTTAGTTTGAAGCAGCACAAATTAAAAAATATACGCAAAACATTTATCCGAACACTTTGAAATGGTAGCTTACATAACTTACTTATTGTAAATTCAAAAGCATCCGGTGATGTTTAAATCATTGCATTATTATATGTATAGTCCCTTTAGATTCATGCAAAAAATCAGCGAATTTATGAAAAAAATGTTCTCATTCGCAAATCTAATACAATTAATTCATCATCTAAAACAAAAAACTATAAAAAAATTGAATATTTTTTCGTAAATTACTCAGTTGTCTTTTTCAGTAACGCAGCTGCTTTTCAGATTCCTGTCCTGAATTATAAGTCTCATGTTATAAAGAGCTTTCTCATAAAATTTTTACTAGATGACACATTATCTAAATGTCCTAATATGTAAATGTTAAAACTTTTGAACTTTATTGCAAACCCAATTAAGCCTCATTCGGCCGAACAGTCACTAGGGTGACTATTTCAAATTTTTCGACCAAAAAAATGTATTTCTTATCAATTCTTTCAATCCATCTTCGTTGACATCTTAAACTAATGAATTCTAAAGTGTAAAAAACACAAAATACTTGAAATTGTCACCTGTTGAAGTTTCTGCCGAAGCAGCCGTATGAGACGTTCTTTTACAAACCGAACGAATTTTGACAAAAATTAACCGAAAAATTTTTGAATAAATAAAATAAATAAAATAAATAAAATAAATAAAATAAATAAAATAAATAAAATAAATAAAATAAATAAAATAAATAAAATAAATAAAATAAATAAAATAAATAAAATAAATAAAATAAATAAAATAAATAAAATAAATAAAATAAATAAAATAAATAAAATAAATAAAATAAATAAAATAAATAAAATAAATAAAATAAATAAAATAAATAAAATAAATAAAATAAATAAAATAAATAAAATAAATAAAATAAATAAAATAAATAAAATAAATAAAATAAATAAAATAAATAAAATAAATAAAATAAATAAAATAAATAAAATAAATAAAATAAATAAAATAAATAAAATAAATAAAATAAATAAAATAAATAAAATAAATAAAATAAATAAAATAAATAAAATAAATAAAATAAATAAAATAAATAAAATAAATAAAATAAATAAAATAAATAAAATAAATAAAATAAATAAAATAAATAAAATAAATAAAATAAATAAAATAAATAAAATAAATAAAATAAATAAAATAAATAAAATAAATAAAATAAATAATCGATTTTTAATAAATGCTCCCACCCTGTATCAAATTTTTAATGTCACCATCATATTCTACGTTAAATTTCCTATCGGAAATATCATGTGGAGTGAACATTCTGGTGTCCGTGTCTTGGAAAAAAATTTTAAATATTCAGTAAAAAAATCTGTCAAACTAATCAGCTGTTAGTGTTGCCAGATATTTATTTTAAATAGTCCAATTTCTTTCAAAAAATGTATCTTTGATTTAAACTATTTCTAATTTTCCTAAAAAAAGCCCTCTAAATTCAAAATTTATCATTTCGGCCGATATGAGTTACAAAAATCTTCTACCGAACTAGAGTTAATACCATTTTGCTAAAACATGTAATAAAACACAATATATTTTATACTATGT
Source organism: Meiosimyza platycephala (assembly GCA_963662105.1). Taxonomy (NCBI): domain Eukaryota; kingdom Metazoa; phylum Arthropoda; class Insecta; order Diptera; family Lauxaniidae; genus Meiosimyza; species Meiosimyza platycephala. The sequence continues at coordinate 97,397,239 of OY759208.1, read as the reverse complement.
CCCCAGCAATGAATAAAACTATATAATATTTGCTCTGCAATTAATTAACTACATATAAAATACACAGATAAGATTGTCAAATTTTATATGTTCCTTGCCTCTGCTTTGAAGCAACGGTGTTATCCAATTCCTTAATATTGAAACTTCTTCAGGAAAATCTGACTCACTCATCGATAAAATTCGTATTCCTAAAACTGTTCGCTTGCCTATAATACTCAATACTTTGCCATTATCTGTCATTATCCTAATAAATAGATATAACAAAATGTACATTTATTCTTTGGAACGCATTGGAATTATCACCGTAAAGGCACAATTTTTTGTGTAATACATATGTATTTTTAAATGACAAACTGACGATTTTTTTTTTTTTAATTTTCAATGGAAACAATCTCAACTCACAGTTAACCGAATATTTTATTATAACTAAGAAGATCGTTTTTATCATTTGCAAGTAAGTAATGGAAATTATTTTAATTTCTTTTTTGTTGAGCAACCTTATTGAATTGACCTATTTTTCCAACGAAATTACTTTTATATAAGCCAGCATTAAAAACGTTACACGTGCATCCTACTGTGATGTCGATTATATTGTTTTTTTTTTATAACTTTCTTTATGTTTTTCTATTGATGCGAAAGCAAAGAAATGCTAACGTAAGCAAAATTTGACATAGTCCCCTATCCAATACTCCTCTTCGTTTACTGCTTCTCCTTGCACTTGTTAAGTTGGGGCATAGAAAATCATCCCTGCTAAATTATTGTGGCAGCTGTACAACGTGTTACACAATTTTCACTCATTGAATTCGAATTATTCGTTCGTTCGTTTTTTTTTTTTTTGCTGTCAAGCGATTTTCATTTTATTTTCCGTTTCGATAGATATACACGTGTTGGCAGACATGTGGGTAGCTGCTGATATTTCAAGCATATTTTTTGACAGTTTTTGATGAGATAAAGAGTTTGGAAGTTGAAATTAAATTGAATAAAAAACAAAAACTTTACTGAAAATGAAATAAAATTGTACAAAATTTATTTTAGATGAACTTTTTAAAGCAAGTGACATTTTGCGGATATGTAGATTATAAAGACTTTATCAAAAGCATTATATTTATTTATATTCCTAAGAATAAGGTGGATCCTTAGAATAAGATGGAAATTTATATTTTTGGGAATATCTTAGTCAAATTGTGTTTTAAATATTGATGAAAGGTCGTTTTATGTTTGCAATGGATGATGATTTTAAATATTTGTACTGAATAATTGATAAATATTTTATTCCATGGAAAACAATTGGAAACTAAATTGGCACATAATAAATAATGCTGTTACTGGCTGCTTAAGTTTCAAAAGTTTTCACCATTTTGTTTTTTTTTTTGTCAGGGCACATCATTCCTTTAGTCCCTACTCCTTTTAATAGCATATGAAAATTTTCAGCAACCAGCACAACAATTTACACATAAAAAGTTTTTTGTTTTTTTGTTTTTCTAAGCTTCTATTTCTGTTTCTATTTCCTACATTTTTATTAATATAAATGATATGTTGCTGCTACTATTTTTCTGTGGTTATTATGATTGTGCTGTCTAACTGCCTGCTGTCTATTTATTGCAGTGTTAGCATACCGTGCTGCGCCAAGATGTATGCTTTCATATTTATTATAATAAAGTACAATACTTTGTGCAAATTTTTCGAAAACTTTGCGCTGTTTTGCTTCAGTTTTGTGTTGTGCTTGATTAGCAGCATCATCATAGGAATTTATTATTCAAGCAACAAAAAAACTGAAAAAAAAACAAAGCCAAAAAACTTTATGAGCGAAAAATCGTTATGAAATAGCTAAGCAAAACAAAATGTTACAAATGAGAAAAGTTTTTTATTTTCTATTATTTATAGTACATTTTTGTGTGCCTGTGAATTTGCCGCTCTTGGCGCTGTAATTTTCATAGTTCATTGCTTTTCGATTTGATGAATGTCTATAATAATCAAGCAACACAGCACAGCACAGCAACTGCTGCAGAGTTCATTTTAGCTCTTCAGCTTAGCTTTTTTTTCTTTTTCGGTTGGCTTATTTTATACTCCTTTGGCTTGTAAAGGTATGTAGCTACTATGTTCGTCATATGCATGCGTTCTGATAAGAATGCTGCGCGTCGTGTGTTTGGATAGATGCTACGTTCAATTGATTGACTGACAGACAGACAAACAGGCAGTTTGACAGACAAGCAAATATTTTAGATGACGGTAATCATTGATGTAGACGTAGAAAGCAATTCACTAAGCTGTCAGAACTTTCACTTATAATATTTTAGCAATTTTGTTTACTTTTTTTGACTCATATTTATAGTAAATTGCTTGAAACTTAATAAATTTATACTGTATGAATAATACCAATATCATTTCATATTACTTTTGACTTCAATAATAGATACCCGTCCAATATGCTAGAAATAAAAGAGAATTACTTTCAGAAGAAAATAAATATAAAGCAATAACGACAAAAACCTACAATTGCGTAAATTTTACTTATAACAAAGCAGCCTTATTAGTGTATGACACTATAAATAGCTAACAACAAATATGTAGCATACAATTTGGCGCAAGTAAGTAGTAGCACTGGTCAAAGAAACTTAAATTGAAACAAAATTTCATTTTATTTTATGAAATCGCAAATATCTATATACATTACCAAATGAATACATTACAATATACCCAACAAACATTTTTAATCGCAGAAGCATCATACATCCATTGCAGAAACGATGGTTGCAATCGCTGATATCCTGACAGAGATACGAATTTTTGGAGAGATTTTCAAGCAATTTTGGCAAAGGCAAAATAAAATTAATAATTAAGTCATCGGTCTAGAAATTTTTAATTTATTTCAAAATTTTACAATCCTCCAAGTGTTTACTGGCTCCTCGTCTATAGTGCCATCAATTTCAATTCAACCAGAATTTAATCAATCCAACTTATAATTTTTTGCAAGTGTATTTGTATATAAAAATAGCACATATCACATAAAAGTGTATAATACACGAACCCACAATTGTAGTGACAAACGACAAAGGGATATAAGAAAAAAATAAAATGATAAGGCAAGGATAATAAGAAGGTGGCTAAGAAATTGTCTAAGCTGATTCAGCAAAGAAAAAAAAAATTGAAACCTCAAAGAATTTTGAAAGACAAAGAAAGAGACAACAAAATAAAAAACAGCTTGATTGGATTAAATTGAGACATATGCAGTTGATAGTAGCGGAAAGAAATTTAATTTTGATAAAGAGTCACAATGAAACGTAATAAAAATAAGTAAAAATATAATACAATATCATCATGATAGACTTAAAAGTAGGCAACAGAAAATTGAATTAGGACTTCTTTTATGTGTGCGAAAATTGTACATGATAGGTTTGGTAAGTGAAAGTGATTTCCAATAATAAAAAGAAAGGATAATAAGGATCATAATAATGCAGAAAATGTTGCAATTTTTAAGGAATTGATATCAGCCTAAGATTTCTGTGATATAAATGATATTATACACAAGCTTTTTTAAAGTTCTTTCTAGGAGCCGTTATTTTCACTAAATAAGTAGAAGAGATTCATTTATGATAATCATATGAAATAATGCTCTTTATGCTTCTTATTTCATGGGCATTGACATTTACATTGGCATTGGCATTGGCATTTGCATTGACATTGACATTGGCATTGGAATTGGCATTAACATTGGCATTGTCATTGGCATTGGCATTAGCATTAGCATTAGCATTAGCATTGGCATTAGCATTAGCATTAGCATTAGCATTAGCATTGGCATTGGCATTACAATTACCATAGGTATTTCCTTTTCCCTTGGAATAATGATTGGAATTGGAAATGCAGTGACATCGGCACTTTTAAATTAAACTACCATTAGAAATCCTGTTACATTGTATTCTTTCCTGTTATGTCTTTCTATTTAAGGGAATTCAATAAGACCGACATTCTTTTCATCTCATTTTTTATTTTTATTGTTGCGGAAAATATAAACTGCAATTTTCTATACGTCTTACAAAAATTAGAAACTTTTGATTTCTTTCATTTCACAACTAATCCTGCACCTAAAGAAAGAAGACAGAAAAAGGAAAAAATAACGCGCCTCATAAAAGAAGCAATAAAAAATAAAAAGTTTTAGGTCTTACACAAGAGCGCCACACAATCACACATATGCCTGGTGACAACTACACAAACCAAGGCACAGTTGGTCATAATAAAAGCTAAAGCCGACCAAACAAAATAAAATAAAATAAAAAACTCTCGTGAATTTCCTAACAAAGACTTTAATCAGCTTAAACATGAAAAGCAAAAAATTCACAATGAATGCGAAAAATGTATTGATTAGTCTGCCAAGTGTTAGCCACAGTTCTGTTGCGTGAGTTTCTATGTGCTTTGGTGTGAATTGCGGAAAACACCCGATTTTCTTGACCTTATTTGGTTTGCAAGTGAATTCGTTCCTTGTCTTCTTTTAACGAGCATTGACAAAAATAAAAAAATCAATTTTTTTTAACAAGCATACATACCCGCACATAAACGAATACGTATTACTTACACGCAGTAAGTGTGTGTGTGGGTGCGTGTAAATTGTGTCTCTAAAAGCAAAAAAATAAAACGTAAACACAAAACAAAAAAAAAATCGAAGTCATCACCACCAACTACAGCATCCATTCAAGAGGCAACAAAATTTCATAAAACGTTGCCTTAAAGTAGGCAATGTAGAAATCACAAATGTTAATAAGGGTGCTTTGTTGCTGTTGATACTCTGTTTGTTTGCTGCCGCCTTTGTTGTACGCTTGCGGGTCCCTGCTGCCACAAGCATAAGTAATTCCAAAAACAACAAAGAAAATTACTTCGGAAAACTTTTACTTTTGGGAAGAAAATCTCTTTTTCCAACAGCTGCTGTTGTTAAGCATTTTCACAAGATATTAGAAAAAAAAAAAATATTTAATGATTTTTTTCACTCTAAATAATTTGTTGTTACTTTTTAGGTAGAGCTGCTGCAAAAAATTTTGTTATTCGATTCATTTCACTAAAAAACCGTGTAAAGATATTAGCTTAAAGAACAATTTCTTTAAAAAATAAATTAAAAATAAGAAAACCATGACATTGATATTACATGAATCTAAATTAAGCTTTATTTAGATTCGTACCGACTACTTACAAATTCAGTCAAACTCATGACTCAAAGAAACCGAATTTCACTTAATCGAAGTTCCGAAATTGTGGCTTTGTTATTCGAAAAAACTCATTTGCAAAGCGGAACCAATTTTTTGCTAAATAGCTTTTATAATATACATAATTAAGATCGAGTAATCGGATTTTTTTCTTCAGCCAGGAAACACTGTCTTCGTATTATCTTAAAACACAAATATATACAAAAAAAGAAAACAAAATAAAACGCATTGAGTGGACGAGCTGCCTGTCAATTGGATGGATACCTTTAAAATGAATGAAGCTTGACATTGAAGCGTACGTAGGTTGCGTATCGCAGCAGCAAAAATGTTTACAACAACAACAACAGCAGCAGCGACATTTAAATGAAGCACAAAATTCTATTCCCATAGTGATTTGTTATATTTCTGCTTTTTCTTGTTGTTGCTGTTATTTTCTATATTCGACAGCGCAACGGAAAAGCAAATTTTTTTAAGGAAAAAACAGCAGTAGCAACAGCAGCAGCAGCAACAAGAACAGCAAAACAAACGACATCATTAGAGCAATATTGTTGTTGACACAAAGTTGCTGCTGATAACAAACGTGTTGGATTTTTTTTTTGATTCATTCTTTGACGCACAGGATGTTGTAATTTGGCAAAAAAAAATAAGCAACAACAACAACAAGCAATAGCAACTTTTTTTAAATTGACATGTTTGTAAAGTTAAGCTACATATTGTCGTTGTTGTTATGTATATAGCTTTTTTTAAGACTTTGATGTTTTTAAGAAACAAAAAAAAAAAAAAAACAACTACCTACTCTCGACATATAAATTAAACTCTGAAAAGTATGCTACAAAATTTTAGCTTACATACTGAGATTTTACTCGTAACAATTGTATTGAAAATTAAGCTTCTTTGTACATTAATAAGTAGCGTATTTACATATGTATAATTTAAGTTTAATCTACTTTTTTTCATCAAACATTTAACATTTCATATATAATTTCGAAAATTTACTGAAATGATAATTCTTTTCCCTACTTTTTTATGTATCGCAATTAACTAATTAAAATAGACTCACTCACTTACCTACACTTAAACAATGGTTATTCCAAGTGGCTTTGTTGTTGTTGTTATTATTGTTGTAGTTGCAATAAATTTTGTTATTTTAACGCCATGCAGATTCTTATCAATCTTTAGTGAATCACATTGTTGCATGCAACTTTGCGCCGTATTTGATAGTGAATGCATGAGTATGCGCGATAATGTTGGTATTAGCAGCATTATACAATAAAAATAAGAACCAACAATAACAAAATAATGGCTATATAATTCAATTAAAAAAAAAAGAGTAAAAAAAATGAAAACTCTGTTATTCATGACACTTTAAATAAAAAAAGTTTTTTTATCTTCAAAGAAATTAGAAAAAAACATTGGTAAATAGTAGAAAAACAAGGTAAATAAATGCTTTCTAACTTTGCATTGAAAAGTGTTGCCAAATGTTGCAACATTTTTATATTTCAAAGAACTGCTTCGATGTGTTTTCCCGAGGAAAAATTCAACAAAAACTTATAAGGAAATGCATGCCATAAAATCGTCAGTCAAAAAAATATCGCTATTTCAGCGACTATTCTGTTTTCTGGGCACATATTCTCTTAGAAAATATAGCTTCAGGATATTCAATTTTGATAAACTTTTACGCAGTAAATAATCTCCAAAAAGTTACGTTAATTGAAATGAGATTTTTTATTGCTGAATATCCTTTTCTTTTGGGTGAATTTTTTGAACATATTTCTTTGCATTACTTATAAAGAAGTTGCTTTTGCAACCTAAAAATTGCTTACAAAAATATAGATATATTTTGAATTAACAGAAAATGTTTAGCTTGAACTTGATGTATACTTATTTAGAACAAAAAAATCAAATAGTAACAAATAAGCATGAAAATCAATTAAGTCGACTTATGTAACAAAAATATAATTTTTTGCAACAATACGTAATCAATGTTCATAAAAAACTCATTTCCACTAGCAATTCCTATGTGTCCAGTGACACCTTATTCATTTTTGTCAATTTGCTAAGCAGTGTTATTTGGTTTCATCAGTCAATTTTCTTAAAGTAAAACTCCAGCCAAAACAAGAATTGAATAAACATTTGAAGGCTAAGGCCATTTTTCATAAGAGAAAGCGACGAATTTTTCTTATTTATTGAACGATGACAGTTTTCACTATTTTTATTATGCTTTGCATTAGCTGAAATTCACTTAAATCTTTAATATAATTCTCTTAATAAAAACATCAAAAATAAATTATAAATTTTTTTTTTTAAATTTTCATTATCTGGTAACACTACGCACTGCTGAACAAAATTTCAATTGACAACATTAACAAAATATTGACAATTTACGCTGGTTGTTGTGTCTATAATCTATTTTTATTTATCATATTTTTTTATTTATTTGATGATGACATCAATATTCAGCATATTTTTAGGCGCTCTGTTTTTATACCCAAAATACAAAGAAGACACCAACACTCTTATTGTCTGTCTTTCTGTCTGTCCTTTTGATTCGTTCATTTATTGTTGCGTGTTTGTTTGTTTATATTTTATATGCTGGACAATGTGCTGTGGCTCTCGCTTCTGTATTGTTGTTGTTGTTGTTGTTGTTATTATTATTATTGTTAATGTTGTATACAAAAGCAATGATAAATGATAAGCGATAGCCAAACATAAACAAAAAAAGCAAGGACAACAACGAAGCGTAGGCGCACATAAAACGTACAAAAGTTAAAACACACACATACACCTATATATGTATATTAATTTTTATATATCTATGTGCACAGCGCATTTTCAGTAGCAACAGTGACTAAATAATGAAGACACAGAAACTCACACATAGTCGCTTACAAAGTATTGAAAAACGGTAGCACGAAAGTGTTTGTCAAGTGACAGAGAACGCGATAACATCAAGCAAGATATTCAGGCGTTGTACACGCAGTTGGTAAATGTTTATATAGTATATAGATTTTTTAATGTTGATAAAACAGGTAGACAATATTTAATAGACTTTAACTAAATCAACTATGAGTTTTAAGAATGAAATTAAAAAAATTAAATAGAAATAGCAACGTCAATTAGATCCTATGTGAAAAAATTTATTTGCGCGTATAAGCTCTACTGTGCTCATGCTGTTAAACCTTAAGTATTCTTAAAGCTTACTTTTAAGGATTTCAATGTTAATATTGGTTTTTTTTTAAAGAACATTCTTGCTAACTTTAAACCAGACGAACACGGCTCAATCGACTCAGGAGCTGAAATTAAACAGGAATATAGAGAATAATTTATATCTGGGTTGCCCCCATTCAATGCGTTACGAAAGGATAACATAGTATATAGACTGTGTATCTAAAAAGTATGCAATAAGAATTAAATGTAAAATATTTCGTTGACTGTCCTGCAGGTTTTCAATATACTCACTAAGCTTTCAAGAATACAAATACTTTTAAAAATTTTTACAATAACAGCACATGCTATGAAATACCTAAGGTATTTCTTGAGCAGCTTTACTTTCAGCTACGAAAATATATAGCATACTTTTGAGGTTTCATATTAGTTGTGTGTTTTTGATGCTCATAAGTGAAAGCAAACTTTCTTTCATGAAAATTAAATGAAGCAAAATTACAATAGAATGATTTTTACGCCTCAGCACATGAAATAAATGTCCCGGAGTTAATGAGCTATACAGTGGCTATTGTGTGCAACAGAAACACAATACGTAGACTGAAAATAATGTTCTTATTAAATTTGCCGTTCAAAATTAAATTTGTTGAGTACACTATATACAATACACAAGAAAATATTTTCGCAGAGAAGAAATTGTTGAGGTTTTTCAAAATTTACTGTTTTTCTTGCTGTTTATTCTTTCAACAGCTTTAGTACAAAAATTATTTGGAAATATCAAAAACTCAAAATGTTTGAGCGATAAAAAATCATTAAAATAATGCTTCGTTTCAATTTTTGTAACTCTCCTACCCCAACCTCAATTTGTATGTTATCTGTATACTTGCACCCACCACTTTAGCTTAGCAACTCACAGTGTAGCACAGCATCGATTCTCGTCATTTCTTCAACGCCATTAACTGCGCTTTAATGACTACAACTTTCTTTGTCGCTCGCCATATCGAATTAAGCATAAAAATAAAACTCTGATAAAATTTCTGCATTTTTGATAACTTTCTTCGATTTACGTTGCCGCTGCTACTGCTGCTGCTAACATAACACTGTCATTATCCGAACGTTTGTGTGTTATGTTGTTGCTCTATTTAACAACCCACTAACGTTTGCTACCAGCAAAAAGTTATCTCTTTCGATTTTTTCTTCATTCTCATTTTTATTTTTATATTTTCATACTTATTTCATGCATAAATTTTAATTTTATTACTTTCTTGGCTCCCTTGATGTCTGTTTGGTGACTATGTCCTTGTTGGTCTTCTTAAGGAAAAATTATTGAGATATTGTAAAATATATTGAATTTAGCGTAATTATTGCAGGCAGTAGTAAGAAAATTAAAATTACGATAATTTTTAGTATTTTTTATTTAATTTTTTTTTTTGTAGATTTTAGATTGCCTTGCCATTAAAATTGTGTTTCTCCTGGTTTTTAAAATTTTTATTTCTTTTCACGATTTCTTATAGACCTTTAAATATTAATTTCTTTTCTTAAATGGAAAAAAAAAGAGATTCTTGCACCCACTTACATTCAACCAAAATTTCTTTAAAATCACCAAATTGTCACTTTTACAATTCAACGCAGATAATAAAGCATGTAAAACAACAACAAATTTAACAACTTCTGCACCAGACAATGGAAAATTTCATAAAAATTACTTAACAAAACCACGCGCAACGTCTGGGAATGATAAAATTGCTTTAAAAATAAAAAAACAACAACAAACAAAACCAAAAAGAAGAAGAATCAAAAAACAAACATTTTTACTGAAATATTGAATCCATGCAATTTCAAATGAACGCAGCTGCTGTCCGCAACAGTTCAAAATTTTCTCCAGTACAAACAAAAATTCAAAGCTTTACACAATAGTAAAACAAAATAAATTGCAGTTAAAACTAAATGTCAGACGAGCGAAACAAGAAGACTAAAGATAACAGCAACAACAACAGCATAGTAAATGAAGGAAAAGAGATGAAGCTTAAAAATAAAAGAGCAGCAGACTGACTGACAATAAAAACAAAGTCAAGTCAGAATGATGAGTTAAAGTTAGAAAATAAAAAAAAAAAATTAAAATATAAATTGTTGAAGCTTAATAACAATACAACTACAACAAAAAATAATAAAACAACAAAATTGGCGTAAATGCAACAACAATGAAGAATCAGCAACAACCTAATATGTAGCTTTAGAATTTAGCACAGCAGCAGCAGCAGTAACTTGATTGATGGTTTGCAACACCATTTTCACAGTAGCTGCGTGCATGCTGCTTTAGAGTGGATTGAAAAAGAAATCAATTTAAAAATTTAATTTAAATAACTTTTATAGTTCGCTAGCTATATTGTCTTAAATTTTATGAACAAATACTTTGATGCACGCATCCTTTTTAATAAAAATTCAATAAAATCAGAATTCTCAAATAGCTCTTGTAAAACAATGTTTTTCGTGAGAAACAAAGTTGTATATACAGTGAAATCTGAACCATTCGTCAATTTCTGTTGCTTTACTTTTCGGTACTACCTATTGCTACCCGATACCTTTCAATATCATTTAAAACTTTCCCACGAAATGGCGGTGTTAGCAATAGTGGCGCCTTTGATAAACTTTTTATTTCATAACTCCCCTTAAACTCTATATTTTTGGCGATATCATACGAGTTCATTCGATATCATCTGATATTCTTATATCTTTCAATGTACTCTTATATCTTTTATTACCACTCAATATCTTTCAATACAATCCGATATTATTCATATTGATGCAACAGAAGACATTCTGGTAACTATCGATATCTATACTATTCATATAAAATTTATTTTATGGAAATGGTTTGTAACGCAAAATATACTGTACCGATTTTAATAATTTTTTTTATAAACAACATTTTTGTGCTACAGAAGATGATTGCATAAATATCCTATTTTTCAGGATTAAGTTTTTACAAAACCTCACACAAAAAGTGTCGTTTGAATACGAATGGAGATAATGTCAAAAAACTGATTTTTGGTGCCATTTCTCCAATTTGGCGGCGCGAGCGGCAAAAATACGAGGTAGCAAAATTAATATTCGGAAAGAGCACATCGAAATCTGTAAAATTACCCATTTTCAAAACTCCCGGAAATCTTTCCAGGTAACCTCTTTTCTTTTAACCAAATGACTGTACTAATAGCTTATAAATAAGAAAAAACTGAAAAATTGGTAGAAATGGTAAAATGAAATTATAAAAATTTACACTAAATTGGCTATAACTTTGGCATTTATGAACGGATTTATTATCTTTTAAAGAGTTTTTTCTTTATAATTAAAGAGTTAAATTTATGTATTTTTAAATATTTATATTTTTAAAGTTATTTTTAATTGGATAAAAATTTAAAAAAAATCAATTTTTTCAAATGTGTCAGCTTTTATCTCCTAACCTGTATATTAAAACCAAAACTTTTCTTTACAAGAGTTGTGGGGAATTTTATTACCTTTTTTTTCAAAATTTATTCGAACAAAATCGGTTTATATTTTGATGAGATATAGCCTTAAAGCTGAAAATACACTGAAAATACACTAAAAAAAGTTAAAAAAAAAAACTAACCATGAGGAAAATCTATCAAAAATTTTTTTGAGCTTAGGGGACCTTATTGTATCATAAAAAATTAATAAATATTATGGAACAAAAAAAAATGTCAAAAAAGTCGAATAGTGTAATTTTAAATTAACTTAGGTGTCGTCACCCTAAAAATTTTCATAGGACACAAGAATTGAGCGAAAGAGAAGTTTTCGCTTGTCATTCTAAAACTGAGTTTTTGGTTTTCGTTTTTTTACTTCAGATTACATTGGCTTTCAACTTTTCCAAAATTGAAGGGCCTGTCACGAAAAGCCTAACAGGAATTTTTTTCAGCATTTTTCAATGCTGCAGCAATACCTACAATGATGTTTTATGTTGAAGTTGTGCGATTTAGTGCAGCTTTAGCAACAACAAAAATACATAAAATAACAAAGTTCACATGGTGTCATAAGCTTAAACTATGACTACATTTGAGTTGTCTTACACAGTGGGACAAAATGGTAGAAAAGTATATTGAACCTATTAAAGTCAGTTTTACTGGATGTTCAAGAAAATTTTATTTTCTCAACACTTGTAGGAATTAAGGTTGCATTATTCTAGTCTTTTTCAAGAAAATTATTATGTTCAGAAATCTGTAATGTTTTTCTTTGTTTCTCCTATATTTTCCCACCTCCAACATCATAGCTTTCTACATTGCTCAATTTTAAGATTTGCAGTGACAGAGTTGAAAAACCTCAAAGTCAATATGATGGATGCGGGACGAAAGGGAATATATCCTGTTTGTGCGGGCCATAACTTTGGCATTAGACATACCAAAAACCCGGTAACGGCAAAAACAAAAAAAATTAATTTACGTTACAGACAAGTGCTAGATACACCCTGCCATTGTTGTTTTTATTCAAAATTAGAAAAAAATTTAAGAAAAAAAAGACATTTTTGGAGAAAAAACAACGCAAGCTTTGCAAATCCTTCAGTTACAGTCACATACTTTATATTCTATGCCTTGCATTTTCGCATCAATGTTGTTGTGTTTGCTATTGCTGTTGTTGCCAATGATGCTGTTGTGTTATTTTTGATGCCGGTCATCATAGAATAATAACAACAAAAACAACAACAGCTACAGCAAAAATAACATTGTCAGCAGCAACAGCATTAGAGAGGCAACGGCAGCAGTCAGTCACTGACATGTAAGGATAACGATGTTGTTTATACAAGCAAAACCCGTTGAACTCTGTTACGGTCATACAAATCACCATGAAGCACTCATACACATTTGCAAAAAGAGTATTTTTTAAAAAAACCAAGTAGGAAAAAATATTAAAGTGTCATATTTAAATGATCACTGTATAAATAGTCTATTGCAACATTTTAAGTCTCTTCGATGTTGCGCAATGCAATTGTCATTTTGGTAAGAAATTATGTATGTAAGAAATTATGTATATACATAGAAATTATTTTTGGAAAAACAGAAAATTAGGTTTTGAGAAGGGAAAGTGAACATTTTATTATTCTCATCTGAGTTCAGTTGGTCCTTTAATCAAGCGTCGAATTGCCTTTCCTATGTTTCTTCGTTTTCAATATTGCTTATTATCATTGACCTTAATTGGACAGGATCCAAGAATACTTTACTTATTGTAAGAAGGAACTCAAAAGCTATTACCCTATGCTATGTAATGATATCCCATATAGCTTGGTGAAACCACGCTGTCGACTTCTGTGAGAGTTTTATTAGATCTTACTGCTTTATTGGTTTTACATTTTCTGCCTTAAGCACTTCATTTTCTATTAATTTATATCGTCGCTCTCGGGTAGAAAGGCCCTAACTCATTTTATTCTCGAAATTTACTTTTTTGTCGATAAATCGATAACACCACGCTATATTTTATCGATATTGGTATCATGAGTTGGATAAAGGTCTAAGCTAACAAGCACATGCAAAATATCCTCCCTTATCCCCCAGGAAGACGAGTATATAAGGAAAAGAATGGAAGGGGCAAATCCATGTTTATATTTATATCCACAATTCTGTAACGGCTGTATCGATTTAGAAAATTATGACGTCATATTATAGATAATCACATGGGCTATAATTTTGGAATTCATAATTTGATGAAAGTGCTGCCGTTCTTAATGTGTGTCGAATATGCAAATTTTTGGTGCAAATGTTCAAGTTCTAAAAAATTATTGAAGAAAATGGCGTTTGGGAAATTTCTCGCCATTAACGCTAACATCATAACCTCTCCTAACTGACCCACTAAAAGTTTTGGGAATTTTATTTAAAAAACTTCTTTATTTGGGATTTTTAAGTTTTTTCTCCTCTTGTGAACTTTTTAAAATATAAGTTAGGGCCTTTCTACCCCGAGAGCGACAATATGTAGATGCATATACCATGCTAAAGGATATAGCTTCAGAGACTAAATTCTGGAAGTTAATGATCAACAATTTAGTAAAATCGTCAAATTCCCATACGAAATGCCATACAGTAAAGAACATTAATATAGTCAAAAAGACACACCCACTTCCGTTTTAACTTAAATGTCATTGCAGCTAGCTGCATTCAATGGAATTGTTACTTAATGTAGCACAAGAAAATCATAATCTCTTAGAAGCTACCCAATTGATTCATTACTAAATTTTTACCACACTATGTTGAAGAACTGAGGACCGTAAAGTTCAATTGTTAAATACCAATTTGGCGAATGATACAAAGTATGCAATCAAAAAACATTATCTTACATTAAAACTATAAAGATTAATAAGTCACCTAAAAATTTATTTCCAGCGGGGTGCTTTAAAGTCGATTTAGGCTTTTCTCTCTCTCTCTCTTTCTCTCATAACTTTAAGTTTTAAGTACACATTCAAATATCAACACAATAGCCCAAAAAAAGAAGGAAAACAACAGCAACAACAATAATAACAACAGTCACATGTCCTGCCAGTGTCCTTATGATGATACTACGCCTGTTGTTTACTTTTCTACACATACATATAAAAAAGACAAAACAACAGAAGCATTTGTATGTCCAACCAACCGACAGTTGTGTCTGTCCATTTATGCAACGTTACGATAACAGTGTAGATAGCAGCGTCATCTATAGATTATTAGAAAATTGTCGAATAAATCCAAAGGCTACATACAAAGCACTATGTGTGTGTAATTGAAATATACACTGAGAAAAAAAACTATTTTTCAAATAAAATTTTGCTGCAATGGTTTTAATGTTTGTGCAGAGTTCGATTCTCCAAAGGTCAAAACACCGCAAAATTTAATTTTTGAAACTATTTCCATTTTTTGAGTGTATAACTCTTCAACCAACTAAATTTTATTTGTATCTCAGTCGTAGTGTAAATATGTGTGAGTTTTTGTGCCTCTTGTATTCATTAGGATTAAATTTCAATTTCGAAACTTCATTTCATTTAAGTTTTTTGTGTTTTTTTACTGGGTTCTTAACTTTCCAGTTGTTGGTTTGATTGTCTGTCTGGTTTTTATTGCTGTTCTACTATGTAGCCTTACAATAATAATAGCCTTGTATGGAAATAGCGCTTTTGAGGAGTAAAGTTTATTAATTTGCATAAAATATGTGGAAAGTTTGCAGCTTTATAGAAAAGAAGACTAATGCAATATAGTGTTTAGTAGTAGCTGTATTTTATTCTAAAAAAAATTCAATTTTAAGCATACATATTTATTTTAAAAAGCTTTTTTGCATTACATACTTAAGATTACCAAATCCTACGAGGATTGAGGTATAACTCCAATGTCGCAATTGACATTTAAAATTAGGCCTAAAATGCTAAAAAGCTATGAAATATTATAAAATGAAAATAATGAAAAAAGAAGCATAAAAAGGCATATAATCAACGCAAAATGTTAAGCTTTATCAAGTTCTTTATATGAGAAATAAAACCAAATCATTGCTTATTTGGCTAATTTGCAGAAATTAAATTATCTTCCAAATCCTGCTCCTTACTATTTATTTTTTAAATTTTTCAAGCAACAATTTTAAAAAACATTTTATCAAACAAACGTCTCCCAATGTGAAAATCAAATCAAGCTGAAAAGTATGCAATGAATAAATGACATAACATTTAAATCTTACGTCGTCACTTCAAATGGCGTCTGACAGCGCTGTCTTCTTTACTCCTTCTCATATATTGTCTTTGTTTTAAGTTATCAGTCTCTTTCTTTCAGTGGCTGTCTGATGTTTTCGCTGTAATGCGATATCCTCAGCACTGTCTTCACAACTGTATGTCTGTCTTGCTATTCTTCTATACATCTGTCTGTCTTACTTTCATCTACTACGTGGTATTTTTATTATCTGTCTCTTTCTATGTGCTTTTATTACATAACTGTTCACTCTTTAATTTTAATTACGTCAAACAAGCGCATTTCCTTGATACGTTTTACTCGTTATTATTATTGTTGTTGCTCTTGTTGTTGCTGTTGTTTTTGTTATCGTAATAAAAAGAAGTTGAAATTGCATTCATCATAATCATGCACAACAACAATAACAACTGGAAAAAGACAGTCAAAGTTATATGAGCAACAAGGGAACGATAGAGCAAAAGAGAGCGGAAGTAAGAGAAGAATTGCAATCAGGGCTGCTCTTTTTATGATCTATATATAAATATGCGAAACGATTCCATCACTTTTTAGCTTCCATAACATAATCTCTTGATTTTCTTTTGTTTGAATATCTGTGAAGACGGGCAGCAATGTAATTTATTTTCCAGTAGCAGGCGGTGCCACGCCTCGAACAAGAAAATACGTTTCCACGACTAAACTAACAGACTGATTTTGATGAAATTTAATAAGGAGATATATTGATTTCTCAGTGAAGAAATTTTTATATAAGTGGGGGGTTCTACGCCCCTAACACAAAAACACTTTTATACTAACAAACTTTTCGACCGATTTTGATAAAACGTGGTACAGAGATAGATTGAAACCTGAGGAAAGGAATTTGTTCCTAAGAAGACAGCGTAGGCCTTAAATTGTTTTCGTTTTTAAAATTATATCTTTCATTTCAATAATGCTCGTTTCCAATATGCGTTTACAAAGAAAAGTCTTTAATCGACTTCTCCTGCAACTCAACTGCAGCCCTGGTTCTTGGGATTTGAGCAAAATGAGTTGATTGCAAGCATACAACTTATGACGTACTTACGTAAGGATTAAATAGAAACTTTTTATTATTATGATTGTATTATGTTGTTGTTGTTGCTCTAACATTTTTACGTAACATAATGAGATTTGTTGCCAAAGTAGCATATTACAGACGACGTAACGCAACGTACAAATGTGCAACAAGACAAAGTTTGGTTGAGAGGGAGGACGTACCAGAAGTAATAGAAGAAGGCAAGGAATGCATGAGTAAACAAACAAGGATAAAATTGGAACAAAAACATCGGAGCAAAGAAATTAAAAATTATTATACTTTTGTTGTCTTTAAAGTTAAACTTCCTTTAATACAGGAAGATCCTTTTAGATTTACAAACGATTTTTATTTGCTACAAAGTACTATGGAATCTTTACCCAATTTGTGAGCCAAAATTCGAAAAATGGTGAAAAAACGGACGGGTAAATTAGGAATTAATACCTTCGATCAGCGATACGATATATTTAAAGTCGAACGTTAAATATTTTGAAAGTGAATTAATTCACTCTTCATTGAGAAGAAAAAATAAAATAAATTTTATACAGTTGATATCAAGTAATTAATTTTTTTCTTCTCAACAAGGAGTGGATTATTCCACTCTCAAAATAAAGGGCTCATGTATGAAATCTTTCGATAGACAATTCTCAGCCATAGTAAATCATGTAGATACCGATCATACGAATTAGTATAAAATTGTTGCGGAAAATATTTCAGTACTCAACTTTTGTATAACTCAAAAAAGAATGTTCCCAGTTGGAAACGATATAAAAAAATCTACTATAGTTTGATGTGATTACTGACCACATTCGCATTCCTATACGGACATAGTGGAAATGTCAACTATATTGAGTTTGTAGTAAGTTTTGAGATAAGGACATAGTAGAAACGTCAACTTAATTGAGTTTGTTGTAAGTTTTGAGATAATTTCAGGCAAAAAAAAAACACAGAAAACTTCGGAAATAATCTAAATTTACAACTCATTATATCATTACTATTTCTATTTATTGGGACTTCAGGACTTATATAATTTAAAAACTTTTATGCCTGCTCGACTTTTATTCCCAAATTGTACTTTTGAATGTATTATTTCACCTAAAGCTTCCGTTATTGATGTTATGTTCGGGCTTTTCAAATGCTCGTAGGTAAAATAATTTTAGTTGCTTTTATATAAAAAAACTTTCATGAATCTGTCGGTGTTCTTCATTTTCACAAAAGCAAGAAAATTGCTACGCACTTTTATTGCAAGGGGTTTAATTTTAAAACTTCACAATTTCATCCCACGACATTTATAATTCACGCTTTAAAAAACAACAACAACAACAACAAAAGAAAAACTTTGAAACACAAATTTAATTACATTAAAAACTTTACGCTATAAAAGCTTTTGCTTCTACCTATGAAAGGATAGACAGACGGACAGACAGTTAGCTGGACGGACGGACTTAACAAAATATCACACAAAATAAAGCTGGAAAAGTTTTTATTTTATTTCACTTTTTTTTTTTGGTTTTTTTTGTGAAAAACTTCTTTGATTTTATTATGTTTAAAATATAAGTAGTTTTTCTATTGTTGTTGCTGTTAGCAGTTGAAGAGTTTTTTTTCTATTCAATTTTCTATAGAACACAAGTAAGACTCACAGCCAAGAAACTCTTAACAATATAAGAAAGAGAAGAAAAAAAAACAGTAGAAATATTGTATAAACTTTTAATGTGTAATAAATGTTTCTTGAACGGGAAAAAAACTGAAGCTTTATCGAAAAATTTGTTAGCTTTTGAAAACGATGCAACACTGACTTTTTTAACTTTACTCACAGCATTGCTATGTTTACGTTTTTATTGCTGCTCGTATCTTTATGAAATAAATTTAAAGTTTTTAATTTAATATAAAGCGAATAATTTTTAGTATAAGAGACAAAAGTAAGAAAATACTTTTGCTTTGCTATTTGTTGCAAATGTTAAAACGTTTCAAAACAATGTATAGTTTTGTTTCCCGAATGCATTAAAATAGATAGTTTTTTGTAACTAGGACCTATGACAGCCAAGTCATAAAAATAACTTAAATTTTTCAGATTTTTTCTCACTTTTAGTAGTTTTTTTTCATGGTTTCTAATAATCATTAAAATGACTTAGGAATGAACTTAAAGCCAGTCAGTGGCAATCGATATTCATTCAAATTTACAATTCGATTCAATGATTTATTTTTACCAAACTTTGTTAACAAAGAAACAACTAAACTGGAATATATTCATATTCGATCCTTAGAATTTATTCGGTGTATTTTTGTTGAATTAAAATTTGATAAATTTAATTAAGAATTTCACCTTCAGATGACGTCAGAGTTCAAAGATCGCAGTTGCATTGAAAACTTTAATAAACTGTTCAAAGCTGTTTATAGAGTTCAGTTTTACTAAAACTAAGACTCAAACAATACAGTTAGTATTCGAGAACTTAATTTTGGGATAGAGATAAGATAAATCAATTTTTAAACATTGTTGCTCACTCGTGTAACGTACGATTTTAACTAACCGGAATGTATTTGCTTTATAATAACAAAAAAATATCGGTGTAATCTAGTAGGTACATGTAAAAAAATGGCAGAAATTTTAAGAAGATAAAGGGTGTTTTTTTTAGAGGTTTGTTTTTCGAATAGAGATAAAACTGGGATTTTGTGGTCAAATCTGGCAACTCTAATATCATTTATATTCAGTTTGGTTTGCCATTTCATCATGAACAGGTTGACGCATGAACAACACGTCCAAATTGTGCAAATTTATTATAGTCACTAAAATTTCAACTTTATTTTCACTCAAAATTCACATGATTTTTGCAATTATGAAGTCAAGAAGGCCGCCTAGATCTTGTGATATCACACATTAATTTTTTTTTTTGGGGTTATGTGAAGCCAAAAGTATGCGTCGATAAGCCAGCTACGATTCAATACTTCGAAGCCAATATTACTCGCGTAATTCGCGATATACCTTGAAAATTGGACCTCCATTTTAGACTACGTCCGAGCTAGCCGTGGCGTTCATATGCCAGAAGTCATATTTAAATTATAATGCCAGAAGATTATCTTTCGAATAAAGTAATTTTCATGTCTATTTAAAAAATTCATCTTTGTTTTATTCCATTTTAAAGTTCTATACCTCTAAAAAAAACACCCTATATTTCAAATCTGAAGAAAAATTTATGCAACATACATATATGTTTTTGTTTAAAAAAAATTACTACTGAGAGCAAACTATGTATGTACATATATGAAAATGTTTAAAAAGTGAAAAATAACCGCAAAAATTTAATTTTGCGTCACAAATACTCAGCAAACTTTTCATGCTTTAATCTGCTTAATATACAAAATCTTAATTTTCTTGAGTTGTTTTCTGCATCATAAAAATAACGCCACCGCCGTCATAATGTCTGAAAGTAAAAAAGTTTTATGACACACAATATGTGATGCAATTAAAAACCACCAAAATTCAATCAAAATTATTTCAACGTTTTACAACACTACGCGCTTTCTTTGCGGTCGTTAAGAACGAAGTGTGCTGAAAAGAAAATGCATTTAAGCAAAGTTTTACTACTTATACGGCAAACATATTAAAAATAAATTAAAGGTTTTTTTATGACACTTTATTTAAAGACAACAGACGGCACTTTTAATGTAATTAGTTTCGAAAGAAAAAATATGTTTAAACAAAAAAATTATCTCTCATATTTTTAATACAATTTTTGTTTTATATATAAATTAATGTTGATTGATTTCTTTTATTTTCACAGACAAAACGAGTATTTACTTTTCGACTCCGATTTTGATTTTATGCAATAACTCAATATTTGTTGCTGTTAAACTGCAATTTTGCTCCCCAAAGAATCGGTATTCGGAACAGCCTATTCCAAAAAGAACTTAGTTCTTGTATCGGTTTCGTTTGAATTGAAAAATATTATTTCCATATAAGTAATTAAGTATAAAAATGTATTGCATATTTTTTAATTGCATGTCAAATTTGTTGACTTCATTCCAAAAATCAAAATTATGGAATTGAAAAATTTTGTTTTTATTCCAAGAAATTGATATTTGTTATCTAGTTTTTTAGTTGCATGACAAAACAAATTGTTTCGTTCTTAATTCTATTTAAGGAAATGCAGATATTAATTGAAAAATAAAAATAAAAAAAAACATAGACAAAGACAGATATTGAGATTTACCAGAGACGACACGAAGCGCTCGAAGAGTACCATTTTCGAAAAAAAATTTTTGAACCTAATGATAGGGAAAGTTTAATAATTGATTTCAGACATCAATTCAAGCTTCGCTTGTAAACAAAAATAGCTCGAGTTTGGCCTTTCTACATCCATTAGAACCAATACACTTTTCCAAAAGAGGAACTCCAATCCGGGTATCCGGTTTACCATTTGTTATGGTCATAAGTCATTTTATACATTTCCTTTATTGAATTTTTATTTTTTCATCTCTTTCAAGAATTAAATTTCTAATTATAGTTTGTGGAATGAAATAAAAATTCGACAAATTGGTTAATTTCATTGCCATTGGTTTTAATTATTAGGCATCTTAGCGAAACTTTTAATTACAAAAGTTTGATTCTTGCAGTGAAATGAATGGATTCAATCGAATTGAAAAATTCTTTTCAAACTTTTTAATTCAAAAGCGTGATTGCTTGAATTTGTAATTTGTAGAAGTCGATACAGAATTTCAATTCTTTGAATAAAAAAAAACCACATAGAAATAAAATGTTTCATTTCCAAATTTGAATTCCTTAAATGAAATTCGATTTTTTTTTTGTCATGCAATTGAAAAAGTCAATTTTAAATTCTATTTTTTTTGAAATTGGTTTTTTTGACTAATTCGGGTTGCTAAGTAATGAAATCTTTTCAGCTCTGAGTCAGTTAAGCTTTATTGAAAACGAGTTCAAAGATACACTTCCCCTACAATATAATTCCCACACTTGATATTGTATTGCACATCCTTAGTTTTAAGTTTCTTCTACATTTCAATTAATTAAACTCAAATTTAATATTCAATTAAAGTCACATTTTATGTGACATTTGGTTGGCAGCAGCAGCAGCAGCAGCAGTAACAGCAGTATTGCCAACTAAACTACGACGATGGTGACGGTTTCCCTTAGCGCACAAATGACAATTTAATGTTAGTTTTTCTTAGCCATGCAACAAATATAAAGAAAATCATCAGCGCAACAACGTAAGGGATTTGAAATCGGGTAAAAGGTGTGAGAGTGTGGGCCAAGTTATGTAATGTGGTAGGTTGCTGGTGCGCCAACGCTAAGAAGGTTGACTTTTATTTGACATTTATGTTTTTAAGGGAACTAAGATAAATAGCACTAATGCTGCCAATGTAGTTGTGTAGCTTAATAAAGTTTACTTTTTTGCTTAGTTTTCAAAGTTTAAAGCTTTTACCAAAGATCATAATATAATTGAAAAAGCAGCGCAAAAGTTTCACAGCACCACAAGGTTGCTACAGTTTATGTCATAAAATTTAAAAATTAGTTTTTTTTAAAAGCTAATGTGAGCGGAAAATACTTAAACAGACTTTCGTAGCGAAATCGTTTTATCAAAGAGAATTTTTTATTAATTTAGCTATTTGATAAAATTTTGTAGCTTTGCACATTGACTTACAGCAAAACAGTCAAAATTTTCAGTCAAGTAAAAACCAAAAACAATAAATAACAAAAATTTAATCTATGTACCTACAAATATTGTGCTCCTTTTGCACAAAGTAGGTTACCCCAACTTTCTTGTTCAATGTAAGCTTTCATATTTATTTAATACGAAGCGCAAGTCAAAAAATCATGAATTATTTACGAAACATCAAATGAACTGTCTGCCACAAAGCGGCCTACATAAATCTTATTTTCAGCGCCTAAAATGCTGCAATGTAAAAAGAAAATGAGAAAACCAAAGATAAAAAAACCCAAGTTTTATCTTATGTTGACCATATTTTGTTACCTGCTTCTCTTTGACTGGCTGGCTAACTGGTTTAACGTTTTGCAGACGCAGTCCTTTGCATGATTGAGCGCCATTTGTCATTTTTTGTTGCTTTGCGCTCATACCCCAACTGCTTTTTTTCCGCTGTCGTTTTGTCCAGAATTATGCTACAGTTCAGAAGTTTGTTTCCTTATAAACATTTGTCATTTGTACGCCTGGCGGGTGCTGCTACCTACTACTGCTGCATGTTTGAATTTGAAGTAATGGTAAGGTTTTAGAAAAAAAACACTCAATAAAAGCATTTAACATTTTGTTAAATAAAGAAACAAAGCAGGGATCTTAGTAAAAGGCGTCGAAGCAATTGCTAAAGACCATGACGTGTTCCTAGGCTTATCGCAAGAGCACATGAGTAACTTATGCAAAGTTTAATCTTCCGCTTAAATTTTGGAGTCCTCTTTTTCACTATTTTAATACAAAATTTATATGGAAATCAGGCAACATTTCAATCTACCTGTCTGAAAAAGAATATCAAAACTGTACCCAAATAAAAATGCTGAAGATTTTAGATTGTTCAAAGTATCCTAACACAAGCAATTTATATTAAATTTTGACTAAACTGAAATAATTTTCAGCAATTTTTTAATAAATTCAAAATATAGAATCCTCCCTCAGACACAGCTATAGCATGACCGCTGAATCCGTAAATGTTAAAAAAAAACGATTCTGAGTTCTGATTTTCGAAATATTTAACTCTTTATAATCGAAAATGTTATTTTTGTTGATGACCAATTAATCTTTAGAGTACGACTATCTGGCTGTAATTTCTCATTTCTTATAGATTTTCTAATACTGAATTCAAATCTGGCCATAGAATTTTTCAAGTACTTCAATAATTTGGGGTACAACATACTAATACTTAGAAGAATAGTAACTCAGGAAGATATGTTTAGAATGAAATATTTCGAAATATTTGCTAAAAAACATGTAAGGAAAAATTTAGATTTAGCAAGAAATGTGAAGTATTTTTCATAACTTCCGTTCATATTTTGATTTAGAAACCAACAGAGCAAAGCCATCTTGATTTAATTTTTTAGATGAAAAAAAAAATGAAAAGGTTTTGATATTTTAGAAAATTTCTTACAACATGTGGGAGTTCCTTTATCCATTTTGTTTTCTAACCCACTCACATGTAATGATGACAACACCTTAATTAGCTGGTTTAGTCACCGTCCCTATGGTTACAAGCAACGCTCATTAAAATCTCATTAGAAATTAACTCTGCGGCAATGTACAGAGCAGAAGAAGAACAACTGGTAGTTGGTTGGCAACGTTGGCAACAATTCAACTTTTGAAGTGCTTGAAAACATGCAAGTGTTGCCAATTAGTAAAGTTTTAATTGAAATTTTATACGCTAAGTAAAATACAAGTATGGTGCGTTGAATGCTTTGAGCCAAGCGTAAAGGTAGCAACAGTGATGGCCAACACAAATGAGCTGCACAACATGTGATGTGATATGATGGGTTACGCTAGGTGTAAATACAAGTTTTTGATAATTTATGAAAGCCAAATTTGCTATTGATATTCTTTTAATAAAGCAAATTGCATCTTTTCCAGTAACCAAACTTCAGAGCAAGTTTTAAAATGATTTTTTCCAATTAATGATTAACTCATGGGTAAGTACCGCTGCTTCCTGTTTTATATTTCTATTTGAAAGCCTAAACGTGTCAGCTTTATATTATTCTCTTTGTGTATCAACTTCTTAACTTAACTTTAATTGACTTGCGACATTTTTGGAATTCCATAGCGGCCAGCAATAAAATGCTTCCAGTTATAAGCCACAAAAACCAGTCTGTTACCCGAAGAAGCGAAAGAAAAAAGTTATAACATAATTTTCATAACTCATTAAATGTTACGTGATTAATCCAAGGACTCTTCCTTCTCTTGACAAATTTTTTTCAGCCTAACTGCACTGCTCTTTATGTACCTAAGTTAAATCCCAGTTTAATTTTCCTTTAGGGGAACTTGCCACATTTTATCATTCTTTTTTTTTCGTTATTTCATTTCAGTTTTCAAAGGAAGCTTTGGCACACAAAACTGTTATTTATATTCCTGTGAACTTAGGGTGGAGGAAAAAAAAATGTATTTGAAAGAAACACTTAAATTAGAAAATGACGCACTTCAAAGTGGCGCTAAAAAAGCTTTTATCATTTTAATAATTTCCGCTGTGTAAACTGTAGTTCCCTTAAGGTATGGGGGGCCAGCATAATGTTTTGGTTGTCTGTGCACGTTGTTTGTAGTAAATCAGGTGTATGTCTTCAAGAGCGTCTATTTTGAGGGATGTGGGAAGATATTCTATATATTTTTCTATTCAAGCCTGATTTGATTTTCTTTTTTCAGGCTATTTTTTAATAGGATTTTTTACTTTCCCTTCGATATGTCTTTTTGTATATTCTCCCTCTCTCATTACTTTGAACTTTGGTTTGCCTGATGCTAATATTTGTTGTTGCCAATTTTATTTAGAATTTAATTGGTTTTGTGCTTGAATAAGCTATTTTTTTTAGATTTTATTAGTTTTTGCTATACACAATTCGGAGAAAATATTCGTGTTTAGGCAAAACTACAAAGTAAAATTTTCATAAGTAGTTTATTACTATGTAAAGTTGAAGAAAACGTACTGTTAACTTTGTCATTGCAAAAGAACTTCCGAAATCACTTTCTAGAATCATGGCGAATCAGTGAAAAATAAACATAATATAAAATTTTGGGTCGAAGCAATAACGAATTGAGTTCATAAAATTCGATAACTATAAATGTATCTAAAAATCGTATGGGAACGGAATCAAACAAATATATCTATAATAGAAAGCTATTGAACAATATTCGAATAAAAATAATATCACAAAAGTCTCGAAAATAAGATCGAAATGTTTCGGCATCAAAGAAAATTTCGATAACCATAGAAAAGTTCGATAACAATCAAAAAGTGTCGAAAAGTTGATAAAAGCCGAAAATTTTCGAACATTAAAAAGCCGATTAAGCTGATAAGATACGAAATAGTTACGGCAATTATCGGAAAACTAGATATAAATCGAAAGAATTATATGTTATCGGAAAAGAAGTTCGATAAAAATTCAATATCATAGAATAGTAACAAAAATCATCAAAAATTCGATAAGAATAAAATAATTAGTATAGATATAAAACGAAGAAGTCGATGGAGGGTCCTATCCATCCAACAGTATTGAAAAATTTAATAAAAGTCGAAAAGTATCGAATTGAATATATAGGAAAAACATACATAAATGAAGTTGTCAGAGATTCATTTTGGCCCACAGCGTCAACTATGAGAGAATTTTTTATGGTTGGATAAACCAAAAAAAAAAATGACATTTCTATCTCTAAAATCGGCTAAGCTAAGGCTAAGTTAATCCTGGCAGCTCCATCTAAATTTTTGATATGTTAATATCACGACAAGAATACTTTTAGTACTCGGACAAGAACGACACTTCTTCTGGAAAAATAGTATCAGTAGCATGGGAGAAAATAGCCACCATTTGTTTTCTTGCTTCATAAATCCATTTTTGTAATTTCTAAATGCAGAATGCAGAATTTTCTCCTAAACTGAATTTAAAATTTTTCTTAAAAACAAACATTACAAACTTTCAGTTGACCAAACACGTCATAGGTTTACTTGAGACATTAAAGCACTTCGAAATAACTTAAAAAAAAAAAATAAAATTTGGCCATTTTTCATAATTGAAAAAATCCTTTTCGCTTATAGAACACTTCACAAACAAAAAAAGCAAAAAAAAATTACAAGGAACATTAAAGCGACAAGCACACACTCTGAAACTCTTAAAAGAAACCTCCGAAAAAAAGCGTGCAATGAATGCAAATCAAGTCATATAGAAAAACGTTAAATTTGCATGCATTCAGGCGTTTTCCTCAAAGTGTAAATAATACAAAAAAAAAAAATTTAAAAATCCACACTATCGAATGACTTTACTGCCATTAAGTGGGCCGAATATGTGCTCGTCCCTCCCCTGAAAACGCCTACTTTTGCACAAAATGAAGCACTTAGTCACTGTTGCTGCTGCTGCAGCACTCAAAAGTGAATTAAAAAAGTCAGTCAACTGACACACAAAAAGAAACTATAGAGAAAAACGAGGTGTTCTTCTTGTTGCCTAGATGGGATACCCAATAGGAAAAACAGCAAACAAAAAAAAAAAAAGGATATAAAAATAAAATCAGAGACAAAAATGAAAGGAATTTTGTTTTTGTCGACTTTTCTTTCTATGGGTGTCGGTTTTATTTGAAATGTAAGCTTAATGTTGGTAGCAGCAGCATACAGCGCTAAGGCAGGCGACTTATGTGACACAAGCCGCGCGTGCATATACTCACATACACGTACATACATAGTGTATTTTGTGTATTTAGTGTATGTAAGGCGTAACAGCGGTAGCGGGAAAGCACTTGAAAGCGTTGCGCCTGAAAGCCATTAAATGAATTAATATTTACTTAGGACTTTAAATGCTTGCAACACCAACCAAGCAACCAACGAACCAACCAGCCAGACGGACAGACAAACAAACGGTTGAATGAGAAAAAAGTCTGTCTGTCCATGTATTAAAAGCAAAAAGCTTTGCTTCAATTGAATTTTCGAGTTAATGTATGAGCGCCGCAAAAAAAAAGATTGGGAGTTCCCTTACTACTCTTTTAGAAATAAATAAAACAAATTCAACTTGCTCGGGTTTTGTTCGTGCTTTAGCTTTACTTTACGTTAGTTTGGTTTGCTTGTTTTTTTTTTGTGGTTTGGGTTAAGGCTTGGCTTAACAAAAGACCAAAAAGTTAAATCATCAGTAGCAGAAATGATATCAAGCAAAAATATTTCAAATTTCACACATTAAATTGAAGTTGTTTGGCTGAAGTGTAGTTTTGTATTTGAAAAGCTGCTTAAAGTGCTACTGCAAAGTGTAAGAAAGACAGCTTATTTTGTGTGATATATAGCTGCAAATGACATGTTTTTTTTTATGGATAATTTAAATGTTTTCAAATAATACTGGAATGCATTCAAATTGTACTTGATAAACCTATTGAAAATTTCCTTATGCTGATAATTTTAGCTTTTAAGAAAACTTTTCTGCGTACTAGCGATGATCAGCACAATATGAATTCGTAAACTTTTTAATGATCACTACAAGAAATCTGTCAAAACTATCAAAAAAAGTTATAAGATCATGGTTTGATTATTTTTTAGACCTGGAGACTCTTTCTCGGATTATAAAAAAAATAAGTTTGAAGACATGAGTGCTCCACAAAGTCTTCCTCCGATAGGTCCGTCAGAAGCTTAAATATTGGGTTTATGGCGGTCGGTCTCAGTTAAGTAATTTTATTTCATGCGTCCGAAATTATTGTTTTTGAGAACACATAGTGATATAGCTTTAAAATAAATGAGTCTAATGAAAATTAAATTAAATTTTTGTTTTGGATTTATCATAATAATATGTACGAAAAAAAGCTTGGAATTTCGGTTAGGAATCTGTTATACAAATAAATTTATAGTTTAAGGACGATCGGTTAATTTTTGGAACACTATATATTCAATGTCCATAGATACACTTCTAATGGAAACATCCTCTAATCAAATGTCCCAAAACATACACATACATCCAACACCTATATAAATTAAAAGATCAATATTATTATTTCTACTCATGAGCCTGAAAATTCTCAAAGAAGAAACCAAGACGTCTGTCGAGAACACAATTATTTTATATTATTTATTTTTCAAACTAATTTTGCATGCTTGTGTGAGTGTATGTAAGTGGAGTAGTTTATATTTGAACTTGTGTGCGTTTGAATTTGAGTGTTTTGTTTAATACTAAGTACATCAACACATCGACAACGTTTGCACTAACAATACCAAAACATTGCAGTGTAGTACAATTTTGCCTGCAAAAAATTGCCCTACCAACAATGCATTCGAAATTTTTCGACACCCTACTTTTCACACAAGTTATTTGACAAACAAAAAAAAAAAAAAAAACTAAAAATTTAACGCTCTCGAGTAGCATGTAAACAAGCGCAAAACACTGAAATTTTGTACAGTGGGAATTTCATGAAAATTTTCTTCTCATTAAGTTTTAGTAGAAAGTCTCCTTTCCTCCTTGGGCGTTTCTTAAAACTTCCAAAAAGGTAAGGTAAATTTTTCCCAAAAATAATGAAAAAATTGGATTCTTGTAACTCAATTTTTCATTAGTTGACTTAGGCTATTTTTTCTTTTTACAATAGTTGGAATATAATTGTGGGACATATAGTTTAATGGTTTGAGAGCGGCAGTGATAGTGATTTTGAAATCTACTGAAGTTTCACTGCAGAGTTTTTGTTCATTTATGGAGATAGATTTTAGCAATGGACTTATAAGGTAGGTAGGTAGGTAGGTAAGAGAATACAAAGGGTGGGCTAAATTAATGTTGCTTTTTCAAAGAACAACAAAATTAACAGAAGCATTGCCCCGAGGCAATCAATTTATATCACCAAGACGGCTGATTTCTGATCTTAGCGCACAAAATATCGTTTCATGTGCCGTAAGGCATATCGCCAATCCAAGTACATTTCATTTCCTTTTCAGCCTTTTTCATCTGTTTCAATGTTTTCTACCATGTTACTTGACTTTTTCAACCTCAAAATGAAAAACTGAACTATTTTTGGTCTCCTGTAACTCAACTATAAAACTCGAAATATCGAAAAATATTTTTTCCACAGTATCTTCAATTGCTATGCAAAATCTTCACGCGCTTCATCCTCTTAAATTCGAGAAGTACCAAAGTTGTTGTTGGTTGGGTTGCCATAATACACATACACTATTACGCTGCTTTTCTTTAGGACTCAACTAACAAACATCTTTGACAAACACAAGATTTCTAGAGTTCTTTTGTCACCAAGACGGCAGCAGGCAGTTAACAGCTTCAGAAACTGCACTGGCAACACGAAAAATAGAGAAAAAAAAAATAAAACTCAAATAAATGAAACAAAACTTGTTTTTCTTTTACCACCATTCCTCTGATTCTTCCACTTCTACGAATTTGTGTTTTTATTTTATTTTATGTTTTTCTTTTTTTTTTTTTTGTAAATACAACCAAATTTGGCTTTGACACTTTCAAGTTGTGGAGCAAAGCTTTTGTATTCGGCAATGGCGTATAAATAAATTCAGTAAGGTATGGTTATGGAGGGGGGAAAATTTTCGCATTTTCACACTTAAGCAAATTTGTATTTGGCTGTCGGAAATTGAAAATGAGAGAATTAAATTGCAAAATTGTCGCAAAACCTAAGCAAATGTTGTATAACAACGATAGCACATAGAGTATCCTTTGAAGTAGAAATGCGAAGGAAGAGAAGAAAATGTACTACTTAAGTGAAGAAATTGTAGAATGTTTTTTTATTTTTTTTTTGCCAACTGCCAGAGACCTAATGTTGCTTCTGTATTGCTATAATTTGGCACATTTGGCGCCTTACATTAACAAATATTGAATTTGTACTTAACTTTTGGAAGCGTAATTTTCAGCTAAATTGAAATTGTTATGTTGTTGCTGACTGCTGTTACTGTTGCTGTTGCTGTGATTGCAGTGGGCGTGGTAAATAAAAAACTGAGCGTTAGATAAAGTATTGATCTCATTGAAGTGAACTTAATTTGAAAGATGACAGAATTTATGTAATTTTGCATGTTATAATAAAACGAAAAAGCGCTCATGTTCATGTTAATAACATCTGCTGCTGCCTTAGTATTTTTTATCGATCTTCAAAAAGCATTTTTTTATCATCTTGTAATATTTCCAAAAGAAAGTTGCCTGACTTTTTAGTCTTAAATCTATTTACTTAGCTTTCGTCTATATTTATATTAGTACTTTTTTTCTTATTTCATATCCTTTTTTTTTTGTTATTTGTCAAGCTGCATTATCCGCTTATACTCCCCGACCAAACTAGTATGTAACTCTGGAATCATTATGGTGTGTCTTCTTTCAACATTGTGGCATAGACACCACATTCATTCTTCATGCAATACTTCTCAAGCGCCTGGTGTTAATAAAAAGTTTGCTTTGTTTTCTGTGGGTGTTGCAATTGAAAAATTAGCAAAAGTCTGAGAAAAGAACAGAAAAAAATCCAGGGTAAATTTAGAAAATAATCGTAGATCGCGCATGGGCAAAATAAGTTTAAAGTAAATGTACGTAAATTAATTCAATATAAATAGAAAACTAATTGGAAAGTTACTTAATTTTTTTACTAAGCCTAAGGAATTTATTAAAGTTAAACTAAACTCATCATACAAAAATTCTCATTTATTACATATCTTACTAACACCTCACTTATTGCTTTTCGCTTTTCTTAATCATTCATCGAAATCAAGAAAGTTTAACAAACATAATTATCACTTATTACATTTTATTTTTACTTTATCGCTTGTGTTTGGTCACTTATCGTTTTCAGTTAAACGCGCTTCAATCTTTAATTGAGAGTAATGAGTAGCCACCATCACTTATCATTATCGCTGATCACAATCACTTATAAACTACCACTTATAACTTTTTATTTGTTACTTATCAATTTTACCTTATCATAAGTCTTGTTACTTGCCTTATTACCAATAATATTAAAAAAAAATTGTTATTGCTAATTATCTTGAAGCTATCACCTATTGGTGTCACTTATCACATTTGCTATGTCACTTATCACTTTTATCTTATCAGTTATTATAAATTACGCTGTCACCATCACTTATCATTATCATAGATCACTATCACTTATATACGTATAGCACTTATCATGTTTTCTCATAGATCTAATAAAAATTATAAATTCAGCTGCATCGGGAGCATGAGTGCTTATGTCACTCTCCAAAGCATAAAATTTGAGAAGCGCCACTACCTTAAAAATATTATTCTATAGGTTTCTCCAATTTCGTTAAATTCGCCTCATCTTTGTCTGGTGAGACAAACTAATTTTTGAAAAACCCCTTTTTTTATAGAAATATTTATTAAGTAGTTTTAATCATTTTGAAACCCTACAAATGTGAAAATTTTACAAATGCAAAAAATTTCCTTTAAATTTAATAAGGATATTTAGAGAACTGGGCAAACGAAGTGACTTTTATAAAAATTCTAGATATTTATCTTAAGAAGAATTGTTTAACACTACAAATGTTGAACTAATTTTATATGTCATAGCTCAAACTCTATAAATGTTTAGCACAATATCTACATCCCACTTAGCTAAGAGTGCTCCTATATGATATAGCCGAATTTCATACATTACATGAGACGAAAATTAGGTGCAATATTTCAGTTTTTCAAGAGATATTTTTTTCAAAGTTTCATAAACTTTACTGCAGATAATGTTCGTTTTATCAAGATATATAGAAGAGCTAACACAATATTAACTAAAATTAAAGCAGTGCAAAGAAATGAATGTTAGATATGCCTAGTGAATGAAACATTTTATAACTTAATGAAATACTAGATAGCACTAAAAAAAATTTAATTAAGCCTCAGAATTGAAAGCATAAAAAGAGTAAGATCACAACACAATATAGTAGCGGTAAAAGTAAAACAGCTAACCAAACGTAAAAGCCATAAAGTCAAAGCGTTTTGTACAACTATATTTACATAAAAGTGGTCGGTTGGTATGTAAACATACCGTATGTCTGTGTTTATGTCCAACGTTTCTGTCAATGATTTTATTGCACCGCGCTGCTACAAGTGCGGATTACGTTTTGACAAAGTTTTTAGCTGTTCGTTCTGGCTTTTGTGTGCGAGCGTCATGTAAGAAAAACCGTACGAACGCGCATAAAAATGTTGGAGCAGCAATGACCATAGTAAATGTGTGTGTGTGTGTGTGCCATAAAGTGTTGACCATGCACATATGTATGTGCGAAAGGAGGAAAAACTTAAATTAAAATGTTAGCATTTTTTTTCTACAGCATGTAGTGGTAATTATGCTGTAGACGAATCAAAAAAAAAAGAGGACTCGGAGAAATGCTGAAAGATTTTTTTTTTTCTACATTTTAATAAAAGCTTTCATGGTATTACGTGGTAAATTTAATTAGATTTTAATTATTTCGTATATTTAAAAGTGAAAATTTCAAGACCTTTTATATCTTATCGCAACACTGCGCATTAATGTTATTCAAGTTTTTGAAAAAGTTAAAGTATTTTCTGCATTTATTAAAATTTTGTAATTTTTTGTCAACTCCACATTGCAATATACATATCTTGTTATTTGTTAAAATGTCTCAAGCATATGCTCATTTGCAAGCTTCCAAAAAGTTAAAGTTTTGAATATTATTAGCGCACTAAAAATTAGTTTTAATATTTTAAATGGTAAAGTTGTAGCAAAAAATATTAAAGTTTCTATTTAATAACTAGCAGTTTATGTCAAATTCTCTAGAGCAAACTAAAGTTTTTATAACTTTATTTCTCTCTAAAATTAGGTCACTAAAAACATTAAAATGTACAATGAATAAAAACAAGACAATGAAATTTTTATATGGCACTTAAATTGCATAATGCAACTCTGCATAATTTTGCTATTGGCTCTATGGTCGTTAAAGCCACAAAAGTTTGTGTGAAAGTTATAGGTTGTAAGCAATCGTTGAGCAAAGATATTTAGTTTACATTACATTACATTACTTTAAGTTTATTTGGCATCAATATTTTCGTATTGTGAAGTTAAGTTTTTGATTTGTTTTTTATATAATTTATTCCATTTATTGATTTTTACTTGCCAAGTTTCATTCCGCACTATTTTTTTGTTTGTTGCAATTTAACTCTAAGTCCCTGAAGTCTTAAAAAAATGTTCTAGCAATGAACAATGCCTAATGACTGACAATATTAAGTGCAACTTGAGTGTTAAAATTTTTTCCAGCCACCCGTGATACGTATTACGGCATTTGCATCTTTATCTAATATTATTTTTTTCATTATCTCTTATGGCTCATTATTTACTTATCACTTGTTTATATTTTATCGTTTAACAGTTTTCACTTATTTTTATCACTAACATACCACTTCAAAGATTTTATATGAATTTTACTAATACGAAACATATTTTGTTATACTTACATACACACATACATACATAAATCACCCTATTTATTGCGTTCAAATTAATAGCCTTCACTTCACTCATACCCAGACACTCATTCTACCAACCCCACAAATAAATGACACTCCATAGATAACGACAACGCGACCACCTGCTTAACAATCGCTGTCATTAATTGTTTTGCTCATAAATTCACTACGAGAAATTAAAAGCTTTTTGCCATATTTTGACCATTTCAATGACTTTGTGTAAGTTTCGTTGGTTGAAAACCCATTATTTTCTCCATATTTCCTTTCTGCTAACATCTTCTTTAATCCTCTTCGCTAACGTCTAATTCGCTTTGTTTTGAGTCAAATTTTAACCACTTATTTCCTTTACTTCTCGCACTTTGAAAAAGAAACTGATGGCCACACCTGTGGCTCCATTTTGCTTAACTAGAAAGTTTGCTATCTCAATATTATATATATATATATATATATATATATATATATTTTAGATTTTGTATAGAAACCACAAATACATACATATACCTTGAGATACAATACAAATAGGAAATATTAGAAACAGGTGATATACGTAATATCCCAATGAGAAACATGTAACCCTGAAGCTGAAAGGTAATCATGGTTTCTACGAAATTGATTTAAAAAACGATATGGAAAAATATTTCTGCTAAAAGCAAGCTTTTAGAGACTTTCAGTATTAAAATAAAGTACTAAATCTAACGCCAACTAAAACTTATTTTCCGCAATTAGGCTTAGAAATATCAGCGATATTGACTTGATTTTGAATCATTTAAGCAGTCTTTTTTTTTGCATTGTTCTCAAGTCACCTTATTTTTTATTTCCTACTGTCACACTATATACTAAACTTTTCAATGACTTTGCGGTTTCAACTAAATTAGTCATAAATATAAGACCACACAGCGAAAGAGAAAAGTAGTATACAAGCAGCTCCACCCATTTGTTCTTGTTGTTGCTGTTGCTAATACTATATGTCAGTTGTGTGTTGTTGTTTCTATTGTTGTTGTCTTAAATATATTCCTCTAGCGTTGGCGAAAAATTATTGTTATTGTTTATCGTCCGAGAGGCGCCACCTAACAGCGCGAGCAAGCAGCAGGAACAACAATAAAGGTAGCACTGACAAAGATGTTGTTGCTTGAGTTTGTGAAGGCGGACGCCTAGAATGAACAATATAATGTTGACTCCGATATTTATTAGTATCTACTATAAACCTATACTTGTGAGATATATGTACTTGCATAGTGAGGCAAATGGAAGCAAAATGTTTGATAAATTTTTAATAAACAAAATGATCCAATTATCAAGCGATCCAATTAGCAGCAGGCCCGATACCAATTGTAGCGAGATTGGAAACTTAAAAAATTATGCCTTGGAAATTAAAAACTGAGAATTTTATTTTGCACACAGGGGTCTAATACTACCTCTATAGATTAAGGTAACATCAATTTCTTCTCGATTGAAGTCACTTCAGTTCATTTTAAAACATTAATTTGTTTTTTGCAGCGTTAACATTGTGATTACATTCCGCTCCACTGTGCGCAGTTCCTACCATGGCGAAAAAAAAGCGCTTCAATGTGTTTTCAAAAACTCATTTAGTTTTTTTTTTCTATTTTTTTAGGTCGCATTTATTTTGCCTTCTTTTGTTTTTTTTTTTTTTTTTAAACCAACGTGGGGGTTTGATAAAGATGTTGGCGTTTATATATACTTACATACATTCATTTGCGCCTGCTTGTGTTGTAGGTGTACATTTGTTTGTGTTTATATTCGTTATATCCCTAGAGATGTAATCAATTACTTAGTGCCACTTATATTGTTTCTGTTACGGTTTCTGCTGTTATTATTGCTACTATTATTACCGTTGTTTGTTGTTGTTGTTGTTGTTGTTGTTGCTACTACTGCTGTTTTGAAATTACGTTTTAATAATGGCTTTGCGCGCGCAAATTTCAAACTTTGTTACATAAGGATATTGGTTTGTCTGTGAATAGATAGATCGTCTATGTCTATAACATATTTTGAAACATTAAAAAAATGTAGAAAAAATTGCATTAAAGAAGAAGGTAATAGTAAGGAAACTCCAACTATTAAGTGCTGACTGAGCAACCTTTTTTAATTGAGCTCAGCGAAAATAGTGGTCCCTAGGGTCGTCAATCTAAAGTATAGTACAAAAGTGATGAGAAGCTTTTAAACTTAATGTTGTATTAGAAACGCCATCGTTTATATGGTAAAAATGCAATTATTATTTTATAATCTTAATTATATTTACGCTTAGGGAATTGTTCTATCATTATCTTGAAAAAAGCTGCTATTAGCGGAGCTGCTTTTGATTAAAAGAAGTCTCATTTATAAGGGGCATTTGGAGTTATTTGCGTAATATTAAAATTATCAAAATTTCTGAAAATATTACAAACAAAGTTGGAGCTTAAGAGAATTGTAAATATAACACTGGTTTTAAAAAATCGGCTATCGACCAAGTAATTTTTGACAGAACTACTTTTAACAGATCTTCAATTATCGGAGCTTTAACTAATGAAAATCTTATTAATAATGCTGTTGCCAGCAAAACTGTTGCTAACAGAGCTATAACTAATAGAGTTTTTATAAGCTGTTATGTTATTAGCAGAGCTATTAATAACGGTAATGTTACTATCAAAGCTGTTGCTAATAGAGGTTTTTCTAAGAGACACGTTGTTAACAGCTGCTACATATGGGGCTATACTAACAGAGATTTCATTATACTAACATGCTGTCATTTGCACAGCTAATGCTAACAGAGCTGTTGCTAACAAAACTCTTGTTAATAGAGATTTAACTATTAAAATGTCACAAAAAGAGCTGCTGCTAACACGGCTGCTGCTACAAACCAAAAATTGCTTGACTTTTGCCGCTTTATTTCCATGACAAATATGTGTTCAAAATTAGTTACATAATTTTAAGCTTCCACCTATATTTATGTATATAAAACACAACCTTTACGTAACAAAGCAATTTCCCTAATTGTTTTTATTAAAGTACAAAACAATATCATATAAATTAATAAACAATTCCGCAGCAGCGATAGCAACAACATTGACAAAAGCACTGTTAAATGCTCCCCATAGAGTTAGTAGAACAGAACAAAAGCAATTTTGTGTAATGCACAAACAACTGCACAAAAATATGCAGCATAAATTTTGCGGTGATTTATCTTAATTTAAATGTTGTTACAAAGAGCATCAACAACAATGGCAACAATTCAACATAATGGGACAACCAAGTGTTGGCAACTAACCAGACTAGGGAATGGCATTAAAAGAAAAACAAAAGCAAATATGTATTATTTTGAGAGCCTAAAAGCATGCTGTGAATTTTTTTTTTCAATTTCATTTTTGTCAGCTTTGTGTTGCAAAATCAATTAAAAATGCTGTTAAATAATTAACAATAAACTTTTTGGCGTCATTGCTATTGTTGTTGGCAACATCACTGCTGCCGCTGCTGCTGCTTTATACGCACATAACAATTTATATGCATGTTATATTGTTGCACTTAAATGCGCAACTTTGTGGTGGTGTGGTAGCAATAGCTCACCCCAAAGCTGCTGCTTTCATGATTTATGTGCTCAAAATTTCCCCTTTGGGATCATTTTGAACATTATATATGTATGCATGCGTATATACATATAAAAACAGACTTGAAAATCAACATAGTAGAAGGGTAGATGTTGATAATAAACGTTTATGTATAGTATGGAAGGAGTATATGCAAAGAATGGCGCGGGCATTAGCAGCGCATAGTGGAAAATATAAATTGCCTGCAGTTGCTTTTATGACAGGAAATTCAATTCAATTTTGTTGCCAAAAGTTACGAAATGATGTTGCTGCCGCTAAGTGATGCGTAGATGCAATTTTGATGGATTGCTTGAGAAAAGTTTGAAAATAGTTTTGTAAGTGTTTGTGTTAAATTTCTTAATGAGCCATACATGGCATATATTGTACACAAGCTAAGTGCATATGAGTATGCGTTAATCAATTTTAAAATTTTCCACTAAACTTATTTTGTTTTGCTTTCAAAATTAACTTGGAATAGTGCACATCATTCGGGTGATTCGTATCATATTTGTATTCTGGAATAAAAGTTTCCCATTTTTTTCTCTTGATGAATTCAAGATGAGAATTCTGAGTTTGTAAAACGTCACACTCTCAGATTTGGATTAAGCATTAAAAAGTTCAACTTGCTAACTGCTTTGAAAAAAATTTGTTTCAATACAAAATTGCGAGTTCATGCATGGCTCTCCCATGTAATTTTTTCTCAATGAAAGATATTTAAGTTTTGAACCAGATAGTACAAAACACATAAATTCCATGTAGGTATGTACTATAATAACTCGATTCTTGCGCAAATTTTACAAATCATGTCGCTAATGATATGTTTCACATTAGAACTTTGCTTAGAACTTATCTTTTTACAGACGGCCCATTTTCGAAAGTTATATCCTTGCTTTCACGTTCTCATCATAAATCAACTTAAGTGTAGCGTTTGTTGCAAATAATATCCAGAGAATGCTGTGTTGCTGAAATATTGAAAAATCTCGACAATACCAATTTTGACTTTGAACAACATTTTTCATGTTTCTGATAATTTTGTCTTGGCACGATAAAACAACTTTTTATGGTTGAAAACAATATTTCTTAGAGTTCGCTTTTAACAAGGGTATTCGCGAAAAGCGCCATAAAACGTATATATGTAATTCGTATATATACGGCTGCATATTAAACAAAAACAATTTTTCACTGCAACGTTTTTACGGAAAAGACACTTTTATTTTATATTATTCACGATATACATATACTGGCGCATTGCAAAATTACAATTTTAAAAATTTGAAATTTTTCTAAGAAATCAAATAATTCGAACTAATTTTTATGTTTGCTATAAAAATGTTTGTGGTATTTAATGATTTTATGAAATTATAGCAATATACGATTTCAAAGCCATGCGAAATGCTTTATTAATTTCGGTGTGAAAATCGATTCATTCTATGATGCCATAAGCATACTGCGTTGTTCGAGTACCCTTAGTATTTATATTAAATTAAAGTAAATTTTATATCACTGTGCAAAATTTAAAGCAGTTTAATTTTTTTTCAAAAATCTGCAAATAATAGGCATTGTTTACATATTCGTAGAGATTATGATACAAAATGCTAAACGGATTTTAACAAATCTTTACTTATACAATCTCTATGTCTACATTTGACATTAGAACTAAATTTAATTCGATTTAACCATTTATGCAGCTGTCAAAAATGATTCTAATACAATGTTTGGAATTGAAAGTCACTCACACGCAACATTGCGCAAAATTCGTATTTTGTTTTTCAATAATTGGTTTTTTTAAATAAAAAATAAATTTGCATTAACAAAACAAGGCAGCCAATGCCAATTATTTAAATTTTGTATCACGTAAATTTAAATTCATTTCAACAAATCAAATTGCCATTGTAAATCAAGTAGACTAATAGAGTTTCCATTACATTGTGTGGCAACGCCCTATTGTCGCATGCAGTCATATAGCGCCTATTGATATGCAATGATTTTTTTTTCTTGCCTTCCTTTTATTCTCATTTTATATAGCCAATTTAATGTATAGGTAAATCAAATAAAAACAAATTTGATGTAGTAAAAATATAAAATATAAAAATAAAAATATTTTTCAGGTTGCATCAATTTTATTGTACAAATAAACAACAATAATAAAAATAATAATAGGAGAGAAAAGTATAAACTTTTATACCTATTTATATGTAAAATAAAATAGAACAACCAACAACATCAAAAAACATGAAAACAACTACAACACAAATGCGCAATAAAGCAATCAAAAATCCAATTAAAATTGAGAAAATTCGATTTGCATGTAAAATAACACAAATTTTACGCTGCTTTGCTCTTCGACTATGAAGTCTATAATTTGAGTTTTGTTGTACGTTTGTTTAAAACATTTTTTTTTTCAAATACATACATTTTTGATTTGGTAAATTTATTGTTATTTAAAAGAAGAAAAAAAAAGAAAACGTATATGTCAATTTAATTAAATTTAATTCAAAGTGCAGAAGCCAATAAAAAGAACAAGTAGCAAGGATTTCCATGTAAATATAGATTCGCTGCTGCTTTTCTGCTAATTAAATTTACTACCTCCACGACTACTCCGACTACATACTACCACAGTTTTTTGTGCTGACTTAAAATACTGCTTACCAACATCTCACAACAATCTCCTCCCATTAGGAATCAAGTCAAGTCAAAGTAAATTGCTGCAAATTAATTAAACTAAATGAAGGAGCCATGAAAGTCAATGAAATACAGGCTAAAAGGTTGTTTGGTTAGTGGGGTAGCAGAAAAAAAAATGAGACAGCCCTTAGAGGAAGCATGAAATAAAAGTAAATAAATAATTGAATTCATCAGGAAAATGAAAAATACTGTCAATCTAAATGAAGGCGATTAGTGACAGGAAGTACAGGTATAAGTGGAGCGTGTTGGAGGGAGGAGAAATTCGAGTGGCGTTTGGCAAATATATATAACTTTGAGTAGCAACAGTGGCGTGCAAAAGTTATTCATTTAACTGAAGACTGTATTCAAGAAATCTCCTCTAGAGAATTTAATGGAAATACATATAGATATTTCATTAAAGAAAAATTTCTCAACTTTTTGTCAAGTTTTTTAAGTACTATGCTCCGTGAGAAGTCCAACCAATGTACACGATCAGTAGGGAGTTCGTTTCGTTCTGTCCAAGAGTTCGCCGATTCACGTGTTTCCTGTTCAAGCGATCTTACAATCAAAATAGCGATCTTGAGATTAAATCAATCTCTAAGTGACCTTGACAATATCTATAGATTCATAAAAATATTTTGGATAGCTGAAAGTTTAATTTTACCTTAAGATTCCGAAAAATAGCGAATTTCGGTGCAACGCCCTAATCTGAAATCAATTTTGTTTAAAGATTTTTTCACGTAAAATTTTAATTGTTTTAACTTGCTGAGACAACTATGGTTCATTGAGATGTCTGACGTCGTCTTTGAGTCCCACATATTGGATAAAAAATCCAATTTTCCTGTATCTGGGATAAAATATTTATTTATAGCTTAATAATTTCTCCTCTGGTTGTTTTTTACATCTATAACGATACAGAATTGTTAAGGATCATATCTTAATTTCATCACTTTTTGTGAAAACTTAAAAGCTTTCGAAATACGGGAAACAACAGCACTTTCATATTCCAATTTTGGTACTTTGCAAAATTTTTATTCATTCAGACTTTTTTATAATCGTCACTGTATGTATTCAAGTTACACACGCAAGTAACAGCAAAGAAATAAAACAAATAAAACTTGAAATGCTACTTTGCCCCAAACTTTTTCTCTATTACCAGCAAAGTTATTTTCTACAGAAATTAGTAGCAAAAGGAAAAAAATGTCCAAAATAAAAAATTAATAAATATTGACTTGGGACTTACCAGCAGGTAAAGGCTCTCTGTAATAAATGAAATTTCTAAGTAGATGTCGTAAGATAAAAATACCGAATACAAGCAATACAGTGAATAAATAACAAAACAAATACATATGCGTACAATATCTATCATACAACAACAACAACAACAACATTAACAAGAGCAAATTTGAGTAGGGCGTGTATGTATTTGTAAATGTATTTTATGTTTGTTATTTTTCTTAATTGTCAGTGATGAGTCCTTTATCAAACGATGATGACAACTACTACCCTTGCTTAGTGTGTAGTTATTTGCACTGAACGTTTCACGGGCATTTCACTTTTTTCGCTTAGTACACTTAACTGTCAACGACAGACTGACAAATATGTCAATTATTTTTGATTGAAATAAAAGCTAAAAACATTGCATGTTTTTTTGTGGACTTTTAAGCATGTGTACAAGGATGAGTTTTTTGTAAAGCTAATTAGACAAAACGTCTTTAAACTAAATCAACAATTTTTATAATATTTGGAAAACTGTGACTGCTAAAAAATCAAATAATTTCAGATTTTATAATTTTTTTTTATTTTCTTAAGATTCAACTGAAACGACAGCAATGATATGGGCACCAACAAACTGTTGGTAGCAATTTTTCATAATTTTTATGTGCAAGTTATCTAAAATATAGAATATTTAATTTTTTATGCACCAAAAATTAAAAATATTTTATACCAAAATATTTTCTTTTCTACAAAATTGCTCTATTGCATATGCTGTTCCTTTTAATTTAAATAAATTATGCCATTTAATATAACCCTAGAAAAGCAAGTCGTTCAAGCTTAAAAGTTTCAGCAGCTTAAGTAAAACTCTTACCGACACAGCCAAAGCAAACAATTTCATTGTTAGCTTCATTAAGCTTTTCAAATAAACACGAACTTAAAACAAAAGGCACCATATTCAAGAACTGAAATTAGTTTAATTATGTCAGACTAATGCTGCTGTTACGACTGCTTACTTAGGGTAACAAACATGACCATAATTAGAGGCAAAAGCATATTTGAAATTTATTTTAAATGGTGCTGCTACCTTAAACACTGCACTTTCAAATTTTGTATTATATGCAAGATTCGTTATTTTAAGTGTTGCCATCTACCATATATAAATATGGTATACATACATACACATCTAGTATGTACGAGTATGCCCAAGTGAGTCTGTCTATATAATTACGTGTATATTTTATGAATAATACGCTCTTTAAGCATGAATGGTGAAGTTACTATTCATATTTTAGAGTGGCATATTTTAGTTTTGAATGATTTTAGTTGATGAGCAAAAACGTTCTCTTAAAAATATTGCCAAAAATTAAGCATTTGGTTGTCCTTAATTAAATAATTTTGTATTACATTTTTCACGTGAGTTTGAATAGAAGAATATA
The DNA here is from genome assembly GCA_963662105.1 of Meiosimyza platycephala. Classification (NCBI taxonomy): domain Eukaryota; kingdom Metazoa; phylum Arthropoda; class Insecta; order Diptera; family Lauxaniidae; genus Meiosimyza; species Meiosimyza platycephala. The sequence continues at coordinate 97,354,149 of OY759208.1, read as the reverse complement.
ACAACTATTTTTATATAAAATTTTTTTTAAATCCACGTTAAAAGTTATGAATTTTCAGTCAAGTTATAATGGTTCTTTATAAAATAAAAGAGTGCAAACAGTGAGACACTAGTATTTTTTTAAATTTATTAGGCTATTTTAGTTAAACTTTGTGCACTATTTATCTGTAAGTTTTTCGTTATTATTATGAAAGATGTAGCTAAAAGATAGCACAATTATAGAAAAGTCAAACTGTCTCACTGTTAGCCAGCGGGGCTACCAGTACGACTGTGCAAGTTGAGTTTGACAACTTTATATAATCAATAGTATCCCAAAGCTTTGAAAATGACAAAAGAAGCTTAAAGTTTAAAAATTATACAAAAAATTACAAAAAAATAAAAAGAACAAAAAAATATGCCCACTAAACTTCATTAATAGCTTTTGTGGATTACGTAATTAGTTAGTTGCTTCAAGCGATTTCAAGTTATTGAATGCACACATTCTCCATTCTCATTTCAAATGTCTGCAACATTTTTATATCGAGTTCAGTAATAACTCGATATCGTTTCTTTTATCTTTATCTCTTATTATTTTTGTAATAACATACATCATCTCATTAATTTAAGTTTAAAAAAAAAACAATGACGATGTCTCACTGTTTGCAGTCTCTGGTCTTCTTTTGGCACGTTTTCACTTGTCTCTATGTTAGCGCTGTCTCCAGGCCAGGATATAGAAATTTGCCGTCCTTAGGCCATTCGCAAATTGCCGCCTTTCTTCACAGGTGAATATGGAAAAAAAATTTTCTAATATCAAAAGAGAGGACCATTTTTTTGTTTTTTTTTTTTGCTTGTCAACATTTTTTAGGTAATTTAGGGGGCGACATTCCAAGTATTCGTACGTTTTTCCCCCCTGTGCCAAAAAAAAATAAAAAAAAAATTTTCAAAGTTCCCAATATTTACCGTCCCTAAAATCTTGCCGCCCTAGACACTAGCCTAGTGTGCCTCTAAGGTAAGTCCGGGCCTGGCTGTCTCACTGTTTGTAGTGCAAACTTTGCACTGCCTCACTGTTCGCGCTGTTTCACTATTTGCACTGTCTCACTGTTCGCACTCTCTCACTACATCACATTGCACTTCTATTTAATTGAAAAATAGCTTAAATATTTTTAATTTTTTTGTTCTATCCTAATTCATATTTTTGGTATTTTGATAAAACTTGCTTACACATATGTACATAAAAATACACACAGTAATAGCAACGTCTAACGTAATTGTTGTTGCATTCATAATCCACACCTGAGTTATTAACATTCTGCTGCTGTTATTACTGCAGCCGAAACTTGTTAAGCAGTAGTAGCAATGGCCATGTGTTATTTGCCACAATAAATTTAATACCTTTTGCCATAGCTGAGCCGAAATCTACTGCAAGTGATCACGCAAAGTGTTTTTGCTTCCTCTTAACTTTATGATTTTACAGTTGCACAGTGGATTGCGTTTAAGAAGTAGCATTTATTTTCAAATTTAATAAATCGAAAAAGTTTTTGCAAATTATAAACGAAAAAAAAAAATATTTTTCAATACATTCATTTGTGTACGTTCACAAAGGTTGAATTAGGATAAGAAAAATATATTTTAATAACTTAATTTAATTTAATTTACTGGTCACCTTCACGCACAGTGCACTTTTTAATAACTTTCATGCCAGCAGCACTTAAAATTGCATGTTGGCATACATAGTTCATTTTATTTTATATACCTCTCACAATATTAATATAAGCCAGTGTTGCATCTTTTGCACAACAACGTGTAACAAAGGGCAAAAGTGTGGAATAGTTCAGCAACACATATGCTGCTGTTGCTTGAAGTTTGCTTTACAGCGCATTAAGTTTACTTAGCAAAGGATTTGTCATTAGGATCCTTGCTACTGCTGCTGCTTAAAGTTAAGCAGGTTGTATGGTTGCACAATGATACGAAGACGACGACTACTCATGGATGGCGTCGTTAGGATAATTAAATGGAGTGCAAAGTTAATGAAATTTGCAAAGAATTTTAAATGAGTTTCATACAACAGCGCGTGTACAGTATGTGTGTGCAGGTAGTGTGGCATAGCAAGGATTTAGTACACAGGATATAATGAGTATCAAATATTTTTGGGTAACAGCTAAGTTTAGATTTTGTGATTTAATAAAAAACTATTTTTTTTAATAATTCACTAACTAAACACATTAGAAATGAAATATAAGCGCTTAAATGTAGGCAACAGAAATAGAAATAAGTTAATTCTTTTGACTTCTGTTACATTACTTTAGACTGTACGGTTTTGTCGCTAGCTTCAATTTGAGCTAATATAATATTTGAATTAATTTTTAATTATCCACAGTTCATTGTAGCATATGCATACCGCTTTTGAAATTGCGTTTTTACTTACTTTGATCTTCATGACATCATGACCCACATTTTTTTTTCCTTTTTTTTTTTTGTTTGCTTGTCTGCCATATTAACATTTTATTAATAAGTTTGTGTAAAATATTCCATGCTTTTATAAACTTTACACTTACAACCTCACGTATAAGACTTCAAATGTCTTTCGACCCTTCGCATACTGCACACATAACCTTTCAAATTTATACTTCTCTTTATTTCCATTTATTTATTTGCACTTCTTGTAGAGCAAAGCAAAATAAAATATAATATTTTATTAATATGCATGAATCGTAATTCATGAAAAGGTTATAACCTACATACGTATATAAAAAACATAGCGAATATCACTTGGCTTTAATCCAACAACTTGATTTGGGAAATGAGTTGGCAAGTGGTAGCAATGTGTTAGGTATTTTTTCCTTGTCGTTACTTTTTTCCATTTTATTTTATTTAAAATAATGCTTTATATTTGAGAAGAAAATGTAAATACGAATTTTTACAATCGTTTTCAAAGACTAGAAACAAACTGAAAATTTCGCTCATCATTGAAGGTAAAATGGTTAAACAAAAATATATGAAAACTCTTTCAATAGAACTTTCTGTAAGATAAAGTTAAACATAAAATTGCCAAGAAAACAAATAGTCAATTTTTTAAAAATCTGGCAACATCAGCATTTATTCAATCTATTTCTATTTAGCCCTAGCAATTTCGACCCTTTTTATGCTCTGGAGGAGCTGAAAAACATAATCCTTTTCAAATTTCTTAAGCATTTTGCAGTCGCATAGTGAATGAGACACTTTTTCACTTCCAATAATTATGCTGTCCTACTTATCGGGAGAGAGAGAGAGAGATAGCAATAATTTCCTTCTAGCGAAAAAGTATTTCTGAAGCAGGTCGTGACTCTCCCAACTTTTTTGCATAAAATGATTCTAGTCGTCGCTATCAAATCGAAATAAACGTAATTAATTTATTTATCTAAAATTTCACAAAAATTATTGCTTGCGAAAAATTCGTTGTACGACTTTGCATAGCTTACCAATCCAATTCAAGCCAATACCTTAGAAAAAAAAAATTGAGATTTTCTTTAAAACACAATTTTAATCAATAAAAATTATAAAGAAAAGATTAAGTTTTTTTAAAGAAATTCAAATTTAATCAAACTTTCCTTTTAAAATAACACCCAAATTATGCTGCTAATTATGAATAAAGCTTTTTGGGTAATTTTCCTAAAACCATCAATCAGATTTATAAAAAATTTTGGTAATTGCTTCTTATATATTTGGACCAAAAATTTTATAGGATTTTCATTTTATTTTGCATTTTCAGGATAGTAAACTCTCTGATCTAGTAAATGACAGAACAAAAGGGTTCAGTGTTCACTAATTCACAGCCCTACACAATCATAAGCCCATTTAATTACAGACTCGCATACATACCTCTAGATCTGTTGTCAACGCTGGATTAAGACTTTGAAAGTGTCCGGGCTGACAACGGGCCCCTTTTTGTTGCAAAATAAAATGTCTTTTATCAAATAAATACGTTTTGCTAATTGAGCTTATTTGGCTGCACTCATTTTTTTGATGGGAAGCTTTTGAGATCGGATCTTGGCGCTATAACTTCGCAGTTGTACCTTTATGTCTTTTGTATTGTAAGGTTAAGAGTGTTACAACCTCAAAGACCCATATTAATTAACCTATAGATCTTAAACTTATTTTTTGGCTAGTTTATATTCCGCTTGTGCGGAATATTATGTTCCTTTAGGAACATAAAGTATTCTTTAACGTTGTGCGCTTCAGAAACTGAACAAAAAATTCTGCAAATTTGGCTTAAGCTAAATCCTAACAAATGAATAATTATCTTCCTTTAAGGGGGCAGGTCCAGTCATGGCCGTGGAAATTAGGGCATTTTGAATAATTTTTTTTTGGTATTAATTTAATTTATTTTATAAAAGTGATAATGTGGAATTATTACATAATGTTTCAACATGACTTGACGAAAGTTTAAAAAAAAAATATTAAAAATAAAAAAAGTTATAGCTGGTTGTGTTTGACTCTGTCCCACACATAGTGTCTTGCGGTGACCATCACAAATCCTTGGAAAATCATCTGAAATCTATCGGATAAGAAAAATTAGTTGGTTAAATAAATAATCTAGTGCCTGATCGAAGGTTTTTTTTTTTTTTTGAAAAATTAACAGAATGGCGGCTTCAGGAACATTTACCTACAGATTTTCGGTAAAAAACCAACACTTTGAACTTATGAATAATTATTCATAAAAAATAAATTTTTAAAAAAAAATCAAAATCCTTCGATCAGGCACTAGATTTTTATGTTTTTCATAAACTGTGTAAATTTCATTGAAATCTATCGAGCGGTTTTCGAGTTACAGTGGTCACCGCTTCCGAAAACATAGTTTTGAGAAAAACGCATTTAAAGTTTTACGCTCGGTACTCTTACCACCGAGAGCCCTTTGGTTATTGCCGAATAACTCAAAAAGTTATTGTCGGATTGACTTTAAATTTTCAGGATATATTTCTAAGATAGCATACTTTAAGAAAATGCAAAAAAAAAAATTTCGATTTCTCAAAAATCATGACTGGACCTGCCCCCTTAAAAAGAAGCTAGTAAATAAATTGATTTCGTAACCGTAAAAGAGCATAACTCTACTGCCACAAGCATCACGCAACACATCAATTCATTTCAATTCTTCAATTCTATTCAATCAGTTGAAGCAAAAGCTGTATGTATGTATGTATGTGTGTACGAGTACAAAAAATGAAAGCAGCGGAACATGCGAAACTTTTACAATATAAATTGTTTGTATGTGTATGCGTACGTGTAAGTGAATAGTATGTGTGTAACTGCGTTTACACAATCAAACTTAAATTGTTATAAAATGTTGCGTCTCCTGCGACGCAGCACGTTGCAATGCGATTCATTATTTTGTTAAAAAGAAAAATGCTGCGCGTTCTTACATCTCTTGGTGTTTGTGGGTGGTTGTTATGGTTCCGAGCAACATTGACTGTTGTTACATTTAGGTTGCTGCACTGATGTTTTACCTTTTTTTTTACACCGATAAAATGGTATAAAAATGAAAGGTTATTTTTATGCCATTCATTCATTTCGTACGTGCAAATAATCTTTTAGCTCACGTTGAAACGTGACTATTACACGTGATTGTTGTTTTATGTTGTTTTTCTTGCATTTGTTGTGATGTAGTTTTTTTTTTATTTTAATTTCATTTTATTTTTCGCGTTGGGTCTGTGTCGCGACGTGCGTTTCTTGTAAAGCGTTACATTTATTTAGTATAAATGAATGAAACAAAAACACGAAATAAACAATTTTTGGTAAACCATTTAGTGAAAAAAAAAAAATTAATAGCTTTTACGTGTAGCGACTTTAATTGGATTGGTCTTACTTTAAAAATAAAATTAATCTGCAAAAAATATTAGCGAATTTTGGATATTTTTTAAAGAAATTACGCCCAGAATGAGCTATTCCTTATGCGAAACATGTTTTATCCCATTTATCCATTGATTTCTAGCGTTGGTTTTTGGTCATGAACCGATTTTAGGGCAGTAACTGTTTGTGGGAAATTGAGTGTGGCTTCACAACTTATGATTTCGCTACGCTTTCACTATGAGAATACTTATTAGACCCCAACCGTTATGGTCTACATTTTTTCGATGAAAAATGGGCGTAGCGCCTCTCTTCTATGCAAAAAACTTAAATAGCAAGGCAAGCTATAATATCTTCTTTGCAATTATAGTTGAAAAAATAAATTGTCTAAAAAACTTAAAAAGACTGCCCAAACCGAATTGGAATCAACGAAATATCAAAATATCCATCCAAAAAACTTTCATTCACAAACAAATTACTTTGGATGAGTTTTTTTTTTAAGATAAATTGCTAAAAAACCAAATGAAATCCGGCAAGAATTGTATTAATTTTATAGGGGTCTTACTGTTTTTTCATTGAGGGATCCAGTATATCCTTAGGAGTCATATGGAAATCCTGTATGCTCTTACAAAAAAAGAAAAGAAATTGAATAGAAATAAAAATGCACAAAACCCAAGGTAGACATTCAATGAAACTCAATCAATTACTTTTCCTTCATTATTACTTTGCAATATTTACTCGCTTTTGCAGGTAAACACAAGTATTCCTCACTCACACTCATACTCTCACACATACATATGCATAGCTATATGTTATTTTATAAAAGCATTAAGACAATAAATTACACTTCCACTCAGACACAGTACCAACGGCAATAGCAATTGCCGTATAACGTCAGCAACACTGAACTTGATGTGAATTTTAATTTAATTTTTGCGGTGACTGTGTGTGTGTGTATATGTGCGCGCACATGTTAGTATGAGTATTTGTTTATGAAACTATGTTTGTGCCACAAAATTAATTGAACTTGTAAGCAAAGAAAAGTCGTGGAAAAATGTACAAAAAAAAGAAACATTTTGTTTTTCTTTGTTTTCACACTGCTGTTGGCTCAGGTTTTTGTGGTAAAGGATGAAAAAAGGATATACGCAGAGTGCTTTTCAACGTTCTCATATAGGCAAGACTAAGTGAGGTTTTACAAGAACAAAAACAACAACAAATTATTGTAATTGTAGAGAGAATTTTCTTGCAACATCAACAACAGCAACGGCTACAGCGAATTTGATGTTTAAATGTATTTGTTGCTGCCTTTCACACAAAATCCTTTTTGTGGTTTTTCGTATGTTGTGCTTAGGAATTTATTAGGCATTTAAAATTGTTGTTGGTTTTGTTGTTGTGTGCGCTATTAAGAAAGTACTTAAAGTTGTAGGCAAAAGACACATCACTTTATTTATTTTATTAATTGAATTTTATCTTCTTAGCTTAGCAATTTATTAAAATTTATTTCAATTTGGATTTTCATAATCTATTACGAATTTTTTTATATTTGTTAATTTTTAAAAATAAAATTTATATTAAAATCAAAAAGAAAAACCAAATCAAAAAAAAAGTTAGTAGCGAAAATATGTAATTTTAATTGAATTTATCATAAGGCCAAAACTCCTATTCTAAAATGTGCTTTATCACACTACTGTGGATACAGAGTATTTTTTTAGTCACAAATAATTTGGAAATTTTTTTTGTATTGTTGTTGATGTACGTACTTATATTATTGTTGTTGTGTTCTATATAAAATTGAATAATGAAATGCTACTATACTTGTATTATTCAATTTTATATTCAATTACAAAGAAAATCAACAATGCAAATCAACCCTCTCTTTGTATAGAAATTCAAGGACGCTGAGAAAAAAACTTTGTGCTCTTAGAAAATTTTTAAAATTGTCGTGATTTGATACACAATAGAAGTTTTAAAGAAGTCAGTTTTGGAGCAAAACGTTTTTATGCGCTTTTTTCTTAAATTTTTAAGAAAAACTACGTGCTCTGAACGTTCACTGAGATGCTCGTGAACATAATGTCTTCATTCCTGGTAAAAAGCGCAATTTAAGAAAAAACGTGACATACTACATATCACCATCAATCTCTTTTGTCTACGATTGTTGACTAAAGGTTTTTGTATATGCTATAGTTCCTATGCGCTCAGAGAATACATTTTCCAACTTTATTCCAGTCTAGCATATTTTTTTCAATTCCATTTCAAATTTTATGCACATACATTTTGAGCATTTAATATATATTATGAAAAACTTATGGCCTAAAACTTGGCAATAAAATATTTACTAATATGTTGCTCCTACTATTGCACTCATAGCTTAATTATATTTCAAATTATAATTCAAATACTCACGTTTTTAATACAGTGTCTACCCAATTGCATATCTTATGGCGCTTTAGCTGTTAGGTCTGATACTCTCAATGTAAGAAAAAACAAACATTTCCTTGAAGCTCTTAATTATTGAAACTTTTTTTTAACTTGTTGTAAAAAATTTAATACGTTGTTGCTGTTGTAATTGTTGTTGTTGTTGTCATTGTTGTTGTTTTATTAAATTTTCTAGAGAAAAACAAATGAAAGAAATGCAAACAATACAAACAACAATTTTCCCATATTTTACTTGCAGACTCAATGCGATTGTCAAACGAGATGATGTCGCTGATGTCGTTATGTCAACCACTGACTGATGCTGCAACAACAACAATAACAAAATTTGTAACAGCAACAACAAGTGCATAAATAAAATAGAGAAAGTATGTAAAAAACAATATGGCTGCAAATAAATAAAAGAAAAAAAAATATAATATATATCAATAAAAAACTATTAAATTTATTAACAAACAGTTGAAAATTATGACAAAAAGACAATAAAACAATAAGCAAACTGTGTGAAAAAAATATATATGGAATAAAAAATAAATAAAATTAAATTCACCATTAAAAAAGTTAATAAATAAAAATATATAAAAACTACAAAAAAAAAATTTTAAAACGAAACTTCAAATAAAAATTTTGTGCCTAATGTATCATGAGCTAGAAATTATTTTTTTTTGGAAAATTAGAGAATTTTTTCGAAGAAACAGATATTATGTTTTTCCAAAACTCAATAATAAAACAGGGAAAATTAATTTAAAAAATTTTAAAAAAATTTTTCATATAATGCTAAATTTAATTACAAATAATTACATAAAAAATAAAAAACATATGAACTCCTCTATTTATAAATGAACTTTAGTAATTTTTTGTGAAGCAGAAATTTATAACATTTACGCACAAATTATTTGACTAAATAATGCTAATACTTTGAACAGCAGCATCATAATCTTATCAAGTATTTTATATAAAATAAAAAAGACAACATATAAAAGCAGAGCACGGTACTTCATGTTTCTAAATCAAAAAGTAAGATAATTTTACATATTATAACGCATAATTGAAGTATTCTTTTACATACATATATACATATAAGATCGTTACCTATTTTATTAAATTTTAATATAAAAGATAAGTTTTCAAGAGACATTGCAATCATAATGGGTAGGGGACGTATTTTAATGGATTAAATTTCATAGATCAATTTCTTAATAATTATGTTCTAAGAATATAAGTTTCGGGAGCAAAATTGATTCGCTTTGTCCGCCAAGTATCTAAAATAAAAAAACTCTAAAACAATCCATGTGGCAAAATAACACATGCGACAAAAATCTAAGCGACAAAAAAACTCATGTAACAAAAAAACCAACCAAAGTCTTATGTCGACTGGATGTTATTAACCGGTTTTGAGGGATACCTGACAAATATTTCAGTTATAGTTAGTATCCAGAAAAGGGTTTCGGAATTTGTCTTCTTTGAATAAGAGTTTTCATTTAAGCTTGTGGTATACTGTGTGTATCAGTTGCGTTGATTTGCTAGTACTTGAACTTTCAAAAATTGTATGAAATAATTTATACAACAATCATATAACTTTATGACCTAATTCCTATGCGTATATGAGCTGTATATTAGCTATGGAATAGTGACATATGGAGATTATTAATATTTGTATTTCAACACGCTGGGACCATTTATTTTGTGAGGTTTGATAAAAAAATGCGTGAGCCAAAAAATTAAGGGGTTTGGAAAGGGTTAAATGGCGTCTCATCAAGGTCAAAGTTACAAAATTTGGGAGATTTTCAGACAAATCAGCCCATAGATGCTAAGGAGTAGCCCATAGAGCAGTAGGTTGTATGACCGACCCTCAATTATTTTTCATAGCCAACATTTTTTTCAAACATACTTATCCCCTCTCTCCACCCCTTTGGGAGGTTTCCATACAAAAGAGATGTTATTATGATATTTACTCCCAACGTTCCCAATGCTACCAGGGTGCCAGGGTTCTTCCCAATATTTCTTCAGAATATACTAACCCTCTATCTCAACCCCTTAAGGGGTTCCCCATACAAAATTGAACTTCATACGGAATTTGGCTGACTACTCTTACTTTTTCACCGCTTCCTGCGTGTCCTAAGCGGATTCTTTTGTATCACCGACCCACATAAATTTTTCATCCCCAACATTTTTTCCACACATGTAGTTACCCCTGTCAACAAGCAAAAATTACATTCTAACATAGTAAGTGTAACACTAGTTTACACTCAAAATGTTCCATTGATAAGAAGTTACTTTTCTTATGTAGTTTTTCCTGCTGAGTTCGGAAATAAAAATAAAAATTTTTTGAATGGCATTGTTTTCGAGATATTGTGATTTTTTCATTTATTCGACCTTCTTTCACTTTAAAATTCATATCTTGAGCTCATCGAAAATTTTTTGTTTTTGTTCCTTTGATGAGAGGTTACTTTTCTTCTGTGCTTTTTTGCACTGGGTTCGGAAATGAAAATAAAATTTTTTTTGTATCGATTGTTCTCAACAAATTGTCGAAAAAATTCATATATTCAGAAAATGTGGCGTTGGATTATCTCATTCAATCGGTTCTAACGTTGTCATTTTATAGTCGATTTTCTTTTGGTATATCTTAATTTTTGCATAAATGTATCAGCTCTACGAGCATGAAGCATAATTATTTTTATTTATTTTATTTCTATTTTTACGTGGCCATAGAATCAAAAGTAAAATTTGATTTTTTTTAAAATCTGGCCTGATTTCATCAATATCTTGTGCACCGCTTACTCAATAGAATATATAATTATATATTTGTCATTTTAATACCTTTAATTTGGTGCTAAGCACGATGAAATTGGACATTTATAGCTCAAGATATGAATTTTAAAGTGAAAGAAGGTCGAAAAAATTAAAAAACTACAATATCTCGAAAACTGTGCGATTCAAAAAATTTTTATTTTTATTTCCGAACTCAGCAGGAAAAACTACATAAGAAAAGTAACTTCTTATCAATGGAACATTTTGAGTGTAAGCTAGTGTTACACTTACTATGTTAGAATGTAATTTTTGCTTGTTGACAGGGGTAACTACATGTGTGGAAAAAATGTTGGGGATGAAAAATTTATGTGGGTCGGTGATACAAAGGAATCCGCTTAGGACATGCAGGAAGCGGTGAAAAAGTAAGAGTAGTCAGCCAAATTCCGTATGAAGTTCAATTTTGTATGGGGAACCCCTTAAGGGGTTGAGATAGAGGGTTAGTATATTCTGAAGAAATGTTGGGAAGAATAAATTAGGGGGGGTTGGGCATATACTTAAATCTTTTAGGGGCACCCTGGTAGCATTGGGAACGGTGGGAGTAAATATCATAAAAACATCTCTTTTGTATGGAAACCTCCCAAAGGGGTGGAGAGAGGGGATAAGTATGTTTGAAAAAAATGTTGGCTATGAAAAATAATTGAGGGTCGGTCATACAACCTACTGCTCTATGGGCTACTCTTTAGCAGCTATGGGCTGATTTGTCTGAAAATCTCCCAAATTTTGTACCTTTGACCTTGATGAGACGCCATTTAGCCCTTTCCAATCCACTTAATTTTTTGGTTCACGCATTTTTTTATCAGACCTCACAAAAAAAAAGTTCCCAGCGTATCGAAATCGAGAAATCCTGCACTATTCCATAGCTACTGTTTATACTAACTAAATTTTCAGTGTTGCCACTGGTTATCTCAACAACACTAGCTTATTCTTGCCAAAGCAATAACAAATTGTGTTACTCCAAAATAACTCCTGAACGGAGCCTTATATGGTGAAAATATATAAAGAATTCTTTGCTCAGATTGCTTTATGGTCAAAAGAGTATTGTGTATCATATTAAGTTTTTGTGATATTTAACCCATAATTACAGAAAAAGCGCATTATCAGAATATCATATCTCGAAATTGTGATGAAATCTATAGTCAAACTGAAGAAAGAATATATATATGGTATGTTCGACATTAAATTAGACAAGATTTTTATTAATGACCCAAAATTTTTATATATATCTGTAGCTGTATTACTTACACTTTTAGGTAATTATGTTGAGATTCATAGCTCTGAAAATTCTTAATCTTAATGAAAACCGTTTCTTAGACTTGTGGCTTAGTGATATTTTGAAAAAAATAGAGAATCCAATTATATACAAAAAAGATTAAGAACAGTTTCGACATAAAAATTTCTGTTTATGAGTTATATCCCACCACTTCATATTGTTTGGACAAATTCAATTTATTTCAATTTCAAAACTTTAAAACTCTTTATTTCGTTTATTTTCGTTCAAGTTTTCACTTGGATTGAAGTCACTTGTATAATATGATACTGCTTCAGCTTAGTTGACATTGATATGAATACTTTCATTTGTCAGGGGAGCCTTTTCCGGGGAGATTTTCTGTTCTAAATAGCGTAGACTGAATTTGAATAAATTCATTAAGGGTAAGGTATTCATCTAATAAAATTTTCTTATTATAACAGCAAATGTATGCCCTTTATGTATGCAAAATTATCTTTCATTTACAAAGCTAACTGACTCCTCTCAAACCAAATGAATTTTCTGAAGTGTAGCAATTTGTATTATAAATTTAACTTCAAAGGTTTTAACTTCGGAAACTCTTGAACCACCCCTAAACTGAGCAACTTATTTTTCATCTCATTCCCATTTGCTTACTTTTCTGTTCCCCAACTGTCATTTTTTGCTTTTTGCAATAATTTCGTTAAACTTAGTTCAAAGTTTATCCTTTTCTATATTAATTAACACTTGAAAAAGTTTCCGGCAAACCGCGATATCCGCCAACTACCACAAGAGATAGACGCACATACATGGATATTTGAAATATTTCTTGGTTTTCTTTTAAATTTTGAAACTTTCAAATTTCCTCTCAAAGCTACGCAGAATTTTAAGCAACTACTCCGCCCCGCTCTAAGAATTTTTTTGTTTTCCGTCTTGGCACTAATTAACAATTAGAAAGGCAGCAGCAGCAGCAGCAGTAACTGTAAGATCTGCACACTTTGGCGCGCGCAAACACAACATAACACAAAACTTCAATTTCAAATTTGCAATTATGACAAATGTCAGTGAGCGGAAGCTGTCAAAATGCCTAAAAGCACACAACAGAAATTAAAATAATAATAAATTTTCATTAGGTTGCAAAGATGTCAGAGTGGCGCGTCGCAAAAACCAACGGATATAACAATGCTAATTTAAGCAAAAAGTTGAAGTGCGTCTGACATAATAACAGACAGTAGGCATGTGGTTGAATAAACGCATGGCTGGGAGAGGTAAAGTGAACGTAGTAAATGAAATTCAACACAAAACAAGGTTTATCAGAAACGGTTTTTGAAAAGTACGCGCTTATACAAAATTGACATATGCAAAACTTTTGTATTGGATTTAAGAGCGGCTGTGGAATTTTGCCTCAGACGTAAAATTATATTGACTTTGAGATGTCATGCTGAAGTTTGCAATTGAAAGAAAATGGTTAAAAGTGCCAAAATAATTTAAAGTGAAGCATTTCAACATGACAGATTTTAGTGTTAGTGCTTGTTTGTTCTATTTCGTTTCTTTTTTTTTTTTTGAGCATATTAAGCCAGTAAGTTGAAATTGTAGATCTATGGCTTATCAACCAACAAATCTTTGATTTCCCTGAAGTATTTTCCTAAAGGGAAAATGGTGTTTAACTCTACTCTTATGATGAAAACATGGAGTTAATTATGGTAACTTTTTTCAGTTTTTGTGCTAATTCTCAGAGCAACTTTGCCCACACCCAACCAAATTGTATACGAAAAGCTTTTAATGAATAATTTCATTATATGAAAATAATAATTGCATACCATAAGGCGTCTCCACTGAATGTGTATTGATTTTGAATACACAAATCATTGGCAGTACAAATTTTTTCATTGTTCGTTAGATTATTAGATTCAATTTATACTTGAATGGATTTCAATTGCGAATTTCTCATATACATATGTGCTAGGAGTTTGAGAAAAAATCGTAATGAAATGAAAATGCATAACCGCATTTCCATGGAAATCAATATAATTATGCATGTGTATATGTTTTCGTAGCAACAACAATATGTGTTGTGGTATATATGAAAATGCGCTATTGTTTGGGTGCTGCTGCTCTGTCTACGTGTTTATTGAACAATGAAAATTCCTCATGTTGATGTCTATTGTCATCATTGCGAAATAATATGGCAGCAGCAGGCAGATGGACAGACATAAGTACATACATACAGGAGTTATTACACTGTGGCTGTCGATGTTTCGTTCAACTGCTCAAAAGGAAATGATAACAAAAACAATAACTACATGCACCGTCGTCATCGGCATCGTCATCATCATGCCCTGGTACTATAATAACAATCAACATAATTGCACCACATACTGATGATACTCATTTGAGCTTGCAATCGAATTGTTTCATAAAGTTTATTGAAATATTTAAATATTTAATGACAAGCGTATTGTAAAAGTATAGCATTTGTGATGGTTTGGTGTCTTATGGCGTTTAAAGAAATGCCACCATATAGGCAAATGTTTTAGCTTTCTGAAAAGATTTATCATTTTTTATTAGTGTAGTCTAATTGTATTGGAACATTCCGAGAAGAAATCAATGACTTTCAATAAATTTCACTCAAAAAAGCATATGATTAAATTCCAAAGCTGAATTGAAGTGCGATTAGTTTTGATTTATCCTTTAGCTTTATTAGGGATTCAAACGAAATACAATTTTGGTATATCGTACTTTCAATTGTGCAAAAACGCACAATTTCGTTTCGGCTAACGAGTCAATTTCTTAGAATTTGTGCACCACATACAAAATTATACGCTCAAATGGTCGATTATTAACACCAAAAAAATCATTTTACGCGCGATAATCGTTTCTTTTTTAGAAAGGTCTTTTCTATAATAAGTCAAGCCATTGACTGCAGATGACAGATGTCAATGTGAAATATTTATTTATTTATTTTTTGACATTTGCCACTCACATCGTGAAATACATCGACCCACCCTATATTTGTGTCGAAAAGTCGCAACTATATAAGAAAAAAATTTATATTCATGACACTTATGACTAAAAGCACAATATACCATAACTGCGTCTGAAACAAACTTGTTTCTTATGAAGAAGCAAAGATATTTAATTGTTAATGCGAAGGCAGACGTCTGGATTATAATGTTTGCATTTAGAAATATAAGAAGGTATTGAATATATAAAGGAAAAATTAAAGAATCAATTAGTTTTGAATTATACTAACACACAAATTAGTCTAAAGAAACTTTGTTGTTTTTGAGACCCCTTAATTTTTTATGAAGTATATTTTTGCAAAAGACCGTATGAAAAAATTTTCAGTCGTTTATCCCGTACGGACATTTTTTTTCAGAAGATTCGATCTAAATGCTCCATAGGAGAGCTAACGAGTGGTGCTGGAGCCTTATTGTTATGAAAAAAAATATTCGTCCTTTCATACGGAACAATTTTGCCTCAGGAACCAAACCTTATAGACTTGAAATAAAAAGGGTCATAAAAATTCATATTGTTGAAGTGTTCGCTACACTTAGCTGTTTCAGCTAAACTTAACATTTAACTCTTTTTAATTTCTTTAAATTGCACTTTTTATTACAATATGTTAAAGTCATTTTAACAATTCGCCATTTAACCGAATACTCTGATTTTTTACTACTTCGTTTCTTTCTGATTCCTGGCTATTAAACATACTCATATAGAGCTCAACGTATATTGGGCTTTAACAAAGATTAACATTTATAGCTGCAGACATTTTTATATTTAACCTTTGAGCATGGCTACCTTTTTATTATTTTTGGTGAACCATAAAAGTCAATAAAAAGAAAATTTTTACCATTTTATTACACAAGCATGATGGCAAAGGAAAAGAAATTTAAAAAAAGGAATATCAAAAAAGAAAATTATACAATAAAGGAAATAAGTAGCGACGCGTCAAGGATCAAGTTAATAGTTTGACTTTTTTTCTCTTTACTTTAAAGGTTAAGCATAGGAGTTAATAAAAGGATCAAAATATTTTATAGTCATTGTTATTTGATTTTTAAATGTGGAAAACATTTTTCAACTAAAAATATGCCGGCAAACTTAAATATATTTCCAATAGCATAAATTGAGTTATCTGTTTTTCGAAAAGTTAAACTTGAGTACTCTTTAACAAAAATCCAATTACTAGAACATATTTTTTTCTAGTTAAATTAATTATAGTTAAAGCTTCAAAGTCACAAATATGAATTTAAAATTTCTTCTCAAAAGCCATAACACCTAAAATTATGCAATAATTATTTATTGCAACTGTTAAAATCTTGCATAACAACGTGATTTGATTTCAATCAATTTTCATTGTAAGTACCATATGTGTTATTGAAGAAAATTTATTTTATATATGTGCGTGTATGTATGTGTTGTTATTGTATGCCTGTAAATACCAATAATTGAAACATAACATGACATAGTTTCATCCACATACAAACGCTGTATTTCAATACCCAGTAGAAAAAAAGCAGAAGTTTTAATGCTAAGACCCAACTTAGTGAAGAAGTGTAATATACTGACATGTGAGAAAGAAATAAGACAATTATTTCAAACGTGCTAACAGTCCTGTTGTTGTAAGGCATATTTGCGCGATTTAAGATGGCTTTATACAGGTCCTTACTCATGCTGCATTGTCAGCATGACGCGCTGCTCTATTACCTACTGAGCATCTGTATGTTTGTGGCTTCATTGTGAATAATTGAAAAAGTAATTAGATTTCACATAAACTCGTATAAATGTAAATACTCATGAAAATAAATTATATAATAATAACAAGTTATAAATACGAAAAACACAAAAACTGGAAAGACCAAACACGATTACTTGCGGCCATGTTGCATGCAACGAACACACACATACAAACGTATGTATGTAAACAGGAACTAATAATACATCCACATACATACACCAATGAATATTTAATAACGAAATGTTATTATGTGGTTTACTAATTGAAAGAGTGTTTTTGATGTATTTCAATTACTATCGACTTATTTTTCCTATTTACTTGTATTTATGAAAAGCTTTCTGCGAAAAAAAAACCACTTTGACTATAGCCTTAATATGCTGCACAAGAGTTTATTCTAAGTGAGCGATTACTGTTTTTTTTTTTAATGGCATTAGGGCGATTTTGTCTACTTCGCATTTATATAGGCGGAGAGCCCGCTGTAGAAAAGTGAAGTGTACCCTGAGAAAACAATATGTTTGAATATAACAAACGCATATTTCATATAGAGCAATCAAATATTTATTTGAGCCAAATATATTGTATTTGGATCAAATAGCATTTTATGTTTCACTCAATCAAATATGTAATTTGATATTTTTTGATAAGAAAATTTATTTGATATTAAAAATTTTTTCATAACAGCATATATGATATATGTATATAACAATATATTTTTTCCCCGTTAATACTCTGTTTATTATTACGATTATTTAAAATTGATTACACTTTTTAATATAAATGCCAACAAACAATATGTAAGCAACTCTCAAGCACTTAAATATATTACTTTATGTCAAAATGATATCTTGACAAATATTTGCGAAACTTTTTCGAGAAAATTTTCAAACAAAATTAAATAAAGACAGAAAAATATGACACCAATGAAGACCTTAATAAATTCTAAAATACTCAAAAGATATAACATATCTATTAAGTTAAATCATTTATAAGAACATAACAAGCAAATAACTCGAGGGCACAGTAGCAACACAAAAGGACAAATTACTGCAACAACAGCAAGTACAAAACAACACAACAAAGAATTATATAAAATTGGAAACAATTTTTGAACTCAAGTGACGCAAAATGTATAGTACAAGAAGATGCAATTACAGACGTTGCACAGCCTTAAGGTATACTACAATAAAATGATAACTAAAATACAACAACTGTAGCAAACAGATGATAATCATACAATAGTAATAATAATAAAGACATAAGAGGTTAAAGTAAAAGTAAAAATTAAAGACAATATGAGTTCAAATAAAGTTGTTAAAAGTAGGAAACCACAGCGTCGTATAGAAAACTTAACGCATTAGAAACACATGCATGTGAAACTAAAGTGGACGCGTCTAGAGGAAAGTTGTGGATACAAAACTATTGCTATTCTTGCTTCCTTTAAACATTGGAAATATCCCTAAGGCCGTACATACAACATTGTTGTTGCTGTGGCACAAAAACAACAATACAAATCTTTAGCACCTGCTTCAAAAGTCTAACTGCTACTTAAATGCTATAGAATATTTCTCTTTGTTCGACTTCAATTGCTTTTATATAGAATTTACACAGAGGTTTTTAATTTAATTTAGATTTTGAAGAAAATTGAAAAATTCTGAGGAGTTATAAAGAACTCGTCAAAAAAATAAAATGTTCCTACATTACCTTAGAAATGTTAAATTTTCGATTTCAAATTTAATTTTCGAAATAAGTTCAATAAGTTTTTTTTTTCTCTTTGTGTAAACTAACGTATGTCTTACCCCTACACTTTTTGGCCAAAGAGGCAACCAATTAACTGAAATCCTTTTGCTTAAACTACTTGCTTGGTCGCCGCTTCAGTCTCAAATTGTGGCAATAAAAATCTCAATAAAAATGGGTAGCACCGAGCACTAAGATGGTGAATAAAAGCAAAATTGAGACGAAAATGTTAACATAGCTATTGAAAATGGCTGCTAGCAGCACATGCAGCAGCAACAACAAAAACAACAGCAATGACAACATCAAGCAGTAACAGCAGCAATTTTCCACAATTATCGTATGGGGAACGATTCACAGATTTGCAAAGAGTTCACAAGACCAATGCTTGAATTCATCAAGGTTTACAAAATGCCAGGCACAGCCAGCCGCTGGATCGTAAACGACAAAGGTTGCAAGTACCATAATAAAGGCCATTAGAGTCATATAGACAAGTTAAGTGGTTGCTTGGCGAACGATGCAAACATCAGATGGGCCAAATGTTGCCAAAGGAAGAAAATGCAAAACAAAGAAAACAATATTAGTGTTGCAGAAAAAAGTTTTTCTAAAAGACTTAAGCAACAAACTTAGTTATTCATTATATAGCATGAATTATATAGCCAGTTAAAAAAAAAAAAAGGAAAAAACAAATCAAAAAATTAACAAATTAAAAAGAGCAAAAAGCAACATAAGCAAAACTAAAGAAAAAAGTTATAAAAGTAACAAAAAACAAATTGCTAACCACAGCTCTGGAAAGACATAAAAGTTCCCATGTTGTAGAACAACAACAAAACAGGCAACAAAACAGGCAACAAAACGTTGTTACAAAAAATTATGAAGGCTCTGTGCTGAATGGGAAATTTTTCAACAAGGCAGTTGGGTTTTCTGCTTTCTAGCCATTGCTTCTTTTACCTGTAGTTAGCGGCAACATCTTCTTCATCATCAACATCAGCAGCAGCAGCAGCAACAACAGCGTGGTTGTCATGAGGCAACCTTTATGATCTTTGTTGTTGTTATTACTACTGATGTTTGTTGTTGTACCCATTACAAAAGAGTTAACAACAGACAAACGTTAATTGCCATTTTTTTTGCTGTAGCACTGTTCCTGTAACAAATTTTTTTGTTTCTTTTTTTAATTATTTTCTTTTTTTTTTTATTTCAACTGTGATCCTTTAGAGAACTACAACTACTATATGCTATGTATATGTTGACAAGAACTGTGTAGCTCGAAAAAAAAACCAGACAAGTAATTGTATTTTAAATGTTACGTTTAGCGTAAAGAAAGCTTAATTTGAAAAAATAGCATAAGCGTTGAAAAAGAAAAAAGTGAAAAATTGAGCCAGAATTTTCCTCATATGAAAATTCACAGTCAGCAACAATCAAGCTGTCAGTCAGCCAGACAGACAGCAGGTAGCAAATGTCTCTCTAAAGTTCAGCGAAATGCAATGACATGTAAATTGACATTTAATGACTTGACTTGATATTTTGGAAATACCTCACTACGTGTATGATGTTGCACATTAGGAATTGGTGAAAGTAAATGGAGAAAATTTAGTGTTGCGCGAGAAGGAATAATATGATGATTGTTAAAAAAAATAAATAACTCAAGACTCATGAGGTCATAAGGACTTTGTTTTGAGATTTGATTAAATTTTTATAAAGGAATTGCATTTTTGAGTGGGCACAGGGTTAAAAACAAAGTCGCCTAACTTTTGTGTAGTAAATAGTAGGACTTAATTTCATTACATTAGCAAACATTTATCTTTAATTAACTTAGGCTTACTTGTTATCTAAAATAATAAAGTTTTCAATTTTTTTAAAATAAGGAAATTGACCTTAACTATTCTCTCCCTCTTCCATCTAAAAAAAAACAATTGACACAAGAGATCTGCGTCTCTACACTGAGAAAACAAGTTAATTATATATACCAAAATTTGGTAATAATTAAAATATTTGAAATATGTTAGAATGTCACAAATTACAGTGAATTGAATAATATTATTCGATCAATTATATATTTGGTAATAAAGCATATTTTGGTTGAAACAAATATTATTTTGTAGCAATCATTCGTTTGTTAATAATCACTAAATCATGTATTTGACTAAAAAAATAATTTCTTTTCGCAAACGTATACATTAATTAATATCGATTTGTGCTAAAAGCCGATGAATAAAACGATTTTTCCAATACCATTACATTCTTATATAGTATGTTGTTTGTATTTATCCAATCATAAATACCTAAATTGCGTACCAAGCAGAATATATTTAAGTAGTGTTTTACTTGAATATGTTGTGAATTGTAAAGTTTTTATGTTAATGAGAAGTGAAATTAAATAAAGATATGTAATTGTATATTAAACCCATGCAAACTTTTTCAATCGAATCAAACTAATATAACGTTTGGATCAATAAGCAACAATTTAAATTTCAACTAAGGACATGGTAATAACTACCAAAATTTATTGATAGTTAACAAATATTTTAAAAATCTATCTACCAAATACATTTATTTAAAGGAAGCATACTAGTTTCTCAGTGTAGCAAAGTTTCTTTTGTTTGGAGGCTTGCCATTTAGATGTTGACGTGTGAATTGAGTTTTTTATATTTCTTTATTTGAACAAATTAAAATTTAATATGTGTTTCACTGAACTTATTTTTAAGTACTGTTTAGTGCAAAAAACAACAAAAAAACTACAAGCGCAAAATGTATTAATTGTAATAGAATAACTCCAATAATTGCAAAGGAACAAAAATTGGGCAACTCGACACTAGTTTCAATCGCCTCTACGTGATATCATCAGTAAGCTTTGTTAGCCGCCGTTTAAAAGTTTGCAAGCATACTACATTTTATTTTTGCATTGACCAATTAAGAATCATAGCAAAAAACTTAAACACAGTGCACCAAAAACTCTACATTCGTTCCCCCTTTATATGCAGTTGCTTTTGTAGCTCTTTTGATATTACACATTTCTTGACGAGCGCTCCGTTGAAAGCTTTTCTGGCGATACGAACGAAGTTGCAAGTGCTATATGTAAATATCGGTTTGCTAACCGAGAAGTAGTTTCTTTATATATGTTTTTTTTTTGTACTAAAAAGTACTGAAGAATAAGCTCAGTAAAATATATATTAAATTTTACTTTGTAAGTAAAGAAATGAATATTCGGAAAATGTACCAAAAATCCGGTAGATGTACCGAATGTACTGAAAACTTGTCGAATGTACTGACGACGATTTCTCAGGATGAGAATATACTGAAAAAAGTACAAACGTACCGAATATGCCATCACTGATCGTTGGAAGCCAAATGAAGTTCATAATTCGAGATCGTAAGATATCCGTCTGAAGCCGGAATTCACATAAGATAAATTTTATTACATTCGTTTGGATTTCCATAAGCATTTGCAGTTAAACTATCTTGTAGTCATATTATCAATTGAATTCCATTGAATCATGTGAATTTCATCAAAAATTCTTAAATGATAATGATTTATCATTGATACATAAAATATATTCAAAAATTGAATATCGAATATGTCAGCCATTTTCGTCATCTCACTATATAAAATATATTTCAGCAATTTTTAAAAAGATTTACCCGTACTTCAGGTCTACAATTTTAGAACTTATCGCTTCAATTTATGTTTTTTTTTAAAAAGAATAATAAAGTTTTTCGTACGTAGTTGCTAAATGTTTTCTTTACCATATTCATATATTTGATTAATATTTCTCATATATATATATATATAACTTATAAATATTTATTAATGTATATGTATGTATTTTTGTATGTGTGTGTTTTTTGTAAAATTTAAAAAAAAAATAAACAAAAAGCAAAAAAAAATTTAGAAAATTCTTGCAAAGTTTTACTAAAGCAAAATAAGACCTGCAAAAAAACAAAAAAGTTATTCCAAATTATTAAAAATTTTTCGTCTTTTTCTTTTTTTCCTTTTCTTATTCTCTCTTCCTGTCAAAAAACCGAAAACGAAATACTACTTTGCGCGGGCATTTTGATTTCAACTCAAAAATTTTGAAATGAAATTTTGCACAAAAAATTGATTGGATTTACAACGAAAATTGGCTTGCGTGAAAAATTGCAAAAACAAAAATGAAATGAAACAAAAAAATTTCTTGCGAACTTTTAAAATTAATTTGGATTTATTTTTTTAAAAAAATTTTTTTTTAATTTCATAATTTATTTGTTTCGAAAAAATGCAAAATTCCTGCTCGCTCGCGATTTTTTTTTTAAATTTTACCGCGTTTAAATTTTGTTATTTACGTAAATGCGTTACTAAAATTTGGTAATTAATTCAAAAAACATAAAACAATAAAATAAAAACATATAAACAAAAAAAAAAATTACTTAAATGTTGTAACAATTTATTATCCTTTCTTATATCATTTTTTTCTATTTTATTCAATATCGTTGTTGTTGTTGATGATAACTTTTTGCAACGTATGTTAAACATTTTTGTGACGCTCGTATGTTCGTTCGTACGTAAAATTTTAAAAAATAAATCACTTTTAATTTCTCCTCTTATTTATTTTGGAATACTCTGTTCGATTTTATGATTTTCATGTAATTTTGTTCCACTGTAATGCGGGCCGTTTTTTTTTTTTTGTATTGCTCAAAATATCCTGTTTCAATGTGTTCTTTGCCAATATTTTTCGACTTGCTGCTGTGTTTTTTGCATTTTCTCATATCCTTTAAACTTTTCTTCTATAATTTTACTATTTGCTCCCTTCCTCCATTAATTTTAATGCTGTTATTTTCACAAAACCTTCATTTTAATTTATTTTTTCCCTTTTAATTAATTTTTAAAATCCTTTAATGTATAATTTTTATTTCACACTTTGACCTTCCCTCCCGTTTATTATTGCATTTTCCTTTTTCATATTTATTTTTGTTTTTAATATTTTTCTTATTTTCGTTCGTAACTGTACGTTTTTGTTTGGTTCGCCTATTTTAGAGCATTTAGATCGCAAGCTATTCGTTGGTATGCTAAGCAAGCAGCAAACCGAAGAAGATGTTAGACAAATTTTTAATCCTTTTGGCACCATAGAGGAGTGCACCATACTGCGTGGTCCGGACGGTGCTAGTAAAGGTAAGTGCATTAAAGCTTAAATATCACTTTAAGTTTTCTTTTATTTTAGCATTTCTTGTGCAATTAGTGACAAAGCTATTTCTAGTGTAACAAGTTTTTTTGTTACTTACTGACAGAAATGCAAAAACAAATCAACTTTAAGCCTCTAGTTCTCAAATTTTTTTTATTGTTAAAAAAATTACTGGAGGGAGTTTTTAGGTGCACAAGCACTGTTTGTTCGAGAAAAAATTTTTAAGATTAATAGGAAACGTGGTAAGGGATGTAGAAGAAAAAATGTCCAATTCATTTCATATAATCTCGTTTTTTTTATAATATCAAACATAAGCATATGTATATAAAACTTATATGTAAGTAAATCATAGTTTAAAATTTCAATTTATGGGCGTGACTGACATTGAATAAAAAGAAGCGGAGTTTAAATATAATAACTTATGCGTGAAATTCAAAGAAGTACAATAATCTTGTTGTGGAGTAAGGAAAATATTTATATTACATTTTCGGCACATAAGGGACCGTCCATTAATTACGTGAGTCATAATAAGGGGTAGAGGGTCCGAACAAATCCCATCATAGGGGAGGAGGGGGTCAAGGAAAACCTCACGTCAGCTTTTTATTGCAGAGAATTTACATTGTTATAGCAGATAACAGATTGTATTATATTAATTATTCAAAAATTATAATTTAAATCTCATGGGAGGGAGGGGAAGGGTCCCGCCAGATCTCACCAAGTGGAGGGGGGGTCCGAATTTTCAAAAAAACATCTCACGTAATTAATGGACGGCCTCTAACTAAAGTTTGAGGTGTGCATCGGACATATATGCTTCTCTGTCTAGCGAATATCTGCGAGCGGAAAGTATGTTTTTACACCAAATTCTTTATGCAAAAACTCTCCACACGGGTGCCCGGGTCCAGGAGCCCGTGATACACCCAGATGCTTAGATGAGCACAGTAACAGCACGACCTGAGCACGCAATTAATAGTATTTATCATGGCGGCCTGTCGTGTTGACTCGTCTGTACAGAATGCCTTTAAATTGATTTTATATCACCCGATGAGCCGTCCATCAATTTTACGCCACCCATATGACGACAATACTCATAAATTATATAAAAATCAATCATTTTTTTTTTTTTCAGATCAGTACCAGAAGGCATTTTACAGTAAGAAATTCTGTTGGAACGTATGGTTCCTACATAGTATATGCCTCGAGATCATAAATAGACCAAATCGTTTATCAAATCGATTTCGTTATTACTATAGTATTCAAATCTGTATAAAAAGGAATGGTGCAATAGGGAATAAGAGACTATGTCAAAAAAAAGTTGTTATAAGAGCCACTCATTTTGTATACGTTGGCATTTTTATCCTGAAATATATATAGCTAAATTGCATGAAAAATATCTTTATATCTGCATTTCCAATTTGACACTCCCACCTACCCCTGCGAACTACCTTCTGGTATAAGTTTTAGCAACCATATGTTCTTTGAAAAATGTCAGCTTATCAAACTTTTAGTGTAATTATGATCAAACAACGATCAAATATTTGAACTGAGCGGTACAGTTTTTTTACGCTTTGCGTCCCAAGCAGACCTATAGACATTGTACCCTTTAGGTCATGTGTGAGGAATGCAACAATTTTTTTTTTATCAAATTTATTTATTTTCTTAAAGTACACATTCACATCTACTGACCAGTATTTTTTTATATAATAGTGGATAAAAAAGTATTTTAAAAAATTTTTATTGTGAATGAAAATTAAAAAAAATAGCTATTTTTTCACTTTCGCGACTGCTGTTATACTTGTTCCACCATTTTTCGACTATATTTCTTTAAAAAATGAGGATTTCCCTATGTATAGTATGTACAGAAATTCAGCTGAAAAACTCGTAATGTGCGTTTTATAGAACTATTTCAAATGTAGGATGTCTACAGGCCTTCTTGGGAGCTAGAGGGTTAATGCAATGTGCATAAACCTATAACATCCTAGAGACCAGGGATTCCCAATCTTTTTCAGCCTGCGGCGCACCTACAGGTTTAGTATGTTGTCACGGCGCCCTACTTAAGTAAACTATTTGGAATAGATATAGTGACTATATATATTTTATAGTCGAAAGAAATAGGTACCTACAATAATAGTTGTAAGGTAGATAGGCACAAAAATTAAAACATCCAGACAGACTCGGATAATGATAGAAGATCGACTCATGTCGAGGGGCACTCTTTACTTTCTACGGCGCACATGGGCGCCGCGGCGCATTGGGAACCCCTGCTATAGACACAATATTTAGTTAAAATAAAATTAAAAAGTAAAAATTAAGTCAAACTGTTCAACAGAGTTTTTGAAAGGTAGTATACGGTTGAGCGAATTTCAGGAAATATTAATTAGAATGCGATCCAGACCACAATTTGCCAATTACAGAGAAACAATAGAAAGTTCGCCATACTTTCTTATAAAAAATCTCATTATAAAAATCTCTAGTGTAGAGCAAAATAAATTTTTCAATTTATTGACTGGTAGAAAAAAATGTATTTGGTTTACGATATGAACAATATCTTCTACAAAACAATTGATTTTGCACTTATCGCTATCTATTGATAAAACTCATAAAATAATGGAGAATTTAAAAAACAAAATTATGAAAACTCATTATTTATTAAGGAAATACCGAAAATTTCAGAAATTATTTTATATTTTTAATTTTAACATACAAAGTTCAAATCACGATTACTTTGAAAAATGTGGCTTTTCAGCAAAATAAAAATACGGATCTGTTAAAATTGAGTAAAGAATGATACCTGTAAATTTTAAGCAAATCGATGACACTGATAGGGTCTGCCTTAATCGTTTTGAAAAATAATGTGCCATTATTAAAAAAATATATATATTTTTTGCATTTTTTTTTTTTTTAATTCCTTGGTTTATTTACATATATACATGTTTTTTAAATTTAACAAATCTAAAACAAATATATAAAAAAATACACCGCTCCTAATTGGAGCATAGGGCGACAAATTAAAGGTCGTCATCGTGTTAGGTCTGTTATATCCGAGGCTATTTGTCGTTTCTTGGGTGAGGTGGTTTTCCGGTTGGGGTACCAACCCAACGTAACCTACTGCACGTCAGTAGGACACGTACTGGTGAGTCAAGTCTTTAGGTATCCAGTCACACCTATATTGCACATTTATATAGCGAGCCGCTTGATACAAGACAGACGCCCGCTCTAGCCGCACCTTACCTGGTGAGCAGACGCTATTATTGCCTGCATGTTTTGGTTCGCGGGTGGTATTTTATTTCCCACCTACCCTGCATATCTACAGAGTCTTTCTCTATCCACCACCCGAGGACGCGTCCGATGGTAGTCATGCAACTCCGCACGGATATTTTTTGCATTGATGTTAATAAAATGCACTAATTTCGTAAGTTGTATCTGTTCTATAGTCATATGTATGCTAGAAATTTTTATAATGAAGTTTTCTATAAGATAGAAGGGCTAACCTTTTATAACGTTTATAATTAATTCCAGATATAGAGCTTCAGACTTGGAATTGGTCTACAAAAATAATTAAAAAAGAGCGTTTTTTTACTTATTTTCGATCATAACAACCATATCACTAATACCATTGCCACGGTTTATACTTTAAAATTTTTATCAGTCTATTCTCTATATTATAAAACAATTTAAAATTGATTGTCTGACAACGAAAGTTTTTATAAGTATTTATATGATGATGTGCTTTCACCAGTAAATTTTTTTGCATTTTGCCATTTATATGGAAAATTGGGGCCAAACGGAAAAAATCATTAAGATATTCGGATTCAACGGAAAATTTTACTACAGGAAATGTTATCGCCATTCTTTGTGGTGAAAGTTTTTGTAAATTTGTAGAGTAAAGAATTTTAATAAGATTTTGAACTTGAATTCACATTAAAAAGTTTTTCCTTACCCTTTGAACATAATCGAATTTTTTGATTATTTTGCATGAATAATTTTCTTGATAGGACAAACAAACAATATAAATTTTTATATAGCAAATTTAAAACATTTCGTTAAATTATAACAATTCTCTTTTTGTTCTTTAATATTTCACTCACACTCACAAAAGGAAAATAGTTTTTCAGACAGGATGATGGACATTTCCATTTAGTGAAATAACAATTTTCTTGTCGCTTTTGTTGTTATTGCTGTTGTTGCAAAAGGCTGCCATATTTTTGTGCTGCGCTATTTTTTATACTGGTTTTTATTTCACAATGTACCTTCATTTTGAAGGTTTTTCTGTTTCTTTTACCTTTCACCTGGCTAAACAGCTACAGTTGTAAAATGTATTTTTAATAACATTTTTACATGCAAAATAACAAAATAAAAAAGTATACACAAGGTATGCGGGTCGTAAACGAAAATAGAATAGGGACGAAGGAAAAAAAAACGTTTAAATTGTGAGAAATTGAATTTTTTTCTCATATTTTCCATTGAGTCACTTTGGCTATTTTAAGAAAGAAATTGAATTGAGTTCATAAAGTGCTAATCAGATGAAAATGAAGCCTTTTTTAAATTTAATCAGTTACAATATTGAACATAAATAAGTCCGCCCGGAATTTTTTGTCAGCGTTCAGTTAATTATTTGATCATAAAAATATGACATATTGCGGAAAAATTGGATGTGAAAAATCAGTATAGTCTTACATTTCAAAAGAGTCAAAGTGTTACTTGTAGTGGCTATAGTCATGATTCGCCAATGTCAAGAAAAGTTCATGACTGATTTGTTGCTCTCTTTTAATATAATTCAGATTTTAGATTTATTCAATATATTTCGATTGTTTCAACAATATCCAACTTATTTAATATACTCAGCTAATAAAAATTATGTAACAAAAGTTTCTTTAAGGGATCCTATATTGACAACAGTAAAAATTAGGGCATATACTAATATACGAAAATCAGATGGGAGTGAAGAAAATTGAATAGTTCTCAAAAGTATGGAACTTGATTGCTTTTTCATTTAGAGCTAACGTTACCTTACCGTTGAGCGCGATTTTTGAACTTAAATCGAGTGGATACTGTGTTGCAGGGTATTTAGTTTTATAATTCAGAAAAAATTCAAATTCGCTGTTTTTTTGCACTCTGGACATTTTTCGCTCTTCTGAAATTTTTGCTCTGGGTTTTCGACTTTTCAATATTTTTTGACATTTCTAACATATATATATTTTTACATATTACCAAAACACCGACTACATTTCGGATTTTTCTTTGTTAGATTGAAAAAGTCGGAAAAACATGAAAAATGTTGAAAAAGGTAAAGAAAAAACCAAAAGTTGAAAACTGTTGGAGAAAGGCTGGAAAGTAAATAAAAAAAATATAGCAAATGTAGATAAACTTCAAATAAAGTTAAAAAAGTCCAAAAAGTATGCAAAACATTGAAATTGAAAACCGAAAAATGTTAGAAAAGAAAACAAGGAAAGGTTGAAAAAAGCTGTAAATTCAAAAAACTTTGAGAAAGGTGAGAAAGTTTGAGAGAGTCGAAAAACTATGGAAAATGTTGAAAGAGGTTGAAAAATGTTGAATCCGTTGAAAAACTCGAAAACAGTTGAATAAGGATGAAGTAGTTGAAGAAGGCTATAATGTCGATAAAGTTTGAATAGTGTTGAAAAAAATTGAAGGAAGTTCAAAAACTCGAAGCAAGTTGAAAGTCTCGAAAGAAAAGGAATGAGGTTGAAAAAGTGAAAAAAAAAAATTGAATGAGGTTGAAAATGTCGAAAAAAATGTGAAATAAAGAAGAAATTAAAATTTGAGAAGTCGAAAAAGATATGAATTAGATTGAAAAAAACTGGAGGTGGAATAAGTCAAAAGAATATGAAATATGTATATTGAAAAAGTCTTAAAATGTTGAAATATTCAGAAAGTTTTAAAAAATATTGAATAGTTTTGCCGGAAATCTTGAAAAATGATGTAAGAAGTTGAAAGAAGCAAATAAAGTCGATAAAATATGGAAAATGCTGAAAAAGGTTAAAAAAAACTCAAAAAATTTGAAAGAGATTGAAAACTTTTGCTAAATCCAATGAAGTTGAAAATGGTTGAAAAAGTCGAAAAGCTTAAATAGTCAAAAAATATTAAAATAAAATCAATAAATTCCACGCTTAGAACATTTTGTAAAAATGGGAGGTGCCACGCCCACTGATACAATTACGTCAAAATCCACTCAATTAACAAGCTTTTAGTAATAGACGCCTCTACACCAAATTTTACAAAGATTATTTTCATAGCACTCTGAACTTAACATTTAACTTTTTTGCTTGTATGATAGGTGACACGCCCACAAATTTTTTTCACATGTGAACTAAATCTTCAAGTTACAACGAACTCGCTGCAATAAGTTTCCACTTTTACAAAAAAAAAAAATATTTTTTTGTGTTTATTTCTTTCTTTACATATTTTAACATTTCTGAATTATTTTAAATTTGCATACTCTCAGATTTATAGACAAATCCTCAACTTTTTTTGCAGATTTTATGATCTTTTTGGGTCAATAAAATTTTACAGCACATTGTAGTGAAAAATTATTACAAATCCAATGAACTGAATGATGATAAGGAAAACGAAAACACCATTAAAACAATGATAATAAAAATAACGACAACAATAATTTAACATTATCATAATTTTAGATGATAAAAATGCACATGCAAAGAAAAATATTTTTCAACTGACAACAATAACAAAATCAACGACAGCAGGTACCTATAGTAGCAACAATGTACATACACTACGGCAAGTGCAGAATTTACATAACACACATACCTGACAACTGAATCTCAGCTGCCACCACAACTTTACAATAAAAATAAAAATGATTGCACTAGAAAACATCGAAAAAATCTTCCCTTTTATTATGTTAAAGTTTTGATCCACCGCCCCTCACTTTCAGTTTTTTTTTTATATTGTATTATTTTACTACCAAAACCCTCGCCGCCTATAGCGTTTGAAACTTCTTTTATCTACTCTGTTCTTTTGCATGTGTTTGTGCAATGGATATGTTAATTCTCAAACATTTTTGCATAATAAACACAAACATATTATTTACTTTTTCTGTACAATTGCGCACGGTTTTTATAACAATTCGCATATACAGTTGTGGCCAAAAAGTTGTGAAGTATTCCTTTGTCGCGCTGAACTCACTGGTGTGACATGGTGTTTCACAGGAAAACAAATATAGACAAAATTTGAATATTGTGAATTTACTTAAAAAGCTCATTCACATAACTTTTTGTTGGAACTCAAATTTGTTGCCTTCACATTGCTGTTTTCGGATCATTAAGGTTATGTAGCAAATTATTAAGAGACACTGACTGCTAACGTGGTTAACTTTGCAATTTTTAAGTGCAGTCATACAGACATATCTACGACACATCGCTTAGAAACCATCGACTTTATGCACAATTTAATGAGATTTTTCACAAATTGCCATCAATGTTTATTGTGCGAACCATTTTTTATATTGTCAAGCCACCGATTGATCTTAGTCTGGATAACTTTCAAATAAAATCAGTATCGGAGTAGTGGCGCTCAATCCACACATCATCTATATCTATCAATGATTTTTCTGTTTCTAATCAATTATCATATAATCATATATTGCTTAAATATATATCAAGAAGTAAAATGGTGAACTCTCTAAACAAATTTTGCATACGGCATCCTTTGTCAGGTTTACTTAAACCTTCAAATAAAAACAAATTCGTATTCGAAGCAAAACTGTTAATGTCAGGGTAAAAATTTTCGCTGTACATATATGTATGATTTTTTGCCATAGCTCTGGCATGACTTGCGTATGCTTACATATTTTAATAAATTTTGTTAACAACTATATAGAGGAAGTTCCGCTTTTTTAGAGCCCGTAAAATTATTTTTAAAACAAGTTATACTTGGAACATACGGTGCTATGAATTTTTGAAATATCGTCAATAGCAGGTTGAAAGACTAAAAAATAAACCGACTTTTTATCTTTCCTTAACACAAGACAATGGTCAAAACTTCAAGAAAGTCACATTTTTTCGCCTGATCGACATTGTCTTTGACGTGAAATGGAAACTGAACTTGTTTTTATGAACATCCGCCTTTGTGCTTTTTTTTGACAGCCGAAACTTGAAGCGCGTATGGTCAAGAATTTGTTTGCTTAATTTTTGACACAAGATGAAGACTTTGAATGTATTCCAAGTATACTCGTAAAGTCATGTATAACTGAGAGTTTTTTTTTCAGCGTTGACATTCAATGCTTAAGTTGGATGACTTTCTCAATATTTGCTCTTATTGTCAGGAAAATTCAACTGATCAGAGCTTTGTGGACTAATTTTTATCTGTAGCCTCTCTAAAGACATTAAACAAGTTTTCCTTCAGCCAGCACCGCCAAATATTCACTTTATCTGCAATTATATGATGCACAGAGTTGACGAAAATTGTAGGATAAATTTAAAATATTTCCTAAATACTATGGGATGGCTCTACTTATCCTACTTTTGCGCTTTGATAGCGTTCCGACTGTCTGTGACCACAAAAAGTGAATTACTTGAAAAAAATATTTATAATAAAATTTTTACATATTTTAAGCTCTCACCAGGGTGGCTCTCGGTTTGATTTTCTCGATCATGAATTTAATTAATGGTGTTGTTCTGGCTGCCACACAGTGGATGGATTTGTATGGATCGTTGGCGACACACACTAATAATAGCGCTAGACTTCTGAATTTGGTACAGATGTTTTTTAGGTTAAAACAATAAACAAGTTTGAAAATTATGTATATGATCCTACTTAAATGTACATAAAAATAGTTATGTTCCTCAAATGTCTTGAATTTGGGACATAGCACTACAAAAAAAAAAGATAATATTTTCCTAGTAAACTCGTTTTTCTGCTGCACATTCTTTTTGGCCACCAGTGTAATATATATTTGAGAGAAGTACATTGTGTATACATTTCTCTGTTTCAATGTTGAATTTTTCACCCAAAAATAAAAAGTTTTTCTTGATTTTATTTGCCATTTGTATGCTGTTTTGTGTCATACACTTTTATGCATTAATGTGGTTGTGGTTATTTTATTGGTTTTTTTTATTGTTGTTGCTGCATTGTTAGTCAATGCCATGCTATATGAGACATGTTATTTTTTGACGCACTTTTTTCACATATTTTACATAATTTTTGCTTATAATGCGTGAAAAATTCTTCACTGACACTGACAGCACAACATTTTTGCGCAGCAACAAACGAAATATTTTAAATATTTTAAAAAAAGAAAAACTTTTAAATTATTTTTAAGACTTATACATCAAATAGAGCCAAACTGTTTTGTTGAAATGTGAAGTAGTTAGAGTTTTTTGACCAGGCAGTGTCTGTATCACTTTCAGGTCCGGATTTAGAAATCTGCCGCCCTTAGGCCATTCACAAATTGCCGCCCTTCTTCACTAGTAAATATGGAAAAAAAATTTCCTAATATCAAAAGTGAGGACCTTTTTTTTAGGTAATTTAGGGGGCGGCATTCGCACTTTTTTCCGCTTGTATAAAAAAATTTTCAAAGTTCCCAATATTTGACGCCCCTAAAATCGTGCCGCCCTAAGCACTGGCCTAGTGTGCCCCTAAGGTAAATCTGGACCTGATCACTTTGCATCTTTGCGAGAAGTTTCAGTTTCCATGGACAAATTTCTTCTTGAGAGAATTTCAGGTTTTTTAGGCTATTGAAGGTGCTTGTGTACTTGTCGGAATTTTTTTACTTTTGCCTAAATGATGCTAATATGATTAATACCAAATTTAAAATTAACTTTCCATTTGAAATTTTTCTAAACATGATAATTTTAGTTTAATAAAAATTATATTAATAAGAATTTGGAACTTCTTTCTCAGATAGGCAGATGGGGTAGAGAGCCGACCAAACTTAAGCCACCTTAGCTACTAAACGATTTAAAAAAAAAAAATCCTACTCCTATCATTAATGAAATTAGAAATTTTTAAAAAATTTAGTCCAAAAAGTCTCTTGAAAAAAAAACCCGATTTTAATGAAATTTAGGTTCAAATGTTGTTGTTATTTGTTGAAATATGCTTATAAAAATTTAATACACTTCTCCTAATGATTTCTGGATATAAGGTTTTGTATTTAAACTAAAACTTTATCGAGGATATAATTTTTTCAATACATATAATAATTTGACTCTTAATTCAAATACTACTTACGTTCAATAACTGGAAGTTAAATGTTCAAGTTCAAGTATTTATGTAATGAGCTAAGTAGAACACAAATTTAGCCTGGTATTTTGCGTAATCTTGAACTTTTATAAATTTTTCGATTCAACACGATATGTTTCAATATTTCTCGATGCAGTTCTCTCTTGATAGTTCTATGAATTATTCAATTTTTATTGAATCTTAACCACTCTTGAAAATTTCTTGTACTTTTCGATATATTTTGGATTTTATCGATTATATACTTTATGGCTTTTATTGAATTTCCACATCGTTCTATACTTTTAAATATTTTAGGAACTATTTGAAAGTATGCAATGATTTTCCATACTCTTTGATTTTTATCGACTTTTTGATATTTTTCCAACTTACACGAGTATGATGCTTTTCGAAACTGTACGGTTTTATCAACTTCTAAGTACTATTCCACATTTCCCTATTTGTCAATACTCTTACAATTTTTTAAAACTTATTCGAATTACTCAATACTCTTCTAAGCTTTTCGTTTTATATATGTAAAGTCTTTGGTACTATAGGGCAATTCAACACGAGGTTAGTAATAGAATACATTATGTAACTGCCAAATGTTCGCCTCGACACTGACTACAAATTCTCAATCTGTTGATGAAATTTTTCATCACGTTTTCACACGACTGCACTCGAATAACAACACTGGCATTTTATTTTAGTGCGTGAATCATAGCCCCAAAGAAAAATGTAATGGTGTTAAGTCGAATAATCTAGTGGATTATTTTTTAACTTTTCCTTACTATTTTGATATATGAAAGTTGAGAAGTCCGTCAAAAAATCTTCTTAATTGAAATAAATATCAAATCAACTTAAGAGTCCTAATATATCTAAATCACATCATACCCAGTTGCGATCTCCACAAACATTTCTGACACTAATTTAGACAAATCACACAAAAATTTACATCAAAACTGACAAAAATCGACAACATAAAATGAAATCAACAGAATGTTTTTTTTTTTTTTGCTGTTGTTCATTTATTTTGCGCCAATAACAAAAACAGCCACAACTCTTTTCAATACAAATCAGTCTTCATTAAATCAGTCGACAGTTACAAATACATGCAAAAAGAGCACATGACTGCACACAGCGCTTACATCTACATATAAGTATACTCTGTTGGAGGCATATGGATGGGATTGCATGATTTTGTAAGTGACAAAATCCATCAATGTCAATTTGCAATTTTATTAAAGAATTTTTAACAAAATAGAAGATGGAGGAGCATTGCAAAAAAATCCACAAAAAGTTGTAACGAAAGTAAAGAAAAATATGCAAATTTTATGCAGCAACAACAACAACAGCAACAAAGAAGAAAAAGAAAATTGAAAGCGACAAAAGAAAACGAAAAGTTTGTGGTACAACGACAATCGACGGTGGTTGGTAGTAACGGTTAAATTATGCAAATTCGATTTCTATCATGTGAATGGAGTACAGAAATGAATGAATGAATGACTGACTGACTGACTGACTTTGTGTGATGATGTTACTGCTGCTGATGATCATGATTTTGTGTTCCAAAAGCACATGCTGTCGTAAGTGTGAAAATTCAAAATGTAGTCAATATAAAATTTACAACTAATACATGCAAAAGTCATAACAACCACAACAATAACAACAACTATGCCCATGCAAATGTGTTATCAGCTCAATTGTTGATGTTTGCACAGTGGTTGCAAATGCATTAAAAATTTAGTTTGAAAAAATTTTGTGTAAAATAAACATATTGAAAGATTTTTAAATTTGGTGTAGCCAAACTGGATCTATGGAAAAAGTGCGCAAACCATTGATCTTATATCGAAATGAAGACGAAACCTTGGAACGAAAAATAAATTTCTTCTAAAATAAAAAGCAAATCGTTTGAAAACTATGTGTGACCTGGTCAATGAAAAGGGGGCTTAGGTGTCAAAAAAATCATTTTTCACTTTTTTGCCGATTCGGATAGACGAAACGAGTTGGTTACCTTTAACAGTTGTTTTCTCGAAAACTTGTTTTCTCGAAAACTTGTTTTCGCACGTACGATCCCTTTTCATAGACCAGGTGACATATTGAACAAGTTCAAATAAATAAAAAGGCTTCTTAGAGAATTTATTTAATTTTAACACTTTTCTTAAGTACCAAATAGCATTGGCAATATACTTATCTTAAAGAGTTTCAGATGTACTAATCTATACTAAAGTTCACCCACTGGTTGAAATATAACCATTATGGTGACAATACAAAACATTTTAGTATCATTTTACCAGACTAAATATCATCGCTCCCAAAAATAAAAATCATAGACTCATGTGGCTCTTTCCCTACCTTAGGATTCAATCTATATTTCTTCACAATAAATTTTAACAAATTGTAAAAGCATTTGTTTCCAATGGAAGCGTGGCGCCCAATTAAAACTAAAACTTTTCCTCAGAGTTCAATACATATCAATTCCTAATTTCATCAAAACTGTTCTATTATTATAGATGTGCAGAAATATTTTCTGGATAGGGGTGTGGCACTACCCAATTAAAAACAAATTTCTTTCTTCAGAGTTCAATCTGTCTTTATACAAAATTTCATCAAAATCGGTCTAATAATTTAACAGTAAACTAGTGGCACCGCTCACTAAAAAACAAATATCTGTAGGTACTCAGGAATCAAAGCCTAAAAGAGTTACTCATAATTTTGGCCAAACTCGTTATGATATATTCAAATCATGCAATTTTTTTTTAAAGTAACTAATTCTTGTATTTGGACAATTTTGCCTACACTTTACAAAAATTTGCTACAAAATGAATATGTTGTGGATGAGTAGTGAGAATAGTGATTGCATTTTTGTCACTGTCATATTACGGCAAAATTAAAAATTTAATTAATTTTCTTTAACGACTGGACATACCGTACAATGTTTTATTGTTGTTGTGGCTGTTGTTATATTTTGATTGCTCAACTGACAGTTTTGTCAAGAGAATATGTTGGAAATACCCATTTTATTTGAAGCGACATGCATGTTGGCAACATTACAGCATTTTTGCTATTGCTGCTTAGCCGTGGTTGTTGTTGATGATGATGAGCACACAAAAGTAGCATTGCAGCAATTGTTGAATGACAATAAAATTGAGTGAAGTGTGTGAGTGACTGAAGTGAGACGTTTTACACATTATACCAAGAAAATCTTATGGTTGTCACTCCTTCTTGCAATTCATTTTCTGCTTTTTTTTGCTACTGCTGCTGCTCGTATGCTTTCGGTAAAGTACTTTGCCACATTTGTGTCATCGTCGTTGTCGTCACTCACTCATTATTGCCAGCGACTTAAATTGGCAGTAGTCATCATCAGCTGCATGTTAGGCATACAACGCGTTTACAAGGACATGGGCATGCAACAGCAGTAACATTGAAGTGATATGACGCGCTGCTGCTTTGTTGCGATTTGCATAAATTATTGTGTTGCTGCTGACGGCAGCGGCAGTGGCAGCAGCATGTTGTTGAGAACGTTGATAAAGTGTTGTAGCATAAGTGTTGTGTTGAGTACGTGCTGCACGTTAAAGGTTTTGTGACAGTTTAGTGCATACAATTTTGATATGTGGTGTTTAATATTTATGAATTATTTTTTTTTTGAAATTAATTGAAATAAATTTAAAATAGCGGGATATGTTCTAGAAGTTAAAATTATGCCCAATGCAGAGTTTTGTCATTGCCAATGATGATGATATTCGTAGACGAAAATACTAAACAAAATTTTGAGACTTTAAAATTTGAGAAAATAAAATTGTGATATAAAGATTCCCATTTATCTTTTGTATTCGAGCTATTTTTGCTAACCCAAAATGACTTGAGTGATTTTCTTATAATAAGTGGGCCAAGAGATGACATTTTTTGAAGAGCGGAACACCTTAAATGAACGTTTTGCACAAATTTTACTTTTTCTACATCGTCGTAACTTTATCTAATATGATATTGCGAATTGCGTTGAGTAAATTGCATTGCTCTTGAGCAACAAATTCGTCCCCCCTAGTGGGACGGGAACAAATTTAATCATATATGGACGGCCGGTGGTGCAGATGGAGCACCAAGTATTTCAAATCGAACACCGTGTATTATTCGCTTGTGAAAATATAAATTCGCAACCAATCGGGTAGTTGCTGAGCTCAAATTGTAGCTCCTAGCTGGCGGGGAAGGTTGACAGAATCCAACATGGCAGTCAAAAATCCAATATGGTGGCCGAATTTTTAAAAGTCAACCGATTTGCACCAAATTTGTTGATCACGAATCCGAATTCAGATTTTACAAAATCAAGATTTCAAGAAATCAAGAAATTTTCGAAAATATAACGATTTCTACCAATTTGGTTATACAGAGGTTTTTGGGGTCACGGATTGCGAATCTGGAATTAGATTTCTAAAATTCTTAAATTCAAGATGGCCGATCTAACATGGTGGACATATTTTTTTAAAAAATTTTGTATACCACCATCCGTTCCACTGGTTAAAACCCTGTACCCAAAGGTGCTGCATTACCTTTGACAATTTAGGGATAATCTACAGAAGACTTACGCAAAAATTAAAGAATAATTAAAATTTTTTTTTTTAATGGGCGTCCTTAAAGTTTTCAAGACCCTCCCCCCCCCCCCTCCTGCTTTTCCTGGTTAGAGCAAGTTCTTTGGCGCACTTGCCGAAATAGCTAGGTATTTAAATGTCTGACTGTTGGCCGAGAACAAGGCATTTTTAAAAACTAGCGATATTATTTTACTGAGCAGAGCACTGAGTACCAAAAGCATCTACTAAGTAGCAATTCGACAGATTACACTGACAATGAATAAGAAAACGATAAGCTGATTTGCTTTCGCTGGATTTGAAGTTTACTGAATAAGAAAGAGTCTGCTTGTGAAACTCGCCAAATTCAATTTAGTAGATGATTTCAATGAGAAAAGACCACAAATATTAATTTGAAAATAAAATTTTTTTGCGAATAATTGATGCTTTAGGCACATGGCACAATTTTTAGTTTTTCAAACAAAATATTTTCAGTATTAAATAGTATTTACATATACTGAAATATGTTCGTGTATCAACAACAAAATGCAAACTAATAAAACTTTTATCATATGCATTTAAAATAGCAAAACATTCTATGCTTTTGACAGATTATTCAGCTATGAGCACAGACACACATGAACGCAAAATCCTTTACAAATCATAAAATGCATAGTATACTTTTCAGTTCTGTGCAATATTTCTTTTGCATAATTTCACTTATAATTGAATTCAATTTCATTCAAAACAGCAATGCAATAAAAAACATAGAAACTTTTCAAGTGAATTTCATAAACATTGCATTTCGACAAATATGCACAATAAAAGAGAATTAATTGTGATTGAAAAAGTTTGCAACTAAGGAATTTCTATTAGTGTTACTGACATGTTATAACTTTTGTATTAAGCAGCCAACCTCTATCATCGAAACGTAGCGGAGAAGAGAAATTTAATTCAACTAAGTGTGCATTCAATTAAAATTTCATAACAACAAAGTACTAAAATATTTTACTAAGTGAATTTGTTGTAGTTATTTTTCCCGTGCTATGTATTGTTTACTCAAACTAAAATTATTTGTTGCATACTTTTCAGCAAATTTCAATACACAGCACAAGTAATATTGCGTAAAATTGGAATGGCTTTTAATCAAAACTTTATGTATTTCAATCAAATTAAACAGGAGAAAATTTAATTTATATTAAACAAAGGTTGAAATTTTTGTGATATGCTGCAACACCAACACTACCACCCACTTATGTGAAGTTTAATTAAACTGAATTTAATTAGTGTGGCAACGCTTAAGACAAACGTACTACGATGTCACCAAGGCAACAACTAGCGGTTGCACGCTGTATGTCTCTTTAACTACCGTACTCATCTCGGCATCTCTGTCTTATGCTGTCATTTGCTGCTTGCACATTGCACAGACACATGCACATGCACATCACATGTCAGTATTTTGTCTTCAACAGCAACGGCAAAAACTTCAGCATCAGCAGCAGCATTTTAGCAACATCACACAGTTTTAACGCATATGCATAATTTTGCGCTTTGTGCAGCAACTTCCTCCACGGTGAGTTACCCAGCCTGTCTGCTAGCCTGCTTTTGTGCGAATGCACGCCAAATTGGATTAACGTACGTTTTGCAATATTTTTTTATTTTGCATGGCATGCACTGGAAAAAAAAACAATGGCTACTTGAAGTGCTCAAATAGAAGTACAATGGATAAATTTCCCGTATACAGGACAAGATTACTTGAATATCAAATATGATCTTGTTTCTAAGGTGTGAGTCCGACAGAAATAAAGTTAACTAAAAATAATTTCTCATCATTTTGACCTATTCATAAAATATTTTTAAAACGAAGTCCGAAAACAAAGCATGAAAAGTCGTCAATAAAACAACAAAGTATTTTTCCAAATCCTTTTTAATTTTCAACTTTGAAATTTTAATTTTTTTAATAATTTTTTTTTTCTTTTCTGTGTAAAGACAATTCTACAGCTACTAAATGAATGTGGCTTTGCTTTTGCATACAGCACTGTGCAGCATGTTGTCCGCGTTGCATTCTCTGTTCAATTCAATTGCGTGAACTGTTATTATTGTGCAACAACTCAGCAACTCACAATTCACTGGCAACTCGAATGCCACGGTCATTAAAATTGACCATGCCATGCCATACTCCATCTTTGACAGTATTGGTTGCATGTGTGCTTGAACTGCTGCCGGTAGCTGGTCCAACATGAAACATGAAATGACGTCATTAACATTTCGGTTTTGACATTACCGCATATTTTGCGTAATAAGTAGGCTTTTGTTAGTGTGGGTTCAGCACACAACCAGACCAGTCACCAGTGTCCGCTGTTGTTGGTCGAGTCATTCGTCGTTGCAGAAATGATGGCGATATTAATGTTGGTTATGCTGGTAGTTGTTATCTTTGTGTGAGTTTTACTAAAACCCAACGCGAAAATGCATCCGTCTATAATTGATGCTTGTTTCGGATCAAAGGGTTGCTCCATTTGTGATTCAATTCCGTATAAATTTTTACATTACATAACATTGGAAATGATCATTGGTTTGTGCCTTTGTAAGACTGTAACTTTCATTGTAAAATGACCATAGTTCAAAATCGGACTTAACCAATAGATATTTTTTTAATATTGGTATTGGGTTTTTAACTGACAAAAAAGTTTTATCACATAAAATTAATTTCAAGAAAATATTTTGAGATTACGAAAACAAACTTTTTGAACAAAAGTTTGTATCAACCGCGCATTCAATATAACTGTTGATTCTTAGCCAAATACTACCGTTTAGAAAGCATTTCTTAAACGGTTTTTCGTACCTTTATCCTCATAGAATTTCATCTACCAACGGTTTTGAAATACTCAATATAACTTTAATTCATATCATGTTACTGTAGCCGAACTAGCTGAGAAGCGCAGTCACCTTCAGAAAATTCAGGTTTAAGCCACAGTCAACTTAAATGCACGTAAAAATTGTTATAAATGAATTTTTGTTGATTAACAAAAAATAGAATCAAATTTCGTAACACATTCGATTCAGAGTTGTTTTTTTCCACATTTTGTAAATGTACTACTTAAATTTTAGGTAGGAGTATATTTTTGAAGATCGAGCGTTTCTTTTTCTCAATTTTTCTGAAAAAAAGAAGTCACAGTTAGGTTTAGTTAGCTTACAGATAAATGCTAGTCAATATAAATTAATTTAAAAAATAAAAATCTTTTAAAATATATTGGAACTGTGCTGAAATTCCTTGAGGCACAAAAAATTATACATTTTGAAAATTACATTAGCCCCCTTTTTCGTTCATTCAAAATTATCAGTAGCGACATATCGTACATGAGATCCCATAAGTGATACCAAAGCGTTTGACCAATGGTCGTATTTTTTCGAAAACATGAAATGGCCGATATCCTGGAAAACGGTGCGACTTTTAATGAGTATGATAGATTTTTCTCTGACCCATCTTGCGGTCGCCCAACCACTTTTAGAAAGCTGCCCTTTATTTATGGCACACCCTGTATATTTACGTACTTATATAAGCAGTTCTAGTCACGTAACCTCAGATCAATGAAGGAAGTGAATCACTTACAAATTCAAGAGCAAAATAAATCTACATCTTTCTGTCATTCACTATCGGTGAGGAAAAGACTTAAGACCACCCTGTCTTCCAAGTTAAACAAAAAAAAATTCCCATGATGCTTACGATAACTTTATTTACCATGTCGAGAGCGAGAGTCCATTATCCGAAACTTTTCTGCCCAGCTAAAGTTCATGGGCAGTGTTTCGAAAGAGGATGTGTTCAGTAGAATAGTACTATCGCTGTGCTAACTGAACTGTTAGAAGTGTTCTACAGGGTGCTCACTATTGGGAATTAAAATAATAGTAGATCTAGCTTAAATTCAACAATTTCGTTTACTCATCTAGAAAGAAAGAAATACATACTGACATAAGTAGTTAATGTAAAAATATGTTAACAATATTTAAATATAGAATTCAAAAAATATTAACAAGTTAAAAATATTGTTTTTATTTTAAATTGGATAGAGTTGCTGTTAGTATATTTCTTTTTCATAAATTATCAAAATCCTTTTGAAAATATTTCACTTCCAACTGACAGCCTTTATACATTACTTAATTTCCAAACGCTGGTTTGATCGCTGGCTTGACGAAATCACCCCAAAGATTATCATAAAGCATAGCACATAGCAATCTGTTAGAAAGTCAGTGACTTATAAATAATTTGACAGTGAGTTGTAACATACCCAAGAGTTTATCTCATATTATTAGCATTTCATCCATGCTATACTATAAATGGTTCTTGTAGTATGATTCCTATGCATGGGATTTGCACGCACTTTATGGTGACCAACATGGTAATTTTTTTACAACATTCCTCATTAATTTATTTATTTGTCTATAAACCTAAATAATTTAGAAGGTTAAATATGTTTCTAAATCTTATTTTCTTTTATTTTCTTTACAGGTAAGTCAAGGGAATATTAAATTAGTTTCACAAGATATCAAATATATGCGTATACATATTTATATGCGTATGTATGTAAGTACAATGTATCTTATGTATATCAGAAATTATTTCTAAAACACTATATAAAATGTCACAATAACTAAAGCTCTCCATGGGCTATCAAACTAAAAAATCTATTCACCAGATTGCCCAATCTGCATGTAACGTTTCTAAAATGTCTCATTTGAAATATTGCAAACGAAACGTTACAGAAATCTTTCGCATAGATTTCCAATGTTGCACATACAATCATTGTGATGTGTCTCTAAAAGATTAAAAATTTAATGTTTTCTGAATTTATTCAATATTTTTCAACATATTTCCACTGCTTACAAGTGTTTCAACTTCTATGAACGTTTGTCAACATTTTCCCGCTCTTTTCTACTTTTGTTGTCTTTTTCTCCTGTTTTAACCTCTTTCAATATTTTCCATGTTTTTTCGCCGTTCCCAATATTTATCAACTTTTTCTTTTTTTTTATATGTACTGAGCAAATATGGGTATCCTTACAATTACTTGTTTAATTAAAAAAACAAATTTTGTATTGAAATGTTACTTTTTGCATTTTCTTTGATAAATAATAATAAATAATTCCTGAAATTTCGTTCGATCTGGTTAAGTATTAAAAATTTTACAGAATCAGACATGTGGCAAAGGCAATCATTTGCTCGGTTTTGCTCGCCACTGTATGCAAATTCGAATATTCAACCATTTTCAGCTTTTTCCAACATTTTTCATATATTTTCGAATATATCAAACTTTTTCAACGGTTTCAACATTTTCCATTTTCTCAACCTCAAAGCAGAAAAAACGTACTGTGGTCGATCTCCTGGCACACCTCTTTATAAGACCATTTAATTTAATATTTCTGTTAATGCAGTTTTTACTGCATACTGTTTCTTTATAAGTAATTTTATTTAATTTTTTATTTCCAGTGCTTAAAGGTTAAAACTTTCACAAAATTCAAATATACAGTTGTGATAAAATAACAACAACTGAAACAACTGCAACAACAATTAAAATTAAAGGAAATTCCGCTCATAAAATAACAAGTTCTGTAATTATGCACAAAATAAAAATGGAAAGATATTTACATTTTTATTTTTCAATGTGAACGGATGGGCGATAATAAGAAGATGAGCAGAGGGAGTTATTTCTTTTTCTACCCACAGGGTAAATTATGTATTACGTGTCATTAACAATTACGCGTTGTTATTAAGCTTGTTTGTTAGTATGTGCTTGCACGAGTGTAAGATTTGGTTACAGTTTTCAATTAATACACTACATTTTCTACATTTGTTTACAGTTCTAAAAGTACTTTTCAAATAAGACTTTAAATTAAATTAGTCATATATAAAGATTTTTCTTCAATCAATTTCAGTTTTCTAATAGAGCAGAAAGGCAATACATTATGGTCCCAGAAGACTGTAATGCTCGGTCTCAGTTTTTCGTTTTGATCCTTTGATTAAAAAAAGTCGGAAAATTTTGAAAAATACTGAATTAGCCGAAAAAGTAAAAAAATGTCGGAAAAATTTACAAAAAAATAAATTGTTGGAATAACTGAGAAATGTAAGAAAATGTTAAAAGAGTTAAAAATGTATTGAAAAATTTGAAAAAAGTTGAAAGAGCTTGAATAACTTGAAAAAAAATTGAAAGAGGTTGATAAATGTTGAAACAGTTAAAAAATTATAATATAATACAAAAGTTGAGAAAAGTTGGGAAAAGTTGAAGAGAT
Source organism: Meiosimyza platycephala (assembly GCA_963662105.1). Taxonomy (NCBI): domain Eukaryota; kingdom Metazoa; phylum Arthropoda; class Insecta; order Diptera; family Lauxaniidae; genus Meiosimyza; species Meiosimyza platycephala. The sequence continues at coordinate 97,309,219 of OY759208.1, read as the reverse complement.
TTATAAAAATTTTAAAAGATACTGAAAAAGTCGAAACAATACAAAAAATGTTGAACACGTTAAGAATTTGTTGAAAAAGTCAAAATAAATTGAAAAATTCGAAAAATATTGAAAAAAAAAAATGAGGGCTTAAAATATCTGGAAAATGTTAAGGAAGGTTGAAAATGGTAAGATGGGTCGCAAAACTATGAAAGTTGCAAAGGCTCAAAAAGTCACATGTACTACATTGGTCATTCTTTTAAAAATTGCACAATATGTTTTTTTTTCAAGTTTTTGAACATATTTTTGAAACGAAATATCTCAAAAACTATGGGGAATAGAATAAAAAAACATACTTTTTTTGCTTAAAAATACTTTTGTTTTATGGAAAAAAAATAGTAAATATTACTTTTTTATTCACAAAAATGTTTCTCAAAATATCTTTGACGTAACATCTGCTTTTTTTAACTTTTAATATTTTATTCTTCAATCAATCCTAAGAATGTATCTGCTTTAATATCGTAATTCCCGCCAAAACTTTGGAAAATATGAGTTTTTTATGAAGGCGCGCATCAGTCTTATTATATGAATTGTAAGATATTTTCCAAGGTTATGTCGGAAATTTCGATTTGAATGCAGATACATTCATAGGATTGATTGAAAACAACATTGCAAAAACAAAAAAAAAAATGATTTATGTCGAACTTATTTTGAAAAACATTGTGGGGGTCATCAGTAAAAAATTCAAAGGTTTCTAAGTTATGGCGAGAATTTCGATATGAAAGCAAATGCATTTTTAGGAATTGATTGACGAATGACATAAAAAAATTCATAAAAAAAGAAGATGTTATGTTATACTGAAGATATTTTGAGAAAACTTTTTTAAAATAAAAAAATTAGAAATGGTATTCATCTAAGCGCGCAGGATTGCACAATTGTGCAAATGGGCAACTTGGCGCGATGTGTTTCATGAACGCCCCATCGAATATTTTGTGCATTTTGTGGCAGTTGTCATTTTTTGTGACAGAAATAGCATGGGAAAAGAGAGTGACAAATACAAAATTTGTAAACAATAAATTTTAGATGAGAAAATCGTATAGGAATTTAGATTGACAGATTTGCACGACTACCAGCGCAAGTTTGCACGACGAAATCGTGTCTTGTTCAAAACACTTTCCATACGATTTTCGACAGTTCGTTTTGCAAAGGGTTCAAAAATGCACAACTTGAACAGTTTGCGAGGGTTTGAACAGTTAGATGAATACCTCTAATGTTTCAACAAATTTACTTAAATCTTTTTAATCTTTTTTAATAAAGTCATAGTATTTCTAAACCAAAGTGATTAAAGGATTTTTTATTTTATCTCCTATAGTTTTTGAGATATTTCATTTCAATAAATGCTCAAATAGGTAAAAAAAGTTAAGGTCTCGTAAACGGTTGAAAATGTCAAAAGAATATGGAAAATGTGAAAAACAAAATGAAAAATGCCACGCCTACTTCTCCAATTTTGTTCAGTAAATAACATTCACGATCGGCATCCGCATACTAAATTTAATTACAAAAGCTTCTATAGTTTGCAATACATGCCATAACTTGTATAAAAAACTAGGCCGGTGACACACCCACTGACACAACCCAGCCCGATTTTGATCCATAAACAGCATTTCATAAGCAACATTCTCACAGCAAATATTGCTCACATACTGCGATAAATATTTCACATAAGGTATTTTACTTGTATGGGTGATGCCATGCTCACTAGAGCGGAACGGAATGACAAAGTGAATATACGGTACACTCTACAAACTTTCATAATTATCCCGAAAATAAAAAATTTGAGCGAAATTATATGAAATATTTTATCACTCTAACCTAGTGATGGCCAGCTGCGGTGCCCAAAAGTCGACAGCGCGCTGACGTTTACAACAAACATTTCGCGCTGGTATGTGTACAAATGAGTGAAGAAATTCCAGCGAAAAAAAAATGAAAATAAATGTGTTTTGTCTTTTCCACGTATAGAAAAAATGACCCAGTAGAAATGCGTGCATCACTGATGTTAATAAATAAAGATAAATGTTGGTATATAAAATAATTGTATTTTTATTTAACAACAAAAAGAAAACATTTCATAAATCTTATAATATGTATGTTATACAAACATATTAACAGAGTTTACTTAAAATAAGACTTTCAATATCTGGTTCAATATTTTGTGATGAAGTCAGACGCAATATCGGTGACTATTTTTCCATGAAATTGAATTTCTTTACAACAATTAAATAATATTTCAATAATACATGCTTAAAAAATTGCCTTTCGCATAAATAATGTTTTTGTTTGCATTTGTTTTGTTTTTGCACGTTTGATTCCGACTGGGTTTCTCGCACATTCAATTTTCATGCGTAGAAATCAGCTACTGCACGGCGGGCAGATTGATGGCCCGAAACGGGCAATGTGACCGCGGGAGGGTAAATGGACAACACTACTCTAACCCAAACATATTCATTAGTGTCTAAATCTTTAACATGAATACCAAATACAATACAACAAAAATATTTAAAAAATTTTGTTAAGTTTCAAAATGCAAATTCTCTACAATAACACTTCAACTTTTTTTATTTTTACAAATGTCGACAAATTAGCACAGCACTATTGTATTTTAGTTAATATACACATAGTAAATGTTTGTATGCGCCTGGCTTGGCAATTGTTATTAAAATTTCTTTTTATGTGTAGTATATACACATACGCGCAATTACACGTACATATGTATGTATACGTTTGTACGTAGATGTAACTACCTCGCAGCCATGTTGCATTTAATTAAAACTGAAAACTTGCAAATTAAATCAGTTTTGGAAAAAAAAAAGTAGGTTGATACACAATTTAAGTAGATGTGATAGCAACAAGCACAAACAAACACATACGCAAACATGGATACGTGTATGTACCATATGTATACGCATGTGTGCAGATAACGCTGAGGGCGTATTACGCGTATACGCTTGTATGGCTTTTACGAGGCTTTAATTTTTTTGGTATTTTTTTTCTTCATATTTTTGTTGTTAATTTCATTTTATTAAATGTTAAATTTTCAGTTTGCATTTCCACATACATATATTTTTTGATTGTTGTTGATGTTGTTTTTCCACTACTCTCAATTTATAAATACGCAATCAAATTTACTGCCCGCGGTTTTATTGTTATGGGCAGAAAATTAACTTTTCACCATTTGTGGAATTTTTTTTTTTCGAATTTTTTTTTTGCATGAAAGGATCAACAATGCGTTTGTGCGTAAAAATTTAATATTGCCATATTCTTTAAGTATCAGCTTTAATTAACAACTCTGTAATTTAATATTCGTTAATTTTTTTTGTTTTTAATTCATATTGTGTAACTAGGGCTCATGTTTTAGTTAAAGAATGGAAAAGAAAAAAATTTACAAGAAAATAAGCAGCTACTAAAAGTATGCCCCACAAATGGTTTTTTTTTTATTCTAAGTGATTATTTTTAATAGCAATAGCAAATATTTTTGGGCGGTAGCCGATATTGAGATTTTGTTTTAAAATCAACATAAATATCCTTAAACAAAATTCAATAAAAGTAGCACTAAAGCACAACAAATGACAAAAAGAGAAACTGCGTTGCCAATCACTTTCAATCTACGCAGTTGGCATGTAATTTGCTTTCCTTTTTGTATTTTTTGTTGTAATTGCTGTTGCTGCTGGTTTCTGATGGTGTTGGTGGTGGTTACCAAGAGCAACAAAACCGCTTAACAAAGTGCCAAGCAACCGCATGATGCTGCAGTCGACAACTTTATACCACAGCAACACACTAACAGCAACAACAGTACTACAAAATGCCAGATGATGTACAAACATAGCAGAAGAGTTGCGCGTGGCGAATTTGGTTGAATGGGTGGCTGTGTGTCCTTGGCAACGCAACCGCATGTAACAAACAAACGTAGAGACATGCAAAAATACATACACTTTCAATAGTAGTCATACTTTCACATAAGAGATGAGTTTTTCCTTTTTAATTATTATTTAAATATTATTTAAATATTGGTAAAATTGTCATAAAAAGAAGAAAAAAAATTGACGAAATAAAGAAAACGCAACTTCTCTTCCAATATTATGAAAAGGGTACTCAAAAATAATGAAAATATCTTCCCTCAAAATATCATCAATTTTAAAATAGTTAAGAGCGAAAATCGCTTTAAAAGCCTACTGAAAACGTACATATCTGAATTTAGGTGTTATTTACTTCTGATGCACATCTTTGAGGTGATTTATCTATAAATATTATTTTTGTTCCATTCTTTCGTTGAAAATGCCGCCAAAGATATGTAGATACCTGTATCCCTTGGTTTGCATCTATTTTTTTTTTGCCATTTCTGTTAAAAAAAGGGATTTTCCCAGGAGCGTAACTTCACCAAAACCTTGGGGGGGGGGGGGTGCCAAGAATTATAATTCCACCAGTATTAGATGGTTTTATAGAATTGTTGTATTGAATAATACCTAGTATCAGATCCTTGGGGGGGGGAGGGGCAATGCCCTCCCCAGCCCTACCGAATTGACGCCACTGGATTTGCCAAGATCTTTAAAATATTTAAAACATCCAAATTTAAGAGAGTTTTTCATATTATTTTGCTTTATTTCTGGGATGGATATGCCTCCACCCAATTATATTTCTTTTAATTACAAAAAATAACTGTATTGACTTTGTTGTCAAGTGAATTTTTGATATTTGAAAACATTTTGTCAAAAGTTTAATGTAAAACTATAAACAAACAATATATAATTTGAAAAAAGCATGTCTTTGCTTGGCACACATTTGGCGACTTATCTGCGATGGACAAAAATTTCTAGAGCTGTATTTCAGCAATCAAAACGCAATTGTCAAAAGATGATACCTGAAATGGATCACTGTACCGGACTTGAAAAGCGTGAACGTTTGGCGCGACAGGCTGGCGTTTCCGACCCCTGGGATATTGAAAAGGGTCCAATAAAACGTGGTACTGGTACTAAGGAGTGTCCTACATTAATACCATCAGCATTTGATGCACGCATTGTGGGTTGCATTTGTCATCCCGAACAGCGCTTTGCATGTTGGATGTGGCTTGTTAAGGATAATCCTAAACGTTGTGAATGTGGCTACTGGTTTAAACTGGTGAAAGTGCAGCCGGTTTGAAAGAATATAATTTAGATTAACTGAATATGAATTGATTTATATATAGTTTTGAAAAAAGAGGTGAGATCATTGTGGAAATTTTTCAATAAAAAAAATTCTATCAAGAAATATCTGGCGTGAATTACATTTTTTTATATCAAACGAGAGAAATATTTTAACGAAAAATATAACGAAAATATTTAAAAAAAACTAACTATTATATGATTGTCAATTCAAATATCCCAAAAATGAAAGAATATTACCCAAATTATAACAAGCTAATTTTAGCCTTTATAAAAGCGAACAGCCTAAAACTTTGTGCAATTAGATAAGTATATCTTGATTGATTTTCCGTCTAACCCAAAACATCTAATATGCAAAATAGCTCTTAAAGAGTTGCATAAATATTTTTTGTGGTTTTTTACTTATGCTATAATACACAGTCTTAAAAGAGTTGGCGATTTTTTCAACAATTCTTGCATTGTTTTCTCTTTATACAGTTTTATTTTTCCCCTCTTTTGGTAATATTATAGTCTACTTATTCGATTTGATATGTTAATCGACATCTAGTTTCAATGGCATCATTTAATCTTCTACAAAGTTTCATTATGTACATAGTTTTCGAGATATTAAGCATTATAAAAGTAGAATATTAGCGACATCACAATTTCATAATATCAGGGATATATATAACAAAAGGATAGATTTTTAAATTTCACTATTCGCCGAGCCGTAGTCAGTTTAAATTTTAATCGAGATTTTCTTAATTATTAATTTTGATTTGATCGACTTCAGTCTTTTGTTTCTTGGATTGATTTTTAAGCTTTTAGTTAGTTGCAATATGCAGAACTTGTGATGGGCTCTCAATCATAGTGTCTGGAATCTGATGATTGCTAATGGTTTCAATATATCGACGAATAATCTAATTTATTTTTTAAAAATTTGCTGACACTTATCATATCTACGGGATTAATTAGGAAAAATGTTAAAAAAATTTATTTGTTGCTAGTGAAGGCTAGCAAAGATTTAAATTTTTGCTAAATCTCAATAACCAATTCGATTAAAAGGAAAAACAAATGAATTATGTTAAGTTTGTTACTTGCGATAAGTGTTAATATTTCTAAAACAAAGTTTCCGGAAATTTTTAAAATATTCACTCAAATATCTTGTTTTTGGGCTGAGCCCACGCAGTATCGTTTTAGGCGTCGGAACGTGGAGTACTTGGCACAATACTTTTTAGCTACAAATTTGGAATGAAAGTCAAAAACCGTTTTTGTTTCAGAAATGGAAAGTCTTTCTTCGCAGACGAAATCGTAGACAACTAGGAAACTGATTTTGGCACTGGCTCACATCTTAAAGTTTCGTATAAATCTGGAGCTATCCTTGCGGAGGCTTTCTTGACAGTAAATAAGAAAGGCGCAGATTCAAATCCACCAACAATTGAAACATATAATATATAATTTTTAAATTAAATAGTAAATTTAAGTGGTGTCATGGTCGGATTATCTTCAGCATGCAATATCTATATCCAGAAACAATTTCGCAGAATCTTTCAGAACAATTGGCACATTTCCAGCTTTTTTATATCTGTAATTTATTTTCTACGTTACTCCATGTAACTTTTTCTGACGACCCAATAGCTCTCTGCCGAAATATTTTGCTTCGGTAGAAGCCAATCTTATTCCGAAAACAAATTTTGTTATTTGTTTTTTTTTTCCAAATTTACGCTGAAATGTCAAATGTGCGTATTTGACGTTTTACATGTTAAGCAAATGCTAAGTTCGATTTCAAACTTGCTATATAAAGCAAGCATTATTTTACAAAAATTCTATTTGCATTTTCTTTGCTACGAGACTTATCTTAAAGCAATTGCTATTTTTTATTAATACAACCCATTATATGCATGTGTACTATGTATTGTACATATACCTATGTAAGCCGTTTCTTACAACTATAATCACTGGTACTATTTTTTTCACAAATCATATCGTTTTACTAGGGTTTCAGTGATATATTTTCTATTTTATACAGAAAAAAAAAATATTAAGTTGCAATTTAATAAAAAAGTGATAACATTTTCACGAATTACTTATATAACAGCCGTACATTGTTGTTTCTATATTGTTGTTTGGGTGTGATGATGATAACTTATACAAAAAATTAAAAAAAAAAAACAACAAAAGCAAAAAAAAAGGGCATCAAAGCGAGGAAAACATTTTAAATTGGAATTTATATTGTTTTTGTTTACATTGTTGTTGTAGTCGTCTTCAGAAAATCCACAGCCTTCGCATGTTTTTGAAAAAGGATCTGCTGCTGGTGCTGCTTTTTATTATTATCATTGCTGTTGCTGTTGTTGTTTTCATCTAACTACAATTTAGCAAATCAGCACTTTTAGTTGTTGTTGTTCTTGTTATTGTGCTACGTTGCTTTCATCTTTTACAAAATAAGTAAGACAGTATTGCCAACGTGCTGAAAAATCTCATAGTTTGAGAAGGGAAGCTAAAACATAAAAAAAAGGAGCAGCATCAAGTTGCTGCTTTTGATTTGATCCTTAAATTGTTGTTTGTATTTTTGTTTACTTAACTATTGATGTTGTTTTTGTTATTGTTGTTTTGTATTTTTATTGGTAACACGACTGCTAGAAAATATTTCAACATTTCTGGCATTGGCAGCATTTTGTTTTTTTAATTCATTTTATTTTTTGCTCGCCTCATTTCGTTCACTCTATCTCTCACTATTTACTTGGCATACAATTGTATTTGCTAAATGTTTAAGAACAAAGGAAGTTTTCTTGGACTTTGCACAAATTAAAGTTGTAATTGCAGTGACTGAGGGACGGAGCGACGACTACATTTTGAAAATGTTGAATTTTGTCTTTGTTGAATGTTTTAAGCCGATAATAATTGGATTACTGATAAAAGGACATTAACTGATGACGAAAAGTTAGAAAACTATTGATTTTGCTTTCAATTTAAGGAAACATTTTCTAACGAAGATTGAGAAAAGAAACTAATAGCTACAAATTAGTAAAAATAGTAATAGAAACAGTTATAAAAATAGTAATAATAATAGTAGTAGATATAGTAGTAGAAATAGTAGTAGAAATGTTAATAGAAATAGTGTTTTAAAAAAGAAATAAAAAAATCCTAAAGCATATATTTAGTATAAGTAGCATAAGTAAAATTAGTAGTAAAAAATAGTAGAAATAGCAGTAGAAAATTATAGCTGCAAATGGTTTATTTGAGATTGCCGAAAATAAAATAATCTACTATATGTATATTAATAGCAAAAGTTGGCATTAAATTTCCCATAAGGTATTACTAAAATGGTAGGTTTTTCTGCAGTTTTTTAAGAGTGCTACCGTAACGGTGATTTGTATCGAGGTATGTGAAAGTATGCATCAACTTATTCTTTATCTAATATCCCGATTATATTATAAAAGCAACCTTATTTTAATTGATCCCCTAATACAAAGTCTTAAAAAATTCGTTTGCAGAAAAATCTTGACAAAATTTACTTATTGGGCTCTGAGTGTAGTGATTATAAGGTTTTGATTTCATGGGATGTTACTTGCCTTATGGTCAAAAAATTTATTCATTTTGTTCAGTGTTTGGCCAAACCATTTCTAATATTTTTTTGAAATTTGATTGCATTACTTGAAATAACTCTCTGAGCGTTTAAGTCGTAGGCGTATAGAGTTTTGCTCAATTTTTATCCCATGATAAAAGACGAAGATGAGCCAATGTATCAAGCTCATCAAACAATCTTGCTTCAATATTTTTTAATCGTAACTTCCACAGATAAACGAACATGCAGAAAAACAGCAAGACGGACTTTTGTTTACTCAAGAAATGACGCCGATTAAAAATATATACATATATCTTTCTATATCTACCTCGCCCAATTATATGGATTACAAACGGAATGACAAAGTGAATATCACCTTTTTTAGGGTATATAAATATTTAATTGAGTAGAAAAAATAGCCTTTGCATGTGACTCAAATATCCCCATATTCTCATGCAACTACTCGTAAATGTATAGGGGCTCAGTAAGACCACTTCCGACCGTCCGAAGGGTATCGGAACATCTGACCGACGGATTGGTAAAGGATAAAGGCAGGCACATATGCGCCTTACATTAAGCGGAGGATTATTTGTTTAAGTCGATTGAAAAGAATTGGTTGAGCTGAATATATATTTGATAATCCTGTAGGCTCAACCGCATACATACATACAAATACAACTACACTAGTAGTTAATCTAGTCCTATTTTTTTGTAGGCTAATTGTGGAAATGCCTTCAACTTTTTCTACTTATTTCCTTTTATATATGATTTCAACTGAATTAAAGTGCCATCTTTGATTTGATCATTTTAGCTTCGAAGACGGGAAAATCTGCTTATTCAGTTTTTACAGTTTTTCTTCTCTAATCTAAATCAATAAATACGGTATTCATTGATAAAATAAATATCATAAATGTCACTCCGTTTGAAAAAGGTGCAAATTGTATGCTGTCATGGGAGTATTTAAAACTGTATACTTAAGGGTTCCATGAAGTTTTGTTAATCCTTTTTATTATACTAAAAGTGCTAAAAATCATTTAAGGGTATGAAGAGTTTGACATTTTTATTGAAAATTCCTGCAACTTTTGTAATTCAGCTAAACCAAATTCAAGAAATATCCATTGGTAATAAATTGACCGTTTTTTATTTTCCCAACTTTGCAAAAACTTTGTCTCCTGCGGATATTATAGCAATTTTCTACACTTAAATTTCTTTATGTGTGTATATATCTACTTAAATGGAAGCACACATATATACATCTCTCAAATAACTATTAATAAGTTACTTGTATGTCAAATAAGTAAATTTAATTTCCGGTTTTGTGCGAAAAAAGACGTGCATATATAAGTGAACCCACGTATAAGTAAGTATCCATTTCTTCTTATGTTAGTTTCTCCACATTAAATTATGTTATTACTACTGGGCAAAGTTTGTCCAAACAAAGTTTGAAACTCGCTTTTGCGGATAGTACAAAACAAGTTTTTCTTCAATTTATATGTCTTTTCATGATTTTTATTGTTTGATTCGCTCAATTATGTATTTGTTAGCTGTTCAGTATATTTTGGGCAAAGCTGCTTGAACAGTTAACGAACTCATATAGCCCTGAGCATAGGAGTTACATTATCCTGTATGTCTGGATACTGATTCACATAAATAATTGACATATTTCAGCAACCTTTCTGCAACTTTCAAAAAAATTTTAAAAATATGTTAAAACCGCTTAATTCGTGTCGCCTTTGTCTCTTCGCGGAGCATAGGGACTCCTATTTCGGTTCAAACAAATTTTTTTACAAAAAGCAACTTCTGAGATATTTCCTACGATGTTTAAAACAATATGTTCGATAGCTTTAATGTATTCGTCTGCAAATTTTACCAGAATACTGTAAAGTGAAATTTAATCTAATTTACTTACACGTTGTCACCATCCTATTTTGACTTTTTTTTTAAACGCAAAAGATATCAAAACATAAATTCTTTCTTATGCTTCTCTAATTTATTTATCTTGAGTGCTACTCCTATTTCAGCTATTTAGTCAGTGAAATTTAATATTTTTTTGTTAATTAATTTTCTAATTTTACTACAATGATGAAATTTAAAGCGCACTTAAGTCAAGTGTCGTCGAGTAGGCGTTATACCAAAAATATCCTTTGTTGCGTAGACACATTATGATCTCAAAGACACAAGCGCACATACAAACGTATACAAAAAGCGCACAGCGACCGTGAAATTATTTAATGAAAATCTACACAGAACACAAAAAACCAAAAAAAAAAAAAAAAGACTGGCACGTTAGAAAAGCTTCACTTTGCTGTTACTGCGATTTTTAAGGGTAAGCTCCATCCAAACAGCGTCTACTTTATTATTATTTCGGCTTCTATTTTTTGCACCCACCTTTTGGGCTGTATGTATGTATGTATGTGTTGTGCGTTTTGTTTTTGTCCTTGCTTTAGCATCTACTAGTACGAGCGAGTAATAAAAGCACACTTTTGGGAATCTTTATGCAGCGTTGTTAACACTTTAACGAGATTTTATGATTATATCGTACTTTTTTTTGTGTTGCAGCCTTTTAGGGGTGAGTTGGTGGTATTCGTATATAGTAGAATGGGATAGGTTTTGGATTTTTAATGCGTTAAGACGCTTAACGGCACTGGGTTTGTTGTTGCTATTGTTTTTGTTTTTGTGTTTTGGGGGGGATATGTAAGATATGTTTTGCTATTATAAAGAATTATTTTGCTGATTGTGGAGAATATCGATTATTTCGATTTCCTTTAAATTTTTTTTCATATTGAATGTGCTGTCTAAATTTTTAAAATTTGTTATCTTTTCTTTTCAGGTAAGTTAATGTGCAAATATATTATGACGTCATTGAAATTATGCAGGTAAAATAGTTATTTAAATAAAGAAATAAAAGTTGTAGGAAAATATCAAGAAGTATGGAAAAATCACCGAAATAATTCCACTGAAAATTCGGCTGTATTTAATATGAAATTAATTGTTTTCCTAAGAAAAAATTGACTGATTTTTAAAATAGGAAAACTCTAATATTGGAAATTTCACAACAATACGGGATATATGATTTTTTTTTATGAAAATGAGTGAAAAAACTTAATACTTTCATGTTATATCTTTTGAGAAAAGGGATTTTTATGCTAAAAATTTCCGATTAATTTCGCCCGCTTGCTTAAATGGAATTCGAAAACAATTACACAGCAACACTAAAGAGAAAATATTTAATCGAAAATATTACATAAATGGAGTTCATATGATCAACCTCTTTATCAAAATGCTATATGAAATGGGGTGTTTTTGATTGCTTTGTATATGAACGATGCAAACTCGAATTTAATTTCTATTAAAAACTTAACACATTTACTCTTAATCATAGTGATTTGCGGGGTCGACTAAGTTTCAATTTCAAAAATAAGTATAAGCTTATTACAAACTGTATGCGTAAATAGAACAGCTTTTTTAACAGTTTCTGCAGTTGACGTCAGGTCTTTCCTTCATTTTTATAAGAATGAATATCCTCTTTTTTCATCAACATATCAATTTTTATCAACATCATAATTTAACCATCAACCATTTAACAATTTGTGATTTCACATACATATTTTTCGCTACTTCACACTTTTTTGAAGTATTTTTTCGTCTTCAGGTGTATTCACGCACTTTCATTACATTTTCGTGCACCATCAATGTTATCGAAAACTTACAAGATTTTAGCGTTTCTAGTGCATTTTCTTGAAATTTATTTCATTTTCAATTTTTGAGGAACACTTATTCAATTTCTAAGTATTTCACATTTTCAAAAAATTTTGCAATTACATACTTGGATTTTTGTGCATTTTTAGCTCCTTCTCATCGACATTTTTTTGTTTTTTTAAAATTTTTCATCAATGCTAAAACATTTCTATCAAAATAAATGTGCCTCAAGGACAAATATTTTTAAATTAAATTTTTTGGCAAATGCAGAAAATCTCCAATAGCTATTATACTCGTTGTATATTGTTTAAAGGGTGGATATATCCCTTTAAACAATATACAACGAGTACAACATAAGAATTTCATAAAAGCCAAATCATAATCGGAAAATACCAAAGATACACTGTTGCCGTAGCAATCGTAGCGTTATTGTTGTTTCAACTGCAACCACTGCTCTTTAATTTGCAGTGCACACATGTGCCCACTGTCTGCATGCCAGTTTCTATGCAACAACAGCATCCTATAACAACATCAGCTACAGTGAATGCAGTCAATGACTTTAAACAACCAACTCAGTCTTCAAACTGGTAACCAACCCCTGAGCCTTGTATTGGTCACTTTTATGGAAACTTGTTATTTTGCTAATGTCATGTGCATCAGGAGAATACTTACGTATGAGCAATGCATTCAAATTAGCTGCTGCTACTGTTGTTGCTCTTATTTGAAATCATTGTTGTTATTACTGTTGTTATTGCTACTGCTTTTGTTTGTATTTACAAAGTGAAATTTTTACAGATTTTTCCTTTTCCTCTTGAAGTGTTTTATGCAATAATAACACTGTGCAACATCAATTTAAGTTGCTTTCGAGTCTCTACGAAGATAGTCATTTTAATTATAAAAATTTATTTTTTAGTCGTTCCATTGAAAGCAAAATTTTTAAGAAAATTTTTGAGCACCCTTTTCAGCAACTTTCACAGCACGCCTTGAAACAATAGAGTAAGGTGAGACATTCTGATTCAAAATTATCAGTTAGCGTAGCTTGTTTGTAGATGTTCTGCGGCAGCATCCACGCCTTTTTAAACACACATTTTGGGAGTAAATTTCTAAAATTTGGAGCAACTCTATCTAAATTTGTGTCAGCTACGAAAAGGCAAGAGCTCAGAGTTTCAAAATATATTATTTCTGTGGTCCAAAAGAGACAACATGTAGTACAATTAAATTGAAGAAAATGTATTGCATACGTAACAGGCGCCGCAAATGAATAGCTGGCTACAGTGGTTGTACAGGAAATATCGAATTTTAATTACTGTGTATTGTGCGTAAACGAATGCATGAGTATGTGTATATGTTGATATATGTAAGTGTGTAAAAATAGTTTCAAATCACAGAGATCAAAGAACATATAGGCAGAGTAAAAACTTAACTTTGCAAGGCCAATGCAAAGGCAGATTCTTAATAGTTTAAAGTGTTTTCAATGAAAAAAGCCTTATGCTTTTAAGTGTCCTTTGCTTACAATTTTGAAATTTATTTATTTTTCCATTTTAATTGGCTGCAAAAGATGATGATTTCATGCACATCGTAAGGCAGTTAATTTGTTTTCTATCTGCGTTAGCATTTCTATTGTTTAGTAGATTTTAAATATCAGGAGATGCCGAAATTTAAGATAATTCTATCCAAAACTGTTTAGTTCGTATTTTATCAAACCAATTTAAGTTACCTATGTCAAAAATTTGCGCAACCAATGCTTCCACAAAATGTGTAATTTACATAAAAATTAATTCAAATCAAACCCAATTTATGCCCAACACAATAGAAAATTCTAACCATAACCAAATTTAACTTTTGCACCCAAATCTCAACGCAATTTTTACCCAAATGCATCAAAGTTAAACTCAATAACCAACCAACCAACCAACAACCAGCCATACATTCGGCGTAAGCAACAACAAATACAGCGCTATTTTAAATTCTATGCATAAAATAAAACAGCTCACACGCAGCTGAATATCCTTTTTCATGTTGTTTTTGTTGTAATACCATTACCGCTATATGTATGTACCTAAAAACCAAATACAATATTGCAAAAATATCTCTGTCTCTCCAGTGGATCCCTTGTCAAATTTTGCCAATACACAGCATACAGACACATACACTAACACACATAAAATTATGTTGCTGATACTAATGTTTCTGTTGCTGTTATTGTCAATATTGCGTGGGTGCTTGTTTGTTGGTTCATGTTATTGTCAACGCTGTTGTTGTTGTTGTTGTTGTTGTTATTGCTTTGTTATTATTGTCATTAGTATATGCAAAATGTGTCATACTCCTTCTTTGTTCTTCCACTTCATCTGCTTTTTTATGTGACTTTTGCTTTACATTTTGTTGTTGCTGCTGTTGCTGTTGTTGTTGCCTTAACTTAATCATATTTCATCATCAACATCAACAGCAATAACAACATTGAATCCCTATAGGAAGAACATGATGCCAAAAACTACGCATAACATTACATTTAGATTGACCTGTTTTTGCCTCAAACTTTTCGTTTCTTTTTTTTTGTTCTTGTGACTTTATAGTGTTGCCAGATTTTTATTATTTTTATACTTTTTAGTTATCAGCAGTTGTCGAAATGATGAAAGTGTATCTTGTGCTTTAACAATCTTTTATGAAAATAAGTACTAGTTTCGAATTGCAGTAACCTGATTAAAAATGCAGTATAACGAGCTCATGCTCTCATCAGCAGCCCTAAAGTTTCAAATAGAATAGCGAAATAACGATTTTATAGTTCGTTAAATAGCGTTTTACTCAACACAATATTCATGATCATACATAGATAATAACTTACTTAACAAATTTTATCTTCTGCACTCTTTTTTAAAAAAAAAGCATTATTTCGATAGTGAACCAGTGATGGCATTTGGGTTTTGTGAAAATGTACTGAATCGAGACTTCAAATGTACTTTTTAGAGCCCGAATGTACTTTTTTGTCTTGAACACCCAATTTTCCTACTATGCACCAAATTGTTATAAAATTTACTATCAAAAAAAAAAAAAAAAAAGGTCCTCACTTTTCCCATCTCAAAAACCCTAGCAAAATGAGATATATTTCACATTAAATTAATTATAAAATCTACACATTGCGCGATTATTTTCATTTACTAAGAAAAAACAAAAAAAAACGTAACTAATATAATATTATATACAGGTAATTACTGTAAATCTATTCATTGCGGTTATTTTCATTTACTAAAAAAACAAAAAAATAGGTTAATATTATAAATTGTCCAAATGTACCGAAAATGTACTGAATATGTGTTAAAAATTTGGCGAATGTACTGAAAATATTTCAAATGTACCGAATGTACTGAAAACTTGTCGAATGTACTGACAATGAATTTTCAGGACGCAAATGTACCGAAAAAAGTACAAATGTACCGAAAATGCCATCACTGTAGTGAACATACTTTCTCTTCAGCAGTCCTTCAGCAAAAAAAAAATAAAAATAAAATTAAAATACTTTTGACATAATAATCGCCATAAGCAAAGCAGCGCAAAATAGAAATTTTGTAGTTTGAATTATGTGGCGAACTTGACGCCAGGAGAGTGTCTTTGCAGATTTCAGCACCTTTGTAGCAGTAAAAATTAAGCAAAAATATTATTTATATTTTTTATTGGGATACAGAATATTTCTTTAATCATAGCTGGGTCACTTGCTCTCCTCAGTAGCCCTTGATATTTTATTTACAATTGCTCTCAAAGTACTTTTTTCAAAAGTTTTTTTCATGATTACCCTAGATGGTGTAAGCGTATTAATTTTCAGTAGCAAGCTAAGTACTTACAGCTGCTTTCGTTTGACTAGCAAGTTTTAAACCTAGAGCCATAAAATACCATGTTTCATGTTTTGTCAAAACAACAATCTTGATGCAATTGTTTTCCAGGAAGAAAAGTTTTGTTAAAAACAGCATTGCCTTATCAGCAGTTCATAAATTTGAGTTGAATACTTTAAATTTTTATGTTTCTTAGTTAAATCAAATAAGATAATGACATGTACATATGAGGCGCTGAAAGTAAAAGTGGTGTAAGTCAATTTTTAGTCAATTTGAGAAACAACTTCTTCTACTAGATGTACTTTAAAAAAATCCACAATATAATATTCCCAATATATTTAATAGAAACTCCATTGTAATTAGTTCATTTAACTTGTGTTGAATTGCGGTGATTAAAAAAATATTTTAATGGTGGTTTTCAGGGGCTTAAATAAGATACACCACTTTTCCTTCCAAAGTTTTTAAGTTTGAACAAGATGATCTGAAGGGAAAAATGGTGTAAGTCATAATTACACCGCTTTTCCCTCAAAATTTTCTTGATTTGGACTAGATGTTCTGAGTTAATAGATTTTATAGGTATGACTTACAACAGCTTTCCTTCAAAGGATTTTTAGATTTAACGAGATTTTTTGGTTTAATAGAATAAGAAAGATATAAGTAAAATAGTTCAGAGTTCTTATGATCCTTTCTTAAAAAAATACCAAACATTGTAGGACATAATTTAAAAACGTTGGCTTTATTATTATTATTTTTCACATTACATATTACCAAATACATCAACGTCTTGTTCATGGTCTGTCAGTGGTCCAGAGTCATCAACGGTCTCATTAGAAGGTGTAATTAGATTTGAAAAAAAGCTACGATATATCGGTGGTATGAAGAGCAGTAGGTCGAGCTTCTTCGCTGTTGTCACAGGTTTTGGTCCATTGTAAATGTATCCTTGTTCAATATTTTTAAGCAATTTCGGTCTTTCTTTCTTGTTACTCGGTACAATGTTTATAGCTGAGAAAGGCATGTCCTCATTGGTTTCCTTGTAATACAAAGTAAATGGCTCTTCAGACTTGCATCGGATCCACTGAATCCTTAACCAAGACAATGGCTGACCGACTACATTTTATTCCTTTTTGTTATAGCATTACTGAGACTGGTTGAACCCAAGAAGTCTGTTCTTTCCATCTTTGTAAAGTGAAATGGGTTCTTTTTTTTCATTGATTGTACAGTTGCTGAGTACCAGTCATTCTGTACATACAATAATTTGCCTCTACAAAAGGACTCTATTGAACAAAAGTCAGCATCATTAGGTAAATAAGAGTGACCGCTTACCATAAACTTATGATCATAAGGACTAAGGACTAATTTTAGCATAAAGAGAGCAAAATTCCAGTTCCTATTGTGACCGCTACATGTGTCGCTGTAGGAGACAATATTCTCAGCTTCAGATGCACGAGCCTCAATGTGTTTTGTTACACTCTTTTGACAACAAAAGGCAATGATCTGAGTGTTGGAAGGAAAAGTGGTGTAAGTCACTTACTTACACCACTTTTCCCACTACCTAAATAATAACTTCTCTTGCAAGTCAAACAAGTGCTGCCAGTTATCAAGCTATTAAGAGTGTTATGATATTAAATACGTTCGAAAATGGAGAATTCAGATATGACCTTAACTCAATATTTAAAAAAAATGACTTACACCACTTTTCTTTTCAGCGCCTCATATATTGAAAAAGACATAATAAATACTTGCTCAAGTTAGATTTTACGAAAAGCAATTTGGATAACAACAACATTATCTCATCAGCGACCTTTGAATTTAAAAATAATTGCATTCAATCTTTCAACTTTTAAAGTAGCCAATGTCATTATAGTAAGTTTACTTAAGTTCACAAAGTGTTTCAAATATTTTTACTAATAAAAAAAGAAACGAAAAGCAATAAAAAATTCACAATCGCAAAAGGTGGTTTCGACATCTACGCCATTCTCTCATCAGCAGCCCTTTTGTTGTTGACTAAATCGTTATATAAGTCACGCCGACAACAACTTTGTTTCATAGATGAAAATTTTGCAAAGTTCACTTCCGCGCTTCACAAAATTTCTTATAATTTCATAAATAGCAGTTTTAGCAAAATTTAGCTCTTAAGTTAACTTGTACACACTTAAATCAAAGTTTGATTTATTCAATACACTTTAGTAATTTAATGACTTGACTAGCAATTAGATAAAGCCATAACATAATTTACTGTGCAAAGCGCTGTACGCAGTGCACATTTTCTCTCTTGAGAAGATTTCATTAATAAAAACATAATCTCACGAAACTTTGTCAATCATTAAAATTAGATGGTCGCAGATGTTCCCAGATGTTTGACCTCACGCTTTGAAGTAAGTCTTTTTAGCACTTAATTTCAGAATGTTCTGTATTAGCCATGTTCTTTAATCAGCGGCATTACATTTCTTGAAATTTTATTTAAGCAAAAAAGTTTCAATATAACAGAAATCTGGCAACTCTAACCAAAAATCTCAATATATTTTATACAATCTTTATATATAAATATTTCCTATATATCATGTGTTATATCCTGTGTGTTCAGCATGTCAATTACCTATGCAAGCGGGTATACAACATTTTGCAGTTTATTTGATTTGACATACTTTATATGCTGTTTTTCATGTTATTGTCGTCGTTGTTGTTATTGTTGCTAACGTGATTCTTGTTTTCATAAAGGTCCCTGGTCACATGATCAAATATTGAGGCCTCATCGTATATTCTGAAAATTGAATTAATTTGCATTTTAAGGCTAAAGAAGAAACAGCAGCAGCAGCAGCAGCAACCGTAGTGACTTTTGTTGCGTTGTGATTTGTTTCCGATATGATTTGATTTGCTGTGCGTGATTTTTGCATTTATTTGAAATTGTACGTAGCTACATGTGCATATATATTTATATATATTTGTGTTCTTCTTGCTTACTGTTATCTCTTTCTATCTTTCCTATTATTAGTTTTGATGGCTTTTCATATTTAATATTTTAGCCACAAAATTTTGTTATGAATTTTTGGCAAAATTAAAATTCTCATTAGTTTTTGCAATTGGTTTTTGGTAAAATTTTATTACATGAATTTTGTACACAAATGTGTTGTTATCCTGTGCGAGAGCAAATTAAATTGCTTTCATAATTTTGGTAGCAATTGTATGCATTCTTGTCATAATTTGTTGAAAGGACAGAGTAACATTTTCCAGCAAATATTTTGAATTATGAAATTAATGAAAAAATTTCATTTCGTGAATATTTAAAAGGTATGTGCAACCTCTAGCACAACTTACTGCGTGCTTAGCTTTATAGCAGTTTGATAAATTTATGCAGTCATAAGAGATTAGTGCTAAAATGGGGCCCAACTTTTTTATATTTTGTTGTCTAAAATTTCCTTAAGTTTCAAAATGTTCATCTTTAAAATTCAGCTTTAAATCAAAGCATCTGCTGAAATTAACAACATCTTAAATTGTTGCTTCATTAGTGAAAAAAGCGCACTTAGCTTTGCACAACCATTATAGCTCACCAACACAGCCACTAACTTCCGCCAACCTCACCAATATCTTTGGTCAACCAAGCAAATATGATGGTTCTTTGCAACCAGGCAACATACACATAATAAAACCTCAAAAAGACTAACACAATTTAGCAACAAACATAAAAAATAACTACAAGTAGATGAGTAAGCTACATAAAGCCACAAGATGCAGCACAGCGCAATATTGTAAGGAGCAACATCTACAGCTTACCTTTTGGCCACATTAAGGTAGCTTTATAATTGGCAACCAGTTGTTGGAAGTTGCAACTTAACTGGCTGGTGGAAGTTGCTGCAAGTTGACGCTGAAGTACTTAAAATTGCACGGAAGCTACTTAAAAGCAGCCATAGCAGCAGCAGTAGAAATGGGAGAAACACGACAGCAAAGAAAAATGAAAAATCTTGGCATATTTTTTGGCGCAATATGCTGGCTACTTTTGTACACGAAAAAAAAAGATAGTGTTACTTAACTTAATTATATTTTGAAACATTTTCTGTGCCATCTCATCCATCGAATTCTACTTGTGAATGTATGGAAATATTGGGCACTGACAAATCTAAAAAGCGTCTGCCTCGACTGATGCAAGTTTGTTTTGAATATCGTTAGTTTTTAACAAAAAAGGAGCTATGATTTACTTTTCGTAAACTAAACAAGTCTGCCATTGAACGAAAAACTTTGTTCAACGTCTGCCTTAATAATTTATAGATTGTTATTTCTACATGAACTATATAAATCGAAGGCAGATGTACATTATTTATATTTGAAAATATTTTAAAAGGTCTGCCACTGTTATATATTTGCTGTAGGTACTTGGTTTTTTTGAAAATTTTTAGCTCAGCTTACATTTTGCTGAAAGACCACCAATGGCAGACGTTTATTATTTTAGAATTAATGATACACCTAAAAATTTTAAACTGCAAAATGTCTGCTTCAATATCTGGTCGTCAATATGAGAAACTTTTATAATTTGCAACACCGGCCTTACCGGTAAGCTCACACGTTTTAATGTGAATACTCGCTTTGTTTTAAAATAAATTTTAGTTAATTGGGATGATCTTATTGTACAAAGTACTTGATTTTTTTTAAGAACCTGAATTTTTTTTCTCTGCCGCAGACATGATGGATATATATGTATTTTACTAATCCTAAAAATTTTTTTCTAGTGACTGAACTATTGTGTAAAAATTTCAAATAAATACTCAACCAAATTTTACTAAAAGCACTTATCTCTGAAATGTATTTTCAACATACAACAGCAGGACATTTAAAGCATGACAAGTATTGCATACCTACCATAATCATTTTCTTTAGGTTTGTTTGCAAAGTTTTCTATCAAAAATATTGTAAAATTTATGAAAATATTAATAGGTATAATTTTATATATTAATTATTTTTATTAATATCAACAAAAAAGTGCAATAAATGTTAGAAATTAATTGATCTTGTGAAGAAATTTTTATTCAAGTTTATATCTTCCATTGAGTAGTAGATATTTTGTCAGTGTATTAAGTAAGAAAGGTAGATTTATAAGCACAATGTTGCTATCGGTGCTGCTTTGCCATTTGGGCTACCACAAGTTGGCAATTAAGCTTAAGAAGTCGTTGCAGCAATAAAGACAAGAAAAAGACACAGCTTCAATGCTGTTGCTCATTTTATAGTTGCAGCTAAAATGGTAGCCTTATAACGGTGTCTTTTCTGCATCCGTCTTACACACACACACACTCTCTCTTTCTTTAAGTTTGTGTGTGTGTGTGTGTGTTTGCCGAATTTGTGGCCAAACGGATGTGGTCTTAAAATGATGAATAATACATTACTTTGCTACAATGCAATCGTATGATATCCTTGGGTATTGCTATAAGAAAATAACAGCAACTGTTGCAGTTTATGTACGAAAGAAACACTGTGCAATTGCTAGCAATCAAATAAAAAGAAAATTCTAACTATTAGAGGTGTTAAATGCTCACCGATGGCAACAGATATAAATAAACTTAATTGTAGCTACAAAAATATTTATGTTTTTTTCAGCGTTTGTGAATTTATTGTTTTTTTTTTTTTTTTTGTATTTTGTTCTATTGCTAAACTTGGCACGTAATAGCATTTTACTTGCAACATGTAAGCAGTGTTGCGCATAACAGTCGAATTTATCACTAAATGTCTCACTGGTATATTATGCTGTATCATTTCACTCGCATTTGGTAATAACTTAAGCCGCAAAAATAAAAGTTAAAGAAATAAAATAGCAGCGAGTTATAGTAATTTTATTTAGCTTCATATATACATAAATCAAATAAAAAAAAACTTTTTTCTAACTTTATATACTACCACTGCGAGTTATTAAGGGATGCCATGCTTTTGTTAAAATTTTTGTTTTCGGCCATTATTTTTATTATATATTTCTAAATAATATGTGCTTTACTAGGCATTTTTTTATATTTATTTAAGGTGTTCTATTTGTTTGTCCAAGTAGTACATATGGTGATTTAGGAGTTTTAAAATTTTTTTCATTTTTATAAATGTAGATATTCTTTGTATTTATAGAAGTTCTTTCTTGGTAGATTTCATACGTTTTTAAGAGAATTTTCTTTAACAACATTATACACTGTACGTCCAAAAAATTTAACTTTCATTTAAGTGTTTTATTTATGTGTCTTCAACATTTTTATGTGATTTTTTGAATGTAATTCTCGTTTTTAAACTGAAAATTTGTTCAGGCACTTTCTAATTTTGTTTCACATCGTTTGCTTTGTCAAACAGATTTAAGTTTTTTTAAGTGTTCTATTTATAAGTCCAAATAATTTTTCATCTTAACGCGAGATTTCTTTCTATCATGTTGATTTTATTCGTCAAGCTGATTTAAGGTTTGTTTTCTTTTTCTTTTTTAAATTATGGGACTTCTTTTAAATAAATCATATGATTTTTTGACGAATTTTTATATTTGTCGAAGCAAACTTTATTTACTTTGTGTGGGATTTTCTTTTTTCAGCTGAACTTTCTTTTTGAATTAATGTTTTTTGGTTGTGGCGTTTCTAGCATTTTCCGAAAATATGAATTTATGTTCAACAAAGTAGTCTCGATTGCTGATCTATTTTTATTTTAAATCTTTTTTTTTATTCGTCAGTCAGTCTAAATAATTTTATAAAACTGTTTCTTAGAATTTTATTTTCATAAAAATTGTAAACTTTAAGTTTTTGATCAATCACGAAATTTTTTGTTCTTCATAATTTCAAGTGTTCTATTTTTTTCTGTCCAGTTGAATTTTGTTAGCTTTGTGCTGTTACTTATTTATTTGTTCGGGTGATTTTTACTTGTTAACATGATTTTCGTTTTCATTAATTTTTTTTTTTTTTTTTTTTTTTTTTTTGAGCTATTTATATGTCCAATAGCGACATTACATTCTTGTCCACACAATTTCTTTTACTAGTAAAATTTTGCTAATTTTCCCATACAACTGATTCTTAATTTACATAGTTGATGATCTGAGTGTTGGAAGTTACCATGTTACATATGCACTTTATGCCACGAATGTAGAGGTTTGGGCAGCTAAGAAAATATCCAAAACAAACTATTTTATCCTAAAAATTGATTAATAAAAAATTGTCAGGATTTATATCTAGTAAATGTATGAAGCTGAAAACTTTAAGATCCATTTCTGTATAATTTAGATTTTGTAAGAGCATCATATAATCCCCATATTTTTCGAACAGCTTAAGTTTGTGATGCGAACACTTTGGCGATTTTGTGTATACTCACACTTTTAAATTGCTTCACTTTTTAAAATTATTTGAATCTCAAAACATTGTTTTGGCAACCCTACAGCTTTTTTACAAACATACGCAATGTATACTTTATCAACATTAATTTTTATTGTTGATCCCCAAAGCATTTACAAATAATTCCAATAAATAAAATTAGCTACTTTGCCAACATTTTGAAATTTCATCTGCTTCCCTCTCCACTTAGCAAAATAAATAAAAACACAGCAACGTTTTAGGCGCATTCACTCACTTATACAAATTTGTGCTATGCAATTAACTTTAAGCTTATTTGCTAAATGTCGCCAAAGCTCATAAACTTCAGTTTCTCATTTTTGTTTTTTTTTTGTTATTCAGTTAAGCACTGCTTTTTTCTAACTTTGTTCTTTCCCATAAGCGTACGATTTTTTCATTTCTTTATTATTTTGCTACTTTTCTTGGTTGTGTCTCAAGCAGCTTAATATAAGCCGAGCTAAATAAGAAAGGTGGGTAGCTGCAGCACCAGTAGCAACCTTTAAAAGAAAAAGGTAACACAACAAAGTCAAAAAAATAAAAATAAAATAATAAAAAATATAAGAAATAAAATCATGAAAATCAAGTTCAAATAAAAGACAAACACCAGCGCAATAGCGACATCATTGCTTTGTTTCTTGTCCCTTGCAAATCCTTTTAAATTGTTTTTTAGGCCTCTAGTTGTTTTTTGTATGTTTACTGTTATCTTCCTTTGTAGTTGGTGAATTTCAAAGCATTCAAGCGAAAAAGAAAAATGTCATTTTGTTGAGTTGTTTAGTGTCGTTCTCGTTTGGTTTTCTTTCTTTTAGTCTCTGTTGAAAATCACATGCAACATAAAGTGGAGTAAAATATCTTTTTGTAAATGAAATATTATGAAATCTGCTTTAGTTTATAGAGATCTTAGATTTTTTTATTTTTTTTATTTTTTTTATTCTTAGTATTATGACTTTCACGTTTTCAGCTACATGTGGTTTTATTTTGGATCAATCTATAGATAGATAGGTATGTTAAATATACAATACAAATTTTTTCCTATATACATACTAACAAGATATATCCATATTTTCTACAGTATGGCATGGAATTTATTGCTACTAATTAAACCAGGATCTGCAAAGCCAGTTATGTGCCATATCCTTACCAAATAAACTGTGGTCAAAGTCAAAGTGATTTTAGATTCTGAGTAATTTTTAAGTAGCGCCTATAATCTGATATTCTTACTTTTACAGAATGTTGTTTGGGGCGTCTCTCTTTACCAATTTTTTTGCAGAATTTTTACAATACATCAATCGCATGTGAGTTAAATTACTCAAGAATTAATAGCATGTGAAAAATGGCTAACATTTTTTGGCATTTTTTGAGATTTCTTTCATTTTTTGGATGTTGTATAACTTTTCTGACAATTGCGATGGTTGCTTATTAGCTACATTTACCTTAAGTTATGGTTGGGTGACTGCGATATCGGTTAACATGTAACTCCTCTGACTCTACTTAGAGAAAATTAGAAAATATTTTACCTCTCATTGTGAAATTTATACTGTCAACTTATATGAGGCGTAACTACTTCGCTGTGCTTTCGTCGAAATTTTGCCAATCAAATCTGAATGCGTTAGGGCAATGTAAAATGTTTTTTTTTTTGAAATAAATGTCAAGCATCTATCGTTGAGAGAACTACATTTCAATTAAATTTTCCTATGAATTCATGCAAATAAGTTTCTTTGCCCTTATTAAAGACAGAATCAAACCAACTTTGGCTTATTAGCAAAAAAAAATGTTAAGAAACTCTGTGGCATTCTCAAGCATTGCCAGCAATTATGCAATGCTTTTTATTTAGCATTCATTTCCATGCAAATGAGCAAAATGCGTTTCATTCTTCTTTTTCTGTACGTCGTCTGTTTGGTTAATTTAAAATGTCTTCTACAAATGTCAAAGGCTAAATCCATAATTCTCCAAATGAGGGCAGACAGGGCAGGGCATTCGCATTTAACACACAGCATTGAACCGCAAACAGCTTCACTATGTGTGTATGTGTGTGTGTGTTAGGGGCATTGTGGTGCGGGCGCTTGTCACTGAAGCAACAGCAGCATTTGGTTGCGGTCGTGTGGAAGTTTCTTTATAATGGTTTTGTTTGGTTTTTGTTTTGTTTTTTGCGTCCTTACTGTTGTTGTTCTTTTTATTTTTTTGCTCCATAGTTGGCTTACATAAATTGCACCCTGAGGATGTTGTTTATTGCAGCTCTTGCATAAAGCATGTTAAAAAAAAGGCAGCATACTTCTAGGAGTTATATTTTATAAATACATAAGTGTGTGTGGAGATATATATGCATAATACATATCGTTTAAAAGGATTTAATCTTAAGTTAATAAATTTAATAGAAAGCTGTGCAAAAATAGAAAAAAAATATGCTTAAAGTTAAAAGATAAATTTCCCAAAACAAAAGGGAAAAATCGCCAAAAAATATTGTCTTCAAAGCCATTATGTGAGATTGATAATTACAGTGCATTTTTCATAATATTTCTATCTTTTGACAATTTTTCAAAAAATTTAAAAAAATAAATTAAGAAATCATTAAGTTAGTTTTTAAATTTACATCTAAAATTAAAGCATTTCATTATATATACAATATTTTGATGTACCCTACCTTTTTGCATAATGAGGCTGGTAAAGTAGTCAGCACAGCGTGTTAATGTGCAACCACCTACAAATATGCAGCACAAAGCATTTTCACATTTTCTGTGAGAACGCGCAGCGCGTGAAAAATGCTTTTGTGCACATTTTTTCACACACACACACACACACTAGCGTATTTCATGCAATGGTGAAAAACCACATTTGCAATATATGTACGTACTAAGTGCGAACAAAAGCATCAGCGCCTAAAAGTAGGCTGTTTGCCTTTTTTTTTTACTCAGCGCATTTGCCTGGTTGAGTGTCAACACCGTCGTCATCGTATTATAGCGTACGGGTGTCAAGCGCAAAACGTGCATTTAACCGCAAAGTCAAATGCACAAAACCGCAAAAATGTTCACAGCACAATAAGCGCACACATACGCGTACGCGTACATGTATTGCAGAAAGAAAACGAAAAGGCACAGTGTAACTAGAATGCTATAAATGCAATTTTTTGTCATCCTTGCTTGAAGTTGTTGGCTTAATTAAACAGTCGCAAAAGTATTGGTAAAATGTGTGAAAACTCGTAATGATGTTTGCTCGATGATATTGTATTTGAGAAGTTTTACTCCTCAAGAAACTCCATAAGATGAAATGCCATGGTGTCAAATAGCATTATGTTGGTGACCAATTCACGTTTGTTATTCGAGAAATTATTCGAATTAATTCCGTTGCTGTGTGGCATGTTTCACCGTCATGTTGAAGCCAAATATTCTGCACATCAATATTTTCGAATTGACTCCACAAAAAGTTTCCAATCCTCTCTCGATATCTAACTCTATTTTCAATAATATTTTTGTCATTTTGATTTTCGAAAAAATATAGACCAATTACGCCACCTTACCATAATACACACCATACTGTAACTTTTTTTTTTGTATCATTGGTTTTTTAAGTAGTCTCTAGAATTTTTTTCTGCCCAAATGCGACAGTTTTGTTTGTGGACATATCCGCCAATTTCAAAAAGAGCTCCATCGGTGTAGTTTCGTTAAAAAAATTATCATTTTCTGCTTGATTTTCTATTGCTGATTGTGGCTTTAATTCTTGCGTTAACTGTATTTTGTAAACTTTTACATGAAGACCTTTGTGTAAAATATTGAACGAAGTTGTTGCTTTGAGATTTAATTGCTGTGAACGACGACGAATTATGTCCTTGGCTTTTAAACCATACTTGCGCTAGCAGATGCAATATTTTCACTTGAACCACCACAACGATGATAATTTTGCTTTTCTGACATTCAACAGAATAAGCTTTTATAAATTTATCAATAATAAGTTTAATAGCACGGTTTGCCTTGCATTTTCTCTAACTTATTTTGCACTAAATTTCATCCAAATTATGAATATCTCTGACCATAAATGGAGGCAAGTTTAAAAAGATAATAACTCAAATTTGAAAATTATTATTTTCAGCTTATTATTATTTAATATTACATACTTCTGGAAGGGATTCTTTCATTATTTGGTAATGAGTAATGAGCCAAAAGCTTGAAGAAACTCTTCTAAATTTCATGAAATTGTTTTGATATCTTTGCTACTGAAACATTTCTTGAGCTAATTCTTCTTTTAATTATATGGACATTTTTTTTTTTGTGAAGGAGAATAGTCAAAAAAAAGTTTAGAAATATGTGTCAAAAAAATAATTTTTTCATATTGGGTGTTTTTAAGTTATTTCACAAATATGTAATAGTACCTAATGCATTTTAAGCCAAATAAGGTATAATTCGAATCGTCTGAAGAGTTTTGAAAGCTATTTGTTTAAAGCTTAAGCCACTGTGCTACTAAGTAATGACTTACTTCAATTTCTTAGCTAAGAGCATGGAGTTTTTAATAAATTTTTTTTCTCAACTTTTTGTTTTCTTGTTTTTTTTTATTTTGGTTTTGCGCTTGACTCCATAAACGCAATATAAAAAGAACAACAACAAATACAGCTGCAAATTACATCATCTTCATTTTGTTGCTGTTGTTTGTTAAATATCCTGTTGCCTATTTCTAGGCTGTAACTATAGCAGTTACTGCTGCTGTTCCTGTTGTTGATGAAGTGGTTAACCACAATCTAAACAACAACAACAATTTTAATAAATATTTCATTAAGGCAGCCTAAATTGTTGCTTTGCAAATTAACTAACACACAAATACGCCGACATGAAAAAGCTAAAACCCATGAGGGAATCAAACGAAAGACTTATGCATTATTAGGAAAACTGGAAAATCTTAAGAACAAACAAACTTTAGTAGCTTTTTATATTATTTTAAAAACAATTTTAGCTCAAATATTTGTATATTGGCAACTTCGTAAGTAAAGCTACCGATCACTTTGAAACATCTCTCACAAACTAGCTAATATGGGGCTTAATATTATTAAACTGACATTTTAAATTAAGTTCCTTAAGGGTGCACAACTTTGCACACACACACACACACACGTGCATATGCTTGCGGCTTATGACATGCAATTTTCACAATTGTAATTAATTTTGCTGCCTGCTGTTGCTGCGTTGCAAATTCTTGCGGTTTGACGAGATATTTTCACTTACAATTTTGAATTTTAGAATTAATTTAATATTCGACTAACAACACATATACTTACATACATGCATACATATAATTACATCTTTGTGGAGTCACAAGTGTGCAAGTGGCATATGTGTGATTATGTCACCACATATACCTGCTGGTTATTTTCCTATGCAATATTCAATTTTCTAAACAATAGTTGGGGCGTCACCTGCAGCGGTGCTTTAAACACGCAATTACGCGAAAACGGAATTGCGCAGATTATAATTAACTCTGAGCCACAGGTATGCAGTGCTATATAATTTGAACTAATTTCAAAAAAGAAATTACTACTCTATAGGTTCAAATTAAATAGCTTTTTAGTTAATGAGAAAATAATTCAAAATACTCAGCTTTTCTACATATCATACAATGACAAAATTAACTTGTTTAATAACGTTTGAGGGATTTTTAACTAAAATATAAGAGGCTGTTTGCACAGAATTATGTGAAAGAGGTAGCTTTGAAGTTTGGCAAATTATGGCTATTCAGTTAGTAAACTTAATAGTTGAAAATAGATAGTTCGTGATGTTGTTTTCTTTAAATCTAATGCATAAGCTTTCTTTTCCGTAGCACACTGTGCTCATTAGGGTGAGGCGAAAGCCAAATTTTTTCATAACGATTTTAAATAGTGTTGGAAGGTTGCACTTTAAAATGTTTTCTGACTTTTCTGAAAACTGAGAAAAACGAAGCCACTTTATGTATTCATAATATCATGAAAATAAAAGCTAACTTTTTTTTTGCCTATAACAAGTTCCAATGAATTTTGGTGGCTGATTCCAAATCTTCGTTATTTACTTGCTAATAGCAAATTTCAGTGTTCTTGGTTAGGGTTCTAAATTATGAACTATGAACTTTTTTTTATATTATGCATTGTTCGTACGAATCTGATTGGCTTATAAAAAGGTTTTTTGGTATGAAGTACGAATAGCTACTCACTTGAAATTTTTTAGACATTCATGCGATCAGCTTTTTTTAAAAAAAAAAGCCTTAACCTCTCTCATATTTACTCATTATTCATTTTTTATTATACATAGATATATTCATTTCTCAACTACGCAGACCGGACCCTTTGCAGAAAGTATTTTACCACCTTCCGCTATACCTGTTCATTCACTTGTAGCCTTCGGCCTTGGCAATAATTTGTAACAACTGCAAATAGCATTTTTCATTTATTTGTTTGCTTCGTTATACCAATGCTTGTTAATTTTTTTTTTTTTTTGTTTTCCATTGCATACTTTTAAGCAGCACTCGCAATATCAACTTCAAGAAGATAAAAACAACAACAAAGGGTTCAGACAAAAAAGAAAATATATTCAAAGCCTAGAGGTGTTACCGGTTTGCCGGTTTTAAAATTGCAAAAATGGGAAATTGTAAATTGTAAGTGAACAAGCAATTTATTGTCGTTGACATTTTTATGATGAGCCACAAAATGGAAATTTGATTGCAAAAATTTACAGCGACAAAAAGAAAATGGCAAAAGGATTATAATCTGTTCATAGGGTGGCTCAATAAAAATGTTGAAAATGCAATGTAAGATAAATGATAGTAACAGCAAAAATGTGGTTTGAATTAGAAAGACTATGTACGTGAAATCGGTTAACTGAAAAGTATGCAACGAAAATAAATGTAAATTCAATTTACTAAATTGAAAGTAAGATCAGCGATTTTGCGTTTGTGAAATTGATCAAGCTCCAGACACAATGATCTAAATTTTCCGCTAGACAACGCTGTTTCAAACGCAAATTCTCTTTAATATTAGCGCAATATATTCACATAAGAAATAGTCAAATTCATATATTTCTGCTTAATTTTTTAAAGCATTTTTTTAGTAATTTACCAAATAGAGAAACATTGAATAAATTTAAATTGTGCTCATAAAACATGTAATAAAATTTCATTGCTAAATTATTTACAAAGTTTTGTCGCTCATTAGTAAAATGAAGCAAATGATAAATATTGTGCAAATTACTTTTACAATAAATTTTAAAGACGTAAAAGAACAAAACTTCACAACACATTTATAACAACAACAACAATAACAACATAACAACTACAGCAGCAACAACAACAACAACTTGAATACTTTTGCTGCCGACAATTTGCAAACATTTCCTAATGCTAAATAAATTTGTTGTGTTATATGGCCTATACATACATATGTATGTATGTATGTGTGTGTGAAAATAGATACCAACAAGCAGCATAGGATTGTGGAAAACTATTTTATTTTTGTTTTAGTTTCTTATTCCCTTGATACTATCGGCAAAAGGACATACAGAGTACGTACGCTCTTTTGACTTGTTTTTCTTTATTATAGGGTTGATGTCATTCAAGAATGTTTAAAAGTACTTTTGGTGTTAGTGTTTTAAGATAAGAAAAAAGTTAAACATAATGCTGTATGTTAGTTTAGTTATGACCAAATATAATTTAATTTCTTTGTTAATTTGAGAAGTATCACGTCTACTTTTTCTTCGATATTTGTTTATGTCAAAAAATTTACTTACTTATATCATATATAGTGTCTGTTTAGAACTCTACATCCACGCTCATTTGTATGAATTTATCTTGTTTCTATTATCAAAGATTTTCAAACAGAGTTGGTTGTTACTTCGTCTTAAGTAATTATTCAACTTATTTGAATTGTTTTTGTCTATGTCGTCAAAGTAAGTCCATGTGCAATAATTTTTGGTATACCAAAAAATATTTCGAAAGTAAATTTGATAGCTAATTTACATAGCTTAGGAAAACTTAAAGTTTCGACAGTACACTTTACTATTTTGGAGTATGCAGCTTATTTATTGGACTTAATAAAAACACAAATCAATATCGCGCTCAGTTTAAATAATCATTCAAATTCTCAGCCTACATATGGTAAACGTTGTAAAGACTCGTCGTGCAAACTATACATAGATATCGGTCATTTTTTAACTAACTGCAAACTTGGTTTGTTTTTCACTTTTTGATAAATTTTTGAAACTAAATACCTTACAAACCTTAACAAAGTGTGCAGTTATTTAAATAATGACCGATATCTATATAGTTCTTAGGGTAACTAAGCAGTGAACCGATTTCTAGTTCGCTAATTTTGCTGTTGCCATTGTAGTAAGGTTTTTCCAAATGTATAAGCTCAGTTGCAAACATAACGTGCAATAGATCTTCTTTCTACAGTCCGCGACAAAGCGATAGCATAACTAATTTTTCGGTGTTTTAAAGGATTTGCATTAATTATCAAAAATTTATTTTCATGGTCGTATTCTTAAAGCTAAGGAAATTATTAACTTATAAAGAATTTGTTAAAAAAGTTAATGCATTTTTGAATAAAACTAAAAACTCAATTTTAAGGTGCGACAAAACGATGGTACAAAATTTTTTTAATTTAAATTCGTTTTAACCGTATTAAAAAAATAAAAGTAAGACAATATTTTACTAATTGGTGAATCCTCCTTAATTCTCTACCACTTCAGTCATTCGCTTTTCTGAGGTTTTAAATAGCTTTTTAACGTATTTTCAAAGAAAAGCCTTTCAATGGGCTAATATTCTGGTTTTGAGCTCGTGGATGAGCTCATACTGCCAATTTTCTGTATACACCTGTCGAGCCAAACAACCCCAGCAGTTTTCAATAAAATTTAGGCCAGGAGAACGAGCTGGCTATCCTAGAAGATTTGTGTTATTGTCCCGGATAAACTCTTTTACTATTTTCGCTGAATGAGTCATGCGTTACCTTGCTGAAATATCATGGTATTTATCTTAAGACATTTTTTAAAGCGCCATATTGTTGTTTAGCTGAAGGCAAAAAGATTTATGACCTGAAAAACTTTTCGTTAAAAAATTTAAAAAGATATTTTAAATGGGAAATTTTAAGGTTTTTTTAATGCTTTTCGATAAATTCGACTTATACGAAATTTTTTGATATTTTGGCCAGCCATAAAATTTTTAAATATTTCCAGACTTTAGTTAACTTCTTTGATACTCCATGATATTATTGATACATTTGAAAGTTAATGACATTTTCGACTTATTTCAAACTTTTCGCAATTATTCGAATTAAATCCACTTTTCCGATTCTTTGCCATATTTAATCGAGCCTTTCGATACTCTCAAGATCCATTGATAAGTTTTAATATTATTAAAATTTTCTGTTACTTTCCATACTACTTATCTGATATCTTTCTTAACAATAAGATTCTATGCTTTTTAAAACCGTTTCTCACAAGCCCTTAAATTCACAATGCTGTTTTTTTATATATTTGTAAACGTTTATGAGAAAACAGAAAAGTTTACTTTTTATTTCATAGCTCCATCAATTTCTCAATGCTAAAAAACCATTTAATGAAAACTTTAACTACTACTATATATATATATATGTATACTATAGATGTCATTAATCTTATGTAGTATTAAGCAGTGTAAAGAAAAATCTACCTTTTCTTTTAAGTGAAGCTTTAGGTGAACATTTTATTCACAATTTTATTAATTTCTCATCAACTCAGAAGAATTTTTGCTTAAATTTAAATAGATTTCAATATCGCATCTATCTTTTCGTTTATTACTTTTGCCCATTGACTCTGTTAAATTTTCGCTAACTAAACTGTGTAACAGGTGCACAAAAAAAAAAGAGAAAATTAAAAGTCATTCGTTCTTCTTCTTCCTTAGTTCTTCTTTTTCTTTCGCAAAGTTTTTCAATTGCAAAGTAGTTAGTTACAGCGGTGTAAGGACATAATTACCTTTTTTTTTTTCATACCACTCAACTGTAGTTGGCAGCGCGCTACAGCTATTTAACTAGCAATTGAGGCTATGACTTTCTTTGACTTTGTCTACAAGTTGTTTTTAATCAAATATGCTAATGAAGATCATTAGCGAAATAAATTGAAGGTAGAATTTAAGATGAAAAGCTTCATTAGCTATGGAAATGGCTAAGTAAAAGAGAATTTGTTTCACTTTTTTTTCATTAAAATAAAACTAAAGCATTTCAGCTGATGATTTCTAAATGAATTTACATAAAATTATTAAAGTTATTGGTAATGAAGAATTATAATTTCAGTGATTTAGATATAACGATTAATTTAGAAATATTTTATATAAATAAAATTTTCAATGAGCATATCTTTCCCAAAATTTATTAAAGAAACAAGTGGACTTAATAAAGTAACTTTTTGTGAAGTTTATAGTTCATGTTCAAACTATTCATCCTACTTTCTCTTTTTTTTTTTTTTTTTTGTTTTTTAAGTTAATTTAGTTATATAGAGTGCCTATAGCTTGTTGCTTTTCATTTGGGAACCATTAGTCTCTTGCAAAAGTTTGCGAACAAGAAACCCTTCTGCCAACAACTTTTAATACTTCTTTTACTTTCAACCAATACTTTGAGCCTATGAGGGAGGCCAAAAAAAGTTGATGTTGATATTTTACTATTTCGACTTATTTTCTTTATGTGGTCTAATATGAATTTATGTTTGTATTGTGTATTTTGGTTTTCAAATAACAAAAACAACGTATTATGTTGTCTATTCCCCAGGCTATTTGTTATGTTAAAGGCAACGTAAGGAGGGATGATGATGTAAAAGTTTTAGCATAAATTTTATTTGAATGGAAAATTTTTTAGATATATTGGTTCGAAGTCTTAAATACGCAAAAAAAAAATCTGGTTTCTAAAAATTTTATGCAATATTTATAAGAACAAATCATTTATTGCGTCAGCAGACAAAATCGGCTTTCAAATTTTATAATATATCGCTCATAAGAGTTTGTGAAATATTGGAAAAATTGTGTTGCAATAAGGCATAGCACGAAAATGTCTTAAAATTTATGAGTTTTGATGTAAGCATATTTCTCTCTTTTGATTTTTGGGAAAAACACTTTTCCGAAAAAATTCAAATTTGCTGGTGACATACATTTTTGAAAGATTTTTCTAATCTTTTCTGTCATTTCCTATTTAATATTGCTCATATCTACTTAGATATAATTGAGCTATTTTAGAGAAATTAATCACTTTAAAATTCGACACACAAAGCCCATCTGAGTAAAATACCTAATCCTAGATAGAAAAAATTCCAAAGGAACTCATATCCCTGGTTCGATTGTAAAAGAATTGTGTATTGTTCGGTGTTTTGATATATACTTTGGAAATCAGAAGTGATTAGATAAAAATTATTGGCAGTTATAATAAAATTTAAAAAAAAAAACTAAGCTTTTTTCTTGCGTTATATCTGACTATTTTTGCTTTAAGTCTAAAATTTTTTTAACATTGATTTAAGTCAAATTTTATCAGTCAATTATTATTTTTGTGATATCGTCTACCTTTGTCTCTCATATAATTCATTGACACAATAACACTTATTCTTTTTTTTAAATTTTAAACCACACACATAATTTTTGTACTAACTAATAATCAAAAATTATTCATGTGCCCATTGCATTTAACCTACACTGCTACCATCAAATTTAACTCAACTTTGCCTGCACTCACTCCAACGCAGATAAAAATTAACTTAAAATCACAGCTGCATAAAGCATAACGCGATTTCATTGCAGTGAGTAACGCAAGGACATAACAAGGACTTGCACTGTATTTACAGCAACATGAACAGCCCCTGCAGCATACATGATGTTCTTGTTTGTATGAAGAGTGTAGAGTTAGAGAAGCGTATGCAAGTGAAGTAACTAAGCTACGCTTTTAACTCATTCCAATAATGAAGTAAAAAAAGAAAGGAGAAAAAAATGTGGCATCACTGCCACTGGCAACTTGTAAATTTTGTGAAATTCAACAAAAACAAAAAACATCAACAGCGGCAGCAGCAGCAAAAACAACTTCGACATTTTCACAAAACATACTCGTATCCATGCGCATCCTGTTCATCAGTTAACGAATTGCATTCGCACGTACAGTGCTGAGTAAAATAGTTTAAAAAATATGCTTATGCTTATGCTTATGCTTATGCTTATGCTTATGCTTATGCTTATGCTTATGCTTATGCTTATGCTTATGCTTATGCTTATGCTTATGCTTATGCTTATGCTTATGCTTATGCTTATGCTTATGCTTATGCTTATGCTTATGCTTATGCTTATGCTTATGCTTATGCTTATGCTTATGCTTATGCTTATGCTTATGCTTATGCTTATGCTTATGCTTATGCTTATGCTTATGCTTATGCTTATGCTTATGCTTATGCTTATGCTTATGCTTATGCTTATGCTTATGCTTATGCTTATGCTTATGCTTATGCTTATGCTTATGCTTATGCTTATGCTTATGCTTATGCTTATGCTTATGCTTATGCTTATGCTTATGCTTATGCTTATGCTTATGCTTATGCTTATGCTTATGCTTATGCTTATGCTTATGCTTATGCTTATGCTTATGCTTGTGTTTATGCTCATGGACATGCATCTTCCAAAAATAATAATAAATTGCATCGTTATTTTTGCTCGTCACTGTCGCTTGCAATGCTGAATTGCCTCAAGGCGGCAGCAGCGTACACGAAATTATCCATGGTAAAAATATGGCTACGGACATACAGTTACAGTAATGTTGTATGTTGTTAATGTCGTTTTTGTTGTTGCTGTTCCTGCCTCCTGGTCACTGGTTCAATTTTCAGTTTGTCTGTATTTCTGTCGATATTTTGCTTTTGTTGCATGCCGTAGTGTAGTGTTCACCATGGCGTATGAGTGTTTTAAAATCCAATTAAAAGATCGCTAGTGGGAGTGTAAATCGCTGTATGTGAATGCTGATGTTGTTGTAGTTGTTGTTGCTTTTGCTGTTGCTGTCGTAAAGGATGACAAAAACGAATGAAATTTTCAACTTCAGTCCGTTGTAAAATCCGCGCCAAAACAGCATGAATGTCCAGCGAAACGAAAACGAATCTTGTTAGCCACGTTTACGCTTATTCTAACCGTATAATCGAATTGCTATCACCACCATAACTCCATGTACCCTTTTATTCCTATTCTACTTATGGACGTTGTTTTTCGCTGGAGCACCAATCGAACTAAAACTGAATTCAAATTCAGGTTGGAGTTTGAGTTTGAGTTGAAATTCTTGTTGTGTCATGTTCATTTCATTTCATTTTTCTACCATCTGATTTTGCACATCGTAACGATGATGCTATGACTGGAATATTTTTGACCCTTTCAATGTCCTATATTATAGTTACAGTTATCATGTTGGAAAATCTTGATTTTGATTTTTTTCTTTTAACGGTGTTGTGTTTAAGTTTCATTCAGAGAATTTGTTGAATATTTTATTTTAATTTTATATTACATTGGCAACATGTTGCCCATTAATTTGGTTTTCTATATATATCCAAGCTAATACGTATATTGGAGAAAGCATAAATGATGTTTGTTTATAGACACATTTTTTGCGAATTACAAGAGTGGGTTTATTCTACTTTTTGATCGTTACAAATTTAATGCTTTCTTTCGAATTTCTTTAATTTCAATATACTCGGCTGTCAGTTCCATAAGTAATTAAATACAAAAATGTCCTCGTGACAACCTTAAATTTGCACTCTAATTTCAAAGAATCCTTTTCCAACTTTTGCTGAGTTGTACCGAACTTTTATCAAATAGAGAATTTTTGTCCTTTTTAGGTTGCCTAAAGATTGAATTTTAAATCTTTCGCTTTCTTCAACCCCTTTCTTCCAATTCAGTTAAATTTTTACACAAAGACAAACTTGTTAATTCAATAAAGAGCTGCAAATAAAAAGAAATGAAAACTGTAACATCAGCAGCAATGGCACAGCAACAACAGAGATACTGAGAGAAAAAAAAACCGGGCCAATTTCTTAGCATTGGTCCTTGCTTGCAGGCAAGCAGCCTTGTTGTTAATTAATTTGAAGGAGTTAAATTTGTGATGAGCAAGAGAAAATCATCTGCATCAACATGGTTGGCAAAAGTTTGATTTATATTCAAATTGAATTTGATGGCTTTGCATGAGAAAGGTAGAGGTGGATAAGACAAAAAAGCGTTGAAGTGCGATACGGCATGATGCTTATTTTTATTTAATGAGTTACTTTCTTACGCTTTTTATACTTGTTCTTCTTCTTAGTTAGATTTTAGCCATTAATTAAAGTGATTGGCAATGACAACGACGACGACAAGTTTCATAATGAGAGAGATAGCAATGAATGAAACCAGAACTTCTCTAGTTGTAGCAGCAACAGCAGCAGCAGTATAAAGCGAAGTGTAGCAAAAAAAAAATACAAAAAATTGTGCGTGCTGCTGCATACTTTGAGGCGCGTCTTGTTTTGCTAAATGTTAGTTAATGATGAGCAAAGTTTTCTAATTATTTTAATTGGCAATTTTGTGCTCAAAGTTTTTTTCCAAGAAGTTTTTACTCTTACGATAGTGAGGCTAATAAAGTGGATATTTGCTACTCTTAGACATTTTTTTGCTCTGTTGGATTATGTTTTAGTTTTTAAGATACTTATATTAAATGAACATAAATGTTGACAAAACTGCTGACGTGCAACGAATCAAAATTTAATAACGAGTGTAAGATACTCGTTCCTTTGTTTTGACTCATCGCACGCTTAGATTCCTTCCGATCTATCACAGACCCCACTTTTTTGTAAAATGGATTTTGTAGATAAAAGAATAAGGAACAAAATTTTATTTTTTGAAATGTATTCTATTTGGGGAGACAGCATGTTAGAACTATTTGTAAAATTAAATTGTTATTATTTTTCATTTGTTGACAATATAAATTATTTTTTGATTTACTGCAAAATGTAACGTTATGGACTATTAAATTAAATAATCTGACAATGATCGGATCAGTACAACTGGAAATAATAGACTTCAAGTATGAATAGTACATATGTGTCAACTGAATTTTTTGGAAGATGCTGGAAAAAAATTCTTATAGGATTTGAAGAAATTGAGTTCTTTTTTTTTTCCTGAAATTCGTGCGATTTGTAAAAGAACGACCGATATTCCTATCAGTGATGGCATTTCGGTTTTGTGAAAATGTACTGAATGGAGACTTGAAATGTACTTTTTAGAAGCCGAATGTACTTTTTTGTCTTGAACACCCAATTTTACTAAAATTATGAAAATTTTTCTAAAATGTAAAAATTACTAAAAAAAAAAGTTCACACTTTTGGAATTCAGAAACCCTAGCAAAATGAGATATATGTTCATAGTAAATTACATAATGTCCACCTACATATTGCTATTTATTATCTCAAATTATTTTATTTTCATTATCTAAAACGAATTATTAAAAGTTGTCCAAATGTACCAAAAATGTACTGAAAATGCGCCAAATGTACCGAATGTACCGACGAAGATTTTGAAGGACGCAAATGTACCGAAAAAATTACAAGCGTACCAAAAATGGCATCACTGATTCCAACCTTTATCAAATCACATGAATATTAAATTTGTTAGCAAACAAAAAACTCAAAGTCGAAAAATACTCAAAAATTCGAAAATTGTGAATAAAATTAAAAATATTTCAAAAGTCGAGATGTGTCAAACAGGAGCAACTTTTCTGCGACAGACCAGCAACGTTAAAAAAGTCGAAAATATTGGAAAATTTTGAAAAAGTCGAAATATCCGCTAAAGGTTATTCCTCAATTAGCTTATGTAAAATGTATGAAAGACTGATCAATACTGGCATAGTTTTATTTTAGGCGTAGAGCTTAGGGGAAGATTGGGATCCTTCGTACAGTTTTCAGATTTCTTTATTTTTTCCAGCACCTTACAAGTTTAGAACTCAGCGAAAATCATCTAGCAGTAGCATATATGTATATTTGAGTTTTAGGTAAAAAAGTTCCACATTGCTACTTCGAAGAGTTAATGAGCAAAAGGGACTTTCCTTTAGTTTAAAATTTGAACGAATCAGCCCCACGAATGGGGTACTTTCATACATCTGTGTGGGTAACTTTCGGACACCATGGGGTGGTTTCGTACAATCAATCATAAAAGTGAAATAACATTAAACTGCTTATATTTATTCATTTCTTCGATGGTCAAAAAACGTACAAATTACAAAAGTAACATGAACTAGAATGACTCTTTACTCCTGGTCAACAAAACAAAAAAGAAAAAATAATAATATTTATAAAACATTAAATTAAATTAAAAAATAAATTTACTACACATTTAAATCAGTCAAATTGACCAAGAAAGTAAAAGTTCATAAGTCCTAGGTGTTGAAACTGATAGTGCTTTTGGAACAGGTACAATCATGGCTACGTCGCTGATGTTCACTAGGGTGTTTATTTTGACCCCATATGGGGTTTCAAAATAATTTTCCCAAAATTTCAGCTTCCTAACTCAAGCTTATAAACGGCGCGGACAGAGTTTGTGTCCGGTTTCTTTAAGGTTTTACGAAAAAACCGACTTACTAAAACGTAGAAAAAATCTTTTTTAGGTGCCAAGATATAGTGTTTTAAGTATTTTTTTTTTTTGTTGTCAAATGCAAACATAATGCACCCGAAAGGGTGGGTGTTACCTACCAAAAAAAAGTACCTAAAACGCTATATCTTGGTATCTAAGAGAGATTTTTTTAACCTCTTTTAAGTCGGTTATTTTGTAAAATTTCTACGAAATCGGACACAAACTATGTCCGCACCGTTTACATGCTTGTGCTAGGAATCTCAAATTTTGTAACAATTATTATTGTACTCAACACTAAAACATAGGTAAAAAAAAGTAAAATACATCTACAAAATTTTCAAAATAAACACTCTAATGTACACAGCACATAACTTGGAAAAACTGATGACCATGACGGTCCTGGTTTCTTTCTGAGATAGAAAACTTTGAATTCGGTATAGAATTGGTGCTTACAAGTTTTCGAATGTATGTAATAAGAAACGGGCTTTTTAATTTCAAATTCGACTAAACTGAAACTGTTGAATTTAAGGCCACCCGGTGGTTTAGGATTTTAGACAAATTGATTTTGTTTTTTTTTTTAATATTTCGAAAGTACAATCTTTTGAGAATATACTGTTTAATTTTTGTACTGTCAATATTTTAGGTTATACAGCCTTTATAGCAGGTAGCGAACGGTTGGCCCGCGTACGAAAATAATCATACGTAAAACTTTAAACTCATTTATCTCGAAACTACTTTTTTCTGCTCGGCGGGATAGAAATAAAAAAAAACCATTCATCCAATTCTTTTCAAATTTGAATATGTTATACAGAATTGCAGTGGCTATGGCCCGTGCCTAGAAAAATTTTTTAAATTAATAACTTCTTATTTTTTACGTAAGAAAACTACTGAAGAATGGTCTGTTTTCGATATTTAAATTTCAAGAACCCGCCATTTTGTCAAAAATTTTTTTTTAGTTCTTGAGGCAGGGGCCATAGCTACACTCATATAGATTAATATTTTCTTTACTTTTTATTTTTCTGATAAGTGACGGAGCTAATATTTTACCCGCCGCACAGGTACCTTTTTTTGAAGGGGTCATCTTCAGCGTCAATTTTTATATAGTTAATATTGTTTTTGATTATTATAAAAATGTTGTTGTATGCTCCGTGCGTGATATAATACACCTGCAAAGTTTAATTATCATTGATCATTATCTTCACCTTCAAAAAATTTTTTCAAAATGCCTTAAATTTACGGGTGCTAGACCACCGGGTGGCCTTAATGTCATTTGCATTCCAAGTGTTCGCCCCAGGCACCAAAAATGCACAGTACGCCTCTGCACACACATAAATATATATTTTTATAGGAGGGGCATATTTGTACGCATACTAGGGGCACATTCTAACGCGTACCA
The DNA here is from genome assembly GCA_963662105.1 of Meiosimyza platycephala. Lineage (NCBI taxonomy): Eukaryota > Metazoa > Arthropoda > Insecta > Diptera > Lauxaniidae > Meiosimyza > Meiosimyza platycephala. The sequence continues at coordinate 97,267,688 of OY759208.1, read as the reverse complement.
ATGTGCCCCCTTAATGCTGTCTGAATGTACCCCTGGCATATATAAGTCTTAAAAAATTACCTCTTGTCCAGAGGTATAAAGTCTTCGAAATATGAGTTATTAAAACACCATTTTGAGAAGGTTCCCTTCTAATTGACGTAAGAACCTTGTTAAAAAAGTAATATCACTAGTCACAATACAACCGTTGACTTCGATTAAAAAATTTACTCAGGAAGCTCAAAAACAGATTATTACCAATTGCTTCACTTGCTGCAGCGTGACTGTAGCAACGATCGGTCAACAAAATGGCGGCTGCTTTGGCTACACACTCTTGTCAAGGCATGTCCATACGCAGCTTAGTTTTTTTTTAAAAGCTAATGTATGAATGTGCCCCGTGTACGAACGGTCCCACTCTTCCCCTACTATGAAGGTGACAAAATTAACTTTGATGAATATATATATTTTTTTCGTTTTATTTAACAGGTTTGGATACTTTTTGCGCAGCAGCATATCAAAGGCTCTTTTCAAAAGATTTTGTGATATAAAAACTGATGACCATGATACAAAAACGGGTATTTTGGGATATACAAAACCATAAATTTTGTGTTTATCATATTGTAAATGGTTCAAAAGGCACTTTTTGGTGATGGTGATCATATTACTCGATTGTTAGAAATTTATAATTAATGAAATTAATTTCAAAATAGCATTGGTGCCATTTTATTATGGAAACCCTGGCTAAGTTGCCGGCATGCTGAAATTATCGACAAAATAAATGGTCTCAATTAATAAGGCATTATAGAGTCTTGCTGACAAAGCTCTCTTGAGCTCAGGGCTAAACCTCATATAAGCACATATGTTTGTGTGAAATATGTACATATGTCGAACAATTTTTATGTGGCCGATAAAAGTTTAAAACTCAGCAGTAACTTTAGCATTGGGAGCTCATGAGCAATAGAGTGAGTGTGTTAGTGTGAACGCCAACTTTTAACTTATTCACTACAGTACTAATTTTTTTCCACAGTCGTTTATGAGGATATTCACATATCAATAAATATAAACTTATAATCTTTATCCTAATGGTGTCTTTCATATGATCTTGTACCAAAAATATCTTTCATAGGAGGTAACACTGAATTTGTAAATTAGTTCTCCCCACTAGCCTTGTTACAAATGAAAACCTAAAAGATATACATAATATTTTGGAAATGAAAATTTTTGAAACAAATATATTTTTTTCGCCAAAATTTTATGATAAATATCAAATTTTTCATATCATTCATTTTCCGCTAAGTCCATATTCATTTCATTGAATTCTATTTTTATTTTAATACAAAAGTTGTCAGTTTTTCATCACTTTTATGCAAATTATTTTTAATTGAAATTTAATATTTTGTATATTTAATTTCGTTATTTTATTTTTGTTTTTAAACAACTTTCGTATTGTTGTTATTGGCGCTGCTGCTTTTATGAAAATTGATGCTTCATTGAATCACCTATGCCTCTCCACTTCACTGTCACTCAGCCAGTGTTGTCATGCTATTGGGAAAGAAAAAACAAACGACATGGTTACTCATTCAACTGTCAGTCGAGCGCCACATGCTGCGCAATGGTAATGGCGTGTATGCTGATTCAGTGGCTTAACTGCATTAAATTACCATAAAAGAGCTTTGTTTTTTAACGAAATAATAAAAATTAAAAAAAAAAATCTTCACATAAATTACAAAATAATTACACTCATGAAGGTATTATTTTATTTCCATTTTTTTTTTTTTTTTCTTCTTTATTGCATTAATACAAAGCAAATAAGTATTTTTTAATTAGTTTAATTGGCTACAAAATGCATAAAATTATTTACGCCAACTGGCTTAAAAATCCATTTAAAATTTTATGTATGAAAGGTAATTTGGACTTAAAAAAAAAAACCTTTTATGTATATTAACTAAAATATATAAAAAAAAATAGATCGTTTCACTTGACTGTGTTTTTATTAACTATATAAATTTTCTGTTTTTTTTTTTGGCTTTTTTGCAGGTTGTGCTTTCGTAAAATTTAGTTCGCAACAGGAAGCTCAATCGGCCATTACTAATTTACACGGATCTCAAACTATGCCGGTGAGTAAAAAATGAAAATTTTTATTTTTTTATAAATAAGAGATACCTAGGAATGCACTACTTTTTAAATTAAAAATTAAATATTAGATTAAAAACTAGTAATTCTGTTAAAATACTGCAATGCTTTAAGCTAGAATATTAAAGTTTTTTCGAAAGATAAAATGCTAATTGCTATATCACCGCTAAGATTATAAGCTAATAACTAGGGTGTTATTATACGATTTATTGTTTTCGCAATTTTTCTTTACTGAAACTACAAAAGAACAACTTAAGTCTTAAGAACTGATAATTTTACATATTTTTTGTTAATCTCTAAATAACGTTCTTATAAACAGTATATACCAATTTAGTAACACTTAAGAATCACTTTCTTTTCAAAAAAAAAATTATTAAAATACTGAAAGCTTAATAAGTTAGTGCATATTTATCAATGACATGCAGCTTTGTTTCCTTTTTATAATGCAAAAACTTTCAGACAATTGATAAATCAAAGCAATAACTCTTAATGGGACATTTAATTAAGTGATCGAAATTGTTACTGAAAAGATTTATTCATTTTAAAGATATTTAAAATAAAAATAATAGGAATTGGCATAATTTAAAAATATATTTATATATAAGCGAACGTATAACTACTATTGCAAAAAAGAAAAAAAAATCTATAAGCATTAGCAAACAAAAAAGAAAACAATTAAAAACACTCTGCTGTGAATTTCAACACATGTTTTTAAACAAAAAGAAAAATTTAATTTCAAATTAAATCTCAACAAAAACAATGAAAGTTAAAGTGAAAACCAACAGCGGAAAAAAAATTATCATACAAAAATGGAACAAATGAACGCTTTCGAAAAATATGTAAATTTCAAGAATGTAAAAAAAAATTACGCACAGCTCAGTAAACATTTTACATTTGCGCATACATTTGCAATAATACTGAGGGGAAAAATTTTAGTAACAAGGAAAAAGAAAATTCAAAAAGCTGCTAGTAAAAACTTAAAATAAATAAAAATAAAATGAAAACTCTGCAATATGTTACTAAAAAAATGGCAGCCAAATATACTATAAAACGCACATAGTTTGATATGAGCTGTGCTATGAAAATGAAAAGATATGATGATGGCATATGCTGCAAATTATTGTAGCTATTTTTGCCTTAAGTTATTAAAAAAAAAATAAATATTGCATCAGTACCAAATTTAAGCTATTTTTCATTCTTTGAAGAAGTGATTGTTGCAAATTCCAACCGGGCTATGAGTACGCTTATGCAAAGTAGCACAATAAGTTCCTTTAAAAATCTTAAAATATTTTATAAAGAAAAATGTTTAAAATGCAGATTTTTGTACATTTGTATTTTGTTACATATACATAGAAAAATCTTATACATAGAAAATCGTACGTATGTATACACTGATACCAATAAGAGTGGTTCTTTTCTAATTTACAGACAAGTGCCTCGTAGAAACCTTACCAAAAATTCTTGCTTTGAGCAATTTGAGCTTCTTATCTTAATGTTAATATACTTCTGAATTTAGATTGAACACACCAAATACCATATAAAAAAATGTTGTTTGCTCTACTGTGCATATAGTGGGTCTTATAAGTTAACACCATAATTTTATTATTTTATTTTTCAAAGGGTCTTTCTTAAGTTGAAATACCCCATAAATGAGCTACTTATAAAAAAAAGAAATAATATTTTACTATAGGCAATTTATATTTGCTAAAATAAATCTTTAATTTTGCCACTAGAAATTTTAATTGCTTTTAGGCGCGTACTAATAAGTATTGAGATATCAAGCTCAAACTTTACAGAGAATGTTTATTCTTTCTGAAGTTTTTAGAGCTCACTCGAATTTAAATTTAAAATATAAAAAACGTCTCCTTATAACCACCCTAATAAACAACAAAAAAACAGCCTGTTTACACAGTCATGCGAGAATTTCATCTTAAGTATGTCGCGACTCATGACAAAGTTTTCGCATCTACATATAGTATAAGTGACGACAACGACGACTATGACGACTACGATGACTACGAAAATTTTTACTAACGACACACCAGGTGTTCACAATGGCTACACCATTGTTATTGTTGTTGATTTTCTCTATTTCTTGCCAGAATTAGATTTTTTCTCTCTACAACATTTCCTTTTTTTCTATTTTTTTCTTTTTGCTGACGTGTTTGTTTGGGGACAACCATTGTTATTGCTGCTATTGTTGTTTTTGTCATCGTCGCTGTTGTTGTTGTTGTTGTTGTTGTCACCTATTGATGCTCATCGTAGCGGATATGCAATACGCAAGTAAGAGCATTTGTTTGCTATACGTGCCCATGTGACACTCAATTTACGCTGTGATTATTTTTACATTTAAGCAGCAGTGGGGGGAAAAAAAGTAGAGAAAAAATTAAAGCATACTTTTGTGCGTTAAAATATTTTCTAACTGTTTGCATGTTGAAATTTGTATTATCTAAATGTTTTTCTTGAAAATATTTCAAATTATAAATTTAAGCTTGCTTAAATTTGTATTGTAAAATATTTATTTAAGAACCACTTACTCAAGATCATTGATATTTAAATTAATAAAGATTATAATTATTTTGTCACAAAATAATTGATATATTAACTAATGTGAGAAGTCAACAGATTGTAAACAATTATAAAAATATTAAATAATTTGAAACTGAATATTTTCAAGTACTAGAAATGTTGCAACTTTACCTCACTTATAGGCATTTCACATATCCACATGGAAGAATACATTCGTTACTCAATTTTTCCATATCAATGTAAAAGGAAACAAACTGTTTGCGCCGCTCACAGGTTTTATCTACGAAGCTGAAACTTTTGGAGAATATTTTTAAAAGCCAAATCTATAATATAGGCCTATAAGACCGCAATTTTGTTTATAAAACTAAAGCATTTTTAGACAAAAATGATTTCTTATTCTATCTCCATAGCTTTTGAGATATTTCGCTACAAAAAAGTTTTGAAAACGCCACAAAAAAAACCAAATATACATATGTACATTTGTATGTACGTATGTGTAAAACATTTAAAAATGAAAATTGCATTGCGACATTTTTAAATAGTTTTTTGTTTTAAATTCAATTGACATTGTTGTTGTTGTCATTATTTTCGTAGATAAAATTGTTAAATGCTAAAAATATTTTAAATATTATTTTTATATTATTGGTAATGAAGTTGCACCACGCAATTAGACTACCAAGGTTTACACTCTAAGCCGACATATTGCTTGGCTTCTATATTAATAAAATGTTGCCTACTTTCTGGCAAAACTTTGTCTTTAAAATTTTATATAAGCTGCAGTTTTTTGATGAATATTTTTTATGCAGATTAATTTTGTTGCTTAAATGTGAATAAGTGCTGCTCTTTTAGAAAACTCCCTCCAATGCCTGTAGCAATTTTAATGTTCGTTTTCTCAGACTTCTTTCCATGTAGATTTTTCCATTTTCTGCGTTATTCCCCCTTAATTTTAAGCAGCAGCTGCAATTTTTCACCTGAGCAATTTTCTCTACGTGGCGAAGAAAAATTAGTCTACGCTTTTCTTTCGTACACATTTCATTTTGTTTTTTTTTTTTTTTAATAGTAAGTTTTTCCTATTTTTTCCATTTTTTTTAACGTTGGTAACACTGTTAGTGCGCTAATAGCGTTGCGCGTACATTGCAAGTTGCTTGTACTTTTTGTATGTGCAACTCTTTACTACTTAGTTGCAGGCAAGCAAGAAAATATAACGCTAAGCTATGGGATTACTATTGCAAAGCACAGTGCAACGAGTGATGGAAAGAAAGAACAGAAGTATTGCGATATTTTTAGTAATGCTGTCGACAGTTTACTGGAAATATATGCCATGAGGATCAACGTCAAAAGTTTCATTAAACACTCGCGTAATTTATGCATATTGTTAGTAAGACTTGCAATTTAATCATGAGAAGGTTGACTTCACAACGACGCTTACAAATATTTGAAGTTCATTAAATTTCCAAATATATTAACTTTAAATTTTCTTAAAGTTCACATGATTACATGAGACTGTGATATGATTTAGACTCCATGAATATGTTATATGACGTCTTAAGTCTATTTTCTTTGAGAAAGCATCAAATCCAAGGCTTACATTGACGTCAGACCAAGCCATTGTTAGAATTACTGCCCCAATTGCTTGAAAACTGGTTGAAAATTGGACGTCGTATGACATCCTATGATAATAATAACCCTGTCTGTAACCCATTTCAGTTATTTACAACCAAATGTTAAAATGCTAAAGTTTCTAAAATTAAAAGTAACTTTTTAAAATACAACATTCAAAAATACCTAATATGTAAATGCTTTGTTTTTGTCCACATATAACTTAGAACCACATCACTGTGCAACATCGCTGCACACCTTGGTAATTAGTGTTACACTACTTGCAACTTTGTGATGATTTTTTCCCTTTCCTTTTTCTTGTTACTTTGTACGCTTTTTGCCCCTTGCGGCAGCAGAAGCAACACTTGACATGTAATTCGTTTCATGCATTTGTGTTAGTTTGTATTACTACGTGCAACTGTATATGTGCGAATGTGCATTTTTTTACATTTTTCCTTTACTTTGTATGAATTGTGTAGTAGCACAAAATTGGCTGATTTTTTTATTAATTTTTTTCTCATTTTACTTTTGCGTTATTAATGAGAAAAATGCGCAGCAGTAAAAAGGAAAAAAATAAAAGATGAGATTTTTATATAAATGATGATGCTTAAGCGTTCGTTGCTCTGGTTTTTTTCTTTTCATGTGGATTTTTGTTTTCTTCTTAGTTCGTTTTTAAATACCACTAAAGAATCTCCTGATTGCTTTTTTTTTCATAACTTTTAAATTTTTTACTTTGAGTGTAAATTTCATAATTAGTTTTTTATAATTTAAAGAGCCAAATTTTGAGTAAAATTCCTCATAATGATATATTTTTTTAAATAAAATATGAATTTTTGTAGCTGAAACAAAGTATAACTGTTTGAAACTTGTAGAAATTTGATGAGTACAAAATCTTTCATATTAATTAAAATGTAACAAAGCTAAAAAAACATAAGAAAACCAAATGATTGGCCATAACCCTTAGCCCTTTCTAGCTGATTATGCACATTCTGAAGCTAGATATTGAAACTAAATTTTTTTGTATTATGTTTATGAAGATAATCTTATCATGGCACCATTGTCGTTAATATTAAGCCCACGGAAATGATTTAAATATTGCCTAGACTTTCTCCCATATAATTGAAATCGTGAAGCTCGTATAACTTGGTAGTTATTATACACTTATATTAGCATATCATTAATGTCATCACAGCATCGACACTTCAAACTGCTGATCAGGTGCTGCTAATTGAAACTTTTTCGAACTGAGGACTGATAATAAGGTAAAAGTTATCAGAATTAATTTCTTGAATATAATTTTTCAGAAATCAACCAAATCGTCGAATTCAGACATTTTTTTCTTATAATTGATGCTCGTTTTTTATGGGGTCATGGGTCTTACTCGCGACTTTTCTGAACAAGTGTTAGAAGCTTGTACCATAGCTATACGATCCCATTCCAAATGACAGCTTTAGTTGAAAATTACTTCATGTAACTATCGCTAGTATCAAGTGCCACTACAGACGTTAAATGTTAAAATGTCCTTTGACTCTATCTTTTTTTTAAATTTTTTCATCTCTAATCATTTGTTTTGGTTGCTAAAGTCACAAAAAAAAAATTATTCAGCTGAAATGTCTGCCATAAATTTTTCACATTTAATTTCATTTTCATAAAATAAATTGCAAATTTAAGTAAAAAAATACTTAAATAATACCCGCACAAAAGATAGCTAAGAGAAAGAAAAAAAAGTGTCACTCAACTCCCTTGTAAATTTGTTTTTCGCAACTTTGATTGCAACCCTGACAGCGAAACTCAATTTCAAAAATTTAGTGATGCGACTGTTGCTTTTAAATTTTTGCATTCCTTTCTCAACTTTGTATTTCAGCATTTTTTTCACCTTCACTGCTGTATGATGACCGTGATTTTTCCCTAATATTTTTGTTTTTTTTTTTTTTTTCATTTCCAAGTTAAATTCCTTTTTGCCACACTTGAAAAATAAATTGAGGTTATGCGCGAACTTTGCATATTTTTGTCAATTTGTGCTCTTGACTATATTAACAACAACAACAAACAATAATAACAAGCGGAGGGGGTACTAACTTTGCAAATGGAGGAAAAAATCAGTTAAATTTGTTATTGTTTTTTCTTTGTCTCTTGGTTTTTATTGTGCTCTTTAATCTTGTTTGTGTTGTTGTTGTGATTGTTTGTTTATTATTCTTCAGTATTTTTATTGTTATTTTTCTTTTGTTTCTTATATTATTTCAAGTACACTTTAGTCTATGCAAATAATAAATAAATAGAAAAATTGTGAAATTTTCTCATTTTAATTTTTTATGTTTTTATTTTCTATGTTTTGTGTAACCTGTCATTTGGTCACCAAATTGTTTTTTATTTTTTTATTTTCATTTGTTGATTCATCCTTAGCATAGGTCTTTTGTAAGTTAATTCAATCAATGATTATTTTTACGATGCTCACATAGTTTTTTTCGTATTACTAGGAGTGAGTTGTAACAAAAAAAATTTCTAACAAGCACTTTGAGAAATATTGATATTTATATATCTTTTTGAAGATAAGTTTTGGATTTTGTTTAAACTTTCGTATATAAATGCTGGTCTATTATCTGCTGTTTTGAAAAGTCAAAAACACTCGCTGAAGTATGAAAAAAAAGATTATTCTAAAAAATGTCTTTCATAGCGAATTTTGAGAACGTCAACTTCAAAAACCCCATTGTTGACCAAAATCGTCATTTATTCAGGATTGGTTATGTTTTAAAAAATGTTTTTAAAAACATTTTATACTCGACTATATAATTGCTCATTCAAGGAAAAGTTTTTTGCACACTCAAAATCAGATATATCTGATTCCTAATACCAAGTGCTCCAAAAATATGTTTTGTTTTGTTTGTAGCAAAAGTTAAGTATTTTATTCAACGAAGCACACACATGATGAAAGATAAGCGCTTTTTGTTTGCACTTTACAGAAACGCTCTAAAATTTTCAATAAGGTAAGTGTAAAATTTAAGAGCTTTTTTATACAAATATTTATAAATAAAATCAGTTTTAATAAAAAAAAAAGAAAAATCAGCTTAAAATTTGTTTATTTTATTTAAAAATGGCGAATTTTCATTTTCAACTCTCACAACAATGAGTGATTATTTTCATTAAGCTTTTAATAGCTTTAAAGCTTTTCATTAAAAATCCATTATTTGGCATAGTCAGAAAAAAAATGATAATAAACAACAACAAAAACAAATGAGCTTATATATAATTCGATGGTCAACTTGATGCATACGAATACAACTTTTCGTTTAGTGTTGTTACGCTTTTGCTGTTATCATTGTTGCTTTTAAGCTTAAGTGCTTACAAATGTGCCGCTTTCTGCACCACTACATTCCAAGCCATTAAAATGCCTTCTTTTTGTTTTCATTCCTTACAGATTTTTGATTTTTTTTTTATCTGTCTGCTTGTAATCTCGCTAAAAGCATGCTTTTATGTTTTAATAAAAAATAACAACTGTATAAAAACCAAAAAACTACAATAGCTGCAAAATAACCTCAAGTTCCAGCTAAAACAAATGTTATGGCTTTCTACAAGAAAATTATGCTCGCATAAGCGAATTCTTTAATACATTTTAATTTAAGATGTTTTTAAGTAAAACCACCAAAGAGGGCACAAGTCTCAATGCATTAAATTTAAAGATATCCTTCAAAATAATAATAAGTATGATAACAATATTTTGCATAACCAAAAATTAAATACTCTACACCGCGATAGCACTAACGCTACGTGCTGACTGAACGTACCCACAGTGAATTTGGAGAATTTTACTTAAATAGCTTTTACTGTAGCGGTTTGAAGCTTATATGGGAGGTGCCACGCCCTCTGTTTGCAATTCAACGACTTTTCTTATATGCTAGACTTTTGTCGTTTCCTGTATTTGTGTGCAATTCGGTTTCATTACCTCAAATAACTATCTCGGTATAGCGTTTTGAAGTTTTTGCATGAATGGGAGGTGTCACGCCCTCTTGTTAAACTTCGCCAATTTTTTTGACTAATACTTACAAGATCGAACCATCTTATATATAAAAATGAAATGGTTTGCATTAGTCTCGCAAAGGCTCAAGAATGGATGGACCGAATTCAATAAATTTTTTTTTGGGTTTGTAATTGTTCAGGGAAGATTTACAGCAAAAAAAACGTTGGAATAATGTTTTGTATGGGAACTTTGTATGGAGATAGATGGGGATAGGTATGGGGATAGGAATGGGGATGGGGATGGGGATGGATTAGAGATGGGAAAGGGATAGAGTTGGAGATAGCGATGGGGATAAGGATAGGATAGGAGAGGGGATAGTGATGGGGATACAAACGGGATTAGGTATGGGGACATGGACAGGAAAGGCAGCATCTGCTGGGTACACTAGTTTTTAAAATTTTTTTTTGGAATTTGGTTTTATTATCTTGGACAATTCTCTCAGTATAATGTCTTAAAGTTTTTGCTTCCATGGGAAGTGCCACTCGCTCTAGTCAAAATTTTCCAACTTTTTCTCCAGAGCCGTCCAAATTATTCTTATTATTTGCTAGAAATTCCGTTTCTCTTCATCGCTCTCCCAAAATACAGCGATTCAAATGTTTTACTTGTTTGGTCGTTAGGCGTGTTCATGAACCGATTTCGCCCATTTTTATTCCCAAGAAACTTACTGAAAGTGGCAGCCTGTGAGCTGTATTTCATTCAATTATCTTGCTTGGTTTTCACGTAATCGTGATTTCTACAGACAGACACCAATGCCGACGAACATGGCTTAATGGACTCACGTGATGACGTGTAAAATAATTCCGAATTCTTTATGGGAACACTTCTCTTTTTCCTGGCAAATTCTCTTAATTTGCTGCAATATTTTTAAAAAGTCTATGAAAGCACAGTTTATACTCCTCTTTGTTGTAATTTACTTCTCTTCAGTACCATTAACTAATAAGCAAGACTGATATTTTTACTTTAATATCCGCTGTTTACAAATGACCGCGACTTTAATCGTCATTCAGTGAAAATAACACATAACCTTAAATTATGTTTATCAGTAGCATCCAAGAAAGTTCAAATCAAGAGTAACCTGATGCTGACATGATCCTTATCGTTCTAAGTTCAAGTTTTTGCGTATATTGAATAATTTAATTGTTAAGCTTAATTTTGCGCACTATATGAACATGTATATGTAAATTGCTTATATCAGTTAATATCATTTTGGAAACGTTTCTAAGCAGTAAGTCAAATACAAGATTTGGAAAATGATTCTGTAAAAGTTTACGTCTATTCAACCCTTTTTTGAGTAATTTCCCTGTATTTTTTCAGATATTTTGTTTCAAAACAACGCCTAAAATCTATCAATGAATTTAAAGAAGGATTTTCCAATATTTTTCTTCTATTTTTTGGGTATATTTTGCAAAAATTTTGAGAAAGTTTCGATATTGTTGTTGGGCGATTTGTCATATAACCCTAGGCTTCCTTTATTGGGCTTTATTTATCATTCTTATCGATTATATATTTGGTTTTTTTCTTATCTTAATTTCAGGCTTTCATTTCCTCCTTTCCTATTTTTCACCATACATACAAAAAAAAAACACATTTTTGCACATTCACTCACCCTTTCGCTGTGCTTTGCTTTTGTAAATTAATTCAAACTCAATTCCGTTCTTAATTAATTCCGCCCATTGCGACCGCTGCGCCTTAAGCCCAAGCAGACACTCACACACACAATAACATACACCATACATAGACACAAGTCAACACCTCGCCTTAAGATATACATAAGTACAACAACGACGTTGAGTGGTGGGATGCTTTTTCAACAACAAAAGCGCAAAAACCAAAAAAAAAAAGGTACAAAAAAAACAAAATCAACAAAAACTTGCAAATGAAAGGAAATGAAAAGCACAAAACAACAATAATAAAAACACATGAAAATTCATGGAAAATTTTCTATTTCCCATTTTAAGGCATGCTGGCAAACAGTCAAACAAATGAAAGATTCACGAAGGATATGCGAAAGGATAACGCTATTGCCTACAGCTTTGTTGCTTCAAATTTCCAGTTTGAATTTCTTACAAGTTGTGCGCGCTTTCGGATTGTTACAATTCAGAGAAAAATGAAAACAAACAGAATTCGAAAAAAAAAAGAAAATGCCGCATTGAAGAAGAAAAATTTGCAAATAAAGTGAACCGGAAACGGAAATAACCCTGAAAATAAGTTGTGTATTGGTGTACAGCGCCAATCATCAACTCTTTCAAACTGTTAGCAACGAACAACACACAGGCGCACGTACAAAAATGCAGTAGGGTGTTACTAAAAAAAAAGTTGAGATAATGTGGGAAAGATGATCACTTTCTTATGGGTAAGCAACTTCAGTAAGAAATCTCGGCAGCAATTCTAATAGAGATATATGTCAATAGTATGTTAATTTAGTAGTCCGAGTCCGAGATCACCAATGTTAAATCGCCCTCCAAGCAATTTCCAATCAAACTAAACGGCAAAACTTAAAAAAAAAGATTGGATACATGTTGCGGAAATTACCAACTGAAGTCTGTCTGCTCACTCATGGTAGCAGAATGCGCGATCGTCCTAAATCTTCGGCTATTTCTGGGAGAGATTTGATAGCGATCGCTATTGATCAAGAAGAGCTTTATGGAAGATATCTGTGAAAGTATATGTTCCCTGAGTAAATAAAGAATACAAGAAAATTTGTGATGACTAAATGACATTGACAATGCTTTCACTGAGCATTGCTTCGACTAGCAGTCATCAGATTTGAGAATATAAAGATTCCAAACTGAAAAGGGCTACTTCATTATTCATGTAGGTGTAGCTTTTTCATCGTGGCTCCACTACAAGCGATAATTTTATGGAGCACCCTATTTCGCACAGCTTCCAATAAACACATAACACATACATATGCAAAACAAAACACTCATAAACTTAAGGAAGAAAACAAGCGAGAAAAAATTGTTCACAACGAAACAACATTTCCGTTTCCGAGCGTTCATCATAGATTTTATTTATTTTATTTTTCTTTCAGCTCTCCTTTTATTTTTTTTTTTATTTTCTGAATTTTTTTTTACGCTTTTAATTTTGAACGCTCTCAGGTTCTGTTGGTTGCGCTATCTTTCGCATGTTGTGACCTTTCCCCGCATGCTTATACTTCTTATTGGTATTGTTATTGTTATTGTACTGTTGCTGCCTCTGCTATTTCTGAAAACCCCTTTAGGGTCTTTTACTGAAACCCCTTCCACGCCCATCTACGTTAAGCGCAATTTACAATGAGTATGAAGACAACAGCACTTCTATTACGCTTTATCGTAAAAGGGTTTCATCGTCGGCTTTTATCAAAAGTGTGTCTTTAATGAAAGCAACAGCACCCTTCTGAGCTTTTTAATATAAAATGTACTATCTGACTGTTTGTCTGTTGGCCTTGTTGTATAGCTGTGTGTTGCTGCTTGGATTTGCTTGAGGCAAAATTTGTTTGCGAGAAAAAAATAATGGTTAGGGTTCCAATTTTTTATTTCTATTTAAATGCTGCGCTTGACTTGTCGCCGTACTCTGCCTCTCAGCATATATTTCCACAGCTATGCAAGCGCTTTTTTTTTCCTCGCTTCATTTGCTTATCAGCTTCTTAATTACTTAATTTGTGTGAAGTGGTTGTTGGTTTGTTTTTGGAATAGCTCGATTTAACTTGACTCGCATGGTTGGCAAATGACTGCAAAGCTAACTGTTAGCAGCTTGTGTAGTAGAAAAATAAAGAATTCGTGAATAAAACTTTTTTTAAATTTTATTTGTTATTCGATGAAATTCTGTTGTGATGTCAAGTATATGAAAAGATTTTTATATTAAAGAAGTACATAGTTTGATGTTGAACAAAATAATAATAATATCATCTAAGGCTTGTGAAGAAAATGACTTTAAAGCTTTACAAGGTTTACGAACTAAGTGTAGAAAATCGACTGAGTTTGGACTAATAAGCAATGAGTTTCTTATTACAGAAGAATTTCAAAATGTCATACTGTGGGATATGAATCTACTTACTGCATCGAAGCATAATATAACAATAAGTGTTGAGTTAAGCAAGTGAAACACAAAAAAAGAGGGCGGATTTTTATAAACAAATCAAACCAAAAATAAAATAAAACATAGATACGGGTATGAACCAAACGATATGTGGATTTGTTGAGATACTGAAGACACGAGAAAATATGGCACAAAACCTTTGTAGATAAATATTTAAACGCAAACATTTCGGCCATATTCAATATTACGACACAAAGTTTTATTTTAATACTTCACATGAAAGGAAAGTGGAAAAAAATTTATTTTTAGTCGATCCAAAGTACTTTAGTCTCTTTTAGATTTCATCCACAGAATTGATATATTATAAAATAAAAAAACCTCGAGGAATCTGTGTTTCTGCGGAACAGACGCGCCTCTGACGATCGGCCACTGCCTGGTCCAGAAATTCCTTCACATATTCAAGACACAGAGAGGTTTGTTCAACTACTAACAACTGTTTCTCGACGTGTTGTTGATAAAAACCGCGAAAAAGTTATGTCAGTGACGGTTGAAAGTCGCAAAAAAGTTTCTCGGCTAGGAAGCAAGTAAGATCTAACACTATGAGCGGCAAACTTAACGGTAAATTATTGTAAGATTTTAATTTTTGAATTAATAAATTGTTTCTATTATCTTTTGACTTTAGTACTTCAACTCTTCACTATCCTTATAAAAATAATTATTAACATGGTAAATGCAGAAAGGAGGAAAAAACCTTTCTAAAGACATCAAAATGACCCATTTACACCAATTTTGAAGAAAATATAAAAAAATTTGTAATTGATCCCATAAAAGTGCAATATATGTATGTAAGTACTGTTTAAAACCTATTTGTGAAAATGTGGAGGCTCGAACTTGATTTTAGACCCATAGTTTCTTTGGCAAAGTTGCTCAGAATTGCCCGTGAAATATTTTCCTGCCATACCCTTTTTGAAAAAAAAAATCGACCCGCCCTAATATATATATTTCACAACGGAAATGTACAGAAAACAAAATCCTTCGTAGTGCAAAAAATGGACATTGTTTCTACAATAACTCCAGCAAGTCAATATATAAATAAAATTCTTGGATTTCACACTACTAATCTATATTGCATTATTGACTGGATAAGTGAAAAGTAGCTAGGTGGTGTGAAAAAAGAATATATTATTTGCACCAGTAGAATAAGACCAGTTACCTGGGAATTTTTGCATATCAGCAAATTTCGCTGCATAGTTGCAAAAGCAATAAAAAACTCCTTCTTTATTTGTTTTACTTACTTTCCAGCACTTTCATCAGTGTCATCACTACCTGCAGAGAATTGCGCAGTAATTTTTAGTTTATCCAACGTGCAACACATTGGTCTTTGATATTTATAAGCCTTTTAAATTTTATAACTCTCAACCGAATCAGTAGCAGTGCAACAACAACCAAAAACAAGAACAGCAACAACAAAGTATTAGCTACTACTAAAGCAGTCCATCTTCATAAACAGGTCAGATTCTCGCTTCAGGCTGCTCTCCTCATAAACTTCACAAATAAACTTAACTGCAATTTCGTGTTACTCTACGCTTGTTTGCTGCCTGACGAAAGTCATGCATCACATCCGGGCTCACATTTCTTTTAGTTCACATTCTTGAGTCTTTGCAACTGGCTTTTCTTCTTTCGTTTTCTTTTTGTTTTAACACTCATTTCTCAAAAATAATGAACAAACTTTTCTTATATAAAATTTCCTTTTTTATGAACTACACTAAAAACTAAAAAGTGCAGTAGAAAAATAAGAGTAGTAAAAAAAAAGTACTCAAATTTCCGCAATGTGAGTAGCAGTCAACGTTGTAGGAGCAAAAAAAAACAAAAGCGAAGATGGAGTAAAACGCGTAAGAGTGAACGCGGCAAGGAATACCGGAAATGATGTGCAGCGTGTGTGCCTGTGTGCGTTGGTGTGCGCTTAAGCGCCTTTAGGGTGCTTATGCTTGCATGCGCGCAGGATGCAGCGCTAAGTGAAGTAGCTTCGGTCTACTTAAGTCATAAAACACGCTACGGAGTATGAACTGCGGGAAAAAAAGTGACTGGAGACGACAACAACGACAGCGACAACGCCATTTGCAAAAGTCATTAAAATGACAGAAAATGTCAGTAGTGTGTGAAAGACATTAAATGAAACTGGAAGTAGAGCGCAAAAAAATACGAATTATTTTTTTATTTTAAATTTTTACGACAGAAAAAAAAGAAACAACAATGTTGCTGCAACAAAAACTTTAGAAAAGACTTAGAGAGATTCTATTCGAATACGGAAATATTCTTACTTTCATCTTAATCCTGAGAATTTTTAAGCTTTCACTTAGAATACACCGTTATATTGTAATTTCTATCGATAAAATTTATTTAAATAGACATCAATTTATACAAAAAAGAACTCTTAAAGCCATTCCAGCTAAATTCACGGTAGCATGTACTTCAAATTACTTGAAAGTAAGATAGGTGATTTGGCTTGACAGAAAAAACAAAAACTCACTGCCTTCGCAAGTTACAGAAGTATGGCAACTCTAAATCTTTCAACTGCTCAATTTGTGCAATAGGCAAGATAAGGTTTTAAAGCTTCTTCTAGAGGCTTTTTAAGCACAAGTAAAAACACAAAATATTATGTTTATAAATGCTCAATACATGCTAATTGCAGCCATTTGGTGTATGAAGCATAATACATGTTCCCCTTTATCTTTGAGGATACTCAGCAAAGTAATCTTTAAAAGACATCTAACAAAGACTTGTTCCCAGACAAATCCTTTGTGTAGCGTCCTTTCCTAGAGACTTCAAGAATTGAAGATGTATTTTAAAATTTTTTCAAGAATAAAAGGATAAGGACTAAATAATTTTATTTTATTACCGAATTTAATTTTTACTTACGTTTTGTACGCCGGTCTCGAACCCATGACATGGGTCCCATGTCCCAACGATCCATAGTCATGCACGCTTTCCACTAGACTAACTGTGATATATTATATTAAACGTGGAAAACGAATCATTTTTTTCTCACAAAAACTAGACAAAATATGAGGCGATATGTCTTTCGAATGATATTTTTTCTACATTATAAGGACATGCTCGATACATACAATACATGCCATCGAATGCCTTTATAAGCACTTTGTTGTGTACAGTAAAAAGACACATACGAGGCATGAGGAAGCAAGTCACGTGTGTTATTCGCGTGAAAACCAAAACAGTTAAAGCTTCTCATACAACTTTGGATTATTTTAAGGGAAATTTAATTGGCCTTTTAACAAAAAAAATTATTTCTGAGTCAAAGCTATTAAAAAAATGATTGAGATAAGAATTGGATGGATTTTCTCCTGCCGGGGTCAAAAAACCTTGATATAATTTGTAGTCACTGAGCTCAAATCTACCATAATCTAAAAAAATGTACATGCGAGACAAGAAACAGAATTTTTTCATAAGGTCTTAGGCAGAAAATTTAAGAAATATACTTCGTATGGAGGCTAAGGAGTGGTGCTGGAGGGATAGTGCAAACGAAACAAATTATCGTCTTTTCATGAGCAACAATTTTATCTCTGTCGCAAACCAATAGGATGTTCCTCCGATTTCGTTGCGCTCCGTGATATTAATTTATAGAACAACTTATAATGGATATTGGATTTGCATATCTCGCTCTAATGTCTCCTATCTCCTCACGGAGCATAGGGCCTCAACAAATCTCTTCCAATATTCATGATCTGTAGTGAGTGTCATAAATTTTCTCGAACATTTCCCACGATGATTTAGGATGGCCGCGTTTTCTGCTACCCTAAGGATTTCACTTCAATGCTAGCCATCAGAATTCAGTAGCTGATTTCCGGCATAGAGCTGGTGGAGTATGTATTAATCATAATTATTTTTTCAAGGCGGACATTTATCGCATAGTCCTTCAGCGATCATAAACCGATCACATGAAATAGTGCTGTGTTGTAAGAACATCGGCAAATTAACTAAAAATAACAAAGCACAGCACATGTTTGTAGACGCTGTGCTTGCAGTTTCGAGCGAATTACACATATGCTGAAGAGGAATTAACAGTTAGTTCCAACATACCTTTTCAATAAGTAAAGTTAAGTTTAAATCAGTCAAGTCTTCATATCAGTTTCATTATTTAATTAAAATAATTAAACTAAATGTTACGAATACTACTGGAACTCAATAATTTACATATATATAAATTTAATTAATTTATATAAAAAATAGCTAACTTTCTTCACCTAAATGGCTACATTCATTCAATAAATGAATACATGTACATATGTGTGTACGCAGCTTAAGCACACTTAAACACCTTCAACTTCAAATATACTAACAAAGAAAGTCGTCTTACACCACACACTGAAAAAACATACATATATAAATATGCACATATATATGCTTATACTACTCGCGAACAACAACATACATATGGACAAAATTTATATTGTACCATCAATTTCAATTTTCCTCATGGACTGCTTTCAAATAAACGTAATTTTAGTCTCCCAAGCCAGAAGACCTTTTTCGCCTTCACCCATAGTGCTATTTTATTATGTGCCCATTTATTCCCACTGTCTACTCCATGCAATGTCAATTTTTCCGGCACGATGTCTTCTCGAGCATCATGCCAACCACCATCGTCGTCGTCTTTTTTCTTAGCGCCATCTGCAATTCATTTCTAATCTCAATCTCTGGTAAACTAATTTTCGTAATACCTTGACAGTGAAATTGGCACGAATATTTCAAATACAATAACCCATACGCGCAGTCTTCAGTCTATACAGTAGGTAAACATGTATGTGTATGTCATTGTAGGTGAGAAAGTAACAATAAGCTCGTCTGCCGTATTGCTGCATGTTCCCCTGCATTTGCTGCCGCCACTTGGCTCAAAAAATTTTGTTTGCATTTCAGTCACGTCTTCGAGAAGAATTGCTTTTTTGGCTGGTTAAAGCAATTTTTGCATACCTTTAGGGGTTAATGTGAGTCTGTGTGTGGATTTAGCGTTTCAATCTCTTTTTCACCTTGTCTTTGCATCGTATCGTTTTTCTGACTTTTTTTTTTTGTTCTGCCATAGTTTATACTACCTACCTACGTACCGTACCGTCTTAGCTGCTTTGTTGTCAGTTTAAATGCGGTTTTCAAATAAATTCACATAAATCTCAATTTTCTTAAGGAAATTGGAAAAGTAGCATATTGAGTGTGAGAAGGAATATGAAATTGGGGAAAAAAAGAAGCAACTGTAGAAATGTTTGTATAATTTCAACGATGATAAGAAAACTTTTTAAGAAATGTAATAATAATTTTTCAAACATTAAGTTTAAGTCAATGGTGTTCAGATACTTTTTAAATGATTTTTAATAACTTTTTCAATATGCGGAGGATCCTATATAGTTTGCAACATTGAAAAGATAAAATAAATTCAGGAATCTTCGTTTGATAGAAACTTGTGACAAAATTGACTTTGGTCATGTAAAGTCATTGCTCTACTTTGTTTCATTATGGCATTGAGATTTAAACCTTTACACCACATATTAAATGAGTATTTTCTGTGAATTCCATTTATAACGTAGGCACAAAATCTTAAAACCTACCAGCAATATACACTTTAGTACCGTGTTTATAAAAAAATTTAGTCCCTTGCTTTTAAATAGGACTAATAATAACCGCCAATACTTGGGTGTTCTGTTCTGAATTTAAGGCTTGGTTTGTGGCGAAGCCTTATTGCCTATAATGGTGGCACTTTTCTTAATTCGAACTGGCTAAAAGCACAAAAATTTAATATATATCCCGTTTACAAACAACTCAGTGTATATTTTATTAGATGCGCAAGAAGATTTATTACATTATAAAAAAATCACATTGCTTCAACTAAGCCTTATCTTTCAGAAATAAATATATAGATTTATGACTGACTATATTTTCCATAAAAGTACGAAGTGAGGAAGAAATGAGTGTTTAATCAGTTGGGTATGCCAACTTTTTTTAGACGCAAGTTCCTTAAGAAATGTGTTGATTTAGAATAATGAATTTAATAACTTAATTGTTTAAATTAATCTTAATGAACTTAGACTTAATTCAAAAATTACTCTTGATTTTAATATGCAGTTTATTCTTATGTAAGTCAAATAGCTGTGTATCATTTAGTGGCATTCTGAATTGAATTTATTATTCGGATCGCATACGTGGCGCTATCAAAGATAGGTAATGATTTGGCACTAATCAAATAAGGTTAATAAGTTTCATCCTATCGTCATTACCAGAATCGTTCAGGTCCGCTGATGTTTTGGTAAAACTGATTATGACTAGATTCAATGGGCTTTCCCTGGGAGGGCTGCAATATGGCTAATCTTTTCCATAACTGATGCGGAAATCTTTAATAGGGTTTCAAATTTTAGATACTGATAAGATTCACATATGGCTGCCCTGAATAGGTGCCGCAATCCCTGGGCAAATACGATATTGAACTTGCGTGATAGGAATTTCTACTCAGGATACTTTGACAAGAAGATGGGTTTGAAAGTGCTTTAAATATATGTGAGCGAGCGAATAGATGTGTACTAACACATGACTTTTGTTAAGTAAGTTGCATGAGTGTTGGTTTATGCTTGACCGTCCAAGCTCCACAGCTTGCTGGGTAAATGTTTACCTACCTTACCTTCCGATGTTTACGTTCAATGTTAATTTGAAAATTATCATTTACCACCACTGAAGGCGTTTATTATTCTATTTCTTTTTTATTTAACATCAAATATTGTCATTTGCTTCGTCTGATTTCTTTCAATATGAGTCATAGCGTCGACACCTTCAATACCAGCTATTAACGTTGACTTTATTCAATACCTAAAATTTACAAGTTGATTAGTGACTTTATTTGTATGTATGTATGTATGTATGTATCATAAGTAAAAATATAAAAAAGAAAAGTTTAATCTCTCTTTGAGGCCTTCGGTATGATGCGAATCACCTTTAAAGGAAACATTTTGAAAACTTTTCGAACTAGCCAACGAATTTGCATTTTTTTCTCCGATTTTCTACGACTTGGCGTTAAAGCTCAATATGATATGCTTCGTTTACTCGAAAAATATTTTCACGTTGAAACTTTATAAAATAGAAAACTTTCTTTTTTTTTTTGTTATCAAAGATTGTTAAATAAAAGAGCATTGTATCAACTTGTCAAGACTTACATGAATGTAATTGCTGCTTACTGGCTGCAAGTTCAATTATTATTTAATTATTGGAATTGAAAAACTCGTGCTAATTAGTGTTGTAAACAATTCATCATGTAAACACTCATGCCGGTTTTATTTCAGCTCAATGAAGATCCGCGACCTGTTGTCTATCTATCAAGAAAGGAGTTTGTTCAGTCAAATCTTTCATATTTTATGAGCAAAGAAAATAAAGCTTCAGCTCCAGGTTGTACATACATTTTCATCCGATTGATGAATTATTCATAATGATATTAAAAGGGCATGTTGTTGTAGAGCTCGAATTCACGCATTTTCCGATGAACTTAGACCTGGAATCACCAGCATGCACATCCACTCAATACAAACTTATCTTCACCTATCTTATGGAAACATCAGGTAGACTTCCTTTATCCATCTGTTACATACATAAATCAACTAGTTTATTTTGTTAAAAATAAAAATATTATAATTACACTTTGTATCGGAACAGATCGTGGTTTCAAAATTAAAACTTCGTCTGTATTAGACATAGACCTCTGAAATACACACAAATATTTAGTTGAAAAATATAGAACAAGCGAAACATCAATTGCTATACACTCATCTAGTTCTTTACTGCACGCAATGAACTTTTAATATTCGGATGAGATTTTATTCCCCTTTTTTTCTCCACTGAAAATGTTTAACTTCATTTCTGCATTTTTTTAATTTATTTTGCTGCTCTGAGGCACCCTCAAATTTAACGATATTGGTTCTGTTTTAGTTTAGTAAATCGTGCACTGCATTTTCCATGCATTACCATTGATGATTCAAAGTTTTAAGCAGACGTGCCACAAAAGTATGCAATATTATGCGTGCCATCATTTTTATGATGAATTTATGCGCTAAAACGTGCACCACTACAGATCGTTGCGTTTGGATTTTGTCATGTTGTTATATTTTGCATACTGAATTGCATTAAAATTTCACAAAATGAAACATCATGGTGTGACGATGTGCACGAGCACGTAGAAGCGTAAAAATTATAAGAAACAAACGTAAATGAGCATGAAATCTTATGGTAAATAGCAAAGCAAAATTAATTTCGGACTTAAAAAATATAGATATGTATTTAAAAAAGGACTTAAATGAACTTTTTAAATAAATAAATTGCGCAAAGAGATAAACATATACTTCAATATTATTAAATAATTAAAAATTACAACATTTGTATTCTTTACCACTCTCTTGGACTTTCATATTTCATATATTATCGATACAAAATCCATAAAAATTAAGAGAGTTCAACCATCAGTGATGGTTCTCTTTACATACTTCTTCACATGTTAAAATGTAACCAAGCTTAATGCGCCAGTTGCATGTTGTTACATTTTCATTTTACTTGACATTTTTTAGTTTTTATAGCATACTTTTAAGCGAAGATGTTATTTTATGACTCGTACAAAAACTTTAGCTTTACCTGCATTTAATGGCACATGCAAGAAAGTAAGTTTTTAGCTAGAGAACAAACGGTGCTGTATGAGTGCTGGCAAAAAATGTGAATAAAAATGTGTACTAAAAATGGACAAATTTAAAACACTGCTAGGTCCTTGAATCTTAAAATGAAGTGCATTTTGGAAATATTTAGATCATATCTCTTAATTTTCTTGGTTGCCAAAAAGAAATGCAAAACTACCAGTTGCGTTACAAATAATGTATTATGTATTTAAAAAATCGACCATATATTTTTCATTGCGTATGATTTCAACATAAAACGCTGTCTTGAAGCAATTCTGTTTTGCTACATTTCTCGCTAGTTCATTTAAAATATATGAAAAATGTGAGTAACAAGTCATCTAGTAGGAATAGCTGCTAGTTGACCAAAAGTTTGACTTATTAACATCATAGGATTCACCTCACCTCAGCTCATAGTAGTGCATACCAGTTTGGTTCAAAAAATTGCTTCAGTATTCTACACAGCAAAACTGCGTCTCGTCTCAAGCTATATAACTAAATAAAATGTTTATCCAAAAACTTCTAACAAATCATTTAAAAAAGACCGTCTGTCGCAAAATCACGTAGCGAAACTTGCCGTTTAAACATATTTGTTTGTAAAATTGTGGAAATTCTGTGCTTTTGGGAACTAACAAAATAGTTTTTTTCTGATTTAAAAAAATAAAAACTTCAGGATATTAAACTTAGGAGCTACAAAAACAGGCTTACCAACTGTCTAAAGCCAACCCTACAAAGATCAGCACAATTTCAAAAGATGTGCTTATCACTATCCTCCTCTTCCTTGCAAGAACGGCTATAACAAAAGTGACTTAAGGCACTTAAAAACGTATTCATCTTATTGAGTTCTGATGACTGTAATTTTATTACTCAAAAGCAGTGTTAATTTTAAAAGTTTCGTTAAATATAAAAAAATCTGAGCTTAAAATTTTATATCAATCCATACATATGCCACATGTATTCAAGCACTGCAAATCCATCTCATAATTTAATTTCTCACGGACAAAGTAGCCTCTAACAAGTTGAATATCAAAATAAAATAAAAAATCTAAATTGCAACAAATTTCTCATATAAACACAAAAAATAGCAACATTGCTGCAGGAAGTGAAAATCTTCTCAAAGTCCTTTTAGTTTCATTTCTGAGAAATTTTTATCATGTCCCTAGCGTATGATATTTCCGTTTTTATTTGCTGTCTTTAGAAAGCAAAACTTTGCCGTCTTCAACGTCAATTTCGGTTTTTTGTCAACTGCATCTTATACGCTGTTTTGTTTTTATACAATTTTTTCACAAAATTTTTTATTTTTGTTTTTATATGTCTTGTATTTTGTTTTTTGTTTTTGAATTTTTCCTCTTTAATTTTTTTCTTTCTGTCACAGCTCAATCTTTGGAGTTTCCATTTTCCAACTCCCCTTATTTTTAGTTTTACTGTCTTTTACAGCCTCGCGAGACTTGTTTTGGTTTTGTGTTTTTTCTTTTATTTTCTTTTTGTAAATTGCAGATCCTTTTACTAAAATTTTTACTACTGTTGCAGCAGATGTACCACATGACGCAAAGCGCACGTTGCATTGAATGAAAACGTCTTTTACTTTAACGCTGCATTGACATTGACGTTTCTATAGCACATTTTTTTTTTTTTTCGTGGGGCATTAGCTTTTTCCCAAAGGTAGCTTTGAAAGTGTGGCATATGACATATAATGGGATAAATTTATATATATTTTTTACTTGAAAATTTTAGTAATGTATTTGTTTTTAAAAAAGTTTAATACAAAAAAAATTTCCAACTTGCACTTCATGACGTATGATTAATATGTTTTTTTAAAGCTCATTTTAATTTCAGATATAGTTAAGTGCCCTTTATTTAATTTAAAAGAAAATATTAATTTATGTTTGCCGTTTTTAGAATCTCACTTAGCTATTTTACAAAATATGCAATTTTCTTTTATTAAATAGATTATGCTGGAAAGCCTTAACAAAATACCTATGGTATATGTAGTAATAGTAACTTTCATGCAATATATTACTATCAGCTAGAAATTGAATAAAATGACCAAGTATTTTATGTTACAAAACTCAATGTCATCAATAAAGGTATAATTTGAGTAATACGTTACTAAAAAGTCAAAGTTTAATAAAAGAATTTTAAAGCAATGAAATTCAACATTAATTAAACTAACTAAACTTAAAAAAAACATTGGAGCTGTTCATTGCATCACAACGAAAAGTCATATGTTTTAATGTCTTAAATGATAATTGCTTCCTTAGAACTTTACATGGAAATTAGAAAACAAATAGCAAAAAAAAAGAAGAGATTACTCATACAAACTTAGAACTATGTAAAGTATAAGATCTCTGGATTTTATAGCTCATAAAATGTGGGAAACATTTATAAAATTGATGCGAATGTGCTCATAAGAAACCTAGTTTAATATGTAGTAATTTTTCTAGTGAAAACATCACAGACATTATCCCAACATATAAAGAATCAAACTCATAATTTAACCTTGTGCAATATAGCGCACATGACATTAAAGTCATTACATATGTATAGGGGAAAGCGGGACAAAGCAGTACAAAGGCTATATTTATCCTTGCATTACAACGCCATCTAATATAATTATAAGGAATTTATGTTTGAGAAGTGCTCATGTAACTGCCAGGTTATAGCGACATTTCGCTCTTCCGTTTTCGAGAATCACGAGGTTCATCCAAACGAGTGCGGTCGAAGTAAAATTCGAGGATTTTCGACTTAAGTAAATTCATTTCATACGACTTATTTAAAAAAACGCAAAGTATTGCGTCGTAGTATATATTAGTGACATTCATTGTTTATGTTGATAAATTCTTATTTTTCAAGTCTGTATGCTTACATAGGTCTTGGGGGCAGAGTCTTAGGGGTAAAGCGGTATTGTTTATCACTTGGTTCCGTCATTTTATCAAGTTTTCAGGAGTTTCGAAAAACAAAAAAGTTCTGCTACTTTTGGAAGGTCATTCAACACATACAAAAAACATGATTTTTATTCTTAGAAAATTTTTAAAACCAATGTACAGTTATCATGTTATATGTATTGCACTTCGTATACCGCTTTACCCCACCAGAGGGGCTTAATTTCTTTTTTGCATCGCAATAATAAACATCTTCTGTTGAGAAAATAATGAGCCCAATAACCTTAATAGATTCAATATAGATCGAACTAATAACTTAAATGTTAAATTGCGCTTAAAAAAATTATTTTTTTTATTATGGTAAAAACTTGGTTAACCCGTTAGGTATACCACTTTGCCCCGCCTTCCCCTACCTACCTATGTAACTAACTTCCATTGAGCCTTATTAGGTTATTACTAGTAGTATTAGTTTATCTCCCTTATCTGGAGATATGGCTAACGTTAACCTATTTATATACAAACTCTTAAAAATTATTTATTTTTACCCTTTTTATACCCCAAGTTTTATGCGATTTACGATACGGCACACAGTGGATAGATTTTTTGTGGAGCGGCCGCTATAAATAGTAATAATAGCGCTACACTCTTGAAAACACTAAACATCTGGCATTTGAAAACGAATTCGTTCCAAATAAACTTTAACTTTTAAAGTTAAAACACCTTAAAGTATGCAACATATTAAGACACAGCTGCTTTGAACAACAAAAAATGCTTACTTTCTCTAATAGAAAAACCATTACTGCCATTGTTGTTCCCCGTTCGCATTATTGTTGTTGACACATTCCGCATTCTTATCGATTTGAAATAAAAAAATTCTTAAAATAAAATAAAGAAAAAAACCAAAGAAATGAAAATTGTAAAAATGAAACCGGAATTTGTAATAAAATTTTATTGAAATTGTAGACAAGAAACGAATTTTGTTGAAAGCACAAACGACCAAAGTGACAAACGAAAACGAATACTACAAAAATATGAGAGCTAGAAAAAGAATGAAAAAAAAATCAACAACGAATTGAATTACTTGGTAAGCAACATGAAAAAGGAGAGACCAAAGGAGTCTCTGTTTTGCAAAAACAAAAAAAAAAATTCGAATAAAAAAAAACTGTCATCATTGGCACGTAATGCAAACGTGAGCAAATCGCCAAGGCGCCGACAAAGAGTTGCGGGAGTTTGACGTTTGTACGTGAAGTTGGGGTATGTGCCGCTTTAGTGCTTGCTAAGCGGAAGCACTAAAAAAAATGGAAATAAAATTCAGCCGATCAATGTTGATGTAACGAAAGAAAATTGACTTAAATTCTGCATTTTAATTTCTATTTGAAGAAAGTGCTTAATATTGAACGATCGGCACAATTTAAATAAGTCGCAGCATTATAATTAAAGATTTGTTAATATTAGCACTTGCCAAGCCTTAACACAAATATTCTTTTGTTTTGCTAATTTCAGTTTCTCTTTAATTTCAACGTGTTAATAAGCCAAAACTCATTAACATACAAAACCTTTTGTATATTAACGCTCGAGTTAAGTTACAAATGACTAGTTGACAGTGCAATTACAAAATTTTTTATGCAAAGTTGTAATAAAATCTTGATAAGTAGATATTGTAATAAAATACAAATTATTTCAGTAAATAATTGACATAAGCTGCAGTAAATTAATGGTAATCCAATCAGAATACATATTGCAAAATGTTTTGTTAAAACTTTGATTTCCTTGAAGTTTTGAATTAATGAAATTTTTGCTGCTTTCGACAGTCTGAAAATTGTTTAAGTCTTCCTAGTCTTTTAAATCTTCAAAATTTTTAATGCCTTGAATGTTCGTAAAGCTTTTTTTTAGTCTTTAAAGTCTTGCAAACTTTTGAAACCCTTGCAGTTTTTCAAATTTGCTTACCCATGTTATATTTGATGTTACTAAAACCTTTACGAATCCTTTAAGATCTTTGAATCAACAAAATCTTTAAGTACTTTCAAAATCTGACACTTTGACACTGCCTACAACATCAACTTTCCAACAAGAGAAGATTGGAACTCAGGCACCGTTCTGGAAGGAAAGGGGCTAACCATCTTCACAGATGGATCCAAATGAAGTTCGGCGCAGGAGCGGGTGGGTACTCTGATAATATGAGTATGGATATGTCCTTTAGACTACCCAACTATTGCAGCGTTTTTCAAGCTGAAATCTATGCCATAGACCAATCCGCACAGATGATACGGAACAGGGAGCTTACTCCCTCCATCATTACCATATGTGTGGACAGTCAGGCAGCGACTAAAGCACTGAATGCCAAAATAGTAAAGTCTAGGTGTATAGAACACTGCAAGGAATCACTACGTTCAATCCGACAGCATGCTATAGAACTCTGCTGGTTGCGCGGTCATACGGGTATTTCCGGAAATGAGAAAGCTGAAGAATGTGCCAGAATAGGATCAGAAGAACCAGAGAATCAACAAGTGGTAGACCTTAAGATACCATTGGCGGAATTACACTATCGAATAGAGGACATAATCAAGAAACAAATGAACAGAAGGTGGAACCTTACCACCGGATGCAGAACGTCTCGAATAATGTGGCCTAAATTGAATCTGGGAAGGACGCAATCTCTCTTAAGATTCAGAAGAGGAGAGCTTAGGACTGTTGTAGGAGTACTGACGGGGCACTGTGTCATTGGCCCTATGGCCGCCAGATATGGTGCTCCTGTCAGAGATTTCTGCAGGAGCTGCGGAGATGAAGAGATAAACACCTGCTCTGCGAATGCCCCGGGCTAATGAGGAGACGAATCAAATATTTTGGTTCTGCGTTCTTTGTTGGTCTTGATGAACTAGCTGAGCTGGAACTCACCAGTATCCTCAACTTCACCAAGGACTTTTTAAAGGAGAAGGAGGGGAACATTTTTATATATATGTAGGGTATCACAATGGGCAAACTGCCTCCGAGTGAATTCTGCTTTGCAAGCAACCTTTTAACCTAACCTAACCTTCAAAATCTGACTTCTTTAAAGTTCTTTAACTTCGAATATATGAAGTTGAGAAATCTTTAACTTTTAAAACATAAAAAGCTTAATTTTGTTTATATATCCTTCAAATCCTGATGATCTTCGAATATTTTAAAATCGTTGAAAACTTTGAAATTATTAAATTTTTGGTACATAAAATCTGCAGCTTATTTTATGTTCAGTTCAGATTATGCTTAAGCAGTCACAAGCATTTCGCGTTTGTATTTAAATAAAAACTTTGCCGTGATACATAACAAAAACTGATTAAAAAATGTGTACTCAAACTACTGCTTTTTTTTGTGACTGATGTACAATCTTGTATGCTGGGAATGAAAAAAAAAACAAAAACAATTTTTTGTACGCATGTTTAATTAAGGTTTCAACGTGGTATTACGTAAAGCTGCCATTATTTTTTAAGCTGCAACATTTTAATGTATGTATGTAGCATGATGGCAGTATTAGACCAACAGCAACGGCAATTTATTTTTGCCTAGACAAAGTAAACATAAGTAAAATGCATAGCATAATTTTATGCAAAAGGGCAAACGACGGCTTAATGTAGGACGATGAAGAAGTAAAAATATTGTTTACGTTACGTTTAATGTATCAATTAAAATTATTAAGTCTGCTAATATGTTGAGACACGTTTCGCATTACATTGCTTTTACCATTTTGCGTTTACATACCACACACTGCTGTAACAAACAAAAACAATACACTATATTGCTCCTGCTGCATATCCTCGTTGTTAAATATCCGGTCATGGTCATAGTGTGCCTTAAGCATTGTTTATGTACGGATATCTCAGCTCATTTCACATTGATATTAAATATAAAAGCAAAAGGAAAGTAAGAAGAAATGGGTGGGCAGAAAAGCAAATTGTAGAGGGTGTGCTAAAAACTAAAGTTTAAGATAGCAAGAAAGTGTAGGAACTATACGAAAATTTAGTTGTACGCAAAGTATGCTAGGAGTTTTGGTTTGGTTTCTTGCTATAGAGATCGAGGTTAGGCTATAGAAGTGTTAGAATTTAAGAAAACTGAAACTTGATTTGTTAGAGGGTATACAACTGAGCAACTGTAAAAAATATTTCCATAATTTTAAAAACGATGAAAATTTACGTGAAACAATTAGGTATTTCTTGAACGTCGATGGAAAAACGAATTTCACTGATGGTAAATTGTAATTTTAAAAAATAAAAAATATTCAATTCGTAAAACCCTCTATGATAGAAGAAAAGTTTTTTTAAATATTATAATAAATAACATCTACCCCAATGTACATGCCTATGTACATATGTGCGCTTAAGTTTTTGAATTGTTCCATTATCATCACCAACAGACGATGTTGGTGGTCTGGCATCTTAATGAAAATGGATTCAATAGCAATTAACATAAAGTAAATCCATATTTGTGTGCAAAGGTCTGTGTATCTATTACGTTGTAGTGTGTCTGCCTTTGATTGTAACTGTGGCTACAAAACATAACGTAGGTGTTGCCACTAACCAACATTTGCTGCTATATGACTAAAGAAATATGGCTTACTTAATTCGTAGGCAAACACGTACAACATGCATTTAGTTCATAACGTTGTTGCTCAATATTACAGTATATTTTCAATCAGATACCCAAGGTAGGCTTAAGGCATTTAATATTATGAGATGCAAGTTTAGTTGCATACTTTTTTGCGCATTATATAAGGTAAAAATAGAAGTCATCAAAAAAAATTATTGGGTAAATAATTTTACTTTATTTTGCTGTATCGTATTTACCATTAATTAACGCTTAAGTTAATAAAAATATTCAGTTGTTTTATAGCGCAAAACTCAATATAAAAAAAAAGTTCAACATGTCGTATGCGTAACATTTAAGTGGGCAGGAGCAGTCATGATTTTTGAGAAATCGGTTTCTTTTTTTTGCATTTTCATTAAGTTATTCGGCAATAACCAAAGGGCTCTCGATGGTAAGAGTACCGAGTGTAAAACTTTAAATACATTTTTCTCAAAACTATGTTTCCGGAACCGGTGACCACTGTAACTCGAAAGCCGCTAGATAGATTTCAATGAAATTTACACAGTTTTTGAAAAACATAAAAATCTAGTGCCTGATCGCAGAATTTTTTTTTTTAAATCGATTTTTTATGAACAATTAACTGTTGGTTTTTTGCCGAAAATCTGAAGGTAAATATTCCTGAGGCCGCCATTTTGTTGATTTTAAAAAATAAAAAGACCTTCGATCAGGCACTAGATTATTTATTTAACTAACTAATTGTTCTTATCCGATTAATTTTGGATAATTTTCCGCAAGACATTCTGTATGGGACAGGGTCCAACACAGTCAGCTGTAACTTTTTTTATATTTAATATTTTTTTTTTTTCGTCAAGTCAAGTTGAAACATAATGTAGTAATTCCATATTATCACTTTTATTAAATAAATTAAATTAATACTAAAAAAAACTTATTGAAAATGTTCTAATTTTCACGGCCATGACTGCCCCTGCCCCCTTAAAGTTCTAATATCATTTTTAAAAAAATATAAATTTTAATTATAAAAAATCTCTACATCGGCAGCTTTGCTAAATTATTTGAATTTGTTAATTTCGTGGCATTTTTTTACTGCTACATTCTTTGCAAGGTTTTGGTATTCTTTCCTCCATGAAATATGCTACTGCAAATATTAAAATGTTTATAATTCTGTAAATATTTGTTATTGCTTAATAATGTAATAATCTGCTCGTTAAGCATCCGAGCCAGCAGCAAATTTGACCCAACCAAATTTTTTGTTTTTTATATGTATTCACACTGTTGCTTTATTAAACTGAACACTGACGTTGTAATATTCACGGCAAATGTAATAAAAGGGCAAATCTTGTGCAAAGATTTTAAAACCATAAACTGTATCTTTTTGTGTGTACAATGTGTGTTTGCTATGTTGCCTGTTACTAAGCAAAACTCCTAAAATTATGCTAGCTATACTTATGTCTGCACTGCTATATTTTAATTATACATTAGAGAAATTTTAGCAAATAGCCCAAGGATACGTCAAGAAGGCCGAGCCAAAAACATAAAATGCTACAGCTGTGTGAACGAAAAATAAAGCGAGAGAATGCGAATGCTAACCAAAGGTTCTTTCTTTATTATTAATATATTATCAATGTTTACTTGGGACAGCATAAAATTATGCAACGTTTTTAATTTTGTTTTCCTTTTAATTTTGCTGCGTATTTTTATTTCATTTTGATTTTTTTTTTTTATGTTAAGTTTTTGTTGGTTAGACAAAGACTTAAAATTTTCATTGCTTTTAAGTTTACTACACAGTCGGTTAAAAAAGATTTTCAAAAAAAAAATTAAGCTTTGTATAGCTGCATGCTTTAATTAATATGTGCATACTCTTAGGTGCTGCTTTGAAAATGAAAAAACAAAATATTTACCAAGTAACTTAGTAGAGATTTTAAGAATTACAACGCCACCATGGGAAAAGAATGAGAAAATATGCTCGTTTTGTATTAATTTCTTACTGGTAAGAGAGTCAGAAAAGAATTAATTTTTAAAATTCCTTGCAGCTTAAAACTTTTAAAAAATTGTCGACTGCATTAATAAAAACTAAAGGGTCTAGCCGTGTTTGCAAGATGAATGTGCCCCCAATAGGAACTTATATTGTTACGTATACTAACGTGTAGGGCATATCACTGGTAGTCTATATAAGTATATGTTTCGTGTTCTGAAAATATATAAAAAAACGGTCCAAAACGGACTTTTCTTTGAACTCGTATATTTTCTAAACTACTAAAGCTTGGAAAGTTAACTCAAATTGAGGCGTAAGCAGATATTACAGGATTTATAATAATATTTATTTGATAATTTCATCCGTTGTATATGAGCATTAGAATTATCAATAACAATTTTATTTAATATTTGCTGTAACTTGCTTTTGAGTTACCACTTTAGAAAAAATAATCCTTTGGATTCCGGTTTTCATTGTTACAACTTAAATTGTTAAATACTTTTAATGCTTATTTATAAGAAATAATATCTTGTAGCATTTAGTGAATATTATTTTTAAATAAATGAAATGAAATGAAATGAAATGAAATGAAATGAAATGAAATGAAATGAAATGAAATGAAATGAAATGAAATGAAATGAAATGAAATGAAATGAAATGAAATGAAATGAAATGAAATGAAATGAAATAAAATGAAATAAATGTTCCTATATATGTCCTTTAGTAGTGTGCCAAGTTTCAAACATATAAAAAAATTAATGATAGAGCTTGAAGAGTCTAAACATAATATACATATAGGGTTTGCCTTCTCGAATTATGTCCTAAACATGGGTTGCCACTCATTTAAGAAATATTGCCCCTAAAATCGGGTGGCAATCTATGTTTAGGATATGATTCGACAAGGCAACCCTATATATATATTTTGTTTAGACTCTTTGAACTCTATCGTTTGATATATATTTCAAGCTTTTATCTTAATTAATGAAAATTGACCAAAAAAACCGGCGAAAACCTATGTTTGGGACAGGATTCAGCAATGCAACCTAGTATGTTATATGTAGGCCTCTTCGAGTTCTAGCATTTGGCATACATTTTGAGCTGTAATATTATATAGTTTTAATTAAAACAACAAAATTGGCTAAAATTCGGGCATCAGGACAGGATTTGTAAGGCAACTCTAGTTGGTTAGTTTCACCAAAATGCATTACTAACATTCCCGTAAATCATAGCCTGTAATGTTAAACACTCGACTTTTCTATATCGGGCTCTTGGGCTATAACTATATTGAAATCCTAAATAATAAAGCTTTTATTTGCTACAATAATGTTTTAATTTATTTTTCCGTTTAATTATGTAAAAATTTGTATTGGCTAATAAATCGTATGTAATTCAAAAATTTTAATAATAACTCGTATGATAGAGAAAATCGACATGGAGCAAGAAAATGAGGCGTGCAATAGAATCCGCGTGCCAATAAGACGTGCCGCACTAAATAAACTAATTTATTTCTAATAGTAATAATAGTTTCTCCACTAAAAAAAATACGTTTTCGATAGTAAATTTAACGTAGAGCACGAAGGTTATGTTAAAAATTTGATGCAGGGTTGGGGCAATTGTTAAAATCGATTGAAACATTTAAATAATAACAAAATAATTTATTTGTTAAAGTTCATTCTCTTAGCTCTAAAATTAAAGTAAAATCAATTTTCTAGCTTTAACAGAACCGAAGTTATGAATTTTTGAAATTGAGTCTCCAAGCCAAAAATCACGAAATTCTCAAAATTTAAATTCGCTCTATTTTGAAAAAAAAAATGTTTTCAAAAAAAATGCTCGAACAAGTATCTCTTCTTTTTTGATACAGAACCCATAAAAAAAATTTCAGACAAATCAAAAATGTGTCGGTCAATTCTCGCCAAAATCAGTCCGGTTTGTAAAAGAACGTTCCATATGTATGTTAAGAAAATATGGTTATGGTTAATGCAGAGTTTTAGTTGCAGCTTTTCACAACTTTTTTGTATGATTTTTTTCCATTGCAATATTTGGTGGAAAAAATAATTTTATTTCTTCAGATTTTGCAATCCTTTACAACAATTGTATCAATTGGTAAAGCTTACAGAGTGAGGGGAGGTGCTTAAATTCAGAAAAGGGTTTCCTTCAAGAGTGGGGAGCGGGTAAGGGGTATTTTCGCCGTTTTATTCTCCTTGGGATAAAAGATTATATTCGAATTCTTCTCAAAAACAGAAGAGATAAGCCTTCAAAACGGGTTTTCTCCAATAACTTGAAAACTGTAAAAGATATCGCTCAATTTTAAACATTTTTGAAATGAACATTGCCAAGTTAATAAAAATTGATAACAATTTTTAAAAATAAAATGTTTCAACCACATCTCACATTTGTATGGGAGGCTTGTCCGTGTTTTGCCCTAAAAATCAACTGCACATCTGTACTGATAAAGAACAAATAAAAATAATTAAATAAAAATGTTGGGAATTCATGACCATCTAGTTCACTAACAGGCTACGCGTACAAAGTCGCGACAATCAGCTAGTAAGAAATAAGTCAAAACAATTTTATTTCTATTTATTTTCATTCGGTGCATCAATCTTTAGTTTTCTAATAATATTATTATTATATAAGACTACGAAACTTACGCGGACAATTTGGATGTCCATTGCAGAGTGTAGTTTGAGATGCAACGCCAGTAAGTCCATAAACTGCAAGCAGTATTACAGACTGCAAAACCCAAACTTTAAATTCTGCCATCGTTTTTGCTCAAGATAAAATCAAATGAACTCTAAAGAATAAAAAAATCAGCTTGTCTTTTATATTCAAGTAAAAATCATTTGACACATAATATAATATATTATGGAGACCATAGGGCTTTTGTTTCTTCAATATATATATATATATATACAAAATATTTAATTGAATTAAGTAATTTCAATTGTTACAGCGTTACCAATATATTAAATTCGTGATCTATCATTAATTTGACTGTCTTGAACATTGTGTTATAGAAATAGAGACTACGTAATAAGCTTCGATTTCAATATAAATATATCATTGTTTCCAAAGAAACAGATTATATTTTTACAGCACTAATTAACTTCTATGACTGCATCCATTGTAAAAGTTTTTCTATTCTAATAATTAAATGATAATTGAACTTACAGTCAAAATAAGCAATACGATAACAACCTTAATGTAATTAATAGGGTAAATCCCATTGACTAGAAACAATCGCTAAGTGCTATTGAGTCAATACCAATACTAATTGATTTGACGGCATTTTTCGCTAAGTGTTGCTCTTCTTAGGTTTTTCTTTGTTTTTGAAGGTCATTTAAATGTCTTTTGGTAAAAAACTGAATTTGCTACGTTTTAGATGTTTTTGAAGAAATAAAATTTAAATTTATCATTCATCGATACTTTGTCTTCAGTGTAGTTATAGTTATTGTCTCTTTAGCTTATCTTTAGCTGCCCTAATATAAAATGTAAATATTTAAAGTTATCGCAAAAGAAGATTAAACAATTAGAAGCACTATTGTTATTATATGTAACTCATACGTCATGTTACCCAAAACTAATCCTGTAAAAATCTTAGTTTTTAATTTCGACAGCTTAATACCGATAAAGGATATGACCTTAATATTAAAGCACAATAATCTATTTTAAAGTTTTTCTATGTAATATGGAAGATATATTTATGATCGCTAAAATGAATCGCAACGAATTTCCTTAAAATGTGCTTTCATTGAAGCACTAGGTACTTGCAATCAAAAGCGACGTATTTCATCAATGATCGAAGAATTCAGAACAAGTACGGGGCTTAGCACAAAAATCAAATTTTCTATACCACAGAACGAACAAAATACCTCTGATCTGCACTCACTTCTTTGGAACATTCTATCCGGAACTCTTAAAAATTTACCTTCAGTGTGATTTACTTAAACTTTGATATCTCAGCTCAGATACAACTTAAAGTTATATATTTGTGAGTTCGTATGATGAAAGCTGAATAGCAAAATTTCAATTAAGGCTGTGGCCGCTAATAAAAATTTACTTTGGAATTATTCGAAATTAAAGAACGAAAAAAGCTATACATTAAGCCTGTTGTTTATATTTTACTTGCCCATTTGATTATTGATTATATAAAACTTTGCACAAAATTCAATTTATAGAAAAAAATGTAGAATTTGCTTATCAAATAAAACTGTCATCAATGTGGCACGTTTTAATTTAAACTGAAATAAATTAACTCTAATCCACGCTGTTAGCTGTCCGAATAAAAATCTAAATGAAAATAAATTATTATGCACATTAAAAGATAAAAACAAAAGCTAAAGCATACATTTAGACTACAAAAAAAAATCCACAGCAGGTGCTCATTCACATTCGCAAAAGAGGACCCATACAAACAGCGTGTAGGTATGAGAAAAATGTTAAGCACAAACCAACTACTACTAAATTAAAATCAAATGTTAATCGCAGCTTAATTTAATTAAACACACAAAATACTAAAATGTCAGCGAGTGACTCCATTAAATTTTAATTTTATTGCACAGCATTGGAAAAAAAGAGACAACAAAGCAAATACCGATAGAAAATCGAGACAGTAGGAGCACAAATTAAACAAAGCGACACGAAGCGCAATAATTTTTCATTTACAATTTCAATCAGCGGTAATCCTAATAGCTCAGTACTGCCACTACAAAATAACAGAAAAAAAAATGTGCAGTATACTAACAGGCGTAAGAGAGCAGGAATAACATTTTTAGTTGCCGTTGTCGTACTTAAAAGCAAACAATTTAAGCACGTACGTACGTGTGCGCTTAAGCTTTAAGCTTTACCATGACCGGATCTCAGATTGGAATGGACCAAGGTGGAAGAATAAGTGAAACTACTTTATGAAATATTTTAGAAAATTGTGGCCAAAAATTTTCTGGCTTTTATTAAAGAGCCTTAATTTACAGGTATATTGCTGCTTTTTGAGTGGCAGCCACAGTTTATCTTTCAAAAACCTGCAGTAAGGCCATTGTTAAACAAGGAACTTAAAATATTTGTGTAGTAAATAACATCCATCAATGGGATTTTCGGACTGAAGTATTCAGCTCATCATGACGTATGAGTATTTTGTTTTTCATATTAATTTTTTTTTTTTGCTGTTTTTATCGGTCTTCTGGAATAAAATTTTAACTGTCAAAAAAATTGGTCAAAACCCAAAAAAGAATTCAAAGGTCTTTTTTTATATTAAATTCATATCTTTTCATAAAGGAATAATTAAAAAATTTCAAAACAAACCGAAATATACAAAAATTAAATCTTCTAATAAACCTGATTTAAATTTTTGGGATCAAACTTTTCGTAAGTAC
Organism: Meiosimyza platycephala; assembly: GCA_963662105.1. Taxonomy (NCBI): domain Eukaryota; kingdom Metazoa; phylum Arthropoda; class Insecta; order Diptera; family Lauxaniidae; genus Meiosimyza; species Meiosimyza platycephala. The sequence continues at coordinate 97,229,907 of OY759208.1, read as the reverse complement.
CCCATAGTACATTGGTTCATTCATTCGCAAGGCTACAGAATGTGACAACAACAACTTTGCTATACCCCATATATTCTTATCAGCAACAACAGCGACAAAACGCATTACTCAATTTGAAATTGAAGTTTGGACGCTAGCAACACCCGCTTACTCCTCTCACAGCTGGCACCCATCACCATACACATAAAGTATTTGCAGTCGCCCAAAGGCAACTAAATGAATGAACGAGCGTCATGGGATTAGGCAAACACAATAACAACAACAACAACAACAACAGCAACATGAATAACAACGGCGTTGAAACATGGACTTCTCATCAGGATTAGCGTAGCCGCCGCGCGCCACCGCCAACACTTGTGTTGCAAAACACGCAGCAGGAGTGTCGCTAAGGCTCATAGCGCGTTTTTTTTAAATCTCCTGTCGATAAAGTAAATGTCTTTGTCATTTTGTTGAAAAAAAAAAAATTAAAAAAAAACAAATAAATAAGAGAAGAGGAACCCAGTGTTACTTTTTTTTTATTGCATAGCATTAGGCGTCGTACAACAAACGACAACAGAAACGTACGAATACAATTGTTATGCAGTTCATTTGGATTAAATGATTTAACTTTAGCGACAGCAACCAAGTTCACGTTCTTTCGGTGTTTCTTTCTCTTTAATCATCACAGTCTCTACAGTTTTTCACTATTTTGCTTAAAAGCCAACTAAATTAATTTGCAACATTTTATTTTAATGTTTCATTTGACAGCATGACATCGAAAACAAAATGACACCACAACAGCGTTTAACCAAATGTGAGTAATGCTATGAGGAAAAAGAAAAACTTTATGTTGATTTATGCCATAAAGTATGCTATGAATTTTTGCATTTTGACAGCTGTCAGTCGTACGGAAATGAAACTCGCTTACGTTGTTTAGTCGAGTGCAGATACATAAAATTTTTATTTAAACGCCCAGCAAACATTTTGAATAGCTAAAGAGTCATATATTCATCGCTGATACGATTATTTTGATTGCGAGCTCAAAATGTGAATACCTTGCTTTATTTTTACTGCCAAAGTGAGCGTAATGGTCTAAAAGGCATTTTTTAGGATTAGTTAGAGGTTCTGTCGTTCTAAAGGGTAATATTTCAAAAGTGTTGGGATGGAACTTTAAATTAAAATTAAACTCAAAGCAATTATGTTTGCGTCCAATTTGTTTTTGGCTTAAAAGATTATTTTATAATTTTGACTTTACTACGTTTCAAACGTTTCATACGTTTTAAATGCACTACGTTTCAAACGAAAAACACAAGACGAGTAACTATATTTTTATAATATTAAGTAACGCTTAGTATCTTAGCCCTGATGCAACTAATAAACAGGGTGTGCTTAATGTTCTACATACTAAAGTATTTTCTTTCATAATATATGATTTCATTTATGGCTGCAACAAAATAAGGAACGCAGAGAACTGATTAAATGGGGAAACATTTTATTGAACATCATGTCTTATGTGCAACCATACAAATCCGTTCATAAAATCATATCATGAGTTTGAAAAAGTTTAAGCTTTTTGATGCTAGTATTAAAGCTTCGATGCTATTAACCAGGTGTGTGTGTAATACAAAAAATTTAAGGTTCTTAAGATACTTTCATCCTTTTGTAAAAGTGCTAGCAATAGAAAAACGATATTTTTTTAAATGGTGAATTATATATAAACGCTTTCGTTTTTCAATTTTATTTCATGAGAGTTCCAAATAAAAGTCTTAACATCTCTGCACCAATATTACTGGGGATTTTCTATGCTATCAAATCTTAAATTAATTTTATGCTCAATATAATTACGAGAACTTTGAATTTTAGCCGCTTAGATTGAAAGTTAGAACAGCACTTCTATCAAAAAATTTTTTATTAATTTTATTTAAAAATATAGTAAAAAATTAAGATAAATAAGTGTAACCGGCAAAACAAGTTTTAGAAGTACTGTAGTTAGCGTAACCGGTGTTGAACATGCCATGGGATCTTAAAGCTGAGCTGGCTTACATCAGCTTGCAACAAATAAAGCCCATCTATGTATTTACCCCAACTTTTATGCAAAAGTATTTAAGTATTTTATTGCATAGCTGCAGGCATACAAAACTTACTTTTTCCTAAGAAAAATTGTTTTTTTGGTAACATATACACAATTTCGTTCAAATAAACATGCGTGTATGTAATTTATTTTTCCACGGATAGCTGCAAACGCTTAAGATTTTGTAATAACTTTTCCAAAAAAAAAAAAAATTATTTTCCTGTGAAACTAAAAACGTTAACGAAAACCGGAATTAAAGCTTTCTGCCTAAAGAAATCTTAACTAAGGCCGCAAGTAATATAACGTTGACATACAATACAGTTAATAACAGGAAACATTCGTGTATGTGAATGTGTTTTTCTATATGCATGTATATGAAGCAAAACAACATCAAACCAAATGTCAAAGTTAGAGATTAGTAAAATTTTTTTTTCAAGGATTTTTCCTTACTTTGCTAACTGCAAGAAAAACATGCACCGGAAATAGGATTACTTATCAAGAGTATAGCAAAGTTTTTACTCACACAATCTCATGCTTAAATGCGTATGTGTGCATGTGTATTCATTGTTTGCGATATCAGCTTTTCTATAACTATTTTTGGCACACATGCAGCCTGCAGCATTTTTGCAATGTTTAAAAGTTGTCGCTTAACTTTTCACTCAACCTTGTACTTCCGATCTCAAATACAAAATACAGATAGACATGGAAAATCACACATAGCATTACAAAAATTTAAAAGTTTTGGAAATGATACTAAGCTAGAGCTTGCCACGCCTTACTTAAGAAGCACACGGAAAAAAAATGTGTAAAAGAATCTTATACATATAATATTAAAGTGCCTGAAAGTATGCAACAACTGCGATTGTAGTTTTTTTCGCCTTGAAGTATACACAAGTTCTTTCAGGTTTCTAAGCCTTTTTTAAGAAGTTTGAGTCCTTAATTTTCATCCAAAACTGATATAATTTCCTCAGTGCAATATATCGCATGTCGCTATATACTCGTACATTTACATTAAGTCAAAGTAAACGGCTTCTTTTTATTTTTCCTACACCACCCAACTTGTATTTTGGTATTTTCTTACACAAATTTTCTGTCTCTAATATCACAAATCTAATGAACATATCCGTCCCTATAACACAGCAACAACAACTGTATGAAATAAATATTTGTAAAAAAAGGGAGCGGAAGGATGTTGAGCATTTTCTACGTTATGATACCATGGAAAAATTTTCAATTTTTTAGTTAAATTATTATTTATATCCTGAGGCGCTCATGTTCATGTGTGTGCGTAAAATTTGTAAATTAACCTATATTAAAAAAGTTCTGTACGATTGTGCATCAACTAATGGATTTTTAGCAATTTAAAGAATTTTTTATTAGACCAAGAAATGGAATACCAAAATTACATTAAGCGATTAAAAATACCGTTACAAAAATTAAAATCTCTTTAAAGCTGGGAAATAATTTAAAACATTTTATCTTAGCTAAAGGATAGCATGTTTGGCATGAAAATGTTGTTTCTATTAAGCTCCATATAAAGATGGCAGCAGATTCTGCCTCCATTGAAATTTTTTGGTTGAAAACATTTCGATTGCTGACGGCGCTTTACTTTTCAACAAATAAATTATTTATTCAAATCATGGCATCATGTTACCGTTTCGATGATTTGTTTCTTCCTAAGTATTCAATCTATATCCATTCCAAATTCTATCTAAATCGGTTCATTAGCTTAGCTCCAAAAGCATAGTTTCCTGCTAAGGGCGTGCCTTTACCAATTTATAAGTAAGTACATTTCCTCAAGGTTTAACTAGATTTAGACTGTAAAATCCATTTCATTGTGGCAAAAATTTGTAGTATGTAACTGAAATAATCCTTAAGTCATGCTGATATAACCATTACTTTATATGAAAGCAAAACTTTTAAAATTCAGCCTTACGCGAACTAAGGTTAAATTCCTGAAAATTTATTCCCTAAAATAAAAATAAATGTTATTTCATACGTAAATTTTCGCAAATTCCACCATTTGTTTTTAATATCGGAAATATTATCAATGAGAAATATCAAATTTGAAACAAATTCCACAAAAATTAGCGGACCAAGACTTAAAATTCAATCATAAGATTTTTAAGCGTTTATTCTATTTATTTTTGAAATATTTCGTAATTCGTTTACAATTTTTCGGTTTATTGGTGGTTTCTTGTTTACCTTTATGCCCAGTTGCTTTAAGATGTTTATGTTTTTTCAAACTACTTTTAATTACTTAATTATCTTAAGTTATTCAAAATTCATTAATTCTCTTTATACATCAAACCACCTTAAAAATATGCAACAATTCTTTCTCTAACAAATAAGTCAATTTACACATACTAATAACCATGACGAGTTCATTACAAAACTTATAATTAAATCAAAATACTTAACAAAACGCTGACAAGCCAGAACGTCAACAACAACAACAACAAAAGGACCACAAACCGCGGAACGTCAGCGTAAAGTAAAGTTTCCTTTACTTTATTTACATAATAACAGCAGCAACAACTTCAATAATAGAAAAAAGAGCAGACTACCACATGACATGCATGAGAAATTCCACATACTGCAAAAAAACAACAACATGAAATAAAAATTCCAACAACATTTCATCAACAGCCGACTACATAATGTTAGCAGAGAAAAAAAAGTGCTACACACAACCCCTTTATTATGACTGCAATTAATCATCATAACAAACAATAAAATATGTTATTAAATGAAAGCATACATCAAGGCGCTGGCTCATTTTTTAAGTAAACACACATAGCAGAGAAAATAATAAAGCGAAAAAAAGAAGCAAAACAGCAAAAAAAAAGTTATTAAATAGAGAACAACAAATTAGAACATTCCACCAGTAATGTCATGGACAGACGGACAAACGGAGACGGTTTTGTTTTTCAACAAATAACCGACTGGAAATTCGTCTTTCAAAGAAGGGAAAAAAATAATAATAATATGAACACACAACCATCCTGGTTGAGCAAAATCAAAAGGACATTCAACAGCCTTCAAGTAGCGCAGAGCAGCGCAATGCTCAACAGACAGTCAAACAAACAGACTGACTTACTCAATAATAACAACACAAGCACTGAGTAGCATGCGAAAAAAAACTGTTGCATACTAACAGGCTTTTCATATCTGGCGAGCTCATTATTTTTTCAAGCGAACTGTTGCTCATTTTGTTTGAGTTGCTATTTTCTCTGTGTGTACGGTTTTTTTCTTTTTTTGTTTTTGCATTCTATTTCGTACCATACCATTCCATTTTGTTTTGTTATTTTACTTTGTTCCAAGTAAGCATATTTTTAAGTGCGCGCCTGTAGTTATGCAAATATTTGTTGACAAAATAGCAGACTTCAATTTTAATGCGATGTGCATTACAATTTGTGCTGCAGTCACAAAATGTGCTGCGGGAAGTTTATAGATAAAATAGATTGTTTATTTATTATGTTTGTTAAAATATAAAACAAATACATTTTTAAACTACCTACATATTTAAGAAAATATCTATTAAATGTATAAATAATAATAATGACAATCTATAAACTAATTACTATTTCTTTTCTTATATTTTCAGGTAAGTCTCAATGAAACTTTATTTTGTGGCTACTGTAAGTACAAACATGACTACATATGTATACTATTCATAAGTTAGTGCAGTAGTGAGTATTGAATAAGTCAGATATGTATGTACCAATATATATATAAGTGGCACCACCGAAAATAATTATTTTTGTAAAGTGCTCTATTAGATCAGCCACGTGAGGAGAATACTTTTTTTCATATTAAAGATTTCCTTATACATATATGAAAATTTCATCCAATTATCTTAAAAACATTTTCGACGTAGCTGAAAAAATGTATTTCAGATATTGGCTTGCATTTTATAGACTTTTTTTTTGTGATTATTCCGAAAAAGTTTAAGTTGATCTTTCGCTTTAACTGAGATGGCTTTGTAAGTTATTGTATAAAGCTTACAGCCTCTACTTACAGCTTTGATTGTATGTAAATAAAATTTATTTTCGCTTAAAGCATTGCTAAAAATATCTTGGTTGTTCATTATCCCCAAAAAAAAATTCGTTCAAAATATTTCAAAAATAAATTACCTTAAAAATACGGCCAAATTTTCAATTCAATTGCTTATTTAAGCAATTCTTAGATAAAATAAGCCCAATATTTTATTCAAATATAAATAGGCAGTTGCAAAACAGTTAGACGACTTTTCAACTGCCATAACACAACATAATCGCATAATTTTCTTTGTTAGAAAGGTTATGAAGAGAGGCTGTGCCAAGTGTACAGCCTAGGGTATCTTTCCCGGGATTTCTCGTTCCCGATTTCCCGGGAAATTCACAAAAATACATATTCCCGATTTCCCGAGAAAAAAATTCAATTCCCGGGATTATTTTAAACATTTATCATCATATAACTGGAAAATACATATTTCAAAATTACTTGTTTTACTTAAAAAAATATTTGAAAACTAAGTACGTATCCAATGGCTTTCTTGTTTTCGTGATTATGCAGATGCGCAATACAAATTCTTTAAAAATCAAAGCGTGTGCGTATCTACTGTTTATATCTAATGATGCTCTTATATCCTATCCTTTGCATTAAATCAATATCAGTGGAAAGTGAAAGAGTATTTGCGACTGGCCTTTTTATCACCAAAATCAGGACACTCAACGACAATTCAGTAGTTCACATTAGAAGTCATTTTAAAAACTCTTGTGGTAAATAACTTTTTTATGTTCTGAGTATTAGTAATTAAGTTTTTTGTTTAATGAAAAAAGAAATGAATATTTTAATTCCAAATTGTTATTTTATTGAGCTAACAGTTGCAGTAACTTCTGTGTGTCAAAACAAATTACACTTAATAAAGATAAATAAAAAAGATATATGGACTCAATCTAGTTATGCTAGTTTCACTAGGACTCACTGAAGTTACTGAAACTGTAAGCTCAATGAAATAACAATTTGAAATTATTTTCTGTTCGCACATACTAACACAAAATAAAAAAAAGTTTTTTGAATTGTTAAGAAATTTTATTTAATTAGTAAATATTAAAACCCGGTTTTCCCGGGAATCCCGGGAGTTTCTTCGAAATATTCTCGTTTCCCGGGATTCATTATTAGCCGGGAAATGAGAAACTCTAGTACAGCCTCTTCATGGTTGGCTACAATCTCGCCTTTTTAGTTGCCGAGATAAAATTGGCTTTATGTTTGACGACATTGGCGAAGTATCTCCGAGGCTATTTCTTCCACACTTTCTTTCTCTACTTGGTTGGCAACAGTCTCTTATAGTTGTATCCAGAAATTTCAAAATTTGGAGACAGCTAAGTGCACGTAAATAAAACAAATATTTACAATTTACCTATATCAAAAAATGTATTTCAAAATGTCCTTTCAGTACAAAAATCACCACCAAAAGGGAATATGAACAAAATATTGAAATTTTGGAAAAATAACCAGAATTTTAAAACGGGTGGCATCCTTAATGCACGCATTGGGTTTCTAAAAAGAATCCTTTATTTCGTTATTAACGTACAAATTGGAAATGAACCTACAAAAGTTTAATGTCAAATTTCGTCTCAAATGTCTAGTAAGTCCAGAAATGTCAATTTTTTTGTCATCCACAATGTGTGGAAATTAATACTATGGAGACAGTAATTTTTATCCAACTATGAAGCCGAAGAATTAAACTGTCTCCATACCGTATCCTCTCGGAGATAAAAAAAAACAGTAGCCAACCATGAAGGGGTTGGTAATTTATTTTAATAGTTGACGGTACCACGATCCTTACAGGAAAATTCGTTTCCACGGCTAATAGACCGATTTTAATGAAATTCGGTTTGGAGGTAGATTGAACCCTAAGAAAGATTATTAAAAACTCTTAGTTTTTTAAGAGGGCGTGGCAGCGCCTCTTATAGGAAAACAACTGCTTTTGATTAAATTTGGTATGAAGATAGACGGATTCTTAACTAAAACATATGTTTTTAGTGGGGCTTGGGGCAACACTCCTTACAAGAAAAAACATTTTCACGGCAAAACTAATGGACCGAATGATGACATTTGGTACAGAGATAGGTTGTACCCTGAAAAATATATTTATTTTTTAATGGGCCGTGTCACAGCTCTTATCAAAAATTTGCTTTCTCACAGCTAAACTAATCGAGCGATTTTTATAAAGTTTGGTACATATAGTAGATAGATTGAACCCTGAGCAAAGGTATTTACTTTTAAGTGGGTAGTGCGACTTACCTAACAGGAAAATATGCTTATACAGCTAAACTATTGAACTACATACAATAAAATATACAACATATTATGTTTGTACACCAATATCGAAGATATTGCTGCTGCGTGAAAACGTACAGCGTAAAAAATGGATTATTTTTCATTAACTTTAAATTTATTTAATTTGAAAAAAAAAGTGGGTAAAACTAGTAAACATGAAATTTTATGCAGAATTAGGTAATGTTAAATATTAAATACATTGCAAGCCTCGAATCGCGTCCAAGAACCACCCAATTGCATAAATTTTTATACAGAATTCATGTGGCTACCAGCGCCGGAGTTAGGCACACTGTTCGATGTAAAAAGTAAGCCGTGGCCTAAAGTCACCCTACTGATCAAACATAAAATAAAATGGATAAATCGTTATTGTTTCGTAATTTGTTTACTTTATTACGTCATCATAAAATTTTGGGTAAATGGGCGGCATACTGCCGCGGGTCAGGGTTTGCAACCTATTGGCTTCGCTAGCCACAGTAACTTTGCATTAAAATTTCGTTGCGTATCTTTAGACATAAAAGTTCACTAGTATAGCCGTATCACCTTTATGGTTAACATTTCTATTAAGTGTTCTATGCTTTTCTTTATTTTTTTTTTGTTTTGTTCATTTTTGCAAAAATACTTTCAACTATCTATGATTTACTCTTTGCACTTTAAAATTTTTAAATACTTTTGTAGCCTGTTGCGTTAACATCCGCATCCATCCACATGTGTCGCCTATAAGTGTGTGTGTGCTGACATGTGTTTGCTTATGCATTTATAGGTCTGTCTGTGTTTCCGAGTGGTCATACCTTTTTTACGCCATGACAGTTTTGTGGTTTGCGCTTTGAAATTTTTGGAGTTTTTTTTTCAACCGCTGTAGCAGAATCCTTCATGAGCCGCTGCTGCTGATTCTGCTATGTGGTCAAATAGGTGTGCGTATTTTTTTCAATGCAATTTCTGTGAAGTTTTATTTATGTGGTAGCTAAATTTTTTTTCTTCTCTTTTTTAATTGAGGTGCTTTTTCCATCGACTCATGCTGTGATTACTTAGAAAAAATGCTCCTTAAAGACATTAAAACTGACAGAATATAGTGCATATCTATGCTTAAATATCACATTTGATAAAGTCTTGAACGCTTTAAAAATATTAAAACATAAAAATTTTCCAAATTTATGAAAAGGATTATTTCATTTTGCATTTTTGCGAATTTTAAAAAGAGCTCTCCAAGTTGATGTGCTCATTTTCTACAGCTTTAATAATTAAAATCAACTTTGAACTTTATCTTTTTAGGAACCCTAATAAAAATTTTCTTGCTGCCTTTTTGTTATTTATTTTGTGATAGCAAAAAAAGGAAAATTTAGCAAAAAAGTCAAAAGAACAAAAATGAAGCGTGTTAATTAAAAATTGTTTCACAGTTTGTGCGAAAATGAAATTGAAATCCTTGTAGAAATTATCCTTCTCGCGTTTATTTCTTTTATTATCTATGTTATGAGTGCATGTGTTTGTAATTCAGTTTTATACTCTGCTTGTTATTTTTGATACATATACTAAGTGTTTGATATCCTTATATTTTTCTAACTCAGTAAGGAGTTGAATTGTTTTTTTTTTCTTTTAATTCTGTTTTAAGGATAAGTAAGCAGCAGCTCTGCTGTCTTCTTTTGCTCTTGTTAATGAGTAAATTTGTGTCCTATTTCACTGCTGAATTTTGTTTTGTTGCCTTTTTGCTTATTGCCTGGCTTTTGTTGCTACTCTTATTTGGTAATAATTGCTGCTACACTGAAATTTTATTTTGATAAAATACTCAATATTCTTGAATGCAGAAATTTTTGCTTGTCTAAAACTTTGTTTAATAAAATTTTTGAAGAATGTTCTTAAACTGCTGGTTTTATTTAAAGTATAGCTCTATATTTATACATAAGTCAAAGCATTTAAAATAACTTTCTTTTTTTTAATTTAACAATTACTTGTTTCTGTGTAAAAAAAAAATAAACAACAAGCGAAAATGAGAAAGTATGAGTAGCCAAGCAAAAAAGAAAACAACATAGTCGTTGCAGGATATCAAATGGGGATTTCCTTCATTTATTTCAGTTGTGCCCGGCTGTTACTTAGCACCCACTCAGCTGCGTTTTTCACTTTTTTTTGACGATACTTGTGGCGTATCCTCAACATCTTTTTTCTTTGTTAATTATACATTTTCGCCTTTTCAGTCTTTTTTTTTGTATTGAAATCAATATTTTGTAGCTCCTCGTACCTCACACCATTAAATGGATTATTTTCAATTTTTGTAGCATTGAAGAAATTTTAATTATGATTTTCATTGAAATAGGCGTAACTGCTATTGCTTATAAGAATCTACAAAATTTTGTCATTTTCATATGGAGTTGCTACTTTTAATGATGGGAGTTTTTAAGTTTTTTTATTTTTAATTTTAATTTCAACAATACTTAACTTGCAGTTTGCAAGGGACACGGAAAACATATCGGGGATTTCACGTGAAAATAAAGTTTGGTCATTAAAATTAATTTTCATTTGCGTATGTTGCAAGTCCCTAACCGGCATACAAAGCTGTAATTCTCTGCGAAGTTTAGCTGCCGACTTACTGACTTCTGAAAATTTGGCTCAGAATTGGATGGGATCTTAAAATTAATGAAAAAGTGATTTTAACAGTGTTGGTATTTTTGACTTAAGTACGGAGTAACCAATTCAAATTTAAAAAGAAATAAACCTTAAGTAGTCAATATTTAAAAATGAAAAGTTTCACCTGGAATACCACATCTCTTCTTTCATCATTTTATTTGATCTGCTCTTCACACTTTGTTTTTGATTTTAAACTTTCAAGATACGTTTTTATCCCCTTAGTAAATATTCTATTCGGATGCTTAGTTATGTGCTAATTAAAAGTGTTGATGTTGTTGTTTTTGTGTATGTATTTTGTGTTTGTTTTTTATTATTTATTGTTTTTGTATTTTGTTAACTTTCTGCTGTTTGCTATTTTTGTTTGTTTTTACATTTTCTACGAGTACTATGGAAAAAAGCTTTAGTGTGCGTTTCCGGAAGCAAACAATAACTTACACATACATACATTATTAGCAACAACAACAGTTATATAGCTTATGTGTAGACTGTACATTGTACATACATACATTTATGCTTGTCATTTATATATGGGGCATTTTTTGCCAAAAACGAATGGAGTTGTACTTTTATTCCGATTAATATTTTGTTTAAAATTTGTCTGAAAGTTTTTTTCAAAAACATGGCCAAGAATTAAACAAGGATTTTTCCTGGTCGTAATATCGCAACGTTAAGAACAAAATTTTTACTTACCTAGAAAGTCTTTTTAGATGAAAAAGTAAAAACCAACTTTTTTCTGAAAAACTTCTGCAGCCGATTTTCAATAGTGATGATTTTTGTGAATCACATATCAGCATTTTTTTCTTCAGTAGAATTAAAATTTATGAAGCAACTTCCTGGCTTAAAATTTTTAATTTTTGTTTTTAATTTTCAAAGAATTGATTGACTTCTTGCGAAATAATTTTATGTTACAGCACCAACTTCTTAGTCAAATACTATCTACAAACAAAAAAAATTAACAAAATCGAAAACCAAAGTTCCAGCTACTCTCGTTTTGACTTGCTCAATGCAAATATTCATATATCTGCATTGAATATTTAATTTTTTTGAATTTTAATCTTATCATGAATTTTTTCATTCGTTTTTTTTTAGAAAAAAATTTTTGTTTTTCTTGAAGTTCTTGGCAAATATTTTGCTAAAAACACAAAATTTATTGAAAATTTTGATTTATTGAAATCAACAACGTTGCGTGTGAGTGTTTTATTAATTTAGTTATCAATATCTGAAAAATTTAATGTTTAATTCCATAACTCTTTCATGGACAGAAAAATAAAATCTTTAGCAATTTATTACACTAAATAATAGTAATTTCAGTTTCAATTCAAACTTTTCTCCATCTTACTTTTGAACTGAATTGAATCTTTTAATTGTGGCAGACAAAATTGTGTTGTTTCCTTTTGCTTTTCTTTGCTTATCTCAAGTTTTCAATTAATTATCGAGTGCAAAGTTGGTTGTTGTGTTTTTTTTTTTTACACTGAACATAAAAAGTTAAGAAAACTAAGAATGAAAAGTGAACGGAAGTAATTTCTTTAAAGTAATGTAAAACGGAGATTAGCGACTACATACTATAAATTTAACAATATTATTAAAAAGCTATTGAAAACAAATTAAATACTCTTAAGATCTTAACAATTTATTCCTTAAAATTAAATTGTTGCTAGGAGTTGAACTTGTCTCCTTTTCAAATTATGCTAATTTTCCCTAAATGTTTTCAATTTTGTGCACTGTCTAAAAACAAACCTTTATTTTTAACTTCCGAACAATATTTAAGTTTTTTGTGTAGTTAGACTTTCACTCAAATTTCCGTTTTTGACGTTTAATAAACGACTTTAAGTTCATAAATTTATCAATAGTATAATTCGCAGATGAAGAAGAATATCGCTTAAAAAGAGGTCTTTGAAAGTTTTTAAAAAAAAAATTTAAAAGAAATTTATCAATGTATGCGTGTCAAAACAGCATGCAGAGCAAACATTTTTCTAAGATAAATAACAAAAAATTAATATAAATAAAAATCCCCTAAAAATTAATATTAGCTCTGGCATGTTGAAACTTAACAAGTGCTTTTGTTTTTTTAGGCGGCAACAGATAAAATATAGTTATTTTTAATTAGGGAATATTTTCTATCTATAAATGTTTTGTTTTATTCGTAATCTGACTTTCTGATAATAAATTAACTTCAACCAGTAACGTACCTAGAGGGGCCGTTGGTGGTGAAATATGTCACATTTTTGTAAGGTTTTTGAAAGCCAAAAGTGTCGACCTTTTTTTTTGTTAAGGTAAGGTAAATAAAATTTTTGCTTGAGTGTCCAATTTTGTAGCATCAGGGATAACGCTATTCCAACCCTATTCTGATCCTCAATTTTTCAGGAGCATCTCTATTAGTTTCATAGCTGTTTCCACACTGATAGTTATTTTCTCTGAAGTTGCTTACTTACATGGTTGACTGGAAACAAAATTCAATGCCAAAAGTATACAATTGAAAGTGTTTATTTAAAGGCTATCTGAATGTGGCGTACACAACAATAAAATCCATAGTTTGTGAAACTCATGGAGAGAAGTAATCATTAGAGGCGCTATTCTTAACCGCGAGAACGTCTGAACTGTCAACTGAACTTCAAATATAAGTGAAGGCTTGCAAGCAGGCCCGGATTTAGAAATCTGCCGCCCCCCTTCACTAGTAAATATAGAAAAAAAAATTTTTAATATCAAAAGTGAGGACCTTTTTTTTCTGCTTGTTAACACTTTTAGGTAATTTAGTGCATACAATCTCAGTATTTGCACTTTTTTCCCCCTGTGTAAATAAATTTAAAAAATTCAAAAAAAAAAATTTCAAAGTTCCAATATTTCCCGCCCCTAAATCGTGCCGCCCTAGGCATTGGCCTAGTGTGCCTCTAAGGTAAATCCGGCCCTGCTTGCAAAGCGCCCTCGCTTGACGCTTTCGTCGCCCTTCATTCGTAAGCGGAGCGTGGAAAGTTGAAATATGTTGATAAGCATCGAAAATGTTGAAGAGTATCGATTGGTATCGAGAAACATCAGAAAAGACACTCAAAGTCAAATAACATCCAAATCGGTAGCAGCCGAAAATTATTGCATAGTATTGAAATGTCAGCAAATTTTAAATATTATCGAGTAGAATCGAAATATAGAGTCAGCCGAAAAGACCGAATTTTTCATATACTGACCAGATCAATAAGTCTACAAAAGAGGAAAAACTTCTTCCAGAATTTAGAAATAAGGGATACTAATTTAGATTCAAGATGGTCGATTGGTTTCAAACAAAATCAAAACAAAATAATCATAAATCACCTAAAATATTGTAAGGTTTTGATGCTATAGCTCGCAAGAAGAAGCTATCGTTGGGTTTACTTTCTTATCAAAACAAACCCAAAACAATTTTCAACATAATTGGAGGCTCCAAAAAAAACTAAATTACTATCCATGAAAAATAAACCTTGTAGAACTTTCAATAAAGTTTTCAACTTTGAAAAATTGGAGAAAATATTTCAAAAGTTTTTAAGTTATAACCAAGGAAGTTGCTGTCAACCTCGAGCTGACAGCCTAGCAAACATGTCAACACTTTGTACACACGCACAGATATAACAACACTCTTATGGCGTTGCCAGACTAGAAAATATAATTTATTGCTTACAGCATAAAAGAAAGAAGCAAAACGAAAAAAAATAGAAAATATTTTATACTCAAATGGAATATACCACGTACCACTTGACATTCTTATAAAAATAAAATTAAAAAAAATGTTTGTCTGAAATATTTGACTGAGGTTTTGCCAATAAGATCTCAAAAGCCTTAGTATAAGGATTTAGTGCCAAGAATTAAAGATTTCGACCTACTAAGCATTTGCAGTTACCAAAAAATAATTTCACTTTTACATGAAATTGCCCCAGTGTCTGCTATTTCGCTGCATAAAAAGCAAACGGCATAAAGTTTAACAACAACTTTTGTACTCATCAAAAAACGGACGCAAGTACAAATAACAGCCATAGTAACAACTATAAAAAAACAACAACAAACATAATAGCAACAATTTTTGTTGCTGGTGTTGGTGGGTTTGTGTTGCTTTTGCGGTTGTGGGTTAAATGTCAACAACAACAACAACAGCAGCGTTGAATATGTTGCCAGATGCCAAAGTATTGCAGTTGCACATTGTTAACTGTCAGATTTTTTTTTTGTGATTTTATTATGCAAAAAAGCACCAACAACAATTGTAATTGCTGTATGTTTGTATGTGTACGATCTCTGTGCGTGGGTTTGAGTGTTTGTGTTCTAAAGCAATAAATCATATGCTCTGACGTGTATGCAACTGAAAGTTAAGCGTGTTAGAAATATGACGCAAAAAAAATTCTTTTACAACTATGTGGCAACGCCATTAAGACGTGTGACAAATAAATAAATTTGCCAAAAATGTCGCCATTTTTCAAATTTTTCGCAGTTGCACTGAGAACATATTGTGATATTGAATGCTATTTTTATACTGATTTTGAATACTTTTTTGTGGAAATTATTTTCGTGCTTATATTCTTATAGAAAAAAAGGTATTTTCATTGATTTTTTTTTTCAAAATGATGCAAATATTTACATTTTAATTTTACTTCGAGCTGTTTTCCTTTAGCCAAAAATATTGAATTTTTCTCTGTGTACCATTGTAGAAATACGCGAGTGTGTGATAGCCATAAATCATTAAGCGCTTTTGAAATTGAGTATTCAAAATTTATAAAAATAAAAATAGCTCAAACAAAAAGTAAACTCTCATTTTTTTCTGCACTCATTTTTTTTGTTGTAAATTTTACTGCTTTGAATCTGCGAACGCTTTTTTTGCGGTTAAACACACAATTACAATGGTCAGATCTGTTGCGTTTTTATTTTTAGCAAATCCATTTATACACACATACAAGCAAATTGTTAATTTTTTTGCAAATTCAGAAGTATAGGCTTCGTAGCCTAGAAGTATGAACCAATTTTGATAAGATTTTTTTCAAATATCTCTATTTTAACTAATTGAGATTTTTATCCAATACTGAACTGCTTAAAAGTTTATTACTAAGAATTTTGGCCGCAATAAAAATAATGCAACCATCAAAAACCTAGCAAAACAAAGGAAGTCCAACTATATTCACACCAAAAGAGAAATTGGATCGTTAGCTAAAAAAAAAAAAAGATTTTATCAAAAAGTTGAAAAGCATCGAAAATGTTAAAAAAAATATATAAAAGTAGAATGCTATGAAACTGCATTGAAAATGTCAATAAAAATCAATAGTATCTAGTCGAAAAATGTAAAAAAAATTCAATTCAACTGAAAAATAATCGGAAAGTATCTAAAAACGTTGAAAATATCGATTAAAGTTCACATGTCAAAAAAATTTGAATGGTATAAAAAAAAAGTCGAAAAATTGTTATATTTCGAAAAAGGTTGGAAAACAATGAAAGTCAATAATTAATAATTATCATAAGGAAAAAATTGCAAAAGTATATGTTCATATATTGTAATATCGAAAAGTACGGATAAACAGAATCATTAGTATTGAAAAATTCAATAAAAATATTGAATAAAATCGAAATAGCCTATAAAAATTGAGATGTCAAGACAGGGTTAGGCGCTTGAATTCTTACCTAATCAAATGACCATAACTTTTTGTGTGAAATTATTTTTTATTGATCCAAATGACAAAAAATGTGAATCCGAAGAAAACTAGAATCCGGCTACTTTAGCCGATATGGCCACCTTTTGCCTTGACTATGGCCTTCAAACGGTCAAATAACGAGTTGCATGCTGCACGAATGTGATCTTCCGGTATTTTGGCCCATTCCCGTTAAATGGCTTTCTTCAGCGCATCCATACTGGCATATTTTTTAGTCCTCACCTTGCCCTCTAAAATGACTCAGATGGAATAGTCCATCGGAATCGCGTCTGGCGAATTTGAGAGCCATTGTGTGGACGAAATGAAGTGTGGAACGTGGTTTTTTAACCATTTTTGGTTGACACGAGCTTTATGAGATGGTGCTGAGTCTTTTTGGAACGTCCATGGTCTACGACCGAAATGTTTGCGTGCCCACGGCTCTAAAGCAGCTTCCAACACATATTCTCGATAATATGTCGCATTGACTTTGACACCAGACTCGATAAAAACGATTGCAGAGCGTCCATCGGCGGTCACAGTTGCCAATACCATTACTTGAGATGGGAAATTACTTCGGGTGGCTGGTCGTAGGCTCAAATTCTCGTCGGAGCGTTCGGTCAAGTAAACACGATCGTTTTGAGAGGTTATGAACTGCTCAATCGGGAACTCTTTCTCATCAGAGAACACAATGTTAGGAAATTGGCCACCTTCGTGCAAGCGTAACAACTCCTTTGCTCAGTCTAACTTTTTTTTGCTTTGGTGTCACATGGTGTGTCTTTGGGAACTTGTAAGGCTTTATCTTGAGCTCATTTTGCGTGATGCTTTGCTGGGATATTTTCAGTTCTTTGGCCATTTGAATACCACTACGACGTAGATTTCGTTCAAGTCGAGCAATCACTTTCCGCACCATTTCTGGCGATGTTACATTTTTTTTTGGTCCACCACCATAGCGTTTGGCAACGCTACCAGTACCATTATAACGAGTTATGGTACGATACACAAACATTTTATTCACTTTGAAATGTTTGAGCTCACGAACAATAGCTGGTTGTGATTTTCCAGCCAGATATAATGCAATCACACTAATACGTTTGAAATCCATTTCGAAAAACTTTTCTTTTATAGAACTTAGACGCAAATGCTTTTGGCGGCTTGGAAACAATATAATGAGCTGTCACTGGTAAGAATTTGACACAGTTGTCTTTATCAGTTTGCCAGATGTATCGGTCTGAAGTTGGTGACAGTTCATGCGCCTAACTCTGTAGTATCGAAAAACATCATTAAACATAATTTATTCCTTAAGTATTGAAGGCACGAAAAAACATGAAAACTGCAAATTTTCCAAAAAGTTTACATTAAATATTTTCTTTGCTCCTGCCCCGAACTTGTTGGAAAATGACATAAAATACTTTGTACGTTTTTATTTGAAGACCTGAGTGACCTTAGATATGTTGGTATGAATCAGCTACTTAGTTTTATTATGCAATCCTGTTGATTAAATGAGAGTTTATAGTTCAATAATTGTAGGTTTCATAATGAATCGACATTTGGTCTAAGTGAGTTGGTTCTTAAGCTGATTCCCACTCTTAGCAAAGCTAATCTAACCTAACCATATCTTGCAGAAAATATCTTAAATTCATAATTAAGTTCCAAAAAATATATTAGCAAAGGATTTAGATTTGTTTGGTGTACCACTTACAAGGATTGTTTGAATAGTTTCCAACCTAACAAAGAGACAGGACATTTTTCTTCAAATTTATTTTTACTTTTTAACATAGTCTTCTTGTAAGCCTATACACCTCTCCCAGCGATGACTTTATATGATCAAATCGTATTTGAAAATTTGTTCTCCAAAAAATTTTCCTTCGATCCAGTATTGATTTTTTCCTTTTTCAAGATAATCGACTACGACAACGCCGTAACTATCCCAGAAAACAGTAGCGTTAACATTTTTGGCTAAAATCTCTATATTTTTTCGTGCCGAATTACCGTTTCAAGATCACTATTTTAACACTGTTTTTGTTTCTGGAGCATAATGGTGTATCCGAATTTTATCTACAGTATTTAATCGGCGCCAAAAATTAAATTTTAATTAAACTGCGCTAACAGAGCGATAGACAAGAAAATGATTTTGGATCGGAGTGAGCAAACGCGGTGTCCAATGCGGGGTCAGTTTTTTCATAACCAGACCTATGTAAACTCATTACGGCACAAATACCGATTTCTTAACATGTCTATAGCCTCTTATATCACTCAAATCTTAATTCCACTGTTATTTACCATCATTTGGTGAACTTGAGCGATGTTATCGTCAAATATCCACAAAAACATTTATACATATTATCCAAACGATTGTCAAAAAACAACTGCGCTTCAAAATAGACTGAAAAGTTGATGAATACCTTTCAAAGCCTACGCCGAGTAATCATTAATTTAAGCTCGAAAATTTGCGTTAAAATAGCAAAAACTTTCGAAAAATCTTGTAAAATGTACATTGGAAATGTGGTCTCCTTAGGCGAAAGAGCCAAAGTAAAATTATAATTTTTACTAAAAAATATCATATAAATTATCTCAGTCACTAAAAAGATTAGTTCTGAAATTGTCCAAACTAAATTTTGCATATTTTTCTTTATTTCTCTCTATGTGCGCGTAACTTTTGTTCAAATTTAAAAATTGTAAACATTTTAAATCTTAAAGCAACAATTTTTGCTTAAAATGTTTGCATTCTTACAAGAGGCAAACAATAAATTAAAATGGAAATTTTTAAGCAGACAGCGCGAAATTTCGTTTAAAATAGCACTCGTACCATTTATTTGCACGAAAGCACTTGCATACATTTGAACTGACACTTGAGCGCAAACACTGGTAGTGTATGAAAATATTTACAAAGTATTTTCATTGCTTCCTTCCTGACTGCCTGCTTGAACGCCTCTATGTCTGCCTACCTGACTGGCTGCGTCTTCAATTCAACTTATGCATTTGCAAGTGAACCTACCATTCTAAAATGTTTCACCTTCCATGGCCGCCGCTGCTATCATGTCATATGTGCGCGCGTGAAGCCATAAATATAGATGAAATATTTTTACACAAATAAATATCTTACACGATGTGTACAAAAATTCTTGAATTTCTGACACTTTTGCTAAATAATTTCCGTGCACACGCGAGTTGGGATGGGTTGGGTCATATACCTATAAAACCAAATGCATTACTTGAATTTTGTCACTTTGCGCGTGCACTATAGCCATACTTAGACGTTTTCTTGCACCTTCCTTGAGCCGTACACTTGCACGTTGTATTGCGATATTCTTGCAAAAAACTTTTCACACCTTTGAAGTTTTTCTTTTGCTTGACGGCTCCTTCACTGCTGCTTCCTTCGAAATGTTGGAATTTTTTCCTTCTCACTTTTGCATCGCTATGTCAAAAAATATGAAAAACATGCAGAATTTTTGCGCACACATAGTTGCAAAGTTTTTGCAACACCTTTGCTTCCAAGTCTAATACATCATGCCAGCCAGCCAGCCAGCCAGTCAGCCAGCCAGTCAGCCAACAGCAAAAACAATAGCTAAAAAGGTCGTACTTTGAATCTGAGGTTGGCGTTTTCTTTTTTTTTTTAGAGTTCATGGTATGCACTCAAAATTATGCAGCAAAATATTTTTATCTTCTCACTCCTCTGCAGTTTGATAAGTTTGTTTATGCAACACTGTGTGTAGCGTCACATTTCTAACGTTGTATGTGTTTGTTTGTTTGTGTCTGATAGCAGCTTGCTGCTACGTTCTTTTTGTCCTTGGCGCTGTCTTTTATATTTTCTATGCATTTTAATCAAGTAGCATTCTAGGCGTCAGTAAGGTGTAGTATTACCAACTAGTTGCATATTTTTGTGGGCGTTTTGTGTAGAAGTTTCGTTTAAGCGCTGATATGCGTGGGTTGGAGTTTTTGTGTAGATTTTCTTAAAGAAATTGCACCCAGTAATGATTACCTCTTTAATACAATTTTCTTTTCGTTTTTTGTGGTGAGTTTTTATTTTTTTTATCGGCAATTTTTCGGTGCTATTTGAGGGTTATCATCTCCAAGAAAAGTAAAAACTCACTTTTTGGTACAAAAAAAGGATTTTTTCTGACTGATGCCTAAGTCAAAATAGAAGTCCAGATTCATACACAATATTAATATAAGTATAATAACAAACAGTTTTTTAGAATTTGAGTTCCAAAAGCTACAGAAGGAAGCTTTGCGAATTTTTTTTAACCCAGAAGCAAAAACTTGAAGATCAGATAGACAGATTTTTGATTGAATTCAAATAGGGTTTGTCCCAGCCAAGCAAAACTTATTTTTTTTCATACAAAAACGCATTTTTTTAGTGACTCACTAGGATTCAATGCCAAAGGTCACTCTTTTTGTATCAGAAACATAAAAGTTGCTTTTAATTATTATCATTATTTACTAAGAAGATAATTTTTCCATGCATAATTTTACCTAAGGAGCCAGTCTTCCTTTTATTTATTTTACTATTATTGGTACATGGAATTAAAAGTTGGGGAATTTTATTTCGGAGATATAGACATTGGAGCTCGAGTCCAAAGACTTACAGTGAAGCAACTAGATGATGTATACTTACTTAGGCACTTGCCTTGCGTTGTATTTCCTATATAACCGAAAAACATAAGATTTTTGCAACGTAATATTATAAAAATGCGACTCATAAAGTGGGCTTGACACTTTCCATAGAAATAAAAGCTTTTACAAACTTAAAAAAAATGTATAACTCACATAAATTGGGTGGTCTTTATCAAGTGACAGTTTTACCAAGACTTATATGACAACATGAAAAGTTTACAAGATACCATACCTCCCACATAGGCAAGGCCTTCAAATTGTCATATCACGAAGGTTTCTCAAAGGGATACTTTAAAGATAGGTACAAGAGCATATTTTAACAGCAATATTTTTTAGTTGAAGCATGAGAAAACTTATAGAAATGAACGGGGTTTCACTAAAAAAGCAAAAGTTATAAACAAAACTCAATAAAAGTGCGCTTTAGTGCAGAAGCACTTTGTTTTCTTTTTAATAGTAATAGAACTACTGCATTTATACTAACCTTTACGTTTCTCCTATGATATATGTATTTGTATGTACACTACTTTCGCAAATGAAAACACTTAATACAAAACAGCTCCTTTAATATATAAAAAATAAATCAAAAATTCCTCTTATGATTTCAATTGTGTAAAAATCATATTTAATTTAATTATAAATTAACCTTTTTATTACTCCCTCTCCAACGTTTCTATTTTCATTGCATAACTTTAGGCTTAACACATGATCCAACAACAACAATCGAACTTGATGTCAAAGTTTTATTTACCGCAAAATTGTTATGCGAACAAACACTTTCACACACTGTTGTAATATTTGTGTGAGAAAGTCATATAAAATTATTGCACAAAAATTATTTTAACACATAACTTTAGGCTTTAATTAAGCAAAGAAAATATACGCAAGAATTCACACACACACAAACACACTCTTGCACATGTACATATTATACACTTATGAGACACTACACACAGTATGTGTTTGACATTAGCAAATATCATTTACAAAGTCGCTAATAACTTCTTCAGCGTCATCTACTTTGGCTTAGACAGGCAGCTTTGGTTTTTGCCGCCTACTCTTTTGTGATTCATTTCATATTTTTTACTACATACTTTCACCGCCTCTATAACTACTTACTCACCTACTGTCAATGTGTGCCTTTCTTTTGGATTGTCGACGTCGTTGGCGTCTTCATCAACGGCGTTAATGACACACAACCACTAACAAAGTTGTTGAATTGTATGTTTCATTAGCAGACATGCGAACAGCTCGCTAAAGTTAACATTTTGTAGTATGCATTTAAACGCACGCACTAAATAAAGCTAACGAGTGCAAAAATACATATATTAGCGTATACATGTGTGTATATGTACGTGTGTGTGTAATGTTGACATAACAATTAAAAGCGATTAAAATAAACTACTTCGCACTTGTGTAACTTCTGTGGTTAAATATTCGCGTGTGCGTGCACCCTAACACTTATACACTTTAACGCACACACTTACATACACACAATACATACATATGTATTATAAATACTCCTAATGTTACAATGCAGCGCATTTCAAAACTTGACAATAACATACAGCTACAAATTACATTAGTGTTAGTCATGATGGTGCACATAATTATTAATGTTCGCTATTTAGTGAACACTTGTTGTTGCTACTTATTATTGTTGTTGTACTTGTCTACTATTTGTGTTTGCATGTTGAAGATTAGCTTGCGGCTTAAGTTGTTCTGTATAACTAGTGGAGTAAAAGTGCTAGGGAAAAAGAAGCAGGCCTAGTTAAAGTAGCCAATTTGCAATGGTATTCATAAGTGAACATTAATTGTTACAATAAAAATTTTGCTTTAGTTGAAGGTGACTAGATTCAATTTCTTTGATTCAAAAAATCTCATTATTATTCAAAATTGTGCTTTCATGTGAGAATTATCACTTAGATTATTTAGTTATTCGCACAATCCTCATTTCGTAATTCTTAATTCTTAATTTTTGACCTTGGTTATCATACAAACGGTTGAGCTAATATAACTAATGAACTTAATCTTTTTTATGACAAATTGTCTTATACAAACTTTTTATCAGAATTAATATCTGTATGACTGAAAAGAAGCGATTGTTACTTTACAGTCCAATCTCCATAAAAGATATCGAGGTCAAAGGTAACTATAACAATAATCATTTTACTAAGCTTCTTGTTCATTACTGTATGTATCAATATCTATAAAATTACATACATCACAGATAAATTAAGAGAAAAAATGGGCCAAAGCTAGCCATATTAGTTTCGTACGTTGCTAAGCGAACTTATCAGTGAATTTTAAACCGATCAGCTAGAATTTCTGAACACAAGCCGAGAACCGAACACAAGTGCCTTGTGTAGAAAGAGGCTTAAAGATGCCTTTTAAAGATCTGTCCAAGTATATAAAATAAAGAAAGGGTCTCAAATCCATGTCCCAACAATTCAAAGTGTTGCACGCTATCCGTAATATGTTTTATTACATTTGTCTTGGTAATGTGCCTTAAAAAGGCAAAAAATTTTAATTTCCTCTTGTAACATTTGAGACATGAGTGACTTCTATGTCCACAGTATAAATATACAACCACAAGACATGATGCCTCACTCTTTATAAGCTTATTTTTATGTACAGTATAAAGACACACATAAGACAACCCACTTAATGTCTTCATAAGGAGTTTATAGCGTAAAACATAAGGTGGCATATCATATGTTATACTGTACTTAATAAAATGCTGATTAAGACATTAAGCTGATATACTAACAATTGTATTTTTACTCAGTCACCATAACGTGAAAAAATGTATATTAAATACATATTTCGTCTCTCTTTATTATGGTTTTATAACTTCCTCTAGCAAGATATTATAAAACAAAGCTTTCGCTAAAAATTTATAGTATCTTTTGAATTACGATACCAACCTATTTCAAAAACATCACTGCTTTGTAAGCTGGATTTTTGTCTTGATAACTTCACCTATTTGCTACTAGGATGATAAGTTATTTAACTTAAGTGCTTTAATTAAGTCTTTGTCCAACCTAATCCAATTTCTCGCATTTGAACATATTTTGAAATATTTTCAAGAGCAAACCAACCACAGTCCTAGCTATGAAGTACACAAAATTTCACATTAATAATCAAAAGCTTGGCTTAAGCAAATTGTGCTGTGCATCTTATGTTCACTACCAACTTAAGACTCCAACTAAGATGCAACAAAAATGTCATCATTTATCACAAAATAATTAAAGGTCTCACGTACCAAGTAAAAGTTTGGCATTTACTTTTTCTCATTTCTATTTTGTCTTTTTCTGCAGTAAAAGTTGTATCCTTGCAATTCATGGATGTTTTGCACCAAGCGACAAAATTAAGGTAAAAAAGAAATAGTTCGGTAACAGACGTAAACAACATTAATAAAAAAAAACAAATACAAAATAAAAGTCTTTGACAAAAAACAATGCTCTAAGAAAAACAAAGTTAAGACATCTTGGTTAAATTGGTAGCAGCAAAGGCAACACCAACAACACGAGTACTTTTTACGGTGCCATAAGCTAGGTAGTATAGCGATACTTTTAGGCTCGACATGGCTGTGAATGGAGGCGAATGTGTATTGTTTTCGTTTTTGGCTTCAAAACATGTAATATCTCCCTTTGTTCTCTTATATCTGGTAATAAACATATCAAAAATAATAATTTATTGTAATCTTGTGGATAAAAACATGGAATGTGCCACTTTCGGAAAACGACAGTCTCTAAAAATATAGGAGCTAAAACATTATGCAGTTTTTAAATAAAATTTTAAAACAAAAATAGAGTTAGATGTATTGCAAAGGGCCTGAATTTAAGGTAAAGTTAAGTTGAGTCAGATATGATAGCGTGGTAAAGCGTAGTTACATTTTGACCAGAAGAGCATTCCCAATCATATTGTTTGCTGATTATTAGGCATAAGAATGTGACGAGTGTTAAAGCAAATGGAAACATGAACATGAAATTAATTTTTTCAGACGCCCATCTTACTCATTTTCATTTGAAAAGTTTTTCCTTGCTTGGCGAGAAATTTAATCACAGCACGTAATTCGATTAGCTTCATATTTGGAGTTTACTCCCGGATTGACTTCCTTATAGTACAATTGATCCTTAACGGATGACGTCCGAGTATTGAAATTCGACCATTACATCCATATATAGCTCCCAATGAGCGTGATAGTAAATAAGTAAACACACCATCTCTCTTCCCCTTCGTTCTATGGAATTTTGGACCTTCTCTCGTAGAGAAGAAATCGTAGACCTTGATGTTTTACTTTATTGAACAGGCAAAAATTTAATATATCATCCTTCCGTGTCATCCTTGCATTTGATTGCATGTAGTATTAATTAAAAAAAAACATTGCATATCTTTAGGCTAACATTAAATATCTAGTTAAAATTTTAATGCATTTTTCTTTAAGTAATGGCACGTTCATTTAATGTTCAGTTGTATTTTTTACCCTTACTCATTTGCTACTCATTCCACTCTCTTACTACTTTATTTTGTTTAAGTACTTTCCTGTAGCTCAAGATTATAAAAAATGGTTTTACGACTTTTGTTCAGCAAAACCCGTTGTTGTTGTTGTTGTCGTCGTCATCATAGTCTTCGTTGTTATCGTGCACTTCACTTGAACTTAAGACACAACAACAGCAGCTGCAGCATTGATGGGCGTTCTTGGTAGTTGGGTAGTTGGGGGCGGTGACATCGATGTAAATTGAAGTGTAGTTAAGCCCCATGCAACATTAAACTTGGGTTGCTGCACTTTTGTGCGCTGCATGCAATTCATGTAAACGACTCAGATTGTAGGTGGTGAATGGTGTGGTGCTGGTGAGACAATGCTTGATGTTGATGTTGATGTTTATAAGAAAACGTTACGAAAAGGACTGACGGGTGGCCAATGCAAGCAGAAAATCATTTGTTATGCGATCTGCTGGTTAAGTCAAGTAGAGGTCGCCAGCATTTATCGTCATCATCATCGTCATAGTCATCATAGGGTATGACAACGTCAATTTTTCTCAAGTGATATTGAGTCTCATAAGGCAACAACAATTTTAGTGATTTGGTATTGGGAATGCAAAGTATTGATAATATTTGGCATCAAAATGAAAAGGTGTTGGGAAAATTTCGGTAAACTTCACTTAAACTAAAAGTAAAAAAACCTCTCGAAAGTAACTACTTAGGTCAAATTAGATTTTTTCGCCAACTTTCTTTATAATTTTTTGCCAAAATCAATTAAAATAATAAAAAGTCGTCCGAAAAATATAGAGTCTCTGCTAGGAACGAAAAATCGGCCAAAAAAGAAAAAACAAAGTTAAATTTTTTACAGAAAACATATCCAATTTATGACAATATTTCCAAGGAAACTTTTCTGATTTTATACGTTTTAATGCAATTTTATATATCCCAGTAAGATATCGCAAAACATCGACATCGACAAAATCACAACATTAGATTCAGCCATTATGATTGAAAATGGCAAAAGTCAATGCACGCTACGATAATGAAGCGTAGCATGTCACAGCAGTATGAAGAGCAAAAAAAAAAAAGTTGAAGCATCAGCGTTATATCATTAAGTATCGGCATGGCAGACAGTATGCACTCAATAAACACAACAAGCTCCCATTCACTCTGAAGAACATCATTGTTCGCATTTAAGTTGCTGATAATGAGGTCAACTGCTGGCTGCTTGCTGCCGATGATGATGATGCTGATGATGGTGACAATAGTGGCATATTATTATTCTTATTATTGTTGTTGTTGCTATCTGTGTTATTGCTGCTGTTGCCATTCCACACTGGTAGCGTATTTTTTCCACACAAATATTTATTTAATTTAAATAATAAAATTAAAAAACATCAATTCTTTATGGAGTAAACTTTCAATAATTCGTTATTGGTGATGTCCTTGCATATTAAATGCAGCTTATCAATATACCATGGGAAGGATAACAAAATAAATAAGTAAACAAAAGCAATGTGTACGTGAAATCCCTTTGTTAATAACTCTGCTGTTTATTAAGCTGTTGCACACGTCCTGTTGGGATAAAAATTTAATTCATGTATGAACAGCATTTCTTATTTTAATTGATTGTCATAATAAAAGTTTCAAAAAATAAATTACGCGTTATTTTAATTGTGCAGAATTTTTTGCGTTAAAATGCAAAACAAATGCTAATTTTAATTAAAATTTCCACGTAAGATTCACACGCATTATTCATGTTTATTTAAGCCTGAAGCATTGTTTTTTATTTTAATTATTAAAATGAAAAATAAATCATTTTCTGTATTTGTATATCACAAAAAAAAAAAAAAACAATCCAGATGGGCCAAGGTTTTCAGATAATTTTTCAATTCAGTGAATCCTTATGGCAATTTCTCTGCTTTTACTTTTGAGTCACAATAGCGGCCAATATTGACTATACTGGGGATGAGAAGAGTTATGTTAAAGTTTAATTGTTTCTAGCATCGTGAAAGATCTAATAGGTCAAACTAGTTATGCGAAACTTTTGACGAGTTTTCTTTTAAGTTGTCCCAAGTTTTGCGCCTCTAAAAGTAAAGTACAAGCAAAGATCTTTTAAGCGTTGTATTAATGTCACGCAAATTGATTAAGATTCGATCGATTCTATGTATCGTATCGAACTTTTAAAGATATTAAGGCATTGAATTTAAAAGTTACTCAGAATGGAATTTAATTAGCACTTTAATAATAGATTTCATGTTATTTATTATTTTCAAAAAAAACTAAAATCAATTAATGCCATTATTTGCTGTCATCATAAATAACCAACAATGGAAAATTAATTGTAAAAATGTGCAAAATAGAACATACGCAAACATTTTCAAAAATAACGCCTGTTGTCAACACTAATGCATATCCTTTGGTACCAACAAAAAAAACCTAATAATTTCCCTCAATATA
The DNA here is from genome assembly GCA_963662105.1 of Meiosimyza platycephala. Classification (NCBI taxonomy): domain Eukaryota; kingdom Metazoa; phylum Arthropoda; class Insecta; order Diptera; family Lauxaniidae; genus Meiosimyza; species Meiosimyza platycephala. The sequence goes on along the minus strand of OY759208.1, from coordinate 97,201,722 downwards.
TAATTTAATGTTCAAGCATTCATAATAAATGCAACAATTAAAACAACAACAATGGCAACTTCATTGCTGATATATCTACAGCGCCTACGACAAAAAATCTATTAATAATTAATAAAGTGAAAAAGAAAAAAGTTGTTGCATAAAATTCAGCGTAACAACCGCAAAATGTGTGATTTCCGTTTATGGCAATAAAACACGCATATGCACTAACGCACTAACACACAAATGCAAATTTTTAAATGAAATGTCAGTGCAAATATTTACAATACCAACAAAAAAGTAATAACGCGTATGCGACAATAAATATACTAAGTGACACTGGCACAATGTGGTAATTAAATCTATGTGCAAGTCTCCTTTTTATCAGCTTTTTGTCATAATATTAATTGAAAAATATTTCAAAAGCTATCAGACAAAATATTAACAAAAATTTAAATTTAATAAATGTTACGTTAATGTCTACTGAAAGAAACAAATAATGTATTATTTAGAAAACAAAAGGTGAAATATGATCAGTTTTTTTTATAATTTAAAGGTTGAAAGCCTCATTAAAAAATTTAAGGGTTTGACAAAGTGAAAGGTTGAAACTCTTCTTAGTACATACACAGCTCATTTCAGAGGTGCTTAGAGCTATTTTCCGTATATAATTACTAAACTGATGATCCTACGAAAAAATTTCTATAACAAACTTGAAGAAAAATATAGCACTGCGCCACAAAACAAAAGGTTGCAGAGCTGTACGTAAACTTGCTTTATTGTCTTTGAAACACAACCACCATCAATTTGGTTCTTGAGATAAGTCAAAAAAATGGTTTCTAAAATAGACTCAAACTCTCTAAACCTTTTTTTAAATATTTTAATGCTCACGAAAAATAATAATTGTAAAATTCACACATTTCAGGAAAAAAACCTTTATTAACCTCTATATTTTTATGAGAAATGACTAAGGCTTCCCCTATTTAATTTCAATATTTGGTTCAAGGCTATTTTGCGAGAAAAAATACTATCGCCCGCTTATTAACCGCTTGCATTAATTCGCGATGGCATTTCAGCCTGAATGGCTCTTTATTCTAGTGATATGCCGTATCATGGCGTCTTTTAGCTCTAAAATTATTTCTGGCTTGATGGCATGGACCTTGCTTTTGATATGACCCCAAAGATGTTAAATTGTACGGTATTGAGTGAAAAGTATATTAACGATAAACATCACGATTTGCGCAAAGTGCATTATAATTTGAACGAACAGTTCCGAGAAAAAAAGTGATTTTTGTGATTGATCTAAATCAGAGATACCCAAGTCCAATAAAAGTTAATTATCCTGGCTTCTTCACAAATATGATGAGCTCTCATATAAATTTGATTAGTAATGGAATTTTTTGGCTTTTACTTTAGCTAAATATATCGAAAAAAAAACTTTAAGAAAACATATAGGTATGTACGTGCAGCGTCACTACAACACCCATTTTACCCACCTATTTTAACAGTTCATTAACACCTGTCACAAAACAAAAACTTCCGAAATAACAAAACTTGTAATACTTTGCTGACAACACATACAACAACAACTAAACACAATAAAAATGATAATAACTAAAATATTTCTATTGCTCATAGTACGATAAGCTTTGATGATAAGTAAATTTTAAAATAAACAAAATTTTCCAACAGCAACAGCAAATTGGCAACAATTCCTAGCTAATAACTCGTTGCAACAGCTGACACTGACAATGACAATAACATGCCTCAAAACAATAGCAAGAACAACAAAAACTACAGCATTATAATAAGCGTAAAATAAAGGATGCACAAACATTGGCCAAACATAAGAAGAAAAAAAGGTGTCCCATAACAAGCAAACAAAATGATTGATGACATTTCTTGACACTAATGGTAACTGTTGATATTTTGTCAAGCATTAAATTTACACTAAGGCATAAGACACACACATCGACATCAACATCAACATACTTTAAAGCTTGACACCTTGTAAGCAATTGTTCTTGATGTCCTGTACAACATCCTTTCGACTTCAAAGCAACATTAATCAGTCTTTTGTTTCTCACCATTTTGCGTTTTGTTTTTCACACTTTGAGTGAATTTATGACATTTTTGCTAGCCAAAATGAAGAAGAAGAAGGTGTCAATGTTTGTGTTGTATTTTGGTATTTTGTGTAATTTGTTTATGATGAAAATCCCTGCTAATATCCTGTTGTTCTTGAAAGTTGGGTTTAATTTTACATTTTAATGGGGATTTTATGTGCGTTGGCAGTGCCATGAAAAAAACTCCAGTTTTTTGTATCCTTAAATAACCTACGGTAGTAGCAATGATTTATGATTTAATTTTCTTCGAACTGGAGTAGTGTAGTTGTTGGAATTACTGTTGCTGGTGACTGGATTTTCTCATGCCAATTATTCAAGTTTTATTACCTTGGTCTTAAGTACTAGTAGTGGTAGCAGCAGAAAATCATTTTTCTTTAATATTCTTACTGCTGTGTGAAGTATTTTCATTTATTTTCAGCTTGAGGGATTGCAATGCTATAAAGTTACTGATGATATACCGGTCAAAGTTCAGCACTCTGTATTTGTGATATGAAGACTATGAGTATAAGAAAAAATTAAATTTATGGAAACAGCTATGCATCAGCATTAAAGCCTACATAATTTTTAATTTAATATTTAAAATCACAGTGTCATATAACTTATTTTTAAATTCCTGATAGACTAAAGTATGAATTCTATATTTTCCTCAAGATCTTATTCAGTACTTCACTGTTTCCGGAAGTTCCAAAGTCATAAGTGAAGCAGTTTCGAAATATTTCAGGGGAGCATTTTTTCATTGAAAGCGAATATTTTGCATCTATATTTAAGTAATGTCAATAGTAATATTATGAATAAAAAACTATGCGTATGTCTTGTGATTTTCAAAAACAATTACGTAGTCGAAAAACTAAAGAAAAGCCTGCATTTTGTTTAACAGTTTGAAGATTTTACTGAAATTTCAGATTGTGCACAATTTGTGGCAGTTGTACGCTTTCATGCAGTTGAAAATATATGGAGGAACTTTTATTTTTCTAAGCAAAATATACAAACACTACTTGGTAGTGTATGTTCGACATGTTTTAGAAAGCACTCGCAGCTGTGAGACTGATTGGACAAAATGTTTCTCCATTTGTGGCCATGACGCTAAAGCGGGCTTGTTGCGAAATTAAAATCAATAAAGCCAAGTACCACATGGACACACTGCTTTCTTCATCGACAAGCTTAAGCAGCTAAGCCTTTACCATCTGTAATGTGATCAAAGTTGTAAGCACTTTTGGAGGCAAAGCTTTGCAAACTGGACTATTTAGAGACATTTGTGAAGACATGGTTTCGCTCCATCAAAATCTTCCTTATCGCATATCTAGAGGTCAGGTGGCCATCCAAGGGTTAGGTACTAAAACGAGTTTTGAAACTAAAAGCAAAATTGCTGAAGTTTTTACTGATGCTTAATCTGATTACACGAATTATTTTTATAAGTATTAAAATTAGCATCGTTTTCAAGGAAGAAAAGAAACATTTTAACGGCTAAGGATAAAATCAAAGGATTCCTCGCGAAACTTCGTTTATGGACGTCTTTACAAAAAATAGCGTATGAGTCTTTCCCTTGCATTCAGGAGATGGTGGAAGTAATCGCAACAGACCAATCGGTGATAAAAAAAGTTCACACATTCTTTGCGTGATAATGGGCTTGCATAATTTGGAAGAGTATCTATCATATCATGGAAAACAAAAGGATTATTAATCCTTTCTTGGATATGTCCTAGCAACAAGCGGATATAAACAAAAAGATGAAAAAAAAAATCTTATAAATAGATTTGGCTACTAACAGCATGCTGGAAATGGAACTTAAAAATTGATGTCTTGTGGATGAAGAGAAAAGAAGAATATGTAGATCCTTGGGATGTGTTCAATTGGAAAATGATTTGATTTTTGCATATCTGAAATAAAACCACAAATCTATAAGGTACTAAAAAATAAACAAGCATATTCTTTTCATTGATATTGTTGTAATTTTATTGTAAAGTAGGACCAGAAAGCTTTAACGACGCGCAGATTAAAAGAACCTGGTCTACAAGACCTACAAATGAACATTATTCGTTTCGCTTTTCTCATAAGCAATGTATATTTCGTAAAAGTTCAAAATTGACTACAAATTTATATTTTAAAGTCTTTAGAAAATATCGAAATTTTTTGATATTTTTAGCACTTTTGATTATTCGAAAAATTTAAAAGTGAGACGTTTAGGGATATTGGTGTCAATCAATTTTTCATTATTTCATATAATAGCTATTTTTTTGAAATAATAATTTTGACAAAATCATCTTTAAAAAAAACTTTCCACCTAAAAAAAAAAACCTCTTAAAATAGTTCTTGAAATCTGAATTTGAGTGATCTTTCGACTCATTCTACACCTTCATTTTTTCTACACCAATCCTTGAAGTTATATCATAAATTTTACTCAACACCAAAAGCTGCTCTGCCCATATAACCTTTTTATTATTTACCCTTTTATGCATAATTTTTCAATAATTTCGGAAAAAACTTGTCATACAGCTTTGTCAGTGTTCGATTTTGGTATTAATTATGAGAAAATTATTCCAATTAAACATATTGATAAAAAATACATAATAGACATGGCTTTGTGTAATATTTTCCCCTATTTTTTTTAACGCAATTTAATTATCTGTTATTGCTTTTAACATTTGGTAAGCAATTATTTTCAGGTAAATATTTTTCTGATAGTATTTTTATTGTTGTTGTTTTTCGCCTGCTAAGCAAATTGTTTGTCCTTTAGCTCCCTACTCGAATGATAACATCGCAAATTGCTTTCTTCTCTCCTTAGCTTTACTATTACTTGTAAATTATTTATTTTTTATTATTTTCCTAGTAATGCTTGGCTTTTTCATTAAATATAATTTGTTTTTTTTTATTTTGTTTTCTTGTTCTTAAGTCTTTTAATGTTTTATCTTGTCTTGTCACCTTCTTTTTTTATCTTTGCCCGAACATAAAACACCTGCTGTTTTCACATGAGTTGACATGACGTTGGGGTGTTTCTTTTAATAAACTCTATATACGTTTTCTTTATTTTTCTTCTTCAAAGGTGGCGCGTCGCTTTGTTCCCCGAGTGTCCTTTTTTTTAATATCTTTTATTGAGTTTATTTAAGTTATTGTATTTGACAGCCTCATTTAGAAGGAGGGTCGAAATATCAAGTATATAATAGCAAACAATTATAATAAAGTTGATAAACGTCTACATTATATTGCGTTTTCTTTTGCCTTCTTTTTGTTGTTGATAAAACCTGGAAGATTGTGATGTTATGTGAAATTAATTTTTATATAAAAAGCTGAATGACTTTGCACAAATGAACGAGATTTTAGATAAAGTTATTATAAAATTACTGTTAAATAATAGGCTTTAACAAAATTCTTATATATTTAATAAAATGTAATGAATGAAACTAAACTTTTGATTGAACTTGAGATTTAGCTCTCTTCATTTCCGCTTCAAATCTTCTTTAGCGTTCTGTCAACAGTTTACTGTTAATGAGCTGGTGTATATCCTTGCTAGTTAAATATGTAATTTAATTTCATGCTCTTCCGTCTATAACCAATGTTTTATTACTGAATTAAAAAAAATCAATTTTATTGTTAATTTTCAATAAAGATTTTGCATTTTAAATTTAATTTTCACAATTAATGACCACTTTTACGCCATAAGAACTTTTTCGCATTATTAGGTATTAATTTAATAAATAATTTACAAATTATTATTGATATTATTTTTTTTTTTTACTTTTTTAATGAGGCAGTTAATAATAATCAACAGCATGCCGGCTTATGTGAGTTTTTATAGCACCATATATGCGCATAGCACTGTTTGAATGGGAATAATATTTTGAATGTAATTCATTAATATCTTTTGAAATAGCGAATATAAAATTAAAACAAAATTAAATACACTGATGAGCTACATAAATGAATATTGCGAATCAATTCATGCAAAAAGAATTAAAAGTACAAACATATGTACATATATGATACATTGCAGAAATTTGTAAGTTAAAATGCAAGAAGACGTTATTAAAAAAATAATTCTAGTAATTATTGAAAATAAAAATAAGATATAACTTTATATTGAAAATATGTGATTGCTGCTAAAGTTTAATAAAATTTAAAAGCCAGCCTGGCTTTAAGTACGAAAAAATATAAAACTTTTTGAAGCGGTTTTGAGGTCGCTGAATCCAAAAAATACCAGTATTTATTAATAGACTGTAAATGTTTGCATATTTCAGACTTAAGTGTCAAAAATGCCATTTTTTCCATTCAGTTGAAACCCACATCTCCTCACAATCTAAATGAAATGAATCATATATAAAAGATTTTGAAATGTAAATTTAACCGCAGCATTTTTATAGCTAGCGCTTTAGGGTTTTGAAATATTTAATTTATATATTTGGAATTTTTATTTTTTTAACAGAATAAAAATCTCAAAATTCTGACGTGCTAAAGAAATTCCCCAAATAAATTTTGATTTAGTATAAAAAATCTGTAAAGAACGAAAAAGTTCATTTAGATTGTGGGAAATTCAGGGTTTTCAGATCACGCGGAAATGGCATTTTCAACATTTAAGGATTAAAGGTCTTAAAATTCAGAGCCAATTCGAAGAAGCAGTTTTGATGAGTATTTCAAAAACAGGACGTGCTACAAAAATTCAAATACTGATTCGGAATCAGAACAAAATTTTAGATAGAAAAAGTTATGTCGGAGGCATGGAGCAAAAAATTTTTTAGTAGTGTTATTGTTCACTTTTCATTTATTTATTAATGAATTCGTTATTTACTGTAGAAAAATTTAAAAAAAATTTTTTCCGCACAATATCCACAATATGTTTTTTTAATTTTATTTTATTTTTTTATCGAACTTTTCGGTTGATATAGACGAACCCAGTACCCGAATGTTAAACTATTTTTAAAATTTTTTTGACATTATTTAGCTTGGCTCATTGTGTGTGGAATGAAATAAATAAGCGGTTTTTGTAGAGCTCAAGCTTCCTAGTGCAAATTGAACAAAACGTGTCTGGCTACATACCGGGTACGTTTTATGTTCCAGAACGATTTTCTTCAGCCGTCATTTCGTCGAAATTATTAATACATTTTATTGAAATAATACTTCAACTGTAAATACTAGGAGAAAAAGACGTGCCTCTTTTGGTGTTTATCATGTGCCGAGTGAGTAAACCATTTGGCGTGTAATGAATAATTTTGAAAATGTAAATACACTTGGAGATAAAGTTAAGACTGAGTGAAAATTAACTATCCCCGAGACATCAATAACGAATTCATTCAAGAGTATTTATGGCGCCATATGCGCGTAGCCTAGGACTCTATCTTATAAAAACTTTGTCGTAGGTAGGTCCTCACACCAAAAAATGTCACTTTTCATGGAGCCATTGTTCACTATTAAAAGGTTAAATTTAGTGAGTGGACGAATTTATCATACGTATGTAGGTGTCAAGTATCGTTAGTATTTCGCACAATAAAAATTTTTGGAAGAATCCGGTTTTCTTATTCAATTGGACATTTTACACATTATTTATAAATTAAAAATAAAAAAAATATTTTTAGCTATTTTTTATAAAAAGTTCATTTATAAGTTAAGTTTCTGATAAATAATAAAATTTAATGAAAAATTTCACCAACAAAATTGCTCTTCTAGCTGTAGACAGAAAAGTAGATTTTTAATTAACATTGAAGCCTATTATGCAAATAAAAACAACGGAATTTGTGTATGAATCAAATAGGAAAAAACTTAATTTAAATTAAAAATGTCAAATAAATAGCAAAAAAAAATAATTGTAATGAAATGCTATTTTTAAGTATTTTAAGTTTTATAGATATTTCACAAACATATATATTTATTGGTATTTATTTCTTTATTGTATGTGCATGTGTGCGTATTTGTTGGAAACAAATATTAAAATGTAAATAACAAAAATCATTTAAAAATTTGATTTAAAATTATTATTTATGAGTTTTTGAAGCGAAAATGCAAAATACAAAAAATCATACAATAACAAATACATACAATAAATAATATTTGTAAATCACACGCACACATGCACATCTGTATTTCAGACAAATAAACGGTAATACAAAAATCCAGCAAACGTGTGCACACCTACATACACAATCATACAACACAGCCAAAGAGATACTTGTGTGCATTTTAAAATTTTGCATTTCAATTTGAAATGGATTTTGATTTTTTTTAATATTTCAGTCAGGATAACAGCAACGGTAATAACAAAAACAACAAATATTTGTGCAAATGCTATATATGAAATGCACTTACACACAATCAAATGCAAATAGAGAAAGACCAATACATGCAGAAAAAAAATAGACATGATTTAACATTTAAAATAAAAGCAATTCAAACTTATCCATATACATATTTCCCAATAAAATACAAATGCAAAAAGCATGTACGGACTGACATCAATACAAATACACTTACCTTTTGTTTACATATAACGGTTGTTATTATTTGTTACCTATTTACATTGTCAGCAAGTAGAAAGTTAATTAAAAATATTATTATTTGGTTTAACCATTTGATGTTTTTACTATCAATGCAGCAGCTGTAGCTTCAAATGTTGCTGCCAATTTCTGTCATATATTGTTGTTATTAAAATGCAAATTACTGCATAGATTTGATGTATATTTGTATGAAGAGCAGAAATAATAATGTAATAAAATATTGTTATTAGGTAAAAGTGCTACAAATTTATTTGAGAGACTTAAGCAAAAATCACATATGTATGTAAGTGCAAACACTTGCTGCATGTTATTATGTACTTTGTATGGAACATTCTGCAACTGTTGCATCCAACCTCTTCACTCAGTTTTTTTTAATCTAATTTTATATTTGAAACTGATTCTGATGCCAATACTTCTTGCAACTTGGAATTTTCACTTCATTTTAAATCTGTAACATTGACGTCTGTTAAGTGCATAATGGTATGACACGGCTAAAGCCCTCTATCCAAGTAGACGTCAATGGGCGCAATTTTTCTCAAAAATTGTGCGTATTTAGTTTAACCTTTGAATGTAATTTAAGTAATCCACTTGCGTTAAACCAAGGGTAAAAAGTGACCGGGATTGACCCTGACAGGCTGGGAATTTCATATCAAGGCCGAGGGCCTGTTGGGGATTCAAAAATTTCTGTAATAGGACGGATATTGGGAAAGAACTTAAATTTTTGTTTAACGTGCAAAAAAAAGTCACAAAGCTTATCCCAGAAAAAACTTAAGCCATTTACCATTTTACGAATTAAAATTTTAATATTGCTGACCATAGAACTTCAACTTTTTTCCACAAAAAGTTTTACTATTTTACTTAGAAATAATTTTTTTGTGAGATGGCTGACTTGATAATCCTGGCTGCTCCTGATGCTTAGCAAGCTGCGCCATCCTGCTACCATTACATTTTTTCCACATCAATATCACTTGCGCAAAAAATAGTCCGTTATTTCCGTCTAACGCGCTCATTATTGACAGTTACGTACCAAACATCATCGATTTCGGAGATATATAGTTTGTAATAATCAGTCACTTTTAAGGCAGTTAATAGTCTCTTCTAAATCACGTAATGATTCCTTGGCCCATACATGGCTCCGAACATTTGCAACTCAAATTGGATCACCCTGTAATTCAATTTATAATAGAAACAAATATTCACACAAATTCAATCGACTTAAGGCAAATGGAGACAAAACATATTTACTATTAGTTTTATTTGTAGACCATGGCATGTTATTAAGGGGACAGGGCAGTCAGAGGCGTGAAAAATAGAGAATTTTCAATAATTTTTTTTGATATTAATTTAGTTTATTTAATAAAAGTGATAATGTGGTATTATTACATAATGTTTCAACTGGACTTGACGAAAGTTAAAAAAAAAAATTAAAAATAAAAAAAGTTATGTCTGGCTGTGTTGGACCTTACGGTGGCCATCACAAATCATTGGAAAATCATCTAAAATCAATCGGATAAAAAAATTAGTTATTTAAATAAATAATCTATATAGCGCCTGACCGATGGTTTTTTTGTTTTTTTAATGAACAAAATGGCGGCCTCAGGAAATTTACTTCCAGATTTTCGGGAAAATAACAACAATTAATTGTTCATAAAAAATCGATATTAAAAAAAAAAAAACTCCTTCGATCAAGGACTAGCTTTTTATGTTTTTCAAAAACTGTGTCAATTTCATTGAAATCTATCGAGCGGTTTTCGAGTTACAGTGGTTACCAGTTCCGAACACATAGTTTTGAGAAAAACGTCGAGAAACACATGAATTTCCGTACTCTTACTACCGAGAGCCCTTTGGTTATTAGCGAATAACTCCATAAGTAATTGTCGGCTTGACTTCAAAATTTTCAGGATATATTTTTAAGATAAAATACTTTAAGAAAATGAAAAAACAAAATCGATTTTTTTAAAATTCTGACTGCTCCTGCCCCCTTAATGTAATAAATGATGTCACCGGCAATTTTAGTAACTTTAAGTACAGCAGAGTATTTTAAATTTAAGTTTCTGATAATTTGTATTAATATTTGTGTCTGACTAATTTTTATTTTCTTTTTACTTTCAGGTACGTAAATCTAAAAATGCCATAATTATTGAAAAAAAAATGTTATAAAAGTATAGTAAGTATTTACATAAGATAAGCAAAAAACTTCACATCTGAAAAAATATCTTTATAATACGGACAGACCCTAAAGACTCAAAACTATGTAAGCAAACTTAACCAAATTCTAAATTCAGAAGACTACTAACCTTAATTGAACCAAAAAATTGAATGATTATACAAGTGAGCGAACACTTTCTGCTAATTTAGTTCTGCGGCAAGGAATTAAAATTTTTCAATTTCAAAATTTTCTATCTTGAAATAGAATTCGCAATAAAACAAATTTGAAAGCAAAATTATAGTGGTTTTGCTGGATCAGGTCTGTTTTTTGAGATAAACGGCAAAAACCAAAAACCGGGAGATAACACTGTATAGGCTCCATTAAAAATATCAGTTTACATGAGACTTATTATTTTTGTTTCCTAATAAAAGAGATCACAACAAAAAATTTAAAGTGATATATGTCACAATAGCACCACTAGTTTGGTCGCTACGGCTAAAAACAGTTTAACAAAAATGCAATTTTTCAAAAAATTTTCAACTTTCAAAAAAATCTATGGAACTCAAAAAGTTAGCTATTCAATCTTGTATTACAATTAAATACAAAAACTCTAAGTATAATATGTTTACATTTAGGCTTAATTTTATGAAAGTTATGTTAAAAAATCAGAATGATGAACAAGTTAAAATTCCTCTTGAACGATTTCCACAAACAGAAAGAGAGAGATAGAACATGATTTAATGTTGTGTTGATTCTCGATTTAAATGCTGAACTTAGAAAATTTCACTGCCATAAAATTCTGAAAGAGTGGACCATGAAATATACGTAATTTGCATTTGCTGTATACGTCTTACAATCAACGACTACACATCCAGCTGGATTCAAAACTGTTTTTTAAAAGTATAAAAAATGGCATTATCTACAGCCTTGATTGAGAATTTATTAGTGTTCAATCAAATTGAGGCGAGATATTAAAATATGGTGAAGTATCATATCATGCAGTTAGATTTAGCTTTTAAACTTTTTTGGTTTAAGATGAAGGCAGTTATATTTGATAAAAACTTTCAAATGGAATAATAAACATTACGCAGTGGGACAATAAAACGAGAATAGCATATGGACTTTTAGAACAATAATTAGTGCTTCAACCAAGCATATAACATTAAATGAACATAGCTGTAGTACATGCAATCCCTGTCTATGGTTTGGTACCCAAACCCAAGAGTATGCAAAAAATCGTTTGTGTTGCAGCATTACAGGGCATAATGAGAACTTAACTTTCGATACCTTTCAACACCTTTTGGATGATTTTATTGAGACATTAATTCTCAACACATCTGTTTATATTACTGAGGTCGGCCCTGCTTGAAAGCTGACACTAATGATCTTAAAAGACTTTATGTGCTGGAATAAAATTAAGGCATATGATTTTGCATATCCTTAATGAAAATTCTGTTTTGCTTTGCAGACAATTACTCAATAACTGTCGGGATGGAGAATTTTTTGAAAAGTATTCTGCGCAAAGGATATATGGTGACGCTCTTTACTTTCCTTATTAAACCGACAATTTCATTGAAAAAATCAAGTAAAACTTGACCTTAAGGTCATACCAGAATCAGAGCTATGTAATCAACATTCCAAGAACCACATCGAACTTGACTTGAAATAGCTTCAGTCCTAACAAATACTCACCTAGATAACATTCTATACATTTCATTCGTTCTAACTAAATGAAGTCTTATGCTGTTAAATTCAATTTGATTATAGTTTCATAAAATAAACACTTGCAAATAACTTACACTTTTTTTGTAAATTGAAAATGCAACAAAGGGGATTATTTTAAATGAGGATGCCAAACATGAGTGCTTAATTCTGGAGTACTTATTTTTTACAACTGAGCCGTTCAAAGTAGCCATTACTTATTGGCATTGAATAATGACAAAAACTATTAAAATAAAGACTACATCTTAAGGGTAGATATTTTATAACAGCAGCAGCAGCATCCACAACAATAGCAAATAATTGTCTTGTACTTGTAAGGATCAAGTCACAAAAAGCGCTTAAATTGCCATGCAAAATACAAAAAAAAAAGTAAAGTTTCATAAAAAAGAAAAAAATCACAGACTAAAACAACGAAGATTTTTGCGATGGACAGCAAATTTTTATAAAATACCAAGAAAAAAAAATAAATGTTAATATAAGGATACTACTTCTTTCAAAAACAATAATAAGACAGCATAACAAAGCATTAGCGTTGCAGCAGCAGCGCTGCCATAACGTTTACGAAAGTTGATAGCAACTAAGGACTTACAACAACAACAACAACAACACAGCAGCAGCTAAAAAAAGCGGTCCTTAAAAGCAAAATTGACAGTGATTACATGAAAAATATGAAAAATAAAAACAAAATATGAACGACATGAAAAAACAATAAGCAGGGCACAAGAGGATAATAATATCCTTACAGGATTCGTTCAACTTTTACCATTTTTCAATATATTTACGTATATTTGCATGAAAAAAAAAGATAACAAAATTAAAGAGAGAACCGGTATAAGAGGAAGAAAAAATTGACGAAAATATTGAAAATTCACAAAGGACATTTCTTTCTACTAGAAGTATAAGTGAGTGAGAAGTTGGAAGGAAGAAGCTGAAAATGCAAAGTGAACGACATCCGTTTCAAGGACCTTACTCCGCATTCGCTATCACGATGGCTACGCTGCCATTAATTCCAAGTTGCCAGGACGAACGAGTGAGTGAGCGTCTTTATATATTAAAAGCAAATAAGTAATAAAAATAATAATGCTGGAGTTTTTTCTTCTTTTTGTACGTCCTTTTGCGTTCTTCTTCTTATGACTGCTGCTTAAAAGGTTGTTAAGAAAGCAAGCACGGAAATTCCTGCGGAAAGCAAAGGCAAAGAGCTCTAGCAAGCAACTGGCAAGTGCATGCTTATGCTTCGTTTATTTTCGTTATAGCTCGGCTTTTTCGTTCTTTTATTTCTTTTTCTTTTTGTTAATTTTTTTTTTTTGTCCTTGCAAGCAAATCGAGTTTAAGAGCCAAGCGGAAATTTGAACGGACGAACGAGTGAATGAAATTTCAAAATTTTTCCAAATTGAACCTTTCGATAGCGGATATACTGGGGTGGGACAGTGAGGTAGCAAGTGCGGATGTAGGTGTGGTCTATGGGCGTTGTAAGCTTTCTGTGGAATAGAAAAAAAATAATTTTGAAGAGAAAATTGATTTGTGTGTGTTGTCCTGGCAGCACCAAGGAAAAGGAGGTGTGGAAGGATTATTATTATGATTTGAATATTTCGTCCTTTCTTTTGTTACTTTGGTTGATGCTTTCCTTTTTATCGAAATTCTTTTTTATCCTTTTCCTTTTGGCAGAGACAAAGCATTATGTAAGTGGTTGAGATTTCGCAGTAGAACTTTTTTTTTCTGCAAGCGAAAAAATTTTGATTGTCATAGTACGTAGTAGGGGTGGGTATGAGGGTTATCAAGTCAAGTTATTATTGAATACTTCAAAACAACAAAAAAAAAATTAAAACTCTGCATGTAAATGCGAAAAAGCACTTTAAGCTCATTTAGAGGCAAAGTGTTTATTTTTTTAAGGACTTTAGAGATTTTAATCGAAAAATTAGAAAGGACAAAAGCGAAAACAAATAATACAAAATTTCTTTTTTGTGCTGGCTGTCTTGAGGTAGAAGGGTCAGTTTTAATAACACAAAAAGTGCATTATGAAATTTAAAAATCCTGGAAAACTGGACTGGCTACAATATATTGTATTTGTATTATGACACACACCATATCTCATCCCTAAATGACCAGAAACACAATCTTAGAAAATAAATTCTAGGGCAGTATCGGCATTTGCTTTAAAAAAGGTTTACTAAATTATACAGTTAAGTTTTAAATTCTTTTGCCAAACAGTTCCGCTGCCAGCTTATGCACCCCTATACCGATTTTTTTTTATCACCACTACGATACAGTAAAATTTTGCATAACCGCTAAATTGTGAAACGTTCAATGCGCTGCCGGCCGCAAACTGCTCAATTATGCCAAGCAAACAAAGTCATCAATGTTGGCTGACCACACAGAACACAATGACTTTGCGCATATCAATGGCAACAACGCCAAAAAATATGCAAGCATAATAGTGTGTTTTTATATCACCGACCGCTTTTATATTAAATACAAATTTTTATTACACAATAAAAAATATGTACATATTTTGTTATTTGTGATGGCATGAATGCAACTGCACTACATCTGAAATGCATTTTATTTCAATTTGATATTCCCTACATATTTGAGAATAATAAAATTTCCAAACTCTGCGCACTATGGCAACAAAATTTTATGCATTGCAATTGCAATGATTTTGCGCTTCGCATTTTCTAAATATTTTCATTTTACCAAATTGCACCAAATGTAGCGCATGTTTTTCCAAACAATTTAATTTGCTGTTTGTTTCTTTGATTGTTTTTCAGTTGTGTTTGTTGTTGTTGTTGTTGTCATTACTAATGCTAACAACTTGGTCAAAAAAAAATTCAAAAACCGAAAAACAGAAAAATTTCGCAAACTCATGTGAGCTCAAATGACCATGAGTTAACATTTATTGTCTCATTGCTGCATGTTGTTCGAGTACGAATTGTTGTTGCCTGAAACAAAGCTGCTTGCCATTACTGTGTTGTTCAACATATGTTGCGCATTTAATGTCATTTTGCTGTTAGTACGTAGATATTATTATGTTAATGTAATATGGCTTAATATTTCCGTTTCTATTTGAATTGAAAGTTAATTAAATTGTTTCATTTGTAATTGAGCAGAAAAACTAATTTATGTTCTACTTATTTTCTATTTTACTTTTATAGTAGAGAGTTTTTGGTAACACTATGAGTGCCTGTGGTGTTTGGGAGGTGAGATTGCAGCTACCCTGACCTAATTTATGTTATTAAAAGTGCTAAGTAGTGGCGGTGTCTTAAGGATTTTTCTCATAGCTTAAACTATTAGAAAACGAAAAAGCTTAGATGGCTTTTAGCTGTTGTAGCTTAACTCCATTATTGTTACTAACTTTTTTATTATTATTCATATTGTTGGTATATTTAATACAATTAAATGCATCAAAAGAATTAACAACAACTGAGCAAAGTATTTTAAAATTCTTTGAAATACCTTAAATCAGAATTGCGTTAGATAAAGAAAAAAACGGCGGGTTGCACTCTGGGAGTGCCGACAGAAATGAGAACTTAAAATAATATAATTGAAATTTGTTTCATGATGTTTTGTAATGTTTATGGAATAATTTTCACCACACCAAGCAATTCATGGCTGTCTCTTTCACACCAGTAAAGAAAAAATAAATGGAGGAAAGCTAATGTCAAGTTCTCAGCTTTTAAAATCCAGTGTCATCCTGTGTCGGTGATGACGTGGAGGAAAGCTAATGTCAAGTTTTCAGCTTTTAAAATCCAGTGTCATCCTGTGTCGTAACTCAATTTATGCATACGCCCAAAAGCACGCAGCAAATTTCTAAAATTACCATATACCAACAACCAAGACAACAACAACCATGACGTCATCACATGGTTGTTGTCTTGGCTACTGATCTATCAACATACCCTTAAAGCATGCTACATAATTTTAAAAATATTGTCATTGTGACGTCATGAATGTCGGTGTCCTGTCGCCAGTTTATACATTTTTCCTCACCCGCACAACGTGCCTAAAGAAGTTCTCACTTCAAAAATTATTAAGCGAATCCTTATGTAAAGTCCTTGCTGAAAAAAAAGTGTTGTACAGTAATTTTCCAAATGTTGCTTAAGCTTTCCAAGTTAAAACAACAGCTCAAAACTCACTCTTAATTAAATTTGCCTATGTTTACTTAAAGGACAGTACCAGAAGTCTGAAATTTATATTGAAATCACCGTAGTTATCTAAACAACTGAGCAATTGTGAATAAATAGAAACTCTTAAAAACAACAAGTTGGGTCACTTTGAAACGCATGACGCACTAAATTTTTCAGAAAATATTTTATACGATCTATTCCATAAGGAAATATGGGCATAAAATCAAAAAATCCAAAAAAAAAGTATTATATTAATGCTATTACTCGAAAATGCCAGTGACATATTTTCCCAAAGATAAACTATGTTTCAGACGACAATATTAGTGCTGTGCGTAATCATAATGGACGCCTGCCAGTGCACAAATCATTCAATACCAATACCATTCGTTTAATATTTTGTAAACCTCAAGTAGAAAAAATAATATTATATTATTTCAAGATCCCATGACTATTGACTAATGACCCGTCATTTCAAAATTTGCAATGGAACTTACAATTTTCGAACAACAATCGGCGATAAAAAAAATTCTGTTCTTATTAAAAATGTTCAAGCACAAAATATTTTGGTTTGAAATTGTTGTTTTTAATTTAATTTCATCGAGCTAAATTAATCAAAAAAAAATGGGCCAAAGCTGGTCATACTACCTTCGTCCGTTGCTAGGCACGCTCAACGGTGACTTTTAAGTCGATTAGTAAGAATTTAGAGACATGAAATATTTTTCAAGATTGTAATATTTTTCAAGAAGTCGAAGGCGTAATGTAGTATGCTGTATGATGTATATTGATGTTATACTGCAGTTATATAAGCCCGTAAAGCCTCCCATATACAACTTTTGACAATTATGTCAGAACAAAAGTTTTGGTCATATAAAATATTTTTTAAATGAGGCAAATGTTTTATTTGTATAGAAACAATTTTTTCAAACCCTTTTGATTCTAATGTGAAATGGAAACTGAAATGATTTGATTTACGGTATCTCTGCTAACAATAAAACTAAGCATACTTTTTGGCATACTCTGAAAAGTTTTCTGAAAGAATTTCATGCAAATCGGTGGATAACGAAACGAAGAGTTGGTAACCCTTAACCAGTAGGATCCTTTTCTGAGCTCACAGAAATGAATGTTTATCAAACAAAATTATTTATTCATCAGAATTTATTTTATCGCCTTCAAAATAGCCGACAGTGCTTGGTTCAGTCCTCCATGCATTTTTCAAAAACTGATTGAGTTTTATACAAGTGGATCCGTCGGGCAATTATGTCCTTGATGACCTGCTTTTGAAGCTCTTGTTGTATTTAAAGTGGACTTAAAGGAAATATTGATTGCTTGTGACGATTTTGGAGCACCAAGTTCTTGACATTATCGATGTTTTCATCGCTCATAGTCGTTGAAGGTCGACGAAACAAATCAATTGTTTGAATGCTTGTGTTTTTGACAAACATATTTTGTCGTAGGTCTTTAGATTATGATGAAAGATTACAAGTTAAAAATTAAAGTAATTTCTTTATGCAACTGACTTTTCCATTATAAAAATCATAGATCACAAGACAAGAGCAGCAGACACACTGAATGACAAATCGCTCTAAAATTCTACGTGATATACTCAGGGAAAAAATCAATTATTCCATAAACGCTCATGATTTGTCGCCAAAACCGAAAATGTTTAAACTGTAGAGAAACATTTTTGATTTGGATTCAAATGGAATCCAGTGATTTGAAGTGATTTTATACATAATTCAAAGTAACAAAGTATTTAATGTAAGCTAAACGGAGTAATTTGAAGTTTTTTACCATTGAAGTAAAGTTTAAAAATGATATTTTCAGTTTCAAAATTAATTTAAAGTTGTTTGCGTTAAAAATATACGGGAAAAATTTTACTTTTACTATTTTCGACTTTAAAGTTTGTGTGTTTTAATCAAAAGTGAAATTTCCAAATTTTTAGTACCATATTTGCCTGAATGTTGGCGAGATCTTTAACGCGTTCCTTTCTATACATTTTATGCGGACATACAAACATAAAAAATATTTAACAAATTTTTATTTGAAAGGAAGCGCAAACAAAAAACAAAAACTGAGCTCAAGTAGATTCAAAATACTTTAACATTTTTTAAGCTATAAGTTTTTAAAATTGGAAAAAAAAATATTTTCCTAACCCTCTATTTGGCCTAGCGGGAACGTAAAAATCTGACATATATGTATATATACGTATGTGTTTCGGACCATTAATTCAGATATTTTCAGCAAAATCTGAGATCCCACTTATCTCGATTTTTCTTAAATGTACCGGAATTACCCATATACTTTTAAACAGATATTAAAGAACATAATAACGCAACATCAATGATTTCAAACTTTGACATGAATTTTTCACATAAAGTGTCTTTTAAAAATGCAACTTGAAAGATAAATATTAAGTTAAGGAAACTTTAAACTAAGAGTTTCTTAATTCAATTGAATGTGTTCTTACTTCTTGCTGCTTTCAAACTTAAAAAAGAAGTTCGCTTAATATTTTTTCTTACGATTCATGCAGAAACTTTCATAACGAGCGACTGCATTTAAAATTGTATTTCTTCTTTTTATTTTTTTTTTTCTTTTCGAAAGGATACTTTACGAAAAAAATTTCTATGCTTTTATTTCTTCATATAACATACACTTGCCTGGCCTGGAATCACTGGCAAAGTAGATAAAGTAGTAGTGAAAAAAAAAAAGAAATGAAACCTTCATGCATAAATCTGAAAATTCTATGCGAGTCCTTTTTTTTCGTTTGTGTGCTACTCTACTGATGTCGCTACTGCCAAATGTATTCATGACAACATTTGTCTTTTAAGCGTGTTCGGCTTATGCTTGAGTAGAGCTTGCATATTCTGGTGATGTTTTCTTCTTCGTTTTTTTTTTTTCTTTAATTTTTTTGTCAATATTACTAGGAGCCCAAAAAATTTGCAGTAGTTTTGTTTGATTTTCACTGGAATTACAATAGTGAACAGTGGTATGTTGAAAGTTTTCTTTGGTTAAATTTTGAGAACTATATTTGAATTGAGGCTTTGTCATATAATATTCCGAAACCAAATTTTTCCATACCAAATAAGAAATAAGTAAAAATAAAACGAGTTTGAGTCACTCAAAGCAAAAGTCATCCTCAGCCAAAGTCAATCAAATACGAACTAGAGGTCTGCACCAGTGTACTTGAAATTACCATCAAGCCACTCGCTACGATTACGAGTTCATAGAGCCCAAGCAAGAGGGCTAAGAGCAGCACTCGCAAATAAAATGTTCTACAAACTCAAGCATTCATAGCTTATTGCACTCGGCGCCGAGTGGCTTGTTATCTCTTAGTGCGTTTGCACAAACAACAGATTTGCTATGCCGTTTTGCTCTACCTGCTGAATTTGGACAACAACAACAATTTTTATGACCCGTACCGCTAAGAGACGAATGCAAAACACATCATAGCATATATTCAATCTTTAAAACTTTACCCTTTTGGCGATGCGTTGATATTACAGTTAACTCGCAGCATTCATTGTTTTTTCTCATGTTCGGTGTTGTAAATGATTTGTTCGGCTCGAACAACCTTGACGGCAACATACTAGCCAGAGTACATACGAAGTCAAGTCAAGTCGTGTGATAGTTCGGTTTGTGCGAGACTATTGATGACTCGCAGAATGTCAATAGAATCATTATACTCGACAGCGAGTACAAAAATCTTTTGAGTCAGAGAAATACATTCAACGTCAGTAAGAGATTAAATCAGTAACCATTTCCGTTAGTATTCGCCAAAGTCACTCAGCAATTCCATAATTAAAAGAACAGTTATTTTTGATCCGTCGCCCACTATTTTTGCTTTTTGCGCCTGTGTTATTGTGGTTTTTCGAACAAATTAAAACTTCAAATTTCTTAGAGTTTCTAATTCATTTTATCGCGTATATGTTAACTATATGTTTAAAACACTCCACTGTATAGCGCCCACTTACAATTTAAGTGAAAAGTATTTCATGAATGCAAATACAAGAAAGGAGCAACTGGCACTACTACGTAGCCAAAAAAATAGCAAAAAAATCGAAAAGGACACATAAATATTTTTTACCATAGATTAAGCTGGCGAATGTGAGTCTATTTTTTACTTCATTTTTTTCCACTGCCACTAAATTCCTTACATATGTTGTCATTCCCTAGCACCACAACGCTCCCGCATCATATGATGCAGCAGCAGCAGCAATGGCAAAACGGCGCTGCAACTGTTGTACTTGGTGAAAGCAACATTTAAAATGATTAAATTGATGTTGCCAGCCTTTGGGGCCAGAGAGAAATTCGGATTCGATGAAGACTGTTGCAAGACGAAAAAAACCGTAACGTATTTCAATTTCTTTGGAAGCAAGCAGGCAGCTTTTTTCTGTGATTGTGTGATATAGTGCAGTATGTGTGTTGGTGTATTCATGTGTTGCTTGAATTTGAAAAATGCTAACGTTTATAGATTTAATGCAGTTAAAGTAAATAAATTTCCTTTGCTGTGGTTTTCGCAAAATCGCATCAAAGTCGGTAGTTGGAAAAAATAAAAAGATTATGGTAGAAAAAAATTGCAAAGTGTTGCAAAGAAATTGAATTTAAATCTGTTCAATTTAATTTGTTGTGATAAAATCGCAAAATTTTGCGATAGAAAATGTTTCTTTAATTTTAAAATTATTAAAAATTTTGTTTCAAATAAAGCATCAAACATTATTAGTTGTAACAATTATTTTTATGAGCATTACTCAATAATTTTTTTAATTTGTTTATATTCTTACCAACATAAGTTAAAATCTATATAAATAAATAAATTTAAAAAGTTTTCTTAAATGATCATACGTAACATTAAGTTTTAATTCCTTTGTTGCATAACTTACGGCGTTCACTTTGCAATTGAAAAACTTTGCAAGTTTTTCACTTTAGCGACCTTAACGAAAGTAAAAAAGAAAAGAAAAACTGCCGTCAGGTGTATTTTTCTGTAATGGCACTGATGATGTCTAGCCAAGCATTGCACTATAAAATTTTCATGAGAAACATTTCATGTTTTAAATTCATACCTTTGAAGAACGTCTTTTGATGTAATATAAATAAATGTGCCTTCATTCTACTTTAAAGGAGTTTTACCTAACATATTGTGTTTCTCGTTTAATATCTAAACTGATGGCTTCAATTTAGCCCACAATTTATATAAAAAAGTTAAACATTTTTTTATTTTTATTATGGCTATGTTTTCATTTTGGCTTTGTTCGACTTTTTCCGAGAAATAGAAGTAACTATAACAATTTTTTGGTTACAATAAGCTTAAATACCAAATTTATCTTTCTTTCTCGTGCTCTTAGCATGTTATACAATATGTGGTATATATGTACACTAGGGTGGTTCAGACATGTATAGGAAAAATTAAAGTTGCTCCGATCTTCGCTCCCCGGGCACCAAAAGTTTCATATTGGTGCCAATAAGAGCCATGTAAAATTTGGTCCATTTCAGAAAACATTTGATGAGCGCGTGACCGTTTTGAACACTGGAAAATGGTCCTTAATCTATCAAAAATCATTAATATCTCCCCGAAGCTACCTCTTAGCGGCGTCAAGTGTATGACAAGGTCCCATTATATTTTCTTCTCCAACATTTTTCCCGGACATACTTAGCTCTTATCACCATCCCTTAGGGGGGCTCCCCTGCAAAAATTACATTCTTGCGAAATTATTAAATTGACTCCCCCCTCTTCTCAAACGCCTCTGGAGGGGTAAAGTGTTTGAAGATTTTCTATTATCTTGACTCTCCCAAATTTTTCTCTTGACACACCTACCCCCTATCTGCCACCCTTTTGGGGGTCTCCCTGCAAAAACACAAAAAATTTCGAAAAATAGTTCATAGCTCTCCCGGAGTGACCCGTACAGGGTTCATATGTTTCACCAGGTCCTATTATATTTTCTTTTCCAATATTTTTCTCGAAAATACCTACGCTCTACGCTCTATCTGCCACCCTTTTGGGGGTCCCCCTACAAAAAACACAAAAAATTAGGAAAATTTCGAAAAACAATTCATAGCTTTCCCGAAGTGACCCGTAGAGGGGTCAAATATGTTACCAGGTCCTTTCTACATTTTTTCGAACATACTTACCCCCCATTTTAACCCCTTTTGGGGGATCCCTTTGAAAAAATGAAGAAATTTTCGAAAAATAATTAATATCACTACTAGGTTGTATTATATATATTTTTATTGTGTTCATTGTTTATACTAACTGGCTCTTTATTTTCTTCTTGCATCAATTCAAGAAGTCTTGTTCATGCTCCATTAAAACAAGTTAAGGCTTTTCCAAACACCAGTTAAGGATTTTCGGTTACATTTTTCTTAAGTTTGTATATAAAATTCATTATATAAAGTGAAAAGCCTAATTAATATTCATAAGCTAAGAAAATGTCTGTATACGATAATTATAGAGGAATATATGAATGGTTCCAGGGTTGAGTAAAATTCAGCACTTTTGATATTTTAAATATTTAACATCCTTCATTCGTTATTTAAACGAGAACTTTAAATTGTGCTATTGAAACCATCCAACCTATTTCAGGGAATACTTTAGTACACAAGGCTACTTGTCTTTAATTAAGTATTTCTTTCTTAGAGAATGTGAATTCTTTTTCAGAATATGATTTCTTAAGTATGTGTATGAAATAAACTGTCAGGAATAAAGTCCTTAAGAGCGAAATACATGGATAATACCTAAAAAGTTTTAAACGTTATATCTGCAAAAATATCTATTATAGCTCTATATCTTTTAAACGAACGGTTCTCAAGAGACTTTCTTTAAGCAATATTCATTAACTTGTTGTGTAATTAAGCTGCAAACACAGTGTCTTTCTATTTTTACCCAAGAGACTCAAAAATGACACATAATGCATGCAATTGCTGATAAATATGTATATGCTAGCTAAAAGAGCCCTTTGGAGACATATTCCATTTTGTTAGGGTTTCTCATCCCACGATGTGCAGAAGGTTAACCCCAGTATTATTCGTTATACAATTTAGTCATCAAATCAAAAGTCAATATTTTAATCTTTCCTCATCAATTTGACCCGGACACAACAAAAAGAGATTTTGTAATAGTCCTTATTTAAGAAGATATTAACAAAATTTTTTTATCAAATTTAATAACGGAGGAAGAAAAACAGGTTTAAAGTTATATAAACTTTATCGTAAAAAAGCAGACATTCAGTGTTCCGCAAAGTACGACACTTAAATTTTTTCGTTTGTGAGTGTGATAAATTGATAAGTGGAACTTATTTTTCGGAGGAAAACTATGCCATCAAGCAACTTTCATTAGTACCTATTTGTTGGAATGGTGCGGTCTCTTAATATAATTTTATTAAAGAAAATTATATATAACCAAACACGCTCACTTCTTCACCAATACTCTTAGATAACATTATAAATAATCAGATAGATATTGAGACATTTTTCTAAACTATAATTTTGACAATAATAGAGTGTTGCCCAAAGGCCGATGTCAAAAATAATGTATAAAAAATTTCGTTGTTTATTTCTTTGACCAAAATGTTTACGTTTACGAACACCAAAATCTATTACATTAAAGGATATTAAATGAATTAACCACCAACTTCATAACTTAATTTTTTACTAAGACACTATACATTTCTCTTAATTTGCAACTAATAATCATATCAATTTCAATTATAACCCTTATTTGAGTACACTCTTGTTTCTTCAGCAACAACAACATCAACAAACTTTTTTGGCTTTAATGCCAAAACACGCGAACACTTGAGCTACTGCTATCCGGGTAAAACACTGTTTTAACACTCCTTACAATGATTGCACTTGAAACTTTGCCAGCAGGCATTACAAAACAATAAAATCATTCTTTAAGCCAAAACGCAAACCCACAAATTACAAAAAATAAAATAAATAACATGGCCCAAACACGAAAAAAAAAGGAAACACAGCCAACAGAGGAATAAAATAAATGTTGAAATTTAGAGTTTTTTGTTCTTTGAGTGTTTTATTTTTTTCGGGATATGAACATGAAATAGTAGAAATAAATGTGAAAAGTCCCAAAAACTGAACAAACGAACAAACAAGTTATCCTTAATAGCGTCACGTTTCTTAAGAGTGGCATGCAACATGCGACTACTGCCAGCCAAAAGGACGTTGAGCTACCGGCTGCCTGCTTTGAGCCTGTTGCATTTTTCATGTTTGAATTTTTCATTTCATTTCATTTGAGGTGCAGAAGCAGCTAAAGACGATGAATAAGAAGGAGTCGCAGTTGTCGCGCACAGTGCACAGTGGTGTAATATTTGTGCAAAACCTAAACTTCTAGATCTTTACTTAAGTCTTAATGTTAACTGAGCTCTTCACTTAAGCTTAACTTAAACTTAACTTAAACTTGACTTAAACTTAACTTAAACTTAACTTAAACTTAACTTAAACTTAACTTAAACTTAACTTAAACTTAACTTAAACTTAACTTAAACTTAACTTAAACTTAACTTAAACTTAACTTAAACTTAACTTAAACTTAACTTAAACTTAACTTAAACTTCAAATAATTAATGTCAAATTCTAGCATTAGATCTAATGGTATGCGATGAGAATTAATTTATCTAATTCTTTTCTAATGCTGCACACTGTGCAACACTCAAACACACATACAGCTGGGTCACATGAGTAAGCGTGTATTTTATTTCAATGGGAAATTCGTGTTCGTTTCATTTTGTTCCGTTTTTAGGCAGAGCAAACGGAAACGTTAAACGTAAACGTAAGGAAATTCACTTGCATTGCTTGCATATTAGGAGAGAAGCCAATAATGTTTTTGGCAAAAGGTCTCTTGTTGGTCGTTCAAGTTGTTGTTGTTGTTATTTTGTACGAGTAACTGTTGCTGTCTTACAACGGAAATGCTTAGTAGCGTTCTTGCAATGTTGATGATGATGATGATGGTGGAGGAAGTGGCTGCTTTGTTTGTGACTTGCATGCTGACATGCCTTAATGTGGGGCTTTTGTTTTTTTGGGTATGTTTTTTTTTGAGTGTTATTCGTTTGTAAAAAAAAAATTTGGTAACCTCACGTAGTTGTTTGTTTGACATCTGTATGTTGCGCAATTTAAAAAAACATAGTTTTTTGAGGAAGAAACCACATCAAAAAACCATTTAAAATGAGCGACTTTTAATGGCAAAATCATTGAAATTTATTAACGTAAGCTTGATTATAAAGCCTAAATTGAGCCATTTAAATATCACCGTTCCGAGGAGATATTTGCAAGAGTAAGGAAACTATAAGGCATTTCTTTCGCTCTATCCTCTATGTGTGTAACGCTCTACTAGTCGCTTAAAATGTATTATAGTCCAAAAATACGAACGAAACTAAAAAAATATGTATCGCCGAAAACTGAAAAGAAAATTTTACCAAAAATTAATAAAATAAAGCGGCCAAAAAATTGATGGAAAAAACTTCATAAAAAGGACATTATTGTTATTCTCAATGAAAGTATGCTTCAAAATATAACATCCGTTGTGCATATCTGTATTTATTTATTCTACTTAAGACCTTAACTCAAAAAAATGTTGCATAATCATTGAATTTATTAAAAATTCATTGAAATTTCCACAAAGTTTAATTTTCTTGTCAACGCGCAATTTTTTAGCAAAACCATTTTTAGCGTAACCAAAAATAAGACTTTTTAACGCTTATATAAAGTAACATCAAAGTTTCTCCATAAAGCAAATGAAGAAGCAAAAAAAAACCACTATACCGAAGCAACACAACGCTACGTAAAACTTGCAAGCGTAATCTTTTCCGCCAAATAAATCACTCAATTGATGCGAAAAAACAGCCAAATTAGTTGAAACTGCAATCCTACAGTAATCTCACGCAAAACTTAACCTCAAAGTATAGGCGAAAAAGTTTCTCCAAACAGAAATTTGAAATTTTTTTGCACATACACATTTTTAGCGCAGTTTTTTACGCCTTCGAAATAAAGAAAAAATAAAACGAAAATGAGAATGACAGCCAACAAAGTAAAACTTGGTAAAACTTTAGCCCACAAAGTTGCCAGTGTTGCGCTTCATTGCATATATTTTGGCGTACGAGCTGCTGCTGTCAAGCTTTGCGCGAAATTCGCTAAGCTTTGTAATGAAAGCGCAAAACTTAATTCATTACGTTTTTCGCCATTTAATTCAATTACATTAAAAAAGTTTTGTCAGCTAGACTCGGCTTGCGGCGATTTCTTCTTTTGGGTTCGTTTTTTTCTGTTGCTACTTTAATTTTTACCAACTCTTTTTTTTTTGCAGCATTTTAAATAAAGTGCTTATAAAGTCAAGTTAAGGAGAGCCATTGAAGGAAGCTATGAGGTTTAAGCAGCGGGATACAGTTTTGCTGCTGTTAAAAAGCTGCTTAATGTTCTAAAAAATAAAGGCAAAAGTAGAATTAATTTTATGTTTACTTTATAGCCTAAAGGTATGCAAGGGATTTTTTCTTTTCTTTTAATTCTATGTGTCACGCTTTGGTCAATGTAAAAGTAAACATAGAATTCAAATTTTACTGATAATGAATTCAAAAATAAAATCATTTTTGTTACAAGTTTTGCTTATAATCTTGTCTGATATTGAGCAGATTAGCTGAGCTGATTTTATTTATTTTGTTATTTCTTTCAAAAATATTCATTGGTTAGAAATAATTGAACTCTATGAAGTGTTTTTTCTCAAAAATTATTTTTCATATAAGCACTTTTTTTGGTGGCAGAATAAAAAAAAATATTTTATGTCAAGGAATTAGAAATTGAACAATTCCTGTTACTGTAAGCAAACCTAAATGATGCCAAGCTTAGAATCGCTAGACAAAAAAGCATATCTATTCAATCAACCAGTTCCAGCAATATTCTAACTGTAGGCGGATCCAGCATTATAAAAGTGATAACTTTCAATACTTGAACAGCGTAATAACACCCGATGGCGATACCAATGAGGAGTCAGCTTAGTTTTGTCTGGCAGTTTTCGTTTTTGTAAACGACAGGGAAACTCAAAATTTTTTTGGTCAAATGTGAAGCCAATTGATTGATGAATGATTTTCTCTTATTATACATTAAACTTTAATTCAAAAGTAATATTAAGAAAGGTTTCTGAGGCCTAACTGCTTTGTTGATATTCGCAAAATTTAGCTATTGTGGCTGTGTTAAAGATGTTGAAGCTAGCTCGATATTTCTCTTTATCTATAATAGTTCTACATACTTTTTTAGGCATTACTAAGTATGCGTCTTAAGATCCAGTGTCCTGTCTTTCAAATTTAGTTGAAATTTTTTTCTAATAAAATTACAATTAACCCAGCAATACCCATCGTATGAAATTTCATACAGTGTTTGAACTCTGCAGATCGCTATTTTTTACCAACAAGGTGATGACATTTTTTAATTTTTTGGTGTAAGTATTTTCAATAAACAAAATCAATTTTATTTTTGTAAATTTTTTTTTTAGCAAAATGTATTGTTTTTTAGTGATTTTTCTAAAATCGCATGAAAAAAAATTTTTTTCTGAGAGCTGCTGGGTTAATGTGCTTACCACTAGCTCCTCTTGCTTCGATTCAGTAGAAAACACTACGAACTAAGCTATCAGATCAATAGTAAAAATTATAGAATAAGTAAAAGACATTGACCTCTTGAAATGGCTCTACAAAAATATAAAAAAATGTCTCATATCATTATTCCGAGCAATTGATAGTAAAGAGTACTTGTAACGTATGTGACGTGGAAGCATATTGTGACATTTAAAGTAAATAATTTATTAATCAGCATTAGGGTGAAAACAATAGAAGAATCCTGTATGTATTAGACTGTCCACTATTTTTCCAAGTTTCTGTCAACTGTGTCAAATTTCTCAATCAGCTGTCTTAAGAGAATTAGAGAGGTTGTTAACTTTGGTCTCGTTAAAAAATTAAATGCCTTTCAACAGACTTAGGCTAAAAGCATGTATTTTTTAGCACACCACTGGCAGACTGGTTCAGTTAAACGTTTTCGTATTCGTCATCCCGATCAAAATTTCAAATTGCTGGCCAAAAAACTCATTTATCAAATGTCCATTTTATTCAGCATTAACGGAAATAATGCATACCAAGCGGCTAATTTTTATGCAAATCATGGCTTTTTTTAAAGTTATTTATGGTTTTTTCGTAGTCATCAGGAGTTCTATTTTCGTGACAGCATATGTAGTTATACTTATTACCCAATAGATCTGGAATCTTCTAAGTAGCCTTGATAAGTTCATATGAATCTGTGCATTTGAACTGAAGTGAAAGGGGTACGATGCAAATTAGAGTAAGAAGCATTTATTGCATTAAAGTGAACCTCATCATAACAAATTTAAAAAAAAAGTGCTGATGTATAAATCATAAAAGTATTTAAAATCAATGCACAATAGTCAGGCAGGTTAGCAATAAAATTTTCCATTTAAAGCTGTATCATAATTTTGCCATTTGTCTCTTTAAACACTCTACTTTAACCACTATTTGAGTACGTAACTCCTAAAGTCTGTCTCTTGTTATGCCACCACTGACCACTTTTTCTGCACACCATTTTTCGCATTTATTGTCGAAAGTATTTCAAAAACATTAATTTTAATAGAATAAAATTGAGTTGAGTTCAGTTTAAATCCGTTTACCGCTTCACTTTGAACTTCTGTTAGATAAATCCTTTTTATGTTTTTCTTTATTACTTCACTCACTCACTTTGCTTGTCAATTTTACTTGCAACATTCGTTTGCTTCAAGTTAAATGTTTTACTTACGTTGAAAATTCAATTCAATGCAATGCAGCGCAACAGCAATGCTGTACTATTTTTTCTTGTTTTCAACAGTATGTCCTTCTGATCCTTTATGCCGCTGACAACACTTGTAATGTTGATTTCATGTGCCTGACAGTATAAATCCAGTTATATAAATACGTAAATATATATATTTTTTCAGTCTCTGCTGCTATTGCTACAATTATGTTTTGAATATTTTATAAGCAAACTTCAGCGCCTCATTTTATGTGGACTAATAGAGTGGCCCTTTTTTGCGTTAAGTTTAATTTAAATTATATAAATTTCCTTTTGAAACTATTACTTAAAATGTAGCTCATTTCCTTAAAAAATGTTTTTTTTTGTGGATATTTTTGCTTACATATCAATGAATTGGTTCACTTTCTTGCAGTGACCAATAATGAACTAAATTCAATAACTAATTACATATTATTATGTTAAGTAAGTTGCGTCGGAGCTCAAATAATGAAGGAATATATAAAAACTTATATGAAAAAAAAAAATTTAATTTGATATGTCATAATAATCGTAAAATTTTTTCTAATTTTTTTCTTTTTGATGTTCAACATAACGTATGAGTGCCATATTATTCGAATTTTACTTTAAAGAAATATACATATTCTTTTTACAAAAGATTCTTCTTTAAGAATCACCCTAATAATGCATACAATCATACTACATTCAGAGCAAATGTTGAAAATTGTTAATAAAATTAGAAAGTATTACTTTTGGGACTCTGTGTGCTCT
This sequence comes from Meiosimyza platycephala, assembly GCA_963662105.1. Lineage (NCBI taxonomy): Eukaryota > Metazoa > Arthropoda > Insecta > Diptera > Lauxaniidae > Meiosimyza > Meiosimyza platycephala. The sequence continues at coordinate 97,171,595 of OY759208.1, read as the reverse complement.
GTGCACAATTTAGGGAATTTAATTTTTGGCTGTTTGAAAGGGATTTAATTTTGAAAAGCCATAATTTTTTGGCATTTGGCATGAATGGATGAATGAATACATGATTGGAGATGAATGGCTGTGCAACAAGTTGAGTGGATTTACAAGGATTTACTAAAGGGTTTTAAATGTCATTTTTGGTGAATGCAATTTGGTAGCAATTAAATCCTTTATTTGTGCAATCAAAAAACAAAAATTAAAAATTAAAGTTGAATAGACCTGACTGTTTTTAATTTAAACTTATTGAAATTCAGTAGACGTTGTTAAGTACCCATACTTAAATGCGTTAATGAGTGTAAATTGTAGATACTTACTAAGCACATCAAAAATTTTTTTTGGCGTTGTCAGTTCGATACGAAAGATTAGTCATCCCTCACGCTTTTGCTAATTTGACTGGTTAAAAACGGAACAGTAATGAAAATTGATGTCAAAGACTAACTTCACAAATCTTGTTTCTAAACTGCTGAAAGGACTAGAGGCATACTGAAAAATCAAGAGGTAAGAAGCATGCCAAGAACAACTAGATGATTACCTTCTGAAGAGCCGTCAATAGGTTATAGATAAAGACTATCAAAAAGTGTAAAGCTCTAACCACAACAATTATTAGGCATTATCTGTCTCTCATTTTATATCTCTTTAAATACGCCTTTTTTCTGGCAATCTTTCAGTCAATTTTTTTGTCTTATAATTCGTCAGCGATATTTTTTTGTTAGTCTGATATTCAACAAAAGAATTTGTGAAAAAAACCCTCCCCCAATTTATAACTAAATCAATAAAATTTCTTAGCTTAAATCAACTCAAACTAAATCTCAAACTTCAGTACAAACTCATCACCATCAAAAGTTTTCACGAAAACATTGCTGATCCTTACAAATACCACTCACAATCAGTCATATCCTTTGTATTCTTGTGGTTGGTTGCCTGTGGCTGTACTGTAGCATAGCATCTTGTATGTATTCAATAACAACAAGAGCAAGTTAAGCATTTGTTGCTCCTAGTGCAATGCTAAATGCATATAAATTGTAAGCTTCCATTTAGGATATTATAAACTTCTGCCATACTGCTACTTCCACTTCCATTCTTTTGCTTTCTTTTTTTTTTGCCTTGTTATTCCTCACAGTTTGTTATGCCTTAAGGTTTGTGTAGTCCTTATTTTAGTTGTAAGTTCTTTTTTCTCTCTATTCAACTGTACTCAAGTCAGCAAGAAGCAACAGGGATTCAAATAAAACTCTAGCAACAAAATACCTACAAACTTCAGGCTTCGAACTCATTCTGTTTTTTGTGAAAAATAAAATGAAATTCCAAATGCAACAACTTTTGTATGCTGTGTGCGCTTGTATGTTCGTTGATGCGTTAAGTGCAAGTAAGCCTTGTTGGCCAAATCTCAGTCTCTAGCAATGTTGTCCCTTAAAAGCAGTTGTTCGCTTTGTTATGTTATGTTTTGTTGCTCTTCTTGTCCAGTTTGACTTCAACTTTAATGGCTTTACAATTTCTGCAGGACTGAATATTCTTGACTTTTGAATAAAAAAGCCTGTTGCTTTTTTTCTGATGCTGATGAAATTGTCTACACTTTAAAATTCAGTTAACGACAAAAATTCATATTATAAAATCTATTACTAGTAGGTAAAGTAAAACTATAAGGACTTTAATATATCCTTCTAATTTTTTTAGGATTATGGATTAAAATAAAATTTTGCCAATATTTTAGTTGAATTCTCTGATTTCCCTAAAAACTTTTTGAGTAATTGTTCTAGCAACCTGTCCGATTTTCTTTGTCTTTAATTTTTATTTCATTTTAATTGAAAGTTTTCCTCATATAATTGAAGGTGTGTTTCCCAAAATAAAGTGCGACTTTGACTCGTTTAAAAAGTGTCTTTTATTCAGCATCTCTCAAAATTTGAATTTATTTATGAAGAATATTCTTAATAGTAATTGCCAATATTGTGCTGTGATGAAGTGTGTGCCGATTTGTTTTTCAAAAAGTTTCTAAATATCGACTTTCGCTGGTGCCAATATGTTTAGTTGCTGAGATATAAAGTTTTCGTGGCAGAGTTCTGTTAACTTTTTTCCTCAATTTGTCACAAATTTTATTATAAAAAATTTTAAAAATGTCAGTCTCGATCCTTCTACTTATATTTCAAGTTGAAACGCATTCTGCCTTTGAGAGTTTTAGTAAAATAAAATTTCATGGGGTGAAAACGACTAGAGCAATTTCGTATCCTCTGAATAACTAAGACTGATTTTTTTCATTTTTATGCAAAGTACATACATTTATATTCTTACATGTAAGTGGAACTTTGTGTAGGATTTAGTCCGAAAAAGTTCTATATTTCCATTTTCAGAGCACATAATTTTGAAAGGAGGAACAGAATGAGACTGAACTATAACGAAATTAAGCATAATATAAAAAATAATAATGTCTGAAAACTAATTTTAGTATGAAAATGGCCTAAGGATCCTATTAAAAATCATTTTTCATCATGTCATGTCATAAAGCTATTATAAAACCATTTTATTAACAATATGGTCCACAGAAAATAAAAACCGCTTAAAAGCTTTGTTTTAAAGTTGGTGTTTTTTAGTTTCATTTAGTGTACATTTAACTTGCATATAAAAAAACCTTCTAGCACATTTTTCACATGGTCAACAAGCTAAAAGACATTTTATTAAAAAACTATTAAATGAAAATTACGAGCAACAGCAACGTAACAGAAACGTGATTCATATGCTGCACAACAATAGCATCAACAACAGCAAAAATGCAACACAGTGGCCAATATAAATTGGCAAATTTGTTTTTAATAAAAATGACTTTGTTGATAAAATACAAAAAAGGAAAAAAAATCACTAGCATGTAGCATGCTTTTAGGCGCTGACAAATGAGTGCACGATTGCGCTGGGAGCTTAAAAATTGCGCGCTCAATTTCAATTTATTTTGCAAAAGGGTATTTTGTTCATACACACACACACATATGCATTGCATATTGGGAAATATTTTTTAAATTATAGCTTAACATGGCGTAAAAGTGTTGCTGCTGATGGTACTGCTGAAATGTATGCAACAGTTTTTGCTCGGTTTTTTTTATAACACACTTGTTGTTTGCCTTTCTCTTTTTTTTTCTGTGATATTTTTTCGCAATTTTTTCGGAAGTAGAATGACAACAGGCGGTAGTGGCAACATTAAAAAAACAAGAACAACATGAATTTACAACAACAATAGCAAAACCACTGTCATGTTCTGCCACACGAATAATAATTTTGGCACGAATACCATGTTCAACATGGTATCCCCAGTGAGTGAATGGGTATGCAGAGCCAACACCAAGCGTAACACTAGAACCAACGCACACATATGCATATAAATATCGTTAGGCAACATTTACATATATACCAAATATATATTATAATAGGAATACAAGCAACACTGTGAGCGTCACTTCCGCTGTTTTCGATGGCGAACAAATGAGGAAGGTAGATTGCGTTTCACTTGTTGTTGCACAAAGTCCAGGAAGCTTATTCAATGCAAATATCGTATGTGTGTATATTATAGAAAAGAGGAAGTGCAGAAGAACACACACACACAAGCACACTTTGCAAAAAATGCAGTGTTGATCATACTGATGATATGCGCTTGCATTTTACACTTGTGCGCTTGTTTGTGGCTGTATGCAATCAGTTTATTATAACGTAACGACCATCGCACAGTGGCCGTAAATTACATAAAAAGCTTAAATAAATAAAGAAAATTTTGACGCCGATAAGTACATACCACAAGCTCTATCGTTCTTAATGTATGAGGCACTTTGTGTCTAGTCTTTGGACACCATATTTACAAGAAAAGGCGCATTGGCAATTTAAGAATGGCAACAAAAAAGTTACCAAAAAAATTCAAAAAATGGCTCCAAAATAAATAAATTTCTCAACTGTTTGAAACAAAAAAAATTTCAAAAATATTGTTCGCAAAATCGTCAATTGAATAACTGACATTTTTATAGCAAATTTTCAAAACGCTACGTATGTATAATGGAAATAATAATAAAAATAACACAAATTATGTCCGAACTTTGCATTATTTTTTTCTAATTATTTTTCAAAAATCTTGTGTTTTTTGTTTTTAACAAACTGTAAAGCGGTTCTTACAGTAGCGCAAGGTGTCATTACTTGCCTGGCACCAACTGCTGCCGGTAGTGGTGTTGAGGTGCTGCGCTACCGTTTTGCAACACCGGATATGCTTGCGGCTTGTTCAACCATTAGTGAACATGTAATGTGCACAACGTCAACGACAATAAAATAAAACAACAACAACGCACATATAGTACAACAACACTATCAGCACAACTGTGTGATTGCTTGTGTACATTGCAGTATGTGTATGTGCGCGTATATATAGTACTTGGTGATTTGTCTACACTATCGCTGTGGGCAACAGGTATTTGCATTTCATTTTGAGGTCCTTGCGTTTTGATTTTTTTTTTTTTCACATCCTCACTTTTTTTACAGGAAGCTTTAAAATTACCATAGTGTGAGAGTAGACAAATTACTTTACACATGCATATCACATACATTTACATCAACAGTTACCCCAGTAGGCAATTGAGCAAGGTCTCTGCCGGAGATAGCCTGCTAGCATTGCTGCAATCACCGGCAATACACAAGCCAACATTGATGTATGCGTAAGCGCTTGTATGAGGCCTTCACAAAAACAAACTTTTCATTTAAAAAAATCCTTGCAATAGCAGGCATTTTAGCAGAGTCGAGATACTTGCCTTACTTAAGGCATTTACTAGTGTACTTGCTAGAATGCACCAGATAAAATTATTGGGTATTAATGATACCTATCATTCGATACGACATTTAAGATAGGGGTGGTTTTTTCATTTGGAGACTCAGAGAAATCCGCCACACTGAAGTTTCGGAATTTGAATATTTAAAGGTCGCCAATAACAATAAGCTTTTTCATAATTCATGGAAGCCCTATAATTTTTGCTTAATATGTAGATCTTAGTGCCATTTTTTCATACATGTATAAGATAATTTACGAAAATTTTACTATAATTTGCTCATTTATATTAAAAAGCTACGGTGACCTAAGTTTAAATATAGGGCATCTGCCAGGAAGGTATATATACTACGTTGTTTGATTTTGTATTTTGGTGAAATGCGTATGTACCCTATGTTGATAAATAGTTTATTTAATGTGCGCAATGATGTATGAAAGCCTCAAAATTGCGATGTCTTTTGAGCCATGTTGACACATGTCTCCTGATATTTCATTATCACGAAAATTTTGTTTGTTTTGCTCAAGAGTTTCTTATGTGAAAATGGGTTGTAAAGCTTTGGCGCAAAATATAATGAACCAATTTTTATAATTTATTTTTAAGAACAACGTATTTGTGCTAAAAAAGATTATTGCATACTTATTTTTTTTATTTCTTGAAGTTAAATATCTTTTTTCTAACATTAAGTTTTTGCAAAACCTCACACAAAAAATGTGGTTTAGTTTTTTGATGCTTATGGTGCTTTTTAAATTCTCTGTTGCTATTGTTGTTTTTGTTGTTCTCAGTCTTATCGTTTGTATTTGGCTTCAAAGTTCAAAGAACAAACTTACTTTCAAACTTTCACTTTTGGAGAGAGAAGATAGAATGAGATATTAAGAAAATAATTACATTATGAAAAAAAAAACAACGGAACGTGCGCGTGCCAAACCATAGGTACCACTAGTTCCCAATAACAGCTTTATAACAGCGCTTTCTACTACTGTTTTTTTCTACTGGGTAATTGCTAACATGCAAGTACTTACACTTAAATCCACTCGATAGCCACAAAATTTAAATGATTTTAAAATAAATTTTGCCTAAATACTTCAACTGAACTGAGATTTTAGAAATTTACATTTAAGCTACCATTTTGTATGGTTGAGTTTTATATAAATAATTATTCAAGCAACTTTGAATTAGTCGTACTTGAAATTGTTACCTGAATACTATTTTGTACTAAGAAAAAGTCATAAAATTAACATTTTAATATTCTAATATTTCAAATGTTGTAATATTTTTCCTTAGAAACGTTTTATTAAATTAAATGTATTTGACAAGGGCAAAATACAAACGTCAGTATTAAAGCATACATTAGCTTCAAACTTTGGTAGGGGGAGTTGTAAGAAGACTATGTTGTTCGTTATATATCGCTATTCTTCTCATTTTGTCTGTAAATTTCAGGCCTAGAAGTGTGGTAGTACTAATATTCTTATGTCTGTATACTGCACTGAATTGTAGTGGAAATAAAATCTTTGAAAATCAAGTGGTAATAGAAATTAAATCACATTACTGGTATAATTTGAGCATAAAAATACATGGGTTTTCCTCAAACACCGAACATGAAACTAGATAAGCCCTTCCTGCATAAAAGGATCAAACAAAAATAGTCTCCTAGTGACTGGAGAATTGCCGGCATTGTGCCCAATCACCACTTTTTTGTTGTTTTTTTTGTCGGCTTAAAATAGTATAGTATGTACTATAAACACACCCACGCAACAACCAACAAGTTTGCCCTCAAAAAACTCAAGAATACCTGTGTTCGGGAAAAGAGATACATCAACTTGGCTTTAGCTCTAATAAACTACGGTGCGGTAATCATATAGAGCAATCAAATATACAATATGTTTGACTTAAATATATATTTGGTTGCTCTATATGAAATATATATTTGTTGTATTTAAATCATTTTCTCGGTGTACACATTGGTTCTTGTTAGTAAATTTTTGACCAAAATCGCCATGAAAGCTATCAAACAAAATTTAACGCAAGGCTTAAGACCTTGCCTATAATAATAATTCACCGCCCACTAAGTTTAAATTATTTTTGTATAAAAAATCATCATTCGTCAAAATTTTATGGTTTTATATTTATTCCGAATAATTTAAGTGAGTAATTATTTTAATGAAACATGGAAAGTTTATTGAAAATATCAAGTATAACGAAAAGTGGTTTCTAATTTCAATTAAATTTATTGTTATGATAATTAAAATAATGACAAAGGCAACGTAAAATTGCAAACCAAAAAATTAGATTGCTATTATTATGTTAATTAAAAGGAAATGTTGTCAAAAGCGCTATGCTACTCATTTATTATACCGACGCTGAGTTATGGAAAAGCTGCCTATCGAATGTAATACGTAAGTAATCAGCTTTCAAGTTACTTTTTGTAATGTAAAGTGAAAATTTAATGATGACAGCAACAACAGCAGCAGCAACAACATTGACAGCAGACAACAAAAATAATGAACGCAACCAAATGTTATATCATTTTTCAGTTATAATTATTTCTTTGAATTACTAACAATGTAAAATGTCATGAGAACCTAAAAGCAGACTACAACGCAAAAGCATTATGAAAAATATTGGTAAAGCAACAGTATGAAGAATATTCTTCAATAATAGTCAAAATGAGGTGTGGCAGTTATGACAATAAATGAAAATGAAAAATTGTGTGCAAGAGGAAAGTTCTCAATTGATCGGCGCTTGCAAGTGGCTCAAATAAACAAAAGCAAATACAAAGGAAGCGAACGGAAACGGAAATCGATTATTTTACTAACTACTAAGCATTGTTATATTGAAAGGAAATTTGAGCAGGTTGTTGTTTTTAATGAGAAAGTCATGCAAATTGAATCTATTAGAAAATAAATGCCTAAAAGTATACAATGGTTTCCTCTTTATTATAATTAGCAAATATTTTACTTTATTGTTTGGTACACAATTATATGTTGATGATTTCCGGCTAGAAATCGGAAATGCAAAATAAATTTCACACTCAATAAAAAATGCATATCTCAAACACGAGTGTTATTAATAATTTATCAAAAAAATCATTTTGTACATACTGAATACACTGAAAAAGTTGAATTAGCTTTACAGTTTAATTAATCTACAACAATTGCGAAAAATTGAGTAGGTAATTTTTGTTGTTTGAGGAGAGCAAAGTTGAGGACATTTTGAGACTTAATCTTAATCGTTTCTGTATAATATATTTGGTTGCATGGTCTAACGACTTAATTCCATTTGTTATAAAAATTATTCGAAAACTCTTTCAGTGGTAATTTTTATGTTTTTATTTCCTTTCGGAACACATCTTATAGATTTAAAGTTGCTTCGTAGAAATTTTAAAACTTTTGAAGTGAACTTTCTCGAAAATTAAAGTGTTAGTCGTGGCAATAGTATTAATATTTTTAGTACCTAGCACTTTGAAGATTTTGATTTTTAAATATTTATCAATTGTTGAGTAACCAGCAAAACTCTCTTTAAAATTACATTTGGAAATATTTACGCCACTCATAATGATTTCCCTTTAATTGCCATACATTTAAAATATATTAAACAAGGAAATATATTGCAAGATATAAAAAAACAAATATTAATTTCTTAACTCACAAGCATTTTCTCATATTTATTTTTCTTTTGTTTTTACTTACAGGGTGCCTCATCCAGCCTTGTAGTTAAATTTGCAGACACTGAAAAAGAGCGACAAATCCGGCGAATGCAACAAATGGCAGGTCACATGAATTTACTCAATCCTTTTGTTTTTAATCAATTTGGTCCATATGGAGCTTATGCGCAGGTAAATATGCAATGAAAAAATGCATGCACATGAATATGAATGCATTGTAGTGAAAACAATACAGAAACAAAATGCAAATGAAATAAAATAAAAACAGCAATAAATTGCAAAATAAATGAAGAGAACAAAAGAAAGAACGACAACAAAGAAAAATTACATATATGAGAAATGCATTAATTGATTTTGCATGTATAGCTTGTACAAGAACAGTGCGAGCAGAATTGCAGCAACAGCAACAGGAACAACAAAAGAGTTGCATTAAAAAGCACTTTGCAACATAAATTGCAATTTTATTTCATTTTTATTACATTTTTTTCCTTATTTCATATTTCTTACTTTTTACCTTAATTGTCCCAACTTTATTGCTTTCTCTTTTGCGCTTTATTCAATTGGATTTCTTTATTCCCCCTATCTCGTTTTTTTTCTCAATAGCAACAGCAGGCAGCCTTAATGGCCGCAGCCACCGCACCGGGCACTTATATGAATCCGATGGCAGCATTGGCAACGCAAATACCTCATGGCTTAAATGGCACCGGTCAGCCATCTTTGCCATCGCCAACTATGCCCAATTATATGGGCGCCCAAACGCCCAATGGCCAACCAACTGCGGCCACAGCAGAGGGCGTCTTTACGAATGGCATTCCACAGACGGCATTCCCAGGACGTAAGTAGTAAATCCAATATGCGTGTGATCGCACTTAATTCAGCGTTCGCTGTTTCTTTCATTTGTGCCCGTTTCCATCAGATACGTGAATTTATTTTATATTTCATTTTAATTTTATGGGGCAAGCCTATCTGAATTATTAATTAACTAATTAAAGAATTATAAGACTTTGTTGGCATAAATTCAAAGGATTCAAAACGTGATGAAAAAGAGTTTGGTGTAATAAAGAATTTGGTAAATAAGTGTTAAAGCGAAATTTTCCATTTCTAAAAGCTGCCACACGCTCTTAAAATTCAAATATCAAAAATTCATTTTTTAGTATCAAGTAATTCGACTGAAAGCTGTAGGCAAAATAAGATGTAAATGTAACTCATACGTCATGTTAACGAAAATAATGAAATTTTTAAAATGTTTAAATGTTTCAAGCAAATATCACTTTTTTCGCAACATCACAATCGATTATTCATCCCCTTCCCCTTTCCCTTCCCCCTATATTTATTTAGCCAAATAAAACTATTCGCTCCTATTAACATGCAGACATTTTAACTTTTTTTCATCAACAACTTACAGATCCTTTGCATTTAACCATTCCACCACAAGGATTACCAAATGGTGATGCAGCTGCTTTGCAGCATGCTTTCTCTGGCATGGCACCGTTTCCAGGAGTTGGTAAGTAATTTTTTTTTTTCTGAAATTCTAGCTACTTTTACTACTGCTGCTTCACTTCTTTTTATACAACTATTTCTACAACTATTTTCTTGAGGAATGAAATCATTTTTTCTAAGAATTCATCTAAATTTTATTTTAAGCAAATTAGGGCCTTTCATTTTAAGGATTTAATTTTTTGTTTTAATTTTTCTTTAAATTATTTAAATTTTAGTTTTTAAAAATTATTATTTAATTTTTGATTTATTTTTAATTTAATTTTTCATTGATTTTTCAATGTTGTGTCATGCCATTAAAGTTCTCTTACATGTTTAATATCTGTACAAAAATAAAATTAAAAGAATATAATACATTTAAAAAGTGACAATAAAGTCAAGTAAAATAACTAAATGAAGTATTACAAAATTAGATGATAATAGTGACTTCGTTGTCACGCAGCGCAACGATAAATTTGTACGTCATTCATGTTTGGTTTAACTTTTCACCTTCAATATTCAATTTTATTAGGTGTAGCTTCTTTATTAATTTTTATCGCTTTTCATTTTACTAAGTGTCTATAATCAATTATAATGTGGTTAAAATAATAAATCTTTAATATTATTCTACGCTAAAAGTTTACTGTTTGACAGTCTAGTTAATTAAGTTAAACTCTCACGACTTATATATGTTCTTAATTTATTATTAGTTACTTAGCAGGAAATGAATTCATTTGGTTACGAAACAGTACAAATAAATTTAAGAAAGTCAGAGACAGCACAGAAAATGTTAAAAGAATTAGAATTCCTTATAAATTTCATATTAAGCCAAGTAATGAACGTGATATGTTTAGATTGCAGATGCATGTGCTCTGAAATTATAAAAGCGATATAGCGTAAACTGATTTGTATTTTTTTTTTTTTTTTTGTTGATCAAAAATAATAGCGATGCGCACGGTCCAGGCCAGTTAACGTGGCAAATGAAAAAAGTAGCAGATTTACTCTCAATGGAGTAAGAGTTTCTCAAGTGAAACTAGAAATTAAAATGTGAAATTTAAGTTTTTGTAGCGCCGGCTCATAAGAGCAAATTTTTCTCCAGTTAAGATCTAATATAGGTTAGACAGACAGTTCGAAGGTCAACGGTGGTGAAATATTTCTTACAACGTGTTAAAAAACCTAGTCGCTTGGTCGCTTCTTTCGACACACCGAACACATGATCTATTCACCTCAGTTCTGATTGAATAGATATGCTTAGAAAGTAAAGAGTTGTTGATTTCGAAATGTCTACGTCAGCCGCATTAAGGGGAAGAGGAGAATAATCCATTCATCTGTAAGACAACAAACAACATTGGTTCTTGCCAGCAATAAAATCAACCCGATTAGCACGATCCCAGTTTTAGATTGTTTTTAGGTCATTTGAGATTGTGTCATTCATAGAACGTCTTTCTCTATCAATCTCCACAGATCTTGGTTGAAAAATGTTGTTGTCATCCGCAAAGGAATGGATTGGGTTAGTTGTCGAAGACAGAAGGTCATCCAGTATTGATGGAATATTCATTTGAAGTGAAACCGTCTATGATAACACGTATAGAACGACCACTGCAGAAGCTTGTTTTCCAACGAGCGAAGGAATTACCGACACCACATGTTATCAATTTAGACACGAGGGCGCGGTGCCACACTCAGTAAAATGCCTTAGAAGATCAGGAGCGACAATCACTAAGGAATTCGTTGGGCTCCAGATAGTTCATAAGGGAAAGTTTATTACATTCCCCATTACTTTGGAGAGCGCAGAGCATATGAGAGAAAATGTGGTTATTTTGGGACATACTTTGACATTTGGAGCATTCCATCGACGACTTCATTGCATTATTTGCATAAATAATTTATAGTTCCATACAAGATCTCTTAAACGAGATACATTTTACTGGTGACATCAATTACTTTTTTCTTTTAACTTTTATCGTTTTTTTATGTGTTTCTATAAGTTTCGATTTACCTCGAAGTTTCTATTTTCAAAATTTCGATTCTCTTTAAAACTCTACCTGCAAGGGGTTGAGAACGTTCCTTGTTTGATCTTAAGTCCATTCTCTCCTCATCCGTATACAAAAAAGCTTAGGTATTGGAACCTCTAGTGAAACTTGATCTTAAGCTGAAATAAAATGACTCAGAACTAAAAAAATGTATGGGATTTCGGTTAGGTACTATTGACGGTTATCGAAAAAATCAATAAAAATAGGAAGTGTATGAAAAAATTTATTATTTTTGATCGAAAAAAAAAAGTTCAAAGTTCCAATTAAAAAATTAAAACATAAAATTCGAATTATTTTTAGTTGAAGATTATAAAATTCGAAATCTTGATAATTTTTGATTTTTTAAGACTGAATTCGTGATTTCTTAACCTCAATTTTTTAAATAACGTTTGTAAATGGTCACTGATAGAGTCAGCTACTAAAGTCACATAATAATTTTCTTATGAAATTTTACAAGTACATCGTATCGCAACAGAATGGAAATGGAATTATTATTCCGACATCTTATTGAAGATATAATCGATCACGCCGCATATGTTTCACCAAATGCACTCATTTCAATATTTTAATGTTATATTCCATGGTTTTTCTACAAATAAAATATATAAAATATAAATATAAAATTTAGTCACATGATACTCTATTTTGTATTTTAAATATTTATATGTATATTATATATATTAATTTACAATGTGTTTTTAATGACGTTTTTATGTTAAATATAATAAATGACTAACTACTGTCAATTTAAAATTTTATGTTTTGTATTTAATATTCTTTTTCATATAATTTCTGTTTAATAAATATACTTATGCTAATTAAAATAATAGTAATATATATCTATATATATTATTCTAAATATTTTAACGTTGTGATGTCTTTTAAATGTTTTGACTGTGAAATCAAATTATTTTAAATGCAGCATTTCCCGCCGTCTATGGACAATTCCCTCAGGCGATTCCACCACCGATTGCGGCGGTTGCACCAACTCCACGTGAAGGTAAGCATCTGTTCTTCAATTTTGTTTGATTAACCATAATTATGCAATAATTAGCTTATTCGTTGCTTTGTTCTTAATTCATATGAAGAAAAAAAATTAATATCATTGTTAATTAAATGTTTATTAATTTTATGTTTTAATAATATTGATATTTAATATTGCTGTAGTTGTTTTTAAATATATAGTAGAAATAATGAGGAAATAAAGTCGAAAAGTTATTTTTTGAAGGAAAAAAAGCACTGTTCATAATCTGTTCGAAAGCGCAAACTTTTTTTTGGAGCATAAAATTCGAACTGGCTAACAAATTTGCTTTTGTAGGTAGCTCAACAGGAAATAGCAATAGTTCAGACGGGACCTTGGTCATTGACATTCGTTGAATATTTGATTAAGACTCGTGTACAATGCTCACTTTATGCAATGTTGCATTGTCGTAATGCAAAGTTCATGAGTTGTCCATCCGCAATTCTGACCGCTTTTGGCGGACATTCTCACTCAAGCGTTTAATGATGCCGTAACTATATCCTTTATTTACCGTTTGCTCATCTGGAGGGAATGATATGAATATAATCCGGGGTTATATTTTTGACTTTTCCAACATTTTTGTTACTTTTAAATATTTTTCGACTTCTTCAACATAAGTCAAATTTTTTCAACTTTTATGAAAATTATTCGACTTTTCAACTATTTCAACATTTTTTACATAACTTTTTTAATTATTTTTCATCCATTTTTTACTTTTTCAATAATTTTTGACTTTTCACGATATCATGTCCTCTTCAACATTATCTACATATATTATCATAACGTAAATCAATTTTTATATATTCTGCTACGAGTCGGTGTTAGCAATTATATTTGCTTAGCCAGTGTGTTATTAAAAATAACTATTAATGCATATTTTGAAGTCTTTACCTTCTTAAAAATTCGAAATGTTGTTTATTAAACTCACTCGAGAAGTTTTTCAAGTTAATGTACTAAATGACCTCTGAAAATTGAGGACGATAATACAACCTTAAGTTTTCACAAAAATGTCCACAAAATCGGAGGACACTATGATCACATTACATCTTGAAAGGATTCGTCCATATTTCATCTTCCATAAGGTTTTATATCGAGGGGCGTAAGACGACGTCTATTAATTACGTGGAATGTTTTTCTTTAAAAACTCGAACCCTCCTCCCCCTTGGTGAGATTTTGGAAAATCTGGTGAGACATCTCCCCCCCCCCCCTCTCCTCGCCTATCTCTCACATGAGATTTATTCTATAATTTTTAAATTAAATTACATACGATCTCATGTTAAAAATTTCTGAAAGATTTACGAAACGTTTTATGCCGAACGAGTATTTACTACATTTATTCGTTCACGACGAGCACAGTACAGTAACTTTTACGCCACTTCAAAATTTAAGTAGTAGGGTAGACATTGCCAAATTTCCTCGGTTAATAAAATATTGAACTTTTCGTTTATTTTGTGGAGATACTTAAACACATTATTACTGTTAATACAGCATTTAAAATTTGTAAAATAAATCAAAGGAAAAAGTGAAATTTTAAAAATTTTGAAATAAGTTGAAAAGGGAGTATTCGTCAAATGCAAATAGGAGGCTTCGACGTAGTGTTCTTTTTTTATATGTATGTGCTTTTTTCACACAATTCCAAAAATAAAAAATATAATGAATTTTTGGAAATTTATAAACGTAGCACACATATTTCTGCAAAACTTATGAACAACATGAATAATTGCATTTCGAAGAAAAAATCAGTTTTTGTTAGGGTGTCGAAGCCTCCCCCTTCTACCCTACTTCCTCACCACTATCGTTGGTATATGAGCTTTATCATGAAGTGTGTCCGGCATTTCCAACATAACAATAGAGATCAAAATTTTTCTTTTCGTCAGAGCCGACGTTATTTAACAATAAATCGAATTCATATATCAAACTAAATAATGTTTGTTTGGTACTCTCATCTGCACATACCTACCATTTCCTAACCCTTTAATTCCTCAAAAAGGATTTTTATTTTATTTCTTCATCTTTTTTAAATAATTCAACTTTTTATTGCAACGACCTCCACATTAACTTCTATGCACTCATTTTTATTACCAAACAAAAAAAAAATCAAATTTTTGTCTTTATTGCGCGCAACATTTTATGGCATTTTATGTGGATAAAAGCGCATTGCATGGCAGCAGAAAAAAAGTAAAATTATATATCCTTTTTTACCCTCTCTTTATCGCGTTTAAATTTGACAATTCAGTCACATTAAAAACAGATGAAAAATTGTGGCACCATTACACGTACTCATTTAATAACCGCCTCAAAGTATGCAACGACTTTTCGACTTTTCTCACTTTTTATTTCTCTCGCACTTAAGAACGCGCGAGAATATCGTAAATATATTATGTAATAAAAAATGTTTTTATGTATATGTGTGTATGTGCGTATGTGAATTTTAATTCGCATGTATTGCGTTATTTATTTTATGTTTTTGTGTATGAGCTTATGTATATTTTGGAATTTTCTTAACTCTTTAACTTCATTTTTATCGAATTAAGGACATGATTTTCTTTTAAAAAACATTTAATTATTTTTGTGGCAGCGAAGCATTTAAGCTTACTGCTCGAGACACCATCTGCCTGACATACTCGCCAATCTTGAAAAAATACAATAGTTCTAAAGAATTAATTCCTCAAACGCGACTGCTATAACAAAGCTCCTTTTGGTTGTAAAGTTTATACTTAAATATCTCGTTGGGGAAATATTTCCCTCAGAATATCCCAAAACCTACTTCAAGATACTTGTTGCTCTCGAAAAGTTAGCACTACCAAACAACACCTATATGCTTTTTTATAGATCAAGATATTGTTCTCGCTATATCGAAGTTTTCAAAACTCTTTACTAAAGCCTGTAATGAATGACAGCCAAAGTAGTTGTTGATTTCCTCTGGAAAAATTAGTATTTATTGTACAGGATTTATTGCCAGTTATTGTCTTGAAATGTTATGAGCTTAGCAGCAAGTTAACCTCCATTATGACTCTCATACAAAATGTAGACAACAATATCCTCATATCAAATATGTACTAGGCATTTCAAAAGATGGAGAAGATGCAGAACACGTTCTGTGGAACTTCCCGGATCTTGTTATAACAAATAACAGAGCATGGCAGGATAACTAGAAATTTTTTTTGACAAAAAACGTCATAATGTCCATTAAAGCATACGCTATATTAGCCCAAAACCTCAGCAAAAGCCTTAAGTCCGGATAATAATGGCCAGTTTTCCTTATGACCTGTACATACATATGTACATACATATTCCGCTTAATATCAAGGTACTTTTTCATCTGTAAATGTTTGTTACTCTTATTTTCAAAATTACACCATCGAAGTGTAAAAAACTTTTTTTGATTCGATATGTCCTAATTGGGACCGGAATAGCTTTAGTTTAAGAAACTGCATCTATAGAAGTGGCAATAATGGCAGCAAATATTCTTATTTATTCTATATCAAAAATGTGTGTCAAATCGCGTCATATCTTCAGCCACGAACCTGAGCCCATTAGGTATTAAAATAGTTAGTTAGTTACTTCGAGAGAGAGAAAAAATATCTATTCTTTAGTAGATATATTTCGTTGATCTACTTAAAACACAGAAGTTGCTCAGAAGAGCCTAACAGAATATATATGTATATCCTAAGCCTTGAAAGTGCCTTCATTCAAAATAATAGTTCAAACCCAACCCCAGAGCAGAAAATACCATGAGAGTTTGCGGCATCAAGAATCTTGATTCAAGATCAATTAAAAGTACTACGGGCCGTAAAAGTACTACGGGTCAATTTAGTCCTTAAACATACTGGAATGATATATTCAACTCGGTCCAAACTGGTATAAGATAAGAACAATTGAAGGCGCGAGAAATTCTAAGTTTGGCAAAAATATAAGAACAAAATCATAAGAGACGAAATTATATATGGACTGTAATTTGATTTAGACACGGTGCGCTACAAGCAAGATAAGATCGATAAAATTGTCAACCAAATCAAACAATGCACAATTATTATATAGTGCCCGGAGATTCTAAATACATTATCCACAAAATCGGAGCTGCTCATTTACTCGATTTATGGCCATTTTAAAGATAGCCCTTTGGCCGGCACAGTACCTTTCAAGCAAGATCAAGATCGGTAAAAATTGGTAACCAAATCTGACAATGCACAATTATTATATTGTGTCCAGAGATTCCAATAACATGATCCACAAAATCGTACCTGATCATTTACTCGTTTTATGGTCATTTTAAGGTAAACTCTTTTATAGTTTAGGATTTTCATTCCGAATACTCATAATGGAAGATTTTTTATTGGCGTATGCATAGCGAAATCTTGTTATAATTTTACATAGTTGTTTGTGTACAAAATCCTCATTAATGTGTATATGTTTAGATATTTATGTGAATGTCTATAAACGTATATATACGAGTATAATTTATTGTTTTCAAAGATATTAATATGTAAATACATAAATTGTTTTATTCCAGCATGTTTTTTTATTTCATTTTTTCATTTCTAATTTTTACTTTTTTTTTTAATTAGTAGTTTCTTAATTTTAATTTCTGTTATTTATTTTTGTTACAAATTTTTTTGCATTATATTTATGATATTTTTTATAAGAAAAATGCATCTTTTATGAAAGCAAAAAATTAGTACTTTAATTACGTATGAAATAAAAATTTCTTTAGTTTTTAAATATTTTAAGCATTTCATAAATTATGTTTTTTTTAATTTTAATGCATTGCTGAAACACTAGTACATAGAACATTTATCAATTTATTTTTAACCTACACATTGAATTTTATAAAAAGAAAAATAAACTTGAGAGATTGGCGTAAAAGTCTAGTCGAATGATTCAAATTCGTCTTCAGTTCGTTTTTTTTTTTTCAAATTTAATCTTAATTGGAAATTATTAAAACAACAACCACCTACATAACATATGTACTAAGTACAATTGAAACAACAATTACTCAAAATTCTCGCATCATCTCATTCACGTATTTATTTTATTATTTTCAACATTTTTTCTTCTTCTTCTTCTTTTTTTCTCTTCTTACAATGTGTTCTTTTCAAGATTTTCTGATGTTCCCAGGATGTTCGATTTCTGGACCTGAGGGTTGCAATCTCTTCATTTATCATCTGCCGCAGGAATTCGGCGATGCTGAATTGATGCAAATGTTTTTGCCTTTTGGCAATGTTATCAGCTCTAAGGTCTTTATTGATCGGGCTACAAATCAGAGCAAATGTTTTGGTAAGTTTTACATATGCAAATATATATCTTGTTTTTTGTGAAATAGAGTGATAATACAAAAGTCATATGCAATGTGGGTTTGGTCAGTTTTTAAGACTCAATACAATCATATACTTATATATGTATGTGTGATGCGATCTGCGTAAAATTATCTTATCTTAACTGCAATGAAAATTAAAATTTATATATTTCAAAAGAATACGTTATAGGCCATTAAGATAAACTCTAGCCTAGCCAAATCATTTCAAAACTTTGGTGAGATTTTGAATGTAAATTTCGAATTAAAAACCGTCACTAAAAATTTGCTATCGCAAGATAGGGTTCGTTTTGTGTTACCTTAGAAAATATAAATCTTTAACCACATAAGTTTGTGGTAAAATATTTTAGTGCTGCTAAAATAAATTAAAAATTGTGTCACTTGAGTATACTAGCAGTAGATGTTAGCATGAAAATTACGAAAGTAATTCAACATATGGATGAGTTAAGACAACAGTGGACTGTATACCGTGGAATACAAACTTAAAACTAGTAAACTGGTTGAAATTTAACCATTATAGTGACAACATTAGTTCGTTAGTTTTGCAATGAAAAAGTATTTTACTAATACATACATACTTAGAAGCATGACACCGCCAACTACATATAAATATTTCAACTCAGAAGTCACCTATATTCATACCAAATCTTATCAAAATTGGTGTAGCGGCTCACCCGTGAAAGCAATTTTAAAAAGAACGGAACCACGCCCAATAAATGAACACTTCGTTTCAAATACCATGTTTTAACATCTAATGTATTTGCATACAAATTTTAGAAAAATCGATTAATTTTGTTTAGTCGTGGAAACATGTTTTCGTATTATAAGAGTGATATAGCCTACTATTGGAAAAAAATTACAATTAGCAGCGCTGCACCTATTCACAACGTTTTCAATAAAAAGAAAATCAAGCGATTATGTTGTCTTATGACAGTTAAAAAGGGATGTAACTGTTTTGCCTTCTTCTATTTATATATATAATTCTCTTAGTGTAGCCTTTTTTAAGTTTTTGTTTCTATGGACGGCGCAACTCCCACCTAGTTCTTGTCCTGAGCTTTTCCGAATCATTCATCCTATCTATGTATGTGAAATTCGTTTCCATTACCTTAATAATTCTCTCAATACATTATCAAATTTTTGCTTGAATGAGAAGTGACACGCCTTCTCGTCTCAATTCGTCAACTTTGTTACAGAGCTTGTCTATATTTTTCCTTGACTTTTTGAAAAATTTGGTTACTCTGCATCAAGTAACTTATTCAATACAGCGTTTTAAATGTTTTACTTTTATGCGTGGTAGGCGTGTCCGTGAGTCGATTCATCCATTTTCAACTCCGAGAAGCTTGTTTAAAGGCTTATTTAATTTTTCCGTATGGGTGATTTCCATAGACAGACAAACAGACAGACGGACTTGGTTAAATCGACTCAGGTAGTGACTCTGATCCAGAATATTTTTCTTTATTGCTACGCTCAGATTACTTAAATTAAATTTTTCATTTCTATTGACCATTTAAATTGTAATTATCACTTTTAAGATTGCAATACAGAAATTAGTATCCAAATTTTAATAACATTCGATTTCGTTTTGAAGGTTTCGTTTCATTTGATAATCCTGCCAGTGCTCAAGCAGCCATTCAGGCTATGAATGGTTTTCAGATCGGTATGAAAAGACTGAAAGTTCAGCTGAAGCGGCCAAAAGATGCCAGTCGACCTTATTAACAATCGGAGTTCCTTAAAGTTTTCAACAATATCAACAATAATCAATACAACAGCAACCATACCAATAATCATATAAGTCATTGTTTCAATGCAAATGCTACAGTATTTACAACAACAACAGCAGCAACAGTCGCAGCACCACCACAACCACTAACAACAGCAGCAACAACAAATACATATTACAACAATAATCATAATATCAAAATTTGTGGCCCCACGGCAACAGCAATAGACCCAGTGAGTAATACCGAGGTTATGCTGTTAAAAGTGCATCAAACAAAACCAGGTGAATTTTAAATTAAATTTTATTGTTAAATTTATTAGCACACAGTTGCATCTTTCGCTAACAAATATTCGTTCCACCTCTGTTGAATACATCGTTTTCAAAAAAAGTTCTATAGAATTATCATTATCATGCAAATTTGGCAACTGAATAAAAAAACTTTTTGTTTTTAAATTTATAATATTAGTTCAAGAGCCTGCTGTAAAAAAGTCGAAAGTCGAGTGTATAAGATTGCAGGATAAGATATGTATACGGGAAAGATAGTAATGCGTTATGATAAAACTAACTAATCAGGGTTGCCTTGCCAAAGGCCGTTCCGA
Organism: Meiosimyza platycephala; assembly: GCA_963662105.1. Classification (NCBI taxonomy): domain Eukaryota; kingdom Metazoa; phylum Arthropoda; class Insecta; order Diptera; family Lauxaniidae; genus Meiosimyza; species Meiosimyza platycephala. Next base: position 97,150,951 of record OY759208.1, on the reverse strand, counting down.
TGATCGAAAATGACTAAATTTGCCCGACTTTGTTGTTTTTATTAAAAATGTATAATATTACAGCTCGAAATGTATGCCAAATGATAGAGCTCGAAGAGACCGACATATAATATGGGGTTGCATTGTCGAAACCTATCACAGTTTTTTGGGTCGATTTTCATTCATGAAGATAATGTGTGCCAGATAATAAAGCTCGAAGAGCCTAGAGTATATAGTATAATTGACGAATTATTTCTTAAACATGGTTCCCGTTTTTAGGACCAATTTTTCTTAAATGATATGTAGTACGTAGTTAGCTTAGCTTTGACCAAGTGCTCTACAGATCGAAGTCTGATGCAATATAATTATTATTTTTTTGTGACAGTCGAACACGGTTTTTGCCACATATAAATTTTCAAAGTATTTTTGGATTGAATTCTTAACAATATTTGTCTTCGGATAAACTGACAGAGACTTTGTTAAAAATTAATTGAAATGGTGTTTCGCGAAACTCAGCATAAGGAAATTGTATATACTCGGGGAGACTGGCCTTGGCCTAAGAGACTCTGAAGACAGATGGCTTTGTGTATATCACGATTTTACTTTGTCACTCTTGTTGTTTAATTTGATGAGCAAATAGTGATTCTTACTTTTGATACTGTTGATAAGGAATAAAGTATATGTATAGTATATAATGCTGAATTCACTTTGCTGAGCAAAAAAAAGGGCAATACATATTAGTTTTCCTGGACAGTAAATTATATACATACATAAGTATGTATATCGGTCATTCTTTTAATAAACGCACACTTTGTTTTTTTTTGACGATTTTTTGAACATTTTTTGAAACCATATATCTCAAAAACTATAGGAGATAGGATGAAAAACCATTTAATCATTTTTATTTAGAAATACTATAACTTAATAAAAAAATTTAAATAAATTTGTTTAAACATTAATTTTTTAATTAAAAAAATGTTTCTCAAAATATTTTCAATATAACACCTTTTGTTTTTTTTTTTTTTTTTTGATTTTTTTATACATATCAATCCTAAGAATGCATGTGCTTTCATATCAAAATTCCCGCCATAACTTTAGAAACTTGCAAATTTTTTACTGATGACGCGCACCATGTTTTTTCAACATGAAATTCGACCTTACATTTTTTTTTTGTTTATTTTTTTTTTTGTAATGTTATTTGCAATTCATCCTAAGAATGTATTTGCATTCAAAACGAAATTCCCGACATAACTTTGGAAAATATGATACAATTCATACAATTAGACTGACAATTAGACATATTTTCCAAAGCTATGGAGAGAATTTTGATTTGAATACAGATTCATTCTTAGGATTGATTGAAAATAACATTACAAAAAAAAAATGTATGTCGAATTTTAAGTTGAAAAAACATGATGCGCGTCAACAATAAAAAAATTGTGGTTTCCAAAGTTATGGCGGAAATTTCGATATGAAAGCACATGTATTCTTACAATTGATTGAGGAATAACATATAAAAAGATAAAAAAAAAACAAAAGAAAAAAAAGAGAAAAAAAAGAGAAAAACAAAAGAAATTTTTTTAATTAAAAAAATTAATGTTTAAACACATTTATTTAAATTTTTTTATAAAGTTATGGTATTTCTAAACAAATATGATTAATTGGTTTTTCATCCTATCTCCTATAGTTTTTGAGATATTTGGTTTCAAAAAATGTTCAAAAACGACAAAAAATACAAAGTGAGGGTTTAATAAAAGAATGGCCGATATAGCTTATAGGGTGCCTCGAAATGGTTGTTTTGCAACTGTCTTCAGGTCTTATAGGGTTCTGCATGCTTAGAATGAAATAATTTTTGTTGATGCCATATGGCGATATTATGTAGTATTTTCATGCAGTATGTACGACGTCCAAAACTCTCCTATGCCACTTTTTTATCTATCATACAAAAGTAACTCTCACTTAAAATTTTGATTTTTTTTTTGGGATCTTGACTTCCAAGTAAGAGTTATAACACACAAAAGTACCCTTAAAATGAGGTATATTATTTCACATAGGCATTGTTAGAATTTTCAATTGTCTGGTTACTTTAAGGGCATTGTCAAACGTCCCTTATTCGAAAAAACATAATGCTGAACAGAACATCTGTCATGCTATGTTTTTTAGTCCTTAGTCAACTAAGTATAATATAAAAAAGTTTAGAAAATAAAACTTAAAACTTTCGACATTAAAAAATGTTTCTTCAAATATTTAACCAAATAATTTTTTACTCTCTTTTACAGATGAAACTGCAGCCTATAAAAACCAATAATTATAACTTAACAAAATTGAACCGCTAACATTTCACCCACAAAAGAAATAATTAGTATATTTAGTACTCCAAAAAAAAAATAATATGAAGTAGAAGTATAAAGTCACAAAAAATGTTTTGCCAAATATTGTATTAAAAAATGATAAAATGTGCATACAAATAAAAAAAAATGCTACAGGCATAGAAGATTTCAATATATTTTAAAAACACAATTTTACACAAACTAAGAAAGAACACGTAAAACAAAAAAAAAAACACTTAAATAAAATCCTTCTTTGAAATAAAACAAGATCTAAAAAACCACAATAAAAAACAAACAACAACAAACGACTGGATAGCGACCAAAATTTAAAACAAAAACAAAATTAACTTGGTTTTCACACAAAATAGCAAAATACTAAAGAAAAAAATATAAAACTAAGAATAAAAAATAAACAAATTAATTTTTATACAAAATTAATATTATAAAAAAAAAATACATGATAAAAAAATAGTTTTGCAAGAAAACGGTATATAAAAAAAAATTGTTGAAAAATCAATTAAAACGCATAGTAGAAATGCATATGAAAAATTATTGAAATAAACCAAAAAAAAAATATTAGCAAACAACCAAATTTAAAACAAACAAAAAATCCTAGCATTAGAATATTTTTTTAGCTTTTAAGCAAATGATAAATATTTAACACAAAAATTCGAATTTAATTAATATGTAAGACAAAAAAAAAACAAACAACAATATGAAAAAATAATGATATAAAGCTAAGTAACTAAATTTAAATATTTAGAAACATAAATTATATATATTGATAATTATAATATTACTATTACAGAAAAACCAAACAAAAGAAAATATAAGTTATAAAGAATCAAACCTTTTAGAAAAGTATATGCTTTAAAGAAAAAAAAAATCATAAAAAGATATCAAGTTCACAAAAAAACATAAAGAAATAAAACATAAAAGTGTAAAATTTTGTTAACTTGTTTTTAAATTAAAATTTATCAATTTCGAAAAGAAAAACTGTTAAATTTTTAAGTAATTATTGAGGAATCGAATATCTTAACATTTTTGTATATCAGTAACTACTATGTACATGCACTGAAATCGTAGTTGTTGCAAGGAACTGTTATTTCAAGCAGATAATCATATAATCATAATTCAGAGACGATTTTAAATTCGGATGATTTAAAATTCTGATATATTTGAATTCCTGCATTCGGAAATATGAAATTTTTTCATTAACTGGAATTTTGTACCACTTCAATTTTGTATATCGTGTACTTAAAGAGCTATATTTACAGCGTCCTACTATATAATTACGCTGTTGGTTACGATTTACTACATTTAAATTAAGTTAATATCTGTAAAGTTATATTGACAACTTCCTCAATAATTAGCTAAAATAATTTTTAATTGAAATGGTTTTTTATTTTATTGTTTTAACATATTCTAATGCTTTAAAGTATTTAAAAAATTATGGAATAAAAAAAACACTTTTATTCGTTATGAAAAGGATTTAAAAAAGCCTTACACACTTAATTTTTTTTTATTCTTTATGAAAAAGTATTTTTTACTTCAATAATTCAAAATATATTAGAAATCATTAACCTAAAACCCATTATTAATAATAATTATTATTATTATATTTATTAAAACACTGAGAAAAAATTAGTATTATTAAATAGCGAAGCAAAACTTATCATTCTTATTAAATATACAAATTGCTTAATAAAATAAATTATATAATAATAATTACAACAATATTATTCACATTTAAATTTAAAAAACAAATAAAAAAATAATAATAAAAATGAAAAGAAAAATGTACAAAATAGAATTTTTAAACATAATTCTTTAATTAATTGCTAAAAGAAAATAAAAAGAAAAACTATATTGAACATTAACAAAATCAAATACAACTACAGCTAAAGCCAAATATATTTAAAAATAAATACAACATAATAATTTTCTTTAAGTTTGTAAAAATTAAATACAATATATTGTTATATTTTGAAATAATTTCGACATTGCAAGTGATTGTCAAATGTAGTGTAATCCTTATTCAAAACTTTTAAGTGCAATATACAATTTTTAAGTTATATTATCCTTTTTTTTATTTATTTATATATTTATTTTGTAATCAGATTTTTTATTTATGAAATTTGCATATTAAAAAAGGAAGACAAGAAACAGTTTAAAAACCAAATGTAAGACTTACTTACCTCTGGAAACCCATGAAAATAGCACTTAAAGCTAAAACAAATATGTGGTGTGAAATTTTTCAAAAAGAAAATCAATTTGTTTTCAAGGCAAATGATGCCTTAAGGTTTGTTTTCACGCCACTGCTTTCTTAACCACAAATTAGCAGCGATTGCCCGATCGAAATTTGTAGGTAAATCAGTGCTACCCTATACGCTTTTTTAACAAGTTTTTTGAATTTTTTTGATTAATTGTAACTTATGAACTGCATTCAAATTATAGGACAACATTATCCTATCAAATGTTATCAATTACAAAGATGAAAATTGATTAAAAATGTTATACTTTCAGAAGTATTGTCAAATAACCAGTGATAAAATTATTGATTGGCGCCATATGTCCAAAAAGCTTGAAACAATAAACTATAGTGTTGTATATAGCGCACTGAATAGATCTTTCACTAACAAAAAAGAATAATAATTGATTTGTAGATATTCAGCAATGAAATCTGTTTCTCCCTGTGTTAAAAGTGCCGCTTTTGCTAGTGGCTTGAAAACCTTAAACTTTCCACAACCTTAACAAAACGTGGTATTTCTTATGAATTTTTTAAGTTAATTCATGTTCGGTAGAATTTAAATTTTTACCCCTGAAAAGTTAAGAGCTTGGTGTTGATGCAGTATTTGGACGTCCTTCACTCGGATCGCCTTCAAAGCTTGTACGACCACTTCTAAACAAATCATTTCACTTACAACCATTGTATTTGAAGGAGCAGATTTACTTAACACATTTATGATTTTGGTATGAACTTTCATTGCCTTTAAAACTTTTTGTGCATTTTGATCGTAGATCCTAAATGCTATATTTTTTTGGGGAGGTTGGTGGAATGCAATACGCATCATCGCATTACGCATCAGATCGTCACCAGACCGATGTGTCGGGCTCCCGTGTTGGTATACCGACTAAAACACCTCCTCTTATTCAAGAATTCATCCCACCTGGGAAACTTGTTGAGAATTATTTCAGGGGGGTTCCCTTTACTTTGACGTCCTTTGCCATCATCTACTTTCTGTCCAGTTTCTAAAATTGAAGAACGTGTGTTCCGCGTCAGTTATGGTGAGGTATTTTTGGAAATGTTCGTGTCCAGTTAGAAACTGTGTGATGTAGAAGTTTACTTCGCTGAAAGTTCTGTCTAACCAGCTGTTCAACTGAGGTATTAGTCGCGCTGTCCAGCGTCCAAAAATTTCATTTTGTCACCTTTCTTGCCAGCTTTGTATAGTGTAAGCTCTGGCTGCTTGTTTTGTCAACCGGTTTTCAGTTTGGCTTTTTTGCTTCCATAGACTTTGGCGCTCTAAAACAAGTAACTCGATTGGTATCGATCCACTAATTACCAGCACCGCAGCTTGTGAAACAGTGCGGTACGACGAGGTTACCCGTTGTGCTGCTGTTTTTTGCACCGAGCCAAGAACTTTACGGTGATTTTGTTTTTTTACCACGTCTGTCCATACCTTGCACCCGTACACTAATACTGCTTGAGTGGTAGCTATTAATAGCTTACGTTTACTCGCAGTTGGTCCACCTGTGTTTGCCATTAATCGCGACAGTGATGCCGTTGCTTTAGCTGCTTTACTAACCGCATGCTGTATTCGCGCCCAATATGTCAGTTTGGAGTCTAGCCTTACACCCAGGTACTTAACCGCTTTCTTGGTGGTGAAAGTTTCGGAGTTTCGGAATGCATATAATGAACACGATCTAATCAATATATCTTGGAATAACATAGTTTTGTTGTTAAAAATTTAACTTAATTAACACAAAAAAGCAAGACGTTTTGTAAATTTTTTAAACTAAAGCTCTTCATCGCCTGATAAATAAATAATACGGAATACTAAAGTTTGAAATTATTTTTTTTCAATATGATTAATTTGATTTTTTGAATAATTTTATTTGTTGCTTGAAGCGAATGGAATATCACTTTAAAGGCTATTTTCAAAATGATCGGCTAAGCTTAACTGAAACTTTGGCAAATAGATTTTGTATGTGATTTTATGTCAAATTGCAGATTTGCCGGACATTGTGATAACGACCCTGATTCAACGTAGCAAATATTAATATTTTTTTTGCCGATTAACTTCTTTAAAATTTTACTTTTCAAAAATGATGCACTATAAACTAAAAACTTTATTCGTCAAAATATTCGTTTCCTCGCAGCTGCTTTCAGCCAAGCAGAGATTGAATCGGGTTAAAATATACTTTCTTAACATGACTTTCGGTTGTTGGTGTAAACTGTAAAACAAATTAAAAAATTCGTGAGACAAAATTTTTCAAGCCACTTAATAAGTAGGAGTAAGCATGAGCCTCTGTCAAATACTGAATTGATTTTAAATTTTACTCCTGGATCTTAACTTTGGTAGATTTATTACCAAAAAAATGTTAACAATTCCACCTTGTTCAGTGTTTTTTAAAGGCCCAAATAAACGATACAGACCGTTTGCACAAATATGTATTTGTGCAGACTGCTGTGCCGCATGAGGTGTTGTTATCGTGTTTGCGCAGACCATTTACGTAAAATCAAAAATTTTTAATTTTTGTTTGATTTGCGCAAATAGTCTGTGCTGTCTGATTTGAAATTCTGTCAAAACGATATCAAAAATTTTGTCTGTGCAAACTTTGTCTGTGCTGTGTGCTGACGTTACAACGACAAGAAAAACAATGTATTTGCGCAGACGGTTTGTGTCGTTTATTTGGGCCTTAACACATTTGAAAGCATTTATCACAAAAATTGAAAAATATGGATATCAGATGCGATAGCTGATCTTCGAAATTTACGTATGTAGAAACTGTTAAAAATTAATTACAAAAAAAATTTTTCAATTTCATGTTCCGAGCATATTCATATTTTAACGAAAAAAAGTGGATGTGTTTAAAAAATAAGTGGAAATGATAGCATTTTAAATTTTACTGATCCTGGCTTAGCATTCATTCTATTACTTCTAAACAGTAAAAAAGGTGCTAACGATTTCCACCACTTAACCACCGTACAGTGCACTTTTTCAAATATTTTCTTTATAAAATCTAAGGGAGAATGAAGCCGCATTTGTAGTTGAAGTTTTGCCTTGAAAATTTAGGTCAAATATAGGTATTCTAGCGATTTTGCAGTTTTTCTGCGTGATAGGTGTACCGTTGCGTTATAAATTTAAATCTTAAGGTTTCGAAGGACACCCCGGAGAATTTGTTGATCAAATAGTTTTTGAGAAAATTTCTGTCAAAGTAAAATACTCAGTGATTTTAATATTTTATTTTAATTACTTAGCTACTGCAATAAATTTCTAAGATTTGACTTTTTTGGTTATTAGTTCCAGTGCATCTAATTTCATAAGAAAACACTTTGAAATGGTTATAGCTACTGTAAAAATTTGAATAAATCAATAACTTAAGCATGGCTTTAAAGATAAAACCAAAGTTTACCAAAATATGTTACAACGGGTTAAGAATTTAACTAAAAATAAATATTACTGAGTATTCCACTTTAATAGCTTTTTTCTCAAGAACTACATATTTAAACAAAAACCTTTTCGATGCGCCCTTCACTTTGTTATCTCAAATACAATAAAAATCTATAAGATAAAAGAAAAACCAATGGTATCAATACCCCGTAGAAATGAAATAACGCGAAAAATGAAAATAGACCTGACTTTGACCTGCATTTTCAAGTCAAATGGTACTGACATCGTAATGGAGTCAAATTTCTTCTATGGAATAACACTTCAACTTTAACCAGCTGTTTAGGTAATCTTCAACATACGATCTATCAATAGTTCCACCATTTTGACAAAGGTAAAGTTGGAGATGACGTAACATTATAATTTAGGCTACATACCACACAAAAATCAGAAAAGTACACTCTCCGTAGTTTCAATAAATGTGCATATATGTAATCACATGGTTTTTCGAAGTTTTGTGACTTTCTGTGGATCTTAACACATTTCTCAATTCTGACATAAATGTTGGTTTAATAAATCCAAAATCCATTTAGTTAATTGATTAGGGTCATTAATTTTTGCTAAACTGTGTGAGCACACGATATATGTATACTGCAACTGCAGTTAGTTGCTCAGAATTTCCAACTTTTAAGCATTTTTTAATGTCACAAAACTTAGTATTATTTTCGTTTTTACAATTAGTTAAAACTAGAATATTTTATTAATTTTTATTTTACATTACAACAATAACTTAATTTGTTTTTAATACTACTTACATACATTCATAGATAAGCTAGGCACTCTAATATAAATTGTTTAAAAAAAAATCTTAATTTTATTTTCAATAAGTTTTTAGCAAATTATTGTTATTATATTAATATAAATTATTTACTATAAAAAGTTATACAAAAACAAAATTGTATATATAGCAAAGAATGAAAGGCGGATGAAAGTCCCCCCTCGGATACCACCCAACAAAAAATATATATTGAAATATATATAAAATAAAATAAATAAGAAATGCTACATATATATTTGTAGTTTATTTAAAACTGTATGCAAGATATATATATGTATATATATATATATATATGTATTATATATATATATATATGTATTATATATATATATATATGTATATATATTATCCAACTTAATGAACACAGTGTAAAACTAAAACTAAAAACGTAGTTGTAGAATTGCCTAAAAAATTAATACAACAATTAATTACAAATAAAATATATTATTATTAATAATATTAAATTATGAGATTTAATTAAGAAAACAATTTATATTATTATTATTATTATTATAATTATTATTATTATTATTAAAAATTATACCAAAAAAATATATATATATACAAATATTATATTTAAATATATTCATTAAAAAAAAACTCAAGCCCTGACAACAACAAACATCCATACATGAGTAAAAAATTTAGAACTTATAAAATATTAATAATTTTTAAAAAAAATGCAAACAAATAAAAGCAGCCGCCGCAGCAGCTTTAAAATCAGTGGAAGAATCTAGTCAAATTCAAGTTAATTAAATGCTAAACTAAAAACTTTAACAAAAAATCATTACAATTAAACTTATTGAAATATTATAGCATTTTTCTTTTTTGTATTGAAAAATATAACACTCCAAAGATTAATCCCAAACGCAGCAGTTAAATTATAAATTCAAAATTAATTAAGTAAACATTTGAGAAAATGTAATTAATTTTGCCGAAAAAAAATTTCAAACTCAAAACTAAAACTGAACTGGTTTTCTTTGACAAAATTTAAGCTATCGAAAATTCACTATCAAAACTAAACATAATTATTTTAGCTTTATATATTAAAGAAAAAACACATAAATAATAATTATTATTACATTATACCATTGAAAAAAAAAACAAAACAAACACCCACACATATATAAGAAAATTATGCAAAAGATGCAGAAAACTGATTAAATAATTAAATAAAATTATTAGCAAAAAATAAAAAATATAAAAATTTTGTTTCATTTATTTCCCAAATTTATGATAATAATTTTACGTTTCAAAATTTTTTTATAAATTTTTTCATCCCCCAAATCAAGCGTCTTATAATCGTAGCGGCGGGAATTTTTTTTTTTCAGAAAATCTTTTTCGAACTTCTTGAATGATTAATGCTTTAAACTGTAACAAACTGTACGAAACAAATGTGTTGTCGAGTATCAAAAAAATGAAAAGTGCTTTGGGTTTTTTGAGATCACTCGAAATTTTGACAGTTGAGCGTCAAAATTTTATTTCCTTGAGTTAGATGAAAATCACAAACTTTTCACAATCTAAATGAAGGTTATTATTTCATATAGATTTTTAATATTGAGTCCAAATTCAGATTTTGAATTCAGCATTAAAAAATCTATAGTAAATTATATTTTTAATTTAGATTGTGGAAAGATTAAGACATTAAAAGAATGTATTTTTGAGTCTAAGCATTCAAAAAGACCGTCTCATTTTAGACGCATCTTAAGAGCTATATATCACGAAGCTCAGAGTTAGCAGAAAAGTTTGCATATTCAGATCATTCGATCTCATATAATTCTGCATTAACTGTAATTTGTTTTGTTACTTGACTTTGATGTTTTAATAAGACCTGTGTAATGTTTCATTTCAATTGTGAACTCAAAAGTTTTATCTTTGTAAAATTATGTTTATTATTTTTCAACATAAGTGAGGAAAAAGTTATTACGGAAATACTACTCTATATCTTTACATTACATTTAGTTTTTTTTTTTATTAATCGATGAGTTTAACAAAAACTGATATTTTCACATGGATTTATGTTACCAAAATAGGACTGATACTTTCCCATGTTACCCTGTTGCTGTTGCCATTTTGAGTAGGTTTTATATTGCATTTTCACTTAATTTAGTTAGGTTTGTTTAAGTGCAGTATTTCATACATCAATTAGAAACATTTCAGAATGCTCTTAAGTACTAATTTAATAGAAAAATTTAGAAAATTGATCTCAAAAAGTATGTGAAAATTCTTCATTAATAGTCTCATATGATGAAATATTTTAATGTTCTTAAGTGTTAATCGTTTATTTTTCAATTTAGTGGTAGATGGACTTTTAAGTCCATGTCATTAATCTGTATGGCTATTGATTGAGCTCATTACTGAGATTTCACAGTAAATACATTTTTCGCAAAAGTTATATTTCGAAAATTCTCACCTTTGTGATTTTGATCCATATACAGGAATAAATACATATTATCAAGTTTTCGCAAGCTCTTTTTTCAGCTCATCTCAAAACAATCTCAAACAAACGTGAAATTACATAAAAAAAATATTGATATCGGTCTTAATAATATTTCACACAGTACACAATTTTTCGCACTGATGACTTTTGTACGACTACAATGAATTACTTCCTCGACATATAGCACAGTTTTTGTCTAAACTAAGTTTATGCGATAAAAACTAAAAAACTTCATTCACATAAAGCTTCATTGACATAAAGCTCAAAGATATGTAGTTTTCATAGTTTTTTCCATTAATGCAACTCATAAAATCGAAAGAAAAATATATAGGGTCTACTCACAGTTTCAAGTAAAATTAGGATGTATTATATTTAGATGAAGACATTTCACTGCTGACTGAGTCCTTCCATGAAAATCCCACTATTTTACAAATTTTTTCTGGTTTTTCTTGTTTATTATTTTCGTAAATATTAACAAATGTCACGAACATCAGATTTGCATAATTTTCTTTGCTATAAAGCGCATTGAACATAATTTTACTACATTATAACACTCAAAAATATGTTATGTTTTTATGGCAAATAATAGCGAAGCATTTTACAAGATGGCAGTGTAGCACAAATTGCAATAAATTTTAATTGGCAGATATGCAGGGTAATTACCCAAAGAAAGTTTATTTGTATCACTCTACATTTATGTTTTAAAGGCAGGTAAAATTTTGGACTTTCGAAGGAATCTTAGAAAATCAGCATATCAGCGAACTAATTGATGTGAATGTAAAAAATTTTAAATAAAAAAAAAACTTAAAAATTTTAGAAGTATTCAACAGGATTTCAATGTCCTAAATTCGAGTTTGAACACCAATTTTTTCTGTCTTACCTTTGGAAAATCTCAAATTTTAAGTTTCTAAAAAATGGTATTCATCGTGATATTGATTTGAGGAAAACTACCTTTTAAAGATATATACCTATGTGGTGACTTAACACCAACATAAATAAACAACAACACACAAGAGACACTATACATAAAAACAACTTATAATAATGTTTAAGTTATTATTGAAAATTTTTAAGAATTAAAAATTTTGTTTTATTTGTAAGAAAATTAAAAATTCAATTTTAAAAAAATCTTCAAAATAAAAAGAGCGCAAATTTAATAATTCAAAAAAGAAGTTCTATTAAAAATATATTAGAGAAAACCTGATACCAAAATTTTCAATAATAACTTAAACATTATTATAAGTTGTTTTTATGTATAGTGTCTCTTGTGTGTTGTTGTTTATTTATGTTGGTGTTAAGTCACCACACATATAAGAGCATTTCATTTCTATCAAACTGTTTCTGCAGTGTAGCTGGCTTCGCGCCAGAGGTATTTAGAGACTATCATTTCACTACTGTACAAAGCGGTAACGCTTACTTATTCCTACATTTATTGAAATCTCTACATAAAACTTTAGTTCTTGAAGAAGAGTCTTGAACACAAGAGCCCAATTTCTGTATAACCGTTGAGTCACTACTTTGACACAATTCAAAGTACAGTTTATCAATACATATACTATTTTTTTGTACAAGAGTTCATTATGTCACGAAATCACTATTTTTTAAACATAAGATATGTATGTTGTCATGAGTACATGGAGAAACAATACTGAGTGATAAAAACTTTCATATTGAACTTATCTGAAAAATCACATTTTGTGAATTATATGAACACTGAAATGTTTTTTTTTTTTTACTCAAATTTTAGTTATAGAAGCGAACTCTATTCACTGCTAGCTTTTAAAAATTCTGCTTACGAAACCGAGCTTCCTTATAGAATTGAAAATAAAAAAACCAATCTTGATAGCCTTAGGATATGGAGAATTTTCAGAATTGTCAGTATAAATTTTATTGTTACAGTAAGCAATTTTTAAAAAGTAACAAATTTAGAAGGAACACATCATTATGCCGGCAATTTATTGCATTCTGTTCTGTTCTGTTCCGTCATTTTTATTTTTTATTATTATTAATGAAAAGCTTTTCCTTTGCTCTTTTATGAAGGAACTCTTTCACATTTTTCTTTCTTTCTTTTCTTTGTTTCAATTTTTTTTACTTACATACATATATTCAGAGTAATAACTTGAAAGAAAAGCATTTAGGGTCTTCACACGTACTCTTGCTTTTATATAAAAGTGGTAAGTTTCACATTAAACATGTCATATATATGTAGTAGTGTCAAATACAGTGTTAATACCACTTTTTTGACATTTACATTGATAAAAAATTAAATGTGTAAAAAGCTACTATAAATTCGAAAGTTTTTTGTTGACGTGTAAGTTTAAGAGAGGTTAAATAATTTTACGCAGTTCTCTAAAATATCTTCGTTTTCATACGATACTTATTTATTAATATAAATGCTTTTACTTTTTACCATATGGAAAGCAAATGTTGGGTGTATGCTACAAAGCATTGAATTTTATCATTTAATTTTTCAAGTGTAAACTTGAATACCTAAAGTTGAACAAGAATGTCAATGCCATCTTGCGGGAAAAATATCACATAAATTACACAGCCCAATAAAAAAAATTTCACATTCCATTTGAGGTTAGAAATTTTAATATTCGATTTGGAAATAGGCTACGCTCCGCAAGAAAACCACTTGTAAATTTGAAAAAAAGTATTAAAATTTATTACATAGTTCCATAGCTTTTAACACTTCTATCCTATACACGCCAAACTAAAGATCAGATATAGTAAGATTGCGTTCTCAGTTTTTCGAGATCGTCAGGATATTTTTCAAAAGAATTTATTGAAAATTTTTTAAAATTACATGTATTGTGCTTTTTCAATTGAACCCTATATTATTCAAAGACAAAGCGTGAGTATAAGTACTCAAAACTTTTTTAGAAAATTTTGAAGTTCTTATATAAAAAAATCTTGTCAATTTAGGGTAAACTTGAAAACGCTGTTCTACCATATGTATTTAACCTCTAGTTTCGCGTGTAAGTACTTTTCTTTATGTTTTAAAACAAAAGTTGATATCTGTCGCACAATTCTATTTAATAAAACTGGAAGTCACCGAAGTGAAGAGTAGTAGAAGAGCATAGTTTGGTTAAAATAAATTAAGAAAATCCTTTTATGAATTTTGAATTAATGGCACAACAATGGTGGGAATTACTTGGAGGAACCACAAAAGCCTGACAAAGCCAAATATCAGATAAAGCAAAAAATTAAGTGAACTCAATCATAATTGAAATATCTATGAGACAAAATTTAAGTGTTAAGTTTGAATGAAGTTAAAGAAAATATTTTATGATAATCAATTCTAGTGGAACATCATTTTTGTATTGTTAGATTGGTAAAAATATGATTTTTGAGCCGATCGTAACTGATAAACTCAATTTAGGTTATATCCATTTTTTGAGTTATAGCTCAGTTATAGCTGCATGGACGTATTAAGATTGCTTTTTCGTCTTTATATACATACACTTCCCCAAAATAAATTGAAGAAATTCGATCTATTTTTAAATATTAACACAGTAATAAATAACGTTACTCAGACTACTTTGACAAGAGATTATGTACGGCATCTTTCGAAGCCACCTTTACACCATTTCAAATGCTCTGTAGATACCAAATTAATTAATTATTATTAGTCTGGTATTGAAAAATCAACATCATAAGAAAATCTTACTTCTTATGTTCGTTAGATTTTACATTTTTCGAATTTAAAATAATATTTTTTGATCTGAAATTCGTTTGGCTAACACAAATTCACAATTAATTTCTTACCGTTGAACACAAAATTTAAGGGAAAAAAAAATTTAAATAAGGCTGTGATTCGATGTTTAAAAAAAAATTCAAAAAAACTAGAAGCAAATAACTTAAATCAAATTCAAATTGCGAACAAAATACAAACTCATAGTAAATATTGGTGGTAAAATTTCATATAAATTTTAACAATAAGTTTTCATTTTCTGTCACCTAATTGAAACTGCTTTATGCCTAAGCCTAAGGCGTTTTAAAAGTGATATCTACAGAAACAAAAAAGAAATGTATAGCCAAATCAAACTAAAATAATTTAATACAAAAAATTGTAAGCACAACAAAATCACAATCAAGTGATTTTTTTCATAAAGATGAAATCAAAACTAATTATAAAAAACCGCTGACAAAAATTAAAAGGAAATCTATCAACTAATAAATTTTACTTGATGAATTAAAATGTTGATTGACATATAATTTCGTATTTTATGTCAGCAGCATATGTTTTTATTGAAAACAACAAAAAAAATAAAGGCTTTAACGTTGATTTAGGCATGGATTGTTAAATATTATTTTCTACTAAGCAGCAATTTTGTCAAAGAAAATCTGTTAACCAAAGAAATTTCTTTCATTATATTCAACAAATAATACGCATAATTTCTTATCATATCAAAAAATAAAAAAAAATAAAAAAGAAAATTCAAATACATATTAACTATTGAAGCTAAATACTACAACTTATTTAAGCCGCTGGATTTAGTTCTTTTTTTGTAAATGACTTTTAAACTATAGATTAATTGCGCTTATATTACATACAATTTTATAGAAATTTAGTAAAAAAATATACCTTTAAATAAATTACGAGTATATAAACTAAACCAAAAAAAAACAAAATATATATAAAATTAGGTAGATAAAAATCAAATGCGTCCATTAAATTCATTTAGAAAAATGTTATTTTATATTAATATTTTTATTTATTAGTTGATTTTATTTTTGTGTCATCTTGTGTTTTCATTTACAGATAATTTATTTTTTTTTTAATTGCTGCTTTTTTGCAATCGAAGTGATTGTGTGTACTTCGATTGTTGTATTTATTGTGGCTGAAATTTGCTTTTAAATCATTCATTTATTTGAATACCAATTGTAGACTTTCAAAAGGATCTCCTCGCTAAAATAAAAATTTTCTTATTAAACCGAAATTACACCGAGGTTATACGAAACTAGTAAAGGTGTTGTCTTTGGCCAGGCCGAAACTCACATACCCTACGCTGCATTGAAAGTACCTTCTAAATAAATGTTAAAAAGTCGTTGAAGAGATTGAATAAGTCAAAAATAATGTAAAATATTAAAAAGTTGAAATGTGTTGAAACAGTTGAAAAAAACTGAAAAAGTCTAAAAAATATGGAAACCATTGAAGACAGTTGAAAGAGATTGAAAAAGTCGAATGTTGAAAGCGCTTGAGAAATCTTGAATATGGGATGTTTCACGTCAAGCGGATCACCTTCCTGTCCAAAAATTGGCTTGACCGATCCAGACGTACAAACTCTTAAAATGTTCGTCTGGTTAAAGGCTTCTAAAAGCAAAGTGGCCCGTTTAGAAATTCAAAATGGCGAATCCAATATGGCCATGTTGAATCAGCCAACTTGAATTCGAAAATTTTGGAAATCGAACTCCAGATTCGCAATCGGCGATCCCAAAAGTCTCTGTATAATAAGTTTGGTACAAATTCGTCCGCCATCTTGATTTTGTAATATATATGACCTCGTATTCGTGATCAGTGACCCCCAAGACTCCCGTATACCAAATTTGGTGCAAATCGGTTGACTTTCAAAAATTCGGCCACCATATTGGATTTATGACCGTCATATTGGATCGACCATGTTGGATTCTGTCAACTTTCCACTCCAGCTTTTTTGAGGAGCTGCAATTTTAGCCAAGAAACGATCCGATCGGTTGAGAATTTTTATTTTTACAAGCTTTTTTAAATGGACACTCGATTCTTCTCCGGCTTCCGGCCACTATATTGGATCCGCCATTTTGAATTTCTTAACGGGCCACTTTGCATTCAGAAGCCCTTAACTAGACGAACATTTTCAGACCTCGTCTTGATCGGGCAAGCCAATTTTTGGCCAGGAAAGTGATCCGCTTGACGTGAAACGTCCCATATATACTTTTCTATACCTGCCACACCCCCTTCAACGCGTTACAAACGGAATGACAAAGTGAATATACCCTTCTGTGTCGGTTATAAAAATTAGGCCGAAATTTTACTGGAATACTATCACGCCGTCCTTACTCACCAGTTTTTGTATTTATTATCAACATTTAGCTCATAAATACATATTCCAATTTCATGCAGCAATTTTTTCCTTAAACAATATTTCTGTTTTTAATTTGATTTATTCTGTTTCAAATATATTTTCAAACACTTTCCCAAACTTTTTATTTGATTTATAACTGTAAAAACTCCGCGGTCAATATATTTTTTTTTTTACAAGAAAAAGCAACAAGACTACTACTTGTACGTTACTTTTTCTGAGCAGCTGAGCACTACTGTCTTCAATTTATAGTACGGGAGGCAGCGTTGCATTTTTGAATCATCCTTGTGATTTGACCCATTTTTCATAGTTTTAAAATTTTTAACGACCATCTCTATTTTCGAAAAAATAAGGTTTGTATTGAAACTTTTAAATTAACATTACTAGTTCAAATCTGATAATCATTCTTTTCGCTCAAAATAGCTATTTTGACTCAAAATTATAGTATTTATTAGAAACATTAAAACGGTGAAAGGTGAGCCAATTCTTATCGTATGGAGATTTTTCGGACATAAAATCGATGCATTTTCATTTGTTCTACAACACTGGTCTTAACCTGATTTTTTACTTGTGGCTTACTTTCTGAGTTATTGAGCGACGCTTTTTTCGTCGGCCTCTCACAACTAGACCCACCACGATTCTGGCGACTGACGCTTATTTCCATTGTCAGCCTTACTTAAACTAATAATTGTAAAAAAACTAAGCGGGACGAAATGATCCTCAAAAATGCAACACTGCCTCCCGTACTATAATTTTTGTTGAAGAAATATATATAGGCTAATGCAGAGGATCTGAAGCTTTCTACATATTAATAAGAAAACTTTTTAAATTCTACCTGATATAATTTTGACATTATTTACTAAGCTGAAATAAAAGCTATAAAAATGTTAATGTTATTAATACTTTCTTAAGCATTTGTTTTTGAAAACGTTTCACATAATATAATAAAAAAAAATCTAAAAAAGTAATAACATAGGATACAGGGTACTACATGCAATTATTTATAAAACATAAAAATTTGAATAAAACTTAAAAATGAATTAAAATCATAAACAAATATATACATAAATATATCTTAAAGCTAAGCGAATAAAAAAATAGGAGAAAACTAAAAAAGATATTAATTCAAAATATAAAAAAAACACCCTAAATAATATAAAATAGTTGAAAAATATTGTATAAATAAATAACATAGATATTTAATTTGAAAAATGATTCAAAAACTTATGGCAAATTCATGCACAAGTGTTTGTAAAATTTTTGTTATTTCGAAATTTCAGTTGGTGATGAGAAACTTTTATGGTTTGGAATGACTATATGCAAATGTGTCATCCATTGTATCGTAGGTCATTCCACAAAAATAGATATGAAGAAAAATAATAAAAGGTTTAAGTAAAACATTATTTCTATGTTACGGGCGGGACATTCACCATGTAATTTTTTTCTTTTGCAGCCAACTGTAAAATTAGAATACAATAAGAAAAAAATAATCATGGGGATATGGATATAAAGATAACATAATCGCTAGCGTTTTTGTGGAGCATTTAACTTGCAAATCACAGTGAAGTACTACACTGATTTCTTAAAGCTGTAGTACAGTTTTCGACTTACGATATTTCAGAATTGCGACGTTTTTATATCTCTTATACAAGACAAGCCAACATACTCGTAGTATACAGTCATATTTGGTGCACTTTATCAGATAGTATTGGAAAATATGAATTTAAAAAAAATTTTTAATTCATAAAACTATCCATTTTTTCGACAAAATAATGAAATTATAGCTAAAGTTCTCAGCCGCTATCGAGACTTCAACGAAATTGGTTCCCGAAAAAGAGCGCTTAGTCAGAAGAGCTTAATGCTTCTCAACATACGTGAAAAAACAATACAATTTAAGGTTTATCTATTTTTTTTTAATCTATAAGTTGTAGCTTTGCATTGAAAATAAACAATTAAAGTTTATTTTAAACAGCAACAATAATTGGCGCTTATCAGAAGGGAATGACGATATAAAATAAAGTGGAAAAATTAAAAAAATATTTAAGAAAAAAACTCAGAAGTGCATTTATTAAGAATTTTTTTAAAAAAATAAAATTGAAACATAACTTATAATAATTGAATTCTTCAAATTTTAAACATATTACATACACAGTCATTTTAACAACATAATTAAAGATAAATCGTCTTTAGCAAAACTCATTTTAGCAAAACTGTATAATATGTTGGAAAAATGTAATTTAAAAACAACTTTTTCTTGTAAAAGAAGTATGAAAAATTTTAACACTTTTGCACACAAACAGACACACACAGACACATACAAAAAACGGCGAATTTATAAAAATATATATAAATATATACTCGTATTATTATTGTAAATACTTAGCATAAAAAAAAGAAAGAAATTTATTAAAACATACAAAATGTTATTAGAAAGCACTTGAAAACAAGAAAAAATCCTATTATTAAAAGTAAAAAATCAAATTATTAGTATGCTATTAAAGAAAAAAATTAAAAATAATAATATCATAATAAAAAACAGGAATTTTCTTTAGCTCCAACATTTTTTGAATTCATTTTTCCCGCGAGCTTAAGAGAAAATAAAAAAAACCATTAAACCTTTAGAATTTGCATTGAATCAATAAAACAGCAGTTATAATAACACTAAGCATTTTCACGTCAACTTGTTAGTGTAAAGCTGCATTACTTACAAGTTAACGTGAAACAATTAAGATAAATAAAAAATTTTGTTAAACTTCAATGCATGAATTGGACTCTTGACATGGTCACAAAATCATTAGGCAACTACTAATAGTTACAGTTCCTTGAAAAGTTTTGCAAATCATAACACAGAACTTTGTTAAAAACAAAAACAAAATACGTACAATTTTTTAAAGTGACGGCCATAAGTTTTTAATTTTTGTTGAAACAAAAAAAAAATCAGCATGAATTTGTTTTCAGAGTACTATTGGCTAAGTGAACTAATAGAGTCAGGCTAACTAAAATTTTGTGAAGAATGTGTGTTTTGTATTAGTATCATTTTTTGGACATTTTTTTTTTTTAGGGATTCACATGATATGGCTTTAGTATACATATATGTTACCAGCCAAACTAGTTTTTAGGCCAAACTTGTTACGTTAAGCCTAAAGATGTGCAACGAAATTTTAATGCAACAGCACTGTGGCTAGTGAAGTCTACTACAGTAGCAAAGTCAGACAAAAAAATTTGTCAATTTCCTTGTATACTTGGCAAGTGGTAAGTAAGGGAGCGGTTCAGGATTTACATCCTCTAATATAGGGTTGACCATTTGGCCTCCCGTGGGCGCGAGCAATGAAACGTGCAATCATTCGTCCCGTTGTGCAGTTGCTGATTTCTATGCGCTGGTTCGTTTGTCAAATAAATATGCAGTCGGATCCAGTCGGAATCAAACGTGCAAAAACAAAACAAATGTGAGCAAATGAATTGCGCAATGGCCAGTTGAGAAAAATGCAGGTCAAAGACATTATTTCTGCGAAAGTCAATTTTTTTTCGCATGTATTATTGACTTGTAAAAAAAATTCGAGACTAAAAAAACTGCTCTTGTGTGCATTATTGTTGTATAAAAAATACTCATATTCAAAGAAAAATTGTTTTAGTTCTCGGAAAACTATTTTTTGTTGTTTTGCTCGTTTATATTGATGAATTTTGAGCGTGGCTGGGCAAAACATAGCCCTCGGGCGACGCGGCAGAACGAATCATGTACGTATATAAAACGAGAAAGCGCAAAAATCGCTTCAGTTTGATTTGAAAAGCGAACGAAGCAAGACTGCTGTCGCACAAATCTTACAAAGCGTACACTGAGGTGATTTATGAATGATAAAATAAAAGTATTCTAAGAATTTACGTGCTTAAGGTTCTATGAGTGCAATGCACACAACTAACATATGCATTGCGTAAAAACTACGCATGTGGCAGTGCCCAGCCACAATTTTGAGCTTAAAAATTTGTTTGTTGTTTGTGCGATGCTTTCGCTTTTTTTATGCAAACATTTATTTTTATTTATTTACATCAGTGATGCACGAATTTTTACTGGGTAATGTTTTGTTTCCTTTGAATTTCTACACACATTCTACTTGCGCGAAAGTTTTGTTGTAAACGTCAGCGCGTTATCGACTTTTGGGCACCGCAGTTGAGCATCCCTACTCTAATATGTCCAACAGCGGCTTCGCGGCGGTCTTCGGCGTGGTTCAGTCTATAATATGTGCAACACTGGCTTCGCTATTCACAGTACTTTTACATTAAAATTAAATTGCATACTTTCAGGCCTTCAAATTAACTAGTTTGGCGTGCTTGCAAACGATTTACTATTCTAATTTTTAAACGTATGAAAATCAATGAACTAACTGCTTTTGCATTAATTGAAAGAATAATGCTCACTATGGCAAACTTTGTGGCAGAAATTATAAGATGTTCCAGGTCAAAGGTAACAAAAATTAGTTTTTGGTAATAGTACAATTAAATAGACAATTTCAGACAAAAATGTTTCTGTCTAATATTTTAAATTATTTGTTTATAAGTTGATAATGCCGTTTATTAAAAAAAAATTGGTAATATATTTAAGCAGGTCTAAAGTTCTTTACTTAAGGAAAGTAAGGAAAGCATTCATAGTTAAAATCTCTCTGGATAAAACAAAGTACTTTGTAAACAAATTCTTTGTATACGGCTAATACAAAATAACGTTGGCGACAGATTTACATCAAATATTCGTCCTTACGATTAAAATTTCACTAAGAAAATTAATGGTCGAGTTGTATATAAAACTTCAAGTTCGAATTCTATCAAAATCGACCATTAACTTTCATAATGTTCTATAAGCAGCGACATTTGTCTTAAGTGGTGGTAAAAGCCAACTTTTATTTTCGGAAAATGTCTTTGTAAGAATTTGCGGTAAATGTACTCAGGTGACGTCATGCTTTGGAAGTGTAAACAAAAACTGAACAGCTGATTGAAATTTCAAAGCAATGGTGTGATCTTTGTTTTCACTTAAAAATTTGCCACATTTGCTTGAAGTCAAAAGTAAGCTTTTAGTTAGGTTTGCATTAATATAGCGGGTGTAATTTGAGTGCTGACGTAGACATCAACCAAAAATATACTGATGAGATTTTAAGAATCGAAACATATGTCTATATTCTAGAGTTGTTGTTTTTTTCCTTTGTTCTCAAAAAGTTTGTTTAACAAATAAAGCATTGTATCAACTTTTAAAAGTTTTACTTGAATGTTGATCGCTGCTAAATGGGCTGAAGTTCAATTATCATTTAATTATTACATTGTAAATTCTTAAAATATAAAAGTCTATAACGAAGGTGATTACATATAAGTCACCTGCCTTAACGACTTTGACAGTGCGCTATTCATAATTTTTCAAATCTTAGTTTGCAGCGGCAGGCAGTTAGCTCTGTGCATTCGAAAGTTTCAGATATTTGTTTGACTGTGAACGTCATTTAAGCCCTTTTTTCGTGTGATATTGCCACCTCCGTTATTTAAGAACGGCTATTTTATTTTATTGATAAAAATTATTACATATTTGAAAAATAGTTTATGTTATGGAAATAGAAAAAAAAACAAACATTTTTAAAATCCGTCCGTAAATCTTAAAACAAATTTTAGTGCTACCGATTTTTGCACAAAATTGTATATTAAACATTTCTGTGTATTAACATTGGCGCAGTCACCATTGTTCTTAACTTAAATGTTGCTAATTTACGCACTTTTTTAAAATTTGGCAGCAAAGAGCAGAAAAAAATAAAACTGAAAAATGTTTTTTATCAAATCAAAACACAAAAGCAAACATTAAAATATGAATACAAAATAAATGATTTTCTTAAAGAGCACCTTAAAAAATGAACAATAAAATTTTAGTGAAACGCTAAAAATAAAACAAAAAATAGTTTTTTAAATAGTTGCAAATAATTAAGAGACAAAAGAGAAAAATTTAAAAAATTTGTAATTTAAAGTAACATGTTTTATGCAAAATATTTTAGTTACAAGCAAAACAAAGAGAGCATAATAATTAAACCCTACCTAAAAAAACTGTTTAATCCCATTTTGAATAATACCACTCATCTGTAAAAAAAAAACAGAAAGAATAAGTAAATTTGCAGTGTTTTAAATTCACTTTCTTGAATAATTTTGGAGTGATGAATTCGAAAATGATCACCATTTATTTTTTAATCACATTCGGGGCTTTCAATTTATTTCAAAAAACAATTCTTCAACTTTTTTATTTTTAAAATAAAATTAAATGAAAAGATGACTCAAATTTTCATTAAATTTTCATGAAAATCATCAACTTTGATATGCTGAGAAAGTGCGAAAAACCTTAGTAAAATTTTGTTAAAAAAAAAAAAAAAAACAATCAATATTTTTTTAATTTTACCCATTTAATTGATTTAAAGCTTCATGCTAAATAGCTAAGAAGCCTAATAGCTGTAGTAACTAAACTCTATTTTTAATATTTTTACTATTGTTATTTTATATACATACATATATGTTTGAAGCACTTATTTTACATTGAAAGGTAAGCATTTTAATTGGAAGAATCAAGTCAGACCCACAAGTTAGAGCTGCCAAATATTATCTCACGTAGGTATTTTTGACCAAAAATGGGTATATTTGTTTCTTTTCTATAGCTTTGTATTAAATATATTCTCCGCGTAAATAAACCAAAACTGAACTCTAATTCGGCAAATATAATCGCACAGTACAAGAAATTGATGTGGTTTCTTTTGAAGTGCATGACTCTTGTAATTTTTTCAATATCTTGAAATATTTGGCTTCCATTAAAATGATTTATAGAATATTTTTGTAACAAAGTTAAAAAAAATCGGTTTTTTGAGTCTTTGTATGTTTTTGAAATGCGCTTTATTTTTTTAAAATTTCAAAAAACGGATTTGATGAAAATGTTGATAATTTTCGGAATCAATGATCCAAAATTACCTTATAAAGTGAATATAGAACTCAGGGCAGTGTAATTTATGCTATTCTGTTATTTTCATATATCTATACAATTAGGGTCCTCAATTGCAAGTGGTAAAAATTTTTGTGTATTAACTATTAAATTTCTTTGAATGAACAAAACTTATTAAGGTGATCGAACTGCATAAGTCGATATCTTATCTTGTGAACGATTAATACAAAGTGGAACTTAGTATTATTTTGAGGAGTAAGCATTTTGTTCACAATCGAATTCGATACACTATTCACAGTAATTTGCAACCCTGACTGTTTTCAGTGCTGTTAGATTTCCACAATATTATTAGCAGATTATCTTGACTACTTTAACATGATTTTAATTTTGATTACCTTACAAAAAAACTGCATATTTTCTATACCTAAATAATTAGCCAACTTAAAAATTAATACCTTTAAAATTTACCAATACCAGCGAATCGTCAGTGAAATCCTCAAAATGTTCTGCACTTTTCCAGAGACTGCAACTCAAAATATTCTTGCTTAAAAATATATTAATTAAATGCATATTCATTAGCATTCTTACAATAATAAAATTTCAGATTTATAAGTAAAACTTACACACAAAAGGAATTCTAAATAATTATTTAAAAAAAAAGAAAATATTGTGTAGTTGAGAATTAAATAATAAAAATTATTAACAAAAGAAACAAATTTTCCAATTTGTTGTAATGGTTTCAGAAAAATATAAAAACTTAATTTACACAAAAACCAACAACATAAAACTAAAAAAAAAAAAAAACAACATAAATTATAAATATTAAAATTTAAATTTAAAACATATACATAAACAGTAATAATTAAAATAGTTGAGCATAAATTTAAAAATAAAAAAGCAAAAATTAGCATAGCGGTGTTAAATGCAGGGACGCAAATTGTTAAAACTTACAAAAATACAATAACAATTTAGAAATTATTTATTTTGATTCCAAATATAAAAGCTGTTTTTTTTTTTTTTTTTTTTTTTGCAGTCTCTTTTTTACATACATTTTTTTATTACTAGTGTAAACTATAAAATAATTGTTATTTTAGCATCAAAAAATCTATGTTATTGAGAAAACTCTTGAGGAATGCGTGTTATGCATAAATTTAATTATTGAAAAGTATTAAGTAATATTTTTGAGGCTTTGATTCTAAAGTTTTCATTTTATCTAAGGAGTATTGTGTATTATTGAATCCTTAGTAATAGGGGTTTTCAGACTTTTCGTACTGCAGCCTTTCAAAGCTTAAAATGAGGATGAAAATCATAATCACATCAGCTGAGCTTTGTTGGTTAAGCCACGACTCAAGGGTCATTTCTTCAATTTTGGTACCTAAATATACCATGTTATAGTGGTGGATTAAAAGCCCCACATAGACACTTTGTTCCATAGTGATAAGTTAGGTTAAGTTATACTGGTGAAAATATACCTTAACTACCATAAATTTTCGGTTTTCACATTTGAGTTCGAAAAATTCAAGTTTCTTAAATGAAAATAGTTCCTCACGAGAATTTTTTATTTTTTTTTTGAGTATTATATATATGAGTATAAGGTCACTATCCACTATTTACTATATAAAATTCAGTTTTTGTCTTTCCGTCTGTCTGTCTTTTATGAACGCGGATTCCATCCAGCCAATTTTGATGAAATTTTTACAGTATGTAAGTATCGATCATAGGTAAACATGCCATAAATTTTCAAGGAAAGACAGGAAAAATTGGACAAAAAAATTTCATTTTACAGGAATTATTTTTTCGAAAACAGGATTGATTACAGGATACAATTTTGTTTTACTTTCTTAAGCAGAATAGATAATAATTGTTTTGTATAAATAAATATTTTGGCGCTTAAATTTAATTAAAGTCTTCGTCCATGTATTCCTCTCTAATTCATTTTCGATTCGTTCAGTTCCACCTTGAGTTTCAACAAAATACTTGTCTTTCGCTTTGATTTTGATTATAAAAATCAATGTACGACATGTTTAAATTGATCTTAGCACTCAGAATGGCTTTCAAAGTTTCTGCTTTTAACTGAGATTTTTTATCTGTCCACGTCTTGTTCATGGAAGCGAATACTCGTTCCACACAGGCACTCGTGCCGGATAAACAAAAAGCATTATATAGAAAGGCCCTAACTAACATTTTTGTTTCTTTACAGGAGCACGAAAAAACTTAATTAAAATTTATATTTTGCAATATTGAAGTGAGTTTGTTTTTTTTTTAATTCGCTTGTAAATGCTTTATTTTCAATCGTATTTTAATCAATAGTGTGTTAGTGGGTGGCCTACCGAAATCTACAAAAAAAAAACTCGATTTTGAAAAAAATGTTAGTTAGGGCCTTTCTATATTAAGGTAACGATATATAACTATTGCTGCCATTTTTTTGTAATCGCAATTCTCAGTTTCCATATGAGTAAAAATTTCATCCCATCGTTTCGCAACAAACACAAAATTCTCAAAACTTGGAAAATAATTGATGTGGTAACGCCTTACTTGACAACTTTTTTTGTAGAAACGTTTTGATCACTTTATCAACGTTCGGTTTGAAGAACCCAAACTAACAAGAACCAAATGAGCGCGATAATGATCGTTAACTTTCAAGAGAAATGCAAAGTTTAAAATCAATGGATTACAGGATTTTTCTCAAAAATACAGGAGTCATTTTTTTACAGGATATTTGCTGAAAATACAGGAGTATCCTGTATAATACAGGATAAATGACATGGTCAATTATAGGCTGTAAAACTTTTATTTAGAGTGGCCTTCATTGAAGTTTGATTTCATTGAAGTTTGACAGATAAATGGACCTACTAAAACATAGAAAAAATCTGCATTAGTTGCCAAGATATAGCGTTTTTGATATTTTAGTGGAGGTGCCACACCTTGTTGTCAAACCACATAAAAATTTAAAAAAAAACAGGCACACGATATATGTATGAAAGATGAAAACTTTAAGGCTCAAAGGTTTTAATTTTGTATCATGTCACCACCTTCATTTATATTAATTTTTTAAATAAAAAAGGTCATGAAAAATTTAAAAAATGTGTATTTGTTTTTCTCAAATATGTATGTAGCTCTACCTTGAATTATGCCAATCTGATAAAAATTATGCTTATGTAATATTCACTGTGAAACAGTGCTATTGTTATAATAACTAAAATTTATAAGAAACAATTATTACAACATTTTTAGAGAACACATTTCAAGTTTTATCTGAATTAGAACAGTTTTTTAAATGACTATCATACAAGCAGATGTCGCTCCTTTGTACGTCATTTCATATTGGTAAAAGAAATTCAAATAAACGTTCCAAAAGTTTATGCTTGTGAGATGCACAAAAAAAAATACTTAAAATAACAATAAAATTTGGACTTTTTTTGAAAAAAAAGCAAGTATTTATTATACATGTACAGTTACAATTTTTCTTTCTACTTTTAGGTTTTTTAAGTATCTAAAAGTAAATGCACTAGTAAAGTTTATTTTTTAATAAAAATTTTGAATGTACTAAAATATATTGTATTAAACACTCTAAACACTTATGCATTAAATGCAAAAAAAAAAAACAACTATTTCTAAAAACAATTTTCGAGGAACATACAAGCAACACGTCTTTATATAAACATTTTACCAAATATTTATTAGAAAAGAAAAAACCAAGTACATAAAACACAAAACCAACATATATATTTAAAACAAAACAAACAAAGGATTATATAAAAAATACACTGTAGCAGATGAATAGCAAGTGCGGCTAATATTAACCATATCAAACACAACATAAAAATTGAATAAAATAGTGAAAATTCAAGAGAGAGCAAGAAAAATCAAGTAAGGAAATTAGCTATCTTTACATGTAAATTATAATTTATATATACACAAAAAATATTCACTTAAAAAAATAAATATTTCAACTTTTCACATTTAAAGAAAACTTAAGGAAACTAATTAATTTAGATTGACCTAACATTGCTATACAAATAGATTACTTAAAAAATTTTGATTGAAATTTGCAAGGGAAAAATATTCTTTAAATTATTTTGAAAAAAAAAAAATAAAATAAAATACAAAATATAAACATTAATTATTACAAAACAAACAAAAAATTAACTGAACTGCATAGAGAAATTAAAAATATAAGAAATTTGCAAGGGAAATTTTCTTTAAAGTATTAATTATTTATTGCAAGGTTAATAATGGTAATAAAAAACTACATTAAAAATTTAACCAAATATTTAAAATAAAATACAGAGTTAAAAATAAGTTAGTAAAAAAAAGACATCAATAATAAAAGACCCCTTAAAATAAGTAAAGTAATTTCTACAAACCTAAATAGCAACAACACAATAAGGTTAAGTGTCAAATATGTACTGTTATATTTTAGCAATAAATATTTGCTTTATAAGAAATATTTTTCCCCATCTTAAAATATGAATTCGACAAAAAAATTTATCAGGATGAGATACTTTGCAACTGTCTGGAAAAGTTTTACAAAAAGTTCGAAAGTATTTCATTTGATGAAATTTCACTTGAACGATTTTAAAGTAAATGTGCATAAATACATGAGGCTAAATATTTGATAAAGGCATTGAGCCTTATGAGATTGCGCATACTTGCACTCTGGTAAAATTTATGATGTGCGTGTGCGACACTCGACTATTTCGAAAAAAGTTTTTAAATTGTCTTAAGATGCGCACAGAGTTTTCTTTATTTGCTCCATATTTCTTATCGCAATAATTTCACAAATTAATAATTTTTTGTCTTTTATATATTTTTTTATAATAAAACAATACAAAATTATTACATGCAGTGCTCAATTATATAATTGGCCGTGGAGCAATTGCAGCTCGCCCAAACTTTTTAATTAGGGTCAATAGTCACCCAACTATTTAGTCTCATATGCATATGCGCATGCCCTAAGGCTGACTATACATTAGGGCATATTACCCCCATACAAATAAAAAAAAAGTCCACCGGTCAGAAGCCAGCATACCTCAAAACATTTTCAATGGAATTTTTATATTTTTTTTTAATTAATGTTTTTTAAGTAAGTGTTATTTTTTTTTTTTTTTTCGATAGCTCTACCATTTGATGTTTGATCGCCAATGTTGTGCATCGAAAGTATATCGTTGTAAAGGCGTTGGTAAGGTACACTTTCAAACTGGCTGGTGGACGACCGGTGAACTTATTAGTGCTCAGCTTTTATTAAATTTAGAACTTATTAAAAAACTACTTATTATATATAAAATTTTATTAGAAATCACTTTTTCTTGCATCTTTAAAAGAAAAAAATTACAAAGAAACATCCCTGCAAACTGATTTCACACGAACAAAAAAATGCAAGCACATTAAATGTTAAAGCAAATATAGAGCCATATTTTTGATGTGAATTTATTAGGAACCTCTATCCTCATATAAACTACTTAATTATTTGTTGTCTAGAGAAGACGTTTAAAGAGAATGGGTTTTCAGATTCATGACCTAAGCAGAAAAGATGAAAATTTTACACGAAACGCAAAATTCAAAATTCAACAATTTTCTGTCAAAAAATGTTCTACTATCGGTAGAGTCGCGTATTACCTGGAGCGGCGTAGGAATCAAAAATATGTTTTGAGTCATAATGTTTCATGTCAGATAAGTTATTTAGAAGGCACATTGTTTCAAATTTTTATTTGATTGATTGACTGATTATTATTAATTATAATTAAACCTTATCTTATTGAGTTTCGCAGTCATTAGCGAACAGCGATATTCATGTGAACTTACGCAAATTGGTCAATACTTTTTCTTAAACAAACATGACAAAGACAAGGATGGAACAATTTAACATGGTAATAGGTGACATATGGACCGTTTATTTTGAAAGTGATTTAAATCTATTTTTTTTTTTTTTTTTCTTTCGATATATTAAAAGGTTAGCATTATAGTTAATTAAAAAATATAAATAAATTCTTCTAATTTTGGCAATGTTTCATCAAAATTATAAATTGCTAATTAAATAGCTTTTATTTAAATTTAACTGCAGTAACATTTCGTTCTGGTTTCGTAAATGGAGTTATACCACTTTCATAATTATTGAATTGTAAAAATCAATTCATGAAATTTCAGTAAAAAATTAAGAAAATTTTACTTATTTCTTATTTAAAATGTTTTCAATGTTACTGTTACCGTTGAACTACATATATTTGCATAGTATAATAAAATCTCGTACTTAGTTTTCGTCACCATTTACAAAGTGTGTGGAGGCTCTGTATATACATATTCTCAGTATATACCGAATCTGCAATAAAAAATGCTTCATAAAAATTTGTTTTAAACTATTTGTGATAGTTAAATCAGCGAAATTTGAATGTTACATTCAAAAATTATTGTTTTGGGGTTTTATTGGGGCAACTATATTTGCTTTTACTTTTATGTTTTAAATAAAAAATGTTCGCTCAAAAATGAATATATTGTGTACTTAAAAAAAATGATTACAATCAGTTTACTAAAATAAAAAAAAAGTTAAGTTTCTTGAGAAGAAAACATTTTTTATTTTTTGTTGTTACTACTATTGATTCTTTTCACTATCGAAATATTTTGGCCTTTTTCTGTTTTGAAGATTTTGACGTGGAATGCATTATTATTTTTTAAAAAAATGTATAATGATTTTCATAAAAGTTAATTGGACGATTTCTTTGATTTTCTAAACTATTGTACACATATTTAGTTTTTTGACAACTTCTTCGAAAAGGAAGCAATGTTTCAGTATGTGCATGCAAAAAAAATTATGAGTAAGATAATACATATGTAAAGACCAAATCCATCTCGAACGGTACGGGACGGTATATTCCCATAATTACTTTGAAAAACAACATATTTAATCGGCAACCAATTCCGCAATTTGAAGTCACTCCAACTGCATGGTTTGAGATGGATTTGGTCTAAACAATATTAGTTTTCAAACATTTTCAATTTTTATAGTTGATTAGTTGAAAAATTAAAAAATAGAAATGATAGCAAATTATTTAGAATCAAAGCGATTCGAAATTCTTGTGATTTGATTGATGGTGGAGAAAATAAAAAATAACAACTAAAGAAAAGCTCCGAATCTCATTATCAATCCCATCAGATCGTATCTATGTAAATTTGATGGCTCTTATCAGAAAGCTGAAATAAATCAAAATTTTGCTACTCTTCATTAATCCCAAATGAGAACAAAGTTATTAATTGAATACAGAAGAAAGTTCAAATTGTCAAAATCTTTGAAATCAAGGAAGGCGTATTTCGAAAAAAAAAATACTTATATTATGTAATTTAAAATTAATAGGGAATGCATAAAGAATTTATATATATATTTATTACAAAAGCAACTTCAAAATAAACTAAATAAGCCATGCTGGTATATATATATATATACAAATACTTATATATACACATAGTATATATAAATAAAAACAACTACAACAAATGCGTTTTATTGTAGAGAAAAAAAGGCATTTGTGGCAAAAGGATGAAAGCAAACACCGAAAAGATTATAAAAAAGTAAACTTACAAGAAAAATAAATTAATTTTTGCTAACAAGAACAGTTATAAAAATAAAATTAAATTAAATAAAATAGAAAAAATTGAATAAAACGTAGATATACATTATTACATTATTATTATACAATTATCTTTAATATTATTATGTATAATTTTAATTAAAATATTAAATATATAAAAATACTAAAATTTTTAATTAATTTAAAAGCAGAAAAAAATTTGTTAAAAATATTTTTTTTTTTATAAAAAACAAACATTAACTTTTTGAATTTTATCATGATAATTTAAAAATAAATACACTAATATTGATCGAATCAATTTTTTTTAATTGATTTTTTTAAAGAAAGATGATGCAGCGCAATGTAGAGCAAAAATAAAAATAAATAAAAAGTATAGAAACACAATAAATGCTAAATCAAGAAACAGCAAGAAACAAAAAAAAATCATTACTCTATACACTATTGTCATAACTAAATAAATAAAGGCAAAAACACAAATAGCAGAAGTAGCATAAACTTGCTGTCAAATTTATGCATTAAATAAGATAAAATGAATGCGAAAAAGTAGTAGGAAAATTAGAAACAGCAGCAAGTTAAATTAAATTAAAAATAAAATTATTTCAGTAATAAAATAAAATGTATGATTATTAAAAACTATTATAACACAACAATTATTATTATTATTAAATGATATTATTACAAAATTATTAAAAAATTATATATATATTAAAATTATACATATTATATAATGATACATATATATATTAAAAAAAAAACCAAAAAAAAATAAGAAAATAAAAAAACAAAGAAAAATCACAACAGAAAAACAGATATATTATATATACTTTATAGACATGAAAAAGAAAATATTAAAACTGAAAAATAAAGTTAAAAATAACTTTTAACAATAATTAAATTGTTTTTCTTTTTTTAATTGTAATCAAGATTTTTATGGGGAAAGGGAAAAAAGGGCTGACGAATTGCGTTTTTGGTTTTCAAAAATAAAAGAAATAAAAAATTATCTTGTTCTGCTTTTTTCAGCTTTCGTTTAATTAATCCAAAGAAAATATTGGTAATTGTAGGGGAGTAAAATCAAAATTGATTTTAAATCAACAAAACCAACGTACGATAAAATCTGATTGAGCATCTTGCATAAACCTTGAATTTTCAATGCACTGAAATTGTGTTACTTGATGAAAGTATTTCCAATCGATGTGTGCTGAGTAACTCCACAATTCTTGAAGTCCTCAAAGTTTTCGACGGTTATTTGGAAGATATCAAGCAATGTTCGTAAATTATGTTGAGGGGGAGGGACGTCGGTTTTTAGCTACATAATTTAACAAAAAATTATTCACTTGCATATTAGTTTAGATCTTGATAAACGGCCGTTCAAGCATTACGTTACGCATTTAGGGGGGGGGGGGATTCGAACAACGCGTTACGCTGCGAGTTAAAAATCTCTTGTTTTATTTATTACTATCGCAAACACGACTAAAACATAACAAGAGTCGCTAAAATGACTTTCCGGTACATTGCGCAAAATAGTTGTGATTTTTAGGTAAACATGATCACTTGAATGATACCGTAGCGTTTAAGGAGAGGGGGGGTCAAAAATTTTCAAAAATTGCGTTACTTAATGCTTGAACGGCCCCTAAGCAATCGAGCAAATGGTCGTGAAAAAGTGCGGAGTTTGATTTTGTTCAATTTATCAAAACGGTTTCTACTTGCTTCACGTTCAGAATCTCAATGGTTTCAATAGCTTCACTTCTGCCTTAGTATCATAATTAATCGCATCTCTATAAAGGAATAGAAAACTTCCGTTTGATCTCTTCTGCCCAAGTTCGCAAGGACAGAATTCTGTAACGGCTTGTACGAATGGCAAGTTTTATTTTTCTTCAAAAGAAAGCTGTTAATCTGCATAGGGTTTCTCTGCAAAAAATCATACTTTACTTAACTAATTTGAGGTCGCTAAACACGAATATGTAAACCAAATTTTTATATCAGCTTATTTTGAAAACATTTGGGGTTGTATACACAATGTGGCAATTATATTCCGGGACTGAAGCTACAGCAACTCCATAGTGATTCAAATTCCCTCTCGAACTCATTTTGTGGTATTTTTACAAAGGTGCGTGTTGAAGCTATTTGAATGGTCTTAACATCATCGAAAACGCATCTTTTCCACATAATTTTCATTTTTGGAAATAGTGTGAAGTCAGTGGTGCTAAATCAGGTGCATACGGTGAATGAGTCAAAACACAGACTTGCCATCGTGTAAAAAATAGACGAATAATCGAGGAATTCTGGCGAGCGGTCTAAAACATCTAAATAGAAAGCACCAGCAACTGTTTCGCCAAACTCGCGGTGGATGATGCCCTTGCTATCGAATAAAACAATGTCTTGATTTTTGATTAAGACTGCGGGTTTTTTTGGCTTGTGGTGATGATTTCGATTTTCATTCAGCTCCTTTGACGCTTTGTTTCCGGGGCATATTGAAAACAACAAGTCTCGTCGATCTCAGCAAGGTTGGACTCTTATATGCTGCTCCTACGATCCCTCTGAAATGTTGCACTCTCGGTAATTTTTGATATTATTTGCACGTATTTCAACACGTGCACGAATCGGGCTGATAAACAAAATGTCATAAGACTGACACATGTAAACCGATTTCAATGTTAAATTTTGGGTTCCTTCAGAAAAGTCCGGGATTACAATTGCCACACTGTGTGTGTCAAAATCATTGATTTTGGTCAACTTCGCATATTTAGGTATATATATGTAGGTATATATATATGTAGGTATATATATAGTATATTTTTCCGAATATATTTAGCTATATAGTTCAAAACTTAACCTTTTCTCTTCAAATCCTACTTTGAATTATATCGATACGATTTCTCCGAAATATCGCAAGTTAAAATTTTCCAGTTATCTTGCCGTACTGGAACTTACATATCTGTGGACATTTGACAAAACAACTTCTTTCGATCTACGGTAATAATTCAATAC
This sequence comes from Meiosimyza platycephala, assembly GCA_963662105.1. Classification (NCBI taxonomy): domain Eukaryota; kingdom Metazoa; phylum Arthropoda; class Insecta; order Diptera; family Lauxaniidae; genus Meiosimyza; species Meiosimyza platycephala. Next base: position 97,116,173 of record OY759208.1, on the reverse strand, counting down.
AGCATAAACTCCTTGCTTCAACGCCAGACTTACGCTATATTGAATTATTACCGTAAATCGAACGAGGTTGTTTTGTCAAATGTCCACTGATATGTATGTAGTCTGTATGTAGTCCTGTGTAATACATTTCGATTTACGAAAATTTGGTGTTCCTAAAAATATATACGAAGTTGATCAAAATCGACGATTCCGATTCCGATTAACTTTCAGTTGAACAAGTCAGTCCAACTTATATTATTGAATAATGTCGACCTAAACCATGATTCAGTGACAATAAATAATATTGAATAAATCATGATAGTGTTTAATAAATCCAAGTTTTTTCTACTTCACTAGTTCAATGCAATCAGTCTGAATGGAGTTAAAATAATTTTTGTTTTTTTCATATTGGTAGGAAGGTAAAAATAATGCGATTCTTTTCTTATTGGAGTGTAGATGTTATATTTAAAAATTGACATTAAGTTTAAACAAAGTAGTAGGTAGTTAACTTTTTCATATAATCGTTAATCACCTGTTGATGTTAGATGTTGTACTACCGCCTTTAATGTTGCAGCGGTCGTTGACTCTGGAAACTCAGTGAGTGCAGAACGCGTGGTCCCACTAAGTACACTTAAGCGTGGATCTATGGGTAGTGTTCCTAAATGCGTCACTGCTGTTAAGTTCGCCAACTCTGCGCCACCATTGGAAGAGAATATATTGGTGCAATTTGTGCAATGTGGACACACGAAACTGAAAAACAAAATACCAGTAAATTAAAATATTTTAGACTGAAGCAATTGAAGCTATACAGTGCAAAGCTTCAAAAGCTTTTAATATAGGATTATCAGATGACCAAGAGACAAATCGAGGACGATAAAAATAGTTTGAATTTTTTACTTTTTTGTTTTAACAGTTCCCCAATCTGTAACCTGTATTCTCTACACCGTTTCAAAATTAATGACAAACAAAATCTCACTTTTTAATATCTTAATCGAGGACACTTTACTTAAAATTTTTGAAATTCAAATTCGAGGATGCATGGTACTCCTACTTTATGTGACTGTAAATCTAATAAAACAATTTTTTTGTTTTAGTTCGATCAGTCTACTGGCAAAATTATCACATTGTATTAGTTATAAAATTTGTTCCAAAATACATAACAAACTTGGTTTTTTCGAGATAGTTTTTATTTATTTTATTTTTTTTAGAGGCCCTTCACATAAGCATTACACATACAGTATGTGCGTACCGAGTAAAGAACAAATTTCTATCATTATATATGTCACCGGCAAAACTAGTTCTTGGGATAAACTAGTTTTTCCCAGACCAAACTAGTTTATTTGAAGGCCTAAAAGTATGCAATTTAATTTTAATGTAAAAGCACTATGAATAGCGAAGCCAGTGTTACACATGTTGGCGCCGCGAAGCCGCCGTTGGACATATTAGAGGATGTAAATCATGAACCGCGGCCACAAGCCGGCCAATTACCCTCACTTATCACATGCCAAGTATACAATGAAATTGCCAAATTTTGTTGTCATACTTTGCTGCTGTCGTAGACTTCACTAACCACAGTGCTCTTGCATTAAAATTTCTTTGCACATCTTTAGGCTTAACGGAACTAGTTTTTCCTAAAAACTAGTTTGGCCGGTAACATATACAAGGTCTGGGAATTGAAGTGTAATCTTAATACATTTAACATAGCTGTCAAACTCTCAGTGCAATTGCGCAACATTTTGATACTCTACCAGCCTATTCGATGGTTTTCTAGCGTATAAAAACATACATAATCATCATAGCACAATAGAATGATTCTGATCATCATCATCAACGTCATTAGTTTAAGACTACGTCGATTTCCCAACAGTTCATTCATCCATTTCCAGATGGAATATGAGTTTTACAATCTTTTATGCAAGAATTATCAAGTTCAGTTTAGAGTCAACAAAGTTCTGACTCTTTAGAATAGAGTGTTTAGGATATCCCTGTTATTTCAGTATACAAATCAAAAGTTGACCTGAGACATGTTGCGGCGCTACTCTTTCTGTTTACCGAATATAACTAATGGAAGCATATTCATCAAAAAAATTAATATTTTCAGTTTCTTACTTACCCGCTCATATTTTCTAGTATTCCTATAATTTTTATGCCAGTTTTTTTACAGAATGTAATCTCTTTACGCACATCATCCAACGCCACTTGTTGCGGTGTTGTGACCACAATGGCACCATCACATTTTACATTACGCATACATTCCATCACTGTTATATGTTCATCTGATGTGCCTGGAGGTGTATCAATTATTAAATAATCCAACTCATCCCATTTAACGTCGGTAAGAAATTGCCGTATCATCATGGTTTTCTTTGGTCCGCGCCAAATAACGGGATCATTGCGATTTTTTAACAAGAATCCAATAGACATCACAGCAAGAGACTTGGTATCGTCCGTGTATATCGGTACCCAACCGTCATCGCATTGGAAAATATCACGACCTTCAAGACCAAGTAAGTATGGTACACTGGGTCCACATAGATCGATGTCGAGTAAGCCAACCTGTAAGACAAGGATAAAGTTACCTTCTCATGTGATGTGTTGGATGCATATCGTCGAAGATACTGCTAACCGTGTTAAATAAGTGAAAGAAGTATTAGATACGGGTTTTTCCAGTAAATCCAACGATTTCGCACCAATTATAGTAATAAAAGGTGTCTCGGACGTTACCTTTAATCCATGCTCTCGCAGCGCCAGCGCCAATTGTGTGCTAACGGTTGACTTGCCAACTCCACCTTTACCGGAAAGCACAAGTATAACGTGTTTAACTTTGTCCAGCATCTCCAAAGAGTATCCAAAGAGATGAAGCTCTATTCTGCCCAAAAATTCTGACTAAACTTAGCCAAAGAAAATTGCAATGAAAAGAAATGTGAGAACTGTCACAACCAGCTGATTACTGGTTTACAATTTACTTAGTGCACAGTACGACGCGAAATGAAAGGTATGTAGTATGAAATGGATCACAGGGAAATGAACATGAATGCATGAATTTACTTGAAGTTATGTATTGGGCATGATACAATTATCACGGTAACTGCAGTTCTAACAGATCAAATTTTTTATTTAAAGTTCTGCCTTATCTATCAAAATAAGCTACGATGAGACACAAAAAGTATATGTACATGAAGAGCAAGACTCGCTTTCACGCCATAGAAAATGTTGTTTGCTGACTTGTCTGGAGTTAAGGCAATCTTCATTTTCCACACAAAATTTCGTTTAATTCCATTTCAATTGCGCTAAAATCTGTTTAATTCACCTTCGGGAGTGAGTTTACAGCAAAAATCAGGATTAAAATGACGATTTCTCTTTGCGAAATTGAGATTGCCTTAACTCCAGACAAGTCAGCAAACAATAAGAGAACGAATACATATCTTCGGTTATTTATAATTTTTGTAAATAGCAATTTCCAAATTAAATACATTCTCATAGTAAAAGCGCGCGTTATGAGTTTTATCTTTTCTAGTTTTATTTATTCTTGACAGCGACGGTGTAACTTTTACGGTTGTATTGATTTTAATTTGAAAAGATAGTTCTGTCTTGTTAATTGTACCATGCGTACAAGGTTTGTAAGTATCTTCCTTTTTAATCGAAAATCACAGGTCCAAACTTAAGGTAAATTTTTATCAGAGTAATCGGATTTTACCATATGTACTCATAATAAGACTGAGTACATTAAAGATATAACTGGCCGATTTGCGTACATATAAAGTGGTGGACATGAAGTATTCAAGGCGGTGTCTACTTGCTTGAGCTCTACTCTGAAATCTGAGCTAATATTTACGAATACCTATGTATGCTATATTAATCTTTCAGAGCTTCAATGACTGACAGAGCAAAATCATAATTAATTAACACTGAATAACAGTTTTTTTAATTAGATTTTTGCTAAACGTTGAATAGCAATGTTTATTTATAAAATTTTTGCTCATTCATTCGGGGAAAACAGTGAACAGTTAGGTGCTTGCTAGTCATCTTATAGATATTAATGTCTGTGGAGTTAAACACTGTGTAGCATAGATTACCTACGTTTGGGGCATGCGCATACATGCGACTAAATAGTTGTGCGATTTAGTGACACTTAATTTTTCAAAGTAAATATTAAAAATATTTATCCCTGTCGCTCGGAAAGGCTACAGTGGTACTCAATTTTACAATTAGTTTGCCGTTACGATGCATATTATATGTTTCAAGAGCTTCACCCAACTTATTTAGCGCCTGTGTGCGAGACTTTGTTGCGTTAAATTTTTTTTTACAAAATAATAAACACTGAATCTAATGGGTGCACGAAATAGCCCCGAACGAAATAAACCCCAATGAAAAAATGACCAAAAATATTAAAACCAGACACCCAAGGTAGAGCAATGAAATAGTTTCCAAACAATATTAAATAATCTCTAAACAAATAAATGAAATAATAGCCAATGTTTGTGACGTTATTTCAGTATGAAATAACTCCCAGTAATGAAAATAACTATTTAAGCACAGAGCCGTGGCCAAAGGCCGCCCACTTTTACTTAGAATTACTGTGGTTAGCGAAGCCGGTGTTTGATAGACTAGAGCTTGAACCGCAGCCGAAAGCCGCCCACTTACCCCAACTTTTGATGCAAGTACCACAAATTTAGAAGTAAATGCACCTTTAAAAAGCAGTTACATTTGAAATAAATTTGACAAAAATTGCATATATAGTCAAATGAAATAACATCCAAATATGTATGTATATAAAATGAAATAACCCCTAAAAGAGATTGAATAAAATAAGCTTCAACTGAAATTTCATTTTTTTTTCGCTTAGGTAAATGTCATAGAAAAGAATTCGAAAAGCGAAAGAGACATTTGTTAGACAAAAATAAATATAAGTGACTTTGGTATCACACGCATACTCTCACGGATAGGAAAAACCCAGCAGGCAATTGAACAAGACCTTCCTCGGAGAAGGCCTGCTAGTACTGCTGCGATTGTAAGAGGCCTTCTCAAAACAAAATTTTCATGCAAATGAAAATATTTATACTAATTTTTTTTTATTACACTGGTCAACAGTGGTTTTGTTGCCCTGGATGTCTCTGCGGATTTCTATAGTTTCAGGTACCCAGTTTACGAATATATTCATAAAAGTACTGAATTGGCTCTAGTTTATAAGATATTTATGGATTTATCTATATACAAATGAAGCAAAGTCGGGTTAGTTACACTCTGTATAACTCAAGAGCCGCTGGACCGATTTTATTGATCTTTAATTTTTTGGATTTGTCTCCGCACCGAGAATGGCATAGGCTATTTTATCTAAGGTGCATATTTAGGGTGGCCCTTATACGAAAATATTTTTATAATAGCATTTTCACAAAGACCACGTAATCCATTCACACCGAATTTACACCACGTAGCTTTTATATCAAGTGCTATAGCTTAGGCTATACAACTTTTATTTGGGGTGCATATTTAGAGTGGTTCTCATACAAAAATATTTTTAGATAACTTGTTCACAAATACCACGCAATCGATTCACATGAAATTTACACTGCGTGCGTTTTATATCAAGAAGCATAGCTTAAGCTATAACATTTTTATTTAGAATGCTTAAAAAAATAAAGATCATGTTGCCATCTCTATTCTTTCCTTAGGGTTCAATCTATCTCCAAACCAAAAATATTTTTGTATGAGGAGCACCCTAAATATGCACCCTAAATAAAAATTGTATAGCCTAAGGTATGCATCTTGATATAAAAGACACGTGGTGTAATTTTCATGTGAATCGATCTCGTGGTCTTTGTGAAAATGTCATTTTAAAAATATTTTTGTATGAGAATCACCCTAAATATGCACCTGAAATACTAGTTTTCGAATAAATCCTCAGTTAAAAAAAAAACTAGGATTGCTACCAGAGCTGCAAAGTTTATATTTTTCCAAATTTGTATAAAAAAATTAAGAATATTGAATTTTTTCTTATATGAAATTAAATTTTTAAATTTATTTTCCATTTACCTGTTGTACACATATATAAAGAATCCCAAGTAGCACACGTTGCAAGTTTTTAGCTAATGCAGCGCTTTTATAGAAAAACTCATTGCTGCATTACTGTTCTTGCTACTAGGAATTGATCAGGAATGCACTGTAATATAGCTTATAACGCGGTTTTGGGAATCAGATTTTAGCATTTTACATATCTTTACAGTAGGAAAAATGCAAAAAAAAAATAGCCCTAGTGCTATGCCACAAACTGTCTCTTTCTTTCAAAAGGTGCAATAATTTAGTTATTCAAATGCCTTAGAAGTATTATTAAAGCGCTATTTTTGCCATTAATCGTACATTTTCATGCAATAAAGGCATTTTAAGAATTTGTATTGGTATTACATATTATGATTGTGTTTGTAAATTATATGTATATGGGACGGTATTTTACAAACCGAACACTTTTCGGACAACGCATTTTTGATTTGGCTGAAATTTTTTTATGGGTTCTGTGTCGAAAAAGAAGAGATACGTATTCGAGGATTATGAAAAAAAAATTTTTTTTTCCAAATAGAGCGAATTCAAATTTTGAGAATTTCATGATTTTTGGCTTGGAAGCTCACTTTCAAAAATTCATAGCTCCGGTTCTGTTAAAGCTAGACATTTGATTTTATTGTCATTTTAAAGCTAAATTATCTTTAATAAAAAAATATTTTTTTTTAAAAATTATTAACAATTGTGCTAGTTCTTAACATCAATTTTGGCTGTATAAGCGCTTCTAAGGCAGGCTTAGAAAATATTTTAAAGCAATGCTAATCTTAAGCTAGACACAAGCTGTCATAGCGTTTTTAAAGAATAAAAATTGACTTTTAAATAAACTTTAAAAAAAAAGCCAATAAATGACTTGCCAATTGCACTAAAAGTGTTTTTACAGCACACTCCTAGCAATTATTGTACACTAGCTTTTTAATGCTACTTGGGAAGTATCGAAAAAAAAATGTTACCGCGTTTTTTAAGAAAATAAAATAGATTTGAACTACATACATATGTATTTATTATTTTTATTAATCTTTGGAAGTGCAATTATTGCGTAGGTCCGTTATCTTCTGCATAAATTTTTCAATCGTTTTCTCGCACAGCTCATTGTCCCAGCTTCCATTCAATTTAAAATGCGAACCAACTATTGCTGCATCTGCATGTGCAAAGTAATTGTTAACGTTATCATGTGTAACACCAGAACCGATTATTATTGGACAGATAATTTTTCCAGCAAGGTCAGCTAAGTCTTGCGGATTTGTTTCATGCCCAGTAGCTCGTCCTGTAAAATATCGATTATTAGATATGTATTTATAGTATAAATTTGAAGTTGAAAATATGCATATGCCGGCATTCTGATCATTATCGGATCCCGTTCCTCTTCATTAAATCTTATACATTTTTTTGACTGAAAGTTTTGGAGGGCGAATGAACTTTTTTAAGATAGTTGCGAAGTCTTTACAGAAAAGTAATTACAAAAAGTAATTTTTTAAATATGGTAGGGTAAAGTAAATTAATTCATATTGCCTAATATTTTATGTAATGTTATTTTTAAGTTTGGGGACAATTTACGTTTTGATTGTACATACTGGCATAAATGTTTTGATCAAATAGAAGATGAAAACATCACTAAAATGACAAGTCATCATAGGATGTGGGAAAAAACTACCAGTCCAAGACAATAAATTTACGAGATGCTTCAATTTCACAAAAATCCATTGACTGGAAAAATCAAATCACAATGTCACATTAAAATGACTATACATCACAGATCACCACTTGAAAGCTCATTTTAAAAGGCAAAGACGGTACCAAGTGATGCTTTTGCTAAAAATAAGCTTAACTTTTTTTGAAGTATGTACATGGCCTCGAAAGTAGACAAAAAACATCATATTTTAGGTACTTAACCTGAAATATTTCAGAATCCTCCGCAGCCCTAAAACATTCATCACTTATTCGTTCGCATACCTTTTTTATAAAATACAATATACATACATGTAAAACTAATAGGAGGTAGAGAACTGAATTTTCGTGAAATTTTTCTTCTTCTAAAAAATCAAAAAAAATTGAGTTACCCTAATGTATGTATATGTCACCGGCCAAACTAGTTTTTAGGATAAACTAGTTTATCCTAGGCCAAACTAGCTAATTTGAAGGCCTGAAAGTATGCAATTTAATTTTAATGCAAAAGCACTGTGGATAGCGAAGCAAGTGTTGCCCATATTATAGACTGAACCGCGGCGAAGTCGGAATTGGACATATTAGAGGATGTAAATCCTGAACCGCGGCCATAGGCCGCCCAATTACCCATACGACTTGCCAAGTATACAATGAAATTGTCAAATTTTGTTGTCTGACTTTGCTGCTGTCGTAGACTTCACTAACCACAGTGCACTTGCATTAAAATTTCATTGCACATCCTTAGGCTTAACGGAACTAGTTTCGCTTAAGGGGGGGGGGGGGGGGTAAGGTTAATTAAAAAAGGCATTTTTTGTGAGGACACAGTTTAAACTCTTTATCAAAACTAATAGGACATTAAAGTATGACATTTGAAGAATGTTGTATAAAATTTTCACGAAAAAATATACGGCGTTGGCAGCAATTATTCGGACGTGTCTCAAAAAAAAGTAGAATTGCGGTGCCCCTCATAACTTGGTGCTGGGTCATCTGAAATCAAAAAATCAAAATTCATTCGTTAGATAATAGTTTTCCCCAGGCAACGCCTGGGAACACTTTGGGACACTTTGAAGGAAGAACCGCGATTTTTAGTGAAAAAAATCGGCTAATTTATTATTGTAAAATAAAAATTATTAACGAATTTTAAAAAAGCTCTCCCGCGTTACCTCGTAAATTGTGTACAGAAATAGTGTTCCAAATTTCAAAAGAATCGGTGCAGTAGTTTTGAAGTTATGAGGGGCACCGACTTTGAAAACGTGAGTTGTGGGAAAAACGCTTTAAAGTTTCGAACACTAAAAAATCTGGTATTAAACGCTTATAAGCAAATTTTAAAAATCGACTTGAAATTTTAACACAATATTCTTAACCTATTAAGCATTGATTTAAAAAAATAAAAATAAATGCAAAAAAAAAAATTTTAATACCTTACCCCCCCCCCCCTTAAAAACTAGTTTGGCCGGTAACATATACATACATTAGAATGGTTCTTATTTGGATTTTTCGAAAATCAAATGCGACGCCCCCCAATCGGTTCGAAACAGGATAAACAAATTTGAAAAATGTATTTAAAATTTTTATCTTTAAACCTTCCTTACCCTATTTCAATGTAAAATTTTGCCTAAGGCACTAGTTTGTTCATTATTTTTGTATATAATACGCTTAGAAAAAAAAATTAGTAACAAATAACATATTGAATTATAGGTAAATCATTGGGCTTTCTTAGTGCCGTAAAAAAAATACAAATTATTATTACAATTTTTAGAGAAAATAACGGTTATTTGAAAAAAAATGGTAAAAAATTTTTAAAAACAGGCATATCACAAATTATATGGAACTATGCAATTTCAAGTTTTTATGCACCAATTTTAAAGACTGTAAAATTACCTGTCATATGACATCAAAATATTTAAAATCTATGAAGGAATTCCCAACATTCCATGAATATATCTCGGAAACTAGACGCGTGCAACATTTTTTTTTTTTTGATATCTTCTTTTTTAAAATTAAAAACCACGTAAGGAAATGTGGTTTAAAAACATGGCGGCTTAGGCCAAACTTTTTATTGAAATAGGGTCGTGAGGGTTTAAAGATAAAAATTTTAAAAAAACTCGTCGAATTTTTAATTTTATTTCGAAACAATTGAGGGGGCATCCTCCTATTTTTTTTCCTAAGAACCAATAACTAAAAGTGGTGTCTAAAGCCAAATTTCACATTGAAATAGGGTAAGTAAGTATGGGTTTAAGATAAAAATTTGGAAAAATTCCTAAAACTTTTTTATCCTATTTCGAACCAATTGAGGGGGCGCCCCAACTTTTTTTTCTTAAGGACCACGCTAATGGACATACAACATATAAACTATTTTTTCTTAGGCCATATAAACTATTTTTTCTTAGGCAGTCTTAAATTATTGACGTTTTCGTACAGCTTTAAAAATGATTTCCATTATATTAACTTGGAAAATTTTGGTCACATACAATTACTTATAATTTTAAGAAATACATTTGCAGGAAATCTTAGGTCCCGTTACCTTTCGTCAAATCACATAAATTTTTTGAGAAAAACTCTGAATAGGATACTGATATTTCTGTGGGATTATTTTATGAGGGAAATTGAGAAGTCTCTGAAGTGTACTTAGTTGTCTCTGTGCCTTAATGGTTGTTCTAAGATTGAATAAAACTTTCAACGTTTTGCACATTTACCAACCGTATCTCAATATATTCCATTCTTTAAAAAAAGTAAAAATTAAACATTTGAAAGTAACTTTCTTTGGCAAGTCAGATACCTGTTATCACAATACCATCACTAAGAAAAGATTCCGCAGTTTTTGCAGTTTCCAGCAGGCTAACATCGTGAGTGATCGCATGTGAACTGTGCTTCATTTTAATATCAGTAAATACCAATACATCTTCGGCATCAATATGTCGTCGATATCGCAGCAACTCACCAGCACAAGCGTTTATGTAACCCTCATCTGCCACATGACCATAAACGAAATTTTCTACTCGTATACATTGCAAATTACAAGCTTTTGCTATAGCCAACGACTCTCGGTTACCACAAGCAAGCACTTGAACACCACATGGAATACAATCGGGCACTTGCGCTCGTACCGCTTTGGCCAAACATGTCATGCATGCTACTGATTCAGGGCCCATAGAATTTGGTTGCAAAAATGGTGCATCGTGCATATTTTCTACCAAAATTGAATCCTACGGAATGGAGAATTCATTTTGAAATTAGGATTAATCCATCATAAACTCACCAAATTATATTTTGTGTAAATATTTGCCTCATGTTGGGCTTTTTCAACGATTTCATTCCAGTTGCCGGCATATAATGGAGTTCCTATGAAGATTATAAATAATACAAATTGTCGCTATGTGTTTTTATATATACATAAGTAAATCGGTAAACCTGGTAGTGCGTCCACGTGCACCATGCCGATGACGCTTAATTTTAGGTTTTTAAATATTTTGCGGAAACGTTTCATTAATTCACTTTATTTTGAATTATAAAAAAACTTAAAACTTCGCTCCTGATGTTATGGCACTTGTCACATCTGTAAGTCATATTTGAAACAAAAACAATAGGTACATATGTTTCATCGAAAATAAAAAGCATAGACATGGTAGATGATTGATCGATTCCAGTCAGACGGTAAGGAATCATGACAAAATTACTCTTTTCCAGTCTCCGATAGTCTAATTTTTGTTATTTGCAAAATTTAAGCCTGCCCTTTACATTCTTGTCGGATAGTGCTGGTTTTTTTTGTTTAACGACACCAATTCAATCTTACGCGAAGCTCTCCTTACTGTGTGATCACTTACGTCTTTGTGGAATGCCGCTGCAGCAATTTTAGGTGCCCTGGCGTTCCTTGTCATCATCAATCGTTCCACCAAACGAGCATCACCTTAAGACAACAACCTTAGTCAACCTCCACGACTAATAGGTGCGATCAAATTTTAACGCTTTCTTACTAAATTACCTATCCGGTGACACATCTTTAATTTAACTGATATATTTTGAGATAAATATCCCTTTTCGCCTAAGCTTAATATTTGATTTTCGACTTGACGTTAAATTTTTTTGATTCAAATTGCACTGATCCTTAACACTAGTTTGATTCTCAATTGCTCGAATTAGATTAAAGAATAGCATACAAATAAATAAAGCATTAAACAAAAGGCAAAACAAGAGATATACATGCTGTTTACGAAGAGTTTTGATTTTTTTTTTAAAGTTTTTTATATGAATCAACATTATTTATTTCCTTATTAATTTAAGAAAATAGTTCAAAGAATACAATGTTAAAATAATTACTTGATTATCTCTAATAAAAAAAAAGTTATACCTAATTTACTAAAAAATTTAAATTATGTATCCAGTTTTGTCCGTCACGGTATTTTGGAGTACGATTATTTAAAGCGATGAATGCAAGTTCAACGTACTTGGAAACGATGTTAGTCTCTATCAGTGATGGCATTTGGGTTTTGTGAAAAAGTACTGAATCGAGACTTCAAATGTACTTTTTAGATCCCGAATGTACTTGTTTGTCTTGAACACCCAATTTTCCTAAAATGCACGAAATTGTTCTAAAATTTACTATCAAAAAAAAAAGGTCCTCAATTTTCCTATTTCAAGAACGCTAGCAAAATTAGAAATATTTCGCATTAAATTAATAACAAAATCTACTCATTGCGCGATTTTTTTTGGAAATTTTTTTATTTTCAATGTTGAAATCTAAAAAAATCTGCATGTAAATGATTAAGTATAATTAATATTTTGTACTAAATCCCTTATTTTTCATGAACGTTTCGCATCTTCGGCTCAAGCTCTCCACAAACCTTTGAGACCTTTCCTTAGGAATAAACACCAAGTTTCTTGAGCTACAGCCCACAAATCGTCAACATTTTTGATATTCTTATTCCATAGTTTTGCTTCTATATCACCCCATAAATTTTCTTTGGAATTATGGTCTGGACTTTGAACTGGCCAGTCCAAAACACTTATTTTCTCTCGCAGAAGCCAGGGTTTTACGTTATTGGCCGAATCATGAAGGTTCATTTTGTTGGCATAGAATGCAGAATATGGGCTTAGCGTATCACAGAACTTAATAGGAAGACGGCTCAATACAACAAATCTGTATGGGCGTATTGCCAGAAAAAAGTCGCTCCTGTCAAAAAAAAGCACGTGATTAAGCGTTTGTCCTTTGCAAGGAACATCGAAGAAAGGATGTCCAGTTTTGGGAAAATATACTTTGGACTGAAGAGACAAAGATACATCAACTGCGTACACGAAAGACATTTGCTAGTCGGCCGAAAAGTCAACCTTGAACCCAAGGCTCACCAGGAGTACAGTACCGATGTTCCTTGGCAAAGGACAAACGCTTCATAACGTGATTTTTTTTTGACAGGAGCGACTTTTTTCTGGCAATACGCCCATACCGATTTGCTGCATTGAGCCGTCTTCCTTTTAAGTTCTGTGACACGCTAAGCCCATATTCTGCATTTTATGCCAATAAAATGAACCTTCACGACCCGAACCATTCGGTCAATTATCATCAAACCCTGGCTTCAGCGAGAGAAAATAAGTGTTTTGGACTGGCCAGTTTGAAGTCCCGCCCATAATTCCAAAGAAAATTTATGGAAGCAAAACTATGGAATAAGAATATCAAAAATTTTGACGATTTGTGGACTGCAGCTCATGAAACTTGGAGTTCATTCCTAAGGAGAGGTCTCAAAGGCTTGTGGAGAGCTTGAGCCGAAGTTGCGAAGCGTTCATGCAAAATAAGGGATTTAGAACCAAATATTAATTTTAGTCATTTACATGCAGATTTTTTTAGAATTCAACATTGAAAATAAAAAAGTTTCCAAATTTTAGTATTTGTGCTATTAATATGAACATCTCAGAATGGCTATGTGAGCCATTTCTTTTAAATACATAATTCAACATTTTTTAATTTTGATTTTAATTTTTTTTGCTAGCTGAATTGGTAATACATTAAGTTAAATTTATGTATCTCCATAGTTCTGGAAATATAAGTTCCTGCCAATAAAATTAACTTTTTTAAACTTAAGAAAATTTGTGCTATTTATGTATATGATCATGGCTGTATGTAATATGTACTTCTATATTGCTACTATAGCCAATTTCTGTTCACGCACATTTAAGATGTTCAATGCTATCAATTCTACTGCGCATGACTCATAATTAACAATTGATTTTGATGAAATACAGAAGCGGTTGATTTTTTTTTATTATAACTTTTTTCTAATTAAAAAAAATTAATTTTCTTCATTAGATCTAATTTTTTTCTGCTCTGCGCCTGAAGTTATTTGACATTTAATACATTTTGTTTATAAATATTTCAGATTTATTGAATTTTTGTTTACAAATATTTCATACAAAACTTGCGCATGCGCAGAACCAACTGTAGCTTTGAGATATGTCAATAATAATTTCGAAGTTCAAACACACTGAGCAGGTAGGTTAGTAGCAATATAGAAGTATTACATATATAGCAATTACTATACTCATTGCGGTTATTTTAATTTACTAAAAAACAAAAAAAAAAGGTAAATATTATAAATTGTCCAAATGTACCGAAAATGTACTGAAATTGTGCTAAAAGTTTGGCGAATGTACTGAAAATGCTCCAAAGTACTGAAAACTTGTCGAATGTACTGAGTACAAATGTACCGAAAATGCCATCACTGGTCTCTATGTGCGACATACTTCACTCAAAGAATAAATCATATTCTAAAAGTCAGTCCTTTGAAAAAGTGTTCCGTTTGCGAACCGAAAACTTTTTTTTATGTTTTTCGAGAATACCAACGTTTTTGTCCTGGCAACCCATACATTTAAATTTCTTACATAGGAATATACTAAGGGAACATTTGGCCACTAATTACACCAAAACTTTTCCGCGGCGATAAATTTTCCAGCTTGATAATGGCCCAAAACATTGATCTCCACTTGTCAAATTTTGGCTGGACACACAATCCACCAAGGTTCTGAAGTGGCTACCTTAAAGTTCCGGCTTAAATTCTACTGAGATGTTGTGAGGCATAATCAAACAAGTCGTAGCAGCACGAAAACCCGCGAGTAAAGCAGCTTGTGGTAAGTTAATCAAGAGAAGTGGCATAAAATTACTCCAGACCAATGTTCACGCATGGTAGGCAGCATGCTAAACCGATTCTCAACATTTATAAAACAAAAAGGTTCTCCTAAACTAATAAAAAAAAATAGGACCCACACCAAAAATTCAACAACTTCAATTACTTTCTTTCAGATGACTTAATTATATGAGCACAGTATATATGGGCTATTATCACGAAATGGGTGTAATGGATGCCTGTGAATAGTTTGGTCAGATGCAAAGGTTCAACAATTTTTTTTTTTCTCAAATTATTCTCAAGATGAGGTAATTTATTTTCCATCATACGCATCGATATTAAATTGCTCTAATAAAAAGTTATAGGGCGAGAATCTACAGATATGTCGCTTCCGTAACCTATCCATTTCCCGCTTTCAATACACTAACGGTCTGCTCGCGCGGCCCCTCGTTCGAAATTTCGCGCGCGCAAATTCTCACAAATCGTCCCACTTTCGCGCTACAGGTTTGAAAATTGTCCATCGATTTTTCTATAATACATATGGGGAGAAATACGTCAATGTCCTAGCGCGGCGCGCGAGCGCTAAATTCTGTTGTTTTCAACTCGTGCTGGTGGTACATAAATGTACCTAAAAAAATTTTCGGACACATCATTTCGATGAATTTTTTCCTATGGTTTTGTCAGATTTTCCGAAATTTTCCATTTTCCTGGTGAAAAACCACTAAACGTGTTATATCTCAAAAACTGTATTTTTAATATTTTTTTTAATGATTTTAATCGAAAGCTGACGTTTTTTTACATTAAAAAAGTAATTTTCCAAAGAGTGCTTCAGCAGTTTGCTATGAGAAATACAGCACGAACGAGTATTTTCGTATGTATTTTGCTGCTGTAATTTTTTCTTCAACTCATCGAATCGTTTAACTCTTGGCGTTACTCGATTCACAAGAACATTTTCTTATCGCATAAGAAAAAAAGAGTGTCGCCACCGAAACCTGCCAGTTTTTGCTTATTATGCTATGAATATTTTCAAAGGTTTGACATTTCACTTTCGCCATTTCGTTTTCATTTGTAATGTGACGATTTGTCCGGAAAATAAGTTTCGTCTCTTTTCTCAGATCCAAGACGCATATTTCCGTGAAAAGTCGCCTCTCTAATCAATAAAATGTTTGTTGGCTCCGAAGCTCTGAAATAGTGTATTTTACAGAAAACTACCTTTTGAGTACTCTTACTGTAGATCCAGTGATAAATATGTTAAAATAACTTGAAAATGAAATAAATAAAAAAAACTAAGAGTTGCTACAATGACTTTTTTTGTTCTCTATGAGTTCTAAAAATCACCCATTTTGTGATAATAGCCCATATGACGTTTTTGCATTTTTCGGGGTAAAACCAAGACATTTATTTTGATTTTTTTTTTGCTGTAAATTGATGCTTACATAGAAAGATTATAAAAACTAATAATATAAGAATCAGAAAAAAAATTAATAAATAAATTTTAACAAAAATGGTACGTAGCGTATGAATGACTTAATCATGTGAGCACAAGTGTATGTACAGTGGCTCACAGCTTATTTCATGCTGTGCATACTTTTAAAACTTCAATGCTCTGTAACTTAGAAACGAAGTGGAATATGAAAAAAATTTTTATGTCATTTGAAAGAACAAAACTGTAGTTTAAAAAAAAATGTTTATTTATTGTAAAAATATAGTACCTGGAATTTTTATACACAGCTTATTTCATGCAGACATGTATAAATTGAAAAAACATTTATTTAAGAAAACAACATTGTTTAAAATAATCATTTTATAATTTTAAATATGCAGTGTGGTAGCCCTCTTTGGTCAACTACAGCTTTAAGACGGTGTGGCATCGAAGCTGCAAATTTTTTATTGGTATCTGGCGAATTATAGCGCCACTCAATTTTAAGTGCATTTTTTAGGTCGTTTTTGTTTGAAATGTTGTGTATTCGGATATTTTTTTCGCCGATAAATTCACAAGCACATTTAGGTCAGGTGACTATGCTGCCGGTGCCATCAAATAAGGGCATTTGTATATTAACCAGAATTGAACTATGCCCACTTTGTATTTCGGGTTTATATCTTGGTAAAACCGTAAATTTGTCTGCATGCCTAGATTTTCGGCACTCTGCAACAAATTGATACTTATAATCTGAAGACACATAATTATACTCATATTTCCTATGCAGATAAATTTACGGTTTTACCAAGATAAAAACCCAAAATACAAGGCCAGCATAGTCACATGACCTATATGTGCTTGTGAATTTATCGGCGATTTTGGAAAAAAATATCCGAATACGCAACATTCCAAACAAAAACGACCTAAAAAATGCACTTAAAATTGAGTGGCGCTATAATTCGCTAGATACCAATAAAAAATTTGCAGCTTCGATGCCAAACCGCCTTTAAGCTGTAGTTGACCAAAGAAGGCTACCACACTGCATATTTAAAATTATAAAATGATTATTTTAAACAATGTTTTTTCAATTTATATGAAATTCAGTAGTATATTTCGATTTTCTATTATAAAAATTCCAAGTAATGTATTTTTACAATAAACATTTTTTTTAAACTACAGTTTTGTTCTTTCAAATGATATCAAAATTTTTTTCATATTCCACTTAGTTTCAAAATTACAGAGCATTGAAGGTAAAAGTATGCACTGCATGAAATAAGCTGTGAGTCACTGTATGCGATCGAAACACATGGTGTCTCTATTTTATCGCACACATCTGTACATTAGAAGTCAAAGGGAACGATATGTCTTATAATGATATTAGAACATTACTACACACTGGAATACTTTTTATGAATGAGATATTCTTAACACATAACGTAGATACGTATTTATTTAATGTCTAAAGTATATGACTTTAGTAATGATTAAAGGATTACAATAATTTTAATTTAAAATATTATATTATTATTTATGTATATTAAATGTTGCATGAATATATGTGTCAATATATTATTTGTTGATTGAAGAGAGTTGAAAGTTGATAGCAGCCCGATCAAAGCAGCAGGTTTGTTGAGTGTTGACAAATAAAAGACAGTTTTTATAGAACTCTATAGATTCTTTGAATAAATTTTTATTTTTATGTTATAAACATACATATATATATTTAGTTTTACTTAGAACTAGTTTACTTTATTCTGTTATTTTACTACTTATCACAACAAACAACAAGAATAATCAACAATAACTAAATTAGTCATTTTGAAAACAAATTGTCTACAACTTTTCAAATTTTAAAGGATAAATATAAATCCTGATATACATATATTGAAAGTTGTCTCTCAAAATTAAATTTAAACATGATTTAATTCAGAAATCAGCTGAACATTTGAAAACTGTTCAGTCAACTGTAAAAATGTTAAGTTTTAAGAAAGTTTCCAATGATAAATTGTTTTCGAATTTACTAATTCAATTAATGCTTAACTTAAATTCATTTTATTTTATAATACATTCTAGAATTTCAATTTTATTTTGTAATAAAATAGATTGGTTTTAAAGCATTTCATTTTAAATTTAAGTCAATTGCTTAAAAATATCATAAGATAGAGTTAAAATATCTAAGTCTATAACTTAGTAATGTACGTTTGTAATTTAAATATATATTTACATATGACTGCGTTTATACTTTTTATAATTTAACGAAGCAAGCAAACTCGAATAAGTAGAGGTGTATTAAGTATAATGAATGCATATTTTTGCATTGAGCTTTAACATATGAGTACACATTTAATTTTAATATTATATGATAAGTATTGAAGAAATGCATTTGTAGAACTTATTGCATAGCTCCCATTTTATATTTCTTTCTGTACTCTTACCGTAGTCATAAAATTTTAAAAGTGTTATTTCAAATTCATTTAAACGCACATTTAAAATTTGTTACATTTTCAACATTTCCTCCTGCCTAGTGTAAATAAAAATTGTTATTAAAACTTTAAGTCTTGAAAATATATAAATAGATAATTTAACACTTTATTCGTTTAAGTTTCCGACCCCAACAAAAGCAAAGAAAAACCATTCCAAAAGTTATGTTTGGCATGCAGTTCAAATAATGTAAATTATTACTATATGAATTCTATGATTATCAATTTGTAGTAGCATTTTTATATGTAAAGGCCAATCAAGATAAATATTTCAACGACCAGTGAATTTAAAACTTTTACTAAGAAAACCAAAAATATTTATCCAAAGTAATCTTAGGTCGGAACATAACTTCATCTACAATCATTAAAACAAGAACGTACGGATAAAGTGATAAATTAGCTTGATATAATAATAAAAAATAAAAATAAAAAAAAAACAAATAAATAATTATATTTAGGAACACAATAGGAAAACCAAATGTTTTTGAAGTGATAAATAAAGTGAAATCGTGATTGAAAAATTAATAATATATTATACACGACAACAAAATTTACATTCATTTTCTACTTCAGACTATATAATTTTGGGTTACCGAACCCGAATCCAGTGCCCAGTGTTGTATTTTTCATTTCAATTTTTTTATGATCTTTTTTATAAAAAAAAGTATAAAAAATACGTGATATGAAAAAAAAAATTGATATAATGAATTAAAACCGAATCGGATTCGAGTTGAGCTACTCAAAATCCATAATAAGCAAACTAATTTTTTTTGTGGTCCGTGTTGAAAAGCACCCAAATATAAGCACACGATATAAGAGTCCTACGATACAAAAAAAAATACATTGAGGCAATTAATATAAAAAATGCCTAACTCCACTTATAGTAACGTTGCATTTTAAAATTTTTTTTTTGTTTAAATAGTTTAAATATGGCTTATTATCGAAACAAGCGTCAGTCGCCAGAATCGTGATGGGGCTGATCCTGAGGTCGAAAAAAATTGTTTATCACTACTAAGGCAGTTGACGCTTGGAACATCATCTTACTACCCAAAAGGAATAATTTAAGATCGGAATCAAACGGGATGAAATTAATACGTAATTGGCAACGCAGCCTCCCTGACTATTATACCCTATCTATTTAATATTTTTCAAGGAAATATAAGAAGACTTATTAAGGTAGCGAATTAATAAGCCAATAATGTCATCGGGTTATAACCGGGTATAAGGTTTATTTTAGTTTTAAAATTGTTTTTGAGTTTTTTAAAAAGCTGTATAAACAAAACACTATTTATTGATAGTACAAGTTTTTTTTTCTTAATTTTCTTATAAATTTAAATTTTTCAGTTTCACTAATTTTTGTAGATTTTTTAATACTTTTTTTTAATTTTTACTTGCTAGCGCCGATTTAAAAATTACTTTTGTACCAGTAAAAACAATACCGAATATGTTATAGAAAAGAAGAACAGTTTTTGACGTTTATTGGTCATCCGATCGACAGTGAGAAAGTAAAGAATGGGTTCTTTAAAACTAAAAAAAAAATTAAACGGTTATAGAATGGAGAATGCTTTCATTTCTTTATATGTATAGATATATACTATAGATAAAAGTAAGCATAGCCAGATGCACCAACTGGTTACGCATAACAATATTTGCATTAGAGTTTCACTAGGATATCACCGTGGAGTCAGTATAAAATGTAGAACGCTTATATCGTTATTTGATTTATTCTTTTATTTTTGGGTGCTTAAATAGAATTTACTTGCTGTTTATGGCCGCTAAAAACGTTAATAACATTCATAGCTTATGACACTTCAATTATTTTTAGTTTTCCCGTTTATATACTCGTATCTTTTCAGCACAATAAATGGCTCCAACTGATATTTTAACTGATTAAACGGCTGCTGCATTTTCGGCATATTTTTTTGTTGTACTTTGTCAACATTAAAAATCTATCACCTCTTTCGTCGACCTGACGCTGGAATCGATAACTTTGATAGCGTGTGAACTTTTATGGCCTTAAGCTTAACTGGTTTTATATCTGCATTTCGTGTTTCGATTAGTTTCATTTTTGCCCCCTTGAAAGTCTTTAACATAGTATTACCCTTTTCTTTTATAGCAGAACCAACACTGCTTTTTGATTTTTTTTTGTTCTTTAATGCTTTAGCAGAAACAGAAGATGATTTCAAATTCACGTCATGTGTTTCCTGCTCTAAGCACACTTCGATTTCAGGTGGGACGAAAACATTTTGAACAGAATTATTTTTGGAATAAGTATGCTTAATATCTGTGTCCACCAAAGTTAAGACGCCAGGACTGTTACAATGTAGAGTACGTCCAACTGTGTCTTCTGTAGCGTTTGGTGGCGTGCTTGTCGAAACGCTTCGCTGTAATTTTTTAATAGCGGTTGTGCCAGCACTTAACTTAGCGGTACGTCCACCACGCCGACGTGATGGTAACTTTTCTAATGGATTTGTTGTAGTAGAAGGTGAAGTTGCATTACCTGAAAAATTTATTTCAACCGCCGATGATTGCAAGCCATATGTAGATTCTGCACAGATAGTTTTACGTCGTTTCATGTGCTCGAAATTACCGTTCCTTAAGCTTTCGTCAAAGGTTGAAAATTTACGCGTACGCCTTCGCAATGTTGTGCTATTCTCAGGCAAACGATCTGTAGTATCTATTTCATTATTTTGCACTGAAGCAGCATCAGTAAAGGCATCCGAAGCCGCAACAGCGATTGTAGTCGTTGCTTGAGTGGATATTACCGTATTCGTGGGTGTTTGCGTCAAATGACTTGCATTACGCTTTAGAGATTCGCAAAGAGTCTCTTGCGTTGAAGAGACCTCATGATCCGATGTTGTGGAAAGCGCTAAGTTATTAGCATTAGCTGTGGTTGTTATGGATACTTCTGTTTGTTCTGAGGGCGTAGCAACTGCGGATTCAAATGTTACAGGTATAGTTGATGCTACAGAGAGCATAGATAGAGGTGGTGGTGTCGGAGTTGGGACATCACGACTTTCACCATTAAATAAATAAGTTGGAACTGTTGGTGTTGCATCCATGTTAATCAGCCTTAAGCTGGCCTCTTTTCTAATATCTCCTTCATTTTTTTCAACAATATTATCATTCTCTGATATGCGATATAATGTTGGTAGTTTTGGTGTTAATTGTAAATAATTTTCTTTATCTTCCGCAATAACAATATGTGGTGTTTTTGAAATTGTTACTTCAACTATTAATGGTATTTTGGGTAAGTCCAATGGTTCGGAAGGAAGTTTAACCGCGTTATTGTTCGTGTTCATCTCTGCAATTGGCGCTGTAGCTGCAGTATTTGCTAACAATGCTAGACTAGAAGAAGCTACTTCCGCAGCTGCGTTTGGAGTTTCAGAAACATTTTCCTCTTCAAAAATTTTTATCGGTGCCTGTTGACATTTGTTTTCATGGATTAAGTGTGACAGTGAATTATTTGTTATATTTTTAATCTCATCTGGGATAGGATGGTTAATTTCAGAACTTTCTTTTTGCATGTGTTCTATTTTTTCTAATTGTGCTTTTAGTTCATTTTTTGCTTTCAGCATTCGTTCCCTCATTTTAGTGTCCATTTTAACAGTATCCTGATGTACACTTTGTTTTTGCACTTCGTCGCTAGCCTTTTCACTGAAATATTTATCGATAAACATACGTTTTAAACGCACTTTTACATGTTTTATTGCTGATTTTGGTAACACTGACATTTTTTCTTCTGATACTTCCGGAAATTGCATTGACGGCAATGCGGTTGTCTTCTGTTCAACCTCATCAGTGCTCAATTTTGCATTTGTTGTGCATTTTTCTGGTGTACTTGGTCTAACTTCCTTCTGTACGCTTAACTCTGTCACAGAGTTATTTAAAACTTCGTCGTTATCGTTAGAGTTAGCACTTTGTTTCATAATACTATCAGTGATATCTTTTGTGGTAGATGTAAGCCATCTTTCGTCTATTGTCTCAGATCGTTGTCGCGACGCAGTTTTTGTTGTTTGAGCTGATAAAACGGTAGTCGAAACAGAAGAAATAACCTCGGCATCAGCAACTGACAATTCTTTTCGTAATCGCACAAGTTCAATTTCTTTACGCTTAAGATGCGATGTACGCTTTAGTAACTGATATCTGCGATGTCTTTCTTTTAATAAACGATCGCGAAGCTCTTTTTCTCGCTCACGAATCATTTGCTCTTCAGCTCGATATCGATTTTTTTCCTTTTGTTGCCTACGCAATTCTTCAATTTCATCTTTGATTCTTTTTGCTTCCATCGCTTTTTCTCGTAGAAGACGTTCACGTTCTTCGTCCTGACGCTGCCTTTTTTCTAGTGCCTGCCTTCGTTTTTCACGTTGAATTTGTAGTAAATTATTAATGTACGCTGCTTTTTCTCTCTCATGCTCTTCGAGTACATCATTACGTTCAATAACAACGCAACATTTCTTTTTTAATTTATCACCTGTTTCAAACTGTGGTTGAATTGTATGAAAGCTATTACAGACATTCACTGGATAGGCTTTTAAAGCACCTTTAGTTCTAAAATCAGGTGAAAAATCACGCAGTTGGCATGTAGGAGATGATTTTTGACTTTGTTGTTGACTGTGTTGTATGTTTTTCATAACACTTTTACTGTAAGATTGAGAAGTTTTTTTTGTATTTTTTTTCCAAGTTTTTTTTGAAGCATGATTATTGTTGACCAATCCATACCTTGAGAATACAGTAGACAAAGCATCGATGTGTTCTGTGTAGGTAAGGGAAAATAAAAATAAATGCTTGAATTAGGAAAAAGTTAGTCAAATTTTAAGTATATGCTTACTCTTAACATTTAAAATTATATTAATTCAGAAATAAAAAAACATAAACATATCAGATATGTTTTAGACATTAATTACTTTACTTTTGGACTCCAGCCAACCCTAAAAAAGTAGAGTTTACACAGCTTTTTTTATTTATGCATGATATTTTCAGGAAAAAATTACATTCCTGAACGAATTATGAAATAACTCATAAAACGCATACAAAAAAAATTGGGATTTACTACAACATCCCACCCAACAATAAAGCGAAACTTCAACTGTTTATTAAATAAAATTGATTTTATTGGCAAACATTATGGCAATTGTGGTGTAGATCGCTAATAGCCCAGAGCTCTTTAGTTCAAATCCCAGTTGTTTCCTAATTTTAATTTTTTGTTATTAAAAAAATATGCTCGAAAGTGACGATTTAAAAAAATTTTAACTGATGCAAAAAAAAAGAATATATTTAAGGCTATTTTGAAATGTTGTAGCTTACTACTTGGTGAAAGTTTTATATTCCGAGAAAAACATATATGAAACATTCTAATATATACTAGGCTGATTGAAAAGTCCCGGGCCTGACACAGAGAGGGCGCCACAAATATCGAATCGTTATTATTTTTGGCAGCACCTATCCTTCAAAAGGCTACATGTGAAATTTCATTAACATCTGTCAAGTAGTTTGGTTTTCACAGCTGTCCAAAGTGCATCACCTCTGTGTTTTTTTTTAACTATAGAACAAAGTGAATTTCGCATTTTGATAAAACATTGCTTTGTGATCGGAAAAAACGAGAAGCGAATATTTAAATGGTTCTAAAAACATCACAGCACATCTGCTCCGTTGAAAACAACTGTTTACAGATGGTTTGCTGAATTTAAAATGGGTCGTACGAGCACCAGTGATGCACCACGTTCGGGCCGGCCAAATGAGGCTACCACTTCAGAGAAGATCAAGAAAATCCATCTGAGAGAGAGAGCTAGCAGACATAATGAAGTTGTCGATCGGTAGTATTTTCAATATTTTGCATGAGCATTTCGAAATGAAGAAGATGTGCGCGCGATGGGTGCCGCGTTTACTGACAATTGGTCAAAAGCAACATCGTGTCGGTGATTCATAGCAATGGCAAAATTGAACGAATTGCAATAGGAATTGCTGCCCCACCCACCGTATTCTCCAAACTTGGCCTCCAGCGACTATTATCTTTTTCCAAACTTGAAAAGATGGCTCGCTGGTAAGCGCTTTCACTCGAATGAAGAGGTCATTGCCGAGACGGACACCTATTTTGAGGAACTTGAACTTGGCGACTACTACAAGAAAGGCATCAAAATCCTGGAAGCCCGCTATACTCGTTGCATTGAGCTAAAAGGAGATTATATTGAACAATAAAATCAAATTTTCAGAAAAAAATGTGTTTTTCCTTTGTTAGGCCCGGGAATTTTCAATCAGCCTAATATTTACTAATATAAACTCCGATTTCCACTGGATAAGCTGAAGGCCATCGCTGCTCTTGCTTACTCTTATATTAGCTTTTGATTTTGTAATTAATTGTTAATAAATAAATAATATGTTATTTTTTATCTTAAGGCAAATGTGCCTACACTTATGAATCATACTGATTTTTTTAGAGCAAAACGGCTAAAACCGAAATAGTTAAAAACGGTTGGCTAGGTATTAGATATCTCAATTTTTTTTAATATTTTCTGTAAGTATTTTATTAAAAATAAAAAAATATTCAACGCTACAAAAAACTTTTTTTGTTTATTTTTGCTGAGGAAAGTCAAATGCATTTACATTGAGATAAATCGAAATAATCCCACCTATCCTATAAATAATTATTTGGATTATAATTCATTCTAGCTATTCATATACAGCGGTGGCGGACTATCTAAGATCACTCAAGCCCTATTACTTTTTATTGCTCTGTTTCTTTAAATAAACGAAATTTTTGAATATTTTTTGTTTCTAACAATTTATTTACACATAAGATTGTTTTCAATTATCACTAAACTTGTTTAGTGAAAATGGAAAATTTCAATTAACACTAAAATTGATTTAGTGGTAAGGCAGAATTTTCCAATTACACTACTGTACAAATTTACAAAAACTTCCACCACATTGTATAGTGAAATGGTGTCGAATGGGACCGTCATACACTTTTAAAGTGGAATAAAAGTCAAAGTAAAACATTTTTTTTTCAGTTACTTAAAGGAATAGTTTTTTGGTAGCACTATATTTAGTGGTAAAGTTGATGGCAGACGTACTACTGGTTCCACGATAAAGGCAAAGAAGAGCGATTCGTACGGGTAAAATATGGAAGTGTTTTTCAGGGCCATATATAGAAAAGCATAAGCGTGACATCGCCTCACTAAAAACAATTTTTTCTTATCAGGAATCAGCTTATCACCGTACCAAATTGGATCAAAATTGGTGGAGCGACTTTGTGGCTGCGTTTTGGCCCTTTTGGGCGGACTACTTCTACTTACCTAAAGGACTTCGAGGCTCTCATAACCTTTTTAATGGTTCAATCTGTATACAAACCAAATTTCATTAAAATATGTTTACTAGGTTAGGTGTGGAAACGTATTTTCCTGTTAGGGGCGTGGCGCCATCTACTATTGAAAAGAAAATTATACTGTGCACTACCCCTCTTTACAATTATTCAAAAAAAAAAAAAAAAATTAAGCGATTATATTGTGTTCTGACAGTTAAAAAGGGGTCTAACCGTTTTGCAACTGCCTAGATTACAAAAGTTTTACACGGACGGGACGAACTTTAAACAGGTCTAAAAATTAAAAATTTTATTTTTTTGCTCTCGTTGCTTCTTGTTTTAACTGTATGCATGAAACTCTGTTTAAACAAAAATTTTGACACATTTGAACATGAAGCAAATTAAAAATTTACAGTTAATAGAGATTGCTTTGATGTCTTTGCATTTTTTTTAGCTAATTGTTGTTGTTAAGACAAAAGACTATTCCAAATTACAAAAAAGAGAAACTGCATTTGTGCAATTTGGCTGTGGGTTTGCTCACCGTGGTGAATGAATTCAGGTGTAAATTGTTTAAATAAATAAAATTTGAATGTTTTTCTTACAATAAGATAATATCAGATAATAACGTTTTATTAATAACTTTTAATTTTTCGGTCACGATGTACCTTTCTGCGGAAATACCCATATGCAAGTAAATTTATTAATTAATACATATATATTTGCAAATTGACAACTGATTTTTGCTTAGAACACAAACCTCCTTCGGAATTATTTATATTACACTAGTATACAAAATGATTTTTTTTATTTGTTCCATTGATAAGAAGTTACTTTTCTTATGTAGTTTTTTCTGCTGTGTTCAGAAATGAAAATAAAAATTTTTTGAATGGTACAGTTTTCGAGATATTGTGGTTTTTTTTCGTTTCTTCGACCTTCTTTCACTTTAAAATTCATATCTTGAGCTATAAATGTCCGATTTCATCGTGCTTAGCACCAAATTAAAGGTATTTAAATGAAAAATAAACATGTATAACTACATATTCTATTGAGTAAGCGATTCAAAAGATATCGATGAAAACAGGCCAGATTTAAAAAAAATCAAATTTTACATTTGATTTTGTGGCCATGAAAAAATAGAAATAAAATAAACAAAAATAATTATGCTCCATGTTCGTTGAGCTGATACTTTTCTGCAAAAACTAAGATATATCAAAAGAAAATCGACCATAAAATGACAACGTTAGAAGCGATTGAATGAGGGAATCCAATGCCACATTTTCTGAATATATTAATTTTTTCGACAATTTGTTGAGAACAATCGAACAAATTAAAAACCACAATATCTCAAAAACTGTACCATAAAAAAAAGTTTATTTTCATTTCCGAATTCAGCGCAAAAAAGCACATAAGAAATGTGACCTCTCATCAATGGAACAAACACAAAAAATTTTTTTGTATCGACTGTTCTCATAAATTGTCGAAAAAATTAATATACAGTAGACTTCCAATATAACGTATAACGATATAACGAATTTCCATTTTAATGAACAGTTTTTCGAATTGAGACTTTTCCATTGATGTCTCTAAATTAAGAACGCTAAAAGTGTTTTCCGTTCCTAATAACGAATTGTTTAATTCAAAAATAACTGTTGAACTGAAATAACCTTTTTTTACCAGTAAAGGTGATCGCCAGTAAGAAAAGCATTGCAAAATCTAATTTAACGTTTATACGAGTTAATATATGCGATAATAAAAGCCAGTTTCTTTAATAAAAAAACACTTCGATATAACGAATTTTACGATATTACGACTGACCCGTGCATTAATTATTTCGTTATATTGGACGTCTACTGTATTCAGAAAATGTGGCGTTGGATTCTCTCATTCAATCGATTCTAACGTTGTCAATTTATGGTCGATTTTCTTTTGGTACATCTTAATTTTTGCGTAAATGTATCAGCTCTACGAGCATGAAGCATAATTATTTTTGTTTATTTTATTTCTATTTTTCCGTGGCCATAGAATCAAATGTAAAAAATGATTTTTTTTTTAAATCTGGCCTGTTTCCGTCGATATCTTTTGAACCACTTACTCAGTAGAATATGTAGTTATACATATTTATTTTTCATTTTAATACCTTTAATTTGGTGCTAAGCACGATGAAATTGGACATTTATAGCTCAAGATATGAATTTTAAAGTGAAAAAAGGTCGAAAAAATTAAAAAACCACAATATCTCGAAAACTGTACCATTCAAAAAATTTTTATTTTCATTTCCAAACTCAGCAGGAAAAACTACATAAGAAAAGTAACTTTTGATCAATGGAACATTTTGAGTGTAAACTAGTGTTATTTAAAAAAAACATTTGAATTTATCGAGAAATATTTCTATTTTATTCGAAATCAGTGCTCTCCAGTTGTTTTTATTGAATACGTTAATAACCAGTTTACTAGGCATATGTTCAACCAAACAGGACAAAAAAATTACCATAGTGGACATTTTTAAGAGGGCGTTTATTTTTTAAACTCTACAAAATCGACGGAATTTTTTTTTTGTTTTGAAGAACGAATATTTATACGCTAAATTCCATAACTTTATTCAAATCAAATGAATAATATCGCAAAACTAATGTTTTCAAAAACACGACCGAAAACTTAAGCAAAAAAATGTTTTTTTCAAAAACTAAGTACATAATACATAATTTTAAGGTTGATAAATCTTTTATGGTCATACAAACAAAATTATTTTTCGAGACACAAATGCAATAAAAATCTCGAAAACACTTTAAGAATTGCTAGACAATACCAACTAAAGCGCAACTAAACGCAACGTTTATTGGATTATTGCATGATACGACGTTTATTTGGATGTCATAACGATCATTTGGATGACATAACATTTATTTTATTTGGTATGTAGGTACTCTTGTTTCAGAAGTTTATTTGCGTTTATACGAAAAGTTATTATAAATCCCGGCCTACAGTTTAATGCCGGATACAAACTATTACAAAGCTTCTTTGCTATGAAAACGTTTATACTTTTGAAAATATTATGGTTAATAAGAATCGGTACAAAAGAAAAATTTATGTTTTAATATTATTTTTTTTTAATTCTTGAAGCTCATAGCTCATACGAGCGGCATTTTCAGAGCTAAATTTCTACTCATATCCAACATTTTTTTAAAAACAGTGACGAGATATTTCATGAACCAGGAATTATTTAAGTACAACAAAAACTATTTTTACTTTTGTTACGTATAAAACAAATATTTTTTAATTATTATACTGGAACATAAATAAAATAGATGAAATAACTTATATGTATAATACTTATATGATCCTTAAAAAAGTGACAAACAAAAAATAAATAGGTATCTAGTAAAGATTAAAAATTTAATTACCAATTAAAATGATAGTTTAAATGTAATGCATACGAGTACAAATATAAGATATTAAAAAAAACTTGTCAAAATATATTTTTTCGTAGTTTTTAAAAAATTTAGATGAAAGATAGTTTTAATTATAGACCCATTTAAATAAATATATTAGTAAAATAATGTCAATGATAAATTTAGCTAAAGGTGTATTTATCAATCTTAATATATCGATGTAACAAATTTTAAACTGTGCATAAAACGCTCTGGGGAAGTCGAATTGCATTTAAAAGGAAAGAGGGAGAATTTAAAATACCATTAGTTCCGAAGAAACTGTGACTGTAACTTTGCTTATACGCATTAAACTGACAATGCAAGAATTGATTTACTGAGCGTTTTCTCTTCATATGAATGAAAGAATTTTATCAATATTAATGAAATCGTCGTTCATCAATATTAACTTTATATTTTATAAATTGATTAAAATTTTTGACAAAATTGAAATTGTATAAATTGTTAGTAATAGGTATTTAAAAGTACAG
This sequence comes from Meiosimyza platycephala, assembly GCA_963662105.1. NCBI lineage: Eukaryota > Metazoa > Arthropoda > Insecta > Diptera > Lauxaniidae > Meiosimyza > Meiosimyza platycephala. The sequence continues at coordinate 97,086,250 of OY759208.1, read as the reverse complement.
GCAGAGTATTTACAATATTTTAAGAGCTTGAAATTAATAACTAGCTAGAAACTAAGGTTAAGTTTTTATATTATTTAAGACTTTACTTAATCATATCAAACAAATTTTTATTTTGACATATGTATTTAGAAAAAAAATGGACTAAGAGTTTTCTGGCAGATTAAAAATGGTTTTTGTTTTAAATTTTGTTAATTAATGCTTTTTGTTGCATACAAATATTTGGTATATTGTTGAGTTAAGTTTTGAATGTTGACGGTGACGTTGATTGTTGATACATACAATGATTTGATAACTGTTGATTGATGATTTTTGTTGTTGATTGATGAAAATTTTTAATTTTTGCATGTATTTGCATGATGAGCTTGATTGATAATTTAACAATGTTGATTGCTGAAAATGTTTGTTGATTGCTGAAAATTTTGTTGTTTGTTGAAAATTGAGCTTATTGATGGTAAATAGAACGCTTTTTATTCTTAAAATTAAAAGTCATAACGCATTCATATGTTTTCACATATGTAGCATTTGATCTTAATTAAATTTTCCATATATTAACTAATAAAATCTTTTATAATCTTGAATATATTATCTCTTTTTTAATCATACGAAGCTTTGAGATTCCCGGCTTTCATTATGAGACGTTTTAACTATATCAATAAACATTATATCTTATACATTTTTCTGCCCTATTCTCTAGCAAAAGATAGGACATTTAGATGTTATAAGTAGGACAATATATAAAAAAAGGAACTTAAGGTAGAGCCAATTGAAATGTTACTAATTTATAAGAAAATAATTTACATGATTAATATTCCTCACGGTGCCAATGAGGTACACAAAGTTAAGACAGTATTTATTTGGTTCCGAAGTGTTTGTACATTAGGATTGCGATTGCGGATTTAATAGGCACAGTTTAACTTAAGAATTATTACGGTCAGTCGATTGTATAGACTGTCCACATAAATTGAATTTAATAACATATCAATTGACGAACCCTGTGGATAGGATTAAATCTATAAAAATAATAATCAAAAAATATATTTGCTTAGTTCTCTAATAAACAATAGCTCTAAAATCACAATTCAGTCAAATATTGAAAAAAATGCTTTTGAATATTTTTAACATACTAAATACACGTAAATATAAAGAAAAAGATAATTTATATACTTAGAAACAATAGTATCTATATGTATATGGGATATTTTTTGTCAAAAAATCCACTCGCTCTGTCCAAAAATTTAAGCACGTTTTGTAATTATACATGTATAGTTTTTATTGAGCCGAGGCTATTTTGAAAAACAAAATGGCCGTCCTTACATGACGGCTAAAATAGGAGCACCTCAAGAAAAAAATTTTACTTTTGGGAATAACTTTGAAACTTCGTATACAATTATATTGAATTAAAGTTTGCGCCATGATTAAGAACCTGGCGTATTGATACAAAATCAAAAAATATATACCTAATTTCTTATTGGTTGTTAGACCACTTAACCACAACAAAAAAATTTATTTTTAATTAGCTTTCTAAAATTTTTAACTTTTAGCTTAAAAACGGTGTTATATTATGAGCTTGTCATAATATGTATTCAAGTTATAGCATTTTTAAATTCATAACATTTTATGTACAACACTGCATCAAATTATATCCCATAAAAAATATAACTCTATTATCCACTGCTGTGTACATAAATCACATGGGAAGTAATTTTTAAATAGCTGTAAACGCCAAGTTTTTTATAGCACAAGCTCTATCAAAAAACAAGCAATATAATTGCATACAAAGTAAAAAATTTATTCACAGAAGAAAAAATGTGTGTTGAGTTATTCCTATTTGGGCCACCATATTAGTTCCACGGTATTGATTTTTCAAAATGACCTCGGCTCAATAGAAACTACACATGTATAGGCACACATTGAACTAAGGGAAAATTTCCTAGGTTCCTTGAATTTGCGGACAGAGGAGGTGGCCTTATTAGCAAAGGCTGATCCACACATATTTTAACTTGAGACTTTGAACTGCGATTCATTTCAAACTTTATAATCTACGTTTTGCTTAGTCTCCTTAAGTTCTTTTTTATTTTAATGGTAGGGATTTTGACATACTAAAATATTAAAAGTATGTATTTTACAAAAAAAAAGAAAAAAAAAAATGTTCAACAACATTATCACAAACAACAAAATGAATTTAACTTTGACTTTTAAAACACAGTCCAAAATATTTAAGTTTTTTGCTTGCAGCAGAATAACAGTAGTATGTATAATTCAGAAATGGACCGCGATGTGATGGCTATTTCTGCTCAGTAAAATTATAGTCCAGAGAATCGAAGTTTTTTGCACCTAATTTTAAGATCGGAGGGGTCATGAGGAGCCTTTGCACAACAGGTATATTATTTTTTTAAAAATCGTCACACATAAAAGGGGTGAAGAGAGTGTGGAAGGGTTCGTGTAAAACAAAACATATTTTTTTTTATAAAGAATGATTTTGTTTCAGACATCAAACCTCTAGCTCTTCAAGTTACATGGCTTTATGTATGCACTTATCACACGAAATTAATATGTCAATATTTGATTTTTAGTGTACTACTATCAGATCATCAGTATTGATTACACAGTAAAAAATTAAAATAATAAATATAATCTACCAATAAATGTACTTTATAAGCCTTTCAAATGTTGATGGTTAGTACGATGAGCACCGGATACCCGAATGGTGCCTTCATTTGAATTAGTAACACCCCCATAAATAGACTTCGCAAAACACATATTCAAAATCTGAAATTATTATACAAGTATTTGATCCTTTTATTTAGAAAGTGGTTTCTAAATCCAAATTCGAAAAAAATAAGTTAACATCTATCAATATCTTTTTTCGTTGATATTTTTAAATATAGTCTAACACCATTTTGTAGGAAATTAATATTTAAAACAATAACAAAATGAAATTATTTTTATTAAGACACAAAAAGTAATAAGCCATTATCCTAGAATAGACTATCAAGACTATTAGAAATGGACAACACCACTTAAGAAACGGCTTATTTTAAGAGTTTATCAAACTACAATATAATTATGCGTCAAAGATAGATACTACTTTTACTCTACACAAAATATGGCATGCGTGTATAGAACATGAGTTTTTGGCATTGTGAACACATGCATCAGATTTTTTTAGGCGATATAGATTTTTCAACGCGACGTCTTTTGCATGGCATGGGCGACTTGTGAGACGCAACATTCGTTAGTATTGGTGGAAGTTCTTGCATAGGGAAATTAGGTAGTGGCGTATATATAGAAAATGAGTTGTATTTTGCTTTTGAGGATGTAGTAGTTGCCGTTCTTGTTGATATGATTGGTGGCGGATACAACATATTGGAAAAACTTATGTTTGGTATTGTTGGTGATACAGGTGCTGCTGTTGTTGTTGTTGTTGTTTGTTTAAAGGAATGAGTTGTTGTTATAGATGGTTCAATATTAACTTGAGATTTACGAGGGCGTCCGCGTTTCCTTGGCATAGATGTCTGTGGAGAATGTGATTGTGTTGTTGAGGTTTCGGTCGACGGTACCGATGTTGTGTTAATTTTACTAAACGTATTCTGCAAATCTATTGTTGTTGTATTATTTATGTTAGTTATTAAATTAAGAGTCAATCTTGGTACCCTTGCTTGACGTCCGCGTCTTCTCTTGGGTGGCTCTGTTGAAGGTTGTGTTCTAGCAGCTTCCGGTATTGTTGGTGATGTTATCTTCGGTGGTGATACTGATGGAAACGGACATTGTTGTTGCAATCGCACAAATTCTTCCATTTGTTGCTGGTAACTTCGTTGTTGTTTTTCACTTTTTTGTTGCCATTCAGACTGTTTATTTCTTTGTGGCGGTTCTTTCTTTGGATGTATATTGTGCTGTGATTCCTTATATTCAAAACTCGCTTTATGTTGTTTTCGAAATTTTTCTTCTTCAATAAGTTGTTGCTTTTCACACTCTCTTTTTTGGTTTTGCAAATGTACATATTCATGCCGCTTTCGGTGTATTTGTTCATATTCTTCCAATTCTCGCTGCTGTTTCCGTTGTAGCTCCTCAATTTCCCTTTGTTTTCTACGATGTTCCTCTAACTCCCTTTGTTGCTGTAGTTGCTGTTGTGCGACTTCACGTTGCTTCATCATTTGTTCGAACTGTTTACGTTTTTCTATCATTAACATGTGTCGCTGATGTTGTTGTTCAAATGTGTAATACTCAAAATCTTTGACACAAGTTTCCAGTGGACTTTTCATAGCTTCAACATCAAAAATGTTTGTGTTGTGAGATTGTGTTGAATTGTAGAAGGGTTGGTATTCGTCAGATTTAGGGTAGGAAAGTTTAAGTTGAGATATGTCAATTGTTTCAACGTCTTCCACTGATGATTTCATAGCGGAAGTTGAGAGAGTTGGCAATTCAAGCTGTTGCTGCAAAGTTGGCATATTTGAATTTTTTATGTAGTTCTGTTGTTCAAAGCTGAGCTTATGTTGCTGTTCTAAATTGACATTTGAAACGTTAAAATCAAACATTTTTGGATATTCGATTCCTTTTTGCTGTAACAAAATTTGCATATTTACATTTTTTTCATCTATATTATTGTGCTTTAAAGGTGCTGTTTGATCACGAGTAATGACATTTTGAAAATATTGGTTTGTTACATTTGTTTCAGTTAGTACACGATTTAAGTTTATATCACTTGCTGCAACTGGGGTATGTTGCTCGGAAGCATGCTTTAAAGAGTTTTGATTTGCTTGCTGTGTATTAATGGCTGAAAAATTAGAGCTTGCATTAAAAAATGGCGTAAGATTATTTTCATTTGCTTTTACTGGTTGATTGCTCCGCGAAGAAATGCAATCAATTTTTTTTTCATTTGTTTGACTAAATGTTAAGTTTGTCTGTGCTTTGATAACTTTAGCAACATGATGATCAATAAATTCTTCTGTTATCAGCTGATCATTTTTTGCATAGTAACGACCATCGCTAGATAAAACGGGAAAATTATGATCAGCGATATGTTGCTCGCTGCTATGCTGTTGTGTTGAAAAAATTTGTTGTTGTTGAACTATGCTAGGGTTTGGAGCTGTTACACAAAAGTTTTCTTCTTGAATAGATTTTTTTTCATTGCTTAACAGTGCGGCATGATGATCAAGTGGCAAAACAGTGGCCGTTTGAATTTCTCTTAGATTAGCTAGGGAAGCATTTTGCTTATTTTGTTCTTGTTTGATACGAATTTCGGCCAACTGTAACTCTACCAACATATTTTCTTTTTTTGGAAATTGAACATTTCTATATAGTGGCAACGATTTATTTATCAAATCGTGTGTACGCATTTGAACTAGAGTGTCCCCAGAAGCATTAACAGTTTCTGGTACAGATATTATTGGATTACTACCGGTAAGTTGTAGTTCTTGCGGCTGAACAAACAAATTTGTTTGAACTCCCAGTTGTTTTTTATAGTTCTCTAACTTTGCCAGTGTTGTAGCTGCCTTTGTCAGCAATGCCGCAGTAGCTGGCGGTAATCTCATCCATTCGTTAACGTTATTGTTATCAACAAGTATTGAAATCGACCCGTCCAACTGTATTTTAAGCAAAAGTTTTTCTGTATCTAATATTTCCGATGTTGTTGTAATTTTGCTTATCTCGGCTATTAAATTTGGACGGGTATCTAACTCGTGAAAGTCTTTGAAAATCTGGGTGACTGCTATTGCGGCATCAACTGTTTTGGCTATATGTTTTGAAGCTATGAGACTGTCCAAATACTTTTGTAGATGCACAAGATTTTCAAAATTCGCTATACTTAACATAGGTTCTGCTGGATATGATTCTGGTATAGACGATAACGTAACATTTCCCGAATCAACAACCTTTGGAATCTCTTTCACCTGTGGTGTCACAACTTGAATTTGTTTATTTTGTGGTGGAGAAGAATTTATTGGTAATAGTATTGGTTTCGATTGAGGAGCAGATTGATTTAGAGTAATTGCAGTAGGTGAATTAATATCATGCTCTTTACTCAATAAAAATTCCAAACTATTTCTTGGTGCTGTTGTTGGTAGAAAGGTATCAATTTCTGACTGTTGAAAGTTTGGGAATTTTATATTTAGCTTAGAATTATTAGAATTCACTGTCTCATTAACATGATCCGGTGATTTAACGGTCACACTTTGAACTACAATATAAACTGTTTGGCTTTCATCGGAAGCGCTGGCAGTTGGTGAATTAGATTTGATCACTGAGTTTACAACAGATCTTCTGAGATGCGTTGCAGTTCGTGCGCCATTACTTGTTTCTAACACAATTAAATTGTCATCAGTATCTGGATCTTCTTCTTCCGTAAGAGTGGCCGTATTGCTATTTACACTACTTTCGTCATGAAACTCTGAAAGCTTACGTCGTTTTTTAAGTGGTAGGGTAATTTCAACCTGTTGCTGATCTATAAATGGTGAAGTAGTATTTGTTATATTTTGTATTAACACTCGACGTGAAATAGGCATATTATCACATTTCACGTACTGAGCATTTACACTGGAAGAGTCTGTTGTGGCAGCCACTGCATTTGACCTTGTAATAGAGGTTGCTTCAAAGCTTATAGCACTTTCTTTTGTTTCACTTTTTACGAAATTGTTATAGTTTTCAATAGAAGTTTGCTCCTCGTTAAAACCAATGAGCTGCATAATTGAGAAATCCGATATACGACGTTTAGGTGCAGTTACACGAAATATAATTCCCTTAATGGTTTCAGATGTTCCTTGGTTGTCTATTTCAACCAATGATTTTTTACTGTCACTGACAGAAAGGATCGATCTTTCCGTAGATGTTTCTAAAACTGCAGATAAGTCTTGAGTGTGTTTTTTATTTTCTTGATCCATTATACTTGGAGTTAAGTTTAATGTTTTTAAATTTTTTAAATTTTTGGTTGGTATTGAAACTAACAAAATAGGCTTAATACCCTCATGAAAAACGTCATCTAACGCTTCATTTACGACATTGTTTTGCCCTGCATGCCAAGTTATTTCATAGTCATTTGATATTGACTCCTCATTAAATCGAATTTCATCTACCGAATTTGGAAGTGTTTGTATTTGGAATGAATCTTCAATTTTCTTCGATGATTCCATTTGCAATAAAGGTTTTGATAACTTTGTACCCATTGAAGGTATGGTAACAAACTCTTGCAATAGCTCAGAGTCAGTAATAAGCTCAGAAGATGGAAGAAGGTCGTCTGCGTTAAGTAAAAGTTCATTTTCTAGCTCTAGAGGACCAAGTAAAACATCATGATTTCTATTATCAACACTATCATGATTTCTATTATCAATGCCATCGTCATTGCCAGTAGATGAAATGTTATTCTGCGATAAGGAAGATGATGATAATGTCGAAGATGAGGAAGAAAATCTCCTTTTGGAGCCGGAGGGACAAGTGCTGCAAGAACTGGATGATTTACACGAAGATGACGATGAAGACGTGCTAACAGCATCGTCACTTGATGTTACTTTAGTAGAAGATGTCAAACATGGTTCGTCCGTTTCATTTGTTTTAAGTACTGATTCGACAATATTTTCTGTTGCAACATTAAATTGTTCTATTAATTTTTCAGCTTCATAGGTTTTTGAGTTTTCATTAAGAAAACTTTTATCATAATATAATTCTTTTGTTGCTGAAATATTTTGCGTTGTTGATGTTGGAGTCATTGAATCGAAATCTAGTCCAAAAACAAAATCAAAATCAAATTCCAAATCAGAATCAATTTCACATTCGTTACGTTCACGTTCGGTTGCGATATTGGCGCCTGATGGCTTGATTATTTCTTTTGTATCAGATTCAACATTCTCATTCATAAAATTTTTTGTAGTGTTTGAAGATTCAACACAAGTATAGGGCGGTGTGTTGCTTGCAATTTTGCTAATGTTTGAATCAAACTCCCCTGCATCCACATTGTTATCGTTTATAGCTAAGTTGTCTGAATTTTCCTGACTTACTCTTCTTTTATGTAATATAAGAAATTCCTCTAAACCATAGAAATCGGTTGGCTCCTCAATATCAACGCCTTTAACATCATCTTCTGTTAAAGCTTCAGTTGGTTGTTGTTGTATAATAAATTCTTTCGTTGTTTCATTCCATTCCTCTAATTCAAGTTGCAGTTCCCGCCTCATGGTCTTAATATTTTCTTCTAATTTTTCAATATCCATACATTTTGTAACAATGTTTAATATTTGAGGATTTTGATTTATAACTTGTTCATAATCATTTCTTTTAACATTGGCATTTTCGTTGTTTTGATCTTTTGGGATTTCCGAGTTTAATTCATCCAGTTCTTCCATACCTGTTCCTTTATATGTTTCATGACGTACATGAAGTTCAATATTATCTGACAAATCAATGTCTGCAACTTGCGTTCTATAATTACACATATTTTCAATATCCGCGTTTGTGCTGTTAACAATATCAAAATATGTTTCGGATTCCTTTTTATCTAATTGAAATGTGTAACTATCTGTGTAGTCTTTTATGCCACACTCTTTCAAGTCATTTTCGCCATTAGCGAACTCGTGTAATAAAATATCTCTTTTATCTTGGTCACTTGATGTGTCTTCATTTTTCGAACTGGAAGCAGTATCCTGAATAGATTTATTTTTGATAAATATTTTTGAACTTTCATTTAATAGTCCAGTGACTTCAATAACTCTCATACTCTCATTTTGTTCAGAAACGTTGACTTCGTTATTTTCAAGAAACATATTTTTTTCGAAGCTCGATTGGTTTTTTGCGTTTCCTTTTGAGTTCAAATTATCTTGTATGGTTTTTGTAGAAGTACCGACATACTCGCAATTTTCTTGATAGTTTGAATAAGTAGATGATTTGTCAGTCTTTTCTTTAACCTCATTTAACCGAATACTACTGGATGCTTTGTTTTCAACCTCAGTTTTCATTTTATTTTCAGCAATTATGTTACCCAACTCAGTTAGAGACTCGTTTTTTTCATTTGATATACTAACACAACACCTATCTTTTGATTCAGGTATTTTTTGAAATTTAAAACTTTCAAATGATGTTATTAGACTCATTACATTTTCTGACGACGACTGAACAACAAAAACTTCAGATTTGTGTTCAACAATTTTTGCTTTCAAAGCTTTTTCATCAGCTTCTTTTATCACAGTGCCTTTATGTTCATATTCAGTTTTTACTTGTTCTTTCACTTTAATTAAATTTGCTATTTCCATTTCATCATCTGATATTTTCATATCACACACATCTGCAATGTCTAAATAGGTTGGAACCGTAACTGCAGACTTGTTTTCAGAGCGTTGTGAATTAACTTCAATAGCACTTGTTCCAGCCGATTTTTTACAGTTGCTTATAATGGATATATTTTCACATGTATTTTTGTCAGTCTGTATTTCAAGTTCATTATTTTCAGCTTTATCGTCAATTGGTTTGTTTGAATTTGAGTCTTTTTTGGGAAAAACACTAAGCACATGTTTAGCATTATTTTTCATATGTTGCATGTCATGTTGGTTTTCTACATGCGAATTTAATATCGAATCATTTTCAGTATCGCCATTTACATATTCTCCTACACTACAGGAAGTAGAAACTTCTCCGCAAGATTCACCTTTTTTTTCTTTGAAGATTTTCTTTGATAATGAAAAATCTGTGCTTAAAACTATATCACGCTTGATATCTTTCTCAGTTTTAGCATCTTGTGCTAATATATTTTCTTTGTTAATGCTGGAAGTGGAAACGCAACACAATTGGTTTACTGTATTATCATTTACAATATCATTTCCAATTTTCTTGTCCTCAGTCAAATCTTCAATCGCTTTATCACTCTGTGCTGATTGCATAGCCACCACTCCTAACTCATTTTCTAATACACTACTATTTTTATTAATTGTATTTATTACTTTATCCTTAGTTTCTTGGCATTTATCTTGCATAATATAAGTTGAAATTATATTATTTACTTTTGAATTTTCTGTTCCTTTCTGAACTTCTAAGTTGTTATTATAATTCTCAATACTTTTTACAAAATTTTCTTCGACACTTTTTTTTACTATTTCATTATTAACATTTAACACACAATTATATACATTAACATCACAATTGGTTGATGAAATATCTGCTGCCTGTGTAACATAAGTTTTCTCTTGAATCAAGTTTTTACAAATGCTTAATTCTTTTAAATTTGTATTCTTTTTAATATTATTATTTTCAATATTATTTGAATTGGAAATTGGTAAATTGCTACTGAGTTCTATTATTTCAATTGGGTTATCAATATTTATGGTTGGTTGAGTAGAAATTATTGAAACATTATTGATTTCAACATATGTTTGCAATTTATTTAAAGAATTTATTTTCATACCTTTTTCCGCAATTTGTTTTATTGTTTCTGAGTATGGTGATGTTGAAGATGCAGGTGATGAACAGCTGAAACGTTGTAATGGTGCTGTTGAGAAGATGGGGGTTGATTGGAGATTATTGTGTTTTACGGTTTTGATTGCTGGTTTAATAGGATGTTGCACAGAATTTGCACGTGAAGGTACAATTAGATTGTCGTTAAACTTGACTTGTTTCTTTTGGTTCGGTTTGTCAGCCTGAAAATAAAAATTTTTAAATTTAATATATATGTAAATAGAGTTAAAGAAATTAATATCATTGCCTTTAGACTACTTTCCGGTTGTGTGTTAAAAGCTGCTTCTTCCTCATCAAAATCTACGTCTTGTAGTCTGCTTGCTACAGTTTGTGAAAATATCACTTTGCTGCTATTGGATTGAATAGTTTTTATGCCAATATTGGTGCTTATATGTTCTCCATCAGTCTCAATCTCATCGGAATTACTATTTCTGTCAGCAGAAGTTATATCCGTTGTATTATTAGGTGAGCTTGATATATGTATACTTTTGCGCCGCCAAGAGTAACTGTCTGAAATGCGTGGCATAGTAAACTGTGTCACTTTTTGCTGCTGCAGACTTGATGTATTTGTTGAATTACAAGCTTGAGGAATTTTAGGGTTTATTTGCGTATTCTGCAGATCACTGAAGTCAGCATGGTTCGTATCAACACTTGAATTAATTTTAAGGTTTGGGATTGACGTATGAGTTGTTTTATTCGAAGTTAAACTTTTTTCTGCTGCTAAACAAGTAGAAGAGCTCTTCTCTGTTGCAGCAGGTTTCGAAATTATAAGCGGGCCATTAGAATCATTATCCCTTAAGGTAGTGTTAAGCAAGTCATCATCTTCATCATTTAGACAGTCAATGGTACCAATTTCTTCAGATTCAAAATCTAAGTAATTGCTGCTAATTTGTTCTGGCTCCTCTAAATCTAAATCGGAATCAGAATCAAGCTCAATTATTTCAGTTGGTTTGTCTTTTGAACTGTCTGATATAGCTGCAGTTCTACAAGCTAACAATGTAAGCGTATGAAGTGATGGTTGTAATTTAATTGCATTCATTTTTAGGGTTTCTAACCAGTCTGTTTCTGTTTCATTATCATCATCAAGTGTTAAATCAATCGTTGCTGTTACAATTTGCTGTTCATGTTTGATCGGTGGTGCTCTAGGTGTGATTTCCACATTCTTAACAATACTAGCAAAGTCAGCATAAGAAACTGAATTTTCTAATGGGTTATCTTCGTCGGATAGATCCTTAAAATATGAAATTATTATTTATTATTTTCGTTTAAATAGTTAAAAGTTTTATTCTTTAAAATATCTTCTACTCAGCTTTTTAATTTTCTCATATTTCTAAGGAACATTATAATGCAAACAAAATAAATGTAGCGACTAACTGCTAATATTTGCGTTACACTATTGTTCTGCGTAAAAATCAAACCTTTTACTTAAACATCATATAAAATTAAATTAAATCGTACAAATTGTAATAGAATGCATTCTGTAATTACTGAATGAGTTTTTTGCATAAAATCTTATAATTAATACATTTTTGGATTAAATAAAATTTCGATTTGCTTATTCAATATATTTTTCTTATACATACATACATACAGTATGGGCCAGTTTCGAGAGAAAAAATTCTGTGTTGAACATATAAAGTAATTTAATTAACAAAATCGTAATCAGGTTGACTAGTAGACTCCAAAAAACACAAAAAAAAATTTCGTTCATGACTTCAAGAAGTTACAGTTAACTGGTTATTGCAAAATTCACGTCAGTTAACTGGTTTTTTCACATTTCTATCTATTTTTTGGTTTCTATCCTCCAGAAGTGAATATATTGTATATACCAAAAAAATATAAGCTGTTATTTACTGTCAAAAATAAAAAAAAACTTTATTGCATCATAATTTTACTAATTTCATAGAATTTTTAACTCTAAATACTTTTAATAACAAATTAATCAATTAGGAAAGCAGTTAACTGGTTATAACTCAATTACATGACACTTAACAGGTTTTTACAAAATAATTTCAGTTAACTGATTCAGTTTTTTTGAGAAAACAGTCATAAATAACAGTTTAAACAGTAGACTCATGTGGGAAATGAAAACTTAGATTAAAATTCACATTTTCTTCAAAAAACATAATTTTTTTTTTAAAATGTCACTTAACTGGTTATTGCAATTTGCCACAGATACATATTTATACCTTTATTATTGAAAGACAAAACTTTTAAAAGCGTCTCATAAATAAAAGGTTACTATCAAAGGAACATTTTAAACCAGAAAACTTAACGGACAAAACTAAAGCACCTCCTTTTTTATGGTAAATAAAAATTTTTAAAATTAGTACTTAGCTGCGAGCCTTTTATTCTGGACGACACAATCACATCCCTTTGGTATAGAGGAAACTACATTATTAAAGATATCCAGCGATATACCTTCCCAGCATATTTTCATGGATTGAAACAGATCTGCCGTGGTTTTGCAATTTTATCTCTTGATTTTCATGTTAACGATCTCCCACAAGTTCAGTTCAATAGGATTCAGATCAGGGCAGGCCAACTAAGAAATTCAATTATACTGCTCTGAAGCCACGCCTTAAAAACTTAAGGGGTGATTTTGGATTGTTATCCTGTTGGAACCTCCAATTAAGTGGCATTTCTTCATCGCCATACTTTTTTTTTTCGTGGTGGAGGTTGTGGGAAATGCAACCGCAGACCCTTACATATCCACCTCCGTTCTTTACAGTGGCTTTGCACAGTCCGCGGTTGCTTCTTTGGTCATGGGATTGGACCAATTCATAGAATTGATGAAATTATGGATCGCCTCTTAAGTGGAGGTTCCAACAGGACAACGATCCAAAATCACCTCTTAAGTTTTTAAAGCGTGGCTTTAGAGCAATAGAATTGAATTTCTTAGTTGTCCTGCCCTGATCTGAAGCCCATTGAGAACTTGTGGGAGATCGTTAACATGAAAATCATGAGAGAATATTAGAATATTTTCAATCCTTGAAAATATCCTGGGAAGGGATATCGCTGGAAATCATTAATATTGTAGTTTCCTCTATACCAAAGAGATGTGCTTGTGTCGTCCAGAATAAAGGCTTTGCAACTATGTATGTAAGTACTAATTTTAAAAATTGTTATTTACCATAAAAAAAGAGGTGCTTTAGTTTTGTCCGTTAAGTTTTCTGGCTTAAAATGTTTGTTTGATAGTAACATTTTACTTTTGAGACGCTGAATTTTTAAAATTTTTGTCTGTCAATAGTAAAGGTATAAATATATGTATGTATATAATAAATTCACAACATGGTTCAAAAACGTCGTTTTCACAAAAAATTTATGATTTGAAAAAAATGTACTAAGGGTGTTCTTAATTTTTGGCCAATACTGTATGTATATAAATTTTTATTTATTCCAGTTACTAATTTTTGATTCATATTTCTTTCGAACTTTCAACATTGAAGTAAAAGTATATTTTAGCTTTTTGTTGAGAACATGGAGATCCACAATATTCAACTACTGCCATTATTCACACGACAATTTATTGCAAAACCGAAATATTCAACTTCAATATTTTAAAAACGAAGACAGATAAACATTTTTTCTTTAGATTCGTTTCATTAATTCGAATGGTCAGGCAAAATTTTTCGGATTTTAATCTCCTTAGCACTACAAGTGAAATCTGAAGTAATTTCAGTTCAATTAATAAAATATAATTTGCAGTTAAGATTTTGCGCAATAATTAACTTTAATTACAGAGAATTCAAATAATGCATTTTCTTACAACTCTCACTAATAATAAAACAAACTTACAATTACTCCCATTCCTGAATGAATTTGATTATCATAAATGGATGCCTAAACGAAAACGAAATTATATTACAAATTTTCAAAGCATCTTGTGTGTTACATACATTTCTCAGATCTTGAAAGTATTTTAAATTTTGTAAAATGAATTTTGTAGCTTTTCGACGTGAACCGTATTTGGGCAAGTGCTTAGCGTAGATATGATTAGCACACAAAGTTTTAGCTGGACGCATAAATTTATTCGCGAATTCGATGACTCGCATTTGTTCTTCCGCATCAAACTCCAATTTTTTCCAATGATAAAACACTATCAGATATTGTATAAACAATTTGTCAGGAAGTTCGCGCTGCAAGATTATTTGTTCCTTTGGTATGAAGAATCTGCAAAATAGAAGCGCATGATTTATTTTTATTATTTGAATTAAAACATATCGAAGAATAAATGCTTACTTATATATTTCGGTCATTACTTCACGTTCACTATGCATTTTTGGCATGTAAACAAACATTCGTAATATATTTGCCTTAGTATCTTGTTCATTTCTAGCTTTCAAATGCTTGTATATATTGTTGCAAATGCGATTAGAAATTAATGGCTTATTTTCTTTAAATTCATTGGCAGAGCGTAGCTCACATGAAACGTAAATGGCAACTAGTTCACTCATACGATGAATGTATTCAGCAGACTATAATATCAAATATAAATAATATAAATATTCAAAATAAACTAAAATAAATTAAAAATGCTTGTGTTAACGTACATCCTCAAATGTAGAACAGATTTCATGCAGCAGATCCATTGTTCTTGACATACTACGTGCTAATCTGCGACATTTTTGAGTGGACGAATTTACTTCTTCATACTCTTTACTGCAACCACTGTTAAAAGTAAATATTTTTGATTGCTTTACTAAAGCTAACTAATTGATATGTATTAACAAAGAATTTTTTTTAAAAATCTTTATATTTTCTGAGCAGAAATTTATTAAAACATTCATACTTACGATATATAAAATTTTATAGCTTTCATAAGTTTCTGTTGCATAGTGCCCACACCAACTCCCGCCAATGCGTTTCCTATTTGTTTATGGGTGGCTGCAATGTGTGGAAACATTTTCTCTACAGTTTCTTGTTGTTTCTGTCTTCTTTTGTCTAGTTGATGTGGACCAGCCACTTTGAAAAGGTGTTGATCAAGAATTCCGTGAACTTTCTTCGATGCTGTTAATGAATTCGATTCAGCTGGTGTTTCTATTGCTGCTGTTTGAACTACATTAACCATGGGACCTTCACCTGCTGAAAATGTTTCACTTAAAGTATCCATATTGTTAAACACTTGTGATTGGTGTACTTCTGGTTCATAAGATATATGGTTGGAAGTCAAATTTGAGGTTAAGTGTTTTGATGATATAGTACACGGAGCGTCAGTCAAATTATTGTGACTAAGATGACTGGTGTCTACTTTCTTAGCAGCATTTTCAATGTCACCGACCACAGTAAAACATTCTGCCCCTTCCAACATGTTGCTAAAAGGAAAATAACACATTTTACAGTATATATTAAATACACGTTAGTTGTTAAAAAAACAAAAACAGAGTGCTTCATTATTAACTGCTGAGCAATTTTATGCAGAAACATTCCTATTGCAAATGTACTGCAAGTTCGAAGTCATTTAATTTCGATTGCAATGTGTTACACTCACATGGCGGCGAATTCGAAGCACATTTGCTCTGATTATATTGTTCTGCAGAAATTATTGGATCCTTGAATTTTTATATTATCTTTATAAACTGTACATACATATGTATATTAGGGTGTTTATTTTGAAAATTTTGTAGATGTACATATTTTAATTCGTGACTTTTCATTTACCTTGAAACGACACGGACAGAATTTGTGTCCAATTTCGTTGATATTTTACGAAAAAACCGACTTAAGTACTAAAACGTAGAAAAAATCTAGGTGTCAAGATATACCGTATGTATTAGGTATTTAGTCAAAACTAAGGGTACATGTATCATGTGGCTGAAAATTCAGATAAAATAATTTGCGGTCCCATAATCCTATAGTATAGAATCAGATTTGAAAAAAGTTCTCCCAAAATATTAGCTTCCAAGGTCAAATCTGGCGCAAAGAGTTTGTTTCCTATTACAACTCATATGGAAAAAACGACTTTTTCACTAAAACGCAAAAAAAATTCTGTCATTCGTTTTTCTGCTTTTTCATTTTTCCCATGCGTTTAAAAATTAATGGCATTATGGATCATAGTATAATGCAAAATGTAATGTTACCCTACACGAAATTTTTCGTTCTCTTCTGATTTCTTCATATTTAATGGCGGTGAATATCATTTTTGCTGAGCACGATATAGTATTTACAATATCTTTTAAGACTTCCCTTCTTTCCTCAACTTTAAAATAAATTTTCGCTGATCAGCAGTGCAATATCTGGCGCCCTCCACTGTGGCCCAAATGCATTAATTATCATAGTAATATATAAAAAGATTACAAAAAAAGAATATTCAATACTTCCTTTAATAAAACTCAAAAAAGATAATCACACTGCTATTTTAATGTTTCATGAAACATGAAAAAACGGCGTGTACGCACACCAAGGAAGGGATATCGCAGGCTATAATTAATAGTTTAATATCCTCCATGCCTAAGGGATGTGCGTATATCGTCTTTTAAAAGTTTTTATTTACCATAAAAAAGGGGTGCTTTAGTTTTGTCCGTTAAGAGTTCTGGTTTAAAATGTTCATTTGATATTAACTTTTTATTTATGAGAGGTTATAAATTTTTTAAGTTTATATTTGACAATAATAAAATAATAAATAAACAAAATAAGTACACAACATTGTTCAAAATCGTCGTATTCATAAAAATTTATGATTTAGAAAAAATGTACTGAGGGGGTGCTTAAGTTTTGGCCAATAGTGTAGATACTGGAACATTCACCTTTTCTATTTTATTGCGGATAAAAGTTTTTACTATTATTAATTTTAATTTAATAATTATATTTTTCCCACTCATTGTTATTATTAACCCACTTTGCATTTTCATATTGTGAAGCGTTTTAAATGCGTCACCATCAATTTCAATTATGGCATTAAACACAAGGGTGGGTCGATTTTGGACATTTTCGATTCGAGATTTCTAATAGTTAGTTAGTGCGGAAAAGTTGCCTTAGTGCTTCCTGATTCCAATACAATTTTCCGTTTTGAGATCGGACTGCATCTTCAACCCCAACTTCGGCCTTGAAATTTCGGAAATTTGCCTAAAATCGCGAAATTTCCTACCTAGCGCCTGAAATACGCCTCTCATGTTTGAAACAAAAGTTGTGTTTGTGTTGTATTTCCATTGGACAATTGCATGAAGAAAAAGAAATGCATTTACAAGCAGCGATGTCAAATAATTCTGCGGCAGAAGAGACAAAGTCGTCTCTTTTAGAGCGCAAACCTATTTGGTTCCTTAAAAACATTTGATTAAGTGTCAGAAATTTCTTATGATATGTGGTGAGCACTTGTAGAACTCTAGTGTGTGAGACTATCGGAATAGATGACTTTTTGAAAATATTTTGAACCTTTTTTGCAACTATTTCTGAAACATCTTTACTCCTAGGTTCATAATTGTCGCCTCGGAGTCGCCCTTTACGAAATCTTTCAAACTGATAACACAAAAGAACATCCTGGTTACTGGGTAGCTGGGACTCAGTGAGATCGTACGGATATATTTCAAACACAGGACATATCTGTCTAAATTTAAATTTAGATACAGACATGTTGAGTTTTGTGTTCTGTTGAGAGAATGTAAGTGATAGCACTCGGCGAAATCAACTACAAGAGTGAAGGAACTCTATGAAAGAATATTTGTGTGAAGACCTGTCCGAACGTGTCGTATGGCGCAGGGGAATGAATGTAAGTGATAGCACTTGGCGAAATCAACGACTAGAGTGAAGGAACTCGATGAAAGAATATTTGTGTGGATACCTATAGAGCCTTGTCTATTTCATTATATTTTATTTTTTATTTAACTTTTATTTTTGATATTATTTAAATTTTTAATTATATACTTTTTTAGATTAATTTTGAATTTTTTAACATATAAAACAACAATTTTATAAGTTTTTTTTGTGTATAGTGTTTCTTATGTGTTGTTGTTTATGTGTGTTGGTATTAAGTCACTACAGACGCCATTGTTGGCGCATTCAGGGAGAAGTGTGGCCGCAAGCCGATTTTCACCTTGCGTTGCGGCGCGCCGCCTTTTCGCTCGTATCTCGGGAACGGTTCGTCCTACGGCCATGCTCATGTATACCATTTCGGTAGCTAATGACGCGACAAACAACTTTTGTTTAAACATTTTGCCATGAGAGGCGTATTTCAGGCGCTAGGTAGGATTATTTCACGATTTTAGGCAAATTTCCGAAATTTCAAGGCCGAAGTTGGGGTTGAAGATGCAGTCCGATCTCAAAACGGAAAATTGCATTGCAATCAGGAAGTACTAAGGCAACTTTTCCGCACTATTAGAAATCTCGAATCGAAAAAAGTCCGGAATCGACCCACCCTATTAAACACCTCTTTATTCTTAAATGAAGGATAAACTTTCAAGCATTTTATTGTTTTGCACTGTATGTTATTTTGAATTTTGATTGAGTTAGTAATTTTGTCTACAGTTAATCATTTACACAATCCGCATATTAAAACTTTAGGATTATTTTTTGCTGAAATATGGACATCTTCCCCATTTTCTCCTTAATTCCGTTAATTTTTTTTACTGATTGATCGTTACTATAAAACAACAAATTGAGATATATCTATTTTTTCTGTCATATAAATGGAATTTGCAATCATCAGAAATAAATAAATAATCAGAGAATAGACAAGAATTTCTTTCACATAATTTTCTAGTGTAAACCAACTAAAACGGGTAATTTTAACTGCTATGCATAAGTATAAGTGACTCTCAGTGCAATTTACTGTTTTATTATCTCTTATCAAGGTACTCTTTAACTTTTCTTCACTCTTATTAATTGCTTCTTTTGAATTTTGTTCTACAGCAATATTTTTTTTTAATAACTCGTCGAGTTTTTTTCAAAGTTTCGAAATTATTCAAACACTTTTCACAAATAAGTTTTTCAATCAATCATAATCAGACAGATTTGAACAACTTTTGCCATGAAATCACTGCCTACATAAACCACTTTCTTGGCTTCATTTCAATTAGTTTTGTTCACATTTTTTACAATTAAGTCATTTTTTATTTGAAGAAGCATAAATCACGCAACTTCCCTTGTTTTACTTCCGATCACTATCAATTTATTTAAATACCGAAAGTCTTTGCGAATAAGTTAAAAAACACGTCTGTTCTACTGCAAGAGCGAAATTTTTTTGTAAGGAAGCGTACATATATATATATTTGGATAAGCCGACGCCCAATGACTCGCCTATAGACAAAAATCAAAAAAATTTAGAAAATAAGGAAATATTGGTTTCATTTTAAAGATACATCATCCACTAAAATATATCAATAAAAAAAATCAAAATAAAATAAAATCTAAAAACTTTGTGTAACTTCAATATTGAAACTTTTTGATACATGCAATTATAAAATAACTAGCAATTTTCGAAGACATTTCATAAAATAGATGGTAAAAACCAGTGCAATATCTTTCTTATATCATTAGTCGTGACTTTCAGCTAATAAGAGCAAATAAAATCTCCTTCGCTTTCGTCCGCCTTTTTAAAAAACGTAGTTTTTTCCAAATGATTAAGTGTTCATTTCACCTTAGTTTTCGCTTAGCGTGTAAAAAATTATGGGATATACAGTAATCCCTCGCACTGCACGGTAGTTACGTTCTGAAAAATCAGCGCGCAAGCCGAAACCGCGCACTGTGAACCCACTTTTGTATTAAATTTGGGGAATACGTTCCAAATCTTAAATTTCTTATAAAAAATTGAATTTTAAGTAAGTCCATAGTTCAAATGAAGTCTTTTTTAAGTGACTAGTTATATTACATGTAAATAAAAGTTAAACATAATCAAAAAATAAATAAATACATATGTATGATAAAACAAAAACTCTTTACATCATTTAATTTTCAAATTCGAAATTTATGTGCGAAAAAAGAGAACTGGAGAAATATTTACGCGCAGCTGCGAAACTTTTACCGCGCAATGCGAAATTTCGGTGGTAAAAACAAAATCGCTCAACTGTGAAACCGCGCAGTCCGAAACCGCGCAGTGCGAGGGATTACTGTATTACAGAATATAAATTATTTTAAAGTTCCTTAATAATTAATTTTTTTTTTGAAATATTTCGATTTATTTTATTAATACAGTGGATCCCGCTTAAGTGCACATCCCGCTTAAGTACCCACTTTATTTGGGACTCAATGTTTTCACACCAAATCTCATACAAACTTCTCCTTTTAAGTACCCCCCGCTTAAGTACCTCACTCGCTTAAGTACTTTTTATGTCTCAATTATGATTTTACCCAAATTTTTCCCCTTTTAATTGCGTTTTATTAAAAAGGAAAAAACTAATTTCAAAACATGGCAACGTACCGTAAACGATTATTTGCACTTATCAGCATGTATAGCCAAACAGCCCGCTGTAGAAAAGTCGAGTGTATAAGATTACAGGATAAGATATGCGAGATAGACAATATAGCATTTTTGTGAAATTAACGAACTAGGGTTGCCTTACCAAAGCCCGTCCCGATGCCCGAAAATGTCCGAATTTTAGCCAATTTTCACTTATTTAGAAAGGCTAAAGCCAATTTTGTTGTTTTAATGAAAACTGTAGTATATTACAACTCGAAATGTATGCCAAATGATAGAACTCGAAGATGCTTAAATCTAATATATGGGGTTGCAAAGTTGATTCCTGTACCAAACATGGATTTTCACCGGTTTTTTGGGTTAATTTCATTATTGAAGATAATAGCTTGAAGTGTGTGCGAAATGATAGAGCTAAATAGAATATAGAGGCCTAAATAGAATATATTGGGTTGCCTTGTTTAATTCTGTCCCAAACATGGGTTGCCACTTATTTAAGGAAAATTGACTCTAAAAATGGGTGGCAACCCATTTTTAAGACAAGATTCGACAAGGCAACGCTATATATTCTTTTAGGCTCTTCGAGCCTATCGTTTGGCACACATTTTAGGCACTAATATGTTTGTATATATTAATAAAAAATAACCCCAAAAACCGACGGCAACTCATTTTTGGGACAAATTTCGACAATGTAACCTTCTATATTATATTTTGACCTCTTCGAGTTCTACCATAGATTTTGAGCTGTAATATTACATAGTTTTAATTAAAACAACAAATTTGCGCAAAATCCGTTCATTTTCGGGCATCGAACCAGGCTTTGACAAGGCCACCCTGGTTGGTTAGTTTCACCAAAATGCATTACATACTGTCTTTCCGGTTTATCTTATCCTGTAATCTTATACGCTCGACTTTTCTACATAATACCAGAAGTTTTATACATATAATGAAGCGATAATTTTTAATTGCTTTGAGGTACTTAAGCGAGACCCGTTTAATGGCCTAACCCGCTTAATTACCTCAAAAAATTGACATTTTAGTTGAGTTAATTAAGCGGGATTTACTGTAAATTGAAGTATTTAAATTGAAATTCATGTTACGGTGTTGATTTGGTTTATATTTTTTCATAAAGCGAGCGAAAAGTAAAAACTGCGACTTCAACTGGTGTAGTTATTAAAAAATAATATCAAATGAAGATCCATGTAATAGATTTGTGGATATCTACTGATCAGTGTTGGCATGTCACAAATGTCGCGCGACATTTACGACAAATAAACGGAATTTCTTGCATTTGAATTTTCAATGACATTTCACGATTAGTCTGCGTGTCGGAAGTAATACAATACTTAGACAAAGATGAACTGAGCGAAGAACTCCTGATTTATCACATATTCGGGCCTCGTTAAAAGCTGAACTAGAAACTCGTTTTAACTCCGTAAGTCAAGACTCAAACTACTTGATTGCAACTTACCTATACCCGAGATTCAAAACAAACTACTTGGGGGTGCTTGATGCTGAAAGAGCGCGTCAATAGATTCTATTGGAATATTTAAAAATGTCTTGTGAAGAGTCTTCCAGTAGCAGTTCATCTCCAACACCGCCTAAAAATAGTAGACGAGAAGACACGTTTTGCGATTGCTTTGATTGGTAGCAAATGAAAATAATACTAGCCAGGTTCAACGAGAAGAAAGAAACGCAATAAGTTGTGAGCTTGATTTTTATCTTAAGTCAGTGCGAATTGATCGCAATTATGACCCTTATTCTTGGTGGGCAGCTATGAAAGACTTTTCTGAAGCTGGTCTTATTTACGAAGACAAGCGAAACCGCTTGCAACCTCTTAATGCAGAGAAATTAGTATTCATTCACCATAATTTGCCCGGCATAATTTTACTTTAGGGGCGATGCTCCATAAATTTTTTTTTTTTAGAAACATGGAGTTTTACTTCCTAAGACCGAATCTGAACAAAAAAAGTCGGTCTCTTATGGCTTTCGAGATAAAATTGATTAAAGTTGAAAATATCATGTATAAAGCAATTAATTACCTAAAAATATTTTTTTTAAATCCAGTATTCGGCCGGATAGGCGCTAGCTATCCGATATTCGGCCGGATAGTATTTAGACTGCCGGATAGGCCGGATAGTAACCGGATATCCGTTTCATCTCTAGTATAATGACAATTTTTTCTTAATATTGAAAATTATATCTTGTGGAAAAATAATTTGATTTGCTTATCTGAGAACGAAACTCATACCTTAAAAAAACTATAGCTGATACTACATGCCCAGTCCTGTGCATAAGGTGCTAATACACGGAGCAGAAGTCATCAGATACTTTGATTTGCCAATAGGTAATTTCAATATAAAAAAAATATCAAAATTATCAGAACCTTTTCAGCACTAAAAAACTATTTAAGTTAAAGTTTAAAAAGTGTTGGCTTGAAATTACTTTACGCCAAACCTCTAATTTCTATACTAAAAAATATTGTTTTAAAATGCACTTAAAACAAATCTGCAAACAAAAATTGTGGCTCCAATGAAATTAAATATTATTGAATTGCTTGTAAAAGAATGAAACGATTTTGTAAAAATAAATTCTCGTTTACTTAAAATTAATATCAGGCATGAATTCCTTCCAGATATTTTGAGTAAGGGATATGTACTATGATTAGTTAGTATTCAAATTTTTACACATCTCATTTTGGTTTATCTTCAAAAACATTGCCGAAAACAAAATTTGACCTACCTGAATATTTGATGGTCATCGAATTAATAGGGTTCTTCATTTGAAGAGATAAGCCAGTAAGTGGCTCCACAGACGATTTCATTTCTACATAAACTTTTTGCGGGGGCAGTGCCCGCCTTTAACGAAGATAAAAAAAATTATGCAAGGCAATTGAAAACAAAAGGAAGAAAGCAGTCAACAAACAAATTTTGTGTATACCAGTGAAAATTTTTGTTCCTAAAAATTTAATGTAAAGTTCACCAATCCTCTTTTGTTTTGTTCGTTGATGAGTACAGACATGTTTCGGGTGTAGTCGTTTGTGGGCCTTAGTGTTTTAGCCGTTTCACATGCTTTTTTCTAAGCAGTGAAATCTAAAAAAAATTTAAACGTTACATACATATGTAATTGAGGGATACACTGGAATTTTGAGAGAAAAAGCTGCGCCAACATTAATATTAAAAATAAAAATGTAACAATGAATTTGTACATGAAAATTATTTAATGACTTGGAGCGACGCAGAATAATAATAAATACAAAAAATTAACTTACCCGTCTCAGTGAACATTTGCGTTGCAACTTTTATGCTTTTAATTTGGATTTGTACTAAATTTTATAATAAAATATTTCACATTTTCACAAAATTTTCATTTTGAGCAGCTTTCTTGCCGCTGTTTACGGTTATTTTTTTTCTTTTTCAATCTGTTGTTTTGCAGTTATTCGGTGAAATATGAGTCTCCTACGAGGAGCACCAAAGTGGAAGGCAAAATTAAATATGGCGTCAAATTTTTTCACTTCACTTGAAAAAATTTTCACTAACTTTCCAATACAAATTTACGTATTTTAAAGGAAATTTTTCAACTTTTTTTATTGATAAACAATATCGTATTAACTTAGAAATAAAATAACAGTAATTATATATTTATTTGTACACTTTTAATTGAGATATTTATAAAATTTCTTTGCACGCTTTGAGACTAACCGCTTTTTCTATTTTTTCTCCGTTAACTACAAAATTTTGCAACAGAGGCGCTGCACTACAAGTAATGCGTTCGAAAAATTCAACAGTTAAAATGACTGTATATCAGCATTGCCAGGTAGTCGGAAAAATTTAAAGTTGCAGGAAACCTTACCGCTTATCAAAATTAAACTGTTCTGTCGATCGTATGACTAGACAACATTTTCGGATAGGTACTTTGGCATGCACGTTCAAGCAGCAACATACGATTGTACTTCAAATTCATATCTGATAAATCGCACGTCCCAATTCTGTTTTTAGCTTAAAGTGTGTTATAGTTTTTGACAGCGGAT
The DNA here is from genome assembly GCA_963662105.1 of Meiosimyza platycephala. NCBI lineage: Eukaryota > Metazoa > Arthropoda > Insecta > Diptera > Lauxaniidae > Meiosimyza > Meiosimyza platycephala. The sequence goes on along the minus strand of OY759208.1, from coordinate 97,061,450 downwards.
TTCCGTTGCCGCTTTTCCGATACCGTCCCAATTCTGTTCAATACATCAAGCGGCTGTTTCTAGAGTTCACATGATCAAACATAGATGTTCACATAATCAACCTTTGATGTTTGTCAAGCCATGTTGGACAGAGCATGAAAAATCTTGTGAACTCCCCTACTGATGCTGATGCGAAAAAAACTGAGCAAATATTTTTCTGCTTTTCTCTTACACTCATCACGAACACCGAATTTGAGCGCCGGCGAATAACTTCGGAGAAGTTAAGCTATATATTTTCGGTATATGTCTTGATTGTGAATCTCCTGTCGGAAGGAAGGTGAGGATAAAAAGGGGAAGGGGCTCCCAGAAAAAATAGAAAGGTGAATTAAAAATCGAGGACATTCCTAGTTTGAGAAATTTAGCTGTCGAATAACGAGGATATAACTTTTGAAAAAATAGTAAGTAATAGTAAGCTTTTCGAGATATGACGAATCTTATATGGTTTTATTAACATACATAATAGGAAATCTTAATCTGTGCCCTTTTAATTGATGACATTTAATCAACACATAAAACGTTTTAGATATGTAATTAGAGGAAACAAGCAGCGCTTAGAGCAAGAGAAGCAAGCTTGAAAAAAGCCTCAGTATTGGAATCGGAAAATATAATCTATCAAAAGTAGCTATGACGGTGGTTTCTCGACCAGCGGGATACAATGTTCCTGTGGACTCAAAAAAGGATTAAAGCCATGAGCCATGACTATAAAAAATTTCTATGTAATATTTTTACATACAGTAGAATCCGGTTAAAGCGACTCCGCATGCAACGACAATCCGGTTATTGCAACGTATTCGCACTCATAATTTTGGTACCCATGCAAGCTTCTATTGAGTTCAGTCCGCTTATTGCGGCTTCGCTTACGTAATGTAATATAATGCTGTTAACTTCCATGTATGTAGCAATGCGTGAAAGTGATTACTTGACACTTAAACGTGACATGCCTTGCTGTTCGAAATATAGTTTCAGGATTTTTTTATTTCGAATTTATGAAAAACAAGAATTAAAATCAAAAAATGTGGTTCATGTGCTAAGAATCGTGCAGAATATTCGCAACGTTACGAGATTATTCACTACAATTCCGAGTGCATAATGAGGAGTTCTGTACTCTGAGGTCATAGTAGGTAGACGATTATCAACTTGATTATTGCTCGTCTTTTTTGTGATAGCTATTTAGGTATCGTTTTCAAAAACGACAATAAAAAAAACGTCAGTTAAAGCCTGAGCCAAAATAGACGTATGAGACGTAACGAGTAAATTCGAGTATATGGAAACCAATTATCTTAACCAAAATGAACGTAATTAACTGATCCAAAGAAAACGAAACATGACGTGTTATTCCATAAGAACCAAGCTTGAAACCGTCACTACTTGTCATAAGGGCTGATTCGATTCGTTGGATAGCGTAACATTATGGGACAAATGTCAAAAGAGACGTAACGAGTGCAAACGGTCGTTTGGCTCCAATCGTCTCGTCACGTCTATTTTGGTTAAGTTAATATCACCATTGCGGCAACCACTATAGGCCTTTATTAACAACGTTGTTCACCGAATGTGGTGCGGTTTTTTGATAGTGGCAACACTGGTTGGAAGTACAGTACAAGTTAAAGAAATTTTTGGAACATTCTTCTAGTCTTACATAGATGTCAAGTTGGTTGGATTAACGATTAATTTTATATGATAACTTTAGAATTTAGCTTGTTAAACTACTTCAATTTCAGTATCGACACAAAACACAGAATTTTATCACTTCCTTTCTTTTCAATTTGCTGTATTTTCTGTTTTTCTTTCAATGACAGCGACATTCCGCGTCGAAACCGTGTCCTTTAAACAAATTTGACGTTAAGCAAAGTTGACAATCAGATTTGGTGCTGTGACAGACTGTCTCGATTTCTAGACAACTGTCAAACCCCGGCTGTAGCAGAAAATTCCAAAATAGTGATTTTGTGCTTAAAATTAAATAATTTAGCACGATATCTTTAAATTTAGTGTTTAAAATAAGCGTGAGCATTTGCATTCGGTAAATACGCGTCCCAAAATGCCAGTTATGCCTTTGCCACCGCTGGCGCAGGTAAGTAAATACAATTTCAAAATTAAAAATATTTTCACAAATGAGTTTATTTCCCCCAGAATGCCATTGAACCGATGCAGGTGGACGCACAAATCGAAGACAACGAAAATAATGAGGAACAATTGCTAATTGTTGAAAATCCTACATTGGATCTAGAAGTATATGCCAACTCCTATACCGGGCTGGCAAAACTATATCGTCTTATTTGCGTCGCCGATGTCTGCCCATCATTACGCTTGGAGGCCCTTAAAATGGCCATTAATTACGTCAGCACCACCTACAATGTGACATTGTACCAGGTGTTGCACAAAAAATTGGCCGATATGCAATTAGCGGTAACTGGTGCCGGTGGAGCTGGAGGCGGCGGTGGTGGTGTAGGCAACGGTGCTGTTGTAGCACCTGCAGCTGCTGGCGGAGGAGGTGCTGGTGCTCTGCCAGATGTAGCCGCCCAGTCAGCTGCTCCATCGACCGCTTCGGCAGATCTACCTGTATTTGATCCCAATTGGATTGAAACGAAAAGCAAAAAAGCTGCACTTAAACTAGAGAAGCTTGATTCAGACCTTAAGAATTATAAATCAAATTCTATTAAAGAGAGCATACGTCGCGGACATGATGATTTGGGTGATCACTATCTCAGCTGTGGCGACTTGCAAAATGCTTTGAAATGTTATTCGCGCGCTCGCGATTACTGCACCAGTGGAAAACATGTGGTCAACATGTGCCTCAATGTCATTAAAGTAGCACTTTATTTGCAGAATTGGTCACATGTGCTTAGTTATGTTTCCAAGGCGGAGAGCACACCAGATTTCGCCGAAGGCTCAAAAGATGCTAATCAGGTATGTTATTATTTTTTTTAGTTTGGACCAAGACATTTGACCAAGACTGCAAAAAGAGAAAATCTGTAAAAAAAATTAAAATATCAATCAACAAATCAAATAAAATGGGAATATAGAAATGAGAGCTTATTTCAGATGGTAATGTAAAATGGTAAATTTAATATAAAGTCTGAATTATTTTTTCCGAGGTAGAATAAGCAAACTAAGGTATTTTGTGGTGAATTTACTCAAATTACATTACAAGAAAAATTGCGGCAAATAAAATCACCGTTCGTATAGTGCTGGATAAAGTCTGGTTTTCCAGATAAACCAAAAACATGCACTGTTCCGGGAGGTAACGCCATATAGGCTCTATTGAAAATGTTATTACATATACATACAGTGGAATCTCTTTAAGTCGAACTTCGAGAAGTCGAAAACCTCCCAAACTCGAACAAATGTTGTGTTTCCTTCCCTTCAAACCCCAAAACCTCCATTGCTCGAAATCTGATCTCTAGTAAATTCTATAACTCGAAAAAATATACGTTCCTGACAAGAGAAATATATAAGACTAAAAGACATTCACGACACTGTAGTTATTATTTTGCTATACAAAATCATTTATTTATTTGCTATACAAAATCATTTATTTATTTATTTACAGTAATTCAAACAAAATTTATTTATAACAAATTAAAATAATACGACTTACAACATATTTGGTGGTCGTTTAAAGAAATCAGTCACAACCGATTGCCTTACTTTTTTCGATTTTTCTAAATGAAACTCCAGGTAAAGTGCTAAAGCAGCTCTTACGTTGCTTTCAAACGTTCTCAAGCGCCTGTCATCTGTATAAATTTGTACAGCTTTTTGCACCAGTTTTTCACCCAAAGCTAAAAAATTTGCCAAGTTGGCCACCGTCATCTGTTCTTGTGTAGTTTCAATCCCTTCAGGATTTTCAGAATGCCCAAGGTCATCAAAAAGCTTAATCACCTCTTCTACAGCAATGTTTTGTCCATCTGCTTCAACAGATCATACCATGCCTAACCCGCGTAAATCGAGGTTAGTCGCGCAAATCGAATTTTAGGTAGGCAAATGAATTTCGCGTAAAGGTGAATTAGCGCAAACTGAAGTCGCGCAAAGCGAGGGACAGGTGTATTTGCTTTGTTATTTATTTTGTTGATTGAACAAATTTCATATTTACTGTCAAAAAATAGAGATAGGGATAGGGATAAGGATGCGTGTGGGGCTGGAGATAGGGACATGGACAAGGAGGGCAGAACAACGTCTGCTGGGCTTTGAATGTTTTGTTTGCTTGACTTTGTCAGCGAAAAAGTTATATGTGCGGACAATGTTTTTATATATTTTCCATGATAAAAAGTTATTACGAAAATAATGGCAAATCAGTATGTAGAATGCAAGCACGATTTGCAGAAAGTAATTTGGAATGTTGCTTTTGTTATTTGCTTTGAAAATAGTTCCGTAGAAGGGCTTGGCAATGATAAAAAAAAATTGACATTTCGACTTTGGAAAAAAAAATCTCGTGACTTCAAATGTCCTTTAGCGTGCATTTAACTCATATTAATGCAAATCCACAATAATAATTTTTGAGAAAAACCTTTGGGGTTTTTGAGAAAATCAGCGTTGGAATTGGAATTACAGAGTTAATTAGGATTGATAATCGCATATGACGATTTACAATCAAATCAATTTCAGGTGGTACAAAGTTCACCGGGTCATATCCATTAAAAAATAAAAGTAGTGACCAGCTCGCCATTTAACAATAATTGTTAAAAAAATCGACTTTTACATTGTTTTAGTTTTTTTAACATAACTGATATAAAATGAAGTTAAAATATGAACATATTAAACTTAACATTTTTGTTTACTGAACCTGTTAAAAGTTTATTTTACTACATCGATATTCGTTCCTCACCTTGCCCTTACCGTTTTCACAAAAATAAATATCGAAATTGAAAAAAAAATCCTGTGATTAATTTTGAGTTCAACAAATATTAAATACAATTCACTGAGAGACTTACAAGAAAAGCATAAATTAAATCATTGTCACCGTATGATACACAAAGCAAAAAATTAAATGGCGAGCTGGTCACTACTTTTATTTTTTTAATCTCATTATATAACATTTATTTCAGAAGTTTTTGGAAAGGATCGACTTTTTCATTTGACAGCTTAGAAACAGTTTGTAAAAATTTAGAAATAGTTTTCATAGTTTGACAATGAATTTATAAACCGGGTATGAAATGGGCATATGTCATATTCCGCACTGACTTAACCTTCATGAAATACCTAATCATAGCACGTATGAATCAGAAATAATATATGTAATTGGTTAATAATGAATAACCCTAATAACAACACTACTCGACTAATTTCAAAAAAAGTGGTAAACTTGATGTTTTAGTGATTATTTCTTATGTAAAATGGTACGCTGATTCCTAAAATCGCACATTTTGAAATGTATGTAGATAGTTTTTGAGATATTGTCAAATAACGGTTTCGGCAGCTAAATTTTTACGTTTTACATATCAGAATTCAAAATGCTAAAATTTAAAGATTTTGGAATCAACGTATGAAACTGTTATTTTTGGAGAAGAACTATAATTAAGCTTCGCTAATTAAATTCTGTAATCTTATTTTGAATTATTGATATAGTCCATGTAATTTTTCTCTTCTTAGAGTGTCATTACACGTTTAAAATGTGCCGCTGGCTTAGCTGAACTTCAAACTAAAAAATATAAACAAGCAGCTAAAAATTTTCTTCTAGCCAATTTTGATCATTGCGACTTCCCTGAAATGCTTTCCCCCAATAATATTGCAATGTATGGTGGTTTGTGTGCACTTGCTACATTTGATCGTCAAGAACTACAAAAGAATGTTATTTCATCGAGCTCGTTTAAGCTCTTTCTCGAATTGGAGCCACAATTGCGCGATATTATTTTTAAATTCTATGAATCTAAATATGCTTCTTGTCTAAGACTACTTGATGAAATACGTGATAACTTATTGCTTGATATGTATATTGCTCCACATGTGAATACGCTTTACACAAAAATACGCAATCGCGCATTAATACAATATTTTAGTCCATATCTTTCGGCTGATATGCGCAAGATGGCAACAGCATTTAATCGTTCTGTTGCTGCTTTAGAAAATGAAGTAATGCAATTGATATTGGATGGTCAAATTCAAGCTCGTATTGATTCTCACAATAAGATACTATATGCAAAGGAGGCAGATCAACGTAGCAGTACTTTTGAACGTGCCATTGCTATGGGAAAGGATTATCAACGTCGTTCGCGTATGCTAGTACTGCGAGCTGCGATGCTCAAAAGTCACATTCATGTGAAGGTGATAAAATGTGATAAGTATTTAAAAATATAATTTTCACTTTAATATTTTTTTCTAGAATATTCCGCGAGAATCGGGCAATGATTTGTGTGTGGCTGCTGGTTCAAGCACTACAACTGCGAGGAATTAAATTCATTTGGTGCGATTTTTTATTTTAATTTAAATTACTTTGTCTCTACTACTAATTCTTATATAATACTAGAAATGAAAGAAGAAAAAATGGTTTATTAAAAATATCAATGTGATGTAGAAACGAAACACTACGTTTACTAGAAATAGAGATTTTTTTCCTGTTATGACGAGACCTAACATCAAGTTCGTAAATACATACAGTCGCGATAATTTAAATAGCACAGTTTCATGTCAAATGTTCTCTGTTCTATGAAATTTTTTTGTTGTGCAATTTGAATTTAATTGGTCGTTAATTTCCATGAACAAACATCTTTTAATATAACGGTGCCATTTGAAAAGAAGAAAGAGTTCCTGACGAATGACTTGAGAGCTTACTAATTCAAATTCCCATAAACGGTGTCCTCACCATTTATAAAAATTTAATGATGAATCGTACTGTCTAAAGTTATTCTCAATCGCATTCAAAGCAAATTTGAGAGATCACTGCGTAGACAGCAAACCAAATTCCGTACAAACCACTCATATAGACAATATTGTCGCTTTTCGTATTATGCAAGATCAAATATGCGAAATGCATACGTTCCGCAGAAGACATGGCTGTATGTATCAGTAAAGCGAGAAGTGACTGCACAACTTCATAAGATATGGAAGTTAAACATAATCTCAGACCAAACTATAAATATATAAAACAAATGCCCAATCAGTGTTGCTTTATGCTTGAGAAACTTTTGTAAATCCCTGCTTGAGACGGTTATTGAGGATTTGGAGATCCCGTACGATTTTGAATTACGACCAACATATTCCTATCTCAAACTCATCTTATGAAAATACGCTGGTAATGGATAGGCATCATGATCAGGAAAGATGCTAGAAAAACTTGTCGAGCAGTGCTTTGGTGGAACCCACAGGAAGATAGATGCGGAGGAAGAAACAGAAGTGGCGCCGAATAATGGACGATTGTCAATAATCGGAACAAACTGGCACAGTATAAAACAACGGGCCAGGCGTCGAAGAAGCTATATGTATTTTGTTTTAAAATATCGAACAGAAATAGACATTCATTGATTTTTTGAGTGACACTCGGTAAAAAAAACGAGACTCAGAACGCTTCTGTAGAGACAGACTCCAAGAGTACTCCAGATCATGTCACTCGAAGATGCTATAACAATAATAATAGACGTACATATGTATGTATTTAGCATGCATTTTTAAGAAAAGATGTATAGGAAATCGTTCTTTTGCACGAGGAATGAAATATTTAATAGATTGCCAAAAGAATTAAAGATAGGAAAACTTGATGACTATACAGTGGCGAACAGTGAAATCCGAACAAAAAAATTTAAAAAAAAGTTGTTTACGATCCCGTCAACCTCTTTGCTTTGTAGGTATGGGTTTTTTTGCTGGTGTGGCGTAGGTAGGGCTTTGTTTTAGAGGTAGGACAATATCTTAGTATAGATAGAAGTTATAATTATAGTTTTTAATCATTCTTGTGTTGTGTTGGAAAAACTCCAAATCATAAAAAAAGGAATGAAACAGATAAGCACGAGATTTTGGCTTTTTGAAGCGATAGATTACCGATACGGGAAATTTCTGCAAGAGTAGGCTTCGGTAAGTCCTCAGTAGCCAACTGGTTGGAAAAAGTATTCTAAAACTGGGTCAACAAGTCGAAAGGAAGGTTCAGGAGCGCGAAAAAAGACTAAAGAAGCTGATGATCGACTTTTAAAAAATATTAGTCTTAAAAATCGCTTCAAAATGGCTGTAGAAATTAGAAAAGAGTTTGTTAAATGTAGAGTAATATAAATTTCTCCAATGACAGTGTGACGAAGGCTCCATGATGCTGGTTTATCTCCACATCATCTAGCTAAAAAGCCTTTTTTGACCAATCAAATGCGTCGGAAACGCTTGGATTGGGCCAACACACAAAATGTGAACTGTATCCGAATGACAGAATGTGATCTTATCAGATGAATCAAAGTTCAACATATCTGAAGAGCGTTATAGCGATGAGTGCGCCCAAAGAACATTTAGACAACCGATAAGTAGAATGGTCTGGGGATGCTTTTCTTATTACCAAGTTGAACAACTGGCCTTGATTGAAGGAACTGTCAAAGCAGCCGACTATGAAAACATCCTGATAGGAATCTAGCATTTTTCGTGTTTGGACAACGTGATTTTTTGAGATGATTCTGAGCCTTGTCATCGAGCGCAACAGGTAAGCATTAGTGTTTTGTAAATTCTTATTTTGTACTTAATAAGAAGCCACAATTTTCATCCTTTTTTTCTTCTTCTTCTTTTACAAGTAAAGAATTACTTGAATGAACTTGGTATTTCAACTTTATCGTGGCCATGCAATAGTCCCGATCTGAACCCCATTGAGAGATGCAGGTAGCAAACCACAAGCCCACTTATTTACGCGAGTTAGACAGAATAATTCAAAATATTTGGTACGAAGGCATTTCGCAAGATCTTTTGAAATATTTTATCACTTCCATGCCGCAGCAAGCTATGGCGGTCATAAAATCGAAAGGAGGAACAACAAAATATTGATACCTGTTTTTTTTTAATCCTAAATATTAGTTCTTAAAATACCTGCTGTAAATATTTTAGAATTAGTTCCTTAAAAATAAAATTTTTCAACATTTTACCAAAAACTTTTTTTTATCAATAAAGGACATATTTCACTTTATTTACTAAAAATAGATGTTTATGGTGTGGTTTTCCGACCTACAGAAAAATTATATGAATAAAAAGTATTTGCTTCTCTGATCCTTGCATCAGTTTTTTGAATCGATAAAAAATTTAGATCCTAAAGGATTTTATTCAATTTTTTTTGTTTGTTCGGATTTCACTGTTCGCCACTGTATATACGCCTAAAAATAAGAGAAATGGCATATGGATTACACCTAATTCTGTTTTTACACGGTCGTTTTTTACACTGTTTTGATTTAACACGGTTTAAAAATAAACAAATTTTAATTTTTTTACACGATTTTATTCCATTTATCACGATTCAAAATCTTTTGGGATTAAATTTTTTTTTTTGCACTGGTTTTCCTGCAACCAATTACCGTGTAAAAACAGAATTAGGTGTAAATTCATTTTTAATCAGACAAGGTCTGTAATAAATGAAAAAAATTTCACCAAAATGTCACAGAATTTTGCTTCAACGCAGTGACGGTCTTTTCATAGCGAAATGAGAAATTTTAAAATCGGGCCTAGCCTTAAAACAGGCTAGGGCCTGCACTGCAACGTCATGGCCTCGTCGGAAAAAAGTGCGGTCATACTTGAAATAAATACTAAATAGCTGTGAAAACTGTCAATTATTTCAAATTACAGTCAATACATGTGAAGAAATGGGTAAGTCAACTCCAATTGATTGTTTCCAAGAGACAAAACTTAACTGGAAATCTAATGTACACCTTTAATTCTTCTGATTGTTAACGTATAAATGTACCTGTGATATTTCTTTTTTTTTGCGACCAAGCCTTATTACTTGGTCATTTACATTTATTTTAAATTATTGAAACCAGTATTTTCTAACCTATTATAAATAGAAAAAAACAAGTAAACTTCAAAATTCATTGCTAAATCCAAAAAGGTTTACAAATGCAATGGTGATATATGTGTTATAAATCTTAAAACTAGAAAAATCGGTTTGTAAAAATATGATATATATTTAAAAATATATAAATATCTAATGTCAAAACTTTCCAATTGGCTATTAGTGCCGATGCCTGTCATCATTTCGATTGTGATGCCTTCCATTACGTTCTCTAGACCGGGATTTAATACGACCTGAATTTATGTCGTTGTGGCTATTGCGACAGCGTTCATCTTTATACCAATTGTGTCTGTTGCGTGAACTAGATCGGGACCTTTCCCTTCTATCACGAGAACGTGAGTGTGCTCTTGATCTTTCAATGCTGATATGATAGCCATTGGATTCCCTGTTCGTGGATTGTTTAATATGTATCTTATTGTCGACTTTTTTATGTTTATCAGATAACTTAGATGATTTTGATGTAGATGAGGAGGTCGTGGTGTCTGAGCTGTCACTATCTTGTGTTCTGGAATTCGAACTTTTTTTGGATTTCTTGTCTTTTGATTTTCTCTTTTTAGTTTTTTTAAGTTTATTAGTTCCCTCAAAATCTGAATCACTACTGTTGCTGTTAGCACGTTTAAATTTTTTACACTTTTTTTTCGGACGGCGTTTTCTTTCTTTCTTTAACTTTAGTTTTTCAATCTTTTCCAACTTTTTAAGTAGCTTAACCTTTTGCTCTTTGCTTAGTGATTTCAAAAAAGCAATTTCGGGATTTTGCATCTGCTGCTCTTCAGTCTCTTCGGTGTCACTGGGCACCAGCTTATGCTGTTGATTAATCTGTTTTATATTCTGTAATTCCATCGCTGATTTTTTCATCATAAGACCATCTTCTTTCATTTGTTCTTCGAGTACATTTTTTGACATCATGCCATCTGCCTCTGCCTCAGAGTGTATTTTGCGTGCCTCACTCATGGAAATGCTATACATAGTGCACTCTTTGTCCGTGTTGATGTGGCCCCATTTATGGCACTTGATACAGCGCACGTTGCGTACCTGGATACCGAAAGGTTGGTCCCGTATCTCTGTGTCACCCTTACAGTAGGATTCACGTGGCGCATTATATTTACGTTGCCATTCAAATTTGTACTCTGGCTCATTGTCGTCTTTTTCACGTTCCTTTCGTACACCTGGAGGTGGTTCATACATAAAGTTAACACTAAGTTTATCCTTACTCTCTTTGCTCAACATTGCTTTGTTTTCGTGCAGATTCTGCTCCTTTTCGTACTGATTACGCAGTTCCTCTTGTTTCTTTTTGTAGGCATCCGCTTGTTGTTCGGCCATCCATACCTGGAAGTGTTGAGGTTGAAGAATTTTATATTTCAATCAGGGGTGGTATCCGCTAAGGATAGTCGACTGTCGCTTTTTTCATTGTCGTTTTTGAAAACGACACCTAAATAGCTATCACATAAAAGCAAGCGATAAACAAGTTGACAATCACCTTACAGAGAACAAAAGTGCGAAAGTTGACTATCACCTTAGCGGATAGGACCACAGGTTTTCTTAATACTCACGCGTTTTAGATTGTCCCTGGATGCAGGATGGAAGAACTTCTTGCACATATAATTATTGAAGCCTTTACCCATTTTTAATGTTTTTTTGGCTAAGTTTATCTTATATGTATTTGTTAAAAAATTCCGTGAAAATTACGCGTTGATTTTTGCTGTCAAAACGATTTCAGCTGTCACTTGACATTTTCCAATCATTCAGGGATGCAGAGCGTAGTTTATAATCTTCTTAAGGAAAGTACACAGCATAGCTGCGATGGATTGTCAAAAACAAAGTAGGTCCAGACATAGTACAATTAAGCTAAAAACAATTGGGACGTGCGATTTATCTAATGTGTCAAATCGCACCAAAAAATAGAATGTTCTATTTCTCTGCGATAAATTTTGGTAGTGCATTGCATTTTTTATGCTCGCTACTGTATGTATCTCTTTCCATTTTGAAATTTTTAGTATATTATCTATAAACTTTAAGCTATATGATAAAGTTAAAATAAAAATTTCCGAAATAGTTTAAATTTTGATTCGAAATTTTTACTTCAGATTTTCAACAAAATCAAATTTTGCCTTTTGCAAATGTTTCCACATCTTTTCGACCTTTCCAGCGATTTTTAGCTGTTTCAATCTCTCTAAATTTTTTTCGAGTTTTTCAACCTCTTTCAACTCTTTTCAATATATTCCATATTTTTTCGACTTTTTCAACCTCAAAATGAAAATGCAAAGTACTTATGGTTTCCTGGTACATACTACTGAATTTAATGATAACATTTTTATTGAAACTAAAAGACAATTTTGAGTCTTTTTTTTAAATTTTTTTGAGTATTTCAAAATTAATTATTGACTCATACAGTAATATTCAGAAAAGTGACAAAAATTTATTTAAAGCTTTGTAAACTGTAATACAATAATTTCTTACTAGATGAAAAATGTTTGGTTCTTGTAAGTAAAGAAAAAAAATCAAAGTGTTGTTTTCAGTAAAAAAGTATATTACAAAGTTTTATGTATATTTTTTATTGCAATTTGATTTTTTTTCTTTGAAAATTACATACGTTATAATATAGAGGAAAAGTTCCAACGACATGTGAGTAATGAACTCGTTATTTTAAAAAATATACGTAGCAAAATATTTCAATTACAAAATACAAAATTTTTTAATTATATTTGGCACTTTTCCAACATTTTAATTGATTTTTTCAGTCCAGTTTTCGGTGTCCAGTTATGTTTTCAAGCTAGTGTTCTTGTTTCTTAAAATTTTGAAAATTTTCCTTTTTTTCTTTAATTTATTACAATGGACTTCATCGATTCAGCTTAGTAGAGCCCTTAAAAGATAGTAAAAAAGTATAGTATATAACTTTGAAATTTTTTATATTTTTTCTTAGATATTGAACAAAATATTTTTATAAAGCGGATAGAGTGCGAAATCCACTAATATACATATGTTTATGTTATTGTCTCTATATGACTCAATAGAAAGATCGTTCTTATCATTTTTTCTTGCATTGAGTTTTATAATACATACATTAGGGTGGTCCTTAAACAAAAAAGTTGGGGATGCCCCTCAATTGGTTCGAAATAGGATAAAAAAGTCTTATGAATTTTTTCAAATTTTTATCTTTAACCCATACTAATCTTACTTCAATGTGTAATTTGGCTTTAGACACAAATTTTAGTTAATGGCTCTTAGGAAAAAATATGAGGACGCCCCCTCAATTGGTTCGAAATAAATTAAAAAAAATTCTAGTTCTTTCAAATTTTTATCTTTAACCCTTACTGACCCTATTTTAATGTGAAGTTTGGCCTAAGCCACCATTTTTTTTGAACCAATTTTTCTTACGTGGTCTTTAATTTTAAAAAAGATTATATCAAAAATAAATGTTGCTCGCAACTAGTTTCCGAGATATAGTCATGAAAAGTTGCGGATATAAATAGCTTTTCTAAAAATCAGTATAAGTTGGGAATTCCATTACAGATTTTAAATATTTTGATGTCATATGGCAGGTAATTTTACAGTCTATATAACTGGTGTATAAAAATTTGAAATTAGTTCCAAATATTTTGTGATATGGCTTTTTTAAAATTGTTTTAATTTTTTTTTTTTAAATAACTGTTATTTTCTCTAAAAATTGTATTAATAATTTGTAATTTTTTTTACAGTATTAAGACAGCCCAATTAAATGCCTTTAATTCAATATGTTATTTATTACTAATTTTTTCTTTTCTAAGCATATTATATACAAAACTAATGAACAAACTGGTGTCTTAGGCCAAATTTCACATTGAAATAGGGTAAGTAAGGGTTAGAGATAAAAATTTTGAATATTTTTTTTTTAATTTGTATATCCTTATTCGTACCGGTTGGGAGGGCGTTGCATTTGATTTTCTCTTAAGTCAAATTTCAGTTTGAAATAGGGTCAGTAAGGGGTAAAGGTAAACATTTAAAAAAATTTTTTTAAATATTTTTATTTTGTTTCGAACCGATTGGGATGACGTCACATTTGATTTTCGCAAAAAAATCTATATAAGAACTCAAATGTATGTACATTAGGGTGATTCAAATTTTTCATTTTGTTTTTTTTTTTAAGGTTCTGTTGCTTAAAAAGTAAGTTTATGAAATGAAGAAAGAGTTCACAAAAATTCAGCTCTGTACCTCAATTTTATAAGGTGGCGCCGGAGCCTGTTAGTTTTACATGCAAAGTGTATGGAAAAATTATTTTTTTACTAAAAAGGTATTTGAATGAATAGGTGATTAATGTTGTTGAACTAGAAGGTCATTTTTTGAAGTAATTTTTTGCGCTGAATCTGAATCTGGCTTTGGAATCGAGCCATCATGTCAGAATTCTGAAATATTTGAGGTTAAGTACCTAAATCATGATGTTTTATGTCTACTTTCGAGGTCATGTATAGGATTCAAAGAAGGATATATTGAAGGATATATTGAATAGACAAGATGTAGCACCCAAGGTCATTAACCTAATCAGAGCTGAGCTCTGTGGTCCGAATATCAACATGATATCACTTCGATAACTTCATTTATTTGGGTATGATCAAAGAGGACATCTACTACATATACTCACACATTTACAACTACGAAAAACTTTCAATAAATCTATAAAAGAGACGCAATTCTCACAAAATAATAATAACGACCACCTACTCATAAATTTCTGCTTTTCGTAAATCAAGAAATATTCGATCATTTTACACTAAAGGGACACTAACTGCCGTAATTTTCCTTTGCTTAATTATAATCGTACCTTGTATACTTTGTAACTCTTCCGTGGAGACAACGACTGGCATTAAATTCTCTGTGTCTTCGCTGTTCACAGCACCACTTGTACCTTGTGTTCTAATTGCATACTTTTGCATTTCGAGATATTTTTGCCAAATTTGGGAAAAATCTCCCCCATCCGATTGCTGCAGATCTTTTAAGTTCAGCTTGATATTACCTTCATTAACATAAACTTGACGATTCAAATGAAAATGACTATTAGATATAAAGATGCTGTTTCTATTTTGAACATTTGCTTCCCTTCCAATAATTTCCATATCACCGACCACTTCTCGTACAGCTTTCTTGCGTAATACCTGAAAACTGTTGGGTGACTGCACTCTTTTTGCATCCAGCAATCTTTGCTCCAACTCTTCATTTTGTTCTTTTAATGATTGAATTTGCGACAAAAATGCTTTTTGTTGTGCAATCATTTCATCTATGGTGGGTGTCACCAATTCTGACGGTAATAATTCAATAGTTTCTGCATGTTCTTTTTGTGAAAATTGATTTACTGGTTCATCTTGATCCTTCTTCATGTTGGTGTCAGGATCAATCTGAGATCGTTTGTCGGAGCCACCGAATTTCACATGCATTTGCTTGGCAATATAGTTTTCTGTCATATGTGTGATTCTTGCCAAAGCATAGATGCAAGTAAAAATGCAAAGGAAATTCAAATATATATCATAATTATCGCGACATGGCGTCATTGAATTATCATCGAATGTCCTCTCTAGAGGGAAAGGAAAACATAAATTCAGAGCCTTTTCAATTTGAAATTTTTTTCGCTAGCTTTGTATGTTACATACCCATAATATAATTTGTATTATTTATTTCCTCAACTCGCTGCTCTTCGATTTGCTTAAAATAACACAAAATTATCCACGAAATAAATGCTAACGAGATTAAAAATAAAAAATTTATTGAAGAAAACATTTTGACGTCTTTAGAATTTTGAAAAATTTAAATATTTTCACAAAATTTTTTTCACAACGATAAAGTTTGAAAAGCGATTTGTTTTAAATGCTGAAAAAAAACTATTCTTTTGTGAAATAAAATAAATTATTAAGACAAAGTTGATTCGTTTCAATTAATCAACTTACACATGGATTAATTGATATGCCAAATGGCAAAACTTTTTTAACGGGACAAAGGATAAATGACTCATGCTATTGAGTTCGTCAAGGTCGTTGATATATATGCGATCACAAATAGTTATGGATATCAATGAAAAAGAGAAGATAAAGTGATGACTGACAAAATTAAATTTTGAAATTTCCAGTTTTCATTCGGCGGAAGATCAGACCCATTGCCCTCTGTCAAATCCCAGCACACAAAAAGTAACGAGTATGTAGATCTAATCTTTTGTCTTCCGATAAAAATGTAATTGGGATTCTTCCGGGGCATATGCCATATCGCACACATTCTACTAAAGAGGCACAACTCAAAATTTTTAGAAAACACAAAAAACTGTTTAGGAGCTCGTGAAATATTTTTCAGAAATAAAGTGGGGGTTATTTAGAAGAAGGTACTAACAGAATATGGTTTTATCGTAGCGATCACAACAGCTTTAACTCACCGACACAACCAAAAATAGGACACTTTTGGATCTTGCAGCCTAATTTCCATTGCAACATGAAGAGAGACATAACTCCTTTTTGACAGCAAAGTACAGCAAAAAATTAACTCATATCTTTTGTGATGGTAGATGTGTGTATGATGAACAGTTTTAACGAGAAAACTCCAAAATTATAAATTTTGAGTTGTGCATCTTTAGTAGAATGTGTGCGATATGGTCATAGCGACCCGACTTGAAATTAGTTAAAATATTCCGGATAATGATCAGATCTGGTTTCTCATCAGAGTATATTACTAAAAATCTTACTACGGTTCCGGTACGTTGTGTGAGTCAAGATCGTATCCGATGTCCTGAACTAAATTGGAATACGAATTTTAATATTTTTTTTTTATTCAATCCTTACATATGTATGTAATATTCCTTAGTCAAACTTTTATAAGAAATTAAGTAATTCTTAACATGTTCAATATAATAACTACATATATGTACATATGCATGGACATTAGGGTGGGTCAAATTTTTAAGCGAAAAGGGTAGAGCAAATCTAAATTATACGTTTAATCCTTAGAAAATTCGCCGAAAGAACCATGGGTGTAAAGTAAAACTCGAGCCGCCGGAAATTATAATGCATTTCTTATATTACTTCAATATTAAACTGAAAATTGTATTACATAAATTATTTTGAAAACAATTACTTGACAGACTGTATATGTATATAAGGTGCTGATGGCGACTTTTTGTATAATATATTTTTTATATCGATTATTATTTGTATTTTCGTTGTGTTTATCTTTCAATTTTTTAATGTTCACACTTCACTGTCTATCACTGTTGCACTATAACCTGCTGTTAACATTGCTGCTAGCTACAAGTGGCAAAAGAAAAAGTTTGTTTTGGTTTTTGACATTACATCAATAGAATCAACAGTTGTCAGTTGCAAAGTCAGTTGTTGGCGGGTTGCAACATAAATGCTTTAATTTTACATATAGGAGCCTTAGACACATGTTGCAAAGGCTTTATATGGATGCACATGTGTAAAAATTGTAGGGTTGCTTATCATTTGTAACATTTAATTTATCATTAGCAGCATTTGCTGCTGGGAAAAATGTTGCTATGGTATGTTATGTTTATCATTTTATTTACTGAAAAGCAGCAACAGCAGCCAGAGCAATAGCAGCAGCAGCAGCAACACAATAACAAAAACATGTACGAACACTAAAACGCACAGTAACTACACAAACTCACACTGTGTTAACATTTCTTGTACAGATTTGTATAGTGGCTTCAATATAAATCTTTAGTTGACAATGTATTCAGTTGTAAATTGAGTCTCGTACTTGTTGGTATCGCGAGCGGAAAAATATTTACGTGAACCTTTTGGATTATAGTTCTTTTAATAAAAAAAAATACAATAGAAGACAATAAACGAAAGAGAAGAGCAAAATTAATTAAGAAAAATTTTAAATAATTGTGAATGTTTTTCTTCAGCTCAGTTTGTTGTTAATTTGCCAAGTTATCACCTACACGAAAGCGTATTTTGTGATTTTTTACTACAATTGTTTGTTGTAGCTGTTGCAGTTTATAAATTTAAATTTGCTTTTACGTTTATTATCACTGATAAAAGCTTGAGCGGGACAAGTATAAAAGTAAAGGAAAAATATGTAATACGTGCTAGCGAGCAAGAAAGAAAAAGAGATTGTAAACGCATTTAGTGAAAAATATTTAATTTTTAAATTATCACCGAGCATTGCAAGACTAAAACAAGTAAAAATTGGCGATAAGCAAAAGCAGAGTGATAGAAAGGAATACACTTGCGTGCATTATTAACATCGAAAGAAAGCGAAAGAGCGCTGTGCCAAATTGGGAGAGTACAATGTGTCTGTGAGCGTAAGAAATTAAAAGTGATCGGGTTGAGTGCAATAGAAATGAATTTAAAAAATTCAATTCTCTAGAAATCAAAAGTTGATGTAAAACACAAATTAAAAGTTAAAATTCATTTAGTAAGATAAAATTTTTTCTCTAAATAATAAAAGTGCTAATTATAATATTAAAAAAAGTGAAAGTTAAAAAAATGACATAAATTTGTTTAATCCACTGAGAACCACAGTAAAACAAGACAACATAAAAATTTTACAGATTTATTTTTGTAAGTAGAAACATCTTTTGTTTTGTTACATATTTGTGAATATCTTCAAATTCAAAAGAATTTTCATTGGCAAACATTAAATGGAGGGCGAAAAATTCTACTCTTTTCTATTTTTCTTTTAATATTTATCAGTATTTCTTTTAGGTTTTCTTTACTATTTTTTATTGCTTTGTCCACAACATTTTCATTTTCATTTAGCTTTACTTTTTTCTTTTCAATAATAAAAGAGCAAGAATTATAACAAACACAAATGCAGAAAAATTTATTACAAACACATAAGCACATACAAATTTACATCTGTGTGTGCTCGCGTTATAATTTTGTGAATTTTTATTATCTTTTTTGTACTACTACACTGCAAGAACAAGATCAAAATCGAACGCATACACTGTTTAAGAGTACAAGAGAACGAAAGCCTGAGTTTGATTTCAAAGAGTGTGTTTGAAAAAAAGTACTTAGCTCAGTTTTTTTTTTTGTAAGAATTTAATCGGGAAAACCTCAAGGCTTATATGTTTTAGGTCAATTGCACTGTATCTAGAGTTTACTGTCTGAACTAATGCTGCCTAACATCACTCTCGATCCTAGACCAAGTGTACCGAGCTTAGCTATCGCTAAGTTAAGGACTCCTTTAGTTAAAGCATGTGTGCTCGATATGGTGCGCGAAGGGCTTTTAGTATTAGAATAACTGCTGTGTAAAAAGTAGCTGAAATTGTTAAATAAACGTTTATTGATCTACATACATATGTAGTATGTACATATATAGTATGTACATATGTATGTAGATCAATAAACGAAACATATGTATGTACATATGTATTTTGTCACCTCAAAGTAAGTGCCACGACTTGCAGAAAATCTACGCCAGTGCTTCATCCAGTCCTCTATACAAATTTCCTACGCTGATTGAGGAATAGCCTTCAGCTCTTATAGCGAATTTACTTTTATTGCTTCAACTAACTTAGACCGCCTTTATTGAAGTGATAGTTTTAGCTTCCGGAGTAGGAAAAACTCAAACGGGGCCATATCAAGTGAATACGGTGCTAGATCGATGACGTTCATTGAAGTTTTTGGCTTAAGCCTCTTGTAAACTGGAGGCTTTATAAGATGCTGCATTATTATGAGTTGTCCTTCCACATATCTGGCCGGTAGCATTGTATTTTGTATAGTCATTTCCTCGCGCTTATTTTTTTTCCGGAATTGATAGCTTAAGTATGAATAATAATCGAAATAAACGTCAGACATCAAAATCGTGGTCCGAAAAATTTCCGTATGACCCACCTTTCATAGTCTCAAAATTTCTAATGACGGTCTCTATATTCGAAAAAATACTGTTTTTATTGAAAGCTTTAAATTACTGAACTTACTTTCCGTGTTATTGAGCGACTTTTTTTCGTCGGCCTCTCACAACCAGGCCCACCACAATTTTGGTAACTGACGCCCATTTCGATTATCAGCCATACTTAAACTATCAATTGCAAAATGTATTAAACGGGAGAAATGACTATGAAAAATGCAACACTACCTACCGGACTATGTTGTATGAGGTACAAAAATATTCGATGGCAATCTTTCCAAGAAAATCTGTAAAATTATGCCGCCTACAGTGCAAAAAAATGTGACCTGATCTTGTGAAGCGATAATGTCGACTTAGCTTTTTTTGGAGCGGATTCGCCAAAAGAAATCAATCGTCTCGAATATTCCAGTTACAAAATGACGCAAAAACTCTCCTTTGAAGTTGGCAAACGTGTGAGTTTATTGCCAATTGTCAGCAAACTTGACGTTAATGTCAGTGATGGCATTTTAGGTGTATTTGTACTTTTTCAATATATTCGTGATATGAAAAGCTCGAAAAGTACATTCATACGAGTAAACTTTTTTGCTAAATACATATATTGATTTGTTTACATTGTTGGAAGTACAATGTCTTATAAGTAATTGCATTGTTTTATTGCATTCTTTAACATTACTTTATTTTTTTTAATTTTCGGAGGAAAGTACACACGACCACCAAAAAGTTCATTCCGATTCTAAATAAGTACATTCAAGATAAGTCCAAATGCCATTACTGGCCCCCGTCCGATTAAGTTGCACAAAGCCTTAGCAATTATGCGCATTTCATATCTTTGATCGTTCTTTACTACATACTAGGATTCCTTTCAAAAGGTTGTGATGAATTAAAAATCGAAATCTGATTTTCTCAGAACATATCCTAATCTTGTAGCTTTTCTTCTTTTTTCCATGAAAAGCACTGACAATTTTTTTTTTTTAAATACTACCAAATTTTCTGCTTTAGTTTACTTTGTAGCTGTAATATTATATTAATGAGACATTAGCAGTGTTTTTTTTGACGCGGTTACCCGCTTAAAAAAAATTTTTGTATGAGAAATTAGTCGGCGATAAGTATCGCCGATTAAATAAACCGTCATTCTGATACAAAAACTTTTTAGCGGGTAACCGCGTCAAAAAAAAACACGGCTTATTGTATTTGGTACACAAAACGTAACGTGTTTATTTATAACTAAAAATAGCTTTTAATGATGTGTAATCGTAAATGGTACAGAGTTCTGTATTGCTGGATCTATTGAATGTCAACCGAGAGGCAAAGTTTTCAGCCACTTTTTCAAGCATTTCTTGCCATATATATGTTCTCAATAACGCGAATAATGTCGGCTTTTAATGCGTGGATTGTTGTTGGTTTGTCAGCGTAGACTGGCGGCTTTACGTATTCAGAAAGAAAATAATCAAGAGCCGTTCAATCACCAGATCTTGGAGGCAAATTTACAGATCCTTTACACAAAATTATGCGTTCGTAAAATGTTTCCTTTATGGTAATAAGTTGCTGTAACCATATCTCTTCTACATTCACGTCATTCAATCGGGGAATGAAAAAGTCATTAACCATGCCTCTATAGCGCATACTGTAACACACTGATGAGTCTCATTTTTAAAAAAAGTATGGTTCTATGACTCCACCAGCCAACATATTGCACCAAACTGAGCCTTTTTTGGGATGCAACGGCTTTTCGATAATCTCATGTGGATTTTTAACTTTGTTAATTGCCATAACGTTTGAGTCAAAAATGAAACTCATCGATGAACAAAATTTTTCGATAAAACAGGGGATTCAATGCGTGTTAATTTTGAGCCCATTGACTGAAATTACGACGCAAACAATGGTCATTTGATCAGCGCCGTACCGTGCACATCGGGCGCCCTGAGCAAGCAACTTATTTGCCGTTTTGTCGTGTTTTTTAACAAAAATTTTATTCACCTCACCAAAGAAGATCACCAAGATCTTTGAGTAAAATTTTCCATAAAGTGGCACACCAAGACCAAACTGTTGTGAACGACATCGAATCGATACATTTGGATCTTGTTCAACACTCTCATCAACGGATGCAATATTATTTTCAGTAAGTACTTTTCTTATGCATCTCAGTGCCACTGCATCTTGCAAAAAAAAAAGTGCAGAAACGGCCAATAATACGTCCAGATGGTTGCTTATATCAGCTGTAATGTGGTGCAAGTGCTCTATAAGTTGGGCGCGCAGAACCATAATTTTGGAATTAAATTTCTTAAATTTAGTAACGTTGTTAAAGCGTGTATGCCATCATGATAATGATGAGCAAAGAAATGGTTCTCAGTATATTATATAGTATCTAAATCGAAAACACTTACAAGCAATATAGTTACCTCAATCCAAGGACATTTACCCGCGGAAGATACTTGAATTCGAGCACATTGTTTAACGTTCAAAGTTTCAAAACACAAAAAAAAAATTTCAATAACTACAATGTTTTCGAAATTTAGTAAGAGCCTAATGCTCAGCTTATCAACATAGTGAGTGAGCCATGAAATTCATTCAAAAAACAGAGCAAAAAGTAATGTGCACAACAAACACCTTTGCTTTACTCTGTACAGGGTTTTTAACTTGTTAGATTTCTTCTAAGTTTTCGTATTAACCCCGATCTGTTGGAATTTATATATAAATAATTTTTTTGGGACTATATCAAAAGCAGCGCAAAAGTCTATGAAGCGTATATAACATCCTTCTCTTCTCGGTATCCTATTAGAAATTATTGAGGTTGCAGATATGTATTATCTAATGTTGAGTAGTATTACTTCTACTACCAAACCAAAATCTTATTTGTTTTAAGTTCATCATTTATAATTACATGTTACTCATACGACATGTTGATAAAACTGATATCTATGGGTCTTAGCCCATCCTATGGAAAACTTCTAGATATGCCAACGCAAAGAAGATCACATGTGAAGGCCCTTATTGTTTTAATGGTTACTTAGAATCTTATATGCCTTTCTTGCTGCTGCTCTGCTGTTGTTGTGGTCTCTAACATTGATGATTCAACAAGTTGTTGTGGTCTCCTTAGACTTATATATATCATACATACATTTATTAATGTTTTGTTGTATTGTATGTTGCATGCCATGTTGTTGCTTTACAACTCATTTGAATTAAACGAGAAACAAACGAAAATAAAACACAAAATAAAATTCAAAAACTCATATAAAAAAGATATAAAAAATCTTCAGCAAAGCGCCAACCAGCAGTACAAATCGTTAAAACGGAAATTCCGCCAGAAAATCTCATGTTGACAAAATGCTGCTTTGTTTTGTATTCTTGGGGATTTGATAAAGGGTGATTTTTCTAAAAGTGATAGAAACTCAAATTGATGATTTTATGAACTTTTTGTTTCTGGAATATGTCCACCACTACGAGCTGTAGCTCAGATTAGAATAGTTAAATTTTTGACTAAAAAACTGCTATAACATAATTTATCAAATAAAAAAAAAATTACACTCAAACTTCATTTGTATGTGTTTACTATATTCAATTTAAATTTCTTTTACTCTTAAAAAAAACCCTTTGAATGTGCTTATTTCTTAGAAGTTTTTTTAATGCAAAATATCTGTACATAATTAAAAAATTCTTAAAGTTTTTATTATAGAAATATAAAACACAATCAAAAGAAAGAAAGATAAAATAAAAAAACCACATGGAGCTGCCTCTTCAGCTAAAAAAATTTACATTGGATCGTCAAACTTTAGCTCTGTAATCAGTTTTTGATATTTAATTTTAATATGAACTGCAATACAGAAAGCTAAACTCTTAAAAAAACTATATATGTACATACGTACAATACATAAAAGGGCGAAACAGAATAAATTTGTGTTAAAAAAATATTTATTAATTTAGTTTAATAACGATATGAAACAATTTCTGGATTATAATGAAATTACCACAGGCTAATATATATAGTAAAATCCCTCAGACGCTTGAAGCATTGGCGGCTTCATTGTCTTTTATGTCCTTAATATTTGTTGGGTTTTTAGAGGCCTTTTCTATTTCACTAAAATTTTATTTGCCAAGTTTTCAGCTTATAAGCTATTAAAAGTTTTATATATCCATTTTTGAAAATATTATAGCTTAGAAACAACTTTTATTAAGACATCAATCGCTACATAGAAATCACATTTGGCTTGTCTTATCGGGTCGAATGTTCACAAAAATGAAATTTTCTTAAATTCTTTTTTATCATGACGAGACTTTCAGAGACTTAACCGTTAAATACTAAAAATGTTATGTTTATCCATGATCAGTGAACCTTAAGCTTTTCTACATGCTGAATACAATAAGCCATGGCTTATAGATTTTTAAATGTTAAATTCAAATCTAATCATAGAACTTTCTCATTGTAAAGTTATCATTGAAAAACATTTTCGAAAATAACATTTTTGGTCCATATGAGTTAAATATTCCTTAATCGTGGTAAAAAACCCACGTACTCCTTTGAATCTAAGAAGTGCATCCAGTGTGTGCTGCATTGGAATTCAGCAAGAAGATTTTTTGTCTTTAGATTTCGTTTAGCAGCTGCAACCCTATATGACTATATTACTGGCTGCCCCATTTTTTATGGGGAATAGTGGTTACTCATACGTCATGTTTTCTATGAATTAATTGGGTAATGATTTTTAATTCAAGCACCAGCATAAGGTAATACTCGTACTTTTAAATTTTTGAAAATCAAGACTTTCAAAAATATTTTGCAGCGACATGTTATACTTTCCTTTACGAATGGCTTTCGATTTCTTATCTCGAATAAAATAAAATGTAAGACATCTTCTAGACTAGAAAACTAAGATATTGGCTGACTTTTTTCTTAAGTGTTACACACACACATAGTAACTTTGTAATTATAAATATAAATAATATAAAAATATGTGATTATGATTATGTTGAATTTTGGAATTTCCGTTCCTTTCGCTGCC
This sequence comes from Meiosimyza platycephala, assembly GCA_963662105.1. Taxonomy (NCBI): domain Eukaryota; kingdom Metazoa; phylum Arthropoda; class Insecta; order Diptera; family Lauxaniidae; genus Meiosimyza; species Meiosimyza platycephala. The sequence continues at coordinate 97,036,637 of OY759208.1, read as the reverse complement.
TATGAAAAATATTAAGAAAGTCTGCAAATGGATCGAAAAGGAGGTCAAAATATTTTAATTCTTTTAGTATGGTTGGAGTTTATCTTGCTGACACATTTGCCAATGATGCAAAAAATATTAAATTTTCCATGAGTGATTTTAAGCTACATCAGTCATAGTTTTGTTGAAAACAAATTACTAACAATGAAATTCCATGTTTTCATGAAAATGATCATTAGTTCCTTCGCTTCAAACTGGACTGTTCTTTTAGTACAAAAAAAAAATTAAACAAGACGGAAACCGAAAAATGTTAAAAAATTATTGGAAAACTAAAAAAATTGCATTAATTTTAAGAATATAATCTTTTTTTAAATTCTCTTAAAAAGTGTGAAAGTTTCAAAATGATTTAAAGAATGATTTTAGAGGTGCTACGCAGAGTAAAAGTATCCGGAATTGTTTTTCTCTTCACATTCAAAGTAAGTCCCACCACTTGGAATTTAAAGCAATTCTTAATACCTATTAGGATCTATTTATTACTTTGCAGATTACTCCACCTAGAAATAGTATTTTTTTTAGTAACTATAATACTGCCGTCAGAAGCAAAATAGGTGTATCTCAAAAAAATTGATATTCCAGATTCTTATGACATCGAATAGCTTATAATACGCATCTAATGAACTTCGCTAAATGCCGGTATCTAAGTTCAAACCTAAAAAAAATCTCCTAAGAAAATTTCCTCTATCTCAATTTCTACAAGTTGACATAAACCAAACATTAATTATCTCGAAATGCGTTTTTTTGAGATACGCCCTTTTCACTTCTGAGGGCAGAATATACCCCTTAAAATCATAGAATTGCTGTTGCTGTAAACTTTCTTATTTTGTAAAAATCCATTTTATCAATCCAAGTTTGGGTCAATTTGAGTTGGAGTCTAATTCCATAAGCTTCAAAATTGTTGTACAAAAATATCAAATCGATACAAAAGAACAAATCTTCTTAGTTTTTATACAATTTTTTGTTTGCTTTTATTTTTAGATTATTTTATTTTAATTTATGACACATGAACATTTTTTGTCACGAGAAATTTTGTTGTTAAAAATTGTTGGTTGGAGAGGAAATTTGTGTTTGTTATTTTTTCGTTCTCATTTAACAATTTGTTGTGCATATGTAAAATTATTACTCAACATATTTACACATACGTTGCTTTACGTGGAATTATCGCTGCTTAATTTCGTTTTGCCAAAACTAAAACTTAAGTACCTATAACAATTTTTTTTTCAAATGTTATCTGAATGCGTCTTTCTAATTGAAAAAAGTTTAATTTTGCAGAGTTTTTATCTAAAATTTTATTTATTTTGTGTATTTTCAGTTCCGTGAGATTATTATAAACATTCAGATTAGAAAAAAAAATTTAAATATTAACATTTTTTTGTGTCTTTTGATATTTTCCATTTGAAAAAAAAAAAAAATACAACCAAGTCTCAGATGTAGATTTAGTGTTAGTTTCTACTAGATTCTAAAAATAGCACAAAATTCTATCGAATTGTATACGAAACACAATAAAAATTATTATTATAAAGCAAAAGCAAACAAATATCGAGTACAAATACAGAGGCAGAAACATGAAGAAAAGAGGCGCAGATACAGATATGTACGACCCGACGAGTATGGCCATCATATAGGAATCTAAAAATTCTGATACAAATACAAATATCGTGCACGCCAGCGTTATACTTACTTGTCTCAGTATAAAGCTAATATAATAAAGATTAATTCTTATCAGTTCCTATTTTCAATGCGCGTAATCAACAACAACAACAACAGCAACAAAAACGAACACATGCCCGCTTATTATTATAACGAACCAACTAATAATCGTATGAAAAGAAAATACGAAAAAAGCGTACGAAAAATATTTAAAAAAAAACAAAATTTAAAAAAAGAAGAACAAAATAAAAAGACTAAAAGAAAAAAAGAAAAAAAGGGAAAAATTATTTGCATGTGATTGCTTTGTGTATACAAGCGAAACACAAATAAGAAATACAAATTAGATGTGAAACACTACGGGAGAAGACATTATCAGAATAATAGCAAAGAAGCAAAAATAGACGAAAAAATTACAAGAAAATAGCAACGATAATGATGATGATGAGAAAAATAATGAGCACTTTAATGGAAAAATGAGAAAATTTTATTTACTAAAAAAAAAACAAAAACATTAGCGAAAAAATATCTATATAAAATTGAGAGAATATGGAGAAAAAAATATCATATTGTGATCGAGAGTTCGCTCTTAACACACATGAAAAGTTAACATGACTATAAGAGCAAAATGTTATGTTAAAGTTTAATACTACAACTACAAATTTTTATAATTATGTATGTATGCATTTTTGTAAAAACTAAATTTTAAAATTATGGAATAGGTCTTTTATTACTTATTTTTTATAAGTCTACATTGGTTTCAATCTCGAACGAAATCATTTGACTGTAATTTGGCCGCTGGAAGTCATTTGATTGCTTAGGTCTTGGTTACAGTCAAGTAGGTCACTCAAAAAAAAATAGAAAAAACGCAACAGAAAAACAAGTAGACTTAGATCTTATAATTAGTTAGTTTTCGATAATTTGGGAAATGCTTAACACAAGCAATCTTTATCCACATTTCAAGTTTGACAACTACATATATGTACTGCCCTCTGTAGCGCAAAAGGCACAACTGAAAAATATGCGTTTCGAGATAATTTATGTATTGTTTATGCCAATTTGTTGAAATGTCTCTAAAGTTGAGATAGCGGAAATTCTCTTAGGAGATTTTTTATGGGTTTGAACTAATATACTGGCATTTGACAGCTTAAAAAAAACAAAAAAATTGAGAATATGAAAAAACGGATACCCCTACCTACCATACAAAAATAAATAAAAAATTTTTACGCAATTTATTTATACAAGGGCGGGCGGTGGGGTTACATGATATTTTCAACTTTGACCAATTTTATCACGGAAGCCATAAGGTTTTAGGGGGTAAGACTCCAAGTTTCTAAAAAAAAAAAAATTTTGGCGCATCGCCCCTAAATTAAAATTATGCCTTTAGTTCAAAACTCTCACTCAAGAGTGCGCTAGCGTGTACTAACAACTCTTGCGCAATGATAGACTTATGCGATGGAGCATTGTCCTGGTGCAAAATTCATGAGTGGCCCTTCCATAAATCAGGCCGTTTTCGGTGGACCCTATCACGCAAAAAATAAAAAAAAATCTTCCATAATTATGAATAAATAATTTTTGTTTTTAATTGTATTTTACAATTCCGGTAAATTTGTACACATTAAAGTATAAAAATAATTTCGAGTCCGATGACGTTATTAAGATATATCTGTGGCCACAAGGAATAACAGCTAAACTCCATATTTGATGATAAGGCGAAACAACATAAGCTATGTATTCATCTGACTTAAACTGTTTCGCCTTGTCATCAAATATTGAGTTTAGCTGTTATTCCTTGTGGCCACAGATATATACCACCTCTAACAACAGAAACTCCAAAATATTAAATGAGATTCATACGAAAATCGATTCGGAGAGTCGTTAATCCGGGTAATTTCTCCCAAACAAACTATGGCTTGGCATTAGAATAAGAACTCGCATGTGATCGGAACTATCATCTCGGCCTTTGAAATATGACTTGTGTGCGATTCAAAATTTTAACTGGGTATTACTAAAAAAATTAGTGTAAAATTTAATTGACATTTTTCTTACATGAAATATTTTAATGATATTTCAAGTTTGAATAATTTCTATTAAAATTATGGACATAGTTTTGAGAAAAAGGTCTGGAAAATTTAGTGCAAGTTGGGAAGATTATATATTTTTTGCATTAAAATTAAACAAAAAAAGGATCTTTTATAGTGCTTGAGGAAAAATCTGAACTAAATTTTTTTATGGTATTGAACTAAACATATAATGAATTTGGAATTTTATTTCCAGTACTTCAAAATGCCTAATGAAATTGAATTTTTCCCACTAGCACTGAAATTATAGAATGTGAAATTTAGTGCTATAATCCTTACTCTGGTTTTAGACCTAAGAGCTTTCACAGTGAACTGACTGCCAAAACAAGAACAAACCACAGATCAAAGTTAGAATCTTTATTCGACAAATATATTTTTCTTCAGGATTGCTGTCGAAGTTTCGGCATTATTTTTTTTTTGCTTAAGTCGATTGAAATCAACAACCTCTTTGCTTCTTCCAGGGTTATTTTTTTATCATCTATTTTTTTATTCTCTTCCGTCTCTTATATTTGCAATGTATCGCACATTTAATAAACGTTAATCTCGCTCTCTCTCTCTCGCTCATTCTTTTTTAATTCGTTTTATGTGAGATTTTTTCAATGAGATACAGAGAACATTCTCAGCTTGTTGATAGTGGTATAGAATTTAGTATTATTTTGAAAGTGAGATCCTCCGCGTATGCGAACCACGTCGTCTTGATAATTTGTGTTTCTATATTTTTCTCAATTAAATGCTTCAAAGATGATTCGAAATTAAGTTCTTTTTACTGCTAATTTCATAAAACGAGCCGCACTTTAAGTGTTTTATTAATCAAAATTGTGTTTTCATTTTGGATGGCTATTTACATGTACGTTTATTATAAATTTTAATTAAAACAAGCGCCGGCCGACAGTATGTGTGTGAAATTGTCAAATAGTTATGTATATTGTACTTAAACTTGACTTAATTTATGTGTCTTTGACTATTAAAAAAAAATCGAATTAATCTTTTATAGTCTGTACGGTTGGAAATCTGTCATTTTTAATTTGATTTGTGGTAAAAACTAAATAAACTTAGCGGTGGCTTAAAATTTGTTGAATTAATTCTCAGTATTTCGTCCCTTTTCTGTGTAACCATATGATTTTTTTTTTAAATTGTATGAAAATTTAGCAAAATAATATTTGGTACTATTCAGTTACTTATCAATTGATTAAAGAAACTATTTATAAAATTTTTTGGACAAAGAAGTAACATTTGAAATGAAATAATAATTACTGCGTTGAAAAAAAAGTTGTCCGTTTATGAAAGAATAGTCAAATTTAAGAAAAAACTGTTCTCATATGTATTCACAATGATATATTACTTACGCACATCATTCTTGTGTTTCTAAATTCTTACCGCTTAAATTTTTTAATAAAAGCTGATGATCAGTCGATCAGTAGCTCGTATGGGACTTCCGGTTATATCTTTCTCTCAAGAATTCAGGACAGCCTGGATTATTCCAAGTCGGTCACCAATCCGTATGTTAGACAGATACGAACTGTTCAGGAGATTTTAACAAAATTTTTTGTCGTGGCACCCGATCTACACAATCCATTCATTCGCTGAACAGTTCGTATCTGTCTAACATACGAATTGGTAACCGACTTAGAATAATCCAGACTGACAGTTAAAAATATCAAGTATGAAAATTTATTAAAAAAAAAAATTTCGAATTTCTTGCTGATACTTTGGCATCACGTAGAAAAATGCATTTAAAATTCTGAAAAAACTAATGTGATGTTCCTTCATAATTTAGCACGTGATGCCAAAGTATCAGCAAGAAATTCGAAAAAATTTTTTTTTCTGAACAACCCTAATGTACATATATTGATGTAAAACATTTGAAAACATTTTTTCATGAAAAAAATAAAAATATTAATAGCTCTAAAGTTAGTTTGGCATTATGAAAATAAATTTATCCCTGGAAAAGTAGATTTAGCTTGTGCTAAATCAAAACTTTGTAAAATAAACCTATAGGTAGTATTATGGTATACTAAAATATGGGCAAGAAAACCACATTTGCCTATGGTATTTTTGAAAAAATTGCAATTTTAACAATGTAAACAAGTGATCAAAAACTGAAATCTTTGGCAAAGCGCCACAGATCGTCGCATTTGCACCATTTTTAATTACAAAGTAAGCGTCCAAATTGGTTTCTGTTGAAGTGGAAAGAGCACGCATTTTCATTTCTTTCAACTCGATCCTTAGTTAATTTAAAATATTTCAGATTAATGATTTACTTTGCACAAAAAATAGTGGAAGTTATTGTAAAAAATTGTTTTTTTAACAATCAATCTCATAACTCTTAAGTGGCAAGTGCATGGCTTTGCAGCAAATGATTGTATGATTTTTGCAACTTTGAAGATCAAAATGGAAATTCGATTCTGATTCTGTTGAAAAATAAATAGTGGCATTATTACCTTTAATTAAAAGGAATTGCGAATTGATGTAAATTTTTTCTTTTTTATCTATGCATCTTTGTATCTATTTATTGATCTATTTATATATCTATATATTTATCAATGTGTATATCTTTATATCTGTTTATCGATCTATTTATCTATCTACCTATCAGAATTTCAATTCTATCTAAACGGTACAAGCCCTAATATTAATTGATTGCATAATATACTTTTTTTTTGTATTTTACTGCATTAGTTTATCAGTTTTGAAATTTCATTTGTTTTTTTTACAATTTGTAATATTTATTATTTTATTAATATATTATTACTTCTTTTTATTTCAGATTCTGTGTTATTTAAACAAGTGCTCAAATTTTATGAAGAAAAATAAATTAACAAAATATTTTATTAATTAAAAAATAAACAAAGTGCTGATTTAAAATAAATACAAACATACATATGTATGTATACAAAAGTATATATCTCCACTACACTCAACGAAATTGAAAAAGTTGCACTGCAGTTTTTTAACGATAGAGTTATTTTTAATTCAATGTACGAGTACCTACATATGAAAATGCGATTATTTTTTCATTGCTGATAAGAGAATCATTATCGCCTTTAATTTATTTGTTTATTTTATTTATTATATTTCATTGTTTTTGCGGTTGTAATTGCTGTTGTTGTTGTTGTGCTTTTTCTTCAGTGCATAATTAAATTGCCGCCATCTTTGTTTTATCTCTAGCAAAAAAAAAAAAATAAATTAAAAATTATTACCTCTTTGAAATTCCAAGTTTTTTGAATATAAAGATTACTATGTGATTTGCCAAATTGCAAATAGAATAACAAAAAAAAAAAAAATTATGATAAAAATTGCATTTACTAAGTTTTCGAATTAAAAATAATTTAACACACAAAAAAAGTTAAGTGTTTGTTGCCTGTGAAATTAATTTATTTCGACGTTGCTAGCTAAAGGATTTATCCATCACAGTTGGAAACTCATCAACTTTAGTGTTTGGATTTGCTTATGAGTTTTGTAAGTTTTATGAAATTATATTTTATTTTATATTGCATTTTATTAATACAAAAAAAAAACAATTTATTTATTTATCTATAATGTATAAATAGGCAGTTGCAAAACAGTTAGACCCCTTTTTAAAGGCCATAACATAACATAAGCGCTTAATTTGTTTTCGTAAAAAGGGGCAGTACACAAAGTAGTTCCTTTTCTAATAGTAGGCGATGGCGTGCCTCTAACACGGAAATACGTTTCCACGGCTAAACTATTGTACTGATTTTCATTCAGTTTGGTTTGGAGAGAGGCTATAAAAAATTTGATGTTCTTTAAGGGGGCGTAGAACCACCCTTAATGGGAAAAAACTATGTCACGGCTAAGCCGCTTCACCGATTTTAATGATTTTTGGTATGCAGATTGATTGAACTCTGAGTAAACATATTTGTTTTGAGTGGCCACTCCCCTAACAGGAAAAAACTTCTCAACTAATATACTAATTTTGATAAAATTTGGTACAGAAATAGATATATGTTTTAAAACGGAGCCACGCACTAATGGACCAATTTTGAAGAAATTTGGTTTGGAGATAGTATAAACTTTGAGAAAAGATATTTGTTCTTAAGTGGTGGGAACTACGCCCCAAACAAGAAATTATGTTTTCATAACAAAACTAATCGACCGATGTTTATGAACTCTAAGGATGGATAGAGCAACATGATACCATAATTTTTATTTTTGGAAGGTACGACGATTTTTATATCAGATTTTTAGTGCTATAAAGTTTTTTTCCATATTTTTTTATCACTATAATGGCTGAATTCAACCACTTGGCAAAATTTAGTTATTCTTATATGTTAGTGATGGATTAACCTGTAGGCTAATTAAACTGCATCTTAGAGCGGCTGGTTTTGGGGTGCGAAAGAGTTTCGACTGTCAGATAAAAAATCCTAATGAACCTAATAAAGATAGGCAAGTCTTTAAGTCCGCCATCGATCATGTCAAACTATAGTCTCGATTTCAGCTACAGAACCATCTTCAGAGGCTTTTAGCTTATACAATGAAAAATTTCCAAGCTTATTTTTTTTTTGCTTTTGCAAGTATATTAGGGGTGATCTAAATTCTGATGCTTATGAAAGTCTGCCCTAATCAAGCAAATCGACATATCATTGTTTATGTGAAAGCAGGGTAAATCTTTTTTTTTAAGCCCAGTATAGCATGTCACCAAGCAGCTAACCTTTTACTTTTGGAACTATATATAAGAAAAAAGTAAACATAAAGAAAAATTCGTATAAGCTTTTCTTGTTCATTACTGATAGAACTTTAAAGAAAAAGCAAAATATAAAAAATTCTTCCCGCGAATTTTTACCAGTTTTTCAGTGTATGTACTAATTTTTTTTTTTATAAAAAGTTTATTCTATAGTAAAGAATGATAAATGTCTTACCATTTTAACGAGGTGGACTAATATGAAAATTCTATTAGGTAAAAAATGAATTAAAAAAAAAAAAGATTTATTCTACCAATTTATGATAACTTCTAAATGAAAGTCTAACTGAAATACCCCATAAAATTTCGTTTTTTTAGGGTGTTGAATTTTCAAATTCAAATAAAATGCAAAAATTTATCAAAAGACCTAAATTTGACTTAATTTAATAGATGATTTTATTACATTTGGCATTTGATTTATATTTCTAACATATGAGCGGCGAGAAAGACCCAAAAAATAGCACAGTCTGGAGATCCTTTTTTCGAACATTTTTTGAACATCTAAGGCCTTATCTTTTTAATCACAATAATTCAAATAGTCTAACGTCGTTGGTTTATCTGCATATACCGGATACTTCATACATTTCCACGAGAAATAATCGGGAAGTGTTGAATCATGTGTCTGAGCGGCTAATAGGATTCATCATTTCATGAAATCGGTTAAACTTTAAATGAAATTTTTCTGTATATAAAAAATTTTCTTTCCATGATTAAATGATAAGCCCTATTCAGCACCCTAACGTTGCCGAATTTAACCAACTTTTTATTGTTTAATCTCTATTGGAAACACCCTTTAAATGCTTTCAATTACTATTTATTTTAAGCAAACTTGACATTGCAGATTTCTTTTATTCTAAATAGCTGGCTTCTTAGGTTTTAGCAATGTGCCCAAACAACCAAACAAGTTTCTGTTTTAAGTTAGTCTCACGAGACCTTAAAATAATATGGAGTATTTTATTCAAAATTTCGTAACGAAAACCTTGCAACTTTTGCAACAAAAATATATTTTTTAATTATTTTTACAATATATGGTATTTTTAACTGTCTAATTTTTGGTTACTATGCTAAGATATATGGGCCACAAAAATAAAAATATTTTTTTAATGCTCATAAATTACTGCGAACTCCAACAAGTTAAACAAGTTGTTGCCAGTTTTATTTGGTTGTGAATGTATATTAAAAATTCGTGTATTAATTAAATAACAAAAAATAAAAAAAAAAAAAAAATGTAAAATTGGCATGTCTATTTATAGCGCGAAGCTAAAATTAATTTGTCAAAATAAATACATGCAATAATTTTAAAATGAATTTATAATTCTCTACACTGTAGAGTCTACAGCGTTTGCAAATTGTAGACAAAAAAAAAAAACACTTGAATAATAAATTAGCAGATAAACGTAATTTTCAGTGAAAAATTTATGTTTCTTTGAGGAGTGAGAAAATCTATTTAAATTTTCGCTGCGGCGTACCGCAGATGAAGTTTGCTATTATTTTGGGCACCAGCAACAGGTCGAAATATTCTGCACATTTGCTGCAATAAATAAATGTTGAAATAAGACAGAACGGCAGTGTAAAAAACAAATAGTTGGTGTGCGAAAATAGAGTGTTTACGTACTGCAATTTTATACTTTAAAAATCATAAAAGAAAAATTATGTTGGAGAAGTTAAAAGTTTACTTTATGAATAATTTAAATCAGTTAGTTAATTTTGCCCTACTTTTCTCATTTCATTTATTCACCTTCGATTCATGTACTCTTCATATGAACTTAATATTTATATTAATGTTTATTAACAGGAAATTAAGCTGACTTTGCGCTTCAGTTAAAAATGTATTGCGAACTTTTCTTTTTTCTAGGCAGCGATTATTTCCCTATCCAAAGTCACGTGATAAATAATATAAATGTTTCAAAAATATGTATCAGCATTAAACGTGTTATACAGGAATAGAAAATCTCTAACATATTTTTAAATGAAAAACAACATGAGTAAATTGGGAGAAAAGTAACTTGAAAAGAAAGCCTTAACAAAAGCGTTTTAGGGCATAAATAAAATTATAATTGTAGGCTAAGTCGCGCAACAAATAAACGCAAAAACAAAATATAAAAAATTCCACAAAAAAAATTTAGCCCAAATTTTTGCCTTCTCGCTTGTGTCCTCAATATCGTCACGGAACATAGGGCCTAATGAATATAAGAAAACTTTCAAAACAGCCCAAGGAATAAAAATAATATATTTTCCAAAAAAATTTTATATTTCGAATTTTATGTTTCGTGTTTTGCTACACTTTATCATTTTGGCTTATGAGCGATTTTTTCTTATAGAAACATAACCCACAAATTCAATAATATTCGGATAGGAAATATAGTGCCGTCGAGAGGGAATCCGATTCCGGTGGTAACTACATATTACCTATATATTAATAAAATTGCAAAAATACTTATGATACGATACTATATTCTTATATTTATGCAATTTTAGTTTATAAATCAACAATTTATATGTATCTGTGCAACTCCTGCTATTCTTGCTTTGGCCGAGGCAAAAACATTGATGGTCTCAGTCAAATCCAATATCCTCACCAATTCCGATTCCAGACAAACAGTTCCTAATCTTGACATTCTTGTTTTGGCCGAGCAGGAACGATGAAAGTATTTTGATCCTTGCTTTTAGTGCTGGTAACTGAGATTGACAATATGCAGAAAATGCGCAAAGCGTTACGAATGATTGGAAAATGTTTATCCAATATCTTCGAAGCAATGTAATTTAACAACTCAAATATAGGAAATCACACTTTGAAGTTCGTTCCATAAATATGCTGCAGATGAATAATTTCAGTCGATAATTCTTGAGCCACGTCGGCAGCATATTTCTCTACAAAACTGACTGCTGCGTATATTCTCTTCTTCCACCTTTGGGAATCGAATATTTTTATCATACTTGTTTCTACGAAAATAAGTTTTGAAACAAAAAATCAAAGTACATACATGCTTCTGAAAATGTACTTCGAAGAAATACACGCCCAGGAAAAATCGCCGCAGTTACCCATCTGCCCCTGTCGATGAGCCTGAGGAAATAAGTAGACTACAATTAATTAAAGCAGCTAGAAATTATTTGTTCGCTGAAATCAATTTTACTAGCAAAAGTAATAGCTTTAAAGTTGAATTTTGTGTTACAAATATGAATGCAAGTTCTACATCACACCCTAAAAGTACGAAAATAAAGAAATAAGCGAGAAAAAATAATAATTTGAAATTAGTAACCTATCAACACATCATCTAATCATGTCTTCAACTGATAGTTCTATAAAACTAAATATGTATGTATGTATATGGAAAAATATTAAGTACAAGAGCGGCTAGAGAAACAAAATGATAAAGTTAATATATTAAAGTTAATTTATTATTTTTATATCATATTAATAAAGGTTTATCAAACTTGTGCCTCTGAAAGTATAGATAAAAATGGCACTTAAAATTAAGAGTTCGATTAATATTTTATTTCATTAAACTGCATGGAGTCACTGAAATAAAACCTTGTGAAGGTATTACTTATTTTTGGCTAGACCAAAACTTAAATACCCTACGCTGTATCTTGTATAAATTTATTTAGTTCTTGTCCAGAGCTTTCCGAATCATTTCCACAATTTTTGAGAAATTTGGTTACATTACCATAAATAATTCTTTCAGATTCTTTCTTTGATTGTATGGGCGGTTTCACGACCACTTCTTGAAATTCACCAACTTTTTGTCTAGAGATATTTGGTTACGCAACATCAATGGACTCTCTCAATTTAGCGACTCAGGTGGTTACGCTGATGAAGAATATATGTACTTTTCTAAACCTGCCACGCCCCTTCTAAGCGTTTCAAACGGAATGACAAAGTGAATTTACCCTGAGTATACTATATAATAAAAGCTGTAATGGTTGTATTATTTCGTTATTAAATTTATTTATAAGCCAATAGCCCTGGCAGCTAGTGCTAATGATAATTGTAATTTAAATTGTAATTAATAAAATATAATAATAATAATAATAAATTTCTTTAAATTGTATATTGACAAATAACAACTCTATGGGTTTTTAATTTTGTAGAATGCAGACATTGCAAGTAGCTTATTCAATTAAACAAATAATTAATTTTAAGCGATAAATTAATTTGAAGTTGTAAACAAATATGAAAATTTTGCCAAAAGCAATAAAAACGAAAATTTTGCTAAAAGCATTTTTTTAATTGGAAATGTGTGAAAATTTTTCAGTTGCAAAAATAATTCGAAATACTCGTAATATCTGTGCAATTCAAATTCATTTTTGCTATGGCGATTATCAACTGCCTAAAGTGCGTTAAAAGCTTATACTGAGAGGGATGATAATAATGAAATTATAAATTTAATTGAAAAATAATTGAGTCATTTTAATTATTACTCTTAATATTTTTTTTCGTGGAAAAACCTTCATGAAAGTATGATGAAGAACTTAAAAATGTTCTTTCTTTCCTTGAATAAATTACAATTACAGTGTTTTTAATGTGTGTCACAAAATTTAAAAAAGAAAATTAAATAAAAATAAAGGAAACAAGAAACAAAAAGCAACAAAATTATTTATTGCAAATTTGCAATGCAATGGCGCCGCAATTTTGCGCTTGCCGTCAGAAAACAACGGAAACACTTTAGAAAATTTGCAAAATGCAAAATAGAATCCATTAGGCAAACAGCTTTATATATATTTAGTTTATTTGCTTTTTTTTTACGAAACATCTATGTAGTATTTAGATACGTCTTAAAATTTTTAAATAAAGCCTGCCGAAATTTGGCAGCATTGTACGGCATTGGATTTGTAAACAATTGCAGGAAAACAAATTGAACGAAAATAAATCTAAAAATTTATTTATAAAACGGAATATTTTATTTTGTGTAAACAAAAAGTGACAATTATTCGCTGTGAGTTAGTAATAAAATGATTGTTAATTTACGAAATCTATTTTACATATGTACATATAATATTGTGCTGTAAAAAACAAAATTTTCTTTTTACTCACGAAGAATTCAATATACTGGCGCAACAATGTAGTAAGGCTGCGTTTTCAGTTCTAATAAAATTCAATAGGATTTTATTATAAGAAGTAATGAAGTTTCAAAGGATATGTAATATTAAAAAAAAAATTATTCGAATACTTCAAATCATCTTATTTTGTTAATATGGTTACCATATGAATGATCAAAATCTTTTAAAATAATAAAATTTTTTTTTGTGGTATCTGTATGAAGAAATGTCCTTTTAAAAATTTATTATTAAATATCCTTAGAGATAAAAAATATTTCTTGAAGACTTAAGATCAGAATTTTGAAGTTTTAAAGTTCCAACAAAGTTTACTAAATGCTTTATCTTTGACTATGAGTTTGTAACCAATATTGCAATAAAACGAAAGCGGACAATCCTTAAAAATATTCAGTAATGTTTTAGGGTGAAAAGCTGTCAAAAGTAGGATAAAATATTACGAAAGCCTGACGTGATAAACTATAACTCTGTGCGACAAAATTTATCATAACAACGTCGTCTTACAGAAAAATAGATACCGTGGCTACTATGTAATAAATTAAGAAAAAAAAATTGACGCTCAGTGATATTTTTTTTAAATTTTTACTTAATGGTTTTCAAAGAAGCATATAAATGGATTCAATATTATGTACAATATATGTTGCTTCCGACAAATATAATTATATATTTGCTTTGATGCTTATGTTGTCCATCAGTGCCGCGAAATATCAACCAGCAATATTACGCCAACATATGCCAGATATCTTTACTTCTAAAGAAATTTTCAATTGTTACTACGGATTTTAAGAGCTACCACTCCCTTTTATCTAAATTTATCAACGGTTAAGAGCCTGCTTTAGTTAATTTCATCTGAAGCCTTCTTTAATAAAATTGGTGTTGGCGCTGCTATTGAGAAATGAAAAACAAATTAAAAAATTTTAAGTGAAACAGTATCATGCTCTCTTGTAAATTACCGGCTACTTTTTCTCCAAAAGTAAAAACTTTATAAAATTGAAACTGTTGGAATGTTTTTTTTTGTTTTCCTAGACCAACCCTCTCCACATATACTTTCGGAATCAGTAGCGCAGTTTTGAAAAATGCGAGCTTCAAATAATATTTTTGAAATTATTATATATGTAGTAGCAATTACTGAATTACATTAATTACCAAATATTAACTTGGTTGAAACAAATAATTTTATGTTGCAAACATTCTCATGTTAATAATTACTAAATCATGTATTTGGCGGAAGAAATATGGTATAGTCGCTGACACATACATTTATTAGTCGATTAGTAAAAACCCAATTGACCTCGAAAATGTAGAATAGTGGGGTCCACCCCCTGGACAAAAATTTTTCAAACATGAACTCATGTTCATGTGGAGTCAAATTTAACTTGAAAACTATAAAAAAAACAATTGCATTCGCCCTAAGCAAATAACCTGATATCGATATATTACACAGCTCAACAAAATTAACTTTTTTTTTTGTTGCCCTGGATGTCTCTGCGGTTTTCTATAGTTTCAGGTACCCAGTTTACGAATATATTCATGAAAGTACTGAATTGGCTCTAGTTTTTAAGATATTTATGGACTTATCTATATATAAATGAAGCAAAATCGGGTTAGTTACCCTCTGTATAACTCAAGAACCGCTGGACCGATTTTAATGATCTTTAATTTTTTGGATTTGTCCTCATCCCAAAAATAACATATGCTATAAAAATTCTATTTAGGGTGGTTCTCATACAAAAATATTTTTAAAATGGCATTTTCACAAGGACCACGTAATCGATTTACACCGAATTTACATCACGTAGCTTTTATATCAAGTGCCATAGCTTAGGCTTTCAAACTTTTGTTTCGGGTGTATAGCCTATGTCATTTTCGGGGCGGAGACAAATCCAAAAAATTAAAGATCATTAAAATCGGTCCAGCGGTTCTTGAGTTATACAGTTTGTAACTAACCCTACTTTGCTTCATTTGTATATAGATAAATCCATCAATATCTTAAAAACTAGAGCCAATTCAGTACTTTCATGAATATATTCGTAAACTGGGTACCTGAAACTATAGAAATCCGCAGAGACATCCAGGACAACAAAACCACTGTTGACCAGTGTTATGAATATGGGCTAAATGAAGGAAAAATCGCACATAGAATCCCTTCGAATAAAGGTTTCATTTGTTTTATACGAACTTGCGACTTATTTCATTTCATGTATATTCTGGAATTTTTGTTTATGAACTAATTTTTCATAGAACAAAAAAGTGAAGTGAGATAAGATATATCACGTAAAATTTCTGTAAAAACTTTAATCTATCAAATTCTATCGACGGATCGTAAAAGCTGAGAGAAAACAACTCAATTCAATGCAAATTTTTTCAGACGATAGTCAAAATTTAATGATTTATCGCACTCATATAACAAATGTTTTTTTTATAAAAACTGAACAAAAAAGCAAAAATAAATAATTAAATAAATGCCAAAACTCGAAAACCAGTAACACCAGTGGCTCCATTAACTTTGTAGATTTGTTTTAAATTCGTTGTTTATTTTAGTTATTTTTAACTCTTTTTATTTGAGATATTTAATTAGCAACACGCTAAGTGGTCACACGGTTTAACTTGGTTAGCATTGCTGAACTAAAAACTCCGATCTACAAGTTGTATGTAAATATTCTTGTATGTACTCGTATGTATGTATATTAGAGTGGTTCTAAATATAAAAGTGTTGTAAATTTATTTTACCGAAAGCACTTTAATTCACTTTTGGATTTTATAATAAACAATTTATTCGTTACTTTTAATCATTTCATGAACAATTTAAATTTCTAATTTCACTCAAACAAAATTTCGTTTGTATTTTCAAAGTTTTATAAAATATTTTCCTTTCGGTTGAAAAGTGCGATTTTTATTGAAAATGAATACCAAATCTGAACGAACGGAGATCTCTGTTGCAGGAAATTGACGTATTTTCGTGTCTACCACAACTTTTCAATTTAAGTTTACTCTGCAAAAACCTTTTTTCCACCACTGTAAGCGGTTATATTACTCGTGCGCTGGTAGAGTTTGATTTACTTGGCTTATGACATCCAATTAGTCGAATAAACGTATTTTCAAGGTGTGATAACACAGAAAAAAGCAAAAATTAAAACAGCAAAAAAAAGAGCTAAAGCTAGTCACACTAGTCTCATTTATTGCTAAACGGAATCATCAGTGGCTTTTATGCCGATTAGTAAGACATTGTCATCAGACAACTTATTGAACAGTAAGCATACATAGTTAAATAATTATTCATTATTTTTAAGGGGTTTGTGTTGCCGTATTCAAAAATGTCGCTGACTCTCGTACTATAGCTTAACTCGTGCATGGCCTAGATACGAAAAGTTCCAACTTATTCGTTTTAAGTTTTTCTTTTTTTTGTTTAGCTCAAGTTAGGGAAAGTACCACGTAGAAAATATGAAATAGGCGGGGTTCAAATCTCACTTTGTAAAATTTAATCAAAGCTAGTCTGTTGAGGCTATAAACATACCTGCTTATATATGAATGTGTATGTGAATATATGTGGTAACAGTCGTAACATGTGTCACCAAATTACCAATTTTTATTGATAAATCTGTTGTCTTAACATAAGAAATAACAATGCCAAAGATTCAAATATATTCAAAAATATTTTCATGCTCATAGCGTCTCATCTAAGGATTTATGGGCATTATATAAGTTCTAACATTCATTATAGTCAAAAAAAAAAACCCTTTAATGTTGAACCACTCTAATATACTCTCTTAATAAAAAATTTTCATATGTATTTTATTCGAATTTATGCAAAATACTTTAAAAATAAACTTATTGTTAATAATTTATGCAAAAATTCAATAAAACTAAATTGAATGTTTTGAAGTGCGATTTTCATTTCGATACGCGTGTGAACTATATTTTATGTGTTTCACTCGTACATGGTATACAATATACTCGTACATATATGGTATATTTAGTTCTATTTCAGATTTTGTTTAAGAGTAAAAGAACAAGATGTAGAACATTAAGCTCATGTTTAATTTGCATTCTAAGAAATCTCTAAAGTAGGAAGTGAATTTAATTATAATACAACCAGTATCAAATGCTGATTTTCTATTGTATAGTTGTTGTTTTCTTAAATATTGAACTGAATCATTTGATATCGTTTTGCTGTTTCTATATTTAGACTGTGATAATATTTGTGGCGCAGACTTTGTTCGGCTTGAATTTATCATATTCGTATTATTTATTTAATTTTTGGTTTATATCATTAATTTATGTAAATTACAATATTATTATTATATTATATTATGAATATTTTTACAGAACTTGTTGTTGTGACACTCATAGAACTTTTTTTTATTACAGATAATGATAATTAATGTAACATTTTTCGGCGCCAAAAATGTAAATACCAAATCAAGCTTAGAGCTTTGTTGAGTTAAGTTAAGTGGGGTGGATTGAGAAGAAAAATGTTTTCTATATGAATATATTTTAGTTTTTCATTTACTTAAAATTCATATGAATTTTTGTTTTCAAATCAAAAATTCACTTCGCATTAAACTTGTATCTTCTTCATTGGATCTCGTTTTAATATAAAAATAAAGATTGTTTATCTTACATTTTACCAGTTCGATATTACAAAGAGATGGGCAAATTGAATATTGTTCTAATTCAACTTTTGGCTATTTAAGTGGAAATTATATCACCCCTGTCTTTGCACCTAGCGTAATGTGATTGTCTATAAAACATAGATATTGAATCTTTGTATAGAAAAACAGAAATTGGTACCCTTAAAAACTGTCAAATTTGTATTTTAATGAGACTGAAATCTATTGTTTCCAGCCCCATGGGCGGACTCAAGATCCAGATACCACTCAATTAAATCAATTGCACCAAACAGTGAACATGGTGGTAGTTCAATAATGATTTATGGATGTATTTTGAAAAATGGAGTGGGATCATTGATACTCATCGATGGAAGTATGTGCAAAGAATGGTATCCTGTGTTCATTCAACAAAATTTTCTAGATATACATACTTGGCAGTATGGGTCTTGTTGCTTGAAAAGTAGTTTTTGAGCAAGACAATGGCTCAAAACACACCGAAACTTTAGACTAAAAAACAGAAATTTTGTATATTGAAGTGTTCTTCATAGCCTCCGAACATGATTCCGATAGAGATCTTGTGGAGCCACGGCAAAACACAGCTTGAAAAATATCCTAGCCCACCAAAAAGTGTTCATGAGCTGTTAGAGCAAATCCAGGAATTTTGGAACATACTTCTGCCTTATTTTGCACGAAAAGGCACAACCAGTTCACCAAATTGCAGCAGGATTCTGGACTAAATACTTCATTTTTTTGTTCCTTATAAGTAAAACAATAAATGTGCAAAGAATGCAAAACTGTAACAATTGACTTCTTTTCTTCATTTTGCTGTAAGCACATTCTATGTTGCAATCAGGCTGCCAACATTAATTCTAGAGAGATATATTAAACCCACCAACAGCAAAGCAGGAAAGGCTGCTTTATTAGGAAATTAATAAAGTAGAATCTGTTGAAATGAGAGTGTGCTTTCAGAGTTGCTTGTCAGTGTATTTGTTTTCAAAATCTTGTTTTCATTGATGTACCTTTGGCTCAAAGAGATATAGTTTGGTGATATAGTTTGGAAATAACTCAGCGTTAGCCCACTAAATCAAAGAAGATTTGAAAACTCTATCATATTCAATTGAATGTCCATGTTTAATTATTTTTTATTCACTTCCACAGGCAATCGAAAAACAAATTTCTGGAGAAATACAAACTTTGCTCCCAAGAGTGGGAAAAAGTGAAAAATGATACTGCACTCGTTTGCTCACAGTTATTTTCGTTTGTTCAGCAAAAGAATTGCCCACAACGAAAATGAAAAAACAAGACCAATAGTGTTTTGATTTTCCATTGAATGTGTATTTCCACCTTTTCTTTTCATTGTACAGCTTTTCAAAATACTTATATAGAAAAAAACAATTTCTGAAATAGCGTGAACTTGGCCTGCAAAAGTGGGTAAGAATATAATACTATATGTTCTAATGTCTAAGTGTCTTTCAAGTGATAGTAAAGAAAAACAAAATATTCTAAGCCCATTCTTAATTTTTGTTCTCACTTTTGTGGGAAGCAAATCCACGTTTCACAAACATTTTTTTTCTTGAATATCTTTTGAGTCAAAGATGAGCTAACGAAAATAAAGGGTGAACAAACGTTGGAGCTAAATTTGTTTATTGAGTATCTTTAAAATCATAGGTGAACATACGAAAAAAAAGTCGACAAATACAATATATACACTAAAAAGCAGTCAAACTTGAGGACAAGCCTATGCAGTAGGGCTCTTAATTTTTTCATTTCAGAACTAAACTCAAAAATATTTGAAGACTTTCAGTGCCTTGCGACCACTCAAGCTTCTACATGACATCTCGAGTGTCTTGGACAACTGTAATGACTTGTAAGCGCTCGATATACTGGAATTCATTCCAAAATTGCAAAGCCCAAGTCTCTATCCGGAGCACCCAAACAATGGTTCTTGTTAACTACTTTTTTTGACGTAATATTAGAGAAGACAAAATGGAGAATTTGCAATCTCAATAGAGATGTTCATTTCTCAGAAACATCAGGACACACTACACTATAGAAATTATATTTGTAAAAAAAAGTAACGTGCGAAGTCGTTTCTGCAAAGTGCATTAAATGCAAGAACTTAAATAAAATTTAACACTTAATAAGTAAGTTGACAATTTAAATAGCAACGCATTCAAGTATATTCATCATTTAGAAGCTACGCTACGTTGCTCATTAAATTTGTTGAGCAATAATAAACAATTGTATTAAATGCACTCGTACGCGCACATTTGCAGAAACTTGCATGTAATTCGAATATGTAGATATATTAGGATGCAGGCCAAGATTTACCATACAGACAGAGTAGGCACGTGCCTAGGGTGGCAAAAATTAAAGGGCGGCAAATATTGGCAGAAACTTTGAAAATTTTTTTAATTCGTGGGAATTAAATCTCCCGCCTATTTCGTTGGCACGCGTACCAACATTATAAGTTGAAAATGCCATTATCTGAACATTGTTAGGATGTATCTTAGAAAACTTTTTTTTTCTTAAATTTTATTGCAACTTGCGAAAAAAAAATTTTTCTCCAAAATATGTCAACAGGTTTAAGTTTTGTAAGGAATTTTATAGTCATTACTATTTCAGAAATGTGATTTTTTTCATGAAATAGTAGGTATTACTCATATGACCCAAGACCAAACAGCGCTCTCCTAATAATTTTTAATGTGCTAAGTCCGGTAGTCTTATTACTTTATCACGTCAAGACTTACCATAAACGTTGAAATTTTAATAAATAAAAACGATCTTTGAAATCCTTTTTATAAATATCTATGCCGTTACATTTGCAAATGTTGCAGCTGTTTGAAAAATAATCTACTAAAATTGTAGAGATTACTCATACGACCCATTATTCGTAATTAATACGTCGGCCAAAGTACCGCCTTTCTCATAGTATTTACTATGCTAAATCTAAATCTTGGCAGCCTTATCACTCTGTCACATCAGGATTTTGAGATATGTACTATATTTAGCCAATACAACTGAAATTTTTCTCGTTTCCCTCAACTGCAAAATAGGAAAAAACTACATATATATTTTTCAAACAGCTGTAGTTATTTGGCAAATAACTTATTTTTAAAGTCTAAAAAATCGCCCCTGCTTTTCTGTTATCCAACTGAGTTATGTAATTTGCAAATAATTGGCTTGTCATTAAATACAAAAACAGTTTCTCAGAATCATTCTAGTGTACATATTGCATTTACATAAATGCGACAATATCCTTGTGCTCACTGAATGACTGACTTCACGCAATTTCACACTTTTTCAAATAAAAATTGAGTAGAAGCTGAAACAAGATGTAATTTAAATAGAATTGCAAAGTTTATGTATACACTTACAAACATATAAACTTAAATATATCACACAAGCTGATATTAATTTGGAAAATACTCTTATAAGAATATTTGAAGAATCAGTGTAAAAGTTCTTCGCATAAGTTTTTAGAATTTTGAAATATGAGCATAACGTGACGTGTCGTCATTATAGTGGAATATCCAGCGAATAGAAAAGCCCAACTCCAGAAATCATGCTCATATTCATACCTCTGTCAGCTCTATGATTATGTTAATGTCGAGAAGAGAAATATCATTGCCTTGTGTTCACGAAAAACATGGACATCATTAGTTTTATTAAACGTCCTTAAAGTGCTGCTGCAACTCAGCTAAAAGGAAGAAAAAAGTTGGCGATTGTAATATTTCCTTATATACTCGTACTATACTCTTCAGAAAACATTTTTCTCACTCGCAAGTCTGACTTAAAGCTGAAAAAATCTGATCTTCCTTTGGCCCAAATTTTGGTTACACCGTTTCTGTTTTATATTTATTGATTCAATATTGCCAATTAAAGTTATTTTCTTTTACATACTCGCACTATAGAAGCAGCTAACGATAGGACAACATTTAATTTGTTAATAGTTTTTCCCTCCCCGACAGACATTTATTTTTCTATATCAACCATCTAAGTATTTTATGTGTATTAGTGTTCATTAAATCCTCGTTTGACAATATTTGCGTTGATAATGAAAAGAATCGGAGGAAATTTTTAATTGAATAACATCACATTATCAGAATATTTGCGTTATTAAGCTTTTCTATGAAAAGTTACAACTACACAAAGTTACTCGTAGTTGTAAGTAAAAATTTGCAAAGATATAATTTATTTAAAAAGTCCTCTTTGATTAGAGTATCTTATTCGTTGCATATAAAGTATGAAAGTGAATTCATATTATAGGTGCGTTTTAATGGCCAAGTCGCTATCTATGCACGAATAAAACGACAAGTTGCTAAGTTGCCTTAGAGCTGACTGGGTAGCACTGGCTACGTCAGATATGTCATTTATTTGTGTTTTTGCTGTTTTGAAATTAATTGGCTGGCATTGTGTCCTGGGGAAATGGTTGTGCCTTGCCAGGTTATCCAGGTGTTTACACAAATGTGTTTTTACTGCATTGAAAATTAATTGAATTGAATTTAAAAAAAGAAAAAGAAAATGAATGTTTTCCGTAAAATTCAAATTTTTTTCCGTAAAACTCAAATTATTTTTCCGTAAAATTCAATATTTTTTTTTAATTTCAAACTTCATAATTGACAAAATACAAAATCACAATAGAGAAAACACAAATTCACTGGGTAGCACTGGCATTTAAGAAACTTGCTTGTATACTTAGCAACTATAATTTTAGTCGCTAAGTCTACGATTTTGTTTTTGATTTCCTATACAATTATCGTTGCTAGCTAAAGATATCTAGCAGAGGATGGCGAATAAAACGCAGCTTATGTGAGATGTTAAATAATATGAGTGAAAATAAAATGATTTGTTTTAAGGAAAGAATTATTTAATTGAACTTACAGTTACATATTAGACAACACTGACATTGCGATATATTATTTACAAATCAATCAATCAGATAGATAAATTTTACTTGGTAATTGGTAACACATGTTTCAGCTATTATCACATATCGGTCATTCTTTTGTAAATCGCACACCAATTTATACCAGACATTTTAGAATAATTTTTAATATGTTTTCTACTTGACTTAGAGCTTTAAGCTAAATAGCTAAGAAGACTAATAGCTGTAGTAGCTAAACTTTGTTATTACTTATTATTAAAAAAAAGGAAAATTTCGAAAAAATTAAAAAGAAAAAAATAAAAGTAATACAAAAAACATGACAGTGCATGTGCAACATTTTTGCGTTGATAAAAAAAATACATAATAACAAAAAAATATTATCCATCTATCATTCTCTTTAACATTTTGAGAAGACCCGAACATAAAAAAAAGTTTCAAAATTGTTGTACAGTCTAACTGAATGTGAAATTCAGATAGAATGATATACAAGGACACGAAATGTATCGTGTGATTAATATGTGTGTGTGTATATGCGTATAACGTAAACCATAGGTCAAGGGGTTTTGTACGCATTTATTGATAATGTGCTGAATGTTGCGTAAAACTCATAAAGAGCTTAAGCTTAGTTCGGTATTAACTGCTAGTAGCAGCTTATGTATGCAACAAAGAAAGTCTTTTTCATGTAATTGATGCAATTTTATGTGTATAAAATAATTACTTAAGTTAAATTTTTAATGAAACCGCACTGAAAGCAACTTGCTCTTCAATAAATATTCTAATTTTTAGACTTATGTAAACAATGACTATTAGCATTGAGGGAGCTAACAAAGCTCCTCCTTCTCTCTGACTGACTTTCTCCTGAATAACTTATTAAACATTCGTTTTAAAAATATATTTTCAATCTAACAATTCATAGAAACAAAAATATAAACGCAAAATAATTTTATTTTCTACTGCCTAATGCACCGCCACTAATTTCATTAACACTCAGATGTTAAATACTAACAAACTAACACCAATATTCGCATGTGGTTTTTTGTTGTTATTTTCTCGTTATTCTTGTGATTTTTAGACCTTAAATCTTTGCAGCATTTTGTCACTTCAGTAATCCATGTGTTGTCTACTAGTGTGTATACATATTTGTATGAGTATTAATGTGTTTTAACAAGCGTCATTGTGACATGAAGTTTTTTTGTCAACATTGTCAATGAAACACCCCCTACCGTGCTGCTAACAAAATAATGTAAATTGGCAGCGCCAGTTCATTTTACACATACAAGTAGATCGTATAAATGTACATATGGATGTGTATTTTTTTGCAGCTTTGTGATATTGAATTTATTTTCGCCATTTTTATGCTAAAAGTTTTGCAGGTTTGACTAAAAAAAAAGAAAAATTATGAATATAAAAGAAAATAAAATAAAAATTATAACATATAGTGATGACAAGATATATATTTTCAATAAGATATTTGCTAATATATATTTATTTCTTGCCAATATAAGCTGCCATTGTGTTGTTTTTTAATTAACTTTAATATGCATAATATATTTCAATATTGATTTTGTAAATAATTTTGATTGCTTTACTTTGTACAAAATTTTTTCGACGAAACAGCCTGAAACAACGCATTAAACGATCAGACGAGTGATCCTTTACTGGATTAAAATTCATGTTAATCCTTTTCGTATCGATTGATGCAACAAGAAAAGAGAGGCACAAGTCCTTAGTTATATTCGAAGTTCGTTTTCGATCTTTCCCCATTGATGAAAATATTATTTTATTTTTATTGCCAATTGTCAATTGTTTTTCCATTGTCAATAACACTAACAATTAATTTGGAAAAATAAGTATATTTTTTACGTTGTTATGACAAAATGTTCAAAGAGTCTCTAATTTTTGTAAATGCTTTTGCACCAATCGATGGAGGAGAGGTGGTTTCTATGACCACCAAATTGGTCTTCGGTTCCCAATAGTGCTTTATTTCGGTATAGTTTTTTAAACATGTTTGTTCTACCAATCGATGGAAATAGTAGTGGTATATGTATTTTGGCCATTGCAGAGGTGGTCCCAAATGTCCCCGATTTTGGTTCATTTTCAAAATTTTTTTTAGATCAATCAATGAAAAGAGGTCGCAAATGGATTTTGGTCATCAACAGAGCTGGTCCCAAGTATCAAAAGTCCCCGATTTTGGTCCATTTTGAAAACATTTTTTTTTGTACCACTCAATGAAAAGAAGTTGAATATGGATTGGTCGGGAGTATCGGTAGTCATACCAAAAATTAAATTCCAATCTTTCAATGTGTACTTTAAACTTTCATGCAGCATAAGGCCTCCACAAAGCTCTTCCAACGTGCAGAGGTTGCCTTAATGCAGGATGCTTCTAAAACATTTCCCAGGTTCACGTATTTTCGCTTGTAGTGATCGTTTGCACATCAATGCATGTTGGCTTTTGCTCTACGTGCGCCGAATTCATTTTTACTTTCGCCGTTTGATCTGTATGGAAATTGGATTCTGACAGCATCTAGTGAGCAATTTGACATTGGAAATGGTAGAAACTTGTCAATTTTAAGCTCCATTGTCGTTGGCAAGATCGATAACTGACAGATATTACGAAGCTTTTCACATCGATTGGCACGAAAAAAAAATCTTTACCAATCAAACATTTTAGTGGGCTCACTAGCAATTGAATATCAACCCAGAGATGTCGTTAGGGTGTCACAAAGAAGAGCCCTTGTCAATCCAGTGGTATTTATTTTAATGATTAAAAGTAAAAAACGTTTTCACTCTTTGAAACTCAATTGTTTAACGGAAAACAAACATTTTTACTTTGTACGTCATTTTCTTCCTAACTTGCTAACTTGCTTGCATCCTTTTGAGAGTAATACGTAGTAAAGTAGCCTTCTAAAAGCATGGAATAAAAAATAGCTTAGTGCTAAGGACGGTCCAACGAATGTCAATCCTTGTCCAGCTTTCATTTTTGTTTTTTCATCCTTATTTCGAAAGGTAATAACTTAGAAAACGTTATTTTATATCTTAAGTGTGGAGTAAATGTTGTTCACAGATTTCCGAAAAATTGTGAATGTAGTCCACAAAGTTTGCAAAAATTAAAACAGTGTGCTTTTATTTTTCCATTAAATATCCACTTTTTTTTCGTTGGTCCAATCGATAATTTAGAAAATGAAAATGTGAACTTGACCCACTCAAAAATGTGAAATAAAAACAAAATAGTTCAGTTGTCCGTGTTCGTCTACTATTTGGTTCGAAAGCTATTAAAAACAAGTATCTGATTGTCCATGTTTTTCCATTTAAATTTTCAATATCCAAAAATCCTAATAAAACTAACCATTTTTTCCATCAAATGTCATCATCAGGTGTCAATGTCAACCCTTACATTAGTAGCTCTACTACATCGAAGTAAAAATGTTTACACATCAAATTTCTTTCAATGTAGCGTAAAAAGATTCACTCATATAAATGTGAATTTGCGTTGATCAAATCTTTTGCCTGCTGATATCTCTGATTAAACTCGTTTTAATAAAAAAAAACTGAAAAAACTTTCAACTTTTTCTTGCCTTCACTGTATCCATGGAAAATTTTCATTCTTTGAATGTTTGCATTTCAGATTGATGAATGACAACAAAGAGGTATGAATTTATCGAAATTTATATCTTTTAGATACGAGTATTTAGTGATGGCGGATTTTTTTGTGTCTCTGTTGTCGTTTTTCTTTTTATTAATTTGTACATTTTGTTAACTTTGCTGAATTCAATGTGTATTTAAATGGTTATCACTATGTTACGAATTCTATTCTACACTAAAAACAATTTGTATCCATGCGTTAAAAATGTTGGCATCTTTAATTTTATGTCGCTACTGGCTACTTTTTGTATTTCTTTTATTTTTGTATTCATCTTACAAGTAGCTTAGTCTTTCTTTTTTATTTTTGCGTTAACAAGTATCTGTGGCGTTCTGTTGTTAATTGTTATAAGTCACATGTACGTGTAATAGCAACAATTTACAAACAATAAAAACAATGAATACTGCATGAAATTTGAAGGAGTAAGCAAAATAGATTAAAATATTATCAATTAAGGAAAAAGAAAAATAAAACACATGCACTTGGAAATAAATATAGGGCAGAGAGTGATGATGCCGCTAATATTGGTAGAGACAAAAGCTCTGATTTACTTTTTATTACACGAAAATTGTTCTCAACTCAAATTCGATATGCAAAACTTTCACGAAATTGACAATAAGCTCAGAAGACTTACAGCATATAAATTTTGCAGCATTTCATGAAATGTCATGGTGTCATACTTTTACATATTAATATTTACATGCTGCAGGTAATGTTTTTATTATTGGTCAGCAACATCAAATGTGATATTCATGATAGCGATGAACATGACGTGAAGTGTTGTGCAACGATTTTTTAAAATTTATAAATTAATTATTTTTAAATATTTTTTATTTTCGCAAACATCAATTCTGCGGAAAAAATTCCTAGAGCTAAAAAATGTTAAAAATTTGTTTTTGTATCAAAAAGATTTTTTTGTTAAATTTTTATATTCTGTAATACTTTCTGTGGATATTTTGAGTTAAACTTGAAAAATATTCTCAGAAAAGCGAAGTGAAGAAATAAATTGCTTTTGAATAATTTGATATGATGCTGAAGTTACTGTCAAATTTAGTCCTTTTCTACATTTTTTCTTTGATATATCTATGCTAAGTATTTCGAGAATATACATAGAAAGGGAAAGCTTCCCAGTAGGCAAAGGCAGGAGCTAGCAGTGCTCCTAGCAGGCCTTCCTTGGTAAGATTAAGGCCTTGCCACCTCCTTTCAAATTTACTTTCTTTTTATATGAAATGTCCCGATAAAACAGGCCTTCTTAAACAGGCCTTCTAAGAGCGCTTGCCGTAGCAGGGGTGATAGAAGTACTCGGAAAAAATTAGATTTTAATACGCCGTGAGACTCAGAGTTAATTTTTTTTTATCTGCGTCACCTCACTTGCACTTGCGTTGATATTTTTAATGTTTATTTGTTGTGTAGTTGGTAGTTGGTTTATAATTTGACATTGAATACACAATACTCTGCCATAACATGAATCAGACACTCAATGGAGTGTAACTATTCTGCTAATTAAAATTTCACTAACTACTAATCAAATACAAACATCATAATAAAAAAAATGAGTATACATATTTTTATTTGCATGAAAATTTTGTTTTGAGAAGGCATCTTACAATCGCAGCAGTGCTAGCAGGCCTTCTCCGAGAAAGGCATTGCTCAATTGCCTGCTGGATTGTTTCTTTGTTTCTATGTAGGGGGTAATCGCAGAAAGTACTGAACTGATTCTAAAAATGTTCCTACTAATAGAAAGCTAAACTATGCCTGTGCGACAGTGTTAAGAATACGGGGCGTGTCACTTTCACACAATAAAAAAAACTTAGAACGCTATATTGCGGCGGTGGATAGCAGGGGGTTTTTAAATTTTGTGCTATGATGTAGATTATCTATGTTAAGCACCTTACAAATTAGGGACGGGATTAGACAACAGGGCGTGGCACCTGCCATACAACAAAAACACTTGGAACGCTATACATATATTGACATTAAGAATTTTGAAATTTAGTCCTATGATGTATATTATCTATACTAAGCATCTCACGAAATGTGGACGAGATTATATGTACAACGGGGAGTGGTACCTTACAAAAAGAAATATATCTTGGTACCTATGGTAGCAAGAGTTTTTGAAACTTGATACATGGATGTATATTATTTGTGTCAAGCTACTCGCAGGTACTTATACCAAGCTGCGAAATACAGTAAGGACGGCGTAAAAGGTAGGCGGGGCTGTACAACGGGGAGTTCGCGGGCAGAGCCGCGTGTACAGCTAGTATTTTGTAAGCATCATTCAACATTTATCCGATAAACACCTTCCTCAAAAAGAAATTTTAAAAGCACCATAGTAGGACGCGCATGATTGCCATATGCGGGACCGTTCTGCTATGCCAGTGATTTCAAAGCAGACAAAATGACAAATCGTCACGCTTCTATTGTGCAATATGGTCGCAAGTTCAATTTGTTACGTATGTCGTTGTGCAAGCCGACAATAGATTTTATTGTACGTTCGCCGGTGTCTGTTGCCTTGGCCGTCCCTTTTTGTGTAATGTTCCATGACTCTCATATGTACCTACGTAAGTATATTGAATTTAAGGACATGCATACTATATGTCAAAACAGGATAAAATACAATTTAATTAAATTTAGTTCAATTTACAATAAAAACAATACAACTTTTAGCTTATATTTTTATGTGGATTTTTCTATTTATATGATGCGCTTACGTAGGTTTTATTTAATTAAAAATGTGAATTTATTGATTGCATAAAAATACCATAAGCTCAGTGCGGTCAATTGTTGAAATGTTAAATATACATTTAAATTTATTGAATTATGTATTTGCAGGAATATGCGGATTATTGATTACAAAATGGAAATAAAATGTTTTAATAACTTTTTAAACTGTGCATAAATTTATGATAACTTCAATAAAATGAATTGCCAGAAAGGCTAATGTGCCAAAAAAAAAAAATAAATAAAATGTTAAAATGTGTATGGTATAAATGCGTTATCTCAACGACTAAGAGTATTCCACGATAAACTTTTTTTTTGAGAAGGATGAACATCGTGAAGGCCGTTCGATTTCTTCGTCCGACGATAGAAATGTGTCCGGATGGGAGCTATAATTGACAACGTTCCAAAATTGATCTAAACAATAATATCAGTGGAACTGTACTTAAATGCCATATCTGTGTGATGAATACTACAAAATCATCTAAATTTAACGAATTAACGATTAATGGGTTTAACGAATTTTAAATGATGGTCAATAAGAGGCACGTTTTTGATTTGACCATTTTTTTTTAACAAAATGTCCAATCGATAGATATAGCACGTTTAAAAAGATCGTAAGAGGTGTTTTACCTGAATTCTAAAATTTAATTCAGGCAAAAGTAGTAGCTGTTATTCCCCTAAAAACTGGCAGTAACTGCTCAGTGGCGCGCAGAAAATTACCTACCACATGTTTTCAGGAATTCGTTAAAAAAACAGAAAAAGGGGAACTGCGTCATTACTTTTTGTACCATTCATCAAAATAATTTAAATTTTTTTGGTTAGAAAGGGTTAATATCAAAAATTTTTGTTTTAGTGTTACACCATTTTCGAAGGGATGAATTGAGCTTTATAAATATGTTAATAAAACTCTAGGTTAAAATGGATTTTTTTGGAAAAATAACGGTTTTTTGAAAAACAAAATCGGTCTAAATTTCACTAAATGCACTAAAAAAAATTTTGTATGGCGAACTTTGTAAGAAACCATTTATAATATTTATAACTTTTTCAGTGCATTTTTTATTTATTTTCAAGATCCAATTATGAGGTTGAAAAGGCCAATAAATGAAGTATAAAATCCAGTGGTTAATTAATTTTACTAGACTTTTTTTAAATTGAATAATGGCATTTGAAGTACATACCTTACCATTTCTCAAATTTTCAAAGACCCATATTTTGTGAACCAGTGTTGCCATTTTAAAAATATTTTGTTTCTGTGTTGAGGACACATTATACAGGTATACTCAAATATATCTGAAATTGGAAACATGAACCTCATTTCCCCTGTCCGCTTCGCGTGAAATGCCCGATATGTACCTATTTTCTCCAACAAGATATAATTTCAAAAAGCCTTATCTTAAATTTAATTTTATTATACTTCCATCCTTAAAAACGATGCGGTATTTTATAGAAATAGAGAGTGTTCAGCAGAGAAGCGATCAGTTTAAGTTTTGGACTAGTGGTATTTACATCATGTCTTTTGTGACAAGGCAAATAGCTCACATAAAGTAAAATCAATGTGGGTGAACAATTTTCTTATGACTTGTGAATTATTTTGAGCAGTAAATAAAGATATAATGTGTAGTTGTTCATATAAACACCTTTTAGTAACTGAAGTTGAAATACATATTTTAATATCTTTAAGATAGTTTACGTATGAACATTAATATCAAAATATGTAGGTTACGCAAATGGAAAATACATTATTGATGATAAAAAGCATCCTTATATAATATGAAAGCATCAAACGATTTATTTCCTGTTTTGCTGCAAAATATTCTAAACCATTTTGAATAAAAGAAAGACCAATGAATTTAAGAAAATGTTCAATAAAAGGAACAAAGCTGATGGAGTTGATCGCATTTAACTAGGTACAATGATATAGAATTTCAACTTATTTTTCTTTACCATCTAAATGAATATTTATTTTTTGATGAACTATCCATTAATATACTGTTGCTTTCAGCATAGCTTCTTTTCACAAAACTCCTGTCAATTAAATGTAACAATCATTTTTCATATTGACTGCATACCTAAGCACTTTTTAAGATGCTTTTTGAACATTGTATTCTTCAAAGACTTGAGAAAAGAATAAAAATAAAATGCAAAAAATATTATCCCTCACGTTTTCCACACGAAAAAAGGAAATCATTTTATTTTCAATGTCAGCAGTGTGCAAAATTGGAAAAGCGTCGTTATATCGTCCTTTTTATTTTTGTGGCTTGAATGAAACATTTTAAATGCTACGCAGTGAAACATAAAAAGGATAATCGGAACTTTTAACATTTGACTTACGAACGACTTACTGTACCATTAAATTTACAGCACTTGCTGTTTATAGCATTTAAATCTTATTACATTTTAAAACATAAAAGTTAACAAATACGACTGAATATGTTGGTATTTTATTTTAATATTACAAAATTTCCTACTGCAGCTAAATAATTGGGCTTTGATATTTTTACGAAATCCTGTTTAAAAATTAAGTAGCCTTTCGGGCAGTCATCAAATGTTCATCTCCAGATTTTTTGTCAATTTTTCCTAATATCCTCAAGGCCAAAAACACCCACTAAGCGAAAATTCTGAAAACTTCAAATTTATGTCAGTCTGCAGTGAGCTATGATAATAAATTCGAAACAAAAATTTTCTTCACCCCAATTTTTAGTGAGGCATAATGTACACTAATATCTTTCTACACCACAAAAGTGTGTCAACAACACTGCTTGTTATGTTCCCCTCTTTGCTGCTTTTTGGTGCAAGAACGAGTGCCAATATTTGCTTGTGCCTGTGTAATATATGGCTAGGGTGTGTTAAAAAAAAAGAAAGCTAGAAGTGGGCGTCGAAAAGTGTGGTGTTTAAGTGCTGAAAACATAATTGAACAAATCTCATAAGTTAAAATAGTGTTTGCCAAATCAAATGTCAGTTACATAAATGTTAGGGTGCTTTGAAAAAAATTGTGTTGAATAATTATAATGAGAGAAAACCACATTAGTTTTTTATTGTTTTTTTTAGTTACTATACGCTAAGAAATAATTTGAAATAAAAATTTGAGCGCGATTGAAGAAAATAGTCAAAATATGGTCCAGGCTGATTTTTAAAAAAAAAATTTTCGATATCAATTATATTTACTTTATTTTGCTCTAAAATAAAAGTCATAAGTTCACTAGAGGTGGAAATCTGTGCAAATATGTGGGTTCGGTATACATAATGACAGTGATGGCAGCTGCAAAAAGATAATGTGCCATATATGGAACTCTCTCAAAATATCCTGTCGAACGTATTTTTACTGCCACTGAAAAGGTATGGAAAATAGAAAGTTATATTCTCTATATATCTACACTGAAGAGAATTCTATGTGTTAAAGTCAATTATTAAAGATACAACTACTACTTCTTCGCCAAATTGCCAATCAAGAAAAATATTTGTTTATGCGATCAATCAGTACTGGTGTCCGTCGATGATGCGAATAACTTGATGTTTGATTAATTTGTTTTGGTCTGACGTAAAATAAAATAATACAAGAAATTTTTGGATTTTATCGAACTTACACTCATTCAGCAAAGAACAATATTATTGTAAATTTTTACTAATTGATCAATGCTATTTTTTATTCAACAAACATGACAAAGATAACAAATGGAATAATTTAACCTGGTAATTGGTGACATATGTTTCGGCTATTACCGCATAGCCTCATCAGACCAGTGTTTGGTTAATGTTGTACTTGCACTCGAACCCTGACCGTTCTATGCATTGCAATTTTTATTTCGACGGCCGCGCTAACACTTGAGCTCCTGGGGAACTGATCTTGAGGTGTACAATTGTGTGTAGTGAAATAGATATGCGCATTGCGCACATTGTACGAGTATACATATCTACAGTAAAAAAAACAAGTCGACATTTTCCGTAACTTTCGATACTATTCGATTTTCATCGATTTTGACATTCTTCGAATCTTATAAAATTTTCCGATATTTTTGGACTATGATAGTTTTAACTTATTCGATAGTTTTTGTATCTTTTTTCGATACTATTCGACTCTTATCGGCATTTTCGATTCCCGTTGATACGCTTAATCACTTTCGATAATTTTCGTAATTTTTCGACCTACAGTGGGGAGCAAAAGTGGAAAAGTAAACATCGCACTTTTACTTATTGAGCCGTGGAACCCTTAAAATTCCACTTTAAGGATAAAATTAATAAAAAATATTTAACTTGAGTCCTTTTTACAAAAAAAGTTGCACAATGGTATCATATATCGATAACACTTAGATTTATCATATCGGAATATTAACATACCCAACTTTTCCACTTTTGCTATTTTTCCAAAGAGCAGTTTGGAAAACTGCCGTTATTCTGATTATTTCGAATTACTGCGTTTAAATTTCAGTATATATCATTCATTTGACAATAGTGCTTGGATCAGTAAGGATTTTTCGGGTTTTTTGCGTAAAATTTTTTTTTTTTTGTGAGAAATATTATAAGAAAACTAAGTGAAGATATCAAAAAATCTGTAGCTGTTTTGGCAAAAAAGAAACATTCATCACGAAAAATGGCGAAAAAAACATAAAAATTAGTCATGTTTCTGTGCAATCCATAAAAAAAGTTTAAACATTATGGATGAAGCCCCCATAAATGGTCGCCCTAGAAAGCTGTCATGTGGCGATGCCCGTTTGATGGAGCGATTGCTGAAAAATAAAGACGATAAATCACCGTTTGAGGCTTCAAAAATGTTGGGGAAGGATGTAAGCAAATGTACAGCAAGAAGAGCGCTAAAAAGAATTGGTCTCTGTGCTGCCGTCAAGAAGAAGAAACCAGCTTTATCACAAAAAAATATGAAGGCGAGGTTAAAACTTTGTAAAAAATACAAAATGTGGACAGAATATGACTGAAAAGAGTACTCTGATCTGATGAAACGAAAATAAACAGATTCCAGTCGGATGGCAAGCAATACTTTTGGCATCGACCACACGAAAGGATCCACAAGCATCAGATAAAGGAAACCATGAAGCACTGTGGCGGAAGCCTAATGGTTTGGGGATGCTTCACGTGGTGGCATGTTGGTGCTCTTGTGGAAATTGTTGGCATTATGCGTAAGGAGCAATATTTGAGCATATTACAAGCCAACCTACCCGATTTCATTGACTGAAGTGCCTGTTCAATAGGAGAAATCTATTTTCAGCAAGACGACGACCCAAAGCACACGGCAAAAATTGTAACCGAATGGGTTACGGATCAGCGATTTTGCAAGCTGGAGTGGCCAGCTCAAAACCCCGATCTCAATCCCATTGAGAGTTTATGAGCAATTGCCAAAAGACAGTTGACCCCTTATAAGGAACCGCCCGCTAACCTTCTGGAACTTTGGAACAGAGTACAAGTGGAATGCTCCAAAATTCCGAAAAATTTTATCGAAAATCTGGTAGATAGTATGCCGAAGCTTTGGACAAAGTACTGATTTCGTATAGCAAACATGTTCGTGAAAATAAATGGTGCAAAACTCCAGAAAGTGGTTGAGAACGTCTCATATAAGTAAAACTTTTAACTTCATCAAAGTATCAAACTTAACCACTTTTTTTTTTTGTTGCACCCTAATGGCTGCGTATAGTTTCCTCTACGGTTCGTGCACTATTACATAGTTTAATGTACAGAATTTCAATAAATTTGTTATTGGTTTTTGACTTGCCTCAAGCGAATTAAGAGTTTTAAAAGTCAACGCATTTACGAGAAAACTGTTGCGGTTATTTAATTTTGTAATCCGGATACATTTTGGGGTTTCTTGTTTTCAGGTCTTAAAAATGTGCTGTTAAAATAAAATGACATGAAACAAAATACTTACACACATAAATCGTGGAACGCTAAGCAAGAGACGTAAATCGATACGTTATAAATTTGAAATCTTGGTACATTAAAACTTGCTGCTCCATGACTTTTCGTTATTTTATTGCGTTGCTTAGATATTTCATAAGTAATGAGCCGTTGACAAAATTAGCAATATTAAACAGCAAATATGTATGGCAAAATAAATTTACATACATCTACATTGTATTATCATAGAATTTATTACTTAAATGTTATCCACGGAGTACTCTTTCTTGTGTCCTTTACTCCTCCTCTCTTTATCCTCCTCAAAATCATGAATTGTCTATTTTTCGTTTTGGGAAGCTTTTAAAGCTTTAACCACTCGCAGTCAAATCAAAAATAAATTTTTAGCTAACATGTCGGAACTAAAATCAGTCGAAATCTTTATCATCTGACTTTTACGCTTCAAGCCAAATCTGTTCTGATAAATAATACATTCATAATTTTATTGTGACAACTACATTTTTGCATATTAAAAACATGTATGTAAATGCTTCTGTGCGTTTAATAAAAACTTCCTCTGAAGTAAAATAATAAAAAACAAAAAACCAATAAATAACAATAAAAAAACCAGCAAAAAAAATGCGGGAGCTCAATTTCCTGATGCAGCTGCTGATATTGATTGATTCATCTTTTGTTTGTTATGTAGATTAAATTTAGTTCGCAAACTGTACACAGTGAAAAAGAAACGTTGTTGGTCAGAAATAAATAATGTCACTCTTAAATATGATACTCTTTATAGAGTTCTGAGGTTTGGTAAAGCTTTTCATCATGGCTTAAATTAGAAAAATTTTGATATACTAAAAGTTCGCGACCAATTTAGCTTTGTCAATTTTAATACTCACCTTATCGACCAGAACTTTTAGACCAACGGCCACAAAAATAAGTCACGCATAGGTGACAATTATAGAAAAAAAATCGTCAAGAAAAATTAATTAAAAAAATTTTGGATTTTTATTTCACATACAACAAATGACCGAAAAAGCTGAATGCGCTGTTTGCTACCAAGTTGAAAACCGCGGCTTGCGGCATTGGGATCCAATAACGGCCTGTCCGCGTCAATAGCGGCCACTTAGTAACCCTGGTTGAAGAAGAAACAAATTTTCCACTATTTTTCATAAAAACTTCCCTCCAAAAACGTTCTGCATATTTACTGTTTTCAAGAAATTCAAGTTCAAAAAATTTGGAAAAAATTTTCAAAAATAAATTCTTATTTTCACTTAAGCAGAAAAATTTGATTGTTAATGTGAATTGATCGAAACTGATCAGAGAAAGAGTACTCCTCAAAGGGTTTTAGCCGAATTTAGGGAAACAAATTTTTACTGCAACAATCGATAGGAAAAGATCGAAGCTGAATTTTTGAAGGAATTTTTTTATTTAAAGAAACATATTTACCGCACAATCGATTTCTCAGTGAGACATTTTTTAGTTTTATTTTTCGACAACAGTAACATAGTTACTGTTACTCTGAGCTATAAATACTTCCTTACTGTATCAAAATTTCTCGAATTTTATTTAAGTTTTCTTAAGATAATAGCAAGCCATACTAATAACTTTGAAAATACCAATGTGATTATCATAACTCTTATTAAGAATTATTATTTTTTGAGCTATGAGACCTCTTATATACTTAATACTTACGGAGCCGTTTACTAAAAAAAAAGTTATGGTGCTGAAAAAGACCTTTACACAAAAAGCTTTTGTGTGTAATATTTTGCGGTTTTTCGTCATTTTTTTAGAAAAAAGCAATACCTACATATGTATGTGTATATTCGAAAAATGGTGATTTCTGACTATAATCTCAGTGTAGAATAAGACTGCATACTTAGTTCCTATCAGCATTCTCATGAGGTTTGCACTCTAATATGAGTCTTAGTTTTGAAGACGTGGCATATTTACGAATGTTTTGTTTTTCTTCCTTTTTGGAACCATTGAATATTTATATTCAAGAACAATATCTCGAAAAGCAACAAATAAAGAAGCTCAATCAAAAAAATTTGGTGATATTTTATATTTTGAATTGGGCGATATTATACTTTATTAACGTCCAACTTAATTTAAGCGTTATATATTTTTTTGAGTGTCATTTTCTAAAGTTGTCATAAAATACCATAAGATAAATGAGCTTAACATTGTTGTATAAGTGCGACTCAATGCAAATATTCCAAAATAACAAATTTAAAAGAATTTTCCAGAATCCAGATGTGATTGAAAACCATTGATAACAAATTTTTTAGCTGGCTTTGATTTTTCCGTTTGAACAAAAATGGTTTATATTGTGGCGCTGTTTCATTTCATTTATATTTCATTGTGCGAGTTTTCATTTCAACAGAAAATAAGTCATGAAAGGTAAAATTTAGTTTTAGCTTATCGTATTGTGCGAATTTAATGTCGGAGTGCTAATCTGGTCTTATCGTATCGTAACACCAGTGAACTAAAAAAAAGTTTTTATAGCAACATTTGATAGCAACATTTTTAGTTTATTTTAAAAAACAAAAAAAAAAAGCATTTCACACAGTGTATTATAATTTATTCTCATCATCAGCATCAAACTGTTGTGTTCTCGTTTTCCTAAGACATACCAATTAGTTGAATCACTTTTAAAAGTGTTGCTCTTAAAAGCTTAGTCGCTAAAATCAATGACTCTGAGAAATTAGCATATTATGAATAGAGATATCAATTATTTTTAATTACTCCGAAACACTTTTTATATCGCTATTTCATTCATTGAGTACTTTTTTTTATGACTAAGTGTCATTTTCAAGTCAATATAGTGCGATGGAAGTACGCAGCTGTAGTTGAGTGAGCAAAAGAGAAGCTAATGCTTATTTAAAGTGTTCTAAATTTAGAATAGAGCCAATTGTTGTGAAGTTAATAGAAATCAAATGTCAGTTTCATAAATTTTGTTTTATTGCTTTAAAATTGTCTTATCACTTAAACAAATGTCAGAGCTGTAAAAATGCAATGAGACTTACATACATATTTTCTGAAGTTGGCTTCAAAATTTTTATTGAGAGAAACTTAAATGAATTCAATCTAAGAGTAATGTACTTTATAAATTATATTGCAAAATATCGATTGTTTTAGGTTTAAGCGGATTAAATTTAAAGTTATAGGCTAATAGTGTTTGATAGTGAAACATTTGAGAAATCAAAAACTTGTATATACTTCTGTATATAAAGTGTACGGAATTGTTAAATAAAAAAAAATAAATTTATTTATTCATCAAAATCCAGTCCTATACATATTTTTTATAGGCTAATTGAGCGATGGCCTTCAGCACGGTCAGCGAATTTGCTTGAATGTTTAGAATGGATTCAAAGCGCCTTCCTTGTAGTGCTAATTTTAGTTTCGGGAACAGTAAAAAGTTTTACAGGGCTAAAGCAGGTTTCAGTTTTCGGCGAAAGTACTCACCAAAGCGCTTCATGACTGCTGATTATATTTCTTATTTACTGCAAGTACTTCAGGAAGAAATTTGGGTGGCTCCACCATAAGTAATCGAAGAAAAACTGTCAGCATGATTTTAATTTTTGAGACTGATTTTTGGCATACGGCTTGTTGTGAAGCGCTATTTCGAAAAATGTTAGCTGGCTTGTATGTAGTTCGTGAAAGCTCATGTCAATTATGTTATTTATGGTTTTGAATGTCCTGAAACTTAATTTGGCAGCAGAAATTCCATATCTTTTTAGAGCGTACATGTCCCAAAAGTTCGGTTTTTAAGATTTGTTAATATAAGCCTTTCCATAATCTAAATGTAAGCTATCATTTCTTATAGATTTTTAGTACATGAGATCTTGTA
The DNA here is from genome assembly GCA_963662105.1 of Meiosimyza platycephala. NCBI lineage: Eukaryota > Metazoa > Arthropoda > Insecta > Diptera > Lauxaniidae > Meiosimyza > Meiosimyza platycephala. The sequence continues at coordinate 96,997,560 of OY759208.1, read as the reverse complement.
AATCATGATATATTTCAGTTAAAACTTATACCAGTAAGATACAAAGATTTTTGGCTCTCGTGGGTTAAATATAAAAAATTTACGTGATGGAGTTATTATATAGATTCAGCAAATCTAATATCATAAGAAAAATGGCGTCTGATTTATCGTGCAGAAATCATTAATAACACTGTACGACAAAACGAAAATTGATTTTGCAGAATCAAAATCTCTTAAAGGTATACAAAGGTATATATATACATGAGAATTTATTGCTAATTTCGGCTTCGCTAGGTGCTCTTAGGGAACTTATTCAATTAAATAAATGTACTGTATATGTACTCGTATGTTTGATTCAGTATACTTGCACAAAGAGATGAAGCGTCTTAAAATAACCAAAGAAGTGCAACATATTGCAACTCTGGAACGTATTTGTGGAATTCAGTTGTATACCCTACATATAACCATGCTAGTCTATTTGAATATTGAAGTCAAGTTTCTCGAAAACTAGCAATGATATGTTGATGAAATTTTTGGCCTATGCTACAGGAGAGAATGTAAACCTACTTACGTCAAAAATGTTCCTTACTTGACTAATCTCAAAAATTCTATACCTTTAAGAAGTTTTATAAATAATTTATAAATAAATCCTATTAAATAAAGGGACGTGGCACCTTCATATATGCGAAAAACTGGGTATTCGCAAATTTTTTATATTTTAAAGTAAGAATTAGATTAAAGCTTAAAAACTGGATGTGTATTTCCTACAAAAGCAATAGCCAAATGTTAAATTGAAAGTGCTGCTGACATGGCAACAGTAGGTAGATAAAAAATTTATGAGCTTGGAGACAAGTGGATGTGGCAATTTCATCACTGGATAAAACCTTCAACACTTCATTAAGGATATTTTTAAATGAATGTTAACAATCATGGTATGACAACTTTGGTTAAAACACAATAACCAAGTCCAGCTAAAATGGACGTGGTATCAGCCATACCAACTAAGTGCTTAAAACGCGATATCGGAAGAGTTTTTCAAGTAAATTTAAATGGAATATTGTATTTAGATGGATAAAAACGTGTTCGTGCTGACAAGACCGTATAAACGCCAAATTCGTATGAGAATTTGATACCATCTAATGCGACCGAAATAGTGTAGCATTTTTAATTTTTTGGCCTAGCCAAACATAACACTCTTACAAGTCTTTAGTTTATTGCTAACGAATTTCTATAGCGTGTATTCATTAATTGCCACATAAAAAACTACTAAAAGTTTTTAAGCCCTCCTCTTTTGCTTCTGTGTTCTAAAAATTGTTTTATTACGTTCTTAATTGGGTACTTTTTACATATTAAAATTAGATATTTCATGTTTTATAAATAGATTTAAGATTTTATTTTGGTTTGGCCTATAAAGTGGCGTTTAATGCTGATGCGATTTTAATTGGGAATTAAAATTGCATTTAAATTTGATTTTATTTTTATTGAAGTTTAACCGAATGTCCCTTGGGTATAAGCTCATGTTGCCATAATTTTTTGTAATGCAGAAGTTTCAGATAGTTAACGCAATCCACGACGGTATGGACTACGGATTGCTTGAATTTGAGACAGATATTTTGTTGAAAAAAAAAAAAATGCAATTTGCACTAAAATCAACCGTGCAATTCATGCTAATATGGCCAAATTGTGAAAGTTTGGCTAAAATTAAAATATTTTAAAGTTCTTAAGTGCCATAAGTATTAAGTAAACTTTTCATTAAAATAACTTAATTTGTGATAATTTGAACTTTTAATAACAAATTCTGATCTGATATCGTGCACGATATATAACGATATATGTATTAATATATGACTCATTTTCAGACTTTAAGTTATTCATTACGCTGTTAATGTAAAATTTTTGAAATGCTTTGCTTATACAAATTGTAGTAGGTACTGAGTAAAATCTTTGAGATAAAGTGCACCACAAATTGCTCTGGAGAAGTTTCCGAATATAGCATATCCTGAAAAAGTCTATTATATTAACAAACTTTGACATGTCCATTTATAACGATTTTGTAAAGATATGTCCGGGATTTCCGAAAATTATAGCTCAAAAATTAGTAGCTTTCCGTAACCTTAGATTACATGGTCTCTTATAAGCATTAAAATTAACGTCAGTAAAGAAGGTAGAGTTTAATCAAAAAAGGAAAGCAAATTTCGAGTTAATTTCAAAATTTGAAGGATACAAGGACCGTTTCAAAGACGTCATCAGAAATGAGATATATTTTAAATTAACAATATTAAGCCTATTTTTCAACGTTTATTACTATACTAAATTGAAGTTCGAAAATAGCGTTTTTATGATTTACTCTAATATATATATGTATCTATATATACCAGTGTTGGCATGTCACATGGATTTATAGGTTTACGACAGTCACACGTCGTAAACTGTCGTAAATGTCACAAATGTCGCAAACTCCAGATCAACCTCGATTTTACAACACTGAAATTGTTTGTTAAACAATTTGACCAACAAAATAATATGGAACTATGGAACTTGAACATGTTTGACAAACAATTTTATGATCTGAACCCCCTTACAGGTAATCGTGAAATGTCATTTAAAATTCAAATGCAAAAAATTCCGTTTATTTGTCGTAAGCTCAATGTTTATCACAAAGGCTCGAAGGTTTACGACTGTAGGTCGTAAACCTCGTAAATGTCGCGCGAGATTTGTGACATGCCAACACTGCTACATACAGATCTACATAAATTCTAGTATGGCAGGATGCATAGAAAATTCAAATTTATGATATTTCAGTGATTAAAAGAGATATCGACATCGATTTGTCGACCGGCACCATTTATTCTCCAAAATTTGTAGTTCCAGTAGAGTGTGGCGTAATTAAAGGTGCCATATTTCGGTAAATTGCCCAGGTGATCTGTTTTTGTTCAAATATATTTTTTTATGACAACAAATAATCCGTTTCAATTTCAAGCTATTCGAAGTACATATCGCCATATATGCAATCAAATGGAAGTGCTGAATACCACTTAAAAACGAGTCTTCCTAACAAAAATCTACTGGCAATGCAAAAAAATAATAATTTTTAGAACTAAAACGTGTAGCATACACTTATGGTAGCATAAATGACATTATTTTTTGTCACTCAAAGTTTTAATTGATTTTATGGTGAATTTTTTTTACATTTTTTTTTTATCCTGTGATACTTTAACATACCTGCAGATGTGGAAAATATGTTTCAAAATTTTCCACGAAGTATTTGCGATTGAAGCGCTCGAAGTGTTTTTTTTGGCAATTGTAAAAATAATCTACTCATGCGTACATCAGCATAATTTAATCGAATTATTCGTGTAGTAAGTCTTTTCTGATTTCAGGAAATTCAGTTTATTTTTCTATGGACGAGTAACTTGCTACATCTGTTCAAAGTACACGTAATACCATTAGTTTCAGAATTATCAAGGTAAATTTATTGTAAAAACTTAAAAATTTAATACTCGTGGATGAATTTGTTAAAAGTGCAAATATAGTGAAAGTCAAATCTAATGTTTGAAGGGAAGCTGAAATTGAACTTGCACCAAATGTAATAAATCATTGTATAATATAACTTTCAGATTTGTAAAAATATGAAAATACGTTGTTGTTATATTCATTGCAAAGAAAACGTCAGCATCTGCGTCCAATGATTTTTGGCTCAATAACATTGTCATTCGTATGCAAAGTTTGTGGTTTTTTTTTTATGTACCGATAGCTGAACGTTTAAAAAACAGTAAACTGTCTATTTCACTTAGAGAGCAGTGCGATTCACACCTTTGGAAACGGACTTCAAAAACTGTTTTAAGTCTGCTATATGAAGTTCAACGAAATTAATAGAAGATGCGAGTGTTGTGTACATTATTGACTTTCTTGAGCACCGCATGTCGATCGGACATCAGTGAAGAAAGTTATGATAAAGGATTGATATTGGCACTCTTGTGCAAGATATTAATGAGCTCCTATGGTTGGCTAGTCTATTCTAATTCGCCGAAACCATGGCATCTTTGCTTTATTGTGTTCCCAATTCCCCTATTTTAGTTCAACAATTTCTTCAAAGTCAACCAGATTGAGCTACAAATATGTTTATTTTAGACTTTACTAAGCGTACTAAGTTAGGATAAATTAGTTTTTCCTAGGCCAAACTAGTTTCTCCGAAGAGTGTTAGGATGAAGCAGTTTAGCCTAGGATAACTTAAATATGTAAGGTTAATTGGTCACAGGACTGCTCAATTATCTTGCTGTCATTCAAATGTCCTTAGACTGATTAAAGTTAAGCTGATTGGTCACAAATCTTTAGCAGTCTCTTGACTTCCCCTACTTTTGCATATTTTTAGCATGAAAGTACTTGTTTTGCTCTCCAGCTCTTCGGGATGTATGTATATAGTTGTGCCTAAGACTATACTTAAACAGTTAGGTTGTTTATTTTGAAAGCATAGATGGAAAAATAATATCTTGTCCTGCTGATTTGTACGGCCTAGACTTATGATCTTGATCAGCTCATGCGCTTTTGTCACTTAGTGTTCGATTTCTCTAAAGCTGGACACTGAATAAAAACCAAACTATATATGAAATTGGAGCCCTATCAGCAGCGCTCAAGAGCTTGTATGCAAGAAGCATAAAGTCGAAATGATACAATTTTTGAAAATGAAAAATTAAAATTAAATCAAGGATTGTGCAAGAATGAAACTCCCCTTTAGCAACATGCACAGCAAAGCTTTTTAGTAGATTATATATTTTCGTGGTTCTTACTTACAGCTTTTGTAATACATTTTATGCGTTAGGTACTCTTTATACATTCGAGAAGCTAAAAGCCTTGGCTTGCACCAGTTTCTACCAAAATTTACTTTTCGCTATGCTAAAAATGTTCCTATAAATGCTGCTAAGGCGGAGTGCCATTATTGTATTATAAATCTTTGATGATATGAAATTTTTGTGTTTGTGATTCTTTGTAACTATTTTTGTAACAAAAACCAAATGCCGAGGTCACGCAACGATGAAGGTAAAAGAAGAATAAAAAAGCAAACAGTAAAAAAAAAAATAGCAGATATTTTACACAAACGCTTTGCCAAAAGCTTCGCCAAACGCATTTACGCATTGTGGAATGCTCGCATGTTAAAGCATTGAAAAATTTCGCTTCTAGCAATTCTTAGCTTACAGCATTTACATTGCGGTCAACCTAGCGCTCTCTTGAAGCGTAAAAGTTAAGTACATATAAGCAATAGCGTTCCTGTGTAACAAAAACAACATAAATGGGTCTAACCGGCAGCACAGTAGTTACTCGAGAGTAGCTTCGCGTATACTCGTACGTAGCGTTGCGGCGATGCTGATTTTACTGCTTTCAGCTACTGCTTAAATTTCACGCAAGCAATACCACGTGCGCGTGGGTGAAATTGCACACCGAAAGAATGGCACTCAGTAAAGAAAATTTAAAATTTATTTTGTGAGCCGGTGTTGTTCTCCCGTATAATAGCGGTAATGAAAAAATTTGATTAATATTAAAAAAATAGCCATTTCAAAAACTGAAAATTAATTTCCTTGTAAACACAAAGTGTCAGCTGTCTTTAGTCGCATTTGTGTCTATTCGAACGGATTTTACGACGGCAGCGGATCAGCTGTTCACTCTTTGTCGTTCGTAGCATTTGTGCTTCATGCGTTAAGCTGCGATTATAGTGAAGCTGTTAGCTATACTGTATGCTGAGCACTGCTATGCGCGAAGCAAATACAATTTACACTTGTTGTTATGAGAATGGATATAATGAAGCAGTAATGCTGCTCCGTATTTCAGAAGTTGAAAGCATTTGCATATGTGCTTTTTTTATATTTTGCTTAGTACATATTTGGATTTATTTTGCAGCAGAATCAAATCATCGCATTTTTTTTTGTGACCATACAGAAATTATTGCATAAGATTGTTTGTGGTCTATAAAAAAGACGAGATCACATGAAATTTAAATGCTTTGAATAATTCTTCATTACCACCCTACAAAAGCATATCGTAGAACACAGTTCACAGAACATTATACATTACATTATAGCACTTTGTGCAGCCTAAGTGTGCGTCCACAATGATCGCTCAAAGCGGAGCCGAGCGCAAAGCTGATTTTTCATGCGAGAAGCGAAATTATGGGTGGCCATAGTGAATGCGAGAATCGGCGCTAAAATTCTGTTTGGCGTTCGTATTTGCTGTTCGTATTTATTTCATTCATTCAATTGCGTTTAATATATAAAAATTATTAATATAAAGTGTAAACATTTTAGTCGGCACTGAAAAACACTTCCAAACTGTTTCCTCGCATTGATCCGCTTTGCGCTGGACTCCGCTTTGTGTGCTGTGGACGCACACTAAAGCCTTAACCAAAATAGACGTGACGAGACGATACCAGCTGAACGAACGTTTACACTCGTTACGTCTGTTTTGACATTTAACCCAAAATGTTACGTTAACCAACGAAGTGAAAAAAATCAGCTATGCAATCGCATTGCAAATAAATTAATAAATCCTCACAGCAGCAATTTATTGTTGAATTTTAGTTTGAAATTATTTGTGTGTACCGGCAAATAGCTGTTATGACGAGTAGTGACGCTTTGAAGTTAGGTTCTTACGGAACAACACGTCTCGTCAAAAAGTTTCGTTCACTTTCGATCAGTTATGTTTGTTCATTTTGGTTGTTAAAATTGGTTTCCATATACTTGAACTTACTCGTTATGTCACGTCACGTCTATTTTGGTTTAGGCTTAAGGCTGCTTTCAGACTAAAAGCGTGGCTTAAGCTTAAGTGATGATTCCGTTATGAGGGGAGCTGAAGTTTGAAAAAAATTGAAGTAGCCGGGTGAAAAGAATATGCTATTCAGTATTTTTCATAATGTAAAGTTTAAAATTACTAGCCATATAATAGCTTTAGCGTACAGAAACTCCCCCCAGATCAGCGGAAGATAATTGCAAAAAATGGAAACATTGATTTTAAATTGTGTTTCATTCAACAAGTGTTCCTCTGTTTTTAAGTGTCAGTTCTACGACCCTGGCGTCGTGTTATTTACTTTGTCATTATCATAAAAGTGATGATTTTTACATAAATCGGAAAACTTTGAGGTAAACTTTATATGTAAACTAAATAAGACGTAATCTACTTAAGAGCAGCACTGTAACTTTACTTAAGCTCTCGTTAATCTGGTTGTTACCACTCGGATTGTTCAATCAACAGCATCCTTTACCTAAGTTACATTCTTGTGGATTTGCCTATAACAAACAACAAATTTTCTGATGCTTTGTGCTCTTAGTCTTACCCTCTCCCGCTTTCCTACCATTTGTTGGAATTTCAACGTTTTACATTTGCTTCAACAATTTTAAATTGATGATATTCTGAGTTCAACGTTAAGCTAAAATATTGAGTTTTCGAATTATGTATTAGATAAAAGCTGGAAGCATGAAGCTATTGTAGATTGCAATAGGTAAATTATTCCCATTACATGATATAGTAGAAGAAAAATTGATCAATTTTAGTTTTAACAGTTGAAAGAATATGATATCCTTGTAAGTAAATTATTTTAAAATACTCATTGAGAGACAAGTAGACCACTTTCTTTAGAATTGAAACATATAGAAAACTTTACAATCGGTTGCAGATATAATGTTCAAATTTGGTAAGAAGCCAACGACTTCCTTTACTTTAATGCAAAACCCACTGACTTGCAATTTTAACGTATTTTCTTGCACTTCACATCTTTTTTTTTTTCACACCACACAATATGAATGAAATGCATTAAATTCAAAAACAACAAAAAAATTATATTGCCTACATAATCATAAAAACTTGCATTGCTTCCGGTCTTTTTTAGCCACCTCGCTGCAAAATAAAATTTGCAACGATTAAAAAAAAAAACCAAATAAAAACCGTCAAAACTGCGTAACTCGCTGTGTTGCCAAGTTTCTTTTGACTCTGGCGAGAATAATGACGACAAAGTTAAAATTAATTGCAAAAAAAAAAAATCACAAAAACGAAAAGACAAACTGCTGTTTTTAACGAAAGAAAATATTTTAAATAAAAAAAAAATATTTTGACAAATAAATTTTTATTCTTTGTTTTTTTTTAGTTGTTACTTAGCAGTGCAATGCGTTAGACAGTGGTGTGAATATGGTAAAATATTAAGCAACTACTCGTACTACCCAGGTAAAATTAGGAGATGTCTGCACTGATCTGTGTACTTAATAAAGGTTACATAGTCAAGGTCAAAAGTAATGAAATGATTTAGACATTGAACAGTGGATCGGATCGATTTGTTAGTCGTAAAAAAATCAGCTCGGCGGCGTCTGAAAAGAAGGACTCTCGAAAATAATGTCTCCATAATTTTTTTTTTCGATCGGAGAAAACTCAGGGGAAAGGCTTTGGTTCTTTTGTCAAATGAAACCTGTTTCTTGTATGTAATTTTTTTCTTCTTCACAGGACAGTGATGGTATTTGGGTTTTGTGCAAAGGTACTGAATCGAGACTTGGAATGTACCTTTTTATGGATATCAAAATATCAAAAGGAAGGCGATTGTAAGGAATAGTTCAAATGTACCGAAAATGTACTGAAATTTTGTTCAATGTACCGAATCTACTAAAAATTTCTCGAATGACGCATATTTCTCACAGCGCAAATGTAGTGATAATGCACTGAAAAAAGTACACAAGTACTGAAAAAAGTGCAAATGTACTGAAAAAAGTACAAATGTACTGAAAAAAGTACAAAGTACTGAAAAAAGTACAAATGTATTGAAAAAATAACAGATGTACTAAAAAGAGTATAAATTGTATTGAAAAAAGTACAAATGTACTGAAAAAAGTACAAATGTACCGAAAATGCCATCACTGTCATAGAATGCATATATTTTTATTGAATTTTTAACTTTTTGGTAATAATACCACATGAAAGCAAACACTTTGATATGCTATGCTCAAAAATCTATGAATGGATATCTAAACTAAGTGTCTGGTGATCCAAATAAACATTGCAAAAAAAGAGTTGGCGTCGTTGGTCCCCTATACAAGCAAATATTTTGGTACATTATGCTCAGATAAGAATTTTTGCAAATTCTACCACACTTCGGAAAAAGTTGAGGCGTCCAAAAGAAACTAAATATATTGCAACTTTAAATCGCTCTAATAAGAAAATGTTACTAGACTTGGTGTTGAAATTGTTGATGGTACACGTGAGTATTAGAAATCTGATGAAGCAGAAGACACTAACTTCTAATTTAACTATTACACAGTCCTGTGTTATCATTCGAGTAAGGCCGCAATGGGGCAGCTAGTAGTTATATATGGTAAACAAGAATTAGATGCTTTGTCATATATAGTAAAACAGAATATATCAATCGCGGCTTTCCCACTAAACCGAAAAAAGTATAATAATATGATGCGTATTTAGTTTATGACCAATAAAGATAATATCACAGAAGGTTTTTTAATATTTCTTTTTCGGCAACTGCCACTGATAAGATACTTAAATCAGTCAATTTCTATTACTTAATATTTCAATGCAAATGACAGCACGCTACTGATTTCACATTTCATATATTGAGGATGATTTAATGAAAACAATATTAAATTTGCTATAAGATTCTTTGCCTTTGAAAGTTCTTAGTATTTCGAAGAAAGTTATAAGTTGAATATAAATAATATGCGTATAATATGCTGGGTAGCATATAGAGCCGATAGAAAGATGGGCCCATGAAAGTAACAAAATTAGTGGCATGTTAAAATAAGATTTTGCAAGATAACTAATTCAAAATATCGATGCAGTTTTTGCATCGTCTTGATGCAAAAAAAAAAAAAAATGACATGTCGATGGGAAACTCCAGTAATAATTTTAATTTTTATTTTTGCTCTACAGTGCGTCGTCTTTCCGGTGCTGCTTTAAATGCGATGAACTTTATTAGCCTTGATTAAAGTTGTTACTTGGTGGTAACTCTCAGTTGGTTGGTGGACTTGAATTGCTGTATTTATTGATGTTGTTTTTGTTGTAGTCGTAGTTGTACTTGCTGTTATATTCTACTGTTAACTCTATCTACATTTGTGTAGTAACTAGTGATAGTTTTGCTATGTTGTTGTTTTTTTGTTCAACTTTTTTAATCATGCCGTATGTACATATTTTGTAGGACTTTCTGCTTCCTTTTTATTTTTGAATGTATGCAACCATAAGTGTGGAAAAACTTGTTAAAGTTGCATTTTTTTTCACAGGAAAAAAATTACCATATTTTGCATTTCTTACAGCAGAAGTCATGAAAACTAATAATTGTGTAGGTACTATAGAAAAAGGAAAATCCTTTTTGTTTCAAAGTTGGTCAGTTGTATACAACTTGTGGTTAGTTTCAGCGCTTTAGTATGCGCTTTTTAAAAGTTTTTTTTTTTGATAAATAATTTTCATTTATTTAAAGGCATAATAAGAAAATGGATAAAAATACAGTAAGAGCTAGAGCAATGAAAATTAAAAAAAATGATAAATTTTTAGCGCAATTTTGTTGCATATGCGATGTTAATCTGACTGGTTTATCTTGAGTTATTGAAAACGTAAGGATCGTAGTTGTAAGTACGAGTAAATGCAAATAAAAAAGATTAAGTTGTTCACGTAAAACTTTCGAGATTGATTTATAATCTTGCACTTTGCGAGATTAACTTTAAATGTATAACCGCACATTTTTGATCGATGTTACCGCGATAATCGCGTATACGTTAACGTATTATTGTATCTTGATTTGCAATGCAATATCACATCTCGATCTTGCAGTATTATATAATGGTGTTTACTTGATTTTGACAGCTTATTTATGTACATTCTGTGTATACAATTTCCATTTCTCCCATTTAAAACACCGAATTCTAGATCCGATTCTGCTTCGAATGCGGATCTAAGGAAGAGAGATGGGCAGGGTCTTATTGCAAACCTACTTGCAATACAATGATGCATAAGATGTCTTAGATATGATATGGTTTAAGAGTTTTCTTAAAGATGCTCTCAATATATTTTTGAGTGCTTTTAAATACTGTCGTGCACTGCAGGACAGTTTAGTACAAATATTTGGATATATTTTGACTTTGGGTAGCACTTTATTACCTTAACTTTTCAAGGTTTAAGAAAGTGTCGAAGAATCCCATACCAGGCTTGTATCAGGCAACCTATTACCACTCGTCAAAGATTATCCTCATAATCTGTCATTTCACAAAATCATGATGCATATTATCAAACAACACAAGAGCTTCACACTTGACTGTATCAAACTTTTCTTAAGAAGAAAAACGAATTACACATCCATTAATGTACAATAATTAGGACATCAAAAAAATTCAATCAAAAAGAAGTAGTTAAAACGAAATAAACCGCATGTTTAACTAAAACTACTTTTATAATTCTTGCGAAATTCATTTAGCCACATTCATTTGCTCAGCAGAACTCCACCCAAAAAAGTTTAGTCAAGTTAGTAAGTAAGACATATCTTATAATTTTTATGACAGTCAAGACATGACAAACAAACAGGCAACACTAGTAGTAGAAGGAAAAAACGAACAATTAATTGCAGAAATTACTGAGACAGGATAACAGCAGTAAAGAAAATAGCAGCAAATTACAAAACAAATAGAAAATTAACTGAGCAAAGTGTAAGCGCTGATAGCACAAGAAAAGCAAGGAAAAACCAAAGAAAAAAAAAAAAACACAGCTGCTGGAGTGTAACGCGCACAAATCGCTAAAGTGGAAGGACATTTCAACAATTAACATTAATAGTCGCCCATTGCGAGGCGTTTAACAAATAAACCAAACTACTATGATATCTAGAGTTTATTTGCCCAATAAATACAAATGAGCGGTAGTTAAGCGTGGACAAACCCACGTAAGGACAAGGGAAAGGTGATGTGCTGAAGTGTCTCCTCTGCTTGTAATGAAAAGCATTGAATGTTGTTACAGAATATGTTTGAGATTAAGTGTAGTAAAATATATTCCAAGAATTGCAAATGCGAATACTATGCTAGTTCATTAGAAATATTTTATTATTACTAACAATAAGTAATTATTTTTATAAATTATATATATATATATATATATATGTATATAGAAGCCGTTCAAGAATTACGTACTTTCCAAAAAGTTAGCTTTAGCGTAAAAAAAACTAATATTTTCAAGAAATATTAACAGTTTAAGGTAGCTCTAGAGCGATTCCATTTTAGACCTCAAAATTCGAAATTGTAAATCAGAAATATGATGTTTGGGTCGTAAACTGAAATAAAACCATAGGTATATGTCCTTGAATAATGTTTTATGCTCAACACTTTCATTCGAATAGAATGTCACATAACATAAGTATTATAACTTTCCATTTTTTTCTCATGAGTAAGAGCGCGGCAATTATTTTTAGGCCTATAATCCAAGAAAAAGTGTAAGTCCGGCCCTGCTGATTTGATTTCTAAATGTCAAATCAGTTCATCTTAAACCAATAACATTTTGCAAATATTTCAAATGCATGGAATTCCAAATTCTCATAATGAATAAACTTTTCATACTGTATTTCAAATCATGTCCTTCGATAACTTTGCACTTTTACGATTACCTACCTCCAACCATCAGCATAGTCTTTGTCATGTGGAAAATAGTTAAATAACACGTTTGCAGCTTGTAAAATGTGTCAACATCCTATAGCTGCAATACTTGTTGAACAATCAGTCATCATAAGCAGAGAGGTGGGCAAAAAGGAATTGCAACAAACCATTCCTCAAAAGTTCTGAACTCAACAACTGTTTGTAATAATGGTTGTGTTCTGCTTTTTTTGCACCCATCTTGTCGTGACAATTTTCATTTTAATTTCAGTTTTTCACACGTGTTTGATTCAGAGAATCTATCCAGGAAAAACCTAATAACAATAACAACTGCGTGAACATTTCTTTTTCAATTGCTTTTGTACGAAAATAACTCAGATTCATAGAAAAAATAATAGTTATTTCATTATATAACTTAACAATTTTAAATTGCACTTTCGTCCTAGTGAGTGATAAATTTAAGCAGGGTTTGTTTGACTTAAAGCTTTAAGCTAAATAGCTAAAAAGATTTATAGTTGTAGTAGCTAAACTTTATTATTCGAAGTTTTTCTATAGACACATTGCTCTTATTGGATATTCGATATTTTCGTAAATGTGTCTTCTCAAAGGAGAATAAGATTGCTCCGTGATGCCCTTTGTATCGTTTTATTCAGCTTCTTATAAATTTTTGCGTTGGATTTCATTGAAAAGAATCACAGGATTAGTGCGTACGACTATGACTTAAAAATGAAGAGGCCTGGGTTCGAATCCAACTACAACCCTACCAAAAGTAATATTGTTTTTTCAAAATTATTTTAAATGATGGTTTATGTTTTCTTAAAGCAATTCGAGTCACTTATTCTATATTATCATCGGCATATTAATATTTCCATGTATTAAAAATTTTACATAACAGTTTAATAAATACAAGCTAATGAATAAATTCATTACAATTTATGTCTGATATTTCATTTTAAAATTATTGGCGTTCAATATGCACGTACATACAAAAACAGGCAATTTCAAGTGCTATGCTCTGATTTAAATTTTCCGCATTTATTTATCTGTGAAAATCAAAACTTTAATAGATGACAACTTTGATAATTATACATATTATTATTTAATAAATATAAATAGGGACATATTTTGAAACAGTATTTTACACTTATTTCAAATATTCATAGAATTTGTAAAATGTGGGAGAAGAGCAAATAAACTTTGCTGCGAATGATTAGGATTTTAGCGCACAAAAATCATATTTTTAAATATTTATGTGCTATAAATATTATTTACTTACAGAAAGAGTACATGCATACATACATACATACATATATGACATTGTCTTATCTTTTGTATCTGTCATCCTTATTCTCTTTGAAGCCCAAAAAAGTCTACAATGCAGGTCTTCTTGTTAACTTGCTAATGCAGGTAGGTGGATAGTACGAATTCAAGGGTAAGAACAAGCTGTTCTGGTTTACATATACAAATATAGAATTTGTAAAAAGAAGTTAATAACTGTTGTTAGTGAATACAACGTACTTAAAGCTAAAACTGATTGGTTCAGAATGGCTCACAGTGTTTAAATGGAAAATGTTTTTCAAATGTGTGTGTAGAGGAAACCATTTAATTGTATGAATCGAGACAGCGTTATAGGTTTTTAAGTTGTATGGGAAGTGCTAATCGTTGTTGACAAATCACTGCCATATTTTTCGTGTGGTTGAAAATGGGGACAAAATTCAATGGGAAATCTTTCTTTTTAACTTGGCAACCATGACTGCAATTCCCAGTGATGCTTGAAACTACTATGATTTTTTCGTATATGGGACGTTTTCTTACAAACCGAACACTTTTTGACGACGCCTTTTTGATTTGGCTGACATTTTTTTAAAGGGTTCTGTATCAAAAAAGAAGAGATGCGTGTTCGAGGATTTTTTTGAAAAAAATTGTTTTTTTCACAATAGAGCGAATTTAAATTTTAAGAATTTCTTGATTTTTGGCTTGGAGAATCACTTTCAAAAATTCATAACTCCGGTTCTGTTAAAACTAAAAAATTTATCATATTTTAATTTTAAAGCTAAGAGAATGAACTTTAATAAAAAAATTATTTCTTAAAAAATTTTTCGATACAGAACCCATAAAATAAATGTCAGCCAAATCAAAAATGTTTCGGTCCGGTTTTTAGTCATTTTGTGATGTGATCTAGTACAGTAAAAGCAACGATAAGATATTTGAAATTTTCTGACGACAATTAAAACAGTTGAGTTGAAAATAAATTTTTGTTTGCTTTTTTAAACTTTGTGTCGTGATAATACATTTAATAAGTTCATTTTTTTGTTTGGTTTTTAGCACGACACCTTGCTTTGTTTGAATTTTTCTATTTTATTCTTTTAATCTATTTGTGTAAACGTGTTTTTCAAATTCTCAAGAGCTGTCATACTTTTGAACAGACAACATCAGTTTTGTCTTTTGTCATTCCAATTTAACGTTCCTTTCATATGAATTATAACTACAAACCACGCGATTAAAGTCACATGCAAATAATTTGATTTGTTTTTTCATTTATTATTTTTTGCACTTTTTTGATCTGTTAAATTTTTTTATTTTTATTTCCGTTATTAAATTTAATTAGCGGTACCATTCGATATTATACTTTTTTTGATATATTTGATTTTAATAGCCTCCACGCTATTGCAATGTGAGTAAAATACCAAAAACCCAATGACGGCATATCAGAATTAAGTTCCAACTGAAGAGCTTGACCTTAAGAAATACTAAATTAAAAACTAATGTCATACATCAAACTCGACAATATGTTCTGAAAATTATTTCAAATATCCCTCATTGTAAGCTACGATTTTAATATCAACTCTATATTTAATTTTTATAGGTTTATCTTAAGTGAAATGCCATTGTTAGCTCCATAAAAGTTTGCATTTCCCAATGAGAGTAATAGTATTTTTTTTTTAATAAAACAAAATTAAAAAGAAGAAAGAGTAAAGTTTTTTTAAGTAAAATCGATACAATTATGTTCTAAAAACAATATCATTCAAATGGTTGTCTCTGCTCCTCTTACATTGGCGAATCTTACTATAACTTACTACTTCCTCCAATCTTTTTCAGTCGAAAAATATAAAATTTTTACAAAATGTTTTTATTAATTGCTTATATTTTTTAAATATATATTTTTTAAACATTTTCTCCAGCGTTTTACAATATTTTTTGCTTATTTATTTTTCTTATAGATATGGATAAATGTAAGCAACGCATCCACAGAGGTCGCTTCTTGCATCGTTTCCTGCTGCACTGTTAAAAAATCGTTTTTTCACGCTGATTTTCAAGGTAGGATGGCAGTTGACTATAAAAATATTTTATTTATTTTATATACTACATATATTATATATATTATAACATACATTATAAATATTTCACAACATATTTTTTCCACTCGCTTCCATTGTCTTATAAATGTATCATTTGTTGTCACTAACGATTTGTCAATGTTGATGATGTTGACCTTCGATCTTGTGATTTTTCCTTCTCTTTTTTTGAATGAACGAATTTAGAATTAATAAATGTGTGGTTTATTACATTATGCAATGTAGTGTTGCAGTAATATTTTTTAGTTTTCTTTATTATTCCACCCTATCAGTAGCGAAAGGAGTTAAAAGGACATTGTAATATTAAATTTCTATTAAAGTGAAATCCGATTACGCTATTTTAAAATATTCCAATTGAATTTTTCATTTTATTTTGGTAAATTAGCTTGATAAATTTCGAAGAATACACATTGTTGATTTCATGTTTGCTGTCAACAAAAACAAGTTTTGGTTATAGCGCGCATCGGAACTGAATTTGAATTTTCTTGGAAAATATTTAACGTGTTTGTTGTTTTCTGTCTTTAGAGGCGGAGAGTTCTAATAAATATTGGGGGGTTCAAACTTAAAAAAATATTTTCAAGTGATATTTCATGGGGAGGGGGGGAAATGTATGAAAATGTAAAAGTAAAACACAACAAACACAAAATGAAAACACATGAAGAGTATACTATGTACAATAGGGGGGTTCAAAATGCAATACATGTTCCGATTTTTGGTGCTCAGGCCCGAAAATATATCTTTAGTCCATGGAGCTATTGTACCAAAATTTAAACCGAATCGAACCACGGGAAGGCGTGTCAGTGGGTCGATTTGTATGATTTTTGTGTATTTTCGAAACGATTTTTTAGTATTATTTCTTTTAATTAAAAAAAATATCAACTTCGAGGTATATTCGTAGCTATAATTTTTTATGGACTCAGTATGATATGAAATATGTGTGAAAATTGTAAATCAGAAAATCGCCGCAAATTTGAGTTTTAATTCATTGAATCGAATGAATTGAATCGAAAATGCTAAAAAATCTGACATACTTCCACTTTGCCCGTTCGAAACCATACCTATTTTATATTTTTCGGCCACGGGATTTGTTGAAAAAAAAAAAAGCAAGAACACCAACCACAATAAAAGTGCAACTTCAGCAACAGTATCAACAATAACAACAATAAAAACAATAACACATTTGTTTGCGGTGTTATTTTTCAAAAAAAAAACTAAAAATTTTAATAAAAAATTAAGCGATCCAATATTTCAAGTAAATTTCTAGAGCTCGTTCACTTTCCTTCCTTAAAAAATTCGGAAATCAAAGAAAACCAGCTTGGAATATCACACCATTTGAAAGGAAATAAAATGCGCTTTCTTATGTATTAATTCAAATTTTTATTGAATAAAAACTTTTCCAAAAAAATAACGCTTTTTAACAAAATAAATTGACCATTAACTTAAATAAATTGTAATATCTCGAAAATTTTCAAAAACTATAGCTGAAATTTAAAATTTTTATGAGTTTATATTATAGTTCATTAAATTATCTTTCATATGACATCCATATTTTGAAAGTTGATCCAGGGGTTCCCAAATTATGACAATGATTTCATTAAAAACTATATCCCCGACATCTGATGGCTATATATCCGAAAATAGATGCGTCACCCAACTCCATATTCGTGTTCAGTATTGAAAGCCTCGTAAGAAAGTAGGATTTTATTAAAATATGGGCTGTACTCCCAAAGTAAAGTTATGCCATAAAAATTGTCAAAATACTTATGCCACCCACAAAATGGTTTTTTATCTTTTAAATATACTGCAGCACTTAAATCAGCAGAGAAAACACGCAGCTTTTTTGTTCTTTTTGACACCTAGCATGTGTTATTTCTTTTACATAAGTATATAGTACCGCTGGCATTGACAATTAGCCATTGCAGAAAAAACACTAAAACGTACATATTTGTCAAAATATATATGCCGACCACTGTAAGCATCAATTTGACAAATTTCATTAATTCTGGTAACAAATCTAAAACGTGTTTATCACTTTTCAAAAAACGTACATGTCATCGAAATTTTTTATCGAAGATTTGTTATTTGAGTTCGTTTGGTCACTAAATTTTTAGCTCAAAAAATGTTTATGAGTATGTTTCTATGTAAAATTAGTCGATCCTTGTCAATATCTGGTCCAAAAAACTTGATTACTTCTTTTTGAAATTAGTCATTTCCAAAAAGGAAACTTTCCGCATGGCCAGTGGCGTTAATTCGGTAGGGCTGGGGAGGGCATTGCCGCCCCCCCCCCCCAAGGATCTCATACTAGGTGTTATTCAATACAACAATTCAATAAAACCATCTAATAGTGGTGGAATTTTAATTCTTGCCCTCCCCCCCAAGGTTTTGGTGAAGTGTCGCTCCTGCACATGGCTAAGAAAAGTGAAAGCTTTCGTGTCAAATCTTGCTTTCAAACAATTGACAATATTATCAATAATTTCATAGTACACCCAATTCTGTTTTCACGCGAACTTTTTTAACGCGAATTTGATTTAACGCGATTTAAAAAAAGTGTTGCGCGAATTGATTTGATTTAACGCGATTCAACAATACATGAGCTTCAAAATGAAGTTGAAATTCTGAGTGATGACAATGACATTCAAGTTTCTCAGAAAATAATACCGATTAATATACATTGCAATGTATTTTACCTGTTTTTATTTTATTGAAATGAATAGTTTTTTTTTGTTGATTTCTTATATGTTGTTCGAATTTTCTTTTTGATTAATTAATATTTTTATTGCATTTTTTCTTTTTTCTATGTAATTTATTAATAAACATATGTATTTTATAAGCTACTTAAATAAAATAGGTCACAGCGTCTGTAAAAACGATAATTTTTTATACTTTTGTGTCATTATTTTTGTTGATTTTTCAAATATGGAACCAATCCCCTACTTTTATATGGATACTGTACCTTTTTCTACGAGGATTTTTCAAAAACGTATCTATCGCGTATAAACAGAATTAGGTGTATTGACTTCTGAATTTTTCTTCGTAGTTTTGGAAACAATCTTTAGCATTATTATTCGAATCATCTAACTTTTTTGGAACTTTTCTGTTGCGTTTTTCTTGTGGTAGTTCAATGCCTACGAAAACTCTTTCTTTATAAATTTCACTCCAAATCACTGCGAATTCATCTCTCAAGCTTGCAATATTTCGCTTAAATTTTTGATCAGAACTTTAATATGTATTACCAAAATGAAATTGTTACTTTTGAATGGCAGCATCTACGCGAGAAAACATTTTGCTCTCTAAAATATTGGGGGGCGAGGCCCCTCAAAATATTTTTTGAGGTGGCAGAAAGTGCTTTGCCCCCCATAGTTGTCTTTATATACATACATACATTAGATTGTTAGAATTTATTCTATTATGTATGTATGTCTATTCTGTTAAAATTTGTTAATATTGTTTTGTTGCCAACATCACTGTAAACAGTTTGCTACCGAAGAAACCTGTTGCTGAGTAATTTTGCTAATACCATATACGCAAATACATCTGTAGGCGTGTGTAAAACATGGTCTAATTGAAACAATTGAAAAAAATGATTAGAAAAACAAATAAATAATAAAAAATTTATTCGTTAACTAATATGGTCGGTATAATTCCTTTGCAAAAGCCAGCGGACTATAAGCATCCTAAAACAGGTCCTCAGAACTCTACGTTTCTGGTTATACTCAAAATTTCGACTTTTTGCGATCTAGTTTTTTTTTTTGCAAAAATGAGTTCGAAACAGCCTGGTGGCAACTCTGGTGATACACAAACAATTTTTACTTTTCTCCGTCAATGGTGACGTAAACTTGTTTGCGAAATTCACGATTGCTGCTGCATTGCTGCCCGGTTTTACCCGGGATTGTTAAATTTGGTTCCAATAAAAATTTATTCCAAAAAAAAAAAAAAAATCGAAGCTGTTGCAATCACAATTAGCTACTGAAGGTCATATTTCTACAGCCTTTACAAAGAAATTAAGAAAAATATCACAGACAATACAGATGCATATGGTATGTCTAAGTCGTCCTATATTGATGAAATATTTTCTTTATAGTATAGTAATATATTCTTTAGAAATAATGCGTCTATTGAGAAATCGAACTAGTTTGCAGATGAAGGTTGTTCTTTATAAATTCTGTTGCCAGAAATTGGATCGTGGTAAGAATTATGAAAACACCGCACATTAATATTAAAAAAACACAATTTACGAACCAAAAGTTGATTAAAAGAGGATAAACTGACTTGCAGTTATTCATAAAACTGAACATTTTCACTGCCTACACTCCTAAGGATTTTGAGCTGCTGAAACCAAATTTGGAGTTAGGTTGTCAATATTGGTAGCAACCAAAGGAGGATAATCTCTAGAATATAATAAAATATATATTATTATAAAATATAAATTATTTTTTGTGAAAAATATATTTACGTTGAGGACGAAAGTATAAGCCATGAAGTTCTCAAACTTAATCCTTCATCCTTATTAGTTGAGAATAACAAAACTCTTTGAGTTTAATTTGAAAGGCAGAGAAAAAATTCAAATTTTTTATTATACTGAAATTGGAAGGATTATATTTGCAATGTGGTGTCGTATAGTATAGTTTAATCTTCTACATATATTTTATTCAAAAAAAGATTGTTGGAGAACTTTAAGAATAATAATTTAAGAAGGACATTTTTGACAACTTCAAAAATCACATTTTATTATTATATCTTGAGATTCTTCTCAATCATTTAATGCCCATATTAATAACCTTAGATGGACTAATGTATTAAAATATTTTTTTTAAGTTATACAAATCCTTCGAAGTCCTTATAAAAACTAAATTTTGGCACTTGGTGTGCAGGTATACCTATACATATAATATAGAGATTTTGTTAATATTGTGTTGCAGTCTTTATCATAAATTCCTTCTACCAACCATCTCAATTAACTAAAAATACAAATACGTTTTTGCACACCAGAAATTCGCTTTTCACACAAAATGTAACGATATGCAAATTTTCGCACTTAAATTGCCTAAATTTGAATTAAGAAAAGGTTGTCCACAAAAAAATCCTTTTTTTCTTACTACCAATGGTAAATGTATTATGTTATAGAAGAAGTGCTTTACTAAAAATGCTTAGCTGAGGAAATGGTTCAACTTTTTTACATGCAACATGAACACATTTCGCGGGATTTATTGACTAAGCGCAAAGAAAAATTCCTTAATTGAGGAAAAAGTTACTAATATTAATGAAGTTTTTTGTACTCAAAAAGAGGAACTCATATTCTTGAATTAATTTAATTTTTTTCAGTGCATAAAGCTTAATATTTTCTTCCATGACAAATGCAAAAAAAAAAATACTTTTTCTGTTTATTTTGCAATTAGTAAATTTTTCCGTATTAATATTGCATTTTTGCGGATGCCATTGACTTTACAGCAGCAAGCTGAAATTTAGCACATTAATTGGAATTTGTTATTTAATTTGACTAAGCCAACACAATTTGTATGGACCACAATTAAAATATAAATCTTTAAATAGAACAATCATAAAATTTATTTTTGAAAATTTCAAATTCTTTAAATCATCTACGAGTAAACCCATAAATGTCAAATCAATCAAAGTAACGCAGTTATAATCCGCGCAATTAAATGCCAAATGAAATCGTCAATTAATTTCCAATTCATTTTCAAACAACCCCACCACTTTTCGATACAAAACCAATTCCTGTCATCATTTTTAATTACGGCACATTCATTAAGTTCAAGTAAGTAATCATTCATACTATGTATACGGTACGAGTAACACATTACTCTAGTGGTATTTAAGTTTTAAATAAACAATTCATTCATTCAATCAGCTGGGCCTCAGCTGTTCAAATTGTTTTCGAGTAGGTCTCTTAGAAACCAATCCGCTTGCGTGTACGTGTGTGTGAAACTTTGTAAAGCCCGTCGTGGAGTGGCAACGATAGAGTCGATTGTTGTTAATACCCAACGTCGATTGTGCTGCTAATGTTTTACTTCTTTGTTTGTTTGCTTGTTTCCAATGTTTGTTTGTCGTTGTTGTTGTTGTTAATATTTTAATAATTTAATTGCACAATGACTTGGAACAAATTGAAACAAATCGAAATGGCTTAAATTGAATTAAAATGTTAAATCTTTTGACTTTTGAAATTGTAGCATATTGCTCCGTATTGTTGCTGTTGCTGTTGCTGTCAACAATGTGAGCATTATACGCTCATTATGTTGTTGTTTTTTTTTTGTAGCATTGTTGTTGCTATTTAGATTTTTGACATTTTAGACACGACTCTATTAAACAACGATATTAATCTGTAATTGATCGTGTGTCACGTATCGTTGTGTCGTCAATAAAAAGTCAAAATGATGCGTCATTTTTGGTTTGAGCGGGTGGCTTCCGCGATTCTCGTGATCGTTTTTTGTTTTAACTTTGCTTTTGTTTATCTATTGGATTTTCTCTCTCTCTCTCTCTCTCTCTCTCTCTTGTTGTTGTCAAGTTTTATTATTAACGACTAATTTATTTAACAAATACGATAATTCTATTTTTAGAAAAAATTAAATGAAAAAAAAAAAAAAACATACGACTGCTAATTACTTTGCACGCCTTGTTGTTATGCCCATGTTTGCGATACGGTTTACTTGTAGTTGTTGAAGTTTTTTTTCTTTTTTTTTTTTTGCTTCTTATCGTTGTAATTTATTATATCGACTGTTGACTTTGCTTTGATGTCTGGATTTAAATTTTTTTGGATATTTAGGTATTACATTTTTACGATCAAAAGTTTGCGCTCACATCTTTCTATCAACTAAGAATATCTATGTAGCTCATTTCAATTGTGATTTGGCTAAACAGTAGATGTCTTAGCGAAATACTTTTTGATGAAAGATTTAGGTAGGGCTTACATATGCGCATATAGGCGAATAAATAGTTTTGCAACAGAGTGCCAATGTGGCCTTTCCAGAGAACTCGCAAATATGTATACTCTTATAATTTACAATGAATGTTAACAAATGGCACTTGATCGCACAACTGTTTAGTCGCATGCCTGTGTAGTTATTTCCTTAATATTTTTGGAAGACATAGGAACATGAAAAATCTATGTCTTTTTGGTAAAAGCGCCTCTATAGCTAAATTATTTGATCATCTGACCAAATCCATCTCTAACCATGCAGTCGGAATGACTTAAAAATGCGGAATTGGTTGCCGATTAAATATTTTGTTTTTCAAAGTAATTAAGGGAACATACCGTCTCGTTGAAAATTATTTTTTATGAAGTTACGACCATTTAAAGTTTTAGTGTCAGAGCTTGAACAACCGCTGAAAATTGGTTCAAAATAGTCTCCTTTTCATCCAAATCAAAATAATTAATTTTTGTTTTTTGACTCTAATAGAACTTCTGATTCTCTGTCAGAGTCTTTAAAAAATTTTGAAAGTTGTTGAAAATTGGCGGAATTATAGCGCTTTTTATGAAAAAAAAAACAAGGCTGATTTTCTCAAAAAGCCCAATGTTTGTTACGCTTAAAATTTTACTGCTTGCATATTGCATACTTTTTTTCACCGTTATTTCCGTAATAACATTTTATTATGGGAAATATGGCCGATTGCGCTGATTATGACGGCCATGAATTGCAAGAAGCTCCATGCGTTGTTGATGCGTATGTCGTCTGTCCACGATTACATTACAAACCTTAATACTGAAATTTGCAAGATTTTTACATTTCAAAATTTACTTTAATTTACCTGGCCTTAAATTATTTATGCTAAGCATGGCAAATTCTGATTTTTCCGTAGTAAAAGATTTTAAGATTCTCAATTTTCTCAAGCAAATTGTTGTTCTACTTTTTGCTTTATCATTGAGAATATTTTTTGAATGCTTTGTTCTATTTTTACCATTAAAAATTAAATATCAATTTATCACACCAAAAACAACTACCTTGAGCATATTTATAATTGACTTGATAGCTCTTTGCTTAACACTACATACTGATGCTGCAAGTTTGTTGTCATCCAATTAAGAGACGTCACTGATAATAATTTGACAACACCAACGCACAAAGTGAAGCGCAAACAAAGCGAAGCTGTAATGGCTGTCAACCCGAAACAACTGACAGCACAGCTTCACCATAATCGTTGCTACAGACTCTGTTATACGAAATAATTAAAAAGCCACACGCAACCTTTGTTTGATACCAAAAGCGTGAACGTAATCAATTAATTAACCCAAACATACATTTGCATCAGAATATTCGGTTAGCATCAGAAATTTCAGAAGTATTGTATATCGAAAACGTATGTCATTAGCTGGGACATTTGTGTTTCACTTTGAAAATTGCCATTTAAAATGTTAGAAATTCGTTGCGAATTTCGTTATATTAAATATTTTTGATGACAATTTTGAATTGATAACAAGTTACTTAAAAATGATGTAAATATATTTAGCTCTGTAAATTAATTACATGAACTGAAGAATGTACCCGAATGACAAAAGCGACAAAAAACTCGGCAGTTGCATTAACCTGCATCTTGAATGAGCGCAATAACATTTGTGTCCTATGTCACGACAACTAATGTTTATAAAGTTAATAATAAAGTTTTACTGCCCTCATCTATTTTGGCTGTATTTTACTCTATAGTACTGAGTCTTTGTTGCACGCTGTTGAATGTCTATACAGCTTTGGCATGCTCGTCGCTTTCGCTTGCTTGGAAGTGACGGGAGATTAGCTCTATTCGAGCGGCTCTTGAGAGTTGGTGTGCCGTAAATTTTGAGGTGTACTTTTTTAATTAAAACAGCATAATTGGCTAAAATTCGGGCATTTTCGGGTATCGAGACTTACTTTGGAAAGGTAGCCCTGTTTCGTAAATTTTAAGTGCATTTCTATCTTTTCCGTATATCTTATCATGTAATCTTATATACCTAAGGGAATTCAGCTTATTCTTAAAGTGGATGAGTTTCAGAAGATCTTGGTGTCAAACTGGCTTTTGACCTGACGGCACAGAACTGGGAGACTATCTGACAAACAAAAAGAGGAAATTTGTCAAAGTAGCCACTTTCATTAGCTTCTAGAAATTGTTCCGTTTTCCACGCCCTGAATATACTACAAAAACTCTCGTTTAGTAATCTCTCTAAAAGAAAAATGGTGCTAAGTCATTTGCATTTTGCATCGGTCAAACCATCCAAATTATTTTGTCTTTTGGGGAATTTTGACTCCCACCTTATGTTGCTGGAACAGGGAACTGAATAAAAACGATGTAGAGTCCTGAATGCCACTTGATTGTCGGCGAATTTTTTTTTGAAAGCATGAAAGTAATTTCTTCAATTCATTTCCTCTTGTACGATATGCAGAGGTCAATTTGTTGACTTGTGGACATGTGACATGTCTACCTCCCATACAAAGGTTAGATGTGGTTGTGGCCTTTCTTCAAAATGAGTATAATTTTCTATTAATTTGGCAATGCTGATTACAAAAATATTACAAATTGTGTCATATCTTTAATGGATTTCAAGTTAGTTATTAAAAAAGGCGGCGGTCATAAATTGTATAAATAGCGCTAGACTCTTGAAATGTGGTACAGATATTTCTTAAGTTAAAACAACAAAAATTTTTTAACATAAAAAATGCTAAAGCTTCTTCTCCAAGATGGCTATCAATTTTCATTAATATGGCAATGTTGATTTAAAAAATGTCTTAAATTGTGCAATATCTTTTATAGTTTTCAAGTTATTATTAAACAAACAGTTTTGAAGGCTTATCTCTTGAAAGCATTCAAATTCTTATTTTTGATCCCAACGGGGATTCTTTAGCTGTTCTCCTCCCATTAAAGGAACTCCCTTCTGAGCTTAAACATCTCCCCTGACACATTAAGCTTTAACAATTGATAACAATAAACAAAATTAGTTTTTATAAAGTGAAAACAATTGACTTTCCGTCAATATGCTACATTGGCACATTTTATTTCAAACAAGTTAACAAGAGCGTTCTGTCTAACATTTGCCAACATTAAAAGTTCAATAGAACATCTTTGGTCTTCAAAGTTCAACTTTGAGGTAACTGTGTCACTTAACCCTTTGACGACCATTGGGACACCGGTGACCCTTTTACGTTCGTATTTTTCCTGGAAAAACTATTGGATCGATTTTCGTCAAAAAGGTACTATTCAATAGAGAATGAATGTGGTTTTCTGAAAGTATATAATTTTTAAAGGTATATTCGTTCACTTATGTACTTACCAGACTACTCGAAAGTCGAAATATCTTAACTTTTTCTTCCCCAATTTCATGCTAGAATATTTTAAAGGTGGGTGGAGCTAAAGCTCTAAAATTTTTGGACACGTTGCGGGCAACCTTCTTCTTTCCAACAAAAACAAAATAAAAAAGATAGTTCACTTTGGCCACCCACGCGAACACCCAATCTGTGGGGACCTCCTTTTTTAATATTCTTTCAGATTATTATAAATTTTAAAATAAATCCTGGATTATATAATCAATTTTTTTGTCGCTAATTCTGACTGACACGCAGGCATATTAAATATCATATATTTCCTATACCCGGGCTTTTTCGATTTGAAACATGCGCCGTACAAGTGTCAAATATCATTTGGGGAGTTTCATCCTTGCGCGTTCAGTCAGTCGTGATATCTGCAACCCATAAGAAGCTAAACACAACTGGGACGTGTGATATCGTCCAGATATTTCCTATACGCGAATAGTTAGTACAAAATTGACACTACAAAATTTATCACAGAGAAATAGAACATAATCTATTTTTTGGTCCGATATGACACAGAAGCTAAATCGCACGTCCCAGTTGTGTTTAGCTTCTACATAAATCGATGTTATTGTGTTGAACACTAATTGTCGACATGCCAAACAAACCGATTTAATATGATACAATCTTTTATGTATATGCTATAATAATCTAAATTCTGTGCATTAAAAAGTTGACGTGAAGTTTTTCTTAACCCCCTCCTCCCCCGTGGTGAGATTTTGCCGGACCCCCTTCCCCTGTTTTGACTCACGTAATTAATAGACGGTCCTTTTCATGAATTTAAGTAAATAAATAAAAGCTCATGGGTAATATAATACGTTTCAGTTCTAAAAACCGCCGCATACATTTTTACCGTTGACGACCATTGGGACATATAGCTCCCACGATTTTTCACACCTTTGCAGGTAATATAATTTTTTTTTCGCAACACTTTTGTTCAGTAATTTGGGGTCGCTGAACACGAATCCGGTGTCGGATTTTAAAATTTCCCCGCGGTTCAGGAGCGGACGTCAAAGGCTTAAGCCGAAGAAAATTAGAACTTTTATAGTTTTTTTTTTACCTTCCCCAAGTATTATCTGACGAAAATAATACAATTTTTTGAAGTCACTAGCACTTGAATTTTGTGTTGTTATATGTATATGGCCACGATCTCCCACTGTGCGCCATACCATATGATACACGCTGCTATGTTAAACACAGTTAAATATAAATGCAACTTTAATTGCTTAGTGTACCAACAAATTTTGTAACCAAATCATGTTATATACTTATGTATGTATGTATGTAGATGTCGGTTTAAGCAGCAGCGATATCAACACACTACCAGCAACGGTGTCGGTGTAACCGCTAGCCACATCAGCACGATTCTACGAATAATCAGGTAACCACTACATTAGCAATTTGTGTACAACATAACAAATGATGATTTCAGTGGAATAACCAAAAGGCACCCATGCAAAATTTTCTTGTGATAAATTAAATTATTAATTTAAATGGTACCTATGTACTTTAAATTCTCAAAACACAGTGCAGCATTAAAATAAAAGAAGCTTGGTTCTCCATTGTTTTTTATACGCTAAGTCTGATAATCCAAGAGGTGGCTGCAGAAAAGTGACGTGGAAATAATAATAACGAAAAAATTATCCTGTTGTTTTGGGTGTAAAAGAGGCTTATCGATTTTTATCCTCACATTCATGTGACTAGTTTGCTACTTATGTTCTTTCTAAAATGAGCTACTACACAAAAAAATAATTTCAAAAATTTCCGTAACTCTATTTTTCAAATCCTTGTAGCCATTTTCTTAGAATTCATCTTAATTACTGTTTGTTTATTTTAAAGACACAATTAACTTTTTTAATTCTCTGAAAATCTATATTTTTCATAGTTACCACCATTTGATTTTTTTTTTTAAATTAAAAGTATCGACATGAACTTTTGTTAGGAATTACTACGTTTAGATTAAGGACTAGTAATATAAAAAAATCTTATCATTGGCATTTATAATTTAAAAAATCAAACACTTTTTTCTTAAAAACACGAGTTTGCTTGAAATATCATTTTTCGAAATTTATTTTTATAATTTCTTTTTTGTTGGACCATTATTTTGAAAAATTACATTTATTATTTATCATGTCCGATTTTTGAAATAAGTTGTCAAAAACACCAATTTCGACTATTTTTGTCCACTTGTAGCAAGAACACCAATTGCTTTAGAGCATTTCATGATTATCAAGAAATAAAGTAGTGACCTTTTTCTTTAAATTCCCTAATTTTATTTGCTGTTTTTGTTGTTCTTAGAATTATGGTTTCATATATCAATATCCGTTCTGTTTAGTATTAATATTAAATCTAAAATAGTGACAGTTTTGTTATACGTCGAGGGTAATCTGGCCTTATTATGATGCGAAAAGTAATCTCATTAGACACACAAACCCTGAGAATCCTTGTCGATATTATTACAGGATACTATTTTATAGGCAAGCATGCTTCAAGATGCTGACGTCGAATAGTCTGTTTTTCATTATCGTCGTGAACGCCCAGCGCTCACAAATCGGCGTTTAAGGGTATTTGAATGCCATTTCATCAACTCTCTTGAAGACATCGCTCTTAAGTGTCCAAAATCCATTTTGAAGTTTATAAAAATTTCGAAATGGTTTGCATAGGTTGAAATAGAAGTTATAAACAGGGTATACAATGGGCCCAACTGCGACCTAAGCTATGATGACAATTTTCATCTCCCGTGCTGATCCAACCGAAACTAGGGAAATTTCACTACTTCATTTAAGGTGTACTAAGCAACTAAGCAAATTGGTGTTTTAAGTCAAAATGCATGAAAATTGTCAAAATCAATGTTTCTGATGAATTTAACATCATTTATCTCAAAACCCAAAAGTCATAAAAAAAGGCAAACACGATTTCGACAAAAACAAATGCTTAGAATTAGTGCTTCAAGTAAGTCCGTATTTCCAAGAAAGTTTCTATTTTAAAGTGATAGGATTTAAAAGTTATTGATCCTTTATCTTAACGTTATTCGCAACATTTTCCAAAAAAGATTTCCCTGTTCCTTTTATTGAAGTTCTTCACTTGTACACCGTATTTAGTATGAGATTATTCAACATCCAATAGTTTCGCAATATTCAAAACTTTTATGGCTTATATTCAAATTTAAATTGAATAAAAATTCTCGTTAAACTGTGAGAGTTAAAATATAAAAATATGTACGTTAAATGGAAAAAGCTCAAGCTATAAAAAAAAGTGATAGAAAGAAAAATAAATGAAAGCAAAATTGAATTCCCTTTAGAAATGTCAACAGTGGCAACACTGTTGCGCACACGTGGCTTATTTGCTTATATTTGTCACAAGTGTTTTCGAGGTCAAAAGAATACGTGTAGTGTTGACAAACAACACACATACATAAACACATATCTCTTTGCTTTAACGCAAAACTTAGGCTATATTGAATTATTACCGTAGATCGAAAGAGGTTGTTTTGTCAAATGTCAAACACATTGGCATATGCACACCCTCAGCAATGGTTCATAAATTTGTTTATTTTTATTTTGATTTAAAATGTATTTTTTTAATTTTTTTTTTTAAATATTTGCATTCCTGCGGTTGTCAGGGGCGGATTCAAAGTTTTAGCTCTATAGGCTATTATAAATATATAAATATATTATGTCATTTTTGTCGGTGTGCGTGGCAAATGCAAGTCAATTTGAACTGGAATACCCAACTAAAAATAAACTCTATTAGTTATGTAGTGAAGTACACTGAATTATTTTCAAAAAAACTTTTCTCAAAATTTTCTGCACCTTAAAATTTACTGTAGGCCGTAGCATTTTTCGCCTATACGCAAATTAGCTTCTAGTGGTTGTCTTTTTATAAATTATTAAAATACATTTTGCTGCTGTTTTTGTCGTTGCTGTGATTTTACAAAAATTGAATTTCATTATTCGAATAGTTTGCAAGCAACCTTGCTTGTTTTTTAATGCTGTAAAATAAACAAAGAGTCTTTGAAATGTAACTGAATGTGAAGTTTTACAAATATTTCTGCTTGCAGTGTATTTGTGCAAGTTTGTGTAAAAACAAAAAGAATATTGAAATGCAAAAAAAAGAAATTATTCAAAGCTATTGGAAAACGATGCCCCTAGATATAACATTTTTATATATTGTCATTTATTGTTTTGTTCAAAATGAAAAACACCAAAGTGTTGGTCGATTTCCAATTTTGCTTTATATTTAATATGTAAATGAAAAAGAATTGAGATATTTCCCTTGAGGAATGTTGGGAAGAACGATTAGCAATGACGTATGCCAAATTGACCTTTTCAACGCGAACTTGTAAACAAAATATTAATTTGCTCAGAAAGAATTTCTTATACTACCCATATTTTTCCTTTTTCAGGATAGGTGAAGTAGAAATTGCATTCAACTCAGATCAAATGACCAGGTCATCAAGTAATAACAAATAAAATGTTCTGTATCGCCTCCTCCACAACTCCTAATATTTCCGCATGTCTGCCGATGAGGTAGTGGCTTGTTATGATAGCAATAACTAACAAGATACTATGTCTAGTGCGGCGCGATCGCCCTATTCGCAAAATTTTTGGCGGTGCTTGTTTGTCAGCTTTGTAATTGTTATCAATGTCTCTATGTCCAGACACCCAGATGAGACGAACGGCATTTTGGGGCCAGTAGAAAGTTAAGGTAGACTGATTCTAGAGATTATATAGCAGCCTGAATATCTGAATAAATGTTTGTGTCTCTTTTGGGAATAGGTACTTAACTTTTAATTGAAGTTATTGATCCTTTTCATTTCCTATATTTTTCGTTATATAGTCCACAAAACTTTCTAACTCCAAATCTTACGGCAAAGTATATTGCACTTACTTGTTCATCGAGTGTCCATTTTAGTCCATTTTTTTTACATTTGGCTCAAAACATACTTATTACGAAGCCAGTTTCTACTGAAACTTGATATATGTATGAGGACCTTCCATGGAGTAGTAGATTTTTGTCCACGCTTCCTAAAAACATTTTCTTTCAATATCATTTGAACCAAGTAAGGACAATCAAATCAGAGGGTGGACAAAGTTGAAGTTACTAGATTTTTTTGTATTTATCTACATATGTTGAAGCCATATCGCAATATCGGGCCAAAATTTTGTATTTTGAAAAGAGTAGACAAACAATCCAACTTCACGCAAGTGTTTCTTTGTCTACCTTATTATATGAAAATCGGGTGATTCGCTTGGTTTCAAAGTTGGTTGATTGTTTTTGATTGTAACATTTTGATGGCGAAGATCTATTGATGATGTGGCGTTTGACTTAAGCACACTTCATTTGTTTCAAATCTCTAAGTGAAAATCTCAGCAAAAAAGCTGAAAAAGTTTTTAACCGCTGTGAATTCAATATATTTATTTTCTTAAAATTTTTCCAGCAAATGTAAGAATTCACACATGACGAAAACCATATTGCGCTCCAAATTCCTAAAGTGAATAAGAAGTCACCCACTAAGCGGCAAAAAAAATAGCAGTTGCTGATCGTGCGACGCAGTCAGCCTCTCGATTTTATTAACTACGCAGCAGCAACAGCAGTCGCTGCGCACTCACACATGCGTCAAGGCCATTTAAAAATAATTTAGTCTAAAAATAGAAAGCGCTGCTGATAGTAACGACAGCGACGTTGACAGCAAGGGCAAAACCGAAACAACAAGAATGAAATAAACCGATCGGACAAGCGACCAACCGACCGATCGACCGAGATATTTAAGCAAAATATGAACAACACGCGCCGCTTGTTGTTGTTGTATTGCTGTTTTCCGTGCTGGTGATTTTAGAACCTAAAAAACTTTTATTTTTTTGTTTAAGTAAAATATTGCAGACCCACCTACAACAACAACAACAACAAATAGCAACGTTGCTTTGTACATACATACATACATATGTATGCACCTATGTATCTTTGAGCACGAAAGTATGTACGTTTGTTTCTTACAAAATCTTTTGCTCCCTCTTTTTTTTGTTTTGTTTGCACCAATAGGAAATTTTAGAAAAGGTAACCGCAGTACGGCTTTGGAAAATTTACATTCTTGCAATCTATCCTTTTCGAGCAAATTGTGAAAGGTCTTAGCTAAGTGGTAGACCAGGCCCGGATTTAGAAATTTGCCGCCCCCCCCCCCCCTCTCAAAACTTCTTCAATGGTGAAATAATTTTGTACGAAAAGTTTTTCAATCAATAAAATGCAGCTTTTATTGATTTCCAACTAAGTGCATAGGTTTCTAGAGCACAATACAATATTTTTGGTATTATAGATTATAATCGATCACCAATGTTCAGTTATAAAGGCATTTTTCACTTACAATGTTGGTACGCGTGCCAACGAAATAGGCGGGAAATACAATTCCCACGAATAAAAAAGTTTTTCAAAGTTTCCGCCAATATTTTCCGCCCTTTAATTCTTGTCGCCCTAGGCACGTGCCTATTCAAACCACTAGTTTTGTATGAACGAACTCAATGGAAATCATTTTTCATTATGAATTTTCCACTTATGGAAATTGAAAATCATTTCAAATAAAATTTTTTGTGTTTGTGCAA
This sequence comes from Meiosimyza platycephala, assembly GCA_963662105.1. NCBI lineage: Eukaryota > Metazoa > Arthropoda > Insecta > Diptera > Lauxaniidae > Meiosimyza > Meiosimyza platycephala. The sequence goes on along the minus strand of OY759208.1, from coordinate 96,964,738 downwards.
TATATCTCTACTTAAATTTTTTTTGAAGGAAATATTTGAATTTGAATTACCCTGCCAAATTAAATTAGCAGAATAATTGCATTAATAGGCTCTGATTTTTCATTCCTTTATAAAAGTCTACCCGTGCTGAAACTTTCATCCGGATCGCATATGGTTGGCCCTATTAGAGATCCGGTACGGACTTGGTTATTCAGATCCGGCCGGGATAGGTTTGATAACGCATGGAACTAAGCAAACCAGACCAGTTAAACCTGATATGACAGTGATCAGTTTGTCTGATACGGCACTGATCAATCTGAAAATCACATAAGGTTGGCCCTATTAGAGATTGCGTAATTGGATCAGGCTTTAATAGCTTTGGTTATCCATGGAGCCATGCAAACTGGAGCAGCAAACCTTATCAGAACCGTCCAGGTTTGTTCATGATATGGCAAAACTGATCCTTGCCTTGTTATAAGATTGCAAAAAATTTCTCTAATTTATTGATTTCAAGACACGCATTGTTTTAGTGCATATTGAAGTGTCATTTTTACTCAAATTTACTTTCTTTGATCCTTTCTGCATCTAAATTTTTACTGTCTACAGACATATAAACCAATATCCTTAAAACTCTTAGAAGTAGATATATCTGATATCGGAAATATGATATAAAGCTGAAAACAATATATTAACATAATAAAATATATGTACTTGAAGGACAAAAAAATCGTCTTTAAAGTAGACTCCACCGAGTGTAATATTACTACGCCAGCTCTATTCCTCCATACATTTTTTTATGGGCTGATTGTGGTATAGCTCTCAGCTCCTTCATCGTATTCGATTTTATGGCTTTAACCGACTTAAAGCCCCATTCTTGAAGTATTTATTTTAACTTCCGCTACAGAAAAAAACTCAGGCACACATTCTCAAGCATTCGCTTCATGAGAACTCAATAATATTTCTTATTTAACGTTTACAGACGACAGAATAAATTTTGATGCATATTAATTTTTATTTCGTTACACTTAAATATTTCGAATGCTTCTTACACAATATAGTATTATTAGGCAACTTTATAATCGCTTGTCAAATCACAAATAACTAATTTCCTGTTGGGTATTTCTGGCTTTTTCTGGCACCCGTTGAATGTTTACTTATTTGTATACAATCCCATATATGTGTGTTTGCCTATATGTGTTTACTTCGCTATGTTTATGTAAATATTAAACGAATTTACGGTTGAGCTCGAATTTTTTTTGCACTCAATTGAAATGATTGTTTCAGGAAAATATAAAAAGAAAAATTATTCTTGATCAAATTTAAAATTCCTTATTTCATTATAAAGCTACCATTTTTCACATTTAAGTTTCAAAGCCATTTATTTTTTTCGTCCTTTTGTGCATTTTATATATTTTCTAGACTGAGATTTCTAGTGAGTTGTCGTCATTTGTATTCCTCTTTGTTGAAATATTCTCTTATATTGGCAGGTGTGCAGTAAATATAATCTGAAACAGCAAAATTATTATTTATGTTTTATTCACAGACTTGTTAAAAATAAAAATTCTTTCGGTTGAATATTACATTGTAACAAATTTCCAATGACATTAAATATTCAGGTATATATTTTGAGGTATTGAACTTGAATGCGGTTATGTACCTACTATACGTCCTGAAATTGGATCAATTAAAATGAATCCTGTGAGTGTCCTTGATGTAGAAACGAAAAAGTGAGAATTATTGTTTTGCTCATCAATTTTGAGAACGAAAACAGAGTACAGGTTTTACAACTTCTTAGTCAAACGAGGTAAAAAATTTCTATATTTCTCAAAAATCTCGATTTGTCTATTTCATTTCTAAAGCCAATTCTCTCATGGAAGTATTCGAAAAGGAACAATTGACGTGAAAAATATCCACTTCAGAACTATTTATTTTCTACGTTGTCACTTATTTTGTTCAAGATTTTAAATACTAAACCTTAATTTTATTTTTTTCCTGTTTCAAAAGTCAGAAAACCGCTGTGATCTACATATATGCTACAAAGTTTCGTACGGAAGATTTTCTTTTGTGTTGCAGTTTAGCAGAACATCATAAAAATTGTTTAGCCTGAATTGGAAAATATTTCTTTCTGTGCAACATTTGCTACACAGTAAAGGTTATTCCCATTATGAAACCTTTCTAGCATAACTAACAATACTCGTAGTATCAATTTTGTACTTTTCATTTTTCATTCAACTCTTATCATATTTTATTTTGTTTCATTTTATTTATATTGTTGTGTTATTTGTGGTGGAAAAAAGTATCATTAAATATGTATTCTTCAAGCATGTTGTCATAAGTGCTCCTGCTGCTGCACATGCTGCTACATTGCTGCCTTTTTTTTTTTTTTTTTTTTTGTTGTATGCTGCTTTGCATCCCAACCTGCTTTTGTTATTTGCGTAATTCCTAGAATGTGTAGCAGATATGTCAGCAATACTTGAAGTGCTATAAATTGTGAAAATTTCTTTATGGAGTTATGCAAACTTTTCTTGCTCATATTACCTATATTAGCCTTATCCAGAAATATTGTTATAATTTTCGAAAGTTTTATACATAAGTGACATATGTTTAACTAAATTTAAAAGGTCAACAAGTTGTCTTGATAACATATTTCGTAGAAGATATATTCTAGAAGTTTTGTTAATTAATTTATTTGGAAAAAATACTGTTCAAATTGGCTGAAATTTTAACATAATGAGCTTATGAGATACTGATCAAAAGTCTTGTGTATGAACTGTCTTCGACACGTACAATGTCAATGCAACCATGAAAAAAAATTTCACAATTGTCAGTTTTTGTTTGTTTACAATTAAATGTATCATTATTGAATTTTATTCTAAGACTGGTTTTCCGACTAAGACTGGTCTTACTCTCTCACAGAAATTAGGAAAAATTAAAGTAATTAACGTAAAAGTTTCCATAAAATCGACAAAATTGTTCCCAAACCCTAGGAGCCTGCACTATAAAGGGGGTCCGCACCATAAAATTGTTAACTTTTTTTTTTTTGGTCAGCAATATCATATTTAACATATTTTTTGTGTGGAAAAAACTTTGATTTGATGACCCTTTTTTTTCAAAAAAAATTATTTCCATCTCTCAGTCAAAAACCGTTCCTGGTAGGGGCTGCACCACATGTCTGTACGCCTGTACTTCACACTATCAAAATCAAACTCAAATTCTCAAAAAATCCATTGTACTTTAAATAACTTTCTTCGTCACATGTAAATGTTTTTGAATAATTTCTTTAAGCCAGTTAAATATTTCGAAATAATGAAATTAGCCAACGTTTTTATAAAATATATTCGTAATTAAATCGTATCCGCACATTGACATGAGATATTGAAATGGACAACTCCATGGACGCCATCCTTTTCCCAATGATATATTTTGGAGCTGTCTGTTTACATTCGTTTTACTTTAATTGAAGAAGATTAATTGTTGAAGATTAGGCAACTTGGTTTAATAATAATTTATATTTTATCTTTATTTTTCACATACATATGATATTTCTGAACTACACTTTATGCAAAAAATTGATTTTTGTTGAAAAATTAAAATTTATTTTTAATCATAAAATAATTTAGTCCAGTTTGACAATGTCCTATGAAACACGCGTATATTTAACCAAAATTTTTTGTAATAAGCCTTAGAATACATAAATTTAAGTTATTACATCTAAGATGCGCTTAAATCAGTGCAAAAAATGCATGTTTCTGTTAAATTTTCGCCATTTCTTGAAAATTGATCACATCATATTTAAATGCATTTACTCGTAGGTACATATGAAATTGATTTTATTAATAAACATCAGCAATCAGCTGTACATGTCCTTTATTTTGCAGCTTCCATTAAATTGATTTCTTCGGCTATGAATCACTTTTAATAACACGCTACCATACCAATACGATAGCGAATTTATTAACCAGTCTAGGCCAGTTGTGCGTACCTACCGTCCAGCAGCTAGCGATTGAGAGCCTGTTTTTTGTGTTGCCGATTTATATGAAATTTTTGTTGCCTTTTTCCGTTTGCTGCTGCACGTATTTTCTCCGTATAATTTAAACTTGGGTGACTGGGTGGCTGGCTGGCTGCTTTAATTTGAACATTTTAAAAGTTGCATACGGTGGCTGCCTGTTTGTCTGACGTTCCGAACTGGTTGTTGGATAGATATTTATTCTCTTCGTTTATTTTTTTGAGCGGTAATAATAATAACCAAGTTTTATATTTTCGCCCAACATTGCTTTATTTACTGCAATACTTTAACTTGCAATATTATTACTTACTTATTTATTCTCTTTTAATAAAATAGTTTCATTAAAATTCTCAAGAAGTTTTTGAAAAAAAAAGTTTAAAGATGTTGGAAAAACTAAAAGTTGTGAAAAAAGTTTAAAAGTCTCTTATAAGATGCAGAAAAATTCAAATGTAAAAGTTTTGCAATTTAACTCTTATGATGCCATATGAAAGTTTAATAGGGTTAAATGGTGCTTAGCAAGATTAAGGTTGAAATTTAATATAAATCAGTCTTAGCCCATAAAAATGAAAATGGTTCATCCCGGACACTTATAGATTTTCAAGGAAGTGAAAAAATTTGACGACACTTCTTTAAAATCGAGGACATGTTGAAATCAAGGAGGTATAATAGTCCCTATTAAAGAGTAGCATTTTCATTACTTTAAAATTCGCTATTATATTAATTAACAAAATAGTTTTTATTAGAAACATGATACAAAAACGCGATAACAGAAAAACGAGATCTTTTTGATGCTGCTGTGAAAACCTTATTAGGTAGGTCAGATTTGGTTAAAAAATGTGAGTACCTTGCTGACCTATTGATTTATCTTGGTATGACTATGTCTTCTATCGCAAGCAGTTTTTCTTCAATTCAAAATTACTAACAAGCTTCTGTTATTAAACGTGAAAATTTAAAATTGTGCTAAGGATGGGTAATTCCAAATATTTTTGAGCTACTATACGAACAGGATGTTCTCCGATTTGCTTTAGGTTTTGCATAGCTATATTTCAAATAAACGCCATGCAAATTTGTTTTATTTTTGTCTTTATGTCTTGACTTTGGAAATATATAGGTCTCTACTTGGAATCTCAATAAGTTCTATTTGAAAATAGCTTTGAAAATCATTCATCATGTGTTTCCGGATATCAGTCCGGAATGCCCATTTCTTATTGTAAGGAAAAGGGAGAAACCATTACTTAAATTTTTTTTTTCAGTATAGGCCATACCTACACCGAAAAAAAAAGACCGAACTAAGTTTGAAGAACTGCTTCCTCCGATTTCGTGTAAAAGTTTTCCTTAATCTAAGTTATTTTTCCTCATATTGATGAAAATATCGTTTCATTTAGTAATTGAGTCTTTTAAATGAGTTCATGTTTCATTAAAGCAAGTCAAAGCTCTTCCTCAAATATAGAGTTTGTGGTTTTAGTAAAACTTTCCTTTGAAATAGTAAATTTTTCTTTGGGAAGAATTTTTGAGGACAACTTGTTCCTCATTTGAGTAAAAATTTCCTCAATTTCCTCATTCAATGGAATGTTTTAGTTAGTTTCTTCAAAAAATTTACTATAACGTAGGAAAATTTTCCTTAATAAATGAGTGGCAACACTCGCTGCTTTACTCGCTGAAATTAATATCTATTCTTTTCGTAAGTATTCTGTTTTTGTCTATATATTTATAGTTCTCTACTTGTTTTTATGTTTTTAAATAAAAAAATAAAAAAATTAAAAAAAAAAAAATTATGTCGTCGCCGGGGTTTGAACCGAAGCTTCCCTGATCAAACATTGGTTGTTACATGCGCAGTTTAACAACATCATTTTAGTATGTCTTAAAAATGATGTCGGTGGCTGAGTTGGGTAAGATGAGCATCTTTGAACAGTGGCATGGCGCAGAACACAGGTTCAATTTTCTGATCAGGTGACAGGTAAAAAAAAATTTAAGTTCTCCTTTGAAGTTTTAAAAACGTTTTACAATTAAAATAAGAATAACTGACAATAAGTAACCAACAAATAAGAAAATAGAGGAAATAGAAAATTAACAAATTTTTTTTGAAATCAACGAATTTATTTTAAGTAAATTTCTTTCATTTAAGGATACCTTCATCCTTAGAAAAAGTAAAATTTTCCTCAGTTTTATAACCTTGTCCTCACATTGAGTAAACTTTTCCTTATTTAAAAGCAGCAACATTTACTTGTGCATACTAAGGAATCCAACTTACTTATTTTGAGGAACCCATGGCTTTAGCCCGTATTGAAGGACATTTTTCCTTACATTTAGGCATTTTTCCTTAAACGGAGTAAGTTTTTTGTTCGGTGTACCCTTCCAAAATATAAAAGGAAATCCCATTTCCTCTCGGATTGGAAATAATTCCTTTTTATGTCTTTGTAGAAAGGCTCTTTTAGTCCTTTTACAGAATGACTATTTCGTTTATGATTTTTTTAGACTGGGAATGGACGAGAACCGTTTTCGTCCAAACCAATGTTAAGAATTGTCATAAATTTATTGCTTTCATACGTAGGCTTGCCCGAGTAAACAACACATACATTTTTGTTTGCCCTGTGTTATTTTCAAATTTGCGCCAGTCGACTGAGAAAACAAAGGCTTCGATGAAAAAAAAAAAATTTAAATTTAAAAAAAATTAGATTTTATTTTTTTTAACACTGTCAGAGATTGTTCAAATCGACTCGACTAAATTTGTTCGTGCACAGTGTTTAAATGAGCTTAAAAAAACACCTAGCATAATTCTGATTAAATTCTGATTGAAATAAATTCAGTACTAACCCCACTTTAATCTACGCAGCACGATTATAAGTATATTCATTTACTTATATCTTAAATAATGAAGTCAAGTCTTCGGGCGTCTATTAAATGAAATCAACAAAAGTTTAAACGCCTAAAAGTAGATTCCGCAAGTTTTAGCACTACAACAACAATAACAAAATGCTTTTAGAATACATAAATATCTATAAATATTAGCTAAGCTCCTACGTACGAACTAACAGCAACTTCTTCCTCAAAAATTTGAGAAACAACACCGACAGTAACGACGTGGTCAATAAAATGCAATGAAAATAATATTAAGAAATTCTCTGTTGCGAATCACTATCGTATGTAGTTCGCAACGTATAATGGAGTGTAATGTACACTTAAAAGAAATTATTTAATTTAGTAAAATTCTTATATCAAATAGTACTGCAATTCAATCCAAGAAAAGTCGCTCAAGAAATATGTAACCTGCAGGGTATATGTGTGTTACAGATAAGAGCGATACTAATGTGACGTATATTTCTTAAGAGATTTAGCAGCAAAATACGCCAAGGTCTATATTATTGGTTCCGTGCAATTTTTATTCTATATATGGAGCATTCTTTGCCAATATGATAGGTCTTTGATTTTGCTGATTTTTTTGGTGGGAAGTACTTATTCATTTAGCGGAAGATTTACCATGCTGTAGGGCATTATTGGCTTCAATTGAAAGAAGCTTTCCCGAAAAAGTCTTCCCCAAACACGAGAAAGTCAAACATTTTGGTTAATACATAAATTGTAAAAAGTTGTAAGCTTCAAAAAAAATTAATGTTAAGTGATCGCTCAGCTATAAAATTGTATACTATTTTTTTTTGTGTAAGAAAAAAACAAGGAAAGTTTTCGCCATAAACTTCTGTAAGTAGCCTTGGCATATGACATAAAATATCATTGACATTGTTGAGACTTTAAGAAGCCAAACTAACAAACTAAACGATGTCTTTGCAATACTAAAACGGTTATTAAGGTGTTCATTGATTTTCGCATTACAATCTTTTAGGGATTAAGCTCTTCAGTGAAATATAAAAATAAAATATTGAAGCTTCAAATAAGCAAAAGTAATAGTTGGCGGTTCTGAGAATCGCTCTCATCGCATTTGTTTGGATCAGTGAAACTTTTAGTCTTAATTGGTCCTTGTACTAGGTCTTGCACATTGGTCTTGATCGGCTTTTGGGAAGAACCTAAATCTTGTGTAGTGTCTTTTCACAGTGACGTTTCAAGTAATTATTTATCACATAATGAAACACCCTAATATGATGATAATATAATTGAAGTAAATAAAGAACACATGTGACAAACGAACCATGAGAAATCCAAGCGAAAATTAGTAGCAAGTGCTGATGCTGAAGGAAAAGCTTTCAACAAATATACAATACTGTTGCCGCTGTTCCTGCTCCTGCTACTTATGTTTCAAAATCAAACCAACACCAAATACAACTTAACGCCTGAACTTATAAGCGCCATAACATACGGATCAGACTGAATGACATACCAACAGACATCCCAAAGAATGGGAAGGAAATAAACAGACAATAACTGCGAGCGACAGTTGGTCAGAGGGTGATGGTGCAATGACGGACGCATCTACGGCATTATAAACAAAAGCTCAACTGAATAAAATCACTATACAAAACGAAACCATAATCAAAATCGAAGAAATTGCGCGCCAATTTTGTTGTTGTTGTTGTGTCGCAGTTGCATTTTGTGAGACATATTGTTATGGTGGTATTGTTGGCGGGTATGTGTTTGTATTTTTGCGTTAGCGTCAATTGATATTTTATATTTTTATTCGATACTTGTAGTCAATATACATTTACTATAACAAATTTGTCATATCGATAGATGGCTATTCATGAATAGGAATTTAACAAACCTTTACTTTATCTAGAGTTATCACAAGAATGCGAGATGAAACTGAAAAAGAAACGGCATCCAATCCATATAGAGCTGTGGTCTAAATCTAAATTAAAGCAACTCTTCATCTTTCTTGATTCTGAGCTACATAGTTCTTTCTAATTTTGTTGCTGGCAACTTTGTAGTCTCTGAAATGATGTTCGGCCTGCATTTTTTGCTTCAGTCCGTTAGTTTGAAAATTTCCTTGGCTGCCAATTGCTCGATGTGATGCAGCAGTTGCAATTGATGAATTTACACCTTCCGAAGTAAATTATCATAATTTTTCGTCGGACTTCTTCTCCATGCAATGTCCTTGCTTATAGCACTAAATACACGTCACTGAATTTTTCTCTCAACAGACTCAACGAAATGTTCTGATACTCTGTTCATTGTCTAACACTCGGTTCAAAATAGAACGACAGGCAAAGATAATATATTCTACAGAATTTCTTTGGTCTCTCAAGAGAGAACAGTTTTATGAGTCTGAAATTATAATGGAAATGGAAAACAGGCTATGAGAATAATATTGACGACATCGTTAGTAGCTGTACAGATTTGTGATTTGTTTAGTTTCGCCCTACGCACTACAAACTGAGCCAAATGGTTTTTTGTTTTAGCCTATATTTTCACCCCGCAGCGTCAGATCCGAGTAGACTTTTGCAAAAAAAATTTTGTTCCACAGTGTAATGGTATAACAAAATCTGGTTCAGTTTTGTCACAGCTAGGGCCAATTGTTAGCAAACTCTACAGCACATCGCATAATTTTAAGCTCTGTGTTGCATTACTGGATGATTTTCGTCATCCAGCTGGTGCCAATTTGAAACTCGTTGGTTTTTCAGCGTTTGTCTAAGTCAGTCAGTGCTGTCTTTAGACCAGGGCCTACCGGGCTCTGGCCTGGACCTTTTAAACTGCAACGGCCTTAACCAGTGTTAGGGTTATGTATTAATATAGCGTTAATCTCCCTATATTGAACTCGAGAGGCTCCAACATCGGGACAGAAGCACTTTTTATTTTGCTCATAAACCAATAACTTTTTTATATGGATTATAAAATAGAAGGAGACCCTTTCCAGCTTATTGCCTTGGCGTCGCAAAATCTTAACCAACCAAGGTAAAGTGATTTTTACTGCTAGCCTTAATATAAGTTTGTGCGATATTCATACAAATTTTATGCTCGATGCTTTATGTACATACATACATATGGGCATATAAATAGTATGTCACTAGTTGTCATCTTGAGTAGGAGACCATGAGACCATGTGAACCACTGCAAATTGTGGCATGCTGCTATTTAGTGTTTTTCGCTGTGCAGTGCTATCTGTGTTGTAGAGCACATGTGGCGCATATTCAAGACAAGTATTTCCCCACGGTCTATTTTTAGAAAAATCCAGTTTTTAGCTTAAAATAAAAATATAAAAACATATGCGTAAAATTAAGTAAATTAATATAAATAGAGAAAAAATAAAACGATTAAAAGCAAAACTGAGAAAATAAAACCCAGTTTGTTACACTTGCATTTTTATATGCGCGCCATGTGATTATCTTGAGTTTGGTCAAATAATTTGTTTTTTCGCACTTTAGAAATTTTGGGAATATTGCAAATATTGGGTATTATTTGGCGATAGGCAAACTTTTAATTAATTTCAAATATAACACTTTGCTACTAAACACTGTAAGAATTTCTCAGCAAACATATTTGAAGCATCATCGCAATAAGATTGTTTATATGTAATTAATTTTATATGATTTTGAATACAGTTGTTGTTATATTTATTTATCATATGATTATTTTCGAGGGATCATGTAGAAAATATTTTATAAAAATTACTCTAATTGTTGAATTTATAATATCATTATTTTCTTAACGAAACAAAGTCTGCTAAAGCTTCATTATTGTGTGAACCATGATATGACTTTTACAGCCATTTAATAAGCAAAACTTGCGTTTCATCAAAGTTTACTCGTTTATACTAGAAAAACACTTTAAATGAACTGCTGCCGATATTAATTAAAACCATTGGCAAACAATTCAGTTTAATTTATTCACTAACTCTTTTATTCAACATTAATATTCTACTGCTACTTACTGGTAATTATCATTTCTAAATATCAGAGGTAAATGGTAATTTTAATATAATTTTATGCTGCTGTAAATTATAGCTCTTTCAAAATATTTGTGCTTCCCACACACATCCTTTCTGTATTTCTTTCATTTGGTTGCTACATTTGCTTACTTTCTTGCAGCAATCATTACTAACAGTTGTGCATAAGAAATTATTTCTTGAGGGTAATTATATAGAGCCAAGCTCTGAACCAAAATATGTATATTAATGTCTTCTCAAAACTGATAGTTTTAAAAATATCTGTGAAAAGTGAAATTTTGTTATGAAAAATTTTAATAATTTTAGAGAGAAATCTATACTCTTTAAACTGATTATGTACAAGAGCTTCTACGGCATTCATTCTTTTATAATTTAAATTCCAATTTTATACAAATATTTAATTTATAGTGTGTTGTTACATCTAACAGCTACATACATTTCGCTATACGCGCCTGACTGCTAGCAAGTGCAAATTTATGGTTTTCTCAAAACTTTAGGTATTCAACACTTTCTTAATTGTAGCACTTTCATTTGCATCTAAAGTTTTGCTACTCCTTGCAAAGCAAGCTTGTGGGTTTCATTCCCTTATGCCATACAATTGAGTGTTTTTACATTTTGCTGTCTCTTAAACCGTATGCTAAGTAATTTCCTATCCTTTGTCTGTATGCCATAAGAACAGCTAAAAAAAATTCCTGTTCCAATTAGGATGCTATTTTAAATGTTGTTACCCACCCACCTCGAAGAATAATAATAAATCTACTTACAATTAATTAATTCCCACGCAGTTCTTTATTTTTATGAAATCAAATATTAATTTAAGTGCCTTATAAACTTAACATGCCTACATATTTATTGCCATGTTTGTGATTGTAGCTTTATGCCATTTTATAACAACAAATCTTTTCTCACACCTACATAGCATAATGAAGTTTATTTGTACCTCTGTGACAGTGTATGTCTGCGTGTGATTTACTCTCATGCTCACGCCCAACACTAACACATTTATTGTGCCTGTTATCAAGATAAAAGTTGAAAAACATTTCAATTCACCCAAAGTTGCGGTCTGGCTGGCCTGTGGCACAATGACAAATCCCATGTCCTTTAATAGGATGTGGTAAATTTTATTACCCTAGATTTCAACGCTTTAATTTTGCTAAAAGAGGAGCAAACAAAATAAAAAGCTTGCGTCACATTATGATTTCTACAAATTTAATTCAATCAGCTTTGTAGTGACATCTGTTGGGTAAACACAAAAAATAAAACATTTATCTGAAAAAAATGATAAAAATAAAAAGGGATCTTAATATTAAAAGGCACTAATTCAGCACACATGACATACGTATTATGATTATTTATAAAAAACATACTTTATATGAACAAAAGTCATATGAACATCATTTTATGGTAAGTGAGAGAACCGTAATATATTTCTTTTAAGTTTATATTTACTCGGGTTTCGGAATAACCCAAAATTAATTCTATCAAAAACGTTACTAATCTTCGTATTAGGCACTAAGACGTGGTCCACATATTTCATAGAATATTGAGAATGTTATTTGACCATTAAGGGGTTTATATCTATTACTACAGTTGCTTTCATACTCCGATATGATTTTTAATACCAGTTACATGCATATGCTTAAAAGTTTTGCATATTTAAATTCTATGTTTTTAAGCCTCTGCCATATCTGCCAAATTTTGATCAACTTGGTGCAAGGATTTTAGTTTTCAATATCCACACGTCAAACCTCTGGTCCGGTTTCCAGTAACCGAAATAAAGTGAAAAACAGTGCCATCCCTCCCAAATTAATATTTCAACTTCCAATGGGATTTTTTGCATCTTTATTGATCGTTTTTTTTAACTGCGGTTGACCGAAATTTAATCCTTTACATGGTCTACACTTTATGGCTTTTCACAAAATACTATACTCTTCCTGATCTAGGAAATAGTTTCTTGGTAAAATTATTAGATAGAGTTCGAAGATATAGACAGATTTAGTGAAGAAAAGTTAAAAGTTAATTGAGGGAAGGCCTGTTTCGAAAACGGACAAGCAGGGCGATCCGCCCTACTAATTGATAAGGAATCTGGTGCTGATACTTGCTCGAAACAGGTCATTTGCCTTAGGTAAAGCTTCAGAAACAAGACGTCACCGAAAGTGTGCAAAAGCATGAAAAGTTAAGGATCCTTAAAAATTCTCCCAACAAAATTATATTAATTAGTTTTAAATCACTTGCTGCGTTTGTTCTGATAACACTGCCTGAGCAGTTTCACTATCGTTCTTGCTAAGCACCATGCATTATTTGTGGTTTGCCTCAAGAAATGTTTGCTCCACAAGTTTTCTATGATTTTTCATTAACCACTGCTATTGCACAGAAAGTTTCTATAGTTGAATGCTTTTGTTTGTAAATTCTTCAGATACCTGTGTATGTACTCTTGTCCCAGCGAGCAAAAACAGGAGTAGTATCCGCTATTGGAAAGCCTTCTTTGCGAAGTGTAGGTTTTACCATCTCGCGGGTTTTACTATCGTTTTTATATCAAACGAATAGTTTGAACAAAACTCGGAAAATATGCATTCCTTAGTCACTTCCAAGAAAAGTAGAACAATAAAAAGCCCTTCGTATTCACTGTTCTCGCTTACAAGTAGAAGGGAGAAAAGTAGACCTGCCGAGTTTGCTTCCAAATAGAAAGGAGTAAGTAAGTAGGCTTGTATGTTTTTTCATGAAATTTCATATGAGATCGATGTGTGGGAACATAGTTATGTATATTTTGTTATTTAAAAATATCAAACCATTTGAATGCAGATATTTTCAAATATCTAACATCCTGTAACTGACCAGGGATATCGTAAATATCCCGAAATATCGGAATGATAGGTTCATTTATTATTATTTATCAGGGTGACCATTTTAACTTATACAGCTGAATAAGTCAAAACTCAAGTTAGAGGTCAAAGTGACCCCTGAAGATCATTTCAAGGTCGAATTCCCGCTTGATGCAGAAAAGCTAGTAATCATTGGCTGGACCGCTGCACAATCTTGCCTTGCAGCTTTTCTGTACCAAGCGGGAATTCGACCTTGAAATGACCTTCAGGGATCACTTTGACCTCTAACATGAATACCAATCTGAACGTAGAATTTTGTGTTCTTCTGGAATCCGAGGTCAAAAATAGGGCTTTTCATTTGAAAAACTAAAGTTGACCTTCAAATAACATTGAAAATGTAGGTCAAGGTCATAGCTGGATCCGCCCTTTGATACCCACCAACTTTTATTTGAAACATTTTCTGAATGACTTACAGTTTTTTGACTTATTCAGCTGTGTAAGTTAAAATGAGACACCCGGTATAATAACATGAATAATTACAAACAATTAATGGTCCCAATTAAGAACTAAAAACGTAGCCGATATGTGGTTTTAATATCCCATACATAGTTATAATGAAACAATAACTTTATTGAAAGTGCATTCGGATCGCATCATATCTAGAAACAGTGACGTTCATTGAACCTTTGACTTCTTCCCTTGAAGCCACCTCAAAAAAAAAAAAAGAATCTATGTTAACTAGCCAGCAACAATTCCAGAGCTAAAAAGCAAGAAAATAAAGCGAAATAAGTAGCTTATCTCGAAAGAGTATTACAATTGGAATTTTTTCTGATACATCCTTACAGCTTGAGCATGTTTCATTACACACATCTTCAAGCCCTTATTGCTGCATGCATTCTTCGGGAGAGAACTTGGTCAGTTGTCTACTGGGATGCTGTATGTGTGCCTTTGATTCTGTATTTTACTCTCTGTTTATGTTTTTGACTGAAATCATTACTAATGATTCATTAGGCACGTAATTTTTTTTTGTGGTCGTAGTCATTCTTCTTTGCAATAGCTCTTAAGAGACAATGACGAGACAAATGTTCATTTTCATTTTAAAATCATAAAGGAAAACAACGCAACCCAGTGAATTCAAGATGTACTCAGTCGGAGATTAAGTTGTTTTCGGTTCAATTAATTATTGATTTGGCAAGTCCTTAAGGGAGGGCTTAACTCTGTTGCGAAGTTTCCATTATAGTCTCAAATTATTTTCATTAAATTTTCAATTTAAAGCATTTAAAAGTCAATGTGATTTAAGCAGCTGTGTTTTCATTGGAAATTAAATGTGACATGAGTAAACTGATAAATGCAGAAAAAATCTGCAATAAACTGTTGTCAATATTGAATGTCACTTGCTTCAAGCTTAATGCAGGAAAATTCTTCGAAAGTAGTATTTACAAACGACTTGGTTGCTTGAAAAATCAATGAAATTGAAATTGAAAGAGAAGAAAAAAATAATTGTAATTCATTTTATTTAACAATCCGGGTACTTATTACAAATAATGAAAATTTTTTTTTTACATGACCGATAATATGATCTATTAAATTTTGCTCAAGAAGATATTAAAATCAATGTTGTTATTCTTGGTAAATACACAAACCATTTAATCAGGCAGACTGCTTGTGTTTTTTAAATATACCCAAAAAACATAATCTCTAAGTACTTGCTTATCTATGAAGGTATATTAAAAATGGTTTTATTTCATTATATGTACTTAGTACCTTGATATCGGTCAAATTTTTGAGTTTATTTTATAAAAATATTTTCTAAGCCCACTCGCCTCATTTAAATGAACGACACTTTAAGAAGGCAATAAAAAATTGGCGCCATTCAAGCGATATCAATTTAAGCAAATTAAAAATAACCAACTTATTTGCCTAATTACAGCAATCAAAATCATTTCAGCACCCAAAATGCAAAAAAAAATTTTTGTTTTGTTCTGATAACAATGCAATTAAAGCAAATACAAACAAAAAACAAGAAAGCCATATAAAAACAGCAATTATTATAACGTTAAACATTTTTATTAGTACCATAGTTTATAAATAGAAACAAAACTTTGCCAGAAAATATTTTAAGACTACTTATTTGGCTTTGCAACTGATAGCTTTACAAAATGGCCCAAAATGAAAGATAGTATTTATGCCAAAAAAATTTTAGGCGCATGTACGTTAATAATCGAAAAAACCACCGATACGAAAATATTGCCAAGAAATATGTAACGAATTTCATAGTGAGTATTTTTTAAAAATAATTATAATTAATAAAAATTAAGCGCAACGGATCCACTTTATTAAAACGAGCAACAAAAAATGGCTAGATTACTAAGATCAATTAAAAAATTTAAAAATTGGGAATGAAATCCAATATTTCGTATTAAGTTAATTGATTTGGAATGTTTTCTCGAAAAACCAGATCAGTATAGATCTATAATTTTCAACCGGCCGACATTGTGACTCAGTGTTAGTGTCTGTGCATACAATCCAGTGGTCTCTGCTTTGATACCCGGGTGAGCATGGCATTTTGCTAACTTTGCTTTGCTGAGTTAAAGGGTCATAATATTCTGAAGATTTCTTCAAACTATGCATGTCCAAATTGAGCTTTACGAAGTTTTAAGTTAAGTACAAACCCAAAAAGCATATGAAGTTTATTTCTCCGCATATGAATCGCCTTGAAGAGCCTGTAGATGGAATTACGAACTTAAAACTCTTGATATTTATTTTAAAGTACGTATTATATTTTTATAATCGAGGAATACAAAGGAGCTTTTACTTAAACTTAGTGGTGTTTATGGAGGAAGAAAATTGCCCTGTGACAGCTTTTAGCGACACTCCTGGTTGTGCACTTATTTTTGCAGTGTTGACGTTGACGAATAAAAACAACAAAAATGACCTCACCTTTTAATTTGCAAAAACGATAACAAAATTAACTATTTTTTTATCAGTTTTTAAGCAATAAAAAAATCCCAAAAAAATAATATCAAAGGACATCAACGGGTGTCACACGGGGTGGACAGTCCCAGTCTTGCAAAGTTACTTATTTAAAGTCACATCCAAGGGAGACTAGCCAAAAATGGAGCTGCTACTCTACCATCAACACTTATAAAAATGGTGTTGTGTGATATTGCACGGGTATCCACAACGAGCAAAATGTTCAACTGAAGTGACAGAAAAAATGAGTTTGCAGTTTTGTCTACTGACAAAAGAATTTGTTTTAACATAAAATGTGATTATTTGATATGGAGCAATCAAATATTTATTTGAGTCAAACTTATCTTATATGTAACAAATAGTGACAAATCTTGTTTTTAACACTCTATATGTTTTACTTAAATAAATATTTATATTTATTTATTATCAAATATATGTACAGTGCCGCTCAAATGCTTTGCAACTGAAATTAAGTTAGTTTTATTAACTTCACTTATTGCTGATTTTTTACCAAAAAGAAAAATGTTATTCCGGTAGCTAAAAACAACAAAAATTAAAGGTAAACAAAAATAGCGAAAAATCAAGCGCTCAAAACATGTGGAAATTAATCACAATACAAAGAAATAATGCATAACCAACCTAATATTTGATTCCGAAACCGTTTTTTCTGATGACTACATGACATCTCCTGGACATTAATTTATAAATTTATTTATTTATAAGGTGAAATCGCGTTCCTTTTTTTTTCTATCTCACCGATTATGCGTTTTACCACCATCCACATGTTCTCAATCCGGTTGAGATTGGGAGACTGCGTCGGCCATGACATGCTATCAACTTGTTTTTCCACAAGCCAAGACTTTACAAACTTTAAACTATGATTTCGACCATTATCATGTTGTATTGTCCAAGGAAGTGGCATGTTCCACCCAGTAAATGGGAAAATAATATTGCTCAAAATGGTTGTGTAGCCAGCTGCTGTCATCGTGCCTTCAATGCGCTTAATGCGCCCGACTCTATCCATCGAGAAATAGCTCCAGGCCATCACGTTCTAACCTTCGTGTTTTTTTAGTGTAGGTGTTCGGTATTTGGGATTGAGCTTTGTACACTGATGTGGCGAGGAATAACTATTTTATTCCCCGAGGAATAACAAGGAAGACTGTATTATGGTCTGACGAACCTAAATTTAACATTCGCAAAATGGGACAAGGCTAAAACGTACGCGTTGACAATAGTCTTATCAGATACAATGTTTTATTCGTTTGTGACTTTAAAAGCTGGTTAATGAAACTAAACTTAGGAAAACTGCATTATTATTATTTTGCAATATTTTCTAAAATAAAAATTATTTATGTGTTTCTGGAAGAACCTTTTAAAATTCAGATTTGCACTCGAATTCGATCTTCCGGCGAAAAGCGCAATATCTTAGACAAATATTTTTCAATTTTTTTGAAAATCTTATTTAAATGCATAGAGCTTAGAGATAAGCTTTCAGCACATTAAGAAATTCATATTTAGTAAATTTCTGGACAGGTCTAATGTACATACAGACATAAATATTGAACTTTTCGCATTATTTATTTTGATTTCTTCCACGTGCCATCATTTATTGTACAATTAATACATTCTATTTTATAAACAATGTGGATTTATTTTAATAAACACAATAAATAAATATTAAAATAACATTCAATAAAAATGGCTCAAACTGCAAAAAAAACTATCCCCATAATTTATTTTGATTTCTTCCACGTGCAATCAACAAATATATATTTTTTAATTTATTTTCAAATTGCATCTATCTATTAATAACAACATTTAATAAATATTAAAAATAAAATTCAATAAAAATGGATCAAACTAGAAAATAAACTACTTAAATTGTAGCAACAAAAACAAACAAAACATACAACAAAAATCAAAACAAAAGCAAATAAAATTAACACGACCCAAACACGAGCGCAATACTATTAGCAGCAACAAAAACAACAACAACAACAACAACAAAAGTGCAAATGCATTTAACGTTTATAAATGCATAATGCCAACTTACTGTAACTCCCATATTATCAAAGACACACTTCCACATAAACAAACGCATAATTAAAGATACGCACACATTTTCACTCGATCAACAACAGCCAGCAGCAGTGCGCTCGTTCAATTGCCAAGCAGTTGCCATATTATCATCATAAATACGGGGAAGGGGGGTGGGTGGCGGAGGGGTGTACAGAAGAATAAAAAAAAACTCCCGCTTAAACATATGCATAGCAAGAAATGCAAAAACACAACAATACAAAATAAAGTAGAAACAGCAAGAAATAAGATATAATTAATATGCGACGCGCTGTTTATAGTGCAGTTGGTACAGTGGAACCAATCAAATACTATAATGGAAAAACTAATTCTGATAGGTTCTTGAAAAACCTATAGCTTCACGAAATTCCAGAATGAGTAGGCAGTGAAACTCAATTATTTTTCAGGAAAAAAAGAAATCCGAAAGAATCGTTTTCATTCGGTTATTCATGATAGGGGTGTTATTTTCCTCTGCTCAATGGAGGCACGAGCCATCTGTCTCTCGCAAAGGTTGCACCACTGACAGAAGCCAAGTCGAAAATTTTGGGATATGAAGTGGATCAGCTTCCTGCTCTAGATTTTCAAACGAATAATCATATTCCAATTCATCCCCTTTAATATGCCAAAGTTTAATTTATATCGGTTTATTTGCTGAAGAGCAACAAGCTTTTGTTTATAAAGATATTTAGGGTTTAATTTTTCAATAACTTTGTTAAACGAAACGAAAAGAGGAATAAGAATATTTCGAAAATTTTTCAACATTTTGTTAAAAATCAAGATGGTCATTTTATTTATGCAAATAATGCCTTATTCTGACCACAGTATTAAAAATAATGATTGAGAAAGAGTTTTAGCAAAAAAGTTTGGAAACAGAATTATTACAATATATTAACAAGTTAAGAGTTTTAGCGACCTTAATTGTTAATAAAACTTGTTTGGCTGGCTCCAGGTCATCAAGAAATTTATAACAACAAAAATAATTTTTTAAAATTTGTATTTAAGTTATATTTTTATTTTCTTCAACATTTCAAGTTCAACTATTAGTAAAGTAAAAGCGTGAAACTTGTGTAAGGTGTTTTGTAAAATTAGCAATGCCAAACAGAAAAATCGGAATTTGTAGGATTATACGAGATATTGTATAATGCTGCATCGGTTGATATAAAATATTAAATTGTTTGAGTTCTTGCAATTTTTAGTTTATTGCACTTACTCTGTAAGCAGCCTTTCAATCGCTTCATTGTGAAGTGGAAGGTGTCGCGGACGTGTTTCATGCCTGTACGTTTTCACTATTTACATATACCCAGTAAATCTTTTCAATCGCGGAAGATTCATATTTCAATCGTCTATGCAACGAGCTGAATAGCTGGGTAATCCTGATGTAAAGTAGTCATTCGTCATGCCGATTCGCGTGTTATGGAAAAATTTCATATGATTGTTGTGTGAAGGCAAAATAAAAATATGTATTATGTACATCGGACTTTACACTGTTGAATTTATTTTATCCACCTACCCAATGTTGAAATTCATCAGTTAATTCCACTTTGTGACGATTTATTTATTACTCAAAAGGATAACATAATTACACTTAACATAATATGAATACATACATATGTAGCATTTGCACAAAATAAATATATGTATTCATTTCAATTTAACTCTTCTGGAAAATTTATCAATTCATCAGTTTAAACATTTAACAATCTTTACTATCCTCTTCCTGGAAGGGGATTGCCAAAATCCTTTTGTCTAGTGCTCGTCCCAACCATGTTATACTCAGAAACCTTTTAAAACGTTTTGATTTTATGTATGATACCATCTCTTTTGGAAAAATCTGCACACTTTTTGACTTGTTCGTATAATTCTTAGTTATATTATTAAATTTGGATGTGTCTATTCGTTATAAAAATGACACGACAATCGCCCAAATCTTCAGCACATGCGACATGAAATCATTAAAATCAAAATGATAAATTGTTTTCAAATGTTTGGTCACGTTTTGGGTGATTGTTCATTTTTGACTTTGAACGACTTTTGATTGAGGCGATAATTCGTATAGAATAAAAAATATTATAATGAAATTTATCAGCTCAAAAGACATAGTGACGCCACTCAAAATAAAACAACTCGTTTTTTATAATGATAAATGATATACGGCATAAGTTTTTGCATTTTTCTGGATATAGTCAATTTTTTCTGATAAAATACGTATGTATGAAAAATAAAATAATTTTATCATGCATTCGATTATAATCTTTAGTTATCTAAAGTGCTTTCATTTCAATACGATGATATTGACGTAAATTGCCAAGAATCAGGCGGGCTGAAAATGATTTAACATGCGTACAATTGACGTTTATTTGTTGTGTGCAGTCAAATTAATGGAATACAACAATAAAATATTATCTTATCTAAAAATTTTAACTTGCAAATTGACTAGCAAACTAAATATCAAAAATATCAATCATTAGTGTTATGTTTAAGTACATTATACACATTTGATTTATAATTCAATTACATTTTTTATTCTTTTTATAATCAATTATTAACACAGCTATTTTTAGATATTTCATATTTGAACATTGATAATTTTATATAATTTTTACAAGAGCATTGTAATCCCTTTGAATTGGAAACTGTTAATATTGATATTGCTTGAAGCATACATTGTAAGTAGCTATCTGTACTGAGCTGAAGTGAATAAGTTTTGCTTAAGCAGTAACTTTATGTTGAAGAAAGCGAGATAACTCAAGTTGCTATTGAAGTTACCCGTAATACAGTCGCTTTGCAAACAAAAGAGCAAAGCATGTTAGGTAGATAAGGACAGAGTGAAATTAAATAAATAATATCTTTTTGAAAAAACTGTTGAGGCGTATACTTCGAAGTAACATCTGAGCCGTTCAGAGCACACATCGATTAACTCCACTTTTCAAACTTTTCGATTTTCATGCGCTACAGTAATTTATTAGATCGCTACTTTTCGTATTTGTTACAAATTTGGTTAACAAAATTGGTTGAACATCACAAATGCCAAAATTTATTATTCGTTCGCTCTACACAATGTATTAAAGCTTCAATTTGATTTTACGTTTTTCTCGGCTTTTTGTTTTATGGAGTTAATCGTAGTGTGCACTGAGCGGCTCATATGTAGCTTCTAATATGCACAATAAAAATGAATTTAATACAATATTATCTTTAGCTGCCAATTTTAACTTTAGGGAACTAAAATGGTTCAACAAAGGGTTTTTGTAAATAACAAATCTATAAAATTATCGAAAAATTTTTCATATACAAGCTATAGTTAGTGTAATTTTGCAAAGGTAAGTGTTCAGTCATTCGGTTCCACCAAGTCAAGTCCTGATTCGAAAAAAAAATTACTTATTAAATAGATTATGAGTATATTAAATTCTACTAGATGAGTTCCGCTGAAGCTCAGCTTTCACAAAATTTAACTATGAATCTAAAGGGAACTTTTCATAATACGTAGATTAATTGAATTAAAAAAAAAATGTTGGGTCCACCTTAATTACCTAAACATATAAATGCTGAAAATGATACTTTCTGAACCATACAGCATTACATATATATAATTTTCGATTTAAATATGTTGAAATGTCAAACAACGGCTTTGCTATTAATTTCTTGCACGAAAAATTTACCGAAAACGCTACGATAATTCACAATGTCTATCGTGATAACGCTCTTGTAATATTTCATATTTACATGAACAGATGTTAAACATTAGATAGATATAGATAGATATATTTTTAATTTTGTTATTTTTTCTTCTTATCTTGTACTACTCGTATTAATTTATCTCATTAATTATATTTATTGATGCGTAAATTTTGTACAAACATAAAGTGCAAGTAAGGATGAATATCTACTTATATCTACAGTCCGCGACAAAATGGTAGCACAACTAGTTTTTCGGTGTTTTAAGGGATTTATAACAATTATTAAAAGTTTATTTTTATGATATATATTCTAAAAGCTAAGGAAATAAATTACTTGTAAAGAATTTGTTAAAAAAATTAATGCATTTTTGAATTAAACCAAAAACCTTAATTTTAAGTTGCGACAAAACGATAGCACAAAATGTTTGTAACTTAAATTCGTTCTAACTGTTTTAAAAAAATAAAAGTAAAAATTTTTTTAATAATGAGTGGATCCTCCTTTATTCTCTACCACTTCAATCATTCGCTTTTGTAAGGATTTAAATAGCTTTTTAACGTATTTTCGAAGAAAAGCCTCCCAGTGGGCTAATATGCTCTTTTTGAGCTCATGAATGGACTCATACTGCCGGTTTGCTGCATACACCTGTGGAGGCAAACAACCTCAGTAGTTTTCAATAATATTTAGGTGAGGAAAACGCGCTGGATATCCTAGAAGATTCAATTTGTTGTCCCCGAAAAATTTTTGTCTATTTTTGCTGAATGAATCCTGCATTAACCTGCTGAAATATCATGGTATCACTGGTTTATTGCTGCCTACGTAGAACTACTTCATTTCTGATTAAGTTTAAGTAGTCATCGCTTTTTATTTTTGGGGGCACAAACTTTATTTCGGATTTTCCCTGGAATTCGATTCCAGCCCATATCATGATAGTGGGCTGGAATCGGAATATATCATGATATATGGGCTGGAATCGGAAGATCCGAAATAAAGTTTGTGCCCCAAAAATGAAAAGCGTGGAATTGTGTACTACGTCAAATTTCCTATCGAAAACGTTTTTTTTTAATGGGAAAACTATTGTTACTATTAGAAAAAAATTAATTTATGTAGTGCGGCACATCTTATCGGCGCGCGGATTCTATTGCACGCCTCATTTTCTTGTTCCATAGTTTCCTTATAAAAAAAACCCGTTTTCGATAGGAAATTTAAAGTAGAATGCGATGGTCATATTAAAAATTTGATACAGGGTAAAAATCAATTTAGACAATTTAATTGTTTATAACAATATTAATTTGTTAATAATTTTTTAAAAAAATATTTTTTTATTATAGATAATTTTCTTAGCTTTAAAATGACAAAAAAGAGCGATTACGATTGTTGAAATTTTGCACAAGAGCAATCGCTCCTTTTGCGGTATCGTTCACAATATGTAATTTTTGGGCCACAATCTTCGAACACTTGTACGATTCGTGATTTGGCCAGCAAATAGGGCATTATTCCACAAAATTCATGTTGTGAATGACACCGCGGAAAGAGGTCTTTGCAAAATTTCAATAAACAGAAGATCAGTTTCAAAAATTACTTAAAGTGGCCGCCGAAAACCTAAAAAAATCTGCAAAATGAACAAATGTGAAATATTAGCGTTTCTTGAACAAAAATAAACTATAAATCTTTAGTTTCTTATGACTAAAATGCTAGCTTTTATTAATCAAGTATTTCTCCAGATCGCATCGTTGGTACAAAAAATCTTTGACACATCGTTTTCTGTGTAAAAAAAGATTCCCAATCGATTGAGCATAATGCCGTGGCCGAAAAATATAAAATAGGTATGGTTTCGAACGGGCAAAGTGGAAGTATATCAGATTTTTTTACCATTTTTCACATTCGTATCAGTCAAATTTGCGGCGATTTTCTGATTTACAATTTTCACACAAATTTCACATCATACTGAGTCCGTAAAATATTGAACCAAGAATATACCTCGAAGTTAATATTTTTTTTAATTAAAAAAAATGACACTAAAAAATCGTCTCGAAAATTATCAAAAATCACACATATCACGCCTTCCCATGGTTCGATTCGGTTGATATTTTGGTTTTCCATGGGCTTAAGATATATTTTCGGGCCTGAGCACCAAAAATCGGAACATGTTATGCATTTTTAACCACCCTAATGTACGTATACAGAATCATTAACACATGTTTATCGTTGCTTGTGGTAGTGGGCACTACTAATCGAAATGCACTGAAATATATGAACTTCAACGAATGCCTATAAATATGATACTCTTAAAATATTAATTTCAATTTAAGGCAACCCGGTGATCTAGCACCCGTAAATTTAAGGCATTTTCAAACAATTTTTTGAAGGTGAAGATAATGAACAACGATAATAAAACTTTGTAGGTATATTCTATTACTCAAGGAGCATATAACTACATTTTTATAATAATCAAAAAACAATATTAACTATTTAAAAATTAGCGCAAAAGATAACCCCTTCAAAAAAAGGTACCAGTGCGGCGGGTAAAATAGTACTTCTGTAAAATAGTAGTTTTGTCACTTATCTGAAAAATAAAAAGTAAAGAAATTATTATTTTATATGAGTGTGACTATGGCCCCTGCATCCAGAACTGAAAAAGAAAAGTTTTTGACAAAATGGCGCGTTCTTGAAATTTAAATATCGAAAACAGACAGCTTTTCTGTAGTCTTTTTACGTAAAAAATAAGAAGTTATTGATTTAAAAAATTTTTGGTAGCGCTGGTCATAGCCACTAAAGTTCTGAATAACATATTCAAATTTGAGATGAATCGGATGAATGCTTTTTTTATTTTTATCCCACCGAGCAGAAGAAAGTAGTTTCGAGATAAATGAATTTATAGTATTATGTATGATTATTTTCGGATGCGGTCCAACCGTTCGCTACAAAAATTTAACAGTATATTCTCAAAACACTGTACTTTCGAAATATCGAAAGTAGTGAATGCCACAAAATACCACTTCTCATCTGTTCTTTTTTTTTCTATAAAGTTTATTATTCTCGTGCCTGCTTACTTAAAATAATATAGGTCAGTGTTATTACAGCATGCGTTCGACGAGTATGCATTTTGAAAGTCGAAATAAATGCACTACGGTTAAATATATGAAACTTTAAATAAAAAACAAATTAAATCAAAATTCATGCCTAGTTTGACCAACAAGGCCCACTGTTCGATTAAAAGCAAGACCATCATTTACTCTCTCACGATCGCTCGCTAGCTCACTTGTTCGCTTGCATTATGTTCGCAAAAAAGAAAATCAAAACAAAAACGAAATCAAAATAAATAAAAATAGAAAAAACAAAAAGCCAATAAAAACAGCAAAGCAAGGAAATGGAGAAAAAATGCACTTCAACGATTGCAGTGGCTAAAAATAAACCATCATAAAAGTCTGATTTGCTAAAAATAACTTCGGACGGACAATACGTTGGTTGCAGTATGGCAACAACTAACACCAGCAATAAAAACAACAACAATAGTAAAATAAAAAACTAAAAAACAAAAGAGAAAAAACCTAAGTTAAAGTTTGAGCACAATTTTTCATGACTATAAAATACTCATACACTCACGGCACTCAGTGTGTGTGCCAGTGTGTTTGAATGTGTACTGCATTTGCATAAAAAAAAATACGAGAGCTGGAAGATATCGTCTTTGTACGTATTTACGTGTTTATTCCGTCGCTATATTTAGATTTATGCTTTTTACAAAACTATTTTTAGTTGTGTTTTATGGAGCAAATGATTTTCTTCAAAGTTTAAAATCAACCGAAGAATAATTGTAAGGTTGATCTTTGAAAACGCCTATACTGAAGGAGTTTATCAGATTTTATTTATTTGAAGCATGCGAATTGATTCCGAAACCAGTTCAACATAGAATAAAATGTACTACTATTGAAATTATTCAAAGTCAGTACCAGTAGCACCGGCACTAGTAACAAAGCACGTACCATGATCAATACCAGTACCTGTACCAATACCAGCTCCAGTATCTTCACTAGTCCCAGTATCGGTTCTAGTAACAGTATCAGTAACATTAACCAGTATCAGTACCAGTTCCAGGTCCAGGTTCAGTTCCAGTAACAGTGTCATTAACAGTAACAGTAAAAGTTACAGATTCAGTTCCGCTAGCGCGGAAATATGTTTGTCAGCGTGTAGATTTTATATTGCTGTTACATATTTATAAAATTTTTTATTTGGTTTTAACTGGTTCAGTACTGATGTCCCTCCATGCTCAAATTTGTACTGCACACAGTGTCAAATTTACAAACATCATATATTTCATACCTGATGAGCCATAAGTATATGGGGCGGTCTTTTACAAACTGAACACTTTTTTTAATAATTTTTTAAAAAAATATTTTTTTATTAAAGATAATTTTCTTAGCTTTAAAATGACAATAAAATCAATTTTCTAGCTTTAACAGAACCGGAGTAATGAATTTTTGAAAGTGAGCTTCTAAGCCAAAAATCACGAAATTCTCAAAATTTGAATTCGCTCTATTTTGAAAAAATAAATTTTTTTTTTTAAAATCCTCGAATACGTCTCTCTTTTTTTTCGATACAGAAACCATAAAAAAAATGTCAGCCAAATCAAAAATGTGTCGGTCAATTTTTGTCAAAATTCGTTCGGTTTGTAAAAGACTGTCCCATATATGTACATATATATTTTCAATTGCCATGTACACGAGAAAACATTCTTTGTTTATTTCACCGTAGGGGCTCACCCCTATGATGACTTCTTTAATGTCCTCAAATGCTGTGTTCAAGTGTAATTTTTCCTTGCGTTCCTACTTCACTAACTAACTTCAATTTTCAAACTTCTTAACAGTCCAGATACTGATCGGAAAGTACGGCTTCTGATTTGACAACTCAAAAAAATTAATTCCTTGTAAGTCAAATATCCATCGGTTGTATTTCAGTTATCTCAATGACTTTGAGAAACATACTGCAAAGGGCTCCGAACTATAACTAACTACTACTAACTAGCTTATTGGGTTAATTCGTACTAAACAGAACCTTTGCCAATGCATGTGTGCCTATTTCACTGGTGCTTCACTATTCAATCTAAATGGCTGCAAAGCGAAAAATGTTTTCTTTAGTTTCTAGCATTTAAATAATTTATCTAGGACCACCCCACAGAAGTTTACCAGTTCTTAAACTACCATTTATATAAATATGTATATAAATTTTCCTTTAACCTATAAAATCTATTTAACTTTTAAACCCACTGTAGTTTCCATTAAAGCATAAAGCTACTCTTTTGTGAAAAAAACACTGACTTAGTTACACTGAAAGCTGCAACAAAATTTCAACAAACAAATTTAATCACCTTGCGCAACAGATGCTCTAAAAATGACATACTAACAGATTAGCAGCATATAGTACAACAGCTAAAGGATACAAACGTAATACAAAAGTTTATGGAAATTCGCTTTAATATCAGCTGAATTAATTCTTTGCTATTGCTATAAAGATTAAAGTGAAAGCTCTATTACGTGTTTAAATATTGTCAGAAATTTTAATTAAAAAGTTTTCATATAACGCCAAAAATTATGCAACATTTTCTGCTTCATATGATAATCATTTTTCTTTCATTTAACTTTTGTTGTTATTTTTAATACTCCTTTTTGTTTGATTACCTTGTGTTTATTTAAAGTGTCCGAATTATTCTGACATCTGCTGCATTCAATTTAAACTGTACTTAACTTTGTTAACATTTACTACTTGTGCAGCAAAACGACTACGAGTTAATGTTCAATTATCCTTGTTGTTACTACAAGCGCTGTTACGTGTGTCCTTTGTTGCCAAAGCGTTGTTACACATAAAGTAATCAAAAAAAAAAAAAAATTGAAATGATAAATTATTCAAGAAAACAAAATCGCCAAAAAAGATAACTCGAAAGTGTAAGAATTTGCTATCGAGTTATCCGGATAATATAGTTTTTAAATTTTGAGTGAAATGTTTTCGTGTGTTATTGGGAGACGAGTTACTTATTTTGTTTCAAATGAGTGTAATAAAATGTAACAGCTTTAGTTCTGAAGGGATACCATGTCTCGAAAACTTAAATTTGACACTTGAATACTTTTTTGCAAACTCGCTAAAATCTAAAACATCGTAGTATTTGGACCTTTATTTGATTTGATTTTTTACTCCGTCAAAAACTACATTATTGGTCAAATTTATACATTTATATTAGAAGTACAAATTTTTTCGAATGTTTTAAATCACATCATAATGTTATATATGTACTCTGACTTTTTATAGAAAGATTTGCTTATGTTATTTCAAGCAAATTTCACAAATATTGGGAAAACTTTCACATACAATCAAAAACTTAAAATTGCTGAACTGAGAGCTATTTAAGTAACTAAATTCACTTCTAAACGCACTTCTAGTACAGTGTAGACTAGTTTTGCTTACATTTTTGTATATTGTATGACGGCGAAGATTTTTGTCTAAATATGACTCCAAAAGTATGCAACATGCTTTTGAAACTCAATATCTCGAAAACTATTGTTTATAGGAAAAATGGTTTGCAAATTCTAATAGTGCGAATTTTGAAACCTTAGTATGTGGTCTTATAAAAAAAAAACGAGATAGATTTGTTTGCATATTTTTTGGACCTCTGTAGAATCTTACTACTGAAAACTGAACCAAATAGAGAGATCACCCTCACCAGATTTTCATGAAGTTTCAT
The DNA here is from genome assembly GCA_963662105.1 of Meiosimyza platycephala. Taxonomy (NCBI): domain Eukaryota; kingdom Metazoa; phylum Arthropoda; class Insecta; order Diptera; family Lauxaniidae; genus Meiosimyza; species Meiosimyza platycephala. Next base: position 96,935,648 of record OY759208.1, on the reverse strand, counting down.
CTTTGGAAAAATGTTGCCAACTTAAATCTTCTATTCATTTGATTATTGCATAAGTTGCACACATGGTAAAAACTTAAAAATTTATTAAAACATCATAATTTTCTTAATAAATCTGTAAAATAAAGTTCAGTCCTTATGAGTTCACGTTTTATAGTAGAAACTTTAAAAGATAATAATGATATTCATCAAAAGACACCAAGTAAATGTTGGTAGTTCCAGTGAACTAAAAGATATTTTCGCAAAACTCAACTTTAAAAATAGAAATATGCTGGTGATTTAAGCTGACCACAAATTTTGATGAGTACTAAATATCACTTCTATTTCTCTTCCTTCACTGTTTAATTACCCTTTTGTTCTTTGCAGTATGAATTTTCATTTGCTAACATAGAACTATTGTTCTAGCGCATAGGAAACCTCTTTGTTTCACTGTCGCATTGTTCACAGCATCTTTCTGCGCCATTCTTCGCTATCCTTTGTTTCAGCAGTTGACTTGAGTGGTATTAGGAAAAGCTGCCATTATTTCCCAGCAGGCAATTGAACGAGGCGTTCCTCGCAGAAGGCCTGCTAGCACTGCTGCGATTGCAAAAGGGCTTCTCAAAACTAAATTCTCATTTTTTTTTTATGATTTTTGTTTTTTTACAATCTGTCAATATTAACAATAAATAAGAGTAGTGAAATTTTAATTAGCAGAATAGTTACACTCCATTGAGTGTATACTCATGAAACTCAAATCATAAAACATTGCATAAAGTCCTTCTTCTTTGCCTTCTAATATCAGGCCTAATAGTATGACTTTCCACAGCAGGCGTGCTATTAGGCCTGTTATTAGAAGGCAAAGCAGAAGGACTCCATGTATTTTTTTATTTCATATGTTACAATGTTTTATGATTCGACATTACTTTTTTGTCATTGCGGTGTGTATGTTGCCAGGTTGATCTTGTGTTTCATGATATGTTAAAGTGATGGCGCAGAGTGTTGTGTATTCAATGTCAAATTATAAATTAAGAAAACGTCACAACATATAAATATTAAAAATATCAACGCAAGAGTAAGTGAGGTGACGCGGATAAAAAAAAAAATTAACTCACGGCGTAAAATTTCATTTTTTACAAGTACTTCTATCACCCCTGCTAAGGCAAGCGCTCTTAGAAGGCCCCATATTCGGGGCATTTCATATAAAAAAGAAAGTACGTTTGAAAGAAGGTGGCAAGGCCTTAATCTTGCCAAGGTAGGCCTGCTAGAAGCAATGCTAGCTCCTGCCCTTGCCTATTGGGATATTATCTCTAACTGTTTGTTTCAACGCACTAGAAAACATAATGGTGTGTAAATGTCAATTTTGATAGAGTGCATTTAACGACCCGTTTAACTATATATGTATTTTGTTGTTGTAGTCGAGTGTTCGCTTCATTTTTATTATCATGAAATTTTTTTTCTATTTTATTTAAATGGTTTAATTTAAATTTTTATTATTTTTTTCTAATTGCAGAGAAAAAAAATTCCAACCTATAGGTGTCGCGCTGATCGGCCCCGGCCTAAGGGGCCATGACGCGTTGGCCCTTTAATCTTCTTCTATTGCTCTCGGTGGCAGCAACAATTGTCCCGGGTGTCATGTCTGAACGTGATGCATTGAATCGCACCGTGCTCAATGTTGGCTATCTAACGGCCATAACCGGTGAACTGAAAGACAAGCAAGGCTTGGCCATATCCGGTGCTCTAACAATGGCCTTAGATGAGGTAAGTAAAGTAGCGCATACAAATAGCAAATTGTGTTATTTCGTTCATCATTGACATCATTGTCGTTTGTTTTGTTACACGCTTTCAGATCAACAATGATAATGAGACTCTGCCAAACATTGTGTTGGCACTACGTTGGAATGACACCAAGGGTGATACAGTGCTGGCTACCAAAGCCATAACCGAAATGATATGTGATGGCATCGCAGTGATATTTGGTCCAGAGGGTCACTGTTTTGTTGAGGCGATTGTGTCGCAGAGTCGTAACATTCCAATGATATCGTATGTAAGTATATTTCAAAAATGCATTGCTATTGTGATGTTTTTTATTTATATCTTTTTGGCACTAACAAAAAACCTTAGAAGTTAATATAAAATGAAACTGGATGAGCGTGTTATATCTGAACTCAAATATCACCAATCTTAGGAACTTACAAATTTTACAAAGCTTTAGTTAATTTTTCAATTGAAAATTATGAAGATAAACTCGCTGAAAAATACGAGATATTGAGCGGTATTTCTAAAATGGTATTCCCATATAAAATGATATTTTCTTTATTTTAAATAAGACGATGTACACCGCACTTGTTTCCTAACTCATAGCACTCATATTAAAACTTTTATTTAAATATCCATATCTAATCCTTTGTTTCTATATCCCCACAGGGGTGGATTAAGGTTCCACAGGGTTCATCGTATTGACAGTATTTATGTGTTATTGTTTCTTTTGTACTAAATTTCATTAAATTTCCTTGAAAAACTTTTGGATATGAACTCTTTTAGAGTTTTGAGTTTCTACGGGCGAACTGAAGCCCACTTGTTTCAACCCTCCCGTTTTTCGTTTCAAAAGTGTATCTATCTCATCTTCATTCTCTTGGATACTCTTCATGATATGGTAGTTTCAAGTTTTCAGTTCAGTGGTTCAAGCGTTCCGGCCTTTTGTCCAAAAATATTTTCAGTCTTGTAGGACTCTTGCCCCAAGTTTCGTTATATTGCATTGGGAAACAATCTTAAGCTTATAGTTCAAAGTTATTATGATGTTCAGGAAATAAAAAATTAATCTGTCCTTTCTTGATATTCATAGAATAAACAGTTTAGCTTGGGCGTTGATACGCAGTCACGCATTTTTATACAGAGAAAGTGAATTTATGCCATGCTGAAGGGTGATGTTTCGAATTTCAAAGATTGTGTGAACCGCACTTATCCAATTTCATAATACAAAAGTAAGCAATCTCTGTTAATTAATGATGAAAGAAAATCATATACAAAATCATGTACAACATTTTTATTCGTATTGTTGTTATTAACTTTCCTTTTTTGGGAGAAGCCATATCACCTCAGAACTTCCATTCGAAAATTATTTCCTTATTTTAAATTCGATTTGTATAGGTCTAGCCTGGTCTTTAATTCCTAGCCGTACAGTAAATTGTTGATTTTATGCTAGGTGCCATATACCTTTAGGTTAATTATTGAAAAATCGCTTCTTATGATATGTTCACATTTGTGTGGCTTACATTTTTGTTTTTCTGGGTTCTTTTTAAGCTACGAATTTGAAAAAATACCTAACAATATTTAAACTATGTATATTAGAGTTTCATATTACGTATGTTATGTTTCTGTGGCAAACATTTTGGTTTGAGCATTTTCCTCTTCAATTGATCTGGAAAAAATACTGTTTATATGAAAAATGTGAAATTTTTAACTTCTAGAACATGAAATTTCAAAAATTACTTTCTTAGTTTGACTATATTACCTATGGTATCACCAGGGGCGGACGTAGGTCAATTTAAGCTGCAGGCAAAAGCTAATTTGGCGCCCCCGACCCTATGTTGTAAGTTAATTAAAGAAATTGGCATGTATCTAGAAAATGAGTACCCGTGTTGATAGATTTAAAAACAAATTATGTATTTCAAACAATTTGGAAAAATTTGCAAAATGATTTTTTTATGTTCCTTTGATGAAAGGTTACTTTTCTTATATACTTTTTTCTGCTGAGTTCGAAAATGAAAATAAAAATTATTTGAATGGTATAGTTTTCGAGACATTGTGGTCTTTTCAATTTTTCAACCTCCTTTCACTTTAAAACCCATATCTTAAGCTAGAAATGTTCAATTTCATCGTTCTTGTTGCTTAGTGGATTAATTGTAGTAGTTCCAGATGGCAGCATCGGCGATTGGATATTTAGTTCTTTTTGCATTTCTTGTCCATTGATATCGCATTCTTCTCTATGTGTGAGAATCTTCTGTAGATTTCGGCAGTTTTTTTAAAGTTGAACTTGACCACAAAGGAATAATGCTTGGATATCATATAAAAAGGTAAAATTATCACTATGGCTTATCATTTGCTGAAATCTGTCGTCAAGTGATACGATAGCTACATCCAGGACTGAATAGAAGAAATTGACTTCAAAAGATTTCTTCCCTGAAGTGCTTGGTTCATCTGACTGTTCGTAATCAAATTGCATTTAATTCTCCTTGGGTGCATATTCGTTTCTATCTCAAAATCAGAATTTACATCAATCTGTTCAGCAAGTCCATCAGTGACAACGCTATTCCAACCCTATTCTGATCTTACCTTTTTCGGGAAGCATCTCATCCCCTCTATTTGCTTCATAGCTGTTTCCAAACTGATAGTTATTTTCTAAAGGTGCTTACTTACAAGGTTGACTTGAAACAAAATTCAATGCCAAAAGTATACAATTGAGTGTGTTTCTTTGTAGGCTATCCGAATGTGGCGTACACAACAATACAAACTGTAGCTTGTGAAACTCATGGAGAGAAGTAGAAGAAGTAACCATTAGAGGCGCCATTCTTAACCGCGAGAACGTTTGAACAGTCTTCACTTCAGATACAAGTTAAATCTTGGAAGGCGCTCTCGCTTGGTGCGTTCGTTTGGCTCAGTTTGGATACCTCGTTTGGCGCTCTCGGCGCCCTCGTTTGGCACTCTTAGCGCCCTATGGTTGTAGACGGAGCAGGCGGTCGCCTTCTTCGCCTTCGCCTTAATCTGGCCCTGAGTATCACTGCCAAAAAAAAAAGTTCAAAGCTTCCCCAAAATTTCAGGCGACTAGGCATTATATTGATAAAGGATATTAACTATATTTCTGAGAACATTTTACAGTAATGGTGCACTTTTTTGCCATTATTTAAATTAACCAATTGAAATGTGAAATATTTACATATCAATCAGCGGCGATTCTGAGCTTTTTGTGATGATTTTCCCCGATATGACAGTGGAAAAAGTTTCACGTATAAAAAAATCTCTTTTACGGATTTTTTAATTCTCTGAAAATATGGATTTCATTAATGAAAAACAGCTGAATATAATAATAATCAACAGAATCAGCAGAAAAATCTTAACAGCGGTTAATGATGTAAATTTATTACATCAAATTTCAATTGACAGCAAAACGTTTCAAGCTGACATAATTACCATAGCAGAGTTAAAAAAAGAAACAGAAAAAAATTGTTAACAGTGCACAGACGACAAGGATGAAAGGTATGACACACCAATGATGATCGATAAGGATGTAAATGGCGGTTTTCCTTTTTCTTTCATCATGTTTAGCTATAATTTATTGATGTACCACAACACTTTTATCCGCCATTCTAATCGTTAGGCTCATTAAAACTCAATCGTAACGTAATTTGAGACCCAATTGCAATTTAATTTCTTATCGAATTACTTGCTTAAAATGTAATTGAAAAAACTTTGTGTATTTTTTTAATATCTTTTTTTTAACTTTGTTTTTCATTTCTTTTGTTCTCTTTCATGCTTAGGACATGAAGCGAATATTCTTTGTAATGAAGAATTTGCCGTGCGCCTGAATGTATGCAAAACATTTTTGCCGCAAGCCATTTAAACTTAACCTTAAAGCCTTCAGATTAAAGTAAAACTTGGTTTTGATTTGATTTGTTGGTTTGATTTGATTTTTGCTTTTTCTTTTTTGTTTGCTTTTGGTCTTATTTTTTCTTTTTTTAAGCTTACAATTTTCAATTGTATTCATACCCAGGCCCGGATTTACCATACAGGCAGAGTAGGCACGTGCTTAGGGCGGCAAGAATTAAAGGGCGGCAAATATTGGCGGATAGTTTGAAAAAATTTTTTATTCGTATAGATTGGCGTCTTATCAAAATGATCATAAATTTACGGAGAAATCATTAAAAAAATCTCAAAAATATTGTTTTGTGCTCTAGAAACATAAGTAGGAAATCAATAAAAGGTGCATTTTATTCATTGAAAAACTTTTCGTTCAAAATTATTTCACCATTGAAGAAGTTTTGAGAAGTTTTTCAACTGCCTTGGGGCGGCAGGCTTGTTCATACCGTCACAACAATTTGGGCTGTGCTGTAATTTTTAATACAAATATTTGCGTATAGCTTAAGGGAAGCATGAATGGGTAGCTCAAGAATAATTCGATTTATTCATGTAGCTCGTAAGTTGGCTTTTGGCTTCTCATTGGCTTATAGCTTATCAGCAACACTTATTATATTTTTTGGGGGTTGGTGATTGTTTAAATAAAGTAAAATTTTTTAGTAAAAATTGTCTTCGCCGAATTCTAAAAATTTTGTGATTCAGGACTCCATCGACTATATTAAAGTGCTCATCAGATGCCAACAAGATACCATTTCAATGGCAAAAATGGACAAACGTTGCCAAAATCACAATCTGAAATCTACTAACATGTGTTAGATTGAAACTCTCAGGGTAGCACAAAATGCTGCCATTCTAAATCAGAACTAGGTAGAGTAGGAAAAACGTGAATCGGGGAAATGCTGCAAAGAATTGGGAGCACCCGCTAATGACCATGCACAATGTAAGATTTTTTATAGAGGTCAACAAGGTTCCTGTTCGTTATTAAGGTACTTCTATTAATTGGTGCAATGAATATTTTTCCGAAAAAAAGGTGTGATACCCTTAGGAACTGGTTTTCCTGTGAGATTTTCAAACGCATGGAATTCTGTTCCAATTTTTCTTAACATACTGAATTGGAAATACCAATTCTATAACTCTGAAAGTGGCGAATAAAATCCAAATATCAAGAAAACATATTGACATCTATCATCTACTGTCATTAACAATTTAGCCATGGATAGATGCTTGGTGGCACAGCATGTTAAAATTATCGAAGCATTACCGGAGCTACTGGGGCGAAGGGGGCAGTCGCCTCAGGAGCGATGACTTGGTAAAATGGACCTCGATATTCATTAAGATTTGCATAAAATATTTAATTAAATATTTTTATTGACTTTATGCGTGTTCGTACAGACCGTTCAGCCGATAAAATTGTTGCTGTTCGTGAAAAATTAGACCAGAGCTCAGGCACATCAACTCGTTATCGAATTAAACCTTCAAGAGCGTTGAATTTTAACAAAATATTTGAGTATGCTCGCTTTTAAAATTCAGTTAACGCAGGAATTAAAGTCTCGAGATCATCTCAAGCGCAATATATTCGCCGATTTGATCACGAGTAAAAACAACAACAAAACATCATCATCAGTGTCCATGAGGCCTATTTTCATCTCAGCGAATACAGATATTAATAAGCAAAATTGTCGCATTCGGGGCTCAGAGAGATTATCAAGAAACCGATAAGTCCCTAAAAAATCAATATTTGGTGTCGTTTTCGGGCTGAAGGAATTATTTAACGATTTTTTGAAGTGGTACCGGAAGTATTGTTACTGTGATTGATGAAACTGTCTCATCATCATAACTAATTTTTATGGCCCGGATTGAATATAGATGTGAACAATATGTGGTTCCAACAATATAGTGCCATACAGCTAATGCAACAATATCTATATTGCATGAGAGGTTCCCGGGATGCATACTATCGCGAAACAACCAACGATGACAATTGGTAACCGAAATCGTGTAGCTTAACACCCTTGGACATTTTCTTTAGAGTTATTTCAAAAGTAAGGTCAATGACAATAAGCCAGCAACAATTTAAGTGCTGAAGGACGAGAGAATAAGGTATATTGATGGAATAGAGAATCAATTTTGCCAGAATGTCTTTTTAAATATGGCAGGAAAACATATCGGTGAAAGTTTTTTGGTAATTTTTTTCATATTTTTGTGAAATCAATTTGTTTTATGCCTGCCATCAAAGAAATCGGTAGCTCAAAACCCAGTGCTGACAATTCTGGAATCAATAAAAACTATGAGTGTTAACTTTAAAAGAAATAAAAAACTTTTCACTAAAATTTGGCACACAAGGAAAATGCTGATAAATCATAATATATTGTAGGCATTTGCTATTAAAAATAGCTTAAGCTATAATTCAAAAAATAAAACTCGTTACTATCATAAAAATAGAAAATGAAAGGCACATCCTTAAAAAATTATATTTTAAAAGTTATCTATAATACCCATAAAAATTTTTCAAAGGTCTTTATAAAGTTAATAATTATAACTGTCAAATCAACTCTTTGCAAAACTGCAGAGTTTACAACTTGGCCGACTATAATTTTTCAAAAATTCAACAAGTGCGTTTTGCAGCTCAACACATTCGTCATCGTTTGCTTTCTTTATTAAATTACAGTAATTTTATATTTTATTTTTTCTTTTCATTTCAGAAATGTGCTGAAAACAGAGCTTCCTCCATACCAACATTCGCTCGCACCGAACCACCGGATACGCAGGTAAGCAACAACGGAAACATTAACTTAAATAGGTAACACGAAGCTACACCATTGAATGTAGAAAATTGTAAACGTGTTACTCGGACACCAGAAAAATGTAAAACTCACTTGATGTCCTTAAAACAGAACAATATTTTTATATTAATTACACTGGTCTGCAAACTTCAACTTGTGGTCAGCAAATGGGAAGTGAATAAGTGCTTTCGATTGACCTTTGCACGCTTTACAGGAATCTGATCATAAAATTTGTCATTCACTTATAGATTTAAAAAAAAAATAGTGATCAAAACTCCCAAAAAAAGCGTTCTTGGGCATTTTTTGGATAGCTTGAGCAACAACCCCGGACTTCTAGAATATTGCAAAGTGTCTCAAATTAAAGCTTGTGATTGTGATATATCATTTAGCCACAGAACTGAAAAGTTTGTGGTTCCCAGGGCTTCAAAGTCAGATACGATTAATTTTTGGTTTTTTCGAGTCAAAAGAAAAAAGCTTCAAGCTAAAATATTTTAGAAGGTTCTAGGACTCCTGGTGTAGTGCTCACGGCTATCTAAAATTGAGATGGACAACTTTTGAGCCCAAATCCATGTTGAGCGTAACCTAACTTGATCTAAAGTAATTCTATAACTCTGGACGCGATCAGAAACTTAAGTTGATTTTCTGGTTTAGTTTCTGCAAGACTTTCGGTGAAGAATGAACTCATATTCCAAGATGTTCCTCCTAGTACGGCAGAGCGCCGCGCATTCTAAAAGTAAAGTAAAGTAAAGAGGCTTCATCATTTTGAACGCAAAGTTTGCAAGTACTTAGTATAAATATGTAGAAAGATTAATTCTATTGAGGTGCTTAGGTAGTTTACAGTGACCACCTATTATTCCTACCAGGATTCTAAGGTTATTCCTCTTTAAGTTTATCAAGACTTTCATCTACATATTCAAGAATTAGAATTAGAGTGAGCCAACTTGTATGTTAGAATTTTGATTGACCTTTGCTGTCAAAAAAAGAAAGATTTTTAATTTTAAGAAAAAACACAAATGAGTTTTGACTCCTCCAAAACTTTTTCAATTTTAGCTTAAAATGAATAAAATTTGGGCCTGGAATGATTTTTATTAAAATTCCATGAAGTTCTTGTTAAAGTCCTTGGGTTGGTTTTCTCGTCGCTGTTTATAGTTGTCTAAGTCCAACAGTATTCTCTTGCTTTGGAAAATTTAAAATTTGTTTAGACTTTTTTTTATTTTAAGTATTTGATACCTTATCTAATAGGTTCTTATTATTCCTACAGGTAATTAAGTCTGTGATCTCACTACTGCGTTACTATGGCTGGAAGAAATTCTCCATTTTACATGATGAACTGTGGACAACCGTAGCTGATTTGCTCAAAGAACAGGCAACCAAAAGGAACATGACTATAAATCACAAAGAGTCCTTCATTGATAATATGGCGAAATGTTGTGAACTATCATTACCATGTTGTCGAACCGGTTTTTGGTATCAGGTTAGTAGCTCAAATGACACCTTATTATATTACACTAGTTTACAAATTTGGACTTTATCTCAAGATCTGGTTTCTCATAAAACTTTTACGATGTATTTTGAGGCGTAGATTCCAAAAATGACAACAATTTTTTTTTTTTCTTAAGAATCGTTTTCGAGACATCCCCAAAAAACCCGTTTTTTGGCACTTTTTTCATTTATTTGCCCATATCTTCATCAAATTTTTTTCGACTCAAATACAATGTACACCATTCTAAACATATTTTTGTCTTTTTTCTAATAATATGCTGTTTAATCGAATTAGAATTGATGGAGTTACAAGCGATCAAAGTTCAAAAAAAGTGACTTTTTTGGCTTTTTTTAAAACTCACTAAATTTCAATTGCTCCATTTGAATACAAAAAAAATTAGTGAAATTTTTTTTAAGATTAAAAATGAAAGACTATTGTCTTACAAATATTTATAGTTTGATTTGGTCCAAATCGGACAAAAACTGTTAGTGCTATTTCAAAATCATAATAAGCTAGTTTGCATATGTTACCGGCCAAACTACTTTTTAGGCCAAACTAGTTCCGTTAAGCCTAAAGATGTGCAATGAAATTTTAATGCAAGAGCACTGTGGTTAGTGAAGTCTACGACAGCAGCAAAGTCAGACAACAAAATTTGGCAATTTCATTATATACTTGGTAAGTCGTAAGTGAGGGTAATTGGGCGTCCTATGGCCGCGGTTCAGGATTTACATCCTCTAATATGTTCAACAGCGGCTTCCAGGTTCAGTCTATAATATGTGCAACACTGGCTTCGCTATTCACAGTGCTTTTACATTAAAATTAAATTGCATACTTTTAGGCCTTCAATAAAACTAGTTTGGCCTAGCAAAAACTAGTTTATCCTAAGAACTAGTTTGGCCGGTGACATATATATGAACATAATTTTTTTTTGTGATCTTAACAAAATCTAATTCTTCTTCTCTTCACAGTTAGTACAAAATACCATGAATCGTACGCGCATATATGTATTCTTGGGCACATCGAACGCTCTTGTCGATTTTATGGCTTCCATGGATACAGCAAATCTCTTCTCCAAAGGCGAATACATGATCATTTTCGTCGATATGATGACCTATACACCAAAGTAAGTCTCATATGAGTTTTTTTAAGAATACAGGCTTAAGGATCAGGTCCTATTCACAAACACCTTTGCAAATATCAATTCTTTATGCGAAGTGATTACACGGTTAAGGATCAAGGCCCCATTTCACTAATCTCTACAATTAGCGATTCTTTATATTGCGAAGTTAAATGCTGTTTCATTTTATATCGACTTTTCATTATATGGATTCAATAATTTTGTTACTGTTTTACAAAAAAAATGCAAATATCCTTTGAAATTAGAGCGAAGTAATGGAACAGAGCTCCAAGAACAATTTGCATAATCTACTGAAAATTTGCAAAATATCGAAATAAAAATGCAGAGGGTGAAACAAAAACATAATAAAGATTTGCAAATATTATCAAAATATCAACTTTGCAATTAAAAACTTTACTCTGTCCAGAAAAAGTTCTAACAAATTGAAAAGTTGCAAAATTGCGATGCAATAAATGGTTTTTGAAATGGGACCCTAAGTGAAAAAATATTTTATAAAAATCTTTCTTTACTTTTAGAGAAGCCGAAAAGTATTTGCGAAAACCAGATCATGTTGAACGCATGAAGGAGTGTCATGAGACTGAAAGTCTTACACAGCTTGCGCGCAGCTTACTAGTCGTGGCATCGACCCCGCCCACAGAAATGTATGAAAATTTTACAGAGAAAGTTCGTGATTATAATATAAAAGAGCCGTTCAAGTTTACGTTGCCATCGTTATTTTACACAAATAATTTTCTTAAGGTAAATATTTTTGCATTTATACGCACAATATATTGCATACCCAATAGGAAAGTGGTTTTCAAGTTTTCAATAATATTATTAGGGCTGTATGGCATATCATTGCGCAGCATGGCTTGACAACATCAATGTTTGATGTTGCTTGGGACTCATGTTGCATGAATTTCAAAATGTATTGATTATTCTGCTGATTTGTACAACCTGTGTGAACGCTGGATGTCAAGCCTAATATATTAATTTTTCATTTCAAATAAAATTTCGTGCAAGCAGTTATTACATGACTTTTTTGAATTACTCGTACCATATAGGTTTTCGAGAAAAAAAATTTCATGTTGTGAACGTTTAAAAATTTTTCTGCAAGTGATGTTTGACAACATGCTGTACCATGTGAACGCAAAGCGTTATTTACAGTCATATATATTGTCAAGCCATGCTGTCCGTGCTATTGATCATGTCAATTGCCCTATTAATTGACTTCATTTATTTTTATTTCATTCATGCAGTTCGATGATTTTTTTCCAAACGGGTATCCTTTAGTAAGTCAAAACTGTATCATTTTCGTCAATCATTTGCAAACAATGGCCAGCTAACCAAGGTTATGAAAAGCCAATAAAGTATAACAAAATCAACAAAATTACCGACACCAGTTAGGGTGCATGCTATTTCTTTGAAATTAGGGTAACTATGTACATATTTATACAATTCCGTTTTACATACTTTACCGGATTTGAAGTAAAGCTTAAAACTACGCACATATGTTTATAATTTGTTAAGTCCTTTTGTCAACCTTTTTGAATTTAAGCCTTTTGTTGACATAACTTCAAATTTTTTTTATTTTTTCTGAATATGTATTATTTTATCCTTTAAAAGGTTACATACATATGTACATACAGGTGACTTTTAACTTTTTGCTCTTGAAAATAATATGGTCAAAGTTAGTCCTTAAAGCACTTGAAAAAAAAAATGTAATAATTGGATGTTGTCCCCTTGACAACTATGATGTCTGCGGCATCGTTAGATGTTTTTCATAACTAATTTTTTTGTTTGTTCATGCTACCACTTGTTGACATTTTAGTGAAATTAATGTTGACCTTCTTAAAAATTTTTGAATTCAATTAAGTTTTTGTTTATCCTTAACATTTTTATGCTCTTTTATTATTGTTAAATTTTTCTCTTTTCTACTTTACAGTTTGTTTCTATTTATGCCGCCTACCTCTATGATTCCGTAATGCTTTATGCCTGGGCGTTAGATAAACTGCTGCGCCAGGAAGAACGCATTTTAACGGATGATGTGATATATGATGTAGCTAGTAATGGAACTAGAATAATTGAGACAATTATTAAAAATCGTACTTATAGAAGTAAGTATTCTATTAGTTTTATAAAAATGTGTACATTTTGAATAATAAAGCTTTTGAGAGGTTTTCTAAGGTCTAGCGGTTTTTATGTAATCGACATTGGTGATCCTGGAGCTAAACTTTCGTTCCCCAGTCATTAGTATTATACATGTATTTTATGGCTTTCTAATTCTCCTTGGAGGGTACGGCCGATAAGTTACGTGACGTTATTCTTAATTCAATATGGCGGGTGCCTCCAGTTGGTAATATACTTTTTCCTTCACAACCGTCTTGACATACGTACATATGTATCAAAGGAAAACGTTTGAGGAGTAAAATACGATAAGCTACGTGACGTCATCCATTCAATATCAGCGTTCCTTTTCCTTCACAAACCCCTTGACATGGGTATGAAATGAAAGCGCCTCACGAGTAGAAAACGATAAGGGAGAGCTCACAAATTGCATTACAAAAATTTGATGTATTCCTAACCCCCCTCCGCTCCCTTTTAACGCACCGTAACAAAATTGAAAGATCCACTCCCCCCCCCCCCTCCCTCTTAGCGTTACGTTACATGAAGAACTATTTTTATTTCTGAATTTTGCCAAACATCAATGCTTTTGCGAAATTCGTCGAAATTTGTCGAAATTTGCTTAAATTAGTGCAATTGGCTCGCATTTTATTCTTTGCCCAGTCCGAGGGACGTTTCAGGTAAACTTAACCAAAACTTTAACGTTGAATTCTTATTTCAAACTGCTGGCAATAACAAAACAATTATAATTTACTTAGTAAGGTAAAATATCTCAAAGTTTTAATTTTTATTTCGAAAGAAAATTTCAAATTTTGAATTTATGCGACTATATGGCTCCAGTGCTTACGTTTGGTGAAATTTTGCTTCATTTCAAAAGCATTTAGCCAAAATTTGATTCAAATCGTTACGGATTTCTATTTTGCTTGATTTCTAACTTGCTGCGACACACAATACAATTCTAAAAACCATATCAAGAAAGTTCCACATTAGACCATCACCAAGAATAAATCATTGGTCAGGACAATTACGTCAAGTAAATGGCGATGCAAAACTCTTTGGATTGCTGGATAAAAATGAAATTTCAAACAATTCTGGTTGACTGTTGTAGACTTCTTTTATCATATTGATGTACCATCGCAGTAAATCACTTATTGTTTTTGTCGTAGTCATTGCAATAACTGCACCCCAATTATTGCCGTGCTGATGTGAGTCAACGAAGGCGACCACTTTATTGGGTATCTCAAAGATAAAAGTCACCGTGCGACTATCAGCGATCACTACCACAATCATATGTTTGCCATTTGCACTATCGATTGCATCGAATGCCGTCAGCAGCCCCAAGCCAATTTCCATAATTTTTCCGAGTCGTTTGACAACGACATCCGTATATTCTTGTAGCTTAATATCAGCTTGCAAATGTGTAAAAAACTTTTCCTTAAGCAAAAATGGCTCCATACCGTCACGTTGTCGTGAAAAAATTGCCGTGATAGCATCCGGTATACTGAGGTTTAGACTGTCGCGAAGTTTGTCCGTACCTTGCAAACGATGGTAGGTTTTGTTGCCCTCGTTGATGGCCGCACCGAACACCTCTTGTGCTTGTGATGGTAATGATTCAGGGGTTCTAAAGAATGTGCGTAGCTTACAGATCTTATTGGCCAGTATCAGAGAGATTAGAGTGCAGGAGTTGCGTCCACTTTGCTGATATTCACCGTAACGTGATTGACAGAAGTTTTGCGGAAACCACCAGATATTTAAATTGCCATTTTTTTGATAAGTCGTCATCACTTCACAAACGCCTGGCCCCCTCCAATCGCTGAGCCTCCTGCGAAGTGTTTTGTTACATATTTTTTTGTGCTTATAACATAACTTGAATTTGGATAATTTTGAGGATTTTCGTTGTTTTTTGTTCAAATTTTTCAGCTAAATACCAAAATGTTTAAAACTTTTTCTTTTTTTGACATTGAAATGTCATAAGTCAAAATGATGTGATATATTCGAAATTTGTTTTGAAATGAATTTTATTCATTTGTATGAATGGGAAGTCGGCGATAACGAACATGACGGAGAGTTACATATAAACCTACATAAATTCTTATAAGAGAAAAATTTCTTTTGTTTTCAGGTGTTACTGGATCAACCATAAAAATTGACCAGAACGGAGATTCAGAGGGAAATTTCTCAGTACTCGCATATAAGCCATTTAAGCACAACTATCGTGATAACTTATCTTGTAATTTTCATATGGTACCTGTGGCATACTTTCAACAAGGGGAAGATATTCCAGTGAGTGAGTCGTCCTTTTTTATTTTGTTGTGTTTATGATTTTGTTTTGCTATTCCATTTGCAATTGTATCTCTCGCAAAATCAGTGGTAACTTGAGTTTTTTGCTTTAAATGCGTATTTTCAGGAATACAAACTAATTAATGGTTCAGTGCGCGTTGATTGGCCATCGGGTGGTGATCGGCCGTTCGATGAGCCAATGTGTGGTTTTGCTAATGAACTCTGTAAAAAGGATGATCGTCATATTACCTCTGTGGTGGCGGCCGGCATTTTAGGTTTGCTGCTATTCTGTGCCGGTGTTGTGACAATGAGCATTTATCGAAAATGGAAAATTGAGCTGGAAATCGAAGGTTTGCTGTGGAAAATTGATGTATCAGAAATAAAAGGATATTCAGGAAATGATATTGTATCATCACCGAGCAAGGTAATAGACATTGGTTTACTTCATTTACATACTTTGGTTTCCGACATAGAAATTGAAGGCACAATGATTGCATTGTGAACTCCGTACGCAAATTTTATCGCGTTGATTTCATTGCAATAAAATAAAAGTTTTTTCAGAAATAATTTCCTTTTTTTTTTGCATTTTTCACAAACAGGCGAAAATGAACTTAGCAGATTTACAGTCTAAGTCTACGATGTACACTATATTGAGGTGGTATTTTTCAACATAATTGTGTTGTGATAAAGATCACGTTGCACTGTCTCACTGTTTGCACTATGTACCACCGAATAGTAAAATAGTTCGACTGTTTCTGTAACTTTACTAATAGTCGCGTTGTGTGTTCATTCAGTAAAGTTTCTGTCATAATGATAAGGCAATATATGCCTTCGATTAATGATCGAATTTATACTTTACACTTCCATTACTAACCGTTTGAAAGATACTATGAGCTTATTAAATTTATAGTAATCTTCAAGACTGACAAAGTTCGGTGGGCGCTTATATCTTTAGCTCCTTACAAAGCGCCTGGACTTAGTATAATGATACCAGTGCTAATGCAAATAAGTGTTAGAAATAATACTTAAAATTATGCAAAAGGGTTACCGATCGTACTGATCAAACTAATTTGTCTCTGCTCTATTCATTTGTCTACTTATATTAGGCGACAGTCTGTTAGTTATAATTTAAATCCTCGAATTGAGAAATCAGCTATGCGAATGACTTTTTTATTAAAATGGCAACGTTTAGTTTTGATATGTAAAATAAGCTCATAGTCATTTATTAACCTTTGCCATTTACTTTATTCATTTCTGAATTAAAACAGTTTTTTTTGTTTGCATAACTAACTATTTTTTTCATATTTCTGCGACTTTTCAGTTAAGTTTAGTCAGCGCCCAATCCTTTGGGTCACGTTGCTCAAATCAAGTATTCACATCGACAGCACGATTACGTGGCGCAATTGTGCGCATTAAAGAATTAAAATTTCCACGCAAAAAGGATATTTCTCGTGAAATAATGAAAGAGATGCGTTTGCTGCGCGAATTACGCCATGATAATATAAATAGCTTTATCGGAGCGTGTGTGGAGCCGACACGTATTTTACTAGTCACTGATTACTGTGCCAAGGGCAGTTTATATGATATAATCGAAAATGAAGACATTAAGTTAGATGATTTATTTATTGCATCGTTAATACACGATTTAATTAAGGTAATCATATATAGATTAAATAAAAATCTTTTTAATATATACTCATGGTAAATTTATTGTTCCTACAGGGTATGATATACATACATGATTCTTCACTGCAATATCATGGAAATCTCAAATCGTCCAATTGTGTTGTAACCTCACGTTGGATGCTGCAAGTGACTGACTTTGGTCTGCATGATTTGCGGCATTGTGCCGAAAGTGAATCCATCGGCGAACATCAGCACTATCGAAGTGAGTTACGAATGCATACTTTTAATCCGTACTGTGTTTCATATTTTAATTTCAATAATTCACAAGGTCAATTTTGGAAAGCGCCCGAGTTGCTGCGTAACGCACATGCCTATGGCACACCGAAGGGCGATGTATATGCTTTTGCCATTATTATGTATGAAATTTTTAGTCGTAAGGGTCCCTTCGGGCAGACAGCCTATGAACCAAAGGAAATCGTTGATTTAGTCAAGCAGTTACCGTTGAAGGGTGATATACCATTTCGCCCAGAGCTGGAATGCATAATCGAAGGTGAACTATGTCCGGATTATGTATTGAGTTGCATCAAAGATTGTTGGGATGAAGATCCCGAGGTGCGTCCAGATTTTCCCACAATCAGGTGAGATAAGAATTCGTAACGTTCGTTTTCAGCTTAATAACATTAATTGACGAAAAAAGAGCAGAAAACTCTAAGGACTTCTGCTATGGTATCTTAAGTATGCTGCTTTCGAAATTGTTCATCACTTAGCTCTATCAAAAAGTGTTTTTTTTGTAATATTTTTAATGGTACATTCATAGAGTATCATAGGTTCAGACTATATTAATTTCCAATTATATAGTCAAAAATGCTCGGGAAAAATTGTTGTCAGTAAAGCACGGCAATATAGTTCAACGAAGGAAGTGTTTTTGACAAACTTAAACTTAAAAATTGCAAAAGTGAAAGCTAATGGTGAACGATTTGGCGGGCCAAAAGTACCCCAGAACAGGTCTTTAGAATACTGTAACTCTTTTCCCTTTTTTCTTGTTGATTAATATAATCAAACTGCTTTACCACTCCAGAAACCGCTTAAAAAAGATGCGCGGCGGTAAAACCAAAAATATCATGGATCAAATGATGGAGATGATGGAAAAATATGCCAACAATTTGGAGGATATTGTGACTGAACGCACGCGTTTACTCTGTGAGGAGAAACGTAAAACGGAGGATCTACTGCATCGCATGTTGCCGCAATCGGTGGCGGAGAAGTTAACATCCGGTCAGGGTGTTGAGCCGGTGTCATATGATTTGGTAAGTCAAACAGCAATATATCCATTTGATGAGTGTTGTTAGTACACGAGTCTTCTGAACGAGCTCAAAAGCCTTACATATTTCAAAATATTTGCACCAGTGGGTCTTCTCATATGAAAAATATTTAATTTTTTTGATAAAATTTTTTCTTACTAGTAAAGACCTTCCAAGTGAAATATATAGAATTTTTTTTGTTTTTTTTAATTGCATCATAATAAGTCAAAGCATCCATTTTATATGGCAATGTTTACAACTTTGATTTTAGCCGCTTTTAACTTTTCGTCATTTATTTCTTTTTTGAAAATAACTCGATACGATTTTGCGGTTTCCTATTTTCTAAAGACTCGGTCATAGAACTGCTTACTCAGATTTTGCTGTCACTTAAGTTTAAAGTCTTAAAATCGTTAAAAAAAACTGGGCGTTAATAAAAGTCGCGTTGTAATAATAAAAATGAAACTTTCAGGCAATATTAATGGAAAAATACTTAAATATATAAAAAGGAAACTTATGTAAACAACACTACTTTTTCTCAAATAAAATCCCAAAAAAGTTTACTGAGGCTTGAACCAAATTTTAAGTCAAATATTATTCACTATCTCAGTTTAAATACCAAAATGGGTAATTTTTATATGAAGCAACGTCTATTTTATCTATCTGTTCCTGCACCTACTTATATTTGATTACATTCAGTTAACAATAATATTATGTCCTATTTAATTCTTTTTTAGGTGACCATCTATTTCAGCGATATTGTAGGTTTTACATCGATGTCTGCTGAAAGCACACCTTTGCAGGTTGTAAATTTTCTCAACGATCTCTATACGGTTTTCGATCGCATTATACGCGGTTATGATGTTTACAAGGTGGAGACTATAGGCGATGCTTATATGGTGGTAAGTTGAAATCAGCTACTGATTAGACTTAAGCCCTACTTAACTGACTCAATATTCTTTAGGTCTCTGGTCTTCCCATTCAAAATGGCAGCCGACACGCTGGCGAAATTGCCTCCATGTCATTGGACTTGCTGCAGGCTGTCAAACAGCATCGTATTTCGCATCGTCCCAACGAAATTCTTAAGCTGCGTGTTGGCATGCATACTGGCCCTGTTGTAGCGGGCGTTGTTGGTCTCACCATGCCAAGGTATTGTCTATTCGGCGACACCGTAAACACAGCTTCACGCATGGAATCTACTGGTGAAGCACTCAAAATTCATATTTCAGGCAAGTGCAAAGAGGCGCTTGAAAAACTAGGTGGCTACATTACTGAGAAACGAGGCGTAGTTTCCATGAAAGGAAAGGGAGAAGTCACAACCTATTGGCTTACTGATGCTACCGAAAAAGCTATACAGAGGAAACCAGTTGATACAACTGATCTACCACCGCCACTTTTCTGCCGTCCACGCAAGAGTCCCAAATTAAACAGCGACTCCCGCCAACCTAGTATATTGGGCATGCAATACTATGGCGCCGGTTCCAGGCGTCAATCGAGTGTACCGCGACCTGACGTCGAATCGAACTACAGTCTGCAGGGTTCCACATATCAAGTGCAACGCGAGTCCCCACGTTTATCTGCCAAACGTTACGATCGTGTGCCATTTAATGGCTACGGAGGCTTATCTGGCAGCAGCATCGCGGAGCGTGTCAGCAATACAGGATACTTTGAGGATGGTGGCGTAAACTCCACCGGTACAGTGCTGGAATCGACGACAGGCTCACGAAGCATAAATGATCATTCCGAGCTCGATGCAATCTGTGATAGTATTGGTGGAGGAGGCGGCATGAATGGGGGTTGTCTGGTCACATCTGCATCGCAGTCCCATCGCCGATCAAATCCTAATTCAAATAAGCCGTTGGCAATGGTGCGACCGCAGCGCATATTCGATTCACAGCTACCTACCTCGGCATCAACTCAGGAAATTTTCCACGTGGGCTCCATGAGTGGCCACACAGTGGCAGCAAAGCAGTTGCTATTACGAGAGTCACGTAGTCTTGATCCAATGCCGATGCTGCTGCGAAAACGTACGGAGTCTACTAAACTGCCGCCATCGAAACTCTGCAAAAACTACTCGCGTTCACTCGACACAGGCGTGTCAGCATTGATCGGTGATGGCGATCCAAATGGCAAATCGAATGTAGATGATGATGATAACGATGCCCAAAAAAACGAAGATTTAGAACACGACAACGATAACTACGACGACTATACGGGTTTGCTGATACGCGACAACGGCAACCTGCGTAGTCCGCATCAAGCGGTTATTGTGCCTGTCTCCTCAGCGCTGTTGAATCGACGGCGTAGTGGTGGAGGTTTACAATTGACGAGCTACAAACATATAAACAACAACTGCAATGGGGGCGTAGCAATGGTTGGTGAAGAACCCAACTGCCCGCTGTTACAAAGACAAGCGTCGCTCACTTCTCCGCCGGATGAAATTTTAATGCGTTCTAAGCGTTGGCGCTCACTGGAGACAATTGAAGGAAATAGCGGAAGCTGTGTCAGCTATGCACCAGATATTGATGGTAGTCAAACGCAAGCGCTGACGACGAATAGCGGCAAAAAAACGCGACGAGGCATTGCCACAGGCATCGGAGGTAGTAGTAGTGGTGGCATTGGTAACTCATCGATTGCCTCTTGGCTAGTGAATTTGTTCCAAGGTAATGGCTTACGTTCCAGTGATGCCTCATTAAGGCGTGTAGGCATTTTGCCAAGTGGGGTGCGTGGTATGCCCGGTTTTGCGGATATACCAGCAACGCCACGTGATCGTGAGAGTATTGTATAGGCTTTTGTTTAGTAGTGTACACGCGTAACAAGAAATATGAAATTTCGGTGAGCTTAGGAGGGTGCATTCAAAGGGTGGTTGATGGTGCAGAGATGCACCTTTGATACACTTTGTATTCATTATTGAGTTTAGCTTTAGTAAAGAAATTATGGGCGGGACATTAAACTGGGTGTAAAACACTTCATTAAGTTAGTTTTGTGTCATGTAAATTATTAAGACATAGTGACATAAGGTTTTACAAAAAATAAGTAATTTTACAAAAATACACTTGCACACAGGACACAAATTTTTAGCATACTCTGAGCTAAGAATAGGTGATTAACTTAGAAAGAGTTGTGTGCACTAAAAAAAATTCAACTTTCAGTTTTTCTTTTCTATCAATGACATTTTTTCAATAAAGTGGAAAAATAATTTATTTTGAGATTTATTTGAAACTATAGCACAATGCAGTATTTTGAGTTTTTCAATAGAATACTAATCGAGATGTCGTCCATACAAAAATTATTGAAATAAAGGTAAAAATTAAGGAAGAAAGTTCTTTTACAGTTTCCTGCATATGTTCGATGACTTAAATTTGGCCTCAAAACAGCGATTTTCTTAGTTCTTAATCAGGATATTTCAGAATTTTGACTTAATAAGAGATAAAACTGAAAGAATTGTACTTAGTGTACACAAATCTTTTAAGCCTACTTAGTGTAATGAATAACAAATTTGTGTGACTGTTTTAATATTTTTTAATTGATGGTATGTTGCAAATATCTTTGTTAAAGTTTAAAGTTTATAATTACACTAGAATTCTTTTTATAAACGTAATATTCAAAAATTGAAAATAAATCTCAAACTGATTTGGATAATCAATTCTTGAGCTATTTTTTGTAATTAATTTAGTTTTGTTAAGTGCGCTCTCTATGTCAAAATTTTGTAAATTTCAGCAAACAAAAGCGGATCTGGAAAATTATGACTGCAAATATATATGTACATGAATATGTATGTTTGAGTCAATTCATGAGACATTATGTG
This sequence comes from Meiosimyza platycephala, assembly GCA_963662105.1. Taxonomy (NCBI): domain Eukaryota; kingdom Metazoa; phylum Arthropoda; class Insecta; order Diptera; family Lauxaniidae; genus Meiosimyza; species Meiosimyza platycephala. The sequence goes on along the minus strand of OY759208.1, from coordinate 96,913,522 downwards.
AACGTTTTCGCTTGTCATACTGATGTGCATATGTAAATAAATATAAGAATCATACTTAAGACATGTAGATTTGCACATATGATTCATTTTTGCAAGGACAATATATTGACAAAAAAGTACGTGCTTCAGCATTTTTCATGTCTTGAAACAAATTCGCTGATTTTATTTTATAAAGATAAAGGATCCATGTAACACTCGCCACGTATAATAAATTTTACTGGGAAAACTATTTTTCAGCAAGCGCAAATCTATACAAAATTTATTAAATAAATAACCCTATCGTAAATCAACCACTTACATACGGAGTAGTCTTAAAAATAGCACTGAAGCGCTTTGCTATAGTTTCTAATAGCGAATTTTTTAACATTTTTATGTTATTGCAATCAAGCGCTTTGCTATCGCTGTAAATGGAGCTCATTTAAAACGCAATGCTATTAGAAAAAAAGGCTCCATAACTACTTTTAAGGCACAAAAATAAAATCACTTAAGTGCTTCGTTCTTACATCTTTTAACATTGTCATCTCATTGGAAACAAGTGTATCAGACTTTGTCGCCAAATACACTTTAATATTTTCTAAACTAAATGTACCAAGTTAGCGAAAATTTATGTTATGGACACATTCAACCCTCTCTAGTAGAGTATAGAGTCTATACCACAAAAATTAAAGCTAACTTTTAGGTTTAGTTTACATTTTCATGTACAGTGATCCCGAATTGCTAAAACATTTTGTGATTTATTTGAGACAAAATCGCTGTACATAGCTCAGTGTTAATTATTTTGCATATAGTGGCGTAGTCCAGCAGATGTAATTTTTATCAAACTTAAAAAATTAATAAAATAGACTTTGCAGTATTCAGAATAAACACCTCAAATGTATGTCTTTTTCGAGTGTTACCACTATGCATGATCGTGAAATTAAAAAAGACCAACACATATAGCTTTATTTGTAAACTAAAGATTATATTCGTGTGAAAGCATAAAAAAAACTTATAAACGTGTACTTTGCAATGTCGATAACACTTTTATCTTCGGCTGGTTCGAAGATAACTCTAAAATGATATATTGTATATTCATTAAGATAGGAGAAAAATATTAAAAAAAAAAAATTACTCAGCAAATTTGCTGCTACTGCAAGGCAACATGCATAAGTGAAGACATTGTGCTTTCACACAAATATAATATTACCTTACGTAAACACTTAGATAGATTTTTCGCTATTGGGTAAGCTTAAAGTTTTTTTTAAACAATTGGCATTCCTTTCTTTTATTTTGGAACACCTTAATCTATTTTAAACGCATATGTTGCAGTGTCCATTAGAAGCCTATAGCTTATACATATATATTTTGAGCAAACTTTTTACAAACAAAATTTCACTAAACTTTATAAACTAAAAACTTTAATAAACGATTTGCATTAATCCATCAATATATAATCTTATAAATCGTACAATCTAGTCAAAGTCCCCAGACTAGTTTTTTCTGCTATTTTTATTAAATTAAAAAATAAATAAATTAATGTAACAAAAATCTTTTAGTTTTGTCCACAAATTAAAAAAAAAAAAACAAAATCTAAACATAAAATAAATGAAATCATAAGACTTTTTCACCAAACAAAATAAAAAAATTTTATTTAAATTATTTTTTAATTACAATAAATAAAATAAAATAAATGTAAGTCAATGACAAAAACATTAAAAATAATGGAAGAAGCATTAAAAATTTAAAACTATCTAATAAATAAATAAACAAAAAAAATATGTATAAATAAAAATAAAATAAATTTAAATATATTAGAGGAAACAATTTTCTATACGAAAAAAAAAATTATGTCTGTAATTTATTATAAAATAAAATCTTATATAAATGCAAAATATTTTATAATTTAAAAATATACATAAATGTATTCGTTTTAAGTTGAAAACAAAAAAAATATTTAACAAAAATTTTAAAATAAAATTGCTTACAATGTCTGTATTTATGTAAATGTACTGTAAAGTGTATAAATTGTAATTATTGTTTTCTAATTGTTATACATAGTTTTATTTATAAAAAATATATTTTATTTTATTAGTTTTACTGTAAAAAAAAATAATAAATGTTATAATATTAATTAATAAATTGCAAAATATTTTTAAATAATGGCAAAGAAAAAAAAAAATTATTTAATAAATATTTAAATAAAATAAATAGAATATGTTGTACACAAAATATTTTGTATGTATGCATATTGTTAGTATGTAAGTCAAGCAAAAGTTTTAACAAATTAATTAAGCAGAGTGGAAAAATTTAAAACTTTGTATTGCAAAAAATAATACACAATTGTAAAAATAAAACAGAAAACAATTACACATATATTCATTAATTTGCCATAAAACAAAAAAGTAAATAAAGAATAAAAAAAAATATGTTAAAAATTCATTGTCTTTAATTTGATTTTATTCAATACACCCCACTGGGAGCGTGAAATCATTACGGAGAGCGATACTTGCTGAAATCGAAGCCATTTTGACAGCGTGAGAGTAAATTTATTTTCAATTGGTTGTTATTCTATTTGCTTTGATTTTGACCAATCAAAATGAATGGAACAATTGCGATCTTTATAATTTTTAATGCGGGTAGCACGTGCTGAGGTGGTGGGCAGAAACTTTTAGAGAGCAAATTTTTTTATTACTTCTTCTCTATAATTTCTCCATGCTCCCACATACATACAAATGTATGTTCATTAGGGTGATTCAATTTTTTTTTGCTCTAAACAGGCTTAATACATAGTACCAGGTACACGAAAGAAGAATTCTGATGCAATTTGAGCTCATAATATTAATATTTACTGGTGTCTCTTCGAGTCTTCCTTTTCCATAGGATTTGTATGGAAAAACAAGCTTTACGAGACATTTGCCTCTATATCTCGTCAAAGAAATATCTTACACAAACAAGACCAACCCCGATCATAAAATTTTCTACAAAAAAATATCTTGTTATATATTAGTGGAGGTAATATTTCGTTAGATTTTAAAATTTAAGGATATTTCGAAGAATCAGAAATGATTTTTTTTTTTTTTTTGTAAAAAATTGTATGTTCTGTCCGATGGAGTTAGTCCCGTTCGTGTGAGATTATTTTTACGAGATTTACTCGAAACTGTCTAATAATGCATATTTTCCCATAGAAATCGTTGCTTTCCCATACAAAGGTTTAGGAGATAAATAAAAACGGTCATAATTTCGAACACATTTTACTTTTGAAGCATCCCGCAGAGGATTTCGAAGCGTTATTTGTTCCAAAAAGTTATAGTTCAATACAAGATCTTATAAGCGATACACACTTTATTGGCGACATAAATATATGCAGTTCATTTCGGTCAAGCTGAGGATATGACTCTTAAATTGATATGATTTTGACAATTCTGTTTTTAAATCCATTTGCGGTACAGAACGATTATTTTTGTACTTCATGACACCTCATTTGTTAAATCGGTTCAGTAGCTTAGAAGCCTTTTTGACCAACATTTTATTTATTATTTGCGTTTGCAGTGAGCGATTTGTCTATCCCACGAAATGTAAAATTTGGAAAACACCAGGCGATCATAAACCAATAGCAAGTGACGGGTAATTTTACTTTACTTGAAAACGTTATTGCTCGACTATTACTGAGCCGATTTTAACAAATCAGGTGTAATTGTTTTCATTAAGTCTTCTAGTTTTTGGTAATAGAAAAATAATAACATCAATTGCACATAGAGGGCGCTGTAGTCATACAGTTTTTAAAATACATGTAGCTTGATAACGAATGAATTAATTTTAATAAAATTCGACAAGCTGTTTGTGGGACGTATTCTATCATATAAAAGTATGTAAAATTCTAGACGATCAGAAACCAGTAGAAAGTAACACGAATTGGTTGCTCTTCTTTAAAATGATATTGCTCAACTATTACTGAACCGATGTTCTTAAATGAGGTGTCATTTTCTGCGTTAAGTTTTTTAGTTTGTGGTTCTAGCAATTGTAAAATTTTTAATTAATGTATAAAAAGAGCTTTAGTCAAAACAAGCTTTCAACTGTTAATTAATACTTTTGCGAAAAATGAATAGTAGTAATCTGACTTTTAATTTTCAGGATGCATAAGCTCTAAAGTTAAAATTTGCAATGGTAGTGAATTATAACACCCTACCTTTTTTGTTTGTGCTGAGCTGTAAGTAACGGTTTCTTCGCAGATCTGAAACTTCTCAAACTATTCTCAATGGATCGTCTGCGAACAATACTATGGTGGACATCTATGTACTTACATACATATTAAGTGTCCAAGCAACCTCTTTGCGGCAAATGGGTTTTATTTGAACATGGCACAAATTTGTTTGTCATCACGCGGCGATGCCTTTTGCTGCCGCAATCCTTATTTTATCGCTGTTGGGTCTTTTGTGCTATTATACTGATTTATTAATCTACAAATTATGGATCGAAATATTTGCGATTTTTCTTTTATATTTTTGGGAATAAACTTGGAATTTTAGAGGATAAGAGTATTTATCACGGCCCATAATAAACTGATCAGTCAATATCACAGCTACCGCAGAAACTAAATTTAAATTGTTATGACTTATAAATATATATAAACTAATACTTTACATCAACGGTACTTTTTAAAAAGGTTTTTACAACCCCGTTAATTTCTTTGTTTTGTAGGTATGGTTTTTTTACAGGCCGGCGTAGGTAGGGCATTGCTTTAAAGGTAGGACAATATCTTAAAATAAATAGAAGTTATGCTTTTAGTTGATTTGAGTTGAGTTGATTTATCAAAGTTCAACATATCCGGCTCCGATGGAATGCTGGACGTGCGCCGAAGGACTGGAGAGAGTTATAGCGACGAGTGCACCCAAAGATCATTTAGGCAATCGATTAGTTGAATGGTCTGGGGATGCTTTTCTGATTACCAAGTTGGATCGAGCGCAATAGGTTAGCATTAGTGTTTTGTAAATCCTTATTTTGTACTTAATAATAAACCACAACTTTCATCCTTTTATTCTTCTTCTTCTTTTACAGGTAAAGAATTACTTGAATGAGCTTGGCATTTCAACTTCAACGTGGCCAGGCAATAGTTCCGATCTGAGCCCTATTGAGAATCTTTGGCACATAATTAAGATGCAGGTAGCAAGCCACAAGCCCACTAATTTACGCGAGTTAGAATAATTCAAAATGTTTGGTACGAAGGCATTTCGCAAGATCTTTTGAATAATTTCATTTCTTCCATGCCGCAACGAGTAATGGTGGTCAGAAAAGCGAAGGGGGGAACAACAAAATATTGATACCTGTTTTTTTTTAATCCTTAATATTAGTTCTTAAAATACCTGCTGTAAATATTTTAGAATTAGTTCCCTAAAAATACAATTTTATAACATTTTACCAAAAACTTTCTTTTATCAATAAAGGACATATTTCACTTTTTTTGCTAAAGATAGATGTTTATGGTGTGGTTTTTCGACCTACAGCAAAATATTTCCAATTAAAATTATTCGCTTCTCTGATTCTTGCATCAGTTTTTTGAATCGATAAAAAATTTAGATCCTAAAGGATTTTATTCAAATTTTTTTGTCTGTCCGAATTTCAATGTTCGCCACTGTATATAAAAAGCTGAAATTATCACTATTACTACATCCAGGACTGAATAGAAGAAAATGACTTCAAAAGATTTCTTCCCTGAAGTGATTGGTTCATCTGGCTCAAGTTGCTTTTTGATTTTCCTTGGGCGTATATTCGTCTCTATCTCAAAATCTGAATTCGCATCAATCTGTTCAGCAAGTTCTTTGGCATCAGTGATAACGTTATTTACACCCTCTTCTGATCCTCTCATGGAAAGAAGTGACTGGAGGCGCCATTCTTAACAGCGCGAAAGTTTGAACTGTTTTCATTTCAGGCACAAGTAAAGGCTTTTAAGGCATCCTCGCTTAGTGCCTTAGTTTGGCGCTCTCGGCGCCCTACGATCTTATGCAGAGCAGGCGGTCGCCTTCTTCGCCTTCACATTAATTCGGCTCTGGTTGCGAGTCAATCGAGTTTTTGTGCACAAAAACCACAAATCAAAACACCAAGCAGGAGAGGTCATTGCTGATCTTGCAAATAAATCGAAAATAAAATGTTCTAAAGCACTCGAAGTTTATTGCATTCGGAAGTTTACTATAAGTGATGATCGTTTCGAGTGCACTCATGCAAACCTCCAGTACATCAATATGTATGCAGGGTTACCAAGTTGAAATCGAAGAATTAACGGCCTATCCAAAGAAAAAATTAATTTAAATTTACCTGAAAAATGTGACCTTTTTCTTTATTTTTTTTGCTCATCAATATTATGAGGTCGAAATTATAACATTTTTTTTGCTCACCTTCCTTAAATACATATACACCAAGATCTTGGTATACTTTTTGTTAAGCAGATAAAGGAAAACATACAGCGATCGTATCAACAAAAACTCCACCACCATCCAAACATACTGGCTAGGAACTTACTCCTAACATCGAACACGTCTCGACAGAAGAGACAAGACTTACCACCCCTGTAGCCATTATGTATACGAGTAAAAATATTTTTCATCGTTTCGAAGATGTTGGTCGTATTGTGCGTATTGTGGTTTTTAAGCATTTATAAGTTATAAAGATATTGTATATGAGATGATCTAAAATTATAATTTGAAAAAATAACTAAATGTTATTTAGTGATTCAGAATGGGTAGGGGACGACATTTCAGCGTCCAGCTTCGTAGAGGCATAAAAGACCTTCACAATTACAGATTTTCATAACGAGAACTTGCCAGAGCGTTGAATTGCTCCAAGAGAATGGTAGAGATTGCAATAAAATATACGCCGCAGAAGGAAACGCGTGGACGAAAGTCAAAAATATCGCCAATTCTTGAGAGGACTATGTTGAGATTTGTGAGACAGAACCCCTTTGCATCTTCTAATGAAGTAAAAAATTAGCTTTCCATGGATGTCAGCACTTCGAATATTCGGAAAAGGCTAATAATTTAAAAGTAGAAACATCCAGAAAAGTACCTTTCCTCTTCAAACAGGAGGTCAGTAAAACGTTACTTTTCGCTGAAGAGCATGTCATTTGGCCAGTAAAGAAATGGCGCAATATCTTGTGGTCGGCTGAGACCGAATTTTAGCCTGACTTTGGTACTCAACGTGTGCGGGTAAAAAATATTAGATTTGGTCTCATCCGACCACAGGATATTGCGGGACTGGCTTTATATGAAATAGTGTGTCAAGGAATGGTTAACTCATAAAATTCCGTGACAAAAGATAATATAACATGAATTAATTTTATCGTTTTGTGATCTCGGCAACTGACGTGTAAAAAGTATCCGGAATTGTTAAATAAAGCGAAACAAAATTATTTATTTAATAGAATTTTTTCAAAGTTATTTAGTGAATATTATTCAAAATAGACCCTTCCAAATAGACCCTACAACTTGCAATAGTACTACCTATTACTAGACCCTACCACTTGCGATATTACAACGCTAGCGTTTGATCCAGTTCATCATACATTTTTCGTAGGCTGAAGAACGAATAGTCTTCAGCTCCTTCAACGAACTTGCTTTTATGACTTCAACTGACTCAATCAACGTTCCTCGAAGTGATCATTTTAACTTCGGGAACAGGAAAATTTTGTGCTTGATCGATGACATTCTTCTAATTTTTGCACTCTTGCACAAGCACTTCAGAGTGTACTGCACTGTGAGAAAAACTCAATTCCGGTTACTTTTTACACATAATGTACTTGTCACTATGACGCATTCGAAGTATGAATTTATGAACAGCTGAGTCGCAGTAGTAGAAGTACATACTTAACTTTATTTTCTATTTTTTTTTTTGTTTTCAATTGTAAGTGGGTCATTATTTGTCAAGTAAACACCCACCCGAACATCAAAATATGTATTCAGAAAAATATTTTTTTTTATTACATCATATTTCTAAAAAAATATATCAATAAAATAGAAAGAGTATTATGTGTTTTTGACCAAGTTTAAGAGCTTTTAACTTATAGCAACATTTTATGAAAATTACTCTTTCCAACTACCAAAAAATGTATGATGTCATAGGAAGAAAACATTGTTACAATAAAAAATAAAGTATTTTTCTGAATATCTTAACCAATTTTAAGAACTTTTTACTCAGTGCAATTTTTACTAAAAATTGTTGGTTTAGGAGAAAATATTTTTACTACCAGCGCTAAAAGTAGTTATTGCCCAAACATTTTAAGATCCAATAATAATTTAAGTTATCCAAACTATGCATTCAATCCATAATAATATTTTGGTTTTTTACACTTTATTCTCAATATTTTACAAAAATTTTACGTGAGCTTTTCCGTTGTAGACGCAATTTTGGGCCGCTATTTTGAAATTTACAAAAAAAGCCACACGACATTTTCATTAATTGTTTTAATAAAAATTTTAAGCCAGGTTAAGCTTTTATATCTGAAAAACTGTGATGTTCGGCTAGGGTGGTCCATTTGATAAAGAATGACATAGGTGCAGTGCATCAAAGCTTTAGTGCTCGGGAAGAAGATTCACTCCAAGAAGGCAAGTTGTACTTAAAGAGGGAGAAACAGTCAAAAAAAAAGTTATGTACAAGAGATAAATGTATGTTTGTGTATTTTTTCAAATGCTAAATTTTTAACAAATAATTAAATTTAAAAATACTGTTTCGAACAAAATTCAATTTCTAAGCCAAAAGCAATACTGTATTTTAAGGCAAAAACTTAACTAAATAAATTCATTGAATTTTTTATTTACACAGATGTATATACTACTACTACACAAGAGTCTCATGAGTATCGCTGTAAAAGACAAAGAAAATAAAACATTTTATTCAATTTATTATATATGTAATGTAAGGTACAGTTTTGTTTATTCAACAATATATCAATAAACAATAAAATTTAAAAGTATTATTTACAAGAACATTAGACTAAGCAAACAAAAAAAAAGTAAAAAAAAGATAAAAAAACAATTGCCAAAATGCAAAGCAAATGCGATGCATATTACGAAAGAGTTTATAACATATGAGAATAAATGAATTGATAGCGATAGTTTTCTTTTAGTGAAAGAAGTAAGAACAAGAATTTAAATTAAACATACAATAGATTTTATAAAAGTATATATTATAAGTTTGCAAACGCATAGCATTACCAATGCAAATCTTAGACACAAACATAACAAATTTTATCTGATTAATGATTGAATAATCGAGAAAAAAAAATTAATTGTTATTTGCTTTATGTGTATGTTAAAAGACAATGCGAATTACTAATGCTATGAAAGCTTGCTTGTTTAGTTATACGTTGTATATGGCTAAAAGATAAAAATCATATGTTTTTTTTTTAATTTGGATTTTTGGTTTAATTTCATACATTTACTTACTATCACAATTTTATAAACACCTTTTTTGAAAATACGATTTCATAACAAAAAAAAAGGTGTTACTTACAGTGGGACAGCATAAAAAAATTTGGTACATACTATTTATATATACTTTAATGTCTTTTCTTTATATTTGTTATTTTTTATTTCAAACTACTACAATTATCAAAAATATTATCATTTCAGTTTCACATCATTTTCACCATAATTTCTTGCTTATTGTCAAATTTAAGAAATACTATAGAAATTCTATTGCTTCTTTTTCTTGGGAGAAATTGAAGATTGCTTTTAATTTTTTGTAAAAGTTGAGTTCTTTTAGAGTGATAGTTCTTGAATATTTTATTATTATTATAAGTATTTTTAGTATTTTATGGCATTTATTGTGTAAAAGTAATTGTAATTAGTTATTGATTAATTTCAGAAATCAATGAAGTCAATGCTATAGCAACAATAAGATGAAGTACTGTACGTACTCAAGAAAATATCGCTGCTTAGAACGAATGTGTTGATAATTGGATTATTTTCTATGGGGCTATGTAAAGTTACTGGTTTATGCATATAAATCAGCAACAATTAATGCATTGGAAATCAACATGGCATGTGCTCTTTTTTCAGAAATAAGGCCTCAAGTGGTTCAAACTGAATAAACCGAATTTATTACAGCTAGTCTTGGCAGACATATCTATGTCGGATTCAAGCTAAATGCCATAAAATAATCATATAAATGAAAATATATTTATATTCAAACTTAATATGTGTGCTTTATCTTAATTTAATGTTCTATCACTCCAAAATATTAGGTACCAAAAATACCTACTGTTCAAAAATTATTCGGGAACTCTTAAAATTTTTAAATTGATACCATTGAGACTATATTGCTCAACAACAAAAAAACTTTAAATAAAAATTTAAAAAAAATTGTTTTTCTGTTTAAAATATTGTTCCATTTTATCGCTAGACACAAAAAAGTAATAAAAAAAATATTTTATTTACTTCTTAAATCCCTTTAGATATAATACAAAAATTCAAGAAAACTATTACATTTATTTTAATTTTAATAATTATTGAGGTAAAAACGAAACTTTACTAAACAGACAGACAGACCTTGACATTAATGAAAGAGCTTAATTAGATTGAACAATGAGACCCAAAAAATCTATTAAGAAATGATGTAAGTAGGTTTGCATATTGAATTTGACGTTATTATTTCTATCTTATAGCAAGTAGATTTTTTTACGATTTGTACAATTTGATTCCTTTGCGTTTAGAACATAAAAAAACGTGACAAGGTGGACTACCTTGAATATACTCAAGGCCACTGAGAACGGAAGCAGGAAGGTTTTATCATCCCTTGAATTTTTTTTTGGACCGTCCGTAATGTTTCGAGGATTCCGTGAGTTATAAAGAATCTCTTTTTTGTGCATTGATTTAATTCAGACATTCTCTTTTTCATTAAAAAGTTTGTGAATAAAAAAAAAAGCTTTTGTCGTGTAATATTTTTTATAACTAGAAATTCGACAAAATCCGTATATAAGTACATACATATAACCAGATTTTGATGGAATATCTCTTATATTGCCTATTATATTACATAAACTATTTGAAATCAGAAACATAGCGGCCAGGGAAAATTTTTCTTTGGAACAGCTTTCAAATGTAAAAGAGATCAAAGAGTTTTCTTTGTTTTTTTTCTTTTGCTACTGATTATAATGATTTTGCCAGAATTTTTTTCATTAGTTAAAATAGTTCCATTTGTTTAAAGCTTAGCACAATACAAATGGAACAAAATATATCGGTGGTTGGCAAAATTTGACCATAGAAATTTATTGAATTTGATATACTAAAAGTAATACTTAAAGTATATAATATGTAAAAAACATATTAAGTTTTCAAGAAACGAATTTACTAAATTTTTCCTCCCAATCGTCCTGTACTAATTCATTTTTTAGCTCTCTATAGCGTTTAGGCCCAAAAGTCAAGGCAATAAATACCTGAATATATAATTTTTTTTTGTATGTAATTTTTTTTTGTATGTAAATTGGCATTGGTTGACCGAAACCGAAAAAATAAATCCAATACAGTATTTTCAACAAGACAGAAAATACTACTATATTAAATATTTAAAGTACATTTTAGGTATTGATACAATATAGAGATCTTATTAAAGATTGCAGAAATCTTTTTAAAATAGATTTCCGTCACTTTGACATAAGTTCAATAAACGACTTAAGGAAATGAATGATGTAAGGGAATCATTGAGGACAACGATAATGATAAGCAAACATTCGAATTCGAACGTACGTTACTTTTTTTCTGGCTTTTATGCATAGAATTTTTTCACACTTGAAGCTTTTATTCCTAAGTGTTATCGACGTTTAATATTTCTGACTTTTTTAGATAGTTAGGTGTATTATATATTAGAGTGGCCTAAAATCGTATGGAAAAACTAAAAGCATTAAGAGCAATCGTAAACAATGTTTTTTTATGTAATCATAAAAATTTTATGTTTAGAATGCTGTCAAAACCGACGTGTTTTTAAATTATAAAATTTAAAATTGAATTGAAGTATTATTATTGAAATACAATTTAAATTATGCGAATATTTTTTAGTTTATACCAATTATAATTATAAAATCAGTATAAGGCGAAAAATATATTTTAAGCTAGTGGCGCTATATCAAAATAATTTTTTTCTTCACTTTGAAAAATTTTTATTTAGTTTTATGACATGAAGTTTCAGAAAAGTCGCATATTTTAATACTATCATATTTTCGACCACTCTAGTACATTATTAAAAATAGCTTTATATATATGTATGATGTATCTCTAAACTTATTTCTAAAAAGAGGCCGTTTATATTGAAAGTGAAAGTCCAATTCTTTTTTAATTATGCCTTTCATAAAAAAAATTATTATATAACCCCACCGATATCGATAGCAAGCTTATAAAAAAATTGGAATTAGGAAACTTTCAAATTCAACGGCTCATATAACAACTGCATATTAATTTAAAAGCACTCCTTCTTTTGCTAAGACAAAAACAAAACGAAACAAACGTAACGTAGCAATGAGAATGATTTGATGAGATAATTGTTGCTAGATATATGTAGTCAACTCGCTAATGCATTTGATCCGATACTTACTAGCGCAATCTTGCGCAAAGCAAGCGGCGGCAAATTCCAAAACCAACAAATAATTCTCACTTAATAATACTCGTCAAACTTGTGTACCCAGAGGGTCCAGATTGCGTACGTCTCGTTATCCCACAGCCGCTATCAGCGCCACAACAGCAACATGCCTTACGCATTACATCCCACCAGTTTGTCTGCTCGGAATCATCTATTTCATGCATAAAAACACCAGAGCTTATGTCCTCCGCAGTACGTGTACCAATAAATTCCTTTAAGTCCGATACGGGAAAACCGTCACGATAGTAAAGCTTTATTGTATCATATGCGTCCATAATCACAGATATGAAAAGTGAAAGAACTACATAAATGTAGAGTGATATAAACGAATATAAATATATTTGGCAGAACCACCACAGCCAAGTAGATTTGCACGAAAGTGTTGCAAATGTCGCAAACATATCATCACCATTTATTAGTGAGAAAAGACATTCGGAAGTTGTAGCCAACGAACGGAATTTCATATGATATGGCCCAAGTATAAGCCAGCCACAGAAGGCGAAACCGGCATAAATAAGTAGTGCGGCTAGCAAGAAACGTAGTATTTTCGGTGCAGCTTTTTTCAATGTTAAAATGACAACGTTGTAGGTTTTAAAGAAGCCTAAATAACGCAGCACACCAAACCACACCAATAAATTGCCAATACCTAGAAATAGTGAGCATGCATCCCAGCTGTCAACAATGAGGTAATTGCGTTCAATTTCTTCCTTAAGCGCTGAGCCGAGTATGAGGAGCACATCGTTAAACAGTATCATGATATACCTGGAAGTATAACGAAGAGAAATAAGAAGAAAGTAGAAACTTCGTAAAAACTTAAAGCTTTAAAATTACAAAAACTTACCAAAAATTAACGAATTCCAGATGTCCGTCAAAACTTAATTCCTTGCGATAGTGCAAACGGAAAAAATGCACAGTTTTACAGCGCAACAAGTAGGCACGATACAAAGCACGTGTACACAATGCAAGGGATACAGCACACACGAGTATAACGAAAATATTTAAAATGCTACGTAGAATCGCACCTATTTCTGCATCCGAAATAAAATCAATATCACCCTTACACTGCAACCGCAAGGCTTCAGCATCCAATGAAAGCATCATTTGCCCATCATGATCGCTATTATCAAAGGAAATTGTTACATCGAATTTAAAGCAATCAGGAGCAGGTAGAGGGCCACCATACGCTTTGAACTTAATCGTTTTAATAGCAAAGACCAATGTAGCTTTTACAAGTGATGAAAAGCTTACTTCAACACCACGTTGCTCGAGGTATTTTTGTACACCGATTGAGCTGACGTTTTGTGGCAACAATTCACACAGCATCTCCACTTCGGGATTAAAGATGTATGATTCATTAAAGCCAAATATTGTACCTTCCCGATAATTGTAAAGGCAGAGTTTCATTGGTGCCATTTCATTATCTGCAGTTGGATAGTCATACGGACCAATTGAACGATTCATACTCTCATAGCCTCTGAACGCATAATCAATTGTATCGAAAAACTCAGCTTTTTCATATAACGCCAGTGGACCCACTGCTGGTGGATATGATTCTACTTCACGTGATGAATCCCAACCTTTGAGGAAAAGATGTGAGAACGCAATGCGGTTATCCCATGTGTAGTTGATGTGATTGTATCGTGAGTGTGCAAAAATGCAAAGCTGCATCGTAACCAAAACAATTTTGATAATCTACAAATATAAGAGCAGAGAAATTTGGAATTTTTTAACTAGTCGAAAATTGCGATATAGTTTCATGTTGAGCTATAACAGAAAAATTGTGGACCCATTGAAGCAATCATAATTTTAGTTTATTAAAATAAATTATATTTAAATAGCATTTAAGTGAAACTTATAGAAACTTATTAAAGTTTATGGTGTTTTTTATTTTGGATGTCGAATCTAAAATTAAACAAACGAATACAAATTAACGACTACAGACAAAACTTGATAAAAGTTTTTCCGAGTTTTCGTCAGATATATATGGTATCGATTCCTTGTCTATCAGTTAGCGTCTGTGGTCGATTGTCTTTCCCTAAGTAACCACCGATGAAAGTATTTTAAAGGATTGAATAGTAATAAAGGCGATCCGTCAAGTTTGATAAACAAATTGGGATAGTAGTAAAATTCATTTCAGAAACCTACGATATACTTCAGTTGAAGAAATAGTAAAATAATTCACAGCAAAATTTTTCAGGATATACCTTTTCGAATTTCACTAATCACTTGTTGTGCATCCGGCCGAAAGCGGCCTGATTTGTGGAAGGACAACTCACAAGTTTTGCCTCATGACAATGCACCATCGCAAAAAAACCATAATTCTGCAAGAACTTATTAATTATTTAACAATTCCGGATACCTTTTACACAAAATATATCATAATATAATATATCAAAACTACGCAAAATAAAATATGAGATCGTAATACTTTATCTGAAAAAGTTTCGAAAATAAGTATGCTAATGTTGAACTTATATACGAGTACATATGTACTTTGTGTCATTGATCTTGTTTGACAATTCTATTAATATATGTACATACGTGATTGTTCTTTAATATAACTTAAATTATGATAATTCAAAATAAATTAACAAACAGACACTCATAACAATATTAAAAGAGAGAACGAATGACAGACAAGCAAATTTATTTAGAAAGAGACACACTGCAGTCTATTTAATATTCGTACATAAATATTCATATGTATAAGGTTACATTTGTATATCACATCGTGTATTAAATGCACAAAAAATATTCGTATTGCGATTTTCTTATCGCTGCTGAAAACTGATCAAAGGCAAGACATGAGTTGACACAATGAAATAAGTAAAGCTGATTGAGGGTGGGAACGGGCCGGAGTAAACACTTGCTATGCTTGCTTGAACAAAGTAAATTTATATTATATTCCTTACATTCAAGCGTAGATCTTCGGGCAGATTATTCAAACTTGTACACTATTTAAAACAGTTGTATTAACTATATGACAATAACTAACTCCTATGTATTCGTTTAAGAAAATCGAATTGATGATTTTTTTTATTTAATAACCAGGCTAAAGCTATTTTACATTATAAGAGCAACATATTTAAACAAAAACAATCATAATAAATTAAATTTTTTATTATAACGATTATAAGAGCAACAAATTTAAACAAAAACAATCATAATAAATTAAATTTTTTATTATAACGTTTGTACTACATTTTTTTAATTAATTTAGCATGTGACTAACACAATTCCAGCTTGAAAAAATCTCTACAATAAAAAAGAGGCAAGAGAGTTTTTTTTTTAGGTGAAAACTAAATGAAGCATCCAATGTCGATCGGGGGATTTGTGTTGATATCATGTTTTTAAAAACTTAAATGTTATCAGCACAATTTATATAAAACTTTATCTAACGCATTTTAAAAAACGCACAACTTGCTATCATTATTTGCATTAATTTTCGAGCTGTGTACATTGAGCCTTTAATTTTATTTTTGTCGTTAGTTACTGAGCAAAGATTATTCGTTGTCGCTATTTGTAAGTTTCATTAGTGATTGCTTATTTCAAATTAATAAATACATGCACATATTTACATAGAGAGCTGTTTCTAATTATGGATATTTCAGCTAATTACGTACAAATCAGATATATTTGTGTTTTTGAGATCTCGAATACAACAGAACAGAGAAATTTGCATTTCCTTTTTTACTAAATTTCACTTGATTACTAAAACTGATTAAAGCGCGTCATGCTCAATTAAATCACGAGTGAAAAAAACATGTATACAATAAGCTCTTACATAAATAAAATAAACTCAAAAAAACTCCCACTTAATTTAGATACATTTCAAATGATAATTGTTGTACAGTTCTAAATTACATGAAATGCATACATTGTTGTTCTATACTATAAGAAATGAGTAATATAATACAAAACAGATAATAAAGTTGATTTTATGATAAGGTGTGAAAATCTTTTTTGTAATACGACAAATCAAGTTTTAAGTGCAAGGTAACGTAAAATTTACAGTACAAGTTAAATTCTACAAAATCATTGTGTCAACAAAAGGCTTTGAAATATTTAAGTGCTTTAATGTGTTATAAGAGCATTTTAATTTAGGTTATATTTTTAGATAATAGTCATTCATTTCTCCTGTTTTAATTACGATACTTTGACATTTATTGCATTAATCAATAAACAAATAATGTTTCAAAAAGTGAAAACAATTCAAAACTCAACAATATATTAAGTTTTACAATAACTCATTGATCAAAATATTAAAATTTTAGTCATTTAAGCCACCTATTATTTATTTTTTTATCTATGACGGAAGGTAATATTTTATCAGCACAAGGTTTTTCAAACTTTTAACAAAAAAAAAATTTCATGGTAGTTAGGTAAAAATGGAGTCGGTGTGGAATTCAGCGATCAAAAAGAATTCACCATGGAAAAGATAAAATTTTTTCATAAATTTTCCTAATTTTTTGGATAAGACTATGGATTTCAACTTAAAGTCAATAAGAAAACCACGTTCGAATCAAGTGTACAAATTCTCCAAGGCTGGAAAAAATATTATTTTATAATAACAATGGCTAAAATAAACGAATTTTAGTTTAAGTTAATGTCAGATTTGGGCATCTATCGCCCAAAAATTCCTACAATTTCAATTTAAGTATGCATTCATTTGAAATCACTTTCGATTCTTATTTCAGCTGGATAATAGACAGATCGTATTGACTTTAAATTTTTAAGAAATGTACATTTATATTAGAAGACAAAACCATCAAATTTTCCAATGTATCAATGCCATCGATTTGTCGGCGCAAGAGGAGCTTAGCTACTATAGCTATTAGCTTTCTTAGGTATATATTTAGCTTCAAGCTTTAAATCATTTTTTAGTTCTTTCGCATTTGCTCAACACACTCACTCATACCATGAGAACATACACATATAGATATTTTAAAATAATTATATGTATAAATTCACAAGGTCCAAGGCATAAATTTTAGAATAAAATTACCCTGCATGCTGTGGGGCTCAGACAACACAAACCATCATTAGTTAGTTTTCAATTTAAACTTGAGTTGACCTTTTGACAAGTTAAAGCTATAAGCTTCAAAATTGTTAATAAGAGTTGTCATTTGATTCAAAAAAATTGTAACCATATAATTAGTTCTAGTAACTGGTTAATAAAATTGATAATAATTGTGAGTTACTGTATTTCTCCGGTTAGTATTAAAACGAATGTAGTTAAGAAACGCTGGTGCTGCAAGATACCGAGTTAAAAGTTGATGCTGATAAAGTATATTCGCAATATTTCGCGCGGGCTCAAATAATGCATATGAAATAACTTCAAGCAATCCTCATATGAAAGAAAAGTTTAAGAATGAATTCAATTTAAGTCTTTGAGAGCAAAACGACGACATTTTCTGAATTCTTTCAGTTCTAAACATTTATATGAATATTATAAAATGGTGAATATACTTGGCTGGCGTAATTTAAGTGAGCACGCATAATTTGATTACATAAAGTCGCCTATGCTAACGGGCTCTTCAATTTGTTTACCCAGCTTTTAAAAAAAACCAATCACAGATGAACATTTTTTACAAATTTGATTAATATGCGCCAATTTAGAATCAAAATGTATACCTAAGCTTTTGACTAAATCAGAACGACAAATGTTGTTGTTTCACAATATTTTTCTTCCTGGAATAAATCATATTTTGGTATTTATCAGGATTAGTTTGTAAGTTATTATTGGAATACCAAACATCAAAGGATTTCAAGTCGGACTGAAGTGGAAAAGTATCAAGTAAGTAAGGAGAGGGCAAAAGTTAGACTATATGGATCCCATAAATACAGCAAATAAGAAGTGGATAACTTCGCTTACTTGGACGGCGTGATAGCATTTGATGAAAGTACCAATAAGGGCATCCATGCTAGAATCAACAAAGCAAAAGGTACCTACGCTCATCTTTGTAATGTCTGGCAATCTTCGTTCTTGTCAACGACAACGAAGCTCTCAGTCAAACGTGAAACCAATTCGTTTGGTGATGCTGATCAAGAATAGATATATATTTTTTTTTATACCTGCCATGCCCTGTGCGTTACAAAAAGAATGGCAAGCTGAATATACCTTGAAAGTAAAATATAAAGATGAACAAGCTTATGTGAACTTTTTAAGGATTTTTGATTTATTGGACGAATAAAAATGATCTGTCACCGGTGCTATTTGATTTACACAGGCTTTGTCTAATGAAAAATCTGAATAACTTATATAATTTATTTGTTTACTAATATATATTGACGCAAAGAAAATTAATAATATTTATTTGTGAAAAATTATAAATAACTATATAGTTACTGAAAAGTTATAATATGTAATTCTGAGGTTTAATTTTACTTGACCTTCTTTAATTTATTAAAAATACACCTATATAAAGCACACCAAATAAATTACAAAATCTGTTCTTACAAAATATTACTTCAAATAATAAAATAATAAAAATAAAATAAATAATAAAGAAAAATAAAAAAAACTTATGTGCAAAAAATTTTAGAATTGTGTTTTTGTAGTTTCAAGTTCAACTAAAAATATGTACGTATGTATGTATATGAATATTTTTTTGTACGACGTAATTCCAAAAAATATTGATTTATGTGAAGTACTAATTTTGGTTTTTTTTCGCGATTTTCTGCAACAATTGTTAGCTGCTAAAAGTACGTAATTTGAATAAGACATTTTTACTTGCTTTTTTTTATTGTGAATTCGAAAGATGTTAAATTATTAATTTAATATCACAATAGCTCTTATATTGTAATAAAGTGATTAGAAAGATAATTACATAATTTCTTTGTAATACAACTAAATTTTGAGCGGTTTTCTCAAAACCTGTTGTGCTTACATTTTCAACTATCTTTTTAAATATTTAAAAACAAACTTAATTTTTGAACAAATTTCATACAGCTAGATTTGAATATATTGTCTAGTTAAAATAAAGTCACTGTCTACATTTTCATATTCTCAAGCTATATAGCTTTTAATATACATACATTTTATCATTAAAAATTAAATATTTATAACCGAGATAAATCTTTCGAATAGTTATAACAAATTTTTTATTATTGATTGAGAGTTTTAACGACCTTTATTATTCATAAGAGAGCCAGCCAAACATCTCTTATTTTTTATTATTAACAGTTAATACGCATACAAAAACTGTTAAAGAGCATACAAAAGGCCTTATAACTCGAAAACATGAAAATGTAGCTAGTGACTATTTGTTCTACATAAACGATATTATCTTACAGATATAAGAAAAACAAACACTTAAAAAATAAAAGTAACAGGTTTTGAAGACACTTCTTAAAATACAAAACAAATTTCATATTTGAACATATAGTCGTTTTTATACCTCAACGTAAACATAATATGCTGCTTGATGTGTTCTGAGACGTATACTTTGACAAGGGTTTAACTCTTATTTGTTGTGTAAGGCGAGTAAAATATTTAATGAAATAAGTGTTAAGGTAAAAATAAGAGTTTTAATGCAGCACGGCTATATTATCGCACACAGTTTTATCTATCGAAAAGTATCGGAAACAGAACATATCTGTAGAAGATATGCATTATTAGAGATTCCTTTTATTTTGTTTTATTTTTAATAATTCAAGAAGTTACTTAATTTACTAAATTGGTGGTAGTTAGCTATCAACCTAATTTTCATTTTCAAATAAAATTTTTGAATTTTCTTTAATTAAGGTTTATAGGTTGATACATTTTTCAATTCTACAAACAATTTTTATGTTTTTCTAAAGGTTTTAAGTTTTCAGTATTGGCTCAATATTATTTAATCATTTATTTTTTTATGTACACTTGTATTAACAATTGGTATTGATAAAGCACATTAATGGGCAAGGTGTTGTTGTTTTATAATGGGCATAATTTGAAATTTAATACCTTAAATTTTTCAAAAGGAACGACGTTGTCACGCTATTTTTGGAGGAAGATACGATAAAAACCATTAAACGGATCTTATTGAAATTATGCACGGGAAAGAGTGACATAAGAAAGTAGTTTTCAGTTAGAAATGCCTAAAACTGACCGAGCTTAACGGTCTTATACATATCGTCGCTCTCGGATAGAAAGGCCCTAACTCATTTTTTTCTCGAAATTTACTTTTTGTCGATAAATCGTGAACCCCCTGCAATATTTTATCAATTTTTTTTCATCAGGCAGATGAGTATATACGGAACATAATGGAAGGGGCAATTCCATGTTTACATTTATGTCCATACTTCTGTAACGGCTGTATCGATTTCGAAAATGATTATAAATAATTACAGGAGCGATAATTATGGAATTCAAAATTTGATCTAAGTGCTGCCGTTTTTAGTATACATATGTCGAATATGCCAATTTTTGGTGCAAATGTTCAAGTATCAAAAAATCATTGATGGAAATGACATTTGAAGAATTTCTCGCCATTAAAGTTTACGTCATATCCTCTCCTAACTGATCCACTAAATATTTTGGGATTCGCATTTAAAAAAACTTCTTTATACTTATCAGGTTTTAAAGTTTTTTCTCCTAATTTTAAAATTCAAAAATATGAGTTAGGGCCTTTCTACCCGAGAGCGACGATATGCACATTTTTTGGGGAAAAAAATGTAAGCCTATTAGAGCTTGTGCATACATGTGACTAAATATTTAAGCGACAGGGTGCCACTGTCACTTCTAAAACGTATAAATTGTTTGAATAGATGGTACTCAGTTCCACAACTAATTAGTCGCATGTATTCGCAGGCACTTAAAAAGAAAGTTAAAAGAAAAATAGTTTTTCAGAAGTTTGATTTTGATACACAGAATTTAAAAAAATAGGTCAATTTAACTTCTTTGCAACCATGTAGGTAGAGTAATACGTGAATTTTTTCTATATGTTATCTTCAGTAGGCCTGATGCACTCGAAAAAAAACTGGTAAGAGCGAATCTTATAGAGAATATTTTCAGATATAACTTATGTCTAATTTTTTTGGGTTATTAACTAATTAGAATTGTGAATTTTTCAAATTCGTTATTTATATTGTTCTTAGTTAGTTACATTTTGATTACATGCTACAATTTAGTTCGCAATGCTTTATTTGTAAAAAGAAAGGCACATCAATAATATAAGATTACTTATTGGAACTGCTTTAGGAGATATCATATACTTTATTATCACTGTTTGAAAAATATTATCAGCCGATACAAGGGATCGCTTTTTGGTATCTTGCATTAAGATAAAATTTACAATTAAAAAATAAAATTAAGTTAAACAAAACGAACCGGAAAACAATAAAAAGTGAATTAATTATTTCCCAAAAACAATTGCACAATAATTATGTGGTTTCAAACAAGATGACAAAAACTACCTAATATTATCGGTATTTTTGTTTTACTCACTTGCACAAAAAATTTGTAGGGGAACTTTCTGCGCGCCTGCCACTTTTCAATTGGGTTCATGAAGAAAAACTGTAACTTGCGACGCATACGATCTTCATTGTGAGTGGCCATATACGATGATGATGCGGGCATTTCAACGTATCCACGTCCACTACTAGCATCAGTAGCAGTATTATTTAAGGGCGCCGTCGCATCCGCAGCAGTATTATTTAGGGGCGCCGTCGCATCCGCTTCCGTAGCTGCATTGTGTCGTAGCAATATACTGTTTATATCTGCTGTCGACGGGGTGGATCTAGACATTGGTGAACTAGTGGCACCACCAGCAGAAGATGAACGGCTCTTTGGATTCTGTGGTGTTGTATTTTGAATATTAAGTTGAGTAGCAGGACTGGTGTATTCTTCATCGCTTTCACAGCGTGAGTTTTCACCACTGCTGGGTGTTGCGTCATGAGGATGTTGCGTAGTCGTCGTCGCTACGATTTCAGCAGCGACCTTGGGAGCTTCATTTGATGCTCCTAATTGCTGCATTTCAATGGTAGTGTATTTGTTATCTTTAATATAGTAGAGAATTTACTATAGGAAATTCAAGGATAAATTACGCGTAAATTAAATTCGTATGCACTTTCGACTTGTCATTTAAATTTTTTCTCTTTGTTTTGTTTCTTCACTGTTTTAATTACTTCTTCATTTAAGTTTCACTTCCGTTTACGTCGATTTAACAATTAATACTAAATAAATTTTTAACTGCGATCTTTGTATTTCTGCACTTATTTTTCCATTTTCTCAGAATTCCCTTGTATTTGCAATGTTTTGCCTTCAGCTGTCAATGTTGGTTTTTCGTATGCTGCAGTTGGTTGCGATTCGTGAGCTAGCGAGCGATAGATGGCGCTAGCAAATCTTTTGCGTTGCCAATAACAGTGTTTTCCATAGCTGTCAACACAAGTTTACCAACAGTGCAATTAATTGCTAACATGTGTACCAAATTTTATAATTTTATGTTAAAAACTTCAAGAGGAATTAATTTTTCAATTAAACTAGTCGATGAAGAGAGAGATGGGGTGTTTCCCCAAAATTTAGGGTGAACAATTGGTCATTTTGTTTAGAAACGTCTAAACTTAGTTTGAAATTTCCGGTATCTGAAAATTTAGAGAATTCCTCATATATGCGTAACTATTCGATAATCATTTTTCAGAATCTTTCTCTATTTCCGTTAACACCTTCTGGGATGAGGAGTATACTCATTAGACGTGTTTTTTTTGACGCGGTTACCCGCTTTAAAATTTTGTTTTGTATGAGAAATTAGTTTGCGATAAATATAAAGTGGGGTCAATAGTCGCACCATTATTTATTTGAATGTATGTACATTAGGGTGTTTTTTTTTCAAAATTTTGTAGATGAACTTTATTTTTTTTTTGTTCATTAGCTTAATGTTTAAAAATAATTGTGCCAAAGTTTGAGCTTCTTAGCTCGGATAAAGTTTCTGTCAGATCTCTTTGAAATTTTACGAAAAATGCGCTTAATAAAACGTTAAACAAATCTACCTTAGGTGTCAAGATAGCGTTTTAGGATTTTTTTTTTTGTAAGGGAGATGTCACCCCTGAAAAGGCGGAAAGAAAGTTCTCTCAAAATTACAGCTTTTTAGATCAAACCTGCGAACGGCGCAAACAGTTTGTTTCCTATTACAAGGCGTATTCAGACATATGCTCTAATAGTTGTGGATATAGAATAATTGCTCTTTTTATAAGTGAGATTGAGAGAAACCTACCAAAACATCACATCCTGCCTCAAAGAAATTTAATAGCAATTATCGTATCGGTTGGTTGTATTGTTCTTCTTGATTAAAATATAACTTTTGTGGAATTGATAATTGGGAATGAACTTTTCTTAGACAGAAGATATGGTTCTATCAGTCAGCCAAAAATTCTCGAAAATAAGTTACATTTTACTGTAAAAATCAAAATCTTCAGTTGTATTGAAAAATAAAAACTGAAAAAGTTCAATACCATGGTTCAATACAATAAATTAGCATTAAACATTAACTTTTTTGTAGCAACATACGATTTCAAGCCAAATGACAACTGGCTGACGGCGGAATTTATTTAAATCTGAAAATTAGATGCCATTCAAAGGTTGTCACATGTAACTGGACAAAGAATAGAAATTTTAAGTTCTCTCTTTGTCATGGCACGACTGATTTACACGCATGCGTATAACTTTGATGGCTTTGTTTGAAGAATTTATTGGGCAAAACCGATTTCGGTCAACAAAGTCTAATTTACGATATTAGACGGAAGTCGATACAAAAGACAGTGGTTAAAAAATATTTAAATTAAGTAAATGTGTTAAAATCCTTAATGGGTGATCATTTTAAAAATGCAAAACAAAGTGAAAAGAAATTAAAAGTTGAAAAACAACTTAATTAAGTAAGAAAAATAAGAAAGAATCTGTTCTGTTTTGCACAGAGATGCCAAAAATAACAAAATTAAAGAATCCAACAGTTGAATATGTATCCATAATCTGCTTTCAAGCACAATTGAATATCTGCAAAAATATAATTAGTGGGTGAGGGTAATTAATCCTTTAATTATGTTTACATCCTCTTAACTTTGTGATATATTATTTTCGGTTATTAAAAAAAAAATGTATACAGTACCTGATAAGGTGTGTTATAAGAGCATATTACATATGTAACTAAAACTTGTGTACTGAGCATCAAAATAACAAAATTTTAATTTTTGTAGATGGTCAATTGTGCTTGTAAGCAGACGATATGATAGCATACGAAGGCGCTGGTCTAAAGTGTTGAGTAAAATCATTTCAACATTGGCGATCTCTCTTTGGCTATGATTTTGGAAGGGTATATTCAGCTGTTCCCTCATGGATCACACTACCATGCAGTAATGCATATATCGTGTTATGTAAAGTGTGCATTCCAGCAAAACCGCCCAGGTTTTTGGCTTTGAATCCTCAAGTACGACACTTTAGTCAGATTCCGTGCCGGGTGAGGGCACCATCATTGATAAACTCTTTTACCTATCTATTGTCAAAGAATAAGTCATACTTCTCTGTATACTAGCAGACGATGACATTATGATAAATCAGTAAGAAATTATTGTTATATATTAATTATACAGCACAACAAAAAAAAAAAAACAAGCTAACAGAGATGAAGTATACATATGTATGTATATATTGTGAATGGTCATTATTAGGTAATCAATTTTCCAAATAGTCCGCCTAGCAAAAATTTTGCAAAAAACGAAAGTGAACTTTATAAATTTTCGCTTATGGCGATGGAATTACATTAGTTGTAGCCAATTTACGATACTTTTTTGTTGGTAGTGATGGAAATCGGTCATTCTTTTACAAACCGCACAGCATTTTGGACTTGGTATTTTAGAATCGTCCAAATTTTTTTTTACAGCTTATATACATAAAATTACTTGACCCATGTTTTTTGATTTTGCTGAAAAAAAATTTTTTTTCGAAAATATCCACACATGAATTTTTGATAATTGATTGGATTTTGTCAAATCTACTCATACTTGAAGTCTATTATCTCCAGTTGTACTGATCCTGATCCTGCACTCTTGGATTCCTTCGGGAATTCATGACTTGCGGTCGAAAATATTTAATAACTATTTTAACAGAGACTCTTTTTTGTAAAATGGGTTTTGTAGATAAAAGAATAACGAACAAAATGTTATTTTTTAAATATATTCTAGTTGGGGGGACATCATGTTAAAACTATTTAAACAATTAAATTGATATAATTTTTCATTTGTTGACAATATAAAATTCTTTTTTTAATTTACTGCAAAAGCTTACGTTATGGACTACTAAATGAAAAAAATCTGACATTGATCGTATTAGTAGAACTGGAGATAATAGACTTCAAGTATGAGTAGATTTGACAAAATCCAGCCAATTATCCAAAATTCATATGTGGATATTTTGGAAAAAAAACTTTTTTCAGCAAAATCAAAAATCATGGGTCAACTGAATTTATTAGAAGATGCAGGAAAAAAATTTTCATCGCATTTGGAGAAGCCGATGTTTTTTTTCCAGAATTTCGTGCGGTTTGTAAAAGAACGACCGATACACATGCGCTATAAAATTGAAACAAAGGAACAATTTTGATGGTGTTTTCATAGTTAAGTACGCCAAACGGATAATTTTCGAATTGCAGATAAGCCACGAAAACTTGATACATTACAAGTCAACATCGAACGAGTTATTAATGATATTCGTCCAGTTCTATGTCGAATTGGTTTTGTCAAACGTAGCCGTGGTGGTCATATGAATGAAATATTGTTCAAAATGTAATGTATAGGAACATTCTTCAGAGTCAAATTTTGTGCATCATCGGGAAGACGAAAAAAAAAAATAGATGACCTATGGAGCAAAGTGCCGCATTATCGGTTGAGATATTATCTGAATTTATTACACGAATTGAGTACAGACATCTCCAAGGTCGAGCCATTTGTTCATCCAAATAATTTTATGGAATTCGGTAGTTCAGATCCCTAAAAGATTAATCATTCACTAAAACAACTTTAAATATATTGAAAAAAGGATTGGTTATTGGTCCATATTTTCTTAATTACCGAGAATATTCTTAAAAAAGCCAATATCCGACTAGAAACAGTAACTGCTCCGAAATCTTGTACTTCTGTCTAAAATACTTTTTCATTCTCTAAATTTTATGTGTTCAAGATATTTTAACGGGTGTAGAGACTAAAAACATCAATTTTGACACTCGAGTATAGACGTTATCTCAATTAAAATTAGTTCCCATTTTGAATAATGGAATTATAAGGAATAAAAGTGGAACAAATCATGAGTAAACAAAAAATCAACGCAACACTTGTACTGCAGCAAATAAAACCGAAAATACATCAAACCCAATGCAGGTCGATTTCAACGCAGAAGTGCCTCAGTGAGCGCTGGAACTAATGAGCAAATTAACGACACAGAAAACGATAAAAGAAACGAGTTAAAAAGAAGAACACAAACCAAAAGCATAACTTTAAAGGCTCTTTGCAAGAACGTTTGATGACCTCGTCATATCAGTAACAGCAAATGAAAAGGAACAGAACATCACAAAGTGATTTGCAACGTGAATGCAGTTTTAAGATAATAAAAAAATTTTCATGAAGTGAAACAAATAATAATAATAATAATAGGGGTTTTCACATGTGGTCTTGTTTTTGCGTTGAAGTGTTGTATTGCATAACCTTTAAATTTTTAGTAGTTTTCTACTTTGATTAAGCCTCTTGTTGGCTATTCCTTTTAAAATGGATCACATTCAGAATACGCATTGAGAAGAAGCTGTTGCAGCCGAAAAATCGAAAATGTGCGCTCACATGTCGATTCAACACTAAAAAGCAAAAACAAAACCACGTGTGAAGTCCCTTAATGATGATATGGTAAAAATAATTACAGCACAGGTTAATAGGAACTAATGCTGCACCTCAACTTAATAATACACATCATAATAAATTTTAATAGCAAAGGTTTTGCTTAGTATAAATCAACATAATAACAATAATTGAAATAATTGCCAGAACAATAAAAAATAACAAAAATATCCTGCAATACATACATACATACATGTGTGCAAATGGGTAAGCACACATCAAAGTAACACAGCGTTTAAGCTCACAATTACCAAATTTAATGAAAATTTGTAGCGTCAGTGTATGCTATCATACTAAGCCATAAACCAAATTTCAGACTCAGTGGTTTTCAAGTTATAAAACTGACACTTGAAAAGCATCGAAAAGATATTAAAACGCTTTCACACTGGCATCTAAGGAAAGACAGTCTGTTATTCATTTAACTCGTTTTATACAGCGTTTTTAAAAGTAGCATTCACACTGCGTCAGCTGTTTTATAAAAAAGTGCAAAATGAATACAAGTACTACCAAAGTTGCTGCTCACTCATATGTTTTTGATATTTTTGAATTAAAAACAAGATAAATGTAAAACGTGCTGTTATTGTTGGCAGTCTGAAAGCTTTATTACAGTAGAGTCCGGTTATAGCGACTCCGCATGTAACGACAATCCGGTTATTGCGACGTATTCGCGCCCATACAAGCTTCTATGGAGTTCAGTCCGTTTATTGCGTCTCCGCTTATAATGACAATCCGGTTATAGCAACACATTTTCAAAAGTTTTATCTCTTTATAACGACATGTTGAAAACACATTGTTACAAATTGGATTAGTTAATACTGTTTGTTTAAATTTGCCGAATAAAACTTTTCAATTCAGAGGTGAAACAGGCAAGGGTGGTAAGTTGTCAAAAGGACGTATAACCGTTCTGAAAGCTGCAAATATGAGTGGTACAATTCAAAATAGCTATTGGTAATCGAAAAATCGAAGCGACCCAGATGCTTCCATAGTGTGAAATCTTTGCCTGTGGATTATGAGAGTAACCGTGAGCTTGGATGACTTTAACATTATTTGAAGAGTGACTTCGAGCCTGGGATCACGATTTAATAAAAGAAAAAAAAGAAGATTTTACTAACTATTAGTAGATAATTGCTCTGCTCACCCTAACTAAATGTGTATAATTTTTGTATCTCTTCAACCTAATACAACTTCAGTCTCTTGATCAGGGGATTATCCGATCATTTAAGGCAAATTTCCACCTGAAAATTATTAGTGAAGAAGTCGATCATAATGCCTCTATAAATATATTGATACTAGATGCAATATTAATGTTATACGCTGCTTGGAATAAGATCTCTATGACCACGATTAGCAACTGTTTTAAGCATTCTGGCTTGACCAAAATTTTATCAATGAACGCATCTGATGAGTCACAACCTGAAGAGTTTTTTGACAACGAAGATGGTGTACCACTAGCGCGGTGGATAACAAACTGTAACGAAGGATTGCCAATGTCAGCTGATAGTTGGAATCATTACTTTGATGACGATGTCAATTTAATCATGTCAGAACATCCTACCGACGAGAATATTGTACAAAATATTATTGCAGACCAATATGAAATAATAATAATATTTCGAGTTCATCCGAAGTTGTAAGCGCAGCAAATTTACTGATCAAATTAATTTATATGACCATTGTAAGGATTGCAATGTACTGCCTCTACAAAAACCAACAAAAATTACTAATTTTTCGAATGCAAATTATAAAGTTAACTTATTTTTAACAGCTTCAAAATTTAGTCTTTATGTACTTTTATATGCGTAATTTTATAAATACTAATACAGCAGGACTCTACTATATATGATTTATTTTGATTGACTGTAACTTCCAAAATATTTCAAAACGAATTTCATAACAATACTCTTTTAAAGAACATATTTAAGGCCTTAAAACGACAAACTAAACAACTTCATTTACAAAAATCAAATAAGCCGAGTAAAGTCGCTGAAAGCGAACTTTTCTTATAATTCTTAGGCCATTTGCATAAATTACCCAAAAGTCTTAATGGAAACATGTCATTAAGAAGTTATGAATAATCATAACCAATTGATGGATAAAATAAGAACAAAATTTTATATAAAACTTTCTGGCGTGACTTTTTGTTTTTTTGTTTTTGGTTGATACTTTGGCTAATTTTGCCTATACCCAAGAATAATCTATAAAAATTTTGGGCTATTTGTCAAATTAGGTAGTGGACTTTTTTGAGGTGATTTTACAGGTACTTACCCATAGCTTACGTACCAAATGCCTTTTAAAGCCAACGGAGTCACAAGTTGTCTTACCTACGCTACTTTCTTTTGGTCAGTCAAATAAAAATCGCCAATGGCAAAAGTTGCCATAATCAGTTTTTGTACCAAAAGCAGAAGCAGCTGCAAAGTAAACGAAATTTTACAATACAACAAAACCAAAAATCGCTACATCGCGCACACACAGGCCAATGAACCAAAGTGGATACGTTTTGTATGTGGCATTGCAGGGAATTTCATACGATATTTTGTTTTTGTTGCTGTTGAAGTTGCAAACATTTTGATGACGTTATGTTGTTGTGTTCGTTGTTAGTGCCGTTTTAGTGCATTTTTGTTTTCATAAAAAAAATATTTTTTTTATGTTAAGAGTTTCTTAAGTGTTGTTATGAAATGTGCAAAATTTGTTGTTGGCTTACCCTACGCATAGGATGTATGTATTGAGTTTATGTTTCAGTTTGTAACGAATAGAAGAGGCCCTGACATATAAAGTAAAATCTTAATCAGCGGCACTTTCTGAATATTTAAATTCAAAAATTAGGCCTACTGTCTTCCCCTTGCCCAAAGAATATCAAAAGTTATAATTTGTCTGATACTACTGATACAAAAATTACTATCGCAGTAGTAAAATCTCTATTAGTCAAATCTGGTCTACACTTTTGCTTTACCTTACGCGATGTCAAATCACGAGCTTAGTATATCAACTGAAATCATGAAAAGTCGCAGGCAATGCTTGAGCGATACGATCAGGAAAGTTGTCATTTAACCATTGAGGCTTTGATGGAGCCCTTAAGATGAGAGATGTAGTGTAAGACCAAAGAGAAAATATTAATCATACGACCTGTTAACCTCATTATTTTGGAATAAACATTATTTTTCTAATGAGATCTTAAAGTTGTATGTATTGTAATGTTGTGTAGGTATTTAAGAACTTTGAGCGTTAAAAATTAGTAGAGTTATGAATATCTAGGCGTTTCAGTTGTTACAAATGTTCTGCAATTGACGTTTTTTGAATATAGCCGAACGGTTATGACGGCCAAAAAAAAAATATGTGAAAACCATTCAAAAAGTATATTAGTAGTAGCATCACAGCAATCACTATTGCAGTGTAGGGTATTTAATTTGGCCATTAAAACACCCTAACTAGTTTGTTGTTGATATTGGTCTTGGGGGCTTTTGCTGTTTGTGTAAACATGAAAAAGGCTAAACCCAAAAATTTGTCTTTGTTTTAACATAAGTTTGCCATATTGGCAGGAATCTCGCAACAAGATGTTTTTGCAGCTGATGCATTTAATGTTAAGCCTATTTTTTATATTTTGATGTCAAATTCGGTAGATTCAAGTATTAAAAGTCAGTTGAGGAAGTTATCCTAAAATAATATGAAATGGCCACCTAGTTCCAACCTTTATTTAGATTTTTTGATAGATTGTTGGTAACTCTAAAACACATTTGACCAATAGTAATAATAAAAGCATACGGAAGTTATACGTAATCTAAACAATATATAAATCAAATGTTTGATCGGCATTGCCTTATGCCAGCGAATCATGATCCCTCAAAAGCAAAGTGACGTAAGTTTATGCTTAAGACAAATATTAAGAATTTGTTGGCTTTGCACCATCTCTTATTATGAGCTAAATTTGGCTACCAACCATACTTATAGCTTAGCTGAGATTAGGGAAAGACGCTGACAATAGATATGCCACATGCTCCGACGCTAGGGAAACTTGTTGATCAGCGCTTGGGAGATAAATGCAGAGCAAGACCCTTAACATAATCGCACCGATTGATAAAAAGTGACAATGTCAAAAATTGAAACAAACTGGAACAGCAATAAACGGCGTACCAGTGATTGAAACAAAGAAAATTTGTGAATTAAAAAACTGTTTACTTCGTTACTGTTTACTTTTTTTTATAAATTAAATTTTTGTGTGCAACTAAACAATTCATACAATAGCCGATGAAATGCTAAGCTGCTATAAAAAAACAAACATATTCCGCGGTAAGTAACATCCCAACGGAAAATTTAGAAGTAGCTTCTAATTCGAAATTTTATTAAAAAAAAAAACTTTTATTTCGCATCCACTGGGGTTTGAACCTGGGCATTCTGTGTTATTACAAGCGCATCTAACAACATCAGTGGTAACTATAGAAATCGAAAACTCAACTTTTTATTTTGAAAGAAAACTAATGTAGTTTTAGTGTCGCCGAAATTAATAATAAGAGTTGCTCAGTTGGCTAAGACGCAGAAGAGGCCTGGGTTCATATCTGATCGGTGACAAACAAAAAAATTAATTAAGTTCTTTTTTCAGTATCATGCTTCCTTAAATACATCTAGCGCAATTTGGATATGCCTCTACTCAAAATCCAAGGATGCGTATTCTATATCCTTCCAAAGATGTGCATCCACGCAGTGACGTCCTATGTTAAAAAATATGAGCAGTGAGGACTGCATTAAAAGCAGCTTCCTGCAGTTAAAGGCTGCCATAGCAAGACAACAACGGAGTATTTATGTGTGCGTAGTGCCGGGCTAAGACTCCCAGCAATAAATTCTAAGGAAAGTGTTATATCAAACGAGTGGCAAAATCAAAAGTATATAGAGAAAAAAAGAGAGAGTTTTGGCTTTGCTTTGCTTCACTTCATCTGGCATAGAGTTTCTTACTAATTGGCTGTAAAGTCACTGATGAGTTCGCTTAGCAACGGGTGAAACTAGAACAACTAGCTCGAGCCATTTTTCTCCTTAATTTGTTTTTGTTGAATGTAAGTCTTTTGCACACTGTACTGAGCAGTTAACTCAGTAAAATAATTATACATTCTGAGGTTCACGAGAGCTAAGCCGCGGGTTACAGCTAGTTATGCAATAAATTTGGACTTAAGATATTAACCAGTTTACTGACTGAGTGAGTGAGTGAGTGAGTGAGTGAGTGATTATTCGGAAAAAGGTCTAAGTACTCGTATAAACTACTGAACAGTCATTTGTTTGTTTTAGAATTACATAGTTTGCTAATTATGTTTAAATATACGTCCGATAAACTCATTATAAATTATCCTGAATGCGACCGTAAGTCTACGATCTTACAAATATATAGTATGCGCCGTTACTTAAAATTAGTTCCTTAATTAAATTGACTTAATATATTATAATAATTATATGACAATATGCAATCACATCACACATTAATCAATAATTTCGTATTAGCATTATAACAATAGCATGTTATTAATCATTTTTAATATAAAATAAAAATGCATTTAGTTGATTTTTATAATTTATGCGCTTAGCTTAACATTTAGAATCTCATTTGTGGTTACATAATGTTATATATAGCAATCAGTAAGGAAGAGAGAGAGAGAGTGAGATTGAGTTAAAAATGAAATCAGAGCAAAGGAAAAGTAATTTATGAGCTGTCAGCCTAAAAAAAAGATGCCCTACAACCAAATGACAACAATCACAACAACAACAGCATCTATGTAGCAACAAATCAATCATATGAGAGTTGTCATTGCCAAACAACAGTTGAATGTTGTTGCAACAATAACATTAAATTGCCTGCAACAATGCATGATGCAGCATTTGTTACTATTGCGCTGATATTAAATGCTGCATAGAAAACAAGCAGCAAAATCATCAGTTATGCATTTGTTTGTTTAGCTGCAAACGCTGTAGGACGGAAAGCGAAGAAAAAGTGAATGAAAGAAGAGGAGGAAATAAAGCATTTATTGGTATAAGCCAAGCAGATAACAAAAAAATATGACAATTAATAATAAAAATACAAAAAAACCTCAAGATTCGTTAAGCTACGCCAAGAAAAGCAAAAGAAAAGTCATTTTAATGTGACGATATTTAAAATATTTTAAAATATTCTTTGAATTAGGATATATGTTAAGTCAAATAAAAAAAATGCTTAAATAAAGATGTGACCCAAAAATATAATAAAAAACACTTGCAATTTGCAATATTTGCAAAAAAAAAAACATTTGCGAAAATGATATGGATTTTGGGGCTACAAGTTCCACAACATAACTTGCATAATCGAGTCTAGACAAAATAGTCATCAAATTCTTATCTCATGCAAAAATTAGGCAAAGCTATTGGGAATTGCTTATAGCGGCAGCGGCTAAATAGCAATGACCAGCACAAATTGAAAATTGTAATCAAAACTACTTAATTTTATGTTTTAGTTTGGGTGGGTTGAAATTTATTGTCTATGGCATAATTTATGACTTTTTCCCATACTGAATATCCAAAATAGTTCAAGAAAATTTATTCAAAAATAATGAAACTTCGAAATCGGTAAGTTTTTCCAAAAAATTTTTCACTAAAATCATGTCCACGAGATTTTTTGGCGAAACTGTTGTGTATTACTCTCATAACCCATTAGTACCCGGATTCCTTTTTCGTTCAGGCATAGTTTTATACTTTTCATATTTTCTAAGGACTGCATTATTATAAAGATTTAATGACCCAAATTTTGAATATAAGGAATGAAGGCATACTTATTTCTAACAAACTCTTAATAGTTATAGGGAGTTGTTGAAGAAAATATAAATGAACATTGATTTTATGCCCAAAAAAACTGAGAATTACTATCCTTCTCTTCTTCTCCTTTACGATAGTCATTCTTATCGTAGGATCATCAGCTTATGAATTATAAAAAAAAAAGTTAAAGGCACCTTCAAAGCGAGATGAAAAAAAGCTGTAAATACTAGTTCATCAAAAATTTCATGAGAAAGGGATAATTGTGTGCAGAGCTCTCGGTGAGTTAAAGAAGCCTCTATATTATTTCACCCTAGTTTGTGAATTTTCGCAAATACTGAATACGAAAAATTGAGTGTGCCAGACCTTAAATGGATGGAATTTATATAGAAAAAAAAACTAGTTTTGGGCACCTTAAGACAATTTTGCCACAAAGTTGAGAACTGAGATTTCTTAATAAGGGTCTTAAGCTGAATAACAAAACTACTTAATTTTATGTTCCAAAAAATCTCCATTGACTGCACTATGGAACTTTCATAAATTTGCTAACGATGAGAAAGATTATACAATTTATAATAAGCTTTATTTTTGCAGTTATTAATGGCCTTACATTTTTAGTTATTCATGAGCTACGTGCTGAAACTATACTTGAATAAACTATGTTTTGAATAAGATAAGACAAACTAACTGAAATTTTTTTTTTTTGGGAAAAAAATTTAAATCTGAATAGTATATGAAATATAGACCAAAACCTAGGCAAAAATTAGTATGGCAAAGACCATTAAAAGCAATGTATACTCACAGTGTTAAAGGTTTTCAAACTCTTACCCTATTAGCCTAGTATTTTCATTCTTAATCAGAATCTTTGACCGCCCAGACGATGATCACGAAATCTTTTCGCTGTTTAAGTAGTTAGACGAGTGAACCAGCTGCCAAAGATATTAATTCAAAATCTATAACTTTTGACAATTTTTTATTAATGCATTAAGTTACTCTTATCACCACAAAAATCCAAACAGGCCTAACACCTACAATTAAAAGAAATAATTGATTACAGCATTTTAAAAAAATTCTGGAAATGAAATATTGTGTTAAATACAGGGCCTGCTATATATTTCAAAGTTTTGCAAAAGTTTATGTGAATAAATTTAAACCTAAAAGTATTCTTGCATCTGGTAAACACTTACGATTACATAGCATATAAATAAATAGTGGCACTGATTCTAGAATTCTAAAGGAGTAATTTTCAGCTATCATTCGTTTGGTCTGTCATAATGTTTCCACATACTATAGTTATTCAGAATTTGTTTTTGTTTAACTTAAATTTGTTATTTAGTATTAATAGCTACTAAGCGCAGTTAAACAAAGTCGCGAACACATTGCACATGTGACTGCTACTGGCATATTTAATATCAAGTTATCAGCTTAAGTCTTTTGTTTTCATTAAGCATAAAAGTCAAGAACCAAAAAAAAAAAATTTTTTTAAAGACATGCAATTGTTAAATTAGTAAACTTTTTTTATTTTTTTTTGATTAAGTGCAATTGAAAATCAACAACAACAACAACAACAATAGTTAAATTTTTTATATAAAAGGTGAAAAACTTCTTAGTTTGTAATCGCGCGCAGACATCTTAATTCGTTTTGCTTCACTTGCTTGACATTGCGAAAATGTTGTTAAACCATTTTTTATAGCCTCGAGGGAAAATGTTGTTCCTTTGACTTTTTTTTGTTTTGTTTTTTTTTTTTAAATAAAAGATGCAGAATTTCTTTTAGTTTTTTTCAGCTTTTTTTTTTGTTCTAGGGCTGTCGCTGCTGCTGACTGGCTGACTGCCCACACTTTTTCTTTTTGATTGCATGGCAGCAGCAGCAGCAGCAATTGCGAGTGAGTGCAAAAAATAACATTAATCAAAGTCAAGTTTTGTTGGGCAATTGAATTGCATTCTTTTTTGATGCATTCGCGCTTGCTATTCTCGCGATTACAACAAAGGCGTTATATTTCTTATGCACGAACAAAACAACAACGAAAGAAAGTGTAGGGGTATTTTTGTTTATTTTTTTGACTGGAATTAAAAAATGTATATGTGGGCATAAAAGACATCTGTAATGGAAAAGGTATTTTTAATTGACCATGAACTTTGCATATTTGCAATAAAATTTAATAAAATTTTTCGTTGCAAATGAAATTGCATTGTATCCTTAGGCTTCATAACTAATGAAAAATTGACGAAAACTTTTGGCGATTAATGGGCTTTTTTTTCATTTTATTTTTGAGATATATTTTCTCAGGAAAATTTTTTTCAAAAATTATTAATAATATTATTAATATGTATTTGTTTCAAAATGGTATGAAATTTTTATTTAACGCTTAAGCTCTGAAAATACTTTCGGAAGTACATTTTCAGGGATAATTTATTATGGGCAGCATTGAGTATGCTTTTTTCGACTTTCAGTTTTCCTATTAATGCATTACAGTTATAAATTAAAATATTTATGTTAGGTGTAAAGTAAAAATAGCTGCTTGCTACACAGCATTCGCAAAGTTTATGTCCTACTATATAAAGATTACCTTTATTGCTGCTAATTAATATTAAAACTGTCACATAAAACAAAGTAAAAATTAAATTTTAATGAATTTCCTTACAATACTAAAGGAAACAATATCGAATAATAGCAACCAAAGAATCTAGAAAAGTATATACAAAAAAAAAACGAAAGCATCGGTAATGCATATAAACTGCACTACGCAAAAACAAAATAAAAAAAAAATTATCGAAATATAAAATTTAAGTCTACGTTGGCACTAAAAATAGGCACGTTCATAACTTACATAGGAGACATAGACCAAAAAATAAAAAAAATTACACTCAGTAACAACGCGGCATCTTTGCCATCACTTTTGTTGGAATTTAGTAGATGCTGTTGATGGTTTTGCTGTTGTTGTCGTTTATGCTGCATTCCACATACAGCATTTGCTGTACGCCGCTTTGGTGCTGCTGTTTTATTTATAATACTTTTTGACCGGTTTTATAGGCAGTTTCTCAAAGCCACTGCCACTTTTATAGCTTAAAGTCTCCAAGCACCTATGCGCTGCTAGAATTTTGCAGCATACGAAGAAGTACAAAAATTTTGTGCCGCCTTAGCTTTATAATGAAGCCTACAAAGCATAACTCAGTCAGCCACTTGGCACGCATGCTTTTGCAAATATTTTACATTGCTTTGCTTGCAACATACGTACATACGTAGATGACTGTAAAATTGTTGCGAACAACAGCTGACAATGATTTTTAGAATTCACGAATATAATTTTTTTCTTTAAGGTATAAAGCAACACATCTGTTTCTTGATTTTTTTCCTTTTTCAAATTTCAAAAATGGATATGTTGAGTACAATATACATTTCCAACAAGTTTGTCACTTAAGTCTTTTGTTTTTCTTTTTTGAACTTTGAGCTTATTGCAGTTTCTGTTGCTTAATATTGATGTTTGAAATATTTTTAAGCAATATTTTTGTTTTTACGTAATGTTTAGTTGAAATTTTTTTTCTTGCTAGATTTTTGTCTTTTGTAAGCTTGCAAAACTTGCGTCATTTGTATAAAATACTAGGACGTTGTGCACAAATTCTTGAATGGTAACCATCAGCTGTAAGAAAATTAGTTGTTGTATTTTTTTAAGTTTAACATTAGCACTTGCTTTTGGAGAGTTTGAATTCTGTCTTAGTCTTAAATTAAACTGCAGTGGGTATGACGTCTCCTTAAATTGTTTTCTGACCGATGACGGGATAGAGTTGGTGACATGACAGCTCAATAATTATTATTTGATTCATTTGCTTATCCTGGTCCGAGACGCATATCTGTTGTAGGAATGAAATATTAATTGGTTTTTTAACAAGTAAATTTGTTTTCAACGCATGCTTAGACTGAATTTTGCCTTTAATGAGCAAATTCTTTTTGAAAAGAGCCAGGTCATCGCACTGCACTGGAGAAGCAACACGATACTGCTGGCAGCCTTGTAGAAATGTTGTTCACATCATCAGCTATTACGATTTCCTCTTCTCAACATTCTGTGAGATGGCAGAAGGTTTAGTCCGTATGATGGTGATTTCAAAAATAATATTGAAAAGTTGGATTTTTTTCAATCCCCACATATGAGTAGGTGAGCTTGGGCCATGATTGTGTTGTAGCCATATCAACGCTGTTATTGAGCGAATTTCAAGCTCAACCAGAATTTATCAGTCAAGAGGCGGTGAAAGCAACATTTTCCAGAAGACTGCTGCCTCTTTTCTGGAAAGAGTAGTGTTAGGACTGTTTGAGTCAAACAGAATAGAGGTGTGGATTATACACTATGAAGTTACTAAATGGGGTAGCTATTTTATTGCTGAGCATATTTGAAAGTTGATTTTTGCGAACAATCTGTTTAGTAATAAACCTTGTATACAAGAATATACTGTAGAACCGTTTAAAGAAGCTCCCAATTGGCATTTAGTTTCGCACAACCACTAACCCTTGAAAATTCATATTGATCAATATTAACATGTGTCCTTTGTTAGTCATATGATTCATGGGGACTCTTTGTCAGAGTGCTAAAATAACTTACTTTTAAAAACAAGTTTGGCACTTTTATTGAATTTTTTAGGCGTTTTGCGCAAAAAACTTTAAGCGATTTTGCCAACATCTTAATATGCAATAACAGATATGGTAAATGTATCTGGTTTGTGTGCACCTACAATAACAGTTATATTGATAAAAAAATACCAATAATTGAAGGAGAATTATATATAAAACGGTAAACTGTCAATTTTTATCATTTAACTACAAATCCTAATTGGAAACCACTTAACTATCTGGTTGACATTGGAATTTCTTTTATCAATCATGATCACTTATCATGCTCTCTTGACTTATTGATCCTTTCGTCATGCATTCACGCACACAACTGAAAGTACATTTTTTGTTTACCCAGTTGGAAATTGTGTCATTCTAAGAATGGCGTGAACATAAGTAATGTGTCTTTATAATCATATAGTTATTTAGACCTCATTGCTGCATTATGCAAAAATCGTAAAATATGCGACCTTGTAAAGTTTTAGTTGAAAGACTTTGTTTACGTGATTGGTGAGCTGTTTAATGGTCTCCTCTTGCAATAGCTATAGCTTTATTTTCACAACACTACTACCATTGAATACATGAACTATAAAATTGTATTCGTTGCAATTATTAGCTATTGGGTATATTCTTTAATGCACAATGGAACTGCCCCTTTTTGTTTTGTTCCTGTGGTAAAGTTTTTGATTGATTTTATAACATTTATTTTTTCTTAAAATTTAGTTTGCCCTTTTTTCCGCTTTTGTTGGTCTATGCTGTCATTGTTGTTGTTACTGTTGCTATTGCTGTTGTTGTTAAGTGCACTTTTGTTGTGGTTTTTGTAATAAATCTGGATTGAAATTACATGCTTGTCACAATAATAGGCCGCAGGTTTTTTTTTTTTATTTGTTATCGTTTTCTTTATCTACAAGTATTTCTATCTTTTTCTTTATTTTTGAAAAATTTTAAAAAAAAAACAGGGCGAAGGCTATGACTTTTTGTGTATGTGTGGCGATTGAACTCTTTGGAATGTTGATCGCATTCTTTTCAATGCTGTTGTTGCTGCTTGTGGTAGTTACATTGTTATAGCTATTCTTATCGCTTTATGAACACTTTAGCACTTTAGTGCGCGAAACCTGTTCAATAAATTAAAATAGAATTTTTAAAAATAATTGAGATTAAAATGTTAAAATATTGAGAGCTTGGTTTTTACAGAAAAAATATGTTAAGATGTATCAACTTTCTAAACTAAAATTTATTTAGACGTAAGAAACAGGTAGTTGTATTTGAGAAGGTACCAAAAGTATCTTCAACAAATTGTCTTATCCGCTGCTAGATGAAACTTGCATAGGTCAATTCATTTGAGAAAAACTAGACAATAAAATATGTGATGGAACCTGCTAACTATTGGAATTTTTAATATACATACATACTCGTAACTTTGCAAATAAAAGCTTTTCTCGTTAAAACCAATTAGGTCAAGCAGTAAGCACCGATAAAAATATTTAATTCAATTCCAAGCAGTGAAATTTGATGTGATTTCCTATGGGATTGCTGGTTGTTTCAGTGTTGGCCAATTAAAATGGTCGCACGAAGCTTTTTGGTGAGGTTAGATGAAATTAGGGTGGTAGCAATGACAGCTCGCAAAGACTACTAGGGTCCATGTTATTACCACGATGTCTTTCTACCTAAGAACGATTAGAGTACATCATAGCAGTTTTATTGCAAAATTTATCTGGGAAGATAGTGTCTATGTCACAGGGATGTGAAAAATGGTTTACCAAGGTATTTTATACTGCTTCTAGCAAGAGTGGCGTTAGTAAAGAAAATATGTTTTCTAACTAACGCTAACTCCAAACGTTATAGAACATAAAAATGCTTATCGATTCCTAACCTGGTGATCTACACTTAATGATATTTGACAGAGTTTTCGATATTCTTAAATATCTCTTAACAAAATTAAGTTACAATATTTCCGATCAACATAAATATATATACTTATTAGACAATAGGCTGGTGTGTAATAAAATTTATATATAATTTCACGATTCCTGTATGTGTATATGTTTACCCTATGCTTACGTTCAGTACAGTGTGTGTCAACACCAAAAACATTCTTTAAACAGAGATAAATTTTGAAAAAAAGTGCTTAAGCTAGTCGCTTCATCCGTTGCTAAGCGGAATCATCAGTGACCTTTAAGCCGATTAGTAAGAATATTTAAGCCTAATATGTTTCAGAATGTTAACAACGGTGGCTTGAATTTTAAAGTTACATACCTTAGGATTTGGATCATCACACATAATAGCCCAAGAGCCGGCTGTAGAAAAGTCGAGTGTATAAGATTACAGCTTGAAATGTATGTCAAATGACAGAGCTTGAAGAGCCTAAATATGATATATAGGGTTGCTTTGCCGAATGCCGTCCCAAACATGGGTTTTCACCTGATTTTTGGCCCAAGATTTTTCAGAAAAATGTTTATGATTCAAGATTTTAGCTCGATATGCATGTCAAATGATAGATCTTGATAAACCTTAAAAAAATATTTCGAGTAATTTTGTCAAATCCCGTCCCAAATGTGGGTTGCCACCTGTTTTTTGGGCAAACTTTTTTTGGAAAAATGTTTATGGTTTAAGATCGCAGTTTGAAATGTATGCCAAATGATAGACCTAGATGATATCTGATAAAATATATAAGGTAGCCTTGCCGAATCCCGTCCGAAATACGGTTGTTTTTTGGTCCAAGTTTTTTCAGAAAAATGTTTATGGTTTGAGATTTTAGCTTGAAATGTGTGTCAAATGATAGACCTTGATGATCTCTAATAAAATATATAAGGTTGCCTTGCCAAATCCTGTCCCAAATGTGAGTTGCCACCACTCGACTTTTCTACAGCCAGCTCTCCGCCTATAAGCACATACAGGACTTTAGGAGTTACAAATAAATTTTTTTTGAATGTTTCACTCCACCCTATTACACAACCTGTTAAGGAAAAATCGACATGAGCATATCGCTTTATGGATAATTAGCTCTTTAATGGTGTATTAACTGTCCTGTTGCAATAAAATTTGACATCATAAGATTGCAATAATGTAAAATTGAAATGTCATTATCCCAAGAAGTTCCATTTGAATAGATTTTCCTTACATTTATTTTTTTTCTGTTGCCAATAAAGTTAAAAATTAGACGTTTGCTCCGACTGCAGATAACAGATACATCAGCATAAAGGTAAATAAAACAATTATATGAAAAATACTGTTCAAGCTATAAGCGCTAATGGTGGCAATAAATATTGAAATCGACAATGTTATTTGTAATCAAAGATGATGTCTTTTTTTTCTTTATTATTCTGTGTCCTCAGCCCCTGTTTTTTCTACTTGAATGGAACAACTTACTTTGCTGCAATATTGTGGTCTGAAATTTAATTACAAACAAATAGTCAATACACCATTAAAAACTTAATTTTATTATCTATCCCATTTCACGTCAAACGGCAAGTCGATAGCTTATTGGTATGTTTGAATAAAAAAAATAATTGCTTTTAGGTTGAAAAATCATAGCTCTCTCTTATTTTTTAATCGACTTTCAAGTATAGAAACTTATTTCAAATTTAATTTAGCCTGTCTTAAAAGAATTTAAGCAAAAAAAATGTCTTTACTTTTTGACGATTTGTGGTACAGTTTTTGTTTTCATTTTTCCACATTTTAATATTTATTTAAATAGTCCAATTTAATACCTTTCTAACGATATGTAATACTTTTTGCACACTTGAGATTTGCTCAATTTATGGCAACCAATGCAAAGATACTTTTGGGGCTTTATTTTTCTCAATCAAATAAAAATGGTTTACAATTAGAACATGCCGACCAAAGTCGAGCCGAATTTTGTGCTACAAATCAAAAGGCACTTTTACATTAGTCGTCAGAGCTCAGACAACAACTTGCCTGCGGAAGCAGTGCTACTCGTATATTGCACATTATTTTTCAAATCGCATAAGAAGTCAACTCAAAGTCATCGATTTGCTTGAAATTTACAGATATTATTCTGTGTTCTATTCCCTATTTTTTATTTTGCTGAAGAGATCCAATTTTCAAAGTTATGGTCATTTGAACTTTGTCCTTTAAAATTATTAAAAAAAAAAATTCTGAAAGGACTTTTTTTCGAATTGTCGATATTTCTTTATTAAATAACGGAGTTTCATAATTTTTTTTTCAAAATTTTCTTAATTTAATGGATCTAATAAAAAGATGACATTTAGTGCAAAGTAAACTGTTTTGTGGAAAATATTGCAAATATCGTAAACCAGAGGTTTTAAGCAAATCTATGAATTTTTTGGGTCTGCCTTGATCGATTTGAAAAATAATGTGCCATATACATATGATTCATTGGAAATGTTTTAAAATAGACTATTGAAAATAAATTCAAATAGAAAGATATGTCAGCATAAAGTTTTTTTCAAATCGCTGCTGAACTTATCCCACCAACTACAACACGCTTTCCAACGGCATATCAGAGTAAAATCGGTGGAATATATAAAATCTTTTGTGTCCCACGTTTCTTGCCCTTCAAAAATCATCTTTGAGAGTATTAAACCTTATATGTTTTCTAATTGACACTCTTCGTTTATGGAATATGCACATTTATCTGGATCAAACTTTATAAGACTGAACGATACTCGTTCTTCGTTAGCATTTGCAAATGTTGACATTATATCAAGATACTTGTTTGGAAGCCATTTTTGTTAGCTGGAAGAAAAAAATTTGACTAAAATATTTCATGTTCGATCTCTTTACTTTCTTCAGTTAAACGTTTTGATAAAGAAATTATTACAATATAATTGCTTCAATCCGATTTTTGATGTCGAATTCTAAGTTTTAATAAAATTTTACATAATGCGATATCACAAGAGATATTTTTTTAGTAGCCTTTACATTGAACAAAAGTTCATCATCATTTTGAGGTATTCCTCCCAAAGACAATGCAAAGAATACATTTTCAGCATATATGATCTGCTGAGTCTACACCTACTGAGACAAAACGAAGGCTAATAATCCCACAAATAGTTCCTTTTTTCAATTATTTTGAAGTTGTTTTTAGTAGGCTGGACTAAGAATCTTCACACAAATCGCACGTGACCTTCACCAATGCTACTCGTTATGTGTATGGCCTCAAAGGATTTGATCATGTACCTTCCTGGAATAAAAAGGCTCTTGGTTGTTCCTTGGAACAGTAACACTTGGCTTGGAACTGCATATTTTTACAT
The DNA here is from genome assembly GCA_963662105.1 of Meiosimyza platycephala. Classification (NCBI taxonomy): domain Eukaryota; kingdom Metazoa; phylum Arthropoda; class Insecta; order Diptera; family Lauxaniidae; genus Meiosimyza; species Meiosimyza platycephala. Next base: position 96,869,482 of record OY759208.1, on the reverse strand, counting down.
AAGTTAATACACTCAGGTGCCACAACCTAAATGTCTCTACACTCAGAAAAAAAAATTGTTATTCCAACAATTTTATACTTTGGCCCAACAATTTCCGTAGGTTAAAATGAACTCAATAACTTAAATTCTTCTCTTAACAATAAAAAATGTTAGCTGTAAAGTAAAAATTTTTATGGTTGGCTTAAATATAAAAATTGTCAATACTACGAAAAAATAAATTGTTGTCTCAAGAACGAGTTGTTGATTTAAAAATTCTTTAAGACTTTCTAAAGACTCTCCAGCCACAAAAGTTGTTGGCTGCAACTTTAGCTTTTCAGAGACAGCTTGGAGTTTGAGTTTATCTTCATCAGAAATGAACGGTTTACATTTTTTGCTTATCCTTGGCGGTAGTATGAGCGTATGTAATAAACTGAAGAAGAAAAAGTGTCTTGAATTTATAAAAAGTTGTTATCAGTGAGCTTATCATGATATAATAAAAAAGTTATAATTACCGGGACAAATTTCGGGAGGCATAATTTTCTTATATATCGCTAAAAACACTTTCTTTTTCCATTGTAGATGGGAAAAAGTGTTTGTTTATTGTTTTTTCGAAGTTATTAAGTATTAAGTCATAAATTTTTTCTAAAGTGACAGATTTACAGTCAGTTTTTCACAACTTTAAGAATAAATTGTTGTGGCAAGAATTTTATTTCTTAGTCCGAGAATTAGTTTTTGAAATCAAAAACCATCACATTTTTCATTGTTATGCCAACTGTTTTTATTCTTGATAATAATTGTAAGCTGAAGAACTTATTGTTGAATTAACAATTGCATTTTTAAAGGCCAATACGATCACAAAAATACTTAGCACAAAAATTTTATTATTGGGCCAACCATTTTACGTTTTTAAAAATGTTTAAGAAAATAAAAATAGTTTTTAAAGAACTTTATTTTTAAATTGATAGTTTGATTCTTAAAAAATCAAAAACGAGTTTTTGCTCGAAGAAATTTTTGTTGAGTCAACAATTTTTAGCTCACAATTTTTCAAGAATACGAAAATTCTTCGGATTACAATGTTTTTTTTTCTGAGTGTAAGTTCAAATATCTCAATTCAACCAGATTGTTCTTTATCAACAGTATTCGAATCTGGAATTCACTGCCAATTAGTATCAAAGCCACTGTAAATTTCAAAAATTTTGAGCATTTTATCTTTGAACGTTTTGTGTTTTCCTAGAACCTAATATTTTTTTTATTTTATTTAGTTTGTTTCCTATTTATTTGTTCTAAACGTAGTTGTTTGTAATTGACTCATATTTTATCCACTAACCTTTATTAAGTTTATTGTACAACAAAAGAATATTATTTCTCATTGTACTAATATTTGAAATTCTGTATAAATAACTAATTATAGAAAAGTCACCTTCAAAAACTACAAATTTCTTTAAAAATCTATAAAATTTAATATAATTAAAATTAACGCTGATGAAGTAGACACACGCAATAACTAAAAACTACTGACACAAAAATGTTCAAAAATCAATAAATACTACTACTGCAAAATAATAAAGAAAACATAAGAAATTTGTCAGAAGCATTCAAAAAAGAAAAAATTCAAATCAAAACCACGCTCAAATTACATGCAAAACACTTAAAAATGAAATATCAGACAAGCGAAAATACGCAAAATACCATGAAAGATGAGGTAGCATGCGGAAAAAAGAAGCAACATTGACAGCAGGAGCAGCATTAAGTACAACAACAACAACAACAACAACAACAACAGAAACAACGCTGACAACGTATTGCATTTTTTAGCGACATCTCGCGTGTGCCAAACTTTAGTTGGCTGCCGCAAAAAATAAAACAAAAACAACAACAACAGCAGCAGCAACAGCGTGCGGTTATTAACGAAAAACAAGAAAAATTGCTTACAAAAAAAAGAGGAAAACTTAAAATTAGCGAAAGAAATATCGGGAGAGTCTGCATAAAAATTGCAAGAGTTGACCAAAGCAAATTGTAGCAACAATAACCATGAACAGTGAGTAGCATAAGTGATTGTAAAAGACCTGTTTGCGCGATTTGCTATAAAGTATTATATCCTATAATTATAGCAGAGATACTATGCAAACGAATGCTGCTGATGTGTCTAGGAGAGTCAAATATTTAGAAGAAAAAAAAAACGTTGAGATATTTTTACCGCTGAATAAAAAAAAGAATTTTTTTTAAAATTTTACTTGGCAGCATTTTTTGTAGTTGCCATTTTAATTTAAAAAAAAAAATAGGTAAATGCAAAAAGTCGATATACAAGTGTCGAAAAATATTTAAAGTCGATATATGTCTTGAAAAATGTCAAATGAATTTTAATATGTTAAATTATGTCGCAAGGTATCGAAGAAGGCGTTAATTTTTGAAAAATATCGAAGACGTCGATAAATGCAAAAAATCAATAAGCAAATTAATGTAGATATTTTCGAGAAATGTCGTAGATGTCAAATAAACCGAATAATGTAGAAAAGGTCGAATAACATCCAAAAATCTCGAAAGACCTGAAAAGTTCTGAATAAGTCGAACAGTGTCGGAACAAGGCGTTGTGTATCGAATGTTGTTGAAAATTGTTGAGACATGTCAAAGAAGCCTGAAATGTCCAAAAAATTGATAAGTAAAATATGTCGATAACGTAAAAAATTCGATAGATATCGAAAAATGTTGAGATACATGCATACATATGTATGTCCAAAACTTTGAAAAGGACGAATAATGTCGAATAAGTGGATGATGTTGATAAATGCCAAAAGATAAACGTCGAAAAATATGTAAAGTGAAAACTGTCGCAAATTGTGAAAAAATTTCAAAGACACAATGTCGAAAACTGTTTAAAAGTTTTGAAAATAGTCGAGACTTTTCAAAGATGTTAAAAAAACTTATACATATAAAATCGAAAAAAGTTCAACAGTTGATAAAGTCGATAGATGGCAATAAACTTCAGAAAAGTCTATTTAAATCAAAATGTTGAATAAAAGGTATACAATATATGTATTAGCTATGGAATAGTGAAGGATTTTTCGATTTCGTTACGCTGGGACCATGTATTTTGTGAGGTTTGATAAAAAAATGCGTGAGCCAAAAAATTAAGGGGATGAGAGGGGAACAAATGGCGCCTCATCAAGGTCAAAGTTTACAAATTTGGAGATTTTCATAGAAATTAGCCCACAGCTGCTCAGGAGTGGCCCATAGAGCGATAGGTTGTATGACCGACCCTCAATAATATTGCATGCTCAAAATTTTTTTCAAACACACTTATCCCCTCTTTACCCCTTTAGGGGGTTGCCATACAAAAGTGGTGTCTTTATGAAATGTACTCCCAACGTTCCCAATGCTACCAGGGTAGCCTTAGAAGGTTCAAGTATATGTCACACCCCCCTTAATTTATTCTTCCCAACATTTCTTCAGGGGTTCCCCATACATACAAAATTGGATTTCTTAAGGAATTTGGCTTTTTCCAACCCACCAAGGCGCTACTAAATGTTGGATTTAATAATCAATCCCCATTAATTTTACACCCCTATAATTTTTTATCAATTTAATATTAAAGTTGGGTGTAGGAAAAATCATCCCAAAAATAATGACTGGAAAACAAAAACAAAGAGCTATGATTGATGAATCGTCAAAAAATGTAATAAAAAAGATATGGCGATTTTTCTTAACAAGTAATGGACACCAAAAAAACCTTCCAGAAAATGCAAATTATTCATTGACTTTGTTTTTTTAAGAATATGCAGAGTTTGTAATCCCATTTAAGCAAAACCTTTTGGAATGATTTTTTATTATTTTATTTATATATTTTTTTTTTTTTGTTTAAAGTGTTGTCATAAATAAAATAAGTTTAAAATCCATTCAGTAACATGTACAATAAAGTAAATAAGTTTCGTGTTTCGATGTAGATAAAATCAAATTGAACAAAGAGTTAACTTTAGAAAACTTAATATTATATGTAGCTTCAATCCAATAAAATATTTTCAACTGCTACCAACCGCTTTGTGCTGTTCATTTGTGGTATGATTTATTGATCATAAACTTTTTAAAATATCGAATATCTCCAAAATACCTACGGCGCCTATCTTGTTAGTTTTGATTAGTACATCAAGTTTGGTTCTTAAGTCTTTTGTTTTATGACATGTGTAACGTAAAGCTGTCTTTGCATTAAAGTTACAAATGAAACAGCTATGCAATTGACATAAAAGTCAAAACATTTATGTTTTGGTAGAAAATTTTTATGAGAAAAATAAATTTTAAGACTGTAATGTTAAATTTTAACATTAGAGCCCAATTGTAGTTATTTAAATTCGGTTAGACGAGTGCGAAAAACATTGAAAAATTCGACAGCGAAAAAATAGTACGAAAAATATCGTAAAAGTCATGAATTGTTCAAAAGTATAGAATTGCATCAAAAACGTCAAAATATCGAAAATATTGCGAATGTTGGATATGGTAGGAAAATATCAAAAATGTCGATATATGTCGTGAAAATATTAAACAGTATCGAGTAAGAGTAAGAGTCGATAAAACTCAAAGAGTTTCGAATAAAATAAATGCTTTGGATATATTAGAGTAGAGAGAAATAATCCGGTCACCACATATGGAACATGAAATTAAATCGAAAGATGGCATCAACATAACATCGCAAGACATTTTAACATATCAAAAGTTATTATATAATACGCTACGATATCACAAAACAACAAATTCCCGCAAATAAAAAATTAAATGAATGCTAAATGTAATATTAATTGATCCGAAATAGCATCAGAATTATACTTTTTGTCTCGTAAAACATCGTTAAGTGGATGCGCGGATCTAGAGAGCCCGATAACTTTAACATCAAAAATCAGTCAAAGCTTTCATAAAAATCGCTAAAAATTTGGAAAAAATGCATCGATTTATGATTTAACAAATTCTTAGCTGTCTCCATAGCTTCAGAGCTATAAATATTTTACTTAGAGCTCCTTAAATTTATTAATAATATAAAAATTAAAATATTATTTTTATTAATCCGCATTTTAAAAAGGTCTAACTGATTCCATTTATAATGCTATATCATACACAGTATGTCTACTAAATAACCGGACGGAACTTTTCACGTCGTTCTTGGTGACGCCATCTGTTGACTAACGATTGATATTCATGGGGTGGTATATCAGTTAATTTTTCATGAAATTCGACGTTTCGGATATATGACGTTTTCAGTGTCAGTACTGACTCCCACTGTCACAGCCACTTTGATCGCTTTGATATCGTCGTACATCGTTTCTTTTGTTTCGCATTTCATCTTGGAGAACAGGAAATAGTTGCAGGGTGGCAAATCAAGTAAATAGGGCGGATGTTGGATCACAGAACTTGTTTTATGGCCAAAAAGCTACGGTATTGTGTGAAGATGCACTATTAATTATGCAAAAAAATCCAGTTACTTGGCTCACAACATTCTGGAATCGTAAGATTTTTTTCCACATTCCTTCGATAATACCCAAATAGTAGCCACCATTGAAATTCTGACCATACGATATAATTTAACTGTGAACAATTCCCTCAGAATCGTAAAAACAGTTGAACATCGCCCTGATTCGTGACATCTCGCGATTTCTTCACTTTTGGTAAGGTTAACGCCTTACCAGAAGCAGAGAGTTTGACGGTGGCATGTTTGTGACATGTGGCCTCGTATAAGGACACATATGAAGACATGAGGCGGTCTGTCTTTCAAGTTACCTTTAAATCTGCAGTATAAAGACATACACGAGACATGCCACCTCATATCTTTATAAGCACTTTGTTATCTATAGTGTAAAGACAGTTCTGAATTTCGATACCAATCTATTTCAAAGGCATTACTGCATTGTAAGCTGGATTTTTGTTCTGAAAAGTTTGCTACTAGAGAAGTTTATAAGTTTATATTTCGAAAATAAATTTACTGCTCCAATTAAGCTCCAAAATGAAATTTGAGTGGAGCGACGCTCGTCCTTTAAGAACTCGTTTCGGTTACATTGAACAAAAAAATGTTGATGCGCGAACCGATTGGAAAAGATTGAAAATTAATTTTGGAAGGAGACTGGGTACACAATGCCTGCTCCTGGCTAAGCGGAATATTTTGAGCGACAAAAAACTTCAACGACAAAAATTGGGCATCACCACATTGCCAAATTAAATTACGACTTTTTCCCAGTGGTGGTATCTTTTTTTTTCTAAATTTTATACATTAATTTTTGAGCTTATCAAATTGATTGATGAAATAATCTTTTCCGAAAAATGGTCTCAAAACGAGTTTATATGTCGTTCATTCAATTTAAATATCAATTAGTTCGAATAAAATATAACATTTTTATTCATTATTCCAATATTTTTTTCAAATAATATATAATCATGATGAATATTCTATTTTGAATCCTTATTTATACGACCTCGCCTATATTTTGAAATTTTTTGGTTCATAAATTTGTAAAAAAAATGCGAAATTACGTTACTTTTACAGCACTTACTGGTTTTAATAATATTAATATTCTTCGCCAAACGATACCCATATTGTTAGAATCGATGGAGATCTCCAACTTCTTAAGATTTTTGTGAATATTATTTCCGAAAGGCATCAAAGACATCACATGAAAAGACCTTAAAAGGAAATCGAAGAGAAAGAGAAAAAATGAGATAGAACGAAATTAAAAAAAAAAAATGAAATGACAAAAATTGAAATAAAGTTTTCTAGAGAAAATACGTATAATTTAAATATCACTGATACAATCTGTGACATTAATTTTTGTTTTTGTAATTTACATCTTTTTAAAGTCAAATTTTAAAGATTCCACAACATTTCTCCATGCCAAAGATTTTTTTTCGTTCAACTCCAAGCACAATGGGTTCTTCTACAACTCTTGTTAGTGTTGCTTTATTTTCTGAGTGAGTGAAACCAGTTTATTGCATATTTTAGCAGCATAAATTTACCAGTTCAACGAAAACTTATTTGACAACAACATGCTCTTAACCAATACCTGCATGCTCACAATATATTTTGTTTGTTTTCTTCTGCCCAAAGTATAATAACTTTGCGATATTAACTCAATTTTTTTTTGATTTTACACTCAAACTCACGCTCAAAGCAAAACATGTAATGAGTGCGTTAAGTGGCCTAACTCACTCAACGCCACACATGCAAAGAAGTGGTTAACACAAAAGTTGAGGTTGCTGGCATAGCAAACCAACAGGTCGAGTAACAGTTGCGAGTTGGACTTGGGTTTGAAACGTAAGAACGATTCTCTGCTCTTTTGTGGATTTGCGCGTGCGCGACGCTTACAAAGTGTTAATTACATTTTCATCAAACCACTTTATTGTGTTGGAAATGAGTTTTCAAGAGTTTTGTTTAATGAAAAAATTATTTTACGATAAGAATGTTTGACATCTAAGAAATACATGGATATAGAAAATGTATAACAAATAATCAAATATGTGAGAAAATTATTAAAAGTGAAAAAGTAAATAAATAAAATCTAAAGTAATAAAATAAAATTTACTAGTGAAAGTAACAATATTTTGTACATTTTGAAACAGAGCAATAATTTCTAATTCCACAAAAAGATATTTTTAAATTCGACTTCAAAGTGCTAAGTTTAAAAAAAGTGTCAAAAAAAACTAAGTTACACTTAAAATGTAAATAAAAGGATAAACTTTATGGTTTTTGGTATTAGTGTTTTATATACGGCTTAGTTTTTCGAAAAGTCGATCGATACTTTTTTGTGCTTCCGCAAATTTTGTGTTTTTTTTTCTATCATTCCACACCGCCTCAAGTAATTGGAATGGTATCAATTTTTTTTTATACCAATTTTGCCGTTTTAATTGCATTGTCTTGGTCTTAGCTGTTTAACTCTCCTAACTTTGGATAAGTGGATTATATTATTTATTATGGCGGAAGCGTTTATTTTAAATGTTGCATTTATTTTGAAATGACATTTGAATGGAGTACCATACTATTGAAGCAACAGGCATATGCTGCAGGCAAAAAAGGTAGGTTTGGCAATGTCTATTTCATAGTATGTATTATGAGTGAGTGCACTTATTGCATAAATACTATGACGGAAATATAATTATATAGTAAGAAGCGCTCTTTATCAAGTAATGATTTTAATTGCTTTTCAAGTCTCTGCTTCCATTTACTTTGAATAAAATATTTTGCGGAAGCTTACGCTGGATTTAATTGAAATTTTTATAGCAATATCATCAACAGAAGTGCAAAAAATTATTGGTTTTATAACAAAATATAATTTGAAGCTATACTATGAATCATTTACTAATACTTGCATTTAATTTTGTGCTAGTCTTCATAGACCACAGCAACTTACGGAGCTTCAAGATTTATTAAATAAGGACTTTTAGCATAAAATATGCCACTCCCAGTAACTCAATTGAATAACTTTTATAATTACACGTTCGTTTGAATTTGCTAATTTGGCATAACAAATTGCTATAACTACATTTTATTTATTTTTTTTTTTTGTCCGAACTGTAGAGCTTTTGGTAGATGAAAAAAAATTTAAAATTTTGCTTTAACTTCAAATTTCTAAATTTTGTAGGTAAATCGATGGTTATGACCATTTGACTTAAGATATAAAATTTTTTAAATTGTCTCAACATGAACTACTTGTATACAAAGTTTCAGACAGTTAAAATAATAAAAAAAAAACACATTTCTCTTCATCTGAGGTATCATTATTATATAATATATAATTTACTCGAGCGTCGCGAGGACCTATTGAATTTTGAAGATTAGATGGTAGGAAGAAAAAAAGGTTATATAATGTTTAACCTTTCACCGGTGGAGGAAGTCACTAAAGGCTTTCAAAAATGTAAAAAAAAACATGCACATGGACATACTCGAGCGCGTCAGATATTGATAGTGTATATGCTGGGGCATAACTCTGATGACGGAGGTATATTAATCTACCGATTTGGATGGCCGTACGGATGAGATAAAAATGAAAACAAAAAGAACATTTACTCGAGCACGTCAGATATTCAAAGGGGATGTTAAGTGATGTCGAACGAAGCTCCCATTCACAAGACTGACGATCCGAATGTGACGCAAGCTTGTGGCGACTTTTCGCTATTTGTAGATACTCGAGCTCGTCAGATTTTTATATAGACTGCTCAGCTTGATGTCTTCGTCGTGCTGATTCATAATCTGATGATTATTTGGAGTGATTTGCTGGATTTGGAGCAAAAGCAGCCATGCAATCGGCTCGTTCATAAATTACATATTTGAATTCTTAACAAGTTTTGTAATATTCGTTGTAAATGTAGATTGCACAGGTCTGCGATGTTTTGTTGCTCGGCAGATGACGCTGAACCCGAAACCGGCCCCAGAAATAGTCCATCACATATGGTTGTCGGGGATAATGGTTTTAAATTCATGTAATTTTAAAATATTAAATAGGTTTGCAAGGATATATTATAGATGACCATTTGAAAGCTCATTTTAAAGAGGAACTAACTGATGTTTTTATTAGAAATAAGGTCAAAATATTATCAAATCCTACAATTAGAAAACGATTTGTTTGAATATAAGTTATATCTCAACAGAAGAGGATTTGGGCTATGAGATAAGAAAAACAAAAGCTCAACTTACGCAGAGATCATGGATTTTTTCTTTTTTTATATATAGGCTTTAAAAAAGCTGTTAAATTTTTAGTCGGTGCCTCTTTAAGCGTATAATGGGAAAATAGAACAAAAAATGTATGTTAGAAAACTAATTTACATCATTTTTATACCCAGCACTTACATTTTTTTCAATGAGGATAAGCTTGAAAAGATGTAAAATTTCGTTCCCGAAGAATTCCAAAACTTGGCTATTTTGAACAGGTCTAATATACATACATTTTTGGAAAAAGACCATGTATTGGAAATAGCTCTATCACATTGAAAAGTTTTCTTCAATAACCATAGTAAGCAGCTCGATCTTAATCAGATTCAATATATGTACATGTATGTATGTTTCGATAGCCTATTTTACCAGTGAAATGTATATCGGTCATTCTTTTAATAAACGCACTCTTTGTTTTTTTTGACGTTTTTGAAAAATTTTTGAAACGAAATATCTCAAAAACTATAAGAGATAGGATGAAAACCCATTTAATCATTTTTGTTAAGAAACACTATAACTTTATAAAATAAATTAAAAAAATTTAAATAAATTTGTTTAACCATTAATTTTTTTAATTTCAAAAAACATATATTATATTATATTGAAAATATTTTGAGAAAAATTTTTTTAATTAAAAAAATTAATGTTTAAACAAATTTATTTAAATTTTTTTTGATTTTTTTTATAAAGTTATAGTATTTTTGAACAAAAATGATTAAATGGTTTTTCATCCTATCTCCTATAGTTTTTGAGATATTTGGATTTAAAAAATGTTCAAAAACGTCAAAAAATACAAAGTGTGCGTTTAATAAAAGAATGACCGATGTACATACATACATAATTGGAAAGATATTTTTTAAAAATCTTATGATTACAAGGATCTGATAAAGTTTTTATACCTTAAAAGATATATAAGATATAAATAAAATTTTGTATACTGAAATAAATTTCTCAAATAAGGTACATATGAAACATCTCGAACATTATTCAAAAAACAAAAAACTAGTAAGGAAACATCCTTTTATCTCGCCAAAGTAAAATACCCTATACCTACATTAACAGTAAAAGTGTGCTTACATTTTTAATTTTTATTAGAAGGGTATTTCTTCTGCCATATTACTTACTGGCTGGATCGACTTAACGTACTCACATTGAATTTGGCCACATACTACACATATTTAAATAGCTTTCTGCGTAGCATTTTGAAACTTATGGTTGTATGCCGCACGTTTTTTTTTTTTTTGTCTGATGCAGGACCGAACCATATTTGCATATAAGCAAAATTTGATTTCATTACATTAATTAATTATCTTAGTAAAGCAATTTTAAGTTTTCATTTCTATGGAGCGTGCCACCCCAAATTCTTGACAAGAGCTTTCCGAATCATTCCTCCTAAGTGTGTTGTGAAATTTAGTCTTTAATTCCATTACCTTAAATAATTCTCTCAGTATAGCGGTTTTAAGTTTTTGCTTGCATAGGAGTTGCCACGCTTTTCTTAACTTTTTACCAGAGCTTTTCCAAATTATTTTTAGAATTTGTGAAAAATTTAGTTGCACTAAGTCAATATTGCATTTTAAATGTGTTATTTGTATGGGAGTTAGGTGTGTCCATGAACCAATTTCGTCCCTTTGCAATCCCAACAACCTTATTTGAAAGGTTAGCTCGTGTACTAAATTTTATTCAACTATTACGTTGAGTTTTCCGTAACCGGAAAACAGACAGACAATCGGACATAGCTAAATCGACCCTGATTATGACACTGATCAATAATGTATATACCCGTAACGCCCCTTTCCATACGTTACAAATGGAATGACAAAGTGAATATACATACCCGCTATGTAGGGTATAAAAGGCCCTATTCAAATAACTTTAACCTCATGCTTAAGAGAGCTTAGAAAAATGATTTTAAATTAAAATTCTTAAACCTCTATTGAGTTGGACAGTGCAAATGCAGTATCTTATTTTTTAGATTTATGCTAAATGATCCACTTAACACAAAATAATTGCTGTACCTATTTTATAAGACCAAAATCTTTCATCTTTATATTTGGGCTGAAGCGGAGACATATTGTCTCAATGTGCAATTAACTTTTAGGTATCGATGACTCAAAATTATCAAAATGTTGTAGGAGGTGGTTATATTTTAAGAATTATTTTCGATATGTGGCACTACATGAGATAGCGACTTTATATTTCTTTGACTCTTATCTGAGTCGCTTTAAAGTTCTTGTAGAAGAGAACTCGTTCTAGAGTTATGCGTTTTGAATTTATAAGTTTTTTTTACGATACAGCATACCACAATTCGTTTTTCCGGGAAAATGAAGTATTATTCTAAAAACCATTTGAGCAGAATGTGTTTAAGTCTTATTAAGCAAGGCATCTCCAGTCACTAAGTTTCATAAACATAAAGCAAATAGTAAGTATTAGGCTTTCAAAATTTTGAATTCATAAATATATATATATAAAAGACAACAACAACAAAAAAAGCCATGAAATTAAGTTGGAACATATTTTAATAAAAATTATAATATAATTATAATTATAATTATAATTTGAAGTTATTTATTTAAGTCTAATGAAACCACATGACTTACAGCTGTCACTCCAATTGCCAGTCCAGCTATCTATTCAGCTGTCCATCGATTTGTCTTCAAGTCTGTCTGTTCATTAATTTCTGTATTCTACAATAGGTACAACAATTTTTATGCTCCATATATGTATGATCTTGCAGAAATTGCTGCCGTATCTAAGGCGAAAAAAAAATAACATTAAAAGTTTCCATGCCAAATAATTTAAATGCCATATTATATCGTTGGAAACAATAGTAGTTATGTTGCAGAGTCATGCTATGACCAAGACAGACACATTGATACATATTGCCATAGCAAGCGTCACGCTTATAGTCCAACACAGCATGCCTTCCTTGAGCGTAAAGTGTGTCTTTTGTTTCTTAACCGCTTTGGAATTAAATCCAATTTTTATTTCTTCTGCTGGTTTTTTTCAATTTCCATCATAATAAAAATTTTGTTGTAATTGTTTGGGCGTCATTGTTATGATTGTTATTGTTGTTAATATTGACGTTGTTGTTGTTGTTGTTGCTGTGCTTGTCGCTGTTTGCGTAGACTTTGACACTTGCTTGTGGATTTCGAACAATTTCATGTATTTTAAGTACCATTTGTTAAGTTATATGATCGCTTAATAGACAGCTTTATCTGGCTGCAGCTGTAAATGTTAGACAGACAGACAGACAGACAGACAGACTGCTAGACAAATAAGGCAGGCCGACATCATGCTTCACATAACTTTTAGAGTGGTAATTTTATTTGGGTTTCAAATACTTTGACATCATTGTGGTTTAATTTTAAATGTGATGTTAGTTTTTTGGAGTGATGTCAATGATAAAATCAAATTCGTTTAAAATGTTTGTGATTTTTTTCAACTTTAGTTTTCATGACATGATAAGAAAGTAATGCACAAAGGTAGGAAAACCTTTGCTTTTCGGTAGGACTTTTGGAACAAGATGTCATTACTCAATCTAATATTGGATTCTTAACTTAAATATTAAATTGAATCAGAGGTTTGCTTTGATTTTTTTTTTATTAAAAAATAAATCAATTAGCGTATCTTGTGAAAAGTGTGAAATAGTCAAAAAATGGCTCATACTAAATTATTGAAAATTATTTAATTTAAATTTAATTTGAATACCAATATATGTACCTCATTTAGGCAACTTTTATACTTTAACTTTTCCGATTAAAATTTTAGTCTGGACATCCCTTATGTGCAATTTTCTACATTTAATTGGAAAAGCGCTTTTTGAAAATAGCAAAAAATTCCACTACCTTCAATATTTTTAAAGCATATGATTCGAAAGAACTTTTTCTGTAACATAATTTTTAGTCTAACGACGACGTCATCAAATCTATGTCAGAGGCCAAATATGAAGATTCCAAGTTTGATATATTTTTGACTTTCCAATACCCGCAATTGTGGCCATCTTATCATCATCAATGAAATTTATGGGGTGAGGCAAAAGTTGGGTCATACTGTAAATGTGCCATAATTTTTGCAAATGGCGTCAAATATCTTTGTGCTTTGACGTTTGTACAAGCAATGGAGCTCACACAGCTCGGAAAACGATGGAGTTTTGAAACACCAATTTCTGGGGCGTGTGGTCATCCGTTTTTGCGATTTGGCCAGATCTTCTTCCTATGGGGAATTTCGAAATTTAAAGTTTACCAAAACAAACCACAAACCTTGTAACTTTTGAAAGCCAACATTGAAGATGAAATCACCAATTTTCAGCCAGATGTTTTGCGAGCAACAATTCGAAATATCGTAAATTAAATCACCTCAAGAAGGGGTCATTCTATCGATATCAAGCATTAAGTATTTTCAGTATCTTATTTTTGGTTGAATGGTATGATGGTGCCTCTAACAGGAAAAAAGATTTCCACGGCTAAACTAATGGAACAATTTTGATGAAATTTGGAATGGAGATAAAGTTAGCCCCAAGAAAGGGCATTAAACTCTGTTATTTTTTCGTGGACGTGGCACCGCCCTAATTATAGTGTCTGAGCTGCTACACCGATATTCATCAAACTTCGTATGGAGATAGATTGGTGCCTATATATATTTTTTAGTGGATGGTGCCATGCCTTTAACAGGAAAACACGTCTTCACTGATGAACTAATGCACCGAATTTGATGAAATTTGATTCAGAGATAGATTGAAGCCTGAAACTATCTTTTAAATATGAAAACATTGTTTTTATATGGAATGTATAATGATTTACCTTAGGCTTAAGAGAACTTATAAAAATCATTTAAATTAAAAGTTTTTATTAAGTCTACAGTGCAAATACACAATTTCACATTTTAAGGTTATGCGCAGCAAAATGACTACAACTTTTTTTAAACTTAAAATCCTATGTATGTGCAGTATTACATGTAGGTTAAAGATCACATCTTTGTGCTACGAAATTACTTTTCATTACTTCAAATACATTTTTAAAGAAAAAGACTTAAGGCACAATCAATACTAAAAAAGTGATGCTGAGGAACAACACAAAAAATCAAGCGAGGTCATAATATCACTGGAGTTATAAAACATTACTCGAGAAATAATTTTTTGCGATGAATGATGACAAAGAATTCGAGTGAAAATTTTAAAATCATGATAACATTTTGATGTAAGTTCTCTACTACGATTTTCACTTATTGAGCAAGACTGTTGACCGAACTTCAACTCTGCCCAAGATTTCTGTTCAAATCACACAAAATGGATTTTTTTAGCAATTGCAAAAATTTTGACTTCAATGAATATATTTTATATGAAGCAGACCTTCCAAGATTTTTGATACCATTCACTCTTTTGAAAATTTTAAAGTTATTACACATTTTTTAAATTGGTAACAAAACGGATTCAACTGACAATAAAAATTATGTTAACTATGGTACTTTTATAAACTATGTTGTCTTGTGTAAGTCTTATTTTTGTGTATTTTATGACAAGGCAAGTTGTATTATTTAAAAAAAAAAAACTTTTTACAAAATCTTTAGCTCCACTCTTAAGCTCCCATGCCATGTGCCAAGCCAAAAGCTCAAGTCAATAAAACTAAATGCGAGAGTATGGTGAATTTATGTTTGATATTTTTCTTGTGGTTTTTGTTGCTGCAGCAGCTAAGATTTTTTAAGTTTCTTTACTGTCTGCTAAGCTGCCAAGGTGCGGAATTTATTATTATTATTTTTTAAGTTTTTTTCGCCTTTTTTTTTACTTGATTTTAGTGGGCTGCTGGATTTTATTAGATTTTTTATTTCTTTTGTTGCATTTATTTGCTTGTTAACTTTTTGCCCATTTGAAAATGTGGCAACAAAGCATATGCTAAGAATATACCTTACTATAACCAAGAGAATGTTTTATTTATTTGTATATAATTCGACATGACCTTTTTTTCTTTGTTTTATTTTTTGCTCTCAATTTAAGATTAAGACTTTCTTGTGACACATTTTATTTTGACATCAGAATTTGGGTTATCTAGTGAAATGGGCTTGGAATTGCTTTCTATGTCTTTCTGTACCATTGACAACTTTTGTTTATTTGGAGATCAACCAATACAAATTGCTTTGAGTGAATGAAAATTTATTTTCGTTGTATTTAAGGTATTATTAAAGGAACGGCACTCTCACTTCATTTAATAAAGATTTTCTGGTTTTAAGTTAAGTACAAAAGCATAAGTGAAAAGTTATTAAAAAAAATTTACTGGATTAAAACAAAAAATGCCGTCAATTACTGAGCAAGCCTTAATTTATGTAAATGTGGCCTTGCATTGCCAATTAAATTCAATTAATAAACAATTGAACTGAAACAAATAAAATCATGCCAAGTGTCAAATGTCCAAATATCATTATCAACTGTTTGAAGAAAACAATTCAGCCATTACGCAAGAAGTTCGAATAATCACAGGCATTATAAATAGCAACATTGACGCACCCACATTTTCTATTACAAATAATTCGTGTTGATTGAAATGATAAATCATTTAAATTAATAGGCTTATTTTTGTTAATTGTTCAATAGGTTGAATTGTAACTTTAAAAAGGCCGCCTACTCAAGTAGGCGCCTTTAATAAACTTTATATTAGACTGATTCATATAAATCTAGCTATGTTGTACGTCGCAAAAGACTGCTAGCAGAAAATTTCATAATTTTAATTTTCGGAGGTCATTTTCCCCATTAGAAATGCATGAGAATCTTCTGAATTGTATATCGACAATTTTCTATAAATTTCAATATTTGTTCAAAAATTAGCAAAAAATTTGTAGAACAATTACAAGGCAAATTGTATTCTCTAATAAAAAACTTTAACACTTCAATTACTCAAGCCGTGTAGTTTTTTATTAAAATACACGATAAATGAAATAAAAAAAGTCATACAGCTACGTCTTGTTTTTTTTTTTTTTTTGTTTTTTGCTGACATCTTGACTGACTAATGACTTTGTGATGTCAACAGAGTCGAAACGCATGCCATGTCATGAGCTGGCAACAACTTCAACACTGCTCTTTTACGATGGATTTCAACACACAACATAACAGAATGCAGCTCAGCTGAATGACAGCAAAGTTGACCTAATTTTTTTTTTTGTATGTTATTGTTGTATTTGTTGCTGCTGGAGCTAAAGAATGCTGCTGGCTGGCTGTTGGCCTGTATACTCTCATACATGAATATTGCAGCAAATCACTTTCTCTTTGTCAATTAAAAAATGTAGCAGACAGACATTTTTTTTTTTCAATAAAAAATTTAAATTCCTTTCTTTATAATGGAATTTTTTTTGGCAATTTTTATGTGCATTAATCTTGACTTAATTGACTGAGACTGTTACTCATGAATATGTATTGTATGTATATATACAATAATAAATTTGTATGCAATAATTAACTGTCACCGTAAACAAATCGTTTTCTTAACTTTTTAATTTTCTTTTCAATCAAGTTGGTTGTCTAAGTCTTTTGTTTCTTATTTACAGCTACTACACAGTATGTAGAAGAGAAATGTTTTAAACAATTTTTATGTTTTAATCTTAATTGTATACAAAAATAATTGCTAGAAACAAACAATTGATTTGCATTTTACAGCAAGTACGCTGCCTAAGTCTTTCGTTTTGAAGCTAAAAATTTTGCTTTGTAACTTTACATTGCATAATTTGCAATTTATTTATTATTTTTTTTTTGTAATTTCTTCAAAAAAACAATAACAACACAAATCCAGCCAACTTTGCCTTAAAAAAATAACTGTCACTGCTTGGCATTTCCTTGTCGCATTTAAAATCGAAGTCATCGTCTTTGTTGTTGTTGTTGTTGTTACTATAATCAACGTTAGTTGTTGTCACTGTTGTTTGGTATTTTTTTTTCTCTTTTTCAAGGAATTTGGCATTCAGCAAAAAAAAAACGACAACAACAAAAAGGAGATTTCCAAAAACATGTCAGACTTTAAAATGCACTTTTGTTAAAAAAAAACGGAAAACAAAACAACAGCAAAAATAACGTGAATATGAAAAGCAAAAATAACATTTCTTTAACAACAAAAACAACAGCAACCATGCTGCTATAAGAGATAAGAAATAAAACCAAACAAAAAAAAAAATTTTAAAATTTATGCTGCACATAAAATCGTGACCGCATTTTAGTTATTTTCACGTTTTTTTTTTTAAGCTGTAGCAGGCAGCACCAACAGCGGCTACTCTGTCTGCCATGCTGCTGCTTCTGCTTCTTTTCGCATTTGCAGTTGCATTTTGTTATTGACTTTTTGTTGTCAAATTTGTTTTTGTTGTTGCAATTATTGTTAGCTACTTTTTTTTCAATTCTAATAGTGAGGGAAGGTAGTTCGTGGCTGATAATCACAGAAATTTCCTATAAAAAGTAATTGGCGGTATTAAACAAATAAATCTTAATGTTGTTGTTTAATTAAAGTTTAAGAAAATAAAAGCCAATAAAAGACATTGAAGAATATAAAAACTTTTTATAAAGTGATAATTTGAGTATATGAAGTAAGAATATTCACAAGTTCAATATTTTATTTTATTCGAGCAAATTGCAAAAAAATGTAATTGCATTTTTATAAAAATTTCTCCATGATGTTAAAATTTTTTAAGCGCAGTTTCAGCAACTATGAATTACTTAAAATTAATGTTGAGTTTTTAATAAATTAGAACCTTAGACAGCACAACAGAGCTGAGCATTGCATTGTGCCACCTTCAATTTTATGAACATTTGATGATTTTTTACAGGTCGTTGAACAAAAATTGACAGAAAAAACATCTTCAAGAAGTTGTAACTTTTTCTTTTGAAAATAATAATCTAAAACTGTATTTCAATAATGCTATGCATGAATAGAAGAATTTTTTATGCCAACAATAAACATAATTTTATGATTGAATATAAAATTAAGTTCGTTGCCCAAGTCTTTCGTTTATTGTTGTCTGTGATAATTTCTTTAATGTTGAACTTCATCATGCCATGAATTATTTTACTTTGCTCAGCATTTTATCATAATTTTTTCAATGATTTTTATAATTTTCATGCTGTTTAATTAACGACTATTAATTAATTAAATTATTTGACCTTCTTTATCTTCTTTTTTCAGGTATGCGTTGGGTTTCATTACCATTTTTGTGAATATCACAACTCGTTTCCATACTTCGGTTGATTTAATTTACGTTAATTGGTAAGTTTTTCTTAAGTTCTACTATAAATAAAAGTTGGCTTAAGATATATTTTTTTAAATTAAGGTCGAATTTTCGTTGCTCAGTTAAAAGTTATAGGAAATAGTTAGATAGTTGAGTAATATCAGTTGTTTATACCCAGTTAACTTTACTTGACTGATAAGTAACAATAAAAAATGCTGCTTTTTATCGTCATGAATGTAAGGGAAGAATTTAACTTGTTCTCGTTTTCTCTGAAGTAGAAATAAAAAAAGCTCTTATCGCTTTAGGCGATGCCTACCAATCAGAAATAGAAAAATTTGCCTTAGTGAAGCGAAACACTTTAGATAAAAAAATTTTGTTGTTAAATAAACCGGAATGTGCCTGTACTATTTCTTTCCGGTAAAACTTTAAAAAGCCTAAAATAGCTAAAAATAATGAAAATATTTCTGCAAAGCCATTTTTAGACCTGAGAAAAGGGTAGCATGGTGCTCAAACAACTCAAAGTCACAAAAACTACGATGGTTTTGAGTGGTTCAACTTAAAATCTCAAATGAATAAACTGGCGGTAAAAATTTGGGAATCAATTTATACGGTACAAAATTAAATGTAACTTTTCATATCAAGGAATTTTCAACAGGTCATGTGAAGATCGAAGGCATTGTGAGTAGGTCACATATGCTTTGTGGTTGACCCCTAATGCAGTGCCACCCATTTTCACCGCTGTCGGAATTAAAACAATACGGTGTCAATTGTTTTGAAAATTAGTGTCAAACGGTGCTAAGACAAAATCGCAACAACTTGTTGCTTGTAGGTAAAATCACTAAGATCACAATATGGGTGGGATAGAAGAAATGGGTGCCACACCTAAAATGGGTGCCACACCCAAATTTTTAATTTTGAAAATACAGATTTTTTTTCAAAAATGTCTGCAAGTTGTAGTCTTCTCTATTTAATTTTAAACTTAACGATTAGCCTTGAAAATTTTTTTCAAAAATTGGTCGGGTATTAATTGAGCATTTTATTAAAAATTTACCATATGTCTTAATGACATGACTTATATTTATTTAACTAATCTTTGGTAGGACACCAGTCACATAAGGATCAATTCTTTACAATTTGGTTTGCTATTAACAAAGCAATATGATTCGCTTAAAACTTTCAATGGTAGTATAAGCAACATTTGTTTGCTCAATAATACTCTCACAAATATTTGAAGTAAATTGCACAGAGGACCCATACTCTCTTCCAAGCTCTAAAGATTTTGCTTTTTTGAAGTTAAGTTAAAGTTTTTCCGCAAAGTCAAATCATTTTATAATTGCTGAATAAAGTTTTCGGAAACGTTAATCGCTAAATACGATCAAGTCTACTGAAAAGAAAATAATGCTAAAGGACAATAAGAACATCAAAAGCACCGTTTTTTGCTAATTTTTTAGCCCAAAAATGCTGTGGTGCAAGCTTGTGGTAGTGTTTTTTTCATGATTGCTGCAAGATGTTGAAAGCCTATTGAGTTCAAATATCAAATTTTTCCTTTTTTTTTACTCCACAGCGGTTCGTTGTTAGAAATTTAAGCATCAAAACAGAAATAGCACTAAAATACTATTTCGAGTAGCAAATGCTGATTGATTTATTATTGTAGTATATTCTTAACATTTTTGAAACAACTTTAAACAGCTTATGGATAACTGCAAAATTGCAATTAATTAATTTTATGGCTTAAATATTAACAATTTTATATCAATTTTTATTACAACATACTCTCGTATCACTTTCCATATTCCCAAATATATGCGTGAACAACATGTACAGCAAATGCGAAACAAAACTGAAAATAATTTTGTTTTTTTTTTTATTAAACATCCGATGCTGCAAGCATTTTATTTTAATTAAATTTCCAGCAGCGCTTCGAAACAAATTGCTCGTTCCAACTAAAATTAATATTCAAAAATGTGAACAGCACAACACAAAGAGTAAGAAGCAATTTAACAAATGATTAATGCACACAATAAATTTCCGTTGAATCCATTTGTGAAATTAACATATCTAATGATTTACGCCTACAAAGTGTTGAGCGATTGGCATGCGCGCACAAGAATAACAACAAATAAAGTTAGTTAAAATAAGAAAATGTTTTTTTAAGATATTTACATGGACCTGCTTTCATTAAAAAAGTTAATATTAAGATTCATATAACAAAAAAAAAAATACTTTAATACTCTGCACTATTAAATGATTTTCAATTAAAGCACAATTATCATGCTGAGACTGAGACACGCTCCTTGTGCAAAACCAAAAAATTTGCCCCATAGCATTAACAAAAAAAAAAAGTAAAAAAAGTTAAATAAAACAAAATAAAACAGTAGCAGCATACGGCAGACTAAATTGAAATTTTGCACTTATGTGCTTATGTTTGGTACACGCACAAGCTGCTTTTATCCTGCGGCAATACACAGCAACATTGTTGCCAATAATCCAAAGTAAGATTGACGTTGTGCGCATGCGTGAATGTTGTCAGTTGTTCGATTGAAGCTAAAAGCAATATTGTGAACTACAGCAACAGCAACTAACAATTGCAACAACTACATTGCCAAAGGGCTTGCCAACAATTTATGATGAGAAGACATGTGGCAAGAAGAAATACTTTCTCCGATTGATCACAAATCAATGGAAATTTCTGGTAAAAAAAAATACTTTAAAATCAAGATAATGAAATTTTGTATGTTTTATGTATTTTTCCGTTAACTTGATTGTAATTTACCATACTTGTTAACTTAAAAAATGTCGTGTAAATATGCAGATACATGTGGTTTTTTGAGCTACTGACAATTATGTCAATTTAGTAGTGATCGTAAATAAAATGGCTAATGTTTCGATATTTTAATGGAGAAAATGTTGAGATAGTAGTAGAAAATGTTTGAGATGAGTCAAAAAATATTAAGAAAAATTTAAGAACTTCTAATAATGTTGTCGAAAAATTAAGATACTGAGGCTGTGCGACGAGCCAAGCTCGTTCGAACAAACTCGAAACTCACATGCTTTATACCGAACTAAGTTCGTTAAACTCGACTCAACTCTGTTCGTTTAGTTCGATGTGTTTGCTCACATCTCGTCAATTTGCTTCTGTTTATGCCTGCTTACAAGTCGTTCGAAGAGAGAAATCAAAATTACGGCGTACCGTAGAGCAGGAAAAAATTTGAAACTCGAACAAATGAATGGCTTGAAACTCATGCGTTGCAATTTTATGAAACGGGACAAAAAAAAAGAACTGAACATGAGTTTAGTCGAACGAATCGAGTTGCTCTAGCTTAACTCGTTGCGTATGGCAAAAGTTCGAACATGTTGTTACTACACCGCAGCGTCTATTGTAATATCATCGTATATTTATTACATTTCCTAAGTTTTGAGCTCAATATGAAAGAGCCGTGTTCTTTTGGTCTTTTTGGGACAATTTTTTCGATGCTATGAAGATATTCGAGCTCTAATTGGTTCGAGGACAGTACAAAGCTCAAAATCCTCTCACGATTTGGCTGCAGCTTTTGTTCAGATTCAGCAGAATTTGAGAAAAATTATTATTTTAAATATCAGCTATTCTCATTCTTGGCAGAATGTGAGCTTATGATTTTAAAATACTAAATGAGTTCCCGCTATAGGGCTGTGTATTTCTATGAATTGATTTTCAGCTCTTTGCTTGCTAGAGCTTAAGCCCTTTTATTAACATAGGTACATACGTACTCGTACCCCTATAATTTGATATATTTTTATGTTGACAAGGATTACACAGACCGATCAAATTTGGCCAAACCTCTTACCATGATACCAAGATATATTTCTCCGGAATCTTTGAGGTTATGTTACATGAAAAGATCATTTATTTTATGAAACTATTAAAATTGGGTTTTCTATGATGAAAAATGACATCCGAATACATCCAAATGCATTTTGAAGAGGAAGAATAGTTTCATGGGACCCCGTTAATGGTTTTATAAAAAAAATAAAATAACTTTCGATGTAACATAAGCTCAAATATTTCGAACAACTGTGACTTTGTACTTCTAGGTTAGGCTATCTTAAGAATCGAAGCCATCAGAGAAATTCTGACTTTGTAATCGAATTCAGCGCGTCAAAAACCTTTGGAAAAACTGGTTCTGATTTTAAGGCAAAAAATTTGTCGGCCTGTGTTGTTACTAAGTGCTAGAAACACTTTCATACCAATTCCAAATAGAATTAACTTAACAAAAGATACGAAGACAAAAAATACTTACTCACTGCTGTTATGAACTTGAAAATGCCTACCAAAGTAGTTTTTCATAAAAATATCAATATAAATGGTCAGTGACAATAATTAAGGCGAAGATTTATGGTTGTCCACATCTCGCTAACGTCACTATCAGCAAATAGCAATCAGCACAGCAATTAATCTTCATTAATAACATACATGGAATGAATTGTGCTTCACAACCAGCTGGTTCAACTTTAAAGCCCGACTTTAATAGTTTGGATTGTCGCTATGGTATAAAAAATGCGTATTCAATATTGGATAGACATAACTAAAATTGATTATAACATTAAGGTTTGTAATTAAATAAAGAAACAACTGGTGGTGATGGAAAAAGATTTCATAATTTATGCAAACGTTTTGTTTACAATTTTTGGAGTTTTTACAAATTTTTTTTTTTTTTTTTTTTTTGTAAGAGCTGCTTTAAAAAAATCATCATATACATTTAGTTTATTTTGGAATTCTTCTCGATGCCCATGAATTAAAAACACAACTTGTGGCAAGAGATTACCATTTAATATTTGATTGCCCTTAAGTTTTTCTATTTATTTTCTTTGAACAATGTGATTTTTAGACTGATACATAACGAACGAAAAAACTTATTTTCGAAAAAGCGGAAATATGTTAAGATTTTACGAGTTTGGTAAAGCTTTTAATAGAGGCCAAGTCTTGGAATTTTTATTTTTCTTGTATGTGTGTCTTTTATTTCCAAAACGCGATCTGAGTGTTTAGAGTAATTTGCCATTTGTAATTTTGGAACAATATAACTTCTGTTCAGGTCGCGATTTGGAAAGAAGTGTACTTTTCAAACCACTTCATAAAGCAATCGTGTTGGGTTTGTAATAATATTACCTGCAGCATTGAATTCCTGCGGTGTTTTATAAACAAAGTTTTCAAGATAATTTAATTTCATGAAAATTCGATCGAATCGCGATTCGGAAACATACGTCTCATGTAGTATGTTGTATGGTTCTTACTCTTTAAATACATAAAATTTTTATAATGTTAACACTCAAGCACTCAAAAAGAAAAGATCACATCAAATATTTGAACGACCCAGGAGTAGCACAATTCTCTTTTCAATAATAGAACATTTGAAATATAGCGTGTGGCGACACTGTTTCCTCATCTGAAATGGATTTTTATGAGCTTTAAACCTTATAAGAAAGCAATTTCCATCAATCATTTATTGCATGACCTACACGTAAAAATATATTGCCATTAAGTAAAGAAGCTTTTAACCTCCTTTTTATCTGATTGAATTTTTTGACAGTTTGTTACGTAAATATACATACTTCAAAAATAAATAAAAAAATCTGCATTGCGAAAAGTCACATATTTTCAATGTTCTCTGAAGAGCAGCTCAACTGTTTTTGTTCACAGTTTCCGCAATGCATCAAACTGTTAAATCACGACAAACATTTGGCCACAACTCTGTTGATAATTTTGCTACTGATGCAAGAAATGCTAAATCAGCATGCGGCAAATTGTCGCACTGCATTGGACCCGCATAATATTGATTTTCAGATATTAACACCATACAACCAACATTGGCGATGATGTTGTCGACCTGTTTTTTGCATTTAAATATTTTCTTATGTTGGTTTGTTGCTTGGTTAACTGTTAATTTCGAGGCATTTAGTCACTCATATTCACAGCATAACAGTGCACAGCATATGGCAAATACCATGTCACATACCTTATTTAATTCGCACAATCATGGTGTCGTTGCTTAAAAACAAAATTTACGAATTGCGAAAAGTAAAAGAAGCAAAAATGTAACTGAAGAAAATGGATTTTGTGGAATTTGCAGCTGCAAAAGCGCAGCAAAAGGGGCGTAACGCTGAAAAATGTTACAAATGTATTTTAAATTGTCCAAGAGCAACAGCGGCAGTTATTATGCGGATGAAAATAAGTTGCACCAAAGGAATTTGCTACAAAGAAGATGCTGCAAAAGCTGCCTTCAAATGAATGGAAAAAAAGAGCAAATTCTACGCATACGCACTCGCTGATTTTCTTTGCGTGCACTTATTTAGCCACATTCCTTGGCGGCTTAAAGTTGAAAAAGATTCT
Organism: Meiosimyza platycephala; assembly: GCA_963662105.1. Classification (NCBI taxonomy): domain Eukaryota; kingdom Metazoa; phylum Arthropoda; class Insecta; order Diptera; family Lauxaniidae; genus Meiosimyza; species Meiosimyza platycephala. Next base: position 96,844,274 of record OY759208.1, on the reverse strand, counting down.
ATTAGGCTCTTTATTAACAAGTTTTATTTTAGTTATAATTTTACTTAGAGTGAATTTGATTTCTTAGTATGATTTTTTACCGAAAAAAATATTAATTATTAAATTATTACTTATGATTAAGATTCGAATTAAAATAAAAGGAAAATGGGCACTTATGAATAGGTTTAAACAGTGGTATTACCGTCTTCTAGTGACATTCAGCACAGCTTTATTGCAGTGTAAGCCTATGATAATTAATATTAAAATATTATATTTAGTTATGTTTGGTAACATAGTTCAGTATAGTAAATATTAAATAAATTAGATATAGAAGATGTCACGCAATCATCCAAAAAAAAATCCCAAATAAATTTGTGCTTAATATTTTCATGGCACCACTATATGCGATAGCGTGTACTCGCAAGGTCCAAATCCGACGCTCACTGCGGCACTATTTCTACACTTGCGCTGCACTCTCAATCCCACCGTAGCTGACGAATATGGATAACGACAGTACCGTGGAACCTCAAGTTTATAGCAAGCTCCCCTATTTCCAGGTGGCGCTTGCTTTAAAATTCAAAAAATACGTTATTGTAGAGCCTCCTTAATATGCATATGTATGTATGTACATTGTACATATACTAAAATTCACTTCACTTAAGAAACCAATATACCTCAAAGTAACACTACATAAACGGCTCTCATTTAAACAAAAAAAAAACCATTTTGTCGCAAACAGATACGCTCTAACAGTAACTCATTATCAAGCAAACTATGCTGGCAAGTTTAGTTAAAAGAAAATATATCCCGTAAAATCAAATTTATTAATAATAAATTCAAATGCGACAAATGCCAATGTTGAATTAGTACTTACTTTCTCTATTTTGAATAGAAAGATATCACCTTTTAATTAACTCGAAACTGTAGAATAAAGCCAAATATATCACAAAGCATAATCTCTTTATACGGTGAAACATTTTAGATTTTTTCATTTAAATATATTTTCTTATGCTTCACATAAAACCTATAAATTCAATAAATTGATAATTTCTTCGAATTTATCCAAATATTGCATAGGCATACTCTGATTAAAACTTGTAAAAGAAATTTCAGCCTAAGTACTGGGCCAGAATTTACGAACTGTGAAGTGATTTTTTTTTAAATTTTTCTTGTTGTTGTTATAGGCAATTGAAATTCGGGGACAAAATTTTTTCAAAAGCCAATAACTTTTGAACGAATTCGACGATTCGTATTAAAATACAGTATAAGTGAGATTTCAATTTTAAATAATGTAGTTTTCAATGTTTAAAACATGTTTATTTATTAAATGTTAATGAAAAACAGCCTTCCCTGTCCGATCGAAAAACGAAAAAAATTATATAAATGCTAAATATATAATAAAATACAATATTCCGTTGAGAAAAAAAAATGGATCGCTCTTGACGTAGTTTTTATTTACATATTTGTAACTCTGCACAATAAGCTTATAGAAGATTCTGTGAGTCGGAAAAAAACTTGAAAAATACAAATATTTAAAGCAGCAACCAGACCACCTCCACCTCCCCGTTTTCGAGGATTCTGAACACGATGGTGGTGTTTAAAATTCTTTTTTAGTTGACCCCACCCCTAAAATGGCCAAAAGCGCCCCAAAATGGGGGAATCGCATATTCCGCGTCTTCAATCGGTAAAATATTTGTCACCCCCCCTTTTCGAGGATGCTGAACACGATGGCGGTGCTTAGAATTTTTTTGGAACTGGCCCCATGCCCCTAAATGGTAAAAAAATGGTAATTTGGGTCCGTTGGGGCGGTTTTTGGCCACTTTGGGGGGTGGGAACAGTTCCAAAAAAAATTCTAAGCACCGCCATCGTGTTCAGCATCCGCGAAAATGGGAGGTGACAAATTTTTTACCGATGGAAGACGCGGAATATGCGATTCCTCCGTTTTGGGGGAATCGTCTAAGCCGTTCAAAAGTTATAAGCTTTTGAAAAAATTTTGTTCCCGAATTTCAATTGCCTATAACAACAACAAAAAAAAATTAAAAAAAAACACTTCATATTTTAATTTCTAGCACATACCACTATCTAAATATAAAAATAATTCATTAAAAAATAAAAATATTTTTTTAAACGTAAATTCTGACCCTACTATAACAAAAAAGATTTTTTCTAAAAACTAAAATTCCAATATATGAGCTCGGTTTTTAAAAATACAACACAACGCTCACATAAATATATGGTATATGCCATTTGTGTGGCATTGAAGCAAAACATATCAAACTTTTAATAAGTAAAAGCTGAAATGTTCAAACATTTTCAAGGACATTGACATTTTTCTTCCAATTGGCCTCAGTTCTTGAATTTTAAATTTTTGATATAATCAATACTAATGGATTACTTCGCTCAAAATAAATGTTAGCCTTGAGCCATGTTGCCTTGCAACCTTGCAAAACACATAAAAAAGGGATTAGAGATATTAGTTCGCCTTCTTGAGTATTTTCGTTCCACTTATTCCGAAAATTACCAACTTTTTCTTGAAATAGATCTGGTTTTAAAGATTTCAAATACACCGACACTAACATTTTTTTTTTGCAAGTCATTGTAGTTGTACTAAATATAGCCAAAAATTAAAGAAATTACAAAAATCACAGATATCAGAAGAAATAAAATGAATAAAGTTGCGTACAAAGCAATTAAGAAAATTACGGGATTTTTCAACCAAATTTTTAAGTAGCGAAAAGAAAAATCACCATGAAGCGACATACCTTTGCCAAATCTTAACGCTGAGAGGATGTTTGCATGGTGTCTCTCCTCAGGAACCATGTTCGTGTAGCTTTTTTGATCAAAAAAGTAAATTAACTAAATGTATTGATAGCTTTTTTTGCCTACTCTTTAAATAAAAAAAAATAGCTGATTGAAATTTCAACACAATGCATTGCAATGGTGCGATTTTGTGTTACATTTGCATTAATACAGCGGGTGTAATTTGAGTGCTGACGTAGGCATCAATCAAAAATATGATGATATGATGAGATTTTAAGAATCGAAACATATGTCTATATTCTAGAGCTGTTATTTTTTCCCTTTGTTCTCAAAAAGTTTGTTTAACAAATAAAGCATTGTATCAGTTCAATTATCTAATTATTACTATTATTAAAAAAAAGCCAACAAACAACCAAAAATATTATATAAGTATAATACATTTTATCACAAGTTTTTTCTCCCGATAATTGTTAAAATGTATAATTTTTATGAAATTACTTCTTATCATAAGATCGCATTAAAAAAATCGGTAAAAAACTCCATTTACTCAAAAACCATTAAAAACTTTTCAATATTTTTTAACGTTTTTGAATTTTGCTCGCTATTATTCACTAGGAAGCGAAATTTCATTCAATTCTGACAACTCCTTCTATTTTTGTCCATCGTTTGTATGGAGACGAATCACTGTGCGATGCATGAAACAATAAAATTTCATGTATTTAAAATATTTTTTAAGAAAATGCTTAACAAGGAACTTGAAATGCTAACTGTGTTGATTGAAAAAACCTCGGACTAAGTAAAACGCTTACAATATTATATTTATTGTACTTTAATTAATAACTGTGAGGATCGAAACTTAATTGGAATATAAATTCTCTATATTTTCAATATATGCCAGGTGAATGATAAAAACTCTGGAGGACAAAATTCAACAGGATATATGTATCTAAAATGAAATATAGAATAATTTTATGTATTATTAAAAATCATTACTGCAATGTAAATTTGTCTTAACACACTTAGGAATATTTCTTGTTTAGTCTTTCAGATTTCACTTTTAAGAAGAGTCATACCAGAAGACTGAGAATTTAACATTTTAAGTTACATTTTTTGTCAGAAATATATTTCGAAACGGCATTCTTTGAGAGTCATGCTGGACGTAATTAAGGTTCACAATTTTCATTTGAAAATAATTTTTTTTTTCATAATCATATACGAAATAAGCCTTGCCACCCAAAATACCCTTGATTGTAGAACTACCCTTATATGTGAAAGTACATTAATCACGACGGTTCGCTTATCAATTCTAAAGTTTCAAGAATATTTTTTTATCTCTAATTTTCGTCGGATGTATGTTATTTGGAAAGTGTCAAGATATTAAAACGGCTTTATTTCTAAATGCTCAGAGCTCGAAAACTAAAGTCGTACAGAATTCATGTGTGTGCATAAGAATAAAAGAACTCTTCAAGTTTTGAATGATTTGAATAAATATTCTATATACTTATCAGTAATCTATGAATCTTTTGCGTTATTGCATGTATTCATAGTTAAGCTTAGAAATATTGTTTCAGCAGAGTAACAAAAGCAGTAAGTAATTCAAGTAAGCACACATGTCACATATGCTACTAAGCAATTTGGTAGCTTAGAACTTTCAAAGCTATTGTATGGGTTTATTTTTTTTAAACGACAAAATATATATCATTACAATAAGAATAATAATTGTTTTTAGTTGCATGCAAGTAATATAATAGTTTTTATGTCATATATTCAACTGTTAGATCTAACAATAAAGAATACTTTGTTTTCTACCGCTAAATGGCAAAGTGCGAATAAATTCACTCAACTAAAATTGAATTGGGTTCGTATTTTATTAGTTTTTTTATTGCAAAAATGTATTTTCATACGTAAACAATGAAAAAAATATTTATTGTAAATGTAAAAAATATTTTTATAGTGCCTTTTTGCTCCGGAACATCTCTAGTCCTAAGACGCTCCATGACGTTGGACACTATTGGAACTCTTCGCGAAATCGACAAAAATGTATCATATGCAGTACAGCTCTACATTTAATTCTTTTACGTTTATGCTTCTCAAATAGACTAGGAATTATATTTTTGAAAAACTTTTCTTTTAGATAACCACATAGAAAGAAGCTGTTGAGTTTGGAGAGCTAGCCAGCCATTTTTTGAGATTATCATCACTAGGAACATTTTTCGCAGAGTTATTGTCTTAGGTCTAGCTATATAAGTATTAGCTATGGAATAGTGAATGATTTTTTGATTTCGATACGCTGGGACCATTTATCTTGTGAGGTTTGATAAAAAAAATGCGTGAGACAAAAAATTGAGGGGATGGGAGGGAGGTAAATGATGTCTCATCAAGATCAAAGTTTAAAAATTTGGAGATTTACATACAAATTAGCTCACAGCTGCTCAGGAGTAGTCCATAGAGGGATAGGTTGTATGACCGACCCTCCATAATATTGCATGCTCAACATTTTTTTCAAATGCACTCATCTCCTCTCTCCACCCTTTTAGGGGATTTCCATACAAAAGTGGTGTTTTTATGAAATGTACTCCCAACGTTCCCAATGCTACCAGGGTGGCCCTAGAAAGTTCAAGAATATACCCAACCCCTCTTAATTTTTTCTTCCCAACATTTCTGCAGAATATACTTACCCCCTATCTCAACCCCTTAAAAGGTTCCCCATACAAAATTGAATTTCTTACGGAATTTGGCTACTTCCAACCCACCAAGGCGCTGCTAAATCGTTGGATTTAATTATCAATCCCCATTAATTTTACACCTCTATAATTTTTTTTATCAATTTAACCCTTTCTGCTCTCCCTTAAAGGTTTCTTAAACAATTAAAGTAAAAAAAAAGTTCAAAAAAGTAAAAAAAAAGTTGCATGAACTGTGGCTCGAACCAGTTACCTCCCAGTTTATACGCTAACTCACTCCACACTATGCCACGCTAATATTTGAAACATGCTAACTTGTTTTGTATAAGACAACTAGGGGAAAACTTTAAAAACGATTTTCTCGTTTTTCTGAAAAACGGTGAAAATGGTTTTTCTTATTTCAGGTGAACTACCATCTGGAAAAATTTTAATCAAATCGATGACGCCGCATCCTGGTGGTGTCCTTGTTGAATTAAAAATAAGTAGATTACTTGGAAAGCATTTCTTAGTCAATCAAATTTAAGAGATCTTAATAAGTTAACCAAAGATAACTACACGGAAAAAAAAAGTTCTGTAAAAATTCATTGGATTTCCGATAATAATTACACATTTATCATTAGCACGTGTGTTCTTCAAACTTTTTAAGCCACAGGTGAAATGCTTGGATTGCATTATGGCAGACAATGCAACATGCAGTCAATTTTGCAACCAATGCCAATTAAAACATATTAGGTATGTATATTTTTTCAAAGTTATAGAAATTTTAAAATTGAATTATGCAAATTTTATAAGTCAAACTTTATGCTGCCGAATTTCCAGATTTTTCCACATACTCCCGGATTAATATTACCGCACAATTGTATTAAAAATTCTTAACTAAAAACCAGTTAACGTTGACAATTTGCTAAATGTCGCACAAATTTTGACTCGACTACCACTCGAAAGTCAAGGCATTCGAATGGAAAGGATATAGTAACATGATTTAACATGTTTACGTACGAGTTGATTTTTTCTACTATCTAACTACTGTAGTATGAGTGGTGTGAAACACATATCCTTCACTTAAATTTGTTGTGTTGTGCTTAATGTCAATCAATATCATGCTAATAAAAGGATACGTGTTGTTAAGCTAAGCGACAGTTGTGGCAAAAAAAGTATAGTTGGCTGAGTATAATTTCATTAGATATTGCAGTTAATAGCAAAGGATAACACATTTTATCAGTCGGATCTTGAAAACATATTAAATTAGACAGCATTAAGCTTTAACTTTAAGTTCTACCTTCCAAAATTTGCAAGAGACGGTTTATTTATCATATTAAAATAAAGAGTCCTTTGAGGTCTATATTATGTAGAATGAATCATATTTTGGACAATTGGAAGTGAGTAGTTATTTCAATAGATTTTTGCTGATTCATGCTGAAAACTAATCTGAGCTCAAAAGTTGTCAATCACGTATAGTTTTTGAGAAAATGGGGGCTTGAAACCCTTGAGAAAAGCATTTTTGGCCATTTTCTGATAACCATAAGTACAAAACCCGGAGTCCCACAATCTTTCAATATATTTTGAATTGAAGCCTGTAGTTTTCCCTTTTAACACTAACTAATCAAAATATAATCGCATCTGACCAGTGCGCCTTCGAGCGTATTTGTATCAGTGGCCATTATTCTGAGTGAGAGAAAACCGAAAATTTATACGTTTTCAGTCATAAATTTCATTTTGAACTTGAACGAATCCGGCACTCATATGCAGCAAATCGTATTCAAATACTAAATGACATAAGATTATCTACAGACTACGGCTAAAAATTTGGTTATTTGGTTATTTTTTTTTTGTGTTTAATTTGAAAAACTAAAAAGAAGGCAAACATTCAATACATAATTATTATAATATCAGATTAAATTAAATTTTTTAAATATTTCTAAGTAAAGCTAAAGCTTTTGGATAATAATAATATTATATTTTGAAATGTTAATTTTAATTTTTTATATTTTAAACATTTTTCAAAGATTCAAAAAAATAGCGTAGTTAAGTCTCAAAGGGATCACATCCACAGCCAGGCAGTCCACAATGACACATACCGGCTGTAACAAACAAAATTAGAACAAAACAAATTAGAATAACTTAAATCCAAAAATTTTTAATTGAGTCTTACCGATAATAAAGGGAATCAGTCCAATATATTTTACAGGAATGTACATGGCTTATTATTCAAAACTACAAATAAATTAATACCAAAACTAGAGAAAAAAAAAACAATTCACTAAAAATCTTTAAAAGAGAATTTCAGAAAAGATTAAACTTCGAATATACTGCCCACATTGCTGCTGCTGCACATTTTTTCAACAAAACGCGTATGTTCAACTGACTCGTAATCACAGGGCTGTGGCTAGAAAAATATTGAAAAAACTGAATAAATAGATTTTGGTTTGCTCTTTACAATGTTGTCATCAATTTTTGCTCAAATCCCTTTCTTTCGAAATATTAAATTTCAGTTCGTAAGGTTTCTCTGAAAATCGGCACAATTTTTAAAAACAAAATTTGTACGAATCGAAGGAACCGCTTTTCAGCAACACCACTATTTGAAAATTTGGTGTATATGGTGGTATCGCTGAAAAGTTGTTCCTTCGATTCGTACACATTTTATTTTGAAAACTTATGGCAGATTTCAGAAAAAGTTCCGAAATTTCAAACTTATTTCTCTCAGTGATGTTTGGCAAATTCTGTTGACAACATCGCAAAGAACAGATCAAAATCTATCGATTGATATTTTTTTATTATATTTCTAGCCACATCTCTGCGATTACAAGCGAATTGAATATATCGTTCTCGGGAGAAAAGCCGCAACGCATGCCAGGTGGCCCGCTTACAATGGACACTTTGTCTAAATAATTTTTTTTCTTAAATTTCGGGAAAACTTTCTTTTAAATTGCGGACAGTTTTTAATATTTTTACCTTTTATAGGGTTAAGTTGTTTTTCCAGACGAAGTTACGACTAATTATAGTACAACGTTTATCTTTATATAGTAAAACTGAAGCCTAAATGCGTAGTTTTATGAATAATATGAACTCAAGTATTTGCGAATTTATGCATAGTCAGACTCTGAATATAATTTCTCTTTTCAAGAGCGATAATACCAGAAACCTATTCAATATGATTGTTTTTTTACTTCAATAAAGATCTGGTTTTCGTAAATTTTTATATTTGAAAGGATAAATTGTACTCCAGATCTGACTATGCATAACTTCGTCAATATAAATAATTATTATCTTTTTTTTATTATTGTGATTTAGATGTAAATTAGAGTAAAAATTCTTAAGTTTTAGCGTTTTCATTCGCAAAGAGTCGAAGAAAACGTTTTGAGACTGAAGTACTTGATACATATCATATCGAGAGAAGTGAATATTTGACTGATGATCGTCAAAATGACGAAGGTAAGCTATGTAGGGATAAAGTAAGTAATACTTGACCAATAGGTATTGAGGTATTAAGAACTGTTAGTCATATCATTTAACAGCTCGTGCATGTGTGTGTGTCTGTCAGAAGTTGGTACTAAGGTAACTACATAAACCCGCTCCTAGAATTTCTCTTTAATTGCATGATGTGTAGAAGTTTTCGTGTTGTTTTTATTCGAGCTGTTAATGCTGTCATGTCACCAATGAAAATACTAGAGGCTTAACAGAATAAACTTAAAAGGATACGAGATCTTGTGACTACAAAATACACTACAAAATCTTTATTTCAATTGAAATATGTAATTAAGTATAGGATGATGGCACATTTAGGTCGGCCACTTTGGCACAAAGTGTAACATAATAGTAAATGTTTTCATCGTACACCAATGAATAAAAAATTTTCGAAAATGAGTGATCTTTGAAAAAAATCCGAGTATAAGCGTTGTCGGAAAACAAAAAAAAATTGTATAAAGTATTGAAAATAAGTGAACTTTGTGATCGGTTTAGGTAATTAATAGTCTATTTCAACTATTTTTTGACTAAAAATGTTAAAAGTATGTGTTGATAAATAATTACAGAGGGAGCCGAGTTTTTATCTTCAATCGATTTTTGCAAAAATATTGAAAATTTTTTTCATATTTTCAGTAGTCGGCTCCGTGTTTACGTAGTGATGAAATGAGTGGCAGACTTCAGGCGATCAGTTGTCTGAATTCGACCATTGTTGTTAAAACATATTAAATAGGTGCCCAATAACGAATTATTGCTTGTGACTAGGACTAAAGTCATTAAAAAATGAGTGATTTAGTAAAAAAAAAACGTGCTTTTCATCAGTATATGAAGAGCTGAGATGCAAAACCCGCCAAGTCCAAAAAATTAAAATTTGTGATATTGCAGGAGCAGACAGAAAAAATTTTTGCCTACAAGCCTATGTACTTTAAATTGTAAAAAAAAGTTTTTCTCTTCACAAAATTTTGATTGCAATAATTTCTGATAAATTCTTTTATCGGCTTTCATAAATACAAATTATTATTATTATTTTTCAAAATCTGCCAAGTCCCGAGGTTTCAGTTTCAAAATCCGCCAATTCCAAAAGTTTTCTTATAATAGTCCTTATAGATTAGGTCATAGAATGAAATGAATAATCAGGATTTTAATAGTTTTTGACAACCATTTCAATGAATCAATCAATCAGTTTTTACTATAGTTAAATTCAGTGGAATACATTTTTGCGTTTTTCCCTAAACGTAAAATATGGACTTGACGGGTTTTGCATCTCAGCTCTTCATATACTGATGATTGATGATTATATATGGCCCTAGCTTTGGATAAAATTCGAATTGATCAAGGTGAATAAGAATAGCTACCGCAGAATATGAGGTCCCACTTTGCAAGACAGAATCTCTGGCAGAATGGTTGAAAAGCCTAGAAAAATAGGGCCAGAGAGTGTTTTAAGCTTAACACAAAAGACATCTAATACTATTAGTCAATGGCGAAAAGTAGCAGTTAAAGAAGGAAAAACGGTTACGAAAGTAGACTTTTGTGTAATTTTAAAGCTAGTTTTGGATAGTTTCGACTGTACACAGACAATTGAAAATGCCTTAAGGACATGTGAAAACTACCCATTTGACGCAAATTTTATTGATTACACCAAATACATTCAGAGTGAGCTCGAAAATCTGCAAAAACAATCTTAAGTTATTACCTTACCTTTTTGTTGAAACCAAGAGCTAAAAAAAATATTGATTTTGATCTTACAGTGGATGTTATAAAAAAGTTTGAGCAAGCCCACAAGGGTAGAACTGTCTCAAACACAACTATGACTGGCACCGACATTATAGATGACACTGGCGAATTGACCAGATTCTCTTCAGATATTGCAACAGCTATACTGCCCTCTGAAGAGAAATTGGCGTATCTCAAAAAGATTCATATTCGTGGTTCTTATGGCTTAAGAAATTACGCATCTAATGAACTACACCGGGTGCCACTATCGTAGTTGAAACCTATAAAAAATCTCCTAAGAAAATGTCCTCTATCCCAATTCAACAAATTGACATAAACAAAACATCAATTATCTCGAAACGCTTTTTTTTTTTTAGATACGCCCTTTTCGCTTCTGATGGCAGTATACCACCAACAACAGAATCTGTCAATCTAGAATTCATCTATCAGCCCAGAAGCCAATCTGAAATTTCTGCTGATCGTACTACTCCCTAAACAGCAACAGAATATATCGAATTTAGAGAAGCATATAAAAATATGGTACCAGAAGTTGTGGCCGACTACTTAAGAATCAAGAATTGTACTAGTACATCAGCTCCTAGTATTACCATATCAACGAAAATCCAGAGCGATATATGTAAACTACGAAGCGAATTTGGTTGGTACCTTCCGTTGTGAGTAAACCACATTTGAGACATGTAAATATCAAAAGTGTTTAAGTCCTTTCTGATATGTAGGGAAAACAAAATAAATTAAAAATCAATTAAATGAAATTTATTTCATAAGGGTAGGGTAAATGTGTAATTAACCAAACTATACTGCTAAATCTTTCAAAAGTTCATAAAATCAATCACAAAGTAGTTATAACTTGAATTACTGAGTTTTCAGTTCCTCTGATTCTTTAATATTGCAGACAAATTTATATACAATGAAAATTTTCTTTTGAAGCAATGCTGCTAATGGCGCTACTTTGACAGAATTCGCGTACACGACATTGTTTTGTTTAAATTCAAACCCAGCAGATCCAGCGCCCACTGATATCCTTTCGTTTTCAGTGCAAAAAAAAAAATAACTTTTAAAGTTCTCCAGTGTGTGCCACATGCACCATGTTGCATGCTATAAACATTACATTACTTCATAAGTCATTTTATTAAAAACAGAAAAAATAAAAAACGAAGAATAAAAAAAATTTAGGGGAATTTCTAATGATGCAGTTGGCAACACTTGTTGCACTGTTAGCGCAAGTAAAGCAAAACCTTATGACTTTATTAATTCTTAATAAACAAATTGAAACAACCAAGATGTGTGCCACATTCTGGTCTGATTAGTTCAAGAACATTTATGTATACCGTATACCTATGAAAGTGATCAAATGTAAAACGTTGAATGAATGCTGAAAGGAAGTGATTTGATATTATTGACTGCTGCCAATTAATTTTTCATAACTCACAAATTGAAAATTTTTCACAAAATAAAAATCTTAAATAAAAATATTAACGAAATTATTAACATTTGGTCACCCTACCCATAAAGCACTTAAAGTATTTATGTACTTGTGGCTTTTCCCATAAGTACATAAAGTAAAAATGCTCTCTTGTCTATATATTTTTATTGCGAAATGTTTCCATCAAGAGACTTAAATATCATATGGCTTTTTGTAGGTTGTCCTTGTCGTCCTGAAGGTAGTCATATTTTTTTGTCCTTTTTGTTTATATTATAATGCATATAACATTTAACTAAAGTAACGAAGTGATAGCAAGTTTAAATATAATTTTTTAAAACGCACTTCATATTATGCACTACACAGTATGCAACTTTTTTTTTTTTTTTTTAAAGACCCAGTAGGCAAGGGCTGGAGCTAGCAGTGCTTCCAGCAGGCCTTCCTTGGTAAGATTAAGACCTTGCCACCTCCTTTCAAACTTACTTTCTTTTTTATATGAAATGTCCCGATAAAACAGGCCTTCTTGAGCAGGCCTTCAAAAAGCTCTTACCTTAGCAGGCCTTCTAAGAGCGCTGTGAGACTCTGAGTAAATTTTTTTTTATCCGCGTCAGCTCACTTGCACTTGCGTTGATATTTTTTTAATATTAATTTGTTGTGACGTTTTCTTAATTTTTAATTTGACATTGAATCACTCTGCCATCACCTTATCAGAACATGAAACAGAACACCAACCTAGCAACATGCACACCGTTCTTTACTTCCAACCATTTTTCTACTTTTGATGTCGCATATGTACAATGCAATGACAAAAAAGTAATGTCGAGCCATAAGACATTGCAACATATGAAATGAAAAAAAACATGAAGTCTGCTGTGGAAAGGACAGATTGTAAACAAAATTTGGATGGATGGAGCTTTGGATGTTAGAAGTTTTTGATGTACCTGTCCGCATTTACTATTATTCGGTCCCCAATTGGAACTACAAAGACATATGACCCTATGACCTTTTACGCCGATATACAACACCACTCGACTATTTCTTTCTGAATCATACGTGTGTTTACACACCCCAGACATACAAATTTTCTTAATTGATGAATGGATCAAAGTGGAAATGGACTTGGCATCAGATAATCATTCTTTCCCAAAAAATATAGCACATATCTCGAGGGAGTGCGGTTCTGGATGTTTTGTATAAAAAAATTTAAATGTTACTTTGGACAGCTCCTTGCATCTAGTAAAGAGTTAAATTTGAAGGAAGATTACAAAAGGTCAAGTTAGGTGATGTCTTCTCTGACTACAAGTATTGTTGCGTCGTTATTCCACAAGGCTCTGTTTTAGACTCCCTTTAATTTAGAAAGTTCATAAATGTCAGTTTATTAGTGTTTCTAGTACTTGTCTCGTCGCACAGTTCTAATTGATGCCTTAGCCTCTGGATATAATAAGGACCTGTCTGCTGTGAACGAATGGAATCCTTTGATGATTTTTGTTTGAATCCTCCTACTACTACTCCTATTAAAATAATGTGAAGCCTAAAAATATACCTAGTATGGGTAGTTAATTGGGCAAATTACTTTAAAGTTGTCTTTAGTAAGTTGGAACCTAGATCACTACACAAGTTCCAAGTTGCCTTTAATAATACTACTCTCCTGCAAATATTTGATCATATTACCTCCTGGAATAAAAAACTCTCAGCTTTTCCATAGAAAAGTGTCTTACGGCCATTTCTTGAAGAAGATTATTTATTTGAAAACTTTTTATCAAAAACTGCAATTCAGCATATCTGGCAGATGCCATAATAAAAAAAAACCCATATCAATACTCAATTATCATGGACAAAAGCATATTTCAAAAGCATTATTTTAATCTAATAAATTATAATTATGTCAAAATTAATGTAAGAAACAGAAATTTTAATAATTTCTATACCGTGACCTAATGACCTAAAACCCAATTGACAAACATAAATTACCAGCTTTTTGTCAACACAATGAAATTAGTGAACTATTATTAAGCACCTGAATACTAAGCGCATAACTTAAGATTAGTCGACAAGTTAGACTTTCAATAGATTAGAGAAAAAATCATAATATACTTAAATACCACTTCAAATTCATGTAGCAACATCTCAACAAAATTACCATAATGCCATTTTTATGAACGAACATAGATGAAATCAATACCACTCGCTCACTAACTATCAAACGTCAATGCATTTCCCACAGACACTCAAAGCTTAATGGCTCAATTCGAAGAATAAATTTCGGTTGTTTTCAAACAAAAAAAAAAGTTTAAGTCGTTACCAACTCTCAAGGAAGGTGAGGTGAAAATGATCTTTTGGTTTGATGACATTGCGATGACAGCGCGTGACAATATCTTGCATAAAATCTATAAAAATTTTATACCAAAATAGGTTGGGTTACACAGCATGAAAATCTCTTAAAAAAGAATAATAAAAACTTTGACTCCAACGGAACAAAATAATGAAAGATTGCTAAATCAAAACTATAGTAAAATCCATTCAAATCGAATGCCATGAAATAAATTTGATTTTATTATCCCGCTTGCGTTATAACAGCGCATATTTTCTGCATCATTTTCAACTCTGTAGCCAAGTGTTAATGAACTCGAAATAGTTGCTGAGATGACTGCAAATGAAAATGCCTTTTGCTGTAACTACAATAACCATAACAGCAAAGCAAAGAAGAGGAAAGGGTACAAGTCCTACACAAAAACAACAACGACAACTCGTTAGATTTTAAGGAGTCAGCACAATAATAAAAAAAAAAGTGTTGATCATCTAGAATTGCATTTAGAGCGGACAATAAATACAACAACAAAAACAACAACAACAACAGTAACAGCAGCACTTTCTACTCCAACTCGCGAGACAGACAAAATTCTTTATAGAACATTCGCTAGCAATGGGTTGCTCAAAAATGTTTAGGGTTGCCACGATTGCACGATCAAACATAAATCTATTCTGATACCACGGGATAATCATCCAATCATAATTAAACTAAGTAACTTACTAATGCTAAAACACCGAAGAGGCCATCCGAGTCCTTAATGAAAAAGAATCCCTTATCAGTTTTTAACAGCATCTTGAATGTGGCACGCAGCATGTGAATATTTTCCTTGCACACAGAAATTTGAGGAAAACTCCATGCCTACTAGCGATATGCCCAGTAGGGTGTTTCATTTTTTTTAAAGGTTCTTCAAATTCAAACCTTAAACCGAAATTCGATTTATTATCAAAAAAAAGTAATTCATGAATTTTTTCAGATTTTTTTGAGGTCATTTACCACTCGCCAATCGCCATTTTAATAAAAAAAAACTCGCACAATACATTTTTTCCTTTATAATTTTTTTTCATGACTTCTAAACTAAATTTTTTCTTGTCTAAATATTAACGAATAATAATATCTTTGGGTTAGGTATCGAAAAAAAGGTTTTTACCTATCTTCTAAGTGTGAAAATTGGAAGAAATGGACAAAAAATTGCCTAATATTTTTAAGTAAAACAGCGAAAAAAGCAAAAATTAGGCAAGTTGTATGTATTGTGCGAGTTTTTTTTATTAAAATGGCGATTGGCGAGTGGTAAATGACCTCAAAAAAATCTGAAAAAATTCATGAATTACTTTTTTTTGATAATAAATCAAATTTCGGTTTAAGGTTTGAATTTGAAGAACCTTTAAATAAAATGAAACACCCTAATGCCCAGACACCGAAGTGTGGTGAATACTAAAATGTTGGCTCTTCTCATTAAAAAGCGTACTGTATTTTAGCGTCACAAATTAGCTCTACCTAAGAACCGTGCAGTGGTCAGACAACTATGTATCAATGTCAATCTTTAGTGCTTCATAATCACATGATTGGCTATCTCACTTAGAGCCACATATGAAGAAATCAATGAAAGAGCCTTCCTCCTGTTCTTTCGCCTCTTTAAATAGAATACGAGTCTTGTATTTCCTCATAATAGGATTCAATTTGAAGAAAACACTGCAAGGACTTAAAAAATTTAATATTCCCTTATTCCGTCAGATCAACAAAATGTTTCCCTGTACTTAATGTTGGCGCTAGCTATCATCTGATTGCCTCAAATATAAACCAAGAGCATGAGATAAAACAGAACTTCAGTGGATTAAAGTAGGTGCTTGGATAAGCATGTTAAATATGCGAGTTATGTCACAAGAAAGAGAAAAGAAACATTTTTTTATTTTTTTTTACTGTTCGGCTTTTATAGATTTATATCCTTCCACTATCGCATCTTCGATATTTCATGAAGGAAACTTGAAATGTGGGTTCATTTTATAGGAAAAGGATGTTACGAAGCATTTTCATTGTTATTTTAAACTAATGCGAAACCAAGGATTAGCCTCTGCTTCAATGTGATGAGCACGAACGCAGTATGTATTATTTTCATATAGTATTTTCTTAGATTCAGAGAGAAGGATGCTACAGAGCATTTTCATTGTTACCGTCCAGCTTACTAGAGCGTTTGTTCTTTTACTCAGTATATATCATTCCCCATCGTAGACCGTTTCATGAATGAAACATTTCTTAACATCTATTTTTCCAAATGGACACCGATCGATTGCTAGTAAGGTGATTTTACATATTATTATTACGGTTGGCTTACAAGTTTTGCAAACTAAAATCAGACTGTTTTTTTGTTCAGTGCAATAGATGTAATTCGAGTAAATCTTGCTTGTTCGACCATTAAAAAACAATTTATCAACATAGCTAACAGTTTCTCTAAGTAGATATTTAAAGTATTTCTGTTAGAAAAACAGACTAAAAAACTGTATATTACCAAAACTAGAAGAAACATAGAATTATCCGAGCAATTAAAAATCAAATGGCAACCCAGAAAGTACTTAAAACTATAAACCGCAATATATGTGACGTACGCCTGCAATGTACTACGTTAGGCAGCATCAAGTTCAGTAAAAGTAACAAACCAGTTCCAGTGTTGTCGTCATCAACAGTTTTGGGGCTGCGACTCTAAAAGAATTTTTTCTTCTACTACGCCTGTTGTTATTCTTCTACGCTTTGTTTATATCAGCAAATTCCACTTCACAAGTTTTTTTATGCTTTACATCCTTTTTTCTTGTTTTCTTTTTTATTGTGATTATGAAATTTTTTTCGAATCTCTTTTATTCGGATTTTGCCTATAATTTCATTTTTATTTTTCCTTTATGGCTATAGCTTTTTATTTTGATTTCCAGTTCTTGATCGCTCTTCTTGGGTTGAGTATCCTCGAGGGTATTTTTTGATGTTTTTGCAACAGCATCCTCGTTGCATGTAGGTATGTATGTATGTGTTATGTCTTCTGTTGTTTTTAGTCAGCAGTAAAGGAACTGGTTTCTGCTTTTTTGTTATTCCATTTAGGATCTTTTTTTTTATATTTTAATAGCACTTTTATTAATAGTAATATAACGCATAACATAAGGAATAATAAAGGTTAAATGGAAACAGGAAACTCAATTGCCAATATGATAGTAGGATGCCGAGTAAAAGTTGAAATTAAAACAAAGGTTTCTGAATAGGAAATGAGTATTTTAATTATGACAGGAAGTGCACAATTTTGTAGTATATAAAAAAAGGGTACAATATAGGGTAAAGATATAGAGCGACTGAAAGAGCTAAATGATCTACATTGAAATCATTTATATTTAGCTAAATGCAGCAAACAAATAAACAATATTTTGAGGCTACTAAGTTAAGAAAGCCAACAGAGCTTGAATAGTTTATTCGGGTTGATGCAATGGTGTGGAACAAACCTCCACAGCTACAGATGAACAAACTAAGCTTGACAGATTCTACAAAATGATGGTTTAAAAGTCGAATTAATTTCTCAGTGTAGGTAATATCACCCAATAACTAAAAGAAACAAATATATATTAAGAATTGTATCAAATAATTTGAATGAAATATAATCGGAGATATCGATTTGAAATTTTGCTCAAAATAAAAACATTCCATATATTAATAAAAAATTTGCTTGAACAATTTTTCTAGATATATTATGCCAAGGTTAAGGTATACTGCTCTGGAAAGAAATGACCAAAAATTTGCCATCCCATTTATCGAATATTTTTTGGCAATTTTACTTTACCTAACATTTAACTACATTAGCGCTAAGTTTGTTGAATCTTGATGGCATTTTATGAGCATCGGAGATGACCTTAGGTCAGCAGATTCTCAGAATTCGACAAAGATAACTTTTGGTAAACACATATATACAGGAGCATATTTAAGTTTATATTTACATATATGTATAAGCCAGTAAATTAGAAATAAAATTCTTCCACAAAGGCTGTAAAAGAACACTTTACCAATCTTAATAATCAGATAATATTGATATCAGTTTCCCGGTGATTTAAAATCAAGACAATTCCCTAACCCTTAGCTTTCATAACAATATTGCTATTAGGGTTGCTATCCATGTGAAATCAAAAACTTTATCAAATAAATCAGCATAGTTCCCAACAAACTGTGTATATTCAACAAAATGGTCGCTAGTATTGTAACAATGCTTTGTATAAAATTTATAACAAACTTTTTCAGCAAACGAAATGCAACCTTGCTGCAAATTGCTACCAAATTGAATTTGAAAGTAAGTCGTTATCATGCTGAAAATAAGCGTTATTAATCTGAGAGCAAGACTCCAACTGTTTTAAAGTGTGTGCAAGTGTTTTCAATTTAATTACATCAATTATTACTAAATGGTTTTCCGACAGGGGTGATATGTTCTCAAATCGACAATTTGGCCATATTTGAAATGTAAAAATCTTGTGTTGACAGTGACATACAGTTTTGATTGCACAATATTTGCATGTTTGCCTGTAAGACATAGATCCGGATGAAGTGAAATGTAACAATCAGCAGTAAAAACCATCAGCCAAAAAAACATGGTGTATCTTGCGGTTAAACTTGAAAAATTTAAACGCCGTAATTTTGCCGATTTCGCACTGGAACAACTTGAAAACGATGCTGATTGATTTAGCATGAAAGTAATATCCACTGAAGAGCCACATTTCCATCTCTCAGGATCGGTAAAAATGCAAAATTTACTTTACTGATCTGAAACCAATCCACAAGTTATTCACGAGGAACCTTTACCTTCCACTACTATACAATCATCAGTCCTTATTATTTCGAAAATTATTTAGGAGTTGCCGTTATTGTCAATGGTAAGCGGTACAGATCAATGATGACGAACGAACATGGCCTGAATTGAAAGATATTGTTTTCGCATACATGTGGTTTCAACAAGACAGCGGGCACTATGTATCACACAGCCTATTCCATTATGGATTTATTGCGTCAAGAGTTTAGTGAGTTAATATCCTCAAAAAATGCAGATATCATATCGGCTCCAAGAAGTTAAACTTTAACTTCTTTGAACTTTTCTTCTTGTGGGTTTATTTCAAGTCATTGGCCTATGCAAATAAACCTGCGCCAATTTATGCATTAAAATTGAATATTGAACGGCAACTACGTGATATAATGCCTAATCTCTGTAAGAGGAGCAAAGAAGTCCATTTGAATTATATCCTTTTTAGAACAAAATTGCATCGTTCGTATTTGAAAATGAAATGAAGATTTTTGCTCACCTCAATTTTTTTTGTAATATAATATTATTTCAGTTCACCTGTTTTGGAATATGTCCAATTTTTATATGAATTCCTCTGTTAAACTGTTGAATTTAAAGAATTTTTCATAATAACTTGCTTGCTTTTTTGAAAAAAAAAACTAAATTTGCATTTTTCTTATACATCATTTTCTTTTGGTTTTTTCATAGCTGCACTAAGCAAATAGTTTTACTGCCAAACCACCACCACAGCTGAGCTTTGACCTTAATTGAATATGGCCAATAAAAATGCCATAGCGTACTGTGTAACGTAACAAAGGCAAAAGAGCGTTAATAAAATTCAGCTTGTTGACTATAGATATCTGCCGCAGTTCGTACTTCGCTCGCCCACTCTAAAAATTCAACTTCTTAAATTTAAATGTTGCCAAATCCCGCATGCAAACTCGTAAATTTGCGAATTCGCTGCATGTTGCCAATTTGTTGTTGTTGTATGTTTGCGTGTGTGTGTGTGTGTGTGTGTGAGTGTGTTAAGCACACATACTTGGCAGACGTTAAGGCGACCCATAATAAAAATTCAAAAATACCAACAACAAACAAATTAACCGTTAGCCTTAACCAAAGCAATAGCAGTTGGAGAAGAAGAAGAAGAAGTGTGAGTTACTTTGTATTGGTGCTGCGTTTACTGGAACGTGCGCGTGCGCATGTTGACCTGCATCAACACCTACACACATTGTGTTTTCAGTTACCAGCCGTCGTCGTTGTTGCAATAAAGCAATTTGCACGGTTTTGTTAAATTCATTTTTTTTCCCTTACATTTGAGGTTAACCAAAAAAAAAACCAGCAACAACAAATTATACTACCCAACTTCTTTGCGCTGAAACTTTTTTGCTTTTCGTCCGCCTGCGGTTTTATTTTGATTTCTTTTTTATTAATTTAATTTTATTTTTATTAATTTCAAATTGCCAAATAAAAATCGCCCAAAATGTCAATATGTCACCATTTATGGTGCTATTGACTGTTGTCGTTTATTTGACATTTTTGTTAGGTTTTATTTAGTCATGCGGTGATTTATTATTTAATAGCAATGCGCCTCTGCTATGGACAAATCCACATGTCAGTTATTTTTGCATGGGGTCCAACTCCGTGCACCCACAATTTTTTGGCTTTCGAGTCCATTACCGCCACATTACGTTGAGTTACGATACGAGCAACACACGTCTTTTGCGCTTTTCGATATGCCAGCCTTGGGAATTGAATTAGACGAGCCATCTTTAAAGTACTTATGTGCAAGTCCAAGCCATCAAATTGCATTGTTGTAAATTTTTTTATAATTTGCATTTTATAGCGTATTCCAAAGACACGCTCTGGAGCAGTCTTGGACTCTCCAAAGCATTTCACTCGAAACAACTATTAGCTTTTCACGTTGAATCATATATTAAAAAACTCCAATCCCCTTCTTAGACTACCGTCGTCACTCGACACTCGAGTCTTATATGTTTTTCCGACCCTGGGACTGAAGATCCCATCCTGCCACTAACCTCACCAAATAGATACTTTAACTGATTGTTAAGCTTCGTCGTGAATAATTTGTAGATTGACTCTCTAGTGCGATTCGCAACAAAATCTTATCGCTTTTGAATAAACTGTACTTTAAATTGCATTGCATTGCATTGGCTTTGACGCGCATCTCTTTTGCATCGCATTACGGAGTAGGACCTCAGTAATGACTTATTTACCGAACCAGAGAGATGGAAATGCGCCTTACTAGATATAATGATTTTCTTGAAAAAATCATTTTCAAGTTATTCCAGTGTTAAATCAGCGAATTCACAACGTTCAATTCTTGCGTGATAACAATTTTGAATGAATGTAAGCCCAAGTTCTACCGCAAAGAA
This sequence comes from Meiosimyza platycephala, assembly GCA_963662105.1. Classification (NCBI taxonomy): domain Eukaryota; kingdom Metazoa; phylum Arthropoda; class Insecta; order Diptera; family Lauxaniidae; genus Meiosimyza; species Meiosimyza platycephala. The sequence continues at coordinate 96,822,745 of OY759208.1, read as the reverse complement.
CGCCATGTTTTTGTAACAGGTAATCGTTACTGTTGAGCACGTTATGGAATAAATAAATATGGGTCTTCATTAGTACATATTTGGCTGAACGGCACCAATATTTTCGTCACTTCGACCTGAGTTTTGTCTTACTGGCACACGAGTTTTGTGCTTAGATATTACATTACTACTCACAGTTTGACGAATAGCGAGCACACTAGATCAATTATGATAACCATAAATTTTGAGAAGTGCACGACAAATTGCAATAAAATAACGAATGTTTTGATAAAAAAATAAGTAATTTCCAAGCGCTGTTAGGGCGTGTATCCTTCCATGAATTCAATCATCCTTACTGTTTTCAACTGACCGTTACACAAAATTTTGTCATTTCAAATATGGCAACACTGTCGATTTGCAAACATCTAAGATACCTCTTGGTAAATTTTTTATTTATATCATGGACTTGCCCGATATATTTTCATTTAATTTTGCATACCTCCTCTTCTCACGCTATGTGTGTGTGTGTGTGACAAAATGTCACTCCATTTGCAGTAGTTGCATGTTGCATGACACGACATTGTTAGTTTTCAAAAAAAAAAAAAGTTTAACTCAAAATGCAATCAGCGCATGCTCAAAGCTGCTTTGCGCTTGTGCTCTAATGAATGCATGTGATTTACATGCAACTGCTGTAGTTTTTCTATTTTTTTTTATATTTTATTTACCTATATATTTCTGTTGTTGTTGCTCTTTGTCATTGACATAATGGTCGTTTTTTTGACATGCAATTTATTTGGTTACCTTGCGCATGCGCACAGGTGTTTTGGATATTCGCTCTAATTTCATGCATTGTTTGCATAGCAATTGATGCCAAAAGTGAAGGCCTTTCTGAATTCAGTCACATGAAATAGAGTACAAATTGTATCTTTTATGGAAGTAAGCAAAATCAAAAATCGTCTAATATTTTTTTGGACCCAATTAAAAGAACTTTATTTCTCATATAACAATTTATCGAATACCATATGAAGAACGGCCGAAAATTAAGAGTATTATCCGCCCGAAAAAATAAACGTAGTTGACACAAAAAAGGTTGTGCAATATTTAGAAAACATTTCATTACAAAATATTTTTGTTATTTTGAAATTCGGGTAGTTTTTTTAATGGACTATAGCTCAAATTTAAAAACTTAAAAGAATTGCGACAAGAAAATGTTCCAAATAATATACATATGTATATATTCTTACATACACATATTCTTTTAATAAACGCACACTTTGTTTTTTTGACGTTTTTGAACATTTTTTGAAACGAAAGATCTCAAAAACTATAAGATTTTTGTTAAAAAATACTATAACTTTATAAAAAAAATTAAAAAAATTTAAATAAATTTTGTTAAAACATTAATTTTTTTAATTAAAAAAATTTTTCTCAAAATATTTTCAATATAACACCTTTTGTTTTTTTTTTAATTTTTTATATGTTATTCCTCAATCAATCCTAAGAGTGCATGTGCTTTCATATCGAAATTCCCGCCATAACTTTGGAAACTACAAACTTTTTACTTGGTTGGTCAAAAAGTATTCCGTTTATAAAAGAATGTTTCATATGTACTCGCATACATATTCAATATTTCTTTATTTTTATGATTATTCTTCTTAAAGAACTTAAGGAAATTTTTCTTTTAAAGTTTTCAACAAAGTATACAATGAACCCATAAACAGTTGACTTCACACAAACACTCACCTAATTAGACAGAACAACGCAAACCAAGAATTCTCACTCTGCTCAGCATAAAATTGTAAGGCGCAGAATCAACCGCAGCAGCCACAGCGCAGCGCTGCACAAATTAAAACCGCTTACTTGCCAATAAATATGAAATGAATTGACTGCCGGTGTTGAGCGTCAAACCTACACAACATGAAACAACAGTTGTTAGTTTTCATATTACCAACTTTGTTTTCTTTTCTTATTCTTTTTTGCCATAACTTGAGTTTTTAATTAAAGAACTGGGAAGTGAAGATTTGCAGAAAACTGTGCAACAAAACAAAACAAATTTCAAAACAAAAACAAAAAGAAAAATAAAAATAAAAAAAAGTTAAAAAAAAAATGTTCAACTGATTGCAACAAATGAAGGAAAAAGGAGGCGCTACAGAGTCATAAAATAGGAAGTATAACATGGAAATATCTACTACTTGACTTTACTGGGATGCAACTAAGGTGCCACTTAATTATTGTTGTTGTTTTTTGCTTTTTGTAGGAAACGATTGAGTTATGCATTTATGTTTCCACTGCACTCGTTCGTTGCGTTATTGCGGAAGGCGTTCACTTGGTAACACATAGCTATAATTATATGTTTCTATGAGGAATATATTAGTTCAGGGTATTATAGCCATTTCATATGATATCTTTAGCCGTTTTAAATTATAACTAGCATTTACAGTGCCATAAAAAAATGACAAGTAATGACTTTCTCAACTTTAACTACGAAAAGAAAAAAAAAGTTACGCAGTAACTGGAGATCTTTTTATGGAGTAATTTTCAAATATTTCTTTAGCGTTATCAATCAGTCAAACACAATTATAGCTTTCTACCAAATTGACAACTTGAATGAATAGACTATGTGCACAGATATCATGTCATTTAAACGATATAAAGGATATTTAATGAGTAGCTTATAATGTCAACAGATGAAGATGAAGATGAAGATACTTCTCATAAATTAGGAATTTTTGGATAAAAACTTTTCCGGGTTTCAGCAAAAGTTGATCATTCACAAGTGTATTCATTAGATCAGAGGATTCACGAACATAATACGCTCACATTGAAGCTGTGACAGTCGGAAGATGGAAGCGTCTCAATTGGCATTAACATTATGCGGTCTGAATTGTTGTATTGTGATGAGAATATACGCCAAAACCATACAAAGCATACACATTCATTGCAGGACAGCCGCAGGATTCACTTCAGTCGAATACATTTTATAAAACTTCCAGCACTCCAGAAGCAATAGTGGTGCCAAGGGGCTAGCCGCAATAGTTGGTTAAAACATAGCGTTGCATAGATTGAGTCGGTTAATGAACCATCATTCTCGCTCTCTCTCTCTCTTGCAAATTTTTCAGGAGGCTGGAGTATACAAGGTGTAAATTCAACATCGCTGCCAGAAGTAGAAGTGAAAGGTGAACAATTTATCTGTGGCAGTCGAAAACAGATCCTTATTGAAAGATGTTCTTTAAGATCTGAGCTTAAATAAAAATTATTCATTTATTAAGAGCATGTCCAAGTTGGGAATTGATGTCATCATTGATGGTATATGTGCGGACGGAAATGTTTGGGAAAATCCATGCGACAAATTTTTATGTGTTTCAGTTGGTCCATTTCGTTGCCAGAAAAAAGTTCTTCATCCGTTTCATCAATGATTTTTCAAAATGCTTTCAATTAAATTGATTTAAATTTTGAAGAATGAATTTTTTTCGATGCAAGAACAGGAAAATATAACTAAACAATGAGATGTAGCATAAGCCACGACAGAACGGAATTCAAAAGCAATCTACAGTACCATACTGTCCTGCGAAGAATGACGTTAGGTTATAGTGGTGAATTAAAAGGCCCACATAGACAATTTGGTCCATAGTGATACCACAACTCTCATGAATGACGTTACTGAGGAGAAAAATAAACCATTGGTGAAAATGGGTCGCTTAATGTTGTGCGGAGAGCTTGTGATGGCAGCTAACTATATCCAGTACTGCTGACTATCGAATTCAATTTGCAGAACACTATGAGTAATTGAATGTATGAGATTGAGTGTGATCCGGCTTTTAGTTTATGCAGTTACCAAATATTAAAGTTAGATGATGCTGCAATAGTGGTTGTTATCATGTCAGTGTTTACAGCAAACTCGAAAGATTAGTATAGTTTTATGACTTCAGATTCAACAGGAGCGTTGATAATAATAAATATATTTCATAGAAACCAAAAACAAGTCATCGAAGTTGATAAGTATCCTGAAGTAACGAAAAATGGTTTCATAGGCGATCACTATACCTAAGGAAAAAGATTTTTTCGTCTTAGATGAAGATATACATATAACAATTATGTATAAGCGGTCAGCACGAGTGCACTTAAAACGACCATCAAGCCACTCGCCATGATTGTGAGTCCATCGAGCTCTTGTGCTCGCAAACCACAAATGAAATCCAAATAACAAGTAAGAGAGGTGAGTGCTGCTCTTGCAAATAAAATGTTCGATGACTTTGAGCACTCGTAGTTTATTGCATTCGGCACCGAGTGACTTGTTGTTTTTCTTAGTGCACTTGCGCAGACTACAGATTTGCTACCCTTTTGTCGACGTATTTTTATACATTTAACTGAGTTGAGAGTCCTTTTCGTGTTCGATGTTGTAAATGTTTTGTTTGGCTTGAACAAATTAAGTCAACTCATTTCGTGTGATCGTTCTGCTTTGCGCGAGTCAATTGATGAGTCGTAAAATGTCAATAGAGCCGTTGTACTCGACAGTGAGTACAATATTCTGTTGACTCAGCAAGCGCACTCGTCAAGACCTCTACTTAATGATAAAGTCTGAATTCTTTGAATGAAGATGATGCAAAAAGTGCAGTGAAAGATGAAACTAGATCGTTGTTGCTAGACCAATCTTGATGTTTAACGAAGTTCACAAAGGAGTATTGGAAGGGTATTGGATGCAAATTCACACCATGCAAATGGGAGTGCTTGGCAGCATTTCCAATTGACGGTACACATTCTCAACAACCCGTATTTCTCTTTTGTCCAGTTTCGATGAGTCTCATCTAATTCTATAAACTGTTTTAAATTGGTCGATCTTTTCTATAATATTTTTGGGCCAAATAAGAACTGCCCCATTACAACTGCGCTATGATTTATGAGCCCTACAGCAATCTTATTAAGGTATACGTTTCTTTTGGAATCTAGTGAGTACAATTTCACTTTTCTTTTAAATGTCAAGTCTTCTAAGTAATATATCAAAATCTTGACACAATGGGGTGAATCTGGTGCCATATTTTTAGCAATATTACTAGCAACTAAAAACAAATTGGGACACATCTGATGCTAACCAAAAGATCAAATATGGTTTTTTTAACATGATTTATACTCTTCTTTTTTTTTGCACAAATTATTGCATTTAATATGATGCAGAAAAACCTTACGCTACTTTTACTCAAATTTCATGCAACAATTATGAGTCTTAGTAGAAAATCGTATTACAAAAAAATCTTGCATGTCCATATCCCTCAACATGAACACCATTTAAAGTCACTGCCAACTACCGAATAATTAACATTCTTAAATGTCTGGTGCTTTGAAGACGCATAACTTAACCTTCCTTTAATATTTTAAATATAATGTAAAGGCTCCTTAACATGCAAGAAAACATTTCTTATTATATGCGAGCCTCATAAATTATTTTAATAATACCCACAGTGGTATGGTGCAAGTGCTTTCTTTCACGATGCGCATGGTGTTGCGCATGCGTGCGCGTTAGTTTTTATACCGCAAGTAGCAAGATATACAACAGCAATACAACAACAACAAAAAGAGTGAGGTCAGCAAGGCTCTGATTTTTTTTTTTTTCGTCTACCTATTATAACGAGTATTATTAATAATATTGAGTTTTTTTTTCATTTTTTTTTCGACCCTAAAATACGTGCGTAATTTGGTTAAAAGGCATTAAGACCGCATAAGGGTTCTTGTGGTGTGTGCTGTTGATTTCATGCTACCTGTAGCGTTGATAGCTGTTTGCCTTTAGTTACCAGCTACTTTATTATTGATTGAATGCGCATTGGATATAAATTTTATAGTTTATAAAATCTTTTTTTTTACCACAAAATTCTTTAATTTATTTGGTTTTCATTGAGCATGAAATTTCATCTATTGATATTGTGCTTAAACTCCTTAATGAGCTAAGCGGCAAAAAAACGTGGGATTATCATTTTGGAAATTATTACATTGATTAATGGATGAAAAGGTTTTTGACTCTTAAATCAAAAATTTTAGCTTCTACTGCTTTTCAGTTATTTAAGTATTCTAAGTGGCCCCTCAGGTATAGTCATTGAGCGAGAAATAACGTTGACTTTTTTTTATAATATGCGGTAGATTAATAGTTTCCTCTGAAACTTAAACAAACAAACCAAAAGACATTAAGTTAGTTAATCTTCAACGAAAATTAGTGTTTAATTACCTAATTATTAAGCTTGATTAATGAATATTATTCCTGCATGTAGCTTAAAATAGAATTAATAATTATCTTATGAGTAATTTCAACATTTTTTGGAAAAAAAAAACTTTGAGTTTTCGTAAATGACTTTTTCCAATTTTCTTCAACTTTTGCTTCGTGAAACTCAAGCTAGGCACAGGAAAACAATTTTTCACTTTTGTCATAACGGTTTCAACTCCGACGATATTGTCATGCTAAAATAGAAAAAATGACAAAAAAAAAAAACATAAATAACAACACAGAATTCGAGAAACAGCAAAAGCAACGAAAAATTAGAGGACAATTTTTGTGTGAGGTCTCGCAAAATCGTAATCGTTAAAAAAGAATATTTAATTTTAAAAAATAAAATAAATAAGTATGCAATATCCAATGATTAAAACCGCTTCAGTAAATTTTTCGCCAAAGCGTTACAAGTCATTTTCATGTAAGCAATTTTATATAAATAGTATAGATATATTAATTGCTAACTAGTACCATAACTTATATCTGCCAGAGCAAATGCATTTTCCAATTACTGAGGATAGGATTTTATGAAGGACTTTTTCAATTTATTGGCAAAATTAATGATTCTTGTTTCCATTCCAAGGAATTGAAATAACGAATATGATTCCAAAAGAACTTAATAATTCTGTCAGAACAGCGTTTTGAATTTGATAACTTTTTTCCCAGAGCTTATCTATATTTTTCTAGTTTTTTTTTTAAAGAAATTTGATCACACCCTTGATATACCGTTTTTAATGTTTTACTTGTATGAACGGTAGGCGTATCTGTGAGTCGATTTCGCTCAATCCTAATAAGCATGTTTGAAAGTGTGGCCTGTGTGCAATTTCATTCAATTAGCTTGCTTGGTTTTCTCGTAATCGTGATATTTAAAGTCAGACAGACGCATCGACAGACAGACGGAAATGACTAAATCGATTCAGGTGGTGACGCTGTTCAAGAATTTATATACTTTTTTATACCCACCACCCCCCCCCCCCCTCCCCACTATGCATTACAAACGGAATGACAAAGTGCATATACTCTCTGTGTCCGTTATGGATTCGTTTTTTTTAATAAAACGGATTCGATCCTATATATAGTTCTCTACTTGTTTTTTTGTTTTCTAAATACTTTTAAATAAAAAAAAAAAAAAATATGTCGTCGCCGGGGTTTGAACCAGGAGCTTCCCTGATTAGACTATGGTTGTTACATGCGCAGTTTAACGACATCATTTTCTTATGTCTTAAAAATGCTGTCGGTAGCTGAGTTGCGTAAGATGAACATCTTGGAGCAGTGGCATGGCGCAGGACCAGGTTCAATTCTGTGATCGGGGTGACAGGTAAAAAAAATTTAAGTTCTCCTTTGAAATTTTAAGAACGTATTACTTACATTGCTAAATTAACAATAAGTATGTACAACAACAGCATTAGAAAAATAGATGGTAAGTAAAAAATCAAAAAAGAAAAATGTTTGTTTGCTTGCTAACCAACTTTTTTTAATTGCGTTCATTTTATACAGTAAAATCCGTTTTATTTAGAAAAACGAGTCCGAAACGGGATTCGAAACGGATCCATTTTATTAACAATTTCCCGCTGTTTGGAGGCGAATCACCCACGATTTCGAATTCGAATCGTATCAGAAACGGATTCCGTTTCGGATAAATAATACGAAAAAGCGGATCCTAAACGAATCCGAAACGGATCCGTGTGACACACTGGGAGGATATAGGTACATATTCGATATTCTTAAAATTATAATTTTAAAATATGTATACAAGGTGAACCAGAAATAGAAAACCAAAACACTTTACTTAATTTCTTTATTATGGTACTACTACTTATCCACCATAATACAAATACTATTTATGTTTTGTTAGGATTTATATTCCAAAAAAAAATTTTTATATAAAACATTGCTTGAAGAATTAATTTGTCATAGATTTTGCAAAAATTAAATTGATTAAACAATTATTTTCTGTTTAAAATACGCTAGGTGCATGGAAGTCAAATTAATGTCACTCATACGCCATGTTATACCTAAGCAAATTAGTAATATGGGAAATAACTTTAAATAGCTACTTTTGCAAAAATTATAATAAATTAGCATGCATAGTTTTAAAAATAAAAGTTTAGAATATCAGAAAATGAAGCCAAATAATAAAAGTAACGGGTGCGCCATCTCAATCTGGTCAATGGAAATATTGAATAAGCTTACACCCTTACAATTCATTGGAAAGCGATTCTGATTAATTAGCCCCCATAATTCAACAAAAGTGTGCTGTTTATCTGGCATTCTCCATTACATTGATATTTTTTGCGATTTTCTATTTCACTTTGACGATAATTTTTTGCCTGATTTGGCCTATGCTCAATTTTATTGCAACATAATTTCAATCATAAATAGAAACTCTCAAATAAAGCGTAAAATAACTAATTAAACATTTGTAATTAAAGCTGCATGGTATATCAAAAGAAAAAAAATTAACACCTTTAGGCTGCATGCAGCAGCAGTTAAGCAACACGCTGCAGCACAGCATGCATAAAAAAATTGAAATAAAAGCGGTAGCAAAATCTGTTATTGATGGCAACGGTAGCAACGATACAGCAAAGGCAACAGCAACAAATTGCTACTTGACGGCCAGCTATACAACACTGTTGCTGATCAAAGCAATCAAAATGCAATTAATCTCAGCATACCAAAGCAATTCCAGCTTTGATTGGCAACATGTCATTTGTTGCTGTTTTTTTTTTCACTCTGCTGTAGCACTTGCAGCAAAGTGTTAGTGCTGTAGCAATTGCGCATGCGTGCCATTTGTTTTGTTTTTTCGCTTTAAACGATTTTTTGAATTTGTTGTTATTTTTGCAGTTTAAGTCTTTGACTTATAATGAAAGTCAAATGTTGTTGCTGCCGTTGCTAATGAAAGTAGATTAATTATTATCCAGGTATAGCAACATTAACTAGTTTTATGCAATTTATATGTTACCAATGCAGGCTTGTTGCTCTTTATCGCGTCTATTTAATTTTGTTTTTTCATTTTGGTTGAAATAAGTAAACCTCTCTCACGTATTACAGTTGCTGTCTTAAGATGATGTTCAATTAACTTAATGAACTGACACTAATGCACCATTAACCCACTTTTGTGCCAAACTTCCAGCCGACTTCTACTTTACTTTTAGCTGGGAGTGTGCGTATTTTGTGCCACAATTTGAGTACAATTAGGCTGGCACAAAGTGGGCTGCAGGTTTTTAGCTTAAGTTGTAATATTCAGTTTGCTACCAGCGCTTCAATTAGTTTGAATAATGATTTTTTTTTAAAAAAATTGCTAAACATTTAATGTATGGGTTGTTGTGACTGAAGAGCTTTGAAAGGTTAAAAATTTTATATATAATTAACAAAGGAAAATAAGGAAAAAACTTCGGAGAAGTTCTGGCCAATCTTTATTTAATAATAGCAAATTATGGGTCTATAGTATTAAGGCATCCTGGGTCACTCTGGTGATGTTTAATATACTTTTACGTACTTTCCCTATCAAATGGGAAAAATAAATTTCAAAAAAAAAGAGTTTAAAATTTTCTGAAACTGAGCCGTCCTCAGTGATGCTAAAAAATCATTTTTTACTTTTCGCATCGATTGATGCAAATATTTGAGATATGAAAATTGGTTTGAAATTGGTTTCTCTATGGCACATCTGTTGATTTCAAATCCAACTTCAATGTTTTCCCATTATATGACGAAAACAAATTTGTCTCGCAAATGGGCTAAGATGAAGCCAATCGAATTCCAGGTTTCAGAAAGAAAAATGGGCCAAAATTTCATCCATTAGTAACGACAGATCATTTTCATATTTTTCACATCTGCAGCTGCTTTTGACCTCAATGGATCAAAAAAATATCTACGAAATGGACTCAACTGCAACGACGTCGTCCATAAAAGACGTCCACAAAAATTAAAAAATGTTAACCCTCTCTCTCTATGTCGCCCATTTTTGTCCGATTTTGCACCCGCTCCCCCAGCTTTTCGAGGACGTCCGCAGGGGATTACGCTAGTTTTCTATTGTTTTTTTTTTAATTTTATTTATGTATATCTTAATAAAAAAACACGAAAAAATTCAGGAGTGATATTTAAAGAATGGAAATCCGAAAAGCCTCAGCCTCCCCTTTCTTGTCCAGTTTTGTTCGTTTTTACGACGCTGCCTTCTCCTCCCTACTGCTTATGTTACTTATGTTAAAAAATTAATTTTTTCCATTGTTGGTGAAGAGAAAAAAAACTTTCGAAAAATGGACCAAGGCTGGTCGTCTTGATTCAAACTAAATGTTCAAAAAATGAGCACAAAATATGCATTTGCAACTTTCGATGATAAACAGACCAAATAATGCTCATCACTTGACCGGGAACAACTCTACTAAAGTCAAAATTCCGGGCCAATTGCTCGTGATGACCGTTTTTCCCTACCGACGACTGATGACGTCAAAAATCAGGCTATCTTTTTTTTTCTTCTCTTTTTGATTAACGGAAAAACAAAGTTCGGAACTAACATTCAGATGTCGAAATACCAATTTGACCTTGAAAAGTTGTTCCCAAAAAATGGGCACAAGATTAGTGCTTAAAGTGGTTGAGGTATTTCAAATCTATTGTTCGGTATTTTTTGGAGAAAGGGGCATAATATACTATCTGACTTGGCTTATGGTAGCACGAACCTAATGAAGTGTTCATGAGTTTTAGTAAATAAACGTGTAGTACTTTCAAATTATTGTTGTGAGGTAATAATAGTGTTAATGCTTAAGCCAGAAAAAAAAATCGCTTACAAAATACAATCAAACCTATAAATATAAATCATGTTAGCTAGGTTTAAAATGAACAGTATGCTGTTTACCAGAGAGGTGAATCAACTAATTGTCAATTACCATATTAAATTTTTTAGGAGGAATATAAATTGATAATTTCACAATGGTATGGTATCAAAGGCGGAACTTGAGATTGGTTAGGACTAACATACTGTTGTCTTATGGCAAAAAATCCAGGGATACTTTCAAGAAAAAACTTTCTTTAAATAAAGAGTTAGAAAAACTCTTAAAAGTTCGAAGTCATTACATATATTGTTTTCATCAATATCTTCCTCTGATTATTTTATAACATGTTTTTTCTAAGTGTTTATAATTAAGAATAATTGCAGATGTATAAGGAAACATTAAGTAAGTAAAATTATAAACGTTTTTGCTGGAATTATGGAGCCACTTTGGAATGCAATTATTGTGACCATTGAAGAAGTAGAAGGAAAAACGACTCCAAGTGTTTGCTTCTAAATACTTACTACTTGCAGTATTTAAATGTTTTTATTGCAAACGCCTGACTCTTGCGCCTGAAGCTGCCTGCATGTTTGCACGTGCATTTGATGCGTCGTCTACAATATGACATTTTTGTCTGCAGTCAGTCAACAATGTTGCCATATGTGTTAGCTAAACGCAGTAGCACTCATACTTATACGCATGTCTATTCTGCGTTGTTGGGTTTATTGAATTTGCTGTGATTAGTCTACGAAATGTTATGATAACGAGTGTTGTTAATGTCATGTCGACTGTTGTCACTCATTGGTAATGAGTGTACTATTAGCGCTAAAATAACTTTTTTTTTGTTTGTCTTCTTATTGGCTATAACCAAGTTTTAAGGATAATAGCAGCTATATTATTAGGGGAGCTGGCAGCCACTTTGAGGAAGATACTAAAATAGAAGATAGTAAAATAAGAAATCATACATCTGGCAGGTATGGTAGGTGCCACGCCGATTTACGTAATAACGCCTAGTTTTATGTCTCATCTAATGACCCTGTATGAAACTTCACTGCAATTGCAATTTATTGCACAAATTTATTTTAAAAAAGGAAAGAAATCTTGTAGGAAGTATCACGCCCCATAGGCTTTAATTTTAAAAACTCTTTTCTCAAACCAACTTTAATATTATTTATGAAATTTATATGATAATTATTAAAAAAATAACAAATGCATAGGTAGTGCAGATATTTTCAGTTGGGAACTTCTAAAATATTTATCTGCTGATCTCTTAAAGTTCTAATCTCCTTCTTTTATCCTTTGTTTTTTCCGCTCTCCTTTCTTACTCGTAGATATAGTTTCGTTTGCTTATATTGATTGGTCTTATAATTTTCGTTGATCGAAAAATTTTGCAAAATATTTTTAAGCAAATCAATTAAAAATAAAATAAAGGTGATAATTTGCTATTTCCTGCCTTTCTAATGATAAGCTTTTTCTTCTCTGTTGCTGTTCTTTTGCTTTGGAGTAATAAGTTTTGTTTAAAAATTTTTTTGCGAACTACTGAAATTCAGCAAGAAAATTTGCCAACAACAGGCAAGCACATGCTGTCCGATAATGAATTGTAACCCAACGAGAAAATGATTCCATCGATGATTTTTTCAATGGGTCAACTTAAGTACATACATAATTCTTGGCACTCGCTTTTGACTACTCACAGATCAAATCTGGCTAGAATTACTTGGCTATCTATGACTAAAAATACTTTAGTCTTTTTTCTGTTGGGAACCGTAAACCTTAAGTTGAAGCTTGCATACTACTAAGGCTATGAAAACCAAGCACTCCTTTTGGATAAAGGACATATGCCTTCAGGTCTTTAAATAAACCTTAGACTTCTTGACTTATTTCCTAGAAAATATGGCGATCTTTAACTAAAAAACAGTTGCTCAGGTGAGCTACAATACACTGAATGGTCTGAGTATGTAACCTTTAATCTATATCAAAATCTACATAATTTGGTAATTATTAATAAGTGTATGTTTGCGGCGAAAGAATAGGTGTTTCAATCAATATATGATTTGGTATTTATTACTGACTATATAATTAATCCAATAAGATTATTTAATTCTGTAGAATATGTAGCTTTTTAAGACCAAACATTCATTTCGCGTATATCGAATTATTAAATAGAACTAATTCTCGCTATATAAAATTAAATCTTAATCTCCATAAATCGATGTTGGGTATTGCATAATTGGAACAAATGTATCGAACTTCATTAGTTGCCCTATATGCAGGCCCGGATTTACCTAAGAGGCACACTAGGCCAGTGCCTAGGGCGGCAAATATTGGGAACTTTGAACATTTTTTTTTAAGTGGTAATGCATTGGTGATGGTACATTCGCAACCAAAAAGTACATTCCAAGTCTTGATTTAGTACATTTCCACAAAACCGAAATGCCATCACTGGTCTATATATACATATTGACTATTTCTACGAAAATCATGTGCTTCATTTTAGCTCCAATTAGGACCACTTCCATATTTTCCCGTTGGAAAGCATTAACAGATGTTTCGAATATTTTGTAAATACCCGCATTTGTGCACCCTTCATTTGTTTGTTCACATTTTAAGTTACAAGACATTGTTATTCTTTTTGCTTTTTGTGAAACCTGTTCCCATATAATTAAAGTCTATTAAAAACGAATGTACATAAAACACTCTCCGCAAAAATTTCAGAGAGAAAAAAACACGCTAATGTGCGGCCATTAAGCTGCTGCACGCCTTTTAAGATGATTTTTAGGGTTTTACTTTTTTGAGTTTTTGTTGTTTTTCTTTTCAGTCAGCGTTGCCACCTATCTTTTATGCTACATAACTCAGTGTATGACTCGGTGAGTGACTGCTGCCTAATTTAAGCTAAATGAGCTGCGAGCAAGAATTCAACATATTATTATTATTATTTTGTATTAAAAAAAAAAAAAAAACATTTTGTGCGTACGTTAGTGTTAGTTAGTATGTGCAGCAGAAGTTCCCTTTCTCGTTGCTGTTTTTATTTCCTGTAGTTAACTGGCTATTAAATAGCACTGACTTTAATTATTCGAAAGATAAAATGCTGATGGCAATACTTTAATTGGCCATAGCAGCTTTTTGCTTTTCATCAATGTATCTTACGTTTTTTGTTTTTTTTTTTTTCAGTTAAAAACGTAAGGCTACATGCTTAAGTGTTGATTTATACGTTACCTTTGCCAATTGACCCATATGCTATACAACATTTCAACCAAAAGCAATTTGTCTTAGCAGCTAAGTAAAATAGTCAGTTAAGCAAGAGTAGCAGAGAGAGAGAGAGAGAGAGAGACGAAGTGGAGATAGTGGTTTCCTGCGATTTGTTGGCTGACTAATCATCATCCATAAAATAATAAGTTCAAAAGTAATTGATGTTCAAATTTAAGTGAAGGTGTCGATTCAAAACGAATGTTGAGGATCGTGCACAATCTATTACTTTAACAATAGCAATCATCAACTGAACGCTTTGCTGTACACTTTGTAAACTTTTACAAAGAAACAGGGCCGTAACTAGAGGCTGAGTTCCTCATAGAACTCATACATTTCAACAGTGACGATTTTGGGTTTGAAATGCTGCTTTCCTCTTCAATAGAAACAGAAAATTCTAACGAAAACTTTAGCCAAAGCCCTTGACAGACAATATCAGAAAACAGTTTCATTCGCATTTTTAAAATATCTTGAATAAATTAATTCCATAATAGAATTCGGTAGATTCATTCAAGTTTTTTTTTATTAATAAGCTATATTTTAAATTTATTTGCCATCATTGAATTTACATATGGCTAGCTTTTTGTGAACAAATATTTTTTAGCTCACACTTCCCATTAAAAATTTAATGTTTTTCTTAACGCTTCTTAATAAATTTGAATAAAATCATATTTTTTTCTGTTAATTATAAAACCTGTTTCATTAAAATCCGAAACAAAAATTCTCACTTAATAACATAAAAATAAAGCCCCGTAAAATATCTAAAGTCTACTTACTAGCCGACACTTCATTAAGCTGTTTTTTGTTTCTTTATGTCAAGCACTAAGCTAGATAAGCAGCGAAATAAAGTCAAAATTAAGCGTAACGAATTGTATAAACTAAGAACACCAACCCAAAGAAGATTAGAAAAAGCATAGGCACAACTTACAAAAAAAACGAAAACAACATAAAAAGCATGGTGTCTGACATAAAACTGGGACACAAGTGTACAGGATTTATATGAAAATGTGAAAGTAAAAGATATGAAAAAAAATTACACAAGGAATGTGTGATATTACTGAAAAAAGTGTGTCAATAATTTTTATAGTATTAATGAGTTTTCAAAAAAGTTTAAAGTGTTTAAAGTATACGCAAGACAACACGGTTTGTGTTGGAATTAAATTAAAAAAAAATATAAAATGAAACGAAATCTTTTTGCTGCGAAATCTTTTTACTTTTAATAAAAGATTTAAAAAAAAATTATTCTTGGTTCCAATTAAATGTAGCTAGTTAGTTTAATGACTTGTAGTACTAAGTATAGCTTTTACAAATCACTTTTTATCAATTTCGCAAAAAACTAAAAGTCCCAGAGAAAAAACCACATAAACAAAATTTTCCCATACAACACAAATCTGCAATAAAAAATATAGGTTAGTCTAGGACTATTATATTAGTCCTTGTATTTAAATATAAAATTCCTCATTTTTATTCAGAGTTTTTAATACAATTTTTTCTTTTTTTACAGAAGGATTTTAAAGTGACGTTAAATTAATATAGAATTACATAAATCTAAACACAATAACACATGGTGGCAGGTAATTTAAATACACCAATTGGTGCAAAAGCAACAACAGCACCGACAGCAACCAAAGTCAAAGCACATAATCAACAAACATCAGCAACAGCATTGAATACAACAACAATCCTAATAGCCAAAGCACAGACGCCTACCTTACCAACAGCAACAATTTCAACGACAACACAAAACGCCAAATCAAATGCAACAAACTGGAGCAATAAATTACAGCAACAGAAACTTAACGAAGTGCCACCAATATCACCGACGCCAGCAACAACGTTTGCCGTAAAAAAAATTACTACACCAATAGCAACAACACCAACAACAGAAACAAAAATATCCCTCGCACCATTGCCAGCAGCAAGAACTACACTTTTTGTCGGTGGCGCAAGAACGACAATTAAAACAACAACAAACTTAACAAGTGCTACAATAACAACAACTGCAGCAGCAATAGCAACAGCAACAGCAACAGCTAAAACCACAACTACATACATTGTTAATAATAACAACAACAATATTAACATAAGTTTAACCTGCAATAGCAACAGTAGCAGCAGCAGTACCGCCAATAACAAGAAAAACACTGCAAATATGCCCGGACGGCATAGTTGGGATCCGGGTCGCATTGGTGTCGAACATTTGGCCGGTGCTTTAAGTCCGCTTTGCATTACAGATTCAAATCATGAAATTGTGCGTCCAAAGCCTAGAAGGTAAGTGTGATTGACTTTAAACTTAAACCCATTTCGTTCCAATGGAACAGTCAGCCCCGCATGATGTTTTCGATATGCGTGGTATTTTGTAAATTGGTTTTTCTGATCAAAAAAAAACAATACTTTGCACAATATATCTTTAAGTGAAAGGCCCGATTTCTGTAATTTCAGGAATTCACAGCTCCGTTATTTTTTTAACAGATTGTTTGGTGTCTCGGCTTATTTTAAAAGTAATTCTTCTTGAAATGAACTCTGTACCTATTGAACAAAAAGCTGTTCGAAACGAGAAATTTAGTCGTCGACGGCTTATGGCGCATTGCTTGTAACTAGTTTTACACATTTAGACTTTTTATTTATGTAAATAATTCATTTCAATACCTATCTAACTATATGTATATAAAATTCGTTTCACAAACTAATTACGCTGTAGCTATGGCAACCAATGTCAAGGTCGTATTAGAAATCGAAATGTATCTGATTTGTTATACAAAATTAAACTTGATCAAAACTGGCTCATGATTTTCCGTAATGTTGTTTTCGGTGGTGAGAGCCATGATCACTACATAAGTTCAAGAACCTTCGAAGTTAGCTCTGACAACTAAATAGAAGAAGATCTCTAGAGATTAAAGGTGACTTCAAAGATTTTCACCTTCTATCGGCATGTGCCGGCTATGTAGGGTCCATGGCCGGTACCAAGATAAAAAAATATTTTCGAACGTTGTAAGTTGTTAATGTTAACCATATTGTGATTGCGAAAAACTCTTGTTCAATGCACCCATATTGAGTCCAATTTTGTAATAAAAATTAAAAAGGGCCCCAACCATAGCACGTTCATAGCTTACGTGTCCACAGCTTACGTGTTTGAAAGATAATGAAATGGGTTATTCAAATAAAAAATTCAAGTGCGAAAAATTGATAACTAACGCCGTACATAGGCCGACGAAAATTGATGTTTATATTTTGATCAACTTTTTGTCCCATAGGCACAAAGAATGTTTCGTTGTTAAAATAAGCTTAATAATGGAATAAAAAATTATGTAGCTTATGGACAAAACTTAACGAAAATCATACATTGTGAGCCAGGCTGACTTTCCTTCAAATAAATTCAACAAAAAACAAGTTGGTTGCTAAGTCTAAGTCTTCTTATGTTGAAATTTCATATACAATAACAAGCAAAACAAATTTCAAGTTTGTTGCTTAGTTCTTTCGTTTTTGTTTAGTACAGGAAAAGTCTGAATTTCATAAGTTCCTAAAAGTATGCCGTTAATTTTTATTAATAAACATTTTCTAAATTTTTTTTAGGAAAAAAATGTATAGCTCAGTTTTAGGCATTGTTATTTAATTCACATAAGGAAAGCAAGAAATATGAGATAAAATGCGAATAAATAAAATTTTTTTGTGCTTTTTGCTTATTATCTCTGCTTCTGAACTTTAAATTATGGTTATGAAACAAAAAGCTTCAAAATCTTAATTTTGTATTTAATTTTTTATTATTTATTTAAGTGAAAATGCTCTGTTCTGAAATTTTTGAGACAGAGAATGAGGAAAAACATTTTTTGGTTGAAAAAAAAATTTACAGAAAATAGCTGCCTCAAAGCATAACCTTAACATATCAGATAACTCTAAAAAACCTCGTTATTACCGGCTCCTTCAAAGGCTTTCAAAGGAATCTTGCAAAAACCAATAACATATCGAAATATTTTGCCTAAACGAATTGCAGCAGAGAAGAAATTGTTTAAAGGACAAAAGATTTTAGTTTCGTCGCATTCATTGATTTTAATGATATTTATACGAGAAAAGTATACGTTTGATAAATAAATTAAATTACTAGGTGTATTTCAATAAAATAGGATATGAGCTAATTTTTTATAAAACCTTCATTAGAAGTAGCAGTCAATTTAAGAACCGACTCAAATCGCACCAGTAAAGATTTTGTTTCAACCAGTAGAGACGCTCAAATAGGCTGCGATTTAGTGACGGCTGTACTACGGCGCGTTGGTTGAAAACATTTTAATACCAGTCCTCTTTTATATGACCTTTCAACTGACCATTTTCCGCTACATCATTTTAAAATTCTACACCTTTACTTTGAGCTTAACCTCCTAATCCAAAACAAAACCCGAAAGTTCCACCATGTGCATTGTGAAAAAGCTTTCCCATGCTATAACACTATGTGGCAATTTTAAGCTTTTTGAAAGAACTTTCTCAATATACACTGACGAGCAATACTATAACATGGAAAACATATTCTCATTTGAACACGGTCTGCCTTAATAATTTCATAATACAAAAGTTTTTTCAGCTTTGATGTTTTGTTGGTGCGTTTATTATCTATCTCTAGAATTAATTAAGGCTGCCTGCTGACAACAAAAAACTTGCTTAAAACAAAATGAAGAAAAATAGTCAAACGTTACAGTTTTGCACCCTTTGCACATTTAATGTTTTGCCTATAAGAAACAAACGATTTAAGTATTTAGTCCAGTATCCTTTTACTTTTTTGAGATCCTTAATGCAATTTGATATACTGGTTGTGCATTTTTGGACCACGTCAGGCAGAATTTTTTCCAAATTGCCTGGGATCGCTTCCACAGCTCATGAGCTCCCTCCGGTGGGCTCGGATATTTTCCAAACCACAACTATCTATTGGATTCATGTCCGGAGACTATGGAAACCACTTCAAAACACAAAATTTCTGTTTTTAAGCAGGCAGACCATGTTTAAATTAGAATATGTTTTCCCGTATTTGCAGTAGATATTGCACGTCAGTGTAAATACCCTACACCAAAATTTTTTGATTAGTGGAGTTGAGGAATATTTTTTTGGCAAAAGTCATGAGTTTATATAATAAAAGATATATAAAATATGAAAAAGACATCAGATTTCAGTTGGTTACATCTGATTGGAAAGGTTCTTACCTGGACAAGTTTAACTAATGCAAAAAATAAATTTTTGCTTTCATTCGTTTGGCTGTTATAAGCGTAAACAAAACTTTATATTATAACTTTAGATTTTTTTGATCTATTTATAAGCAAATTATATCCGCTCATATGCTTTGCAAAGCCCTATGTTCAAGTGTACAATTCATTCACTTACTTTATCGGAATTTTTTTAGGTTATTAATATTTTAAATTTACACAAAAAATACAAAAACGCTCATTCATATTCACAGCTAAATTATCTCAATTAAGAATATTTAATTGTAAAATTCAATAAATAAATATTTTTTAATTTGATATGCACACGTCTGCAGATGCACATTTCTCGTGAGAATATTTACGTCCATACAAATGTGTTCACATTAAATGAAAGTTAATTTAATTCAAGTTCGCTGCTTGAGTCTTTTGTTTAAGATAGCATACTTTAATTAAACTCTAATGATAAATTAAATCTGAGTTTGATTTATACATCTGATAGTACCTACAGTAACCACATGTGAAATGCTACAAAGTCTTAGATTAGCACTTTACCACGCTTAATTCTCTAATTGTCAACAACACCAGGCACATAATGAAGCCTGTGAGATATTTTTAAAAAAAATTACGATTTTTTCTCTGGTTGAATTTACAGAAAGTGAAATTATTTTTTTTTTATCAACAAACAAAAATTATTTGAAAATTTAAAATTTTAAGTGTGGTAGCAATGACAGCAAAACAGAGAGAAAAAAAAACATAAAATAAACAATTTCGCACACTTCACCGATGATGGTTGCGCTAATGATATTAATGATGATGATGATGTTGTAGTTGATGTCGGCCAATGATCTCGTGCAGAGTGTCAACAGTTAATAACGTGTTGATTGTCAGTGACTCGTTACATAGCCGTACATATCAGCAACAGTCTGTACAGCATATCACATTTAATTTGGCGTATTAAAATTGTGTTGCGAACAGGGCTGGACTTACAAATGATGGAGGTGGGCAAAAACAAAACCTCAAGTATGATTGAATTATTTCTTTGAGCTTTTACTATATGCACTCACATACATTCTTTAGGATATAATTGTCTAAGAAAAATCATTCCAGAAATAGCATGAAGCAATGACTTTATGAATGTTAGCAAAATCGTTCACAAAATCAGTCTAAAAAAGTGGCTTAAATAAAACGGGTTGTCAAACAAGTTAAAAAAGCATTTAGGAGGAGTCACATTTTAATCTTAAATAATTCAAATTAGAATGCAAAATTAAAGTAAAAAAAAAATATATGCATTACTTTGCAAGTTCCCAAAAAACTTTTATAAAGTTTCAGCCACATTTTTGGCACAAAAGTTAACTGCCATGCGGCCTTAAGCTCTGCTGATCCAGCCATGTGTTTATTTTTTTTTCTCGAAAAATAATTTTAATTTTATTAAATACCAACAACAATATAGATAACAGCAATAACATCTGCAGCAACAGCAGCAGCAACCAACTTTATGCTCAACTTCATTGCCTGTAATCAGGCGCGAAAGTGTGGGAGTTGTTGCTACTCGCTGCGCTTATGAATTTTTTTTTATTGCTAATACTAACGCCATTGTTTGCTTTGAGCAATTATTTACACATACACATACATATAGGAAAATGATTTTGGCTTTAATATTCAGCAGATTTACTTAACCGCTTGGTTTGCGTCTTCTACTAAACAACATTTTTTTCAATCTTTCGCAAGAAAAATGAGTTGCAAAAATTGGAAAAAAAATATTGTTGCTGATTGCTTTTATTCTTCGACGCGGAAACGGAAGATTAGACTTTTTATTATGTTTTGGCACAGTAGTGAGCTTATCTATTTGTTATGTAATTGTCATAATGATAATAGTTTGAAAAAAATGACACAATTGCATCTACTCATGTTACTTTTTCAAGTGGAAGTTACGAGTGTTGTATAATAGACCTTTCCTTATGAGCTGCAATATACTTGCGTTGTTGAAGGTGAACGCTATAATTTGATGTAATCAACTATGTCTTTCAGTTTGATTACAAAAAAATGTGCTTTAGTATCATAGAGCAATGCGGAATTTCAATTATGTTGTACATTGAAAAATATTGCTAAGGAAATATTTTTTAATTGTTACATATTTTGTGAAAGATGTTCACAACATATTTTGTAGCACATCTCATACAGCTTCGAATCAATGTAGAGGTCACGGGGAAGTATAGCCTTGGAAACTTAAACTCAAGGAGCCTCATCAACAAGATATTCCATTATACGGTGAATAAAGCCATTAAAGTTTTGTTATATCGCATCTGATGGTGTTTATTTGGACAACACAAAGTATTTTTTCGAAATGAAGTCTAGAGAGCATTTAATATCTGCTCATGTTCAATAAAAGTTTTTTTCAAGCAAAATGCCTCCATGAATCCTTAGCCACTGACATAACCAAGCAAAAGCTCTAAGAAGCTATACTGAGAGAGTTTTTTAAAGTAACACAACCGATTCTTGCACAATTCCTAGCAATGGGTTGGACAAGCCCTTGGAAAATTTTATAATTCAGCACTCAAGATTTTTACGCAAAGTCTTATTTTTAATGCATTGCTGGGTATTAAGTTTTTGGGAAAGTCAAGGATAATACCTTTACTAGGAATTTTATCGTCATAATAAAACTTATAGGGCTTTTCAAAAAGTCGTGATATGTTTTCGAATCGACAGTGTAGACATATTTTAAAAGTCAAAACCTTGTTTTATTGTAATTTTTGCAATTAATTCATGGAAATGTACCATAAGCCACATCAATGCTCGCAAGTCATCCAATTTTCTTATCAAAGTAATCACTCATTTATTGAAACATATTGTACTTTTCATAGAATTTATGAACGTCACCACACAGGGTGTGTGGTGACTATTCTATAGACTGTAAATAGTCATGAATGTAATCTTTTATTGCTGAATGTCTGCGTGCCAGTAAGATCCAGTGAAGTTAACGAAAATACTGCTGCCTTTTACGCAAATGTTAATGAAGACCTAATCATTCATCATTCATCGCTTCCAAGGCATTTTCAATTGTTAGGACTGTCTGCCACAAAAACATAACATATTTTATGGCTGAACTTGATTGATTCATTTAGATCATCGAAAACGACGTGAATTTGTTGGTTTTACGCTAGAACAACTTGACAATTACGCTGATTTTGCCAACAAAATCATCTGCTCTGATGAGGCGCGTTTTCACCTCTCTAGACTAGTATACCCATATGTAAAAAAAATTACATTTTTACTTACATTTTGATCTCAAGACACCGGTTGGTGTGGTTTCCAGTGGCGTCAATTCGGTAGGGCTGGGGAGGGCATTAACTTCAGTATCTTTTACTTGTGGCAAATATTTCTCGTATTTTTCTAAAGACATTTTGCGACTTGCTTTGAAATTGATACCAAAGTTTTTAATAGAAAAAAAAAATACTTTTAATTTTTTACACAAGCAACACCCATAAGTTATGAAGAAAAATTAAAAACCACTGGCGAAGGTCTACGTCAGCCAAGCATTAAAATTGTCGGTCAAATTTCAACTCTAAGAAAGAATAAATGAAAAGCTCAGCATACATTCGTACAGTGCAGTTCAACGTACGTTACAGATTTATGACAGCGGCGCAGCGCAAACTGACAGACCAAGAGACACACAAATAAACAAACAGAATAGAAAAACAAATAACAAATGAAGTGATGGCAAGTGTTTGGTTTACCGTTTAGCCGTGTTTAAAACTGGTAACAAAAGCGTAAAAAAAATGCAAATATTTAAAATCTGGTCAAGGTTAATAGTGAAAATTAATAGCAGAAACTTTGTAGTCTTTTTTTCTTTTTTCTTCTTCTTGTAATTCCATGCTAAGCATTCAGTAAACAAAGAGGAAAAACATTTAAGAAACGCAATTAAAAGAGTGTTAATTAGGCATACAAGTTTTTCAAATGATGCATTAAAATTGCGATTTAAAAATTTTTATATGATATTAATTAATGTGGGAAAAAACAGACATTGAGCGCAATTTTACTAAAGTTTTTTGAGGTAAGGTCAAATATCTTAGTTATTTATTGTAAGTACATTATAAATTACATGAGCAGTGGGCGATCGAAACAAAGGTTTTAACATTTGTTTGGTCCATATACATCCTGTTCCATGAGTTTTTGTCCTCTCACATCAACAAGCACAATATTTTTGGCTAACGAAAAATGTCCAAGACAATCACTGAACAACGCTGATCATACTCAAGTGCATTTTTTGAACTTTTCCCATCTACGCAACGATTCGTAGAATTAATTGCAATACGCCATTTAACCAATTTTAGGAACAGCCACGGACGGAAAATTTCCAATCATTGAATATTTATATAACATCAAAATGGTAGTTTTTCATTACATTTTTCTGAAGTGATACATTTTCAAAAGGGTTCAATTAAAACGTAACAATTCCTTTATAGAACAACTTAGAACTCGTCAGTCCACTGTGTTCAATCAGTCATGTGCTGCTGCAGCGCTTTTTTTATTTCTCAAAAGCAATTTGCAAAAACATTATGGCTAGGTGCTATAGCATATAAATCTTGAGCCTAACTAACTGCAACACCGACTTCGCTAGCCACAGTATTTTTGCATTAAAATTTCATATGGAAATAAAATTTACTTTGATGAAAGAGTAAAATTTCTAAAAAAATTCCTTTAAATATTTTCCCCCATCATTATTATAATGAATGAATTTAAAAATGGCATGATTCGTTAGGTAGTTTCTCATTGGTGGGCAGCACGGAGTAGTTCACCATGCCATAGCAAACAATGTGCAAAATGGGACACATAACATAACATCAAAGGACTTCTTTGGTTATAATCTTTGCCTGTAAAAAGTGATAAGTTAGAAATTTTCTGTTTTAATCTCCCAATATCCACATATACCATATAATATTTAACAGAGATATAGAAAACACTAAAAGTACTTTGCTATGTTTATACTACCAAAAAACTCCACAGTATAAGAATTCAATTAGTTTTCCAATTGGGCATGTCTCGAAACAAAAGACTTAAGCAACGAACTTGTGCAGATTTACTCGAAATTTTTAATAAAATAGGAAATTAAATGTTCCTTAGCATTTTCTGGGTCAAATATTTAAAAAATCTTAGTTTTCCAAAATAATATCAAAATCCATGACGTTATATCACTTAATTTTCGGATTATCCATGCGATTTTTCTACCTATAAATGCATCTATACTCCATAGATCCTAAAATGGAAATGCAAAAGCTTTTTTTACAATATATTAACTAAACGAAGGCAAAAATTTACTTCCAACAATCTTTCACAAAGCTTTTTTCTATTTGCAGTCACTTCATTTCTTAAATTCTTATGATATTGTAAAACCAAAGTTCCTAGAAAACTTAAAAAATTTATAAACTTTACAATATATGTGATTATTCCAATGAAGCCATGTATCCAAAAATGATTCCCCTCTCCATAGGTCCGTGAAATAATCGAGTTTTGACTTCTAGAATTGATTATAGAAAGTTCTTTTCAGTCACAATAACGCCAGACTGCTTACATTAATATACAAAAAATATAGCTAAAGTTATTCGAAAGTCAAGATTTATGTATGTAACCAGAAACTAACACTGATTATGAACCATCAATGTGATCTTTTTCACAGTTTTGTGCATTTTCACTTAATTGTGGTCTAATATTGATTTTAGTTTAACGCAATTTTTTTATTTTTTTTTTTTTTCAATACTTCGCTCGATTTGCCCATATCAAGTAAATTTGATCTTATTGCAAAAGATCCAACTAAATCAAATCTAACTCGCTCATATTGTAAAAGTACAATTATAAATTTCATACCTAACATCCAAAGTTCATCCGCTACCAGTCAGTAGTTGCAATGTAAATTCCACAAAAACTCCTTCCGCGATTTATCTGCCAAAACAATGCAAATTACATCAGCTGCATTTTCCATCACACACCGCTGAAGGTGTTTGACACTTCCTGCCTTACCAACAGCAGCACTTATGTATGTAGTTACCTTTCCTGTTATCTGTGATATTCACTGTAAACAAACAAAAAAGTTCACCACTCACTCGCTGCAGTTGTGATAAAAATCTGAATACTTTTTTTGTAAGTCGCCAAGAAGTGGGAAAACATTTTCACTTTTACTTTTGTGACAAGTTGGCATTGCGGCCGTTGTTGCAAGTGATGTTGGAGGTGTTCGCAATTAACCGCAAGCTGAACTTTTAACAAGGTTGTGAGCCGCATTCAAAATGTATGAAACAATTGTGGAAAATTTGGTTTTTGTTAGGAAATTGTGTATGTTAAGAATAAGTTGATAATTTATGGGAAACGTAAAAGCATAAGCACACAACAAGTCAAATAATTTAACTTAATTTATTAGCAAGTAAGTATATAGTAGCATGTATATAAGTATATAGTATTTTCTGGAATGTCTAATCATTTCTCTTTTGATGGAGCTCAAATGTAATTGAGCACAGTGCTATGTTCTCTAAGAAACTCAAAAATATGTCAATGAGTTCATAAATCTCGTATGTTCTACTAACCTGAATATATATTTTTGTTAACATTGTAGTCTCAACAAAATGATGCCAAATAGAATCTTAAAATTCCAAGCGTAGGACAGGCAGAACTGTATGTGTTTTCTAGTTCGAATATCAACATTTAGTGTTGAATACCATTAGAACGATCGGTCTTTGTTAAAAAAAAACCCACGACAAAATCATAATATTTTTATTTCTATCCAAACTACAGTTTACGTACAATTACGAAATATGTACTATGGATCTAAACGTATAGATTGCGTCTTGGTGGCGATTTTCTGCCTCACAAATTTGTGATCTTTAGATGATATGAAAGGGACTCTATTGCCTACATTGGTTTTCTAATTAGAAAACAGTTGAGAATGGCGATGTGTAGAGAGAGCGATGAAAAATGTTGGTACAAGAAAAAACTTGGTACAAGGTCTCTAAGCGACGTATTTATCGTTCGCACGAAAAGTGGGAGATTTAGAAAAATAGGCATTACAACTCCCTTAAAATCAAAAGCTTGATGTATACCAGAGAACTGCATTGAGAGCGTTATGAGCCACTTCCAAAAATATGAGACGTGAGTGTGCATATTGCATGCAATAATGAGTGTGAATCTGAGTTGCGCTCACTAATAGTGAATGCGTAGATAGCATGCAGCTCATGAATGTGAGCTGCTTAATAGCTCTAGTCTCATGAATGTGAATGCCAGAAAAGCTCACTCACATGCAGTCAGCATTCATGAATCAGTGAATGCTTAAGCCACTTAAGTGGAACTGTGTTAAGAAAAAAATTTTTATTTGCTCCAATCGATAGGGAAAATTCGAAAATGGCCTTTGGACATCACTTTGGGAGGCTCGGGACCCTGGAAAAAAACGTTTTTGTCCAGAAAATGGGTCCCGGACCATGGTACCTGTTTTTTGAACCAATTTCGGAAAAATTTTTTCTGTTCCAATCGATGGGGAAAGGTCGAAAATGGACTGTAGCCATCACTTGGAGTACCTCCGGAAACTGGAAAGGACCGTTTTTAACCCATTTTCGGAAATTTTTTTTTTGCTCCAATCGAAGGGCAAAGGTTGAAAATGGATTTTGAACATCACTTGGAGTACCTCCGGACCCTGGAAAAGACCGATTTTGACCCATTTTCGAGAAAAAAATTTTGTTTTTCCAAACGAAAGATAGCTGAAAAATATTTTTGGACATCACTAAGGAAGGCTCGGGACCCTGGAAAGAACCGTTTTTGACCCGAAAATGTGTCCCTGGGCCATGGTACCCGTTTTTGACCCATTTTCGAGAAAAAAATTTTGTTTTTTCAAACGAAAGATAGCTCAAAAATATTTTTGGACATCACTAAGGAAGGCTCGGGACCCTGGAAAGAACCGTTTTTGACCCGAAAATGGGACAAAAACGGGTACCATGCCCCAGGGACACAATTTCGGGTCAAAAACGGTTCTTTCCAGGGTCCCGATCCTTCCTTAGTGATGTTCAAAAATATTTTTGACCTACCTTTCGTTTGAAAAAACAAAATTTTTTTCTCGAAAATGGGTCAAAATCGGGTACTATGGCCCAGGGACACATTGCATTTCTCTGATGTGTACGTACCATACGTAAAGGTTTCTAACATACAGAGTTTAAGTTAGAGATGGAAACATAGATAGAGGTATAATAATTATGATCAGAGCTTCTTCCAACTGCTTTTGCTGTACAAAATTATTTGCGGTCAAGTCAAGTTTTATCAAAATAGGAACTCCTATCTGAAATAGCCTGTAATTGTTTAAGGACCAAAAAAAAAGTTCATCAAATTTTAACCACATAAAAACTTAAGTTTTCACCACACCAGAAATTTCCTTTTCGTGGCTTTTGCGATGTGGCGTACGTGTGCAACGTACCCTCTGCATCTACAGTAGGAAAGGTCCTGTTTATAATTAAAGCTACAAAACGCACATGAATCTTGAAAATGGCACAGAAGAACCATACGTACAACTGCGATAGAAATAATTAAATGAATTGCCTCATGCAAATCGTGGCTGTTCTCTCGATATCAAATAGGCTATGGACAGCAATTCCATAGGTAGTCCGCTTCCCTTAAAATTTTCTGACACCTAAAGCTTGGATATGCTGATTATAAACCAATTATTGATCACGCGCTAATCGGAAGTTCATTACAATATTTGGGCGATTATGCCCGAATATTTTTTCGTTTCATAAAATATTAGAGAGATAAAATATTCTACTTTCAATTGGCTTTAGTCTATTTAACTCTATTTTGCTCGCACTATCTACGAATATTCTGATTAAAATTATTTTTTCTTCGTCTAAAATACAACGCTGTCAGCTAAGCCTATAATCAGTAAATTCGTTTCGGTTAATTTTTGTGTTCTTTCACAAAAATTCAAGGGTAAAAAAATATTTCAAATGGCCCGCATAAATTCAACTCATTAGTCAAAAATGAAAACTTGAAATAAGAGCACCGAAATTAATTTCATTTTCTTTCCTTAAGTAATTTATATTAATATTCGTAATGCACGACAAAAAAAAAACATAAAAACCTTCGTATAAAACATAATCGCATAAAAAGCATGAAAGTCAAATTAAAATAATGGCTAAGAACAATGTAATCTTGCGGTTAGAAAGAATAATAATAATGGTAAAAAAAAATAAAGACTATGCAAGAAGTGGGTCAAAACTGTGATGATGGACAATAGCAATTAGGGTTTTTTTTTCTCTTCGAAACAGTAGAAAAGTTGAATGGAAAGTCACGTAGAACATGATGTGAATAAAGTGCAAGACACTTAAAAGCAAAATAGTAGTTATGATAAAAGTAATAAGGGAGCGTGCTTGGTTGCTCTTTTGAGGTTGTTTTTTTTCTTGTAAGTTATTAAAACCTTTTATTAATTTGTTTTTGTATTTTAGAAAAAAATTAATTTCTAAAAATATATACGGGCACATTTTCGTAAGATGAGTTCAGCACTTTCAACAATTTTTAGGCATGTAATTATTAAAAATCCAATTCTAAAATCTTTCCGAATTACTTTTTTTTTTTGTGTGGGTGAACATCTTGGCGGATATGAAAGCAAATCTATTTTGTACTGAATTGGCGGAAGCACAATTTTAAACGCGTCATGCTAATCATTGCATTAGAGTAATATTTTAAACTTTTTAGTTTTGGGTACGCTTCATTTTTATACGACTTTTTCGGCAGTCTTCGACTTTTTCAACATTTTTTGGCTATCCCAATATTTATCGATGTTTTCAGTGTTTTCCAACTTAATATTTTTTGGTTTTTTCAACCCTTTATGTCTGTTTCAACATTATCGGACTCTTATCAACATTTTTTATAATTTATTCAACATTTTTGAACTCAAACATCATTTCTTGACTTTCTCAATATTTTTCGACATTTCTAAAAATTTTTCGAGTGTTCAAAAATAGTTGATATACATATCTTGGTATTTTATAAATTTTTCAATACTTCTCTCGCTTTCAACAATATTTGTCTTTATATCATTTCTCAATTTATGTATATGAAATGTTTCGACTTCAGAAGAAGCTTTTTGAGTTCATTAACATTTTTCAGCAATTTTCGGTTTTGTCAACATTTACCATAATTTTCAAATACATCAATAAATTTTTGAATTTTATCAAGATTTTTTGAATTCTTCAGCATTTTTAGGTATATATTCCAGGGACCCTTAATAATCGTTATTTTCTATATTTAAAGTCAAAAATATCACAATGAAGGAATTGTCGAAATGTGAGTTTGAGTAAACAGATGAATTTCTTTTGACAAGAAGCGTGTATGACAAGATTTTTAGTTATGTGATCTTATTTTAAAAAACAAATATAATTGTTATATTGGATTTCTATTTTTTCGATCAAAAAAAATCTTTATTTTGAATTTGTATTCTTAACGATGATCAAACATAATTATTATTTTGGATTGGTATTTTTTTCAATCAAAAATAATCGTTATTTTGGATTTCTATTTTTTTCGATTATGCAGTGATTTCTATTTTAAAATGCATAATCATTACGGTACCTAATATATGTACATATTCGACTTTTTCAAGATTTTATGGCTTTTTCGATATGTTTCGACTCATTTTAATATTAACATCTACATCGAAATTTTTCATCTTCATCAACAGTTATCGTCCTTATCAACATTTTTCGTCTTTATCCACATTTTTCGTCTTTCTCAACATTTTTTGTATTTGTCAACATTTTTCGTCTTTATCAACATTTTTCGTCTTTATCAACATTTTTCATCTTCATCAACATTTTACGTCTTTATCAACATTTTTCGTCTTTCTCAACATTTTTTGTCTTTGTCAACATTTTTCGGCATATCCGATGGTCAAAATTTTTTGAGGTACTCATCAACAGTTTTCGTTATTTTTTAACATTCCATCCAATACTTTTCGACATCTTCAATATACCTTGGCTTTGTCAACATTTTTTGATATTATTCGAGTTGATAAAGATTTATCGACATAGGTATATAGCATTTCAAAAACTTTTCTACATTATTCGACTTTTGTAAAATTTTTCATTTAATGCAACATTTTTCGTAGTCTTATCAACATATTTGAACTTTTCACATTTAATTATTAGTACCTGGAGACCGACCACTGTTCGGTTTTTCGTTTTGAGGTTGAAAAAATCGAAAAAATATGGAATTTGTTAAAAAAAGTAGACTTTTCACTTTCACGCTTCAACTTCTCTTTACTTTTTTCTGTTCCATTTTTTTCAACAATTTTGCTTCGTTTTTAGTTTCGTCAAATTGTTGTTGTTGTTGTTGAGTGGATTGGAACCAAGAGTGAATAGAAATGAAAAGGATAATGCAAAATGGCTCGATTTCATTTAAATTGGACACTAAATCGACTGAGATATCGCAGCATTTATATAAAAGAGCGCAACCGATTGTACAGTTAGTACGAGGGGTAAAACCTATAAGCCACTTTGGTACAAAAACTTATCGCACCTTATTAAGTTTTGCGGTTGGTGTTATTTTTTAAATTTTATTGCTGTAAGGATATTTTCCTTGTTCTTCGGCTTATCCCGGAGGTAATCACTCCATAAGTGACAACTCATCGAGGCGGTTCACCCCGAGTAACGTTGGGTCACTTAAAGTCACTTTGGTTCACGAAATTCGTAAAAATCAAAAAAAAAAAAAAACGCAAAACGTAATAAGGTGCGCAACGTTTTTGCAACAAGGTGGCCTAAAGGTGTTATAGTGCAATTCTACAAAAATCGCACGCAAACCACAAAATCGAGATTAACACTCACCTCGGTGACTCCAAGTGACCCAAAGCGACTCGGGGTGAACCGCCTCGATGAGTAGTTAGTTATGGAGTAATTACCTCAGGGATAGTCCGAAGAACAAGGAAAATATCCTTCAGCAATAAAATCCAAAAAATCGCACGCACCGCAAAACGTTATTAGGTGCGCAAAGTTTTTACACCAACGTGGCCAATAGGTGTTATAGAGCAATTCTACAAAAATCGCACGCAAACCGCAATATCGCGATTTTCACTCATCTCGGTGACTCCAAGTGACCCAAAGTGACTCGGGCTGAACCACCTCGATGAGTAGTCACTAATGGAGTGATTACCTCCGGGATAATCCGAAGAACAAGGAAAATATCCTTACAGTAATAAAATCCAAAAAATCGCACGCACCGCAAAACGTTATTAGGTGCGCAAAGTTTTTACACCAACGTGGCCAATAGGTGTTATAGAGCAATTCTACAAAAATCGCACGCAAACCGCAATATCGCGATTTTCACTCATCTCGGTGACTCCAAGTGACCCAAAGTGACTCGGAGTGAACCGCCTCGATAAGTAGTCACTTATAGAGTGACTACTTCCGGGATACTCCAAAGAACAAGGAAAATATCCTTACAGCAATAATATCGAAAAAATCGCACGCATCGCAAAACATAATTAGGTGCGATAAGAGTTTGCACCAACGTGGCTTATAGGTGTTATAGACCAATTCTACCAAAATCGCACGCAAACCACAAAATTGCAATTTTCACTCACCTCGGTGACTCCAAGTGACCCAAAGTGACTCGGAGTGAACCGCATCGATAAGTAGTCACTTATGGAGTGACTACTTCCGGGATACTCCAAAGGACAAGGAAAATATCCTTACAGCAATAATATCGAAAAAATCGCACGCATTGCAAAACATAATTAGGTGCGATAAGAGTTTGCACCAACGTGGCCTATAGGTGTTATAGACCAATTCTACCAAAATCGCACGCAAACCAAAAAATTGCGATTTCCACGCACCTCGGTGACTCCAAGTGACCCAAAGTGACTCGGAGTGAACCGCCTCGATAAGTAGTCACTTATGGAGTGACTACTTCCTGGATACTCTAAAGGACAAGGAAAATATCCTTACAGCAATAATATCCAAAAAATCGCACGCATCGCAAAACATAATTAGGTGCGATAAGAGTTTGCACCAACGTGGCCTATAGGTGTTATAGACCAATTCTACCAAAATCGCACGCAAACCACAAAATTGCGATTTTCACTCACTTTGGTGACTCCAAGTGACCCAAAGTGACTCGGAGTGAACCGCCTCGATAAGTAGTCACTTATGGAGTGACTACTTCCGGGATACTCCAAAGGACAAGGAAAATATCCTTACAGCAACAAATTCCGCAAATCGCTCAGGACGCACTAAGTGGTCAAATATTAAAAATGACCACTACAATATTAACACTACACCACTGTAATTAAAAGTCTATTGGAACAAAAATTTTTTTTTTATTTTTCGTGCTTTCTCTATCGATTGGAACAAAAAATTTAAAAAAATTACTCCCATAGTACACTAAATAACATTTAACGTTTTTCGTACGTATGGGAGGTGCCACGCCCACTTACGCAATCCCGTTGAAATCCATATAATTTCAAAGCTTATAGTAATCGACACCTCTACACCAAATTTAAAGAAAATACCTCCCATAGTGCACTAAATACAACATTCAACGATTTTCGTATATATGGGACGTGCCACGCCCACTAACGAAATCTCGTCGAAATCCATTTAACTTAAAAATTTTTGATAACCGACACTTCTGTACCAAATTTTAATGAGATTACTCCCATGGTGCACTTAATATAACATTTAACGGTTTTTGTTTGTATGGGAGGTGCCACGCCCACTGAAGCAATCCCGTCGAAATGCATTTAATTTCAAAGCTTATAGTAACCGACAACTCCTCACCAAATTTTAAGAAGATTACTCTCATAGTACAATAAATATAACATTTAACCTGTTTTGCTTGTATGGGAGGTGCCACGCCCACTGGTATATCCGCCATATGAAATTTCAGAACGATTGTGTTGTTAATTCTCTTATTATAATGTTTATAAATATTGTGGGCTGTGCCACGCCCTTAAACGAATTTTGCCAGTATAGTGACATAGCATGTTATGATGACTGCTTTTAGTGGTATTATCTATAAAATTTTTATGAAAATCCTCAGTGCCGTTTTTGAGTAATATTGAATCAAAATTTTCAATTATTGAAAAGTGCCACGCCCACTTTTCCGATTCCGCCCAATTTCGGCAAAATTTAAGACATTTATGATCTGCATCTGTGTACCAAATTTCATCACAATATCTTGAATATTTTTCGAGATATGACGTTATGAAAATAAAAGTTTAGGGCTGTGCCACGCCCCTCCAGGAGCCTTTGATAAGTTAAAATCCAGCCCAATCCTAATTTTGTTCACATATGTACCTAACCCCCAAGTTTCATCAAAATCGCTGCACCCGTTTTGGAAATAAAGTCTGAAAATATATATATATATATACATACAATTTTAGCTCGTTTAATAATAGTAGATTATAGAGTTAAGCTACTACAACTATTAGCCACCATAGATATTTAGCTTGCAGCTTTGAGTCCAGTAAATATCTGAAATGCAAAAATTATGCCTGATATTTTTTAAATATTTTTTTCAATTAACTGTTTCCAATATTCAAGGTTTGTGGCATTCAATGACTTTTGTATTATTTTGCGATTCTTCGACACTGCTTAATACTTTTCTACAATATATTAAGATAACCAAACATCATTAAGTTCACACATTAAACCGCGTGTGCTTGCACTCGCTTTTTTTCCACAAACTTTCTCTTTCATTTTTAATTAAAATACTTTGCCCATTATCTAATAATTAACATGTTCCAACATTCAAATACAGGCGAAATAAGGGAAAACTTGAGATGAGCACAATAACACTAATTTAATTTTTGCGTGAAAATTTATAACGTACTCAAATACCAAAACAATGGTTAAAATAATTCAAACTCTTTTAAAAATAGTTCGAAAATTCACAGCAATGAAAAATTTAAAAAAAAAACACACAACCACAATACCGCAACCAACTTCAGTTTTGTATGGACAACAATTGTCATGAAAGCATTTTGTTTGAAAATGAAAATGAAAATGAAAATCACGCACATTGCTATTATACCTTTTGTTGCTGTTAGGGAAAATTGTGTAAAAAAAACTAAAAATTATAAAATTAAGTAGCTTAAAATAATGGACAAAAAAAGCTTGATAGAAAACAAGAGGCATAAAAGCATTTTTTTAATTACCACCATTAAATTTCATGTGAACTTCAAAGCGAACAAAAAAAATTAAAATAAAACTTCGTCGAATTCTTCATTTCCATTTAACATTTAAGATTTAATTGGTGAGTGGGTGTTACCTAAGGGACGTTCTGTTAATAGGTGATGTAGTTAAATACTGAAAGTATAATTTACAATATTACAAGTTAAATTTATAATCACCTTAAATATAAGTGTGAACTTTCTCTACTGAAAAGAAATAAAACGGTATGACTGGGTCGTATGATAATCCTGCTGAGTGTGCTCTGAAAGAACACTTCAACTTATACATGTGTCGCAAAGATGTATGCCGATGTTTAATTATTGACAGCTCATATCTCTTTCCGAACAAATTCTACAAGAAACGAAAAATTTCCGAATATTCTTTATTCCTCTAAAATTTTTGTGGTGTATAGATTCTAAAAAAATGGTAGGGGCTAAAAGAATCTGAGGTGCGAGATTCTTTTAGCCCATATCCCATATCATCTAATACTCATAATTGTGGAAAATGCAAGAAAAACTGTTAACCAGAGTTGGAACTCCTATCAGCCAAGCCCTACCATAGCCAGCTCCGGATCAGACTAGGAATGGCGGACCCTATTACGGGCAGCCATGTGTGAATCTTATCAGGAACTAAAAGATGGAAACGTATTAAGGAATTCCAGATCAATTATCGGAAAGACTAGCCATACTGCAACCCTACCAGGAAAAGCCCTATGAGGGCTCATCATTACCGCATCAGGCACATTGATCCATGTCATGTTAGGTTGCCTGGTCCGGTTGGCCTGACCCTATGCGTTACCAAATCTATCGAAACTTCATCTGATCTTATAAAACCAACGTGTCTGATATGGGCGTAAATTTCTACTGGAGAAGTTGAATTTTCTTATTGTTTGCCGTCGCTCCGCTTATCACGAGTGGGGAAATATGCTCAAAATAACATTTCAAAATTCATATCCGAGACTAGGCTTGCCAGATTCAAATTGTGCTTCACCTGAACATTTAGAAACATAAACATAAAAAATCTGGATTTTTCTGGACACTTAAAATAAAAAATCTTGAATTGTCTGGACAAAAAAGAAAACCCAAGCTGAGCTTCAGAAAAACGTACACATATATTTAATATAAGCAAAAATTCATTTTTTAAATAAGTAAGTTAAATTAAGCCCATAAATACTTATTATTATATCGAACTGCTTCTTTCAATTTGCTTCGTCTTGGTTGTTAAATGATTGACAGTTTTCGCTACAGTTTAATCATATAATGAGTTCTGACTTGATGATATCTATCAAAATTCGATTTCTTTCTCTAGAGTAAAAGCTATGTAAAACGCTAAGAACTTTTTCAAAATAAGCGTTGGTTATCAGAATTTAAAAAATAAATCGATTCAATTTTCTTAAGTTTTTCACTTCGTCACTTTTAAATTTGGATAAAAAATATCCACAAATTTTTTCGTTTGGAATACATAGTTTTTGATAGGTTTTCATATATACATACACATGTACTACGTAAGCAATAATAGTCTGTATAAAAGTCATCATTGTTTACATATTTTGTTTGAGAAATGTAAAATTTTTACGAGCAGTTCGCACATCCTGAACATAACGGATGTAAAGACATTTTTAATCCATGCAGTAGATGTTTTTTGTACTTAGTCTTTTTATTTCTTTGTTCGAATTTTATCTGGACATATTTATGAATGTCTGGACTCTGGACTTGGGATTAAAAATCTGGACAATCCGGACCAATCCAACTCATCTGGCAACCCTATCCGAGACACAGTGGTGTGCTATTTGGAGTACTATATTGCTGAGAATCTTTCACAGTAGATTACTACTTATGACCATAATGTTTTGTGGAATAGTTCGACGACTTTTGTAGTCTTGTAATTCTCCCTTTACACACAGAAACTCTTTTCGAAAGTTCGAGTACAGAATTTATCGTACTCGAAAACTCTGTTGTTGGCGGATTGACGGAGTAATTGTTTTGACATTTAACACAAAAAAATATCAATTTTTGTGTGTAAGCGCAAGAGCAAATTCACAAAAGAGAATAGACAAGAACTTCTTTCACAGCATTTCCTAGTGTAAGCCAGCGCTAACGCTACCGCTGACTAAAAGTATGTACTCGTAAATTGTAGGAAGGCAGAAAACATCAGACTGCAACTTAAGTAAACGAAATCCGATTAATGCCCAAAACACATGATGGAGCTGAACCAAAATCACATCACTAAATCACAAGGAATTGTTAGAAAAACAATTAATTTTAATAAGTGTGGAAAAGTAAAGAGCCCCAACAAGCACAACTTCTTGTTTAGTAAAAAGAAATAAATAACAAAATATAAATAAACTTCCCAAGTGACCCAAACAGAACTTTCAACGTTGGGCGTCCGTTGAAGTGAGAAAAATTGACGATGAAAAAAAAAAAGAAAATAATAAAGTCAACGTAAGAATAATAAATGAATAAATTCATGAATGAGATTTAAACATGCGCGTCATTTGCCTCCAAGCATCAACAACAACTGGGCAACCAACACTGAGCTGCTGCTCAGCTTCTGCTCTGCTGTTGTTGCCTTTGTACCGTTTACGTTCGATGAAGGTCTTGAATCTACAGGTCGTAGGTTTAAATTGTGACACAAAACGTAGGAATACAAAGAACAAAACAGTTCTTTTCTTTTATTTTCATAAACAACAAAGCCAACAATCATTGCAACAAAACAAAAAACAATAATGTATGAATATTAAAAATTTTGTTGTTAAGTATATTGCTACAAGTACAGCTAAAATTGCTCTCTCTCTCTCTCTCTCTCTTTCTCAGTCTCTCTTCCTCTGTGTGTGTTTTTTTTTCTTTACAAGATTTCTCAATTAGGAATGCACGAACATGCGCACATGCGTGCTTCAAACTCATTTTCCGTAAATCGGCGCAGAACTTAAAACTAAAGTTCTTCCTCGCACGAATGCTGCTGCAGCAGTGGTTGCTGCTACCAAGATTCTCGTTGTGGAAAAGAAGCAGCCAACAAATGCTGACAATGCCAGTGTCTCTGTTTTTAAACACCGGAACATGTAATTTGCGTGTGTCTACGTAGTTTTTTTCTTTTTGTTTTTCTTGTACTTTCCGACACACAGATTATGAACCGCTTTTTCGATTGCTCGTAGTTTTTACAGCTTTTGCCCCATGTTCCAGAATAGTGTTATGAGCAAAATAGTTCGAGGTATGAAAACAATTTGCTGTTGTTATAAAGTTAGTAAAATGGAAATTTTCTTTTAATTTGTCTGCGTTGCATGTGGATAACCATTGTTGGAATAATTTGAATTTTTATTATTATAATTTTATAAGTATCTGCATGCAAATTAATTAAACAGGGTGATGCAAATATTTTATTTTTATATTATGCAGAAGCAGAAATTATTCATGGCATTTAAATGAAAAAACTATTTGCTTAGCATAACAAATAAAATAAATAATAAACTATTTTCTATTTATATCTGAGCATATCTATGGTAAGTCTAGTCAACTCTAATCAAATTTCTATCAAGTTTAATTCAAGCCTTAGTCAATTTAAGTATTTTTAAAGTAAAACTTCAATCAAATCTAAGTAAAGTCTGAGTCACATCTAAGATTAAATCATGTCCATCTCAATTCTAAGTCAAGTAGATCTCAAGCCTAATTACAATCTAAATCAACTTTAAATCAAGTCTAATCCAAGTCTTACTCGAGTTCAAGACAAATCTGATGAAGTCTAAG
The DNA here is from genome assembly GCA_963662105.1 of Meiosimyza platycephala. NCBI lineage: Eukaryota > Metazoa > Arthropoda > Insecta > Diptera > Lauxaniidae > Meiosimyza > Meiosimyza platycephala. The sequence goes on along the minus strand of OY759208.1, from coordinate 96,784,387 downwards.
ACTAATCTGTTTAAGCCTAAGCCAGGGCTAATTCAAATCCAAGACCAATTTAAATTTGTTATCAAACTCAAGCTTAAATAAAGTATAGCTCGAGTCAAAGCTAAGTTTTAATCAAGTTCAATTCAAATCAAATCTAGCTCAAGTCAAAGTCAAGGAAAAATCTTTTCTAAATTATGTCCAAGCCTAGTCTTTTTCAAGCGCTCTTGAGTTTAAGCTAAGTCTGAATCAATTCTAAATTAAGCCTAAGTCAAAGTTTACCCACATCTTAGGCAAACCTTAGTCTATGCTAGGTTTAAGTTAAGTTTAAATTAAACCTCAAGTCTAATTCAAGTTCAAGTCAAGCAGAGTACAAGTTTAATATATGCCTGAATCATTTTAATTCAAGTCTAACTCAGGTCTTACTTAAGTCCAAGTCAAATCTAGCTCAATTCAAGTTTAAATCAAATGTATGGCAGGTGTAAATCAACACAAGGTTAAACATACGTATATGTCAAGTATAGCTGAAGTTTAACTTAAGTCTAAATAAGCTTTAGATCAAGTCTAACTCAAGTTAAGTTTAAGTCAAATCTAACTCAAATCAAAATCTAAGTCAAGAATAACTCAATTCTTAGTCAAGCCTAAATTAAGTTAGAATCTTGTCTAAATTAAATCTAAGTTAAGTCCTATTCAAGTCTAACTCAATTCTAGGTCACGCCTAAATGAAGTCTATATCATTTCTAAATCAGGTCTTAGACAAGTTTAAATCAGGTCTCATTCAAGTTTTATTGAAAGTTAGGTCAAACCTTAGTCTATGTTAGTTCTAAGACTTGTCTAGCTCGAGTTTAACTTACGTCTAAATCAAGTTTTCATCATCTCTAAGTCAAGTTTAAATCAAGTCTGTATGGGGTCAAAGGCATGTCTAGCTCAAGTCCAAGTCAAGTCTAAATATAATCTAATTTAAGTCTAATGCAAGTCTTACTCAAGTCTTTTTCAAATTGAAGTCAAATCTATGCAAAGCTGAACCAAGTCTAAGTCAAGTTTCAGTTCAGTACGAATCGAATCTAATTCTATGTGAGTTCGTGTTTTTGAAGATTATGTCCGAATTTCAAACCAATGCTGGAGAGGCTAAAGTAAAATTGAGGTCTTTTCACACTATAACTCAATCAACTGATGTATCTAAATCATCCATGGGAAGGAATTTTGATTTAAAATGCATTTGCGGTAATAGGAAAAATTGAGTCTTGCGATTGTGTTAAGTTCATCTAAGAGTAGGTATGTCATACACACAGTACTCTTTTTCTACTAATCCATCTACAGAGTGAGCTCTAAGGAAGCACCTAATTATCGCTTAGTAATTCGTTTCAAATAGCTTACGTGTTGAAAACTCATTGCGTCCTAGTTTACACTAAAGATCGCAGAGTACATTCTAATCAACGAAATCACACATTTCTCATATCGCCAGGTGCAAGTCGAAGACATTCCCTGCCTGCTCATATAATTAAAATTAGGTAGTCTTTAAGCGATGAGAAATATTTCTCGGAAATTCTTAACTTCATGAAAATTAAAATAGATTTTAATGACAATTCACGCAACATGCAAAAGAATTCCATTCATGCAAACGAAATAGCCCAGATTTAAACTTAAAAATGTTGATCTGAAAAAAAATGTTTAATTGCACTATAATTTCTAATAATGCATTTGAAACATTGAGCAACAGCCTTAATGAACCTAACAACAAACGCATAATTAATTTATTAAAAAAGGCAATGAAAATAAAGCACCCTGTTGCTAACAACAATAGGCAGTCAGTCATCAGCAACCAAACAACCTGAGACCATGACAAATTTTCAGTTACAATTTTACGGCCATTGTTTTTTCTACGCTCAGCGCTAAGCTTTAAACCCAAACTGACGTTTAAAACAATAAAATGAAAATGTTGGAAAAATACTGCATACAACAACAGTGCCGCAAATCAGGCTGAAAATTAACTCAAAACAATAGATGTTGCTTGGCTGATGCTGCTGCTGCTGCTTGCGAGCCGCCCAAGTCAAAGTTAAACGATCTCTTTCGTCTCATGGGCTTTGACGTTCTCTTAAGCACACAACATGACTGAACATTAAAACGGCGTATTAAACTACAACACGATCATTAGCATCGTCATTATGTTGTTCATTATAATGGCTGATGATCATCAGCAACAGTAACAACAACAATATCTACATAAACACAACGTATTGTTATGCTATTGCCGCGCGTTGTTTTCAAGTTTCATTTCAGTTTCATTCAGAATTTCAACGCGTTCGGACGGTTTTTTTGCCGGTAACAGTACATATAAAATGAGTTCGGTTTTATACAACAGTTAACTTTTTCTTCCAAACACTCTATGAATCTAAGAATTACGCCAATGCTTTGTTGGTTGCGCTTCGTCAAATTTGCGCGCATGCGCTGTGAAATGAAATTGGAAAACCGTCAAAAACTGCGAAACTTTAAAAATCAGTGAAGCCTTAAACTTTGCTGTTTAATATGTTAATGCCACGCCCCCATATTGCCTTTTGTCCGACGCTAAAGTAGTGCAGTGTTTTCGCTTTTTCTTTATTGCAGTCGTTATTGTTGTTGTTGCTGTTGCTTACGGCCAAAGTAAAGGAAATTTTGAAATTGAGATTAAATTGAACGTAACGTGCGCTGAAAAACGCAAAGAATACGAAAAAAAAAATCGTTAAAAAATCGGCTAATGACCAAGTACGTAGGAATAACAACAAGCTGGCTAACAAATTACAACTAGTGCGATTTTTTACAACAACAAATTGAAATTTGTTTATTCGACCGGAAATGGCGACATGTTGCCATCAAAATTTTGTTATTTGAGTGCTGTTTTTTTTTGGTTAGAAATATTTGGTGTTTTTTTTTTTGAAAATCATTTTAATCACCGGATAAGCTTTCGAATGCTCTGTTTACAAAAATACCAAAAAAAAACGAATAATATTTTGTTTTGCAGTTATTAAATTCGAATTGTGTTTGTGTAATGAAAACATAATGTTTTATATCATTATTTTATAAAACAACAACAGCGTTTTAATGACCTTTATTATCGTTGTTACGAACTACTAACTTGGATTGAAATGAAAGCAAAAGTCGATATCTATCAAATTGATATAATTAGAAGCAATTAATAATAGAGTTAATTTTTACTTTTATAGGAAAAACAATAACATTTAATAGCAGGAAGATAACATGTAAAGTCGAAGTTTTGAAAAGTTTTGAATCAAAAATAAATATTGGCTTAAATTATATAAAATGGCAAACAAATTAAGTTTCATTGTTTTTACACAAAGGTAATTCCAAAGGATCGCTTACTATATTTTACATAGAGGATATTCCCATCAATGAAAGGAACTTACTCTAGAGACGATAAAAATCACAAAATCTCCTCATTATTTAATCAACCTTAAAGTATGGCCAACTGCTTGCACTACAACTATGTATGCCAGCACTTGATACTGTACTGTCCTTCATTTTTCGTGGGCAGATTAAGCAATAGCTTTCCGCTTCAGAATTTGTGACTTTGATGCCCTTTTTTGGGTCTGTTTGGCCTGTTTTTAAGACGCCGTTTTTTGTCTTGCATGTTGTACTCATAAGCCCATACGTCGTCACCGGTTATTATGATTTATATGCTGGTGAGGGCTAAGAAGCTTGAGAAATTATGTCTTCAGCGACCTGCTATTGATGCTTTTTTTGAATAAGGATGCAAGTCCTGAGCCGCAGCCAAAGGCCTCTCACTTACTCTTACTTGTATGTGGGTCACTGAAAATTAGAAATTTTTTGGTACAAAGAATTCAAGAACATTTTAAGTGTACTTAAATAAAATGTTAACCTCTTGTCCCAACTGAGTAAAACTTACGGGATGACTTCAGAGCACCAACTGTTTGTTTTTTGTCGATGCCTAGGTCGCTTATAGCTGATGAAGGATAATCAGAAGCCGTACTCTGTAATGCGATTCGAAACAAAATCGTATAGGAATTGAATAAATTATGTTTTAAGATGCTTTGAATCGCATTGCTTTCGCATCGTATTACAGAATAGAGTCTATCCATCTAGTCACAATTTGCCGTCTATTATAACATTTTGAGAAGTTCAGCTCACAAAATGTCATTTGTAATACAAAACTTAAGGCAAACATTTTACTCAACTGAGCCCTTAATAATATGAGTAACAATAAGTCAATGCGTTATCTTTGGTCTCACCACAAATTAGGGTATTTATTCGGCAGCGGTACACCGCCTTAGTAGTAAAAGTGCGTGTAAGACTTAAGTTTTTTATTAAATAGGCATTTCTTCCATCACACTACATGTTGGTTGGTTTGACTAAACGTACCAACATTGAATTTGGAAACATAAACTTAAATAGATTTCTCTGTAAAGTGTGTATACTTGTATCAAAATTGCCATGCCCTTTTTGAAATCGCCTACTTTTTGTTTGATGATTTGCAGTACCATTTTTTGAATTTGTATGAAATTTGGTTTAGTTACTTTAAATAATTTTCTCAGTGTAGCATTTTAAATTTTTCGCTTGCATGTAAAGTGTCTCATCCTCTCCTTGGAAAACTTTTTTTCCAAAACTTGTCTAAGTTTTTCTTAGTATTTATAAGAAATTGGGTTGCTCGAATACTCTCTCTACATCACGTAACTCTCTCAATATATCGTTTTAAATGTTTTACTTGTGTGAGCGGTAGGTGTGTTCATGAACCGATTTTGTCCAAGGAGCTTGTTGGAAAGTGTGGACTGTGTGCCGAATTTTATTCACTTTCTTGCTTGGTTTTCTCGTTGTCGTGATTTCCACAGACAGACCAGCCAACTTAAGCTTAAGCTTAGCGTGGTGTGCGAAATTGTACTCATAGGTCATTAGCATTGCATTCATGTTTTCGAGTGATATTGATTATCTGAAGTAGAGTTGATATTTTGAACGATTCCTCATTGAACATGCAAAAAGTTTTTTGCAATTTTTGAAAAACTTGCAAAGTTATCTCTAAAACAAGTTATGCCTTACAGGCACTAATGCTTCTATTCTATTGATTGATATTGAAGACGCCGTTTCCGACCGACTTTCACTTTCACTTGAAATGATCAATATGACTTATTTTGCATAGAATTCATTGATTTTTACACCCCTATAACTTAAATCCATATAGACTTTTGATAAGGATGACATATACTATATCATTCTAAAATTTTAGCCAACGAGACTAAGGCCATTTCTCTAACATAAACTTTGCTTCCTAATCGAAAGCAAAATAACTCAGGCAAAAAATAGGCCTGAGACAGATTATATAATAATTTACGTATGGACTGATTTTTTGACAAACATATCAACCCAAGCTAATTGAATGATTTTTTGTTATAAATGTGTTGAAAATATGAAATGCCGTTAGTGCTTTCTTTAATTTGCTAAAATTTATTAATTACTGTGTAATTAAGATACACCATACAAACATACGAATGAGCAAAAACATATGGCCAAAGTTTTTACTTTCATTGATTAAAAAAAAAGTTACGAAAATCGTAAATGATAAGCAAAAGCGAACTTTTACTATAAAACAAAACAAAATTATATAACATGCAAATCTTTAGTGTCACCAATTAATGAAGCGAATAATAAATCAATAACCAAATCGTACGGCTAAAAGTGTAGAAGCGAATTGCCAAAAACAAAAAACAAAAAAACAAATTGCGATCGGTCGTTAAAAGTTAAAATTTACCATGGCAAATTATGATATAATGAAAATTAAAAGATAAAACAACAACAATATCTAACTTTTCACAACATGGTAAAACATGTTTCGGTAAAAACTTCAAAGCTATTGGTAACTAAGTGAATATAGAAAAAATGAAAAAATAAACACCTGGCCACCCTACCCAAAATAAACGCAAACCTCGCTACGACAAACCCCCGCCAACATGTATTGCACCAAAGATTGTTCCTGCAGCCTGTGTCGCGAACTACGCGGCTACAAACCAGTCAAACCACCTAAGCGCCCTGCACCACGCCCACCCGCCACCTCATTGCTTGGACGTTTCAATGAAAATTTCATATTACGACGTCGCGGCGGTTCTACCTCGTTGAAAACATTTCAACCGCAATCGTTGAAAAATAGCGAAATGTGTCAACAGCGTACCCATGCACCGCCACCACCAAGAGCCAAAACACCATCGCCGACACCAATGTGTAAGGCACCAGCTACGCCAAATGCAATAGATGTGTCAGGTGATGGTGATACGCCTCCAAGCAGCAACAACAACAACAACGACAGCAACAATTGCAATTCAAAAACCACAGGCCACAAAGTTGTAATTTATTTTGGTGACTCGATTGCAAATCGTAGTCGACATCAAAACGGTGAGGCACCAAAAGATGCTGTATTGGCAAATCAGCTGCTGGAGGAGATAACAACGAAGTTAGCAATTAGAAATAACAACAAAAACAACATAGATAACAACTACAATGACAGTAATTTAAGCTGCAATGTCAACGCTGCCAGTGTTAGTGACGTGGAGGCTGTTGCTGATGCTGATGCTGCAGACGATTCATTGCCGCCGTATATTGAGAGCGTACAAGATGGCGTCATCAACATTAGAATTGAGGGCAACTATCGCAGGGCCAATGAGTTAGTGGATAAGGTGTCAAAACCAACGCGTGCAACGGTGGGTGTTGCAGGGCCGAAAACCACAATTGCGGAGCATACAGTTGGCAGCAATGGTGATGGTGGAAAAGTTGATGCTTTCGACTGGAGCTTTGTACAAGGATGGAGAGCACGGTATAAAATATTTTTTTTAATTTTATTTGTTGAGGTCACATTTAGTTCGCTATTTATAGTAAACAATTTTCAAAAAGCGCTCACGTATTAGATCGAAACTTACTTTTTGGCCTTTTAGAAAAAAATGTTAATGAGGATTAAGTTTAATTTGATTTAAAAAGACTGACCTTGAAAACATCTTATAAGGGTCAAATCGGTTGTGCGCTTTTAAAACTCTAAGACTTTTGTGCTAACAATTTTATTTTTTATTATTTAAAACTCGCAGCCATTTTGAGACAAAGCATCACAATTTTTAACAAAACTTAATTGCCTTATCGGTCTCATAATTGACTTTATGTAACAGCATAACAAGATCTTGGGATGAGTATTAAATTTCATCGTAACTTTTACTATCTCGAAACTGTTATTGTTGTTAATAATTTTTATGAGAGTTTTTAATGTCTCACCCATTGTGCAAAAAGTCTACAGAATATCAATTTATCGTTAAATTCAATAAACGACTTTTATGACTATTCTGAATATTTTATAACACACAAACACAGCTGTTAAAAAAAATGATAAAAATGTTATTGCTTAATTTATAACAACATCTCTAATAACACTGTGCGACAACATTTTTAACACCTCGATCAATATACACACAAAGTTAGAAATCAATTATAGTAATATGATACATACCGCATTCTCAATTTTTCTTAGAAATTTTCTTTTAAATGACTAAATGTCAAATTATGACGAGATAAGTGGAAGTTAGGTGGAACATTCACCTGATTCGGGTGGCTGGACATAGGGACATTGATGGCAATTGCGAAGCTTATAAACTTCCTAGGTAGGGTACCACAAGTTCCTCAAGGCAAGATAGTTGTTGTCACACCACTTGCTATTGTTGAACGATATGCTTAAAAAAAGGTTAGACAAGATGGGCTCTAGAATCAACTTGCAATATAAAAAGGCAAATCTGGTCGGAATGTGATAATAAACGTTCCTTATTATTGTTATCCTCTACCAGATCGAGTATCTTAGCAATTGTCGCCGTGATTACTGATAACAGTCAACTTGGTTAACATACGGCAAGATAAAGAGTTCGATCTTTTGATTTCTGTAGAAGCTGTGAAGATTTGGAGAAGGATTAAATCATTTAATACTTTCTTTATTTTGCCTTGCACTTGTTAGGTGATGCTATAAAAATCACTTGATTTGTTCTAATTTGATGACCTGAAATTGCTTAGACACGTTAGAACAAGTCAGCTACTTAGTTTCATTTTGAAATATGGTTGAACGAGAGGGTCTAGTTATATACTCTATGGTATTATGATGGATCATACCACTCGGCATGTAACGTTTCAGAAAGCTTCAAAAATAGTTCACGATGAACCAGAAATGTTTCATTTGATATAACGCTAGCCGAACGTTATAGAAATCTCTCCTATACATTTCACATTTAATCACTCTGAAGCATTTCTAAAAGGTTCGATATTAAACGGTTCCTGAACGTTTCAAATGAAATCTTCTGATACTTATAAACGAAATCTTTCACATATAATCGCTCTAAAGTATTTCTGAAAGGTTCCAGATTTTACGTTTATTGAATTTTTCTAATGAACTCTAAATAATGTGTCATGATTCGATATAACTTTTTGTTATCTGCAATGTATAAGTATATGACAAGTACATGGTTATTAAAGAAATGTGTGAATGTTGCCAGGCACGTTCACTGTTAAGTATAGTTTTGTGAAACGTCACAAAAAATAACTGCATATTAAATATTATAAGCATCAACGCAAGTGATGATGCGGGTAAAACTTAACAACAATTTCAGGGTCAGTGAAAAAACAAATTATTTCGGAGTGCAATAATGCAATAAAAATTTTTTTGTTTTGTTTTCCTTAATCATACAAGGTTTCCCTAACATTTCAGAAACGTTTCAAATGTAATCAAAAGGCAGACATTAACACATTACAAAAAGATTTCTGAAATGTAAATGAAAGATTTCTGAAAAGTAACTAGAACTTTGTAAGATTTTATGTTAAAGATTTCTGATAAGTATACGAAACATTACATGCCTGCGCCTACTACCTAATCTTACCAAGCCTCATCTTGCTTAAGGGGGAGCAGCACTCAGTTAAGGAACAACTCATTAAGGCCAAATGATAGTCCACTGTGAAACTTTCATGTCAAACCAACCATATTTCTAAAGACATACGTCAAATAAAAACGAACGAAGTGTTCTTTGTCGTCTCCTGGGAAGTGCGGGGTAGAGCAAAGAAACTGTTAAATGCTTTCCTCCTACTCCACATATCTACAGCTTATACAGTAGTCAAAGGAACGAAAACCTAATTTTTCCACATGTCTATCGATGAAATAGTGACCACTAATCACAGCAACAATAGGTTATACATTCCGCTTGGTGCGGAATAACAAATAAAATAGCGCCTCCATCATCTCATTATGGCCAGATTAACCTTAACATACTACAATTCAACTCTTGGACACATTTCTTTTTTGCTTTTCGCTTCAACAGCATCTTGCATGTGACATGCTAACACCTAGTTTATTCTCCGGCTAGCAAGTTCATCAACACTGTAATTCCTTTTTGTAGATTATACTCTTTTATTTGACAATCAATTTGATTACAATTACTTATTGCTTGAAATTTTAAAGTCCTTTAAAGGAATAGAAATGTCGACTAAGTCGATAAACTAAGATATCAAATATGAAAAGGCTGCGTTCTAAGCTTTTCTCTAGAATGTCAAGATTTTTCTTAAATTCAAAAGACATTTTTCATGCTTTTTTATTTTTTTTTTTGACGAGCTAAGTCGAAGAGCTGAAATATTTTATTTGACATCAATATTGCTATCATAGGGACAATTTAGAGATCGCAAACTATCGATGACACTATCGATAATATCAATAGTCTCGTACTATCGCGACTATCGATGGCTTATGACACTCTCGATTTATATTAATTTTTTATCTTAGAATTGTTTACGTACTTTCGATAATATTGAATAACACCACTGTTTCAGTGTAATTGTCATTTCTTCAAAAGCGTTTTACATTTTACATTAGAGTTAGGGTAAGTGGACAGCCTTCCAGTGCGGCTCGGTTTTTGTTGTTATCGTTGTTGTTGTTGTCGTCGTTACGTCGCTGTAGTTGTCCATATATATATAGAGTTTTCAAAAAATTTCCGGTAAGAATGTGTTAATATAAAAAAATTGCTACAAACGATACATCATTTTAAAGCAAAAATATTGAGATTTCTTTTGATTATAAAAAAAAATTATACGTTAGTCATACATTTATTGGAATAAATAACGGTTTTATAAAAAAATGTCAAAATTTTACAAAAATAGTGATATCGTGAAAACTTTACAATAAATTTCTCATACTTATGCACTGATTTTATGCCCTATTAAAGTACTTTATTTTTGGAAATCTATTCAGGGGTTCTCAACTTATACTTCTTTTTATAAAAGCTATATCAGCATCTTACGATGACTATACCTCCGAAGCTAGATCCGACCGTCACTTTTTTTTGCAAATTTATTTTTTATTCTTATAGCGCTACTTTCTCTAAAAAAATAAAAAAAATTTGGAGTTTTTTCGCTAAAGTAAACTTGTTCCACCGTACTATCGATATTATCAATGGTTAGCGAAAAAACTATGGTCGCGACTATCGATATTTTGCAAACTCTAGGATAATTTATGGATTTTTATTTCTTAAATTTCATTTTTCTTAAATTTTAAAGTTTTCTTAGAAAAAATAACGATAATCTACGGGAAACCGATTATGTACACAGTTTTGCTGTATTTGGACTTAACTTTTGCGTGTATATCGATTTTTCTACGTTTTAAAACAAAGTTAGAAATTGGTTGCACGTTGCAATTGGTATATGGGCTTCTACTTATTAGACAAGATAAACAGAAAATAAATTTTATGTTTATAATTTGTTATATATCAGGTTTTTTGATTATTAATGGACTGGTGTCGGTGATTCAATCACTTAAAGTATTTTCTGAATTGCGTGCTTAAACTTGTGACATGTAGAGCCAGAGCTGGTTAACAACGTATAGTAAATAGGTACGTGACCAAAGCTAAAAGTTTCTGCTTTAAGGAATTCCATGAAAAAGGTTGAAAAGGGATTTTCGCTCATCACAACTCAAACTCAGTGGTGATGAACCAATCTGCCGGCCCTACCTTCAGATTTGCTTACAAATATTTCATAAAAACATAGTGAAAAGAGTATCAAAATTTTATAAAATCTAATCTCATTGAACACCAGGCACCATTTCTCCGCCTCCAAGCCCTTGCGAGCGGGGGACGGCCGCTCTCCCTAGTTACGCTGCTGCTCAAGTTCAACGTTCAACTCGAAAAATAAGCGGATAGAGGCGCAAGCCCTTGGCACGTTTTGATAACTTTGTATTGAAAAGTAACAAGTAGTGACAAAAAATATCGAATAGTATTGTAAGGTATCGACAATTGGATGAAAGTCGCGGAATGTGTTGAATACTACCGGAAAAATTTACTGAAACCTTTGCAGTGTGGATTGGTATATAAAAATGTCTAAAAAGTCATCAAAAATAATCAAAAATTGTATCAAAAAATTTGATAAAATTCATATAAATCGATCAGTAAGTATCGATAAAGACGATCGTATTCAAAAAGTATCAAATAAAGACAAAATATTTCCTTGGCATTTATTAGTAACAAAATATGTGACCTGGTCTATGAAAAGAGGGCTTAGTTTAGGTGGTTAGATTAGAGTGGTGGCTTAGCAAACAAGCTGAAACCTTAAGTAGCACTGATTGTGCCGTTTTAACACCACATTACGTGACCTGGCGAAATGATGGATGTAAAAATAGCTATATGCTTTAGCTTTATTAAGGTAGTAGAGCAGAGATCCGATTTCAATTTCAGCAAATTCGCTGAAGTCATTGAAGAAAGGTTTGCCAAGACATCTTAGCTTGATTCTTGATAAAGCTGGAGGGCTTAGTTTTTAAAAAATCATTTTTAACTTTTTTGCGATTCCGATAGAACTTGAAACGCTCATTCACATGGTGAAAAGCATTCTTGAAAACTTTTTTTCGCCGTAAGCCCGCTTTTCATAGACGAGGTCACATAAGTTTAGGTGCGATTTTACAATGTTCAGTTAAAATTTTACTTACAGTTAAAAAAAATTGTTCCACGAAACTTTATGTTAAAATGAGAGTTAACGTTTAGCTGGATATTGTGAAACCGGTACTGAGGCGCTCTATTCAAAGTATTGTAGTCTCAATTTGATATTTTTCAATAAAATTTCGCATTCAAAAGTTATTTCGGACATATCAATTCAATGACTGGCCCAAATGTTGCTCAGGCTGGAGGACCAATTTTCGATCTTCTCAACGTTGGCCTGGTCTTAGCATAATTTCACAGGATATAATCAAGGAGCGTCAGTCACATCACGTGATTCAGAGATTGATCAAGGGATACTGACTCCATTGAATAAACATATGATACGAGTACTGCAACGGCTTCAACTTAAATTCCCTGTTAATTCATCTTCTTAACTTTGAAGCAATGATTTAGCAAATTGCCTATAATAGTATTGTCCATAGCGCCCTCTATATCCAAGCTTTGTGAAAGTTGAAAAAATGCCGTCATATGAATGAGTGGGGTCATTCTAACCGGGTCAATAGGTCTTCATACCATATGCGGCGGCTTACACGAATTCGCTACAGCGTACCTACTTATCTGGCATGATTCGCTGCTTCTTCTATTCATGCAGAGTCGCGAAGTTATCTGGGCTCTGTTTCTTCTACGAAGAACTTTGCAGAAAATTATGTTTCCATTGTTGAATGATGCTTCGCGGCAAATGCTCCAAACCTTAGAGTTTCAATTCCAACCAACGCATCAAATGTCCCGAGTCTACATATATGTTTTAATTCCATTTAAAATTTCCATTTGAATTCTGCTTCATATGAAATGATTCACACTCTCATTCATGCTTTGCATTTTCCATGTAAACGCTTTAAGAGTAGTGTTACTCGTCAATAGTATCGACGGATTTTTTGTACTTATACCACACTTAGTTGCACTGTTGGTCAACAGTGGAACCTATGTACAAATATTCGGCCTAAACTGCTTTCTTCATACCATTGCAACTATAACGTAACATCTAATTCCTTATCCACAATATTTTTGCAATTCATGGATTTCCCAACATTTTCATTGATTTCTTCCATGCTTGAACTTTTTTGAAGTATAACTAGATTATATCCATTCTCTTTTATATGTGATCAAAGCATACTAGTGTAATCATCTCAAGATCGCTGCCATATGGTTTGCACTCCACCACTTTCATGAACCACTTAGAGTCACAATCACCAAAGTACTTATGGCACGATACTTAGGTTATGATCTCGGTTAAATTGAATAGAAACCTGACATTGCCATATCTATTTGATATTTTGATGGTTTGAATTAGAAGAATATTCTTCCTCTTCGAAGCTTTGCCATAACGAAAGGAAGCACAGCTTTAGATACTACAACACCTACAACGTCAAGATAATTTGAATTTTAATTTGAGAAGTTTTACAAATTTTCCAGATTCTATTTTGCTTTGAGGTTCATAAAAAAATAGCTGCCCTAGTTTGTGGTTCTCCTCAAAAACCCAAAATTAATATCAGGATAATTTCCTTATTAATGTGTTAAAGGCAGCACTGGCTTATAACATGTATGAGTGTACCTTAGAGCTCAGAATGGAATATTGGCATTCACAAAATACACAAAAGTGTTAATTACTTATAATATTCAAATAAGCTTATAAAAATTAATCTCAGATTGTCATTTGAAAGAAATCTTTTCTTGTCTATAAAGAAAAGGTAACAAACGTTAAGCATCATAACGAATTCTATTTATTTTATTCCAAAAAACACATGACCCATATTTGAATTGAAGTAAATATTTCTATCTCGGAAACAAAAGGAAACAACTTCAAAAGAACGGGTCAATGTACATTAACACATCATTGGCTGCTCTTTGCGAGTAACTGACAACATCATCTACAATATGTTAATTAAGTTATTAAAATTCAAACAATATGTGACATAATTTGATATCTTATTTTACGTTAAATGATGGTATAAATCTTCTGAAAGACTTAGAAAAAACGCTGTTATTAAGTTATCAATTCTGCGTTTAGAACAAAAAATCTTTTTCTTTATTCTGTCTGCTTATAAGCTCTTAAGAATCTTCTTTTCAAATTAAAATATTACACCAGGTGCTTTAGTCTTCCGCATGACGAACGGCAGTTCCAATTTTGATTTGAATCCATTGTGTCAGAAGGCAGCATGCATAGAACCAGCTTAACGGTAACACGTTCAGTGCTATGCTGCAGCAACATTGTTGCGAGAGCGCACAAGCAGCAACATTGCTATAATGGCAACAATAGCGCGCGAAGTTTAAAAGGTTTTAACTGTCTTCTTGATTAGATATCGCAGATATAAATCGCGCAGCATAGAGTTGTAAGTGAGGGCTTTTTGTTAATAATTTTAATAATTCCTATATTGTGACATTATTTCATATCTAATTTAGTAACTGATAAGTTCAGACGCCAAGTTATGAGGCGATTTAAGTGAGTATTTGTATAAGATTCGAAAACAACGTGCACATTTATGATCTGGGTATTTTAATGCTAATGGTCGACGGATTAAAGATCAAACTGAACTGTGAGTTAGTTCCAAAAAGAATGCAACTTATGTAGCTCAGTTGAGTGCAGCATGTGATAGAGTGCAGTGAAGCTTTTCTTTTCATCCATAAGCAAATTAATTTTTTCCGTAATGGAATTATTGCAGTATTTGGAAGCTATGTAAGAAATCATTTAATTGTGAAATAAAAATTCGTTCGGGAATTAGTGTTTGCAGCAAATCTCAAGTATTAAATTTCATCATGAGAAAAGGAGGGCTAAGCTATGAAGAACAATTTCAGCATTTTCACGTTATTAGTGAAATCATTCAATCATTAATATCATTTCGCATCAAATCTTAATATCAATAGATGCAGCAATTTAATAAATGTGGCCTAATAAACAGGGAACTTAAAAAGATTTTAACTGGTTGTTCTTTGCTTGGCGAAATAGTTCCAAGTATTTTTGTGAGGAATTGAACCAATAGCGGATCTTAAGTCTAAGATAGAATATTATGATATTATTCTTCGGGTTATATTTGGGCGTAAGACACTTTCCTTGCAACTGCAATACGGTGAACCACAATGAGTCTTCACATTCTATTCAATTGGTTTGCCCCTTAAGAAGCACAGAACCCATAGTAAATTCTTCAATATTTTTTCTAAATTTTTAATTTTTCTTTTTTCATTTCAGACCTGCTGGAAACTTACGCACAGATTTACCACCATTCAGCCCACAGCAACCAGGAGGTGCCCAGCTTAACATGAACTCAAATGGCTTAACATCACCTGTATCACCAAATTCACCACATATTGTCATACAAAATGGCGGCCTTGTATCATCGGGAAGAATACAAAGTCCTGCTGTTGCAACACCAGCACCACGCATTCCCAAGGAAGTGGCACAGCGACCGGCTCAAATGGGTAATACAACAGCCACCAATATTACGCCGATATTACTAAATAATAATACAACTACAACAACAACAACGTCACCAACAACAAATTCTCACTTTGAAAGTTATACGCCACAACATAAAAATACAGCCAATGCCATCACTAGCAACCTGAATGCCAGCGTATTGCATGCTGCCAAACCTGTGCCACATCGTTCCATTGCTGGTCCCGCACGCTTAACGATACAGAGCACCCCTGTTAAATCGCAACCACCCATGTTAAGTGCCAGTTTGACACAGCTACAGAAGACACCCGAAAAGCATGGTATTTCATTGACAGATTGTTGCAATGGCTTCCAACATAGTCCGCCAAGTGCTCACAGCAGTCCTCACAGTGCCAGTCATAAGCCAAATGTTGCCACAACACGTACGCATCATCACGAATTCCGTGCACTGCAACGCGTCCAAGAATGCCACTCGTCCTCTGACGAGAACCGCTCATCGGGACATGCTAGTATGTCAGATACTGGTGGCCATGGTAGCTCATCGCCTGGTGCCGGTATTGCTTTGGGACCTTTGCCCGAGGATCGACTTGCTGCAGGCGTAACAAATCGTAGCACACGTTCACGTGCCAGCACACAACACTCACGACCACGTCATCGTGCAACACCCGCCAAGGTACCTTGGGGTGGTAGTGGGCTGGAGGACATTAAATTGGCCATACAACAGCTAACGATGCGCTCACAGACCAGCACAAGTACGTACAGCAGCCTCAGTGCTGGTTCGGAGAGCTCGGAGCCAGCGCGTCGCCTTGGACGTTATTCTTCTATGGAAACAGTCAATACAAATGTAACAAGCGCCGATGAATTTGTTTGGGTGGATTCGCACAATCGACTTGTTGAGCTGCAACATCCGCCTTGGAGTCAGCATTGTATTATGCGCGTAATACGCAACGGACGCTGTAAGGAGCATGCAGAACGTGTATCGGTTGAAACTGTGCCACGCTTGGGTTATCTGCTGCAACGTGCCTTGGTGCGAATAGCGCGCGAAGTGCAACGACTTTCCTCATCGTTGGGACTGTGCGCAAAACAGGAAGTGGCGGGCGCTTTTAAAATTGTGCTCTGTCCGGCACTGGCAGATTCGTGCATCAAATCTTGCTTGCGCGCCGCAGCAATGTTTGCGGTAACCGGCGATAGCGCACTGAAGCAGAGCAAGTCATCTCGCGCTGGATTGCAGTTGCCTGTGGGACGCTTTCATCGCTGGATGGCAGACGCCAGATTGGGCAAATTTATACATGAGTATGCAGCAGTGTATTTGTGTGCCGGCATGGAAAACCTGCTCGAAGAGATACTACTGCAAAGCTTCCCGGCTGATATTACAACACCTCTCTCAACCGCGAGCCTTGAACATGCTATAGCCAGTTCGGGCGATATGTGGGGTCTGCTACAACCATATGCACATCTTAACGCTGGACGCATTGCTTCAGGTGCGCTCACAATGCCACGTTGGGCCAGTCAGTCATCAATTGGTTCTGGCTCACATCAGAGTAGCAATGGAAGTGCAGGTACAAATGGAAATTTGGAACCATGTTTGCTCACCACTTGTGTGGGCAGCATCAGCGAATTGAAAGACTTGGCATTGCGTGCGCAACAAAAGTTCCAGCATACGGCACTCTCCAATGCAGCGCTCTCCGCGCTTTTCTACTTTATGCGTTGTTCGCAGCTGGAGCATAGCGAAGTTGGTTCCCAAAATAATGTAACCAATGGTGTCAACAGCAGTGGTGTTGGCGGCAGCAGCAGCAACGTGCAGGAACTATGTTACGAACGCGCTTATGTTGTGCTGCCACCTTTAGTTGAATGGCTACGTGTTGCTTCAGCTCATGCTGAATACCGTTCCGCCATAATGATCGATAAAGATGACATTATGCAGGCGGCGCGTTTGCTGCTGCCTGGCGTTGACTGTCCCGTGCGACCAATTGGTCATGATGAAGAATTGCCTACCAAGAAGACACACTTCAATCACCCGGGCACTACTACACCTGTGGCCAGCAGCATCAGTGAAGACACCACGGAATTGGGACGACGCGCCACACTCACGTTGGCATTCAAACTGATGCTTACAGGACGTGCCGAACTAGTGGCACAGGCTTCCAATTTACTGCCGCCTACAACGCGTTACGATACGCTCAATCATGCAGGTCTCACCGCACTAATGATTGCTAGCATACGCAATGATGAGGTTGTCATACAGGCGCTACTTGACGCTGGTTGTGATCCAAATGTAGAAGTACCAACAGTGGGTTATGCAGGTTGCCCCGCTATTCATCCGGATACGCAGCATTGGACTGCTGTGACTTTCGCTGCCAGTCGGAGCAACTACTTAGCGTTGCGTGTGCTATTGGATCGAAGTGGAAAAGTAGAGGGTGGAGCACGTCTCAGTGAAGAGAAATTGACGTTAACTCCACTACAGGTTGCTTGTGGTTCAGGTAATGTGGAATTGGTCTCGTTGCTGCTGGCACATGGCGCAAATGCGTTTCTTGCCACACAACAAAGGGATTCAATGTGTTTTGCTGGTTCAGCTCAACGTGGTTGTTACTGTGCCATCTCCGTGGCAGCAGCACATGGACAACGTGCTTGCTTGCGTAAGGTACTTTCACATCCGATGTCTCCTGGATCTCGTGATGTGCTTTCGCTCGAAGAAATGCTTGCCGAAGGTGATACGGGAAATTTAACACGCACGGGGAATGGCGCAAATGGAGATAGACAAACTGCTGCAGATGTGCCGCCTTCCCTGAGCAAGACGCAAATTAAAAGTTTGCAAGAGGCGATGTATCACAGTGCTGAGAATAATCATTTAGGTGAGTTTTATCCACTAAAAAAGCTATAAAGTCAAAATCAAATCAAAAAAATCCATCGAAAGGCCTTTATTAATATTAAAGAAATCATAAATTGTACATACGGCGCTCAAGAGCTCAAAATAACTGCCATTTTGCCATTTCTTTTCACAGACATTACAATTGAACTTCGTGCATTGGGTGTACCCTGGACCCTACACTGCTGGATGCATGCGTTAGCTGCAGCACATGAGCTACGCCTGGATGCTGTCATTGATCAACTTTTACAGGATTTCTTACAAGTCTGCCCAGATGACTATAGCGCGCAATTTGTAAGCGAATGTCTACCGCTATTATTCAATATTTTCCGCTATAGCAAGAATGAGGGCACGACTTTGCTGCTCGCTGATATATTTGCCACATGCTTTGGCTGGGAGTCGATCAAGTCAATTAAAGAGCCAGCACTGCAACCAGTTAACAGTTCACGTATTGATCCGAAATTTGTGAATAATCCGGAACTGAGCGATGTTACCTTTAGGTAAGTGCACTTAAATTATAGCTAAGCCTAAGTGATAGTCGAATTTTTCTATTTCACAGAGTTGAGGGCAAAATTTTCTATGGTCACAAAATAGTGCTCGTCACCGCATCGCCACGTTTTCAAAATATGCTCAGCTCAAAGTTGAGCGATGGTATTGCACCCACTGTGCAGATCAACGATATACGCTATCACATTTTTCAACTGGTAATGCAATTTCTCTATAGCGGCGGTTGTCAAGCATTGGAAGTTTCGCATAGCGATGTACTGGAGCTAATGGCAGCTGCCAGTTTCTTTCAACTTGAGGCATTGCTATGCTATACCGAGGCACGCTGTTCCGAAATGATCGATATTGATAATGTAGTAGCGATGTATATACATGCTAAGGTACCATATATTGCTCGTAGCATATTCTTGTTGACTTTTTCAAATAAAATTATCTTACTTTTTGATTAAAGGTCTACAATGCCAGCAGACTGCTGGAATATTGTCAGGGTTTTCTACTACAAAATATGGTCGCTCTATTGACCTATGATGATTCGGTTAAACGTCTACTCTTCGCTAAGAAGATACCAAACCATGATGTTCTCTCAGGTCTCTTGGCCACATTACAGCAGCGCATTAAAAATCGTAAAATTAATGGCGCGACTGGCAATTTCCGGCAACAGCTTAGCTCACCACCACACTCAATGACAGCTGTCATAAATGCTAACACACAATCAATAAATGCGGCAATTGGCAACAACGGAGGTTCCTTGGGCGCCATTAAGAAATGAAACGGAGAATGCAATCTGCAAAATGTTTGGAAATAATTTATCTACAGTATGACTATTATATGCAGAAGTTGTAGTTTAGTTTATAGGTAATTTTTGTATTTATTGATTTTTTTATACATATTATTGTAACTCTGTAGTAAATTTTAGCACAAATGGCTTCCTATTGATTTAGTTGTACTTCTCTAACTATATTTTTTTCAATGGATTTTATTTTTAAATTTGTAGTACCACATACTTCATATCATAATAATGTACATGTTCTTATGCCGCAGCTAATGTACTTATTACTTATACGTTAAATCACATATGTCCATTTATAACTTATCGAATATACCATTATATTGTTAGTCAAAATTATTGAATATACATATATTTATAATTTAGAAATATCAATTTCGTCTTTTTAAACAATTACAACCTTTTAAGAGTTTTAGATTTATCATACCCAAGTCCATGAGAAAACCTTAGTAAGATCAATCGCATGCAACACTTTTTGCAATGGCAAGTTTGGAATGGAATACCTTCAACACCAAAAAATGTATAAGAAATTAAGACTTTCATTTAGATTGAGGAAAGGTTGAGCTTCATAGATCACGAATATAAATTTCCTATTGTAGTATTTTTGCCACTTATGGGCTAAAGTCGTGATATATATAGTTCTATTTTTACTTGAAAAAGTAACCTGAAATAATGCCTGATAACAGACAATAAAAATCGATGTGAAGCAAAAAATGGCTTTGAAAATTAATCGAGGAATCCCGATTAGACTCTGACTATTACTGTTATGCTTTGAAGAAAAGCAGGGAGGGCCTGTGCAAATGTATTCTATGACAATTTTAATTTTTTTCCTTTCTCAAAAACGGTGTAAACGATTTTTATATAACTCACTAGATAGATTGTTTGAAATGTAATAAATAGATCAAAGTGGGACCTAACCTTTTGAAATTTCAGTATGTGAACTATGCAACTGCCAAAATGTGAAGAATTTATCATATCAGAGAAACTTTTGCGGAAATTTAGAATAGTGAATTTCATTCGAAGTAGCTATCTTTGTTGTATTAAAACTGGGGTTTTACTAGTGGGTGTGACACTTTTTGATAAGCAGTAAAGTTTTGAATGTCACAACATGAAAACTATAGAGCCTTTTCAGATAAAATAATATGTGGGAAAAGAAGATATACATATTAATTCATCATTAACACTCCAAAAATGACCGCGATCTAAAAGTGGGCGTGGACTCTTCCAGACAAACGGACATTATTGCATTTTATTTTACTGGAATCGTTGAATAAGTTGTAATGAGATTGTATCTTTCACATAACGAAATTTTATCCATAATCTCTACTCATCATAAGATTCTAATCTAATCTCGAGTTATACTTAATGCAAAGGTTTTTAGGTTTAGGCAGATCCAAAGCATCCAGCAGAGGCTTTACAAAATTAAAACTATTCCAGTCTAATTTTTCTCACAGATAAACCTCCCAAATTTCATAAAAATATGTCCGACCGATTTGAAAATAATGTCTATGGCAGATATAGAGACGGAAGTATATAGTTTATCTTGATCAACTTGAGTCAATTTAGCCATGCCCATCTGTCTGTCTGGCTATGTGTCTGTTTGACTGTAGATATCACGATTACGAGAAAATCAAGCAAGATAATTGAATAAAATTTGCACATAGGATTAAAAATGGGTGAAATCGGTTCACGAACACGCCTACCACTCATACAAGTAAAGCATATCCCGACTAGAAAATATCGTTAGGCGTAAATTAAGTCCCCATTGGTTTTGCCTAGTCAGAACGTTAGGGCCAAGTGTGGATTGTAACGGTGTGCCCCAAATTTACCTAAATAGGATTGTCCAACTCCCGCCTCAGTAGGCTCTGGTTGGGTTTTTGCAGAAGGCCCTAACGTTCTGGTTAGGCAAAACATAACAGAGGCATGCCTTTTACTAGCCGTAGTATGGCCTAATCAAGCAGTCGACAGGTAAACCTAATTTAGAAATTCCTTAGGATTGCCTAATTAGGCTGCTGCTAGACATTCCTAATTTAGGCTAACCTCGTTATATCCCAGTTAGGGCCGAATGTATATTTAGACATGCCTAAGAAAAATTCTAGTCGGGATAAAATGCTATATTTAGAGCGTTATTTAATATACAAAGTTGGCGAATTCCGACAAGAGGCCGTGGCGTTTCCAATGCGAGCGAAAACTTCAAAATGCTCTGAATCATTTAAGGTAATGTTACAAAATTTCACACAAATAGTAAATTGGCGAATTTTGTGGTCGTGGCATCCTTCATAGGAACAAAAACTTTAAAACGCTACACTGAGAGAAATATTTAACCCTAGTGGGACGGGAAAAAATTTAATCAAATATGGACGGCCGGTGATACAGGTGTACCACCATGTATTGTTCGCTTGTAAAAATAATAATTCGCAATCGATTGGGTCGTTTCTGAGCTCTAATTGTAGCTCCTAAAAATCTGCCGTGGAAGGTTGACAGAATCCAACATGATCGGTTGCAAATTCTTAGTTTTACAAGCGAATAATACATGGTGGTACAAAAATGGTAAAATAATGTAAAATGTATAGAAATGATGGGCCGAAGTTGTCAAAAAGAACCAGATCTCCAACTTGAAAGAACTCTGAGATATTTGATTCAAAATATTTGATGTCAAAAGGTACACCTGTACCACCTCCGTCCCACTAGGGTTAAAGTAATGAAATCAAATTTCACACAAATACCAAAAATGATTTGGCCAAGCATCAGACTAATTGTTGGTGAAAAATATGGCATGGTACAACCCATACAAGCATAAGCTTCAAAACGCTATAGTGGAGCTATCCTAGGAGGATATCCTTATTGATTTAAGTACAAACAATTCGAGGCTTATTCATATTTTCAATTTTTTAATGTTTATTCGATATTTTTTGACGTTTTCTACACTATACGATACTGCCAACTTTTCGATGGTTTTCGAACTTTCCAATATTTCATATTTTTTAAATTCGACTTTCATCGAGTTTTTTCCGAGTCCGTTACACATTTTCAAACAGAATTGAATTTGAAGACGTAATGCGTAAAAATTAGGGACTTTTTGGCACACAACTGTATTCATTTAATAAATAAAAATAATTCATTAACAGAAGCCTAAAAGTATGCAGTTTTCTTTATAATTGACTTCTGTAATAATTTAAAAAAGAAGAACATTTGGTTTTGTTTGTGCACTCATATATATGCACTAATACATATTTATTATAAAATTAAATATACTCGCACACTAATTAAATATATTACAGCAACTGTTTACTCGAAATGATTTAGCTCTTCAAGCATCTTGGGTTTTTTCTTTGCATCTACTACTTTAGGCAGATTTGCGCCATTTTTCGCTGAATTTGAGATTTCTTCTGGAATATTGACACCCTCTGGTACAAAGCCATTCTTATCAGCCTTATAGTGAACCACGACCTCTTTGCCTTCGCTATCGAAATAACTATATGATCCAGTAACTTCCAAATACTGATCTTCAGTACCAGGACTTATAACAACAGCTGTTTCTTCACGGAAACTACCATCTTCACCACGATAACTCCATGAATATGAACCATCCTGTTTGTGCTCTTGTTCACTCTCCACTATATCAATAAATGTAGCAGGTTTCCGTGTTGGCTTTGCGCGTATTTTTAAGGCATCCTCATCATCATAGTCGACGGGAGCGGCATAAAGAAGTGTGATGAGTGCAAAGAAGAGTAACTGCAAATTTGAAATAACATTAAAATATCAATAAATAAAATTCACTTTTAAATGTTATGTAGTTAATTTTGGATATAACGCTTCAATTTTGTAACTCGTCTTTAAATGGTGTTTTAACACGTTATATTACACTTATTTACTTTCCACACCCTTTCCATTATGCGAAAAAAATTGAACTGAATTTGCATATATTCAATAAAATCTTTAAAACTTTATTTTTCTTCATATCTAAATGAAAACTTTTAGCTGGCACAAAATTGAGACTTCAAGAGAGTGAAGGGGGTTTGAAATTTTTCCAAGACGTGCAGCATTTTTTATACAAATTATTATTCTTTCGGCCCCCTTATTTATTGAATAACTTTTTTTGCCCAACAAAACAGCTGAGAAAAATTTTTTAATTTGTGAACATCACAAGCTCAGATCATTTTTTAGTGATCTTTTGCGAAGCGCAAAAATAACGATGCGCCTTTGTACCCAGTTTCATAAATATTTCAATTTGTACTCTCAAGGTATAGATTGCTTGCCTTTTGCTCTCATAGGGATACCAAATCCTCGTGCTTAGCCCCATCTACTTAATTTCGATTCATTCAGCATCACTATATCAAGTTTCAATGCATTCCCTATTGATATAAAAGCCAAAAATTTCCGAAAATATAAAATCCTCAAACGGGATATCAAAGTTTTTGTCGAGTTTTCATAATGAAATACCACTTTAAATCCCACTTTTCTCTTACGCAGAGGCGTACCGTGGCGAAAAACTTTTTTTCGTTTTTCAACAAAAATTTCATTTATTTACCTTACCAAAAAAAAAAAGATTCTCCTTTTGGTATTCAAAAACGCTAGTAAAACGAGATATATTTCACTTTAACTTTGAAAATTTCCACCTACACATTCAAATTTACTACATCGATTTACTTTCATTTAATAAAAGAAAGGTCCTTATTTTTGACCTAGCAAAATTAGATATATTTCACGACGATTTTGCCGCTTCCCAAAGCTTTGCGCCTAGGGGCGAGCGCACCTTCGCCCCCCTTCCTAGGTCCGCTTCTACTCTTACGGACGTGTTTTGGCAATTCAGCATCTAAATTAAATTATGAATCAAAAATCCGCATTATTTTGATGGTTTTTGCAACGAGTGCCCACATTTTACTGAATTCCACATTACGCTCTCACTTCCTTATTAGCGAACGATTATTTCTGGTCTCTAAGTTGGCATTATTGTCATCCGTAACTATGAATTATAGATTCTCTTATGAACCGCTGTTTGATTGATGAGTCCGAGACAATGCAGTTGACGGATAGTTACCTTTTGAGATCATTGCGAAGATAATACTCGTTGGACCGAATATATGACGCAAGAGCTTTTTTCAATAAACCCTAGAACGTTTTGCGGAACTAAGAGAATATCCAATATTCCTTTTTACACATACTTATGCCTGGGCAAATTTATTCTCTTTGAAAGTAATGCTTTGGTCTAAGCAGGAGTTTTGAGCTTAACTACATACACAGAAGATCTACATTTTCTGGGTTAAAATCTCCGAGCGAAAGAACGGTTGTGATAGAAAATCTATTGCAACATTTATCACCTTTGACACGTGCAACTTTTTTTCGATTTCATCAACACTATTTCGTATTCGTCAACATACTTTGTTTTATCAACTTTTTCCCAGTTTACCAACAATCAACATTTTTCGGCTTTTTCAACATTTACCTACTTTCTCAACATATTTGAAGTTTATACAATATTTTCCAAATTTTTCATCTCTCTACATTTCTCGACTTTATCAACATTTTTCGAATTTTATAACATTTTTCGAATTTTTCAATTGTTTTTTAATCAAAATTTTTCGATTTTTTCAACATTGATCGAATTTCATAACATTTTCCGAATTTTTTCAGTTTCCCAAAGATTTTCAAAATTTTCTGAATTTGTTAAATTTTTTGATTTTTTAGAGTTAACTTATCCCTAAACGGTTTGACTTTTTTTTCTTAATCCACGCAACTAATATAAAATGTTGCTCCTAGTGAACTTATCGGACTTACTAATTTAAACATTTTTTAAAAATTTTATCCTTTTACAATGAGCTTGAAACAATGACTGAACTGGACATTTTTTAAAGCTTACACTTTTATATAAAATATTCAAGCAAAAATTTACGCTTTGCCCAAAACCTGTTTAGTAAAAGTTCTAAAATATATGTTTTATTATGGTAAATTTTTTGTTGTTTTTAATAAAAAATAAGCCGCATATCATTTGTTATTTTTAACCAAAAGCCAATACGAATATTCGGTAATTGCGTTCAACATTTAACGCTTGCATTCGATCAGCAGAGCTTCTGTCAGAATTCTAATGTGACCTAATTATAGATTTGATAAAAATCGTACAAGTGCTTTCGTGCACTGAGCCAAAACTTTTCATGATATATATTTTCAGAACATTATTTTTCTCTTCAATGAAATGTCGCATAAAACTTCATGTGCAGGAGAGCGACTCACTTATAAGGTATAGTTTGTGCAAACTATACGGAACACTATTGCTTGCCCATACGAAGCAGAGTCGTGAACGTAAAAACTATTGCCCAGTTTCACTGTTTTTGTTCACGCACTCGTACTTCACCGTACAAGCTTATAGTCTAGGAAGTGGCGTCACAAAAAATTGACACATGCTGCCGATCTGCCGCTCACTTAGTGGTTCCGAATTGAGTGCTCTTAAACGAAATACATACATTTCTCAGCTTAAAATAATTTACAATTGAAACTTGGTACTCTAGTGCTGTTTTGATCGCTGAACATGAAACTAATACAAATTTTTTTGATTAAAAGGATGCTCATTCAATATGGACGCTAGAGCCTGAACACCATTGGTATTATTTCAGTTTTTGTCAAATTAATCAAAAAGTAAGTCTGAGATAAAAAAAATTTAATATAATCGAAATTGTAGAAGAGAAAACATTTTTTTGTTATGTAATCGAATCGAAATACATATGTTTTACTCAATGAATTTTTGTCGCTGAGCTCAAATTCAGTATCTAAAAATAGTTATATAGGACACACCAATTTCATGGCACCATAATTCAATTATATTTTATCATCAAAAAAATAAATTGACAAATCGAAAAAAACTCCGCTTGTAATCAAAGAAAAATTGCATTGAGCGCTCAAATTACCTTTAAAGTACTAAGTTTACATTTTAAGCTGGATAATGAATTTTGTCCAAGTATAATTAATTTGTTCCAATTGTGCTCTTCTGTTCCACATATTGAGCGGCTGATTCAAACAATCATGAACTAACTGACGCCACATTTTAGAAAAGAGCGTAGATGCTTTAATTTTTTTGTGATGCTACCTCCTGGACTATTAAATTTTCTAGGTTGCAAAAATATTTCATAGAGTAAGATTTTCTTATATCAGAAAAAAATATAATGCAACTTTATGAAGCAGAACTTTCAAAGAAGCCTTTGATGCTTTTGATGAAACATTTCCTTAATTCTAAGTAAAAAAAGTTCTCAAAATTTTACTTACATTTTTGGTTCAGTGTGCAGCAATTTATTGAACTCAAGTTTTAAAAATATAAAATAACTTAATGACGTAGTAAAATGCTCGTGTCATATTTAAAATTTGTTCATCATAAAACACAATGTGCATGACTGCAATCTTTTTCTTTTTGCCTTCTTTTTGATAATTGGGAGTGTTGAGTGCATTAACATTTTAAGTTTTTAACCAAATAAAAACGCTGACTAAGTTCTTGCCTTTTTTAGCAAGTGGAAGATGACAATAAAGTCAAGTCATGTAAGATTGTTTAATGACAAGAGGATGCCAACTTAATTAAAATGAAGGCATGACTGAATGAAGGTACCATGTTTCATTTTTCTTAATATACGTTTTATACCACAAATTAAGATGTTTGCTTTTCTGGGAAAAATACAGTGTGCCCTATATTGCGGTAATCAAAGAAAACTAAATTCGGGATCTTTTTTACACAGATTATATATCAGCAAAATGTGAATAATTGAAATGCTATGAAGTTTAAGGGCTTCAGGCTATCATCATTCTCTTAGTTCATTACTTTGTTATATAGCTCAGCCTCATTTCCATACACTTCTATCTCCAAAGGTCAAAGGTTCATTCCCTGAAGTATTATGTTATAAAAAAAAAGTTATTCTCAAACAAATAAAGTTGAAATCTTCATTCGAAGGTTTTATAGCACTAGGATAAAATAAAAGAAGTATTTACTTTAGTAGCGTTATACTTACATGTATTTTTCATGTAACGTAAACTTTTGATTAATGAAAAAAGTGAATTAATTAATTAATTAGAACGCCTAATATAACATTATGTAGGTACTAATAAGGCATCAAAAACAACCCGTTTTTCGTGCAGTCGTTTTATGTCGTGTTTTTAAATATAGCCTTCATAATGGAATTATTTGTGTTTTTGCTGAATCGGTTCTGTTATTTTTTTGTAAGGATGAATACGCAAAATGAAGTTAACAGCAAGGTTTTCAGAAATTTTCATATATCTAATGGTGAGATTATACAATATCGATCGCTCGTCCTCTATCATCTCCTAAAAACAATTCATTGGATAAACTGTTCGTTGACACAAAAATACTTACATCATTATCTACACTCTGCATTTGTATATTTTATTTCGCCTTCAGAAGCGAAATGGACGTATCTGAAAAAAAATTCATATCCGTGATTCTTATGGCATCGGATAGTTTAAGAAATTACGCATCTAATGAACTAAATCTATAAAAATACTCCTAAGAGAATTTCCTCTATCTCAATTTTACATGTATTTCAACAAATTGACATAAGCAAAACATCAATTACTTATCTCGAAACGCCTCTTTTTGAGATATGCCCATTTCGCTTCAATTTTTATAGACCAAACCCATGTATATGCTATGACATTGTCTAACTTTTTCCTATTTCCGAAGCTAAAATTACCACTTCTAGGAAGACGCTTTAAGCCTGTTGAAGCAGCCATAAAAGCAAATACAGTATAGGAGCTGAATTTTAATCTTCAACTAGCCTACGAAAAATGTATGGAAGACAGGACCAAGCGCTATCGTAGTTGCCTTACACTCGGTGGGTCCTACTTTGAAGGCGACAACATTGATGTTGATGAATGAGGCACATTATTTTAAAATCGATTAAGGCAGACCCCAAAAAGGTCGTCGATTTTCTTGAAACTTACAGGCATCTTTCTGCGTTAAGAGACTCATATTTTTTATGAATGTGGCTGAAAAGCCAGAATTTTCAAAGCTATCGGCATTTAAACTTTGTATGTTGAAATTATATAAAAAAAAATTCTGAACGACCTTTTTACTTCGAATTTTCACTATTTCCTTAATACATAAAGGATTTTCATAATTATTTTTTTTTTAAACTCTGTATAATTCAATCGATTTTATGAAAAAACGGGGGTCATTTGAAAAATTTGTAACGCAACGCAAAATATGAAACGTAAAACATAGAACATGAAACGTTTTTTTTAATTGGGATCTGGAATATCGACAGCAATAAATAAAATATATAAAGTACTCATCGAGCAGAGTGTACTGAAACTATCAGATTTTGAGATCGGGTAACCAAAAGCTAAGATATAAGCGTGGAAAGATTTGAATTTCTTAACTTTTTTCAAGTAATTCACTGATTAACTACCAAAGCCATGTTGTACCTATTCTAGATCCCGTCAACTTTAATCATTTTAATAAAACATTTTCATCTCATTCTTTCGCAGTTTCACTTCTACCGCATGTGAACTGCAACATGTTTTTTTTTCATTAAATTTTTTTAACAACAGGAAAAGGCATAAATTACTTTTGATAAAAGTCCTAACTCCCAAAAATGGCGAGAGAGAGCATTTTTCTTAAAAGTCAATTATTTACAATTTCAATTGAGAAGTTGCTGGAATAAGGACATTTTTAAGGAAGAGCATTTTATTCCGTAAATTCCTTCTATATGTACTAGAGACCCTCTTCTAGCTCCCACCAAAATACCATGTTGGTATATGCAGCACAGGCGTTAAAGTATAACAAATAGTCTCACATAGGTATTAGCCGAATATCAATAATTTTTACATGAAAAAGCAACGTTTCAATTTGTAAAAAAAGCTATAACTGTCGATAGCCAGCTATTGCTGTCTGCTGCATAAAGTGTAAAAACCGTTAGTAACGTATAGCTGTCGGCTGCGTAAAATTCAATAGTCAATGCATCAGTTCAAAAAGAGCTATGACAGTCGACTGTTTGCTGCGTAAAATTCAATAGTCGAAGTGGCAGTTTACGAAGAGCTGTGGCAGCTGATTTATGATAATCTAAAAAAATCAACGACAGTCGACTGCGACAGCAAGTGCTACGACAGCTCTTCGTGAACGGCTGCTTCAGCAATTGAATTTTACGCAGTAGACAACAATAGCTGGCTATCGTAACCGACAGCTGAGTATATGCTGCCGCTTTAGCTGTTTCTCGTTTTTACTATTACTGCGCAGTCACAGCACAATTTTTGGTGATGCTACTAATTCTTGAGCAGCAATGTGAAAAAGCGTCATCAACCTTGGGCGTTTTTTAAATATTTGAATTTGAAAATTCCGTTGCAGCTGGATTTCCTTCGTTACAATGTTGATTTAAAAAAAATTGAAATATATTTCAGAAAGAAAAAATAATTTCAACATTAAGCTGATTGTGAGCGTTAAGCAATTTTTTTTTTATTCGAAGTAGCTTCTTGATGATTGCTTTCAATTGAACACAAATTAAAATAGCAAACAGCAATATTTTCCAGGTATATTTTGTGTAAATATTTTACTTTCCACACAGCAGTCATAAAGTTGTTGGTGCAATAAACAAAGCAATCAAAGTGATTTCATTGTTTTCTTAAGACCGCATTTCGCAATACTCGATATTCTTGAATTGCTACATACAGCAGATCCTTGTTGCTAACTGAATTCTACTTTGAATGTTTCGTTTTGTATAAATTTTTATGATTTTGAATCGTTACGCTATGAAATTTATATAAAACTCACTGACCGTTTAATGTTTTCCACGAAAAACACATTGCTCGATTTAAAACGCTATATACCCATTCGTAATCAATATAACTCTCCGAGTACATACTCACAATTGTGTAGATACCATTTGACTTGTGTTGGCTGGAAATCTTATTTGGATTTCTTTCTACACATACATACACACGTGTTTCAAAAATAGATACATTCATGTAAACAATTGAAAAATGAATATCGAAAAATGAAAAGAATTGAATATCTTTCGATTTCGTTTGATTTCATGATTTTTTTTCTTTATTTTATTCGTTGATTTGTTGTATTATGTAAACGAAATGTACGAGTAGTTGGCGTACATTTTTCAATTGGCAGCTAAAGAAAAATTCCAAATCATTTGATGCTATAAATATTTATTTTATCGAAACAGCACGAAAATGCAAGAAAAATTCTAGTTTTTAGCTAAAAGAAAAATATACCATATGTATGTATATATTATATGTATATAGAATTTTTTTATTATTTTCGAAACTTACATAATATTTTTTTAGAATATTCATATGTACATACCATATACTATACAAAAATATTTCCACTCCTAAAAAAATTTCCGAATTCAAATACTAAGAAAACCTTCAAAGTTGATGAAGCTCTTTCTTTAATATAAAAATGTATGGGAGCATCATATTTTTGCTTAAAATGTGGAAATCAAAGCCAAATATGCAGATATAAAGTGTTTGTGTTTGGTGTCATTTGTTAGATTATTTATTGTTCTTTCACTACGCAAATTGCTCGAACTCAATAAGTTAAGGGCTGTCAAATTTAATTTTTGAACACAAATCAGCATCAACTGATTAATGTGGTCATACGCTTGATCTATGTAATCGGAAACAAAAAACTTTTAATTTTAAAAGAAATTAAATTTTGACGAAAACTTTTTTTATCACTAAAGCAAAATTAAAAACTTAAGGAAAATTTTGAGAACACAAATTTTTTTTTTTTTTGATAAAAGTATTTTACAAAAAAGTTTCTTTACCTTTTGAATCGTGGTCCCCATCTTGAGCAGTCATTTGAAATCTGCAAAAACGCTCGTAATTTGAAAGCTTAAGTTTGGAATAAGATTTTGGTGAATAACTTCTTACAACTTCGACTTTGACGACTTCTTCATCATGATGCATATCTAAAACTTAAATTTCTTTTTCTTAATTTCAAAATTTAAAACAGTGCTTATAAATTAATTTGGTAATAGCTTATACCTATTTGAAAATTATTTTTCACAGTGTGTTCAAACAGTTTTGAACTAATGTATTTTCTTGTGGGGTTATTTGAAATCATTGGTCTATGCCAGCGATGGGCGAAATACGAAATATGAGCCAATTGTGGTTCTTTACAACTAACACGTAACTTTTCTTGAGAAAAATTATAAAAACAACAAATACAAACACTCTGCCCTACTACGCACATTTTTAGTGTTGTGGTTTTTTATACGATTACAGATTTGCATTGTTGTTGCATTATTCAGACAAAAAATAGCCATCGAACAAGCAAACAGCAATGCACATATTGATATTTTATTTCTACACTCATGTTGTTCTTTTTTGATTCTTTTAATTGACTTTTTTTTTTTGCTAACTAGATCGAATATATGTGGAGGTCTGGTCTGTTTTTGTTGTAAGTAGCTCCCGCTTCCAAAATTTTTCTCATCTATAGTCTACGATATGGTTGACCATTTGGGCTCCCTTGGGCGCGAGCAATCAAACGTGCTATCATTTGTCCCGCTGTGCATTTGCTGATCTCTATGCGCTGGTTCGTTTGTCAAATGAATATGCAAGAGACCCAGTCGGAATCAAACGTGCAAAAACAAAACAAATGTGCGCAAATGAATAGCGCAATGGCCAGTTGAGAAAAATGCAGGTCCAAGATATTATTTCTGCGAAAGTTAATTTTATTCGCATGTATTATTGACTTGTAAAAAAAATGAAAGACTAAAAAAACTGCTCTTGTGTTTCATCATTTTTGTAAAAAGAACTTGTATTTATGGAAAAATAGTTTTAATTCTCGGAAAATTACTTTTTTTTTATTGATGAATTTAGAACTTAAAGATTTCTTTGTGTAGTCATGCGATGCTTTCGCATTTTTTTTATGCAAACATTTATTTTTATTTCTTTACATCAGTGATGCACGAATTTCTACTGGGTAAGATTTTGTTTTCCTTTGAATTTCTACACACATTTATACACATACTAGCTTAAAACTAATATGATAGAAGTCAACTCGCTGTCGACTTTTGGGTAACTAAGATGAGCCTCCCTAGTCTTTGCCAATAAACCAGCGACAATTGACGCACTTAAATTGAATATTGAACGCCAAGTTCGTAAAATAAGAACTGGTTTATTGAATGCATTGGTCGAAATTAGGACTCAACATTCGCCTCTGTTAGACGACCAAAGTTGCCCGTTTGAATGATATTCTTTTTCTAAGGCCCATACACGCGTTCAGATTTTTCATACTGTCAACCGTACGACCGAGTCGTACGTTCGCGTCATATAGTAGGATTTTTTCGTACGACTTGCCCTCAGACGTTCTGATTTTTCATCAGAATTGACAGGTCAGATTTTTCATCAGACCTGCCAAAATCTGAACAGGTATGGGCCATATTATTTCGAAAACTCTCTACCAATATTCCACTTCGGAATAAATTTAATATCGATAATTGCCAAATATGACATCTCTTTATGACGCTTTGAATATAGTCGTTGGTAGGTTAAGTTAAATTAACGGCTTTGCAAGCCCAGTTGATAGCGCTAAGTAGCGCTGGTTGTGCCGTTTTAACTATTGCCACATACGTGATCCAACAGATAGAGAATTAATTTACATAGCTGACGATAATAATCCCATATATTCAGTTAGTTCTGTGATGGTAATAGAGCAGCGATCCAATTTCGACAAATTCACTGAGCTCAATGCAGAGGGGCTTCCCTGGAAATCTAAGCCTATCCTGGGCTAGGAAGGGCAGTTCCAAAGGTAACGTTCGAAAGATCCTTTTTCGAATACTCTCTTGCAAATGCGACATAGTGGACGTTGTACCATTAGTGGACAGTGCTATCAATAAAGCAAAACCCTTAGAAAAACTAACACACTGAATAAAGTGTGACCCAGAAAGATGGGCCCAGGCGCAACATACGTCGACCTGTTTTTATAACTCCGTTGATTTTAACATATTGTCAAGTGTGTGGATTTGGTTTAAATATCTTTTTACTCGCTTTAAAAAAAAAACAACTCTTTTTTGCTCAAAATGTTTTTCAGCCTATTGGTTAAAGTTGACTTTAAATGTCCTTCAACTCTAAACAGCGATCGATCATGGATCTTGCTAAGACCAACAACAATTATGAAGATTATATGGGATTATCTCCAACAATGTATGTGAGCAGTTTTTATTTAAAATCAAATCAACTCAAATTTAATTTTGTACTAGATATACGTAATATTATATATTGTATCTGGTAATTTATTCTTAAAAATTAAGTACTACATATATCAATAATATCAGACATTTATTTGCAAAACTGCCTTAAACATTGACTTCAATATTCAATTTGGATTAAAAAGTCAGTGAAATTTAGCAAAATTACACACTGAGCGCATCACGTTTGAGTGCTTTCCCATTTATTGTGGAATGTGGGCTTTTAATACGTTGTAAATTATATGAATATATAATTTTTTTTTTTAGAAAAGATTAATTTAATGAGATAAAATGTTTTTGTGTTTCATTTCAAATCTATCAAATTGTATGTAATCTAAAAACCTGTTCTATATCATTTGGAATCAATTTTAATCAGCTCAAAATCTGGTGACTGCAATAATTTTTTTAGACAAATGGTTAATTAATTGAAATGCAAATTAACCTCATTTATAAGAATGCACTGTTTTTATATTGTATAAAACAAAAAAATTATAATAATTTACGAGTATATCAAGCAAAACAAAAAATTGTCCAGTTTCCGTAGGTTTTCAATAGGAACTCTTTTAGCGTTCATAAATTAACAATTAAAGCACTCACAATGTGGTTTTTGAACTTAAAATATTTTCAAAAGTCGCATAATATCAAATACCATCCAAAATATATCGAAAATAATCGAAAAAGTCAATTATGTCTTACAACTACTTATTTTATATATTATATAATAACAAGATGAAATGTGTCGAAAATTTTAATAAATGTCGAAAAGTTATCTAAAAAATGATAATTGTCGAATAAAATCGATGAATCAAATCGATGTCGTCAAAAAATATCGAAGAATTCGAAAAACGTTGAAAAATGTTGAAAAAATCGGAAAATGTTAAAAGAGTCGATATAACGAAAAAGAAGATCAAAGTTGAAAAATGTCACATAATGTTGGGAAGGTCGAATAACCTTGAAAAGTCAAAGATAAAATAATTCGAGGAAGTCGAAAAATATCGAAAAATTTTGAAAAAATATTGAAAAAGTCGAAAAATTTAAGGACAATCGAGACAATCAATAAGTGGCGTCAATTCGGTAGCGTCATTGCACCGCCCCCCTGCCCCTCATGGATCTGATACTAGTCATTATTCCATAAAACCATCTAATAGTGGTGGAATTATAATTCTCACTCCTCCCAAGGTTTTGGTGAGGTAACGCCACTGAAAACCACTTGCGTTATACATTTGAAATATTTTGAAAATTCAATGGAAATACAACAATAGCTTGAGCAACAGTCTTGGCGTTACTTTTCAATCAATTGACTCTAGAATAAATTTCATTTCATACCTGCCAGTAAATAAGTTATAGCTATTTCAGAGGGCACGAACTTTTTATTTGATTATTCTAGAGATACATTTTAAGATATCGCCAGTGCCACGCCCCTAACAAAATTGAAACTATGCATAGTTTATAGAAAGTAAATTGTAAAAACATAAAGCGGCATAAATGTATAGTTCGACATTGCGCATCAATGATATTCGCTTGAAACACACAGAGACTGGACTAAAAATAATGAAAAATAAAACCACAAAACCCAAAAAACGAATTCTAACTTAATCTCACACTTCATCGATTTATTGAATTTTATTTAAAATAACAAGCTTTTGTTAATTAAATGCTATTGAC
Organism: Meiosimyza platycephala; assembly: GCA_963662105.1. Taxonomy (NCBI): domain Eukaryota; kingdom Metazoa; phylum Arthropoda; class Insecta; order Diptera; family Lauxaniidae; genus Meiosimyza; species Meiosimyza platycephala. Next base: position 96,749,010 of record OY759208.1, on the reverse strand, counting down.
GTAAAGGCGTTCAAGCAATATATCATTGCATACACACACACACGCGCGTATGCCCCCAACCGGAAAGTACATAAGTCATATCGCACACATTTAACTAAAGAGTCACAACTCAAAATTTTAAAATTTTCAGAAAACGCAAAAAACTGTTTTGGAGCTCGTGAACTATTTGTCAGAAATAAAGTGTGGGCTATTTAGTAGAAGGTACTAACAGAGTATGGTTTGATCGTAGTGATCATAACAGCTTTAACTCTTCGACACAACTAAAAATAGAGCAGAGAGAGAAAAATAACTTTTTTTGACAGCAAAGTATAGCAAAAAATTAACTCATCTCTTTTGGGCTGGAAGATATGTGTATGATGAACAGTATTAACGAGTAAACTCGAAAATGACAAATTTTGAGTTGTGACTCTTTAGCAAATATGTTAAATCCTAAGCTAAAAACTTTTATTTATTTCGCTTAAAAAAAACCATTTTGAACTCCTTAATTTCTACACCGAAAAAACAGACCGTACTAAATTTGAGGAACTGCCTTCCTCCGGTTTAGTGTAAAAATTTTCCTTAATCTAAGTTATTTTTCCTCATATTGATGAAAATATCGTTTGATTTAGTAATTGAGTCCTTTGAAATGAGTTCATGTTTCATTAAAGCAAGTCAAAGCTCTTCCTCAAATATAGAGTGTGTGGTTTTAGTAAAATTTTCCTTTGAAATAGTAAATTTTTCTTTGCGAAGAATTTTTGAGGAGAACTTGTTCCTCATTTGAGTAAAATTTTCCTCAATCTAATGGAATGTTTTGTTTAAGGAAAATCGTACTCAGTTTTAGTTAGTTTCTTCAAAAAATTTACTATAACGTTGGAAAATTTTCCTTAATAAATGAGTGGCAACACTCGCTGCTTTACTCGCTGAAATTAATATCTATTCTTCTCGTAAGTATTCTGTTTTTGTCTATATTGTTATAGTTCTTTACTTGTTTTTTTTTTGTTTTTTAAATAAAAATTAAAAAAAAAAAAAATTATGTCGTCGCCGGGATTTGAACCGAAGCTTCGCTGATCAGACAATGGTTGTTACATGCGCAGTTTAACAACATCATTTTAGTATGTCTTGAAAATGCTGTCGGTGGCTGAGTTGGGTAAGATGAGCATCTTTGAACAGTGGCATGGCGCAGGACACAGATTCAATTCTCTGATCGGGTAATAGGTAAAAAAAAATTAAATTCTCCTTTGAAGTTTTAAAAACGTATTACAATTAAAAGAAGAATGACTGACAAATAAGTAACCAACAAATAAGAAAATAGAGAAAATTAACAAATTTTTTTTGAAATCAACGAATTTATTTTAAGTAAATTTCTTTCATTTAAGGATACCTTCATCCTTAGAAAAAGTAAAATTTTCCTCAGTTTTATAACCTTGTCCTCACATTGAGTAAACTTTTCCTTATTTCAAAGCAGCAACATTTACCTGTACTAAGGAATCCAACTTACTTAATTTGAGGAACCCATGGCTTTAGCTCGTATTGAAGGACATTTTTTCCTTACATTTAGGCATTTTTCCTTAAACGGAGTAAGTTTTTTTTTCGGTGTAGAGAACATTTTCAGAACACATTTTCTCTTGGTTTTCTAGTATTAAAATAAAATGAAAACTTCGCTTTCATTACTGATAATATACAACTTAAGTCCTTTTTATACAGTATAGTTACTTGGCAGCTGAACTTAAATGGCATGATTTTTGTTAAGCAATGTATTGGTCATATTGCATGTACGTATGGGAAATATTGGGCGATGACACGACCAACCAGACCAATGAGAACATTGTTAGATTCATCATACCTCAGCAACTATTTGAACCAGATGAATGCGATTTGCTACACATATAAAAAATACAAACAAAAGAAAGTTATAATAAAAAAAATGGGCACTGCCACACCTCCTATATGAGAAAACCGAAAAGCGTTTCTCTGTCGCATATAAACTCGCGAACTACTTTCATAATTCTTTTTTAAATGCTTCTGTGAAAAGTTGTTAGCTAAGGTAGTTTGGCTTAGAAAAATGGACGATGAAACGTCCTCCGAAATCAAATTTATCATATCCCATCAACTATTTGACGCAGACGAATGAGAGTCGTTGCATGCATTAAAGGTACGATCTATAAAAAGTTTAAATGAACAAATGGCCTATCATATGAGAAAAAATTAAAATTTATTATTGCATGAGACTACGTACATATAAAAAAGATGCAGGCAAAAGTAAGTTACAAGGGAAAAATTGGCTGTGCCACGCCTTTCATATGAGAATAAAACAACATTTTGTATATATCAGCAACAATTTGATGCAGATGAATGAAACTTGGTACATATATTACAGACAAAGGCTACTAAGGGCAGAAAAGTTTATGCCAGGGCTGCTAGTCTCATATAATATACACAAACAATAGCATTTCAATAGAGTCCAAACATCTCCCCCATGGATAGACTATTGAAATTTTCATTGCAGGAAATTGATGCTGATTACATTTTACATTTTCATCTCTCAAAAACATGTCTATAACCAAACTTGCCTAGGTAAGTCTTCATGTAATTCTGGAAAGGTCATTACATGCCCTAAAAATTATGTCATTGGGCCTTCTTGAAAACTATGTATGTATGTAGGTCAGAGCGACCCCGAAGCGCCCTAAGTTGACATCAGTCAAAGTTCCTCAAGTTGCAATGCACAAAGTGTAATCCAAACATATCTGGATAAGAATGATTACTTCTTTTAAGTCATTGTTTCGCGCTGGGTACATAGGTGCATATGAAACAAAAACAAGTTGAAATTTTTGTAAAATTTAAACAAAATGTTTCTAAAAATTTACGTGAACAATTTTGTTAGCTGCGTGTAAAATGTATAACAAAAAGAAACTCGAATCGACGTGATATGGAATACATAGTTACTGCTGATTTGTTTATAAATTGGAATCAACTTTTTTGTTTTAATTAATTACATCTCGGATTGACAAGATGTATGAGGGAAGAAATCGAAAGAAAATAAATTAACACTTCGATAAGGCATTTTTGTTTTTTTCTTTATTGCAGGCATTGAATATGTAGTTCAGAAATTGTGCTGTTAAAACTCAATGCTAGATGGCGCCACTGCAGTACTTTAGAATAATTCTATCATAATTTATATTATTTTTTATAATTTAAGCAAGGAAAATTGCCTCCATGGTAATTGACTCATCTGAGCAACGTTTCAGCATCATGTTCATTTGCTCGCTTGCCTCATATTTTTCTTGGCCTTTGGCCAATCTATAAAATTTTGCTAAATTTATCAAAATTTTTGCAAAGAAAAAAAAATCTCAAAAGAAACGAAATAAAAATATTAAATAAACGCCAAGTAGAATGTGTAAAAGTTTAACTAAACAAAAAGATATATAGAGAGATTTATTTAAAATTAAAAACATAAAAGAACAAAAGTAAAACAACACATTTCAAATTGCTTAACATTAAAAACGATTTTTCTTGTTTGTTGCTTTTTCGAATCCAATAAATCTGGCTATCATTCCATAATGGTGCTGGTATCGGTTCTATTCGCATTCCTCTTCTCATCGATATTATTTTCAGTGCTGGCACACACCTGCTGTGCTGCTATTACGCAGAATTCCTACAAATCCAATAAATTATCTTAATTATGAGTTCCAATTTTATATTTTCTTGTTTTTGTATTTGAATAGTGAGCATTAAATTCATATTTAGCACCATTGCCTGCCGATTTGCATTTCCAGTCTGCTGAACATGCAGATTTGAATTCATCATCCAGGTGCTGGCAGTCATGTTGCAATGTATCAGTTGTAATGTAATGGTGACGGCTTCATTTATGCTTTAGCTGATCCGTGTAATTAGTCATATCAACCTGAGAGCTACCAGCTAAAATCATGATAAACTCATATGTATGCAACCATCAAGATTATCTTCGAAAAAATGCGGGTGAATTCAAGCACTCACGGCGTGATATGCGAACTTATTGATATTTAGTTATGTTAACATCAAAATTTATTTAGTAGTGTCGAAATAAATTGAGTAGAATTGAAGAAAGAGTACTAAATAGTTTACGAAAAATGTCGAAAAACTTGATGAAAGTCGTAAGGTAGTATCTAACATCAAAATATTTATCGAATGGTATTGAAAAAGTTGATAAAAGTCGCAAAGTATCTGCTACCATCGTAAAAGTCAATACTGGTCACTCAATGTCGAGCGAGTCGAAAACTTTCGTTGGATAGCGAAAAAGTTACTGTGTCGAATGGTATCGAAAAGTATGAAATAGTATCGAAACAATGGAATCAAAAAAATGCCGATTGAACTCAAAATATGTCGGCAACAGGGTAGCCAAGTGATCGTTTTTGACCAGGCCAAGCCTGCACTTGCATGTCAAAGCACTACCGAACATTTCTGAGAACTTAGAAATAATGTAGAGAGCACTAGCTCTTAAAAACCAATTTAAATTTTTCCCTTGCAGATTTTATTGTTCATAGAATTGTGTGCTGTTTCTGATAATTTTGATGTACTAAAAATCACCCAGTGGCTAAATCACCGTTTCCAAAAATAAAAACCATGATATCATGTTGCCCTATCCCTATCTCTATCTCTTCCTTAGAGTTCAATATAGATATATCTATACCGAATTTCATCATAATCAGTCGATTAGTTCAACCAAAAAACATATTTTTCTGTAAGAGACGTGGCACCACCCATTTAAAAAGAAATATAGTTTCTCAAGGTTCAATCCATCTGCATACCAAATTTCATCAAAATTAGTCTATAAGTTTAGCTAACATACTTTTCTATTGGGGGCGTGACATCGTTTACTTTAAAACAAATACCTTTCCACAAAGTTTAATCTATCTCTGTACCGAATTCCATCAAAACCGATTAATGAGTTTAGTTGTGAAAACGTTTTTTTCCTGTTAGAGGCGTGGCACCGTTCAATAAGTACAAATAGTTTTACTTAAGAATTAATCTATCTCAATACGAAATTGCATCAACGTTAGTGTAGTGGCTCAGCCGTGGCAGCGTTTTTTCTCATTAGGGGCGGTTTCACGCCCACTTAAAGATCAAATAGAATTTAGTTTTTAAAAACCTTCCTTAAACTTCAATCTATCTCCTAACCAAATTTTATTAAAATCGGTTCATTAATTTAACCGTGGATACTTATTACACTGGTCAACAGTGGTTTGGTTGCCCTGGATGTCTCTGCAGATTTCTATAGTTTCAGGTACCCAGTTTACGAATATATTCATAAAAGTTCTGAATTGGCTCTAGTTTTTAAGGTATTGATGAATTTATCTATATATAAATGAAGCAAAGTCGGGTTAGTTACACTCTGTATAACTCAAGAACCGCTGGACCGATTTTAATGATCTCTAATTTTTTGGATTTGTCTCCGCCCCGAGAAAGACAAAGACTATTTTTACTATTTTATCTAAAGTGCATATTTAGGGTGGCTCTTATACAAAAATATTTTTAAAATAGCATTTTCACAAAGACCACGTTATCGATTCACATCGATTTTACACCACGTAGCTCTTATATCAAGTGGCATAGCTTAAGCTATAAAACTTTTATTTGGGCTGCATATTTAAGGTGGTTCTCATACAAAAATATATGCCTCTTCCGCCTACTACATATTGAAAAATAAAATACATTCAACACTGTCCCTTTTCATAGCCTACTCAATAAAAAAATTTAAGCTTTTATGTTGTGTTATGGCTGTTAAAAAGGGATCTAACTGTTTTGCAACTGCCTTTATATATACTACTAAAAAAGTGTACCATAAGTTTTGATGTTCACGTATTAATATATAGATATAGATTTGGCACAACATTGTGGTCAAATAATTTTTTGGCTTTAGTACAGGTACATTAAAATGGTCAAAATTGGTGTTTTTAACATATGTATCAAACTAACTAAGTTATGGCAAAAGAAATGTAAACTTGTATTAAAAACTTATGTTCCAAGCGAAATTATATTTTTAAGAAAAGTGTTACAACCTTTACTAGTGAGTCTGGAAATCTGTATCAGAGTAAACTAGCGGAAATGTAGCGTTGTAAAAGAAAAGGCTGCAACATGTAACACTTTTTGTTTAATTTTTTTTTTTAATTCATATCGAATTTCTGAACTTATTTCGACTAAATCATCAGTTTTCCACCTTTTTCTACTAAATCAAAATCGGTGGCTCCGTATCGAACCCAGTAACGAACCTAGTGGGGGGCGAGGGGGCAGCCGCCCCAGGGAAACGCTTGGAGACGGCAAAATGGTCCCCGTAATATGAAATGATAATTTAGTTTTTAGCATTTTGGAGATGTTGAACTTTTTTAGATACTTTTCGACTCAACATTTCAACATTGTTCAGCCTATTACGACTTTTTTGATTTTGTAACTTTTTCCGACATCACAAACTTTTCCAATTTTTTCAACCTCCTTCAACTTTGTTTGACTTTTTCATAATTTTTCTTAATTTTATGACTTAACAGCATTTTCCAACTTTCTCAAAAATTTTTCGACTTTTTCGACAATTTTTTGATTCTTAAACATTTTCGACTTTTTTACATTTTTAGACTTTTTCATTTTATTATTAATTTATTATTACAAAGTAATTAATTACTTCTCAATGGTACATTAAGAGCACTAGCAGCCTGGCATTCAGCTCAAAACATTTCTACTTTTTTTGCCTTTTTTCGTCTAAACAACATTGATTTCACACACCACCACAAAATATTCAAATGTTTTTTCTATATCTTATATTGCAATTCGATAAATACCCTGAGAAGTTTTTTGTACAAAGGGCTCTTGAGAAAAATGCTGTCAAACTCACTGACTTTGAATTTTAGGAACTTACTCCTTAGTTACTACTATTTTTAAGAATTTCGAAGTTTTATTTTTGAAACGGTGCATATTTATTTTTACTGAAGTTCTAGCTATTTAAAAATCAAGTCAAATGGTAGTAACATCATAATTCGATTACTTGTGCACTCTTGAAATCCCCGTTTCAATATCATCATTCACCAGAAATTTATATTTTGCTTACTAGCGTAGCCGCATAGGTGATGATGGAACGCTAGACTCTTAAAGTTTGGAATACAGATGTTTTTTTAGGTTGAAAAAGCAAAAATGTTTGAATGCACCGCTACCTCCCATACAAAGGTGGTATGTGGTTGAGGCTTTTTCTTGAAAATGTGTATCAATTTTTATTAATTTGGCAATGCTGATTTCAAAAATCTTACAAAGTATGCGATATCTTTTATAGTTTTCAAGTTATTAGAGAAAATCCGGCCTGCAGGTTTGTCTCTCTTGTTTTTGAAAAGCACTTATCTATTATATTATTTATCCTATTGGGCATGGTTCGCTTGAAGCAAGATCAAGATCGATAAAATTGTCAACCAAATCTGACAATGCACAATTAATTATATAGTCTCTTGAGATTCCAAATACATAATCCGCGATATCGAATCTGCTCATTTACTCGTTTTATGGCCATTTTAAGATAAACGTTTTTACCGATAATATTGATAAAAATGCGTTCTAGGAAAAAGGCCGTTAAAAAAATTTTTTTTTTTTGTATCGGTTTTTTTCTATAGAAAATGGTGAACAACACGAAAGCGTTTACATACTTGCAAAAATAAGTGACATCATCGTATTCAGCGACTCAAAATACATAAAAAACAACTATCATAGCATATTTTAAAGTGTTACTTGATCTTAAAAGCATCAAAAACTACACGATTCGCTTCATAAGTTTTATTGTAATTATCGGTAAAAGCGTTTACCTTAAAATGACCATAGAACCAGTAAATGACCAGGTACGATTTATGTATTTGGAATCTCAAGACACTATATAATAATTGTGCATTGTCAGATTTGGTTGACAATTTGATCGATCTTGATCTTGCTTCAAGCGAACCGTGTGGGGATGAAGAGGAGGAAAATACCCCTTACCTGTTCTTGTATCTTTCAGGGAACTCTTTTGTGAATTTAAGCACTTCCTTTGCAAAGTGTTGCAAAACGTAAAGAACAAAAAAATGTTTGCCTTCAAATATTGCAATAGAAAAAAATTAGTAAAATCATAACGCTGAATCTTTGGATTTTAACTAACCATACTTGCCCACATAATTTACAAAGCTGAAGGAAATCCGAAGATATACAATATATTCATATTTTTTTAAGTGAGAACAATGTTATTTTCGTTGACATGCTATATTAGTGCTTTTCGTTTCAAACAAGTTAACTAGAGCAATTTATCCAACAGTTTCCAATAATAAAATTTCCTTAGAACATTTTTAGTTCCAAACTTCTACTTTTAGACCACTGTAGTATTAAATTCAAAAAAAATTTAAGACTTTAATAGTTTTTTACTTCCCTTAAGCATGGCTGACGATTGTCGCAAACATTCAAATCACTAGCACTTTAATTATTTTTATATATATGGCCCCACTGTGCATGGGGGGCATTTGTCGTAATTTTTTGTTTTTTTTCATTTATCGATTCATTCGATTGTCGTTTATCAACAATTCAAGAACAGTATTATGCGCTCTAAATGGAGCAGTTTTTATATTTAAGAATCAAATTTTTTTAACTCATTCATATATTGTACAGCAAAAGATTTAAATCTTATTGCACTTATGTTTTACCAAATAAATAAATAAATTTCGGCCACTTTTTAGCCTATGTAATAACATATTAAAATTAGTAGGATTTGTCTTATTTTATACATATGGTACATAGTTAAGTACCTATAATAAAACAGCACAGAAATTTTAATCGTTGAGCAAGTTCATAGTGAATGCGCCTTTTTCCCTTTCCTGTCGACTCAAATATAGCGCCAGTAAGCGGAAAAAGACAAATCAACTAGAATTCTGTCGAGGACATTATTCAAATTAAAAGCAACTACAAATATTTCGGAAAATACGTTTCATTATAATAGAACTTAAATTTACATATATAATTTAATAACATGTCATATCATAATGTATTAGTACAAATATCAGAAATTTATTGTTAAAAAACGCAGCTTTTTTAAAAGTAATAAATTATAAACGTAGTAATTTTGCAAAAAAATAATGTACGAGAAAAATTAAATTAACAAAAAAAAAACAAATTAAAATTTTTTGGCAGGAAAGTTGACTTGGCTAATATTTTTGTTGCCATCTGGTAGACATTCACAGTAGCTTTTAGTGGTATTGTTAATGTATTTGAAATTGTTTCATTTGCAATATATATAGTGAAAATAGCGCCTCAATAAAAAAAAAAAATTTAGCTCAACTGCATAACATTTCATCGTACAACAAATTGATATCGAAAAGAAAATATTTTCAAAAAGAACTTATCATATTTCTATATCCTTTAGAGTGAGTGGTTTTTATACTAAGAGATAGTACCGACAGACAAACAATTACTTCCCATAAGCAGTGCATAAGATGTATAATTACTATGAGGCAGTTGGCTCCTTGACAAAATAAACTACATAATTGAAATAAATTTTATAACAAAAATGTGCCATGATTTAATATTTTTTGGAATGTATTAATTTAATTTAACATAATTTATGAAACAATATATTATTTCTGTATAAGTTGAATATTATAATTTTGCACACTTTTGTGTTCTTTTAACTTAGTACACAGCCGTTTTTTTTCGATTTCGCTAAACGTAATGCTACTTTTCTGCCACATGTCTCGAAGACAATTGGAAACATGTGAGAGTATCATAAATATTTTATCATTTATTATGTCTGTGAAAAATTAATATACCGAAAAGTTTTAATTCGCGCTAGTCTAAACAAAATGTGGGAACAAAAAATTCAAAATTTAATTTATTAAAAATGCTTTTACGTTTTTAAAAAAACTTAAATGCTAAGTGGATTAAAGATATTCTTTTTAATACATCTGACAGCTGACGTAAGAATATTCAGGCTATACGAGGCTTCCAGTAATGTAAAACACGATATTAGAGTTGATAAAGCTCTTTTCCATCCCACAAAGCGCTAAAAATTATATTTTACGTAACACTTTTCAACTTCAGAGGTCGTAAGTCCTTATTATGTACAGGGTTAGGCGCATGAACTGTTACCAACTTCAGACCGATACATCTGGCAAACCGATAGAGATAGCTTCGATACATGTATTTCAATCTTAAGGTTTCTCAAAGACACACATCTTTATCTATATTCTCCAATACTGACACATAATGAAGTTTTTGAAAATTTCCGAAAATCCCTATTTACATCGGTAGTTAGATTTATGGATCAGGCATTGCGATCTTATAGTAAAAAAGGATCTTATAGTAAAAAACCTAAATTATTCTAAAGTAACTCTGAAAATGTTCAGATAAATCAATGCCAATGAACGCAAAACGATTCCACAGTCAAATGACGATATTTGCAGAGACACTTGTCAACTACCGAAATTAGTAGAAAATTTTATCAACAGATTAATGTGCAAATATCATATTTAAATAAAAATAACGTGAGTTAGTAAAATGTGAGCCTTTTATTTCAAATACAAATTCTATCCTAGAAAGAGGAGTCATTCTTTATTTAATTTAGCTAAGATTTTGAAAAGAGATCAGCCTATTCCACAGATAGGCTTTGAACCAAATAATCTTTTGGAAATGCCGACTTTGGCAAAAGAGTAAGCTATTTCATTCCCAACATAGGCTTTGTGGGCTATGTTAAGTTAATCTTATTAGCACAATACGAGTTAATTACTGCTGAGCTCAGAGCCTTCTTAGCTGCTTGGCTGCCGAACAATATGAGGACTTTTCTTCCATAAATGTTTAAACTTAGGTAAACACTAGCACTAGTTGATGGTAAGGTCAAGGCAAAGATTCCTGAGCAAGAACCATGAGCAGACAAAATCATTAGATGTAAACTGAAGGTTCTGCTCTTTCCGCACAAACCTTAAATGAACTTAAAATGAGATAAAGTCATCCGCATACACAGAAAAAAAAGGTTCTATGATATCAAACAATTTCGGGTCCGATTTCAACGAATGTTTTGTATGATTTTTAGTCATAGAAACAGTTTCTCTAAAATAACAAAAGATGATTTGTTGAAACTTAAAATAATTTAGTTGATTTCAAAAAAAAATTTCCTAATTCTCCTAAAGTTTTTGTTGAAACTTAGAATAAATTCGTTGGTTTCAAAAAAGGATTTTTCTTTTTTGGTTTTTTACTTTCCATCCATATTTCTCTAATGCTTTTGTTGTTGGTATGTATTTATTATTGTTAATATATTTATGTAATACGTTTTTAAAACTTCAAAGGAGAAATTAAATTTTTTTTTACCTGTCAACCCGATCAGAGAATTGAACCTGTGTTCTGCGCCATGCCACTGTTCAAGATATACTAAAATCATGTTGTTCAACTGCGCATGTAACAACCTTTGTCTAATCAGGGAAGCTTCTGGTTCAAACCCCGGCGACGACATAATTTTTTTTTTTAAATTTTTTTATTTTTTAATTTAAAAGTTTAGAAAACAAAAAAACCAATAAAGAGAACTATATATGATATATATTAAAAATATCTTGAAAACCGCCTTTTATATTAAAAAATAACGGACTCGTTTTTTATTATTAACATAAGAGGCAGTTTTCAAGATATTTTCAATTTATGCAAATACAGTTCTCTGCTTCTTTTTGTTTTTTAAATATGTACCTTTAAATTAAAAAATTAAAAAAATAAAAAAAAAAATATTTCGTCGCCGGGGTTTGAACCAGGAGCTTTCCTGATTAGACAATGGAAGTTTTTTATTTGCAATGTCAGTGAAACATTTAGCTGATTAAGCTAAAATATTTTGTTGTAAAATCATATAATTTGAATTTGCAAATCCAAAGAACAAAGGGTTTTGACTTAGCAAATTTTTTCTTTGATTCAAAGAAATGAATAGTTCAATTCCAGAAATTTTAATCATAGAATTGCAATTCTTTGATTTTACCAATCTTGTTTTTTCTGTGTAGCCAGAATCTTTTATTAGCTTTAGTAGCTCTGCTCTTTATTCTGTAAGTCTAAGGGTATCAAAACCGTTTACCAATAACCAAGTATTTCCAGGTGTTTGCCTTCATTACAAAATTAAAGAAGTTCACTGAGCGGTTAGTCGAGGGAGCTTTACAAGTTTTTCTTTGATTAAAGGATAGTAGAAGTTGAGTAGTATTTCATCTCAGTATGTGCAAACTGTATCAATTCTGATAAAATACTTAAAAATTTACAACCAACTAAGTACAGAAATTTCCACACCGTTTGAACAATTCTTGCACATAGCAAGACTAGACTTGAATAGACAAAATTTTTAGGATGCTATAAAATCATACTTTCAATATATCAAGTGCTACCCAAGCGAATGTGTAAAGGTTAGCAACTTATACTTTAAGTGAAAAGAAGAAGCCAATTTTAGATTAAAGTTAATCGTAATCTTATTTTCTGCCATGGATGGGCATGCCCAAATGTTTACTATATTTAGAATTTCTAGAACATATCATATTTTTGTGGGCATTCAAATTTTTTGTATACGAATAAAGAGGATGCAAAACAACTCTTTAAAATCATAAAATATATCATAATTTAATTTTATACTCTCGCCACTGTCAGCATGTGGAAAAGTAGGAAACCTCCTATAATTCTGTCAAAGTGACACAAATGCAGCATGACGTATGCTAAGCTATTCGGTAAAACACTGATTTACTGCTATAAAACTGAAGGTAAAATAAGAAATTTAGAAAAAAGTGGAAAAATTTAAATCTAGAGGGTGTATATGTAACAGTGGGTCATATGAAGTCTTTTCTTTTTCTTTTTGATCCCTAAAAATACAATTAATAATAAAATATGTATGCCGTGAAATTTTTTTATATTTTCTTATTCATTTTTGGTCGAATATAAATTTAAAAATAACGATCTCCCTGAAGTGAAGGCTTTTGAGTTAATTACGTTATGTTGCTGAATTACGTTATGTTTAGCACATAATTCTGTCATATTTACAAAATTTAATTTAATTTCATCTCAGATGCGCGTCACATTGGGGAATCACCAAAGAAAATTAAAAAAAAAAAATGGAATAAATTTCCACTAAGTTGAGCGCAACAAATATCGTCAGCTTTTTTTCATCATCATCATCATCATCGTCATATATTACATGCGCACATCATGGCACACGCTATCATATAGTGCTGCATTCATTACATAGTGAGGCAATTATAGGGCAATCGATGCTCAATATATCAAAGGATTTTTCCACATAAGAAAACTCGATAAGTTGTAGTAGTTATCAACTGCAAATTTATTTGACTTTCAATATTTCTTTTAAAACTTCGGTGTCCAACAACATTTTATCTCGAACTTATGATTCCCATGCTCAATTTAAAAGTGAGTTAGTTTTTTATTTCATTTGAAATTGTACTATCAATATTTAGTACATCGAATCTCTAGGAACAACTGCGACAGATCGCAATTGCCTTGGTTATCTTAACGTGACCGCCTGCCTGAAAAGGCTTCAGGCTACGGTGTGCCTTACCACACTTGAATTACTTTACGTCCCTAATTATAGGACGACTGTTGTTGAAAACAGTTCAAGCCAAGTTATGTTTACGGACATAGCTTCACCCTTCGTTTGAGACGATATCTCTTGCTATTTTTAGAACGGCCTCTAGGTTGAGAAAATTCAACACCAACAATGAGCCCAACATTTAGCTCTCCCTACTGTAGTCCTAGGAACTCCTGAATACCCTTGGTATCAGATTGGTGCAGAACTTCACCTCTGGTCAGGCTTAATAGTTTATTAAAAGTACACTAGGCTCAAAACAAGCCAAGTACAGTCAATTACCCACTACCAGTTTGAGCTTACCATAACGCCCTCGGGCACTGGTAAGCTCCAATCTCTAGGTACAGAAATATGGATAAATTTCGAAAGAACTTGCACTTCAATGTTTAAAACTTAAAAAGTTATTATCTTATATTAGCTGCGTTTTATTCGCCATCCGCAGCGAAAAACATTAAACGAGTAATCGCATAAACAGCGAGTAACAAACTTAGCAACGTTTTCGTTTTTGTCGCACATAGATAGCGACTTGGCGAATCAAACGCAGCTATTATTAATCTCATTTTGCATTTCTTTTCCTTACCTATATTTTGAACTTCTAGATAATCAGGCGTGCAGTATCTCACTTGGGAAGTTTTTCAATTTTCGTACTTTTTTTTATTTCTAAGTTTTAAATAAAAAAAAGAATAAAATTAACCTTTAAAAATATTTTCAGCAATACTTCGTTAGTTGAATTCGAACCCGTGCTTCTAACAATTTTCTCTTGAATAAGGATAATTCAACAAAAATTAATCATCTCTACACCAATATATTTCAAATAAGTAACCCTCGATATAAGCGATGTCAAAGCAAAAAAAAACAAATGAAATATCGATATAGTTTCTTATCATCCCTAACACGACGAACGATGCAAAGACACTTTCATTCACTCGGTTGCATGCGGGTGACACAGAAAACTGTATCATAGTAAAATATTTATGTATATTCTCGTAAATAAAAATAAAATAGGCATTAAATAAAATCTGTAGAGAATTGTAAAGAAAAGCGCGCCAAATTCAAATACGCTCAAGTGATTCCATTCTACGCGAGCATGGCTGATCTGCTGGCGATCAACCTGCCTGCTGCCTGCTAGCCTGGATCTTTGCATAGTTGGCGTTAGTGTTGCCTTGTGTCTTCGGGATGACACTGTCGCAAACGGGGCTACTGACTGACTTGGATGGATGCACAGCACAATGCAGTTGAAAGGCGTGAATTGCATTTAATTATTATGTTTGTCACTTAGCAGCTAAGTATTTCCGAAATGAGTTTTCCTTACCGAAATTATTAATAGAAATTATTTTCATATGCAAATTGTCGTTATTTTAATTTTGTTGAAAATTTCGTAAATTTTTAATTTTTCCTGCTTTATGTGAGAGATATTTGGCAATTTTATTTATTGTTTGAGATACTTAAATTTAATTGGTTTATTTTGCTTGCTGACTGGCTGGCATTTGTGTTCTTTAAGTAGCAATTAAAGTAAAAACTATTTAGAACATTTTTGCTAATTGGCTCGCTCAAATAAAAAGCAGTGAATTCGGTCACAGATGTTATGCTAACAAAACGTTCATAGTTTTAGGTATGTACAAACAAAATGTTCCTATGTATTAAAAAAGACACTGAAAAATCAAACTACATATTTATCTTATTTATAGAGTCTTAAGGCTCTTAGGCAATATTTTACACTATGAAAAAATTCGGACCTGTAGGTCTTTAAATTTCTATCAAAACTTCCGTTTCATCTTTACTAGAGTTCGCACAGTGATATTTTATTTTTGATACGACAAAATCTATATCGGGTAGGGCAGCACTTTGGTAAATTTAAGTTTCACCTTTTAGTGCAGTAACGTTTATACACCTCCCTCATAGACTGGATAATAAATTTCGAACAATTATTGACGTTTTTTATGTTTACGAAACTATTCAATACTTTTGTTTTTAAACAAAACAATATTTTCGATACTAATTTGGTACTAATTGAAATCATCCTTTTCTATACTTTTCCATCGACTTATCCAAGGTTTTATGCTACTTTGCGATACTATTGAACACAGTAGATCCAATCTTATAATTTCCAACTTTACAAATGTTTTTCAGTGGATATTATTTGACATTTTTTTTCCGTTGTTTTTCTTTACTCTTCCGATATTCGATGTTTTCCGCTGATGATTGATATTCTCCGAATTTTCCAAAGTTTTGCTATTTTATTTAATACTTTTTGACGCTAATCGATATTTTCAATGCTTTTCTATTGTCTTCTCTAATTTTCCACTATACGAAGCTTTTCGATGATGTTTAGTACTTTCCGATTTTACCAATTTTTTCTGTTATCTTTGATAGCTATCAAACCATGCTAGCTATGAAACTATAGTTTTCGACTTAAATCGACATTTTCAATGTTATTTGATACTAATCGATATTTTTTGTACTTTCTCAATGTTGATGTCGATGTTTTCCCACACTACGCTTTTTGAAATATTCGATGGTTTTCGATACTGTTTTGCAATTTCTACATTTTCGATGTTCGCTCGATACTTTGCAACTTTTTCGATTTTATTTGATACTTCTCGACTTTTTTGAATGTTTCAGAGCGACTTATTCTGATGTTTTCCAATATTATTTAATACGTTTCATCTTTTATTGATTTCTATTATCCTTTTTGACTTAAAATTTTTTTTATGGTTTTCGATACTTTCAGGCTTCTGTCGAGTTTTCTGATAACATTCAATACTCTTCGTATATTGTCGACTAGAGTTCGCAAACTATCGATGGCACTACCGATAATATCGATAGTCTCGCACTATCGATGATTTATGACAGACTATCGATAGTATTTTTATTAATTTTTCATCTTAGAAAATATCGTTTCCGTGCTGTCGATAATATTGAATAACACCACTGTTTCAATGTAATTGTCATTTCTCCAAACGCGTTTGATTTAATTTTACTTAAGAGTTAGGGTAAGTGAACGGCCTTCAAGCGCGGATTAGTATAAAAAAAAATGGTTCAAACGATACATCATTTTAATGCAAAAAAATTGAGATTTCTGGTGATGCTAAAAAAATTATACGTTAGTCACACATTTTTTGGAAAAAATTACGGTTTTATAAAAATAAATTTCAAAATTTTACAAAAATAGTGATATCCCGAAAACTTTACAATAAATTTCTAATACTTATGTATCTCCCTATTAAATTACCTTTCATATGGTACCCTAATTTTGGAAATCTCTTCAAGGGTTCTCAATTTATAATTCATCTTATAAAAGCTATATCCGCAACTTGCAACAAACTATCGTCTACTATCGATGGTCGCGACTATTGATAGTTTGCGAACTCTATTCTCGACTATTTTGATGTTTGTCGATACTTTTCTAATTATATATGTAGATTCTATACAACACTATTCGACATATGTCGAGACATTACCATAATTTCCAATATAATCTACTCCATACTTTTGACTTGTATTTTTTTTTCGATAAACTAATCCGAAATTTTTGGACTACGCTCGATTTTACAAACTATTCGAATTTACAAAATTCTCAAGTTTTTTCGGCTCACACGCTATATTTTGATTTATATTTAAGTTTATGATTAAGAGCAAGTTTACTTCTGATGTGTTTTTGAATCTTACAATCCCCTTTGTGACTGTGATTTAATTCTTTTGTTTAACAGTGAATAAATCACTGCTATTGAAATACCGATTTATTCCTATTACTGAACTGTCATTGTTTTTTACCACAGAGAGTTTCTCGCTTGTGATATACTAAATGCCTCAAAGTAAACCAAAATAATCACCCAAATGCCATTAACTCTACAATATTTCACATCAACATTTATTTTTACTGTTGCCGCAACAAACGCACATGTGTTCAATGTATCACCAGTATCACCAGCAGCAGCATTAGCAGCTACTTTCAGCATATGGCACGTGCGTAACTCAAGCACGCGGGTCAAATACGCACTGCTGCCATTTACATACATATATGTATGTGTTTGAATGTGTACAAACATATCGTATGTAGAATGTTTAAGAAAAAGAAACGCCTCCGCACTTGAGTTCCGAACAGAAGAGCTCTACTTTTTGTTATGATTTAAAAAAGAATTTTAGAATTTTTTATTTCTTTAGAGAAACAGCCAGCAAGAGGCAAAAGATTTTTCATAAAACTACCGAGTATTTGATTTCGTTGTTTTTGTTATTGTTGTTGTTATTGTTGTTGTTATATTGTAGTTTGTTTATTGTGTATTACCAAAATAGAATGTTTCCCTAATTGTAGCTGAAACTGCGGGCGTTCACCACAAGGCGAACGCAACAGCATGTGGCTTGTAAGAGTTTTGAACTCTAACACCCTCTAGACAATGTTGCTAACAACAGCAACAACTTTAATTTATTGCACGGAATGGCAAAGCTTAGAACAGATAGATGATATTCGTTGCTTCCTCATTTACATTAGTATTCGATTTTATTGGTTCATTTTAACACTTTTATGCTCCATTGCATTTCAGCGTGTGCTTAGCAGATATGCAGCATGTTGCTGCAACATTAATTTTAATTATCTTGTTATATAAATAATGCGTTTCGTTTAATGCGAAAGCGGAAGTTTACACTTGTTCGAGGAGAAAGATTTTTTCTCATAAAATGGATCGCCTTAAGTAGCAGCCGAGTTCAAAGGAAATGTCATTCGAAAAAACTTTAAGTGAAACTAAAATATTTGCTTTACTTCAAAACTTTACAGTGAATTCGACAAAATGTAAAGAGGAAAAACATTTTTAATGCTTCACGGCTCGTTTTTAGCATAATATTTTGTTTTTTGGTTACAAAAGCAAAACCAAAAATAAGAAAAAACGTAGTATTCGATTCGATGTATCCAGTAATTTAGTTATCTACTATCGCTATTTGCTTACCACCGCCTTAATAAAACTAGTAAAACTAAATAACACACAGCAATTACTGCATCGAATGGAAGGTAATACATAAATACGTACATGGGACGTTTCACGTCAAGCGGATAACCTACGCGGCCAAAAATTGTCCGCCACGTTGGATCGGCCACCTTGATTTTGTCAAATCCAAATTTGGTGCAGATCGGTTGACTTTCAAAAATTTGGCCGCCATATTGGAGCCGCCATATTGGAGCCGCCATCTTGGATTCTGTCAACCTTCCACGAAAGCTTTTTCGGAGCTACAATTTAAGCTAAGAAACGACCCGATCGGTGGTAAATTTTTATTTTTACAAACTTCTATTGCTGAATACTCGAATTTTCTCCGGCTTCCGGCCGCCATATTGGATCCGCCATTTTGAATTTCTGAACGGGTCACACGGCTTTTAGAAGATTTTTATGAGACGAACATTTTAAGACCTCGTACGTCTTGATCGGTCCAGCCAATTTTTGGCCGCGAAGGTGATCCGGTTGACGATGAAACGTCCCACATATGTATAGCAGGTATTCCAAAAATGTGAATAGTAACGTTCTGAAGCAGGCAATATTTCCGAGAAAATGCTATTTTTGTGAATACTGAATCTTTTTAAGCAAATATTGCTCACATCAATGTATTACTAATTATATTTTTCAAATGCTTTATTAATAACTTTTAATTTGATGTACCAAACGCTGATCTGCCAAATAATCTATATTAACTTATTAATTCTCACATCGCGGCAAAACTACCTGCTCAAACATATACATAGTAATCAAAGAGCGATAGCAGAAAAATTGTCCAGATATGTGATACATCAAATGCAATAGAAACAAATCGGACTCTCTGAATATGCTATCGCCTATATTTTGTTTGGTAACCCACCGGTTTTCAAACTTCAATTGACGCTAAAGTGCCCTGATTATCATCGGTCATCTTATAAATGATCTCCTGATATCAATATTTGTTATTTACATATAAATTCTTTAAAAAGTATCCGACTGGGTTCGCGCGAATAAAATTGATAATAGTGCCAAAAAAATCCAATGTTGTCAGGTGTCTCACTAAAAAATTGATAGGAAATGTCTCTGTCTCATCATCTCATAGTTCGCTCAAGTATCGATGATATGGTTGTATCCCTTTTCTAGCGTTACTACAATGAACGGTGCTCGATGTTATTACCGATTCATTGGGAATGCGTTTGATGTCATTTATCTTGTTTCTAATAGTACTTGACGATGTAATTAGCGGAGCGCTCTCTCTACAAATTTCGGCTTTCAGTGACCATCTGGAAGACCTCACTTATGCCGATAGCATATGCCTTCTCGCCATCAAGCAGTCAGACATGCAAGAAAAAAATCAATGCCGTTAGATCTTCTTGAGAAGAAGAAGAAGGTCTCAAAACCAGTATCACATACAGCATCATGATTGTCGAATCCAGCATAGAAGAAGAGTGAAACTTTACTTCTTTGGGTAGCGTAATAAACCTGATGGTGGAACCAATAAGGACATACATGGCAGAATCAACAAAGCGAAAGGAACCTTCGCTCGGCTTCGTAATATTTAGCAGTCTTTGTTTTTATCAACGACAACGAAGCTTTAAATCTTTGAGTCAGACGTAAAACCAGTTCTTTTGTACGGCTGTGAAAACTGGTTAACAAACATCACCCTGCTACACAATTTACGAATGTTCATCAACAATTGTCTCGCTGAAATCTGAAAATTTGGTGGCCTATCCAAATTCAATTTCCATTAAAATCAAACGACAAAAGTAAAAATGGATTGGGTGCTGAAATCACCAATTGAAGTCTGCTGGAAAGCATTAATGCCAATTGGCGTGGTAACATACCAACGTAACCGTCCTAGATCATCGTGGAAACGTTTCCTAGAACAGGAAATACATGAATCGGGGAAATTTTGGAGAAAATTAAAGGCACTCGAAGGGTTGGAAGAGTTTTGTGGAGATCCTATGCTCCATGAGGAGATAAATGACACAAGAAGAAATATGAACGGCTTGAAAGAACATCCAAGATATCAAGAGACCAAGATCCTTTCAGCGATAGCATTAATCACGCTCTCACATATGTACCTGTGGAACAAAGTAATATCACGGGATTTGCATTATTGCAACAATACATCGTTCAAAAGAAGTCAACCAAGATCGAATTTATGGTAGAGTCTTTTCTGAACTAGTTACAGAGCTTTCTTAGACGATGTCTTCGATATATACTTCGAACTTCTTAGTCTAGCATTATTTCCAATGGCGTTGCTCAGTAACGCCAAAATAAGCGACTTCGCGAGACTTAGAGAAGGACAGTCCCCGGAATAGCTACAAATCTTAGGTCTAGCTGGAAGGAGTAACAATCAAAAATTCTCTACGTTACCTAATATAGCTATAGCTACGCTGTGTCATGCTTGGGAATTTTATTCTCAAGAATAAAAAAAAACTAAACTAGTAAATTATATTCTTCCTGTCATCAATAAATTCATAACCTTTAAATTACCAATTCGAAATAAAAATTCGTCAGAATTAACAACTTATAAATCACTTTCAAAAACTTCTCCTACTGCAAGCTACACTCAAAATATATGCAATGTAATTAGCATCAATTAAGTTAAACAAACATCCTCAATAAATATTCCTATAATTTTGAGTAAAAGAAAATTTCAACGACAATAAAATACTTGATGTTTTCCTGTAATGAAAACTAAATGAGGAAAATTTAATTTTATCGTTGAAAAACAAATATAAAACGAACAATTTTGTTCCTTTTGATAAAATGTTGCCATTAATTGTTGACTAAATTGCTGACATTACTATATGAATTACGAGTTAATCGTGTAGAACAGCGCGAAAACACTGAAAAAAAAATTACAAGCGAAAAAAAAATGTCCACAATTTCAAATGAAATTCGTCGACCAAAAAAAAAAAAAGAAAAAGATCCGTATCGGGAGCAACTACTGTGAAGGACCCCAAAACTGAGAAAACAACAACAACAAAATTTATCAGAACGTCACATGCGCCACAATTTGTCAACAAAAATGGAATGGAAAATTCTAAATTTAGTTTGTTGGCCAAAGAGCTTGTTGATTTTCTATGGGGATCTGTAGATTGATTCACTTGTGTTTTGTAATTTTTAATTTCCTCTTTTTTAGTTTTCTGCTTTTGTGCCATAATTTTGTCTTATATTTTTGAAAAAATGTTTGGTTTTTTGTTCACATTTTCTTACTATTTTTTGTTGTTTTCTAATTAAAACGTGGTCCATTCAGCAATGGTAAAATTTTGTTATTTTTACAATGTTATATTAACTTTTCCCATTGTGAGTTTTACTTTGATGTTGGCAATGAGCCAACCAACTGTCAATTCATTTTTTGACATTTTTTTTTTGCACTTCTTATGTGCGCGGCCGCTACGTGCTGTATGACATTTGATGCAGGTACCTACATACTACGTGAAATGCGTGCAATACACAAGTTGTTGTTCTTGTAATTTTGACAGATTTGCCAAATTTTTTGATGAATTCGTGAAATTTTACTAGAAAAAATGCAAAATTTCAATTTTTAATAAATTTTTTTTTTGTTTTCCATTTCTATTTAAATTTAAAGTAGATAAACATGAATGAAGCGTGGCAAAATCCTATTATATGAACATTTCTCAATTTGACTTAAAACAGAAAATTCAAAGTAAAACAAAATTGACAGATTTTTTGACTTTTGACTTGAATTAACAGACATATCGTCGATCATTTGCTATTTTTAACGTTTAATACTCGCAGAATTGTGACTTTTGTGGTCGCTGCAAAGTTTAAGATGTGAAAAATATTTAAAAAGGTATTAAGGGTTGTTGAAATAACTGTGTTCAGAAACACTCTAATAACACTACTCGACAAGAAAAATTGCGGCAAATAAAAACCACTATTCCTATAGGGAAATTTCCCGCTGAATCCGAAAATCATAGTGGTTTTGCTGGATCAGGTCTGGTTTTCGAGATAAAGAGCAAAAACCAAAAGCATACACTGTCCCGGGAGGTAACGCCATATAAACTCGATTAGAAACGTTATTTTACATGATACTCATTCCAAATATTTATTTTTTTTATTTATATTTGAAGAGACTACAAGATAGGATAGCTAACTTTTTGAGTTCAAAAGATTTTTTTCGAGTTATAAAGTGCCAAAGTTGAAATTTTTTTAAAAAATTGCAAAAAATAGCATTTTTGTTGACCTGTTTTTAGCCGTAGCTATAAAACTAGTGGTGCTGTTGCGACATATATTACTCCAAAATTTTTACCGTGATCTCTACTTTTAGGAAACAAAAAGATTTAGAATAAACATCATGTAAAATAACGTTTTTAATCGAGCCTATATGGCGTTACCTCCCGGGATAGTGCATGTTTTTGGTTTTTGTCCTTTATCTCAAAAACCAGACCTGATACAGCTAAACCACTATGATTTTCGGATTCAGCGGAAAATTTTCCTATAGGAATGGTGGTTTTTATTTGCCGCAATAATATTTTGCAAAAATTTGTCGAGTAGTGTAATTTATATCACTTATGATTTGAGTTTTGTATTATTTTTGTGAAATGAAAAATATTATTTTTTCAGTCGAAATAAAAACTAGCTGTAAACTGCTACATATTTTATATTGCTTGATACCAAATATTGCAATAAAGGTTTTGCCCCATAGAGGGGCAAGTAAATTAAATAGGTGATTAAGGCAAGGATATGCGATACTCTTATTTGGCTACGCCATTTGATGCTTATTCCTTAGTCTTAATCTAAAGTATACTCATGCAAAGTTTGTTCGCTTGAGCCAGATTGGAGAAGGTCGTGTTTGGTATTGTTTCGAAAATTTTAGAACTTAAGAACAGTTTTGGAATGTTTCCCATGTAAAAATGTATGAGGAACTTAATTGTTCCTTCTTTTTCACTAGTTTGTATAAAAAGAATTTACCTCTACTTAACTGCCATTAACGGCTTTTACCTCCAATTAACGGCTTTTTGCGAAATTTGTCGATTCTTACGTAGCCTACGGCTTTGGCATGCAATTAACGGCCAGGCCACGTCAGAGGACTTTAGCCCCACATACTGGGTTTAAATTATCAACTGGCAGTTTTTCCTTATCCAAGTATTGAAAATGATTAGTCTGATTTTCGAATCTTTTCAGTCTATATATTTCACAGATAAGTATAATTTTGATATAATTTTGCTTTTCCTACTACGGTGTATGTCCCATTTTCCGTATTCAGGACATTAAAACCCAATTTGAATACTTTGATATTTTGCCAACCATTTGTTACCTTATGCAAGTGATAAAATGCCCTTAATTTGACAGTTCCAGCAGGATAATGACCCTAAACACTCTTCGAAGTTAATCAAAACTTGTGGCACCACAATATTAGATGCTTGTCATGACATTGTCAATTTCCTGATCTCAACCCGATTGAGAATCTTTGGTCTGAGTTTAAGAAAAGAATTTAAAATCAAATATTCAAAACAAGGACGATTTGTAGCAAAAAGTGCAACAATCATGGTACGATTTCCATTTGGAGACATGCCAAAATTTGGTTGCGTCTAATGCTAGGAAAACACAGGCCGCTTTGAACAATAATGGCGGTTATACAGGATACAGCTTGGTAACAAACTGAGACATTCTCAAAACTGTTAATATGTTGTAATTATTTACTTTTTTTTTTAGAAACATCAAAAGTATACCCATTTTTATGACCAGATGAAAATTCAACGACGGATCCAATTATTTTATAGGTATAAGATCTTTTCTTTTTTTTTATTGAAATTATTCCTTTCATTCAAAAACACCATAAGCTTCCTAATCATTACTAATTTTTTTCAAAATAAAATGTAAATCATAAGATATTTTTAAAAAATTCACTGAAACTCTGGCGCACCTATTTTATTGTCCACTACTACTACCAGGGCCGGATCTACCTTAGAGGTACATCTAGGCCAGTGCCTAGGGTGGCACGATTTTAGGGGCGGCAAATATTGGTAACTTTGAAATTATTTTTTTTTAATTTTTTAAGTTTATTTACACAGGGGGAAATAAAGTGCAAATACTGGGATTGTATGCTGCACAAAATTACCTAAAATTTTTAACAACCACAAAAAAAAATTCTATATTTACTAGTGAGAGGGGGCAATTTCTGACTGGCCTAAGGGTGGCAGATTTCTAAATCCGGGCCAGACTACTACTACTAAAAGAACTTTGTTAAACACCCTGTAACTCATAGGTTGTTTAAGATATACCCCTCTCATACAAGTTTTTGCTCTCAATGAAACAGAGAATATATATTTTTTCCGGATTGTGTTTCTAAAACGGACCATCCTAGATATCGATTTACAAACATATTGATGTTTTTCAATATCATCACAACCTTATTTTGGATGGCTTTGGTACTCGTACTTACACCATCTTAAATGCTCAACTTTATTCCACTTAAATCTGTTGAAAATTATAATCTTTCAATTTTACTATGAATTGAAATAAAATAAGTCAGCAAATTTCACCCAACAAAATCTCTTCAATCCACTCAAACAAATATCATGTTTCATCCAATTAACAACACTTAAATTCCAATGAAAGGTATTTACGCTTATACATAAGCGTTCCTGTGACGTGGGTTGGGGGGCAGAAAATTGACTGTAATTTGTAAAATTTTAAATATCTGCTACAGATTAAACTAAGAAAAATTTTAAATTAAAAACCGATCTCTCTTAGAAACCTCTTGATCACTGAAGTTTATGCGTTTGTATGCCGTGTTTTGCTGGATTCAGGCTAATTTCACTTAATACTTGTGTCGTGCCACAAGTTTTTACAATATTTCTTAATGCTGTCAGAGTTGACTTTGTTTTTGTAGTATAAATCTTTAAAAATCATATGAAATTTTTTACAAAACATTGAGAAACTCATAAATTAAATACTTTTTTTTATACAAAAAAGTGACAGGCTTTAACTTTAAAAGCGAAAATAAAAAAACTTACCTGACAGCCGCAAGGCTCAAAAATAGAAAACACAAAAATAGTCCATTGAAAAAATATTTTTGTACTTAACAAATTTATAAATAAAATTTAAAAAAAAAATAGAAAAAACAGTGGTCTAATAAAAATAAAAGAAATTTTGAAAAAGTAAATGAAAAATAGATGAAAAAAAGTGAAGTTAATAGCACATTGCAATCCGTTAAGTTTTCGGAGAAATTATGTTTAGAAAAAGGAGAGTCTTCCATGTCTCCTTCTTTTTTTTTTTTAAATCATCACACTTTTTTCTTTGCAAATAATACCACTTTCAAAAGTTAATAAATTTTTTTTTATTTTCAAAATTTTTCCTTCTCAGTTTTTTACAAATTTTGAGACCGATTATAATGGGCAGCACCGTCGACTTGTTGTGCACACATAAACGCGCCGCGACGCACTGCACCCACACTCCATGGTTTCGAAATGACTCGAGTCGACTGCGGCGACGGACAACCCCAATGTTCTTCTTTACCGCCAGAAGTCACCTCTTTTCCCCAACGCCCACTGTTGCCCGGCCGGCGTAGTTGCTGCGCTCATCATAACGATGCGGATACAGAGCAGAAAAAAGAAATTTAAAACAGAAACAGAAAAAAAACCTTTGAAAAGCAATTCTACTAAAAATATTCCGAAATCTTAAATCAATGTGCAAAAATAAGAAACAAAATCTTGCGGAAGAGAGAGAGCGAGAAAAGGAGTGCTGCATACGTCTATTTACTCGTAGACAGGAAGGCAAAAATGATCTCGCGCGCAGGATCGCGCGTTGAAATGTTTATGGAAAAATAAAATGAAGCAGCACACGGTGAGAACATCAGTGAGAAATCGAGAACAGCAGCGTACAATACGAGGTGCCACCATAATTACAAATTAAATTTATATTTCTTTATGTACATTTTAGATTTGTTGTGGGAAAAAAGCTTTTACCTATGCAGATCATCTAAGAAAAAAAAAATTTTTCATTAATTTTTCGATAAATTCTGAAAAATAAAAATACTTTCGAAAATTTACTCATTATCCCTATATATCATTTTTTAAAGGTGCACAGATGTTCTATTGCGTGAACAACAACAAAAACTCGTATTTCAAAATTTGGAAAAGCGACCCCTTTGCGAATTCTTTAAAAAATTAAATTCATAACGTAAAAGTTAAGGATGAAAATCGATTCGGAGTTCTGAATTCCTGAGGAGAGCACCGATAAATCCTCCCTAACGGAAGTTATGAAGACAAAAAATCTAGCTTACAAAATCATGATGTCTTTAAAATAGCTCTGTATAAGGGTTGCCAGGTTAAAATTGAAGAATTAACGGCCTGTCCAAAAAAAAATTTATTTTAATTTTCGTGAAAAGTATGACCTTTTTTCTTTTTTTTTTTCTTTTTTTTCCTAACCTTCTTTACCACTAACAAAAACATTTACGTTTACACATTCGAAAATATCTGTAAGTTTTTTTTTTTCTCGATATCTTAAATAAACAGCCATTTGCGGCTTTCGCCTCCAATTAACGGCTAAACGGCCTCCTCCGCGGCCAACCGCGTCATTGACGGCCACCTGGCAACCCTGCTCTGTATCGTAATTAATAATATTCTTTGCCTTTGCAGCGGAATTCGGTTTTATATCTTGTTAGAACAAGATATAAAATCATGATAAAGAGAGATGTAAAAATGTCTTTAATAGACATTTCTAAAGCTCATAATAGGCTGATTATAAAGACATAAGGTGGTCTCGCAGTACATAAGAAACCCTAGGGGGAGTTATGAAGACGAACATCCAGCTCACAAGACGTTATGCTTTTAAATGGATTTGGCATCAAAATTAATAAGATACTTCACCTTTGTAGCGAAAGCAAGACACGGAAGTCTTTTTTAAGTGTTTATAAGATATCTTTTAAGCACCTAAGAAAGATACTTTACTAATTCTTATGAAAATTAACAAAGAAGCGAAAATTTATTTATACTCTATGCGCCAAATGGTTCTTATAAGCTCTATAAAGAGTTTATAAATACAATATCGTGTCTTTCTACTTGTCCTTAAAAGAAGGTATAAAACCTCTTTTGGCAACAAGGGATGAAAAATATTGTTACTTCGGTTTAACTTAATCAGCATTCATACATACGTCAACGTACAACAGTTGATCCAGATGTTCAATCAGAGACAAGGCCAGAGCCATATTTCGATTCGCCACCGAAACCAATATTGGTAGTGGCAGGTATGTACGTCTTCAAGGAGCAATCGGAAAAAAAGCAGAAAGTGAGTACATTTGATGAATCAAGCCGAAATAAATGAATTGGTCCGTGAGCTTTATTTGTCTAAAGCTAAAGCTGAAGTTATCGTACCGAAAAAAAGAACTTGAAGAACTTTTCACCGCAACACGCAAATATCGCTACTGTTTGAATATCCCTGGCTTGGTAGCTGCACTCGGACTAGAATACGTTCCAGATGAATGCCGTCTCTTTATTAATGGAGACAAAGCCAACTTGACGGCTGTTTTGCTCCATAAAGCCATCAGTTCTACCTAGATACGCAAGAAATGTAAAGGAAAATTTCGAAGCGATGCATTACTATCAGCACGGTTGGAATCATCTTGATA
Source organism: Meiosimyza platycephala (assembly GCA_963662105.1). Taxonomy (NCBI): domain Eukaryota; kingdom Metazoa; phylum Arthropoda; class Insecta; order Diptera; family Lauxaniidae; genus Meiosimyza; species Meiosimyza platycephala. Next base: position 96,720,896 of record OY759208.1, on the reverse strand, counting down.
GTGATCAGTGGTTATTTGACTATTCTTGAACTGGAAGCACACGAGCATGTTGTTCACAACTTTTTGGACAATAGCATAAGTTCAGCTTATGCTAAAAAAATAAGCACATTGGTGGAAAAATACAAAGCAGTCCATGCAAATTTCTATGGGACAAAATGTATGTATGTATATATGTAAAAGTGATAGTTACATTTCAGTTCTGTTTTATTTGACGTGTAACATCCTATATACTTACTTTCACAAAAGACAAGACGTTTTAAAGAACTTTTCGAAAATTTCTTCAGGTGGCAACTTTACTTAGCAGCAACAGCACCTACACCCCAATTGATCGCTGCCGATTGTTGCTCGAGCAGAGCGCTCAACAACTCATAAACAAAATGTGTTTCAAAAATAGATTTTTATAATTTTATATTTTTTTTTATTTGTTCTTTTTTATATCCAACGTTTTCTCTAAACAAAAAATTTTTAGGTAAAACTGAGAAATCAAGCCAAACAGTTGAAAAATAGCGTTAAGCTTCTAGAGAATATTTTTTTTTTATTTATTGGAAAATTTTTTTATTTACAAAGAAAAGCATTTTTTTTCAATATGGTACGATGTTTTCTTTTGATTTGCTCCTTCATTTCTTTTGTCTTAATTCAAAGATTCACCTTTGTTGCTGTTACTTTAAAAGGGGGCGAACAAACCCAATGCTGTTTCTTCACCTAATGCACTTTTTATTGCTTTTGGTGTTGTTTCCTTTTGTTCGGCTTTTTTTTTATTTAAATTTTTAAGTAAAAGTAAATGTTTTGCTCTCATTAATTTTATTTAGTTAATAGGGGAAATATATTTCATGTGTATACATGTAAATACATGTACATATATACATATGTATGTTTTACTTTTGTGGGAAAGAAATGGAAATGTTTTGGTAGCTTCTATTCGCATTGTACGTGTGCACACACGTATATATCTTGAAAATTGTTGCTAATATTTTTAAATAAAATGGTTTTAAGCACATGCCACACCCAGGTCCAACTTTTATCTCAATTAAAGTTAAATTAAGGTAGGCTTATCATTCGTCCTTGAATTTGTTAAGTATCCTCGGAGGCTTTCGTATTCTCCAAAAACCTGTAAATGTCATCGATCTGAGTTTATTTCCTATAAATGCCCACGATTTAGATACTTATAGAAAAGTTAAAAGTGTAAAATTTGTAAATGGTCATGTTTTAAGCCTGTTAAAAGTATGTAATAAAATATATTGTGGATTCTGTGTGTCAGAAAAATATACAAATATTTTAAGCAGCAACCAGACCACCCCCCCCCCCTCTCTCCTGTTTTCGAGGATACTGAACACGAGGGCGGTGTCCCCGCACAAAGGCCAAGTCTCTTTTTCATACTTTTGGAAAATCAACGGAAAGCGTTTATCTTCATCTATGTTCATTCAAAAACTATAACGTATTTCCCACATAATAGCATTTAAAATTTCTTGCTCAAAACACGTCAGATCAGACTTTTCGAGATTCATCTTCCTATGTTTTTGAGAAAACAATTTTGGAAAGAAAAAAAAGGGATTTGACCGGTTTTGAAACAAGTTCATGGAGGACTTGGCCGGATTTGAAATTTATGCATCAAAATTAAATTTTAAAAATTTAATATTTCTGTCAAAATTTTTTTTTAATCTGAAAACATAGTAGAAAGATAAAACATGATCCAGATTTTCATATATGAGAATATCTCAAAATTTGATTTTTTTGGGCTTGGCCGAATTTGTAACTGGACGCCTCATATATACAGTGGCGAACAGTGAAATCCGGACAAACAAAAAAATTTTAAAAAAATGATTTTACGATCCCGTCAACCTCTTTGTTTTGTAGGTATGGTTTTTTTTACTGGTATGGCGTAGGTAGGGCTTTGCTTTAGAGTTAGGACGATATCTTAGAATAAATAGAAGTTATATTTTTAGTTTTTAATCATTCTTGTGTTGTTGTGTTGGAAAAGATGCAAAATCATAAAAAAAGGAACGGAGCGAATAAGCGAGAGATTTTCGCGTTTCGAAGCGATACGAGAAATTTCTGCTAGAGTTGGCTTCAATAAGTCCTCAGTAGCCGACTTTTTGAAAAAGTATTCTAAAACTAGGTCGACAAGTCGAAAGGAAGGGTTAGAAGCGCGAAAAAAGACTACAGAAGCGATGATCGACTTTTAAAAAAAAAATTGTCTTAAAAATCGCTTCAAAATGGCTGTAGAAATTAGAAAATAGTTTGTTGAAAGTGGAATAATAAAAATTTCTCCAATGACTGTGTGACGTCTAGCTAAAAACCCTTTTTTGACCAATCAAATGCGTCGGAAACGCTTGGATTGGGCCAACCAGCACAAAATGTGAACTGTATCCAATTGGCAGATTGTGATCTTCTTAGATGGATCAAAGTTCAACATATCCGGCTCCGATGGAATGCTGGACGTGCGCCGAAGAACTGGAGAGCGTTATAGCGACGAGTGCACGCAAAGAACATCTCAATGGTATGGGGATGCTTTTATTATTACCAAATTGGACAACTGGCCTTGATTGAAGGAACTGTCAAAGCAGCCGACTATGAAAACATCTTGATAGGGAACTTGGAACCTTCTATTGAAGAGCATTTTTCGCGTGTGGACAACGTGTTTTTTCGAGATGATTCTGTGCTTTGTCATCGAACGCAATTGGTAAGTATTAGTGTTTTGCAAATCCTTATTTTGTACTTAATAATAACCCACAAATTTCATCCTTTTCTTCTTCTTCTTCTTTTACAGGTAAAGAATTACTTGAATGAACTTGGCATTCAACTTTATTGGGGTCAGGCATTAGTCCCGATCTCAACCCCATTGAAAATCTTTGGCACATAATTAAGGTGCAAATAGCAAGCCAAAAGCCCAGTAATTTAGACAGAATAATTTAAAATGTTTGGTACGAAGGCATTTCGCAAGATCTATTGAAAAATTTTATCTCTTCCATGCCGCAGCGCGTTACGGCGGTTATAAAAGCGAAAGGAGGAACAACAAAATATTGATACCTGTTTTTTTTTTCAATCCTTAATATTAGTTCTAAAAATGCCTGCTGTAAATATTTTAGAATTAGTTCCTTAAAAATAAAATTTTACAACATTTTACCAAAAACTTTTTTTATCAATAAAGGACATATTTCACTTTTTTTGCTAAAAATTGATGTTTATGGTGTGGTTTTTTGACCTACAGCAAAATATTTTCAATAAAAATTATTTGCTTCTCTAATCCTGTCATCAGTTTTTTGAATCGATAAAAATTTAGATCCTAAAGGATTTTATTTAATTTTTTTTGTTGGCACAATCTGATTAGAAATGTAACATTGTCCGCCGACAGATAAAATAGAATTAAATAAAAGTTGACGAGTACCCGTCGTCCGCCACTATTATTGTCCATTTCTTACGATCAATTGTGTTCTAATTTTGACAGCGGTACCTGTTGGCTATTTCCGTCGTCTGTCGCAATTGTGTTAAATCTATTATGCAGTAAGTAACATATTTAGTAAGATATATTTCTTAAATGCTTTTGCTGGCACCGTTCTCTTCCATAGATATTGTAAGTGAATTAGAATCAAGATCATATCATATTCATATGTGAGGAAGATGACACAACATAGCATATTTATACGCTTCTGGGATAAAGGACAAATATTTGGCAAGAGATGGAAATTGAAGTGTATTATGTGAGTATTCATGTAACTCATCAAAAATTAAATGGAACATAGGACAAGTTTTTAAAAAATATCTCTATAATTCTTTGGATGTGACACAGTTCGAAGGAAAGTGTTTCAAAATAAATCAATTTCGACAAAAATGTTCTGTAGGAAAAATATGAACTCTAGTCACGATATCTAAATCTAAACTAATCGAATGTGATTTATTATAGCTAGTCGCCGGGTATATACATACATACGCTGAAAATTATTTTTAAACATTGAATGTCATAAAACAATCTATTAAATTATATTAGATTTTCGATTCTAGCTTAATTTATATATGTATATATAAATGTTATGTATATTTTAACTTAAAATTCTATCACTCTAAAAAAAATCACCCTTATAAATTAACAACAAAACATATAGAAATAGAAATTTTTCAGGAAAAATTGCTTACAAAAACATAGTCCAAGTGCGATGAAGAAAAAAAACTATAAAACAACATTAATGAAAACAACAACAAGGAAAATATTGAAACACCGCTGTGCGCTTTACTGCTTCTGTTTTATTTCCAAAATTTTAATGGCTGCCATTTCCTTCGCTTGCGCGCGCATTGTTGTTGCTGCGGGCTCGTACTTTTTCTCGCTAGTTTGTTATTTTATTTAGAAGAAAAAAAATAGAAAATTTTTTGAAAAAAAAAACTAAACAAATTTTAAAATTGAAAAATTAGCCTGTTTCACCTTTTGTACCGCTGACACAAGTGCATTTTAAAATTTGATACACCGCATATGACGGCACTCACAAAATGCTGTTGCTTTCAGGAGAAAAAGAGCTGCCGACACATTTAGTTGATTTTCTTTATCCATAATGTTACAATTAAAGAAATATTTGGAATGCTCTCATCTACCTACACAGTGTAGTTTCCTTAATTTTTTAAATGTTTTAAGAAGAAGACGATTAGGGTGTCGTATGAACAACAACAAAATTAGATGAAACTTCATACCCAGAGACTAGACTATATGTTTCCGAAGATTTTCGGTACGCTTAATTCGAATCTAATCTCAGAATTGCTCGATTACATCAGGTTTTCAAGGTACCTAAAAGTGCTAAAACCACTCTAAACAATCACTCTGGAATGTGCCAGAATAGGATTAGGACAACCGAAGAATCAACGGAGACGTTAAGATACCATTGGCGGAACTACACTATCAGATAGAGAGCATAATAAAGAAACAAACGAACATAAGGTGGTACCTTACCGCCGGATGCAGAATGTCTCGAATAATGTGGCCTAAGCTGAATCTGGGAAGGACGCAAACTCTCTTAAGATTCAGACGAGGAAAGCTAAGGACTGTTGTAGGAGTATTGACGGGGCACTGTGTTATTGGCCCTATGGCCGCCAGATATCTTGCTCCTTTCAGAGATTTCTGCAGGCGCTGCGGAGATGAAGACGAGGATAAGGCGGTTAAACACCTGCTCTCCGAATGCTCAGGCTAATGAGGAGACGAATCAAATATTTTGGTTTTGCGTTCTTTGTTCAACTTGAAGAACTAGCTGAATTGGAACTCACCAGCATCCTCAACTTCACCAAGGCTTCTGAGTAACCTAATCTAAGCATTCACTTCTTCCGCGTGTGAACTGCACTCCTGTTTGAAGTCTAAAGTTGAAACTTTTTCGAGTTGTCAACACAGTTTTTATGATCACGGTGACATTTTTCACTATTAGCACAGAAATATTTTTACTACAAAAGATTTTGTAAGCAGGTACAAAGGTTAAAAAGTTTCGACAAACATCCAAGAAAAATGTTTTCATATTTGTTCTTAAAGCAATTAGAGAAGGTTTCCGCGCTAGCTCTCAAGGCAAGGAAGGACTGCGCCTGCAGGGTCTGAATTTAAGGGTTATGACTCATGAACAGTGGTGGTCACTACCACAAGCAACGATAAGCATGTGTTGATGATACGTGCACGCCACGAACTCTTTTTTTCAAAAACCGAAAAAATTAAACAAAGAATGAAAAAAGATGGAGCTACAGCTCCCTTTGTACTTCTCGATGTATCTTAATATTTCATTATTACGGTTATATGTTTTCTTAAATATACGCTATGCGTAAAATTCATGACAGCTGGCATCCCTGTCATAAACAAACAACAAAACATGTAGGGGTAACAGAGGTATTTTTTTTTATAAATCATAGAGTTTTTGAAATATGTAAATATTTTAATCTTAAAAATCTATACTGTGTGAAAAACACAAAACATACGCTTACATTCACAAAGATTTTTGGAGCTACAACTACTACCATAGGCGATAAAATTACGAGACTTTGTAATCTCAAAAATTCATTCCGCGGAAAAATCAGAACCCGTTAAATCACACACATTGATACTTCAAGTGGGGTCTGATGTTTTCGCAGAAGGAAAATTTTATTGAGAAAATTATCGTTTCCATTACTACGTTGAGTTTACGGTGATCAAAATTATATTTTTTCAAAACAATACTTTTCCAAATTTTTGTATTTTTTTAAAAAAAAAGTAAGTTTTATTTTCAACCCCTGTAAATTGCATTGCACAAAAAATCTACTTTACTTTCTTGGGTGATTTTGGCTCATTAATTCCGAAATTAACTTTCATTTTTTTAATCAGATAAGGCTTATGATGAATGCCAGTCTTCAAAAGCACGTAGAGACTCAAAAACTCAAATTTTGTATCTTTATCGAATCTTACAAATTCCAAAAAATTTCCCATCTGAGAAAAAAAATTTATTAAAACTGTCCTTAAAACAAAAATAGTCACACCACCAACACATTTTGTTCAATTTTTAGAAGCTTTTACTATTTGCTTCTAATGATGGACCTATTAGACCAGACATGCCCACGGGATCTGACTTTTTTTTCTAAAGAAGAAGGTGCCACGCCCACTGATACAATCCCGTCAAACACCATCTAATTGCAAAGCTTCTAGTTATCGACATCTCAACATCAAATTTTATTTTATTTTATTCTCATAGCATAGATACTAAATATAACCTTTAAAGTTTTTACCTTTTTAATTTTTTCACTATGTGTCAGTGGATTACAATAGCCCTATAAGTCTAGACAAAACAACCCATAAGGATTTTCATCAATTTTATAAACTGGATTGCCGCCGCCTGTTTTAAGTTGCCTACCCATTTTCGAAAATATTGATTTAAAAAATAGTGCAAGCTAAAGGGGTTATCAAATTTTGCAACGAAGTGAGTATGCTTTTCGAATTATCATCGATCGAGGAATTCGAATCCGTGATCAGTTTTTCTTCTTCTTCTTTTTTTCTTATAAAAAATTTGAAAATTGCCCGGACGAAAATTAAAAATATGCCGATTTTCTACTTTCAAGTCGCAAAATCTTGATATAATATTTTACCGCCGATCTAGTGGTACATTACTTTTAATGAACCTTTATTTGCTTAAGAGAAAACCGTAAGCCGCATATCAATATCTTCTTTCAAAACCAAGATATCTGCATTTTTCTAAATTAATTACATATGTATGTACAGTAGGGTTGTTCAGAAAAAAATTTTTTTCGTATTTCTTGATGATACTTTGGAATCACGTTCTACATCATGGAAGAACATCACATGAATTTTTTCAGATTTTTAAATGCATTTTTTAAGGTGTCTCAAAGAAAAAATATATTTTTATTATTATTATTGTTAACATTAATTATAAAATGTTGTCAAACGATTTGAAAAAGTTGTTCTAGAGTAACTTAAAGACATTTATTTTGTTTGTTTTTTAATGAACTTTAAAACCAATGTTCTAATATTGACAACAAAATAAATTTACCCCTCTTAAATAACGAAAAACTGCTTTAAAATGGCGAAATTTAACGATTCTTAAAAGAAAAAAAGTCATCGTTCTTTCAATAAAATTAACGTTTTTTAATATACAAGATCTCATTCGAAAGAGCTCTCAAAAACCTTTAAAACAAGACATGGTAAAACTTTTTTGGTCCAGCAGGCTCGATGATATAACGTTTGAAACATAGTGAAAAAGCTTTCTTTTCAAAACGAGCGGGACGGTTATAGATTTAATCGACCCCTGATGTGTGTTGTGTTTCATATTCATTAAAATCCACAATTTAAGATTTTGTAGAACCTTTTAGGCCATTTCGCAACAAATTTACAGCAGTTTTAAGTTTGAAAAAAATATCAAGTCTCCAAGGACTCGGTGGCGTTAAACTTATTGGTTTTCATCATTGGATGAAGAGGAAGATAATGATTCCAGAATACTAATAACTAATGTGAATTTAATAAAATGATAATTGAATACATGTTTCATAAATATTTTTTGGGTTCATGCTTTTGAAAAATATGTAAGTATGTACATAGCGTGTACGTATGTATGTACTTAAAAAAATTCAGTGGTTTTTTAACTTTTTTGTAGGTTTAAAACGAACTCTTATAAATGTAGCAAGAGCAAAATTGCCTGTTAGCTTAGCAGGTCGAATAACAGGCTTTTAACGCTAAAAAAAAGTTCGGGAAAATTAGACTATTTGGTTTACTTGAGTAAAAAACTGTATGGGTATTAATAAAGTTCGTTGAGGTTTGTACTTACAAGCCAAGATTATCTCATAACTCTCTAATAGAGCTAAACCAATAAAAATAAATTGATAGCTAAAAAGTCACTTTGGTACAATTACCATGGTAGCAGTAATTCTAAATGAAAGTTCTTCTTTTTTATTTAGGGCTACCTTTTCTGTCAAAATCAGCTGAGATGAGACACCAACATTTCCAAATTACATACTCATAGCTAAAATACCGCGTTTTAAAATTTTTTATCATCTTTGTTTTGTTTTTTCTGACAGCGATGATAAAACCTTACACGATTGCATAAATTGCGTTAGACAAGACACGTTATTAATTGTACCATAGGTAGACACAAGCATGGTTTAATAATATATAACTAAACCATGGACATAAGTATATAATTTTTACGATAACACAAATTAAGTAGTAAAATAACCTGGTACTAGGCAACACTTAATAATTTAGTATCAAAACAGAAGTAAAAGCAGCAGAGAACTGTATCATGGAATTCCCATGCCTTCGTGTGACAGCATAATTTTATTCAAAAATATCCATTGTGAATTATTGTATGTCAAAAATTAAAAACAAATGACAAACACGCGTCGTAGCGTCAAACAACACAAAAATATATTGAAATCAACAAATTTATTGCTACTTATAACGAATTAACGTATTAACCGCAAAACAGCAGCAACAGTGCCATGGCCGGTGTACTTTTTGAGGATATTTTCAATGTTAAGGATATGGATCCAGAAGGCAAAAAATTCGATCGAGTCTCACGTCTACACTGTGAATCTGAATCTTTTAAAATGGATTTAATACTGGATATTAATTCATGGTTATATCCTATGGAACTGGGTGACAAATTTCGCCTTGTGCTGGCGACAACGCTGCGTGAGGATGGCTGTCCAGACAGCGGTGAATACAACCCACTTGAGCAAGAAGGAACACGTGCTGATAGTTTTGAATATGTTATGTATGGAAAAATATATCGTATCGAAGGTGATGAGGCGCACAATGAGGCCTCATCACGGTTATCAGCATATGTATCATTTGGAGGACTACTGATGCGGCTACAAGGTGACGCTAACAATTTGCATGGTTTTGAAGTGGATCAACAAATGTATTTACTTATGAAGAAGTTAGCGTTCTAATGGAAGCGCAACCAGTGTGAATCAAAACTAAAGTTTTTAATTGATTTAAATAAATTTGTAATTTACCTTTATTTGTAACGAAATCTTATTTTTATTCGTTAAAATAAGGGATCCAGCAGAGTTACTTGACTAAATCGCACTCATTGATAATTAACTATACGCGATTCAGTGACCAATGCAATATCACCAAGGATACTTCCCCAAATTTTAACATACCGTACCACGAAAGATGTAGCAACAAAAATTATCAAAACGAAAAGTGCCTTTGCACAACCCTATAAAATAAAGAAAACATAAACCCAACACAATATTGAACATTTAGTGGTCCCGCACTATCACGAACTTTGGATAATAAAAAGAAGCTGGGAATAGATAGGTCACAAGATTAATTTTGTTCATGCTTCATGTTTTGTTGATAGCATAGTATGTATTAGTATTTATTAAAAACCTTAACCTTTTGCAGCTTAATTGGTGGATCTTAGATCTGATTTGAATTTGAATTCAATAAATATGTTATAATGTAATAGGCTTTTTCCCCTCCAAAAAATATTTTGAGGGGCCTTGCCCCCCCCCCCCACAATATTTTAGAAAGCAAAGATCTACATTTAAAAACTCTGAATGTAAAAACATTTTCCCGGAGGCTTTCAAAGATTGATTATTTATATGTTATGATTAGTTTTGCGTTCGTCTTTTAGCGGCACACGTCGTTCAAATTATCGTATGTAATCTTATTGTTCACACGGTAAGAAAGAGTTCCCGTAGGCATTGAACTACCACAAGAAAAACGCAAAAGAAAAGTTTCAAAAAGTTGAATGATTTGAGTACTAATGCTGAAGATTGTTTCCAAAACCAAGAAGAAAAATTCAGAAGTTAATACTATGATTTGATACCATAATTAATGAAATTTATCAAATTGATGCTAACGTTGCCTGTGACGACATGCACAGCCGAAAGATCATTTTTAACCTTAAGAAGAAAAAAATCCGAGTTAACTTATTTGAAGAGTAATTTGACCCAAACTCAGCTTAACTTTTTAAGCATTTTGCTTCTACATTCCGACGATGCATTGAAAGTAATTAAACGAGATCGCGAAAGAATTCATTGATCGGTGCAAAATTAGACGTAAAATATTTGCATTGTCATAACCGAAATTTTGTAATGATTATGACTAACTACATCCCCTTCCCCACAAAATGTCACTAAGAAAATTTTAAAAGTTGTGGCCCCCCAATATTTTTTGGAAGTCTCCGCCTCTATACTGTGACTGTCAGGTGTAAGGGATAATTCTTCCGTTTTTTTTTCAGAAATTAAAAATATACTTTCACCATATTTAATAAATCCTTTCGATGCACTAGCTGCTATATAGATATTAGTATATTTAAGCACAATCATGCATACATAATTACAATTATTGAGTAGAACTAGAAAACGTTATCTGCGCGCGTCTAAACCACTTGCAATTTCAAGGACTGTACATCTATAGGTCCTGGTGTAGTATTGTCATAACGCACAAACTTGTTCATCTGGAATGTCTCATCCTCGTGATAATCTTCATCGACCACAAAAACATCTACCACTTTTTCAATTGTGTACTGCTCTTTAAGTAACACATTAACCAACTTCAATGGGCTGATTTTTATTAAACCTAATCTAGCTGGACAAACAGTAAGTGGAAATTCACGATTTTTACCAGGATCAAGTAAACCTAGTGTAAATTCAGCGGATCCTGTATAGTCACAGCCATAATTTAGTGGCGTATCTAACTTAGCTATTAGCTCCATAGGTCGTTCGGACGTATTTGTTATACGGCATATAAAAGTAAATGGATCACCAATTTTGACAATATTTTTTGCCTCAGTTACTTCTAGCCGCACATCTTTATATTCAAAGGGCTGAAATGATTTACATTAATATATTTAATATAATTCTTGACTTAGCTCCATTTACCAAGCGTTGTAACTGGCTAGTCTGCAGGCGTCCTTTTTCTCCTAAATTTGAACGCCAAACTATATCCAATTTACCAACAGTATTTGCTAAGCGCAACGCTTTAATATCTTTTGCAATTTCAGATTTTGGCTATAAACAGAAACTTTTCTTTAAATTTATTTAAACGAAATCGATATGAGATATACCTTAATGCAATATAGAAATTGGCAGCTGTTATTCGGTTGAAGCATGTTTTTGGAAGTAAAAACGGATTCACCGTTTGGCAGTGTATTCAAAGGAGTAACAGTATAATGCTCTGAACTGTCAAGCTCTACTTTCTCTAAACAAAATGGACCAGTTGTTATATTTTGAATCTGAAATGATACAGAGATACACTAATTATTTCATGCAATGTGTTTTCTTTATAGGACGTCAACCTGAGCTTCCAAATAAATTTCATCCATTTCTTCATTATAAAACTTTGTCTTAACATCAAGTGGTTTGAGAACTTGAAATTTAAAAAATTTTCGAAAATGTTGCGGGAGTCCGGCTGGTGTTGTATAATTCACTTCGCACACGAGTCTGAAAGAAAAAATTGTATACATATAATGATATTATTAATGTTGCAATTGAAGGATTGAAAAAAGGTCACAAATTTGCTTTGTAATTATATTCAGAAATTACCATCCCCTACAGAAGTATAATCCTTATAATCACAACCGTCAACTTATTTCCTTTTGAACGGTTGCCGATTCACATTATTTTTTAATGTTTCACTATCCCTGATGGATAGTTCTCTCTGAACTAACCCTAGAGCAGTAATCTATTTCACCATATTGCACAGAGCTCCATGTATTTTTTACTTGTTTTTAACATTGCGTATAATTGTAGCGTACTGTATAGTGAACAGTTTTCGTTTCGTTTATTTCGCGAAGGTCTCACGATTTTCTTTAGGAATTATTGGATTTAATGAATTCTCCTCCTTTTTTATTTGCACTTGGGGAACATTCTTAATAAAATATTTTACTTTTATGCTTTATTATCATCATTCACTTACATATGTGTACCGATTTCCTTCACTTCATAACGTATGACATCATCCAGTGTTTCATCTGGTCCAAGCGTAGTAGGAGTTGTTTGTTTTTCATGCATTGGAAGATTAATACGTGTCGTATTCGATTGCAAATCTGCTTTTACAGTTACACCCTCTACGGCATACGGGGTGCAGTTATGTACACAAATATAGCTGGAGAAAGTCTCGCCTAAGTAGATGCTACCAAATGACTGCGGCAACAGCATAAATTGTCCAGCTGCAAGTGTTTCAGCACCTACAACTGCTGTGCCTTCAGTTTCTAACACTTTACGAAAACTTTGCTGTGGCAAATCTCGAGCTTCACACGTGATGATCTGTGGGCTAACCAGAGTGGGACGCGTCAAGCGCATAACTAAATTTTAAAGCAAAAATAGAGACTTTCAAAATAATAAAAACTGCATTATAACACACCTTTTAATGCCAGCAAGTGTTCACCGTGTTCTACTGTATTCATAATAGAAGCAAAAATTTACTAGAATACAACTTTGTGTAAACAAAAATTTTTAAATTTTTTTATCTTTTTTTCAAGTTGAACAGATGATGGTTTATTGACAGCTGTAACAGAGTTGCCGTTTTAGGATGTTGTAGAAAATTTAGTAGTCATGCACGGCAGTGCCCACGATACTCGCTAAATGTTGAGAATACTAAAGGACGTAAATCCTGACCGAAAGTCGTCCACTTGGCGCTTACAATGGAATTGATTGGGGGGAAGGTAGCTGGATGCTTAAAGTCCCGATTATCATGAATCTCTGATATGATCAGCAGAGAGTGTGAAATCTAGAGTTAGATTTAATGGCGACATTAATCAATGGGCGAATGGATCCGGAACTTATTCGGAAACTTTAATGCAGTAAATTTCATCGAAAATTGGCTTGGTTGCCGATTTTTGACGTCTGTTTTCAAAATAACAATTTCCGGCCAGGCCGAGTCAATCCCGGCCACTTGGTGGCCCTGTCCCGACATGACAGCTAAAGTCCCGACTTTTTTCTTGTCTCTTCCCGCGATTTATTATTTTCATCTGGCGTCAGGATTCTCAGGTTGAGGACTTTTTTCGCAATTGTGGTGAAAAATTTGTTCTTGGGAAATTTTGGGAAGAAAAACAGCACTTTTAAATATTAATGATCATATGTTTTTTTTTTCTATTCCCTTAGCTTCTTAGATATTTCGTTCCAGAAAATGTTTGAGTCAAATTTTAAAATACTTTTTTGAACATAAAGTTTTGAAGTTTAAATATTAAGCAATATAGAAAAATTAAAAATATCGGAGAAAAACGTCAAAAAAGTGTGCAGTTATTTATGGAATGAACGATATCTTAACGCTTTTTTTTTGTTGTAAATGGTTAAAAATTGGTTCATTTTGGGGGAACAACATTTTGTTAGAGATAACATTATTCATAACTGAAGTAAACATTCGCCAAAAAAAGAAATTAATTTTTGGGCAAAAAAATTGTTCTTATTTGGCATCACTACTCAAGGAAATTAAAAATAGAACAAAACAAATTCCCATTTTATTTTTTAATAAGAACATTTAATGTTTGATTTATCAACTGCCGACTTTCAATTTTACATCTGTTCCTTGCCTGCATTCAATTTCAATGAAATGTATATAATAAATGTTTTTAAACTAAAAAGATTTTACATGCTAAGTTGGTTCTTATATACAAAGTTACATATGTATGTATGAAATTTAATTCTAACAATATTTTTTAACCAAGTCGTTTATGACCCGATTTAATGAAAAATACTACTTTATCAATAAGAAAAAGCTACCGAAAATACATGACATAAATATTCGATGACACTGATATAAAACTATTTTAAAATTAATTATAATCCAAAAAACCCAAGGATATTCCTTTGATACTGAAATGAAACACATAAGGAGGACTCGTTTTTGGCGTTAATATGTTGATGAAAAAACCTTTGGACTTTTTTCTATTAGTCGATTTTTTCAGTGTTTTTAAAAAAAATATACTTATATAATATTTACTGGTTTTAGTTTTTCATCGAAATTACATGGGAAAAAAAATCTTTTGTTGACAGTTTAGTCTATATCCAGATTTGTCGCATAACATACATATGTATATCAACCGATTGAGCCTATGTCATAGAACTTATTACTCTAGCTTCTGAGCTGGTGTGAAAACATTTTAAAGTTTCCAATTTTCACGAATTTAGTGTCGAATTTTTTGTCGCTTAGAGTTATTGCCTTGTGAAACACGAAAAAAAAATCCATTGGTTTTGTCAAGATTTGTTAAAATCAAACCACGTAAGTCCTTCCTAAATTAACAGTTTCAAGTATGTAGAGTAACGTATTGGATAGACTTTTTAATTACACATTTTAGAAGTTATTCAATTTCAAAGTAGACCCGCTGAACCACGCTCAGTGTATATTCTTAAGACATACATAACATATGTGCACGATTAATAAAAAAAAATTAAAATTCTTCGAAGTTCTAGAACTAGGTCCTTCTCAAGGATTTCCTAATTTGGAAAACTTTGCAATATCAAAAAATCGTTTGTCCATAAATTATATTTTTAGTGAGAATGTACCTAAATTTACAGTTTCTGGTCTTAGTATCCAACAATTATACTCATATATCAGTTACGTCGTCTATCTATTTCAGCTTATAGTGATTATTATAATTCATGTGTGACACTAATAATGAAGAGCTAAAAAATTGTTTTTCACAAACCGCACACGCTTGAATGGTACATTTATGATGATCGCGATAATGAACATAGCGCAGCCGACTCGTATCGAAAATTTCATCACAATAAGTACACGAATACTGTCGTTTTTGTCTTTTTTCGTTTAAATGTTCAATACGAATATGAATAAAAGCGCGAAGTATACTATATGATTTGAATGTATCACAGCCAGTGCATTTGAAAGATTTGTATTTCTCATGAGTTAATATATGATCTCTAATAGAACGTTTGCGAAGCTTTCGTACAATTTGCATGTCTCTACACAAGTTGCAAGAGTAAATACCATCACCTAATTCAGTGGTCTGTGATGTCATTTTATCCACGTAATCATGATTCTCTTCTAGATGCTTCCACCACTTTTTGCGATTTGATTGTACGGATCGACATATTGGACATTTTATTTTGACAAATTTTAAAGCCGGGTCTGGGCCCTTTTTTTTAATATACTGACGAAATATTTTAGCATGTGTACTTTTTAAGTGGTTACGTATACTGGGTTTTTTAGAAAATCTCATTTCACAAAGGCGGCACTTTAAATAATCGCTATGGGGTAAATGTTTGATACGATGCGCTTGAAGTTGGATATATGGCGACTTTAGTATTAGCTTTTCATTGCATTCAATACATTGATAACACAATTTTCCGACTTTATCAATAATCGTACGCAAATTTAATGCAGCCATTGTGCCCAATTCATGTTCCATCTCGGTGTGTGTTTTGTAGTTTGAGTATTTGCCACAGTTTACGCCACACTGCGGGCAAATGTAATGTATAAGGCAAGCAAAACCTTCTCGACGTGTCTTCAAAAAGGATGCAGAACTTTCACCTTGCTCATTTTCATCATCTGATTCCAGTAAATCAATAACTATTTTTTTAGTTTCCTCATCATCTGATTCGTCGACGCTATCATAAATAGAATCAGCATCGTCATCAATTAGGTCAATAATATATCTTTCAGTAGCATCATTATTCATTTCCATTAAGTCTGTTTTAAAAACGTTCGGTTCTACTTTGTAGGAATTGAACATATCTTCGCTATTTGCGGATAGAGTTTCTTGAGAATCTTCGACAAGAGTTAGTGGTGCGGCTAAATTTTTCATATCAACTTCCTTTACTTGCAATTCGTCTTCGGTAATATCGGTCAACGTTATATATGTTGGTAAATTGTGCGTATGATTGGACTGCACGTTATTCGACAAGCTAATCATTACCGATTCTACTGTCACATCTGTACCGTCAGTGCCTCTATTTTGCTGTATACCTATATTGTTACTATCCGCAGATTGCGGTTCAGTTACTATTTGCAATCTACTTTCGGAAGAGCTGCAGCTACTACCGTCTGCAACTAATTCGGTTTCATTTCCATTATTTATATTTACTTCATTTACAAAAGAAGTTTCCCTCCATTTCACAGATTTATGCATTTCATCACCGCTAGCGGAAATAGCAAAAGCTCCGGTATCATTTATTTCAATTTGTGGCTCAGGCACATTAATTTCGTCTTTAATTTCCTGTTTTAACATCGGTCTCACCATGCTCATGTCAAACTCTTTTCGTTCATTGGAATCGCCAGTGTTTTCTATCAAAAATCCCATAATTTCACAGTCACTATCGGTGTCGTTACCTGCTTCCGAGTCGCTTAGCAATTCTATAATTTCGTCGCTATCCCTAGGTTGCTGTTTAATTGTTGCGGGTGTCATTTGATCTGCCAACCTTTGCAAAGCAGCGGCAACATTTGCCTTCTGTTGATCATCGAATTCGACGACAGCTATCTTCGGACTGGAGTCCCCTCCAATGTCGCTCATGATGATTAAAATTGGCTGGTTATAGTTTCGAACTGAAATCTTAAGAATATTAATATATGTATTCGCACAAATAATATATTTTTACTTATTTAATATTTTCACTTTTTAACGAATCGGTGCAGAATAACTTGAAATACATATCACAATTTTGACATTTATTTACCTAACAAACAGAGTTGTTTTATAAACAGAGCTGTATAGTCACAGGGTTGACGATAAGCTACGTTGATGATGAGCGTAGCTGTGAAAAACGTAGCGCGCGCGCGCGACTGCGGCAGAACGAAAATAACCTAACATATACGTACATATATAAAGCGGAGAGCGTGTAAAGAGCTAAACACAGTTAGGATGTGCAATATCGTCCAGATTTTTCCTATATGTTTGTAGTGAGTACAAAATTGACACTAGAAAAGTCGACTGCAAGCGGTAGCGGTTTTCCGTCGTCCGCCAGAGTTGTTCCATTTCAAGTATCTAGCGCTGGCGATGTGTCCGTCATCCATTGTAGGAATCTACTTAACCCATTTAGTACCATTGTGCTCGCTTGAGTACAGAACTTTTAAATAGCTGTAAACTCAATCAGAAAAAAATTTTGCAAAGTTTACATTGAAATTTCATCATACACACTGGACTTTAAAAATCCACATAAGCATTGAAGGAAAAACGACTAAACTCTTTTTAATATTTTGCTTTGCTTTGATACTTTGTCGTCAATTTTGCGTGTTTTGAGATCAGTGCCCATAAGGTTGCGTCAGAAGCGTTTTGCGTGAAAATTAAAAAAGTTCGCACTTGATTTTGAGTTTTTACAGTGTTAACGAGTAGAATCAAAAAAATTACAAAAAAAAAACAAAGAATGCTCATATATTTTGCCGTTGTGGCCGTTTGGTTACAGGATTGAATTTTTTTTAGCTCTTAATGGGTTAAGCTATTATTGTGAATATGCCATAAGCACTGAAACATATGTGTGAAACATATATTTGGAAATTTAAATATAAAAATAAAGTAATTTAAGGATTTCATAAGAATGTCGCAGTCACAAAATCGCGTCATCTGCTCCTCTAAAATACAAGTCTTGCGTCCGGAGAAACAACAAACAAATGCCGCAGCTAAAATATCTACCGTACAAATTACACCTTTGTTGAAGTCACTGTCTGATAATAATGGATCTGAAAGATTGGAACTAAGTTCAGAGTCACCACAAGGAAGAGGCGCTAAATTTCGCAAAATAAGTGAAAACAGAAGTATCGCTAGTGAACAACCGGTAAACTTATCACAATTGCTGCAAACAATTCAGACACTCAACCCGTCAACCTTTGTCACACTGACAGATATAACACAGGAAAAGGTGATAGTACAAGAAGCTACTATGCATAACTTACTTAAAGCTGTTGCCCTTAACAGTATTACATTCAATCCTTATTTTGATGTCAGTAATGAAAGTAGTGATGAATCAGATAACGAATTTATAGATAATGTTGCTGTACATAAAATCGAAAAATTCATACACTATATATGTCCACAATGTGGTGATAGTTTTAAGAAATATACCAAATGGCTGCAACACATTAACAAAGAACATAATATCAACCATTCTAAATATGGTCTGGATATTCTAAATTTCGTTTCTACAACTAATAAGGAAGGCAGAAATACGTACAAATGTATTGATTGCGATTTTGAATTCAGTCATAATAG
Organism: Meiosimyza platycephala; assembly: GCA_963662105.1. Classification (NCBI taxonomy): domain Eukaryota; kingdom Metazoa; phylum Arthropoda; class Insecta; order Diptera; family Lauxaniidae; genus Meiosimyza; species Meiosimyza platycephala. The sequence goes on along the minus strand of OY759208.1, from coordinate 96,702,279 downwards.
CAATTTTACATGTCTGGCTCATAAAATACATCAAATTCCACACAGCAGATGTTTTAAGTGCAAGCTATGTGGGTGGGCGTTATTTTATTGCAAAGATCATATATCTTTACACTTAAAGCTCGAACATAGCATTATTCTAAATAATATTTTCAATGAATCAAAATACCTACGTATGCGTTGTCCTTTGTGTTTGGAGTTTGAAGCGAATGAAAAAAGGTTATACTTTCATTTGGAAAGCAGACATGATTATTTTAGAAAGGCAATTTCACAGTTTACGACTCATCAAAACTGGAAAACATGTAACTTGTGCGGTCATACTTTATATAAACTATGTAATAGAAATATACTTTTGCATATGTTGAGTCATGAACTAATTGAATCATATAATTGTGTACTTTGTAATACATTTGCGACCGTTGAAAGGAGAAACCTCATTGTTCACTTAAAAGACGTGCATTTCGTACCTACTGGAGTAAAATGCCTTTACTGTAAAAAAAATTTTGAAACTGAGGAAGATCGTTTAGTTCATTATCATAGTTTTCATAAAATCAAGATCAGCTAGGATATCTCCAGCAAGAAATATTTATAAAAATTGATTTCAGAAAGCCTTACCGTAACTATTTTTGACAATTCGAATTCAGCTGTCAAAAGGAAATAAAACGAAAATATTTCTGAACTAAAACTATTAAAAAATAAATTAAAACGTTGGTTATGGAAAACAACTTAAAAGATTATTATTTAAAAAAATGTGATTGTAAATCAAATTTGTTTCTATCCACCACTATCCGTAATTGTTAGTTTAAATATGGCAATGTTTAACAACTTTTGATAATTTTCATTTCTTCAACCATATCAGAAGCATAAAATTGTCGCTCATAAGCTGCAAAGCACTTCGGGTATCAACATCTTCGTTTTGACCAACTCAAACTATTGGCGAAGTCGCAAGTTGAAGCAGCATCAGGATTTCAGTTTTCGTAAGTTGAAGCAGCATCAGTTTTTCAAAAGTCGAAGTTGACTGCCGCTGATGCTTTATTCTTCATAATTAAAAAAAAAATTAAAGAGGATATAACAGATTAATTACAAAAGTATTACCGGTATGAATTTTATTTTATTCGTTACCATCCAGGTCTTGGAGTAGCAGCAAAGATTATATGGCCGCTTCATAGAAGTTCGGACTGAGAAAGTCAGGAAACACTTCTTAAAGCAGCTCCTAATAAAAATATATAATGCATACATGTTATACTTTTGTAATAAATCTGTAACAAACTTCTTATACACTATATATATATTTTAAATAAACAGAATAGCAATAATAACATCGCAATAAAAACAAAATTAAAAAACTATTAAGTATTGCTTCTCTACCTGTAAGCCAGAGATTCTCAAACTGTGGTCCGCGAACCCCTGGGGTCCATCAAATAATTTTACATCAACAAACTCAAACCTGCGACAAAATCCCATGCGCTCCATGTATTTGAACATAAAATACGCAATTACTTTTGCAAAATTGCAAACACACAAAATATTTGCACTTCCTTTGTATTTTATTTTTGAAAACTTATTTGTATGGCGCGCATGGGATATTGTCGCAGGTCGTTCGATACAAAATCTTTTTTTATTGAATTGAGTGGCACACTTAATTTTTTTACATATAACTTCAATCTTCAATATTCAAGGCTCATACCAAAAATACAAATTTTAATTTTTCATATTGCGAAGACAAAATTATCATCAATTGTTTATTTAAAAGTTATAAGCAAATGGGAAAATAAAATATTAAATTTTTGTTTTATCATGAATAGAAAGTGCAATCAATTGTTAACATGTGTACCAAATTTTATAATTTTATGTTAACAACTTTAATTTAATGGCCTATAATAATGGCGAGCAAGCCTAAGAAATTTAACCCATAATTTTGGAGATATTACGATTTTTCTGAAATTTTGACCATTTTTGTTGTCGGTTTTTTTATTGTTTTTGTCCATAAATACATAGTTTTTATAAGAATTCATTGAATATTTTTTTTCGGTCAAAAAGGGGGTAAATATGCAAAACTTTTGAACAAACGATACACCATTTTAAGGGGAATAAATTAAGCTTTCTTAAGAACCTAAAAAAGTTACAGGTCATTTAGACATTTTTTGAAAAAAATAACGGTTTTTAAAAAAAAAATGGTCAAAATTTCAGAAAAATCGTAATATCTCCAAAATTATAGGTTAAATTTCAGAGATCCATTATCGTAGGCCATTAAATTATCTTTCTTTTGACACCCATACTTCCCAACTTATGATGATTTTTCCAAAAGCTATATCCGCAACTTCCGATGGCTATGTCTCCGAAACTAGATCCGAGCGACACTTTTTTTTCATACTTTTTATTTATTTTTAACCCCCTTTTACTCCTAAAAAAAAAAAAAATTGGAGAATGTGAGCTAAAGTAAATCTTTTCCTTTATTTATTATATTGGTACCAAGTTTAAAAGATGATCGTTTTCACAATTTTGTACAGTGGACGCACTATTGTGCGAAATAGATATATGTTGCTCATTTAATAGCTTTTGTCGTGCACGAAATGCACGTACACGTTCCGTTGAACTATTTCGGCTTTTGTTTTCGACCTTTTTTATATTTTTGTTTTTTTGGCTTTCGACCTTTATTATATTTTTTTTTATCTTTTGTCGTGCACGAAACGCACGTACACGTTCCGTTGATTGTTTTCGGCTTTTTTTTCCGACCTTTTTTATATTTTTGGTTTTGTTTTTTCGTCTAACTTTCGGCATACTTGGAAAATGTTTTATTAGAAATATTCATTTGACATCTCTCAGACTAAGAAGTTTTAAAATGTCCGCGGTGGCAAAATCCTGCTCTTCTGAATATTAAATACACATATTAAACGCGGATATTGCTTGAAAGTGTCGAAATATTGGATCTTGATTTTCATTTTCATTGCGATCGCTGGTTTCGATATCGTCTTCAATCGCATCGTCAATAAATTCTGTGTCGTCATTCATCCTTATCATTATATACATCCGGATATATTTCGACAAGTAGGTCAACTATTTCAGTTGAATTACTGGGACGCAAAATTGCAAGACATATCATCATCTGAATCCCATTCAATTTGATTTTGGATGGTAAGTTGCATTGTCTAGCAGTAAAAGTGCTTTGGTTGGCAAATTTTTTCTTACTTGTTTAACAAATGAATTTTCAAACCAATTTTTAAACAAAAGTTCAGTCAGTAAATCATTTTTGTGTTAATCAAATAGAAAACGGGGAAACCCGGTAAAAAATGGCAGACAAAAATAATTAAAAAAAGTGTCTGAATTAAAGAGGTAAATAAAAAGCGTGGTGTCCGGATTACCGCGTTGTCCGAATTACCAAGATTGCACTGTATGTAGCATTTTCACAAAGGCCACCTATTCGATTTACATGGAATTTGCACCACGTTTCTGTTATATTAAGGGGAATAGCTAACTTTTATTGAAGGTGCATATTTAGGGTGGGCCTCATACAAAAATATTTTTAAAATATTTTGATGAAGACCGGTCAATCGATTCACTTGGAACTTACACCACGTGTCTTTTGTATTAAGAGACATGTCTTAGGCTATAAAACTTTTATTTAAGGTCCATATTTAGGCTGGCTCTTATACAAAATTGTTTTTAAAATACCATTTTCATAAAGACCGGTTAATCGATTCACACCGAACTTACACCACGTAGCTTTTATATTCAAAAGCATAGCTTAGGCTACACAATTTTTTTCTTGGGTGAATATTTATATTAAGATTACATATTATTTAGCGTATATATTAAGGGTGACCCTCATACAAAAACTTTTTTAAAATAGCAATTAAATGATTCACATCGAATTTACACCACGTTAATTTTATATTAAGAGGCTTAGCTTAGATTACAAAACTTTTATTTGGGGTGCATATTTAAGGTGGCCCTCATACAAAATATTTCTTATATATCATTTTCTAGAAGACGTTTACTGTCCGTAATTTGGTGTAGTTAAAAAGATATGTATGATAGTTTTTATCTCGATTATTGACCTCAATTTATTTTTATGGCAAATTAAATGCTTATAGGGTTACCAGATGACCTGCTTGCAAAATTAGTACATCTGAAAAACTAAAAATGTTTACTTAAAAAACAAAAAAAGATTCTTATTTTCCTAATTTCAACAAAAAAATTTTGTTGAGCAAAAAAAAGAGTTCGGGGGGGAAAAAATGGCTACGACACAGTCTGAAATTAATGAGAAAAATTGAATAATAATAAATAAATCTTTGGTAAATGTCATTTTAAACACAAAAGCCCCTATTACAATGATGACGAGCCGACAGGACGAGAGCGTGACGAGTATCGTTAAAAATGCCAAAACTACTCGTCGTCATTTAGATAAACACAATAGCGACGCAACGTGATTCAAATATTTATATGAATTTCATTATGCAAGACAAAATTTTTTTTAAAAAACAATTCATTCTTTACGCTAAATAAAATAAATTCAATTTCAATGCAAAGACGAAAAACAGATTCCACTAGAATTTAAATAAAGAAAGAAAATATATGATTGCGGCGTACGACTGATAACCTACCGACGGATACACGTCGATTTAGATTTAATTCTAATTTTTTTTACAGCGGATTTCCGTTGCCTCTCTTCCGACCCCGTCCCAATTCTGTTCAACACATAAGCGTTTTTAACTTTAGAATGCCGACGTGCAAGTCCCTATTCACACGAATTCAAAATTTTGTATCGACTAACTATACCGATGTAGAATTACCGAACTACATACTTGCACATTCACACAACTAAAAAACTACACCGAAGTCATACGTCGGCGCTCAAATTCGGTGTGTGTGAATAGGGACTACTTCAACAACTTTTTTGTGCGCAAGAAAGAAACAATAATATTTTCTGTCATTTGTACAAAATATAAGGATATTGATAGTTCGGAACAAGAACAATCAAGTTAATTAATTAATTAATAAGACTTCACAGTACAAATACCAGCTTTGTGATGCTGCATCTGATGATGGCGATGATGTGAATTCGTTGACTGAACGGGTAAATGAAAAATTAACTGAGAATGTGGAATCCATTAATATCTGTTATAGGCAGAACAGCAACTCGCAACCAAAGTCTTCTCTACTAACACTGCTACCAGCACGGTATACGCTCGCTGATAATAGCATGATGTTTGCAAGCTCTTGCAAAAATGATAATTTTGAATTCATAGATGAAATATCTACTAAAAAAAATGTAAGTATAAGCAATTCAATGGACTTGATTGACATGCGTAAAACATTCTTTATGCCCGACAGGTGAACATAGAGTGCACTCAACAACACAGCGTCTCAAAATATTTTAACGCGACTAATACACAAGAAAAGTGGGTAGACCATGATATTCCAGCACACCTCACCGAAACACAAAACACTGTGTTAAACAGTTTACACTTCATTAAATACGCCATTGGTAAACAGAGTGAAGAATTGAAAGACACAGATTCAGAAATGGAAATCAATGAGTTTTTAGACAATGATGAGGAAATAATTGTACCAAAATATAAGGATATTGATAGTTCGGAACAAGAACAATCAAGTTCTGTTTACGGCAAAAAACCCAGTGAGTGTAAAATTAGTGAGAATGGTAAGGATAAAACGGAAATCCTAAACTTTTCAAAATATGTTTTTGATATTGACACAACTAATGAGGATGACTATAATACTGTTTTTGGCAAAAAATCCAGTGAGGATATAGCAGTTATCCATAACTTTTCAAAAGATGTTTCTGATAGTGACACAACAGACGACGATAATAGCAATATAATGGGAGAGACTAAAGCATTTGGTGAACTAAAAAAGTTTATAAAGTACATTTGTCCGCAATGTGGCAAAAGTTGTGGAGATTTTCGGAAATGGAAAGAACATATAAACACAAAACATAAGTTAAATGCCATTGCCGAATTAAATATCGAAATTACTACTAATACTGATGGAAAATTGATTCATAAGTGTCGTGATTGCAGTTTAGAATCTACAGAAAGATTAAGTCACTCAAAATCTTTACGCCATTGCATAAGTCATCTGGCTTATAGAAAATATTGTATATGTAAAATTTGTTCAACAGGATTTTCTAGCAAATACATATTAGTTGCACACATAAAAGCAACACATACTAGGATGATAAAAAATGAGCAGACACCGCTTAGTTTCAAAGATCCGAAGTATTTAAAGTACGTACGAGTGCGTTGTCCTTTATGTTTTGAGTACCAAAATAATACACGACAAAAGCATTTACATTTGCAACTTCAACATGATTACTTTAACCAAGTGAAATCAATGATTTCAATTAAGAATGAATTAATGACTTGTAATGTGTGTAATTCAATAATACGAAGACAAACCAAATCTGGATTAATTACGCATATGGTGACACATGAGCCACATAAGTCGTTTATTTGTGAACTCTGCAATAATTATGAGGCCACAGAAAGATTTTCTGTTGTAAGGCATATAAAAGAAATGCATTTTCATCAACAAAAAATGGAATACGAATGTAGTTACTGCAATCTTACTTTCAGTAAAAAACGTAATCATGTTCTTCATTGCCAACGTGAGCACAGCGTTTAAAAGGAGTGTACAACTTGGCATAAAGTTTTTGCAAATCTTACCTTATTGTTTTCACATGTGAACATGCAAGTCAAACAAACGGTCATCATAAGTCTGATAGAATTCTCTTCAGTATTAATTATATTTAGTTTAATTTATAATCGTAATTACAAGGAGAAAGTTCATATAAAATGAAGGCTCCCTTTTTATTATAATTTTTAAGGAATCTACTCATAAAAAATACTGTCTGAAAATGTTCGTATTAAAAGTTTTCAATTGATATAAGAAAATCAATATTTGAGTCGCCCAGTTACTGTCATGATTTTTTTTAAGTCCCGAAATTTCTAAAGTTTCACGATTTTACTAATTGATTTTGGTTTTAAATGTGAAGGTTTTGCATCCTGATTGAAAAAATTGTATAAAAAATTGTAAATTTTTCCTGGGATTTTAAAGTTAATTTTTTAAGGTTCCTAAGCTATTAGAACATTTTTTTGTTATGGACATATTCGTAATCGATTGTACATTCAAAGCTCAATCTAAATGGTTTATAATAAGTAATTGAGCCGAATTGTTATTTATTCCTGTAGCCAGGGTTGCCAAGTTGAAAATTAGTAATTAACGGCCTTCGCAAAAGACAAAAAACTTGTTAAAATGCCAAAATTTTTTTCAACAAAAGTTGATGGCTATTTATTGTTTTTTTGTCAGCAATGTTAAATAATTTGTACAATGTAGTACTTTATTTTTGAGGATAAATGTGTGAGTTTTTTTGCTTGTATCAAAAGAGTTATCTCCAATTAAAGGCTTTTACCTCCAATTAACGGCTTAACGGGCTCCTTCGCGGCCTACGGCCTGGCCGCGTTAATAACAGCCACTTGGCAACTCTGCCTATAGTAGACCATATAAATTTAAGAGACTAATCTCAAAACAAATTTACATTCCGCGGAACTTGTAGGTTACTAATATCGCAGTATAGTCGGACAGGAAAATTCGGTGTCACCCCTAAAAATTTCCCAAATTTTTAATTTTGAAAGTGCTGATTTCTTTCAAAAATGTCTGAAATATATAGTTTCCTCCATTTAATTAGTATGTATGTTAAATTTAACATTTTAAATAAATATGCCTTGAAAAATTTTAACAAAACTCGGTCGGGTTAACCCTAAAAGAACTTCCGCTTAAGACTCTACTTGTTAAAATTATTAATACATCACATTTTGATATGAGTACAATTAAAATTAACTGAGCATTTCACTGAAATTGTACCTATTTATAAATGACATTTACTTGATAAATCTTTGGCATGACACCCGTCACATAAGGAACAGTTCTTTGCCATTTGTTTTGCTACTAATAAAGCAATTTGGTCCCTAAAAAGTCTCAATAGTGGCATTGGCAACATTTTTTGGCAGATAACTTTCTTTTCATCATAAATATTTGGAATTCCAAATAAATAAAAAAAACGAGAGCATTACTCTCCCAAGCACTGGGACATTTTATAGTTTATTTAAAATTTCATCCGCAAAGTCAAATCGTTTTATGATTTCAAATTAAAGTTTTGCATACTACTTTTTTTAATTGTATCAGCATCGGAAAATGCATTAAGAGCAATTGTCAATAAATATACTGTCTTGTTTGGCGGTACATATATTTTTTTCGTTAATAAACTCCTTTCTAACAAAATTCCCCATACTATTAGTAAATAACTTTTGACGGTAGGGAGCAGTTTCTAAAATTTGGGACTTTCACTCTGAAATTCTTTATTCAAATTATTATATGTATGATAAGAAGTGAAAATGTGCTTGGTTGGTCAAGTTTTTGTTTCGGAAATACAGGCTGTCTACCTATATATATTATAAAGCGTATGTGTTTGTATGTAGGTATGTGCGTCGCTTATGGACTCTTAAGCCGATCGTCGGAAGACTTGTTTGGTGTGGATAAAATGGGCGATGCCACACCCCTATATAAAATAAAAATAAAATTCATCATATCTTATCAACTCCTTCACAAGGTCCGCTTCAAGCAATATCAAGATCGAAAAAATTATCAATCAAATCTAGCAATGCACAGTTATTATTTAGTTTCCTGAGAATCCAAATACATGATCCGCAAAATCGGAGCTGATCATTCACTCGTTTTATGACCATTTTAAGGTTAAATCATGACTTCACCTTTATTATAACACCATGGGCAATTCTAAATTTTTTAATAAAGTTCGTGTAGCATTGAAGTCTTTCGTTGTAATGGCGCTAAAAGCAGTTAACCCATAAGAAATTTACTAGGTGGCAACGCTGACGAACTGACATTTTCACGCGTGTTTTTGGAAAATGCCATCGTTTTTTTAATCGTTTCAATTTGACAATTCACAAAGCTTATATTAATTTTGTTTCCAATTTAATGTAATAAAGTGAAAATTATGTAAAAAATGACCGGGATTAACAGCGACATGTTGTACACATTCTTGTGGAAAAATTTTGGGTATAACCTATAGGTGCAAATGAAAATGTAAAATGAAAAATCACAAAAATGTAAGCAACATGAACGGACAAATTCAGAAATTCCACAATTTGGAACAAATGCCATTGACGGCAATATATTTTTAATTAGAATTTTCTGGGACCATAATTACAAACAAATTTCAGCCCAGTTGAGAGTAAAAATATTGTTTTTTTTCAAACAAAAAGTGAACAACACTATACAGGTTCACTTTATTTGAAGTTTTTCGCATTTAGGTTGCTGCACAAAATGTTTTTTGTTCCTAACCAAACTTATCACTTTTTGTTATGCTTGACTTTGACAGATCGCGAAGAAGTAAATAATAGAAAATGCACCATCTGGCATCGCTCCAACATGTCAGTTGGATCATGGATAAAGATAGGAAGAAGAAACAATAAGAAATAATTGTTGATAAAACCAATTAAAACCACAGAAGAAAGTGAATTTGTTTTAATTGGATTTAATTGGTAAATAAAGTAATTGGTTTAAAAAAATAAAATATACAAAATTTTGTAAACATGTAAAATCTTGCTTTGTGCTAAAATTAAAAAAATGCTAATATAGAGAGAGGGTGGTGCTTGCGTAAAAAAGAAAGGGTGCTCCGCTGTCGTTTGTTATTAGTAAGGGGTGAGTTTAAGGTCTTAAATAAGAAAAAAGCATTGTTGAATTTCAAGAATAAACCAAAAATTTAATTTTTGCAAACAAATTATAATCAGCATAGCAACAACTCCATTGAAAACTAGCACTGATTTTTCAAAGTTGTTTGGCGTGCAGCATCTTTGCTGGGGTGAGTTCTTTTAATACATATTTTTTTTTTACATCCATGATATTCTAAGTGCTTGGTGGTGGCTTTACTTGTTTTTTTTCTCTTGTAAAATCTATTTGCTGGTTTTAGGTGCCATTTCTTATTTAGTATTGATACTTACCATCAGACACATTTATATACGCATAATAAATTCTGGATGAAAGAAACTTCTAAAAGGAGAAATTAAAGCAATTCATAATTTATTTCAAAATTGCATTTATTCTGTCTGGTACAAGACTTCTTCCTACGCCTCCTTTTTCGTGTCGGAGCTCGGAGCGTCTTTTATATTTTGCATCTTCATGTAGGGAAGGCTTCCTCAACTGGTTTGCTAAGTTTTCAAGATTTGAATTTTGAAGAAAAAATGTATGTAAACGTTCTATTCAGAAGTAAGACGCTGTTAAAATTTCATAATTTCATTGCGAAATAATACTCTGTCTATTGATTGTAAGCAATTGAGCTTTTTTAAATGTGTAATTACATATATGTATGTATGTAGTTATGTCCTTTGAGGCCCAGTAACATAATTACTGAAGAAGATGTAAGAGTAATATTCAAATAATTGTTGTAAATAATGCATATGTATGAAGTATATCCAGCAAACTTAATTAAAAAAAGAAACACAAAAAAAGAACTTAAAAAACAACATACATTGGCTTGGGATCCAAAAATTACTTTGGAGCTGCTAGACTGGGCTCAGCGACTTGTGATAAAACTAATAGGCGATCAAGTTGTCTCTGTTTAATCCTTTTTCATAGATATTATAACGGGATGTGTTCTAGAGAGATACGTGAACTGGTTCCATCAGTCCAGATTTTCTCTCGCAGCACTTGGGCGTCTCATCAGGTTTATCCTTTTCGCCAAACACAGCTCAATTTTGTGATAATTCGTTTTTTGGCCGCACGATTAAGTTTGGAAACAGTCTGCCTGCGAATGTCTTTCTCGACAAATGCAACATCAGTAGTTAGTTGAATTCAAGATGAATGTTCATCGACTCTACACCATCTATCCTCATTCCCTCTAACTTATCTCATTTTCTTGTAACCAACACGGTGCATTGCATTTATAGGAGTCATTCCCGTTGGCTTATGCTTTATTAAAAAAAAAATGGAATCTAGGCTTCTCTAGTATTGATCCCCAACGGCTTCACTAATTAATTTAGATAACACGGCATGAGCCAGAGCTTAACTTTTCCAAAACTTATTTTCCCAAACTATAAAGCTTAGAATTATGATTTTTGACATATGTACATACATATTATGTAGTTCTTCAATGTGCATTATTTCAATAGTCGGCATAAGTATTTTGACATGCAACAAAAACTACGATTTTGTTGTATTTTTGTTGATTTTTAACTTCATAATACTGCCCTCAGAAGCGAAATGGGCGTATCTCAAAAAAATTCATATTCATGATTCTTATGGCATCGGATATCTTACGAAATTACGCGTCTAATAAGATACGCCGAATGCCAGTATCTAAGTTGAAACCTATAAAAAAAATCCCCTAAGAAAATGTCCTCTGTCTCAATTTTACATGTATTTCAACAAATTGACATAAACAAAACATCAATTATCTCGAAAGGCGTTTTTTTGAGATACGCCTTTTCGCTTCTGAGGGCATTATTATTTTATTTACAAACGAAGTTTGTAAATAAAATAATAATAATAAAATATAAACACTTTTATTAAGGTGGAAAAAGTATTTTGACATTTTTTTATGGCATAAGTTTACTTTAGGAGCGCATCTCATTTTTTAGAAACCCCTACTATTCATACGAGGTTTTCAATACTGACAACGAATATGGAGATATAAATAAAATACATCTGTAATGTCCATTCAAATGATGTGCTATTCAATGTTGGTTTTCATTACCAACCGAATTTTTGAAGGAAAACAAATGAACGAGCTCTAGAAATTTTCTTAAAATTTTAGAATTTATCGACAACAACATCAAAAACCACAAAACAACAATATCAAAAAAAAAAACATTTGCTTGCGGTGGTATTTATCAAAAAAAATAAAAAGTTTTAATAAAAAATCGTGCGGTCCAAAATTTCAAGAAAAATCATAAAGTTCGTTTTTTTTTTTCCTTCAAAAATTCGGTGGGCAAAAAAACCAACATTGAATAGCAGATCATTTGAATGGACATTAAAAGTGCTTTATTTATGTACATATTGATAAAAATGTTTGTAAAGTTTTTTAAAAAAGAAGTTGATCAGAAATTTTGATAAATTTTTTTATCTCGAAAATTATAGCACAGATTTCATACTTTAATGAACTAAGGTACCAGAAGACCGATGATAAAATATAGAAAATGTTGAAAAACCTCAAAAAAGGTGACCTTGAAATTAAAAAAAAATTTTTTTAAAATTATCTCGTGTTGACCAATCAATCGGACTAACTGACCAATTCGCGACCTATTAGATGCATATGCTTTTTTTTCGAAATTCGCCAGATAAGGTGCCAAAATATTCAGATGACCTTGAAATTTAAAAAAATATTTTTAAAAAATTTACTTTTGCTGACCAATTAATCGGACTAACTGACCAGTTATGACCAATTCGTGACCTATTAGATGCACTTTTTTTTATATCGAAATTCGCACTATTTTGAAGTTTGAGTTTTTACGTGAAACTACGGTAACGCAGACCACGCGAAACATTAATAGTGTATTTAGCTCTAGTGTTACTACACAGCAGACAGCATCAAATGATACAAAAAATTAAAGAAAAACAGCATAGATTGGTCAACAGATCGACTCCTATCTTATTTCATGATAACGCTAGACCACACACTGCACAACTGATTGCCGCAAAACTATAGGAGCTGGAGTTGGAAGTTCTTCATTATTCTCCATACTCAACAGACCTATCCCAACTGAACTTCCAGAAATCTATTGACTCTCGTCAGCCATTCATTGACCTGCCACTTAAATGGTAAAAGTATATAGTAAATTATCAACCAACTTTACATTTTTTCTACAAATTTCATCTTTGACGACCGAGTATATAAATAATGGTTGTCACTCGGATCTGATTATGAGATAGTACAATCGGAAGTTGCGGATGTAGCTTTTATATAAATTTCTATAATCCGTGAACCCTTAGTGCATGCGCATAGATGAGACTTAATGTCGGGCGACTATTAACCCCAGTCAAATAGTATAGTCGATCTGCATTTGCTTTAATAAAACGCTTTTTGCAAAGTAGCGTGTGAAGCTCCCAAGCACCAAAATGCACAAAAAAACTAAAATTTAGACTCAGGGTCTATTACTTAATAATTTTTTGAAATTAAATTGCTGGTATTGAACTTCGCAAAAGTTACTTTTTTGTCTAATTTTGCTCAAGGTAAAATATGTACCGAATGATTTTTTTTTGTTAAAGCAAGTATTTAATCTATTGTATTTAAATGTTGAACATTTTGTAACACGATCAATGTTATTTTTTCCAAATGTGTTAGATCCCTATGCTCCGCCAAGAGATAAAGAACACTGAAAATCATAAATAAACAGCAAGAACTATACAAGAAATATACATCCAGTAGTTTGCTTAGAAAAGGTTTCCAAAAATTGCTTTATATTTCTAGTTATAGCTCAGTTGATCTTCTAATTTCTCCTCTGTTTATGTTAAAAAATCCGCTCTCTTATGTTAGTTGTTTTACTCTGAAATTTATGGTTCTTGAACGTAAGGTAAAATTTATAAATTTCTTATGAACAAATATTGAAACACATTTGTTTAATTAAATCTATCGCAACTCTAGTAGACTCACAGCTTATTTATCTGTTTTCGTTTTGTTTGTCTAAAGCATTGTTATTACAGTACTCTTTATTCCTCTGCCATAACCTGAAACTAATTTTATTTCCAATGTAGATAGAACCTTTTTCACTGCTGCTGCTTGAGCCTCCAGCAGGAATGTCACTTAAATATTTTTTACTTTTCTTATTGAAAGGCGCTGATTAAAAGTTGTCTTATCAGTTATACAACGATAAGAAAAGCAACAGAAACAACAACAGCTAGTAGAAAAATACGATAAAGTCAACCTTAAACGTTTTATTTGCCATAAAAAAAAAAATTGTAATTTTCATGCTTCAGTTTAATTTCTGTATGACGAAACGAAAGACTTCAACGTGTCATCGTCCAAGTGCTTTGTTGAGTGCAGTTATAAAAAAACTTAAGTGAAATTTAAAAGTATTTTCTCAGTGAACTTATTAAATTGACTTTTTTTTAAACTGATGTAAGTATAGGGTGGAAAGCAATCGTATAATTTGACGTAAAAATCTTGATAAATTATGCGTTACGATTTTCCAATACTTCTTCCTTTAGCTTGCTCTTTTTGTTTATTGTTGGAATTTTTCTCTTATCAGCATTTTATGACCTTTATTTTCTTGTGTTCGAAAATGTTTTTGTAAGCGTTTTGTTTTGCTTTGTTTCACAATACAATTGGATTCGCGTTACGTTGACGATTTTGTAGTAAAAAACACGTACTTCACTTTTTGTTTTTTTTTTTTTAATTTATATACACTATTTTGTATAAAACAAAGTTTATTAAATAGTAAGGGTGAAATCATTGGCGTGGCCAAAATTAAATACCCTATACTGTTAAGTGTGCGTGTTAGTCTTAAATTTTGATAAAAGTTTTTGTGAAAAGGCCACCGTAGAAGTGCTCTGTGTAAATGCATCATGTACAGAGTTGTTGATTTCACATAATTTGTGCTATTATATTTGAATAGCTTCTTCAGTATTGTAAAAAAAAGCCACGCCCACTAGTGCAAGCTCGTTCGTTTTTTGTTAAGTGCTGGCTTGTCATCAAATGTTGTTATACTTTTTGGCTACATTTATTTGAATTGTTTCCTCGGCTTAAGTTTCATTTAGCTCCCATTCACCAATTTTTATTAAACCAAATTTATTTTATGTGCTTTTCAATTATATAAATAAATATGTAATCAAAAAGTGTAGCTCGGATCTGGTTTCAGAGATATAGCTACCGGAAGTTGCGTATATATTGTAGCTTTTTGTAAAAATCATTAAAAGTTAGAAACACATAAATAAATTTAAAAGAAAATATGTCATAAGAAAGATAATTTGATGACCTACAGGTTAATGAATCTTTAAAATGTACCCTATTGTTTTAGAGATATGATATGATTTATCTGAAATTTTGACCAATTCTATATTTTAAAACCAATATTTTTCTTAAGAATATTTTACTTACCTATACCACGTAGGCTATTAACCATAGGCTATGTTTCCGAAACTAAATTCGAGCGACACTTTTTTTAAATTGTTTTTTTGTTTCTAACCCTTTATTGCCTTTAAAAAAAAATTTCGCTATGGGAGCAAAAGTAAACAGTTGAAATGCGGTTTTCAGATTTGAACGAGTAAACTTAATTTAAAGCTTTTAATAAAAACCGTATTTTTTCGAAAATGAAGATGGTCATTACTAATTTTTAAACTATGAAAGGTGGGTCAAATTTTGTTATATATGTATAAATTTTTCGTGCATGAAATCAATGTGCCTTTTTTTTTTTGGTAAAAACTTCCTTACCTTTTTTCAATGTTAAATATAAATTACCAGCAGTGCACGTTTTTGTCATTGTGGGACATTTGTTCATAAAAAAAACATTCAATTTACGGCTTCTTCTGAAAAATCCTCCCGATAATTAACGGCTCTTTCCCAAATTTTTCAATTCCAAAAAGGCCCGCGGCGTTGACATGAAATTAACGGTCTGGCCGCGTCAAAAGCTGCCACTTGGCAATCCTGGTCTTAACATATTTTTCTACTTATGGCTTATTTTCCGAGTTATTGAGCGAAATTTGTTTCGTCGGCCCATCACGACTCTGGCGACTGACCCTTATTACGATTATCAGCCATACTTAAACTATCAATTGCAATGCTACCTCACGTACTATTGTAATATATTTTATTAAAAGTGATTCCATATAATTGTTTCGTATTAAGTCCCTAAGCAAATAAAAATAAAGATTTATAATTACTCAGCTTATGCACTGGCTTCATGTGAAGGATCGTGTTTGTTTCATTTAAAAGTAATTCATTGCAAAAAGTTAATATCCATGCCTTTCAAATTTGGCAATTTTATTAACGATTAATTTCAACATACAACATAACAAATGCACATTTAACATGCAGTCTCCAAGGGCCTTACGATGAGAGCTCAAAATTAAAACTCAAATACATTTTTCATGTCAGCAATTAATTGGATGGCCAACGAAGTATTGCAAGAGAGCATTCGATTTTTTTGCTCTTTCGGAAATAAATCAGAAAACTTATTAAAACGCAGAAAAGTTTATAAATACGCACAGAAAACAAAAATGCCAAATTAATTTTGGTCGATGATCCCTATTTTGAAAAAAAAAGTTTGCTTTTGCTTAGGGTTGTTTGCGAGAAGCATAATTTTTTGTTTTAATACGTTAAGGTCGTATGCTTACAATCCAATCCGAACAGACATCATGATTTTCGATTTTTTAAGTCTTTGTTGACTTTGATCAAAATTCCCCTTCAAACTATGTAGTTACAGGGTTATCTACACAAAAGCAAAACTATTAAATAAAAATCCAAGCACAGTAAATTTACAACGTTACGTTAGTAAATTAGGTGCACGCTACACTACTAACAAGGTGTCGTTATCATTATAAAGATCAGACAGTGATGAGGGAAATAGAAAGAAAAAAAAAAGAAGAGAAAAAAGCATTTCCTTGCAGCATAATATGGCCTGTCATGAAAGCGTGCTCCACAGCTTAACAGCCAGGACGCAAACCAACGTTGAACATAAAATCATTGTCTATGCCGGCTTAAATGCTTTATTACTCCAATACTTCTGCTCCATCCATGACCATGCCAATCTCACAAATCCAAAGCCAATGCCAGTGCGAGAGATTCGCTTGCTACGATAAACTGAGAAATACTTCACGCATGCGCGCGCATTAACATAACCAATAAAGTACGCTTTGGTTAGCCTAGGGAGAAACACAACGCGCTGGCATCATCATCAACTGTCTTTGCGCATGCGCGCAATATTGAACTGTACTTTGGACGGCAGCAGCAACAGCAACATCAACATATAAATTCTTAACATTGAAAATGTTTAAGGATTCATCGCATTATGTGATGAAAATGTTGCTTAAAAAAGTTATTTACTATAGCTGCCGCAAAGTCAGTAGGTGCAGCAGCAGCAGCAACCAAAAAGAATCCCATTTATAAATCAGCAATTGCAGCGGGAACTGCGACGCGATATACGATAGCGGCTTCCGCGGGCTATATTCTTTTAAATTTTTCACTTTGGTGAACTGACAGTCAGCCAGTCAGTCAGGATGGTTGGCACTATTGGTGGAATGGAAATTGTAGATGGTTGCAGTCTGTATACCTGACTGCTGCTGCTTACAATTTTTTTTATATAGTGGGCTATGTACGACACCATCTATGGCAAAGATGTATTTGCATCGTAGATTTTTGTGAAATTAGAAAACATAATGAAAAAATTAGGGAATGGCCAAAACTTTGAGCTCGACGAACCAGTGCTTTTAATTTTTTTGATTAACCAAATGTATAAATTAAATACTTTGTTATTTAGACAAAATTATAGCTGGAAAAATTCTACATATTTCCGTGGTTTTTAAATTGTTGAGCAATTAGCCCAGTTATTTAAGTTGTTAATTTTAATCACTCAAAATAAAAATCCGAAAACTTCCGAACTTTTCCAGCTAAAATTTTCATCCATACATTTCTTTAGCATCTATTTGATATATTTGGTTACGCTCACAAAACTGTTTTTGGAGCCTGCTTTAAGGGCTATATATAAAATCAGTCTTGCAAACGCCACACCACAAATTGCTATTGTTTTTTTATTAGGGAAATTTTTTGACTAATTTTTCTGTACTACGAATACTTTGTTGTTTGATATAAAAATTATTACTTTTGTATTATATCTGATCTTTTAAGTAGTTTTTTCATATTGTGATTTTTTTATAAGCAAATTGATTGTTTGATTTTCCTTACAGTTGTTGCAAAATTATTTGTTACTGTTTTGCGGCAAAGGTTAGTTTACCTGCCTATAACGCTAAAATAGTCCTGGCACTTGAACCAGTACTATTTAGGTTGTTTGATTGTTATTGCAGGCACATAAACCCACAATAACAGTGTTTAAATGAAAGCAAGGCACCTTACCAGTGGTCGGGGGTGTCTTGCTGTGTTGGCCACTAAATATCAAAAAAATGACAAAGAAAACCTTTAATATAAAATAGGTGTTGCTTTCTTTTTGAGTTGCTATGTAATGGCAAAATTTTATTTAATTTATGTCTATTATATACTTAATCGATAATTACAAATTGTGTACCAAATCATAATTTCATTAATTTAAAAATTGTGACCTACTTAAAATGCAGCCACCATAAACAAAACAAAAGCGAGCATTGACTTTAAAGAAGTTGCAATGTTTGCATTTTGTCAATAAAGCAAAAGCGAACATTGACTTCAAATAAATTGCAATGTTTTGCATTTTGTCAATACTAAACATTTTGATATGCTTAAGGGGTTGCATATGTGTAAAATATGTATGTGAGATTATAATTGAATAAGTGAAACTGAACATCCTCCCCCCGTTGAATATAATTCAACTGCTGTCGTCCAAATTGATAGCGAAGTCGGGTTTTTGCTGCCCAGTCGAACGTGGCTGAGGTGTAGGCTTTGTTGTTGTTGATGTGAATCGTCTTACTATGTGCTTTATAGCGATGAATAATATTATTATGACTGCTAAAATTAATGCTGTGCTGGCAAATGCGGTGTTCCAAGTATTTTGATGTTGTAGTTTATGTGGCAGTATAAAATTTTCTGTTGTTAATAGCATATGCAATTCAGTAAGATTTTTTATTTGGTCATCATAAAGGATACTAGTGTCATTTCTTAATACGGCTCTTATTTGCTCTGGATTGGATAACCTTTGAACACTTCCGAAACCAGTGTAGGAAGTGCGTATTGCGCTGGATATGAGATGGAATCCATCCAGTGTCAAAATACTGTTTTTGGCAACACACTGGGGTGCAATTGTGAGAATCCCCGAACCTGCCAAAGATACCTGTTGTGAGTTCTGGTCACATACGATCGTCAACCGAGTAGGAAATTTTAACGCAAATATCCATTGGTTTCGTTGTTCCGTTTGAATCCATGTTGAGTTTTGTTCAATCTTTTCTAAATTGCAGGTGGCATGTGTTTCATTTTGGAGAAGCCCAAGTTCACAGGAACAAACTTGAGATTCTTTGTGGTACCTTGGACGAGTTGTGCATACAACTTGATCCTGTTGAATGATAATACAGGATTTAATATCAGCTTGACTTAATGGTATGTACTGATCCATATGTTTGTCAATGGCAATTGTTTCCGCGCAAGGTGCAACAGTTATTAGTGTATTGTTAATTATGGTTGGAATAGGTGTCATTTTAAGTATATCAAATTGTTCTTGGATGGTCAGTGGAAGTGAAATCTGAAATACTGCATTGTCATTCGTTACTCCTCCCTTGACTGTCATGATTTTATATAACTGTATGGCGTCCTCATCTTTGACTGGTATATCCAAGTTGGCTGGCATGTGGGCCTTGATGTTTCTTAGCTCCTTGCGCAGTTGATTTACAGATAGTAAAGCTGGACTTATTTTTCCATGATGTGTGTCGGTCAATACGTCAAGGAGTGCAGTTTGCACCCGCTGTATGTTGATAATAATAAGTGTCAGTTGATCTGATAAGGATGTGAAAGTTTGGAATAGAAGGAATTGGTATTCAGACGTTTCGATGTTTTCTATTGCCTTTGTGAGGAGATTTAATTGACCTTCCACTTGCTCGAATTTCAACTTAGTAGTGTTTCGGTCTACCTTTATTAAGTTAAGAGTGGAGTCTATGATTGATGTTTTGTTTCTTAACAATCTCAATAGATAATCTTCATTGTCTTTTACTTCCTCTATAGTATGTGACATTTTTTCTGCGTAATTGGAATCCAGTACTCCAAAAAGTGAATTTGCCACATTTCCTACAAAATTTATGGCACCTCTTTTTACACGACCTGTCGGCAAAAAGGAATTGTCTAATTGAAGCACATCAGCCATATGTTGAAAATGAGATAAAGTGGTATTACAACTGCATTGTCGATTTATTCTGCCACATATATTATGAAGGAATGAAATACCATTTTTCAGTGCGATGATGTCGGTTTTTAATGGTTCTAAATCATAGTAGACAATGAGGTTCCATTGGCTTGTAGCAAGTTTGAGTCTCCCAATCTCTTCAAAATGTATACCAATATCTGAGTTAAACTTCTGTATTTTAACGTTTTGTGCTAATGCTAGTGGTAACATTAGAAGTGTAATCATAAGAGTGATCAATACGGTCTTGCTGCTGTCAACTGATGCCTTTCGTGCGCGTTTTTTTTGTAAATCATCTACCTCTTCAGAATTAACCTGTGTAAATTCCTCAGTTGGTTCAATTGGTAATGGTGACAACTTATGTATAGGTCTTTTAAGAACCCCCGACGCTGTGCGAACATCTGCTACGCGTACAGCTCCATCCTGACCATGATAAATCTTTTCAATTCTTCCTAAAGGCCACCGCAATGAGGGAGTATTGTCATCTTTTATGATAACCATTTGACCAAGCTTTGCATTTGAACTTTGTTCTTTCCACTTGTGACGATACTGAAGTTCATTCAAATATTCCAGGGACCATCGTTTCCAGAACTCTTCTTTAATATGTGTCACCAGTTTCCATCTTGTTAGCAATGAGTTACTAGTGGGTGTGGAAACTGGATCAATTGATGAATTAATTGGTTCTCCAATCAAAAAATGACCTGGTGTAAGAGCTGTCATGTCATTAGGATCATTTGACATGGGAGTTAGAGGTCGTGAATTCAAAATGGCTTCTGCTTCAACCAACGTTGTTTCAAGTTCCTCATACGTAAGGGATGCCGATGTCAAGATTTTTATGAGTAAACCTTTTGCAGATTTAACAGCTGCTTCCCATAGGCCTCCAAAGTGAGGGGAACTTGGAGGTATGAATTTAAAAGTAATGCCTCTATTGTTGCATTCTGTGGTTATCTTTTCGTTAGCTCTTTGGGATTGAAGAATATTTTTTAATTCCTGTAATTGGTTACTGGCACCAATGAAGTTTGTTGCATTGTCGCAGTATATAGTTTGGCAATGACCTCTTCGGCCAATAAATCTTTTTAAAGCTCCTATGAAGGCATCTGTTGTGAGGTCGCTAACGAGCTCCAAGTGGACAGCCTTTGTAGTGAAGCAACAGAATACTGCTACATAAGCCTTTTGAGGACGTTTTCCTCGAATTTTGTAATGTATCCAGACTGGTCCAAAGTAGTCAACACCGGTAATAATGAATGGTCGATTAGGTGTTATTCTGTCAGCAGGTAAGTTTCCCATTATTTGGGAGTACATCTTTGGTTTCGCCTTGTTACATTTAACGCACCGTTGGATGATTGCTCTAGCCATAATTTTTGCCTTGATTGGCCAAAATTTCTGTCTTGTGAATGATATGAGCGCTTGAGCTCCACAATGCATATTTTCCTTGTGTACCTT
Source organism: Meiosimyza platycephala (assembly GCA_963662105.1). Taxonomy (NCBI): domain Eukaryota; kingdom Metazoa; phylum Arthropoda; class Insecta; order Diptera; family Lauxaniidae; genus Meiosimyza; species Meiosimyza platycephala. Next base: position 96,680,776 of record OY759208.1, on the reverse strand, counting down.
TTCCATTAAAAGCTTCGTCAATGTGTCATTGTATGGAACTAAAATTTGATGCTTGGCGTCATAATTTAATGATGAAGCTTCCAGTCTTCCTCCAACACGAATAACACCTTGCTTGTCTAGGAACGGAGAAAAGGCTGCTAACGGGCTTTGGGCCTTTACCGTTCTTTCTTTCTTTAATTCTTTGAGCTCATCGCTGAAATCATTTTTTTGAATGACCTTGATGATTGTAACAAGAGCGTCATTTAGTTCCTGTGTGCTTAGCGTCAACTCATTGCATGTTATACCTTTCATGCGTCGTATAAATCGAAGTGTGTAACCTACTACTCGTTGAAGTGTGTTGAATGAGTTTCCATGATTGATTTTGTAAATCCAATCCCTTTGTGAATCGAGTGCCACTGATGTTACATTGGATGTTGTTTGTTCATCTTTATTCATTGTTTCAGTTACGATGGAAGATTTTTGCTTCATTTCCGGACACTGTGGGTTATAAGTTAACTTGGTGAATTTAACTGGCCAATTATTTTCATTTCCATGCAAAAACAAAGGACCAAAGAACCACAAGTGACTGGCTGGCAATTTTGATGGCATTAATCCTCGTGACAGTGCATCTGCTGGGTTGTCCCTTGATGAAACGTGGCGCCACTGATCTGCCACTGTCAATTCTTGGATCTGGCTGATCCTGTTTGCGACAAACGTTTGAAGTGCAGATGATTTTGAGTTTATCCAATAGAGTACAATTTCCGAATCCGTCCAAAAGTGTATCTGTCCCTTATGATTAAGATCGTTCTTCACCCTTTTCATTAACGTTGTGCTGAGGACTGCTGCACATAGCTCCAGGCGTGGAATTGTTTGTTTTTTCAAAGGTGCCACCCGGGATTTTGAACATAGTAGTCTTACGACTGTGCGACCGTCTTTTAACGTTGCACGCACGAAAATTGCAGCTCCGTAGGCCTTTTCTGATGCATCACAAAAGGCATGAAGTTGAACAGATGATGCTACATGTTGTCCAAAAACGTGTCTTTCAAAGCTAAAATTGTTCAGTGCCTTTAAATCGTCTCGGAAGGTCATCCATTTGGAATGTAATTCGATTGGTATTGCCTGGTCCCAGGAAAGTTTTAATTGCCATAAGTCTTGTATGATGATCTTGGCTGTTACTATAACTGGGCCAAGTATCCCTAATGGATCAAATATTTTTGCAACTTCTGACGTGATTGTGCGTTTCGTGATTTTGTTTGTTGCATGAGGCGTAGATCTGATGCAAAATTTATCCTGTTTTGGTTGCCAGACTAACCCAAGTGTTTTTATGGAGGTATTATCATCATTGTCAAAATCTAAATCAATTTCCTGATCATCCTTATCAATATCTTGTAATATTTGTGGGTGGTTTGCACACCACTTGCGAAGTTTAAAGCCAACAGGTTCTAATATGCGTTTCAGTTGACTCTGCATCTCCAATACCGTTGATAGTTTATTGGATCCACTGAGACAGTCATCTACGTAAAAATTATTTTTTAAGACTTGTGCTCCCAGTTCAAATTTTTCTGTATTTTCTTCTGCAAGCTGTTGTAGGCATCTTGTTGCTAAGTACGGGGCGGATCTGGTGCCATATGTCACTGTGTTTAACTGATAATGGCGGACAGGCTCACCAGGATGATTCCTCCAAAAAATAGTTTGAAATTTCCTATCCGCTGGGTGCACTGAAATTTGTCGATACATTTTTTGAATATCGGTGCAAAAAACAAATCTTGGTAATCGGAACCGCAGAAGGATCGAAAACAGTTCACTCTGCACTGTTGGCCCAGTAAATAAAATGTCATTCAGTGATATGCCAGAACTAGTTTTACATGAGGCGTCAAACACTACTCTAAGTTTTGTACTGCTGCTATCTGGTTTCAGTACACAGTGATGCGGGATAACATAATGTGGTGTAGATTTGTTTTTAGTGGTTATCTGCTCCATATGTCCCAATTCTTCATACTCGTTCATAAATTTGACGTACTGTTCTCTGAGGTTTTGATCCTTAGATAGTCTTTTCTCAAGGGAAAAGAATCTGGTCATTGCTATTGTTTCTGAATCTTTTAGGTTCTCAGGATCTTGTTGGAATGGTAGCCTTACCATGAAGCGTCCCAATGAGTCCCTTTGAGTGTTGTTTTGAAAGTGTGTCTCGCATAATTCTTCTGCCATAGTTAACTTTGAATTTTTAGGTTCCGGATCATCCATCTGCCACAATCGTTGAATCATTTCATCTAGATCTTCCTCAGTTTTTGTACATATGCCACATGTTGCGGCACACTCGTTCCTGTTATCAAGGTAGGAGTCGCCTACTTTTCCTGAAAAAACCCATCCAAAAACGGTATTTTGAAGTATAGGTAGATCACTTGATAGTTTGATTTGTCCAATGGTCAGCAATTGATGATAAAATTCTGCTCCCAAAAGGATGTCAATATTCGCCGCTTGGTTGAAGTAAGGGTCTGCTAGTTCAATATTTTTTGGAATTGACCATGATGATGTATCTAACGATTGCGAAGGCTGCAATGTAGTAATTTGTGGCAGAACGTATGCTTCCAATGGTTTTTGGTATCCATTTATACGGGACTGAATATTAATGTAGGCCCGCTGAGTTGAAACTTGTTTTTTCCTTCCAATTCCTTCTATGGACATTGAGGTCATCTGACCTGATACACCAAGGCGTTTTGCAAGCCTGCTAGTAATAATGTTGATTTGGGAACCAGAGTCCAACAGTACTCTGCAGGTTATCACCTTTCCATTTGCTGTATTTACCTTAATTAAAGCTGTGCTAAGTAGCACGTAGCCTTTTTTTTGGGTGTTGTTGTAGGTTGTAAGGCTAACAGGAGAGTTTGAATTATGTTCATTAGAAGATGTTGCAGCTATGTGTAGACCGTCTTTTTCCTGATGTAACAATGTATTGTGTTTTTTCTGACATCTGGTGCAAGATCTGCTATGACAATTAGAGGTGCTGTGCCCACTTCTGAGACAATTTGTACAGAGTCGATTTTTGATCACATGATTCATCCTGTCTTTAACTGAAGCCTTCAAAAATTTGGCACATGTAAACAAAAAGTGTTCTTTTTCATGACAGAATTTACATTTTTGATGTACTGTTGTTGTTAGCACTTTCATAGGTCTTTGTTTGGCCCCAATAGCCTCCATCATTTGGAACTGGGCTTCCAAAAAAGTAAGAAATTCGTTTAATTTTGGAATTTCTTTATGATTTGCAATAGTTTGCTCATATAAAATATGAGTTTCGCGATCCAACTTCTTTATTAAAATTGGAAGTAGTAGCGGATCCCATGAGTTCGTCACTACTCCCAGATTTTCCAATGCTAACAAGCATTCTTGTGTTGTATCATGCAGCTCCTTGATTGTTTTGGATGACGCTGCTGATAAGGTTGGCTGCTCCAATAATTTCGATACAAGAGTGTTTGTTAGGACTCTTTGGTTGTTGTACCGATCTTGAAGTAACGTCCAGGCTGTTGTATAATTCGCCTCACTCAATGAGAGATGTCGAATTAGCTTTTCTGCTTCTCCAGTGACGTTTGACTTCAAATACCACATCTTCTGCACATTTGGTAGCGCTTGGTTGTGAATCATTTGAAGAAATAAATCAAAAAATTGACGCCACTTCATGTAATCACCATCAAATTTTGGGAGAACAACCTTTGGCAGTGGTAGAGCTCCCCGCAAGCTTGCTGTGCTGACTTGCATTGTATCTGGATTGCTCCCTTGGTAGTTTTCCAGATCTTCAGTTAGAACGATTATCTTTTGTACCACCTCCTCTTCCAATTGGATGAACGTGGACAGGTCGTATCCTTTGGATGATGGGTCTTCCATTTGCTGCCAGATTTCATCGTTGATTTGTTCTATTTTTCCCCAAAGCTGTTTGATCGTGTTTAATTTCAGCTCACTGGAGATACGTGAATGGTTTGTTTGTGTAGATTCAGCGTTGGCCAGGTGTCTTTTTAATGTTGACAGTTGGGCTTCAAATTTTCGAATAAGCCCCCTTTGCTGCTGGTCAGCATCATCTGTACGTGTGTCATCTGGACCTTGGATGTTCTGCGTATGTTGCTGACTGCATGCTGTAGTTGTATGCTGACTAACTGCAGACCTTTGTGGAATCACCGATTTCACTGAGTTAGTTGCGTCTATCTTTGCAGCTGCTTCCTCGAAGATTTTTGTGTAAGTTTCGACTACTTCGGCTATTTGGGTGTAATAGTCCTTTGAAAAGTAGTCGTGTTCCAATGGGAGGTCGTTCAATATGCGGATTTTCGTATCTGTTTCCTCAAACTTTTCCCATGCTTGGCTTATTCGCCGTAAACGCTCTTGAAAGTAATTTGATGTCCCTTTCCGTTCTGAGGAATCCTTTTTAAAGTTCCTCACTACGCTTTGGATTTCTTCTCCAAGGGATTGCTGGATCTTTGCCAAGCCGTTGAACACCATCATGAATAGATGAAAACGAGTTGTTTACTGGTAGTAGATGGCTGCTGTGTCCACCTTTGGATTAGTTAGGCTGGATTGTCTTGATGCAGACTGTATCCTGGCCAAAATGTGTCACCGTTTTGCTGATGACTGTTGAATGATCAGATGGCTGCTGTGTCCACCTTATGCTGACTGTTGAATAATCAGATGGCTGCTGTGTCCACCTTATGCTGACTGTTGTATGATCTGATGGCTGCTGTGTCCACCTTATGCTGACTGTTGTATGATCTGATGGCTGCTGTGTCCACCTTATGCTGACTGTTGTATGATCTGATGGCTGCTGTGTCCACCTTATGCTGGAATCACGTCGGGGTCACCAATGTTTTGCGGCAAAGGTTAGTTTACCTGCCTATAACGCTAAAATAGTCCTGGCACTTGAACCAGTACTATTTAGGTTGTTTGATTGTTATTGCAGGCACATAAACCCACAATAACAGTGTTTAAATGAAAGCAAGGCACCTTACCAGTGGTCGGGGGTGTCTTGCTGTGTTGGCCACTAAATATCAAAAAAATGACAAAGAAAACCTTTAATATAAAATAGGTGTTGCTTTCTTTTTGAGTTGCTATGTAATGGCAAAATTTTATTTAATTTATGTCTATTATATACTTAATCGATAATTACAAATTGTGTACCAAATCATAATTTCATTAATTTAAAAATTGTGACCTACTTAAAATGCAGCCACCATAAACAAAACAAAAGCGAGCATTGACTTTAAAGAAGTTGCAATGTTTGCATTTTGTCAATAAAGCAAAAGCGAACATTGACTTCAAATAAATTGCAATGTTTTGCATTTTGTCAATACTAAACATTTTGATATGCTTAAGGGGTTGCATATGTGTAAAATATGTATGTGAGATTATAATTGAATAAGTGAAACTGAACAGTTACGTCTTTTAAATCTGCAAAAGTTGCTGCTATTTTTCATCGTCGTTGTTCTTGCATTAGCATTCTAAGTATGTAATCACATGCTGTATATTTTATACAAACTTTGCGGCAATTTCGAAAATGATCCAGAGTTGTAAAATACTGCTTTTTCATTATTTTGCTTCAGCAGAACGAATAGATCAATACACCAGCGATTATCAATTTATGAGACTTTTTCGATCGAAGAAAGGATTCGTCCAGATTGAAAATTTCATAATTTGGCGGAGGGAAACAAGGTCTGACTTTTCCGGCAAATAAATTTTTCTGATTGCAAAGTTTACGTAATTTATAGTCTCTGATAAGACTGAGAAAAGAGCATGTTTACAACATTGCACATGCTATGAGTATTTATTTGAGGAGTAAATATTTGATATTTGTCATTTTGGTGAATATTAATTTTGACAGTTTATATCTGGCAGTCGTGGAGTAAAAACGTGACAAATTTATTAGGGGAAATATTCAATAAACCAACGTGTGCTTTAATTGTTAAAACATTGTTGATTGGCCTCCACGAACCTCCACCGTCGCCGAATTTGACAAAATCTTGAGCAGCTCAAACAAAATATTCGTAATGAAATTAATGAAATACCGGGTGAAATTGTCAAAATGTTATGAAAAATGTGCTCAAAAGAACCCGAATTTGTGAGGCGGAAATTTATCTGACATTGTCAATGGCACCTTATATACCTAAGGATGTAATACGGATGACACTTTTCGATATATTTTATAAAATGTTGATTTTGATCATCGATTTGATTGTCAATTTTTTTGGAAATTGATGTTAACAAACTTAAAAAAGGTATATTTAATACGTTCTATAAATATTCCATGCCAAGTTATTGTTTGGGTTAACAATAAGTTAGAATATTAATCATCTATTAATGAATCTAGAAAAAATTACACTGGCTGGACTCAGGTATTAAATATTGGTTCATAAGATGATCAATTAGCATACTATATTTATAATGAAACTTTAAATACAATTTATTTAAAATTTTGATAAACATTCTTCTTCTTAAAGAAAATATTGAACAGATCTGATACAAACTTTTATTTACTTATTGCCCCTTTCTTCGTTGCCTTCCCAATATCATTCCATATTTCTTCTAATCATCATTAGCTTCATCTGCAACTCTTTTCCTACCAAAGAGTGAGCCTAACAAACGAAGCGCGATTTTTATTAAAATTCCACGTTTAACAACTCAATTTTGTTTTACTTTGTAATCGATTATATATTTGTTTATTAAAGTTAACCATGCTACTCAAGTTAAACTAAAGTCATGATGCCCATGGTTGGGTGCATACTCTAGAAGCATTGCATTGCTGCATCGTCACTTAGTTGGTGATGCTAGTAGTAGTGTTGAAAGATACTTCTCATATAACTGCGGGCCAAATTGTTTGTCATTACCATTAAAATTTGTAATTTATTCGATAAAGATACAAGTCGATGGAATGGAAAGAAACATTTATATGCGATAAACTTTAGCGCTTGGGCAATATGTTGTAGTGTAAATTTTTGATGAAAATTTATGTAATAAAATTATTACTCAGCAAATAAGCTATTTTTGATTTCGGGGAGAGTACCGTATATTAGAAGTGGGAGTGAAATTGTATTGAAAAATTTTGCAGCCATATAAACAAATGTCCCCAGAACCAAACTTGATATCTAAACTTCCTTAAAAAAATATAGTTTAGATTTGCGTGAGAAATTAACAAATATCAATTCTAGCTGCGTTTTATTCGATTCGCCGTCCGCTGCTAGCTATCTATAGCTAGGAAAACTATCGTATGAGAAAGCAAAAATAAAATTGCAAACTCAACGAGTAAAATTATAGTTTCTATGAATACATATCAAGTTGTTTAAGTGCCAGTGCTACCCAGCAGATTTGTATTTTATCCATTGTGCATTTTGAAATGAAAAGAATAAGATATATTTCGCGGAAAAACAATTGCTTAAAATGTCAGCCGATAAAAAATAGCAATATGAAATAAAAAAAGTAGAAAGAATAACGAGTACTCGTATAAACAGTGAGTAGAAAACCTCGCAACTTGTTCGATTTATTCGCACATAGATAGTGACTTGGCGAAAAAAAGGAATATAAAATATTAAAAGGAGATAGAGGTAACGACTTCTCGTATAAACAGCGAGTATGAAACTACGAAATTCGGTCGTTTTATTTACACATACGTAGATACCGACTTGGCGAATAAAAAACAGCTGCTGTTGCGGAATTGAAAAAAGCCACATCCAAAATTGTGTTCCTTAGCAGCTGTATCTCTTCTGCTGCTATGATCGGAGCTCAACCATTCTAGACGACGTTGGGTTAATAAGTCATCGGTTCCGTTACCACCGCATCAGAATGTAGCTGTTTTAGAGTGCTGGGGTATGTTTGCATTTTGTGCTTCCAATCGCCTTATGTATATATTATATATTGCCAGTAGAATTTCGCTTTTCTTATACCCGATGCTGATTGCTGGTTAACATATGAATGTTTGTTGTGTGCGCCGAGAAAGTGAGGAGGTTATCAATATTGACTTCATATAATTTTCGATATTTCACCATCGAAATGTTTCTTCGATTGCGATGTCTAGTCTAAAGGTGTTAAATCATACCATCTTGGCGGCCAATTAACTTTATATTGCAAAAAATAAAATGAAATTTTAGTAAATTTCCAAAATTTGTAAAAATTGTTCTTTTGTACAGCGTTCTATGATGATTTGTATGTATAGTATGTATGTAACCACAAAAAAAAAACACAACTTAACCTATGTTAGACATCCATATCAGATGCAACACCTATTGAAAGACCCTTTATATAGTTTTAAATATCACGATATAGCTGAGTGAAATGTTTTCTCATTCTTTTTAGTTTTAAATGAAGATATTTGCTCTGTTTTTATGCCACTCTAGAGTGCATCCAACTTTTAAGTTCTCATGTGGGTGTGATTGTTGTAGCTGTAAGCGGCAACATTTAATCAAAGATGACGACGTGTCTTTATGGCTTCATTAGTGCACGCCTTCGAAGTATCGTTGTTATTTTGGTTGTCGCTTGCCTTTTAGTGTTGTTCCTATCCTACTGAATGCTGCAAGTTCCTATTTTTTTGTTGTTGTTGTTGTTGCAATTCTTCATATGAGTCTCTTGTTTTCCTTTGATGATGTTGATGCCTGGCATTGGTGATGGTGTTAAAGTTGGACCAGACGCGCAGACATGTTTTATTAAAGCTCACGTATGAAACATTAAATAAATTGTTAGTTACGTGTTATTGATGTTGTTGTTGTTGTTGTCCTCTCACTGTTATTGTTATTGTAATATCGTGTCGCATTGCTAAAATTTGTAGGTAACTAAAAATTTTTTTTTATTTTGCTTTTTATAAAGATTTTTTGAGATTTTTTTTTTGTTATTGTTACAAATATGTTTTATTTTAAGAACAAATTTTTTACTACAGATTTTTCTGCAACGTCGTCATATCGCACAGTTTGATGCACTTTTAGTTAATGCTGCATGCATCCTTTTCAGCGCTGCACGACAAACGATTGAGTGCTAAAGTGCTAATGGTTTGGGGTTTGTGTTCTAAGTTTTTTGTTTTGAGTTTTTTTTTTGAGCATAGCTTCGATGGGCTATCAGTATGCTGTAGTATCTTCTTGTGTACTATATGATAATAATAAACTCGCTGACAAGTTGTCATGGTTTGTTTTTGCAACATACAACTGATGAAGATACCATATTTTTCAGAATTTGCGTTTTATACCGCGAGTGTAGATGGAGGTTTTATATGCCCATCTTGAAATATTGTATGCTCCATAGCTTGGTATATTTATACGAAAGTTTAAAACTAAAGTAAAAAAGTTAGTCGATAACAGATTAGCTGTTGATAATCACTAACAACTTTTCAAAATTGCTACTAGTGTAAGTTTTTATTTATTTTTAAAGATAACACTACTCTACCAATTTACAAAAACTTTCACCAAAACGAGTGGCGATTACATTTTTTACTGTGAAAGTTTCCGTAGAATCCGAATATGCTAATGAGTTTTTTCGATTGGCCACAATTTTCCATATAAATGGCAGAATTCAAAAAAATGGGCTGTTAAGAGCACATACTTTACATAAAAGCTTGAAAAGACTTTAATTGTGAGCCAATCAATTTAAAATTTTTCTATATTGAAGAAAATAGTCTGAAAAAAGTTTTAAGGTATGAAACGTGCCAATAGTATTAGTGATATTACTGTTCAGATCGAAAATAGTTTAAAAAATCCTTGTTTTTGGTTTTTCTTAAAAAAATTTAAATTTTGAAGTCCTATATCTGGAATTAATTATATTGGTTAGAAAAAGTTAGCCCTCCTATCAAAGTTATCGTTGATCGTCGTTTGAACTTTGTATGTTAAAATTAAAAATATGGAAAAATTTTTGAAATGACTTTTTTTCAAATTGTCGGTATTTTTTAATAAATTCATAATTTCTGTTTTAAAATTGTTCATTATTTCGTGGGTTTTATCGAAGATACTTTCCAACTTACTTCAATTTTGCACGTTACAAATTATTGACATTCAGAAACATTTTGCACAACTTCTGTTGTTCGTTTTCCTAGAATTCAAGAAAAAAAAATCTGACTTTATCAAAAAAAAAAAAACCTATTTAAAATGAAAAACTAATTAGTAAACACAAAACAAATTTATGCATACTTGACAAAATACAAAAAAAAAAATAAATAAAACAATAAAACGAAAGACTTCAACGTGTCACAAACTCGATTTGCATGCATTTCATTTCGTATTGTTTTTCGCTTTGTTTAGCATTTTGCATTTGTGATTACAATGAAAATACTCAATTTTATTTTATTTGTTTCCTTTATTTTGCTTTAGTTTAATATTCTTGTTACAAAAGAAATACATACATATGTATAACAAAATAAAAATAAAATTTGACTACCAAATTTTGCTTAGCTCTTTAAAATGATCGTATATCGAATGCTTGGGGTGAAAATAACGCTGAGCTTGCATTGAGCATTCGATTAGTATTGCATATGTTAATTCGGCAGATTCAAAAAATAAAATAATTTATTTTTGAATTTGACTTAATATCAAAGGAATGTTTCTGCAAGTCATAGAGTTGAGGTAGCCAGCCAATTATTTGAAATAAACATTTGAATATTGCGCATTGCTGGCAATCTTTCTTTTGAAAAATGCTACTTTTACACGAATCATACATATGTATGTCATTCATCCCTTAACAATAGTTAATGTACTCAATTAGACGTTTCAATTGATAAGCATATCATAGGTAATAAAAACTTTTTTATATACATACATACATATGACAACCAATACACGAGTATGTTTAAATGGCAAATACAACCGTTAAATTTCGCCTTTTTAAAGCAGTTTTTCGTTATTCAAGAGGGTTAAAATTTTTTTTGTGTCAATATTAGAAAGTAGGTTTTAAAAAACAAACAAAATGAATGTTTTTAAGTTACTCTAGAAAAACTTTTTCAAATGGTTTGACAACATTTTATAATTAATGCTAACAATAATAATAATAAAAATATATTTTTGCTTTGAGACACCTTGAAAAATGCATTTAAAAATCTGAAAAAATTCATGTGATGTTCTTCCATGATGTAGAACGTGATTCCAAAGTATCATCAAGAAATTCGAAAAAAAAATTTTTTCTGAACAACCCTAATGTACATATACAACCTATCATTGGAACTCAAAAAAAATTTTTTTCTATTTAAATTTTTCTATTTTTATTATTGAGTTTCTTTCAATTCAAAAAAAAGAGTGGTTTTTCGGCTCATTCTAATGCTCATAGAGTGAAGTTCAGAAAAACGTATAATAGCGATAAAATCCTATGCCTAATCAAATGTAATGTAATTTTAAGTAAATCAAACTGAATACATGTTTTTGTGTTAAGAAATACTTTTTTACTTTATTAAAAACCGAAAAGTTAATGATTTTAAGAAAAGGCGTATCGCTCATCAACAGATTCTCTTTGCTATGATTTAGCTTTGCAGCTTAAAATGTTTTTTCTTTTTTTAATTAATAAATTCGACTTAAATTCTGTTTTGTCTACTTTATGACCGCGACCTTTTGTACCCTACATACAGGCTATATTCATTTTATCCTTTCATTTGAAACGCATAGTAGGGGCGTGACAGATATATAATACCATATGTATATATTTGATCAGCGTCAGCTTCTGACTCAATAAGTGATGTCGAACTGTCTGTGAAAGTCACGGTTGCCGAAAACAAAGGTTGGAAATGGAGGAAAGATTTCGAATCGCGGGCGTGGCACTTTTCATACAAGACAAGTTTAAAACTATGAAACAATAAGTTATTATATTAGGAGATGAATGCTTTTACATGTAGCAATCTTTTGTGTTTCTACCACTACACCGGCAAAATTAACCTTTTTTGTAAAAATTCAAATTTAATTTTTTACAATACCATCTATAAAACCCATATTGCTTTTTTTTGCCGTGGTTGGATGACCTAAGCATTGTTGTTGTGACCATTTGTTAATTTTATTTTTCTGTTATTTGAATTTTTTTATGTTGTTCATTCTGCTGCATTTAACCACTTCGGTTTTGCATTTCAGCGCCTTAAATTAAATTTCAACGAATTCTAGTCAACTAAATCGTTCAATTATTGAAATGTTTGTATGTTTATAAAAAGTTCTTTTGTATACATGTATGTATGTGCCTGTGTATGTGCCTATGTATGTGCATGTGTGTTCAAGCAAAAAGCAATCAACAGTATTTCACGGTCGATTAAAACTGACGAACGATTGCATAAAAGCAAAAACGTGCAGAGGGCACGTTCTTTATTTCTGTGGTTTCTTTCTCTTACACAATATGGGGGAGACTTATTTTTTTTAAAAAAAACTTAAATTATGATTATATTTTATTAACAACAAATGTTAATAAACTCTGTTGTTATTTGACCTTTCTAACTATATGTATATAGGAACTACCCTTAGCCTCTACACTTAATTTCCAAAAAAAAAAATTTTGTTTTGCATTCAGACATTAAACTAAAAAAACTATCGATTTGATGCTGATATTCACAGTTTCATCGCTCTAAATTTAAATTGGCGAAATTTAGTCTCTTAAAACTTTCATATTGAAATAAGTTTAGATTTATGCGATTTTTGGGTAATTGGTATGGCGTACTTAATATTTTGCGTTGTGCTATCGAAAGTTATAAATAAAATGTGAAGCTATTTTGACCCATAGAGCCTCTTGTCCCTAACACATATGACTTAAGTCTCTGAGCAAAAGGTATCGTACCAAAAAATAACTTCAAAATGATGAACATATCAATGGTGGTTAAAAGCAGTTCTTAAATGTGCTAATACATATTTTTTTCCTTAAAATACTTGATTTGTTTTGTTCTTTTATCAACTTTTTTCTGCTAAAATTATACCAAGCTTAATTTTTTAAATAATTTGCATTCTCAAGCAGTTAATTCATAACAAAAAACTATTTATTTTATGATGACTATCGCAATTTCATCGCCACGTATGAAAATTGGCAAAGTTAACTTTTGAAAAACTGTTATATTGAACAAAATTTCTCTATGCACGAGATTTGTGCCGCATGAATAATAAGCTATGTTCATGACAGTAAATGTCATTAACAGATAACAGTCTAGGATGTAAACAGACTGTGCTGATAACAGAGTATAACTGAATATTTTTATTATGTAATATTTTACAAACTCTGCCATATCTGCCATTGCTCACATTTAGCATTTAGTAATCTCTTAAATTTTTCAATTTACCCTAAAATATTAGAAACCACTTGAAACCCACCCTAATTTCTCTGCAAAATCATGATTCACCTTTCCTATTTGGCTTATAATTACAATTTTGTTGATTTTTCATTTTTCTGGGTGAGGAACCAGTGAAGCGTTGTGTTTTTTTTTAATTGGTGCTCTAATGTTTACATCAATTTTCTTCCAAGAACTAAACTAAATTATATACAATTTTTTTTTTCGCTGCTGCACCCCTGCTTATGCTTATCGTCAAAATTTAATATGTTTTTTTTTACTGCTATTGAAATGATGTTGAAATCTGCAAGTAAAGCTGTTATGGGCTATGGCTATGGCTATGGACATTGCTATTGTTGTTTTTGCTTTAATTACTTCACTTTTCCGAGTTGATGACGATGGGCGGACGCGACATCTTTTAGGAATGTTGAAATATAGATGAAGCGATGTTGCTGTTGCTGCTGCTTCGTTGAGAATTAACAGGCGCGTCAGAAAAAAAAAACTGAAAAAAACAAACGTTCACATTGTTAAGTAATTCGACGAGTGCACAGTGTGATAAAACAGAATTTTAAAACAATTTTTTTTTAATTTCCATTGTTACTTGCGACTCTGAATCGCAATTTGGTCTGGTTTTTAAAATATATAAGTTTTTTGTATCAAATTGTATCAAAACACAGATTTTGATGATTTTCGTTCAGTTGTAAACTTACGAGCTATGACTTTGGGATACTTTTTGAATTCTTATAATATATTTTTGTAGTAAGGGCGAAATGCTATAGGTTAACAATACCATATAAGATGTTTATAACAGACAGTTTTTAATAGACGATGTTTACAACACATTATGTTCGTTACAGCCAATGTTTACAACAAAGGTAATAAAAACATATGACCCATTACTTTTTATAACTGACTATGTTTAGAGAATATGTTCGTAGCACAGACTTTGTTTATGACAGTTTGATTTAATCACTGTAGTAAGGCTTGTGAGGAGCCATTACTAAGCTTATTGATTCTTTTTTAGGAAATTATATTAAATAATAATATTTATTAAATAAATAAATTGTTACATACACATTTTACCCCACTGTACAATGGGAGCAATTGACAACATCTGTATGGCACATGTGTATATTTATTGTTGTTGTTGTTGTTGTGCTGTTCTGTTTGTTCTGTATGTGTGACTTATGTTATGCTGTTTTATTCATTTGTACTCTGCTTTTTGATCTGCTTTGCTTTGTACGCTGTTTTTGTTTTTTCGCTGTTACTGTTTTACAATTTTAATTTGGAATATTTATCAACAGCTTTGCTTGCGCTTCTAATCTTTAAATTGTATGTGTGTTCGGTTTAAATTTCAATTTCAGTTTCAATTTGAACTTCAGCTTTGTTTCATATGAATTTTTCAACAATTTTCTGCTGTCTTCTTTTCAATGTAAATCATCGTCTGGCGCGCGCTATTTTGTTTACTCGCATTTGCTTTCTCCATTGTTCCTCTTCGTCTCCTCATCTACCAGTTAATGTTCTGTTTTGGTTTTTTGATTTTTATGTTTATTGTTTTTTTTTTTGCAGCGACTTTTTTATTTTCATTTTCATTTTTAAACAAATTCTAACTGCACTCGTTGTGGTCCGTTCAATTGTTCCCATCATCACATCGTGTGTGTTTTTTGTTTGCCAAAGGAAATTGAAAATCGGAAACAGTTGCTATTTTTAAATTGTCGCGTGTGGTTGCAGTAATCAGTTGAAAAAAAATTTAAGCAGAAGCTACGTTATTTGCTGAGAAATTTTAAAAGAAAATCAAAATTAAAAAAAAAAAAAAAATTAAAAATGGTAAATTGTTTGAAGGCAATGTAAATTTTGGTGTTTTAAATAAAACATTATGAAACAAAAAAAGTTTTTTTTTATATGAAAGTGAGGTCAATTTCGAGGTTTAAGTTTACAGCTTATATTTTCTCTTTTATCTCTTTATTTATAAAACTCTCTTTATTTATAAAATTGCCCCTCGGATCTGTGTTCAAACTATAACCATTGAAAATTGTGAATATTAACTTTCTTAAAAATTGCCAAAAGCTGGGAGCAGCTGCGCCAATTTAAACATAACGGATGTCATTTAAAATTGTGCAGTTTCTCGAAAAATGAAAAAAAAAACGCCCTCAAAAACTTAACGTATGTAAAGTGAAGAAACCTCTGTTTTCTTTCTAGAATTTCAAAAATAAATAAATCAAAAGTATCAATCTTCAAAAAAAGTTAAATCTATTTTTGATTTTGAAAAGTCAAGGTCAAATATAGAAATTTTCAAAAAAAAAATTATGACTATTCGAAATACCATATAAAAATCTATCGAGACTAGCACTTGAACTAAGATTTGTACAGCTAGTTCAGAAACCAAAATATCTACACAAAACAGAATGTCAACCAAAAATCGCAAATTATCAGCCAGTTTTGAAGAAACAGAAAAATATTTTGGGGTATACTTTATCAGCCAATAACAAAACATTTTGGCTAAGTTTGAAGTTAATCGGTTACGTTAGATTTTCGACTTATGATATTTGGCATGAAATGCGTCACAAGTATAACATTCGTATAAGACTTAGAAAACATCCAATTTGCTCAAAAAAAATGTCAGCTTCCTAGGTGGGCGGGGTCCTGAGTATTGTTAGTACAAACTTTACAAAAAACACTATTTGAATTTGAATGTCTAATATCTCTGAGTCTTGGTCAACCGTTTTTACTACGTAGTATGTCATTTTAAAGGATATAATAAAAAAACAAACAAAATAAAACCTGTTTATGAATAATATCTCGATTTGGGTCACCATTTTCAAAGTTGTCATATTTTACTAATTGTAAGACCTATTTCACGTACACTCACAGAGTGAGAATGAGACGAGAAAATTAAAAAAAAAAGATTACACTGTGTAAAGTGACATAAAACAACATACACAGTGAACAATTAGTACATAAAAGACAAATGATTAGGACTCTGAGCTCATAAGTTATAATGCGTACGTGCGATACTCTGTTGTTATTACTTTTTATTTTTTTTTTCAATGAAAATAAATTTTTCGACTTATTTAATATGCTTTGTGAGATTTCCTTTATCAAAAATAATTTACAACAAAATTTTTATATGGAATGCTTACAAAATGCTTTTAAATATTTAATACCACACTGCTTTTAAATTTTGAACGCGTTTTAAGAGTAAAAGCAGTTTTTAAGTCGACTATAACAGTCGACTATAACACAGCGTTTATTTTAAAATAAGCCCTAGTTTGTTAAAAGCTGCTTTTAATTTATTTATAACTATGGGCCAATATTTTAAAAAAACGCATTTAAAATTTAGAGTTCGAGATTTCGCTTAGCTCCACTAAAATGTGTTCAACGGCGTCAAATCGCATAATCTTGGAAGCCAATTGGCATAATTATATCTCGAAATTACGTATCCTTTGAACTTAATGCGTAATAAAGCAAAAACAAAGGTGGTGTTGTCTTGTTGAAACCACATATCGTCCAAATAAAAATCTACCCCAAAAAAGTAAGGTAACAATTGTTCCTTTTTCATTCTCAAAGGAATACAGCCCAATGACCTACAACACCAGACAATTACTTTTTGCGCATACAATGAGTTCTCTAACGTCACTGAATTTTAAGCTGAAAAAAGTATTTGTTTTTGCTGAAAAAAGTGTTCTTTTATTATTTTAAGTTAGTGAAGAAATAAAGTTGATTGATGAAAAATTGTTACGTTGTGGTCCAAGAGCTGGTAATTTTTTTTTTGGGTAAGGTTCATGTTAAAAGCTAAAAGTTGGTAACATAGTATTTCTAGTATCCTCGATTAAATTTTCAAAAACGTGACTGGTTAGTTAGTTGCTTAAAAATATTTTGCACGCCCTCAAAAGTAGTGGAGGTACTGCAACCCCCTGTGAGGGCTGCTCCTGGTCATGCTTGGAGATGCCCAATATATATTTTAAACCATTTTCGAAACTCTTTTAATAAATGAGTGTAATAAAATGTTTTTCCACAAAACTGAGTTTCTGAGGATTCTACTGGGACCATCTGAAGAATAAGTTGTTTTTTAAATATTTTTATTTTAATATAAAGACAAAAGCAATTGATTTGATTTTTATTTATTTAAAATGTAATGTAATGTATTTAAAAAAAATGTTACCATTTTTATTTCTTGAGTGTCGATAGAGGCGCTGTATTGAAGTCCTTAAAACTTTCCATTCTGATGGCGGTAATGATAAATCGGGATTGGCAAACCTTCAATAAAAAAATTCAAGCGCTTATTGATCAATAAGGTGGCTGCTATAGCCTGTAGTCAATTCATTTATTTAAAATGAAAATTTGTACTACTTTGCTAAACTTGAAAAATTAAGGGTCACCAATTTTTTTTTTTGTCTTATCATTGAAAAACATTTTCCAAGTTCAAAAGCCGTACAGTACAATTTCTCTGTAGAAATGTTTAAAAAAATAATGAACTTTTTTTTTCTTTTAAATTAAAAACCCCCATAAAGTGTAATATTCAAAAGAACACCATTATGTAATTTTATTTGACTAATAGTAACATCAGTCGACAAATTTCCTTTTCTACGTTTCATTGCTTTTATCTTAGGCTTTTTATCACACAATTGTTTATCATGTTTTTGTTATCTGATTCATTATTATCAACGTTTATACAAACACGTCAATGTGCTAACAATTAAATACTATAGTATGTATATTGTATTGAAACGAAAGACTTAAGCGGCAAACTTGACGTTTGTACGTGTTCGTAACAAATGCAAACGAAAGATTCAAGCAACGAACTTGTACAGTGCCTTCGAATATTACAAATATTTGCGTTGTATTCAATCAAAAATATTTTGTTTTTAAATTTTTATTTTGGGAAATTTTAAACACGAGCGTTCGTACTAAATATGAGGTTGTTGATTTCCTTGCTACGAGTATTGTGGTGTCACACTGTTTAAACAGCTGTTTTTTTTTATTAAATTTTTAATGTTTTTAACCTCGACGACGGCGACTCTGCTTTACTTTGCAACAATTGTTGACAATTGTGTGTACTGTTCTCGTTTTTGTTGTTATTGTTGTTGCTGCTGCTGTATTATTAACTTAACGCCAAATATTTTTTCTCTTTTACTCTTTTACAGCTTATTCACTCATACAAATTCTACCTTCTAAATTACTCACCTGCAACAATTTACAACAACAATTAATCTAAAAAAATAACAATAATGAAAAATAAGTTGAAATAAAATTGAAACGCAAAAAATTTGTTGGAACAAAATTGGTGTTGGTTATTAAAATGAAATAATATCAAACTTATTGGCTAAATGCCTGGTGAAACTTGGTGCATAAATTGAATAAGTATTTTTATATTAATTATGATATTAAAAGTAAAAAAATAAAACAAATAAATTCTCTTAGAACAGGAAATTTGCTTAAAATAGTGTAGTTAAAAAGAAAATTAACAACTTTTAATTTATAGAACTTTCTTTGGTGTTGGTTAAAAAATAATAAACAATTTTTTCTAAAATTAAATAAAAATTAAATTATAAAAAAAAATCATGGTGCGCAGTCGACGCTCCCTTTCCAAAGAAGATGCCAGTTCGATTTTGGCTGACAGCGGAATTTCATTATCATCGCCCAGCGGTGTCAACCTACCGCCACTCGATGAGGAGGAAGAGTTAATTCAAAAACTTTGCATCACCGATGATGAAGTTGACGATGATGATAAAGAAACACCATTGCTTTATCACGACGAGGTGCTGGAGAAGGAGCAGAAGACTCAAGATCATGAAGAACAAAAGCAAGTAGACATTTTACCACTGACACCGCCCCTAGATCGTAAAAAGCGTAAAGCAATAGAGAAAGGTGCAAAACGTAAGCGACGCAGCACATCAGTTTCCTCAACCACCGACACTTCTACCACCGTCACTACCACTAACACTACAACAACAGCTAAAACGAAATCTCGCAAATCATACGAATGTCACATGTGTCAAAAACAATTTGGCGGCAACAACGATTTACGTCGTCATCTACTCATTCATACCGATGAACGACCGTTTCAGTGCACGCAATGCGACAAAAGTTATCGCCAAGCAGTGAACCTGAAAAATCACACAAGCAGCGTTCATAACATGCAACGTCAATTTCGCTGCACGCTCTGTCCTAAATCCTTTGCGTTAAAGGATCGTTTACGTTTGCACATGCGTTTGCATTCTGGTGAGAAACCATACGCATGCGCACATTGCGATAAACGTTTCGCACGCGGCGGCCAGGTGAGTTCATTTAATTGATATCAATTATTGTTGTAGAAGTTAGTTTTGATTGCGTATAAATACAAATTTTGAACCCAAATATCAAATAAAAAAATAAAATCTACTTCGTGAGCATTAAAATTGATAGTTTAGAAATGACGATCTTTAAACCAGAGGGGTACAAGAGCATCCAAAGTACTTCGCAATAAAAGAAAGTTTAATTTTAGTAGCACTAGTTAGTTTTCTTCTACAGATATCTATAGCAGCAATTGGTGTATAATTATTGATTACTTGGTGGTATTTTCAATTTAGAATTTAACCACTTTTTAGAAAAATTAAAATTTTTAAACTTGTACCCCTCTGGTTCTGAGTCCGTCAAAATAAGCTTTTCGCTTCGAAAAAACTTGCTTAATGTTTGGCCTATAAAACCATTTTGGTGTAGTTATGAAATCATGAAAAGTACGCCTAATATCGATTTTGCTGCGTGAAATAAAGTTGGGATCAAATTAATCAAAGCTTACCGCTCTTTGACACAATAGGCTTTCATTGAAGCCTCAGTGCCTGAGTTTAGTGGTCTGCTACTAGAAATGTAAATTAATCTAATTATAAAAAAATGTTATGAAAAGTGGGCGTGTAAAATTTTTTCTTAAAATTTAATTTTTGTCCGAGAGATAAAAGCGAAAATCAGTTTTTTGTAACCTTTGATTTTGTATATATTGATAAAAAGGCAGACTTTGCTAGTTAATTTTGAAACATACATATGTATATTACTATTCTACTTAAAAATTTCATCGATGAATCTTATATACGTCACTTTTCTACGTTCGTCTCTCGTCCTATTTGCATTACAACTTTTCAATATAAAGAGCACTGCAAATTCGGTATTAATTGTTATTCCACTACTTCTTATTAAACATCAGCATGTCAAAGTTTAAAATATTTTTAAAATATTACATTTTTGTTCTTCTGTTCTTCATACTTTAGCTACAACAACATATGGTCACACATGGTGCTGAGGTCAAAACTATCACCTGTGAACGCTGTTCCGCTTGCTTTTCCAGTGCTGCTAATTTGCGTCAACATATGAAACGTCACGAAGAGGGTCCAAATCATTTGTGCAACATTTGCAATGAGTGGTTTATAAGCGAGGATATCTTACGTACACACGTAAACATGCAACACTACAAACTAAAAGAATTTGATTGTGAAGTCTGCAACCAAAAAATCGAAGATGAAGATCTTGTCAGTCACATGAAGACGCACAGTAATGTTAAGACTCACGTTTGTGAAGTTTGCAATGCATTATTTATGCAGAAATCACAATATAACGTGCATATGCGTATGCATACCGGTGAGCGGCCATATCAGTGCAGGGTGAGTAGTTGCTGCAAATATTATAGTTCACTAAAAATCTAACATTTGAATTTTTTTCTAGATTTGCTGGCAATCCTTTGCACATTCCAGCGTGCTCAAGCTACACATACGCAAGCATACTGGTGAAAAACCGTTCAAATGTCTACTCTGCAAAGATGATGTGGTCGCTTTTTCACAATTGGCACATCTCAAGACACATATGCGTAAAATACATAAGCAGGAAAATCCTTACATGTGCACCGGTTGTAATATATTCTTTAAAGTTAAATTAGAGTTGCAGACACACATGGAGCAGTGCAGCCAATGTGATGTTAGTGCTAATGAACGCATACAAAATGATGCCAGCGACTCAGCAGCGCTTTCGCATATGCGTTTTCTTATTGCTGTCTTGCTTAAACGCATCTCATCGGAGCAGAAACTTTATCAGCTGGGCTATGAAAAGCGTCTCATCGATAATGTAATGATCGCTTCACTAAAACTGGCGAGTCGTAAAACATATGATGATCATAAAATGAGTGAAATCGATCGCATGCGTTTGAATGTTCAGGAATTTCTCAATTGGATTGTGCCGGAGAAGGTGATGGAAACATTTCAACGAGAGCAGCTAACGGTGGAGAAGACATTGGATAAAATTGTAACGCTGTACATGAAGCAGCAGCAACAACAACAACAACAACAGCAGCAACAAAAATGAAAACTTACTTAGATTGTAAAGACTTTAACACCGCGTTGTATTGTGTGCCATAATTTAATTTAATTTTTGCAGAATTCACTATTTTATTAAGTTGTTACTTTTTGTGTTCAAATTGAACGTGTACTGATTTGTATTGAATTTAACTTTAGTTTCATATTTTTTTAATTACGCCCGAATTTGGCAGATAATATTGTTTCACTTACGTTTTGTGAAAATGAAGTAAATGAGTTTTTAGTTCAAACTTGCCATTAGTTTAAGTAGCGCTTGTGCCACCCACCTTCCTGTTTTTTCCAAATCTTTACCAAAAAAATTTATCCAAAGATTATTTTTAGTTTAATATTATTTTTTAAGTATTTACCTTAGTTTTTTTTTAAATGTGTTTTTTAATTTCTAGTCATAGTATGATTTTTAAACATTTTGTGCATTATCTTGCCATAATTGCGAAAAATATTTTTGCAAAATTACCATACGAAAGCAACTACCATTGAATGGATTTTACTTTTTTTTTCATGTAAGAATAACTGGTACAAATAAGTAAATAAAACATAACCTATTTTTGAAAAATGTATGTGCTGTATTTTGTTGTATGTACTTCAGTAAATTAGAAGATATTAAGGTAGCATAATTTAATATGTAAGTATGTACACGAGTATAAATGAAAATTATGATATAAACTTGAGTGTTAGGCTTCAATTAAATAAATCGATTAGATCTGAAAATGCACAAGTCGTACGTTAAAACTGTATAGTTGAATTTTCTGAATCTACGCAAATTTTGTAATTTTTTTATAACAACAAAGGAGGCATGACCGTTTTCACTTAGCTTTTATATTTGTTATATGTCTTATTTCTTTTTTTTCTTCCAAAAATAAAAAAACAATAATTAATAAAAAATTTTTTAGTCAAATGAAAATGTCTTAGCAATGTATCAATCAACTCCAAAAAATGAAAATGTTTGATATTGTTGGACGTTGTTGGGACGGAAAAAATTATTGTCTACAAACCTACATACTATAAATTGTATAATTCCTGAAAATCAAATCCCGCCAAGCCCAATTTTTCATTAAAAAAGATTCGGCTTTCATAAATACAAATTACTACAGACCAAATCCATTTCAAACCATGCAGTCGGAGTGACTTCAAATTGCGGAATTGGTTGCCGATAAAATATGTTGTTTTTCAAAGTAATTACGGAAATATACCGTTCCCCGATTTGATTGAAAATTATTTTTTACGAAGTTATGAACATTTAAAGTTTTAGTGCCAGAGCTTGAAAAATCGTTGAAAATTGTTTCAAAATAGTCGCATTTTCATTCAAATCATAATAATTAACTTTTGTCTTTTGATTTTAATAGAACTTCTGATTCTCTGTCAGAATCTTTAAGAAATTTTGAAAATTGTTGAAAATTGGCGGAGTTATAGCGCTTTTTATGAAAAAAAGCAAGGCTGATTTTCTCAAAAACCCCAATTTTTTTTCTCTTAAAATTTTACTGTGAATTTGTATTAATATGATAAAGAAATGACATGAGTTTAATGCCTGTTAACCCACATTTGAGATCAGGGGTTTTTTTTCCCCCCAAAATTAAAATGCCAATTTTTTTTTTCATCATTGCCAAGCCACTTTACGGTACTATTTTCAAAGCAAATAACAGCAACATTTCAAATTACTTTCTGCAAATCCTGCTTGCATTCTGCATACTTTTTTTTCTCCGTTATTTTCGTAATAACATTTTATTAAGGGAAATATATATTATATATATAATTTCTCAGAATTTCTCCTATACGTCAGGTTTTCGAGATTTTCTAACCTAAAAGTGCAAAAAACACGGTTTAGGGCTATATTTGAGCTTATTTTACATCGCGTATACATTTTTTTTTTCCAAAACTGGTTACGGCATCTGAAAGTATTACTCTTACCTTTCAAACATTTTTTAGATTATATCGATAACTTTTTTGTCTCCGAAATATCGTAACTTGAAATTTATTACATAGACCTACATACAGATCTACATTAATTCTAGTATGGCAGGATGCATAGAAAATTTAAATTTATGATATTTCGGTGATTAAAAGAGATATTTTATAAAAACAAAGTTTATTGTCTCTGGGAATTTGAGCAAGTGATAATAAAGTAGATATGATTGTATCATTTTCCAACTTTTCCAGACATATAAATACATTACAATTGGGCTATTTTAGGTACCATTAGTAATTTTTTAAATACATTACAAAAAAATAGCTGTAGGTACATATATGTACTTTGGGGACCACCCAATAGGCTTAGTAATAAAGAAACGAAATGCTTTGAATTGAATATTAAGAATATTATTTATTTTAGTGGCATATCAATGGATCTCATTTTCAGTGAAAAGTAGCATTATTTTTTGTTAGAACGAGTGGTGGAAATTTTTTTTTGCTTCTCAAAATTTAAAAAATGTTGACAATCCTCCTATTTTAGGTACTTTGGACGTCATTTAGGTTCACTTGCTTTGGTAAATTGGGTACAATGCTAAATTTGCATTCCCAATTTGAGCCATCTACGCACATTCATGTAAATTTTTTAAAAAATAATTTTAAATGTGCGCGTTTAAATTAAAGCACAAATCGGTGCCCAGTAGACAATGCCTACGTATATATTGAGACTAAAAATGGTATTAAATGAACCAATCAATATTGATATAATATGAGTACCAACCAATAACACCACATGATATGAAAAGCTAACATAAAAATTCATCTTCCAGTTTAAAAGCTGAATATATAAAAAGTTGCATCATTAATCGGCTTTTTAATGCTACTCTATTAAATTGCACTTTTCGTTTGTCATTGGCACTTTTTCATGGTTATCGGACATAGCCCCCACGGACATAATCCCCATATCGTAAATGGGGTATGGGGGTTATGACCTAAAATTTTTCGGACATAATCCCCATGGGGGTTATGTCCGAAAAATTTAATTAATGCAAACAGTTTTGGGTCTTATGTCCGTCTATTTTTCCGGTTATAACCCCACTTCGTTTTGGGATTATGACAACTTCTAAGGATGGACATAGCCGGTGTTGGATTTTTTTCATTTACCCCCTACTCTTATGTAAAATTACTGTGGCTAGCGAACTAGGTGTTGGATATATTATAGACTGATCCGCGGCCGAAGGCCGCCGCGAAGACGGCGTTGGATTTTTGGGAGTTTCAAATCCTGAGCTGCGGCCATAGGCCGCCTACTTACCTTAAATTTTATGTAGAATCACTGTAACTAGCGAAGCCGGTGTTGGACATACGGACATAATTTCAATGGTGGCTTTGTTCAAAAAATCCCCATAATGGTGGTTATGACCGAAACTGATGCGGACATAATCCCCATAGCTTTGGGGATAATGTCCGCTGTTTTATGGGGATTATGTCCGAAAATGTTGCGGTCATGACCCCCAGACCGAAAATGGGGATTATGTCCGTGGGGATTATGTCACGGCACCCTTTTTCATATACTAAGTTAGTATTACTAAACTACATAAAACATTTCTTAGAGCTATTTTAGTTTTATTAATATATAACTTATATTTATTTTAAACGTCGGGACGGCGCGAACGCCATTCCCGGCTACCAAAAATTACACGCACGAGTTATTCGCATTAGGAATAATCGCGGAGGTCAACTCAATCGAAGTGCAATGATCAAGCCTCACTCCGGGGGAACCGCCTTTGTGATCACGGTAACCCCTACGCCAGGTAAGTATGCTTTTCGCTGCTCAACAAGCAACTAATATTTAAAAACTTACTTGAACATATTGTGAACTATATGTAGATACTTGAGTAAGTTCATACAAAAATTATAAGAGCATATTTTTTTTATTTTGTCGTTATCAATTGGTGGTTGTTTTGTTGTTACACTGGCAAGATGCCAGCAAATGAACAGATGATAACCGTATGTACTGTGTATGTGTCTACATAAAAGCAGGCCAACCAAATATTCCCTTTGCTACCGAAATAAGAATTTTATTTAATTTTTTTTATACTACAAAAATATCATATGTTGCTTCCTTTTTTTTAATTTTACGTTACTATTTTTGAGGAAAATTTATTTGTATTTTTAGTGAATTTTCGAGGCAATTTGTTTAAAAATTTCTTTATAATCAAAGCAGCAATTTATGGAAATAAAATTTCACATTAGACATGTTCTTTTACAAACTGTAAACTTTCTGACCGACATATTTTTAATTCGGTCCAAATTTTCTTACATATTCTTCTACGCATTACATTAGTGAACACGTGTATCGGGAATATATTTGTTATCGAATATATCGAGTTGTGAAAGTCGAAGGTTTTACATTTTATGGTGTTTTACGCACATATTTAAATTCTTATATCTCCTTTATATTTTAACGGAAAAATAATTTTTTTATATCGTTTTAAAGCTAAAAAGATCAGCTTTCTTATTTCTGTCTTCGGCATTTGATGAAAAATTAACATTTTTTATAACAAATCAATTGTTTAAAGTTAGTTTATAGAGCGAATGCCATTCGATACGAAACGAAAAAAAATACTACTAAATTCCTAGTCAAATTTTCTTTAAATAACCTATTTTTCCTGAATGGTTGCGAAGTTGCGAAATATGTAGTTACTATCCCAAATAAATTAATTCTTCCGCGCACCTCTGAAAATACTGCGCGCAAATCTTGTCGGAAATGAACAATTTTCGTTTTTAAATGACTGCTAACCAAAATGCCAATAAATTGTCGGAGCCGATATTTCGAAAAAACTTTTAATTATTTTATTATTTTAAGTTAAATGTCGAAAAAATTATTTTTTAAAAATTTTTTTTTGTTCAAAAATAGCTAGACAACGCAAATGTTATCAGAAATTGACAGTTTTTCCATAAACAATGGTCGCCTGGGGCGAAAAGCAATCTCCCGTCCCTTATGGCGACAGTATCAGTGATGGCATTTGGATTTTTTGGAAATGTACTGAGATGTACTGTAAAAAGACTTTATTTATTCGGATTATTATTTGTGAAACAACGATTCTGGTTCGTTCACATTAATGCCTTTTTGATTTTTTTCGATACCTCTGCAATTTCATGTCAGATTGTCAAGCATAGTATATGTATAAGGTAAAGGCCTCAGCGCAGCGATATATGTATATGGAAGAGTTATCGAAAGAAAAATAAAAAATTTAAAAAAAAAAAAAAATGCGCTGAAAATATCAAGCCGGCTGGTGACCGGTGAATTTTTTTTAGAGTTTGGGTTGTCTGGTAGGTGCGACACCAATCCCACATATCATTTGAAACAAATAAAATGTACACATATTTTACGAAAGATAATGCTGTGGTAATGACCCTGTCAAGAAGCCAAATAAAATTAAAAAAAGTTCCATGATTTCTTCTGCTGCCCCTTGTATACTGGCAGTACTGGCTGCTTCACTCTCGTGAGCTCGAAATTGACAACAGAAAATAACCTAAAAAAAAAATCTCTTGACAGGCAACGAACAGAAACTTACACACAAACAAAACGATATAATCTCAAAACTAGGAAATTTACAAAAAAAAAAAAAAAAACAGAAACTACTTGAAAACTGACACTAAAAATAGGACCAACATCTGCTTGACCAACACAAAAATTTTAGTAGCACCAATATTTATGCGCTACCCTTGCCTGTCCTGCCTATGACCCATGAGCTGATAGTTAGGGATTGGATAATGATTTTAATGACGTCGACGACCACTTATCACAACCGTTGAGACATATACATTGAGGTCAAATAAAAAAACAAAACAAAACTGTCTCCCTTCCAGCTTAGAATCTTGCAGGGTACAGCGCCGTCGTTGTTATCTACGAAAATTAGCCAAAGTATTGAAGAAATTAGATAATCGTTGCATTTGTCACTACAAAGGTATCCGTGCCGTCCGTATCCGTTCAGAAAAATTACAAAATTTACGACGTTGTTTTTTATTTTAATTATTACTGTACGCAGGCGATTTTAATTCGTTTAAAATTGAAATAAATTAACTTATTCTGAAGTCTTTGGCTGTCGTCAAGATAAAAAATTTGCACTTGCTTAAGAAAAATGTTTGCAAACCACAATCCTCGAAAACAAGTTCTTCAATTCAGCAATAGAACCCCGTTCATTTTTTTTTTTCTATTGCAGTTTCGGTAATAAGCATGCAATGCAATCACTTTTAAAAAAAAAATGAAGGTGACCGTATTGAACAGCGTCTCCCAAACCTTTAATTTCGTGTCCCACAAAAGCACAACAAAATAAATCAGGGATTCACAATTCGTGAATATAAAAACATTTATTGCAAAGATATATTTGAGAGGTATCATTTTCGGATTAAGTTGGCAGTTTTTTTTTTCAAAACTTTATGATTTTATCAAAATAAATAATTTAGTCAAATTAGTTTTATTAAAAATAAGTAAAAATCTTTATATTCAATTTTAAAAATTTCAAAGAACATGAAGAAAAAAAGAATCGCATCCAAAACTTAAATATCCTTAAAAATTCTCAATTATATTATCGTTCAAAATTTTATATAGCGCAATATCGGGTCATGACACATGAGTTGGAAACCGCTGGTCTGCATATGTAAGCATACATGGATTACCGCAAGAAGACAAAATGTAAGAGTTTATATTAGATTAACTGATTAGGCTTATCGTATGATCAGTCAAATCACTTCTAAATAATTTCTATTTAGAGTGTTATAAAAAGTTCTGACTAAATTTAAGCAAAGAAAAAAAAATAAATCTGACACAACCTTTCTAAAAGGTTTATCTTCATTAAAACTTTTTGTGAATGCATTCAAAGTTATAGATTTCTCATAAAAAATCTAAGAAAATATACAATTGCTGTTTACTAAAAGTTCAAAAAGAAAGAAAACAAAGCAGCACTTAGACGACTCATAAGATAATCATATAAAAGTGTAATTTTAAATGTCACCAGGAAAACTAGAAACAAAGTAATAACTATAAAAAATGCACTTACTTAGTAAGTACGGCACGGTTCTGTTGAATGCAACAAGTTTTTTTTTATGAAATCAACTGGATAATGCATTAGCGATTAAATTTACGATTTTGGTAATGAATACTCGTCGTTTAGTTCTTTTATGAGTTATTTAAGGCGTTAATTTAATGAGGCTCTTATCCTCTATCCTTAACTATCTACATATGCGAAATTGAGTGCATAGCAATTTTTTTTTATATTTATCACCAAATTTTTAATCTGTGGTAGTAAAATGACGCCTTTTATGGTAATATTGAGGAAATTGCCACTTCAAAATATGTAAAAGAAAAAATTAGCTATTTCATTGAAAATTGTATATGGGAAGGTTGATTTTTTATTAAGCATAAACACTGAATGTTTTCATTATCAGATAAAGAAAGAATGGAATTGACGGAACTTTTTTTCGATATTCAATTTCAAATAAAAAGAAAGTAAGTTACTGACAATTAAGCACATTCTATGAATACTAATTCTATGAATTTTAGTGGCAATTATTGAAAAGGACCTACAAACTATGATCTGTCAGACAGCAGCTGAATCGAAGACTCGTCAGAGGAACAAACCTGAATAATGCAGCATGAAGTATATGTAGGAGATATTTCATTCAACAGTAACCATTATGTATGCGATTGTTTTTTGTGGAAGAATTATTGATTGTTGTTTGACTCTGAATTTTTGCAAATTATTTTTCTGTTAGTTTATAAAATATTTTATTGATTCCCAACTGAGTGCATAGGTTTCTAGAGCACAATACAATATTTTTGAGATTTTTTAATGCTAGATTTATATTTCAATGCAATATATATTTTTTATTATAATTATATGATCATTTTGATAAGACACTAATTTATAAGTCAGCTGGTGAAGGAACCGAACAAATAAATGACAACAATACCTTCTAGATCATTATGAGTTGTCGAAGTTTCTTCTTCAACTGTTACGGAATTTGTTTTTTTGAAGAATGTAGTTTTTGTTAAGACTTCTTCATTTTTCTGTCGCCCGTTTGCGATACTCAGCCCTGCTGAATCTTTTACGGTTATCACTCATGACAAAACGCAGCATTGGATGTTAACAATAAATTAACAATGACGATAATAATCGATCACCAATATTCAATTATAATGGCATTTCTTACTTATAATGTTCGGACGCATGCCAACGAAATAGGCGGAAAATTCAATTCCCACGAATAAAACAATTTTTCAAAGTTTCCGCCAATATATGCCGCCCTTCAATTCTTGCCGGCCTAGGCACGTGCCGACTCTGCTTGTATGGTAAATCCAGGCCTGGTGATCAGTAGATAAGATATTGACCGCTTGTAAATTGTAGAGTGCATAATGAGACAGGACCAATATATCGAAGTCTTAGACACCAATAATCTTCCCCAAATGGTGAATTTTTATTTATAGATGAATCTATCAATGTCACAAATCTAAAAAAATCACGAAATACCAGGAATATAAACGAATTGAGATTTTGAAATTGCATGGGAACTCCTCAGACCTGAATCCTATAGAAAACAGTTGGAAGCAGCTAACGAGAGAAACTATCTGTTCGACAAACCTCAGTATCTGAAACACAAATATACATATATATAATATCCACAGTCAGAATTTGTCTGTTAGTTTAGGCTTTCGAGATATTCTAACAGAGCGAACATCAAGGTATTTGAGGTTGTATTACATCAAAAATTGTGATATTCGCACTTTTAGAATGTCTCGCATGTTAGAATATCTCAAAAACTAAAATTGTTAAAAAAATTCTAACCCCGGATTCTAATTCAGAGCGTCGGAAACCTCTGGAAAATTATATTTGGATTTCAGATACTGAGGTTTGACTAAATTCTGTCGAACTGTGACATCTTCATTTCATTTTGAAGTAAAATCGATGCAATAACAGATGTGCTTCTCGTACAGAGGCGAATACGATGAGTCCAATTTTTGACCATTTTATTCAATAAATCATGAACATAGACTTCAAATAAACCTACAAGAGCATTAGCATTTTCGGAATTAAACTTAATGGTCATCAACTTTTTCCCAAAACAAAATGTGCTTTTTACCATTTGAGGGGACATTTTCTTTTTTGAGAAGGCAGGGAACTCCTTCATTTCAACTTGGAAACTCTGATTCAAAGCATTTCCACTTAAAATACAAAAGCTATTTTACATTTATTTGAAAACACAAATATGTAAGAAAGAAAATGTTACACAATCAATTGCTGTGCAGTCGTTTCGCAGTAGCAGCAAAAACAACAACGATGAATCTAACAGCCATAAATGCGCATGCAACAGCAAATCTTTTCAATGTGTGTGTGAGCGCGCGCCACATTTTATGCATTTCCGCTGTAATGACACCTAAAGCTTTTGCTGTACGTTAAAAAAGTTAACCGCCAGCTGTTAAAAATAGTAAATGAAAAAGGAAAACAAGAAGAAGAAAAAAAGTTAAATAAAAAACAAAAAAAAAAAAAAATTTAATACAATACATCAAAATGCAACACGCAACTGGGTAACATGTTCAATCAACTTGTTTGTCAAAAGCGCGTTCTTTGAATGCGTAGAGCCGACTTTTAAATAAAAAATTTTTTTTTTATTTTTACCAATAAAGCAAGTTGAATTGAAGATTGAAAAAAAAAATCATAACTAAGTCTAGACACCAAGCTAAATGTTGCAGCAGCTTGGTCTAAAGCAGCACAATACTCCACCCAACTCTGCATAGCTAAATACAATATTACACAGAGCGAAATTTAAATGAAAGACGATCCGCTGGACTGGATTTAGCTCAAATATAATGAAAAGGCTGGATATTTCAAAAATTCGTACTTCACATCAGCTTAGAGCCAACCGATCAAAGGACATTTAAGCATCCGCATTATCATGATGATAGATGATTTTCTTCTGCGCTAACGAATTTTTACTTATCTAGCTAGTCCTAAAGTTTGCTGATATAGTATATAGTCGATCAAAGAAATTCCTTTGGCATCCCAAGAAACTGATGTTATAACCTTTTTAAAATATTGTCTTTGTCTGCTTCGGAGCGGAACAAACGGGTTCAGTCCACCCAGACGTTTGTTTCGCAGTTCAGGATTATAGTAGTAAGACCAAATTTCAGTTATAGTTACAAACTCATGAGCAAAATCAATTTCATTCCTTGTAAAACACAGCAAATTTTCATATGAGAGTTTAACTCGTATGCGTTTTTGTTCCAAAATTATTGAGGCACCTAATCTGCCAATAGTTTTCTCATACCTAAAATATTTTTTAAGATCTCATGTATTGAACTGCGTGAAATGCATATGGCCACAACTTATTCATACTCAGTTAATCGACAGTTTTCCCGTAACAATATCCTGTATTTGGTCAACCATTTTTTTAGAAGTAGCGACATTCACGTTCTTCATCTGCAATGCTGCTATGACTACGTTTGAAATCAGCTATCCATCTTTGTTCTGTTCCGTATGAAGGAACATTCTCTTCCAATACAAAATTTCATTCAATGAAACTCACTAACTTTATTGCCTTAGCGAATTACCCGGATAGTTATGAAATAATTTTATCTTGTAAGTACTCTAAAAAAACTTTGTAACTAATAGGGTTGTCGAAATAGGTCCCCCCCCTCCCTATCGAGCAATTTTTTTACTCACAATGAACCAGCGAATCTAATTTTTTCAGATGGAACATCAGATTTGGACCACCTTGCATATATGAACGTATGCTAGCCAGAGCTAAAAGTTGTGATACGAAAATAATTAAGGACTGGGATGATACTCTAATTCAATAAATTTTTTAAAAAATCTTTGCACAAAATACAAAAGAAATTTTAAGCATGTAATTTTAAATACACACTGCGTTGCCATACCACTTACGATGCAGTAACTACTGCGATACCTATGGCAGCTGCAGCGCATCAAATACACATTCAATTGAGTTCAATTCAATTGATTTGTTTGATTTGATCACATTATATCAAACAATTGCTGTGCAGTCGCGTCTATTTGTGTGTATGTGTGTGTGTGTGTGTGTGTGTGTATGGTGCACCAAAATAAGTTGCATGCTTGGCCGTTGGCTGTCTGCATTTCAAGGACACGGCGGCATATATCAAAGTAGCACAGCACTAGCAGCATACGATTCTAGCGATGTTGATGACGAGGACGAAGACGACGACAGCGTCTGCAGCGACATCAGCATTTGTCAGACGAAACACTAAATCATCAAAGCATATGAATTTCTTAGGATTTTTTATTTTATTTTGCTCTTTTGTCAAAAGTCACTTACATGTTTGTTGAATTGAAATAGCATCCCTTTAGGCTGTAAATGGGTGATGCAAAAGCATCGTGTATATTGGCATTGTATGCGCTGTTAAGGTGGATGCTGTTAGAAAATTAAAATCAAAAGACTTCGTTTGCTAAATTTATTTCACTAAAATAGACACAATTGCATTTTCGTTACGGTGGTTGAAGTTTTCTTAAACAAAAAACAAATTTGTGGTAGCCTCTACTTTCAAAAGGCCTTTTGTGGAGTAAACTTGAATGCTATGCTGTCACAACACTGTTGTAGAAGGAAATTGACTAAAGTATACTCTGTTGTAGATGAAACTCTGTTGTGAACAGTATGCTATTTCGATGGAACATTGCTATGAACAGAACCTTATTCTAGACATAACTCTCTTCTAGAAGTATTTCTGTAGTAGTCAGTGCGCTGTTGTTGCCAGAATATCATTGCAGATAGAACGCAGCTGTAAATAGGTATGAATTCTATTGTGGATGAAACTCTGTTGAAAACATAAATCCCTGTAATTAAAAGTCTGGTTTGAACTAATTTGTAGATAAAACTCTGCTGAAATAGAAGTTTTCTAAAGGTATATAGAAATCTATTGTTGATGAAATTTTTCTACAAAGAACGCAGACAAGATATCGCATAAGTAGTACTCTGTTGTAGACAGAGCTCCCTTGTTAACACGATGCAGTTGTCAAAGAAGGTCTATTGTTGATCAAACTTTGCTGTAGATGAACTTCTGTTGTTTGCAAAACCACGTTTTATGCAGAACTGAAGAGCTTTGCTGTTGACTGAACTCTGTTGCAAACGTAGCATTGCTGTGAAGAATTCTGTTGTAGACAAAACTCTGTTGTTGAGAATTCTGTAACTGATAGAACATTTATTGGACAGAGTTATGTTATAGACTAAACTGAATTGGACTATAGAAATAACTCGGTTATGGACATTACTCTGTTGTCTGCTGACCACAGATCTGCAACGAATCGCTTTTATGCTACCCAAAGTCAATCGCAAAAGAAAATGTATGAGTGCGTATAGATCGGTGATCGGATGGCAAAATTTTATATTTTCTTTGGAATAACGACGGACTACACTCTCCGGATAAGAAAAATGAAATTGTTTCAATAAATCAAAATAAAAAGTTTATTTCTTGATCGATTGAATATAACAGTAGCCTTGATGATAAGGAAGATATTAACGATGAATGTTTGCGTTTGAGTTCAACGGTGGTATGGTTGAGTCTATGTGTAGATTTGTTCATCTTTATTATCTGTTGTATACAAAACTCTTTAATTGCGTCCAACTTATTTCCTTGAAGATATGAAGCGGGTGTGTATCAATAAAAGGCAGCTTTAATCTACTCATTGCAGATCTCTGATGAAAACATCAATTGAGGAGCTGTGAGATTCAAAACCGGTCAAGTCCAAAAAATCAAAAAGTGTGATATTGTAGGAGGGGACGGAAAAAATTTTTGTCTACCAGCCCACATACTCCAAAATGGTAAAAAAGAATTCTTTCCCTTCACAAACTTTTGATTGCAGAAGTTTCTGATAAATTATTTTTATCAAAACACGCCAAGTCCACATTTCTGAAAATCAAAACCCGCCAAGTCCAATTTTTTCATTAAAAAAGATTCGGCTTTCATAAATACAAATTACTATTATTATTTTTGAAAATCCGCCAAGTCACGAGGTTTCACGTTCAAAACCCAACCCGCCAAGTCCAAATTTTTTTTTTCAAATCCCGTCAAGTCCAAATTTTTTTTTTCAAAACCCACCAAGTCTAAACGTTTTTTTATAATAGTTCTTATAAATTAGGTCATAAAATGTAACCAAAAATCAGGATTTTAATAGCTTTTGACTATTATTTCAATGGATCCGTCAATCAGTTTTTACTATATGTAGTTAAATTCAGTGGTATACATTTTTTGCGTTTTTCTCCTTACGCAAAATATGGACTTGGCGGATTTTGTATCTCAGCTCTTCATTTATTGAAGATTTCAATCTGGCTAAGACTAAACTCAGTGGCTAACAAGTCTCTATTGCAAATAGAATTCTTCAGCTCTATTGTTGACAATTATCTAAATCTTTTCATATAACTTTTTCGAAGAGTTCGTCGACATTTTAAAATTCTAACGTCCACCCCAATGCCACATGCGGTTGCCTCAAGTTCAAGCGCATCTTTTGCATTACCATAAATAGCTACATTTAACAGCAAGCGTGCGCTGCGTTTAAGCATTAAAAGAATATCAAGAAGCAACAGCAAGAACATGTTGCCAATATAATACCAACAGCAAATAAAGCTACAGAATTTTTACTGTGATTTTTTGTTGTTTTCGTTTTACTCTCATGTCATTTCGCTTTCATGTAATTTGCAAGAACTTGTTAGAAGTTGCAGTTTTTGTTGTTGTTGTCACTTGTTACCATATTTGTCAAGCATTAGCATTTGCTGTCAATGAGTTTTCAAGCAGTTTGTCATTTGTCGTACATTGTTAGCATTGAAATTGAGTGTAGCGAAATTAATTCCGCTTCAAGTGAAAAATAGCAAGTTCGTTGTAGAAATCCTTTGTTTTGCTTAGAAATTAGTGAGTGTGTTTTGCAGCGGCACATCATTGCATTTAAATGAGTGTTCTTCTAATTTTCCAAGAATATTGGAATGTTGAGAATTACATTGTTGCTGTTGTTGTTTGTAACACTTATGCATTTTATGTACAGAAGTTTGTCATATTTTCAACTGTTTTTTTAAATCTGCAAGTCATTTAGCAAAATAAAAAAGAAATATAACTTTTTAGCAAAAGTCCAGTGAAAAATTGTGTCGGTAAAATAATGGCAATGTTACCAATGTTATTTAATTTTTTCAAAGTTGTCTTTATTATTTCACTTAAAATTATTTCCGCACTTCAAATGCTCTGAGCATTGTCTGCACGAAAACTTTTAAGTATTAACAAAAAAAAAACTTACAGCAAAACGAAAAACTGTCTTAATGCCTATAAATTTTTAAGAAAACTTTATTCTTCTGTAGCTGCCAAATGGCAGTAACCAGTAGTCTGTTGCAACATTTGACTTTTAATCTTCATACATCAGAATTAGAAGTCAAGAGAATAGCATGGAATCAGGACTTTGCAACAGCAGGAGCTATAGAGTGCATGTAAGCGCTGTTAATAGCCAGTTGATAATGCTAAAATAATAACAAACTTTAAGAAGATATTTTTTGTATATTCCTACCATCAGTATTCCATTTATATTTCGTGTTCTTTTCATACCCTACACTCAGTATATATTCACTTTGTCATGCAGTTTGTGACGTATAGTAGTGGGCGTGACAGGTATTATGAAAAAGTATATATATTCTAAATCAGCGTCTCCATCTGAGTCGATTTAGCCATGCCTGTCTCTCTGTTTTTAAAAATCACGATTTCGGGAAACCAAGCAAAATAATTGAATGAAATTCAGCACACAGGCTACGCCTTCAAACAAACATCTTTGGATTGTAAATGTACAAAAATCTCAAAAATATTAAGAATAACTTTGACAAGCTCTGGAAGAAAAATTTGGCGAACTCCAAAACTCTACACTGAGAGAATTATTTAATATAATGGAAGCTTATTTCACGTAAAAAGTAGGAATGATTCGGAAAAGCTCAGGACAAGAACTAGGTGAATTTATACAAGTAGGCATGACACTCTCCATAGAGACAAAAACTTGAAAGTGCTATACTGAAAGAGTTTAAAATTTGAATTACATACATACATACATATATATATGAAATCAGTATAGAACAGTAATGGCTTTTGGGTTTCTTGGGAATGTACGGATCAATGATGTATTTATTTACAAACACAACAAGATACCATTAAGTTCACACATCACCAGGGTTCCCAAGAAACCAGGAACTACTTTTTTAATATTGCTTACCAATACAAAGGTAAACCACATTTTCTCACAAAAAATTGTACTTTTTACCATTTTCAGTATTTTTTTTCTTTTTTAAAAAGACTGGGAATTGCTGCTGTAGGACTTGATAGCCCTGCACATCACTCTGCAAGTATACTCATCCTCTTTTTTTGTGTGAAAAGTTAAAACACTGCTGATTTGACTCTGTTATTAAAGAATGCGAATATTTTATCAGTAACAATTTTATCTTTAACAAAATTATGTTGACCATGTTATTAGCAGTTCTCTGTTAACATCATAGCTCTATTAACAAAGTGGTGATGTTGGAAAGAGAGAAATGCTAACAACAAAGTAATGTTGAAATTTATTTTTTTTTTGTCATGGACAACAATAATTTACTAAAAAAGAAAAAAGAAAAAAATTAATTCTTAGAAATGGTCCAATTGTACCGAAAATTTACTGAAAATGTGCCAAATGTACTGAAAATTCGCCCGTTGTGCCGAACGTACTAAAAATTTGACGAATGAATTGACGCAGTACGTGAATGTACTGAAAACAGTACAAACGTCTCGAAAATACCATAACTTTTACGTATGCAGTGGCGGATATGAGTAAGTTTTCAGAGCTATCAATCCTTAAAAATTTTATTTTCTAGGACTTTTCATAAGTACGAAGTACAACTGTTCTAATATTTCTTTTTGACACATTGTACACTGCACTATTAGAATAGGGTTTTATTGGAGCGTCACATTACCAAAACTTGGGGGGGGGACAAGAATTATAATTCTACCACTATTAGATGGTTTTATTGAATTGTTGTATTGAATAATACCTAGTATCAGATCCTTGGGGGGGGGGGGGCAATGCTCTCGCCAGCCCTACCGAATTGACGCCACTGCCAATACCACCACTCTTATTTAACTTCAGATGTGTTGTACACTGTGTATAGAGTGCGCTTTTTTTGTAGCTCTATTGCA
This sequence comes from Meiosimyza platycephala, assembly GCA_963662105.1. Lineage (NCBI taxonomy): Eukaryota > Metazoa > Arthropoda > Insecta > Diptera > Lauxaniidae > Meiosimyza > Meiosimyza platycephala. The sequence continues at coordinate 96,643,116 of OY759208.1, read as the reverse complement.
GACAGGGTTTGATTTAAAATTCTATGTAAAATTTTTAACAAATGCAAAATATTTAAATTTTTAATTACCAATGTACAATATTTATAGCTTTTTGACACTAAAGCTAATAAATTTTATTAGGGATTTCGTATTTTTATGAGAGTTACCTCATAAAAGAAAAAAACAGTCCTTACGTTTAACTGAAGCAGCGGCTAAGACTCTAGCAGTTCGCAAACTTCCTATTTTTTTTTTATTTCATTTATTTTATTTTTTTTTGTTAAGGAACATAAAACAGCTACTCGTAAAAGTCGCACTTAAAAGACGTTGTTGGAGCATTTGCCTAAAAGTCTATAAAAAGAAAAAAAAAAAAATTAAAATAAAGAAAAAAAATGTGAGTCAAGCTAAAATCTTAAATCACGTCCAAGCCAAGTCAAATGCTGTGATTTTCATCTTGTCACGTCTGCACAGTTGGTAAACAAAAAAGAGAATGAAATATAAAATTGAAAAATTGGGATAATTCCACGAAGCAATAAAAATAGTGTTTGCTAACTTTTTAAAATTTGTCAACTCGCAGAGATGATATAGATAGTGCCTAAGAGTATGCAATGAAAAAAAGCAACGTATAGTAATAATATGTGTCTAATAAGCTATTGTGCCTCAAAATATGCATTAAAATAGTTGTCTGTGGTAACGGTATAGCCAAAATTAAAAAATGCAATGAAGAGCAGTGCCTAAAGGTATACAACGACAAGGATATAAAACTTTTTTCAGAGTATTTTGAAGAAGGAACATCTTTATTTGTAATATTAGTAAAATGGTGAACGATGTTTTGAATTTATTGAGTGTAGCCTATTAAGATCGCTTGAAAAAATGTTAGATAAAAAAGTGTCTCACTGTTCGCCCTTTTCCCTCAACATACAATATATGTTTGCACATATTGCCATTGTAACTTAGGTCACTCATAAAATTGTCCCAATAAATAAGTCTTTTAAATGTGCGCTTTTTTTTTTTGTTTTGTCAAAATCTTTAAAACCACAGCAGCACAAATTAAAGTTAAAGTTGAATACTTCATCATTGGTTGTAGGTAGGTAGGATGAAAAAAAAAAAAAAAAAAAAACAAAAACAGACATTGCCGCTATAAAGCATGCCACTGGTATTATTTCGCGCCACAGCTGCTGCCGCTGTTGCTATTGATGCTGACCCTGACACTCAGCTGGTGGTTGTTTGCCGCATAAAAGAATTCGTTTTGCTTTATGCAGCTCACATTTTTTGGCTTTGCTGTTATTTTTGTTACTGTGGCTGTTTGTATTTTGGCCAACTTTTTTGAAAGGTACAATAAACTAAGCCATCCGCAGTTGTGGCCTAGTGCACGTATAGCAAAAGCAAGGAACTGCAGCATCAGCAGCAGAAGAACATTTAAGCAAACTTTGGCAATTAGCGGCAAAATCAAAAGAACTTTTCAAGAGGACTAACGTGACTTTTTCATAAGAACTTTGCTGTAAATTAAATACAAGAGTTACTGCAAAAGGAAGTGCAAATTAAATAGGTAGCTAATGAAAAAATCAATTTTGTGGGTTTGTTTTTTTTATGGGAAAATTTAGCTATTAGTATCTATATACTTTTAAAAATTGAACCTAAAAATTTTTTAAATTCAAATTTATAATTTTTCTAAAATTCCTCGCAGGATTTTAATGGTCGCCTGGAGGTCTGGAGTCCGCGAAACAATATCGAAAAGACCTTTAAAAATAAAAGCAAAATAAAAATACTTCGTTCCTTAAGTTCGTCAGATAGCCGGACCTGTTATGTCTGATTGAGTTTGAAAACCGGACAAAGTTTTCAAAAACCAGACTGTCCGGGTAAAATCGAACGGTTGGCAAGCTTGAGGGTCTTTGTAATTATTGAACCAGAAATTAAGCTTAAGAACGACGTCAAAATAAAAATTTAGCTCGATAAGGGGCCCTTGGAATACATAAGTTTAAGAACCCCTGCCCTATATTTTTATATAAAGAGGTAAAAATTGTTTGTTTGTATGTATCAGGTAATCTCTGGAACAACTGAACCGATTCAGAAAATTCTACTTCTCATAGAAAGTTACACTATTCTTGAGTAACATAGGCTATATTTTATTTTGATATAAGCAAGGGGCGTGGCACATTACATGCAATAAAAACCCTTAATACGCTATATCTTGGCTCCTATGATAGCAAGTCTTAAAATTTTGCATCAGGATGCATACGGTTTACGCTAAGCACCTCACAAAATATGAAAGGGATTAAACAGGGGGGCGTGACACATTTCATACAGCAAAAAATAATTAAAACATTTTACCTAGACACCTATGACTGCATGAGTCTTAAAATTTGGTACTATGCCCCACGAAATTTGGACGGAATTAAGCAACTAGGGGTGTACTTTCCATACGACAAAAACAATCAAAACGCCATATCTCCGCTCCTATTATAGCAGAGGTCTTAAAATTCGGTGATAGGGTGCATAAAGTCCATATTAAGCACTTTACAAAATATGAATGCGATTGGACAACGGGGCGTGACACCTTTCCAAGCAACAAAAATAGTTAAAACGCTATATCTGGACACCTATGATAGCAGGAGTTTCGAAATTTGAGTTTAGCTATTTTAAGTTTTGAATAATTATAGCGCAACAATATTTCACCTTACGCCAAAATAATAATATAATTAATGGTAAATTATAAAATATCAAATGTTACCCACACAAAAAAATAAGAAAAATCAGCAAAATTGGATACCTCAAGGTGTCACATATTCTCAATCTTCATATTCAACAATCTGCTGAGTTCATCAGTCTGCCTCTCTGTAGAAATCAATGTTGTGGGAATGTAAACGGTATAATTTATTAATATTGAGTACACCGGTTACTTCTTGAATTGTCCGTGTGGGTTTCAAAGATGGAATCCTTAAAATTGCTTAACTGAAAGCTATTGAAGTAAATGCTGGGAAATAACAAATAAATTGATGACTTATAACTCTTCATTTAAGTTTCAGTTTCAACAATTAAGTTTAAAATTATATAGATATAGCAGCATTTAAAATTAGATACATATATGCTACAAGCATAGCCGTAATAAAACTAAGACATTAATTCTTAATCCTTTCATATTTTCTTCATTACGATATATAAATATTTACAAGTCAATATTGTTTCTCATACATATTGACCACATTTCCGAACGTATTTGCTTTCTCAAAGTGCCTATAATTCCTGCAGAGCTTAGAACAGCCACAACATTAACAACGTTGATTTGCAATAAACTGTCTGATATGCTGGTTGTCAACATAACTTTTAAAAGAAAACGAGCGGCCACCACCCATGAAGCAAAGCAACAACAATAGCAATAGCAACAGCTTACGGACTGGTCAGCAAAGAAATATTTATAGTTGCAGCGAAGAGCCATGACGAAGGAGAAGACCACAACACTGTTGAGGCATTAGGAAATCTTGTCACGTATGTTGCGTTCATATTAGGGCCATTGAAAAATTTTTGTGATAGATATTTTATTTGCTGTTGTTTGGTAATAGATATGACCTGTATAAAATTCTTTGCAACTGAATTTCGTAATTTTCATTAATTTGATCAGATAATCTTGTCGTTTTGACTACTGCGAAGTTCTTATTTTATATGTGCACAAAAATATTTACCAAAATGTTCTACTGTCTTTTGCTGAGTATATGGCTGGCTGCTTCAAAAAACGTGCATCATTTTCAATTAATTTTTAATACGCGCTCTTCTTCATCAGCGCATATCTGCCACACAATCAATTGTGTTTTAAATTAATTTGCGCAAATTAATTTTTTACGCATTTTTTGCTTAGTTCTTTTTTTGATAATAGTACCATTTTGTTTTCGTCATCAACGCTTATCAACAAAAGAAAATCATTTCCTTAATTAATTTTTAATACCTGCACATTAAATCAGCGCAGCAAATCTGCAGCCGTAGCTTAAAAGTAAAGTGTGTAGCACGTCAGTGACGTTGCAGTAACAAATGCTTCAGTAAGTGCAATTAACGCAACATAACAAGCAACAACAAAATTTTATTTTAATAAATTTGCCATAAAACATTTTGTTAAAGCAAATTTTAATTTGTAATAAATTTCAAAAAATCACATAGCTGCAGTAAACTTCCGTGATACGAAAAAGTGAACATCGACATAAATAAAAAAAAAAATGTTTTTTCATAACAATAGCAATAAAAATTGAGAAGAAATTGTACACCCAAAAAAAAAAAAAAAAATTTAGTTTATTCAAAGTTCTTATGTGTGGAAGAAATGTGATGGAAAGAAATAGACTCAATTTAAAGGTCTTTAGCAGTGCTCTAATCTTTACATATAATTTAATGTTGTACGTTGAACGCCAGATTTGAAAAGAAAAAAAGTATTCTCCCCAACTGTGACCATAAGCAAATCTACATAAGGATTTTTACAGCAATGATTTTTGTATCGTTTCAAATCTAATTTTTAACACTTTAATTTTACGAAGAACCAATCCCTCTAGTTGTGTATATGAAAGACATAATAAGTCAATTACTTTATATTGACTTATTTTAGAGCATAACATAATATTAACGTATTTTTTGATCCAAACAATAAATGCTGCCATTACTACTTCTATGATATATCGCCATTATGAAGCGAAGGGTCTGAATAAAATTTTAATAGCTATGTATGTTGATACTTGACTCGTTATCTTAAGCCGTGCCAGTTCGTTCGTTTTTGAATTGTTTTTGAAATATCACTTTCAATCATTCGACACCACGATGTTCTTGGTCCACCAAAGCGCTGATCGAAATAATCTTTCCTGATCGTCTGATCTATCTCACTTCTCAGTTAAGATAAGAGTATGGTTCGTAGCGAAATCAAGTTCACGATTTGAAAAATTCTAAAAATTGAATATTGGCCCCTATTATGAATGTCAATATAGTTCAATTAAATAATGTTTAATTATACTAAAAATCAGTCGATAAAATCAACTTTATTAAATTCTTTCGATAGAAACACAAGTTTTTCATCAAAAATCGTACATTTTGATTGATCTATGAAGTATTCAGTACATGGTTATGTATGAAATAGAATATCGGGTAAATAGCCTTAACGGCATTGCTGGCACATACGTACTCTTTTGTTGAAATTTTGCATGACCATTTTTCATAAATGTGGCTGAATTTCTTAAGCTTAATGGCATTATACTCTCTAGAGTTACTTAAAATTTTCTCCACTCAGTCTTATTTCACTTTCACTTCCGTATCACTTTCTCAAGAAAGAATGTGAAGTTTTTAATTATTTTCAATAGAGACTCAATGAATCTAAGTTGAACTAAGCAAAGGAGTTTATGCCTAAAAATCTTAGTCAACAATTTGTTTTCTCTCAAAAATATTTTCTAGCGCATCTTTTAGTTCTCCTTGAGTTTTCTTAACATCCTGTGCTTTTTAAAGTTTGCTTTACATTCATCACTTTTCTTTGGATAAGCCATACCTATTATTAATATAATATTAATTTTCCTTACTCTGCTCCAGATCTTCTCACTTTGCCAAAATCATTCAGAAATAAAAAAAGAAAACTGGAAATTTTTCGGATTTTTCAAAAACTATACTACATGGTTCGAAAAATCCCGGCCAAATGAGGCTACTACTTCAGAAAACATCAAGAAAATCCATCTGATCCTTTTGAAAGACCACAAAGTGAAAGGGAGAGAGCTAGCAGACATAATGAATTTGTCGATCGGTAGTATTTTCAATATTTTGCATGAGCATTTCGAAATGAGAAAGATGTTGCCGCGTTTGCTGACAATTGATCAAAAGTAACATCGTGTCGGTGATTCAAAGCAATGGCAAAATTGAACGAACTGCTGCCCCACCCGACTATTATCTGTTTCCAAACTTGAAAATATGGCTCCAGGGAAAGAGATTTTAGTCAAATGAGGAGGTTAAGCTTGAAACTGATGCCTACTTTGATAGCCTTGACGTCGACTGCTATAAAAAAGGTATTGAAATGTTGGAGGATCATTGGATGAAGTGTATCTTCCTCGAAGGATACTATGTTGAAGAATAAAATCGATTTTTATCAAAAAGTTTGTGTTTTCATAATTTTTCCCGGGACTTTTTGAACCATGTAGTAAGACTATGAAATTCAGTTTAAGAAATCTACGATTATTCAAAATGAGAAACGTAGGTATCGAAAAATTATTGAAATTTATTTTTTTAGAATATAATAAGCTAAGTTCATTGCTTAAGTTTTTCGTTTATTTAGGTGTTTGAAGGAAATTTAAAGAAAATTCAAAACACATCTTTTTATACCACTTTTTTAATAATGTTCTAACTTATGAACTTTATTTTATGTGAAAAATATTTCAAAATCTTAGCACCATTTTTCCATTTAATTTTTTCAATGATTTTTACTATGAAACAGCGGACTAAAAGACAAAAATCAAAAAATTAAGCTTAACAATCATCTGTAAATATGAACTAAAATGTTGCTGTGGTTTTATTAGAATGCGATGAGCAAAATCGGATATCCATTTAAAGAAGATCTCTTCTACGACTTTTCCTTGTATTTTGGGGCAAATACATATACGTACGTTAAATGCGTGTGTGAGTGATATTTATTAAAGCAAAATGGCTTTAAGTTTTTAGCAGTTTTTTCTTTCCTTTCCTTTTTTTGGAATATAAAATATACATATACCTATTCAGAAGTTGTAACATATTTACAAATATGTATTGCAGATAATATAAGGAAAATATTTTTTCCTTTGACCTATGTTTTTTAGCATATATTTTGGAACGACGTACTCCATTTTGCGCTTATATATTTTATTTTTAGTTTCATTTTTATTTAAATTATTAATTTTCTTATATAAAAATTATTTTTTTTCCTATAAAAAAAAAAATTTTTTCTCTAAGTGAACACAAGATATTAGAGCAACAATTGCAATATGTACCCTTTGTTTTTATGCACTTTGCAAAATCCATAAAATTTTATGCTTACGATGATGCAATGATAGCAATTTGATGCGCGCATTTCAATGATGTAATACACGCATTTTGCTGCTTTTATGCCAACACCATTAACATCACGATGATTATATTTACGAACACCAACACCGCTTTTACCTTCATACAACCATCTTAGAAAGCGGAGGAAGCAAAGGAAACAAAAACAAAAAGAAGAGAACAACGCTTATCAACGCCTTTGCTTAATTCTAAAGCTATAGAAATTTATCAAAAAAAAGCGTACGTGCTCAGAAATTTAAGTAGGCATAAAAAAATGCCTAAAGATAACTGCATCTGATGAGAACGAAAGAATAATAAAATGAGAAAAAACAGCAACAAAAAAAAAAAAAATGCAACAAAATAAAAATTCGGGCTTACGAAAAATTGTTGAAATTTAATCTTTTAGATTCTAAAATTTAGAATATAATAAACCAAGTTCGTTGCTTTCGTTCGTTGTCTTTCGTATATTTTGATGTTTGAAGGAAATTTAAAGAAAACTTTCAGAAAATGGAGTCCTAGCGCTCTAATAGTAAATAAAAAACTTAAAAAAAATAATATTTTCGAAAAATTGTTTAAATTCACTCCTTTGAAACATAATAAAACAAGTTCGTTGCTGAGGTCTTTCGTTTGTATCAGTGTTAAAAGAATATTAAAAAAAAACTTTATAATAGTGGAGCCCTAGCGCTCTATCAATAAATACAAAACTAAAAAATTTTATTTTCTCGGCAAATTTTTGAACTTTCGGGAACAAATAAAACCAAGTTCGTTGCTTAAGTTTTTCGTTCGTTTCAGTGTTTGAAAGAAATTTGAAGATAATTTTGTGAAAGTGAGTGTTAGGTGCTCTAATAATTAATATTGAATGAATTATAAACTTTATTTCGTAAATTCTTGAGATTTATGCTGTTAAAATTTATAGAACCAAGTTCGTTCTATAAGTTTTTTGTTGTTCATTTTAGTGTTTTAACACAATACAAAACTGTTAAAATACCGAAAAAATCATTCACATTAAATTTCTTTAAAATAAAAATCAACAAAAACAAATGCAAAAACCAGCAAAAAACAAAAACAAAGAAAAAAAAAATAGATAAAGCAGTAAAAAATTAGCAAACATGCGTATTTTGCATGTTCGAACAAATGACGACAAGCGAAATCTTATCTCACGATTGTGCAATACAACACGAAATGCAAATAAAAAACAAATAACATAACAACAACAAATAGAATAAACAAACCATAGAACGGCAGCAAACACAGCAGCAGCAATCAAGCGCTGATCTAAGCAACTGTTGCAAAGTTGCTGTAAAGGGCTTAAGAAATAAAGAAAATTGCAGACAACTCGGAAGGCACGCAATTGTTGTTGCTCTGGTTGTTGTTTTTGTATTTGTTTTTTTTCAGTCCTAATGCATTTGAAGTGTACAAATGTAGACATTAGAAATAGGTAGAGTAAAAAAGGAAACACGCAATGTAGCAGCAACATATTGGTTAAGTGTTGGATAAGAGAATTTTCTATTGGAAAGAGAACTTTACTTGGATGTGTAAAACTTTTAATTCCAAAACAAAGTGGACGTTTGGGTGCCCACTTGGAGTGATCTATCTCATGATTGAACGCGTGTATGGGAAATTTATTTGTTATCGAAGATATCGAGAATACCAAATTTTTTTCTTATTAGGACGCCCACTAAATGAATACAGAGTTTTAATACCCTTCTTTAGAGTTCAATGTAGCTTCATAAGAAATTTTATTATTGTAAAATTTGACTATTAAGTAGTTTAGCCATGAAAACGTATTTTTTGTTATTAGCGCGGCACCGCCTACTATTGGAAAAAAAATTACATTCCGTGCTGATAATTCTACTCTACGAAACAATGTTGCTAGATCGAAGTGTCATATCTTGTCAAAGCTGCCAATATACAAAAAGGACACTCGACTTAGCAATATTTGAAAAACTGTGAATCCCTTACCACGCAATGATATTTGGTTTTTTTCTTTTCTTCTTTTAAACATTTCACAACACTGCAAGACAAAAGCATACAAAATAGTTGCAAATCGCCTTAAAAAAGGCACAAAGTCATTTCACTGCAATGAAAGCTTAAGGATATAATGTATAAGTTAAAGCTGCGCACAATTCCATACAATATGCGCGACATAAATGGAAAGCAGATAACATGGAAATTTGTCCAAGAACCATTTTTCTTTAATTTTTTTTTCGCGTTTGCTACTTTAGTCTTTTGTTTCTAAGTTAGAAAAACATTTCACAAAATATTTGCTAACTACAAATTTTATGCGCACACGCATGCGCAAAGTAAGAACGCACGCAGGCATGTAAAGCGCACTTGCGTGCAGTTAGGTAACAACATCATGCTACAGTAACGCTATTGCTGCTTACGAGTGGGAGCAGTAATGCGGCAATGCTGCAATTCTTTTTGACGCTAATTGGTTGGGTTGGTTTGTGTGCGCGAGTCATGGTTTTTTTTGTGTTTACAATGTATTGGCTGATTGTAAAAGTATTTTGTTTTTAGTAAAATATATTCATGTGGCTTGTATTTTAAACGTAGATGAGTTAATGGTAATCAGTAAATATGTTGTAATTTCAGTATAATCTAGTTTTTATGCGCTAATCAAAAATTTCAGTGGAAATAAGTACTGATCTTGTTGTATTCTATATGGCTTATATATTTGCTCAGTTTTCAGTGACAAAGCATAGGTACATATGCTGAAGGAAATGAGACAGAAGAGTGTATGAAAACATAGGCGTGTGCTGGCAAAAAGGCTGCATTACAAATCCCAGATCAAAGAAGGACAATCGGAGTCTTAATATTAAAGGCAGTTCTTCGTTACAACTCAAGAAATCTGGTCAAAAGCTCACACGGCAGGTATATTAAAGCAACATATCATATAATATTAAGCATAGTGAGTAACAAACTGAAAGATCGATAGAAGCGACATCATCTCTAGTGACTTAATAACTCTAGTAGGGTATGTGCATCGAATCATTATTCCAACATTGGAGAGACTTATGACTGTCTAAACAACTGAAGTGTTAGCTCTGTTGTACACAATCAATAATTGATTTCTTTTGTCATATTCGAGATCACATACGTATGTGGCATAATGAAAAATTTAGCCGAAGATTTCCTTGACATAAGTCTCACGAACAGGTACTTTGAGCAATGCTCTGGAAGAGTGTTCAGAAACATCAATAGTATAACGTGGCATAAAATTGAGTATCTCAGGCGGTCTCTGGAGCACAGTTGGATGAAATATTTAATGATGCCACCATATATGGCATATAATAGCTAAAGATCCGGTTGTTTAAATTTCAAAATTTGTTAAAAACAAAAACAAAAGTTTATGGAACATAAAAGAAAACAATAGCAATTTTATGGTGTGAAATAATTGTTGGCAAAATGCAAGGAACATATGAATAAACTAAAAAACAAATAAGAAACAGTTCAATAATTGCTACATATTTACACCACGAATGGGAATAGCCGCAATAAGTTTTTGTACTTCATGTCCTTCCGGTATCATTTTGTCTACTCCTCCTTAATAACTCTTATCCTTAATAACTCTTTTTTTTTAAGTGTGTCCATTAAATTTCAATTGGGTTCATCATTTCGGGGCCTTGAGCTGATATGCTCATTACTTTACTGCAATTATACAGCATCCAGGACCTGCACAAGAGTGATTTGGGCTAAGGATCAATGTCCTGATACGATTTTTATCTTAAATTTTCGGCCTTTTGAGTGTCAGTGATGCTGAAATTCTGAGCACTTTCTTCAATTCTATTTGAAGAGTGTTGAGATAAAGCTCCTTCGTCATGATATCAGTAAAAACTCTCAATTCACCAACGCCTTCCCATGAGTTTATTTTTCGCAACTTCTAAATTAATTTTAAGAAAACGGATATGTCTACAAGTAAAAACTTCACTTCTGTAGCACAGCAAAGCCACGCGTTATTGATGAATTATCTTTACATCTACTAAGAGTAACTATTTTTCACGGCACGCTATCTACTCTTTTTAAATTTTATAGCCTCCATACAGGGTGCCATTTATAACGCATAGAAGGGAGCTTGGCAGTTAAAGACAAAATATATATTGTATATTGTTGAACAGCATCACGTCTCGAGTAATTGTAGCCATTTCCATCGGCTTGATGACACTGGATATAGTAAGTACCTTGTGCCGTATTTGAAAATGGCACATTTTGCCAAGAAGTTGGCGAATCACTCAAACAAAAAATGTTTAAAACGCAATGTTGAAAGAATTTTTGAATGCAACCATATTCTATAGAATTACTGGAATTACTTTTGACAAGCATTATACAAAAAAGGGCGAGGTATCTTCCATAAAGCAACCATAAATTTTGAGACGCTATAAAAAAACTTTATATGTAAAACCTTTCAAGTAGAATCATTTGTTTTTTGTTACTTTCACAGAATCGTTAGATCTTAAACAAACGACTCGAGCAACAAACTTGTTTTATTCAAGCCTATAATGTAAATTGGCATTATTCTTTTTATTGGCAACACTTTTGTAAAATAAATGGCTCTTTATATAAATGCCAATTAAAAATATACCGTGCAAATTAATCATATTATTTTTAGTTTTTTTTTTCGCTAACTATAATTAATAAAAATCTAACAAATTTATTCAAGAGCAAAAATGATTATACAAGAAGTATCATTTAAAAAGCTAATAACTGTCATGTTTAACAACGAAACGCACAATACGCATATAATTTGTTAAATCAACAACAGCAGGCAACACAAACCGGCGATAGCAAAAAAAAAGACACGCGAGCCTAAAAATAAAAACTAAAATTTATATAAAAAATAATAAAAAATGAAATAAAATTTACATACAGCGATATGCTTCATGAATTTTAATTGCCAAAAAATAAGCAAAATATCGCGGTACCTAAGCAATTTAATTTTTATGCTATTTAACTGGTTGAGCGTCATGACAACGCTAACGCGAGAGGCTTTAAATCAATGCTGACACTTATGATGTGTTTGAGCAAAAAAAAATTTGCATAAATAATTGAACGTTTTTTCCAAATCTATTAACACAAATAAGCCTTAGCAAATAAACGCAAGAATAGCCAAACTATGATTGATAAGGTGCTGCTATAAAATTAAATGAAAATTAATAGGAAAAAAAAAATATACAGATGTAAAAAATTCCATTTGTCAGAAGAATTAAATTTTTTATTATTTTTTTTTTAATTTTTAAAATATGACTGTTTTTGCGAGTTTCAATTTTTCTTAACCATTTCACCTTAAGATATTAATAAAACGAAAGACTTGAGCTGCGAACTCGCTGCATTTCCTTGACAGCGATGCGTGCATAAATTTTCCGTATACACAAAAATTAAAATTCCTATAAATTATATTAAATTTATGCACACCTCACAAGCTGCAGCATATTCCCATATTAAATTTAAAAAAAAGAAAATAAATAAAAATCACAGCAATAATTGCAATTAAATTCATTTAACACGTACGCAATGCAACACATCACTACACCACAACGCAAAGACAGCAATGAACCTCCGGCTGTTTGTTTGCTGATGCACGATATGAAATCCAATCGTTCGGATTTCGCATTTCATAATGTTAATATAACAAGAAAAAGAGTGAAACAAAACGGGGCGTGACATCTGTGTTGTGTACGTTTGTTGAATGCATTGGAAATTAAACAACAACTGCAGCGGCGATAACCATACGACTGTAGCAACAATTAAATCGCAACATGTTGCTGTTGCAACAACATGTCCACCCTCTTGGCAAATACAGTGCATCTGACAAGAGAAGGCGGTCAGAGGGTGGTGACGTTGTGTGAATTTTGTTTGTGATTTAGTTGTTGTTGTAGTTGTTGTGGCGCTCATAAAACATTTTATAATTTAATTTATTTATGGAAAAAATAATAATAATAAAATTATTGTGCCCTGTCTGCCCAATAAATATGTTGTCCATTATATTAGACTGCAGTTAACAGTTTTCAAATATTTTTACATGAAATAGTTTCCGAATCAATTATGTTGTGAATAATTTTACACTCTGTCGAACATTAGTAAGGACTGTCCCAGAAAAAACTTACGTTTTTGTTTTTTAAGATTATACTCTACCTGATAATCTTATAGGTCTAAAAATACAAAATATTTGTTCCATATAAAGTGAAGTTTGATGTGATGTATAACACTTGAAGATAGTAATTCTAACGACAAAGATGTCTAGCAAGCAAGAAAAAGTCCGCGAACTGATTTTTTCCACATACCTGCAAAATCCAGAGTTAAAATATTCAGCTATTGCAGAAATAGTTGGTGCATCTGATAAAACTGTCTGTACGGTTGTTTCTAAATATAAGAAGGGTCTACCTGTTTGCCGAAAAAAGGTTCAGGCAGAAAACCAGAATTTTCTAACCCAAAGATAGCGGCGAAGGGAAGTGCCTTTTTAGGAAGAATCCCAACACCTCAGTGCGAGATATGGCGGCTAGAGTAGATACATCAAAATCTACTGTACAAAGGATAAAGAAGAAAAGTAAGCTAAAGACATATAGAGTTCAGAAAGTACTAGACCGTTTAGATGAAAAGCAGTTCATGGCTCAGATGCGAGCCCGAAAATTGTATGAAAAGTACTTGACTGACTGCTGTGTTATAGACGACGAAACTTACGTTAAAGCAGATTTTAAGCAGCTACCAGGGCACGAATATTATACATCACCGAAGAAGGGGCATGTGCCTAGCAAATTCAAAGAAAAAAAAATTCTGAAGCAATATATAGTTTGGCAGGCCATATGCACCTGTGGCCTCAGAAGCAGCTTCTTTTTTACGCAAGGGCCAATCAATTCCAAAGTGAATATAGACGAATGACTCGAAAAACGTCTTTTATCATTTATTCGTGCACATGAGGGTACCGTGATGTTCTGGCCTGATTTAGCAACCTCTCATTACTCTAAAGCTACGATGGAATGGTATACAAGTCCATGTCCATAGTTATTTATATTCCGAATACTAGCCATTATTAATAAAAAAAGAAAAAAAAAACAAAAAATTTACTGGGTATTTTGTTATAACTAAAAAACAAATCGTAAGTTTTTTCTGGGTCAGTCCTTAGTTTATAGCTAACTAAAGGATTCCATTTCATGACTTTTCTCGCAATATTGCTGTAAACTTCAAGTTGATCTGACACTGCCAAGACTGAAAAAATCGAACAATTCATATAATCAAAGTGGTGCGCGGTATGGATTTTGTAAAAAAATGCGTTTTTATTTATAAAACTATGCAGAAATCGTTTTCAAACAGCCCCTTTAACTTTTTAGATTCCATCGGGCTGAATCAAATTTTCGACCCAGTCTAATGTAGTTGATATTTATCTTGCTACATAAGCCATCCATTTTGAGCTTGCTTTTTGAGTATGTAACACTGTATGATAGTAATGTTGTTCCTGCTTCTATCATTATAGAAACTATAGGTATCCAACAGCTATAGCATCACACTTTGGTCGGTTGTAGGTGTCGACAGCATAGTTATTCCGCTTTTCTTTCTGGAATAAAGCAAACTCAATATGGCCTCTTGAAGTGTTGCAAGTTTCTCTGCTCTGCGTTGCAATGTAGTCACATTGTAACTGGTATTTGGTCTTAAGTTCTAGAAACCAATCGTTCTACGCTTACAATAAGCTGTCAAAATTGGTGCTGGAAATTGGTAATATATTGGTGATATTGGTAACATGTTGTTTGAATTATGAGGAAAAGTACTTTCTTCTTTTTAATAGAAATAATAGTAGCAGCCAAACACTTTCTGTTTAAATTTTTATTAATTATAAAATCCAATACTTTTTGCCACAGTCTATTACTTAAACCTTGGCATCGTTATAGCATTTATTTTTCAATCGATTTCTGAGTAATTGTCCGCTTTGGGCAATTTTTCAATGCCGCTGCACGTTTATCAACATCATGCTGCAAGTTGTAAATGTCAATTGGCTAATAAATAGGCAGCAGGATGTGAGGATTAGTGAATCTGTAAATCTGCTCCTTATATTGCATTGATAATAACATTTGAAGTAATATCCTTTTAGGGATGTATATAGTTGTTGGTTATAAAAAACAATACCACAGGGGAATTTAATTAGTGGCAGCATTGTTATAAATTATCATTTTTATTGTTGGCATTATAATATCCAACGAATGTATATAAAAGTGCGCTACAATGAATGTCGATTTAATGCTAAAAGGAAATATTAAAATTTCTTGCATTTGAAATAAAAAATAAAATTTAAGTTAAGTTGCAGTGAAAATATTAAATCTTAATCTTATTCACTTATAATTGCAGAGTTATTTCTAAAGTCTTCATTTATTTGCATGCGCTTGGTTTTGCAAAAACGAAAGACTTAAGACACAAACTCAATGCAATATTTTCACACACATAGTTTATTGTTATGCGTGCAATAAAATGCAAATGCACAAAAACAAAAAGAATGCTATTTAAATATTTTTGTTGTTGTTGTTCTTATTATTGTTGTAATACTCATAGCTAAAAATACCAAAGTCAAAGAAAAATGCTTAATGTCATTGCCAACATATGTATGTATGTAGCGCTACAACAACATTGAGAACAAAAATGTTGGTTGCCAAGTGCATGACGCAGTTGATAGCGATAGCAATAATGATGATGCTGACGCTGATGATGATGATGATGATGATGTTGTTGTTGTTGTTGTTGTTCTTTCAATTGAAGCCAAAGGAGCAGAACACTCACTTGAACCTCCTCAATTTTTCGTGTAGCACACATAGTACGCAATGTAATGTAACCAGACGTAAACGTAATCTTTAGCGTTAAGAGACAAAGTATTAAATTTTATGTGTTTTTGATTGGAATTGTAAAATGCTTAAAAAATACTTGACATTAATAACGAGACATTGATATGGACACTGATTTTGTTGCGTCGCCGCGCGGTATGTAGTCGATTTTCTTGCTGTTATTATTATTACTGATGCTGGTGCTGGCTGGTGCCACAATATATCCACCATTAAGCAGAGTACAAAATGAAACCAAGTCAAAATCAAAATCAAACAATTCATATGTGTAAGCGTTAAGTTCAATGTATGGGCTGCAAAAAAAAAAATCGAGCAAAAAAGGCGCAGCATGTAGGATTTGACCAAATGTGTCTATTTTCGCAACTCTATGACTACGTTCTTGACTATTTGATTTTTGTTCTTTTTTTATATCTACGTCTGCAGTGATAAAAGTCTGCTGGTGCGAAATTTATGAGCCTCTATTTCTCATCTTTGTGGTTTTGAACACAGCGGCAGCAATGAAATACAGCATTTTTATTGATCAGCTCTTTGGAGCATTGCGTTATTTTGACATCGAATTGGAATTCGTTGATTTATTTTGTATACAAATAAATCGGTATTTATTTGTTGTTGCTTTTCGCATGAAATAAAATATAAATTGATTTAATATTTATCAATACATTCACTTAAAACTGCTTCAATCGATAATGCGCTAGGTTTAACAAAAGTTCGGTCAGTTGGTGGAATATTATTACTTTACGGAAAGTTCAATACTGACAGACAAACAGATTTGTATCAATCTTACGCCATTCTGTTCGATATTTGGAAATAATTTGTGTGTCAGAAGATGAGAAAATATTAAATTTCTGATCAGCAGTAAAGAAGAGCAAGATATTGGAATTGTCATTCTCTGTCGAATTCGATGTCAACTCAAACCAGCGCAAATTTTATACGAATGCATAATTTGCTAATGGAGCTAATGCCACATCTTAAGTAATTGTTTCTAAGATTTCAGAACAAACACTTTTCGGTGGAGAAAAAACCGCGTGAAGGCGACCTGAAGTCGATAATTGAAATGTTGATCTGGTGCAAACTAAAATTGTTGAAGAGATTTTAAATAAATCCAAGAAATGAATCATATGATGAATATTACGAAATCAACTTGAATGCGCAAAAAATCTGCTTTATAGGTTTTACAAATTTTAAATGACCATCTAAAAGTGGCACGTACTCGTTTCGCTTAATATTTCCATATAAAATTTGAAATCAAAAGGTTTTAATAAGACTGCAACATTATTTTAAAGGACCGATCGACTTACTCCACCACGGCGTGAACTGTAGCTGATGAACATATTTTGGTTTTTTGGAAAATTTTTGAAAAAGCAGGGAAAAAAAGTTTTTGAAAGGTCGAACTACTTTTGTAGAGTTGATATTTGCAGGGATACAAATATTTCAAAAATTTATTTCTTCAATTAATCATAAATTTTTTTAAACTGCAACACTGTTTCGACTAATACCAAAATGATTTAATCCAAGGATGCACAGCCCATAGCTCGTTTGGCTCTTCCAGCTCTTACAACAAAAATACTGAGCTCACTTCGAGCTTTTGCCGTTCTTCGAGCTAAATCATTTTGGACCGCAATCATCGCATGTATTTTGTTACTGCTATTTTTTCTTCAACGCATCGACTCGTTCAGCTCATGCCGTTACTCAAGTGAAATAATTTCGGATCGCTATCGTTGCATCGTTGCATCGTTTTTGTAATTTTGTCTTCAACGCACTTTATTGTTTGTGTGATTTTGTTTTAAATTCGTTTGCTCCTTGAGCTTGATATTTTTGTTTTTGTTTTCCCTTGTTTGCATGCAATTAGCTTATCTCAGCTATTTAAAAATTTTCATCAATACTAGGAATTTTGTCGCAAAATATTTTTGAGTTTTTTTCTAGAATTGATATGGTTGTAACCAGCTTTCGGAAAAATTTTTGTGCGCATCTCTGATTTAATCAATAACTCATCAAATTCTACACACGTACAAAATTCTACAAAATCGAAAACCTCAAGCATTAACTTCTTTCGGTTTGATAAAATAATACCTCCCATATATTCATTGCACTACCTTAATTTATATGCACACACCAAATTTCTGCTATATAAAAGTAAAAACAAAAGACTTACGCAACAAACTCGCTTTCATTAGTTACTGCAAAAAGTCATAAATTACTTTAACATTTGCTTTCACAATAAACATTAAAAGTGAAATAAAAGCGTAACAGCAAAAGTTAAGGAAAAAAAAATACAACAACAACAAACATTAGGCACAACACTTTACTAGCAACATACATAGTTATCCACGAGCAATGTGCAGCTTCCTGTAAAATAATTTACTACTTATAGTGATGACTTTATAAATAAATAAATAAAGAAAAAGTGCAATTTTCACTATTTCTGTGGTTGTTGCTGTTGCTAGCTGTTGTTGCTAATGCTGCTGTTGTTGCAATTGCTGCTATTGTTGCAAGTTATCAAGTATAAAATAATAAATTCTGACAAATTGGCGTATAAACTGCTACAACGTGCTGTTAATAATAATAAAGTTGCCAATAGTGACAGCAACAACAACAACAACAATAATTCTAACATGAGTTTTAGCGCTCTTATACATTGAGTTATTTAATTTTATATAATGCTCGATAACTTCGAAAGAAGTATTAGAAAAAAGAACATACATAAATAAGTCTTTGGATTGCAAATATATTGTTTCTTTTTTGGAAAATATTTTTTTTTCCTTAAACTGTCATAAAATTTGCTAGGAACTTGTATGTTTATATCAAAATAAATCTAGTTCTATTATATATTATATAGTTGGCTCTTTTGATAATTTAATTTTACTTAAAAATGCCAAAAGTAAACTTTTTTTAATAGATTAGGTAGTCCTAGCAGCAAACTGGGAAGTTATCACGACAAAAATCCAACTTGCAATGCAATGATGTCTTTAAAATATGCTTGGTATTGTTATTAAAAAGATACTTTACCTTTGCTAGGTATCTTTCAAAGGATTCACAAAGATAATTTATCAAGTCTCTTCAAAGATAGCACTAGGGGGAACATATCTTTAAGCTTATACTTTATAGATATATGTATGTTGTCTTTAAAAGAAATTTCAAAAGAAGCTATAAAATCTTTATTTGCTACTAGGGAGCGATGTTTTAGTAGCCACACAAAAATCAAGATAGATCCATGGCATTTCGGACGTTGAGTTATATAAGTAGATATTTGAAATTTTATTATTGAGAATCAGTAATTTAAGCGTGAAGGTTTTGTATGTTGTTGCAAAGTCCTTTAGCGATTTGAACTCAGTATAAGATATTTCCGCAAAGTTGTTGGAAAACAATTGTCCAAGTATTTTGCGTCTTAGTCTGCCCAATGCATCGCAGTGATGCTTTACAATTTTCACGCTGTCCTCTCGTTGCAGCAGTCATATCTGCTGTTGGCAGGCTCGGATTTAGAAATCTGCCGCCCTTACGCTAGTCAGAAATTGCCGCCCCTCTTCACTAGTAAATATAGAAACCTTTTTTTTTTTGCTTGTTAACATTTTTAGGTAATTTAGTGCACACAATCCCAGTATTTCCACTTTTTATCCCCCTGTGCAAATAAATTTAAAAAATTAAAAAAAAAAAAATTTCTGTTCCGAATATTTGCCGCCCCTAAAATCGTGCCGCCCTAGACACTGCACTACTGTGCCTCTAAGGTAAATCCGGTCCTGGCTGTTGGCCAACATAACCAATCTATGAGCATGATATCCTTTAAGAAAGTGTCCGGTAGTTATTCTACTATAGGCCAACAATGCATAATATGTGAGACATGAGTTACTTCATTTTTGCTTTGTAGGAAGTTAGGCCAAATGTTTTGTTTGTTATTCTGTGCGAGTTAGTATCAATTCAATTCTCAGCAGCTGAAGAGTGAAGAATATTCTGAAAAGTGAGGTAAAAGTGTTGTATTCGTGCAATAGGTACACTTCAAGACTAGCTTATATTGCTGAGGTCTTTTAGCCGATTATAGTATCGATTTGGATTTAATCCAAAGAGAGAGTCAACGTAAAATGTCAACGCAAAATGTTATACGATCGCCTCATCCTCCTGACATTAAAGGCATCATTGATCTATGTACGTACTGCGTTTAACTCGGCTTTAAAAATGCTACAGTCTCAGCTTCTACTCCAATGTCTTAATTGTTTTGATGTTAATTGAGATATATATTCGTCGATATATTGAAAATAATGTTACTAAGACCCAGTTTCCTGTAACTGAAGCTTCAGCCTTATTCCCCGATTAAGGTCGGGGCTGTTACCGGGCCATGGACTGACTCAATTCTAAAGAAGTCCGTATATTCCTTTACCTATGCAAAAATAAATAGTTCATTATTGTAAATCTATCAAAAAAAAAATGTAAAAAATAATTATTGTGAGTGGGACACTTACCGATTTCGAGCGATGACAAGGCGCAGAATCGTTTTGAAATATGACTTTTGCTACGTGCTCGCTTAGTCGGTCGATGCTAGGTAAAACGCCGTTTTTTACGATATCAATATAAGCTGTGGAGTTCATATAACCTTCCGGAAGAAGAATCTCTCCCACCCCACATCTTGTTATTGCCCCCATTTGACCAAAACAAAATTCATATTTCAAGACGATTCTGCACCTTGTCATCGCTCGAAATCGGTAAGTGTCCCACTCACAATAATTATTTTTTACATTTTTTTTTTGATAGATTTACAATAATGAACTATTTATTTTTGCATAGGTAAAGGAATATAAGGACTAGCAATTATGTGTTTATTTGGAAAAGGTTTCTAGAATTTATTATTGTTAGGTGGATAGTTTTGAAAATACTGAAAACTTGTCCCTAGTAACAGTATCTAACAAACTTAAAACCGTTAAACAAGAGTAGATATTATTTTACGCATCAAAATATAAAACTTCTTGCAAAATTCAAATCGGCGTTTTTTTTTTACCGTGAGTGTACCTCTGGCTGCTCTACAGACCAAATTCGGCAATTCTGTTAGTTGACGTACCCATTGAGCTAAAAATGAGCTTCGTGGCTGAAGAAAATTTTGACACAGTACAATTTAAAACACATTTCTCACAGGGCACGAATTTTGATAGTTAAATTCAATGATTTGCAAGCTCTGTTCATTTGTTAGTCTATTTATGGTAAAATGGCAAACCTTAATGACCATTTTTTTCGTTAACACATTTTACGAATCACGTGTGAGATGTCAAAGAATTTACACTGGAAAAACAAATAGCAAACCAATCACCCGTTATTTTATATGTAAGTACAAACGACAAGTAATCTTCCTTATGAGTAATTTTATTGGAATAAGAGTTATATATATCATTTTAAATTTGGTTTTAAATTTTCAGCTGAAGCTCTAGAGAAAACTGTGATTTTTTTTTAAAGAAATTTTGATGTGTTAACTGGTACACGTTTCTCTGGTATCACTTTCTTAAAAATTGCGTTCACATTTCATTAGATTTTTGTTACAAGAGTGTTTTTTCATATGTCAACAATGAATTACTCTGTCAAGTAGCAGTAAATACTGGCTACCATGAGTAGTTAAATTGTTGCATATCGTAATGAGCAAGAGCCTTGGTTGTGGGTGTACCGATATATTTGAATATCGATATCTCTACGAAAAGAAATTTTTCTGTGATTCTATCAAATTTCCATAAATCTCTGACATTATTGTTCGCATATCGCAGTTTGGTTTCAAAATTTCCCACACTAAGAATTTCACATCAAACAATCTATCAGTGCTGTTTCTCATCAGTGCATTTTTGAAGTATAAAATTTTTCATTAATAGTAAGACATTAAAATTTTACAATTACGGCATCGAATTTTAGTGATTTTTAAATTACTTCTATTGGGATGCTCCTTGAAGAAATCTATAATTGTGTTAATGCGCATTTTTTTAGTATAAGTTTTTCATAGCTTCATTTATTGTGATTTATTAAAGACTGGCTTGGTAACAAATCGCAATCACCGCCGCTTATTTTAGCTATGATCATGATACTGCACAGAGCAAATTTTTTTTGCAAAAACTCAATAAAATTTGCGAGTTTTGTGAAGAATTTCTAAAAGCTAAAAAGTTCCTAAAAACGTTATTCAAGCCTATAAAAAAATAGTTTTTGAATACTTAAGCGATTTACTTTAAAAAATAACGTTTAACAAGTTTAATTAAAAATGTATGTATATACGAACTTAGAGTCGATCAGATGTCAAAAAGCAAATTAAATTGATTCTTCATTAACGTCAAGTTGATTGAAATTCAAAGGTCAAAGGCCTAAAAAAGAGAAATTTCATATACAACTTGAAGGCTTTAGCAATTGGCAAAATATATTTTCATATTTGTAATGCTATTTTTTCTTGAGTGTAAGTAATATCTTTTTATGTTAAGATTTGTTTGAGTTATGATGTTTTGCCGTTGGTTATTCTTCATAAAAAGTAACATGAAACTCTACGAAATAAAGATTTTTTTATGTTATTCAATTGGTATTATGTTCGCCTTTTACATAGATCTTAATTCGTTGAATCCAAAGCCTCTTCATCCTATTACTTCAAAATATTATTTTTAATTATGCATTTCCTTATAGTAGATAACTATTAATATCGTTAAGGAATATCAACTTCATAGCATCATAGCTCATCATCAGTTATTTATTTTTTTACCAAAATTGATTTGTTTTTTTGTTTCTTTTACAATAGTTATTATTATTAGTTTTCCTATTTGTGATATAATAGTCGAACTAATTGAAAAAATAAACGGGAACATATCAATTCAAGCCATGTATCTTTTCATTAAAAAACTGGCTGTAAGGTTGTGCTCAGCGATCAAAAAACTTTTGTAGTACTAAACTTAGCACTTTATATTCCAGTTTGAGTGGGGAAATGAATTTTATCAGAAGATACACAGGTCGGCCTCATTGTATTCCGATGATTATAAACTAACTAAATAAGAGTGTTAGAAAGTGTGCAAATAGAACATGCTTTTGAAGCTCTCTCTTGGTTTAAATTGGTCAGGTTAGAGTGGTGGCTTAGCAAATATACTAAAAGCGTTGCTGCCGCGGTGGCCTATTGATATGGCTGTTTCGTGAGATAAATAGAACTGGAAACTTCTCGTGCAATAAAGTCATTGTGTCATGGGCTGTGTAGCATGCGACACCGTTGAGTGGTGCGAGCGCGAGTGGTGCGAGTGGTGCCGTGCAACAACGAATGGCAGCACACTCAGTGAGTGCCAAAAGAATAGAATAGTTTGAAATAAATCAAAAATATTAAATAAAAAAAATCTATATTGCGTTTGGTTTTCAAAATATCGATACTTAAAGATTTGATTTTGATAGTGGCACTAGAATTATGATTTCCGTGGCACCGCAATTTAAGGATGGTTTTCAATTGAACACATCAAAATTAATCGTGTTGGATACATTATAGACTTATCCATGGCCGAAGGCCGTCGCGAAGCCGGTTTTAGATTTTTAGGAGTTTTAAATCTTACCCTAATTTTTATGTATAATTACTGTGGCTACCGAACCCGGTGTTGGACAAACTATAGGATTTAAACATTTAGATCGTGGTGCGATGGGAATCGTAATTGTAATGATATAATCAAAATCACATTTTTAAGCATCGATATTTCGAAAACCAAACAAGATCGAGAACCAAAGCGAAACAAAGTCAATGGGTCTTACTTCGCTTTGAAAAACGTCAATTGACGTTATTTCGTTTATCAAAGCGAAGTAAGGCCCATTGACGTTATTTCAGCTAACTCTATTACCTGTCACCGTTTTTTATATCTCAAATATGAGTCATTGGTATAATGTACTGATTTGTGGTTTGGACGCTATATTTGATTGATATAACGACTCCACGAAAAAAAATTTCAAATGATAAGAGAAATTTTGTTGTTAAATTTGGAAAAGAAAATTAATCCTATGGTGAAATTTTAAAAATATTGCACTTATGTCGATCAACAGTTTACGCGATCATTAAAAATTATGAGGATATCGATTCCATTGAAATCAAACCCAATATTGGTCGCCCAAAAGGACCTACATATCTCGAAGAGATGTCAGCTTGATCTTTAAAGAAGTTGGCAAAAACCCAAAAATTAGTGCCTCCAAATTGGTCGAACACATAGCAGGCACATTGAATCAGAGTGTGCATCAACGCATGGGTGCATGTAGACTTTTGATGCTCACTATACCTTTTTAATATGAAGTGTAAGAAACTTTGTGGAGGTTGGAAAGATCCACTTCCACACCTACCTTCCTCACATGTAGGTAAAATTTTCGAAAGGACATACTTCTTTGGTTAAGAAAAATAAAATTTATAAAGACAGGCGTGGCACATCAACTGCCATCATTCTCCGAAAGAATTAACTTCATTTTCTTAGCGAATGTTGCCATCGCTTATTAAAGCGAATTGCGGCTGAATTGTAGTTATTTTACTATTTCGACCAATTCACTAGCAAGCGGAGTATTTTGTGCTACCACTGTGCACTGTGTCTTTTTGGAATCATTCAAATTCATAACCTCCAAAAATTGTTAATGTTTGTAGGTAACTGATGTAAGTAGGCAACAACTTTTTGTTAGATATTTAGATTTGCCTCTTTAAAATTGATTTTGTTTGAATAAAAATAAATATTTTTTTGGAAAATAAAAATTGACATTCTATGAAAGCCGTCATTTATTTAAAAAAAAGTGCTTCACAACAATATTTTTTGAGCAAAAATGATAATTTTGTTAGGAAGAAAAATCATTATTTTTGGGAAAGAAATATTAATATCATTAAAACAGCATCACCTCAAAAGATGTTAACAGCGGTAACATTGAAACCAGTCGAGGTTGACAATTTAATTTAACCAATATGTTTACATTGTTGTTGCTTTTAATCATAACAATTTTCACTTAATTCAACAGCTTATTGACACAAATTGGCCATGTGCTTACTGCCTTGGTCTGTTGATGTTGATGTCGATGTTGATGGTGATTGTTTTTCTTTTGCTGTAATTTTAAATAATTTAAATTAATTTGCTTCGACTTTAATTCACTATAATCAAAACATTGTTTCAAATTGTTGTGTGTGTGTGTGTGTGTGGTTAAAGAAAAGTATCAAAAGAAGGTCAAGTTTATTAAAACTAGTTGCACTGGCGGTGAAAATTATATGCAAGGCCATTGTGATAGATTATTAAAATGATATTAGTGATCTTATAATAATAGAGATAAATATAAATAATAAGAAAAAAATTATTATAACTGGGACAACTATTAAGTGAAAACTAAAGAAAAATTAGCACTTACAACAAAGCAATAAATTAAGCACAATTATTATATGAATATTTATGAAATAAAACAAAAGACTTAGGCAACGAACTTTTTATTTTCCTACTTACTTAAAAGTTACATATGTACATATATCTCTTAAATCGTATATACAACCACAATATATACATATTTTAGTTTCCTCCATTGTGATGTTGTCATGTCATTCCTAATTTAATCATAATCTTTCCAGTCATAATATTTAATAAGGTAAGCAAAAGAAAAGCTCCAGTCCAAGAATTCTACTGCTGCTGTTACACAAATGATGGTTTTTTTCTACACTATATAACCACAACTTTGGTTCTTTCCCTCTTACTGTATTAGCTTTCTGTAGAGCTAAAGACTATCACTACTTACAACTGCCAACATTTGTGCTTTTTGTCTGCAATTACAAATAAACAACAGCTTTGTTCTGTCATATGAGTATACGCATGCGGAACAATAACAACAACAGCAAAAAATACAACTGCAGCGTTAACATAAATAAGAGAATGTTTCATATTTTCTTTAGCAGTGGCTTTGAAAAAATATTAAAGAAAAAATACAAACTTTATGCATAATTCATTTGCTATTGAAGCGTTGCGTTTTTCCTTAAAATGCATCACATTGTTTTTGTTTTATATTACACTTAGAAAAAAACCTATGCAAAAGTTTTCAATTCTATGCCGGTTTTTTTGTTAATTGAATTTTGAAGTTGACAAAAGCAGCTCTAATAAGTTATTTTATCGCGTCTGCCGCTAATATATTGTGTTATATGTTATATATCGATAGCGAAGATATAAAAGGCAGACGTCCACATTGCTGCACTTTTGATAACAGGAATAGTTAATACGTATGTATAGAAAGATTTTATTAAATAATTTTCTCTTTTTTTCCAGAATTTCGTTGTCTTCATTATTGCTGATCGGCGATTTTATTTATCCTAGTTTCAATGACACCAGACTTTTCCGAAAATATTTAATTATGTAGTTGAACAGTGTTACCATTTCACCTCAAAACCCACTTTTAATTATTTCGATATTTTCTTTTCCTCCGAGATATCCTAATATAATTTTTTTTAGCTGGAAACCTGCAGACGTGTGTAATAAATTTCTATTAATGATATATCGGAAAAAAAAGTTTATTTAAATTAAATAGATGCTAGTCTCAACCAATACTAATAGTAAAAATAATTTACACAAAAATCAAATTATTGGTGTCCAATTTGACGTGCAACGCCCCATATACACAGCAAATAAAAAAAAATGAAAAGTAGCATAAATGACTGAAAAAATTTTTCAAAATAAAATTTGCACATTTCTGCTTTATATTGATACATATATCCTTAATAATATACATTTTAAGTGCTTAAAGACATCTGCCTTCAAAAAAGCAGCGCTGAAATCGTTTGCTTTTTTACGAAGATTGTCGTGAAATGAAGCCTCATGAATTATTTGAAAAGTTTTTCGGCGATAATATTCTGGATCACATATGCAAATGCTCAAATTTATATGCCAATCATCACCATAAACAGTACGAGAAACTACAAAATCTCTAGGCAAAAGAATATTATCTGAATACTTTTCAAATAATTCATGAGGCTTCATTTCACGACAATCTTCGTAATTGTTTTCTGGAAAAGTGAGAGCCATGGCATGAAATCAAATTTGCGCCACGTAAATTTGCTGAACTTATTAGCTGGTGGAATTGGCAGATTAGGTTGGATGGCATATTCCTTTTGATGAGCTTGGCAAACAAAGAATTTCATCAATGAGTCAAATATCAGAACCAGGTTGCTCTCGTTCTAAGCTGTCAATCTGTTTACCGTTTTCAAAAATAATTTCCAAACCAGACTTGAGTTGCTCTGGACAAACATTGTCTGCTAGTCCCCCATCATTATCACCATCATCTTCGCCACTTAAGTCTCCTTCGATATGGGTCGACTCAATATAAAGTTGTTGGAGCGGCATTTTCGTCATCGACACACATTTCTTCTAAAAAATCCTGCGCCTCTTTCAAGGTCTTTACATATTGGAAAATAAATTAGGAAAATGAAAAACTACGAAAATATCTTTTATAATAAAGTAAAAGCAAATAAATTAATAAAAACGTATCAAAACAGCTGCACCGTAAACCAGTGCCCTAGCCTGCCTATGGCAACAGGACATTTCAAGGATACTATGAGCATGATCTAAAAACTAATGATGCAGTTTTTTAATTTAAGTCTAAAATAATACACTTCTGAAAAATCTTTTTGAAATTCGAAAAAAATTAACTCAGGGTGATTCGGGTTAAATATAAAAAAAATTAAAATATTGATTTAACGTGATAAAAAAAAACGCCTCATGGATTATTTTCTAATTTACAGAAAACATTTCTGCCAACACATGAAAAGATAAAAATTGGAGATAGCAACATTTTTCATTAGACTCCATGCAGGCGCACCATGTTTTCGCCTTCTTAACATTAGGCTTTCCCTCTTTAACGGTCTGTGTATGGTTATTTGGGAAACTGTGTAAATGGGAACCTCTTTAATGGAGACAAAAATTTTGGTCCCCAGTTATCCAGGTTTCACTGTATGTACAGTATTGGCCAAAACTAAAGCACCCCCTCAGTACATTTTTTTCAAATCATAATTTTTTTGTGAAAACGACGTTTTTGAAATGTGTTGTGAATTATTATATATATTTATATCTTTATTATTGACACACAAAAATTTTAAAAATTATGCGTCTCATAAATAAAAAGTTATTATTAATGGAACATTTTAATTCAGAAACCTTAACGGACAAAACTAAAGCACCCCCTTTTTTATGGTAAGTAAAAATTTTTAAAATTAGTACTTAGTTGCAAACCCTTTATTCTGGACGACACACGCACATCTTTTTGGTACAGAGGAAACTACATTATTAATGATATCCTGCGATATTCCTTCCCAGGATATTTTCAAAGATTGAAACAGATCCGCTGTGGTTTTGCAATTTTCTCTCTTGATTTTCATGTCAACGATTTCCCACAAGTTCTCAATAGGATTCAGGTCAGGGCAGGCCAACTAAGAAATTCAATTCTATTGCTCTGAAGCTACGCCTTAAAAATATAAGAGGTGATTTTGGATCGTTGTCCTGTTGGAACCTCCACTTAAGTGCCATCTCTTCATCAGTATATGGCAGCATCACATCTTTTAATATGTCAACGTACATGGAGCGATCCATAATTTCATCAATCGTATGAATTGGTCCAATCCCATGACCAAAGAAGAAACCGCAGACCATTACATTTCCCCTCCGTTCTTTACAGTGGCTTTGCAATACTTATAATTCAATCCTTCTCCTTTTAGTATGCGTACACACCTTATTCCATCCGAATCTTTCAGATTGTACTTGGATTTGTCAGAAAAGAACATAGTCTTCCGTTTTTGGACACTCAAGTTGAGGTGAACATGGAATAAGGTTTATATGCAAAGCAAAAGGCGATAGATTTAATCCTAGGTATTGCAAAGTCGCTGTAAAGAACGGAGGTGGAAATGTAAGGTAATAAAGTATGTTGCAATTCATGACAGTAGAGTTTGAACAACTTGGAATTTGAGGTATCTATCATAACGTTCGAATGCAAGCTTTGTAAAATTTTGCCACAATCTGTACTAGGGTTCTCCCTGAGATGAGCTAGGTTAATTCTTTCAAGGTGTTTGGTAAACTGTGAAACCCAATTATACTCTATGCCAGTGTTTGTGCAGCAGTGGAGTTTGTGCACCAGGCGAAGCAAACAAATTTTTGGCAATCGAATTTTATTAATTTTAAATACTTTTATCATATAGTTCCAAGTAAGCCTGGAACTACATCATAAAAGCAACATATGTACCAAATCTTATCCAACTGCGTCAACCAGTTGCTGAGATATAAAATATCTGATTGTTTTCTCATATTGTAGGCGGGGCACCGCCCATTTTTTCATTGAATCTTACTTTTGGCTTTCCATTTTATACGTTTATATACCAACATAATTTAAAATGTTAGCGTAATATATTTTTTGCTCACTTACTTCCCTCATTTCGTTTGTCACAAAAAAAGAATATAAAGATTCCCGAAAACCAATGCATGCGCATGCTCGGTTTTTGACACGATAAGGCTGATTGGTGAGGAATTGGATTCAAATTCAAAATCCTTTATGCATGAATCAGTATTAGAAATATTTTCTGAAACCATTACTTTATTTGGATAAGCCAGTGCAGGACATGTCTATATACATATATATATTTGGCTAACAAAAAAATTGAATGGAGGACTTTGGTACACCCTTTGTAAATATCCACTCACAAAAACTTTTTTACAGAGTCCCAGAGTAGCCAACAAAATAGAGAAATTGGCCAAAAAATTAAATCAGTAAGGGTATTCGAGCTTGATATGCTCACGGGGAACACACCTATCAATGGAAGGAAACGTGTACACGTGCAAACGTTTGTGTTTATATTTTTTATGTTTCGTTTCAATCAACTGTAAATTTCAGGTAGCAACGAAACATAAAAAATTTTTTCCATTCTTTGGCCATGACGTAAGTGAGACATTTTGCTCTACTGCAACCTCCGTGTTGCATATATCGATATGGTATTTTGGTGGGAGGTGGAGTAGAGTCTCTTGTATATATAAAGGCGAATAACGGTTTTAAAATAAAACGAAAAACGCAAAGTTTAGCAGGTACAGCAGTACAGTATCTGGGCAGAGCGGGGAGCGCGCGCACTTTCAAAGTTCAAAAACTCGCAAAATCTGTTCCAATCCCATTTTAAATTTTTAACATTTTAAAAGCTAATAAGTCAAGGTTTCATATAAGCCTAATTAAAATATATTATATAATAAGTTTTTTCAAAAAAATGCAAAAAAAATTTTAAATTTTATTTTTTTTGTAAAAAAAAATTTAAACGACAACGTATTTATTTTTGGTAAAGGTTAGATAATATATATAGGTTATAAATAAAATATAAATCCTCTAGAAATTTAATCGATCTCTCCTAGAACTACAAATAACCAATATTTGAACAAGATCAAAAAAAAAAATGTTCATATTGATATAGCGGGAATTTCGATATGCAAGCAGATACATCCTTGGGATTGGTTGAAGAATAACATATAAAAAAATCAAAAAAAAAAAAAAAAACAGGAGATGTTTTATCAGAAATATGTATTTTTATAAAAACAAAAATTAATATTTAAACAAATAAATTAAAAGTTTCTTATTTTTATTATTAAATTATTGCATATATAACAAAAAAGGTCCTAGGTTTTTTATTCTATTTCGCATAGTTTTGAGGCATTTAATTAAAGAATGACAGATTTATATACATATTTATTTGGCTCAACAAAATCCCACTTCATAGCAAGGAGGCTGCATACTTTCTTCTGGTCTTGCAAGCAGCTGCAAAAGCCAAATATTTAATCCTTTCATCGTTGTTGTTCAATATTAAATCGGATAAGCTTTAAAGAATTTAAAAATTTGACTTGTCTTATATAGCCGAGGGAAGACTACGGATTTTAAAGGAAAATTTTGTATTTTGTTCCAGTTTTTTCTTTCTTTTGTTACCCACAATGAATTTCTTTAAAATGTTTTCTTTTCTTTTATTGCCCACTATTTATTTCTTTAAAATGTATTCTTTAATTTATTTAAGAAAGCGTGCTATTCTATATTCTATTGAAAATTTCAAATACTGCACAATACTAATTTTAAAGTCGCATTTCCATTCAATTTTGTTTTGTTTTTGTGTTGAAATTGTATAGTAAGCTATCATTTCAAAGAAATGTAAAACATAACAATTGATTTCTAATCAAGCATTAGTTTCCATTTTTTACTGCATTCATTGTTGTTAATAATGCAAAAATCCATAAAAAGTTTTTTTTGAAATTCGATACCTACAAGTATTTTTCCCATATTTAATAATTCTCTCGTTCATCGCTTTAAAGTTTTTTTTTCTACGTTGGTTGTCACGCCCACCAAGACCTATCCGCACCTATTCCGAATGATTCTTACTATTTGTATAGTATTTGGTTCCAGTCACTTCAATAATTCTGTCACTGCAGTATTTTTAAGAATTCGCTTGAATTGGAAGTGCCACGCCCTCTTCCCAAAATTTTTTTCCAGAGCATTTGAAATTTTTCCAACTTTGTATTTTTACGAAATTTGGTTACACTACATCAAATAACTCACTTAACCCTGCAGTGAATCGATCTCACTATAAGCTAACTTGTCATAGACTTATTTATAAGGACAACTTATTTTATTTTTAAATTGTTTTACTGACTATTTTAACTATGGAGATGTCCGCCCAAGTAGTGGGTAGTGTCTATATCTGCATGTGTTTTCAACTAACTACTAGCTAGCTACTCACTAGTTAGACAATAGTGAGCCAAAAAAGTACTGACTTTATTCCAACTATTTTGCAACTATCTACTTACTGGTTTTGTTTCACTCACATTATGTGTAGTGTTGTTCATAAAAACTAGCAAACGATGAGCAAGATCCTTTTATTTATATTATATTTATTGTTTTTTTATTTATGTTACATATATTTGTTCTTTTTGGCAATACATACGCATATTATCAAAACGTCGATATTTCATTATTTTTAGGGCTTCTCAGAGCTCTTTATCGGTATCACCATCGCATACTGCTCGAATTGCATTTGTTAAAAATAAAATATAACAATTATGTACTTTTAATACATATATATGTACTTACCCGTTAACACCTCGTAAACACTGATTTCCATGGATGCCGTCAACATTTATATTTAATCAAATTGTAATTTTTTTGTTTGACCTAAGTCAAATAGCAATTTCTATTTAAAAATCAAAACAAACAAAAAATGTGTTAAGTTTGAACTGCCACATACGATGTGCCCCCCGCATGTTTTACTGGCTATTGTTGCATGACTTTTCAACCAGCTCATAGTTAGGTAGCATTTATTTGACGATAAAGGCATTATTTCAGTAGTTAGTTGAATATTTCACGACAGGGAATATAGCGTTTTAACTTACCTAAAGGGGGGGGGGGGGGTCCAAGTGTGCGGTCGCCCCAGGCCCAAGGCTTCTCCAAGCGGCAAATTGATCGTGAAATATATCGCATTTTGCTAGAGTTTTTGAATGTCAAACGTGAGAATCTTTTTTGTTTTTTTGTGAGATAAATGAAATTTTGGTTAAAAGCACGAATAATTCTGTCGGTAGGAGCGGTAAATAAGTTTTTTGCCGCGGGCACCCGATATGCACGATTTGTCTATGATATGCGGTAGGGCACATGGGATGTGCCTCGCCCTTTTTTTGGCATTCATTCGTCAAACTTTTGTCTGAACCATTTTTTGTAAAGATTTCTGTGAAATTTAGTTTTATTACATTAAAGTATCAGGATACCGACCACTGTTCGGTTTTTCTTTTGATACAATAAATAAGAAAAAAGTGTGGAAAAATTTGGAAGAAATTAAAAAAAAAAAATCTAAAAATGTTGAATGGGTCGAAAATATATGGAAAATGTTAAATAAAGTTTAATGAAAATGCAAATGTCGAAAAAGTCAAAAATATATGGAAAATGTCGAAAAGAAATAAAAAAGTCGAAACATGTTACACCCTATTATCCAACTTCGCCTGATTTTGGCTCAATAAGCTTGTATAATTTGCGATATATGCCGTAATTAGTCTTAAAAATCAAGGCGGTGACACACCCACTGGTAAAGTCCAACCCGATCTTAATTCGGTTATAGCTTTTCAGAAATAACATTCTTACACCAAGTTCAAGTATGATTGCTTACAGATTTTGCTAGATATATGCCACTACCTCTGGTATAGAAAGTAAACCATCTGATGCAATCCCGTTGAACTGTTATGAGATACACTATACTGTAATACAGTATCTACTAATTGAATTATGACCGAAAATTTTCTATTTTGCATTAAATAAAATTAACTCCACAAAATTTTAAAATTTTTTTATTTAAACATGAGCTTGATAATTTCTTCAAAATTACACCACTATGCTGCAAGTACCGATATTCTTGAAAAACTGACAGTATGAGTAAAATAAGGGATGGCTGTTGAAAAAGGTCAAGCTACGCTGTAATATCTAAAATTATTGAAATATCGAAGTCTTCCGGTCTACCGGTTTTTTTAGTGTGCATCGTAAAAATTGTCCAAGAAAAAGAAAAATAACTCCAAGACCTGACCGAAGAATTGTGTAGAAAGTCATAGTGGAGCGAACTGAACGACCTCAACGAAGCTGGGGTCGACATATCGCTCAATACATTGCGAGGCCGATTTTAAGAAAGTGGCTTGAAATGCCGACGTCCTGCAAAAAGCCAAAACTTACAAAACGCTCCCAACAAGTAGTGCTATTCAGTGAACTCAACGTAAAATTCTCAGAAATTTTCTTCTGAATAACTTCAGATGTTTTTATTCATTTCAAAATCATCTTTGGCGATGAATGCCGGCTGGAAGCAGTATAACAAGGGGTCAGATTTGTTGGAAGAAGGCCTCAAGAGAGATACTCAGCCATCCGTCTAATTCCAATTGTGAAAAATTCACCGTCTGTTATGATTTGGAACCACATAACCTTCAAAGGGTCAGGTCCGATATATTTTGTTGATAAAGCAAAACGGCCAATATTTAAAGGAGGGCCAAAAAAATTATTATACTTGTAATCAGCGGCCTTAAAAACAAAAGCATCCCCTTCATATTTTTCGTATATTAATTTTCTAGTCAGAATTAGCACGGAAAAATAGCGTACGTAATTTTTGGAAAAGAATGCAACGCAGATATTTTATGAAGCACCGTCTCTACGGAATTGCCTTTCGAATATGAAATTTGTGTTTTTGAAAGCAAAAGTTTGTGGGAAGTGATTTCTTAATGAATCGTTTCAAAATTTCATTAAATTAAAGTTTAATTCGTTTCGCTTTCACTGAACTTTCCTCCTATTGGTAAAAACAGCACTATTGCCTGAATTGAAGCTAAAAATATTCTGAAAAAAGGTATATCAGTGTCCTTGTTCCCTGTAGTTTGGAAGCAATGGTTTTTCTTCAAAACAATTTCCAATTAGCCCCCAAATTGGAAAAAGTAAAAAATAAAATAAAAACTCGCATTTTCATAGATGTTTGCTAAGCTTTTACTAAGCTACAGATCGACTTTCTGTTTTCAACTTATAATGAAAACTAAAACCTTTGTTTAGTAAACGTCTGTGAATGCTCTTTGATATTTCTGCTTGTGATAATATTACTTTATTCAAAATAAATAGGAACGTATACATTTATTAGCCTGAACAACATGAATATGGGGAGCAAGGTGGTCCTGCTCCAATCGCAGCAATACGTCTTGGTACTAAAACTGCAAGCTGATGCAAGGACTGCAGCAGCCAAACTTGTAATCCTGTCATCGTTGTTCAGTAAACATCTGCATACATTCGTTAATTTTTGTGCTTATGCTTTTATTTTTTCAATCGAAACATATTTATGTTAACATTTATATATGTATATATGTACTTATTTGCCACACCATTCGCAAGGTTCTCTTGACACATCCTCAGCAAAATGGCTTAGTGCTAAAACTGTAAGCGGCAAGTACTGCAAAATCCAAACTTGTAATCCCGTCATCGTTGTTGTTCAATATGAATTCGGACAAACTCTAATGAATTTAAAAATTTAGTTTGCTTTTATATCAAGTAAAGACTACGTTAATTCTTCTGTTTTCTTATTATATTTAAGAAAGCGTCGTTTGTTGTTGTTTTCTATAGAAGTTTTAAAAACTCTGTATTCTACAGTTTTTATAGATTTTATTGTTATTGAAATTTTTTTTTTGTAGTCATTGTAAAGTATTCAATTTTTAAGTTTTCCATCATTGTCTTTGAAAAAATAAAAATGTTAATAATTCATTGAAATCTTTTCAATGCAATAAGCCCCATTATTTAATTATTTCATTGTTGAATCAACGAACGAAAACGAACAATAATTTTAAATCTACGCAAATATCCGAAAGCAGAGTGACAGCTTAAAATGTCTTATCGTCAAAAGGACGCTTGAAGGCACTTAGAGTTTGCAAAAACCACGTCCATCTGATCCAAAAATAATATATTTGGATTCAATACTAAATACCATACAGTTTGCAAGTTTGCAATATATGAAGAATAGAGATAGTACCGATATCTGAAGAATGTCTAATGAACACTGCATATGGATGTAAAGTAAGTAAAGTATATAATGACTTGCTAAATTCTTTCAAAAATAAAATTCAGTACCTGGAGACCGACCTCTGATCGGTTAAAAACTTAAATAAAAATTAGTTTATTAATTAAAGTTAATTAAAAATTAGT
The DNA here is from genome assembly GCA_963662105.1 of Meiosimyza platycephala. Lineage (NCBI taxonomy): Eukaryota > Metazoa > Arthropoda > Insecta > Diptera > Lauxaniidae > Meiosimyza > Meiosimyza platycephala. The sequence continues at coordinate 96,607,633 of OY759208.1, read as the reverse complement.
AGTTAGTCAAAATAGGTACTTGTTCATTACACTTCGCTGGGAAACTCTACAACACTCTATGTATGGTAGTATGCATATAAATTGTTTACTACAATGCGAAGAACCACTCCTACTAATTAAATTTTGCTAAATGTTCGAATGAAAAGTACTTTTGTTGTCTTATTTGCGCGACAATTTTTTTTGTCCCAATAGACTTTTAACTACAGTGGTGTACTGCTACTATTGTAGTGGTCATTTTTAATATTTAACCACTTTGTGTGTTCTGAACGATTTGCGGAATTTGTTGCTGTATAGACATTTTTCTGGTTCTTTGGATTACGTGGCCTATATGTGTTATAGTGCAATGCTACAAAAATCGCACGCAAACCACAAAATCACGATTTTCACTCACCTCGGTGACTCCAAGTGACCCAAAGTGGCTTGGAGTGAACCGCCTCGATGAGTAGTCACTTATGGAGTGACTATTTCCGGGATACTCCAAAGAACAAGGAAAATATCCTTAAAGCAATAATATCCAAAAATTCGCAAGCATCGCAAAACAAAATTAGGTTCGATCAGAGTTTGCACCAACGCGGCCTATAGGTGTTATAGACCAATTCTACAAAAATCGCACATCACTCACCTCGGTGACTCCAAGTGACCCAAAGTGACTCGGAGTGAACCACATCGATGAGTAGTCACAGTTTTTCATGAAAAAAAAAATTTTAAAAATTCTTTTGGGCCTAAAAACTAATGAAAAATAATTTTTATATATTTTTGTTTTATGGTTTTTATAAGTATTTTTGATTACAAAGTCCACAAAAAAAAGCAAATTAAAAAAATTAAAATTTTTAATGACTTATTCTCAATTTTTTCTAGAACGCATTTTTATCATTATTATCGGTAAAAGCGTTAACCTTAAAATGGCCATAAACCGAGTAAGTGATTAGGTACGATTTTGCAAATCATGTTTTTGGAATCTCCGAACACTAAATAATAAGTGTGCATTGTCAGATTTGGTTGACAATTTTTACCGATTTTGATCTTGGTTCAAGCGAACCGTGAACAGTTGTTAAGCGGCTTCTTTGTTTGCGTTGTACCTTTCATATAGACGAATTATTTTTTAAATATTGTAACGCATTGCCTACAATGGTTTTGGAAACTTTTAAGGCAACTGCGACTTGTCGAAACGAGATTCCGTCTTGATGTATCTGTGTTATGATGTTTTGAGTGCTGGCGCCACAAGGTTTTTTTCTACTCACTTTTTAAACTACCAAAAACAACTTCTATAATCGCAAGTTACCATAAACAATATATAACAAACCTCTTTTTAATTTTTTGAATCAACAAAAGTTAAATTTTGTCACTGTCCCTAATTTGTTGCACGATCTATTCCGTAACGAAATAACGAATGTCTTCACTTCATAAGAATAACGGTAAAACAAATTGGTGGTAGTGTTGTAGTTTTAAAGTACCAACGATGAACTTTTAAAAAAGTATTGATACTACGGATTTTATTGCGTATATTGCATAAGTCTTTATATAAATCAAAAACTACTGTCCCTAATTAGTTGCACGGACCTGTATATGTTGAATTATTCATTTTTTTTAATTATACATTCATTTATTTATTTAATTTCAAATGACGCGACGATCTCACCGCTGACGTGTGAAGCAAATCGCTTTCTTTTTTATCTCCTTTTTATAATTTTTCTAGTTTTACAATTTTGTCAAATTTAGATAAATCTCAATTTTACATTTTCTTAACAAGTATTTTAAGAGCACAGTAGTGAAACTACTTAATATATCAAACTTATCTACGACATACATATCTATACATACCAAGTTTTGTTTATTAGCGTCAAATAGTTGATAAAATATGATAAATTTTAATTTTCTTTCACATGGTGTGGCATCGATTAAAAAGAAATCTGACGTGCTGAAGACAAGTCTATTTTCAGAATATATTGAAATTTCTCATGTGTACAGCAAAAAGTTTGATTTTGTCGGACTGTGTTATCGGTATCTATAATAGTTGAATAATATATAAATTAACTGCATTTTGTATGGGAACATACGAAAAAGACTTTCGTCCAAAATGTCAAGTTTTTCAATAATTTCATTAACCATATAATGCTGGTGCACTCGTTATTTACGCTATAACTTTCTAAAACTGCCACGTCTCATTAACTCTTGCAACTGAAATATCAATATGCTATGTGTCATTGAAGTTTCAACTAAAGATCAACGTTCCAAAATATACAATAATTTAAAACCTTTTATTCCATTTCAATTATTTTCACTCAGTGTACATGCATACATACATACATATATGCATGTGTGTAGGTATAGTTTCAACAGTCATAAAAAGGGATTTGCAATTCAAATACTGCATGGGGCTCAGTCATAACAAAAATAGCATTACAACTACACTGTTGCAGCCAAATACAAAAGAAAAAGAAAAAAATTTAAGGTAAAAATAACAAAGAAAGCCAAATAGAAAAAGGAAAACGCCACAACAACCAATATGTCAAAAATGCTAAGCAGCAGCAGTTGCAGTGCAGCCCAAAAGCAACAAAATAACGTCAACGACATTAATAGCATACAACAACAGCAGCGGGTGCAGCAGCAGCAGCAACTACTGCAACCACAAGAATAAGGCAGAGATTACAATGATATGCTTGTATGAAGTTGTTAAAACTGCCAAATAGGAGGTGGAGCTGCAGCATCAGTATTAGCAACTTTTTGCTGCAGTAAGAATACAACAAAAAAAAGCATAAAGAATGACGTAGAACGTGCAGCAATAAAGATATTGCACTAAAGCAATAAACAAACATTGAATTTCATTTATTTCATTGCCAAGGAAGCAGCACAGCAGCACAACGTATTGCCAACAACAATCATTTGAATTAGAATTAACAACAACAATTTCGTATGCTGTTAGTATTTATGCAGATAGCTGGCAGTACACAACATGAGGCTGCCAGCAACAGCAGCAGACAGACAGACGCAGCAATCATCTTCATCATAATCCAAACTGAATTTATAATGCAATTGAGTTCTGCTTTTGTTTTTTTTTTTGTTGTTTTTGCGTTCTATGCATAAGAGCTGTAATGTTAATGTATTGTATATGGTTTTTTGTATATTTTCTTGAATATTTATTTTAAATAAATAGTTTTGTAAAACTATAAAAATGCATTACTAATTTTTGTAAAATTTTTATGTTGATATATTGACAAAATTTAAAAGGAGAATTTTGTTGCTTAAGTCTTTTGTTTTTCAATTACAATACGTAAGCGAAGATGTTTTAAGCAAACAAAACGCTTCAAATTTTCACAAAAATACAATATTTTCATGAGTATTGTAACACTGTAAACAGCGGACAGTCTGCAGCAAAGCTATATGAGTTAACAATCTATGTAAATGGAAAAATTGACCGCATCCAATACAAAAGAGCGAAATTACAGGCTGTTTCAAAAAGTTTTTCAACTTTTTTTCAGATTTGCTTATACAGTCTTTACAAACCGAACGAATTTTGACAAAAATTGACCGATACATTTTTGATTTGGCTGAAATTTTTTTTACGGGTTCTGTATCGAAAAAGAAGAGATACATATTCGAGGATTTTTAAAAATAAATTTTTTTTTTCGAAATAGAGTGAATTCAAAGTTTGAAATTTCGTGATTTTTGGCTTGGGAGCTCACTTTCAAAAATTCATAACTCAGGTTCTGTTAAAGCTAGAGAATTGATTTTAATGTCATTTTAAAGCTAAGAAAAAATATAAAAGCTAAAAAAATATTTTTTTTAAAAATTATAAGCAAATTAATATTGTTAAAAGCAATTAAATAGCTTAAATTGATTTCTAAGAATTTCCCCCACCCTGTATCGAATTTTTAATATAACCATCGTATTCTACGTCAAATTTCCTATCCAAAACGTGTTTTTTTTTATTAGGCAAACTATTATTTCTCTTAAATTTTGAGAATTTCGCGATTTTTGGCTTGCAGACTCACTTTCAAAAATTCATAGCTCCGGTTGTGTTAAAGCTATAAAATTGAAATTAATTTCATTGTAAAGCTAAAAATATGAACTTAAATAAAGAAATAATTTTTTAAAATATTATTAACATATAAATATCGTTATAAACAATTTTAATGTTTTAGTCAATTTTAAATAATTGCTCCCACCCTGTATCAAATTTTTAATGTCAGAATCGTGTTTAACGTCAAATTTGCTATTGAAAACGGTTTTTTTTTTATGGGGAAATTATTGTTACTATTCTAGCTTTAACAGAACCTGAGTTATGAATTTTTGAAAGTGAGCTTCCAAGCCAAATATCACGAAATTCTCAAAATTTGAATTCGCTCTATTTCGAAAAAAAACATTTATTTTTAAAAATCCTCGAATACGTATCTTTTCTTTTTCGATACAGAACCCATAAAAAAAATTTCAGCCAAATCAAAAATGCGTCGTCAGAAAAGTGTTCGATTTGTAAAAGACCGTCCCATGTATGCTTATTTGCATGTACATATTTCTGTCTTTAAAATCTTTATCCGATTTTCCACCAACGAATCTTTAGAGCAAATCAGAAGAGATAGACAGAAGCGTTCGAGAGTTGGAGTATGGGTTAGGTACTTCCCACATCCCATGCAAATAGAAAAACACTAAACACGCATGTAAATATATCAGCTATGCTTTAAAATTTGATACTTGCATGAATATTGTTGGCAGTAGTGGGGCGTGGTACTTTCTATAAGTCTAAAACTCTTAAAGCAATTTTGTACCAAGCACTTTGAAAAGTGTGAACACAATGGGACAGCATGGGTGCATGAGCTGGTGGAGCTGCGGGATAACAACATTTATCGATTTATAAATTTACAAGAACATCGGTCTTCGCTATTAACTGCAACTTCTATTACAATAATTTTAATTTAAGTTTTACAGAGAGTAAATATACCCACTTTGTCATTCCGTTTGTAACGCAAAGAAGGAGGCATGACAGGTATACATATAAAATAATATATATTACTGATCAGCATTAATCGAATAAGCCATATCTGTCTGTGGAAATCCTGATTACCTGATTAGATAATTGAATGAGATTATGTACACATGCTACTTTAAGCAAATTTCTTGCGATCAAAAATGGATGAAATCTGTTGACAGACACGCCTACCGCCCATAAACAACACTTCTGGTGTTAATTAATTGATTTTATCTTCAAATATTATTTATTTCATTTAAATTAACTCTATTGGCCACATCCATTTTCAAGCAAACATTTCTCTGCTTAATTGACTAAATTGCATTATCAGCTGACTTTCATTTTTGTTTTGATATTCAATGCATAGCAAATTTACTAAAACAAAAGTAAAAATTGAAAAAGTAAAGGTTTCCGTTTCACTTTTCATCTTAATTTTCATTTTTTTTTTGCAGTTTTCCTAACCTTTCTTATTTTTCCTATGCACTGAGTTAATTTTCATTTCACTTGGAAAAACTGCACTGTAATGCCAAGAGTTGCAATTAAATACAAAATAAAAAAACACATTCAAGCAAAAAAAAAAAAAAACTGCAGCAGCAAATTACAAGTGCAAGTGCAGCAGGTAAGTAACAATACAATGCGACATAACACAAAAGCCGCGATTTCAGTTACGCGGTAAGGAGGCGAAAATAATCAATCAACGTGGCCTTAGCAGCTAATGGGAGGGTTGCCATGTAACTTTTCGTCTTGGACTTAAAACTCGATGTGATTCATTTAATTTTAAATAAGTTTTCTTTTTTAATAAAAATAATAAGTAAAAGTAACTGAGCTTAGCCACTACAGCAATTCAAAGTCTACTCAACTATTTGGATTAAGATTTAATAATCATCATCATAATCGTATTAGAAATAAGTTTTTTGAGCATAATTTATTAAAACTTAAATATCTCTGAAACTGTGTGCTGTCGCATAAAAACATTTCAGCAGCTTAAAAGTTACACTTTATATTCATTTTATTGATGTACTTAGTTTCAGGGCTTTTTCTTCTTTCCTAATTTTGGCATCTCTGGCTTTGTGTGACGAATAATTACATGACATTAACAGTGGCGGCAATAGCGAAAACATTAAATGTAAGTGCTGCAGTATAGCAAAATCACAACAAAACTTTGTTGTAAAATTAGAAAACAAAGAAAGCATGACGATTTTGGCACAGCTGCTGTTGCAACTTCATTTGGCAATGCACTTTTCTGAATACGAAGGTTTACTAAATTACAACCAACAATGTTGATTGTTGAACATTTCCAGAGGCAACATATCAATAATCAAAGTATCGATACAAGAATGCTCTTGTTTGTTGTACAGACGATTCTGAAACTTACAGAGCATACTTTATAAGGCATTCAAAAAGAAAAAAGGGCTTTCATCAATTACATTGTGTGTAATTAAGTTGAATTTGGGGTCGCTGATTTCGAATTTACAGCCAAATTCGACCTTTGGTAAATTATTTTGATTTTGATGCTGTTACATACGCTTTTTTATGACTTTTTTATTTCCAATTCTGAGAGGTTTGGGGCTGAGGAAAAATTTTTCCTATAAAAAAGTAAATATGTTTTCTATTTATACTACTCCTTAACCTCTCTATGGAGAATTTTTTCATACGATCTTGACACAAATATTCCTCATAAAAAATTACAAGCCCCAAAGTACCCTAAAAGGTCGTCCATAAATTCGGACCGTGCGCTCCTCATTCAAAAAATTGATATATATTCCGATATTTCAATACAGTTAATCAAGGTTTTTACTAATCCGAGGTATAATTCGATACAAATGATCAGCAATAGCATCAATGGTATAGAAAAAATAAAAATTTGAAAGAGTAAACAAAAGTACGCGAGCACGCTATAATTTGTTAGCGCAATGGAGCATAACAATAAACCAACAATAACAACAAAAATAACAATAAAAATCAGTACTACATTGCAGTGAGAAATTATTTAGAAATTAAAACAAAAGAAAGTGAAAATTCATATGCCCCAGAGCTGTGTACTTAATGTAGGCCACAAGTATGAAATAAATTGAAACAAAAGTTTTTTTTTTGTAATGAAGAGATATTATGTATATGAAGCTATTTTTTTTGACAGTAGTTTCATAAATAGCACTAAAATAAACTCAAATGTTAAGAAAACGAATAAAATTCCGTCAAAAAATGCAGAAAAAATTACTGAAAAAAGTATGTAGATAGAAAACAAAAAAAAAAAAAAAAAGTTTTTAAATTAAAGAAATAATTTTCCAAAAATTTGTAAAGAAAAGTTTTACAGAAAATGATCCAAAAATACAGGCCTTTGAAAAAGTGTTCCGTTTGCGAACCGACGAACGAAATTTTTTTGATGTTTTTTTGAGGACACCAACGGTTGCTCTGGCAACCCAAACATTTAAATTTCTTATATAGGAATATACTAAAGGAACATTTGGCCACCGATTACACCAAAAATTTTCCGCTGAGATGGATTTTCCAGCTTGATAATGGTCCGAAACATTAATCTCCACTTGTCAAATCTTGGCTGGAAACACAATCCACCCAGATTCTGAAGTGGCCACCTCACAGTTCCGACTTAAATTCTATATAGATTTTCTGAGGCATAATCAAACGAGTCGTAACAGCACGAAAACCCGCGATAAAAGCAGCTTGTGGCAAGTTAATCAAGACAATTGGCATAAAATTACTCCAGACCAATGTGCACGCCTGGTAGGCAGCATGCCAAACCGATTCGCAACATTTATGAATCAAAAAGGTTCTCCTACTCATTATTAAGCTAAACTAATAAAAAAATAAAATAGGACTCACACCAAAAATTCAACAATTTTAATTACTATGTTTCAGATGACTTATTATATGACCTTTACTGACGTTTTTACATTTTTCGGGATAAACCCAAAACATTTAATTTGATTTTTTTGCCGTAAATTGATGCTTACATAGCAGGACTATAAAAACTAATAATATAAGAATCAGAAAAAAAATATTATAAATAAATTTTAATTAAAATGGTACGTAGCATACGAATGACTTAATCATGTAAGCACAATTGTATATATATTATAATAATATTAATTATTAACTGTATATTCCATTTAGGAATTTCAACGATTCCAAATAAAGTACAACTGCGTTAATTTCGTTGATTTATTTGGACGTTCAAAATCCCGCGCAAGCTGGGCCTTAGGGCAAATTTCCGTAAAGTAAAATTTTTGTATAATGAGTCAAAAGTATTGAATAGGTAGTTAATTTGATATTCGAAGACGATGTACATATCTTGTCTAGAGATAGCTTTTTCTAAGTTTAGCGTTTGCTAAATGGTACAAATTACTAACTACGATGCTTACAAGTATACCATCAGTTATCAGAGAAATGTCCACTGATATTCGTGTGGCTTCCTTCCGTTTTGGTAGGAAGTATGATGTGATATACCCAGAGCGAGACCAATGGTTAATTTCGTACTATATACTTCGGGGTCTTGCTCATGTCTTTAATTCGAAAGCTTCCTATGGACTTGGTTCTAGATGGTACATATATAGACGGTCAGATTATATTTTAAAGTTGCTTAGAAGTTTGAGGAGAACTAACTTCTACTTTATTTTCTTAAGTTTTCTTTTCTATTTCTATTAACTTCCCTTTCCTCATTATGGGTTTAGTACAATGAACTTTCGGGCTGAGTGTTATGCAAAGATCTCTTCCAGCTCACCCAGAACTTTAATTTTAAAATTGCTTTGGAACTGCCAGAACTCAACATTAATCAAAACTCTCTGAGTGCATATTTTTGAATGCTCTTTCTTGAATATCTCAATCAAGTTGGACTCTAAGGTACTCATACATTGCCAGCAAAAAGTGATTGAACTCAAAATTAACTGTATGCACAATATACACGTTTACACCAATATCCGCTTGTCTTACAAAATTTCTTTGATATTAAAATTATTACTTATTAGCAACTCAGCAATAGAAAAAAAAAAATTTAGAACTTAAAGTGTAAAACTTTTGTTTCTTGCATTGAATAATCATTAATTTAAATTAAAGAAAAAAAATCGAAAGATTCCACAAAAAACTATTAAAAGCAGACAAGCTGTCTGCAATGTTCGCGTTGAACAGACAAAAAAGATAGCTATATACTTAATCTCTTTTAGATGGATAGACAGACAGCCAGTCAGCGGAGTGGACAGACAGAAAATCGATTGAACGCTTTGCAAGCCACAATCGATAGACAGCCAACCGTCAATCGCATTGATTGACGGTCATTCATTTAAAAACGAACTTGATGCTGTACAGCAGCGTATTTTTCATTTTTTTTTTGTTTTTGCGATAGCAACAACACCTTCAAATCGAACGGACACCAGAACATAGATACACAAATACATTTGCAATACTTATAAGGTGGGACATTTCAAAAAGTGATATAAAAAACAATTTATTCAACAAAAGGTTGCGCCAAAAATGTCGGCTCCTAACGAGTCTTAAGAGAGGAGTACTGATAAGATCGGCAATAAGTCAAAATCGTTTTAATTATTTTATATTGCCACAATCATTTCCGGCAAATGCAATTTCTTAAAAATTACTAAGTGTTAATTTTGACAAAGGATGTATGGATATGAACATATATTTACCAAAACGAAAGGAATTTGAACATCTAGTCTTCGTTTTAGCAGATTTTTGTGATGTGTTGTTGACCAGTTGATTATTTACCAATGATCATTTTGGTATCGGTTGAACAATTATTGCATCATAATTTTTAAAAATTTATAATAAGTACATAAAATTCTAAATACGAACTCTACGATAAAGTTTTTAGTACATAACAAGTTACTGAGTAAAACTTGAAAAGAGAACGAGAACTCATGTTTTATGTAATATTCAAAGGATTGAATGAGAAGATATTATCGAAAGTATGCCTATAATGAAACAAGATAAGCTTACACACCACGAAAGACTTGAAGATAATGCTTCACAGTCAGGCCCGGACTTACCTTAGAGGCACACTAGGCCAGTGCCTAGGGCGGCACGAATTTAGAGGCGGGAAATATTGGGAACTTTGAAATTTTTTTTTTTTGTAATTTTTTAAATTTATTTACACAGTGGGGAAAAAAGTGGAAGTACTGGGATTGTGTGCACTAAATTACCTAAAAATGTTAACAAGCAAAAAAAAAAAAAAGGTCCTCACTTTTGATATTAAAAATTTTTTTGGGTCGGCCTAAGGGTGGCAGATTTCTAAATCTGGGCCAATTCACCGTCAAAAGATTTGCGAAGAAAGATCAAACATCAACAAAGACACTATCAGAAGATTGTGCTATCAAAGTGCATGAGCTTAGCCCAAAAATAGCCGCCTTACCTGCGGTCTTAAACTTCATTAGATTGCAAATCACACAAATGAAAAATCTAAAAATATATCATATAAAGTTTAAGAAAAATTGATACACCCTAATAAGCTCAGAAAAATATGTAAGTGTATGCCGCTTGCATTTATAGATCAACGTTTTGCGATTAGATAGTCCTTAATGTGGTCGCTGGGACGAATGGCTAATACCCGCACCATTTGACGTAATTGCCGCAACGAATGAACGACGACCGAAAAAAAAGAAACCCAGAAATTTTAGTTAAACCCTAAATAAAAGAATTTTCACTATCAGATGCAGTAGTGCATAACGCGCGCGTTCGTTCAGATTTAAGCAGTCGATAAACTCAGATGCGCTGCGGCAGTCAACTAAACAGCAAGAAGCTTTAGCTTTTTTTCCTATATTTTTGCCGCTGCTTTCATCTAGGATCTACCTAGTTGTTGCTGTGTGTGTATAAATAAGCGTGAGTCTTGGGATGTTATTAGTGGCTACAACAATAGCAACAGCAACAACAACAGCAAAAGCAACTAGAAAAATAACTAAAACTACAGCTGCTATAGTAAGGAACTAACTAAAAACAATAAAAAAGTGTAACTAACATTTTTGGTATTTTTAAATGCCATAGTAAGTTTAGGACAGTGGGGTGAAAATAATTAACGAAATGATAATAGGTTCATTACATTGTGGCAGTACTAATAAATTCAGTAACTATATTATTACACATTATATACATACATACATATGTATATCAAATATTATTATATGTTACTCAAGTTTGTCACTTAAGTCTTTTGTGTTGAGTCAACCAAATGTTTTTAATTCTACAAAAATGTAAGATAAAATCATTAGTGCCACTGTTTTTTCGTGTTACTCGTCAGTGCACTTATTTTGTTTCGTTTCTGCTGCATGATTCAGATTATCCTTTGGGATAAGCTTCAGTTCCTTAACTGCCATGCTGCTCTGCTCCCTTTCGTTTGAGTACCTACATAAGTTAAATTTTTATTCATACTAATAATTTGCAGCATTTTCATATCATTATTATCTTGTTCACTTTAGTGGTTGTAACTTTATTTTAAAAATTTTATCAAATGCAAAAAAAACTTCATGTCGTAAAAATAACATATTGCGTTAAGTAATCAGTTCAATAACCTGTGCAAGCATTTGAACAGTGAGTCATATATTGTATAGTGCAACTCTGAATCGAAATTTAAATTTTGTATTGGCGATACCTTTAGCAAATATAGCAATTTCACTGACTGTACATCTTCTGTGAGTTTTGAATGTTTTATTAGTTTGACTTTGCCAGCGAAAAAGCTATATGTGCTTACAATGTTTTTATATATTTCATATGATAAAATGTTATTTCGAAATTAACGATGAAAAAAAGTATGCAGAATGCAAGCAGGATTTGCAGAAAGTAATTTGGAATATTGTTGTTTTTATTTGCTTTAAAAATAGTACCGTAGAGTGGCTTGGCAATGATGAAAAAAAAAATTTTAAATTTTCATTTTGGGGAAAAAAATCTCCTGACCTCAAATGTGGGTTAACAGGCATCATACTCATGTCATTTCTTTATCATATTAATACAAATCCACAGTAAAATTTTAAGCGAAAAAAAATATTGGGGTTTTTGAGAAAATCAGCCTTGTTTTTTTTTTCATAAAAAGCGCTATAACTCCGCCAATTTTCAACAATTTTCAAAATTTCTTAAAGATTCTGACAGAAAATCAGAAGTTCTATTAGAATCAAAAGACAAAAATTAATTATTTTGATTTGGATGAAAATGCGACTATATTGAAACAATTTTCAACGATTTTTCAAGCTCTGACACTAAAACTTTAAATGGGCATAACTTCGTAAAAAATAATTTTCAATCAAATCGGGGAACGGTATATTTCCGTAATTACTTTGAAAAACAACATATTTAATCGGCAACCAATTCCGCAATTTGAAGTCACTCCGACTGCATCGTTTGAGATGGATTTGGTCTATAACTTTTCTCGCATAATTTTTTTGTTCCCAGGTGTTTTTTTATTGATTTTGTTGGAGACGCCACCATATATTATTGTTAGGAAATAAATGTTTATTTTATGTTTTAAAATAATCGTGATTAAATATGAACCGGGGTTCGAACCTGCAAGCCCCCGGTTTATACGCTAACTCACTTCACACTATGCCACGCTGCTGATTGAAAAGATGGTAACTTTTAAGACAACTAGGGGATAACTTTAAACACGATATCCTCGCTTTTCCTTGAGCATTGTGAAAAACGGCGAAAATGGTTTTTCTTATTTCAGGTGTCGCAACCTGGTAGTCTCCTTGTAAGTATTGTATTTTCTTCTATTTGAACTTAAAAGATTGTAGAATAAGATTTCTTAAACAATTTTATAGCGTTTTAAAGTAATTTTCTTTTTGTCCCTTTTAAACATTTTGCTTTAAATCTTGAAAAGGTTTGATTTTTAATTTTTTTACGGTGTTGTCAGTTCACCTAGAAGAAAATTATATAATAATCATAATACATTATTCTTATGTTGCATACATTTTTTTATGTTCAAATATAAAGGTCGTTGGACTCAGTAGTTTTTTTTCCCTACCAGAAAGGTTCCGCGAAAACAACATCTAATGAGCCACATAATTCAGGATGCCTCCTTAATATCGATGACATCTAAAATTGTCAAAAAATGGCAAAAATGTCGAAAAATGTTGAATTGTTTTGAGTAACTCGATAAAGGCTGAAATAAGTTTAAAAAGTCAGTAAAATCGAATTAACATTCTCATCGATTCGTTATCTCAAATGCTGGTATATAGGCCACAATGAAATGACAGATTCGAGCACAGCGACCTTTGTTTTTCGTGGGGGAGGTTGTGGTAAATGCACTGCAATGTCCATGCAATTTACTAACCTAAAGCTACCGTCATAGCTGCAGGGTGTGTCACTTCACTAAAACCCACAACCTCTTTTCAGACCTCCAGGCCTCCTACCCTGGGACTGCGTTAGCATTGCTTCGGGGAGCTCAGCGACCTTACGTTGATTTCAGTCGCTGTTGTTCTCTCTCACTTAGATCTAACTTTTGCATACAGTGTTATTATTGAGCGGTGAAGAGAATGTTTTGAGTGTCAAATTGTGAGCAGTGCCGCTTCGCTAGTCACAGTATTTCTGTATCATAGGCAAAATATGGAGTAAAATTTGCCAAGCGTACCAATATTAATTTTTTTAAAGCTACGATCTTGTTTAAATTTTGGCTGTATGTAGTTCTAGTAGATATAAATTAAATCCCGGTAGGATTTTGCTCCAACTTTATTAGTTTCTAAAATACAGAGCTATAAAGTTCGAAATTTTCGTAATTTTTTCTCTGAACGTCTTTTTTTTTTGAAAATTCAATACTTTGATACTTGGTACTAGATTAGAGATTCTACTTCACCTGCCACCAAATTAAATCTTACCCCATATATTGATGGACAATGGCGGCGACTTAAGTTTTACTTCGTGTAGAATATATAACCGCATTATTTTTACTTTCAAGCCTGGCCACATCTCATCAGTTTTCATAATAAAAGTTAATACAAAAGTGCTAAGTGGCTTGCGCAGCAAGTGAAAGCAATTTATATGGGATTGTAAAAGAGGCGTGGCATCTTAGACTGAAGCAAAGCATTATGAAGAGAAATTCCCCAAAATTAATGAAATTAAAATCGCAAAAAGTACTTAAGGAGACACAAGCGTTTGTTGAATGAAAGATTAGCGTGACATGTGAACTTGAAATTAAAGAAACAGAGGACGCAAAAAGTTTCCAAGGGAACGTTATGAAACTTGACATAAGAACATGTGTACAACAACTCTCTTAAAGCTTAAAAATATTTTCTTAGAAAATACAAAAAATTGGACATATAGCCAATTACGAAACATTTTTTTTTTTCACACATTCCGAGGAGTGATTTGTGTGGCTACATATTTTGAGTAAATAATTTTGCATACCTGCGTAACAAATGTTTGTTAATTTGTAGAACAATGTTGCTTTTATAGTATGGACTATTATCTACGTAGAAAACTAACGATATATAACATAAATTGTTAAAACCGAACTCTGTGTTACATTTCTTTTGAAAACCGCAACAAAAGCCCGACAAAAATATTATTCATACAATATTTTTTTACAACAAAACATAACAACAAAAGCCACACGATATGAGTTGCATACTAAAAAATTGCAAGAAAACGCACGCACGCACGCACGCACGCAAGACAGAAACTTCTGAGAAGAGTTCTTTGTTTGTTGTTAGCACAGCTGACAATTGACAGATTGACAGTGTTGACAATGTGACAATCAGCCAATAGCGACAACAACGAAAAACTCCAACACCAATAACGTCGATAGTAATAAAAAACAACAACAATGTAAACAAGCGGAAACATGCGTTTTATACGTTAACGCAACGTTAACTTGCTTTGATCTACGCGTACTCATGCAACGATTGACGGTTGTTAGCCAAGTTAATAAATAAAACTATATATTTTTCTTTTTTGTAAATTTAGATATGTTGCTAATGATTAGCAGTACATATAGTATAGAGGTAGCCTGCGTTTTTTGTACACCAACAACAGCAGCTATTGACAAACAGCAAATTAATATCCGTTTTCATACAATCGCTGGGAAATTGAGTTGTTAGCGCATTGTTGATGTTGCACGTGACTTTTTTTTTCCAGTTGATTAATGCGTTGCATTTAAAAAAATTGGCAACACACTTGATATAACATAACATTCTATAGGTTTTTATTTATAGCTTTTCATCTCTAACTGCGAGCAATGTTGCAATTAGCGCAGATTTCCCATAAATTTATGTGCTCGTATATCACATAACATTTTTATGACAATTACTATTTTATGCTGATTGCTAAACTACCACTTTTAATATCTGTCCTAATTGCAGTTGTGCAAAGGACTGTTAATAGTTTGCAATAAAATGAAAAGTGTTTAAGCACCGCTATAAGCACGAGTGTGCACTATTTCATTGAGTAGGAAAACATAAATATGTACTTATGTATATGGGAAATAATAAAATATTTCTTATTTCTGCCAGAAAATCGCTTGAATATAAAATGTTGGGAATTAGTTAACCAGTTCCAGCATTAGACTTAAGAAAACATTTTGCAAGTCCGAGGGAAGAACAGCACACTCGACTGTCCTACATAGTTTGAGTTTTGTATATGCTGTTCTAGTAATCGCAATTAACAAGAGACTCATCTAGGGATAATTGGAAGGGAGAACTAACGGGGAGAAAAAACTATATTAATTTTTAAGTTGCGGTGAGATGGCTTTAAACTAAATAGCCAAGTGAGTTTTGGTATTTACTCTTGAGATCATAAGTTAAGGATTGCTGCGAGGTTACCAGAATATTGTAGTATTTTTCAGGTTTGAGCTATAGAAGAAGTAACAACCTGTCCGTAATGCTAAGAGCTTCACCAGTATTCACCCCTGAAATTATGTACCTTGTCCTTATCCAAATTTAGAAAGTGCAGCAAATACCCAAGGACTGGCTCATAGGAAAATTCTAAAAATGGGCATTTAATGCTATGCCAAAACTACAAGGCCATAATGATTCTGATTAACCTAAGTCTACTTCACCAGATTCAGAGATAAAATAGAATCACTTATCCGGAAAGTATAGGCAGCAGGTTCTTACCCAAAGCAGATAAAAGAATGACAGAATCGTTACATTTAATCTTCATCGACTACAGTAACGCTTTTGATTGTTTCGATATCAATTGCATTTGGTATGCATTGAACAAGGGAGGTGCAGCACCCAAGATTATAAAAATCACCAAGGCTCAAAAAAAAGGTTTCAAATGTAGAACATGAAACTATCTCAACCTTTTGAGTCCATGTGAATAGTGCGCCAAAGTTGTCTGCTGTCAGCAATTTTATTTCTGATAGTGCCAGACAATGTCCTCAATAAAGCTCTAGATTCTACATATTGTGGCACTAAATGCAGTTACAGCAATCGTCTGAATGACCCCACCTTTATATGTTGATTTTCACCTAGTTTGATTGCCAAATTGATCTCCAGATGTACACGAGATTTGCAAAAACCTTTTCCATGTGCTTGCAAATAAAGTGATTGGTAAAATCTTACGGGAGATATTTTCTTCAAAAAGATATCATTTGGAATAGTACGAATATTATCACAGCTGCATATTCAGTTTTATGTCATCATTATGAAGAGTTTTTATTGTTTTTTTTTTTGTTGACTTCAAAGCCTTAATGTAAGATTTTTATCTTTTCGAAAACTTAAAGTTTCAATGAGAACTGTGCTTCGATTCAGCTCTACTCCATCCTCAAGGCGCATGCCCACCACATCGTTTGGCATACTGCATCACAGCTAATCTATCACAATGCTGGCGCCGCTTCTTAGCATATTTAGTTCCACGTACATAGAGAATTTTTCTGTATATTGTTGCTGCGTCTTTAATTTATACACCTCCCCCTTCTGCAGCCACCACCCTTTTATGTTGCAGACTGTTTTTACTGACTATAACTATGGCTTGTAACTAATTTTATGTTCTTGAAATTTAACGCTTCATGCTGTAAAATGATTAATTTTGCTCGTTGTAAATCAGGCGCAGCAGGATATTGCCATCTATGTCGTTGTCGTTATGAGTTAAATGGAATAGAAAAAAATAAACTTAAGACTAATTTTATTTGAGAGCTTTGAAATTTTGTTTCAATTAACACTTAAACTATAAATTTTCTTTAAATAGTAATGGCATTAATTTAGTGGCACTTTTCTACGTTTAGTACTTACTTGTGTTAAAGATGATAAGTGTGCGGTTTCCATAAACTTTAAATGTTTCTTCATAATCTCTACTACCAGGTGTATAACTAAGTAATGTCAATATTTTCTTAAAAAAAAACACGTTTATTTCAAGAGTTAAAGGAAGAATCGTTTATTCAAAGTATGCTCCCTCGCTTTTCACACATTTTTCCCATCTTTCAGGCAATTTGTGAATTCCAAGCCAATAGAATTCCTTGGGTTTTTCGGAAAACCAATTATCAAGCCAAATTTTCACATCATGCTGCGAACAAGTGGTAATCGGACGGAGACAGGTCTGGAGAGTAAGCCGTAAGCACGAGCACTTCCCAATGGAGTGCTTCCAACGTATCGCAAATCGGTCTTCGATGCAATAACGATTTTCTTTTGAACCGTGCGAGCAAAATTTCACATGTGCTTGGGCGCCTTTCCAGCTGCCATATCTCGTAAACGTTTGGAAACGGCAGACTCAACTGCTCTGCGAATTTTTTTTGCGTTTGGGAATCGTCTTCGTCCAATAACGCTTGCACTTCGGCGTCTTCGTACCTTTTCGAAGCTCCAGAATGTTCTTTGTCCTTGACATCGAAATCACCACTTTTGAATCTTTGAAAACATCTTTCACACGTTTTAACAGTTGCCACTTATTCACCGAAGGCTTCAACAAGCATTCGGTGCGATTCCGCAGCTGTTTTCTTCAAATGAAAACACAGAGTTAACATTGTCCGGGATTGCTCTTTATTCGGCACGAAAGTCGACATGATGACTGCGCTGAGAGTAACACGATAATGACGCTCGATTGACGCGAAACTTTGGTGGTATGATAGTTAAGGTTGATGCTTTACACTGTCAAAGTTTCATGACATTCGATTAATATTCGGGTTTGTAGGCGGAGAGCCGGCTGTAGAAAAGTCGAGTGTATAAGATTACAGCTTGAAATGTATGTCAAATGATAGAGCTCGACGAGCCAAAACACAATATATAGGGTTGCCTTGCCAAAGCCTGTCCTAAATATGGGTTGCCACCCGTTTTTTGGACCAACATTTTTTAGAAAAAAGCTTATGGTTTAAGATTCCAGCTAAAAATGTATGCCAAATGATAAAGCTTGAAGAGCCTAAATATAATATATAGGGTTGCTTTGCCGAATCCAGTCCCAAATATGGGTTGCCACCTATTTTTTGGGCCAAAATTTTTCAGAAAAATATTTATGGTTTAAGATTTTAGCTCGATATGCATGTCAATTGATAGATCTTGATGAACCTTAAAAAAAATATTTCGAGTAATCTTGTCGAGTCCCGTCCCAAATGAGGGTTGCTACCTGTTTTTTGGGCAAACTTTTTTTGGAAAAAAGTTTATGGTTTAAGATAGTAGCTTGAAATATATACCAATTCATTTCAGCTTGAAATGTGTGTCAAATGATAGACCTTGATGATCTATAATAAAATATATAGGGTTGCTTTGCCGAATTCCGTCCCAAATGTGGGTTGCCATCTTTTTTTTGGCCCAAGTTTTTTCAGAAAAATATTAAGGGTTTGAGATGTCAGCTTGAAATATGTGTCAAATGATAGACCTTGATGATTTCTAATAAAATATATAGGGATGCTTTGCCAAATCCCGTTCCAACTAAAGGTTGCCACCTGTTCTCGGGGCTATGGTTGAGCAACATATATATTTTATTATAGATCATCAAGGTCTATCAGTTTCACCTAATATCGCTCCGCCTGACTTTTCCTGTTTATGAAGCTAAAATTACCACTTAAGGGAAAGCACTTTGTGTTGGTTGAAGCCATAAAGGCAAATTCGCTGAAAGAGCTGAAGTCTATTTCACAATTAGTTCATGAAAAATGTAGGAAAGACTGGAACGATGGGGTCACTTTTATAGGCGACAAAATAAACTTTACTGAATAAATAATCTTGTTTTGATCCGAATACTTTTAACACAAAATGAATAAAACAGTAATATGAATTTTGTTGCTTTAAGATCTGTAAAAATAAAAATAAAAGAAAACTTAATAGGTAAGTTAAATAAAAGAGCTGTCTAATTATAGACGTACATCTCTAGTATTTAATATCTTTAATATTTAATATCTTTTTAAGTATTCAGTAATAACTACATAATAAAAAATTTTACTCATAACAATTATTGTTGTTGTCTTTGATTATTATGGTAACAAGGAAGTTATCAATAATGCGCCAACAGCATACTTTTGCACATTCGCACATGCATATGAACATCGTGTACACACACACACACACACACACAAATAAAGACATTACCGTTTGTTACTAAAGTCGAAGAAATTTAGAAACCTTTTGAGTGGGACGTAAAATGGCAATTTTGGTTTTTGCTCACTAACTAGCTGCTCGCTGCTGAAAATTTGTTATGTGTTTAGCTAACGACAGCTTCAAGCGCATTACTACAAGTAGCAATTGAGTAATTTTAGATTATGACCAGTAAATATGGGTATTAAGTTAAATTACGGAAGCTTTTTCTTATGTGAATGTCTAGCGCTAAGAGTTGCTGTATTGATAGAACATCATTAGATAATGTGAGATGGGACTAACCGATAGGATTGATTCAAATATTGAGTTGAACTAAATTTTTTAAGGACTAGTCTCACGCTTAAATCATTTGTTGAAATAAATCTATCTTTATATTAAAAACTACTTATTTAAAAAAAAAACGCATTCAAATCGCATCAGTAAATGCCACAATCTTCAATAGTTGCATCTAACAGAGTAGCGTTCTTTTGTAAAACTTCCACACCAAGTTACATTGTTGTCATGTACGTTAGATAGTTGGATTGGTTCTCTATCCATTTAATTAGCAATCAAGCTGTCAATAACACAACAGCAAAAACAACAACAACAACAACGAAAAATACACTCAAGAAGAATTATCAATCAAAAACATTGGAAATTGACAACTTTACTACAAAATTGCTGCATACAGTAGGGCGCAATTAACAGCAGCAGTAGCAACAGTAGCAACAGTAGCAAGAACTGTGGACACAGAAGACGCAATGGCAATGGCAATGTTCAACAACAAAAAGCAGAAAATCCTTCAGTTAAATGAGGGAAACAAATTGACAGCCAGATTGTTAGACAAACATTCAATCAGGTAAAAAAGACAGTGAGATTTACAAAAAGGACAGACAGACAGAAAGACAGCAGGATAGACAGCAACAGTTGTTGCTGTTGTGATTGCTACTGAATAGCAGCAGCAGCAGCAACATGACAAATGAACATAGAAAATGTATATTTATGGGTATACTTATGAGAAAATGCCATCAAGTTGTAAATGTTTAAACATTTGTGAACAACTCGTAACGAAGTATTTTATTATTATAGCATTAATAAGAGATTTAAGCTTCGTAGTTCATTAAGAGCTAATACATACCTTCCGTTCATGACCATTAGTGTGGTTCAGCGTTATATGGAAAAAAATAAAGTTGTCTCTATAAAATTTCTTATGGTCTATATTTTTTAGATTTTATATGAATATTAATGGCACAAAGTTTCAATTCGCTACTTCAACTGGAAAAGGATGCTCACTGACAAAAAAGTTTTGAAAAATCGCAAAAAAAAATTTCATATTGGTACAAATTTATAGAATAGATTAAACTTTGTTTAATTATTTTTTATTTATAAAATGTATAGCTATTGTGTTGAATAGCGTTTCTAATTATAAATTCATATAATTTTTAATTCAATAATGTATTTTTTTATTTATTTTGAAACTGCATTTATGATAGAAACTTTTGTTGATTGTGTAGGTATTGGCTTTCGATTTTCTTCCACTACTTGCAAAATAAATTGATTTTCTTCTTCATCACTGGTTATGATTTTTGATAATCCGTAAATAATTTAACTCCTCGCTCAGCAGTATCGTTGACCACTCTCAAATTCGAAATGCGTTCTTGACCTTATATATATTGTTTGATAGTAAAGTATTTTATAAGATATAAGAAAAGGAAAATGTAGCAACCTCGCAAGTAAATATCTGATTTTTACCAAGTTTGCGGCGGATGTAATAAAAATCAATCATCAATTTGTAGAAGCTTGAACAAGTTCTTCGAACGTTTATTAGTAAAATCGCATAGCTTAGAATTTTCATTCAGAAGAGCGGCATTAGAATTCTCTTAGAATTCTGTTAATAGAACTGGGTTTTGACATGATTGCGTTCGCTAAACTATGTTTGCCTTCGTCGGATACTCGGTTAGAGAACAAAGCCAGACCAACCATTTCATCTGAAAGATACCATAAATGACGCTCAAGAGCACACCTGGCAGTAGCGGCAATTTCAGGTTCAATGGACCTAAATTTGCCAAGAAGCAGCCAAAGGTTCAGATATCCTGCTGGGGCTTCCTCTGCAAAAGCAGTAGTCCATGCTTTTGTATAGAAAAAAACACCATATTGAACAAAACGTAGAATTACATAAAACACGCCTGCTTCATGCTAAGACCATTTAAATTTTCAAATTTCCATAGATCACTAATTTTTTTCAAGTCAACTTGCATTTTTTTGCATTTCCTCCTATGGCAAAACTTAACTTGCCATGAGCACTCCGTTTTAGAATAGTTAGAAACGAGAAATTTTGCAGGGATAATTTTTACCGAAGAAGTAAAAAAATTAGCCCATGAGAATATTTTTATGGAAAAAAATTCTTTTTGAACCATAGACAATACTACCAAATCTTGAGAGAATATCATGTTAACTATGTCGCTCCATCATCTTTTTTCCTTCCTTAGAATTCAATATATATATGTGGGATTTCACTTTTCCGTTTTTGTTTAATAAAACATTTGCTTCTGTTTAATCTTATATTTATTTCTTTTTCATATATTATTCATTTTCAGTTTTATTTTAATGTTTTTAATGGGTTTTACACAAGTTATATTTTTATGTCTAATCCTTTTCACTGTCACTCGTCAACAAAGTCTTTTCTTTTTTCGTCCCGTCCTGTATCTAGCGTCTCGTTCAGATTCTAATATTTTCTAAGCGTTCGTCCAGTCAGTGTTGCATACCTCGTTTTGTTGATGCAAAAATGTTGCCTTTGTCATACCTTGCGTTCTTGTCAGTCCGTTCGTTTTGCCACAATCCTACATATATCTCCATACCAAATATCAACAAAATCAGTCAATTAGTCTAGCAGTGAAACCGTTTTATCTGTTTTAGGGGCGCGGCGTCACCCACATAAACACAAATATCTTTCTCAAGGTTCAATCCATCTCCATATCAAATTTTATCAAGATTAGCGTAGTGGCTCAGGCGTGATGGCATTTTTTCTCATTAAGGGTGAAGCCACGCCCTTTTAAAGAACTTAAAATTGTAAATAACCGTTTTTAGAGTTTAGTCAGGGCCTGATTACGAAAACTGCCGCCCCCACCCAAAAGACGGAATTATCTCTATAAAAAAAAAATTTTGACAAGCAAAAAAAAAAAGGTCATCACTTCTCATCTTCAAAAACTCTACCAAAATTAAATATATTTCACGAAAACTTCCAACATTTTCATCTACTTTCGACTTTAAAATTTAGATTATATGATGATCACCCTAATATAGCATGTTATTTTGTATGGAGCCGAGCATAATGTACAGACAGTTTTGAAACCAGTTGTGGTGCAAAAATGATATACTACTTATGGTATATGTGCCCTTTATCTCCATTTCAGGAGCATACCGAATATACAAAAGCTATTCCACTATGAATGTTCATCAGTGAATAATTTGAATTATCCAAAACATATCCCTGAACTAAGGATTTCCTTGACCAGCGATCATTTCTAAAATCTTTAGGATAAACGGTTTTCTGAAGCATCTATACCAATACAGAAAATCAGATCTTAGGTAATAATTTACGATAGAAGTATTCCATTTTTCTTATATGATTTGGACAAAAATCGGATACTTTCAGCATTCATTAAGCGATTTAGCATTGGAGATACTGGTAAGGAATTAAACTTTTGGTAAGTGGTGAAGACAATTTTTGATCAAAGCGCTGTTTGTTAACTAGGTTCCATAGCCTTACGAAAGTATTGGATTCACATTCAACTCAAAAGCTTTCGTTGATATTGACATATTGCTTTTGAGTTTTATGTAGTTTGTCTCTTCTGGTGCTGCCGACAGCTGTTATGATGCTGCTCAAATAAGTGAAGCTATAGACATTGCTTTTCTAAATTTTCTAGAGAGTAATGGACATGCAATTTGTTTTCATAATTTTGAGTTTTGAGATGACTTACGTCCAATATAGTCAGTCCACAGGTTGGTTAGATTGGCTTATATGGCGGATAGCTTGGTGGCACGAAGACAGATGTCATCTGCACAAGCGATGTCTTTCAGTTACTCAATGAAGGTCAATTGAATGGCAATTTAAATAATGTCTAGATAGAGCTCTGCATTGCCAATGGTCCAAAATGACTATATCGTAATATTTTTCTATGTTTGTATATGTTTGACTTAGCAAAAATTTAGTAGCAGTTACTCATGAAAGTGCCCACATGCAAAGCAATCTACACATTTTACCAAAATAATCAAATATTGCAACGAATGCTAAATTTTTCTTGTTGTTGTTTTCTTTATGCTGTTGTTGTCATTATGTGTTGATGATGTGCTATTGCAACTGCTGCTACTCTATGATATGCAAACAACAACAGCAATCACTTCAGCAGCAGCAGCAACTGCAATAACAAACAAACGACAATTGGCAATTTCTCACATATTTGCATTGCATTGCATTGACCCTTGAGGCAATTGTTTGCACGCGTATTCTGACGTACGTGCTTTTCCGATGAGCTTCTGTTTATGTTGCCACTGAAATGAAAATGGAAATTCATTGGCAATGCGGGAGCATTGTTGATTATTCATCAGTGACGACAAAAAGCCAACAACAATAACAACAACAAAATGCAGCAGCCTACAACATATCTACATACAATTGTTAGACTGTTTGTTAGCGCACGTAAATTGCGAAATTTGTGTTGTATGTGGAAAAGTGTTGCCAACTTTAGTTAATTTCAAACATGAAAATATTAATGCGGTGTGCTGTTCATAGAATGTTTCGATTTATCAACCATCGATTGGAATTTAACCAATTCAAATGTTAAATGTATACCTATAGAAGTTGAAATTTTTATAAAAGTTTTTTTGTTCACTCTTTTGGGTCTCTTCTATTTTAAAAAGTCAAAAAAAAAACTTTTTTTTATGGGGAAGGCTGGAAACATGCGTTTTGAACTAATATTTATAAAAGAAATCAGTTTTTATTGCTAGAAAGTTATTTATCCTTCAATTTTTGTAAATCTATTTATTGTTTTGCTTTAATTAGTGAGCATAGTTCGAAAATAAATTTTGGGCATTAAGTACTAAGGGTTTCTGATAGGGCCCGCGCTGTGTCCATTTTCGTAATTGTTTTCCTTTGCAGCAATCAATGACAAAATATCGAAAATTTATTTCGGACTCCCTTTTATTTTTGTCTTTTAGCTACCCATACTTTCTCACATTATATGTATATAAAAAAATTTCCGAAATCCGGGGATATCCTTTTTTTTTCTGTCAAAGTTTGCAAATTTTCCACTTTTAGCATTTTTCAATATAATTTTTGAAAAATCCGTACAATTCATATAAAGGCGATTAAAGAAAATTAAATTGATTTTTATAAAGTCAAAACAATGTGCTTTCCGGCAATATGCTACATTGTAGTATTTTGTTTTAAACAAGTGAACTAGAGCGCTTTATCAAACAATCGCTTTTATAATAAGTTTCATAGAACATTTTTGGTTGACAAAGTTCAACTTTGAGCCCACTGTGTCACTAAACTAAAAAAAAATTAAAGACTTTTATAGTTTTTTTTTCATTCCCTAAGTATTCTCTGACGATTGTCTTAAAAATTTTTTCAATCCCTAGCACTTTCAAATTCTTCCTATTTATGGCCACAAAAATCCGTGGTTTTCTCGCACTTTTTGCGATTTTTCGTACCACTTTTTTGATGAATTATTATCTTTTATAGAATTTGAGAAAGAACATCGAAGAACTTTTTTCGAAAAACATTTATTTTTTTGGTTAAATTTGTCTTGAGAAAGATTCTTTCAAAGCGGAAGACTAAGTAATTTTTAGTTTTAAATCAATTCGAAAACACTGCAACAAATTTTAAAAACTTATTTTGTCTGAAAGTTCATAGTCAATATTTTTACAGAAGTGATAGTCATTCAAAAGAAATTACAATAGTTTAACGTGACGAATATTTGGATTTTTTGCTATAGAATGCAGTTATTACTCATACGACATGTTGTCTAGGAATTAATTGGGATGTGATTTTTAAATGTTCTGCAATAATATGACAAATAAATAACTTTAGCACTGTTTTCAAAATAAAATTTAATACAACAAAATTAAATTTTGAAAAATTTATTCTAGCGGCTAAGGAATCGTAACTGAAAATAATAGGCACAATCACTAAAGTTCTAACGTATCGTAAAATTTTTCGTTCATTTACAGGAAATAATAGTAAGTGTATATTCAAGTAGTACTGAATTTGACCTTTATTTTCAATGTAAATTTGTACAGATTATTTTTCTTTACGGTACGAGTATAACACTGCAAAATTGAAATCCATGCTGCTTCAATCGTCATCATACATGTTTCCTATCATGATCTGTATGTCTATGGTAAAAAACTAAAAAGCTACACTTTACGGCGTCGAATCCCGGAAAGCACCATATTTGGTGAACATTTGAATACTACTATATTTTCTTGTACTAATCAATTAAAAGAGTTAAAAAATGAGTTTTAGACATCACCAGGTATGGAACCGTATTGCCGTAATGACCATTTTGAGCACAAATAGATGTGGAAAATTTGATAATGTATTTCAGACATCAGAGTTGTATTTTAGTTGGGTTTAAAGCAGATGCTCCATGTTATCTCTTCTTATAAATTGGCGAAAAAATTAACCGAAAATTGGAAAATTTAATATTCGAGAGTCTACTCTCATTGACGTTTTTTAAAACATTTCCAAACTTTTAAAGAAATGTGCACTGGCAGCGCTTCTACATGCAGTGCACTTTTGAAGATTTATCAGAGCAAGAAATGTGACTTGAAATGTTATATTACAGATATCATTATCATTTAATATTGTTTTTAACAAAAATCTGGCAACTCTTGTCTAGAAACTGTCTAACAAATTCTAAGCTTCGCATAAAGTTGTCGTCATGTTCTCATCATCAATGTTTTCGTCATCAATGTGCAACAATTGCGTTTGCGTTGACGCCACTGTAGCAGATATTCTGCTATAAAATGTTATATAAACGTCTCTGCTAGCGTCGCTGTCAACGTCATCATTATACGTTATTTAAGATCACGCAAGTCAACGAACCTAGTGAACTACGTAAGTTAATGCGGCTGTTATTTTTGTTGTTGTTGTTGCTGTTATTGTGGGTTGTGCTGTTATTATTATCATTTATTTTATGCTCGTTGCAGTTGTTGTTGTTGTTGTTGTTGTTGTTGTTGTTGTCAAGTACGTAAGTCAATTACTTGTATGCAAATTGCAAATTATGCAGCGGGATTTACTGCGAAGCAAAGATTTTCGCATTCGTTTGACTTAAAATTTCTGTTTTTTTTAAAGGTTTTTTTGATTGTGATTTATTGGAGGAGGAAGCAGAAAAAATCTTGAGTGTACAATTAAAAAAGAAAAAAAAAGATATTTTATGAAATAGTCTATGAAAATATGACTAAGGTTAGAAAGCTCTTGGAAACTTGCGCTGGGCTTGTTGTTAACCAGGATGGATAGAAAAGTGACATTTCTTTCTTAATGTTAATTGCATTGATATCAGACGTTTATGTTTTTCCTGATTACAGTGTCAGATAAGTATCTAGCACTAGAACTAGATGAAAAAACACGTCGTGTTTGTTGTCATATATGTAGACCAAAGTGATAACGAAATACTGCGCTTAGTCGTTTGTGGTGCCGTGACATAATCCCCACGGACATAACTCCCATGGGGATTATGTCCGAAAACTTTTAGGTCATAACCCCCATACCGAAAATGGGGAATATGTCCGAATAATTAGCGGACATAATCCCCATTTACGATATGGGGATTATGTCCGTGGGGGCTATGTCCGGTAACCGTCGTTTGTTGGGAAGATTTGCGTCGAGTTGAAAGCTTCTTCGATGGTGTTTCTGCTGTTTTGTGAACTCAGCAATACTTGATTATTAAGTGGAAATGGAGCTACTAAGCAGCAATACAGAGAAAAAAAAGAGGTTGAGGGCAAACGACCTTTCTAGCGCAAAAAGCACGTGGCGGAAAAGGACGAGTGCGAAAGATCGAGGTGTATGGAAGCAGGAATGGAAACCGAAAATTTTTCGAACGGTTAAAACTTTTCACTAATGGTTTGAGGATCAAAGCCTCTGCTTGGAGGAACGAAAACAGAAATCTGGTGACAGACGTCCAGAAAATGAATACTGCTGATATGGAAGAATCACTTTTCGAACCAACTGGCTGGCGACGAAATAAACAATAGCCGCGGATGCGTATGGCCAGCCGGCAGAGTTGTTCAAAGATAACCGGCGAATAGCTTGCAAAACACATGCATATGCTCCTGGAGAATATGCTCATGAATATATTAACAACTGATTATGTCAAACGTACTGTGTGAAAGATTGCAGTCCATTGTCAACAAGCTGATTGTACCTTATCAGTGTGGCTTTGAAGCAGAAAAGAACACTATTGTCTTGATATTCACACTAGTCTAAGTCTTGTAGAAGGCCCGAGAAAGGCAGATCGATAGCCATCACCCATTCGTTGACTATAAAGCTACATTCGATAATACGATAAGGGATCACTTATATGCAGCTATGCCTGGATTCGGTATCCCTGCAAAGCTCATACGACTTTGCAATATGACGCTAACTAATATCATCAGCATGGTATGAATTGGCAAGGATATTTTTGAGGCAATTTTATCAAAACGAAGCTTTAGACAAGGTTATTTTCTATTATGCAATAGAATCACGAGCTATACGCCGACATGGATATAGTGAAGCGCATAAGTATACACCAACTGCGTTGGTCATTTTGATCGAGTGCATAACAACACTTTGGCTAAGGAGTTACTCTATTTTATCCTAAAATGTCGGAAAGTCTTAACATAAAACTCCGCTTACTTTAAAAAATAATTGCGATAAAAAGCAACAATTATAAAATTGTAAGAAAATTTGCTTTTGATTTGTAATAAGCTTTCACTTTTTCTATAAAAAAAGATCAGTATATTATTTTTTAAAAAAAAATTAATGGAAAATTCTTTGTATTCAACATGCCTGTCAGCATAAATTCTGATCATCAGACTAAATCATCACATTTTCAACCAATCAATAAATCAAAGCAATAAAAAATATTGAAACCGATGAAGGTGCTAGAAGTGGAACATAGTAGTAGTAGTAGTAGTAATAGTAGTGGTAGATAGTAGTAGCACAAAAAGGTAGTTTATAAAGAGTGAGCTTGGCGGAAGGTGTACAGAAGGTGTGAGCTATTGTCCAAGATTGTTATCATAACTGAATGATTTACAATGCCTGCATAATTGACTGGTGAGAAAATTTATTGAAATCCTACAACAACGATGGGCAACCATTGTAAATATCGACACAACACAATGAGTCTTTGAGTAGGACCACGCCCTTAGAACAGCGTATACTGGCTGCTTATTATTATTGACGCTCTGACGTTGTTGTTTGGTTGTGGTCGGCAAGTCAAATGGAATTTTTGACTAGGAATCTGTATGATGTAGACTCCAGGGAATTGATTGTTTTGGTTGAAAGGTTTCCTTTCGTTGGCATTCCATTTTTTTCTATTTTCACTATAATTCCACTTGTGATTTTATTTGAGCTTTATATTTTGTTGGTTTTTTTCTAGCAATATTTTATTATACCCACAAGGATTGAGAATCTATACAATCTTATTATTGTGCTTTTCAATGTCTACCATTCGTGCTGGGCGTTTTCTTGCCACTTCTTCTGAATTTGGATTCAATTATGATCAAATTTAAACACTTTCGTGATTTTCAAATTGAATGATTTACATTCAATGGTGCAACGACGAATGGTTTTCATCTTCATGTGGTTGATTGCAATGCGGCTGATATTGATGACGTCGCGTCAGCATGTTGCGGTATCAAGGACGGTCACGTGGTAAATTTGAAATTTAAATTTTTTTTTGCTTCTTAATTTGAATTGAATAGTGGTGGTGGTGGTGGTGGTGGTGTTGGTATGAAATTCTAGCATAAGCACGCGCATAGAAAATGAAATACACATAGGACGGACTTCCTTTTGGATTGGAATTTCCTTGGTATTAATAATGAGGCAGTCATTAAGGCGTTTAAAGAGTTTTGATTGAATGCTTAGATTTGCAAGATAATATTTATTGGATATCTACTTATGGCTTATAGTCCGCTTTTACTTTTTATCGAAGGACAGACGGACAAAGTGGGACGAGAGATCAGTCAGTAGTAGTCCAGTCATAGCGAGGGTTTCAGGTTGCAACCCAATACTTAACGGCTGACTGCAGTTGGTGATTTGTGTAATGTCTGTTGAATCTATTCCCATTTTCGCCAAATGATTTGAATGAAAATCGAATCTTGACGGCATTTGGTGAGCATTGGAAATAGTCCTGGGTTTTCAAATTTTCAGAATTCAAGGAAACTGTTGCCAAGTTTGCAACAGTATATAAGAACTGGCTTCATGACTCATAGATTTTGAAAGTCTTTTATTGATTCTATCTTGAATGCCCTTATTGGTACCTTCATCCAGTGCTGGGACGCTTCCCAAATAAATAAAGTTATCCATGAAATATTGCTGACAAAGGTGCATTATCTCACCGAGAGACATTTTTAGCAATTGATCTCTGTTTCTTCCTTTCATTTCAAAGTTCACAGTAGACAAAATACAAAGTCACATTTTTGGCAACATTGCTGCTCAATCTACAGATAAATTTAGATAGCAGGATATAGCAGAATATTTCAAAAAAATGTCAACAAATTTAAAACTACTGCACTCAGAGGCACATCAGCAACATCAACGCGCTAAAAATCCATTACGCAACCACGCCCTTTTATCGCAGCAATCAATTGTATAGTGCAACAACAGCATCAGCAACAATCCAACACAGTGGTAGTCGTTACAAAATGCAACTAAAACGTAAATGCTGCATGGCACAAAGTTAATCTCTTACAGCAACTGTTGCTGCTGCTATTTTCGTTACCAGCGCATGCAAATAAAAATTGCCTATGGCAAGCAAGTGTCATCACCTCCATAAATAGCACCAGCAGTTGCAGAAGCAACAAAACCAAAAGTGGGAGGGCAGTCAGTTTTATATGAGAAACGCAATTCGCACCTTTAATGCGCGAGCGTGCGCTTGCATTCACAAAACCAAAACCAAAGCGAATAAATTGCGCGGATAAAAATCAGCAGTATGAAATGTTGCTGGTCATGGTCATGGTTAGGCCATGTGATCTGTGCTTGGGATGAGTTGTACGAGTACATACAACACATTTGCACTTCACTCCACATACTTTGTGTTCATTTTAATTGCAACATGTGCTTAACTCAAATGCAACTTCGGGCTATAATTACACAAAGTATGCAAAGTGTTTTTCTACGTTTGTTGTACTGAGTGGCAAAAAAATTTAAGGGGAAGACAAAAAAAAAACAAACAATCAGAAGCAATAGATGTCGCATTATAAAATGTAGAGCCAGCATACAATGGGACCGAAGGAATTCGAAATTCATTGGCCTCGTTTTAGTTTTAGGTTTTTGAAAATATGGAAATAGTTTTGTATGGGAGCTACCGCACAAGGATACGCTTGTGATCTTCTCGTGATTTGAGTCTTATGCTGGATTACTACCAAATAAACCGAGCCCCAAGAATGTATGTAAGGATCTCTAGTGCTGAGGTGGAGCTTTGAGATAGGATCCTAGTTCTGTTCAGTATCCGCAGTACAAGACAAGCTCTGTTCAGGCTTCATAGTCGAAGTAAGTACTTTCAATTGAGCTCCATGCAGTTTGTAATTTGGAAACCCACAGAACCAATAGTGTAAAACCGTCTAATAAAAATATAGTTTGGTTTAGCCAATTCAATATACTCACATTCATGCAAGGAACTATATATCTAAATTGCCCGGACCACTCTGTTGAAGAAATATCTAACAAGAATATGTACGTATCGGTACTAGCCATTTTGTACGCACATGTCAGCAAATCATAGTCAGTTTCGATTGCTAATGTATGAGTACAACGGGCATTCATACAAAAATGCTGTCATTCCTCAACTAAGGCGCCAAAGCCACATGATGCACTAGTATCTTGGCATTTCTTATATAATATTCGATTCAAAGAGCCATGTCTTATCAGTAAAAATCTAATGGATAGGCTGAAACTGAGATCGGGTCAATTTCTAACAAACGAAAAATTCCGTATGCACTTATTTATATCAGCCCATCTAGTAGTGCTCTTAGTTCACTAACTTTCAAAATTTCTACATTGCTAATCACTTGGAAGTATTGGCAAATTTTCTTGATCTTCAACGTGATGGCAGGCTACATCATTACAATATCAAGAGGAGTCATACCCATTAAGACATGTAGGGCGTACGTATAGATCCTGGGACATACTACATGCAAACATGCTTATGATACAATACGCTTGGGCGAGATATACTCACGACAGACTTATCTTACTCCACCTCAATTTGAAAGACCGCTATTCAACTCGGAGGTATCCAGCTAAGGGACTAACGTTTATCAACTGATCGATAATAAAGCATTACATTAGTGCAGTAGTTCCCAAACTATTTTGAAAGGATTTTGAATTATCTTGATTCTCTCGGTTTGGAAAAAAATCATTGAGTGATTGCTGTAAGCTGTATGGACGGATATCCGTATCTAAATCCAGTTTAGAACATTTGAGAAAATCATCGAAATTATTTTGCTCCCCAGGTGAAATTTAATATTGTATTTTCCTTTAAATTTGTCACGCGGAACCCCTAAATTTTTTCGCGGAACCCAAGGGTTCCACGGAACACACTTTGGGAATCACTGCATTAGTGTATAGAAATAACGCTTTAAGACTTCAATTCATAAATAAATCGATCAATCTGGCTAATTAGTCTGCTTAAAAAACATTCAGTT
Source organism: Meiosimyza platycephala (assembly GCA_963662105.1). NCBI lineage: Eukaryota > Metazoa > Arthropoda > Insecta > Diptera > Lauxaniidae > Meiosimyza > Meiosimyza platycephala. The sequence goes on along the minus strand of OY759208.1, from coordinate 96,575,314 downwards.
CAATATAGAACTTTTCGCTAGTTTTTGTATTTGCTTTGATCCACCAACCCATTTGCCTTTAAGGACTTACACTGGTTTACCCATATTTAATCAATTCATCGTTATATGTATCTACAGCTTAGTATATCATTTATTTGCATATTCACTTTTGGACCTATGAAGAATCACTGCTTAACCTCATAAGACACATAGTTCTGAAGCATGCAAATGAGTTGCTTTGCTCGTTATATATAACTATTCAGCTGTGGCACAATGCAAATGCTTTAATTGTTGAGTTTTAAAAACCCTTCCTTCAAGGCAATACTAAGCGTAGCATCCATTAACTTTCCACGACAACTGAAAGATTTCACTTATAAAGATGTCAGTTGATTTCGTAACTCCAAGCAGTAAATCTACAAGCCAAATTCTCTGTACTTACAATTAGATTTGTTTGGGAAGGTGAGTCTCAATATATAATTACTGATAAGACGTAAAGCATATATTTCTATTCAACCAGCAGTAGTCTTACAATTGTGGAGCAGAGGGTGAAACTTTCATAACAACTAATAGTGTAATCTATTAAGCCAAAGTTAACGAATATAGAAGCGTCTTTTCTTAGCTTCAATTTGTTGGAAATTAATTCAAATTAAACTTTATGTATAGCACAGTTTGAATTTCCCCACTGTGCAGTAACTCGTAGCATGTAGTAGTTTTGGATTATAAATAAAATTAATTTTTTTCATCATTTTTGCACAGCAATTTGTCTTGTGACACAAGTTGCAAAATGTGCAACTGGCAAAAAAAAAAAAATTACGCTTCTCTTGTTGCTGCAACTGCTGCTGCTGCTGTTTGTTCTTGTTAAAATGTTGTTACTGCTACTATACTTTTGCTACTGTTGACAATTTTTTCCTTTGCATGCCTGCTGGTTTTTGATTTTACAAATGATTTCCTTAGCTAAGGGCATAGCTATCCATATCATCGTGCCTCATCGGCTTTACACATTAATTATCACCTTGCTCATAGCTGTATGCTGCGAGGAGTATATCATTACAGCCAGCCCAATGCGTCTAAGATATCTTGTTGTCTGTATGAGATACCATTGTGAAATCCTTTGTAGACTTAGGATTTAAATTTAGCTTTGATTTTTTCTCCTCGCATTCCAAGTGACAAACATGATATTTTCATATGTACGTACACAGGTACTGTAGAATGGGCTGTTTTTTTTTTTTTTATTGCATGATGGTAAGTGTTATATGGTGATGATTTTTAAATTTTTGTAACTTTCAAAATAAATAGTTGATGAATAAAATTTTCAATATACGGGGGATTTTAGGAGTTATTGCCTGCTTTTTCGAATAATACCATGTAAGTTTAGTAATTAAAAAAAAAGCGTTTTACATATATATGTACATTTGTCCAAAAACATAGAACGACATCGAACATTTAAAAAATAAGTCAACGACATTGAAACGTCAATAAAAATTGAAATATATTGGAAATGATTAAAAATTAACGAAAAAGTCAACAAATGTTGATAAAAAAAGGATAGTTTCGAAAAAGTAGTATAAAAGTCCTTATACTTAGTCAAAAATGGCTAAAATATTGATAAATAGTTTGGAAAATTGTTAAAAAAACACAAAAGTACGAACAAGTCTTTTTTAAAAAAAAAAAAGCTAACACTTTAGAGGATAATCCTTTTACACGTGGTGTATAAGATTGAAAAGGGGAATCAGAAGAGTGGCGGTAAACTACATATAGAGCAACGTTTTTTTATGTATATATTTTTTTTTTGTGAAATTAATTTTTATTATTCTATTGCAACAATTAGAATGGATGTGGATTAAAGCAAGGGTTGTGCCTTTGAACTTCACTGCACTTCAGTTATTGATGTTTTGCCGACATACTGTACTTTCTTATCACAACTGGATGGCCAATGTGGTGCTAATTTGGTAATAACTTGAAAAACCTTCAGAAAATTAAGGAGAGGAGAAGAAAATATATAATAAGGAACAAAAGAAAATTATGAAAAATGGAAATGTATTACCGTGTCTAAGCCCGGGGATCTATGTGTTGCAAGCGCCAGTGCATTACCACGATGCCCTAAGGCTGGCTAAGCCGAATACCATCGAAATGTAACGAAAGTGCAAAATGTTTCATTAAAAGTGAAAGTGTCTATAGGAGTCGAAAAGTTTGAAGATAATCAAACGTATTGATACATATCCAAAAATTTAATAAAGAAACGACATTATTGAAAAAGTCAATTAAGTCGAAATATATCAAATATTAACAAAAAGTATGGAAAATCGTATGGTATCGAATAGCCGAGTAGTATAGAAAAAGTCGAGTATTATTGATTAGTATCGAAAAGTATCGTAAAAGTCAAATGAACTGATAGATCAAGAAAAAGTCAATATTAATCGAAAATTATCGAAGCAAATCGAAAATCGAATCAAAAAGATCTGAAAATATCGCTAAAGTCGTTGAACTATGAATTAACATCAATAAATTTGAATGTATTGAATGATATCGAAGAAATCGAAAACTATTAGATACTCTCAAAAAGCCAATTTTTGTTCAAAAACGAAGAGTATCGAAGAAGTCTAATAGTATCGATTAGCATCGAAAAGTATCAAAAAGATTGAAATATATGTATCGAATAGTATCGGAAAGTCAATTACTATCCAAAGTCAAAGAGTAACAAAAAGCCTAATGGTATTGATAAGGGTCAAAAAATATCGAATATACTGATTAATATTGAAATGCATTCAAAGCAATTGAACAACTCGAATATTATCGAAAAGTGGCAAAAGTATGCGTTTCTTTATATCTGATTTTGTTTTCAACACATACAATGTACAACTCCATAGATTATTGTCCAATCAATGTAACTAAGGTTTCTAAAGATAACAACGTTTCACCTTTGACATTGAATATTACGAATTTCTGACGGAAGAGTTGGCAGTGTTTAAACATCTTTACTGTTATTGCACTATCAAATAGCACTGGTAGCTTAGTGCTTTATTCCTATATTATCATATGCATATTTATGCATTTCCAAACCAAACGTATCACGTATGTACATCATCATAAAGAAAAAAGAAAAAAATCATCCGCTTGACAGCTCCATGACGGATTGTCTCTACCTCTCTTCTTCTGCTAAAATACTCAACATATTTATGCTCAACTTTGACAAATAATATTATTTCCATGACATTTAACAACATGACTTTTGAATTTCTAGTGAAAACCATGGGAGGTCACCAGCATATTTGTCTCCTTGACTCTGCCACCCTTTTGTTGTCGCTCGCTCATTCGCCCGCCGCTCGCCACCAAATTTGTAAGCTATACCTAGTAACTTTTCGAGCCATTTGCAAAGTTCGCCTTGCAGAAGAGATGAATTACCGAGCGTAGGTAAGGTAAGAAGAAGAAGAAGAAGAAGAAAGGTGATGTTGATGAAAAATAAAACTGTCTGATTTTCCTTAACAATTTCTGAGCAGTTCTTCATCGTCTTCTGTTTATGCTGCTGCTGATGCTGCTTCGAGTGATTCTTTGTCTGATTCGTTATTTTTGGAAATTGTATTTCTTTCCTTTTTTTATCTCTCTGCTGTTTCAGTCACAGTCAGATCAAAGGTTATTGACGTGACCATAAATCTTGACTTGGAAAAACCCGTGCTCGACCAAACATATAAAACAGACTGGCGAAAAGTCAGGCATGTGGACAGACGGACAGACAGTTTGTACATAAAAGCACAAACCGAGAAAGATAGACGTGCTCCAAAAGAAGATTGAACGCGTCGGCGGCGTTGAAATTGTGGAATTGCTCACATTTACCAACTATACCTCAATGTATAATAGTAAAATTTTTTTTTTTTATTCTGAGTCGAATTTTTTTGTGCCTTTTGCTTGTTGTTTTTTTTTACAGTTTTTTTTTTTTTTGTTAACAAGAACGCAAATTTTCGCAATTGATGGAATGCTTCAAGTCAACATATGGACAGCATTCGATCTTGTTTCGGTTAACAATGCAGACAGATTTACTGCTATAAGAATGTTTTGTTTTTTATTTTTGCAATTTAAACAAATCAAGTTATTGGCGTAAAGTTACAAATTGTTCACTGACAGAAAAATATTGGGTTATATGTAAACGAAAATAAACGAGAAATTTAAAGTTCCGGACAGAAGGTATGTGAAACGCTGCCTTAAAAAAATTGCATAGACAATTCCATAATGATCTATTAAAGGTCCACACTCAATCTAAAAATATCAATTAGACATTGAAAAATATTGAAAAACATTGAAGCAGTAGAAATAAATCGGTAAACATCAAGAAAGTCAAAAATCACTGAAAAGTTTGATAGGAAACTGTCCGAAAGTATCGAAAAAACTTATGGAAATCCGAAAGTAAGCAAGTCAACAGAGGTGAGGGAAGTGTCGAGTTTGTTAAAAAAGTAAAAGACCATCAAATACTTTCGAAGAGCATAAAAAAGTCAGCTTAATTCGAATGGTGTCGAAAATATCGAAAAAGTCAATAGATGTTTGAAGTATTGAAAACATCGAGAAAATCGATAAAAGTTAAAATGAAATAATAATAATATCGAAATTCAGCACCAAACAAGTTGAATCCTGTCAAATACTTGGTATCGGAAAATTATCAAATAAGTCAGAAAGTATTGAATTATATCGGAATTAATTGTAAATGTCGATAAAAATGAAAAAATATCGAACACCTTTGGAGAAGTAGAAGAGATTCGGAAATCATCAAATCACATACAGTCCAAAAATATCAAAAAAATTGACGGAAGGAAGTCGGAAAGTATCGAAAAACAACGAAACTATCAGTTAAAACTTAATTATATCGAAATATATCGAGAAAGTCAACAATGTTGAAAAGTGTTGAGCATATAAAATAAAGTCAAATACCATCAAATAGTTTAGAAAAATGAAAAGTTAACTTAATTCGAACGGTATCGAAGACATCGAAAAGTTTATGGAGATCGAAGCATTCGAGCATATCGAATTATATCGGAACACATTGAAGTGTCGATAAAAGTGGAAAAATATCGAAGAAGTCGAACAGTATCTAATAATATAGAAACCATAAAAAAAATAATATCTCGATAACATTTAGTAAGTATCGACAAACATTGAAAACTCGATAGATGCGGAAAAACGTCGACAATGATCGATAAAAGTCGAAATGTACCAATCGAAAACTTGAAAAAAAATCAAGGTACTTATTAATAACTTTGAGAAATCAATTATAATTCGTTGGAGAGTATGAAAAAAGTCGGAAAGCATCGAATGGTATCGAAAAATATTGAACAAATCAATAAATTTCAAAGGTGATATAAATCTAACGCTTGGGAAACTGAAAAAGAACCTTTATAACTAAATAAATAAAATTTTATAATTAAAATAAAAAAGTTCGTCATTACTACATACTACATATCCTTCTACATTCCTGTGCAATAAATAAAATTTCCAGTGCATTTTCTTACAGTAATAAAAATCGCAAAATTGAAACTTCCGCGATTTCGATTGCGCACATCGCATCTGGTCGCAACCTCAACCTTAGCACCACAAACAATAGCAACAATGCCGGCAGCAACAGCAGCTGCTCTTGGCGTTCACGTTCTTGCGTTTGCATTCTCATCTGCCACCACACCACACCACACCATCCGATCCAAGAGGAACAGCAGCAGAAAAATCAGCAAAACCCAAACAGGCAGGAAACCCAGCTACCTTCAGGTCAATCCAATTAGATGCGATGCCGTCCAAAAGTCGAACGTTTTTCGCCGCGAATCCAATTAAATCTAAGCTGTGGATACTTTTTTTTTGTTGTTATTGACTGTAGGAGCTACATTAAAAAACAACAAAAAAAATATAATTTTTTTTTTTTTGTATCCTCCACTGTATTTTTTAACCATTTTTGGGCAATGACACAGAGTCACTCGATAGCCAGATAGTTTGCTAGCTTTAGCTGCTAGCTATGGTGACTTATAGCCGAGTGTACGACATGATTAATGGCTTTTGAGGGCCAAGAGCAACAGTAACACCAACAGCAATAGCACCAGCAACAATAGATCCAACAATGCAATGCAGTACACAAAATGAAATGTTCGATTTCCGTGTTGATTTTCACACCTGAAACTAAGCCACAAATTGAAATTTATTGTGAATCAGTTAAAAACAAAAAAAAAAAGTACCGGCAAAAGTGTAAAGTTGCCACAAATTGCAACAACAACAGCAAATTCGAATGAAAACTTTGGCGAAAATTGATTTTGTTATTTGACGATTTTTTTTTTTTTTTGAAAATAAATTGTGGAAAACTTTAATTTTCTGCGAGAAATTCCAAAGTATTTGGGTCACAAATATTTATTTAAAAGCAAGCAATTCGTAACGTCTCTAACTAAAGAACAAATTGCTTTGCGTTATCCTTTGATTTTTCCTGATTACAATTAATTTTTATGTCAAATTAACTTGAATTAATTCAATAAAAATTTTAAAATCAATCAAGTTAAATACAAATTATTGTAAAGCATGAAATATTAAATATTTTGTTGAAATAACATGTAAAAAATATATTAAGTTTTCTTGAAAATAAAATATAAATTTATCATAATCATTGCAACATGATTTTCGACACACTTACAGCAAATCAAGTTTGTTTCCTAAATCTTTCGTTTAATCCCATATCATTGTTGCTTCTCGTTTTGACGTTTGCATTAGCGCAGCACAACTTTTTATCTCCTAACATTTACAGTACAGAGAATAAATTTTGCACTTAATCCATATTGAATGTGGTTCGGTTTTTTATTTTCAAAATTTTTTATTATTTCCTTATGTCTGCTGCAACACCTACACTTCTTTGCATTTGCACTGTGAATACCAGTGGATAGAAATAAAGATAAAATAGGGTTACACTGCAAGCAGAGCGTTTTTTAGTCATTTGCATGTATTGTGTAGCTTGATTTTACAGGGAGTCCTTTTGTATACGGCATTTTTAAAATGCAAAATTGCGTCTCGTAGGTGCATACGAGAAGATAAATTTGCATTTCAAGTTGTCGGCATACAAAATTTAAATAATATTTATAATAGCCACCCATTAGGAGTTTTCACAAGTGTTATAAAAAAGTGAGAGCTCATTTGAAAGTTATGTTAGCATGAAATTCAAATACTACATACAGTAGTGCCTAAACAGAGTAAAAGATATAATGTTCAGGGTCACACGCCATATCGAAAATTCGTTATATCGAGTTTTATTTTTTGTTCATAATTATTATTATAATAATATTTATGCACAATAATTTAGACAGAGAGCTGGCTACATATAAATGAACCGATCGAATATACTCGTGATTTTTGTTTTATAAGTTCCCAATGACATTGTCAAAACAAGCGTTCATTTTGCAGAAGTCTCATTGGAGGGGGAGAGCGTGGGTGGTCGGTCAAACGTGTCAAATTTTCGTGAAAAAAAAACCGATATGATATAACTCTGAAAATTGGTATAGTATTAGATATTGAGTATACAAACGACAAAAAAGTATTCCCAGAAAAATAACTCATAAGATATATTTCTGCAAATTTGTTTTTCTGTAAGCTTACAATACAATTAGACAAATTAAAAAATTTGCAGAAGTTAAAAGTGAGAGTAATTGGCAAAAAAACGTATTTTTCACCGGGTGCTTCAAAATATTAAAGTTGCTACGATCTTCGCTCCCCGGTCACCAAAAGTTTCGTATTGATGCCAATAAAAACCACGTAAAATTTGGTCAATTTCAGAAAACATTTGATGGACCCGCTACCGTTTTGAAAACTGAAAAATGGTCTTTAATCTATCGAAAATCATTAATATCTCCCCGAATCTACCTCGTAGAGGGATCAAATGTATGACAAGATCTTATTATTTTTTCTCCTCTTTAACTCCCTTAAAAGGTCTCCCCTGTAAAAATTACATTCTTGTGAAATTATGAAATTGACTCGCCCCTCTTCTCAGACGCCTCTGGAGGGGTACAATGTTTAACCATTTTCTATTATTTTTACTCTCCTAAACTTTTCTCTCAACACACCTACCCCCTATCTGCCATCCTTTTGGGTGTCCCCCTACAAAAACACAAAAAATTTCGAAAAATAGTTTATAGCTCCCCCGGAGTGACCCATAGAGCGTTCATATATATAACCAGGTCCTATTATATTTTTTTTCCAATATTTTTCCCGAAGATACCTACCCTCTATCTGCCACCTTTTTGGGGACCCCCCTACAAAAACACAAAAAGTTAGGAAAATTTCGAAAAACAATTCATAGCTTTCCCGGAGTGACCCGTAGAGATGTCAAATGTATTACCAGGTCCTCCCTACATTTTTTCCATTACATTTCGGTAGTGAATCAAAATTTTACCATTGACAGTTTTTTGACCACTACTTTCTTTAGTGTGACAGCTAGAAGCATTGTCCAATATTGCTTGCTTTGGCCGTTTCTGAGCAACCAAAAAATTTTCAGCCTGAAATTAATAAGCCACCATCACAATTAAAGACATCTTAAAGTAATTTTTTGCTTTTTACAACCGTGTGGTAGAAATTTAGAGAAAATTCATTTGTTAAAAATGCTCAGATACAAATTGCCTAAGAGTGCCAAGTGAGTTTGACATCCACATCTCCGAAACGAAGAGATAAATGTTGCGGAGAAATATATGTTATAAATCCTACAAAGTCCAGTACCGAGCTAAACATTGAGTTTCAACTGCGCGAAGGCCTTAAAAAAAAACAGTGCATAATTGGAAAAACATTTTGTTTTATGATGAAATTCATTTTGAAGTGGTGAATCAATAAAAGCAGCTCACCTTCCTCAGCCTGTTAAATTTCCATTGAAAAAAATGTTTTTGCAATATTATAGTATCAATGTTGTTGGTCCATTATCCTCAGTTATTGATGATGATAAATTCAGCTCAGTATATCGATATTTTAAAACATTATACGTGGCCAAAATTTAAAATGATGAAAAAACGAAACTACGAAATTTTTCAACAAGACTTGGTTGGCTTGGCTCCTTATCATACATACAAGGATGTTTCAAAATCTTTTGCTAAAAATTTCGTTTCAATATTGAATTTGCCTGGAAATTCACCTGATGGCAACAATCGAGAATTTGTAGGCGATTATGAAGACAAAATTACGAAAGTTAGATTGCAGTACTGTATGTACAGGTAATTGAGACCTCAATCGATAATACATGGAAAATACCCGGACGTTATTGATAAAATCTGCCAAAATTTGGTTGAATCAATGCCAAATTGAGTACATGACTTAATGCAGATAAAAGGACGATACATAAGATATTAAACATAAGAACATAATTTTTAGAAACAATATATAGATCAATGTGTGATTTTGTATTCGAAATTACAATTATTTCAGTTAAATAACTTCCTCGGCTGACCTTGCAGTAGCCCATACGATCAACCCAGTTTTTCAGTACATTTTCGACTGTAAGGTCCTCTGTTTGACCGATGATTGCACCATCCGTCCTTAAAGACCTGGTGCTTGGCTCTTCTCAAATATCAGTCCAACGGAGCCAAATTGCAATATGTTTCATTTAAGTCAGCCATTTTCGACCGGCAAGAGATTTTAAGATTTCCTTATTAAATAATCCCGATTTATAATTTTACCTGATTCCATGTTTCTTTAACTAACATTATTATGTTTTTATTGTATATCAATATTAATTTCTACGGTTTCATTCATTAGTCTAAAATCTTTGTATGTATATAGTTTTCAAAATCTTCATACTTCTTCATTTCCTACTGGGTTATAAGAAAAAATTAAGAGTATCATAAGAAGTAAATAAGTGGAAAAACGATAAACGCGCATATTTTTCGCATACATCAGGATTTTATTTGCCAAGCCCTGTTGCTAGGCGCGGTGACAGTAGCACGTTGTATTTATTGTAATTGCTAGACATTTGTTGTAAAATGTCATAGGCTGATGAATTGATCTTAAGTAGGAAATCATGCAACAGCTTATGAAATCTACAGCGTTGCGTAATTAACTCTTCAAATACTTTAAGCAAAGGCCCGTAAATTTTACTTGACAAGTATATGTATAGTATTATACATATGTAGGCATGTAAACAATTTGAAGCAACATTGATAGCTTTTAATAGTGGGGTTTAATTTGAGTTTTTTTTCTGTTCTTAAAAGGTACAGATCCGATATGAATATTTCCCATAAGTTTTGCGTAATTTTGAAAGAAGTTTATGTATATTCTAAATATAAGCTCAGGCCAGTTTTTACAGTTACCCTACAGAGCAGAGATGAAGACATAAATCTGCTACGGGAGCTGGTTACAACCAACATCAGTTTGAATAAAAAACTCAAAAATATTTTAATTAACTACGCCAAGCTAATTGAATGCAAACAAAATAAAACAAAAAGCACAAATTGGAGCATCAAATAACTTGAAAAAAAATCACACAAACAAAATTATACCGCAACAAATGATTTATTTATACCGAAAGTATTTATGTTTCATCATCAATTAGTCAAATCACATAAAGTCAACATAGCCGTGAACCTCACCCCACTTTTGGTTTGGCAAAGACTGCCCAATATGCATCTACCATATACTAAGTAGAAGACACGTGAAAGCAAACAATTTAAATAATTTTCATTTGACGAATTGCTGACAGCAACATTAAGTTGTCAACTTGAAAACATGCACACGAGACAAGGCTTGTTGGTATTGACAACATTATTGTTGCACAAATTGGTCAATAAAAGGCAATTTGCTTTCATTTGGCTAAGCAGATTACTATAAAAGCCTATGATATTCAAAACTTTCCGAGTCTACTTAGGCGAGTGCAATTGAGCTCTTAAAAAGATTTTTGTTAACACTAATAATTATGGTGCTCATAAATTTTCCTTTACTTAATTTTATTGTTCAACATTTTGCGCAATCAAATATTGTCAGTGTAGTTTTGTTCACTTGTTGGAATACTGACAGTAAGTTCTTAACCTCTTTTTTTCTATAAATGAAAAGTTAGTAAACAAAATTCGATTTGTAACAAAAAAAAAAATTAAGTTTCTCCTTCAAGAAGTCTCTAGTAAATAGCTCACACCCTAAACTTAATTTTTTAGAAGAAAATTATCGCATAAAAAAATAAAAAGTTTCAATCAAAACATGTTTATATATATTATCATTTTTATTTGTGTATATTGAAAAAAAAGTCGATCGAATTGTGAACTTTAGTTTTCGACAGCGTATAGTATATATTTTTCCACATTTTGATTTTGTATTTAAATATTTTATTTAAATACATTTCAAATGATATATAATACTTTTGTACTCGACAAACATGTTCCGGAGCTATGTCAAAACACTTTTTGATTTCAAAAGTTATCCAAAATTCAAAATCGGTGAGATACACAATCGGTTACAGTCTACTAAAATGTTGCTGGTTTTGGCTCTCATGATCTATGATCGCCAGGCCAGTCGGTAGTGAGCTTGGAAAGGCGAGTAACGCGAGAGTCTCTTCTGGGTCCGTAGTGCTTCGAAGGTCTCGCACATTTTCAGAAGTACTTTGATTTTATCTCACTGCAACCGTTTTTGTGGATAAATATTCTGATGACGTTGACTCAAGATTCAGCGACTGATATCATTCATCTGAACGAACTTCAGCGCATGTTTTTCTTCACTTAATGTTTATTACGCTGCGCATTATTCAGCACATTACCAATCTCAGATGGCAGTGCTGATTGTTATTTTTTTAAACAAAGAGTCTGAAATCAGAATTGGCGAGGAAATTAAATTTTACTGTGGCTATCAATGTTTTTTCTTTGGCAAAAGAAAAGCTTGTATTGCCAAGATATGAAATTTGAGGATATATCTCTTAACCTAGGAGAGCTATCGATGTCTAACCCAAAAATATATTTTTGAATAAAACGTGTGTTGCACGTACAACATTAGTGCGGTTAGACATCGACATAGTCCTCATACTCATAGATATATTCACTCATGGGTACTAGAAAAAGCAGAGAAACTTATTTCGATTTCGATAAATCTATTTTAGAAAGATTCAATATACAATTTTTATGTCTTCAGCACAATATGAATTTACTCAATTGGCCACTGTCAAATTTATGTACACTCAGTATGTTCACATTGATCGACCTGATGCCTTACAAAACTTTCAGCATCGATATTTTAAGCATAAACAGCCAACTTTGGGAATATTTTTGGATTTAAATTGTGAAAAATCGACAGAGTTTCTAAATATGGTAAGAAATATTGGCAGTTTTCAACGATATGATTGATGATAATATTTCCTCACTGCTTAGGCCAGCACCGCACGTCTGTATAATGAACATTACCATTGGTTGATCTATGATGATAGAGCGAATCTCACACATTTTCGGCAACTATTTGGAAATGCCAATTTGTCACTTGATACCGATATGACGTATGCCTTCAAAGACGTAGAATCAATGAACACGAATTCTACTGGAGAACGCTTTATACTCTATGATATCTACAATAATGGCTACCATATTGGTGGCAAATTAAATATGACATTAGATCGTGCAATACTTTGTAATGAAAACAGCTGCCAATTGAAAAGTTACTTGTCGGATTTACATACACGACCAAAATATCAGCAAAGAAGTCATTTACCGGATGTCTCTTGGCGTATAGCTACTGTGGTATATATTGAATGAACCACGGTGGTCAAATGGACTACTTAAACGGAAAAACTAAATAAAACAGAAAAAACTTTTTTTTTGAAAATGTTAGCAGTTGCGTCCAGATCGAGTATTAGTGAAATTCAAAATCCTGTCATCGACGAATTTCCTTGACTCATGAATTCTTTAAAAGTGTTAATTATAGGGTTTTAAATTATACCTAACTTCGATCTGGACGCAAGTGCTAACATTTAAAAAAAAAATTTTAATTTTTTCTCACCATTTGGCCATCGTGGAACGCTTAGGAAGTATAGGGAGTATTAAAAGGATATCGTTTCCTTATTATTTTCAGTGTGCTATATGTAAGATCGGTGTTCCCGAGGAACAGATGAAACGGCATTTATTATCAGTTAATAAAACTGAGGTAGACGGAATCGCGCGATATAGTTATGCCTTATTGATGTTACTACAAGAAGTGCTTGGCTTCAAGTAAGTACTCGAATAAAATTTTACTTCTTCATTTTAACTTATACATCGGCTCATTCAAGCATGACCCCTCTCTATTTTGATCGCTGGACGAATGGTGAAGTCTTTGGTGGTGCTATTGGAGAACTTGCACTCGATAGGGTGGAAATGGTATCGACACCATTACTCATGACAAAAGGTCGCTTTGTATATTTAACATCTATTGCTGAAACGGGTATCTTTCGTTCCATTTGCATGTTTCGAACACCACGCAATACGGGTATACAGGGAGATGTGTTCCTGCAACCCTTTGATATGACGGTCTGGTGGTTTTTTGGTGTTGTGTTAATTATGGCTGCGGTATTGCTTTGGAGGACTTTCTACATTGAACATTATCGTATGCGGCGCATACTTGACGGATATGTACCATCATTGTTGAGCACTTTCTTAATAGCCTTCGGTTCGGCTTGTGCTCAAGGCTCAAATTTAATACCACAATCCGCTGGTGGACGCATGGTCTTTTTCACGTTAAGCTTGGTAACATTTATTATATATAACTACTACACCTCAGTGGTGGTGTCATTGCTGCTCGGGTCACCAATTAAGTCAAATATTAAGACGCTAGGTCAGTTGGCTGACAGCTCGTTGGAAGTGGGTCTGGATCCGTTACCATACACACATTCTTATTTGAATGTAAGTTGAGGGCAGGGTTCAATTGGAATCATTTAACGAATATTTAAAACAAGAAAAAAACATAAGTAAAATTAAAAGAAAAAAGCATAGCAACAACAAAAATAACGACATAAGCAAAACAAAGCCAAAAACACAAAAAATGTTGCTAGTCAAGTTATTATTTTTGTTAAGAGCTTGTCCGAACCGTATTAGTACCGAATTTGGTTACACTACTGCTGTGACGTTTCTGCCACGCCTTCTATTAAGAATGTGTTCACTTTTTCTGGCCGAAGCATTTCTTGTATCAATCTAAAATAATTTTCTCAATTTTACGTTCTGAAGCTTTTGCTCATATGGGAGTTGTCACGCCCGGAGCTTGTCCAAGTTATTTCTAGTTTATGTAATATTTTTGGTTTGGTTTCATCAAGTATCCCTCTCAATATAAGGATTCAAATTATTTTATTTTATTTGCAAAGCAGGTATGTAGGTGTGTCTGTAAACCGATTTTGCTCACTTTAAATTACACGAATATAAACTGTGTTTTATTCAATTATCTCGCCTATTGTTCCCGATTTTGACACACAGAGAAATAAGCAACCAAACGAGCATAGCTTAATCGACTTACATCTCTGTTACACAAGATTTGTATAGACAGAGTCTTTATTTTGAAAAGAATTCCAAAGAAACACGAGAAAAACTACCCAAAGCACTTGAAGCTTCCCAGAATAAAATTTGGTAATTCTTCATAAGTGAATATGAAATCTTCGGTCATTCTTTAAATAATATATTTATACTATAAACAAATCCATTTGTTAATTATTTCAAAATTTTGGCTTATAAAATCGTTTTCTTAGTTACAAAACTCTGAACTTTCTTCTAATTAAGTACTCCAAACTTCCTGAAGTTCGTCGTCTGGTGCAACGGAAAATCACTTCAAAACGTGTCTGGATGGCTGCTGAGGAAGGCATTAAGCGCGTACGTGACAATCCAGGCTTTGTGTTTGTTTTTGAAGCCACTACAGGCTATGCGGTAGTAGAACGTCTCTACAAACCCCATGAGATTTGCGATCTTAATGAAATTTCTTTCCGTCCCGATAAAAGTTTACTAACACTTTTACACAAGAACTCAACTTACAAGGAGATCGTGCGACTAAAGTGATATATATAACTCAAGATTAATCGATTTTTACAATACTACTTATATGCATATGCTTTCAGACAACTTCGCATGCTTGAGACTGGCATAATTTTGAAGCATCAACACTTTTGGGTACGCAGCAAACTTACGTGCTATGACAGTAATTATTTGCTCGAAGTTGGACTGGAGTATACTGCACCGTTGTTTTTTCTGCTCCTTTGTGCCTACATCCTGGTGCTGATGATTTTGGGCATAGAATTTTCCTGGAAACGGTGGGCTAATAACAGGAGTCATCAGCGGGAAATGCTTGCGGCTTTTGAATAACTTGTCTTATTATTATAAAGGAAAATATGCACAGTTTCAATAAATTAGTTGTTCACTATACAGTATTTCTTAATTGACATCTGCACTTACATTGTAATTTTTGAAGATGATAAGCAAACGATTGATTTTAATTTTTTTTAAGAAAAAAATTGAGAAGAATCATTTCTTCTTTTAAAAAAAAATGGTTTGAAATCGAGCTCTCATAGAGCTCGTTACGATTTCCGCGAGCGTACGTAATCCATTATCGGCCTTGTTTCCCATGAATTTCTTTTTCCAATATTTTATTGTAATAACTTGAATGGAATCGCCAGAGGAATCAACCAATTCCTTGGATGAAATAAAAATTTTCAATTCCTGGAATGGAATTGATAAGGGATTGTCAGTTGCTTTGGCATGGAATTAAAACGTTCATTCTTGTCAAACGATTGTCATATGGTTCTATATGTAAAAAACGTCTTAAAGGGACCGTCAGAGTCTGTTTGTTGACAGCACTATGCTGAGTCACCATAGGGAATTTGAGCACGATCTGTCATTCATGTTCTGCGATTTTTCAATGGAAAATTCAGTTGAACAAAGAGTTGCCTTAAGTCTTGCGTTACAGTTTCATGTGCTGAATTGCTCAGTTTCATGTGCTGAATTGCTCAAAGAGTTGCAGAAGATCCACGGCAAATTGTGTTGTCAAAAACACAGACTGAATGGTATAAAGCCTTCAGAGAATGCCGACACTTGATAGTTGATTTATCTAGTTCTGGTCGACTTCGACAGCTACAAGCGACGAAAACATCGACAAAATAAAAAAGTTGGCGCTCCAAATTCAAAGTATGAGTGTTAAAGAGTTGGGACAAGAGGTTAACCTTTCATTTAAGTCTGATTCATATATTCCAACTGATCTTTTAGGCATGAAACGCATCGCCGCTTTGATTTTTTGCCAGAAGAACTGAATCAGGTCGGTATACACATGGGCTTCTCCGGTCTCCATTTTCATGAAACGCTTAATAACCAACAATAAGACATAGGTTCACGAGAATGATATAGCAACAGAATGACGCCTTCAAAAACAAACCGAAACCTAAAAAATCATACCAAAATCAGGGATATGAAGATAGTTTTCTTCGATTAACGCGGCTATTTCTTCCAGAAGGATAAATAGTAAATTAAGAATATTATTAAGATATCATGAAGGGCATGCGTGGATAAGTCCGAACAAAATGGCCAGATTTGTAAAAAGTCAACTAATGGATTTTGCACCACAAGTGCACCATCGTATAAAGTCATCATTGTGAAGTAGTTCTTAAACAAAACTTGAGTGAATACCATAGAAAATGGACCGTGTTCTCCTGAAAAATATGCCGAAACGATTAATATTTCTTTATATATCTTTAGCCCACTTTTGGTATGGCCAAGACTGCCCTATATGCATCCAGGCCCGTACCCACCATATCGACAAGAGGTGGCTTTGCCTCCCCTACGTATCCCATTCGGTTGCAAATTTGCTTTTTTGGAAGGGAGACGTTCTTTTACAAACCGAACGAATACTTTCTGACCGACTCATCTTTAAATCACTCCAAATTTTTTTACATATTCTAGGCATTATATTAGTGAACACGAAAATCAGGAATAAATTTATTATCAAAAATATCGACGGATATCGAGTTGCGAAGGTCGAAGGATTTACGTTTTATGCTGTCTTACGGTCATATTTAAATTATTCTATCTCCAGTAAATTTGAACGGAAATTTAATCTTTTTATACAGTTTTAAAGCTAAAAAGATCAGCTTTCTTGTTAAATTTTTAACTTTGGCATATGATGAAAATTTAAGGTATTTTATAACAAATAAATTGCAATACTGCAAAGTGGTCACGAATCGAGTTTTGGTTCACAAATTGCTGACCACCGCAAATCTTGTCGGAAATGAACAATTTTTTCTTTTAAATAAAAGCTAACCAAAATGCCAATTTTTGTTTGACTTGTTCGAAAAAAACTTTTGGTAAGCTTTAATTAAAAGGAAAAATTGTCAATTTCTATCAAGATTTGCGCAAAAAAATTAAAAACTTATGTAAAAAAATTTGAAGCGATTTAAAGATGTGTCGGTCAGAAAGTGTTCGGTTTGTAAAAGAACGTCTCAAGGAGAAAAATTAAAAAATCATGCTATTGGAATTGCGTCTGTCCCCTCCCCCCTCCCCCCACGCAAAGTCGGGTAGGTACGGCTCTGTAACTGTATCTAAGCTAGAAAGCAAATGAAAGCAAATAATTTAAATAATTTTCATTTGACGAAATGCTGACAGCAACATTAAGTTGTCAACATTAAAACATACACACGAGACAACTCTTGTTGGTATTGACAACATTATTGTTGCACAAATTGGTCAATGAATTGCTACTTCCTTTAATTTAGTTAAGCAGTATCCATAAAAGCCTATGATAATCAAAATTTTCCAATTCTGTTTATACGAGTCCAATGGAATTTTTAAAAAATTTTTGTGAATACTAAATATGGTGCTCATAAATTTTTTTCAGCTTAATTTTATAGTAGAACACTTAGCGCAATCAAATACTGTTAGTGCAGTTTTGTTCACTTGCTGGAATATTGAAAGTAAGTATTTATTTTCTACTTTATATACCTACTAAACTTGATTTGTTACAAGAAAAAGAATAATAGTCCTGAGGATTTCAATTTTAAATTTTTGAGTCTTCAGCACAATATGCATTTACTTAAATGGCTACTGTCAAATTTATGTTTACTCAATTCGTTCACATTGATCGACCTGTTACCTTACAAAACTTTCAGCATCGATATTTTAAGCATAAACAGCCAACTTTGGGAATATTTTTGGATTTAAATTGTGAAAAATCGACAGAGTTTCTAAATATGGTAAGAAATAAATATTCACAGTTTTCAACGATATGATTGAAGACAATATTTCCTCACTACCTAGGCCAGCACAGCACGTCTGTATAATGACCATTACCATTGGTTGATCTATGATGAAAGAGCGAATCTCACACATTTTCGGCAACTATTTTGGAATGCCAATTTGTCACTTGATACCGATATGACGTATGCCTTCAAAGACGTAGAATCAATGAACACGAGTTCTACTGGAGAACGCTTTATACTCTATGATATCTACAATAATGGCTACCATATTGGTGGCAAATTAAATATGACATTTGATCGTGCAATAATTTGTAATGAAAGCAGCTGCCAATTGCAACGTTACTTGTCGAATTTGCATACGCGACCAAAATATCAGCAACGAAGTCATCTACCGGATGTGACGTGGCGTATTGCTACTGTGGTATATAACGAACCACAATGGGCAAATGGGGTACTTAGCATAAAATAAATATAACGAAAACAACGGAATAATTGAGTATGATGGTCCAGATCAAGTATCAGTAAGATTTTAAAATCGTTTGCACTTTTGAAAACACCGTTTTTCATAAAATCGAATTTGTTTGTTACATGAATGTTTATAATGTATACTTTAAATTTGTTTTTACTATCCACTATGTAGTTTGTCAACGTTGGGTCTGTTTTTGAAGCCGTAAGATTTTGAGATAATTGAATATGATTAGACCATTAGATTGGACCATTTGCGTGCAGTCAGTTTTAGTGTTGTCTTTGAGGTATTGCACTGTCTGTCTGTGTACTCAAAAATGTTTCAAAAGATTGGGTGCCCTTGGTACAAGTACATAAAAATGGCTACAATTTTAGTGTCAAATTGCACATATTTAGTATAACAAATAATGTTTAAAAATTTATGTTTCAAGTTAATTTATATTTTTACACGAATGTTAAAAAAACCGGCAATTAAAGAAATTTAAGTCTTACTAGTCCTAGATCAGCATTTGAACTAAGCCCTCCATTCGATCACTGTCTGACGTTTAGGAATATGTATAGAGTTGTAAGGATATCTCTTCTAATCTGTTTTCAGTGTACTGTCTGTAAAATCGGTGCTCCCGAGGAGCAGATCAAACGTCATTTGCTATCAATTAATAACACCGAGATAGACGAAGTTGCGCGATTGGGCTATGAATTGTTCATATTACTGCAAGAAGTGCTTGGATTCAAGTAAGTATGAAGTTTTTCTTCTTTTATTTTAATTTATATATCGGCTCATTCTAGCGTGACCCATCGCTACTTTGACCGTTGGACAAACAATGAAGTCTTTGGTGGTGCAATCGAAGAAGTTGCATTCGTAAGAGCGGAAACAGTATCGACACCCATGCTTATTACAGAAGATCGGCTTATATATTTTTCAGCACTTATTGAAACGGGTCTTTTTCGGCATACAAGGAGCTGCATTCTTACAACCATTTAATTGGACGGTCTGGTGCTTTTTTTGTGTTCTATTAATTTTGGCTGCAGTGCTGCTTTGGAGAACTTTCTACATTGCACCTTATCGTATGCGTCGCTTTGTTGACGGATATGTACCGTCATTACCGTCATGCCTTCGGTTCGGCATGTTCTCAAGGCTCACATTTGGTACCACAATCCACCGGTGGACGTATGGCATTTTTCTCGTTAAGCTTGATTACATTCATCATGTATAACTACTACACTGCAGTGGTGATGTCCTTGCTGCTTGGTTCTCCAATGAAGTCAAATATTAAGACGCTAGGTTAGTTGGCTGACAGCTCGTTGGAAGTGGATACGTTACCATACACATATTCCTTTTTAAATGTAAGTAGGTTCAAGTGATATCGATTAAAGAATAAATTAAACAATGCAATTCATACAAAAACAATAACTGGAACAACAACAAAAAAAACAAAAACAAAATACAAAAGAAATGAAAAAATAGCTCTCAGTAAATTGTTTTGCAAGGTGCTACGGCCTCTCATTAAAATGCGCCCAGTTTTTATCTAATGCCACACCAAACCATTTCTAATATTTGATTGCAATTTAGTTTCATAACCTTGAATTTTTCTCTCTTGTGCTGCCACTCCGTCTTGTCAAAATTCGCCTACTTTTTGTTCAAAACTTCTTAGAGTTTTACTTAATGCAGGGTGATCCAATAAGGGTTAAGCCATGAGAGACTACATTTTCAAAAAACAAAAACAACATCCAATAATTCCTTCCTTTCTAAAAAAAATTCTAAGCACCGCCATCGTGTTCAGCATCCTCGAAAATAGGAGGTGACAGATATTTTACCTATAGAAGACGCGGAATATGGGATTCCTCCATTTTGGAGCGGTTTTTGGCCATTTTAGGGGTGAGGTGAACTCCAAAATAATTTTAAACACCACCATCGTGTTCAGCATCCTCGAAAACGGGAGGTAGAGGTAGTTTGGTTGCTGCTTTAAATATTTATATATTTCAAGTTTTTTTCCGACTCACAAAATCCACTATAAGCCCATTGTGCAGAGTTACAAATATATAAATAAAAACTACGTCAAGAGTGATCCATTTTTTTTTCTCAACGGAATATTGTACTTTAATATTTTTAACATTTATATAATTTTTTTCGTTTTTCGATCGGACAGGGAAGGCTGTTTTTCATTAACATTTAATAAATAAACAGGTTTTAAACATTGAAAAATACATTATTTAAAATTGAAAAAAAAAATCACTTATACTTTATTTCAATACCAATCAAACACCGTTTAGTTTATAAAAATCGTCGCATCCGTTCAAAAGTTATAACCTTTTGAAATAATTTTGTCCCCGAATTTCAATTTCCTATAAAAAAAAAAAAAAAAAAAAAATCATGTCACATTTTAATTTCTATCACATACAAAACATAAATAACAAAATTTCATTAAAAAATAAAAAATTTTTTTTTGAAAGTAAATTCTGACCCAGCTACAATTTTTGTTTCAAATGAATTTCATTTCACATCTGCTACCGTTCCAGGGCTGGAAATGAGTAGGTACACAAGATCATAATTACGTCCCAACTGTGTTTAGTTTCTAAAACCAAAATTCAAAGCTCTTTGAATGCACGAAGTGTGTCGACTCTTGCACGATTTCCGATCGGTACTCGGTAAAACGAACTAAGCTGTCGCATAAACATAGTAATAGAAAGTAATCAACGTAATTTTCCTCGCTATAGCAAGGCTTTGGTAGTTGATCAGTGCATTGCTTGACAAAATTGAAAAAATTAGAAAATCTTTCCACGCTTACATCTCAGCTTTTGGTTACCCGATCTCAATGAGATCTCCCGATGACTATATATAATTTATTGCTGTAGCTATTCTAGATCATATCTAATTAAAAAGAGCGTTTCATGTTTTACGTTACAAATTTTGCGTTAAAAATTTTTCAAATGACCGCCACTTAAGAAGTTTCACTTCAAAAAAAATGGTCAAACGGATAAAATTTTTAATATTTAATATTAGTAGAGTTCGCGCAGTAGTTGAAATTCAATCATTTCAGTGACAAAACAAGAAATACTTTTAGGTATTAAAAAGCTAATACAAAAATAAAGCTATTTTCTTATCATCACAGAGCAGCGTTTGCGCGACACTTTCTAAACATAAACATACTTTTTCCGTATCAATACATCAGCACTTAGAAAAAAAAATCAAACAAATATTTGAATCACCCTAATATAAATATATAAAAATATTTATATGTACATATACCTAATATCAAATATACCATTTGTTACCTATTACCAAATGTTCACTTATAAAATTGTATTACAAAAATCTATACTTTCTTTTCATTAAGTACTCCAAACTTCCCGAAGTTCGTCGTCTGGTTCAACGAAAAATCACTTCAAAACGTAATCTACAGAGTGTCTGGATGACTGCTGAGGAGGGCATTAAGCGTGTACGAGACAATCCAGGTTTTGTGTATATTTTCGATGCCACTTCAGGTTATGCGCTAGTGGAACGCCTTTATAAGCCCCACGAAGTTTGCGATCTAAATGAAATTTTATTGCGTCCCAATAAAAATTTGTACTCACACTTACATAAGAACTCAACTTACAAGGAGATCGTGCGACTTAAGTGATATATATATAATTCAAGACAGATCGATTTTCACAATACCACTCATAGCCATATTTCATTTCAGACAACTACGTATGCTTGAGACCGGCATAATTTTGAAGCATCAACGCTATTGGGTACGCAGCAAACTTACGTGCTATGCCTGTAATTATTTGCTTGACGTTGAACTGGAGTATACTGCACCGTTGTTTTGTTTGCTTCTATCTGCCTACATTCTGGGGCTGTTGATTTTGAGCATAGAATTTGTCTGGAAACGTTGTGCGGATGGGGAAATGCTTCTGACTTTTGAATAAATTTCTGATTATTATTTAAAAAAAAATGCACTGTACTTAGTTCGAAAATCGTTCAATAAATTAGTAGTTCACTATAAAGTACTTCGTCATTGGTAAGGAGAAGAAATTTAGTTGGAATACACTTATTTCACTAGAATTAGAATTGGAATGAAAGTACTTGATCGTACTCAGCTCTGTTAACCTTGTAGGACCAACTATCAGATTTATCAAAGAAAATTCCATTTCAACTCGATCGATTAAAGTCACTCACTTCCACGAACGTACTTATTCCGTATGGTCAATCAAGAGTTCTTCCAATACTTTTACATTTTTCTTTTGAATGCAGTGTCAGTAAGATACCTCTTACATAGTTGGAAACTTGAGTATATTGTGTGCTATTTTATTTCCTTAGCGCTATGCAATTTGCATTTCAGAAGTGTCATGGTAATGAAAATTTATGCTTATGTTAAATGTCTACATATTAGCTACTATAATCTTCCTTCTAAAAATGAAGTAGTCAAATGCCCAAAGTGCTCTTTTCAATTACTTTCAGTGCATTTTCGTAATTACAATGGCATTTCATTTTTTAACCCTCATCTTAGCAATTTCTATTTTTAAATCAAAGTCAAAATCAGTGAAGCAACATTAAAAAGTGAAAATTTTTAATTATTGCCCCGCTTGCGTGATTATTTCGCATTAGGTTGCAAATAAATTAATTGCGATTGCAACAACCTGCAACTGCTGTTGCTGTTTTGCTGTAGCTGTTGCATGCAATTTGCTGCAGGGTAAAAATTTGTGTTATAAATGTTGTTCGTCAGCGAATTTCCAGATTTTATGCAGACATTGCTGCTGTGCTTAAATGTATAATGCATTGGTTGTTATCGTAGTTATGAGAACTTAAAGGAAATTGTGTTAGAGAAACACAAATACATAATTCTTTATTTATAAATAACACGTTTTGCACAAGCGCACAAAATCTGAAACCTAGAGAACAGACTAAGTAGGATTTTTATATTTAATATATGAATACCTACGTTAAGAGTTTATTTCTAGAATGCCGAAAAGTGATAAAATAATATACATTGGACTATATATGTTAGAGTTTAAGATTCTTATGTGTAAAATTTATCAAACATTTTGATGTAATTGTTGAACGCTTCAAAAACGTTCAATTGTACAAAAATTCAAATGCAAAAAAATCTCTAAGTAGAAGTATTGAAAGGTATCAAAATAATCAATAAAACTCTAAATGTATCGACCAAAGTATGCATTTCGATATAAGTTCATTGATATAAATATTATTACTTTTGCAATAAACTTTTCTTCTTAAGCGCATACGCGCTCGTTTGTTAGTCTGTAGTTAGCATCATAAGCTCAGCCCAGTTATCTGCTGTAAGCTCAGACCTTTACCAAATAAATCTTTTGCGGGCCCGCCATTTTTTTTGTTGTTGCTTGGGAAAACTTTTTTAGTAACCCTAAAGGAATTATTTCTTGCAAATAAAAAAATTACATCAACTAGAATGCGCATCCTATTTTTCTTTCCCCAAACTTAAAGAATCAACAGCAAAATCGTTGAAGCTGCTGACAACTGAAAAATTGCCAACAATTTCACTGACCGCCCAGAATTTTTACACCCGCTTGCTAGAGCAACAACAGCAACAACAAAAACTTAAGAAATATTATGCAGCGCAACTAAATTCAATTCACTGTAATTTTTCAAAATTTCAAAACGACAAATGATCTTAAGTTGTTGCTGTTCTTTGCTGGCAGGGCATTGTTGCACCATTGCTCAGATTGCAGCAACACTCTTATTGTTCTGAGAAATTTTTTTCAGCAGTTGCTGTTGTTTTTGGTTGTGAAAAATCATGCGAGTTAAAGTTGCCACGAATCAATTCGCATAACAAAAGCGAAACTGATCCTTCTTTAGGCCAGGCGTAGAAGGTTGAAATTGAGTTGAGGAACTAGCGCGCTATTACGCTCCTCGAGATATGATAGTTAGGGAGTGTGGTGCATACTAGGTATAAATGTTAAGAGCCCGTAACATTCGCCCTCGACATTTATTAATTGAATTCGATTTATTCTGGCGATTTGTCTGCGCAGATGCGCACACTTGTTCTAGGATTCACTTTGTCTCAGTGTACCAGAGTGGTGATGTGTTCAAATCTTTTAAAAGTAGAGTTGGCTTGAGTTGTGAACACAGTTGAGGGCGATAGAAAAATATAGCAAAAGTAGCTACGGCATTATTTGAGCCACCCCTTTTAACTGCATTATCCGACAAACCTTTTCAAATACCAAAACAATACGAGTAATAATAACCACCCGCCCCATGAAATATGAGCTCCCAAGACTTGTGAAAAGTTTGCCATTCCTTAGCGCAACTGAAACAATGAGAATTTCTACTTGCGATCGATTCGGCGCATGCGTAGCACAATCATCGATCGTACTGCTGTTGGCTGGCAAGCGATATTTAATGCAACGCTCAAATTGTAAACAATGTGTTGATTAATGGACACAATAAGAAAAGATGCAGCTGATAGTAGGAGAAGAGTGCAGCAGGCGCAGCATAAAATTGCTGTGATCAAGTGATCGTGTTGATTCCTAGGAACACCCGCTTGATAGTGATCGCTTAAGGAAGAAGAGAAAAAAAACAACATAGCCAAGTAGATTTTAAAATCGTTTATATGTTTAAAATTGGCATTAAAAAGAAAAATGATTTAAGCTGATCTGTTTGATCCTTATAAGCTTTTTTTTTTTGTTTCATTCTTCTTCTGACATACGCATGAGCTTATACTACTACTTCATAGATCTTTTTGTCAGTTTCCACTTAAAATTTAATGCGTGAACCTTATTAATTCCCTACAGGCGATCCTACCACTCAAAGTCTGTTACACTAAGTGTAGTGGTATGATATGGTACAAGTGACCGCTCAACCAGACATGTGGTTTATTTTTTTTTCTTCTCTTGGTTGCGCCCGCTCCACTCAACATTTACTTACAACTGATATGATGTGTACTTGCGTCTCATTTCATTGCAAATTTTGTATAAAAACGTCCAACTATGAATTGACTTTGCTATTGAAAATGGCAGGCATAGTCAGCACTGAAATATTTCTACAATTTTACGTACCACGGTGGGGCTTTACAAGTTTTAATGAAATGTTTTATGTTGAGTTAATTTTTTATGTTTCCTTTGGTTTTCTTTCAATCTACTTCTCAGTATTTAATCATATCCGCTTTCTCTAATTTTACTTTGGAGGGCTATGGAAAGATCTCTTTCTCATCTATAACTTTAAGCTTTAAAATGTTTTACTTATATGCATACATAAATCTTTCGGAAAAGGAACTTCGTGATTGTTATAGTTGCAATTACTCCCCTATTATGGAACACTAACTATTTTGCTTATGCAGTCAACGTCCTCTAAACTTATCAACTTTTTCATCTTCGATTATGTTAATTTATTTCATTCACAGCAATCTCCATAAGAAAATTTTAGGTATCTGAAAATTTTATTTGTTCTTATGGCCAACCTCAACGTGTGCTTGGTCTCCAGTTTTTTCCATTACCAATTTCGTTGCATATCATCATTTTTCGTATGGTTTTTGTGTGACGAACGCACCGCCATGCCAATGTCCTCTACGCGCATTTAATGCGTGTAAAGTTCAAATGTATTGCGGCGACCAGTTAGCCTTGAAATGGCATGCAACCTACAACCTGTGCTGCTTCTGCTGGTGCTGCACAAGAATCCTTTTGCATTTTGCCCATATCTGTCTGACTGTCCCTGCAACTGCATCTACTGCATTTATTGCTGTTTCGGTTTGTTTTCTTGTGTGCGCATGCGCACCGCTTTTTCTATACTACGCTAAGTAATGCATTTATGCGTAGATGAATGACACTTCAACTGTGTGTCTCATGCGTGCGGACGCTGATGGTGGTACTTATGAGTGGTGTGCAGACATTAATATTGCTAGCATCTACTATATAGTACCAGAGACACTTGAATGGCAGCGTGCATTGGAGCAAATCCAAGTCAAGTGCTGGCAGATGATCTATGTAGCAGCTTCCTCAATAAGCAAATATACGAGGCTCTTTGATGAATTCAGTTCAACTATAAAACCTCTTGTAGCAAAACATCCTATTTTAAATTAAATTTAAGGAACATAATACGATCTTATAACATAACGCAATCGCCTTTAAGAAAAAAAAGGAAAAATTGCGGCTGTATCGTTACTTCATTTTTCGAAAAGGCAGAACCAAATTTAGTAAGCAAAAATTTTGCTCAAATTGGTTTTGGCATAAGAGGTAAAAATATTATACCAAAGTCATAAAAAGTTTTCATGACTTAAGGTCCAACTACACTATGCATAGGATAGCTTAACCCAATGTCAAATTTGAATGAAAAGTTTGTCAGATGCTTAAGGATCTCCGAATAGACTTTTTAGAAGCTATAGCCAAAATAGACGTGATGAGACGTCGCAAACGAACGAAGCAGCTGTCATGACGAGAGTGAAGTTCGGTTCATACAGAACACGTCTCGTCAAAAAGTTTCGTTCACTTGCGATCAGTTACGTACGTGCCTTTTGGTTATGAACATTGGTTTACATACATTCGAATTTACTGGTTACGTCTCGTCACGTCTATTTTGGTTTAGGCTTATGTTGTAATTACATGAACTTAAGAAACAATGTAGCTGTAGTTGCAAAATTATGTGATATTCTCAATATAACATAAATTTTAATTCCTCTATATTTTCTAAATAAATTATTCTTCATTTCCAGTACACAAACAGCTGATTCCGTACAAAAAGTACGATCAGCTTCGATCATTGCATATGCAAATGACATTTAACGAAACTTTTTGTTAAGTACGTTGTTGTTTTAATATACGACTTATGTGTCTTCGCACAGTTCCATAAGCTGACTTCAGTCAAAGCATGCATAGTTTAGTTGGGCCTTAAAGCATTTTAAAAGATCTGTAAATAAAAAAAGGCAGACGTACAAAACAGCAATGTTGAGATGTGTCTTGTCCAGTAAATAAGAAGTGTTTGTGTTGAGTGTTTACCATGGAACTTGGTTCACTTTTCATTTTCAATATGCGCATTTTTTCTAGATTTTTTTTTGCTCTTGATCTTTTGACGTAGAGACGTCTACTTCTGCCGGCTACAATTAAAAAATTCACTTTTTTACGACCACAACAACAGCCGCACTTAGAGAAAGAACAACAAAGCAAAAATGTAAAGCAGTTTAAAAAGCATTAGGGCTTCAGCGCACGAGTGACTAAATGTCGCAGTGATTGCAAAATATCGCCAGCATCAGTGTCAATGCCAACAACGACAAACAACTGCATATTATAGAAGCAGCAAAATTGCAGCGTTTGATTTGATTTCCTTCAATTCTCAAAGTGTTTCATATGCTACGAGTATACTTATATGTATGTAACTATTTTGCATTTGTGTTTACGTACACCGAAAAAAAAGCTTACTCCTTTTAAGGAAAAATGCCTAAATGTAAGGAAAAAATTACCTTCAATACGAGCTAAAGCAATGGGTTCCTCAAAATAAGTAAGTGGGATTCCTTAGTACAAGTAAATGTTGCTGCTTTGAAATAAGAAAAAGTTTACTCAATGTGAGGACAAGGCTATAAAACTGAGGAAAATTTTACTTTTTCTAAGGATTTACTTAAAATAAATTCGTTGATTTCAAAAAAAATTTGTTAATTTTCTATTTTCTCTATTTTCTTATTTGTTGGTTACTTATTGTCAGTCATTCTTATTTTAATTGTAATACGTTTTTAAAACTTCAAAGAAGAACTTAAATTTTTTTTTACCTGTCACCCCCGCTCAGAGAATTGAACCTGTGTTCTGCGCCATGCCACTGTTCAAAGATGCTCATCTTACCCAACTCAGCCACCGACAGCATTTTTAAGACATACTAAAATGATGTTGTTAAACTGCGCGTGTAACAACCATTGTCTGATCAGGACATCAGTTGGATTAAACATTTGTAATTTGAACTGCAGATATATACTGGGAAGCAGTTGACAACAGTTATTGTTTTTATCAAAGTCAAAGCAATTTTTTTGCTGGCAGAAATTGGGTTGAAGGATAACCTAATGTCATATAAGTTGTCTTAGTCATAATTTACGAACCTAACTATAAGTTCTAGAAAGTCTTAGGATTCATAAATGGTAATATAATCTTGTCTTGTATAGCATTTATTTCTCTCGCCTAACCGATACTTTTTGTTTCGTGTGTAGCGACCTTAATTGTAAATGAACAGCGAATGCACTACAAGACACTCGTAAAACTACAGCGTTTCTCATTTGTAAGTGTAATTAAAGCAATATCCTAGAAGGTGACGTTACAACCACAGCAACAACAACAATGACAACAGCTTGTTACTACACTGTCTTGCTGGAAACTAAACAGACAGCAAGCAAATACAATAAAATAAACTGAAAAAAGTCCTACCAAACTAAAAATGAAACCCAAAACAGACACAACACAGCAAAAACAAACTCAGCTGTCAATCAAAAAACGTCTTAAAAGACGTCGTTTCCCTTTCCACTAAATGTCTGATTTTTGTTGCCTTGTAGTTCTTCTTTTTCAAATGAAAAGGAACTCCTAATATTTAATACATTTTAAGCTAGAAAGATACAATATATCCTTTTCATATTATATTTTATTTGCATTAAGTCTGTGGGGAAAGTGACTTAATGATCCATTCAAAGTATCACCATTTTTTGTTTTCATAGTTAATCACTGGAAATCATATTAAATTCACATTTGATCGAAGTGAGTCCTACCTAATCTAAGCTATCAATCATATCACGTTCAGCCCATTATGTGAAATTTTTTCAATTTTCAAGCTTAGGTTTTCTCTATGGCAACAACACACGCACTTTTCTATTGGTTGTTCTATTTTTTTAAAACATTTTTCCACCCATATCATCAATGAAAAATTGCGAGAAATTTAAAATATCATCTCTTATGTAGGTCGAAATCTCAATGCAAAATGCAGTGCAATGCGGCTGCGAATAGGACCAATTCCTGTGTTTGTCTCGAAATGGCCTCACCTGAGTTTTTAACAACACTCTCAGCTCCATTGGCGATATTTTCATTTGACCTAGCCAGACGAACATATATCAATAACATGTCCCAAACCTTTAAGCCTAATGAATAAATTCACTACAGCTGTGCGAGAAGGCGCTTGATGACGATCAAAAGAAGCATCAGTTTAGGTGATATTTTCAAAATGTCAACACGTTGTGTATAATAAATAAAAACAGCAATTGGAGAGGAAAGCTGATTTCGCACATCATCAGGAGTACTTTAGACTCTCTTTGCTTAGAAAGAAATTTTGAATTGAACCAACCGCTGTGAAAAGGCTGAAAATTTAACGCGAGCATCATCAAAGGTACCCTTAAGCCTCCGAAAATGTACTTTGATCCAGTTTTATATAAAAGCAATATATTTGGAAAGTTCGAAAATCGAATTTGAACAACATTAGTTAGGATTTATGGTCTCTCTTTTTAAATTGCCAAGCTAAAAATTTTTGAAAAAAATTCGTAAAAATTTTTTTTCTTAAATTAGAGCTGAAAATTTCCCAAATATACATAGTCGCCTTCTTCTAAACTGTTACAATTTAAGAAAATAATAATAAAAAAAGGTGTCATTGCAGCTTAATTAACTACAGACATTTGTTGATTTTATATCTGTTGTATACGCAACGTCACAGAAGTCGTTATGTACCTGGGTAAATATTATTTGAGGCTTTTTAGACGTTTAATATCCTTTTTCCCTGATATCTGAGTTTTCTTACACCTCCAGCTCTGATGCAATTTTTTTGAATAATCATCGCTGCGATGCGTTTTGCATAGATACACGTTTCTTCTTCATTTCCATTTCCATTTCGTTTTCGTTTCATTTTCAATACGTTTTCGATTGACCAAAAGTCGTTGGCCGCAGTGTATGACTTGACTGTTTTGCCGCTGTTGTTGGTGTTGCTATTAATATTATTATTGTTGTTGTTGCTGTTGTTGTTGTTGCTGCTGTCATTTATATCTCAAAGATATATACGCATTTATTTATGGCACTTCATTTTATTTCAACTCACAAGTTCAAGTTCAACCACTGAGCTCTTTCCTGCCGCCACTCTACCACTTCCACCTTGCCCTTTTCGCGTATCTTAGGTTTTTAACCTCTTTACATTTCATTTATCAATTTCATTTAGCAAAAAGGCTACGCAGCAACAACGTTCCCTTCATTAAGCGGTATAATGAAAATTACAAATAAAATAAATGCAAAAGAATTCCACTTTAGAGCCCGATTTCTGAGTGCTTTGCTAATAAAAAATCTATTTCTATGCGAATTTGCATTACAGTGCGCGTTGATCGCGGTGCGCTGCAGGGTTTGCCGCATTTAGGATCGCTATTTTTCTATATGTCATTCAGAGGGTTTATTCTCTACACTACTACTATGATTCTTATTTTGTCATTAATTCTAGTTATATAATTGTCATTTTTGTCGTATATGTCATTTAACTGCCGTTTTATGATGATGTTTAATGCGCTTACTAAGCATCAATTAAAGATCACTTTAAGTTTTGTTGTTGATTTTTTAGATGTTTTTTCCTTTGGCTCAAGAATGCAAATTTCTTGTAATGTTGGCTAAAAAGAAAAAAATTCTATGAAATTGCAGTCGTTAAGTTAATGCCATTGCATTGGATCAGACATAAGCCATTTATAAAAATAAATGCTTATTACATATATATTTAGCTTTAGAGTGTAGGCAGATCTTATTAAATTGTTATCTTACCAATATGATGTCAGCAGATTCTGAAAAGTTGAAGAAAAGCTGAAGGGGAAATGTGAACACAACGTGCGGTAAGTAATTGTAGGCTATAATTTTTTACAATTTAGTGTGTGTAATTATTTGAGGTGAACCATGAATAACTTATAAAAAATTAACAATAAAAAAAAGATGTTCCGGTCGAAGATTCCTTTTTATAAATAAGAAAAAATAATTTTTAGCAATTAAACAAATTTATAAACAATTTTACAGACACTAAATAAAAAAAAAAAAATATTGGTCGCAAAGAAAATGAGAAATTAAATGATTCCTTAAAGAAATTAATTTAAAATTCTTTTTTTTTTTTATAAAATAATAAATATTTATTAAGAATGTATCAAAACCAAAATGGCATAAGGAGAGACTGAGGTATTAAATTCTTAATTTTTTTTGGAATTTTTGCAGCTTTTGCAATTTTTGAAATTTTTTATAATTTTTTCAAAACTTTGAACTCTTTTCCTTTTTTCTGTTTTAAAATTTTTCTAAATTTTCTAATTTTTTCAAATTTTTGAAATTTTGAAATTTTCTAATCTTTGAAAGTTTTTTGAATATATTGAATTTTTGCAATTTTTTTAAATTCAAATTTTTGAAATTGTCATTTTTTTCCATTTTTTTAAAGTTTTAAAATTTTTTTCAAATTTTCTAATTTTTGCAAATTTTTTATGTTTTGAAATTTATTTATAATATTTGAATATGTACATTAGGGTGTCCCAAAAAAATAAAAGCTATTTTTTTTAACGCATACCCTCTAATTTTGTTTGAATGATGTCAAAACAATTGTAAAACAAGTTTCGTATACCTTGAATCGAAACATGTCACTACTTGTATAAGTACTAAGGTGAACGGGAGCTAACATATCGATCTACTTGTAATTGCACATAATTTTTGTTTGAAATATTTACTTTAATTCATCTTATGAACCACTACATGGAAATTTGTCTTCTGATTCTGAAATAATGGATTCACAAGAAAATTTGCCCTTCCCAACTGAGAGCCGTACAGCCTGATACTAATAAAACTTCTATAAGAAAAATTTTATCACCCCATCAGAAATGCTTATGTTTCCTTGCCGCCATCACATCTACGAATTGGTATTAAATAGCGTGTACAAAAAGTTTCGAGAAAACTGGAAAAATGTGGATCCCGAGAAAATATAGAGATCTACAGAATAGTTATCGTGCCTGAATGTTTCAGATATTGACAAACTGCTAGAATTTTACCGATCTGAATTGACTAAAAAAATTGCTAGATATTAATATCGAGATACAAAGCAGAAATTGAAGATTCAACCTTCAGGTATCATGCACCAAGATCGATGGATCGAGAGAGCAATTTATTCATTAAAAATATTATTACTTATGTAGCTCCCAATTCAGAATATCAAACAAGGATAAGGCTGAAGGCTTACGAAACAACCGACAAAAGCCTCTCAAAAGCAGCACTTATGGTATTTAGAAGTGTCTGTCTTGTCTCTTTCGACGATGATATACGCCAAGAAACGAAAGTAAAAATGGTTACAAACTTAGCCAAGAAAATCCGTCAGCCCACAGTAAACGCTACGTCACATCGAAAGAAAAACTTTGTGGCTCACTTTACGGTTAATGTGACAATTAAAAATGTAGTTAATTATTGTTTAATTTTATAACTTTGATATACCTATGTATATATCTAATATCTGACAACTCTCTTGTTCTTGTTCAATCGACTCAAAATTGAAGACAGTTTTCTCAAAGAGTGTCCTAGTTCATGGTCATATAATGCTTCATTTCAACAAGCCAAAACAAATGTACGGACACTAAGAGCAGTTAACGATACAACTTTCATGGCTGATGATGCATGATGATGCAAGACTTTCATGGCTTAATCCCTGTAGAAGAGGAACAAATACAATTTTTATTACGTTGCGTATAAGACAGCAATATCTAAGTTTTCTGTTTTGCCTCTACAGTTCGAACATGTCAACTTTGAACTTCACTAATTGTTCTGGAGACCATATTTGACTGGAATACTTTAAGTGAGGATTATTTTGTCCACTCTCATGAATCCTCAATTAAGCATCAACATGCTAAGTTTTGACAAATCGAATAATTTTGATCTCTTTCAAACTCTGCAATATTTTTCTTCTCGGAAAAAGTCACAATTTAACACTTCAGGATTAAAATCTAAGTTGTTGTTAGTACCTACAGCAAACTGCAAAGGATTTCAAGTCTTACTGAAATAGAAAAGTATCACCATGTTCAAACTTTTTTGCCGTAAAAGCTTTCTAAAATATATGTCTGTGTGAAAGTATGCAAAAAATCGCTAATTTTGCTTTCAAGAAATCGGTGAAACCATTATTAATATTCATTATAATAAATTTAAAATAGCATCAGTTAATTACACAACAGCCAGCACTTGTTGCTATGTTAGGCATAAATTAATATATCAACTAGTGCTTAAGACAATTTACGAAGAAAATCTATGAAAGTGAATAGAAAATTATACTTATTTTCAGCAATTTAACAATTTCCTAAGTAAGCAATATATCAACATCCTTACAAGATGTTGCACTTAAACGCATACATACATACGTACGTTTGCGGCGTATGAGCAGAGCACACAACACACATCACATCAACGTTGACACTTTTCAATAACATGTACGCGTTCTAAATGCAAATTTGCAGCGTACGTACATACGTATGCAACAATTACCGCAACGCATTAATGATGTTGCATTTAATATGAACTTCACTAACGACTGCAACAGAAATTTTACTTTTATTTTTTCTTCTTTCGCGCAAAATTACAAATTATGAATGTGTGAAGCTCACGTTCAAGCATTTATCTGGTAGCAAAAACGAATTAACTTTCACGATATGGGGCGGACAGACAGACAGACAGACAGTCGGGCAGGCAAGCAGGCAGACAGCGAGATATACACACAAATATGGTATGCATCAGTTATATTGCTGCTGCTGCTGTTGCTGTTGCTGTTTCATGGTGTGAAATTAAATAGAACGCGTGCGTTTAGTTTTTGATTTTCATCAGCAACAAATAGCAACAGCAACAACTGTGTTACGAGTAAAAAAGTTCATTGGAAAACCCATTGCTTAGCTATTGTTGCAACTGGTGTTGCCAGATTATTTTTAGATTTCCTTTGAATGTTTCGCTAGTTTATAAACTAAAAGTTGTGAAAAGTATGAATTAAAGCGCTGGATTAAGACTTTGCAGATAACAGGGGTAAAAACTGGAAAGGGGCTTCTTACAACTATACATAATAATAATTTAATTTCACAATAACTGTTGAACAATCGGAAAAGAAAGGCGTGGCAACACCCACACAATTTTAATATATTACAATAAAAGCGCTAATTAAGCAAACGCTATGAAATTTAAAACCAAAGATATTTGTAGGTATTACAATGCTTCTTCACATTAAATGTGGGCGAAAGAGTACCAGTGGGCGTTGCCCCTCACATATAAGAAAAATAGCTGTATATGCGTGTTTTGTTAATAAAATTTTGTGTGAAGTTGTCGGCTATCAAAAACTTTTAAAATAAAACAAATTCAACAGAATTACAACAATGGGCGTGATACCTCCCGTATAGACAACCTACTGTAAAAGTAATTTTCAGTGAAATGTTCTAATTATTGTTATGGAATTAAACTTTGATAGTCTGGTTACTATAAGGTGTCTCTGAACTAAGTACACGAAAATACACGTGCGTATTCTTATGCAAATAATTTACTTTAATAGCTGCAACTTATGTAAAAATAATTTTATTGGAACATTATAAATTGGTTCTTTAATTCAAATAATGTTTTAAAAGTACATCAGCAAATCAAAGACTTTTTATTTAATAGGTGGCAACACCAGTATGCAATACCAGGCCATGGTGTCGTGGTGTTAATTTTATATTTTTCATACCAATTGGTGGGGCGAAAAAAGTGAAAATTATTAGATTGCAAGCCAAACTAGCGTAATTGCCTATACGAATTCGTGGTGTTGTTAACTAAGGCTATTGCGCACAACTATGGTTCAATACTAAAGTTATATGTATTATATAACATTTGGCTTTGATCATCTTTTGCTGTTGTAATTTTTATTGCAGACAAATTGATGTGCGGCATGGGAATTAGATTCTATTAATTATAACGGCGGTCAAATGGAAAACTTCTTCGAACACTCGATATGTAAAGTGGCAAGTAGCATTTTGTATCGCATTGAAATTATTTGAAAAAAAGTTTAATCAGCCAATCATTCCGTAAGTTAGCATTTCTTACAAAACTAAGAAGTGAAATATTTAATAGAATAATAAAAGTATTGAGAGAAATTTAAAAAAAAAATTTATTTTAAATTTTCTATACAGTGAAATCCCGATAATTCGTACCCTGTTAATTCGAAAATCTCAATAATTCGTAACAAACTGTTGGTCCTTTGAAAAAATCGCTCTAATTCGTAAAAATTCCATACATTTTGGTCCCCTCGATAATTCGTATTTTTTTTTTAATATACGTTCTGTTTAATCTCTTATAAATCGTAATTGGATTTGAAAACCTCTTATAATTCGTAATGAAAACCAAAATTCTACGGAACTATGGTTTTGAAAAAAAAAGTCAATCATAGTAGGAAGCTACGGCTACGTTTACGGTTCACTTTTTTTTTGGAATTTTGGTGTTTTTCGTGGTCAGCTTTTCGTCACACCAGAGATGTGTGAAAGAAGAGTATGAGTGTTTGAGTGAATTAGTATATATCACTCATTTACTTCAAGACAAGCATAACTCAAAAAACGTGATTTTTGAGTAAAAGATGCAGAAATATCCACCATTTCATGTTTTATTTTGTGTGAAAAAATCAAAAAAGTATCTCATAAACTTGTCTTGTGAGAAGAGTTTATGTGGACATACTTTTCATTATTTTCATATAAAAAGTAACTTATTGAAAACTTTAAATGCGTTTTTCTCCCACTTAATGTTTTTTGAGCTATGCCAAGCTTGAAGTAAATGAGGGATATGTATGTATTGCAGCTAAATATATAATTGTTTTGGTTTTTTCTAGTTATTAAATAAATTTTAAAAAAACCCGTTATTTCGTATTTTTCTTATTTTAACTTCGCTAAATCGAAACCTCGTTAAATCGAAAACCCCTGTTATTCGTAAAAAATTGCCGGTTCCTTGCGATTACGAATTATCGGGATTCTACTGTAATAATAATTGAGCCCATTGTATTTGAATTTGATCTTTTGTAAATTTAAGCATTAGTTAATGTAACTTCAGCAGCAGTTCAATCGCATATTGGGAAATATTTATGTGTGTAATGCCTTACTTTAAAAAATTTATTAAAGTCATGTTCTGTCAATTTCTTATTATAAGCAGAAAAAACTATTAAAGTAGCGTGTTCACCATAAAGTAGCAAGCTTTTACTCCCTACCCAGTACGCTTACTATTTAATGAAATCTTAAAATATTTTGCATTGAATGATAATTTGGGATGTATCGGTCAAAAATTATTTTTCGAATAGAAGATTACCCTTACAAAAAATGACATGTCATTTTTCTTTTAACTTATTTTTATTTTTCATTATAATGCCTTTTGCAAGTTTATGCACTCCTCCCATCTCATCAACCCTTCCACATATGATGGCTTTTTCATTCGCCGAAATCTCTGTCATCCAGCAACTTTTAGCTTAAGAAACAAAAAAGGCACTCGAGGCTTGATCTGATGAGAAGAGTATTTTTTTAATTGGAAGAGTTTTTTTCTTCTGCAAATGTGGCCGTTTTAACGTAATTTCTATCTTCAGTTTGTCAAGTAATGATGTTGGTATGTTTGCTTCCTTTTTGAGGATAATCATTTAAGATAACTCTATGAATATTCCAGGCTCCATCACTTGCTCGGCCGAAGGATCAGCCTTTGCCATTTTTTGGAGCCGATTTTCCTTTCGTTGTCCATAGTTTTGACAGTGTTTTTGCGCCTAGAATATAAGGGTTCATATACTGAAACAGTCAACAGAGTGTTATTATGAAATAATATTATTCAATATTTGACAAACACGTTCTTCGGACATTCTAAAGCCACTGGTATCTCTCTAATTTTAGTTCATTGAATTTCTTGCATTATTTTGTGAACTTGAGCGATGTTATAATCAGTAGTTGTAGTTTTTGACCGTCAAAAACGTTCATCGTCACCTAAGCTGGTACGGACATGTTTATATTCAGCTGCTGCTATTGAAGTCGGAAACTTTGCAGACAACCTTACATATATCTTAAAAGCCGAATAGTCCCCTCATCCGAGAATAAAAAGCGTTCAGTTTAAATAAGTAAACGGTGTCCTTCTGGAAGTTATACCAGGTATACTGTAGCTGAAAGGCACAAGCCTGGACCACAACGTGTTGTAAGATTGGCTGAGAGCATTGCTGCTGCTGGACGTAGGCGCAAATGGCTTTGTGCTTATTGAATCTTGTATAGGGACAAATGTAAAAATCTTCTGCATAATTGTGGTCAAAGTGGTTCTTCGTATACCAAGTTCTTGAGTACAGTGTCGAATTGAGGTCGATGAGCCATCAATGAATAAATAAGTTATCCATATTGTGAAACTGCGCAGATAAAAATTAATTTTCTCCAAATATACTATCGTACCACAAAGAAGATTAGCCTTATCGCCTGACTCTCATTTCTCCGAAATCGCTAAAAGTGAGCATTCTCCTTTATGAAATAATATTATTTTTTCACCAAAAGTTCTTGTATTTCCATGATTTATGCTTTCCAACCAAGTGAACATCCTACCAAAATAAGACGCTTTAGCAGCCTATAAACGTGCGCATTATTTTTTATTGATTTTCTATTGATCACGTTCGCGCATGTACATTGAGCGCATCGAGAGATCGAGTGTGTGCGCTGTACTCGCTGAGATAAAATTTTGTCGCCAAAACTGCAAACTGGCGACATTGCACGTGTAGCGTTGCCGCTGTTGCCAATGCCGCCTTTAAAACACAACTACTTTTTTTTTTTGTTTTACTCAAAGTTGATGTAAACTTTAGCTCTCCCTTTTCAGCCCCATTTTTATTGTTATTTTTTATTTTATTTTTGATTTTGGCAAGGTGGAGGTTTTTCATGAACAACGTGATCTTGTTGTCAGTAAAAGTATTGTAAAGACAGCAACAACTATAACAAAGGAAGAACAACAAACAAACGAGTCCTTTTACTAACGATTTCCCACACGAAAGTGAAAAATCGTGAGATATTGATATAAATGGGCGAGTCCCGATTTTATAGTGCGCATCCGGTGCAATAGCAGTCACTGTCATTGTGTATAACCTTCCTTTGTGCCTGGTGTCATGCCAAAACATCCAAAGTCATTGAGATGCGCAGCTGTGATAAGCGACGCGACTCAGACGCGATGCTTTGCTGGTGATATTGAACGCGAAATGAACGAAGGACAAGATAAAAATTGTGTCGTTTTCAGTGTTGTTGCTTTTGTTGTAGTTGATTCCTTTTGTTGGCTATTGTATTCGACTCCTGCTTGCATTTGTCGTTGTTCTTGTTGTTGCTGTCGCTTTGTTATTATTCTTGGCGTATTTTAAGTAGTTCAAAATTTCATTACGAAAAAAAAAACTTCAAATAATAAAGAAAGGAGGAAAAAGTTCAACGGTGCTAGAGAGCTAATCCAATCGATTTGGATATTTTGAATCAGATAAGATATTGTTTTACCGTTAAGGAAGATATAATATACTCATAAAACTTTGAAATTCAATTATGTATCATTTTAAAATAATAGTCGATTTTTGTCCCACGGTGAATTGATATACAGTATGTATTGGCCAAAACTAAAGCACCCCCCTCAGTACACTTTTTTCAAATCATAGTTTTTTTGTGAAAACGACGTTTTTGAACCGTGTTGTGAATTTATTATATATATATTCATACCTTTATTATTGACAGACTAAAATTTTAAGAATTCAGCGTCATAAATAAAAAGTTATTATCAAAGGAACATTTTAAACCAGAAACCTTAACGAACAAAATTAAAGCACCCCCTTTTTTATGGTAAATAAAAATTTTTAAAATTAGTACTTAGTTGCAAATCCTTTATTCTGGACGACACACGCATATCTTTTTGGTATAGAGGAAGCTACATTATTAATGATATCCTGCGATATTCCTTCCCAGGATGTTTTCAAGAATTGAAACAAATCCGCCGTGGTTTTGCAATTATACCTCTTGATTTTCATGTTAACGATCTCCCACAAGTTCTCAATAGGATTCAGGTCAGGGCAGGCCAACTAAGAAATTCAATTCTATTGCTCTGAAGCCACACCTTATTTTATATCAGGAACTGCGTACCGGAAAAAATATCTATCGCGGCGCGTTATTTTTGAAGGACACTGTAAATTTTTTTGGATAAAGCAGATAAATCTGCGTTTGCTGCGTGAAAGCTGGCAAGACACAAATACTTGTGAAAGCAGTTGAAAATTGAAGCTGCAGAAAGCGTTTCATGCGAAGTAGCTACAAATTTCATTGAAATGATGATTGAATTGATGTCAGGTGTAAGATCGTCCGGCATATAAAAATGCGTTTTATTTGAAAAAAAAAAAAAAAACAAAAAAATGTGCTATTGTAAATGTACTACTACTACTACAGTTTTATCAAATACCATAGCTAAAAGTTATTATACGTGATTCTTCAAAGCTACTTAATTTGTGTACCTGTAATCATGCGGGCACTTGCGCTGCTTTTCAGGTATCATTTTAATGACAGTTGATCGACAGCACGACACTTCAAACACTTTAATGGAAAATTATAGTGCTAAAAGAATAATTTATTAAAGATTTCATCATCAAATGTTATTCTATATAACTACATATAACAAAATAGTAATTGACCGTCCATTTTTGTGTTGTGAATCTTTTGATGTCAGGCCACTTATATCTTATAAGTTGTCGGCTAAGAGCGCAATCCTGCTAACTCCATTATTCTCCAATATTTAAAAATGGTAAATGAAGCTCTTCTTTATAGCATCTTTCATAAACTAGAGGAAATGGACTCAACAGGTATACACTCTAAGCCAACGAAATCTTACATTTTAAAGGAACTGCAACAAAAACATTAAAAGCTACTCACTATAAGCGAAATAGAGAGAAAAAAAAATCATTCAATACTCTGAACATAAATTCCACCGCAACAGCAGTCCGATTCTAAAGTTTGTTCACAAAAGAAAAAAACCACCAACCCAAACATAAATTCCGAAAACTCTACAAAAGGAAATCAAATGAAGTCAAACCAAACTGGACATCGCTAGCGACCAAGATACCTTGAGCATAATTTAAAACCTTGCATTGTCTGCCTTCGCTGCAACCAAAAAGGATGTAATGCCTACTAAAAGGCAACGGCAAATGCTATGAAATCTAAGCCAAACTGCATTAAGTTACCGTGCTGGCTGATATTACTAAAATGGCTAAGGAAACTCGTCATGTTCTAATGTCAATGCCATAAATTGAGATTTAACATTTTTTCTTAAGCAAAACAAAAAAAAAGCAACAATTGTTGGCTAACAGTTTTATAGTCCCTATGGTATACTTAGCTGATAGCTTACGAGTACCTTTGAGCATCAGAACTTTTCCGGTACTTGGCGCTGTAGTCGCTGAGGCGTGTGTTGCATCATTGACAGCAAACACACTTTATGATCGACGCTGCCGGTGGCTTAACGGTCTCCAGTTTTGTGTCATAAATTTTACACAGTTGTCATTTAAGATGTTCGTTCAGTGCATTGAGGAAAAGCAATAGATGGAGGAACTTGATCACAATGTTGGTGTAGCAATAAATAAGCGAAATAAAAAATTTTATTGATATCTAAACATTTCCGTTTAGCATGAAGAAAAATTCTTGAATTCATATTATTCTCACTGGGCTTATTACTAATAGGAATGGGCATGGTAGTGCTTTATTTTCGCTTTAATGAACCATAAAGTCTCAAAAAACTTTTCATTTTCTTCCGGTTCGGCTCTAATCATTCAACTCTTATTTCAGAAGTACATATATATTTTTGCAGTACATATATATTTTTTCAAGCAAATTCATATGTTTACGAAAAATGTGATTTTGGATTAGAAAGAGCAAAGCAACGGTTTAAAGTTTTAGCGATCCTCATGCCAGTGTGTTAGCGAAGCTCTTGTTGGACATAGCATAGTGAACCGCGGCCGAGTGCCGGACATATTGGAGGATGCAAACGCTGAGCCGCGACCGCCCAGTTACCCTAAAATATTTAAAGTTCAAGAAAATCGGGTGTGGGGCTGTTAAAGTAAATAATAACCTTAGTTCATCCTAGGCTAAACTAGTTCATCCTCACACGCTTCGGATGAAATATTTTGGCTTAAGAAAAACTAGTTAATCCTAAAATCTAGTTTGGCCCGTAACTTACCTACATATATAAGTTATCTGTGGTTGAAAAAAATTATTCAAATTTGAGTATCCAATAAAAACTTTAGAGCAGCACTCTCTGAGCAATGAAGCTCGAAATCATTGAGTCAAACATGAGGCCAGTTTTTCTAATTTAGGGTTGTTCTTCTTAAATAATGTATCCTCACGTGTAGCACCTTTAATAAATGAGCGAAACATTCAATTTCAAACTACACAAAAAAGATCAATGGAA
The DNA here is from genome assembly GCA_963662105.1 of Meiosimyza platycephala. Lineage (NCBI taxonomy): Eukaryota > Metazoa > Arthropoda > Insecta > Diptera > Lauxaniidae > Meiosimyza > Meiosimyza platycephala. The sequence continues at coordinate 96,533,361 of OY759208.1, read as the reverse complement.
CAATTTTTCTCCACAGACAAATTTTTCGTTCTGAAATCTTCTAAGCCACTTGAAAACGATCACAAGCGATGAAACTTTCGCTTCATATGCATTTGTAGAAATATTTCGCTAATTTGATTTGAAATCAATTTCGGTAGAGAATAAAGATCGAATTTATTGCTATATTAGCGGATTAGAGCCGATCAATAATGAATATGACCTTAAAAAATGGTTTCAATTGACAGTTTTCCAGCTACCACTCCCTTACCAACTCCTTGGGGGTTGAAATTCAAATTGGCATACAAAGTTGAAATGAATGTGGATTTGTAAGTTTCTTCGCATGCTAAAACCGAAAATGATAAAAAAAAAATAAATTCGACCCTTCCATCACCCCCTAGCGCCCCTTTGCTACCGCTAGAAAGGGATTGAAACTTGAATTTTAATGAAAAACTAGTAAAGGTGTTATCTTCGGCCAGGCCGAAACTCACGTACCCTACACTGCACTAAAAGTACGTTCCATATAAATGTTAAAAAGACGTTGAAAAGGTTGAAGAGGTTGAAAATAATGTAATAAGTTTCAAAAGGGTTGAAAAGTGTTGAAACAGTTGGAAAAACTCAAAAAATCTAAAATATATGGAAACTATTGCAGAAAGTTAAAACAAATTGAAAAAGTCGACGAAAAAGTGTAGAAAATGGTTAAAAACTCAAAAATACTTGTAAGAAGTTGAAAAATGTTGAAACAATTCAAAATTCATGAAAAAGTCGAAAAAATAAAGAAAATGTCGATTCCAGTTGAAAGAGCCCAAGTAGAAATTTGTGACTGTTATGGTCACAAAGTTTGCGTGCAAGTTACAATGTGGTTATTGTGACTAGATTTTGTGTAGATAAAGTCACTTTTCCTGTGTTGCGACACTTTGACTTTATGGTAACATTTCAGTAGCTTTTGGTGTACCAAATTGATCCTATTTAGGACAAATTTTAGTTACAATAACTACACAGTTCTCTTCAAAAGTTATCTGACCGTAACCACGATATTTAAGACACAATGTCAGTAAATGTGACCGAAAAATGTGACCATATCGGCTCAGTTACCATAAGTACTCAAATTTAGTTGCTTTCGTTACATATGTAACCGTAGAGTCACACTATGTAATTTATGTAGTTAGAGACACATTTCGGTCACATTTGCGTACTTAACGGAACAATAGCTGTATTTTTACTTTCGAGTAACACTACGTACTTTGTGTAGCTAGAGACACTTTTTTGGTCACATTTGTGTATGTATCGTAACGTATACAGTAGAGCGGTTCAAAAAAAAATTTTGTTTTTTTACGATATGTCAGCTGATACTATATATATACTATACTCTATACACGTCTTGACAAAGCTCCTCAAAGGACTTTCATCAACATTGAATACTGGATTAGCGTCGCCTATTTGAAGTTATCAACTTTTGAAGATACTAAATACTTATTTTAAAAACTGCGCAAATTATAGGAGTTATCGAATTTTTGAAGGGCTTTCATTTAAGAGGACAAAAATACATGAAAACTGATATTATACGGGAGCGTGAAAAAAATGGGATAACTTGCGCAATTTTTAAAATCATTAATTTTCTTCAAAGTAGACAACATCGAACAAGCGACGCCTTTGAGGAGCTTTGTCAAGATGTATAATATTATATCCGCTTTAACATCGTAAAAATCACAAATTTTTTCTTTGAACCACTCTAATAGAATTGGAATTATTTAGATTGAACAGCTTCACCCTTAAAGTTACACATAAACTACTTTGTGTAGTTATTGACACATATTTGAACACAACTGTGTAGTTTAAGTCATGCAGACCACACTGTGTACGTACGAACACAAGTTTTATACCGAATGGTTACAGTGTAGACACAATCGGTCACAACATACGATAAGGTCACAAATGTGCCTGACGTCATTTTTTATTTGAAAATTATGGCATCCATTTTGATTTATAATTGTAAATAATATCTAAAAAAATTATTACATAAATTTATGGCTCAAATTACTTCAATAAGGTTGTAATCATACATTTAAAATACCTAGTAAACGTTATAAGATCATTTTAGCACTTTAAAAAGCATTTTATTAATAAAAAAATTTTCATTTTTTTTAATTTATTAATAAATATGGGATATTTTTTAAGCGCATAAGTTTTTTGTCCAACAGAATATTAAGATTTACAGTAAAAATGAGCTTCGTTTTAACTTCTACGCGGAGTTAAATTCATATACAAAGTTGGGGAACAAAATTTATAAGAAGTAAAATAGTTTATGCCATAATATTACAAATATGTACATATTAATGCTTCTTACCATTGTATTCATTTATATTTAGAATACTAATACAATGATAAAAGTAACTTAAAGTAACATATTTCCCACACATTTCAGTTTTTATAGCCCACGCAATAACTACTAAGTGTGGTTGCAAAGCAGTAACATATTCAGTCACATAAACTACACATATCCCGAATATCTCCATATCCCCACTAGGTCACGGATACGTAACGGTTACGTAACATATCGCACTCGGTGTAGCTATCTACACAAATACACAACCGAAAAAAACCGTATGTGTGGTAACAATAACGTAACGCCAACCGAAATTTCTTCTTGGGAGGTTGAAAAAGTGTAAAATATACATAAATATGGAATATGTTGGCAAAAGTTAAAAAGTTGGAAAAGTCAAAAGAATGTGGAAAATGATGAAAAAATAGAATAGAAATGAAGAAAACCAAATATGCCACGCCCACTTCTCCGATTCCGCCTACTTTTGGTTTAATAAATTATATTCGTCATTGACATCCACACACTAAATTTTAGCGAAATAGCTTGTTTAGTTTGCGATATAAGCTTCAATTAACATTAAAATTTAGGGCGGTGACACACCCACTGATACAATTGAGAATGATCTTGATCCTGAAATAGCTTTCTATAAACAAACCTCTTTTACTAAATTTCAACATGATTGCTCATATATTTCGATAAATATGCCACTTAAGGTATTTTACTTGTATGGGAGGTGCCACGCCCACTGGTGCTATTTCGCCCGCTTCAGATGCTGACATACAATATACCAAGTTAACCACCTACATCAAATTTCATGCCAACTGCTGCAATAGTTCTCTTAAAATATCACTTCCAACTTTTTGTTAATATGGGAGGTGCCACGCCCACTGATGAAATTCCGTCAAAATTTATTTAATTTTATAGATTATAATAATTGACATCTATGCACCAAATTTTATGAAGATTACTGCACACTATCTATAGCATTAAACGTGTTTTGCTTATATGGGAGGTGCCACGCCCACCGGTTCTATTGTGCCAAATTTTCGTAAGAAGATACCTTTTAGCAAGAGTATCTGTCATACTAAATTTCATTACGATTACGTTGTTAGTTCTCTAATTATAACGTTTATAAATATTGTGGGCTGTGCCACGCCCTTCAACGTGTTTTTCCAGCAAACTGACGAAGCTTGTATTGATGAATGCTCTTAGTAGTATCATCCCTAAAATTTTTATGAAAATCGAATGTGCTAATTTTGAATTATACGAAATCATAAGTTTTAATTGTTAAAAAGTGCCATGCCCACTTTTCCAATTCCGCCCACTTTAAACACAATTCAAGACATATATGATTTGTATCCGTGTATCAAATTTCATCACAATATCTTGCACGGTTTACGAGCTATGGCGTTATAAAAGTAAAAATTTAGGGCTGTGCCACGCCTCTTTAAGAGCCTTTGAAAATGTAAAACCTTGCTCAATCTTAATTTTGTTCACATGTTCACCAAATCACCAAGTTTCATAAAAATCATTGCAACTTATTTCAAAATGTACTGAGGTATATTTACATAGAGTATGGGCGGTAGGCGTGGTCGTGACCCGATTTCGCCCATTTTTATATGCTAGCAGCTTGCAAGAAGGTGTGACCTGTGTACCAAATTTCATTGAAATATCTTGCTTAGTGTTCCCGTAAACGTGATTTCAACAGACAGACAGACAGATAGACAGACAGACAGGCGGACATAGCTATATCGACTAAGGTGATGACGCTGATCAATAATATATACACTTTTCTATACCTGCCACGCCCCCTTCTATGCGTTACAAACGGAATAACAAAGTGTAGGGTATAAAAAAAAATGAAAAAAAGGGGGGTGCTAGGTGGCGATGGGAAGGTCAAATTTACTTTTCGTTATAATACATAGAAATGCACATTCATCTCAAAAGATGAGCATCTTTGAACAGTGGCATGGCGCAGAACACAGGTTCAATTCTTTGATTTTTTTTGCGAATTTATTCTAAGTTTCAACAAAAACTTTAGGAAAATTAACAAATGTTTTTTTGAAACCAACGATCTATTTTAAGTTTCAACAAATCATCTTTTGTTATATAAGAGAAACTGTTTCTCTGACTGAAAATCATACACAACATTCATTGAAAGCGGTCCCGAAATTGTTTGATATCAGCGAATCTTTTTTTCTGTGTAGTTGAAAAATTTTCAGAGTATCTATTAAAATAGATTGTTCACTAAAGATATAAGAAATTGTTTTTTTTCTTTAGTTAAAAATTCTTTGATTGAATGATGAAGTATGACTAATGTGCAGCCGATACCATATGCATATTTTTCTTTAGCTTTTCCTCAATTGAATTATCTTTACAATTGATGTATTAATGCAATTAACGGTGCTGAATTTGAAAAAAAAGAATTTAATGAACTATTCATAAAAGAAACCTCATCTCCAGAAGATGCGCTTAATTGAAATATTACGCAGCACATTACATGTGAATATAAACTTACAGCATTTTTTCATTAAATACCAACTGAAAATTAGGTCAAAGTGCGGCTTAGATTTGTGTTAAAAAGTAAAAGAGATTCTTCTTTTCTAAATATTTCCAAAAGAATACTATAGCTTGGCAACAATACTACATAGAATATTTTTCATTTCATTTCATTTTTTTCATTATTAGTGCGCCATTGTTAAAAGCTTTTATGAAAATGAAAATTTTGAAGGACTACACACAAAAATACTAATTTACGACAATGAGACTTAATCCTATCTACATTGCAATTATCTACATTGGAATTATTATTGAAAGCTGCAGCATTATTTTATTATATTTCATATTAAGTAACCTAAGCATGATATATAAATAAATTCAATTTTTAAAGAATTTTTATTATGATTTTTTTTCTCCGATAAATATCCACAATTTTTATCTATGCTTTGAAACTGTATACAGCAGCGGTGTAACCAAACATAATCGTGACTGAGTGTCTGACATTGGCGTTGCCACTAACACTGATATCGTCCCTCAAACTTCAAGTTATGGCGAAGGAGGAGATGTAGGAAAGCCCTTGGACGTGGTCTTGCCGTACGTACGCCTGCCTATAAAGTTTCCTTCTGCCAAATGAGAAGCTATAAAATTTTCACAAACGATAATCATAGTCACAACAGCTACAATAACAACAGCAACCGCAACAACAACAACAACAACAACAACAATAAGAAAGTACAATAACTGATTGTAGCGCGTGATCCGTAGGATATGCGATGCGATGCGCTACGCTGCGCTATACTTGCGCTACACCAATGAATGCATCGCCGAGATAATGTTACAGATTATGCTGTTGTTATTGCAGTTATTGTTGTTGTTAAGCATCGTGCTAACGAAAAATTTTTGTAATTTAATTTACAATGCCTTAAAAATTGTTATTAGTGTAAGAGAAAAAAAAAAAAAAAATTGTTCGCCCGTTGTTGTTAGTGTAACGTTTGGTACGTTTTCTTTTTAATGATCTTTTTAAAAAATATTTTTGGAATTTTCTAGCATGACTTGGTGGTTTTCTCTTTTTGGTTTATTTTCTACAGCACTTTTGTAGAAAGTGTGACATAGGTTAAAAAATTAAAGTTAAATTTTAAAAATCTAATACGGACAATTTCAATTCAATTAACATTCAAGAGCGAAACAAGATAAGAAACATCACTTTATCATTAAGCCCAAATCACCCAAAGTGAAAAAAGCACTACTTCGTTATGTTAGTGTCGAAAAGTATTAAGTAGAAATGAAGAAGCTACTAAAATGCTCCGTAAAGTATTGATTAGAAATTATAAAGTCAATTGGCGTCCAAAATTTTCGAATGACATCGAAAAGTATATATCGAAAAAGTCGAATAATATCAAACAACATCGAATAAAATAGCTAAAGTCAAAAAATATCGAATAGTATTGAAAAATTGGCATCGTAAAATAAAATAATATATGGTCGCAAATTGCATATCACTATAAGCCAATGAAAAGGAAGAACCGAAAAAGTCAATAGAAAACAAAAGTTTTGAAATTTATTAAGAAGTTAGATTAAAGACGAAAAATTTCGAGTTGTATTCAAAAATCTCGAGTAATATCGAAATGAAACGAAGAATATTGATAAAAACAACTCAACTCAAATCATCCAATACGAACAAGAAATTCTTTAAAACATTTTTTCTTTTTGATGAATACTTTCATCAAAAAAATTGGGCCATTAACCAAAAATTTAAAACCTCATCGTCGAATAAAAAAGAAAGTTTGTAAAATGGTTAAAAGCTTATTGGCTCACAATAAAAAAAATTCATTTTGTTTTATGTAATGAAAGAGATATATCATGAAAGTATCGTTACAAAAAAAAGTCACCAAGGTAATTGTGCCAAAAACAGAGGTTTCCGAAAAATGTACTTTTTAGTCTAGCAAACTCATTCTCCATGAGACTTTTTTGATCTTTGCATATCACGCGAGCCAGATGGCTTTTACCTCGATAGTTTGGGATAACTTTCTAAGACTAGCCGATATAAAACTATGGCTGCAAAGGGATTTTTATTTACCCACCTAGAAATAAGCTTTTGAGAAAATAACTTTGTTTGAAATACAGTTGTCTGATATTGAACAATTCATAACAGATTAATCCACGTATCTCCTAACTTATATTTAATGCTGAAGAGTACGGTCTCGTTCCAATTCTTTGTTTCTTTTTTATTTGAAAAGTCGCCAAGCCGCAGCAAAAGACCATTTAGTATCCGACGAGCTCATACAGAGCATCATTCGGAAGCATTTATTGACAATGCCGCTGCACAGTTAACGAAGTTATCCCACAACCCTCCAGAATCGTGCTTTCTATCCATAGTAGGAATCATAGGTATAAGTTGCTTAATTGTTGGAGATTTGATTTAAAAAAGGTTCTGTACTACATTCTTTAGGGTGCTACCTACAAAGTAAGCTATTGAATAATAGACCTCTTTAACGATACTGATCAAAAATCTCGAGAGTTGCCATCAAATTCACCTGTAATTACAAAAGTTACGCTTTATATTTCAGTTCCATACTCTACAGTTTGATAAGTGAGAGTATAGCCTCTTACTTTTTGGATGGAACAACAATTTCAAAACATACTCATAGTGACTTATCCAAGCCATATCATAACTCAGTTTGACCTTAGAAGCATTTTTTGTGAAACTCAAGAGCTTTCTTGTTTCATATGAAGTAAGCTACTTCTCTGCAAATGTAGTATTTCTTTGGTGACTACTACCATGCAAGATTTTTTACTTGATAACATTTTGAGTTATTTCAATATAAACATGAAGGTGCTAACAAGAAAAACGTCTGTAACTCGTACTTTCATTGCATTAAAATATGTTCACGTGCTATTTGACGCCCACTTGCAGTTACTATGAGAATTAACTATTTTTGCTTAAAACAACTTTATCTGTATTATGCCATTCTTTTGAGGGAGGATATTTTAGCGCTTAGCAAATTTCGATTGCTTATCTCTAGCTATAGCATACTGTTTTGCGTTGCGGACTAGTCAAATTATACATTAAATTTTTATAGTATATTGCGTATTTTAAACCTAATTTATGTGAACAAATGAACTGTAAGTAATTTCTCATTGGAACTTCACTTAAATGCAATTAGAAATCCGTTGAATATTTCAGTCCAACATTTGCTTAGGGTCCAATAACATGGCACATAGCTTATGAGTGCTTGCTTGCCTGCAAACGCATGTTCAACAAAAAAAAAAACAAGAAATAAATCGTTAAAACAAGATTCGGAACAAAAGATTCACTGTCAACTGCATCGCCGTTGGTTGCACTTAGCTCAGGAAAAAGAAGTCAAACATCTATGTCTGCACGCATCCCGATAGGCATTCAAACCAGGCTAGCCAGACAGCAACTCCGATAGCAGTCACCCTGAATTTTTCTATGGCAGCTATGGTTCACAGCATAGCCAAGGCAAAGAGTTCCCTTTGTGTCGCCACATGCAGAACACGCAATGCCGCCCCATCTTCATCTTATTCCTGTACTATTGCAGTTGCAAGTGCTGCTTCCTAACGGCATTCAGTTGAATTGCGTTCACGCATCCGCTATAAAATTGGCGACTATGACGCGCACTGACCAACAGTAACAACAACAGCAACAACAACAACAACAACAACAACATTTGTCTTGTGTAACCTAACCAAGTCTAACTGCAAGTCTTAGTAGAACCAGGCCCAGTTCCTAACAGCACAACAGCTAACATAGCAAACCAGTTAACAATTAGCGGACTCTAGCCGGACGATGTCAGACATTGATGCGAAATCAACGCAACTTCACAAGCGCTAGCTATTACAATCAGCCTGGTCGAGTGTAGCGGTCTATCGGAGGAGGTGTTTGCTTAAGTGTACTCTCCTCTGTGGATGCTTTTCCTCCATGTTGCCATATAATGGACATCTTTGAAGTGTACAGTTAATTGGAGTTTTGATGTATGCGTGTGTCATTTGCTGGCTCTGGTTTAGTAGCGAAACTTCAACTGAATGCTATTTGAAACAGTGGTATGATATGAATTTTAGCTAAATAAAAAAAAAAGAGATATATTAAAGAACTTGGCTTTCAGTATCCCAATTGAATTCATTATGACAGCACTCGTGACCAACATAATTTTTTGCTTTCAGACAATGGAAGACAACAACTACATATATACTACATATTTGAACTTCTCTTATTTAATGCTCAACAGAGACACATCAGGAGGGTTTTTTCTTTGAAGTTCTAAGCCAGTACAAATGGTATAAATGAGAAGATTAAAAAGATTAAAAAAAGCAACACAGGATTCAAAAATCAGCATAAGCAACGAAAAACCAAACAATAATTTTTGCATTAGGTTTTGAAAAATAAATTAATCTTAAAAAAAGGATATTCAACTTTTTTTAAAAAAAAATTCTTAGCACAAATATGTTGCTTTAAAAAATAAATTATTCAAATCGGTTGAGTATATTTTGTGCCAAAGCGTTACAAGCCATTTCCATATGAGCAATTTTATATAAATATTATAAATATACATAGATTATATATGTAGTGGCCAGCCATCTGTAGAGTTTTGGACCAACGTCTTACAATTATATCGATTTAATTTTTAAAGAACTATCTTGGCTTTGGACAATAGCTTCATATTTCTAGCGGTTCTACAGAGATTGAACGAAATGTAAATCTGAAAAAGCATTTACTGGAGAATACGGCAAACAAAAGAGAGAGCAAGAGAGTTCCCAATTCAACTCTTTCAGCTTTTGTTGTAACTTTTGACCAATATGCTAACAATATTGCAAGATAATGCCTAAATGGTTCAGTCTTGATAAACTAGTAGAAGGAAATTGGGTTCGAATCACAGCCTTCAATACCTCAGTATGTAAATGAAACTAAGGATATAAAGAAACCTAAACAGCTAATGAAAATATATGTAGAACACATCTGAATAGCTCTTCAGCCATTGTAAGTAATGCTCTACAAGGATACCTTTAGGATATCGTTGCAAAACTCATTCCACTGTTCTCTAGCTAGAAAACGATTTAGTCACAATTTCCTCAACATTATAATAAATGTCAGCAACCCGCAACCCGCTGTCATTTTCAAAAAGTTGGCCTCCAGCTATTTCCGTACTTAAGATTCCCAATGGAGCACTCATTCGTGCGCTTCATATGCAAATAGCTCGAGGTCTCCAGTGCAGCTAATTGAAATTATTTAACAGGAATTGAATTATTATAATACCAACACAGCAAGAGCTACAATCGCGCCCAATATATAGGTAAAGTGTACTCGTAGGGACGTAACAGAAATGCGCAGCAACATTGTCCATTGAATGATGTGACACTGAATTGCTCGCTGTTTGACTGTTTAGTTGGATGGTTACGCAATTACGTAAGAACCAGAATGTAAATCAGATATATTACTGCAACGCAACATTAACAACAAGTTTAATGTTGTTGTTGTAATTGTTGCTGACGATGATCAGTGAGCGAGCGAGTGAGTGACACGTTTGTGTCCGGCGTGTAGCTCTTAAGTTGTGAATTTATAAGCATTAAGTGGACGAAGCGATTTTCTTACTTCAACGTCACAACAGCAACAACGACAGCGCCATCTGGTGTCACCATCATCGTCTCGCTGAGTGAAAAATTAATCAAAAGTGTTGTACCTCAAACAGAAAGCGAGTTCTAAAGGAAGTCGTTGTTTGTAATTTTTCATAGGAAAGAGAAGGGATTGCTGAATTGAAGTTGAGTTGGAAAAATATAAAAATAAATTAGAGAAATTTTCATTTTGTAAAGTTCCGCTGGTGACAAAAAAGTTTTAATTGCATTTGCATATAACTTTTTGAAGTGGAGCGGATTGGAATGAAATTGACTAATGTTGAACTTGTTTAATATAACTACGTAACTTGTACAATAGTTTTTGACATTCATCGAACTTTCGATACCTTTGAACTTTCCAGTTTAAATTGGTTTTTTGAAAAAATTCTTTACTTATTGTTTCGATAATCTTCAATGCTTTTTATCTTCTTTTAACTTTCCCATACATTTTGATGTTTTTCGTTATTATCTGATGTAATAGTCTTTTCGATACTTATTGACTTCTTAACATTTTTCGTTACTTTTCGATATTTTATGATTTATCTAGGCTGTAAATTTTTTTTTTTTTTCAACACATATTCGAAATTTTTCAATACAGTTCGAGTTTTTGCTACGATTTAATTAATATCTTTCGAATTAAGCAAGTATTTCATCTTTTTAGTACTTTTTGACACTGTTTTCTTATAAGTTTGATCAGTTTTTGATATTTTTCGATATCATATTCATAAATGATAATAACTTTTCGAATTTCAACGAATTTTCGACATATTTGAAATTTTTCGAAACACTTTTCAAACCAGGCACATCTTCGATACTTTTCAGTTCAATTTCATACTTTTTGATAATTTTTACTGTTAGCAAATATTCGATACTCTTTCATACTTTTTGAATCATTGAAGTTTTTTATTGCTTTTCAATATCATTTGATACTTTTTCATGTTTCAAAAACTATTTCTTACTTGAATTCATTTATCGTTTACTTCATACTGTTCGAAGCTTTTTAATTTTACACAGAATAAATTCATACTTTTTGATGCTGTTTGACTTTTCTATGCTTTTCGATACTAAGTATTTCATACTTCGATACTATTCTTTAATCTTGAACCAAGGTAGACTTTTGTACATACATATATTGTTCGAAATTTATCTATACCTACTGTTTGATACCTTTCGACGCTATTTAATACTATTGTTTTCGTTATGAAATACATCGAGTTTTCGATACACTCGAATAAATTTCTTTTAATATTGAGTGCTTTTGGAAAATGTCTAATATTATTTCATACTTTTCAAATTAGGTTTGCTATCGATACCTATGCTTATCGATACCTTGATATTGATATTGCTACTATTTGACTATATTATACGATAATACTTTACAAAGGTTTCTGGCATTTTTTTATAGTTTTTTATACCAATTGTATGTTCATATTGAAGGTTTTAAATAACAAATTGTTTTCCTTTTCAAAATTTGTGACCCATTTTTCCTTGCCTGCCACACTTTTCGCTACTTTTTGAATTTGTTACAACTTTTGATACTTTTCATACTTTTACATACTTTTCAATACGTTTCGAGGTACTAGGCTGATTGAAAAATCTCGGGCCTAACAAAGAAAAACACATTTTTTCGGATTATTTGATTTTATTCTTCAATATAATCTCCTTTTAGCTCAATACAACGAGTATAGAGCGCCTCAAGCATTTTGATGCATTTCTTATAGTAGTCGCCATCAAGTTCCTCAAAATAGGTGTCCGTCTCGACAATGACCTCTTCATTCGAGTGAAAGCGCTTACCAGCGAGCCATCTTTTCAAGTTTGGAAAGATGTAATAATCACAGTGAGCTAAGTCCGGTGAATACGGGGGGTGGGGAAGGATTTCGTAGCCCAATTCGATCAATTTCGTCATCGCCTTCACGGCTTCGTGAGCGGCCGCGTTGTCTTGGAGAAACAAAATTTTTTTCTTTTGTAGATGAGGGCGTTTACGCTTCACAACAGCATCGAATTGATTCAATAAATCGCTATAATATTGAGCGGTGATTGTCTTACCATGTTCAAGATAATCGACGTAAATAATTAGGCGCGCATCCCAAAAAACGGTGGCCATCACCTTTCCGGCCGAATGTTGCGACTTTGGCCTCTTCGGTGCACTTTGGCCCTTGGAAACCCATTGTTTCGACTGTTGAGTGGCCTCGAGCGTATAGTGATGGATCCATGTGTCATCAACGGTTATCAAACGGCGAAAAAACTCAAATCGATTGCGCAAATTTGCCTCTGAACATTCAACTCGTTCGCGCATTTGATCGTTTGTGAGCACGCGCGGCACCTAACATGCACAGAGCTTCCGCATGTTCAAATGGTTATGCAAAATGTTGTATACCCATTCAGGTGAGATGTTTACCATGTCAGCTAGCTCCCGCAATTTTAGTTTCCGATCTCCGGTCACGAGTTTTTCGGTTTTGGCTATCATTTCGGGCGTAGTCACAACTGAAGGCCATCCGGAACGAGGTTCGTCATTTGTGCTCATACGACCAAACTTAAATTCTTGCATCCACCTCTTGACTGTTGTATTCGATTGAGCAGAGTTGCCATAATACTTATGAAGCTTCTCCTTCGTTTCCTTTGCCGTTTTGCCTCTCAAATAATAGTGCTTTATCAAAACACGAAATTCACTTTGTTCCATAGATAAAAAAAAAGACAGAAGTGATGCACTTTGGACAGCTGTGAAAAGGGGACGTCCATTAATTACGTGAGCTAAAATAGGGGGGGACGGGGTCCAGCAAAATCTCACCAAATCTCATCAAGGGGGGATCAAGAAAAACCTCACGTCAACTTTTTAATGTATAGAATTTACATTAAAAACTATAATTTAAATCTCACGGAAAGGGGGGGAGGTGTCCCGCCAGATCTCACCAAGGGGAGGGGGGGTCCATATTTTCAAAAAACCACCTCACGTAATTAATGGACGTCCCCAAACCAAACTAATTGACAGATGTTAATGCCTTTTGAAGGATAGGTGCTGTCAAAAATAATAAGGATTCGATATTTGTGGCGCCCTCTCTGTGTCAGGCCCGGGGCTTTTCATTCAGCCTAGTATACGTAAATTTTAATTTATTTCTATTTTTTCTTTACAATATGTTTCTACTCCATGCTTTACGAATTTTTATATACTATTCCATATCTTTCAATATTTTGCTACTGTTAATACCAAATGTTGCTGTTCGAATTAAATCGACTTCTTAACATTACTTTGCTATTCGCAAGTATGCGCGGCAACACAGAAACTTTGCATGAATAGTTTCTATTAAATAAATAATTTGTTACATTTGCCATATTTCTAACTATGAATTTCTCACTATCAACGTTATAAAAAACATTTCGAAAGTTGTAGAAAAATCACAAATACTTAAAACTACTTTTAAAAATTTATTTCTGTTTTATATTTTTTTTTGTTGCGCCCAATAGAATGTTGCTGTGACTTGTCAATTGTCGCTAAAATCGAGACCCATTTTTCACCCAAGTCAGCCTATCATGAATGTCATCATAAAATACAAAATTGGTCCCTTTGGAGATGCGTGGGTTGCCATTGCAACATGTTGTAAGTGCGCGTACACTGACACGTGACTCTTACTTTTTCTGTTGGAATTTAGCGCGCTGCAGCTTATCTTGTAGAATTGAGAATTTATTTGTACGCAGTTGTAGAAGAAAAAAAAACGTTAATGCCGTCCCAAGACACTTACGTGATTCCATTATTGTCGCGTATGGTGGCATGCAGCGTGTGCAGCAAGCAGCAATTGTTGCATGTTGTAGTGTGTCTGCCTATCAACGCCTCCTACTGAAGAATTTCTGTTCAAATTTTGCAGAGATCTTTTTTTTTTGCAGCTTTTGTTGCAATCATATGGTTTTTTTGGGCGTCTGTTGTTTGCACTTAGCGTGCAAATACTGTAATTAATTTGATTTAGTTGACATTTGATTGAGATATGAAATTGTTGTGTATTTTTTTTTCGCTCATTTTGCATTGTGTTATGCAATTATGGATTTTGAGTGGCATATTGAGGCTGTCAATTTCAAAGTTTTCAATTGTTTGAAATAATAAAAAATTTAGGAGTCCTAATACGCTAGGAAATATTTTTTGATATTGCGTTGGGGCGGTAGCTTTTTATGGATTTTTCTATTATTCCATAGACGTGCCAAATTGATTGACAATCATATGTGAAACCATAATATCTAGTGTTACTGTAGAAATTCTGATTATTATTATCTCATTCGTTAAATTTTATGAAATAATAAAACTAAATTTGCTCACCCCAATTGTACTTAAATTAAATCTCGCCTATATTCTCAAGAAATCATAGCCATGACGGCAGCAATCCTTGACATTGCTTAAGCATATTAAAGCTTTGATTTCGTTTTACTTACACACATATCCTTATCAGTTGCTTTAATTTTTGGTAAGAGTAGTTGGAGTGTTTGACATAAACAAAATAAAACATAGATTATTTCAAGGAAATTTTATCAAAAGAGTATTTTAGTTTTTAACTATTTGCACATCAAAGATATTGATATATACAAGAAATATTGCACTACGATGCTTTCTTAGGAATAAAGTAGAAAATACAAGAAAAGTTGCAGTTTTTAAAAAACTCGTACTTTGTCTTTTTTATATATGCTTGTTTTTTTTTTTTTTTAATCAACTTCAAGAAATTTTGTTTCTATCGCAGACACACCCCAGAACATTGGCGACAATTTAAAATTACTAAGATAACTGCTTAACACTTCTTAACCAATGTTAACAACCAATAACAATAGATGCCACAGCATTTAATAACAAACTACTGCAAGGCTGCTGCTGTCAACCAGCAGCAATCCTCCTCTTTATCTGCACCACTAATACAAATTGCAAGCCCCAAGTGCTGGCTGAGTATAGAATTTTCTTCAACTCTACTTGCGCATTATTGAATGTCCTGAAGGGATCACAAACACAACAATAACAATAACGTATGGGCAAAGGAATTTCCTTGCAGTGCTTTTTAAAAATTTTAACTACCACTTTGGTCACGTTTGCTGCTAAAGCGCTCTACACTCCCCGTTGATTCTGAAGCAGCAAGTCAGTGTGAGAGCAAAAAATTCAAGAAAAATGCTTACAACTAATATAAATTTAAGTTAGGTTTACTTTATTTTATAATTCCACTTAATGCAGAAATCGATGAGCAGCAGAGTACATTCAAGTGTTGGTGAAGAAATAACATTTCTAAAAAAACAGTCAAGGCTGCTTTTCTACCACCAACTTAATATGTATTTTTACATACGACTAGCGCTTTATTTGAGGCAGTAGCGATTTAAGCCTTTCAGTGGACTTAGCCAATAGTTTTCTTTGGGAATGTTGGACAGAACGATTGTAAGTCAGCAAGCCAACGGACATCAGTATTTATAATGCCTGAAATTTCGCGAAAAATCTTCATAAATGTGATGGAATGAGTACAAACGCATAATGCGGAAAATGATCATCCTTTGCAAAACGTAGCGTTTCACCTTTAGGTCAATAAAGTTCACATTTTATATATTCCTCACATTACAAAAAAAATTCTATTTATCTACCTCAGTCGGTTTTCCTCTTAGTCCAGCTCTATATCTATTACTACTTGTACCTCATACTCTAAGCTTAAGATTAATTTTAAGCTTAACTTTACCACTTACTCTGCTACAACCTTTACCACTTTTAGCAGACATTCTTTCTTATATCCTTTATCTCCTTGCGGAGCATAGAGCCTCCACAAAAGTCTTCGAACGCGCACGATTTTCGTAGCGTGTGCATTTAATTCTTCCAATATTTCCCCGATTCATGCATTTTCTGCTCCAGCGAACGTTTTCACGATGATTTAGAATGGCCACGTTTCTGTTACCTTTGGGGTTCCACTCCAAAGCCACTCTAGTATAGACTTCAATTGTTGATTACTGCATCGTATGCCCAATCCATTTCCACGTTCGCCTTTTTTTGATTTGATTGGAAGTCAGATCATGACGGCATCTGGAGAGCAATTTGAAATTGGAAATGATTCTGTGCCACCAAATTTTTAGAATTTGCCGATACATTTGTTGGTGAATGTCTGACTCAAATATTTTGAGCTTTGTTGCCGCTGAAAAAAACAATGCAGCCAGACATTACGCTGCTGAGCTAAGCTATCTTTCGGTTCGTTGATATGGATGTTCTTATTAATACCACCTTCAGCATTCTGATACTATGTGTCCCTGTAGCTCTGGCGATAACTTCCTTTTTCTTGAGATTTTTAGTAAAATTTCTTTAAGTCAGTCTTTAAGTATTCATTCTGCTTCCTAAATTTCGATCAAAGGAGTGTACATACGATCTGCGTTCGCTGCTTTGTTGTTTTTAAAAGATTTCATGGCCGTTAGTGAAAGCGGTGTCTGAAAAATGCCCTTTCCAACGGATTAGCTGGTCTAAGCAAATAACTACTCAAGCTCTCGCTCTGTCTCTATTTTATAATTTTCCCTAAATATATCGCAAATCTATTCATGTAGTCCATAAACCTGCACTATAAGAAGTGTAGGGTATGCCAGATAGCTTACAAAATAAAAGTATCAACAACAAAACATCTTGTCTCGCACAATCAGTAAAAGGAATCTGCAGTGAGTTAATTTCTAAGCGCCTTGTAACTATTTTGCTAAACGTACACGTATTTTAGCCATGTGCGCTTAACTTGGTACAACTCTTCTTCAGAGCAAACTCTTGGTCTAAACGTTCCATATAAGGCGGTGTTCAATACAAACGACAATAGCACAACAACAATAGCAACAGCAACAACAGCAGCGGCCATAACAACATCGATAGCAACAACGAAGTTCTTTTATACCCTTAAGCGCAGGCCCAGAGAGTTCCAAGGTTTTCAATGCTTACTTTTATCCCAATACGCATCGTACTCGTACATTGGAATCGTTGTAGTCCACATTGCATTAATTAAGTCGAGTTATGTTAGGAACCTACAACTGCGTCTATGGTTGTGCCAAAGAATTAATGGCATTTCTCACGCAAAACCTCGAGCGGAATGTTGCTGCTGCTGATGCTGTTATTGTTCGAAAGGCGAAAGGATTCTTAAGCGACAACCTCAACTAGAGACAGAATGAAAAAAAAACAAAAAATTAAAATTAAAAATATTCTATAAAGGTGTTCTTGAGCAAGAGATCTGAAATAACTATGTTGCGTAGCTGGAAGCTTCAAAAAATTACGCTGCCATATCGTGAGTTTTTCACAAGTCTGCGAGAGTAGTAACTTTTTTGGAAAATCAGCAAAAAACTTAAAAGATTATTTTGAGTGGATTAATAAGTATGCTTACTTTTAAGTACAACAAAGAACAAAGTTTGTAACAAAGTCATGTAAGAGAATTCCAAATTATTTCAATTTGGCCAACTCAGAGAATGCCTATGGCTTTAAGTCTAGATGAATATCCATTTCTGCTATATAAGGTTGTGGTGTAGTACTTCCGGACAAATTCAACATGACTTCGCGTTCATTTTCAAGGACAAGCTATTGCATTACAGGACGTTTTCACCTGCTTACACCAATCACAATGGCCTAAATGAATCTTAAAGTAGAATGTAATTTAAAACAAATTCTTTTCAGATAAGCAGCTACAGCTCTGAACGAATAGAATTAGTAAATTATTTTTGGCCTCGCCAAGAGTAAATATCCTATATCGAATTTACTGTAAATAAAGCTTAAATTTTTATTAATATGATATCTCTTCAACCGTGCTACGTGCAGGATTCAGTGGCGTAACGTGACCGGCGCCCGGGGAAAACAAAGAATCTTTCATCCCCAGCCTTGAAAAAAGTTTACCAGTTTCCATATTGCGCTTTGAAGCTTAAGTGGGAATGTGAGGTGCCACGCCCTCTCGTTATAACGCAGCCTTTTTTAATGACAGACTAAACTGTTTTTTATGTTTGTATGCAATTTGGTTTCTTAACTCTTAGTATAACCTTTTATGAAGTTTACTTCTATCGGAGGTGCTCCGTCCTCTTGTTGAAATGTATAAAATTTTTAATCAGAGCTTTTCCGAATAATTTCCAGTATAAGTGTACTTTTAATAACCCCTTCAGTATAACGTTTCAAATTTTTTATTTATTCACGAGATGACACTCTCTTTATTATATTTGCCTGTATAAGAGATGTCACACCCTTTTGTTGAAATTCACCTACGTTTTAATAAGAAGTTATTCTTATTATTTGCCAGAAATTCGATTTCACTACATCAAATAACTCCGTTGTCCAATATGAGCCCTTGTTTGAAGGTGTCGCCTATATACCGAGTTCCATTCAATTATTTTGCTGGATTTTTTCGTAATCGTGATTTCCACAGACAGTCAGACAAACAGAGAGACTTATGAGCAGACAGAAGGACAAGCAGACAGTCGGACATACAGACTACCAGTCATGGCTAAATTGACTCAGGTGGTGACGCCTATCAGACAAGAATATAGGATATACATTCTTCTATACCAGCCGAACGACCTTCTATGTTTAACAAACGGACACAGAGTTACTAGAGCTTTTAGTTCAAGAAAAAGGAGCGAAGCATAGTACGATGGCTATGGTGAAAAAAAAAAATTCAACCCAAAGAGATCTCGTTCCTGCAAGAATGTATCCAGAAGTCATAGAGCGCGCATTGTATTCTTTAAATTAAATAAATATTAAAAGTCTTAAGGGTAAGGATTGCTTCTGCATGTTTTCGGTTTTCAAAATGAATCACTGATTTCCGCCAAAGACATATCCAGTACGCAAAAGGAAACATATAAGTAAGTACATATATCCGAACAAAACATAATTTAGTTCCCTAGGCTGAAAATTACAGCCTACAAACTTCAAGAGGGTCTGTCTTTAATTTCATCATTTTCTTTGATAGTTGGACAGTAAATAAAGCTAAGGTAATTAATCCATTTTCTGAAAAAAATTGTCTAGAGGTACCAAAAGTAAGGATCTGATTACCACAACTCTAGTCAGAGATTGTTTTATGTTACTTGAGAATCCTTTTTAGTCTCAACCTCCACATAGTTTGATTAACACCATCTGCAATTAGTTTTGAAACGAGGACGGAATGCCACAATCCATTAAATATTTTAAAAGTATGTAGAGAAATAACTATTATTGTTGAGGAACATAATCAAATCGCGGATTAATCGGGTTCTGCGGAAACCATGTTAACGATCACTAAATAATTCGTTACATTCCAAATAACTTACCGAAACCAGCGTGCAAAGCTGTAAGCAATTTGCTGCAAAATTTTTGTTTTTCACAGCAAGAAAAAACCTAAAAATGTTTTTAATATGCATTTTTAAATTTCAAAAGAGGCTGTTTATAAAGACATGAGCCAACATTTTTCGCGTGTGTCCTTATACATGATGAACATGTGCCATTATTGTTCTTTTTTGTCATTTGAAGGTGCTTTTACAAGATAAATGTATTAATATAATAATGTATATAATATTAAATATAATAAAGGTCAATAATTTTAGATAAAAAGTTGTCGGGAAAAAAGAAAGCGATATAGATCTTTAAAAGACATCTATAAAAACTCTAAACAAGACACTTTTCACATAACTCTTTTTTAAGTCTATGTACAACGTGAGTCCTAATAACTGTATTTTTGTATTTATTGGATCGTTATTCTACATTATATGTGGTTAAGTTCAATTCTTTGGCCTTACATATTCTGCACGAGCTTCAAGCGCGGCACAGACGACCTCTTGTGGTATTTCGTCCCAAATTTGTACCAAACCTCGTTTGAACTGGTCCAATTTCATATTTTTAAGGTTCTCCATTTTATCCATCATGTATCCCCATATGTCTTTCAAAGACCTCAGAAAGATGTTTTACATAGTCTCCTATGCGCCAATAATAATCAGAAATTGCAAGTTTTCAACATGATACAAATATTTTCACAGAAATACGAATTGATCAAATCAGTGTTGAGGAACACTTTCTTATCTCATGAATTCATAATTCTCTGGTTGTGGGGCTTTGCTATTGTTGAGGTTTACAATGATTTCTTCCTAATTCGAAAGTAAATGGTTAACATATTCAAAAATTTACTCTCGATAGCTGATCTAGCAGTTTTGCAAAGATATTTGCTTAAAAGTTAGTTACATAAACAGCGCCAGGGAAGGTTTGGTCATTCACTTACAGATTTGGTATGAAGGCTGATCCTTCGCTTCCTTAATAAAAGCCAATATGTGATTAAATTTTAATAGTATGGAAAAACGCAAAAGGCATCATTGACTTCTAAAAAAGCACCTGTAAAATACCACCTAACGTTTGCAGATGAATGTTTCGTCATATTTTTCTCATTATCTTGAAGGTCCTTTTCTATCCGCTTTCTACAACAACAGTACGACCATGTGCCTATTGTTAAAAGTTTTTGAACCTCTATGAAGGGCATAGTTTGTTTCCTGCTAAGTCAAGACTCTAATATACTTCCTCTCATATCTTATCATCATATCTTATCGCAAGAAACCATATCAAAGTGAATACTTATATGTATTATTGCTTTCTGGCTGACATAAATGTGGCAACCATGTGTTTAGTACTTTCCTGCCAACTATTGCAACAATTGCCGATCAATTAGACTCGCCTTCAGCTCACAAGTCAATCAATGTTAGATTTCTCTATAAATTTCTTTATTTCTTCTTTTGCGTTAGGTAGTTTTTTCTCTCATTGCCCAACATGATCGATCAGTTGTAGAAAACGTTTTTCTTTAAAGCAACGCCGACGCTATTTGGTGCAACAAGGAGGGGGGGCTTGAATTTTTTATTTTTTTTTCTCAAACTTCGCATTGTCTATTAAAGGGCTGCTGCACATCATTGCGTGTTATTTGGCATATCAGTGGTAGCAGCAACTTCTTGGCTACTGTTTAGTGTTCAATTCTAAAATATTTTTGTAATCTTTTTTCACTGAGGTTTTTTTCCTCGATTTGCTGGCTTGTCACTTCTGACAGCTCAGCGTGAAATGTAAGCGTTTGCTTGTCTCTCACGTACAATAGTTTAAATAGCATTCAACAGCGCAAAGCGATTCCTTTCCATGCCAACACATCCCAAGTGATCAATTACGTTGGTAAGCGTTTAAATGGATTGTGATTGCATCAATTAGAGATTGAAACAACACTGGCAATGACGGTGATGGTAGCGACTGACGATTTCATATATGTTGTGTGAAAAAATTTAGAGTTGTTAGGAAATTAAGGAGAGTTTGGGAGAGCAGTAGTAGTAGTTATAAGGTGGCACTGTTGAATGTTGCATTAATTAAAAAAGGTTGCAAGTTTGTGAAATACTGTTCATGTGTTTTTTTTAAGTATTGCTAGACTTTTGAAGTCACAAAGCAAAGTCTGTCAGCGTTCGATTATTTTATTTCCACGTACTGGACCGAAGTTGCTGGGATTAGTATACAGTATTATCATATCGGTGGATCAACAACTCATGCAGAAGCGTGGTCCGAATGTCAGAAGTCTTCCATTTTCCTCGCGGCCGCGTTAAATCTATGCAATTTCGTAGCCCGAATGATCTGATTGTGGCGATCATTTGGCTTTCGAAGCGGAGGTTCGTCGTGCCGTTTCCTTTCGGCTATGAATTTAAGATTCTGTAAGCTGGAGCGTTGCTTGTCTTTCGTTTGATGTGTCCGTTACCGTCGTTACACTTTCAGCCACATCCACATAATTTTGCAGCTTATAGATTTCTCAGTTGGATCTTCTACTTTATGCACCGTCCTCGCATATAGCACCAAGTAAAGGATATAAAGGTTTCCTCTAAAAAATAACTTGCTAAAGAAAAAACAAATATTTTGTGCAGTATTCCTTTGGTTTTTCAAGCCGCAAGGCTATAAAAATTCCCTAAGGTTAACCTTCATTGGATCTCAACTAATCCAAAATATGTTGTCATTTGTGAAATTGACTTTTTTTATGCAGACGTGGGTAAACTCTTTGATTATATCGAAATTTTAGTTATCGTTGATAATATTTTAACCCAACGGTGGGCAGATTGTGGTTCCAATCGTTTCAGCACATCTTCAAATGCAATGTTCTCGTTTCGTTATTGACGAGTTTTCTCGGTTATTTTTGTTTAAATTTATAAATTTATTTATTACAAGCTGAACCCGCGGCTTTGCTAAAACAAATCCCTTATACAACCCCGTTTATGCTTTACGCAGTCCTTATTGCAGACAACTGGGTTCATGTACCAAAGTTCACAACTTGGTAAAAGTACCAAGAATAGCAATTTATGTGTTTTTGTTAAATGGGAGGAGCCACGCCTCATAGCTCAATCCTGTTTATATCTTGCGAGCAGCTTAGCATAAACAATGTTTCACAGCTGTAGCTGTCATAGATCCCAAGATATAGAGTTTGAAGTGTTTTGTTGTATGGGAGGTGCCACACCTTGTTGTCTAATGCTATCCAGGATTTCATGAGATGCATAACTTAGACAATATACTTACATTCTAGCACCAAATTTCAAAACACTTACTACCATTAGTGCCAAACGAGTACACGCACTTAATGTTCTAACGCAACGTTCTGCCCGGTATATCGTTCTCGATGATAATGAAGTATTTATCGTACGATGTAGTGCTTATACGTCCCGATTTTATCGATCAGACCTTCTTGTCATCGATCAAACGAGAAATAATTTTTATAATATCATCTCGTTATCGATATTAGGACTGAGAACGTGAACGATAATGATATTTTTCGGTACTCAGTGAAGCACTATATGATGCTGAAAAGCTTCAGAAGTTCACACATCATATGGAACAAAATATTGTTAGCTTTATTTAACGGAGAAATGCCCCAAATGGAGTACCCTATTAACGTGGATGTGATTTAAGTGCACATTTATATTTAGTTCCACCAACGATATTACCAGAAGGTAAAGAAAAAGTATTTGTCTGTCTAATTTGAAAACTAAGCAGTAAAGAAATGCAAGATCTGTTAAATTTCCTAAGCAGAAAAGTATATATTTGTATGTGGGTACATATGTATATATTATATATGTACATATATACTTCATAAGTAACACCGATATTTATCTCCTTCTGTAGGCAGTAACAATGATTACATTTTGATCTTGTGGAAATGTACTTGAAATTTATTTTTTAGGAGGCTAATATACTTTTCTATGTCATGGACACTAAAGCTTACAAAAATTTTGAGCAACGTCTACCAAAAAATAAAATAAATAAAGTAAAGGTCATTCGATTTTTTTATGCATATTAGAAATAGTCTAAATGCACCAAAAATGTTCTGAAAATTCGTCCATTGTACTGAATATACTAAATATTTCTCGAATGTACTGACGCATATTTTTCATATGGTAAATTTACTGAAAAAAGTACAAATGTACCGAAAATGCCATTAATGAGCAGCAATGCGCACACGGCACAGATTCCACAACTTTTTTTGTAAGAAAAAATAATATATATAACAAAATTTTTTGTAACTATACGGAGAAAATGCCACACGTCAGCAAAGACCTTAACATTGTTGTATGTTATTTTTGGGATTATTCTGCGCAAATGCATATATTTGGCACGTATAGATTTGGAACCTCCTTTTTTTGACTTGAAAATCACTTTTGACAGTTAAGGAAAATGGCCAGCCAAGCGTAGCGACTTAGGAGTTACATCTTCCAATATAGAACTATATTTGGCAATTGACTTTCACACAGATTTGAAAAAAAAAACTTTTTAAATATAATGCATGAATATCATGCGCACCTCTAGCATCTGCAAATGAAGTGTAGGGAATGTAAACCTTGACCAGCCTAAAGATATGACCATTACAAGTTAAGTCTTTTCTTCTTTAGAAAATATCTTTTAGACAATTCTAAATAACTACGTTTATCGATACTTCTTCAAATTTGTTAATACTTATTAGTTTAAGCGTGATTTTTCATCATCAGTTAAGACCAATTTTCTAAGATATATTATATTTTGGTTCGAAGATTTCATCTGCGAACGCCACATTCACCTGCTCTGAGCAAAGACTCATATTGTAAAAAAGTAAGATGACAAGAAATAAAAAAAAAAATGTTCCTATTTTCAAAACTTCATTTTTTTAAAAGCCTTCGGGTGACTTCAGTCATGAGCGTTTTGCACATTTATCAAATATTAAACTAATTCAAATGGATTTCAACGTTATGACGATGCACTAGACGCAGCTATCCTCCTAGTATCCCACTACTACACGCAGGCAACTGATGTTGTTGCTGCACCCGGCAATAAAAATTGAGATAAACGTTTCGTAATCTATTTTCACGCTATTCGAAAGAGCAAAAAAAAAAAATTAAACCCTTTAGCGCAGTTGTCAAGGATTAACACCAGCTGCGGCAATGGCGTCAGCGATTCACTGATCTGCAAAAGTCAGTGCTCTGTGCCAATCTCGTGCCGCTGTAATGGCGCCACTGTCAGTTGTGCGCTGGGTTCCTGTTGCTATTGTTGTTGTTGTTGTTGTGGTGGTGGAAGTGTGCTCGAAACCGTTCGCATGAAATTAATTGAAATCGATGACCACAAATGTTGAGCTTAACATGTTGAGATCGGCGGTGGCACTGGACACAGCAGCAAAGTGGTGCATAAATTAAATTCATAGCTGCGAGGCTCAAATTTGATTAATTTTAGCAGCCTCATGTAACCTCAATTTATACATTTTGTACAATTACAATAAAATTAAAATAAAGTTGCAGTGAAAATAAACTACAATAAATAAAAACTGTGTAGCGAAAACTGCATATTCAAAAATAAAAAAAAAACTTAACAATTTAAAAATTGAAAGTACAAATTAGTAATTGAAAATCAAAACAACCTAAGTCCCAAAATTGTTGTTAAACTAAATAAAATAAAATTTCTTCAATAAATTACAACTTTTTTCGTTTAACCTGCATGTCAAAAACGTATGCAATAAAATATGAAATTAAAAGTCAAAAAAAAAAAATAAAAGTTAAAATTAATAATTTAAAATAATAAATGAAAAAATAAAATGAAAAAATAATATTTAAATTAAAATTTTGAATTAAAAATTTTAAATTTAAATTAAAATTTAAAAATTCAAATAGGAAAAATTTAGTTTAGTTATCAAGATTTAGAAATTAATAATTTAAATTTAAAAATGAAATGTTCAATACTAAAATTTGAAAGCAAAAAATTAGAAATTAAAAAAATTAATTTGAAAAGTTAAGAATTAGTAATTAAAATTTGAAATCTAAACTAAAATTTTTAATTAAATAGCGAAAGTTGAAAATTTTAAATTAAAAAGAAAAACTGAAAAAGTTAAAATTGAAAATCAATTTTTTAAAAATAATAATTCGGACTAAAAATTTCAATGTAAATATAAAAAAAATTACAAAATAAAACTAAGAATTTAAAATTAAAAAGTATAAATAATAAAATTTTTAATAATTTAAGCTTAAAGACAAAAAACTTCATATAGAGATATAGAATTTTATACAAACAATCCTAAATTTATTATTAAAAATTGTAAATTATTTAAAAACTATTCGACTTTTTATAAAATAATTGAATTGTAGGTTTTAATTCGGCTGGAGATAGTGGCTCTGCATTTTAAAAATAAATTTGTGACCTTAGAGATCAATTTATCTCCTCACCAAATTCCATCAAAATCGGTCTATTAGCTTGGACGTTGAAACGTTTTTCCCTGTCTACTTTCGAAAACAAATTATATTCTGCACTGCCCTCCTTTACAACCTTTCCAACAGAAAAAAATTCAAGCGATTATGTTGCGTTATGGCAGTTAAAAAGGGATGGAACCGTTTTGCCACTGCCTATTTATACCTATAACAAAAAGAAAAAAAAGTCCCGGTATGCTATGACTTACAATTTGTTTTTAATTTTTTCACCTTAACTTACCTTCTTTATGACTTAACTTGCGCAAATAATTGAAAACCAAATTTTATTTTATACATTTCGCTTTATTTTACTACGATTAAAAATTTAAACTTTTCTTTATATAAAAATTCACATTTAGATTTTTCAACTAAAACTATAAATTTCTTATGCATATATTTACAATTATTGCTTATTTACTTAAAAAACAAAACATTACACTGTTAAGGAAAACTAAAATACTTAATGTACATACAGTTAAAATACTTTTAAGCATATGCAACAATACAATAATTTAATTATTGGTGGTTTATTGCATTAAAAAAGTCCTAGTTGCGACTACTTACTAAAAATGAACAATGCCAGGTATATTAGCCTATAACTATGCATTGAAAATAGCACTTAATTTATTAACTTTAAGTTAATAATAAAGTATTCACAATTTATTTTATTATTATTTTATAATATATGTACTAAAATAATGAGAGACTTAACAACTAAAACAAAGTCTTTCAAAAAGATGTGCCCTAAGAATAGTACTTAAAAGTATTGTCTTATTTTTTGCTCCCTAGGAGCAAAATATACCAAATATTAGCAGCTGTAAATTATCATAACAATTAGGGCATAATTTGTTCCCTTTGATTTGTTTTAATTACCATTAAAATATTGCAGTTGTGTTACATTGAACTTCGTTCGTTCGTTCGTATCGCTTAAATTAATACATCATGCCTGGATGAACAGCGCCGCCGCGTTGAAAATATACATTCGGATTGCTACTCAGCGTAGGTTCCAGCGTGGTATATAGATTGGTCTCATCGGGACGTATAAATAGGCCTAAAAGTTTAACAAACAAAAAAATTAAATGTAAACAAAGAAAGAAAGAAAAAAATTAGTAAGCAATAACAGTAAGTTTGTTGACTAAGTCTTTTGTTTTATTTTTATTTTTAGTGCGATGCTTTTGTCAATAAAGTGTAGGAAATTTCATATTTTCTTATATTTAAGTATCCCTTGATTAACTTGTGTTGACTGACCGGTTCATTTAAATTGTTTAATTTTTTTCAAAGCAAATGTTTCAAAATTAAAATACTCTGTCGATTCAGTTCTTTATCCCTCCATCGTAAATAGTTTTTTATCTATCGACCAAATCCATTTCAAACCATACACTCGGAGTGACCTCACATTGCGGAATTGGTTGCCGATTAAATATTTTAAGTTTTTATATATTTCCTATGATAAAATGTTATTACGAAAATAACAGTAAAAAAAAGTAGATATGCAGAATTCAAGCTGGATTTGCAGAAATTAATTTGGAATGTTTCTTTTGTTATTTGCTTTGGAAACAGTACCGTAGAGTGACTTGGCAATGATGAAAAAACAAACTGACATTTTCATTTTGGGGAAAAAAATCTCCTGACCTCAAATGTGAGAATCAGAGATCAGAAGTTCTATTAGAAACAAAAGACAAAAATTAATTATTTTGATTTAGGTGTAAATGCGACTATCTTGAACCAATTTTCAGCGGTTTTCCAAGCTCTGACACTAAAACTTTATATGGGCATAACTTCGTGAAAAATTATTTTCAATCAAATCGGGGGATGATATATTCCCTTAATTACTTTGAAAAACAAGATATTTAATCGGCAACCAATTCCGCAATTTGATGTCACTCCAACTGTGTGGTTTGAAATGGATTTGGTCTATAAATCTACACTTCTTTGATCTTTAGTCTCTGTTGCACGAAACAGTGCGCTCTGCTATGATAATGCTATGATTTTTCATATGCAATATTTTAGCCATATAGAGAATTATTTTTTCTTTACTCAATGTGAAAGATCACATCATAGCCTTAATAAGAAAATTAGCTTTGATCCTCAGAAAGAATTTGCAGAAAAATTTCTGTTTTTTCTATCGAACTTATTCATTTTAAGTTTTTTAAGCTAAAAAGAAGTGATAAGAAAATCTTATGAAGTACGTAATACGGTCTATTTAACCGAAGCAAAAACTCATCCTCTTGTTTACTTTATATTTGATCCTATTTTTCATTCTATTTTATCAGAGTATCACTATTACGGAAATGCTAAGTGCTGTTGCTTTCTACATCTTGAGAAACCAAACCCATCGAATCTTATTGGCTTTGTTTACATAAACTTTTACTGTACATGATTGCAAAGTTACTAATTCTAAATGTGGCTGAATTTATGAAAAATACTTCGGGTTCTTAAACTGCCATAGCATCGATTTAAGTTTATTCTTCAGTTCTAAGATAAATCAAATAAATATAATAAAAATAAACCTCCCAAAAAAAAAATCTTCAATTAAATTTCCATACGGACCGTTTTTTCTCTCTAAGCAAAGCCTGAACAAATTCATATATGGTAATAAAAAGTTCTTTGTTGAAGTCTTTTGTATTGATCGATTAGTTTACTATTTGCTTTGAAAATTAATTACATATATAATACAAAATCAAACCAACAACAATTCGCATTAGTTTCACCTTAGTTATATAATTAATTTATAAAAAGTATACAGGGTGCATGAATACAAACCTTACCTGGATACCTAAGTGTTTGTGCGATATGTGCTTGTGTCATTGAGGTGATAGAGTTGCCCAATTGTTTCAGTGTCGGTGGTGGTATTGGTAGTGGTGCTTTCATTTTCAGTTGCGTCATTTGCGTTGGCAATGGCGGCAGTGGTGGTGGTGGGGGTTGCGGATAAAAGCAAAACGGGTGCGTCAAATGTGCTGGAAAATAGTGATACATACGGGTATAGCTCGGTGGTGCAGCTGTGACCAACGCTACGCGATCTTTATAATTTGTACAGTTTTTTTGTTTTTTTTTTTGTGCGTGCAAAATTTTTGTTTAATTAACCAGAACCAGGGAGTAACAAATTAAGCGTTGTTGTTGTTGTTGTTGTTGTGGTACCAAAAACACACACATACACATAACGACAGGCAGCAAAATTGTGTTTTTTTTTATTATTATTAACAAGTATAAAATTAAAAGAAAAATAAAAAACAGAACAAAAAATTTTATTTACAAATTTTTGTACAGTGAAAAAGTAATAATTTTTAATTAAATTTTAATTAGAAAAAAATTGTTGGATTAAAGCCGGAAACCAAAATACAAGATGAATTTGTTAAAATAAAAATTTTATTGAAAAAATTGTTGATGGTACATTAGATGATTGATTATGACGAAATTCAATAAATTTTGTTTTTTTTTTTGTTTTGACAAATGAAAAATATTCATATGTGTTTGTTGTTTGTGTATATGTATGTGTGCGTTTGTGTGTAAAATTGATTTATGTTTTGTTGTTAATTTGTTAATGATTTTTCAATTTATGATTTGTAGTTGATGATATCGCACAATTTGTCGATTAAGTTGCATGGGTGCGGGTGCGAGTGCAGTTGATGTTGATGGAGATGTACAATGAATAAATGACGATGAAAATATAATGAGAATGTAAAATATAAAATCAAACATTAATTATTAAAAAAAAAAATATTTAATGAACCAATTAAGATAAATACTATGGCATAAAGTTTCAAGTTGTCACACTTTTTTTTATTGGTACTCTCAATTAAAGCCGATTAGGATGGAGATTTTCTTTTTATGAACCATAAGCGTATAAATTTACATAACTCGATAGAAGAAGGTTCAAAATGAATATGACCGGAGAAAGCCATTTCATTTTAAAATTTTGATTTCATTATTTAAGGGGTTAAACCACTGTAACCGTAAAAAATCTACTTAACTTAATTGTTACTAAATGGCCTGAGTATGATGTCTATTTGGAAAAAGTGTTTTTTAGGATCAAATAGTATATGTAACTCATACGACCCATTGTCCGAAATAACAGCGTGCGATTAAGCAAACATCAATATTTTTATGATATTTAATGTTTTTCTATATCCAGCAGGCTCATCACTCTATCACGTCAGTGCTTTGAGAAGTCCATAAACCATAAATGCCGAAATTTTTATTTTTTATAATTATTTTACTGAGCTTCCTGTGCAGTACTGTTTATGTCAACATCACAAGACTTAAATTAAACAGAGATAAATTAAGAACAAAAGACCTAAAGCTTGTCATACAAGTTTTGTCTGTTGCTAAGCGGAATCATCAGTGACCTTAAGTCCGTTAAGTAAGTAACAAACTTTAAGCTTGATATATTTTTTGCATCGATCTGTTGAGGCCCAAGCAAAAGGTGAAACAAAGCAAAGCAAAAATTACATTTTCTGTTTGCTTCTCTTTTCATTTGTAACTCATTTGATGTAACACTATTCTTGCGGACGCTTTGTTGCAAGCTTTCTTGGAGAGTTGATCAAAATTTTTCAATTAATAAAACACCATAGATGGTATATTTTTTGGCTTTGAATCCCTAAACCCATTTTTTCATAATCTCAATAATCTTTAAGCTTTAAGTCTGGCAAGTTTTCAACATTTTCTGACTTTGCCAATTATTTAACAATTTATACATCTAAAGGCAAATGCAATTTTTTGAATTGCAATGCTGTCAATAGAAAATTATCAAAAAACGTATAATTGAAGTCTTCCTCAATTAATTTATATAAATTCAATTTTTCTAAGCTGATAAGTTTTTATTATTCTATAGTTAGTAAATGTTTGTTGAGTAAACACTTCCTCACTACTCACTTTCGCATCACTGATTTTATAGGTGTACTCTTTAGTGTATTCTTTTTTTACAAAGAATACCGTTTTTATTACTTCTTCTATTGCTCATGGTCTCAGTCTCAAAGCACAATAAAGAACCCATCATTAATTTGTTGCCAAGTTAAGATGTGTATAGCTCAGAATGCTGACCATAAACTAGTTTCTTTACAGCGATGATTATGTTCAACACTTTTTACTGATTTCATTTTCTGACACATAATTCTAATTGCAAGTCATAGCAGACAGAGAAATAAATATTAGACTGATGCCATTAAAAATTAAATTTTACTTTACTTTGCTACTCCTTTAAAGGTTTTAACAAAAATCTTTCTCACCAGAGTCACATGAACATATCGTGTATTGATCAAATTAATACCCTTCGTAGAGCAGATAAACGACTACAGTACAACTTCTGATAACATCGCCCATGGCACACGATCATCAATGTCAAATTGCTCACCAGATGCTATCAAGAACTGATTTATATTCAAATCAAACGGTGAAAGTAGTAATAAATTGGGCACATCTTGCGGAAATTACCAACTGTAGTGTGCTGGCAAGTGTTTAAGTGAACCCATAGGATAGGTAGCAGAAATTGCAGTCCTACTAAATAATCGTAGTAACGTGTGCTAGAGCATCAAGTATGTAAATCGGTAAAATGTTTGAGAAAACTGATGGCATTCGCTACTGATCGTGAATATTTGATGAGTTTTGTGGAGGTCACATGCTAGGGAATTTTTGGCTTAAGATTTTCATCAAAGACTAATGGCGCACATTCGTATAGAAATGCATAAAAGCATCAGCTTTTTCACTTAAATAAGGAAAATAGATGTTTCAGTATTAAGTAACAATAAGTATCACAGTTGCAGATTTTCAAAAAAATTGTTTGTCACAAGTCAAGTCAGTGACAAAAAGTTTTAATGATAATTTTGAACAAAAATTAAATTTTCTTTAAAGTATAGGCATATCATTAATGCTCTGTAATTTCAAGTTTGAAATGTCTTTAACTGCAGGGTGTGTCCGAAAAATTAAGAATTTTTTAAGTAAGTTTTAAGAAATTTTAATTGAATCAGTCTTAAATATAAAATATGTGCATTCTAGCATTACTGCTGTTTGCTTTCCTTTTTATGCAGTTTATTGCATTTTACTTTGTTCTAATACTTTTTTAATTATATTTCAAATTGAATAACTAAGCTTGTGTTTGAGCCATTAACATACTTATTATCATCATACAAACAAATTGAATTTTTATTTCTTGTTATTGCTCATGTGTTTTTTTTTTTTTTGTTTTTAAGAATACAAAAACAACATTTTTCTTAAAACTAAACAATTTAAAATTAACATAAAAATATTTGTGTTAAAATTATTAAAAAATTTTTTAGAAATAACATTAATTTACATGACCTTTTAATTAGCTTCAAATTTAAATCTAACATTAAATTTTTATATAATTGGGGCAAAAATTGCCTCCAAGCGTTTCAGTTACTTTCATAATATCTTTGAAGTTTTCTTGTAATTAAGACTTTAATTGTTACAGCGTGTTGTTGTAATTAAAGTCGAAAATTAAGTTAGACCAAACGGTGCATGACACGTGAACTCTTAACTTTATGTGACAGCAGTGTCAAGATCATTGAGGCATTTTCATATGAGTTAAAGTAAAGTAAAGCAATGACCTTGCCACCCAGAGGGTTTGCTTTGATTGTTTTAATATTTTTTTTTTTTTAATTGTTTAATTAAAAATTGTACATTTTGTGAGATATTTTATTAATAGATATTGACATTGGGCCAACATTTTTTTTTTTTTTTAATATGTAATATGTAGTTTTTGGATGATGAAGCGAAATGATTTTTTGAATTGTAAACGATTTAAAAGTTTTCATCTCAAATTTTCTTTAAAAAAGTTGCCTTTAAATTTATTCCTTTATAGAGAAAAAAATTAATCCCATTTTTGGTAAATTGCGAAATCAGTGTGCGGGTCTTCCGATTCCAGTCCATATATTGACCCTATTATTATATGGGCTGCTATCGGATTCAAAGGAAAATCCGAAATAAAGTTTGTGCCACCAAAAATGAAAAGCGTAGACTACTTAAACTTAATTGGAAATGAAGTAGTTCTACGTAGGCAGCAATAACCCAGTGATACCATGATATTTCAGCAGGATAGTGCAGGATTCATTCAGCAAAAATAGAAAAAAAGTTTTTCCGGGGCAACAAATTGAATCTTCTAGAATGGCCAGCGGCCATTGCTGAGGTTGTTTGGCTCAATAGGTATATGCAAAAAACCGGCAGTATGAGTCCATCCACGAGCTCAAATAGAGCATATTAGCCCACTGGGAGACTCTTCTTCGAAAATACGTTACAAAGCTACTTAAATCCTTACAAAAGTGAATGACTGAAGTGCCAGAGAATAAAGGAGGATTCACTCATTATTAAAATGTTTGTTTTACTTTTATT
Organism: Meiosimyza platycephala; assembly: GCA_963662105.1. Lineage (NCBI taxonomy): Eukaryota > Metazoa > Arthropoda > Insecta > Diptera > Lauxaniidae > Meiosimyza > Meiosimyza platycephala. The sequence goes on along the minus strand of OY759208.1, from coordinate 96,499,919 downwards.
ATTTTAAAACAATTAAAACGAATTTAAGTTACAAACATTTTGTGCTATCGTTTTGTCGCACCTTAAAATTAAAGCTTTTGGTTTAATTCAAAAATGCATTAATTTTTTTAACAAATTCTTTACAAGTTATTTATTTCCTTAGCTTTAAGAACATATACCATGAAAATAAATTTTTAATAGTTGTTCTAAATCCTTTAAAACACCGAAAAACTAGTTGTGCTATCGTTTTGTCGCGGACTGTAGTACATTTTACGTAAGAGGAGGGTAGTAGCTTTAAAATTTTCAAAAATATCAGCACCTAAGTGGTGAAAATTGCAACATTTTTTTGCTAATATTCAAGCAAGTTCAAAAAAAAATAGGATTGACCTTGGAAAGTTACCCTCGTTTTCTAAGGCAAAAAGTTGTAATACCATCATTGGTCAAGATCACACACCTTACAAGCGACATAGTTTGAGTTTTCTTATAAACTTTTTACTATTTCATTTTTTTTTTTTTTTGCTTATTTTTTTACCATAAAAGTTTGTCTTTGCTAAGCCTACATCTTATTTCAATGGATAGTTGCACGACAACGATGAAAATGATGATAATGCTTTTGATTAAAAAAAAAAACTGTGGAATATAAGAGCTCAAATACAATGGCTCAAAAAATTGCGTCGAGGTCGTATGAAGGTTTCAAATTACACTAGCAGCAATTTGTGCAACAACAGCCAGTGTAATTGGAATCAATTGCGAAAGCAATTCGACTAATTGAGTAGGTTTACAATGAAGGAAACAATGATTCCATATCACCGTATTTGCATTCTGAAAAAACTGTATAGTACTAATACATATATATATATAATGATAAAGTACAAATGGGAATATGTATTTTAAAGAGAATTCCATTGGCAACACTGGCTTTGCCAACAAACCGCAATTTCTAATACAGCACGTATGATTTTAATCTTCAGTCAAATGCCACAAGCCAATATTATGTGAGTACTATATTACAAAAGTGAAGGTAGCTAAGGAAAAAATGGGAAATTCCATAAGCGAAGTACATTTGATCTTATGTATATTTAAATAAAGCAAACTCCTTGATTTTTTTTCAGCAAAATAGCCAACTTTAAAAGTACAAAATTTATATTTCATTCAGTTTAAATTAATTTTAAGACTTCATAAAGATATGCCTACTATTAAGACAATTGCAACGTTTACACATTGCAAATGTAATGTTGCTGTTGCTCTTGTAGCTACTGAAGCTGCTGCTATTATTCCATAGCTGTTGCAATGATCGTCATCATATCATTTAAGAAAAATTGAACTCCCTCGAGTGCAAAAGATCAACGTCGATCATTATCAGCAGCAGAAGCTACATCAATAGCAACAGGCATAGCCAGCAACATAAACGGCAGCAGCAGCAGCAGCATTTAACCACAAAATTTATATTATTGCAGCGAGCGTGCAGCACAAGTTTACCACAACAACAGCAATAAAGTAACAGACATATTGCCAGACAAACGGCCATGCAGACAGACAGACTGTTCATTTAAAATCAGAATGTGGTTGCGCATGCGCATTGTAACTTAAAAATAAAAGGTAAAAAACAACGTTTGATTCAATCGTAAGTGGCGTATACCTTAAACTTGAATTTTATTTATATTTTTTTTTCCTCATTTATTGTTGTTATTTTTATTGTTTCATGATTGATATTTCATAAAGATATTCTTTGATTAATTTTATTGCTTTTTAACAAAGTAATCAACATGAAAACCACAATTTTCAATAAACGTTAGGGTTTTTTTTTTGTGATGAAACAACAATATTTTATAGTTCTTTTGTATGATTTTTTTTTTTTTTTTTGTTGTGTTTTCTTTATAAAAGTTTTAATCTTAAAGCCAACGAAATTGCGTCCTTAAAACGTCTTTGTCTTTGGCATTTTGTTATTTGCTTTATTTATTTGTTTTCTCTTTGTTTTCGTTCTCTGAAATACGATCTCAATTATAGGAGATCGTTTATCATGTTTTGGCGTGAGCTTGGTACCTACCTTGCATTTTAATATTTCTTTGGCATGACATTCAATATTTATGGTCTCTGCTAATTTTTGGGCTAAAAACTGTATTTGTGCAGTAAATATTTGTCGGCTTGTGAGTTCTTGGAAATATTTTACTTTGAGGTCACATTAAAGGCGGTTCAACGAAAAGAACTTTGTTATTTAACTTAAGCACTGCAGAAGGTCTTTTGGCAAAATGATTTTAAATCAAGAACACATCTTTTTTTTTTTGTAGATAATTTATAAAAACGTAAAATTTTGGCAAGGTCGATTCAACAATAAAAATTAATAACTCGTTGCTATTAATATTATTTATGGCATAAAAATAACAAGAAAATATTAGAATGTGGTTAAGTTTAGCTTTTTGTGTATGCAACCATACATATATCATTGTATTGTATTGGCTGGCAAGCAAGTTTAAAGGCAATTTTTAAAGCCACCACGTTAGGTAAGACGTCCAATACATAACTTCAGCGGCAGTGAAATTTCAAATTAAAATTATTAAAATAAAATTAAACTCAGAGGCGAGAAATGTAATGAGAAATGAGAGCTCCTGTACTTATATAGTTTTATTCGAGACATACAATAATAAACTCAAAAAGTTTTTAAAAAAGTTTAAAATTTCCCACACAGTTTTAGGGCCATTAGAAATTTTCAAAATTTAAGAAAAAATTGTTTAAGCTAAAAACTGAGTAAATAAACTGTCGCACTTATCATCATATATACAAACGTTTCATATAGAATATGTTTTATTAGCGGGTTTGAACTTTCCCACGACGGTCTTTGTGGCATATTTGTTTGAGATCGCAATGGTTAAGTTAAGTTTAAGATTTTTGCTCTTTCGCAATTACTTAACTATATGATTTACAGAAAAATATGACGAAACGTATACATTACTTGATTTAAAAATGGGTACATATTTCTTTTTTTTTACAAAACGAATTGATTGTTTTGAAAACGGTGTCATTGCGATTTAAATAATCGAAAAAAAATTCCCCTTTGTATAATATTTTTATTTCTTTCATATGACAAGCGCCCTCAGGATTAAAAATTGAAAAAATCCTTTCTCAAATGGCGCGAACGGTGGAAAAGGAATTTGTATTGTTAGCTTTATGTTTCTTGAATGAACAGTTTGGGCGGTGATTTTGAGTCAGTCGGACATTATATATTCATATGTATATAGGTTATAAGTTAATTAAGGATTTGTTTTTAGTTCATTTAACACTTGGATTTGATCATTTTGTTTGATAAAGTTCTTTACCGGATTTCACCTATTCGTGCCACCATTTTTGCTCGAAATGAGAGCCAAAGTTTTACATTGCGCCCATTTAACATCAAGTGCAAAGTCGGCTCAGTTCGCCATGTGTGAGTTTCGTTTTTATTCAAAGATATTTCTTTAGAAAAAGAGAAAATGCATAATCGGAACATTTTTCTTCGCACACTTTTTTTTTTGCGAAATTTCTGAGACATATAACTCTTTCAGTTTTGAAACTATTTCTAAGTATTAGCAATTATTTCCAAGATAATTTTACGCGTTTTTAAAAACTAGAACCAGAACTTTGTTTCTCTTGAACAAAAAAGTCACTCTAAATCTGGAACAGTGGTACACATTTTTATTTACATTCAAATAGCATTATTCAATACTTTTCCAACGATGTTGAATTCTATTTGCAAATAGAAGCCATGCCCAAGACATGACTATGAATGTGAAGTTGGCTTTTGACTTCTAGTACGAAATTGAAGTCAATTTGGGCTAATTGTTTTTGTGCAATTCCAAACCGGTTAGAGATAATTGCTAACAGTCTGATTCATTTTATTGGTCTTGAAGAGATCAAGGGTCGACGAAGTAGTCTTTGATTTCGAGAGATTTTTTTAATTAAGATGTCGAGGGTCATTTCAAATACTCTAAATTTCTACAATGGATCTTTTTATGCAATAAGCCCAAATCGCGTTCATTTTTACAGGCTTCCAATAGCTTTTTTTTACAGAAAATCAGAATTAATTTAGATACGTGGCCAAACATTTAAACATATCAGACGAATTATTATTACGCGAATATCAACCATCGAATAGTTGAAGGGGAGCAGAATTCTTGGGAGTGAATTCTGATGACCGACGAGGCTCATTTCATAATCTGGCGATATCAGTAAAGAAAATTGTAGATTTAAAGGCGCCGCCTCACATAATTCAAAAAGTTTGAATTCAATTAGCACTTAATGCTTTATGGTAATACCATTAGAGTTTCTCTAAACGCTAAATGCTAGTAGCTCTTTACTTCGACTACTACTAAGCTTTTAGTGATTGTGAAGTTCTGAATAAGTTATAGCTTTATATTTAGTGTCCAATACTAAAAATATAGTCGTAATAGCTTGCACTACTACCAATTTTTTAAAATCAGTTGATTAAATTTCAAATTATCACTTAAAGTCTTAGCGGTAATGAATTTCTATTCCATTAAAATCAGCACTAAAGACAATTAGGTGTGAGATTAATTAAATGTGTATGGATTAATCCACAGTCTTTTTAGCACATTAAATTTCACTGCAGTGTCTTCTCCAGAAACTATTGCTGATTAAGCAAAATACTTCTTTCAAAAGAAATTCGTAAGTCTTGTAATTTACAAAAAGTAATTCACACGAAATTGCTATATGTTTCTTCCATAAAATCAGAGAGAGAAAGAGAAAAAAAATATAAAATTTCTTGGTAATCCACAAAAGCACAGATAACAAAACTCCCAACAAAATGGAAAATCACATCAACATTACAATATTTGCTTAGATTCTTCAGTGTTATTTTGGTTGAAAGATTCATCTTCATTAGATGCGGTAAAATTGCCGGCATTAAATTCTATCGTTTTATTTGATTTTTTTTATAGTCGTTGTTGTTGTTGTTGTTATTAATGCTGTAGTAGTTATTCTTATGTTAAGTTATGCTCTTAACACTTGTAAGGTTTGTTGTAAAACGCTGGCAACATTGAATTATCTTGTTAACAAGCAAACAGCGATAGCAGCAGCAGCAGCAGCAATAAAATTCACCATTGCAATAGCAACAACAATAAGAACTAATACAACAACAACAACAACGGCGAGATGTACGTAACGTGTAATTTAAGTCCCATTAAAAAGGTTTATGTGCATTTAAATGTTTTCGGTTTAGCTTTTAGCCCATTCAATCTAAGTCAGTAAACATTTGATGTTGTTGTTGTTGTTGTTGATTTTTTTTTGTAAGTGTAGGCCACTAATTGCTTTAATTGTTAGTTGTAGTATACCGCGCACTATTTGCCAAGTGTTTTTGTTGTTAGCTGTATATGTTGTAAAACGTATAAATTAACCGTTTTTCTAGATATTTGAATAGATTACCATATTGAGCTTACGATGTGAATGCACTTGTGGAGCATTAAGTGCGAGTGTTTCCAAGAATTTATAAAATATCAGTTAATAATTTAATTCTTAGCTTTTCTTTTAAAATGTTTTTTGTTTTCGGAGATATATTTTATATGGTTTTCAGTCAAAATAGAAAATTGCATATTTTAAAAACTGCACAGCAATAACAATTTTATTGATTTATCCTACCTCTATAATATGAATTTAATTGAGGGCTATGATAAATTGATGATTATATAAATAAATGAATAGTGAAAAATGTAATTAAAATTCCAAGTCAACATACTGGGTGGTCCACAGAAGATTTCCTTTGTTGATCACTCCACTGTGTCAGTTTGAAGTTTTATCGACTATTTTTATGGCATCAAAATAAACCCTTCAATTTGCGACGATTTATAGAACAACAACAATAACTGAAAAAGCCAAGTAGTGCAAACATCGTAATGACAGCAATAACAACAATAATAAAATAAAGACTGCAATGGATCGTACAATCAAATTTGGATGTTAGTGCTACCAAAGTCCATTGTAGTTAAGGCTAGTAATTACACTGTCAAGCAAAAATTGAGTTTTTTTTATTGTAATATCAGAAAACTTTTAATATCTTTTCGAAAAACAAAATTCAACAATTTTATTTAATGGCCTTAGCACAATAAATAAAATCTATTCTTAGTTTAAAGTTAGCCCAGCATTTTTCTTCCTTATTACAGTATATTCTGCCCTGTGTCGCAGTGACAAATAATTTTATTTAAAATCCCAAAAATTAAGCGCCAAAATGTTTTAAGCATGTAAAGTTAGCCTAGCAATTTTATAATATTCAAAAAATACAGAATGTGTTGCAATGTGGGCTAACTTTATACATAAATTTAAAGTTTCCCTTAAGGCGCTAGATAGCACATTATGAGTACATTACAGCACAACTGTTCTTTTTTTTAATAAATTAATTGTTGGGCTAACTTTATACAAAAAATCCGTTTTATTTCTTAAAATTGAACCTTTAGAGTAATTGATGTATGATATGGCACATCAAGGCACTAGGGAAGCCTTTAACTCAGCAAAGCAAAGTTGGCAAAATGCAATGTGTAAGCTATGCCAATATTTAGAGCTTAATAAGTGCTAATGAAGTGCTGAAAAAAAAAATGGGAGGCTACACAAATTTTTAATAAAATTAAGGGTCTTGCTAGCCAAATGAGAAACTAGCAAAGCAAAGTTGCTTCTAAGTCAACTCCTAGTTTTAAGAAATTGAAAAAATATTTAAGTGCTGCAAGTATGTACTTCTAATTCACATTATTTTTGTTTTTCTTAAATAATAAATTTATCAAACCACCACTCATAACAGATTACTTATTTGCCATAAACTGGCACCGAACCCACAAAATCTCAGTTTGAGCCATAAGTATTTTTCCAACAACAACACATTTCGCTTGTAAATCAGTGTTGTAAGTAACCACTTCGACAGTAGCAACAATAAAAATTGGAATGAAATTAATTGTTATTAACTAAATGCAGCTATTACAGCTGCAGTAGCAAAAACAACAGCAGCAACTGACTATTACAACAATATCAATTGTTGTTGTCAACGACTTTAAAAGAAGCACTTATGCAGTTAAAAAAAAAACCGGCAACAGCATCAATTGCAGCAGCACCAATAACCCTCTTCTAGAAAGCAATAACAATTTTTATGCACATCATCATCAACGTCATCACCATTAACAGCAACAACAACAAAAACAGACAAATGCAATTGCAGCAGCAGTATGTTTATGTTAACATTGTTGTTGTTGTTGTTGTTGCGTCAAACCAGACCAAAAGAGTTCAAGGTCTTGGTCAAAACTGGCCATTGCTGGAGTAACACAGCAACACAGACATAACTTCCGCCGCAAGCATGATTAAATCATTTTTTCGAGCAACACACATTTGTATTTACAGCTCGTTTTTCCAACAGCAGCAATTGTTGCTGTGCTGCTACTTTTATTTCAACTTCCATATCGTGCTGACATTGTGTTGTGTTGTATTTTGCAGGCTACTTGGTCATTGGTTGTCGCTTCAAAAATGTTGGCCAGCAGCAACAACACACGTAAATGAAATCGATCACTTTTGACTGCCTTTTATTGTTATTGTTATTGCTGCTGCTGATGATATTACTGTTGTTGTTTTAGATATTTCATGTAGCAGTGTTGCTATTTATATTCTCTGCAATTATGTCAAATCATTTAATTTTTTTAATTATTCTATTTTAATATTGCGGCCAACACTTCTTCATGAAAAAGTCAGTCGCATTACTTTGTGGCAGCCCTAAACAATCAAATTTTATGATGTTTTACCTGAAAAACAGTATTGATGTTTTTTATCGTATTACAACCACTAAAATTAAAGCTACACAGCGAAACTTACGAAGCTATTACTTCTCCATAAGCAGATAATTTTCAAGCATTTTCGACATCCTCAAAAAAATCGTTTTTTCGAAACATTTTTCAGTTATTTGCATCAATTTGTAATCAATCTGCATAAATTTTTTATCGTTCAAATTTAAATTCTTTGAGCTCGTTATCATACAAAAAATTCCTGATCTGTGGACTCACAAATATTGCTGCTTTGATTTTTCCGCAGACTATTTGGAAAATTTTTTCTTAAAATTTTCAAAGTTATAAAGCATAAATACAGAAATAAATTTTAATAGCTAAGTGAATCGTATCCTTATTAGGGTTAGATAGGGTTGGCTCATTTGAAAGGCCCTTCATATTAATTCACGACAGTTATGCGCCTAAGAAAGCTTTCGGAACAAAATCTTATGTCAGGTCGAAAAATCAAAAAGAAGTGAAGACTCCACATCATATGAAATATCTCAGGAGCAGTTAAGGATACAAAAATTTTAACATCAGACTTGAATCTATAGTGGCATAGTTTTTTAAAGCACACTCCTTTTTTTTCTAACTTGAAATATTTCTCATTCAGTATTGTTGTGTCCAAAAAAGGATTTTGAAGGTTTGAATATTTTTCCCTGAAACATTTATGAATTTCATAAGTGACTCAAGTTGAGCTTCCATCGTATTACCTGCGAAAATTTTAAGGCTGTTACGTACAGCAATATAAACTGCTGGCTCAGACGTTTTAAACTATCAAGTGGTGTGCCAAATTTCTATCAGATACACGAAGCACTATGAGCTATCAAAAAAATTTGTTGATATTGTAAATCCGTTAAATTTTTATTGTTGTTGACGGGACTAACATGCCAAATAAACAATATTTTCTCAAAAAAAAAAAATTGTATTTTGCTTTTTACCCGAGATAATATACAACATGAGTTGATTTAAAAACACGCAAAATGCAGCTGAAAACATTTATGCCTCATGTGTGATGTGGAAAAGAGTTTGAGTAACTATGAGCAATTTCATTTATAATTCAATGCTTTTGCGGAGCTGAATGCGACATTTTTCCTACAGAAAAAAAATGTTGCTGAAAAATTCTGGTATTAGAATTTCACAGGCATTTTTACTAACTTGACTGGCCTAATGTCCAAAAATTAAATCTGAATATTTTCTATTAAACAGAGACAAAATAAATTTTTATTAATGTTTTTATAGTTTCTATGCAAAAGTCCCACGTGAATATTTGTGTAACAAACAACAAAATTTCTATTTAATCCATTTATTTGTTCTTTTTCCAACTTTTTCTTAAATCGGCCATTTCTATGTGTCCAACTTCAGTGCTCAAGCGTGCTTTCATGGTCACGCTTTGTGCATCGATTCGCATGAAAGCTGCTTCAGAAATACAACAAAAAAAAAACAAAAAAATAAGTTAAAACTAAAAATCTTTCCAATTAGTTTGCTGCTCAGCTGTATCTAAACATCTGTTAGATAAACTAAAAGTACAGGACAACAACAAGAATAGCGAGCACCAAAAAAAAAAAAAAAACACAATCACAATCACAATTACAGCAGCGCGGCAGCACAAATATTGTTAGAGAATAAAACAACAACGAAAATGCTAAATGCTAAAAATCATCTCTTCATTGCTCGCATTTCGTATGGTCGTCGTCGTCGTCGTTTGCTGCGTTCACAATTGTCAGCAGCAAATGCTGTTACAAAATGTTGCATTGAGCAAAGACAATTGCAAGAACAGCAACAACAATGACAACTGTGCAACACGTGTCGTTACAAGCAACTTGTCGACAAGTCTTCACCACAACTTGTTGCCAGCCGCCCACCATCATCATCAACAACAACAACAACAACAACCACAATATTAAATAAACTCTACTCGTGGGATATAGTTACATAGATAATGTTGTTTTTTATTGTTGGTTTGATTTGCATTTGCAAAGGTTTGCTATATTAAGTTGTAGTGTTGCCATCTTATTCTTTTTTAAATGTTTCGATACATTGATTGGAATTCTGAAAAAGGACAGAGTAATTTAAGGAACAAATTATTGCTGATTTATATTTAATATTATATATTTGATTTTTATAACTAACAAACAGGCTATAGATACTCATTTTGCTATTGTGCTTGGACTGCATAGAAAGGGCGTGGCATTAATAGAAAATTTTACATTTTCGTGATTAGCGTCGCACAGTGGATGGGTTTGAATGAAACGGCGGCCATATATAGTAATAATTGCGATAGACTCTTGAAATTTGGAACATATATTTTCAAGGTGGAGATAACCAAAATTTGCGAATATGAAATAAATCGGTTGACGGACACGCCTACCTCCCATACAAAGGTTGAATGTTGATGAGACTTTTTCTTCAAAATGGGTATCAGTTTTCATTAATTTAACAATGCAGATTTCAAAAATAATACAAATTTTGCAATATCTTCTGTAGTTTCCAAGTTATTAGAGAACAACCAAAAACGGTGGCCAAAAACAGTAATATGTAATAGCGCTAGAGTCTTGAAATCTATCACAGATGTGTTTTTGGCTAAAAAGATCGGTCGACGGACACATCTACCTCCCATACAAAGATGGGACGTGGATGAGACTTTTTCTTCAAAATGTGTATAAATTTTTATTAATTTAGCAATGCTGATTTCAAAAATGTTACAAATTTTGCAATATCTTCTGTAGTTACCAAGTTATTAGAGAAAAACCAAAAACGGTGGCCATAAACAGTAATAATGCAAAAATGCCAAAAATTATGTGATATCTTTCACAGTTTACAAATTATTGGAGCAAAACAGTTTCGAATTCTTATCCCTTCTGCTATTGCAAAGCATTCGAATTAATATCTTTTATCCCAAGGGGGTTGAAAAGGCCAAAAATGGCCCTTACCTGCTCCCCTTCCACTCTCCTACTAAAAGTGGGCGATTTTGGACATGTGGATGTTTCATCTATTAAAGAACTATGCAAAAAGATTATTCAGTAAATTTCACATAAAATTCGTAAGGGAGCATCTGCCGACACAAGCAATTGTGAGCTAAAAAAGTAGTTGGCGTGGTAACTCTCATACAATCGAAAATTTTGAATCACTTTGTGCAGAAAACTATTTAAGTGCCAAATAAAAGACGAATGCAATTGGTTACACGAGCAGATGCAATACAAAAAATTGTAAAGTTTGCACAAGTGGGAGTGGCACCTTCCAAACCAGTATAAATTTTGATACACTAGGCATATAAATTTGTTCTCGAAAACTTTATCATACTTGTTGCGGAAAAGCGGGTGTCACAAGCACAAGCAAGCATTGATATAAATGTGGGCGAGATTTGACAAGTGGGCGTAACACTTCCAATACAATTAGTATTGCTGAGGAGCGTAATCAAGAAATTATTACCAAGCTCAGCAAGAGAAATTTTACTATCACAGAAAAATTTTAATTAAAAATTTGTTGGTATCGAACAATTGGGCGTGGTACTTCCTTACAAAGGCACATTTTGAAAGGACACTATATGAAAACTATTCAAGAAAATAAGAATAAACTTGGTACAGTTAAGTATTGAATGAAAAATGGGCGTGTTACGCCCAAAAATTTAATAAAACAAATAACTGTTTGCTTAATGATTATCAGCCGAGCGATGCCGAAACGGTCAGCTATTAACAAAATAGAATGTGGCAAACAAACAAGAACTGAATACTAACAGCACAACACATTACCCGAACTGGAACTTGGTAGAATAATCGAAATAATAATGTTCAAATAAAAATATTAAAAAAAAATTACAAAAAAAGGTCTGATATTAATTTTTTATCTACTGCTTGCATTTGTAAACATTTTTTTTTTTAATTTTTTTTTTTTTTTTTGGTAAAGAGTCAGTGCAACATGGCATCTAAGCTAAAATGACAAGACAGTTGGACATTGAAACTTTTGTTGTTGTTTTCTTGCAATTGTTGTTGTTGTTGTTGTCGTTATAATGTTAGCAATTTTGTTGTTGTCATTGTAAAAATCGTCAACGTCCGCATCACGACAAGAACACGACTGCGCGATGCTGCGATGTGTACAACTCCAATCAAAGTCAAACTTTTGTCCTAACGTTAACCTAAGCTCTGGACAGACTGACTGACTGTGCTGTTAAGTTTCCTTAAAATAAAACGAAAATTCTACAAAGTTTAAAAAAAATAGATAAAAAATTATTTAAATGAATGTCGAGCATTATAAAGGAAAATGAAGACAATTTAAAATTGCAATTTGCATTAGTTTTTCCCAGCAGCAACAGCGTTGCCAGCTTTTATAAAAGTTCATATAAGAAAACTTAAGAAATTATATTTTAATAACAATGGTAATGATATTTAGGCGTAGCAGCTTCTTTTCCACCATCATTCTGTTGTTTCTATTTTGCTTATACAGCACTGTTTAATATCGAATCTGAATGGTCATAATTGAGAAGAGCTTTTCACTGGAATTTGTGCTATCGAAGCATTGCCATTGACTTGCCGGAAGGGAAACCGCAAATATAAACATTTTTCACTTGTCAGCGATGGAACTCGAACTGTGACCACCTGCGTCATAGCTGGACACTGCCTTACTGCCTTAGATCAGTGGATAATTGCTTCAAGGGGACGTCCATTGATTACGTGAAGTGTTTTTTGAAAATTCGAACCCCCTTCCTTCCTTCCCTTGGTGAGACTTAAATTATAATTTTTAATGTAAATTCTATGCATTAATAAGTTGATGTGAGGTTTTCCTTGACCCCTCCCCCCCTGGTGAGATTTTGCCTGACCCACCCCCCCCCCCCCCTATTTTAACTCACGTAATTAATGGACGTTCCCCAATGAGTCTACAATACGGAAAGTCATGTTATGAAAAGTTATTTTCTTTCCTCTGTTTGATGAACTATAAACTTCAGACCTTCACAAATAGTAAATGTGAGCGCAAAAAACTCATCCAAGGAAATATTGATAACAACAAAAGAATTTAATTGCCCAAAAATTTAAGCGTAGCAATAAAAACAATACTTTAAATTAAATTTTTAAAGTAAAACTTGTTTTGCCGCAGAAAGCTGAATTGGACATATTTGAAACGGAAATACATGGGTAAACTACTGAACACAGGCCCGTATTCACCATATGGGCAAGAGGGGGCTTGCCCTCCCCACGCGTCTCATTTGGTTGCAAATTTTTTTTTTTTTTTTTTTTGAAGGAGAAAAATAAAAAATCATGCTATTGGAATCGGAAACATTGAAAAATGTATTCATAGGGGGCGAAAAAACTTTAATGTGCTTAGTCATAGCTCCCAAGCTACTAATTTTTAGTTGTCATTCTTGTAATGTTATAAAGGAGATTGATATTGATATTTTTAACTACTTAGGTTACTCTTTCGATAATGCTTTTCGCTATACATCGATGTTTATCGAATTTTTCGATACTTTTTGGGTTACATCAACTTTTCAGTGTGTTCCGATACTATTCGATACTTTTCGAAATTAATCGATGTTTTTAGATACTAAATTTCTTCGATAATTTTGAACTTTTTCGATGCCCTTCGACTTTTCTAACCTTGTCCATACTTTCGTCGACTTTATCGATGTTCTAGGATACTATTCCACAGTTATCAACTATTTCTATGTTATCCGAATTTTTTCAACTCTCTCGATGCTTTTCAATATAATTCAACATTTCTTTGATACCATTCGATATTTAAATTTTTTCGAAAACATTCGATATCTCTTGATTCTTTCGATGTTTTGATACTTTTCGATTCAATACAATTCGATATTTTTTAACCTTTCTTAGCTTTTCGATGTTTTCGGGAACTTTTTGACTTATGTCGATTTTGTTTTTATGCTATTCGATAGTTTACGACTTTTATAGTCTTTTCGTTTTTTTTTTATACTTTGTAAAAGAGTTTTTGATGCTTCTTAATTCTATTCCGATAATTTTTTGACTAATATTCATTATAATTTGATTTTTATCAATCTTTGCATGTTTTTTGGTGCTTTTCAATATTTTGAAATTTTCACAATACTTTTCGATGTTTTTCGAAAACATTCGAGTCAATTTTCAAATTTGATTGACTCATTAGCTATTTTGTTTCGCTTTATAATTTAGATTTCACAATATTTTTAAAATTCTATAAAAATCACAAGCCATACAAGTGATAAAAGGTCATATTGAAATGTTTCTTTTTTTCCAATAATAACAATACAATACATAACACTTAAAATAAAATCAAGATCATATAGAATCTACCTGCCTGAACAATTCAAAGATAAACCTTTGCTGTAAGCAAATACAACCTGAAAGGAATTGGCAACAACAAGCGATTGACTTGGTGTTTTTTTTCGCCATGCGTTGATTTAGTTTTTAAAAAAAAATTGAGTTAAAATAAAAACAATAAGTACAATTTTACATAAGCGGCACGCCACACAGTGGTGCCAATTTGCGAGATTTAAATTTTTTGTTAAATTATCGTTATTTGTTCCAAGGAAATGTCTCAGTATCGTCTTTAAAATAAAACTTTTTTTATTATTATTATTAATTTAATATTACAAAGTAATTAATTACTCTACAATGGTTCGTTGAGAGCACTAGCATCCAGGCCATCGGCTCAAGCTTTTTTTAATTTTTTTAATTAATAAGCCTTTACAGATTTTAGTTAACAACCAAATTGACAACTTTTTTTGATAAATAATTATTATTTGTTAGAGATCCCACTGAGTATCGAGTAGATTCTTCAACAATTTTCTACGCTGATAAAAACAGAAGATTAATTTTTTTGTATTTAGTTTCTAGCAGTCTAGAAAATTATTAAGAAATTATTTTAAAAATCGACTGTAAGTGATTGCTAAGAAATTCAGAAATTCACTAAATACTTTTGTTACAAATCTCGTGATTTGCTACCACTGTGCGTCGCTGCGTTCATTGTCAAGGACAATGAAGTTGTGGCTACATATGTGAGTTAAGATTTTTTTTTCATTTTGCTTATTTTTGTTTTAATACTTTATAAAGGAGTTTTTACAAATACGATGCAATGTAAAACTAAAAACCAAGCAACAACAACAACATAATTTATGCGTGAGAATAGCTTATAATTTTCACGATTTTGCATTTAAGTAATCAATAAATTGATTAAGTTTTAAATGTGTAAATTGAGGGTTTCAACAGGTAACTACAACAGCTTGTTGTTGTTGTTGTTGTTGTTGTTATTGTTATTGATTCTTCATGCAATGCATGCTTATGTTGTTTTCGGATTTTTCAACAACTTAACTTTAGTTTTGCATACTTCGATTAAAAGCCATTAATTACTGCAAAACCAGTTCGTTGTTTGAGTCTTTCGTTTTCGCACAGTTAGTTGCATAGTATTTTATTAATATATAGACATTAGCATATGGGTGCTACCTTTGTTAAGTTTATTAAATAAATTTTTTTTTTTTGCTAGCACTAAAATATGCCAGCTAAACAGACAGCTGATGATAGTTTTAATTAAAATTCCATAAATTTTCATACTAAGTATGTAACGACGTTTGGAATTGGAAATTGATCTTTTTTATTATTGAATTATTAACAATGGTAGCTGCAATTTGCCAATATAATTAAGAATGCAATATTCTCAAACAGGTATAGTATATTTTAGTTCTTTATAGGCACCAACTGGAAAAGTAATGTGAAGTAAGATTATATAGATTTAGTGATAAGTTTTGGTGGATCTACGTTGTACCAAAAGTTGTTTCAATTAACGCAAAAAAATCTATTATGTAGATTACAGTCCATAAAAGAGCTTATAAAATTACTTTCTACATTCAACAACAGCACAAAAATTTTACAGAAGCTGAATTTTAAAATTACGTTATAAAAGCATTAAGTGGTAATAAAGAGTCGGCACTTAAGTATATCACTTAAAAAATAATTTTCCATCAAAAATAACTTTATTATGACAATTATGAAAAAAACTCAACAAATCTTTTTAAAGTTTTACACAAAAGTATTTATTTTTAATTGCAATAAATATTTTTAGTTAAAACACTGCTGCTTAGCGCAAATATAAACAAATTGTTAAAGTGTTAAATAATTATGATTTTCTTAACAAGTTTGTTGCTCAAGTCTTTTGGTTGTTAAATTTGAAGCTCACTTTCAAATGATATACATTTTGTTTTGTATAGAAACTTATGGGATGCAACAACTTCATAATATGCCATATTAATGTATACTCTCTATGTGTGCAGGTGTCTTTAGCTTTTGAGGTACTTTCAACCAATATAGCGATACATTATTTTGATCAAAAAATTCACAAAAATTTCGTTGAAACTTAACGAAAAATTGCCTTTAAAATTCCTTACTAGAGAGCGTCACATCCAAGAAAAAATATCATCTTCTGAAGTATCTATCTTTTTATCTTACTTTTTTTTTAATTTCGGGTTGGTCGGTTTCCCACAAAAAATTGGGACCTAATGAAATAAAAGAATAAGACGGTAATTTTATCAAAAATTTGGGAAAAAATATTTGATTATGTATTGCCAATGATCTCAATCTCTGTTATTCAGCTGGGTGCAGCCCAGTGGTCATAAACTAATCACTGGTACACATAAATATCAACCTATTGATGTAAAAATATGTACTCGAAATATAAAAACATCGTTACGACCAACATCAAAACACATTCGGAATGAGTATTCTAACGTGAAAAAAATTTAATTTTAAAATATCGTTTAGTATTGGCTTAGTCCTGGATTAAATATTATTGGGTCAATACTGTCCAGCGTAGACTTTGTGTGAAGCCAACCTTGGTCAAAAAATGACATAGGAAGGCCACCACTTAATCATGCTCAGGCTCTTCTCCAGCCTAGGCATATCACTACACTGGAAAATACCAAAAAAATATCAAAGTGAAATTGGCTCGACAAAACGTTCAAGTAAGAAATATTTATTGAGGGTTATTTCTAAAGAGGAAATTTCAGAGAAATTATGACTCTTTATGAAAATGTTTTCTTCGCTGTTTCCAAGTTTCATAAAAAAACAGGGCCGAAAACATAAATGGGAAAATAATCAAATATATACAATATAAGATTATCAAGCTATCCACAATTATTGTTTTGGAAAGCTTATATTTTTTATTTGAATATCTACTTTCAGAAAATTTTAATATGTGATATATTCCATTTTTAATTGAAAAACAAATTATTTTTGGCAACGGCCTAAATAAACTTTCATTTGCACTATAAAATCAGCAAACTTTAAGCGAAAACTGTATCATTAATTGAAAATTGCCTTAGATGAGTTTCCTACAAAAACATTTTGCTGCCATCAAACGTTCAATGAATTGTTAATGGTAAAAACCAAAATAATAAAAATAAAAACTAAATTAATTTAAGAGAAACTTTCGATTTTTCCGGTTAAAAAATAATTAGTCTTAACTATTAAATATTTTATTTATTTGTAATAATTTTTTATATTTTTACAGTATATGAGGTAAGTACAGCATCATTAATGAAGTTGCTATTTGGCTGATTTATGTATCAATATACTTATGAAAGGAGCCACAAAATATACAGCTCTAAAGACCAATTGATGGATATGATCAAACCAGTTATATGACCAAGCCAGACCAAGTTCATGTGAAAACAAAAGCAATGTAGTGGAAATTCATAGTCTACTCCAATGACATTAATCTTAATTTTATAATTAATTCGCCCGTTCATTTGTCAGTCTGTCTGTCTGTCCGATTGTCTGTCTAACTGAATGACTGTTCATTTGTCTATCTGTACGTGCAACATTTATTTTTAAACATCAGCGGCCAAGTTGCTTGAACAATTTGAGCCAATTTTACCATAAAATAGTATCACGTGCTGCACAACAGCATTGGCTGCCGCTTGGCTCAGGTTACCAGCCAAACTCAAAGACGAAGAAAAAAAAAAGAACTACAAAAATCCAAAAGTTATCGATAACAAGTCTGTGCAACGTGCAATTTTAAACTCATAATGAAATGGAAAACTTGTGTCTCAAGTCAACAAGTCGGTGGCTTGAAAATCTTACACTATGTAGTCGATAGCGAGTCGGCAGCGGCGAACTGGTTGCACTGGTTTGACAGTCTTTGCCGGTACACTTTGGCACTATCGTGGTCGTCAGAACATGATGATGCTGCAGTTGGTGGTGTTGATATGATGACGACCACGTTGATGTTGCACTCGCTGCACTTTATTGCGTTTTTTTATTTTATTTTTTTATATTCTTATGCCAAGTGCCCCTGTTACCGACTATAGCGTGCTGCCGTTGCAGCAAATATATAAATCCACCAACCGTATGTATGTACATACGTACGACTTTGGAAATTAATGAATGAACAATTTTTTGCAGTTAAAGCCACCGTTTTTATTTCATGAACGTTTAAACTTGATTTATTAGCTTGTGATTGTATTGATAATGACGATGACGAAGACTGCAATGATGATGATGATGATGATGAAAACGCGTACTTCCGACCGGGTTTTGCAATTCACACAAGCGGTGAGCTTAAGCTGTTGCTGCTATAAAAATGCCTTTGGAAAAAAGCGTGAACAAGCTGCCGACGGCAAAATATGTACATTATACCTGATTTTGAAAATATTAATATATGGTATATTATTTTTATGTAACTTCTTCGACAACATATATTTATGTAACTTACAAAACAAATTATAAATATGAAATTGTGTTTGATTAAAAGGCGACGTAAAGGAAACTGATCTTGCTACATGCATTTAAATCTTTTTGTGTTACTAAGAGGATTAGTTTGAAAACAAAAAAAACTATAAAAATTAGATAATAGAGGTCGCTGTATGCAAAACCAATATTTTTAACACTGTAAGTCAACTCCCTAGCTACTAAACCGATTTTGAGAAACGAAGTATCATTGTTTTTGTATTACAAAGAAGATCAATATGAAGCTACTAAGGCTTCAAACCTTTGAACATCGGTCTCACCGTATGCATATACTATTTTTTTGTCAATATCTCCGGTGTTTACTATGGAACTTATTGTTATTTATTCGATGCATGTGATTTTTTGCTGAATTTTTTCGAACTTTATCAACTGTTGCTTTCTTTCACGATATTTTTCCATACATTCCGTCTAACATCGACTTTTCGATGTTTTTCGATAATTTTGAAATTTTATTGACTTTTCAATGTTTTTCAATATCATTTAACTTAATCCATAATTTTTGATTCTTTTGCGATGTTTTTTCTAATCTGATGTTTTCTATAGTTTTCGATAAATTTCAACTTTTTAGATGATTTTCGATTTATTTTTTACCCGCATGTGGACAATAGTGTAAGTCAAAAACAAAAACAAAAATTCCAATGGCATAAATGATTAAATCAAATTATCAATCTGGCTTGTAGGGCCCAAGAGATTCGAGTGTAACTAGGCTTTCGAACTTACAAAGAAAAATGCATTCAAAGCCATTCTTGCAAATTTTTCACAGAATCTATAAAAGATTTGATGTGTCCATATCCTGGATTTGAAAATTAAAAACAAAATTTAAGAGCAATATTCCTGTATCCCTTGTACACTTTTCCGCCTTCACAAAATCACTTCAGTTATCGCCAGTAAAAAATGGCAAGCAAAAGTAATAGCTAAGTATTCATAATAAAGAATTTTTTTAAATTCTCAACTAAGTCTAATATTTTTGTTTAGAAATAAAACGTAAGGATTATTATAGTTTGCATATCATAAACATTCAACTACATGACTACAAAATCAGGAAATTAAGTTTCAATTGTTTGGAAATTTTAAAGTTGACTGTCTCGAAAGGAAATCACCAACCAAGCGCCAGCAAACATTACTTAGTATTTTTGCCAAAAGCCCCTTTGCTTGAACTATTCCCCATAAAATACGGTCACCCATATCAGGCACCCCCACTTATAATCCGATATGCCACACCTTATTAAAACATACCACTCTACGCTAACACATCGCTAACTTCCGCCAATTTCATGCAAACAGGGTTACCAAGTTGAAAACAAAGAATTAACGGCTTTCCCAAAATAAAATAATTTTTCCCAAAAAAGATGACAATTTTTTTTTTTTTTTTTTTGGGAAAAAGTTGAACTTTTAGTAAGTAAATTGATAAAAAATATGTATGAACAAAAATCCTTCCATTGACGGCTCTTTCAAAATTTTTTTCAATTCCTACAAGGCACACGGATTTGATATGCAATTAACGCCCACTTGGCAATCCAGCATGCAGCTGCTCAAGATGTCATGAAACGGCCACATTAGCAATTTAAAAAACACTCTACTCGTAACTGTCAATTAAACTCGCCAAATGAGCTATCTCAACTAGTACATCACAACTCTATAAAATAGTTAAAGCTCATACTGGAACTCTACAAATGTCTAAAGTAAAATGTTAAAAAATACCTTAAAATAGCGAAAAAATACTTAAAATCCCATTAAATTCCTATACTTACAAAATTCTACACCTAAATATCATCTGCCATGCTTCATTAATAAAAATAGAAATTTGGAACCCTACAGATGTCCATTTCGTGCAAAAACAAAGCTTTCTTAGCTAATCAAAGCCCACAGCAACTTCCATAACGAAGCATAAGCTACCCTCGTCCATAGTATTCGCAATATCTCAGATTCATTCGCACATACACTGAGAACTTGATTTGTTTGAATGTAACAAATGTAATTTAAGAAATTTATATTTGATATAGAGAAATCAAATATTTAATTGAGTCAAACAAATTATCTCTGGAGTATTTTATGTTTGACTCTTCACAATAGGGTCAGAATTTACCAACTGGGCCACTTTTTTAAGGAAATCTTGTTATTTAGATAGTGGTATATGCTAGAAATTAAAATTTGAAGTGATTTCTTTTTTTTAATTTTTTTTGTTGTTGTTATAGGTAATTGAAATTCGGGGACAACATTTTTCAAAAGCTTATAAATAATGTATTTTTCAATGTTTAAAACATGTTTATTTATTAAATGTTAATGAAAAACAGCCTTCCCTTTCCAAACGAAAAACGAAAAAAATTATATAAATGTTAAAAATATTAAAGTACAATATTCCGTTGAGAAAAAAATGGATCGCTCTTGACGTAATTTTTATTTACATATTTGTAACTCTGCACAATGGGCTTATAGTGGATTCAAATATTTAAAGCAGCAACCAGACTACCTCCACCCCCCGTATTCGAGGATGCTGGTGTTTAAAATTCTCTTGGAGTTGACCCCACCTCTAAAATGGCCAAAAACCGCCCCAAAATGGGGGAATCGCATATTCCGCGTCTTCCATCGGTAAAATATTTGTCACCCTCCATTTTCGAGGATGCTGAACACAATGGCGGTGCTTAGAATTTTTTTGGAACTGGCCCCATGCCCCTAATTGGCAAAAAAAAATGGTAATTTGGGTCCGTTGGGGTGGTTTTTGGCCACTTTGGGGCGTGGGACCAGTTCCAAAAAAATTCTAAGTATCGCCGAAGTTTAGTAAATTTCCACAATTGTCAAGCGTTCTTGCGGTGTCAACTTTTTAATGACGAAATTCCAAATTTTACTCAAAATAAATCATATCAAAATTGTCAGATTTTAATTCTTATTGAAAAATAAGACAACTAATGGCATTGGCATTAATTTACAAACTCCTTCTATTTAACAGCACTAATTACTACATAATTGATGATATTTATAATCAAATAAACCCATGTGGCTTATAGGCATACCAATAGCTTAAGCAAAATACTTTATAAATACCTGTCACTGTCCCACTGTGCACACGCAAACGTTTAGCATCTATGCACAAATACAAAAACAGAATTCCCACAATATTTTCTTCCTGTCCATTTTTTTTTTTTTTATTTTCGCTGCAGTTTTTTTTTATTTTTAATATATAACAAACTTTGCGGTTTTATATAATTCTTAACATTCTTCCTCATCGCGCATTTTTTTCTCAGTAAGTTTTGCGCAGCGGTATTACATAATTAAATAGTTGTTAAAAACAGAAGAAGAAGAAGCAAATAATTTTTAAAATTTTTCTATGCAACGAACGAAAAAACACTTAAAATTCAAAATGACTTCCCTACAGCAGCTGAGTGCAATTTATGAGGAGCAGCAACAACAACACAAAAAACTGCTACTGCTGTAACTGCAACAGTAACAAACGCATTAAAAAAAATAAGTAGGAAGCTTACCAACTACTTTTACTACACATTTACATGCATTTACTCCCCTTCTTCTATTGTTGTTGTTGTTGCTGCTATTATTGTGCAATGCCAACATGGCATTTTTTTTTTTTTTTTGTAATTTAACAACTACTGGCACTTACTTTATTGTTGCCATGTTACTGTTGTTAAGTTGATTAAAATGCTTGCCACGCATGAAATCTTTTTTTTCAAGTTTTTTTTTTTTTTTATTTTAAGCATAATAAATAATTTCAGCTCATAAACATTTTCATGCAACAGAAGACATGCAGTAAAAAAAATACTTTTTGGTGTTATATTTATGATGTTTTTTATAAAATTAACAATTTCACTTTGCGGCCAAAAATTAAACTTACTTACTATTGTAGGGAATACAAATGTAATTGAAATTGACTTAAAGTTCTGTTACTAAATTACATCGAACCCCATAAAAGCATAAAAATAAACTACGATAAATATTCAAAATTTATTACTAATAAGTAGTTAAAGAAATCCACATTAATTCATATTTTCTTAGGTTAGGTAAGGTTAGACAGACCGTTCATTTATAGGCATATATAGACGTGAGTTTTTTCCTTGAGATGCCCTCAAAATTTGCAGGTCAAGTCTCTTATACATCTTTAACGTCTCTAAGCAAGATACTTTTTACGTAACTTTTCTTTACCAAGTTTCTTCAAAGATAAGAAAGAGCATGGACCAAAGAGATCATAGAGCAAGAAATATTTCTTGATACTTCATACACCAAGCAGCGCTTATAAGCCCCTATAAGGAATTTACAAGTATAATATATTATCTATCTACTTGTCTTTAAAATGCCTTTAAAAGAAGCAAGAAAACGTTTTATAAATGGCTTTTTTTTAAAACTTTTTTTTTTCGAAAATTAGCAAACAAAAAAATTATTGTAACGTTTTGGATTTCACAATCACAAAGGGACTAAAAAATGGCAGATTCTACTTTTGACTAAAAATATGACAATTCCTGGTATATTATTATAAACATGTGAAGCTATTGAAAATGCCAACGGGCTTAGAAAAATTAAGCAAGCACTGTCGAAAATGATAATCAGTCTGGTAACTTACAACTAAACAAAAACTAACATTAGTAAAAATTGAATTAAGCAAAGATCTGGTTCTAAACAACCTGAACTTAATTCGATTAAAGTCTCTGAATTATTTGTTATGTAAGGCTATCAGGGAAGGATAAAAAACCAACGGCTCCAAACTTTCTTACATGTTATATTAATAGAAAAAGAAAATACCGTGTGATCGAGATAAAATTCCCCAGGCCAATATCTCGAGATCTATATAAGATAGTAATAAATGCTTGACGCAAAAGTTATAAGATCTATAGGGGGTCAAATAACCCATACCTTTAACTAAGTTTGCATTTTAATTAAATTTTTTGGTTAACAGCTTGACAGATTACTTAATACTACCACACAATTGAACCTTTACTCAGCGCTGTTAAAAGGTAGAGCTAAAGGGGACTATAGTCTTGGGCCCCGATCTCAAGGGAGCCCCCAATCAGAGCGGAATTAAGAAGACTCAATATGACAACAGCATGCCCTTTTTTTTGTCATATCATGATAAGATAAATAAAAGCTCAATGGGGCCCTCATTATAATATGATGAGAACTGTTGTACATATGTTTAGTTATATGGGGCGCTTTTCCTTTCGGAAAGTCTTAATTAGGCGCTGCTTTTACTCAAACGCGTGGAGAATGCTTAGAATGCTTAGAGAATGCTCAAAGAAAATCCTACTCTAGTTTTGTTTTAAAGGTCAACAAGTTTACTATTGCCATCTGCCCCAAGTGAATCGTAACAACAACACGGCTCTATTAAGCAGGAGCCTACTCCTAGAAGAGGTAAAATATTAATCTGCAGTGCTTTTGAAATAATTCAAGCTTTTGCGTATTACTTAGGCTTAGGCGTATTGCGAACGCTTTTTGCACAAAATATAGAAACTTGTATCTTATAATAAAACGATTTTATTAGTTGCATATTTACTGTACTGTTTTGTATGGAAATGTTTTGTACAAAAAACATAAATTTATTCAATTGAATAAAACAACATTTTATTTAAATTTTCAATTAGTAAATGCTCAGATTTGCTATCGTTTATGGTTGAAGTGCAATTGATATGAACAGCAATAAAAAGTTGAACTTTTAAGTGCTATTGATGCTTATTTATATAAATGATTGAATGTTGCATGTAAGCGGCAACTTGAATATATAGCAACTTATGGAATTTTTATTTAAAAAAATGTTTTAAGCTATTAAGAAAATAATTCTATTAAAAACACAATTTTAGTAAATAGAGGTCATAGGCATAAAGTTATTGATTAAGTAAGTAAAGATTCAATAGGGATTTGTTACATATGATTCGTATTATATCAAAACAGCCTAAGTCCACTTTTTCTAAATTATGTGTATTAGTTCATTAACAGATCTATCAAAGCATGTCAATATATCTAGATGTATGTACAAAGCTATCAAAGGATCAATAGTAAGTAATTTTTCTTTAGCAAAAATTATCCAAAGCCGGAAAATAATAAACGCCAATAAGTTTGTGCTACATTTACTATAAAGTTTGTTCCAGTTTAGTATGATATTTCGTTAGGTAATCTCGCCCACACTCGCTAATCTTCAAAACTGAAATTTTTCTTTTTGCAAATTTTCATCCAATGTAGCAAAGCTTAAACTATTGAATAAGAAAAGTTTAATATAAAAGTGAAAGAAGTCAAACTAAATTGAATTACGAAATCAACAAACAAAAATATAACAAAAAGCTAATGAATAACTACAAATATTTTTGCTACCTTCACAAAGGCCTTGAAAACGCTTATTGCGGTAGCCATAAGCCGTTGCAGAAAATTGCTACGTTTATATATATAAACTAAAGTGGAGAAAAAGTTTAACTAGAGGGAAAGAATTTCAATTTTTTCTATTTTCCTCTTGGCTGAAGATTCATTAATCTGCTCGCTAAGCATAATAGAACCACAAGAGGTACAACAATAAAAAAAAAAACAGAAAAAGCACAACCAACAGTCAATAGGCAGTGAGTGTTAAAGCAGCAGCCATAGTCGTCGTGTTAAACGAAAACTCTTTTTTTTTCACCACCAACACAAATAACAACTTCTTTCTTGCTTTTTTACACACATGAAATTCTACTTTACTTTTTCCTTAATTTTTCTTATATTTCCTTTACTTTACATTTTTTTTTTTTTTAACTGGCTACTTGCATTTGCTAAACTGGGCTAAGCAGTAATAGCTGCAGTAAACCACTTTTTTCTAATCATTAATTTGCATCGTAACTAATTGTAAGTAGCGCGCGAAACTTATGATGTTTTTATTTAAAGCAAAAGAAAGAAACAACAACAACAAGAAAATAGAAAATAGTTTTCACAATTTTCTTTTATTCTTTCTATGCTTTATGTTTTTAGTTACGTATATTTTTAATAACTTTCTTATGCTTGCAACACAATATTTCACTAAGCAAAAGCAAAAGTAAAAGCTTATTCAATGTACTATTAAACAAAAGACATAAGAAACAAACTTGCAAGTGCAAATTCTTTAAAAGAAAAGTTTTTCTTAAGAAATATAAGCAAAATACTGAGAGAGCGAATATTTTTTTAGAATATTGGAGACATAGTATTTTACTGAAAAGATTTGAAATAAAAATATTTTTAAAGTCAAATCCCAGATATAGAGGTTTAATAATCCCAGTAATAGAGGTATTTTGATGCGAAAGTGCTGGGACCTTGAAGTGAGTCTCACTAGTAGAGGTTTCCCTTTTATACAGGTACCGATTAACCAGGTTTCACTGTATTAAAATTTCCTAAAATAAAAACTTTTTCAAAATTAATTCATCGAAATTACATTTTCTTAATAAATATTTAATGAACGCAATGCTTAAAAAAGCAACTCGCTATAACAAATTCAGTCAAATATGTAAAGCTTTTAAATAACCTAACACAAGTGAACTAACTTGCATTAATTTTTTTTATAAATTTTTTACATTATTTTTAAGTCAAAATTTTTATTTGTTTTTGTCAACTAATTATTATTAATTACAATTGAATTTCACAATTTCATCAAACTTATTATTATCATTAGCAAACACCGACATTCATGTAAATTTACAAATCAATCAATGCTTTTTCTGAAACAAACATGACAAGGCAAAAGATGAATCAACTTAACCTATAGTAATTGGTAACATATGTCTTTTATCTTGTTATGTTTGTTTCAGAAAAAGCATTGACCGATTTATAAATTTACATGGATGTCGTTTGTTTTGCTAATGACTGTAAATTCAATGAAATAATGTTCGATATAAATTTTTTAAAGAAATACATTTAAGCAAAGTCTCGAAAAGCAAACTTGCATGAACAAATAATATTTCTTTATAAAAATACTATTAAGCAAATAACTAAAATGAACTTCCTTTCCAAAAGCTTTTAGAAACAAAAGACTTAAGAAACAAACTTTTTGGATAAACTTTTTGTAAAACCTCGAATTCCTAATTTTTTTATTAGCTGTCTGCACTGCCTTATTTTTTATAAGTTGTAGATTAAACGCAAAATCTTCACCCCTAAAGAAAATGAGTTATCGTGGAACTCCAACCGGAACTACATTTTTTTCATTATTTTTATTTTGGATTAAAAATTGACACGATATTTGATGACTTTTTTTATTAATTTTTAGTCTCTATCATTTTTTTAAGAGGATTAATAATTATTTGCAGGCATAGCGTCACATAAGTAGCTGGCTTAGCCTACTAAAACCTTGATTTAGTTTTATTTCTTACATTTATTGTTATTTTTGTGGTGCGGCTTATTTGAATATTAATTGTTTTTGTAGTTTTAATTTTTTTTTTTTTTTTATTTTCGTTCATAGTGGAGATTTCCTTGTTATTGTAACGATTGGAGGTTATAAACTTTGAAGTGTTGCCACAGGCTTTTTTTGTACTGATGCTGTGCTTATTTTAAAAGTGTAGGCTTTAAGTGATTTTGCAATTGTAGAGAGTTGTTGTTGCTGACAAGAGTAGAGTAAGTAGTAGCCGAAAGTACATGATGAAAAAATTTATATTTTTGTTATCGAAAGTTGGTTTTACATTATTTTAAGCTGATAATAAATTGAGACAATTTGCAAAATACTGAAATTAATTAAAGATATGGATATAAATAAACGCATAGAGCACTCAAAAAGTTGTATGATATCGACATAATAAGAAACTATAAAAAATTGCTATTTAAATAATATTTTCATAACAAAATTATTGATTTTGTTAAAAGAGCATTGAAATTTTTTTTTAATAGAACAGCCATTTGATTTACCAAGCTTCATACAAAAGAAAATTTTATTTTCATATAAAAATTTAATACAATTTTCTTTACATCAACAGCCTATTAATGGCTTAAATAGAGTAGCAAAAACAAATTTTATCTATTTAATAATAATAACTTATTCATAACACAACATATCGTATACTATAGCAAGCACAAAAGCATCATAAAAGAAAGAGTGTTAAGTTAATTTAATTTAAAGCGCAACAATACAAATTATACGCAATTTGAAAATAAACTTTCTATTATTATAAATTAAGAGCGTTTTCAAAATTACAATCTACATAAATGTTATTTTTTCATTTTTAACGCCAACTGAATGCGTTACTGATTTTGAGTGACATGCTTTGATGATGAGTTTGCAAAATTAAAGCATATAGCACACACAAACAACAACAACAAAAAAAGACATAAGAAATCATGTAGTTCAGCTCAATGTTGTCACAACTGAGTTGTGTTGGTATACAATATCAGCAACAATTACATACAATAAAAGCAGGCTGGAGAAAAGAACAACAAATTGTATTTAGCTACACACGCGGGCGCACAACCAGTGCGATGTCGTATGTACTTTCAATTTCTTTAAACGTAGTGAAAATATAGTTTTTGAAAAAAATAATAAAAACAATCTTAAAATGTTTATATTAATGATGTGGTTTTTTCAAGCTTATAGCTTAAGTCTTTTGTTTTGTTAAAGTGTTTGCTATCTAAAATGTACTATTGTTTTGTAAAAATTTCTGACTAATTTTTATAAAAATTCTTTATTTATTTTTTGTCGACTGATCATTTTATCGAACTTCAGTCATTAGCAAACACCGAAATTCATGTGAACTTAGACAAATCAGTCAATGCTTTTAAATAAACATTGATTAAAAAAAAAATTTACAACATCTATCAGTCTGTGTTATTTTACACATATGTAATTAAAATTATTAATATTAATATAAAAATATATTTTAAAATAAATTAAAAAAAAAAATTGAAAAAAATAAGTTTGCTGCCCAAGTCTTTTGTTATAATTAAACTACAAAAAAATTTCTCTCTACCAGCATTTTGCATAATATGTACTAACATATGTATGTAAATTACGTATATTTGTTATTTGAACGTTGAGGTCAATTGAATGAATTTGATTACATCTTTCAGCACAATTACATACAAATGATTACCAAATTCTGACAGTTTTACTAACTTAAGCACTAGAAATGCGAGTTCATTCATTTCTA
This sequence comes from Meiosimyza platycephala, assembly GCA_963662105.1. Lineage (NCBI taxonomy): Eukaryota > Metazoa > Arthropoda > Insecta > Diptera > Lauxaniidae > Meiosimyza > Meiosimyza platycephala. The sequence continues at coordinate 96,471,371 of OY759208.1, read as the reverse complement.
GCCTTTCCAAAATGAACAGTAGCCGGTTTTCTTGCTATTAAATTTAATTTTATTATATGTAATGACGTTAATTAAATATTTTTATATTTTATTTACTACCGCATTATTGTATGTAGGTTTTTTTATATTTTTTCTGATTTGTTTATTGTGTGCGCATTATTATTTTGTTTAATGTTGTAGAAATTGTAACAGCAAAAGATGCAACGCACGAGGCTTAAGTAAAGCATATTTTCACACTTTTTTCACTTCGGCGCCGCATATTGAGCTTTGTTAGGCCTATACTCATTTATTAGCAGGCTTTTGTTAACATTTCATTTAGTTTGCATTAAATAAAAGTAAAATTAACACGTTGTTAAGAAATGTTTACAACTTTTGCTGTATTGTGGCGGCATTTCTTTTCATAACTTTTCTATTGACCACAAAGTGAAAAGTACAAATTATTTAATAATTAAAATATTTCGGTGACGTATTTTCAAAATAATTGTTATGCAATATTGAGGAAAAAAATTATGAAAATAGATAATAGATATTTTGTATTAAATAAAAAGCGAAAGTGATGAAGTAAAAATTTCAAATGAAAAAAGCCTAATTGCAAGAGTACTTAATAGCTAAGGAATTTCAATGTTGATTTTGGCGAAATAAATATGTGAGACGAAATGTGAAAAGCAGAGGGTGAAAATACTGTTAAAAGTGAAAATTAAAATTTTGACATAATTAAATGAAGAATGGTATAAGCAATAAAATAAGCGCATATTACAAAAAGTCATGGGTTTTCTAACAGTAGAACTTCTAAACTACTGTTTTCGAGAAAATCCTGTTCTGAGTCTTAACTTATTTTTTCATAGTGACGACAGTCCAGCCTTGTAAGCGAATTTTGCACAAGAGTACCGAATTACTAGAAAAATCTCGAAGTTTTCAATTTTGATCCTCAGATAAGATTTTTTTTTGAACGCTGCAGCAAAAAGCTGTGGAAAAAATATCAAAACTCAAATGGCTTTCAATACATTCTATTTCTGTTGAATTTTGGGAAATTGTTGTAACAATTTGACTGCCTTACTCCCGGAAAATTTTCACAATATAGAGGAACTCGTGGGGTGATCATATGAAATATTTTGAGATCCTAGTACTGCTTTGGCAATTATCGTACTTAAATAAGGACTGCCTTCAAGAAAAATTTAAAAATATAAAAATAGAGAACGCATTTTCCTAAATAAAAAGTGTTCAAATTTGTGGTATATTTTTAAATTTTACGCCATCTTTTCACAAGGACTGAATTACAACAATTTTTTCTTATGTATGAAGTAAATACATTCCGGTTAGTTAAAATGGATCGCAACATAAGTGAGCAATGTACTTTTTTATTATTAAAACTTATTTTAAATATAGTGAAAGCTATTCAGAAGTTGTAGGAAAACTTAGAGAAAATGCTCCGACAAACCGTGCTATTAAGCTTATCATTGATAAATTTGAAAAAACTGATTTAGTTCAAGATCAGAAAAGCAGAATTGCAGCTATAAGCACAAGTGTTGCTGAACAGCCAAGGACATCAATTCGTCATCGCTCACAGCAATTAAACATTAAACCTTAAACAATTTTGTTCAATATTTTATACAAAGATCTTCATGTAAAGGCTTACAAAATACAGTTAACACAAAAATTAAAGCCAACATGCCTCATAAAACTAAATCAATCGATTTTTTCAAAAAGGAAGTTTAATAATCGAGAAATTTTTCGTAGATCAGACATGAAGTGGCCACCAAGATCATGCGATTTAACACCATTGAATTTCTTTTTATGGGGTTTCTTGAAGAGTAAGGCTTATGCGGATAATCTTCAAACTGTTCAACACCTTACAGACAACATAATCGAGCAAATATCTCTAATTGAACCATCATTATGCGAAAAATTGTTTGAAATTTCGGTAAAAGATTGACAGTCTGCCGAGCTAGTAGAGGAAGTCACTTGAACAACATTATTTCTTATTATTAACCGAAATTAATATACTTTAATTTTAAAGATTTTACACAATTCATATATTTTCTTTAAAATTTAAAAAGATTCCTAAAACCTGAACAACCTTTATTAAACTGCAAATATTTTGCTCCATGAAAGGTTGCGTTTATCTGTGAAAAAAATGATTAAAGTTTTTTTTTTTGTTTAAAAAAAAAATTTAAACCTCTGGTGACTTCACCCACTCTCCACGAACAATATTCAACGGCTCTCGGAGAAGTACTTTGTGGCTATGATAAAATTTCTGCATTTTTATTATAAATCCTTAAAGATTTCTTAAGGTTCTTATGATCTCACTCATTTTTTATTAAGTAAAGTCAATTTTTTTTAAATAACTAAACGAATTTTAAAAATTATGTAAAAAAATTGTATATAATTTCAAACTAAATTAAAATATTTACAACCTAAAAAAAATGTATGATACAAATTACCTATTTTCAAGAAAATTCGGTTTTGTGCATGAAACTTTTGCTGTAACTTAAATCACTTTACTGTTCAAGTTTTTAAAAATTTTATCTCTTAAAAATTTATTCTACAAACCCATCAAAAATTAACTTAAGTTCAACCAAGTTAGACCAACTTGCATACATTAAATGTTAAAGAATAGAAATTTATCATCTTTGTCCTTGAAATGTCATAATATTCAAATTAAGATTTTAAAGTGCCCATATACGAGCATAAATTACAATGTAAATTATGAATTGTCTAATGTATTTCAAAAAAAAAATATTGATAAACTTAGATTATATGGATTATCATCGATAATGTTGAGCACAAAAAATGATTAATGTGAGCTTTGTTGACGCTATTAACAATGAAACTGAAGAAAACTATTCATTTATTCATACTATATATAAAAGACTTAAGTAGCAAACCTTTTTTGTTTGATAAAAAACCTTACATTCTTTGTAGCAAAATTGATATGATATACTAAAATTAGAAACTGTTTATGTAAACATTGATTAATTGCCAACATATAAATCAAATGTTTTTTTAAAATTTATTGTAAAAATTAACTTCAGCTTGGCACAGCTTTAAACAAAAAGTTGATTTATTTATAAGGACAATTTTATTTTAAATTATTTTTTAATTTTATAACAATTGTTGACAAAAGTTAACTTGTTGCAAAGACGCACATTGTTTATATATATTTTAGAAATCTTTTTAGCTACATATACATGTATATAGACAATAGAGCTTGAAAGCATATTTGTGTAACCGTTAATATTGGAGGTGTGTTTTCTATGAAAAGGTGAAATTTATTTTTTAAATTTATAGCAATTCAAATGTGAATCTCATGCATTTAACCACTTAAATTTATGACATCTTATTGTAATTAGCATTATGATAAAGTTATATTAATTATGCTTATTAGCATATCAATAAATAAGTTAAGTATTTATGTTAAGTTATTGATAAATAAAATAAATCTGAATTTAATTTGCTCCGGTGAAAATGAAAAATTTACGCAACAAACTTGATATTTAATATATGGAATTTTGCGTACGCCTACAGTTATTTGCTAACTCAATTAATCTAAATTCTATAAAATCAAACAAATTAAAGCTTAGCATAATTTTTGCATAGTATTAAATATAATAATTGAATTGTCTATAGCATTAAGTTAATAGGCAAATGAATGATAAACACATTTAAATATAAATGTTTATTTTTAAGTATGATTTTGTTGAATGTGCACTAAGCCGATTAGCCAAATTTTGCAATAAAAATAAAACTTATAACATATAGATTTGTACTACAACAAATATAAATTATGTAGAAAGTTTAAGAAATTGTAATGAAATTTCAAATGTCGCTTTAAATTTTTTGTTAAGTTGTATCGCCATTAAATATTAATTTCCATATTAATAACGAAGCACTATTTTATGTTATGGCCATTTGATCTAATACTTTTAGCAATAAATTTAAAGAAAAAAAATATCTTATTATAAAAAAATGTTTCTGAGAAAATGTGTAGAAATTTTTGTTAGAAAGTTTTTGGAAAGAATTTTCCATATGAAGTTCGTGGTAAAAACATATAGAACGCTTTATGTTTATTACCTAAGTTAAACAGTGTACAGTGATTTTTTTCCAAATTCGTACATACAACAATAAAGGGCATGATTTAAATGGCTGGTAAAAGTTAAAATGTTATATGAAAAAACCCATAAAATTCCCCTTAAAAAGTGTGCTCAAGAGTTGAAATCTCCACAAATATTCTATAAATCATCCAAAGCGTAATTGCCACAAAGACTCACTCAAACTCGCTCAATGCCCAATTTTCTTGTCTGCAAAGCCTATTAAAGCAAACTAGCCCACACTTGTAATTTTCCAATGAACAAAATTCGTTCGCAATTCTGTGTACGATTTTGCCTAATCCCGAAAAATATAAATTATTGGTTGAACACAAGTTGCAGTCACAAAACAAAGTTGTTTTTGAAGAGTTAGACAAACTACTCGTATTATTTTTTACAAAAACATATTTCATGGAAATGGGTCTAGTTATTCAAATGTCACAAATATCTTTTGCAAAAGAGATTTAGATTTTGAGCGTGATTTTCTGAGAAAAAAAATCGGTTAACCCTTTTGACGGTGATTTGTTTGAAGAATTAATTTTATTTTATTTTTGGGATATTTTTGCTTTAATGCCAATATATTATTTTTTTAATTTTTGGGCCGATATTTTATCTAGCATTTCTTTAATTTTTAATGACAAGGCCGACAAGAACTGAAACTTTTAATTCAATGAAATAAGTACATATGTAGAAATGATATGATTTTCCAAAAATAAAAAAAAAAAGTGTGACAACTTTTTTCAAGCACCCTAATGATATGATCTAAGTACATAGTAAAAATAAATGCTTTGTAAGACTTACCTCCGCCATTGTGACCATTCGAACAGTGCTTCATACTCGTTGCATTCCCCGTATTCGATGTTGAATTCTGCATGCCACCCATGACACCATACTTTATGGGCTTGAAGTGGAAAAACGATGGCGAATAACCAGAACCAGCACGACTTAACGAACTAAACTGCTCCTCACGATCTTCAACGTAGAGCCCCTCCTTACCCATGGCCGCCAATTGACGTCCCTTCGGCATAAACATGACCAGAAAAACAGTAGCCGATGTGGCCACAAGCCCAAAAGCAATACAAGCGTCCTTATGCCGTTCGGCCACTGCCAAGCCGCATAGCATCCAACCGAGCCAAATCGGTATCGCGCCACCGATAGCAAGCCCAATGTAAGTGGCCTCACGATAATTGTCACGTATGCCGCGCGATTTAATGGCCAACACTGATACGAAAACAATGAGAAAAATTATGTAGATGAGCGATAACAGCAGCTCTGAGAATTGCGTCTTACAGAGCGGTATCAGCAGCCCGGTAGCTGCTGTGGATGTAGTATGCGTATACAATTCCGCTGGAGTTTTAACAGCGCCATTAAAGACACGCGCGAATGCTGCAGCCGACGAAGAAGGAGATGTACCGCCAGTTGCCGAAGCAGCAGCGCTAGTAAAGATATTATTACCAACGAGCGGTACACTGAGAGTAAAGACCTCAGGTGGCGTAGTGAGCAACCACTGCGCACCGATAGCGACTTGTATGAGTACAGCAAAAAGCAGCAACAGTCCCTGATAGGGTGCAGGCAGATAAACACCACCATTCAGACTTATAAGAAAAACGCACTTCACCAGCAGTGCAGCAAAGACTAAGGCGTAAGCCACGCCTACACCAAAACGTATAGTACCGCAACTGAGTAGCGATGGTTGTGCGGTAATAATGGCGCCTAAGCCGGCACAAGCGAAGAGGCCCAACAGTAACATTTGACCGAGGAAGAGATGACGACGTGAAGGTGATGTACGCCACGCTTTAAAGAGAACAAAAATCTCGAAGGCAGCCATCATGAGCATCGTGAGAGATGCAAGCACGAGTACTGGTACAACCCATGGTTCCTTGCGCAGCCCACCAGCGCCGAAAGGACTGTGTGTGCTAATGATGGTGGGCGTAGAAGCGCTGGCTGTTGTATTAAAAGAGGGCGCACCGCTAGACTTTGGTGCAACAATTAAAACAGAACGTGGGCCGACTGGAACACCTCGTGATGATTTCACTGAAGATCGAGACTTAGTGGCTAAAGTAGAACTGATTATGCTACCGCTGTTGCTGGACGTCGAGGCTGTTGGAATGACAAAGAACTCCGTTGACATGTGCACCAAACGATCAGCTTTCGATATGGAGGAATTTGAAGCGGAGTCAGAGGTAGACGAAGATGAATGCCGGGGCTGTGTCAACTCGAAAACCTCGGCAATGTTTACATCCTGACGCCTATGCAGCAGTTGTTTGCCCTTACGTCTTGATGGCTGCGGTACGTGTAAGTCATTTAAGGGAACGACAGTGATAACTTCAGGAATTTCAAGATAATCTTTGTGGGTATTGTTATTGTTTTCATTATTAAATATTTGTTGTTGTTTTTGTTGTAATTCTTGCTCCTGCTGCTGTTGTGAATTGCTAACGATGTAATTATTTTTATTTAAATTGAAACTATTAACACTTTTCACTGTAGTTGTTGTTGTTGTGGTAGCTTGTGTTGTTGTTGTTGTCGGATTTAAATTTGCACTTGCACCAACACTCCCACTACCAGCCGCCCCAGCGTATTTTACACTCGTTTTCTTACGCAACGGCAATAAACGTTCACCGAATTTTGGCTCATGCGAACTGCTACCGACCGCGACCACATCTTCCTCATATGAAGAAGATGCTGCCGATAACGACGACGATGAAACCGAATCCGGCCATGCCCCACATGGACTCAAACTTTGCAAATATAAAAAGGCAAAAATTAAAAATGAAATAAAATTTAAAGAATTTGTACGCTCCCGTTTCACATTACACATAGGCATAGTGACGTTTTTTCTCAACTTTGTTGTAGTAAAATTCGTTATTGTTGCTGCTGCTGCTGCTGTTGCGACTGCAACATCACAATCACACGCGGCCGTCGACCGTCTTGGCTGACGGATCATGCCTAACTGATGATGCGTTTGCCACTTTGCACCGCATCGATTGGTGCGCCACCGCATACACGCGACACGATAGAACCTCGTCTGTCTGCAACACAATAAGAAATATGAACACGCAATACACGAGAACTCACGAAACGTTTGTTCGTTTGATTCACTTTTGACGTTTTTTCTTTCTCTCTTTTTTTCTTTCAATGCAACTCCAAAGATTTTGTTGTGGAGAAAACAATAACTTTGCAGAGCATGCAGACGTCTGCACTCGTTGAGCTGCGCACGAAGACTAACCCAAGTTATCTTCAGCCGTCTTCGAGTTTTCTTCGTTTGTTCAAACGAAGACGCTAGCAAAGCTTCAGTGTTAGCCAGCATTATTTTGTTTTCAACTTTTGTTTGATTTGAATGGAATTTGAATGAAGTTTGAAGTGAATTGAAAGCAACATGTGCTGCATTGATTTAACCGCTCTTGAGTTGTATGAAAGAGAGTAGCACACATCTTTGAACTTGAATTATGGGAAGTTGATAATTAGCAAAAAAATCAAAATTGTTCAAATTACTTAGCTTATTCGGTTACATTGATATTACTAATTTTGCTTATATAAAATTTATGTTTTTCATTAACAAGTTCGTTGCTTAAGTCCTTTGTTTTGCACGCTTTGAAAAATAGAAAAAGACCAAAACTCTTTGAGTTACTTTCGTTGTTTATTATCGCATCTAATTTTTTCCCTTAAAAAAAAAATAAAAATCTATAAAATATTCCATTGGAACTCTTACAAAAAAACTATCTGAAAAGTTTTTAGGACCTTTTGATCTTTTTCCCCATCAACTAACTTATGGAACTGCCTTGGCAGAATTTGCTTATAATCAATATATCTGAGCTCGCTCAGGATACCAATGCTCAAAATATGAACATAACACTAGCGAGTATAACTTTTTATTTATAATTTGTTTGTTTTATGACTATAATGAACCCTATATAATGGCAATGTCTAAAGACGTTTTCATGAATTTGGCTGTAATTCAAACATTATGTTTCTGTAACTTTCCTTAAAAAAACCCCCTAGGATCCTTACATGTTGTAGAAACTCAAGAAAGTTTTACAGTGTGAAATAATGTACCGCTGTATTACATGCTTGATTTTAATTGTTAGTTCCAAGCTACACTCTGGATATTTTCAATAATATCATGTGTTATTTTCCAACCAATATTAAAATCCGTTGTTGGGCTGTTTTTTGAAAAATCAAAATTTATCGATTTTCTGTGAAAGATGAACACATTGACAAGTACTTTGATCTTTAGAGTCTGCCTTGCACGACAATTTTTCCTTTGAGACTTAATACTGTGTGTCTGTTTATTATTCTGAGAAGGTATTTATCCGGCTGTACGATTATTCGCTTAAGTATAGGAAGCCAAAAAAAAAAGGAAATGTCAAATAATGTTGGGCAATTATACATAATGAATAATAAGCCCAACGAACAATTAAGCAAAAATAATTTCTATCATTAGACGCTGGTACATAATGAATTATTGCCCGAATAAAAATCGCATAAAAACATTGTCTTACCTTAGACTATTTCTTAATATGTACTAGATTTCGCCCACAGATAGAAATTCAATCATTATATGCGACAATACCAAACAGTTCAGTGCCATTTAAACTGATTAAGTACCATCACTCCCAAAAATATAAATCATGGTATCATGTTGCGGATCCCTTTCATTATCTTTTCCAAATATCATCAAAAACATTTTTATTCGGCTCAATCCATATTCATAGCAAATTTCATTAAAATCGTTCCATTAGTATACCAGTGAAATCATATTTTTTTCTTAGATATGTTCCCCAGCGCCCACTAAAAAACAAATATCTTTTCTCAGAGTTCAATATTTCTCCATACTAAATTTCACAAAAATTGGTTAAGCGGATCAGTCGTGAGCACAATTAATCTTATTAGGGGCGGTATCACGCCCACTAAAAGAGCAAAGAGTTTTTAATATCTTTCCGTGTCGGTCGAGATATCACCAAAAAACTGATTTAAGAGTAATACTATCACAAAAAGTAATACTGCAGTTACAGAAACTTTTCTGGGAATTTTAGGGGAAATGGTTGTCAGTACCAGATGCAGTTAAGTGTACTGTAGTCTTAAACTTAAACTTTATTACAATCTGTAGTTAATGATGCTTTTTAAAAAATAAATTTGTTTTCAACAAAAATAACTCGTAAAAAAAACTACAAGAAAAACGAAATGCTTGCGATGACAATTTCTGTTGCCAAACTGCGGTGCTGTGCTGTTGATTTTGATCACAATACATCTTCGTAGTCAGAGAAGCCCACCAAAGTTGATAGCAACAAAATAAAGGCATTAATTGAGTCATACCTACATCACACAACATCAAATATCTTACAAGCTGCTGGATAACAAGCTGAATATTTAAGTTCACATAAACTGATAAAAGTATATTTGACGACGCAAATAAACATCTGCAATATGCTCATTTTACGTTCACGAAAAATATATTTTTTGGAAACAAATGGTAGTCATGAGTAAAAAATTATTAACAGGCTAAAACTCAGCACTTTTAGTAGTTTTTCATGGATAAGTACTTATATGGTGAGAGAATTATATAACTTACTGGAAAAGATAAATTGTTAAATGTGAGTGACAAGAGTTAGTTAAACGCAATCAACTAAATATTTCAGAAAACAAATTAATAACTACGACCAGCATCATGTGCCTGGTCGATAGCGTCTTAACGAAACTGCGTGCAATCCATATAAAAACCTACAATACAATTTAAAATAGAACGAAGAGTGAAAATACTGAAGAAAAAACTAAATAAACTACATGGATATTCCCAGCATATCGGCGAGTGTAAGAATTATAGGGGAACAAATTCCATTTATAAAAATGCCTTGTGTAAAATCATCAACAAAAAAAAAGGTCGATAAAGTTTGAAGTTCATTTGACAGCTGTTGTGCTGTCCATATCAGTGCACGCACATATGTGCTTCGTTTGCAAATATTAGCCCCTTTCTTTTTGGCAATTAAACATTAACAGATTGATATCTATGCCAACATGGACATCAGGTTGTTTACCTTTACGCCACATGATTGCGATCACAGTTTGTACACAACCAAAATTTACCGTCTGATATTTTGTTGCTTTCGCGAATAGAATCATTTCATGTTAGTTTTAATTATTCATAGATTTCATATCAATTTCACGTGAATGTCTCTGTCTAAGTCTCTTTTTATTTGTTTTCGTGATTTCGTTAACCAGTTGGCTTTATTTTGATTGACCACATCGTTTTACACGTTGTAGTTGTTTTTTTTTTATCGCACCATGATGGTACTCATAATATGTTATACTAAGCAGATAGCTATCTATTCATCCTGAGCTCTTCAATTTTATTGACTGCGCTGCAACTTTGTTTTACGTTTACCGTTTATTTGCTTTGACGGTAGCGACAACATTGATGTTATGTTACTTTTAGCCAATTTCATTTAGTGTTTTTTTTTATACTTTGCAATGTGTTAACTAGTAATTCAAGCGAATAGAATCAAACCCATGAGTGGTAAATTGTTTATCTCATGCAATATTTTGAAAAAAAAATGCGATATCTGGTTTAAAAGGACGCAGTTTAATACAATGTTTCTTATTTCAACTTCTTGCACATGTTTTGGAATGAGTGAAGATTTGATTAAAGTGGAAATTAATGAGGTTAATATATCAATTTGTTAGAAATAAGTGGCAAAATAGTTTTAATATTAAATAATAAAATGCAGAGAGACCTAAGGTATTGAAAAAATAGGAAAAGTCGAAAACTATCGAAAAGTCGATTTATGTTGAAATAGATGAATAATATTGAAAAATGGAATAAATGTTGAAAAATTCAAAATGTCTTAAAAAATTTTAAAAAAGTCCAAGCAAATATCGCCAAAAAAATTATTTCTGGAGCTTCTATGGACACCACTTCATAAATCGCATCGTGACACGGGCTTACGAGTGCGACATGTAAACCAGACAAAGAGCTTCGGAACGTTTTTGTATCTCTTTTTAAAAATATCTCTATCGCGTTTTTTGCTGGCTCGTATTTGTTTGATATCCAGCTCCTCTTATAACTCCACAAAGAGCTATTTTTTATCTTATTCTTATACATTTTTTAAACTTTACCTGTAAATTAAACACATTTCATTTAATACAACTATTCGATAACACAAATTTATCGCTTTGAGGTTCAATTTTGTAGTTACTGACTTTGGTCGTTAGATTATCACATGTTTCTTTGATTTAACATCTGTTTGATAATAATTTGACATAAGTACCAAACAGATATATCGCTATTCTGTTGATATTTACAATAGAACTGCGATATTGGCAAATGAGACTGATTTTTGCAGAAAACGAGTTCTGAATTGCTATTGTTTGTTTGCTTGATTTGTATGCAATTGGAGCAGTTTTTGGTTGAAATGTGAGATAACTGATAGATGCAATTATAAAAATCTTATTAAATTATCACATGTGGTTACATCTATAAAAGCATTACACAAAAGTAATAAATACATCCAACTTTTTTGTATATTGCAGGAATATTCACTAACGACCTCCCAAAATAATAAAAAATTCAAAAAAATTATTCGAAAATTATCGTATCGTCCTCGTAGTGGCGCCAAGCTTATCGTCTCGTTCTCATTCCCGTGCGAGAATTTTTTGATCTGTATCATTAGCGTCTCGTTATCGCCGATATTTTTCGGTTATTCTCGTTTATATTAAATGTATGTATAAAATACATTTAATACTAGCTGGACTAGTGACTTTACCCGCGCATTGCCTGTGTTCCATCCCACTTACATTTTACGCAGTGCTTACTGCAGACAATTGGCCCATGTACCGAATTTCACAAATTTGTATGAGTACCACGAATAGCAATATAAGGGTTTGGCTGTATGGGAGGAGCTAAGACCGATTATCGAACGACGTAAAAGTGGCTCCATCGCTGCCAAGAGTAAACAACACAAAAATAAAACATGCTTGTTTTTACATTAAGTTAACTCTAAAAATAAAATCGAAGAACTATACATATACAGTTGCAGCTACCACGATACAATGTGATGTGAATCCGATTAAGTTTAAATAGTCCACGCTTTTCATTTTTAGGGCAAAAACTTTAACAAGCGTTTATCGTACGATAGACTCTACAATATCGTCGAGAACGAGATATCGGCCAGACCTTTATCGTTCTAGGGCTCGGTCATAAAAGAAATAATCATCTCGTTATCGTTCTCGGTCCCGATAACGATAACGAAAACGATATTTATCAGTTCTCGGTGAAGCACTATTGCTGACTTCTGTCGCAGAAAGACGCAAAGATTTGTGTTATAGCACTGATGGAAACATTTTGTTTCATATTTTCTTTTTTTTCTTTTTTTCCAAGTAGGCTTGGGTTGAAACACAATTTTTTTGTATTTTGAGGAAAGATATGTTAAACTTCTGATGTAATCTAAACCTGGTCTGGTTTTATCCACAGAATTTGAGGAATAATTTAATTACTCGTTTGCCCTAAGGTCTGGAATCAATAATTTAATTTGAATGAAATGTGGTACGATATTATCAAATTTGGAAATATTGCATCTAAAAGACCACAAAACTTTAATGTATAGAGGACTGCGCTGTACATATTTAAAATATTCCATTTTGAAAATCCTATTTTTTGCTGATTCTGTTTCTACATTTTACCTTCTGTCGAGCACTTGATATTATCTGATACTTTCGGTGGCATATCCAACTTTTCTACACTAAAATGGTGTGTAGGGCAAATCACCCAAAATAAAAGCGCGTAAGCAAAAAAAAAAATTGAATTGCAATAAAAAGCCTTCGAAATCAAATAAAAATCCTTCCAAATCAAATAACTGCATACAATTTAAAATTAATTTTTTATGTTTTTATTTAAATAGCAAAGTCATCAAAGTTGGTATTATTTGAACCACAGCGGCTACTTGCCATGCCTATCTATATGGCTGGACGTAAGAGTTCCTGTATCTTATATTTATTTGAAAATCAGCGGACATCCCATTATGCTATATGTTCATAAGCTTAGCGATTTTATTGCTAAAACCTTTTGTCACATGCTGCGTTTCGTATTGGTTTTGTGAAAAATTCTTTAAACCTCATTTATTTTATGTGCTGATTTGTAATTTAATGTTATTAAAATATGTTGATTTTAATGCAATCTTTTTTTTTTGCTTAAATGGCGGTTAAAAATGAAAATCTTTTTTGAAGTGGCTAGGCAAAAGTGTTACATGATCGTTAGACTGATGTAGTTATGGGCAATATCAGCGATACCATCTAAAGTTGTTTTCAATGTCAAATTAGACACTTAATAGTCAATTTTAGCTTTTACTTATGTTTTACTTTTTAATAATGCGACTGGAAATTGATAAAAATTGCAATAAGCAAAACATGAAAACTATGCTATCAGAAATTGTTGCTGTCTTTGAGCCTTATAACTTAATTAATATTTGCATAAAAAAAAAATTTGTTATTCAGTTTAAAAGAAACTATAATTAATTACAAAATGAGTTTATTTCGATATGTGCAAAGTGGGTAAGAAAATAAAAATCTTCATATATTTTGTATGGAAAGTTCAACATCAATTAGCGGCTAATTAAATTTAAAAACCAAAATTGGATGTCAGCCGTCTAATTTAATATGAGTAGAAAACAAGTTCTACCTTTTCTAAATACTAAATTGTTCAATATTTTTCAAAAAATTTCCAGATTGTCACTATAATTGAATTTTTTTTTTTTTTAACAAATCTCAACTTCAACAAACATCTTTTAACTTTTTTAGTATATTTGATTTTACCAACAATTTTCAGCTTTTCAAAATTTTTCGACTTTTTAGCAATTAACTAAATGTCAGCTTATTATTTTGGTCTTAAAAATTTAATTTTAATACTTCTAAATGCTGCAATCAGAACACAAATTAAATTTGCTAATAAGTTATTAAGTTCTACATTTAAATAGTCTAAAGTAGGTTACCTAAAAATTTAATTTCACTAGAAAAAACCAAAAACAAATTATTGTATTTTGCTCAATTTTAAGCTGCATGTATGCTTTCCTAACACAATTTCAAAATCAAAACAAAAGACTTAGGCAACGAACTTGCCATAGGCATGCACACAACCAACAACTGTAAATAAGCAAAACAAAAAATTGGAAAAATAGAAACACGATGAATAAAAGAGCTGCAAGCAGTGAACTTTCAATTAATGAAATTGAAAAACGATTAACCACATTTGAACGCATTTAGATGCTGCAAACAAAAGCAGGTTACGACCCTTTGACACATAAACAGATACGCGCCGCGCGTAACCTAGTGACATAAGGCCAAAGAAAGAGGATAAAAACAAAACAGAATACAATGAAAAACAAAAAATAGTATGGTAAAAAGAAAAATGAAAACGAAACTCAATTAAGAGATTACAAAGAAATATAAATGAAAAGAAATTAAAATATAAGAAATGCTCATATTTTCTATTGTGAAATGCGATATAAAGCTTAAAACAAAGAGTATGATAAAAACATAAATAAATAATGAAATAAAACATTTTGCATTGTCGTATAGGTGTCAGTTATTCTTATTATTTACATTTCCACATATTTTGTTATTATGAAAGCGTATATCAATCATATTAGCACATATCATTGTCTACGGTACAGCGATCAGATTGGACCAAGTGAGATCAATAAATGTACATCGACCTGGAATACATAGCGCATTCGCAGATTTTTTTTCCTCTAACTTAAGAATCCCTGCAAATCTTATCGGTGATGGACAATTTTGTTTAAATTAAAGCTAATGGAAATGCCAACAAAGTCTATGAGCACGAAATTTGAAAAAAAATTCGATTTTTATTATTTAATGAAATCTTATTAATTGTTGTATATATTCAAAAAAAAATTAAAAAATATTTTTTATGGTTTGAATGTGTATGTATTTTGAATGCTTTCGAATATTTTTGGATCATAAAAATTTTCAGTTTTTGCGTTAGTAACAACAATATTTGCGATCAAAGTTTTATTTTGTATCAGTTTTTTCTCCTAAACAAAAAAATCGCTATGAGTATAAATTTCTAAAATTTTGTCAAAATATTAAGAAAATATTTAATTTTTTATTGTAACATTTTTTTTTCCAATGAAGTCACAGACTTTTTTTTTAAGTGTCAATCAAATTAAAAAAAAATATATACTTTGTTATTGTGACCAATTTTAAGAACTTTCTACTCCCAGAAATATTTTATGAAGTACAACTGCAACATAGCTTCTCAATAGCTTTGTGCTTTAGTCTCAAAAAAAAAAAACATTTAAATTCATTTATGTATTAGTTTGGCTAAGCCAAAAGAAAAAAAATGCCGACAAAAGCAATACGCCATAAATAATAAAAGAGAAAAACCCAGCTAACAACGGAAGAAGTCGGCAATAAAAAAGAGAAATATAAAACAATAGCAACAAAAGGTCTCTAAGAATAACACTTGCTGTCCAAAATAAAAGAAATCAAATTAATAAGCCAAGTTCAGTTAAACGCTCAAAAAGTAGCAGAAAGGGGGGACAATTATTACGCACACATTTAACACTCAATCAATTGTTATAAATCTGTTTTATTATTATTGTTATTGTTATTTGTCGTCTGTCTCTACCATTTGCTTTGTAGTACACAGTTTTGTATGACATTCAAATAAAAATTAGCATAGCACATAGTGCTGCTTTCAAAAAGCAGATAAACATGAGGTGAATAACCTTTGAGAAACGTGGCTTGGATGCATTATGACATTAATTTGCGAATATCTATTTCTTTATGCAAGGTTTATTTAGTGCAGAAAAAAATTAAATCAACAATTTTATTTAGTTTCAATAAACAAACATTTTTAACTGACTTTTATAAAGAGACATTGTGTATTAAAGGTTTGGAATTTATTCATGAAAATATGCCGTGGACAATTAATTGGAAACACCGTTTATAACTTGATGAATTTTTTAAAATTTTAATTCAATTAAGTTCACGTATTATGGCTTATTCAGAAAAAATAAACAAAGTCAGCAATGAATAAAAATACATATAACATTCAATTAAAAAGAAACAAAAATAAAGAGTGGAATTCTTTTGGACACTAATTAGGAACATAGCACTAATATACTCTTTTATGACATAGAATGGCGACTGCTGATAAAATTTCTCAGTATCGAGACTGAAAACCTTTTTGTCTCAATACTTTTCCGTCGCAATACTTTCTTTTTCTCATCACCCCAGAGATGCTCGATTAGGTTTAGATCTGGACTCGATGCCGGCCAATCAATCACCGTAATAGATTTTTCTCGGAAAATCTTTTTTGTTAATTTCGCTGTGTGCTTGAGTTTTTTATCCTGTTGATACTTCCAAATATCTGGCATATCAGCTTACTTTCCAGGAGTTCAGTGTACTTTACAGCAGTTAGTGATCCTTCTATTTTGTGTATTTGGCCCCACACCGTTATAAGAAAAACAACCCTACACATTGACTGATCCGCCTCCATGTTTGACAACCGGCTGGATAAATTTTGGATTCAAGGCCGCACATTTGGGACGGTTAACTTTCGTTTCCTCACTCTACACTATGTACTTCCACTGATTAGTCGTCAAATTTTTGTGAGACCTTGCAAACTCAATCCATCTTTTTCTCTGATTTTTCGTCACTAGACGCTTCTTGCGTGAAACTCTTCCGTGAAGCCCAGATTCTACTAAACGTCTCCTAACAGTTCGAGTGGATATCATAGTATCAGTTTGATCCTAAATTTGGTCAGTCATTATACACTCCTCTTGATTTTTACATCAAACAAAGTTCACCTATTCAATAAAACCAACAACAAACACATAAGTCGCGTAATGGCGCTTGTATAATAACAACAACAACAAAAACAACCGTTACATGAAATAATTCTTTTTTAAATGTATTAAAAACTAAGAGAACAAAGTGTTTCTAATAAATTTTCCACGGCTGTAAATGACTCACTAACGCTTAGATATTATCCAATTTCTTATCAAAACAATCGTTCTTTTATTGCAACTTCTTTTGACGTTTGACGTTCATATTTTTTACTTATCTTAACCCTTGTTTGCAAAGTGATTCCTCAAGTACCCCTATATATTTTATTTAGTTTCTTTGAGATGTATCGTTTAAAATACATTTATCGTCGTCATAATCGGTCTAGTGTGCTTACTATTTGTCAAACTGTCAATAGTTTTGAACGTAATCTATCGTTGCACAATGTTTACGTGCCAGTATGTAAGACAAAGATACAGTCGAAGTTACGAAATATTGTTGTTCTGTAAAGTGCTGATGAGGACAAAAAATTAACGATTTCAAGGCATTTTCAGCAGCTAAGAGTATCTGTCATAAACACATGGTGTATTTTACGGTTGAAATTGGGCTTACATCTTTACAAAACTAATATCACGTAAGAATCAAAGCGTCTGAACTATCGGAAACTTTAATGATTTTGGCAAGAAATTCATCTTCACTAATAAGGCGCTTTATATTTCTCTGGTAAATAAACAAAATTGTCATTATTGAACTCAAGCGAATCCAAAAATTATTCATGAAGTATTTTTACATTCCATAAAAATACTGTTTGGTGTGATTTGAGGCATAGTGGTATCATCGGTCCTTGAGAAAGGAGCTGCCATTATTGTCAATGGTGAGCGGCACAGATCGATAATAACGCACGTTTTATGGCCTGAACTAGAATATATTGATTTGATAAATATGTTGTTTCAACAAAAGTGTGCTACGTGTCATACAGCTTATGCCACAATTGATTTGTTGCAAGAAAAGTTCTGAAGTTCAATAATCTCAAGGAATGCATCTGTTCTACTTCTGGGGTTACTTAAAACTATTATTATATGCAGGCCCGGATTTAGAAACTTGCCGCCCTTAGGCCGTTCACAAATTAACGCCCTTCCTCACTGGTGAATATGGACAAAAAAATAGTTTAATATGAAAAGTGAGGACCTTTTTTATTTTGCTTGTCAACATTTTTTTAGGTAGTTTAGGGACATTCCAAGTATTCACGTTTTTTCCCCCTGTGTAACTCTCACCATCACCAATTCATTACCACAGTTAAAAAAATTTAAATAAAATTTTTAAAGTTCCCAATATTTGCCGCCCCTAATTTCTTGCCGCCTTAGGCACTGGCCTAGTGTGCCTGTAAGTTAAATTCGGGCCTGATTATATGTTAATAAACTTGGTATCTGCTAATGAAATTTTTGCATTAAAATTTAATATTGAACAACAAATTTGTGAAATAAGGCGTGATTTAATGAATAAAGTTATTGAAAGTTGGACTCATCGATGTATTTGCATCGGTTAGCGAAGCAGTGGTGGCCATTTGAATGATATTCTTTCTAGAATAGAATTCATTGATTGTACTTCAAAACGAAATAATGATAGTTTCTCTAACTTATTTCAATTTGCTTCGATTAAAAAAAAATATACATAAGTATATCACTCTTATTGGTAAACCTTTTAGTTAAAAAACGAAAAACTTAAACAACAAACTTTGTATCTTCAGGAGCGCAACAGCAATATAACAATATTGCTTTACAAAATTACCAAAGAAGTTAGTTGCAGGCCAACCAAATCAAACCAAATCTTGTAAAAAGCCATGTGTTGACTAAAAAAACAGCTCAAAAATTTCCTCAGAAATTGCTTTCGAGATTGATATATTATGTATTTATTGCATATTTTTTAAAAGAAACTTAATAGCAGACTTCAAGCGTTTCAATTTGGAAATCATAAGACACACTTTTCGAGCAAAAAATTCTATTTGATCTCTTTGAACGGCCACCATTGGGTATTTCCAACAAGTGCAGTAGCAATCTCATCATGCTATACTTCTTCTTTATATCCTCACGGAGCATAGGGTCTCAATAGAACCAACGTGCAAGATCAGTAGCGAGTGCCTTCAATTCTCTCCAATATTTCCGGATTCACGTACTCGTATTGTTTGTTCTAGCGCAAGGGTATCTCTTTGAAGATAATTGTAGAGAAGAAGTTTTCTTCATAATCCATCATGAACTCTAAGGAGTTAGTATTAAATAACTCTTCACGTGGTAATACCATACCGACCATGCGACAGCATGCACATTCAATTTGGAGATGCACAATTCATGTTCAATTGAAGCAAATAAAATATCTTCATAGAGTCCGCCAGTATCAAAAATGTGATTTTTTGGCAATAGGTCTAACATAGACACATTTTTTTAAATTCTACTAAATAATTTATTTCATATCAGCCAAAAATAGCTATAAATGGGGTTTCATAAAAAGTCAATAAAAATACTTTTGTGCTACGACTTAAAATTTTAGCTAAAATTCGACTCTTTTTTGCTTTTCGGCATAAAAATAAAGAGATTGGCTTACGCAGTCTTTGCATGAATTTAAAAATCTGTAAGATTTGTGGCTATTTTAGATCAACTTAGAACACTGCAACTTTTTTTTTTTTTTTTTGTGCCACGTTTTTTTAGAATAAAAAATGAGCTGAAACAGAGCTGAAATGAAAACTAAAATACATACGCATATAAGTAGTAGCTCTTTACAATAATCTGTTATTTTTTAAAGTATTTTAACATAAATTCTTGCTACTGGTGATTAATTAAAGTCAACTCAAAAAAGCAATTTACTTTCTATTTTATGGTCTTTAAGCTGCCACATAAATTTGGCATGGATGTCAACATAAATGTTAATGGTTGGCAAAAAAAATATAAAAATCAATACAATAGGAATGATCATAAAATGAATAAGTTTAGATAAGCCATGAAGAAGTCACGTTAAGCAAACGGTTTGATTGGACAGTAAATGCGTTAATTATGCAAATACCGTAAATGCTATTGTGTGACAAAAAAAAAAACAAAAAATGATCATGAAGCAGATTTGTTTATTTAATGTTATCGTTGCATTTTATTTGTTAAATATTATATCAATATATTTTTTAGGTAACGATTCGCCATTAGGTACAAACAAATTTTAAAAGTTTCACACAAATATTTGCCCTAAGTCTTTTGTTTTATATCATTCGAATACAACTTTACATATTTTCAAATAAAAACTTAAATAAATCACTCGCTTAAATCGACTTTGTATTATTTAAGATGCAGATGAGATGTTTATACAATATAGTAACGCTTACTAAATAAAAGCTCTGTTTGAGCCATCACTACGAAATGACCGATATATGATCTAATCTTAATGTATAAAACTCATTGCCCGACTGACATATAATCACCACCCATAACAAACCGATAATACTAAAACTATCAAATTTGGTATTTGCGAAATTCGTCTCCATAAAATTTTTCCATAAAAAAAGATTTTTTTCCTCTTTATACTTTTGCACTATTTTCAATGTTCGTTTCGATTTGTATTACCTTTTTTAATACTGTTGGATCCGCGAAATTTCATAACTTTTTGATGTTTTCGATGCTTATCGACTTTTTATTCGATACTATTAATTTCTTACATAATTTTTCAATTCTATTCGACTTTTATCAACTTTTCAATCTCTTCCAATACTATTAGACTTTAATTCAATTTATCGATATTTTCTGATACTTTTCTTATCGCCATTTGCAATATTTTCCGATAGCATTCGATAATTTTTGAGATTTTCTTATACTTCTTAGCTATAACGATTTATTTATTAATTAGTATACTACTTGACAAGCTTCGTAAGGTACAGAGACTGGCCTGCCTTGGTATAACAGGAGCAGTGAGATCGACACCACAGGCGGGCCTGGAGATTATAATGCATCTTCTGCCTATTGACCCAAACATCAGGAATATAGCGGCAAAAGGGATTCTTAGGTTAAAAGAATGCAACAAGCTTCAAAACTCTGATGGTCACGGGTACCAATATTTGACTTTGACACTGCCTACAACATCAACATACCAACAAGAGAGGATTGGAACTCAGGCACCGTTCTGGAAGGGAAGGGGCTAACCATCTTCACAGATGGATCCAAGATGGAGTTCGGCGCAGGAGCGGGTGTGTAATCGGATAATATGAGTATGGAGATGTCTTTTAGACTACCCAACTATTGCAGCGTTTTTCAAGCTGAAATCTATGCCATAGACCAAGCCGCACAGGTGATACGGAACAGGGAGCTTACTCCCTCCATCATTACCATATGTGTGGACAGTCAGGCAGCGATCAAAGCACTGAATGCCAAAATAATGAAGTCTAGGTGTGTAGAACACTGCAGGGAATCACTACGTTCAATCCGACAGCATGCTATAGAACTCTGCTGGGTGCCCGGTCATAAGGGTATTTCCGGAGATGAGAAAGCTGACGAATGTGCTAGAATAGGATCAGAACAACCAGAGAATCAACAAGTGGTAGACCTTAAGATACCATTGGCGGAACTACACTATCGGATAGAGGACATAATCAAGAAACAAACGAACAGAAGGTGGAACCTTACCATCGGATGCAGAACGTCTCGAATCGTGTGGCCTAAATTGAATCTGGGAAGGACACAATCTCTCTTAAGATTCAGAAGAGGAGATCTTAGGACTGTTGTAGGAGTACTGACAGGGCACTGTGTTATTGGCCCTATGGCCGCCAGATAGTGTGCTCCTTTCAGAGATTTCTGCAGGAGCTGCGAGGATGAAGAAGAGGATGAGACGGTTAAGCACCTGCTCTGCGAATGCCCCGGGCTAATGAGAAGGCGAATCAAATATTTTGGTTCTGCGTTCTTTGTTGGTCTTGTGGAACTAGCTGAGCTGGAACTCACCAGTATCCTCAACTTCACTAAGGCTTCTGGATGGTTCACCCCCATTCAGTTGGACTTTTTAAAGGAGAAGGAGGGGAGCATTTTATATATATATATGTAGGGTATCACAAAGGGCAAACTGCCTCCGAGTGAATCTTGCTAAGCAAGCAACCCTTTTAACCTAACCTAACTTAACTTAGCTGTAACGAGTTTTTCTATGTTTCCGACATTTTTTCATTGCAATTCAAAATTTTCGATGTTATTCTTTATAAATAAAATATATGAAAAAATAATTTATTTATTTATATAATGAAATAACTCTAGAAAATTTTTCACAACATATAGTGGCGAGTAAAACCTACATAGTCCTTAATATAATATTGTTTTTATTTTTCCTACGAGAAATGTATACCATAATTCTGTTTAATTTATATTTCAATATACATATAAGTAAGTAATAGTTTATGCTTCGAAAGCGCCTGAAATGCATGTCTATTAAAAACAAATTGTGGGATGTAAAGAATCAAATTCAGCTAAACAACAAGAAATTGCAACGCATTGTAAAATATTGACCCCGTTAAATTTTCCAGCTGTTGTTGCAATTAATTCTCAACTTTAATTGAAATTAACAAAAAAAAAACTCTTGGTCACTGCACGGGACCCATAGAACACTAAGTAAACGAATCAATAGAAAAAGTTGCAAATTCTCTTCGCAAAAAAGTACAACATTCCCATGACACAGAAAACTGCACTGCGGCGGCATTTTTGCTTGTGCCATATCCGCACACAGCATTTGCAGGCGGCAACAAAGTTTGTTCTAATACTTGATAGATTTAGGCAATTTAGGGTACACCATAAAAAACCTTAGTGATTAAATACTTCGAGTACAGCGTTCATGTTTTTGTGTTGCTTTTGTTGACTTAAGGAGTTTCTTCGCAATGGTGTCCAAGACTAAGTTTGAGAAAAAAGTTTTGAATTTTTTTTTATAATTCATGCTAAACGCTGTTGGTTATCATGAACTATTGCAGTAATTTACATTGATTGCATATTGTGCTTGTGTCAGGAGTAGTTCAAATGTCAATAGCTTCATTCTTTTTGTTACTTTTATGCAGGCCCGGATTTACAAATTTGCCGCACTTCTTCACTGGTAGTTTAGGGGGCGACATTCCAAGTATTCGCACTCTCATCACCAATGCTTCACCACTGAAAAAAATTTAAAAAAAAATTTCAAAGTTCCCAATATTTGCCGCCCCCAAATTCTTGCAGCCCTAGGCGCTGGCCTAGTGTGCCTCTAAGGTAAATCCGGGCCTGCTTTTATGATTACAAAAAAAGTAAGTGCTATAAAACAAGAAATTTTTATTGAAATGGACAATATTTTAAATCGAAGCAGTGGCGATAGCCTCATTATATTTGCAGTACATACAGTGAAATATTTGACAAAGAAATTATGAAAATGACAAAAAAGCTTTATTAGTATTCCACATAAGTAAATTGTCTTCAATACCTATTGTAGCGTGCATAAATAGTCATTAAGCGATGTGACTATTGCAAAATATTTAGCATGCAAAAAGTTAAAGACCAAGTGATCTAATTCTTGTATGTGCAAGCGCAGCAGTCAATTGTTATTTTTTATGCCACGCTTTGTTTTTATTTGCTTATGACATCACACCTGCAGCCAGTGTACTTGATGCGAACTTATCAGCGTATTTGCTGCCAAAGCGGCATTTTGAAATTAACCAACTGTTTGTATCTACACATTAAATCATTTCCTCAATTCAAAAGTATGAGCCAGCACATTCATTTGATGCGCATTATTGCCAATAGTTAAGCCAGAATTTAGATTGTAATGGATTCGGAACATAATGTTAGCATAAATACAGGCAATGTGCCAGAACAAAGACAGAGTCAACTTTGACGGAAAGTCAACTTGTTTATACTTTCAACACTTTCACAACAAATGCATTGTTTTTATAATTACCCCAAAATTGCATGGCATGCTTAACTTAACCAACTTTAGGGGAAAATATGTACAAATTTAAAGCATAAATAACTTAACGTTATCTTGGCTCAAAACGATTCTTACCATTCATCATATCTTATCACATTGATGTATACTGCAATAACAGATAATGGCTTCTATCTTCACGTGATAATATGTGTTCCAGAGAACAACAGTGAGCCACTCTGCATGTGAGCCATTCATGAGCTCATGAAACTTATAGCATATTCACACAGAATCACGTTCACAGATAATTTTGTGATAAGAGTCAGCATATGCCTCATTGCGAGTCACTTTGAGTCACCGAGGTGAGTGAAAATCTGAATTTTGTGGTTTACGTGCGATTTTGTGGAATTGCACTATAACACCACGCCACGTTGGTGCAAAAACTTATCGCACCTAATTACGTTTTGCGGTGCATGCGATTTTTGGATTTTTGCGGATTTACTTAAATTAAGCTGTATAACGAAATCCATATCTTATCAACGACTTTCTTAATTATTTTTTTTTTTTTTTGGATGTTCAACCCTTTTAAAATGTTTTAAATATTTCAACTTATTCAATCTTATTCAACTTTTTTCAACAAATTGCCAATTTTTATGATTTTTTCAAACTTAAAACGAAAAACCGAACAATGGTCGGTCTCCTGGTACTATATCTTATCCGAACTGATTTTCAAAATAAAAGCTCTTATCTATAAATCGGATTTGACATTAAGTGCATTTTTGAATTTTGAGTAACAAAGTAAGTAGATGGCAAAGGCGTGAAAAATGTACATTATTAAAACAAAGTGAAATTTATATAAATCAAAAAAAAAGTACATATTGCATTATGCATTAATTTTCGTAACATATTTTGTCTGTAATACTTCACCTATTTCAGTGCAAATGCACCAAATCCTTTTAAAAAAAAAACTGACTTCAATTACCTGCCCTAGTGATTCGTTGATGCTGCGCTCTGTCACTTTTCATCTATAAATCTCATGCATTTCCACCCACAATCATTAAGTCGCGTTGTTACTTTAACATCATATGCAATAATCTTCACGCAAACTGACAACCGCGTAGTTTTGTGCCACATGATCCCAGCTGCCGTCGCTACATGTTGCCCCACTGAGCTGCAACTGTCAAAATGTAACAAATCTTGTCGTCACGAATGCGATCAAGTAACGAATGCTCGTTACCAAATTAAAATCCCCGATTAAACCATTTCGTCACTTGATCCGGCTTAGACAAACGCAAGTAAATTGAGTGAGGTAGAGAGACAGAGAGATGGCTAGAGACAAAGCCAAAGCATAGTGAAATTGATTTGATGGATATGTTAACAATATCAGGAAATATGAAACCAATTTTCTCTGCTTATTGTTTTTTGAGATTTTTTTTTTCTTTTGTTTTCTATTTTTTTTTTTTTTGGGGCACAGCAATTGACATCATTGACTTTGGGTTCAACACAATTGAAGTGTAAGTAGGCGGTGTTGAATTTTGCATTTCCTGCATCGTATTTTTATTTCTTGAGGAGAATTTAATAAAAATTTCATTCAAGGAAAATACAATATAATCCGCTTACTAAGAAGAAAATTATAAGGGTCATTAATCCGTAAGAGGAGAAATTAAATAGTTTTAGAAAAAGATTTCGTGCTCTAAGTAACAATGTTCGATGAAATGCGTGCTACCAACAGTGCTCACTAAAAAATATGTGGCAAGAATGTCCGGTCACAATTTTACACAACAAACTTTTGCAGCACTATTTAACATTATTTAGAAAGCGTAGTAGGCACAAGTGTTTAGCAACAATGTTTGGTTATAACTATTTTCAACAATTTACGTTATTCATTTTATACAGTTAACAGCTTATGTAGGGTCATATGGTCATAACTAAAGAAACATCTATCTAATGGTCCTCGATATCTCTCCCCACTTTTGCATCGCTATTGATCTGGTGTTGAAACGAAGATTTGGCTCTTCTTTCTTTCTTCTTTAAGCTGGAAAATTTCAACTGAAGGTTCTTGGTACCAACGCCGTATTAAGACATTGCCGAGCCCGGACTAAATATTGAGAATGAGCTTCTTTTTATTAAAAAAATAACTTTGCTGAGCTGTTTTAATGTCCACTAATGGCGCTAAATAATAGGACGCTGAAATGCACTGTCTTCTATTCACTGAATGTGCCAATGCAGTCAACGGGCTTTCATCATTTGAACTAAATCCACATCATTGCACAGTTCATAGATTTCACGAATTAGCGGCAACATTTGGCCACAATTTGTGAAAAAGGTTTTTTATTTATCTAATACTTCGTCAGCCGTTAGTTTATTAGTTCATTAGTTCATCAATTCTAAAACAATTCTTAAGCCTCTCTAACATCAGTTCCATTGTTGAATCTATAGCGAATTTTTGGTTACTCCAGGGTTTATACATAGATCAAATCAAGAAATATGAGAGTTTCTCGGATAGCTTTGTAATATTCGTGAGACGGCAGTCACATTTAAACCAAGCTCATTAAAAATAATTTCTTGGGTAGATTTTGTATCGTCCATTTCAGTCTTCAACAGTATCGTCTTTCGAAGATTAATGGCGGATTTTCGTCCTTCACAGAACAATATTTAATCGAATAGTAGAGGAGCCCACGATGCTAAATGTGAATTTACTCGAGCGACGCGGGGACCTATTGGATTTTGAAGATTAGATGGTAGGAAGAAAAAAAGGTTATATAAGGTTTAACCCTTCACCGGTGGGGGAA
Organism: Meiosimyza platycephala; assembly: GCA_963662105.1. Classification (NCBI taxonomy): domain Eukaryota; kingdom Metazoa; phylum Arthropoda; class Insecta; order Diptera; family Lauxaniidae; genus Meiosimyza; species Meiosimyza platycephala. Next base: position 96,444,808 of record OY759208.1, on the reverse strand, counting down.
GTCACTACAAACTTTCTAAAATGTACAAAAAACATGCACATGGACATACTCGAGCGCGTCAGATATTGATAGTGTACATATATGCTGGGGCATGTCTCTGATGAAGGAGGTATGTACATATATTAATCTGGCGATTTGGATGGTGGGGATGGCCGTACGGATGAGTTAAAAATTAAAAAAAAAAGCATTTACTCGAGCGCGTCAAATATTCAAAAGAGATGTTAAGTGATCCCGAACGAAGCTCCCATTCATAAGACTGACGATTCGGATATGACGCAAGCGCGTGTCCACTTTTCGCAAATGCAAAAAAAACACTAATTGTAGTTACTCGAGCGCGTCAGATTTTTATACTGACGGTTCAGCTTGTTGTCCTGCTGATCTATGATCTGACGATTATTTGGAGGGATGTGCTTAATCTGACGTATTTAAGTTGTAGTCCCGTAGTTGGATATTAATGTTTTCTTGTCAGGATTAAGTAAATGGCGTCATACAGTCATGCAAAGAGTTTTTTCAATAAGGAACAGCTAAATTATTTGTATACTAAGTTCCTAAAAACAAAAAAAAATCAGCTGCACGCTCTAAACTTTAATGACGATTTTTGTTACTTCGGCTCGTGGAAATCGGCAGATTATATTTTTTCCAATATCCTTGAATTATTTTCTTCAAATTAAAAAAAAAATTAGACCGCGCTCAAGAAAATCCAGGTGATGTTTTTCTTTGCAAGTTTGTGGCCCTTCCACTCCCGTACGTCACGCTCAAATCGTCAGATTATTGAAATGTACACTCTTCAGCATGTAATTAGCCCACCATGCCTTAATCCGACGCGCTCGAGTAAATCCATCTATCGATTTTTTTACTATTCTGATCGGCTGCCCTACATTCGCGGCACTATATAGTGGGCTAAGATTTGGTAGAGGTACTCAACAAGATGCAAGGTCTCCCCCATATTTTAATCTGCCGCGCTCGAGTAAATCCCAAAATCCCCTGCTCCCCTACTATAAGCAAAATTTGCAAACTGATTTGGATCAAACTCTGTACTAAATACTCTTACAGCTAAAAGAAAAGCAATTTAATTATCTTCGGCTATGAGCTTCGAATCATTAAATGAATATGACACCTGCGCACATTAACCATAAAATTTTAATGCACATTTTCAATTCAAACTCTTATTTGGATGTAGCAATGGCCACTGTATTCCCGCTTGCACACTTCAAGTCAACACCAAACATACAGAAAATATTCGTATACGTTACAGTAATGAAAGTGTCATGTTTCATGGTTTCATCATCAAAGTGTTACTTTATGACGATTTCCTCTTTTCCCAAATTGTTTTTCTATAAGGTGCCAGTGATAATGTTGATAGAGTGATAATGATAATAAAACGCTGGAATATACTACTGTGTTCTTGATGTGTACCGTTTGGTCATTAAAAAGTGTCGTGCAGTGCATTGTGCTACGTGTTGTGCATTTTATAACTAGCCGACATATTTATGGAATTCAATGTTTCATTTTATTATTAAATTTTTAAAAATTAATTGAATTTCTCACACAGTCAGCGCAGTAGTAAAGTGATAAAACGTTGCGCTCATACGCAAATAGAGGAAGTACGGGAGCATCGATGAAGTCAATGAATAAATGCGACTGTTTTATTGATGAAAAATTAATTAATTAAAATTCTTAGTATTTCCCCATATTATTTTCTCATTATACTTAACTTGTGCTTGTGATATAAAATAATAAGAATAGAGTTTAGCTAATACAGCTATAAGTCTTCTTAGCTATCTATCCTTTAAATCATTTTAAAAACTTAATTTTTCATATGGATCAAGGAAAACAGTTTTATGTTAATTTTGTTAATTTTTGAGCTTAGTTTCTCAGCTTTTTCACAATTTCTAAGAATACCCACTAAGATCACGGTAATCAAAAAAGATTAACCCTTTCCAAATCTGATTTTATAAGATCGGTCAGATAAATAAGATTCGACCAAATTTTCGAAAATTTGTGGGAATTCGAATTTTTTACCTTAAACAAAATCAACTTACATACCTATATCAAAAATTGTCAAATGTTTTACTGAAATCCATAAAGATCCTTTAATTTGCATTGATCTTTAATGTAAATTAAGTGAGTGAAGTGAAGGTCATATACTCTTTTTATTTTAAAGAGAAATATGTGAATATATAATAGCTATACAATATAGTAGATTCTGTGAGTCGGAAAAAACCTCGAAAAATACAAATATTTTAAGCAGCAACCAGACCACTTCCCCCCCTGTTTTCGAGGACGCTGAACACGATGGTGATATTTAAAATTCTTTTCGAGCATGCCACACCCCCCAAAATGGCCAAAAACCGCCCCCAAAAGGGGAAAATCGCATATTGTGCGCCTTCCATCGGTATATTTGTCACCCCCCGTTTTTGAGGAAGCTGAGCACGATAACGGTGTTTAAAATTTTTTTGGAGTTGGCCACTCCCCCAAAAATGAGCAAAAACCGCCCCCAAAATAGGGAAAAAGCATATTTCGCGTCTTTCATCTGTAAAATATTTGTCGCCACTCATTTTCGAGGATGCGGAACACTATGGCGGTATTTAAAATTTTTTTGGAGTGTGCCACACCCACAAAAATCCGCCCAAAATATGGGGAAATTGCATATTCCGCGCAGTCTACCGGTATATTTGTCACCCCCCATTTTCGAGGATACTGAACACAATGGTGATGTTTAAAACTTCTTTTCCAGTATGCCACACCCCCTAAATGGGCAATTACATATTTCGCACCGTTTATTTTATTGAAGAGCATTTTTCGCGTATGGACAACGTGTATATTCGAGATGATTCTGCGCCTTGTCATCGAGCGCAATTGGAAAGCATTAGTGTTTTGTAAATTCTGATTTTGTACTTTATAATAACCCAAAAATTTCATCCGTTTTTTCTGCTTCTTTGTTTACAGGTAAAGAATTACTTGAATTAACTTGGCATTTCAACTTTATCGTGGTCAGGCAATAGTCCCGATCTTAGCCCCATTGAGAATCTTTGGCACATAATTAAGGTGCAGATAGCAAGCCACAAGTCCACTAATTTACGCGAGTTAGACAGAATAATTCAAAATTATTGGTACGAAGTCATTTCGCAAGATCTCTTTCATGCCGCAGCGAGTTATAGCGGTCATAAAAGCGAAGGGAGGAACAACAAAATATTGATACCAGTTTTTTTTTAAATCCTAAATATTAGTTCTTAAAATACCTGCTGTAAATATTTTAGAATTAGTCCTTTAAAAATAAAATTTTACAACATTTTACCAAAAACTTTTTTTTTCAATAAAGGACAACCTATTTCACTTTTTTTGCTAAAAATAGAAGTTTATGGTTTGATTTTTCGACCTAAAGCAAAATATTTTCAATAAAAATTATTTGCTTTTCTGATCCTTGCATCAGTTTTTATAATTGATAAAAAATTTAGATCCTAAAGGATTTTATTAAATTTTTTTTGTTTTTCCGGATTTCACTGTTCACCACTGTATATTCGGTACACTGAACGAATTTTCAGGACATTTGTCTCATTTAGAGTACATTTGGAACAGTGATGGAATTTTCAATACACTTGTACTTGTGTCCTGAGAAATCGTCGTCAGTATACTGGACAAGTTTTTAGTACATTCGGTACATTTACCGCATTTTTAGTATATTTGGCGAATTTTTCAACATATTTTCAGTACATTTTCAGTTCATTTTGGACAATTTAAAAAAAAATTTCATTTATTTTTTTAATAAATAAAAATAATAATCGTAATGTGTAGATTTTTAATATTTACCTTTATTTTTAGTAGACGAGAATAGTCGCAATGTGTAGATTATGTAATTTAATGTTTAAGTAAACTTTGCTGAAATGTGCGTAAAATATATATTAACTTTGCTGAAATATATAAAAATCATATAACCTTAGTTCTTTTTTTTTTTGTTTTCGCTTTTGCAAATTTTGGAAATTATTGTAAATTTTAGCAATTTTCGGTGTTCATGACCAAAGAAAAGTATATCTAGTCGTCCTATACAAAGAATATTCCAACTTGGAATTTCCAAGTCTCAATTCAATACATTTGCACAAATCCAAATGCCATCACTGTATCCAACCCTTACGCCGCACAGTATGTTCTGAACGCGGTCATTTTAAAAATATTCACAATGGTGTTTCAAATGCTAGTGTCAGTTTTTAAATCTCAGATGTCACTTATGATTACGATGGCAGTAAGTGTTTTTTTGACTCATGCAAGCTCAGAGTTGCATGAATACGTAAACGTATTTTTTTCTTTAAATTATAAGATTGCGCGATAAATTGTTCGTGTGTAATAAATACAGTGTCACAGTCCACCAGTCAGGAGCAAAGTGTTTCCTTATATGCAACAAGTGAATATGTTTAATTAGAGCTGCCTTACCAGCCAAGGTTTTTTGTAAAAAAATGTGTGATCCTATCTTGTTTCGATACGTTTTTGTGAAACGAGCAGGAGAAATTTTACATCTATATCTTTCGCTCCGCGTATGCTGTGAGTTTTCCAAGTTTGCGAAATTTCATGGGGAAAAAATCGAAAAGAATTTTTATTTTTGAAAAAATACACTATGAGGGAATTTGGGATAAGGCTACGACCTACCCATACACTGTATACTGCTTGAACTGTACTGTATTTAAGTGATTTTTGAAGTATTTTTTCAAAACGACAAAAGACATTTTTTAAAGTTTTCCCTATGTAATTTGAAAAACTTTGAACGTTCACAGCGTACCCATAGTGAAAGAAAAGGAAACTACTGTGATAAATATAAGAAGCAAAATATAAGCGAGAAGTAGTTCAATTTAGAAATAAAAGAATTTGCTGCAAGTCATGATATTTCCATCTACGCAATGTTGTTTTTTTATTTTCCTCCGAACTTTGCTCAATTTACCTCATACGTGCGCAAGTATTATTGATTAGTTGCTCTGAATTAGTTGAAATTTTGGGCATTGAAAGCAGCGCGCGCGTCAGTCGATTTTGTGTACATATCACTCTCCATATAAAGGCCTGTAATCAACTCTTCTGTCATAGCATATGATGCGCGCGATGCATGCTCTGCTTTCTATGTACTGGAACCTTTAATGTCACAACACATTTCAAGCAAAATAAAAAATGTGAGCGACCTCAAATAATTTATTAGACATGAATTCGCAACTTTCGATGCATAAATCTAGGCATACAATTGATTGCGCCAAAAATCTATTGTGTACTTATTTGCATATGACATATACCGTCTCTGATAATTCACAGAAAAAGCAAAATACTCATTGTTATTCGATAAGAATATCGATAGTTTGGAGAACTGATTTTCTACGTTACCCTGTTATGTTTAACCACGGCTGCCAAGACAGCATAATTATGCAACTCACATCATAATTTTACTAACCATAGTTAACGAATTTATGACAGCGAAAACTCAAATTTGTTGGACTGTTTTTTTAATTACATTAGCCGCGATTTTTTTTGACACGGATACCCGCTTAAAAAAAAATTTTGTATGAGAAATTAGTCGGCGATAAGAATCACTGACTAAATGAACTGCCATTCTCATACAAAAATTTGTTTTTTAACGTTTTGGTATATATGTCACTGACCAAACTAGTTTTTATTATAAACTAGTTTAGCAATTAAAATATATAAGACTATTATAACCGCGGACATGTTTTTAAGGATTTTTTTTTAAACAACAAATTTTATTTTGTCCATATAATGCTACTTCCCTTAAACAAAGAACAATTTCCCATTAAGTAGATCTGCTCAATTATTTTAAGAACTGTCTTATTTGAAAAACCTTGGCTGGTTAATTGGATATTGACTTGCTTGACTATATAAACATCATTTAGCATTATTTGTGACCATTGGCCTGGCAACCCTGCGTTTAACTAGTTTCACAAAGTTGTTAAATAGCGTCAGTGTCATAAGCAGGTTCGGCGGAATTCTACTAATTTCTATTATATTCAATTTGTTCTTAAACGCCAAGTAAAAAAAAATGGATGATAATCTTGAAACATTGGACAACACTTCGTTGCGCAAAAAATGCATCCAATACGGTCTACCAAACGTTCCAGTTACGGACTCAAGTCGCAAAGTTTTAATAAGAAGGTTGCGTCTGTCCATGGGCGGTGGTGGCGATAAAGCTACCAAGCCACGTGAAACAGCTGCTAAAAAAGTAAACACATTGAACACTACTGCATCTGAAAAGGTGACACCAAGAAAATCGCAATCTCGTCGAGCACTTGCAGAAGCTCCGTTGCCGAAAGTGGAGGCGATAAAACCGCATATAGAAACAACTTCTTTCGTACAAAGATCAACTGTTGATAAGAATCTTTCAGTGTTCAATAACTACATGACTCAACGGGAGGAAGTACGACCATTACAACGTGCACCGAGTCTAACACCAAGTGAAAAATTAGCCATATCTGGCGTTGTTACCACATCATACAGTCAGGAGACCGCTGTGCTAGAAGATGATTACGAAGATGATCCTTATATTCCTCAAGTTCCATCAGAGCGAATTATTACACGACCATTGCCAACTTATGAAGTTGGGCAAGGATTGGCACATCCCATAGGTGGCTTTTTCAAAAACTCTGAAAATCAGTCTTACATTACTAAGACAGCTGACAGAAATATTACTCGATCATCACCTAGTACCGCTGTTCCATCTTATGCAGTAACATCCGGAACTAATTATATGGGATCAGAAAGATCCTATGGCAGAAACACTGTCCATTCATTGTCCCAGCCGAAAATTGGCATTAATAAACCAACGCTTACCCGACGTTATACTGAATACACTACTGTAAAAGATAGTGGAGATGATGAAGACGACGAAGTAGATGAAGTACAAACTCCATATTTGAGCAGCTTTGCTCGTTCGCTGGACCGTCTAAAAAGCGGAGAGGCAACTAAATTAACACCTACGGGTCCAATACGCAAGCAAACATCTTTGTATGGACAGCGCCAATTGTACGGCTATAGTGGTGCAGCTGCAGCAGATGACAGCGTCAGTGGTGCTCTTCGTCAGTTCGTGATTGCTTTAGAACAAAAATATCAATTGAAGCGAGCATTTGCTTTATTCTTAGTTTTCGTGTTGGTAGTGTTTATCTATGTATTTTTTATAATGTAAGAATTCTGGTTTGAAAGATCCCATGAGGTCGATATTCTACGAACAAAGTAAACTCAATCTCAAAAATAACTATTTTGATTTTTCGATATTAATAGCATTTACAAATTTTTTCACACACAATTTTTTCATGTTCAATTTAGATTTTGGTTATTTAGTAAGCGTGTTGTAAGCATTTCTAATTGTTTTGTTTCAAAAAAATGTAAGATGTGTACGAATATCAGCATGTGTATTTTTCTTATGCATCAGTGAAACCGTTATTTTGTAAACGTGTAAAAAATCAAAACTTCATTAATAAAAAAATATAAATAAAATACTCACCTACGGAATTTTCTCTCCCAAAACTATGATAACAATAAAAAGGTAAAATCTCCAAAATTTATGATTTGAGGCCATTTTCCTTTACCCTCATTAATTTTGGTTGCAGTTGGACTTGATATAACTAAGAATATTATGAACTACATAGGCGATGTACCGGTCTGTCGAAAGTAAATTTATGTAGGGTTTTAAATTGTTTGCTTTGTACATAAATATATATTTATATATGTCTCCGGCCAAACTAGTCCTTATGATAAACTAGTTTTTCCTAGGCCAAACTAGTTTAATTGAAGGCCTAGGAGTATGCAATTTAATTTTAATGTAAAAGCACTTTGAAAAGCGAAGCCAGTGTTGCACATATTATAGACTGAACCGCGGCGACGCCGCTGTTGGACATATTAGAGGATGTTAATCCTGAACCGCGGCTGTAGGCCGCCCAATTACCCTCACTTACCTCATGCCAAGTATACAATGAAATCCGTTAAGCCTAAAGATGTGCAATGAAATTTTAATGCAAGAGCACTGTGGTTAGTGAAGTCTACGACAGCAGCAAAGTCAGACAACAAAATTTGGCAGTATCATTGTATACTTGTCAAGTTGTAAGTGAGGGTGATTGGACGGCCTACGGCCGCGTCTCAAAACTTACATCTAATATGACCAATAGCGGCTTCGTGGCGGCTTCGCCGCGGTTCAGTCTATAATATGTACTACACTGACTTCGCTCTTTACAGTGCTTTTACATTAAAATTAAATTGCATACTTTTAGGCCTTCAAATAAACTAGTTTGGCCTAGGAAAAACTAGTTTATCCTAAAAACTAGTTTGGCCGGTGACATATATCGGTCATTCTTTAAATGACTGCACTTTTTTGACTTTTGAAACAAAATATCTCATAAACTTTCGGGATTGGGATAAAAAAACTTAATACCATTTTTGGTTTAAAAATTATATAATTAGGCTGGTGCACACCTTCAATAAAAAATTCATATTTTCTAAAGCTATGTATTATGTATCGAGCTTCTCGATTTGATAGCAAATACATTCTTATGATTGATTGAAGAATACCTTGCATAAAAAATGTTAAAAAAATGTTGAGAAATATTTTTTTTATGAAATTACAGCGTTTTTGAACAAAAAAAGACACATTTTTTACTCTATTTCCCCATAGTTTTGAGATATTTAGTTTCAAAAAATGTTTAAGTAAAATTTTGAAACGCTCATTTGAAATTAAATTTTTTGAAATTTAAATATTTTCAAAATTCACCATTAGATAAGCACTAAACAATATAAAAAAATCGGAGAACAAATTCAAAATTGTATGCAGTTAGTAAAGAATGGATACCGTGACATAACCCCAACGGTCATAATCCCAATTAATTTTTTTGGGATTAAGTCCCTCTTTTATGCGTTATTAATCCCAAAATTTCTTTTTAGGATTATGACCCTTGCCAAAGAGGACACAAACCCAATTGGGTTTGTAATAATTCCCTTTGGAATTATGTCAAGATGTAATGGGGACACAATCCCAACGTTTTTCCCTTAATGAATGCTAGTAACGGAGAAAATAATGAAACTAAAAGAAATATTTTAAATGAAAACAAGACAGGTGTTGGATATATTATAGACTGATCCGCGGCAAAGCCGGTGTTGAATTTTCGAGGCTTATAAATCCTGAGCTGCGGCCGAAGGCCGCCCACTTACCTTAATTTTTATGTATAATTACTGTGGCTAGCGAAGTCGGTGTTGGAAATGCTATAGGAAGTAAACATTTAGATCATGGTGGTCATAATCCCAAAAAAAAAATTTGGGGTTATGTCTGCAATTTTTTTTGGGATTATGACCCCCTTCGTGGAGTGTCACAACCCCAAATGACCTCCAGAGGAGGGGACAAAAACTCTATTTAGGACTATGACCGTTGGGATTATGTCACGTCACCTAACCTGACCGACTTGTATATAAGTACATACTATGTATAGTATGTATGATGTATAGCTAAACTTTGTTACAAAAACGGTGCAGTGATTTTGATGAAACTTGGGGACTTGGTGAACAAAATTAAGATTGAGTTTGGTTTCAAGTTTCTCAAGACTCTTTGAGGGGCGTGGTACTGCCTTCAAATTTAATTTTTGTAACGTAATTTCTCGCTAACCATGCATGAATTTCATGCATTGTAATGAGATTCGGTTGGTATGAAACCCTTATCAAAACATAAACTATGTTAGGGGACGTCCATTAATTACGTGAGGTGTTTTTTTGAAAATTCGGACCGCCCCCCTCCCCTTGGTGAGATCTGGCGGGACAACCCCCCGCCCCCCTCCCATGAGATTTAAATTATAATTTTTAATGCAAATTCTATGCATTTAAACGTTGACGTGAGGTTTTCCTTGACCCCCTCCCCCTTGGTGAGATTTTGCCGGACCCCCTTCCCCCCTATTTTAGCTCACGTAATTAATGGACGTCCCCTTACTATAGTATATTAGCAAAACTCGTTCACAGGAGTGGCACCGCATACAACTATTTGATTCGTTGTAATAAGAGAACTAATGAAGTAATCGTTCTGAAATTTAACATGGCAGATCACGTGCTATAAGGTATGTCCACACCAAAAGTAGCCACAACAATTCCAGTGGACGTGCCACCTCCTGAGACAAATATTGGTGTGATCGCATAAGTAGCTGATCAATTTTTTTTAATGAATTTCAACTCAGTTCTTAATTATAAGTTCCTTACATTACATTGAAGAGCCTCTTCTATGGCATTCGCTTCTATGGGCACGACCAACTTTTCAAACCCACTTACTTATCTTGCACTTTTTTCCCTATATCAGACTTAAGTGAGATCTGCTTTGATATAAGCACTTCTATAGGTAATGTCACACCCATATTCTTTAAGTTGCCCATATTTTTCATTCAGTAGGTGGTTGTGTCAGATAAGGTTATGTTGCCAAGTTTTGTTAGTCTCTCCAAAAATCTTAGGGGTGTTATAATTTTAAATTTGTGCTCTAAGGTGCCATGCACATCTGCCAAATTGGCATATAGTGCTTTTGAAGCGAGCTTCGTAAAATTTTACCGAAGAACCTTTTTTAAAATCAGAAGTATGATTGGGATGAGAACAGGTATAGGAGCAAGGATATAGACAGGAGTATGGTGTTGGGAAAGGAATAAGAAAAGCAATAATTTTACCGATAACGGAATGTGGATGTAACCATAAAAATAATAACACTAAATGATTCGTTACAATACTAGATGTTAAGCAGTAAAAACGGAAAACTAATACATGTAATTCTTCATCTATTAAAGGTATATTTTCCATTAAATACCAGACATCTTAACAAATGAAATAAATACTTTAAGGCAATACCTAAGTTATATAAAGCGAATAACTATTTTATTTACTATCTTTGTACAAAGAATCGACTACAATACCAGTTCCGCTCTAAAACCGTTAATTCTAACTAAGCAATATAGTGCACAGATAGACAGTGCCTGGCTAAAAATCTCTTAAAACAAAAGTACATTGAAACTACGACTTATAACATTGCATTTGTAGTATAAAATAACAGCAGTTTCCTTTTGCGATGTGAAATAACCGAGGAATTGAAGCATCCAAGTTATTCTTCTTTGTTTGGCACATATGAAGAAACCATAAGATAGAAAGCATAGTGCAGGGCTTAAATTACTAAAGCTGAGTTAAAATCGAAATGGTACTTCAAGATATGTTTGCTGGTATGTAAATAATGTAATAAAATTAGAACGAGGTAACACATTTGTATGATAAAATTACAAATCATATATAAAATTACAAATGACAAGACTAAGGAAGACGATACCGCTGAATGTAAATGATGGAACAGCAGGATGACAAAAGAATAATAAGAAAAAAAAAAACATCTTTCGTTAATAACAAAAAGCTTGAAGAAAAAATTGTAGATGCAACAACATCTACTCTAACAAACATAAGGTAATCAGTCTGTCTTTTGTCAAAGATTCCTCGACTGTAACAAGTTTTTTACATTTAAACCTCGGTTAACATTTCAATTAGCTGCAGTAATTAAACTCAGATGCTGTGTATCGGACGTATTAATTATAAAGTGAAAATAAAAATGCAGTAGATCATTTAAATCTAAAGGACATACAGAGGAAGTTAAGTTGATAAGAAAGTTTTGATTTTCTTATTTTGTTTGATGCCGAAAAAATTCAAATTAATGAACTGAGCTCGTTTGGTGAATAGATTAAATTTATTGTTTGTTAACAGAATTTTTAAATTTTTTGTTGCATTCGTAATTCTAGCACCATTCGAAATCAGTGCTTTTGATTGAAAATTAACAACAGCATTTAAATTAAAATAAAAACTATACATAAAGTAAAATGTCTAAAATGTGAAATCATAAGGGAATTTGTGAAAATCTGACTTCATGTATAACTACATTTGAAATATTTGTAACACAGTGTGCCTTCAGCAGCTTTCTAAGTGCCAATGAAACCTTAAAAGTGTTGAACTTCATTTGAACTTGTTCGAGATAAAAAAATGTGCTATTGTAATCAGATACAAATATGTATGTAGTACGGGAATCGCAAAGTTGAACTTTTTATTATAAATCTCATTTAAAAATAATTTTCTAAGATATATTTGCCTTAAGCAAGATTTGTATAAAAAGCCGAAAAATAATAATAATTTTATTTCTTAAAGCTATCGAGATGTAGGTATGGGAAAAAATGATTTATTAGACAGATTAGTTTATATGTCGTGACAGAAAAATCTCAAACGAAGGAAGCAAGTTCATCTTCCATAAAAAAAATATGTAATCACTTATTCCATGAAATTAATATTTCGTCAGTTTATTAGCTGTAAGAGTTTAGGAATATTTCGCAGATTGAGAAAAAAAAATTTTTTTTATATTTTTTCAATGGGCTTGGTCACTTTCATATGAGATTTTTCTTTCACGAGATATAGACGAATATGCTACCAATTATAAATAGTGACACTTTTAACCCAGTTTATAATTTCGTTAAGACCCTTAAGATCCCTTTCATACAGCAACCGTTACCAAAAACAAAACTTTTTTTGAGTTCAGCGTAACGATTTCGTAACGTATTCGGAACGTTTGGTTTGCAGGGTGAAAGCATAAAACACAAGCATATTGAAAAAATATTTTATATACACAACATGTACAATTTTGGATAGCTAAAAGCAAAAATACAATGAACAAAATTTTCATTTACAATTATATGCATCAGAAATATCAAACTTCTTTCCAAATGCAATTACAAAATTTTGATGAGAAAAGCAGCCAAAGCGAACTGAAAGCAAAAAAAGATTTCAAATAATACATTTAAGTTTTGTATAATTTTTTTAATTTTTGAAATAATTTTAGAATTACATTTTATATTTAAGATTTCACTTAACAACTTTTGTCTTTTAACTTATTAGAAAGGCAGCTTGTATGCAGACTTTGACAGAGACAACTATATCCCCTTATAAGCTCATTCCGCGGAAACATCAGCACTTGAGCATCACACTCAAAATCATACTCAAAAAATTTATGTTGATCTTTCCAGAAAATAAATTTTTGAAATCCATTCTAAATGGTGAGTAAATAAGCTGTCGTATTTTTACGGAAGTGATAGTGTTTTAGCATTAACTAACCTTACCTTTCGATAAAAAAAAGTGCCAATAAAGCTCTAAAATTAAAAAACGCATGACTGTTTCACGGGCCTTATCCTTTGTAACATTATATGTATTGAATAAAAAATAAATAAAATACAAACCGTTATTTTGGTCAGGAGAGTTTTTAGAAGTCTTCATTGAATGGATAGTGCGGATGATCACAATCCCTATATTTTTTTAAAAAGATTAATAAATAGAAATGGACACACACACATACACACATGCTAAGGAATCATAACTTACAGTGGAAAGTCGACCAAACGTTCATTGCAATTAATACTATCTATTTCTTCCATATGTTTGCAACATATCTCAAAATCAAAAACATCGAAATTCGAAGCAATACGACATTTGGTCACCGATTTGGGAATAACAACATTACCACGTTGAATCTGATAGCGTATGAGAATTTGTGCTGGTGTCTTCTCATAATTCTCAGCAATAGCAATAATCTAAAATATATCAAAATATTAAATATATTTGTTTTCAATATCGTTTAGTGCTTCACCGAGAACGAGGCGAGGCGAGATTCGAGTTGTTCTCGCTCTCGCCTCGTTTTATAAATTTGAGTCTCGCCTCGCCTCGTTCTCGGCCGAGAACTTTCCATCACACATCTCGCCTCGCCTCGTCAAAACCTCGCCTCGCCTCGGTAAAAAGCGAGGTTTTTATGAAAATTAAAAATGGATGGATGTCTCTGCGGATTTCTATAATTTCAGGTACTCAGATTACGAATATATTCATGAAAGTACTGAATTGGCTCTAGTTTTTAAGATATTGATGTATTTATCTATAAATATATGAAATATGCCTTCGACAAATCCAAAAAATTTGAGACCATAAAATCTGTCCAGCCGTTCTTGAGTTATACAGAGTGTAACTAACCCGACTTTGTTTCATATATTTATAGATAAATACATCAATATCTTACAAACTAGAGCCAATTCAGTACTTTCATGAATATATTCGTAATCTGAGTACAAAACCAACAAAACCACTGTTGACCAGTATTATCAACTATTTGACACAGGTGAATACAAATTTTTTTTATATCTCAGTAACTATATGACGTAGATGGATAAGATTTGGTACATATAATTATTATAGTTTGTAAAAGATTCGTAGTTTAGTTCGATTTGGAAAAAATGGGCAATGCCACGCCGTCTCATATAAGAAAAGAATTAAATTAATCGTATCTCACCAATCATCATATATTATTCAATGCACCCAAAATAAAAACACATATTTCATTTCTTGAGGTGTAGCAACGCGTGTCGGGCTTTGCTAGTTGAATGTACGTACATATGCAGGCCTGATACATGTATAATTTTTTTCATTTTCATAAAAACCTCGCTTTTTACCGAGACGAGGCGAGGTTTCGACGAGGCGAGGTGCCGGTGTGTCTCGCCTCGCCTCGGTCGAGCGAGGCAAATTTATTTTTCCACCTCGCCTCGTTCTCGCCTCGTAGAACGAGGTTGCCTCGCAGCCACGGTGAAGCTCTAATATCGTTCCATTTAAAATCGATTTATGTATATGCATACTCTTGAATCTTCCATTAGAACCGGATCACCTGGCTTTGCCATTGGACGTTTTGGTGCACCCAAAGGACTATAGCCAGTTATGACGATATTCTTGCCTTTGCAAAATTCCATAAGTTTCTTTTGGTTTAGATATGCATGGCATTCTACCTGATTAACTGCTGGTGGAATACGTGCGATTTTTAAGATGCGTTTAATTTGCTTGCTGTTGAAATTTGATATACCAATTGACTTGCATAAACCATGATCAGCAAGTTTCTCCATTTCTTTCCAGGTATCTACATAATCAAAATCGGTACGAATAAATTTTCCATCTTCATCAGTGGGAAGTAATTCATCACCCTCCTTCCAGCCCATGGGCCAATGAATTAAATACATATCAAGATATGGAGTGTTAAGATTTTTCAATGATGTCTCACAAGCAGAACGCACTAAGCATGGATCGTGAAAAGTATTCCAGAGTTTACTCGTAATGAAGAGATCACTTCTAAAAAAGATAACAAAAATATAAATGGTTTGGAATACTTCAAATAAAGCTTTCATTGTCCCACCTTTTGACAATACCCTCGTTGATCTTACAATTAATTCCCTCTCCAACTTCGGTTTCATTTTCATAAACGTGCGCACCGTCGATGTGACGATAACCAACATCAATGGCGTCCTTAACAGCTTGTGCAACCTCACCGGGAGGGCTCTGTAAATGTAAAAGAAATCCAAGAAAAAAGGATGAAAGACTGGTTTGAACTTTATTATTAAACAACCACTCCGATTTCTTTAAAAACTTAGGTGAAATTTCAGGCGATAAGTAAATTAGGTTAAATTGAATAAGAAGGTGAGAGCCACTAATCATGTAACTGTGGCTTCAAATGGAGTTTTGTTCATCCTCATGAATTCAAATAACTCTTTGAGCTATGAGTTCAATAGCGTTATGTCTTTTGGATCCTTTTGGGGATGAGGCCCAAAGTGACGAGTTTTAGTTCTTGCATGCCCGGAGCAGCGATTAATATGTTTATATAAAGACGATTTAGATGCAGCTTCTGTGGAGGCTCAGGAGTTGCATTAACCTGTCCAGCGAAATTTTTGGCTTTAATGGTTCCGTCTGTCTGTTGCCTTCCATTCTTTTGAATATAAAGTAATCTCGTTCTTGTCCTAATTTTAGATATAGTTTTTGGGTACCAAGAGCAGAGACTATAAATTCAATTGAGCGAAATATCAGACACCGTTCCCTTCGTCAAACCACATTAATATCATGAGTAAATTTTTTTTCAACAACATGAACATTTTTATTAAAATTGTAATCTCTGAAATTACTTACCTGCCAAGTGCCAATACCCAAGGCTGGGATACAATGGCCATTATTTAGCTTAATTTTTGGAACAACTGAACTGAACTTCCGTGCTAAGCGTGCAACTTGAGTTGAAGATTTCATGTTTTCCCAATTCTGAGCAGGTATTTGAAAACCAAAATTTTGAACATAAATTTAAACACTCCAAAAATTATATTATACTTTAGTGCTGTCAATATAAAAAGTGAAATAAAACTATTTTTTTGTAATATTGTAACAAGTGAATAAGGTGTCTCTAATAAATTTAAAATAACGAAACGATTTATTGTTTGAAACTTATAGATCCTACACGAGAGATTCCACCGAATGGACTGTATGTTATGTAATGACAATATTCTTGCCTTTGCAGAATTTCATTAGTTTCTTTTGGTTTAGGTATGGATGAGATTCTCATTGATTGATCGCTGGCGGAATACAAGCAGTTTTCAAAACTTAATATTGAAATTGGAAACACCAGTTGATTTGCATGGACCATAGTCACAAGCTTTTCTATTTCTTTCTAACAATAAGTATAAACATCAAAATAAAGTGTTTCATTTCATCATTTCATTGTTGATACTAATCTTCCGATCAGATTTTGCGGCCTATTTATTTTTTCAAACAACTTTTTAGGACCATATCATACTGAGATAAGTCTCTCTAAAACTTGTTTTTTAGTGTATAAGTTTTGACAGTCATTTTTGCTTTCTGGTTGTTTATGTTACCGACCAAACTAGTTTTTAGGATAGACTAGCTTTTCCTAGGCCAATCCAGTTAACCCAGTTTAGCCTATGATAAACTAAGGTTATTATTTGCTTTAACGGCCTCACTCCCGTTTTTTTTTTTAAATTTTAGTATGTTAGGTTATGTGGACGGCGTTTGGTCGCTGCTCAGAATTTATGTCCTCAAATATGTGCAATGTCGGATTCGCGGCGGTCTTCGGCTGCAATTCACTATACTATGTTCAACACGGACTTCGCTAACACACCAGCGTTGGATATACTATGTATGTACTTATCCTAACAGACTAAAATTTTCCTGGTTTATCCTAAAAACTAATTTATTTAAAAATGTCAAAAAACATATCACAGATATCAAAAGTGTTAGTAGCAAATAAATAAAACCATGTGCACATATGTACATGTGTATGTATTTATTTAATTAAGCACTTTAAATTTAGAACATAAACATATTATGAAAATAATTAAATAAAATTACACGGCAAGAAAAACTAAACATAATTTTGAAGGCAATGTCGAATTTTCTTCCTTATGTTTCGATTCCAGTTTAAAATTTTTCCGCAAATGGATAATGGGGATGAACTTGACCTTCACTGTAGTTTAAAATATAGATTAATATTTTCAAAACATTTACATTTGTTTTAGGGTGGCTCCATAATTAGGTCAGTCGAGAAAAATAATTTATTTTCAAATTCATTAGGAAGGGTGACCGTCCATTTTTTCTAATAACATCGATTTTTATGTAGGAAACAGATGGTTACAAATTTTTAAAAATTATTTCTTTATATTGCGAAATCATTTCTCATGTTAACAACTTCTTTAAATATTTTTTAATTCAAATTTTTTGTAATTTTAAGAATTATGTTCACATTTATCTTCGAAAAATTTTGAAGAGTCGAAAAACGTTGATAAATTCGAAAAAATATTGACAAAGTCAATATCGAAAAAGTTTTACAAAATCAAAAAATCTTGAAATAAATTTTAAAAGTCCTGGCCCTTATGAAAAGGGGGCTTAGGAGTCAAAAAATCATTTTCCACTTTTTTGCCGATTCGGATAGGCGAAACGAGTTGTTTACCTTTAACAGCTGTTTTCTCGGAAACTTGTTTTCGCACGTCTATTATTCAATTCACACTTCATAGTAAAATTACAATATGTCAAATCAAAAATAAGCTATCGTCTGGATTGAGCTTACAAAGATATGTGGACACATTCCTCCACAGTTCCAGTAAAGATTTGTTAAAATCCAAGAAAACATGCGTAAGGGTATGTACAAATTCATTGACTGGTGGTAATTTGAATTTATATGGGAAACAATAACAACACAAGTTAGCACTTCGTATAATATTGTAAAATTACAACATCGTCCCACATCGCCCAATTTACTTCGAAGTGTGAACTGCTTATACATACACATACATATGTCGACAACTGTAGGAAAATGTTGAGAAAGTCGAAAATCTGTGAAAATGTCTAAAGTTGCAAATGTTGAAATAGTCAAATGTATTGAAAAAAATTGAAAAATGTTGAAGAAGTTCGAAAAATGTTGGGAAAGTCAAAAAATGGAATAATATTAATAAGGTCGAAAAAGTCAATAAAACTAGTAAAATATCTAAAATTATCGTAAAAGTTAAAAGTGTATTTATGTGGACGGCAATATTGGTTTAAAGTACACTTTCTAATGAATTTTAAAAAAAATACCACTTTGAAGGTTTTGATCGTCTGACTTAAAATTGGCACTAATACATACATACGTGTGTACGTGTCTATACAATATATTGTAATTTCACTTACTCTAGAAAATCAATCAAACGTCCATTGCAGTCCAAACAATCAATGGCTGCCATATCTTCGTCGCATAATTCAAAGTTAAATACATCAAAGTTGGAGGCCATACGTTTTTTATTCATTGACTTGGGAATAGGAACATTACCACGCGTTATTTGATAGCGTATGAGAATTTGAGCTGGAGTCTTCTTATGCTTCTCAGCAATACTCACAATCTTAAAAAAAAAAATTTTAAATTAATTTGTTTTGCTAGTATATCACCATTAAAAAAATGTCTCCCATGCCTCAGGATCTTCCATCACTACCGGTACATCGAGGTTTCCAAGTGTACGTTTCGGTGAACCCAATGGACTGTATGCAGTTATGACAATATTCTTGGCTTTGCAAAATTTCATTAGTCTCTTTTGGTTTAGGTATGGATGAGATTCTATTTGATTGGTCGCTGGTGGAATACATGCATTTTTCAAGATACGCTCAAGTTGCTTACTATTGAAATTGGAAACACCAATTGATTTGCATAGACCATGGTCAACAAGCTTTTCCATTTCTTTCCAGGTATCAACATAATCAACATCAGAATAGATTGTTTTACCTTCTTCATCTCTTGGGATTAATCCACATTCTTCTTTCCAGGCCGTCGGCCAATGCATTAAATACATATCAAGATATGGAGTATTAAGGTCTTTTAGTGTTGTCTCACAGGCACCACGAACTAGATCTGGACGATGGAAAGTATTCCAGAGTTTGCTTGTAATGAAAAGAGCTGATCTAAAAATAAAATTAAAAATTATGTAAATCGTTCAATCCATAAATAATAACAAGAATTTCGAAAACTTGTATTCGATTTTTCAAATATTTTTTATAGCAAACTTAAGGACTTAAGGGAGCGACTTGGCCAGACCCCATGCTTTGTTTATCAGTTAAATATTAACAGTGAAGCAGGAACTTTTTTTTTGCAGATTGGGAAGGAGGCCTGGCGGTTCAACCTTTGCCTATCAGTTAAAGGTTGGATTTCTTTTTGCCTTATCAATTTGTAAACATTTGGAGAAAAAAACAGATTCTAACAAAAAATTCTGGTCTATAGAAAAATAATTCTTCATACGTCCCAGGCCCCGCAATCTCACTTTGCGGCCCTATTAACGGTTCACAAGCTTGTTGCTACGTATGTAGGTTGTCATGGTCACAAATTGTATTTGCTACCAATGTATGTAATGTAGAAAATTCAGAGGGACGGAATATTTGTGATATTTTCGTCAATCTAATCGCCTGCCATGGCGATCATGTTCAACTGATCACTGTAAAATCAGAAAACTACGTTTGTATACTTTACGGCTACGAAATAGCAATTTGATTGGACTATTAATCTGAGTTTCTTAGATTAAATATATATACCTTTTGACAACACCTTCGTTTATTTTACAATTAATACCCTGTCCAATTTCACCTTCATTTTGATAAAAATGTGCACAATCAATGTGACGATAACCGATATCAATTGCGTCCATAATAACTTGAATAGCTACGCCGGGAGAGCTCTGAAAAGAAAAACTTAAAAGTTAAGTATTTCATTTCAATAAATACGGTACAGTAGCGATCCGATTACCCGAAGTTCAATTCGATAATTTCTGTTCATCCGAACAAATAATATTGTACACAGGCAACAAGTTCTTTTAAGATAAATATTAAAATTAAATATTTTCATATGTAAGTAAAATGATGATGGGCAAAAGCTCCTTTGATAATCGAGTCTCTGCTGTACGTTACATCAATACGAATATATTGTACCAACATCTGTATGTACCACTTTGACTTACTTGCCATGTACCAAGACCTAAAACAGGCATACGACGGCCATTATTTAACTTAACATTTGGAACGATCGTACCCTTATCGCCGCTCCTTTTCCTACTACAATATTTTGCCAAACGTGCAACTTTTGTTGCAAACTTCGGATTTCGCTGAACTTTAATCATGTTAGTTACTGTCACTCAAATTTAAAGGTTTATGTAAAGAATCACTAAAAATTTTAAATTGTTGACTTATGAAAATCAATACACAACTTAATTTATTTTTTATTTTTTTTACAAGTAAATAAGATGTCAAGAATTCAAAGTTTTAGATTTACAGTATAACCTGCAATTAAATTGTTAGATAAAAATGAGCAAAATTTGATATCTGAACAATATACCAGTACTAACCTGTTGTTCAAGTTATGTATATTCTATACCAGGAGCGACACTAGACACCCGAGCGCTCTCGTGCAAGGTCTCATTTTGTCGCCCATTTATATCTTAAACAATTTAAAATTAAGACAATCAGATTCAAAAAACCTAAGTTTGATCCTCTGTGTTCAATTTGATGAGAAATAAAAGCACACAATTTTCTTTGAGCTAAAGAAACCGAGCTAAACACTACCATGTGAGACTACATCTCTAAGACCCAGGACGGCATTTACATATGTATATGATTTGCTGACTGTAATTTACTTACTATCTCTAAATATCTTTTTTTGATTCCAGGATTGCGTGTGTATGATTTCCCGCTGTTGAGACTATGTTTTGTCGCCCCTTTGCTGTACATCACACAACTTGAACTCTCGCTTGCAATGGCCTTGGCTTATACTGTAGTCCAAACGGCAAAACAAGCGTAGCACATGGAGCATTGTACAGAAAATTCCTTGAAAAAGGATTGCCTTTAATTAGGCTTTGCGATGTGTGACAGGCTATTCCATAGACTAAGAAGAAATTACAGAGATACAACCTAATCCGTCTGGATACTTAAAGTGAAAACAACTTGTTACTTTTTTCTTACAAGTACCTATAAACGGAAGCGCTAATAGATTTTGCACATTTTCTTCGTATTCCATGTTCCAAAGCATTTCTTTCCACCATTGTATACTGGCGTAATTTTCCTAGGAATTATAATACTTTGGAAGCAATATGTTGTCGGTCCAAGTCTACTGTCTAGTAATGCAAGGGTTTTATAATACTGCGTTCACATTTCAGCATTTTTCAGTCTTACTAGTCTTACTCTTTCCTAATATGAAAAGCGAAAATATTTGGCCTTAAACTTAATCTTGCATCGAGCCTGCCATACATATAACAATATGAGTTATTTATCTTATATATTTATTTGTACATAGCTCAAATTTCGGAACAGGATGGAGTTCCATCACTCCATATCCGCCATTTCACATATTCTAAAATTTTGTCAAAATATTTTTTTCACATGTACATACATAGGTACTCTGATTGTTCGAATAGAATATTTGTCCACTAGATTCCCCCCATTAAATCTAAATTTATTTTAAGTACGTGTTCTAGCAGTGTATCAACAGTGTATCAGGCGGCGTTCTTCGGTCGCGACTCCGCCTAAACAATGCAAGCTTTAAAATTTATATATATACATACATACATTTATCATCTATTACTTATAGTCAAGGAAATTAGTTCATGGTTACAAATATCTTAAGTTCATGTGTTTAAAACAATATTTTAATTTATAAGACATTGCATAGCAAGAGACTGCAGAATACAGAAATTCACAATTCACTGATAAATCACTTTTGCAAAAACATTGGATTCTACGTATTTTTTGAAATGACAAAAAAATTAATGGATGAATCCTTTTTTACAGTCTCTGGTTATGCCAAAATAATTGTTATGTATAAAATAAAAGCTTCCAGCTAATTTATTTAAAATTTTATGGATTTATCTTCAAAGGGATGGTGAGGATGTCCAGTAACGCTGAAAAAAATGCATATTTAATAAGTACAATAACAAATTTTCTTTTTGTAAAAAAAACATTTTTTGCGGAATTTTAAATACCAATATTCAAAATATTCGTTATATAAAAAAATCTGACGTGTTAGTTAAGCACTACATACTTAATAGACTTAGTATTTTGCTTACGTATCAAGTGGTACAAGACGTTTATTCTGATCAAGGCAATCAATGGATACCATATCTTCGCTATCCAATTTAAAGTCAAAGACATCGAAATTCGAAGCAATACGTTTCTTGGTCACTGACTTGGGAATGGGAATAATGCCACGTTGTATCTGATAGCGTATAAGAACTTGCGCAGGTGTCTTGTTATGCCTCTTAGCAATGGTCATAATCTACAAAAAACTTAAGTAATAATTTATTCTTTGTAACGATTGTATTCTCTCTTACTGTGTTTTCTTCCATCACGACAGGATCACCTTTCTTAACCCATGGACGTTGTGGCGAACCCAACGGACTGTAACCGGTTGTGGTAATATTCTTGCTTTTGGCAAATTTAACCAATTCCTTTTGATTTAGGTATGGATGACATTCTATTTGTAACATTGCTGGTCGAACACATGCAATTTCCAAAATGCGTTCAATTTGCTTACTATTGAAATTTGAAAGGCCAATTGAATAGCATAATCCATGATTAACTAGCTTTTCCATTTCCTTCCAAGTATCAACATAGTCAACGTCAGAAAATTTAATTTTGCCATTCTCATCTTTGGGAAACTCATCGCCATCTTCCTCATAGGCCATGGGCCAATGAATCAAATATAAATCAAGAAATGGTGTGTTCAGATTTTTCAATGTTGTCTCACATGCACAACGAACTAAGTCCGGGCGATGATAAGTATTCCAGAGTTTGCCGGTAATGTATAGATCATCCCTAGAAGAAAACGATTTAAGTATGCAAAACTAGGGACTTCATATTACGGCTAATTTCGATTGGATAAAAAATAATTAAGTCAATCTTAAGTTTAGTAGCGTCTAAGGTCAAAGGTTTATTTTTTTTGTATTTTACTTAAATCGCCATCTTTTGATGAACTTACCTCCGGACAACACCTTCGCTAATTTTATCATTAATACCCTCTCCAACTTCAGGTTCATTTCCATAAATATATGCACAATCAATATGACGATAACCAACATCAATTGCATCCTTAACAGCTTGAGTGACCTTGCCAGGAGAGCTCTGTAATCGCAAAAATTGTGTTCGGTACCTTTGAGCGGTATGCACATATTTATGATGCTAACTTACTTGCCATGTACCAAAACCTAAGATTGGCACAGAACGTCCATTATTTAGCTTAATTTTTGGAACTTCCACACGGTCATCGCTGTATTTCCTTTTCGATTTAGTTAAACGAGCAATATGGGTTGTTAATTTCCAATTCTGTTTAATTCTAATCATGATAGAATTTAAATTTAAATTAATTGTCAGTAAGAAATGTTAAATTCCTGACTGCGAACTGACAATCAAATTTTTAAAAATCAAATTTGTGATTTGTCAACGGCAATGGTGTTGCAATACCTTCGTAGGTCCAGGGGGTTTCGATAACTAAAATTTTTTAATATTGAATATTATGTTCAGTTCTTTAAATATTAACTAAAATTTTGTTTAAATAATTAAGTAATATTTTCTATTTTAAATATTTATTTTATTTTATTTATTTTTTTATTGAAATGATTTTACCGTTACTTACTGATATTTGTTTTTGTAAAATACACGCCAAAATAGGCTGTGCTTTTTGCGTCATCAGAATAGGTTCAGTGGAATACATAATTTGTTTGAAACTCAAATAAATAAAAGAAAATTTTTAAGTTTTATTTTAAACTAGATGACCCGGTGAACTTTTTACCACCTTTTCTTGTTGGAAAACAAGCTCACATAAAGATTCTTCGTAGGTGCGTTGTTTCTCAAAGAGTAATTTTCATTTCCATTTGGTTTTTTCAAAATTATTTTACCAGTTATTACGTGGCAAGAAAAGATTTTAAAAACTGGTAGAGGGTCTTTCCAACCTTTTTTTATGTGGAAAACATTGGTGCCATGACATTTAAAAAAAATTTAATGTCCTCTCACAAGCACCATAATTGCTCGAACATTTTGTATTTTTTAAGAGCCATAATTCAAAAAGACTATTCTCTATAAGTTTTAATTTGACCTTCACAAAGTCTCTCTAAGTAGTACGAAATTTTGAGTAGGGGTTGACCGAATTGGCAGAGAATGTCTCTTGTGCGGGTAATTCTCTAGGCCATTGACTTCCTCGATCCTGAAATTGGAGACACTTTGAATTTTGAAATAAGACTAACATTAAAGACCTATGGATAAGCCATACCGAGTGACTCTTTGAAAGAAAACAATCATAATGGTGGAGCTACTATGGCGGCTCGAAAAAGACCTCAGAAAAAAAAATTAATTTTCCAAATAACTTTTTATCCGTGGGATGCATAGAATCCCGAAAGATACTCATGAATGAATCACACAATTACAATGTATGTTTCCATAGAAAGTGCAATTGGTATAGGTGCTGCGCCTCGCATAGGTATGCACTTCATATCGAAGAAGTTTTAAAGTGATCATGATGTTGGAAATTTTAGAGACGTCAGCTCAGTCACCGAATCTCACCTCCACAGAGAATCTACGGGAGCTAGTAGATCACGATCTGATAAAGAAAAACCCCTCCAATATAAGCAACTTGGTGAAAATAAGATCATGGTCCATGGACAAAGACAAAATTCTTCCAAAGTTAAAACATGGTAGATACGGTCGAGTTTCGACCACAATACGATACAAGTAAATAATAATCAGTCGCTAAAAATCATTTCTTAAAGATAAGATTAGTATTCAAGTTCGTAAACAATTTCATTGTGTCACATCTCAAAAACCATTGAAAATATTAAGATGAAATTTGGTAAATGGATGCAGATCATATACATATGTATATCTGGAATTTATTAAAAGAAGATGGAATCTGAAAAGTGGGCGTGACACTTTTTAACAATCAAATATTTTGATTCAATATTACTCGGAAACGACACCCGCGATTTTCATAAAAATCTGTCACCTTACAATGTTATATTTGCCTTTCAGCCTGAAAACTTAATACATCCAGTCCACGACACAACGATAGCACAACTATTTTTTCTGTGTTTTAAAGGATTTACAATCATTAAAATTTTATTTTAATGATATACATATATGTATTCTTAAAGCTAAGGAAATAAATAGCAATAATAATTTGTTAAAAAAGTTAATGCATTTTTGAATTAAACTAAAAGCCGATAGCCCAAAATTTCTGTAACTTAAATTCGTTTTAGATGTTATAAAAAAATAAAAGTAAAACATTATTTTAATAATGGGTGGATCCTCCTTTATTCTTTAGAATTATAATTCCATACTATTAGATGGTTTTATTGAATTGATGTATGGAATAATAACTAGTATCGGATCCATTTTTCGATTTATCGATTTTTTCAATCTCTTTCATATTTTTCGACATTCTAACTTTTTTTGACTTTTTCAACCTTTTTCATATTTAGCCTTCTTTTTAAACTTTTTTTGGCTATTCCAACTTTTTCTCTTTTTCAATCTCCTTCAACTTAAACGAATTTACCAAGAATTTTCAACACGACCTTTCCAACCTCTTTCAACTTATTTCGAGCTTTTCAACCTCTTTCAATATTTTCCATGTTACATCGACTGTTTCAACCTCTTTGGGCTTCTTTCAACTTTTTTCCAACATTTTTCATATTTCTTCTGCTTTCAACCTCTTTAAATTTTTTCCGACTATGCAACTTTTTTTCGAATGTTTCAACAACATTACAGCAGCGTTATAGAAAGACAGTCATGGAAACCAACCTGATATCTCCAACCTGATAGCTCCTATATTTCAACCCGATTTCCAGAGACCTTCACCTTCAAAAATATTCACGATTACGAATGGTTCATACGCTCTTAACGCAGCATTAGCTAATGGATAATATTTTACCAACATTGTGTCCGATTTGCAACAGCCATACAATATACTTTAGAATTATGTCAAAGGATAAATAACAACAACAGCACAATATTACTCTTGCTAACTGTCACTAAAGAAAACGAAGAGAAAGCGTTGAGTTCACTGTTCTTCTACTTTTACTTCTATATTAATCTCCTGTCCTTATAGAATTATTTTAAAATAACTTTTGGTACATCCAGATAATGTTTAAATATGTAGAAAATGCAAAATAATCTTACATCATATAGTTAAAAACTAAACATGCACTACAGGTATACAGGTTTTGTAACTGTCTGGCAAAAACTCTTTCGGCAGAAAGATTAGACCCACTCGTTACTTTTTAAATGCGAGTTCACGGTGGGGAACGGAACGCATCACTAATAGCTAATTCAGGACCGGATTTAGAAATTTGCCGCCCTTAGGCCAGTCACAAATTGGCGCCCTTCTCCACTAGTGAATATGGAAAAAAAAATTTGTAATATCAAAAGTGAGGACCTTTTTTTTTTTTTGCTTGTCAACATTTTTTTTTAGGTAGTTTACGGGTCGACATTCCAAGTATTCGCACTTTTTTCCTCCTGTATGCATCACCAATGCACTACCACTTAAACAAATTTTCAAAGTTCCCAATATTTGCCGCTCTAGGCGCTGGCCTAGTGTGCCTCTCAACAAAAGGCAAATATTGCAGCTGCTTTGCAAGCTGTATCGGATCAAATGATGCCAGGTAACAACTGCTGTATTTCTGCTCTCCGTACCTTTGACCATAATCACTGTAATAGCAATATGACGGAGTCAATATCAGAAGAGAAATCGAAAATTGATATTTTTAAACAGTTTCCAAATTTTTCAAATGAAGAACATTCCATAAATCAAGTTCAACTCACTCATAACTTTAGCCTGGTCAAAGAAGAAGCGCAACTGCAGGAAAATATATTGCTATTTCCAACAGCTACGCATGAAGAAATAAACATCGTTATAGACATGGATGATGATGCTGGCGAGAAAGCAATCGTTCAAGAAATGAATGATGAAAAATGTAGTGTGAACGAACTCGCTGACAATAACGAAGGCTCTGTTATAGGCAAGGAAAACGACACTGGGAAAGAAAGAATCATTCAACGAAGGAATGTTAATAAATGTAGTGGCAAAGATGTCGCCAACAATAGTCAAGACCCTGTTATAGACATAGAAAATTATGCTGAGGAAGAAGTGATAGTTCTACGAATTAATGATAATAATAAATGTAATGTCAAAGATGATGTTAATAATGGTCAAGATTTCGATTATGAAACCACAGCCACTATTGATTACTCAAAATTCATAGACTACAGTTGTCCTCAATGCAATCAAATTTGTGGTTCCCATGCAAAATGGAAATCTCACACTAAAGAACATCAGGTTGATACTTCTGCTTGGTTTAAGTTAAGGACCAGGAGGAATTGAATATTAATTCACAATTTAATCAATTACAGGCTCACTTCATCAAACATTTGCCTTACAACGAATATCTTAAGTGCAAAATATGTTACCAAAAGTTCAAGCAGATTTATAATATTAAAGATCATATAAGAAATTTTCATCGTAAAACTTGTCGGCAATATCAATAAGCACAGTCTGAAATAGACATGCAACTCATTGAAATATACTGTCCCATTTGTCAGCAATTCCAATTGGATCGTAATAGTTTGTGGAAACATTTGGAGGAGATACATGACTATGCAGAACAAATAAGATCCAAAATAACTGAAGAAGAAAAACATGTGTACACTTGCAAAGTTTGTAAGCAAAAATTGCGTCCGAATTCAATTAAAAATCACATGCTGTGTCATGAGAAGTACAAATCTTTCAAAGTCACTTTATGTAAAAAAGAGTCAGCTATAATCGGAAATGCTGTATCACATAAGCGAATCATTCATTTGCGCAATAAAATGGATAAACCGTTTAAGTGCAGTTATTGTGAAGAGTACTTTAAAAATTTTTATTTGCGTAGGAAACATATATCTGGTCTTCATAAAGATGTTCTGCCAAAGTGTTCAGTTTGTAAAAAGGTGTTTTACTCTATTTCATATTTGTTAGATCACATGAAACTAACTAACCATTTCGCTTGTCCTAACTGTCATTTAAGAAATAAATTTTTTAAAGGTTTTTTGATGTTATTCCTTTTTATTTTTCGGTTCAATTACATAGTGCAACATTGGTTGCCGGTTTAAGTATGGGTTATGCTGGGGTGAAAGTAAACCCAACTCTGTTTTTACATGGTGGAAACGTTACTTAGAAAATCGTGCAAAAAGAAATGTGTTAAAAAATACATGCAAAATTATGTTCCACAACTTTAAAAAATCGTGTAAGATGAAGAAACTATATATTTTCCCAAAAACCTAGCAAAAAAAGTAAACATGAATGAAATCCATAATATTTAGAAAACAATCGGTTGGTTTTGTTGATATAAAGTCTGTTATTAGCTGCTGTTTTTTTTTTTTGGTTTCTCAATTTGCCTGTATAATTCTTGAAAAACTTTTGAATGTTTTACACAATCATAACCTGAGAAATGTTTTGAGTTTTAGATTAAACTTTTTTAGAAATGAAAATACCAGAAACATGTTAATGTACAAGGGCTTAAAATTATTTAATGAAATGCCATGTAGTATTACGAAAGAAAATAATTTAAATAGACTTAAGTTAAAAAATATATCATACATAAAGGATATTTGCTGTAATATTACATAGTTTTTTAATTGCCTCGAGCTACTTAAGCGCGACCCGCTTAAGTACCTAACCCGCTTAAGGGGGTAGGTCCAGTCATGATTTTTGAGAAATCGAATTTTTTCTTAAAGTATACTATCTTAAAAATATATCCTGAAAATTTGAAGTCAATCCAACAATTACTTTTGTAGATATTCGCCAATAACCAAAGGGCTTTCGGTGGTAAGAGTACTGAGCGTAAAACTGTAAATGCATTTTTCTCAAAACTATGTTTTTGGAAGCGGTGACCACTGTAACTCGAAAACCGCTCGATAGGTTTCAATGAAATTTACACAGTTTTTGAAAAACATAAAAATCTAGTGCCTGATCGAAGGACTTTTTTTTTTTAAAAAAATCGATTTTTTATGAACAATTAACTTTTGGTTTTTTACCGAAAATCTGGAGGTAAATGTTCCTGAAGCCGCCATTTTGTTGATTTAAAAAAAAAAACCTTCGATCAGGCACTAGATTATTTATTTAACTAACTAATTTTTCTTATCCGATTGATTTTAGATGATTTTCCAAGGATTTATGACGGTCACCGCAAGACACTATGTATGGTACAGGGTCCAACACAACCAGCTATAACTTTTTTATTTTTAATATATTTTTTTTAAACTTTCGTCAAGTCAAGTTGAAACATTATGTAATAATTCCACATTATCACTTTTATTAAATAAATTAAATTAATACCAAAAAAAAAATTATTGAAAATGCTCTCATTTTCACGGCCATGACTGGACCTGCCCCCTTAAGTACCTCAAAAAGTTAAAAAGTTGAAAAAGTTTGGTAGAGGTACTTAAGCGGGATTTACTGTACTTATAAACGAAATGCTCAATTTTGGACTGCTATATCAATATAGTGCTTCCAGATAATCAAAGTTTAGCTAAATGGCGAATTAAATTTGCTTTTCCGATCTTATCCTTTTTAGCAGCAGATCTACCCCTTAAACCATTTTAAATTGCATACTTTACCTTTACCTTTATCGTAGTTTTTGCTCCGAGAAATATTTCTGAATTACATTTGTAATACATTTCACGAAACAGAAAACTATGTAATTAGGACAGGTTCAAGGTACATTCCATGCATTGGTCCAAGGTACACGCCAAGCACATAATTCGGAAAATATTCAAAAACAATTTTACCCTAGGAGATAATAAGATTTTAAGATAATTAAATTGAAGAGAAACGTTGGGTACCGTTATTTCGTCATTGATTCCCAACACAACTAAATTACACAGCTCATAAGTCGACCTTGAAAATTTGCACAAAATTTTCAAATCACTTGAAAATTTCGTCTTCCTCAGTTAACGAAAGAACGTAAATCAAAATAGCTCTTGTGCAGCGTTGCTGAAATCGGTTACATAAATAGAGAAAATTGTACTGTTACAGTTTTTAGCTACACGCTGGCAAACATGAAATATCGCTGTTGGTCCAAGGTACAATCGGTCAAAAAATTTGTGTAAAAAGTTTACTTATTCTTATTTTTGAGCCGTGTTATTTCAAAATCGTGTAAAAACACCGTGTGAAAACAGAGTTGAATGTACTGCCACAATAAAGTTGATGACTCAGAGACTTTATCTACCATCTTTCTGTAGGTTAGGTTATTACTGACTCACTTAGACCAAATGGCAGTCTATTGTAATAAAATGGAATATTTACCTAAACTCTCTCATATAACCAACCAAATTTCCTAATAAAACTGAGAAGCTCAAATAACAAACCAAGTGTTATTAACAAGCTTTTGCAACTCAGTGGACTTTTCATAATTTTTTCTTCAATAACTTATCCACTATGGAGGATAGGGTCTTACTGTCTACAGCTTAGACACAATAAAAAAGGAAATAAGAACGTTTGACATTTGTGAAAACCTCACATAGTATTTAGTTGTATCCCAACAACACCAAAAAAGATGTAAATATCCTGAAATAATTCAAAGTAAAACCATAAGATTTTTTAAACAAGAATTGCTAATTGCAATCTCGAAGCCGATAGTTTTAGTGTACTTAGCTCGATGAGTACTTTAATTTGATATGGCCCATTATTTTTCAAAGCGAACAATAAGTCAATTTAGTGTCATCGATTTGCTTGAAATTTACAGATATTAATCTGCGTTCAATTCTAGGGGACCCATATTTTTTTATTTCGCTGAAAGTACCCAACTTTCAAAGTTATGGTCATTTGAACTTTGTCCTTTAAAATTATAAAAAAAAATTCTGAGAGGATTTTATTTTCAAATTGTCGATATTTCATTAATTAGTAACGGAATTACATAATTTTTTTTTAAACTTTTCATAATTTAATGGATCTTATGATAAGATGACATTTAGT
Source organism: Meiosimyza platycephala (assembly GCA_963662105.1). Lineage (NCBI taxonomy): Eukaryota > Metazoa > Arthropoda > Insecta > Diptera > Lauxaniidae > Meiosimyza > Meiosimyza platycephala. The sequence continues at coordinate 96,413,433 of OY759208.1, read as the reverse complement.
GCAAAGTAAACTATTTTGTGGAAAATTTTGCAAATATCGTAAAACAGAGACATTTTTTTCAAATCAAAAATTTTTTAAGTGCATCAGTTTTTTTCCTTGAACTTTTTTTATCAACACAGAAAGGATTAAACTGCATTTGGTAAAAGTCCCAACTATCGAAAACGGCTTATTCTTAATTGAGAGCATTTTTCTTAAAGCTTTTATCTGGATATATGCAAAATAATAGATGAGAACGCAAAGTGATATGAAATAGAATTTAAAATGATTTTCTAAGCTAACCTGATCAAAATAATTAAAATTTTTATGAAAGAAGTTATAAGCAAAACCGTGTGCACTAACTTCTAATGACTCACTCCTTATACAGAGGATAATTGAATCATGTCTTGTTGAAAGTGTTTCATAAATTACTTTAAGATTAAAGAAAAGCAATTTTTGTAAAAATTTAATACAAATTCAAAGATCGATCGTGTAAAATAATGTTAGGACGTTAATTTACAAACTAACCCAGTAGGCAAGGGCAGGTGCTAACAACGCTTCAAGTAGGCCTTCTTCATTGGGAAGTATTACCTTTTTCCACCTGCTCGGCGTTCTGTACTTCTAACCATTTTTCTACTTTTGAAGTCGTATTTGTACAATGCAGATGACAAAAAAGTAATGTCGAATTATTAAACATTGCAATATATGAAATTTAAAATATCCCTGAAAAGATTTTATATAAATGAGGTCCTTCTTCTTTGCATTCTAATAACAGGCCTGATAGCACGTCTGCTGAAGGAAGGCCTTTTTCATGAGTATATTTTTAATTGCATGAAAATCTTGTTTTGAGAAGACCTCGTACAATCGCAGCAGTGCTAGCAGGCCTTCTCCGAGGCAGGCCTTGCTCAAATGCCTGCTGGGAAATACCATAACAATACATACAAAGAAATTAGTGTTTTACGGTAATTTTGAAGTGTATTAATTTTTTCAAATATTCCAAGTCAAGCAGTTTATTGTAAAGTTTTCAAACCAAAAAATCAATAAGCAAAAAAAATTATATTTTTACTGAAAAAGCTTAAAATTAAAAGCTTAATTTGTGTGCATTTTTTCTTTAGCATGTCTCTCGTATAGTTGCAAGTTATTTAACAGTCAAAGAAAATTGCAAACACTGAACCTGATTAATTACAAAAAAAAATCGAAAAAAAATATTTTTTATTTGCAAATGCCAATTCCAACCGTTAAGCTTAACAATGGCTACAATATTCCAATAGTTGGATTAGGCACATGGAGGGTAAGTAATTGCCTATTTATTGAAATTAACAAAGAGTGCAATCCAAATACACGTAAATCTAAAATAACACTTTAATGCTGCTCAGGGTCAATGTTGTCACACGTGCTTGAAGAGCTTTTCATTCACATTGAATTTGAAAACTTTGTTTCTGTAAACTTTAAGTGCATGCGAAAGCTTTTGCGAAAGTATTACTGCAGCCGCGTAACGAATTTGTGAATTTAAATTTATAAATATTTTTTACTTATCTTAGAGCCCTCCAGATGTTGTGGTGCAAGCTATAAAGGACGCAATAGACGTTGGTTACAGACATTTTGACTGCGCCCATGTTTATCAAAATGAAACGGAAATCGGTGAGGCTATTGAATCTAAAATAAATGAAGGAATCGTTAAAAGGTGATTTACCAAAAAAAAAAAAAAAAAATAGACCTGCTTCCATACTTTTTGTTAAAAAATTAATTTACAACGAAATCTGATAGAGTTAGTTACAAAAACTGTCAATCTGTATAGACGCGATTCTCGAAATTGTTCAATTAATGAAAAAATTGGTGCTCTCTTAAAATTTAACTAGCTACCGGTAAAAAAGACGACTAGAATGAAATCGTTCCAAATGTTTCCTATTACATATGTACATAATTGAGCATGGAAAAAGTATCCTTACTGGTGGAATAAAGATTTGAATGAGCTGAGAAAGGCCACACCATTACAGTTGGAAAAAAGCACTTTTGAGAAAGTTTTTGTCGTAAGAACTCGGTTAAGCTTACCAAAACGTAGAAAAAATTTACTTTAGGTGCCAAGATATAGTAGCGTTTTAAGTATTTTTTTGTATGAAAGAGGCCACCCTCTGTTGTCAAACAACGCCCACATTTTTCGAGTGGTTGAAAATGCGGACAAAATAAACGCAAACGGATTTTTTCTTTTTAAATTTGCGGCCCCATAGGCCCGATTATAGAATCGCGTTTGAAAAAATTCTCTTAAAATTTCAACTTCCTAGATCAAACCTGCGAGATTTAATCAGTGATGCATTTCGAATCAGTTAGTGTAAATTTTTTTGTTTACGTTTGTGAAAACAAAACGGCAGCTGAATTTTCCGTCGTCCGTCGAAATGTAGTTTACTTCGACGATTTTCTGACGTTTTTTTTTGATAGCGGGTAATCGTTGCCGATTTCCCTAGTAGATATGAATAAATGAAAATAGTCTAAAAATGATTTCTGCATATTATCATTATTATTGGGATAAAAAAATGAGACCTTAGAATAAAATAATTTCTTAGAAAAAAAATAAACAAACAAATTAAATTAAATCGATGTTCTTCTTACTTCTTCGATTAGAATATTCGAAAAAATATACTAAAAAGATATCAATCAAAATTAGTTTTCCGGGCATACGAAAAGTGAAAAAGGTAATTAAATTAATTAATTAATTTCTATTTTCCCTTTGTGCACCTTCCCTAAAATGTGCATGCAAATCAAGCATTGCGGCAGGCCAAAAAATTCTCCACGAAAAAATAAGTTTTTTACAATTCCACGTTAAACATGCAATCAACGTTTCAGATGTAACTGAATTTCTCGATTCGTCAAGCAAGAGCGATAGCTTATGCTCTTCGCTTGGCCGCGGCCATATGGTCGTACGCTGCAATTCTGTTCAATTTTATACGATCAAGTGTGTTATAATTTTTGACAGCGAGTAATCGTTGCCGCTTTCCCGACCCCGTCCCAATTCTGTTGATCGATAAATATCGCCGACTAATTAACTGTCATTCTCATTTTGAATGAGAATCTAGTCGGCGATAAATATCGTCGACTTAATTAACTATCATTCTCATACAAAAAATTTTTTTTAGCGGGTAGCCGCGTCAAAAAAAAACTGCTACTATTATTATCACACATCTGGAGTGGTATTCTGTAAGGTGATAGTTGATTATCAACTATCGCTTGCTTTTATGTGATAGCTATTTAGGTGTCGATTTCTAAAACGATAATCAAAAAAGCGACAGTCAACTATCACCTTACAGAATACCATCCCTGATATTTCAGGGAATTTTTCGTTTCGGCTTGGGGATTTATGTAAAAATGCACGGCATCCCTGCTCTGGCGACGAGCTTTCAGGAAATTGCAAATAAAAGTCTTAACAGCTGTTAGTATTTGCTTAGTTGGTTGCCGGCTTTCGTGTGAATTTTTTGCAATCTTTTTATTGTAGCTTCTGCTATTAAATAAAAAATTATTAAAAAAAGTAAAGAAAACTACATATATTACAACTAATTTATAGTGTTTTACAACAAATACAAGCTTATCTAATCTTGTTTTTCTCTATATTTCTTTTAATCATATGTTTATTTTCAAAAATTTATTGCAATCGCTAACGAAGTCAAGTGGAAAAATAATCAGAAGAATCAACATGGCTGTTCCAAATGTAGTGTTAAATAATGGACGCAAAATGCCCATCTTGGGTCTTGGCACTTGGGGAGTAAGTTAACAATTTGTGTAAATGTTTTTTATCATGACTTTTTGCCTTACGAGCCCCACTTCTAAATACTAAGCAAACCGTAATTTTGTAAAATTCGAGTATGTACTTGAAATCACAAAAAAAAACTATACGTGCCTCGTGGTTTTTCTCCAGAACGTAAAATTTTTTTAATCGATTTTTGAAGCTTTTGTATGATTGAAGTTTTTTATGATAATCACTTAACGAAATAACGCTATAATATATAAAATAGTGAACCGATTTTCATGAATGAAAGCTTCTTGGAAAGGTTATTAGATTTCCAGTTATTCTGCTTAAAGTTAATTTGATATGTATGGAGACCTGTAGATTAAATTTCAATTTACGATATTTCGGAGACAAAGAAAGATTGATATAATTCAAACTGTATTTTGAAGAGAAAGAGTAGATCTTTTGAATCCAATTAATGGATAATAGAAATTACCAATCGATGTAATTGATATAACCTCACATACCTTGAGAAACTGTGATATTTGCACTTTTAAGTTAGAATATCTCGAAAACCGAAACCAACGGAGAAATTCTGATCTCGGATTCGAATGCAGCGCGTCGAAAACCTTCGGAAAGTATATTTAGGCTTCTGATTCTGACTCTTTTATTATATAGCGTTATTTCGTTATTTAAAAGCGATAGCTGTGATCATAAAAAATCATACAAAAACTTCAAAACTCGATTTAAAAATTTGACGTGCTGGAGAAAAACCACAAGACGGCAAGTTTATTTTTTTTATTGTCTATTATACCATATTGAAATTTCTCATGAGTGTAACAAAAAATTTGATTTTGTCGAACCGGGTTATAACTTGGCTTTGATGTATGCACTGCCTTTAGATAATATATTAGGCAAAAGTGCATTTGGTTTGCTTTGTATTTTCCGGTTAGCTTTAAATTATTTTCTTATTGTTAATATAATGTTCTGTACTCTTAAGTTACTATTGAATAAGTAAGCTGCATACATACATATTTGTTATTCAGCTGCTATTGTACACGATAAAATATGCATAATAATAATAATAATTTTGTAACTACTACTAAAAATTCAATTGCAAATTGTGTTGCTTCATGTGAATAATCAGTACTTTCTTAGGTACCTATTAAATACATAAATATGTATGTATGTATTATATTACATTATGGCTAATGGATAGGGTAAATGTTGGAATCGACATTGTATCACAAAACCTATTCCTTGGCCTGAGTGTTAGTCAAATGCTTAGAAAAAAATAAAATGACGCATAATTTAGGTATTTGAAATTAGTTTTAATTATGATTTTTAAGCTGCAGCTGCAAAATATTTTTCCGAAGCAGAAAAGGGCGTATCTCAAAAATTCATATTCGTGATTCTTCTGAAATAGATAGCCAAAGGAATTACGCATCTAACGCCAAATGCCGGTTCAGACCTATAAAAAATCTCATAGAATTTTCTCTATCTCAATTTTACATGTATTTCTATTAATTGACATAAACGAAAAATCAATTATCTCGAAACACGTTTTTTTTCAAATAGGTCCTTTCCGCTTCTGAAGGCAGTATAGCTGACTTAAGTTCAATTTTAAAATCTAATTGCCGAGCTAAATTTTCATTTCGGCTCATGAAATTAAATTTTTCATAGCTAACCCGCTTCTCAAGTGTGACAGTCTAACAATTTTTTTTTAATAATTCAAACATCAATTATCTCGAAACACGTTTTTTTTTCAAATACACCCTTTCCGCTTCTGAAGGCAGTATAGCTGACTTATGTAAGTTCAATTTTAAAATCTAACTGCCGACCTAAATTTTCATTTCGGCTCATTAAATTAAATTTTGCAAAGTTAACCCGCTTCTCAAGTGTGACAGTCTATTACATCGATATTAAAAAAAAAAACTATACATATTCTACTGCAGTAGATTTTGAAATAGTGTGAGACATTTGAAATTTATGTAAAGTAACAATTCCAAATTAAACTGCTATTTCTACTAAATTTTACATAATTAAAACTTAGAAACTCGTTATTAATCTAAACTTCTCTTATTTATTTGATCCGCATCACAAAACAGTAGTGATTTATTTGAAAAGAAACGGAAGTGGTGCTATGAATATAAAAATCAGCATTCATTGAAAGCCCCTTTACTACTTCTGCCAATTCTACAATTTCTCAGCCCAGTGTAGATAAGAATAAATATTTTCACTGTGACCTTTTCAAATGAACGGTGGCCATGAGCTGTGAAAAAATCAAATCACTGAAATACGATCAGCGTTCATATTAGATCGAGCGGGGAAAATAAATTAAGTTGCGAAACAAACGTACTAAATATAAATTAATTAATTAACCTTAAGATGCGGTTAAAGTAGTGTTAGTAGAAAAACTGGTGTTGGTCACACTGTAAGGTTTTAACCTAGCTCCGCGGTCAAAGGCAGAGTCGTAACTACTACCAAGCCACTGAGTATAGTGGGGCCACCAAACAAAGATGAGCTCATTTCGAATTATTACTTTGTCTGTAGTGCCCTATGCATATCAAATTGCTTAAGGGGGCAGGTCCAGTCAATGCCGTGAAAATTGGAGCATTTTCAATAATTTTTTTTTTTGGTGTTAATTTAATTTATTTAATAAAAGTGATAATGTGGAATTATTACATAATGTTTCAACTTGACTTGACGAAAGTATAAAAAAATATAATTAAAAATAAAAAAAGGTATAGCTGGTTATGTGGACCCTGTCCCATACATATTTTTTTTTACCTCCAGATTTTCGGTAAAAAACCAATCAGGCACTAGATTTTTATGTTTTTCAAAAACTGTAAATTTCATTGAAATCTATCCAGCCGTTTTCGAGTTGCAGTGGTCACCGGTTCCGAAAACATAGTTTTGAGAAAAACGCATTTAAAGTTTTACACTCGGTACTCTTACCACCGAGAGCCAAGGCCGTATTACCGCATATGCCACCGACGCCATGGCGTATGGGCGGCAAAATTTTGAAAAAAGTTTATTTTTTTTTAAACCCAAAAATTAACACCAAGTATGAAGTGGTAGAAAAAAATGAAAGTCTATATGAATATTTTCTTTAGTATTTTTATTTAACGTATAGTAAACAGAAATATACATATTTACAGAGCTACTTTTCTCGTTTTCAGTAAGCTGAATTCATCTATAAGCTGGTTATAATCAAAATTTTTATTCAGCTCAGCCTCAATGCACAGCAAATCGAGTGCGTTTAGACGCTCGTTGCTTTGAGTGGAACGATAGAAATTTTTTACCCTCTTGAAAACTGAAAAAGATCGCTCTCTACTACAATTTGATACCATCAAGCATAAATACATGCATAATGCAGTATGGAGATTTGGATAGATATTTTGATATTTATTCTCACAGATTATTTTTGATAAATCTAAAGCTGTGGGTTTTTAAATTTTTATTGAATTTAAGTTAGATGCGAAGTGCACGCGTTCAATTGTGAGGGAGTCATCTAAATCTTGAGGATAAATTTTTATAAGCTCATCGACTTCTTTGGCAATCACATCAAGACTTATCTGTTGTATTTTGACGAGAAACCCGTAATTTTTATTAATCTCCACACAAGCAACTTTGCGTTTTTTAACCGAATCGACCTAGCTGGTGCAGTTTTTATTGATTTTTCAACATCCAATATTGCTTATTCAAAGTTGAAAGAGACGGTTCGCTCCGAAAAATAGTACTAGTTGGGTCGATTCGGTTACTTTCGTTTGCAGTTTCAAAGTTCAAAAAATAGCTTCAGCTGGGTCGTTTTGGTTACTTGCGATTGCATTCTCAAAGATCAAAACAATGCACGAGCTGGGTCGATTCGACTACTTCAGAAACAAAAAAATTCTACGAGCTGGGTCGTTTCGGTTACTTTCGTTTGCAGTTTCAAAGTTCAAAAAAATAGCTTAAGGTTACTGAGGTTGCTGGGGTTACTTGAGGTTACTTGGGGTTCACTTGAATAGCATATAACTAATAAATTCCGAAGGTTGCTTTTGTTGTCAGGCGTTTGTACTACTAAAAATTTACTTCTAATTTTTTTTTTAATTTTGAGGGCGGCAAAATTTTATTGGCGTACGGGCGGCATATAGCCTTAATTCGGCCCTGCCGAGAGCCCTTTGGTTATTGCCGAATAACTCCAAAAGTAATTGTCGGATTGACTTCAAATTTTCAGGATATATTTTTAAGATATTATTCTTTAAGAAAATGCAAAAAAAAAATCGATTGCTCAAAAATCATGACTGGACCTGCCCCCTTAAAATGCAGTATTTTTGAAGTGGTTTAAATCTGTCTAATGCAATTTCAATGAAACTGATTTGTTAGTTTCGGAAATATTGGCTAAAGATTAATTATTTTACATGCAGCGTTCCCCATAAACAAATTTTTTGAACTTAAACACCTACCTTGTTAAGATTTTTCATCCTTACGCAACGCCTCCAATTGAACACCTAAGCCTCAATTTACGGTCCTGGCCGCTTACGTACTACTATTCTAGAATCCGATCGGGAGCAGTTAAGAGTTTTTTTTTAACAGTTGCTATTGTTGCAGCCGATCGAATATGAAGATTACTCAAGCACATTTTTTACCACAAAATAAACTTTTTTTTTAAGTAGACTTCTTTAACCTTCTTTTTTAATTAATTGTCAAATTCATTAATCTTACGTCACGTCTATTTCTATGTAATTAATTTCCATATGATTATGTCGACTACAATTAGTATTTTTCTAAGTACAAATCATTAGGAAATTATATTTTATGTTAATTTCTACATTTAAAGTAAATATAATGTGCTCCTAGAAGAGTATAGATAACATAATTTTATTGCTGTAAAGATTTAATGCTATCAATAAAGGTCAACAAGTACTTATAATATAAGGTTGAGGCAGTAAGTTTCAGCGAAGTCAAAATTTACAAAAACAGCAAAACATGAAATCGAATCTTATCAGTGATTTGTAACAGCACTTAAGCTTCATATAGTTTAGTTAATATTTTTGCGATAAAAGACGTAAAAAATCTGAAAACTTTGCGTTTCTTACAACCAGAGCCGGAATAACCTAAGGTCAAATTAGGCAACTACCTATGGGTTTCGTGTTCTTTAGGGCCTCGCGGTTCGGTTTTATGTATAATATTCTTTATATTTAACTAGTAATTTTATTTGATTCCCTTGTTTTACAAAACTTCTGCTCCAAAAATCAATGTTTTTTCTTTCAAAACAAAAAACTTTAGGGAACGCTATTCCGAGCACATTGATTTATAAAAATAGTTTTTATTTTTAACTTACATACAGCTGTGGATATATAAATGGCACATTTTTTGATATTTTCTTTGTTATGCTACAGTATTGTAAATAATATTAACAAACAAGTATTTGGTTTTTTTGCAAAGATATATGTATGGTGTAGGCTCGCTTATAAAATTCAAGGACAAAATGGGCTAGTTTCAATATTTGGGCACATTGGCAAACCATATGGAATCATATGCACTTCATTTCATGCCAATTAAGTGGACCTTTTTGCAGTATAATGACACTAAACACTCCTCCAAAGTACTAAATAATGGGTTCTGTGCGGAAAAGATCGATGTTTTGGATTTTCCAGCCCGGAGCCTTGAATTAAATCCAATAGAGAACCTGTAGAACGAGGTCAAGGTTGAAATCGTGAAAAAAAATTATACAACTATGGACGATATTTGGTCTGCCTCACGGAAAGATTGGTATGCCATATCTAAAACAAAATGCGGAGAAATGTGGAGAGTGTGGGTCGCACGTGTGAAGCTGCCATCAAAAACAGAGGCTACAGCACTAGATCTCAATGATCTAAATGTTTTTGCATACCAAGAAGTCATCAAATGCAATTTTAACACGATATTTTCTCTTTTATTCCAATTTGTGCCATTTATGTGTCCCGCTCATTTCATCGGTTTTTTTTCATTTCGATAATTTTTTTTTTTGTGAATGGATTAGTGAAGTTCGTATTATTATTAAATATGAAAGATATATCTTTGCAAAAAACCAATCACTTGTTATTTGTTAATATTATTTACAATACTGTAGCATAACAAAGAAAATATCAAAAAATGTGCCATTTATATATCCATAGCTGTATGCATACATATGTATGTATCTAATTCTGTACCTAATTCTGTTTTTACGCGAATTTGATTTAATGCGATTCATAAAAAGTGTTGCGTTCTGTTTTTGCGCGAATTGATTTGATTTAACGCGATTTAACAATACATGAGGTTGAAAATTTAGTTGAAATTCTGAGTGATGACAATGACATTCAAGTTTCTCAAAAAAGAATGCGCGTTTTATCAAAAAATAATACCGATTAAATAATGATTTACAAAATTTTTTACCTGTTTAAATTTTATTAAAATGAATTGCTTCTTTTTTTTGTTGATTTCTTATATGTTGTATGAATTTTCTTTTTGATGAATTAATATTTTTATTGCATTTTTTCCTTTTATTTTATAAGCTACTTAAATAAAATAGGTCTATTTTTTATACTTTTATGTTATTATTTTTGTTGATTTTTCAAATGTGGAACCAATCCCCTACTTTTATATGGATACTGTATCTTTTTTTGCGCGGATTTTTCAGGAACGTATCTATCGCGTTAAAACAGAATTAGGTGTAACTTTGAAAATTAAGGTCAGAAATAGAAAATTTTTGTTTTTATTTTAAACACGCACAAATAAATGTTTTGTTATTACTTTTATTTTAAAAGTTAAAGATTAAAGTTGATTATGATTGAATAAACATAGACTAATCGAAAACTATAACAAGGTTTGCTTGTTTTTTACTCAATTTCAGATATATTTTTTATAGTATCCTTTGTTTATTCAATCAAAACAATCTTTTATTTTCGACTTAAAAAATTAAGGCTCAAAAATTAAAATTAAAAAAAATAGTTTAAAAAAGGTAATTTGGATTATTATTTCTTATATGTATTCTTCTGTTTTTTCTTTAAAAAAATTAAAAAACTTTTCGATAAAAGTAAATAAAAATTCTTTAAAAAAGTTTTAAAAACATTTTTGTAGCAAAAGTTAGTATTGACTTCCATAAGAATATTTTTTCAAACTTTTATTTTTGACTTTTTAAATAAAAGTATAAATGTTTCAAGGTCTACTTGCATTGATGATTATTCATGAAACAAAAAATTGTCTTTCAAAATATATTGAAAACATTCGCATCAAAAACAAAAAAAATACATATCAGGAAAGTTAATATTCAAAAACTTGATTATTTATATGGGTTTTCGACAGTGGCGTCAATTCGGTAGGGCTAGGAAGGGCATTGCCCCCCCCCCCCCCAAGGATCTGATACTTGGTATTATTCAATACAACAATTCAATAAAACCATCTAATAGTGGTGGAATTATAATTCTTGCCCCCCCCAAGGTTTTGGTGAAGTGACGCTCCTGGTTTTCGAACAAAAATCATTAATTATAATCACCATTTACAAATATGGTCCGAGAGTGTATTAGTGGTCAGCTGGTTGTAAGGGGCTGACAAAAAAATTTCGCTCAATAACTCGGAAAATAAGCCACAAGTAGAAAGCTATATTAAGCCCATTGTTGTAGACGAGATAAAAGCATCGATTTCATTCTCGAAAAATCTCCATACGACAAGATTTAAAATTTCCAATAAATACTGCAATTTTAAATATAAATAGTAAATTTGGGGAAAAAATGCGGGTTTCAAATTTGAACAAGTATTCTTTAATTTTCAATAAAAACCGATTTTTTTTTTTTTTGAAAATGTAAATGTTTTAGTAATTTTAAAACTATGATATGTGGGTCGAATTTTTTCATGCGGAGATTTTTCGGGCATAATATCGATTCACTTTTATCTCCTCTACAACATTGGCCTTAATATATTTTTCTACCTGTGGCTTATTTTCCTAGTTATTGAGCAACATTTTTTTATCGGCCTCTCACAACGATTCTGCCGACTGACGATTATTTCGATTATTAGCCATATTAAAACTATCCAATACAAAATAAATTATGCGAGATTTGTCAGAGAAATTCTTTTTTACGACTGATTATTTATTATAATTAAGTTTCATTGAACTTGCAGTCATTACACATAAATAAAGAATTTGTCCTTGTGTTAAATTTGTTTTTGATAAATTTTTATTGAACAGGGTGATAGACTCTATAGTTTGCTAGTATTGTAGGCTGATTGAAGTTTCAAATGTACGAAATTCACACTCTGAAGCTGCGAGTTTAAGTAGTTTGATTTATTAAATAAACGTTTTTTTTTATTCATTTTATTTATCGCTTTATTCAATATCGCCGGATGCTTTGAAAAATCTTACATAAATAAAATTAAATAAAAGCAAAAAATCTTATAGGAAAGTATGTACACGGCTTTACAGCCCTGCTTACAATTAAGGTTAATTTAAACTCAAAAGAAAATATGTAAGATGACTTGCATTATTTAATCGCTGTAAAATTTCACAACATCTTTTAACATTGGTTTTTGTTAAGGAAAATTAAAATTTTAGCAATTAACATTAGACTGTAATTTTCTTTATTGGAGCAATAAACAATTCTATTAGTAAATATAGACTTTTTTTGAACTAAACATATTAATTAGTTTATATTTTTTCTTTTACACATAAAGAGCCCTCCAGGAGAGGTCGCTCAAGCTGTTAAGAACGCAATTGATATTGGTTATCGTCACATCGATGGTGCACATGTTTATCAAAATGAACATGAAGTTGGAGAGGGTATCAATGCTAAAATTAGCGAAGGTGTTGTCAAGAGGTAAGCTCATTCAATTTTGTAATTCACTTTATTCAATAATGATTGTGCATAAATTATTCATTAAAGTAGTGAATATTATGTGTTCCGAAATTTTCTTGTTTTGTTTGCTTTAAATTATTTTTTGGCGCTAAAATTAATGTATTAAATTTTTTCAGAGAGGATCTTTTTATTACCAGCAAACTCTGGAATACTTTCCATCGTCCAGATCTAGTTCGTGGTGCCTGTGAGACAACATTAAAAAACCTTAACACTCCATATGTTGATATGTATTTGATTCATTGGCCCATGGCGTACAAGGAAGATGGTGACCTATTCCCCACCGATGAGGCGGGCCAAACTGCTTATTCTGATGTAGATTATATTGAAACTTGGAAGGAAATGGAAAAGCTAGTTGATGATGGGCTATGCAAATCAATTGGCATTTCGAATTTCAATAGTAAACAAATTGAACGCGTCTTAAAAACTGCACGTATTCCACCAACAACCAATCAAGTAGAATGTCATCCATACCTAAACCAAAAGAAACTAATGGAATTCTGTAAAGGCAAGAATATTGTCATTACCGCTTACAGTCCATTGGGTTCGCCAAATCGTCCATGGGCAAAGGCTGGTGAGCCAGTATTGATGGAAGATCCTAAGGTACGAGAGGTGATAGTATTTTTAAAGGATAAATTTAATGCTTTAACTCTTCTTAGATTATTGCTATTGCTGAAAAGTATAGCAAGACTCCTGCACAAATCCTTATACGCTATCAGCTACAGCGTGGCAATGTTGTTATTCCTAAATCGGTGACCAAGAGTCGAATTGCCTCGAATTTCGACGTTTTCGGGTTTGAATTGAGTAGCGAAGATATTCTGACTATTGACAGTTTTGATTGCAATGGACGCTTTGTACCAATTACAAGGTAAGTTAAAATGCGGAGTTTATTGAGCGTATAAACGCACATAATTTCGAAAATTTGTTTTTTAATTTATTTAAATACAGCGATTGTGGTATTCATCCCCACTATCCATTTGTGGAAGAGTTTTGAACTTTTAATGAAACAAGTTGGTAGTTTTTTGTTTTCAAAACCTGTTGAGTTTTTCTCCCTTACGGTTTCTATAGTATACTGATGTTTTTGCAGTATTTAATAATTTATTAATAGCTTTTTATTTGCATTATAATATTCGTGATAACAGTGTATGAATGTTGCATTGAAAAACGTTTAAATTTTATTATATAATAACTTTAAAACACTTCGTAGACTACTATATATAGAAGTTGACACTTCTAGTACTTAAAGTTTTTATTTTTAATTCAAAAAAGGTTTCATTTTGAGAATGATCATGAATTTTACAGGCGATTCAAAGTAGAAAGCTTTTCACATGCATGACACATTTTCGTTTTAACGAATAATAAGTAATTTTTCAATTGACGTATATACTATCGATATATGTATGTAGGAACCGCATATTAATAAAAGCATAATTTTATAATTATGTTCCATCGTAATGTTTTACACATATACAGATAATTGATGCTATTAATTTATTGTTTTATGCTAAGTCACTACCCTTCGATCCTATTTAAATTAAACCCTGTAGAAAAGTTTGATTTACTTTCATAATTAATTTTTTTTATCACTGATTTAAAAAAGCTTGTAATTAATTGTACGCGTTTGTTATTTTCTTTTACAGTGCATCCGGACATCCTTATCATCCATTTGAAAATGCTGATTTTTAGATACAATGATATGTTGAATAATATTTTGGTATAGCTAAAATTTGAATCCTTTATGTAATAATGTTGATCGGCAATGCTTTGAAACTTACACATTGTAATTTGAAATAAAGAAATGATGGTTGCACATTTGTTATCAAACAAATTGTTTATATATGTTAACTTATTTTTTGTAATAATCGCCTTTCTCAAGAACTAGCACGAAACTTTTTTCAGAGACTTATATCACGATTTTTGTATGGGATTAGCTTCAATAAGCGTAATCTCCGAGATGGAACTCATGTTCAAGTTCTTATCCAAAGATGATATGGTCGAGTCTGCCATAATTAAAATTAAAACAATCTTCCAAATAAAGTACGGAAATTTTCTTTACAAAGATTATTATTGTAAGCAGCTGATTTGTTGTTTTGATTTAATGGCGGCGTAAATAAGGTAAGAAGTTTCAAATCCTCTGCATATCAGTTTCGTGTAAATAGCTTCTGAAAGCAACCGCTTGATGTAGTGAACATAATACAAACGGTTGCCGGACAATCGACTCAATCACCCGCTCTCAAAATTATTTTATACTTGATGTGTTGAACAGAATTGTGCAGGGTCGGAAAAGCAGCAACAGAAATCCGCTGCAAAAAAAAAATTAGAATTAACGGGTATCCGTCGGTAGGTAACCAGTCGTACGCCTCAATTCTGTTCAATTTCTTACTCGACGCTTACACAAATTCTTACCGAAAACTTTCCTTGTTTGTGGGCAAGAGGCGAAAAACCAAAGAGACGAGGTACAAAATTTGTCGTATGTTGCAAATGCCAAACAAAAACCACAAAAGAAAATAGACAAGAATTTGTTTCACCGAATTTGCCTGTGTAAACGCCGAGATAGCATCAAGTGTGTTATAATTTTTACAGCGAGTTTCCGTTGCCGCTTTTCTGACTCCGTCCCAATTCTGTTCAGCGCATGAATCAAGTGTGTTATAATTTTGACAGCTTTCCCGACACCCGTTCATAATCCCCCCTTTAATAAAAATCTCATTTTAAACTTTAAATTATTCAAAACATTTTATTTATAACAATTTTTAATTTTGAAACAAAGCAAATCGGTCGCACCGAAACTATGACTATAAAGTGAGATCAAAAATCTAATAAGGTAGAAATTAAAATTTACAAAAACAATTAATAAAATGTACATATATGTATGTAAATTAGAAATGTATAAACTTAAATCCTAAAATTTGCTATAAATTAAAATTGTTAGCAAATGCAAAAAAAAAAAACGAATCAATCCACCAAGTTGGGTCCATTCTAGGCTTCAAGTAGGCAGTTCCAACCAAAGTATTTGCACACTAAAAATTTAAAATACATATTAAATAAAGTTTAAAAATAAGTTTAAAATGTAAACGTTAATGCATATAATTCAGATGGTGATGCATGTTAAAAGTTTAATCATGCGGTTCATTTTTAGATAGATATTTTCATCAACAAAAATTAAAAACTACAAATTGAACGAAATTCATACATTTTTGTTATTAACAAGCAAGAATCAATCCACGAAGTTGGGTCCATTCACGGCTTCAAGTAGGTAGTTCCAACCAAAGTATTGGCACACTAAAAAATTAAAATACATATTAAATAAAGTTTAAAAATAAGTTTAAAATGTAAACGTTAATGCATATAATTCAGATGGTGATGCATGTTAAAAGTTTAATCATGCGGTTCATTTTTAGATAGATATTTTCATCAACAAAAATTAAAAACTACGAAGTGAACGAAATTCATACCTTTTTGTTATTAACGAGCTGGAATTAATCCACCAAGTTGGGTCCATTCACGGCTACAAGTAGGTGGTTCCAACCAAAGTATTGGCACACTAAAAAATTAAAATACATATTAACTAAATTTAAAAATAAGTTTGAAATGTAAACGTTAATGCATATAATTCAGATGGTGATGCATGTTAAAAGTTTAATCATGCGTTTCATTTTTAGATTGATATTTTCATCAACAAAAATTAAAAACTACGAATTGAACAAAATTCATACCTTCTTGTCATTAACGAGCAGGAATCAATCCACCAAGTTGGGTCTGTTCTCGGCTTCAAGTAGGTGGTTCCAACCAAAGTATTGGCACACTAACAAATTAAAATACATATTAACTAAAGTTTAAAAATAAGTTTAAAATGTAAACGTTAGTGCATATAATTCAGATGGTGATGCATGTTAAAAGTTTAATCATGCGTTTCATTTTTAGATAGATATTTTCATCAACAAAAATTAAAAACTACAAATTGAACGAAATTCATACATTTTTGTTATTAACAAGCAAGAATCAATCCACGAAGTTGGGTCCATTCACGGCTTCAAGTAGGTAGTTCCAACCAAAGTATTGGCACACTAAAAAATTAAAATACATATTAACTAAAGTATAAAAATAAGTTTAAAATGTAAACGTTCATGCATATAATTCAGATGGTGATGCATGTTAAAAGTTTAATCATGTGTTTCATTTTTAGATAGATATTTTCATCAACAAAAATTTAAAACTACGAATTGAACGAAATTCATACCCTTTTGTCTTTAACGAGCAGGAATCAATCCACCAAGTTGGGTCCATTCTCGGCTTCAAGTAGGTGGTTCCAACCAAAGTATTGGCACACTAAAAATTAATATACATATTAACTTAAACTTAAAAATAAGATTAAAATGTAAACGTTAATGCATATAATTCAGATGGTGATGCATGTTAAAAGTTTAATCATGCGGTTCATTTTTAGATAGATATTTTCATCAACAAAAATTAAAAACTACGAATTGAACGAAATTCATACCTTTTTGTCATTAACGAGCAGGAATCAATCCACCAAGTTGGGTCCATTCTCGGCTTCAAGTAGGTGGTTCCAACCAAAGTGTTGGCACACTAAAAAATTAAAATACATATTAACTTTTAAGTTTAAAATGTAAACGTTAAACCATATAATTCAGAGTGATGCATGTTAAAAGTTTAATCATGTGTTTCATTTTTACATAGATATTTTTATCAACAAAATGCAAAAATTAATCCAAGTTGGATCTGTTCTTGGCTTGATTAAGTAGCATAGACTAGATTTGTCTATGGTAGGTAAAAGACTAATTTCTCACACAAAAAATTTTTTAAGCGGGTAATCGTGTCAAAAAAAATACGGCACCAAGATCGGATCTTAATACAAAAAAAAAAACATTGATGCGATTTTTAACCTCAATATTTTTGAGCAAGCATGCAGCTAATTTAACTATAGATTACAAATCGTTCAATACTTACCGGTTATAATTTTCGCAGCTATCCCAAATTTGACAATATTTGCTTTATTTCTAGTTTAAATATTTTAATAACATTTTAATACATACGCTTAAAACATATTTTCAAGACCGAACACGTTGAATTCTTTAAAAGGAAATGGATAGATGGATAGACACTAGTGGATTGGCTGCACAGTGACCGTACCCAGGGCTACCCTTATACACTTAGGGGCAGCACATGTGCGCAATAATCAGTGTGAACATCTGTTTTGTTAGAACATTCTTTTTCTATTATTAATCCGTTGAATTCAACGCTTTTATATAGAATTACTTCTCTAGAATTAAAATTGACACTAAAAACTTGAATTATTAAATTGACACAAGCTGATTAGAAATGCAATACTGATACGTCGACTGCGACAGTAAAATAAAGGTTGAATCGAATCGACTGTCAGCGATAGCGATATTTTCGTCATCCTCCGAAACTGTGACCTATATATATATATAACAAGGTTTTTCCATCGTCCGTCGGTATTGTGAGCAAGCATGGACATGCTTTAATTCGGAAATTATTTCTTGCCGGTGACCTGGCAACGCTGGTAGAAATTCGTCCGTCTGTTTTTTTTGTTTGTCTTAATTTCCTTATTCGTGAGCGCTTCAAGCATTTATTTATTCACGACATTCGGCGAACTTCAAAACCTATGAAACTGTCAAATCCCACCTACCCACGAGTTAAATTAAGTTGATATGAAAGTTTCGCAACGTAAAAATCACGGAAAAACAAATAAAGGCTCACATTTTAAGGGAAAAGTAAAGAAAAAATTAAATTCCAAACATGTTAGTGATGCTGGTAGTAGAAAATTTAAATTCATACAAAGGGGTAAAGATACAATGGAAACATCACGGCAGCAGCGGCTCAACGAGGAGAAATACAAGGAACATGCGTTGGGCAGTGACTTTTTACAAGCAAAGGACACAGAACTGATTTCAAGTTATCTAGATGAAGCCACAACCGAAGAAATGCCCTATGAAATCTTGTCAATGAAATTCAGAAGAAAAAGCAGCGCAGGCTTATGTGGACTGTTAGGAACACTAGATAGTGACGAAGACAATGAAGAAAAAGCACATATTAAACCAAAACAGATTAGAAAGAGTGAAGGCAAAAACTCTGATAAAAGTGAAACCAATAACACTAGTGGAAATGACAGCCTCACTTTAGAACATTGTGGGGAATCTGTGGACAACTTTGCCATACATTTAAATAATGATTTGGCGCCGGAGCACATAGAAAACTTAGTCACAACACCTGTCAAAACAAAAACAAGTAGTTTAACTTGGCCAACGCTTGGTAGATTGCAAGTTGATATACCAATTGCAGGAACAACACAGGAGACGAATAAAGTTGCGACATTGCTTGACGACAATGAAACTTATGCTACTGAGGGCACAACACCCATTTGTACAAAAGTAGACTTGCAAAAATGTGCAGTAAAACCGCAACTTATAACGGCTAAGCCCATTATAACTGAATTCCAATCTGAGTTATTTTGTATCATAAACAGTTACCAGGATCTATTCTATCCACAAGAAACTTTTCAAAATACTGCGGATATACGTTTTATTTATTGCTTGCACATTTTAAATCACATGTTAAAAACACGATCCCGTATTATACTACATAATGCTAAATTGGCCACCACAACAGCAAAGAAGTTAAAAAAACAAAAATCTAAGGCTGGAAATTTGACTCAAATTGACTATCGTGACCAAGGTTTGGTTCGCCCAAAGGTGCTAATTTTAGTGCCTTTTCGCAATTCTGCTTTACAAGTGGTCAACACAATGGCCAACATACTCTTCGGCCCACAAGCTGAAGCTGCCAAAACTAATGGCAACATTACAAACTATGGTCGTTTTCTTGATGATTACGGTGGTGGAAATTCAATTTATTTTCCAACAACAAATCCAAAACCCGAGGATTATGAACAGACCTTTGCAGGAAATACCAACGATAGCTTTCGCTTTGGAATTGCGCTCACAAAAAAATGCATCAAACTTTTTACTGAATTTTATGCATCAGACATTATTATCGCGTCACCTTTGGGTTTGCGCACTATAATTGGCGCGCCTGGCGACTCAGACCGTGATTTTGATTTTCTCAACTCCATAGAATTGTTGGTACTTGATCAGGCAGAATTGTTTCTTGCACAAAATTGGGATCACATACTACACATCGCTGATCACATGCATTTGCAGCCTGAATCAATGCGTAGCGAAACCGATTATTCACGTGTTCGCTCCTGGTGTCTCAATGGTTTATCACGATTTTATCGCCAGACATTGCTCTTCACGTCACATGAATTGCCTGAATTTCGTTCATACTTCTATGGGAAATGTTTGAACTATCGTGGTCGTGTACACGTATTAAATCCCATTGAAACGGGCTCAATACAACATGTTTTGCTGCCACTGGCACAAATTTTTCATAAAATTGATGCACCCAATTTTGCAAGCACTTTTGACTGTCGGTTTAATTACTTTACGCAACAGATATTGCCAAAGTTTAAAAATCCTTCAATGGCGCATTGTATGATTTATGTACCCAGCTATTTTGACTATGTGCGGCTGCGAAATTATTTCAAATCGGAATCAATAAGTTTTGTTCAAATTTGCGAGTACACAAAAGATGATAAACTTGCTCGTGCCCGAGATATTTTTTATCATAGCGGTGCGCCATTTCTTCTCTATTCGGAACGTTCACATTTCTTTCGTCGTACGCGCATTAAAGGGATACGACATTTGATTATGTATCAACCACCTAGTTGGCCACATATCTACGCTGAGTTGGTAAATCTAATGCAGGATTCTAATCAAAATGCCCGTGATGGACTGGAAGGTCATATGAGCGTGACCGTGCTATATACAAAATATGATGTCTTTCATATAAGCGGCATAATTGGAAGTGATCGTGCTGTTAAATTATCGCAGTCTAGAAATTTAACTCATGCTTTTAGAGCGAAATAATAAGCATTTTAGTCAAAAATAAAACTTGCAATTAAAAACATAGCTATTTATTATTTAATTTAATTTTTGTGTCAAAGGCCGTTATTCTGGGTTCAGACACCTTAAAAGTTCCTCTTTAAATATGTAGAAATAAGGGAACGAATTCTCTAAATGACCTCGATTTTACACTATTCTTGCAAAACTCTTTTTTTAAACCCTACAACTAGGGTACATATCGCTCATTTACTTTTGGCATAACTCAAAAAACACAAAGTCGGAGAAAAACGCATTTAAAGTTTTCAATAAGTTACTTTTAATATGAAAATTCAAAAAAGTATGTTTACATAAACTCTTCTCACAAGGCGAGTTTATAAGATACCTTTCTGATTTTTTGACACAAAATAGAACAAAATGGCGTATATTTATTTCTGCATCATTAACTCAAAAATCACGTTTTTTGAGTTATGCCAGTCTTGAAGTAAGCGATATGTATATACAATTTGTCCTTCTGTTTACAACGAATTAGAGAGCTTGGAGAACAAAGAAAAGTGTGTATGCCCTTCATCAGCATCTCCTCAGTCAATACAGTCATGTCTATTCCAGTCTCTCCGTGAAGTCACGTTGCGGGAAAACAAAGTTAGGTAATATAATGAAGTTTGGTACATATTCAGTTGCAGCTTGTGGGATTGAAAATTAGCAAAATCAGTACATGGACACCTACCGCACAAAAATAATTAATCGGTGGTTTGAAACTATGAAAGTTAACCAACCAAGCCATGAGAAAATTTTTTAATGTTTTTTGATTCATTGTGATACCACAGGGTATTTAATTATACCCTCTCGTTGAACTAGTCAGATTTCGTTATAAAACTAAGTAGCTGACCCATAATTAAGTGTCTAAGGTCATCCAAATCAAAAAATAAAAATTAACCAAGTGTGTCGTTTTCAGCAAAAGCTTGGTAGGAGCAAACAAAATGTTGAACGTTTAACTCCTCCTCTACATCCCTTAAGAAGTCACAAGAGCAATCACCTAATCGTTCCACTTAAATTTATAGACTTTCTCTTGTATTCTTTATCTCCTTACAGAGCATATGGCCTTCACAAATTTATGGTCTCTGACATGGCAGAATAAAGCTGAATTAAATTCAAAATACAGATTATAATTTGGATAATTTACAACTTACGTTTGATTTAACGTATATTTGTTTTATTTATTTGTATATTTTACAATATAAATGATTATATGCGAGTTACATATTTGTTTATATATTTTTTTATATGTATGGTATGTATGTATTGTATAAACATGCATAGACAAATTTTAAAATAGAGTTTAAAAAACAAAAAAAATAATAATTGTGACAAAAATATTGAATATAAAGCACGTAAAATTACACCATATACTTGTGAAATTTTTATACTCAATTACAGCGACTACTCTCAAAAATTACATCGGAATACAACAAAATCACACAGAG
Source organism: Meiosimyza platycephala (assembly GCA_963662105.1). Classification (NCBI taxonomy): domain Eukaryota; kingdom Metazoa; phylum Arthropoda; class Insecta; order Diptera; family Lauxaniidae; genus Meiosimyza; species Meiosimyza platycephala. Next base: position 96,391,460 of record OY759208.1, on the reverse strand, counting down.
ATTGTTATTGTTGGTTGATTTAATAAGTCTCACTCCACATTGTGTTTATTAATACATTTAAACATGATCTGTACAAAATATTAGCAAAAACTGTCTAAGGACTTTGTAACTGCCTATAGTGTTCATTTGATGAAAAGTTTAGACCCCACTCAAAAAATGTTTGTGATTTGATGGAAGAGAACGGGGTCAAACTTTCCGACAAATTCATATTTTCCAGTCAATTAACAGTTGTAAGATCATAAATGGTTTTAGTCTTTGATATTTGAAAAGTTGTTACCCATCGATACGCCATGAGTACAAAGTATATGAAACGCAGAGGAATAGAGAGTAATACATTACTGCTCATGGATTGTTCGAAAAATACTACAGGAATTATCCCTTTTCCAACTGGAAAATAACGTGTCAACACACGAAACAATTTTTTTGAGTAGTTAATGCAATTCCATTCGTATAATGTAATGAGAATCGACATCAGATGTGATTTGTATTTAAAAGAAAAATTATAAAAAATACCAGAGTTTAAACCTCCGGGTAAAATTAAGGCAATTTTCTATTCAAAAGCAGTATATTCAAAAATTAAATAAGTTTTAAATTCTATATATATATTTTTACATTTTAAAGCTTACATCTTAAGCATTTCAAAAATTTACATTAACTGATTCAGTAATCACGACAAATGTATGCACTTTACTTTATTTTGGCAGATATGTATGTACCGTTTGTAGCCGTTGATACATTTTAGCTTTAGGATATTGTTCCTCATAAACACAGCACAAAATTTAGTGACACATTTTTCTTTGTGTAGAAAAGAAATTTCTATTTTGAGGCCTTTTAGCTTTAAAATTTTTTAAAGCAATACTCTGAAGGGGTTACGCCAACTTTATCTCGAATAATTCTTTTTAGCAAATTACTCGAAAAATAATGATATAATCTTGATTATAAGTAAATTCTATACGTTCTAACAACCGACATAAATATATATTTTTTTCATTATCGTCATTATTAAATAAATATTAATAATGTGGTGTCATTTTAATTTCAATTTTCAACTAGGTATTATAAAATAAAAATGAAACAATAAATACCCTTATTAAAATTAATAGGATAAATCTCATTGACTAAAAACAATCGTAAAATACCAACAAATCAATACTAATTCAAATTGATTTCATGGTATTTTTCTCTGAGTAAAAGAAATATAAACTCACTTTTATTTAAGAAAAACATTTGAAACATTTCAAACAAACAAAATTTTCTTATTTTCCCATTCATTCCGATTCGAAATTATAATGGGTAGAATCGAGGTTTATATATGTTATAGTGAAAATCGCTATTGATTCAAGTTAAATTCGAATAGGATTTACTCTAATTTGTTCTAATTTAATTTGAGTCGGATCAAATCGGAATGCATTTTTAGTATTTAACATGTATTGTATATCACCCATATGCGATTTTGTAGAACTTTTTATGCAAATTTGAATAAAATCGGCTTTATAGTTTCGAAAATATTGACATAAAGAATGTTTCAAGATAAAGGTGACAGCTATATAGAAGTGGTCAGCCAACAAATAGCCCGCATAAAAACAGTAAGCGTTTTTGTAAATTCAAATACCTTACTTCTAATTTTTTTTTAAGATCAATACAATGTTTGGCAAACTCAAATTGTTTTAAATACATACATTGGCGTGTATATTAATTTTAAGATAAAAAAGGGTTTACGTTAAAGAGGCGTCATACAATAATAACATAAATGGCGAATATACAGCAGAACTTATCGTACACTCAAGCAAAATTTGTCACTAGCGTAGGGCTTACTTCGCCGTAAGATTTATAACCTTACAAGCTTTGTTGTTTTTGACGAAAATCTGCATGCAGGACTGTATATTTTCCCACGAAACGAATCGCAATACACAAAAATAAGTTTGACCTAAAAATCGAAAGAAAGCAGTCTTTTCCTTAACATTCCTCAACAACAAAAGTATGTAGATTTTATTATTAGTCACTTAATGCAGTTGCCATCTTCTTTCATACAAAAATTGCTATTGCATTATTTCTAAATCTATTGATATTTTTAGGATATTTATTATATGCATTATATCGGGGATAAATTAACTACTTTATAATTGCGTTGAGCGCATCCACAAGGCACTACATTGTGTTTTTCGTTTAACTTTTCACTCTATTTTTTTTTGTGTATAATATTTACACAAATAACTTTGAGCACGACAATCAACAGCTCAATTTCATCAACTAGTAAATTCGTTAATTTAAAGATCTTTAGTTTTGCTAATTTCATTAGATAACAAAATACAACATCCTCAACATATGTATGTACGTAATATACATAGTGTATGTATGTATATACAATATGTTTTTTCTTGTGTCTTTCCAATTCCTGTCTAATATATCAATCTTAAATATCTTACTTTTTATTAAATTATAGTACATACTAAGCAATATATCAAAAAGTTTCACTTTCTTTCCATAAATTTTAAAATTGCAAATTAATTATAAGCTTTCCATAATTGAAGCATTGACCGGAAGACGTACTTATCGTCGATTAGTCCCTTTTTTTACCTTTGGATTTTGAATGAACAGGGTCCGCAACAATGAATTGCAAAATAAATTCAACTGGAACCAAAAACACAATTTCAAATGTAATTATTTGAATCTTTTTTTATTTTGCATTTAGTTTAAGAACTTGTCATATTCATTCAAATCTCTGGATGGTTTCGTTCATCCAAGGAAGAAACTTAACATTCACTACCTAGTACCTTAACTTAAGAAAATTTGGAAAACCATACTGGAAATATGTATGTATACAAGTTCTCCAAGAAAAATCAGTTTATTATTTGGAATACCAATTTTATGACTGAATAAAGTTTTTAAGCCTATGGAGTTAATGCTTCAATTGAGTGTGATGTTTCAATATTATTAAAAACATAATGATTTGGCAACCACTTTTTTCAAAGAAGTCTACATATAGAAATTATATACAATATTTATGGAAGAACTAACGTGTTTTACGTTGTAATTAAGGAAGATTTAATTTTTTTTTTTGTGAAAAATAAGAGTATTGTGTCAAAAGACCAAATAATAAAAAAGTTAATGATATATTGCATTTTGCTGCATAAAATCGCTTGTTAAACTCACTCACTGTGGTTCTTCATCCGCACTACCAGCACCACTAGCACCATTACTACCACTGTTGTTATTACGCCGACGCAAAAATGTTAAATTTGCAATTGGGTCCGTAAGTGAATAAATTTCTGGCTCAAATACTGGTGGACATTCCATATTTGGATATTCTGGGGTCGCTACTGGTGTTGCAGTGCTCTTAACAGCTTCACGTTCAACGTGCTGATCTAACGTTTGTGTCGCAGCAATAGGTGGTGGTGGTGCAACTACATCTGGTGCCGTTATATTACAATTAGACAAAGACAAATTACGAAATTTTGCAGCACTTTCACTATGATAACTTGGCACTTTTGTAAAAACAATCTGTGAAAATATCTCCTGATCATATTCCCTGCCAGAGAATGGAGTGGGGGGTGTAGTAACTGGTGATAAGCCGGCGCTGCCGTGATTGCTATGACTTCCAAATATAGTACGATGTAAGAGCGGAGAACCAAGCAATTTCTTTTCTTTTACGACAGATTTATTGTTATTGTTGCCGGCAGCACAACTGTTTAAGTTCGTACTTGCGGAGTTCGAAGTATTTGAAGAAGAAAATGATAGTTTTGCTAATATAGGCATTGGTGCGGAATTTTTACGCTGTGCCTCATACTTAGCGCTTGCTTTATCTTTTAACTCGCTGTTATAGGTGTGACTTTTTTTAATGCCGCCACCGCTGCCTCCTCCAGTGGAGGATAAATTTTCTGCAGTTGACTTTTTATTTAACGGTAATGTCATAGTCATAGCTGAATGGTGTGGTACCCCAACGCTACTGGTATGTTTACTAAACTGAAATAAACGTTCGCTTGATGTCTTAACCGCTTCAAACTTACTACTTTTCTTTTTAAAACTACCGCCAGTACGTTTTTCGCTGGCACCTAAATCTGCAATGGACGAAGTTGTTGAACTCGAACAACTGCTACTTGAATGTTTTTTATTGCCTTTGTGTGAGGAGAGCAAAAGATGTTGTGATTTCAGCAGTTGACGTGTTTTCATTGCCGCTGTCCATGTACTATGATCGCTTAGGTGTTGTTCATTGGAAGAGTTCGAGTTTTGCATAATTTTGGATACTGGTTCATCACCAGATATTAGTTCATAGCCAAAATCACGCAATTTGAGCCCTTCCTTAGAACGTGTCCTTTTTATATCCTCATCATCTGGCTTAAAGCTTATTTCGTAATCAGGCGTTTTTGGCAAGCTGCGTTTTTGTGGCCACTTTTCATTTTGATTGTGCTGATTATGTTGATTTATATCACAGCCTTGTGACTTTTCATCATTGCGTTTATGAATATTGCGTTTATTACGTCCTTCATCATTCTTCTCAACACCGAGTAGTACACGATTATTGTACATCTCTTGAGCTTCTTCTTCTTGTTTTTGTAACATTAGATCCTTTAGCGTTACAAAACCTTGAGTATTTTGATGTGCATCCCAAGAATTTGCGGGATTTATTTTTGGCAAGGAGTAGTCAAGAGTTTTTGACGTTTGAAAATCAAATTCTACCAAATTTGGATTGGAAGCGTGTATGAAATTACAGGGGAACGTCTTTTTAATGCTTTTATTACTGCATGGACTATCAAAGGACGATGACGATGAAAACGATGACGAAGAAGGTTTATCACGATTATGTGATACTATAACACTTTGTGGCATTGATGCCAGCGGCGGGGACGATGGAGCATTTGAAATTGGTGTTGATAGGGTTGGTGCTGGTATCGTTGGTGGCCCCAAAGCGCTGGTTGCACTAGAATCTGTATAACTTTGTATTGAACTGCGGCTAGACGATAAAGACAGTTTGCGTTGTGGCAGCGTATTTTGTTCGTTAACGAATGGCGATGATGTATTCACGCCACTTCCACCACTGCTATTATTAGTAGCAAATGGATGCAATGCAACATCATGGTAACCTGGCGTATTTGTGCCAATTTGTATACCGAAACTACCTCCGGGAACTTTTCGATAGCTACGATATTGTTCGGTAGGCACAGGTATATCACTTGAAGGCTTACGTTCATTTTGTGATGAGCTCTTTGAGATGAAAGAATTTTTTGTTAACTTACGTAGCGAACCTAGATAACGTTTGTCGCTGCTCTGTTTCGCTCCTGTTGCTGAAGACGAACTAGGTGTGTTAGCTGATTTTGAATTGCTTAAAAACGATGATGACAAAGACGACGTCGTAGCATCCTTAGAACCCTGCGGTGAGGGTGTACAGAGGTTTTTTGAAATTGTTGTATCGGTCTCCTCCCCGGAACTATCTGTTTCGGAATAAAGTTGTTTTACATTGATATCGTCGCATGAATCAAGAGATCCTGGATGAATTTGAAGCGTTGCTTGGCGTATAAAGTCGATCCATTGATTGAGCGCCTCTAGAGATTCCGTCGCAAAATAGAATGTTTTTGAAGCATGATAAACTTTAAAAGCAAACGGTTTAGAATACACCTCCTGCAAAAAACGTAATATAAATGAAATATGTAACTAAAACAGGTTACTAATTTTTTTTATAATGACATAACTGTTCTATATGAATTAAATTGGTATTTAGCAATTATCAAATTTCAAAAATATATATACATATGTATAATAATTGATACACTTTGTCCCGATTCCATTGTACACATGAGACATCAAATGTAAATATATGGTTAGGATCAAAGAACAGACTGTTTCTACCGAAAAAAATATCGCTTGCTATTAAACGATGAGCTTATGCGTGATGCGTATTATTTTTAAAGTAGTTTCTATTTGCGGTATACTTACATTTCAAGTAACTGAACAGAAAACGATCTTTTTAAATTTTGTGGTAGTTTCTGAGAGTAAGTTAAATATTTTTCCAAAGTTTCTTCCTTGGAAGAATTTTTCTTTGGCAGAGGTCCTGTTAGCACTGATGTGTACCATAGAAAATTAATTTTTTGTTCTGTTAAATTTTAACTGAAAATATAACCTAAAATTCGGAAGTAGATTTTTCACAATACAAGAATGCAGTGGAGAAGGCCTGCTTGGGAAAGGTGCTGCTTTCCCACATTCCAGCTTGTTCAGCTGGGGAAACCTGATTCCTCTCAAGAAAGCCATCATAACGCTTTTTTTGCTCTTGATTTTGGCTACTGGATGTTATCTTATTCTATATAATGAAACTTGACCCACATATTAATACAGTTGGACCTTAAAAGCTTAAATCTTAAAATTTTAGAGACTTACATAAATGGATCTACTATTTATATATGAGTTAATACAAATGTGCATTACCTTAGCAAGTGATACTGTGAAACCGGGTAGAAATATTAAACAACTCGCTTTTAGGGCTTCTTTAGTACGAAAACCGTAAAGATTTGTATCCAACAGTACAAAATATAAACGTGCCCAAAATGTGACACCACGTCGATCCTTTGTACGACGATATAAATGGCCTTGTATATCGCCAGTGCCTAGCACCTTTAAATTCATTTTACGCCTTTTGGAAATGAGGCTATTTTTCTTTTTTAACGTTAATGTTCTTGTTTTTGTTGGTGTGTGTAGCTCATTTTCTTCTGCAGCAGTAGCAGCAGCCGCAGCAACAATATTCGACTGTTTTGACATTTTTGATGCAGCCAAGGAGCAATCAATAACTACCTGTGGTTGCAATACTATTTCTTCTACTGCTGCAGCAGACTGTCTCAAAATTACTTCCCCATTATTCACCGCCACAGCGCCAACTCTCAAACTTGCTGGTTTTGGTGGTGGTGGTGGAACTTCAATTGGTACTAGTTCACTTTGTTTTTTAGGTCTAGGTGGTGGCACAGGTGGTGTAACTAATAAAAACTCTTTACGTGGTTCTATAGCGGGTGGTGTGTCAGATTCTCCTTCTGAATTATCGTAAGCTGGCGTACTGTGACTTTTATCCAAACGTCCTCGACGCAACGCTATGACAGCATGCACATTAATCGCTTCGACTAAAGGTCGATGCTGGCCTTTTGTACGTGAGACTTTATCTAACACCTGTAGAATATCTGAGGCTTTATCTGTGGTATTGCGAAGTGCTTCTAATGTTTCTTCCTCTTCATCATCAGCAAATGGTATAGGTTCGAAAGTCTCAAGAATGGTATCCTCTACATTGCATATGTATTTATCATCAATAGTGCGCGGATAATGTTCGCACTTCATGTTCGCATCAAACCGCACAACTTTACTAACACCAGGTTTAGATTTTTCATGCTTCTGCCGATGGGGATCTTCACCATTAGTTGATGTATCTTTGTCGACTTGTTGTTGACGTAACGCTCCTGTCTCTTTAGATTTCAATTCAGGGAATGAGCTTTTTAAATCATTGCTATTATTGTTATTGGTGCTACTATTGAATTTGCCAGTTCCGCTGGCTATACCAATACATGTTGTAGGCCTTGGTGTTATTTCTAAGCCAAAACCAAAAGAAATCGATTTATCGCGTAAGCTTGGTGACGCTGGATCACCATTAGCGCCAACTTTACGCTCATGCCAAAATGGTACTCCACTTAGATTTTTCTGGTGTGAAAAAAGCTCGTCGCCACATATGGTATTGCGACGTTGTAGCATTGCACGAGGTTTTGGATAAAACAGGCGAATTTCTTTTTCTACAGATTTATTATCTGTGGGTGTTAATATATCACTACAACTTGAATCAGTGTCCGATGATGCGCCGCCAGGAGTTGATGTTGCTGCTGCAGCAGCTGCAGCTGATTTTTCACTTACTTTTAACGATACATTAAAGTCTGGCACTGTCAAGAAACCAGCACGTGGACTTGGTAAATTCTCACCCCAACGTGCACCCATGACGCGTTTTTTGCTTGGTAAGCGGTATGGCTGCATATAGATTTGCCCATAGATTTTCATGTGTTTCGGACGTTTCTTAAGCGTAAGAAGTACATCAGGTAGTGATTCACGTAACTGCATTATGACTGTTTTGTACTGCCAACCAACTACTGTTTGATAATTTATCTGCACAATTTCATCACCATCTTCTATTTTGCCAGAGTTATGAGCTGGTGAATTATATTTGATATCAGTGACACGATGTATCCCATGATAACTGGAGACAATATTAAAACCTAATTCTGATTCACGTTTTTTAAGCGTTACCAAATTTAAGGACGCAGGCTGCAGCAGCATTGGATCAGTTATATCCTGTATTATGTAGTTTGCTAAAGCTTCAAGTTTCTTAGCTGTTGTTTTAATCTGCTCAACAGGATTCTGTACAAAACGATCACGCTGTGCGCTTGTTGCCATTTCCAAGCCAAGACGTAACATATTGCGACGTATTTCGTTGAATTGCAGTTGACCTTGAAATGGCGCACGATCCAACCAGCTTATTATGGGCTTTATTGTAGCAATAGTGCGTGTAATATCGTTAAGAATTTGGGTTTCTATTTTTGAAGTGTCACAGTGAGTTGCCAATTGGCGATGTAAACTTCGTGCTGCTGTGGCCACATGCAGAGCCATAAATTGCAAATTCTCTTTGTCTAAGTTATAATGCTGTGAAAAAAAAAAAAAATTTTTGGAAATTAATACGTTTCAAATAATACAATATAAATTGATATAGAAAATGTATGACGAAATCAAAAACATAAAAGTTTATTGAAAGTAGAATACAATATGTATGATGTATGTGTGTCGAGACATTTTTTAAACGATATTTTGTATTTGACGATCGGACATTAAACGACGAAATTATGATGAAAAATTGACTTTGGTTTGGAACGCTTTTTTCTGTTATCAGGCTTAATACACTTCAGTATACATCGACTTACCCATGCAACTCTTTTTAACGAAACCATGGTAAGAAAAAAATATAGATTGATGGGTATTGAAGAGTGATCAGGAATCCTGATATTAGTCTGAATATTATTGCACCCTACCTTTATGACTGAGTTAGCTCAATTATAGATCGCCGATTCCAACACTATTGCGGGGAATTTCGGTACAAAAATAGAGCATAATAATTACATGTCGAGTTGCAGCGTAGAAAAACTGTAAACATTAATTACGTATTGGAAATGGGATTTAAGTTTAAGTGTTTTTAATACTGTCCCAAACACATGAGCCTTAAGATCACGAAAATGTAAAAACATAATAGTCAGGTAGCCAGCGACATTGTGTGAAAAATTAATTTCGCCTGAAGATATGATCGTTTGACTATTTGTGAGTCGCAGACATGAACAATCGAGTGCACCCCTGGTAAAATGTCAAGAAGCGTTTCGAATAATTACAATTTCAAAAAACTGATGAAAAAACTTATTTCAACCCGATATAAAGTTTAGGAAACATTAATGCTATTTATCAACGTAAAAAACAATACTGCTGGGCTACCAACGATGCAAATATTGCTGTCAGACACATGCGCCTAGTGCGCACGATACGGTGATACGGAAATAAGGGTTTAAGTCAATTGGCGATAAAAATTGAGAATGCAGAGTTATTGGTAAGCCATAATGAGATAGAAACCAAGAACAGATAAGGGTTAGTTTTAATATTTCCTTAAAATAACTCATAAGAGAAATGAAAAAAGATTTATTGAGTTTTTTGCTACTTATCTACTGTAAAGCCGTTTTGGCTCAAAACCAATTATATAGTAGTAATTTGTTGATTATGTTTTGTGCAGTGGAGTCTGAAATTTTTCGTCGAAATGTCAATTATTATTTCCTGATTTCCTTACGTCACGTGTGCAGATTTTATTTCGATTTAGGGTCAGATCCCCTACTACTTTGGAGTTGTAACCAAAGTATTAATTTTTGATTTGTCTGTAAGCAAATTTGATTTTTAGGTTTGACTTTGTCATATGTATATACTTATCTTTCACGTCCTCTAATATATTTATAATTATATTTGTAATATTATTGAAATATTGAAGTGTCCCAAACCTTTGCCTTTTATCCGTTGACGAGTAGACGTGTCAAGTGTAATCGCTCGTATGGATCTTAGCATTTCAGCTCTTTCACATACTTTTTCAAAGCGATGAAATGTAAAAAAAGGAAATTTAAGTCAATTTATGCAATTTGTGATGACGATTTTACTCTGGGAGCGACACAATAACGGAGTCAGCTAAATGGCGACGGAAAATAACGTTAAGTCCCAAAAAATAAAAACTTACAAAATTCCTAAGATTTTCAACTGCTTCCAAAACGATTTCTTGGTGTCCTATGAAATGCATTCCCAATTGTTCCAACTCATATGGACGTATATTGAGCAATTGTTGTCCACCAACTTCGTTGTTTGTAAAAGAATAAACATAATTATACATTGTATCATCCAAGCCTAAAAAAAATTTCATAGAAATATATATAGCATTTGTCAATAAGTTTAGGGCGTGATTGGTGTTTGTGGCTTTCCATCCTTACTACCTTTTAACCAATCAGTCACTTGATCAGGCGTCCACTCGGCGACGTTTATGTAAGCCATGTTTTTGCTGTGGACTGCTCACTTGTATCACAAAAGTTATTTTATTGCTATATGTGCAATTATTTCACATTTTGTTCTATGATACTGATTTCATTAAAAAATAAACTATATTCTTTAACGAGTGAAAATTTTCTGATTTCGTTTTCTGTTTTCACAACATACACACAACGCAACGAAGACAACTAACGTCATATTTGTTTTTTTGGTTTGAATGAAATAATGTCAAATTTCGAATAATACAGAAACGACAAAAAAACGGACTTGGGCGAAGAACAAAAGCAAAATAAAATATGAATAAAAGTGTTGTGTCAATTTTTAAAACAACCAATTCATGACTCAATTAAAATAATAATGGTTGCCGCAAGTTGTCAAAATTTTTGCTCTCCCAGAGTAAAAAAAACTCAGTTGTCGAAACCGAAGAAAAATTAATAAATTTTATCAAAATATGCCAGAGTTATGGAATGCAAAAATTATATAAATAAAATATCTGGTTTTTCATCTTCATGTATTATTTCACTTGTTGTCCGTCTCACAACACGTTTTATTTTTTCTTAAATATCGGCTTATGTCCTACTCTCACAGCGACCACTCACTACAAATAAAGTGAATTTTGCCCAACAACCCCGTGCACTATACGATCTGCAACAAAAATCGACAGAAAATGAAAATATATTGATTTTCATCAAACGGCAGTCGTAAAACTTTTCACTAACTTTTTCCAAAGGGAACAAATTTTTTTCATAATTTTCCAACTTGGCAGCCCTGACTACACCCAATTTATTAAGTCCTCATATGAAAATATATTGTGGCATAATGTTTCTAAAAACTTTTAAGAAAAAAAGGTCCTCAGTTGATAACTAAAGAGCAAATTAGTTCCTGGCCTAGGCTTCAAATGTATGGGCACGATTACGATTTTCGTCGAAATAATCGAAAATGCATATCTCGTTTAGTTTTCGAGTTATCGATACTTAAAAATCTAATTTTGATAATATCGTTAGTACCAAAAATTCAATGACGCCGCAATTTATGGATGGTTTTCAATAGAAGAGCTCGAAAGAAATCGAGCATACTTTCAGTTTCCACTTTAGGTTCGGTCCACACCAGCGTTTTTTTAACGCGCGTTATCTAACACATGACTATCTGCATTGAGGCACACACGATGTGTGTATTCTTTGTTAAAGTTACAAGTTTTAGTCAGAAGAATTTCTGCTGGAAAGTTTCATACTATCAGCTGTTCTGTGTTGTGAAAGGATATAGTTAACTTAAAACAAAAAATTATAAGGATAAAATGAAACTTTTTTAAATAACAAAGAAGAAATAGTTCAACATGTATTTGTGCTATGTGACATGGATATTTTTATTTTATTAGTAGCTACTCAAGTATCTGCATAAAATACAGGGTTTTGCTGTTTTTGCAGAAAAACAAAACTTCTTGGACAAAAAAAAAAACTAGTTATTTGCGTTCCTATGGCCCTACTCTGTAATTCGATGCGAAAGTAATCCGATTCGAAAGCAAGGGACGTGTTGTCACTTTATATATGTACATAGCTACATACTTTACTTAATAAAAACCTACCACCAGCGGCAGACATTCGGCAATTTTAGTGCTAAGATTTTTCATTTTTCCTTCTGACGAGAAAATGTGGATCTTCTGTTCGGTGCAAGCAGTGCACAACCGGCACAAATCATAGAAATTCACACAACGATAATTAGACATTTTTATGTAGAAGTTTTCACAGCAGGGTTAATCTCGATTACAGTTCATAACAGCATCCAGGCATCTTCCGCCACACAATTATCGATGCAATCAATCAATAAAAATAAAGATGAACCATGTATTGTATCATTGATGTGGCATACGATTTCATAGAAAATTACAATATCCTTTCTTTTTCAATTGGTTTTGCATGAAAATATTTACATTTTTACAAACTGCAATTTATTTAAAACTTTTTCCTCCCCATTATTTAGTGTAATTGCATTTTTAGATTTGGAATTACCATCATTAGCAGTCAACATATTTTTTTATTTTTGTTTATAACGCAGTCCTCAAAATTAATACATTTTTCTTTTTATCTACACACTTGATTCATTTATTTGTAACATCACACATTCACATTGCAATAATTAGCATTATTATTATTTATAAACATATTAAAAAATTATGCAATAACATTTCATTTTCATTTTTCATTTATTTTACTGCAATTTCCAAAAAATCTCTCTGACGATGGACGCCACAAATTGTTAGTAGTGTCAAATAGCGGTACTATAAAAACTGCAAGAATGGCAAATCCTACCTCTGTAAACCCAGTTTTTTTGTGCTTTTTTGTGAAGCTTTTTTTTTCCAGCTCTGTAAACCCAGTTTTTTGTGCTTTTTTTTGAAGAAGAAGCACGCTATTTTGTTTTTTCATTGGAATAAATTTTTTTGATTTTCGGTCAAAAAGGGGGTAAATATGCAAAAATTTGGAACAAACGATACACTATTTTAAGGGGAATAAAATAAGGTTTCTTAGGAAGCTAAAAAAGTTATAGGTCATCTACACATTTTTTGGAAAAAATAATGGTTTTTTAAAAAAAAATTGGTCAAAATTTCAGAAAAATCGTAATATCTCCAAAATTATGGTTTAAATTTCTTAGGCTTGCTTACCATTATTATAGCCCATTAAATTATCTTTCCTTGGACACCCAAATTTTTGATATCCATGCAGCGGTTCCGAACTTATAATAATTTTTCCAAAAGCTATAGCCGCAACTTCCGATGGCTATATCTCCGAAACCAGATCCGAGCGACACTTTTTTTTTTCATACTTTTTATTTATTTTTTTTTAACCCCCTTTTTTTACCCCTAAAAAAAAAAAAAAATTGTGAGCTAAAGTAAACCTGTCAATGCAGCAGAATACGCGTGTTGAAAAAACGCTCGTGTGGGCTGGACCTTAATTTCAACTTTAAAAGGCGGTACTCCATTGGCGATCATGTTCGACAGTTTTGCTCAAATTTCTCTTGTTTGCGTGTGTGACTGTATTTTTCGTCAAAGTCAAAAATTTTTGTGGCAGTTATTAAATAATGATAATCATCTATAATCGCTAGTGTGTACCGCCATTTACATACATTTACACCGCGATGTTCAGCCGCTTATTGCATATAATAGCCGTGTTTTTTTTGACACGGTTACCCGCTTAAAGAAATTTTTTTTATGAGAAATTAGTTGACGATAAGTATCGCCGACTAAATGAAATGAAAGAAAAATTTTTTAAACGGGTACGCGTCAAAAAATAAACACGGCTAATTTTGTTAGCGTTAGCACTTCAAGGAAATTGAGCCAAATAATTCGTTTGATATGGTAATAAATTTATAGTCGTCAACCACGGAGATTTACAAATTTTTTGTCAACCGATGATTACCAATATCGTCATGTGAACGCAAACGTTGAAAAAAGACAAACGGGTTGTCGGGTTATGCTGTCCAACAAGTGTGTTCATGTGAACTGGCCTTACTCGGAAATGTAGTGAAATACATAGTTGTTGGTCTCTTACCAAAAAGGTAAAAGTAGAAATTAATAATCTTCTGGAAATAATAGTTATTAAACTTATCGATTTCGATAAGCTGCACAAGCGTTAAGGACTTATAGTTACCTTGTGTCTGCTATGGCGTTGTGATGTTTATGACATTCTTTGTTTTCAATAACTCCTGATTTCGTCCCGATTATTGTTAATATGAATACATTAAGCGTGAAACCGACATCTGCAACTACTGGTAAGTTAATTTATGATAATTACATGTAATGTTTTTGAGCTATAAGTTAGGCTTAAACCCTTTTGGACCAAAATCCTTTAACAGTAAAATTGTACTGTTATTTGAATGTTTTCCTTGCTATGATTAATACAGGGGATTTCGGGATTTACTCGAGCGCGGCAGATTAAGATATGGGGGATACCTTGCACCTTGTTGAGTACCTCTACCAAATCTTTGCCCTCTATATAGTGCCGCGAGTGTAGGGGAGCCGGTCAGAATAGTAAAACAAAATTGATAGCTGGATTTACTCGAGCGCTCAGATTAAGGCATGGTGAGTTAAATACATGCTGAAGAGTACATTTCACTAATCTGACGATTTGGCCGTGACGTAAGGGAGTGGCAGGGTCACAAACTTGCAAAAAAAAACGTAACCTGGATTTACTCGAGCGCGGTCAAATTTTTTTTTATTATGAAGGAAATAATTCAAGGACAACGGAAAACATATCTGCCGATTTCCACAAGCCGAAGTAAAAAAAATCGTCATTAAAGTTTAGCGCGTGTAGCTAAATTTTTTGGTTTTTAGGAACTTAATATACAAATAATTTAGTTGTTCCTTATTATTTTTAGCTGTTCATTATTCTTCTTTTTTTTGCGTCCCGTATTTTTAAAAAAAAAAATCCCGAAATAGCACACTGAAATACAACACTGTGCCGGGAAATGCGGAACGGATGGTCACCTTATGTACAGCTGTGCTCACGAAAATAGTAGTGCCGTTGGATCCTGGGTGTTTTACTATCAAATTAAATGATGAGTACAATTTTCATTTAAAGTTTTGAAAAGATATTAATGTATATGCTGTTCACGAAAATAGTAGTGGATACTAAAATTAAAAAAAAGCGACACAACTTAATTTAAACTACATGCTACATGTTATACATGTCTCTTTGGGTCTAATAGTTCGTGATAAACGCTTTATTGTTTATTACGACTTTGCATCGACGTGGAATAGAGTCAATAAGGTCCTACCGACCCTTCACAGAAATTTCAGCCCAAGTCATTTTAAACATTTGTCAAAGCTGTGTTCTACTTGATGGCTTTGCTTTTGTTACGATCCGTTTGATATCTCCTCACAAATTTTCTATCCGATTAAGGTCCGGAGATTGAGCTGGCTATGGCATCACGTCGATTTTTTAAGATACAAACATTCATAAGCTAGTTTACTAGTGTGTTTAGGATCGTTATCCTGTTGAATCGTCCATTTTAAAGGCATTTCCCGACTGACAAAAGGTAGCATTACATCCTTCAATAAATTAACGTACACTGCTTTGTCTATAATAGCTTTGATCAAATGGATAGGGTCAATGCCAGTCTAGCAAAAGTAAGCCCATACTATAATGGTCAGTCCTCCATGTTTAACTGTCTTGGTAGTGTATTTTGGGTGGTATTCTGTGTTTGGTTGACGACAAACATACTGTCTGAAGCCAGTTCCACAAAAAAAAAAAAATACTTTGCTCTCATCTGACTATAATACTTTCTGCCACTCTTCGGCAATCCATTTCATATAATCTTTTGCAAATTGTATTCTTGCAACGAAGTGCTTCTTCGTCTAAAAGTATACCTTCCTGGAACTTCTTGTATTCAAATTTAAGGTTACTTACAATAGGTAATATCATTAAATATCAGGGGCAGTGCATCCAACCATATTTTCAGTTTCCTTGAAGGTCTTGCCCTGTTTATTGAAGGTCTAGCCTAATTATTGATTCTATCAATTCTGCAATTCCTTCCTCTACCCACTAAAAAAGGAAGAGTACCTCGATTGCAATAAATTCATATAAGCAAATTATCGAACTACCTAATTACACTTACTTATGGCGGCTTTCTAGAATTTTTAATTCTTTTCAGCTAATTACGTAAAGCACTACTATTTTAATGAACAGCAGATTTTCGGTGCAAATATGTAAATGCATCACAAACAAGACAACACGAAACAAAAGTAACGGGATTTTTTTGCTATTCTGTTCTTTTTATTCAGTCCTACGAAAATTTTACTAAGGAGTTCAATTTGTCAGGCAAAATATTGTAGAAAAGAAATTTAAAAGCCATGTCCTGCAACACTACTATTTTCATGAACACAACTGTATTCCCCACTCCGTGCCTATCTCTCCCACAGTCACGACCGTCCCCACCGGTGTTGGCATCGACGGTACTTTAGTACAAAACTTAATACTATTTTCATATCTAAAATACCATTGTACGGTTTTCCGGAAACCCATCTTTTTTGGTACTATTTTCGTTTGCTTTAAAATCTATGTGGAACATAGGAGGAAAGACAAATTCAATATTTACTTATTACCAATTTCGAAATTTATCTTGCCACTATAAAATAAGATAATGTCCGAAATTTATCAATAACTGATGAATATTATTGAAAAATTAATAAATTCAATTTTTTTCAATAAAATTAAAAAAAATTTACTTTTTTCGGTATACATTTGCGTTCTAAAAAATCGTCGTCATTACATTCGACATGATTTGCCGCATTTTTAGTACATTTTACGAATTTTCAGGACATTATCAGTACATTTTCAGTACATTTGGACAGTTAACAAGTTTTTTTGTCGTTGCAACATAAATAAACGTCGCAATGTGAGCATTTAGATTAGGATGAAAAAAAAAATGTGATTACGGGAGAAGGAAATCGCTTATCACCTAATTCCAAGAATTGACCAAAATAAAAAAAAAAAAACGAAATGCGATGGGAGCGATCGCAACAACAATTACGCACATTTCATTTCGATACACAAGTATGAAATCAAATGAGTTGACATTTTTCGTTTCGAGCGTCAAGCCGCGGCGCTAGTTCGTATTTTTCCGTATTGTTTTTTATTGCTCTTTATTTTGAAAATAGAAAATTTATAAAACAACATGAACTGATAACGAGCAACGGAATAATGACAATAATACTCAAGTTACGGTAAATGTAACAATATTCAATTTTTATTGTTTGCTTGTGTTTAGTATTTTTTACATCTTGTGTAATATAAGGTGCTCCCATAATTATAAGATACTTCAATAACTTTCAACCTTTACTAAAGCTGCGTTGTTTATGTTTTTGGAAAAACAAAAAATAGCAAATGGATGTACAAAGAACAAACTTAAAAAAAAAATATAGTTTTTATATTTTAAGCACAGAATTGGAAAGGAGCCGTTACTTTCCGTTAAAATGAACACATTTTTGCCTACTGGCAACTGCATCAAAATTATAAAACAAAAAAAAAAGAAGTAAGTGAATTGAATTAGTGAAAGTTAGTAGCCAATATACGGTGAGATTACGATACCCGTGGCGGATTTGACGATGTTTTTCGATAAAACGTCAAAATAAATCGAAAATGTTAACTAAAAAAAATCGATATCTCGTTTAGTTGTCGAGTTATTCTTATGTAAAATTACTGTGGCTAACAAAGTAGGTGTTAGATATATTATAGACTGATCTTCAGGGCAGTAATGCTCAAAAATATCATCATCTGTAGGAAAAAATATTGACCAAATCCAGATTTTTTGAAGCAATTCGCTATGGGTTGATTACTGACGTCAATATTCCAAGCTTTTTTACATGAATAATGCAATCCTTAAGTGTAATATCCTGTTTATCGTTTACATCTATGAGCTTTAGTGCGTCTTACCACTCTGCTACGACATAAAACTTTCAAGCTTTGAATTACTCCCTGATCAAGGAGTTGCAATTTAGAGGTAATATTCGGTGGAAAAAGAACCACATGATGTACGAAAAGGGATTTATCCGAATAAAAAAATAATTCAATATAAACAAGCAAGTTACCTCGAGTTATAGAATTCATGTATGTATTTTCGTTTGAGTTATGGAGAACTTCGAGTTATGGAAGTTCGAGTTACGAAAGGAAAATTGTAAGTTATTTACTCTTTTAACGCTACTGCCAATCGAATTAGTTCGAGTTAAAGAAAATTCGGCTTATAGACATTCGAGTTATGGGAGTTCGACGGTATTAGGAATTTATAGACCAAATCCATCTCAAATCATGCAGTCGGAGTGACTTCAAATTGCGGAATTGGTTGCCGATTAAATATGTTGTTTTT
This sequence comes from Meiosimyza platycephala, assembly GCA_963662105.1. Lineage (NCBI taxonomy): Eukaryota > Metazoa > Arthropoda > Insecta > Diptera > Lauxaniidae > Meiosimyza > Meiosimyza platycephala. The sequence goes on along the minus strand of OY759208.1, from coordinate 96,373,034 downwards.
CAATGTTTTTATATATTTCCCATAAAAAATTGTTATTTCGAAAATAAAGAAAGCAATTTTTAATGTTGCTGTTGTTATTCGCTTTGAAAATAGTACCGTAGTGACTTGGCAATGATGAAAAAAAAAAAAAAATTACATTTTCATTTTGGGGAAAAAAATCTCCTGAACTCAAATGTGTTTTAACAACCATTAAACTCATGTCATTTCTCTCTCATATTAATACAAATCAACAATAAAATTTTAAGCGTAAAAAACATTGGGGTTTTTGAGAAAATCAACCTTATTTTTTTTCATAAAACGCACTATAACTCTGCCAATTTTCAACAGTTTTCAAAATTTCTTAAAGATTCTGACAGAGAATCAAAAGTTCTATTAGAATCAAAAGACAAAAATTAATTATTTTGATTTGGATGACAATGCGACTATTTTGAACCAATTTTCAGCTGTTTTTCAAGCTCTGACACTAAAACTTTGAATGGGCATAACTTCGTAAAAAATAATTATCAATCAAATCGGGGGACGATATATTCCCTTAATTACTTTGAAAAACAACATATTTAATCGGCAACCAATTCCGCAATTTGAAGTCACTACGACTGTATGGTTTGAGATGGATTTGGTCTATACAGAAATTATATTTTGGACATTAAATCAAAAAGCATTCAATCCTACTAACTAGTGGTAACTTTACCAAAGTTTTATTCATATGTTAGAAAACATTTTAAGCTTACTAATTTTGTACAAAATAAATTTTATTCATGAAATTTTATAACATTTTAAGGCTCCACTTCTTCATTAGGCCCTATATCAACTAGCGCCGCTGACAAGAATAAACAATGGCAGCGTGAATTGCTCATGGAGCGAATACGCTCACATGCATCTCAACACAAAACTTTTCCAGAGCTTTCAAAATCAATGCGCATGTCTATGTTGGAAAAACGTTACGCATTGGACGCCGTTGAAAAGTCAAACTTGCAAAAATGTCTCGATAGTATGCAGCATTGCATTAAAGTCACATCTCGTCAAGGTCTTGTCGAACGCTTGGAGAGCCTTTCACGTCAGTTGGGCTTAAAATTTATGGAAGATCCAGCCGGTCTTTTCATATCGACTGATATGTTCTTTTTGGAAATTATCCTAGATGCGAATGGCGCACTTACGGATGTCAAAGTGCATCATGAGTGTAAAATCGAACAACAATCTTGCAGTGAATTAGTTAATTGCCTGAATCGTGGTGACTTTGCTGACTTCACAGTGCAACTGGAAGGTCTTTCATCTATTTATCAACTTAATGCAGAACCTAAGGTGAAGACCAAAGCATTTGTTGCACTGCAAGCGATGGAGACAGACTTATATAACTTATTTCAAATGCAAAATTTTACCAAGGATAAGCAACAGTTGCTTGAGGAATCAACTGTTGGAATTGTACTTAAACGACGTGGTGGTCATCCAATGAAATTGACATATTTTGTAGCACCTTATGATTTAATATCAATAGAAGAAAAATGTTTACAGCCACTTAGTTTGGAATTGTTAAGCTCTAAAGACATTGGAATGAGTGTAACAGTAAATTTAGAGGCTGCTTCAGCTAATAAATTACAAATACAGCCAACAGTTACATTTGCTAAGGATGCAACACAAAGCACACCAGTCGGTGGCAATTGCAGTGGAGTTGCTGGTCTCGATCTACCAACTTATGCACCACTTACGCAGGTTAATTCTACATTGTTACCTGCAACTTTTGTCTTGCGCTTAAATAAACCATTGCCAGTTTGTAGTGCTACATTGCGAATACTTTTGCCCGTAACAGCGGCTACAGCAGTTGCAGCAACTATAGGCGACAACTCAACAACTGGAATTGAACAAAAGTCAACTACGGCGTCTTTATCATCAACTGTCAATTCTATCTCAAGTGTATCGACAATTATGAATTTGATTGTTCAAACTGCTTCGGAGCAACAATTGAAAAACTCATCTAAAGGGCTATTCGTTTGTTTGCCAGATCAAACACACTGCTATTTTTTTACGGATAACAAGCAATTAAAGGTAAGCATATAATAAGCCGTGTCCGTCTGTCTGTAAAAATTAAGATTACGGTAAAACAATTTCATGAAATTAGTGCATGGAGTCGTCTACCTACCTATATAAATCTAAACCTACCTCGGGGTTACTCCAGAAACTACTGAGCAAAATCTAAAAAATTTTATACCGCTAGAAAAAGTCCATGACTTGTTGTAACACAGTCTATAGTACAATCTGTGTATTTTGATAATTAAAGGGGGGAATCACTCATTCGAAAAAAATTGTTTTGATAACTTGTTAACTTAATTTTTTTATAAAGTCAAGAATGTGCTTGAAATTTTCAATAAAAATTCGACGCTTAAAAAATAACATTGTATCGTATAAAAATAAATAACATTGTATATATGGGCATTTCCACCGAGAGGTACACCGTGACAAAAAAATTAAAAGTTCTTGAAAACACTTTGTTTTTCATATTTTCATAGGGAAACACAACAAATTTAACTAATGTCAAAAAATTTTACATCTATTTATAACGCAAATTTTTCTTATTTGTATTTATCTATGGCACATTTTGTTTTGATAAAATATCAAAGAGAGACCTTATGCATTGACTTTCGCTCTGTTAAATCTTGCTGAGGGTATATAGATTCAAAAAAGAATGCTATGTAAATAACTGAAAGTTTTTGCTTTGCATTATCGCATATTTCGATGTCCCGTGTGACCTTAAAAAAACACCTTTTATCAGTGCGTCGAAAGTACAGGCAAAAAGATAATTACACATCGATTACAAACAGAGACTTTTTTTACAATTAATTATTCAGATGTTGAGTTTCTAAATATTGAAATATCTGATAATGTTACAAAATTATTTGTTGCTTGTGTATATAATCCAAACCGTGCGTTTAGCCTTGATCCATTCTTTTCTTCTTTGTTAGACTTACTTATTGAGTATGATAATTTTATTGTGTGTGGTGATTTTAATGTGAACGTACTTATAAATGATAATCATGTAAAAAAATTAAAAGAAGATCTAAGCTCTGTAGGCTAGGTTTCACACCCTAGTCCTAGTCGTCTTGATTTATTTTTTGTTTCTGATATTCGTTCTGTTACTTTTCGATCAAATTTCCTTTGTATCAGATCATGACCTTATCTTCTGCACACTGAATATAAATTTCAATGTGGTTTCTACCTCTGATACTTTTTCTTATCGGGATTTTAAATCTGTGAACTTCAATGCACTTGATCTTGCACTGGTACAGTGGAATAATTGTTGGTACTTTCCAAATATTGATGAAAAAGTTGATTTTTTCAACAGTATAATAAATAGAATCTATAACATTGATGCGCCTCTTCGTACGGTTACTATAAAAAACAAAACTTATCCATGGTTCACTAACCATGTGACTTCTATTATAAAAAAGAAAAACAAATTGTATTGTAAATGGAAAAGATATCCTACCTCTATCAATTGGGAAGCTTACAAGGTTGTAAGAAATCAGGCTTCGTCTGCTGTTCGACTTTCAAAAAAGCGTTATTATGAATCAAAGTTAAATACTTCGTTACAGCCTATGACACTTTGGAGAAACTTAAGAGGGATAGGTATTGGTAGCAAAAATACGATTGGTTGTGAGATTGAACCGGAAGTTATGAATGAACACTTTGTCAATAAAACCTCTGCTAAATATAACTCACAAAAATTTGTTAAACACATTCGAATTCATTGGTGTTAATGAATCCGATGTTATCTGTAGCATAAGAAAAATAAAATCAAAAGCATATGGGGAAAATGGAATCTCTTTGAAATTTTTAAAAATGGCGTTGCCTTATACACTAAGTTCCTTGGTTCATATAATTAACTATTTTTTTGCTAGTTCATGCTTTCCTAAGGTATGGAAGATAGCAACTATAATTCCCAGAACCATCGGAATGCAATGATTACAGACCCATTAGTGTACTATCTGTCATTTCTAAAATTTGTGAATCACTGATGGCAGAGCAGATTGTTGCACATCTTAACACATATAAATGTCTTTCACCACTTCAGTCTGGGTTCCGTGAGAAACACAGTTGTTCAACTGCTGTAGTAAAAATCTTAGACGACATACAAACCTCCTATGATAGTGAGAAACTTACGATACTGTGCCTATTGGATTTTTCCAAACTTTTTACATTGTCAACCACTCAATGCTATGTCGTAAATTGCGGTCTTTTTTTGGTTTCTCAGATACTGCATCCAAACTTCTTAGCTCTTATCTCGATGATAGAAAACAAAGGGTTAAAGTTGGTCAAAAATATTCTACTTATCAACATGTTATTTTTGGAGTAATTCAGGGCTCTGTACTGGGGCCTCTTTTGTTTACATTATTTGTTAATGACATTTTTTTGGTATGCAAAAATGTTACGATGCATGCTTATGCGGATGATTTGCAGTTGTACATATCGCGACCATTTGGCTCCATTGAAGATTTAAGTTGCAGACCAAATGAAGATATAGGATGTATAATGAATGGGCCATTAACAATGGATTAAGCCTCAATCCTCTGAAATTATATGTTTTGCCTATTTCAAAAAAAGCTTATCCCTTCTCTGAGTTGCCTCCAATTTTTTTGAATAACACACAACTGAAATTTATCGATAAAGTTACCAACCTAGGGTTTAAAATAAATTCTTATTTAAGTTGTGAAGACCACATAAACTCTGTAGTTAGCAAAATTTACTACACACTGAGAAATCTTAGAATGACGTCATCATTTATGCCTATTGCAACCCGAAGACGCCTAGTTATTCAGCTGATAGTGCCAATTATAACCTATGCCGAAGTAGTTTATAGTAAGTTGAATTCGCGTTCAAATCATAAATTAAATGTTGCATACAATAATACAGCGCGTGTTATATATGGGCTAAGGAGGTCTGATCATATATCGGAATATAGCTTTCGCATACAAGAACACCTGGCTATCTTTATGAAAAACTGAGTTATTGCCAATCTTTACGCAATGTAAACTTTCTTTTGCCAACTTTCAAATATCTAAATTCTTCTAGACTTTTCTTTATTAACGCTATCCGTTTATGGAATTCTCTGCCAAGAGATCTTAAATGTATTTAAAGCAAAATGAACTTTAAGCGCAACATTTATCGTTACTTTACTTGATTTTTTTAACTTACTTGCCTATCTACTTATTAACTATGTTTTTTTTTCACCTCTTTTTCTTTTTTTTTTCCGCTACTACTGAACCTACATATAATAATATCAAGATATATGTTCTTAAAGCTAAGGAAATAAATAACTTGTTAAGAATTTGTTAAAAAAATTAATGCATTTTTGAATTAAACTAAAAACCTTAATTTTAAGGTGCGACAAAACGATAGCACAAAATGTTTGTAACTTAAATTCGTTTTAACTGTTTTAAAATAATAAAAGTAAAACATTATTTTAATAATGGGTGGATCCTCCTTTATTCTCTACCACTTCAGTCTTTCGCTTTTGTAAGGATTTAAATAGCTTTTTAACGTATTTTCGAGACGAGCTTCCCAGTGGGCTAATATGCTCTATTTGAGCTCGTGGATGGACTCATACTGCCGGTTTTCTGCATACACCTGTCGAGCCAAGCGACCTCAGCAGTTTTCAGGCGCTGGCCATTCTAGAAGATTCAATTTGTTGTCTCGGAAAAACTTTTTTTCTATTTTTGCTGAATGAATCCTGCATTATCCTGCTGAAATATCATGGTATTACTGGGTTATTGCTGCCTACGTAGAACTACTTCATTTCCAATTAAGTTTAAGTAGTCTACGCTTTTCATTTTTGGTGGCACAAACCTTATTTCGGATTTTCCTTGGAATCCGATAGCAGCCCATATCATGATAGGGTCAATATATGGGCTGGAATCGGAAGACCTTACCCACTTAACTATTCAACTATTCTATAGATTTCTATAGATAGGATTTTCAAATACATGTCTCAAATAATGCCAGATATGTTAATTTAGAAAAATGTAGATATCTTGGTTTTTAAATAAGATAATGATTTGCGGTTTACGGCATTCTTTTAAGCAAGTAAAATTACATTAAAAATATTGTACAACGGGATCGGTGGTAAAATAATATGGGCCGATTTTGCAACTTGAAAGCAGAAAATCGGTATTTTTTGTTTTTTTTCGTCATTCGTTTTATATTTTTTTATAAGAAAAAAGAAGAAGAAGAAAACTAATCACGGATTCAAGTTCCTTGATCGATAATAGCTGTTTAGAACAAAAAAAATTTTGAATCAGCTTAATACGTATATATGTCAACGCCGAATCGAAAAATTTCAGGTCTATTAATTCAGAAAAATGCAGATATCTTGGTTTTGAAAGAAGATATTGATATGCGGTTTACGGTTTTCTCTTAAGCAAATAAAGGTACATTAAAAATAATGTACCACTAGATCGGCGGTAAAATATATCAAGATTTTGCAACTTGAAAGAAGAAAATCGGCATTTTTTAATTTTGTCCGGGCAATTTTCAATTTTTTTATAAGAAAAAAAGAATAAGAAAAACTAATCACGGATTCGAATTTCTCGATCGATAACAGTTCGAAAAGCATACATATATAGCTTGCACCATTTTTTAAATCAATATTTTCGAAAATGGGTAGGCAACTTAAAACATGCGGCGGCAATCCAGTTTTCAAAATTGATGAAAATCCTTATGGGTTGTTTTGTCCAGACATATAGGGCTATTGTAATCCACTGACACATCGTGCAAAAAATCAAAAAGTTTTTATTTTGAACCGCTCTAATGTACATACTATCAAATTCATTTTTATTATCTTTATCTTAAATTAAGTTAATTATTTTAATTATATAGTTATGTTATCCTTTAAATGCATTAATTATTACCAACATGTTTAATTTACACTTTCGTTGTACTTAAAAGAATTATGTTCTTATGTACTGAAAAATGAAATAAAATGAATTGAATTGAATTAAAATAATAAAAACCTCGCTGAAAAATAAGAAGATTTGTGATCTTGGTTCTTATATAAAGTTGGTTCCGTGCGACACCTTAAGTGTGAAATTTCAAAATTTGAAAATTATTTTTACATAAATATAAATTAATAATTCGACATATTCACGGTGGTCTTTACCAACTTTTAATAAAAGTGGGAGATATCACACAGTAAAATTAGTTGACCAAGTTAAGAGACATTAGACATCGAATTCAGCTGTTTTCGTAAAAATAGAGGTTTTTCTAAACTTTGACCTAGCTGTACTCAGGTCTCCGACTACCTAGAGAGCTTAAATTTGTGCAGTGGGGCAAAATCAAATGTTTTTTAAATTTTATATATACAGCTGCGGTCAAAAAAATAGTAGTGCGATACCATTTTTGAATTCAAAGAAAATATTTCGAACAAATTAAGTTTTTTTTCTTCTATTCTTTCAAAATACAGTTACTTAATAAGTACACAAAATAGGCATATGATATTTTCTTCTAAAAAAATTACGGTACTTTCTAAGTTTGCTATTATATTGAGTATTTTGCAATTTCGAGCGGTCAAAATAATAGTAGTGTTCAACTCGTTTACTTCTTAAGTTCAGCTATTTGCTTTTATTTAAAAAATTTGTTTGCAAAATATAAGTTTTATCATTTTTGTATAACATTGCATTGATTTCTCCAAGTTTTTGCATTTTAGTAGGCCGTGGGAAGAAATTAAATATTCTATTGGATGTTGTTCAAAAGTGATTCCGAATGCGATACAATATACAAATAAACGAAAAACACGAGGACGAAAGCCTTCCTTGTCCCCCCGGGACGTGAATCGTGCAATATGGGTTTCGAAACATAATACGTTTGTGCCTACTACGGAAATAAGGAAAGTGCTCAATGTAGTAACGAGCTTAGAGACTGTTAAAAGAAGAATCAGGGAAAACAATTTGTTGTTATTATGTGAAAATAAATATATTGATTACTTCTGTTGGCTTAAAAACATTTTTACATAGCTTGTTTATATATTATTTCGTAAGAGAGCAACAGAAACAAAATAAATATCATGATGGAAAAAAAAACCCGTGCGATACGTCCCGTGCGACCCTGATTATAATTAAATAAAAAAAAAACTAGAAATTAGTTTTGGACAAAATCAAAACCATTTTTAAGAGACATCAATGCACAACATTCTAAAATTAGTCTCATTGAAATATTACCTCAGGTTTCGCTGAAATCGGCGTTTGAATTGTTTGCCTCGAAAACTATTTCTGTTTTTGTCCCGTGCGACCGCCTTGGTTTTTTGCATTTATTTTGAAAACGAAAAATTGCCCAAAATCAACCTTAGCACCAATTATAGAGCTAGTTAATAGCTTAAGCAGAATTCCGGCGTACGACGTAAATACCGCCAGCGTAAAATTTTTGCTGTGAAAATCGTATGGGAGAAGAGAGCGCAACTCTCTACTCTCTCAACGGCGACGGTAAAATTAAAACCAAATTTATTTCTACCGTCAGCCGTCGCGACATTTACGCCGGAATTCTGTTTAAGCTATAAGAGCTATAAGTTAAGCCTATTGTCAAATTAAAAATCCGTTTTATTTTGACTTTTTTTTACTTTAAATGTGCACGATGGTCCCGTTCGACACAATGGAAATGCCCATATGTAATTTGGTGGTATACTTATAAGCGCTGAAACTTCCAGTGGGTGTAGGCGATGGGCTTCAATTCCAATTCTATGAAATTGAAATTTGTTATCGAAATTTTCAATTCCATGGTAAACGAAATGCCTTCTTTTTCGATTCTACTTATTACTGAAATCAAATTCGAAATTAAAAGATTTTGATTTCTTTTCAATGAATTGGAATTCGGATTCGACTTTTTCAGCTCAGTGGCAAAAAATTATTATTTTTTCGATTGCATTATAGCAATCCAAAGAAAATTGTGATTCCGTTCCAAGGAATTTGAATCCGAAATCGAAATTTCAAGAATGGTAATAAGAAATTTGATTTTTCTAAAACAAATGTTTGCACCAATCGATACGGAAATGTCGAAAAATAACTTTACAGAGGCGGTTTTGCACCACTTGATGGGAAAAAGTTTAAATAAACTATATACCTACATAAATACAGTGGGCACCAATGCTGCGGGATCTATTAAGATTTATTCTATGTAGTTTTTGGAGTTTGACTCTATGATATATTCCTGTTTATAAAATTATATTTAGTTTTTATTTATCTGAATAAATTTTATTTTCACATATTTTCAGGCAACATTGGTTTCTTCAGTGCCATTTACAGAACCGGCACAGGTACCAAAAATTTTAGCTTTTCTAAAGAAACAAGCACTACTTTATACTTTGTTGGCAAGTTGCGTCCGTCCGCAAACAAAAATGGGAAATGGTAAGTGTTATATGCATGTGCTTTAAATTTTATGTTACAGGATGATAAAACCCAGTTTCGGCATGTTCAAATTAGATATGTAAATGAAAAATTTTCAAGAGGTAGGAAGGCTGATAGATATGTTACCAAATTAAAAGAAGAGTCCATTCTCAAAGATGAATTTAATGTAGAGTAAAAAACTCAAATGACTTAAAGCAATAGTCAATCAAACGATGCACTTTATCTGCATGGTTCAATAATAGAGGTTGTATTAATTTGTCAAATCAAAATTTGAGATTGAAATATTTTTTCATAGTTACTAATATGCAATAGAAAATGAAAACAAATAATGCGTTCTATGTACTAGGGTGGCCACAGAAAAACTGAAAAACCCCCATATGCCCAACAACGAATCCTCGCAAACTTGTTTTAATCAAACTCAAAGAAAATACCGGCTACGATTTAATGTCGGAGTAACACCTAGTGATAATATCCTTGCTGATGGTGTTCTTCATGCCTCTGTCAGGCATCGTCTGAAAAATATAAAATATTTATTTTTCTTATTTAGAAAGGTAATTGCTAAGATGTACTTATGTAGATGGCAGAGCTGCGAAAGAGTGCAATCATTTTCACTTTTAATCCATGAGAAATTCTGCATTCAGAGTGCAGCTATTTAAAAATGAAGTCGCCTGTAGACTTCAATGCTAGAAGTCTGCAGCCTTTTCCAACGTAAATGAATGCAGTTATTCTGGTGACGCCACATTTTCGATTGGAATCATGATTGGAAGAATTGTGATTGCATTGAAGTCACCTCAAATCACTTTGAAGTCGTTGAGGTCACTTGAAGACGCTGAAGTCACTTGAAGTCGTTGAAGTCACTTGAAGTCAGCTGCTCTGAATTAATATCACAATCTATATATTTTCCATAAATATATACAAGTTGTCCAATAAATAATGGATAACCTCCTAACAGCAGATGGGCGACTCCAAGGCGGTTGTCTCCGACCAACCTCTTTGGATGTGACAGATAAATTTCGTTTGACCTTGCCTCCAATTTTTCTGTTATCACGCTGCAATTTCGTCTGCGGCTGCACACCTGAATGTACCGTTATTGAGTCTTTTGTGCAATTATGCCTTTTTTAGAATACAAATTATCTATGGGAGCTAGTAGATCACGATGTGATAGAGAAAAACCCCTCCAATATAAAGAACTTGGTAAAAATCCTTCAGGAAGAGTGGAATAAGATATCCATGGAGACTTTAATGTCCTAAATGAATCCTATGCCTTCCAGATTTCGTGCAGTCATTGCTAATAATGGTAATGTCACTAAGCATTAATTTAAGCTAAAATATTCTGCTGTAAGAATACTCAAACTATTAAAATAAATTGAATTTTGAAGAGTTGCATTTTTTTTGCTCGCTTAATTTTTAAGGTTGTCTTGTACTTTGATGCATTACAGAATACTGGATGCAGATAATTCAACAAAAATGTTTATCAGGAATGTAAGGGACCATGTGCATGTACATATAAATTTATAATACTCTAACATAATTATTTTTAAAGATATCGTACATTTTGTGTCTCAGTGACCGCAGTTGTATTTTTTATGCTCGCTACTGTACATATGTATAGAAGATATACCATATACATAGATTTTGGAATTAAATCATATATATTGTATATATTGAGGTATCTTGTGGGGCCGTTCAAGTATTACGTAACGCATTTGAGGAGGGGGGGGGGGGGGTTCGAACAACGCGTTACGCTGTCAGTTAAAAATCTCTTGTTTTATTTATTATTATCGCAAACGCGACTAAAACATAACCAAAGTCGCTAAAAAGAGTTTCCAGTACATTGCGCAACATAATTGTGACTTTTAAGTAAACATGGTAACTTGGGTGATACCGTAACGTTTAAGTGGGGGGGGAGGGTTCAAAAATCTTCAAGTAAACAAGTTTGGAAAAAATAGTTTCGAAAAAAAAACGTAAAAGAACGATTTTAAGTAGTCGTAGGTATGCTTTGAGCTTTGAAATATTTTAAATTGGTAAAATGTTTAAAATATTCTTAAAAGTAAAAACAATTTATCTAGCCAAAAAAAGAAAAAATCAATTCGATTTTTTGAAAATAATTCGATTTTTTGAAAATCAATTTGATTTATCGAAAATCTGAAGGTTGTGTTACCTTCAGTTAATGTTTATTAAAAATGTGAACGTAACTGATTTAACTAAAAATTAAAAAAAAGGATCAACACTTTTTGTGAGCATGTCAAAGAATAAGAACTGCAATTGAAATATTCTTTTACAACTTCGTACATTCTAGTTTAAATTTTTATAAATTTTTTATTGTTTTTCTTTTTTCATTTTAGATATGGACTCGACTACTATCCTTGAGGTAAATGCCATTTCATTTCAACAAATCTCAGTTTCATTGCAACATCCTTACGAGGAATCAATGGCAACTGTTGAGTTTAATTTAAATGACTCAACAGTTAATTGCACTATTTATTCAATTAGTCGCAACTATGATTTGTTGTCTTTAAAATTAACTAAAATTGCACAAAAGAGCTTATCAATTCCAGTTACGTTAAGAGCTCTACTAAAATTTTGGGATCAAGAACGAATGAAAATGTTTCAACGTGGCATTGGTCTAGGTAGTACTGGTTCAACTGCCAGCGGAGGTGGTGGTATTGGCAACAGCGGCAGTACGCAAGGTAACAGTGCATTTGGAAATTTTAGCTTAGCAATGGCACCAAACGATCCTGGAGGTCGAATAAATACTGGTAATAGTAGCATTGGCAACAGTAGCAGTGGCACTGCAAAAAATGAATTGAATTCGACTAATTCGCAGCGACAGTTTGTGCCAACGAATGGTGGGACTAGTGCTAGTTCTGCATCTGGTATTGCAGGTTACTTAAAATTTAAAACTGATATTAAACAGGAGGATTTTCATGAAAGCCCAAAGAGTCAAATACAGTCAATAGTGCAGCAGTCAGTTGAGGCGGCAAGCTCTTTGGGCCAAACAACACATCAACAATTACAACAACAGCCACAACAACAGACTACAGATGTGCCAATACCTGTAACAGTAACAGGTGTTTCGACGGAAATTGAAATTGCTGATAAGTATAAAAACATATGGAAAGATAAAACACCAAATTTAAAAAATACTGTTAGCATAACGCCTATTATGAATACTATTGTCACTTCCTCTTCATCGTCCCCACTCGATTCTACAACTACTGTTCCTTCTGCACAAACATTAGAGATTAAACGTACAGGAATTGAAATTATACCACTGATTACACAGCAAAATGCAAGTGGAAGTGGTTGCATTACTTCAAACATGGCTCAAGGATCATCTACAATTACAATTACACCGATTAACAGCGGCATAAGCAATGTTCTTAAGAGTGATAAAAAATCAACTCTTTCTGCTGCATCAGCGTCGTCTTCGTCCAATCCAGCAACATCACTATCGTCAACTAAACGTAATATTGATATTAATTCAGCAACTCATGCTCCTGCTGATGTTCAAAAAGAAAAAAAGCGGAAAAAGAAACGCGATGATTCACCAATGGGACCGCCAGAAAAAATATTCTCGCGTCAAAACTCACCTGCAACAATAGCTAGTGCTGGCGTTGAAGCTGTTGCCCGTAAGTTCTCCTCACCATCATCGTCCCCAAAAGGTTCAAGTGGTGGTATGCTTGCAACGGCAGCGGGATCTTCGCTATCAGCAAGACCAAGCCCGAAACACTCGCCAGTCTATAGTAGCCCCAAACATAGTACAGCATCCAATAGCCCTAAATCGCCATTTGGAACACATTCGCCAAAGCATGGGTCATCAGGTAAACCGAGTATGTCCACATTAAAAAGCGCAGCTGCAAATTTAAGTCCAAAGAGCGATAAAACCAATTTATTAACAGCAGTTGGTGGTTCAGTTAATAATTCTTTACCAACATCAACATTAGGACGTTCAATGGGCACAGGTAGCACTGGTGGTGCTAGTGCTGGCAGTGCAATAACTGCCGGTGGTGGGTCAGTTTCAGCTGGTGTCAATACCGGATTGACTACAAAAAATCGTGATAAAGAAAGATCTAATATAGCAATTAGCATTTTGCCAACAACAGCAACCTCGGTTAAAACAAATTTAGCTGCGGTAAGTCTACAACAATTGAAGTCTTCAACTAATTTAAATCATTTAACGGTTGCTGGTAATTTGGGAGCAGCTACCAATACAGGCGGTGGTGGCTCAGCAGTACCTTCTTCTCTTGATATAATGCGGAAAGGTGTTTCTGGTGCGGTAAGTCACTCTTTAAGTAATAATTTGAAAGTATTTAGTCAACAATGTAAAAACTTAAAATATTCTTTGCTTGTGTAGCTTTGCTTTTGCTTTTATTTTGTAAAATTTGATAAATCTCCTTAGTGGATAAAATTTGGCTGCTAATCAATTGTAGAATACTATTTATATTAAATATATTTTTTGTTGACAAAACAAACACTTGGTGCTTTTTCTTAACGTGAATTTGAAACAATATCGCAGTGCTTTTACTATTTGGCCTTCTCACAATGATTTACCTAATGCTTAATCTTGCTCAATATTAACATCGAAATTAAGCTTCTCATGAAATTTAAGAATTTTGAATATTTTTTTTTACACAAAAAATGATTGGTTCATTTGTGATAACATTAATCAATTCTTATATGACCTAAAATCCAATGTTGTCTATTGTCAGACGAAATGTACTAAAGGAATACAAGAGCTGGTAACAACAGTTCAACATATCAGGCCCATCTATTTTCTGAACACCGGTGTTCATTAGCACATAGCATTTTCGTAATGAATTGTCCTTTGGCCGAACAATTACGTTGTGGAAATATCTTCATGCGAGTGTTTTTCCAGATATCGCTAGATTCTAGAGAAATGTTCAGACACTACTCCATCTTTCTCCCTATCTTCGAATATATCTCATGTTCTTACAAACCAACTTACGTTCAAAAAATTTCAATTGAAAATTTATTTTGCCTCCCAAACTGATTTATTTCCCTTTACATACATATCGACCTGGTCATGCTCAATTTTTGATCTATCTTCACAAAGAGACAACATTAATAAAAAAATATGAGGTTTTATCCGGAAACTCTGAGGAAAGGAGGAATACACACAAGTGAAAGATCTACACGAGCTGTTGCGCGTGACTTTGCGTTTGTTTTCTTGTCTGAGGTGGAATGAAAAGGTCAACCTTTATTTCCATCGGGCTTATTTCGAATCTAACTTTTATTTTACTAATATTTAAGTTTTGACCATGTTTCACAACCAATGAAATGTAAATATTCGTAGTTTTGTGTGTAGTGAAATTGTGTTGACTTCCATATTTTATCAAGTTTTGCAAAAACATATTTTGCTTTGTTGGTTCTAGCTGCTCTGTCGCGATGCCTTAGTAGTGAGAACGCTGCCAAGGTAGTAAAACGAATTATTGATGTCTATGATGTTCGCGTATACGGGAAAGCGTTTTTGCTTCAGTTTTTTTTGTACAAAAAGTTTTGGTTCAAAATTTTCAGAAATGGGTAATGGAAATTTTCGGGGCATGAAGTGGTGGCTAGTGGTATCTGAAATTCTCCTTGTCCACCGATTGGAGTAAATTTTTTTTTCCGGAAATCGGGCAAAAACAGGATCTTCAAAATACAATTACAATAGCTTTAGGTTTTTATCGTTATTGAAGGTGACGCCCGATTATCCAATCACGTCCAGTTTTTTTGTTTCATAATTTTCCTTAATGTCCAATTCTTAAGATATGATAACGTTAATTTTTGCCTCTATCCGAGGTGACATGCCCATTTTTTTAATTTCTTTGTTTTGTGCCATTGTGTAAAATTTAGTTATATTCCGTTGAACAACTATCTGGATCTGATGATTTAAAGTATTTACTTCTATAGGAAGTATGCGTTGGTTGCACCCGTCCACTTCCGAATTCTGCCTACTTCCTAATCTTCCTTTCTCTAATTTTCCTTTGGAAAACTCTTAAGATATGATAACGTTAATTTTTGCCTCCATCCGAGTTGACATGCCCACTTTTTTAATTTCTTTGTTTTGTTCCATTGTCAAAGTTTAGTTATATTCCGTTGAAAAACTCTCTGGATGTGATGACTAAAAGTATTTACTTCCATAGGAAGTCTACGTTGGTTGAACCAACAAAATTCCATCAATTGGGCTACGAATTGGTACCTCATCCTCCATATTCTCTGCAAGTAGTCCCCAGTGACTATTTTCTATTTCCAAACCTAAAATTATTGCTCAAACAAATGCCTATTTTGAGGACCTAAAGAAATTATATTTTTTGGAAGGAATAAAAAAAAAATGGAGAAACGTTGGAGCCATGTTGAAAAATAAAAGATTTTTATTTCTAAAAAAACTGTCTTTCATTTAAAGGCACGGACTTACTGATCTACCCTCGCACACCGTGTCATAAAAAAAAATGTGTCGACTAGTTTTGAAAGGAGAACAAAGAAAAAAAAACTTTTTGAGCAAATCTAATTTTTAGGGGTAAATATCTCCTGAAATGACCTAGTACCAAAGAGAATAAATTAGCTTCGTTTGCTTGTGAGTTGTAGTCCACTGTGAACGTTGTTCATCTCCAACGAAACATGTACAACAAACATGTAGTTTTCTTAAGAAAAAAAAGATCAGACCCACAAGCAAACAGCAAAGCGCACATTTGATGCCAGATTCTTTTGTTTCGTTTGATCAGTGTACTTTTATTTCTGCTGAAGTAAATTTAGCCATTTTCACAGTTTTGGAAAACGTGAATTTCCGAAAACATGAACATCCCCAAAACGTGCACACTATTTTTTACATTGACTACTTTGAAACGTGAACAAAGCTAGAAACTCTAAAACGTGAAAAGAAAGTTTTTCAACATTTCTAGATAAATATGACGCTACTTTTTAAGAATTCGGGGAATCCCATAATAATGACAATGCGTAATATTTGCTATTTTAACGATACATGTGCGTGCACGCATTACCATAATCCCTTATTTAGTTGCTATTTTTCTCTTACATCACATGGTCCGTTCACCGTCTTATCTTTTGTTTAGTAATGTGTTCAAACAGATATATAAAACATATTTCTAAAACGTTCTAATGTAAAGAAAGCAATAACAGTCGTGTCTGCATATATGTAGTTGTTCACTATATCAAGGTTGACGTTTTTGTTCAAAAACTGGTTTTTTTTTGCTCGTTTTATTTCCTCGCAAAGTTATAACCATTTTAAGGTGACATGCGTTTGAAAAGGGTTGGGTAATATTGTTGCGTCGTCGGGGATCAAATTTATGTCACTTTTAGATGGCTATAACTTTGCAAGCAAACATCACAGAAATCGCATTTTAAAGGACAAAGACGGTACTAAATTATGCTTTTGTTAAAAATAAGCTTAACAACTTCTTTTGAATTCTGTACATGACCTCGAAACTAGACAAAAAATATCATGTTTTAGGTACTTAACCTGAAATATTTCAGAATTCTGACATGATGATTCAATTCTGAGGTCGGCACTCCGCAGCCCAACAACAATCATCACCTATCCATTCATATACATTTTTAATAAAATATAGTTTTTCCTTAAAATTTACATGTAAAACTAACGGGCGTTGGTGCCACCTTATAAAATTTAGATACAGACCTGAATTTTCGTGAAATTTTTCTTCATATCATAAACTTACTTTTCAAGCAACAGGACCTTAAAAAAACAAAAAGAAAAAAAATTGAACCACCCTAATATACCTCACGGTCAAAAAAAAAAAAACGCTGATTTGAATTTTGCAAGAAGTTTTAAAATTTGATGCGTAAAATAATATCTATTCTTGTTTAACGGTTTTAAGTTTGTTTGAAACTGTTGCTAAGGACAAGTTTTGAGCATTTTCAATACTGTCCACCTAACAGTAATAAATTCGAAGAACCTTTTCCAATTAAACACATAAGTGCTGGTTTTATAATCATAAATTACAATTTATTTATATGAAAAAATACATTGTTTTTTGTAGTTTTCTTAACGCATTTTTGATTTCTCACATATTGTTTAGTTATTTTTTATATATTTAGGACCTCCTTTTGCCTTGATGACGCTTTCCATTCGAGAAAACTCTCATAGAGTTTCCGTATTAGTAGATACAATTATTTCCTTTAACTTTGGAATATTATTAGGTTTTTGTTGACGCACTTTGCGTTTTAAAATGGCCTTTCCTTTACTTATGCAAAAATAAATAGTTCATTACTGTAAATTTATCAAAAAAAAAAACTATAAAAAATAATTATTGTGAGTGGGACACTTACCGATTTCGAGCGATGACAAGGCGCAGAATCGGTAAAATTGTTGTTCAAGTTCCATAGTATATTTTGATGGCCAAATTGTTTAACAAACAATTTCAGTGTTGATTTGGAGTTTGCGACATTTGTGACATTTACGACAGTTTACGACGTGTGACTGTCGTAAACCTAAAAATCCATGTCACATGCCAACACTGGTACATACATACATGTGTGTATGTGAAAACCCAACGGAAAACGGAAGCGCGTTCAAAGCGCTTCGGATGTGCATCAAGGGAAGCAGAAGCTGCTCCAAATGCGCTTCTCACTGCTTATCTTTTTTAACACAGGATGTCATTGCGGGGAAATGCGCTTCCTTGGATGCTAAGTAGAAGCACATCTTTGGATGCAAAATAAATACGCTTTCTTGGATGTTGAGCTTAAATTGAAAAAAAACTCACTTTTTATTTGTCTTGGATCAGACTCGAACCTAGGACTCCTGCGTTATGCCAGTGTTCTGATATGTGTACATCTTATCCAACTAACCTACTCTTATAATAAATAAGTTATAAAATAGATGAGACTAAAACTTCAATATGTTTCTGTCAAAATGAAATTTTGAGTTTTTGATTTCTATTGTTGCCAATAGTTCATATAATAGCAAGCCTAAATATAATAAGAGTGTTGGCTGATGTCGTTAAACTGCGCATGTAACAGCACGGAATGCCTAGGTTCAAACCCCAGTGGATGCGCACTGAAGGCTTTTTTGAAATCAAATTAAATAAATTACGTACTCCCCTTGGAAGTTGCTTCCAGATTTCCCGTTGGTAATATTCATGAGCCTGTGCTGTGTTTCGCAAAAAGAAGAGAAAAATTGAGAAAATGTATTTTCTTTAAAGAGCAGTAGTAAAGCAATATGGTAACAACACAATTTTGATCTTAAAACTTTACATTCGGAAACATGACCAACCTTATAAACGTGAACACCATCGGTTTTAATTAGTTCACGTTTTCCAATCTACACTGTACACATGTTTCCTTCTCAACAGACAAAATGCGAATTATTAGTGAAAGAAAGCATGAAAACGTGCGACGTGATACGATCGCTTGAATTTGTAGAGAATATCATTTTCGGTTGCAGCGCTCACCTCGCCTGGCTATTTTTTTATTTTGATTGGATTTCTGATTTGCGTATACAAAAGCTTTGTAGACTTTGTAATGTGGCAACTGACTTGATGGCCGTTTCAAGTGCGCTTACGCAGCCCTCTAATACATAAGAGAAATTTCAAATATGTAGGTAGGATTTTTTTTCTACAAAAAGTTTTATTTCTTTCGATTAAATCATGATGAAATCATGAAGATAAAGTTATATGGAAATTTGCTTTCATAAACGTTGTATATCGGTGATTCATCTATTTACATATATACTCATCGTTTTTTGTTTCGTTCAGTCACAGCGAATTGAATGATAACCGATTGAAAATCGATATACTTCCACACCATGGATTAAATTACAATTTTTAAGTGTAATTTGTGTAAACTAAATGAATTTTACCAAGTCAAATTTTACTTATAGTTAAGTGTATGGGCTCATTTCAAAGATAAAATGTTTCATAAAAGTGCAAGTATTAAATCCATACTAGTTTTATTTTCATACTTTGGGGATGTTTTTAATCAATGCGTATCAGTTCGAATCATAGGCTTAGTGACTTTGACATAATAAATCTTTAGCAAATTTTATAAAAATATACCCATGCCCATGTACACTAAAAGTGTAAACATGCATAATAGAAAATATCTAAAATTTCTTAGTAAAATTTAAATTTACAAGCTCACTAACAGTTTTCAACTTCTCTATTTTTTTTCTCCATATTTTGCCTGCTCTTATGTCACTGCAACTCTATCATTCACAATTCCTTTGTCAGGTTAGTTTGATGACGTCGACAACAATTTCAACAGCAACAATACCAACTCAACATGGCATTGATACAACATCATCACAATCATCAACAACAAATGTAGCAAGAACATCAAGTGAATATATGGTTAAACAGAGTCAAGAGGGTTTAAAACTTACCATCAATAAAACGAGTAATAAAAGCTCTTCATCCTCATTCTCCACTAATAAAACAAAAAGTGCCAGCACATCAAATCTGACATTTTTAAACTCTTCTCAGCAGCAGACATCCCCGACACTAACCAAAAAAACATCACAACATACGGGACTTAAACCAGGTGTCAACAGTGGACCAGCATCCAAAAAATCACCAGCTCATTCTACTTCTTGTGGTGGTAGTGGTTATGGTACTGGAACAACATCATCAATAACTACCAGTACCAGCTATCAACCACACCTACCTGTAAAGAAACATATTTTTCAAAAATCAAATTCATCTGGAAACTTAATCTTTAAACTATCACCAAATAAAAATGCTAGCTTAAGTGGTAGCAACAAAGTAATTAAAACTAATGATCGTGGAGTCAATGTGGAATATGAGCACTCATTATCATCGTCTTCACAACCAGCATCACGTTTAGATCATCATGCGGATATGATGAAAATTTTACAGTATGCATCACCCACTATGGCTGCTAATATGGAGGGCTTTATGAAAAATCTCAATAATAAATTTCAAATTCCGAAACTTTCCCAACGTTCGGTGAATGCGGAGGGCATAAAGCCTACATCTACAACAACAGGTAACTGCTTAACCTTACTTTAACCCTTAACTAAAGTGGTGAAAAATAGTCACATTTCTATAGTTTCTATTTTTGACTTATGATAAAACAAAAATAAATTTCAATTTTAAACTTTTTTATTGAAGTTTTCATTGAAACATTCAAAATCGTAGTATTAAAAAAAATTAACAATAGAAACCTATATTATCTATATTGGCACTTCTTTTTATCAGTTTTTCTTTTTTACACGCGTTCAAAGATTGAACAAGGGTCTATTAGACCCACGACTACAGTTACGGTTAAAGCGGCAAACTTAAAAAAGCATATTAATGTCTTAGCATTTATAGGAATATTGATTACTGCTAACTGGTTGTAAGTTTATTGTTAAGTGTTGTTAAAACTGCACACAAAAACAGTTGAAAGCCATTCAATATTCATTGAAATGAAGCTTTTTTATTGATTTTCATTAACTTCAGCTTTTGGCAATCTTTTAACAAAGAAAACAATTTTGCGGTCGGTCTGCTTGAAATTTTAAAGTCAACATTTGTGGTCCACACTAATATACGTTTAAAATTTGCTACTGATCGTATTGGCCAAGGTCAATTTTGAAAGTTTGGAACTATTTGCTAAAAACAGAACTTGTTAGTGTATTAGAAATCCTTGAAGGCATGGTAATATATGTCTATAATTGTGCGTACATTCCAAACATTCGTTTATACGTTTGACGGGATTATATGTGTTTATTAAAGATTCAAAGGCAATTTATTTTTAAATACTTACGGTCATATTAATAGCGCCTAACTTTTACTGCTATTTTAACGACTGACTAGAAACAAGAACCTTACTGCAAAAAAAGGACAAATCCATGAGAAAACAAACCAAATAACTCGAAACTAAGTTCTTCAAGGAACAGTTCATCACATTCTGACCTTTCAATCAAGTGGACAAAACCTACTGCTGATCATAAGTCAATGGAGCAGGATTCGTTTTTTAATGGCCTTGAGAAATAACTACAACACTTTTTTTGTCAAAAAATATTCAATTTAGTCAGCCCTAATAGGCAACGCCTCCCCTTAATGTTTCCAAAATAAAAATATACGGGTGCTCTTGTAATGGACAAAAAAATTGACAAAATAATCAGTGTAGAACAAAGTGATGCAATTTTCTTGAGTGCGTGGTACTGTATGTCTCATTAAATTTTGAGACCAAAAAGTTTAATGCATATGTATTTATAAAAATAAAGTATAAAGCGATATATATATATTTATCGAAACAATACAAACGCTTTTCTTATGATACAAATGTATATGACTGTAGTAATTTTAGATAATTATTATGTGGGTAAATTAGCTAAAAGTGGAAACTATAGCCATACAACCCATTATTCTTAACTTAATCTATGAGTTATTGCGCGATTCTTTAAATTTACAAGACAATTAATAATGCTAAAACATTTCAACAGGAGGAATGACAACAACAGCAGCACCTGCCACAATCGTAACAACTACAGCAGCAATAACTAAATCACATAACACAGTTGCAGCTGCATCGGGAACAACAAAATCTGAACATTTGCCTTTGAAAATGCCATTACATCCACATCAGCAAGAACAACAACAACAATTTCAGCAACACCAACAGAAAATATTTAATGATAGTAACAGTTTAACAACAAACACAACAATGTCAATACAACAGCAACAATCACAATTTTTTAATAACATTCAACATATTAATGAAAAGAAGCAACTGCAACAATTTTTAATGAATTCAACAACAATACGTCCACCACCACCTCCTTATCATACAGCTATAGAAGCGTCCGATTCAAAAGTAACAGCAAAAACAACACTAAACAGTCAGCAACATAAACCATCATTATCTGTGCATATACTAAAGTCAAATGATAAATTAGGAAAAAATAGCCCTACAACTAAAGACAATTCGACAGCATTATTTCCTACTACAAATGCAGCTTCAAGTTCAACTGCGACAAGTCTTGTTGGCAAATGACAACAACAAAAACATGTCGATGCTTTCGCAGTATCAGTTGCTTCAGGAAATTATAGGTAATTCATATTTTAATATCTTTCAATTATCAAAAAAAAAAAAATTCAATACATAGTTGTAACTCAAAATTTTAATTTTGAATTAAAAAGGTTTTAACCAATTTTTTAAAGAGAAATAAATTGTTTAGGTCTGTTCCAATTCCGACTGTCAGTAGCTTTTCTATGTCTAATGTTCGAAATTTGCCATATAATTTTTTTTTATTTTAACCTTTTGGTACTTCAGCTTTTATAGTTCCGATAAATTGACGGATTTCCCTTATTTGTATGATCCTGAAATAATCTTAAAATTTCAAATCCGTTTCCGAAGCAATTCTCGACTTTAAATAGCGCTTCCGAAGCAAATTCGAAACGGAATCAGAGCCGGCTTGATTACTGTATATTTTTATACCATAACTGCGTATACACCTTTTGTTCTAAAAACATAGTTCGAGAGTTTGATATATAATTGTAATTAAGAACAAATTTTAAAAAAGATCAACGTTTGCAAAACTCAACATTTTTTAATATGAACTATTTTTTTATTTCGTATAAATAACTGATAGCTGTCCTCCTTTCCCACGCAATAATATATCGATTCCAAATTGTATTTAAATAAATTATTTGCGACATGAAATAAGATTCGTAAAGCAATTCGTAGGAATTTTGTATGAAATCGGGAATAGGTGCAAACCAGAAAAGGAGCTGAACAAAAAAGGAGAACATAAGAGTATAATTTTATCTGTTGGTTTTCTTTCATGCATTCAGCATTCTTTTCTGGATTTTGTGAACGGCACTCTCGAAGGGATGTACGATCTATAATTCTGTGCTCACAATCGATAACCGCCTAAGTCGACTTAAGAAAGAATTGAGTTATGTATGCTACCATACTCTACTAACAAAACTTTATACATATATACAGCTGCGGTCAAAATAATAGTAGTGCGATACCAATTTTGAATTCAAAGAAAATATTTCGAAGAAATTAACTTTTTTTTCTTCTACTCTTTCAAAATACAGTTACTTGATAAGTACACAAAATAAGCACATGACATTTTGTTCCAAAAAAATAATGGTACTTTCAAAGTTTCTAAGTTCTAAGTTTGCTAAGTTTGAGTATTTTGCAATTTCGAGCGAATATTTCCTATGATAAAATGTTATTACGAAAATAACGGTGAAAAAAAGTATGCAGAATGTAAGCAGTATTTGCAGAAAGTAATTTGGAATGTTGCTGTTGTTATTTGCTTTGAAAATAGTACCGTAGAGTGGCTTGGCAATGATGAAAAAAAAAAAAAATTGTCATTTTCATTTAAACATTAAACTCATGTCTTTTTTTTTATCATATTAATACAAATCCACAGTAAAATTTTAAGCAAAAAAAAAATTGGGGTTTTTGAGAAAATCACCCTTTGTTTTTTTTTCATAAATAGCGCTATAACTCCGCCAATTTTCAACAATTTTTTAAATTTCTTAAAGATTCTGACTGAGAATCAGAAGTTCTATTAGAATCAAAAGACAAAAGTTAATTATTATGATTTGGTTGAAAATGCGACTATTTGAAACAATTTTCAACGATTTTTCAAGCTCTGACACTAAAACTTTAAATGGGCATAACTTCGTAAAAAAAAATTTTCAATCAAATCGGGGAACTACCGATCCCCGATTCCTTAATTACTTTGAAAAACAACATATTTAATCGGCAACCAATTCCGGAATTTGAAGTCACTCCGACTGCATGGTTTGAGATGGATTTGGTCAAGTATCGAATATTTTTTGACAAAGTATTGGAAAAAAATTGATTTTGAGAAATCTAAATTTTTAATGTAAAAACGAGGTAAAAGGACCCATGTGTTATTGTTTTACTCCAATATCTTTTCTTCATGAATATTTTTTGTTTTACGTACGTTGCTGACTTTAACGCAACCATAAGACAACAGCAGTTTTGAAAAGCGTTCGTTATATCGCAAATTCTTTATACTAGACATTCATGTACCTCTTCTCATCGTCAACAACAGGCAATTGATATGGATGTGCTAGCACAGACAATAAAAACAGAATTTTATTTTAATAATTTTCGTTTTTTTTGTATTCCATAATTCTGGTATAGTTCAATCTGTTAATTTGAATATCCTCTTATGTTCTTATCTCACAGCGCTCACTACACAACCAACAATTCAAAGTCTGTCAAGACAACACTGTCTGTCTGCAACAAAAATCGATAGAAAATCAAGTTTTTTGATTTTCATCCGATGGTAGTTTTATATAGTCTATATAATTAAATTCGTAAAACGAAATAAAGAAATAATTAAATGAACAATAAAATATGTGTGTTTTGTATTGAAAAGGTCCCTGAAGATTCGTAGCAGAACAACTCGATATATTGAAGTGTGTTTTAGTAATAATAGACCTGATCAAGGTGCTTTAAATCACCTCAAGGAAAAAACATTCATTACTGATCCGGTTCTATTGATCTTCTTCGATTATTAT
Source organism: Meiosimyza platycephala (assembly GCA_963662105.1). Classification (NCBI taxonomy): domain Eukaryota; kingdom Metazoa; phylum Arthropoda; class Insecta; order Diptera; family Lauxaniidae; genus Meiosimyza; species Meiosimyza platycephala. Next base: position 96,348,160 of record OY759208.1, on the reverse strand, counting down.
CTTAACCAGGACAAAGATAGACGTTTATGGTTACCGAAATCATTTAACTTTAGCTATAGTAGTGCGTTCTATTGAATACTGCCTTATAATTAAAAATTTAAATATGTATTTAACTCTTCAATTCCCATAGCTTAATTTTGTAAGTCTCTTTTGCTAAGTATACTTGTGTTTAGATTTCACAAAAAAAAGTGTTTTCTTCAACCCTCCCGGGTAAGATGGAGGATGGGGGCCACCCACAGGTGACACTGGATTATTTGTATTACTAGTACTGTCCCTGGAAATACACGACATTCATCACTTAATTCTTTTTCTTTATGACTTTGTTTTTATTTCTTGTTTTTGGCACCATGTTATTTTTGCCAAAAAAGTTGTTTGGCATAAAAATTTCGTTTTTATTTTGAATACATACGTTAATTTTTTCTTTATTTTTTATATTCATCGTATAGAATTACTTTTGTGAATTATTTTTTAATACTCTTTTTAATTTTTATTTGCAGACATATAGACTTCGTGTTCACAAAATTTGATATTTCACTTAATTTTCACCAGCTGTTATTTGTATGTAAGTCATAGTTATAAGTTTAATCATAACATTTAATGTAAACTTCTATACAGCCAATATTGAGCAATACATTATTTCAGATTTCAATTTAAACTAAGAAATAATTTAATCAAAAAACATTTTATTGGTGTTGCTGGGCCTGTTTCTAATGCCTGATCAGCCTCATATTGTTTGGGTAGTGCTTAACCCAGTCAATTGGCCGTGGTGAAACTTCAAACTAAAAAAAAAAAAATTAATGGTGGTCATTATCAGCGCCATGTTCTCTCCGAAGACGACACAGCAAAAGCATATTCTTACTCTAAACCAAAACTACCTACGTCCTCTTTTAAAATGGGCCACTTGTAACGAGGGGTTTTGGTGTGAGCGTGCCATACTGTGAAATTGCGCTTAGTAAAAGGTTGCTGGAAAACGGTGGTTGGCGTCGCTCGCATACACTGCTACTTACATTTAAAAATGGAATGCTGTTTTTAACTTTTATTTGATTTTTACATTTATTTTTAAATCTTATTTGACATTTTACTTTTATTTTTTTTATATTTTATATTTATTTTTTTTATATTTTATATTTATTTTTTTTATTTTGGATCTTTATCCCTATTGAAAATTATCAATTACGCATGGATTGGGAGAAATCAGCATACAAAATAAATCCTGCTAGTCAAAGTGTCCCGTAAATTCCTTTTAATAATTTTCACTGCTGATAAAAACTCGATTCCTCCGGCTGTTTTCGTTTTTCGGCGAATTCCCTTATTTTTTTAAAGTCAGTTTTATTTTTTAGTAAATGATGTAACAGTGCGAGACGCACAGTTTCACAGTTAGGTAATAAATTGGTTCTTAAATACAACCAGAACCACTCAGATCTTTTTCCATTAACGAAACGATGGAATGAATAAAATTTGTTGCAGAACGACTCCGCGAGACTCCATATGCGAATTACGAATAAAATTTGTTTCAGAACGACTCCTTGAGTCTCCATATGCCCTGATAAAGGTTCGATTATTGTGTACATTATAAAAAAATTGTCTTGGTATCGAGGAGCTTGTGTTTTAACAGAATTTATAATCAAATTCTTCATCTGTCCTAAAATATCTTCTACGGCTTCCTATCTTATTTATTAAGAGTGATGCTGTTAATAATGTTTGATAATATTGTCCACTTTGACATTTACTGCTTTTTCGATTTGAAAAATTTGAATTTGTCCAGGTTAGACCATCGAAAAGGCAAGACGCAAGTCTAAGCATCAAAAAGCAGGACTGTCCTTGGAAAAATAGGACGTTGTTAACCCTTTAATTCCCATAGCTTCATAAGATGTTATCAACTCTTTTGCTAAGATGTTTAGATTTTACAAAAAAAAAAAAAAAATTTCCAACTCTGGCTGGAAGGGGGAGGATAGGTGCCACCTGCACAAGCTGGGCATTCTTAACCAGTTAAAAAGTGAGTTTCTTTACAGTTTGTACATTTGATTTTTCTGCATTGGTTGTTTTCATGTTTTTCTGCACATTTAGGGACAGGTGGGATCTCCCTTGCAGTGTTGTGATCAGTGGCTAATTCTATAGCATCTGTAGAATTGAAAATAACTGAATGTAATTTTAAGTCCTTGAAAGAGCATTTTAACACGTCTGGTGGGTATTTTTAAATCATTGTTTTCAGGGTCTCTTCTTTTAATTCTTATAAATTTTTAAATTGGAATGGGAGACAAGATGGCCTCATGTAGTTCGCTTTTTTTTAAACTTTAAATACATTCAAATCATGGTTTATTTGTTACGTTACAGTCTTTAAATCAAAATCAGATAATCTTTACTTTTTACGCTAACACAACTGATTTAAAAACGCTTGCTAAACCAGCAGATGATTGTGTTTTTGTTTGTGGTGATCTATTTCGTTTGCGTTGATCTAAAGCCTCATATGGTTTATCACAATGAAAACGTTAGCAAACAGTGACCGCTGACAACCTTATCTTTAAAAGCTTGCGCTACAAAGATATTTCCTGAAAAAGTCTTAATCTATATGATTATCGTTTCAAAGTTCCCTTTGATGAGTCTTGATCAAAATGATAACTTCAACATTTTTATCAACCGAATCCAGCCACAAACATATGCCATAAAATGCTCAGCTTACACCACGGAAATGACAGTCTAAGTTGTGGTTTCTCTTGATATTGTGTATCAGGTAGTGTTATGTTTAACAAATAGATATCAGCTTGCAACGTTTGATCCGTTTTACAACTAAAAATTTCCAAATTTCTCGTTTTTTACGGTATGCGTCCACAAAATTGTAGATGCACTTGTGGACTGCAACAGCTCACTGCTGCTATTATAACCGTTTTCCTCTTGTAAAAAATTGGTTTTTCAATACTTTAAACTCCTTAATAGTTTATCTTTATATAAAAACATTCAAATCATGGTTTATTTGTTACGTTACAATCTTTAAGTTTTGTTTTGATTTCAAAATCAACTAATCTTTACTTTTTACGCTAACACAACTGATTTAAAAACGGTTGCTAAACCAGCAGATCATTGTGTTTTTGGTTATGTTGTACTATTTCGTTTGCGTTGATCTAAAGCCTCATATGCTTTATCGCAATGAAAACGTTGTGACCGCTGCCAACCGACTTTTTGATTTTGGATAGTCCGCTTTAATAGTGCACCTGGATACAATCTTTCCTGCGACGAAATCATGAAAAAGGAATCAATATCTTCAATATCTGTTGGGATTTTCAGATTTAATCCCATTCTCCAATAAAATGGGTAAAAAATTTTGGGTAGAAACCAAAATCTTCTAATTTCTAATTTATTTTGCAGCGTTCAAAGCCAATTTTGAATACCTTCAAAATGTTTGGAGTTTTTTCCTTGATTGCCTTTCTTGCTTCGATTGGTGTCTTGTTCGTATCTACATTAATTACGTACGGAATAAAAGAGTATAAAAGAGTTATTCGTTTGTTCTTTGGTATGTTCCTGCTGTGCGAAGGATTTTGCTTTTGAGGGGTTCCCCATTGCTGTTGTTACATCTACTGCGGCTCCTTCTACTTCCTATCTTTAGTGCACCTGATTTGAAATTTCAACTGAATATAATACTCTCTTCTATACAACGATGGAAGTTAAACGATAACGTCGCTGTATAGAAACATTTAATTACTTTATTTTATTTTATTATGTTGGGTTTGGGTGCATAACTTGCGTTAGTGACAATATCCGCATCATCATCGGCACCGCCTGCCTAACTTCATTCTGGATCCTTATCTGAACTGGGACTCCATAGGAAGGATCACGGTAGGTGGTTACTATATTTCTTCGAAAATCGCGTTAAGTCCAGTTATTCGCTGATAGTCGTTTGATATGCCAAGCATTTTCACAAACAGCATCTAAATCAAAAAAGAATATAATTATTGTACATCAAACAACTTGAATTTTTTAACGATTTTTATTGACAAATCCAACACGGTCCAGTTTTGTGGCAGGATTCAATTCGTGACAGTTCTATGCAATTGTATCTATACTACCACTTAGCTACAATAATTTGTCCACAATTTTGGTGGCAAAGCTCTCCCCTAGGTTTCTTTTTAAATTCTTTTAAATTGAACAGCTTGTAATTTTATAGACAGTTTTCGCTAATATTTTAGAAGTTGTAAGCCAGTAAAAAAGTTATCAAAATATAAGTTGTAAGGTTTTAATTCCTGCGGTAATCTGGAATGAAGCTTCAAATAAACTGCAGCTCTCAAGCCATTCTCTGGCCTCATCTTGAGAGTTGGGCCGGACGCACCTTAATACAGTTCATAGCTTACTAAATATTCATGGGGTGTAGCTGCTGACCAAAGCTTGTAACCAAATCTAATGGGTTTTCCGTGGGTATGTTGCTTTGTACCGTGCCTCCCGAAATATGGAACTATAGTTGCGTCTATGCGTACTATACATACTGTAACAAAGATGAATGTACATAGATATTGCTGAATTTACAGAAAATTTATTTCGCCTTATGCTCGATGATAAAAGTTCGTAGTGAGTGTCACTTTTTACTTTCCAAAACATTCTCTTTTATTTGGGTGTCAGTAACAGTATTGCAATATACACTCTATTTTCATCGACTTTTACATTTAGAGAGTGATTTCTCTGCAAAGCGTAGTAGTTACTTACATATGCTATAAATTGCACTACTTTATCGCTATAAAACATTTCAAAACACTCGGTAACCAGTAGGGTGGATTTGCGGGTTCTGGAACACTCCAGGCAGAACTCCAGGCAGAACTCCAGGCAGAACTCCAGGCTCCTGGCAGAACTCCAGGCAGAACTCCAGGCAGAACTCCAGACTCCAGACAGAACTCCAGCCTCCAAGCAGAACTCCAAGCAGAGCCCCAAGCACTCCAGGCATGAGCAGAGGAAGGTATACACTCCAGGCAGAGGTATCCAAAACCAGCTAGAGGAGATCAAGAAGAATGGAGTAGAATTATCTATAAAACCCAGTAGAGGTCTAGGGGTCTATTTTCTACCCCCGCCCCCACACCCCCTTCTTAGGGATCAGAATTATAGCATGAAAATTTAATTTAGTGTATCAGGTCAGCAGAAAATTTAGAAAGCAAATAGAAATCATCAGAACTTAACTAAAAAATAAAAAAAATAATCTTTTTCAAGCTCAACCAAAAAAAAAAATCTTATCACAATTTGTTGTTTCTACCCATGTTTTGTCGCGTGCCAAAACATCTGCGCTTAATTCAGTGAGGGAGTTTTATTTGTTGTTGATGACTAAGGTTTGCAAAGTTTTTTGGTTGAACTTGAAAAGATTATTTTCTTATTTTTAGCAAGTTCAAACAAAAATTAAAAATTCATTTAACCTCGAATTCTTGAGAGTAATTTTGTCTTATATACATATGTTAGAATAAAAGAAAAAGAACTTATTTATATATTTTAAAAAGATGTTTTATTAATAGATTTCTTTAAATAATTTAGTCTTTGCTATAACAACTTATCTTTATCCGCACTCTGCGTGTGCTGAATAGCTGAAGTAATTTTCTCACAGCTTCCCCATCTGGTGACGGAGCATGCTCACAATATTGCAGTGCTGCTTTTTCGAGGAATTTTAAGATCAATACGCAGTCAGCCAATTCCTCAACATGTAAGATGGTTGTTGCTGCCAGCCTTGTTACAGCATCCTGCAAACGCCGGTATGGACGTTGATAGGGGCTTAATAGCCCTAAAGAACCGATCGCCATCATGCGATTTATTACTTCTTCAATAACGGCGTTGTAGATGGACATTGTGTTTATGTTTGTGCTATTAAATGCTAAAATTTCTCTTTATATAGAGCAAAAATATGCAAAAATTTATTACATTAAACAAAAAATGACATCTATTTTTAACCCAAATAATCAAAAAAATTTACACATCACACTAAACCCTAAACTAAAATATTGTCGTATGAAACCCGCCGATAAGAAATGCAAAATTGGTTGCACCAAGCTTGTGCTACCGAAATTTTACTACATAACAAAACATAATTTCATTGGATATATTATTTCATTGTTATCCAAAAATTACTGGACTTAGAAAATTTCGGACGGGATGTGGTTAAGCTAAAAATAGTGTAGAATAAAATTCATTTAACCTCGAATTCTTGAGAGTACTTTGACTTATATATGATTAGAATAAAAGAAAAAGAATTTATTAATATATTTTAAAAGTGTTTGTTTATTAACAGATTTCTTAAAATTATAACATTTTTTTCTGCACACATATAAAAATGTTTCTTATGATTACCACAAACATTCACAATTGAATTGTTTGAATACAAAATTTTTAAATTTGAGCACTTAAAATCTTCTAAATTATAAATACAAATATCATCTCCAAACAAATTTTTAACTCGATCAATTTTTTGCAATCCTTTAACATATACTTTAAAATTATTATCGTACGTTTGATCCTTAAAATATTTTATAACATCAGCTAAATCAGAATTACCATCGGACCATTTTAATCCATGATGATTTGAGCAAAGCCATTCACAAGTTTTTCGTTCTGCATTTGTTAGTAATGAATATTCAAATGGTGGGCGAATCAGAAACGTTTGAGGTAGCAAGTTATCTACTGAAACACATACTTCTTTTGCAACAAAGCCATCACCGATGTAAAACCCTTGTACATCAATAACTAACATTTTAAGTTGATCATCATGCATGCCTGCGGCTGACTACGATTTTTCTTTTTTGCAAACAAGAAAGATTTCTTGGAACAGGGTTCTTCTCTCTGCTTATTAGTAATACAGCAACAAAATATCGAGAACATGAGATTATTCTACTACCATCTTCGAGGAAGTCTTAACAATAAATGGTTGATATAACAAAAGAATGATCTATTTATTTTAAAAATCGCAATCACTACATTTATTATGTATTTTTCTTAAATTATGATAAAAATTCATTAAATTTAAAGCATAGCCCCAATTTCTATCAATATGACTGCACATACACGTGTCAGGACCACAAGTTGACTCATCTCTTGACCACGAACAATTCATATAATGCTCACCATGTATTGTTTTAACTTTTTTGTGTTCCATATAATCACTAAATAGTCTTTTAAATTTATTTAAATCAATCTCATGCTCAGGCCACAAGAGTTTTTCATCACTTAAAAATTTTCTTAAAATATTAACGCGATCTTTATTATCCATTTTATGTTTACGATGTAAGACGTCTTTATGCTCAGAATGTAAATTAAATACTGTAGCGCTTATGGAATCATTTTTTTATATGAAGTAGATGCATTGAATAAATTAATATATTTTCATATCTAAACTATGTTTATAGTCTTGAATATCGATTAATGTCATATCTGAACGAAGAGTGGTATCATCCTCAGTTATAAGCTCAATTTCGCCATTACTTAACACTCTTTCATTTTGAATTTGTCGATATTCATAGCAAGAGATTCTCAGGATCCGTCTATCGAAGTTGCTATCATATGTACAACGTATTCTCAATACGATATCATCTTTATATTGTAATTGAAAATGCCTGTAAAATGGTTTTTCGCTTTCAATGATACCCGATATATTTTTTTCTTTTTCTATTAAATCTTGCCTAAATGCTTCTATTGCTTGTGCCACAGTAAAAATCTTTTCCGTGGATTGGGGGTTTTCGGTAGACGATTTAAATTCTGAGTCATTCAATACTTCATGGTTTATACTTGGAATCCATTTCATAAGTCTAAAATTCAGATTTATGTTTACAGTGTCATTATTAGGTAATTTTATTGCAAAATCAGTGTTTTCAAATTCGTGTTCATTCAAATTAATAGGTATTGTGTTAGATAATACTTGAACAACGCAAATATATGAAATTATTATAATAAAATTATAGCCCATATTTAGAATATTATATTGTTTGATAGAGGTGCTATCTTGTCGACAGTTAAGTTAATAATGATATGTTTTTATAAATCATCTTTCTTTTTAAGCTTTTTTTTGTGCTATATTATAATAAGTATCCTCCATTTCACCAGTTTTCATATTAACAAGTTTCTTTTTATTGGAATCCCAACACCAGCTATCTTCTCGATCTGTTACACATCTATTTGATACATCTACATTAGTCAATTTCGATTTTTTTTTATTTCGTTTATTTATATTAGTCATTTCAATTTGTTTATTTGGCTCAATTGAATCTATAGAATCACCTTCAATTTCAGCAAATGCACATGCTGGATGAAAAGTATTTTTACTTAGCCCCCAATTTGGTGATGCACCCTCATAAGTTTGTCCTAAGATTGTAATTGATCCTCCAGTTACCTCAATTTGCACATGTTGGTTATGAGTAAATTCAAATTTTGTTGAAAAAACCGGATCTTTTATATCTAATGCACAACCTCGTGAAATTTTAGATAACAAAGTTTTCCGCCCGTCATCAGGCCTTAGATAAACATCTAAGTCTTTTAAGTCAATTTCATAATTTATTATACTAAAATATCTCCATTTGGGATAGCACACGCAATATTTGTCACCAGATGTAATTTGCTGAATAAAAAACATATTATAGTCCTTTTACCTTAACGATCTATATGCGAATGAATATCTTAAAGTTTATTTATCCTTACCTACCTACAACTACCCTTAACGCATAAAAGTAATATTCAAATTTGATTCCTTTTTAAACTTTATTAGAACTCATACATATATTTTTAATTAAATATTATTTAATTACATTTTATATTTTAACAATCTACTTTATGTCATTTTTATTAATCCAAGAATTATGATCATTAGAAAAACCTAACCATTTCACAAAGCTTTGATTTCCCTTTGTTCTAATAACTTTTTCAACTAAATATGTATTCGGATATTGTGTTTTCATCAGCTCATTAACGTAAAATCCCCCAACAATTGGTTGTCCTCGATAATCTTCCAATAAATAAGTAATTGGATTAGTGTTTTGTATAATCCGAATTTTAAAGATTTCAGTGGTCCAGTTTGGTGTATAGCCTTTTGAAAAGATATATTTATACTTGCTAATACGAACAGGATCTCCGACTTTTAATTTTCCGAATTTGAATATTTTAGGATGATTATATGCTGATTGAAGTAAAGATGCTTCATTTTTAGTATTAACAGACTTCGGGCTCATTCCAATCGTTCGATGTTTTTTATTATTGTATTGATTAATTAAGTGATTATATATTTTAATCCACTGATAATTTCCCTGTAAACTAAACTTTTTCCACATCATCCCTTTGAATGTTCTATTGAATCGTTCTACAATAGAAGCTTTTAGAATACTATAAGACGAATAGTGATTAATATTATGCTCCTTCATCAGATTTTGAAATATTTTATTATAAAACTCTTTACCGTGATCGGTTTGCAAGTTTTTTGGAACTCTTTTTTGTGCATAAATCGATTTCATTGCATTAGTTATATCTTCGCTACTCTATGACTTTACAGGAACAACCCAAGCAAACTTTGAAAATACATCTATTACTGTTAAAATAAAGCGATATCCTTTATTATATTTTGAGTAAGCACCCATTTCAACAAGATCTGCTTGCCAAAGATCATCTATGCCCTTAGTTATTACTCGCCTGCGTAGGAAATTTCTGCGTGCTTGCTTATGCAGCTCCTGAACTACCTGATGTCGCTCCATCTATGGCTTTAAACTCATTATTTAATTTTTTAAGAGTTAAGTCAACCTTATACATTTTATCATCAAAAGACTTCTCAGTATATTTTATTGCTTTATTTACACGAGTTTCCAAATCATTAATTGATTTACTAACAGTTTCGGTTGAGAACTCAATCTTATATGTGAGTAAAGATTTAACTTGATATATTACGTCTTTTAATTCTCGCTGTATTTCCTTTTGCTTATACATACATTCATCAAGCCTTGTTCCCATATAATTGATTTTTTCTATTAAAGATTTCTCAATTTGTTTTGCTAATTCTTGAGAATTGCTTTGCAGAGTACTTTCTAAATACTTTTTATTAACAGCATCATTTTCCAATATAGGATTATCAATATTTTTTATTCTACGTAAGTTGAAATTAAAATGACGATCACTATCTAAATGAATTATGGACTTTGGTTTGTTATATCTCTCAGATTTACTGAGATAGTGACCAAACTTATCAACAGGCATTTTATGAATAAGTGTAATTTGAATTTTATGAACTATTTATAGAATAATTTTTGCTTCTCTCAATTCTTCAATAATTGAAACAATCTCATTATTATGATTTGAATGACCAGCTGATAATATATATCTTCAACCATTGAGATTGTTTAAATTTTAAAATCTTATGGATTTTAACTAATTTTAAACCGTTTTTAATGCATTGCTGCAAATTACGATAATGGATAATATAGTTTTTCTTATTAGTTAAGTCAGCTATTAGTTTAGGTACTTTTGACTTGGGGAGAGGAGCTGTTTTTCTTTCTGCACAGAATGGTAAGTCGTTATGCAAATCGTGCAGACTTTGCGGATAGTCTAAATCGACTTCCAAAATATAACCATCTGGAGATTCTTCTGGTATATCTGAAACATCAAATTTCTCAGGTTCCTTAACCCATTCAAACCCCTCTGAAGGAATGTAATTTGACATAGCCCATCCATATAAGTTGTTAGCATCCAAATACATCAAGTATTCAGACTCTTTACTACAATCATATTTATCCTTCATATGTTTGTTGTTAGCGACCGATCGGCGCTTCGAGCATTGGACTAAGCCACCTCTGATGCCATTTTTAACAAAATGATACATGTTAACATCAGTGAACAGTTCTAATTTTATTTTCGTTGTCTTGAGCATAGCATCCCAAGACAACCCCGGAGCTGTATAATAATGAGTAGGATCCAAGCAATATATTTTTTTACATAGCTGACGGAAATTCTCAAAAACATCTGCCAACAATAATACATCTGTTTTCAGATATATGAGCATATAATCATTTAATGTTTGACAACCTACTGTTTGCCAAACATTAACTGCATGCGCATAGTCTTCATCAGAGCATTCAACATTGTTTAAAGTAGAAAAGAACTGTTCGCGAGGTGGTAATGAAGGATCATGTAGTTTTTGAATGCTATCGACATACTCATAAGGGAAAACCCCTTTCCTCCTCAAAAGACTCAATAGAGGGTCTTCATACATAGACTCAAGAGTCTTAAAGTCATCATTACTAAGATAGCTAGCCAATTTATCCAAACTTGAAGGCATAAATCTAAGTGAATCAAGGAAACGTAGTTCTAAGAAATTTTTTTTTCCCATAGGAATTCGTTTTGATACAGATATATATAATTCCTTGTTTAATGGTATAACCCTAATTTCTCCTGGATGGTTTCTTAATTCTTTGATGAATAAGTGGCAATCATATCCAGAAAAATTATGAAATATGATAGGTATATGTTTAGGTAGTTTGTAATTTATATTACAATTATCATGAGCCGGACCGCGATATTTTCCAGTTAAGTGACAATGATCTCTCACTCTAATATCTGTTGCACTTAATTGCTTACAACAGATATGGCATTCATAAAGATCATAAAGAGTCTTCGTATCTCTCACCAATCTATCAATGAAAATCTTTGCAGCATTTTCCCCTGAATAGATCTCAAACTTATTTAAACTATCATCGAAAGATGATTTTATGTAATAGCTAAATGCTACTGGTACATGCTTATGTGTACTTAGAACTTTTTTAGAATTTGCTATATTTTCTTTTTGTAGTATGCACTCAAAATCAGCGTACACTACAAATGGCACATCCAACTTATTTTTATAATTTTTGAATTCAAGTATATTATCGTTATTCTTTCCCTCTGGCATTTTTGTGACAACTTTGTTGCACTCTAACTTATGGTTTTGCAATATTCTATCACTACCCATATGTTGCAGACAAAAGTTGCATAAATGTATTTGACTCTTATTTCTTGTTATTTGAGATGATGCTAAGCGACTTAAATTTTTTATCCATACAAAGTGAGAATCATCATCACTTTGTATGAATAATAAATTGATGTGTATTGGTTTCTCCTCCATCGTTTTATAGTAAGGACCAATAATTGTCTTGTTTTTTTCATCAACACCAAATACATTTATACTTATATTTAAATTATTTTTTTCGAAAATTTTTATTTCATTCAAACTCATTGGGAAACGAAGATCCGAAAAATTTAGAGTTATATTATTCGATAGAGTTATTACGCTCTGCTCAATATTAATATGATTTGAAAATCTTTTTGTATTTTCAACAGCAGAAATGCATGCCCATTTGAAGCAATAATCATCATTATTATTAATATTAACGCACGCTTTTTTTTTTGATATGAATGGAGGTAAAGGAATATATTTAGAGCCTTTAATAGGACTATATTTATTTATGTTGATCTCTAGTTTCAAGATGTGAGCTAGAGACCAACCACTATCTCGCTCTTGGAATTCATCCATTTTTTTAATCAAATTTTGGTGGTGTTCATCATACCCATTCAAAATCTCAGTATCATTTTGTACTAATATCATTTTGGATTGAAATGATTTTACACTAAGCTCTAATATATCCTCACCCACATCACTACTTTTAGAAAATTTTACATATTCAGCAAATAGCTCAAAATTAAATTTAAACATCTTATGCTTAAGTAAAGTGTCCCTCAACACATTAATGGTGCTTCTATGAGCGTCACTAAAGAAAGCATTTGGTGAAATAACGCTCTCATCTTTATTTTTGTATAGAAATTTAGCCACTCGATTTTTAAAAAGGCTTTGCACCATGTAAATATCATCATTGATACGCACACAACTATTTCTGGTATGTGCATCTGTTCTCAAATGATGAGCCCACGTGCCTCGAGGAATGCTTATGCGACAAAATTCACATAACCTATGACTACAAGACGGTTCCTCAATATTTTGTGCACCCCCTTGCGTTGATATGTTTTCTTCTTCATCAACTCGTTGCGATAAGATGTTAGGAGATGACTCTGATTCTATTTGCACTAACGCATTCTGATTTGGTACACCATCTCCAAGTATCAAAGGATTCAAGGGTGTTGTTTCATCTATTTGCATCAAGGTGCTTGTAGATGATTCAACAGCCCTTTCTACAATAACACTAGAAGATGATGCGGTGTCTCTCTGTAGTAAGGGATCAATATCTACTATATTTTTGTGCAATAAATTAATATGCGCTTTTAAATTATGGCTCCTAGTATACACTATCCCACAATAGATACATTTATATATAATTTTATTATGAGTAGCATCAATGTGCCTCTTTAAGTAATATTTTGAATTAAATGCTTTGTGGCAGAACTCACATATATATTGAACCATATGTTGTAAGCAAAAGTTACATAAATGTATTTGGTGCCCTTTTCTTGTTACCTGAGATGATATCAAACGACTTAAATTTTTTATCCACACAAAATGGAGGTTTCTCCTCAGACGTTTTATAATATGGACCAATAATTTTTTTTTCTTTTTCATCCACCCCAAACACATTTATGCTAATATTTATATTATTTCTTTCAAAGATTTTTATGTCTTTCATATCTATTGGGAAGTGAAGACCTGAGAAATTTAAAATTATATTATTTGAGAGAGTTATTTCACTCTGCTCAATATTAATATTATTTAAACATCTCTGTCCATTTATGTTTATGTTTTCAAGTGCAGATATGCAGACCCATTTAAAGCAGTAATCATCCTGATTTTGAATGTTTACACAAGCTTTTTTCACATTAATGAATGGAGGAAGAGTAATATACTTTGAGCCTTTAATTGGGCTATATTTGTTAACATTGATCTCTAATCTAATAATGTTAGCTAGAGACCAACCACTATCCTGCTCTTGAAATTCATCCATTTTTGTGATTATATTTTGATGGTGTACATCAAAGCCAGCTAAGATTTCTTCTACATTTTGAACCAAAATCATTTTTGATTGAAATGATTTAACACTTATTTCTAATGCATTCTCATCCTCACTATCATTTTTTTTTGAAAATTTAATGTATTCAGCGAAAAGTTCAAAATTAAATTTGAAATTTTTATGTTCAGAAAAAGACTCAATCAATAATTTAATAACACTTTTATAAGCGATATTAAAGAATTTGATTGATGAAATAATGCTTTCATCTTTATTTTTATAGACATATGTCGCAACGCGATTTTTAAATAAACTTTTAAAAATATGTATTTCGTCATTTAAGCGTACACAATTATCCTTATGTTTATTTATTTTATGTTCAGTAGTTCTCGAATGGCTAGACCAAGAACTTTGATGAATATTTATATCGCATATATCACAATGAAGAGGACAAGTACGATCAAGACGTCGAAATACTTGTATAAAACATATTCATAATTAAGATTATTCTTACTATCTAACAAATTTTTAGAAACTAAACATAATTTGTTGTTTTTATTTCTAATAACATGTAAAGGAACACTTGGTTCCATATATAATATTTTTTCTGGACTGAATTTAAAAGTTTTTAAGACTTCCCTATATCGTCCAAGTTTCAATATTTTTTTTGGACACCTATCTTCGCAATACCACCCACAAGCTATATCACTATCAGCGTCATGATGGAAAAGGAATCTGTATTCGTAATTATTTCTTTTATTAATTACGTCTACTAAATTTTTGACTTCCTTTTCCAATTTTCTAAGATGATTATGTGTTGCAAATATTTCAATTGTTTTGTTAATTCAGGAATATCAGGTATATTGTAATCTGATTTACCGAGTAATTGCCATTGTCTGTGGATAGGTGAATTTAAATTGATCATATGATTAGCGTGGTGTACTTGTTGTAGGTATTTGTAGTATACATCGAAGGAGTAAGGCCGGTATGTCATTCCATAAATTTTTTTTAATCTATTTGGGTCGAACATCATGGTCGGATGACCATCAGGATGGAGTATTAATTTTGTTCGACAAAAATCTACAGTGTGGATGGAGGTCACGCTGGGTTGAATGACTGAAACCATATTGTAGCATAATAGTCTATTTGCCAATATGGGTCGATTGATGGGAACATTTGAGAATATAATTGAGTCGTCTCCGTTAACAATGACGTCAGACGTGTAGCCGCAGTCGGACAGTGCTGATTTAAGTATGTAGTAATTAAGGAGGCAGTTTCCAAAAGATGTGTCAACGTCGCCTGACATACGGGTACCCCGTATCTTATACTTTTCTCCATTGCGACTTTTGCAGCGATTATTGATTGTTCGCTCGCAGAGGCGAGTAAGGGTGTCATCGTTGTTGAAACAGCTGCGGTAGAATGTGTGAGTGAGTCGTAACATTTCGGTAGTAACTCTCGCGTCAAATGTGCTGTGGTCGCATTCAGTGTAATAGCGATATTTGCGAGACATTCTCCAGATTTTGTCAGCGATTGTATCGTAAGTTCCTTTGCCAAAGTGGATGTCGTTTTTAAGAGCTCTTTCGAGAGGTTTAATATAGCGTCCGTACTCGATATTAAAGGTTGGGTGTCGGGCTTGTATAAGCCGAGGAGCTTTGTATTTACTTGTTGAATATTTTTCCAACTTTGTGAAAGGACACACGTCACTGCGGATTGGGTACCCGTTGTTAATTTGATCCAGCCATGATTGATAGCCTTTCCGCTTACTTGGAACATCGATATTATCGACGTATTCTTGGCGGGTCCAAGGCTTGATTTTACGTCTAAATTTCTTGAGGACACCCAATCTGAGAAAGAGTTTGCCATCGTATGTGCTTTGCGAAGAGGGTAGGTGGCGATTGTGAATAGCTGCATAGGTAGTCTCAGCAGCCTGGGGATAATAGAAGTAATCATTAGGTGCGCAGATACTCGGATAGTAAGGTATGCGCCTCCCAATACGATCATTGAACCCCCTAATAATATCAGAGGGTGGGACAGCCACTTGTACCGGCGAAAGATGTTGGCTGGGGTGCTCGCGTTTAAATTATTTTGTTCTGGTACTCGTTCTGTCAGCCATGGTATTTCAATGCGCATATTCATAAATCGTAAGTAACAGCGTTTGATGAGGTTTATGCTGTCATTTAGCTTTACTATCTTATCCAAGTCGAATCGGTATACTGGGTGGATGGTATCCATATGTCTTTGCAGGGCACTTTCTATGATGGTTCTTTGTTCGTGCAATGGTATTGTTAGTCTCGATGTTAAATACACTCTTAATAGCGCTGAGCAATATGATGGGTATTTATTATCTATCTCTTTCCCCATCGTGTATATCTTTAAATAGGACACAGCTTCATCAATGGACGGTGGTAATTCTGACTCGCGCAATTTTATTTGTGTTTCGCGCGTTGCCAATGCTGCGTTTGCTCTGTCTCTATTAATTTCCTCTCGCAGTTTCAGTGTTGCTTTGCCTTCGAGATGTACATCATTTGGTACGAGTAATTTGACAAGTTCTTTTAATTGGTTCACTTCATTTCGTATAGCTCATAGATATTGTTTAAAAACAATACACTAGCTGCCAGCGCTTGCAGTGGTGGTGGATCCTTATGGTAGGGCTCCCAACAGCTCAACTTTGACTTCCATCTAGAGTCGTTTGAATAGACAGGCTCCTTGTTTTCAGCGTAAAGTTGCATTTTTGATGAACTGAACATTTTATATTTTGTTTTAATTGTTTAAGATTGTTATAGTGCAACAGTTTAAGGAAAACTGATTCGAGGTAATTTAAATATAGCTGCATATAGATTATAAAGCTTATGAGCTATTTGATATCGCTTATAAAACATTATACATGCACAAGTTTTAGCATTTTTTATTTCATCGTAAGTAAGTATTTAGCGGTAGATTTTAATAATTTTGTATATCCTTTTGTTGATTTTTATAGTCCTAATGTAGGGTACTCCTACAAGAAATTTCATTTACGAAATTGCTATTTTTTTTTTCCCCCTAACCAATTTAACTTATATTCAAGATTTTCCTCTCGTTAATTTTCACTACTAATAAAAAATAAAAAACCTTTAAAATTTATTTTTTTAATATTTATTTATACAGTATTTAATTCTACAGATTGTAAAAATAACATTTCATAGTGTGTTCCTTCACACACTTTTTTTATTAAATAATATCCATGATTTAATTCTGCAAGACTATCATCTGACATGTGATTGAATTTCTCGGGAAGAAATAGCATGTTCTCCGGCAATTCCAACATCACTTTTAACCCAAACGGAGTCTCAATCCGTGAGGCTTTTAAAATTTTTAGACAGGTATCCTTGGGGAAGTTACGCAAAGGCAATACACTTTTAAGGTATTCCTTCTTGCTTGCTATGTTGTTAAGCTCCTTTAATGTATTCATTATTTAAACTTCAATTTTAAAAATGAAACTGATGACTTACAGAAGAATAGAACCTCTTTTTATACAATTTTTCAATCGTTCCTTATACAATTTTTTATCTAAACAGGATGCATGTTTTCCCAACCACCCACCTCCCTCCGCCTCACAATTCCTTATCTGTATACATGTGTGTGTGTGTGTTCTGTTTGCTATTAAGAAACAAAAAGCTTTAACAGAAGAGTATGACTCACCTCTCAACCCTCGGCCCCCAACCCCCGGCCCCGCACCACAATTCCACATGCACACACACAATTCCTTATTTACACAGGATGCGTGATCCCCGCCACCCGCCGCCTGCGGTCTGTGTTGTGAAATTCGTGTGAGAGCATGTTTTGTTTCTTATCTGAACCAGATGGATGACTCATTCTTATCAGCTATTGCGTCGCCAAGCGATGAGTCAGACATATATACATATGTGCGAGTGAGATGGAAATATATGTACGAGCGAGATAGTAAACACAAATGACCTTCTCAAGGTCGAACCAACTTTTGTATGAAAAATGTGGCTTAGAACCCCCATAAACATACTACTCTGGAGTAGGCAGACTATGGAATGATACTCTTCAATTATTTTGCTTGCTGTTGTTCCTAAGGCTGCAACTACTTCTCCAAAAATCTCTATCAATGTGGAACCCATCATGCTTATATTATTTCCCTCCAAATCAAAAGTTTGTGCTAATTCCATCATCTTGGAATGTCTCCCAGTCCTTACGTTACCATGTGTTTTACTGAAATTATTTTCATAACGATCCAATTGGTGAATCCTGTAACAGAACGAATACAGCCTCATCATTTCAAATGGTTTGTCTTCTATTGCCTTCAAATTAACTTTTGTTCTTAGAAAAAAGAAGTATGTATATAATGCAATGCATCTGCATTGCTCTCCGGTGTGATTTTATCCACTCTGGCTCTCTTGCTATCTTGTTTTTCTTCGCCTGAGGGTCCAACGAGTGTCTTCCTTTTGTTTGAATTTTGGACTCTTGGCTCTTGTTGGTGTTGTAATGGCTTGTTCTGATATTTATATGATTTGTTGATCGTTCTAATAAAGGACTTGCTTCAAATTGTTTATCTTTTTCGTTGTTATTTGATACAAAATTGTCCCCAGGCTGCGGACAGAGGTAGAGACAGAGGCTCCAGACAGAGGCTCCAAGCAGAATTATAACACGAAAATTAATGTATTAGGCTAGCAGAAACTTTAGAATGCAATAAAAATAACAACAACAAAATAATTTTTTTCAGTTTTTTTATTTTTTAAAGTATCAATATACAGTTTCACGTAGCACTCCTTGCTACCATACATCTTCGCAAACTTCCTCATATTGTCGCAGGGAGGCGTCGGTATTAATCCGCACAGCGCCGATCCCATCCTCTCTAAGTAGAGGAGCTTGATCATAGCTTCATTCAATAAGTCAGGCATCGGGTGTGCCCTCAGAATTAATAAGCGATATAGGTCATCCTGCAAAGACCTATACGCACTCTGTAGTATGGGATCATGGAGATCCCCACCAGCTTCAACGTCCTATCCATGATTGAGATGAGAGCCTCGTAATATATCATTTTTTGTGCTTTACTTTTTAATTTGTAAATGAGGTAAAATTTCTCTTTATATAGAAAAAACTCGCCAAAATTTCTACCAAAACTTCTGCGTTCTGCCAAAATTTCTGGAAAAAAAAAAAATGTTTATCGCGCTAAAGTCTAAACTAAAATAAAAATTTTCACCAAAAAAAAAAAAAAGTCATCAACCTTGAATTCTTAAGAGTTTTTTGACTTACACATAATGATCCCTCCATTCTCATTTTAACCCAAACCCTACCGATAAGAACTACAATATTGGTTGTACTAAGCACAGCTAGAACGGATGCGTATGCTACTAAATTTTACAAAAACAAAAAAAAAGTAGCATAGGATTAGAGCAGAATAAAATTCGTCAGTATCAAATTTTTAAAAGTTCTTTCACTTAATTTTAACCCCAACCCTATCGATAAGAACTACAATATTGGTTGTGCTAAGCGTAGCTAGAACGGATGCGTATGCTACTAAATTTTACTATACACTCAAAAAAGTATCATGGGAATTTGTTGTTATCACAGAGCTTTAAAAAATTACTCAAACTGGAAAATTTCGGATGGGAATGTGGTTAAGCTAAATTAGAACAGAATAAAATTCGCTAACATTGAATTCTTAAGAGTTCTTTGCCTTATATGTGATGAGAATAAAAGAAGATTATTATGCATTAAGTTTCTTAAAAGTATTACATTTTTTCCGCACAAGCATAAAATTGTTTCTTATGATTATCACAAACATTTACAGTTTGTACGCACACAAGTACAAAGTTTTTAAATTTGGACACTTAAAATCCTCTTAATTATAAATACAAATACCATCTCCAAACAAATTTTTAACTCTATCAATTTTTTGTATTCCTTTAACATATCCATTTAATGTAATTGGAGGCTTCTTTGGATTTTCCTTATCAAATGCTGCAGAAGGATAGTCAGGTGTTACTTTTGTAACAATTTTGGTCAAAAATAGTTCTTGTTTAGAACCTCTTATCGTAACAATGTAATCTTTTGGATCGAGATTTGGATCAGTCAAGTCAGTCGTTGCCATTTTAACGTAAAACTTTATAATCTATCTCTATTGTCGCTTCCCTATTGCTACGGAGTAGACGATATTAATTTTGTCTTCTCATTGACCTTCATCGACGCCTTTTGTATTATGCTGTAAACCAGCCGTAGGCACCATAAACATATGAGCGTCATTTACGCCTTCTGCAAGAGTTTGTTTGTACTCCTTTTGTGCCGATGAGCTATCGCAGCCCCATTTGCAGATCAGCTGTAAATCTCCACTGCAGAGCTTGATTACCTCTTCAGGCATACTTTCCAATAATCGCTCAGCAGTATGGTCCAACAGAGCTTGCAATTTAACCTCTGCTGATGTTTATCTTATATTTCATTCTTTCATCGTATGTTGGGTAGCATTTTAAACCGATGCCCATTATAGAACGTCTTATTACCTCTTCATATTGGTGCTTTGTCATCTTAGCATTAATGAAGAGCGCTAATGCTGAATCAGGAGATAAGCACTTGCTGGCATTGTCATTCTCATGGATTTGCTGAGGTATGGGGAAGGCATTCAATAAAATTTTGTCATTATATATCTTGTATTTAATATGTTGAAATATAAATAGGAACACTACAGTAAAAAAAATACTCTGTTTTATGGCAGTGCGATATAATTGAAACAACATTTAAAAATATTAAGAAGTTTTACTAACCTGCATTTAAGAAAAAGATCTATGTAAAAATATTGTACCGTTCAAAAGTTATACAATACAACTCCAAAGTTGAAAAAAATTCGTAAAAAATAAAAATATACAAAAAAAAAAAGAATGGACCTTTCAACGAACCTGAAAATTTGCATTTTTTTTAATCAAAGTACGCGTAACAAAACTGCATAATTAGATTTTTAACGCAGTGAAATGTGAGATATGATTTATGGCCACCGAATTTTCAAGATCTCCCACAGCGTGTCGTATGAGACAGAAAATCCTATCAGAACCGATTTTAGATCCTTTTTGGTACATTTTTTATTTTTATTTATGCTTAGAGAACTGTGTTTATTCATCTCGCCACCATTTCCATATGTTATTGTTTTTAAAGATTTTAAATATATTTTTGATAAATATTACAGGATCTCATAATTGATTTTATGTATTTTAAAGCTAAATTTTCTCATTTTCTGAAAATCTATCTCAATATTGGCTGTAAAAGTATAAATATAATATGATAATATTAATATTAGAAAATGATCGAATTCAAATATTTTATGCTTAATAATTTTGAAATTAAAAAAAGAAAAAATAAATTCTAAGAAAATTTTGTATTTTTAAGTTTATAAAGTTAATTTTATTATGCTACATAGCGCGACAGTAAAGTTGCAAAGTTTTAGCAATACCTTTAAATCTAGTTGTACAGTTTTCTGATAGAGCATGTTTAATGTTAAGACATTTTTAAAGTAATACTAGAAGCTTAAGCGCAATGGCTTAGTTTTTGCAATACCTGATTTGCTAATAAAAATATTTAAATGTTTAAAGAAAATTATAAGCGAAAGTAAAGCTTAGACTTTGCTGAATAGACTTTCAAAACTTTAACGCGATCGCTTCAAGCTAAATAGCTAGGCAAGTTAATAGTTGTAATAGCTAAACTAATATATTATTATAGCAATAAAATAGTTTTTTTTAATTAACTTTTTTCGAATAAGGCAATTGTTTTTACTACTAAAACCGCTTAAAAAGATTGTTAAGAAATGTTTGAGTTTTAAAATGACAAATCTGGTTGATATATCCGAGTTCAGTTATTAACAGACAATACAAAACATAATTGTCGCACAAGTAATTTTCATTCAACAAGTAAATATTTTTACTAGAAAGTAATAAACCATTTAAATTACATAGGAAAAAAAAGGTTTTATTTTGTTTCAAATAAGCGTCTGTGTAGTTACATAGTATACCTACGGTGACCATATTTTTCAAAGCAAAAGATAGGAGAAATTACATTTTTTTTTTACAAACTTCTTGCAAAGCAAAAATTAGTTGAAAATAATAAAAATTATATGACCAATATAATTTAATTAAATTCGGAGTGACGGAGCAAAAGCAGTTAAATAAAGCACTGTCATATAAAACATTTAAAAGAAAAGACGTATGGTCGCCTAAGGTATAACTGAAGTATGTAAGTTATTGGCGAAGCCCTAAGTTTATGGAAAAGCTGAGTATTGAGAATGGATAAGAATACGAGTATGTAGTATGAAATATATATACATTCTAAAGTATTTGTATGTATAAGAAATAATTTTTCTTTGTATTTGTATGTATAACAAATAATTTTTCTTTTGATATAAATAAAAATAAAAAAAATTATGTTAGTAAAAAAGTTTGATTTTTTGGAAATAAAATAATACAAAAAAAACCCTGTAAATGTACAAAATTAAATACACTGAGAAAATAAATAATAGTAAATTTTTGTAAAGGAATTTTAATTGCGAAAAATTGTTATACCTAAGTTGAATATTTTAAATAATAAAATAAAACAAAATTAATAAAAAACGAAATATCTCTTAAATTTGTTTAACAGAGTGCGGGAATTGAAGTTCAAAATGCTAAAATTTTTTTTTCATAGACAAACAATTTTCATTTTTTATATTACAAAAATACTTAATTAGAAAATAATCACGTTTATGAAATGTATTTACACTTCAATCCCTGCGCCCTATAGATACTGGAATTTAAATGGTAAGTAAAAATATATGTAATACCATAATTGTTTTGGATGTGATCAGGAAATAAAACTAGAAAAAAAAAACTGGAAGAATTTGAAAGACAATTCGGAAAGGTATGTAAAGAAGAAAGAAAGTTGAACGAAAAAAAAGTTGAGGGACGAAAATTGCACGACAAAAAAATTGAACAAAATAAAAATTTGACGAGTAAAAGTTGGATGACAATGAAGTGTAATGAGTTAGACATCAAATAGTTGGATGAGAAAAAGTTGAGTGAAAAAAAAGTTGTATAACAACAACAAAAGTTGAGTTTGTTTCACGAAGAAGTAGAAGAAGAACCTGATTTTTTATTTCCGAAGGATAAAATATAAAAATACTTTTTGCCAATATTTATGAGTTACTACAGGTTATACTTGAGGAAGCAAAATTTATACAAAGCAGTTGGTTTAATCAACGTGATAGGGTAAAATAAGCACTCAACAGTCTAAAATTCTTATTAAAAAAAATAATTTTTTATAACTTCACAAAATCAATCAGATAGAGTCAGAGACGTGAAGATGATTGAAGTAATCATTGAACATTTTAGAGACAGACCAATGCCTGTTTTGGTCTGATTGTCAAAAATATTTATCGTCTAAGGGAGTGCTTAAGGGCCAAAGCTTTTGCTTCCACGAAGGTCTGCGAGATTGCGAACTGACGTATAATCACAATATTACGATCAATAGAGATCGCTGCGGAATTTCCACTTTCCACGCGTGCGAGCGGTGAGCAACAATAGCAAAATGATGTTACGGCCCGGCTTGTGAAATAATGAACCTGTCATTTTAAAAAACGTCATCTTAAGATACCTAAAGAAGAAGGTCTACGATACGTGCGTGAATTCAAGTGGTGTTAACATTTTGCACAACTTATAAAATACACGAATTAAACTTTATTTTCCATTTTATTTTATAGTTTTTATCACTTCGTTGAAATATTTATTAAAAATGTAGCATCCAGTCTGTTGCAAAACATTTTGCGTCTTCTCGTTAGTTTATTCTGCACCACTTAAAGGTTAATAGTATTTTATATATGTATGTAGTAGGTACTTGCAGCACACTGCTTTCGATTGACTTCCTATGCGGTTAGTTAGCAGTCGCTTAAACTTGGCAACTTGAATACTGCTAGAAATTTTAATTAAAATGCATTATGCACGCAGTAGTCACAGATTTGGTTTGGTAAATTGTTCTTAATTTTAACTTTAATTCCACTGAAACATTTCAGTGTTACTGTGGTAACTTCACTCTGTTGTCGAATTTAATTACAATTGAACACCTGATACAAACTGTATTTTTCAACAGATGCAGTCTGCTGTTCTTAAATATTTGGTTACAATTGGATGCTGCAATTGCTATTGAACGAAATACGTATAAAAGTATATACGTGTAATCCCCCATTTGTGGAGAAGTAGCATTACGCTTCGCTACAAATTTTGGCTTTTCCAGCATATTTTGAGTTCCCTATATTCATAAGCACTCAATGGTATATTAAAGTCAAGAAAACGTCGAAAAATGTTGATAAATAGAAAAATTATGAAAGTCTATATATTATGTTGGAAAGTCGGTTGATAAAATTAGGTATTATGAAAAATGTCAAAATTTATCGAAAAATATTGAAAAAGTCGAAAAAATATGAATTACTGAATGATAGCGAAAATCATTAATAGTCCGGGAGGTAGCGTTGCATTTTTCGAAGTCATTTCCTTCCACTTATTTATTTTTGGAAATAATAATTTAAGAACATATATTTGATAATCGAAATAAGCGTCAGTCGTCAGAATAGTGGTGGGCCAGGTTGTGAAAGGCTGACAAACAAAATTTTGCTCAATAACTCGCAAAGTAAGCAATAAGTAGAAAAATATATTAAGACCAAGGTATTATTTTATTTATTTATTATTAATGATTAATTGTGCAGATAAGATTTCTCTTTTGAGTTGTACAAATACAGCTGATGATACTTCAAAGAAAAAAATTAGTATGTTGATATCGTTAAAGAAAAGTTGACATTCGTTATTACCATAGACTAGGTGGCAACGCTATCAACTGTCAACTGTTAGTTTTATTTTAATTTTCAATGCACGTTATTTTTTCTCTTTAATTTTGCATATTCTGCAACATATTATCAATAAAATAAAATATAAATAGTGAAATTAAATTCTTCGGGAGTGTTTAGTGGCAATTTTAATAAAATAATTAAATAAATTTGCATAATATTGCAAAATTCTATAAGAAGCAGCGTCAACGGCAGAGCCTTCGGTGCTAGTTTTTGTATTGAAATAATTTTATAGTGTGTGTGTATTAGCAGTAGCTGCCACAGCGCGACATCCGCTGTTGTTGTTTTTCAGTGGTCTATATATTTGCTTCTGCAATGGTGTTGGCAAATCTATGGTGTCAATCGGTAAGTGTTTTCTATTAATTGTTTTTGTTATTAGCCGTGTTTTATTCGCTAAAAGTAAATAAATACGCATAGGTTTAACCTTTCATAATTCTGCTACTGACCACTAGGAGGCATGACAGTCTTTGACAGAACTTTTGTTTTAAAATCAGAGCCGGTTTTATGACCGGCAAAGTCGTATGGTTGAACGGGCCTAGCGCGGTAAGCGGCCTCACGCGTCAGTACATATGTAATGTTAGTACCAAACGATTTTAAACTGTTTTTAAAGCACTAATACCAAAGCTTATTCTTTCGTTTTCCGAGCATAAAAAAAAATCGACGATAAAAGTTGAAAAAGAATACATTGTATTAGAAAGGAAAAATTAAAGCAGAGCCAAAGCAGCGATCAATGACTGTTGTTTCATCAATGTTTTTATTTTTATTATGTGACTTTATTTTGATATTTGGGCCCTACACCTACTGCATGTTTAGGGCCTCGAGTAACTTACAACCGGTTCTGCAAATTCAAGCAATGCTGCCATATATATTTGATTATATTAGGTTTGTGTCAAGAACTACTTGCTATGTGCGACATCTATTCTTAGCAAAGACAAAAAAAGTTCAATCAATTGAACCAGAAATTGAGCTGGTTTACGCACTTTTATGGAATGTCGGTTTATAAAATCAAAAAAATGTTGAATAAATCGAACAATGTTGAATATATGGAAAAATCAATGGATGTTGATAAATGTTGAGAAATGAAATATGTTGAAAAAGTCGGAGTTTATTGAGAAAGTCTAAAAATGTAGAAGAAGTCTTAAAATGCTGACTGAATAAGTTTAAAAACGTAGAAGAGGTCGAAAGGTGTTGAAAAAGACGAAAAAAGTTTATATATGTCTTTGTACCCAAATTCACCAAAATCCATTATCTTAGGAGTGAAAATTTATATTCCTGCTAAGGGCGTGGAACCACCCACTAAAAAAATTATCTCTGCTCAGGAATCAATTTGTCCCCATACCAAATTTCATAAAAATCAATGTAGCAGCTCAGCCATAACGGTGTTTTTTCCCATTAGGAGCCGTTCCACACCCACTAAAATAACAGAGTTTTTAGTACTCTTACTTAGAGTTAAGTCTATTATGCAGGGATAGTTTAAACTAGTAGGCTTAGAGGCATATCAACTATTCAAAGCTTGGCGCAACATATGTATATCACCCCAACTTTGTCTTAGTACTGCCAAGTCAAGCCTAGACTAGTGCTCTACCGTTGCCAGAGCTCAATACTAGGTGGCAACGCTAGCAACTGTCAGCTGCTAGTGTTATTTTAATTTTCAATGCACGTTATTTTTTCTCTTTAATTTTGCATATTCTGCATCAATATTATAAATAAAATAAAATGAAAATAGTGAAATTCATATCTCCGCGTGTGCTAAGTGAATATTTAAGAAAAAGTTAAATTTGCATAAAATTGCGAAATTCTGTAAGAAGCGGCGCCACCGGCAGAGCCGCCAGTGCGAGTCCAGTGCCTTGAATTTTAAAATTAACTTCATAGTTTGTCTGCAAATTGATTTATTTAAAGTTTATTTTTTTCATTTGCTCACTAAAAGCAACACGTGTATCGAATCGATTTTAATTTTCCAAAATATCGTGAGTGAGTTTGTGGTATTTATTCAAAAAATCATTGAAAATAAAACCAGCCGAGAAATTTTTTTCCCTGAAACCATAATATACTTTTCCGAAGGCTTTGTCGCGCTGAATTCGAATCAGAATTTCGCTGATGGTTCCGGTTTTGGAGATATTTTAACCTTAAAGTGGAAATATCGCGGTTTTTCGAGATATTTGAGGTTATATTACATTGAAAGGTAATCTTTTATTTTATTACTGGGATCTGAAAGGACTCTTGCTCTTCAAGACGCATTTCAATTTTTCCGGATATCTTTTGCGTTTTTTTGTGAAAATTTAAATACCTATGTACAACGAAATTATTTATCTATTTTACCTTGTTTTGCTGGAGTTCAGTATACAGAGTGTACGTTGGGATACTACTTAATATCAACATACGATTTCTCAAAGACGAAAGAAGATATCCGGAAAAATTGAAATGAGTTTTGAAGAGAAAGAGTAAGTAACTCTTTCGGATACCATTAATGGTTTTGTAAAAAAAATTATCTCTCGATGTAACATAACCTCAAATATCGCGTGAAACCTTGATATTTGCACTTTTAGATTAGAATATCCCGAAAACTGAAGACATCAGAGAAATTCTGAACTCGGATACTAATTTAGCGCGTCAATAGACTTCGAAAAAATATATACTGGCTTCTGGTGAAGTTTGGTCAAATTTTAGCGGCCTTAATAGTGTGTTGCTGTTGTGTCAGTTTTCAGTGCTCTCTAAGTGTTTTACTCGAGCATTGTTTGCAGTGCTTCAGCAATGATGTTAGCAAGTTTTAGGTGGCAATAGGTACGTATTGTCTTTTAATTTTTTGTTTTTATTATTTCTGCAATCTGTAAAGACTTAGCAACTGTCAATCGACAGAATTAAATAATTTGGCTTAGATGTGCTTCAGTTCAAAATCGAAAATGACAATTGAACTAAACTTTTCTTATGTGCTTTTCAATTTTAAGAATAAATATGTCATCAAAAAATGTCACTCGGATGTCATTTCAGAGATATAGTCATAGAAGTTGTCGATATAATTTTTCTAAAAGTCGCTATAAGTTGGGAATCTCTGCACATATTTCATATGATATATAATTTAATGAGCTACAATATTGGTGCAAAGATGTTTGAAATATTACTTGTAGTTTTCAAGATATTCCGACTTTTCTGATTTTTTTTTGAAAAAACCCTTATTTTTCTCCAAAAAATTTTTTCAAAAACCTATTGTTTTTTAAAAATATGAAAATAGCCCAATTCATTTCCTTCGAATTGAAGTAACATTTGTACTTAGTTTTTGTATAAACTAATTTTTTGTAAATCTTGAGCCGCAACCGCAGGCCACCCACTTACCCTCACTTTTATGTAGAATAACTGTGGCTAGCGAACCCGGTATTGTATATATTATAGACTGAACCGCAGGCCGCCGCTTTCAATTAATTACATAATTCCAATTCGAAATTATATTTCACTACCATTTAAACATTAAGTGGTAATGAAATTTTATCCAGTAGCACTTAAATTAATTGAATTGAATGTAATGTGCATTTACGATTAATAAAAAAAACTTAGCAACAACTTTGTCCGTCCAGTAAAGCATACATACATATGTACATATGCATAGTTATCATTAGTAATTTACAATAAGGACACTAAAAGACCTCGCCATTATTTTATTCCAACTAAAACATCAAAAAATATCAGTACATTGATGACTACATTTCTACTTGGGTACTTGTTTAAGTTGAGATAGATGTTTGTCTTAAATTTGTGTTTGCAAGTTTATTATCTTTATCTTTAGCGGTAAGAGCGGTTGAACCCCATTTTGACCATAATACACAACTTAATTAAATATTTACACAAAATTGTAAGTGAGATTAGCAGATCTATAGATTACAACAAAGTTCATCCTGATTTTCTTTCTTTATTTGTTTCTTGCTTTCACGGAACAAAGCAGAAGAAAAAAAAACTTTCTTTTAACCATTGAATTTACCCATCGGCGTAAAATAATTCGATAATTAAAAAATGTTTTGCTATTGAAAGCGCTGCATATTTTAAGGCGCAACTCATGCTTGCATTTCTATTTCTATTCTATTAAAATTATAAAAAACATCAGGGAATGTGGAGCAAATAAAATGTTTACTTGGGGCTTTATAATTAAAAATTAAACCAGCAACTCATTTAAAATATTAATCTCTAAACATAAGCTGTAGCCTATAGGTAAACTTTAATTTTTTGGAATTATTGCAACCACTACAAACTAAAAAAGAAGCAAATCTTCTAACTATCTCCGTGTAAATTCACTTTGTATATCCTTAGGCGTAATATTTCAAAATGCAATAAATGTGATAAAAATGGGTTAATAGCCATACAAACGTGCAACAAAAGCCAAAAATCTGCTTCTTGAATGTTGTTGTTGAGTTTTGCTTAATTTGTATTGCTGTCATAGTTATGACAACTCCTAGACGCCTTGTTGTTGCCAAACCAAAGTGCATTTGCTTTAATCACTTTTAATCGTGCTGCTGTGGAAGCAATGGCTGTTATTTCAATTTCAAATGTTGATATAAAAGCATTTTATTGTTGTTTTTGTAACCTTGCTTATTGGCAGCATTGAATTCACTAAATCGTCCATTACCTTTTCTTGCCGTAGTCGTAGATTCAAATTGTTAGAAGAGTCAGTCAGTAGTAAAATTGTGAATTTGTGTTTTTTGGTCACATTGTTGGTTTGTGGTTAAGAGATATGCTCTCAAACGGCTTGTGATAAAATAAAACAAACTTTGGTAATAAAAACTTTATAAAAAATGATTTTGTTCTTTATATGTATGTAGATATTGAATGAGATTAATTTTGATACAATCAATTGCGGCCAGAATTAGGTCATTTAAATAAAATGCAAAAAAGTATTGTAGCAAAATTGTGTAGATAGAACCGAACATAAGCCTGTTGGACTTCCAAAGCTTCAAAGGTCTTCGGTGTAAAGAATGTTTGGAAGTGAGCAAAAGAGCATAGCTCGCTACGATTTTTTTATTTTCAAAGGCTTCCAAATCTTAAATGTCTGTGATTTTTCAAAGGACCCCGAGTAACTAATGATTTTTGCGGATTCTCACGCCTTTCATATGTTTTATCAGAGTCCAAACATCTAAAAAACCCCGAGTCCTTGAAGTACTGTGCAGGTCAGAAACCCTATGAGATATTGTGAAACTTTCAAGGATCTCTTAGTTCCTAGTGGGGTCTTAAGTATCTGAATTTTCGAAAAGTCAAAACTCCAAACTCATTGAATACTTCAGGGGCATTTGTGATTTTGAGAGCTCTCACGTTCTTCATTAGTTCTTCAGTTTCGTACTAGTTTCTGAAACTTGTAAAAAAACTTCGAAAAGTTACTATGTTGATTATTTAAAATGGTTGCACATCATAAAATATACCATATATGTCTTTCATTAATATATTATTTTCAAGAACTCATTATAAGATTTCAAGCGATATATTACACATTTTTTTTTTCACTAAGATCCACAGATTGACTTCATATTACCAAAAAGTTAAAAAGAGTACACCTCAGAAGTATGTGTTCTGGAAAATATATGTGAGAAAAATACCCTTTTTCTCTATAGGTGTAAATTTGGCGAGAGAATTTTTTATAAGCTCTGTGTTACAAATAAAAAAAGCTCCGAGAAGTGCTAATTTTTTAGCTAAATATTTAAAATTTCTTTATAGTTTGAAAAATGTAGTTTTCTGGTATAAATTTTTTTAACTCTTATTCGTGAAATAAAATCGTGTTTTGACCTTAATATAAAAGTACACAGCGAAAATGATAAGCACACGCATATTTATTTGGTTCAAACATATTTTATTTGAATCAAATTGTGGTAAATGTTGGTTGAAGCATTTTATGTTTGACTCAATCAAATGTTTAATTTTGCTCATAATCACATAAAATTTGTTATATTCAAACAAATCGTTTTCTCAGTGTAAAATGAGTTATTCATGAAAAAGCTAAGCGATGTGCTTTGAAAGTTACAGTCCGTTAAAAGTATCCACCTCAGTAATTCATTGTTATTTTTTTTCTAAAATTTCCATAGAAACCACTGTGGTCAGCAGCCTAAAATTCGACATGTAGCTTAATATTGCAGTGTATGTACAATGTACATAATTCCTGTAATTTTTTTATCAAACTCGTGTGACCTTTCAATTCGCTGGAGTGTTAATTAAGTTTTCATTGCTTATTTTTTAGCGTAATTTTGGAATAATTAAAGATAAACATTTTTTCTCTGGTTTCAATTATGTAGGTTTCTTTTCTTCAGTATTAGTTGCTGTTGTCTGACCTTTATTTACATAATGGCAAATGCAAGAGTAGACATAACATTTTTCTAATTTCTTGCGTCGTGTGTGGCAGGCGTCCTCGTCCAGTAAATAAGCCGGAAAATGTGGAAAAGTGTCAAACAAGCACCGATTTTAAATTTTTTTTTGGTCGTATTCCTTAGACCTCCTAGAACATTCGTCCGGCCTAACCTTTGCCTCATAAACATAAATGAATTAATCGGGGTGGTTTTACGCCCCCCAAACCACCCCAAAAAGTAGCAGTCACGTAAAAATTAAAAAAATTAGCATTTTGCTTTGGAAATGTGCTCTAGTAGGTTTTTTGGGTCGCTGATCACGAATCCAACGTCCAACTGGGGGTAGTTCACCCCTACCCCCCAAAACCACCCCAAAACGTAGCTGTTGCGTAAAAATTAAAAAAATGAGCATTTTGCTTTGAAAATGTGCTGCATTAGGTTTTTTGGGTCGCTTATCACGAATCCGACGTCCAAATGGGGGTAGTTTCACCCTTTACCCCTCCCAAACCTCCCCAAAACGTAGCTATAGCGTAAAAAATTTGCATTTTGCTTTGGGAATGTGCTCTATTAGGTTTTTTGGGTCGCTAATCACGAATCCACCCCCATTAATTCATTTATGTTTATGAGGCAAAGGTTTGACCGGACGAATGTTCTAGGAGGTCTAAGGAATACGTACCAAAAAAAATTTTTTAAATCGGTGCTTTTTTGACACTTCCACATTTAACAGTGTTTTCCGGCTTATTTACTGGACTATCCATTGAAGATTTTAAGGGCACCAACTTCACTTTAAGTTCAAACGCAAATGAATACATCACTTTTGCGTACAGTTAATTTTCCTTATTTGTTGTTATTGTCGACCACAACTTTAAGCTTGTGGATGAATGAAACATCTTCAAAGTGCAAATAACAATAGCAATACATTTACAGTCTTGCCATTTTTATTTGTATTCAGACTGAAAATAAAAGGTAAAAAAAAAAAATTTTACGTAGGGGAAGTGCGTGTACCTTGGCCCAATTTTAAGCAAATCGTTTGCTGATTCCAAACTACGCACGTAAAAGACGTTTTTTTTTAGAAGGTACAAGGTCCAGGAGACTAAATTTACCAAAATTTTTCTTTCCTCTGTACTAAATAGTTTTTTATGATCAATGTTGAACTGATCTATCAATATAGTGCTTCCAGATAATCAAAGTTTAGCTAAATGGCGAATTAAATTTGCTTTTCCAATCTTGTCCTTGTCAGCAGATCTACCCCCTAAACCATTTTAAATTGCCTACCTTACCTTTACCTTAACCGTAATTTTTGCTCGGAGGAATATTTCTGAATTACATTCATAATACATTTCACGACACAGAAAAACTATGTAATTAGGACAGGTTCAAGGTACATTCCATGCATTGGTGCAAGGTACACGCCAAGCAAAAAATTCAGAAAATATTCAAAAACAATTTTATCCTAAGAGATAATAAGATTTTAAGATAATTAATTTGAAGAGAAACGTTGGGTACCGTTATTTCGTCATTGATCCCAAACACTACTAAATTACACAGCTCGTAAGTTGACCTTGCAAATTTTCACAAAATTTACAAATCACGTGAAAATTTTGTCTTCCTAAGTTGACGAAAGAATGTAAATTAAAATAGATCTTGTGCAGCGGTTACATCGGTTACATAAATAGAGAAAATTGTACTGTTACAATTTTTAGCTACACGTTGGCAGACGTGAAATATCGCTGTTGGTCCAAGGTACAATCAGTCCAAGGTACATGTTCTTCCCTACATATTTAATCATTTACATAGCTACTTTTCTTTGATGTTTTGGAAAGCATTTTGTAACCAGACAGATAATTGTTCTTCTCCTTCTTTTCTCTGTGAGCATTGTTCAAGAAGGTAGCTATTCCACCATTATTTATCACCGTATGCTGCGGCACTCAAATAGGACGAGCATTACACTGTGGAACAAAATATTTTTTGCAAAAGTCTTCTCAGATCTGACGCTGCGGGGTGAAAATATAGGCCAAAAAAAAAACCATTTGGCTCACTTTGTTCAAGTTGGCTCAAATTTTCTAGAAATGAACATTTGAATTTTGCACCTAGATTTTCGATATATCTCGAAAGCAAACTGAGTTTTATTGCGTCTGGTGCTGAGGTTCTGTTCGTCTCTTCAGTATATACAACTTTCAATAACAAATCAAACCTTTTGGATGTATTTTCGGCAATTTAAAAACCAAATTCCCAATAACAGTAAAACTTTTTCGGTTAGAAAGGGTTAATGTCAAAAATTTTTGTTTAAATGTTATATCATTTTAAAGAGGATAAATTGAGCTTTATAAATATGTTAATAAAACTGTAGACTAATAACGAATTTTTTTAGAAAAATAAGGTTTTTTTGAAAAAAAAATTTGTCCAAATTCCGGAAAAGTCGTAATATCTCAAAAACTACGAGCCGGATTTCAAAAATTTTGAGATCAATATTGTAACTTATTATATAACCTTTCATATGAAACCCCTATTTTGGAAATCGATGTAGCCATTTCTGACTTATATGGATTTTTAGAAAAGCTATATTTGCAAC
The DNA here is from genome assembly GCA_963662105.1 of Meiosimyza platycephala. Lineage (NCBI taxonomy): Eukaryota > Metazoa > Arthropoda > Insecta > Diptera > Lauxaniidae > Meiosimyza > Meiosimyza platycephala. Next base: position 96,314,509 of record OY759208.1, on the reverse strand, counting down.
TTCCGATGGCTATATCTCCGAAACTAGATCCGAACGTCACTTTTTGATTTCATATTCATTCTTAGAATTTAAAATCACATTAGAAAATATTTGACATATAATTTGTTTCTTTCATCAAGCCAAATAGATACCATTCAAAATGAGAGTAGCTGAAAGTAACTAAAGGAACAAATACAGTTAAGCACACAATCGAAAATGGTTGAAACAAATTATAATTTATATTTATATTTTCTTATGTGCTTTTGAATTCTAAGAATGAATATGGAATCAAAATGTGATATAAGTCATAAACGCCTGCATTGCTTTCCAAAATATGAGTATCAGATGAAAGGAGGCCCTTCGCTATTTTTCTTAATATCTCCACTATTCTTCAGCATTATTGAATACATCTTTATACTCGTATTATTGCTTCCCTTTGAAGTAAGTTGCAACCATTTCAGTCATACTCTGTTCGAGTTTTGAGAGCACTACTTAGAAATTTCCTTGTCAGTTTATAAAATCATAAATGCTCTATGCCTCGGCAGATTCCCACATAACCCTATCAACTAATTTTTTCTGGACACACTTTCTCGTATCACTCAACTACGATTTAACCAAACTTCTAGGAAGTGTGATCAATCGTAGTATTGATTCCGCTCCATATGCTTAACAATCAGCAATTTAAATTTTTTTCAAAAATTATTTTAACTTAATTAAGTCAAAACCATGTTCCAATGAGAAGTTAATTGCTAAATATCTTGAAAACTAAACGTGTTGGAAGAACATTTATTTATGTACTAGCAAAACACGGTGCGCGATGCTACGTCTCAACAAATAAAATGGAATGTTTTTTTTTTTAAGTTGGATTTTTATTGAAATTTTATCTTAATCCGAGTGGATAAAAAATGGTTTTGGTTTTTCCATTTGGTGCATAAATAAACAACTGATTTGGTGGGAATCATTGAAATGCGTCGAATCAGCATCTTTGAATGAGTTTAAATTGGTTATAGTCCCTGTCTTCTATATATGTATGTTCCTAGTCTCATTCATCTGCGTCAAATAGTTGCAGAGATATAAAAAATGTTGGTCTTTTCTCATTTTGGATGCGTGGCACTACCCGTGCTACGGTTCGAGAAGGTTCTTTTCCAGACCATAAGAAACATATGTGCCCAATCTTTCGGTGATCGGTTGAAAGGTTTAGGAGTCCATGAGCAACATAAACATATACACATGCCACATTGAGCTTTATATATATAGATTGAGCTTTATACCGGATATCCCATTTTAACTTACACAGCTGAATAAGTCAAAAGTCAAGTTCGAGGTCAAAGTGACCCCTAAAGGTCATTTCATGGTCGAATTCCCGCTTGGTGTAGAAAAGCAAGTAATCATTGGCTGGACCGCTGCACAATCTTGGCTTAACTGGCTGCAGCTTTTTTGCACCAAGCGGGAATTCGATCTTGCCTTCAGGGGTAACGTTGACCTCTAGCATGAATACTTATCTGCACGTAGAATTTTGTGCTCTCCGCAATCCGAGGTCAAAAATAGGGGTTTCCATTTGAAAAACAAAAGTTGACCTTTAAATAACTTTGAAAATGTAGGTCAAGGTCATGGCTGGATCAGCCCTTTGATACACAACAACTTTTATTTGAAAATTTTCTGAATGACTTGCAATTTTTTGACTTATTCAGCTGTGTAAGTTAAAATGGAACACCCTGTATATATAGACAGATAATATATTATTTTTGAACAGAGCGCAACGTTTTCCTATAATGAATGGCCAGTAATTTTTATAAAAATTTAAAATTTTTTCCGCCAATTTAATGCCCTTAAAACGACAACACTGATGAAAAAACAAAAAACCTTGCAGATAAAACTTCAAAAGTTTTTTCATTTTATTGTACTTTATCTGGTTCACTGTCATTATGAGAAAAGGTACGTTACTAAAATCAAAACTACTAAATACAAATTAAATAAAAGAAAATGGAAAAACAGATCTAATTTTCAGATGAACGTAAAGAAAGTAATCAATAAATTTTACGTTCAATTTGGGTTCATTGGCTTGAATTATGGCCATTGGCTTTAATTATTTGTTATTGATGATTTTATTTGAACTATTATTGATATACCTAATTTTCTTTAAATCAGTCACAGTTTATGTAGGAAGACTTACTCAGAGTTCAGCCTCCTGCACCCTCTAAAATTGCCAAAAAATTTGGTTTATTTTCATAAAAGTTTTGTTTATGAATATTTCTTTTTTAAGGTATTTTTCTTTTAAATATTTTCTTGAGCTTTTTTACTTTAATTTGACTCCAACGTTATAAGAATTAACTCACAATTATTGAGCAAAATTTATTGAAAAAGCTTTCTCTCGTTCGAAGAGAGAATATGCGCATCGCCTTTGTTTATTAAAGAGAAAAGTTTTGTGATAAGAAGAATGAAACAGCTGATTTGATGCTTCATGCAAATAATGGTGTCATAAATGTTGTAAAAGAACTTTTACTTTTTCGGCATTTTAAGAGCACATACTCTTTTTTTTAGCTCTTAGATTAGAACATTCATTTGACTTTTTTTTATTTCATGAACTACAATTTTGCAAAGAGCGCAAACATTGCACTGAATGAGCAAAAAATCATAATTGAAAAAAAGTCTTTTTCGATATGTAGTTTGCAACAACCTGTTGGATTGGATGTTTCATAAATAAATTTTTGGTTGAGTTGCAAGGATTATGCAACTAATGAACATATTATAGCATTTAAAAAATGAAAAGAGCCACGCCCCGAATTATGAAAATATTTTATTTATATTTTCTTCCGTAATTTTTTAATATAAAATTTCTGAGGTAATTTTTCTTTGGAAATACTAATATAGAATTTTTATGTATTCATCGATTTGTGTAAGTTTAATTTAGTTATTTACTTAACATCATTATGTTACTTATAGAAGTCATCTTTATTTATTTAAAACTATGAATTAAAAAATAACACTACTCGACAGCGAAAACTAGCCTGTTTAAAAAATAATCGTTTGCGATGTAGAATAGTACGCTGATAACAAAAGTCGTAGGTTTCCGTCCTTTGTAGTAAAACATTCTTTAGTAAAAATTTGTGAACTGACGAGACTTATGGTAGACATAAACAGTATTGTTCGAATTAATGTGAACACATCATAATTATCACAATTTTCCTTTTTTTTTTCGCAGTTGGAGACACGTTTGTATCAAAGTCCCAGCCATTTTGTTTTACTATTCTGACAGTTAGTGCGAAATGAGACATACTCAGTTATTTAACAGTAATTTATTGTGTTTTAGCTGAAATAAGTTGAACCAAGGTTTTATTTGATTCTTTTTTTTGAAGAAAGACTTTACTGCTAAAAAACGCACTAAAATTGATACATTGAGTGAACACACATCAATGACTCAAAGAGATATTGTCAAGGAGTGTGATCTGTGAGTTTAGGAGCTCAAAACAAGATTTTGAAGATAAAAAATGGCACTTGGACGATTGAGGTGAGGAGAAAATGGAAATGTGGAAGGAAAAGCAAGACAAGAGCTAGGGATGAAGTTTTTTTAGTAAGGGCAAGTAAATTTAACTCTAGGAAAACAAGCCAAGAACTTCATCAAGTCTTAGCACATGCTAAAATTATTGTTCATGACTTCTCCGTACGAAAACGACTTATAGAAGGTGGAAGAAAAACAGTCAGATCTTTTGCAAATTATCTCTTGTGTTCACATTAATTCGAATAATTCTGTACTTAATAAAATAAGTAAAAAAAATCCCTTTTTTAATATTTTTCGAAAGAAAAGAAAAAATATTTTATTTTTTAATAAATTGTGGTTAAAGTATGAAAAACATGCATACATTTTTTAAAATAGTTTTGTTAATACATAATCTGTTTATTTGAAGTAAAGTAAAATCACTTTTTTTTGAAAGCTGGTCTGGTTGCTGCTTTAAATATTTATAGTTTTGATGTTTTTTTTCCGACTCACAGAATCCACTATATTGTGCAGAGTTACAAATATATATATATAAATTATGTCAAGAGCGATCCATTTTTTTTTCTCAACGGAATATTGCATTTTAATATTTTTAACATTTATATAATTTTTTTCGTTTTTCGATCGGACAGGGAAGGCGGTTTTTCATTAACATTTAATAAATAAACATGTTTTAAACATTGAAAAATACATTATTTAAAATTGAAAAAAATCTATTTCAATACGAATCGAACACCGTTAAATTTATAAAAATCGTCGCATCCGTTCAATAGTTATAAGCTTTTGTAAAAATGTTGTCCCCGAATTTCAATTGCCTATAACAACAACAAAAAATTAAAAAAAAATTAAAAAAAAAATCATTTCATATTTTAATTTCTAGCACATACCACTATCTAAATAACAAAATTTCATTAAAAAATAAAAATATTTTTTTAAAAGTGGTCCAGTTGGTAAATTCTAACTCAACTGAAAAAAACGCTCTCTGACAATATGTACTTAATAGTTTTCTTAACGCAATTTTCGAATAAGCATTCCATTTTACATGAGAAACAAACACTCAAATATCGAGCTCATAACTTTCTCAAAATGTGTCGAGTAGTGTAATTAGCTTTTGACGATTTCCGGGATGTTTATAAAATGATTGCTCTTGACCCTTGTCCTTTATGGCATAGTGAAATCGATAGCAACAGTTGACTAAGTCAAAACTAAAATAAAAGTGAATAAATAAACAGACAGCTAAACAGTTGAAGAGCCAAATATTGAAACAACTAGGCAGACAAAGAAGAAGAAAAAAAGAAACAGCAAATGAACGAATGATTGAAAATGCGACGGACAGACCACTGATTGATGATGTTTATGCTGTGTGCGTAACAGCTACGGTATACAATATGTATTTGTATGGTCGAAATTGAGTGAATATTGATTATGTTATATGTATGTAGTATGTACATACATATATACATATGTGTGTATTTATCTGTAAATGTATTGGATTTGCTATTGTAAATATTTAATATTGGTTTTTATAAATACAAACAAAGTTTATCGCTAGTGGTATAATTAAACTTTCATTCATATATACATACATACATATATAGAAGACTCATTCCAAAAGGATTGGAATGAAATCAAAGCAAAATTTTAGTAAATCTCTCGCTTTTATTATGGATTTTCATTTGATAAAAATGTAAGCAATGTGAGCTTTATTGGCTAAGAAATTTTTTTGCAAGTTATAGTATACCAAAACTTAGGCGAATTTTTAGGTCATATTTTTATGTGTACAAATTTTGGTTTATATTCGTTATCTTCAAAGATCGATCACAATGGAAAATTTTCAGTTAAGTCCATCAAAATTAAACATTACCAAAAACGAATCATTTGCATTTAATGAGCGTTATCAATTTTCACGTAATAAGAAATATCTTCCTCTGTTTAAATGAGAAATGTTATGTATTCATCGCCTACATCTCATATGTGCCATGGAAATAACTGTGGCTACAAGGCAAAATAGCATAAAATAATCTACGAGCACAACGCATACGTATGTATGCTTACATAATACTTATGCTGTTTTGCCTTGTGTTCTAAGACCGAACGACTATTTTTCCTTGTGACCTTAGTTAGTTACATTATGCATTTTGTTTTTAATTTTGAGCAGCAATCTGTTTATATAGCTCTAAAACTTCAATAATACAAAACTGCAACACTTATTAAAAATTTTGTTTGCAATTTCTTTGCAAGTGGAAACCTACATTTGTACATACAGCAGAATGTTGCCATGTTAACATACATACTGTTTGCATGTTCTGTGCAATAAGAACTTTTTAATTAAGTTGCACAAATCTCAACTTAGAATTCTTGAAAATTTTAATATTTTGCATGAAATTAACTCAAACTGTTGCCAATTTAATGTTACTTTTGAAATTGAGAGGGTTACAACCAAAAGGGTGTAACTGATAAGCATGCACAAAGTTGAATAATAACCTCATTGGTAAAAATTATTCTTTAATAATGTTATATGAATCATTTCTTTGCATATTAAAGGCTTAAAGATGCGGCACGAGCATTCGCACTAGTTATTAAAAGTATAGTAAAAACTATGCAGACGCATTCATAAAAGTAATGTCGGAGAGCTCATATTGTTCTTATGCCTTAAGTGATCAGCAAACTGTTTGTCCCAATAAGGATTAAGGTCATATAAGATGGAAGCTGTAAAAATTACATAACTATAAGACATTTGACCTTGTGGTCAGTGGCGGATCTAGAGTTTAAGATTTGGGGGGGGGGGGGGCACGAGTTTTCTAGTGCTGTTCTCTCCTATTTTACTGCTCGCCATGTAATACGGGCTTTATGTATCGTTTAACCTTCATTAAATCAAAGTAGACAGCAGACTTTTTTCGATTAATCTTTGATTGTTCACGAATAAAAATAAAGTCCCCGTTTTACAGGATACTTTTTTACACGTTTTCGATCTTACACGGTTTTTAAAATCAAAAATTCTACTCAAAATATTGGTCAAAATGAATAATTAAGCTTCACACATACTTATTTCTAGTCAATTTTAATCTATGCTTTCGTCAACACCTATGATGCACATTTGTTTTAAAAGAAGCACACTTCCATATATCAAATCTAAAATAATGGAGATTTCCCTGGTTTCTTGTCAGCACAAAAATTTATTTATCGATATACAGTGGCGGACAAAACTGGATACATAATTTAAAGATTGGATTGCTGTCTGCCATTAAACAAGAAAAATCTGCACTACCTAGCAAGAATGTAAATGCTAGGTATAAATTTTGCAAATAACAGAAAAAATGGACTATCGAAGACTGGAAAAGGGTAAATTGGTCATGATTCCTTATCGTCTGAATGGAATCGATCTTTTTTTTTTGTTTTTTTAACATAACTTACCTATATAAAATGAAGCCAGAATATAAACATATTATACATACTTGGAGTTTTTGTATTTAAATTTACTACAAGATAGGATAGCCAACTTTTTGAGTTCCATAGATTTTTTTTCGAGCTTTGTGGTGCCAAAGTTGAAAATTTTTTGAAAAATTTCTAAAAACTGCATTTTTGTTAAACTGTTTTTAGCCGTAGCGACCAAACTAGTGGTGCTATTGCAAAATATATTAACATTTTTGTCTTGATCTCTACTTTTGGGAAACAATTTATAATGAATATCAATTAGAAACCATTTTAAATAGAGCCTATATGAGGTTACCTCCCGGAACAGTGCATGTTTTTGCCGTTGTTTTCGCTTCAACCGGTTTTTCATGTAAAAATGTTGTTTTCCATTAACATGGTTTTCTGAAGAGCCCATCGTCCTAGTAAATCGGAGGTTATGTGTATATTCTCGAAATGGGTTTTCGTCAGTACTTTTCGAAAAGTTTGAAAGAGTCCTTAGCAGTCCTTCACGAACGTTGTGATATTTTTAAGATTGTTGGATACCCTACCACTCACTTCAGCATAAGCGGAAAAGAGTGTCTCTGTATTAAAAAGATTGAAAACTTACTTGAGGTCTACAATGAACGAAAATCTCGTTATGGTTTAGCTCGTGCTAATATTCATAAGGAAATAGAAATAAACGCAGAAGAAATCGCTACGGCGTTTTCCAGAAAAAAGCCTAGGTGTCTGGAAACTCTTTCCTGGGACATTGATAAATGACATTCTTGAATGTATTATTGAAAGTATTTTATTTTAAATTTTTTTTAAAGTATTATTGAATTTATAACATGTATCAATAACATAGAATGATAAATGGAAAGCTTGTAGTGATCTTGCCAATGTTTTTGCAGTGATTCATTTTGTATGCTTGGGGGGGGCACGTTCCCCCATGGCTCCATCCTGGATCTGCGCCTGCTTGTGGTGTTGAGTGATATGGAAGAATATACAAGTGCTTCATCAATCTTAAAGATCACTATATAAATGGAGAAAGTTTGGCTGAAACAGTGCAAAAGTTTCGTAGAATATTCGGTTGAAATAGTTTTCCAAATTTGAGATCAGCTTGTAGATCAACAAATTTGAGGAAATTTGTTCGATTGTACAAATAGCCGAGTGAGTCAGAGTGCTACTGAATACCCAGAGAGACCAAATCGTCATCGTTCATAAGAATTAGGCGTTTGAAGAATCACCTTACAGAAAATTCTCACGAAAGATTTGTATGTCTTTAAAAACCAACTGATCCAAGCACTCAAAGGACAGATTGAAACTGTGGCTGGAGAACGACAATTTTTTATCTCTACCCATGCGGCATATTTTCAAAACAATGGTCTTGTAAATAAGCTTTTTTATCGAATCTGGGGTACGGAGGACCTCAAAAGAAAAAAGAGTTTGCCAACGGAGCTGAGAGGCACGTTTTTCTGATTTCCATTTTTAAATAATAATGGCAATATTTAAACTTTACAATAAAATAAAAATATTGTCATTTTTCGAATAACTAATGTGGTTTTATTCATATACTACTTAATCACTTTATTTAAAACTTTTTGCGGTTAAAATGATATTGTTAATAATACTCAGCATATATGCACATACATACGTTTATGGAAAAACAAATACAAAACTTTTATAACTTTCATTATATTGTGATTAAGCAAGCTCTATATCAAAAATTAAAGTTCACCTATTAAACCTGCAAGCAAATATTACTTAAATTCAGTACAATATCTTCAGTACAATATCTTCATAACCTGTTCTTATGAAACCTTCAATGTAACATCATCTACGTTTGTATGTGTGCATTTGCTACTTCTATGTATCCATATAAATGAGCACGTGCAACCTTTATCACTCATATTCAACTAAGGAAGTCATATCTGATCCCTACAATTTCATCACAAATTTATGTTTGTATCCTTTGGACGAACAAATATTTATTATGTTCGAATGTTGCACTTGACTGGCCATAATTTAGGAAATTTTTTTTGCTTCAATTTCCGGGAAACCATATTCATTATTCCTATCAAAAAAAAAAAACGCGTATTCAAGTATTATTGAATTGAATTTTCAAACAATCATACTGATTTTCTTTGTTGAAATGATTCTTCACTCTTATTTACGATTGGCGAATTTTTTTCGTTTACTATTTTTTAAATATTACGATAGAACTTCAAGTGCATTTTATGTTTATATTTAACTAAAAAGGTGGATCAAGAAAAGAAAATGCAGTTTACGAAATTCAACTTCAAATAGTGATAAAACATGACCAAATGTAATGTTCATATGACAGATTTTATAATTTTGATTACATTGAGAGCACATTGATCGATCGACCTTGAAATTAGTTACTCTGCTCCAAGTTTGCTTTCGATAACAATCTGCATTTTTTCTTGGCTTAGTTACATACCTAATTTCGGAAGTAATGTCGTCTGATATCACAGCAGTAGTCCTGTTGAAATCACATTATTTTAATTACAACACATTTCTTATCAACATTATTTAGCTGAATTGGCAACGCTTCATCACTATTACAAATTAAAATTCAGATAAAGTATTTTTTAAACCCGCCTTAATATTAAACTTATTAATGTCGCGCAAACCAAAGTTTTTGCATAATTAAGAACTTTCAATTGCAGGGTCATGCAGCACTGGGGGAAAACAAAATTGAAGCAAAATTTAAATAAAATATAAATATTGTGGTAAAAAGTTATATATGATATCTGCAGGCTACTTTGGCTTGTGCTATGCAATATTGTTAAAAGTTTTAAACTTAATTTAGACTTTGAATAAAAAAAAAAAAATAATACAGTGGCAGAATGAGGATATGTTGGACAAAAAAAAAAAAACATTTCATAAAGAACTTTAGTCGAAAAGCATGGCAGATGCGATCTACCCACTTATTGTTAGTTAGTTAAAGCTGGATGCAGGAAAATGTTTGTGCAAAAGTTTGGAGATGTTTATGTTTTTATTTTGCATGACATTCTTTAAACCTAGAAAGGTAACACTATTTCAAGTAACATAACATTAAACGATTGTTACTAAAGTCACCTAAGTCATTTAATAATATCTAGTTTTGATAAAAGAACTATACAATGTATAACATTTTAAAATTTACCTCGTAGTCCATTACTGTAGTATATTTCTTCCAATCCAAGATTTAATTTTCGTAAAAAAATGAAGGGTGAGTTTGTTGCTAAACTTTTCTCCATTTGTTGTTGGCGAAAAAATTAATTAAATCAGCGTTTCTTGGCATGTTACACTTGTCTCAGTATATTTTACCTTTTTGTATGTCAGCGCTCTCAAAAATAAATATTATGAGATCATGAAAAATTATCATTAATTAATATGTGAAATTATATTTTCCTGTTCAGGGCGTGGCACCGCTCACTTAAAAATAAATACACTAGTTGGCATAATTATTTTGACAAAATCTATTTGTGACTATCGAACATTGCTTTGTTTAGTACCGTTGAATAACGGTGCGAAAATGATGCGCAAACCAAAGAGTCTATTTTTAGCTCTATTCATGCCAAATTTTATATTGTTTAGCTCTTGCATTCTCTTTCTGCTGATAAGAATGCATGCAGACAACGAATTTTTGCGTGGCATAAGTATTTTGACAATTCCTTTGGCATAAGTTTACTTTGGGAGAGCCTCTCACTTTTTTATGAAATCCTATTTATCTTACTAGGCTTTCAATACTAAACGCGAATATGGAATCAAGAGTTGGATAACGCATTTAATTTCGGAGATATAGCGATCGGAAGTCGGGGATATAGCTTTTAATGAAATCGTTGTCACAATTTGGGAACCCCTGTATCGACTTTCAAAAAATGGATGTCATATGAAAGATGATTTAATGAACTATAATATTTTTCAAGTAAATTTCTAGAGCTCGTTCACTTTCCTTCCGTAAAAAATTCAGTTGTCCAAGAAAAACCAACTTAGCATAGCACACCATTTGAAAGGACATAAAATGCGCTTTCTTATGTATTAATTAAAATTTTTGTAAATTAAAAATTTTTCCAAAAAATAACGCTTTTTTAAAAAAATGTTGACAAGAAATTTCGGCAAAGTGTCATATCTCGGAAATTATCAAAAACTATAGGTGAAATTTCAAACTTTTATGAGCTTATATTATAGTTCATTAAATAATCTTTCATATGACATCCATTTTTTGAAAGTCGATACAGGGGTTCCCAAATTGTGACAACAATTTCATTAAAAGCTATATCCCCGGCTTCCGATGGCTATATCTCCGAAATTAAATGCGTTATCCAACTTTTGATTCCATATTCGTGTTCAGTATTGAAAGCCTAGTAAGATAAATAGGATTTTATAAAAAAGTGAGAGGCTCTCCCAAAGTAAATGTATGCCAAAGGAATTGTCAAAATACTTATGCCACACAAAAATTCGTTGTCTGCATGCATTCTTTTCAGCAGAAAGACAATGCAAGAGCTAAACTATATAAAATTTGGCATGTAAAAACAGATTCTTTGTTTTGCGCATCATTTTCGCGCCGTTATTTAACGGCACTAAACAAAGCAACGTTCGATAGTTACAAAGAGATTTTGTCAAAATAATTATGCAAACTAGTGTACCTTTCCTCAGAGTTCAATCTATCTCTATAACAAATTTCATCAAAATCAATCCCTTAGTTTAGCAGTGAAAATATATTTTCCTGTTAGAGGTATAGCACCACCTATTAAAAAATCTTTCCTGAGGGTCCAATCTATCTCTGTAATAAATTTCATCAAAATTTTTCCTTTAGTTTAGCAGTGAAAACATATTTTCCTATTATAAAGAATTGATCTATGTATCTCCATACCAAAATTCATTAAAATTGGTGCACCGGCTCTACGGTATTTCTCCATAGGAAGGGAGCAGTGTCACGCCCATTAAAAGATTGAAAAATTTGTAATACCCTTCCTTAGAACTCAATTTATCTTCCCACCAAATTCAATCAAAATCGGTCTTTCAGTATAGTCGTGGAATCCTATTTTCCTGTTAGAGGCGTGATACCGCCCGCTATTGAGAACAAATTACATTCTGCACTGCCCTTCTTCACAACCTTTCCGAAAAAAAAGTCAAGCTATTAAGTTGTGCTATGGCAGTTAAAAAGGAGTCTAAGGGCCTCTTTATGTATCACGATTCGTCTCGTTTCTAGTATGCTAATACAATTCTTATATTTGTAATTAATTAGTCATTAAGCACAGGCTAGATTTTTTTGTTTTCATTTATGTAAAATACAATCGCATATTTTCAGGCATGAAAATTAGAGATAAAACTAGACGACTCGTGATACATAAAGAGACGCTTACTGTTTTGCAACTGGATAGGAAGGGATAGAGATAGGGATAGGTCAACACTATACCAAGACAGCTCTTTTCATATCAGCTTCTTAATACCAAAAAGTATATTTTGCTTTTGTTTTGCCACTATTATGGTTGAGTTTCAGCCATTTTGCGGACTCTAGTAGATATATAGATATACTAGTAAAGACTACCACATCTCAGTATAGTGCTAGTTTTTACGTGTTTTTTTAACACTTTTCCTGAGATAATTTTGACATGAATGCCACAGCATTTACTTAGTCATAGTGCAGCTCCGTTGTACAACTATATGAATATATTACGCATGAAAATAATAATCTACCTATCCGCTTTAGCGTCTAGAGCCCCCAAAAGAATAATCAGCGGCACAGCTTCAGAAGGTCTGTTTTGAAAAGTCGCGTCAGTCGTAGAGATACTAAGGCCGAAACTTTTCGAGGACTCTTTTGAGAGGAACCCCGTTTATTATTAAGCCCAGAAGAATTTGTTCAACGGAAATTATTCTAACAGAACCATCCTTTATAGTTAGGACTTCTACTTTACTTACAACTTCGTTTAAGTGGAGACATACCACGATGGGCAGCAAAGTGATTGCCCACTTCAAGACTAACATTTCTATTGGCGCCGTTACTTTGTACGGAACCATGGAGCGTTCTCTCGTGCAACAAGCAAAATATTAGAGAAATGTAAGTCTTAAAATTTGTGCGAATTGATTCCAAAATTTTACATTAAATATAAATGAAGTTTGCATGTAAAACGAACTGATGCGTGATGCTAACAGGAAGCATTCCCATAAACTAATAATAAAAGTGTAACATACACTTAGGTGATATAACAGAAATTTTCACAAAATTTGCAAGTGCAGCATAAATGCATTATTGCAGCAAACGCTATATATTTTATTGCGATAAAAGTAATAAAAGAAATTTGTGCATTCAGCAAAATGTGCCATCGGAATTCTGAGAACTAAAGGAAAACTTTGGAATATTTATTACTTTCTAATCTAGTTTTCCACTCTTGTATATTGTGAAACTTTCCATAAAATGCAGAAGTTGTCTATTTCTGCGCGCGTGAGCTGCTTATAAATGCAATTTTTGTCGCAATGCAATCAACCGAAAATGTTAATAATAATATTTATATGCAAAGCTTTGATAAAAAAAAAATATAAATGTAAGTATTCAAAATTAAGCTAACTTTGCTTAAACAAGCAATAGGCATGTCATAACTAACTTATTTATTTATTATCCCGAAAGATCAAACGGCATTTAATCTAAGAGGCTTAATAGGTCCATAGTGATTTTCGAAAGTCCCTCTTAGCGCGCTTTGTTTTGAAATAATCGGATCACTCCAAGCTTTGAATGAATCTTTCAAATGGTCCAAAAGATCGATTTCCAACCAGGCTTAAGTCTACGAATGTACCTCAGCTAAAGGCGGTGATAGAATGCAAAAGATCTTTGCTTATTTTTTTTTCATCAAAACCAGCCATAATGATCGGAAATCTTATAGACGTGATAAACCGATTCCGATTGACTATAATTCTTGTTCGCTTGTCTACCTCTATTTAGTCTTCCTGCTTTCATGTGATCTATCAAAATCTCTGACTCTCTGAGTATGTTCCTCGGCTCACTGCTTGTCTTTAATGGTACATGGACAATTTGAGCCTCGATTTTATACGATGGGATCCTAGGATTCATTGACTGCCGCCAGATAGTCCAGATACATGATAATATTGGAGAGTGAAAAATATTTTGTAGTAATCATATCGCACACATTCTGCTAAAGAGGCACAACTCCAAATTTATCATTTTCGAGTTTTTTCGTTAAAAAAACTGACAAAATTTTTTTTCTACTAAGAAACTCTCTTGAGTGTATTTGCGAAACGTACTATGTACTACATGCAGAAGAATAACCGTAAGCATACCGTACACAGCATATGCAAAGTGAGCAACATGTACGACAAAAGGAAATTGCAACTAAAACCAACAGCGTCAGCATCAGTTACAGCTTCTTTAAAGCAACAGTAAAATTGTCCTTAGGGTGCAATGTCCTTTTTCCTTAATAAAAAATGCAATGCTTGTTCTTTGGCCAAGCAGTGCCTTCTGTTGTATGCAAATAGCAACTGGAACGCGTGTGGTCAACAATAACAATATATTTAATGTATTTCCAACAGTTGCTTAAGGATCAGATTTCACATACGCTGCTGGTATTTTTCCTTACTTACGTTTGTGCATACATAAGTTGGGCTAGGGTGGTCTGTTAGCTAAAAAAATTTCAGAATAATTTCAATACAATTTATGAAAAATTCATGAAAAGTGTAGAAAAGAATTAATCTGTGGTAAAAAAATATTGCAAACTTCAAACTTATTATCTTCATTAAAGTTAAGTGCAACAAATGGCTTGTTCGTTGCGGTGTAGGTTGAAACAGAGACCCTTAATTTCACTTTTCTTCAAGAGCGCGATAAAAACTACTTTTAAAATCTTAAATCTTTGACATTTTTATCATATGATATTATGTATATTAGTATAGTGATAAGTACTGGGCGTCGCAGTTGTAAGACCACCCTAACGTGTACAAGAATCAACACGACTTAGCTTTTATCGCATTTGTGTATTGATGTGTACGTATTAAATGCCAGAGGTTTATTTTATTAAACTTTGATTTTGTTTATCTAGCAGGTCTTCAATATCTTTCAATACCTGACTCATCTGTACATGTGGTGGAGACTTTTGCGTTTTTACCTTTTTCTCATATGTGTTAGTAATAATATGACATAGCATAATTTTTTAAGTGATAGCTTTTGATTGATTTTAATTGACTTAGGAATATGAGTAGCTGTTTAAATATTTGATATTTAATATTTCATGAACAAATGAAAAAAGTAAAGCAAACTCTTCCTTTAGACGATTTTAAAATGTTTAGAGATGATATGGAGACAAATCATATCTACTATGCAACATATGCTGCACTTGGTCATGCATTAACAAAGTTTTATATCAAATGCAACTATGTATTGCCTAAAAGAAACCTTAGGTTTGTATACTTTTAAATGTTTTTATTTCTACTACCGCTTCTTATATTAATTAGAAACTTCACAATTTTTATTTCGAAAAGGAACGCCCATTAATTACGTGAGGTGTTTTTTTGAAAATTTGGACCCCACCTTCCCTTGGTGAGATTTGGTGAGATCTGGCGTTACCAACCTCCCTACCTCCCGTGAGATTTAAATTACAATTTTTAATGTAAATTCTATGCATTAAAAAGTTGACGTGAGGTTTTCCTTGACCCCCTCCCCTCTTGGTGAGATTTGGTGAGATTTTACTGGACTCCCTCCCACCCTATTTTAACTCACGCAATTAATGGATGTCCCCAAAGTTCATAGCACCCAAAACATTAAGCAAAAACATTGAACAAATTCTGAACAAATATTTCACAAATCAAAGTGAAAGTCGAAAAACTTTTACTTTTTTAAGGTCTGTCCTTAGATATAGGGTGTTTATTTTAGAGTGCCGTAATCCAAATTAACTTAATTATTCGTTAGAAAATGTTAGCAAAAAGTTTTGAGTTTTTTTTTTGATTACCACAGTGTGGTGTTCTCTGGATTCCTTCACTACTAACAGCCTTTGCACTACGACTTCAACTGATATGGCCCTGTTTGATTTTTTTGCTGTTATCAAATCTCAAATTACCCCATCGAGGAAGCAACTTGTAGTCAGTTGATGTCATAGAAGCATATTCGCTCAAAGAGCCAAGATGTGTAGAGAACTGGTTCAAACGGTGTCATAGTTGTATTACATATGGATGACGACAAAATACATTTTTAAGCATGAATCATTTCGTTTCATTTTACTTAACTATTTCGTATATTTTTTACACATTAAAGTATTAACATCCGACCTTTGCATAAAGTTTAGCCTAAGCATTGATCCTAAGTCAAAAAGAGAATCTATTTTCTAGTGAAAAAGTTAAATTTTTGTTCTGTTTCTGCAAAGTGCTATCTTCACTTAGGATTTTAATAATTATTCTACATTAATGGCTATTAAAATTGATGATAATTTCTAACTCAAAATTAAGGTTTCTGTATCTTACCGTTTGACCTGAACGTTGTCAGTCAGAAAACAAGGTTTTTATTTTAGGAATTTCCATATTTTCTAAATATTCGAATTTTCAGAAATCATTTCTTTGTGGATATTGCAAGCAAATGTGAATCACATATGCGGAATTTTATTATTTATTATTATTTTGAAGGCAAACAGTTTGGCCTTAGCTTTGATTCCAAACTACACAGTGGGAAAAAAGGCCATATTTGTTTGAATGAAGTAAGCTTTTCCATTTCTGGAAAGTGTCATACCCCCTTAGAGCTTAAATTTCTGAAGATACTTCTTAAATGGATACTGATATTGTATGAGCACTCCAAGTCACAAATTTTATATTATCCTGTGAAAACAATTTCGCCTTTCCGTTGATACCCAGTCAGTTGGGTAAAAAACATTTTTTATATGAACTGATTTGTCATTATCTTATAGGATTTAAGTTAGGAAATATTCTATCATATTATTATTTGTTAATTTTTCAAATTTAATGTTTCTAGCCTAAACCGTCTGGCAGTGGGTTCTGATGCAGCCAGAACGATGACTAAATATAATATGAAGGGACTATTTGAATTTTAAAATTTTTAAGTCCTTTTTACACTTAGTTCACTGAACGGGTCATTGTCATAAAAATGTATAGCCAAAAGCTATAATTTCTTGCAATTTAATGTTTTTATTGGCAACGTTGCCCCAATATAAAATTGAAAATTTCTTATTTTTTTTTCAATCTTCTGCAATAAATTTTATTGTATCCAACCCTTTTGGCTGCAGCACAAAATATTTCTGTTTTCTCTTGTGCAGTCCACCCACTTTCGCTGAACTTAATTCTAAGGACATTTAATTTATTTTATTATTTTTGCAATAAATTTATATTCACCGCACTTTGTAATGTCGGCAATGATTTTGATTTAATGGGCGCCAAAATGCTGAATAAACAAATTCATTATATGAAGCTTTAAATGAGCGTTTTTAAATGCAAAAGTTACAGGAACATACAGTTTTCCATCTCCTTGTGCTAAAAGTTCGTACATAATTTTCTTCTTTAATTTCGTACATTGGGCATTTTTAATTGTTTGAGTTTGTCAAGAAATTGGAAAAAGTTTTTTAAAAATCTGAAGCGATATGGGTCATTTCAAGTTAAAGTGCATCAACCAAAAAACGTTTTAAAAGGAAAATGTATGATTGAAACATATAAATACGTATGCACGTATTATAAATTAAACTGAAATAAAATTTGTAACAAAAGGAAATGAGTGAATTTATTCATAAAATTCAGAGATTATCGAGTAATATCGATGATCTACGAAAATTCGATGAAAGTATTGAACAGTATCGGAACACATTGAATAAGTCATACAGTACATAATAGTACACATGGATTCAATAATAATTGAATTGTCGAGAAACAATCTAAAATTACGGAATATTATCGAAAAACATCTGAAAATATCAGAATATATAAAATCAATAAAATTCCAAAAAGCTAATGAACACAAATATGTCGATTAAGGTCGTCAAAAAGCATCAAATTTTGTCGACACACATCGAATAATTCCAAAAATATATCGAATGGTCGATAATTCAAATAATATAGAGAACCATTAAAAAAATCGGTAATGTTAAGATAGTATCGAATCGTTTGGAAAAGCATGTATAAGTGGAAAAGTATCAAATATTAACGAGTATCATCGCAAAAAATTGATTTAAGCTAAAAAGAATCACAACTTGTACTGATGTTTTCTTTAGCATCGTCAATAACTAAGTACCTTACACTCAGAGGCGTTCCATGCGTATATGGCGCACGGGGCGTACAGTTGCAATGCCGCTCCCTACCTACCAGAAAAGGTTTTTTTTTTTTCATTATAAAAAAAAAAGGTTTTGAACATTCCAAAACTCTAGCATAATGACATATCTTTCACTTTAAATTCGCAAGAATCTGCACATTTCCTAAAAAAAAGGCTGAGATATTTTCCACGACTATTCTGCTGCCCCCAAGCCTTGCGCCCGGGCAACCGCCCTCGCCGCAAACCGCAACTTAGTTTTTGTCTAG
The DNA here is from genome assembly GCA_963662105.1 of Meiosimyza platycephala. NCBI lineage: Eukaryota > Metazoa > Arthropoda > Insecta > Diptera > Lauxaniidae > Meiosimyza > Meiosimyza platycephala. The sequence goes on along the minus strand of OY759208.1, from coordinate 96,296,118 downwards.
AGCTTTTCTGAATCATTCCTACTAATTTCTTAATAATTTTCTCAGTATAAAGTTTTGAAGTTTTTGCTTGTATCGGAGGTGCCAAGCCCTTTGACCGAAATTCGCTTACTTTTTGTTCAGAGCTTGTGCAAGTTATTATTAGCATTTGTGGGATATTTGATTATGTAGACCAAAATGAATTCATCAAATGAATTTCTCAATGCAGCGTTCTAAATATTTTATTAGTGTGAGCAGTAGGCGTGTCCGTTAACCGACTTTTTAATCTCAAGAAGCTTGCTTAAAGTTACCAATGTTGTATGAGTTACAAATGGAATGCCAAAGTGAATATATCCTGAGTGTAGGGTATAGAATCATACAAAAATTTGATAATATTTTGCAAGTGTCTAGAAAGCATAAAACAGTGCCGCAAAAGTCGTTAAATACACAAAATAGTATCAAGAACAACGTTTGCCGCGACAGATTGTATTCCACTATAATTGCTCATTTGTTTCGGATCTGTTTTTTTTAAATATCACGAAAATTTCTTTATAATATATCCTTAGACATATAATAAATATTGATATAAATCTGAGTTAACTCATTTAATAAAACATTCTTCTGTCTTTACGGAGTTTTATTCGGCATTACCTGAGAAAGATTAGCTTTTATCTTCCAATTTGTTAGGCAACGCTTTCATCTATCAAATTAATTCCAATTTATATCACTCTGCAGTACATGCGCTTAATGAGAGTGTAACAAAACTTAAAAGCCTGGTGCTATTCTGCGCGTTGCAAACAAATTCGCAAATTTAATATATACATATAATTTTTAATATGTAGGGTACAAAAAGTGCTAAGTATATTTTCTTAAATTTGATTAAGCTCCAGAGTATTAACTTGATAATTTTGCTATTATTAAGCTGTTCATACGTTCCTGATGAATTAGTAGACTGACCCTCCACTAGAAACGTCGAACTATTCAATTTTTGTGAAAAAAAAAAATTACTCATTACATATGATATATGATTTTTTTGTATATTAGGGTGATTCAAAATATTTTTTTTGCTACAAAGAAAAAAATTCTGCTAATTCTTTTCGTTGTAAGTTTTAATATATCTAATAATTATCAAATGCTTGCAACTTTAAATATTTCGAAATTCTAGTGCATCATTTTTGGTGTGAATAATAAACAGGAAGGAGAGGCAGAAAATGAAAATGTAACAAATACGGAGTTGCCGAACACAACAGATGTGTCTGTTAAGATCAGTTTTTATAATAAAAAAAAAGTGAAAAAATCTTAGTAACACAAAATTATATTACGGCCTATTTCATTGAAAAATAAAAATTCATATCGGCTCTGAGAACCTTTGTTTAAGAAAATTTTTTCTTTTTTACCAACCACTTTCAACATTTTTCGAATTGCTCAATTTTTTTAATTTTTCTTTTTCAACATTTTTCCATATCTTAACTTTTTTCGGTTACCTCAGCTTATCTTTCAACTTGTTCAATCCTCTTCAAGTTTATTTTCCAATCTTTCAATATTTATCTAATTTTACAACTTTCTTTTCAACTTATACAACTTTCTTTTTAAATTGTTTCAACTTTTTCCACTTGTTCAACTTTTTTTGATTTTCACAATATTTTCCATATTTTTCGACTCTAACAACTTTTTTCGACCTGTTTCAAGTTTTATTGGACTTTTCACCTTTTTTTTTCATTTACAGATACTTAATAATAAGTTGAACTATTTTGATTTCTTGAACCTTTTCCCCTATTCTTGGCTTGTTCAACTGATTCCAACTTATTCAACTTTTTTCGACTTTCTTGAACTCATCAACCTTTTCCGCTGTCCTCGACATTGTTCAACATTTTTCAACAGTTTCAAACTTTCCTCAAAACTTTTTCGGCTTTTTCAACTTCATCGATTTTTCAATTTTTTTTCGATCCCTCCAACATTTTTCCCTTTGTCCAACTTCTTTCAATTTTTTTCGAATATTTAGTCTTTTCCACTGTTCTTCACTTGTTCAATCTTTTTGACTTTTAAATTTTTACGTTTTTTTCATCTCTTTCAATATTTTTAGATTTATATGAGATTTTTCCCTTTTATTTCAACTTCTTACTTTTCGAATTTTTCAACCTTCTCCAACTTTAGTTAATTTTTATTTCAACTCATGCAACATTTTTTGAATTCTTTAGAAAATTCCTTATAGAAAATGCGGAATAACGGCAACACTGCATTTTCTTTTGGTCACAATCAACTTGCAAATAATCGATGCTGTTTGCACAAATTGCATTTTAGAAAAGTTTTGTATTGAATTGAAAAGCAATTGAAAGCAAAAATAATTACTTTTACGTATAATAATTTTAATGTTAATGCTGGCTTTTATTGCTTCATTCAAGTTACTTTCCAAGAAGAAAAACAATTTTGTGAAAAATTAAAACTTTTATACTGAAGAAGTAAGAGAAAGTACATGATAAATAAATAAGATCAATGAAGGGACGATGCAAATTGATTTTCTATTTCTATCGAATAAATAATTGAACAAATTTCACAAAAAGTTGAACATTTTTATTAAAATTTTCCTTTGAATTGTTGTTGCGCAAAATGCTCAAACTTCGTATTTAAATTATGACCAAGCGTTAAGTTTTGTCAATGGCAAACCAAACTTGGGTACATTTGTGAATTCTGGGAAGAAGTTTATCTGAGTGAGATAGATTGTGGTCGATTTGGTGAATTCTGTAAATGGGAGGTTTTTTTTTTTTTCCTGGGATGCGTCACTTTTAATTGAATTTAAATTCAATGGAAAGTTTTTATTTTTGCTATTAGTAATATATAATGAAATCTGTAAAAAAGAAGGTAAATTTAAATAAAAGTAAATTTTTGTATGCTTCTTAGAATAGCAAAAAGTTTGGTCAATGAAAACATTGCAATTATTTTATTTTTTCAGTGTATCCAAAGGCATAATGTGTGTTTCACCATGATATGCTTCCTTTAATATCACATTTCTGTTGTTCGTCTGCCTTTAGGGAGTCTACATCGGAAAAGGGTTGAAGTTCTGTTGTTATCATTTGCTCTTTGTAATTCAGTAAAAAAAAAATCCTGAAAAATGTTGATAGTTTTGTGAGAAGACATGGTTTTTTGTTGATGTGTCTCACTGTTCGCCTTTTACGATTTTCGTAGTGAATTCTAATACATTCTGGTAACCCATTATCTGATCTTAATGTGAGTAATTTATTTTAAAACAACATTTGATAATACAAAAGTGTTTGGAGCCCCCTGTCTCACTTTTATTGTTAAACATATACATATGTATGTATGTAGCTGCGTTGTTTAAAGCTCATCAATGAACATTCCTTTATAATAATGAGGCAAAATATGGCTGTAAATAACGATCAAAGTTTCAAAATATTCTTAAGAAAACAGACGCCACTGTTTTTAATTTTCTTCAATCAGTCAGTCATGCGTTGACTACTTTAATTGAACTAAATCATATTTGTTCGTTCGTAAGGGCTATGGCTTAAAAATAAACTAACATTCGTAGTTGGCTTAAATTTAATTGAAATGGAATAAGGTGCATTTGAAATGAAAATGCAACTCTTTAGTTCTAATGAATTTGAAACGAAATATAAGCTGAATTTGATATGCAATTGAAGCTGAAATTCAAATTAAATTAACAATAAGAAATAAATTGAATTTAATATAAATTAAATTGAAATTGATTTAAATATTAAAATCAAGTTTAAATTAAAATGAAATAAAAATTTCAAATAAAAAGAATTTCATGGAATAAACATTTGTCACATTCAGCGGTTTTTTCTTTCAAATTAAATTTCATCCAATCACAATAGTCACACAATGACGTATACAATGTCTATAGTACTGCTACCTTCAACATATAGCAAAATTAAAATTCACTTAGTTATGAAAACAGCTTATTGTTATTCTTTGCAGTTTTTATTCTTCATTTTTTCCGCCTTTGCTTTTTTTCTTTTTCTATCAACTTCTTGATTTGATTTCTTTTTTTATTTTTTAACCATGTTAAGCGTTATCTCACTTTAAATGAAAATTTGCGCTCGTTAAAAGTGTCAATGGTGGTAACAGCAACAGGAGCTGGAGCTGGAGCTGGAGCACCAGCAGCAATGTTTGAAAATGAAAGAAAATTTCATTAAAAATTACTACGTTGACAACTTGTGTCTTTTTTTGTCTTCGTTAATGTTGTGGATATGGTGCGCTGCAAAGTGTGAGATGGTCAAATAAAAGCACAAATATTTTTACAATAAAAGCATGGAGCCTTATTTAAGTGGCCCTATTCACGCATACCGACAAATAAGTATGTAAACAAATAAATAAAATCACTTTATCGCGGGTATGTATGCGCCATTGTAACAGCTATGTACAGCAATGCATACAATTAAAAATTATTCAATTCAGTTAACGAAAAAAGGGAAAAATAGCTGAAAAGCTGCAAGAAATTCATGCGCAAAAATATTAAATGAACTTCAAATTAAAATGGCATAAATAAAATACTGAGAAAATTATCTCATATATGCATTTGTTTTCCAGCTAAATAAGTGCGCACTTGGACAGCTCTGATTTGTATACACAAATATAATAAAATATAGTGCTTGTGCTTTATTAGGTGTCATTAAAAATGAAAGAAAAACTCATAAAATGTTTTAGGTATCTGCTTGCATAAAGGAAACAAAAATTAAATGTTTGACGCCATGAATTTTCTCCGGTTTTTTGTTTGTTTTTTTTTCGGAATAGAAAGGGAAGAAAACATCAAACATTATAAATTAAATTGCTTTAATTTGAAGTTGTAATTTAGAATAATTCTGACAATAAAACTTAAGCTCAGACATTTTTTTTAATTAGAAGCTTATCCTATACATACTTAAGCCTAAGATATGCTTCTAATTAAAAAAATGTCTTCAATCGAGGCTTTGTTAAATATTAGCCTGCATTATTTACGCAATGTAGTTTTTCATTTCTTTTACCGCTTAGTTATTGTTAACAGCACATTATTTTTTTTTTCACCATTTGAAATTGAGTTAAGCAACGTGTGCACAAATTTAATAAATATATATATAAAATGGAAATAAAAAAAAGATATTATGTGCTTAGTTCTGAGAGATCCTGGGCTTCGTAAAATACTCTCTAACTATCAATGTATTTCAGGCCCGCTTACCAGATCTGTTGAAACGTACACAGAGATCAGCTTATAATTTCAAGAATTACAGAAGAACACTCACTTCCCTCCTTGAACATACGAAATGTTCTGAACCATAGGGTTGCACGCCTCCTTCATAAGAGCAATAAAGATCTCATCGACAAGATTATTACAAAGAGAAGACAATGTCAGTCATCAAATTGCAAATCACCGGATATATTCTATACAAACGCATAGAGGTAAAAGTGATTTTATTTCCTAAGGCAGGTAAGACTAGTCTCATAGCCCCAAAAACTGACCGATTTGCTTATCATTGTCCGTTCTGAAAACTTAATAGAGGCTAATCGATTTATTCATTTGGGGAAAATGCTTAATATCAAAAGCCTTTAAAATGTATAACAAGCCTATCGTAAAAGTGGATCCCATGACAAAGCATTGCATAAAGTGACTGGGCACAAGCAAGAGGAAGCTCTGTCATAAATAAATATGAGGGCGCATTTAATATTGAAAATTTGTTCCAATGACAAAATAAGCAAATGAATTATAAACATGCTGAGTTGTTGAGCCATCAATTCAACCCGACAGATATCAGTTAGCAAAGCATTGACTAGAGACACAATTTTTCTATTTGTAGAGAAGACTTAGTTTTTATAAAAAATTTCACATTTCTGTATCTAACATGGTAGCTCCAATGCAATTCGGAGCTCTATTATTTATAAAAAGTTCTATAAAAAATATGTTGGCATTGTACAATTTAACACCAATTTCATATTCACAATAAAAACTTTTTTTGGAATTCTATTTTCTATTCAAGTTCAACAATGAACTTCCTAGAAATTGTTTTTAATTAAAAAATATTTCTATATCCCATGATACTTTCATTATTGAAAAAGAAAATTGATAAAAAATTGACGAAAAAAAACTCCTGTCAATCAGAATCCCATGTGATATCATTTTGCCAATCAATATTGATTGAAAAATTCTGCATGAAGAGTATTTTCAAACGATTTTTTTTACACATAAAAAAAGTGAAAACAATGGCTAACAAATTGACTATAAACGTCTTGCGGAAGTTATACAAATAGTGAATAGAAAACCCCATGCGAAAATACAGCATTTACTGCACACAATGTCAAACTATACACAGAAAAGTTTTTTTTGTTTAATAAAACTTTAAGAAAATTATAGGAATAATTTAACTTTGAAAAAGAATTGTAAAATTAAATTTTTTTTTTGTAGTGTGTTGCCAAATATTTGCTTACAATATAAGCCTCTACTACCTATGCTCAGCAAGCTTTATACCTTTGTGGCTTGAAAATCAATTTCAATCAAAATCAATTTTCAGTTGAAAAAATAAATTGCAACAGCAAACCATCCGTTTGTCGGCGGCAGCAGCAGCAAATGGGGGGCACTTCCGGTATCTGATGATTGTGAACAATTGTAAAAAACTAAAAGTGCAACAATGAAACCACTATTCGTACAGTGATAAATGTAAATGTATGTACACAAATGTAACCATATCTGTATGCAGGAACAAAGTCAATCGAAAAAATGTCAACATACTGTAAAATTGTGTCAAGGCAACCTGATAAGTTATATGAAAGTCTGTGCATTTTTGTTGGCTTGGCATTTGTGTAATTAAGTTTACTCATCCTTATTGTTGATCTATTTCCTTTTTTGCAAAGATAGTATGAAATATTATTGAATTTTTAATAATGACAGGATAAAAGTCACATTGTGCAAATGTTATTTGCTTATAAAAATGACAACACAAGCACAAAAATGGCAGAAGTGTGCAATATATTGACCAGAAGTGAAAGTTTCTTTTAAGTTGAAATAGTCAAAGAACCCAATATGAAAACACATGATGGTCATAGAAAGACAGCATGATGTAATGAGAAAGTCAGTCAACCAGAAGTAGCTGCATCTCATCTTTCATCTCCTGATTATTTTCACCCTCTGGTCGTTATAGATTAACAAGGCTGAAATTGCTCTTTTTTAAAGAAATATATGATGATAACTCTTTTAGACCATAATACTGCACTAAATATTGCATTCGGGTATGGTATTGATAAACCGTGTACCGTTGATTTTTCAGAATGATCTTCATCATATTCAAAGAAATAGGGGCTAATAACTTTCTAGCCATAACACTGCATTAAGAAGTGCATTTTTGAGGATGTAAATTATGATGCTTTAATAATCTGGCGACTTATGGTTGATTAGGTTCCAAATCATTTCACTATAGTTTACAAGAGTCTAACTTTTTAAACTCTTAAGTTTTACAGTTATATAAGTCAAAAAATGAAGTACAGTGTAGTCGCGATAGCGTGAACTAATTAAAACCTAGGTTGTTCACAGTAACGAAATTGTTCACGTTACCGAATATGAAAATTTAAACCAAAATTTATACAGCGCAGTCGCTGTAACGTATTTTACATCAAATTTGTATTCTTCATATCATTCGTAACAACAAAAACTTTAAAAGAAACAAAAACTTCTTCATAAACTAAAAAAATTGCAAATAACAATACATAAACAGCCTTTTGCGTATTGCATGGTTGAGTTATGTCTGGATACAAGGTGGTCAATGCAAAATTTATTTCGTTCTCGTTACCGCGTTGTTCACGTTAGACGGTGGTCACGTTACCGCGACTGTACTGTATACTCCCAATGTGCACAAAGACGGATGCGGGTCCGTTGCGGATCCGGAACGGACTTAATAAATGGATCCGTTACGGACTCGTTTTTTAAAACTAAAACGGATCCGTTACGGACTCGTTTTTTATAAGTAAAACGGATGAGAGCCGGACTCTTTTTTTTAACTAAAACGGATCCATTAAAGATCCGGAATGGACTTCATAAATGGATCCGTTACGGAATCGTTTTTTTAGATAAAACGAATCCGTGACGGACTCGTTTTTTTAAATAAAACGGATGCGAGCCGGACTCGTTTTTCTTAATTAAAAAGGATCCGTTATGGATCCGGAACGAACTTCATAAACAGACCCGTTACGGAATCGTTTTTTAACTAAACCAGATCCATTACGGACTCGTTTTTTAAAATAAAACGGATGCGAGCCAGACTCATTTTATTTAACTAAAACGGATCCGTTACGGACTCGGAACAGACTTCTTATACGGATCGGTTCCAGACTCCATTTTGGTGAACAAAATGGATCCGTTCCGAAATCGGGTTTTGTAAATAAAACGGATCCGTTCCAGATTCCGATTTTGATACGATTCGAATGCGAAATCATGGGTGATTCGCCTCCAAACAGCGGGAAGGATCGTCCGCGTTGTCGGATCCGTTTCGAACTCGGAACGGACTTCATATTCGGATCCAATTCGGACTGGTTTTTTTGTTAATAAAACGGATCCTTTTCGAATTCGTATGAAATTCCTCTCGAAAAATTGGAATCCGTTTTGGCGGATCCGTTCCGAAGTCGTTTTTTATAAATAAAACGGATCCGTTACGGACTCTTTTTAAGACGTACTAAAATGATGTCGTTAAACTGCGCATGCAACAACCATTGTCTAATCAGGGAAGCTTCGGTTCAAATCCCGGCGACGACATAATTTTTTTTTATTTTTTTTAATTTTTTTATTTTTTAATTTAAAAGTATTTAAAAAACAAAAAAAGAAGTAGAGAACTATATGAGCCGTTTATTTTGGAAGTAGCATAAGTCACTTTGTTTTTAAGTCGAGATATTTAAGTTAGCATCCATATTTTTAAACGTGTTAAAACGCAAACCCTTAAATATCTCGACTTAAAAACAAAGTGACTTCTGTCACTTTCAAAATAAACGGCTCATATATATATTGAAAATATCTTGAAAACTGCCTCTTATGTTAATAATAAATAACGAGTCCGTTATGGATCCGTTTTTTTTTAATAAAACGGATTCGATTCGACTCTGATGAATTTTTCAGATTTTCTTCTCTGACGAGTCTTCGATTCATGTTCTGTCTTAAGGAGATTAATTGGGGAGAAGTATCGCAATGACTGTACAGTAAAAAAAGTGAAACATCCTTTTAGCTTTATTGTGTGGTCTGTTATCAGACCAAAAAGTTGAATACAACCGAAATTAATTCTGCAATTCATCTAACGAGGCAAAATTGAAGGACAGTGTGGAATGAGCAGAAGGCAACTATAATGGCTGAGAAATATAACACACTGAACAGTAATAAGCGACATAAGGACTCTACTCACAGCTGCTAGGAAGAGAGAAAAATATGCCAAAATATAAGAAGATTATAAAAATGATATACGAAGTTACATATTAACGCAATATTTTAAAATTTGTTTAATCGCCGACATTTGAAATTGAATAGGCAAATAGAGCAGAAAGAATATGTTATTCTGCAGTCTGTCAGAGCTTCTTCTCTTGTGACTATATAACATATTGACAAAACCGTAGACATAAAAGACATTGCCTTGCATTTAAGTGTCGTTGTTGAGTCCTAGCGACAAATTATTCCATCCGGTAATTTTCTCCCCCTGAAACGGTTGAAATAGCTAGTGATTTTAAGTTCGAGAAAGAAGTTTTATGCAAAATTCTTGAAAGTTTCTAATTATTGAAAACTTTAATTGGTTTTGTTACAGTTTTAGGAAAAGTGACAAGACAGACACATTTCAGTGGCTTCGCAATAAATCATATTCTCATGCACTCACTTATAAGACAATATCCTTTTTACTAAAAGAAAATTTCACAAATGTTTTAGAAATTTACTATCACACGAACGAGACGAGAACAACATGATAGCAGTAAATGTGATGATGATGATAATGATGTTGGTGATGCCGTTGCTATGTACATAGGTATATCTGTAACAACTACAGCCAAACGAAAGATAGACAGAGGTGAAGTAGAAGGATCAACGTGTTAAAAATTTACCACAGCAACTAAGAACAGTGCAAAACAAAATACGGAAAAAGTCACAAAATAACAACGATAATAAAGCAAAATCAGTAACAGCGCATTCAAAGGATGTGATTGATACAATTTAATGAGTTTTTTGACAACGCACGTAATTAAGCACTGTGTAACAGCAATGTCAAGATTTTACTTTATATAAATGTATTCATATGTATGTAGGTACATAAGTCCATGAGGGATATACATAAAAAAAATTGGATATTTATTGAATTTTGAATTTTTTGTTTCACAAAATTAATTATGTGACTCCCCAGCCAATTCAGGTTAATGTATTACACAGTAGAATCAACTGTGATAAGAGAGAGCCATTTATTTCGAAACTCTAAATGGTCAATATATACTACTTACATATACTAAATGCATATTTTATTCTCCAAAGTTCCAAAATGAATTGTTTTTTCGTATCGTTCAAAGTAAATGTAAAGGGTGGACCAATAATAGTTTTACCATAAGAATAGTAAGTATTTTTTAATTTAAACATTATTTAATCGAACTTACATGGACTCGAACCCCTGACCGTTCATGCATTGCAATTGCATATTTTGCGACGGCCGCTCTAACACTTGAGCTACTGAGGGACTTGTTATGAGGTGTACAGAGTGCGCATATTACATTTGTCATCTTTTGTCACTTTCTCGCTTTCTTTATTGAAAAATGTTTGTTGATTAATATTTATGTGTAAAAAATAATATCGGCAAAGTGTTCACCATGGGTTCAGCGGCATGTATCAATCCATTTGTCCAAATTTACAGAGACATCCTGGCATAATTGCTTCTCAATTCCATCAATATTTTCTTGTCATTTAGCTTCTGAATTATTGCTGGATTATTCGCATAGAACTTAAATACTTTTGAGATAACCCCAAAAAAAGAATTCCGAGTGTGTCGATTCGCACGATCTCGGTGGCCAATTGACATATGTAGTTTTTTTGCGTCCCTGGAACTTCTTGTGAAATGAAGTTATTGTTGCAATGACTGTGTCACATCTGGCACCGTTTTATTGACTCTACATTTCGTCCATATCCATATCATCCAATATCGGTGTTAAAAAGCATTATTGGCACCATTTTCAAATTACTTAATTCCAAAACCACATCAATTCGGGAGTCTTCTAGGATGCATCGACAACCTCTTTTGTGCTCACTCAGTGTGCCACACGGATCCGTTTCGGATTCCGATTCGTTTAGGATTCGCTTCTTCGTATTATTTATCCGTTTGCGAAATCGTGGGTGACTCGCCTCCAAACCGCAGGAAGGATCGTCCGTGTTGTCGGATCCGTTTCGGATTCGTTTTTTGTTTATAAAACGGATCCGTTTCAAATTCCGTTTCGGACTCGTTTTTCGATGTGGATTTTACTGTATAAAAATTTGGTTAACGCAAACAAACATTTTTCTTTTTTGATTTTTTACTTTTCATTTATTTCTCTAATGCTGTTTGTTGGGTATTTATTGCTAATTTATTAATGTAATACGTTTTTAAAACTTCAAAGGAGAACTTACATTTTTTTTTACCTGTCGCCCGATCACAGAATTGAACCTGTGTCCTGCGAAATGCCACTGTTCAAAGATGCTCATTTTACTCAACTCAGCTACCGACACCATTTTTAAGACATACTAAAATGATGTTGTTAAACTGCGGATGCAACAACTAATGTCTAATCAGGGAAGCTCCTGGTTCAAACCTCGGCGACGACATATTTTTTTTTTTTTTAAATTTTTTTATTTTTTAATTTGAAAGTATTTAAAAAACAAAAAAAGAAGCAGAGAACTGTAAATATATTGAAAATATCTTGAAAACTGCCTTTTATATTAAAAAATAACGGACTCGTTTTTTATTATTAACATAAAAGGCAGTTTTCAAGATATTTTCAATTTATACAAACACAGTTCTCTAGTCGAATATGAAGATATTTTCAATTTATACAAATACAGTTCTCTACTTATTTTTGTTTTTTAAATACCTTTAAATTAAAAAATTAAAAATAAATAAAAAAAAATTATGTCGTCGCCGGGGTTTGAACCAGGAGCTTCCTTGATTAGACATTGGTTGTTGCATGCGCAGTTTAACGACATCATTTTAGTATGTCTTAAAACGAGTCCGTAACGAATCCGTTTTATTTACAAAAAACGACTTCGGAACGGATCCAACAAAACGGACTCCGCTTTTTCGATAGAAATTTCATACGAAAACGAATTCGAAAAGGATCCGAACGGATCCGTTTTATTAACAAAAAAACCAATCCGAATATTAAGTCCGTTCCGAGTTCGAAACGGATCCGACAAAGCGGACGATCCTTCCCGTTGTTTGGAGGCGACTTGCCCACGATTTCAGATTCGAATCGGATTCGAAACGGAATTTAGAACGGATCTGTTTTATTTACAAAAAACGAATCTGGAACGAATCCATTTTGTTCACAAAAAAGGAGTCCCGAACGGATCCGTATAAGAAGTCCGTTCCGAGTCCGTAACGGATCCGTTTTAGTTAAAAAAAATAAGTCGGATCGCATCTGTTTTATTTCAAAAAACGAGTCCGTAACGTATCCGTTTTAGTTAAAAACGATTCCGTAACGGATCCATTCCGGGTCCGTAACATTGGGTAGTAACGTATCCGCTGAGATAAAAATATTCGTAGTTACTGAAGATGATTTCCTTTGAAAAATCGCCATTAAGTTGGAAATGGCATGGCAAACATGAAAATGCATTGGGTATACTATGCTCCGTAAGGAGATAAAGGACTAAAGAGATTTGATGTCTTTATATCAAGTTTTAAAAAATGCCTTGCATAATTTTCTAAAAATAAAGGCATATTAATTATGGTCTTTTGCGCGATTCCACACCCACCTTTCTTCATTTTTTAGTCCTAAATTGGCTGAACGAAAGAAAATTACGCCACATTTTAGAAAAATCAAAACACAATAGATTTTTTCTTTAATATTTCATTGGTTCTGCAAATGGAATAATAAATAAATTTTTTTCTCAAATTGGTCACTCAACGATCCACAAAGAACTTCAACCACAATACAAAAATCATTGAAAAGTGAAAAGTTGATGATGGGTCTACCACAAAATCTCAGTTTTTACTGCATTCAATGATCCATAATGAATTTCATCAACAATACAAAAATCACGGAAAAGTGCCACTTTAATGAAAATTAATTAAATTTCCATTGTGTGACAGACAGTCATTTCACCAAAAGCCACTTAAATGAATGTACTTTTAATTAACAACATGAAACTATTGTCTGCTATCAGGTAAATACTCATGATGACAGCATTAAGTTAATGTTTATTTGTAAAAAGGCCATGTTGTGAAGTTTTCATAAAAAGTTTTCTTTTATATTTTTCAAAAATGGCCCTAAGTTAACATAACAGAAATTAAGTTGCTGAAAGCAGATGTAATTGAAAGCGTCAGCTTTTTATTATTTTCAATAGCCTTTTTAGCTGCAATTTTCCTTTGTGCTTTCCTTTCGTTTCGTTTTTCTTGATTTTACTTAATTTTTTTCATTGCTTTCTTTTTATTTGTTTCTTTATTCAAGCTCCTTATTGTATCGTAGGTAACTGAATAATGACAGCTAATTAATTTTTTTGTTGGCCTTTATGTTGCGCTTCAATTGGCTTAAATAAAATTTTTTATGTTGGCTCTAAATGAAGTTCTCTAGATATATATTTTAACTTTTTTTGTTTAACAGTTGCTTATTTTTTTTTTAACTACCTGCCTTTTTTTTACAACTCATAATTAGAAAATATTAACAAAGTTATAAAAGCTGTTGGATATAATTTTTTTCTCTGAACAGTGTCAATTTTTTTATAAAGAATTTGCAACACGTTACAACTTCATTAATTGGCAAATACTTAAGGAACTTCTTAGCAGTTTACATTCTGAAGCTATTCAGGTTGCTCTTTTGGAGCGGGGCGTAGCAGAGCTAGATCGTAACCATCCTAAAGACTAGATTTATTCAGCCTTTCGTGGGTAGAGTCAAGTTAAAAGACAATTAAACAGCTGAATATCTCAAGGTAGTGCACAGTGAAAAGGGGTGAGGATCTTTGCATTTATGGAATATACGGTTATAATTCTGGCGTGATTTGCAATGTCATGGAAGCTGATTTGGTTCCTTTTTGCTCTTGAGCAACTGTGTGTAATTAAGAGCATTTTAAGTTCTTTGATTTTAAGAGCGAAGTTTTTTCACTAGCCAAATACTTAGGACCTGTTTAGCTTTTTAGCAAAACATGGCATTTTAAACTACCCATGTGACTTTGTTTGTACACAGCTGTAGAATGTTTGATCCGCTCTTGGAGCTCATTGGTTTGATGACCAGTTATTAATAAAGGTTATAATGAAATAAAGCCAAATTGCAAAGGACTGCTTATGTTAGCGATACGATGGCATTAAAATTATATCCCACGGATGTCCTCATTGATATTCTGAAACTGGTATCTGGCTAATACTCAACGTATTCATTCTCAATTTCGGGAATAACTTTCATGGGAAGTTACCCAAGATGGTTCAATGGGAAAAGAGAACTTTCATTTAGGTTTAACAATTGCACTTTATACTGATGGGTATAACTTGGTCTAAATAGACGGCGTGGTCTGATCCAATTAGAGCTTATCCGACATAGGCTTTAACAATTCGCAAAAAAGTTCAAGAATTTTGTTGTTGTTGTCCAACTTTTTTGCCGCCAGACTTTTCTACTATCCAACTTTTTAGTCGTTAACTTTATGTCGCTCAAATATATTTACCAAATTTTTCTCGTTCAACTCTTCTGCCGTCCATCTTCTTCAACTCTTTTTCGTTCAAATTTTTTGTCTTCTAATGTTTTTGTCGTTCAAATTTTATATCGTCTAGAGTTTTTGCCGTTCAATACAACTACAACTTTTATGCCGTCTTCAAATTTTTATCGTCCAACTCTTCTGCCGATCATCTTTTTGTTCAATTTGGTATCGTCTAATTTTTTTGTCTTCCAACGTTTCTGTCGTTCAACTTTTATATCGTCTATATTTTTTACCGTCCAATTTTTTTGACGTTCAACTTTTTTATCTTATCGACTCTTCTATACTTCATATATTTTTCATTACTTTTTAACACTTACCAAAAGCAACTTGTAAAGGAAAATGCTATCGAAAACTTTGCTTTAGAGATTAGCAGACGAGATTATAATTGATATATTGAATAGATGAAATATTGCATTTGTTTAGACGTTGACCTCTAACATGACACCAAACGTACATATAAAACGTCCATATTTTGTAAATAAATTTTCAACTTGCATTTAAACAGCATCCTGTACTTACGCCTTAAGCTAAGCAATTAAAATCTTTATTTATAATTTGTGGCCATTAGATTACAATGACACGCATTTGTGACTAGTAATTAATCCTTACAATTTTTACGAAGCAACACTAAAACAAGTTCAAGCACATTATCCTCCAAATCGTCATGTGTTCAAGAATATTTTAGAAATAAAATCACAGCAAATGTTACAAATTTTATTGTTTAAGTTCGCTTTAATCGCAGCAGCTTAACACAAAAGCAACACAACACCATACATTACAGCTAAATCACTAAAATCCATTGGTATTTTTTATAGCCACACATAGAAACCACAATTTGTCTCTCAACTAACTCACGCAACAACTTCATTTTCTTAGCAAAAGAAGCATTGACAAATGATTGCGCACAGTCTCTCACTGTCAGTCAGTTGAAATTTCAAAACTCTAACACAACGACCCTTTTGGTGCGACATCGAATGCCACAACTGCCACAAAGTTAAATAAATTGGTTACATTTTCTTATATCAACTGAAGAACAACTCACCAACACACATAAAAACATTAGTAACAGAAGCTTGACAATTCGTACACATACGAGTACGCACAAGATATAGAAGAACACCCACAAGCTTTGACTAATTGCATAATTTATTCTGACCAAGTTTTCTATCTCACAAACCAATATGGTAACAACTCATCGTAAGATATGGATATTTGTAGGTAAAAAAGAAATATAAAAAAAATGTATACCACAAGATTATGATACATAATGTTAACATTCATTTATATTGTATATTCTGTTGATGTATTGAAGACGATGTTCCAATACTCTGAAAAGACTCAAACAATATGTATAATGCATAAGAGACTTGATATACCTTGGGCACTGTTAATTTTGATGTGTCTACAGTGTTTCCAAATCAGCTAGAGATCTATTAAGCGTTGAAACGTAGAAATTTCTACACTGCGACTAAGCTGATGGGACATTAATCTTGGCCCTAAATAACTTTTGCCACACAAAACATTTAAAATTTTCGATCGTTTAAAGAATTTTTGTTATTACTGAAATAAATTTGGTCAACCACTACCTTCGATGCTTGCAGCGCTATCAAAAATCACTGAAAATTAAACTGTCATCACTTACAGTCAGTCTAGGTCATACATAGGAAGTTTGAGAAAAATTAAAGGCATTTTTCCTCTCTTAATGAAACCGCTCCGGCACGTGTTTACACACCCCTCGGTTTGCAGTATCTACTCATTGAATTACGGACGGTGAAAAAATATTAAAAAATTCTCAGTGTTTCTCAAATAAAATAAATACCATGCATTTTTTTTGTTTATTTTTTTTTTTGAATCATGTATTCTGCATATTTTTATAGAGTTTTTTAAAAAAAAAATTTAATATTTAGTGTTTCCACCTCTGGATTTAAGCACTTCATTTATTCTGCTCAGCATACTTGAAATTTAATTAATTATCATTTCCTTTAAATATGGGTCATTATTGCACACAACACATGTATTTTCTTTTAATTGAGCCATGGTGTTATTTCGTCGCATGTACACCAGTGATTTTAAATAAGACCAGCAGTTCTCAATTGCATTTTAGTCCGGCGAATTACCCGACTATGGTGAAACTTCTAAATTTAAAGAGTTCAGGACATTCATACTGGCGCTGGACGTATGGCAAGGAGCTCCATCTTTTATGAATGTATATTTATCCTTGGAATTACCTAATGTCTCGATGTAGGGCAGCAAAACATTTTTCAAAACGTTAATGTGCTGTTCGGAGCTTATTGTTTTATCAAAAGACTATACCGGCCCTGATCCTTCGCAGGTAATGCTACTCCAAATCATAAGACACGGTGGGTTTTTCGTAGTTGGAACTAGACAGCTGGCTGAGTATCTCTCTTGAGGCCTTCTGCCAGTAAATCTGACGCTTTGGGATACTGCTTCCAGCAGGCACTCATCACTAAAAATTACCTTTAAAAAAATAAAAACATAAGAAATTATTCAAAATAAAATTTCTGAGAATTTCACGTTGATGTCACTGAATTTAACTGAATTAAAGTAAGTCACTATATTCCAGTAGTCGTTGGGAGTATTACACGGAATCTGAGCGCCAATACAGCCTCCGTTTGCATATAGCATTTGTAAGTTTTAGCTTTTTTGCATGACGTCGGCATATCAAGCCATTTTCTTTAAATCGGCGTCACAATGTATTGAGCGAAATGTCAACTCCAGCTTTGTTGAGGTCGTTCAGTACTGATTGCGTTGATGCAATTCGTTCCATTATGGTTTTCTGCACAATTCTTTGGTCATTTTTTGTAGTTTTTTTTGTTTTCTTGGACAATTTTAACGATTTTTTGGGGGACACACTTTTAGCGATGTTTATCACCGAGGACTTCGTTTTTCCAATAATTTTACAGGTAGTCCCCGACTTACGACCGAGATAGGCTCCTAGTCATCGGTCGTAAGTCGATTAAGTCGTAAGTCGAATTTCATAAAAAATAACTAAAAAATAACTAAACTAATTAAATTTTTTCTCATATACATATTTTAGGGATTCCCCGAAACTATTTTAAGCATTTTCTATGAAAAAAATTGAAAAAAAAATTGGTCGTAAGTGCGAATAGTCGTAAATCGAACGGTCGTAAGTCGGGGACTACCTGTATATATTACGGTGTAGCTTGATCTTTTTCAACAGCCACCCGTGACCTTTGAGCATAAGAAATATTCTTTATTTTACCCATAGTGTCGGTTTTTCAAAAATAACGGTTCTTGCTTATAAAATGGCTGTTTTGGTAGCATAGTGGTGTAATTTTGAAGAAATTATCAAGTGACTTTTCTTTTCCTTGTGTTTTGAACATGCTAAGAATCATAACCCATACAAAAAACAAAACCCAAAAGAGAAAAGTGCACAAATGATCAATTATATCAAATTAAAAACACATCATTATTTTGATACATACTACTTTGGCAGCTGCCACATTCAAATAGACGTTATATAGATACCAAATTTAGGTTTTATAATAACGGTTGACACCCCCAATACATGTTTCAATAAAAAAATAATTAAAAAATTATGTGGTTTTAATTTTATTCGATACTATGTACATAAATAGAAAATTTCCAAAATTTTTCGTCCCTAATTCAATGAGTAGATACTGTAGTTAAGAAAATAATTTTCTCGAATTTTCTATCGGAAATCAATCTGGCTCTCTTATAATAAACTGAAAACCTATCTACTGTCTATGAGCCGGTTTGACATCGCAAGAATTATAGCGACCTGTATTGGATACTGCGCAAAAGGCAAGCATGCCGTTCATTCAATCGAGCACTTTCTTTGCAGCTGTCTAGCCTTAGTCAGAATCAGGCTAAAATGTCTTGTAAACTTTTCTTCTATGATTCTATGATGTGAGCGAATTTTTCCGAAGTTGAAATCGGCTCTTTGCTCTACTACCTTATTAAGGCTAACTGGATATAGATGTCTTAACATCCACCAATGTGCCGGGTTATGTAATGTGGTGTTAAAATGGCACAATTAGTGCTTTTTTTGTTTCAGGCCTGTTTGCTATGCCATTACCTAACTTAATTTAACTTATAGTTAGTTAGGTGCGGGGCTCTTTCATTAAAATTCTTGGCTTCTCTAGACATTGAACTACTAAATTATGGTCAACATAACTTGGAGGCTGGTGAAAATCGATTGGCACAAAGCAGTAATTTTTATATACAAGTATATAGCGAATATTGAGCCAATGTCAGCTACAGACAACATGTCGGTAATGGATTCAAAACAGTATTGTTGTGAAAATAAAAGTGATCGGATTGGATAGTATCTCAATAATAAAGGATATTCAATAGTTAGCGGACAAAACATCTTCGAACTACATCGAATACTTTGTATACTTCATTTGATAAGTAAGGCCTTATAAAGGATCATCTTCAACCGTCGTTGGCAACTGAAGATTAACTGAAGATGAGATGAGAAGAAATACTGCTTTATAATAAAGGGACACTTTGAGATATGGAAATACCAGGAAAAAACATAGCCAGAAACTTTTGCGAATAATTACACAGGGTGCTGCTGTATGGAACCAATGATATCGCAATACTAAAAAAATTATAGATAGTTTACAGGAGATTTGCAATGACACGATGGCTGCGCTGCAAAATGGACTTAGCAGACGATAAAATGATGGCAGTACTCCAAAGCATTTAAGAGAAGCGTGAGGTTTTCATTTTTAGAGCGTGCGTACTTGTGATATATCTCAAACTCACGTAAGATACCTTAGTGTTTGGATCGACGCGCTTATGTTCTTAAAAGGAATTTCATGATGGTTGGTGAAAAGCTGCAAAAGAGTACAGGGCTCTGTCGCGCATCATCGTAAGTTGACCATATGTAAGCAGACGGAACTGCTGGTTAGGGTTAGCGTAGTGCTCTATCGTGCTCTATCATGCTCTACGCATTCAAGGAAGACGAGAAACCATGCAGCAATAAGATATCGCAATAAAAATGAAAGGCATTGGAGAAGAATATCAATGGCTGGAGAGTCCATAAAACAATTTTTCAAATGTGAAAGCGTGGTTGAAAATACTTTAGAGGTAGTAGAAAAGGGATTGTTAACTGCAATTAGAATGCCAACAGAATCATAATCATCACCATCATTATAAAATATTCAAACTTGTTGTTGCACTTATTGAAAAGTAACTCTTGCTGCTTTTTTTTTGTAGGTGAGCTTACTGAAAATGGCCACGGTATTGACAATGCAGTAGAAGGCGATGGAGACAAATATGATGTCAAAGTCTCAGTGGCATTGGGCGTGGTAGTCTTGCTGATACTGAAACTAGATATGAAAGCGAAATCAGGAACAGAGATGGGGCTCGTGTTGGTAAAACTACAAAAAAATGACGTGTGGTTTGATGTATTTGATTTTGTTTCCGACGTAATCATTGAAATGATTGATGATAATTGACTGATATTCAAGTTTTTTTGCTAGTAATACGATCGGAAATTACGGATATATTTTTTTTAAGAATCTGAATGAGCTAATAATCCCTAGAGCTACTAGATGGTTTAATGAAAGTTCGATATCTGTCGTTTGGTTTCTAAGATATGAAGAATTTTCAAACATTTCGACGTATTTTTTAAAAAGAAAAATATTATTTTCTCAAAAAATGTATTATGAAGCATTTTTATAAAACTTAGTTTATTTAATTCACAATGATGTGCTATAGGACATATTATAATATAAACAATGTTAGACATAAGAAGTTTTTATTACCCTACATTCAGGGCTTATTCACTTTGTCATTCCGTTTGTAACGCACATAGAGAGGCGTGGCAGGTATAAAATAGTATCTATAATCCTGATCAGTGTTACCACATGAGTCGATTTAGTCACGTTCAATTAGCCTATTCTCTACGCTCCATTTGGTATTTGTTTACATTGTCAGTTTATTTACTTTTTGTTTCTTTGATGTTGAATTTTTTTGACATACGTTAGTATGAAAAATTTAACAGCTCCGACAGTTTAGCATGGGTTTTTTTGTAAAACAATCTAGTTTTTTTTTTTTTAAAAAATGTTTTTATATGATGCATGATATGTGTGAATACCTTATAAGCATGAAATTTCATAAAGTTTTCGCTACGGTAATAAATTCATTTGTTTTCATGGCACTTTTAGCTCATTTTATTTTCTTCAATTTGAGTTGCTGCTGTAAAAAAAAATGTTAATATCGAGCGTTGGAATTGTCAGCGAATAAATTTCTTGTCTCGCCTAATAAAAACAAACGTGACTTGTAATTTTATGCGTTTCTGTTGATTTTAAAAAGCTATGAAGGTCTTTATCGTTAAAATTTACACAGAACTTAAGTGCATTGAAAAGATTGAAAAATTTCGAATTTATTTCTATGTATGTTTTTTTTTCAAAGTTTTACTTGAAAATGATTGAATTTAATTCAAATGAAAATACGATACAATTTGTATTTTCAATAGTAAATAGAAATCAGTGGGCTGAATTTTTGCAAAGTTTCTTTAAAGAATCAAAAATTTTAGCACCAAAATATCAAAATGCTTTAACCGCAATTTTTTAACTTGAATTGACAGCGCGCAGTTTTCATTTAAAACGACAACAGAGAACCCTTTAATGCCAACTGTGACGATGCTGACAAAAGTTAAGCAGCCGTTGAGGTTACTTCATGTCAAATCATTTTGAAGAGTTCAACTTAAAAAGGCACTTTAAAACAAATTGAGGTTATGCATGGCAGGAAGATAAATAATGTTGCCAACACAGAACAACAATGACAACAATAACAACAAAAACAACAATAACAACAATAACAACTTAACTATATTACATTTTATGTCTTTAAAAAAAAACTTTTTTGGTTTAAGGCATTATTTTCATGCAGGACATAGTCAAGTGAGCGCTCCTTTCATTGCAAGTCTCATGGAAGATTTCTTTTTTATTTATTTTTACAGCCGGTTGTCTATTTATTATATTTTCAGCTTACTTACGGGGAAATATCATACGTAACTTACTGTGAGAAAAAAGAAAACACTAAACTTTAAAATAAAAATATTTTTTTTTTATAAAAACATATCTAAAAAATGACTAAGGCAGTTCACCTGTATATATTTTGAAGAGTTGCATCTATGTATAACTGATGTCAAAAAATGATTTTCGGCTGTCGGGAAGATATATTTTCTAAAATTTCTGAAAGATTAAAAAAACAATTTTTCAAATATTTTTTATCTCTGTAAATATAACGTTTTCGAACGAAAACATTGTCAAATATGTACAAATCTCAAATTACAAAGTGAAATAATCCTGCGAAGAAGTGGTAGTGTTATTTTTTTGAACTAGTCCCTAGAAACACCCAAAACCAAACAAAATTGTCTGATCAACCACGCAAAAAATGTAATATTTTTTAAAAAAATGCAATTTTTATAACATGCGACTTTCAGCACATGTGACTTTTATCGCATGTGATTTTTATCGCATGTTATTTTTTTCAATGAGATTTTCATCACATGTGATTCTGGAGTAAATTTTAATAATCTTAGATTTTTATCTCATCTTAGTTATATGTTATGAAATTTTTTAATTGCACTTAGGAAAAAATTGTCAATTCGTCTGGCTGGCTCTGTAGGCATTTAGATTAAACCATGAATGCGACCAAGTAAAGGAAATTGCTAAAGTGGAACTGTGGGCCGACACTTAAAAAGTAGTTATCCAGCACTAATATGCAATTTTTCAACAGGATTTTTCGCTTTGCCGTAATCTTGCATGTTATATTTTGTCTGATCCTTACAAACTGTAAAATTACGAACAGGACTATAAAAAAGCAAATTAAGATGTCGAAAAATTTATAAAATATTATGAAGAAACACATTTTTTTTGGAACCAGCTATAACTAGCTTACATAAATATCTCTCTATGTTTTGGAAAAGTTTCAAATAACGTTACTTAATTTTTATGCTTGAAAAATTAAAAATTCCTTTTGAGTTTGGTCATCAATTTTGTTTTCCAACAATAGAAACAACAGTAACGATAAAAATGTTGTTATAGCAAATGCTGCTTTCAACAGCACCCAAAACAACAACAACAACAAATCATAAAAAATAGAATAGAGAGCAGTAAAATGTTTTTGCTTGAAAAGATTTTTTTCTTCGTCATAAGGAAATGCTGTGAAGAAATTTATTTCCTATTTTCCGGGTACTTTTTATGAATGTAAATTAAGTTTGAGTATGAAACTTTCTATGTTAATCCACCCACTAGTGACTTCAATACTTTGTAGCCTACATTTAATCCTATGGTTGGATAGTAGCAAAGTTTTAATGTTAAACATGTTATAAGCGCTTGTATACAGATATCCAAGTTATCAATTTTCTTCATAAGTATTTTGTACGAAGGTATGTAAGAAGCAACTGAATAAGTTATTAAAGCTTTATTGTATCGTCAAAGTTTCTTGGTCTCTTTAGACATGAGGTATTGATAGAAGATATTGATTAGAATTAATAGGTGCGATTATATATAGCTGGCTTTGATATAAATCGTGTACCAAAGGCAAAGAGTTTTATATGTAAAAAATTAAGTGAATTAGGTCTGTAACTATTTTGAATTTTTATCACTTAGAGCTTGTGCTCAACAAAATTTTCTTAGGCACTTTTTATAACGTTAGATTTTATTGCAAGTGATTTTTATCATTGAGATTTTTATTGCATGAAATTTTTATTTAAAAAGATTTTTATCCCATGTGATTATATTGCACATGAGGCTCATGTTGTAGATTTTTATAATTTTGGATTTTTATCTGAAGTACATTTCATGTTATGAAATTTTTAAATAAGTTAAACCTAATGTTTCATGTACATATCTGTAATGTCACTTAGCGCAAAGATGTAAAAATTATGTCAATTCGCCAATAATTATTTAAAATTTTTATCAGTTACTTGTGCCTAGTAAAATTTTCTCATATCTATTTTAATAACATGCAATTCTTATTACAAGCGATTTTAAGCTTTCATTATATGTGATTTTATATTAGATTTTTATAGCATGCGATTTATATAACATGCGATTTTTTCACATGAAATTTTTATAACATTAGATTTTTATAGCATGTGATTTATATAACATGAGATTTTTTCACATGAAATTTTTATAGCATGCGATTTTCATCGCGTGAAATTCTTATTCAATGCGATTTTTATTCAATGTGAGTGTTTCCTACAATGGTGTAGATATTTATGATCTTGGATTTTCATCCCAAGTTATTTTTTTGTTATAAAATTTTCAAACAAAGTTCATAATTAAAATTTTCGCAACTAAAATACATAATTTTTGTTTAATGTAATAAACATGTTGAAGGTTAATTGAATCAATGGAACAAAATCTAAACAATGTAATTACATTATCATCATATATGAGTAAAAGTTTAAAACATCAACATAAATGTATGTCACAATTACATTTTGTGCAATTTTATATAACTTGATTTAAGTATTCCCTTGGATTTGTTTTTTTTTTTACAGCTGAACCATATAATTTAAAATGTAACAGATTTAAATGTCAATTTAATGTTAAATTTGGTTTGTGCGGGTTCAATATGCGGCGCCATGTTTGCAATAATAAAAGTAATCGCATATCCATTTGCCATCACATGAAATAAAATTTAATTGTTTCTTTTATTTTGCAATTTTTGTTGTTGTTGTTGTTGTAACTTTTTCTATTCACACGCAGTGGTCAGTAGCAGCAGCAGCAGCAGCATAAAAGTCAAGTGCGTCTGATGTCGGTTTCGATTGTGTTAATGGCGTCATTGGTTGCATTGACATGCAACCAACTGTTGCAGTCACCATTTTTGCTAACAACAATAAGTTCCTGATGTGTTTGCATTTAATGTTAAATTTTAATGCAATCAACTATGAAAGGTTATGGTTTTAAATTTTTTTTCACGTGATACTAAAATTTTATGTGAACGTGCATTATTTTGCAATACTTTTTAAAAGAAAAAAATTGTTTAATTCAATTTTATTTTTCAATTATTTTTAAATTGGAATTACAAAGTGCAACAAAAGAAGTTAATTTTTTACACACGAAGTGTTCGATTTGTGGTAAATCATCAACTAGTCAAACACTACTCACGAAATAAAGAAAAAGTTCAATTCTAATACGTTTTCGCCAAGAGTGTTTCATGTGTGCCTAAATATTTCTAAAATATAAAGCTTCACTTCGTTACAGTATATACGCAGATATATTTCAATTACGCAACCTATATTGTTGCCGAAATTTCAATATTAAATTGAATTAATGCACACATTTCAGCTGCTGCAGATGCTGTTATATGAAACATGAAATTGCTGTGCGTCAAGTAGAAAATTCAATAAACAACTCGGTAATTTCTGTTGTTGTGCTGAAATGCATAAGCTTGAAAATTTTTGCTTGTTTCAATTTCATCATAGACCAGAATGCCTGCAAAATGCCCAAACTAAGCCTGATGCTGTTCATGTTGTTGATTTTGTTTGCTTATAGTGGTGGTAAATATGATGATGATGCAGTTAGTTGATGATAGAAACTGTAGGATGTCTATAATGATAACCTTTTATAGTTGAGTGAAGACTTGCGGTCAAGATCGAACACATGATTAAATTTTGAAAGCAATCGAGCAAGCGAGTAGCTATTGTTAATTTGAGGATTTATTTATTGAATTATACTTTTTGGGGCAACTAATTACGATAGCATTTAATAAAATATATTCAAAATTTCCCTCTCGAGAATTTATTCTCTTCGCAAGAGGGAGCATTTGCAATCGTAAATGAGAGCGAAAATTCCTATTATTTTTTCGGTAATTAATTTAATATAATAAAAAAATTAAATTTTTTTTTCAAAATTCAGGCTCCGACGATTCATTGGCATTTTGGTTAGCTTTTATTAATAAATAAAATTGTCATTTCCAAGACTGTACAGCGTTGTCCAGAGGCGTACCGTGCATTTTTCGTGTCTGGGGCGAACACTTCGAATGGTCCTCACTTTTAGTATTCCAAAACTGTAGCAAAATGAGAAATATTATACTAATACTATGAAAATTGCCACCTACACATTCAAATTTACTATATCGATTTAGTTTCGTTCACTAAAAATAAGGTCCTCATTTTTGACATTCAAAAACCCTAGCAAATTGAGATATATTTCACGACCATTTTACCGCCCCCTCAAGCCTTGCGTCCAGTGTGGTCGCACCCTGGGCACCAACCTAGTACGCTACTGGCGTTATCTAGCGATTTTTGAACTAAAAACTCGATTTTAGACCACTGTGCAGCGGTGCTCAATACTTTAAGAGGTGCGCGGAAAAATTAATTTATTCGGGATAGTAACTACTTTGCAAACATTCGGGAATACTAAGTTTTTTAACATGTGCATTCGTTTTTTTGCCATGTTGTTTTTTTCATGTCCATTGCAATCAGAAATAAACTGTGTGCGCCGTTGTAGTTGGTCTTTGAAGATGAATTTTGTTAGAATTTTCTTTAGGTGCACTGCCAAAACTTAGGTCAATAGGAGCTATGATGTTTATTGTTCGTTCTTTCAGCCACATGAAAAATGTTGGCGTGTGTTGACAACATGGTGCAGCACTTTTTATGTAACTAAAATACCTAAAACCCTGTCTTGGAACCTAGGCATACTATACTTTTTCTATATTTTAGGTGTTTTTTTTCAAAATCGCAATTAAAGAGGAAACAATCGCTGTTTGCGACGTTCACAGATTTGATCTATGAAGCTGAAATTTTGTGAGAATTCTTTTCAAGTACAATGCTTAAACATTGGCAAAAAAAAAAAACAATAAAATAACACCTTAATATACATATGTACATTCCGGCACGCAATAATTCAAAATTAAATGTTATAAAATATTCAATTTCAATTTCTATTGACAGCATAACACAACGCAAATACCAACAGGAAAAGGAAGAATACGAAAGTTGTTATTGTTGTTAGTGCTGTCAACAAAATACAATTTTGACAAATTGTATGAATTAGGGCACTCCCACATGCACAGAAGCATTTAAAGCACATGCTATAATAAAACATACACAAATAATATTTTCATATGCTACATAAAAATATTTACATAGTAAGTGTACAAGCAAAATGTAACCTTTGGTTATGTGATGTGTGGCAACTCCATTAAAATTTAACAAAACATGCAATGGAATTGCAGCTGAGCAATGATATATTTACATGTGCATGACTGACTTTAGTAAATTTGTGAATATACTCAGGGCAAAAGAAGTGTCTGCTTGTAAGTATGTATATATTTTGCACTGCTATGATTGCTTCAATTGTGATATAAGAAATCAAAAGTTGGCGCCAAAAAATATGCAATGCAAAAAACTTTAACTTAAGTAGCAAATGTGCGGTACATGCTCTGATATTTTGTATTGCATAGTTTTAAGTGTTTTATGCTTAAGTCTGTGAAATGTTGTTGCTTTCATTACATTGAGCCACAAAATTGCCAAGTACATACAATGAAATTGTAATTTTTGATTTATTATCACTTTTCGTATTCATTTGTTTATCACTAAATTCCATAGGAAATTTGTCGCCTCAAAATATGCAACACTTTATAAAAAGGATGCAGATTGCAATATTCCTGCCATGCACAACAGCAATATTTACATATCCTTTTTTCTGTTTTTTTTCGTTTACACTACGAAAATGCAATTCATTCACTTCAAGACTGATGCGACGGTTGGTTGTGTAGCGGCGCTATGTTGTTCAGAGTAGTTTTGCTTTTTCACATCAAAGTGCTGTAGCGTGTTTTTTTTTTCAGAAACTTGACAACAACGTCTTCATCAAGGAAGCAGGAAATATCAGTTTCAGCTTGCGGCATTGTAGGAGATCTGCTATTTGTATATTTGTAGTATGTTTGTAACATTTACAGGATGCATCATTTAGCGCCTAAAAGGCATTGCTTATAGCTGGACGCAGCATTTAAGTGACATAAATGAGTACAATGAACTGATAACATTTTCAGGAACTAAGTGTTTAGTGAATAATGTAGTGGATCTATTAAAGTAGCATAAAATAAAATTCGTGTAGAATTGTTGTTGAAAATAGCGACTTTTAACATATTATCGCTTCTTGACCTCTAAGTAAGATTGCTTGTTGACTGTTTGCCATTCTCAATGGAATTTCTATTACAAAAGTTGATGCGGAAAGTTCGAAAATGAATTTCACACGTGATAAGTTTTCGGTTTGTTTCACGTTAAATTAAACGTAATATATCGTCGAATATCCGAAGTCTATAAGATATATGCCTTTTATTAATTTAATAATAGACAGCCGCATTTGACCTCAGTGAATCGGTTTATTTACGAGTCTTTTTGACAAAAAAGTCAATTA
This sequence comes from Meiosimyza platycephala, assembly GCA_963662105.1. Classification (NCBI taxonomy): domain Eukaryota; kingdom Metazoa; phylum Arthropoda; class Insecta; order Diptera; family Lauxaniidae; genus Meiosimyza; species Meiosimyza platycephala. The sequence goes on along the minus strand of OY759208.1, from coordinate 96,267,858 downwards.
TCTCATGAGATAAAATTGTAATGGTATGAAAATCACATGACATAAAAATGTCACGTTTTGACAAATGATGAAAATTTAAAAGTTGAAATAGCGCAGTGGTAGTATACTGCGCTTATAGGTCAGGGTTCCATACTTTCTTAGTATCCTTTTTGTCGTTACCGTTCCTTAATTTTCTAAGATTATTTCTTTTTATTTCTATTTTTAAAAACACGTCGCTCCATAAGTATTTTTACATCTTCACCACTGTTCTGTTTATGTCAAAGGGTTATCACTAGAAACTTTGGCTAGCAAAGAAGAAGAAAAAATTGACTGGCATCCAATGCATAGAGTCATAAATTAAGCAGAAAAATTTTATTTTTATATTTTGAACTTTGTTATTCATTACAGTGGTATTCAGTGAATATGTATATTGCCTGTGAGATATTTGATTTGCTTTAAAATATAAATTCTTGCAATAGCTTGTGTGGCTCGCTAGTGATTTAAAAAGTAATGAAATTAATAGGAAAAGTTAATGATATAAAATTTATTAAGACAATAATATCGTGTGATAAAAATATAAAATGGAAAAGTAAAATGTGTATGTGTATGTTAATAAAAATTCCATGTCTCTCTCATGACAGATGGATGTGACGTTAGAATAAAGACAATTTCGAAATACATAACTTGAGTACATAAATTTAAATATTTAATTTAAAAATTTCGTGAGATACATATCATATAAGATATGCTATAAAAATATTATGTAAAAAAATTGCACAATTATCTTATGGAATTGAAATTAAATGAGACTAAATCTCATGTTATAGAGATGTAAAATTAGATTATAAAGAAAATTTAGAAAAATCAAATTTTCATTTGCGACTCAGAAAAAATATTAGCAGCACATTAAACTTCCATGAGATAAAAATTCCAGTAGCGAATATGAAGCACTGAATTGTTAAAAAATGGATGCTCGTAAACTTGTGTGCGATGAAAGTCCCATTGAACATTGTAGATAAAGACTGATGTTCCAAAAATAAAACTAAAATCTACAGTAGATCCAGCCTATCTGAGATTATCTTGATAGAGCAACGATTAAGTCAAATATTTTATCTTTAAATTTATTTATCATACAATAGAACTTAAAATCAATATTAGAAACCCCTCAAGAATTCTTCGATGTAGTTGAACAACATAATTTTGCACTTAATTGCTAACAGCAACAGCTGAATTAATAATAGCAACAAGAGCAGCAATAAAAATAAATGTATTACAAAAGCAAACATGTATTATAACAATTAAAATAATAAGAGTAGCAAACAACGAAAAAATTAATAACTTTTTTGATCCTTGGAAATATAAATAATAATGAAAAACAAAAAAGTGTAAACGAAAAATAAAGCAAATTAGGTAATATATAGGGTGTGCTAATAAAACCGTCGTACGTCGGCAGCTCTAAAAACTTAATGTATAACATCTGCCAATATTGCGATTAATAAATAGGGAACATTATACTATACATGGAGAAAATACACAATTATTGTTCAAACTCACTATAAAAATTGGGAGGATAGAGCGTGGCAACGGAGCCATGCATCTCAATTGCTATATTTGTACGTCATAATGAAATCAATATACTGTCACTTTTCGAATGTATAATGTGTTTAATTCAAAAATCCAATTCGGTATTTATATAGGAACACCCTATATTATAAAAATATAAAAATCCATGAAAAACATAAATGAAAACAAAAAATGCAAGGAATTGGAGACGAAAAAACTTAAAGAAAAATAAAAACAATTTGAGCCATGCGTGTTTGATTAAGAAAGGTAAACCAATACAAATACAATTGTAGCAGAAGCATAATTCAGACAAGTACAAACACTTACGCGCAGACACATTTACACACACACACACACATACACATACACTCAATTGGATTGACGCTACGCGTTCACTTTGTTAGTTGAGCAAACAAATTACTGTTACATTATGGCTAACGCAATATGAGTAAAACAAGAAAATTTTTACAGCTTTAAGCAGAATTATATGTATAGGTATGAATTTCAAGGTGTACCATAGCCTTAAAGCATATTTGAAACACTTATATTGAAAAGTTGTGTAAAAATTAAGTTGATGAGCATTTTAACAAAAACATGTGAATTATTTTTAAAAGTGAATAAAACTGTTAATTTCTAAACATTAAAAAATGTGTTTTTGTTTGTAAGCGATTGAATCAAATCGAAAATGTATTTAATTGAAAAAGCTGAACTTAGGAAGGACGACGCGCAGCTTGACCACTTATTTAAACATTGTTCATTTAAAAAGTGTTGACAATTGTCAAGAACTTACAGCACAGTATGCAAGAACTAAAAGCAGTTAAATTTTTAATAAAAATTATTTTTGTGTTACTCCTTAATGATTAAGTGCATGATTATATGTGCGTTTGTATGTTTGCCAGCAACATTAAATATAAGAAAAGCAAGCAATCAGCCTAATGGCGCTGCTGATGACAATATTTTTTGCTGTAACAACATAAACACACACCTCGTAAAGTGAAAAACAAATTTTCATTTCCATGCAACTTAAATTAATATCCTTTATTTGTTTGTATGTGTCCGTGTGCGTGTGTCAGCACTAAAGGGACACAGTGCTACTCTTTTTTTCTGACATTAGAGAGCAAAACTATGGCTGCAGTAAAATTCTCAAAGGAAAGAAAACTTAAAAAGCAGAAGAAACAAAAGGAAAGAAAGTTGGCAAATGCCAAAAAAAAAATACCAATAAGACAAAAACAAAAAAGGACATTGCTTAAAATGACTGTTGCAATACAATGAAGAATTCTAAAATGAAAGAGCTGGGAATTTTACATTTGATATAGAATGATGCTATTGTATACCATGTAGGAAATGTTTTGACTTCGTACTTTCTGTTCATGAATCGCTAAAATAGAATCAATAGTTTAACCTGCCTCCTCATTTTCATCAATTGCAGAGAATTAAAGAAAATGTTTACAGAGAAAGTGTGATCCTTATAAATAAAAATTAATTTTTGTTGTGTACCCTATACAGGTTTCGCAGTTATAAAAATGCAAAATAAATGAACGACTCTAACATCAGGCAAAAAATTTGTTTTCCATAAAAAATTGGGCTATCAAAGAAAACCAACATTGAATAGCACACATCATTTAAAAGGACATATAAAGTACCTTCATATGTACTAACAAAATGGCTGTTTATAATAAATTTTTAAATGCTGTTCTATGCTGTTATATTAAAAAGCTTTTACTTGATTTAAAGCTTCAAGTTAAATAGCTAGAAAGCTAATAGCTGATAGCGATTGTTAAAAATAAATCGAGGAGAGGAGAGCAGAGGAGAGGTGAGGAGAGGAGAGGAGAGGAGAGGAGAGGAGAGGAGAGGAGAGGAGAGGAGAGGAGAGGAGAGGAGAGGAGAGGAGAGGAGAGGAGAGGAGAGGAGAGGAGAGGAGAGGAGAGGAGAGGAGAGGAGAGCAGAGGAGAGGAGAGGAGAGGAGAGGAGAGGAGAGGAGAGGAGAGGAGAGGAGAGGAGAGGAGAGGAGAGGAGAGGAGAGGAGAGGAGAGGAGAGGAGAGGAGAGGAGAGGAGAGGAGAGGAGAGGAGAGGAGAGGAGAGGAGAGGAGAGGAGAGGAGAGAAGAGGAGTAGTGGGTGTTTTATAGTAGTAATAGTAGTTCACGTTCACGTATTCACGTTTAAGTAGTAATAAGTAGCAGCTTTTCAATATAAATTGAATTAGATGACACTTATTCCTACTTAACCAAAACTTTATTTATTACTTCTGGTTGGTCTTCAATCTAATATTATCTCTTTCCTTGAATGCACATAATATTCCCACGAAAGGACAGCTACTCCAAAGAAAATTTATTTAAGACCTCAAAGGAATGAGGAAACTAACGATGTGCATGCATGTTGATTTTGTAGCCATTTGTGGTAGTAGCATTTAAGCTGATGTTAGAATTTTAAGAAACGAGAATATAATCATTTTTACATAAAAGCAAAACTAAAGCTGATAGAAGTAAAACTTGTTAGCAATTTGTTTGCTTTATTATTCTGAAACTTTGACATTATTTTGAAATCGGCTTAAATACAAAAACTGCATTAAAGGATATATAATTATTCTATAGAAAATAAGTAAAGTTTGCTAATTTCGATTTTCGCTGTCATGTTAAAATCATTTTTAAAGTATAACACTTTGAATGACGTGATAAAATTTTCATGCGTACTCATGAGAATTTTGGTTTTGTGTTTAAGTTTTTGGTTTCTAATTAAGGTCTGATTATGCGCTCATGTTGTGATGTGACGTAATGCTGCCAACTATCGTGTGAAAATCTGTGATGTAACAATGCATGTGAGTGATAGCTTAAAATGTAAACGTGACATGAAATTCTATTCTCAATAGAATATTACAGCGAAACTAATGAGTTATGCATTAAAGCTTTGTTATATGAAAAAGTTTCGTATGTGCTCGCACGTTTGTATTAACAAAACTAATATAAATTAATATAAGTTTATATTAATTTTGAGAACTATCACCCAAAGGTGTTTCTAATAATAGACCGAAAACATTTTGTGATATTTTATTCTTTAGTGCCGACGATGCAATTTTTATCTATGATCAGTAAATTCTTTGCCCTTCAAAAACATAAACAATATACTAAATATAGATAAAAAATATATATGTGCATATGTGTCACCATTTCTCATTAAGGGTATTCTTCTAAGCGCGAAGACGCCTCGAAAACTGTCTGAACTGCGTAAACTGAGAACAATTTCGAAAACTTGTCGAAAATTTTCGAGGCAAATAAGATGAACAAGCAGAATCGAGAAGTTGGAAAGTGAATCAGCATTGCTGTTTAATAAATTCTAATTTACGATATTTCGGATAAAAAAAAGATATCAATATAATTCAAAGTTAGTTTTGAAGAGGAACCGTAAGCCATAACGAATTTTGATGAGAAAAATTAATTCGCGGTGTAATATCATCCCGAGTACAAATAAAAAGCAAGCTGTTGCATTTTTAGGCTAGGATATCTTGAAAACCTAACGGAATGGACTTGGACATGACCTGACCTCCAGATAAGAGAATAGCATTTCTTTTGTTGTGCTGTGTTATATGTTTTGGTTTTTTAAATGCATTTATTTTGTTATATTATGCAAACTGGGATGCAGTTTACTCTACAGATACTCACCGAATTTCACTCATGACGACTTTTTCTTAAATTTTTCTATGTTGTACTTGATGTGATTGCTGCACATTTCAGATTGGATCGATATTCTTCTAAAGAATACATTAGGATTAAGCCTTGTTTTTGCTTGAAAATGCGGGAGCATTTAAAGAAATCGTGCATATCTAAACCGGCTTCCTTTTTGAATTCCCATTTTAGTAATTGTCTTAATTTTCACTTGAGTTTAGCACACCTTATAGCTACGTCTTAAATAGCTCAACAGTTCATATTTATATATGATACTATATTATACTTTTAGCTTTCATAACGCGGTTAAATTATAAATTTGTAATGCAACGAAATTTAACTTTTTTCCCAAGCATTGAATCGAAAATAATTTATATATGATTTGTAAGCAATTTTTCATTTTATCAGTCTATCCCTGAGTGTATAAATAAATGTCGCTCATACGACATGTAGTGCATGAAATCATCTCACATTGGCAAATGTGTCAACAATACATCATAAAAGAAATATTTTTTTAAAATTCCAATTAGTGGTAAAGTTGTCATCTGCTAAAATATTGTTGTTGGCTTATTGTAATACAATAATAAAAAGATAAATTACAAAAATACTCAAGAACACATACATATTCGTATGTAACAAACAAGAAATAACGATTGCAAAATGTAGTGTAAAACTGACATTTCTTTAGTAGTTGTTGTCTAATTTTTGACATTAAAGACATTGAGTGATGAACAACAGTAGTGCTGGAGTTTAACTAATGAAAATGTCAATTTCTAATAAATGCAGTGTCACATACAAATGCAATTATGTATACACATAACATATACAAATACATATATACATACATATGTAAAGTAACGCGTGCATACTAAATCATGCACAGTGCGGCAATTTCCCACCCGAAGGCCGTATTCTACCTTGATGTTCAACGGAGTTTGATTGCAAGAATTCGGCGTATGCGAATTCGCATCGGAGCAGATGGTGTTTGGGTGCAAAATTGTCACACTTTGTATGCTGGCATATGCAAGTGTTTAACTGATGACAAACTGAAGTTTTCTCTACGCCGCAGGTTGTCTTTAATGTCAATGTAGGAAGGCTATTTAAATTAAAATTTAATACTGTGCGCTATAAGACAATATAACCTAAAACTATGCAATAAATTTTCTATTTCAATAAGAATCTCTTAGCTTAATAGTTTATTCAAAGTGCTTTTCTTAATAATTTATTTATATAAAAAACACTTATCAAACAAATAAGTCAATATATATTTTTTTGATCCCAAGTAACTAAATACCTTTTCTACGTACAAAACAAAAACACTTTTATGTTTGTGCATATATATACACTTTATGAAATTTTTAAACGACTAAATTTACATTTTATTTTATTTCATACTTGAGAGTTTTTTTGTTTTATTTTTTTCACCAACAACCTTCCATTAATATTTCTTTTTTTTATCTCTACGCGTGCAGATGGTAAATTTTTGTTTGAAAGAACACAAAATAAAAAAAAATAACAACAAATATTTCACGCTCAACACGTTGCCAGTTGTGTCATGTTTGTTGATATTTGTAATCTTCTATGTATGTATACACAATACATACATACATGCTATATACATGCATTTGTCTGTTAACATTTGTGTTTATATATTTGTTTTGAAAATTCTGTTTATTTAAATTTTGTTTTTATTTTTAATGCTACATATTTAATTTTTTTAGCATTTTAATATTTTTAACGCCCCAGGGACAGTTTGTCTTGTTGTTGTTGATGTGCATATTATTATTTGCCACCATTGTTGTTTGCTCTGCTCTGAGTGTTTTTTTTTATTTTGTAAGGATACCCTACAATTTGTAGAACGTTTTATATAAAATTTTTGTTTTACATATGAAAGTTTGATAAAGCTGTAAGATAAGAATTAAAGATAAACAATTTTATAAAGAGAATGCGCTAAATCAGAAATTAAAAATTAATATTCTATAAAAAGAACGCCTCAACGTTTTTGGACATTTTTAAAATTTTTGGAATATTTTTTTAAAAACATTTTTTTATTATTCCAACATTTTGCGACTTTGTCAACATTTTTCGACTCTTTAAATTTCTGAAATTTTTCAACATTTTTCGACTTGTCGAAATTTTTTGAAATTTTTAACATTTTTGACCTAAGCAACATATTTTGACTTTTTTTAAATATTTTTCGACTTCTACAACATTTTTTTATTGAATTTTTTAACATTTTCAGTATTTTCAACATTTTTGGAATCTGAATTTGCAGAATCCGCGTAGCGTGTGGTTGGCATCAAAAACGAGTGGTCAGTGACCAGATGACCACATTGTGTTTTTGCAGTAAAAATCAGGGGTCTTCTAATACCATAAAACAGAAACTGCATCAATAAATTGTAGTGTTAAAAACGTGGTTTTATGTTTTCTTGAGTACATCTAGACCGATTCTTGCAACAGATTAATTTGAAAATGCTGGACAATTCTATTTTATTTCTATCAAAGCCTCGTTTTGCGTCGTGTTAACATTTCTCTGTTAGTGCTCTGTTGAATGGTTTGTGTACTTACTAGTTAAATATGGCATTTAACTTTACGCTCTTGATGTGGGACATGATTTGAAAGATAAAAGGTATGAATTAGGCATCACTAGAAGATACGAATAAAAACTAGACGCTACGATAATTTAAGAAACGAGCGTACGAAAGAGTCGTTGTGAGGAAACTGAAGAGGAAATAAAATGTAAAATAAAAAAATTACATTTTCTGTGTTAAACTGAATTCATAAAACTATAATAATAACAAAACAAACAAAAGTAATTTAATAAACAGTAACTCATATTTAAAAAAACCAAGTTAATTTTCATTAAATCCTACATATGTATGTATATGAGTATCTAAGTTATTGCTTAGTTTTTCAACTCAGAAAACTTTTGAAATTAATGTTATAACTTGGAGTTTTCGGACACTTTCTTATTATGAAAAATAAGCTCAAGCTTTTGAGAATACAATATAAGAAATTTCATAATTGAATAGAGAATAATTTTTAGGTTATAAAGCTCAAGAAGAGCCAACTCATCCGTATATTGCAGTTTATCTTGTAGCAATAGACAACTCTAATTGTAATGCTGTATGCTCTAATTCTAATTTTAACTCTTAACAACACAATAAAGATTTATATGTATGAAGTTGGTCGACCACAATTGTATTGCTTTAAGGCATATAATAATATTTTTTTATACAGATGTTGTGTGGCAAAACATTTGACTTTTCGTAATAACACTGTCAATCATATGAGACTGTTAGAAGAGCTTGCAGCATAATGTTTGCACTTGCCTTCAACTCTCAAGTGAGACATAAATTTATTTATTGCAATTTTTAAATTTTAAATTTTCTTGAATGTTTCTTTAAGCAAAAAATCTTTTTATATAGCAGTGAAAAAAAAATTGAAGCTTTAAAATTTAAAATCTTTTAAATTTTTACATGAGTTGCTTAAGTCAAAAATTTGTAAAATCCATCTAGAGTTTTGTGTCATGTGTTCTAAACAACACTGAATGAAATATCTTATATAAATACTACATTCAAATTTATATTGTATAATAAATTTTTCCAATAAAAAGTACATGAAATCAATATATATTCCATATTAAATCGTATATTGAATACGTCAAGTAATATTCCTTATTTACCGTTTGAAGCAATCAAAATAAATTTTGATGAATAAATATTTTTTTTTGATTAATTTATCAATTTCGAATACTTTATACACCGTATAGTACTCGTGTTTTACTGTTACTTAAAACTTTTTTCGAAAAATGCATATTTTTCAATACGAGTAATCACCAAAACTGTTTACTTACACATACATATATTCTTTTAACTTTACGGTCAATGCAAATAATTCTTTTGAAATAATTTTTCTACAGTTTTATTAAACTAATTCTTTAGAATAAATAATCTTGAGTGTATTTGAAGCACCCTTATACATACATATAATATATTTCTATAAAAAATTGTTTTTGTTTATTGCAAAATAAATCATAAATCTTTGACTTCGCAAAAAAATTATTTATTACTCGTGTTTCATACATTTTTTTTAATCAATTTTGCGCAAAACACTGCACAGCTGACAATCGTTTTATTTTTATGTTCTGTTCTGTTCTGTTCTGTTTTGCAATGTTTAGTATTGTTGTATTTTATGCAGCATTGCAAAGCGTTGTTTTAACTGTCAAACCGCAATTAATGGGCAACAGCAATGAATAACAAATTCATGATTTTTGCCACTGTTGCTGCAGTCAGCATATATTTGAGTATCAACCATTTCTTTTATTATCAATTGCTGAAACAATTTTGGTTTTATCTGCAGTGCTCTTCTTGTGTGCATTCACTTTATTGAATTTATTTTTAAATTCAAATTCTGTTTTAAAAATAAAAGATATTTTTTGACACTCAAATGCGGGTGCTCAAAAAGTTATTGCTAAGTGGACCAGTGGCAGTCTTTTACAGGTACTGCAAATACTTTCTTCTTTAAATTGATGTTTAGAAATCAAAATGAGGAAAAGATTTAATGAAAGCTGGCTATTCGTCAATTATTTTGTAGCACAAAATTGGGCTCAAAATTTTTTTAAGAGTGATGGGGTTTGTTATCAGCAAAAAAATTAAACTAAACAAAGATGAATTCAATAAGAAAAGAGGCTAAAGCTAGTCATACATGTTTCATCCGCTGCTAAGCGGAATCATCAGTGACTTCTGAGCCGTTTATTAGGAATTTCTAAGCCTAACTAGCATGACAAGCTTTAGCCGCTACTAAAACTATTTCAACGTTTCGTTTCCTATTATTATTCTCAATGAGTTTATGGAAATTATAACAAAAATTAAGTTTACTTGACACTCGAACATTACGGATTACGATTTTTTTGAAAATCGCACATCGATTTCTTATAAATAATATATTCCTCTAAACATCATCACAATAGATCTTACTTGCTCCTTTCCATTTGCAAGTAGATGAATCATTTTTTGTCTTTTTCACTAGAACCTTATTTTCTACCTTATTTTGGAAACCAAGCGCGATAGGCTCTGTGATGCACCATCACATTGTGTGTGGATAAGAAGTAAATAAGAAATAACGGAATGTAGTGACACCAAATAAATAAAGTATTAAACGTTAGTCTTAAATTTTTATTAGAGGTACGAATTTCCGGCTTTGTGGTATAAATGCGGTATACATACATAGGTGCTCTGTTATGAAGGTTTTAATACTTTTGTTTACATGGGCTACTATTGTCTTAAACTTGTCTTAGGTTCCACTATCTCTTTTACAAATCCATTCACGTTTGTTGTGAAACTTGCTTAAATCTTTTCAAAGCTTTTGCTTGTGCGGAAAATGGCGCGCCGCAGATCTAAATTAACCACTATTAAAACAAATCATCCAGACTATTTAATTAAACTTCTAAAGTTTGGCTTAGTCTTGGGATAGCCTCTTATATATGTAAAAAATTTCGAGGTTGTTTTATATTTTCAATATCGATTTTTTTTCTATTTCATGAGCTATAATTGAAAAAATAGTTCAATACCGAATTCCATCAACTCATCGCGATTTCTCATAATCATGATTTCTGCAGGCGGAAATGGCTAGATCAACGCTGATCTAGAATGTGCATTAGGGTGCTTTAATAGTAACAAGTACACAATAGAAGAATTCTGGTGCAACTTGAGCTCATAATATTAATATATACTGGTGGCTCATCGAGGATTTTTGTTTTTCATACGATTTATATGGGGAAGTATGCCTTATTAGACAGTTTCGAGTAAATCTCGTAAAAAAAAGTCTCACACGAACGAGACTAACTCCATCGGAAAGAACATTAAATTTAAAAAAAAAACAAAAAAAAAAACAACAACAACAAAAAAAAAATTTTTTTTTTCTCATTCTTGGAAATGTCCTTAAATTTTGAAAGCTAAAAAAATAACTAACGAAATATTACCACCACGAAAAAATAATTGGATACTTTTTTATAGAAAGTTTTATGCTCTTTCAGATGGGATAGGTCTCACTTCTGAAAGTTTTTTTTTTCACGAGATATAGAGACATTTATCTAGTAAGCCATACAACACATACAAATCGTATGGAAAACAAAAAAGCTCGATGAGCCACCAGTAAATACATATTAATATTATGAGCTAAAATTCCACCAGAATTCTTCTTTGGAGCATAAAAAATTTGATCCATTCGCTTTGAGAGCCACAGTCTCAGCTACTGATCCAGTTATTTAAGTACTGTTGCTAAATGTTAATATAAGCAAGGACACACGCAAGGTTATTAGAGTAATCATAGAGCGCTGCATTTTTCCCGTTGATGTAATATAAAAATCTGTAATACATATTACAAAATATTGAATAGCAACCCTTCAATGTAGCTTTTGGCCTTTTCAGTTTGTATGCAATTAAATTACAAACGGTTACGCGTACGTGTTGCAGAACATAATAGCAAATCTATAATTGTTGTATAAGTGTATGTACAAATGCATGTGTTTTGTGGTAAATGTGACTGCGTGAAAATCGCCATTGTATTTGCTTGCTGTCAGTAGCAAACAATTGCACAGAATGTCGGCTTAATTACAATGTCAATGCGACTACAATAGCAGTAGCAAAACATGACCGAAACGAACAAACACATAAGTGGTGGAAAGTACTCAAAGCAATTACCGCAAATGCAGGCAACAATTAAAGCTATCCCAGTAAATAAAAGGAGTACGATGAGCTAGTAGAAGGCTTTAATTTGAAGTAACTCTCTTTAAACATACCCTCTTTTTTATATGACTAAGCTTAAGAGACTTTTCTAAGTACGTGCTTATAAATAGAAAGAAGGAAAGTAAGATTACCACGAAAGGGAGAAAAGAAGGAAGGAAATGTTGGCCTTCTGCTTGCTCTTATAAGTGGAGAGGAAAAAAAAGCTCAACAAGTAAATGGTATTTTTATACATAAATTAAATTAAATCAATATATAAAAATATCCACACTTGCAAAATTGATCTTCAAAAAATAGCAACACATTTGAATGCCTATATTTTTCATGCAATATTGGGGAAAGAATATAGTAAGAAAGTCGTAATTTTTGAGTGCCAAGTATATTTTTTGTTTCACAAAATTTCTATAAACAAATTGAGAGCTACAAAAAAAACGAATTATTTAAACTAAAATTTGAAACAAATATAGCTTTAGGTCATTCTAGCAGGGCTGGTATCGGAAAGTACAATAGCATGTTAGGCAAATGTTGATCGTGCCAGCTATTGAATGGGATATTTTCATGGAAAGGGGCTTACACATGCAGCCATGTATATGTATTAACGTATTATGCAGCAGTGTTAACAAGACTTCTCCAATAAAATACTCTCTCAGTTGTTTATTGGGATGCTGTGGTAGCAATTATGTGTTCGTATAAATTAGGGTGATTATAAATTGAATTAATTTTGTAAAACTATTGAGGATTTGAGGAAAAATTAACATCAACGTTGTAGTATAGGAGGCAGCGTTGCACTTTTTAAGGTAATTTTTTCCCGCTTAATTTTTTTTTGCAATTGATGGTTTGAGTAAAGCTGATAATGAAAATAAGCATCAGCAACCAGAATCGTGGTGGGTCTAGTTGTGGAAGGCCGATGGAAAAAGTTTCGATCAATAATTCGGAAAGTAAGCCAAAAATAGAAAAATATTTTAAGTCCAGTGTTGTAGAGCAGATGAAATGACATCGATTTGATGTCAGAAAAATCTCCATACGATAAGATTTGACTCACCATAAAAATTGGTTGATCAATTAAGATGTACGAGATCTTAAAATGCTCGTATTCTAAAACCTTCTATTTCGAAAAATTCAAAATAGTGGTACCAATATGGCGGACGGAAACCAGAGAAAATCGAGTGTTGAGCCAAAAAAGCTTGTAAAAATAAAAATTCGTAATCGATCGGGTAATTTCTTGGCTCAAATTGTAGCTAATGAACGCCCCTAAAAAGCTGCCGTGGTAGGTTGAAAAAATCCAACATGGCGGATCCAATATTGCGATCAAATATATGGATGCCGAATTTTTGAAAATTAACTAATTTGCACTAAATTTAATATACCGGATTTGAGGCCACTGATCACAAATACAAGGTCAGATTTGCGAAACTCTAAATGGCGGAAGAAATTTTCTAAAATCCACCGACTTTTACCAAATTTGTTTGATTGCGAATCTCGGGTTAAACTTCCAAAAGTCAAATTCAAGATGGCGGATCCAACATGGTGTACCAACATAATTTTTAAAAATCACTGATCACAAATTCGAGGTCAGGTATTTAAAATTCAAGAAGCTGGACCCAAAGCTGATGATGGCAAAATATTGATTTTTACCAACAACGCCACGTTTCTTGAACTTTAATACTCCTTGTAATATCCTTAGCAATAAAAAATATGTCAAATAATATATCAAAATCGGCTCAGAAGCTTATGTGCTAGGGGTCGTTACAGAAATATAGATTTTTATAGTATTCGCAAGTATTTTGGTGCGCTGGTAACCATTTCAAATATTTCGGAAATATTTCCACTAAATGCCCCAAAAATGGCTCACTTTAAAAACGTTGTAATTTTAATTTTCGAGCTACCCTACTGTAGATATGTATGTTTGTAGCATGTTCTATCCATATTTGTTGTGAACCATTGATATTTTTTGTGACACTGAAATGAACAAAGAAATGTTAAATGTCTTAACATGACAAAGAAATACAACACTAAAACAAAATGACAGACACAAAGAAAAGTACGAAATTTGAGATAAAATTGGTTGCCTTATAAACTGCGCGCCGATAAAGTCCTTCACAAGAATACACATATGAATCTGCACGAATGTGACTTGTGTACAGCTTTCTGATGTGCGGGCTTACTTTGCCAACACTAATGTGAAACTATGTACATACACGATGTACACATTATTGCGGTAGTGTATACGTAAAATACAAATTTTAAGTAAACAGTAAAAACATTGGCTTTACTCTTTCATTTTTGTATTTATATACTCCTTTATTTGAAAATCTTCCGATTTTGCTTTAAAATTATCGGAATGGACGACTATTAGATTATTTCAACAATTGTTATATGTCATGAAAATATTGCCTTTTACCTTATACTTGCATTTTGCACATTTATCTCTTTCTTGTCACTTTGACCAAAAGTCTTAAATCTTTACAATTTTACAACATGGTTTTTTTATTTAATTTATTACTTGCCTGTTGCTGTTATCCTTTAATGAAAATTTATATCAATACAAGACGTTTGTCTTGTGGCTGCAATCCACTTACTTCTCTACTCGGTTGAAAAGTCAATTTAAACGCTACTTGAGCAGCACAGCTTACTTGCAGGAAATTTCCCATCTACTTGTAAAAATTAATTGCCATTTCTAAAGGTAGAGACAACAGTGCTATAAATTTTCAATATTTCATTCAGGTAAGTAATTTGAAAGAAGTTGAATGAGCTCATATTTTATTTATAGTTTTGCAAGCAAATAGTTTCTCCCTTCAAAAAGAGCTCTTTGGGCAATATGGAAAATCATATATCGTGTAAATCTGATGAAAAGTTCAAGATAACTAGATTGAAGCAAATTGAATCATTCATTTCAAGCCAAATATTTCTTTACTTTTGCCAATGATATTTTGAATTATTGATATGGTACAGCCAATTTCATATCAATTTCAAGTAAATTCTATAACAAATATTTAATTAAATACTTTCGAAAATCGCCAAACTTAATAACAAAAAACTTAAAACAAGAAAAATTGTATCCACACCGAAAAAATGATCGTACTAAATTTGAAGAACTGCCTTCCTCCGATTTTGTGTAAAAATTTTCCTTAATCTAAGTTATTTTTCCTCATATTGATGAAAATATCGTCTCATTTAGTAATTGAGTCCTTTGAAATGAGTTCATGTTTCATTAAAGCAAGTCAACGCTCTTCCTCAAATATAGAGTTTGTGGTTTTAGTAAAACTTTCCTTTGAAATAGTAAATTTTTCTTTGGGAAGAATTTTTGAGGACATCTTGTTCCTCATTTGAGTAAAAACTTCCTCAATCTAATGGAATGTTTTGTTTAAGGAAAATCGTACTCAGTTTTAGTTAGTTTCTTCAAAAAATTTACTATAACGTAGGATAATAATGAGTGGCAACACTCGCTGAAATTAATATCTATTCTTCTCGTAAGTATTCTGTTTTTGTCTATATATTTATAGTTCTCTACTTGTTTTTTAAATAAAAAAATAAAAAAATTTAAAAAAAAGAAAAAATATGTCGTCGCCGAGATTTGAACCGAAGCTTCCCTGATCAGACAATGGTTGTTACATGCGCAGTTTAACAACATCATTTTAGTATGACTTAAAAATGCTGTCGGTGGCTGAGTTGGGTAAGATAAGCATCTTTGAACAGTGGCATGGCGCAGAACACAGATTCAATTCTCTGATCGGGTGACAGATAAAAAAAAATTGAAGTTCTCCTTTGAAGTTTTAAAAACGTATTACAATTAAAATAAGAATGAATGACAGTAAGAGTAACCAACAAATAAGGAAATAGAAAATTAACAATTTTTTTTTTGAAATCAACGAATTTATTTTAAGTAAATTTCTTTCATTTAAGGATACCTTCATCCTTAGAAAAAGTAAAATTTTTCTCAGTTTTATAACTTACTTAACTTACTACTAACTTATAACTTACTTGTACTAAGGAATCCAACTTACTTATTTTGAGGAACCCATGGCTTTTGCTCGTATTGAAGGACATTTTTCCCTTACATTTAGGCATTTTTCCTTAAACGGAGTAAGTTTTTTTTTCGGTGCATAAAACACTTTTCGCCCAAATACCATTTGAAAAAGTTTCATGTTGCAAAGTATGGTATGGAAAAGTATTTCTTTTCCAACACCCAATAATATTTTGTACGAAGGAAGTTTGTGCACATAACAGGTTGAATTTTTATTGATATCCATAAATTTTAATTTTATACATAATTCACATGTGGATTCACACCCACAAACGTTACGGCCACGTTCTCCTTTCCAATGCCACCGCCACTTATATATATAGTCCTAGCTGGTCTAAAAAACTTATCTAGTTTCAAAGGTTTCGCTTCAATGGCGGTGATTTTTATTATTTCAAAAGTATTAAAAGTCAAAAAAAATATAAAAAATAGAAATATAACAAATGTGTGTATATGATATTTCTCACGTCGGGATGGTAGTTAAATTGAACGTCATATGCAGACCTAGTTCCAGATCCTAGTTTCGTCACAGTCGCCTCTCTAAGAAGTCTATCATGAGGTAAACGTTCTCCAAATTTAAAAACTCCAGTTGAATTATCATTTAAGACGCGGCAAAGTTGAAACTCGCTGTGTAAAAGAATTATCGATATTTATAAGTTTCATTGTAAAAAATTTAGAATGAACACGTTGGAGAATGAAAACTGTTTGAGGCAATTAGTTTCTAACGTTTTTATATGGAATTTTTTTTAACAGTTTCATTATCGAGTTTGGAAATATTCACTTGAATTCCTTTCTACGCTAAGCGTTTCAAATTATTAACGGGTATGGAAATTGCCACACTGAATTGATCAATTAAAAAAGAATAAAGAAATTCGATTACAAATAAAAGAAATGAAAGTTAATTTAAAGCTGAAATGAAATCATAAAATCAAACAGTGAAGCGATTGAGCTAAAGAAATTTAAAAAATTATCGAAAAACATCGATAGCATAGAAAAAATAATTGAAGCGTTTGAAAAAACATCGTAAAGTCGAAATGTATAAAATAGTCGGCAATTAAAAACTTTTTTTAAATCAAAAAAGTCAATAAAACTCAAAAACTAATGAAAGCCGTCAGAGAAGTACATATCAAATATCATCAAAATTGCAAGAAATTAAAAAAATCTATCATCAAAAAAGTTAAAAACTTAAAATTGCAACTAAAAATATTGAAAAACAATAAAAATATTTATGAACATTTTAATTATGTACATTGAAAAGTTTTGAAAAGCATCGAAAATTTTGAAAATTTTCGAGTTGTGCATCGAAAAAGCTCATACACGTCGAATTGTATCGAAAACGTCAAAAATTAAAATTAAAAATATTATAAATAAAAATATTAAAAATAATTATAAAATACATATATCGAAAAAATTGATTAAAATAAAGAATTATCGAAAAGCATGGAAAAAGTCAATAGAACTCAAAAAATATTGAAACTTATCAAAGAAATTGAAAACTATCAAATAACATCGACAAAGCTGGAATTTAACAAATTTGACATTGATAATGTCGATAGCAATTGAAAACTTTCAAATGGCATCGAAAAAGTCGAAAGATATCGAAAGAAATTAATAATATTGTCGAAATAAAATAATAAAAAGTCGAAAAGAATGGAATGGCATCGAAAAAATTTAAAACAGTCGAGTGAGATATCAAAAACATCGATGTGGTCAATAAAAGTGAATATTATCGAATGGTATCGAAGTAGTCGATAATGCCGAAAAGCATCGAGCAATGTGAAAAACATTAAAAAAGTAAACAAACACTGAAAAGCACCGGATAATATCGAGAATCCATCCATCAAATCGATAAAAGTAGATAAATTTAAAAAATTAACAAGAAAGTAAACAAAAAATAGAAAATATTGAATGGTATTATTTCTAGGTCAAAATATGTTCCAATACCACTTAAAATCCCAAATTGTAGGTACAAACAAAACATCAAAACATCAGAAATACCAACCATGGCGCTCCATATCTCTTGACCGATTTTTCGCAGATTTATTATTTTCACTAAAAAACAAATTTTTTAAATAGTTCTTATGGGCATCAATTTCAATATCTTGCTATATATCGTTGAAAATGTCTTTTCTAAAGTTAGGTATAGTTTTTTCAAAAGCTAATGTCAGCAAAAACAAAATAATGCCAGTGTCAAAGCATTTTTTTTTTGATGAAAGAGAAAGATTAATTTTGTTATGTTTTATTGAAATATATATTTATCATTTTGATTCAATACCTAATTCCATCTTTCTGTCAGTAGCATAATTCCAAGATTATGATCTTTGCAGTCAAAAATCTAGCTTATGTTAAGTTATCAAACTTGTAGGAGGTCTCGCAAAATCTTATTGGAACACCATTCCATTTCAATTGATCATTTCTGTCATTTTCTCTTTGAGGCAATCATTTAATTCGCATAGTTTATATCACTACATTTCAAAATTGAATGTGATATATCGTCTGGTACAAGCTATAGAAAAACGATTTCCTTGGAATCACAGCAAATAGACAGCATTACCTTTTATTAAAGTGCTTCGATCCGGTCGATATTTTTTACTCCATGATTACTTCAGCTTAAAAACATTAAATGTAGACCACTCATTTTTTTTCGGTTTTTTGAAACACCTCAAAATATTTCTGATTACGAAAAATGATGGTAGTTTTCTGAATGAGTTCGCCAAAATCAGGCAAAAAACTGAACTTTTTTTTTGATAGAGCAGTGTAGATAGAAAAAAAAATAATATTCCAAAACTTACATACAAATATCAGGATAATCTTAAATAACTGAAAGTATAGTTAAGCTTTTGATAGAAATTCGCTACAAGAAAATGGATTCCGGCATCAGGCTATTGCGGTATGCTTGTGATACATCCGTAAAAAGTATTGACTACGGTTTTTTTTTGGAAAGTCTAGATGAAACGATACATTCTTGCATCCTTGTTAAGGAACAATTTTTT
Organism: Meiosimyza platycephala; assembly: GCA_963662105.1. Taxonomy (NCBI): domain Eukaryota; kingdom Metazoa; phylum Arthropoda; class Insecta; order Diptera; family Lauxaniidae; genus Meiosimyza; species Meiosimyza platycephala. The sequence continues at coordinate 96,248,895 of OY759208.1, read as the reverse complement.
TTCCAAAAAAAAAATAAAAACTTTGAACAATTTTTTATGTAAATATTTATGAAATTCAATAAAAAATAAAGAAAACGTTTATCATGAATTAAAAACAATAAATATGTTCATATAACGGATGGAATGGCGCTGAAGTGTTTGCTACAGGAATTCTTCCACATTGAATTGTTTCCCACAATTTGTTGCATATTTTTCATATTTTCTTTGAATTTTTTCTATTTTTTTTTTGTTAACTAAAGCGCATCCGTCATTCACTGCAGCAGCATAATAAATCGTCTGTGTACATTTTTTTTGTTATTTATTGAATGCAACATTTTTTCATAAATTTTTTTATGTTTTTTTGAAATTCAATGTTTAAATGATTGAAATATAAAATTCTTTACTTTCAGCTTATTCAAGTATTTGTGGATATAGTAGACTAATACTATGGACTTTGCAATGATAACCAGGTAAGCTTTGAATATTATTGAAATAAATGCCATTCTGAAAAGCTTATAAATGCAAGAGTGCATTCCATTTGAAAATATCGTTGTATTGTTGAATTTGATTATATTCATTAATATTTTCTATATCAATTAGCTAAATTGTCTACCAAATAGTATCTATGTTAGATGGAAACTGTCCAGTAAACATATTTACGAGCAGAGTTGTTTGTTTGTGATACCTATAAAAAATAAAACGGACTTATTACTCCCACATCCACTTAGATTCTTTAATGATAACTTCATATGATTGTATATCCTAGTGTTGATCAAGTCAGCTTAATTTTTGAAAAAGTTACCCTTCTACTTACTTCTACAAAGAGCAGGACAATGACACCAAATACTTTCCTCCTCCTCCTAATACAGAAATTATTGCAAGTCTTTGCTAAAAAGTCAGTGCTCATTAAGGACCCCTAACACTCAAATTATCGTCGGCTTTTCTAGAACTGCGAAATACTTTGATCTTTTGTAAACCAGCGCTGGCCAATGATATATTTTCTATATTTTACTTGCAAGTAGCAATCGAGATGTCCACCCATTCACTGTTGGGGAGTAAGGGCCATATATTGTATAGTCAGCCTTTTCGCTGCTCTCGCACCTAGCAAAAGAATAAGTTTTATTGCACTGGCAATCTCATTTAGAGAGAATCACAATAAGAGAAATATATGAGTGAGAGCTGAAGGATTTGATGGCTAGTGAAAATACACTTCTCGAAAAAATGCCATGACAATTTAGCCATTGCGATGCGTTAAGAAATTGTGACGACCTCCGACAGAAAGGCAACACAGCAGTCTGGCTAGAGAACTTAAACTTGAGCTAATAAGAAAACATATCGCTTCTCTACTTTATCCCCTCGATCATTGTAGAAAAGACGGTCATAGAGACTAGTTTATTAACCTCAAATCGTGTTTTTCGTAGAGTTAAATATTTCAAGAGACTAAAACAAAACACCACTACTTAATGCCACTCGAGAGGAAGTACGCCTTCAGTTTTGTCATGACCAAATTACTTTGAAACAGGGATTGCAACAGGTCGTTTTTCTGATGAAAAAACATACAATATAGATAGACCAGGTGGATATAATTATTATTTTTCTGTCTCGTGAAAATAAGAACTCTAATAGAATCACTTCCATAACTGTAAAGGTGGTGTAATGGTGTGGGGAGCATCAGAAAAAATGACGTGTTTCAACAAAAACGTAAAGTAACATGGTCAGGAACTGAAACTGACTGGCATTAATTGGTCTCTATGACCGTCTTTTCTTTAATCTTCGAGGTTGAGTCGCGAGAATGATGATGGTCTACCTATCCTTTTCTGTGGCAGTTTAATATATCATTCTTTTTTTATTTTTCCCGTAGCCAAGTTTATTGCGCAGCTAGTTGCTAACAACAATTTGACTTCGGTCAATTTTTATTGTGATATGACAATGATTTAGGTCGGATTCGCGAAACAGAAAATTAATTGCAAATGTGAAATTCAAAAAAACTGCAACGATTTGTCCACGCACTTTTACACCAATCAAAACTTTTGCTACTGAACCATTCAGATGAGCAGTTATACTCATATTTGTTTTTCGTTGGAATTCCTACACACATTTATACTCATACTAGCGCGAAATTTTTGTTCTAAACGTCAGCGCGCTGTCGACTTTTGGGCACCTCAGTTGGCCATCCCTACCATAAGGTATGAGAGGTTTTACTATATCGCTATTCTACAAATTTGGTCTTCATCTCGAGATCTGGTTTCTCATGCGCTTTTTACGGGGCGTAGATTCCAAAAATGCCAACCATTTTTTTTCTTAAGAATTGTTTTTGAGATATCCCCAAAAAAACACGATTTTTTTATGGATAAACTATGGAACAAGAAAATGAGGCGTGTAATAGAATCCGCGCGCCGATAAGATGAGCCGCACAACATAAATTAATTTTTTTCTAATAGTAACAATTGAGTCGAAAAAAATTTGATGGAGATATGCGCAAATAAATGAAAAAAGGGCCAAAAAACGTGTTTTTTGGGGATATCTCGAAAACGATTCTCAAGAAAAAAAAAATAGTTAGCATTTTTGGAATCTACGCCTCAAAATACATCGCAAAAAGTGAATGAGAAACCTGATCATTTTTTGTGTAAACTAGTGTATTCAGTGCGTCAACCTAGATTTTTATATTATCATAATATTTTAGGATTTTTAAATTGAAGTTACTTTATTACGCCTTTAAGAATTTTTACCGCACAATCCCTGGCAATTGTTGCACTAACAATTGCAATGCCATCTATTTGAAAAATGTCATAATTTGTGTTAGACATCGGTCGTCGAACGCATTTGCTGCAATTTTCTGTTGAAACTTTTCTTGTTTCATTTATTCCCATAATTCTTTGTCCTGTACACCACATTCGCTCGTCCGTTCGTTGATCCTTGTCGTTTGCAATTTAGTGAATTATTTAGTTTTCGTTGGTAAACATTGTCATATATATATTGTTGTTGCTGTTGTTGTTATTTTTTACTATTATATACAATATATTTGTTGTTGACGCTCCTGCTGTTGTCGTTGGTGGCCGTTTGTGTTGTTGCTCATTCATGTCATTGTGACATTTCGCTTTGCATTTTCATTGTTCTTGCTGTCGGCCATTTTTGGTCGCTGTTGACTTTTCATTTTGTATGAATAATTTTAAAGCTTCCGCATATCCTCTGCCGGTTGATGTTATTGCTTTGTTTGCGTGTTAGTATGCGGGAAATGTTGTGGTGAATGTGTAAATTTTAAAATGAATTAAATTCCACAAAATACATTTTGATATTTTGAGAAGAAATTTCAAATGCATTTAATTATATGAATTGTTATTGTTGTTGTTGCTTATTTTCTGTTTAAATTGTATGTTAATTTCTATCAATAGGATCTATGTGTGCTTTATGTTAAATGTTAATAATGCTGTTGTATATTGGTTCTCATTATATTGGCTATTTAATATGGTTTATTCAATGACAATGAGCACAACCAGTCCTTCAGAGGTAATACTCTAAAAATGTACAGTGTCACGTAGAATTGTTGATATTCATGAAATGTTATTCTAAAGTTTTCATAAACTTTTGTAAACAAAACAATTAGATTGTAAATAAAAAAATCAATGGAAAATTGTTTTCTCTGCTTTACAATTTTAGTGTGAGTATATCTTTACTGGAGGTTATGGTGGGAACTCTATTTTGTATTGAATTGGAAGAATAGTAACCTTCACACAACTTGATTTGACAAGGCAACCCAATATATTCAATCTAGGTTCTTCGAGCTTTGTATTTTGGCACACATTTCAAACTGTTATTTTCATTAACGAAAACTAATAAAAAAAAAAAAAAAAAACGGTGGCAACCCATGTTTGGGCAAGATTCAACAATGCAAATCCCATTTGTTATATATAAACCTGTAGGAGCTCTATCATTTGGCATACATTTCGAGCTGTAATATTATACACTTTTAATTAAAACAACAATTTACCCAAAATTCGGGCATTTTCGGCCATCGGAACGGGCTTTGACAAGGCAACCCTGGTTGGTTAGTTTCACCATAATCCATAATTATCTTTCCTCTACATCCCATCCTGTAATCATATACACTCGACTGATTCTTGATGAGAAAATGTTCGTTATCATTGTTAGCGATATATCACATTTACAATCTCCTGCAGACCTGTAGACAATACCTGCTGTTCCTCAGACGGGAAGATAAAACTGGGGGTCACACTTTGTTAAAAGTAATAGAACGCTTTCTTGCAAAATGAAACTTTAAGTCGATAAAGAAGCCTCAAGTTACGCTGTAACGAGCTGAAAGTAAATATTTATTAGACACAATAAACGATCCACTGTGTCCTGCTTGGCATTAATAACACAAAAAATAAAAGTTGAGTTGAAACAAACGGAATAAATTGTTCTCACTCCAATCTAAACTTAATATGCTGCTGCCCTAAGGATATATGTAAGAGCAATTAGATACTTATCGATGGTAATTTTTCTTTTTATTTCCGCAATATACTCAAGGATATTAGCGATAAAAAAATTTTATTTATTTTTTTGTTTATTTTGTTATTTGTACCATCTCACTTTTTATTGTAATCGCTTAAGGTTAAATTCACCGCTGTTAGACTGTGAAAAAAACTGCTCATCATTATTGCAGCTATTAAAGTATAGTAGTAGTGGTTTTCGTGTGAGGGGCTATCAATATTCATGTACTCACAGAAATAGAAAAATGCTTCCCTATCCTTTATGTATTTTCTTAACAATTATTGCAATTCCACTTTGACACGCAGACAGTTTTCGTTGAAATTTATTACAAATTTATTTGCTTGTCCATCAGCAGCTGATAGGAGAACAAACTGTCCCATTTACCCTATTGATGAGACAGCGTGGACATTTATGAGCGTAAGACAAATAGTCACTATTGATATTGGTATTGATATTTCAATTCATTTCAATCTATTTATGATTGAAATGTAACAAAATTAATTGGAAAAACGAAACCTTATAAGCTAACGTATAGTACATAGGAGACGCTGACATGCAATATAGCGTAGATGCTGGTAATTTTGGTAGTTAGTAACTGCGTATATTTTTAGAACTTTTATTTGAACAAAATTTTTTGGCCTTCAAAATATCACTGGGATTTATAGATTGAGAGATACTTTGCGTCTATTGATTTTAAAGCAGTTGAATTCATTGAGATTTCGCAACAATTTTGTAGCTTTTTTAATTAACGGACTGCACAAATAAATTGATTTTGGCTTTTAACTGAATTACGCAGAAAAATGTCAACAAAGCCCCCACAACAATACCGTTGAGCAATTAATTGGAAACTTTCTCATTCAGTCAGCCAACACACTGCCGTTGCGCTGCTGTGCTTAATGCGAACACAACGCACACAAAGAGATTGTGCCACAGTTGTACCCCATTGTGGTGGCCTTAGCACCAACAAAATTATGCCAAATATAATTATCTTCCACCGCAGCGCGCCATCTTGATTAAAATGGCAAATTGCTTTTGGCGTACTTTGTCATCAGCGCTTATGCTGACGTTGTCGTTTTCAATGCGCAGCGTTATGCTAAATCTTCAACACTACCTCGCAGTACCACTTTGTCTACATAGCCATGGACGACCTCGTGTGCTTGACAACCACAACATCGACCGCATCAGCATCATCAACCTTATCAGACTCGTCAGAGCTCATCCTTTAAGTTCAACTTCATTGTCATAATTTGGCACCGAGCGAGAGCGTTTAATTCAGCGTTCAACGTTCCCTGAGGTGTGTTGATACGATTTTTCTATTTGCTTTTTTTTTTGTTGTTTTTTGGAAATTTTTTCCCTATTTTAATGTAAGCTGCTGCTCTACTTTTGCTTGTAATTGTTAAGCCAGTGGGACACTTGTTTATTTTAGCTGGTGTGTGTTGATTTGAAATGATTTTTTGTTGAAAGCTTAAAAGCCTTTATTACTATATTCTCCAATATTATATGCCATAAATCTTGTTCGTACAATTGATTTCTAATCAAGTTACCTTATATAATGAGTTTATGAGTTTTACTTGTCCAAGTAATTTGTTGTTTGTCCAAATGATTTTTTTTTTATCAGAGAAATTTGTTTGTTTGTCCAAGTGATTTTTTGTTTATCAGAAAAAAAAATTTTTGATTGTCCAAGTAATTTATGTTCGTCCAAATGATTTTTTGTTCGTCCAAATGATTTTTTGCTCGTCCAAATAACATTTTGTTCATGTAAATAATTTAGTCTTGGTCCATGTGAGTTTTCTTTAGTTAAAAGATTTTATGTTTATCCAATGTTATTTTTGGCTGTCCAAGTAATTTTTTATTTGTCCAGATGATTTTATTGTTTGTACAAGTCATTTTATGTTCGTGAAAGTAGTTTGTCGGTCAGAGTAATTTTTGTATTAAAAATTTTTTGTTCATCTAATTGTGCTATTGACATTTGACATTTTGTGACTAAATGACTTTTTGCTTGTTCAAGTGATTTATTTTCGTTCAAATGATTTTTTCTCCGTTTTTCTTCATTTTTTTATTTGTCCAATGATTTTTTGGCTATTCAAGTGATTTTTGTGTGTCACTCAAAGCAATTTTAGTACTAGTAATTTGTTAATCACTTAAGTCAAATCTCTGCTGACTTTTTTTTGTATAAATGAATTATTGTTTGTCCAAGTGATTTTTTGTTTATCAGAAAAAAAAAAAAAAATTTGTTTGTCCAAGTAATTTGTGTTTGTCCAAAAGAAATTTTTTGTGTTTAAATGATTTTTGATCTATAAGAGTTTTTTTCTTGTGTCAAGTTATACTTATTTGTTCAATAATTTTTTGGCTATTCAAGCGAATTTTGTTTGTCGTTCAAACTCATTTTACTGCCAGCAATTTTTTATTCATCTAATGAAATCTATGCAAATTAAACTTATTTTCCAAGTGATTTTTCCTAGTCAGAGTAATTGTTTTTGTGTGTCCAATTGATTTTTTCCTTAGCAGAGTAATTTATTTGTTGTTCAAAATGATTTTAGTTCCAGCAATTTTTTGTGCTATTCATGTTATCTTCTGTTGGTCCAAATAATTCCACGTAACTTTAAGCACAACTAAAAATGCTTCGACACAGTTGACAAAAAAAATTACTAATTCTAATGAACACAATAAAATAACTAAGTAAATGTTAAAAAGACAATAGCAAACACCTATCGTATCAGCTTTTCAACTATTTTTATTTGCCAATGCCTTGAAGAGTTCAGCAAAATTTTGCCAAAGCTGCAATTTGGCAACCACACCACTACTTGACTGCTAAGCAGCGAGGATACAATGAGATTAAATTTGTTTTTTCCACTGTAATTTTGGATTTTTTTTTTCCTTAGATGAATAATTTCTTTTGAATTATGGATGTCGGCTAGAATCAATGGCCAAGTTAGAAAAGGTGTATTTTTCGGAACAAACAAGTTCTAAGGAAAGTTAAGAGTTTTTTTTTGTCTCACATACATAAGTTCAAGATGTTTCATTGTGCTTTCTTTTAAATCTCTGATTTTGTATTTCATTTAAAATTTGCGCATACATATTTCATAAGCTGGGTTGTCGGACTCATGTTTCCTCAGATTTTTTAAATGAATCTACTTAGTATCTTAGTATCTTTAATGTTGCCTTTGTTACGGCATTTCATTTTACTAGAGCTATTCTAATTTTTCCCATTTGTTTTCATTTTGGCAGTGGATTTTAATATCGTGTATCCAACACATTTGTTTTATGGCTTGTTCACACTCTTTTTTGCAAAGATGTGAATGTAGAGGATACTTGGAGTTTAGCCAACATTGTAAGATAAATTACATATGACTCAATTTGCTTTTGGATGTTTGCATTTTTTCGTTTTAAGTCGATGAAAATGTTGTAAGGCATACACGCGTTTTCCATAAAGTTTCGGAAATATTCGAATATTGAAATTAAATTTTCTATAGATATATTTTTCTATAAAATGCAATTAAAAAACTTTAAAAAAGTTTAAAATGTGGAAACTGAAAATTCAAAGGGAAATATGATGCTAAGAAGATGTTAGATGTCTTTTTTTTCTGTAAAGAGAGAAAGAGAGACAAAGATGTGCTTAGGACGTCAAAGTTCCACAAGACCTATGAATTTTCAAGATTGTCAACATCGGCTCTTTCTGCTACAAACAAGATTCTATTCAATAGATCTACGCAATAATTAAACATAAGCTTACAAATGATAACACTAGTTTACAAATAATTAAAAAATTTATGATCTTTAGGTGCCCCTATTCATTCCTTTTGTAAAATCGGCTGCTGATTCTGAAAATCAAATTATATTTTTTTCTTCTTTCACGTCGTTTTCGAGATATCTTTCACTTTCGGTTTATGGACCAAAGAAAAAAGTTGGTTCAACTTAATTACAAATATCTCAAAAACCAATGTCTATATATAAACGTATTATGTGTCAAACTAAAGATAATTAAATTTCCTAGAAATAATGCTAACTTACTTTTTCGTTGGCATATTATTTTCGGCGAAAAAAATTGTTTTAAAAAAAAAAATTATTTTTTTTTTCGAAAAAATGAGAAAAAAGTAAAAATCAACTGCAAATTTTTATAAGAAAAAAAAAAAAAAAAAAATTGTAAAAATTATTTTGTTTTTTTATATCATAGTCTATATATTTATGAAAAAAATAAGATACTATTTATGAAAATTTATTAAGAAATGGAAAAGTTATATTAAATTGAATAAAAAATGGACGAATTTCATTTTTGCCTATTTTTCCGTTTTTTTATTTGGCTAAGAATTTTTTTGACCCCAAAATGCAAATTTTTTAATGAAATTTTGTTATGTAGATACTGGGATATGCTAGAAATAAAAATGTTGACTCCACCCCCCGAAGTGGACAAAAACCGTCATAACGGACCCAAATTCCCATTTTGGCCATTTTGGGGCGTGGGGCCAGTTCCGAAAGAATTTTAAACACCACCATCGTGCTCAGCATCCTTGAAAACGGGGGGTGACAAATATTTTACTGATAGAAGACGCGGAATATGCAATTTCGTCATTTTGGGGGCGGTTTTTGTCCATTTTGAGGGGTGGGGCCAACTCCATAAGAATTTTGAATACTGCTATCGTATTCAGCATCTTCGAAAACGGGGGCTGACAAATGTTTTACTGATGGAATATGCGATTCCAACTTTTTTCTTTAGTCCAAAAACCGAAAGTGACCGATATCTCAAAAACGACGAGAAAGAAAAATAAAACAATTTGATTTTCAGAATCAGCAGCCCATTTTACATAAGAAATGAATAGTGGTACATAAAGTTCATAAATTTTTTAATTATTTGTAAACTATGGTTATTAATTATAAGATTTTTACTAGCTTGTGACCATTTTTATTCAATATTATATAACTTTTCCATTTCTTAATCGATTATCTTAAATAGTATTGTAAAGGGTGTTTTTTTTAGAGGTTTGTTTTTCGAATAGAGATAAAACTGGGATTTTGTGGTCAAATCTGGCAACTCTAATGTCATTTATATTCAGTTTGGTTTGCCATTTCATCATGAACAGGTTGACAAAAGAACAACGCGTCCAAATTGTGCAAATTTATTATAGTCACTAAAATTTCAACTTTATTTTCACTCAAAATTCACATGATTTTTGCAATTATGAAGTCAAGAAGGCCGCCTAGATCTTGTGATATCACACCTTAATTTTTTTTTTGGGGTTATGTGAAGCCAAAAGTATGCGTCGATAAGCCAGCTACGATTCAATACTTCGAAGCCAACATTACTCGCGTAATTCGCGATATACCTTGAAAATTGGACCTCCATTTTAGACTACGTCCGAGCTAGCCGTGGCGTTCATATGCCAGAAGTCATATTTAAATTATAATGCCAGAAGATTATCTTTCGAATAAAGTAATTTTCATGTCTATTTAAAAAATTCATCTTTGTTTTATTCCATTTTAAAGTTCTATACCTCTAAAAAAAACACCCTATAGTTTTTGTATCCAATATATTTAAAGATATTTCAAACTGTAGTTTTTTTTTGTATTAAATTCACTTTATTTAAATGTTCTTCCATATAACTTATTTTTCTTTACAAAAGTTCTTTTCTTATTTATACTTATAACAACCTTCCTTTTGCAGCCATCAATCTCATCTCTCGTCTTTTCTTCTTAACCAACGCTTCGTGCATTTTTCGTCCACTTTGTGTTTGAAATGTTGTCTCCTTGTTTTATTATTTACATGTTGCCCGTCAAATACCCTTTAAGGTTATCGTCCACTTGTCGTTATAGTCTGTCAGTGTCAAATCCTACAGTATCTTATTTTCTTCATAGATATATAAACTATGACATAAAAAAATAAAATGATTTTTCCAATTTTTTTTTTTTATAAATTTGCAGTTTATTTTGACTTTTTTCTCATTTTTTCGAAAATAAAAAATATTTTTTTAGAAATCAATTTATTTCACCGAAACTAAAAAGCTAACCAAAAAATTATTTGAGCAATATTTATAGGAAATTTAATTACCTATAATTTGAAATGTAGTAAGTTTATATATAGATATTGGTTCTTAAGATATTTGTAAGTAAGTGAAACGAACTTTTTTTTTTAGTCCGAAAACCGAAAATTACCGATATCTCGAAAATGTCGTGAAAGAAAAAAAAAAAATAATGTGATTTTCAGAATTTGCAGCCGATTTTACATATAAGATGAATAACGGCATTCAAAGTTCCTTATGGCTGTAAACTAGTGTAATCTACGGGAAAGTTTCTACTAGGGAGTTATTATCAGAATTTAATCATTTCTAATGGGTGGAGAAAGACATCGCTTCTTATTTGTTTTATATCACAAGCAAATAATCCAATGAAATAGGCATAAGATAGAGCTCGCGTAAGAGCTCAAACACAAAATGCCGCAAATGAAATAGTGATTGTGATACTGTAATGATTTATTTCCTTCTATTGTGATTTTGTTTCCATAACCAATTTATTTTCCTAGCCTTTGTGATGCCTACATACATATATGGAGGCCAGCCAATAAAATAAGCCATCTGAAATGAAACATTTTTGGGCCGAATCGGCTACCTCTTATTATATTGAACGCAGATAGCTGACACTGAAGTATCACCTTCATATGGACTATGTATTAACAAAATTTATGGGGAATATTTTTGTAAAATAAAGCGTATAAGATCCACTTTAACATACTATGCAAACAGCTAAAGCCTTTAAGCACAACATTGCCGAATCGCTATCGCTTTCCTAATAAATCAACTACTTTCACTGAAACAGTTATCTTTCTTAAGCTAAGCTTTGATGTTTAGGACCTTTCTTAATACAATAATTGATGTTTGTCAACTGTAATTTTCTTAACATATCGATAAACGAGATAACCAAGAAGATTGCCTACCTTGGAGCAAACGTGAATTAACAAATGGAATTTCAGATCCGAAAGAAGTTAATCTACCAAAATTTGTGGCCTTTAATCTCTTCTTTTGAAAGTTCAACTAAATAGCATAACTCCTAGTGCTTTTTGGAAGGACCATTTTACGTGGTTTATTTGATCTTATATACGGGAATTTAAATTATTTTAGAGCTGCTAGATTGGACATGAATATAAAAGCCGAACCTTTGTTCCAAAGGCAAGGTGATAATTTGGGCTTCGTGCAGTAACTAATATTGAAGTTATCCAAGAAAGAGTACATAATATTTCAACAGTACGAGTAAATACGAAAAGATCAAAATTTTACATTACTGCAGTTGATTGGACCTAAGGAAACCCCAATGTACTTAAAAAGAAAAGGTATCTTATTGGAGCATATCATAGCTTTCTCTTATGATTGAAATTTTGAACTTTCATTGGTAAAATTTAACGTTGTATAATTTTCCTTTAATAATGAATAAAGGCCCTTCGAATTAATATCCAGCATATCCAGGAATATCCAGTATAATTGCATTAATTTATTTTTTCTTTGGCAAATCCATTAAAAATAATTTCAAATTGATGAATGTAAGACGAAAATGTAAAATTGCTTTCAAAAAGGAACATAAGTTATTTTGAAACTGTAATTTAACAAAAAAAAAGCAATTTCTAATAAAACAGAAAAAAAATATTTTCAAAAGCAATGCAGACTCATTGAACCAGAATTGATAAAAAATTGAAAATGAAAAATCGAAAAAATTGGATTTGAAGCAAAAAGGCTGAAAGAAATATGGGCTGCATAATCAAAATGGAAAAAACATTTCAAATGCATCTTATAGTACTTATGCAAAGGATTTTATGTAGAATTTTTTTTAAAAAAAATGTCACATTGATATAAAAAAGATTATTTATTGTGATTTTGACGAATATTTTGTACTTTTTATTTTATTTTTTTTATTATTTATTTATTATATTTTTTATTTATTTTATTAATTTTATTTATTTTATTTATTTTATTTATTTTATTTATTTTATTTATTTTATTTATTTTATTTATTTTATTTATTTTATTTATTTTATTTATTTTATTTATTTTATTTATTTTATTTATTTTATTTATTTTATTTATTTTATTTATTTTATTTATTTTATTTATTTTATTTATTTTATTTATTTTATTTATTTTATTTATTTTATTTATTTAATTTATTTTATTTATTTTATTTATTTTATTTATTTTATTTATTTTATTTATTTTATTTATTTTATTTATTTTATTTATTTTATTTATTTTATTTATTTTATTTATTTTATTTATTTTATTTATTTTATTTATTTTATTTATTTTATTTATTTTATTTATTTTATTTATTTTATTTATTTTATTTATTTTATTTATTTTATTTATTTTATTTATTTTATTTATTTTATTTATTTTATTTATTTTATTTATTTTATTTATTTTATTTATTTTATTTATTTTATTTATTTTATTTATTTTATTTATTTTATTTATTTTTTATTTATTTATTTATTAGTATACAAAATTTTGCAAAATGCAAAAACAATCACTGTTCCGGGAGGTAACGCCATATAGGCACTATTAAAAATGTTATTTTACATTATATCCATTCCGAAATTTTTGTTTCCTAAAAGCAGAGATTACGACAAAAATTTGAAAGAAATATATGTCATAAAAGCACCGGTAACTGTGGCACACTATAATTCAAAAAAAAATTGATGGAACTCATAAATGGAATAGAGTTGGAATGAATATCATATAAAAAGCATTTTTAATAGAGCCTATAAGAGGTTAGCTTCGGGAACAATGATTTTTTTTGGTTTTTGCCGTTTATTTGGAAAACCAGACCTGATCCAGCAAAACCACTATGATTTTCGAGAAATTTTATTATAGAAACGGTGATTTTTATTTATTTCCCGCAATTTTTTTGCAGAGAGGTGTAATTAGCGTGAAATTTTTTATTGCGTTTACCTCTTAATCTATCCTACATCGCCTGTACCAAAGTTAATTTGAAACATTTTTCTTCATTTACCATATTTCTTTTACTAATTTCTTCAATAAAAATTTTTTTACAGCGGAAGATCACATTTATGGTATATGCACGGTTAGAAATTTTGGATTAAATTTTAATACTTTTGGGCTTACATATATGACTACACCAGAATAGTATTAAAATTTAATACTGCCTAAATATTAAAATTCATTTTTAATACTTTTTTGTATTAAAATTTAATACTCGTTATTATTAAATTAAAAAAAAAAAATTTTCATTTCGAATGGGATTCGAACCGGGTTGCTTGTGAATTCAAGTGTTGCACGCGCAGCTTAACGACATCAGCCACCGTAGTGATATTTATTAGTTGGCTAAAAGTTTATTTATATTGACAACAACGTCAAATGAAAGTTCAATATTGAAGTATTAAAATATAATACACGATGGTTTAAAAATAATACTTATTTATTAAAATTTAATACAAAATTTATTACAAAATTTTGTAATCTATTGAAAAGTATTAAATTTAATCAAAATTGTATTAAAAATCGTTGTAATATTTCGCTTGTATTAAAATTTAATCCAAGATTTCTAACCGTGTGCTTTGAGTAATAATAACTTATTATGTAATAATTTATTAATTTCAAAGTAATTCCTTTGCATAATACAAATACCTACTTGTAACTCCCATTAATGGCTGTAATTAAATATTAAATTTGGTTCAGAGAAAAAACATTTTTTTAACGTAGATTAAAATCATGTGAGAGAAACCCGACCAAACTATATTATTAGGTTTATTGTATAACTTAAATAACCCAAATCGAATGCATTTACATTGAAACTATTAGAATCAACTGTTGTTTATTTATGCTATTTTTATTAGCCAAGAGTTGATTTTTGTAAGGCTCTACTCGATTCATTTAGAATTCATAAACAACAGCAAAAATGAATATAATATGGAAAATACAAAGAAAACCATATTAATTACTGCTATTTTTGTCCTTAGACTAAGCACGTAAAACATTAAATTAAGAAAGAACTGCTAATCAGCTTAGTAGATATTAATGTAAAGGCATTAAGTTAGTAACAAAGTTACACAAACAAAAAAAAACACAAAAAAAAGTTCCACACAGTGGAGTTAGATGATTTTGAAAATGCTGCATGATGAGTGCATGTCTTTTCATAATCTCAGTTAAAGTTTCGTCGACATAATGCTCAAGCAGTTTTGGTCTTCCTTTGTAGCTGTTTCTCTGTGAGTACCATGAGAGCACTGATTGACAAGTTTTGCTAGCATATTTTATGATCGTATACTTCTTGCATTTCCAGCGTCCAGCATAGCAAAGAAGTAGGCAAAAGTCAGCTGTTTATTGAGGAACATCTGATTTCGATACTCAACTAAGTCCATGTTCATGTATTTATGATTTTGTTATAAGACATGAGCTTAGCAGCTATTCGTCCCAGTTTACATTGGGGGCATTAAACGTGCACGAGACATCAAAAAGCTATTTGCTTTCTAAGTCATTTTTCCAGACACGTATTCAGTAGCAATACCCGTTGCTTTTTTCAGCTTTTGCTTTGAACATTTTGTTTTTGTATTTCTTGCGCCTAATTGGTTTTTAAGTATTGCCTTTAAATATTTTGCCAAAATGCAATCAAATACAGAAGGAGTCACTGTAACCTTTTTTTTCCCCCTCTTTGGAAGAAACAAATTAACAGCGCAACACTTTGAAAATATGCTTTGGAAATTCGCTCATTAACGCATTTTTTCTTTCTATTAATAAATAACTGAAGTTAATGACTTATGAAGGCAGTTCAAAGAAATCTATTTGTATTTTAAATTCCATTTTCTATGTTATAATGATTTGTTAAAGATTTTTTTTTTCAGTACAAAGGCATAAGAAACAGTTAGGAATAATATTTCTTTGTCAATTGAAAATTGATTTCAAAGAAAAAATAATAATAAAAAACAAATTGTTCATTAAAAATTTATACACTAAAATTCATTTTTGACACATTTGCTTCAATAATTTGTTGCTTAATTGCAAATATTAGCAATGGGATGGCACCAGTGGCGTAGAGTGCCCAGGGCGAAGTTGCAATTTGCCAACCCTACCCCATACCTAACAAATTTTCAGTTACTCAAAAGAGTAAAATAATGGTCCACAATATGTATTCAATAGTTTACTTAAAACCTAAAACCATTTTGACACCCCCAAGCTATTGCGAACGGGGCAACCGCCCCATTGCTAGCGTAACATTTTCGCTTATTTACAACAAAGCTGTTTTTTTTTCATTGGCGCCAGCATAGACTTTCTCACATCAATATTTTTATTTTTTTAATTTTGAAATATGCAGTCATATAATATTGAAAAATAATTAAATTTTAACCGCATTTAATGCTCGTGACAAAAAATTTTTCCTCTATGCACATTCTCTGCATTTTTTAATTAAAAATTATTTAATCAATTATATATAACTAGAATGCACATTAGTATATTAAACCGTAAATTTGTTGTATGCACATATATTTATAATTACACTAGTTAACATCAAATTAAAACAAAAATTTGATTTCAAAAAATATTATAATTGGGTCAAAAACATTGTATGTAGCGATGCAAATCACAACGACGCAAATGTTGGCTTCGGTGCATAAATAGGCATAGGCAAAACAGTTCCATTCCTTATTAACTGCTATTAACGTAATCGCTTGGTCCTTTATTTTTGTTGGAAAAATTGTGAAGAGTAACAGGGTCTAATTCAATTTGTTCCAATAGTGGGCGTTACCACGCCTCTAATGTGAATGTGAACGCTTCTAAGCTAATGAATCAATTTTGATAAAATTTTGTATGCAGATATACTGAATCTTATGAAAGGGTATTAAAAACTCTGTGTTCTTTTTCTGGGTATGTTACTGCCTCTTATAGGAAAAAATGCTTCTTGTCTGAACTGCTATACCAATTTTGATGAACTTTAGTGTTGATTTAAATTGAATTACGAGTAAATATACTTGTTTTTGCTAGGTGAATGAGATTTTAATTTTTTTAATTAGGATTGCTTAAAATTTTGAGATCAGTAGTTTTTTTGTTTCGTTTTCCCTGAAGCCGTGAGCTAGCCGGCGCGAACCGCGTTGGGTTCGCTTACACAGGGTCATGTAACATGGGCGGTGCCATGCCCATATCAGAAAAATACGTTTTCAAAGCAAAACTTATGAACCGATTTTGATGAACTTTGGTGCAGAGATAGACTTAACTCTGAAAAAAGATATTAATTCTTTAATGGGCGGTGCCACTCTACACTAACAGAAAATACTTTTTCGCAACTATACTAATGGACCGGTTTCGATAAAATTTAGTATGCAGGTGGAGTGAACCTTAAGAACAGGTATTTAGTTTTGTGTAGGCGCCACGCCCTTGACAGGAAGAAATATAAGTAAAAGTAAGCTGAAGATATATAGAGTTCAAAAAGTACAAGGTTTTTCTGATGAAAAGCAGTTGATGGCTCAGATGCGAGCCCGAATATTGTATGAAAGGTACCTGACTAAATTTGATTACTGCGTCATGGACGACGAAACTTACGTTAAAGCAGATTTTAAGCAGCTACTTGGGTATGAATATTATACGTCACCGAAGAAGGGGCATGTGCCTAGTAAATTCGAAGAAAAAAAATTTTCGAAATTTCCGAAGCAATATATGGTTTGGCAGGCCATATGCACCTGTGGCCTCAGAAGCAGCTTCTTTGTTACGCAAGGCACAATCAATTCCGAAGTTTATATAGACGTTTTCCACCATTTATTCGTACAGATTAGGGTACAGTGATGTTCTGGCCTGATTTTGCAACCTCTCATTACTCTAAAGCTACGATGGCACGGTATCAAAGTAAAAAGAACAATTTTGTACCCAAAATAGCAAATTCTTCCAACAGTTCAGAGCTTCGTCCAATTGAGAGATATTGGGCTCAAATGAAAAGAGATCTTCGAAAGAGTGGTAGGATTTAAGTAGAATAGATCGTACCGTACTCTCGATGAAACAACTATGCAAAATTTAATGAAGGGCCTTAAGAAAAAAGTAAAACTTTTTTATAGAAACAAAGAAAATGTTAATTACTTTTTAGTTTTTTATATTCTGAGCACTAGTCATTATTAATAAAAAAAGAAAAAAAAAAGATTTCAAAAATTCATTGGGTTTTTTTTTATAACTGAAAAACAAAACGTAAGTTTTTTCTGGGACAGTCCTTAGTTTCCATGACGCTACGTCACTTCATCAGTAAGCATTGTTAGCCGACGTTTAATAGTCTGCAAGCACACTATATTTTATTTTCTGCATTGACTAGTTGAGAATCATAGCAAAACATAAAACATAGTGCACACACACATTCCTTCCTCCTTCACATGCAATTGCTTTTGTAGCTTTTTTGATATTACACATTTCTTGAAGAGCTTGTATGATTTTTATTTAAATTAAGGAAAATGGTACTGAACTGTTTTGTAGGGTCACTATTTTAAGTGAATTTCAACCAGTCGGCGAACTCTTGTTACTTAAAGTAATGAAACCAAATTTTAAATAATCCTAACGTAAACCCAAAATAGTGCACAAACCAACGTTTTGATAAAAGCTTCAGACTCTGAGGCACAACCTTACTGTTAACGCAGCATAGGATGTCTGATTTTTGGCGCATCTATAGTAACACCAATTTTAGTTTCATTTTGAGATGCATACGCTGGAAGGGTTTTAGGAAATCAGTTCAAAAATTGAACGAAAAAATTTTTGAGAACGTTTTTAGAATTATTAAGTCTCAAGAACAAATAATGAAAACAAAATCCGACTGAAGAAGTTAATTAAATAACAAGTTCTCTCACCAATTATTCTATGATACATGAAAGTACTTAAAAATATTCCATTTTACTAGAAATACATTCCAATTTGCTATCTCATCTTGATACCCTTAAACCGTAATTTTTATTACCAGTCATTTATTTTGTTGTTCTGCAAATTTACTTCATCAAATTGGCCATCTTCATATTCGCCTTGTTCCACACGATTTCTTCCGCTACACTTGCAAGTAAATAGTTACAAAAATCACGGAAGTAGCAAAAGAAAAAAATAAAAATAAATATATTGATGAAATTAAATAAAAAGCAAAAACAACATAATACCGAAAAACAAATCAAATGAATCAGTTTTTTTCCACTCCAATAGCAAAAGGATTCAAGATTCATTTGACGGCTGCTAAGCGACATGGTGCGCATTCGACCACAAACCCGATGTGATAGTCAGTTGTCTTCTTTACTGGTAAACAGTTGGCTCAAGTGCGCTGGCTGAAATATAGGTAAATACACAACTTTACGAGAATATGTTGCTAGCCCGCAGTATGTTATCTACCCAGAGGCTAAACATTTTGCCACACTGTGCACCGTTGCTCATCATCTGCGCTCATCCAAGCTGTCAAAAATGTTAACATTCATCTCTTTATTTCTTTTTTTTTGCTGCATAATCATGTTAAACCAAAACCGAAAACCGAACAGCTGCTTGGGATTTTATTTTGTTGTTCTGTAACTATTTGAGGGTTTTCATATTTTCCACAACTTGATTTTGCAAACCACTAAACTTACTAAAGCTTCGGCAAAAAAATGTTGCAACATTTTTCTTTTGACCTGACAGTCAGTTGATGATGAAGCTGGTAGCTTCAGGCGTTCACGCAACATTTGCAGCTGAGTTTTTGTTGTTGCTGCCAATATGTAATGGATGGGTGATATGTTGAAAAGCGTCTGTTCTGTTCTGTTGAAAGCAAAGCGGAAATGGAAACTCGTGTGGGTTATTCCTTTTTCCACAACAAGCAACTGAGATGGAAATACATGAGTTGGTGAATAAGAAAATTAAATTTGGAGAGTAGAGTAAATTCTCGTTGTTATTGTTATCTTTATTTTCATAATTGTCTTCGCTGTCTTACATTTCTTTAAAACTTATTTATAGTACATACAGTGGCTTTAATTACTTTTTCTTAAATTGTTACAATCTTCATTGTCTTTATTGCCCGGTTTGTCTTTATTGTCTTCAATGTATTTGGGTTTATTTTTTTCGCAGCTATTAGTTTTTTGAAACAAAAAAAAAATAACATAAGTGTCAGAATTAGTAAGTAACAAAACAAAAAAGTTTTTGTCTTTCTGATAAGACCCGGTTTTTCTTTTGTATATTGATGTTTTAAAATTTCAAATTCCAGGGTTAGAAAAAATTTCACACAAGGGTTTTTCACAAATCAGCTTCAAATGCGCGAAATTGGGCTCTAAAATTCCTGGCCCAGATATGGACTGCGAAACCATGAGCAACATCGTTGATGCCTTATTTCCTACGCATAATCTGTAGCAGAAAGAATAAAACTTGCTACCTGTCGTTATTTTCTGAGGAAGAACTGAAAAGAGCAGCAAAATCTCTCAAGAGCTGCAAGGCTCCTGTAAGAAATACAGAAAATAGGTGCGACAAATCGCCCAAGTGTTCTGCTGTCGATGTATAATACGTGCCTTAAGAAAGGCTTATTCCCGAAAGTGTGGCAAAAGCAAAAACTAGTATTGATCAGCAAAGGCAAAGGAGATCCTACCCAACCATCAGCATACAGACCACTGTGTGTGCTTGATAGCGCTGGGAAGCTGCTAGCGAAGATGATAAAATATGGAAGATGTAGTGTCTAGCGTAGAACACGCACAGGAGGATTGTCTCATTGGCAACACTAGACATCCACAACGCTTTTAAAAGCCTCAGATAATCATATATCATTGAAGCTCTTAAGTTAAGGTTTGCTACTCCGCAATACCTGCTGAGGATCCTGCAGAGCTATCTAAGGGATCGGGAGCTCATTTATGACATATGCGAAGAAAGAAAGACAAAAAGGATAGCATGGATAACATCCGGAGCAGCACAAGGGTCGTGATCGAAAGGATACTGCAGAGCGACGAAAACTAGAATGCAGTTGCAAGTTTTACTGAGGACGTTCTCTGAAAAAAGAAGTGGGACCTAGGCGCAGGTTTATGATTTGAGAACAAATCATGCTAACGCAGTTCCAGGGCAGATGGAGGCCTGAAAAGAAAAGAGATAAATTGACATACTCTGAAGATTATGACGATAACTTTAGACTAGTGCTTTCCAGGGTCAAACCAGGGTCCACCACGAAAAACAAAAAATTGTCTTACTTTCTTTCATTGTTTTACTATCTTTGACTAAATAATTTATATTTTTATAACAAAATATCGCTCCCTTTTCCTATTCGGATGTCTGTTTAAATATCTATGTATACGCCTCTAAGATGAATGATGTGCATTCTTGTTTTCCTTCTATATGCGTAGGCTATTTTTATGTACATCGTTTTAGTCTATCAGATTAAATCAGCTAAAACTCTTGAAAGATAAAGGAAAACATAAAAAAAGGAAACGAAAAATTTTCTTTCAAAAGAAATGTTTGGTTGGTTTGCAAAACGGAAACAGCAGAAAAGTAACCGGAAATTAAAGGTTTTATATGATGAATTGACAGTGCATAGCTGAAAAGTTTGATGTGAAATTATTGACGAAAGCTGAACACGAGAATTGAGTGTAAGAATATAAAAAAAAAATAAATAAAATACAGAACTTTGACTTACTTTTCATTACTCAGTTCCAGAAATGAAATACTTAGAAATCAAATCAAAAGTGAGAGAATGATGTTGCCGATATTTTTGCAATGCCTAACTTTAATAATTTGAGTATTTGTAATTTAAACGTCTTAATATCAATGAAATTGAGAAGCGGAGAGCCCGCTGCAGAAAATTCGAGTGTATAAGATTATACAGTGGTATGTACAGGAAAGTTAGTGATGCGCTTTGGTGAGACTAACCAACCACGGTTGCCCTCCCAAAGCCCGTCCTGATTCCCGAAAATGCCGAATTTTCTGCAGCGGGCTCTTGGGCTAATATGCTACAGTAAAAGTACTATGTCTTTAGCGGAAATAACTTTTCTTTTTTGGACAACAGAAAATTTTCTAAATGAATACTATATTATATAAATAACTCTATCAGTCGTTGGCTTAAAATTATTTTCATACTGCTATCTATTTTTCTGAAATTATTTCTAAAACTATTTACTAACGTTTCTTTCATACTATTGTTTTTAGCTTTTTAATTCTCTTCCCTAAGCAGTATTTCTTTTAAATTCTTAAACGTTTCACAATTTCCATGCATTAAAATTAAAGAGATAACTGGCACTATGTTTCACTTTTGCAATGTTGCATAATTCAAATCTCCAAACATTTAAATGCTATTTTTATTATCAATACTGGCTTTAACGGATATATTTGTCCTTAATCCACATGGTTTTTGTGAAATCCATGCTGTTATCTTTTTTTTTTTTGCAAAAAATTTTTCTAACGCAGCATATTGTGGTGTCGTTGCCATCTGATTTTTTGCCAGTGGCAGTTGAATTAAACGGAGTAAATTTACATAATCGAGTTGGGTGAGTGCAGTCAGAAGAAACTGTCGAATGATTTTTCGTAACTTTGACTGAATTCTCTTTTGTAACTTTCTTTTTTCTTGTTTTTTTTTTAAATAAATATTTTTAATTTCAATTTAACATAAAACTAATTGGTCTTATACGCAAAAAAAAATGAGATAAAAAAATACTCGATTTAAGGGGTATAGATCTTTTACTAGAAAAATTCAGTTCATTAAGTTAAATAATATGAGAGCCATAAAATGGAAAAAAAAGATATAAATACAAATCTAACAACTATACGAGTATATTCTAAAAGGTTCAATATCGATTTAATTTTGTATTGTTTTTACTGTGCTGAAGGAGACAATAACAAAATAAACGTTTAAGCTGTTTCAATATAATGCAAATCTTCCTTTCGGCCAAAGCCAAACGACCAACTATGCGCTTCTTTTTATCTTAGATTTTTTTTACAATCGATGCAAATGTTATGCTTCCCAAACAAAAAATAAAAAAAAATTAATAAAATATAAAACCCATACACGTGTTTTTTTTTAATGTGTACAGTGTACACTCATACATAAATGTAGAAAAAGGAAAACATGCCCATTTTGTTCTTGCTCCCTTGACGCATCATTTAGTTGCTTACAACGCTCACGCTCACACGCAGCTTTCAAAAGAAACGTTTCATTTTGCCAATAAAAACTGTGCAGATAACACAACTATAGAAACAACAATTTGATCGAACACACACATACACACACATAGACACTTATGCACACTTGAGCATATTCAGCTAAAAGTAATTGAAAATCTGAACTTTGCATAAAATTTTAATTTAAAATACAATCGACGTGCTTGAAAAACAAAACAAAATAAAAAGTGAAAAGAAAAACAATTTAAGACGCATTTTTCAATTTTTCGTATTACCTGCTCTTTTTGTGCTTTCTTTTTTCTCTGGTGAGAGGGTAAGCAAGATTTGATCACCAGCCAGGAAGTGTGCAAATTAAGGAAGTACGCGTTAAGTGTCATGTGTACACTGAACCAAATTTCGTAAATTAATACTATGTATGCATACATGGCTTTCATTAAAATTTTTATTAAAATTATTAATTTTTTCCATGAAAAGTACATATATTAAATGTATTCTCTGTACATTGACATAGAAGTATATGTATACCTGAGAACTGCATTGAGTAGCTCACTGAGGGTTATGAGCCACTTCCAAAAATATGAGACGTGAGTGTGCATATTGCATGCAATAATGAGTGTGAGTCTGAGTTGCGTTTACTAAAAGTGAATGCGTAGATAGCATAGCTGCTTAATAGCTCTAGTCTCATGAATGTGAATGCCTGAAAAGCTCACTCACATGCAGTCAGCATTCGTGAAGCAGTGAATGGCTTGAGCCACTAAAGTTGAACTGTGTCAAGAAAAAAAAAGTTTTTTTGCTCCAATCGATAGCGAAAGTGGTCTTTGGACATCACTTGGAGTACCTCCGCACCCTGGAAAGGACCGTTTTTAACCCATTTTCGGAAAAGGAACACATTTTCGGGTCAAAAGCGGTTCTTTCCAGGGTCCCGAGCCTCCCAAAGTGATGTCCAAAGACCATTTTCGACCTTTCCCCTTCGATTGGAGAAAAAAAATTTTTCCGAAAATGGGTTAAATACGGCTCTTTCCAGGGTCCGGAGGTACTCCAAGTGATGTTCAAAATTCTATTTCGACATTTCCCCTTCGATTGGAGCAAAAAAATTATTTTCCAAAAATGGGTCAAAAACGGTCCTTTCCAGGGTCCGGAGGTACTCTAAGTGATGTTCAAAATCCATTTTCGACCTTTCCCCATCGATTGGGGCAAAAAAATATTTCCGAAAATGGGTTAAAAACGGTCCTTTCCAGGGTCTGAAAGTACTCCAAGTGATGTTCAAAATCCATTTTCGACCTTTCCCCTTCGATTGGAGCAAAAAAATTTTTTACAAAAATTGGTTAAAAACGGTAATTTTCAGGGTCCGGAGGTACTCCAAGTGATGTTCAAAATCCATTTTCGACCTTTCCCCTTCGATTGGAGCAAAAAAAAAAAAAATTTTCCGAAAATGTGTTTAATTTTTACATTTCCCTATCGATTGAAGCAAAAAAAACAATTTCCAAAAATGGGTCGAGGAGGGTCCTTCCAGAGTCCGGAGCCACCCCAAGTGATGTCCAAAGTCCATTTCGACCTTTCCTCATATTTTAAAAATACATACACAAATTTTTTTGTACAATCGCGTTTCAAGAATAGCTCACGCAACACTCATATTTTCATACGAAAGCAAACGAAATGAAACGGCATTCACTAGAAGTGAATGTGAATCACACTCGCATTCACAGACTTCGCTATGAGATTGAATACCATTCAGTTTCACAAAATTTTCTGTGAGCGTGAATCTGTTGAAAGCTGAAAGTTTCAACAGATTCATGAATGCCAAAATGATGAGTGGCTCACTGCAGTTCTCTGATATATACGTACATTTGGTCAATTGAATATTAAATTAAATTTGCCTGTGATACATTGTTTTTATGTTTTTGTAGATAAATAAATTGTATTTTTACACTGGCTGTATTTTAATGTAAATACATGTACTGAATGTAGTTTTACTTTGGAATTGTGCACGTTTTTCGTTCAGTGTATTGTAGTGTAGTAGTAGTGTAAGACATATGAATGTGCAATTAAATTTTGTTGAGATCTTTAACAGAATACAAATATCTCACTAGAGGTACAGTAGGTAGCATTTTGTGTAAACTTTATTTAAATCTTGCTATACGTGCGAAAAATTCGTAATTTGCCTGCCTGAGAGCCATTTTAGTTTGATAACTTTTGAACAGCGTTGCCTCAATATAAAAACGCAATTTACGAGAAAGTTTTCGAAAAGATTTTATGAAAATTTTATTATAAATACTTTCGTCAATTAAACGCTGAGGCTATTTTTTTTGTGTGAAATAGGCTTTTAAATCGTATGCCGATCCCCGTTTTTGATAAAAAAAATCAAAACTTTGCCTTTATACCGCTACCAAAAAGTGGCTTAAAATTTTTAAAAAAAATGAAGCTGCATAGATTTTTGAGTCTCCTGTCAAATTGTGTTTGCATAGAAAAGAGATCGTTCATAAGCCACGTGGCTTAAATTTTGTTATTTTGCATCCCTTTTCCCACGTAGCCTGATTTAAATTTTTCTATTTAATGCTTATCATTTTATTGCTTTGTTTTTTTTTTTCTTCAACAAGTTCATCTTCAATATGAATTATGCATGGAATTGTCAACGACCAGTTCAAAATTTGTTGGATGAAAAATTTGCTAAAGTTTTTTTTGAGATATCTTATTATCTGTTCTCGAAAGTAAAGTATTGCACAGCAATCTTCCAAGATATCAATCAAATGTTTGAGCAGGAACACTTCAAGTTAGTTAGTTTTAAAATCCCTTCTCTAGTAGCCATCTCATATCTCGTGTATGTCTTTATATTGTACCTAATAAAGTAATTATAAAGACATTAACTGTCATGTCTCTTGTGTGTCTTTATACTGACGACATAAAAGTCATTTGAAACACCTCATGCCTTTATTCTGTTTATTTTTTGTCCTCTTAAGGAGCTTTCCCACGAAAAATGTTGCGGAAAATATGATTCGCCTTTAACGTATAATAATATATATCATAGCGTGCAAGACTATGGATCGCTGAGACATGGATTCGAGACAGGCGTCTAAAGCGTGGGTAAAAATTAAATTCGATGGCAAGATAAACATATATTTTTTTTATTCTCTTATTCTTTTAAAGATCTTCTCTTAAAAAGAACTCTTCACAAGTCACTTGTCAGGAAACGTACTATTTTTAAAGTCTTCGTAAGGTGTCTTTTAAAGACTGCAGAAAGATAATATACCGAGTCTTTTCAAAGATAACACAGCTTTTAATAGACCCTATAAATACATTATAAATATAATATGATGCCTTTATACTTGTCTTTATAACGCTTGTAAAAGAAGCTATCAAACCTTCATTAGCTACTTATTAGGGCTCTGTACCTTATATATAGTGTACTGTGTCACTTATTTAAAGATGCAAATATCACAACATTAACGTTCTTCGATAATGCTGCAATCCTAAACTTTGAAGCATTAACAAAAAAGCGAAATATAAAAGAGGTTATCATACTGAAGCGTACACTTAAATAAAAGTAAATCTTGCCACAAAAACTTTACCTTGCTTTCGTGAAGAAACCTGTCAATCGATTATTAACTTTGAAAAAATTCCAGAAGTTAACTCAGTTAATAATTGTAAAAGCATAGATTTTAACTTAACTATATTGGCTTTAATTATCACTACCATTATCCTATAACTCCTATAAGAACGTAGGGACTGAACAAAATTTGTATTGCGATTTCGAAAATATTTTGTTTGAAAATGTACAGCGAATTTTCTGTCGGGAGAAATCACACTATCGGATCGCTATCGGATGTTGCTGATATGTCGTTTCTAGAAACAATTATAAGTTATGATCTCCAAGACTATATCTCAACAAAATCAATACTATATATTCTGAAGGGCTATTTTAAGGGAAATATAACCAGCACAAAATCTGATATACCGCCATTCATCGATTGATATACATAGTCTTGTTTTATTGAAAAGACTAAACCTTCCGTTGAAAATGGATTTTAGATAACACTGACGGCAACTCCAAAGAGCCTTTCATGCCAACTGCTGTAAAATGTAAAATTATTTCTGTTGCTGCCAAGTTTCATGTTTAACTTTTCTCCTTAGATAAATGCGAATAGATTTTTTTTATAGAAAAATGGGCAAATTAAACTGTGAATACAATTCCATTCTTTACTACAAATGTAATTTATTCTTTTTACAATACCATAAATTGAATAATCGACCTCTCTTTAAGTTTATCAATTCTAAATTTGAATCTCTTGGTTATAATCAACGTATAAATCCTTTCGACATACATACAATTCAAAAGTTGACTTTTGAGAAATATGAAACGCATATATGTAGTAGCTTCATTCATGAGTTGAATAAGCATAGAATTATTCTGTGAACAAATCATAGAAAGTGTAATGTAAAATCGACTTTTTCAATTCTATTCCTTTGCCGATTGCATTACAGTAATCATAGTTTAAAATCAAAAAATCCAATACCATTTAAGGGAATCGGAACTCAGAATTAAGTTTTGCCATTTCAAGGAAAAAAAAAACCTTTGTCGATTACGTTACAGGAATTAAAATTTCAATTCCCATTTTTGAATTTTAAAATCAATTTCGTTTACCATTTGCTGCTACTACTGCGAGCACTTGCGAACATGTGCGTGTTGTCACTTTAACTGCTGTTTTTGCTGTTATGGCTGTCAAGAGTTTAACTTTTTGACACCCGTACTAAGTAAGAGCGTAGAGCAAGAGCTTCGTTTAGGTTGTCAAACTTGTAAAGCATGCAAAACAATTTAACGCTTAAGAACACACGCACACAAACAAGTTAAAAGGCATTTAATGTTGTTATTGCTATTTCGTTGTTGTTGTTGTTGTTGTTTATGCCATACATCAAAGCAAACAACAATGGAAGGTGTAGTGTGCTGCATCATTTTCTGGTTCACACTCGTGATGTTGATGACGTTTTTTTTTGGCTCTGTTTTTTTATTGTTGTTGTTGTTGTTGATATAGTTTATCATGTTTATTCAAAGCGTTTTAACATCATCGAATTTTTTTTTTCAAAAAAAAAAAGTTTTTTTTTGATTTTGGGTGCTAAAAAAAGTTGAGAAAACTTTTTCAACTTATCAAAACTATGCATTTAGCTCAACCTTGCAGAATATCCAGGTTATCTATCCGTGAAAACAATTTTATTGCAAAAATCGGTTTTCAAAGATGCACTTAGAATAATTTTAAAAGAAGTTTTAATGAAACTTAATTTAACTATATTTCGATTTTAATTTTAGTATGCAAATAAAACAAAAATTTTTTAAAACTACTGAGAAAAACATAAAATTCTTATAGGAATCATGAGCAAAGTGGGAACTCAAGCGACCACTGCACTAGCTTTGGTTTTAAGGCTGACGGCTGAAAAACTTTACGTGGTTGGGGATAGCTTAAGCAATCATGATTTTTCCATCGAAACTGACAAAGTCGATATCTTAAGCTTCAGGGTTGAATAGTGGAATTCCCAGTCCTCTCAAAATAAAATATTTTTTTCCTAAAAGTAAAATTTTTTGTGGAAAAAGTAACATTTTAAAAAAAAAAATGATTAACTGTTTTTTTTTTGGGTCTGCAATACGAATGACTTTTTTTTTGTTTTTTGTTTATTAAAAAAAATTAAGTCCATGTAACGAAGTCAGCCACTTGGCAACTCTGTTATTCTAAGAGACCATTTAAGCATTCATGATTTTGAGATTTTCTAAACTAAAAGGCTCCAAGTTTCATTGAATACTTCAGAGCACAAAAATTACAGCTCTTCAAGATCATAAATTGCTTTAAAGACTTGAAAGCCTAAATTTTATTGAAATTCAGAAATTTATTTTCTATGGAGAAATAAGAAGTCTCATAATCCATTCTAGGCTTGGACCTCTAACAGAAATATATGCAATATGAGCAAAACATGAGAGTTTTTTCAAAATTCAGAAAAATTCTTAGACTTGATGCCTTTTATATAATTTGGTTTAGGCTGGTGAAGAGACTTTAAAATGGTTTGAGCTTAAGAATTTTTCATGAACACAGAGATTCCTGGATTAAGGAGATTTTATGAAACTTATAATATTCCTAAAAATCACAACTCAGTGCCTTTCAAGTAGTTAAGAACGCCAAAGACTTAACCCATTTCCAACTGGGGTTCGATAAATCGAACTACTGTGAAGGTAGTAAGTGATGTCGGGAAAACAGTTAGTACCATATATTACTTTGATATTTTGGCTATTCGAAAATAGTATTAAGCATCCCCCGCACCCCCACTCATAGTTCTGGGGGGATGGTTGAAAAATACCTTGCCAATAGACCTTTCTTGTAAATTATATTAAAAATATATTATTAAAAAAAAAAAACTGATGAGGTCTTATGTCCAAAAGGCCAAGCTATCATTTGCAATCAAAAAATCAACACCTTGCAAAACCTGGATTGCACAGACTAGAGTTAAAGTTAGTGTTCGATTAATCGAACGTTGGCACTTATCCCATACCATAAAATCCCATAAAAATGAATCATCGTAACAGAAGTGAATAGATATGATTTTTTAGGAAAAAACAATTGTTTGGGGAATACATAGTAATGAAATTGTAAAAAATAATAAGTATTTGCTTAGTAAGAAAATAAAAAAATCAATGCGAGGGCATATGCTTGTCACATTTCTCGCACATCCAAATTGTTAGTTTGTCAAAGCCTTTTAACTGGCATCAACGATATTTCCCTTCTGCCTAACGAACGATGATCTGTTCTATTACCACATTTAGTAAAAAGGCGCGATCTTTGAAACTTCAAGTAATCGTCGTTTAACAGGAAAGACTTAGTAACTGACAACTTGAATTGCTTCTAGCAAGCGTTTACAACAGTTCACAACAGAGGAAATCAGGGTGGTTATGCAAAGTGTCCAGTACTATTTCCTTCCACGGATACGGAATTGATAATTTTGAATAGCGATGTCGTAGAGATCAGCGCCGCCCGTCCCTTTGTTATAGCTGCAAACCACAGCAGACTAATCCCCGTTGATAAATTTGACTTCTTTAAAACAGGGTGAAGTGGCAGAATCGTATTATCTTACCAGCGACAACGAGTGATCTGGTTCTTAGAGTCGGACACTTAATCATAGGTGTCATGAAGTAAATCCTTTTCGGTCTTCATGTTAGTAGTACCCCAGCTACACGATTACAGCGAATTGATCCAGAATAGTGATAGCAAGCACCGGAGGTGAAAAGATGTGATAAGCGCCAACGTTCAATTAATCGAACATTTGATCTTTTACCATAAAGGGAAAACGGGTGGGCGTAGAATTTTTTTTGTACGACGGATTTGGAATCCAGGAGCCCTATTTACTGTAGAAATATACTTTATATAAAAAATTTCAACAATTTTTGCAGCGTGGTTGGATATGGGTTAAAGGTCTTTG
The DNA here is from genome assembly GCA_963662105.1 of Meiosimyza platycephala. Taxonomy (NCBI): domain Eukaryota; kingdom Metazoa; phylum Arthropoda; class Insecta; order Diptera; family Lauxaniidae; genus Meiosimyza; species Meiosimyza platycephala. Next base: position 96,218,917 of record OY759208.1, on the reverse strand, counting down.
AAGTGAAACTCGTTTTAAGACCTGAAAGTTCTGGAGAGGCTGGAGTACTTTAATGATACAAATGAAGGTAAATTTGAACGACTGTATCTCAGTCAATTCTCATCAGAAATACTTATAAGGGTCACTATTTTGATGGAAACTACGTCGGCTTTTTTTTTTGTGAACAAAAAATACACACTAAAAACAGTTCAAAATATTTAAATTTTTCGATTTTTTTTGAAAATATTTTTTTAGTTTAGGTATTTTGCTCAAAAAATTAAATTTTTGACGTTATAATATTTGTTATTTTCGTCACCCAAAATCTTATAAGAAAATTATTCAAAAAAAATCATTAATTAAGAAAGAGAATGATATCAAATTTATGTACCGATTTTTTCAAAAAATTATTTCTGACTCTGACGATTCTTCTTATAAGTACTACATCTGGGTTTTACTCAATAACGCATTAATAAACTTCCAAAATATATATGAAAGAGGACCTAAATTTGAGTCAAAGATTGTAGGAAATTTACATGTTTGGGCATTTTTTCGGATTTAATTTTTTAGCATTGATGTAAAAAATTGATTATTGCGATACTAAAAGTGAGTGTTTTGGTCTTCGACGTTAGGGTGATATTCAAAAATAGATTTTGGGTATCATCAAAAAATCTTCCGATGCTATGGATAATAGGCATACTAAGGTTTTTGTTTTTCAACAAATTATATAATTCATATTTTTTTGTAGAGTTTCAGCTAATTTAAATTGCTAAGATATACGATAAAATATAAATAAATAAAATAAAACACAATCAGTTCTGTTAACATTTATTAATTTATATAATATTTTATTCTAATTTTTTACCTATATAAATTTAATTTTTTTTTTTCGTACCTGTCTTACTAGAAAATTGAACATTTTCATTGAAAAGTGTAACTAGAATAAACTTAACTTAAAGTTATATACTAAAATATATTTATATAAGTATAACTATTATTTATTCATATTTAAGATTTATTTGCAAGAACTTAACGAACATTTTGAAGTTTTCATTTTGAATTACATGATGCTTTGGCATAACTATTATATGTATCAAGTATTGTTTTATTGTATATAACATCTCTAACTACTTTGACCTAATGTTAAAGCCTAAAAATATGCTGTTATTTTTTTCGTTTATACATAATGAGTTATGTAAAAGAAACGGTGAAGACTTATTTAAATTGTCGACAGTCACTATGCAGATTTATTGGCGAACCTTTTGCAAAATTAATACTGGGTAATTGAAAATCGGAGCAGACAATTTTTTTTTTTGACTAAAAGTAGAGTTTCAAAAACTTAAAAATATTTCATGTCAAGATAATAATTGTTGCTTGAAGAGCATTCAAGTATACTGAAGGATGGTCAATGTCAATAAGTTAAATATTTTTGCGACTGCTTAATTTCCATATTAACATCTCATTTCTAAATTTGTTCATCTTATTTCTTAAGGCATAGCAACTCCGATAATTCACAGCTGAAAATCTGAGAGCAAATTAATAAGACTGTGAATTGCTATAACGCAAAATATGGTTTTTTTTTATTTCGGAAAGGATTGCTCACTGTATAGAAACTTGATGAAAAGAATATCACCCTGATGAAGTAAAATTTTACCAATCACACGCATAAAAAGCACAATTTTGTTACTTCCAAAATTTATTTTTAATAAGCTTTTTCTTAATTTATAGCTTTAAGCCAAATACAAAGCTAAGAAGACTAATAGATGTAGTAGCTAAAGTCTTTTATTATTAATAACCACTGCTAGAATGCTATTCTAAATTAGCACGAAGATGTTTTTCTTTGCTGTTTATATTTCAAACTTTTTGAAAAGACCGACAGAATTGTAAAAAATAAATTAAAGTTTTTTTAATCCATGTACTCTGATTCCCAATAAATCTGCATGCTCAGCTTATGACACCAACTTAGACAAACCTTTGCACTAACATACTGCAATGCGCCATACTGAATTTAGATTTGTAGAGCGCATCACTAAATATGCAAATTCATACAATTAATATTGAATTTAATTTTTTATTGCATACTTTAAGGTGTTCTTACCTACAAGCACTTTCTTCACCTGTTTTTAACACTCTATTTTTAAGCTTTTCATGCTTCAACTTGATTTTGAAAACTTTTGTTGCAGTGTTTGGTTTTATTTTTCTGTTCAATTTCGTTTCGTAGTATTGAGTTTATAAAAAATAGCAAAATTTTTACCTCAACATTCTTATGTGAGCTTTCTTTCATTGAACAAAATATTTTTGTTGAAATTTCATGTACAGAATTAGCAGACGATTAAAAAACCGTCTCGAGAAGTTTTTAATTAAATTAATTTTTTTTTTCAAATTACATACTTTATACATAACAAACAGTCCACGCGTAGTTTTACTTAATAAAACAATTATCATTCTTTAAGTTACATCGATAGTTTTTGGATAGCCTAATTAAAACAAATCTTGCTGATTTTCCATTTTAAAATACATTTTGAGTTAAATTTTTTATACCTAGGCCATTAAATTGTATTTTTCTTTTAATTTTTATTTCAAATATTTTAAAAAGTCTCTACAAAATACTTTTCAATATATTGTTTTTAAAACCATTATATTATTAAAGTCTTAAGTTAACTTTAAATATGTTTACTTATTAATTATTAAAAATTTTTTCTCAACGTCAAATTTTTTGTGTTTTCTAAAAAAACTTTTCTCAATACCTAATGTCTGAACTATGTAGCATACAAAAAAATCTTAAAAAATAACACTCATTTAATTTAAATTTCTATAATTTAAAGTCCTGCTAAAATCCATACAGAATTACATTACATTTTGGAAGCTTTTCCATAGAAAGCAGCTTTGGATTTTTGATTAAAGCTTAAAAAAAACTTCCAAATTGGGGCTCATCGTTAACGTAGTTTTGTATACTTTTAGTTACCAGTTTGTTTTACTTGTTATCTATATACATAAATTCTAGCTTTGCATTGTGGTCTATCTAAATTCATAAAATATTTAATTTATTACTTACAAATCTTTTATATTTTATTTATAGTTTTGAAACCCGTTTTCTAAATATTCTATTTACAATAATATACAAGTTTTGTAATAAGTATTTTTAATTTTTTTTAAAGATCTTGTAGATCAGATTTATTTTTGCTTAAGCCTAAGGTAATGTAATTAGATTGCAAAAATCTTAAGTGAGCTAAAGAAAACATATTGAAATTGCACATCTTTCGACATTAGTTAAAGTCCCTTAGTTTTTTTTATTTAGCATACTCTCAACAGACAAAAAAACTTCTCACTGAAATTTAATGTAAAGAATATATATTGTCTTATTATTATTAAAAACAAGCAGTTGCATTGTGTATATACTACATGTATTATTTTATGTATCAGTAAATGAATAGGATATCAAAAATTTAGTTATTTACGAAGAAGCGATAATAAAAAAATTTTATTTACGTTAAAAAATGCATAGATAAATAAAAGTTCTTTAGTTCTTGCCAATGTCTTGGCTGAGTGGCCACGCATCAAACTCGAATTTCTATTAGCACATTTCAAGTGCAACAAAACTAACAAATATTTATCGTTTTATGTAATATCGAAACAGATATTTATTTGATAAATATGAAAACAGTTTTAAGGCTTTGAATTTACTCCTTATGTTTGCTATTCCAAAGCAATGGTAATAAAGTTTTTTTAGAAATGGGTAAAGGAATAATTAGCTTTCACGATTACTGGCCTACGTGACGTATATTTAGTATGTAATTATTATAATATCAAATAATATGTGCATTTGCTGACTGCCTCTGTCCCACTAAACTGAAGTCTGACTGTTTTTCTCTTAAAGTATGAGTAGTAAACAAATTTTCAGCCATGATAAAGATCACTTTTTTGACAACTTATTCGACGTGCTGACTGAACGCGTCCCATACTTATGAAGTCTGACCACTTTCTCACGTTTTTTTTGTACCGAGAACAAGCATGGCGCCAAATTTCAACTCTGATAGTGCACGTCAAAATTTGACATACTTGTAAGCACGCCGCCGCCAAATATCCCACTACCTGAACTTGTGAGTGGGTGCTGACTCATGTACAAGCTTACTACTACATAATATTGAAATATGAGCCATGATAAAACTCTTGCAGTTTTTTGTCACCAGCTCTCGCTCTATATGTATTGTGAAAACGAACGTTTTTCCATTGAGGCAGTGAGAGGAAATGATTAATGAAAAGGATTCCTACATTTCAATCCTTAAAAGTTTTCTAGTGTGAGCCACGGTAGTGCTCGTATGGGATTCATTTTTATATGCAGTCTTCTATTTAGTTTTTGTTTTGTTCACCATGTCGTATGAGTAACATTTATTATTGTAATATATGAAATGAAATAAATGTAGGTATGTTGTGCTTAAATAAAAAAAATCTATAATATACTGAGAATATTCATGCTACTTATAAAACATTTGAAAAATATATTTTCAATTACATTAAAAAGTTTGGTGCAAATTAAGTTAAAAAAAAAACTTTCTAAAATAAATTGTAATGTAATATGCAACAATAATTAAAACTGAAGGATAAATGCAAACAGAATGTGAGCGTAATGGGGGCCATAAAATTAAAATCACTTTGCTGCACATAATCCTCTAAGTCTGCTGAAGTGTGTCTTCAAGTGTATGAATAATTAAAAGAAATACAATTGCAAAATGCCCGCCAGCAAAAAAGGTTCAAAAATAAAACATTACACAATGGGAGGAATAAGCGGAATGAGAAAATGTATTTTTAAATCAGTGTACAGTGGGCATGAAAACACAAAATTTTAAACATTTTTATACCCTACACAGAGGGTATATTCACTTTGTCATTCCGTTTGTAACGCATAGAAGAAGGCGTGGCAGGTATAGAAAAGTATACATATATTATTGATCAGCGCCACCATCTGATATTTATATATAATATTTATAAACGTTATAATTAGACAACTAACAACGTAATCGTAATGAAATTTGGTACAATAGAATCGGTGGGCGTGGCACCTCCCATATAAGCAAAAAACATTTAATGCTATAAATAGCGTGCAATGAGAATAATCTTCATAAAATTTGGTGCATGAATGTCAATTATTATAAGCTATTAAATTAAAAATTTTGACGGTTTCATCAGTAGGCGTGGCACCTCCCATATTAACATAAAGTTGGAAGTGATATTTTAAGAGAACTATTGCAGCAATTGGTATGAAATTCGATGTAGGTGGTTAACTTGCTATAAGGTATGCCAGCATCTGGGCGTGGCACCTCCCAAGTAAAATACCTTAAGTGGCACATCTATCGAAATATATGAGCAATCGTACTGAAATTTGATATAAGAGGTTTATTTATGGATGGCTATTTCTGGATCAAAATCAGTCTCGATTGTATCAGTGGGTGTGTCACCGCCCTAAAAGGTTAATTAAGGCATATCGCAGACTATACAAGCTATTTTGCTAAAATTTAGTAAGTGAATGTTAATGACGAATATAATTTATTGAACCAAAACTAGGCGAAATTGAATAATGAGCGTGGCATATTTGGTTTTTTGAATTTCTATTCTATTTTTTTCAAAATTTTCCACATTCTTTTGAATTTTCCAACTTTTTAAGTTTTCCCAATATATTCCATATGTATATTTTCCACTTTTTCAACCTCTTTCAACTTGATTCAACATTTTCTTTATTTTTTCGACTTTTTCATGAATTTTGAATTGTGTCAACATTTTTCAACTTCTTGCAATTATTTTTGAGTTTTTTAACCACTTTCAACATTTCCAAATTTTTTCGACCTTTTCAATTTCTTTTAACTTTCTGCAATGGTTTCCATATATTTTAGACTTTTTGAGTTTTTTTTTCAATTGCTTCCACACTTTTCAACCACTTTGAACCTTATTACATTATTTTCAACCTCTTCAACCTTTTCAACGTGTTTTTAACATTTATTTTGAAAGTAATTTCAGTGCAGTGTAGGGTATGTGAGTTTCGGCCTTGCCGAGGATAACACCTTTACTAGTTTATCTTATCTTAACGTTTTTTGTGTGATAGAAGAAGAACATAATTTTAAACGTCCTATTCGTATTGAAAAATTTAAAAATTTTTTCAAATATCATTGGGCCTTAACTTCGCAAGTGTAAGCTTTCAAGCTTGAACAAAAGACTCTACTGTTAATAGAATAAAATAATTAATTAACGAATATGATATATGCTCAAAGTTTGTTTATGAGTTTTAAAATGAGCATACTGCGTTGAAAATGTTTTTTAAATTGTAATGAAATTAATTTTTTGTAAAAAATATGTAGAAATAAATTTAAAAGTGTACAAAAGCGTGATTGATGACAGGTAATAAAAAAGGCATTTTAGAGTTCGAAAATAAACGTTATTTTGCAAAATTTCTACAAAAACATTAAAATAAAGGAAAAGTCAAAATGTGGTTTGGATATGCTATATTTTCTTAGAAAAAAATCAAAAATAGCTGAAAAAATCAGAATTGTAAATTTAACAAGAACCAAAATAAAAATCTGACGCTATTCATAATATAAAACTACATATGACAAAAATTTTTTATCAATATTACGAGTATTTTTGAAAACTTTTCGTTACAACTTTTTCCTGCTGGCTATTGGTGCAGTTCAAGGGCCTTCATTTGTGTACATGTGGAAAGCAAGTGATTTAATTTGAGGTTAACTTCAGCATTTTTTCATTTCATGTAATTAAATTACAATGCAACGCGATGCACACTAGCACACACATGCATAGAGTTGAAGTTAACGCTTGAAAATGTACAGGGTGGCCAAACAAGTACGATGTGACTTTAAATTTTTTCTTCAATAAATGAGGCGTTCAACCAGGCGTTCAGTTGCAAAACCGGCCAAGTGCCTTTTTCATACTTTTAAAAAAACAGCGAAAAACGTTTATCTTCATCTATGTTCATTGAAAAATTAAAAAGTATTTCCCACATAATAGCTTATAAAATTTCTTACTCAAAACACGTCAGATCAGACTTTTCTAGTTTCATCTGCCGATGTTTTTGAGGAAACAATTTTGCACTTGGCCGGTTTTGATCCATGGAACAAGCACTTGGCCGGTTTTGATACAGTATTTAACAAGATTTGTTTGAAAAAAAGTGCACTTGGCCGGTTTTGATACCAAAGTACTGCACTTGGCCGGTTTCGATTTCAAGGCCTTGAACTTGACTGGTTTTGAATACAATTCAATTGAAATAATATGTGAACGTGAGAGATATTGTAGGAGTCATCGAGTTGAGTGAAAATTGCGAATTTGTAGTATGCGTGCGATTTTTAACGAAGAGTTATCGCACATAACTACGTTTTGCGGTGCGTGTGATTTTATTTTTAATTTCGAAAGAATTCCAATTGTGACAAAATTTCAGCTCAATTGAACAAAAAAAAATTGGATCATGTACTTGGCCGGCTTTGAAACCAAGTTCTTGCACTTGGCCGGTTTTGTAACCTAATCATCAAAATAAATTTAAAAAATTTTATATATCTGTCAAAAAAAATTTTTTTAATCAAAAAACAAAGTAGAACGATAAAGCATGATCCAGATTTTGGTATATGAGAATATCTCAAAATTTTATTTTTTTGCACTTGGCCGGTTTTGCAAGTGGACGCCTCAAATATTTTATTTAGGTTTTGCAATTATATATTAAATCTAACATCCACCACATGTGCACCGTACGCAGCATATCAAACTTCTTTACATTTCATTGCAATTTTCCGTACATTTTCTGTGTAACATATTCTGTTTTAAATATTCAAGAATAACTTTAATAAGTTGGCCATCCTGTAAGTCTTTTTGCACGAAACTTAAAAATGTGCAATTGCTTAAAAGTTAAATGAAACATTGAAATGAATCTGAAAACAAAAATTATCATTCACGAAAGCGTTTACACCAATTTGCGCATTAAGTAGCAGCTTTTAAAGCGCTCAAAAGTATGCAATATTTGTTCATTAAATGGATATGAGTACGTGCTTACATGCGAAAATCTGTGAAGTTGACTTAATTGTGGCAGATGTAAATAAATACTGAAATACAAAGCATATTGAAATATTTCAAGGATATGCATTCAATAAACAATGTTTTCGCTATAAAACTGCAATGTTGCAGCACACTCTGGTAATTAGCATTGAATATACGAATTATTGAATGATATGAAAGTTGATTTTAAAAGCTACTTTACGTATGAATTATTAATTATAAAAGGCAGATATAGTCAGTGAAATGAAGTGGAAAAAGCCTTTTATAATGCAACATTATAAAGGAAAAATTAAATAATGGCATTGAGTTATTTAAAATTGAATTTTCCTATAATTTTAGGAGAAAATATTTCGAAAATATTTTCGATTGCTGTAATCTGTAATAATATGGCGTAGAATTTAAGTCGTTCCATTGAGGCAATTGTTGATTACTTAATGGGTTCGTAATTGGTGATGTAACTCCCTAACAAAAAGGATTCATATTATGAGATTGCTATTGGTTCAACCAAATGCTTAAACTACGGTGCACACAATGAACGATTCATGTATTGAAATTATAGGTAGATAGTTAATGGTTACGGTTTTGTAATTACGGTTTTCTAATGGAAAAATACGTTTTAATCGCTAAACTAACGCACCGAGTTTGTTGAACTCTAAAAAAAGTTTTTGTTTCTGAAGTGGGTGGTGCCATGCCCTTAACATGAGAATACAGTGGCGAACAGTGAAATACGGACAAACAAAACAATTTTAAAAGATCCCGTCAACTTCTTTGTTTTGTAGGTATGGTTTTTTGTTACAGGTATGGCGTAGGTAGGGCTTTGTTTTAGAGATAGGACAATATCTTAGTATAAATAGAAGTCATACTTTTAGTTTTTAATAATTTTTGTGTTGTTGTGTTGGAAAAGATGCCAAATCATAAAAAAAGTACGAAGCGATAGATTAACGATACGAGAAATTTCATCTAGAATAGGCTTTCAGTAAGTCCTCAGTAGCCGACTTTTTGAAAAAGTATTAAAAAACTGGGTCAACGAGTCGTAAGGAAGGGTCAGGAGCGAAAAAAGACTACAGAAGCTGATGATCAACTTTTAAATAAGAATAGTCAAAATGGCTGTAGAAATTAGAAAATAGTTTGTTGAATGTGAAGTATTAAAAATTTCTCCAATCACTGTGTGACGATGGCTCCACGATGCTGGTTTTTTTGCACATCGTCTAGCTAAAAAGCCTTTTTTGACCAATCAAATGCGTCAGAAATGCTTGGATTGGGCCAAACAGCACAAAATGTGAACTGTATACGATTGGAAGAATGTGATCTTCCCAGATGAATCAACCTATCCGGCTCCGATGGAATGCTGGACGCGCGCAGAAGAATTGGAGAACGTTATGGCGACGAGTGCACCCAAAGAATATTTAGGCAACCGATTAGTAGAATGGTCTGGGAATGCTTTTCTTATTACCAAGTTGAACACCTGGCCTTGATTGAAGGAACTGTCAAAACAGCTGACTATAAAAACATCCTGATAAAAAACTTGGAATCTTCTATTGAAGAGCATTTTTCGCGTGTGGACAGCGTGATTTTTTGAGAATATTCTGCGCCTTGTCATCGAGCGCAATTGGTAAGCATTAGTGTTTTGTAAATCCTGATTTTGTACTTAATAATAACCCACAACTTTTATCCTTTTTTTCTTCTTCTTCTTTTACAGGTAAAGAAGTACTTGAATGAACTTGGCATTTCAACTTTATGGTGGCTAGGCAACAGACCCGATCTGAACCCCATTGAGAATATCTGGCAGACCAATTTATGTGAATTAGACAGAATAATTTAAAATGTTTGGTAGGAAGGCATTTTGCAAGATCTTTTGAAAAACTTGATCTCTTCCATGCCGCAGCGAGTTATAGCGATCATAAAAGCGAAGGGAGGAGCAACAAAATATTGATACCTGTTTTTTTTTTCAATCCTAAATATTAGTTCATAAAATACCTGCTGTAAATATTTTAGAATTAGTTCCTTGAAAATAAAATTTTACATTTTACCAAAAACTTTTTTTTTTTCAGAATGATCTGACCACACCCGCCTTGAGCGTCTATACAACCCAATATTGAGAATTGCCACTTTTTGTATAGACAGGAGTCAATCGACTTCTCTCTTAAGTTGTATGTAAAATCATGTACAAGTATGCAAGTTTCATAATGTCCATTATATATTTATGTAGCTATATTATATCGCTATCGGATAGAAAGGCCCTAACTCATTTTTTTCACGAAATTGAATTTTTTGTCGATAAACCAATAACCCCCCGCTATATTTTATCAATATGGGTAACGTTAGTTAGGTAAAGATCTAAGCTAAAAAGCCCATGCAAAAATCTCCTTCCTAATCTCCCAGGTTGAGGAGTGTATAAGAAAACTAATGGAAAGGGCAAATCCATGCTTACATTAAGATTCATAGCTCAGCAATGGCTGTATCGATTTCGTCATATTTTAGATAATCACAGTAGCTATAATTATGGTATCTATATAAAACTTGATGCAAGTGTTGCAGTTTTTAATATATGTAATAATTTATGTCACAAATACAATTTTTGGCGCAAATGTTCAAATGTCAAAAAATCATTGATGGAAATGACGTATGGGGAATTTCTCACCATTAACAATAAAGTTATAGCCGCTCCTAACGGACCCAATAAAAAATGTTGGGAATAGCATAGCACATAAAAAATTTATTTGTTTAAGATTTTAAAGTTTTTTGTTCCTCCTGTGAAATTTCAAAAATATGAGTTAGGGCCTTTCTACCCGCGAGGGACGATTTGATCAAAATCGGACTATATCTTAAAGTTAATCATTTTTAAAAATTTAAAACTGTTTATTCCAATAAGTTTAGATTTTATAAATTATCAATTTTACCATATTTTATACACATACCTTAGTCAACAGAATTTTTCAATAGAATTCATTTAAAATGCGTAAGTGGCATTTTGTGCAGTAACTTATGAAAGTCAGTGGCATTTAAAAAAAAAATTTAAATAAAATGTAAAAATAGTAGTATTATAAGTAGTCGAAACTTTAATAGTATAGTAAGCGTTAAAGCTCCTTAAAAGATTTTTTTTTCTCTTGTAACTTGTTCATCTTTTGACAACTGAAATTACTTCGTAAAAGAGAGAAAGAAATAATTTTTTTTCCACAAACTAGGCAAAAATCCAGACAAAAAGTAGCAAGCAAACACGAAGAGCTATTACAAAAGCAGGCTTTTCTTAATGCGCCGCAGGATCAACTCAATACAATGAGAAAGTAGAAAATGAGAACGCGGAAGAAAAAAATAATTTTTTTTACTTTGGCACTTAACTTTTTTTTGTATTTTTCTGTGTGAAATTTTTTTTTGTACCAAGCCCTACTTTTAGCTGCTATGCGTGAATGCTAACAAAAAATAAAAATCGTGTGTTGTGTGCCCTTGCAATTGACAGCGGTAGAACGCAACGGCGTGGTTGTCAAATTGAAATTTACTGCTAACAAACAGTTGAGAAAAAAAGAAAAGTAAAATTTACATTCAAGAAGTTGGTACGAAAATCCGGAAAAGATAAAGAAAAGGAAATCAGAGAAAAAAAAAATTGAACAAAGAAGTTCTGCGTGAAAAGCAATCTGACAGTGGAAAATATTTCCCAAAAGTAGACAATGCGTTTATTTCAGTTCTTTTGCACACACACACATACTTGCACAAAATATAATTCTAATGAACTTGCACACGTACGCAATTTAGGACGTGCACAGGAAGTGTTGTCAACGCTATGATTCTTTTGTAGTTGTTAGCCATTAACACTGGGATATCCGGTTTCTTTTCACTAATGATATTATGTTAAATTTTGAGAACTAATATGGACTTCAGGCGGCCATTAAATTGAAAGTTTTTGAGAAGAATAAAATCATTGACATCAATTAGGGACAGAGCATACAAACTGTGTAAGTTAACAAGTAATTGGGTCAATCCAAATCGACGAAAATCAACTGATGAGGCAACGTAGGCATATGAGTCTATAATGTCAATTTGCAATATCAACTGACATTGCCACAAATCCACAGAGTGCGCTTGCGGTCAGAGTGGCAGAGATTAAAAACAAAAAAAAAAAAAGTTGCAATGCTGTGTCTAATGGTATTACTCTTCGTTATGGTGATACCAATAGATGAAACGTAACAAGCTGCCGTGAAAATGCAATCGTTTTTGGTTTTCCATCTTGTTGCTTGGCCAACTCCATTAGTGCCCACATTATTCATTTCTTGGAAAAAGATGGTAAGCGCATTAAGAATTCTAACAGTTTAATGTCACCTTGTTAGCACATCAAAGCAGCTGTTGATTTTAACCATTTTGTTGGAAAAATAGGTAACCCAAAAACTGATTGAAAGTAAAGCCAAAGTAAAATGACTACATTTTGCTTCAGTGAAAAAAAAAAAAACTCACACAAATTTCCAGGTTCGATGGCGCTAAACGACTAACAACGCATCGAGTATGCAGCAAATTTTAAATTATTTACCATATGCATGCATGATATATGTAGGTGAGCTTTGGCCAGGTGCTAAGTTTTGCCATTGCAAAATAATTAATATTTCTGAAAATTTCTGTGCGAAGTAGTGGCAGACCAATAGCATGCGTTTTGTTAGGTTCGATTTAAATGAAATTTGGTTTGGAGATAGAAAGAAATCTTATTAGAGACTCTAAGTTCTTCAAGTGGGCGAGGCACCGCCCCAAATGGGAAAAACGCAACCAATGCTTAGTCGCCACACCGATTTTGATGAAATGTGGTATGGAGATTTCTCAGAAAATGAATATGTTTTTAGTGGTCGGTAGCACGCCCCTTACAAACTAATGAACCAATTTGAATTTCATCCTTTGGGTATCTGGTATCAATAAATAGTATCAATAATAATCTAGCATCAATAAATGTATAGCATAGGATATAATTGAAGTATTGCATAAAGTAACTAAGTAGTTCTCTTAATGCTTCAAAATTCGTGAACCGTAATGATTTCGCTTAGCAATATGTTTTGGATGTGCTGAGTCTTTATGAGAACTTCCAATTAATGTGTTTTTCATTCAAAAAGTCAGGAATCAACTTCAGCAAATGATTGATTGTGGGCCAACTAGCTTAGCATGGTTTTTCTTCAAAACTGCGGAATGAATAATTAAAGTTAACTCATTTTCGGCCACTGGTCGATTTTTCGATCACAAGATTGTAGTCATTTATAATATTTTTTTTTTTTATATGAAGGAATTGCTTTCGTCCTCTTTTCTTTTTTTTAAATAAACTATGATATATATGCTATTGTGAATATTTCATTTCATGATTGCAATGTTATTCTTATACACTGAAAAAAATATATTTAAAAAGTCCTTTTTTTAGACACTTTTAAAAACTTTTTTTTCTAAATATAAATACAGTGTAGTCGCGGTAACGTGAATTAAATAAAACCAAGGTTGTTCACGTTAGCGAATATGAAAATTTAAACCAAAATGTATGCAGCGCAGTCGCTGTAACGTATTTTGCATCAAATTTTTATTCTTCATATCATATGTAACAATAAAAACTTTAAAAGAAACAAAAAACTTCTTCACAAACTTTAAAAAAATGAAAATAAAAGTACATAAACAGCCTTCTGCGTATGGCATGGTTGAGTTATGTCTTGCTACAAGGTAGTCAGTGCAAAAATCATTTCGTTCACGTTACCGCGTTGTTCACGTTAGGCGGTGGTCACGTTACCGCGACTGCACTATAGTTACAAAATTTAAAAAATTAAATGTAGTTCTATTCACAAAAGATCTTTCTTAGTAAATCAGTTTTATTCCATTAATTTATTTGAAGTTAGTTATACTAACTTTTAATGAGACTTCAAGTGGTCAAAAAATCGACCAATGGCTGTATCAATATCAAAATATCATGATTCAGTATATCATTTTTTTTTTGTTCATGTGAAATTAAGAGCAAATTTCAAATTAAATTCTGAAATTTAAAGCAGCTAGTCTTAGTTGGCCATGCGTTTTTCAATTCAAAAAATTGGTAATACAAATTGTTTTTGTGAAGTCATTCGATATTTAAAATCTCAGTATGCCATGCTTTTTTCTGCTTTATTACTTAGGTTAGGATTTGGTGGCGGCCATAGCCTCGCATAGAGCACAGGGGTCCATAGTGTTACCACAAACTCTCTGCTACAGACTTGTTAGTAATTAGCCTTTCATTGTAGTGCTCGTCTACCATGAAGGTGCCTGTTGTTACAGCAAATCTTTTGATTTCACTCAGGTGGACTTTATTTAGTACATTCAGGGATATAAAGAATGGCTGTCCGAAGTATTTTAATCTATTGCTTGCTACAGCAGGGCAAGAGCACAAAAGCGGTTCCATGGTTTCATCTTCCTCGGGTTTATGACAATTTCTACACCAGTCGTTGGATACGATGCCCAATCTGAAAGCGTGATGCCCAATAAGGCAGTAGCCGGTCACAACCCTGATCAATAGCCTTCAATCATTCCGAGTTAAGGAAAATAGATGTGTTGTGTCCTTTTTATGAAAACAGGGCCAAAAATGTTTGGTAACATTGCTAGTGGAAGAGTAAGCCCACCTCTTTTCGGCTTCTAAGAGTAGTTCTCTGTCATTTAGTAGGTAGTAGTGCTGAAAAAGTACAGAGACTTTCATGAGTTATGAATTTGACTGAGTGCCTTGTTTTGCTAGTAAATCTGCCATTCACTTCCTACAATTTCGCAATGCCCAGATACCCACTGAAGGCCTACTGAATTCTCCTCATTTAGCGTATGCAAAGCATCAAAACATTCTAGGAATTTTTTTGATTTTATAGTTGTGCTATCGTTTTATCGTGGTCTGTATGTAGTTACTGAAATGTGCATGTGCCCCAAAAGTCTTTTATTTTGTATTCTGTACATAAAAAATGAGAGCTGCACTTTTAATTGTGTAACTACTTTTTAAAAATGAATTAAAATTTGTATTTTTCTTATTAAAAAATTAATTAATTTTTTTTTTTGTAACTGGTAACAGCCATTGGTAAATTTTTCCACCACTTCCTACAGGACAAAGGACGAAAGATAATTTAATTTTTTTTGCTCTTAGAAGTTCTATAGGATCAAAATAGACAGTTTAAGAGAGGAATTTGATAAAAAATGTTGTGGCCGAAAATAAGTTAAAGCATCCGCAATATCGTAAAAATGCAATAATACAGCCTTGGATTAAGAAAAAATGAAGTGCATTACGACTTAAGTCATCCATTAACTGTCTTAACCGTTAAAGTGATCATATTGTGTGTATTACCTTTAAGAAACTGACCAAAAAGTCCTACGGCACAGATGACTTTCCAAAAATCAACATTTAAATAACATTTGAGATTTTAAAAGAATTCCTAAAATTCATTTCCTCATTTTATGATTAAGCGCATTTTTGATGAAAATTATAAATAAGCAGTTTGTGAAAATGTTTGATGAAATGCAAATAACTGTGATAAAAAGATTGAAGAACAAAATCCATGCTAAGACATAAATAACAAAAGGAGTGTAATATAAATCATATTTTACTATGTACAAAACATTCGCGACAGCCTATAAATCATAAATTTCCCCAACTCACACACACATATTTTATTGCTTTTGGAGTATTAGCGCGAAAAAAATACCTTTTGAAGATTACACTCCGAAAGCAGCTTTTTTGTCTGCTTTATCTCTTTTGTTGTGATGTAAATTTTAAACCCTTTGTTATACTTTCTTTTTTCCTTTGCTATTTCTCTACAGCTCTACCTTTTCAATTACAAAGGCTTAAAACTTAAAATATTGATTTGAAATCTCGATTACAACGCTGCGTGCGTAAAATAGCGCTTCAGGAGTCTTTGGTGTTGTCGTTAGCGATACCGCGCCATTGAGTGCCAAACAAAAGCGCTGTGCTCTCTTGTTACCGGCTGTTTTTTTTTCTTTTCAGTAGTCATGTGAAATGGCTAAAAGTTTGCTGAAGCACAGTGCTTAAGTGGAGATGAGAAATTGGATAGTTTTCATATGATATTTTTTACAGTTTTCAAGAAATTTCTCATAAATTACTAAATTAAAAATTACTAAAACTAGAAAAAAGTAGTAAACCAAATATATAATTTTTTTTTTTTTGGTGTGGACCAGTTTTAGCGGAAAATTTTAATTGAAAATTTTAAATATTTGGAAAATAAAAATAAAGATTCATAGCAATGAAACACTGTACGCAGGCACAAACAAAAGATAACGTTACATTAAAGCGAAAATGAAAACAAAAATTGTGTAAAAGAAAACTAAAAGAAAAAGTAACAAACGAAAAAATCTCATTATAACAGAGGAATAAAAAAATTCAAAAAAAAAGTGGAAATTTTAAAAGAACTTAAAATGTTCAAAAAAAAAAAAAAAAAAAAACTCATGTGAAAATAGTAGTATGAAAAAATGTACTTAGTACTCGAAAAATATTATTTTTGATATCCTGTGTACTGTGTGTTGTCAAAGTAGTTAAGCCTGTTTTGATTGTTGTTTCAAAGCTTACAATACAACCACTTTACATGATTTGCTTGTTGTTGTTGATGTTTTCATTTAATATTGCTATTGTTGTTGCTATTTAAATTGGTTATTTGCCTTTGTCGCTATGGTGTCGCTGAGTATGCTGTTGCTGCTATTGGGCATATTAAAACTTAATGTCTTCAGTTCAATTTGTTTTGCTGACGCCCTAAAAATGCGTTTCAATAACCTGCAAAGAGAAAAATGTATAGAAAAATAACTATATTATTAGTAAGAGGATAACACATGTTGTTTGCTTTAGGTTCAAGGTTCCAGCCTCAACAGTCTAAGTTTGTAATTAGTGTTGCTATAAGTTATTACTTGAACATAATTATTTTATATATAAGAATATTCACAAGGGTTCTGATAAAGTTTATATGAGAACCTAGAAATTTCAGTTGTTTGATTTTGTATCAGTTTGCTATATAAATTATGTAAATAATCGAAAACTGGCTATAAGTATATTGCTATCATTTTGTTACTAGAAATCATGAACAAAATTTTAAAAAAGCTAAAGAAATGCTTGATATACATTTCACGTCAGAGTGGAAGTCACCCTATTGGCAAAGGTGGAACTTGTCAAGACAAAACTTGAGTTTATAAATCACTGAAGTCTTTAAAATAGCAATACAAACAGAGAAAGTCCTGCAAAGAAAAAATGCTACATGCAGAGTTCAAGCTTGAAGATTTCGAAGGATCTCACGAATGAGGGTTTTAAGAAAAAGTTATAAAAATTGACTGCTGTCAGCAAGCGAGGAAGCATGTCCTTTGAACTAACACAAAAAATTTGTTAAACTATTTCCAGTGAATAACAGATGTTTTTAAGGAATATGTCCAACATTTCTTTCATCAAACCGATATTAATTTTGCTCGTTGGAGCCAAGTCTTGAACCGTGGTGAGGGAGCAAAATTTTAATTCGAAATGCCAGGGCTGTGTATGAAAAAATAGATTCAACCACGAAATCTGTATGCTTTACACTGAAAAAGTCAAAATTCATCGACAGCTTGAACTTGAAGTTCAAGTGAATGACAAAGCTCAATTCAAGCGAAACTTCAATTCAAAAGGAAAACTAGTAAAGGTGTTATCTTCGGCCAGGCCGAAACTCACAAGACGTTGAAAAGGTTGAAGAAGTCGAAAATAAGAAATTCAAAGAGGTTGAAAAGTGTTGAAACAGTTAAAAAAAACTCAAAAAGTCTAAAACAAATTGAAAAAGTCAAAAAAATGTGGAAAATGTTGAAAGTGTTTAAAAAATTCAGAAATAGTTGCAGATGTTGAAAAATGTTGAAACAATTCAAAATTCATGAAAAAGTCGAATAAATAAAGAAAATGTCGAATTAAGTTGAAAGAGGTTGAAAAAGTGGAAAATATACATATGGAATATATTGGGAAAAGTTAAAAAGTTGGAAAAGTCAAAAGAATGTGGAAAATGTTGGAAAAAATAGAATAGAAATGCAGAAAACCAAATATGCTACGCCCACTTCTCCAATTCCGCCTACTTTTGGTTAAATAAATTGTATTTGTCAATGACATCCACATACTAAATTTTGGCAAAATAGCTTGTATATTTTGCGATATATGCCTTAATTAACCTTAAAATTTAGGGCGGTTACACACCCACTGATACTATCGAGACTGATTTTGATCCAGAAACAGCTTTCCATAAATAAACCACTTATACCAAATTTCAGTATGATTGCTCATATATTTCGATAGATATGCCACTTAAGGTATTTTACTTATATGGGAGGTGTCACGCCCAGTGGTGCTATTTCCTTCGCTTCAGATGCTGACATACCTGATAGCAAGTTAACCTTCTACATCAAATTTCATGCCAATTGCTGCAATAGTTCTCTTAAAATATCACCAACTTTATGTTAATATGGGAGGTGCAACGCCCACTGATGAAATCCCGTCAAATATTATTTAATTATATAGCTTATAATAATTGACATCTATGCACCAAACTTTATGAAGATTACTCTCATTGCACACTATCTATAGCATTAAACGTGTTTTGCTGATATTGGAGGTGCCACGCCCACCGGTTCCATTTTGCCAAATACCTTTTAGCAAGTACATCTGCCATACTAAATTTCATTACGATTACGTTGTTAGTTCTCTAATTATAACGTTTATAAATATTGTGGGCTGTGCCACACCCTTCATCAAGTTTTTCCAGTATACTGACGAAGCTTGTATTGATGATTCCTCTCAGTAGTATCATCCCTTTTATGAAAATCGAACGAGCAAATATTCAATTATACAATTTCAAAAATTGTATTTATTAAAAAGTGCCACGCCCACTTTTCCAATTCCGCCCACTTTAAACAGAAGTCAAGATGTATATGATTTGTGGCCGTGTACCAAATTGCATCACAATATCTTGCACGGTTTAGATATGGCGTTATAAATGTTAAAATTTAGGGCTGTGCCATGCCCTTTTAAGAGCCTTTACAAATTTAAAACCTAGCTCAATCTTAATTTTGTCTCAATGTTTGTTTGTTGCATGATCACCAAATCACCAAGTTTCATCAAAATCGCAGCAACTTTTTTCAAAATGGGCTGAGGTATATTTACATCGAGTATGGGAGGTAGGCGTGGTCGTGACCCGATTTCGCACATTTTTATATGTTAGTAGCTTGCAAGAAGGTGCGGCCTGTGTGCCAAATTTCATTGAATTAGCTTGCTTAGTTTTCCTGTAAACGTGATTTCAACAGACAGACAGACAGACAGACAGACATAGCTATATCGACTCAGGTGGTGGCGCTGATCAATAATATATATATACTTTTCTATACCTAACACGCCCCCTTCTATGCGTTACAAATGGAATGACAAAGCGAATATACCCTCTGTATAGGGTATAAAAAAGGCAGATTGAACCTTCATTTCTGAAACCACATGCTCAAGAATAGTAGATAAATTTGATTTTGATAGAGAAGATGAAATGCTACTTCATAGATTGGTTGCCACAAAAAATAAAGTTAAGTGAAGTATTTTGTTTTGAAGGAAAAAGAAGGCTTCTCTTAGGCTCACTATACAAAGTGTTCAAATATAGGAAGAACTTAATATAATTTCAGTTTGGTCAGAAAATATGTTCTCTTATATAAATTTTTAAGGTAAAGTCCAGACATAAAGGAAGTATATACCAACACTTAATTTAGTTAAGTTTTGTGAATGTTAGGGGCCGTTCAAGTATTAAGTAACGCAATTTTTGAAGATTTTTGACCCCTCCCCCTCTGTCTCCTTAAACGTTACGGTATCACCCAAGTGACCATGTGTACTTAAAAGTCACAATTATGTTGCGCAATCTACCGGAAAGTCATTTTATCGACTTTTGTTATGTTTTAGTTGAGCTTGCGATAATAATAAAAGAAGAAGAAGAGATTTTTCACTCGCAGCGTAACGCTTTGTTCAAACCCCTGCCCCCCTAAATACGTTACGTAATACTTGAACGGCCCCTTATGAGTTTTCTGAACTTCGCTAATCAAATTTTTTGCCTGTACAGTTTTATTTCATATTTTTTCCCTTAATATTGAAATTGAAAAAATGTAAATTAAAAAAAAATTCTAATAGTTCACTTGAAAAAAAAAAAAATTAATTACACTGTGTAACCTTTTAATTACAAATATAAATTAAAGCATTGCGAAAAAAATTCACAATTTAATAAATTACCCTCTGGCCACAAAGCAAAGTTTTCAATTTCCGCCAATGCAAAAAATAAAACACAAAAATGGCGACAACTTCCGCCCCCTCCTATACTTATATAGATTTCGTCAAAGTACCATAAACAAGGCATATTTGCAGGCACGTTTTTGTGTGTGTGCGCAAGTTGGCATAAAAATGGTTTCTGGTTACATAGCTACTACTCCGCGGCTAATTATGGTTTGGTTGAGTGCTATGTTATTTCTAACTAAGCAACCAACTTATTAACAAACTGACCAACTGCCCTGGCAACTAACTTTTCCAACAATTTAATGCTGCAATATGAGCGCCAACACACATTTATTTACTTACAAATGTAAATATATGTACGTATGCTTTTACAAGCGCACAAACATACACGCATATATTCACACGTATATAGACATGCAATAACACACTCGCCTACAATTACTTCCACAAATATTTAATTATGTGGTTTTATATGACTTTCCATACACCATATCGCATGCAATTTCAACGCCACTAACTTCAAATTTGCATGTATATGTCACTGTGTTTTTGCATGTATGGGGCGTTCTATGTGAAATTAACATCAACACTAAGTTATGTTGCTAGAGTTACTTAGTAATGTTTTTTTTAGATTTATACACTTCGATAAAGATTAGATTTTTAGCAAATAACTTTATCACTCATTTTTAAGTATAAAAAAAGTTTTCTTCAGTGTTTCTTCATAGCTTTGTATTGAAAAATTATGCATAAAAATTTGATCCTAAGGTGCGCTGAAACTCGAAAACATGATAACTTTTGATATGATTTTGATACACTTTTATGAAAGTCTTTGTTGTGCTTTGAAATTTTAGATCATAAAATATATCTGAATTGAAGTAGTACTGACACATTCTTGAGATAGCTTCTGCTATGGTTGTAGTCTTGATGTTAAAAGAATTTTGTTAAAATTATTATTCTGTCAAATGATATGTTGGCTTCTATCAGAAGTCCAGCTGATACTTATAGAACCTGAGATACTTATAGAGTGTGACAGCACTTTGAACAAACATGAGATGATTTAAATCTACTCAAATAGTCTCTATCAGTTTTTGGCTAATACATTTTTGGCAGTTACATTGGAGCTAATGCTGGAATAGAAAAATATGCTAAGCAAATCATATCATACGTAATCAGGATTGCAAGATATACAAATACAACGCGGAATAAAGTGGATGAAAGTGGACAAGCTAGAGCAGAATTGAACAGCCAGACAAAGCATGGTGTAGGATGTTTTGATATGAATTACCATCTGAAGATCATTCACGGCAATTCTGATAATTGGCAGTGAATGAAGAAAGCAGAAAGAGACTGCCACATAAGGACTGTTTTTTAGTTATAAAAAAATACCCAGTAACTTTTTTGCTTTCTTCCCTTTTTTTTTTTAATAAAAGGTAGTGTTCAGAATATAAATAACTAAAAACTAATTAACAATTTTTTTTTTTTGCTATAAAAATTTCTTAATTTTTTCTTAAGGCCCTTCATTAAATTTTGCACAGTTGTTTCATCGACAGTACGGTACGATCTTTTCCACTTAAATCAGAAGTCTTGTAATTTTTTTACTGTCTTACCACTCTTTCGAAGATCTATTTTGATTTGAGCCCAATATCTCTCAACTGGGCGAAGCTCTGAGCAGTTGGACGAATTTGCTATTTATGGTACGAAATTGATCTTTTTACTTTGATACCGTGCCATCGTAGCTTCAGAGTAATGAGAGGTTGCTAAATCAGGCCAGAGCATCACTGTGCACTCATCTGTACGAATAAATGGTGGAGCACGTTTTTTGAGGCACTCGTCAATATAAACTTTGGAATTAATTGTCCCTTGCGTAACAAAGAAGCTGCTTCTGAGGCCACAGGTGCATATGGCCTGCCAAACCATATATTGCTTCGGAAATTTCGAAATTTTTTTTTCTTTGAATTTACTAAGCACATGTCCCTTTTTCGGTGATGTATAATATTCGTGCCCAGGTAGCTGCTTTAAATTTGCTTTAACGTAAGTTTCGTCGTCCATAACACAGCAATCAAATTTGGACAGGTACCTTTCATACTATTTTCGGGCTCCAATCTGAGCCATTATCTGCTTTTCATCGGAACGGTCTGGTACTTTTTGAACTCTTGTTCAGTAGATTTTGATGTACCTGCTCTAATCGCCATATCTCGCACTGATGTGTTGGAATTCTGCCTAAAAAGGAGCTTCACCTTCGCCTTAGAAAATTCTGGTTTTCTGCCTGAACCTTAATAATAACCGTATAGACAGTTTTTTCTGATGCATCAACTATTTTTCCTATAGCTGAATGTTTTAACTCTGGATTTTCCAGGTATGTGAACAAAATCAGTACGCGGACTTTTTCTTGTTTGCTAGACATCTTTGTCGTTAGAAGTGCTATTTTCATATTCATATCAAACGTCACTTTATATGGAAGAAATATTGTGTCTTTTTAGACCTATGAGATTATCAGGTAGAGTATAATCTTAAAAAATAAACACGTAAGTTTTTTCTGGGACAGTCCTTATATCATTGAAGGAGTCTTTTAACTCCGTCTTGAAGAATTTGGCAAACTTAGTTTTGAAAACTAAGACTTAATTTTAGGGATCTTGGATTTATCAACTTTGACAAGAGAGTGCTAGCTACCGTCAACTTATTCTTGAACTGTAAAGTCAGCTTTTAGCTTTCATTGTTTTATTTTATTAATACCATGTTACTAATAAACATGAAATGTTTCATAAATATTCAGCTTTTAAAAAAAAGGTTTAGAAAAGAGGATAAAAATTCTATGCTAAAACTAATAAAATGAAGTTTTATGTGTAAACCGATGACTTAATAGACTGGGAATTGCCCATATGCGTGTGTATGATTTACCACTATAAAATCTGTGCAGTTCTCTGCTTTCGTTCAAATTTAATTACGTGTTTTGCCATGAAAGTGAAGATCCGTAATTAATGCATAATTTTTATAATGAGTGGCGACACTGGCATCGATGTCAAACGTAACTACGGTTATTTATGAATTCCGCAGTGCACATGTTGTTATGAAATTAAAGCTCTATCTTTAGTATATATAGTTGAGTTATCCTCTTCCTCGTTATTTAAAGTTGAACTACTCGATGTGAATGAAAATGCTATTTTTCTCTTTAAAATGCCTTTCAATGACATGATACCCTAAAACTTGGTTTAGGTGTATTTGCTTACTTAAAAATCATATTTGATGCTTTGATTTTGAAAAAAAAATCAAAATAACAACACAAAATTGAATTTTAAATTGGTATTTTAGGTAATTAGCTGAAATACGCAACATGTCGTATGAGTAACCTTTAATTAATCTCACTGCATGTAGTCACAAGAGAAATTGGAAAAAATCATCGCTCTAACGGAATTTTAATGTATATTGAATTGAAATATTTTGCAAAATTAATTGAATTTCAGTCTAACATTTATCTTTGTTATATAAATTGTTATTTTTTAAATTAAAACTTCCTTAATGACTTGCAATTTTCGTAGGTATAAAAGTTTGCTGAAAAAAAAAATATATTCATGAACTATCACGCATGATCCCACTTCAGTGCCATTTTCATATCTCAATTAATTACAGATTTTTTATATTGCATCATTGTTTACTTAACTGTGCTTTACTCGTTTATATTGTTTTTTTTTTGTTCTACTCCTAGTCCTTTCTAGCAGCACCTACACATACTGTTGTTCTCTTAATTTAATTTTTTTTTTTTGTTCTATTTGTTTTTTATTTTTGTTTCAGGCAAATGTTATATTTTATTTGTTGGTTTTTCACTCGTACTCAACAACACTACAGGGTATTAAAGCAACAAAACATAATTGCATTAACTTGATTGCTAGGGTTGCCAACGTTGCTAAGTTGTCAGTCGTTGGGTGGTAGTGTGTGTGTGTGTGTGTTCTTATGTGATAGCAATTACGTAATGTGATTAAGTTGTTTTGTAACTTAAATATTGTTGTTTTTGTTGTTGTTATTTTTAAATAATTGCAATACTTTTGTTAATGGGAAGAGTGCTTAAAGTTTGTAATTATTTAAATTTGTTATTAAAAAAATAAAAAATGCAATCTCCTTTGTTTCAATGAAATGCTGTGAAATTCAACTTTTTAGATATAACGTCAAAAACTTGTGGCTATATGCCACAGATCTGGCTACAGTAATTAAAACATAAATTACACTAGTTAACACTTTAATTGTACAGTTGATGAGAAGTGACTTTTTCATGTATTTTCTCGCTGAATTCGAACATCAAGATAAAAATGTTTTTTATGAAACAGTTTTTGAGCTATCGGCTTTTCCTCAATTGAGCGTTGGCGTACTTGTATTGCAAGCGGTAGGGCCTAATTTAAAGTCGACAAAATAACTTTTTATGAATAAATAATTTTGTTTCGTTTTATTTTACAAATTCGAAAATTTTTTACATATAGTGTAAATACTTCAATATGTACAACATCTAACAAAATTTTCAATATTAATTCGAATTTTTGAACATTTTCTATACTTATTCACACTGACTTTTTTGTCATTGAACGCTTAGAAATAGTTAATAATCTTTTGATATGGTTAATTGCAACAGCTTATTAAGCAACTCGATCTAGTCGCATATGAAAACATACTGCACTTGACAGTAAGTGAGATTTTAAACTCAAACCATTAGCTTATTAAGTCTCCTACTGTGCTATTCAGCACTTTGAGAAACACTCAAATTTTTAAAACAATTAATTTACAAGTAAAACGAGTTAAAAACTAAAAGAAAAATTTATAAATTGAGGCAAAAAAATAAAATTTTTGTTTTCTTATCACAAAATTTTACGAAAAGGAAAAACAAAAATTAAAATTTGTGCAATAATTCATACCACGTATTTTTGTCGTTAACAAACCATTTATGGTAAGTGTTATGTTACAACTGAAAATGTTATACAACTTACATTGGTATGAGTATAAAATACGGATATACTATGTATGTACTTGTAATAAAATACTAAACACATTTCTTTGATACTTTTGAAATTTATTACTTAATTTCTGCACTCCAACAATGTGTAAAGTTTTTAAGTTAAAATTTTCCTTTAAACTTTTATTAAAAGTAACGAAAGAGTGGCACGAAAAATTTTCACAGCAAATATTTTAATAGCTTTTGCGTCAGCATCGTGCATAATGAAGAAAATATTTCCTTTAAAAGATGTCAGAAGACTGTGATTTTACTAATCTTTACCTCATTTACTTTCAATTTGTGTCCAAAATGTATAAAATTCAAAATAATTGTATATAAATCGCTTAGCCATGTTTATAAAAAGTTTTCTTATGACTATAAAAAGATTTAAATTAATTCATAAAAAATGGAAATCTATATATAAATGGGCGGTGACAAAACGGTTGCATCGCTTTTTAACTTCCATAACATAACAAAATCGCTTGATTTCAATTTTTATTGGAAAATTTTTAAAGAGATATAGTGGAGAATCTAATTTTTTGCCAATAGTAAGCGGTGCCATGCCTCTTATAAACTAATAAACCGATTTTGATGAAATATGGTAGATATTCAGATTAAAAATTAAGGAAAGGTTTTAAACTCTTTGTTCTTCAAGACGGCGTTGGATTGCCCCTAATATATACAACGCTTCCACGGCTGAGCTGCTTCATCGATTGTAATTAAATTAAATACTGAGATAGATTGATTTCATAATGAATATTTAGACTTTTAATGGACAGTGCAACGCCCCTAATAGGAAAGGTTGTCTTCTCAGGTATATAAGTTATGGAGATAAATTGATTCCGCAGTGAAAATATTTGTTTTTTGGTGCTACGCCCCTAAACTAATGGATCGACTTTGATTAAATTAAAAACAGAAATAGATCATTACTTGAAGAAAGATTTTTAATTCCTAATATGATTTCTATTTTTATATTAATTTTTATATTAATGTTGAAATGTAGTATGGAGATGAATTCTGAAGAAACATATGTTTTAAAGTACGTGAGACCACGCCACTAACATGAAAATTTGTTTTCACAGCTAAATTCATGAACCAATTATGATGAAATTTAGTATGGAGATAAGCTGAACACTGAGAGAGAGAAAGAGATAGGTATTGGACAACATGATACCATGATTTTTATTTTTGGCAGCTTTACCATTTAACCCTTCGATTAGCGTTGTGGTCTGTCAGACCATTTTGAATGTTTTTGTGTCGTAGTTTTTTTTTCTGAAAATATTTCTTTGTCAAACTCGCGCAAAGAATCGACTGCGATGTTTTTTAAAATTATAGGCCATGTTCCGTGGAACAAAAATACAGTCCGAGTAAAATTTAAACGTTGTTTAGCGTTATGATCTGGCAAACCGATAAAGACAGCAGTGTCAAATTCATACCAGTGATAGTTGTTTACAAGCTGCTAAAAGTATTTGCGTCTAAGTTTTATAAAAGAAAAGTTTTTTGAAATGAATTTCAAACGTTATAGTGTGATTGCATTATATTAAGCTGGGAAATCACAACCAGCTATTGTTCGTGAGCTCAAACGTCTCAAAGTGAATAAAATGTTGGTATATCGTACCATCTCATAAAGCTCGAGTGAACCACGAATGGTTAAAAAACCACGTTCCACACTTCATTTCGTCCACATAATGGCTCTCAAATTCGCCAGTCGCAAATCCGATGGACTATTCCATCTGGGCCATCTTAGTGAGGACTAGAAAATATCCCAGTATGGATGCGCTGAAGAAAGTCATTTTACGGGAATGGGTCAAAATACCGGAATATCACACTCGTGCAGCATGCAACTGGTTTTTTGACCGTTTGAAGGCCATAGTCAAGGCAAAAGGTGGCCATATCGAGCTAAAGTAGCCGGATTCTAGTTTATTGATTATTTCCACACATTTTTGTCATTTGAACGAATAAAAAATAATTTCAGATAAAAATTTATGGTCATTTGATTAGGTAAGGGGAGCCTTTATAGAATTATATAAAAATTTTACTCACCCCAAATGCTAGAATTTAGCTCATAAACATACACTGTGAGCTGGAAACGTGCCTCGTCAGAGTAGAATATTTATTACAAAAATTAAGCATAATTATAGTGACTTAGCGATCCATTGCAAACTACAATTTGACGCATTGAAATCGCATCATTATTAACACTTGTCTGACTTACAACACTGCCAATATAGGAAACTCGAGTTGGTACATCCTGTCTATCAAAGCTTTAGAAGAAAAATGGCAAGCGAACAGCAAAAAAGCCAAATGCTACAAAATATAAAGTGCTAACAAGATGACGGTCAAAGAAAAAGTGCGTAATAAATTATATTTGAACAAGGATTTTGACAGCTTGAGTGAGTTGGCAACAAAGAAAAAAAAGCCATAAAGCGCAGCTAATGAAGTGATGTGGCAGCTTTTTTTTTGTTTTGTTTGTTCCTAAAGTTAGCGGTGAAGGAAACAAAAAAAAAAAAACCTCCACTGTGATGCAAAAAACTTAAAGTTCTTAAAAGTTTGCTGTTTTTTTCCCAAGCAAAAATCAATTTTCTACAAAAAAAAAAAAAAAAACTAAACTAACGTTTATTTAGGAGCAGTATACAAACAAAAAGTGTACGTAAAGTTTAGTCATTAAATACTAAAAGTTGTCAAATTAATTTATCTTTGGTGAGTTGCAACAACACATAAAGTCGAAAAAAATTTGCTCACGTGGAATTTTATGGATTTTTGTTTCATTTTTTGTTTGATTTTGTTTATGGATATCAATAAAATTTGTTTTGACGAAAAAAAAGGACCTCGCTAAAACAATTTGTGTAGGTAAGCAAGCGTGAATGTTGCCAAAAAAAAAAGAAAGAAATTGTCCTTCCTTGAAAGCGTAAAATGAAAATATTTATCATCATCATAAATGCGTAGCACGTTGTGAGTTTTTTTTATTTTCCTTGACATGTAGTTCGAAAAGGTAGTTACTTGTCAACCTTGACGTAGGACATTTGTTTTTTTTTTTCTTTGACTTTTAACAAGATGATGCCACCGCCATTTATATTTTTTGTTGATCTTAGCCCTAATCATATTTGTTTTAAGGTTATGAGTGCTGAGTTCTTGTGTACGCAAAGGCTGTGCCATGTTGTCAATGATGCTTAGCCTTTTGTTATATTGAGATCGATAAGAAAATAATATAAATTTAGCACAAGTGAGAACACAAATATTGTGCATTATATTGTATTGCCACCTTAATTAATCAAATGGTAAAAGTGACACACTACAAAGAATTTTTACTTAAGTCGACATAATTTATAAAATTAATAATTTATAATACCAATTCATGATATTATTAGATTTTGTTAAAATTCATTGTCAATACCGCGATGCTTTTCATTAAAATTTCTTTTAAAACCCAAATCTTTCGGTAAAGTCGCCATTTTTTGAGTTTTTGTTGTTGTACTCGGAAATTATGCCTTAAAGCAAAATGTTAATAGCTATTAATAAAGGAAAATAATCTTATTTTTTTATTAGTAAATATTCTACTCAAATAATTTAGCTTTGCTTTGCTATTTTCAAATATTGACTTATACATTTAAATTAAATTATTTTCTCAGTGTAGATCTGCTGATATTTTGCGTTATTATCTATTAAGAAGATTGCATTTTTTTTTTATTTTATGTCACGAAAATTGCCTTATTAAGTACATAGCACTCAATTTTTTTTTCTCGCAACTGCTACAAATATCAAACTTTAGCTAAACGCACTGTGCAAAGCTGGCGTGTCTTTAATAAGGGTACTATTTACTATAGCCAAACTTATTTTAAGTACAATAACAACTTCAACATTAATGAAAATAGACACATCTAAACTTTTAATGAACCAGTAATCATATAATGGTGTGCCAATGACCGGCTAAAGCTGTTACTTGTAGTTTTATGTCGCTTATTATGGTTTTTGGCATGACAGGCGGCAGTACTTTTTGACAGTTCAACTTAGGTCAACTAGCTACTTTGTCGCTGTAACTTTTATGAAGAGTTTGAATTCAATAATTCGCCTTGTTTGCAATGCAGTAAATATGATTTAGTTTGTAAGTATGGTTTTCATAGCAGCAAGAGCAATTGAATTGGGAAAGTATGATATTTAATTTTTGTTTGAAAAAAAAAGAGCTTTACGCAGGTACTGTAGGGATGACAAAAAACGTTGGTGCAAAAAACCGTATAGCTTCGTTATTTTAGGTTTTCTATAAAGAATTAGAAATTATTAATTTAATTATGAAATTTTTTTAGCTTCAAAATGTAATCTTCATGTACCATATTCTGCAGCAGAGTTTGAACATTATATATTGTACCTGAAGTTTGTTTCATGTGTTGAGCTCCAGCGGCATTTGCTTTTGCTTACATGGGTAAAGTAATCAAACAGAGACTTTGCCTAAGACTTTGTATTTCCAGTTATATTTTTAATTCTGAATTATTATAAAACTAGTTAAGGTGTTATCTTCGGCCAGGCCAAAACTCACATACCCTACACTTCACTGAAATTACTTTCCAAATAAATGTTAAAAACACGTTGAAAAGGTTGAAGAAGTCGAAATAATGTAATAAGGTTTAAAGAGGTTGAAATGTGTTGAAACAGTTGGAAAAACTCAAAAAGTCTAAAATATATGGAAACCATTGCAGAAAGTTGAAAAAAATTGAAAACGTCGAAAAAATTTGGAAAATGTTGAAAGTGGTTAAAAAACTCAAAAATAGTTGCAAGAAGTTGAAAAATGTTGAAACAATTCAGAATTCATAAAAAAGTCGAAAAAATAAAGAAAATGTCGAATCAAGTTGATAGAGGTTGAAAAAGTGGAAAATATACATATGGAATATATTGGGAAAGTTAAAAAGTTGGCCACTTCCACTTCTTCAATTTCGCCTACTTTCGGTTCAATAAATTATATTTGTCATTGACATCCACATACTAAATTTTAGCAAAATAGCTTAGTATAATTTGCGATATATGCCTTAATTAACCTTAAAATTTAGGGCGGTGACACACCCGCTGATACAATCGAAACTGAATTTGATCACAAAATAGCCTTCCATAAACAAACCTCTTTTAGCAAACTTCCGTAAGATTGCTCATATATTTCGATAGATATGCCACTTAAGGTATTTTACTTGTATGGGAAGTGCCACGCCCAGTGGTGCTATTTTGCCCGCTTCAGATGCTGACATACCTTATGACAAGTTCACCATCTACATCAAATTTCATGCCAATTGCTGCAGTAGTTCTCTTAAAATATCACTTCCAACTTTATGTTAATATGGGAGGTGCCACACCCACTGATGAAATCCCGTCGAAATTGATTTAATTTTATAGTTTATAATAATTGAAATCTATTCACCAAATTTTATGAAAATTACTGTCATTGCACACTATCTATAGCATTAAACGTTTTTTGCATATATGGGAGGTGCCACGCCCACCAGTTCTATTGTGCCAAATTTTCGTAAGATATCTTTTTGCAAATATATCTGCCATACCAAATTTCATTACGATTACGTTGTTAATTCTCAAATTATAACGTTTATAGATATTGTGGGCTGTGCCACGCCTTTCAACGAGTTTTTCCAGTATACTGACGAAACTTATATTGATGGCAGCTCTCAGTAGTATCATCCCTAAAATTTTTATTAAAGTCGAATTTGCCAATTTTGAATTATACGAAATCAAAATTTTGAATTGTTAAAAAGTGCCACGCCCACTTTCCTAATTCCGCGCACTTTGAACACAATTCAAGATATATATGATCTGTATACCAAATTTCATCACAATATCTTGCACGGTTTACGAGTTATGGCGTTATAAATGTTAAAATTCAGGGCTGTGCCACGCCCCTTTAAGAGCCTTTGCGAATTTAAAACGTAGCCCAACCTTAATTTTGTTCACATGTTTACCAAATCATCAAGTTTCATCAAAATCGCAGCAATTTTTTGCAAAATGGGCTGTTGTATATATATATATATATAGTAAGGGCGGTAGGCGTGGTCGTGAGCCGATTTAGCCTATTTTTATATGCTAGCAGCTTGAAAGAAGGTGTGACCTTTGTGTCAAATTTCATTGAATTAACTTGGTTATTTTTCCCGTAAACATGATTTCAACAGACAGACAGACAGACAGACAGACAGACTGACAGATAGACACACAGACAGACAGACGGACATAGCCATATCGATTCAGGTGGTGACGCTGATCAATAACATATATCATTTTCTATACCTGCCACACCACCTTCTATGCGTTACAAACGACATGACAATGACAAAGTGAATATACCCTCTATGTAGGGTATAAAAAGCTCTATAACGTGTTAGTTTTATCAAAAACAGAGACAAGCGATTAGCTGATATTATTTCAAAAAGTCCAATTAGTTTTTGAAGATTTTCCTAGTGCCAGTCTTCCATTGACGAAAATATCGACAAATTAAAGGACATTTTGCCTTAAAGTCGTCACATGAGTTTGAGCCATATGACTTAACATTTTTGAAATATGTGGTCTGTACTATTTTAAGCGATGTTTTGATGTTAAGATGCATCTTTGTGTGTTCTGGTTCCAAAGAATTATATTTTGTTAAAAAAACTAATTCTTTTCGTAAAATTATTTTTGGCATTTTTACCCATAACAAATATTGTAAGTTTAACGAGAATGAAGCGTCAAACAACCTTGAGGAACTAACTTCCACTGTTGTGAAATCGGATCAAATAATTTCCACCGAATAGTAAGCAATAAAATTGATCACCTTAAGCTCCAATTCCTTTCGCTTTGACAAACCCCATTTAATATAATTTCTATTCACCAACCGTAACTTTTGTTGCTATCCCTAATTGGTAAATACAACTCCAAAGAACTCTTAAAATATTTTCGCAACATTTTCATCAACAATTAAAGAAATAATCATTGAAGTTTTCGAAACTCATAAATTTTACAACGAATTTAATTACGAATCCTTTACGCTGTGCACCAAATTATCAAAACTTGGAAATCATTAAAATTAATAACGTTAACGTAAACAGCGGTCTAGTGTAAGCGACCGCAGGCAATTAACTTGTAAAATTGTTAAAGCCACGAATTGGCAACGCAGCAGTGTTTAACCGAGAAAGCACAAAAGCCACAACAGCAACATGGTTATGAATGGTACTTAGTACCTGCAAATTCAAAACAAAAAAGTAACAACAATAAAGAGATTTACTACACAATCAAAGGAGTGCTACAATAATAATAACAAGCAATAAAACGGTTAAGAAATAACATGCCAGTGCCATCTTAAACCGTGAAATCGAAAAGAACAATCGTGAGTTATTTTCAACATTTGTGCACAGTGCTGAGGGAATGTATAAAAAGAGTATTTTTTGCAGTTTCTATTAATAAAAAAAGATTTTCCGTCTCATGCTGAAAATAGCTTAAGAACTGACTTAATTGAAAACGAAATATTTTCCAAAAAAAAAAAATAGAACCAAAATCAATGGATTAATAGTGTTTCAGGCTTAAGTAAATTGATAACATAAACTTAGTATGCAGAATTCAATGGCGAGCTGTTATATGATAAGATTCGAAATTGGTTTGATGACCAAACATGTGGAACACAAGAATCTGAACATCAAAAAGTTAAACGAAAAAAGTTGGGTGAAAAAAATAGACAACAGAAAGTTCACAACATGAAATTTGAAGGACTAAAAATTCGACTACAAAAAAAAAAATGGACGATAAAATACTTGATCACGAAATGGTTGCATCACATAAAGTTGGCTGGAAAAAATTTTCATCAAAACAGTTAGGCGAGAGTCAAGTTGGACGACAAAAGATTGACGATAAAAAGTTGGGCGTCAAAATGTTCTAAGACAAAAAAAAAAACTGAACGATAAAACATTTGGCGGGAAAAAAGTTGACGATAAAAATTTTTATGAAATATTGGGCGAGAAAGAAGTTGGACGATATAAAATTTGGATGATAAAAACATTGACGAAAAATATTCTATGACCAAACAGTTAAGCGACAACAAGTTGGGCAAAAGAATAGTTTTGAAATAGTGAAAATATGTTCACGACAAAAAACTTGATTGACAAAAGACTTGAACTGCAGACATTTTTTCAATGAGAAACTTGAAAGACTATTAGTTGGATGACAAAAAATTTGGTGAAAAAAAATTTGACGATAAAAACTTTTATGAAAAATCGGAAGAGCAACAAGTTGGACGACAAAAGATTGAGCGATAAAAAGTTGGACGGTAAAATGTTCTATGAAAAAAGGTGGATGAAAAAAAACTTGGCGAGAAAAAGATGATAAAAATTTCAATTGTAAAAAGTTGGATAAGAAAAAAGTTGGACGAAAAAAAACTTGGGCGGTAAATAGTTGGACGAAAAATATTCTATGACAAGACAGTTAAACGACAAAAAGTTGGCCAAAAAAATAGTTGATGACAAAAAAATTGTTAGACAACAAAAAATATGGAAATCAAAAAAATTTCTATGACAAAAAAATTAATTGACAAGAGACTCTATGAGAAACTTGAAGGACTAAAAGTTCGTGAGACAAAGCAGTTGGGCGATAAAAAAGTAAAACGACGAAAAAGCAGTTGAACAACAAAAAGTTGGGTTGCAAATAATGGCCTTCCTAACGATAAACGATCAAATTTTTTGCTTTCCAATTTGTGTCCAACTTTTTTGCCGTCACGTTTTTGTTGTCTAACTTTTTTGTGATCAAATTTTTTCCTCGTCCATTTTTTTTCGTAAGATTTTATTACGTTCTATTTTTTTTCGTCGTCGTTCAGCTTTTTTCCGTTTTACTTTTTTTTTCAACTTTTTCGTCGTGCGACATTTTGCTATCCAATTATATTTTCTAAATTTCTTTATTGATTGGCGCAATAATTTTCTGTATTTTCAAAGAATATGCTCTTTAAGTTACCCTTGGACAAAAATAATTAGACAAACGAACACAAAATTTTAACTGAAATTAAGTACACACGTCAAATTTTAAGCGATACAAAACACTGTGCAGCGTTATGCCACATTATTCAAAAACATAGCAATATCAAAAACGATTGTGAAAACTAGTGGCTGTAAAACAAGACATTAAATCATAAAACAAAATACCTTCACACTACCACAGCGCAAACATTTGTTAGTGGGTGATGGGGGTGGTGTTATGGCAAAGACTGAAAGTGGGCGCAACCAACGATGGTGCTTAGTATTTCACCATATTTCACGCCTTAGGCAATTATTTTCAATCATCAACACGCAAAGTTTATAATTCATTTCCGTTCATATCCGATTCCATTTTCCGTTTCCTGTTTCCGCCACGCTGTCGTCATTGACGGGCGTCAAAGGGAAAAAAAGAAAAAAACTTTTATTCTCTAAGGTTTGTGATAAATTTGAGGAATTTTGTTGTTGGTATGAGTACTTTTAATGACTGAAATTATCACTGTTGTCATTGTTTTAAATCGTGTTATTTCATTGTCATTTTTGTTTCTTGTGAGTGATGGTGTGGGTTAAAATCATCAGACTTTTAATGTAAAGAGGTAACTCTTTAAAACCTTGACAATCACTGTCATCAAAATGTCACCGATTTAAGTTTATTGTATAGTGCGGCACAATTTTTCTGCCTGTCATTTTGTTGACGCTTAAATATCAAGTCATCATTGATGTCATGACGCTTTTTTTTTTCAATGCTGCCAATGATGATGATGTTGGTTATGCTTAAAATGTTGAGTGAAAGCAAAGTTTGTTATGGTTTTTGCCGTTGCGGTTATATTGCTAAAAGTTATGCACTCTTGCTTGTGAGTGCGTGTATGTGTAAAATGTTGAGTGGCTTGAAAAATTTCATAAAAGCATGATGGGAGTAAAACGTGAGAAAGAGAGGGAATAATGATTGATACAGTGGAGCACATCAATAAAAACTTCAAATTGATTTGAATGTTTATATTCTAATTACGAAAATTACCATTTAATAACATTGGTCATTAACGATTTTGTGAATGGAATGCGTATAGTTTTTTTTAAATTTTTTGGAGCACACAAAAAATATACCAATCACTAATTTAATATATTTGATAAAAATCACTCTATTAAACTCTCACCAGCATGAGAAAAACGCCACATCTTACCATTTCATCACGAAAATTGTGCTCATTTACGACACTGTTTAACAAGCATTGCAATTAAAAATTAAATATAAATTACACTCATAAAAGCTCTGAAATTTTATAGCTTTGCTGTACATTCATCATTGCTGTATTGTTCATCACGAAAAAGTGTGATTAGAAATGTTACATCTCTTAAAATAAATTCGCTGTTTTATATTCTCATATGACAGGCAATGCACTTAAATTTTTTTTTACGTTCGCCAACATCAGGATATACCCCATTATATCAGCGAGTCTACGAAAAATCACTCATCATGAGTTATACATGCCTATCTTATGGATAATGATGATGACTTTTTCTTTTATATATTGACTACATATGTAATCTTTTTCAATTCATTCTTTCTGTACTGCCCCAGTATTTGAATTCTGTCTCAATGAGATTTCAATGTGCATTTTTTTTTTGTGTCTAGTTCATATAAATAAAAAAAGAAGAGCAAGTTGAACAAATCTGCCACTTCATCAATTTCAATGGGTCTTACAAGAATTTTTATATTTATTATTTGGCATAAAGCATAAGGCAAAGCTATATTTTTTATATTGTATTTTGTGATAAAAATGAAAATCTGAAAATAAACTGCGTAGACTCGCAATGTCATTTACATTTACATTGATTGATATGGCCCTTTAAAGTATGCAATGATGAATATTCTAATAAACGACGAACAACAGTAATAACATTTAAACACACATACATATGTGTGTGTATATCAGTTAGACTGATGAGAAAATGTGTTAACCCAGTGAAAAAAAAAAAATGCCATATATCAAACGTCAAGACGATGGATGGTTTGCATTGTGTGCTAGCACTTTCTCTGCTGCCAAGTGACAGTTTGCATGGAAGAAACTGTCCGGTGATAACAACATTTCAAAGCAATTCGCGTATGAATCCTGAAGAAGAGTTTCAAGCGATTTTTTTTTGATGATGAAATAATAATATATGTAACGGCATCGCGTCTATTATTTCAATTTAATCATGTAACTTACGTGAACATTTTATTATCTATTTCTTTTTTTGTAATATGAAAACAGAAAAAGTAATAGAAAAGTAGCATTGAATCATAATGCATTCAAATATATGAAATACAACAAAATAACCTATTCAACTCTTCTAATAGAACTAGCAAGTAGTTGACTGAAACATGAAAAATTCAACAGTCTTTGAAATGCTTACTGGGTAGCCTTGGCCACGTATACATATAAATGAACATCAGCTCTTTTAATAAAATGTTGTCCAACACGCACACATCACAGCATGGAGAATATGTTGTTGCAATGTGGTATTAATCAATGTTGGCGAAATATTTCTTTGGCAATGATTTTGATTGTATTGTCTTCGTTTTGGTTTTCTTAATCAAATACTCGAGGCAATCGGAAGTAATTTTCATCTATATGGTGTATAAATTGAGTTATGTGTCTTATGTTGAACGGAAGCAAAGAAAGAATAGATTTCGTTTTCTTCTTCATTTTATTATTTTTTCACCGGAAGGAACTTTAATTTTTATTCTTTTATGTTTAATAAGAACGCGTATGTAGCGCTTGCTTGATAATGCAATATTTGATCGTAATATAGCAAAATCAAGCAAAATTTTGAATATTTCATTAAACCTCCGTACCGAAGCTTTTCTTGACTATTCACAAATTCTTAGTTGGTGTACAATTTTTAAAATCTACATTCAAGGTATTTTCACTTTATGCTTTCATTTGTAATGCATAAAATGGGCGTTTTAGGTATAAGAGAATATATGTTTCTTGATAAGCATCACGTTTTAAGTCGATTTGGCCATGTCTGTGTGAATTGTTTGCTTTGTTTGTTTAACAAAAAACAGAAAACTTTAATAAAAATATTTATTTATTTATTCACAGCCTCCATTTTTCATAAAAATCATGAAACTATAAATGTGAAAACTGTCAAAACACATGGCCCACAATTTCCCACCAAAAATGGCACATGATTCCTCACAAGCTATGGCTTCCAATATAGCTGTGTGTGAGTGACTTGTTGAAATGTCATGGAAATTTTCTTTTGTATGTTGGAAGGCCAAGGTCCAATGATAATAATTAGCATATTTACCTGTGTAGGTTCGTAGCGATACGTTCAAAACTGATGCAAGTCAAGAACGCAGAAAAAGATTTGCAGACACTTCTTTTCGGGCGAGTATGGTACAGAGCAAATTATATCCGTACACTGGTCAACTACCAATGTGAAAATATGCTTAGGCTAAGAGACGACGTTGGTAGTTGTGTTAAACTATCTATCTTGACATACTGTCGAAATATGGCAGTGTCTAACGATTCCCCATGGCTTACGAACCTTCCCAACCTACCTTCCCCTATCATTTTCGTAGAGTTTTTGAATATGAAAAAAGGACCGTTTTGTTTTTTTGCTCGTGAAAAAATTTTTCGTGATACTTAGGGAGCGCATTCGAAGTGTCCGCCCCAGACGCCAAAAATTCACAGTGCGCCTCTGACTGATTACATGCTTTTCATTAATATGTCTTTATAAATTAAAGGTGCTATTTTCTCTTTTACAAGCAGTAACTTAAATTTGCTATACCTGGTGCTATAGTTGAATACATTTAATTGAACTGCACGCAAGTATTTCAAATAATCCACCCAAGTGCTGATAAGGAATGGAGCTAATTTGAGAATGAGGCTTGGCACCGCCTATGCAGGAAAATCCTTAAGATGCTATAGAAAATGCGCAATTTAAAAAAAATGCTACCAAAATTCACACAAATGGTTTGGACAAGCTTTTGAAAAAAAAAAAATGGATGGATTTTGATGAGAGAGTGTGGCATATTTCATACAAGTAAAACTTTTAACTTACTATCTATACTGAAATGTTGCTCAAATGAAGGATTAAAATGAAAGAAACAGAAATACAATTTTTCTCTTCGGAAAATGTTTGCAATAACTGCCAGATCGCAGGTCAGTGAAGTTTATAATCGTACAATCATAAAATATATTTTTTTCCTAAAAATTTAAACTTCTTGCTAAGGACATTTGTTGCTTTCGAGCTTCTTTGGGAGCACAGAAACAAAAATGAGATAGCAAATTTTCTAATTTGCTTCAAAATATTCTTTAAAGTAGTAGTTATGAAACTTTTCGATTTCGACTTTACTTTTACTCCAAGCTTTATTTTATTTCTTTATTTTTTGGAAGCAGCCAGTAATTCCTTGGCGCTAAAATTCAGATATATGATGCAGGTCAAATTTTCTTCAATAATTGTCATCATCATATATGTTGCTGACTTTTTTGTTTTACTCTAACGTTTGAACTTTTGGGCTCCATACCACGAATTCCATGTTGTTCTTCTTGAATTAGCAATTAATATCATTGAATGTGGTAGCTATTTCGATTTCAATGTTTATAAGGAAGAATTGGACAAAATTTAGACGTTTTTTGTTTTATTGATCGTCATTTGAAATTCATGGTAGTCATGTGTAAAAAGCATTAGGTTTTCTTTGATTACTGCAGTATGGTGCACTCTTTCCAGAAGCACAAATGATAAATAATGAATATTATTTAGGTATATCGAAGCGTGAGAGTGTCCGTAAAAAACCCATAAAGCTGATATTTTAAAAGACTTATAGGACAAAAATTTAACGAATATCATCAACTAAACACCATATGGCGCCATCTACATTTTTCTGTTCCTAAAGCTAAAACTATCACTTTGAATTAGGCGCTTTGATTCAGTTTCAGCCATGAAGGCAAAATCGCTAAAAGTTAAAATCTGTTTCAAAAATAGTCCTCAAGGTTAATATAATCTAGTATATTCTGTCTTTGACCGTTGGTAGATGTCTAAACTGCCTGGTGAAGAAATAAAAGCAAGTAAACCATTGTTTTGTTGCAAAATTAAAGGTTTGAATTAATTTATTTGATTGAAAATTAAAAATATGCGTTTCTCATAGAGAGTCATAAGAGTCGACAAAAAGTTGTTTGTTTGATTAAGAAATTAATATACCGAAATCTTATACTCAACACAGAAATTGAGTTTTTAATTTTTCTATTCATCGAAATATTCCTATAGTTTTTCAAAAGAATACGTTTAAAAATTAAAATATGAATTACTCAAAATGTTCAATTAATCAAATTGTTCGTTCGTTGCTTACTACCAACGTTACATTCCCTTCAAATCCTTAGACAACCATCATAAGCTGCTTTAAGTTTCACGTCAAGGTAAAACTGTTAAAATTTCCTCAATATCGATTTGGCATTAATTAAGGGTACTATAACTTGTACTTTGTATGTTGGTCTTTAAACCTAATAACTTTTATTACAATTCAAACCACAAGAAAGCGAAGGCAAAGCGTAAAACCACTTAAATTCCGCATACTACTAAGCTCAGGAATTTTGCCTTCATTTATGTAATAAATTCTCATCATTAATATTGCCTTAACCGCAACATGCTGGTAGAATTGACAACTAACATCCGTGACTTCCTGCCTGCTTGTTTGGTCACAGCTACTTGTTTCCGTTTTACTCCTTTCTGATTAAAGTTCATTGAAACGTAAAGAAAAGAAATTTCTTCATTGTCGCCATCACCATCACCATCAGCATCAGCAGCATCATTTCCACTGCCATCAGCAACACAGAAACATCGTTGATGGCACCATCAAGATTTTATTGTAAAATAATGTTTTTCACGATAAGACGCGCACATACCACATTCCACTATAGCTCTTACATTGCATACTTGAATGTGAGCATATAATTTCATACCCATTTGAAAAATTGAATCTTATTAGAAATAAAGTTAGGGTAAAAACTTCTTAGATTAAATTCTATCAACTAAACTTAAATAAAAATTAAAAGCTCCAGTAGTTGTTTTGGCAAATACTAAAAGATTGTACGCTTGCATCTGCATTTCCGTAAGCATTGCCATTTTCCAATTGGGTACATGAAGAAATTCGTTTGTACGTGCTCGTCTGCTATCCGGGTAAACTAATACATATAAGTATTTTATGTTGTTCGTTTTCGATTGCAATAAAATCGCGTTCGTTGCACAATGGGCTTAAAAAAACCAACACTTCTGGGATCCTTAAGATAACTGAGTTATTAACATTGGCTTAGATGGGATTTGACATTAATGAGATTGATCAAATGGAATCAATTTATCGAATGATTTCAACATCGATCTTGCCCATGTAGAAGGTGTGTTGTTAAACGTCTGCTTTCGAGGCTTTATAAAATGTAAACAGAGATCAACTGAGAATATATGGAGTTGCTGTTGAACAGCCAGGCTAGAGTTGAACTTTAAAAGATGCCCACTTTATGGTCATATTCCAAGTGAATGGATTTGATTTGTATTGAGGCACATGCCAATAACGTATTGATACTGATCGCAGAGGACTTCCTATCAATTACTGCAATAAAATTGACGCTATCTGATATTTAAAAAGAGCAACGTAGCACGGTCCAGGTATGGACCTTAATAAAATATAAAGGCACAACGTCCTTAACTTCACCATCCTTAAAATGAATGGTGGATAGAACTTCAAATGAAGTCAAGCAGTGAGGAATCATTTTGGACTTCAATCTACGTTATATGAGAAACTTGGAGAATAAAATGAAAAAACTGTTCTATATACTCTATAAGCTTGCCAGCGGAATTTAGAGATAATCACGAAGTTTGAGTGTTCAGCGTTGGTTTGAAAATGAATTTTTGGAAAAGTTATCGGATCTACTCAAGCTAACCGGGGCTTTGAACTATCGAACTTATGCAGCCGGAACACACTAAGCATTTTGGTTCTGTGAAGAATCTCTCACACAGAAAACATTATACATTAGTAGACCACTGTGCAGTAGACACATAAGCAGCACCTCTGTGAACGCTTTATACTCTGAAGTAAACATCATCACTACTTCGTTAACAGAACGTTCCAAGATTTGGGCATTATGAAAAATTAGAAAAGCTTGCCAGATATGTATATGTAGTTAGTGCTCCGATCCCGAGAAAAAATCTAGGAAGCGGACTTATGAAACTGTGAGGTAGCACAGTTGCTTTTAAGATATCCGATTGTTCTATGCAAACAAAAACAATTTATTTGTCATGGTATAAGCTCGACTAGTCTAAAATGTTTCTATTATATTATTTTGTTCAGTTTTTCTTTCACAATATACCACAGTGCATGACTTTAAAACTGTACATTTTGTTGCTTGTTATTTATTCTTCACTTATTGATATAGTCCTCATCTGCTATTGCTTCATGGTTGCCTGCCCGTTTAATACTTTACTGCCTTTCGCTTTAACACCCAATTTGAGTATAAGCAAGGCAACTAGCAAATAACACCAATAACTTCATCGTTGATTCTCTGACACTTTTGTTGTTGGCATTTTTACGTGTTGATTTATTGCCGCCATTATGCACTTTCATGCCCCAGCCCTCGAATGACTTGCACCACTACAACTTTATTTATTTTTTTTTTTAACACGAATATTTGATATATATGGATGCTGATGCTGTCATCGCAGCTGACGGTTTCATTCTGGTTGAGTCATCTCATCATTAATAGTGTTTCTTGTTGTTGTTGTTATGGATGGTTTTTTTTTCATAGAGGGGCTTAAAATCATAATATGCCCTTAGAATATATGTATGTATGTGCGTGTGTGTGTCTGTGTTTTGTCAACATGTGCGCTTAGATTTTTAAAGTGATTTTCCTTTTAGCAGTTTGAGCGATATTTGCGTTTGAAAATTGAATTGTGCCGGTACTGTTTGTGGTGGTGGTAGTGATAGTATTAGTGATATTGTTACAGTTGCTGTTACTGTTGTTGCACTCGTTAGTGTTTTTTGTTATTACTGTTAATTTTACTGCTGCTAAGTATTTCTGTTATAATTACTATCTGTCTAAGCTGTTACTGTAACTGTTCCTTTTTCTATCACTGCTACTCTTAATGTTAATTTGATTGTAACTATTATTGTTACTGCAACTGTAACTGATATTGGTACTCTGACTGTTGCTATTGTAACTTTTTCTTCTATTATTTTTGTTATTGGGACTGTAACTGTTACAGTTACTGTTGCTGTTACTATAACTGTTAGCTTTACTGTTTCAGTTGCTTTTGATATTGCTTTTACTGTTACTGCTACTGTTTTTGTTACCGTTGTGGCAATTGTTGCTAATACTGTTAGTATTCCTGTTACTATTACTGTTACTATTACTGTCAAGATTAATTTAACTGTTATTGTGGCTGTGACTGTAATTTTCTATGGTACTCTTACTATTGATTTTACTATGACTGTTCCTGTTACTTTTACTGTTACAGTTTTTGTTTCTGTTTCTGTTACTGTTGCTGTCACTGTAAATAATTCTGTTTATTATTTTAATTTCTATTATTGTTATTATTACTGTTACTATTAATGTTACAATATTTGTTACTTTTATAGTCACTGCTAATTTTAGTGTAACAATTTAAAGCGCTGTTATTGTTTGTTAAACTGCTACTTTGGATATTAATTTGCTTCAGTTAGTGCAGAAATCTTAAAAGCTTATAAGCAAAGTTGAAAAATAATATTTTTTTTTTTGTTTTTCACAAATTAAGTCAAAAGAAAAAGTTCTATTATGGCGACTTTGGCTTTGAGCATTTGTCGCAATGTTTATTTTTCCGTTATATTAAGCCAAATAAGAAAAGAAAACCAAAAAAGGCAAGTACATTATTATGTCTTTAATGAAAAACAATTTTAATTTCATAATTTTTTATTTTTTATAGGTACAAATGTTTGTGCCATTTTTTTTTGTGTGCACAAAAACTGCGACGCTGAAATTAATGCTTTTGGGTTCTTCGCATGTAAACATTGTTTTTTAAACGTTATCGTGATGGCAAAATCTATTTAATGTATTCAACAATTAAAAATACATCAACATTCTTTTAGGCGCTTGGTTTAATATTCTTGTGTATTTTGTATGCCTAACTGCCTGGGGTGTGGACAAGGTTGGTTTTTATATAGCCTACATTTTAATTGAATGTAATGTGCGAACGTAAGAGAAAGTTTAAGCACGAAGATGAAGAATAGATAGAAAGTGTAGGTAAGCAGAATACAAAACAGAAATAGCATGACAAAAAATTGAGTTCACACAGAGAGGTCATGCTTCGCGTAAGCACTAGCTGGTATTATGTAAATGAAAATGGGCGTATTTGAAAACATATTAATAGTTTCTTGCAGAAATGCACAAAACAGCTGTTTCCAGGCAACAGGTAGGTGTATTTTTTATTTTTTTTTTTTGTAAAAGGTTGCTTCTAAAATTGTTTATGTAAACACATTTATATAGTATCACTTTTTATTTAATTTTAAAAATTCCTTAAGTACACAGTAAACCTTTTTTTAAATCTGCACCAAGCTATCAATAGCTCAAGGCATCCTTTTTTTGATGTCAAAAATCAGCTTATTTTTTATTATGATTTGTTGTTTTTTTTTTATTTGTGAACTTCCCTGTGACATTGACATAAATCCTTTTATGCGTTATACAACAATAATAACAATAAAATCAAAAAGAATAACGTACCTAAAAAGGGTACACCAGCTTGACATACATACGTATGAAATGACAACAATTCAAATTGCTGATAGCGTACAGTGGGGTATACTGTACGTAAAACAGTTTGGTTTAATTCAATCACTACTGAACAGATGCTTGTTAAAAGAGTTAGGCATTTACGTATAGCAAGTTTGAATTACAAATAATTTTTAATGTTCGAAACAAATTTGACTCAATAACGATATTTGCGCAAACTCAAACAACAAGTGTATTCCGGTAGCAGCT
The DNA here is from genome assembly GCA_963662105.1 of Meiosimyza platycephala. Lineage (NCBI taxonomy): Eukaryota > Metazoa > Arthropoda > Insecta > Diptera > Lauxaniidae > Meiosimyza > Meiosimyza platycephala. The sequence goes on along the minus strand of OY759208.1, from coordinate 96,174,730 downwards.
AAAACATGCGTTATTAAATATCACTGATGGACATGTAAATTTACAAGGATATTGGTCTTACCCAACAGGCTAAACAGGTGTAAAAGTAGCTTATTCGTTAAAGGTACTTTGCAGTTTTCTATGTTCAATTGTACCTTAAAAATTATAGATCAACAAAGTACTATTAAATATAGGCTTGAATTTTTGTGGCCGGAGTAAATTAGTCTATTTTTAAGATTTTTTACAATAAATCAAAAACTATATATTTTTTTGTGTAATTGCACGATTTTTAGTAGCGAAGAAAGTTTTCTATCGAAACGTCACTTTTGAAAGTCAAAAACTAAATATGTCAATAAAATTATAAAAAATCGAAGAATTTAAAAATTTGTTTTTTTTTTAATTATTGTGTTTAATTTTTTTCTGAGTCAAAATTATGATCAATAAAAAAGTTTTTGATAAAAAATTAGGTGGGATACAGTCACTGGAAAAACAATTTTTTTTTCCGTACAATAGTTATAAATCAACGTTAAAAATATTCATTGAAATATAATAATTATCAGCTATTTATTATTATTAAAAATATAATATTCCTAACGAATACTTATTATAAAATAACTCTTAAAAATATTCCTAAAAATTGGTCAATGTTTTTCAATCAAAAATATGGGTTCCTGGATAAAATTGTTATAGAAGGTAAACTATAAATGATAACCCAAACATTTTTTGACGACTTATAACTTTTTGTTCTATTCCACTGTAATATATTTTCGAATTAATTAAATTAATTTTTTTAAAAGCTTCGTGGTTATAACAGTGCTTATGAAATCAATTTGTTATTAATTCTTGCAATGGTTATAGCTATTTTATTTATAACTTTCGTATACGAATTTTTATACACTAAACTTTTCAATTAAATGTTACGTATACGACATGTGATACCGAAATTAAATAAATGAGAGATAGTTTAATACGTATGCTGCACATTATTTTAATAGATTGACACTGCAAATTAACACTCAGATATATACATACATACATACCATGTAGAGTCATAATCTCATTTATGTAAATATGATATGTGAAGCGATTTCTCACATATACAAAATATGCATGTAACCATAAATATGTACGTATTATGCTTATTGCTTATTTACTAAAAATACTACAATTTAAAAAAAAAAATTGGGGGATATGTATAAAACTTTTTGTGCTTCATATAGTAAACATTTGCTCCACTGTGCAGTAAAAAAAATTAAATACTCAATCCTTCACTTTGACTGTAAACTCAATTGAAAGCAAAGCAATTCTGTAGAGCATATGGAAAAAAAAAATTAAATCACTTGATATAAATATTTTTGGGACTTAAAAATATACAAAAAAATAATGGAAATCCCTTTTTTTGTGTCTTTTCCAGCTTATTTTTGTCGATCAAAAAAAAAAAAAAGTGGGAAAAATTGTTTTTTTCCTTGCTTTGGGGAAAATTACCAAGAACAGTGCGCGCGTATTGTTCGCCATTTGTTCTTGTTATCGTTTCAACAGTTTTCGAGTGAGTGCACACAGTAAAAACTACAAAAACAAAAAATATTCAAATGGTAAAAAAAATATCACGAAAACAGTATATATGTATGTGGGTAAAAAAAAAACAGCTAAAATCTTAAGCAATCGTCATATCCGAAGAAAATAAGTAAGACGAAACAAAGCATAGAAAAATAGTTATTGCAAAGAACAAAGAAAAACTGAAAAAAATAAAACAAAATTATAAACAAATCGAGGATTTTTTCTGAATCCTTTGGGAAATTTCATTGAGAGTTCTTGCAGTAAAAGTTTTTCACTTTTGCTTTCTCATTTTTTTGTTGCTATTTTTTTTAGTTTTTATTTTCGCATTATCTAGTTTTTGTTTTGTAGCTATTCATTTTACTATGTTCTTTTGTCAATTTATATATTGTTGTATTTTAAATATTCATGCTACGTGATTACATTGTTCTTTTATTTTTAAGTTCTTAACAAAGATAAAAACTTGACAAATTTTATTTATTTGAAATTCATTACTTTTTTATTACATCGGCTTCAAGTTGTTGTTTTTTTTTTTTACTCGCAAGTGCTTTATCATCATTTTTCGTCTTAAATACACTTTTGCTATCCTAAATTCACAAATGATTTGGCACAATTTAAATGGGCACTTATTATTGTGAAGAAAGGGACTCATTTTATGCAGACATACATATAGAGCATTGCAAGTAAAAACAAATCAAATTAAAAAAAAAAATCCAAAGTCTTTTGGTTCTGAATGAATATTAAAATTGCCACAAAATTGTTGGTCATTGATAAAGACTTTAGTTGGAATTTTTCAACAATTTTTTTTTTTTGGAGGTCAAGTTTTTGCAAATATTCATATGAAAATAAGTCCCATAATATCAAATAAATTTTACAAATTATCTCATTTCAGCTACATTTCTTTATTGTGAATTTAAAAGTTATTTTTCTCATCAAAATATATGTATGTAGGTTACAAATTTAATTTTGACAGAAAAATATATTAAAAATATTTTTAAGCTTAAGCATCAATTTAATATAGACATAGCTCTGATTTTCTTTCTATCAAAATTGAATTTCTTTTTCAATAAATTTTCATTTTTGTTAACTTCCAAGCAAATTAGCCGGCTATTTTTAAACTGTTCTTCTAAAATTCACCATTTTTTTCGATATTTTCATACGAAAATATATTCTGCGTAATTGCAAAATTTGTAGCGTAATTTGAAAACAATTTCCATATTAAATAGCGTTGCTTCGTATGGCGTTTGTGCGCTTGTAAAATTATTTCTAACTGCACAGCAGGAGATACAATCATTGTGCCTACTCCTAGGCGCCCACACACGTATTATTCCGGTTCAAACGAAAACGATGACAAGGACAACGCAAATAACGTTTTTTTTCCAAATAATTATATTGACTATGGAACAAATGTAATCTAATTGCCTCTACGAAACTTAATCAATTAGTATATACAAAAGCAATAAATGGCATACCACAGAAACTGTTGCAAACCAGCAATACATATTGACTTAGTTGTCAGAATGTTTCCTGTTTCCTGAATTCAAAGAAGACCTTCTTTGTTAAACTCAATTGTTGGTGGTTCATTTAATTTAATAGGAAATGCATTTAAAAACTAATTTAATGAAAATAAAGGTCATTCATTAGAGATATGCAATTATTAGCTTTGAGGTAGTACGCATAGTATTAGTCAAGTGAAACCTTAGTGAAACGAAAAATAAATATCATGCCCTACAAGAGAAATAAAGTGAAGTGAAGTGAGGAATCGATTCGTGCAAGAAATTTTTTTTCGAAAAATGGGTCCAAAACACCCTTTTAGAAGGGTCGGGACTTTTTTTGTGGCTTCCAAAATCCATTTTCAGCCTTTTCCCATCGATTCGCGCAGTAAAATGTTTTTTTGAAAAATGGGTCCAAAAAAACCTTTTAGGAGAGTCGGGGACCACCTCTGTCATTTTCAATATCCATTTATGGTCTTTTCCCATCAATTCGTGCAGCAAAGTTTTTTTCGAAAAATTGGTCCAAAAAATTCATTTAGGAGAGTCGGGGGCCACCTCTTTCACTTTCAAAATTAATTTTCAACTTTTTCCCATCGTTTCGTGCAATAAAATTTTTTCCGATATATTGACCCAAAAAACCCTTTTATGAGGGTCGGAGACCACCGTTGTCACTTTCAAAATCCATTTTCAGCCTTTTCCCATCGATTATTGCAACAAATTTTTTTTTCGAAAAATCGGTATAAAACACCCTTTTAGGAGGGTTGGCGACCTCCCACATATAGCTATTTCGCTGACTGCACTTCTGTGAGTTTTGAATGTTTTGTTTGCTTGACTTTGTCAGCGAAAAAGCTATAAGTGCGTACAATGTTTTTATATCTTTCTTACGATAAAATGGTATTCCAAAAATAACGGTAAAACAAAAATTATGCAGAATTCAAGCAGGATTTGCAGAAAGTAATTTGGAATGTTGCCGTTGTTATTTGCTTTTAAAATAGTACCGTAGAGTGGCTTGGCAATGATGAAAAAAAAATTGACATTTTGATTTTGAGGAAAAAAATCTCCTGACCTCAAATGTGTTTTAACAAGCATTAAACTCATGTCATTTTTCTCTCATATTAATACAAATCCACAATAAAATTTTAAGCGTAAAAAATGGGGTTTTTGTGAAAATCAGCCTTGTTTATTTTTCATAAAAAGCGTTATAACTCTGCCAATTTTCAACAATTCTCAAAATTTCTTAAAGATTCTGACATAGAATCAGAAGTTCTATTAGAATCAAAAGACAAAAATTAATTATTTTGATTTGGATGCAAGTGCGACTATTTTGAAAAAATCTTGAACGGTTTTTTAAGTTCTGACACTAAAACTTTAAATGGGCATAACTTCGTAAAAAATAATTTTCAACCAAATCGGCAACCAATTCCGCAATTTGAAGTCACTCCGACTGCATGGTTCACTTATGTATGTTTAAAAAGACGGTTCCTTAATGAATGATTTTACGTATCCTTATTGTGATGTCATCAAACGCACAAATAATTGCAGTAATGTCACAGCAATTTAAGGCATAGTTATGACAAAATTCCGACAACTACAATAAAGTTTAATTATCTGCTGTGTTGGTAAAAACATAGTGAGAATATTTCCGTCTCACATGTGTGTACACGATTTTTTTTTTTCTTCAAAACATATCCTGTAATGACATATTCTCACTGAACATAAGAGACGTAATTTTTTGCTTTTTTTCTTCAGTGAATTTCTGCACAAATCTTTTAGTGTGATCTACTGACCTTTTTTCATCGCTTCCTTTCATCAAAATTCCATATTTTTTTTTTTTGCTCAGATTGAGGTTAGCATGTTTTATCTTAACCAAAGTATTAGTTCAAACACAAAATAAGAAAAAACTCTCCCAACATGCATGTGTCTACTTAACTTATTAATTCGGGCCGTAAACCACAAATTAAGTGCAATTTTCCCAACGGGATTCATATTCAGCTAGTATTGCCTGGTAAAATATGATAAAGCTTGTGGCTTGTGTGCTTAAGCAGGTAGGACTCTTATTTGTGTATGTGTTCATGTGTCTTTTTACCTAACATACCTATACTTAATTCAATTAGTTGCCTGTCCAGCACACAGTAGTCAATTAGACAATAATTAAGTTGATTTCTGAATTTTATCTGCATGTTATTTTGATGTCTGTTTTTTTTTGGCATGATTTAAGATAAGACAGTAATAATTAATTGAAATTGGAGAGCTACAAGCTCAAAGAAAAATCTTAGTAAATATTTGGTAGGATTAAATGTTTTTTCGGTGCAAAAAAATATAATAAAAATAGTCTTCTGAAATAATAGCTAGCTTGTCTCATTTTATGATAAATTATCTATAAAACAACGTAGCAATTAAAATTAGTTTAATTTAATATTCACACCAGTATAGTTCCTTCATATAATTTTACTCAAACGTAATTAAAAATGAGCAATTCGAGCAATCTTGCATATGAGAATCTTCAAGAATACCACCACAATTTGTAGAAACTACAAGTTAAACAAATTTTTAAGTAACTGCAGCATTAAAATTAATAAACTCTTAAGAAAAACACCCTAAATGGTGTTAAGTAGGACAGAATGAATTTAGCATGCAACGAGGTGAATGCGATGCTGTGTAGTAAAGTAGGGTAAGTGTGCGACTTAAGTTGGAAAGAGAAAATCTAAAAGTGAAAAATAAAAATGTAGCTGAAAACTTGATGTTTAAAAACTCTTAGAAAAATGACTGCCACTTGAAGGAAGCTATGCAAGTTTGGGGTCAGACCACTGTCAGTTTATTCCTCATTCAGTTATTGGTGTGCAAAGTCATGCATTATGTAATTGAGTGGCTATGGAAAATTAACAAGAATGCTTGATACAGTGGAGCAAAAATTCAAATGAAGTAACGAACGCATCGCGCAAAACGGTTAGTTATAGCAATAAAGAATATTGAAAACTCATTTTGAAAAACCTAAGTAAATGGGAACATATAGGTCCAAGTTTTTACTTAATCACTGAGCAAAGGGTAGGCAGGTAGATTTGCTGTGAGCTATGTCAATTGCAAAATAAAGTTTCATTAATGTGCGAGTTATGTGAGTAATCAACAACGCCTCCAACTATGACACTCTATGGCTTTTATCCGATTCAAAATGCATAGTTTACAGGTGCATGAAACAAGCAAAGGTTTTGCCTTCTTTAAATTCTGAGAAGAAAAGACTAAACACCAGCAATATCATTTCCAAAAGTTTAACCAAATCTAAAAGTAAAAACATATCTTTCGTGAAAATTGCTATTTTGCTCCACCCTACCACACTCATAACCATTTTTATTTTGTTATGCCATACACATATCACCATGTGTGTAAGTATAAGTTTGCAAAGTGCATGTCAGTTAGCTTGAACTAAGCGAACTTTACTGCACACACATGTGAGCAAGAGCACCACAAGCCCAGTCTAAGTCACGAGCATTAAAACTGCATTATTCAAAAGTTTAGCCAGCGGCAGCTATGCTCAACTTATCCGCCACAACTGTTTAACTTTTGCATACATTTTTTAACACAGATTTTTCCTTTTTTTTCTGAGGTTAAATTTTTTCACGCACAAATATTTTGTGCAATTCCTCTGATTTCACTGAAAATTGCAGTGGAAAATAAATCATTTTTCTTTTGCGTGTACATAGTGATTGTGATTTTTCAAAGAATTTCTCGCATGAAATGTGGTCAGTGGCGCTTTTTTTGACAACTTTTCGAAGGCCAAATTTTTATAGTAGAATGTGAAAAAAAATTTGTAATGAAATGATATATGGATAGGTATATATACAATACATGTATGTAGACTCACAAATAGTGTGCTCAAGGTTGGTTCATCCGCACAGAAGCAAATATGCGCATCTGACTGGCATTAGTAGAATGAATGAACACATTGTGGGCTAGTCTCATAAGGGATATGAAGTAAAAAATTTTGCCACACAAATTATGCAGCAACCATAGGAAAATTTGAGTTTGTTATGGTTATACATACGTGTCGCATGGCTCATGACCTACATAAGATATGTTTTATGTCAAAGATTTTTAAAAATCTAAAAAATGCTCACACATTTTTGTACTTGGATACAACACATTTAATGTAATTTGTCCCTCTGATAATACCATGTATAATTTACATTCATAAAATATCTCTATACTTTTTGCTTAAATAAAGTTGCATTTCGAAAAAAATGGAAAAATCACACGATAGTCAATGAAAAGCATTTTACCTGTGACTAATGGAAAAAATGCCGAAAAATCATTTGAAAGAATTAATTGATTTTAGATTTTAGTCTCTAAAAAATAAAATTACATTCTTTGAATAAAATAGATTTTTCATTTCAAGTTTTTGGAACATTTCACTTAAGCTTACACACTGAAAATAAAAAATTTAAATATAATAATAATTCCGCAAATTTACTAAAAATCAAATTTTTGTTAGGTTTTTTGACCGTTTTTGAGCAGGATCCAACTTCGCATCTTTATTATATGAGCCGTTAGTTAACACTTAAGAAACCAATCTGTAGAATTTTAAATCACCACTCGGCTAATTTGGCTGACTTTTAAGCAGGGACTGTAGCGATTATGAATTTTATGATAGAAATCTCTGCATAATCATTATTTTGGATTGCAATTTTTTTCGATCATAAATAATCGTTGCTTTGGATTTATATTTATTTCGATCAAAAATAATCGATATATTGGATTTTTAATTTTTCGATCAGAAATAATCGTTGTTTTCGTTATCAATTCATTTCGATCAGAAATATTCGTTATTTTGGGTTTTTATTTTCTTCAATAAAAAAATAATCGTTATTTTCAATATCTGTTTTTTTCGATCGCTTGCTATACTACGTAAAAATTGCCTTACGTTAAAATCTCCTAGTAGCGATTATTTTTTGATCGAAAAAAATAGAAATTAAAAATAACGATTATTTTTTATCGAAAAAAAATAGAAATCCGAAATAACGATTATTTCTGATCGAAATGAATAGAAGTACAAAATAACAATTATTTTTGATCGGAAAGAATAGAAATCTAATGTAACGATTATTTTTAATCGAAAAGAATAGAAATCTGATGTAACGGCTATTTTTGATCGAAAAAATAAAAATCCAATATAGCGATTATTTTTGATCGAAAAAAATATAAATCTAAAATAACAATTATTTTTGATCGAAAAAATAAAAATCCGATATAACGATTATTTTTGATTTTTGATCGCACATAATTTTATGTCATATATCTAGGCTTCTCGTAAAAATAAATTCATCTGTATACCGAAACTCACATCTCGACTTTTCCTTCATTGTGATTTTTTGATTTTAATTATAGAAAATAACGATTATTTATGGTCCCTGCTTTTCAGCATACGTTTTAGTAATTCTTCATATGTAATTTTTAGTCGCATGTAACTTCTCAATGTCATGAAACTTTTTTTTTTCCTTTTGTGACTTTTTAATCTTAAACAACTTTTAAGTAATTAACGATCTTTTCTTAATTTTGCGACTTTAAATTCATATGCGGGTTTTTAATCTTTTAGTGACTCTTCGATCTATTGCATTTTTTGATGTTATGCAACTTTTAAGTGTTATGGGACTTATCGATATTTTGCAACACATAACTCTCAAATCTGTTTTTGAATTTTAAGTCCTATAATAGCAAGCAACTAATTATGATGTTAGTAAATGTTTTTGTAAATACATTCATTTAAGTTTTTAACATAATCGATATCATGACACTAAAAAAAAAAACATATAGCAGTCAAACCTTAATAAGCTACTTTTTACTGGTAAATAATAAATATTTGAAATCGAAGCAGTGATGTCTGAACTCAAGTGCATATTTAAGGGATATTTTTAATGGATCACAACTTTCCTCTCCACAAAAAGGAAGTTTCATATAGAAATTTTAGTGCATATTTAAGTCTTATGCGATTTTTTAGTCTTTTTAGCGACTTTTCAGTCACAAACAAGTCGTTAATTATAAATAATTGTTTTGTTTTTTTATAAACTTTTAAAATGATTATTATTTAAAACTTATTCTTTTTGTTATTTTAAACTAAAATTAATATGCGATTTTTCGGTCTAATTGTACCAACCTATATATTAACTTAAACTGTTTGGATAATATCAGTTTAAAAGGACCTGCAATAATTGGTCTCATACAAACATTTTTCATCAGCATAATTCATATTATCTATTTATAATTCCCCTTGTACTCACCTTTCCTCAGTTATTTCCCCGCTCGATGTCTCCCGTTGCATCTAATGCATTGCTATGCTCCAACTCACTCGTACTTGTTTCCACCATACTACTTATACCAGTCGTATTATCTGAACTTACGAACGGTGTCTCCACAAAACGCATCTCAATAGTTTGCTCCTCATCGGCTGAATCACAATCGCCGTGATGTCCACAACGACGATTGCGACACATATTTGTATCATTCAATAAAATATCAACACGTTGACCATGCACCAGCGCCGTACCAGCACCCGGTGACAAGGCGCCACTACCATTGCCATACGTGGCCTCACGTGGTATAATCAACAGTTTCTCTTTGGTCGGCACGCACGTCTCCTGTGTGACACCATTTTCATCGAGGTCATCGAAATCAGTGCTTGCACCACCACCACCATTGCCACGACCACCATCACCATTGTGCAGACGGGGACCACAAGTATTGCGCTCGGAACGATTGTAACCACGTGTTATATTGATGATGTTGTTATTCGATGGGTTGAAACATGGTAGCACATGTTTGAATTCCTTGCGGAAATTCTCATTCAACCAAGCGTACAGGAAAGGATTATAGCATGTCGAGGACATGGCAATCGAATGCGCAACAAAAAAGAAGAGCGTATAGAAACGCCATTCATTCGATTTCTCATAGAAGTCATCGAAGATGTTGACAACATTGATGGGCAGCCAAGAGAGACCAAAAACGGCAACCATGGAAATCAGCATGCGATTGGTGCGTTTCTTGCGATCACGATCGGCTTCTTCGCGACGCGATGACTTCGAGCCGGGCTTGGCGCGCGCGCGTGCATTCAACTTGACCGAGACCCATGTGTAGCAAATAGAGATTATGAAAAAGGGCAACACAAATTGCAGTATTGTAGTGACAGAGCCAAAAACTTTGCGATATTGTTCTGAGGGCCAATTTTCTTCACAATAAGTAGTAGGCGCAACGGTAGGGGTGGAATCGGCACTAGCTGCTGTTGAGGCATCATTTGCAGTCATAATTTGCATGTAAGCAGCGGATGAGGGTGCCACGGTATAGCTACTTTTTAGTGATCCAGTTGCCGCTAAATTGTCCGTTTCATATGTTGCTGTCAGTGATGCATTAAAGTTCAGTGTAGGTGTCGACGATAATGTGGTCAAGTTCAGCATATCAGTGGATGAGACAACTTTCATGTACATGCCGTAAGGAAGCGTTGACAGTAGCGAAATCACCCAAATACTTACGATGATTGCAATGCAAGTGGAGAGTTTCATGCGCGGATGAAATGGGTATATGATGACAAAATACCGGTCGATGGCGATCGATGTGAGTGTCAATGTTGAAATGTAGATACTGCAACCCTGCGCAAAGGAAACTAAATGGCAGAGTGTGCGTCCGAAAGCCCAACGTCCCATAAAGGTATAGAGCGGTGTAAATGGTACAGCCAGCACACACAGCAGTATATCGGAGAGCGCAAGATTTGTGATGAAAATATTGGTGACTGTCTGCATGGCGCGATTGCGCAGTACCACATAGCAAACGAGCACATTACCAAATACGCCCAGCACAAAGACGGTGGTGTATAGGATGCAGAAGAAGATTTGTACAAATTCGTTGTGTATGAGATCGGAAGAACTTTCGGCATCCTCAGTTGGCTCATCAGTGGTGTTAAGCGAAGACGACTCTGTGCTGCTAAGCAAAAATTGTGCTGTTGCTGTGATGGTTGATAGCTCAGATGCAATGGATGTTGTTGGTAGTAACCACGTAGTGTTGCCGCCTGACCAATTGGATTGCAGCAAAATGCTGGAATTGACAATGGGAAGTATTGGAGCTGCCATATTGTTGAAGTTTATCTAGGATGAGTTATTGATGTTTTCTTACAGATAGTGCGAGGTTGTATTTTTAAAAAACACTCAAACTACAACAACAGCACACATTTTCGAGTAAATTGCAGGTTGTATATTCTTTATGGAGACATATCATGTAAATTCGATTCGGCTGCATTTGTATCTTCCACAGTCGAAATATTTATTTTATTTTATTGTTTGGATCTTTCAAATAAGCCAAAATAAATTGTTCAATTCCCAATTTATGCGTCCATTGCATGCTCTACTGCTTCATTCTGCAAAGACAAAAGTTTTTACACAAATTAATATCTTATTACTTGAAAAGTTTATTTAATCGCTGTAATAATCATAATAAGTCTAAAGTAGTGTACTTAAAACTACATTAAAAGTTTTAAACCTTTCAAGTTAAGCTGTCAACATCATTTCATGCACTTACATTTACCCCATTTTTATTACTTAAAAAGTTTCATCCTTGTTAGTAAACAGTATTAAAAGTTTGTTGCATATTGAATATCCTTTGACTGCACAGCTACTTTAACTGATACAAAATCAAATTGTAATATAATCCTAATTAAGTTGAGCGCATGGCTTAAAAGAAACCACTTTAAAGGCTAAGTTAATTTCAATAAAATGTTATATTTTGAAAATTCTTTGGCAATAAAAACTTTTTAAAAGGATGTGTCCATATGTTTGTTTAAAGTTTTGAAGGAAACAGATAAGGGTTTTATCTCTTGTTTGGATGAAATTTAAGTGTTTCACTTTCAGAATTACCTACAAGTAAAAGTTTGTTTTCTGAAATTTAACATACATACGGCAACACGTTCTAGATAGATTTTATTAAATTATTTAGTTTTCAAACTGAAGCCTTCACTTCTTTTGAATTCGAACTTTGTATTCTGATGCAATTAGGTACATGTGCTAAAATGACTCAAAAATGGTAAAGAGCCTTTTTAAAACTATTAACTTCATTAATAAATATTAAAACACACTTATTAATTCGTACTTTATATTTTGCACAAAGTAAAGGCAATGTTGAACAATGTTGACAGTTTCTATGTTAACTGACTTTTTTACTTTCAAGCGTTGCAAAATTATACGAAACCCTCGATTATTTTCATATAAACTTGAAATTTACCGACTTTACTTTACACAATGTAAAGACTACGCTGAACACCACATCCTAGAAATCAACTTTTGTCTATGTAATATGACTTGCTTTAATGTTAGCCAATGCTAACTTACACAAAACCCTCGATTATTCTCGTACAATCTTGAAATTTATCGATTTTAGTTTGAAAATGTAAAGACAAAATTGAACGATAAAGTTTAAAAGTCAATGTCGTTCTATATATATTAACTTACTTTAATGTCTAACGAAGCTTACTTCTACAAAAGCCTCAATTGCTCTTGTATAATCTTGAAATTTACTGATTGTTTTATCCATGCGCTATATCTCTATTTATGACCGCAAATATATGAATATTTCTAACTATCTTCTTTAAACGTTTTTTACCGTAGCATCCCTAGTAGATATCAACGGCATTTATTGGCCAAAAACTGGGCATTAAAAATGTTCACTGGCAAAGAAATTGCCATTAAAACTGGCCAATTTTATGGCATTTATGAAATGGTTTTTCTAACCTTTTTCAAGCATGTAATCGCCAGTAAAACGAAAATAGGAAATGGCCATTTAATGCCCAATAAATGCCGGAAAAATGCTCTAAAACTGGTCATTAAATATGTCACTATTAAAAATGGCCAATAAAAGCCTAGGAAATGCTCGAAAAATGTTCAAAAAATGCTCGAAAAATGCCTAGAAAATGTTCTAAAAATGCTCGAAAAATTTTATAAAATTGCTCGAAAAATATTTTAAAAAAGTCCAAAAACTAGGCATTTAATAGCCAGTATTTTTATTTAAAAATATTTGTACATATATTATTTTATTTAAAAGAAAAGTGAAATTTATATAATTCCCCAGCTATTATGTTTTTCGAATTATATTGTCAATAAATTCTATATCTACTTCATTGATTGGTGTTAAAGTTTATTCTTCGGACCGTTTACAGCCTGGCACATTTGTTAAAGCAAGGCTCAGTACAGATATAATATCTTTCTCATGAACTGATAATCCATGTTTTTGCCGAAATTCTTTGATAACGGCAGAAAAAAATAAATTTTATATTTATAAACTAATTTTACGGTGTACTCAAATATATTTATATTATTAAGTAGTACTAGACCTTCAAGAATCAAATACGGCTGCGTTTTGCTAAAAACAAATTTTCCTCCCACCGCTTTGACCGCCGTGAAAATCAGTGCTACTGATTTGATTAACCCTTTTTTTACAATACGACAATTTTTGGGCATTTTTCAGACATTTATTGGCAATTTTTTGGACATTTTTCGGACATTTTTTGGACATTTTTCGGAAATTTTTCGGACATTTTTGGGAAATTTTTCGGACATTTTTGGGACATGTTTTGGACATTTTTTAAACGGTTTCTTGAGATTTTTTTAACAGTTTTTGGGTATTTTTTCAGTTTTTTCCTTGAAGCATTTTAAATGCTCAATAATTGATCAAAAACTGTTCATGAATAACTAGGCATTTCTTGGGCATAAACTGTTCGAAGGTAGAATTTAACTTTACAACGAAACTATGAAATCGGCATTTTTTGGACATTTTTTCTTCAAGCATTTAAAATGCCCAATAACTGGCCAATAATTGGGCGAGCAAACAATTTTAATGTTTTGATTTCTACCAGGGATAATAAAATTATTTGTTAATATTTAAGTAAATAAATACAATTTACGATGTACATATCTGTTTATAAATTTTATATCGTATTTATAAAAATCTAGAACATCGCTATATGTGTGTAGCAATAAAATTTTTTTGGTTAAAGTATTGAAAATCAGGCCTAAGTATTTATTAAGTTACATGAGTTCTTTGATTAAAGAATCTGCCGCTGATTTTATGTTGTGTTGTCTTAATGTTTTGTCTTAATGTTTTCAAACTTCTTCTTTTTCTGTGTACTCTATCCAGAATGTGTCTTATCTATGTAGCTTCTTTTTAGCGTCCATGCTTCAATTGGTGACTGCAAAAGTAAGCAGGTAACACCAACTTTCACATTAAGTGGTATCCCAGATAAAAAATGCTGTACATAAAAGTTCATCTACATAACTTTCCATATATAGGTACATATATACATATGTTACTTATGTATTAAAAATTTAAGTAACAATTAAATAAAATAATTTTGAAAAAACCAAAAGAATTTTCTACATCAGAAATACTCGAATACTCAAACATTTTAAATTGAATTGAAATTCACTGCCTGAAAACTGCATGAGTTCAATTTTTGTACATAAATTTTTAGTTTTATCTCCGCAAGCAATTGATTTTTATCACTGCATTGTCATAATATTTGTCTACAACTGATTTTGCCTTCTGGTCTATTTGCTTTAAATTTCAGCTGAAAAATATGCAATATTTTGTGCTGTAATGCAAAAAATCAACAAAGCAAGCAAATATTTTTAATAACAGTCAAAGTATTTGGAAGCAAAAATAAAATACCGAATGGTGGAGTATCGCTTATTGCATTGTATTATAAATTGATGATAATAAAAACGAAGGGAAAACATTTTTTACAAAACATGTGTAAAAATAACTTTTTTACTTAAAAAAATATAAAACAAAACATTTATAATTTAAATTGTAAAATATATGATTTTGCTTTTCATATTAAAAAATTGGAACAATTACACAGTTCTAGAGATTTCATGTTTATGCGGAATAAAGGAAAACTAGTAGAAAAAATCTATAAAAAAACAAGATACATACAGGGCTAAAGGGTTAATTGATAAGAATTTCATCAGAAGAATAGTAAATGAAAAATATTTCAGTAGAACCGTATGAACACGAGCATCTGTTACTGACCCAGTTTCTTGAAACTTATGTGCCAAATTCTAAATCGTAGACTCAGTTGTTCGATTACTAACACCAACAAAATAATATAAAGTGCATTATGCATATCTTTTTGAACAGCTAATTTCATAACATGGCCCACCCTTTATAAGATTAGCGAATGAAATTTATCTTACAAGAATTGTCTTGTGAAAATTTTTCACTATACAAGATATACATATATAAATAAATTAATTAGGATAAAAAAATATATGTGAACCCAAACAACCTATAGCAACCAAAACGCTTCAATTCCGTGAGAAAGCTTAGTGTAAGTAAGTTTTTCATTATATCAGTACGGTTTATGCTCAGCTTATTCAAGTATTTAGAATAAGTTTTCCTGACTTCTTTAGCGATCGTAATTATTTGTAGTCCAATTTGTTAGCTTTGAAATCGCTGGGTGCCACAGCTTCATGTGGGCTTAATTAGAATTTTATACAAAATCAAACACAGCTGCGTTCTACTGAATTTTTTTTTTCTCCGATATATCTTACCTAGGTTAGTTTTTGAAGTGCTTTTTAGTAGAGGGTAATTGAAATGGAGCTTAGTTTATCTTTATAATTTCGCTGATATTGGAAACTTTAAATTTTAGAGCGTAGTCTCGAATACAGAACATATATATAGAAAATAACATAAACTACAACACTTATCTGATATAAATTAGTGACCAATCAATAGGAGGCAAAATGTGCATAATAAAAAAACATTTTTAACTTCTAACCTATCATGAAAATAAAAATTTCTAAATCTTTTCGATTACCCAACTCAGCCAGCGTCTTTCAAGCAGAAGTCTTTGCTATTCTAGAAGCCTGCAGGGTAGTTGGCAATTCTAATATGGGAAAGCTAGCAATCTTCTCCGACAGCAAGGCCGCCATCAAGGCTCTGAGCTCGGAGACGATAAAATCTAAATTAGTAGAACAATGCAGGAAGGAGCTAACTAAGCTGGGGCGTCAGCTCGACATAGCTCTCAGGCCACAGAAACATTGAAGTTAATGAAAAGGCGGACGAACTAGCAAGGCACAGTTCCTCTCTTGACGAAACTGGAGCTTGCGAGCGCGTGCATATACCGATCGGTACAGTCAAGAGAAAGGTTTTCTCGTTTTTTCTTCCCGAGGCAGCAAAAAACTGGAGGACCCTTAAAACCTGTAAAACATCCAGATATCCTATAACAATTTAAAAACCACTGACCTACTATCCAAGAGCCAAAGTGACATTGCGAGAATCACCGCGACTTGCACTGGACTATCGGAAAGTATGCTGAAAAATTAGGTATTCCATTTAACTCTTTTTTCCGTAGTTGCCTGAATTAAAACGAGAAAAATTTATCGAACATTTTCTCTGTAACTGTCCGGCCCTTGCCAGAAAGAGGTGCAGATATCTAGAGCAAGCAAGCCAAGCATATCGCTGCTTAATTAGCTGAACAGGACTAACTGGATATAGCTTTAATCGCTGCTAAGGAAGGAATTAAGACCGAGGCATGTTTTAAGTTTTTAAAGACTATACCAGGGGCGTGGCAAAGCCCTAAATTTTAATTTTTATAACGTCATATCTCGCAAGTAATGAAATTCGGTATACAGATGCAGATCATAAATATCTTAAATTTTGCCAAAAGTGGGCGGAATCGAAAAACTGAGTGTAGCATTTTTGAATAATTGAAAATTTTGATTCAATTTTACTCGAAAAAAGCACAGACGATTTTCATAAAAATTTTATATGTAATACCACTGAAAGCAGTCATTATAACAAGATATGTCACTATACTGGCAAAACTCGTTGAAGGGCGAGGAACATCACACAATATTTATAAACGTTATAATAGGAGAACTAACAAAGCAGTCGATATGAAATTTAGCATGGTAGGTATACTTGCTATAAGGTATTTTATAACCAAAAATGGGCGCAATAGTATATGTGAGCGTGGCACCTCTCATACAAGCAAAAAACGTTAAATGTTATATATAGTGTGCTATGAGAGTAATCTCCTTAAAATTTGGTAAGGAGGTGTCGGTAATTATAAGCTTTGAAATTAAATAGATTTCGACAGGATTGCTTCAGTGGGCGTGGCACCTCCCATACAAACAAAAAACGTTAAATGTTATATTAAGTGTACTATGGGAGTAATCTTAATAAAATTTGGTACAGAGATGCCGGTTACCATAAATTTTTAAGTTAAATGGATTTCGACGAGATTTCGTTAGTGGGCGAGGCACCTCCCATATATACGAAAAACGTTGAATGTTATATTTAGTGTACTATTGGAGGTATTTTCTTTAAATTTGGTGTAGAAGTGTCGATTACTATAAGCTTTGAATTTATATGGATTTCAACGGAATTGCGTAAGTGGGTGTGGCACCTCCCATAAATACGAAAAACGTTAAATGTTATATTTATTTAGTGTACTATGGGAGTAATTTTCCAATCAATAGAGAAAGCACGAAGAATTACAATTTTTTTTTGTTTCAATAGAATTTTAATTACAGTGGTGTAGTGTTAATATTGTAGTGGTAATTTTTAATATTTGACCACTTTGTGCGTCCTGAGCGATTTGTGGAATTTGTTGCTGTAAGGATATTTTCCTTGTTCTTTGGAGTATTTCGAAGGTAGTCACTCCATAAGTGACTACTCATCGAGGCGGTTCTCTCCGAGTCACTTTGGGTCACTTGGAGTCACCGAGGTGCGATTTTTGTAGAATTGCATTATAACACCTATAGGCTACGTAATCCAAAAAACCAGGAAAATATCTAAACAGCAGTAAATTCCGCAAATCTTTTAGGACACACAAAGTGATTAAATATTAAATATGACCACTACAATAGTAGCAGTACACCACTGTAGTTAAAAGTCTATTGGGGAAAAAAATTGTCGCGAAAATAGGACAACAAAAGTACTTTTCATTCGAACATTTGGCAAAATTTAATTAGTAGGAGTGGTTCTTCGCATTGTAGCAAAAAATTTATAAACTCCCATACATAGAGTGTTTCCCAGCGAAATGTAATGAACAAGTACATTCCTAAAAATTATAAATAAAGCTAGGTTTTACAGTAAAATACAATAATATAAAATCAATAAAATACTTTGACTAATTTTTATTTAAATTTTTGACTGATCTATGGTCGGTCACCAGGTACTGTGGTATTAAAACGGCACATCTAGTGCAACTTAAGGATTCTAGCATGCTTGCTAGGCCTGCCACTTTAACCTAACCTTAACTATTTATGAAAACTGTGAACATTACGTGCTTAAAGCGTTCAATGTTCCTAATGGAAAATTTTCGTAGTGAAAACTTTTGCTAAGAGTAAAGTTCTGTGTTGTCTATAGGTAGCGAGAAAGTGAGCGGAAAACTTTTTTTTCTAAACTTTGAACTTGAAAATCTGCCACAGGGACAGGCTTGTGTATGCAAACTCTTGCTACCTTTTTCTGACGCATATGAATTCAAATTTTCCTAAAATTGCACTCCTTAATCCGTCATCTCTTATACTTTAACCAAACATAATGAAAAATCAATTAGTTAGCCTTTTTTGAACTTTAAAAGTTTTCAAGTGTACTGTTGACTTTTAACAAGTTTTGACAGCTGTTACACAAGCTTGTGTAATAAGAGTCTAATTATGTTTGTTGGCCTAAAACAATAATAAAACAACAATAATAAATAACAGAAAAAAGGACTATAAAGCAGCAGCTGTTGATAAAGATTAATTGTGAAAACCGATCAATATCATGAAAAGCATAATCACTTAAAAAGTTTAAAAAAAAAAAAAAAAAATTTACACAAAGTATTTACAAAGAAAAATATGAAATTCAATTTAATTGGAGCATGCTGTACCATTTTGGTTAAAAGAAGTTTTATACCAAAACTCGCAGAGATGAATTATGAAACTCATTTATAATATTGCATCTACTCAAGTAAAGTAGTTAAAAAGCAAAAGCTACACAAAATTTTATAGCTCATTTATTTAAAATTAAGTTAATGAGTTTTCCAATAAAAAATCGCCAAAAAACCAAAATTGAAAATTTACCCAAAAATTTAATTTTTTAAAATGATTTTCATTTGGTGTTTATTTTTTAAGAGATTTTTTTGCCTACAGCTGAGATAAAAGTTTGCAAAAATTAATACCTCCTGCAGCAAAGAGTGTAACGCATTAAATAAAACTTTGTGCACATTTTTTATGAGTTTTTCTTCAATTTCTTAAGAATCTTAAAAGTTAGCTTTTTTTTTCATGAGACGCAATCTACATAAAATTTAAAAAACCACAAGAGGGTAGATTCTTAATGTCTGAAATTTAATACGAGTATAATATTTCCGTAAATTTTTACTTGAATAAAAAAAAATTTTATTTAAAATTTTTTTTTTAAATTTTTTCTCACAATCCTTATCTCGATTATTTCATTATTTCCCCTCTTTTAACTTCATTTTTTTTTGTTTTTTTTTTTTTGTAACCACTGCCAATATGACTGACATATTGTGCACAACTGTCAGTTGAAATTCATAAAACAGTTGAAGGCAGAAATCCATTAAAAATTTCGCACTTTCAACAAATAAAAATTATTCAAAAAAAGGCAACATTACAAAAGAAAAAAAAAAAGTTAATAAAACGAAGTTTCAAGCGCAATGCTACCTTTTGGCGTTTGCAATTTCCGTTGCTTAAGTTTTCGTTATCGCTTTTTTCATTGTGTAATATTTTCTGCATGAGCTGATTTCTGTCTTTACCGCTTTTAGGCTTAAGGCGGCATGCAACAACTAACGTTTTAAAGTTGAAGTGTGGAATTCAATTAAATTAAAACCACTGCGCTGTTGATTTTATCGGCATCTGTAAAGTAGTTGTTAAAAAACAAAAGAAAATGTTCTTTTTTGGTACGCTGTCCATTTGCTGTCAAAAATTAGAAAAAATAGTGGAAAATATTCAAAATTGGAAAAATAACCAGGAAATTGTACGTCATATGTAATGCACCATATGCATTTAAATGAAATATGGGAGTTGAAAATTTGAAAAACTCAAAAAAAAAGAACTCAAAGTTTCGAATAATTTTTTTTTTGGTTGAAAAGCGCCAAGTGACCAAAAGTCAAAAAGTATCAAAAAGATTTGAAAAATTAATTAGAGTAATGGAACCATTATTATGAAAAAGTCCATAGAAGTTGAAAAAATTTGTATTATTTCGTGTAATATCGAAAAAATCAAGACAAATGGATGTATCGCGAAAGAGTATTTGCGCATGTATTTTGTTCCTGTAATTTTTTCTTCAACGCATCGACTCGTTTAACTCTTGCCGTTACTCAAGTCACTAGAACAAAATACATGCACAAATACTCTTTCGCGCTGTATTTCTCATAGCAAACTGCAAGACCACTCTTTGGAAAATAACTTTTTTGATGTAGAAAGACCTCAGCTTTCGATTAAAAGCATTAAAAAAAATATTAAAAATACCGTTTTTGAGATATAACACGTTTTGTGATTTTTCACCAGGAAAATGGAAATTTTCGGGAAATCTGACAAAATCATTGGAAAGCTGAGAAAAAAATACATCGAAATGATGTGTCGGAAATTTTTTTTAGGTACATTTATGTACCACCAGCACGAGTTGAAAACAACAGAGTTTAGCGCTCGCGCACCGCGCTAGGACATTTGACGTATTTCTCCCCATATTTAGGGTGGGTCCTCATACAAACATATTTTTAAAACAGCATTTTCACAAAGACCACTTACTCGATTCACATTGAACGTGGCTTCTATATTGAGAACAATAACTTAAATAGCAATAACACTTTTATTTAGGGTGGTCCTCATACAAACATATATTTAAAATATTGCAGTGTAGTCGCGGTAACGTGACCACCGTCTAACGTGAACAATGCGGTAACGTGAACGGAATAAATTTTGCATTGACTACCTTGTAGCAAGACATAACTCAACCATGGAATACACAAAAGGCTATTTATGTATGTTTATTTTCATTTTTTTTTAGTTTATGAAGAAGTTTTCTATTTCTTTAAAAGTTTTTGTTGTTAGAAATGATATGAAAATAAAAATTTGATGCAAAATACGTTACAGCGACAGCGCTGCATAAATTTTAGTTTAAATTTTCATATTCGCTAACGTGAACAATTTCGCTACCGTGAACAACCTTGGTTTTAATTAGTTCACGTTACCGCGATTGCACTGTATTTTCACAAAGACCATTTAATCGATTTACATGGAATTCACAGCACGTGTCTTTTATACTAAGTGGAAAAGCTTAAGCTATAAAACTTTTATGTGGGGCGCATATTTAGGGTGGCCCTGATGCAAACATATTTTTAAAATATCATTTTCTCGAAGACCGTTAATCGATTCCCATGGAACTAACACCAAGTGGCTGCAATATTTAGAGGCAAATAATTAAGGTGGCCCATTTTCAAAAGTATTCTTAAATATAATTTTCACGAAGATTTCATAATTGTTTTTAAATGTTTCTAATGGTCTATGGAAAGTTTTTGTAAAGTTTGGTTCAGAGAAATGGGCAGTGACACGGCCTTCATAATAAAATTAATCATATCTCATCAAGTGCTGGACGCAGTTGAATGGGACTTAATATAAAAAATACGGGCAAAAGTAAGTTTTACTGGACAAATGGGCAGTTTCGCTTATACATTCCATCGGTTGAGTACATACAACATTCAGAACACCTACCGGAGAGGGCAGGACAATGTCTGCCGGGACATCTAGTAGTCTATAAAAGCTGAAATTGATCAATAAGCACTGCAATATGGTCAAAAATGTCGATAAAAATATGTATCAATATAATAAAATGTGTATCGAAAAATGTTGAAAAGTTATAAATAGGATCAAGAAAGTCGAAAAGTAACTGAGAAATCGATTAAAAATCTAAGAGCAGCGAATAGTGGCAAAAGAAGTTATATGGCTTGTTGGTAAAAGTATCGAATGCATTAAATAGTTTCAAAAAGTAGCAACCAAGTTGATCAAATTCGAAAAAAATATCGATAACAAGCGGTGGTCGAGAAAAAGTAAAAAGACGACAAAAGCAGAGTATACAGTGTTATTATCGAGCCCTTATAAGAAAAGAAAAAATAGCTGAAATAATCATTTCTGACACTAAAACTTTTCCTCTCAAAATAGTGTCACATTTTTCATATCTCAGGTCTTGCAGTTCAAAATATGTACATTTTTTGCATCATGATTATTAGACAATTAACATTATTCCTTTACATCATTGGAGACGATAATTAAAAAATCCTCGCCATAGTTTTTATCAAATAGATTTTTTCAATCAGAAATTTTAATTTTCAGTTGCACGGAGACTTTTTCGAATATGTAGCTTAAAAACCGCTCTCTTGTACTTTTTCAAATGCTGCTCTATTTAGCAGTTTTGAAAAATGGTTTTTATTTGCATTTTCGTAATGCAGCAATATATGATCACAACATTCAAGCTGTTGATTGCTATAGCGGCAAGGATTTATGAAAAAATGCTGCAGCATTAATTTTTGTTTTTCCCATCATGAAACAAATTATTACTGTTGTTGTTGCTTCCTTTTTTGCATAATTTATGTAACGTTAATAGACCAGGGGAATACAATAGGAATACAGAGGAAAATGGTTGACAGCAAATAAAGACAGTTAACTATAAACAACAACAGCGAGACAAACAATGGCAACAATAAAGGACGCAGCAGTCCAAGCAAAGTCGATTTGTATGTTAATATATGTGCTTTGGGTCATAACATCTCCCCCCCCCCCCCATCCCTGCTCTCATGAACCGTTGACACTCTGCTGCATTAAGCGCTTTTGCGACGCTCTTTTAATGTACGCATACTTAAGCGTCATTGCTGTTCGCGCCGCCATGACACTTCCGGCGCATAAGAGCGAACATTTTATTTTGTTGTTCTTTTTTTTATGACGATTTGATTTTTAGTTTTTATCGTCTTAAGTTAGTACGAGTATTTTATTGTTGAATTCACTTAAATCGACTGTTGGCTGGAGAAATGGTGTGAATAAAATTGCACTTAAAATTCTGTATAGCGCACGCGATGGGAGTGCTTACAATGCTAATGAGACTTTTAGCGCATCTGGTGGTAAAAATTCTACATAAAGCTGACTGACAATTGCTGCTGAGTTGGCATTTTAAATTTGCAAATGGAAAATTGTATTAAAGTGTTTGTTGTTTGATTAAAGCGACAAAAGTTGCCTATTTTGGCTAATAGCCCAGAATAATTAGGAGATGTCTGCGGAATAATTTTTGGCAAGGTGAATTTTTGCATGAACATTTAGTTTGCCTTCATAATTAACGTGTAAAAAGTTCTCTTCTATATCGCGTACGATAAAAAAAAATATTCAAGTTCAAAGGTCACGAATATCGGTTTTCGCAAATATTTATATCAAAACTATTGATTTCTTGGCTATTTTAGCTGCATACAATTTGTTTGTAGAGAAAATGACCTATTCAATATTTCCGTACTGGGCAGTACTGCCGTCAGAAGCGAATTAGGCGTATCTCAAAAAAATTGATATTCGAGATTCTTATGGCATCGGATAGCTTAAGGAATTACGCATCTAATGAACTGCGTCTAATGCCGGTATCTTTGTTCAAACCTATATAAAATGACATATTTCTCAATTTTACATGTATTTCAACAAATTGAAATAAACAAAACATCAATTATCTCGAAACGAGTTTTTTTGAGATACGCCTAATTCGCTTCTGACGGCAGAGTAGTCGCTATACTACATCTTATATACAGTTGTGTGTACGATGTTTCATTAAAAGAGTCTTCATATATTTATCAACTTCAAATTTTTCTCCTTCAAAGGAATTCACCTCAAATAAAATACAAAAAGAAAATTATATAAAACTTGCAACTATAAGCCTTTAAAGTCTCATGAGATTAACTTGTCGTATTTCTGAAGAAATTCGCATGAATTCGCGTACGATTAAAAAGTTGAATGACTTTAAAAAATCACTCAAGACTTTAAGTAAATCGCTTAAGAATTTAAAGTTCCACGTAACGTAGAAATCGCAAATTGACTAATCATTTACATAAGTAGGACAAAAATTAGCTTAAAAGTAAAGAGACTAAAATTCACATAAGACTAAAAAGTTGCGAAGGGCTTAAAAGTTTCATGAGACAAAAAAAAAATTTCTTTAAAATGCTAATGAATCAACCATCAGTAAAAAGTTGCATAAAATTAAACATCACGTTATCATTAATAATTCACGTAAGACTTGAAAGTTCATATCAGTCTAAGTCACAGAAGACTATAAAGTCACAGGACAAAAAATTCGCGTAAATATCGCATATTGATAGACTGTCATATGACACAAAAAGTACTAGCATAAAACTATTAAGTGACATAAGGCTTAAAAAACGCATTAGACTGAAAATTCGCATGAAGATAAAAAGTTACACAGGACTTTAAAAAAATCGCAAAAGACTTGAAGTAGCAGACCAACTACTTTACAAAGGCTTAAAAGTCGCGTAAGTTTCAAAACTCATCTAAAACAAAATAATTCCAAGAGATTTTAAAGTTGCCTAAATGGATCACAAACGTAGTATATATGAATTTATTTATAAAACGCTTTCAAAAATCTTAGAAGGTCAAAAAACCAACAAAATTAATTTATTGTAGAATAATCGCAATATTAATGATGCGTAACCTCCCTCCACCAGATCTAATAATATTAGCAAAAAGACAAAATCCCCATTAATTACACGTTGTTTTTGTAAAGATAAAAAGCACAGCGTTGCAGACTATGGCAGCCATTAATTGAGTTAAAATCTGAAAATAAAAATTATAATAAATTTTAAGCAAACACGAAACAAAACAATGACCTCATTAATAATACAGAAGGTTACTGCATGGATGCGCATTAAATGCCAAAAAACAAAATAAAAAAGTCAAATAAATAATACCAAACAAGCGCAGCAACAACAACAACAACAACAGCAACGACAATATCAACAACAACAACAAGAAGAAGAAGCGTAAACTTTTCCAAAAGTTCAAAAACAACATAAATCTCAGGCAGCATAAGCAAATGCTTTTATTGCTAAGCAAACAAGAGTGCCACCGAGTGAGTATATCCTGTTTATCCTTTGCAATAACGCATCGTATGCTTCATGCGACGATAAACTTTCACCCGCACTTTTAGCCAACTAACCGCTAATGCACTTGGAATTTTTTGAATCAAGCACATGTTGTTTTGCTGCTTTTTGTTTGTGTTTTCTTGTGTGTGTGTGTGTGTGTGTGCGTGCGACTTAACCACATTTGCATGCCAAGTTAATTGCTGCTATTATGGCTATATGGCATTCGTAGTTTCAGCAATAGCAGCATAGCAATAATTGCAAAAGTGTTGGCAACACTGTGAGTGTGTTTTCTAAAGTATAAAAACAAGGTTGCCACATTCAGCTACTTGCAATATTTTGAATTAGTTTTGCATTTATGGTAGTCCGGCTGTGTGCCAACTTAGTTAATTTAATGCATTTACAGAATTAAAAAGTATTTTTCATTAATGGGCATTGCCTATCTTATTAGCTCAATGATTTTTGAATTTCAATTCGTGTTGTTGTTTATAAAACTCCCTCTGTAAGTCTCTTTCAATTTTTTTCTAATCATCAAACATTTTTTTACTTTCCTTCTGTTTTTAAGAGTTTCTATCTCATAGTTGCTTATCTTTCTATAACTTTTATATTCCATCGCTTTAATTCTCAGTCACTTTACCTCTCTGTAGCCATCTATTGACAGTTTTCTTTTTATTGAGACTCTTGCATCAAACAAGAATATCATCTCTTTATCCTTAACTAGTTGTCCTTGTAATTAGCTTTATAGCATAAGTAGTGTTTTTTTTTTGTATCCTTCAGTCATTGTGTATCTTTGTACATAGTTAAATGCATTCAGTATAGTTTTTGCTTAATGGTGCCTTTTTCACTTTTCGCAAAGATTCATGTTATTGCATTAAAAAATAGTCCACATATAGGACTTAAAGATTTTACTCAAATGGAAGTTGCCTAATCCCATCCAATGTTCGCCTGTATCACTTTGTATTTATGCGAGGAATTTCAAAACATTTTGTTATGAAAAGTTTCACGATCCTTATAGTTAGGAAACCGGTGAAAATTTGAGGTATATGATTTTATCGTCATTGCTATTGATATTGAATGTAGTTTATACTTATGAGAATTAGAAGAACTCAGAGTAAAGTGAAGATAGCACAGCTTTTGTTGCAAAAAAAAAATTATATATAATAATTTTATCGTTGTCTTCAGTATTGGCCCTAGAAGCTGAAAATACAAGAGGGAGACGTGGAAGTTTCTATTGGTTTTGGTCAAGTTCGTATACTAATTTAATATATAACTGAAAAGCGTAACCTTTTACCTTCAAAATCCATTTAGAATTACATATACCTGTCGATATGATAATTTTTTTTCACGAGAAATCGTAAATTTAAGTTTTCCAGTTATCCTATGTAGGCTATTCTCCAGCAGTACCTACTAAAAAAATACACAGTAATCACAAATGCAAATTCACAATTGTGTTCGATTTGGCGTGAAATGTCTCATACAAACAGTCAAAAAAAAAAATTATAGAAAAAATATAATTGTAAATTTTGGATAACAAAATTTGCAATGCATTAATTTCATGTATTTTTTATTAATATCCACCTTAAGTGCTCAAAAAGTCTCCCTTAGGAAAAACAACGTTCGAGTTGCCTGCCTTTTCTATTTTGATGATTTTTATAACTAAAAGAATCAGTCAGCTAAGAGGCAGACGCGATTAAAAGGTTTTTATAAGTTAAGAACCCAGTCTGCCAAGAGGCAGACGCGATAAAATGATTGAGTAGTGAAGTTTTCTTTTTATATTTTTTTAATATTGCAGTTTTTAAATGCAGTAATAACTAAGTGGCAGAGATTTCTTTGCGCGTTTCTTATGACATAATTTTAATAATAATCGCATTCTGAATAACGATAACATCATTTAAGTTTGTATAAACCATACAATTTTAAAAAACATTTAATTACTCATAAGCGCAGTAACAAAAACGTCTGCCTCTTGCATTCATCTGTTTTTTTTTTTTTTTGCTTAGACGCATTTAATGTAAAAGACAAACGCAATAAAATTGTTTAGGTAAGGTACCACCACATTTTTTTTACAGTCTCAAAGAGCTCTCAATTAATAACGCAGAGACTACGCAATGGCAGAGATTTCTCGTATTATTTACATTACTGAGAACTTAATAATTTTCAAACGCTGCCGCCCGATAAAAGTCTAGAATATCGGCTCCCTAACTGTTATGGTAATTCTAAATATACGAAACTTAGGATGGATGAGTACGTCCACTGATAGTGGGATCCGATCAAAATCGACACAAAACTGTTTTTTTTTTTTCTGCAAGGCAAGTTCCTCCTACAGTTGTGAGTTGGTGTCACTTTAGGTTCGACAATTAAAATCGCTTTTTCGCTAAAGTTTATTTACGATTCATTAATGGAACGTCTGCTCAAGACATAATTTTAGAGATATCGAAGCGTCACTGCTCAAGTGCGAAAGTATCTTAAAAAAAAATTTAGAAAAGACGAAACCACCAACAGATATTTTTTCTTACTCCCTAGTAAAAATATTCACACTTAAAAAAAATAATTTAAAAATTTATAAAATCATTAGATGAGTAGCAGTGAACTTTCACATGCAAAGAACTGAAAACTCTATTTAGAATATTGACTTAAGTTCAACAGATATCGCCTGAATATGTTTTTTCAGACTCCTATAACATGCATAATACACGTAGAATAGTTGCTTACATGCACCCAACCTCTTAAATGGCAAGCAGCTGCCATTTTCCACCATTAAAATAAAATAAATTTTTCACAATATCTCAAGCTGCTTTTACCGTACAGTTTAACCCACAGCACAAACAAATAGGTGATGTTTTTTATTACCAATACGCTTTTACCAAAAGATTGATGCTCTTCCATAACTTTGATATCCTTAACCACCTTTACAATGTCGATTTATTTTTCCCCAGCCATGAGTTGTTTTATTGATTCCCTCATAAAAGCGTGGCTAAGGTAAAAACACAACCAGCGGTTGTAAGAGAACACGAAATAAAATCAGAAATGAAAGATTTTGCATATATCCCATTTTATGTTATACAGGTAGTCGTATAAGTCGTATAGCATTTGTTTGCTTGTGTATGTATTTGTATTTGCTTTGAGTGTCGTCTCCGTTCTATGTTGCGAGTGGATTAGCAATAAAGAAAGGATATGCGTTGGCATGCTAAAATTTTCTTGACATAATGATCCTCAACGGAATTTCAAGCAGATGATTGTTTGATTTATGTTGGATTTTATACTCTTTACTATGCTCTCGCATACAAAATGAGTTGTTGCGGTGCGCAATTGTCAAAGTCGTCGTCGTCGTTGTCGTTGTCATTGCGGATTAAAGTTACTTTGACAAAGGAGCAGATGAAATGTACAAATTTGTATGCGTAATGCTTTTGTTTGGGATAAGCGTGCCACAAGGATTTAAAGTATTTGCATGTTTATACGAATGTGAATGCAATTCAAGATTAATTTTTAGCAATTCAATTGTGTACCTTTAGCTTGGTACTATAAGCGCTGAGTTCTTATTGATTTGATGCACATATATTTTAGAAAAAATACCTGAAAATAGAGCCCTAAGAGTACGCATAAATGGGCAGAATTATGGAAGTACAACCCACAAATTCTGCACCATCGAATAAATTCATCTTTTTGCAAGAGTTTTTAGCCAGAAGGCCGACCAATCAACGCAATCACTTTATCTATATAAGCAAAAAACTGAAAATGTAATTGTTGCATAAAAGATAAATTTCTGTTTACTTTCTGTTCACTTTCAGAAATTTATGTTAAATTCAAAAATTACATTTCATCTTTTTAATAACAATTAGAAAAATTCTTAGCACTTCATATTTTATTTAAAATTAAAATAAATATTTTTTTTTTCTTAATTTCAGGTATGCTCCATTTTTTTGGAATATTTCACCTACAATCGCAAATCTCTCATATTTAGTAAGTTTATATTACCACTAAATAATTATGCTAACAATAATATCGTTAGTGACAATAATTTAATTGCAGTTTTAACTGAATTATATGTCAATTTTCCGCACCGCTGACCTAATGATTTATTTAATTTTATAATTCAAATTCAATTAACTTATCAGTTCGTACGATTAATATATAATTAATAAAGGCGTCAATCGGACATTTACAAAAAAAAAAGAACTGATGAAAGCGAAAATGTTTAAAATAAGTACAACATGCAATGATTTTATTTTATATCGAATTTTAAATCGGACGACATAAATAACATTATTATGAAATGTATGCTGAAGTGACAGAGACCTTATTCACATATAATTAGTGCAATATATAGCGTGTCCGCCTACTGCCGTGCTGGCTTGCGGCTTTAACTACATGGCTGACAAGCGAAGAATATTTTTCAAGGTTCGTCCTTAACAAGCGCGCACTATGGTTGGAATTTAATAAAAAACATGCTACAGTCATACATTTCGCTATAAGAAATTTATAGTTAAGCAAAACTTGTAAATGTTTTAAGCTAGATATTTTCCAAAAGTGAAAATTATGGCAATTTTTTTTTCCCTCATTTTAGTGCGTTTTAACTTTACCCAATTTACCTTTTTTTTTTTAATTATACATGTTTGTATATTTATTTCGAGATAAGAAATCGAAGGACCTCTCAAAATTGTTTTTTCAACAAAGTGTTCTTTTGGAAAATACCATGAAAGTGGAATGTTTAGTGATTTTAATTTATAATTTTACGTTTGATCTACTGCCATAAATTTTCGAAATTTGATTTGTGTAACTCAAATTTCAAAATTTTATTTTTGACATGATGCTTGAATTCTGAATTTTTCGTTATTTTTACAAAAGAAATAGCTATAAACAAGTCGTATGAGCAATCTCATTTAACATAAGTAAAGGGTGATCCAATACGAGGTCCCTTTTCCTACTGGGTTGTTTTGACAGCTGTCATGTGTCAAATAGCTTGTCCATATGACGTTTGTGTTCAGTATTCAATACGACTCAATCACTAATAGACTTACTCCTGAACAACGTTTATTAATTGTGGAAACTTACTTCCAAAATCAGTCATCAGTTAGAGAGAGCACTTCAACATCATTTTGGTCGTTATGAGCATCCAACTGAGCGCACTATTTGTAACATCATCAACAAATTTCGATCCAAATTTACACTATTGGACATTCATCATTCAACTAGAGTGCATACAGCCCATAATTTTGAGAATATTTTTGCAGTAGCAGAGAGTGTTCGTGAAAACCATGAACAATCGATTCGTCGCCGATTTCAGGCTTTGGGCCTGAATCCTGAATCCCTTATGGATTATTGCGGCTTATTTTGAGGCGTGATCTTGGTCTGAAGGCCTATAAAATACAGCTCGTACAAGAATTGAAGCTGGCTTATATTGGTGTACGTTTTAATTTCGGTTTATGGAAGCTCTTATTGGGTCACCCTTAACATAGAATGTTACATTAGTATGAAGATTATGTCATAAGAAATGTGAGAAACAAACTCTGCCACTTAGTTATTGCTGTATTTAAAAATTACGATGTCGCAAACATGTAAAATAGTTGAGCAATTTATCGCGTCTGTCTCATTGTTTACTAAGTACTTTACTTATAAAAAACAAAATAGAAATGACAGACGATTTTAGCGCTGCTTTTTTGAAAGGCAGGCGTGTTATGAAATATTTACGCTAAAGTTATAGTATTAAAAATAACTTTAAATTTATGTATATATTCTCTTTACGATATAAATTTGATTCCTCCAAGATCAAATTTGTCTGAAATTGAAGGACTATCAGGTCCAAATCTCCAAATCTATCAAATTGGTTTAACTCTATCAAATTGCTTTAACTCTTATTTTAAAAGAACTTCATGAAATTTTTTCATTCTAAAGGCTGAAGTGCTTTCAATTCCGAATACATGATGTGTCTGACGCTGAAAGTTTGGAGCCAACTTTCATTGTGTCAATCAACTTTGCAAAATTCAATGCTGCCAATATCTTTCGCTCCTTTGTGCCAAAGTTATTGCATTAGCAACTGTTCGTGTTGCTCCAAACTTTTCATGTTGTTGTTTGCAACTCAAATTAATATTGCGTTGTGCACAGTATTGCATTGCTTAACTCGTATTTAGTAACACACATCCAAATCATAAAAAGTTCTTATTTCTAATTGAAATTTTATAGCACTTGGCAATAACATGACATAAGCATTAATAAGTACAAAAAGCTTATTGCATTTATAGCATAAGCCATTTAAAAAAACAGAAACTTGAAAATGACTTTTAGTGACATGCACTATGTTGCTCAAATATTAAGTGAACATTTAAAGGCTAAGCCAGTTCTGCTTGTGTCTAAGCAGCCCAATAGAAATATGTATGATAAAAAAGTTACTTTGTCATTTTGTTAAAAACATGAAACTTAGTATAAACACTTAATAGTGCGTGACTTCTTATTAAATTTTTGACCAAGAATTAACTGTAGCTGTTTTGAAATGTGTATCTTCAAGTTTATTTATATTAATTTTCCTGGAATTTTTATTGTCTTACCATCTAATGAGTCTCTAAAGCACACGATGTGTATAATTGAAATTGAAGCGCATCAACTGGTTTGTATTGTTCGTATTTTCTCACTTCAATCAAACTTTTATCACTTTCATAAGTTGTTGACTTTTTTTTAACAAATTTTATCTCATGAGAATTTTATGTAAATTCACAGATGTAAGAAGACATCAAGCAGATATCGCACATTGATTACCAAAATGATGCAACTCAAGAAAATGGAATTTTTAATTTGTACGCGTAATAAAAAATAAAAAAATTGCAGTGTG
Organism: Meiosimyza platycephala; assembly: GCA_963662105.1. Lineage (NCBI taxonomy): Eukaryota > Metazoa > Arthropoda > Insecta > Diptera > Lauxaniidae > Meiosimyza > Meiosimyza platycephala. Next base: position 96,142,731 of record OY759208.1, on the reverse strand, counting down.
CCGCTAGATAGCGTAAATGTCGGCATGTACTTTTGTTATCCACACATTACCTTGAACTGAATAGTGTCATTTTTTTATGGTGACAGAATGGTGAATGTGCGTGATTACTGTACATGAAAGGAATTCAAGCATTTTTATTTATAAAAATATTGTTATTTTTTTGCAAAGTGTGGTTAGATCAATAAGTATTATAAATAGTATGTACTTACACAGATATATATTAGTTTTTTTTATTGCTTAAAGACACTGCCCGTAATTTTTTTTATTTTTAAAGGGTGTTTCAATTGAAGTTTACAGTTTAAATGTGATAATAAAAGTTTTGAATTTTAAACGACTATTGTTATTTTTGTTAAAAATTATTTTAAAAAAATTCGATTAAATATCAAATATGATATCAGCCAAATGGCCATCACGAGCAGCATGGCGGTATTTCGTCTTTTTGATATAATTTTCCATTACATTTCAGTCCCAAAGGCCTGTTGCGGGTGTTGAAACTTCCCCATGTGGAATTCAACACGGGAAATTTTAATTCAACACACGAATTCCCAAGAACATCATATTTTTCAAACTTCACAAGAAGTGCATATACAAATTTATTATGCTGTGTACGACTAAGTTCTTTCGTCGCTGAGAATCTGATTTGGGATAGATTCAGCAAAATTTCCCTTGAATATTTTGTACTTGGCAAAGATAGTGATGTTAATAAAACATCAAATTCAAAAAAGAAAATTTACGTAGTGATCGAGAAGTGTTTCTTGACTTGGCGAGCAGAAATGAAACTTAATTTAAAAGTTTCGAAGATGTAGTAGATTTTTTACAGAAACATCTATGGTATAAGGACCTCATTGCAGAATTCGTTTGATTCGTGAAATTGTATTAACTGACAGTTAATTCGAGTATCAGCTATACTTAAGCATTCATTTGCAAAACAAGTTAAGTGGGAGGAAATTGCTTCGAAAAATGAATCGCTACCTCCCGGACTATTTTTTTTATTTTCACAATATACAAGATATCCTTCATTACTTCTTCATAATCATAATCGTTAATTTAAAAAATTCATAATTTTTAACCTCCCCGCGATTCAAGAAATTCCACACCCGCTTTTACAACGTTATGGCGACCCTGAATCTACTAGTAATGCAACGGATCTTATTTTTTAACATTTCGTAAGCAAAAATTACATTACTTATTTTTCTTTATATTGCAACGTGCCTCAGTCACGCCCAAAAAATACAGTCCCATAACGCTACTGGCCTTAAACACGCATCCCATCGTAATTTTCCTTAGATACGCTGGTTGTAAAAATTATTCCAAGAATGTATTGGTTCTTTGATAACTCAAATTTGACGATTTCCCTCATTGACATACCCAGACAATGAATGATTTTATCGTAAAGCAGTCTGTTGACTATCGACAACCAATATACAAAATTAGTCTCGGTCGATGAGCGCTTTTAATTTAAACTTCTGGCTCAATTGGATATGAATTTGGTGGATAGATAGTGTATGTCCGAAATAAGAAGATAAGCTACTTTTTCTCCCGAAAACAGTTGTAGTCGTGAAGGTTAAAATTATTTTCCGTAGTAATGGAAATATTTACGTGAGAGCACCAAAGGAAATATTTGTGTGAGAGAAATGCAACGAAATTCTAAGGTACACGTGGAGTGAGCACAGATTTTAGCTAGTTTTAAAATGAAAATTTTTTAAATTCAATTCACGAAATGTCATTGTAAGTTCAAATACCCATAAATTCTTCTAAATTAAAATAAAAAGCGATGTGAAAACTTTTTTCTATTAAAACGTATGACCAAAAATTTTTTCAAATCCTCAGTCGCATGTAACACAAAGCTACTATTTCGTAGTTGTGTCACTGTGGTAATTAATGTATGATACATAACACCGTATGGTGCCTGGCACTCAATTCCTTTTGGGTCACACAAAAACTGTTGTAATAGAAGCAAGTGCTTGGATGGCGCCATAATGTGTGCAAGGGAAACCGCTATGCAAATTACTGATAAACGTTATTAATAAAATTTTCGTTTTATCAAGCATTAAAAATTATAAAAAAAAGAAATTATATTTAATAAAAAATTTTGCTTAGTCAATTGTGGCACACGTTAACGAGTAACTCATATGAATGGTATGTAAGTGCAAATGTCGCAGTGTGTGCGTGTGTGTGCGCGTGTGTGCGCGTGTGTGCGCGTGTATGCATTTGTGCTGATTTTTTTAACAAGTGATTGTGAATTAAGATAGCAGCAGTATTAACAACAACAATAAAAGCACTACATATTTAACACACACACACACACTCAACATATTTAAAATATGTGCCTCCACATTTAACCGCATACAAACAGTGGGATAGATGCTTGAGAATTATGATTTAAATTGAAAATAAAACCAAATGTCGTTTTTGAGAGAGACACTGATTGTAATTGAGATTTGTCCCGAAAGAGCAGTATCCTCTTAATATATATAAAAATTGGAAGTAAATAAATCGACTAAGAGGTTATTATCCACTTTAGTTATATGCAAATGAACAATCAAAAAATTGTTTTATTTTATTAAAAATATGTAGTAAAATTCCTCGAAAATGAAAAAAATAAGTTCTAAAAGAAAGCTCTCTAGAATTTTATAGTTTGTGCATGACTTTAAAGAAACATAAAAACAGTTTGATAAAACTGTGAATATTTCATTCAAATATTTGATCAGTGCTGATTTTTGCTGTAGATACCTAATTGAAAAGTATATTAAGAACCTTGTGAATACTAACCATATTCCTATCTCAACTGAGAGTATGAAAAGACGCTATCACATACAGGATCAGAAAAAACTCTTGGAAAGAAGTCATTCAGCAAATTATTGACATCTGCTGAGAGATAGATAGACAGGAAGACCTAAATTGTCGTGGTGACGTGTGATAAAAATGAGTTGTCAAAAAGCAACATAAACAGGCACAGCATAAAACAACAAACCACGGATTGAAATAGCGATAGAAATATTTTTCAGTCTCCACGCACCTAAAAGAGTTATAGAATAGTAGAAGCAGACTGCAGCTTCTACAGTGATTTGATTTAAAAAGGTGGACTTTTTTGCATTTCTTGAGCATCATTTACTTAATTTCCCACAGATAAATATTTTTTGAGATACAATAGGTAAAGTGCTTTTACTGAAATAAAGAAATCACCAGCAAGCTAAAAATTATTTAAAGAATTTAAAAGAAAAATCATATATTAAACGAATTTGAGATTTAAAAAAAAACCGATGAAAACCAATTTTTGGGACAGGATTCAACAATGCAATCCTATATGTTGTGCCTATTTAGGTCTCTTCGAGCTCTATCATTTGGCATACATTTCGAGCCGTAATATTATACAATTTTAAATATAACAACAAAATTGGCTAAAATTCGGCCATTTTCGGGCATCTGGACAGGCTTTGGCAAGGCATCCCTGGTTGGTTAGTTTCACCAAAATGCATTACTATCATTCCCGTAAATCTTATACCGTAATCTTATACATTCGACTTTTCTACAGCGGGCTCTCCGCCTATAAATTAATTTTCTAAAATTCAAAAGCTTCAACCACTTCTCTCAATTTAAATTAATACTGTTAAAGTTTAAAGCTTCAGCTTTGAAGCTGTGTGCTAAAAAATTAACTTATAAATATATTTGCAGCAGTCGCACCTACCAGGTGTATAACTAAGTAATGTCGGTTCGAACATTTAGATGTCGCCCAAGCCTGAATATTTATTGAATATCAGGAAACTTTGACAGTGTGAAGCGTTAACCTTAACTATCATGTGACCACAGTTTCGCGCCAATCGAGCGTCATTATCGTGTTACTCTCAGCGCAGTCAACATGTCGAGTTTCGTGCCAAATAAAGAGCAAACGCGGACAATGTTAATTCTGTGTTTTCATTTGAAGAAACCAGCCTCGGTATCGCACCGAATGCTTGTTGAAGCTTTCGGTGAACAAGTGGCAACTGTTAAAACGTGTGAAAGATGGTTTCAAAGATTCAAAAGTGGTTGTTTCGATGTCCAGGACAAAGAACGCTCTGGTGCTCCGAAAAGGTACGAAGATGCCGAAATGCAAGCGTTATTGGACGAAGACGATTCCCAAACGCAAAAAGAACTCGCAGTGCAGTTGAATGTGAGCCAGTCTGCCGTTTCCAAATGTTGAGAGAACGGCCGCAATATTAAAAAAAGGCAACACAAAGTCATTTTCCTTCATGACAACGCTTCATCACATACGGTAAGACCGGTCCGCGATACGTTGTAAGCACTCAATTGGGAAGAGCCCCGCATGCGGCCTACTCACCAGACCTCGCCCCATCCGATTACCACTTGTTCGCAACGATGGGAAACGCACTCGCTGAGCAGCGCTTCGATTCCTACGAAAATGTGAAAATTTGGGTTGATAATTGGTTTTCCGAAAAACCCAAGGAATTCTATTGGTGTGGAATTCACAAATTGCCTGAAAGATGGAAAAAATGTGTGAAAAGCGAGGAAGCATACTTTGAATAAACTCTTGAATTAAACGTGTTTTTTTTTTAAGAAAAAAACGACATTACTTGGTTATACACCTGGTATATTTAAAGGCTCTACGTTATTATTTTAGTTCCCAATGTCGTAAGCGAAACTTTTAATTTATGTTTTTCATTCATCAAATTGTTTAATGCTTAAGATTTTATTTTAAAAAGGAAGCAGCTACAAATTTTTTGCTTTAAAATTTATCCAAAGTTTTTTAAATAATCCAGAGAAATTTAATATATCAAATTTATCAGCTTTGATTAACATAAATTTAATGCAGTGTTTTACCCACGCCTTTTAGCCTAATGCTTCGCAGCAGAAACTTTTTTTTTTTACAAAACAAAAGTTTTTACACAAACTTTATGCGGCGTTATTATTTGAAACACGTGCTTTGAAAAGCGCTGACGATAAAAAGATTTTTGAGGCGGTGGAGACAAATTTTCAGTGATAAATTTAAGGTAAGTTTGAATTTACATAAAAATATATGTGAAACACATACACATAATACCATGCACTCAGTTAATATTTTTTCTTTTAATTAGCGAATATTTATGTCAAAGAACGCAGTGTATATCTAGCAGCATCACCATAGCAATCATATTTTCATGCTTTGCTTGAAGTTTTTCAGTTGAATTACTGTCGAAAACAATACTGCGGTGCTACTGTTATTGTTGCAGTCATTCTATGCACACATGCACGACTATCTATGTTGACAATCATTGCATATTTTGTGGCATATGTTTGCTATAGTTGATTGATTTCCGTTTATTAAGTTTATTTAGTGAACTGAAAAGTTTGATTGGTTGTTGGTTTCAAAACATCGTGATTTATTTTTTATATAGCAAATGAAAATTTAAATAAAGTATCAAAAACATTTTGTTTTTTATTTGTGTTTCGATTATTAATCATTTTATCACGCCAGTGTTCTGGACTGCATGACGTTAAAAATGCTCACGGTCAGAGCAAAACTATGGATGACCCATGTAGACTTTATTAGCACTGTATTTTCAGTATTTGATTTAATGCTTGGCTTTTTGAGTTTATTTTTATTATTTTGTAATATCACATGCCATTCCGAAAACTCTTTTCAAAAAACAAAATCCGCTTGATTTCTTTCTGATAAGCATCAGTCATTTATCTCCTAAGACTTTAAGCACATAATTTATAACACGATTTTTATATACAGAAATGTAATTTTAATAATGCGTTCAGCCAAAACGTTAAAAATTACAAGTTATAGCACATAGTTTTGCATTTGTTAACTGTTGGCACAACATGTCGTATGAGTAATATTCAATTAAATACTTAAACTTTCCAGTCAAACATTTCTATAAATAAATCACTACTGTGTTCTAAACGAATTTTGTTTTATATGTATTAAATATGATGAAAATTCATGAACAAATGTGTTACAAATATTCAGACAAGTGTCCTGGAATTCTTGAACGTCGAGTTAATAAAAACCTTTTGAGTTTCCTGTCTCTATTTCACCATAATAGATTCACCAATTATATACGATAATTTTTTTCAAAAGCATTCGAATAATTATATTTTTCTGTTGATCTCAGCTGAAATAAAAATTTTACTGCATTTATATAACGTTGGATGATTGATATGCATTAATTTTTACTTTTTTTTTTTGGGGTTAGACTTACGCAAGCTTGTAACAATGTTCGTATGGCTGTGAGCCATCTTCTTTGCAACTGAATCATTTCATTTGAATTTTTTCTGAAATACCAAGGTTTTTACTGGAAACTTTTAAAGCAAATATTTAAGGAACGTGCCATTTGCAAAAAAGTAGACTTCTAAACTAGTGTACGCAGAGTATCAAAGTTTAAGAAAATTGAATTCAAATTAAATTTAATTTGATGACAAAGCATTTAAGTAGTAGAAAATTGAAACTTTATATTGACTCTTAAAAAATAAAAAAAAAAATTTAATTACAACCTTTGAAATTTACCTGCATGCCACTATATAAAAATTTTAGTCACATGCCATCAATGCATAAATTCTCTTTAATTAAAAAAATATTTCTATCACATTTTCTCCAATTAGCATCTACTAATTTGTTATATGTTACAAAAAAAAACCGCAGAGATTTTTGAACATAACAGTCATATTCAGCGTATTTTCACGTTTTGCTTGCTAATTTCTAATTGAATTTCTGATGAATGCAATTCCCCAATGCTGCTACTGTTGTAGTCGTTCTATGATGTACCTGCCGTGACGCTAACAGGAAGTTGTAATTTCATTTTAAAATATTCGTTGCATATTTGGTGGTTTTATGTTGGTAGTGCATTCCCTTGCATTTTAATTTTCTAATTTAATTTAGTGCACTGAAAAGTTGTGATTGCAGCGTTTACTAATTGTGAATGTTTTTTAGGGCATTACTGATTTCAAGACTACCGTCTACATACTTTCTTAAGGCTGAAAGAGTACGCATAGCAACAGCATGTTAGCTTTGTAATATGTCGTATGAGTAACATATAATTAAGTGAGCTGCATGCGTTGTTAATTATTACTCATACGACATGTTGCATTGCGCTGTTATTAAAGCGTGCAAAAAAATTTCATTATTTGCCACTTCATTGCAAAAAAGAATTCGCAGCTTCTTCTACCCCTTGTGATATCTTTAAAAAATTCTGTGTATCGCGCTTTAACAAAAATGTTGCAAATTTCGTTAAAATGTTACACACTGTAACATCCCGCATTTATATTTTATGTGCTGGCTGTTTTGTTGCACTGTAAGTAGGTTTGAACTTTATTTTTAGCTCTGTTCTTAACCCCAACCTAAATGCTTGTGGCTTTTGCTGCAAAAAAAATTAAATTAAAAGGGATTTGCTGAAACTTTAATTTGAGACCGCGCTGCTAAATGGATTATGTTTTTAATTTGATTTTAAATTTTATTGTATTTAAACAAGAAAATTAAATTTGTAAGAATTTTGGCTGTACATATTTGGAAATTAAAATTCTAAGAATAAAATTTGTAGTTAGGAGTTGTTTTGTTCCACATGTCGTATGAGTAGCAATTAATTATATCTGTAGAATATTTTCCATTTTATTTAGAGTGTGATCTTATGACGTAGATTTGAATTGAATAAAAAAATATTGTTATGTTCTTCAATTAATGCAGTTAAAACTATGTGCCGCTAGGAAATGATTCATGTATATGTGGAGACTCCAGTTCACCTTATTTTTTGTTAGCAATAACTGCGACCTCAGTTCTCACTATCTTCTTTACGAATGCAAACTTAACTGTTCTGCGCTCTTTACTTTTTCTGCACCATGAACTAGTGCATTTTATTTTACTTAAACAGTCAGTCGAGTTGAGTCAGTGAGTCCTATAAGTCGGGCAGTTTCGTAGACCTTCGATAATTTGCAGTTGTGCGCACGCTAAGAATAATTACCTTTGTATATAATTTCGATATTTTTAAAACAAATGAGAAACCACGAAGCTGTGACTCAGCAACCCGAAAAGCGATTGTCGAAATTTTCAACATCAAATTCCCTACCGAGCTATTGCCACCCACTTTGGTTGCTCAGCTAAGAAAGTTTATGTCGTTATTAAATACTTCACCACTTTTAAAATGACAGAAATGTGCCAACAAAAAAAACGACCTTGTAAAACAACGGAAAGAATGGATGCAAAAATTTCTTGAATATCTATATTATCCCCCAAAATAGCCCATAGGGGGATTAAACGCCAAATTATGGACCAAACTGATACTATGATATCCACTCTTACTGTAAGGAAACGTTTGGTTGAATCTGGGCTACATGGAAGAGTTTCACGCACGAAGACAAAAAACAAAGAGAAATAAGGATTGAGTTTGCGAAGGTTTACCTTTTTCCTAAATTCATGTATGAAAATTAGACTTTCAACCCCTTTCTAGGGCTACTAAAGGGCGCTAGGGGGTGATGGCGTGATCTAACTTATTTTTTGTTATCATTTTTGGTTGAAGCATGCCAAAAAACGTAGAAATGCACATCCATTTCAACTTTGTATACCAATTTGAATTTCGATTCCCTGGAGGGTGGTAAGGTGGTGGTAGCGGGACAATTGAAATATTTTTTTATGGTCATATTCGGTTTCAGCGAACTCGAAAATGTAGGAAAAGTGGGGTCTATTCTGTGGGTCCCGATTGTTTTTTTTTTGTGTGCCTGTGTTAATAATAAATTTTAATGCAGCTGTTTAGTTTTGTTTTTAAGGGGTTGAATTAAATGTTACTAAGCTTTTACTTTGTTTTTTTTTTCCCAATTTTTAAAGAAACTTGTTGACTTTATAAAATTAATTTTAATTTAAATTTAATTTAATCATTCACAAGTGCAAATTGTAATTCTTCGTAAATATTTGTATTGTTCCACTATTTGCTTAAATTTGTTCCACTTATCGCAATGCTGCCAAACAGTGAGACAATTTGTATTTTTCTACAATTAAACTTTAAGACACGTGGTTTTAAACTCATCTATTAATGTTCGCAGCAATTAAGTAAAATTTGCATTAAAGTAGTCAATAAACCTTGGCTAAATAACAAAAGGAATATGGCGGATTCAAAAAAAAAAATATCTCATTGCTCGCAATATTCCACAACCAATAAAACTTCCAGAAAATTACAAGAAGAATTAATTACAAACATTAATTTTATTTGTTTTATTTTCTTTAAATACCCTTGAATATGGAAAGGTTACAAAGACGAGCAATCAAAATCAAACCGCTATTCATGCAAAGTTTTAATAGCCTTACTCATGCGGCCATTTACAAACCTTTAACTTAATTCAGAACACACAAAAGTCAGAAGGGATATACTTGAACTTTTGTAATAAATAAAATCGAAACTCAGCCATCGCAATCTGACTATTTTTAATATAACAAACAAAAGCAATAGTGTGGAGCTTTAATGTAGCATATGACTTGAAGTGCTCATAATTTTAGATTTTCGTGGCTAGACATGTTTCTATAGCGTTTTACAGTATAAAATGTCAAAGAATATATGTAAATATGTTTGGTTAAATCATTTTTACTAACAATTTCTTTCATTGAAACAACTTTTTTTCATTTTTTTTAAAAATTCGAACTTTTAACATCAAGAGCGATGCAACTTTAGCTTGAAATATTAAAATATTAATTTTAACTGTAACGTAAGCAACGAAACATTTTTAATTTAATAAGTGGCTGGCAAATATATAAAGTAAAGCTAAGCACCATGTCGTATGATAAACATTTATTTGAAAAATGGAAAATTTTAGGCTGCATTCACAGTGCGCGCTATAAGCAAAGATTGGCGTGAAGCAAAGCTGGTCAATGCTATAAGATGCTAGTTCCATTCAGAGTGGAAGCGTTTGGCAAAGCGAGTTGCGAAGCGATTGATTTTTTCTCTCTCTTTTTCTTTCACATTTTTTGTTTACTACTGATCTTTTTTCTCTTTTTTTCTTTCACATTTTTTCTTTACTTCTATCGCTGCTTGGCCTCTCCTTCGTTTTTTGTTTCTTTTTTGCATTAGCAAGTGAAATGAAAATAAAAAAAACAGTGATGAGAACCAACAAACGTTGAGCGCTGCTTTGGCTCTGCTTTCATTTTTCTTTACATCTATGTGATCCTTTGATCACATACGCATACATTTCTTTCATTCTTTCTTTCCCTTTTGTTTATGTTTTTGCAAATGAAATGAAAAAAAACGGCTATGAAACAACAGCAGACACTGACTGCTGCTTTGGCTCTGCTTCCATTTTTCCTATTTAAAACAACGGAAAATAGTTTTGTTCTCTACCTCCTATCAAATTTCTTTATTGCACGAAAAACGAAAAAAAACTCTGGTGTTTGCGCCCACGACGCTATAAAAAACGCTTTAACGCTGAAGTTCTAGCATCGCTTCGCTCTCACTCTGAACACTTCGCGCTATTTCCATACGAATACCCATACACAGTTTCTTCGCTTCACGCCAATCTTTGCTTACAGCGCGCACTGTGAATGCAGCCTAAGAGTTTTAATTATCATTTGGTTTGAGAAGTTAAGGCTCTAACTAAACATATAAGTCCCGTGTAATATGGTTTCTTTGTAAGAAAACAACAACAAAAATTTCATAACTAAAAAGTCAAATATTGAATTTAATAATGACTAAAAATAATAATAATAATATATTTATGAATGCTTTATGTGTTCCATTTAATTGTATGTATGTATGCATGGCAAAAGTTAAGCCCGCGATTTGTATTTGAAATGGAACATTTTAATTAATTTTAAATTTCAAAGAAAATTATATTTTTAATTACCTAAATTACATGCGTACGTGCTTATTTAGAAAGACAAAAAATCTACACTAAAGCAAAATTTTTGACTGTAATTGTGAATTACATTAAATTTAACACAAAGGCCCAACCTTCATATAACATTAAATTTTTTTAGCTCACGTGGGAAATATCATTAGAGACCATAAAAGCATTGCTTGCAAAAGTAACGAAAGAAAAATAGAAAGTTTTTCTCTAAAGAAGACTGGCACGCGCAGTGACAGAAGAAATACGAAGACTTGACAGCAATTTGCAAATGAAAAATTACATATACAAACTACCACGCAAACAAACCTGCACACACACCCACAACATAACCACAAACAAAAACTGTCATAATATTCAGAAAATTTAAATGTCCTTGAAGTGTCTCCAATACGTAAATATGTACATATGTATATAAAATCATTTTCAATTTTACGAGTAAATAAGCCTTAAATGCATATAGCATATGGGGAAATTTTAAATAATGTGTCTATTTGTTGATTTTTTATATTTACAATAAAAAAACAATTTTTTCGAAGAAGTGAAATCGCCATTTGAATTTCATGTATTAAGCATGACATTTACAATTTGATGCATAAGCTTTAACACAAATAAAATAACAAATTAAATGTATTTATTGGTAAACATGTCGTATGAGTAACATGAAATTGTTTAGGGAGAAAGAAGCATAAACTTGTTTTGCAAGTGATGTTGCCAATAAAGCGTTCTTATTATTTTACATTTACATATTTAATTGAATGTTACTTATACGCCATGTTTTGCCAAAAAGTTTCCGCTTAAGTATGCTCTGATACGATATACACTTATTTTTATTTTTATCTTATATGACTGATACGCCTTAACTGGTAAAATTAAAAAAACAACTCTGAATCGTTATCATTGAAAGGTAATTGATTAACATATACTTTTGTTAGTGTTAAGCGGACATACAATGTAAAAAGGTAATACTTTAACTATTATCGTAGCATCCATTAATCCATCCCTTCTAAGAAATGCAATTTATATAAGTTATCGTTTACCAAGCGATAATGACAACATTTTCCAAGTAGTTGTTATAAATGTATGAAAATAATAATTAGGAAAAAAATATTATGCTATTAGTTCCCGAATTGCAAATAGCAGAGGGAACTTATTTTGCAGACCTATTAAAAAAACTTTATTGTCTGAATCCATGTAAAAAATGTAAGCTTTCATTATTGAAAACTTAAAATCTCTTATTAAATTGCTCTGTTATACCTTCTCGGATTTGATTTGAGAGCAAAGATTTCTTAACGTTATTCACTAAAGCATGTTTCACAATAAAATATGTATTATGTTAATGGTAGCTTGTAAAAAGTTTTTCAGAATTATAAATTTCTCAACGGCCACCATTTAAATCTATATTATCTTATAGATTTTATTGTGAAAAAGCAAAAGACGAAAATATATTATTTCAAATTATATCGGGATCAAGATATAAATCCTGAAAATAGAATCTAGATTTTTGTTATATAAAATTATGATGGTGCTCATACATGAAAGCCGTTATAAATATAACTACATACTTTTATTTGATTATTTTATTTCACGTTAGAAATGGAATAACATATAAGTTTTTTATGGACTGACTTACTTGCCTAAATGAAAGCTTTTCTTGTCGGACTGACAACATATGAAGAGCTGAGATTCAAAACCTGCCACGTCCAAAAAATTAAAATGTTTGATATTGTAGGAGGGGACGGAAACATTTTTTGTCTAAAAGCAGACATACTCTAAATTGTAAAAAAAAATTTCCCTTCACAAACTTTTAATTGCAAAAGTTTCTGATAAATTCTTTTTAGCAAAACCCGCCAAGTCCAATTTTTCATTAAAAAAGATTCGGCTCTCATAAATACAAATTACTATTATTAGTTTTAAAATCCAAACGTTTTTTTATAATAGTCCTTACAAATTAGGTCATAAAATGTAATGAAAAATCAGGATTTTAATAACTTTTGACAACTATTTCAATGGATCAATCAATCAGTTTCAACTATAGTTTAATTCAGTGGTATACATTTTTTGCGATTTTCTCCTTGAGCAAAATATGGACTTGACGGGTTTTGAATCTCAGCTCTTTATATATGGACATATTTATTTGAATTGGTTTAATTGATTGATGAGGGATAGCTTTCTCAGACTTAAACGGTACCATGATTTTTGCCGGCTTAGTAGCTTTAACTTCGGATAAGTTCAGTTCGCTTTCTGTTGAAAAATTTTTTCTCAGACAACCAACAGAGCTTTCAGATTATTTGAACTAAAAAAGTTTTAAAATCACTGCAATCAAATGTTAATCATACGACATGTTTAACAAAAATCAAAGGCAATCTGTAAAGAAAGCTGTCAAATTGAACTGGAAGAGTAAAGCAAGAGTTAACTAACTTCATCATGGTTAGTACTGCCAGAATGGCCAAATAGACGACACGAACCGTCGACGTAAATCTGTCGATAGTATAGGCATTGTAACGTCCACACATAGCTTAAACAAATTTTGCACCGAAGGAGTTTTCCATTCCAATCGATATAAATCAATAAACTCTACTTTCATCCAAAATGTTTTTTTTTATTTTTTTCATATTTTTTAAAAAAATATTACTTTTTAAACTTGTTTGCTTCTTCAAATTACCTATTCAATTCAACCTTTACGTTGAATGTACGTACTCTCTCGTTTTATTTTCTTAAATTATATTTTGTCCATCAGATATCGATATAACATTACCAGGATGACTTTCTAAACAAGTAAATCTGTTAGCATAAAGAAACTTCAAAAATTCAATGTTTTTCCTTACGGCCAGCAATCAAACTAGCATATTGCTTTTAACGCACAAAATGGAAATGAAATTACAAAAAATATATTGTAAAAGTTATATCAAAAAAAATATACCGAAACTTTGCTATTTGCTTCTTAGATTTTTACGTCAATGAAATCAAGTCGTAAAAAATTATTTTTACTAGCAGCTACATTTTAATCATCATCGTACGTACCACCATCATCATCAACGTTATTTAATTATCACTGCTATAAACTTAGCCTATAAAAATCACAAAACAAAATCAACAGCTTCTATTTAATGCTTGAGTAAGCTCATTAAATTTTGCTGCCTGTGCTTTTGAGTGGCGTTGGCGCATCACTAACAACTGACCATTCATTCTCGGACTGAGGCTACTTGCATAATTTCCAGACACTACTTCGCAAGACACTTTATTGTTGATGATGAAAAAAGTCATTATAATTGCAAGTAAAAAAGAAGCGTTCTTTTATTTTATTTTTAATGTTTAAAATTCTTCTTTTTTTCTACTTATTTTTAAAGTTGCTGTGGTATTTGTGGGCAACAGCAGCAACATCTGCTTTTGAAGTTTTAGCTTTTGCTGTCTATCATTTTGTTTGTTTGTTGGTCACTTGGTTGGCTGTTGCTTACACTTAAACATTGATATAGCTTAAATTAATTTATTCGTGGTAACGCTAATGTAGGAATACTACGTCGTAACTCAACTTTCAATTTTGGTTAATAAAATTGCGCAATATATTTTGTTGTTGTTGTTGTAAGAAAACTTTTCGGTAGCTGTCAAAGTTTAACAATGTAAATTGTAAAAAAAAATGCCATGAAAGCTTTAATTTTGGTTTATTTTTCGACGTTCGTGTTACTCAAAGCACTTCCGCACAACATGACGTATGAGTGACATTTAATTTTTGGTTTTAATTGGAAATATTTTTGCTATAAAAAGCAAAATAACAATGAAATAATGAAATTTAATTCCAACTTCAAATTAATAATTTAAGATTCTCTTTTAAAATTCAGATATATTTACCTCAATATGCTACTTCCAAGCAATTTAATTTCAATGGCGCTATTTTCTGAAACAACAAACAAATAGCGAAAAACTAAAAATTCTGCACCAAAGAAATTCAGAGAGCAGCTGTTGCAAAAAATCTTTCGCTACGCACACCACAAACATTCGCAGCACAAAACACAGACACATACATAGGTTTTACGCACACCATAACACATTGGCAACTTTTACACGCATTTTAACCGTCGCGCATTCACTTGTGAATTTGAACTCACTCCGTCACGGCTGCTTCAATGGTCGCTGCTATTGCTCACTATCCAAGTCAAGGTTGTTGCGCCCAAAAGCAGACAATAAAGAAAAGCAAAATTGAGAAAAATTCAATTTCAGTTTTCAAGGATATCACCCAAACATAACATGAAACTTTACGTGCGCTAACAAAATAATAAGAAAACAACAACAACAACAACAACAACTGCGGCGGGACAGCGTGCGTTGTCATAACGAAGCTCCATTCAATTTGAACTTTGTGCAAGATTTTTTATGTTCTTGCCTTACTTCTCCGACTTTGTTTGTTCACTTTATTTTTCTTTCTTTGCCTCAACGTTTATTGCACTACTCTTTTTGACTTCAACAATGTTTATAAATTTTATTATTGTCAATTTTGGTCAGCAGCTAGACAAAATAAATTGAGAAAATATTTGGAAGTATTTGGTGAAGATAGTTGACACTGAGGCCTACGTAGATAAGCTGACAGAATTATTCTGAAGCACTATTTTGCAAATATAACTCAATCTAGAGAACAACTGGAGGTGCTCTAAAATTAAATTTTTTTTTTTTGGTTTAGTTTCTGCAAAACTTAAGTTGATAGCAAGCAAGTTATTTGCGGGCAATCTATTGGCATGCGTGAAGAGGTCTCATCATCTTCAAGGCATTATCTGTAGGTAATACCACTGAAAAGATTAATTCTTTTAAGATGTTGAATTAGTTTAAACTCTTGTGTCCTTTATGTCCTTACTGGTGCGGCCATTTTCTCTTTGCATTTTGTATTTTTTTATTAATGTTAATTTTCATACCAACTTCTTCTGAAAAAGATTTGACCGCAGTGAATTCTGCTTGAGTGTTTGACGGCTTAATGGCATCGGCATAATCGATGTTTTGCAGAAGCTTGCTGCAGGTCCATTGCATACCGCAATTTACAGAGTACGGAGCACTGGTGTAAACATCGTCCAGTTCATACAGAATTTAATCAATACATGTTTGATTAATTTTGGAACTTAGTTTTATTAAGATTTCAAATGAGAGATTTTCAAACTTTTCAGACATGTGCTGATCCTGTAAATCTTTGTGGTAAGATAACCATCAATTCCAACATCCATTTAATATATGACTAAATTCATTATTCTTATAATCTTTATAAATTAAGAACCCCTCAATAGACATAAATTGGAGAATTCTAACATGAAATATGTTGGAACGCCATGCAACAGAGTTATTTATCTGAGAATACTCAATTATGACGTCTCAAAAATATAAGTTTTTTAGACCAATTCAAAGTATTTCGGCAGAAGTCGAGCTTGTGTCCCGATATAGTTCTTCTAATTTGTATTGAAAAGTTTTCTTGTCGTTAAACCAATTTTGATGAAATTTAGCATATAGAAAGATGTTAGAATCAACAAACCGAAAGGTAACTTCATTCAGCTTCGTAATGTCTGGCGGCCATTGTTTTTGTCAATGACAATGAAGCTAAAAATTATTGTATCAAATCTGAAGTCAGTTATTTTGTATGACTGTAAAATATGGTTAATCAACAGCACCTTACTTCGTTGAATTCTAAAAATTTGGTGACCTGGGACCATTTCCAATGTCGAATTGCTCACCAAATGCAGCCAAGAACCGCTTTTTATTAAAAGCAAATGACGAAAGTGGATGTGGATTAGACATACTTAGCGGAAATCATTAACCCTTTGACGACCATTGGAACACCGGTAACCCTTTTACGTTCGTATTTTTCCTGGAAAAACTATTGGATCGATTTTCGTCAAAAAGGTACTATTCAATAGAGAATGAATGTGGCTTTGAGAAAGTATATAATTTTTAAAGGTATATTCGTCCACTTACTTACCAGACCACTCGAAAGTCGAAATATATTAACTTTTTCTTCCCCATTTTCTTGCTGGAATATTTTCAAGGTGGGTGGAGCTAAAGCTCTTTTTGGACACATTGCGGGCAACCTTCTTCTTTCGAACAAAAACGAAATAAAAAAGATAATTCACTTTGGCCACCCACGCGAACACCCAATCTGTTAGGACCTCTATGTCCCAATGGTCGTCAACGGTAAAAATCAAATTCGAAGTTATTTATTTGGAACAAAGGTAAAGTTGTTTACCTTTTTGATCTTTACATTGAACCTTCATTTAGGGGCCGTCCATTAATTACGTCAAGTATTTTTTAGTGAAAATTCGGACCCCCCTCCCTGGTGAGATGTCAATGTACTTTTGAACTAAAAAACTTGTAAAATAGTGGATTTCAAAGCTTTTTTAATATTCTTTCAGATCATTATAAATTTTAAAATAAATCCTGGATTATATAATCAATTTTTTTGTCGCTAATTCTGACTGACACGCAGGCATATTAAATATCATATATTTCGTAATCCCGGAATTTTTCGATTTGAAACATGCGCCGTACAAGTGTCAATTATCATTCGGAGAGTTTCATCCTTGCGCGTTCAGTCAGTAGTGATATCTGCAACCCATAAGAAGCTAAACACAACTGGGACGTATGATATCGTCTAGATATTTCCTATACGTTAATAGTTAGTACAAAATTGACACTACAAAATTTATCACAGAGAAATAGAACATAATCTATTTTTTGGTCCGATATGACACAGAAGCTAAATCAAACGTCCCAGTTGTGTTTAGCTTCTAAATCGATGTTATTGTGTTCAAAACTAATTGTCGACATGCCAAACAAACCGAATTAATATGATACAATCTTTTATATGCTATAATAATGTAAATTCTGTGCATTAAAAAGTTGACGTGAGGTTTTCCTTAACCCCTACCTCCCCCTTGCTTAGATTTCGCCGGACCCCCTTGCCTCACGTAATTAATAGACGGCCCTTTTCATGAATTTAAGTAAATAAATAAAAGTTCATGCGTAATATAATACTTTTCAGTTCTGAAAACAGCCGCATACATTTTTACCGTTGACGACCATTGGGACATATAGGTCCCTCGATTTTTCACACCATTGCAGGTAAAATAATTTTTTTTTCGCAACACTTTTGTTGAGTAATTTGGGGTCGCTGAACACGAATCCGGTGTCGGATTTTAAAATTTCCCCGCGTTTCAGGAGCGGACGTCAAAGGGTTAACTGAAATATCAGAAAACATGAACATTCAAAATTATCGCGTAACCAATCACTATTATGGAATTGTCGCTCACTACTGATCGCGCAACTTAACAACATTTTTTTTTTGCGGCTAAATGCTCTGCGAGGAGATAAAGTACACAAGAAAGCCAATTTGTTTTTTGGATGTGCAATTGTGCTAATTGCACTTTATTTTTAGTGATGACTGAAACAAAAATTAGTGTAAGTTTACAAAATTCTACTCTACGTTTCAATTAAATGCCTTGCAGACCCAGAGAAATTTTTGAAAACTTTAAAAAGAAAAAATTTGTTACGCGACTATTGATGTACTTAATTTTTGAACTATTTGCTTCTTGCATTGCGAAAACTTTTTACTTTTACATTTTTTCACGAAATAAGTACATTGCTGTTAGCTACCAAAAAGCAAGTACTTAAAAAATTCAGTAGCTCAATGAGAAAAAGAAAATCAAAAGAAAATCAAAGCGAAATTCTTAAAAAAGAAAAAACAAAAGCTTAACCTTAGTGCTTTTAACAACTTTAGCCAATTCGAAACCGTTTTTTTTTTTTGTTTTGTGCGGATATAGTGCCAAAATGTTATCGAAAATTTTGAGTGGCTGCGTTAAGGTAAACTGCTCGTAGTGAAAGCTGCTTTAATTGAAACAAACATTATGTTGTCTAGAATGGTTATGAGCGTGTTTCAATTTTTGCTATAATAAAACGTGGAATACCAACTTGAGTGCCATTATAAAAAAAGTAATTTCGATATTGGAAAATATTTCATTGGTAAATATTTCATTATATGTTACTCATACGACATTCAGCGCAGTTGACTTTAATAAAGCGGCATTGCGTAAATATTTGCAGTTGTGTTGACTGAAGCAACTTTATTGGTAAGCTTAAAATGCTATGGTTATGTGACACTAATATTTCTTAACAATTTAAAAAGTCCTTGGTATAAGAAATTATATACCAAAGTTGAACTTCAAGAAAATGAAAAAATTTATTTTTTTTGTTAAAAAATTTCTTTTATGAGACTCAAGATAAAAAACTTTTAATTTTATTAACAAAAATGTTAAGTAAATCAGCAGTTGAAATAAAGTTGAGTATAAATGACAGTTTACCGAAATCCAAATATATAATCAGATTTTTATCTCAAAAGGTTCATTATGTGTCGTCACATGTACACACTCCTTCCAAAAAAACACCCAAAACTATTTTAGATAATGCGACACTGTTAGCGCGTTACTGACATCATCTCAATCATTTCAAATAAATACTCTCATGTGTTTTTCTAAAAAACATACTCAAATTTGTAAACATACATATGTATGTTTTAATCATATTCCAAATTTAAAAATAAAATATTTCAATGATAGAAAATTTATTTTTAAAAAATAAATTATTTTCAAATCAGCGTCACTTCAAGTGGAAAAAGACCTTGAAGTGTCAAAGCGTACGTTTATGAAAAACAAAGATTTCTATTAAATGTACCATGCCACTCTACGTAAACATTTGAGTAAATTTTAATTATCGAACTTTGAAAGCTTTTCAAAAAAACAAAATTAATATTCTTTCGCTATAAATGTCAAAATTTAATTTTTTCGTTTCCATTTAAATGTTGCATTAATTTTTAATTGAAATTGAATAAAAATTAAAAATTTCAATTTGCATATGCTGCAAGCATCGTTTGTCTGTCGTAGTCTATTTTTAGGCGGAAGTTAAAGTTCTACAAATTAATTAAATGTGTGAAAAATGTACAAACAACAGTGATGGCTATTTCATAACTATTGTACTCTTTTATAAGTGCATTCACGCTTTGAAAATCACGAAAATTATGGTGAATTGATTTTCTGTACATTCAGAGAATTTTCAGCATATTTTCAAAGTACTCGTGTGCTAAGAATTCATTTGCAATATTTTTTTTATAATAATTAAAGTACCTACTTAATACATAAACAATGTCTGTAGGGCCTCGCGGCACGCACTGTAAAATCCGTATTTTTAATCTTAAAAAAAAATCAAACTCAACCTAGATGAGTAGGGGAAAGTGGAGTACATTTGACACTTAATTTTTAAAGGCCTATATTTCCTTAAGCTATTAAAGGATTTTAAAAAATTGTATTGTTTTGTAAACATTGACATTTCAAAACAAAAACTATATCACCGTATTTTCCTAAAACTTTATCGAAAAAAAGTAATTTTTCCCGTTTTTGGATTTTTCATGATTTTTAAAAATAAAAAATTTTAATTTTTTAGGCAAAAAATTATGTTTTTTTTTTTCTTCATAAATTTATTTATAACTGCAAAACTGTTTATTATGGAGAGAAACTGTTTATCAATAGATTGAAGCAATTGTAATTTTTATTTTTTTTAAGTTTGTTGCAGAAAAATCGGACTTGAAGTTCTCGAGTTATGTCAAACGAAATGCCCCTATGCCCCCGGAATGACCAATAGAACTTTTTCCGGTAGTCAGAACCCCCGCCGATTACTGATCGCGCAGTGTAATTAAGAATTTATTTTTCAATCCTGTAATTTATTTAAAATTTTTACTTATTTTTGAATCATAAATCTATTTTTATTGGTAATAAAAAATTTTATATGATTAACAATTGAAAGTTTTTCATTAGATTGGACCTTAAGCCTACTCAAAAGTTTTATATATATTTTTAAAATTTGTTATAAAAAAGTTTACGTAAATTTGAAGTCACTGATTTTTGTCTACCATCTGCCATACAAAATTTATGCATTTTGATATAATAGCGCCCCTAAGTAAGGTTAGGCAGCTGTCCAGTAAATTAAGTTCTGAATACACATTGACTTAAGATGTTGCTTTGTGATACCCTAATAATGAAATGGGCAGATCCGCTAGTCTGCTAGATTAATGAGAAAGCAACCTTCAACCGTCTAAACCTACTACTACAAAGAGCATAGTAATTGCGGCGGAGGTGCTCAACAGCTTTCTCTTCTTTCGCTTAGCAGCAATAACTTCTACAGAAATTAAATCAAGGAATACACAAACGCATATCTTGTTTAAAAAGAAATTAACCTGTACAGATACCTAACGATATGAGATTTTTGTTCTTTTATAATCCAGCGACGGCCAGATTTGATGCATATCGTACTGAACACCCAACTAGAGTTTAATAGTTTCTGGGTTTTGTTTTCAATACTTGATTTACAAGTAACAAGTGGTGTGCCACCCATTCGTTGTCGGGCAGTAAGAGCAGTGATGTATCATATCACGCAAGCTCATCAGTTTTCACGTTTCTCTCAACCTCGCTATGAGGGCATACAGTAGGGGACTTAATCCCCAATTTCTTTAGTAGCAGTCCATTGTTTGAGCCCTTACACGTTAATAAATTTAAAAAAAAAAATTTAACTTTTATCATTCAGTTAGTAAGCATTTCTGAGAAAATGCTTTAATATAAATTAAAATTGTCGATTCTAAAAAGCGCAATAATGCGCAGTTTCAAGGGCATAGAGAAAAATATAAATTAAAATAAATTCTTTTTAACTGGCAGCTATAATATATTTAGCAGAAAGTGATTTTAAATTGAAAAATTTTATTTTTATTTTATTTGATTTCATTTCATTTCGTTTAGTTTCACTTCTTTTTATTTTATTCCATTCAATTTAATTCCATTCATTACTTTTGTAACATATTATTTAAATTAATTGTGTTCTTTTTTTAAATATATTCTTTAATTTCATTAAAGATATAAAATCTATTTTTAAATACATAGTACAGTAAATCAAGGCTTCCATAATACCCATCAATAATAGTGATAACGTATTCAACACATTTATATAATATTTGATTCCGTTTCGGTATGTAAATTCGGCTATAATAAATTTCCCGAAATGATTTTTATATCGAAATATAAATAAAAGATAAGCATTTGTATGAATTTTCTATGCTATAAAAAATTATAGCAAATTAAAGCAAAAATTATTATTACATTTGCAAATAATATGCCAAACAGATAAAAAATGTCCCACATAAGTTTGATATTCTATATGAGGTATGATGATGAAAAATCGCTTGTTGCTAAGTGGCAAGTTTTGGATAATAAAATTTGTTTATAAAGAAATTAAGTTTTTTATTAAAAGTAATGGAATTTAATCTTCTATTTGAGTTTTTTCAAATATACTATATGAGAGAACATGGAGGGTTAAAGTAAAATATAAGTTGATATTAAGCTAAGCTACATTCATTTAATAGATTCCAACAAAATTCAGCTTTCGCCAGTTCACTTTATTTTTTCTGTAACTTTAAGGAAAGTATCAAAACTAGTGTTGGATTGCAAAGCAGATGAACTTGCTAGGCAAGCGACTACTGCACAAATTCCTCAGGACAAGGAAGGTGTTGGCATGCCACTTGCTATGTGCAAGTTACTGCTTAAAGAAGAAATGGTAAAAAATGCTAACAAAAGATGGTCTCAAAGGTCAACTTGCAATATAACTAGGCAGATCTGGCCGAAATGGGGCGCTAAGCGTTCGTCAGAGCTGATTTCCCGCACTAGACATAGAGTCTCGTCAGTTGTTGCAGTCATAACTTGCCACTGTCTCATCGGCAGACATGCGGAAAGATTAGGTGTTAGGTCCTTTGACTTTTGTAAAAGTTGTGTAGATTTTAATTTTCTCACAAATTTTTATATGGTTCGGATATCGGAAAACCTGCTTAAATCAGAACACAGTGTTGTATGATGATATCGCTTTGCCACAACTATTAGTCTTACTTTGTGTTGATCATTCTTTAACAAAAATTTAAAATATTTGAGGTTAGTCATAATTTAGTTCTGAAAATGTAATCGCGGCCGCTCGCCATTTGAACATATGTATCATTCATAATAATTGTTATTTATAAAAACTTTTCTGGGACTTATTTGGTTATTACCTCTAGTATTAAAATAACTCATTGCTTTTAAAATTCCAAGTAGTCGGGTCAAACGTGTTTCACTTAATTTAAGCCTACTGCAAATGCAAAATTTTTACTAAGCTACCAAGCGCTCTCTAAGCCACCGATAAACGTTTTAGCACTTTAAAAATTGAAAGTTTTTTTGCAATGCTGTAGAAGTCATTTACATACAGTCCCTTTTTTGCTTTTATGTACTACGGCCTCTTTTGTAATTTAATTCAGCGCTTTCGACTGATATGGGTTTATTTACCAAAATCTCATCTATTTAGTAAGCTTTAAATGACATTTAGCTGTCAATATGGGCATTCGTCAATGTTGTGGTCATTGTGTGTCTTTTTCTTGCTGTTTTTGCTTTGGTGGTTTCTTTTATTTTTTGAGTTTTTCTTGTATTTTACTTGTAAATTTGTTTGGCTCCAGTTTCAGTGAGTTCGTTTATGGTAATACATTATGCAATTAATCAGCATTTTTATGCTCTTTAAGCTGGGTGCTGGTAGTAAAAATTTTGAAGCCAATTTTTAGGCGTACACTGTAGCGAGTAAATCGCTTTAATAATCAGAAAATTTTTCTATAGAACATACTATTTCTTAGATTACTCTCAATGTTAGTTTATATTTTTTGAAATGACAAAACTCAAATCCAACCTAAGGAACTAAATATTATAGCATTGTAAAAATTAGAAAATTAATCCTTTTAGCAATTTCCCAATTGATTGCACTCAATAAATGAATTAGATATGTAATCCTTTTTAAATGCACAATTAAGTGCATAACTTAAAATCCTTTTACTTTTATTGTAGATATTCATAAGAGCAATGCAAAAGTTTTGCACAAAACAAAGACACTTAGATGAAGTGGTTAGTAGTGGCAATAATTACCAAGATCAAATCTTTTCAGATTATGAATTTATTTGCATAGATATTTAAGTGCATGTTAAGTGTATAAATATTTAACTTCACTTCATTTGTAAATTAAACTGAAAATTAGTTCTTAGTAGTTTGAAATGTAAAAATAAAAATGTTTATACTAAGAAGTGTATACATATATGCCACACTGCAGCATTTTCTTGAAAGTGTTGCAACTCAATTCATTTTATATGGCAAATTTCATTTTATAAGATAAACACAAAGTTATTCAATTGATATGAGTACTTACGTTGTGAAATTATTTCCTTTGCATTATATCACTAAGTAAGCGCACGCTTACACTGAAATTAAAAATTGTAAATTGAATCTATAACATGAATTTTTAAAAATTTATTTAAATTTATATTAAAAAATAAAAAAAATATTTCTGACTAACAAATATTATTTATGTAAATATTATTTAAGTAAATTTAACAAAAAACATTTCCACCCATCATATGTTTATAAAAAAAACATGGCAGATATAAACATACTACACACAAACATATATTACTAAGAAATCAGCTTTTATTTGAATTGCAAAAATCCGCTCACACAGCTAATCGGATAAAGCATAAAGCACAACAATTCGTATAACAGCAGAATCAACCGCAAACCTTTAAACATTTGAATTTGTAGGAATAAAGCTTAGTAAAAGTGTAGCAGAGAAAAAAAAAAGCAAAAAATAATTTGAGATAAACAAATGTCAAGCCATACCAACTACAACAACAACAAAATATACTTCACATACATATCTTATAAAACCATTCTAACACGACAGCTGTCTGTCTAGCAGTCAATTGGTTAAAAATGATTTTCTCAAAATATTATATGTAACATTTGGGATGATTTAAAAAAAAAACTCGTGATTCCAAGCACTTTGTGATATTTCGTTATCTTGGTAACTGCAGAAATGTGTCAAAAAACCTCAAGAGGTCAAATGAAAATAAGCTAAAAAATCGCGTGAAAATCGATGTTAGCCGAAAAATGAACATAAAAAATAAGACAATTTTCAAAATTTTAAAGAACTTAAAAAATAAATACACTGAGAAAACAATTTAATTATATTGTATATACCAAAATTTGGTAATAATTAACAAATAGTATATTTGATCTAGGCAGTTACAGTGAATTGAATAATATTATTGGATGGATTATATATTTGGTAATAATTACCAAATCATATTTTGGTTGAAATAAATATTATTTTTTGTAGCAATCATTTATTTTTAATAATCACTAAATCATGTATTTGATTAAAACATTTTTTTTTTGCAAACGTATACATTCATTAATATCGATTTGTGCTAAAAATCGATGACCAAAATTTCGTATACATCCTTATATAGGATGTCGTTGGTATTTATACAATCATAAATACCTAAATTGCGTACCAAGCAGAATGTAGTGTTTTACTTGAATATGTTGTGAATTGCAAAGTTTTCATGTTAATGAGAAGTGAAATCAAATAAAAATAGGATTAATAAATTATATTCAACCCAAACAAATTTTTTCAATCGACTCAAACTATTATAACGTTTGGCCCAATAATCAACCATTTAAATTTCAATTAAAGGCATGTGGAATGATAGTTAACAAATATTTTCAAAATCTATCAACCAAATACATTTATTTAAAGGAAGCATGCTCTTTCCTCAGTGTAGAAGAAGAAAATTGTTGAAAAAGGTTAAAAAATGTTTAAAGAATTAAAATAATTAAAAAATTTGGAAAATTTTAAAAAAAAGATGTTGAAAAATTTAAAAAATTTTTGAAAAGGTCGAGAAATTTTGAAATTTTAAGAAAAATTTAAATAATTTGAATTATTTTGAAAAAAGTCATAAATTGGGAAAATGTTAAAAATGTCGAAAAATTTTGGAAAATATTGGAAGTTCTGAAAAAATTTTGAAAAATTCGTACTTTGAAGGGGTTGAAAAATGTTGAAAGTTTCGAAAAATGTTGGAAAATTCATGACATGCTAAAAAGTTCACAAAATTTTGGGAAAATGTTGATAACCTCGAAAACTGTTGCAAAACCCGTAACATGTTGAAATGGTCGAAAAATATTGAAAAATTCGTCAAATGTTGAAAACTGCAAAAAAGTTTAAAAAAAAAAAATTTGCCGAAAAATTCGTAAAATTTTGAAAAGGTCGAAAAAGTATGAAAATTAGAAAAATTCGTAAAATGTTGAATAATTCGTAAATGTTGAAATTTTCGAAAAATGTTGATAAATTCGAAAAACGTTAGATAGTTCAAAAACGCTGAGGAAAATGTTGAGACATTCAAGGAATGTTTAAAAATCCGAGAAATTTTGAAAATTTCGGAAAATGTTGAAATATTTGAAAAATGTTGAGAAATTCATAAGTGTTGAAGAAGTCGTAATATGTTGAATTCAAATTCGAAATATATGAAAAAGTTCGGTAAATGTTGAGAAAGTCAAAAAAGTTGGAAAAATATTGAAAAATTTTTAATATGTTGAAAAACATGAAAAATGATTGAAATTCGAAAAATGTTGAAAAATTCGAAAAATGTCGAAAAATTCTACAAATGTTGAGAAATTCGTATATGTTGAGTTTGAAATCGAAAAATATTTAAAAATTCGAAAAAATGTTGAGAAATTTGAACAATGTTGGAAATTCAAAAAATGTTGAAAAATTCGAATAATGTTGAAAAATTCGAAAAGTGTTCAATAGGTTGAAAAATGTTGAAAAATTCGAAGTACGTTGAATTTGAAATCGAAAAATATTTAAAAATTCGAAAAATGTTAAGAAATTTGAACAATGTTGAAAATTCAAAAAATGTTGAAAAATTCGAATAATGTTGAAAAATTCGAAATAGTATGTTGAGAAATTCGTAAATATTGAAAAGGTCGAAAAATGCTGAAAAATTCGAAACATGTAGAAAAATTACATATTTGACTCCTTCGTATTTAGATTACCATTCAAAGCCACTAGTAAAGTTGGTGAAACATCAGCCATTGACATCATTCCTGATTTGTTAAAAGCCAATGAGTGAGCGTTTAAGATGAAACATTGTCATTTTTTTAATATTTTCTACTAACACCTCTGAATTATACTTGATGGCATTTTTCAATGTTTAAAAAGCAACACTTACTGCCAATAAAAACAAAAGAACTCAAGCTACAAAATTAACATTCGTCATTTCTATATTTTGACAAAGTACCATAACTTTTTCATAGACCTCAAAACACTGCGCAAAGTGTTGGCTGTATTCCTATGACCTTCAAACTAATGTAATTTTCTGTGTGTGAATTATGCCAATAAACAAAACATAAAAATTACATAAAAATATATATTGTAATAAAAATGAAAAAATAATAAAGTTCATTGTCGTTGGTATGACGCCTTATCAAATTCGCAGTCCATCACGATAAACGTTGCTGTCAAATGCTGTGTTTAGGAAATGAGTGCGTGTTGCTCAAATCACTGACAGGCAATAAACAAGTTATTATAATACAAAAAAATAGAAATAATAGAAAAACGAAGAAGAAAAAAGAAACACAAATACACATAACATTAAAATAAATTACAAATAACCAAATGAAATGAAAACGAAACAAAATATTCACATTCGTTAAGCCACAAAGCGCTCAAAATCTAATAAATAAATCAATAAAGTGCTTTGCCAACCGGAAAAACACAGCAAATCAAAGTTGGCTTTTATTTTTTTTTTTCTGTCAGCGTTTCCAGCGGTCTTTTTTCGCATACGAACTGTATTTGCAGTTCTGTGTCATGAAAAACCCTACGCTCACCTACACTCGCACTTACAAGTACACGCCCTCGCCTTATCGATGCGCCCCACTTCATTATTAATGCTGTCAATGTGTTTAATTAAGCTATAGCTTTGTTTAATTTTTAGTTGCTTTTTGATGTTATCAGTGATGATATACAGACAGACAGTTAGATTGACAGATAGTCAGAGTCAGAGCAACAGACAGACATGCAAAATACATTGCCTGGAAAATTGTACGCTGTTGGGTTTTAGCAGAGGATTAATTTATCGCTGAGTAATTGCTTTATATTTTATTTGGGAATAAAACAAAGTTAATCACGAAATTACATCAAAGCCGCATTTTAAATTATTTCATTCCTTATTTCAGTATTGCTTTGATTAGCAATTGCTTGCAAAGCAGTAAAACATTTACATTTGAAGGTTAGGTTTAGTCTTTGATTTCTTAACAAGAGTGCGGCTTAGTTGCCATTTAAATAAGTGATATAAATGTGAGCGACAGTGAAATGCAAAATCGCCTTAAGATTAAATACAAAAATAAAAAGTTGTTCAAAATATTTGCTTTAATGAATATCCCTAGAATATGAAAAACATATCGATAGAAATTATGTTGAATGATTAATTTCTCGTACAAAAACGTTATCGAATCAGTTTTTTAATAAATGAACAACAAGTTTTCATCTCGCCAATGGTATTCTCAGTAATATGTGAAAGTTCCTCATCGATATCACTATTCCAAAACTTCAACGATTTATTTTACATTTTGTGTAAAAAAATATCCGGAATTGTGAAATAAACTGAAACAAAAATATCAATTCATTGAACTTATTTTTTCGTCTTCAAAGTAGGCCCGACGGCTTGAAACACAACTTCACCAGAGCCGCTGCGTCAATACATTTTTCGTATGCTCTTTGAGGATTAGTTTTCAGCACCTTCAGCGGATTTTCTTTAATGACTCATGGCACCTCAAAGGCACCTACCTTGAAATAGTAGTATTAGTTTCGGGAACAGAAAAATGTCGGACAGGGTGAATAGGTCGATAACATTTGTTAAGTTTTTGGCTAAAAACCTCAGCACAATGATGGTCTTATGCGATGGAGCAAAATAAGTCTAATTAATGTTCCTTAAAGGTGAAAAAGTAAATTTCGATGAATAAAGTACCAGTTCGGTATTTAATTTTGAGGTTGAAAAAGTCGAAAAAATATGCAAAATTTTAAAAAAAGCCAAGGGACTAAAATTTTTGTCTCTATTAAAGAGGTTCCCATTTACATAGTTGCTCAGATAACCAGGTCTAAAATTGGGTTGTCCCATTTAAAGATGGTAACACTAAAAGAGATCAAGATGAACCTTTTTTATATAGAGAGGAAAAAATCTTCAATAAATAATTAAAATTTATGTAATTGACCATTTGTAAATGAACATTCATAGCCTACTTAAGTCATTTTATTAAAACAACCATTTCACAGCCTACACATACATACATAAGTATTAATTCCCACTTATAGCGGATATATCTAAACGGTCCCAATTATAGAGGGAAAAGCCCATGTTATAGAGGCAAAAACTTAAAAAATCATATTCCAGATATAGAGGTTTAATAATCCCAGTTATAGAGGTACTTTGATGCGAAAGTGCTGGGACCTTGAAGTGAGTTTCACTAGTAGAAGTTTCCCACATATCCAGGTACCGCTCAACCAGGTTTCACTGTATATCGAAAAAATATTGAAAATACAAATCGAAAAAGTTGAAAACTGTTGAAAAGTGTTAAAAAAAAATTTGAAAAAATGAAATATGTTGAAAAACATCGAAAGAGGTTAAAAAAGTCAAACAAGTATGGAAATTGTTCAAAAGTGTTGAAAAGCCGAAAAATATTGGAAAAGTCGAAAAAAACATAGAAAATTTTGAGAAAAGTTGAAAGAGGTTGAAAATCTCGAAAAAGAGTTGAGAGGCTAAGTCGAAATAAATTGAAAGAGGTTATAGCAGAAAAAAAAATATGGAAAATGTTTTAAAAAGTTGAAAGACGTTGAAACAGGTGAAAAGGTCGATAATATATTGAAAGTGTTGAAAAAAATTGGAAGAGCGAAAATCTCGAAAAAAATTGATGAGGCTATAAAAGTCGAAAAAATAGCATGTTGAAAAAAAACTGAAAGAGGTTGAAAAAGATTGATAAAGTTGATAAATTATGGGAAATTTTGAAAAAAAAAGGTTTGAAATAGTAAAAAAAAGTGCTGAAAAAATCGAAAAAACATAAAATGTAAAGAAGTTGAAAAGGTTGAAAAGTCGAAAAATATGGAATTTATTGAAAAAATTTAAAAGGTTGAAAAGTCGAAAAAATATGGAAAATATAGAAAAAGAGAACATATGTTGTAAAAGTCGGAAATTTATGAAAAGTCGAAAAAAGTTAAATAAATTTAAATAAGTCGAAAAAAATGTTGATAAAAGTTGAAGCAGGTTGAAAAATTTTGAAACAGTTGAAAAGGCTAAAAAATCGACAAAATATGGAATATGGCGAAAAAAGTTGAATAAGGTTGTAAAATCGAATAAATTTAAAGAGTTTGAAAAAGTTGTGTTAAAATGTTAAAAAATCTTGATAAATTCAATGAAGTTGAAAGAGGTTGAAAAAGTTGTAGGGAAAAGGGGTTAGTGTTGAAAAAAGTGGAAATAATCAAAAAATATTTAAAAAAAAAATTAAAAGGCTGACATTTTCAATTGGATTGGATTGACAATTGAATCGATCGAATTGTCAAAATGTCAAACGTAACCCCGTGGTGGTCATTTGAATGAAATATGGTTCAAAATGTAATGTACTTATAAAAACAATATTCAAATTAAAATTAAAATTTTATGTACCATTCATACATTTTGTTTTATTACAATTTAACATTATATCAAGCTTAATGAAAAAACCTTTTATCTTAGAAAATTTGCTACAATAAAGGTACAAACGATTTTTTCGAAAGAGTAATTCTTCACAAAATTCAATACTGATGTATTTATTTGCTTCTGGCAGTCTTTTTTAAAATTTGCATACACTTGTTAAATAAAGTGCTGTGGAAGCAAAGTGAAATTTTTAAAAGTTTGTGGTTTTACTATAGTAAAAAATATTTAAAAAAAACATTTGTGTCCCTAAACATACCACTTGCCAGATAACTATAGAAAACCAATCCCAGGAGCCAAAAAACTCTTGCTGTGTGAAGATTTGTGCAGTATATCTAATACCTCATATAAGGACCAATCGACATTTTTTTTTTCGTGGGGGAGGTTGTGATAAATCCACTGCAATGGCCATGCAATTCACTAGCCTAAAGCTACCATCATAGCTTCAGAATGTGTCAATTCACTAAAACCCTCAACCTCTTTTCAGACTTCCAGGCCTCCTACCCTTGGACTGCGTTAGCATTGCTTCGGGGTAGGTCCCTTGATTTTTCCTCAAATCATATACCTGCGTCCAGGTTCAACTTCTTTTTTCTGAGAGCGTTGCTCTGCGTCATCTTCATCAGCGTCTTCATATATACAGAAAGGGTGCTCTGTTTTGCACATACGGTGTTGATACTTCTGGATGTATCCATGGCCCGATAAAAACTGAGTGAGGTAATAATTGACCTCGCCAAAGTCTCTCTCTAACCATCTTCTTATGCAAGGGATCAATCTTTTTGTCCACCTGCCGCTGACTTTCAAGCGATATCTGTCCTGTCACTTAGAGAGGGTTTGCTGCCTTGCGTCTAAAGGGCCAATCGACATAATTTCGGGGTATTTTCGCATAATGTAATTTTTTTTACCCTCCACGGAAAATTCTCATTTTGAAAACTTATTGACTAAGTCCAAGTAAAAGTTCGCTGATATGAAGAAAATCATTAACTTTAATCAAAATTACTGTGCCAAAATGAAAAATGTCTTCTGTTGAATTAAATTTGGTGTCTTTCAACAGTGCAGTTGCAATTAAGTTCAGCAAAGAACTGCCAAGATGTAACATAAGAATCAAGGATGAGAAATAATTTATTTTCTTAGTAAAAACTGAACTTTCCAATACTAGAAATCTAATAAGCAACGAAGGCTTGTAATTTTGATATCAATAGATTCTAATATTCATCAACAACTTTCATTAAGGCAAAGGCATATCTACAATGTATTGACTGGAAATTAAAGCAAAATCGAAACATTACTTTAAATTCATTTGCTTGGAAATGTACCAAAATTATGAATTTCGGAAATATCCAAATTTTAACTCACAAGCAAATGCATTGCAATCATTTCCTATATTGCCACTTCAATGTGGGCGTCCGTTTGCATTGCACTCAAAACTCATTCAGGCCAATGAGCAGAGCAGCAGTACCACAGTTATTACTTAGTAACTTCAAACCAAATAAAAAAAAAACAAAACAAAACAAACAAAAAGTTTCATGTGTGTTTAACAACAAAACCAACAAAGTTTTACATTAACATTGTTTGCACACAGTGTGGATGCTTCAATAACAACACCGTTGCCATGTCAGCCTAACCAAAGCACTCGAAGGTACGGTACAAAATTCTGTTTAAATACCGCCTGCTAAACGTTGTGGTGGTACGCTATTTGCCTGATGTCTCAAGGTTGATGGTACTTGTAGCAAAAATTGTTGGCATGTGTCAAATGTGCATGCTCGTTGCCATTAAAACAGTTACCTGTACATAGTTTTTATTGCGTATGCGAATTTTGTTGCATTAAACATAAAATATAAATACACTTTGCTCAAAATATTTGGTTAGATATTGAATAACCTTAGTTATCCTTTAGATACTTTACTAACTTACTGCGTTTCTATATAGAGGGTGTTCCAAAACGCACGCAAGAAGTTATTTCTATAGGTTTTTAATTAAAAAACTAAAAATTTTTTATTATATCGTAAAGTAATTAGTATATGTTGGTTTTTGATATATCGGCATATCGGCTTTGCTGACGCAATAATTTTTCGAAATTTTACATGACCATTTTGCATAAATAATTGCTGATACAATGCTGAATTTCTTTCTTCTTCGAGGTGTAGATGATCGAGGGTTTGCTGATATGAGCCTTAGACTACATAAAACCAAAAAGAAAAGATTGCAACAGCTTCGCGGCCAATTCTGACCACCAAACGAAAAATTACATGACCGGAAAAGAACTCATGCAGTAACTGTATTATCTCTCGGGCTGTATTGCATATGGCACCTTTTGTTTAAGATGAAAATCTTTCGTGATAATACGCTGTAGAGAACTTCTAGAAATATTCAAATCTTAACCAAAATATCGAATTATTGTTCCAGTACTCTCAGCAACAGCACAGCTTTAATGTTTTGAGTTGAACGACTTGTTGAAGGATGGCCAGAGTGTCTAAGATCACTAGTTTATTCAGTCCCCCTTGAAATTATTCTGTCCATATTTTGTACAAAAAATGCAAATTTAAGCTGCTAAGCCTTAATTTTCTTCGTAAGAACAACTGAACAACTTTTTACCGCCCAAATGATAGGAAATCGAAATTTTGCGTGAATTTTACGACGCACCTTACTTTAAGGTCTCAGCTACACAGATATTTCACTAAAGCTGGATTCGCATTCGCACTTACTTTCAGCTCCTAATCTTTAGCAGTGATGGCATTTTCGGTACATTTGTACTTTTTTCTGTACGTTTGCTTCCTGAAAAACTGTCGTCAGTACATTTAACAAGTTTTCAGTACTTTCGGAACATTTGTCGCATTTTTAGAACATTCGGCGAATTTTCAGCACATTTTCAGTATATTTACGGTACATTTCGGTTTTCGGTTTAATTAAATTAAAATAATTGCAATGTGAAGATATATAATAATTACCTTTTTTTTATAAATAATTGCAAGGTGGAGTTTTTGTAAATAAATTTCATATATATCTCATTTTCCTAGGTTTTTGAGTTGCCAAAAGTGAGGACCTTTTTTTTTTTTTGGTTATTGAGAAAATTTTACAAAAATTTCAAAATTTCGTACATTTTAGTAAAATTGGATGTTCATGCCAAAAAAGTACATTCGGCCTCTAAAGAGTACATTTCAAGTTTCGATTCAGTACATTTTTACAAAACTCAAATGCCATCACTGATCTATAGCAATGATGATCGATATATCTGTGAAGTTTGATTCTATGTTTTCTTTATTAACAAAACTGATTATAAAATATAACAACTACAACAACAACAACATGACAATGTTTGACAAAATGTTTCGCAGATGACCCTCTATCAAATCTTATCAGTGGCAATTTAATATGGAGAACATTTTTATTAAACATATTTACATAAAACTAAGAGTCGATCAAGTTTTTTTCAATCACATTTTTTCAAACAGATTGTGAATTTAACTTGTATTAAATTCTATTTGTTATTAAATCTATTTAATAATATATATGTATAATATTCTTTAGTAGCTACAACATATTTGCAGTAAGATAATACTTTACAAGATCTGTGATCTTAGTACTCATAAGATTTACTAATCGATCGATTTTATAAAAAATACATAATAAAATCAATTTGTAAAATTTTAGAAGAATATTGATCATTGCAAGTTAGTAATTGCATAAGTTTGATTGTTATGATTTAACTAGTAATATTAAAGAAATCGCAACAGATCATTAAAATAACCTAGAATTTTAAAAGGAACAATATATCGATCTCCTCCCTACTGAAAATAAATATCGTTTTTGTCAAAAACGACATGTGACTGCAAATTTTTGTACGCGAATTCAGATTTTGCGCACTCTTCTTTCTAAGCTGTAGAACCCATGTGCTTAGAATTTTATAAAAAAAAATTTATTATACATCTTTTATACTGTTGAAATTTTAGATTGTTTTTTTATTAAAGCTCTGACCTTGACTTTTGTTAGACAAAAGCATATCATAATGTTTTAGAAACTCTACTGAGTTGTAGTGCTGTTTAGTCTACATTGATACCTTAAAAATAAGATCTTCTCCAAGTAAAGTTGCTGAAATATTAGTGTGTTGAGTTCATCAATTTCTTTGTATAGTCCAAAATTCAACTAGTCATAAATTCTTAAAACGAATTTAATTTTATAGTCAAACCAATGTAAATTAGGCTGGTTCAAATTTTTTTATTGGAGTTTTAACAGTTTTACTAGTAGCAGGTGCACGGAAGAAGAATTCTGGTGCAATTCGAGCTCATAATTTACTGAGTATATTGTGGCACCAGAACTTCTTAACTACATACATTTTAAACTAATCTGAGAATTAATCGTAACTCTTATCAATTATTTTTATCAAGAGGTTAATAGAAGTAACTACATATATGGCTATAGTTCCCTTTAATCGCAAGACAACCAGTGATGGGAT
This sequence comes from Meiosimyza platycephala, assembly GCA_963662105.1. Lineage (NCBI taxonomy): Eukaryota > Metazoa > Arthropoda > Insecta > Diptera > Lauxaniidae > Meiosimyza > Meiosimyza platycephala. The sequence continues at coordinate 96,107,833 of OY759208.1, read as the reverse complement.
TTGAGTTACAGTAGCTCATAGTTTTTTTCATGCAGTGCATACTTTTAACTTCAATGCTCTATAATTTTGAAACTAAGTGGAATATGAAAATTAATAGCATTTGAAAGAACAAAAATTGTTGTCTAAAAAAATGTTTATTTATTGTTAAAAAACTATACCTGAAATTTTTAAGATACTACTAAATTTCAAGTCACAGCTTATTTCATGCGTATATGTATGTATTAATTGTAAAAAAATTGTCAAAAATAATGAATTTGTAATTTTAAATATGTAGTGTGGTAGCCTCTTTGGTCAACTACAGCTTAAAGACAATTTGGCATCGAAGCTGAAAATTTTTTATTGGTATCTGGCGAATTATAGCGCCACTTAAGTTTAAGTGCCTTTTTTAGGTCGTTTTTGTTTGAAATGTTGTGTATTCGTAAATTTTTTTCCAAAATCGTCCATAAATTTACAAATACATTTAAGTTTGACGACTATGTTGGCAGTGCCATCAAATCCGGGTACTTCTATATTAACCAGGATTGAACTATACCCGCTTTGTGTTTTGGGTTTTTATCTGGGTAAAACCGTAAATTTCTCTGCATGCCCAGATTTTCGACACTCTGCAGTAAATTGACATTTATAATCTGAAGACACATATCCATACTCTTGATATTGTAGCGAAATTTTGTTTATGCCAGAAAATTCTAGAAATAAAAATTAAACGATACTAGCTAGCATCACTGACCGTAGAAAAATAACACCATCTAGCGGCTTCTATAAATGATTAAGTTAAAACGTCAGTGTAGTACGGTTATATCAAAGTCAACAACTGAGAAATGTTATCAATGTCGTTAAGCGCCATCTAGAAGGTACCGGAAATGGCATTCTGGATCATAGTGGACGGTTCGAGAAAGTGGTAACTTTAGTATAAAAGGCTGTTATCTGAGCAGTCGAGACACAGTTGATGTTAAGTAAAACCTTCACCAAAATAGACGTGACGAGACGATAGCAGCTGAACGAACGTTTGCACTCGTTACGTCTGTGTTGACATTTATCCCAAAATGTTACGTTAACCAACGAAGTGAAACAAATCCGCTGTTTTACAATCGCATTGCAAATAAATTAATAAATCCTCACAGCAGCAATTTACTGTTGAATTTTACTTTGAAAATATTTGTGTGCGCCGGCAAAGAGCTGTTATGACGAGTAGCGACGCTTTGAAGTTCGGTTCTTACGGAACAACACGTCTCGTCAAAAAGTTTCGTTCACTTTCGATCAGTTACGTTCGTTCATTTTGGTTGTTAACATTGGTTTCCATATACTCGATCTTACTCGTTATGTCTCGTCACGTCTATTTTGGTTTAGGCTTAAGACAGTTGAACAGTTGTTTTTAAGTAAGAACAGTTGAATTTAAGTAATAAAGTGATGTAGTTGATTTTAAGTAAGCGTTGAACAATAATAAAGTGAAACGGTTGTCTATACAGTTTGAATGTAAAGAGGAAATAAACAATTGTACCGTGTAAAAACTAACGTTTGTGATTTAAATAAACCATTTTATAATTTAATAAAGTTTGTGTTTTTCTTGATTGCTACACAATCCAGTGATCGAACTCAGAAAAGTGTAAGGGGTTGAAATTATTGTCTAAGAGACAAGAAATTTCGTAACAATATTTTCTATAAAAGCCGAATTTCCGGAACCAGCAGCTGACATATAAGCCACGGTACATTTTTACTTTTTTCGGTATATTTACATCCTGATAAATCATCGTCAATATACTCGACAAGTTTTCAGTACATTAGGTACAGTACATTTGGCGTATTTTCAGGACATATACGGTACATTAGGACAATTTATAATAATTAACTTTTTTTTTAGTAAAGGAAAATATTATAATTCAAGATAGTAAATGTCAATGTGTAGGTGGATATTTTGTAATTTATTGTGAAATATATCTCATTTTGCTAAGGTTTTTGAGGTGCCAAAAGTGAGGAGCAAATTTTTTAAATTTTAGTAAAATTAGAATGTTCAAGACAAGAAAGTACATTCGGCCTATAAAAAGTACATTTCACATCTCGATTCATTACATTTTTACAAAACCCAAATGCCATCACTGGTGACAACTCCTATTAGCAATTGCGAAGCTTATAACATTGGCTTGTCAAAAGGTCTACTGAAGCTTGGATTGAAAACTAACTAAAACTAAATTTGTAGCTTAATGGTAAACTATATTTTTATCTTAGTGCTATCCGAGCCCCACAGCATGCACAATAATTTTTTTTTTTTGGTAACATTTATGCCTTGGATTAGGTTAATTTATACTTATAACTATTTTTATACATCTGTGTAAAAAATCTGAAAAAAAAATATAGAAAAATAGCATAATAACAAGCGTACTTTTTTATTTTCCAAAATTTATTTCTACTATACTTTTTACTTGTTTCAAAGCTTTAAGCTTAATAGCTAAGAAGGCTAATAGCTGTAGTAGCCAAGCTTTTAATTTTTTTTTTTTGGTTTTCAAAAGTCTAATTTTCGACATTTTCAGCTTAGCAGATTTGTTCGCAGTAAGACGAAATCTCTTGCCGCTCACTATTTGTGTTCAAAGAACCAAAAGTATATCATTTTGAATACTAAATTTCTGTGTTAGTGCTAAGGTTTTGCTATACTTTGTCTTTGAAAATTACAGATTCATTCAAGTCTAATAATTCTACTGACGGCTAAAATGTGAAATTCTTGAAGACTTTGGTAAATAAATATGTACATAATTAAAAGTAATTTCCAACTTTGATCTTGAAAAAATCGCTTATTTGACCTAAAGTTGCAAAAAGCCTTGGTGATAACATTAATTGGACTTAATGCTCCTTGATACTGTTGAAGGATTTGGTTTCAAAAATTCAACATTTGTTTAGTCGCATAGTGTTATTATGCAGATATGCAATATAATAAAAGTTTAAAGCTTCTATTGTATTGGAGGCCTCCGTTTCCAGCGTGCGGGCTCTGCCCCCGTATAAAATCTTTTTAGTTTTTATTGCAGCACACTTCAGACACGATATTTTCAATTTTCTTTTCTTCCAACTTAAAATCGATTTTTATCCTTTATCTGCTGCTGCATCTTAACAAAGCCACATATGAACGTACCAGTAAACAAATAAATTAAAAGCGCGCTTCTTTGAATTTTTTGTTTCGTTTGATCTTGACAGCGAAATCCACTTGGACAACTTGATTCTACCTTTCTTAAACTCAAAGAGAATGCAATGGAATTTTTGTTTTCTTCTTTTATTTATTTTGTTCTTTTATCTCTCATTTCTTTTCATTGTACGCTTATTTTCTAACACTGAAAAATATTTTATAAACTAAAATGAAAATAAGGTGAAAAATTTTTCCAAACCTATGTTAAATTTTTAAATAGTCTTACTATTGAGGAGCATATTGCTATTTCAATTGTGAACTACATCAAGATATTGAAAAACCCAATACCTTTTAATCATAAACTGATGAACTCTTATCTTTGGGGTTTGAATTAAGACCATATAGTGCTACAACTAAGCCAAATTTAATAACCAACAAAAAATTTTTGAGATTATCAGGAGAATTTCTAAAAATCGAAAAGAAAATTTGTGTTAACGTTATGCAAATTTTACCCCATATATAAATAAATTTTTACCCGTTAATATCTGCATAATTGAGAGAATGCGTTATTTTCTAGAAATTTTTCAATTAAAAATTATTTGAAGTAAAAGCTCTCAATGTAGTTGTTACTTAAACACTTCAAAATTCATGAGCAAATTCCTTCAAAAAATAAAAAAAAAAGTCATAACTGCATTAAAACTTATTAGCTATATATTGAATTTAATTGAGAAATAAATCTCAATTGGTTTCATCTTAAGTATTGGGAATAAACATTTATAGAGGAATTCGAAAAGACTTAAATATATTTTTATTTACCTTTTACTAAGTTTTTATTTATTTTTCCACATCAATGTTGCCATAGTTTTTTTAACAAAACCTCACATATTTTTTTTTTTAGTGCGATTGTTGCGTTTTCACTTAAAATTTTCTTTTTATCGTAAAAATTTTTATTTTTAGAATTTTATTGTTAAAATTTAAAATGTTTTTTATTACTTGACTAAAAAAAAATTTACAGTGGTCTAAAAAAAATAAAAATTTTAATAAAAAAAAAAACACTCAAAATCAAATGAATCGTAACAATGCGTAAATACTTGTGCACGTTTTTGCGCTTAAAATTGCTGCTGCACAATAAAACATAAACTTAAGTATTCTTTCATTTCAGCAACAAATAAAAGCTAAGTAAACACACTTTTTGTATCCGTTTTTAAACTGCATAACAATACATAAGCACACTTATACGAACGCAAGCATACGCATGTATTTGTATGCACTATACAATCACTATTCATGCGAGCCAGACAGTCGTATGCGTTACCTGTAATACGTCAAGCACTTCAAATTTTATTATTTATAATTTTCTTTCAATTTTGCCACACTTAGACTTTACAACAACAAGCAAAAATACAGCTGTAAAATTGTTGTTCTTTTTATAGTTTTTTTGGGTTTCTTTTTCCTTGGCAAGTTTTCATGCGCACATCCAACCTGCCGCTACGAATGTTCACCGTTAACTGTTTGCTTGCTTCAAAGCCACTTGACGAATTTCATTGCTTCGTTTTTGTCGCATTGGATCGTGTAATCGTCGCTTGTTTTCGTTCATCGTTTGTCTGCCGCTGCCGCCAACTACTTTGTTGCACTTTTTCTCTGTTATCTGTGTTGTCGCTCGTCGCGTCTACTCTTCAGCATCAGTGAGTTGTTTCACTAGCGTAAAACGTAAAGCCAACAGGTTACACGATTGCAAATTCGTTAGGATAATTTTTGTTTAGTAAATGCTTCGTGTAGGCGCGAATTGTAAAGGCACAGCAGCTGTTGTTGTTTTTATTTATTGTTGCTGTTTATCGTTGTTGTTACTGTTGTTGTCGTTGTTGTTTACTGTTGATGCTGCTGTTATCGTTGCATATTTCTTATCAGGTGGTCTTTCTCATAGTAGCCGGAAAATATGAGTGTGTCGTTGTACCATAACAGAGAGCGGTAATGTTTAGCATTTGAGTTTTCATATAATTGAGCATTGAGTCAAAGCTATGTGTGGAAATGAGTGAAATATTGTGATTTGAGTAAAGTTTTTTTATAAAATTACGCTGGATTTTAGAGTAAAATTAAATTTATGCAGAAAATTCAATATTTTTGAAAAAAACATTTTTTAATAAATAGAGGTGAAGGATTTTTTTTTCAATGGAATTTTTCTAAATTAAAACTTTTCGGACATATTGAAATGCGAATTTAGAAATGAAAATAGTGAAACCGGAAGAAGAGAAACACAAGTACATTGATAAAGGTTTATAGCTACTAACGTACTAAGCCGATTTAAGCAAACAAATTGTCCGATCACTACCCGTATTGGTACAAGAAAATTAAAGCTTTAAAAATCTTTACTTAAGGGATACTGTACTTAAAAAATAATAATTTAATAAAATTTTAAGATTTTTTTGATTTGCTGTAAAAAACTCCAATTTGGTGCACTTCCTTTTTTTCTTTTTATTCAAAAATTGAACTTTTTAGGAGATAACCAATTGACACAAGATATCTAAGCTTCGAAAGGGGAGACAGAGATGTGATAATAACGGTAAGCAATGTATTTTTTTATGAAAAAACTTTTTTGAAATTATTCTAGCGCAACGATAAAAACGAAAATAATCTGAAATAAGTGTTATGCCTTTGAACTTTATAGCACCGCTATTATTAATGCTTTGCCGATATACTCGTATTGTACTTTCTTACCACAGCTGAAAAGCTCAATGTAATACTATTGGCAAAAGCTCAATAAAACTAGCAGCAAATTAAAGAATTGAGAAGAAAATAATTGGAAAGAAGGAAAAGTTAGGAAATAGGAAAAGTGTATTACCATGCCGGAAATCGAATCCGGGGAGCTCTGTGTTGTAAGCGCTGTATGATACCACTGCGTCACAAGGCCAGTATGCAGCAATCAAATTTCATTGAAATTTTTTTTTTTTAAATCTTAAAGCGGAATTTTCGGAATTCCAACCGTTCGCTACGGCACAGCTCTTTTTATGAAATGTGAAGTTGCATCCTCTTAGTATCACTTACAAGTTTAATTTCGATATATTTAAGCTACAAAAACTTTATTATGGCGCTGTAGAATAAACTATTATATTTAAAAAAAAAAAAAATTTTGTGCGTGTACCCCTTTCGACGTTTTTCATTACTATTTTAAACTTTTGTCCACTTTTTCGTTGCTATTTGATACCATTGATGGCATTTGAGTATTGTAAAAATATACTAAATCGTGACTAGGAATTTACTTATTAGAGGGAGAATGTACTTTTTTTTTGTCATAAGCACCAAAATTTACTAAAAAAGTAAAATCGCATTTGATTTTCTTACACATATTTCACCAAGATTCAGTAAAATTTACTGAAAATTCACAAAAAGTTTTAAAAAATGTTCTAAAAACAAATCAAAAAAAAAATTTCATTATCAGAAATAATCCTAATGTAGCGAAAATGCGCCAAATGTACTGAAGATTCGTTCATTGCTCCAATTGAATTAAGAATTCGTCGAATGTACTGACGCAAATTCTTTTCAACGCGAATTTTGCGATAAAAGTACAAATGTTATCACTGTTCGATACTTTCCGTTTTCGATGTTATTTGACTTCTTCAGCTTTTTCCGATTTATCAATGTGTTTTGATATTTTCATGACCATTCAATACTTTTTAACTCTTACGACGTACTTCAAAACTATTCGTAACTTTTCGAGAATTTTCAATTCTATTCGATACTTTTCGATTCTTATTGACCTTCCGATGCTTTAAATTTTTATCGACTTTCAAATGTTTTACGACAATATATAGATATAATATAGATGTTTGCTAAAAGCCAAATGAATTTAACGGTTTTTTAAGCTTAAAGCTCTGTTCAGAACATCATTCAAAAATAAAATTTGTGGCGGCAGATAATTTTGGCGCACAACTGAAATGGATTCTCAAAAAAAAAACAAAAATACTCAATACAGTAGAATCTCGATTATCCGAATCCGGATAATCGAGTATTCGGATAATCGATGTTCGAATAGTCGAGACTCTACTGTACTTAAAGCCATTATACTGAACCTGGAAGTTCGACCAATGCGAGCGCAACTCAAAACAATTTTATCGTAAGATGTGTTGAAATATATGGTTTTTTTTTTTCTTCTATAATTTGTATTGTGACAAAAACTGAAATACTGCTGATTTTGTTCCAATTCAAGCGACAATCTTAAATCAAGCGTTTTATTTATCAATAAAAAATCTTCAATTATATAATTTTCACCATTCAATAGTCCTCTATGATACCCAATATGCAAATTTGTTTTTGATGTTCAAAGAATACTCATTTGACAAAGCTTTTATAATAGGACTAAACTTTCTAATCAGTTTTTGCATCATCACCAGTGATGCTAGCGCTGATTCTTTGTAATTTTTCAAAGAAAATTCTCCCTACATATCAAGTGTTGTATTCCCAATTTTTGATGCGATTCATAGTTGATTTATTTTCGCCACGTTTCCATTGAGAGCTTGTACTGTAGTCATACCCTCAATGGTCAATATCTGCAATTCCAATACGTCTTCTTTTTCAAAGTATAGTATAGTCCACGTTAATGTTACTTGTTTCTTTCGAGAAAAGTTCATTCACCTACAAGGGTTTTGAATTATACAAGCAACACATTTGACTTGATTTAGTGTTTGTCAAAGCATTTAATGTTTTGACGTCACGTATAATCTCAATGGATTTTACTAAAATATATTAGCAATAAAACGCTTAACGAAATACTTAAACTTTAATTCGCATGCGATTTTTTTCTTTTATACAATAACCTTAGAATTACATACATTGTACTCAGTAAATGGGATACCATACACCATACATTTTGTAAAGGGCACTGAAATTATTCCTTATTTTCTTAATAGGGGTAAGATGAACAATTAATTTACTTTCAACATATTTGCGACAGCTCTTATTTCTTCGAGTTTCAAAAACTTTTTTTTTTAAATATTTTCAGCATTTTGTTTTTTGAACATTTAACGTTATTTTTATGTAACAAAATTATTAGAGCAAAAACAATAATTTAATGTTCCGACTTACTTGTCAACACTTATGCATTTCATTTAATGACACATAAAATATTTTCATTACCACGTTACGTTTTTATAAATGAATCTCTGCTCAGTTCTTTCTAGTTTTTGGCACTGATTGCTTTTGGAAAAATATTTTAAGATTTAAGAGAGAATTGCAATTGCACTGTTTGTGAACTTAATTTATAGCAACTGGCCAAAGGCGACAGTTTTTTTGCTTCTACGTTTGCCAAGCTGTTTCTAAGTATTTTTTTATGTTCTGTTGGGTACATTTAAATATTTAGTTAAATAAAAATTCTTAAAGAGCGTTTCCTGTGAAAATAAATTGGCTTAGTTTGAGTCAAAATTCGGTTTCCATGTTCTTACTTTAATGTTTAAATCCATAGGAACATAAAATTACACCCAATAAACTAAAAATTAAGAATTATGATTTGTTCGCACACACCACCACAAAAAAGGTTGTTGAATGCAAATAAATATTAATGTATTTTTATAAATACACTAGCTGTCCCAGCAGACGTTGTTCTGCCCTTTCCGATAGTTGTTCCGGATGTCATATAAACTCATGAGATGGTATGTATAAGCAAAACAGCTGATTTTTCCAGTGAAACTTATTTTGCCAGGACTTTTTATATCAAGTCCCATTCATCTGCGTCCAGTATTTGATGAGATATGATTAATTTGATTTTGGAGGGTGTGTCCTTCCATAGACCATTAGAAACTTTTAAGAAATAATTATGAAATCTTCGTGAAAATTCTATTTAAAAAATACTTTTGTATGTGGGCCACCCTAAGTGTGTGCCTCTAAATAGAACAACCACGTGGTGTAAATTCCATAAGAATCGATTAAGTGGTCTTTGTGAAAATGCTATTTTTAAAATATGTTTGTATGAAGTCCACCCTAAATATGCACCCTACATAAAATAGCTTAATATAAAAGACACCTGGTGTAAATTTCATGTGAATCAATTGACCGGTCTTCATGAAAATAATAGTTTTTATACATATGTATATGTTTGTATGATGGCCTTTCGTCATGATAATTATATTTTAACATTATTTTTGTGTGGGGACTATCCTAAATATGCACCCTAAGTAAAAGATTTGTAACTTAAGTTATGCTTACTATAAAAGCCACGTAGTGTACATTCCATGTGAATCAATTAAGTGGTCTTTGTGAAAATGCTATTTTTAAAATATGTGTGTATGAGAGCCACCCTAAATATGCACCATACATAAAAATGCTTAATATTAAAGACACCTGGTGTAAATTCCATTTGAATCGATTTAGTGGTCTTTGTGAAAAAGCTATTTTAAAAATATTTTTGTATAAGGGTCACCCTAAATAAAAGTCTTATAACCTAAGCCATGCCTCTTAATATAAAAAATACGTGGTGTACATTCCATGTGAATCGTTTGACCGGTCTTTGTGAAAATGATATTTTAAAAATATGTTTGTATGGGGGCTACCCTAAATATCCACTCTAAGCAAAAGTTTTGTAATGTGGTGTAAATTCCATGTGAATCAATTAAGTGGTCTCAGTGAAAATGCTATTTTTAAAATATTTTTGTATGAGGGCCACCCTAAATTGCCCATATAGGGGTATAATTTGTAGATCTAAACCATCCAGGGCGCCACCCAAACGCATACAAAAAATTCATTGAAATCGGTCCAGCCGTTTAGGAGGAGTTCGGTGACAACACACGTACAGTAGAAATATATATATAGAGATAAAGAGAATGAATTTCAACTTTTCTTGAACTTAATAAACTTTTAAAGTTTAAATGTTATCTCATATTTTGAGGTAAAACATTATATCAAATCAACACTAATGCAACATTACTTTCGCATTAATATATATGTATCTGTAAGTGGGAAAGAATAAAACTTGGCTCTAAATATAGTTTTTACTGCATCAAATAAAAGTGCAAGGTTTTTTCACAGTTATAAAATACATTTTGCTGAATGCACTCAAAAGCCACAAAAGTGCTCTTTCAAAGCAAATTTATTCAACTTTACTTTTCCTAAATTGTTTCTGTATGATTTCGCTATCGTTGAAATACAAAGTGCTATGATGAAAATAAAAATCATTTTGAAACACAATTCTCAATCTCAATGTTAAAACTTGACAAACGAAAATTGAATACTAAAATAAAAATAAAAAAATTGTTGCATACTTAAAAGCGTCTGCATGATATTATAACATCAACTGCATTGCTGTCTGTTTTAGTTCAAGGTCATGCAAATGTAGAAACGTACTTAACATCTGAATACATAAATACTGCCTTTTTAACTTGAAATTTTTATTCCAAGAACTTTGTGTCATATGCCACAAAATTTTACAACAAATTAAATTTTCACTTAAGGAACTACATTTTGATAATTTTAGATTTTATTTATTTATTTTTTTCATATGTTGCAAATAATTTTAACGTATGTATATATGTCTCCATATATTTCTAAAGCCTGCAAGATTAAATACTTGCAAGAAATTTTAGCCACATAATTTGATTCAGGTGCTGAAATCCTTTTTGACGCCGCCTTTGTATAATATTTTAATAGGGTAAATCAAGCAAAATGGTAAAAAGAAAACTGTTTTAAATAACTTTAATTTGAATTTGAATACATTTCGGGGGCCAACATAAAACCACTTGTAACCAGTTTTTAATGTATCAAACACCGAAAAGGTCTAAAGTAACTTTCCTGCTATGATCACTTTGCTTACTTTACCCTAAAAATTTCATCATTCTTATAAAACTTCAAACGTTAAGTGCAGGCAGCAGCAGCAGCACTTGAGCAACATTTTGTTACGCTTGCAGCGTTGTGCCGCTATTGTTTCTTTCAACCTTTCGTTGTGTTGGCAACAATTATGAGATGCCACGGTATAAAGGAGAGACTCATATTCGACATCGTGTCAAAAATTAATCCACACACGTTATGTGGCGGATTTTCTAAACAAAGAACAAAAAATGAATGAGAAAATTTAATTCAAAAAATACAAAAATGAAAGAATGAAAAACGAAGGATTTCTTAAGACTCTTATCCTTTTTTTTTTTTTTGTCCTGCCGGATGTTGCGCTAAATGCGTGCTGTTGCGTGGCATATCAGCGATAACGTCGGCGGTTTCGTACGTTCCTTTTTTGCAAGGTGGCAGCTTAGATTTCGGTGTTATCATGAAGTGGCATTAAACAATGAATGTTGCTGTCGTTTTTGTTGTTGTTGTTGTTGCACTTGAGGCACTCAGAATATGTGAGCAAGAGCATGTGGCGAATTCGTATTACATTGTTGTTGGCACGAAAATTGCGGTTTTTGATTTCAAGTAGTCAGTCGTTACTTGATGGTTGCAATATTTTCCTTAAGCCATATAAAGTGTATTCATGAGGTTTCTGATATTTCATGCATTGTTAGCAATTTAATTCTTTGAAAAAAATATGGACTAAAGCGTTGAAAATTATAAGGCGTATAGATTTTAAAAGGGTTTTGGAAACGTAACATTAATTGATGTTACGGTAGCCCAAAACAAAATCACCAAAAAAATTGGAATGGCGGCATATCCTGAGTGCATTACAGCTTCTTCCTTAGAAATATGAAAAATGTTGGGTCAACTTCAAACTAACAATTTATTTTGCTTTTAAAAACCGAATGCTTGGAACAATTGTTTTTTTTTTTTTTCAAATACGGCACATCATAGCACATGTCAGGCTCATAACAGTAGAAGTTTTTCCTTTGAAAAACCAAAAAAAAAATACCGCTTTACTGGCGGGTGTGGTACAATTTCTTTAGTAGAGTAAATTCGAAGAAATGTTACATCCCAGTGTGCCACACGGATCCGTTTCGGATTCGTTTAGGATCCGCTTCTTCGTATTATTTATCCGAAACGGATTCCGTTTCTGATACGATTGGAATGCGAAATCGTGGCCGACTCGCCTCCAAACAGCGGGAAGGATCGTCCGCGTTGTCTGATCCGTTTTGAACTCGGAACGGACTTCATATAAGGATCCGTTTCGGATTCGTTTTTTGTTAACAAAACGGATCCGTTTTGAATTCCGGAATTCTACTACTTTTTGTTTTTTAAATACCTTTAAATTAAAAAATAAAAAAATTAAATTAGTAAAAAAAAATTGTGTCGTTGCCGGGGTTTGAACCAGCAGCTTCCCTAATTTGACAATGGTTGTTGCATGCGCAGTTTAACGACATCATTTTAGTATGTCCTAAAACGAGTCCGTAACGGATCTGTTTTATTTACAAAAAACGACTTCGGAACGGATCCGACAAAACGGATTCCGCTTTTGAGGAATTTCATACGAAAACGAATTCGAAAAGGATCCGAAAGGATCCGTTTTATTAACAAAAAAACTAATTCGAATTAGATCCGAATATGAAGTCCGTTCCAAGTTCGAAACGGATCCGACAACGCGGACGATCCGCTGTTTGGAGGCGAATCACCCACGATTTCGGATTCGAATCGTATCAGAAACGGAATCTAGAGCGGATCCGTTTTATTTACAAAAACGAATCCGGAACGGATCCACTTTGTTCACCAAAAAGGAGTCCGGAACCGATCCGTATAAGAAGTCTGTTCCGAGTCCGTAGTGGATCCGTTTTAATTAAGAAAAACGAGTCCGGCTCGCATCCGTTTTATTTAAAAAGATGAGCCCGTAACGGATCCGTTTTAGCTAAAATACGATTCCGTAACGGATCCATTTATGAAGTCCATTCCGGGTTCGTAACGGATCCGTATCCGTTTTTGTGCACATTGGGACTGTAACGTCTAACGTTTTCTGAACTTTTTCAACTTTTGTCGAATTATTCAACCTTCTTCAATTTTGATAAATGTTTTTCAATTTTTTTCAACATTTTAACTTTCAATATTTTCAACCTGTTTCAAACTTAATCAACTTTTTCGATGGCTCTTACGTTTTTTTGACGTTGATTCAACTTTTCCCGATTTTTTCTACTGGTTTCATCTATTTTTAATATTCTTAACTTTTTTCAGCGCTTTCAACGTTCTTAAATTTAATGAACTTCTTTAATTAATATCAATATATTTCGAAGTTTTAAATTTTTGTTAACTTATTCCACTTTTAACCATGTCAATTCTTTTCGAGCTTATTTAACTTTTTTCAAAGTTTCTAAACTTTTATCAAGTTGTTTTTGACATCTTCAACTGTTTGACCCTTTCTCATTTTCTATCGACATATTCAACTTTCTTCAACTGTTTAATTTTTTTCCTTTTTTTTAATGCGTTCAACATTTTTGACCTTTTTTAACTTTTTTCGGCCAGCATAGCGAAGCGTCATTAAATTAACACAACATGTCCCGATTGCTTTTGCCTCAAACCTACACTGAGGAAACAGAATGTTTTCATCAAATATCAACAAATTTAGGTAGATATAGTATGCTCTTAATTGGAAATTAAAATGTTGACTATTGGACCAACCATAATATCTATTTAAGTCAATTTAATTAGATAGAATGTCCAACAGTCCAATTCTAATTTGATTTTACTTCACGTTAATGTAAATATCATACAATTCTCAGCATATTTATAGTAAGTAAAACAATAATGAAGTATATTCTGCTTGGCACGCAATTAGGTATTTATGATAATGTAACTACCAGTGGAATCCAATCTAAGGATGTGATAATATTGGAAAATTTTGGTTTATATATGAATCAAGGTTTTAAAATATCGTTTCTTTGCTAATCGATTTTTAAATACAGGGTTAGGCGCATGAACTGTTACCTAATCAAATGACCATAACTTTTTGTGCGAAATTATTTTTTATTGAATCAAATGACAAAAATGTGTGGAAATAATCAAAAAACTAGAATCCGGCTACTTTAGCTCGATATGGTCACCTTGAATTGCCTTGACTATGGCCTTCAAGCGGTCCAAAAATGAGTTGCATGCTGCACAAATGTGATCTTCCGGTATTTTGGCCCATTCCCATAAAATGGCTTTCTTCAGCGCATCCATACTGGCATATTTTTTAGTCCGCACCTTGCTCTCTAAGATGGTCCGGATGGAATAGTCCATCGGATTTGCGCCTGGCGAATTAGAGAGCCAATGTGTGGACGAAATGAAGTATGGAACGTGATTTTTTAATCATTCTTGGTTCACACGAGCTTTATGAAATGGTGCTGAGTCTTGTTGGAACGACCATTACTTGAGAATCTCAAGTTGAGATGGGAAATTGAGAGTTTATGAACTGCTAAATCGGGAAATTTTTCTCATCAGAGAACGCAATGTTAGGAAATTGGCCACGTTCGTGCAAGCGTAACAACTCCTTTGCTCTTTCGAGCAACTACTAACTCTTTTTTACTTTGGTGTAAGATCATATGCCTTTTGGAACTTGTAAGACTTTACCTTAAGCTGATTTTGCAATATGCGTCTGATGCTTCGCTGGGATATTTTCAGTTCTTTGGCCATTTGATTACCACTACGACGTGGATTTAGTTCAAGTCGAGCCTTCACTTTCCGCGCCATTTCAGGCGATGTTGCATTTTTTTTGGTCCACCACCATAGCGTTTGGCAACGCTACCAGTACCATTATAACGAGTTATGGTACGATACACAAACATTTTATTCACTTTGAGATGTTTGAAATCACGAACAATAGCAGGTTGTGATTTTCCAGCCAAATATAATGCAATCACACTATTACGTTTGAAATCCATTTCGGAAAACTTTTCTCTTATTTAACTTAGAGGCAAATGCTTTTGGCGGCTTGTAAATAATATAATGAGCTGTCACTGGTATGAATTTGACACAGCTGTCTTTATCGGTTTGCCAGATGTATCGGTCTGAAGTTGGTAACAGTTCATGTGCCTAACCCTTTAGATCGATATTAATAAATATATACGCATGCGACAAAGCAATATTTCTTCTGCTCTCTTGTTTATCAACAAATGAATGTTTGCTACAACGAAATCTTTGTTTCAATCAAATTATGATTTGGGAATTATTAGCAAATATATAATTGAGCTAAATATATGATCAGTTCAATAATATTATTCAATTCCGCGGAATATGTGACATGTTAAATTACATCCTATATTTATTTCAACCATATCAAGTACATATATAATTTGTTTATTTTTCTCAGAGTACGATGGTATTTACTGAGACCTTACATTAAGTATAGATGCAAAACATAATTTTTCTGTCAAATAAAATTGAACCAAAAACGTGCACAATCTTTTATCCTATGGTTTTACATAACGTACATTTGTAGAATGTATAAATATTCATAAATAAAATATATAAATTTAAGCATTAAATTCTTTCTTTTTTTTCAATGAAACAATTTGTTCTCATAAATATTTAAATACTTAAATACAAATAACGAAACATTAACTAAATTGTATGCGAATTAATAGGTACCCTTTTCAAATAGCTGAAAAATAAAATAATAATAAAAAGGCTGACTAGACAACCAGAGCGGATGAAGAGGGTTGGCACAATGTAGAAGACACCGCCACACACTTGACACAATTTTGCTGGGACCATTAACCCATCAAGAGAAAAACAAAACAACACAGAGAAAAATGAACAAACAAATAATGAACATAACTTCTATTTACAGTGAAGAGAAAAATTGTGGTATGGGCGGAGATTTACTTTCAGAAAAATTGTTATTAAAAAAAAATGCCAAAAAATAAAAACTATACAGCAGCACAGAAATACGTTTGACAAGAAAAATTTAAGTCCGATTCTTTCCTTTATTTTTTTCCGATTATTTTTCTGACTTCGGATAAATTCTCTTCTCATATTTGTGCAATTTTTTATTTATCCTAATTGATTTGGGTGACAAACTCTCCTTATTTTTGGCTTGTAAGATAAATTGCATAAATTTATAATGGATGTTTCAATACCTAATATTAATTTCAATATGTGAGTATTGTTTATTTCCTTAAAAGTTTTATTTATTTTTGCACTTTATTGTCTTAAACAACATATGCTGAAAGGCACACATTGAGCCAATCAACAAGCTAAACAACAAAAAGCCACTTAAGACTAATGACCATTTTATGGTACAAAATGAACGAGTGGTGTACGGTTTATCAATAGAGCATATAAAGGATATGGTGTTGCAGATCACTTTCATTTTGTTGTAAAAACTTTTCTGCAAATAATTGCCTCTTTCTGTTTTTCTCTTTTAATGATTTATGATTTTTGTTAAGTTTTTGAAATGCTGGAATTATATTGCAGCAGCTTAAGGCAATAATTGAATAACTCGTTTTATCTAAAGAGTAGGGTTGATTAAGTAAATCGCATAAAAAACTTTAATAATTTTAAACCACAAATGGTTTTTCTAATTATTTTATGTGAGCAAAAGCTTGCATTTATATTCCATCAAGAAAAGTTTGATATCAAGCTCGAAAAGAAATACAACATTGCTTATTCAATAATTTAGGATATTCTTCGATATATCTATAGCTAATTTAGGATATTCTTCGAATATCTATAGCTACGTTCGGTTGAGTAGCGATACTTTTTGCAACTTTTGAAAGTTTTGCAATTTGTTTTTATTTTTAAAATATTCCATATACTTAAAACTTCATGGTACTCTTCGACTTTCAACGTCTCCTCAATACTTTTTATCGGTAATCATATTTATCGATAATTTTCGATTAAGTCCGGTTTTTCGATACTTTTTTGCATATTTCTTTCTCTCTCTCTTTCAACTTTTGTTTCTTTTACATATTCTATTCATATATTTAATACTTTTGGTTGGTTTCGAATTTTTGATACTTATTGTCTGTTATATTATTAATCGATACTGTTCGATTTTTCTTGATTTTTCGATACTAATTGAAGCTTTTCTTTTAAAGTTTTATTAAAATATAAATTATATATTTTCAATATTTTCGATAACTTTCGAAACTTACCCATTTTTATCGTTACGTGTATGTATGGAGGATCCAATATGGCGGCCGGAAGCCGGTGAGAAATCGTGTATCCAGCAATAAAAGCTTATTACAAATCCGAAGTCAGATTTTACAAAATCAAGATGGTGGATCCGATGACGGACGTTTTTTTTTAAATCAACCGATTTGTACCAAATTTGTTATACAGGAGCTTTTAGCGTCGCCGATTACGAATCTGAGGCTATATTTTAAAAACTTTCAAATTCAAAATGGCGGATTCGATATGGCGGACGTATTGCTTAAAAATCTACCGATTAGCACCAAATTTGGTACACGGCGGTTTCTGGGATCGCTAAACACGCATACAATGTCATAAATTTAAAATTCAAGATGGCGGACCCAATATGGTGGATCAGAGTATTGAGTTTCCGCTATATTGGGTCCGCCATCTTGAATTTTAAATTTCTGACCTAGTATTCGTATTCAGCGACCTCAGAAACCTCCGTATACGGAATTTGGTGCTAATCGGTTGATTTTTAAACAATACGTCCGCCATATTGAATCCGCCATTTTGAATTTGAAAGTTTTTAAAATATAGCTTCAGATTCGTAATCGGCGACCATAAAAACCCCTGTATAACAAATTTGGTACAAACCGGTTAATTTTTAAAAAATACGTCCGCGATCTTGGATCCGCCATATTGATTTTGTAAAATCTGACTTTGGATTCGTGATCAGTGACCCCCAAGACCTTTTTATACTGAATTTGGTGCAAATCGAAAATCACTGAGTCAGATTCTTATCAATAAACAATTTCCCGATACTATTTCCTACGTCGATTTTCGATATCTTATGAAACTAATTGATATTTTTTAATACTTATTATTTCTTCTATTATATTTGATATTTATAAAATTTTTCAAAACTTTTCGACTTAAATCGTTTTTACTATCTCAATCATCAATCAATTTTACAGTTCTAGAACTGATTTATGTTGATTTGCGATACCTTGCGATATTTCTATTATTTTTAAACTTTAATCGTGTTTTTTTATTTCATAACATTCAATACTTTCAATATTTTGCGACACTGCGATAATTTTTCTGTTTCATATTTTTCGAAACATTTTCATCTTTTTCGATGCTTTTGGGAATTTTACGGTATTTTCAAACTTTTATGTTATTTTTTTTTTTGTCAGAATATTCGATATTTTCAATGTACATAATTTTGTACAATTTTTCGTTAATGAAAATTTCTGATATTTTTAATTTCTTATCGCTAATATTCGATAAATTTAAAAATTTGATCTAATTTGACATTTATCAGCTTTCATCTAATTTTCGTATATTTTCTACACTATTTTATAATTTTACTTTCACACATTACGCCAAGGGTATTTCATACATGTCTATTGACCGAAAAGCACTACACAAGCCACACTCGTAAATATAGTGTGCTTTGGAAATGCAAAGTGATTTAATGTTGAAATTGTGCTGTAACCACAAAAGTGCTACTGCATTTGTGCCATAAAAATGATTTTTCATTTCATTTATTTTATATTCAGTTTTATTTTTATGAAGCGTAAATTACGGCGCCACACTAACTCTTTCGAGGTGATATATGTATATTTTTGTACAAAGTTGTTACTTGTCTGAAGAAAGCTTTTTCAAAATTTATGTTTATTGAAAGATTTTTTTTTGCGCTATTAAAAACAACAGCAGAATGAGGGAGTTACTTCAATAAAACGACAAAGTAAATTTTTTTTTCATATACACACAGTTCAGCTTGTTATTTGTACTTAACAAATTTTAGAAAAGAAATTTTGAAATTAAGGAAAATGTTTTTGTTAAAAACTCATAAAATTAAGCCTTAAACAACGTTTATTTAATTTATTCAATTTAACTGAATTATACCTGAAATAAACTTCAGCAATATTATGCGTATCAGTAGAGTTAAATAAAAGTGAACTTCCACTTAACATATCATATGTTCGAACAACGAAAACTCTCCAATAAAACCCAAAAAATAATCCTTCATTACCACAGCTGGTCAGATTGATTGACATGTAAAGCAACCCAAAAATTCTAGCAAAATGTTGATGACCGAAGTTCATTTTTCAACAGATTTTGACCTTACACACATCAAACTAACCGACTGCAACAACGAAAAAAAGGCACACCCACACATAAGCACATGAAACGCTACCAAACACTCATGCAAACATAGACAGTAAAAAAAAAAAGCCAACACAATCGCAATAAACTTTGCAGAAATAGAGAAAATGGAATTTTTTATATTTATGCGCACGCTGCACGCAGTAAACTTGGCATCAGTGTCGGCATTTCAACTTTTCGCGTATACAGTGAACTTAGAGTTGTATTGTACTTTTTGGACATTGAGTGTACTTTTTTCACATGTAACTCCACCGATAATTGGTAACGAAACACTTACGTTTGGCCTCAGTGATCAAGAACATTCACACATATTTTTGAAATTCATCGATCCGGATCCTGTGATTGGCGCATATACATTAGAGCGGTTCTTATTTGGATTTTTTGCGAAAATCAAATGCAACGCCCCCCAATCGGTTTGAAACAGGATAAAAAATTTTAAAAAATTTATTTCAAATTTTTATCTTCAACCCTTACTTAGCCTATTTTAAACTGAAATTTAACTTAAGCGAAAATCAAATGCGACGCCCTCCCAATCGGTACAAAACAAGATAAAAAAATTAAAAAGTTTACTTCAAATTTTTATCTCTAACCCTTACTGACCCTATTTCAATGTGAAATTTGACTTAAGCGAAAATCAAATACGTCGCTCTCCCAATCGGTTCAAAACAAGATAACCAAATTTAAAAAATTTATTTAAAAATTTTATCTTTAACCCTTACTTAGCCTATTTTAATATGAAATTTTTCCTAAGACAAGGATTAAAGATAAAAATCTGAAAAAAACTTTTAAATTTTTTTATTTTTTTCGAACTAATTGAGGGGGCATCCTGAAATTTTTTTCCTAAGAACCAGTAAATAAAAGTGGTATCTAAAGTCAAATTTCACATTGAAATAGGATAAGTATGGGTTAAAGATAAAAGATTTAAAAAATTCCAAAAACATTTTTATCCTAAATTCAAGTTAATAGCAGCTACAATTTTTGCTCCAGTGAAGTTAATAGACATCATCATTTGTGTTACTGACTTTTATTTTCAGGCTTTATTAGGATGATTTTTTCTGGCTTCATACAAAATGTGCTGTTGTTTGGTTTCCGGATCGTACTTATAAAACTAACCTTTATCAACTACTTCAATTTTATTGATATATCGTCCGTTCTCGAGTATGTTAAGGATATATCGGGCAAAACGAATTCGAGTGCACATTATTCAAAACTTGTAGAACCCATTGAGTAGCCATGGCGTTTAGTTCCAGTTTGTCAATAATCATTTCCAGTGTCAATCGTGGATCTTCGTTCACTCAAGCCTTTACCAGGGCCACATTTCTCTTGTCACTCGAATCTTGCGGCTTGTCCTCTACAGAAAAATTTTCAGCCTAAAATCTTCGACACCACTTGGAAACAGTCTGAGGAGATGGTGCATGCGCTCCGAAAGTCGCAAAGAATCGTATGACGAATTTCTTTTAGTGTTGTTGGTGAAATTTTCTTAGACCTTTAACCAGCTATTTTTCGTTTTTTCGTCTCCATTCTGATTGAACTTTCTGAGATTTAAAATGAAATATCGTAAGATAATCTTTGAAATTTTTAAAAATAAATAATCTAACACCAACTACATAGGCAATCCTTTGTTACTCATCTCACAATAATATATTCCAATAGAGTTAACATAAAACTAAATTTTGCTCAAATTTATTTGGGAGATTGAGGCACAAGAAGCTCAAGTTGTGGCTGATTTGGCGTGGAACTCAGTGAATTTGCCTAAGGCTTTTCTTCCTATTGTTCTAAATTGACACTGAATGGAAGACTATATGTAGCGCTGACGTAGTTGCATTATAAGCGTTTGGGGTATAATTTGAAAACGAAAACATAAATTTTGACTAATAAATAATTTTATTTCGTTTTTAATAACCAATTCCGAATACTTTTTACACTGTTTAATATTAAAAAGTTAAACCGAAAAATGTTTATCAAAAAATTATCTACTAAAAAATGCTCCTGAATGTGCTAAAAATCACTGCGTTGTATTTAAGTTTAAGTTTTCAAATCGTGAATGTACTTAAAAAAGTACAGTTCTACTAAAAATGCCAACCATGCTCTAGATATGGGCAAGAATAAATCAAAAGGTCTAAGCAAACGAATGCAAAAAACTAAATTACTTGAATGTATCTTATGTAGTAGCACAATCGATTGTTAAACGTAAAGTGAAATAAAAATGCATTTCAAAATGAAGCGTGTGGGAAATGGTCCAGAAAGACAGCAGGAATGATAATGTAAAATGGAAATGAAAATGCGGTTCAAAAGACAATGAGTTTAATGTAATACAAAAAAACAACCACTCTAGCTTTTTCGAAGTTTTTTTTCTTCTACTTTATATAATATAACTCTTAGCTAAAGCATAAGCCGGAGATGAGAGCGTTATCGATCTTTTAAGAACAAGTGAAGTGCTACGGTTTCATGTCGGAAATTTCAAAATGTCGCTGCCATTTACTTTATAAAAGAAAAGATTTATATGTTAAAGGAAGACTGCCATTAGGTTATTTAAGACGGTGGCTCATGTTTTGATATGCTACTTTTACCAAATCGATGCTTTTGAAAAATTGTCCATTTCTTTCTTAACTACGAGTATAATAAATCAACGCCTTGACATATAGCAATTATCAAGACAAATGACGCAAACAAAATTTTGTCCAAAATATTATATTAAAAGTTGAAGCATTTTTCTATTATACCATCAGCATTGGACAGCATAACTAAATGCATAAGGAAAAAATATATAACGAGCTATTCTCAAGTGGGAGGCGATGGAAAATGGCCTGTATTGTATTTTTACCAAAATAATTTATACTAAGCAACCGAGGCGGCTGAGCGTGTGTGCTTGGGGCTTAAATTATCTCGATTTTTGCATGAAATCAATATAAATGAAAATTGTGTTGATTTTGACGCCAGAGTGAATCGCCGCCGGACTTAAAAAAACTTGTAGTTAATCTAAGCAATCTAAGCTAAGTCTGAGCACTGAAATTCTCATGATACCAAATAATCGGTAACTTTAGCTTCTTACACAATGAAATTGTGGAAATGTGCTCGAAATAGTCCTACCATTCATTTTGTATCGCTTTTGCTTTATATCCCTACTCTACATTGAGCAAGTAAAATTAATTGTTTAAGAAAGTAGGCGACTGCCCCTGAACTACTTATAAATGTGACTCACCTTCATATATAGGACTGTAGTTGACTTAAAAAATAAAAGCAATTCTACATTCAATAGTAAAAAGTATCGACCATTATGGGGAAAAAAATCATAAACTTTTTTATGACTGCTTGTACGTGTACTAGTACCGAACATTTGCACACCTGTTACTACATAATATATCATTTTGTATTCCAATAACGTTTAAATGACAATTTGCGAATGCCAAAGCAAAAACAATTCATGCAATGCCAAACCATTTATTTGCACCCCCTCCCCCCCTCTCCCTCACCTGACACAGCGTTGCGACCAAGTTAAAAGCATACCCAATCAAATCAAAGCCAAGCATCCTAAAAGTATACAATTGGGAATAATTTGAGTAAGGAAACAAATTGAAATCGAATGAAAATGTTACTACCTTTATTAGGCAACCGCACACAGACAGACATATGTACATGCAAAACTGTAAACAAATAACAGACACGTCCGCTGGCATTTCGTACTGGCTATTCTGAGCGCTTGAGGTGGGAGGGGGAGGGGGTACATTCCTTTTTCTTACAATGAAACAGACACACTTAACGCAGTAGTAAAGACTACCTGAAAATAATCTAAGTTATTAGGGTCAAGTTTGAAGTTGTTTTTGTTTTTTTTTTCTTTCGTTTCTCTTCTTTAACTTTGTATTTCTGCTCTGCTAGAAAATCATCTTTCCGATTATAGGTGGTATGTGCCATATTGTTATGGAGAAAGATATTATGGTGGTTGTTTACTTTAAGCTCAATAATTGTTTACCATTCAAATAGTTGAATGCGATTTGTTGAATTACTGAATACGTTTATTAATGCTTCGATAATTTCATTTAAATGAGTTTCCCTTGAGAAAAGGCAACCAAAGGGAATTACAAATTGAAATTTGAAAATTAAATTTCAAAAGTTTTTGCATCATTTGCGGTTGAGTGCTTCGGTTCGTATGTTAATTTTTGTTTATTTGTTTTAATGTAACAAAACTTAAGAATATTATGTAGTGATTTTTTAAAGCAGCACAATTGGGCCCGTCCCAGTAGTGTAATCTTTATCCCATTTAAAATACGCACGGCATTTTGTTAAATTATTTCTAATGTTATGCAAATGGCATAATGTATTGATGACAACTCTTGCGGCGGCTATGACAAGTGAACTTATCATATATTAAAATAATTTTAGCGAGCTCATCAACGCTGTACACAGATAAATGTGGTTTTCATACCCACACATTTGGAGTGACCAAACCTAACCTAAGTCCTATACAACAATCAGCTTTTTATCCTTCCTAATTCAGCCTGTGTGTAAGCTTCTTTATCAATGCGTTATAAAGAAATTATAGTGGTGAGCCGACTGAATTTAATAATATAAATTTGCAAGCAAAGTACAATATCTCATTAGATGGGTGACAATTTTCCAGAGTCCGCATATTGTATATGGAAAAATCGTTATTCTACAAGATTTCTTCGACGCAAAAAGTATTAAATAAATCAATTAAGCCTTGCGTTTTATTATAATCACCACATGCTTGCTACACCACCATACGGTGGTGCATCAGCACAATAAAAAATTATGATTTCCCTAAACTCATAATTTCATAGATTCGCCTTTCCGTAAGTTTTAAATTGTTGTACAAAAAAAATTTTAATAACTTTTATACCAATCAATATTTTCCACTTGAAGTGTCCTTTTTTCAACTTTAATATTTCAATTTGCGCTGATTTCATTGCGAAGGGAATTCATAAAAATCTAAAAAAAAGACAAAACTCAAGTAGCACTTTTATGGTTTGCACAACAATTAAATATCACAAATGAGTTTTTTGCATCCCAGTTTAGGAGTTGTCGCATGACTTTAACACTTAAGCGAAAAGTTGAAAAAAAAACGTAAAAAATTTGGCGCTACTTTGCGAAACGTTTTTAATAGCTGGCAAAAAAACAAACAGTGAAAGCTGGCAAAGCAAAAAAAAAATGGTGTATGACAGAAACACACACAAACACACTTTGAGGTCAGTGGAAGGGAAAAAACCAAAAAAAAAATGGAAACTTTTTGAATGACTTTGAAACTTTTTTAATATGGTCATTCAACAAAAAAAAAAGCCAGCACACAAAACAAAAGAGGGGATTATATTTAAACTTATATTGTTGTTATTGTTCTGCAGGCCATTAAGTTCACAAAAAGTTTGAAGAAAAAAGTGGTAACTTATTTAAATGGTGCCCGGAAAGTATGCAAAGTATTTTGTTACGCGTATACATAGATACAACAAAGAAATTTGTTTAAATCAATAGATTTTGAAATGCTTCGGCTTTGTTTCAGAGCTTAGTTTGTCATTGAAGTAACGGGTCATCCAATAAGTGATGCTATTTTATATTTCAACTATCATTAAGTTCACGCAACACAAACGCACAGCGTGCTGAAATAGTGCAAGCTCAATTTATAAATAGTGAAAATATCGCGAAAATGTTTCGTAAAGTTCGTAATGCTTTTTGTCCCTTTGGTCATCATAAAGCAACTTCTCGCATAGCTATTGTGATGAATTTAAACGTCTGCAACAAGTTAGTGATGTGAGGGCTTCAATTTAGTTTCGCCTGGGCAGATCAGCTGAAAATATTGCCGCTGCAGCTCAGAGTGTAGCTGAAAACTCAGCTGTGTCATTTCGAAACGATCACAGGAATCGAACCTATCCGCAACCACTTTGCATCACTAAATGCATAGAAATATTGGGTTTTCTTATCGATTTATAATAACACCTCTTACCTTACCTCTTATGGGTATTTTGTTGTTGATGCTGTGTTTTTGTGGTGTACGTTGCCGTTATTGTGATGATGTTCCCGTACTTGTACTTGTACTTGTACTTGTACTTGTACTTGTACTTGTACTTGTACTTGTACTTGTACTTGTACTTGTACTTGTACTTGTACTTGTACTTGTACTTGTACTTGTACTTGTACTTGTACTTGTACTTGTACTTGTACTTGTACTTGTACTTGTACTTGTACTTGTACTTGTACTTGTACTTGTACTTGTACTTGTACTTGTACTTGTACTTGTACTTGTACTTGTACTTGTACTTGTACTTGTACTTGTACTTGTACTTGTACTTGTACCTGTGTACTTGTACTTGTACCTGTGTACTTTTACTTGTGTATATTTACATACACTTGTACTTGTCTCTACTTTTAGCTGAACATGTTGTTAATTTCAAGCGCTTTTTCCTTACATTATGATTCAATAATTTCATTGTTTGCATACTTAATGCTGTTCATAAATTTTCTTCCAAGAAAAAGTTGCTGACATCTTTATTTCTAAACAATTTAACGCTCGAGCAACTTTTAACCTTAATTTCAATACCATTGCCAATTTACATAGATAAAAACTTTGTTTTTCTGGATATCCAAAGTTAAGAATTTAATTTCCACATTTTAATAAGTCGCCAGGTTTTTTGTTTCGTTCTTTTGTAAGAAATCAACATCAAAAAATAAAAACAAATTTCTGCAGAAACTTTATCGGCATCATCAACACCAACAACTTACCAATGGAAAAAAATCCAGATTTCACGCCTTAACATCTGCCAACTACCAGCCCCCCACGACATCATAGCTGATTGGACGATTTTCAAATGTTTTTCCTAATTAGACGAGGCAACGAACTTCCGGTTGAATAGAATTTGCAAAGCATTTAATGGCCAGTAGCCTGGGCGTTGATGGCAACGACAAGCACAACGAAGGGACTAGGGTAGCGTCACTTAAAATGTAAACAATACGCTTGAACACACTGAAAATGAGTTGGCATTTAGTTGGTGAGATGAGTTTTGAATTTCACAACGTCTATTTGATTTGGCGCGTGATTTGTAATTTTTAAAATTTCAAGCAAAAATTATAATGTCACCAGAGCTTAGGGATGGGTGTAAATATTTTTATTCAATTATTGACATTTTCGACATAATCGACCTGAGGTTATGTAACGCTTTAAGTACCTTAGTGGCTATGAATAAAATATAATATTTACTTGATATAGTCAATAGGCTCTCCACAAATTGCAATGACTGGATGTGTAGGGTGTGGCTGGAAACAAAAACATCGTCTATAATGTTTTTAAACGCAATTGGAATAAGGGCACTTATTGTGTTGTTGCTGAAAAGGCGCAATTACATTTGTCAAGATAATACTGGGTTACAACCCGAATGAGCATTGAGTCCTGCAGTAGGTCATGCGGTGGATATTTGAATAATGCTAAAAGTTTCTATATAATGGCCACACATAATATAATGACAAAGAATTCGAATTCTAAATTTTAAACTCCTTTTTAAACTCCAAGTTGGTTTACCCGTATTTAACTCACAGCTGCAAAAACTGCAACATTTTCGATGGAACATTGAATTTAGCATTAGCTTATAATGATTTTAAACAGATTTTTAAAAACTTAATCTATATTTAAGGACAATTGAAGAAATCTTATAAGAACTCAAATGAAATGCATGCGGATTAAATTTATTTTTTAACTACCTATTTTGAAATACTTTTGATACTGTTCTCAATTTTTCACTAAATTCTACATCTCAATAAAAAAAACAAGCTCTTTGTAATTCTTAAAAAAAAAATACTTGTGTAGAATATACCACAATTATAACTCGGAAAGGAACTGAACAAATTTTCTCTCAAAATGCTCCACTTTCTCATCGCTAACAGTGTTGGCGTAAGAAAATTGTGTGCAACAGCGTGAAAGAAAAAAAGTATGGGTATTTATTTGATTAAGATGGACAGCACAAATAAAGCAGCCTCCACAAGATGTCCGCCTTTCAACTGGTGCCGTGTGTAAAATGCGGAAAATCAATAAATTCAATTAGTGGCGATGTACAGCAGCTTATCGCATTAATGTTGAAATAAAAAACGATTTTGGTTCTTTTGTATTGAGCTAAAGGTTTTTTTGTTTTTGTTGAATATTTAAACAAAAGCATTGCAGTAAATTAACTTAAAATTGAAAAATATAATAAACATTTACATTGATGAAAAATTTTTTGAAAACAAATTAAATATTGAAGAAAAACTGCAGTGAACGTGGATCTTGAGGCAAATTTCAACCTTCAACCCAATGACTGGTGACCAAAAAAAATCTTGTTCCAATAAAGGGTGCCGTATGTGCCATAATTTAAGGTTTTCCACTCAATCGTCTATGTTTTATCCCAAGGTAGCTCATAAGGACTCTCAATACTTAGCTACTGGTGCATGCACTCGCCGATCAGCGAGCTTTCGTAAAGAAACTAAGTAGCTGCCCTAGACTAAGTTGCCTTAGGTCATGAAATAAAAACAATAAACCAAGTGCTCAATTGCCTTTCGACAAAATCCGCAGACCTTTTAATACTATCACACAAACGCCAGCGTTCAACAGCAAACTTTTTGTAGAAATACCAAATTTTACCACCATCTCGTATATTCTTGCTTAATTCAGTCGCAACAATTTCGGCATTGCACAATTACCATATGTCAGCAGTTGCATTTACTAATTTTTCTAAATTTTTCTTCAATTTAAAAGCTGTAAACTAAAGTCATTAATATGTAGGTATACCATTTCAATACCGAAAACATGAACAACAACAACAGAATAAAAATTTCTAATCAATAAAAATCTATAGTTAATAACGACTGCGTAGCAGCTATTAAAAAAAAAAAGTAAAATTGAACTAAGCTACTGGAGCGCCAAAAAATATGCAACACATTTTTTTTTTTTTTATAAAACATTTTTTATTATTCGAAGGAAACGAAAAAAAAAGCAAAAAAAAATAAAACGTGATGCCATGTCTGCGAACGCACTAGCTGTTCAAATAGAAAGAACATTTATTTTATGATTATAATGATGAAAACAAGAGCAACAACAACAACAACTATGTACTATATGGTACTATATGTATATACAGCATTAATGATGGCAATAAAGTTTATCTTTATATGAATATAAAAAGAATAAGTGAGCGTGTGCGTATTGTTAAAGTGAGAACTCATACGCACGTATATTAAGGCGGTTGCGATAAATCGGCCAACTGTTTTCTTATTTCTAAGCTCTTATCGCCTTAAAAGTTAAATGTGATAGGGCTAAATGAGCAACGAATGCAGATTCAAAAAAAAAAAAACATTTCTTAATTCGAATAATATATGAAAATATAACTTTTAATCGTAAAATTTTACATTAAATAGCATACTTTCTTCAAATCTAGATTTTTTATTTATTTGAACCGCCCTAATGTACATATATACATGAGTAAAACTTAACTAAACATAGAAATATTTACGAATTAACCCAGTGGGAAGTGTTTTACTCAAGAACATTCCAAAGTCGACAGACTTTAGCTAAAGGCAGATAGTTAGTTTTTTTTTTAAGAAAAATTATTCTTGGGATGATGAAAAAACTTTTCGTGGCACAAATTTTTAATCTCAATTTATTTTTATTTCTGGTCAGCTTATTGAAAATTGAAAAAAAAAAAAAATTTGTAAAGAACTATTTTTGTCTGTCTGTTAAGGATCTCTCTTTTATCCCGATGTCACTAAAGTTTTTGTATAATGGCATTAAGTTCTTTATTTCTTATTTTAAGTTTTAAAATCTAGAATTCGTACTTTTTGCTAATATTTAAAACAGAATGGAGAAGATTTTTCAACGGTCTTATTTTCTGAAAAAATAACCTTGATAGACCTAGGAGAAATTTATACATTTATCCTATTTCAGAATCGTCTAGCTTTTTTAATATTGGTTTTACCACCGATGACACCTTATGCTTTGGAATGACTGATATATTCTATCACTGATAAGTTGCAGACTCTTTATGTAATTTCTCTGATTTAGTTCCAACTCTTGGCACGTTTACATAAGCCTCAAAAGTAAATTTTTTGCTTATTGTGATTGTTGGACGACTAGTTTGTCGCCAAATAAACGAAAACGAAATTTAATGCCTGGCTACACTTCCGAATAAAATGACTAAAACGAGTTTTTTATGTCTTAATAGCTTCAGGCTTTTACTATTACTAAATTCATTTTACATTAAGTTCTTATAACTAGGCTTTGATGCCGCGTTCTAAAACGGGCGTAATTTAATTCTCCTTAAACCTACACCAAAGGTGGTTTTAAAAATAAGGAAATTAAATGAAATTCATTGACTAAAATAGTCATTAATTAAAGAATTAAAATAAATCTTAAATAACAAGTCATACAAATTCCAAAAAAAATATGTGCCTTTATATTAAATTCGTTTTTTGACTGTTTGAAAATCAAGGCTTAAAGTAAAAACTTTGTCATAAAAACAAAAAATTTGAATTTAAGCTTCTTTTCGTAAACACAGAGTTTACATGGAATTTTTTACACTGAAAGGGTATTGAAACTTCACGTTTTTCACGTATTTCATACATTTTTCAACTGGCCAGTAATAAACGCCTAATTCAAATCCTTTGCTTAAGAAACATAAAATTCTGAATATTGTAAAATCACCTATTGATCATTTCAACCAAGGATGTCATATAAGAAATTAAAATTCAAAAGGCGTATGTCATATCTTAGAAGGCACAAATTCTCCTTTTTTTATAAAAAGCAAGCAGTGTTTTCTTGTCTAACTGATTAGAAAATAAAGCCAAGGTCATATTGCTTACTCATGAAACACGAAAACACTTCGCATCCGGAATCACACTATAGGTTCCTACCATTCATTTAAAGTGAGATAGACAAATTAGAGCTGCGTTGACAAAGAGCTTTGTCGAGACCTTATATGAGGCTTTTTTTCTTAAAGATGGATTTTATTCAAACCAATGTACAGCATTTTTTTTCAAATAACATTAGACAGCTTTAATCACATATATTCTTAACTTCTCTTTGGGCAAATCACAAGTTAAAAAAAACTATATGAAAAAATTTCTTTAAAATCGATACCACATTTAAGATATTATTGTTAATTTGGCAATTTGTTTTTTGAACAATGAACAATTGCTTAATCAACATCTTCCAATTTAGGATTTAAAAATTAAGTTATTATCGTTCTCTACCACTCATAAGAGGCATATGAATCTTAGATTCTGCCATGGCACAAACTATGTACACCAAAAGGTTTCTTTTACGAAATGTTAAGGGTTTCCCGTCCCATCAGAGAAAATGATTTTCTCGACAAAATTAGCTTAACTTTTAAGTAAAAAGTAAAATCAGGGTAAAATCAACAACTTTTTGCAAAATTAAGTTTTAGTTTTGTAGTGGCTTTCCTTAGCTCATAATAATTTTTTTCTATTTTTAGCCTTTAGTAAGTTTTTACTTTTTTAAAAAAAATATAGCATCTCGCCCACATGCGAAATCAAGAATGTATGCTGAGAATAAATTTCTTTTCTACACAGTAGATAAAAAGGAACTTTAGAAATTTAACAGAAACAAATGTCACTTTAAATATTTTATTTTAATTTTCAGCTGGGTTGTTTAGTATATTTAAGTGCACTAATATGTGTGTGTGTCTTTTTATTGTTATATTTAATAATATTAGAAAATAAACGTTTACTTGTTAAATGGAAGCAAAAGGAAATGTAGTCGGAAGGACAAAAGATGGAATTTAATATGCCGTCTAATGTCAAACTGCGAAGGATAACTAGGATAACAAAAATAAGCACTCACACAAACACAATTGCAAAAATTATGAAAATACCACAAAGGATGCGACATGTGAAAATTTGAAGGGCAAAATTGTGTCGCCAATGAAAATTTTTTTTTAATTTATTTTAGTAATTTGTTTTTGCCAAAAAAATTAGGTATGTAATTAGTTTTATTATTAATAAATTCAATTATTTTTGATATAAATAAGAATTGGCAAACTGCAAAATTTGCTGTATGTGAAAAAATAAAGCTATTCTCATATAGTCTCTACTTAGCTCGTCTGCTTGTTATAATCAACTGAAATTAATTTTTAATACCCAGTCGGTTGGAAGAACCACCGAATTTCTACATTGTTTCTGTTGTCATTTACACAAATAAATTTGAAGCAAAGTTGCCACTGTTTCTTCAGCGTTTTGCCCAAATTTATTAGCATGACCTGAACTGAACTGAACTTTAAATCAACGCAATATATAGTAGCATTAATTTCTCAAATACACGAAACTGCTGCAACATTCTTGTAGTGAAAAAATCGTCTAGCAGCATCGTTGCTTTGGAGGGTCAAAAATAAATCTCATTTGATATTTCGCGCTGCTAAACTTTTCTGCTTATTTATTATTGGTCTGGCTTCACGCCGAAACTTGAGTCTCATGTAAAATGCGACTTCTTTTTGCAATTCATGAATTATATCCATACATGGAAAGCTGAAAGTCCAAATTGATAATTCTTTTCATGTTCTTTATCTGAAATTTTTTTTGGCTTGCTAAAATCCTTTAAAGTTATGTGAGACCGTACGTGTTGCTGAGGACTCTGAAACTGTCTGTAAGTTTATCATGCACACGATTGCTAAATCATTTATAGTGTATTGTTAACAAAGTTTCAATAATTGTATTTGGTGCTTCCAGACTTCTTATTTAATTTTATCTTCCCTTCGCAAATTCATATTTAATAGTATGACAACTCGGCAGTGTGACAGTAGGTAACGTACCAAAAATGTTTCATTTAAAATATTGCAAGCGAAACGTAACAGAAATGTTACTTATACATTTCAAATGTAATGTTGCACATGCAATCATTCTGAAGTGTTTCTGAGAGATTCCAGATTCAAAATTTCCTAGACTTTTTAAAAGAAATCTTTCTAACACGCTGTATGTAGCCATATATCGTTATCACATAAGTATCAACACAAGTGATGAAGCGGGCAAAATGAAACAATAATTCAGAGTACCGATAATGTGATAAAATAAAAGCGCAAGTAATTGAAATAAAAAAAAGAGTCCGATGACGTAATTAAAAATGTTTATTTTTTTCCCTTAATCGTACGAAATTTCTGTCTTGTTTCAGAAACGTTTCAAATGAAATCAAAAGGCAAACATTGAAACATTTTAGAAAGTTTTCTGAATTTCTGGACTTTAACGATTTCTGACACGTAAGGGAAACTTTGAACGACTTCCTGTGAAAGATTTCTGAAAGGTTTACAAAACGTGATCGACTTCCCTTATTGTAATGATTGGGTACATGATATTCATGTCTTTTGGTAGTAGTCAGTCATTCGATGTATGTGAAACAGTTTGTCCTCTTATGTAGCTTTTACTTAATTTAAAAAAAAAATGTTCATGCAACGGTTGTTTTGTTGTTGTTGTTGTTTTTGCTACTATAGAAATACCATTTTGGATCAAACTAATACTATGATATCCACTCATACTGCAAGTAGACATTTGGTGGAATCTCTGTTTCACGAAAGAATTTCACGCAAAAAGCATCTAATGACGAAAACACAGACAAAAAGAAGGACTGAGTTTGCAAGGTAAACAACAAGGTAAGCTTTGCAAACTCAATCCATCCATATAACATTTGATCCAAACTAAATAAAATGGAATGACATATTTTGCAAAAACGCTGCCTCAATTATTTAAAACTTTCAACATTAAGCAATCTAAATGCGATCAGGCAATATCACCAGCTTGCGTGAATACTGTGATTTTAGTTATAAAGGTTACGTGTTTTTTAGAAAATAAATATGTGGGATCCTAGAATTTCGTGATTGCCATCGCTAGCACACACTTACACCAGATATTAGCTTGTACGCTTTATTTAACATTTTATGTACAACATGTCGTATGAGTTACATTTAATTGCCTAATATACCTCATTGAATTAAACGTTACGCATACGACATGTTGTAGCTAAAATAAAATTTAAAATCATATTCAATTCTTAAATTTATATAAAAAACTTTGTATATACATATAGTATATATTATATATACATAAAGAAGAAAAACCTCTAAATTAATACTCAGCATACCTAAATGCTTCAAGCTTCGATGATTTTGTTCTCTTCCTTTAAGTTTTTCCCCTTAGCTTTTCCTTAGAGCTCCAACGAAAAAACTCTTACTACAATGTTCCTAATACGCACACAATTCGCACATGCAATTGTCATTTTAAATGTCAATTTCGTGAACACACATTTCTTCCAACTAAGCAAACAAAGCAATAAAAATAAAAATAAACATTCAACTAGAGGAGTGTCAAAAACCACGCAAATAAATATTTATTTGCTATAAAATTTGTCTGCTTTTATTTAAGTTTTTTTTTTTGATTTTATTTTATTGGGAAATTGTCTGCTTATACAGATGATATTATCGCACTAGAAATCATAGAAATGAAGCATCAAATTGATGGTTTGAATAAGAAAATATTTAAAATGTTGTCAAGATTTTTAGTTTCGCTCATTCACATTTTAGAGTGTAATTTCTTTCAAAATAATTCAAACATCAAAATCTTATTATTATATAATTTACAAAATTATGAAATATTAACAATGTACCCTAATCAACAAAGCGTTTAATTTTAAATGAATTGTATTTATAAAGGAAAAACAACACTTTGCACAAAATGTTACTTTATTAAATTGTTAAAATAATTACGACATTGTCATTACAGCCGTCGTCGCGTTCTTCTGCATTGGCATGCACTCATTTCAGTCTAATCATCATTCATCATACTAATTACGTTTAGTGTACTGCTTGCGTCTTAAGACTGAAGTCTTGAGCTCAACGAGAAACGTTTAATTGTTTATTGCGCAACAAATGTTGCCAACATAAGGCGGAATATTTCTTCTATTTTTTTCTACGTAATTTGTTGTTTTCTGTTTTTTCGTTATCAACACAATGTAGAACAAAAATGTAGTAATTTCACTTATAGTACGTGTCATACAACAATATTTACAAGACACACATATTAATGCAATTACGACACTTTCCTAGACATATAAAAAAGTGGGATATTCTATGAGTAAATTAATAGTAGGTAAGTTCATTGAAATTATGTTTTTAGAAAAAGAATGTTTTAGAAAAATGTTTAAGCTCGAAATTGCCTTCAAATGTAGAAAAACTCAACAAAATATTTCAATCAAATTTGATGAAACGCTAAAAAAATCATTTAAAAAATACAAAAAAAAAGATGTGAACGTTGCACCTCCCATATGAATCAGTAACACAAAATGCTTTACTGGAGAAGTTTTTGAATGAAATGCAAACATATCAAATAGAAGCAATGAATTTTACAATTTATTGACAAAGCTAAGTGAATTTCAGTAAGTGGGTTTGGCACTTCCCATGCTAACAAAAAATTTGAATAGCTGAACCGAGAAAGGAACTTAAGCAAATATAATCCAATTTTATAAAAATGGTGGCGCCTTAGGACTTTTGCGTGCACATTAAATTTTAATATAGCGTAGAACATTTAATGTTGGCAAGGCTTTATCCTCGAGTTCAAGTTGGACAGTCTTTTCAAGAAGGCAGTTTTTTAAAGTTTTTTGCTCTATAGTTTGAAGGATAAAGTAGTTAAAGTGGGCCTTTTCGCTTGTTTCAGATAACTATATATGTAACTGGATTTATTAATACTTACATTTAACATAAGCTTAATTTTATTCACGTGGAGCTTTGACAAGATGTCGTGGTGAAAGTTTCGCAATGTTAGAATTAAGAATGTAATTATTTTTGAATAAAAAAAATTGTTTACCGCCAATCATAGAAATCCCCTAATAAATTAAAAACACTTAAGTAAAACACGAAGATGAAAATATTCAGTGCACCTAATTGAAATCAACACCAGATAACATTAACACAAATTAACACATAAGAACACACACACATACATATGTCTAACATTACAAATATATCGCATGACATGATTATGTCAAGAACCAAAAACAAAAAAAAACAACACTAATAATAATTCTGCAAAAATTAAGAAAACAGAAAAAAAATAAAAAGAGAGAGAACGAGAAGTACACGTTGATCAAACAGTATAATATATACTCTCCTATTTTCTAATTAAAACCAAAAGGATAAATAAAAAAAAATATATGAAAATGTACAAACAGCTCAGGTCTAAAAATAAAAAAACAGCAAATAAATAACGTAATGCATACCTACAACATCCCTGTAAGCAATTGAGCAACGACGTTAACAGAAGAAACCTGCCAAAACTGCTAGAAATGTAAGCGCTTAAAGAAGGCCTGCAAAAATTAAGTTTTTTTTATACAACTTTCTAATAGAAGGTCTACTAAATAGGAAGTCAGAAAATCTGCACTCAATTGTTGTTTCAATGATGCGTTTTTCTATTTAGCTCTCTATTGATTTATTAAAATCAAAAACCTAAATATTAATAGATATTAACTATATCCTTCATCCGATTAAGCATGTAGGGTATTGAAAAATATTACATCCAAATATGTCAATATAAATACCAATTTTAGGTTATCGATATATCCACATATCGTCTTTTAATAAAAATTAATAAAATTATCATTCTTTTAATTTTCTTTCAAAATCCTAATAGCGGTCTTTTATATTTAGAAGTAGACGATACAGGCTAACTTTAATTTCTTCCATGGAGGCCCACTTTAACTCTTTCCACAGTAAATTTAATTGCCTCACTTTTGTTGAAGGCCAGCTTTTCTTCCTTCCGCATAGAAGCGAGCACAGACGACCTTCTTTTGAGAGCCTATTCAGCTGAGTCACTTCATATAAAATTAAAAACTTAGTTTAAAAGCAATAAGGAAAGCCTTCTCATAACGCTTTTTACTAGTGATTTTGCCTACTGGGATATATACATCATGTTATACAAACACATTTAGAAATTTT
The DNA here is from genome assembly GCA_963662105.1 of Meiosimyza platycephala. Lineage (NCBI taxonomy): Eukaryota > Metazoa > Arthropoda > Insecta > Diptera > Lauxaniidae > Meiosimyza > Meiosimyza platycephala. The sequence goes on along the minus strand of OY759208.1, from coordinate 96,071,653 downwards.
ACGGTCACATTTTAATTGATATGTTGGTGTGTTGGTGTCCACTTCTATTTCTATGGAATTACAAAAAAAAATCTCACCACAAGATGTTGCGCTGTTTGGCGTTAAAATGTTGTTGGCGTTTCTTAAATTACCTGCTCCAACACAAGCGCATAATAGCAAAAGCAGAAAAAAAGTTCAAGTATTCACACACGCACACTAGCATTAAAACCTAATTGGAATGGATGTCATTGGTGTGAATAGAAAAAAAAAGAATATCATAGATTCTAATCCAATTTGTTAAAAACATGCAAAATCTGAACGTATTTCACCACGTTCAGCTTAGTCTGACCGCTTTGAATAAAAGATAATCAAAATCTTACGAATAATTATCAAATTTAGTTAAAATCTCATCAAATTTAACTAAAATCATTATGAATTGCACAAATTAAATCAAATTAATAGGTAGGGGTAATATATGTTCAAAACGACAGTGTGACCATATTCGAAATGTCAAAATCTTGCATCACTATCAGTTGTATTCAGTAAGGTGTGCAATTTAATCGCTCAAGTGTCCGTCGATCTTTGGATAGTATTAAAAGTATTGCTTCCATGCACATTGGTCGCTTACAAGTAAGCCAGAATCCCGTCAAAATGCTGATAATATAGCTGAACTCCGAAGCGTTCCCAACAGTTATAACTATCTAATAGCATGCTAGAATTAACATTTCTAGATCATCGGAAACATTGCGAGTTTTATGCTGGAGCAATTTTAAAACAATGCTGATTTTCTCAAGATAATCATCTTCTCTGATAAGGCGCATTTTTATCTCTCTGAATCAGAACATTACGTTTTGTGTGGGCTGTCGTTTGGTGGAATCATTGATTCAGAGTTGCTGATAATAAATTACGTTTTGAGACCTGATTGGAAGTTATTGATTTAACAAATATGATTGCATTATGTGCCACAAAACACATGCCGCAATTGATTTAGATTTGTTCTCAAATCATATACCTGCGTCCAGGTCCTTCTTTTCAAATAATTCATGAGACTTCATTACACGACAATCTTCGTAATTGCTTTCTGGAAAAGTGAGAGCATTGGCAAGGAATCAAATTTGCGCCACGTAAATTTGCTGAACTTATTAGCTGGTGGAATTGGCAGATTAGGTTTGGATGGTTGAATACGGCCTATTCCTTTTGATGAGCTTGGCAAACAAAGAATTTCATCAATGAATCCAGTATCAGAACTAGGTTGCTCTCGTTCTAAGCTGTCAATCCGTTTGCCGTTTTCAATAATAATTTCCAAACCAGACTTGAGTTGCTCTGGACAAACATTGTCTGGTAGTCTCCCATCATTATCACCATCATCTTCGCCACTTAAGTCTCCTTCGATATGGGGTGGCTGAATATACAGACATTGGTTGGAGCGTCATTTTCGTCATCGACACACATTTCTTCTAAAAAATCCTGCGCCTCTTTCAAGGATAGTGGTCTTTACATAGTTGAAAATAAATTAGGAAAATGAAAAACTACGAAAATGTCTTTTATAATATAGTAAAAGCAAATAATTTAATAAAAACGTATCAAAACAGCTACACCGTAAACCTGCCTAGGCAACAGAACATTTCAAGGATACTATGAGCAGGATCTTAAAACTAATGATGCAGTTTTTTAATTTAAGTCTTAAATAGTATACTTCTAAAAAATCTTTTTGAAATTCGAAAAAAAAATTTACTCAGGGTGCTTCGGGATAAATATAAAAAAAAAATTAAAATATTGATTTAACGTGAAAAAAAAGCGCCACATGGATTATTTTCTAATTAACAGAAAACATTTCTGTACGATGCTGCCAACACATGAAAACAAAAAAATTGGAGGTAGCACGATTTTTCATTAGATTCCCTGCAGGCACACCGTGTGTAAGGATGCGCGTTCCATGTCCCATCGACTGCAGTTGAAGAAGGTGTGCTCTACGTTATCTTCATCAGCGTCTCCATATATACAGAAAAGGTGTTCTGCTTTGCCCATACGGTGTAGATACTTTTGGAAGTATTTATGGCCCGATAAAAACGAACCATCTTCTTTTGGAAGGAAACAGTCTTTTTGTACACCTGTCGCTGACTTCCGAACGATATCTGTCCTGCTATTTAGAGAGGGTTTCCTGCCTTGCGTCTGTAGAACTTATAGTCAGATTTCCTTCCTTTTTTGCCTCCCAGGCCATTGTGCGTTCGCTGGCTAGTAAATCAATAGGGATAACCCCGCTTATTACTAGCACAGCCGCTTCGGAGACTGTGCGGTACGCACATGTAACTCTGAGCGTCGCAGTTCGTAGCGTCTTTAGCCGACATTTCGCCTCTGGCGTTTCTGCACATATCTCGTTGCAGCTAGCGACAAATGGATGCATTAAATATTGAACGCCAAATTTGTGATATGAGGTCTGATTTAATAAATAGACTGATGAAAAATTCACTTAGCTCATCGTATCAATACAGAACATTTGACAATTAAATGTAACTCATACCACCTGTTAAGCTAAAATGTAAAATAATGCTCTCAAGCCAATATTAGATGAAATTAGGATTTAACTAAATTACTTATGGATGGTTACATATAGTTTGACATAAAATTACGACAATATTTCACAAAATTTCCTTCAATTTTATTTGTAACTTAATATTGATAATAATTATTGCGTGCGAAAAATTTACGAAATTGACGAAATATTAAGCATAATTTGTAGTAGTTAATGTGTTGTATATATTCATGGAATTTATTCTTTAGGACCTAGATCTGTATGCCTTATCTGTTATTATCTCTTGCTGATAGGATTTGGAAAAATTTACACATCAATATCTCAAATTGTATCAACATAAACAAGTTGAGTGAAATCGGTAAGGTTTACTGAAATTTTGCCCATACACAAACACAAAAAAAAAAACTTTACTAAATGAGCTAATGAAGTTTACTACATTGAATTTCCTACTGTGTTCTTACATAAAAAATCCATTACGACGTGTCCTGCATACTTTCAGTTGAATGCTGTGCTATCGATTTTTGCTGCCATCATTCTGTTATTGTTACCGCTGTATTTGTTGGCATGTGTTACCTCCATAGCCGTTAGTTTATGACACGTGTGTACATTAGGGTGCGCCGAAAAACATATTTCTTAATTTCAATTGATCAAAGCATAAGAAAGTCAATATAATTCATAGAGTAAGGTAGGTAAGAAACCGTTTTTTGGCGCTATGTTAACGTAATTTGAGCTGTGAGCATTGATATTCAATTCTTTACAGAAGTAAAAGTGTTTATATAAATGTTATCAAAAATTAAATAATTCCTGTAAAAATTGTGCTTTTAAAAAAAATATGCAACTTTGACCGTCATGCGCCATAACTAATACAATTTTATTTTATCAAATCTCTCACTTGTGTGCCCAATATAAGCTTTCTAACGCCATGACAATTTGAAATTAACAAAAACTTAATTTTTTGGCGCATCCTAAGTGTGCATGTATTCATGTTTTCTTGCTGTTACCATGTGAAAATGGCGTACCCGTTTCAGGTGATGGTGTTGACTGGACATGTGCTTAGGTAAGACGGTTTCTATTTTCGCTTAATGGAAGTCATTTACCACACTTGTGCGTAGTATACATACATATATACATGTGTCATGTTACCTGCCAACAGCTGTATGCTATTATGCCATTAGAGGCAAAATCAAAAATAAGAAATACAACAGCTTTAGCTGCATTTGCAGCTCTTATTTGATCCGCATGCAAATTATATATTTTTTTATGTTTGAAGTCACAGCAATGCGTTTTTGACAGATTTATGTACATCAGTTTTTTTTCCACATTTCTTGCTGTCATTTACACTGTCGTGATGTTATAAGAAAAAGGAATTTATTGCTACTCCTGGCATATGAATGAAAACCACATTACTTTTGAGTAAACAACAGAAAATAAATCCAGCTAGAATTTCTATTTCTGCTGCTGCAGCATTGAGATTGCTATAAAAAGCGTACTATGTTTTTCTTAAAGTGCACCACTTTGTTGCGATAATATCAAAAACTAGACATAGGCAAATTTGTGGCCAGATTCAAATAGCGCAAATCAAAATCTACTTGTATCCGTGAGCAATAAGGATCAAATATCATTAACACGGGTGCACATAGTAAATAGGGAAATAATTTTTGGTTGGATAGATTCTTGGGATGTTATACTCGTCAATGAATACAATGAAATCATAATTTGCGAAAATGTTGGGACGAATTGCCAAAAATATGAAACTTATCCGATGAATTAAATCAATTGGGCTGAGGTTTGAGAAGGAAGAAGGCTCACCATAGCTTCTACTACTTTTTTATAGTTGTCAAGTATTATAAGCTATAAAATTAAATAAATTTGGACGGGATTTCATCAAGGGGCGTGGCACCTCCCATATTAACATAAAGTTGGAAGTGATATTTTGAGAGAACTATTGCAGCAATTGGCATGAAATTTGATGTAGGTGGTTAACTTGGTATAAGGTATGTCAGCATCTGAAGCGGTTAAAATCGCACCAGTGGGCGTGGCACCTCTCATACAAGTAAAACACCTTAAGTGGCATATCTATCGAAATATATGAGCAATCATACTGAAATTTGGTATAAGAGGTTTGTTTATGGAAAGCTATTTCTGGTTCAAAATCAGTTTCGATTGTCTCAGTGGGTGTGTCACCTCCCTTAATTTTAAGGTTAATTAAGCCATACATATATCGCAAGCTATACAAGCTATTTTGCTAAAATTTAGTATGTGGATTACAATGAAGAATATAATTTATTGAACCAAAAGTAGGCGGAATGGGAGAAGTGAGCGTGGCATATTTGGTTTTCTGCATTTCTACTTTATTTTTTTCGACATTTTCCACATTTTTTGACTTTTCCAACTTTTTAACTTATCCCTATATATTCCATATTTTTCACTTTTTCAACCTCTTTCAACTTGATTTTTCGACTTTTTCATGAATTTTGAATTTTTTCAAAATTTTTCAACTTCTTGCAACTATTTTTGAGTTTTTTAACCACTTTCAACATTTTCCACATTTTTTCGACTTTATCAATTTCTTTTAACTTTCTGCAATGATGGTTTCCATACATTTTAGACTTTTTGAGTTTTTTTTTTTTTCAATTGTTTCCACACTTTTCAAACTTTTTAAGCCTTATAACATTATTCTCGACTTCTTCAACCTTTCCAACGTCTTTTAAACTTTTATTTGGAAAGTATATTCAGTGCAATGTAGAGTATGTGAGTTTTTGCGTGGCCGAAGATAACACCTTTAATAGTTTAGAATACGACTTATCTCAAATCCCAAATATACTTGCTTATTTTTAATAAGTAAACACTTTCCAATATCATGTAAAATACAACATCAATTCTTTGTAAACTTTTCTCAGCATCCATCTGACCAAAATATCACCCATGAATATCACCAAGAACTTTAAAAATTTGTCACTGAAACAATACATGGCGTCCATTTGGCGTTATAAATGAAGCCTTCTCAATAGAATCAGATGATAAATGATACCCGCTAGCCATATCCAAAGCCGAAAATAATGAGAACCATGAAGTCTATTAATTTGATCAGATATCAAGTGCAAAGGAAATCTGTCATGAATAGTACTATCGTTTAATTGTCTATAATCAACACACATTCAATCTTATCTGATCGAAGGCGAAAAACTATATCCGATAACATTTCTCATAAAAAGTTATTAATTTTGCTTCGAGCCACCTTTTGTTCATCAGGACTAAGGCCGTCGATTTTTAGTGTTCCGTGCATCATCTGCATATTTTTTCAAAATTTAAAGTTCTTTTGACTTAAGCTCTTCAAATATATCAGTGCTAATATTTCAACCATCGCAGACTTCAACTGATTTAAGCTTAAGCGTTTTGATGTCATTTAAGCATTTTGTTTGAAATTTTCACGAAGCTAAGCAATTCATTAAAATTTCATGCAAATTCAATTAAGTTGCAATAAAAAATATTTCTTTGAAAAAAAAACAAAATCTCTCATAATTTTGTGTACACATACTTTGAATTTTAAGCTGATGGTCATTTTTGCAAGATTAAACACACATTTTTTCTGAAAAAAAAAACACATTTTTAGTCAACTAAACAATCTCTTTTGTAATATAATCCCATAAACCATATACTTACATACTTAAAATCGCATTAAAAACTCATTTACACCAAAAACACACGAAAAGAAAAAAAAACAGCGCGAAAAAAAGGGACGAAATATGAAATTGTTTGACCAGAGCACAAACCTTAACTATGTAAATTCTTAGTCAAATATTTAACAACAAAGAAGAGTTTAACATAATAATAAATGAAAAGAAGAAGAAGAAGATGAAAAAAAGCCAACCATCGTTAACATAATAATTGAAAAACATAAAGCAAAGTACACACTTTCTAAAAAAATGCGTTTAAAAGACAGACAACTTCATAAAAATGCCAGCACTCATAAAGTACTCGTTAGATTGTGATACCTTCAAAAATTTACGAAAAAAGTCAAAGTAAATAAGAACATGCAAAACACCATAAAATAAACATAACAATAAAAATATAGCAAGAAAAGCATTAAAAATTATAATAATAATTTGCATAAATGTTTTAAAAATCACAAGAACATAAATGTACTACCATCCTGCTTTTGAGTTATGTAACATTTTATGCTATTGAAAATGGCGTAGTATCGATACTTTAGGTGATATGAATGCTATAAACTGCGATTATAACTTTCTCAATGGTATTAAGGTTTTGGTGGCGGCCATAGCCTCACATAGACAACAGGGGTCCATAGTGGTGATAAGGAAATTGTCAAAAATTCTGCAAAACACTGCATAGATATATAACGTCCTTTATAAAGACATCTGCAAAAGAGACAAACGAGAAACGTACTGAGAACTCGCTGCCAAAGTCTAACTAACCGCGCAAATCGAAGAAATTCAGCTTTTTAACTAACAAGCAAATGGCAGGCTACAAATCTAGAGAAAAGTCGAAAATTCAAAAGCAAAAATAGGAACTTATTAACTACTACTATACAGTTAAACAACCTTTCATATATCCATATGTCTTTTATATATTCATATGCCTCCCCTGTGTGTGAGATATAAACGAATTTTCTGTTTTATTTGAATGATCTAATGACTAAATTATATGTGGAATATGGCATCGTTTAAATGGTCCATCTTTCGATAAATCTGGCGCATAAATCAGGCTATAATTGAGCGATGACACAGGTTATAATGACGGTGAGGGCACCAGTTGCTTGCAGCTTAATGGCGTTGACCACACAGAAAAAATTCTAGTAGGGTTGCCTCAAGAGATAACCCATTTTCATGGTAAAGTTTTATCACATTCACGTGTTGATCGACGCTGTAACTTATGATAATCATATAAAACAAAAAAAAATTAAAAATATTTTACTTAAGAAAAAACACCATAGAGATATTACTTTAAACTTTAAAACTCTTTTTTATAGATATCAATAACTTTATATTTGAAAAAGTTACAGCGGCTTTAACAAAAAATTGCCTTCTCTGATAAAGATGTTACTCATACGACATGTTATTCTTAATTATTGCATGCAGTTGACCAAAACTTTTTTATGTTATTTCGTATGCTGAATCTAATTTCGGCAGCTTTATTTTACTATCACTTCAGTAAAGTGAGCTATTTGTCACATTTATGCTAAAAATTTAATTTTTTCCTATAGCTCCGCTGCGGAAAATGGTAAAAATAGTATTTATTCAGAAATGGAATTTCTATCAAGCAGCTGTAACATTTGCTATTGAGTTATGTAATAGAGTTTCTTTAATTCAAAACAGTTTTATTCCACAGAGTTACATGAAATGAAACTAAAGACTAAATTTTTCCACACAAAATCCTATTTGAAACGCTCTGTGGCAAGTGTAAATTATGAGATTATCAACCTCAAATTGTGTAGTGAACTTTTTGTAAAGTTTTGTTTTTCAAGGTTTCTACGAGACGCTTGTCCACAAATGTTTCTTAAACGCCACTCTAATATATATAAATATATTTTTTCAACTATAGCTCAGGTTCACTCGATACTTTCCAAACCAACTAAATATATCAAACGCTGTCAACAACACACTTGGTAGGAGGGTAATGAAAAATAAATTATTTTTTTGCATCGCATATAAATCACATTAAAAGCAAAGGAGGCATTAAAATTTCCGCATTACCAAAAGGAAAATTACGCTAAGAATTCGTTAACATTTCTCACCATCTCATTTGATTTGGGGTTGTTTTTTTTTTCTTTTCCTACGATAAAGGACGAGCAACAACCACAGGAGTTAATTTCAAAGTAATTCTCGGAAATCAAGTACTACTTTTATTTTTCTTTTTTTTTCTTCTTTTAAACGAAGCTTTGGAAAAAATATTTTGGTCTGTTATCTTTCACATATTTTTTTTCTTTGTTTTATTTATTTTTCTTTTTTTCTATTGTCTTGTATGTTCTTTTGTTTAAAAAGAAAAAAATCTGTGCTGAATTAAGTATAATCATACCTGCAGAAAAAAGCTACAAAAAAAAAGAAAACCTTCCAGACAACTCATTTTTCTTGCACGCCTCTTTTTCCGCTTTCGCTCCCCTTGAATCACTGGCATAAGTTAGATAAAGTGTAATATGATAAATTATGGTATGAAATCTGCATCCTTATTGTATTGTGGCACGTGTAAAAGAGTCAATTTTGTGGTACACTTTCTTATGCTACTCGGTACAACTTTGTTTTTGCTTTGCTTTGGGATTCTACTTTTGAGTTACTCACCTACATACCACAGTATCTATCTATTTATTGTCTTCATGGAGCTATGTAGCTGCAAATGTAAATTTTTTTTCACTGTATAATAATTTATTTATTACTTCTTATCTTGATCTTCATCAGTATAAAAGCTGAGAGAAGACGAGATGACTTTATCATCTTGAGTATTATTACGTGTATTAAATTTTATACGAACTGCCTTAGTAGTGGGCGGATAATAATGTGCCTGATTTTTATCACATTTTGTTAGCTTCACTTTGAATATTTATAGATTATCTAAATGTAATTAATGAGATGTGCATTACTATTTAAATTATAATTTTATGAAGACACTTTAATATTTATATTGTAAAAATAAATCAGAAAAATTACACACAGCAGCAAATATGCGTAATTTAATTATGTTACCGAAACACAATGTTTCTTCTTTGTATAACTTTTCAAACATACAACACTGAAGCTTCGCTTGAAACTTTGTATTCTTAGTAGAAGTTTAATAGTGAGACTCAGCACTGGTTCAATTTCTAAAGAAGTAACTCATTTTGTCATCAAGCTTTCTATTAGTCATAATCTTTCTCTGGACAGACTATGTTCAAAACATTATAAGACTCTAATTAACTCATGATGTTGTTCATATGCTTGAAAAATGTTTGCTTGAAAGCGCAGCAAATATATTTTTATATGTTATCAAATATTTTTTTTTTTTGCGAAGACCTTACTTTCTCTATCCCAAATTGCGGAAATTTTTTCACATATTTTTGAGCAAAGTTCGTTTCGAAATTCGCCAACTCATTGTCCGATGCTTAGCCGAATCATTTCTTATATTTGTGTGAAATTTGGTTTCATTACTTTAAAGAAAGTCAAAAAACTGAACTTTGTTCGGTTCTTCGTTTTGATACTTTGAGTAAGAAAAAATGTTATAGAAAAACCTCAAAAGAATTTGAATAAATCGATAATATATAGAAAATATTGAATAAAATCGAAAGTAGATAAAAAAATCGAAGAAGTCAAAAAAAATTGCTAAGTTCGAAAAAAGCTAAAAAGGAAAGAGGTTGAAAAAATCCAAAAAGTAGAGAACCAGAGCAAAAGTTTGTATAGAAAACTTGTAGACAGTACTATGGTACACGTAAATATGTATTAGAAAACTACATTTTAATGGGACAGTCTTTTATAAACCGAACGAATTTTGACAAAAATTGACCGACACATTTCTGATTTAGCTGAAATTTTTTATGGGTTTTGTATCGCAAAAGAAGAGATACGTATTCGACGATTTTAAAAAAAAAAAAAATTTTTCAAAGTAGAGCGAATTCAAATTTTGAAAGTTTCGTGATTTTTGTCTTGGATTTTATTGTCATTTTAAAGCTAATAAAATTATCTTTAATAAAATAATATTTTTTTTTAAAAATTATTAACAAATTAATATTTTTATAAACAATTAAATTGTTTAAATCGATTTTTAAGAATTTCCGTCACCCTGTATCAAATTTCTAATATGACCATCGTATTTTACGTCAAATTTTCTATCGAAAACGTATTTTTGTTAATGTTATTAATGTTTTTTTTAACTGTTATTCCTCTTAAATTTTGAGAATTTCGCAATTTTTGGCTTGGGGGCTAACTTTCAAAAATTCATAACTCCGGTTGTGTTAAAGCTATAAAATTGAAATTAATTTCATTGTAAAGCTAAAAATATGAACTCAATTTCTAGCTTTAACAGAACCGGAGTTATGAATTTTTGAAAGTGAGCTTCCAAGCCAAAAATCACGAAATTCTCAAAATTTAAATTCGCTCTATTTTGAAAAAAAAAGGATTGTAAGGATTTAAATAGCTTTTTAACATTTTTCGAAGGAGTGCCTTCCAGTGGGCTAATATGCTGTATTTGAGCTCGTGGATGGACTCATATTGCCGGTTTTCTGCAAACATCTGTGAAGCCAAACAACCTCAGTAGTTTTCAATAATATTTAGGTCAGGAGAACGCGAAAAACTTTTTTTTTAGTTTTGCTTAATGAATCCTGCATTATCCTGCTGAAATATAATGATATGACTGGTTGATTGCCGCCTACGTAGAACTACTTCAATTCTGATTAAGTTTAAGTAGTCCGCGCTTTTCATTTTTGGATTTTCCCTGGAATCCGATTCGAGCCTATATCATAACAGTGTCAATATATGAAACAAATTCGAAACTACATCGAACATATCATGAGCAGTCCTTGAAAACTTTTGACAGATCTGTCTGGAGTACCAAGATTTTTAGGTTTTAATATTTTAAAACTTTTATGGGGGAGCACTTCAACTAGATTTGTCAAGATATCATAAAAAAAATTTTTCTTTCATCTTTCTTCCCATTATTTGCAGCATTTCGAGTGGGCAAACAATTTTCCCGAATATTTCAATGTTCAATTTTGGCAATGATAGGTATTTTGCAGTTTTCCCACGAATGCCACTATGATTTCATGTAATCTAATTTTTTTAATAAAATTCACTTTTTAATATTTCTTTTACTACGAAAAGCATCTCATTTTAAGGTGTTCCCTTTGTAGCTAGGTACATTGCAAATTTAATCAAATTTATATTCAATGTTATTAAAAAAGTTCTTCAAACCCAAAAACCAAAAAATAATTCTATGCAAATATTCTCGACGACAGTGACAACCAACATTTACATTGGCGTTAATGAGACGATTAAGATGCAAATTAGCTACATGTGGCAACAAAAAAAATGATGTGGCAAGTTCATTAACTGTGTTTTAAAAAACATTTTTAACGTTTTGATTTAATTAAAGTTTAAGTGAATTACGCCACAAAAATGCTGCAACGTTCTAAGACAAGCAAGGTCAACTAACAGCATATACGATGATTTGATAAGCTTTATTTTTTAAAACATAAGTATGTGTTAGAAGAGAAGAGGTGAAAGCTTAAAGCTTTTCTTTCTTCAAAAAAAAAAAAAAAAAATATTTTATACTTTAACCGTTAAAAAATTTTGTGTAGTTTATTTGCTTATGCTATTCGCCGCTTTGTACTTTTGTGCTTTTTAGAAAGCTTTTTTTTTTGCTTTGTATGTAGTACCACTAATCCTCAGTAGGCAAATGCAGCAATAAAAAATGCTATTAGCCCTTTCTTGTAAATGGTTAAACCTCTTTTACAGCTCTCTTTAAAAATATTTAATTGTTTGTTTACAATGGCTTTCATTGGATGGCTTAGAAAGATGACTTCCAAAGCACAGCAAGATGACGTGAAACTAAGGTTTGGAAAGGTAGGAGTGGCAGTCAGCTTAGAAACCAACTCATTTAGACCAAATGATGAAAACAAAAATCACATTTTTTGCATTTTCCTTTAAGAAATCACCAAAGCACGCCGACTTTTCTTTATTAGACGGAAGATATATTCTTATGTCTTATACGGAAGGAATATTTCTATCATCAATGGAATAACTTTTTATATGCCTATATATACTATAATCTCCTATTAGCTCAATACAACGAGTATAGCGGGCCTCGAGCGTTTTGATGCTTTTCTTGTAGTTGTCACCATCAAGTTCCTCAAAATAGGAGTCCGTCTCGGCAGTGACCTCTTCATTGGAGTGAAAGCGCTAACCAGCGAGCCATCTTTTCAAGTTGGTAAAAAGATAATAGTCGCTGGAGGCCAAGTCTGGAGAATACGGTGGGTGGGGCAACAATTCGTATTGCAATTCGTTGAATTTTGCCATTGCTTTGAATCACCGACGCGATGTTGCTTTTGACCAATTGTCAGCAAACGCGGCACCCATCGCGCACACATCTTCTTCATTTCGAAATGCTCATACCGATCGACAACTTCATTATGTCTGCTAGCTCTCTCCCATTTTTACTTTGTGGTCTTTCAAAAGGATCAGATGGATTTTATTGATCTTTTCTGAAGTGGTAGTCTTATTTGGCCGGCCCGAACGTGGTGCAGCACTGGTGCTCGTACGACCTATTTTAAATTGAGCAAACTATCTGCAAAAAACACAGAGGTGATGCGCTTTGGACAGCTGTGAAAACCAAACTACTTGACAGATGTTAATGAAATTTCACATGTAGCCTTTTGAAGGATAGGTGCTGTCAAAAATAATAAGGATTCGATATTTGTAGCGCCCTCTCTGTGTCAGGCCCGGGACTTTTCAGTCAGCCTAGTATATAAATTTTCTGTATTACCCGGATGTTAGGACTTATCAGCATTGCCACAAACCCAAAAAGAGAGGTGTCCTTTAAGATTTTGTAACTGTAAATAATTGAAAATCGCTTGCAATTCACTCTCCGTTTCAAGGTAAGCTAAATCAGCTCCTGGTGGGTTACATGCTTGTGCAGCATCAATCCAAAATTCTTAAGTACATATAAGAAAAAAAATTCAATATAGTACAGCAAATTCATTTGATTAAATTTTAGTACCTTGGAATCGCTGATGAGATAGTAGTAGTCTTGGCTAATTAATTGAAAAGATACATCAACAGGTGCTATTTATATATCAAATAAAATGTTTTTTTCTAAAATTTTCAGAAAGTTCATTTATTTTACTTACCATCGGAGACTTTAGCAGCACAGTTAATGAAAGCAGCAATGACTTGAGGTATATACATTTATGTAAGTGAATCAAATCTATGATTTTATTGTGGTACCTTCAATTATATTTCACTTGTTGTTTTAACTTTTCTTACAGAAAAAAATTCAAAATGAAAATATATTGCATTTTATTTATATTTTCCAAATCACCAGTAACTACCAGTAAATAAATAAATAAATTGCAATATATTTTCATTTTGATTTCTTTCTGTGAACAAAGCGGAAACAACAACTGAAATATATTTGAAGGCAACACAATTAAATCATAGGTTCGATTCATTATATATACCCTAAGTCATTAGTTGCTTTACTTTAGATATGGGTTATTATTTTGATGTGTGAAATTATTTATGCTCATTAAATTAGCTGACGATTCGATTATTAGTCTATTGATTTTGTGCATGCATGGTGCATAAAATAGGTCACGGCAGATATTATAATTTGCAGAAAGATGTATACATATACACTAGGGTGGTTCAAGTTGCTCCGATCTTCGCTCCCCGGGCACAAGTTTCATATTGGTGCCAATAAGAACCACGTAATTTTGTCAAATGATGGCGAACACAAACAGCTAACACTATAAATCGTAGAAGCATGTCGTAAAATGTATCCTTTTTGTGAAAATATCACGTTAATATAAACAACGAACACAATAAAAATGAATATATATAATACAACCTAGTAGTGATATTAATTAATTTTCGAATATTTCTTCATTTTTTCAAAGTGATACCGCCAAACGGGTTGAGATAGGAGATTAATATGTTGGGAAAAATGTAAGGAGAACCTGGTAATACATTTGACCCCTCTACGGGTCACTCCGGGAAAGCTATGAATTGTTTTTCGAAATTTTCTTATTTTTTTGTGTTTTTTGTAGGGAGACCCCCAAAAGGGTGGCAGATAGAGGGTAGGTATTTTCGGAAAAAATATTAGAAAAAATAATATAATAGGACCTGGTAATACGAATATACATATGAACCCACTACGGGTCACTCCGGGGGAGCTATGAACTATTTTTCAAAATTTTTTTATGTTTTTGTAGGGGGGACCCCCAAAAGGGTGGCAGATAGAGGGTAGGTGTGTCAAGAAAAAATTTTGGGAGAGTAAAAATATTAGAAAATGGTCTCATTTTACTCCTCCAGAGGCGTCTGAGAAGAGGGGGAATCAATTTCATAATTTCACAAGAATGTCATTTTTGCATGGGAGCTCCCCTAAGGGATGGTGATAGGGAGTAAGTATGTTATGGAAAAATGTTGGAGGAAAAAAAATAATAAGACCTTGTTATACATTTGATCCCTCTACGAGGTAATTTCGGGGAGATATTATTGATTTTAGATAGATTAAGGGCCATTTTCCAATTTTCAAAACGGTGGTGGGCCTATCAAATGTTTTCTAAAATTGACCAAATTTTATGTGATTCTTATTGGCACCAATACAAAACTTTTGGTGTACGGAGAGCGAAGATCGGAGCAACTTTAATATTTTGAACCACCCTAATATATGTACACTCAATATATGGTCAAAATTTGTTTTAAAAACAGTTTCAGTGATTTTTTCAAACCATGTTTGATATACAAACGAAATTCGGTAATCAAATTCCGAGAATTTACTCCAATTAAGGTGGCCTACTCGAGTACAAAAAAACTTTTAGATGATACGCTTATATACTGTCATTAATACAAACTAAGTTTCTTGAAGTATTGATCAAAGTAATACCCCTAGCATTATGATAGAGCAGATAAATTAGTGGGAGGCTTCGCTAAATTTAACTTTCATTGAATAAAGTACCGCATTTGAAAGCGCTGACGGGAATACATTGGTCAGATAAGTTGCTAAACTGTAGATCATTAATCTCATTGCGGAGAATAGAGTCTCCACAAAAATCTTCCAACGTACACTATCAGTAGGCAGTGCTTGCAATTTTCTCGAATATTTTCCTAATTTTCGTATTTCAATATAGTTAAGGTTAAAATGGTCGCTTGCATATACCAATATACCGCTCGGAGGCAATTTGCCCATTGTGGTACCCTAAATATATATTATACTTAGTCCCTTCCTTCTCCTCAAATTATCTTATTGAATGGGGGCGGACCACCCAGAAGCCTTGGTGAAAGAATGCATAACCAAAATATTTGGTTTGTTTCCTCATTAGCCCCGGGTATTCGCAAAGTAGATATCTAACCATCTCATCCTCTTCTTCGTCTCCATAACTCCTGCAGAAGTTTCTGAAAGGGGTACGATATTTGGCGGCCATAGGACCAATAGCACTGTGCCCCATCAGCACTGCTAAAACACAGTTTTTAGATCTACTCTGCTGAATCTTAAGAAAGTTTGTGTCCTTCCTAGTTTTAGTTAAAGCCACATGTTTCGAGACGTTCTGCATCCGGCTGTAAGGTTCCACCTTCTGTTCGTTTCTTTCTTGGTTATGCCCTCCATCCAATAATGTAGTACCACCAGCGGTATCTTAAGATCTTCCTTTGGTTGTTCTGATTATATTTTGGCACATTTGTCAGCTTTCTCATTTCCGGAAATGCCTTTGTGACTGGGCAACTAGCAGAGTTTCAATATCACGTATCGATAAATTCGAAAGCGGTATGACCTCATAAAGAAAACGTAATTTTTATGGCTGACGAATTGTTTTAGGTTTTTTCTTTAAATAAAACGATTTTTTTTTTATTTTAATGATAATATTTTTTTTTTATTTTATTATATACATAATATACTTTTTATATTTTTTGTTTCAAGTTTTTCTTTGTATTGCAATCAATTAGTCTCATAATATATATATATTTATTATTATTCATATGCATTTTGAATATACTCATAGTATATATTCTATTTAACTTTAGTTTGTTGTCCTTTTAGTGATTTATACTCCTTTAAACATTAATTTTATATTTTTCTAAGCCATCACACAGATTTTTCCATGAATTGAGTTTATGTTTAGTTGTTATATATGGAGCATTACCTGTACATTTGTTAGAATAAAAGGAGCGTCATTTTTGTCTTTTATACAGCGTGATAAATTTTCAGAATTTTTCAAAAAATATTTTTAAAAAAAATATATACGAAACAAAATGTATTCAAACACACAAGAACTTTTTTTTCAGTGATTTCTGTTTTTTTTTTCTAACATTCCATTTAATATCAAATAAAAAAGCTTCAGTCGCGTTTTCTGTAAATCAATTTGCTTTCGGGTACAAAGCGTTTAAAGCTATAGAAATTTTCGCAAACTCTATAAACTAAGCATAATTAAGCTGTATAATTAATGGATTAACATAACATTTCAAAACTTTCATATAATCGAAAACTTTAAGTGTCAGCTCCTTTCATATTGATTTATAAGGCTCCATATACGCATAGCTAAGGGTGGCTCTTTATTTTAGCGGAAAATGCAACACTAAGAATTATTCAAATTTATTTTCTCGGAGTCCTTCACGACTCAATGTTTGTCAATTCTTCTATTTAAATTTCAAAAATAAATCATTACAAAATTTCAAAATTAAATAAACCAAATTTTGTCCTTTTTATTAAAATTAATAAAAAGAAATGTATGTTTGTATTTTCATTAAAAAAAAGCCAATATTTATTGTTTGCTGAAAAAACGAATTTTTATTTCAAAAAAATTTATTTTTATTTTTAAAAATTGAGTTCATTTCAAAAACTCATTAAATGTTGTCTGTTACATTTAAATTTTTTATTTGCTTGAAAAAAGATTATTAAAAAAAGTATATCTTTTTAGTAAAAATTAAATAAAAATTAGCACAATATTCAAGAACCACCCTAGTGTATTTACATTATTTTGCTCTTTTTGTTTTGTTATTATAATAAAATTATTGTTACTCTTGCCATAATCAACAACTTTGCTTTGCTATACAATTAAGCGCATATTTATTGTAATATAGTATAATTTTATTTAAAAAGAAAAAAAAATAAATTTAATATAACAAATTTCAAAACTTAATGAAAAAACAAAAATTTTAAAAATTATTATATATAATTATTCCAAAGAAATTTTTTTTTTAGAAAACCGCTAACAAATCATTTCACACATGTGTGTTCAGATTTTTATAAAGGGTGATTTTCTAAACAAAGTCTCTAGTATTCCGAAAATTGAATGAGTAAATCGTATTTTTTTCACTCGATAGACGAATATTTTTCTTGTTTTTAATAAATATAAATGACTTATGCAACCACCGAATAAAATCAACGACTATTGGACTACCAGCAACAGCCTTTTTTATACACCCAATTGACTCAATTGATTTTATACGCATTTTGAGCTCATATAGTACTTATAGGCATAGTAAAGACCAAAATGTTACTATCTACATCTCCGGCTATTCGAGTTATGAGGTTTTTTATATACATATATTACATCATAAATAATCCATAATCAGTCAGTGATAGAGATTTTTCGTTCTATATAAACGAGATGTTAACAGAAATCAACTGAAAAATATCAAAATTATAATAAGATTTTTTGGAATCATTGCAAATCTGAAATGGACGATGTATTGCTATATTACTTTTTCAGTTTTTTTCATTTCCCAATACGTATTAGTGTAGTACTAAACAGTATGTTCCTATAAAGTCGATGCTTACATTTTATTAAATTAATATAATTTCGTATAGTTTTAATACAATAATTAACAAAATTTCAAACATGAAATTAATACGAGATTTCCTAAGGAAAAAAATCACCCTTTATCATACGGAAGCACATATGCACTAGTGGAACAATATAAACTATTCTGTTAGGAAAACATAATTCCTTAATCAATTTTTCTGTATATATTTATTTGAAAAAAAAATATAAATTTTATACATTACATAACAGGGACCGTAAATAATCGTTATTTTCTATAATTAAATTCAAAAAAATTACAATGAAGGAAAAGTGAAAATGTGAGTTTGAGTATACAGATGAATTTCTTTTGACGAGAAGCCATTATGCGATTTTATTTTAAAAATAATTGTTATGTCGGATTTCTATTTTTTTCGACCATAAATAATCGTTATTTTGAATTTCTATTCTTTTCGATCAAAAGTAATCGTTATTTTTAATTTCAATTTTTTCGATCAAAAATAATCGTTATGTTGGATTTTTATTTTTTCGATCAAAAATAATTGTTGTTTTTAATATCTATTTTTTTCGATCAAAAATAATCTTTATTTTAGATTTTTATTTTTTTCGATCAGATATAATCGTTATTTTAAATTTCTATTTTTTTCGATCAAAAATAATCGTTACATTAGATTTCTATTCTTTTCGATCAAAAATAATCGCTATTAAAAGACTTTACCATAGAGCAAATTTTTCCGAAGTATAACTTGCGTGCCGTGCGTTTTGTGATCGAAAAAAATAGAAATTAAAAATAACGATTATTTTTGATCGAAAAAAATAGAAATCCAAAATAACAATTATTTTGATCGAAATGAATAGAACTCCAAAATAACGATTATTTTTGATCGAAATAAATAGAAATAAAAATAACGATTATTTTTGATCAAAAAATACAAAATAACGATTATTTTTGATCGAAAAAAATAGAAATTGAAAATAACGATTATTTTTGATCGAAAAAATTAAAATCCAATATAACGATTATTTTTGATGGAAAAAAATAGAAATTAAAAATAACAATTATTTTTGATCGAAAAATTACAATAAAAATCCAAAATAACGATTATTTTTGATCGAAAAAAATTTAAATTCAAAATAACGATTTTTTTTTTCGAAATAAATATAAATCTAAAATAACGATTATTTTTAATCGAAAAAAATATAAATCCAGTGATTTCTATTATAAAATTCATAATCGTTACGGTCCCTGTTAAAAAAGCATTATTAAATTTTTATTTTTTTTCAACTGCTATAAATTTGTTTTGTTTTTTTATCGGATTTTTTTTTTTTTTTTTTGTTATATTAACAGTACATACAAAATTGCTTTTGAATTAGGTTATTACAAAGAAAGCTTTAATTTTAAGTACATAATTTTATTTATTTATTTTTTTATGTTATATACAAGACTTTTAAATGGTTTTATTATGCAGATTATACATTAATATTTTGGTAATTCTTGCAATAACACTTATTTCGTTTGTTTCGATTTTAGTTTCATATTATTGCTATTTAGTTGAAAAATTAAAAAATACATACTTACTTACTTACTTGGGTGGCCATAACAACCCGTTACCGGGTTACGGCCGACCTCAAAAGCTCTCTCCAGGCGCCTCTGCTTCGCGCGCGCCTTCTCCAATCAGGCACACCAAGCGTGGATAGGGTTTCTTCGGCTTGGTCTATCCATCGGAGGCATGGTCTTCCTCTCCGTCGTCGCCCAGCGGCTTCCGCATCAAACACCTTTTTCGCCGGAGCTTCTTCGTCCATACGCACAACATGTCCCAGCCAGCGCAGACGTAGGATAGTGATGCGCTTGACTATGTCGATGTCATTGTAGAGCTCGTACAGTTCATGGTTCATTCGAATACGGTAGTCGTCGCCGACGCGAACAGGACCGAAGATTTTGCGAAGAATTTTTCTCTCAAACACCCCAAGTGTGGCTGCATCGGTCTGCGACACAACCCATGCTTCTGCACCGTAGAGTAGCACGGGTAAGATGAGCGTCTTGTAGAGTGTCAGTTTTGTCGGGCGAGAGAGGTCTCTACTACTCAATTGCTTACTGAGACCGTAGTAACACCTATTAGCAAGAGTGAGTCTTCGCTTTATCTCCAAGCTGATATCGTTTTGAGTATTCACGGCGGTGCCAAGGTAGGTGAATTCCTTGACAACTTCGAAAGTATAGCTGTTCGCAGCAATGTTGGATCCAATGCGCCGCGTCTCCCTGCTTGTGGACAGCATATACTTTGTTTTGCCCTCGTTCACCGTCAAACCCACCTTCGCTGATTCTTTTTCGATAGCAGAAAATGCAGCAGTAACATCTCGCTTACAACGTCCAATGATATCAATATCATCGGCATATGCAAGGAGCTGGACACTTTTGTAGAAAATAGTGCCATTACGATGAACACTGGCTTTTCGCAACACCCCTTCTATCAAAAAGTTGAAGAGGTTGCAGGATAGTGGATCGCCTTGTCTGAAACCTCGTTCGGTATCAAATGGTTCGGAGAGGTCCGTTCCTACCCTGACGGAGCTGGATGTGTTGCTCAACGTCATTCTGCAAAGCCGCACTAGCTTCGCAGGTATACCGAACTCAGACATGGTGGCATACAGGCAATCCCGTATCGGGCTATCGAAAGCAGCCTTAAAATCGATAAAAAGATGATGGGTATCGATCTGTTTTTCGTGGGTTTTTTCCAGGATTTGACGTAGTGTGAAGATCTGGTCTATGGTGGACTTACCAGGTCTAAAGCCGCACTGATAAGGCCCAATCAGTGTGTTGGCGAACGGCTTAAGTCTTTCACACAGTACGGTCGACAGGACCTTGTATGAGATGGCAAGAAGACTGATTCCCCGGTAGTTTGCGCAAATTGTAGGGTCACCTTTCTTCAGTATAGGACAAAGGACACTGAGATTCCAATCGTCGGGTATGCTTTCTGCTAGCCATATTTTGCAGATGAGTTGATGCATGCACCCTATCAGCTCATCGCCACCGGTCTTGAACAATTCAGCAGGCAGGCCGTCAGCACCGGCCGCTTTGTTGTTCTTAAGTCGCTGTATCGCAACTCGTACCGCGTCATGGCTAGGTGGTGGTACGTCCACACCATCGTCGTTGATTGGTGGCATCGGGTTAGTTTCTCCAAAGGCGGGATTGGTGGAGTCATCGCCAGCAAGCAGCTTGGAAAAGTGTTCCCTCCATAATCTCAGTGTACCTTGCGTATCCGTAACCAGATTTCCGTGTTCATCTTTACAGGTAGATGCTCCGGGCTTGAAACCTTGGGTCAGACGCTTGACTTGTTGGTAAAATTTTCGAGCATCATTCCTGCCTCGTAGCACTTCGAGTTTCTCACGCTCACGCCTTTCCTGCTCTCGTTTCTTGCGTCTGAAAAGGCGCCTCTCTTCCTTTCTCTTTTCCCGGTAGTTTTCGCGTACGGCTCGCGTTGCGGCTGACTGCAGTGTTCTTTTGTATGCGGCGTTTTTCACTGCAGTAGCTTCGCGACACTCCTGGTCATACCATTGATTTCGCGGAGGTGGGCGTCGGAAACCAATTACTTCCTCAGCGGCAGAGCGCATGGAGCGGGAAATATGCGCCCAAAGTCCACCGGCATCATCGGGTAGAGAGTCAGGTTGTGGGCCGGGCAGCGGTCATATACTTCCTCGAGTCTCGCGTAGAAGGCATCTTTGACAACATCGTCCTTTTCCTCCGTCGGGGCGTGCGCGCAAATCAAGCTGATGTTAAAGAATCGAGCTTTGACGCGGATCGTAGCCAACCTTTCGTTCACAGGTGTAAACCTGGAGATATGGGGGCGAAGTCTCTTGCTTACAACGAATCCGCATCCTAATTCGCGCCTCTCCGCATGGCAGCTGTAGTAGATATCGCAACTTGTTTGGTTAGAGCAACCTTGTCCTATCCATCTTATTTCCTGGATGGCGGTGATATCAGCCTTAATTTTTTTGAGGGCATCCGCCAATTCGATAGAGGCACCTTCCCTATTGAGGGTCCGGATATTCCAGGTGCATATCCTTAAATCATAGTCCTTTTTTCGTTTGCAGTGGTCGTCAACATTGAGGGGTTCTTTATCCGAGGCTTTTTTAGTTTTCATTGGATTCTTTTTTTTACGTGGCGGGTACCAAACCCTGCGCACAACCCATTTTACTTCCAGGGAGGACGCGCTGCACACATTCGCTCACTATCTCAGCGGATGCAGAGATAGCTACCCAGATGGAGCCAGCGGGCTCCATATATGGAAAAACAAATATCAAATAAATAACTAAAATATTAAAAATAACAAATTTTGGCCAATTTTCAAGTACAATACAAAATATCATTTTATTTATTTAAAGCATCAGCAAATTTCTAGCATTTTATACGCTAACAATTTTTTTCCATTGACTTGATGTTTTTAGAGATTAAAAAACTATTTTTTTGATGTCATAAATTTTCAAAAATTGTAGCACAGCAATGTTTCGACTTATGCCAAAATTATTTAGAATGTAACGTTAACTGTAGGTAATACCAGGAAAAAATCAGCAAAAATCGGAGACCACAAGTTCCTATTACTTTTGTTTTAATATAAAATGCCCTAAGGCTATACTGTGAAGTAAAACTTTTCTAGACTAAAATAGAGTAAATTCATATCAATATAATTGCAACTTTATATTAAAATATATGTACATAAATAAATATGCAAACAGTTGGGAAAATTCATATTTTCATTTTGTTTGCGAAATAGTAGAAAAAAGCCTAAATAACTCAAGTTCCAAAAAAAGGTTCATTCTAATTGTAAAATAGAGGAAATGTTTAACCATAGTGGGCTGCTTAAATTCATTATGCTCAGTTGTTTTCGACACATGATACCCTTTGGAAAGCATCAACAATCTTTGAAGGCTTTCGAGCCAAGGCATTAAACCTCGAACAATTGTGCAATTTTTGTTTCTCTTATTTTATTTGGTCAACTTTTTATATTTCTGAAAAGTTTATTCATAGATTTTGAGCAGAGTTTCCTTTTCTGCAATTTTTTACTTTCTCTTAAGCCAAATTTCTTTGATAAGTTTCATATAAATGCCAATATTTTGCCGAAAATCCGAACATTTAGTTTACAGTAGCTAAAAATTATATTAAAAAATACTGCTTATATATTTTGCATATGTATGTATTTATATAATAGGCATGAAAATTTTTGCACTTTTAAAATTATAAAAATAATAGAATTTATTAATATATCTTAACAGTCATTTTTAACATGCATATGAAATATATCACTTGTAGCATTGAAAATATTAATTAACTGATTTAACACTTTAATTCAAATGCAAGAAAAATTTCTGATTTTTATGAAATAAAAGCGTGAGTAAATTTAGTTAGAGCCACCATATCATATTATTATAAATGATTATAGATGACGCATTATAGCAGCCGTTTCAAACTTTTAATTTATGCCTAGCGCCAGTAAAGAAGTTCACATACCGTAAGATAAAAAATTTTTATTTCACAAATCAAAAAAGCGCCATAGTTCTTAAACTTTTATTTGAAAATTCTTTTTTTTTTTTGAATATTGCTAGTTTTTGCAACGTATATTTGCGTGGGAAAACTAAAAATTATTATGTCTGTATTATTACTTTATTTTTTTAAAACATGATTGCAACAGAAATTAACTCATCATATAAAAATCATAAATATTTCATTGCCATATATAGTTGTTATAATATTTTGTAGTAGTTTTTGCTATAAATTCATTTAAGTTTTATATAGACAGCTAGAGTTGAAATGAGACATTTTATTGAAAAAACAAAATTATTTGTGACTTATGCTGTTGTATCATATTAAATCTCTTTTTTTTTTTGGATACTGTTTTTATTAATTTATTTGCTATTTACAAAAAGCGCCTGCGTTTTTCTACTACACTTTTTTTTAAATGCTATTTAAATGATACCTTTTTTGCCTTTTATTGTTACTTTTTATTTAACTATTTATACTATATGTATTATTTCTGTAATTAATTTGCTTTTTTATTTTTATTGTAATTTATTTTATTTAATTTAATTTCTTTAATTAATTGTCTGATATCGCGACAAATCGAGCAGATGTTCATAGAGCAGATCATCATGTGGTGTTAGTCCTATCATCAACCAACCGAATATTGCACCTAGACTACGTGCCACCGAGAGACTATTCCAGACGTTGAGTACTTGATTGCTAAGCTGTAAAAAATGGAAACGGCATGAGTCATTGGGTTAATTCATGATTGCAAGAGAATGTTTTAAGTATTTGTGAAAGCCAGCTTTAGCTGCTGTAGTAAGAAAGCGTTTAACACACGCTACCTGTTAAAGCTTAAATTTTAAAGTATGTTGATAAATACCGTGTCTAAAGTTTAGCTTTTAGCTTTTTTTTATTTGAGTAAATAGAGTATTTTTTATAAATTTTATATTAACTTTGTAATCCTCACTAATTAAACTTGAAATTATATGAAACCTTTCATTAGGCAGCAAAAATAACTTTACATATGGCAGCTAAGTTATATCGTAGTTGAGTTATCGAAGTATGAACTAATAGAGTTGGAACCAACTTGAGTTATTTTAATTGAACTCAACAAACTCGTTATGTAAAGATTTGCTATTAGCAGTAGAAAGTATTGAGTGCAAACCCTTAGCAAAAACCTTTATACTGTTCTCTAAGTATTTCATTAAATGCGAAGAAAATTTTTTTAGTTAAAGTCAGCACAGTTCACAAATAACTTCCTGTTACTGTAAAATTTTTCCACTTACCATTTCCTGATGCGTTAACGTTACATTAGTCGTATTATTAAAATATAATTTTTCATCGATGGAATTGGAACATATGGAAAGTATTATTGTCGCTATATAAATCATTGCAATGATTATCCAACGGAATGACACCAACTCACTGGCATTTGAAAGATCCAAATGGCAAATGTCCATGCTGAAATAAAAAGAAAAAAATAATAATTATTTTAAATAATGCAATAATTTGAAATCTGAAAAGAATTTCATTACAAACAAAAAAATGTGGGTATTTTCTTGAGAAAATTATTTTATAATTTGTATTATATTTTTTTTTTTTTTTTGAACTAAGCTTGTCAGCTATTTTTTTTAGTTGCATCCTTACTACTCCCACACACATGCATTAAAACGTTTTATTTTTTTTTACTCCTAAAAGAATTTTTTGCAAGAAATAAAACATTTGTGAAGGTCAAAAATGTTTTTACTTCAATGCAGTTTTTCTAACATACCCAATTGGAAATATCCAAGCAAAGTTTATTTTATTAAATAGCGCAAATGAAGTACACACATTTTAATCATAGCAATTTCCTACTGGGCAACTTTAACTACTGCCATATACAACAACTGTAAAATAGCAGCTGTGCAAATTCTTTGAAAGTAACAAAACAACAACAACAAGCTGCAGTATGACATTTAAATGTAAATGTCTGCCAAAAGAGCAACGCCAACAACAACAACAACCTGCTAAGCAGCACTGACAATATAACAGCAGTATTGAGAGAGAAAAAAATAGTCACAAGCTTAAGCATCAATGACAATAAATAAATGACAAAATGTCAAAAGTCCATACGTAAGAGTACGTACGTACGGTATATCAGCATTTTGTGCATAATAATTTTGTTGTTTTCGTTTTGGATTTTGTTTTCAATATTTTGAAACAAAACAAGGAAGTTACAGTTGGCTAGGTTTCTTAACAAACTAAAGCGCACTTAAACAAAATTTGGTTTTTTTTTGCGAAAAAAATACTAAAATTTAAAGAGATCAACGTATTACATCCTGTTCAGGCAATTTTGGATGAATTTTTGAAGAAACCTCCGTATATCAAATTTGGTGCTAATCGATTGATTTTTAAACAATACGTCCGCCATATTGAATCCACCATTTTAGAATTGAAAATTTTTGAAATATAGCCTCAGATTCGTAATTGGGGATCCTAAAAACCACTGTATGACAAATTTGGTACAAATCGGTTGATTTTTAAAAAATACTTCCGCCATCTTCGATCGGCCATCTTGGTTTTGTCAAATCTGACCTGAAATTCGTGATCAATGATCCCCAAGACTTCCGTTCATCAAATTTGGAGCAAATCGGTTGACTTTCAAAAATTTGGCCACCATATTGAATCCGCCATTTTGGATTCTGACAACCTACCACGAAAGCTTTTTAGGAGCTACAATATGTGCCAAGAAACGACCCGATCGGTTGTGATTTTTTATTTTTACAAGCTTCTATTGCCACACGGCTTTTAGAAGATTTTCATGAGACCAACATTTTAACAATTTTTGGCTGCGAAGGTAATCCGCCTGAAGTGAAACGTCCCATATATATATTTTTTTTTACTTTTTATCTGTATGGCAGGTGTCACGCCTACTTACAGAATCGCTCCCATTTTTTTTTAAATGTGATTTTTGATTCGTTCAGCATCACTGTACTTTTCTCACTTTTCAATATGTTTCAATATAAACAATTTTTCGGCACGCCCACAGACCACCTTCTTTCATATCAACAATACTGTGTGCAAGATTGAGACCTTAAATTTGAATGATAATCGACTGATGTCAATCAAAGATAATTCACTGTGCTCGTATCTGCCATCAGAACTTTGCCTACGCGTTCCTAACGGTAAATTAACCGGTAATTGACACGGTTACCAACGCTCTTCTAAGACTTATTTCGAGTCTGATATGTTTGACGTCTGAAGTAAAGTTGTTCCTCATGGAGAGATAAATTTGATTCGCGCTCAGCAATCTCAAGTTGCTCTTAGTTGATATCAGTCGATTTTCCTCAAATTTGAATGCACACAGTGTAATTAGTGTCTGTTTACGGCACATTCATCTAAAAAAAATATCGTTTTTCAATCACTGTTACTGCAACTTCCCTATATTTTCCGGATATAAAGTTGTCATTTTCAGTCTTACATACCCAAAACAATAAATAAAATGTAGATTCGATTTTAACTTAAAATTTTGGAACTTTTAACATTCTTCTTTCAGACTGAAATTTTAACAAAACTTTAATTTCAGCTACTAGATTTGCATAAGGTAGTGAAAAAAAAAGTAGGTGAGCGAAAATGTTGGAAAATTCGAAAATTGATGAAAACCTTAACCGTCAAAAAAATCATAAAATGTTGAAAAGGTCAAAAATCTTGAAAAAATATACAAAACATTCCAGAATGTTGAAAAACGTTGAGAGTTTTGAAACTGTTGGAAAATTTCGTAAAGTTTTCGTTTCGTTAAAATTTCGAAAAATTATTAAAAAAGTCGAAAAACGTTGAAATGTAACATGTAAGACTTGCTACATGTGTCATGCATTGTTCAACTGTCAGACAATTCACTTCCATATAGATTATCGCTCATACTTGCGAGTAATGTTGCTGCTAAATAAAAAATATCGTATTTCAGCGAATCGTTCATATGTATGACATCAAACTCCGATATCTCAGCTCGGATGTTAATAAGCATAAATATATTTAAAAGATATAGTTATATATGAACTTATCCATATTAAAATCAAATTTGATTAGTGGCTGCTTGAAACTCTTCATTTTATGACACCACCTTTAAATTATCTACTTAAACTTTATTTTTTGTAAAAAATGTAAAAATTATGCTCTAACGCAGTGGAAAATTTTTAAGCCAGAAAACAAAAAAAGTAACATGACAATGAGTTAAAACTTGAAAAGAAAGAAAAACAAAGCACTCATACACATTAAATGCTACAAATGTGCTAAGTGCGGCACATGCACGTTTCTCACAATTCATATGAAAAATTTTACAACAAAAGCAGCATTAACTATGGCGTAGTAAACGCTTATATTAAAATTATTGTAAAATAAAGCGCTTTATAGTGAAAAATTAAAAAAATCTTGTGCAGCAGCATTTATGTAAGAAAAAGTATACGCATACAACTGAAAGGCGCTTAAAAATATGCAATTAAAATTTTAAATAATACAAAACAAATATGCAGAAATCACAAGGTTCATTTTGAATTAATTATATGTTTTTTTTTTAGCGGTTTTACTTAATTATTCTTTAATAACCAATTTAAAATTTATGAAAACCTTCCCAATGCTCATTATTTCCGTAGCGAGTGTTCATGTCTACTGACCATTTGCTAAATTTGACCTTTTGCGTCACTAATACTTTTTACTTTTACTTTTACTTTCAAAACTTCTCCCACCCACTGCAAATTAAAGTTGGGGTCATATTAAATCCTTTAGCAAGAGTTAAAAATTAAACTGCCATAATTTATTGACTACTTGACTGTGTGACTGAATGACGGACTGTTTAACTTGCATACATACTCGTATGTACCATATATGCAGCAAGCAAGTGCGTTCAAGTTTCTTTGAATATGACCTCTAATTAAAACGACTTTGAATGAAACACAAGCGAATTGAAAAGCCATGAGGTATTTGCCCACGTTAGTTTGTATTATGGGTGGCTTGATGTTGGTGTAAATTGTCTTGATATTATTTGTGGAATACAACTTGTAATGGCACACCGCATTCGCACATTAAATATCAGTGTGCTGTAAATCACTTGAAGAGTGTTATAAAGTGCTTTTGTTTAAAACTCGTTGACCTTTTTACGTTACGGCGCATAGAATAGATAAGTTTGAATGAAAGTACCATAGAATACCTTACAACACCTACTGATTGTTTGTTTTTTTTTTTTTTTTTTTTTTTGCTCATTAAGGTAAGAAGCTAGAAAAAACGAGAGGCTTTTATGAAGAGTGCCCTTTTGTTAAAAGTTTTAAAAATAGCTACGTCTACATCATTAATATACATATATGTATATAATATAATTAAATTAACATTTATATATAGTCACCCTATTCTCGAATAATAATTAAACTTTTTAATTAACGAGCATTCAACTAAATAGTTGCAGATAAAATCTCATAAAATAAAATAAAACAAAAATATAAAAATGTTGGCACGATTTTTACGTAGAAATCTCGTTCAAAAGTCAACCAAGAAAATCTACTACATCATATTATGTTAATTTTTTTCACATGAAAAATGTATATACGAAAATACGAGATGATAGTACAAATAATTAAAATTTTTTTCATTAAGAGTTTCTATGCCGGATTGGCATTTGCTTATATGTACTTTTATCTGGAGCAACTTCGGCGTCCCCAAAAAAAAAGGGTCTAAAAGAATATGCTTAAGAAAATATTTTATATATTTGATTTGAAATGATCCATCAATACTAAATAATTGAAGCTACTGAAAAATCATTAGATACCGTTATTACCTTACTCAAATTGTTCTTTCGAATGACGAAAGGATCCAAGCTATTCCTTTTGATTGCATTCCGACTTTTCATTTTTTATATTTTATATTTTTCCGTATTATATAATGTTCGATATTTGAAGACTTTTTCAATATTATTCGATAAGTATGCTATATTTTGATACTATTCGACTTTTACTGACCTTTTCGAAACTGTTCGAAGTTTTACAATTTCAATACAGTTGGACTTTCATCGACTCTTTCAATGTTTTTCAAATTCTATTCGATATTTTTTCGATGCTGTTCGGTATGTTTAGATTTAGTCGTATTATATGTTACGTCATATTTGAAATTGTTTGATTTTCTTTAATTTTCTTGCCTTTTTCGTCATATTCCGATAGTTTTCGGTTCTTTTGATGTTTTTCAATACACAACTTTCACGACTTTTTTGATACTATTCAATACTCTCCGACTTTTTTTTATACTGTTCAAAATATTTTGACTTTGATTGATATTTGCGCTGTCTTTGATACCATCAGTTACCTATCAATCTATTACGATTTTTTACATTTTCACATTTTACGTACATACATACATTCTTTCGTTAGTTTTTATACCATTCAAAACTATGCAATTTTAGCCGACTTTTCGATGTTACTCGATAATGTTCTCGATAATATTCTATTTTAGACTCTTTTCGAATATGGCGATCATTTAACGAGGTACTCGATACTTCCAAACTTCTATCCAATATTTGTTTTTTTAATATTCGAAAGCTTCCAACGTTTTTCTTTGTATTTTCTCATCGAATTTTTTGATGTTATTTTAATATGATTTGATGCTTATCAAATTTTTTGATACATCTCGTCTTTTTCTATATATTAAAGTATCAAAAAATTTTTGATATTTCTCGCTTTCGAGAAAAATTTCTGTATAACAAATTTGGTACAAATCGGTACATTTTCGAAAATTTTGTCCGCCATTTTGGATCCGCCATCTTCATTTTGTAAATTCTGAATTTGAATTCGTGATTAGTGATAACCTAGACCCCAGTATACCAAATTTGGTGCAAACCGGTTGACTTTTAAAAATTCAGCCACCATATTGGATTTTTGACCGCCATATTGAATCCGCTATGTTGGATTCTGTCAACCTTCCCTGCCAACTTTTTAGGAGCTACAATTTGAGCTCAGTAACGACCCGATCGGTTGCCAATTTATATTTTTACAAGCGAATAATACACGGCGTTGGATTTGAAATACTTAGTGGTACACCTGTACCACCGGCCGTCCATATATGATGAAATTTTTTCCCGTCCCGTGGGCGTGGTATCGCTTCTAATGGGAAAAAACTGCGAATGGAATTTGGTATGGAGATAGATTGAATTCTGAGTAAGAATATTTGTTTTGAGTGGGCGGTGTCACGCCCTTAAGAGGAATAAATGTTTTCACTGCTAAGCTAATGGACTAATTTTGATGAAATTCGGTATGGAAATTGATGGACCTTAACAAAATATATTTGTTTTCAAGCGAGTGGTACCAAGCCCTTAACAGTAAAATAATTTTTCTTAGCTTAGCATATCAACTGATTTTGATAAAATTTGATGAATTGTATGAACTTTAAGGATGATATAGATATAGGTCAGCATGATGCCATGATTTTTATTTTTGGTAACTATAACAAAAATAGCTCTTTTACTTATCAGTTTTTTTTTTTTTTTGTCATTATAATGGTTCAATTTCAACCACTGGGCGAACTCCAGTTTAATTAAATTGAATATTAACATTAATTTGAGTGGTAAAAAATTTATTGATCGGTGTTTCGGACAAGAAAAAAACTGCTTCGAGTGGTGAAAATTTTTTTTAGATAAATAAATGATATTTTTTTACACCGTTCAATACTATTTTTCTACGGTGGAAGTTAAACAGAACACCGCTTAATATTGACTGTTAAATTAATTTAATCAGCACTTCATCGTTTAAAGGGCACTGAAAATTTTATAAAATTCCGCTTAAAATTTAATTAAATGTTGACGCCTCTTAAATGACATTTAAAGGGGGCAAAAAAAAACTTTTTTTTGTTTTGCACATTTATTTTAATTACAAATCAAACCGGCATGAAAATGACATTTGCGCAAATAATTTCAATTTATTGAAAGTTGCTCAACTTAATTTTGGAAATTTTGTCAAAATAACGTCAAAACTAAAACAAAGTCTTTGCTATTAACTAACTGTTATTAAATGACATTTTGACAGCAACTCGATTGTAATTTATTAAAATGTACAAGTAAATAATTTTAATGAAGGGGTGAAGAAGAATGAATTTATGCTGCACTAAAAGACAGCTTACGTGGGCATAATGTAATAGAGCATACTCCTACAAGACTGACACACAAAAATCAATGCTATTTATAGATATAACAACAACAAAAAAAACAGCAGCAGTAACAACAACAATAATTTGTAATTTAATATAATTTTGAGAATCGCATGTAAGCTAAAAATATGCGGCTTCTCGGTAATTTTGGCCGGATGACCTTGGGCTTGGTTATGTAAAGTTAGTTACCTTTGTGCTCGTGTGTGACAAATGTAATGAAGGTGTTATATAACATTTAATTACATGCTGCTCACTATTTGCTGCACACAGTTAATTTATTCATCACACAAAATTGAATACAAATTACTGCTCATTTCAATAGGAGCCGTAAGTTATTTATTTAATTTAAATTTTTTTAAGTTAAAACAAAAATTATAATTCTTCTAAATTTGCTTGATGTGTAATGCTGTTCAAAAAAAAAAGCTCCAAATTTTTCAAATAATGTGATGTTGATATTGATGTCGATAGATTAAATCCTGAGTAAAGATTTTTGTTTTGAGTGGGCGGTGTCAGGTTCCTAAAACAAAATACCACTTTCACCACTAAATTCATGAACTGATTTTGATGAAATTTATTACGAAAATAGATAAAAAATTAAGAAAAAGTATTTGCTTTTTAGTGGATGTTACCACGCCCCTAACAGGAAAATATGTTTCTCGGTATGGAGATATGTATGTATATTGAACTCTATGTCTTCGTTTTAAAGTTGAAAATGTCGAAAAATATGAAAAATGTTGTAAAAAGTTTGGAAAATGTTGAAAGAGATTGAAACAAATAAAAAAGTTCAAAAATACTTTAAAAAAGGTCGAATAATAACACGCCTACACTTCAAACTCCGCCAACTTTTCAAATTCCGCCTACTTGTGTTTCAATAAATTATATTAGAGGACGTCCATTATTTACGTGAGGTGTTTTTTTGAAAATTCGGAGCCCCCTACCCTTGGTGAGATTTGGTGAGATCTGGCGGGACCTCTCCCCTCCCTCTCGTGAGATTTAAATTATAATTTTTAATGTAAATTCTATGCATTAAAAAGCTGACGTGAGGTTTTTCTTGATCCCCTCCCCCCTTGGTGAGATTTGGTGAAATTTGGTGAGATTTTGGCGGACCCTCTCCTCCCCTATTTTAACTCACTTAATTAATGGACGTCTCCTTCGGTATCCGCACACCAAACTTTGTCAAAATAGCTTTTATAATCTGTGAGATATGGCGTAATTAGTCTTAAAACTTAGGGCGGTGAACCAAACAACCCACCCACATGATTCAGCTCGATTTGCATCCAGAAATAGCTTAAACAAACAATTAAAAAAATTTAATAGCATTGCTCACATAATTTGCTAGATATGTCCTGTAAGATATTTTACTTGTATGGGAGCTGCCACACCCACTGGTGCTATTTTATCAGTTTTTTGATTTTCATACACCTATAGCAAGCAAGTTAACATTAGATTTCATACCAATTGCTGCAATAGTTTGCTTAAAATATCGCTTACACGTTTTTTGCTTGTATGGGAGGTTCCACGCCCACTGATGAAATTCTGTTGATCTCTATTTAATTTTAAAGTTTTAAGTAGCTAACATTTCTACACCAAAATCTTATGAAGATTACTGCCATAGTACACTAAATATAATATGTAATTAATGTTTTTTTGATTGTATGGGAGTTGACACGCCCACAGTTACTGTTGCGTCAAATGCTGATTATGAACCGTATTAAATTTCAAGAGAAGGTTATTTTGAGCGTAGCCAAATATGGTTTCTTTCAAAAGTTAAAACTTAGCTTTCAAATATTTTTTGTCGGATCAATAGCTATTTTGCAGTCTCAATTTAAAAAAACTCACCCTGTGGAGCCACACCTATGCAACCCATAACGTTGTTTGCTGTTTAAGAAATAAATCAGGCTCTATTTCTTTTAGTGGATTTTTTTGTTAGTTAGTGGATTTTTTTGCAGCCATTCCACATATATTGAAGTTAAAAAAACATATTTACGTACTTACCGATCAAAAACGGACACCAGACATACGATTGCCAAGCA
This sequence comes from Meiosimyza platycephala, assembly GCA_963662105.1. Classification (NCBI taxonomy): domain Eukaryota; kingdom Metazoa; phylum Arthropoda; class Insecta; order Diptera; family Lauxaniidae; genus Meiosimyza; species Meiosimyza platycephala. The sequence continues at coordinate 96,037,982 of OY759208.1, read as the reverse complement.
ATAAAACGTATTGGCATAGATCTCAGCAAATGCTGCATAGTCTGCAATGACCACCAAAGATTGTGCTCCATGCAATGGTATTGCACCGGCACTGCCGGTTATACTACCACCGCCGCCGGTATCGATATCATCAACAATACTATTCGGTTGTTCACTGGTTGTAGCTGCCATTTGTTGTTGTTGTTGTTGTGTCAATGTAGCCTCGCCAGCAAGGCTTATATCATTGATAACCTTAGACCAGTCCATTGGATGACTTGTAATCACAAAGAGTAGATGTGCTAACGCCAGGCCGGCTAATAAACCATGACATATATTCGAAACCAATAGCCAAATGCGTTGTACAACACAAGCGAGATGTAAATTTGTTGTAATTTCAGTACTGAAATGATATGAAAGATATTGGACGTTGTTAGCATTGAAATAGTTTCAACATTCAGTTATCGAAAGCTTAAGGGTCAGACAATCATGTCGAGCCTTGCTACTTTATTGACTCGCTTATATTTTAGCCTTGAAAATATTGCTCTGGATACCTCAAACAGTTTGGAATAAATTCCCGATTTCATGCTTATGTTCACTTCGGATCCGTTCGTTAAGATTCAGATGTCGTTTTTAGACTATCCCATTGATTTTCCAATTTTATTTTTAGTTTTTGAGAAAAACATTAAATTCATTTTTCAACATGCAAGTGCGATTTGGGTATTCAATTAATTTCCTGTAAGAGAAATCCTGTTTGACTAAAATCGATGCGTACATGCTCGGTAGTACACCATCGCAATAAATTTGCGGCAGTTTTCTTTTACTTTTAATCCAGCTAAAATTTTAAATTTAAGACGCAATTACCTACTATAATTTGAAGACATAAGAACTCGATTCCTTTGTCATGCATTTTCCAAGAAACAAGCGGCGAAATGTTATAGCCATCAGTATTTTGCAGTCTTTATCTGCCCATAACAAATACTTTTATTTTTAACTAACAAATTCTCAAAATTTATAATTATTTTTAAACATAAGCTTTTCGTAAATATATAATTATTATTTTTTACGCTATATTCATCAATATTTCTACCAACCCCATTCTTCCTTTGTTCTACAAAAATACTTTCTATATATTTTTATTACTGTGTTTTCTTTTTCTGTTTGATATTTATAGCTCAAAATAAATCTCCAACAAAGAAAACCTTAAATAAGTAACCACGTCATCGTTGTTGTTTGTATTTGTTGTTGTTGTTGTAAAACTTTTCCGAAAGTAATTTGTTGTTTGCTTGTTTATAGTCTAGTAAAATGAAAAAAAAAGACTTGAAAAAGATAATAAAAAGCGAAGGTTTACATGCGACAGCCTAAAAGTAGACTTTATTATTTTTATTTGTAACTAAGACCCAGCAAACATTTTTAATCGCGAAGGAACGATATATTAAACTAAAAAATTAAACTAGCTCTTGAGAATGTTTTCTGCACCCTTTTTTTTCTTTTTTCGATCGGAAAAAACTCAATGCAGCAGTTTTGATTTTCTTGGGGGGAAAGTTCTTACAAACATTTTGACAATAAAAAATATAAAATTATTTATTATTATAATTAATATTAAGCCTAAAATGTCGTTTTTTTTTGTATTATTACACAAATTTTTGTTCAATCCTCTACAAAAGAGGCATTTTTCAGTGCTCTATATAGGTGCGCCCATAGCTATTCGGCCACTTTGTGCGAGTTGCGCTTTTTTGCCCGCGCACGCTCGTAATCGCAGGGAAGTGGCTAGAAAATAATAAAAATCAAGAATCGATAGATTTTAATTTGTTCTTTGCGATGTTGCTTTTAGTTTTTTCCCAATACTCTGATTTCGTGGTGAGAAGTGAGTTTGAATTTCGGGACGTGTCTTTGAAATCCTTATACGAATCAATAGAACAATTTTTCAACAGCACCTCCAAAAATTTTCAAAGTTGGATAGCAAGAAATGCGTAAATGACAAGGCGAATAAAGACGGCGGCGGTGTTGCTGTAGAGCTGTCCTTTCGAATCGTGTAAGTTTTATTTTAAAAAATTGGGGCAAATTTCAGAGAACCGTTCCGAACTCCAAACTCATTTTGCATTACGAAGAAAAGGTTTTGAATTTAAACTTATGGCACCATCGTTAAGACAAATTCAAAGCGGGGCCCGTGCCAAGTCACCCGCTAACAGTGGATGCACTCATATGTATAAGGATATGAGAGCTTTTTTTGAATAGGATAGACAGTTCTAAATTATGAAACTAAGTAGTAGTAAAAAGCTGCAAATTTTAAGATTATTTAACCTTAAGTATCTAAAAATCCAGACGTAATGGGTAAATTTTGATACAAAATTCAAATTTTACTATACAATTAACCCGGAAATTGCCCAACAACAAAACCTTACAGGCCTGTGATATTTTTTTTTAATATAATCCTTTCTGTAGGGTGCTAAGAGCACTTAGATTTGTTCGTATAAAATTCCTCCAGAAGAAATATAAATTCATTGATATACGAACATCGGTGCTGAAGACTTAAGGCATTTCAAATGTTTGCTGGCACCTTCTTTTTTCCTACACTCTACACGCACGCGTTGCCACAAATAAATTGCTAACAAAAAAATAAGCGGGTGCAAAATTATTTTGAGACACAACTTCTTGTTTGGAATTCCAAAAAATAATATAAAAGATGGATTAATACTTATCGTTTGGAGTTTTTCTTGGATGGGAAATTGTTGTGTCTTAATTTTCCCTACTACCTTGGACTTTTTAATGTTTTCATTTGAGGTTTATTTTTCAAGTTTTAAAGGAAAAACTTTTTCAGTCTTGCTGGATTCGAATATATATGTATGTTCTCAGACGATTGTTGGCTTTTTATATAATACCACGAATTCACAGAGTAGATAGTGTATATGCTTATTATATCTCTATGTTGCCATAGCTGCTACAGCTATTTAAATGTCTCTAAAAATACAAAGGCTTTGCATGTATTGGTTACCTTTGCTTTGCACCCACACAAAACATTTTTGTATATCGATATGACACAATTATTTACAACGTACCATAAAATTAAAATCTCAAACCCACTACTCAAAAATGCGAACCAATACTGAACACTGCCAATATGATATGATATAAGCATGTATAGTAATGCACTAGTGTTTCTATCAATATTACAAATCCTGTGATTCGCAACAACAATAATAGCAGTGAATTTTGCAAATGATTTGAAATCCTTTGGCACATCATCATATACAATAACAAAATTTCACTTTATATATCATACCATACAAGACCCTCTCCATTCTCTTCCAACTTACCTCCTACACTGCGCATCCAGCAAACAACGTGTATCAGCAGTATAGCTACCACTGCCGCGCATACCGCCAACACCACTTGCCGCCATTGCTGCACTCAAACGGGCTGCTTCTCTGCTGCTCAGCGTCATACCGTGGACACCAGCACCAGCAATGCTGGCGGCAGCAATACCATCACCACAACCAGTAATGCCACCACCACGATTGGCGCCCACAAACGAATGTTTGTAGTAACAGTGATCCACTGGTCGATATCCCGATGACGTCTGTATGAACATTTTGTCGATGTGTGCGGGTGTGTCCTCCTCTGTGGGCGAAACAACCGGTGTGAATGGGTTGTAAATTTCTTCACCATCAGCGGGTACGATATCATCGGAGAGTTCTTTTAGTATCGATGAGAGACCGCCTGCTGAATACAGTTTACCTGTAAGTGAAGTAAACAAAGAGAGAAACAAAGACAGAGAGAGAGAGAGAGAGAGTTATCACAAGTGCATTTATAAGCAGTTTACTATATTGTGCAGTTTGGAAATTATGGAGCTTTATTTAAGAAAGTCAAAAAATATTGTTAAACTAACTTAAAATGAGAGTGCATATCTGACTATCATCTAATTTACTTAGTTTTGCAAGAAATCTACACTAGGCTATCGGCTTCTACTTCATATATAATATTGAAAGTTTGGAAGAATTTTAAACTGGTTTACATATTCATAATCGCTCAAAATATATATTCTTAGTTGAAAAAAAGTTCTCAACAAAATACAGTTCGACAATGTGATAGGTGAAGTGTATAACTAAAAGACACAGAGAAGTACAACTTGATCCCGAGTAAAATAAAATTATCAATCAAAATATAAAGCGAAAAACGTTAAAGTTCGAAAATTATAGAATAGTATCGGTAATCATTGAAATGTCGAAAAGTATCGAATAGTATCAAAAAATATCAATGACATTGGGAACAATAAATAAATCGATTTGTGTTAAACTTATTGTATAATATCAACAAAGTGGAAAATGTATCAAATAGCGTAGACAATAACCACAGAGTTAAAAAGTATCGAATAATATTGAAAATTGTTTAAAAGATACGATAAAAGTCCGGAAGGCATGTTAAAATATCGGAAAAACAAGTTTAGAAGAACAAAAATCTGTAGGTGTCAAAAAATCATATGAATTGAAAAATATCGAAAAATGAGAATATGTGAAAAATGACGATGTAAGTAGGTAGAAAGTATCATATAGTTTCGAAAAGATCGTTATAGTCATAAAATGTCAAAAACATCAAACGAAAAGACTTAATCGTATCTTTAATGTCTACAAAGTTTGAAAGAAGTCAGAAAGTATAGAGAAAATAAAATTAAAATTTCATTTAAAAACTAAAAATTAGGAAAATATCGATAAAACTATCGAATAGTTTTTTAAAGGTCAACAAGGATATTGAAAAAGTTGAAAAGATAAGAAAGTATTGGAAAAACTTATAAAAGTCAGAAAATATAGATTGACATAAAAAAATTATTGAATAATTTTTTAAAGGTCGGAATATATCAAACAGCATCAAAATCACATACAGATAGATAGAAGGTATCGAATACTTTCGATAAAATTTATATTCGATTCAAATCGATAAAAATCAGAAAGTATTGGGTGCTTTTGAAACATAATGCCCGAAAGTATCAATAACAATGGAAAACATCTGAAACCGTGCTCTAAAGAAATGTGCTAGTAAGCCTTTGGCCGACTAGAAAAATATAACAATATTAATGTTAAACAACCCTTAAAGGCTCTCGGTCTAATACAGAATGGCGGGAAGAGTAGAAAATAACCTACTAATTTGATTTGTGCTAACACCAAATCAGTTACTTAAAACCGTCCTTGAGGTCCAATCTACTTTTCTACATGAAAACAAATTTGGCATTCGCTAGTCATTACAGGACGTATATTGCTTAAGGTAGCAGGAATAAAACTCAAATCTCTGCTGAGTAGTGGAAAATTTTCACCAAGAATGAGGTGCTCTCTATGCCTATAACATATCAAACACTTGCGTCAGTAAGCGCTCTAACGATATGCTACCAGATTAATAGACTTTCTTAACTAATAATATAAGTAATATATATGGTATAATATAGTGTTCATTGGGAGATAATAATAAAAAAAAAAAGAAAAATGTTCCAAACTTACTTATTAAATGTCCACGCTTATCTCTCTGCGATTTCGTTTTTCGATGCACACGACGCTCGTCGAAATTCTGATCAATTTCCAATTCTCCTGACAATGAGGCATCATTCATCTCAGAGCATTGTTTTAGATAACGCATCAGCGTCTCATTTGCTTGTCGTACCTCCAGTTCACCGGCAGCAATCATTTTACGTTCACGACGCCGACGTGACTCCGATTTACTGCGTTTGCGACGTGGACTCTTCTCAAGACTACTGCGACTGCGTGTCGAACGTTGTGCCGGACTCGCTTGCGGATCTGACAACGACTGCAATTTCTTAGTTGCTCCACCAGCAGCGCTCAACGCTGACGGTGTAGGCGATACAGCAGCCAAAACGTTACTCGACGTCTTTATCTCACGATCCATAAAGCCAATGATGCCACGATGAAAATAATTTGTTGCTGTATCTGGCTCCGGTTCGCTAACAACGCGACTACGGCGACTGGTGGCCGCTGCTGGTGATTGTGGTGAATGTGATGTGCGTCGTCGATGATGACGTGGATGCGAGATGTGCGCACCAGCATGAGGTGTAACGGTAGGCTGTAATTGCTGTAGAGTTTCACGGAGACTCATTGCATCGCCAGAGGAATTGCGGCTGCTACCTTCAGGATTGGGTTGTGGGGATTCAGAGCGTGTGGTCTTAATAATTTTCGTTGTCGTCGTTTGGTCCAACGCCGTCTCAAGAGTTGTGTCTTTTGCTGCTTGCAATAGCGTATCTTCAGCGGCATCTATAGGAGGTTTGTGATCTTTGTGATCATCGTCGTCGTCATCATAATCATCATCTGGTAAGCTGTAACCATTCACTAGGACGACAGTCTGTTGTGAAGAGGAACCAAGTGAGGGTGTCGTCGTCGTTGTCTCGGCCTCTATGGCATCGGAGGAGTTTTGACGTTCGTTTTCTTGAGATAGTCGTGTATGTGTTGCTACGACTGCTGCGTTAGAGACGCTGGAACCAGCCAGCGCTAAACCCTCTTCAGCAGCAAAGATGGTGGTTGTAGTTGGTGTTGTTGTTGTGGTGCGTCTTTCACGTGCTGTTAGTGCAGCAGCCTCTGTTGTTGTTAATTCACTATTCGCTGTGCTGCTACCGCTATCAACATTATTGCGCTCTTGTGTACGTCGTGAGGTGGAGCGTCGATGGCGTTGACGATGAACTTTTGGTACAGCTTCCATTTTTTTTTTGGTTATAAAGTTCAGTTTTTTTGTTGTTTCAATTTAATTATTCAATACGTTCTCTATTTGGATGCTTGCTCTTTTGAGTTGACGTTCTCTTATTTACAATCACAGCTGCTGCTATTGCAGCAGCTATTGAGCAACAAAAAAAAAAGACAACAGCAACACCGATGCTGAAACTATGGATTTAATTATGAACATAAGAGTGACACTCCGCTTTTGCAACATTCACAGCAACATTGAATCTTATGCTACGCAGTAAAATTAACATATTCTGCAGTACGGCTCCGGAAAAAAGATAGATAAAGATAAATTTAAATGAGTAGATAAAGATAAATAAGTATATAGTATCTATTTTTATCTCTTTCCATTAATTCATAACAATTCGTGCCGCATGAAGGAGTTAATTTTTCTGCGTGGCACAAGATTCAATGTTGCTACGGCCAAGTATCAATCTTGTGCTTTTACAGCTGAAACCATCACTTACAACAACAATAGCAAAAATGACGAAGTTTTGACCTAAAAACACGCCGTTTTCTGCTTCTTGCTGCTGCTGCATCTCATGCTGTTCGATTTTTTTTTTTTCTCAGCTGTTGCAGTTGTTGTTGTAAGCTATTCGCAGCTTTTGCTACCAGCTAGTGCATCAACACGCGCACTACTATGAAACTTATTTTATATACTATGTAATGCTTTATGTATGTATATAACGGTATTTGTTTATATATGGTTTCAGTTGCAGTTGTATTCGTTGTTGTGACCGTCAATTTGTGCAAAGCTGCCAGGCACACAAAACGTAACGTTAAATTTGGCTACGAATTTCTTATTTTGTTCAGTTTTTTCTGTTTTATTTTTGCACTTAAGTGGAATCACTTGTTGTTTGTCTCAACCTAATTATTTTTTTTTTGTCTATTGAAACTGCAAAAATGTTCCTTTTAAAAAAAATGATTTTGGGTAAAAACTTTTTCATGAATACATAGAAGTGAATGATGAATCTCTTATTCGGGTGCCAAAACACAAAAAGGTTGGCTAAAAAAGTGGAATTTTTTTAACAAAACAATTGAAAATTGATGACTTCTAGTCAAATATCCTTTAGTCAATTTCGTTTAAAATTTTTTCTTAAGTAAAACCTACATATATATACTCAAAAAGTAGAAAAACTACAATAGTCATACATCTTGGACGCAAAAAAATTTACAAAACTATTTTTAGAAAATTGTTCAGTTCTTAACGTTTACAAAAACGAAAACATTAAAACTTAAGAATAATTTAATAAAAAAAACGAAAAACGTTTTTCTTGATGAGTGAAACTATCAAAATGTTTCTTACATACATATATTCTGCTGCTGTTTACTTCACAAATGTCAATGTCGCGATACTATAAAGTGCGATGACTTTCGCGTCACCAAGAAGTTATTCCAGGAAAAGGGTTTCGCTTTGTGATTCCTGAAATATGTGACAACAATATACGCAAAATATAGCAAAAAAAAAACAATTCAATTTGTTTGAACCAAGTTATTCAACACCATTCGTCAGAATTGGTCCGATTATAACGTTATAAATTTAAAGGAAAGGAATAACCTTCATTCACTTTACATTTTATAACTGATTGGCATTTTGAACTTAAGTTCCTAAAGATAATCAGAGCTTACGATGTACTATAGAGAGTGCGCCAACTCAGTCTGGCCAATGTCGATCGCCATTGACTGCCTTATCAGCTCTAAAGAGAATGGCCCTATGAAGGTTCTAAAGCAAACACGTCCTAAGCAAAAATTTTCTCATCGCAAAAAGGTGTCTAGTGAACTATGTGAGGATTGTTAGTTTCTTGTATATAAAATGAGCTTTGGCAGTCATCAAAATTCACTCCCAATCATGTGAGCCAAGAGACTCGGCTTGCTTGTGTCGAACAATCTATGAGTTAACGACAATTTGTAATGGAACATGTGAAGATATTTTCTCAAAATGTCAAAGTTATTCAACATTTTCATTGACCAGATTCTGATGGTGCACCAGTTATCTAAATATAAATTTAGTTATTACTTCAGTATCTTTCTATATCGTAATTGGGCTCAGCACAGTAGATCAAAAATGTTTTTTAGATGTATGAAGTATGTCTTAATTGCACCCGCCGCATTTTGACTACTACATATGGGGCTCTCACTGTTGCTGCTGTCACACCATTTATACTTATAACCTCTCGCTTCGAAGAGATTGTCTCAACATCGGATAGTTACATGACCAGGTCTGCAAGTTTGATTGAGAATATCTTTGCTGTGGCTGCATATGTCCAAGAGAATCTGTAAAAACTAACAATATATCGAGCCACGCGATTGAACATTGGTTGACCGTCTTCGTACAGAATTGCAAAGTGCAAACAGTGCAGCCCGGCAATCGCGTTTAAGTATCAATCGCGATGACGTTGATATTCAATATTTTTTTCGAGGACCACAGTGATACTGTGACTGATGAAAGCTACAGAGCAATGCTCAATGATTGATTGCTACTACAAATTTACGAATTGATGATTAGCCGCCTAACCCGGAAGAGACTGGCACACCTTGGAATATACTATATATATGCATATATTGGAAAATATTGCTATTGTGGCTTTAGATGTTCAAAAGGAATACTCCACAACACACAGCAGACTTTACAGCGAATTTTGGGGAAATACTTATAGATGTTCCTATCCAAAAGCAAGCAGTCTGCATATACTGCATAACACGTTTAAGTTACAGGCAAGCATTTTTAAGCCTCAACCACAATTCTCCATTGAAAATCATCATTATCGTATATTCACGTATGCTGATATGTGAATAGGCATAATATCACTGCTGCATAAAGCTGTGCTACGAGCCGAACTTGTTCGAACAAACTTGAAACTCACGAGCTTTTCACAAACATTTCTGCATCGAACCAAGTTCGTTTAACTCGACTCAGTTCAGCTCGTTTAGTTCGTTGTGTTCGCTCATATCTCGTTATTTCGCTTCTGTTTGTGCCTGCGTAAAAGTCGTTCGAAGAAAAGAACTGAAAATTATGGTGCGTCGTACATTGCGAAAAAAGTCTTAACTCAAACAAATGACTTGCTTGAAACTTATGAGTTGCAATCGTTTGATCGAACGAATTGAGTTGTTCGAGTTTGACGTGCTATGTATGGTAAAAGTTCGATCATGCTCGTTGCACAGCCTTACTTTTGCATCACTAAAAATCCATATTAAGTGCCATTACATTCATTAAACCACTCACTAAACTTTCACGTGCGAACAATAAGCGACGACTAACCAATTCTCTTTTATCAACTTCGCTTCGCAAGTTGTTGTATTACCGCTAACACCGCTCAGAAAAAAAAATGCATTTTGATTTTCTCCAACTGTTGAACCAACACAATATTTGGTTGTACAACTATGCAAAAAACGTTACAATGACAAGTCTTTGTTGTACAACAGATTGCAGCGTCTGTACCTTGCATTACAGCAGAACGGTGCTGCCGCTCACATAGCAATAGAGAAGTGCACTTTTGCAATTTGCACTGTTTCGCGCAAGCTCAACCGATTTGAATTTTTTAGACTTCATTCTTTAAGGTCTATACGAATAGCCAAAAACCTTAATGGCTCCAGAGAAGAACAAAAGTGAAGAAACAAATTTTGAGAATCGTCATGGAAATGTGCCCTAATATGCCTCAATCCTAGCGACGGCCAGGATTGACCGCTACTAGCTTCTTTACTTAATTAAAACGTTTTAATAAACAAACAGCTTTTCATTTAAAATTAAAATTGCTGCCCTAGAAAATCGATCAAGGATTTTTGTGCCACCTTATAAAAAAATTACTTTTAAATGTTAAGAAAAAAATTTATTTATAAGAAAGCACGCATTAACTATTATTTATAAAAAACAAAAACTTTCTTTTTCGTTACTATTTTTTGCCAGCACCTGAGATTAAGGACCATAACATTTTTATTATGCACACGCGCAAACATGTAAGCACTTTGACAGTTAACACATACATACATAGGTGTTAAGGGAAACATAAACAACAACATTGATGACACAACAATTTTGAGCTATAAACTTGTTTTTTATGCACATAAGTAGTTGTTGTTGTATTTAAAGACTTTTTTCTGGTATCTAAAGCTCTTTCTTTTCGTTAGTTTTGTTTTGATTTTGTTTTATTTGAAGCGATTTAAAATGTCTGCCCATAAAATAATCTTGATTTTATCAACTACTGAACAGTTTATTTTTTCATTTCCTTATCACTTGCACTGGCGCACAGTGGTGTCAAATTAAAATTTCCTCGGTTGAAATTCATTTCCAATGTACAGTATGAATTGAAACTTTTTATTATAAAGGTTCAATGTTGACTGAGCGGGAATTCACTAAAGATTGTTTGATAATTGATTTTTTTTCATTTCTTAGCCTACTTCTCAATTAAATTGATAAAAATTTAAATAACATCGATTCTGTTCAAGTTCACGCAGCCATATTAGACCGAGGGTTTTATTTTTCTCCATGAAAAATCTGCAATGTGCTCGTTCTCGACAATGACTAAAATTTTATGTTTCAGCTAGCTACATTTAATATTGAGCTACAAAAGGAACTTTGCACAATAAAACGCAATTTTGCATCACTGTGCGTTGCTGAGGCAACTTATGAAGCCTTGCAATTATTTACTGAATCTATGTAAGAATGAAATAAATAATATTTAGCTACTATCCAATGTGAGGAGATCAGAAACAAACTATGGTAAAGCACCAGCGAAAGGAATACTTGAAATATATTTTTATATAAAAAACCTTTATTCAAAAGATAATATGCACTAAAACAATTTTTATTCAATGACCGAGACAACTAAGTGAAATCTGCTGTCCTAAAATATTATTCTTATTTGAGACTTGTATGTACTATTATTTTTGATTTGTATGTATATCGTTCTAATTTTACATATTTTTAATTACTTAATTGTTTTCATGTTATTCTAAACAAAAACTATTTAAAGCTTGCGTTTAGCCGGTATTCTATAAAAATCTTAATATCGTACATACTTATTTCAAACTGTGGAGCCTAACTTGCATGGCTTCTGACATCAAACTATACGTAAAAGTTATAGTTGGGGAAATCGGGGTGAGACAAACTTTTTTCTGACACGATAACTTCTAATAAAATCAAAATTTTTTGAAATTATTATCCACCGATAAAAATTTTAGTGCTGGCAAAAAACAAGCGAGATGTTCAAAAATGTTGGGCAATTGTGAGACACCGTGTTAATTATTTCAAAAACGTAACATATCAATATAAAATAAAAAAAATAAATAAGAATTAGGTTTTTAAAAAAAAATATATGTAAAGAAAGCTATTGAAATTATTCGGATACGCTATTTGAGCAGCCTCCCTCAGAAGGAGAAGCATTTTTTTTTTTTTTTTTGCTGTTAATTGTATCTCACAATTCCCCAAACACTTTCATTGACAAGATGATCGTGTATATGAATGCACTTATTGAAAGTTTTTACAGAATTTCATTTGAGAGTCAAAATATCGATGCCATTCGCAAATCATTGTAAAACAATGCCAACACTAACGAATAAAAAAATGAGATTGCTCAAAAACAAGACAATGACAGTTATTTCTGAGAAATGGAATATTATATAGAAATATTGACATATTTCGACCTCTAAGATTCCAGGTAGACACTTTGCTACCACATTATCTGATAAAAAGCTGTTGTATTTAGTAAAAATATATTCCATACTCTTTTTTCTTTAGGTCTTTAATAGACCATTTTCAATTCCACTCTATCATTTGCGAATAGTTGAACAGAGTTTAATTTTTTATTTTATTCTTAGTTAGCTTATGTAAGTACTTAGCAATATTCAGCAAAAAGAAATGATAAGTGAGAAAACTTAGCATAATAAGATGCTAGAATGCCGGCGTCAATTATCTGTTTTTTTTTTTTTAATTTGAAAAAGTAGCCTCTAAGTCTTATACGATATTGTCATTCTCTTTGATGTACGTCATTTTGAGTCTTTGGAAATTTCAGACATTAACATGCTCCTATTTAAAGTGGAACAATCCATTCAAATAAAAATACGCAAATCGATACATTTTCGAATAGTCACATTTAAGGGATAAATTTGAATTATCAAGTTGGCAAGTTGAGTTACTACAAAAATTTGAATGAGGAATTATTTGGAATGTCATTTATTGGAAAAAAATCCTTAAAGCTTTTTTTTTAATTCCATATTTACTGCTTTTTAATAATATTACATACGTATGAAATACGTCCGATTTTGATCAAATTTTGACACATCAAAGAACCTTAAAAGCTAATCCCACAGCTCATATTTCAGCTCCCTAAATAGTCGGAGTCCCGAGTACTGTAAGGTCGAAGTTTGAAAAAAACAGCCGAATTTAATGTCTTATATACCTGAACCTGGTCAACCATTTACACTGTGTGATATCTCATTTTGAAGTGTATAAAAATGTTAAGAATGTAAAGTATAAGTTAAGTATTATGAGCCAGATCTCGATATCGGGCACCATTTACAAAGTTGTCATATTTCACTAAGGCCTTTTTCACTTTTTGTGTATAGTAGATGACATAACAAGAAAAAAAGCGATATCTATAACTTTAAACTTAGATTTGTGGACTTTTAAAACTTAAGTTTTTAAAACGGTTCAAGTACGGCTATTTGCAGGCTAAAATATGGCTCTTTCTCAGGACTCCGACCACCTAGAGAGTTGAAATTTGGACTGTGGTGCTATCTATAAACTACTTTGACTTTTTTAAATTTGAACAAAATCGGAAACTTTATAAATATCATACGTATGTTTTACATATGTAATATCATTTAAAATCAGTAAATATGGATTTAAAAAAAAAAGCACTATGGTTTTCTTATGTTTTTCATGTATCGACTCCAAATTACATCTCAAATAATCCCCAATTAAAGTTTCTGTAGTAACTCACACTTTTATTAAAAGTTGGTTAAAGCCCACCGTGATTACTGAATATGCATTTCTTAATTTACATCTTTTCTATAAAAATATTGGCCGCCATTCAATTTTTCCGGAAACAACATAAGCTGCGTGCCTGACTAACACCCTTTGGTATCCTCCCTGTTAAATAAATTAAAATTTAAAGTAGTAATTTGTATTATTTTCCATGTATAATTCAATTTAGTTAACATTTGCTTGTTAAAAACAACAAATGTCAGTTAGTATTGGCCTAAATACCGCCTAAAGAATAATATTTCAAGATCACAATTTTTTGGAGAAATTTATAATGTTAAATAAAGTCGATTTGCACGTCAATATATGAAATTTGCATTTCCATGAGTAATATAGAAGCGATCATGATCGCATTTTATAATCTCTGTAGATAGAGGAAAATGTGAATCCAGAAACATTTAATGTGCTCGCGTGTATAACTTTTTAATATACGTAGCTGGGCTATCGGGTATCAAAAGACGGTGCTACTGCGCATACAGCCAGCTACACAATGATTTTTCTTCAAGAAATATTCACTTGCTAAAAAATGCCAAAAATTGAAGACATTTTCTTTTGGCCGGCTCTTACTCTGAACTTCTTCTCAATGGACTTATTTCAAAAGTAAGGTTTACGAAAATTGCACTCAGTCGCTTGCAGTAAAATTGATAATACAAAATTTGCAAAAATCAAGGGAAAATATCAAAATTTTAAAGTTTTTACTGTCTAAATATGTATTTTTGAATCACTCTATATAAATACAATTTCAAAGTGGCGTAGTATATAAAAAAAATGAAATTATAAGAAATTCAGATTTTTGCTTTGCGCTTTTAATGAGAATTCCTGTATTTTTAGTTTTTACTAAGGCACAATTATTAATTATTTTATTTATTTTATTAAAGTTTATTTTTATTATTTATATTTAAAGGAAATTTGCACTTTTGGCAGCTTGAGCAACCTGTAGAAAGCTGGCATTTTCAAAACACAAAGTTTTCTTTATCTCGTGATTGTTTACATATTAAATTTCTTTTTATGACGTTTTAAATATTATTCTTATTTTTAATTTTTTTAATATTTTTTAATATCAAAATTGCATGTTTTAAACTAAACATTTTGCTGTCATTTCAATTTAAGTTTTTAAGTATATTATTGATTTTTACTCTTCCTATTAAAGCATTATTTTTGTTTAGCTCTTGCTTACAACAGTTTTTTTGTCACAAAAGTTTTTTCTCTCCAAAGTTTTCAGAACTGTGACCTATTAAATTTCTGCTACATTTATATCCCTGTATTTTTTTTTTTTTTTTTTTGTTTTTGTATGCACTTTTATTGAGTTTTTCAATAAACAAAATCTATTGCAATATTGTGCTATAGACAATTAAACATCTTAATTTAATTGAAATTGTAATTTTATGTTTCAACTTGCTCTAATGATTTTTTTTTTTTGTTTTCAATATTTTCTCACAAATTTCTTTTTGTTACAAAGTGCTACCTGTGAAAGACTAAAGTAATCAATTTAAACGAAACGATCCGTTCGAATGCGCTGCTCGTAGTCAACTAAAGTTTTATGTGTACGTATTCCTAAAACAGGCTACAGGAAACGTTTTTGTTTTATCTTTTTTTATCAAAAAAAAGCTTTTCGATGACGTCAGTAAGTGAAACGTGTACATGTGTTTTTGTTTTTTTTTTTTTTGTACGTTTTTTGCTTAAATGTGGCTTTACCTACACATTAACAAATACAAGCGTGCGCCAGCATAACTATACATACACAACTACATCAAAAAAAGCGCCCTCTGTTGTCATTCATTGTTGTTGTCGATTGTATGCATATTATACTTTAGTTGGGCGAATCAGTCTGATACGTTGTGTGGGGCTGCCTTAAAATCCCTTTTGCTGCAAAAACATGTTGCAGCATAAATCAGCAGCAGCAGCATGTATTACGTTGCTATTATTGACGTTGTTGTTGCGCATTTGTTTTCGTTTGGCGGTAAGGGGGTTGCTGCTCTGCTGTTCTGTTCTGTTCTCCCCTATTTTTTATTTGGTTTTCGTGTTAGTTTCTAATTTCTTGCGTTATCGTTGTTGTCGTCGCTGTTTGTTTGTATGTAACCCAAGACAGTGGCGTCAGTTTGGTGTGGTCAATTTCATTTTGCGGCTTTGCTAATATAAAGGAAATCGTTAAGGTAGCAAACAAAAATTCTTTATTGGTAAAAAAAAATTAGAGGGTTTATTTCAAATTTGAGTAGTACATATTACAAATTTCAACGTTAAGATTAGATAGCGGAAGTATTTAGCATTTATATTCGATTACAATATTTTGATATAGTTTTTAGCAAGAAATGTTTGGTAACAATGTTTGGCAACATTTCGTAATAAGAGAATATGACAAAAATATAGAGTAACAAAACGTAGAAATAATCAGCAAAGCTATATACATTAGGGCATTAGGGCAGTGGATTTTTGTGGCCATAAATAGGAAGAATTGGAAAGTGCTAGGGATTGAAAAAAATTTTAAGATAATCGTCAGAGAATACTTAGGGAATGAAAAAAAACTTTAAAAGTTTTAAATTTGTTTTGAGTTTAGTGACACAGTGGGCTCAAAGTTGAACTTTGTACACCAAAAATGTTCTATGAAACTTTTTATAAAATCGATTGTTAGATAGGGCGCTCTAGTTAACTTGTTTGAAACAAAATGCCATAATGTAGCATATTGGCGGAAAGTACATTATTTCCACTTTATGAAAATCAATATAATTTTCTTTTATAGTCTTTATATGAATTGTATGGATTTTTCAAAAATTATATTTTAAAATGATAAAAGTGGAAAATTTGCAAACTTTGACAGAAAAAAAATAAGAAGTATATCCCGGATTTCGGAAATTTTTTTATATGTAATGTGAGAAAGTATGGTTAGCTTAGCTTTTTTTCACAATTTTTTTTTATCAAGTTTTTCCTAATGTAGTTTTAGAAAGAAAAATATTGACTTTTATGAAATGCTCTAATTAATTTATATGTAATGAAATATACCAATATTGCATATTGGCATAAAGTTCATAAATCATACTTTGCAAAAAATGTTTGCTTAAGCTTTTGTATTCTATGTGTGGATTATGCTGATTTTTTTTAAATTAGGGCTTAAAAAGTCATAAATGAGAAAATTGGCAAACTTTGACAGAAAAAACCAAAAAAGTATATCCCCAAATTTAGGAAATTTTTTATATGCTATGTAAGAAAGTATGGTTAACCAGAATTCAAGGCTTCAGCTGCTTTTTTCATAACTTTTTTTTATGATTATTTTTCTACAGCAACATTTGATGGAAAAAATATTTTTATTTCTTCATATTTCGCATAGCTTAACAATAATTTTATCAATTGTAAAAGCTCACAGTGTGAAGGAAGTTGCTTGAATTTAAAAAAAAAGTTCCCTTAATTAGAGAGAAACAGTTAAAGGCTATTTCTTCTCTTTTTATCCCCCTTGAGGTAAATATATAAAATCCAATGCTTTTCAAAAAACTAACAGATAAACTATAACTGTAAAAGTTATCGCAAAATTTGTAACATTTTTGAAATCAGCATTGCCAAATTTATGGAAATTGATACTAATTGTGAAATAAAGTCTCAACCACATCCCACCTTTGAATGAGAGGTGGGCGTGTCCGTTGACCGATTCTTTTCATATTCATAAGTTTTTGTTGTTTTAACCCAAAAAACGTCTGTGCCAAATTTGAAGACTCTAGCGCTTTTACAACTTTTAATGGCCACCTTTTTTGGTTTTTCTCTAATAACTTGAAAATTATAAAAGATATCGCAAAATTAGTATTTTTTTTGAAATCAGCATTGCCAAATGATGCAATAATATTATTTAATTTAGCGGAATTGATGACATGTTATTTTACATCAAATATTTATTTCACCTATGTCAAATATATATGTAATACGTGAATTATTACCAAACCTGGATATTTACAAATAAATCGTTTTCTCTATGTTAATATAAATAGACAGTTGCAAAGCGGTTCCATGCACAATGTAATATTTTTTCTAACAGTAGGTGGTGCCACGCCTCAATCAGAAAAAAACGTATCAATGGCTTAACTTATTTTGATGAAATTTGTTTTGGAGATAGATGGAACAACCCAAAGCTAGGTTCTTAAAAACATAAAGTTCTTTAAGAGGCGTGGCATCGGTCTAATTAGGAAAAAACGCTGTCACGGCTGAGCTGCAACACCGATTTTGATAAAGTTTGGTATGCAGATAGATTGAATTGAGAGAACGCAGCCACGCCTCTAAGAAAGAAGAAAAAGCGATTTCACTACTTAAATAAATTTTCATGAAATTTCGTACAGAAATGCATTTCTTTTAAAGTGGACGGTGCCACGCCCCCAAAGGGAAGATAAACAGTTAAACTGGAATTTCTTATGAGATTTGGTATGGGAATAGATTGATCTTTGGGAAAAGGTATATGTTTTTAAGTGGTTTGTGCCACGCCCCTAATAGAAAATTATGTCTTCTTAGCTAAAATTGTCGACTGATTTTGAAGAAATATGTGGATTGAACTCCAAGTAAGAGATAGAGATAGGAATAGGGCAACATTATAACGGGTGATTTTTTAAGCGTTTGGTTTTGAAAATTAATAAAAGAACAGAAAATTTGCAATAGTGAATGAAATATTAATTTGGAGTGATACATCAATTTCTTCCATATACTTTTTAAAGATTATTTCATGTAAATGTTTCCCGCGGCTATGCCTGAGGTGGTTCATTCATAAACTACAGCTTTGGCATACTTTTTTCCAGCATTTCGGTATCTCACCAACCGCTGCTGTAATGTTGTCTTCCATGGCTGCAATTGTTACTGGCTTGTCTCTGTATTTGAAAGACTTCACACGTAGTTCCACAAAGAATAGTCTAATTGGGTCAAATCGCAAGATCTTGGCGGCCAATGGACTGCCCCAAAACGTGAGATTAATTGTTATCCAAACTCGCCTCTTAATAAATTCATGATATCGCCGATACAGAAGCAATATTCGCCTCGATACGCACTCTCCGCATACGGGTTGGTGGATTAATGTCCAATAAAGTGAAACTGGCTTGAATAGCCTGTTCAGTGGGTCGATTATGTCAGTAATAACAACCCTCCGAACAGGTCTTAAACTTATCAGACTCTTTCAATAATGCAAATTCTTTCATTGCAATTGCTTATGATGTCAAAAAGTTCTTTGCAAAAGAAGAAGCTTTTTCTTGGCGTTGTGCCCTTTAAGTCGCCGTATAAGGTCCGCATGTTATTTGAGCAGCCATCTAATTTTGAACTAAGATTATGTTGAATTCTTTAGCAACATCTACTTTAAAGTAAACTCAACTATAAAAAAAAAACTTTGCAAAGTGTATGGAAAATTGAAATATGGCAACTTTTTAACAACTTATGAAAAAATTCTAAAAAAGCAAAATAAATCAACTGATAAAGTGCTGCTGGTAGTACACTTACCATAAATAATTATAAAAAACAAAAACTCACATTAAAATACAAATATCAACATAATTTAAATTAGTAACTTTGCATCAATTTAAAAAACAAAAAAAAAAAACAACGAAAAACCTCAACCAACACTCAGTCATTTTATGAAAAAATAAAACCCTCTGCATATAGTGGACGTTACCCGCACATTTGTTCTGTCTACTTGCATAGCGTCTGCTGCTGCTGGTCGTATTGAAATTGAAATTTTGATAACCACAGCAGGAGCGAGAAAATAATATAGCGTAAATGGGCTTAATTTGGTTACATGGTTTCATGCGAAAACTTAACTTATAACAAATACACAAAATTCAAAGGATCCTTTTATGTTTTTTTCATACTTTTCGATTCGACTCAAATTTTCTTTAAGCCTAAAACTATGCTAATATTTCTAATATCTAGAAATATGCATTGGTCCGAATTCCGGAAAAGTCGTAATATCTCAAAAACTACGAGCCGGATTTCAAAAATTTCAGATCAATATTGTAGCTCTTTGCGGCCATTTCTGACTTACATACATATATAGATTTTTAGAAAAGCTATATCCGCAACTTCCGATGACTATATATCCGAAACCAGATCCGAGCGTCATTTTTTGATTCCATATTCATTCTTAGAATTCAAAATCACATAAGAAAATATTTGGTTTATAATTTGTTTCTTTCATCAAACCAAATAAATACCATTCAAAATTAGAGTAGCTGAAAGTAGCTAAAGGAACAAATACAGTTGAGCACACAATCGAAATTGATTACAAGCCAAATATTTTCTTATGTGATTTTCAACTCTAAGAATGAATATAGAATCAAAAAGTGACGCTCGGATCTGGTTTCGGATATATAGCCATCGGAAGTTGCGAATATAGCTTTTCTAAAAATTTATATAAGTCAAATAGGGGTGTCATATGAAAGGTAATATAATAAGCTACAATATTGATCTTGAAATCCGGCTCGTAGTTTTCGAGATATTACGACTTTTCCGGAATTCGCACTAATTTTTTTTTAAAAAACCGTTATTTTTTCAAAAAAAATCGTAATTATTCTACTGTTTTATTAACATATTTATAAGGCTCAATTTATCCCCTTTAAAATGATATAACATTTCAACAAACATTTTTGACATTAACCCTTTCTAACCGAAAAATTATTACTTTGTTTGAATATTTTGTTTTCTAACTTGCCGAAAATCCATCCAAAAGATCTGATTTGTTGGTAAAAGTTGTAGATATTGAAGAGATGATCAAAACCCCAGCATCAGATGCAATAAAACTCAGTTTGCTTTCGAGATATATCGAAAAATCCACATGAATCTAGGTGCAAAATTCAAATGTTCATTTCTCGAAAATTTAAACCAACTTGAACAAACTGAGCCAAATAGTTTTTTGTTTTGGCCAATATTTTCACCCCGCAGCATCAGATCCGAGTAGACTTTAGCAAAAAAAATTTTGTTCCACAGTGTAATCGTAGTTTTGGATTTTTATTTTTTTATCAAAAATAATCATTATTCTTGATAAAAAAATAAACAAAAATCATTGAGAAAAGCACTTAACACTTAACTTATAAAAGTTGCTTATTATAAAAGTGAGAGAGGTTTGAAAACTAAAATCCGTTCCAACTTAAGAATTCAATAACTTTCATTTAAAATTAAAGTGATTTCAAATGTTAGAGTTTTAAGGAAATATTGACATTTTAATGCACTGTCCGATATAAATGTCTTAAATATTCTCGAAAGTCATCAAATTGAGTTGATGTAAGATTTTACCACGCTTAGTTCATAACACAATGATGCAACGTAGCAGTATTTCCTTAGCTGAGAAAGCAACAATAAAACAAAACAGCAAACAAGAAGCAAATGAGTGAAAACAACAAAAACAAAACTTTCGTTTTAATGACGTCCTAACTCGCAACTCATGCCCAATGCGCAAGCAATCGATATCTTAGTGCTGTTGTTTTTTGTTTTTGTTTGATTTTTTGGTTATTGTTGTTGTCCTTTTCTAAAACATTATGTCCTTCCGTTGTTGACGTTGACTAATTCCGTTTCATTTGACTTGAGAACTGTTTTTTTTTTTTTTTTTTTTGGCGAATACTCAAGCAGCAACAACAAATTATTACGTCGCTGTTAGTGACATTTCAATGGTAAAAGCTTTCAAAGTTCTTGTTTGTAGTGATTGTTGGTATTTCACTTTTTGCTATCAGTGTGAGTGTGCGAATGCTTTGTTTATTGCTTTTGCCCATTGAGCTTTGGCATTTTGAAAGCACAATGCAATTATGGTATGTGTGGGTTTTAATTTATGTGACTTTTGCCGTTTGGAATTTTTTAAAAGCTTTTTTTCTTAATATTACGAATAAAGCTTTCAGGAGCTATTATGTTAGCTATTCGTAAGTGTTTTTCATAAAAATTTGAGGAAAGAATACTACTTGTTCACAGAGATGTACAAAAGTAAGCTAGCGCTTTTTTCTTTGTAGTAGTCCTGTTTTTACATACTTCAACAAGAGCGTGGATACACATAATGTTGCGCAACTTAACCCTGATGCGCATAATTGCGCACTCTTTTAACTTAAAATACAAACTCTTTTGAACTGTTAACTCTTTTTGACTGTTAATGAAACATGGGTTCAACTTCGCGTTGGAATAGCAGGTGTTCTCTATTTAGTCAGTATTTGAAAGAAAGGACTTTCTTAGTCCAAAAACATTTTTCCAGGCAGTTACCTGATATATAAACTAGCATGCTGCATATTTATAAAAAGTGTTCATATTTGAGACATCTTTTAAAATTTGGCGCCATTTTGTTCTTAGGTGCTAGATTACACTAATGCTTTTTTAAGTAAATAACGTGTTTTTATTATTAAAACTTATTTTTTTAGTTGCCACACAGCAACGAAATCAATCGATCTTTAGAAGAAGAATATTAGTAATCTTATAATTTCTTGAATAGCAAACGTGAATTGGCCACCAAGATCATGCAATTCAACGCCATTGGATTTAAATATCAAATCATAAAACCGTCACATTTTCAAAACATCAAGTGATCAAATTATCATACT
This sequence comes from Meiosimyza platycephala, assembly GCA_963662105.1. NCBI lineage: Eukaryota > Metazoa > Arthropoda > Insecta > Diptera > Lauxaniidae > Meiosimyza > Meiosimyza platycephala. The sequence goes on along the minus strand of OY759208.1, from coordinate 96,015,786 downwards.
AATGAAACATTATAAATGTTTAGCTTGCTTGCTGATTTCTTTTTACTTTTGTTAAAAGCTTTTGCTTTAAAATCTTAAGCTTCTAAAAGTTCATCTGATTTCTCAAAACAAAAAACAAATTGAAAAATGTTTAGCAGACAAAAGGCCGTCTGTACTGAGCGCATGTCCTGCTGTAGTTCATACAGACTTTGTGACGTCAATCGGTAAAGCTTACACCAACACAAGCTCAAAAATTGTTTCCAAAAAAAAAGAAGTAGCCTATTTGCCGGCTTTATCGTATAGCATGCGTAAAAACATTAGAATGCAACAAAAAGTCACACAATACAGCACCACCTCACGAAAAGAAAGCTACCGTCTTTGACTTGTGCCAGAAAAGAACGGACATATTATACTAACTTTGTTTACGCTCACGCATACTTTGACATACGGTACCGCACACAAATGACATAAAAAACATGCAAGCGAAAACTTTGCTGCAAATGTGCGGATTTGTAAGCCATTCATAAAATTTGCGTGGGAAAAATCTTGATTTCGCTTTTAGAAGAAATTTTGTTTTCTTTCTTTTTTGTTTATTTTTGACTCATATCAGAGTATGAGCGGCAAAGGAGTCAAAAGCCCAAAAATACAATAAAAGAAATAAATAACAGCGCGAAGGAAACATGCCTGAATGCGTTGCCCAAGGGATCATGTGAATTCAAGTGAGTATGGGAAGTTATTTTTAGCTGTGCCAACTTTTAATGGCGATGTTTTTTTTTTTGTTTTTTTTGCATTATTCCTAAAATCAGAAGGCCGAAACAGATGAGAATAATGAAAAAGTTACAAAACAGATAAAAATAAAGTTGCTGTTTTTTTAAATGTCAACATAAATACAAACCGTGTGTTTCGAATTATAATGATTTTGGTTAGGTTGTGTGTAGGCTTTGTGAATGCATACGCAAATGTAATGAAATCTTGTTAATTAAAAAATTGAATCTACTTTTTTGCAAAACTTAAATAATTGCTTAAAAAGCAATGAGTAAAATATAAAGCTATAAAAGTTAGAAAAAATTAAATCAGATTTATAAAATGCGAGCTAAGTTTTCGTTGATGGGTTAAATCTCATTTTCCATCGACGCAGCTATGCCAATGAAATCATTAAATTAAGACAATAGTTCTCAAGAGATATTACACTTCAAAAAAAGTGAGCCAGGTTTCATTTTTGATTTTCTTCATTCATAATAAATAGATTTGCTAACAAATAATGTAGCTGCACCCAGCATATTTTACATACTAAAATAGTTGCTCATACGACATGTTGACTAATTAATATCTGTGTAGGGATAGCAAAGGCTTTTCTCATCAAAAAATTATTTTGAATTGCAAAAAACGTCGTGCAGAGTTAATCTAAAGTGCTTTACACTGTCAGTGTCTTGTCTCAATAATTGTCAATTTTTTCAAAATACTTTCCATTTAAATATTCAATGATGAAAAATGTTGCAAAAGTACAGTATTAAAATCGTCACAATTCTTTAAAAAAAATACTTTCTATTGCTTATGTCCCACTCAAGCGAAATTCATTCCCGGCAAATTCTACACATACACGAATCCCACACATGTATACAAAAATCATTACTCCATAAAGAATATACTTCGAGTTTTTACACGTATTAAGCAACAACAACATTGCGCATTATATGACGTCAGCATAAGCAACAGCAGCAGCAGCTTGCGAATTTTGACATTCGCTGACGTCAACAAGAAAAATTTTGGCAAAATTCCAAAAACCAAAAGTAAGTAATAGTAGAGGAAGATGAAACAAAAGTACTCCACAAAGCAAAATTAAAAAAAAAAAAATCATGTAGTCGTCGAAAAACGAAAGCCTTCTAGCTACAAAAGCCCTCAGACATAGCAGGCGTTATGCGCTTTTGCACTATCACACAAACACACGCCCACATACAGTGTTGTGTGAAAATGCAAACCTAAATATTTAGCATCAAATTTCGTAGAAGCTGGCTTAAAGTTCATTTTCGTTTCATCACTGTCGATTCGTTAACGTTTTCCATTTATAAGGAACACACGGACAAAAGTTCGTTTGAGAGATCTTATATTATTTTTTTTTACATAAAAATATCACCATTTCACACGTCCAACTCTTCGATGTCATCATTGGTGCTAAGAATATATTTTTCTTTTTATTCAATTTTGCGTAGCATTTTTGATTTTGAACATCGTCTTTTTGCAGCATTTCAACAGAACACAAAATTGGCTGGTTCTTAACGAAAAACTTTGTGTCGAATTTTAAAGTCAGCACTCCCTAAAAATCTTGCAAAATATCCATAAAAATTCGGTATAAAATTTAAGATTGTTAACCCCAATTATATTAAAGTTTTACATAGTATTTTTTATAGAAAAACTTGCAATATTGGTTTGAAGTCATATATTTAATGTAACTGAACAAAGTTTTAAGATTATATGAATAAATACAATATAAATATGATACTTTTGCCTTCAAAAAGTGTTATATAGAGGCCAATGTTTTAATCATTGCAAAGGTTATAGCTGTTTGAAAGAAATACCATTTCTCACAACGTATTAAATATTACTCATACGACCTGTTATCCCACATTATTATGTGCAATTGAGCAGGCGTCGTTTTGCAAAGGTATTTGCTGGGCTGAGACTGAAACTAAATGAAAACCTTTTAACACTTTAACGTCAAGCTTTTGAGATATTTTACCCATAGCTGCGGAGACTCTCATTTTTTGTATGTCAGTATTACGATTGTCACTTTTGCAACTATGAAATTATTGATATTTGTAATATTAAAGCAATATTTTTTCATATATTAAATTTCCTAACTATAGTTGTCAAGATATAGCTGTGCATAGTTGTTTTAACTGTTGTGTTTTTACTTTGTGTAGGAGGTGCCACGTCTCTAATTTTTGGAGAGATAAAATGTAACTTTCGTAAAACTTAAAGAAACTAAAACTTTGTCAAAATCTGTTCAGTGGTTAAGCCATGAAATCTTAACAACGAACAGACAAAGTCACTTTCAAATTCAACTTTGACTATTGACTCCTCGATTATCATTGTTCGCTAAGAGTGCATTAATACCGCAAAGTAACGAAACTTTAACACATCACTGTGCAGTCAAACAACCCCACACTAACGCTTTTCGTGTGTATATATTTTGGCAACGATTTCAAAAACTTTTTACAGTTCATTTTGTTCATTTACAGCTGCTACAGCATTAAATGTCACAACGCCAACAGCAGCAACAACGACAACAACAACAAATTAACAGCTGAGTGCTGCTCAAATGTTGTTTAAATTTCAATTGTCATGTCGTGACCAAGTTTTATTTTCAGCCAAAAACCAAAGCATCAATTTCGAATTTGGTTTGAGGTTCATCCGAATAATCGTTACATTCAGTGTTTGACATTTTGATGTTCTCCTGTAATTTGTTGACTAAAATGACATTTCAACATTTTAGATTTCCACATTTTGTCAAAACGCTCAAATATCTTTAATAAAAATTGAGTTTTTTTTTCACCAACTTTTGGTAACTTTTATTTTTCGTCTTTTAACTTCCTTTTCGCGGGCAAGGACATAGCCGCATTGCACTGCATCATGCATGCAGTGAGCGCTTTATTGCAGCTTCGAGGCAAATTTTGTCAGTGTCAGGCACATGTGGTAGGTTGAGTGCGAGTGTGCATGTGTGCATGTGCTATACATTGCAGCTGCATCAAATGATGATGCTATACAGCTGGCAGGAAATTGCTGATTCGTAACATGTGGATGAGAGAGCATGTAATGCGCTTTTTTGAAATTCTTATTAAAAAAAAGGAACATCACATAAAAACTCATTACACTAATCAACAAAGTCGTTGAAGCTGATCTTGAAATAGGCGACTATTCAAACTCTTTCTGTCATTTTGTCGTTAAGTAGATTTTGGGTCAGTGAGCAACGTCAATTTCTTTTGCGAGATTTTTTTTCTTATCGATGCTAAAAAAAAAGTTTACTTATGTTCTAAAAACTGTGATTCATTGGAGAACGAGAAGTTGAAACACGTGTTCACAATCTCAGGATATATGAAGTGATAACAGCTGCTTTGAACAAGATTTCATTGACAATGACCTAATGCCTGTATTAGAGCGCAATAACTATCTGCGGTCCAATAGAAAAAGCCAATGTACTGGAAATGTTAATACCCTAGCTCAACATCTACCATTGTGTTGTTCAAATATTCGAAATGCACCCTGTCTCAATTTATGTGAAGCCGATTTGTCGAAAGCCATATAACTTTATATGAAATCAGTAAGAAGATTGTAAAAGAATATCTGGTCGTCATCAAACTTTAGAAGTTACGACAAAGCATTGCAACCGTCCAGACTCTACAAGTTGAGCAAAATTTCTTTAGCTGCCCAAGTCATCCATATCAGGTTGCATCTGGTGGAATAGGCAATTTTCTTGGGCTTTGTGTGACACTAACCAAACAAAGAGTATATTTATTTTTGTAACTTATTCATCAAACTTGGTAAATAAATATAATGAAGTACAAGCTCTCAGTAAGCAAAGGTGGACAGGATTATGAACCCTTTGAAACTGTTAAAGAAAAATGTAGCATAAACAATTTTATTGCGTCTGCCTTATATACTAAAAAATGTGTTCATACACAAAGCCAGATAAATGCAGGAGGCAGACACATTATTTTTTTTTCAAATTCGGTTTGTCAGGCAGATTGCGATTATTGCAAAGATTATATTATATGGAACGAAAGAAATAACCTCTGCCACTTAATTATTGCTGCATTTGAAAGTTGCAATTCTATGAACATGTAAAAAAATAAGTTGATCAATTTGTCGCGCCTGCCTCTTGGCTGACGGGTTATTTTACTTATAAGAAGCATAAAAATAAAAAAGGCAGTCGATTTCAGTGCAGCCTTTTCGAAGGCAGATGTTTTTGACCACTTAAGGTACATATTATTAAGGATATATCTATCTATATAAATCTACTAACGTGCAAATTTTGTTATCCAACATTTTTTATTTTATCTTTTGAGTTATATATTATAAATACACTATTTTGATTTTACGTCAATTTTTGTGTTAACTCCATAATATTTTAAAATTTTTATTTTCACCGAAACATTGTTAATTGAATTTTATTACACTGGCCCACATACAGATCTAAATAAGTTCCATTATGGCAGGATAACTGGAAAATTTTGATTTACAATACCTCGGAGAAAAAAAAAGATATGATACACTTAATTGAAATTGGGCTTTGAAGGGAAAATGTTAAGCTTTTCAATTATATGATCAAATATATTCGAAAAAATTTAATTTCCCTAAAACTAACATACGAATTTGGCCAAAATGGACGCTTTTGACATATAAAACTCCAAATATTGTAAAAAAAAAAAGAAAAATACACGTCTGCCTCCTGTATTTTCAACTTCTAAAAGCAATTCGAAAAACAACGAAGTTTTGGGAAACAACGATATAACTATTTTTTTACATACTAACAATTGCTGTTATTAAAAATGCGGGAGAGTAGACGTCTGTCTTTTATATTTTGTTATATATACTATGACCTTAATACAATATATCAGAGGCAGACGCGATAGAATAATATTAAAGCATTTTGTTTTTTCCAAAATTTTTATCGCTTAGTTTTTCTAGTTCGCATAAATGTGAACTAGATTCCATATCAATACCAACGACGATAAAATTATATCACCGGCTTCCTAACTATGAAAATAATCTATTGCCAGTCGTGCTCCTTCCGCCATAAATTCATTCTATGGCGCATTTTCGTTTCTGCGCGCAATTATTGCTGCATACTTATCGGCTGACTTTATTTTTGTAGCATCAGAGCATATTTGTCACAATACCTTACAATTCTTTTCAACTTTTAATTAACTTTTGAATATCTATCGCCTTTCTTAAGTTTTTTCAACTTATCTCAACTTTTCAATAAAATTCGCCATTTATTTGATGCTGAATTTTTACTAAACCACTTAATAATATCTAGTGAAAAATGCAACAAAATTGAGTTTAGTAACTAACTTTCCACATCGTACCTAGAAAAAAATACTTAATTCGATAAAAACTAAATAAATGTGCAGATCTCATCATATTTGAACTTGGTATATTTAATACAGAATTTTTATGTTTTCATAATATATTACAACACTTAACCTTTACACTGAGTGTACATACTGCGTACGCACTGTCAAGCATATTGAAGAGCCTTAATTTTATATTTACATCATCTACCAACATTGGAAGCATTTGTGCCACTTGACACTGTCATATGACAAATGTCACAGATGCGGAAAATAAAAAAACTATATATATCAACAGCAACACCAACAAATTACCGCTAGTGTGTGTTTTCTTTCAATACGTTGATGATGTTAAGTAGCATCATCATCATCATCGTCAGCAATCGTATTTACGATGCATAAATTTTGCTGTCAACAACTTAGCCAAAGGATAATTAAAACTTTTTTCTTTCCTTTTTTATCTGAAATAGAACTACTACGCATAAGGTTAAGTGGCAGCTAAGCTTAAGTAACATGAGTTGGATAGCAATGTAAATGTTACAAAATAAGAGGGAGCATATAAACCGCATATACATATGTATAACTTTTACTTTAAAAATTGACAATTAAAAACATAACGAAATTATAATATCAAATAATGAATGAAAAATCGCCCTACTTTAGATAAAAGAATTATCAGATTATAGACGATGTTTCCTTCGGGAAAATCGTAAGAAATTAGATGTTTTGAAAATAAGTTTTTTTTTTGTAATTTTTTTGAAATTAATAAAAGTTACAGATTTATTTTTTTAAAAAATCTAATTTGATAAGAGCTCGTAAAAGCCACCAGAGAAATACGAAGAGGAGAAGAAAATAATTGGAGAGTGTATTACCATCCTTGAACCGAGAATTGAACATGGGATCTCTGGATAGTAGGTCCAGTAGACTACCACTGCGCCACAAAGCCGGCAGATACATCACCATAGTAATAAGATCCAAAAAAAAGCGCTCATAAAAATGTTCATGCGATTTCGGGGTATTTTTTACATAAGAAAAGGTTATTCTGGAATTTTTCTAGATTTCTTTTTCAGTTGTCTATTTTGAGTTTTAAACGACTTAGATAAATTCTCGAATAAATTTTTAAAAATATGCTCAGAAAATTTTGTATCAGTATCGGGAACAGATTTTGGAAGTTATACTTCAACAAATAAGGTCTTTGGTAAAAAAAAAACGGCGGTTGTCTACAACCACTAGTGGTGAGACGGATAAGCTTGATGCATTCTCGTTCTATTTATCGAAAAGTGTAAAATAATATTCTAAAAGTAGTATCTAATAATATCGAAAAACATCGACGAAGTTGTTAAAAGGGCAGGTGCAGTCATGGCCGTGAAAATTAGAGCATTTTCAATAATTTTTTTTTTTGGTATTAATTTAATTTATTTAATAAAAGTGATAATGTGGTATTATTACATTATGTTTCAACTTGACTTGACGAAAGTTTAAAAACAAATATTAAAAATAAAAAAAGTTGGTTGTGTTGGACCCTGTCCCATACAGAGTGTCTTGCGGTGACCATCCAAATCCAAATCCTTGGAAAATCATCTAAAATCAATCGGATAAGAAAAATTAGTTAGTTAAATAAATAATCTAGTGCTGATCGCAGGGTTTTTTAAAAAATAAAACAACAAAATGGCGGCTTCAGGAACATTTACATCCAGATTTTCGATAAAAAACCAAAAGTTAATTGTACATAAAAAATCGATTTTTTAAAAAAAAAATCCTTCGATCAGGCACTAGCTTTTTATGTTTTTCAAAAATTGTGTGAATTTCATTGAAATCTATCGAGCGGTTTTCGAGTTACAGTGGCCACCGGATCCGGAAACATAGTTTAGAGAAAAATGCATTCAAGGTTTTACGCTCGGTACTCTTACCACCGAGAGCCTTTTGGTTATTGCCGAATAACTGACAAAGTAATTGTCGGATTGACTTCAAGTTTTCAGGATATATTTTTAAGATATTATACTTTAAGAAACTGAAAAAAAAATTCAATTTCTCAAAAATCATGACTGCACCTGCCCCCTTAAAAAACTCAAAAAAAGTTGCACTTTATCGAAATGTCAATACAAACCCAATAACATTATAATTTTCTGGATTTGGGACGAACGAAAAATATCAGAAAATATTGGAAAAATCACTTAATATTATATGAGTATAGTTTCGAAAAATTCATAAAAATTAAAAAGTAATATCTGTATCGAAAAATTCGCTAAAAGTCGATAGAAATGGAAATAAAAAATTATCGAAAACCATCGATAAAGTTCATAAAACTCAGAAAATATTGTATAGCATATAGAAACTTCAACTCAGTAAAATCTGTAAATTTATCAAAAAATAAGAGAAAAATCGATGATTCTAAGAATATCGAATCGTTTCAAAAAATTCGATAAAAAAATACCAAAAGCCACGATAGTCATTGGAAAATCATTATTAGTTGGAGAGTATCGAAAAACAACGAAGAAATTTATAAAAGTCTGGTTACATCGAAGATAATAAAAAAAGATAAAAATGGCATCGAAATGTTGCGTAAATATCAGAAATGTCGATAAAAGTCATTGAGTATCACATTGTAAAGAAAAGTTTTATTAACATTGAAAAGCCGAAGAGTATCGAATAGTTAAGTTTTGAAAAATTTGTTACGTAACCATAATTAACACCAATTTTTTTTTGTGATTTTTAAATTTTTATACACTCAAATAAAGCCTAACATTTCTGGGCATTTTCTAGTGTGAAATTTTTCAACTTCACCTTTTTTTTCACCACTGTACTCTCAACTGGCAGAATACCGATGTGGAATTCAAAAAACACAACCCTGTTGATGTCATGGTAACTTCGATTACCATCTCGTCAGCACTCTATTAAATCAATACGCAAAATGCATTATCTACAGAGCAAACGTATTTTCTTTATGAAAGTTCGCAATAAAAGTTTTATTCACTCTAGAATTATCTTAAATGTTCCAGAACAAATAGCTTAAGTCAACACGAAACATGCCAGCACACGAAATTCCTGCTGAACTAAGAGACTCTTCACCGGACTCATCGATTTCTGGGGAACAGCCAGCAGCACCTGAACCTGCACCTCCATATGCTGCGGCGCAAATTCATATACGTGTACAACCGCCACCACCAGCGTCGCCACGAGATGATGATGATGATGATGCGCTGGTAATTAACCAACAGCAACAGCGACCACCATTGCGACGCATTTTCTCATATGACCGCGATATTGCTGAGATGGAAGAAGACAATCATTGGCCAGGACGCGCATATTTGCTGCCAGTGGTATTACCACAAGTTACCGAACCAACATTAGATGAGCTATTGGTGAGTGTGGCCGATAATACTTTTGATTTAGGCTGGAAAAGTGGAAGACTCGGAAAGTTCGTATTGTGAGAAGTGAATAAAAGAACGACTAGCGTTAGTTAATGTGGTGTATCATGACCAACGAATGTATTGCAAAATATTTTGAATTGCTTTAAACCGATAATTCATTAACCTTTTACCGACGATGTTGGCTTCTCTATGACTAACAAATTTCCTGCTTCACGCGAGCTAATTTTCCTGATATTGTCATATTTAGTGTGGAGTAATAAAAAAAGTTTTTAATTTTTCTGCTCTCTTACAGCGTCGCGTCACCGGACGCACAGATCTCCAACAAGTCGATGCGGTTAAGCTACGCGTTATCTCCTACATGGTTTCACTTTCACGTCTTTCGCTCTTTATGCCACGCCTCGCACATTTAGATCTTAGCGGTAGCGTAGTACACTCTTTGCGTGACCTTGGCTGCGGTCTACTGCATCTGACACATCTAAATGTCAGCAACTGCGGTCTTAGCAGCTTTGATGGCACAAGCGGTCTACCGTCGGTACAGGAGCTTATTGCTGATGGCAATATGGTACAGTTAGTTGGACCACTAGCTGACCTACCGCTGTTAAAAACTTTGAGCGCACGTCATAATCGAATTTTTGATTTGGCCACATTATCTTTTTTGGGTATGTGTCCGAATCTATTGGAATTGCAATTACAAGGTAATCCAGTGACAAATTTAATACTGTACCGCTTGACGTTGGAACGTAGTGTACCTACATTAGAGCTTTTAGATGGTGAACCAATTATTCGAGGTGGTACAGCAGGCGGAGGTGGCAGCAACCCTGTAGCAAATCTTGGCATAGCATCATTGGTTAGGCAATCATGTATGAATAATGGTGACTCAAGCACTGAACTGGATGAATCAGCAGCATCTACCTCACCGCCATCATCGCTGTCGAGTGAAGTTTATTCGGAATCTTCAGAGAGTGGCGCTCGTGTTGAAATCACAATGTTGCAAGAACGACCCAATACTACGGGTGGCATTGACATTGGCTCTAGTGGTGTAGCAGTTATACGGAGACCAGCATCAGGTAGGTGTTATATTCCCTTTTTTGTTCAAATCCAAATGACAGTAAAACTGATTTCGTGCCATAACCAACGTAACACTTAGAGAATGGTAAATTTAAAAATTAACTTTGGAACTCTTCGCTTCGGCGCTGGACGTATTTGTGTAGCCTACACTCAGGTATATTCACTATGTCTTTACGTTTGATATAGTGAGTAAATAAGTTAAGCTAATAGAACCAAAACATGGGCGAATTTCTGCAAGTGGGCGTGGCATCTCCCATAGTAACAAAAACTTTAATTTTTGAATAATTTTTATACTATATTGCCAATCTTCGGAGAAATTATATCCAGGAAGCGATTCAAAAGCTACTCCGAAATCAATGGAATGCTGTGCTTTAGATTTTACTAAAGATATACTACCCATGGTTCCTTCAAAAAAGTGAACGAAACGATAAGTTAGTATTTAAAGTCTAACTTCAACTTTTCTTCTCCGCAGCTTAGATGCAGGTGACATTCAGAACCCATTTATAGGATATCCTCAACGAATTTGCAAGAAAAAATTTTATAAAAATTTAAGTTTTAAAATTCTGAATCCTTTTCTTTCAAATCATACTGATTTTAAATTAACAATGGCACTTAATCCAACTAACTGAATTATAAATTTAAAATCCCATTTAATAGAAAATTTTATCTATTTTCAGGATCAGTTACCATTGAACAAGCCTCCAACGCACATAATACCCTTTCCGGTCTACCACTTGTTGGTTCGGTGCTTGATGTAGCCAGAAGACGTAAACGACATGCTTGGGGCGCCTCAAGCAGTTCTTCGCTCAGCACTTCATCATCATCAACAACTTCTTCCGCCACTTCTTCTCCAGCTGTGACCAGACAATCTTCACTCAACACTAGCGGTCTATCAACTGTACACAGGAGCAACAGTGGCGGCAGTACACGTTTATTTGAGCGGCCATTACAACCTCATCGCACACAATTGCCTCCTTTGGGCTTGGGCGCATCTCAAACTTCTTTAAGTTCTACGGAAGAACAAGCATCCAATTAAAGTTTATTGCCACACTTCATACCCTTAACCTTTGGATGATGGTGGTTTTCCGTTACGTTTGTTGATTTTTCAATTAAAAATGATTGCAAGCAGAATTTTTTTTTTCCTTTTTTCCTTTATTTGTTTATTTGGTTTGACAAGTGGAAAACAGAAATGAAAGTCACTGTAACAATTACCATTATGCTTATAAGTTAACCTCTAATTGTTGTGTAAATAGCAAATTGCTACAAGTTACGAGCATCGAATGCAAATTAAAATTTAAAATGTTACGAAGCAAAAATTTATTTATTTTAATTTTTATAGCATATTTTTATGAGCTACTTTATGCTTAGGTTGGGTTAAAATATGGCGGGAGATGATTTTACTATCATCACAAGTTAGACCGCATATGGCTCCATTACCTAACCGATGTAGGTCAAATTTAAATTGGTAAGGCAATCGTTTTGAGTTTTTGAAAGGGATTTAAGTAAGACTATTTCTCTTAAAAATAGTTATGTCTTACTAAAATGTCTGTTTGTTTTATTTATCCTTGTCATTGGGTTATTTTGTAGGTGGTTGGAAAAATGTCTTTGTTGATTCTATTCTCAAAAATGTTAACAAAAATATTGTCCCAAACTAAAGGCCAATTTCAAAACTCAACGAATTCGAAATTATTTATATAGTAATTATTTATATAGTAATTATTTGTATAGTAAAGAACAAAATATCTATCTCAGTTAAAAATATTATTACCCCAATGCGACATAAGTTCTTCGTTGACCACTCTATAGTGACTAATTTGACAATTTTTCTAATCATTGTATCTCTACTTCTTCGGAAGACTTGCAAGCTGATTCAATTTGTATGGTATGAAATGGTATTTGTATTAAACATTATGGTCTGTAAGGCATTTTCTTGGCTTGGTGTAGGCTCGCTTATAAAAATCAATGACACAATGGACAAGTTTTTGTGTTTGGGCATATTGAAAATTAATATGGAACCCTATGCACTCCACTCCATGCCAATTAAGTGGAAATTGTTGCTAGATAATGACCCCAAACACTTCTTCAAAGTAGTAAAGAACTGGTTTTGTGAGGAGAAGATCGACGTTTTGGATTGGCCAGCCCAGAGCCCTGACTTAAATCTAATAGAGAACCTGTAGAACAAAATCAAGGTTGAAATCGTAAAGAAAAATTATAGAAATATGGACGATCTTTGGTATGCCACATAGAAAGATTGGTGTGCCATATCTAAAACTGTCATCAAAAAAAGAGGCTATGGCACTAAATGTTAATGATTTAAATGTTTGTGCATACCAAAAATATCAACAAATTCATTTTTAACACGATACTTTCACATTTTTCTAAATTTAACAAAATGTGTCATTTATATGTCTATAGCTGTACATTAGACCGTACCTCAAAAAAAAATTTCACGGTACACCAGCAAATCCGAAGCATTTTTGCAAGGTAATTTCGAAAAAAAAAAATTTTTATGGCCGTAAATAGAGGTCGCGCATTTGAGTTTTTCATCATATCTACGGCATTTATACAATCCGATCTTAAAGTATGATATATCAATGTTTTTGTCTTGAGTAGACCAACTTTTTGATTTAATGATCCTTAACATCAAGCACCCCGTTCTTGAACTTACCCACCAGATCTCAGTTCCTACCACCCTAATGTACGAACCTAATGTCAGAAAATTAAAGCTTGCAAAAAGTCATTAAATTTTTCCAACTGAAGTATTTCGATTATTCCATTAGAACTATTTTTAAAATTTTTTTTAAAAATTTATTACCGAACGTAGGGGTCGCCTTATTAAATTGTTCGTCATATCTTCGGTACTTAGAGTCGGATCTTAAAACATGATGTTTTTGCCTGGAGCAAACTAATTTTTGTTTGCTCCAAAGGTCATTGACTTAAAGAACCCACCAGATCTACAACATGAACTAAAAAAATTAAAGTAAAATCAAATAAAGTGTAATATGTTTTTTTTTTTTAAATAAAAAAATTATGTCGTCGCTGGGGTTTGAACGGAAGCTTCCCTGATCAGACAATGGAAGTTTTTTATTTGCAATATCAGTGAAACATTTTGCTGATTACGCTAAAATATTTTGTTGTAAAATCAGATAATTTGAATTTGCAAATCCAAAGAACAAAGGGTTTTGATTTTGCAAACTTTTTCTTTTATTCAAAGAAATGATTAGTTGAATTCCACAAATATTAATCATAGAATTTCAAATCTTTGATTTTACCAATCTTGTTTTTTCTGTGTACGCTGTCCATCGGTGACTGCCATTGCAGATTCATGTACTACTTGAACAAAACGCTCTGTGTGTTGAGAATGGCATGGATAAGCTGTGAAAACAATTAAGTTTAGCAAAGGAAGCTATCAAATAAAGTTATTTTCTTGCACTAACCTGGCCGGTCAAGTATTATGTAACGCATTTTTTGAAGATTTTTGATCCCCCCTCCCCTTCCCTCTATCTCCTTAAACGTTACGGTATCCCGCAAGTGAACATGGTTACCTAAAAGTCACAATTATGTTGCGCAATGTACCGGAGAGTCATTTTAGCGACTTCTGTTATGTTTTAGACGCGTTAATAAATATTACAAGAGATTTTTAACTCGCAGCGTAACGCGATGTTCGAACCCCTCCCTAAGTGCGTTACGTAATACTTGAACGGCCCCTAATTTGATTATTTCTTTTGAATATTGTAATGCTTCCAGCTGGTCTTGCGTGAAGAACTGCAAGCATGGCGGTTCAGTCACTTCGAATTTGAGCCAATTGATCTTTTAATATGATCAATTGGATGAGTCACTCTCAAAATATATAAAATGATCTATTTGTGGACCGAACATTTGACGAATGCATCCTGTTGCTTCTTTGCGGGCGGCTAAAATCTTCTCATAGCCATCTGAACGTACTTTCGGTTTTGAAGAGGCCCGGATTTACCATACAGGCGGAAGATATTGGCGGAAACTTTGAAAAAATTTTATATTGGTGGGAATTGAATTTTCCGTCTTTTTCGTTGTCACGCGTACCAACATTACAAGGGAAAAATGCCATTATAACTGAACATTGGTGATCCATCGGCTAGAGAAAAACTACTTGAGATCAAAACTGGTTGCAGAACGATTGAACGCACTTGCTTTGTTAACTATAGAGTCAGATTTGCTCATGTCTTCAGATTGTGTTGGCATTATCAATGACTCTGCCATCCAAAAATCAAAACGTAAAAATTTAAACCAATAAGCAATAATTTTTCCACAAAAACCAATCGAATATAATATATATCGCATATCATATTATAATGGTAATTGTTGAATAACATAGGTCATATAAGTGCTTACATACTTCATGATTATAAGGCTACTGACTGTAATAAAATAAAATATTTGCTCTCAGAAAAGTGCATTTTATTGATTGAAAAACTTTTCGTACCAAACTTATTCCACCATTGAAGAAGTTTTGAGAGGGGGGGGGGGGCGGTAATTTTAGCAACTGCCTAGGGGTTCCAAATTTCTAAATGCGGGCCTAGATTTGGGTTCGTTATCATTGATAACAAAACATTCAATTAAATTTTAAAACTTTAGCGGAATAAAATATAGACGCATTTCCAACTGATATGTATCTCACAGGTAAAATGAATAGCAATAATAAAATACATTAAGAGAGTTTTAACGGCATTATTCCAACTATCATTCGATTAGAGATCACTTTAGTACTGAAATCAAAAAGTTGGTCTACTCAAGACAAAAACATTGATATATCATACTTTAAGATCGGACTGTAAATGCCAAAGATATGATGAAAAACTCAAATGCAAGACCTCTATTTTCGGCCAAAAAAAAATTCTTTTTTCGAAATTACCTTGCAAAAATGCTTCGGATTTGCTGTTGTACAGTGAACTTTTTTTTTTGCCTGCAAAGTGGTACGGTCTACTGTACATACATACAGTCATGTGAAAAATAATAGGGACACTTACATTGAAATAGTTCAAACACATCTCTGCTTCTGTTTGAATAAATTGAGGTAAAATGTTACATTACATTACATGCTGGGATATCAATGCAGTAAAGAACCGTTATCAGAGTAAAAATATTTTTCGTCGTTTCGAAGTTGTTGATCGTATTGTGAAGTGGTCTCAATTTAGCCTGTGCGAAATAATATAGACACGAACATAAAGTAAGTTATATTATTGAAACTTTGTGGTTTTTAAACATTTATAAGCTACAACGGTATTGTAAATATATGAGATGATCTAAAATTATAATTTGAAAAAATAACTAAATAATGTAATTTAGTGATTCAGAATGGGAAGAGGTCGACTTTGCATCGCCTAGCTTCGTAGAGACATAAAAGACCTTCACGACAACGGATTTTCATAACGAAAAATAACCATAACGTTGAATTGCTCCAAGAGAATGGTAGAAAATGCAATAAAATATACGCCACAGAAGGAAACGCGTGGACTAAAGTCAAAAATATCGCCAATTCGTGAGAGGACTATGTTGAGATTTCTGAGACAGAACCCCTTTGCATCTTCCAAAGTAGTAAAAAAGGAGCTTTCCATGGATGTCAGCACTTCGACTATCCGGAAAAAGTGAGTTTATAATAATTTAAAAGCAAAAAGATCCAGAAAAGTACATTTCCTGTCCAAACAGGACGTTAGTAAATGGTTACTTTTCGCTGAGGAGCATGCCATTTGGCCAGTAAAGAAATGGACCAATATCCTGTGGTCGGATGAGACCAAATTTTACCCTGACTGTAGTACTCGAACGTGTGCGAGTAAAAAATATTTGATTTGGTCTCATCCGACCATAATCAACAACTTCGTAACGACGAAAAATATTTTTACTCTGATAATGGTTCTTTACTGCATTGACATCCCAGCAAGTAATGTAATGTAACATTTTACCTCAATTTATTCAAACAGAAGCAGAGATGTGTTTGAACTATTTCAATGTAAGTGTCCCTATTATTTTTCACATGACTGTATATTAATAATGTTCAAGGATTCAATACACGTTAGAAAAACTGAAAAAGTTTTCAAAAAACGGAAAATTCTGAAAAAGTCGAAAAAATGTCGAGAAAATTTAAAAACGTTGAGAGATTAATAAAATCGAAAATCTTATAAAGAATCGAAAAACATTGAAAAAATCTAAAAATTTTCAAAGAATTTATAAAGGATTGATTAGTCCAAAAATTTTAATCATTCGAAAATTTTTAAAAGGTCTAACAGATTTTCTTTCATACCCGCCAGTAAAGATGTTCACACATTTAAAAAAAATAAACTAATTTCAGTAATCAATTCGATTTGATGCTGATTTAACACTTTTATTGTCAAGCACGCACAGCGTCATCTTCACAACAAAATCAATAAAAAATTCTTCAAATAGGAAATGATTACCGATTTGATTATACAGCAATGCACACGCATACTGATAATTTATGGTGAAAATAAGTGACAACCTTATATCATTAATCATTTACATACATTCCCTACCTGCCTGTCTGCGAGTAGTAATTTTATGAAAAAATATTTCTGAAAGTCAGGGTGGGCATAACTTTTTATAAGCTCTTTAGAAATAGGGTGTTGTCGTTTGCATTTTGTTTACTTTACATGAATCGTTTCGCCATACCATATACTTCAGAAAAGCCTATTTTTGGCCACTACATAGGTGGGCAAAAATCAACACGAACAATTAATTTGAATTTTTTGCTTAATCTTTCGAATTCAATCTCCGAATTTCGATGGTAACCAGATTTCTAAACAGAAATCATCGACATTTATAGAAGCCCCAATCTTACCTCGAGCGATAACTCATATTTGTTCTTCGCCGATTTCGCTTTTTTTTCTTGTTTTCTTTATACCCTGTATCCCTGAATAACATACGCACATATACACGCAGGTAAACAAAATCAAATATTAATTGATGTTCAAGCCCCATTGCTGTCGCTGTTCGTTGTCAGTGTTTAATTATTATTTACGGTGCTAGAACGCCCCAAAATATGCAATCAAAATATGTTAAATACTTGCTTAAACACATGAGTGTATGTAATGTCTATGCATGTGCTTCAACCATTTCCCTTTCAATTGACCACGTAAAGTGTAAATGAATTGCTGTTGCTTCAATTTCTAGATATTTCTGAGTTGTTCTAATTAGGCTTGCTTAGGCAGCTACAATAAAATGCTGGTAATACAAAAGTACAGAAGAAATTGATTGAATATTCAACTGACAAAAACTTAAAGAAGGTATGAATAGACATGGTATTGTGTTATCCATTTTTTTCGTGAAATAATTTCAAGGTTCACTTAATAAAATCGTATATTTGGAATGGAGTAACTTAGTTTTGCTTATAATTTTCGTTGTGGGATTAGTTTAATGTATTAGGTCAGCATTACTTTGCGTTCTGTAATAACTTTTCAAACAAGTTTTATCACCTTGAATTTTATATATATATATATGGGAGGACATATGATTAACAAAAAATGATTTAGGTGATGTAGTTGAAATTCATATCAGCGCATTAATAAACGGCTAATAGTTCTAAGAATATATTATGAATAACAATTTAGATTACTGGAATGTTGTCTCTCACCAAAACTTTGTAACATGTAAAGTTAGTAGAAGATTTTGCTCAAGGCATTATGTGAAATTTCGTGAAGGATTATGAAGCTTTACAGCGTAAAAAATAAGTCAAAATCTGGTACCTACTGTAAAACGTAAATACTGCAGAAAAATAAGATGAAGGCATGTACATATGTACACCTTCTATTATCCTTTAACTCCATATTGTACGTAGAGTCTGAGCGAAATTTCTATAGTTATTGCAATCCCTGACTCATTGAATACGCTTTGTCAGTTTGTTCCGATTTTTGATACATCACTTTTAATCATACTTGCGGGATCCACCAAAGCGTTGATTGACTAGCGTCTTTTCTGATCATGTGGCTCATCCATTATCAATGCACTTTCGTAATCTCGGTTCAGATAGTTGCATAAATGGTAGCGAAGTTCCTTATTCAAAATCATGTGGGGCCACCAAATTTTCAATATTCGTTTAAAGCAGGAGAAATCACTCGTAGCATCAGTAAGGGACAATGATTCACCAGCCTTGAGCAACTCTGATTGCGCACTTGATTAGAATATTAACAGCTTGATCTTTATAGAGATAATGTTTAAATTCCATATTTTATGAAGTTGTACAAAGACACTTCTTGCTCTGTTGATTCTAGCAGCTACGTCTTCCGTGGTACTGCTTTAAGGTACCAAGTTAGCATAATGCAGAAGTGCTTATTTTGTACCTGTGTATGTTAAAGTTTGATGCATTCTAGTTTGTATTGCTTCAGCTTTCGCAGTATTCATACGTAGACTGCTTAATCACTGAGTGCTGTGAAGTTGAATTGCATATCAGATGATATTTTTGG
Source organism: Meiosimyza platycephala (assembly GCA_963662105.1). Taxonomy (NCBI): domain Eukaryota; kingdom Metazoa; phylum Arthropoda; class Insecta; order Diptera; family Lauxaniidae; genus Meiosimyza; species Meiosimyza platycephala. The sequence continues at coordinate 95,996,844 of OY759208.1, read as the reverse complement.
AGAACAGAGCGATATCGGCGACGTAAGTCAGACTGTTCAACGAGCTGATCGAACATGTTCGAACCTTTGCCATACACAACGAGTCAAACTCGAACCACTCAATTAATTCGACACAACTCATGTTCAATTCATTGTCCGTGCCATACGATTGCAACTCAACTTCTTGCCCACTTTACGGCGCACAGCAATTTTCCTTTCTTGAAGGAAGCTAATAACAATATGTGAGCGAACACATCGAACTAAACGAACTGACTTGAGTCGATTTAACCGAATTTGGTTTGAAAAGCTCTGGATTTTTAAGTTTATTCCAACGAGTTCAGCTCGTTGCACAGCCTTAGTATCAACTAATTGGAAAAATAAATGGACGAACCGTTAGAAAAAATTATAGCCTTCATTCCATTTTACTTTTCCAAATAAAATTTTATTAAGAATCATGGAAACAACGATGCAACATTTAATTTAAACAACATCTAGATAGACTACAACAAGTGCATTTAATATTTTAAAAAAAAAAAACAATCTTTTTAAAAATAAAACATTCAATTGCAATAAACTCATCCGCCGTCATCTTGCTTCTGCCAATTACTCCGTATACGTGTACTGAAATAACGCTGCCGATGGCGCACGCATCGGTACCAACTGACTTTGTCCATTTGCATTACGAAATACCATATAATCACGTCCATTGATAAAACGTCGTACGCCACTCGCCTGATTTTCTGCTGTCGTCGTGGGTGAATTTGCTGCGGCATTCTGTTGCTGCCAACGTGATAGCATATTTTGTTGCAAATTTCCACCATTGCGACCATTGCCACGTCCATTGTGACTGCTAAAGATGCTTTGATATGGTGGCGGTGGTGTTACATTACTGTTGCCATAATTGTGTGTCAATTGTTGCTTATCACTGCCCGAATCTGAACGTAGGCGTTGCCAACGCGATGGTATGAATGAGTGTCCATCAGGTGTACGCCCAACGCCATGACGTGCCCACTTATTTGACTCTTGGCGACTGTTTATAAAGCGGAATATTATCTCAGTGCTGAATACAACAATTGATGTAGCAAATCCAGCGAACATAATGTAATACGTCATCATAAGATCACCATTACGTAGTTGACGTTCTGTGCCGCCCAAGTCTTGTGGACAAATTTCCGCATTGGGCAAGTCTTTGGCGGATAGATGTTTAATGATGCCCGATTCGACTAGATTTAAAAGTCTAAAGTGGGGCAAAGAGACAGAGAGAGAGAGAGAGCAGTGCAATATATTTAATTAGACTGTAGTTTTGCGATAGTGTAACGCAAGTGACGCTTAGATATTATAAAACATTAGTTTTATAATTTTTTTCTGAAAGCTTCAGCGCTAAAGCAATAATTCTGTTAAGTATGATGCATGATGCACTCATGTTTCACTATCAAGCATTTTTTTTGTATTTTACTTACTCGGGATCAAATAGCAAACTCAAGTTAGATTTCATCGGATAAGCAAATGCGCGTTTCTTTTTCAAAAATGGTTCTTTAGCCATAGCAAAGGGACAATGTATCTTTTCATTATCCATGCTGATAGTTTTGCGATAGCGATAATCTAAATAAAGTGCATGATTAATTGCTGGACGATCACGTACAAAAACATGTCCATATCTCTCGACGAAATTTTCCAGTGTCAGAGAATCGTTAAGAAATTCGGTGAAAACAGCCCGATTGTTGTCAACCATTTTGATGAGACTTGATAGACTCTCGTTGTTCTGGAAAAAGAAAAAAAGAACAAAATACTTTTATGGATAGCTCTCTGTGTATACTCATTGAAACTGGCAACAACTCATGTTTTCATTCTCTATTCTAGAACTGTCTAGACAAAAAAGATTTACTAAATATTATTCTGGTGAAATTTTTGTATGTCCAAATACTTTCTTTGTTTGTCCAAGTAAGTTTTTATTCATTCAGTCTCTTAGACTTTATGGTTAATTTTTTCGCAAAATCAAGTGAATGTTTGTCTTATGCAAGTACATATTAAATGATTTTTTGAATTGTCAACAAAAGCTTTTGCTTAGTTTGTGTTTCTCCAGGTGAGTTTTTTGCTTGTCCAAGAAATTTGTGATTTGTTTATGATTATACATTATGATTACAAATTTGTTTTGAACTATATATTTTATTCTCTGTAATAATAAGAAAAGTTCTTAAATTTACAAATATTTTTTCTATTAATTAGCACTCAGATGCCCAAGTGATATTTTCCTCCATCCAGAATATGTAAAATTAATTTAATAACTCTTTAAAATGTTTAAACGAACAAATATTTTAATTTAAGTCAGCAAAATTGTTAGTTCAGCCTAATCATATAATCTTGGTCATTTAGAAATTTTATTATATGTGAACTCGTATGAGCTTAAAAGTTCAAATGCATTTAATATATAGAAATGGTGAAACTATTTTTAAGAAATATATAAACATATGCACCACTTTGGCGACTACAACTCATACTTACATTTTTAATGGCATATTCAACACCACCACCACGTGCGGTCACAAAATGTTTCTGTTTTTGTAGAATATCGCCAACGTTATTAAAAGGCAGCGTGAATTTTGATAGCGTGAGAAAAGCTGTTAGGTTTGCCGTATAAAAGGATGTTAGAATCGTTATAAAAATCCACCATGTAGCAAAAAGTAAACGCGTTGAGTCTGAAATGAATGTACACAAAACATACATATACGAATAGTTGAACGGGCGAATAATGTTAAGCAATTTGTTTTAAAAGTTTTGCAAATTAATGTAATTTGTAAAAAAATAAAGTTAAAGTGCACCACTACATACAGTGTGTGTATGTATGTATGCAATCGACATTCGTAACAGAGCTGCAAAAGTGTGTAACCATTTGTACATACGCAATGAGCACAATAAAAATTACATGAAGGCCTATAAATATGCAATGCAAAAAGTTGTTGCTTTTACATTTTTACTTCTTATGTGTTGCTTGCAGTTTCAAATATTTTTGTTGCATAATTTTAGGCAATTTTTACATATTTACTCGTACATAAGTTTATGAAACTATAGAAATAAAGTTCACTATTACTACTTTTATGTTACTTAACTACTTCCGAAGTTATATATTTACATATGAACTACGTACTCGTAGCAAAGAGTGAGCTCAATCTATTAACCCTAGCAAATTTGAAATTAATAATATGCTACCGCCTACCTAAATAACATGGGTAGCTATTGGAGCATAACTTTTATAAAAATAGCGCTACATTTATAATCAAAGCAGCCTATGAGAGACAAAATTTAAAGATTTTAAAATAAAATCCAAAAATTTCATAAGCTGTGTTTTTGACATTAGTGACGATAAGTTCCATATCTAAAACTCCAAGAAGATTAAAACAATTTTAAGGAAAAAATAGTTTTTCAGAAAACATTATACAAAACTACGGACAAGAATACCAGCGCATAAATCAGAGCACTTGAAAAACCAACTGAACAAAAGACAGCATAAGCATTCTGCTGTGCAAACAGCTGACGCACTCCAGATTTTGAGAAAGTGGAAATTCTGCTACAGAAAAAAATCAGTTTTGCCACTGAGAATCTTTTTTTTTCCAACCAAACTTTTCTCAAAAAACTATCAAAATCATTTATAATATATCAAAATTTTTCAAATTAAAAAAGCAGAAGAGCGCAACTTTGCCACCATCTTGAAAGGAAGTGGTGGAACCAAGATATAACTTAACACAGGAGTGGTTGTCCACTAGGATAATAGGGATATGAAGATGTCATTTAGGCCACCCAATTTTTGTAGCGGCTTTCAAGCTGAAATCTAGTGTATGCTGTAGACCAAATCGCACAGATGATACAAAAGAGGGAGCTCACTTCCTCCGTTAAAACGATATATGTGGACAGTTAGAACAGCACAGAACACCAAAATAGCGAAGTCTTACACTACAGGGAGTCTTTGTGTTGAATCCGTCAGCATACTAAAGAGCACTGCTAGGTGCCCAGAAATTAAGGTATTTCCAGAAATGAGAAGGCTGATGAATGTGTTCAATAGTATCAGGACAACCAGAGAATCAATAAGTTAAGAGAGTATCACTGGCAGAACTATATTATCGGATAGAGGATACAATCAGGAAACAAGCGAACATAAGTTGAAACCTTATCGACGAGTCAGACTGTCAGTGAAAAAGCTATATGTGCATATAACGTTTTTATATTGTATTACCCATATGCAGAATGCAAGAACGATTTTCAAAAGGTAATTTGTAATGATGTTTTTGCTATTTGCTTTGAAAATAGTAGGTACCGTAGATTGGCTTGGCAATACTGACAGAAATGGAAATTTTTATTTTGAGAAAAAAAATTTCTGATCGCAAATGTCTTCTAGCCCACATTAGAATCAAAAAATAAAAATTAATTATTTTGATTTGGTAGAAAATGCCACTTTTTGAAAAAAAATTCAGCGGTTTTTCAATTTTTGACACCAAAACTTTAAATGCGCATAACTTCGTAAAAAATTATTTTCAATCAAATCGGAGGAGTACCTACGTGTCCCCTTATTTCCTCTGAAGAACAAAATATTTAGTCGGCAACCAATGCCTCAATCGGAAGTCAGTCCGACTGCATGCTTTGAAATGCATTTGGTCCGTAATAGAATTTTTACATAGTAAGCCCGATGAAAATAAAAGCCAGACTAAAGTAAACGTACAAACACACATTAAGTGCACTACTTTACAGCTCTGTCCAAGCTTTATTTAAGCAACCAAGCAGGAAAATTTTTCAATAACTTTTTCTAAGTAAATAAATTTTATCAAGATGACAATGCTACTTATTCTGAACACATTAATTTTTACATAATTTTAATATAAATCATATTCCTCTCAACTGCAGCACCTTCAAGCACCCACACCGTAAGTGGGAATCGATTAGCAGCTGATAAGTAATTTGTTTAGAAGACGCTATCCACACCAGTTTGAACATCTCTAGATTACTACTGGTTTGTCGTCGTCCTCCCAATTGCATATAATTGAGTAAGAATTTTATAATTTTTCTATTAAAATAATGGTTTTATAATTTATATAAATTGCATTTTCTATGCATTTAGGGTGTAATTTGACGATAGGTTGGAGGCTTTTTATCATAACTAAACCTACCACAAACATATCAGGATTTGAAACTTACCTACACTTTATAACGTGATATCTACTATATAAGAGTTGTTAAAAAAATTTTTAAATATCTTTTAGCTTTTATCAATAATAATACGCTTGCTGAAGAATTTGTTTCATGATGTTGAAACATAAATTTCGCTTAACACGATTTTGCTATATTTTGGGAAGGGGTTTTAATCACCAACAAAAACAAAAAACAACTTGTGTTCGCCCATGTGACTTAGAGTACCGGTATCATATATTCCTACTAGGCTAATGCACATATTACACGAGTACACACAATTATCGCAGAATATACAACAAACATTTGCAGATCAAAGATCTGCAATAAATTAAACAAAAGCAATTGCAAAATGTCACAATTTTATTTCATTAAATATCATTTTTTCAACCCTTTCGTTATACATATATGTATGTATGTGCATTGTATTGTTATATGATTGTATGTATGAGAGATTATTGATTAATTTTATAAACATAAACTTAATTACTCTAAAAAAAAGTGAATGTAAATAGCGAAAAAATTCCACTTAAGTTTGAGTGAGTGACAAGGCAGCCTTAACTATTGTACATATATTATAGCGGGGATGTTATGACCTGAGGGTATATTTTGAGCCATTGGTCCTCTACTATTAAGCCAATAGCACTGTTTACTTATTAAAACATAAAGGACTATTTTCTCGTAAACTCAATTTTTATCACCAGTGATATAAATGAATGTCCCTCATATGTCACATTATACATTAGTTCATTAATAACACGGCAGCAGCATTTTTAAGTTAAATATTCAAAATTTTAGAATTATAGAAAAAGTATTCTGATGGTTAAGGGTGTATGAATAAATTCGCAAAAATTTTGATAATCAAATTTTCGAACTTTGGTCATCGAGCGGCACGACACGGGTTAACTTCATATCAGATTTGGCGCTTCAACAAATACTATTTTGTTCCGTTTAAGAGGGCGCCTGTAAAAGTTTACTTTTTAACAACCACCCTAATACATATTCTTGTGAATTTTGTTGCGCCAACGAATGTCTGATGTTTGGGCACTATGCACACCTTGTATCACTATAAAAACTGACAAACAGCATGAGCCTAAAAGTAGGCAGAGCAATCAATGATTTTTTTTTTATTTTGTGCGTTTTTTGTCGTTCGGACAATTTATGGTCGTCATTCGTTAGTGTGCTCACTATTCGTTGAACTGTAAAAAGTTTTGAATGTAGTCCTTCATGGCACAATGTTCGCGTATCAGTTAAACATAGATCCAGTAGAAGTGCTGATAATATTGCTGTTGTTTTGATAAAGATCCAAATCTATCGATTCCAAGACGTTCTCAAAAAATAAGGACTATCTGCCACAACAACATGGCGTACTTTATAGTTAAACTTGAGCTGACATCTTCACAAAATTGTTATTATGAAAGAACTGAAGCGTTTAAATTAACGGAAATACTGGAATTTTCCCAGGAACAACTTGAAAGTTATGCTGATCAACAAATTATTCATGAGGAGACTTTACATTCCGGAAATGTGACCGATTGTTGTAGTTCCTGGCACAAAGGAATCAACACAGTCCGTATTTTTTTTTTTTTAAATGAGGAATGAGTTGCCGTTACTGTCAATGGTAAGCGATTCAGAGCCATGAAAAGCCATGAGCTTATGAGCTGAATTGGAAGATATCAATTTAATAAGCATGTGCGCAGCCCATGCCACAATCCATATATTACGTAATAAGTTAGGAGCGAAAATAATTTCAAGAAAAGCAGATGTTGAATGATCACCTCGTTTCAATTTCGTCGACTCCCTAGTGGCATTTCGCTATAATTCAATTTTTTTATTTTTATTGCATACCCTTAGCCTAATATAAAATATTAATATGCGTAATTAGGATTAAATACTTTAGTTCGTTAGTATAAACTTACCTGCCACCGGTGATAGTGTACTGCCCTGTTTCATTAACGCTCCATAGACGAACCATGCACAATGGCCCAACGAATATGGCTTTTGGTCACCATCGCCGGTCAATTTGTTACGCAATATTATAAGTAAATAAATGATCGGTCCCACAGCCAACAATGAGATGAAAATTAAAATCCAAACCCAAAATTCAAAGGGTGCCATTAAACCAGAACCAGTAGCAGATTCACGTGGACGTTGCATTACCATTATCCACTCACCTTCATCTAGGGTTGTTGTTGAATACTGTATATAGCGACGTAAATCAGTCATCTGTGGTATAAAGGCAGCGGCCATATCGGCATTCTAAATTTCATTAAAAAAAATTATATATTGAATATATACATATGTATGTATGTATGTAACATAATGTGATCCATATCGATTTCTCTAGGCCAATATCTCAGGAACTATGTAGGTAGGATAATGATAAAAGATTTAGGCAAAAGTTATAATGTCTCTAGGGGGTTAAATAACATTGAACTTGTCAGTTGACCTTGAATTGAGTTTCGAAATAGGTTTCAGGGTCACTCTTATTTGACCCTCTAGACACTTTTAACTTTTACTTGAAACATTTTTTACTATATTGTTTAGTTCTCGATATATTGACCTTTGAAAATTAAAATGAGTCACCCAAATAGGATTAGGCTTCCAAAAAGTTGCAACAATTAACCTAATTCTAATATAGCATAGATTATGTTCAATTCTGTGAATGGCAGCATTAAAGATTTTATCAGTTTTTATGTGATGAAAGTCCCAAATTTAAATGACATTTATTTTATATGTGATTTTTCAATTTTTTTGAAGGAATTACGTATGTACCTACACCTGCTATTTTCCAGTGGTTCTTAACATTGTAATATTTGGTCTTAAAGTCTAAAAGCCTTAGCAATTTAACTTGAGTCTGATATTATTCGTCAAATTTTCCCTAAATACTTACCTACTGGAAAAGGAATGTCATATTTGTCATATTCCTTTTGGGCGATACTTTACATAATATTTATGTTATCCTATGTTAGATTAATTACTGACGAATTTGTCATTTTTCTCTTTGGGACAATACTTAATTTATATTTGGACACATCTTTTTGTTGCCAAATTTAATTTCCTTTTCTTTTTAGTGCAATATACTTTGGATGATTTTTTGTGCTCTGAAATAACCGCCTACAATTTTGAAGATTTTTCTATTTTTTTTTTTTTTTACTTCTAATTTTTTTGAAATTTTATGCTCTTTTGCATGTGCATCGTTGGGTGTTGTACTATGTAAGAAACCGTCAAGGAAAATATTTACTTCATTCACCCAATACAGTTAACATGGCTCTCATTCAAATAGAATGCATTTAAGACTTGTTAGTAAGATACTACAAATGAGTATGAAACTACGTGGCTTTATTAACCCTCTGATTAAATTCAACCCAGCAAATTCCTAAGGAAATCCATGTTAATTTTTCACATTTTCTTACTAAGCAACTTTCAACAAACTTACCGATTTATGTAGCAATTCAGCCAAACTATTCGAAAAATCATTTGTCGAACCAATGATGTTACTATCAGGCTTCACTACCTCATAGGTGCAATTGTATTTTTCGCACAAAAAGTCGATCACTTCGAATGAGACACCTTTGCCAATTCTTGTACCATTCGCTAACAATTCAGTGTAGCTCAAAGGATAATCTTCTAAAGTAGCAACGCGTAAATGACGTCCATTCACGTAGGCGCGTAATTCACGTAATCCCTCTTGTTTGGCGCGTAACGACTCCAATGTTTCCACCAACGGATTTTCGCCTATTAGAGGTAGCGTTGCATCATCTCCCTCAGGTGGACGCACCGTGCTAGTGATATTCGTTAGTTGTATCAAACCGGGTGGTAAACGTATGGTAACATTTTCCATACCACAGGTAACGCAAAGCGCTGCCGTAAGCATTAGCTCAATGCCAGTCATATTAAATCGGGATGGGGGGAACTTTTTGGGTTTTCACTTATTTGTTCTTCTTGATTCTCTTTTAATTTATAATGAAACAAAAGTAACGCAAATATTTTTTTATATAAGCAACAATGTTTTCTTGTTGTTTTTTAAGCTTAAATTTTATCATCATTAAGACTCCTTATAGACGTCGCCACATTGGAGGCGTAGCTTTGAAAAAAAACAAAATTAAATTTTGAAATTTTTAATTAGCACAGAGAAAACAATTCAATTGTTTTATTGAGATTTGGTAATTATTACCAAATGATATTTATGATGATATATTTGATATTTGTTAACATGCCCCGCATGCGATTTAACACCATTCGATTTCTTCTTATTGGCTTTCTTGAAGAGTAAAGTTTTTGCGGATAGTCCTCAAACTGTTCAGCACCTCAAAGACAACATCATTGAGCAAATATAACTAATTGAGCCATCATAATGCTAGAAGTTATTCAAAATTTTAATAAAAGATTGAGGGGGTCACTTGAACAGCATTCCTTTTTCATTATTAACCAGAAGCAATGTTATTTAATTTTCAATGAAAATAAATAAAAATTTGACAAAATTTATGTCTTTTATTTAAAATTAAAAAAGATACCTCAAATTTGAACACCATTTATTAGATTTATCAGAAGAGCGCCTTGCAACAGTCACTTTAATTGACACCAAATTGATAATCGACCTAGCGAAATGGTGGCCTATTCACCAGCAGTTTTTTACTAAAGGACCTACTCAAGAATTGAAATAATATAATGAGTCCAACATGAATCAAACTGGCATAGATTCAAACTTTAAGTAATTTTTTCATTAGGCATTAACGTCCGATTTAAGTTATCTTATTACAAGTAATTTTTTCTGTTAATTTCAACGAAAAATTCTTTTAATTTTTGGGTCTTTTTTAATTTTTAATCAGGTCCAAACTTATTTTTATACACTTTTCATTTTTATATTTTATAGAAATTAGAATATATCTTCGTAAGATATGAAAAAAAAAATCCACAAAACTAAATATGAAAAAGCCGTCGCATTTCTGTAATTTTTTATCTTTTCTCTAGTGATATCAAAAGAAAATATTCCTTTTACAGTGGATTTCTTTAGCAATTTTTTGATTTTAAATCACTTTTCCTTTTTGGGAAAAACGTTCAAAAAGTAGTAGGTTCTATTAAATCGGCTGAAATATGAAATAAATATAATGTCATTTTGATCACAGTTTTATATGGCAAAGACTCTGAGCAAAAAGTTAATGAACATAAAAATAAGCCGTATTTAAAATTTGAATCACCATATCTCGAAAATTGCTAAATTGCTGAAAGTACACAGCCCGTTGAAAAATTAATTTGAAGGAAAATTGATGGGAAGTTTATTGTAAAATTGTTTTGAGCAGTTTAATGCTATACAATTTTACTATTTGCTTTTATATTATTTCATACAATTAATCAAGCTGTTAGGTGTCGTTGGTGATATTTTAATTTTTATTTGAGTTTTCCTAAGGATAAAAATGTTCAAAAATAAAAAGTAAATTATGCTGCAACTCTGCTGTAAAAGAAATATCAAATTTTTGTTTATATTTCTTTATAAAATAATGCAGAGACATTTTTGGTCAGTTTTTAATTTCAGTTTTTAAAACAATAAACCTCAAGTAATTTCATCTAAGCTCTAAATTTTGTATTTTTATCTCATATTGGTTTTTCAAATTTGCATTATTTTTTTTTTTCATCAATAGACTAAACTGAATTAATATCACTCATACGCACAATTGTCTTAAAATATTTATTTTATTTTTTATTGTTATGATCCGAACCGAACCGTACTTTTTGACTGATCCTGTTAAACTGTCGTTTTTACCGTTCAAAAAATAACTGATTTCAAGTAGTTAAAGTAAAAATCCTATTGCTCATTGGTCTGTCTATCTTGTCTGTGTAGTGGAATACGAGTTGTGCTTAATTTATGCACAATTACGAACACATACACACAAGCATAAATATGAATATGAGTTTATTTGATTTGGTGTTGTTTTATCGTTGCATTGTTGTGACACAAAAACTAAATACAGGGCTTAGAAATAACAATGAGTATTACTGTATTTTTAAATCTTTTTGAACTTTCTTGAAACTGACAAAGTGCATTGGGCAATTATTTCTTTTGTTCCTTTTTTTCATCATAGAGCATTTAGCCTCAACAAAACTCTTCACGATCTGTAGCGAGTATCCTCAATTCTCTGCACCATTTCCCTGATTCACGTATTTCTTGTTCTAGCGAATGTTTCTAAGATGATTTTGCAATTGGCTAGGTTAGGTAAAATTTATAGCTACAATTTTTAGCAATAGTACTTTGCAACATTGCTTAGCGACAATGTGTTGCAACAAAGTTTAGCAACAATGTTTCCAGATCTTATATGGCTTATATAATATCATAGTGTTTGTCATAGATATTCATCAAAAACGCTTAGAAATAGTGTTAAGCAACATTGTTTCGGAACTCTCCACTCTGTATTAGGAAATACCTACAGTGCCTTCAAACAAAGCCAACAATGTCAGTTGTTTGTATGAAAGTACAAGTATGTAGAGTTAACATTAGCATTTTTTTTTTTTTTTTTGACTTCGGCTAAGCAACACCAGTAAGCCCGCTAGCGCTTACGCACACATACAAAGAACCGCAATATAGTACTTGAAAGTATGTATGTACATAAAGGATGATTTTTTACAATTATAAAAATTTCAAATGAAAGAAAACACATAAATTATACTTGAATCTAAATTTATTTTATTTTATATTGTATTGTATAAAAATTTATTTTGTGTCATTTATTGTTTAAAAATAATATCTGGTATATGTTCACCAAGACTAGCTGCAATAAGTTGTTGATAAATTTCGAACAATATTTACTCTCGGTGTTGTAACCCATAGATGGGCAAAATTTTGTAAGCAAGAGCCTTTTACAACAAAAGCAATAAGAACAATAATTATAACATCACCATAACTATGATCTAAATAGCAAAACAACAAAAAATTCAGCAATAAACCAAAAGCCAATTCCAAGAATCAAATAAGAACAACATGAGTGTAGAGATAAAAGTACACTTGATCAAAGGAAACGAGACAAGCTGTTCTCAATGTCTGCATTGTTGTTTCCTTGTTCGCTCGCTTATGTTTTTGTTTTTTGGATGATGCAACAACAATGCAATTCCAAATGTAAATTTAATGTGACTACAGCGCGTATAAAACAAAAAAACACAACAGTAAAAATGTGCGTAGCAGGGTAGAGTGCTTGTGTTTGTTGTTTTGCTTATTTTTCTTAAGAAAAATTACGTGTTTTTTGTAAAGAGCCGCAATCGGCTCATTTTTAGTATTTTGCCCATCGCTGCTTTAAGCAAAAATGTTGATATTGGACTAGTTTTTGTGTATATATGTATGTGAAACCATTTGTTTTTGCTAATAAACCAGCAACATGGCACATGTTTCGGAGTTAAGGTCTCAAGTGTTTCAAAATTTAACTAATCCAAAGCAATTTAATACAGCTAGTCGTGGTGGACACATGCCATAAATTATTATCGAGGAAAAATTTCTGGAGACACTGAAAATAATCAATTACTTGAAATGAGAAAATTAACACCCATAATTATTTTTCATGTCATTATTGATATTTTTTAACTAATTTTGATGATAAAAATATATAAAATAATCAGTTAATTAGAAATCGCAACTGTTGCTAACTACATACATATAGTAATGCAAAATAATAAATTTTAGACACAAATTCTTGCATAATTCTAATTTTTATATAACAAATGGAATTTCGTTAATTTTTATGCGTTTTATTTCAATTCAAGGTTTTATCACTCTAAAAAATCACCCTTTACATACTTGCCATGCAAACCCTCGGGGAACGAATTGTTTTGCCAACCAATTGCTTACTTTGTAATTAGCTTTATAACTTGATTCTGTGTTTTTTTTTTACTTTTTACTCCATTTTAAAAAAATTTCAATTGCTAGCATATACGAAAAAACTGCTAATATGTGTGAGTATGTATTTATATATGTATGTACACATGTATATACACTTTGAACAATTCAATTTTGATTATTTTCTCTACATTGAGGTCAAAATGCTAACAGGTTGTCACTTACCTTAGATATTAGGTGACATTTTTGTTCATACACATACTTGTATTTACATATATACATACATACATACATACATGCATATATAAAGATAATTAGCAAAAAGCTATTCGAACAGAATAATTAAAATGTTAACATGACTCTTTAACATCGAAGCCAAACATGGATATTTGTTAACAAAAGCGTTAACATTTCAAGATTTCATAGAAAATCACGGAAAGCTTTAGACTTCGAGTGATATAAAGATAAAGTATGACGCGATGTGATATCAATCCATCTATTTATCATATCCATCTATTACATATCATATACATCAATATATGAGGCTTAAATTAAGTGAAACGGAACACGTTTGACCCAACTACTTGGAATTTTGAAAGCAATGTGTTATTTTAATACTACAGGTAATAACTAAATAAGTCCCAGAAAAATTTTTATAAGTAACAATAATTATGATTGTTATAAGCAATTTAAGTTTTAGATGAACTTTTTTTTGGAAAATCATATCTACGAATAAAAAACTTTCCGACAACTTCTTATGATACAATAATGATAAGAACCTTATGAATTGTTAGATAAATAATATTACACCATGAAACAATTTTTTTGAAGCAATGGGTCTACTCTGTTATAAACAAATTCGATTTTTGTAAGATCCTTCGCTTTTTTTTTTGACGTGAGATTTATATCATAAATGCGCAGATGTATTCTGCGTAAGATAAAAAAAAATTTCTTAGTGATCTCAATAAATGTTGAAATGGCATTAGTTTTTCCGAGCGGCCGCAGTGTCTTTCAATATGCAGTGTAGGGAAAATGTCCCTTTGTAAACGGCATTGTGGTGCAGTGGTAGTGTACTGCGCTAACAATCCAGAGGTACCCGGGTTCGATTCCCGGTTCAGTCATTGTAATACACATTCCTTATTTTCTTGTTTTTCTAATAACTTTTATAGTCCTCTCCTTAATTTTCTGTAGGTTTATGCATATTTTAATTAAATTACCACCACATTGAGCTTTCCAGCTGTGGTAAGAAAATATACTATCTCGGCAAAACATTAATAACTAAAGTGCAATAAAGTTTAACATTATTCCACTTAAACTCGACCCCTTACAATTTCATAGTAGCAACAGAATAATTCAAATTATTCAAAGAGTTATCCTCTAAAAAAAAAAATAATAATATTTTCTAATAAGCATATTGATGTTTTTTTTTTTGTATTGAAATGTTTACTTAAAATTAACAAACATTTCCTATGACTTCAACTAGTCTAATGACTGAAGAGCAGTTTAAGTTTATTTTATTTTATGGTAATGGCTAACCTGCAATATACCTTCAAAAGGATTGCAAGGAATGCTAAAGTTAGCATAAATTCGGTATAAGTATTGGGTAATGAAACATTTTAAAACAAACGTTAGCTTGAATAAAAAGTAGAGAACGCGCTGGAAAAAAAGTTGTAGTGACCGTAATAACGCAAATAAGGTCGTAGCCATGTTGAAGAGCTTCCCAACCTTTCAGGAAGAAAAAACGCTCAGCTAACAGATTTCTTCGAGTCATTTGTACGAAGAGTGAAAAGGGAGGCTAGGCTGAAGACCTACAAAGTTCAGAAAGTGCAGGATGGGAATGCTGAAAAGAATTGCGAACCAAAAATACGCGCTCAAAAACCGAGTAAAGATTTTGTGCCCAAATTCGAATGCATTATGGATGACGAAACTTTCGTCTTCTCCAACATTTTTCAGTTTCCTGGCCAAGAATTTTATTTTGCCAACGCTAGTGAACATGTCTCAAAAAATTTAAAACACAAAATAAATAAAAAATTTCATAGAAAATTTCTTGTTTGGTGAGCAATTTGCAGTTGTGGTGAAAGAAGCCAAAATTTCGTGACCAGAGGCACAATTAACATCAAAATCTTCATCATGGAATGCTTTAAAAGAGGTTTTAACAATTTTTAAGAGATCATTAGGTATCTGCATTTTATTGGCCTGATTTTGCTTCATGTTACTACAGTGAAACGGCTTTTGAGTGGTACCAGTAAAATAACATTACTTTCGTTCCCAATTGCCCTGAACTCCTGCCAATCGAGAGATATTGGGTTCTAGTGAAGAGGCAATTAAAGGCAACAAAAGGGACATGCAAGGACATAACTCATTTTAGACTCAAGTGGTGCGCGTCAAACCAAAAAATCCAAAAAAATACCATCAAAGCACTAATAAGTGGTGCCCCAGAGGAAGTAAAAAATTTTACGCTGCAAATTATTATTTTATTTTTTACTATAATTTTTTTTTCTGCCTTTGAATTAAATATCTGTTAAAAAAAATATAATCTTTTTGAAAATAGGATCTGTGGTTATTGAGGTATATTTATTTTTCAATGCACTAATTTCTTATGACGCTCTCCTTATTAAAGTTCCACTCTTAGTTTTTTTCTAAAGGAAATTACTTAACCAAAATTATTTATTTTTTTTTAGCGGAACTCTAACTTGCTTCCTAAGCTTGTATCTTTGTTTACCGTCTTCTTGGTTTTTCTAAAACTTTTCTTGAGGCTGCGGCACCTTGATTGCACTAATCGCCAACAGTTATTCGATGTCCAGGCTCAGCCAAACTTAAGTCGGCACAGATAAACTTTCCAACGGAATCAGAGTCGGAGGTTTTAACCTAAGCACTAATAATATTTCAGAGAATTGCCTGATGGCACTAGAACTTGACGTCTCACTCGAACTATGATTGCCCAAATGTATAACTCGAGTGACAATGCTGGACCCCAGCACAAATAAAACACACGATAGTCCTAGTTAAAAAGGGTACACCTTTAAATAAAATCAGAGTCTAAGATGTGAACCCAAACACTGATTATATAATAAAATTTGGCTCCTTGGAGCGAAACTATTACATACTTACTTTTACCCTTTTAAGACTTTACTCGCTTTATCCCTAATCCTGGCTGTTCTCAGTTTGCTTCTTCATTGCTGGATTGAAACCATAGCAGTGGTGATTCTGTTGCAGTGTTGTTATTCGATTTAGCTCGAATATCGGTAATAGCTTGATATTTTTTGTTATTGTTTTAAGGTCTAGGAGCGCTAAGCGACGTTCGAACTGTGCCTCCTTACCCTAACGATCTGTGCGAGCCGTATGGTGACATCTTGTTCAAAATATATATTGCTCATATTATTGCCCGCTCGTGCAAGTAGAAATATGAATTCCTGAAGCAGTGTTCTGTATCCACCTTCTTTGATCGTAACGCTTGAACCTGCAACATTTCCGAAGGAATGCGGTTCATAATATTCCCGCACCAATCAATTACATTAATGAATATTGATTGAGACTTACGGCACTATGTATGCCCTAAAATCTGCAGTACTGCTAGTTCACAAAATCGATCACTTGAAAGCGCGAAATGTAGATTTTTTTCAAAACATAATGAATTGTGCTACATAACAAAGCTGTATTAAACGTCGTTAGGCTTATCTGCAACACTTTGTCTGAGGAACTCACTGTTTTCAGCCAATCTATAACGAGTTCTGCCCGCACGTCTCAAACTTGCAACGTTCCCATAACGCTTAAATTCGAGCACCATAAAACGTATGTATATTGGGAGCTATTGAAGCATTGTGAACAACATAAAAATTCACGTCGAGTAGCAAATACTGATCGAACGTTTTCCAAAAATAATAATTAATTATATCGGAAAGGTACCCTGTTTCGAATCTATATTAACATTTTCATTCATTTCCGACCGGAATCACATTCATGATTCACTATTAAAATCACCTCCTTGCTTCACACATCCTGCAGGACTTCAATATCTTTTCATAAGAAAGCTTATATATTTTTATGGCATTACATGTTGTTGTTGCTTTGCTGATACCAAAAGATTATTGAAAGCGGCCGTACAGCAATGATTTTATATTACCAAAAAATATGTAGAATCAGAATCAACATTGATTCCAAAATAAAGAAAACAATTTTGGGGATAGTCATAATTGATTTCTTCGTTCTTTTGAACATATCATAAAATAAGCACAATTGATACCACCAAAAAACAAATGAATCAAAAACAATCAGTAATAATGCCTCCAAAAACCACAAAATAACCACAATCGATGCCACCTAACAATAAAAAATAAACTCGCTAGCGATTCTGCTACCAAAATAATCACAATTGATGTCATTAACCAAGCTAAGGAATTGGAAAATAACACAAACCGCACGATATAAATAATAAAATAATATTTAATGATTATTCTGCGCTGCTACAAGAATAAGTTAAGCATCGAAGAAATTTTGATTCTCATGGCATCAATACCATCCCACCCACTTCATAGTTTCAATATTCTTCAAGGTCAGTTAATTTCAAATATTTATTTCGCATAATATTGTGTTGTTTTCTATTAATTTACATATCTTTGAGATTCTTTTAAATAAATAAGTATATTGAGTTCTTAAGCTCATTGCATTACTAATGCTGAATAAAAGGAAAAAGGTAAGTAATTAAAACTTGTTCCAAAAAACAAATCTTTTTAATAATAAATAATTTTTAAAAGCTATTTAAGGAATTCAAGCGAGAGCATTTATTTAAAAAAGCAGCACTTCTTAAGCTATCTGCTACATAATATGAGGTCTTAAAAAAACTCTTAAATATATATATCTTAAATCTCATTACATTAAACATAACGAAAACTATTTCTATAGCGAAATCTAGAATCATAAGAACAATGTCTTTGTGAGTTTTTTTTTTCTTGAATAAAAGTTTATGCAACACTCTTTCAAAATTATGAAATTTATTTTTGTTGGTTGAAAAATAAAATTAATTAGTCAAGAAAAAAGCAATTATATTTTCTTACAAACTGGGTGACGCTACTGCAAAAGATACCGTGTTATTATTTTTTTTATTTTTTTTTTATTATTCTGTTTGTTGACGTTGCAATTATTCAACAAATAAATATACGAATATTTCATATTAAGTCCGAAAAAATACAAATAAAATATATATGTATGTATATATAAATTAAAATCTCATTTAACTATGATCACCACATGCACCACTGCTTACTATATTTCCACGATGTTGTTCCTGCTGCTGTACATTTGGTACTTTTTCCAACTTCAGTATTAACGCAGTTATTATACAGGCACCGGCTTCTTTAGTAAACCATGTCATATCTTTTAATGCCGCTGCCATGGAAGTATTTGAAGCAGCACTTGCTGCATTGCAAGCGGCAGCGCCATCCAAAATGTTTGCTGCAGCTGAATCCTGTTCACTTGATGCACGTCGCTGCTCAGCAACGCTTGTTGTTGATGTTGCTGTTGTTACAGCTGCATTATATTTACTGCCAGCTGAAGCACAAAGTGATTGACGACGCACATAGACTTCAAAAGCAGTACCAATGCGATAATTTTGCGCTGCCACAACAAATTTATGCTGTGCATTAGTTTGCGGTATACCACTTGAATTTGGCGAAAAGTGTAGCTCTAACTTTGTGCCTGGTTCATCTTTTTGATTAAACGATGAGGAATGTGCTTCTCCGCTTGATTCAATAGGCAACGGTTGACCATGATCGAGTATGGCGCGTATTTTATCTACACGTGTCATATAGTATAGAGGCAACCAGTCACCTTTAATTGAGAAATATAAAATAATAAATTTGATTTTAACCATATACTAAGTTATAGTAAATGATCGGCTCTTTTAGTCAAATTCAAAAATGTGAATAAAATACTGCTGAAAAAAAAAATGTATAAATTTGAAATAAATACAGTTTAAGTTGAAATTAAGAAATTAAATAAAACATTATTATTCGCATTATTTAAGTTAACTAAAAGAGCCGAACATTTACACAAGCTACATTTATAAAAAAATATTATAAATAATTTTATCCATACAAGTTTCATTTAAATTAAATAAAAATTTAGAACCAAAAAAAAATTTATTTTTCTGATGGACAAACTAAAGCTCCTTATGACTTCTAGGTCGATGGCAAAAACTTTGTTTTTCTTACATTACAATTAGATATAGATTTATTTTTAACAAACTCTTTAAAGGAAAATTCTTGCATTAATTGATATCCTTTTTGAAAAAACCCCAGTGAGGCACGTGGTATTTTCAGAGCATAACACTTACTGATGGATATTTCAGAACTATTGCTCAAAATTTTTTATCCATACAAATTGAATGTGATTTACTTGCTCACGGTAAATCACTTGAGGAATGATCGACATAGTGACGATCAACTAAGCGTCATTCTTTAGATAGTCATATTCATTTATTATTACTTGGCATCATAGAATTTAAGAGAGAAAAAAGATTTTTTATTTATTTGAACCAGCTTACGACTTTCTAATTTAAGATTGGATTAGTTCTAAATAAAGAGCACATAGTATGGTCTAGAGTTAAGAAAAAATATTTTTTCATGATTGTGTTATCGATAATGCAAACATTTTACCCGTATCTATAGAAGCTGTAGAAGTTGCGCTGCCAGCATTAACTGTTTGTTGATTTAACTTGAAATAAACCCAGCCATGCAGTTTCTCCGAAACACATGCGTTGCAATGGGCACAAAAACAGATGGGTTCACTCATTGGCTGGAAGAATGTTTGAGGTAAAACTAACGATGCACGAAATTGTTGCACTAATTTAAGATATTCACAATCTTTGCGCTCAATATTTGCAATCGATTGCATTGAATCAAATTGAACGGATGATGAACCCGATGAAGATGCAGCCACACCAGCAGCAAATAGTTCTGAATTCAATGAAGATGTCAGTTGTAAATGCGGAAACAACTGCAGTTGTTGCAGCATTAACAAACACATGAGATTATCATCATCAATATCATCATCGTCATCGTCATCATCGATATCAGCATCAACATCTTCAATGGAATGCTGTTGTGCGGCTGCATTATTGCCAACACTGGACATCATGGCATTGTTATCATCGCTATTATTTTCCATACTAACATAATTACTGAAACTATGCATCAATTGATTTGATAATGATGTTGATGAAGCTGCTGAATCTAAACTTTCTAAGTTTTGATGTTGTTCATCATTATGATCTATTAAATTTTCTTTAGAATTTCGCTGTGATGACGTTGATGTGGTGATAGCCCCAGCTACTGCAGCATAACTTGCAGCAGTGGCAGTAGTGATAGTATCATCATTTCCAACAGCTCCTGGTTCATCACAATTATCGTAGTCCTTATTTGTGTCATGTACTTGTTGCATTGCAACACCACCAACGGCCATACTTGATCCAGACGCTGTGGTACCAGTAGTTACTACAGCACCACTACCAACTGCTGCAGTAGATGTTGACGACTGCATGACTGCATTCTGTTGGAAGCGTTGTGTACTCTGGCTGCGTTGTATATTTAGGTTGGTATTATGTTGCAATTGTAGCGATTCGCGTAGGCAACTGAAAATACATCACGAATATAATGATTTTTTAATACATTTGATAATTCGTTAATAGGAGTACTTACCACGCTGACGTCGAAGATGAACTGGGCTCTGCGCGACTTTGCTCTAGTGAACGATTTTTTATAGAAATATTTAAAAGTAAATTTTCAGAGACACTTTCCATGACAGAACGGTTCCTGAAATTACATTTATATTAAAGTACTCTTTTATCTACCTCTTCTTCAAAGGAAGTGGAAGTAAACATAAATAATGGAATGAGAAGTTGGTTACTCTGATTGGAGTATATGGAGTTATTGAGTTTTTAATCCTAATTTTTTAAAATAGTAATCAATGCATATTTGTTGTTAATCCGTTTTTATTGTTTCAATCATAAAAATCATTTTTGCATTTTAGCACCATAAAACAGATTCTTTATTCTCGATCGAATAATTAAAAACCAAATTCAAATTATATTTTATTTAGATAAGGTAATAAAAGTAAAAGATATACCGACTACGTTTACACCATGCATTGTCTAACAATCGCCAGGAAGACTTTAAAGCGAATCACGCGTACGATTTATTGCCGAATCTTCTGCTAGAAGAATATTAAACTTTCGATAGCGACTACGTGCGTGAGTTTGCTGCGCATGCTTGCAGATGATTTAATATTTAAAAATCTCCTAAAAGACTCAAACTCAGGCGGTTGAATGGAGAACTTTAATGGAAAAATCACCAGCATGTTTTTTTCAAATTGTCGGGATTCACGTGCAGAGCGCGGACCAGTAAAATTTCAAATGCTATCATTGGCAGTTATTTTAATTAATAAAAAAACGTGCCTTTTTGAGACACATGGGGTCAAAAACAGCGATTTTGGCTTTTTTACGATCTATGTAGGTCCTTAGGTTTTTAAAAAAAAATCAAGATTTTGCTTTATTTTTGTTTTGTTTTACTTACATTGCTGCATTTTGCGGCAACAAGGGTATTGGTTGTGGTTGCTGCTGTTGCAGTGTTTGTTCTGTTTCTTTTTCATGAACTTCCAAATCGGCTTTTTCACATTGCGGTATATTACTATCATTCTCATTTAAGGCATCATGTTCTAGTGATACCTCTTCAACAATTGGTGTACCATTACTGCGCATACCCTCATTGCCAGTTAAAATTGTAATTTTTTCACATTTTCCATAGAGATCAAAAACAGGATATACATGATTTGGTAAACCAGCTGCCAAGTCTTCCAGATTTGTAGAGCCGACCATAATAACTAGGAAAAATATGTATATATGTATGTATGTATGTCAGAAATTTAAATATATATACAATATGTTCAACAAAACTCACTTAGCATTCCTGCAGGTGATAATGCCATAGTAATAACAGTGCCTTGTTGAATGTGCTCCAAGGCCTCACCATATTTAGATGCAATTTTCTGCCCATTTATGTTAATATAATCGTTTGTAGCTACCCAACAGGGCCGCTTGCAAAGAATTATTGAGGTGGGCAGCTGAACATTTGATAATTGGGGGCAAACGCCAACAACACCTAAACCTATGGTGCCCTTCCATTTTGGATTGATGGCGTCGATTTTAATCTGCGTATTTAAAGGTATGAGAATAATTTTAATATTTAACGTACTTCCATATTACTTCACAGCACTGTTATTTTAGAATCTTAAATCCGAATATATATTTAAAACTTTAAAACAACATTTCTTAATGAAACACCACATACGTATTGACATTTGTAACCGTCGAAGACTCTGCGATATTGGAACAAGCAGCAAAGTAATAAAATACACTTAATATCAGAATATTTGGAAAGTCTGAATGCAGACGGAAAGGTTAAGTTAAACTCACAATCAACTTTAGTCAAAAACTTTTCTACTCTGGCTGGTGAAAATGTCCTATACCGCGACGAAGTGGGACTTCTCCACAGCCAACGTATGGCAAAATCACTAATGATATACTTTTCTGTCAGTGAAAGAATAAGGTGGGCTTGCAACAAAAGCAGAGCCAGCAATCCAACTAATGGTAACGGGCGACTTCAACGCTAAAGTGGCAATTCGTCGACACGACGTCGGCATCAAAAATGAAAACCGTGAACTTTTATCACAGTTCTACAGTCACACAAATCTTATGATTGGAGAAACATTGCTTCAGCACAAACTTGAACAAAAAATTCATGAGTTTCATCTGATCCTCCTGATTTAGTATCCTGTCTTTATCCGAATTAAATTCACAGGAACAATGGTGAATATCCCAAAAAAGGAACTTAGGAACTGTTCGTCCGAATAGATCATATATTATTCAAATGAATACTCTCCGCATTATCGTGAAGCAATTATCGTGAAGCAGAGTGGCAGGCGTTATATCTGATCTTCATCAAGTAAAGTATCGCTTGTGATGGTATTGACCGCAATTGCATTGAACAGACGATGTTCAGCACTCAAGATTATAAATCTCATATGAAGGTTTCAAATATTGAGATAACGAGAAAATTTCAGATCCGTTTTAGTTCGTGTTAGATATGCGTCAAGATCGTCTGCTGTCACCAATCTTTTTTCCGATCGTACTGGGTGATATTCTCAAGACCGGCGCTATACTCTACAAATTGTGGCATTCAATGGATTTTCAGTTAGGATGTGCAAAATATCACTTATGCCGATTACATATGCTTTCCTCCCTCCAAACAGTCCGGTATGCAAGAAAGACTCATTACCATCAGATCAGTAGGTCTGAAAATAACCACCATTAAAACAAAAAGCATGTCCGTCTGTCAACGGATCCAGCATAGAAGAAGGTAATAACTGCACCTATTTAGGCAGTGTCATAGTATCTAATGGCAGTACTTATAAGGAATTTCATGCGAGAATCAAATTCACTTCTGTCGACAACAAAACAATAACTGTATGCAATGACCCAGTGACATAAAAGAAATGTTTAAATTAAACTTATTATAAAATTAATTTTAAACGTACACTTATACTTTCACCCTTGCAAAGTGGTTTCGTCATATAAACCAGTCCCTGATTGTAGGACTGGGTGCGCACAGCACTTCGATGTTCTTCTAATAGACGCAAATTTTTCCCATGAAATTCTGAAAATTCATATGTCTGCGACTCTGAATCGATAGACTCTAACATTGAATCTTGTTTATTTAACGGATCAACACCAAAATCTAGTGAATCCTGCAAACGTAAGCTACAAGGACGCAAAGGTGAGGTAGGTCCTTGTGATGAGATCACTTGCACGGCCATAGTGGAGCCTTGTAGTTCGACAACAACATAAACATCCTGCAAGTAAATAATTTTATTTAAAGAAATTAATACCTTTATAAATAGATTTTTCGTTCTTATTTTTGTGGTGATCTTTAATATATTGTTTTTTGGTTTGAATTTTTAAATTTTTAATATTCACTGATTGAGCGTTTATTTGTCCTACATTACATTTTTTTACGGCGTATACATTGGACTAATAAGCACACAAGCAGCAATTTTTCACAGTTACTTCTTACTATAACAATGTATTTTACATACGTTTGGAACGTTTTGAAAATTTATATTCATATCCTCTGAATTTAACAAAATGCGCAAAGTACGTGCTGGTGTCAACTCCAAAGCAATTCGATCACCAACGCGTAACCATTCTAGCGATGCCATGGAACGCTGCAACAACATAGAATTATGACGCACCTCATTCCCAGAAACATACCAAACATTTGCTGGAATGCGTTTCATGCTTAATGGAATGTTTTTGCGTACATAGTCGTCGGAAAGGTTCAAATCGGTTATGCCAATGTTGAGACAACCTAAATTTAAGAAAAACTGTGGAGTAACATAAATATCAAACAAAGTTTTAAACATTTACTACCTGCAAAGAGCGCATTGTGTGAAAGTAATTTAATTTCAAATGGTGCACCTACTGTCAACGGATGTTCCGAGAACACTACGCAACGTGATAATGCCGCCGAGGCACCAGTCAGACGAGATGCTACTGTCCAATTTTGTGACAAAGTAACATTTCCAGATATACAAGTCCAACGATGTTTTGTTTCCAGCGCCGGTTGTATAACTGATGTTGCTTGAAAGCTTTGCGAATTCTCACTTGTAGCATATGGCGCACGCGCTACGTCTGGTTGCGCCAAAGTTAAACTGACTTGTGCGCACTGCCCATATAGATCGATAACTGCCCAAACATTTGCCATACGACATTCACATGCCGGCCCCTGATCAACACCGTCAATAAAAAAATGTATAAAGTCACCGTTGCGCATGACGCCAACACGTGTACCTGTATTTAGCGTATCTAAGTCGATTAATACATTTGAACGTATTGTCTTACGATTATGGAAGATCATTGGACCACAAAGTATTATAGTATCATTATCCAAATCGGTGGCATTGGCTGCTAATTGTATTTCATCGGGACGAGTGCCGGTAACACCAATTTCAATGTTACCCGACCAATGACGCACCATTGTTTCAAGTACAACTTCAAAAAGTTCACGCTGACGCAATGGACGATTACTGAAAACAATCGCGTCATTGAATTCGGCCAGTGAATTGGGACGCGAGGCAGTTAGACCGCCATTGGAGATACCAGCATTTTTTCCTGAAAATTTTGTAAATTTTAGATTTTTCTACAAATTACAGAACCGTTGTCACTTCAAAAACTTAGCGAAGCCACTGTTGGATATATTATAGGCTTCGCTAGTCACAGTAATTTTACCTTCGGCCGCGGCTCAGGATTTAAATCCTCCAATGCGAATTCGCAATGCCGGTGTTGGACATACTGGAGGATGTGAATCCTAAACCGCGCTCAATTACAAATCAATTTTAATACAAAATGTCATATCGCCCAAATTTTTAGTCATAACGACCAAACTGAAAGTCATAGGGTCCAAATTGAAAGTCATAACGCCTAAATTTGCCAACAACAAACTTCTTCACAAGAAATTTGGCTGTATGTCATTTTTCGACTATTTTTTATCATTTGGGTTTGTGTCATAAATTTACTATGGTTTCGGCATTTTGAGCGTTCTGACACATTTTGAGCGTTGTGACGCATTTTCTGCGTTATATCTTAACCGAAACTGGGCATTAAGTATGAGTTTGGACGTTATCGTACACCACCTATAATATAATTATCACTAAATAGCCTACCATGTATACTGTGAAAACGTAGTGGTGGTTCACTATAAAGCGTTGTATTGGATATTGTCGAATTGCCAGTGTCTGGACTACCACACTCGGAAGTATCGATTATGCTTGCCTGTGCTGCTTGGCCATACAGATCAATCACACCATAAACACGTTCAGGTACATTGGTGGCAGCCGGGCCTTGATCTATACCATTCACCCAAAAGTGCAGCGTACCGTCGTCTTTGCGTACAACGCCAACACGGTCACCTACTTGTAGGCGATCTAAATTTTGGCCATACTGCTCGATAACTGTTATGCCATTGTGCATTACACCATTGCCGGTCATCATCCAAGTACCAGATCTAAATTATAGAATAAAAAAAGTTGAACATAATTGAATAAAAAAAATTGTTTTTTGTTTCTTAATTTCTTACCTGACGTTAGTCATTGTAAATGGAAAATCCAACTCTTCAGCGCTATGCGCTGTTACGCCCATTTCCACGGATCCAGCCCACTTAGTTACAACACGCTCCAAACGTACTTGGAAGAGCTCATTGGGACGTAATGGACGACGCGTCAAAACCACACCATTATTAAAATCGTCAGATGCACTACAATTGTTAAAAAACAGAACTATTATATCATCTCTATTATATCATAGTATATACTATAAATTATAGGTCCTATATTGCCACATTACATTACAATCATTTTTAAGTAGGTACTCTCACGCAAATATAAAGAGTTCTCATATATTTCTTTACTAACAATAGTCAACAAATCAAACAACAACAATCAATGAAGGTTAGCTCTTTTAGTCAGCTCCCAAGGGTACTTCTGATCGTCGTCGTCAGGACTTATGAAGACATTTTTTCCGAAAAATTGCTAATTATGGTATTACCATACTAAATTGAGAAAAAATTATTGAGCAAAATAACAAAATCAATCGAGGCGTGAAAAAATTTCTTTGAAAAAATGTTATTATAAATCAAATTTATAACGACTATGTATATCACTGAATAACTAATTCGCTGTCTCAAATTTTATGCCCGTGAAAAACTCAATTTCAATGAAGGAATAATGTTTAAGTTTTGAAAATATTTCTGCAAGTTTCTTCAAAAGCTTTGTGGAGTTTTAGAAGAGTATTATTCCTCCTAAGCATCTTTTGGAAAGGTTTTGCTAGCATTATTTATTCATTTTGCGAGGAATTTGCAGAAAAACAAAGCTAATGGAAAAAATCTGTAAAAATTCTCTGCATATATTCCTTAAGTAACGAAAAGAAATAACAAAGTGTACAGTTATATAAAGACTGGCCGACATACATAATATAAAGTGGAATGAAAAAAAAAACATTTTAACTCTTTTCAATATCGATTTCGTAGAGGGTAAATAGCAGATAGATTGAGTAATATATTTATCTTTTAAAAAGCATGGCATTTGATACTAATTTTGTGTAAAATAACATACTTTGGTCGCAGCGCCGTACGTCCACTATGCGTTACAGTAGCATGGGAACCACACAACGGATGAAAAGTTAAGCGATCTTCATTACGAATTCCATTTCCTGATACTGCTACCGCTGCTACGGCATTTACTTCACTTTCTGGACTTAATAAGCTTAACTCCGGATGTAACGACGTTTGCAAACTAGTGGTACCACCATTACTATTTATACCGCAAGTGCTTATACCCGTAACACCCGTAGTTTGTATAGAAATTAAATTATTGCGGCGTGTTACAAGATTTTGCTGTTCGCGCTCATCACGATCTACAATTGTCACTTTAATAGTCATGCCGTAGAGATCAATTACACCCCAAAGTGTGGGGGCAACACGTGTGGCGGCTACACCTTGGTCTTGACCATTAATGTAGTAATGAAGATTACCATTGGCTTTACGCATCATACCAACGCGATCACCTTTGGAGAAAATGCAATAAATTAAAACTCAATTTAAGTTAATTCAATAAATTTTGTCAAATTACCTTCGCGCAACTCATCCAAATTAAATTCACCATATTGCCGTCTTGTGCCTTTGCCATTGGTCAATATTCCACAGCCAGACATCATTATAGTGCCAGAACGCATATTTGTCATTGTGGCTGGAAAATGCAACACCGTCGGATTATGAGTAGTCACACCTACCTCAATGGATCCTGACCACTTGTCTACCAGCTTATCGATGCGTATCTCAAATAATTCATTATCCTTTAAGGGACGATGTGTCATTACAACGCCATTATTAAACTCATCCAAAGGACGGCGACGTTCAGCTGAACGATAATTAGGTGACAATTTTACAAGTGAGCCACAACGAGTATGAAAGCGTATGCGATCATTCATGTCATAAAAATCCCCGCCATGTGATTGAGCAGTAGTACCTATTATCCCACTACCACCGCCACTACCAGAGAGTGTCAAAGTGCAAAGACCGCTGCCGTTAGTTGCTGCAGATGTTGAAATGGCAGTAGCCATCACATTTGTTCCAGCAGCAGTAGCAGCAGTAGATGTGACTACAGTCACATCAACGCACATAGGAACATCAATATTCTGCACAATCTGTTGTTGACTCTGACTTTGTAAGCAAGTATCGGAAAAATCCTAAAATGAGGACGTACATTATCGTCAATAATAGATAAACATATATTTTTTTTTTTTTACTTACACCACAGCCACCTAAGTCTGTAGGACAAATGGAAACCTGCACACATCTACCATAAAGATCGACGAGCGCATATACAATCTTAGGCATATTTGTAGCAGCCACACCTTGCGGTTCACCATTTACATAGAAGACAAGCTCGTCGTTAGATGTTCGCATAACACCCACACGATCACGTTCATTCAATGTTTCCAAGTCGGTGCCATAAAATTCTACCAGACAGAGACCATCTTGTCGAACATCAATACCAGACATAACCCAAGTACCATTACGCATTGCAGTGGCACAAGAAGGTAACTCTAACTTGTCTGGAGCCTCAGCGGTGACGCCGACTTCTATGCTTCCACCCCAGGAATGGTTCTAGAAAAAGGTGAAAAAATAATAAATATGTGTGTTATTGCCGCTACAAACATATCGAAAAGTACTCAAGCGTGCTTAATGCACAATCTTCAAAATGAGCTAAGTATTACAAAGTTTTATGGAAATAGTTAAGCATCTATGTTCATTCGAAAATCGGTCCACGATTAGAGAGCATATTATCCGCTATAAGAAAACTTGTCGATCCTCGTCTGATAAATGTGAGATAATGCATAAAACATCTCCAAATACTTTGCAATGAAACTTGATTACTAATAATAAGAGTTTAGCCATCCGATTCTTAACTTAACTAGCTCGGTCGGCAGTTAACTCTTTTGACAGAATTCGACATGAAAAATACAACATTTGCCAGCATGGTTGCCATTGTAATAAATATATGTACTAAATATAGAAAACAAAATTGTTTCGTTTTTAAAGCGGATACTCTCTCGAAAAGGAAATTTTCTTGAACTTTCTTGTGTTTCTGTATCAATTTTCCTATTTTTTACTTTCCTTTATTTGCAATATTCGATTTCGATGTTGACAATCTGCGGCTTCATTTCTATCGAGATTTGTATGTTGCGGCTATTACGAATATCTTTAAGCACTACTAGGACCGTATAGCCTGAGTTGCGGCTATCACAGAAGCGATAAGGGACAGGTATTTCTTTAATCTGATATAAAGCTCAGCGAAGATTTTCCCTAAGCTACGGCAACATTCGTTGGCAATCGTTATGTTACTCGCTTTGTTGCAATCTTTTAATGGAACGCATGTAATTTGCAAAAGATTTTTTTATATTTGATTGTAATTACTTGTATACTCCTTGTTGTACTGTCGCATGTGATTTAGCTACAATGTAAACTAAGACTCCACCACGATCATGGAAATATCTTCCGTGTCAATGTCCTTTGATGGTTTGGAGAAAAAAAAAGTGGTTCGGCATGAGATATTTGATTGCCGAAGAGTCTAAAAGTAACGGTGCTATTGACCTGGTCACGAGCCGTAAACACAATAGATACATATGTATATTCAAAATAGAAACAAAATTCAGACTGAATTTTTTTTATTATGAAGTTTTGACGTTTGGTAATCTGAAACGGTAGCTTACAACCAAATCAGAACTCTGCAATAGCAAGTTTAATGACTAAGTACCACCCTTAACATCTAAACTTGTTAAGACTACTTACCTTTTCATCAATGACTACCTCAAAGAGCACATCATCTTGCAGCGGCTCAGCGCTAAAAACCAATGCATGACTAAAATCACGCACAGAACGCGTTGCAGTGCGGTTGCCATTGGACAGCGTTATGCGACGACCACAGCGCTGATGAAACATCTGAAGCGCTTGCAGGTTTCCAACTGTTGTACTGCTGTGTCCGCTAGCCATAACAAATTGCCCACTGTATGAAATATGTTTCAGTTGTTTTCAGGAAATCCAGAAAACTTCGACTTGTCCAAAAGTGGGCGTGTGCGTTGCTTCTGGATTCCTACTCGCAAATGAACTACAGTTGAGTATTCACTTATCCTTCACTTTTAAAGAAATTTTATTTTATTGAAAATTTTCAGTAAATTTCACAGCAAACGTCAATTCTCAACTTTTTCGATATTACACTTATTAATTACATTTATCACTTTGTACGCTTGCGTTCTGTGTTTTGATTTGTGCTACACTTTTATTGTTTATTTTCATGCACCGACCCAATTGTATTTTGAACATTACATGAACGCTATTTACACACACCGAATTTCAGAGTCGGCGAATGACTTCGGGGTTGTTTTTTGTTGTGTAAATGCGTGATACGTCGGAGTGGTAGATCGGTATTTCTACGTCGGCGTGGTGAGTCGATGCATTAGTTCGCTGTCGTGTAAATAGGAAATTGAGCGTTGATGTTCAACTGTCAAAATTGTTTAACTCAATATATAAGTAAAATAAATGTTTAAAATGACATTTAGCTAGAATAAATTTTAAAATAAAAATAATTAAGAAAAATAAGAGAAATCATCTATTAATTTTTCTTCTCAAGTTTAGACTACGTCGTAGCAAACAATTTATTTCAATTGTTTTGTCAACAACAACAACAACATTTCAGCGCTGGCGTATGAGCGTGTCAATGTCTGAATAACTGCGAACTTGTGAGTCGGTGTTACAAGTCGACGCTGCGTGTAACTCGGCGTTTACACAGGCAAATTCGGTGAAACAAATTCTTGTCTATTCTCCTTTGTGGTTTTTGTTTGGCATTTGAAACATACGACAAATTTTGTACCTCGTCTCTTTGGTTTTTCCCCTCTTGCCAACAAGCAAGGAAACTTTTCGGCAAGAATTCGTGTGTGTAAGCGCCGAGTAAGCCACATAATGGTTTGAATGTCGATAATAAAGCTGAGCTTGGCAACACTTTTCGTATGAACGCGAAAACAGAAAGGAAGTGAACGGAAGAACGTCAAAAACGTTGTTTTTTTTTTATTGTGACTGACTCACAATTCGATTTCGCCAGAAAATTAAATAAATAACATAACTAACGAAGAACTCTTGCATTATTTTTGAATAGAATATACTGAAAAACTTGAAAAATTAATTTGTAGAAATCTTGTGATTTTCTTTGAAAATTACAAAAATTGCAAATTGGCTACGAATCGATTTTCTAAAAACAATGAAATTTTAATAGTTCCACAGTGAACTCAAACAGTTGTAGTGCATTTGTTAATGCGTATGGTAAATAAAATGAATCGAGTGCAAATTGCGATCTTTGCATGCTTGGCACTTACTGCTCCTCTACCCTGTTTGTTCAGCGATATAACTGGTCAGGTTTTTAGTGACATACGTGAAGGCATTGTGGCCGCTTTTGGTGATTTCAATTCCGACGAACTTACCGATGTATTTATTATAAGGGATCGTGCAACTACATTACAAATACTTTATGGTGAGTTTTTTTCAGTCATTAGCCGTTTGTAAATAATTCAATGTTCGGGAATAAAGCCCCTGATCGATAACCTATTTTTCTTTACTCAATTTTGAGTAGTTGTGATCATATGATCTGCTTTCTTCATAATTTTCCCCCTTGCTACAAATAAGGCTCTAAAACCAACTTAATGACAAAGCGAATTGTTTTGCATTAAATAAACTTTAATAAGAAATTGTTTTGCTTGCTTAGGCAGTTTTGCGAGTCTAATTATTTTTAAAATAGTTTAATACGGGTACGATCTTTCATTTCTATAAAGCTTAGAGATATTTGTAATATTCGATTTATATCGATAGAGTCTAATTTGTGTGTTAATTTTTTACAATTCTAATATCCGCTTTTGAGGCTGCTATTGTTGATCGTTTTGTCAAGTACTCTGATGTTATTATTATAGGCAATTTGAACAAAAACTTATTTAATTTGAATAAATCCCGATCTATGTATAACTTGGCTTTAGTTTTTGTTCAATGTCCGAACTCGTGATCATACCTCTAATGTGTTCCGATGTCTTGGCTGTTCTTTTCTTGATTTTATCAAATTCAAACTTTTGTTAGTTTTTTATAAAATCATTAGGTGTCCAAATTCGAATTATATTGTTCAACCCTTGAAATTCTCAAGCTATACAAGAAATCTATATGAAGAGCTGAGATGCAAAACACGCCAAGTCCAAAAAATGAAAATGTGTGATATTGCAGGAAGGGACAGAAAAAATTTTTGTTTACAAGGTTTTTATCAAAACCCACCAAGTCCAATTTTTAATTTAAAAAGATTCGGTTTTCATAAATACAAATTACTATTATTATTTTTCAAAATCCGTCAAGTCCCGAGGTTTCAGTTTCAAAACCCTCCAAGTCCTCGTTTTCAATTTCAAAACCCGCCATGTCCACATTTTTTGTTTCAAAACCCGCCAAGTCCAACCATTTTTTTTTAATCGTCCTTATAGATTAAGTCATAAAATGTAATCAAAAAGATTTTAATAGCTTTTGACAACTATTTCAATGGATCAATCAATTACGCAACGCAAAATATGGACTTGGCGGCTTTTGGATCTCAGCTTTTTATATATTGTTATTTCGAAATTATTTCATCCCATCTCAATTTGAACGTTCAATTGCTTGCCTATATCCTTAAAGAATTTCTGTGTGTGTGTACTATTTCAATTGCTTCCCAGCTAGCATTTTGTGAAAACTTCAATCAAAATTGAGTCATATTTGACTCTGCAGTATGATTGAAAACAGTCAAATATGCGCTCATTTTTCAATCAAATATGACTCTGTTGTCGGGAGAAAACGGTACCCGAGATATGACTCCACATGAAGAGTCTTTTGTGACCGTTATTTCCAAACAGTTTTCAATCATATTTGCTTTCATTTTTGACTGATAGGGGAAGGCGGGGCAAAGCGGTACATTATAACGCCATCTAATGTAATTATAAGGAAACATTTTTTGAGTAGTGCTCTTGTAACTGCCAGGTTATAGCGACATTTCGACCTTCCGTTATCGAGATCCACGAAGTTCATCAAAATGAGTGCAGCCGATGTAAGATTCGAGGATTTTCGACTTAAGAAAATTCATTTCATATGAATAATTTAAAAAATATCGTAGTATATAATATATTAAAGACAATCATTTTTATTGACAACGATTTGTTTATGTTGATAAATTTTTGTTTCGCGAGTCTGTATGTTTACATAGGTTATTGCGGCAGAGTGGTATTGCACTTCGTATACAGCTTTGCCCCACGGGTGGGGCATGGGGGATGATACATTTTTTTCGCATCGCAATAATAAACATCTTCTGTTGAGAAAATAATGAACCTAACTACCTTAATAGATTTAATATAGATCGAACTAATAACTAACATGATATAATTCATATTACATTCAGAGTCGGCCTTAGGCAGTACGAGGCCCCATGCAATCAGTAGCAAAGAGCATAAATATATGAAGAGTAAGACTCGCTCTCACGCTGCTTTTTTTTTGTTGTTTGCTGACTTTTCTGGAGTTAGGGCAATTTTCATTTTCCACACAAAATATCGTTTAATTCCATTTCAATTGCACTAAAATCTGTTTAGCTCACCTTCGTACGTAATTTTTAATTATTTTCACTGCAAAAGTCTGGATTAAAATGAAGATTTCTGTTAACGAAATTTTGTGATTGCCTTAATTCCAGACATTCAGCACGACGCGTGAGTACGAATACATATCTTCAGATATTTATAATTTTTGTCAGTAGGTGCAAGGCTCTGTGTTTAGTTTGGGAAAGAGTGTAGTATATGTGTGTGCACACTACAATTGTATTAGGAACTTGGCATGTTAAAATATACTGACTTTTTTGACATTTCCGCGAAATAACTAGTTCCAAAATTTAAGAAATTTGTTATGATTTGAATGTTGTGTACATACTTTTTGATATAAACAAATCTTACAACTGCAGTCCAATTAAAATAAAATATGATTTTTGTAAAAGCAAATCTGCATGCATATGTAACTACATAGTTGCTATAACTATTAACGGACTTGCCGAACTTTAAAGTACTTCATAGAAAATATGAAATGCATTATTTCCTATAACCTTTTTATAATAATAAACAAACTCTTTACTTTCCTGCAGGTGCTGAAACAGAACCATTATTACGTTTGGGTCCGTTTTGTGTTTACGAAGGCTACGAGATCACAAGCATTATTCCGGGCGATTTTGATGGCGATGCTCTAATGGATCTGCTTATCACTACGCGTCCCAAAAGCGGTGGCGTTAAAAATATCTACGACGTGCGCATTAATTGGGGTGGCTCAGACGGCTTAAACTGTTCTATTATAAAAGATCCACCTTTGTTAAAGACTAAAGGTGAACCTTTGGCTCTTGATTTCAATCGTGATATGATCATTGACCTATATGGTCTTAACGAGCAAGGCGATCGTATGTTTTGGATTTTTAACAAATCTCGTGACCTACCACATGAAGTACGTCAAGCACCACCAGCAGGTAACCAAGGATTTACAGCGACAATGGCCATTCCAAACGCAAATGCTTATTTGGACTTAAATGATGATTTTACTGCCGATCTCTTTGTACAAACTGATAAATCTTTTGAAATTTGGCTTGGGCGTACTGGATACTATACTGATGATTTTACTTTTAATCGTACTATTGATTTTTCACCTATTGGCGCACAGGATTTCTTAATTGGCCAGGCAGTTTTTCTTGATTTTGAGTTAGAGGGAAGAGAAAATATAATTTTACCTGCTTGCTTTAAAGATTGTTCAAATTCGACAATACTTGTCCATGATGGCAATAGTTTTCTTGATGTACATGTCAATTTTAAGGATACACAAGGTACACGTTGGGGATTTGTAAAACCCATTGAGTCTGATGTATACCTTAAGACGATTACAGCACGTGGTGGTGATTTCAATATGGATGGATATCCAGATCTAATTGTTACCCTACAGACTACAGACAACCCAAAGCGTATGCAGACATTTTTGCTCGAGAACGTTCCATGCAAGACATGTAGCAAACCCTTGAAGCGTACATTTGAAGTCAAATGGAATGCTTTGAATCCAATGGGAAATAACACTGTAGCCGGTGCTTTCTTTGATTTCTATCAAGATGGTAAGCAAGAATCATTGCATAAAAAAGATTGAAAGCATTTTCAAAAACTTTTCTATTTCAGGTGTTCTTGATGTGATTTTAATTGAAAAAAAGCAAAATGGTAAATATCGTCCCCTTGCTTTTAGGAATACACTAGATTACGATGCCAACTTTGTTAAAGTTATTGTATTAACTGGTCTTATAAATAAAAAAAATCCAACACAACGCACTCCGCTTGGTCGTAAAAAACGTACCTATGGAACTAATTTACCAGGGCCCCGTATCACATATACTACAACAACACAAGATGGCGATCTTCAGTATGGCTCTAGTGTTCAATTACCGCAGTCTTCATACTTTGCTTTACAGCTGCCATATACCATATTTGGCTTGGGACGAACACCAAATTTTGTTGATTCTTTAACTGTTGGCTTGGGTAACAAAGATCGTACCTGGACACAATTAATACCTAATTCACAGATAATTGTTGTACCAAAGCCAGTTGAAGAACCACTACGTTGGACAGCACAACTCTTTGTCACACCATCAAAATTGATTTTGATGAGTGTTGTGGCACTAGGCGGTACCTGTTTAGTGATTGTATTAATAATATTGGTTTTATATATTAAAGAAAAACGAGAAGATAAGCAAGAGAAATTGCAGGAAGCGCATCGTTTTCATTTTGATGCCATGTAGAAATTGCAATGATATATTCATGTATGTATATTTCTCTTATTTGATTTCTCACTGTGTTTGTTTTTAGGTATTTTTTTTAATATGTATGTTTTTGAATTGCTATTAATTATGTTGACGTTAAGCTTAATTTTTAATTAAATTTAAAATAACTACTAAAAATATAAAAATGTATTTAAACAAATTTTAAGCTGATAAAATAAATAGAGTATGTAACAAAATTCAACAATTTTCTCATATTCAACTAATACTAAGCAAGCTAGCTCATATCGGAGTCCGTTACATTACATAGAGACTTCCCAATCTCGAAAAAGAATTAGCCATAAAGATCTACAAGGTTCCTCCGTCCGTTCCCGCGGACTGAATTTATAAGAGGTAATCATATCTAACTCGGCTACTTTTGTGAGCATTTTTTATAAAAGAAACCACCTTGCAATGATTTAAGGCCACACGAGCGATTTTTCAACGCACGTTCCAGCATCCCACATAATTATATGTAATGGCTACACTAATTTTGTGAATGTGGCGTTGACAGTAATAAGGCTCGCCTCACACGCGCGTTTCAGCATAACAAAACTATATGCAATGAGCCACACCATCAATGCGCATTTTTTCAAAGGAGTTATGCTAGAACGTTCGTTGAAAAATGTTCTTTTGAACTTAGCCTTAAACTTAAATTTCAATATGGCAACAAAATGGTACACTAAAAAAAAAGTAGAATTCAAGTCTACTCTGAGTGCTTTTTTTAAATTTTGTATAATTTTGTTTTCGTGCAAGTGGCAACTTTGAAATTTGACAGATGTTACCAATGATTGTTCCCATTATTAAAAATTGAGCGCTACAAAAAAGAACAACGCGTTATCAATTTTTAAATATTGGCAATTCGTTAATTGGGCCATAGAAAAACAAGAAGAAAATGAGAATTATTGAAATTGGCCACCAAGATCATGCGATTTAACGCCATGCAATTTATTTCTTTGGGGTTTTCTGAAATCTCGGGTTTATGTGAATAAACGATTAACAATTCCGGAGCTCAAGGCCGAGATTCAACGCGTCACCAATGAGATACAGCCACATCCTTGTGAAAAAGTCATCGAAAATTTCATGAATAGAGGCATGGTCTGTCATCAGTCATCAAAGCCGCGGTGGCCATTTGCCGGATATTTTTTTCAATACTAATCGGAACATGTCTACTTTACAATGCAATAAAAACATCAGAACTCGCTCAAAAAATACGTGTTTATATTTACAGAAAATTTTTTAAGCGATTATGTCAAATTTTTTTTATTTCCTGGGGTAAGCGAATCATGGCAAATAATTGTGGGAATCAAATGCAATCACCTGATTCTTGGCCAACGTACAATTACATGTCTGAAGTGCTCATTTGCACAGACTTAAGTACAGCAATAACTCACCAAAATTGTGTACATCTACTGCACCTGGGCCTTCTGCTTCTTGGAACTTCGTATGACCCATCACCCATCGTATAGGAAAAATCTGAACGATATGCACGTCCCAGTTGTGCTTAGCTTAAGAAAATTAGTATTAGAAATGAAAGTGAAGCGTTCTCCACTTCATTAATTGAATCATGGCTGTAGTTTAATCAAATTGAAATTGGTGTTGGTGTAAACACTGACACCAGTGTTTTAGTCTGATTTTGTTTTATGTTAAAAAATTATACCAGAATTTCAGCAGAAAAAAATTAAAGAAAAACTATTAATTCATGCTAGTTAATAATTTTATTTCAAAAAACACAAAACCAAATCTGAAAAATATGAGTAAAATATAAGAAGCAGGAAATTTGAAAAATAAATTACAAAACGACAAACCAGCATAACCAAGGGAAAGTGCTTGAAAACGACGAATAAGCGTAGCAGAAAATATAAAATTAAATTGTTAAATTGTGGTGAGTGTTGCGTTGGGCTAGCTTTTTGTTGGTGTGAAAAAAAAAAAATTTTTTCCAATTACATATATATTTTAAAATATTGTTTTCTCAAACTTGTGCGAAATTTTGTACTTTTCAATAATGAAAGCATTTCCAGTTAATCTCAAAATCTGTTGATCATCTTAAATCAAGGACATTTCTATCATTTAATGTGGTTGATAAAATATTTGGTAGACGAATGAAGGAAAGTGATGATAAATCAACACATTTTAATAACACTTCCCTGCACAATGCCACCTTGCAGTTTTTGACCCTGTTTTACTTTTAATAAAAAAAAATGTTACTACATTTTTGCGTTGTCACTTTTTGTCAAAAGAATCATTGGAAGTTGCCTATTTTCTGAAGCAAAAGTAATTGTTAAAATATTTGCTTGGCTCTTAATTCAGAAAAAAAGATTTCAGCTTAAGAATGTTCTGAATCTGTTTAGATTATTTTTCATCAAAAAAATATGATTCATGATAATCAGCCAACGCAAATTTAACTGAAATTAGATATAGCTTAGATAGCTTGCCAAAACAATATGAAGCGATCTCCAATCTTCTCTTACCAGAGGAAAAACAGGAGAAAGACAAATTAGTCATGTGCCCAAATAGGCAATTTTACTCAATTGTGACACTGGGTGTCATGCCACACATAGGGTTGATTTGACCCGGAGACTGTATATTTCATCAAAATTCCGAAAATTAATCAAATTTCGCAATGAGTTTCCACCATGAGTTTCTCTATTTATATGCTCACATATAGGTGAATTACCTTATGTGTCAAAGACCCCAAGCATTCCAATTAGCAAACTTTTGAAAAAAGCGTATGCTAATGTAAAATGTAACATACTCGTGTCTACATTGAAACTGCAATGAAATATATTTTAACAATATTTAAAAGATCCAAAAAACAATTTGGTATTTTTAATAGCGATGTTGAGTTTTTCTTTATTTGTAAGCAGCGCCGTCTCTAAGTGTGTGCGGGCCACTAGGCTGAACATATGGTGCAGGCCCCCCATTGGGGAAATTTATTAAATACCTAGCAAATAAAAAAAGGTAAAGAAAAGTAAAGACCTTTAAAATTTAACCAATAGTTTTGGAGATATGACGATTTTTCTGAGTTTTGACAAATTAAATTATCTTTCTTATGATGGCTATATTACCGAAACCAGATCCGAGTAACATTTTTGAATTAAATATTTATTCTTTAAATTGAAAACCACATACAAAAAGTTTGGTTTAATAAGAAGTGGCAAATGGGAGCAAGTCAAAAGAGAGAACGATGCCAGGGTTAACAGTGTATGCAAATATGAAAATATATTCATTAAAGTTGCTTGTACACGCCTGAGATATTGAAGCAGATTGCAACAAAACGATGCAGCCTTTTTTATGCAACTCAAAATTTAAAATGTTAGAACAGTTTTTCTTATGGCGCGGGCCCCTAGGCTGCAGCCTATGTAGCCTATGCTTAAAAACGGCCCTGTTTGTAAGTAACGACGTCTAAAACTCATTTACCTGCTTCATGATAATTCAAAGGGAATAATTTGATCAATATACGATTTGTTCGGCGAAAATAATATTGAAGACATGGTAAGGCTGAACAGGCTTTAAAAACCGAGGTACACATTTGTTTTACATTTTTTTTAATTTAACTTTGTGTATTTCTCTTGTGTCCTATATCTCCTTACGTTTCTCTTGAAACGAGTGCGAGGAGGTATATACATATACCTCGCTCTTCGGGATGCTGGGTCACAACTTCGTGGTTTTCTCATTTCAAGAGTATCTGAAACCCAGTAAATTAACTTCTGCACAACTGGGGTGTTTGTTTGATTAATAACTTACCAGTAAAATTAATTCAAGGTCGAGAAATTTGCTACTGACTTAAAGACAACTTATTGTTTCTAATTAGTTGGCCAGCCAAAATATGCACTTCTCTTGATTTTCACTTCAGCCAAAGGTCACTTCTTCAATAAAACCAACAACAAACACATAAACCGCAAGAGGCCGCTTGTATAAAAATAACAACAACAAAAACAATCGTTCCCTGAAAAAAATTTTTTTTGAACGTAGTAAAAGCTAAGAGGACAAACTATTTCTAATTAGTTGGCCACGACTGTATGTCCTCATCATAAGTGAAGTCTTTCAAATACTCCTGAAACTTCATTTAATGTCATGATTTGTATAGTCTAGGGCTCTGCTAAGAACATTGCAATCAACCTTGGCACACACCTGAGACGGACTCAAAAACATCAAAAATTTTCCCGTTCGTCTTGGGCATTGATTAAATTAATGATCCTCGTATGTAACGACGGCTGCCAGCCACTCATTTATCTGCTCCACGATAATTCAAAGGGTAATAATACATATCAATATTCGATCTGCTTGTTATTTTCGGATAAGTGGTTCTATTTTGCCGCTTACTCTGGTGAGGAGGATTTTTGTCAAGACCTTGGACGGAACTGACAATATCATGATGCCATGATACTTTGTTTTTACTAAATAATAGCAAGTTTTATTCTGTAAACTGTCCTCTATAAAAATATAATTAATCTCAATGTTATCCCTAAAACGGTAAGGTTTCTTTACACAGACCGCATCACATGCATATATTGGAGATCTTGAAAAATATTGATATGTTACTGCGGTACATTTTATTTTTCCAGCTCGTCAACTTTGAACCATTGAGTTTTGGAAAACTCTGAGCTTAAATGAAATTTTTAGCTTATGACAAGTTTTCCAAATTTGTACAAACTTTTTTTTTAAAAAAACGTTATTTTTTCCAACAAAAAAAAAAAAAAGAATGTGTGCAGTTAACACGTGGTTGAATTGAAACCTTTAGAAAACCAAACTGCAATGAAATGAGACGAAAATGATAAAAGTTAACGGGATCTAGAATAGCTACAGCAAGGCTTTGGTAATTAATCAGTGCATTACTTGAAAAATTTTTAAAAAAATAGCAAATCTGTCCACGCATATATCTCAGCTTTTGGTTAATTTTGTTCATTGAATTTTGTTTACATATTTGTTACATAAAATACGCTTAAGCGACAGAGTTTAATTGAGTAGGCCATGCCATTGTTCGGAACAAATGCATAAAACCAAAATTCAAAGCTCTTTGAACGCACGAACTGTGTCGACTCTTGCACGATTTCTGATAGTTTCACTCTGCTAGATGAGTACTTTTTGATACATAATTTATTGATGTAGCTATTCTAGATTCCAATTTAAAAAGCGTTTCAACATTTTGTGTTCCATTATATACATCTAATTTTTCAAATGACCCCACACTACAGAAGTTTCACTTCAAAAATTGTAATTTAAATTCTGGTGTACCCCAAGGATCGGTCTTAAGTCAACTTTTGTTCATGCTCTACTTTAATGACTTTATTGATTGCATTGACCTTAATTTATGTACTCCATTCATTTTTGCTGATGACATTCAACTGCTGTTTTCTGGTGAAAAGCAATTTATTGATGTTTTAAAAAATGTCATTAAATATTCTCTTTGCAGTGTGTCTTCTTGGATGTCAGTAAATTCATTGAAAATCAACTCACGAAAAACAAAAGCTATCCAATTTGCTATGCCTGGGTATTTATTTGGACCATAAATTAGGTTTCGAACACCATATTAACTTATTGAGCAATAAAACTCCTGTTATTTTAAAAAAATTATATAGTCTTGATATCTATCTTCCCCTAAATATTAAATATAAAGTTGCTCATGCTCTGCTTCTGTCAAACATAACTTATGTTCTTGAAACTTATTCTGGTACGGTGGGATATAACACCAATAAAATTCAAATTATTTTTAATAAAATAATCAGATTCGTGTATGGCATCCGAGTTGGCGATCATGTTTCCCCTTTTGTCTTACAATTTCTCAAATGTTCTTTTCTGAACTTTATTAAAATTCGCTTGCTATATAACTTTTTTACAATTATTAAAAGACAGTTACCCCAGTACCTTATTAAACGATTTGTGTTTTCGCACTCTACCAGACACCCGCAATTGATTATTCCACGAATTAATTTATCTATTTTTGAACGTTCATTTCTCGTTAGAGTTGCAAGGTGCTTAAAAAAATTTTGTAATACTGATCATTTATTTCTAAGTCACTGAATATGTAAGAAATAACACTCTGTAGATTGTAATTGGTGATTTGGTGAACATGTGAACAAAATTAAGATTGGGCTAGGTTTTAAATTTGCAGAGGCTCTTAAAGGGGCGTGGCTAAGCCCTAAATTTTAACTTTTATAACGCCATAACTCGTAAACCGTGCAAGATATTGTGATGAAATTTGGTACACGGATACAGATCATATATATCTTGAATACTGTTTAAAGTGGGCGGAAATGGTAAAGTGGGCGTGCAACTTTTTAACAATTAAAAATTTTGATTTCGTATAATCCAAAAGTGGCACAAGCGATTTTGATTAAAATTTTAGGGATGATACTACTGAGAGCAGTCATCAATACAAGCTTTGTTAGTATACTGGAAAATCTTGTTGAAAGGCTTGGCACAGCCTACAATATTTAGAAACGTTATAATTAAAAACTAACAACGTTATCGTAATGAAATTTAGTATGGCAGATATACTTGCTAAAAGGTATCTTCTTACGAAAATTTGACACAATAGAACCGGTGGGCGTGGCACCTCCCATATAAGCAAAAATGCTATAGATAGTGTGCAATGAGAGTAATCTTCATAAAATTTGGTGAATAGATGTCAATTATTATAAGCTATAAAATTAAATAAATTTCGACGGAATTTCAATAGTGGGCTTGGCACCTCCCATATTAACATAAAGTTGGAAATGATATTTTAAAAGAACTATTGCAGCAATTCGCATGAAATTCGATGTAAGTGGTTTACTTGCTGTACGGTATGTCAGCATCTAAAGCGGGTAAAATAGCACCACTGTTCGTTGCACCTCCTATACAAGTAAAATACCTTAAGTGGCATATCTATCGAAATATATGAGCAATCATACTGAAATTTGCTAAAAGAGGTTTGTTTATGGAAAGCTATTTCTGGATTAAAATCAGTCTCGATTGTATCAGTGGTTGTGTCGCCACCCTAAATTTTAAGATTAATGAAGTCATATATCGCAAACTATACAAGCTATTTTGCTAAAGTTTAGTATGTGGATGTCAATGACGAATATAATTTATTGAACCAAAAGTAGGCGGAATTGGAGAAGTGGGCGTGACATATTTGGTTTTATGTATTTGTATTCTAATTTTTTCAACATTTTCCACATTCTTTTGACTTTTCCAACTTTTTAACTTTTCCCAATATATTCCATATGTATATTTTTCACTTTTTCAACCTCTTTCCACTTGATTCGACATTTTCTTTATTTTTTCGACTTTTTCATAAATTTTGAACTATTTCAAAATTTTTCAACTTCTTGCAACTATTTTTGAGTTTTTTAACCACTTTCAACGTTTTTTCGATTTTTTCAATTTTTTTTAACTTTCTGCAATGGTTTCCATATATTTTAGACTTTTTGAGTTTTTTCAACTGTTTCAACCTCTTTCAACCTTATAACATTATTTTCGACTTCTTCAACCTTTTCAACGTCTGTTTAACATTATTTGGTAAGTACTTTCAGTGCAGTTCCAGGCCGGAACTTACATACCCTAGTTCCGGCCTGGCCGAAGATAACACCTCTACTATTTTTATACTCAAATTGCATTATCACCAAAAATTTCTTTCTCAGATAATCGCGCTATATTTTATTAAAATTTTTTAAATTTGTTGTTTATAAAATTCCAAAAAAAAATCTTTTATGCCCTGTGAAAGAGAAATGCTCAGCTACCGTCAAATCAGCTAATAATTATATCTCGCTTAG
Organism: Meiosimyza platycephala; assembly: GCA_963662105.1. Taxonomy (NCBI): domain Eukaryota; kingdom Metazoa; phylum Arthropoda; class Insecta; order Diptera; family Lauxaniidae; genus Meiosimyza; species Meiosimyza platycephala. The sequence continues at coordinate 95,953,074 of OY759208.1, read as the reverse complement.
TCAGACAGACATTAAACATAGTCAAAAGTTATAAGACAGACGATTTCTCACAAGTGAAACTAATTATCTTAATACGTGCATATGTACATATCATATATAAATATATTCGTTTATCAGGCTTATGTAAAAGAAGTCTTTTCATTTTTCCCTGACGTTTTGACCGTTGACTTCAGCCTTTTTCAGCGGTTTATAGTAGCGGTATATAATTAGTAGTTTGGAAACTACTTTTTCTAAGATTAAATTGATAAACGAAACATTTGGTCAAGTTTAACAAAAAAAAATTAGAAAACCTTTGTTATTTAATGTGGAATGAGCAAAATACTACCTGAATGTAGTTTTGTTTTTCTTTTGAGTTAAAAATTTATTTATTGATAGGATTTCCATTGACCTCAATCTAATGGTTGGTTTTGGTTCCAAAATAGTTAAAAATTGAAATTCGAGGATCATATTAAGTTAACAATCATAATAAGTTAACAAGCTTTAAATTTATTGGAGAAAATAACATTGCTATCATATTCAAATGGTTTAGTCTGTGTTTTTAAACCGTTGATGCTTAATTGAAAATAAATTATCTTCACTTAAAAAACATAGACAAAGGACATCTCAAGTATTTTGACTCTTAAACAACAAAGCGTGCATTTTGCTGCTTTATTGGATGAAAGTTTTTTCAAATATTTCGCAACACTTCATGAAGAAAAATCTTTTCATTGTGTGCGACATATAACGAATTCCAATGCTCAGCTGAAACTTATAATTTAGAAACATTACTTTGATTTTATCAATATTAAGTTTTGTTTTTATTTTACACGTATTTAAGTCCAATTCCACTGTTAACCCTGACCCATCATCAGCAAATACAATAAGCTGACCATTTCAAACCACTTTTTTCATACCATTTATGTAAGCATGAAGGGAATCGGACTCAGAACAGCTCTATACTTATTTCGTCTGATCTTTCGTTATTTAATTTCAAGCATTGTTTTCTTTCAGACAATTGGTCCAAAACTGCCTATACTCTTTGTCTCTTACTCCCTAGCTCTCTAGCTTCTTCAGCAAGAAGTTGTTGGTGATGGTCTGGAATGGTATTTTAAGAGATAAGAGGATCACTGATACAAATTTACTATCATTAAGCTCCTCTTTCCATAAAGTAACAACATAGTTTATTGTTGGCTCACAATGCTTTCGTCTAAATACCGATTAATGTTAAATTACTTAATTTTCTTTCAAAAATTGTTGAATTGAATTTCCACAACTTTCTATAAAATTTTCCATTTTAACGGGTTTTTTGCGCTGAGCACTGAAAAAATTGTCAAAGCTTTCCATTCTACTGAATAACACCATACGTCAATGAATCATTTATGAAAATTCATTATTGATGCAGTGTCCAAAAGAACAACTATTACCAACAAAATTCAGATTTTTTTCTTAAATGCACTCAAGGCTTTGAACTACGTAAATCTAAAAAATCAACATTTTCTCAAGCTAGTTTATTTAAATTTGATTGTAAAAAGTTTAAATTAGAGAAAAAGTATTTTAACAAAACTTAGGTGTGAGTTTATTAAAAATTTTGATGCGTTGAGTTGGAATCTGACCTCTTCTGATTTGCTCTATTATGTCTAGAGATATCCCCATCGAAAGGGGTGGAAAATCTCATAAATCATGACATGACAGTTTGAAATAAATCTTTCTCAACGAAGAACAGCTTATTCCACGAACGTATGTTCCTGAAGTAAAAGCGATAGTAAGCGAATTTTTTTTAACAAAAAAGTGTTAACAAATTTCAAAAATTATGCCGAAAATAAACTATGTACTTTCTTACTTAGTTAACTCTTGTTGCATCATGGGCTTCCTTAATTTTTTAAATTTGGAATATTTGGAAACTTTCTAAAAACTAACACAAAAGTTTAGATGATATTAACTCCGTATATGTATGTTAATTTTTTTTTCTCAATTTCAGATTGATTCTTCATACAACCACTAACAAAATACTATTTTATAGCAAAAAATATCTGTCATAAAAAAACATCAAACAAATGTCCTCATCTGCAGCTTCATCGTCAACGCCTAGTAGCTCTGCGCTACGTGCACTTTCACTCGAATACAAATCTCTGCTTGAAGAACCTGTTGAGGGCTTCCGAGTAAAACTACTTAACGATGATAACCTCTTTGAATGGGAGGTGGCAATTTTTGGACCACCTGAGACACTTTATCAAGGTGGTTACTTTAAGGCGCACATGAAATTTCCTCACGATTATCCATACTCACCGCCTTCCATACGTTTTCTTACAAAAGTCTGGCATCCGAATGTTTATGAGAATGGCGATTTATGCATTTCAATATTGCATCCACCAGTCGATGATCCACAAAGTGGAGAATTGCCATGTGAACGATGGAACCCAACACAGAATGTGCGTACAATCTTGCTGTCAGTAATTTCATTGCTAAATGAGCCAAATACTTACTCACCGGCAAATGTCGATGCGTCTGTAATGTATCGCAGGTGGAGAGACTCACAGGTTAGTCAAAAATTTTACGTAGTCTTAAGTTATGAATAAATCACTTATAAATTTTCAAGTTCAGCACACATTTCTGTATATTAAATATAGCAGAAGGCTTATAAGGCCGTTTTAGCTGTTTGGTAGAAGTAGCAGTCAGAACCGACTTACATTGTGATACCACGAGGTGGATTTCTATAAAAGAAACTCTCACAATCTCAAAACGGCAACAAATGTGAATTTCTCGTGGGTGTATGATATAACGATTGTAGCGTTTTATTGGATTTACGTTATTCGATACTAAGATGCAAATGGTATCTAAAATCGTTCCAAAGTCTTAAGAAAGAAAGAAAATAGACTTATGGGTCTTATATCTGTTGGATTTGAAAGTGCTATTCTGCTTATTAAAATAAAAAAATGTTTAGGCTTTCTCCATATCAATGTATTGTAGCTTACACGTCCTGAAAATGTACTTTTGGTCAGGACAACGCATAACTTCCAAGGAAGTAAATATTCAGCTTAATAATGGACAAAAAATTGCCTAATATTTTTAAGTAAAAAAGCGAAAAAAGCAAAAATTAGGCAATTTTTTGTCCATTTCTTCCAATTTTCACACTTAGAAGATAGGTAAAAACCTTTTTTTCGTTACCTAACCCAAAGATATTATTATTTTTTAATATTTAGACAATAAAAAATTTAGTTTAGAAATCATGAAAAAAATTATAAAGGAAAAAAATGTATTATGCGAGTTTTTTTATTAAAATGGTGATTGGCGAGTGTTAAATTACCTCAAAAAAATTTGAAAAAATTCATGAACTACTACTAGTACCCTGAATGTAAGCTTATATTTTTGTGTTAACATACCTGCTGAAATACTGAAAGCAGACTCAAACTTATTCGCAGTGGAAGACGCCAACCGAAAAGCCCTTGGAAAAGGTAGTTGTAAACGAAAATAAAATAACACCTAGACGAGCCACATATGGGTATTTCTGCAGCTACGAACGTGACATTCGTACGTATTATTTAAAAAAAAGCTTAGTCCAATGGAAAGCTATGTTGTAAAATTAGCTTATTGTATAGTACTAGGGGAGGACTATATTTAGGAAAAAAACGGGCTCGGTGGAGCATGCAATTCCAATATATTAGCCAATATAAAGCAATAAGGACGTGACATAAAAAACTTTTTAGGCGCATACGCAAATATGCAAACTTCGGCGAAATATGAAAAAAAAACTTTACTTATAGTACACTAATTTTTAAAAGAAAATAATTTTTAGAAACGGACGTGACATTACTGATATAGAAATACCCATATGTAGATATAAGGGGAAGTCCACGAAACCTTTGATTTTTCACAAAAATGAAACTCAATTTTAAATTTTGAGGCATACATTTTTAACTTTGGTAGACATGTTTCTTAGACGTTTTGAAGCAATAATCGGTTGTTTTCGTTTTTAATCATGTCTCAAAAAGTTACATTAAAAATAAAAAAAAAACATGTGTGCAGTTCTCACGCCGTAGAAGTGAAACTGCGAAAGAATGAGATGAAAATGTTTTATTAAAATGATAAAAGTTGACGGGATCTAGAATAGGTACAGTAAGGCTTTGGTAGTTAATCAGTGAATTACTTGAAAAAATGTAAGAAATAGCAATAGCTTTTGATTACCCAATCTCGAAGCTGATAGTTTTAGTGCACTCAGCTCGATGACTACTTTAATTGATATATCATTTACAGCTGTAGATATTCTAGATGCCGTCAATTTTTATCAATTTAATAAATCTTTTCGTCGCATTCTAAAGCAGTTTAGTTTTCTAAAGGTTTTTTTTGTTGTATTTAATTTCGTTTATTTGTTTTTGTTATTTTCATTGCATTTACGTCCACGCAATAAACATAAAATAAACTTATGCAACAGCATTTGATTGAGTAGGCCATGCCATTATTCAGAACACCTGCATAAATCCAAAATTCAAAGCTCTTTGAGCGCACGAAGTTTGTCGACTCTTGTACGATTACCGATCGATACTCTGTAAAACAAACTAAGCTGTCGCATAAACATAGAAATAGAAAGCAATCAACGTAATTCTCCTTGCTGTAGCAATGCTTTGGTAATTGATATGTGCATTACTTGACAAAATTGAAAAATAGAAAATCTTTCCACGCTTATATTTCAGCTTTTGTTTTCCCGATCTTAAAGCTGATAGTTTCAGCGCACTGTGTTCGATTAGTACTTTAATTTGATATATATATTGCTGTAGCTATTTAGCTAGATCCTACTTAAAAAAAGCGTTTCATGATTTCATGTTTTGCGTTTCAAATTTTGCGTTGCGTTACAAATTTTTCAAATCAACGTACTTATCACTTACGTAGACCTCGATAATGTTCGATTTAAATGAGAAGAATTGCGCATAGTGGTATTTTTTTATTTATTTATACCCATTAAAACACTTTTTCATATTTGTGTTTTTACAAGTCTATTAAACATATCAAAAAGTAGCTCTAAAACAAAAACAATTTTCAAGTCATTCGAATGAAAATTGCGATTTATAGCAGTGTTTCAGTTTTTTCAGATTTCAACAGGTTCTGACGTGCTAAACATAAAATTATTGCTGTGCCAACAAAAAACCATATTTTCGAAAAAAAGTTTCGCGGACGTTGTGCTTCAATATGGTGCCTCCAGTTTCAATATTTGGGATGGCACATCAATTTTAAAACGACAGATTGTTTTGTTCACTCATGTGGAATCATTTTGTCCAACCTAAATTTCAATATGTAAATGCCTCAAAAAACTACACACAAAAAACTGCGAAACTTTCTGATTGCACAAAATCGAGTATCGCTACTTTGAGTGGTATTCATTGAATGACACACTGATTTTACGCTTAAGAATTGAATTTTCTATGAAAAAGTAACACTCATTACTATTTCAGAACGATTCATTCACGCCTCGAAAAGTTGTCTAGAAAAGGAAAAAAATTATTTGCAGAGCATCGCTTAAAAAAGTGTAAATTTCGATGTTTTTTATTTTTTAAAGCTTTCCAGAAACTTTTTATCAACTGTCGTCCTTATGCATATCATCAGATCGGATAGTCGTGTAGGCGAACTAAAGCTCTACAGGCTTGGTACATGCTTTTAATTCGTTTTTCATGCGTAGACAACCGAGTATCAAAAAAATCAAAGGTTTCGTGGATTTCCCCATACATGTACATTAGACCTGTTCAGAAATTTACGAAATATGAATTTTTTAATGGGCTGAAAGCTTATCTGAAAGTTCTATGAATTTAAATAAGATTTGCATAAAAAAAAATTGAAAATATTTCTGTTAGATATTCCTCTTTTGACCGGAAGGTCGAATTCGGGTGTTAATCTGAATTTTAAAAGGTTCTCTGAAACACATAAATAACTTTTATTTTAGAAAATATTTCAAAATAAAAATAATACAGTTTTCCTATGTTTAGTCTAATTAAGCAGTTCTTAAGGTCAGAAACTTAAAATTGTTTCAATTCTATTTTACAACACTTAAAACATGTAATTTTAATTTTTTTTTCTGAAATTCCAACGTTAACCTTAAATATTTCCGAGAAAAAAATTTTCAAAAATAAATTGCTTTAAATTGCTTCATTCAAAAGAAAATGTACAAATTGATGTTACATATTTTTAATTTTATTTTTACTTGCCCTACTAATATGACTAAAAATAACTTTTTTATCGAATAAACATTATTTTTGTGTGTAAAAATTAAAAATAACAAAAGCTGAAAAATTGGTAAAATCATACAATAGTAGACAGCTTTGAACGACCGTATCTCAGCCAATTTTCATCAAAAATTCTTTTGTGGACCACCATTTTGATGAAAACTACGTCGTCTTTCATTTCTGTGAACCAATGACTATACCTAAATCCACACAGAAAAAAGTTATACACAAAAATTTAAATAAGGACAACAAATTGAAAATATTCGGATTTTTTAAAGTCTTTTTAACTTAACTTATTTAAAAAATAAGTTTTTTGACTTTGTAAAGTGCCATTTTGATAGGAAATCTGATTCTGAAATCTGTAGGCATTAAAAATGTATAGTTTTTGAGTTATAGTTAAAAAAAATAAAAAAATGGACAAATTTCCACCGTCCTCAAAAGTCCAAGCCGAAGCTTAATTGCACTTTTAGATTTATCATTTTTAGGGTACAATTGAACATATAAAACAATGAAATACCTTTAAAGGGTTAGATCCTTATTCAAATACATAATCAATAGCATATTAACCAAGTAAAAATAAAATCAAAAATATGTAACATCACCAATTTGTACATTTTCATTTTGAATAAAGCAATTTATGGACGGTCAAAAATAACTGGCTTCTTTCAGTTAACCCAGCAGCTCCCAGAAAAAAAAAAATAAATTTCATGCGATTTTGGAAAATTCACTAAAAAATAATGCATTTTGCAAAAAATAAAAAAAAAAAAAAATTTGATTTTGTTTATTGAAAATATTTACACCAAAAATGTCATCGACTACCTTGTTTGATGGTAAAAAATAGCGATCTGCAGAGTTCACACATTGTATGAAATTTCATACGCTGGGTATTGCTGGGTTAAGCACAAAGGTAGGAGGCTATATAACAGTAAAAAAATAATTTAAAAATTTTTTTCTCGGAAATATTTAAGGTTAAAGTTGGAATTTCAGAAAAAAAATCTAAAATTACATGTTTTAAGTGTTGTAAAATAGAATTGAAACAGTTTAAAGTTTCTGACCTTAAGAACTGATTAATTAGACTAAACATAGGAAAACTGTATTATTTTTATTTTGAAATATTTTCTAAAATAAAAGTTATCTATGTGTTTCTGAGAGAACCTTTTAAAATTCAGATTAACACCCGAATTCGACCTTCCGGCCAAAAGCGCAATATCTAACAGAAATATTTTGCAATTTTTTTTTATGCAAATCTTATTTAAATTTATAGAGCTTTCAGATAAGCTTTCAGCTCATTAAAAAATTCATATTTCGTAAATTTCTGAACAGATCTTAAGTAGGGGAGGCTGGGGTAAACCGGACACTTTTTGTATTTTTGCAAAAATAATGTAAAAAAATTATTCGAAACCTGGAGTGTTTTATGTCATTCGAAAGCTACATCTTTTAGCTACAAATCGCATATCGTTTGATGGTTTAATATGTATTCAGTTTGGCGTGAGCTCACTCAGACTATACCAACCTCGAAATCGAAAAAGCCAAAAATGGTGGGGCTAAACCGGACAGGGGGTGGGACTAATCCGGACAGTCGCGCCAAAACCAAAATGAATAACGAACATGAAAGCTTATTATGTTTAAATGTTATTTTGAATCTTTATTGATGTATTTCGATGTGTTTCGTACAAGAAAAGAATGTATTTGATTGAAAAAATGTTGATTTTAAGTGCTAAACGCAAAATGATGATAAAAAAAATTTTGGATAGAAAAATTAAAATATTATTTTTCAACCAAAACTTAACGGAAAATCGGAAAATATTGAAATTCATTCAAAATCTGCATCTGAATCGGAATCTGAGAAGCAGTTAATGCATGTGAACACATCATCACTCGTTCGGACACAGTCAAATGTGCTTTGCAGCGGAATTCGATGCAAATTTTGAAACGTTGCTTATGCAAAATTTTATCACCACAAACGCAAATCGCTATCTGATTCGTCTGAATCAGTGCTCATTTTTTTTTAAGTTGATGGAACAGCTTTTGACCTTGTTGGCACGTTTCCTTGATTGTGACCGCGGGAGGGTAAATGGCCAACCCTATCGTAGAAACATTCAAAATGCTTCAGAAGTCTTTATGAATAACAAACACGAGTTTAAAATGACAAATAAGGTGTCCGGTTTAGCCCCACCAAAAAGTGTCCGGTTTAGCCCCACCGTGTCATTTTATTAACTCGATCGAAAAACATTGATAAAAAATATTTTATCATAAAAACCACTAACACCATTCGATTCAGCACATCTTAATTACCTAAAAATACTCACCGAATATTCTGCGCACTTGTACATTACCTTCACAACCCAAAAACTTTGAAAAAAAAAATGTTTATTCTTAGCGAAAAAATTATTGCACTCTTCGACGACTGACGCTAAACTGAATCATCAAATATCATCGACACTTGTGAAGTTAGTAGCTTATGACAGGGTGCGTTCAACGCGCATATGCCGGTTCCGATATTTAAAGTAGTTTTTGATTAATCGCGACTGTCTCCCCTACATACAAGACTTCCGGAACTTACCAAAGCACAGAGAAATAATGTATTATCTTATGCCTAGTATGGGCACTTAGAATCATACGACGCAAAGCAATGAACATATTCATAACTCCATCAATATCAATTTGAAAAATCCAAGAATCCGAAAAATGTACAACATAAAAAAGTAATTGACATATTTACAAAACCACGAGACTTGGATTGGATTGACTTGGCAATCCTCATCTACTCGTATGTATTGATACTCAACTTTTATTATGGTAGGATAGCAGCTTTTTTTGTTCAACATTCTTTTTCTAAGTAGTGGAAAATATAGCTCTTTATATGTACATATATCAAGATATATTGTAAATACATATACATACATATGCGACCAGTTCATAAGAATGCAATTTATTTGATTTTATCAGAGATGATAAATTTCGAGACTTTGATATATCAATAAAAAAAAGTTCAATCTACGGAAACATCAGACTCCACTTGAAATTTCACTCAAAAGATGTATGTAATTTGGCGGAGGGGAACAGGGTCAAATGTTTCAGCGGAATGAATTTTTGAGATTGCAAATTCTTGTAAATTTATTGACTTGCTAAGTATTATTTCAAATTTCTTTTATAGGGTAAAGATAACGAGTATCCAAACATCATACGTAAACAGGCATTGGCTGCTAATGCAGATGCCAAAAAAGAAGGTATTGTTGTGCCAATGACGTTAGAAGATTATTGCAGCAAACCGGTACGAAAATCAACAGCGGAACCTACGCTGGATACTAATTTCTACGATGATGACTTTGATCTCGAAACTGAAGATGATTTGCAAACAGATGACGATGAGGACGATGATGATGACGATGACGAAGACGAAGAAGATGATGACGATGAGGACGATATTAATAGAAATAAAACAAATGGTAAGAAAAATGGCACAGCTGACGAATCGGCCGATGATAGCGGCAAAGGTGAAACTTCATAATTATCTTGGGCGCAATAATTTAATATTCAAGAGCTGAGCTCTATAATGAAAGTAGCCAAGCAAACAGGATATAATGCAAGTTGTAGTTGAAAAAAAATGGAGAATAACAGAGAAATGAGAGCAAACAAAAGTAAGCAGATTCTTAATTATTAAATTATTAAAATAAGCATATGAATGATTGTAAAAGCTTTAACAACAGTTAAAAGAGACAAGCAATGTTTTAATTCAATGCGTAAAAGATAATAATCTTAGCATACAAAATAAAAAATAACTCCGAATAATTAACTCTGAAAAGGAGTCACAAATTTGTATGTAAACAAAGAATCTTACCAAATACAAAACAATAAAAATCTAATGCCATTTATAAAAACGAGCGATACGTAAATTAAAATAAATCACAAAACCACTAAAGCCAACCCAATAAACCAACCCAATAAAGATTTTGTAATTGTAAAGAAATAATATATCTAGACGTTGTAAAGCAATTTAAACTAAATTTAATTCGCTCTCTTTCTCTATGATAAATTTAAGCAATCAGAAAACATAATTAACCTAGCATTTTTAAATTATTTTAGTTTATTTTTAAACATAATTTTGTGAAATATTTTTAGTTTTCTTGTTTTGATTTGTTGACTATTATTTTTTAAATAAATTTGCATACTTGCTGCGAAACACGATTTAAAGTGCTATAATGATTCTCCATGTTTTTTTTCCAATAAATAATAAAAAATATATACATGATTAGTGCATCTAAACCTAATTAAACTTGATTTTATCATTGCTTTAATTATTAAGCACCATGTTTTCATATATGAAATTTAAAACAATTACATTTACTAAAATGGAACGATTTCTGAATTAAAATATCTCACTAATTTTTTTAAAGCAGATTTAAAACTTATATGTGAGACCTGTGGGGGAACTAATCTTGCGTTTGAAATGATTGCGATATTTTACTGCAGAAACAATTCTATTTTTGGAAAATGTAATTGACTAAAGTTTGGAAACAAGTGTAGCTTCGTTTTTCTTAAAATGAGATTACGGGATCTCGATCCGTCTCGTTTCTAAGTCTGAAAATATTCTATTATGTTATTAATGAAAACAAAAATGTCTAGTCTGAGTTTAATGTGTATTTACAAACATAAGAAATATACTAGCATATTTTTAGGCTTGAAACAGAGATGAAACTACACACAAAACTGAGGGTTATAACATAAGTTTTTTATAGACATATTTAAAAAAAGTCCAATTACATAATGCAATTTAGTTTTTGAAACAATGTTTTTCTTTTTATTTTTAGTAATATTTATTTTTTAATCTAAAATTGCTTCCTCACTATCGCTTTAAATTTTACCAAGATCTTTTCACATGGGCTCCATTTGAAAATACCAACGAATTATTTAACGCATTACTGCAGTCACTTTTTATGAGATAAAAATTATTAAGAAAGAGGTAGGTACTCGTTTAGACTATATATGTATATGAACTGATGTATTTAGAAATTAGAGAAGGGAAAATAAATTTATTCTAGACTAGTACCTCACCTTAAAATATAATTTAAACTATAAAATCAACCATCTGTCACTCAATCATTTGCGTTGGCATAATTTTGGGCGCAATTACTGAAAATTTATAATAGCAATGTATATCATCAAAAATTATAAAAGTGTAGACAAAATAGTATATAGATATAAATATGATATTTTTTTAAGCAAACAACTAAAAAAACTCAATGTAAAAAAATCAAGATTTCTATACCTAAAACTATAAATTCACCCATCAAATACACTAATGAGAAAATCAATTAATCATTAAAATTGGCAACCAGAAAATCTTTTTCAACTGTAAATTAGATTTTAATAAAAATAAGTATGCATTTAAAAAAATAATTATTTAATAGCATATTTTGTTCTTTATTATAATTACTATGATCAATGCGTATCAGTCAACAGATAAATCTATTAATCTATAAATACAATTATATACATAATTATATGCAAAAAAAAAAAAATTTAAAATAAATGAAAAAATTGCAAAACATAAATCTGTCAATTTATTTATTTCAAAATAACAACTTTATGCTAATCCTTCATTATAGTTATAAAAATTTTCAATGCAACATTTTAAAATGTATTCTTGTAAGTGTGTAGATTATCCCTCTAACATTTTATTGAATTTTTGTCGTGATACGAAAGAAAGTATTTGTGCCTCATAGCACATATCAATCTATGGACTAAATTTCGATTTCAAAAATTGCTTATGATTCACTATAGGTGAAACTAATATTATTTCCCTCTTTTAAACAGTGTTGAAATTTTTACGAAAGCGTTCTGTATACAAGCACGCCTTTTTAGCGCCTGCTCGCTCAAATTTTTACGCTCTTTAAGCTCCTTCTCGTTCTCAGGGCACCACTGATAATGAGCGTGGATGGGCAAAACAGCCCTCGGGCGGCGCGACAGAACGAGAATATATTATCATATACGTATATAAAACGAGAGAACGAACGAAGCAAGTCTGCTGTCGCACAAATCTTACAAAGCGTGCGCTGAGGTGATTTATGAATGATAAAATCTAAGTATTCTGCCTAACTTTTTTTGGGCTGAAAAAAATATATGCTGTAGATTCTGCGATTCTGGACAACTTTTGTTACATAATTTTTTTTTACAGGTGATAGACACGTCCCCTAGGTACAAATTACCTGGCTGGTCCCTGCTGGAACAACCAGGACCCCGAACTTATAAAACTATTTTGCAAGGGAGAATTTTTTATTTTGTTAAATATATTGAAGACATACAGAAAAATGTCAGAAGACTTCGATCACCATCTTCTAGTGGATTCCCTTCGACTCAAAATAGTATACATTAAGCAGACCTGTGCAGCATCCAGAAAGTTTGCCCTATATAAACTCGAGGAAACCTGTCTTCGGGAAAAATTCATCGACGAAGTGCACACTCTCTTTAGTATCTGGACATAATAGCTGTTACGAAAATTATTTTTTCGGGTTCAGAATCACAAAATTTACGGGCAAACTAATACTTTCAAAGTGCTCAATTTCACAGAAATTCGCTTTGGCGAGGTGCCATCACTCAACTGAAAAAAACACTAGACACACGAAGTAAATAAAATGTGAAAAGCGAATTGATCTTCGGCGCTTAGAGCTGAGAAGCATATGTGTATACCGCGAAACTTAAAAATTGTACGTTAAATAACTTAAACATTCGGCACTTTTTGCCACCCATATTTTTATCGAGTTTAAGAACTGTGCTTCAGCAATATTTTATTCTCAGTAAGCGTGATGCTTATTCGGATTTGGTGATTAATATTTCCTAAAACATAAATTTGATCAAGAAAGTATGTTATGGTTCCTCTATTCCAGTTATTTTCAAATATTTGTGATGAAAAGAGTGGTATCCACCAAAAAACTGTCGCTAATACTACTATTGAAAGTTTTTAGTTTTTCCTTTTAATTGATTTACTATTGTTGGTAAGGAAAGCAAGTAACTTTCTTGAAACTTCGGATTTGTCAACGACTATAGCAGCAAATTATATCTGCTGTGGTAAATTTATGCCAACAAGAGAAATCATCACACAAAAAATGGCTAAAACAAAACAAAAAATCATAAACACTTAGTATATTTTGGAAAGACCGTTAATTCTTTGCTCGGATCTAGCTTCGGAGACATAAACCCCACTGGTGTGAAAGCATTATGGTCTGCAATGAATTTTGTTGGCATGGTGTAGGCCCGCTTATAAAATTAAATGAAAGTATGGACAAGTTTCAATATTTGAACACATTGGCAAACCATATGGAACCATATGCACTTCACTCAATTCCAATTAATTGGACATTTTTGCCATATAATGACACTAAACAGTCCTCCAAAGTAGTAAATAATTGGTTTTGTGCGGAAAAGATCGACGTTTTGGATTGGTCAGCCCAGAGCCCTGACTTAAATTCAATAGAGAACCTGTAGACCGAAGTCAAGGTTGAAATCGTAAAAAAAAAATTATACAAATATGGACGATATTTGGTCTGCCGCACAGAAAGATTAGTATGCCATATCCAAAACAAAGTTCGAAAAAACGTGGAGAGTGTGAGTCGCACGTGTGAAGCTATCTTCAAAAACACAGGCTAAAGCACAAGATCTCAATGATCTAAATGTTTTTGCATACCAAAAAGTCAACAAATTCAATTTTAACACGATATTTTCTCTTTTTCTCCAGATTGTGCCATTTATGTGTCCCGCTCATTTGATTTTTACATTTTGATAATTTTTTTTTTTTTAATGGATTATAGCTGAAGTTCGTATTCTTATTAAATATGAAGGATATATCTTTGCAAAAAACCTAACATTTGTTGTTTGTATATACATATTAAATAAAATAATTTTTTTTTGATCATAGAAAACTGCTAAGGCCCTCTTTGGAAAATAATTTTTTTAATGTAAAAAAACCTCAGCTTTCGATTAAAAGCATTAAAAAAAATATTAAAAATACCTTTTTTGAGATATAGCACGTTTTGTGATTTTTCACGAGGAAAATGGAAAATTTCGGAAAATCTGACAAAACCATTGGAAAGCTGAGGAAGAAGTACATCGAAATGTGTCAGGAAATTTTTTTAAGTAAATTTATGTACCACCAGTACGAGTTGAAAACAGAATTTAGCGCTCGCGCGCCGTGATAGTACATTTGACATGTTTCTCCCCATTTATGGTCAACTACAACAACAGCGACGTAAACAATAATAACAACAACTGAACCGCGGCCAAAGGCCGACAAGTTACTCTTATACAAAATTACTGTGGCTAGCGAACCAGGAGTTTGATATACTATAGACTGATCCGCGAAGCCGGTGTTGAATTTCTTGGAGCTGTCATATCTCGAAAATTATACAACGAATTTCTAATATTTATATGTTATTTTATGCGTTATTGAATTACCTCTCATATGATATGCATTTTTTGGAAATCTATCCAGGGGTTCCGAACTTATACTGCTTTTTATAAAACCTATATCCGCAATTCCCAATAACTATACCTAAAACTAGATCCGAGTGACACATTTTGACTACATATTCTTTCTCAAAATTAAGACACACGTAAGTAAAAGTAATTTTAAGAAATGATTTACGTTGAATTGTTCCTAAAGTAAACTTGTTCCCTGTCGGCACACAATTACTATTTTTTTTTTTCAGTGTACATAATTGATAAATTTTGTGTAGACGTAGTTTGCTATTCAATTCAATTCGTAAACATTTCATTCAAAGAAACTCGGAATTTTCCCTGCAGAGTGCGCCTTATTTAATATGTATTAAACACAGCCACACGTCAAAAAAATCTGTCAAAATAAGATGAAAAAACAAAACAAGAAAAAATACTGAGTGTCGCAAAGTGTTGATCCGTGGCCAATTGTTGAGGGCACTTTCGTTTTAATTGCCAACGCATTCAAAGCACCAATTAAATTCGAAAAATAAATTATTTTATTCAATAGCAGCGTAATTTCACAAGGAATAACATGTTTCCTAAGTTGAAGATATCAAGCTTCTTGCTTCAGGTAAGTAGTAGTTGCGAAATCACAGCATCTGGGGCGATGTTTTAAAATGAGCTCACCGACGATGTTTTATTTTCTAATCAAGCGTTTGGAACGTACTAAACAGCAATGCAGCGGCTGCTTATTTGGTGTTTTCTATGGCGAAGGAACTTTACTATTGATGGGCTTCAATGTGGAGTCAACCATTGGTCAACTTAATTACGACCAGATTCAATATAAATTTCCTGCTGAGTTAGATCTATGTGGATTAGTCAAATTTGGTGATTGCACGGACACTGAGGCGCATTTGAGTGAAATATTTAAGGATGTCGACATCACGGACAATCCAATCCTGTTACACTGTGAATTGGGCACGCTGGTGGGGTTGCGTGCTTCCATATTTATGCATGAAAAACTACAGGAAATACCATATGAAGTGATGGAAGCTGAGCAATTATATCGGGATTTTTGCTTTACAAAACTTAAATGCAGTTTAAACGTATATACGGAGCAGACACCGGTGGTAATTATTTAATTTATTTACAAAAAAAATATGCTAACTAAAAGGGAAAGAAAGGCATCTCCGTAGAATCTCGAATTAAATTAAGTACCGCTATTAATATGATCCTAGCAGTCCATATAAAATTTATTTTGATTAAAATTTACAAGCATACAGAATGTAACATCAGATAAATACGAACGATACGATATCTGACCAGAAATACCAATAAAAGAGAATTAGTAATTGTCATATTGTCACCAAACATATAATAATATTATCTGATACTAGACTACAAATCGTATCATTGAAGTGTCTTAAGTAAGCATCAGTCCGTCCAACCAGTGCTATCATTAGAAATATTTGTTTGATAGAATTAAAAAACTTCAAACTGAAATTTTTGTCAAAATGTTATCGATTTTCCATTTTCATGTACAAAATTTGTTCATCAAGAGTAACCAAAACTTACTTTATTTCTAACTTTTATTTCAGGCCGTAAAACATGAAATTCATGCCCTACGCAAGCAACTCTCTGGTGGCAGTTTAGCTTTTCGCATTTCATCGACTCGCATTTATGTGACAAATGCCGGTACACAGGGATCCAACACTGCCGTCGGTGATCAATTGAGCAAAAATATTAACAATGATTCGCTTGTAACGGAATTGGTGCAAGCGTTGGCAGCATCAATTAGCGCTAACAGCGACGATAACAAAGAAAACTCTACCCACAAGAAGCAACTAAAATGTGATGCTGCATCTACCATATTACGCGATCATTGTGGTGCCTTGGGGTGCGATTACGATGTCATTAATATTGATGTGCTCAAATGCAAGACGCGTGAACGTCCTTGTGCTGAGACAGGTTGTGCGAGTGTCAATTCTGCTATGCTGCCAGCCTTGAGTATGTGTGTGCAACGAGAAGAGCGTAAAACGTGCTTACCACTTGATGTAGAAGCAATGGCAGTGATGTATAAAAACACGACAGTAACTCGATTATACGATATACTTATCGAAAGTATTTGTCGTGCATTGCGACTGTTTGAGCATTGCATAGTAGAGCGATTAGAAGAGAGTGAAACATCGAAGCTTATGATACCACGCAGTTATCACTTCTATCCGCAGGTGAGTTCGTATATTAGATACTGTAAGGGCTTACTGGGAAGCCCAGTAGTTACCGTGTCCGCTTATTATGTTGGTGACTCAGCAAGAACCGTACGGCTGCCAAGTGAATTCTTTATATAATATAGACAAATACCTAGTAAACAAACGAACACCGAAGATCGATGGAACTATATATTAACATTTACTTACATAAACGCATACCCATCCGTTCCACTTTACATTTTTACATTTAACTCAAATTTCTTTCGATGGCAAGCAAGCAAGCTTTTTTATATCCAAATGTTCATGTAAAATTTTACCGAAAGCCCCCTTTGAAATGTTTAGGATGGCAAATATCTCGTGTATTGTTTTAATTATTTTTATCTTCTTCTGGCTTTCCTAGACATTCGAAATTATTTGCGCTTGTGGTACCTCTGTTGGATCCATTATACCAATCAAAAAAATATTTGTTAACTACAATACAGATTTTCGCTTTAAGGCCGACTTTTCAGGAATGTATCTAGGCCATATAGCGAGATATGAGTGCCGGCTTAAGACTTTGCATTCCATAAATAATTACACACTTTTTAGATTTTTTGCTTCGATATTTTTGATTTTTATATATTGTTTAGTGATTAACTAAACGTACATATTTTAAAATTTGACTCAAAAATTCTGTGGCCACAAGGAATAACAGCTAAACTCGATATTTGATGACAAGGCGAAACAGTATAACACATATGAATACACACACAACTTATGTTGTTTTGCCTTGCCATCAAATATCGAGTTTAGCTGTTATTCCTTGTGGCCACAGAAACGAAATAACGAATAAAAATAAATTTGTTTAAACATAAATTTTTAATTTATAAAAATGTTTCTCAAATATCTTCGATATCGCTAAAATCTTTTGTTTTCAATTTTTTTATGTTATTCCTCAATGAATAATGAATCTGCTTTCAGATCAATATTTCCGCCATTACTTTGAAAAATATGAATTTTTGTTGAAAGCGCGCACCATATTTACATACAGTAGACGTCCAATATAACGAACTAATTAATGCACGGGTCAGTCGTAATATCGTAATATTCGTTAGATCGAAGTGTTTTTTATTAAAGAAACTGGCTTTTGTTAACACATATATTTACTCGTATAAACGTTAAATTAGATTTTACAATGCTTTTCTTATTGGCGATCACCTTTACTGGTAAAAAAGAGTTATTTCAGTTCAACAGTTATTTTTGAATTAATCAATGTTCGTTATTTGGAACGGAAATCATTTTTAGCGTTCTTAATTTAGAGACATCCATGGAAAAATTCCAATTTCAAAAACTGTTCGTTAAAACGAAAATTCGTTATATCGTTATACGTTATATTGGATGTCTACTGTACAAACTATTATTGATAAACTATTGTATTGATTTCATTCAAGTTTTTTTTGTACATATTCCCATAGCTTTTGAGATCTATCGTTAAAAAAAATTTTATAACACTCATAACTTTTTTTGAAATTGCATTTTTTGAAGTTTAATTATGTTCAAAATTCACCTTTAGATAAACACTAAACAATATATGTATATTAAAATCAAAAATACCGGAGCAAAAAGTCAAACCCAGTGTTTTTCTACAAACTGCAAGTAAAAGGTCCTCGTGTTTTCGTTTCCTCATGTTGCCATGTTGAAGGATCCTTAGTTCGGGTCCGGAGTCTAGTCTTACTTCTACCCCTAGCAAATACTTTAATCAGCGCTGACCCCCGGCTTATGCGTAGTGTGCTTATGCCTGAAGACGTTCTTGTTATGAGCGTATAAATAAAAACATAAATAAAATGAATTACAACGAATTACTAATAGAAGAAAACTGATATCCCAAAAAATAAGATTTTACTGTCAAAATCAAAGATATTTTAATACAAAAACTATTTTCTTGTAAACACAAAATCTCAGCTGACTTTCCTTCGTTCGTCGCAATTCCGTTTACTCGAACGAGTTTTACCCGTTGACAGACTTTTCGCTGACTGATTTTCCGTTGTTCGTCGGAATTGTGTTTAAGACGTTACTTATATTTATGTTTGGTTGGTCGAATGGTAGAGGCTCGGTAAAAAGAAAGTCTGCGTAATTTGTACAATTTATTTCTATACTAGTTATATCTATTTTTAAATAAATACACTTGTATTTACATATTTAATGCACACTTACTTTCAGGAGTTTGGACATTTTCTTTCATGCGCGTACCTTGATGGTATCTCCGATGACGATCCCACTATGCAGGACAAACGCAAAAAATTACATCGTCATTTTGCACTACCCGTAACACGTCCATATTTTCGTCGTTCAAATCGTTGTGTCTTTCGTGACGATTTACCAGCTGATGAACCACTGCTTAATACACATATTGGCGTACGTTTCAGTGGTGTAGCTGATGGTAAAATGTATCTGGTGCAAGGTAACTACTATTATTATCACTATTTGCAAAAAAAAATACAGGATAAAGGCTGGGGTTGCGCTTATCGTTCGCTACAAACTCTATGCTCTTGGTTTCAACTACAGGGTTATACGGATCGTGCGATACCTACTCATCTGGAAATACAAAAATATTTAGTGCGCATCGGTGACAAGCCACAATCGTTTGTAGGCTCTACGCAATGGATAGGTTCGACAGAAGTTAGCATGTGCTTGCAAGGATTTCTTAATGTCGACTCGAAAATACAACATGTTAGCTCTGGATCAGAAATGGCTACAATTGGTTCTGATCTAGCTGTGCATTTTCAAACACAAGGCACACCCGTTATGATTGGTGGTGGCGTATTAGCACACACCATAATTGGCATTGATTATTGCTCACAAACAGGGCAGTTGAAGTTTCTGATTTTGGATCCTCATTATACTGGCTCTGATGACTTACACACGATACAAGCGAAAGGTTGGTGCGGCTGGAAAGGTATTGATTTTTGGGACAAAAAATCATACTACAATTTGTGCATGCCACAGCGACCAATAATGTTTTAAAGTAATGATTTTTTTTATGTAGCATTTATGTTTTTAAGTCCGCAAGTAAATAATTTTTTCTTTGGATTATTGTTTTACACGTAATTGTAATAGAAATTCGTACCTATAACGTGTTTGTTTTTAAATAGTACGTGTAGAAAATGGATCATATTTTATTGAGGATTAATAATATAATAATTGTAACCATTGCAATATTTTTTTAACTATGATATTTTGTGGCATTTTTGTAATTTATATTTGTAAGTCTAACAAAAATAAAATAAAGATGATGATGTAACAAATTATGTCATTTCTTTTTTTATTGTCCCTTAACATTTTAGAAAGTAAAATTTTTTCATTCATTAAAGGGTTAGACCTATTTATACAAACATTACTCTCATTGATGATTGATTTAGTTCCAGAAAGTGATTACTTTAATCAAAATAATAAGTAAGTTACTGACATTTAGCGAATTATTTAAAGGGGTTGGCCAAAGTAGAAATATTCAGAAATCGATTTTTATTTATTGGCTCGAAAGATTCCTTAGTGCCTTAAAAACGACATACTAAAAGAGTAACTCGAGTTTGAAATATTGGCGATCCGCTTCTAATACCTACTGGTCCATACTGAAAACTTTAAATGCGCTTTTCTCGAAACAAGGTTTTTCAAGATGGCCGGACACATAACTTGGACAATTTTTAACCGATGGAATTCAAATTTTGACTGTATGTATTTTTAAAAGTATATTTTCTATGGAAATACGTATGAATTTTTTTATATTGCATATTTATTTTTATAAACAATTTTCTGATGTTCTTTTATAAAACCGTGCCATTTTAGCAAAATTTGAGATATCCAATCTTTAAAACTTTAGGTGCTAGCTATCCGGTCGCACACCCCTCGAAAAAAAGCCTCCTTGGAGAAAGGCTGCATTCGCTATTTTTAAAGAATTTGCTGTCAAAAATAGTTCTTTTTAAGTTTAAAAATAGAATAGGTAGCTTAGGGAACCCAACTATGGGGTAAAAATCCTGCTATTATAAGAAATTCAGTCAGCTGTCAGCTCTGGTTTTAGTTCATGAATTTTAGAGATTGTATTCACAGTACAGGCAGAGGCAGCTACATTTTTGAGAGTTCCTAATCTAAAAAATATATCAGCCAGAGAGAGACTATAATATTCTAGAGATCAGCCCTCGTTAAATCACATACATTTTTTAAGTAAAGCTTTGGTGAAACGGTACTGTTTCCGCACAAGAAATTTATGAGGGAAAACTGAGAAGTCTGTAAAATACAATCTGTTTGTGGTAGGGGTTATCGTTATTATTCACAACAAAAGTGCATTCGTGAATCAAAATTCGACTTTCATTTGTTAGTACGCTTATGCAGAAAAGGAATCACAAAAAAAATCAAAATTTTGAATAAGATTTTGTTTATCTGGTAGTTGACAAAAATACGCTTAAGGTATATCATTAAAAAATACTATACATTTTTTTTTAATTATTCTAGCCGCCACCCTTTGAATAACGTTTCCAAAATTTCTTTACATCATCATGTCCATTCTTCGTTACAACCATGGTACGCGTGCGCTCATTTTGCCAAACCAACACGTTTATTGACTGTGCGTAGTCACGCAATGTAACAAAATCAGCTTGCGATAGGAACTGATTGTATACTACACCCTCAGTGTAGATAAAGCGATTACGTTCTAGCTCCCATAGTTTTATTTGATCGACAACCGTTGGTGGCAGTGGGGATTTTGATTTTATCGCAGATTCAGTTAACTTCATATTCGGATGTGCATATTGGTCCAAATAGCTAACAATTTGTTCAGCAGTAATGCCACCACGTAATGCTTGACGCACAGAATCACGCGTTAGTACGCCCACCACTAAATTGGGAAAACGATAAAGCAGTTCTGTGAAGAGCCCCAGTACTGCTACCTGTAGTGGCGAATCCGTGTAGGCATAGACACGATAATTAGTTTCTACTATTATGTAGCCACTTTCCTGTGCCTTATCTTCTTCGTTTACCACTGCTGCTACTGTTGCACTGTTTTTATTTGTGACATTTAGTGCCAAGCGAGTCGGATAGAAGCGTCCCTCTTTGCGTTTTCGTTGAAATACCAAACCGAATTCACGTAAATGTTGCAAAAATGTCAACATTTTGGAGCTCATGCCTTCAGAGCTGTAGTCGCGTCCTAGCGTGGAAAAGCTTAGCTGAAAAAGCATCGAAAGACATTCAGGCAAGTTAAGGCCACGTTCTTCACATGTGTCTAAGTATTGCAGCATAAAATGCCACACCTGCGATTGTGTGTCAAGTAGTAGAAATTGAAAACCTTGCCGAGTTATTGTGATGCCATCTCGATCATCACGTTTCATCAAATTTGCATGTAACAATATGCGCACAGCGTCAGGACTTATGCCTTCACTATCCTGTGACTTGCTTGCTGATGAACCCGTACCTACCATGTAGTGCAGTACACAGCGCCAACGTGACATGGCGTAAGAGTCTAAAAAGGCAATATCACGTGGTTTTGAATCACGTTCGAGTGTATGTGACATGGACCATGGTTTGCCGCCACCCAGCAGAGCAATTTTTAAATTTTTTTTAAAAGTTGGACTCAGTTCCCAGGCAGATAAACCGCCTGGTATGGCAGTAACGCGCCATACATTCAGCTCCGTAAGACAGCTGCTTGCGGCAGTTTGTTCTCTATAACAAAGGAACAAGAAAAAAATACAAAAATTTTTACGTTATATTCATGGATATTTTAACATGATTGCCAAAACTGAACTTACTTTGCAAAATGTTGTGAACCCCAAGAGGCAACAACGGCTTGCGGCACCGGTTGCTCCACGAACAGAATACGTATCACAAACTGTCTAGCGATTTCTGGCAGCTCCCTAAAAATGTATTTAAGTCGGATTTGAAGGATATTATACACAAAATTTGCTCAAATCACCTATAAACAGCCAGGCATATTGTGGGATAATTGTAGAGTCGCTCCAGCGTTTCAGGTGTGCGAGTTTTCAGATATTCCTGCAAATCCTTACATTGCAAATTAGCCGGCTTTGGAATTAATAACCCATTGGATGAGGTGGAGCTTGACTTGCCTGCTTTTGAATCGGACATATCGCATTGAGATATGTTTATGTTTTCTTGTTATCTTAAACTTCAATTGTGTTAAGTAAAACTTCAGAATTTAAGAAAACAATGCTGCCACATTTACCTCGAGTACGAAGTGCTTATTAAGGCTGCTACCAACGTGACAAAAACTGTAGAAAATAAGTGCAAGCGCATACAAGCATTTATAAAAGCTAGTCAATTGTGAAAAGAGGATTGTAGGGAATTACACGAGATTATATAACGTTTCAATGACCTTTGATTCATAACGTAAGAATTATACTCTAATAAACTGTCGAACTCCGCCCTTTGCAGCATGGTTGCGTATATTGGACTTCCATGTTGGACTTTTTTTTCATATGAATAATTAAACTTTTTATTTTTACGTTAAGCTGTATTTATTTTCCCTTTAACAAAAATCAATGTCTTATCTATTGGTCTTATCGGTACTTTGCTTTGTCGCCTATGTCTTTTGTTCCTTAAATGCTTATGCAGAGACTTTAAAAAATAATTAAATAAGTAAAATGTAATATGCCGTAACATTCTGGCAACACTGTCAGCGAAACGTGAAAAGAGCAAACATTTAGAACTGCTAACAATTATTGCCTCGTATCGAAAGTCTATCAGAACTGAACACCAATAAGAAACTGACACTAGTGTTTCACCAGTATTTTCATAAATTATTGTTTTCAAATTTTTATTCGACAGTTTGGCGAACCGCAAGTCCTAATATATAAATGATAATATTATTATTTAATCTAGTTTAGTCATTATGAGTATAAGCAATGGTGTGTACAATAATTTGCGACAGAAGCTCGATGTACTCGGCTACACACAAACGCTGCCTCTGGCGTCGATTCCTCTTGTTGGAGCAATTTTTGAGGACTTGGTTAAGACAACAGAGAGCCTACGCGATGCCAAAGGGAAAATTATTACGTTCCTAGAGGTAAATGGTTTTTGCAAACAAAGTCATGAATGATGGATCTTGATATCCGATAAACTCTATCATTTTCTTTCCGGTTACAATAAGTCCAGTAAATAGCGAAATTTTTTGTAAGTGCCATCATGGTGCCTATCACCACTGCTAACCAATTTAGGAGACTAAATAGGGGTTTATGTAGGTTTCTATACATCTTCGCTTTCAGTAGATTAGTTCGCGAGTTTGTATATTTCTTTGGATGCGCTACGTCCTGGAAAACTTGCCTATTGTTGTCCTCATACTGTAACCTATGCTATAGTACGACTTAAGTTTCTTATTATGGCATCATGCACAGCACTGTAGTTGAGAACCCTAATATGTATTAATAAATACAACATGCACTATCCTATTGTAAGTATTAAAAACGTATAATAGTAGTCACATCCCATTGGGTTTAGGTCAAGATTCTTGTATTGTACTGTGCGTTTTACTATCACAAAGTAAATTAAGTGGTATTAAACAAAATTGTTCGCTAAATTAAGTAGTATCTAGTGAAAAAATTTTTGGTTTTAAATATCAAGCTGCTAAGTTTCTTTTAAAACATTTTTTTCAGTACCTACCGTTAAGTATATTTAATGATAGTTAAAATATTCACTGCCATAAATTTATTATTTATCAGTGCAAACTTTTAAATAAATTACTGATAGTGGAAAAATGTTTCACAATAGCGGTAGTGAAAAATAAAATTTAGTGTACCACCATGTCTGATTATGATTAACTTCATAAAAAACTAAATAGACATGCTATTTTGTTTCATCGATGAAAATGCTACGAAGCAAGTGTGGGATAATAAAACATAAAGCCCGAATTGCTTACAATTTCCAGCCACAAAGCTTTATTCAAAGCATTTTTTGTTGCCAATAAGAATTTAATTTCACACTTCACTTTCCTTATAAGTAAATAAATCAAACTAAAAACTGACCACAGGTGTAGTGCTATGTCGGTTGTCATGGCCAAATTTTAAATAATTACCTGCAATAGCACATAACTCTAACCATCACAAATGCCATTTTAACCAACACAACCATAATCGAAAAACCTTTTTACTGCATTGAAAAAGAAGCAATTTTTACTTGTATCTTTTTTTTTTTTGCTGCCAAAGGAGAAATCTGCTTGGGAATTGGGTGTTGAACCATATAAATGTGATAATTCGCGATTACTTGCAGAATGCAATGAGCTACATTTAAAGCTGTTAAAGCAACGCGAAGAGTTGGAGGAGCGTACCAGTGGTAAACCAAATAAACTTCTCTTATTTAACTATTATTCCTTTAATTTGACATTTATTTTCAACATTTCTTTTAGAGCTTAATCAACGAATACGAAATTTGCAAACAGACAAAATGCATTTGGAGCAACATTGTGTACAATTACAGCAACAAATTAAATCTTTGTTATCCAAACAAGCAACTTCTCGACTGCCAGCAACAATGAAACAAAAAAAGGAGCTTGTCACAGTCTTACGTAAAATTGTTTATTTGTAAAAATCAATGAAACCGAATAATTTGAATATTTTTTTTTAAGCTAAAAAACCATTTATAACAACTGTGCGGTCCGGTGAACAATTTCAGTTACATTTAACAGATAATAAAAGCAATATAAGATGTACCAAATGCAATGCAGGTTATTATCAAAAGAGTTCTTTTACTGTGGGTAGTTCTGCGTTGCCACCAAATTCGTCAGCAGAGATAGATAAATTAGATCATGATGTTAGAGACTTAACGGAACAAGTTGAGTTCTATAAACGAAAGGTAAGTGTAACTAGATACCCTCAACATCGTGAGTGTACAGTCAATACATTTTGTTACTTTGGAACCAACGAAGAATTATCTAAATTTATTAATGAAAAGTATCTGCCTTGAATTCGCAGAGAAAATGTAAAACATATCTTTCAACATCTGAACCTGCATAGTAATCACGCTTCAGCCTGCATAGTAATCACGCCAACATATAGCCTCACGAATACACTGCAAAATAATATTAGCCTTAATTGTGCTTATTAGACGTTTTGTAAACGGTACGGCAGATATATTGTCCATAAATGGCCCTGACGTTGCCTGTTCATCATCATAGCCTTATAAAATATTGTGAACTGAAAAATATATATACTCGAATTCAAGTTTCTATATCTCGCTTCGTTATCAAACTTTGAGCTCTGAAATTTAAATTGTTAAAAACTTTGTTGGCGCTCCCACCTTAAATAACGCTCCCACCTTTTACCCAGTAATTTACTTTGCCGAATAACATCTCTGTAGTAATTTTCATTGCAGTCTTTCTATGCCCAAATAGATAATAATTTGATTACTTATAAATATTTGCCATACCATGAACCTTTAATTCCCATTATCTCTAAAACCGCAAACGGAACACCTTTGACCCGACTACTTGAAATTTTCAAAGCAATATGTTATTTTAATACTAAAGGTAATAAGTAAATAAGTCCCTGAAAAGTTTTTATAAATAACAATTATTATGATTGTTTTAGATGAACTTTTTTTTGGAAAATCATATCTCGGAAAAAATATTTTTTCGACAATTTGGTATGATGCAAATGACATCAGTTTTTCTGAGCGGCCGTAGTGCGATTACATAGTAAAAAATAGTAACTAACTGTACGTAGATGATCAAGGAACGCTCCTTGTTAGATGAAAAGTTTACTAAAAATTAAATTCAGTTCATTATATTCGTCGGTGAAATTTTGGTGGTATTTCGCCTTTGTCGCCACTTTAGTTTGTTTCACCATGTCGCTTACGATGTTTTTGGGAAAAACAATGGAAATTGAATTTATAACGCTTTTTCAAGATTGAAGCGCGTGATCGTGAAATACGTCGCCTTAACGATCTTTTAACGGGTGGTCGTCCTGTGGCCGCACTCGCTAAAGACTGCTGCTATAAAGATGTTGGCAAACTATCCGAAGACGTCGATCTATTGCAACGAGAAAAATCAGAACTACTTGTTAAAATACGGCAATACGAGGAACAAATGCACGAAGCCATGCAGCGTGCTATAGATTTAGAAACTCAAAATAAACAATTGCTTAAAGAACTGGATGAGCTTAAAGAGGCAGCACTTAGTGTAGAAACGCAAGCAAATAAAGAAATTGAAGAGCGTGAGAACGAAATAAAACAACTGCAGTTAGACTTAAAGCAGTTAAAAGCTAGAAGAGAAAAGTTAGAAGATTCAAAGAAAACATACAGAGCGCCAAACGAACGTGGTGCAGGTGGTGATACAACTTCTGAAACAGCAAATCTACATAAACTTTATGTTGAGGAGTGTGAAAGAGGTAAAATGATTAATTATACAAAATTGCAATGAATTTATAACCATTTTATTGTAGAATCTAAATTGCGTAAGGAAAATGAAGTGCAAATGAAAAAAATCATAAAATTACAGCATAAACTACACCATTTACAAAAAGGTAATTTTCAGTACCATATTTGCACACATTTTTCAGTTATAGTTAGTAAATAAATATTTATAAGTAGAAATTAAAGATAAAGACTGTCGCAGCGTAACAACGCTAGATGAGGATAAAATACGCCTTAAGTCAGAACGTGACTTCTTCCAAAAAGAGTACTTGCGTTTAATAAGTAAGACTGGATCCGAAAAGGTATTATTGCTCTTTACAATATTTAAAATAATTTTGTCAGTACATATTTGCAAGGAAATTTCCTTTAATACTTACATGTATCTGGGGTTTTATTAAAACAAAGAACTTTTTGAAGGTATTATCAAAGGTAATGAAAGGTAATTCGAGCTGGTTGTTTCAGCTAAAATTCGACATCTCGTATTTAAATAAGCGATCTCTAATACATTTTCAACGGTTTTTGTTTAAAGTTTTTGAATATTGAGCAGTAATTTATTTAATTTTGAATTATGAAAATGTATTGCGTGGCGATAAAATTGATAGAGCGCAGTACGATTGATTCAAGAAGCAATGTTGTCCGCAATTTTGTTCAACATCGTCTTTAATAGCACTTTTATATATACGTTAAAGTTAAGGTAAATTATTGGATCTCGGGTTAAGGATAACATCCTTAATGAAATTTTTATATGTCGCTACGTAATGGTCGCTTGGATAATTTTGCGCTGCTTAATTTACACTCAATCAACTTTTCAACATTAATTTAAATAGAGCCCAAATTTAATTTAATGGGCAAGGTATTATGTTCTTGCTTACTTACAATTTATGATAATTCTTAACAGGAAGTTGAATTTCTTCAAAACCAAGTCAAATCCAAAGATGAAGAACTTCGTATCTTGCGATCAGAACTTTGTCTGCGCCAAGAACAGATTATGGCACATGCTACAGCCACTGCCAATGCTGCAACAAATGTTACACCATCAATACCTTTATCAGCGCGTTCTATGCGCTCACAAGCAAGCGATTGTGTACAAGCAATTGTCCTCCGTGCCGAACGTGAACGCGATTGTGTAAGGGCTGAATTGGAACGCGTACGATGCGAACGTGATGGCTTACGTGAGAAACATTTATGTCAAATACAAATGCATGCTGCTGAGATTGAAACGCAACAAAAATTGTTACGTGATGCAAATGAACGCATTATGCAGTTAGAACGTGAAGCACGTGATTTGCAATCAGGGCGCTTACCAAGTGAGACACAGATTGTTTTGCTCAGAGAAGAAATTGATAGCCTAAAGAAGAGTTTATTTAAGCTGCAGGATGAAAATAGTAAATTGCGCACAAGTCAGAATCAGCTAAAGTGAGTTAAAGTCAACATTTTACGTATTTTAAGCTAATATGAATTACACACACTTGTACAGCAACTTGACGACAGCAAGAATTTTTTTTTTTGCGATATATCTTTTTAAAATGCTATTGTCTTATACTATAAAAGAACGGCTCTCGACAAGTGTCGCATGCTGGTTTTATAATATCTGCAATAAACCTCGATATTGTCACCTAAATCATACTATGTACCTAGTAAAATTTCATCCTGTCCATCCTGGGCTCTGTTATGTATGAGTAATACTATAATATACATATATGTACTAGAAATATTATGTTGTTTGTTATAGAACAACGTAAGCTACAAATAGACTTCTAGTTTTTGTTTTTTAAAGAAGGTATTTGGAGTGCTACAAATTGAGTTAGAGTTTTTACTAAACCCTTCACATTCTGTAAAGTGTATTATTGAGCTTTCGTTCATTTATGTTTAATTTTTATTCAAAGCACTCTAGAGATTGCGGTTTCCGTTATAAATTTTAAATTTCAGCTTGCGATTTGTTTTTTTCAATTTTGGTTGCTTCACATTACAATGGCCTGTATCATTGCGCTCTGGTGATAATTTTTCTTGTTTTAGGCTGCTGCACGATCAAACTGAACGTGCGCTAGTGGAATATCAGAATAAATTACTCATTGCTGAAACCCAATTAGAGGCTGCAGAAAAACGCGTCAACACATCGGATTCTAATCGTGAAACTACACGTAATGAAACAACATTATTGCGCAGCGAGGTTGCTGCTCTAAAGAAAACTTATGTCAGCTTAGAAAGTGAAAAGGATAAGATTTTGGTAAGCGTTTAAAAGCATAATTTTTATTTCAAAATTTGTGACGAAAATATTTTTAGGCACAACTTGACACTAAAACTGAACGAGCGTATCAGTTGGAATACGAGTTAAAAGCATGCAAAGAAAAACGTAACAATCTGGAACAACAAGTAGAGGAATTAGAAAAAAAACTTCAGTAAGTACAAATTTATTGTTCACATTTCGTTTTATTTGTATAGGTTTTGAACAAAACATCAAAAACATGGCACACAAAACGTTTAGATAGTTAAACATTTCCCTATAAAAGTAAGACATACACAGATTTATACAATAGTTCGTACTTAATGATAAGGTCTATAAATAAAATTATTTTAAATACTAGTATAGCAATTAGTTTTATAATGGTTAACAATTCAACACTAGTTGCAAATTTTATTTAACTTTTATTACATCAAAAAACTTTACTGTTTCTAAAGTATTTCTAAAATATTTTACCATTGTCTTGTTTTTGTGACGCTTGCCAAAATCCATTTTTGGAATTTTTGTATACTTCAGTGCAATACAGATGAAGAAACGCACTATCTGCATTATAATCAAAACCGAATAAATAAGGAAAACATTTAAAAAGTTATATTCTCTTAATGCATTTTAACATTTTAGAATATTTTTTTTTTATGTTTTTAGGGACTTTTGAGGGTGCTCTTTCCAATAGTGTAAAAAAATTTAGAAAATTATTTTATTTTGACGGTGAAAATGCAGATGGGCAAACTTCCTATGCCGATTTATCGAAAATTACAGATGAAAAAACGCACTATGTACATAGGCATATTACATATGTATAAAAAATGAATTCTTATTTTGTTTATGACCTGTTGTTTATTTTGATTGTTTTTACTCGAGCTTTAGGTCAGTTAAAAATTTAATTTAAAAATTATTGAGCAAAATTCAAATTCAAATTAGGTAACATTTGGAACCTAGAATTGGCCAAAACTTTTTTTTTCTAATTTTCGAACTTTGCCTGTATCATGTTAATATAATGTTTATGTACATTTTTTAGTTCCTGATGATGTTTTTCAACGAAAAACGAAATATTGGAAATAAAATTTGAATTTTGTTCAAAAATTTTTAAATTTTTAATTGACCTAAAGTTCGAGTAAAACAATCAAAATATAAAAAATGAATGTTTCTTAATAAAACAGATGAAAAAACACACTATCTGCAATAAAACGTAGATAGGCATATTTCATATGTGGGGCATTTCAGGCGAAGCGGGCAATGAAAATAAAGTGAGGTCGTGATATTTGTTTATATTCAGGTTAGTTATACATCTAGTAGACATAAGTGTGAACATACAGTTGTTTTTTTTCGTATGAGGCTTAATTGCCGAGTTATGGGCTTCTAAAGAATTCCTGAAGTTTAAGTACTGTCGCTTTTGAACGCTGTTATTGGAATCAAGGAATTTAAAATAAAATATAAACAATATTGCTTTAACTAGTAAAAAAGATGCTCTTTTTAATTTTTTATTCAAATTCGAATTTGAAATTTTTTTATGTATACAAAACCGGAAGTAAAAATTTCAAATCAAATTTTAAGTAACTTCGACATAATATTTTTTAAATATTTTATTTTTAAAAAAGAGCTTTGAGTATATAAATGTTTCACAAAAAAAAAATTTAACGTGATCGCTATAATTTAAGAAGATATATAAATTAAAAAACTTAAGAACGTGCCAGGTCCCATACAAAGTGCGGCACGTATGCACTTCAATTCATATATCTCGTAAACTAATGCAGATAACATTAAAAAATTTGTAGTATATTATCGTTATATTTTATGCTTTATTTTAAAGTTAAAATAAAAAAAATAAAATATGTCGAAATTGTTCAAATTCTAAAATGATATTTTCACTTCCGGTTTTCCGGCTTTTGAAAAAAAAAATCAAATTTCAAATCTGATTTCATAATTGAAAAGAACAGTAATTTTCCATAGAAGCCACAATGTTTAATATTTTATTGAAAATTTGTTAAGCTCGAAAAACTGCTGCCGAAAAATCCATTCTTCATATTACGTCATTTTTTGGAAGTCCACAACTTGACAGCTAAGCCTTATAAAAAAAAAATAAGTGTTTACAACTTATAGAAGTACAACTAAGCCGAATATGAACAAAATTCAAAATCTCAGTTTTTTTGCATTGTCCGCTTCGCCTGAAATGCCCCATGTATAAAATAAGAATATTTCTAATTGAAACAGATGAAAAAACACTATTTGCAAAATTATTTGAATTTACCTGCAGATAGGCAGTTGTTCTATGCCGATTTTTTGAAAATTACAGATAAAAAAACGCACTATGTACATAGGCATATTTCATATGTATAAAAAACGAATATTTCGTAATAAAACAGATGAAAAAACACAATATCTGCAATTAAACGTATTTCATATGTATAAAATAAGAATATTTCTAATTGAAACAGATGAACAAGCACACTATCTGCAATTAAACGTAGATAGGCATAATAAATACAAATATTTTAAGCAGCAACCAGACCACTTCCCCCCCTGTTTTCGAAGACGCTGAACACGATGGTGGTATTTAAAATTCTTTTCGAGCATGCCACACCTCCCAAAATGGCCAAAAACCGCCCCCAAAAGGGGAAAATCGCATATTGCGCGCCTTCCATCGGTATAATATTTGTCACCCCCCGTTTTTGAGGAAGCCAAGCACGATAGCGGTGCTTTAAATTTTTTTGGAGTTAGCCACACCCCAAAAAATGACCAAAAACCGCCCCCAAAATAGGGAAAAAGTATATTTCGCATCTTTTAGGGGGTGTGGCATACTCGAAAACAAACTTGAACACCGCCATCGTGTTCAGCATCGTCGAAAATGGGGGGTGACCAATATTATACCGATAAACGGTGCAAAATATGTGAATTGCCCATTTAAAGGGTGTGGCATACTCGAATAAAAATTTGAACACTACCATCGTGTTCAGCATCGTCGAAAATGGGGGGTGTCGAATATTATACCGATAAACGGTGCGAAATATGTGAATTGCCCATTTAGGGGGTGTGGCACACTGGAAAAAAATTTTAAACACCACCATTGTGTTCAGTATCCTCGAAAATGGGGGGTACAAATATACCGATAGACGGTGCGGAATATGCAATTTCCCCATATTTGGGGCGGTTTTTTGCATTTTTTGGGGGTGTGGCCAACTCCAAAAAAATTTTAGACATTACAATCGTGCTCAGCATCCTCGAAAACGGGGGGTGACAAATATTATACCGATAGACGGTGGGGAATATGCGATTCCCCAACTTTGGGGGAGGTTTTTGGTTTTTTTGGGGGGTGTGGCACACTCCAAAAAAATTTTAAATACCGGCATAGTGTTCCGCATCCTCGAAAATGGGGGGCAACAAATATTTTACAGATGAAAGATGCGAAATATGCGTTTTCCCTATTTTGGGGGCGGTTTTTGGTAATTTTTGGGGGTGTGGCTAACTCCGAAAAAATTTTGAACACCGCTGTCGTGCTCAGCTTCCTCAAAAACGGGGGGTGACAAATATTATGCCGATGGAAGGCGCGCAATATGCGATTTTCCCCTTTTGGGGGCGGTTTTTGGCCATTTGGGGGGTGTGGCATGCTCGAAAAGAATTTTAAATATCACCATCGTGTTCAGCGTCCCCGAAAACAGGGGGAGAAAGTGGTCTAGTTGCTGCTTAAAATATTTGTATATTTTTCCGACTCACACAATGGACTAATATTCATGTATTTTTCCGTTTTTTCTATTGATAATACACAAAAAATGTAGATAGGCATTTTCATTTTGGAAAATATTAGGTAAATCCGTTTTGTTTTAACAGATTGATAGAGCTTGAAAAGACGAATCCAACGGTATAAGAAACTCAATTTTCATAAAAATGTAGATCGTGCTTTTCTTCATCTGCACGGCAGTATATTTGCCTTATGAATTTTCAATTCAACTTTGTTATAAACATGGGACAAAACACTTCAGCGGGGGTATAGCTTAGTCAAAATTTCAGTGTAATTTCTGTTAAAGCTAGAAAATTGATTTTAATGTCATTTTAAAGCTTTAACAGAACCGGAGTTATGAATTTTTGATTATGAGCTTCCAAGCCAAAAATCTCGAAATTCTCAAAATTTGAATTCGCTCTATTTTGGAAAATATTTTTTTTTTCAAAATCCTCGAATACGTATCTCTTCTTTTTCGATACAGAACCCATAAAAAAATTTTCAGCCAAATCAAACATGCGTCGTCCGAAAGTGTTCGGTTTGTAAAAGACCGTCCCACCTACTGACTCTAAACACCGAAGATATGACGAAAAATTTAATTTTATTTTTCGAAATTGCCTTGAAAAAATACTTCGGATTCGATGGTGCACGGTGTACCTTTTTGTTCAGGTGAGGTCTAAAAACATACAACTGGTTTTTGAAAATATTCAGTTGCAATAAACTTGAAGTTACTTACAAAAGATTAAACTAAATATTTTTTATAAAATTTCTCCTGTAGCTATAGCTTTGCCAAAAACCAAAAGTTGATAAGGAATAAGCTTGTGTTTTCAAAAGATGTGAGTCGCACACTTTTCGTCTAGTAAAACATTTAGTATATTTTAAATTATAAATTACAATTTTATACAAAGATTAATTTAGTACTGAAATATTCTTTAATTTTACTCATTTATAAATGTATAGTTACCTTAAATATTCGATTACTTATGCAATTATTTCAAAAGTTCATCCAAATATCTCAAGAAACCACCTAATCAAAAAATTTCGAAATAAATAGATATTTTTAATTTTCAAAGTACATAATAAATAAATGCAAATAGTTTTTGAATGTTGATGAAAGAAGGCCAATTTTTGCATGCACAAAAACTTAGAGTAGTTAATTACAAGATACAGTAAAGATCCTTTTGAGAAACCTTTTTACGAGTACTCAGAAAACACTTATATTTTTACCCAAAATGAATGTTACGGGTTTTTTGCTTTAGGAACCCAAATTTTTTAAGCTCATAAAGATGTATAAATAACAACTTAAAATAAGTTAAACAAGTTGAAAATAATAAAATTAATATACAAAATGAAATAATAAAGTATATGGTAACAATTTTAACAAGCAAAATGAAGTTAAAGAAAAATTTAAAAAAATGCATAGTAAATAACAGATAAAATTAAAGATATTTTTTTAAGTTTAAATAGTTATTAGTTGAAAATTCGGAAAATAATAAAAAGTAGAAGAAATTTTATGATTTTGACGCTGATGAGTTGTTAAATACCTCGCTAGGCCGACGCTAGGTGCATTGCAACTGCGCATCATGACGCTGCCAGCAGTATCAGTCGTTTCATTACTCTCCGTATATCCTGGTCGACAAACACATTTTGCCTTATGTGTAATGCGTCGTTCTTTTATGCCATCCACCTTTGTCTTCAAAGGCTCTAACCATTGTCCAGGACCGCAAGGACCACGACTATAAAGTTTGTAACAGTTGCCACTTAATTCAACCATACCAGGTGTTGATTCGCAAGTATTCGATTCCGGATCATCTATAGCGTTTGAGCACTGTTGATCCAAATTCATAATAATACCAGCGCAGCCGCACATACCATTATATGAAATGCCATCAATGGAAGGTCGTGCTGTGAAATCGAATACAACAACTTGATTTAAGGCACAAGGTCCTTGTGAACCTATACGATAGCAAGATTTTTGATCAGGAAAATAAAGACGACTTTTGCCGCAAATATTTTTCATACAATTAGTTGTATTCACGATAAATTCATTTGGACTACAGGGACCACGTGTGTAAAGACGATAACATTTTCCGTCAGACCACAGCACATAACCATCTTTACATTGGCATTGAGCACGCTTATGTGCACCAATGCTATCCGCAGATATTGTAATGTTTTCTGGTATGGTGAAGATGTGTCCCGATGCACAAGGTCCAGGAGAATCTGTTAAAAATCCAGTCTCAAGTGATAAATTGTTCAAAATTTTAAGTCTTTGTTAACGTACCTAATTCAAAGCACATTTGTTGCTCTGCATAGTACTGCGGTAAATTTTTTGTACAATCACACAGTCCACCAGGTAAAAATAGGTGTCCTGGCGTGGAACATGGTCCTTTGGTATAATGCTCATGGCAAGTTTCTTCCGCATAATAAAAGTAGCTGCGTAGTTCATCATTATCGTTGCACTATATATAATAGAAAAAATAAAAAATGCGAATTAGTCTTAAAGCAGTGATACTCGTATAATATCTTGGTTATATTTTGTTTTTTTCATCTGACTAGAACTAACCGTTTTCGAACATAACCAAAATATTACTTTATATTAATATTTGAACTTCAACCCATAACTTACCATACATTCGCCTAAACCGTCTTCATTTAATACTAATAGTTTTCCTCTTATGCAAGGACCTTTGGTAAATAGCGTATAACATTTGCCATCCTGTGGCCAAAAAATCATATCCTCAGGGCAAATGCGTGGCATTTTGCAGCTACCCAAACGATTGCCAATTCTGCAAAGAAAGACTCAATAAAATTCGCTGAATTAAGAACTGAATACAATTATTTGGGGTTGTTAAAAAAAATAAAAACAAAGAATTGCAATATGAAATATTTTTGAGAAATCGTATGAAAATAAGGAGTCGCATTTCATGCAACCTATTGATTCTTTAATCAAGCTTATGTATGTGATATTACCTTTTACTCAAACGGTGTTCATTTTCATGCATTGCTGTTGGACTGAAATACTGTCCAATTCGGCAAGGACCACGTTCAAATATTGTATGGCATTTGTTTGTCTCAGCACTTAATGCAGTACCCGGTGGACAGCGACATTCAGCTGCTGGTGCCATACGACTGCTTTGTTTACCCTTTCCACTAATGGCAGCTGGACTCAATTCCATAGTGTCTGGGCAAGGGTAACCGATAGTAAATATTTTAAAGCATTGCTTTAATGGTGGCCAATACAACAGCTGCCATCCACCCTCTAGTGCAGCGCAAGGATTCCTAGCTGGATCACTCCATGGTGGTGGCACAATTGCTGTTTCTGCTGATTGGGCTATAAGCAATGTTAAGAAGCCAATTAAACTAATGCCAGCATGCAGTGCAGTCCAGCAGAGTAGAAATTTTCGACGCTTCATTAGTTGAATTGATATTTTTGTACAGGGATTTTTTGTTACTTTTTACGCCGTAATGAAGTACAATCGGTATTGTTATTAAATGTTTGTATCTGGTTAAGTTTGTTGAATTACCAAAATTTGATCTGAAAGGGTTAAAGTCTGTTATTAATAAAAGTATACAATGAAAAAAAAACTTTTTTAGTTTTTTACAAAATAAGTACATATTTTTATACCTTACATTCAGGGTGTATGCATTTTGTTATTCCGTTTGTAACGCATACAAAGGAGCGTGGCATTTCTAGATCTAGCATTTCACCGTCTGAATCAATTTATTCTGTCTGCCTGTCCACCTGTTTGTTTGTCTATATTACTCTGGAAATCACGGTTATGGCAAAACCATGCGAAATAATTTATTGAAATTTGGTACACAGTATACACCTTTAATCATAGCTCGAGGGATTAAAATTGGGTGAAATCGGTTCACAGACATATCTATACAAATCCTATACTTAAATTTAGGCTGTGTTTTATTCGTCAATTCGCTTTCTATATATGTGTGAAAAAATTGACCAAGTTGCTAAGTTTCCTACTCGCGAACTTATACGAACACTCGTTTTTTCTATTTTTTTTTTTCAAATTACTTCTATTTGCCGCCTGACATTTTAAACAATTGTTTTTCCGCAAAATAGCTGTTTTTATTTTCATTTCAAAATGCGTTATAGATAAAATACAAATCGGCCTGGCAGCACTGGCAATTAATAAACTTGCTACATATATATGTGTACATAACTATAATTTTACTCGCAAAAGTTGCGATTTCAGTTATAATAAAATGTTAAAGCTTGATTTTTAATGCGGTGGTTGAAAAATCAATTTGTCACTAAGGTTACTGAAGTTATTGCTGTTTAAAAATTATTTCTCATGAAATTTAGGTAATTGCTGTGGTGTGAGTTCATTCAATTAGCATAAAATTAGCCCAAACTTAACCTAAATTCATATTTCATGGAAAATAACTTTTCAACGGCTA
Source organism: Meiosimyza platycephala (assembly GCA_963662105.1). NCBI lineage: Eukaryota > Metazoa > Arthropoda > Insecta > Diptera > Lauxaniidae > Meiosimyza > Meiosimyza platycephala. Next base: position 95,915,481 of record OY759208.1, on the reverse strand, counting down.
TAAATAACTTCTAGAAAAAATAATGAAAAATAATTATTTAATCACCATTTTAAATATGAAATAATCTTTTAACTTTCAGAAAATAAATTTAGATATTTAAAAAATGTGTGTAATTCGAACACATCACAAAAATGAAACTTATTCTTAAGATATGTGAAAACTTTTTATTATTGATTTGTACCAAGAAAAACATCAAAACATATCTAATAGTATTAAAAAAAAGTCGAAAGTATTCAACAAATTAAATAATATCGAAAAGGCGACAAATGTCGAAATCGATAAGATCGATAAAAGTCGTCAAGTAGGTACATATTGAAAAATATGAAAATAAGTCGGTAATATCAAAAACCATAAAAAAAGTGATAAGAGTCGAATTGTGTCAATAATGTAAAAAACCTTGGAAGAGTATCGGCTAGTATCGAAAAAACTGATTACAGTCTTAATTTATCGAAAAATATCAAAAAAGCCACTAAAGTCCTGAAGTATAGAATATTTTCGAAAAATTCGATAAATGTCGAATAGCTAGGAGAGATATCGAAAGAGTCATTCTCCTACAAAATTTCATTGATTCCAGAGATTTCTGTAAATTCCACAGACATAAGCAAAAGGATAAGTTTTGTCTACAGCGCCACTTATGATAAAATTTTTTAAGTTTTACTATAGAAATGGTCTAAAATAAACCACCCTAATGTAACATACACGTATATGCGTGCTCGTATATTGTGTTACATATTTCGCTGCACATGCGGCATTGTGACTTAAATTTAAAGACCTAAGGGAAAATTTTCACTTTCGAGATGTTGCACTAATGCAACTTTAATTGAGTGATTCATATTAGTTATTTTGATAAATAATTTATGAATTCCAGTAGCTTTGTTGCATCATATTGATTTTTAGTCACATTATATTATTTTTATTTTCACTTACAAAGCAAGTAAAAATTTAAATTAATGGATTTTTGTTCACAAATCTGAAATAAACAGTTTGTTTATAGAAGAAATTTAATAAATAAAATTTCATTTTATAGCAATTATAACTTGTTCAATGCATTTTTAGTCACTTCGGCATATTAAAATCTTTTTGTAAAGATTTTTAATTTCTTTTTGTTGGAGATCAACTACAAAATCTCATTGTAAAAAAGCACCATGCCACATTTCATTAAATTTACTAACTATTGTGTGTGGTATAAGAGATCAAAAAAGTTTAGTGTGATGTAACGCTTAAGTTATTGTTCGGTACATTTATTGTTACATTTGTAAACTTTTTTTTTGTGGATTAAATATTGTACACATTTTTGTGTCAGTTGAAGTGTGCAATTAAAGAGTTTTGATCGTAATACATATAATATATTGTTAGTTTTTACCAATATCTATGAGGTGGGAATAAGAAACGATGATAAACATCGCTATTAGCGATTTTTCACGAAAAGTTAAAGACTTACTTACTAGGCTGATTAAAAAGACCCGGGCCTAACAAAGAAAAACATATTTTTTTCGGATAATTTGATTTTATTCTTCAATATAATCTCCTTTTAGCTCAATACAACGAGTATAGCGGGCCTCGAGCATTTTGATGCCTTTCTTGTAGTAGTCGCCATCAAGTTCCTCAAAATATGCGTCCGTCTCGGCAATGACCTCTTTATTCGAGTGCGCTTACCTGCGAGTCTTTTCAAGTTTGAAGAATTGCAATTCGTTCAATTTTGCCATTGCTTTGAATCACCGAGACGATGTTGATTTTGACCAATTGTCAGCAAACGCGGCACCCATCGCGCGCACATCTTTCTCATTTCGAAATGTTCATGAAAAATATTGAAAATACTACCGATCGTCAACTTCATTATGTCTGCTAGCTCTCTCCCTTTCTTTTTGTGGTCTTTCAAAAGGATCAGATGGATTTTCTTGATCTTTTCTGAAGTAGTAGCCTCATTTGGCCGGCCTGAACGTGGTGCATAACTGGTGCTCGTACGACCCATTTTAAATTTACCAAACCATCTGTAAACAGTTGTTTTCGACGGAGCAGATGTGCTGTGATGTTTTTAGAGCCATTTAAATGTTCGCTTCTCGTTTTCTCCGATCACAAAGCAATTTTTTATCAAAAAAAAACACAGAGGTGATGCACTTTGGATAGCTGTGAAAACCAAACTACTTGACAGAAGTTAATGAAATTTCACATGTAGCCTTTTGAAGGATGGGTGCTGTCAAAAATAATAAGGATTCGATATTTGTGGTGCCCTCTCTCTGTCAGGCCCGGGACTTTTCAATCAGCCTAGTATTTGGATATTGTATAAAATAGAAAATGAGAGATAAAAATGCTGTCCTCACTTTTAATGGTGAAGAAATTAAGATCCGAAAAATTCTCGGTTTAGTCAAAACAAACTACTCGTACTAAACTCATTGAAATTAAATTAATAAAAAAATTAAAAAACAAAGTAAAGCAAATGTAACTCGCAAACTTTCAGTTTTCTTAAAGTTTTTTAAAAGCTATTGCTCGGCGGTAGTATTGTATAGTACTATTTTTCGATGAGGAATATTTTTCCGGGAAATACTGTAAACTCAGGGTTGCCATGTTGAAAAAAAAGAATTCCCGACATTCCCAAAATAAAATAATTTTCCCTTAAAATGGTAAAAAGTTAAATTTTTGGTGAGAAAAATTTGAGGAGCTTTTTTTTTTGGTCAGTAATAATTAAAAAATAATTAATCGTAACAAATTATACTTTTTTGTAGGTAAAACTTGATGACCTATTTTTTTTTGCTCATTAAAAAAAAATTTAAGTAGATGAAAAAGACCATCCAATAAGCGGCTTTTTCCGAAATTTTTATATTTCTACCAGGACCCTGCTATGACATGAAATTCCGGTCTTGACCGGGTTAAAACCGGCTATTTGGCAACACTGTGTGAACTGTTTACTTTACATAAGTACATTTGCTTTTAAAAAACCCCAAAAACTAAGAGCAAGGAGTGGCTTATGTCAGCTCAACGTCCTCTATCAAGATTATACTATGCTTACTCTACTGCAATCAAACGAAATTTATTTGTAGTACTAACCGCTCAAATTGTAAGTACATCACAGCAATTTTTTCACCGTTCATTTCAACAGTTGTCTTAACACAATGCTGTGCAAATGTACTTGAGTTTGAAATGAATACATTTATCTCAAGATGATGCTGCAAATTAAAAGCTACCTTACAAAAGTTAACTTTTTTTACAAATGATGTTTCACCTATTTTTTTTAAATAAATGACCATTCATATGAATATGTGGAGATTTTTCTCTTACATTTTTTGCATTATATTTTGATCTCCTCGATCAATTATTTTCCAAAGCAGATTTTAATAATTTTTATTAATGTATCATTAATTTTGCATGTCGTGCATTTACAAAAAAGAATAAAAAAATATGTTCATTTGCAGTGACGCTTTGATAACCGTGACCCAAAAATTGGTACAATTTTATTTCATTATTTTTTTCACACGAAAAAGTAAAAAGTACTTCTGTGAAAATGATATGACGAGTAGTTATCGAATGTTTGTTTAATACAAAAAAAAATCATATTTTAAAGTTTTATTTATGGCATTATTATTTATGAACATATTATTGAAGGTTTGTTCCCGTACTCAACATTGTTAACAATTAAATGAGAGAGCAAAAATGATAAACACAAAATTTTCCTCCATGCAAATGTTAACAATTTTTAACAACAACATTTCTTGAGACAAAGAATATTTAAGTGTGAAAATAAAAGCGAACAAATTAAAACACAATAAAAAAAAAAAATGAAATAAAATTGTTCGAATAATAGAATCGTTGGATTGTTCGAATATTTAAGGATCATTTTTATTTAAAAAATAAACGAATTTGCGCAGTAGTTTGGAACTATCTTCCAAAAAATATGAATTTTGTTGACATGTCGAAGCTTGGACTTGTGTGCTTTGCAATTTTATTGTACCCCATAATTTTTAAAAATCCATAATTATTAAAATAATCAAAATGTTCATTTTAATAATTATTAAATATTAAAATAATTATTTTCTCGTATTCAACGACCCAAATCCGTAAAGAGCACATAGTCTGTAAAACATTTTACGAAAAAAATGAACCTGTGTTATTAACCCACTGGTTAACTAACACACAATCAAAGCAACATAAAAAAGTAGCAACAAATTACTTAATAGTTTAACAGGAAGAATATTTTAATGTCTGCTCCACAAGCACCAATAACCAGTCTTACAGACAGTCTTCGAAAATCTGAAACTCTTACTAAATGCATTATGCAATAATCGATATGTATTTACATTAGGGTGCTTTTTTTAAAACTTTTTCTGATTTTTTTAGCGCACAACATAGTTAACATTTTAGGTTGAAGCAAAAATGGAAACAAAACATTTTAAATAAAAGTAAGTTAAAGTTAAGTTAAGTTAAGTTAAAGTTAAGTTAAACCAAAATTTAAAGTCAATCATTATAATAATAACATAATTAAATCTAATATTACAAAATACTCTTATATAGAGAATATGTATGAATATGGATATGTGAAAATTAAAAGTATGTATAATCAAAATCGCGAAAAATGCTCCATTACTAAATGCTTAAAGTTGTTACTGTTTGCAGTAGTTTTTAAGTTATTAGGCAAAGAATTCCAAATTCTGATAAAGATTAATTCACACCCAAGGAAATTTTTGAATTCCAATATTTGGTGACTTTTGTGACAATACGGTACAACTATACGACAACACAAAATGTTGATAACCGTGTTAAAGGAAATTATATTTTTTAAACAAAAAACGTTATGAGTAAATGTAAGAGATTAATGGTTCTGAAGATTTAGCGGTATAAACAAGAACAAGGTACTGCTTGCTATGAACACTTAATGCTTTTGACTCATAATGATGAGCAAAGACGATATATTTTAGATATATGTACATAGATATTTAGTTTAGAGAAGCCTTTTATATAATATGTGCGCTTTATTTTGTGTGCATTTTCTTAAAATATATTAAGGTATTTCGGCCAATTATATTCGCAAATGTATGTATATCAGTAACTTCTTAAAAAAATACATTTAAATTTAAATGTTTTTTTCACAAATGCTGTCGTTCCACAAGGATGTGTTCCAAGTGCTATCATGTTTACCTACGAGACAAACGACTAAATATTTTTTTCAAACCATTATCCAAGCAATGATAGCAACCGTAGCCTTATCTGAAATTTGGTTCTATTTTTCTAATCTCAAGCAGAAATGCAGATGCTCCCGTAAATTTTTTATATGACAAAGCTTATCTTACTACTTAGCTTAACTACCTTGCGGGTGAATTTCTCTTTTTATGTATAAAAGTTATGTAAATTTCAGAAAAAAAAATACTTAAAACAAAAACACCCTAATATGCTTGCATATATACAATAGCAGCAGCAGCAGCAGCTGTAACCAACAACAACCGCGTTGCACAAAACGCATTTGTTGCTGTTACAAAAACTAGATTTTCGTGTGTCGTTACACCATCAAGACAAAATGACTAATGTAAACAAATTAACCTTTGTATAATCGATAAAATAAAGTTAAATGTGCGGAAAAGTTCAGCTTAATTTTATAAGGAAAATGGTCGAAAATTTTGAATGATTACATATAGGTATTGTATATGCTTTTTTGTTTCATTTTGATAATTTTTTTTGGAAAATTAACAGGTATTCAATGATATATTTTGTAAAAAGAAAATCAGAGTTTAGACGTTATTTTCAGAGAGAAAACACAAACGCGCCCAAAACTTAATACTTTTTTATAATGAATTTTTTTGGTGATTTTTCCAAAATCTGCAAATATTTCTTGGAACACAACTTAAAATAATTGCAGGTGGCATAAAAAAAATAAATAAACTTTTAAAACCTCTCGTGAAACAAAAAGGCAAACTAAATAAATATTATTGAATCAAAAAAAAAAAAAAAAAAACCAAATTAAAATAAATAACATCAAGGGTTAATTAATCTCAAGTTGCTTAGAGGAAAAACTGAGAAAAGTGGTTTTATTTAAATATCAGCTGTTATCAATTGACAGTTTTGGTTGTTGCTGTTGCCTACGTTATTTAATAACTTGTTTTTTTTTTTTACTTCTCGAAACAGCTGTTTTCCTCTCATTTTCTTTTCGTATTATTTTTATATAATTTTGTTGTTGCCGTTGTAATTAATTTACAATATATGAGACTTTTTTTGTTTTTGTATTAATTTTTTTAAATATTAATTTTTTATAATATATTATAATATATGAATATTTTTTTTTTCAATCAAATCAAGTTATCGAAATATTGATAGAACCGGTTTTTGAGAATTCAAAATCCTGAATTTTTTTTCTTTTATTTGCGTTGTAAAAATCTTTTGCAATTAATTTTTTGGTAGCCAGGCACGCGCCAAAAATAGAAAAACAACAAATGTCAACAACGCACAAGAAAGAAATATAATTTTGTTCAAACGATTTTTTAGACAAAATTTCATGTTTTTCCAAGTTCAATGCTTAATACCTACTATTTTTATTCGATTTTAAATAAGTTTAAGTAATTTAAAGGGTCCGTCGGTAGCTAAAATGTCATCTTTGAGCGATAAGCTTTAACCCATTAAGGCCCAATGTGTTAAAATTACCAATGAAAATAGTTTTTCTAAAAAAATCGCCCAAAGAATTGTGTAAAAGATATCGTGAAACTTTTTAGCAAAAAGATATAGCTACCTTAGCCTAGTACAGACCTTCTGAAGATTTCGTCATTTTCCTCGCGTTACATAACGGCATTTCCCCATATTTTTTATCTTCGTTACTCCATGTGTCCATCACCACAATCGGCAGTTGTTGCAACATCATGAATTCTCATGATTTAAATACAAAAAAAAAGAAAAATAGGAATCACGACGGACCAGTAGGTAAAAAAATACACAGTACTTTTGGATCAATTACAGGTCGCTTTGAATTTTTACACATCAAATTTTGGCTAGTTCATTACACCGTGGAACAAAATTTTTTTTGCAAAAGTTTATTCAGATCTGACGCTGCGGGATGAAAATATAGGCCAAAACACGAAGCCATTTGGCTCAGTTGGCTCAAATTTTTGAGAAATTAACATTTGAATTTTGCACCTATACCTAGATTCATGTGGTTTTTTCGATATATCCCGTAAGCAAACTGAGTTTTATTCGATCTGGTGCTGAGGTTTTGTTTGTCTCTTTAATATCTACAACTTTCAAACCTTTTGAATGCATTTTCGGCAAGTTAGAGCACAGAATTCCAAAAAAAAACTAAAACTTTTTCGGTAAGAAATGAATGGTTAATGTCAGCAATTTTTGTTTAAATGTTATATCATCTTAAAGGAGATAAACTGAACTTTATAAATATCTTAATAAGACTGTAGAATAATAACGAATTTTTTTCGAAAAGTAACGGTTTTTTGAAAAAAAATTGGTCCAAATTCCGGAAAAGTCGTAATATCACAAAAACTACGAGCCGGATTTCAAAAATTTGAGATTAATATTGTAGCTCATTACATTACCTTTCATATGACCTTTTGGAAATCAATGCAGGCGTTTCTGACTTACATAGATTTTTAAAAACTATATACGCAACTTCCAAAGGCTGTATCTCCGAAACTAGATCCGAGCGTCAAATGTTCATTTTTAAAGTAACGTGATCATGTGATCCGCATTTCGCGGAGAAAGCCTGCGTTTTTGATATCCTGCTCCGCGCAGTCCGCGTTTCATTTTTGAAATATATATAATTTTGCTGGCGTTTTCTGAATGTGTGTAAGTGAGGAATTTTTTTTTTAGTAAATAATGTATAATATGTATTGCTGACAGACAAAAAAATGGCTTTTAGCAAAAATTTTTTACCATTTTATAGCCCAGTCAAAATAGACATTTAGGTTTGCAATAATTCGCATAGAGCTGAAAATTGGTACAGGTCTTAAATACACTATTACAAAAAAAATGTCAAAAGTCCCCGCCGATCCAACTTCTGCAAAAATTTTTATTCAAGGTCAAACTGAGAAATATCGGTTTTTCGCAAATTTCTCTTAAACGATAAGCGCCATTGTAAAAGTTGGTTTGAAAAAGTTGTAGATCATGCAATTTTCCACAAAAATGGTTCATATTATTTTTCTCTACGAACTACCATTCTAGAGATATATTGATTTCAAAAGTTGGAAAAGTCGTATTCTGCATTTTTTTGAGATAACTACACTAGTTTACACTCAAAATGTTCCATTGATAAAAAGTTACTTTTCTTATGTACTTTTTCCTGCTAAATTCGGAAATGAAAATAAAAAGTTTTTGAATAGCACAGTTTTCGAGATATTGTGGTTTTTTCATTTTTTCGACCTTCTTTCACTTTAAAATCTATATCTTGATCTCTAAATGTCCAATTTCATCGTGCTTGGCACCAAATTAAAGGTATTAAGATGACAACTTTTAGCCAACCAATAAATAACACTACGGTGGCTGATGTCGTTAAGCTGCGCGTGCATCAATTGAATTCACAAGGAACCCGGTTCGAATCCCATTCGAAATGAAATTTTTTTTTTAAATCTTAACAAAAACGAGTATTAAATTTTAATACAAAAAAGTATTAAAAATGAATTTTAATATTTAGGCAGTATTAAATTTTAATACAATTCTGGTGTAGTTATATATGTAAGCCCAAAAGTATTAAAATTTAATCCAAAATTTCTAACCGTGTATGTACAGTGGCTCATAGCTTATTTCATGCAGTACATACTTTTAATTTCAATGCTCTGTAACTTTTAAACTAATTGGAATATGAAAAAAGTTTTGATACCATTTGAAAGAATAAAAATTGTAGTTTTACAAAAATGTTTATTTAATGTAAAAAAATATTACCTGCACCGAAAAAAAAACTTACTCCGTTTAAGGAAAAATGCCTAAATGTAAGGGAAAAATGTCCTTCAATACGAGCTAAAGCCATGGGTTCCTCAAAATAAGTAAGTTGGATTCCTTAGTACAAGTAAATGTTGCTTCTTTGAAATAAGGAAAAGTTTACTCAATGTGAGGACAAGGTTATAAAACTGAGGAAAATTTTACTTTTTCTAAGGATGAAGGTATCCTTAAATGAAAGAAATTTACTTAAAATAAATTCGTTGATTTCAGAAAAAATTTGTTAATTTTCTATTTCCTCTATTTTCTTATTTGTTGGTTACTTATTTGCCAGTCATTCTTATTTTAATTGTAATACGTTTTTAAAACTTCAAAGGAGAACTTAAATTTTTTTTTACCTGTCACCCGTTCAGAGAATTGAACCTGTGTTCTGCGCCATGCCACTGTTCAAAGATGCTCATCTTACCCAACTCAGCCACCGACAGCATTTTTAAGACATACTAAAATGATGTTGTTAAACTGCGCATATAACAACCATTGTCTGATCAGGGAAGCTTCGGTTCAAATCCCGGCGACGACAAAAACTTTTTTTTTTAATTTTTTTATTTTTTTATTTAAAAAACAAGTAGAGAACTATAAATATATAGACAAAAACAGAATACTTACGAGAAGAATAGATATTAATTTCAGCGAGTGTTGCCACTCATTTATTAAGGAAAATTTTCCTACGTTATAGTAAATTTTTTGAAGAAACTAACTAAAACTGAGTACGATTTTCCTTAAACAAAACATTCCATTAGATTGAGGAAGTTTTTACTCAAATGAGGAACAAGTTGTCCTCAAAAATTCTTCCCAAAGAAAAATTTACTATTTCAAAGAAAAGTTTTACTAAAACCACAAACTCTATATTTGAGGAAGAGCGTTGACTTGCTTTAATGAAACATGAACTCATTTCAAAGGACTCAATAACTAAATGTGACGATATTTTCATCAATATGAGGAAAAATAACTTAGATTAAGAAACATTTTTACACTAAATCGGAGGAAGGCAGTTCTTCAATTTTCGGTGTGGAATTTTTATAATAGAAAATCGAAGAATACTACTGAATTTCATGTCACAGCTTATTTCATGCAGACATGTATAGATTGAAAAATCATTGTTTAAAATAATGATTTCATAATTTTAAGTATGTAGTGTGGTAGCCTCTTTGTTCAACTACAGCTTAAAGATGGTTTGGCATCGATGTTGCAAATTTTTTATTGGTATCTGGCGATTATAGTGCGGGTTTTAAGTGCCTTTTTTAGGTCGCTTTTGCTTGAAATGTTGTGTATTCAGATATTTTTTTCCAAAATCGTCCATAAATTTACAAGCACCCTTAGGTCAGGTGACTATGCTGGCGGTGCCATCAAATAAGGGCACTTGTATATTAACCAGAATTGAACTAAGCCCGCTTTGTATTTCGGGTTTTTGTCTTGGTAAAACCGTAAATTTGTCTGCATGGCAAGATTTTCGGCACTCTGCAACAAATTGACACTTATTATCTGAAGACACATATCCATAGTCATGATACTTCCTATAAAAGCCAAATTTCCGGTACCAGCAGCTGACATGCAAGCCCAAACCGTAAGTGTTTAACTGGCGAGTAGTTCGCAAAAAGCCGTTCATCAGTTAAAAATGAGATTATCCGACTGATTTTCGCCAAATAACATGTTTTGAAGACCACTGAGTACTGGAATTCAGTAATATTTGTGGACGAATCGAAATTGAACTTAAAAACAACAAGGAAAATATACACGCGATATAAAACAGTACCATGGTATCAAATCGCTACCAAAAAAATATTTTCATAAAATACGAGCACATTATAAAAAGTATTTCAAGCTCAACCCCCTATGTCTCTTTTTCAATTGAAAAAGCAAAAAATTGTTAGTTTTATATAATAGATGCAAAACCTAAATGGGGCTTACTTAGCAACGGAAACGATTAAATACACGTAGCGCTATACCCTTTAGTTAGCGACAGGATGTTGATTGTGCAGCTATCGATTATCAACTGCAGTCAACTGCTATTGAATATTTAATTATTTTGCATATTCAACACTATGAAAGTTAATAACAAGCAGTAATGCATAAAGCACTTTCGTTGTAAAAAGGTGACAGCTGGAAGAAAAAGTCTATTAAAATATTTAATGGTGATGATTATTTATTGAAAACATCAGCATTAATAGCTCAAAGAACGAAAAGTTTAGGCTACAATAAAAAAATATTTAGCTTTAGAAAAACAACATCACACTAACACTTCATTTATGTGTCGGCAAATATCAAAAGTACTTAAATCCCTTTCTGATAGGCAAGCAAAACGAAATAAATATAAATTTATTGTATAAAAGTTATTTCATTTTACTTAGCAACGGTAGTGAAACTTAGAAGTTTTTGATATTCACCGACTCTTATTGCGATTCTGTATCACAAATTATGCATTCCTTCGAGCATACATGCATTAAATACTATTCTGTATCCAGAATTGTAAAATAAAAGGAATAAAAAATATTTATTTATCAAAATGTATTTTGTTCCTTTAAAATAGGCCCCACCACTTGACGCCAACGCTTGATTCAGTCCTCCAGACAATTTTCGTTGGCTATTCTCTCGACCTTTCCCATCGATTGGTACAGAATCTCGCACTTCTCCTAAAATAGTCGGGATCCCAGAAGAATGATATGTGCCCTAAATATGTGCGTTCTATAAACCATTTTCAGCCTTATCTTATCGGTAGGTATATCTAATTTTTTCGAAATGGAGCCAAGGACAACGTGATTATGTCCAAAATCCATTTGTGACCTTTTCGTGATGTCTTACTTGCGTACCTATGTAAAGTAGCAGGCACATTCACAAATTAATAATCACAGTCGCAAATACTCGGGTATATAAAATATCAATAACATTCCCAATTTCCAACTGTGATTGTTACTTTGCGACTGTGATTACATACTTCTTTTATGTACTTATGTGTTTACGACTGCAATTGCCCAGTAGGCAAGGGCAGTAGCTAGCAGTGCTTCTAGCAGGCCTTCCTTGGAAAGATTAAGGCCTTGCCACCTCCTTTCAAACTTACTTTCTTTTTTATATTAAATGTCCCGATAAACCTGGTCTTCTTTAGCAGGCCTTCTAAGAGCGCTTGCCGTAGCAGGGGTGATAAAAGTACTCGGAAAAAATTAAATTTTAATACGCCGTGAGACTCTGAGTTAATCTTTTTTTTATCCGCGTCACCTCACTTGCACTTGCGTTGATATTTTTAATGTTTATTTGTTATGACGTTTTCTTGCTTTATAATTTGACATTGAATACAAAACACTCAGCCATAACATGAAACAGACACTCAATGGAGTGCAACTGTTCTGCTAATTAAAATTTCACTACTAAACAAAAACAAACATCATAATAAAAAAATGAGTACATACACATATTTTTATTTGCATGAAAATTTTGTTTTGAGAAGGCATCCTACAATCGCAGCAGTGCTAGCAGGCCTTGCTCAATTGCCTGCTGGGTGGTTACTTTACATACCTACGTAAAGACACCATTATAGTCACAATATTAAGATTGTTGCGTCTGTGATTGCTACTTTACGTTCTTGGGTATTTGTGATTGTTATTGCGACTGTTATTGTATTTCGGTACTTTCCAACTTTTCCCCATTCCATATTTTTTGATTGAATTTAAATTTCATAAACTTTCTCGAACATTTATCGCCTTATTCGACGTTTGGCGATGGTAGAAAATCGTATGCCGAGCTTTTTCTATATATTTGAAAAAAACTTCCGCAAATAGCCCTCCCCCCGTGATATTTATTGTTGATTTTTGCATTATGTGTATAGATTAGGGTGGTTCTTGGGAAAAATTTTGGTGACGCCCCCTTAATTTTTTCGAAATAGAACAACAAAATTTTAATAGTATTTGAAATTTTTATCTTTAACCCTTACTGACACTATTTCAATGTGAAATTTACCTTTCATAAACCATCAATATATTTAAAATCTATTCAGAAGTTCCTATGTAATGATTTTTAGAAAAGTTCTGTCCGCAACTTCCCATGACTATATCTCGGAAACTATGTACATATATCCGAGCGACACTTTTTTTTAATAAGTATATTCTTTCTTAAAATTAAAAACCATTTGAGAAAAAATAGTTTATAAAAATGGCGGCTTAGATCAAATTTCACATTCAAATAGGGTCAGTAAGGGTTAAAGATAAAAATTTGAAAAAAATTCCGAAAATGTTTTTATCCTATTTCGAACCAATTCAGGAGGCGTTTAATATTATTTTGAAAAAAATGCAAATATGAACCTCTCTAGAATAGACACATCAATTGGTGTGCTACAGAAAAATGTAACAAAATTAATTTCACAAAAAATTTAAATTAAATAAAAATATTTTTTTCATTTTTGATAAACAATTTATGTTTATAAACGCTGCACAATTGTTAGATATTCGTAGTAGTTGGTCATAAAGAGTTAAAATGAAGTTAAACTATCGAAATTTAATACAGATATTTTTGAAGTAATAATACCACGTCTTAGTTAAAATAAAAACTGATCAATGGACACAACCACCTACTATAAAACTTTGAATCAAATTTGATTAGAAAGTTTAAATAACCAATTTAATAATACATGCCAAAAAAAATGGGCGTGGCTTGCCTATAAGGATTTAAAAACATCATTTAAACAAATTAAGCTGTTTGAAAAATAATAAAATTAGAGTTTTGTTCATAATTATCTCTATGTTTTTAATGAAATTTTCGATGGAATGGCAATTATTGGCAGCTAAATTAAATTAAAAAGTACCAGTACCATGTTATAAGTTATTTACTTGAATTGAATGGCATCTTATACTTTTCCATTGCAACAAAACAATAATTTGTTTTGCTTTGTTCAATTGTTAAGTAGTACTTTGGAAATATGCTTATATTTAAACATATTTAGCTTAAAATAGCTGTATTTATTTCAACGAGCAATATCCATATCAGAAATAAACTAGTCATGGTACGAAGAAATAATATAAGTATAAGATTTTATAAACTTACAAAGTCTTTCACTCACTTTTCAACAAAAAAATATTTCAAAAGTTCATCGTGGTGACATAACACTGTTGTTATGCTGTTGCCAAAACATTTGCTTTTTGTGTCGGTAAAGTACTGCCATCTTAATTTTTTGAGACTTATTGTTCTGCGAGCACTTTATAAAACGGATTTTTGGTCAACATTTCTATAGAGTAAATGGTATTTCAGCATTGTGTGCGGATAGCAACCTTCAATTTTTCTTGTTTTTTGTCAGTAAAGAAATAATTGAAATTGTGAAAACAATGTAATGCCTAGCATATCGTATGAGACTTAGTAGCATTCTAACTAAGCGTTGTGAAATCGTTCCTTGAAATTTTTAAACAAATTTTATGCATTTCGGATTTTTTTTTTTCCTTAACATTTTTTTTGTAATTATTATTGCACATTGGTAAAAATTTAAGTCAATGTCAATATTTAAAAAAAAAATATGTAAAATTACCTACACATAAACATTCCCACAAATATGTACATTTCTCAAAAACACGAAAATAAACTCATGTAAAAAATCAATATAAATTTGCGCATGCGTACGAGTAACCACCAACTAAGCGTTGGTGCATGATAAGCGTGTTAAAAATCAAAATATATTTCAAAATACACTCACGGTCAAAAAAAACGCAGACTTGAATTTTGCAAGAAGTTTTATATTTTGATGCGTAAAATAATATCTACTCTTGTTTAACGGTTTTAAGTTTGTCAGATACTGTTACTAGGGACAAGTTTTGAGTATTTTCAAAACTGTCCACCTAACAATAACAAATTCTAGGAACCTTTTCCAAATAAACACATAATTGCTAGTTTTATAATAGAAATAAATAGTTCATTATTGTAAATCTATCAAAAAAAAATGTAAAAAATAACTTCTCAAGAGAAGTTAAAATAATTATTGTGAGTGGGACACTTACAAGGTGCAGAATCGTTTTGAAATATGACTTGCTACGTGCTCGCTTAGTCGGTCGATGCTAGGTAAAACGCCGTTTTTTACGATATCAATATAAGCTGCGGAGTTCACATAACCTTCCAGAAGAAGAATCTCTTCCACCCCACATCTTGTTATTGCCCCCATTTGACCAAAGCAAAAGTCATATTTCAAGACGATTCTGCACCTTGTCATCGCTCAAAATCGGTAAGTATCCCACTCACAATAATTATTTTTTACATTTTTTTTTGATAGATTTACAATAACGAACTATTTATTTTTGCATAGGTAAAGGAATATAAGGGCTTTTTGAGAATTGAGTCAGTCCATGGCCCGGTAACAGCCCCGACCTCAATCACATTGTGAATGTTTGGGCCATTTTAAAACGCAAAGTGTGCCAACAAAACCCTAATAATATTCCAAAGTTAAAGGAAATAATTGAATCCACTTGGTACAACGATATTTTAATGGAATTAATACGGAAACTCTATGAGAGCATTCCTTTTCGAATGGAAAGCGTCATCAAGGCAAAAATAGGTCCTACGCGGTATTAAAATCAATTTTACCGTATTATTTAAAATAATTAAATAATTAAAGAATATGTGAGAAATTAAAAATGCGTAAAAAAAACTACAAAAAACAATGTATTTTTTAATATAAATAAGCTGTAATTTCTGATTATAAAACTAGCAATTATGTGTTTATTTGGAAAAGGTTCCTAGAATTTATTATTGTTAGATGGACAGTTATGAAAATACTCAAAACTTGTCCCTAGTAACAGTATCTAACAAACTTAAAACCGTTAAACAAGAGTAGATATTATTTTACGCATCAAAATATAAAACTTCTTGCAAAATTCAAGTCTGCGTTTTTTTTTTGACCGTGAGTGTAGAAATGATAAAAAAACACTTAAAGCTTTTGCATGCGAAATATGTGTGCTTAAAATACGCAAAAAAAAAACTGTAAGCACGCTGTTCCCGTTTTGTATATAAGAAGGATTTTAAGATATTTGAGTGTTTAAGTGCCCAATATACCATTTATGTCTGTGATTGTTTATCCTTGGCAATGGAAAAAAATGCGCCCACGAATCTGCTAGCAAACTCTTGCGCTTTTGACGAAATCGTTGCATAATTGTGGCTCGTTTATAGCAATAGTCCGCCTTAAGCTCCGGAATTAATTTTGGCTTATTGGTATACACCTGTGATTTCAAAAACCCCAAAGAATGTGTCAAATCACTCGATCCTGGTGGACACTTATGACCGGCATCTCTTGAGATTAGACGACCTGAAAATTCTATCTTCAAGATCAAAGTTAATAAATTCCTTCCATAAAAAAGTCAGTTATCATCCTTTTGTAAAGCAAACCATTCATTGCAACCGCATTTTCAAAGTAATAAGGTCCAATCACTACACCAGCTCAAAAATCGCACCTAATAGTGACACGTTGTAAATACATTAACTTCTCGAATGATAGTTTCGTTCTCTTCGCACTTCTTAAAAATGAAACTATGGAGAATGAAATTAATAAATTGCCCTTAAAATTTTTTTTTAGTTTTTTGTGTTGTTTCACTTTATGCCGAACGGAGAAATTACGCTATGTGACGAATATAAAAAAAAAACAAAATAAAATATCAAAATATTTGTGAGAACTTAACAGTACGAAAAAGTCTTAATGCCTCTCCTTTTTCATCCCTTTCTTATAAAGTTCACTTTGAAGAAAGAAGACTTTGCGCGTGTTAATTGGGACTTTTGAAATATGAATTTTACCTGAGTCGATTTAGCCATGTCCGTCTGTCTATTTGGAAATCGTGATTACATATAAACCAAGCAAGATAATTAAATGAAACTGGGTACACGATTTCGAGCGTTTTCAATATAAGGAGCTCAGGGACACGCCTAACGCCCTAACGAATAAAACATTTAAAACGTTATATTGAGAAAGTTGATTGATTTAGTGAAATCAAATTTCTCACAAATGCTAGGAATATCCAGGACCAGTGTTGTACAAAAAACTGGCGAATTTTGACTAGAGGGTGTGGCACCTCCCATAGAAGCAAAAACTTCAAAACGCTATACTTAGAGAAATATTTGAAGTAATTGAACCTAATTCCACAAAAATTCTAGAAATGGTTTAAACAAGCATAAAACAAACTTTGACAAGAGGACGTTGCGCACCCTATACAAGAATGCTAAGTAAATGTTGCCAAATTCAATATGGGAACTTTTGGTGAAACCAGACAGAACGTTGTTTTTTAAATAAAATCTTAGACATACGCGAGTCTTTTTTGTTTGTGTAGGTTATTTAATTTTATAAAACTTTTTTTTTTTGAATTTACTACATAATTGTAAATATAAATGTTGATATTTTAACGTGGTAACACAATACAAACCTTTTATTAAACAGCTCTGTTTCCGCTCATATTGTGCATGTAAAACTTCAATTTAGTTGAAAAATTTCATTTTCAAATTCCACTTTTATATTTGAAAATTCTTTTAGAAATTATATTAACTTGCTATTTTTTTCACTTTGTATAACAAACCTACTTGAATATATTTATAGTTGTACGCAAGTGCAACAATATCAATTTAAGAACATTACAAAGCGTTATGGGTTATTAAACTAAAAAAAATAAGTTCAACAACAACAGATAGACGCCTTCAAATATTGCGTCCCTTAGAAGCCAACAACATTGTTCACAAAAAACAAAAGTCATTAACACATACTATTAACAGCTTTTTATTGGCCTTGACTTTTTAAGTGTAGTGTGTATTTTTTTCCTTAATTTTTAAGTTTTTACGCGCAGCGTTTAAATAATATTTTTTTATTTTTGCTTCTGTTTAGCACGAACCGAACGAACACCCATCAATTATATATTTTCTGTTTTTTTTTTTTCTTTTTTCAAGGCTAATTTTATGAACTTCATCGCTTTCAAATATAATTCAAAACACAATATGATCAAATTTTCAATATTTGCATTAAGAAAATAATTTTTATTTTATATGCCATGTTGATCATGTAAACCTTCATTGATCAGTAATTAGCTTGTTCAAATATTTGAAGATATACCACCATAATTTTTTTTATTACTAATGTCACTCGCCTACCTAAATATTATGCTAATAATTAACACTTTAAAAAACAAAACAAAAACATTTATTTGTAGACGGTAATTGTATAAAATGAACACAAAAAATTCACAAAACTACCGAACGTTTCCAAAGTAAATCTTCATCTGTTCAACTTGTGTTGACGCAGGTAGCTAAGAAACGCGTATTACTTCTTTTGATTGTTTATTTCGGAGCGACAATTGAGTGAATCTAGAAAACGAGTTGTGTTCGATTGGGAGAGAAGCTTAACGTAGATTTGAGCAAACTTGGTAGGTTGGCCGCTATGAGAATTTCTTATACTTGAGTTAAACTCTTGTTACCCTTAGTTATAGTTTGATTTTAATAGTAGGCACGATGAACATTGAGTCCGCTTTTGTTTGAACGCAGTGGTCAAAGTTGATATAAAAAATATGTGTAATTTGAGCACCCGCCAAAAGTGAAACTTGATCCTTATTTTAAATATCGCCATTAAAATCCAAAAATTATCGTATAAATTATTGAAAAAGTAAAAAGTATTGAATTGAATATACAAAAAAAATTATGTAATAATAAAAGTCGAAAATTATCGGATCGAAAAAGTTAACAAAAGCCGAAAAATATCGAGTATTACCTATCGCAAATCACCGTTCAAAGTTAAATAGTTTCGAAACATGGCGTGATCAAAGGGGCCCCGAAAGGGCTTTTGCGAGACCAACCGGCCGTGAAATAGAAATTCTGTGGTGTAAAAACTGATGCCCTATTTTTTATTGATCACAGGCTTCGACGTGATGTTTTTTGTAATGTAAAAACTGAATACTTTTGCATTTTTTTTTTTTTTCAATCCAACGAATGAATGCTAACATGCTAAATGCTAAATTACAACACAAAAACCAAGTCTAACTATCGCCTGGTATTTTATCAAAGCTATTGTGCCATAGCTCAAAAAATATTCGCATGCAATATTTTTTTCATATTAACACACAAGAAGAGATGGTTGACTGAAATTTTGCCTTAATTTTATGTAAATTCTCATGATCCAAAGCTTGAAAGTTTTGCTTTTACAAAAGCAAACTTGCTCGGTTTCAACGACTTTGTTAGTATTAGATAACGAGTCTGTTGTATATTTAAAGCCTGTAGTTATTCTAGAATCTGTAGCAACTTGCCTCGATATATAGAGAGTCTTACGTGTTTATATTTTATTTTTAAATGATATACGGGATTTTTCAAGCTAACGATAAACTAAAATATTTTTCTCAACTTAACCTTAAATGCTTGGAATTTGTAAACATAATCCTAATAAATAAAAACAATTTTGAAAGTACGATGACCCTATCAAATAGTTAGCAAACTCTTAATTTCGCCTGAAACAAATTGTTTGCGAATTGTAGTATTTCATTAACCAGAAAATAATGAATCATCAGCAGTAAGGCACAACAAAGAAACGTTTTATGCTTCAAGTACAAAAATAGAAAAATTATAATTCATACCACATACCTGTACGTGAGCGGCAAAGATCTTGTCAAAGAACATGTACATATATACTCATATATTTATGACGATTATGTTTTTTCAAAAGAATAAAAAAAAACTTTTTCATTTATTCTATTAGTAAAATTTTTTATGAATTAGTTATAATCCAAAAATTCGTGCATGCTTTTCGTGTTTTGAGTTACTTTTCATATAAGTTCTTGCAATATTTTTCTGTGCTGTTATTCGCCACAAAAACTAAAATATAGCAATTCAGTGCTCCTTGGATTTAAGGACATACTCTTTTTCTTTCTAAAAACGATAACTATCTAGAAGTTATGCTAGACCCAAAAGTCAATTGGAAAGATAACATCGAACAAAAAGCCAAGAAAACTTTTATAAGCTTTCTTTTTCGTCATGAAAACATTTAGAAAAAGATTCGGAATTCAACTAAGAATGGTACTTTGAATACATACAGCTGTATTGTATCCAATCCTCTCGATTGTTTAATTTGGTGGCTGAGCACTAGCAAGGACTACAACCAGAAAAAGTAAGCAAGAGACTGCAAAGGACTATTTGTGTGTGCATGACGGATCAATAAGATCTTGACCCACGGATGCTCTTCATGTCTTTTTACACCTGTTATTTCCTTATATCTTCAGTTAAGCAAGTGCTTCAAGTGCGATCCGAGAAGCTAGTTGTTGGATAGCGAAGCAATACGAACATTGTTCTATCCTCGATACACTGTCCAACGAACTGGCTAATCTGCCAACTGATAACACTTAGCTTCAAGAAAAATGTTCGTATGAAGTTTCCTACTAGAGTTCAGTAGGCAGAGAGCAATAGGACACAATCAAATCTGGCAACGTTGTTGTCATTTATACTTAGTCATTGCATTTATGATCTATTAAACTGGTGACATGAATTGACCTCAAGATCGTATTGTTTGACAACTCTGGATTATTTTATTAGGGGATACATCAAGTTCTTAGCCTTTACAGATAAGCTAACAATTTTAAAGCCGTATTATTACCGAGACACGATCCTGACACTCGAAAAATTGGCCGAAAATTGGAACTCCAGACAGCGCTATATTTCGACCAATCGTCGCAATCATATGGCAAAATCATGTGCAAATATAAAATGGCATAAAATTATCTACCGAGCCTAGTTAAAACTGAGGGCAAATCGACAGTTTCTTTGTGTCTTATTTAAAATCGAAAAACTATGAAAAGTGGGTCAAATCTTGTTAGATGGATTAAATCATATCTAACCCCTTAATATGATACATCTGCGTCAGTACACATACAGTGGTGGTCACGAATTAAGCTCATACTGCAGTGGCAACTTTATTTTGAAAATATTAATATTGTAGTCCAAGAATTATAAGCTAATATTTTTCCGTGAGTGTTGTTCACTTCTAGACGATGAAGTACCGTTACTTTAAATGGTTGTTTTAAGGCTGATTTTTCACATATTACAATCATTCGAAATTAACGCGCCTTTCAAGTTGGACACGAATTTAGAACAATTTCAAAAGAACGCTGTTTTTTTTGTAAATTTTTTTTGATTTGTTTTATTTCGTAAGGTATACCTAAATTATGTAATTTTCAGTTTAATTTTAACAAAAATATTTTAAGATATGGTGAAAGGAAAGTGGTGTTCAGGGGATCCACCGGTAGGTAATTCATGGAATGAAAAATAATGGAAGCACAGTTGCAGAAATCAGCCGGTCCCTTAAATGCTCTAGAAAGATGGTAGACACATGCATTACAACACATACAGCAGTATGGGAGCACTAAAAATGTAAAACAGTGTATGTGTTGTAATGCATTGTCTACCATATTTCTGGAACATTTAAGGGACCGGTATGTGAAAAATCAGACTAAAAACAACCATTTAAAGTAACGGTACTTCATCGTCTAGAAGTGAACAATACTCACGGGAAAATATTAGCTTACAATTCTTGGACTACAATATTAATATTTTCAAAATAAAGTTACCACTGCAGTATGTGCTAAATTCGTGACCACCACTGTAATTTGCGCTCTGTTTTTAATTAAAGGTTTTAAAATGCAAACATTTTGTGCTGTCTTATTTTGGTATTCATTAACCAGTTTTGGTTATATATTACATTGTGGCGTCCTTGGAAATGATTTAAACAAAAAACAAACAACCAACGATTTAATCAATTAATTTTTACTTATTTATGCATGTAAAATGTTTGCAAAATTAACTTAAATTTTAATAAATTATTTAAAAAGAAGCATGTATTGTCACTTATATCTGGCACAGTACAGAGTGTTTTTTTACGACACTACTTATCCAAGTTTTGGTATGAAAATATTCATTAATTTTTGCTTGTTTTCGCTTTTTCTATTTTTCTATTTTTTTTTTTTTTTTTTTTAATGTTAACAAATCGAAAATGGTTAATAGGGTCTTTGGCACAAAACACAATCCGAATAGAGTTGGTGCCTTATAATATTTGTTTTATCGTTTGTCCAACTTAATGCATATAAACATACATATGTGTATAGTTTGTGCTTATGCGCCTGACACAAAATATGTATGACAAAAATATATTTAAAAAAATATCACCAATTACTTGATAAAACTATGACCTTTAAGTATTTTTTAAATTTTTAGAGCAAAAGATTTCACATACAGTAAAATCTTTTTTTACACGGTAGGTACGTTCCAACGAAAACCGTGTAACTCAAAAACGTGTAAAAAATACACGATTCATATGTAAATTTGGGGATCTGTTCCACAACTTTAAAAAATCGTGTAAAATGAAAAAAATTCAAATATTTTCTTAAAAAACCGTGCAAATAAGTGATATTAAACTCCATTAAGTAATAATAAAACAAATCAATGCATATTTATTACAAGAAAATAAATTTAGTTTACAGTTTAAATTCAATCGATAAGTACAAAAAATTAAAAAAATAAAAAAGATTAGGAAACATGAGTACAGCTACTCATCGCTGGTTGATAACAATCGTGTACGTTTATTATGGACTGGCTTAAAAATAGCACTGTCGTCAGAAGATATGTCTAACACAACTGTTGGGTTTTGTTCTAATGCAGAATTATCTTCATTATTTGCGGCCTCTATAGGTATTTTTGTTATAAAGTCTGTTAATAAATCATTTTCGTCTCATTTTTTCGCAGTTTCAGTTCTACCGCGTGTGAACTGCGCACATGTTTTTTTTTGGAATTCGTGTTAAATTAAAAATAACGTGTAAAAAAAATGAAAATTTCTTCTTGACGAACCGTGTTATTTCAAAATCGTGTAAAACAAGACCGTGTAAAAAAAGATTTTACTGTATATACACGTAGGCTTGTAACCCGTTTTTGATTTTTCCCCGCACATTACTAGTCTACGGGAGTTTGAGAAACTCTACAAATAGACGCCCAAAACTGAGTGTGCAGAATTATTGATGAGTTTGCATAGTTGGAATCTCTTTCTTCAAGAAATCAAGTGGTTAATGCCAAGGTTTTCACCCTTTACCAGAAACAGCCTATGATTTCAAAATACAGTCGTTACAGATAAGGACGAAAGACGAGCCAAAACCAAAAAAATCCTTTCAAAAGTCAAAATGATGCTCATTGTTTTTTTCGATATTCGTGGTTTTCAGCACCAAGAATCTGTTCCAGAGGAACAGACGGTCAATAGAGTATACTATTTGGCTGTTTTGAAGCGTTTACAGAAAGAGAGAAAATGCTGGCGTATTTGCGTAGCGTCAAATGTGGCATACTTTGAAAACGACAAAATAAATATTAATAAATGAAAACTGTGCGCTTTACTTAACAATCACTGGTACTTTTTTGGACAAAATATGTACATCATTTAAAGGATAATATCTGGTACTAAAACTATTTAAAACATTATTATATTCAAATGATATGTACCTACGAGTATCTCGTTTGAAAATTCTTTTCATCTATCTAAAGCATACTTATTTTCACCGTTATTTTCGTAATAACATTTTATTATGGGAAATATATAAAAACATTGTACGCAAATATAGCTATTTCGCTGACTATACTTCTGTGGGTTTTGAATGTTTTGTTTGCTTGACTTTGTCAGCGAAAAAGCTATATGTGCTTACAATGTTTTTATATATTTCCTATGATAAAATGTTATTACGAAAATAACGGTGAAAAAAAAGTATGGCGAATGCAAGCAGGATTTGAAGAAAGTAATTTGGAATGTTGCTGTTGTCATTAGCTTTGAAAATAGTACCGTAGAATGGCTTGGCAATGATGAATAAAAAAAATTGACATTTTCATTTTGGGGAAAAAAATCTCCTGACCTCAAATGTGGTTTAACAAGCATTAAACTCATGTCATTTCTCTCTCATATTTTTACAAATCCTATACTTTCAACATTTCTTAAAGTTTCTGAAGTTCTACTAGAATCATAAGACAAAAATTAATTGTTTTGATTTGATCGAAAATGCGACTATTTTGAACCAATTTTTAGCGGTTTTTCAAGCTCTGACACTAAAACTTTAAATGGGCATAACTTCGTAAAAAATAATTTTCAATCAAATCGGGGGACGGTATATTCCCTTAATTACTTTGAAAAACAACATATTTAATCGGCAACCAATTCCGCAATTTGAAGTCACTCCGACTGCATGGTTTGAGATGGATTTGGTCATTGGCTATCTGAGTTTTTATCAGAATGTTAAAAAACGATTCTGTGACCATAAAAATATTTCGACTTTTTTATTTTTGGTTTTTTAAGTAATTAATTTTTTTCTAGAATGAAATTAAATTACTAATTAACAAGACCTGAAAATGAAAACCTAAAAATCGAAACACATAGATAGATGTTCATTTAGCGATGAAAAACGTCACCGTTTCGTTGAAACTTTTAAGCTCCTTCATCTCGAAATCCAAACATACTGGGATATGAGCATCCATAAGTGTGTTTCTCAGGTGCCGTTAAGGTTTTTAACCATATTCCCCACAATCTTTGCAATCCTAAAATTTATAGTAAAGCACGTAACAATTTTCAAAATATTTTAATCAGGCTTGCACAAAGTATTTTCGATGAGGGGCCACAAAAATTAAAAAGTATCATGTCGGGGGCCAAAAAAACATTGTAAACGTGAAATTATATTCTTTCACCATTGCTATTTTTCAATTAGGGGACGTCCATTAATTACGTGAGGTGTTTTTTTGAAAATTCGAACCCTCCCCCTCCCCTTGGTGAGATTTGGTGAGATCTGGCGGCACCCCACCCCTCCCTCCCGTGAGATTTAAATTATAATTTTTAATGCAAATTTTATTCATTAAAAAGTTGACGTGAGGTTTTCCTTGACCCCCTCCCCCCCTTGGTGAGATTTTGCCGGACCCTCTCCCCCCTATTTTAACTCACGTAATTAATGGACGTCCCCTTACACAGTAAGCATGCGTTTACTCTTCGTCTTACTTCCGCGCGTGCTGTGAAAGGGTGAAAAGAGAAAGAGTAAACAGAATGAAAGGCGCATAATAGAAATTTCTGATGCGGAGACAGTTTTATTAACTACACTGGCGGGCCATTTTTAAAGGCTCCTCGGGCCATAGTTTGTTCATCCCTGATTTAAATTGACACATGAAATATACATTTTCTGAAAGCTATTTTTGAGCTGATTAACTTTCCCAAACAAAGTCCATCACGTCAACTTTTTTTAAAATGAACACCAAAGCTTTAAGAATGCATGTGTTTCTAAAGGATTTTGCTTCTATATTTGAGATATCCGTATCTGAAGCTGTGTAAAATCTTGAGTGCTGATAAAAAAGTAACATATGTAATAGAGGTATACATTGTTCGGGATAGTTATCAGCACAAAATTACCTTTCCAAAAATATTTATTACGCATTTTATTGTTTTTATTCTACTATGTCAACGTTGTCAATCAAAAAACATATTCTTATTAATACAGTAGGCTAATACGCTTATTAATAAATTGTTATGTATTAATTTTTAAACAAAACAATAGTTATTATTCCATATGTGTTGATGTCGATATCATAGCTGTAGGGTTCAATGATTTATTTGAAGGAAAAACAAAAATTTAATTTCCTCCTTGTCAGTCAAAAATAATGAATCACACAGTAATTGACTTGTTCTTTTTATTTATAAACAATAACAACAACAAAAAATACTGCAAACATTTGAAGCTTAATAATAAAATGTTTATAGATTTTCTCTCCTTTATATTCATTTTTATCAAAAAATGTTTTCGTAATTTCAACTCTTTTACACATACTATAACTATCACGGGCACACTTTTCATAAAAAAAGGCGGAATTATGCGACCTCCTCTTTACAAAAACATTTTCTCTCTTTTCTTGAAAACGGCTCTCTCTTCCCAGATTTCCTTAATTTTTTTTTTAAATATTGTGTGGGAAAATATGGTTACTTTAAATCCAAAGTTTCAGCGTTAGAATTTTACCATTTCTTTTTTATCAATATTTTCCTATTGTAATTTTTAACGAGGTGAGAGGTATTTTGCTGAAAGATATAACATCGAGTTGAGAAAAAGTTTCAAACACATCTCACTTTGTATGTTTAAAAAAAAAAATCTCTGACTAGGCCAAAATCTTTGCAACTTAATTTTTGTAAAATGAACCATATTCATATAAAGTTCTTTTTTTATTTCATTGTATTTTTATTTTTATTGCAGAAAACTGCAAACGAAAACACGTGAGCGTGATGCAGCGCTATATGAGACTTCAACCGAAAGTAAAACTTTACGACAACAAATCGCTGCACTGAAGACAAGTCGGGATCAGGCCATTACGGAGAATGGGTGAGTTTCATCAAAAGTCACTATAACTAGCTGTTTTTCATAGCTGTCACAGTTTTTAAAGTTCGGACAAAGAGTTTCGCATTAAAAAGCAATTAACAGAGCATTATGATTGATACGAAATTGCATAACTGTTGGCATTGAATGTGCGCAGTTGCACTTAATTCGTGTCTGTACATAAATGTAAACTGTTTTTTTCTTTTTATGATTAATTATATTTAAGATTTAGATTCAAAAAGATGAGTGTAATTTCCCTTTTTTTTCTTTTTCATTATTTAAAAATCAATGTCAACGCCAACAACAACAACAACAAAATACACTTTATAGACGCTTATCGAACGAATTGGCCGACAGTCAAGCTGAAATTTTGACGTTGAAGAAAAAACTAAAGGACTCTGAACTGGAAATTGAACGATTGAAGCAACAATTGCATCAGTATGTACAGGAAGTAAAAAAAGCCGAGGACTTATTAATGCACAATGTAAGAATTAGGGCGGCCAGAAAACAATTACTTTTGAAATTTTAATTTCTATCATTATAACATTATTTTATTATTTTGTGAAGAGTAAAAGAGAACCATTTCAAAACACTTATTCTACGAACTTCCTTGTCCAACTAGACTTTGCAATTACAACAGGCAGTTAATACGCCGAATTGCTGTGAAAGTCCGCGTAGCTAGAGTAAAAATATTTTGAATCTTCGAGTTGAGGTTTTTACATCCGCCAAGTCTCTGCAAAATATTCATCATTTCTATTATAAATTTGCAAAATTTCAATGCGTTTTGCAAGCGTGTATGGCTACATTTCCCCTAACCGATATGATTTTGCGATTTTAAATGTAAATATTAGACAGCTTTGATGATAACAAATAATATGCAATTTTAAATGCAGCTTTTTGGAACCCTTATTATATATGCATAGGGGAAGGCGGGGCAAAGCGGTACAAAGGGTATATTTATCCTTGCATTACAACGCCATCTAATGTAATTATAAGGATTTGTATTTGAGTAGTGCCAGGTTATAGCGACATTTCGACCTTCCGTTTCCGAGAACCACGAGGTTCGTCAAAATGAGTGCAGTCGATGCCAGACTCGAGGTTTTTTGACTTAAGTAAACTCATTTCATATGATTCATTCAAAAAATGTCTTAGTATATATTAGTGACATTCATTTTATTGACAACGATTTGTACATGTTGATAAATTTTTGTTTCGCGAGTCTGTATGTTTACATAGGTCATGGCGGCAGAGTGGTATTGCACTTCGTATACCGCTTTACTCCACCCGTGGGGCAAAGCGGTATAAACGTACTTTTTTTTTGCATCGTAATAATAAACATCTTCTGTTGAGAAAATAATGAGCCTCATTACCTTAATAGTTTCAATATAGATCGAATTAATAACTTACATGTTTAATTGTGCGAAAATAATTTTCTTTTTTTGTCAAAACTTCGTTTTCCCGTTAGGCATACCGCTTTGCCCCACCTTCCCCTATATATGTATATATACAGTGTTGGAAAAAATAATAGGGACAAACGCATCAATTTATTTATTATTGCATAATTTTTACTGCTAAAATCTGTTTTTAATGGAATTCAGTGTAAAGTATCGTTATCTAACAGGACTTAATTTAGCAATATTATTCAAGTATGAATGCGCACTCATTTTCCATGGAACCGCCATTGAATGTCCTTTGGCTGGAAAAAACAATAGGGACAAAAGTTATTATTCAAAAAAATGAATACAGTTTTTTAAATATTGCTTACATAATTTTTATGCAGTAGTCGGCTTTCAATACTGAATACGAGTATGGAATCAAAAGTTGGGTGGCGCATCTATTTTCTGAGATATAGCCATCGGAAGTCGGGGATATAGCTTTTAATAAAATCGTCATAATTTGGGAACCCCTGAATCGACTTTCAAAATATGGATGTCATATGAAAGATAATTTAATGAATATAAGCTCATAAAAATTTTAAATTTCAGTTATAGTTTTTGAAAGTTTTCGAAATATGACAATTTATCTAAATTTCAGGTCAACTTTTTCTTAAAAAACTGTTATTTTTTTAGAAAAATTTTTATTTACAAAAATTTTAATTAATACATAAGAAAGCGCATTTTATGCCCTTTCAAATGGTATGCTATTCTGAGTTGGTTTTTCATGGCCAACCAGATTTTTTAAGGATGGAAAATTAACGAGCTTTAGAAATTTACTTGAAATATTGGATCGCTTAATTTTTTATTAACGGGGTTAACGGAACCAAATGTCGGTCTGGAAATAAATCTACAAATAGATGTATTTTTTATTTTTATCTTCAAAAACAAGGTTTTATCTTATACATATGTAGATCTTGAAGAAATGTTTTTTTTTTTGTTGCACAATACTTCTGGATATAATTTTTGCTCACTATAACGGCTTTCGGTTTTTGTCTCATAATCCGTCTTTGGGCAATTGGTTAGATCTTTCTTTGAAGTTTAGTCTTTTTTTTTAATTCGGTTTATAAAAAATTTTAATTTGACAAAGCTATCCTATTTTTAATTATTTAATTTAGTAAGGGCATCACAAGAACCGTTTTTAAGAAATACTAAGATAAAGATCACCGCTTCTCGTAACCATTTAAAATCCTTTACCTTGAAACCCAGAAGTGCTAAAATTGTATTAGATGCTCAAAACTCAAGCAAATCTTTGTCACTAAAAAAGTCACAAATTTGTTGCATTGTGTAATTTAATTTGTTTATTTCATGGATCTTTGAGTTTCGATATTTTTTCAAAAAAAAAACAGAAAAAATTATAAACAAAATGATTCTCAATCATTTTTTTTTAAGCCGAAACAAATGGGTTAAGTATGAATAGAAATTTAATTAACATAGTGTTGTAAACGAAAGACTTAAGCCATAAACTTTTGATATTAATAATATGTGGCTTTTTAAAAAAGTACTTAATGTTTAAAATTTGCTATTAATTTTAGGAAAAAGAACGTGAAGAAATGCTAGAACACTATCGCAGTCTATCACACGATGCAGTTATGCTAGAGGGCAATAATCAAAGTCTTGAAGTTGAAGCTGCAGAATGCAAGTGAGTTTTAAAGTTGTTTTTCTCTTTTTTAATTTTGTCAGACGTTTAAAGTCATTTCAATTAATATAATAAATAGCTTCACATCTATTCAACTTAAAGTGTGGATTTTTTTTTATATTAAAAGACTCAAGAACTACTAACTAATCCTAATTCTTTCCATTTGGCGATTTCTAATAAAGTTTTTTTTTTGATCTGTCGATTTAAGTTAATGTTAAACTGAATATTTAAAATACTGTAGTAAAACTAGTAGGCTTGGGGTCTACATTTTATAAATAAAAAAAATTTAAGCCTTTTTTGTGTCAAAAATAAGATCATGGACATGTAAATTTTAAAGTATTGTTAATAAATATAAGTCATGTGTCTCTATAACGTCTGACTATTTAAACGTTGATAATCTTAAAAAAGTAATTACTTTATGTTCTCTTTTGACTTTTTCTCCTTTGATAATTTTTCGATAGCTGCCATTGTCATTGTGCAACACATTCATTTTAAAAATAGTAGTGTATTTATATTGCAGCTTTTTTCATTCTTATAAGTGACTTATCTTCACAAAGTGGCAATATTTTTTCTATATTCTCCTACAAAATATTGCTACTAAATTGCTATAAAAATAATGCTAATTTTTTTTCATATATTCGCAATTTTTTTATGTCATAAGACGTCAAATAAGTGAATTAGAGGCAGAAAATCAAGTACTTAAAAAGGAACTATGCTGTCGCAATGCCATAATTGATGAACTGGAGGATAAGGTAATTTTAAATACATAAAAAATCTTAATTTAAAAATCAATCATTGAATCCAATCCGATTACTTTTCTTTTATTACTCTATGTAATAAGAGTACTACTCCTTGTGAATACAAATTTTTGTGGTTACTGATTTATTACTTTCAATGGATGAGAATAGGTATATTTTTAAATTTAAAATAAACACGTAAATTGTATGACATCTTTATTTATTTTTATTGGAAATTAAAATAAATTGTTTCCGGTTAATAATGAAAAAGAATGTCGCCTCTGCTAGCTCGGCAGGCTGTCAATCTTTTACCAAAATTTTGAATAATTATTTTGCATTGAACCATTCAGTTAGTGAT
Source organism: Meiosimyza platycephala (assembly GCA_963662105.1). Lineage (NCBI taxonomy): Eukaryota > Metazoa > Arthropoda > Insecta > Diptera > Lauxaniidae > Meiosimyza > Meiosimyza platycephala. Next base: position 95,885,059 of record OY759208.1, on the reverse strand, counting down.
ATTTGCTCGATGATGTTGTCTTTAAGGTGTTGAATATAAAGAAATCCAACAAACCTAAGAAATTCAATGTTTTTAAATTACATGATCTTGCTGGCCAATTCACGTATATTCTCCGAGAAATTATTCGATTATTAAATTCTCTTTCAAAGGAAGCTCGATTGATTCCTATGATGGTGTCAAATTTTACTAGGTTATTTTTTTTTTTTTTGTTTAAAAAATTTTATAATACACTTCACTCCCGGTTTGCTAGAAATGATCAATGTAAATTGAATTTTTCAAGACTTTTGTTTTTTCTATAGATATCTACACGCACTTCTGAAAACACATTTTTGGAAAGACAACTGGAAGAAGCTTTGGATGCACAATGCGCACTTAAAGTTGATTTAACGGCACAAAAAGAACTGTGTGAAAAATTGGATATTGAAAAAGATAAACTTAATGCAGAACTCATTGAATTGAATGAAATCAAAGGAAAGGTAATTCAAGAGAAAACAATTACCCACAACATTTAATTTTAGTTTTTATTTTGATTTTAAATAGCTCGAACGTGATAATGAAAAGTTACGTGGTCAGGTTGATAAGAATCCATTGAGCAATCAGACTTCTATAGATGCGCTAGAACAGCTTTTAAGTAAAACGCGTCGTGATCTCGAAGAACAATTAAAGGTTGATAGTAAATTGAGTCAAGAGCTGGTGCGTTTGCACAAAGAGAATGAAGAAATTCTGGTAAATAAGAAATAGCTTAAAAATATGAAACATACAATTTTTGACATTATACATATATTATATCGTTAGCTTAGAGAGTAAACCTGCTAAGTGACACTTTTTTCGCTAAAAGAAGTGTGTATACGGTTAAAAACTATTTTCAGTACTAATCTAATAACTTATTGAAAAAGTTTAATTTTTCTTCTTTACAGAAAGAACTCGATAACGAAAGAGAAAAACGGCGACAACAAGAGGCACTTACACATGAATATGAGGTCCAAAATCAAGAGCTGCGTCACAACATCACCGACGATCGTTTTCGACAGGCGCGCAGTCGTGAACAAAGTCCACGCTTTCCTGTTAGTTGTAGTAATATAAGACAAACGCCACCAACTACAACATTATAGTTTTTAGAAAAAATTCACAAAGGCTTTTCCATTTTATTATTTGTCAACTTAAACTCTAAGCCTGCGATCTTTTGGAAATACCTTTGAAAAATATACAAAAATTATGAGTAAATTGACATTGACGAGATAAAGTTGAAAACGTACACATTCGCATAATTACAAATACTTATAAATAAAATTTCAGATAAAATATGACAAACTTGAATAGATATAACATATAAAAATAAATGCTATATGTACAGCTCTTCTAAAGAAAAAATCTAAATTTTTTTCTTTGCCAACTTGAAAGTAGGCAATTAAACTTATGTTGATTAGTGTAAGTACTTTTAAAAAATGTTTTCCCAACACCTTTTAAAAATTTACGTCAAAATCTCGTTTTTGAATTCATGTTGAGTAATGATGTTTGCTTACCGTATTACAGCATGGATTGTGAAAAAATATTTCAGGGTTACCAAGTTGAAAACAAGGAATTAACGACCTCTCCAAAATAAAATAATTTTTCCTGAAATTGTTATCAATTTTTTTTTTTTTTTTGTTAAAAGTTGACCTGATTTTTTTAATAGTTCAAATAATAAACTGTTCAATGTTCTTCCTTTCAATCATATATGGACATGAGACAAAACATTTTAAGACTTCCATCGTTTATAACTTTTAAGAAAAAATTCATGTATGTATGTATTTAGAAAAAATTTTAATATGAAATTATCGAGAGATATTGTACACTTGACAAATTTTAACTCTGTTAGGCAGTCGTAATAGGTTTAAGACAACAACAACATAGTTTTTAGAAAAAATGTAACATGGCTTTTGCATTTTATTATTTGTCAATTTAAACGCTAAGTCTGAGTTCTTTTGGAAATACCTTTGAGAAGTATACAAAAATATTGATTAAATTTATATTAAAGAGATAAAGTTGAAAACGTACACATTGACATACATACATTAATACAATTACTTACAAATAAAATTTTAGATAAAATATGACAAACTTAAATAAATACAACTTATAAAAATAAATATTATTTATGTACAGCAATTATGACTGCGATTTAGCTCTTCTATAGCAGATATCTCTATTTTTATCTTTACCTACATCTAAGTAAGCAATTAGACTTAAGTACGTATCAAACATGCATGGGCATCCATTAAATTCGGGTACTTCACATAGATATTCGACCCGTTGCGCTTTACGTGTAGTTTGTTGCGTTTTGTATTTATCCCATGCAGAACCTGTCGTAATAAATTATTAACAGAAAGAAGTCTTAATTATAGAAAAATATTTGAAATTACTAAATTTTGAATAAAATTTTAGTGTGTTCCAATAAATTCTAGTGAAAATTGAATGTAGGAAACCAGAGGACAAGGTTTTTCTTTTCGAAAGTATTTGGAATTAAATTAAATAAGATTTAATTTGATTTAAATTAGAGCATTTTCATGAAATTTCATTCCCTTTCAGAAAAACAAGGTATGACAACCTATACTCTACCGAAAAGATAAATTGATTTCAATTATAGGTTATGTAGAAATTGTTATGTGCCAAACAATACGGGTTGGAATACGAAAATTTTGAAAAATAAAATAACCATCATGATTTTTATCGAAATGTCGCAAAAAATGAATGAAACTTTGCCATGATACTGAGGATGAGATGAATTGAATTTTAGTTAATTGCTTGGAAATTTTCAAAAGAAAAAATGTTTTTTTTTAATACTTTTTTAAGTAATTATTTATAAACAATTAATTCGTTTTGGTTTTCTGTACCTTTTTAAAATCTAAAAGAAAAATGTCGTTATACATCAAAACTCTAAGGAATCCAAATCCGTTGACAAAATTTTAGAACCGCAATTATTTTATTTAGAAATTATGATCACCCCCTGTATTTATCTACTCACCACTTGGATCTGCCTGCTGTCGAGTTGCACACTTTTGTTGACAGATTTGATATTGTTGATCACATTCTCGCCGGCATTTTTGCTGTTGAGGTGGATTATAGTCATAACTTGCACTAGAAAGAGATTTCACATCTGCTGGTTGAACCATTTGTTTCACGTTCTTTTTTCGAATATCTCTATCATAATAATCTGTTCTAGCGGAACGATCCAGTACAAAAGAGCTAGTTTCGTCTTGCTCTCTACTTGTGTCGATGAAATCACCACTTGGAGAAATATGTGACACTATTTGCTCTATCGTTTTCTCATCCACTTCCAGATTTCTACTTTGATAAGAATTATTATATCGAGCACTTGAATCACGAAAGAGAGTGTCAGGTAACGTGTTTTGCACATCGAGAGCCTTATTGTCATGGCTTTGAGAAGTACGATTGGGTGTACTTATATCAGTCGAATTTCTACCCTTTATGTGATTTTCTAAAACAATTTGTGGTACAATTAAATGAGCAGTATCTTTTCCAGTGCTATCGGAACCATCTTTAGGCGTTGGTGGCATTCCGACGAAAATATTACCGTCTTGGGGAGTCATCAGCTCAGGAATTATACCATCGGTACGCTGTTCTTGCTCTGACGTTAGCCTTGTATAAGTTTTATTTAAGCTGACGTTTCGTGCAACTGGCGAACCATTGGTTTCAGGATCTTTATAGTCGGTAGTCTCAGTCTTTTGCTGCTCCTCTAGCGTTGATAGTTCTTGATTCAAATCTGAAACAGGCTTAGAATCATACTTATCGATATATTCTTCATACTGTTTTTCCTTTTTTAAGTCTTGTTGCCCTTCAGAAGTGGTAAGCTTTGCAATTTCCTCCTCAAATAATTTTTCAACTTCAAGTTCTTTATTATCTGTCTTCGGTATTGTTGGTTTATACTCCTTTATGCGCATTTTTTCCATCATACGCTTTGTATCATCATCTAATTCAACCTCTCCGCTTGCATTATCGCATTCACCATCATCATCTGTTGAGGCAAGTAACTTTCTTAGCCTACAGATTTCTTTCTTTGTGAACCTGCTCTGCCGCTTACTTTTCTCGCCCATAAGCAGCAGTTCGGCAATTTTTGCAGCATGCTCTTCCTCCGAGGTAGTGGTTAAAATCTTTTTGTCCTCACGTCGTATCACACGTTTTTTGCGCTCTTGAGCCTTGATTTCGGCCTTTTCAAGCTCTCGTTGACGTTCGTTTATTGCACTCACAATTTTTTTAGTCATTTGTTTCTCTTTGGTGCGACGTAGCGGTGAGCGAGATAATCGTTTGCGTTCTTCGGACTTAACAATGTGATCTTCGCACTTTATAATGCGATCATCGCACTTAAAGGTCTTGTGATAGAATTCATCAGTACATAAATCACTACCGCGTCGATGATAGCCGACTGTAGGTTTCTGGTTTTGATGCTGACTGTGTCGTTGCCGGACGTTGTTGCCACTGCCGCCGCGATAACAACATGTTGGCGCATTGCGTGTGGGCTTGCAGCATATCATCGCTGGTGGAGAATGCTGTTGCTGGTGGCATGGTGCGAATTTATAAAAGTATTCGTCACAACAGTAATTGTATTCGGTGCAGGGAGTTTTGCCCTTTTCCGAATATGTGTTTTGATTGCATATGACACCGTTATTGTTTTTAGAATTGCACAGTACACGTTGACAGTATTTTTGGCAACAATTGTTGTTGCAGTTATTTTTACTGCATTGTTGATTACTATTATTGTAGTAATCACCGATATTGCATTCGGGTACATAATCAAAGCAATAAGTAGTTGCAGTAACTGGTATCGAATCAATCGAATTGAGTTTTAAATTAAGTGCAGAATTCTGAAAAGCTTGATCCTTTGTTATAGAAGCGGAAGCGGTACGATGTGTGTTCTTTTGCAAACCGATTGTGCGCATGCGCGGCCGACATGATGTCTGTTCATCGCGATGATACTGGTTGTGCGTTGTTGCGCTCGCGCTAGCTCTCATACGATGTTCGCTGGAGTATTTTTCAAATGTATATTTGATATTTGTTGGATTTTGCTCAGAAAAGTTTTGATCCCAGGTTCGATCATTTTGTATTGTTGAATTTTGTTGCTGCTTTTGCTTTCCCATATTGTTGATGTTATTTTTTTTATATTTGTGGTTATTGTTAGCATTTACTGTCTGTTGTAGCGTAAAACGTCTAATAGCTTTTAACTTATCAATTTCATCGTCGATTTCCTGCTTGAGTACAGCTAACTCAAAAGAAACCTCACTACGTTTTGATCGACTATTTGGTTTTCCGGTTGTTTTAGCTATAACAAAAAAATATATATTAATTGGAACAGAGTTTCAAATATATTTGAGAAATCATATGAAAGTACGCTGTCATAGTGTCCTAATAGAGTGAATTCTGACTACCCGATTTGGGCTCAAAAGAATCTTGAATGTTTTTCGTTACGTATTATGAGGCTAATAATCTTGGGTGCTGCATCTTTTGTCTGTTTTCAATGCATGATCTGTTTGGACAAAATCTTGCCTATTGTTTCTGGATAAATGGCACAATATCTCAATAACTCTACTGAGAAGGAATTTTTGTCAACACCTTCAGAAGTCACGCTTTTTTCACATATTCCTCATAGGAGCAAAACTTTATTCAAGCATTCTTTTTCCCAAATCTGGATAAGAAGAAAATACATATGTATGTTCAGGGGTGAACTTCGTGAAGACTTAACATTTCAGCAATTAAGGAGTGCGTCATAAGAAATTAGTGCACACGTTTTTGCTCATAACTTCTTTCATAAAAAAAAAAATAAATTATTTTGATCAGGTTAGCTTAGAAATTTATGTCAAATACTATTTCATATCACTTTTCATTCTCATCTATTATTTTGCGAAGACATGAGCAGTAAAATAGAAATGCATGAAAAAAAATTTTAAAATTTTCTTAATAACCTACAATATGCCTTCGAAATGATTGCAAGGGATGCTAAAGTTAGCATAAATTCGGTATCATGGGTTAACGAAAAATTTTAAAACAGACGTTAGCTTGAATCAGAAGTAGGGAACGCGCTGGGAAAAAGGTTGTGGTGACCGTAGTAACGCAAAGAAAGTCGTAACCATGCTGAAGAAAAGTCCCAACCTTTCAGGAAGAAAAACCGCTCAGCTAGCCGATTTCTCCGATTCATTTGTGCAAAGAGTGAAAGGGGAGGCTAGGCTGGCTTTATCTAAGCGCTTCTCATGGGTTAACTTTATCTTTGGTTACAACCTGCCATCTTATGAGTTATTTTATATACTGTGCGAAATAAACTACATTATACTTTTTTTCAAAAAGACCTCCGATCAAATTAACTGAATCTCAAGAGTCAAAAATTTAATATATGAGACGTTCTTTTACATTCCGAACACTTTCTGTCCGACAATCTTGGATTCGCTCCAAATTTTTTTTTACATATTCTAGGCATTATATTAGTATATTAGTGGACACGAAAATCAGGAATAGATTTGTTATCGAATATATCGAGAGGTATCGAGTTGCGAAGGTCAAAGGTTTTACGTTTTTTGGTGTTTTACGCTCATATTCAAATAGTTATATCTCCGGTAAATTTTAACGGAAAAATAATTTTTTTATATCGTTTTAAAGCTAAAGAGATCAGCTTTCTTGTAAAATTTCCTTGGGCATTAAATGAAAACTTAATATTTTTTATAACAAATCAATTGTTTAGTTATTTTATTATTTTTTATTCCATAAAAAACTAAAAAAATACCACTGAATTCCTCGTGAAATTTCCTTTAAAAACTAATTTTTTCAGAGTGGTAGCCAAATACGGACTATCCCAAATAAATTAATTCTTCCGTGCATCTCTGAAAATACTGAGCGCCGCTGCACTGTTGTCCCGAATCGAGTTTTGGTTCAAATATTGCTTGAGACCGCAAATCTTGTGGGAAATGAACAATTCTTTTTTGAAAAAAAGCTAACCAAAATGCCAATAAATCGTAGAAGCCCGAATTTCGAAAAAAGCTAAATTTTTTTATTATTTTAAGTAGGGTCCGACCGAAGGATTCGGCTTCGGCTACCTTCGGCCTAAAAATCGCACATTCGGCCTACCTTCGGCTTCGGCCTTAAAATGGTTTGCAAATGAATGCAATTTCGAAGTAAAATTCCCCAATTTGAAACACACGAAATATGCAAAAGTGAAATAGTTTGGAGTAGAAAGTTTTTTAAACAAAAATAGCTCAGAATGTGATATTGTAAAGTTAATGTAAACGACATTAGTTGTGAAGTTAAAGCAATAAGCACTACAAATATTGAAAATAATCTTTGGGAATCTCATGACACAACGGCCATGCAGCCAAATACCTCATGTTGAGTTTCAAGTTTTAAGATAGAGGTTGAGATGTACATTAAAGAATCTTTTATTATGAGGAATGGAGATATTTTTAGCTATTGGCATTCAAGTTCATTTTTGAGACTGAAAAAATAGCACAAAAGTTTCTATCTATTTCTATTTAGCGCTGCAGGTCAGCTTTATACTGACTAACGTTCAAATTTGCGTGGCGGAAACGTTGATAAACTTTTATTTTTAGTTTGCAATAAAAAATTATTTAACTTTGAATACTAAAGTATGTACCTTCATTTTTTATTATCATTATAAACTATTATTTTTTATGTTTGCTAATAGATTATAACCATATAATTCATTTATGTAAGTTTTTATTTATAAAATGCTAAACCTTCGGCTTCGGCTTTGGCCGAAGGTTTGGAAAATGGCCGAAGTTCGGCTTTGGCTTTGGCTTCGGCCAAAAAAGCCACCTTCGGTCGGACCCTAATTTTAAGTTAAATGCCAAAAAAATTTATTTTTTTCAATATTTTTTTTTTGTTCAAAAATGGCTAGACAGCGCAAATCTTGTCAGAAATTAAACATTTTTTTTTTTAATTAGAGCTTATCGAAATTCCAACAAATCTCTAGAGCCCGAATGTATGTATTACTAATTTATATGGGTTGCACTGAATTTTAATTCCTATACCTTTGATAATTTGAACCTATTCGTATAAGCTTGATATGTGTAGGTACATATATTATATTTCGTGTGGCTATAGTAAATTGAAAATTCATTTGTAAATAATGATAGAGAGGGGGTGATGGGGAAGTGTTGACGAAACTATGAAATCAATAGAGAATATACTGAGGTCAACCTTCCGAACAAAACGTGTAGACTGTTACTAAATTAAATGAGGATCATGAGTTTTCTAATCGTTCATTGGTCAACTACTGGATCCGCCACTTGTTGGAATTGACCCTTGAGGTTTTCAATACAAAATAAGGCACAATCTAAAAAGCATTAGCGGCTCAGTGTGGTTGGACTTTCATATTGTGCAATGTAATATTATTTTTTCTATAACACTTTCCGCGATTCAGCCTAAAGGAAAGAAGCCCGTATCTTAGTTTAAGAAACATGGTGATTGCTGATACTATATAACGATTTTTAACAGTTCTGACACTAACCTAAGCGTATTGGTGGTGCAATAACTTTTTTTTGTTGTCCACCTTTGTTGTTATTATGTTTTGTTGTATCTTGCCTCCGTGTTGTTGTGACCAAATTTGCATCGTTCCTGAATTTCTCTCGTGTTATGGTTTGTTTTCTCTTAATAAAATTACTCTCGCTACGTTCGATTACAATATTTTCTTGCCGTTCCACTACAACACTTTTTCCTGTAAAATATAACAAATATTAAAATGTGTGTATGTAGTCATTGTTAATTTAATGTTCTTACCTTGCGCTCTTAAATTTTGAAAGGTTTCGCCCATGAACTTTTTTATTTTATTTAATTTTTTTTTAATTTCTTCAAATTGTTCAGAGAAACAACAAATTTTTGGCATAAAATTCAAACAGGATTCACCGAAAAATAAAAAAAAAAATAAAAAAGAAAATGTGAACAGCAATTCAAACTGCACAATTTAAACAAAAAATAAAAAACACGCTGTTATACTTGGAAGTCAATAGTTAAGGTTGCTTTATTGAGATTAAAATTATATATAAAATTTGAGTTGTAGAAATCGTAACTGGAAAACTTGTATATGGTACCTAAACCTCGGTTCTATGCACATACATGCTTACATACATATGTATATTCTAACCAAATTTACTTCTTCTTCTTTTTCTTCTTAAAATATGCCAGCCATTACGAAAAGCATATATATACGGGGAAAGGACCACTCAAACACTAGGTTTTTATTGGGTCCTTATCATAGATTGTGATTGTTAATCACTAATAAACTCGGTCGCCTTTTAAAGACTAAAAAAATTTCTTTTAAACAAAATCGTCCTTAACCTAAAAGTTCCACAGCTTTGAAAAAAACACGTGGAACGGGTCCGACGCTAAGACACACGCAAGCGACTACACCCGAAAACACGTCTGTACACGATCGCGGACAAAACGAAAGACCCTAACCAAATTTAGTTTCAAATCAAAAATATACTTTATTTATTTATATATTTCAAACTCAAAAGTGACTTTGAAATCTTCAAACTTTAAAGGAAATAATTTACACTTTTACTTTAGCACGATTTCTCAACTTCTATTGAACGGTCTGGTGACACCTTTATATACAAAAATGATACCTTCCTAAATGCTTAATGTTTTGCTACTCCATCGATTTTGCGTTACTATTGTTGTGTGAATGTTTTCGTTTAATGCTTAATTTTATTGTTTGTGTTTTCTTGAATCCTCGTAAGCAGCTTTTTTATACGTGTGCCGATGGAATTTGTTAATTCAATTTTGAGAGTGTAAGATTCTAAAACATCGTAACATATTTCTGATGAGTATACCTTTATTACCAGAATGTTTTTGAATTCTCTACACTTCGTCGTTGAGCCTTGAGATAACTGTACGATCCTTGCGACTGGAGCGACCGACAAGCTTTGTTCACGTTTTGTATTGTGCAACATTATTGGCTGTTTGAATCTTTTCCTATTTGCTCGTAGATACTTGGCCTTCATTTTGTCTCTTGCCAGCTGAGTGCATTTTCTGGAATGTCTGCACTCATCTATAAATTTCACAGCATGTTTTATATTATTGAATAATAATCTTACTTCTCATTTAAAAGTCCAAAAATCGACAAAAAAAGAAAATTCACAATTTTCATATCAATGATTTTTGGTTATACGTACATATATTTAGTTCAATATTCAATGCAGAAAAATTTAATTTTTAGATTGGTGATTTTATATGTGTAAGTATACATCTTAAACAGTATATATTTCTGAAACGTTTTCCAACCTTGCCGCAAAACACAAAAAATCCAAAAGTGCAATTATCATTTTTAAGGTACATTTGAACATATAAGACAATGAAATACCTTTAAAGGGTTAGATCCTTATTCAAATGCATAATCAATAGCATATTAGTAGGGCAAGTAAAAATAAAATCAAAAATATGTAACATCATCAATTTGTACATTTTCTTTTGAATGAAGCAATTTAAAGACGGTCAAAAATAACTAACTTCTTTCAGTTAAGCACAAAGGAACAGTAAAAAAATAATTTAAAAATTTTTGAAAATTTTTTTTCGGAAACATTTAAGGTTAAAGTTGGAATTTCGGAAAAAAAATCTAAAATTACATGTTTTAAGTGTTGTAAAATAGAATTGAAACAATTTTAAAAGTGTATGACCTTAAGAAATGGTTAATTAGACTAAACATACGAAAACTGCATTATTTTTATTTTGAAATATTTTCTAAAATAAAATTTATGTGTTTCTGAGAGAACCTTTTAAAATTCAGATTAACACCCGAATTCGACTTTTCGGCCAAAAGCGAAATATATTTTTCACTTTTTTTTATGCAAATCTTATTTAAATTCATAGAGCTTTCAGATAAGCTTTCAGCCCATTAAAAAATTCATATTTCGTAAATTTCTGAACAGGTCTAATGTACATCTAATCAAACACCATAGAAACTATCCACTGATAACCCTTCAATCTTTGCTCGTTTTACTAACTTATAGTTATTAAAAAGCTTTTTTTCTAATCGTATGACTCAACGTCAATCTATACAGATTGAAATTGCATTTTTACTCGACATCTCTGATTTTTTAAAGTTTCTATTTCGCAAGTTATAGCACATATAGCATAACTTTGCGCCAAGAAATAATTTTGAAATCACAAAAAAAGGAGTTCGACATGATGAGGAAAGATAAGAAATCGTTTTAAATCGTTAAAACTATCAAGATCCTACTTTTTATAAGTTATACAAAACAAATTTAATACCGAAAATCTTGGTACCTCTGAATAGAGCTCACTATTCGAATTTTAGGTTTTTATTTAATTAAGGTTATTTCAGATTTACACGGGTGTTTTAAACTTTATGTCTGCTTATGAAGCATTTTTTATGATTTATTGGTGTCGCTTGCTTTAATTAAAATTTGTTTTAAAGTATTACTTAAATCCATTTATATTAGAGTATGTTCATTTTGAGTGACAGAACAACTTCAAATCAAATCTGCTATCATTAGAGAAAATAATTGAAAACAACATTTTGCAATTAAAATTTAATTATTATTTCTACAGTTTATAAAGACTTTTTTGCTTTCATTCTTGCTGTTCATAACGCAACTCCATCCATATTCGACAGCAGACATTACAATGTTTGCTGCCAACAAATTTAACTTCTTTTTATTTATTTTTTTATTTTTAATTTTATAGTAATATGAATAAAAGCAAATATTTAAGCAATAATAAAATAACTAAAATATTAATTATTCGTTAGCCATAATTCATATTTGTACTGTGAGATGTTTGAAAACTGCTAGATATGTTCTTCTGTTGTTGCTGTTGTTGTAGTAATTGGGGTGTCGTTTGTTTATTGTTATAGTTATTTTCATGACACCATTCTACAAAATCATCAATAAGTACGGGCCAAGCACCTTCCGAGTCATAGTTCGTCATGTGATCATCAATATGCGTCGCAAAGTCTAGCAATAAATTCCACGTATCCTTAGGTATGGAACGTTTGTGTTTTTCCTGTAAGTATTAAGAAAAGTTATAAAAAAAAAACTGAATAAATAGCCGTTTGCAGAAACAAAAATTGTTTTTAAAGAACTTTTTCAACTTCGACGTGCATGACGATTCTGATTGATATTTCTGAGGGAAAATATTGAACTGTTTCCCAATTTTTTTTAGCCGGTTTTCCTTCAACTTATTTTCCCCAAAAAACTTGATTATAAGACCTTTTTATGCATGTATGTAAATGTTTAAAGAAAAAATTTATATTCAAAACGACTCGATCGTATTTTATGAAACAAGAGTTGGATTATCTATAAGAAAAAATAAGATTGGAAGTTTCCATTCTACTATGTACTGGTAATGTTCAATATGTTTTTTTGCATAATTCAAAAAAAATTATTTCTAAGTTAATTGACTGTTATCGAAAAATCTCTTTTCCATAAGGAATTTACACTTGGTGTCTTTATTGACATAGAAGGAGCTTTCAACAATATTCTTTCTAGCGCCATGATTGCGGCCCTAAGCCGCATTGGCACGGAAGGATGTGTTCAACTAATTGTTAAAAACATGCTTCTGAACAGGGCGATTTCGTCAGAACTAGGAGGTAGCTCGCTCATTAGATCTGTATCAATGGGAACACCACAGGGTGTGTTTTATCACCATTACTTTGGATTCTTGGTGTAGACGATTTGCTGCGATTCATTAGTCGACAAGGTGTCAAAGTGGTAGCGTACGCTGATGATCTTCTTTTGTGTCGTGTAAAGACTTAAATATTTTTATGTGATATTATGTCCCAAGCTTTTAAAAACATAAAATTATGGACCACAAAATGTGGACTTAGCATTAACGCGTCGATAGCGTTGAAATTCTGCGAATTTTGCGGTTGCTTGCTTGTGCGTAGAATAACGGAAAGGGCACCGAGGGCAGAAAGTGCCTGTGCTTGCCCACCGCTGTTCTAGAAGATTCAAACAGACGCGCCGATAAAAGGTCGTTAAGTGGTGCCTTTGCGTTATCACAGGACACTATTTTATAGGCAAGCATGCCTCAAGACTAGGGCTTTCTGACGCAGGGGATCTTTGTAGAAGCTGATCCTGACGTCGAAGAGTCCGTCTTTCATTATCTTTGTGAATGCCCAGCGCTGACAAATCGGCGCTATAAGGTATTCGGATTCCACTTCTTCGACTCTCTTGAAGACATCGCTCAAAAGTGTCTAAAATCCATTTTGAAGTTTATAAAAAATTTCGAAATGGTTTGAATAGGTTCAAAACGAAGTTATAAACAGGGTATACAATGGGACCAACTGCGGCCTAAGTTATGATGACAATTGTCATCTCCCATGCTAACCTAACCTAATGACTGTATGTTTGATGCAATAATTAATGTTCAATTGTAATAAATAATATTCAGTCGATAAAAAATCAATAAATACAAATTATTTAAAATAAAAATTATTAACTTACCGTTAAAAACTTGCACCATATATCTAAAAATTTGAAACGTCCTTGTAACACAATTCCCCAATACGCAATTGCCATTTCTAAATCGATACCTTTTTGACCAGGATCCTTTGCATAGTTAAAAGTAAACTGATAGAAGTCCTTAAATTTAACCAAATCGCTTAACTCTGATTCGAGCAGTGCTAGTTTAGTTTTTAATTTATCTATACTATCGACTCCCAAATCGCTCATTCCATTACAGAATTCATCACGTGTAAATTCACATTGTGTTTCAGCTCGAAATTTCCATGCAATTATTAGTACCAGTTGTGAATCTGGACTTAACTCAAGATCATCTAGAAATCGTATAACACCCTCTGAATTGATTTTATGTAGATCACTTGGGTCACGATAGCGATTAAATAGCTGCTCAATGCGTTTACGATCTAGTTCTCGATAATAGTACTCAGGATTTTGAAAATAATTATCACTTGCTAAATCAAGTTTCCAATCGTTTTGCTGCAAGCAATAGATGGCTGTTTGCTCGCCCGTTTGTGTTAAAGATATAAATTTTTTAACCTTATCCTTTTGTGTTGATTTTAATTTATTCTGGAAAGAAAAACATGTAATAATGAAATGTCTTGAATTAAATATCTTAAATTATATGTTAATCTGTTTATTCTTATATGTGATGGTTTAGAGCCTCCAAAATTGCGGTGTCCATTCAAAGCGTTGCCAACTGAATTGCATCAATAACTTGACGAAATAGAGAAAAAAAAATATTTAAAATAGATTTCACAAAAGATTGAACAAAATTTTGTTGTATCCAATTATTCAAATTCTTACTGTACCTATACATATATATACGGTTCTATTGTTCCGCTTAATTCTTGAAATCTAGCATATGTTTTGCCCAAATACTTATTTTTTAGTATTAAGTACATATATTTTCGTTAGCGCTGATCATCTCCTAGTTATTTTAGGCGGTCTTTTCTTCTGACTTACTCTTTTCGAAGAACAATGTAGATACAATCGGATATTCTTCAACTGATATATGTGCATATGTAGGTATATACGGATTCAAAATGCAGTTTTACTCGATTTTTCTGATTTGTTTCAAATTTGTTTGTAAGTAAGCTATGCAAAATTTGTAATCTTAACAAAAATTAACATTCCGCGGAAGCACCAGTCTTCACTCATAAAATTTCTGTGATTTGGTTGTCTGATTTTTCCACCGAATAAATTTTCGAGATTGCTAAGTCTCCTTAATTTAACGACTCTGTCCATACTCCATTGCATTGGATATTATGTTGTCAGAAATTTGATTCGAAAGCAACGGTTTATAAAAACTTTAATTTAGACCGCTGGAAAAAAAAGCGGGTCGGCTTTCAGTAGTTGAAGCTGCATTTTTCATTTTATTGACTACTAGTACGATTTCATTTTTTATGAATTAATTGAATTATTTAAAAGGACCGCCACGTCGTTCAAATATCGTTTCTGAACATCTTCTCCATGTCAATTTATTAAATTTTCGAAATGACTTCTAAATTCTAAGAGTTGATCGTCGACTTTTGTATTCGAACTGATGTTTGCTGTTGTTGCAGCATCTTCAGCAGATTTACCCAACTATCCATGTACTCTATCTAAGAAATTCTTTGAAATAAAACTTTTAAGTTCTAACACTGTTTTTGAGCCCAGAAGCGTTGTAGTAGAAACGTGAAATAGAAGGTGATTTTAAAAAGTAAAACACTTATTTTGTTCAAGATTTCAATAGAAAACAGGGGCAGTGCACTAAATTTAATACTTTATTAAATAGAAATGGTACACAACCTTCTTGAGTATTATAAGTGTTTTTCCCTTTACAAGATTTTTATATTTTCACATTTAAAGTGGAGTTACAATGTGCAACCGGTGTATAGCTTCACTTACTGTTGGCAAAAGTGAAATCATCCGTAAAATATATTTTGCATACCGCCCAATAACCCGCGCCAGTTAAACATTTGACTCTCCATCAGTTTGAGATTTCAACATTTTAGAAGAGCAAACAGGTCGGAGCAGAAAGACCCCGCGCTTATAGAATTAAGCATTTTTGTGTCTATCAGTTAGATATTGAAAATGAGCACATTTTTTCGCTCAATACTTTGAAAACGTCAAGGAATGAAACCATTTCTTCTAAATAATAAAAGCCAAATTGTGTAATCTGCTACATCCGCCCCGGGCCCAACAAGCAAACTCTTAGTGCGGCCCTGCCTATGCCTTTTAAGACATTACCATTTGCGATAGCCAAAAGTTTGATTAATTAATTATTACATTAGTTTTTAACTTTTATAAACACTGCTATTTCGGATAACAATGAATATAAATATGTATATGATTTTCACTTCAAGTAAATTTGTTCCGAATCGGTAATAAAACTTGATCTCGTAAATATCGTCACGCAGCCTTATTATTCAATTTGGGTTTATGATAGCGTAAGTTAGGGCTCGCAGTGTCACCCGGTTATGCAAACAAAATTATTAACAAAATGCCAACTTTAAAATTCTACAACGTTGCAAGTGGAGGTTTCCAAGAATTTAGCGACTGCACTATATAAAAATTTAATACGTCAATACAAGTGTTCAAAAATCAACTCTTATACAAATTTTTCAGATTTTTTACAGGTTTCTTAGTTTTTTTATTTGCATGTCAATAGAAAAATTTGTTTCCGCATCGCTATGGACACTCGCAATTCAATTGGTGCTCATCCGTTTCGTCTTTCCACACTTCTACTCACCATTGCTGCTTAAAATTATGTTTCAGATTATTTTTCTTTCTTGTTGCTGTTTATTCTCTATATTTAATTAAATTAAATTGGCTCCTTAGTTGTTACGATTTTGTGGTTCAACGATTAGCCGAAAAAAAAATATCTTCCTAAAAATAATTTTTTTTTCTTTCGCTTTTATTTCGTTTTTGCTATTCTTACACACTTTTTCCTTTTTAACAGCCTTCACTTATTTCCCGTCTCGCTTTTTCCTGTTCATTGGTTGACAATCGTCGTCGAATTTTTCGACAATATAGTTTTTGACAGCTGACTTTAAAAACAAAACAAACTTGCAACTCTGGATCAGTGTTGTTAAATCGATGATTATATAAAATAGGTTGCCGCTATGCCTAATATTTCTCACATATATTATACCCAGCAAATGTCAAAATTAGTTGATCGATCGTTTTATTCGTTTTTGTTAACCCATTAAGGCTCATTGGGTAAAAAATTGCCCATGAAAATAGTTTTTCTTCAAAAATCTCCAAAAAATATATCGTGAAACTTTTGACATGGTTCGTTAGCTACCTTAGCCAAATGGAGACCTTCTGAAGATTTTATTTTCCTCTCGTTACATAACGCTAAAAAAATACGAATTTTCGATATGGCATCAATTAAATCAGCATTTTCCCCACTTTATTCATCTTCGTTACTCAATGTGTTCATCACCACAATCGGCAGATGCTACAGAATGAATTCTCATGAATTAAATACAAAATTGAAACCACGATTGGGTAAAAAAAAATACCCAGTAAATATCTCAGTAGTCTACAGAGATATAAGGCTTAAATGTGATCATTTTGGATCAATTACAGGTCGTATATGAAATTTCATTAAAATCGTATGGGCGAAACTAGTACCGAACCTTTTTGGGTCAAACCTAAAAATGAATAAAACGCATAAGTTTAACTTTAAGTAAGGTCATCACGAGTATTAAGAATACCAACTCTTGTAAATGCTCGCTCGCTCAATTCGGACACTTATATAGCATATCTCCCGAATGGGTTCTCATGTGGGTTCTTAACCCTTTAAAGGGCAAGATAGAAATAGCTGGATTTTTGTTTTGAGAATTATGGCTTTGGTGCAAGAAACTCAAATTTAAAGTCTGTTTTACAAATTTTTATTAGTTTGTCTTGCACGGGTCTTACACAATAACACCGGTAAATTTTTATCCAAAAACAAACCAGGGGTAAATTATGAAAGAAAATTTTATATACTTACCAAAAAATTTAGCCACTAGAAAACTATTTATTTTTTTAACTGAAATTTTTCTTTAAATTCACAATAAATAATGGTTTTTCACTACTATTTCTAACTTGAATGTTTGTAGCTACCAAACCAAAAAAGTTTGCCGCTCTAAACTTCGTCGTGTAAACCGCTGTGCTTTCAATCAAATACGAGAGTGCATTTCCGATCGAGCGACAAATTAGTGACTTAGGAAAGCAAAGACCTTCTGCAGGCGGTCTTGGCCATTAAAGGGTTAAATCAATTTTACGTGGATCTCTTTTTTCCCAAATTTTACATTCCAGAGTTTCACCAGTGTGGATTAAACTACCTGTAACTGACATTTTGTCATTCGGACGTTGATGTTTAAAATTTATCTAAAAGCGCTTGGCAACCCATTTTTGGCTAACCTTAAAATTATTTTGTTTTTTAAATATTACCGGTATTCGCGATCTAGATCAGTTGACGCCTCATCTGATATTGAATTATTGAAACAATAATTTGCCCACAATCGGATGGCAACCCTAAGCATTTATTCAATCTGTTCGGATGTGGAAAAAAATGACATTCTGGAATTTGTTCACATTCGGCCTAGTTGAACTTCTAGGTGTGAATAAAAACACAATTTTTAATTTGTATAACGCTTAGTCGTTAGTTTATGGCCTTCCAACAAATTAAAGTAAATGAGTAGTTTTCCGAATTAAAAAAATCTTCAATTATGAAATCGTGTTCGTAATTTGAATTTTTTTTTTCTTGTAAAAAACCGGAACCAAACATTTCAACGATTTCGGCCTTTTTTTATTTGCTGCTGTTAAACATTCTTGATATTTTTTTGTTGAATTTTGAACGTAATCCTCCCAACCTTCAGAATAAAGATGGCACTGGTGGTCAGCCTTGAGTATTTTTTTTTAATTTCATATTTGCAAAATAAAAACTTGATTTGAGTAATTTATATATTGTTAATCTTTTTCGCTTTAAGTGCTTCAAACATTAGAAAAAAGAAGTTCTGGTGTTTGAAACTAAACCAATTTACGTCGTTTCCTCAATGGTATATTAAAATTAATATATTCAAATAATGTATTATTTTATAAATATTTCTATGAATACAACTGAACTTTTAAATTTTTATCATTTTCAGTTATACAAGACAGATTATATATTTCTAAATACTAGTAGTTTATTAGTTTTACAAGTAACTTATGTTTATAACGAAGAATTTTTTATATTTGCTACATACGCACTTGTAAAAAGTTTTTAAAAATTTAAAAATGAATA
Source organism: Meiosimyza platycephala (assembly GCA_963662105.1). Lineage (NCBI taxonomy): Eukaryota > Metazoa > Arthropoda > Insecta > Diptera > Lauxaniidae > Meiosimyza > Meiosimyza platycephala. The sequence goes on along the minus strand of OY759208.1, from coordinate 95,866,318 downwards.
TAATGAAAAGTAAACAGAAAATGAATTTTGTAGGAATGAGTCACAAACAAAACATTTGATTTGTAAAATAAAAAAAAATAGAAAAAATTAAGTTTAAAATGAAGTATAAGATAAGGTATTATTATTAATAGCAAAACTTGTAAGTTAAACAATAGAAAGATTAACAAAAACAAATTGATAGAAAAATAATGTTTTAAATACGAAACAACTATTAATATAACTTGCATGTCAGTGCCAGAAAAGGATAATTTATATTTAAGGAAGGCTCTATTCTATATATTTTATTTTAATAATTTTATTTCCGAGCGCCGCAGTATCAATCATAATTTTCCCATAAATAAATTTAAGAGCGTTTTCTTTATCTACTATACTAATTAACTTCTTTATTGAATCCATCGTTGATTCTCGAGTTAAATCATTTTTTCTAGCATTTTACTGAGTTTTTCGTGCGCATAACGTATCTTCTGGTACAGATCCTTAGAACAGCCACTTTGTATAATAGTTGTAAAGCGATATGTACGGAAATTCTTTTCACAATCCATGTAAGTTACAGCACCCATACGTGGGCATAATATAATTTTCATATGATCAGAGAAGTTAAGCTGATATTTAAGAATAATAAAAAAAAATTATTTAGATAAACGAATTTTATTTCTTTAATAGATAAGTAAATAACATATGATACAATCAATTTTTTTATTTACTCGGACCGAACTACAATCTCATTTTGTTGTTGAATCCATATCCGATGTTCTTTTTAACACTGAATTAGGAACTACATTATTGTTAGTTTGGTTCGAGTAAGCAAAGGCATTTTAAATAATTTATTATGCTTTGTACATGGCTCTAAGTCTTACCTGACGCGATAGGACAAAACGAGAGCCAGATTTGGATTTAGTGACCCAAAATACAAAAAAAAAAACATTAGTTTGTACAAGTAAACAAAAAAGTTTTTCCAAATATTTTTAGTTCATTAGGATGTTTAAGTTTTAAAGATTTGTCGGTAGGCAGCGCTGTGAATAAAACAATTATTCTTTTGTGAATGAATATCTTTGGATTTGACGATTCGGTTTTGATGAAATTTTGTGTGAGGCTGGCTTAGCTTTAACTTAATTTTTTTTTTCACATTTCATTTAAAAAATATCAAATTTTTAATAGCAGAGATTTATTAAACTTAATTTGTGCAATATCTCGGCAATGTGAATATTGATTTTGAACATTTGTATTGACTGTAGGTTTAGTCAAATTAATAAAAATTGTACTTATAAGTATTAAAGTAAACATCAAACGGACACTTAATTTTTTTAAATCAGATCAGTAGTTGGAGCGACACAAAATCCATGGAGTAAGCAAAAAACAAATTAAAATTTTTGAAAATCATGATATTTGGAATCAAATTCATCTTAAACCACAATTTCAGGAATTTGGAATTCGGAATCAGATTTTCCAATTTCGACCTGTCTTAAGGAATCGAAAAGTAGATTTTAATAAACATAAGGTCAAGATACTAAGTACTTGATAGTATAATTCTGCCCATGTCTCATTCTTTCAAGAAAATCTAAAATACACGCAGAAAATTGCTGCGTTTTATTTGCCAAGTCGCTTTCTATGCGCGAAAATAACAACGTTCCTAAGTTTGCTACTAATTTGTTGTTCTTTTTACTCTTTTTATTTCAAATTGCTTCTTTTTGCAGCCTGACATTTTAAAAAATTGTTACACAATAGACAAATTTGCTGGGTAGTCCTGGTATTTAAGCAAGTTGCTATGTGTACATCGCAACTGTAATTTTACTCGTTAAGTTTGCGATTTTGTTTTGGCTTTCCCATACAATTACACAGCTCAACAAAATTAATTTTTTTTGTTGTCCTGGATGTCTCTGCGGTTTTCTATAGTTTCAGGTACCCAGTTTACGAATATATTCATGAAAGTACTGAATTGGCTCTAGTTTTTAAGATATTGATGGCTTTATCTATATATAAATGAAGCAAAATCGGGTTAGTTACACTCTGTATAATTGAAGAACCGCTGGACCGATTTTAATGATCTTTATGATCACCCCAAAAATAACATAGGCTATAAAAATTCTATTTAGGGTGGTTCTCATACAAAAATATTTTTAAAATAGCATTTTTACAAAGAACATTTAATCGATTCACACCGAACTTACACCACGTAGCTTTTATATCAAGTGCCATAGCTTAGGCTATAAAACTTTTATTTCGGGTGCATATTTAGGGTGATTCTCATACAAAAATATTTTTAAAATGACATTTTCACAAAGACCACGAGATCGATTCACATGCAAATTACACCACGTGTCTTTTATGTCAAGATACATACCTTAGGCTATACAATTTTTATTTAGGGTGCTCCTCATACAAAAATATTTTTGGTTTGGAGATAGATTGAACCCTAAGGAAAGAATAGAGATGGCAACATGATCTTTATTTTTTTTTAAGCATTCTATATAAAAATTTTATAGCTTAAGCTATGCTTCTTGATATAAAAGGCACGTAGTGTAAATTTCATGTGAATTGATTGCGTGGTATTTGTGAAAATATTATTTTAAAAATATTTTTGTATGAGAACCACCCTAAATATGCACCCCAAATAAAAGTTGTATAGCCTAAGCTAAGGCACTTGATATAAAAGCTACGTGGAGTAAATTCGGTGTGAATCGATTACGTGGTCTTTGTGAAAATGCTATTTTAAAAATATTTTTGTATAAGGGCCACCCTAAATATGCATCTTAAATTATAGTTTTATAACCTTAATTGATTCACATGAAATTTACACCACGTGGCTTTTATAGTAAGAGGCATATTTTCAGTTACAAAACGAAAAGAAAGCTCAAAAATATTTTTGGACATCACTAAGGAAGGCTCGGGACCCTGGAAAGAACCGTTTTTGACCCGAAAATGGGACAAAAACGGGTACCATGCCCCAGGGACACAATTTCGGGTCAAAAACGGTTCTTTCCAGGGTCCCGAGCCTTCCTTAGTGATGTCCAAAAATATTTTTGAGCTATCTTTCGTTTGAAAAAACAACATTTTTTTCTCGAAAATTGGTCAAAAACGGTCCTTTCCAGGGTCCGGAGGTACTCCAAGTGATGTTCAAAATCCATTTTCGACCTTTCCCCTTCGATTGGAGCAAAACAAAATTTTTCCAAAAATGGGTCAAAAACGGTCCTTTCCAGGGTCCGGTGGTACTCCAAGTGATGTTCAAAATCCATTTTCAAACTTTCCCCATCGATTGAAGCAAAAAAAAAATTTTCCGAAAATGGGTTAAAAACGGTCCTTTCCACGGTCCGGAGGTACTCCAAGTGATGTTCAAAATCCATTTTCGACCTTTCTCCTTCGATTGGAGCAAAAAAAAACTTTTCCGAAAATGGGTCAAAAACGGTCCTTTCCAGGGTCCGGTGGTACTCCAAGTGATGTGCAAAATCTATTTTCAGCCTTTCCCCATCGTTTGAAGCAAAAGAAAAATTTTCCAAAAATGGGTCAAATTTTGACATTTCCCTATCGATTGAAGCAAAAAAAAAATTTCCAAAAATGGGTCGAGGAGGGTCCTTCCAGAGTCCGGAGCCACCCTTTCATACGAAAGCAAACGAAATGAAACGGCATTCACTAGAAGTGAATGTGAATCACATTCGCATTCATTAATGATTCATGAATGCCAAAATGATGAGTGGCTCACTGCAGGTCTCTGATTCACACTGAATTCACACCATGTAGCTCTTTTATATTAAAAGGCAAAGCTAAGGCTACAAAATTTTAAAAAAGGGTGGCCTTCATACAAACATATTTTTAAAATAGCATTTTCACAAAGACCACTTACTCGATTCACATGTAACTTACACCACGTGGCTTTTATATTAAGAATTATAGCTTAGGCAATAAAACTTCTATTTAGGGTGGCCCTCAGACAAACATATATGTATATAAACTATTATTTTCATAAAGTTTTAAAAAACAACTTTGAAAAGCGATGCTGGTAAACAACTTCGACAAAGATATTTATGAAAACTTGAAGGAAAGTTTCCGAAACTTATGGTAATGCTTCTACATGGAAACATTTCAGATTTTCCATTAGCATATTATGTATACGTTTTGATAAAAGAAAGAAACTTATCATTGTAAGAAAAATTTATACGGAAATTTTAAATAACTACTTTTTAAAATGGCTAAGTATTCATGTTTCTTACTATAAAATAGTATATTTCTTATTAAAAGTTGTTACCTGCACTGATCCATTTGTAAGATGCATTACAACTGCACATGTTGTTCTAAACCAGGAATGTAAGTGTGGCAATCTTGATATTTGATCACTCTCAAAGTTTACGTTATTGGCACCAGCCTTTACTAAGTGTTCAGTCATGTAGCGTTTGAAATATGAAAGCAATTTCATTTTTTTATCGAGCGCCTTTGAATAATCGGAGGTTGTCATATAAGTCTCCTTGCCATCCTTATCAATAAAATGAACATTACTGAAAAAAAGAAAATAAAATGGGAAAGTTTTTAACATATAAATTTTGACTTCAACTAACTGTCCATTGGGCAGCATTATTAATTTTGTAGTGTCGTTGAACATGACTCCCATGCCCTCATCACATAATTGGTAGCCAAAACCATATTTATCGCTATAATCAACCCATTTCGATATCCAAAACAGCGGTTGAGCAGCTGGATCGGTATTTTCATCTCCCAAATTGCCATGTAAAAGCTTTGGCTGAAAGATAAAATATATATAGAGTTATTCCCTGAAGCTTAATAAGTTTGAAAATATAACCGGCTAACCGAGACCAACTTTTTCGAATTTTTAAAGAATATTTGAATTTTTCATGTCTCAACGTTTTCTACATTTCACGATGTTTTCAACATTTTGCAACTTTTTCAACATTTAATTGATATCACAAAAAATTTGTATGGAAAAAAAAATGCACCATCGTGTTTTAGTTATAGAAGATGAACTTTAAAATTTCCTTGTTTTTTTTTTACTGTTGTAGAGTTTTGTCAAACTGTTCAAAATAAACCTTTTTTTTTTAATTTGTGAGCTATTGAAATTACAGCGGCACCTATAAATTCAAAGTTAATCAAATTTAACTGGCAAGACCGGCTATTCTAGAAATTCGGCTTGAGAATGAATTCTGGTTTTATTTGCAGTCGATATCTACAAAAAAAAAACACATTTTTCGTGTCCACTTAAATTAAGTATGTACGTACATCCACTTGTGCTCACTACACTACTTTGAAAAAGTGCTCCGTTTGCGAACCGATGACTTTTTTTTGATGTTTTTCGAGCACACATATGGTTTTGGCCTGGCAACCCATACATTCAATTTTTTTATACATGAATATACTAAGGGAACATTTGGCCACTGATTACACCAAAAATTTTCCACTGAGATGGATTTTCCAGCTTGATAATGGCCCAAAACATGGATCTCCACTTGTCAAATCTTGGCTGGGCATACAATCCACCAAGGAAGTGGCATAAAATTACTCCAGACCAATGTGCGCGCCTGGTAGGCAGCATGCCAAACCGATTCTCAACATTTATGAATCAAAAAGGTTCTCCTACTCATTATTAAGCAAAGCTAATAAAAAAAAATTGGACTCACACCAAAAATTCCATAATTCAATTACTTTCTTTCAGATGACTTAATTATATGAGCACAGTATATATGACCTTTATTGACGTTTTTGCATTTTTCATTTATTTTGATTTTTTTGCCGTAAATTGATGCTTACATAGCAGGATTATAAAAACTAATATCTGAATAAAAAAAAAAAATTAATAAATAAATTTTAACAAAAATGCTACGTAGCATACGAATGACTTAATGTAGTGAGCACATGTGTATGTAGTGGAATTTGGAAAAGTTCTCCGAAAGAAAAGGTGTCTGTCTTTGGTAAAAGTACACGAAAATTATGAAATGTTTTAAAAATTTTATCAATGCTAATATTTTTCAAAGACAAGGAAAAGAGATAAATAGAAAATAAAGATTCCAATCATTTACCTTAGCATTAATTAAATTTGTTAGTTGTTGATGCAAATTTTCAATATCTTGACGATAATCTTCGTTGTGTCGACAAACCTGCGCCGACGCTGTAATGGCATCATGTAAGTTATTTTTGAGAAATGTTGATTCCAGATGTGTTTCATTTTTAATGTAGTTCGGTTCTGTGAGTGGCTTACGATGGTTCACCTCTGGGTCAACATTTTCATCTTGACCCAAACGAGGAGCCATTGTTAGGCAAGAACTTGGCAAGAACATTGGCACAGGTGAACTGCTTATAAATTCAAAGCGCAATAAATCGCTAACTGTAGGACGTCTCTCAGGATTTGATTGTAGCATGGCAATAACCATTTCTGCTGCTGATTTACGCAGGTAGGATGGAACTCTTTTCAAATTAAATTAAATAAATGCTTGAATATATCAGAATATAATTTCAAATGTTTTTAAACTTACTTGTATTCGCACTTTTTTATTTTCGAATAAGTCTCCCTTAGAGTTTTAGTCTCAAATGGTGGTTGACCAACTAGTAAGGTGTACATAACACAACCGATTGACCAAATGTCAACCTCAAACGAATGACCTTTTTTATTTAAAATTTCTGGTGCAATATAATTCGGTGTACCACAAAGTGTTTTCTTGCGTTCACCCTCAAATTCGATAACCGTAGCTAAACCAAAATCACCTATCTTGACATGCAACTGATCATTAAGAAATAAATTTCCCAGTTTGAGGTCACGGTGTATAATGCGATTGTCGTGCAAATATTTAACACCTTGTAAAATTTGGTAAATGTAGTAGCGACATTCGTATTCAGTTATCGTTTTGCGACGTTTGTGCAATTCCATCATAGACTGTAAATGCAATTGTAGATTAAGGATAACATAAAGGTTTTTTTTTTTATTTGGGAATAAAAAAAGTTGCAGTACCTATTATTAAAAACAAAGTAGTTTCACTTGAAGAGCATTTTTAAATTCAAATATAAGATTTCATTAACAACGCTATTTACACACACCGAATTTAAGAGCCAGCGAATCACTTCGGAATAGTTTTTAGTTGTGTGAACAAGAAATAAGTCGGAGTACTATTTGATCTTTCTACGTCGGCGTAGTGAGTCAATTGCATAGCTTCGTTGTCATGTGAATAGCAATTTGTATGTCGGCGTTCTTCAAATACAATGTGTTTCAACTACTTCAACTTTTGGACAGGTGAGCAATTTCTTTTGGGGTCAAACTTCGTGTAATCAGCAAGAAAAAAAATTGCATATTCATGGTTTATCAAAATATTGAAAAAATGGTCTATTTGACCATATCAACACATCGAAGAAATTAAATTATACTAACTGTTTATGTACATTTAGTTCTTTTCGAGTTGTATGTACCACTTAAAAATCCGAAAAAAATTTTACTTTACATCAAATTGAGAAAATATTAAACACGAATATTGTATTCGCGTTTTATGCCGTAACTGTATATTTTATAAGCTGGTATGTTACGCCGTGCAGCATTATTTTCAATACAATTTCAACAGAGCTTTTCTATTTGGATTTCTTAGGGGCTTGATGTAGTGTTTCTTTTATTAGACTTTTAAACTGAACACAAGAAAATGCATTTTTTATACATACATATATACATATATAGCTAATTTGGTCGAATTATTTTGATCTAAGTATTTCGATTAAAAAAAAATAAGAATAGAATTGAGCTGATTACACGAATTTTGACCCTTCGGAAATAACATGAATAAAAATGAAAACTTTTACTTACGCGTTTTTTACACAACTCCAAAACTATATAAATATTATAGCTGTCATCAAAAAAACCATGAAATTTAACAATATTTGGATGACAAAGACTTTTATGAATGCTTATTTCCTGTGTCATTTTCTCCTTTTGATTATGTTTTAACATAAGCTTTTTTGATACTATCTTTCCAGCATAAACATCGTTAGTAACTACATCGATTATTTCGTAACATTTTGCAAAGCCGCCCTGTAAAATAGTTCAAGTTTTTTTATGTCTCATATCGCTAGCTTAGAGTGCAAAGGCGCTAACTGCACTTTTTTACAAAATTGAGATTTTAATGCAGAACAAAAGAGAATTAAAAAATACATCGTTAAAAAAAAAAAAAAAGGTTGGTTACTCTTTATTTCATATGGTTTCGTGTTGATGCGCAAAAGTGCCATGTACATAGCTGTCAAAAAGCGCGCGCTAAGTTCATTAAACACATGTGATTGTTGCTAAATTGGGCTGGTAGTGCGTTCGCGCTCCGTTAAAATTAATTTATTGCTGTTTCTAACATCAAATAAGAAAAATGTTCATATAATTTTTTATAGAAAAGGTGCTAAATGATACGCGCAAATCAAAAATAGCAACAGAAAGGGTGCTAAATGACAAAAAAAATTCTTCTAAATCAAAGATACTACTTTTTTTTAAAATTTTTTTTTACTGTATATGTATGTAACAACAATTCAAATAAAATTCCATTCAAAAAAATTTACAAAATATAATGTAAATTTCTTTATACAGTTTTTTGTCTCTCCTCAAAAAATTCAAAAAGTGCAGTTAGCGCCTTTGCACTCTAAGCTAGCGATATTTGAAAAATATTATTATGTGCACACATTTACACATGCTTATATGTGCATATGTAAGTATGTGTATTTACGCAAGTATTTGGAAAAATTGTTCCACAACTGAAAAAATTTGATTTGGTACCAGAAAGTGTATCCAGCGATGTATTAAGGTAGAGCTAGAGAGGACTACAGCCCCGGACTCGAGTTCAGGAGGGGCCCCAACTAGCGGTGGATTAAACATTTAAATGCAAATTTTGTTATATTCTAATACATATTAATAATAACAAAATTTCCGAACTATAGTACTTGTGCTATTTATATGAACAACTCATAAGGGTTATGTGAGCCATTTATTTTAAGCAATTAAAAAAATTTTTTATCATTGTTGACTGATTAGGGTACTTTAAGTTAAATTTATGTCTCTTCTTAGATCTGGAAAAATAAGTTCCTTTTAATAAAATCACTATTTTAAACTAGTTAAAACAAAATGTGCTATTTTTTAATTATAGCTGTATATGTACGTATTTGGAAAAATTGGAAAAAACTTAATTTGGTTGCCTTTGTATACAGCGCTTCATTAAGATAGGGCTAGAGAGGACTATAACCCCGGGCCCAAGTTCAAGCGCCAGAGCCAGGGGACGTTTTGTGGAAACCGAAGTCTCACCGTCAATATACAACATTATTTCATAATTTTTTTTTTGTCATCAATATATAGGTACATAAATATATATGTAATTCTATATTTTTATGCATTTTGAGGAAAGAAGTCCATCGAACTTTTTTAATTTGATCATAAAGTTTTTTGTATGTTTAGTTATACGGAGCCCCAGCCAGTTTTTAATAATGTTTTAATAGTGCTGTCTGTATCTGGTGGTCCTTAAACCTGGTGTGGAATTTACAATAAAATTTCGATTACATTTACATGTTTACAATTTAGGTTATGTATTACGAAAAGGACAAAAAAAAACCTATAGCTCTTAGGCTGCTGATCATTCCAATTTGAAACTGGGTAGAAATGGAGCTTTTTTTGAGCTTTGAAAATAAAGAAGAAACCTTCCAATGCAAATAAATGGAACCAGGACGTGTTGGACTATAACTTTGTTCCGAAAAATAGTCAGGACAACATCCTCTTTCAGCATAATAACTGAGTAACTCTGCTGCAAAAATATTCTGAACTGTGTTTAATGCATAAAAAAAGTCTACAATAAGAGAACATATAACCTTTTTGCTTAAAAGTTGCTCGTGGTTTCGCGCCAATTTACATACGCATATATTTAAAACTTTAAAGGTCATTTTATCCTATAAAAATACCGACTAATAATGCGAAATAAAAATTGCAAGGTTAAAAGATAAGAGTTAAGTCAAATGAAGTCATCGAGGGTAGCTAACCCCTGGCACATTTCTAAAATTTTGACCGTTATTTTAAAAAGTTTTTTGCAGTATTTTTTTAAAAGATATTTAAAAAGTAAGTTTATGATATGACAAAAATTCAGTTCCGTACCTCAATTTTATAAGGTGGTGCCGAATCCTGTTAGTTTTATATGTAAATTGTATAGAAAAATTATTTTTTATTAAAAAGGTATCTGAATGAATAGGTGATTAATGTTGTTGGGCTGAAGATGGTCGTTTTTCGAAGTATTTTTTTTTTGCGCTGAATCCGAATTTGCCCTCAGAACTAACCCATCATATCAGAATTCTGAAATATTTGAGGTTAAGTACCTAATATATGATGTTTTGTGTATACTTGGTATGTCATGCCATGTACAGGATTCAAAGAAAGTTGATCAGATTATTTTTAACAAAAGCATCATTTAGTACCTTCTTTGCCCTTTAAAATGAGCTTTCAAATGGTTCTCTGTGATGTTTTCTTGCAAAGTTATAGCCATTTAAAAGTGACGTGGCTGGGTTACAGTCCAACAATATTAAACAACGGGTTTCAAATTCATGTCACCTTGAAATGGCTAGACCTTTGCAAGGAAACAGAACCACTTGAACGCTAATTTTAAAGGGCAAAGACGGTACTAAATTATGCTTTTGTTAAAAATAAGCTGATCATCTTTCTTTGAATCCTATATATGGTTACTTAGCCTCAAACATTTCAGAATTCTGACATGATGGATCAGTTCTGAGATAGATTCGGATTCAGCGCAAAAAATTACTTCGAAAAACGACCCTCTTCAGCCCAACAACAATAATCATTCATATACCTTTTAAATAAAAAATAATTTTTCTATACAATTTACATGTAAAACTAATAGGCTTTCGCACCACCTTATAAAATTGAGGTACAGAGCTGAAATTTTGTGATTTTTTTCTTCATTTAATAAACTTACTTTTTAAGCAACAGCACCTTAAAAAAACAAAAAGAATTAAATTTGAATCACCCTAATATACAAATGTATGTAGATAAGTAAGATTTGTTTCAACAGGCTATCTGTTTCACGTCCAATTTATTTTTATCATGAATGGCATGACATAAAACGCATGGTAAGCGACATAATAAAGAAATAATTTGGAGAGTTAATCCTATTGTTTTCACATGGACCTTCCTCCCACCTTCTCATACAGAAACGTTGACAAAATATGCCAAATATACAAGAAATATTTTTCAAATAAACGGCAATTTTATATCTGCTTAAATCAGACTTCACATACGCCCAAAGAAAATAATCTAATGACGTTATCTTGGAGATCAATACACATGGTCAGTTCTAGAGATAATGCCAGTTGTCTAATTTCTATTTTAGATCCTATTCCACGGTATAAAATGGATAAATAAAACCAAAATAGGACCCGCAAACTATAAATGGGTGATATTGACTATGCATGTAAGACCACTAGGTTTCCTCTTTTAATTGAAACTTACCTTTCCAAAGAAGCGCATACGCTTGTAGGTTTTAGCAGTGTTGGAATCGTAGAGACGTTCCGGTATGTCGGTAGTCTTCTCATCTGGTCTTGCGGCCATCTTTTGCCCGAGCGTTTTTTTTTTTCAAGATGAAAGGGCAGCCGTAATAAAGTCAATCAGTCAAACGCAACTTTTTTTTATCCTTTTATCCTTCAGCACCAGATACAAAATGTAAAATGCTTTTCTTATATTTATCGTTCTCTTGTACAAAAGCCAGGTATACAAAATTAAATTGACAAAAAATAAAAATGACAAATAAATATTATTTTTTCTCACTCTTCTAAGTATATACAATAGAAACCTAAAAAATCAAAACCGACAAGACAAACAGAAAATTCACACAACGATCGTGGGCACAAAAATTAAAGCACACAAGACCGCCACAACTAGAGCCTTGCTTGGTGAACAACTTTTTAGTAGCGGCGCGAGAAAACCGTTTAAAAATTTCAAAATGAATTTCGAAGTTTTCATGAATTGCATCTAGTTTTTTAATTTTTCTGATTGCTGTTTATCTCTTTCATATATACGGTATAGCAGCAGCAAAATACGTCAATCAACAAAAGGCTATCTCTTTTTAGCTTGCGTTAATGCAGAATGTTTTTCATTTGGCTATGTGTGTGTTTTGTTCGAAATTTGCAAAATTGTGAATATTCGAAATACCAAATCGGCACTGAAAGAAATATTGCTAACAGCATTGAACTTTGAAATAATTTTATGCTTGAGATCTAATTTTTTCAGATGAATTTATATAGTTAATAGAACTTTTACCAGGAGACCCACTCTCATACAGAAATGTTGACAAAATATGCCATATAAACAAGAAATATTTTTCAAATAAACGGCAATCGTTTATATCTGCTTAAATCAGACTTCACATACGCCCAAAGAATATATATATACGGTATAGCAGCAGCTATACGATTCCAACACTGCTAAAACCTACAAGCGTATACGCTTCTTTGGAAAGGTAAGTTTCAATTAAAAGAGGAAACCTAGTGGTCTTACATACATAGTCAATATCCGTCGTTCGTTATAATCCAATGATTAAATGACTATCAGTGTACCCTAAATCAATGCAAACTGCGTATAAAAAACAAAAAGTTGAAGCCAATTCGAAAGAAAACTTTTAAGCACTTTTTCTATAAGACTTCATGTTTCAAAAATAAAATGATCGCTTACGAAATATACTGGACTGAAATTAAATCGGGACATGCTCAGGGTATACAATTATTCACTTTGCAATTCATTCATATAATATTTCGGCTTTCACCAACTACTCAACTTTGCAAACAAACTGTTGATTTGAATTGCAAATCAGAGAATTATCTAAGATAATTTGAAAGTAACCATTTATTACAGTACAAATTGCCTTGCAATGTCCAATTACGATCCAAGATAAAAAGTGGTCTCCACTCACATCTCAATTTCCAAACTGATTTCAAATCGTGAGTTGTTTTCGGGCACACAACTCTTTGAGTGCTTACGCTAGTAAAATAATAGCAAAATGTGAATCGCTACTATTAAAATTAAAAGTTTGTAGCAGGAAGGACTAATAATTCTTGAAAAGTTGCTCTTCGTGGTTTGGCCAACCATACCATGTTTTGGAGATATGTATTCATATTTTAATTATATGTGATAATCATAATTTTGCATATACTATATACATATTAACCGTATTATTTTGCCCCGCTAAAAAATCTTTTTATGAGAAAATAGTCGACTAAAATATCTGTGATTCTCATACAAAACATTTTTTAATGGGAAACCACGTCACAAAAAACATGGCTATTAATGTTACTATACACAAAAATTACGAGAAAACATCTCTGAAGCAATCGGCTTAAACTCCTCCTTGTCATCACATCCACATATAGTTATATGAAAAAGTCTAAAACAATGTACGCATATTATTCTTGAAAAATCCGATAAGAACATTCCCAAACTGAACAAATGTAGAAATGTTCCATCATATTAATTCTTCGGAAGCAGTCACGATTTGTGTTTTTGCCTACCAATCTGAAAGATGGGTGCGAAGTTTGAACATGAACCTAAATACATATCAGCAGATAATTTATTCCTATTATAAAATCAATGCTATTAGCAATTTCTATCAGTGTAGATTCGGTGTTCTCCTATTCACAGTCATTTCGGACTGATACCATGTACAATAAATAGAAGAAAACGACATGGCGCAATACAATACCACTGTGAATAGTAATTTACCTTTATTGCAGCCATGATTCAATTAACGTAGTTACTGCGATGCCAACTGTTGCTTCTGTCTTTATTATATTTTCTCCTAAAGTTGTCATAATCGAGCACAAGAGAACGTTAGAATATGTATATACACCTAAGAACAATGAAATCCGGACAAACAAAAAATTAAAGAAAAGGTTTTTAAGATCCCGTCAACCTCTTTGTTTTATAGGTATGGTTTTTTTTTTACTGGTATGGCGTATGGGTAGGGCTTTGTTTTAGAGGCTGTAGAAATTAGAAAGTAGTTTGCTGAATGTGGAGTAATAAAAATTTCTCCAATGACTGTGGGACGAAAGCTCCACGATGCTGGTTTTTTTGCACATCGTCTAGCTAAAAAGCCTTTTTTGACCAATCAAATGTGTCGGAAACGTTTGGATTGGGCAAACCAGCACTAACTGTGAACTGTATCCGGTCAGATGAATCAAAGTTCTACATATCCGGCTCCGATGGAATGCTGGACGTGCGCCGAAAAACTGGAGAGCGTTTTAGCGACGAGTGCACCCAGGGCCGGATGAAGAGATTCTGAGGCCCGGGACTATACCATTAATGAGGCCCCCATATCCAGACTTGTGCGTAATCAATTACATTTGGTAATTAATTATTCATGCAATTACAATTACTTGTAATTTGTAATTGAAGTTTTTCAATTACAATTACATTTATAGTAATTGAAAATTTCGAAAATATTTCAATTACAATTACTTATAATTGTAATTGAAATATTTTCAATTGAAATTACTGTAATCCAAAATATGTAATTAAAAAGCTAAGTAATTGAACGAAATTTGAAATAGATTACTTTTAGCTGTAATTTCCTATTTTTCAAGTAATCAATTACAAGATATACAAATACAAATGCATAAATACATATCCGTAGATACACATATGGGTATTTCTACAGACTTGGCTCATTGTGTAGTACTGGGGGAGGACTATATTTAGGAAAAATAATAGGGTCGATCGAGCATGCTGTTCCAGGATATTAGCCAATTTAAAGCGATACGGACGTGACACATAATGGAAGTGCTTTTGAGGCGCATTCTCAAATATGCGAATTTCAGCGAAATATGGTTGATAAATTTTTTTTTCTAAAATTGGCAAAATAAAGCTGAATAAGGTAGGTGTTCGAGCAACTTTTGTATATTAGACATACGAAAACCAATGCAATTTTTGAATTCATGGGATATTCTGAATATTTTTCTATTTTTCAATCAAGTGTGGTGAAAAGCTTAAGCAAACTGTAATAAGGTCATTTATACAGGTTCAACAAGCATTAAACTTGGTGAAAGGCTAGAGCTCAAGTTCTTTTACATTCCCATATAAATCATATGCAATAACATAAATTTTTTTTGTGAATTTTAATAAATGTAATTGCCGAAAAATGTGTAATTAATTACATTTTCGTTTCAAATTACTTGGCAAGAGTAATAGATTACAGCTTTCTAAAAGATTACATTTTCATGCATTACTAATCCAATTACAAAAGTAATTAGAATTGCATGTAATTGTAATTTTAAATTACATGTAATTGAAATTAATGTAATTGAAAAAGAGCACTTACAGAGGATTTGTTCAGACGATACATATACACTATATTATTCAACTATTCTAACACTTTCAAAATTTTCAACATTTCTTAAACATTACATATATATTTTTAAAATTTTTCTATTTGGAAATATTTATTTGTTTTTTGTCGACTGTTTATTTTTGGTTAAATCCATAGTTAAATAATTTAAGAGAGTCGCAGAGATATTGCTCTCAAAGTGAGATTGAACTAAAAAAGTAAACAGACAAGAAATAGTTACAAATTTAGTTATTGTTTTAGCAAAGTGTCAAAAAAGAAAAATATATTTTATTACGATCGTCGATCGAAGTTTTTATTTTGTAATTTATTGAACAGTTTATACCTACTCGTTAACAATTGTATGGACTATTTTTTTGTTTTAGTTTCCGTCAATTTTATGGCTGACATAGAATCAACTAAATGATTTAACAATGGTTCTTCCATATTTTGATTGATTTCAGCAGCCGTATATCCTTCATAATTTTGTAAATTTAAGATTTCATCATCTTGAATATATTTTAGGATAGACGAGTACATTGATGCGGACCTATTAATCACGGCTTGATGAAGAATTGTGTTGCCATCAGATAGTTTTCCACATGCAATCACGTCCAATGCATCATGTTTTTTGCAAAATCGCAAAAATTTGGTCACAAGTGCTTCATTATCGTACATAACAGCAACATGGAGTGGTGTCAGTCCGTTTAAATTGTGATTTTTTAAAGCCCTTATAAAGGCATTAATGACATATTTACTATTCGAAGCTTTTAATGCTTCCATAACATTCTTTCGACATTCAACATCAGATTGCTGTTGTGATATTAGGTGTAAGACATTGTTACCATCTTCCCAGTTTTCAGCTTGCATGGGACATTCCATATTAATGAGAGCGCGTACCAGTTGAGGTCTGTTGAACATACAAGCATACATTAGTGGGGTTTCACCATAGATATTCTTTGAATCACGTATCAGGCTTTTCAATTCAAAATGTTGTATTATTTTGTATAACTTCATTTCGTAACGCTGATATTTATCGTTCTCGAAAATATCGTGCAATATACTATTACGGTATGGACTTTCTTGTTCGTAATCTAAAATTATATAATTAAAATATTATTTACATGTTATTTAATAATATTAAATAAATATGTATTCAACTACAATATATACCGGTATTCAAAAATGGAAGTAAAAAAGCTCCTGCATTTTTTTACATGTAATGTGGGCTTGGTTTGAAAACATGGAGAGACAGCTCCCATATACATACATATGTAATTAAAATTTTTAAAACGCAATATCTTGGCAGATTTTTCTACGATTAAGTAAGTCGGTTTTTTTAAATTTCAACAAAATCGGACATAGACTCTGTCTGCGCAGTTTCCAGGTTTGAGCTAGGAAGCTCAAGTTTTGTGACAATTATTTTTAAACCCCTTGCTAAAACATAGGCAAAAAATGAAAATTAAAATAGTCAACAAAATTTTCAAAATAAACAGCATGAATGAATACGTTTTCAGGTCTCCCGTACTACAAGGCTTTATCTATCTTATAGAATAGTTTTCTTTTCGATCAACTTTCATATTTTATACTTACACTCAAAATACTGCCGTACTGTTTTAGAATATTCCAATTTCTTCTCATTGCCTACATTTTCAGCTGCTGTGTGAAAATCACAAATATGCTCTAATGTTTCATCAAGTTTACTGGAGGTTGTTTTTCCCTTTATTGGGCTATTAATTGGCTTTGTGAAAACACATTGTACTTCCGATTTTACTATGTGTGAATTTCGTTTAACATTAGAACTCTCGTATCCAACATCAGCTACAGAGTCGGTTTGATATTGATTCATATTTCCAAAAGCATAACTTGGTTCATGAGTTAGTGGTTCAGGTTTTCGTACTTTGCACTGCGATTCATGAGACTGATGATAACTTTCGTCACGTGATCTTTTTCTTGTTCTGGTATATTTAAAAGTCACGAAATTACTAACTTCATTACTTTTTTTACATTTCAATCGTATTTCGCATTTGATTGGTGCTGCATCTTGATTACGGTCATTATTATATTTGGGAGTAACAAATATTATTGCTGAATTTGAATGCAACTTAGTTACGTCGACAGTTGTTTGCCAGCCCAATGTGTCATCAATTTCAATAGAAATGTTCATTTTTGCATTATAGCCTGTCATTAGGACAGTTACTTCAGTGCCACCATTGATATCACCATCTACATTGCAAATCCTTGTTATTTTCAAAGATTCACCATTTGTAACACAATGTGAAAATATGGGTCCAGCGACATGGGCATAACTTTCATCTGGAATAAGCTTAAAGACTTCAAAACCAATTTGTACTTTCTGGAAAGAGAAATAAAGTCATTAACGTTTGAATATATGAAGTTTAATTTTTAGTAAAATTCGGTATCAATAAAACTAAATACATGGTCTAGGGACCAGTATCAATATATCGGTCATTCTTTTAATAACTTTGTTATTTTTTTTTGACGTTTTTTAACATATTTTGAAACGAATTATTTCAAAAACTATAGGAGATAGGACAGGCCCGTGCGCAAGGGGGGGAGTTTTGGGGGTTCTAACCCCCCATTGGAAATTTTTTTATATAGACTTTTATTGGCAATATGTTCTTACTCAAATGAAAAACCAAAAAGACTTGCGCCTCTTACGAAAACTTAAAAATTTAATGAAAATAAAAAAAACTCACATACTATGTATAGAAAAAGGTATGAATTTTATGATATTTTCCAAAGCTATGTCGGGAATTTCGATATGAAGGTACATGCATTCTTAGGTTTGATTGAGGAATAACTCATAAAAAAATCATAAAAAAAACAAGATGTTATATTAGAGTTGTTTCGTGAAAAATTTTTTTAAATAAAAATAATATTTCAACAAATTTGTTTAAATCTTTTTAATTTTTTTTATAAAGTTATAGTATTTCTTAACAAAAAAGATTCTGTAATTTTTATCCGATCTCCTATAGTTTTTGAGATATTTCGTTTCAAAAAATGCTCAAAAAGGTAATAAAAAACAAAGTGTGCAGTTATTAAAAGAATGGCCGATATTTACATATGTATGCATATACTATACACACATAACCATATATACAAACATATATGTATTTTCATAAAACAATTTTTGTCTTTTTTTTGTATGCTTTGTAGTCAAAAATACTATTTTTACGAACTTTATAACCTAACATGAAATATCCGAGTTAACCCAGCAATACCCAGCATATGAAATTTCATACAATGTTTGAACTCTACAGATCGCTATTTTTTACCAACAAACAAGGTAGTAGTCGGTGATGACATTTTTGAATTTTTTGGTGTAAATATTTTCAATAAACAAAATCAATTTTTTTTTAAAAATTTTTTTTTAACAAACTGCATTGTTTTTTAGTGAATTTTCCAAAATCACATGAAAAATTTTTTATTTTTGGGTACTTCTGATGATTTCTGCGCACGGGCCTGAGATAGGATAAAAAATCATTCAATCATTTTTGTTAAGAAATACTATAACTTTTTAAAAAAAAATTAAAAAGACTTAAATAAATTTATTAAAACACTAATTTTTTTAAATAAAAAAGTTATCTCAAAATATTTTCAATATAACATCTTCGGTTTTTTTATTTTTTTTATATGTTATATCGAAATTCCCGCTATAACTTTACTGATGCCGCGCACAATTTTTTTTCAACATACATTTTTTGTTTGTTTTAGAGATTAAATCAAATCAAATAAATCTGAGATTGAAAATATATTGAATTTCATACTATTTGTATAGTTCTTTTAAGCCTCAGTAATAGAAAAATTGAGCAGGGGCCATGTCCGGGAAAAAAGGTGGCTGAAGCAACATAATACTGTTGTTGTTTGCCAAAGAGTTACAAACCAGCAGTAATGCAAGTTCTTTGATAATATTTTCGTGACCTTTGACCTTGAATTAATTGTTTAGCGTACGCGATATCGATGAGTACTTTACACATGTTCATTATGAAGCTAAACTAAAGGTATATACAAAAATTAAGTTTGCCCGAAATTATTCAGCAGATATTTTTAATTGCCCTGGGCTATGGAATGCGCTATAGAACCAAGGTCAACGACTTTTTGATGTTGCAAATCATCGACGAGTCGCATTTTGTTTCAGCAGAACGGTACAACCGCACATATCTTTCGAACTACAGTGGATATTTTGAAGTGAGCGTTTTCCGGCCGCATTTGCATTGATTATTGCTTTAAGATCGCCTGGTTTTACCTTGCAAAAGAGTAAAACTCTGGAACTGCCCTAGTTTAATATTACTGATGCATTTACCTTTAATTCCATTTCCTTATTAGACGGCATCCTCAGACAAAGTTTGCTACCGTTTAGCTTATGCAACATTTCGTATTTTTCTTCACATTTGGGCTTTATTTTTTTTTGTATTGGTCGCATTATCAAAAAGTTTTCTAATTTAAATTGATAGTTATTCTTACAAGATTCTACTCGATCCATTGGAAATAATTTATTCTCACTGAACTGATTATAACTATCACGTTGACACAGTATAAGGGGCGAAATAAATGAACTTTCCTCTGGACCATTTATTAATGGCTGATGTAGAGTACAACGTATAAAATATATTTCATCTGTTGTGTGTGGCATTTGAAGCTGTACTGTGGGAAATGTCCTAAGATTTGGTCCAGCTGAATCTATACCCAAAAGGCAACCATGTGACTCATATATTATTTCACGTTCATAACGAAAACGATGTAATTTTTTTGGTTGTTCTGTTATGGATAACACCGGTAATCTTTCTGATGTTGTAGTGTGACTTGGTATATTACTGGAATTGTGGTTGGCAGTTGTTGTTGTCAGTGCAGGATATTGTATATGACTTGTGGCATATGATGAACTTTGTTGCTGCTCATTCCATATTTCAGTATTTGGTTGTAATGATGGATCAATAAAAGAATTATCGATTAAATGTAACTGTGTAGATGTAGATGCTGAGATATCTTCATATTGCAAATTGTTTATTTCAATTGAACTGTCAACGTTTTGGCTTTGCACATAATGTGGTTCCAGAGTGATCTGATTGACTAAGAAATTAATTGGCACCTCTTCTGGTGAATATTGTATATCATTATCAAAATACATTTGTAACTGTGTAGATGTAGATGCTGAGATATCTTCATATTGCAAATTGTTTATTTCAATTGAATTGTCAACGTTTTGGCTTTGCACATAATGTGGTTCCAGAGTGATCGGATTGCCTAAGAAATTAGTTGGCACCTCTTCTGGTGAATATTGTATATCTTTATCAAAAGACATTTGTATAATTATTTTGCGATCACTACTATATATGTATGTACGTACGTACGTTCGTATGACTAAGATGATAAGCGAACAAGTTTATTAAAAACGTGAGACCGTATGGTAGCGAGCAAACTAAAGAGTCAAACAAAATAACTTTGGTTTATATTGAAATCCATGATATTGATAAATAAAAGCGAAAAAAGAGCTTTTTGAATTCTCTAGATCGGGAAGTTCCCGCAATGCATGGAGTATACGTAATAAGTTTTTGTTCTACAAAGCTTTGGAATACATACATACATATAAATTTGTTTTGAGTTTAGTGGCACAGTGGGCTCAGCTCAAAGTTGAACTTTGTACACCAAAAATGTTCTATGAAACTTTTTATAAAAGCAATTGTTAGATATGGCGCTCTAGTTAACTTGTTTGAAACAAAATGTAATAATGTAGCATATTGGCGGAAAGTACATTGTTTTCACTTTATAAAAATCAATTTTATTTTCTCTTACAGTTTTTATATGAATTGTAAGGTTTTTTTTAAAAATTAAAATGAAAAATAGTTAAAGTGGAATAATTGCAAACTTTGACAAAAAAAAATACATATCTCCGAATTTCAGAACTTTTTTAAATATAATGTGAGAAAGTATGTTTAGTTAAATGCTAAAGTTTCAACTGCTTTTTTTAACAATTTTTGTTTTATGAAGTTTTTCCTAAGTAACAAAATATATTGACTTTTATGAAATGCTCTTATTAATTTATTTGTATCGAAATTTTCCAAAATTGCAAAGTGGTAAAAAGTTCATAGATAACACTTTTCAAAAAATGTTTGCTTAAGGTTTTGTATTCTATATGTGAATTATGCTGATTTTCTTAAAATTAGGGCTAAACAAGTCATTATTGAGAAATTTTGCAAACGTTAATAGTAAAAAAAATACATATCCCCGGATTTTCTTAGTTTTTTTTTTATATATTATGTAAGAAAGTGTGGTTAATAAAAATTCAGTTTTAGCTGCAATTTTTCACATTTTTTTTTAAATAAATATTTTCCTATTGCAATATTTGAAGGAAAAAAGATTTTTATTTCTTCACATTTTGCAATCCCTTACAATAACACTGTGGAACAAAATTTTTTTGCAAAAGTCTACTCGGATCTGACGCTGCGGGGTGAAAATGTAGGCCAAAACAAGAAACCATTTGGCTCAGTTTGTTCAAGTTGGCTCAAATTTTCGAGAAATGAACATTTGAATTTTGCACCTAGATTCATGTGGTTTTTTCGATATGTCTCGAAAGCAAAGTGAGTTTCTTGAATCTGATGCTGGGGTTTTGACCATCTCTTCAATATCTACAACTTTCACCAACAAATCAGATCTTTTGGATGAATTTTCGGCAAGTTAGAGCACAAAATTCTCAAACAAAGTAAAATTTTTTCGGTTAGAAAGGGTTAATGTCAAAAATTTTTGATTAAATGTTATATCATTTTAAAGGGGATAAACTGAGCTTTACAAATGTGATAATAAAACTAATGACGATTTTTTTTTTTAAAAATAACGGTTTTATGAAAAAAATTGGTCCAAATTCCGGAAAAGTCATAATATCTCAAAAACTACGAGCCGGATTTCAAAAATTTTGAGATCGATATTGTAGCTTGTTATATTGGCTTTCATATGACATCTTTATTTTGGAAATCAATGCAGCCATTTCTGACTTATATAGATTTTTAGAAAAGCTATAACCGCAAATTCCGAAGGCTATATCTCCGAAATCAAATTCGAGCGTCACTTTCTGATTAAATATTCATTCTTAGAATTCAAAATCACATAAGAAAATTTAGAAAAATGTAGATATCTTGGTTTCGAAATAAGATAATGATTTGCGGTTTACGGCATTCTTTTAAGCAAATAAAATTACATTAAAAATATTGTATAACAGGATCGGTGGTAAAATAATATGTGCCGATTTTGCAACTTGAAAGCAAAAAATCGGTATTTTTTGTTTTTTTCCGGTCAATTTTAAATTTTTTTATAAGAAAAAAAGAAGAAGAAGAAAAACTAATCACGGATTCAAGTTTCTTGATCAGTTTGTTGCAAAATTTGATAACCTCTTTAGCTTGCACCATTTTTTAAATCAATATTTTCGAAAATGAGTAGGCAACTTAAAACAGGCGGTGGTAATCCAGTTTTCAAAATTGATGAAAATCCTTATGGGTTATTTTGTCAGACATATAGGGCTATTGTAATCTACTGACACATCGTGAAAAAATCAAAGTTTTTACTTTGAACCGCTCTAATGTACATATATAATAGGCCGGTTCAAAAAAAAAAAAGTCTCTGAAATTTGGAGGCACCGGCAGTTTCCTATTCCCATAAGTGTCCCGAGTGGGATGTGCTACCAATTTTTTCTAAATATTGCGCTCCTGATTAGCGATTTTCATATTACTCTTGAAACTTTCGCATAAAAAAAAAAGTTCACCAACAACCTAAAAACGATGGTGGTTATCGCTGAGGTGAACTTTTTTCTTTTAATTCAGTCTCACATTCGGAGTAGTTTTGAATGGGGAATTCGAATTTCTCATTTTTTTTTTAATTATGTTGTTATCTTCAGTGGTACAAACTGAAAATAATCATGAAATTTTGTCAAAAATTGAAATTTTTTTTTTTTAAATGAAAAATCAGGTATAAATTTTTAGATTTTTTTTGCTTTTATTATTTTGAATAATTCATTTATTTCTCCTCTGTCTGATGGTGGTAACCGCAAATTTTTATTATTTTTGTACTTAAAAATATAAACATAAATATAATTGAACAAAGGATTTTTTTCATATTGAAGCTATGTTTTAACAGGATATATAAATTTTAATGTCGGTCTCCTGGTACTACTTATAACATTTGCTCTTTTAATGTTGAATGGCTTTACATCGTTAGTTTTTTAGCACCCATTTCTAAAAAATATTACAAAACGACCAGCAGAATATGCATTATTATATCTTTGAAATCAAAAGTATATGTAGGTACATAATTTGGAATCATAAAGTAAGAAATTTCTTCTTCTAAAATCCAAAACCCAGAAACAAAAATCAGATCTGGTAAATGATCTAAAGATGCAAGATGAGAGAGAAAATTGTTAAAATTTGCTCTCATGGTCCAGATATTTGAATGAATGATGGAAAAGTCTGAATATTGCTTATTGAATGAATGATATATACAAAAACAATTTGAGATTTCAGAAACTAAAGAAGAATAACTATCGCTAATGAATACATTATTTTGAGGATTTGTGTTTAGATCATAGTTTCAGTTTTGAATTTGTTACGTATTTAGGGTTGTCAGGATTTTTGAACCACAAAATCCGTATATTCAAGTACATCAGTACAAATCAATACAAAAATTTTTACCTGATTCGTTGTCAATATAAAAATCACAGATTAAATCACATTACAAAATTTTGAATTTAAAAATAAAAAAAAGGTCAAAACATTTCGGATTCCAAAAAACCTTAACAAAATAACATATTTTTCACATTACGAAAACATCATGGTGCAATTTGCTGTTAAGGCACGAGTACAATAAAGTTAATTTAATTAAATATGCTACAAAACTAGGATTATTTTACAGTCTCCTCGGACGCTACTGGAAATAATTAAGTATTAAATTTAAAAATTATTTAGTGATTCAAATAAATTCTAAAATTCAGTACAAGTCAGTACTAATTCAAATTCTCGAAAAATCAGTATTTTTAAAGAAAATTAGTAAAAATCAGTACATGCACTGATAGAATCAGTACATATACAACCCTATACGTATTTTCCAGTCACAAAAAAAAGGCAAATATTTATGAAGTCTTATCACAAAACATGTACGTAGCAGAAAAAATGTGGAGATTAGCGAGAAAAAATGAGAGTAAAAAGCAGATGTTCATTTCAGCTGATGTCATTTGCCTTTCTCACTAAAGCTTTTCAATAAACAGTGAGGTAATCGTTTGTTTGGCACAAATATATTTGATGAGGTTTTGCGCGTCGTTTTTGTTCGTAAAAGAGATGAAAGTTGTACATTCTTAACGGCGAGACAGTTTTTTGGACTTTGATCTCCTCTTCGATGACTGCATTAAGTCTGTGGCGCTCGTGCATAGATTAAGCGCCATTCCCGAAATCTTATCATGATCATCCCATTGATACTACACATTAACATACTTTAAGGGTAACTCGATCTACCTACATATTCACTTGCACGACGGAAATAGTTCATTTACTTTCTCATTATTATTAACGTTGTTAACATCGGAAATGCCAACAATGTACAAAAATGCAAAATTCTTTCGTATTTATCAACTGTCAAATAATGGATTTACTAGAAAATTCATTCAATAGAAAAGTAAAATTTTTGCGATGCGTAAGTTTCACAGGAAGTAATCAAACGGAAATGCAACGCTCACGCAATGCTTTACCTTCTGGACCCCACCTTGCTAAGCACCAAACACTTGTTTTTGATTTTTATTTTTTACTTCTTTTTGTGTTTCTTTAACTTTGTGGTGATTCGACTTACTCAGGGAAATTTAAGCTTTTACTCTCTTAAATTTCGCGATATCACATTTGTCATTTCTTACGACAAAATCATAACAAATACACTTATACATATGTATGTACATTAGGGTGATTCAAATTTTGTTCTTTCTGTTTTTTTACGTGCTGTGACTTAAAAAGTAAGTTTATGATATGAAGAAAAAGTTCACGAAAATTCAGCTCTGTACCTCAATTTTATAAGGTGGCGCCGAAGCCTGTCAGTTTTACATTGAAATTGTATGGAAAAATTCTTTTTTACTAAAAAGATATCTGAATGAATACATAGGTGATAAATGTTGTTGGGCCGAAGAGGATCGTTGTTCGAAGTAATTTTTTGCGATGAATCCAAATCTGGCTATCAGAATTCTGTTTGAGGTTAAGTACCTAAAACATGATGAAACCCGTTGGTTAATATTGTTGGGTTGCAACCATTTATTTGTACACAAAATTGGTAAAATCCAAGAGGTTCAATTCTATGAACAAACTTGTGGAATTCAACTACATATCGTTACCCTAATATAGAAAGGCCCTAACTAACATTTTTGTTTCTTTACAGGAGAACGAAAAAACTTAATTAAAATTTATGTTTTGTGGTATTGAAGTGAGTTTGTTTTTTTTTATTTGGTTGTAAATGCTTTATTTTCAATTGTAGCACACACATTTTTATCAATATTGTATTAGTGGGTGGCCTACCGACATCTACAAAAAAAAAACTCGATTTTGAAAAAAATGTTAGCTAGGGCCTTTCTATATTAAGGTAAGGATATTCATTTTTTTAAATTAAAGAAAATTTGCAAAATCGAAATACATTGTTCTTTGGATTTTCAAATTCAAATTATCTGATTTGACAACAAACTTAGTAAAATCAATTCAAACTTTGGAATTTTTAACCAGCTTTTTATAATTCATATATGTTTGCATAATAAATTAAACCAGGCCCGTGCGCACGGAAAACCAAAAAGACTTGCGCCTCTAACGAAAAATTAAAAATTTTATGAAAATAAAAAAAAACTCACATGCTCATGTAAAGAAAAAGGTATAATAAATGATACACTTAGAAATGTACTTAAGCATGTATGTATATACTTTTCAAATGATGCCCATTTTGTTGAGATCAGTTAAAAGGTTTGCAGCTTATACTCATAGTAATTTTTAGAAAATTTATTCACAACTTCCAATATTTCACAAACCAGATCCAAGCGAAAGTTGTTTAAATATTCTGTTTTTTCATTAAAAAAAACCTTATTTTGGGAGAAGATTAAGAAATTCAAAGTGTTGGTAATGTTAACTTGCTTGAAAATTTTTCAAAATATCTTTGATATAACACCTTCTGTTTTTTTAATTTTTTATATGTTATTCCTCAATCAAACCATGTACTTTCATATCAAAATACCCGCCATAATTTTGTAAAATGTGAGTTCTAATTGTATGATTTTTATGATATTTTCCAAAGTTATGTCTGAAATTTCGATATGAAAGTACATACACACATGTAAAAAAATCATAAAAAAAGAAGATTTTATATTAAATATGTTTCCAGAAAAATTTTTTTAAATAAAAAAATTAATGTTTCAATAAATTTATTTAAATCTTTTTAATTAATAAAGTTTTTAATAAAGTTATAGTACTTCTTAACAAAAAAGATTCTATTCTATAATTTTTAACATATCTCCTATAGTTTTTGAGATATTTCGTTTTGTATGCTTTCTAGTCAAAGATACTTTTTATACGAACTTTATAACCTGACATGAAATATCCAAGTTAAAACCCCCCCTCTTGGATGATTACTGCGCACGGGCCGGAACTAAACCAATTATTTTTCTAATGCTCCCAAACCCTAATTTGCCAAATGGTAAAAATAATTCTGAGATTTATCTAATTCATTCAGGATTCGTACTATTACATGTTGCATCGAATGTACTTACACTCACGGTAAAAAAAAACGCGGATTTGAATTTTGCAAGAAGTTTTAAATTTTCATGCGTAAAATAATATCTACTCTTGTTTAACGGTTTTAAGTTTGTTAGATACTGTTGCTAGGAACAAGTTTTGAGTATTTTCAAAACTGTCCACCTAACAATAATAAATTCTAGGAACCTTTTCCAAATAAACACATAATTGCTAGTTTTATAATCAGAAATTACAACTTATTTATATGAAAAAATACATTGTTTCTTATAGTTGTTTTTACGCATTTTTAATTTCTCACATATTCTCTAATTATTTATTATTTATTTATTTCATATAATACGGTAAAATTGATTTCAATACCGCGTAGGACTTATTTTTGTCTTTATGACGCTTTCCATTCGAAAAGGCAAGCTCTCATAGAGTTTCCGTACTAATTCCATTAAAATATCGTTGTACCAAGTGCATTCAATTATTTCCTTTAACTTTGGAATGTTATTAGGGTTTTGTTGGCGCACTTTGCGTTTTAAAATGGCCCAAACATTCAAAATGGGATTGAGGTCGGGGCTGTTACCGGGCCATGGACTGACTCAATTCCCAAAAAGTCCTTATATTCCTTTCCCTATGCAAAAATAAATAGTTCATTATTGTAAATCTATCAAAAAAAAAATGTAAAAAATAATTATTGTGAGTGGGACACTTACCGATTTCGACCGATGACAAGGTGCAGCATCGTTTTGAAATATGACTTTTGCTACGTGCTCGCTTAGTCGGTCGATGCTAGGTAAAACGCCGTTTTTACGATATCAATATAAGCGGCGGAGATCACATAACCTTCCGGAAGAAGAATCTCTCCCACCCCATATCTTGTTATTGCCCCCATTTGACCATGAGTTTTCAGAAACTAAAAAAGAATAACTATCGTTAACGAATAAATTATTTTGAGGATGTGTGTTCAGATCATAGTTTAAGTATAAATTTGTCATGTCTTATAAAAATGTGGAATAAACTATTCAATTCTTCTAGTTTAGTGAAATCGTCAAACGAACTTATCTGAATTCTTTTGTCTCCTACTTTATTTCCAATAACAGCAGACGAGTCTCTGACGAAACAAATTTGCATGTGTTACGTATTTTCCATTGACAAAAAATGGATAAACATTTATGAAGTCTTATCACAAAACGAGTTCGTACCAGAAAACAGGTGGTGATTAAGCGAGAAAAAAATGAGAGTAAAAAACAGCTGTTCATTTCTATTCCAAAATAAAAGTTTAAATTTTTACAGACACAAATTTCTTGTAGATTATAAATTTGATTGCGTTTGAGGTCATTTGCCTTTCTCACTAAAGCTTTTGAATAGACAGTGACGCAATCGTAGTGAATATTTTTCTGCCTCCCCTGCCAATTGCAGTTGTCGTTTGGCTCAAAAATATCTGATGAAATTTTGCTACGCAACTTCATCATCACGTCGTTTTTGAGTAAAAGCGATAAACATTTTACGCTAACAAGTGATGGTTTGTCGTTGTTAGTATCTTTGGCATTCTTAACGGTGAAACAGTTTTTTGGACTTTGATCTCCTCTTCGATGAGTGCATTAAGTCTGTGGCGATCGCGAATAAGTGCATAGCTGTGTCGAAAATTATGTTTAATGCTATTCCCAAAATCTAACCATTGTCATAAATCGTTATCACTATGTATAGTATGTCCGATTTATTGAATTATTAACTCATTTTTGTGATAATTCGACTTACCTTATTATTCACTACCACCACGAAAATATGTATCTCCTTTGCTTTCTTATTAACATTAAAGTTGTTATCACCGGAAATGCCAACAAATCTCTTTGCTCCAAAGAATTCATTTTGTCCTTCAAATGACTTTGGCGACATGCAATGTTTATTTTGTTATAAGTATGTAGATGCCATATGTATGTCATTGAAATGATATAACGAATTTTCAATGCAACACACACATTTCACAATTAATTCAATAAATTTGTGGGGTGCAGACCGAAAACTTTTTTATGAAAAAAAAAAGTTTTTTTTTTAGATAAAATAAAGTTGTGGACTGCTTCAACTTAAGAAAAGAACCTAAAAATTACGTTGGCGACTTAAGTAAACGGTAGATCATTCTTGGAATTGATTGATTTATTCTTGTGAAAATTTTGCGACAACTTGGTAGCTTGAACCGTGACATTTCATTTTAACTCTATCGTGGTCAGGCAATAGTCCCGATCTTAGCCCCGTTGAGAATATTTGGCACATAACTAACTAACTAACTAACTAACTAACACATAACTAAGATTCATTTACAACATTTTACCAAAATCTTTTTTTATCAATAAAGGACATATTTCACTTTTTTTTTTCTAAAAAGAGATGTTCATGGTGTGGTTTCACGACCTAGAGCAAAATATTTTCAATAAAAATTATTTGCCTTTCTGATCCTTGCATCAGTTTTTTGAATCGATAAAATATTTAGATCCTAAAGGATTTTATTCAATTTTTTTTGGTTGTCTGGATTTTACTGTTCGCCACTGTATTGTCGGTTTGCTTACTCGGCGTTTACACAGGCAAATTCGGTGAAACTAATTCTTGTCTATTCTCTTTTGTGGTTTTTCTTTGGCATTTGGTTTGGGTTGATGGAGTAATTGTATTTATATGCAAAAAGAAATTTTAATTTTTGTGTGTAAACGCAAAACAATTCTACAAAATTTTTTTCACAGAATTTCCTAGCCTAAAACAGTACTAAGCCGATGTTATATAAAAACGATATTGCTTTATGATTAGGAAATATGCTAAAGGAACTTGTCAGGCACTATTCTGTTGGAGCTGTTGAAAAGAGGAAGACCTAAGGGGACATCCATTAATTACGTGAGGTGTTTTTTTGAAAGTTCGGACCCCCCCCCCTCCCTCCTCTTTGTGAGATTTGGTGAGATCTGGCGGGACCCCTCCCCTCCCTCCCATGAGATTTAAATTATAATTTTTAATGCACAGTATCTACTCATTGAATTACGGACGGTGGAAAAATATTAAAAAATTCTCAGTAAAATAATTCTCTCAAATAAAATAAACACCATGAATTTTTTTGTTTTTTTCTTTTTTTTTTGAAACATGCATGGATATTTTTATAGAGTTTTAAAAAAAAAATTAATATTTAGTGTTTCCACCTCTGGATTTAAGCACTTCATTTATTCTGCTCGGCATACTTTATATAAAATTAATTATCATTTCCTATAAAGATGGGTTACTATTCCACACCTCACAAATATATTCTTTTAATTGAGCCATGGTGTTATTTCGTCGCATATACACCAGTGATGGCATGAAAATGTACCGAATCGAGACTTCAAATGTACTTTTTAGAGCCCGAATGTACTTTTTTGTCTTGAACACCCAAGTTTCCTAAAATGCACGAAGTTGTTCTAAAATTAACTATCAAAAAAAAAAGGTCCTCACTTTTCCCATCTCAAAAACCCTAGCAAAATGAGATATATTTAATTACAAAATCTACACATTGCGCGATTCATTTACTAAAAAAACGTAATTAATATAATAGGATAATTATATTATATGCAGGTAATTACTATAAATCTACTCATTGCGGTTATTTTCATTTACTAAAAAACAAAAAAACAAAGGTAAATATTATGAATTGTCCAAATGTATCGAAAATGTACTGAAAATGTTCTAGAAATTTGGCGAATGTACTGAAAATGCCCCAAATGTACCGAATGACTGAAAACTTGTCGAATGTACTGACAACGATTTTTCAGGACGCAAATGTACCGAAAAAGTACAAATGTATCGAAAATGCCATCACTGATATACACCAGTGATTTTAAATAAGACCAGCAGTTCTCAATTGCATTCTAGTTCGGCGAATTGCCCTAAATTTAAAGAGTTCAGGACATTCATATTGGCTCTGGACGTATGGCAAGGAGCTCCATCTCGTATGAATGTGTATTTATCCTTGGAATGACCTAATGTCTCGATGTAGGGCAGCAAAACACTTTTCAAAATGTTAATGTACTGTTAGGAGCTTATTTTTTTATCAAAAAACTTTATCGGCCCTGATCCTACGCAGGTTATGCGGCTCCTAATCATAACAGACGGTGGGTTTTTCGTAGTTGGAACTAGACAGCTGGCTGAGTATATCTCTTGAGGCCTTCTGCTAGCAAATCTGACCCTTTGGGATACTGCTTCCAGCAGGCACTCATCACTAAAAATGACCTGAATTAAAGTAAGTCACTATATTCCAGTAGTCGTTGGGAGTGTTACGCGGAATCTGAACCCAATACAGCCTCCGTTTGCACATAGCATTTGTAAGTTTTAGCTTTTTTGCAGGACGTCGGGATATCAAGCCATTTTCTTTAAATCGGCGTCACAATGTATTGAGCGACCTCCAGCTTCGTTGAGGTCGTTCAGTACTGATTGCGTTGATGCACTTCGTTCCACTATGGTGGCCACCCGTGACCTTTGAGCATCAGAAAAATCCTTTATTTTACTCAGAGTGTCGGTTTTTCAAAAATAACGGTGCTCGCTTATAAAATGGCTGTTTTGGTAACATAGTGGTGTAATTTTGAAGAAATTATCAAGTGACTTTTCTTCACCTTGTCTTCTGAACATGTTAAGAATCATAACACACACAAAAAACAAAGCCCAAAAGAGAAAAGTGCACAAATGATCAATTATATCATAATTGAAAAATTCCGTGGTTTTAATTTTATTCGATACTAAATAGAAAATTTTCAAAATTTTTCTATCGTCCCTAATTCAATGAGTAGATACTGTAAATGGCTTAAATTAAGTGAAACGGAACACGTTTGTGAGATTTTGCCGGACCCCCTCCCCACTATTTTAACTCACGTAATTAATGGACGTCCCCGAAGAGCACTTACAGAGGATTTGTTCAGACGATACATATACACTATATTATTCAACTATTCTAACACTTTCAAAATTTTCAACATTTCTTAAACATTACATATATATTTTTAAAATTTTTCTATTTGGAAATTTTTATTTGTTTTTTGTCGACTGTTTATTTTTGGTTAAATCCATAGTTAAATAATTTAAGAGAGTCGCAGAGATATTGCTCTCAAAGTGAGATTGAACTAAAAAAGTAAACAGACAAGAAATAGTTACAAATTTAGTTATTGTTTTAGCAAAGTGTCAAAAAAGAAAAATATATTTTATTACGATCGTCGATCGAAGTTTTTATTTTGTAATTTATTGAACAGTTTATACCTACTCGTTAACAATTGTATGGACTATTTTTTTGTTTTAGTTTCCGTCAATTTTATGGCTGACATAGAATCAACTAAATGATTTAACAATGGTTCTTCCATATTTTGATTGATTTCAGCAGCCGTATATCCTTCATAATTTTGTAAATTTAAGATTTCATCATCTTGAATATATTTTAGGATAGACGAGTACATTGATGCGGACCTATTAATCACGGCTTGATGAAGAATTGTGTTGCCATCAGATAGTTTTCCACACGCAATCACGTCCAATGCATCATGTTTTTTGCAAAATCGCAAAAATTTGGTCACAAGTGCTTCATTATCGTACATAACAGCAACATGGAGTGGTGTCAGTCCGTTTAAATTGTGATTTTTTAAAGCCCTTATAAAGGCATTAATGACATATTTACTATTCGAAGCTTTTAATGCTTCTATAACATTCTTTCGACATTCAACATCAGATTGCTGTTGTGATATTAGGTGTAAGACATTGTTACCATCTTCCCAGTTTTCAGCTTGCATGGGACATTCCATATTAATGAGAGCGCGTACCAGTTGAGGTCTGTTGAACATACAAGCATACATTAGTGGGGTTTCACCATAGATATTCTTTGAATCACGTATCAGGCTTTTCAATTCAAAATGTTGTA
Organism: Meiosimyza platycephala; assembly: GCA_963662105.1. NCBI lineage: Eukaryota > Metazoa > Arthropoda > Insecta > Diptera > Lauxaniidae > Meiosimyza > Meiosimyza platycephala. The sequence goes on along the minus strand of OY759208.1, from coordinate 95,833,334 downwards.
TTATTTTGTATAACTTCATTTCGTAACGCTGATATTTATCGTTCTCGAAAATATCGTGCAATATACTATTACGGTATGGACTTTCTTGTTCGTAATCTAAAATTATATAATTAAAATATTATTTACATGTTATTTAATAATATTAAATAAATATGTATTCAACTACAATATATACCGGTATTCAAAAATGGAAGTAAAAAAGCTCCTGCATTTTTTTACATGTAATGTGGGCTTGGTTTGAAAACATGGAGAGACAGCTCCCATATACATACATATGTAATTAAAATTTTTAAAACGCAATATCTTGGCAGATTTTTCTACGATTAAGTAAGTCGGTTTTTTTAAATTTCAACAAAATCGGACATAGACTCTGTCTGCGCAGTTTCCAGGTTTGAGCTAGGAAGCTCAAGTTTTGTGACAATTATTTTTAAACCCCTTGCTAAAACATAGGCAAAAAAATGAAAATAAAAATAGTCAACAAAATTTTCAAAATAAACAGCATGAATGAATACGTTTTCAGGTCTCCCGTACTACAAGGCTTTATCTATCTTATAGAATAGTTTTCTTTTCGATCAACTTTCATATTTTATACTTACACTCAAAATACTGCCGTACTGTTTTAGAATATTCCAATTTCTTCTCATTGCCTACATTTTCAGCTGCACTGAGAAAATCACAAATATGCTCTAATGTTTCATCAAGTTTACTGGAGGTTGTTTTTCCCTTTATTGGGCTATTAATTGGCTTTGTGAAAACACATTGTACTTCCGATTTTACTATGTGTGAATTTCGTTTAACATTAGAACTCTCGTATCCACCATCAGCTACAGAGTCGGTTTGATATTGATTCATATTTCCAAAAGCATAACTTGGTTCATGAGTTAGTGGTTCAGGTTTTCGTACTTTGCACTGCGATTCATGAGACTGATGATAACTTTCGTCACGTGATCTTTTTCTTGTTCTGGTATATTTAAAAGTCACGAAATTACTAACTTCATTACTTTTTTTACATTTCAATCGTATTTCGCATTTGATTGGTGCTGCATCTTGATTACGGTCATTATAATATTTGGGAGTAACAAATATTATTGCTGAATTTGAATGCAACTTAGTTACGTCGACAGTTGTTTGCCAGCCCAATGTGTCATCAATTTCAATAGAAATGTTCATTTTTGCATTATAGCCTGTCATTAGGACAGTTACTTCAGTGCCACCATTGATATCACCATCTACATTGCAAATCCTTGTTATTTTCAAAGATTCACCATTTGTAACACAATGTGAAAATATGGGTCCAGCGACATGGGCATAACTTTCATCTGGAATAAGCTTAAAGACTTCAAAACCAATTTGTACTTTCTGGAAAGAGAAATAAAGTCATTAACGTTTGAATATATGAAGTTTAATTTTTAGTAAAATTCGGTATCAATAAAACTAAATACATGGTCTAGGGACCAGTATCAATATATCGGTCATTCTTTTAATAACTTTGTTATTTTTTTTTGACGTTTTTTAACATATTTTGAAACGAATTATTTCAAAAACTATAGGAGATAGGACAGGCCCGTGCGCAAGGGGGGGAGTTTTGGGGGTTCTAACCCCCCATTGGAAATTTTTTTATATAGACTTTTATTGGCAATATGTTCTTACTCAAATGAAAAACCAAAAAGACTTGCGCCTCTTACGAAAACTTAAAAATTTAATGAAAATAAAAAAAACTCACATACTATGTATAGAAAAAGGTATGAATTTTATGATATTTTCCAAAGCTATGTCGGGAATTTCGATATGAAGGTACATGCATTCTTAGGTTTGATTGAGGAATAACTCATAAAAAAATCATAAAAAAAACAAGATGTTATATTAGAGTTGTTTCGTGAAAAATTTTTTTAAATAAAAATAATATTTCAACAAATTTGTTTAAATCTTTTTAATTTTTTTTATAAAGTTATAGTATTTCTTAACAAAAAAGATTCTGTAATTTTTATCCGATCTCCTATAGTTTTTGAGATATTTCGTTTCAAAAAATGCTCAAAAAGGTAATAAAAAACAAAGTGTGCAGTTATTAAAAGAATGACCGATATTTACATATGTATGCATATACTATACACACATAACCATATATACAAACATATATGTATTTTCATAAAACAATTTTTGTCTTTTTTTTGTATGCTTTGTAGTCAAAAATACTATTTTTACGAACTTTATAACCTAACATGAAATATCCGAGTTAACCCAGCAATACCCAGCATATGAAATTTCATACAATGTTTGAACTCTACAGATCGCTATTTTTTACCAACAAACAAGGTAGTAGTCGGTGATGACATTTTTGAATTTTTTGGTGTAAATATTTTCAATAAACAAAATCAATTTTTTTTTAAAAATTTTTTTTTAACAAACTGCATTGTTTTTTAGTGAATTTTCCAAAATCACATGAAAAATTTTTTATTTTTGGGTACTTCTGATGATTTCTGCGCACGGGCCTGAGATAGGATAAAAAATCATTCAATCATTTTTGTTAAGAAATACTATAACTTTTTAAAAAAAAATTAAAAAGACTTAAATAAATTTATTAAAACACTAATTTTTTTAAATAAAAAAGTTATCTCAAAATATTTTCAATATAACATCTTCGGTTTTTTTATTTTTTTTATATGTTATATCGAAATTCCCGCTATAACTTTACTGATGCCGCGCACAATTTTTTTTCAACATACATTTTTTGTTTGTTTTAGAGATTAAATCAAATCAAATAAATCTGAGATTGAAAATATATTGAATTTCATACTATTTGTATAGTTCTTTTAAGCCTCAGTAATAGAAAAATTGAGCAGGGGCCATGTCCGGGAAAAAAGGTGGCTGAAGCAACATAATACTGTTGTTGTTTGCCAAAGAGTTACAAACCAGCAGTAATGCAAGTTCTTTGATAATATTTTCGTGACCTTTGACCTTGAATTAATTGTTTAGCGTACGCGATATCGATGAGTACTTTACACATGTTCATTATGAAGCTAAACTAAAGGTATATACAAAAATTAAGTTTGCCCGAAATTATTCAGCAGATATTTTTAATTGCCCTGGGCTATGGAATGCGCTATAGAACCAAGGTCAACGACTTTTTGATGTTGCAAATCATCGACGAGTCGCATTTTGTTTCAGCAGAACGGTACAACCGCACATATCTTTCGAACTACAGTGGATATTTTGAAGTGAGCGTTTTCCGGCCGCATTTGCATTGATTATTGCTTTAAGATCGCCTGGTTTTACCTTGCAAAAGAGTAAAACTCTGGAACTGCCCTAGTTTAATATTACTGATGCATTTACCTTTAATTCCATTTCCTTATTAGACGGCATCCTCAGACAAAGTTTGCTACCGTTTAGCTTATGCAACATTTCGTATTTTTCTTCACATTTGGGCTTTATTTTTTTTTGTATTGGTCGCATTATCAAAAAGTTTTCTAATTTAAATTGATAGTTATTCTTACAAGATTCTACTCGATCCATTGGAAATAATTTATTCTCACTGAACTGATTATAACTATCACGTTGACACAGTATAAGGGGCGAAATAAATGAACTTTCCTCTGGACCATTTATTAATGGCTGATGTAGAGTACAACGTATAAAATATATTTCATCTGTTGTGTGTGGCATTTGAAGCTGTACTGTGGAAAATGTCCTAAGATTTGGTCCAGCTGAATCTATACCCAAAAGGCAACCATGTGACTCATATATTATTTCACGTTCATAACGAAAACGATGTAATTTTTTTGGTTGTTCTGTTATGGATAACACCGGTAATCTTTCTGATGTTGTAGTGTGACTTGGTATATTACTGGAATTGTGGTTGGCAGTTGTTGTTGTCAGTGCAGGATATTGTATATGACTTGTGGCATATGATGAACTTTGTTGCTGCTCATTCCGTATTTCAGTATTTGGTTGTAATGATGGATCAATAAAAGAATTATCGATTAAATGTAACTGTGTAGATGTAGATGCTGAGATATCTTCATATTGCAAATTGTTTATTTCAATTGAACTGTCAACGTTTTGGCTTTGCACATAATGTGGTTCCAGAGTGATCTGATTGACTAAGAAATTAATTGGCACCTCTTCTGGTGAATATTGTATATCATTATCAAAATACATTTGTAACTGTGTAGATGTAGATGCTGAGATATCTTCATATTGCAAATTGTTTATTTCAATTGAATTGTCAACGTTTTGGCTTTGCACATAATGTGGTTCCAGAGTGATCGGATTGCCTAAGAAATTAGTTGGCACCTCTTCTGGTGAATATTGTATATCTTTATCAAAAGACATTTGTAACTGTGTAGATGTAGATGCTGAGATATCTTCATATTGCAAATTGTTTATTTCAATTGAATTGTCAACGTTTTGGCTTTGCACATAATGTGGTTCCAGAGTGATCGGATTGCCTAAGAAATTAGTTGGCACCTCTTCTGGTGAATATTGTATATCTTTATCAAAAGACATTTGTATAATTATTTTGCGATCACTACTATATATGTATGTACGTACGTACGTTCGTATGACTAAGATGATAAGCGAACAAGTTTATTAAAAACGTGAGACCGTATGGTAGCGAGCAAACTAAAGAGTCAAACAAAATAACTTTGGTTTATATTGAAATCCATGATATTGATAAATAAAAGCGAAAAAAGAGCTTTTTGAATTCTCTAGATCGGGAAGTTCCCGCAATGCATGGAGTATACGTAATAAGTTTTTGTTCTACAAAGCTTTGGAATACATACATACATATAAATTTGTTTTGAGTTTAGTGGCACAGTGGGCTCAGCTCAAAGTTGAACTTTGTACACCAAAAATGTTCTATGAAACTTTTTATAAAAGCAATTGTTAGATATGGCGCTCTAGTTAACTTGTTTGAAACAAAATGTAATAATGTAGCATATTGGCGGAAAGTACATTGTTTTCACTTTATAAAAATCAATTTTATTTTCTCTTACAGTTTTTATATGAATTGTAAGGTTTTTTTTAAAAATTAAAATGAAAAATAGTTAAAGTGGAATAATTGCAAACTTTGACAAAAAAAAATACATATCTCCGAATTTCAGAACTTTTTTAAATATAATGTGAGAAAGTATGTTTAGTTAAATGCTAAAGTTTCAACTGCTTTTTTTAACAATTTTTGTTTTATGAAGTTTTTCCTAAGTAACAAAATATATTGACTTTTATGAAATGCTCTTATTAATTTATTTGTATCGAAATTTTCCAAAATTGCAAAGTGGTAAAAAGTTCATAGATAACACTTTTCAAAAAATGTTTGCTTAAGGTTTTGTATTCTATATGTGAATTATGCTGATTTTCTTAAAATTAGGGCTAAACAAGTCATTATTGAGAAATTTTGCAAACGTTAATAGTAAAAAAAATACATATCCCCGGATTTTCTTAGTTTTTTTTTTATATATTATGTAAGAAAGTGTGGTTAATAAAAATTCAGTTTTAGCTGCAATTTTTCACATTTTTTTTTAAATAAATATTTTCCTATTGCAATATTTGAAGGAAAAAAGATTTTTATTTCTTCACATTTTGCAATCCCTTACAATAACACTGTGGAACAAAATTTTTTTGCAAAAGTCTACTCGGATCTGACGCTGCGGGGTGAAAATGTAGGCCAAAACAAGAAACCATTTGGCTCAGTTTGTTCAAGTTGGCTCAAATTTTCGAGAAATGAACATTTGAATTTTGCACCTAGATTCATGTGGTTTTTTCGATATGTCTCGAAAGCAAAGTGAGTTTCTTGAATCTGATGCTGGGGTTTTGACCATCTCTTCAATATCTACAACTTTCACCAACAAATCAGATCTTTTGGATGAATTTTCGGCAAGTTAGAGCACAAAATTCTCAAACAAAGTAAAATTTTTTCGGTTAGAAAGGGTTAATGTCAAAAATTTTTGATTAAATGTTATATCATTTTAAAGGGGATAAACTGAGCTTTACAAATGTGATAATAAAACTAATGACGATTTTTTTTTTTAAAAATAACGGTTTTATGAAAAAAATTGGTCCAAATTCCGGAAAAGTCATAATATCTCAAAAACTACGAGCCGGATTTCAAAAATTTTGAGATCGATATTGTAGCTTGTTATATTGGCTTTCATATGACATCTTTATTTTGGAAATCAATGCAGCCATTTCTGACTTATATAGATTTTTAGAAAAGCTATAACCGCAAATTCCGAAGGCTATATCTCCGAAATCAAATTCGAGCGTCACTTTCTGATTAAATATTCATTCTTAGAATTCAAAATCACATAAGAAAATTTAGAAAAATGTAGATATCTTGGTTTCGAAATAAGATAATGATTTGCGGTTTACGGCATTCTTTTAAGCAAATAAAATTACATTAAAAATATTGTATAACAGGATCGGTGGTAAAATAATATGTGCCGATTTTGCAACTTGAAAGCAAAAAATCGGTATTTTTTGTTTTTTTCCGGTCAATTTTAAATTTTTTTATAAGAAAAAAAGAAGAAGAAGAAAAACTAATCACGGATTCAAGTTTCTTGATCAGTTTGTTGCAAAATTTGATAACCTCTTTAGCTTGCACCATTTTTTAAATCAATATTTTCGAAAATGAGTAGGCAACTTAAAACAGGCGGTGGTAATCCAGTTTTCAAAATTGATGAAAATCCTTATGGGTTATTTTGTCAGACATATAGGGCTATTGTAATCTACTGACACATCGTGAAAAAATCAAAGTTTTTATTTTGAACCGCTCTAATGTACATATATAATAGGCCGGTTCAAAAAAAAAAAGTCTCTGAAATTTGGAGGCACCGGCAGTTTCCTATTCCCATAAGTGTCCCGAGTGGGATGTGCTACCAATTTTTTCTAAATATTGCGCTCCTGATTAGCGATTTTCATATTACTCTTGAAACTTTCGCATAAAAAAAAAAGTTCACCAACAACCTAAAAACGATGGTGGTTATCGCTGAGGTGAACTTTTTTCTTTTAATTCAGTCTCACATTCGGAGTAGTTTTGAATCGGGAATTCGAATTTCTCATTTTTTTTTTAATTATGTTGTTATCTTCAGTGGTATAAACTGAAAATAATCATGAAATTTTGTCAAAAATTGAAATTTTTTTTTTTTAAATGAAAAATCAGGTATAAATTTTTAGATTTTTTTTGCTTTTATTATTTTGAATAATTCATTTATTTCTCCTCTGTCTGATGGTGGTAACCGCAAATTTTTATTATTTTTGTACTTAAAAATATAAACATAAATATAATTGAACAAAGGATTTTTTTCATATTGAAGCTATGTTTTAACAGGATATATAAATTTTAATGTCGGTCTCCTGGTACTACTTATAACATTTGCTCTTTTAATGTTGAATGGCTTTACATCGTTAGTTTTTTAGCACCCATTTCTAAAAAATATTACAAAACGACCAGCAGAATATGCATTATTATATCTTTGAAATCAAAAGTATATGTAGGTACATAATTTGGAATCATAAAGTAAGAAATTTCTTCTTCTAAAATCCAAAACCCAGAAACAAAAATCAGATCTGGTAAATGATCTAAAGATGCAAGATGAGAGAGAAAATTGTTAAAATTTGCTCTCATGGTCCAGATATTTGAATGAATGATGGAAAAGTCTGAATATTGCTTATTGAATGAATGATATATACAAAAACAATTTGAGATTTCAGAAACTAAAGAAGAATAACTATCGCTAATGAATACATTATTTTGAGGATTTGTGTTTAGATCATAGTTTCAGTTTTGAATTTGTTACGTATTTAGGGTTGTCAGGATTTTTGAACCACAAAATCCGTATATTCAAGTACATCAGTACAAATCAATACAAAAATTTTTACCTGATTCGTTGTCAATATAAAAATCACAGATTAAATCACATTACAAAATTTTGAATTTAAAAATAAAAAAAAGGTCAAAACATTTCGGATTCCAAAAAACCTTAACAAAATAACATATTTTTCACATTACGAAAACATCATGGTGCAATTTGCTGTTAAGGCACGAGTACAATAAAGTTAATTTAATTAAATATGCTACAAAACTAGGATTATTTTACAGTCTCCTCGGACGCTACTGGAAATAATTAAGTATTAAATTTAAAAATTATTTAGTGATTCAAATAAATTCTAAAATTCAGTACAAGTCAGTACTAATTCAAATTCTCGAAAAATCAGTATTTTTAAAGAAAATTAGTAAAAATCAGTACATGCACTGATAGAATCAGTACATATACAACCCTATACGTATTTTCCAGTCACAAAAAAAAGGCAAATATTTATGAAGTCTTATCACAAAACATGTACGTAGCAGAAAAAATGTGGAGATTAGCGAGAAAAAATGAGAGTAAAAAGCAGATGTTCATTTCAGCTGATGTCATTTGCCTTTCTCACTAAAGCTTTTCAATAAACAGTGAGGTAATCGTTTGTTTGGCACAAATATATTTGATGAGGTTTTGCGCGTCGTTTTTGTTCGTAAAAGAGATGAAAGTTGTACATTCTTAACGGCGAGACAGTTTTTTGGACTTTGATCTCCTCTTCGATGACTGCATTAAGTCTGTGGCGCTCGTGCATAGATTAAGCGCCATTCCCGAAATCTTATCATGATCATCCCATTGATACTACACATTAACATACTTTAAGGGTAACTCGATCTACCTACATATTCACTTGCACGACGGAAATAGTTCATTTACTTTCTCATTATTATTAACGTTGTTAACATCGGAAATGCCAACAATGTACAAAAATGCAAAATTCTTTCGTATTTATCAACTGTCAAATAATGGATTTACTAGAAAATTCATTCAATAGAAAAGTAAAATTTTTGCGATGCGTAAGTTTCACAGGAAGTAATCAAACGGAAATGCAACGCTCACGCAATGCTTTACCTTCTGGACCCCACCTTGCTAAGCACCAAACACTTGTTTTTGATTTTTATTTTTTACTTCTTTTTGTGTTTCTTTAACTTTGTGGTGATTCGACTTACTCAGGGAAATTTAAGCTTTTACTCTCTTAAATTTCGCGATATCACATTTGTCATTTCTTACGACAAAATCATAACAAATACACTTATACATATGTATGTACATTAGGGTGATTCAAATTTTGTTCTTTCTGTTTTTTTACGTGCTGTGACTTAAAAAGTAAGTTTATGATATGAAGACAAAGTTCACGAAAATTCAGCTCTGTACCTCAATTTTATAAGGTGGCGCCGAAGCCTGTCAGTTTTACATTGAAATTGTATGGAAAAATTCTTTTTTACTAAAAAGATATCTGAATGAATACATAGGTGATAAATGTTGTTGGGCCGAAGAGGATCGTTGTTCGAAGTAATTTTTTGCGATGAATCCAAATCTGGCTATCAGAATTCTGTTTGAGGTTAAGTACCTAAAACATGATGAAACCCGTTGGTTAATATTGTTGGGTTGCAACCATTTATTTGTACACAAAATTGGTAAAATCCAAGAGGTTCAATTCTATGAACAAACTTTGTGGAATTCAACTACATATCGTTACCCTAATATAGAAAGGCCCTAACTAACATTTTTGTTTCTTTACAGGAGAACGAAAAAACTTAATTAAAATTTATGTTTTGTGGTATTGAAGTGAGTTTGTTTTTTCAATTGTAGCACACTCATTTTTATCAATATTGTATTAGTGGGTGGCCTACCGACATCTACAAAAAAAAAACTCGATTTTGAAAAAAATGTTAGCTAGGGCCTTTCTATATTAAGGTAAGGATATTCATTTTTTTAAATTAAAGAAAATTTGCAAAATCGAAATACATTGTTCTTTGGATTTTCAAATTCAAATTATCTGATTTGACAACAAACTTAGTAAAATCAATTCAAACTTTGGAATTTTTAACCAGCTTTTTATAATTCATATATGTTTGCATAATAAATTAAACCAGGCCCGTGCGCACGGAAAACCAAAAAGACTTGCGCCTCTAACGAAAAATTAAAAATTTTATGAAAATAAAAAAAAACTCACATGCTCATGTAAAGAAAAAGGTATAATAAATGATACACTTAGAAATGTACTTAAGCATGTATGTATATACTTTTCAAATGATGCCCATTTTGTTGAGATCAGTTAAAAGGTTTGCAGCTTATACTCATAGTAATTTTTAGAAAATTTATTCACAACTTCCAATATTTCACAAACCAGATCCAAGCGAAAGTTGTTTAAATATTCTGTTTTTTCATTAAAAAAAACCTTATTTTGGGAGAAGATTAAGAAATTCAAAGTGTTGGTAATGTTAACTTGCTTGAAAATTTTTCAAAATATCTTTGATATAACACCTTCTGTTTTTTTAATTTTTTATATGTTATTCCTCAATCAAACCATGTACTTTCATATCAAAATACCCGCCATAATTTTGTAAAATGTGAGTTCTAATTGTATGATTTTTATGATATTTTCCAAAGTTATGTCTGAAATTTCGATATGAAAGTACATACACACATGTAAAAAAATCATAAAAAAAGAAGATTTTATATTAAATATGTTTCCAGAAAAATTTTTTTAAATAAAAAAATTAATGTTTCAATAAATTTATTTAAATCTTTTTAATTAATAAAGTTTTTAATAAAGTTATAGTACTTCTTAACAAAAAAGATTCTATTCTATAATTTTTAACATATCTCCTATAGTTTTTGAGATATTTCGTTTTGTATGCTTTCTAGTCAAAGATACTTTTTATACGAACTTTATAACCTGACATGAAATATCCAAGTTAAAACCCCCCCTCTTGGATGATTACTGCGCACGGGCCGGAACTAAACCAATTATTTTTCTAATGCTCCCAAACCCTAATTTGCCAAATGGTAAAAATAATTCTGAGATTTATCTAATTCATTCAGGATTCGTACTATTACATGTTGCATCGAATGTACTTACACTCACGGTAAAAAAAAACGCGGATTTGAATTTTGCAAGAAGTTTTAAATTTTCATGCGTAAAATAATATCTACTCTTGTTTAACGGTTTTAAGTTTGTTAGATACTGTTGCTAGGAACAAGTTTTGAGTATTTTCAAAACTGTCCACCTAACAATAATAAATTCTAGGAACCTTTTCCAAATAAACACATAATTGCTAGTTTTATAATCAGAAATTACAACTTATTTATATGAAAAAATACATTGTTTCTTATAGTTGTTTTTACGCATTTTTAATTTCTCACATATTCTCTAATTATTTATTATTTATTTATTTCATATAATACGGTAAAATTGATTTCAATACCGCGTAGGACTTATTTTTGTCTTTATGACGCTTTCCATTCGAAAAGGCAAGCTCTCATAGAGTTTCCGTACTAATTCCATTAAAATATCGTTGTACCAAGTGCATTCAATTATTTCCTTTAACTTTGGAATGTTATTAGGGTTTTGTTGGCGCACTTTGCGTTTTAAAATGGCCCAAACATTCAAAATGGGATTGAGGTCGGGGCTGTTACCGGGCCATGGACTGACTCAATTCCCAAAAAGTCCTTATATTCCTTTCCCTATGCAAAAATAAATAGTTCATTATTGTAAATCTATCAAAAAAAAAATGTAAAAAATAATTATTGTGAGTGGGACACTTACCGATTTCGACCGATGACAAGGTGCAGCATCGTTTTGAAATATGACTTTTGCTACGTGCTCGCTTAGTCGGTCGATGCTAGGTAAAACGCCGTTTTTACGATATCAATATAAGCGGCGGAGATCACATAACCTTCCGGAAGAAGAATCTCTCCCACCCCATATCTTGTTATTGCCCCCATTTGACCATGAGTTTTCAGAAACTAAAAAAGAATAACTATCGTTAACGAATAAATTATTTTGAGGATGTGTGTTCAGATCATAGTTTAAGTATAAATTTGTCATGTCTTATAAAAATGTGGAATAAACTATTCAATTCTTCTAGTTTAGTGAAATCGTCAAACGAACTTATCTGAATTCTTTTGTCTCCTACTTTATTTCCAATAACAGCAGACGAGTCTCTGACGAAACAAATTTGCATGTGTTACGTATTTTCCATTGACAAAAAATGGATAAACATTTATGAAGTCTTATCACAAAACGGGTTCGTACCAGAAAAAAATGTGGTGATTAAGCGAGAAAAAAATTAGAGTAAAAAACAGCTGTTCATTTTTCTTCCAAAATAAAAGTTTAAATTTTTACAGACACAAATTTCTTGTAGATTATAAATTTGATTGCGTTTGAGGTCATTTGCCTTTCTCACTAAAGCTTTTGAATAGACAGTGACGCAATCGTAGTGAATATTTTTCTGCCTCCCCTGCCAATTGCAGTTGTCGTTTGGCTCAAAAATATCTGATGAAATTTTGCTACGCAACTTCATCATCACGTCGTTTTTGAGTAAAAGCGATAAACATTTTACGCTAACAAGTGATGGTTTGTCGTTGTTAGTATCTTTGGCATTCTTAACGGTGAAACAGTTTTTTGGACTTTGATCTCCTCTTCGATGAGTGCATTAAGTCTGTGGCGATCGCGAATAAGTGCATAGCTGTGTCGAAAATTATGTTTAATGCTATTCCCAAAATCTAACCATTGTCATAAATCGTTATCACTATGTATAGTATGTCCGATTTATTGAATTATTAACTCATTTTTGTGATAATTCGACTTACCTTATTATTCACTACCACCACGAAAATATGTATCTCATTTGCTTTCTTATTAACATTAAAGTTGTTATCACCGGAAATGCCAACAAATCTCTTTGCTCCAAAGAATTCATTTTGTCCTTCAAATGACTTTGGCGACATGCAATGTTTATTTTGTTATAAGTATGTAGATGCCATATGTATGTCATTGAAATGATATAACGAATTTTCAATGCAACACACACATTTCACAATTAATTCAATAAATTTGTGGGGTGCAGACCGAAAACTTTTTTATGAAAAAAAAAAGTTTTTTTTTAGATAAAATAAAGTTGTGGACTGCTTCAACTTAAGAAAATAACCTAAAAATTACGTTGGCGACTTAAGTAAACGGTAGATCATTCTTGGAATTGATTGATTTATTCTTGTGAAAATTTTGCGACAACTTGGTAGCTTGAACCATGACATTTCATTTTAACTCTATCGTGGTCAGGCAATAGTCCCGATCTTAGCCCCGTTGAGAATATTTGGCACATAACTAACTAACTAACTAACACATAACTAAGATTCATTTACAACATTTTTCCAAAATCTTTTTTTATCAATAAAGGACATATTTCACTTTTTTTTTTCTAAAAAGAGATGTTTATGGTGTGGTTTCACGACCTAGAGCAAAATATTTTCAATAAAAATTATTTGCCTTTCTGATCCTTGCATCAGTTTTTTGTTTCGATAAAATATTTAGATCCTAAAGGATTTTATTCAATTTTTTTTGGTTGTCTGGATTTTACTGTTCGCCACTGTATTGTCGGTTTGCTTACTCGGCGTTTACACAGGCAAATTCGGTGAAACTAATTCTTGTCTATTCTCTTTTGTGGTTTTTCTTTGGCATTTGGTTTGGGTTGATGGAGTAATTGTATTTATATGCAAAAAGAAATTTTAATTTTTGTGTGTAAACGCAAAACAATTCTACAAAATTTTTTTCACAGAATTTCCTAGCCTAAAACAGTACTAAGCCGATGTTATATAAAAACGATATTGCTTTATGATTAGGAAATATGCTAAAGGAACTTGTCAGGCACTATTCTGTTGGAGCTGTTGAAAAGAGGAAAACCTAAGGGGACATCCATTAATTACGTGAGGTGTTTTTTTGAAAGTTCGGACCCCCCCCCCTCCTCTTTGTGAGATTTGGTGAGATCTGGCGGGACCCCTCCCCTCACTCCCATGAGATTTAAATTATAATTTTTAATGCACAGTATCTACTCATTGAATTACGGACGGTGGAAAAATATTAAAAAATTCTCAGTAAAATAATTCTCTCAAATAAAATAAATACCATGAATTTTTTTGTTTTTTTTTTTTTTTTTGAAACATGCATGGATATTTTTATAGAGTTTTAAAAAAAAAATTAATATTTAGTGTTTCCACCTCTGGATTTAAGCACTTCATTTATTCTGCTCGGCATACTTTATATAAAATTAATTATCATTTCCTATAAAGATGGGTTACTATTCCACACCTCACAAATATATTCTTTTAATTGAGCCATGGTGTTATTTCGTCGCATATACACCAGTGATGGCATGAAAATGTACCGAATCGAGACTTCAAATGTACTTTTTAGAGCCCGAATGTACTTTTTTGTCTTGAACACCCAAGTTATCTAAAATGCACGAAGTTGTTCTAAAATTAACTATCAAAAAAAAAGGTCCTCACTTTTCCCATCTCAAAAACCCTAGCAAAATGAGATATATTTAATTACAAAATCTACACATTGCGCGATTCATTTACTAAAAAAACGTAATTAATATAATAGGATAATTATATTATATGCAGGTAATTACTATAAATCTACTCATTGCGGTTATTTTCATTTACTAAAAAACAAAAAAAATGTACTGAAAATGTTCTAGAAATTTGGCGAATGTACTGACAACGATTTTTCAGGACGCAAATGTACCGAAAAAGTACAAATGTATCGAAAATGCCATCACTGATATACACTAGTGATTTTAAATAAGACCAGCAGACTATGACAAAACTTCTAAATTTAAAGAGTTCAGGACATTCATATTGTCTCTGGACGTATGGCAAGGAGCTCCATCTCGTATGAATGTGTATTTATCCTTGGAATGACCTAATGTCTCGATGTAGGGCATCAAAACATTTTTCAAAATGTTAATGTACTGTTAGGAGCTTATTGTTTTATCAAAACACTTTATTGGCCCTGATCCTACGCAGGTTATGCGGCTACAAATTATAACAGACGGTGGGTTTTTCGTAGTTGGAACTAGACAGCTGGCTGAGTATATCTCTTGAGGCCTTCTGCTAGCAAATCTGACCCTTTGGCATACTGCTTCCAGCAGGCACTCATCACTAAAAATGACCTGAATTAAAGTAAGTCACTATATTCCAGTAGACGTTGGGAGTGTTACGCGGAATCTGAACCCAATACAGCCTCCGTTTGCACATAGCATTTGTAAGTTTTAGCTTTTTTGCAGGACGTCGGGATATCAAGCCATTTTCTTTAAATCGGCGTCACAATGTATTGAGCGACCTCCAGCTTCGTTGAGGTCGTTCAGTACTGATTGCGTTGATGCACTTCGTTCCACTATGGTTTTCTGCACAATTTTTTGGTAATTTTTTGAAGTTTTTTTTGTTTTCACGATTATTTGGGGTAACATTTAAAAAACAGTAGACATATTCACACTTTTAGCGATGTTTATCACAGAGGACTTCGATATTTCAATAAGTTTAGATATTACAGTGTAGTTTGACCTTTTTCAACAGCCACCCGTGACCTTTGAGCATCAGAAAAATCCTTTATTTTACCCAGAGTGTCGGTTTTTCAAAAATAACGGTGCTCGCTTATAAAATGGCTGTTTTGGTAGCATAGTGGTGTAATTTTGAAGAAATTATCAAGTGACTTTTCTTCACCTTGTCTTCTGAACATGTTAAGAATCATAACACATACAAAAAACAAAGCCCAAAAGAGAAAAGTGCACAAATGATCAATTATATCATAATTGAAAAATTCCGTGGTTTTAATTTTATTCGATACTAAATAGAAAATTTTCAAAATTTTTCTATCGTCCCTAATTCAATGAGTAGATACTGTAAATGTAAACTGTAAATTAAGTGAAACGAAACACGTTTGACCGGACTACTTGGAAATTTGAAAGCAATGTGTTATTTTAATACTACAGGTAATAACTACATAAGTACCAGAAAAGTTTTTATAAATAACAATTATTCTGATTGTTATAAGCCAAATTCTATGCATTAAAAAGTTGACGTGAGGTTTTCCTTGACCCCCCACCCTTGGTGAGGTTTTGCCGGACCCCCTCCCCACTATTTTTACTCACGTAATTAATGGACGTACCCGAAGAGTACTTACAGAGGTTTTGTTCAGACGATACATATACACTATATTATTCAACTATTCTAACACTTTCAAAATTTTCAACATTTCTTAAACATTACATATATATTTTTAAAATTTTTCTATTTGGAAATATTTATTTGTTTTTTATCGACTGTTTATTTTTAGTTAAATCCATAGTTAAATAATTTAAGAGAGTCGCAGAGATATTGCTCTCAAAGTGAGATTGAACTAAAAAAGTAAACAGACAAGAAATAGTTACAAATTTAGTTATTGTTTTAGCAAAGTGTCAAAAAAGAAAAATATATTTTATTACGATCGTCGATCGAAGTTTTTATTTTGTAATTTATTTAACAGTTTATACCTACTCGTTAACAATTGTATGGACTATTTTTTTGTTTTAGTTTCCGTCAATTTTATGGCTGACATAGAATCAACTAAATGATTTAACAATGGTTCTTCCATATTTTGATTGATTTCAGCAGCCGTATATCCTTCATAATTTTGTAAATTTAAGATTTCATCATCTTCAATATATTTTAGGATAGACGAGTACATTGATGCGGACCTATTAATCACGGCTTGATGAAGAATTGTGTTGCCATCAGATAGTTTTCCACACGCAATCACGTCCAATGCATCATGTTTTTTGCAAAATCGCAAAAATTTGGTCACAAGTGCTTCATTATCGTACATAACAGCAACATGGAGTGGTGTCAGTCCGTTTAAATTGTGATTTTTTAAAGCCCTTATAAAGGCATTAATGACATATTTACTATTCGAAGCTTTTAATGCTTCTATAACATTCTTTCGACATTCAACATCAGATTGCTGTTGTGATATTAGGTGTAAGACATTGTTACCATCTTCCCAGTTTTCAGCTTGCATGGGACATTCCATATTAATGAGAGCGCGTACCAGTTGAGGTCTGTTGAACATACAAGCATACATTAGTGGGGTTTCACCATAGATATTCTTTGAATCACGTATCAGGCTTTTCAATTCAAAATGTTGTATTATTTTGTATAACTTCATTTCGTAACGCTGATATTTATCGTTCTCGAAAATATCGTGCAATATACTATTACGGTATGGACTTTCTTGTTCGTAATCTAAGATTATATAATTAAAATATTATTTACATGTTATTTAATAATATTAAATAAATATGTATTCAACTACAATATATACCGGTATTCAAAAATGGAAGTAAAAAAGCTCCTGCATTTTTTTACATGTAATGTGGGCTTGGTTTGAAAACATGGAGAGACAGCTCCCATATACATACATATGTAATTAAAATTTTTAAAACGCAAAATCTTGGCAGATTTTTCTACGATTAAGTAAGTCGGTTTTTTTAAATTTCAACAAAATCGGACATAGACTCTGTCTGCGCAGTTTCCAGGTTTGAGCTAGGAAGCTCAAGTTTTGTGACAATTATTTTTAAACCCCTTGCTAAAACATAGGCAAAAAAATGAAAATTAAAATAGTCAACAAAATTTTCAAAATAAACAGCATGAATGAATACGTTTTCAGGTCTCCCGTACTTCAAGGCTTTATCTATCTTATAGAATAGTTTTCTTTTCGATCAACTTTCATATTTTATACTTACACTCAAAATACTGCCGTACTGTTTTAGAATATTCCAATTTCTTCTCATTGCCTACATTTTCAGCTGCTGTGTGAAAATCACAAATATGCTCTAATGTTTCATCAAGTTTACTGGAGGTTGTTTTTCCCTTTATTGGGCTATTAATTGGCTTTGTGAAAACACATTGTACTTCCGATTTTACTATGTGTGAATTTCGTTTAACATTAGAACTCTCGTATCCAACATCAGCTACAGAGTCGGTTTGATATTGATTCATATTTCCAAAAGCATAACTTGGTTCATGAGTTAGTGGTTCAGGTTTTCGTACTTTGCACTGCGATTCATGAGACTGATGATAACTTTCGTCACGTGATCTTTTTCTTGTTCTGGTATATTTAAAAGTCACGAAATTACTAACTTCATTACTTTTTTTACATTTCAATCGTATTTCGCATTTGATTGGTGCTGCATCTTGATTACGGTCATTATCATATTTGGGAGTAACAAATATTATTGCTGAATTTGAATGCAACTTAGTTACGTCGACAGTTGTTTGCCAGCCCAATGTGTCATCAATTTCAATAGAAATGTTCATTTTTGCATTATAGCCTGTCATTAGGACAGTTACTTCAGTGCCACCATTGATATCACCATCTACATTGCAAATCCTTGTTATTTTCAAAGATTCACCATTTGTAACACAATGTGAAAATATGGGTCCAGCGACATGGGCATAACTTTCATCTGGAATAAGCTTAAAGACTTCAAAACCAATTTGTACTTTCTGGAAAGAGAAATAAAGTCATTAACGTTTGAATATATGCAGTTTAATTTTTAGTAAAATTCGGTATCAATAAAACTAAATACATGGTCTAGGGACCAGTATCAATATATCGGTCATTCTTTTAATAACTTTGTTATTTTTTTTTGTCGTTTTTTAACATGTTTTGAAACGAATTATTTCAAAAACTATAGGAGATAGGACAGGCCCGTGCGCAAGGGGGGGAGTTTTGGGGATTCTAACCCCCCATTGGAAATTTTTTTATATAGACTTTTATTGACAATATGTTCTTACTCAAATGAAAAACCAAAAAGACTTGCGCCTCTTACGAAAACTTAAAAATTTAATGAAAATAAAAAAAACTCACATACTATGTATAGAAAAAGGTATGAATTTTATGATATTTTCCAAAGCTATGTCGGGAATTTCGATATGAAGGTACATGCATTCTTAGGTTTGATTGAGGAATAACTCATAAAAAAATCATAAAAAAAACAAGATGTTATATTAGAGTTGTTTCGTGAAAAATTTTTTTAAATAAAAATAATATTTCAACAAATTTGTTTAAATCTTTTTAATTTTTTTTATAAAGTTATAGTATTTCTTAACAAAAAAGATTCTGTAATTTTTATCCGATCTCCTATAGTTTTTGAGATATTTCGTTTCAAAAAATGCTCAAAAAGGTAATAAAAAACAAAGTGTGCAGTTATTAAAAGAATGACCGATATTTACATATGTATGCATATACTATACACACATAACCATATATACAAACATATATGTATTTTCATAAAACAATTTTTGTCTTTTTTTTGTATGCTTTGTAGTCAAAAATACTATTTTTACGAACTTTATAACCTAACATGAAATATCCGAGTTAACCCAGCAATACCCAGCATATGAAATTTCATACAATGTTTGAACTCTACAGATCGCTATTTTTTACCAACAAACAAGGTAGTAGTCGGTGATGACATTTTTGAATTTTTTGGTGTAAATATTTTCAATAAACAAAATCAATTTTTTTTTAAAAATTTTTTTTTAACAAACTGCATTGTTTTTTAGTGAATTTTCCAAAATCACATGAAAAATTTTTTATTTTTGGGTACTTCTGATGATTTCTGCGCACGGGCCTGAGATAGGATAAAAAATCATTCAATCATTTTTGTTAAGAAATACTATAACTTTTTAAAAAAAAATTAAAAAGACTTAAATAAATTTATTAAAACACTAATTTTTTTAAATAAAAAAGTTATCTCAAAATATTTTCAATATAACATCTTCGGTTTTTTTATTTTTTTTATATGTTATATCGAAATTCCCGCTATAACTTTACTGATGCCGCGCACAATTTTTTTTCAACATACATTTTTTGTTTGTTTTAGAGATTAAATCAAATCAAATAAATCTGAGATTGAAAATATATTGAATTTCATACTATTTGTATAGTTCTTTTAAGCCTCAGTAATAGAAAAATTGAGCAGGGGCCATGTCCGGGAAAAAAGGTGGCTGAAGCAACATAATACTGTTGTTGTTTGCCAAAGAGTTACAAACCAGCAGTAATGCAAGTTCTTTGATAATATTTTCGTGACCTTTGACCTTGAATTAATTGTTTAGCGTACGCGATATCGATGAGTACTTTACACATGTTCATTATGAAGCTAAACTAAAGGTATATACAAAAATTAAGTTTGCCCGAAATTATTCAGCAGATATTTTTAATTGCCCTGGGCTATGGAATGCGCTATAGAACCAAGGTCAACGACTTTTTGATGTTGCAAATCATCGACGAGTCGCATTTTGTTTCAGCAGAACGGTACAACCGCACATATCTTTCGAACTACAGTGGATATTTTGAAGTGAGCGTTTTCCGGCCGCATTTGCATTGATTATTGCTTTAAGATCGCCTGGTTTTACCTTGCAAAAGAGTAAAACTCTGGAACTGCCCTAGTTTAATATTACTGATGCATTTACCTTTAATTCCATTTCCTTATTAGACGGCATCCTCAGACAAAGTTTGCTACCGTTTAGCTTATGCAACATTTCGTATTTTTCTTCACATTTGGGCTTTATTTTTTTTTGTATTGGTCGCATTATCAAAAAGTTTTCTAATTTAAATTGATAGTTATTCTTACAAGATTCTACTCGATCCATTGGAAATAATTTATTCTCACTGAACTGATTATAACTATCACGTTGACACAGTATAAGGGGCGAAATAAATGAACTTTCCTCTGGACCATTTATTAATGGCTGATGTAGAGTACAACGTATAAAATATATTTCATCTGTTGTGTGTGGCATTTGAAGCTGTACTGTGGGAAATGTCCTAAGATTTGGTCCAGCTGAATCTATACCCAAAAGGCAACCATGTGACTCATATATTATTTCACGTTCATAACGAAAACGATGTAATTTTTTTGGTTGTTCTGTTATGGATAACACCGGTAATCTTTCTGATGTTGTAGTGTGACTTGGTATATTACTGGAATTGTGGTTGGCAGTTGTTGTTGTCAGTGCAGGATATTGTATATGACTTGTGGCATATGATGAACTTTGTTGCTGCTCATTCCGTATTCCAGTATTTGGTTGTAATGATGGATCAATAAAAGAATTATCGATTAAATGTAACTGTGTAGATGTAGATGCTGAGATATCTTCATATTGCAAATTGTTTATTTCAATTGAATTGTCAACGTTTTGGCTTTGCACATAATGTGGTTCCAGAGTGATCGGATTGCCTAAGAAATTAGTTGGCACCTCTTCTGGTGAATATTGTATATCTTTATCAAAAGACATTTGTATAATTATTTTGCGATCACTACTATATATGTATGTACGTACGTACGTTCGTATGACTAAGATGATAAGCGAACAAGTTTATTAAAAACGTGAGACCGTATGGTAGCGAGCAAACTAAAGAGTCAAACAAAATAACTTTGGTTTATATTGAAATCCATGATATTGATAAATAAAAGCGAAAAAAGAGCTTTTTGAATTCTCTAGATCGGGAAGTTCCCGCAATGCATGGAGTATACGTAATAAGTTTTTGTTCTACAAAGCTTTGGAATACATACATACATATAAATTTGTTTTGAGTTTAGTGGCACAGTGGGCTCAAAGTTGAACTTTGTACACCAAAAATGTTCTATGAAACTTTTTATAAAAGCAATTGTTAGATATGGCGCTCTAGTTAACTTGTTTGAAACAAAATGTAATAATGTAGCATATTGGCGGAAAGTACATTGTTTTCACTTTATAAAAATCAATTTTATTTTCTCTTACAGTTTTTATATGAATTGTAAGGTTTTTTTCAAAAATTAAAATGAAAAATAGTTAAAGTGGAATAATTGCAAACTTTGACAAAAATTAATACATATCTCCGAATTTCAGAACTTTTTTAAATATAATGTGAGAAAGTATGTTTAGTTAAATGCTAAAGTTTCAACTGCTTTTTTTAACAATTTTTGTTTTATGAAGTTTTTCCTAAGTAACAAAATATATTGACTTTTATGAAATGCTCTTATTAATTTATTTGTATCGAAATTTTCCAAAATTGCAAAGTGGTAAAAAGTTCATAGATAACACTTTTCAAAAAATGTTTGCTTAAGGTTTTGTATTCTATATGTGAATTATGCTGATTTTCTTAAAATTAGGGCTAAACAAGTCATTATTGAGAAATTTTGCAAACGTTAATAGTAAAAAAAATACATATCCCCGGATTTTCTTAGTTTTTTTTTTATATATTATGTAAGAAAGTGTGGTTAATAAAAATTCAGTTTTAGCTGCAATTTTTCACATTTTTTTTTAAATAAATATTTTCCTATTGCAATATTTGAAGGAAAAAAGATTTTTATTTCTTCACATTTTGCAATCCCTTACAATAACACTGTGGAACAAAATTTTTTTGCAAAAGTCTACTCGGATCTGACGCTGCGGGGTGAAAATGTAGGCCAAAACAAGAAACCATTTGGCTCAGTTTGTTCAAGTTGGCTCAAATTTTCGAGAAATGAACATTTGAATTTTGCACCTAGATTCATGTGGTTTTTTCGATATGTCTCGAAAGCAAAGTGAGTTTCTTGAATCTGATGCTGGGGTTTTGACCATCTCTTCAATATCTACAACTTTCACCAACAAATCAGATCTTTTGGATGAATTTTCGGCAAGTTAGAGCACAAAATTCTCAAACAAAGTAAAATTTTTTCGGTTAGAAAGGGTTAATGTCAAAAATTTTTGATTAAATGTTATATCATTTTAAAGGGGATAAACTGAGCTTTACAAATGTGATAATAAAACTAATGACGATTTTTTTTTTTAAAAATAACGGTTTTATGAAAAAAATTGGTCCAAATTCCGGAAAAGTCATAATATCTCAAAAACTACGAGCCGGATTTCAAAAATTTTGAGATCGATATTGTAGCTTGTTATATTGGCTTTCATATGACATCTTTATTTTGGAAATCAATGCAGCCATTTCTGACTTATATAGATTTTTAGAAAAGCTATAACCGCAAATTCCGAAGGCTATATCTCCGAAATCAAATTCGAGCGTCACTTTCTGATTAAATATTCATTCTTAGAATTCAAAATCACATAAGAAAATTTAGAAAAATGTAGATATCTTGGTTTCGAAATAAGATAATGATTTGCGGTTTACGGCATTCTTTTAAGCAAATAAAATTACATTAAAAATATTGTATAACAGGATCGGTGGTAAAATAATATGTGCCGATTTTGCAACTTGAAAGCAAAAAATCGGTATTTTTTGTTTTTTTCCGGTCAATTTTAAATTTTTTTATAAGAAAAAAAGAAGAAGAAGAAAAACTAATCACGGATTCAAGTTTCTTGATCAGTTTGTTGCAAAATTTGATAACCTCTTTAGCTTGCACCATTTTTTAAATCAATATTTTCGAAAATGAGTAGGCAACTTAAAACAGGCGGTGGTAATCCAGTTTTCAAAATTGATGAAAATCCTTATGGGTTATTTTGTCAGACATATAGGGCTATTGTAATCTACTGACACATCGTGAAAAAATCAAAGTTTTTATTTTGAACCGCTCTAATGTACATATATAATAGGCCGGTTCAAAAAAAAAAAGTCTCTGAAATTTGGAGGCACCGGCAGTTTCCTATTCCCATAAGTGTCCCGAGTGGGATGTGCTACCAATTTTTTCTAAATATTGCGCTCCTGATTAGCGATTTTCATATTACTCTTGAAACTTTCGCATAAAAAAAAAAGTTCACCAACAACCTAAAAACGATGGTGGTTATCGCTGAGGTGAACTTTTTTCTTTTAATTCAGTCTCACATTCGGAGTAGTTTTGAATCGGGAATTCGAATTTCTCATTTTTTTTTTAATTATGTTGTTATCTTCAGTGGTATAAACTGAAAATAATCATGAAATTTTGTCAAAAATTGAAATTTTTTTTTTTTAAATGAAAAATCAGGTATAAATTTTTAGATTTTTTTTGCTTTTATTATTTTGAATAATTCATTTATTTCTCCTCTGTCTGATGGTGGTAACCGCAAATTTTTATTATTTTTGTACTTAAAAATATAAACATAAATATAATTGAACAAAGGATTTTTTTCATATTGAAGCTATGTTTTAACAGGATATATAAATTTTAATGTCGGTCTCCTGGTACTACTTATAACATTTGCTCTTTTAATGTTGAATGGCTTTACATCGTTAGTTTTTTAGCACCCATTTCTAAAAAATATTACAAAACGACCAGCAGAATATGCATTATTATATCTTTGAAATCAAAAGTATATGTAGGTACATAATTTGGAATCATAAAGTAAGAAATTTCTTCTTCTAAAATCCAAAACCCAGAAACAAAAATCAGATCTGGTAAATGATCTAAAGATGCAAGATGAGAGAGAAAATTGTTAAAATTTGCTCTCATGGTCCAGATATTTGAATGAATGATGGAAAAGTCTGAATATTGCTTATTGAATGAATGATATATACAAAAACAATTTGAGATTTCAGAAACTAAAGAAGAATAACTATCGCTAATGAATACATTATTTTGAGGATTTGTGTTTAGATCATAGTTTCAGTTTTGAAATTGTTACGTATTTAGGGTTGTCAGGATTTTTGAACCACAAAATCCGTATATTCAAGTACATCAGTACAAATCAATACAAAAATTTTTACCTGATTCGTTGTCAATATAAAAATCACAGATTAAATCACATTACAAAATTTTGAATTTAAAAATAAAAAAAAGGTCAAAACATTTCGGATTCCAAAAAACCTTAACAAAATAACATATTTTTCACATTACGAAAACATCATGGTGCAATTTGCTGTTAAGGCACGAGTACAATAAAGTTAATTTAATTAAATATGCTACAAAACTAGGATTATTTTACAGTCTCCTCGGACGCTACTGGAAATAATTAAGTATTAAATTTAAAAATTATTTAGTGATTCAAATAAATTCTAAAATTCAGTACAAGTCAGTACTAATTCAAATTCTCGAAAAATCAGTATTTTTAAAGAAAATTAGTAAAAATCAGTACATGCACTGATAGAATCAGTACATATACAACCCTATACGTATTTTCCAGTCACAAAAAAAAGGCAAATATTTATGAAGTCTTATCACAAAACATGTACGTAGCAGAAAAAATGTGGAGATTAGCGAGAAAAAATGAGAGTAAAAAGCAGATGTTCATTTCAGCTGATGTCATTTGCCTTTCTCACTAAAGCTTTTCAATAAACAGTGAGGTAATCGTTTGTTTGGCACAAATATATTTGATGAGGTTTTGCGCGTCGTTTTTGTTCGTAAAAGAGATGAAAGTTGTACATTCTTAACGGCGAGACAGTTTTTTGGACTTTGATCTCCTCTTCGATGACTGCATTAAGTCTGTGGCGCTCGTGCATAGATTAAGCGCCATTCCCGAAATCTTATCATGATCATCCCATTGATACTACACATTAACATACTTTAAGGGTAACTCGATCTACCTACATATTCACTTGCACGACGGAAATAGTTCATTTACTTTCTCATTATTATTAACGTTGTTAACATCGGAAATGCCAACAATGTACAAAAATGCAAAATTCTTTCGTATTTATCAACTGTCAAATAATGGATTTACTAGAAAATTCATTCAATAGAAAAGTAAAATTTTTGCGATGCGTAAGTTTCACAGGAAGTAATCAAACGGAAATGCAACGCTCACGCAATGCTTTACCTTCTGGACCCCACCTTGCTAAGCACCAAACACTTGTTTTTGATTTTTATTTTTTACTTCTTTTTGTGTTTCTTTAACTTTGTGGTGATTCGACTTACTCAGGGAAATTTAAGCTTTTACTCTCTTAAATTTCGCGATATCACATTTGTCATTTCTTACGACAAAATCATAACAAATACACTTATACATATGTATGTACATTAGGGTGATTCAAATTTTGTTCTTTCTGTTTTTTTACGTGCTGTGACTTAAAAAGTAAGTTTATGATATGAAGACAAAGTTCACGAAAATTCAGCTCTGTACCTCAATTTTATAAGGTGGCGCCGAAGCCTGTCAGTTTTACATTGAAATTGTATGGAAAAATTCTTTTTTACTAAAAAGATATCTGAATGAATACATAGGTGATAAATGTTGTTGGGCCGAAGAGGATCGTTGTTCGAAGTAATTTTTTGCGATGAATCCAAATCTGGCTATCAGAATTCTGTTTGAGGTTAAGTACCTAAAACATGATGAAACCCGTTGGTTAATATTGTTGGGTTGCAACCATTTATTTGTACACAAAATTGGTAAAATCCAAGAGGTTCAATTCTATGAACAAACTTTGTGGAATTCAACTACATATCGTTACCCTAATATAGAAAGGCCCTAACTAACATTTTTGTTTCTTTACAGGAGAACGAAAAAACTTAATTAAAATTTATGTTTTGTGGTATTGAAGTGAGTTTGTTTTTTTTTATTTGGTTGTAAATGCTTTATTTTCAATTGTAGCACACACATTTTTATCAATATTGTATTAGTGGGTGGCCTACCGACATCTACAAAAAAAAAACTCGATTTTGAAAAAAATGTTAGCTAGGGCCTTTCTATATTAAGGTAAGGATATTCATTTTTTTAAATTAAAGAAAATTTGCAAAATCGAAATACATTGTTCTTTGGATTTTCAAATTCAAATTATCTGATTTGACAACAAACTTAGTAAAATCAATTCAAACTTTGGAATTTTTAACCAGCTTTTTATAATTCATATATGTTTGCATAATAAATTAAACCAGGCCCGTGCGCACGGAAAACCAAAAAGACTTGCGCCTCTAACGAAAAATTAAAAATTTTATGAAAATAAAAAAAAACATTTATGAAGTCTTATCACAAAACGGGTTCGTACCAGAAAAAAATGTGGTGATTAAGCGAGAAAAAAATTAGAATAAAAAACATGAACAAACATGATGAAATTTTGCTACGCAACTTCATCATCACGTCGGTTTTGAGTAAAAGCGATACACATTTTACGCTAACAATTGATGGTTTGTCGTTGTTAGTATCTTTGCCATTCTTAACGCTGAGACAGTCTTTTGGACTTTGATCTCCTCTTCGATGAGTGCATTAAGTCTGTGGCGATCGCGAATAAGTGCATAGCTGTGTCGAAAATTATGTTTAATGCTATTCCCAAAATCTAACCATTGTCATAAATCGTTATCACTATGTATAGTATGTCCGATTTATTGAATTATTAACTCATTTTTGTGATAATTCGACTTACCTTATTATTCACTACCACCACGAAAATATGTATCTCATTTGCTTTCTTATTAACATTAAAGTTGTTATCATCGGAAATGCCAACAAATCTCTTTGCTCCAAATGACTTTGGCGACATGCAATGTTTATTTTGTTATAAGTATGTAGATGCCATATGTATGTCATTGAAATGATATAACGAATTTTCAATGCAACACACACATTTCACAATTAATTCAATAAATTTGTGGGGTGCAGACCGAAAACTTTTTTATGAAAAAAAAAAGTTTTTTTTTTAGATAAAATAAAGTTGTGGACTGCTTCAACTTAAGAAAAGAACCTAAAAATTACGTTGGCGACTCAAGTAAACGGTAGATCATTCTTGGAATTGATTGATTTATTCTTGTGAAAATTTTGCGACAACTTGGTAGCTTGAACCGTGACATTTCATTTTAACTCTATCGTGGTCAGGCAATAGTCCCGATCTTAGCCCCGTTGAGAATATTTGGCACATAACTAACTAACTAACTAACACATAACACAACATTTTACCAAAATCTTTTTTTATCAATAAAGGACATATTTCACTTTTTTTTTTTCTAAAAAGAGATGTTTATGGTGTGGTTTCACGACCTAGAGCAAAATATTTTCAATAAAAATTATTTGCCTTTCTGATCCTTGCATCAGTTTTTTGAATCGATAAAATATTTAGATCCTAAAGGATTTTATTCAATTTTTTTTGGTTGTCGGTTTGCTTACTCGGCGTTTACACAGGCAAATTCGGTGAAACTAATTCTTGTCTATTCTCTTTTGTGGGTTTTCTTTGGCATTTGGTTTGGGTTGATGGAGTAATTGTATTTATATAATTTTTAAAAGCGATAAACATTTTACGCTAACAAGTGATGGTTTGTCGTTGTTAGTATCTTTGGCATTCTTAACGGTGCGTGCGAGGTGTACAAGCTGACGAATCAAATACAATTGAACTTTATAAAATCATCATCGATCGCGCACGCTTCACAGTCATCGCAGATTTAAATTCATTTGTGTTGATTAGTTTTATTTTCAACTTAAAATAAGATAAATTTTGGAATCATTAATATCATACAGTGGCTCACAGCTTATTTCATGCAGTGCGTACTTTTAACTTCAATGCTCTGTAATTTTGTAACTAAATGGAATATGAAAAAAAATTTGGTATCATTTGAAAGAACAAGAATTGTAGTTTAAATAAAATGTTTATTTGTTGTTAAGAAATATTACCTAGAATTTTTATAATAGAGAATCGAAATATACTACTAAATTTCATGTCACAGCTTATTTCATGCAGACATGTATAAATTGAAAAAACGTTGTTTAAAATAATGATTTTGCAGTTAAAAATACAGTTGCTCACAAAATTTAGCATTCAGGCTTCATTAAAACACATTATTGTTTGTTTTGGCAAAAAAATTAAATGCTATTAAAAAAAAAGAAATGCAGTTCGAAACGTAGGCATTTCATTCACAATAATAAATAACAAAACAAAAACTTAATTCATAAATAAACTTTTTTCTTATAGCAAAATAAAAAATATACTTAATTATAAGGCACAAAATTGAGCATACATATGAAAGAAAATAGATAAATAGCATTCTAAATCCTGCCAAATTACTACAAAATCAAGCGATAGTATTTTGTGCTGCCTCCTTGAGCATTTACGATAGCCGGGGTTAGATTTTACCAGTTTTTCTGTGAAATATGACGGAATACTGATCCAAACTTCTTTGATTTTCGATTTAAGCACCTTTTTGTTTGAACAAACTAATTATAGCTTCATGCGATAAATGCTCGGATCGGGCTATCTTGGTAAAACCGAATTTGTCTGCATGCCCAGATTTTTGGCACTCTGCAACAAAATGCCATTTATAATCTGAAGACACATATCCATACTCAAACCCGGATTTACCTTAGAGGCAAACTAGGCCAATGCCAAGGGCGGCACGATTTTAGGGGCGGCAAATATTGGGTACTTTGAAAATTTTTTTAAAATTTTTTTACACAGGGGGAAAAAAGTGCGGATACTTGGAATGCCGCCCCCTAAATTACCTAAAAAATGTTGCCAAGCAAAAAAAAAAAACAAAAAAGGTCCTCACTTTTGATATTAGAAAATTTTTTTCCATATTCACCAGTGAAGAAGGGCGGCAATTTGTGAATGGCCTAAGGGCGGCAGATTTCTAAATCCGGGCCTGTCCATACTCATGATATTTCATATAAAATCCAAACTTCCGGTACCAGTAGCTGACATGCAAGCCCAAACCGATAGTGTTTTAACTGGCGAGTAGTCCGCAAAAAGCCGGTCATCAGTTAAAAATGAGATTATCCGTCTGATTTTCACCAAATTGCATGTTTTGAAGGCCACTGAGTACATGTACATCAGTGGCATCAATTTGGTAGGGCTGGGGAGGGCATTTGCCCCTCCTCCCCCAAGGATCTGATACTAGGTATTATTCAATACAACAATTCAATAAAACCATCTAATAGTGGTGGAATTATAAGTCTTGCCCTCCCCCCAAGGTTTTGGTGAAGTGACGCTCCTGACGTACATGCACATTGCTTTTTGTTTTGTAAATTTCTACTATGTTAGTGAAATATGTAAGGTTAGTAATATGAAATATTTCTCTATATTTTTTGTAATAAGTGCCTTCTCGTTTTCGATTAAGACGTCAACGTAAACGTCTCTTGTGTTATCTACTCCATTCCAATTAGTATTATCAAACTTAAAAGTATTAGTAGTTGCATCTGCAACCGAATAAAACAAAACACATATTATTTCTAAATTGTTGTCTTCAATTTTCCATATTCTTATTCTCTAAAAAATCCATCCTAAGATTTCTACATCCTCGTCTTCTTCATCTGCATTTTGATTCTGATTTTCCATTATGAATAAATGCTGCGCTTCGAATATAGGGTAAAGATTACTAAATGGCATCTCTACAAAATCTTCAACTTCATCCAGAACTTCTGTTGGTAACACTAAAAATGCAAAATGTATTTTTTCTTTACTTTATTTGCTTTAATTTAGCTATTAAATATTTTATAACATTTATATCTATATCTAATAAGTTCAACTGAATTGAATCATATTGAAACTTTTGTGTGCTTCAATTTCCTGAAGCCTAGTTATTTGGTCTTTCATTTTTATACCCCACACAGAGGGTATATTCACATTCTCATTCCGTTTGTTATGCATAGAAGGGGCGTGGCAGGTATAGAAAAGTATATGAATTATTGATCAGCGTCACCACCTGAGTAGATATAGTTATGTCCATCAGTCTGTTTGTGTGTCTTTCTATCTGTCTCTTCGAATCACGTTTACGGGTAAACTAACAAAGCTAATTCAATGAAATTTGGCACAAAGGTCACGCCTTTTTACAAGCGAATATAATAGGCTGGCAGACAGACATACAGTCAAGTACCGAAACTTTATCTATTGATCTTGTGCGATATATAAATAAGCGAGAATACGAAAATACGAGAGTACATTCTATTTTACATCTGTGACTTTCAATTGCACTTTTAAAAATGTGCTGCTGTTTATATCCAGCGGATGCCTTTTAACACTTTAATTGATGCTGCATCTTATTTGGGCTTTTATTCTTACCGCATTTAACTAAGATTATGAAGGTAAATGTGCTCATATTATAAACATTTGTTAAAGCTTCATTTTATTTTGCATATTAAAACGAAAGACTTAAGACACGCACTTGCAGATCACTGTGCAATTGAAATTTCTAATTTTCTATATTGCATATGAATTTTTTCTTAGTAACAAATTTTTATCAGTTGATCGAAAGCGATAGAGTGAATACTTTGTTAATTATTTATTGAGCTTACTGTTCAGTACAATGAGTGCCAACATCAAAAAATTATACTAAACAATGATAAATTAACAAGAAAAATAGGGCTCAGGCTAGTCATATTAGTACCATTCGTTACTTAGAAGAATCATCAGTGACTTATGAGGCACATTAATTTTCGAAATTATTAAAAAAAAGAGCCTAGAAAAGATATTTAGACTCTGAAACTTAGAGTCTTGACATCAGGTATTTGGTATTTGTCTGTATTGTATTGACAGTGAAACTGCGCTAAAAGCTCTTGTTAAGGCAATGAGTTAAGACTTATTTGGTTCCCGAACTCTGTCGCCTTACATGGAATGAATTAGGCTTCAGCAGCCTCTGTAATGGTTCTGCGGCCATTCATCGGTATCAGTTTTGTAGAAATTATTCGCAGTATCAATGACCCGTTCAAGGAGGTGGTCTGATTTTGGTTCCTACAAAATTGCAAAATATTTTGTGAAAGGACCGTTTTGGAAACTAGCGGAGTTTCTTCTTCACCTGGGAAGAAAAGAAGTACGACTACTAGTAGAGTTTATTATGATGACGACACTATAGAGCACTATCTAGCATATGAAAATGAGAGAAATCGGTTACCGGACACGCATACCGCTCATACTATATGCACATTTTTAAAAAAGTATCTGCGATATTGATGAAACTTGGTGATTTGGTGCACATGTCAACCAAATTAGGATTGAGCTAGATTTTAAGTTTTCAAAGAATCTTCAAGGGGCATGGCACAGCCCTAAAATTTAACTTTTATAACGCTATATCTCATAAACCATGCAAGATACATATTGTGATAAAATTTTTTAAACGGGTACAGATCGTATATGTCTTGAGTTGTATTTAAAGTGGGCGAAATTGGAAAAAGTGGGTGTGGCACTAATTAATTGAAAATTTTGATTCTGAATAACTCGAAATCTGCAGCCACGATTTTCATAAAAATTTTATAGATGATGTCACTGAAAGGAGTCATCATTACAAGCTAAGTCAGTATACTGGCACATCTCGTTGAAGGGCGTGGCACAGCCCACAATAATTATAGATGTTATAATAAGAGAACTAGCAACGCAATCGGTTTGAAATTTAAGATTTAAGATGTACCATTTTATAAATTGAAAAAAAAAACCAACAACTTATTAATTTTTATTTAACTTGAAGCACTTTTTTTTGCTTCGCATTAATTAAAAAATAAATCCATGCATATGTTTTATTGAAGTTCAAAATAAAAGTCGCCATATCTTCCGAGCTTATCCTATATCTGAAGTCGTCCCATGTGTCGTAATAGTTTTATTATTCAATAATGTTAACTTCTTGTAAACAAATTATAGTATTCGATAAAATGTCTGATTATGCAAAATCAAGTCTGCTAATTATCGTAATTAAGGACTGTACCATGATTGGTAAGAACATCGTTAGCTTCACTTGTGATTTTATTTCTTTTTGAGAAACTTCTTTCCAACTAGCAATAGAACTGTGTTCCCCACTGAATTCTGGTAATGTCCTTATCATTTTTAAAGGCTCATTACAACTTATTGTGTTATCAATAGCACTACTCAACAAGATTTTCCACAACCACTGGCGATAACTTTTTCCATAGTGAAATTTTCCGTAGAGCCCGAATATGCTAAAGATTGTTTTCGATAGGCCCCAATTTTCCATATAAATGTCCAAATTCAAAAAAATTCACTTTTGAGAGCACATACGAGTTCTTCACTTAAATGCTTGTAAAAACTTTAATTGTTAGCCAATCAATTTAAAATTTTCTATATAGTAGAGAAGAGTCTGACAAAAATTTTAAGGTATGAAACGTAGCAATAGTATTATTAAGATGCCTGCTATCGCTATAGGTAAAAAAGTCCATGTTTTTCTTTTTTTTTAAGCAAATTTCAACTTTGAAGTCCTACATCTTGAATTAATTATATGGGTTAGAAAAAGATAGCCCTTCTATCTTATAGAAAATTTCATTTAAAAATTTTAAGCATGCATACATATGCCTATGAAAAAGTCATAATATACGAAACTAGATCATTTTATTAACATCAATGCAAAAAATAATTTTTTCTTATAAATGCAAATTATTTTTCAAATCGATTAAGGCAGACCCATCAATGCCATCGATTTGTTTTAAATTTACAGGTATCATCCTATGCTCAATATTAAGAGACCAGTATTTTTTCTTTCGCTCAAAAGCCACATTTTTCAAAGTTGTCGTGATTTGAACTTTGTATGTTAAAATTAAAAATATGGAAAACATTTCTGAAAGGACCTTTTTCAAGTTGTTGGTATTTCCTTAATAAATAATGGATTTCATAATTCTTTTGTTTTAAATTCTTCATTTTTTCATGGGTTTCATGAAAAGATAACGATAAATTGATTGGCTAAGAATTAAAGTTTTTACATGCATTTCTGTGAAGTATGAGCTCTCAACAGTGCAGTTTTTTAAATTTGGCTATTTATGTGGAAAATCGGAGCCAATCGAAAAAAATCGTTAGCATATTCAGACTCTACGGAAAATTTCACTATAGAAAACCGCCATTCGCTGTGATAAAAGTTTTTTTAAATTTATAGAGTAGTGTGACTTGTGTTTGATAACTTTCTACCGAACTCGTACATGTTAAACTTTTTAATTGTGCTTGAAGAACATCAATTTGTGTTAACAGACTTGCATTATAATTCGAAATTAATTGCGCTACCAAGTGTATCTGCCATACTGGAATTTACTTCTAAATTTTCCCGTGATATTTCGTTTATTAAATTTTTTTTAATTAATTTTTATTTTTTAAAACATCAATATGCAAAAAACTTTTCACTTCTTAATTTACTTTTCTTAACAAACTTTTTACTTTTTTTCTTGAAAAATTTTATAAACTTAAAAATACTTCTTACTTTTTTCTCCTTCTTCTAGGATACTGACGGTTGACGTTGCTTCTTTTTTACAAGCCTTCAATGTTTACCAAAATTTTAATATGATTTTTCTAGTCCGTCAGTGGTGCTGTTGGTCTTCAGCGACTAAATTTTCTTCTTCCAGTGTACTTTATATATCCTCAATATTTTCCTCTTGTAGTGTAGAGTACTTTTATAAATTGAAGTTTTTAATTTTTCCACTATATTTGCATTAATCTTTTTATTGGTATTATCCCCAAGATAGACTAGCTTTTTGGGCTACAGTTTCGCAAGGTTTCTTATTTAGATTATCTGCTTCGGAAGAGTTTTAGTCTACTGGCAGCATCGCCAATTAAATTTGTTGGTTTGTTGTTTGTTAAAAAACTTACGCTGGAACTGTCGTTGAAACTAGACTGAGGCTTGTGATACGATTTAATATAATTGTTTTCACTGATCAATCCGGAGTCGGTTAACGGAATAACTGAAAAGTTGCGAACGAATACTGCTAGTGACTTAAATATAAAACTTTTTTCAAAATTCCTTAAAAGCTCTAGATTATTTAATGATATCTAATAATTATATTCTGTTCATATTTTTACTCCTATCACTTAATTTTATGTAAGCTTTGGAACTTTATCCGTATCACATAAATAATTAATTTATAATCATAAATATCCTAGCCGAAGGCCCAGTAGCTAGTGCTAGCTTGTAGATTTAAAAATTGTAACCGATTACTTTTTTTAATAATAATTAATTTAAAATATTTCCATAAGTGTCATTTGTATGCATTCGTAATTTTCTCACGATATGCGTCAACAAGTAAAAGAGGCTACTTAAGATAAATTTCAGATTGAAATAGGGTCAGCAAGTGTTAAAGATAAAATTTGAAAAAATTCCAAAATTTTTTTATTCTATTTCTATTGCTTTGTATTTTTCGCAAGGCTTTTCGTTGTACTTTTTTAGCGAAAACGCGGAGCATATATGACGAAACGTTTATAAGGTTTGATTAATTCCCAATCCATTCGTAGCTCTTTCGTAGGAGATCGTTGGAACGAAGTATTACTTCAAGAACTGGACACTACCACACCCATAGTTTATTTTCAATGCTATTCAATGCATTTGTAGTTGTATTTTCGTATGCTTCGTTCGCTTTTCTAATCAAACTGAATTAATTTTTACGCTATCCGCTTTGTATACGTATACGATTGTTTACTCTTGTTCTGCCGCAGTCGCGCGTGCTCTACGTTTCCTTAAAATAAAACACCAGATCTTTCCCGGGTATATAAGCAGTATTCATTTTCAACTTTTCAGTTATTCCTTTAACAGACTCCGGATTGATCAGTGAAAACAATTATATTTAATTAAAATTTGAAATAGTTTCTTCATTTAGTTAGAATTAAAAAATAAAAATGAGTTACTTGGAAATAGAATCGGAATTAAATTGGCTGTTACAGTCTGCAAGTGATAATAGTGATTTTCAATGCCGCGATATCTCAGCATCAAATACGCAGCACCAAAACACTTCGCAATCTCTTGGAAATAATCCTATGATCAATCAATATTGTGATGAATCCTCGAACATACCACAAATTAGTATGGAGAATATAACTGATTCCTCAGGCAACTCAATAAATTATTCAGAGCTTGAGATCAATGATTTTGAAGGGTTACCCTTAATACAATACGGACAAGAAGTGACTGATAATTTAGTACCCTCCGTGAATTTTGGTATGGAATTTCAAGCTTGTAAATTAGACTCCGCAAAAAACACACAACATTCTGTGGTCAACAACAAAACTCAACCAAATAATTTACCATTTAACAAGTTTCAAGATATGAATAATGCTACGGGAAATCAGTTCAATGATGGATCTAACGACGTACAACAAAATTATTTTTACAATAACCATCATTTATCAGACAACACTTGCGGTATTCCAAATTTCGCGGCTAGTAACATGGCCGTCCCAAATACCTCAACACACACTGATGAATTTTCAAAACTCCCTCTGAATTTGATTATAGAAATATGCCATGGCGATAGTTTTAATATGTCTGCATTAGAAACAACAGAATTGGAGCCGAGCATTATGGCAGTTTTAAATAATTCAACAGAGTTGCTTAACGGTAATAATTCTGAAAACCAGTATGATATATTAGAAGACGCAAGAAACACGCAATATTCTGTGGTGAACAACGAAACTCACTCAAATAACTTGCCATTAAACAATTTGCAAAGTACTTTTGAGGATAGTGCTATTGGTAATCGGTCTAGTAATGAAATTGGGAACTTAGAACAACATCGCAACGTTTCCGTCACAATTAACTCTGTATATAATAGTTCACAACCAAATGAGCAACAACAAATGGTTAATTCTATGGAGAGTACATATAACGAACAACTTTCTGGGCCTGAAACTGATAGTGACGACTCACAACAACCCAGTAATTCAGCCTATAATAGTTCACAACCAAATGAGCAACAACAAATGGTTAATTCTATGGAGAGTACATATAACGAACAACTTTCTGGGCCTGAAACTGATAGTGACGACTCACAACAACCCAGTACTTCAGCCTCTTCAAATATGCAATCCGAGCAAGAAGTTGTGTCAACTGATATAGCAACTGGCATTCAAACTCAATTGATTATAGAAGTACAACCAGCTGAAGTGAGTTCTTTTCGTAATGAGACCGACATGTATGATGCTAAAAATGGAAACAAATTTACTCCACGTGGCTACTTACCTGGCAGAAGCGGCAGAGAATATCCTACCAGTGTTGAGCTACTAATGGCACCTCCAAACGAAAATTTATATATGCGTTGTACCTTTCTCCTGCCAGAAAAAAATGTTGGTGATGATTCGAAAAAAAATTACTACATTTCTCCACACAAATTTCTTCCCGTTCATAAATCTTCTTGTGGCTCTGAAACTGAATTTATTAAAATAAAAGAAGTTGACGGTCGTTATCAACTTAAATTGGATAAGTACGTAATACAGAAGTGTTTACGCAGTCAGATCGTTACCAGTTGCAAGAGAAAATGTGAAGAGCTTAAAGAAATGAATAAAAATGTTATTGGGATCCAGCATAGTGTACGGACCAAGTCTTCTCCGGATAAAATAGTAATTAATACATTTTTATTATAGTTCGAATTCAATTTAATTATTTACCTTTTTTCTCAATTCCAATTTTTTTATTGAAAAAAATACCAAAAAAAATCACAAAATCACACGATATTAATTAAAGAACGAAGTAAATTAGATGAACCCAACTCTTACTTTTCGAAGAACCGTTAGGAGCACTTACTGCAATATTCGATGAATTTTGAAAAAAAATGTGAACATAAAGTTTTAGTGTCCGTTTCTTATTAGAAATAGTGAGCTAGTTCCAAAAATCGCAAACACAAATTTTTTTTTTAACATATAGCTTATGAGATATGTTTAAAATATCCCCATGTTCTACTTAGAATTCTTCGTAAACGCTTAAAATTCGAAAGTTTACTGCGGAGGTTTCAAGGATATCCTCAAGCAAAAAAACTTCTTGGGTTGCTACCAGAGCTGAAAAATATTCGAAATTTGAGTAAAAAAATGACGAAAATTGCACTTTTTTCTATTTTTTTTTTAAATAATTTTTTTAATTTTTTTTTTATTTTCCTTTTCTACACATCAGGAAGTGCAGAAAAAAATTTTATCACTATTTCATAAGCCTATATGAAATTAAAAAAAAAATTTATGACTTCTGAGCAAGAAAAGGTTTTGCTTTTCTTGTTCAATAGCTCAAATCCTTTGCTATTTTCACTATATTCTCTTTAATACATTATTATTTGAAATTGTCAGTTGTCAAAAAATTCCCACTACATGAATATACATTGCAAAAATTAAATGAAATAAAAAAAAATTATTTTTGTCAATTTTTGGACTAAAAATTAAAGTTTTTTTTCATTTATTTTTTTAAGGGATATTTTATTTTGTGACATTGACAGTTTCAAATATTATTTTTTAAGGTAAATATAGTGGAAACAGCATATTATTTGAACTATTGAACAAGAAAAATAAAACCTTTACTTGCACAGATATCATGGATTTTTTTTTATACATACATACATACATATGTGGTAAAATTTGCCAAGCGTACCAGGTTAAAATTATTTGTCCTTCGATCTTGTTCAAATTTTGGATATTTGTAGTTCTAGTAACGATCGCTTAAATTCCGGTAGGATATTGCTCCAACATTATTGGTTTTTAAAATACAGAGGTGTAAAATTGGTAATTTTCGTAATTTTTTGTACGGATGTCTTTTTTTGAAAATTCAGTACTTGGATTTCATTTGTAAATTCGGAATTGTAATGAATGATTCTAATAGACTTTTTCATGATCCTTATTAAAAAAATACTTTGTTGCTTAAAAAAATTGTTTTTTAGAAAAATTTTGCAATTTAAAAATGTTTTTGTCATTTTTGAAAAAACACATATTTAAATATTTTTTTAATTAGGCTTACGAGAAAGCTTGATTTATTAGCTATCAGAATATCAAGAATTAAAAATGGGATAAAAATGTGTTTTGCGACACGCCCTGCCCAGATACTGCACTGTTGTACCTGTTGTCGGTTTTATTTTAAAACCGTTATTCATCTCTATATATACTAGAGACCCTACTCCACCACCCACCAAAATATCACACCAATATATGCAACACTGACGTTGCAGTAGAATAAAAAGTCTCACTTACGCCATAGTCGAGCATATAAATAGCTTTTATATTTCGTTTCAATCAACTGTAAATTTTCAAATATCAACGAAACTAAAAAAAAATTATTTCAATGCTCGGCTTTGACGTAATTGAGACTTTTTGTTCTACTACAACGTCTGTGTTGCGTATATCAACATGATATTTTGTTGGGAGGTGGAGTAGGGTCTCTAGTATATATAGAGATGAATAACGGTTTTAAAATAAAACCGACAATGCAAGGTTTAGCGGGTATAACAGCACTTTCAACGTTCAAAAACTCGCAAAATCTATTTCTATTTCTAATCTAATATCCTACCGGAATTTAAACGATCGCTACTAGAACTACAAATATCCAAAATTTGAAAAAGATCGGAGCACAAATAATTTTAACCTGGTACGCTTAGCAAATTTTACCCCAAATATAGGCTTAAGAAATAGAGGTAACATTTTTTTCTGTACTTCCTTATGTGTATGTACAACAGGAAAATGGAAAAAAATTTAAAAAACAAGTTTTATATAAAAAGAGAGCAATTTCTTCAATATTTACTCAAATTTCAAAAAATGAAAGTTCGACAGTCTGATAGCAACCTAGAAGTGTTGTTGTTTGTTTTTAATTGAAAGAAGTAAGTTTTCGAATTTTCAGTGTTCTTGAATAATTCTGAAACATGAGGATATTTTTATTTAATGTACATATTGTCAAATAACAATTTTTCCAGGTCATAGAAATGTATAAAATAATATTTGATAACGTTTGATCAAATAATACGTTTTCATACTTTAATTAAATAACTAAATATTATCAGTTTTTTCGAAAATACACAAAAAATAATTTTTTTTTTTATAAACTAATTTTATCTTTATCTAGATAATTTTACTGCGTGACACAAGATTCAATATTGTTGTGAATGTTGCTTAGGCAAATATCTTACGCCAAGGCATAAAACACAACGGCTTGATCTCAAACTTGGGCAAAGTGATGAGATGTTTGGTAGACACCCTCTGTTTCGTTCGTGTAGATAATTTGTTTCCTGAACTGACTGTAAAGATCTTAGTTTTAGTGCTTGCGATAGATTTTTTAATGACCTTTCTTTCGAATGATCGTAAATATTTTTCGAAAATTCTAAAGTTTCATCTTGATTCTTCACAATCAAAAACTAATTAAACTTTTTAAACTTTTTTTAAACATAGATATTTTGTTTTTTTTTTATACACTAGAAAGAAAACTGAGGTTGTTCACTTTGAATTCGTTAAATTCCCGAGATCGTTTTATTTACTTTTGAGAAACAACTCATTGAACATTTTGGCATTACTTTCTGCATCACCAAAGTAGTGCCAAGATGTTCAATGCGAAGTTAACGTTTTTAAAATGAAAAAAATGTCAGCTTTTATTTACATAGTATGTACATCAAAAAAAAAGTCTGCATCTTCAAAAAAAAATTAAGTTTAGTTTTGATTTTGAAAAATCAAAGTCAATATATACATTTCGCCATAAAGGGATGTTAATAAAACTAACTCTTCAGCAAATACAACAATTCAATTATAGTTGCCGTTCGTATGATTAAAGTATCAGCATCACCTTCTGCTTGACAAAAGCAATTTTTTTTATCAGTTATGTATCTTCTACTTGTTGTTTACAAGGATCGTTTCTTGACGAATTTTTTAAGACATATTATCAAAGTCTTTAAATAAACGCAATATTGTCCATCATATTGGACCAAATTCCAAATTACTTGCTACGAAGGTATTAGTCCAGGAGATAGCGTTGCATTTCCATAGTCATTTCCAACCGCTTAATTTTTTTTGTAATTGATAGTTTTTAGCTTGGCTGATAGTCGAAATCAGCGTTAGTCGCCAGAATCGTGGTGGGCCGGGTTGTGAGAGACCGATGAAAAAAGTTTCACTCAATAACTCGAAAGTAATTATCTTATGCTTAGTATATTGCCGTATGTCCCATTACCATTCATTATGTTTGCTATATTAACATATTATGCTCAAAAGTATGCTACAATTTTTCTTAGATGTTATTTTTGGGCGACTTTCGCAAAATAAGTTGTTTGGCTCTCAAAAAACACTCAGATATTTTGTGAAGTATTTTTTCAAATTACCTTTAAAAAAACTAAACTGCAATATCTTTAGTGGATCTCTTATTGTTAGCTGTTAAATATGCCTGTATTGCAAATATTTTTGAGCATTAATTGACTATAAAGGCTTCTGCACAAACATTTTGAGAAAAATTTCATCATAACCTTTTGGTAACATGCTATTTAGACAGTCTTAAGAGGTTTAAAAATAAAATACTGACCATAGGAAGTCATGCAATTTCGTCCTTTTGTTCGTAGCATACTATTTAATAAATTTTGAGGACCTTTTGTGATTTTTTTTTTGCAAATGAAAATAATTAATGCAATATGCAGAAAGCAGTGAGGATTTGTAATGTGAAAAATATTTAATTAAAAATAGAATGCATTTTTTTTATTAAAAATTTTTCACTGTCAAAGTTTAAAAGCTTTTCGACCCCTGGTTCCGAATGTTCACTGTACGACACTGGCGATGCGTGCTGATATTGAAGCCATTTTGAGAGCGTGAGAGTTAAAAAAATACAGTTTCATTTCCAATTTTTTTCTCAAATACCTACTTTCCTTGCCAAGGTATTCAACAAAGAAAATTTCTCTTCATTTCAATCAAATGTTCCGATATATGTATACTCATAATAAGTAATTCTATATCTTTCCAGCGAGGACGAATCTTATTTGAAGTTTTCCGTAAGCAAAATAACAGCTACACCCAAGTCGCTGAACCACAAATTTCAGATTGCATTGCAGATTTCAAAAAAGTTAACATATTAAAAATCAGTAATGTGTATATCAATAGCAAAGGCGATACTGAGGTTATTCTAATAGTTAATCACTTGAATTTAAAATTCAAAAATTCTATTGAAATTTCTGATGAACGCGATTGGACGACAACAATAATAACAGAAGTAGGAAAGAAAATGCTGCTCTCAAATAGGTCAATAATGGTTACAATGCCACGATATGGGGGAACCATTACAGGTGCAGAGGAAATCCCATGTGATATATTTGTAAAGACTACAAATGGACAATTTTCACAATTTT
Organism: Meiosimyza platycephala; assembly: GCA_963662105.1. NCBI lineage: Eukaryota > Metazoa > Arthropoda > Insecta > Diptera > Lauxaniidae > Meiosimyza > Meiosimyza platycephala. The sequence goes on along the minus strand of OY759208.1, from coordinate 95,791,593 downwards.
CTAACAAAGCACAAATTATATATAGAGAGAGTCCAAAATGGCCAGCAGTAATAACCACTGCTCAGAGTAAAGGAAGAAAGCGAAAAGCAACAACGTCAGATTTATCAACTGCAGAAAAACGAAGCAGAAGAAGTGGTAATCTACCACTAGTAGATGTGGACTCTGTAGCTGGAACGGACGATCAGAGTGAACGTATGACATCCGACTCGGAAACTTAGGAGCTCCTTGTTGATTTTTTTTTGATCTATTTTTTTTTTTAACTAAATGTTACTTTTTTATAAGAAAATGAATTAACATATTTAGAAAGCTCAATTTATATGGTTTGAATTGATATATTTTGCCTCAGAGTCTTAGTTTTTGTAACCCAGTTTTACCGAAATGAAAACTAAGCCAATATTTATTTTTTAATATTAATGATTTATTTTAAATTGATATATATATATATATATTTTAAATGATGACATATATGTGGTGACTTAATACCAACATACATAAACAACAACACACAAAAAACACTGTTCACAAAAACAACTTATATTAATGTTTAGTGTTTAATGTTTGTTTCATATGTATAAAATGAAAATTAAATTTAAAAAATATCTTCAAATATATAGAATCTAATATTTAAAATAAAAATAAATATATACAATATATGAACCTCAACACTAAATATACATACATATGTCATCATTGAAAATTTCTTCCTCGAATGAATCGGTAGGTTCTTCTTTTTCATTTAAATTGGGGTTGGAATAATATTCCGGTTAGAAACCTGAAAATTCTGATATCTTCCACGTTGGGCTTAGCACAACTAATTATACCTCAAATGTTCCTATATGAAGGGCTCTTAATGATTTTAACATGATCGCTAGCTCTATTTTATTTATTCTAGAAATACTTTAAACAATCTGTTAAATACTGTGATATATGTTTTAAGTTTTATATATTATTGATTTTGATAACTAAGGAATTACTTATGATTAAATGAATAAAAATGAAAGTACGTATTAATAAAAAAAGGAGAGATGTTCCTAAAGTAAAGTTATGCCAAATACAGTTCTTCAACTTGTGCAATCATATCCATAAATAATAGCATTAACTTTTAACACTACGATTCATTTAATTCAATACAAGAAAATCATCAAAATAAATAATATATATTTTTAATATTCAAAATAAAGCAATTGGTTTTGGGTAGTCCCTAAGTTATATTTACCTATGTATGTATGTACTGCAAATTATAATAAATAAATACTATTTAAATTTTGATATTTATTCGGTCAATGACAAATTGTTTATAAACTGGACCAATTGTACCTAAAGTTTCTTTTAGTTTGAAAAAGTCATAATTGTAACTACTGTTCCATCATTGTTCCAGATGCGATATCAAAAATCCGCTTCAACAGAAAGTCCTATTTTGACTTCAATAAGATAAAAAATTGTTTTTCTCGATTCGGAAACTCTTACCATTTTTTCTGATCGTCCTTTTTTAAGAACACTGAGTGTAGAATATCGTCATTATGTGACCTCTCCCGTCGTATCACAATCATTTGTTGTTGTCCAGGAGTGTGAGATTCACGCTTTTATTCCATAACATATACTTCTAAAATAGCTTTTGCTAAGTAAAGACGAGCACTTTGCATAGTTAGGGTTTTTTATTACTTCATCAAACGTTAAGCGCTAACGACTGATGTATCTAATAAATACGAAATAATTAGCCAATACCATTTTCGCTGGCGCATTCTGATTTGGTATTCTTTTTGTGTCCTTTACCCCCTCACGGAGTATAAGGCCTTCACTAAACTCTTTCAACGTGGACGATCATTACCGAGTGCCTTAAATATTCTCCAACTTTTCCTTTATTCACGTATATTCTGCTCTAGAAAACGTTTCCACGTTGATTTAGGCCGCGTTTTCTGCTACCCTGAGGACTCCACTCTAATGCTTGCTGGCAGACTTCAATTGGTCATTTCCGCAACGTCAGTTCAATCCATTTCCACTTTCGTTGCTTGATTTGAATGGAAATTGGAAATGATTCTTGGCCACCAAATTTCCAGAATTCGGCGAAGCAGGGTTTTGCCTGTTAACCAGGTTTCAGAGCCGTACAAAAGAACTGATTTCACGTAGAACAAAGACTGCCTGATATTACAAAGCTGAGCGAAGGTAGGTACCGTAAGTAAGCAAAGTTATCCACTTCTTCTTCTATGCTGGATTTGCCTATTATGAAGCTATTGATGCCATTGGTTGGGCGGATGGACATGCTTTTTGTTTTATTAATGTTGATTTTCAGACGTACTTCTTCCGAAGAAGATCTGACGGCATTGAGTTTTCTTGCATGTCTGACTGTTCGATGGCGAGGAGATATAACACTTGGTGCACACATGAAACAGAGTCAAAAGTTGGAAAGATTCCCGTTATATAATATTCTACATTTGAGCCTTGATAAGATTAATGCATCCCAGATGCAACTTCGGTCGATACTATCAACCGCAGTACTGTAGTCGATGAAAGTTAGAAATTCTGTCTGTTGTTTTCGGATAATTATTTTTTATTTGCGCTCACTCTGGTCAGGAAAATTTTTAACAAGACCTTCAAGGGAAATCATTGGATCATGATTACTGATTACTAAAGTTCTTATGAGCCACTCTTGAGATATTCCATCTTCTTTCCGAATTTGGGCAAGAACACTGTCCATAAGTTCAGCGGTGAACTTTTTATGTATTTTTTTTTGTAAAGTGTTTGACATAATTAGGTACGAGTATCATAATCTAATGGCGATGGTGGCAGTCGAAATTCTTTTGGAGCTGACTCTACCCCCGAAACGGCCAAAAACCTTTGTGGGAAATCAATCATATCATATAATTTCTAAAAGTTGGCGTATTTCTTTTCATACCAATAAATTCATTATTGATATTTAAATGACGCCAACCGCAATTTGCGGTAGGTCGCGTAAGCGTACGAAAATTTACCAAACAAAATTTTGTGGCTAAAAATTTATTAGCACAGTAGGTTGCTTATTCTCTTATGCAATAATTTAATTCATTAAAGATCACCAAAATATCAAAGAGAAAAAGCAAAAAGAATTAAAAAATCACGTTTGCTTTTTTGTTGGAGTGAACGACCGGTTAAAGTCACTGATGACGCTTTTTGTTGTGTCTTGAATTAGTTCAAGGTGATACGATTTAGAACTCAATAAATACGCCAATGAAAAATTGTTAGAAGATAAATTGTGAATATATTTTGAAATACGATAAGGAACAACTGATTCTAATGAAGGAAAAGTTTGAAAATGTCCACAATATATCAGCGGTCGAAAAAGGGAAGTGGTAATAGATGAAACTTTGAGCTCTGTAGATCAAAGACAATTCAGTGATGCAGGAAGAGCCAAAAATTCGGAAAATGAGTTCCACGCCCTCAGGAAAATATACGATCAACATACCACTCAGTTGAACCTAAGCGTTGAGCAGATAAGGGATTCAGGAGAGAAAAACTTTAGGTTGAACGACACACTGGATCAACTGAATATTTAAATTTGATCAACTAAACGCAGCTGAACAGTTTTTTTGAATCATCCTCAACTTCGTTATCGTTATCGCCATCGTTTATGCTGGTGTCAACGTAAAGAAAGTATGATTACCTCATCGTGCTAGCAACAACTAATACATCAACACCCACTCATCGTCATCGATTTAATTTTTTCGCATTCTTTGGCACAACAACAAGCACATACAGTCCACTGGCGCTAAAATCGTATGATGTTGTCTTTGACCGTTCATCAAGAAGTAATGGAAAAGTGCGTGCCAGGTGTACAATCTGACGAATCAAATACAATTGAACTTTATAAAATCATCATCGGTCGCGCGCGCTTCACAATCATCGCAGATTTAAATTCATTTGTGTTGATTAGTTTTATTTTCACCTTAAAATAAGATAAATTTTGGAATCATTAAATATACAGTGGCTCCCAGCTTATTTCATGCAGTGCGTACTTTTAGCTTCAATGCTCTGTAATTTTGTAACTAAATGGAATATGAAAAAAGTTGTGATATCATTTGAAAGAACAAAAATTGTAGCTTAAAAAAAATGTTTATTTGTTGTTAAGAAATATTACATAGAATTTTTATAATAGAGAATCGAAATATACTACTAAATATCATGTCACAGCTTATTTCATGCAGACATGTATAAATTGAAAAAATATTGTTTAAAATAATGATTTTGTAATTTTAAATGACGTGTGGTAGCCTCTTTGGTCAACTACAGCTTAAAGACGGTTTGGCATCGAAGCTGCAAATTTTTTTTTGGTATCTGGCGAATAATAGCGCCACTCAATTTCAAGTGCCTTTTTTAGTTCATTTTTATTTGAATGGTTGTGTATTCGGATAATTTTTTCCAAAATCGCCCATAAATTTACAAGCACATTTAGGTCAGGCAACTATGCTGGCGGTGCCTTCAAATAAGGGCACTTGTATATTAACCAGAATTGAACTATGCCCGCTCTGTATTTTGAGTTTTCATCTTGGTAAAACCGTAAATTTGTCTGCATGCCCAGATTTTCGGTACTCTGCAACAAAATGACACTTATAATCTGAAGACACATATCCATGCTCATAATATTTCCTATAAAATCCAAATTCCGGTACCAGCAGCTGACATGCAAACCAAAACCGAAAGTGTTTTAAAAAACAAAAGCAAAAAGCCGTTCATCAGTTAAAAATTAGATTATCCGTCTGATTTTCACCAAATTGCATGTTTTGAAGGCCACTGAGTACATGTATGTTACATGTACATTGCTTTTTGTTTTGTAAGTTTCTACTATGTACATATGTTAGTAATATGAAATATTTCTCCATATTTTTCGTAGTAAACGTCTCTTGTGTTATCTACTCCATTCCAATTAGTATTATCAAACTTAAAAGTATTAGTAGTTGCATCTGCAACCGAATAAAACAAAACACATATTATTTCTAAATTGTTGTCTTCAATTTTCCATATTCTTATTCTCTAAAAAATCCATCCTAAGATTTCTACATCCTCGTCTTCTTCATCTGCATTTTGATTCTGATTTTCCATTATGAATAAATGCTGCGCTTCGAATATAGGGTAAAGATTACTAAATGGCATCTCTACAAAATCTTCAACTTCATCCAGAACTTCTGTTGGTAACACTAAAAATGCAAAATGTATTTTTTCTTTACTTTATTTGCTTTAATTTAGCTATTAAATATTTTATCAATTATTTTATTTGTTTTATAACATTTATATCTATATCTAATAAGTTCAACTGAATTGAATCATATTGAAACTTTTGTGTGCTTCAATTTCCTGAAGCCTAGTTATTTGGTCTTTCATTTTTATACCCCACACAGAGGGTATATTCACATTCTCATTCCGTTTGTTATGCATAGAAGGGGCGTGGCAGGTATAGAAAAGTATATGAATTATTGATCAGCGTCACCACCTGAGTAGATATAGTTATGTCCATCAGTCTGTTTGTGTGTCTTTCTATCTGTCTCTTCGAATCACGTTTACGGGTAAACTAACAAAGCTAATTCAATGAAATTTGGCACAAAGGTCACGCCTTTTTACAAGCGAATATAATAGGCTGGCAGACAGGCATACAGTCAAGTACCGAAACTTTATCTATTGATCTTGTGCGATATATAAATAAGCGAGAATACGAAAATACGAGAGTACATTCTATTTTACATCTGTGACTTTCAATTGCACTTTTAAAAATGTGCTGCAGTTTATATCCAGCGGATGCCTTTTAACACTTTAATTGATGCTGCACCTTATTTGGGCTTTTATTCTTATCGCATTTAACTAAGATTAGGAAGGTAAATTTGCTCATATTATAAACATTTGTTAAAGCTTCATTTTATTTTGCATATTAAAACGAAAGACTTAAGACACGAACTTGCATATCACAGTGCAATTGAAATTTCTAATTTTCTATATTGCATATGAATTTTTTCTTAGTAACAAATTTTTATAAGTTGATTGAATTATTTTATTGAGCTTACTGTTCAGTACAGTGAGTGTCAGCATCAAAAATTTACACTAAACAATGATAAATTAACAAGAAAAAGAGGGCTCAGGCTATTCATAATAGTACCATTCGTTAGTAAATAGAATCACTGACTTATAGTCGGTTAGTAAGAATTTCTAAGCCTAGTATGTTTTCTTTTTTGCATAGATTTGTAAATGTAGGACATTACATTCCCAAGTAGAAAGTGATTTCTGTTATTTTTCTTTGTTTTTGTAACTCATCAGATATAGCACTTTTCTTGAATGCGCGTTCATTGCCTCCTGAAAGATTTGGAACTCTGGTGGAAACAAATCAATCAAGCTTTCTTGGAGAGTCAAAATTCTTTATCATCGCTTTATTGTACGATTTGCGCTTGCTATTTCGTTTTTACTCACCAATAAAGCTTGATTGATTTGTTACCTTCAGACCTCCAAGCCCTGAAGGAGGTGGTCAGCCTCAAATTTAATGAAATATGACATGCTGAAGTTAATGTAGGTCACAGACAGAGCCACCATCAGTTATCAGAACAATATCCACTGTTCCTGATGCCAATAGACAATCGTTTGCCATCCATCCACTTCCTTAAAAATTTGTATTAATTGCTCTTTTATTGAAGTTCTAAATAAAAGCAGCCATATCTTTCGAACTTACCCTATATCTGAAGTCGTTCCATGTGTCGTAATAGTTTTATTATAATGTTAACTTCTTGTAAACTAAATTGTAGTATTCGATAATACTCAAAGCTCCTTGTCGAAGTACACTAAGTTCCTGTTTGATAATATGTATAGTAACTGTCTTCTGTCTGAGTATGCAAAATCAAGCCTGCTAATTATCGCATCGTAATTTAGGACTGTACCATGATTGGCAAGAACATCGTTAGCTTCACTTGTGATTTTATTTCATTTTGAGAAGCTTCTCTCCAATTAATATTAGAACTGTGTTTCCCACTGAATTCTGGTAATGTCCTTATCATTTTTAAAGGCTCATTACAACCTATTGTGTTATCAATAATTTGTGTTCAATAACTTTCTACCAAATTCGTACATGTTAAACTTTTTAATTGTGCTTGAAGAGCATCAATTTGTGTAAACAGACTTGCATTACAATTCGCAATTAATTGCACTACCAAGTGTATCTACCATACTGGAATTTACTTCAAAATTTTCCCGTGATATTTCGTCTATTGAATTTCGTCAGGTTCTTTATTCTTATTAATTTTTATTTTCTTTAAACATCAATATGGATAAAAATGTTCACTTCTTAATTTACTTTTCTTAACAAACTTTTTACTTTTCTTCTTAAAAAAATTTTTTAAACTTAAAAATACATCTTACTTTTTTCGCCTTCTTCTACGATACTATTCTGCTTAAGACGGTTGACGTTGCTTCTTTTTTACAAGATATGCTGCAGCCTTCAATGTTTACCAAAACTTTAATATGATTTTTCTAGTTCGTCAGTGGTGCTGTTGGTCTTCAGCGACTAAATTTTCTTCTTCCAGTGTACTTTATATATCCTCAATATTTTGATCTTGTGGTGTAGAGTACTTTTTTTAATTGAAGTTTTTAATTTTTCCACAAAATGTGACCTTATCTTACATGTGTGCTCTTGCTGAATTTCTTTTGAATTTTTACCCATTGACAATTTTGAACATTGACCATATTTTGTATAATTTTTCAATAATATTACGACGAGATTACTTAGGTATGTACTATAAGTACATTACCTGTGCTAATCAAAAGTTAACCAAGAACTTTTTTTTTTGTTTGAGAAGATAAGGTCACTTTTCCGATGAACTTTAATTTTTGCGAGAGGGGCCTTTAGTAGGGAAGGGGTGGCCGCCTCTAGCGCAAAGTGATACTATTTAGAACTTCACCCTACACGTCAAGTGACGGCAAAGTTCAAAGATCACACCATTGCATTGAAAATTTCAATCAGCTGTTCCAATTTTGTTTACAGTATTAACGATGACGTCACCTGAACTCACTTACCGCAGCTTCCTTTGTTATTGTATCTTCTGCTGTCCTAGTTCGTCGCAGCGATCTTGTCAAATAGAGATTTCATTGTACGATTATATAAATAACTACACACCTTTTTCACTTCACTTTTTGATTTCTTTAAAAAAAAGAGGCATGGTACAGCCCTAAACTTTAAGTTTACGCGAACCATGCAAGATATTGTAGTGAAATTTGGTAGACGGATGCAGATTATAAATATGCGGAATTGGAGAAGTGGGCGTGTCACTTTTCAAAAATTGAACATTTTGATTCAATACTACATACTTAAAAACGGCACCTACGATATACATAAAAATTTAAGTCACTATACTGGCAAAACTCCTTAAGGGGCATGGCACAGCCCACATTATTTATAAACGTTATAATAAGAGAATCAAGGTATATACCATATAAGGTATCGCTTAACCAAAAAACGTTAAATATTATGGTGAGAGTAATCTTTGTCAGTCAATATAATCTTTGAATTTAAATGGAGTTCGACTGGATTGAATCAGTGGGTGTGGCAATTCCCATACAACTTAAAAACGTTAAATGTTATATTAAGAGTACTATCAGAGTATCCGTCTTCCTGGAAATTATGTTTTAAAAATATGTTTGTATGAGGGTCACCCTAAATATGCATTCTAAGTAAAAATTTTATAGCCTTAGCTATGCCTCTTAGTATAAAAGACACGTGGTGTAAATTTAATGTGAATCGTTTAAAATGCTTAATGTTTAATGCGTTGTGTTCGTTATATTGAGCGCGAACCAGTAACGCGATATTTATTGAACGTGTAGCATGCAATATTGATGGATCGTGATCCATATCGCAAAATATTTAAATATTTTGAAATCTGGATCGCGGATCGCAAATGTGTCAATAAATATTGAGCGTACAGCACACTTTGTAATTTCAGTTCGCGATTCGTTTTAGCGCCATAAAAACATTTATAATTAAAAGCTTTAAAAAACATTCTTTTCAACTTTAAAAAACGAAAAATAAAATAAAACATGAAAAAAAAAACAATTTTACTCAATAATAAAAAAAATGTAAAAATTGTAAAATCCCTCCTAAGTACCCAGTTACAGTCACTCGAAGGAAAGCAGTTGCTTTTACAAGATTCCGAATCGGACACACGAGAATTACACACAAATACATTTTAGACAACTCAACCGTTCCTACCTGCCCACTTTGCCAAGAAACTACGATCTCAGTCAAACACATAATAGAAGATTGCTTCGCTGCTAATGATATTTGCCAAACGTTAAAAATTGGTAGCCTACAAAATCTGCTGTCTACTGCTAGTGACTTAAAAATATAAAGCTTTTTTCAAAATTCCTTAAAAGCTCTAGGCTATTTTATGATATCTAATAATTATATTCTGTTCATATTTTTACTCCTATCACTTAATTTTATGTAAACTTTAGAACTAAGGGAATAATTGACCTCCGATTACACCAAAAATTTTTCGTTGAGATGGATTTTCAAGCTTGATAATGACCCAAAACATTAATCTCCACTTGTCAAATCTTGGCTGGATACACAATCCACCTAAAAGTCCTGACTTAAATTCTATAGAGAACTTGTGAGGCATAATCAAACGAGTCGTAACAGCACGAAAACCCGCGATAAAAGCAGCTTGTGGCAAGTTAATCAAGACAATTGGCATAAAATTACTCCAGACCAATGTGCACGCCTGGTAGTGCGATGTCACACGACGGGCAATTGGCAAAGTGGGCAGGTAGGAACGGTTGAATTTGCAACTGCGTACATTACCCTTCGATAAACTTCTGTTGGTTGTTCTTATGATGTGCATTAATATTTTATTGAAATCTTAACTGGCGTTTCAATTTATTTCAAAACGGAGTAGAAAAAGTAGCAAAAAACATAAACGTCAGAGTTTAACCGGCACTCATTGTTTTCGTCGTGTGACTGGCCTCCACTCAAAGAGTGAAAAAGAGTAAAAATTTATTGTTTGAGTGCTGTCAATTGCCCGTCGTGTGACATCGCACGTAGGCAGCATGCCAAACCGATTCTCAACATTTATGAAACAAAAAGGTTCTTCTTCTCATTATTAAGCCAAACTAATAAAACAACTTTGTTTTTCCATTTTGTACTTTGCTCTTTGTTTTTTTTTTTCATTTGAAATAGTGGCATGCACTAGTCTCCCACACACATTTTTTTTAAAACGACAGCACTGATGTGGTCTTATGTTTTAATTTTTTTTTTCCGCTCTACCGCTAGCCGACCAATAAGAAAGCGAACATAACTTTTTCTTACACTCTTTGGCTATTTCCCAGGAAACCAGCAAATAAAAATTTGTATACGTATACGATAGTTTACTCTTGTTCTGCCGCAGTCGCGCGTGCTCTACGTTTCAGTTAAAATTAAACAGTCCTTTACCTTACCCGGGTATATAAGCAGTATTCATTCTCAACTTTTCAGTTATTCCTTTAACAGACTCCGGATTGATCAGTGAAAACAATTATATTTAATTAAAATTTGAAATAGTTTCTTCATTTAGTTAGAATTAAAAAATAAAAATGAGTGACTTGGAAATAGAATCGGAATTAAATTGGCTGTTACAGTCTGCAAGTGATAATAGTGATTTTCAATGCCGCGATATCTCAGCATCAAATACGCAGCACCAAAACACTTCGCAATCTCTTGGAAATAATCCTATGATCAATCAATATTGTGATGAATCCTCGAACATACCACAAATTAGTATGGAGAATATAACTGATTCCTCAGGCAACTCAATAAATTATTCAGAGCTTGAGATCAATGATTTTGAAGGGTTCATACCCTTAATACAATACGGACAAGAAGTGACTGATAATTTAGTACCCTCCGTGAATTTTGGTATGGAATTTCAAGCTTGTAAATTAGACTCCGCAAAAAACACACAACATTCTGTGGTCAACAACAAAACTCAACCAAATAATTTACCATTTAACAAGTTTCAAGATATGAATAATGCTACGGGAAATCAGTTCAATGATGGATCTAACGACGTACAACAAAATTATTTTTACAATAACCATCATTTATCAGACAACACTTGCGGTATTCCAAATTTCGCGGCTAGTAACATGGCCGTCCCAAATACCTCAACACACACTGATGAATTTTCAAAACTCCCTCTGAATTTGATTATAGAAATATGCCATGGCGATAGTTTTAATATGTCTGCATTAGAAACAACAGAATTGGAGCCGAGCATTATGGCAGTTTTAAATAATTCAACAGAGTTGCTTAACGGTAATAATTCTGAAAACCAGTATGATATATTAGAAGACGCAAGAAACACGCAATATTCTGTGGTGAACAACGAAACTCACTCAAATAACTTGCCATTAAACAATTTGCAAAGTACTTTTGAGGATAGTGCTATTGGTAATCGGTCTAGTAATGAAATTGGGAACTTAGAACAACATCGCAACGTTTCCGTCACAATTAACTCTGTATATAATAGTTCACAACCAAATGAGCAACAACAAATGGTTAATTCTATGGAGAGTACATATAACGAACAACTTTCTGGGCCTGAAACTGATAGTGACGACTCACAACAACCCAGTAATTCAGCCTATAATAGTTCACAACCAAATGAACAACAACAAATGGTTAATTCTATGGAGATTACATATAACGAACAACTTTCTGGGACTGAAACTGATAGTAATGACTCACAACAACCCAGTACTTCAGCCTCTTCAAATATGCAATCCGAGCAAGAAGTTGTGTCAACTGATATAGCAACTGGCATTCAAACTCAATTGATTATAAAAGTACAACCAGCTGAAGTGAGTTCTTTTCGTAATGAGACCGACATGTATGATGCTAAAAATGGAAACAAATTTACTCCACGTGGCTACTTACCTGGCAGAAGCGGCAGAGAATATCCTACCAGTGTTGAGCTACTAATGGCACCTCCAAACGAAAATTTATATATGCGTTGTACCTTTCTCCTGCCAGAAAAAAATGTTGGTGATGATTCGAAAAAAAATTACTACATTTCTCCACACAAATTTCTTCCCGTTCATAAATCTTCTTGTGGCTCTGAAACTGAATTTATTAAAATAAAAGAAGTTGACGGTCGTTATCAACTTAAATTGGATAAGTACGTAATACAGAAGTGTTTACGCAGTCAGATCGTTACCAGTTGCAAGAGAAAATGTGAAGAGCTTAAAGAAATGAATAAAAATGTTATTGGGATCCAGCATAGTGTACGGACCAAGTCTTCTCCGGATAAAATAGTAATTAATACATTTTTATTATAGTTCGAATTCAATTTAATTATTTACCTTTTTTCTCAATTCCAATTTTTTTATTGAAAAAAATACCAAAAAAAATCACAAAATCACACGATATTAATTAAAGAACGAAGTAAATTAGATGAACCCAACTCTTACTTTTCGAAGAACCGTTAGGAGCACTTACTGCAATATTCGATGAATTTTGAAAAAAAATGTGAACATAAAGTTTTAGTGTCCGTTTCTTATTAGAAATAGTGAGCTAGTTCCAAAAATCGCAAACACAAATTTTTTTTTTAACATATAGCTTATGAGATATGTTTAAAATATCCCCATGTTCTACTTAGAATTCTTCGTAAACGCTTAAAATTCGAAAGTTTACTGCGGAGGTTTCAAGGATATCCTCAAGCAAAAAAACTTCTTGGGTTGCTACCAGAGCTGAAAAATATTCGAAATTTGAGTAAAAAAATGACGAAAATTGCACTTTTTTCTATTTTTTTTTTAAATAATTTTTTTAATTTTTTTTTTATTTTCCTTTTCTACACATCAGGAAGTGCAGAAAAAAATTTTATCACTATTTCATAAGCCTATATGAAATTTAAAAAAAAATTTATGACTTCTGAGCAAGAAAAGGTTTTGCTTTTCTTGTTCAATAGCTCAAATCCTTTGATATTTTCACTATATTCTCTTTAATACATTATTATTTGAAATTGTCAATTGTCAAAAAATTCCCACTACATGAATATACATTGCAAAAATTAAATGAAATAAAAAAAAATTATTTTTGTCAATTTTTGGACTAAAAATTAAAGTTTTTTTTCATTTATTTTTTTAAGGGATATTTTATTTTGTGACATTGACAGTTTCAAATAATTATTTTTTAAGGTAAATATAGTGGAAACAGCATATTATTTGAACTATTGAACAAGAAAAACAAAACCTTTACTTGCACAGATATCATGGATTTTTTTTTATACATACATACATACATATGGGGTAAAATTTGCCAAGCGTACCAGGTTAAAATTATTTGTCCTTCGATCTTGTTCAAATTTTGGATATTTGTAGTTCTAGTAACGATCGCTTAAATACCGGTAGGATATTGCTCCAACATTATTAGTTTTTAAAATACAGAGGTGTAAAATTGGTAATGGACGTAATTGAGACTTTTTGTTCTACTACAACGTCTGTGTTGCGTATATCAACATGATATTTTGTTGGGAGGTGGAGTAGGGTCTCTAGTATATATAGAGATGAATAACGGTTTTAAAATAAAACCGACAATGCAAGGTTTAGCGGGTATAACAGCACTTTCAACGTTCAAAAACTCGCAAAATCTATTTCTATTTCTAATCTAATATCCTACCGGAATTTAAACGATCGCTACTAGAACTACAAATATCCAAAATTTGAAAAAGATCGGAGCACAAATAATTTTAACCTGGTACGCTTAGCAAATTTTACCCCAAATATAGGCTTAAGAAATAGAGGTAACATTTTTTTCTGTACTTCCTTATGTGTATGTACAACAGGAAAATGGAAAAAAATTTAAAAAACAAATTTTATATAAAAAGAGAGCAATTTCTTCAATATTTACTCAAATTTCAAAAAATGAAAGTTCGACAGTCTGATAGCAACCCTAGAAGTGTTGTTGTTTGTTTTTAATTGAGTATATTCTCGAAAGAAGTAAGTTTTCGAATTTTCAGTGTTCTTGAATAATTCTGAAACATGAGGATATTTTTATTTAATGTACATATTGTGAAATAACAATTTTTCCAGGTCATAGAAATGTATAAAATAATATTTGATAACGTTTGATCAAATAATACGTTTTCATACTTTAATTAAATAACTAAATATTATCAGTTTTTTTCGAAAATACACAAAAAATAATTTTTTTTTTTTATAAACTAATTTTATCTTAATCTAGATAATTTTACTGCGTGACACAAGATTCAATATTGTTGTGAATGTTGCTTAGACAAATGTCTTACGCCAAGGCATAAAACACAACGGCTTGATCTCAAACTTGGGCAAAGTGATGAGATGTTTGGTAGACACCCTCTGTTTCGTTCGTGTAGATAATTTGTTTCCTGAACTGACTGTAAAGATCTTAGTTTTAGTGCTTGCGATAGATTTTTTAATGACCTTTCTTTCGAATGATCGTAAATATTTTTCGAAAATTCTAAAGTTTCATCTTGATTCTTCACAATCAAAAACTAATTAAACTTTTTAAACTTTTTTTAAACATAGATATTTTGTTTTTTTTTTATACACTAGAAAGAAAACTGAGGTTGTTCACTTTGAATTCGTTAAATTCCCGAGATCGTTTTATTTACTTTTGAGAAACAACTCATTGAACATTTTGGCATTACTTTCTGCATCACCAAAGTAGTGCCAAGATGTTCAATGCGAAGTTAACGTTTTTAAAATGAAAAAAATGTCAGCTTTTATTTACATAGTATGTACATCAAAAAAAAAGTCTGCATCTTCAAAAAAAAATTAAGTTTAGTTTTGATTTTGAAAAATCAAAGTCAATATATACATTTCGCCATAAAGGGATGTTAATAAAACTAACTCTTCAGCAAATACAACAATTCAATTATAGTTGCCGTTCGTATGATTAAAGTATCAGTATCACCTTCTGCTTGACAAAAGCAATTTTTTTTTATCAGTTATGTATCTTCTACTTGTTGTTTACAAGGATCGTTTCTTGACGAATTTTTTAAGACATATTATCAAAGTCTTTAAATAAACGCAATATTGTCCATCATATTGGACCAAATTCCAAATTACTTGCTACGAAGGTATTAGTCCAGGAGATAGCGTTGCATTTCCATAGTCATTTCCAACCGCTTAATTTTTTTTGTAATTGATAGTTATTAGTATGGCTGATAGTCGAAATAAGCGTTAGTCGCCAGAATCGTGGTGGGCCGGGTTGTGAGAGACCGATGAAAAAAGTTTCACTCAATAACTCGAAAGTAATTATCTTATGCTTAGTATATTGCCGTATGTCCCATTACCATTCATTATGTTTGCTATATTAACATATTATGCTCAAAAGTATGCTACAATTTTTCTTAGATGTTATTTTTGGGCGACTTTCGCAAAATAAGTTGTTTGGCTCTCAAAAAACACTCAGATATTTTGTGAAGTATTTTTTCAAATTACCTTTAAAAAAACTAAACTGCAATATCTTTAGTGGATCTCTTATTGTTAGCTGTTAAATATGCCTGTATTGCAAATATTTTTGAGCATTAATTGACTATAAAGGCTTCTGCACAAACATTTTGAGAAAAATTTCATCATAACCTTTTGGTAAAATGCTATTTAGACAGTCTTAAGAGGTTTAAAAATAAAATACTGACCATAGGAAGTCATGCAATTTCGTCCTTTTATTCGTAGCATACTATTTAATAAATTTTGAGGACCTTTTGTGATTTTTTTTTTGCAAATGAAAATAATTAATGCAATATGCAGAAGAACGTGAGGATTTGTAATGTGAAAAATATTTAATTAAAAATATAATGCATTTTTTTTATTAAAAATTTTTCACTGTCAAAGTTTAAAAGCTTTTCGACCCCTGGTTCCGAATGTTCACTGTACGACACTGGCGATGCGTGCTGATATTGAAGCCATTTTGAGAGCGTGAGAGTTAAAAAAATACAGTTTCATTTCCAATTTTTTTCTCAAATACCTACTTTCCTTGCCAAGGTATTCAACAAAGAAAATTTCTCTTCATTTCAATCAAATGTTCCGATATATGTATACTCATAATAAGTAATTCTATATCTTTCCAGCGAGGACGAATCTTATTTGAAGTTTTCCGTAAGCAAAATAACAGCTACACCCAAGTCGCTGAACCACAAATTTCAGATTGCATTGCAGATTTCAAAAAAGTTAACATATTAAAAATCAGTAATGTGTATATCAATAGCAAAGGCGATACTGAGGTTATTCTAATAGTTAATCACTTGAATTTAAAATTCAAAAATTCTATTGAAATTTCTGATGAACGCGATTGGACGACAACAATAATAACAGAAGTAGGAAAGAAAATGCTGCTCTCAAATACGTCAATAATAATTACAATGCCACGATATGGGGGAACCATTACAGGTGCAGAGGAAATCCCATGTGATATATTTGTAAAGACTACAAATGGACAATTTTCACAATTTTCTAACAAAGCACAAATTATATATAGAGAGAGTCCAAAATGGCCAGCAGTAATAACCACTGCTCAGAGTAAAGGAAGAAAGCGAAAAGCAACAACGTCAGATTTATCAACTGCAGAAAAACGAAGCAGAAGAAGTGGTAATCTACCACTAGTAGATGTGGACTCTGTAGCTGGAACGGACGATCAGAGTGAACGTATGACATCCGACTCGGAAACTTAGGAGCTCCTTGTTGATTTTTTTTTGATCTATTTTTTTTTTAATTAAATGTTACTTTTTTATAAGAAAATGAATTAACATATTTAGAAAGCTCAATTTATATGGTTTGAATTGATATATTTTGCCTCAGAGTCTTAGTTTTTGTAACCCAGTTTTACCGAAATGAAAACTAAGCCAATATTTTTTTTTTAATATTAATGATTTATTTTAAATTGATATATATATATATATATTTTAAATGATGACATATATGTGGTGACTTAATACCAACATACATAAACAACAACACACAAAAAACACTGTTCACAAAAACAACTTATATTAATGTTTAGTGTTTAATGTTTGTTTCATATGTATAAAATGAAAATTAAATTTAAAAAATATCTTCAAATATATAGAATCTAATATTTAAAATAAAAATAAATATATACAATATATGAACCTCAACACTAAATATACATACATATGTCATCATTGAAAATTTCTTCCTCGAATGAATCGGTAGGTTCTTCTTTTTCATTTAAATTGGGGTTGGAATAATATTCCGGTTAGAAACCTGAAAATTCTGATATCTTCCACGTTGGGCTTAGCACAACTAATTATACCTCAAATGTTCCTATATGAAGGGCTCTTAATGATTTTAACATGATCGCTAGCTCTATTTTATTTATTCTAGAAATACTTTAAACAATCTGTTAAATACTGTGATATATGTTTTAAGTTTTATATATTATTGATTTTGATAACTAAGGAATTACTTATGATTAAATGAATAAAAATGAAAGTACGTATTAATAAAAAAAGGAGAGATGTTCCTAAAGTAAAGTTATGCCAAATACAGTTCTTCAACTTGTGCAATCATATCCATAAATAATAGCATTAACTTTTAACACTACGATTCATTTAATTCAATACAAGAAAATCATCAAAATAAATAATATATATTTTTAATATTCAAAATAAAGCAATTGGTTTTGGGTAGTCCCTAAGTTATATTTACCTATGTATGTATGTACTGCAAATTATAATAAATAAATACTATTTAAATTTTGATATTTATTCGGTCAATGACAAATTGTTTATAAACTGGACCAATTGTACCTAAAGTTTCTTTTAGTTTGAAAAAGTCATAATTGTAACTACTGTTCCATCATTGTTCCAGATGCGATATCAAAAATCCGCTTCAACAGAAAGTCCTATTTTGACTTCAATAAGATAAAAAATTGTTTTTCTCGATTCGGAAACTCTTACCATTTTTTCTGATCGTCCTTTTTTAAGAACACTGAGTGTAGAATATCGTCATTATGTGACCTCTCCCGTCGTATCACAATCATTTGTTGTTGTCCAGGAGTGTGAGATTCACGCTTTTATTCCATAACATATACTTCTAAAATAGCTTTTGCTAAGTAAAGACGAGCACTTTGCATAGTTAGGGTTTTTTATTACTTCATCAAACGTTAAGCGCTAACGACTGATGTATCTAATAAATACGAAATAATTAGCCAATACCATTTTCGCTGGCGCATTCTGATTTGGTATTCTTTTTGTGTCCTTTACCCCCTCACGGAGTATAAGGCCTTCACTAAACTCTTTCAACGTGGACGATCATTACCGAGTGCCTTAAATATTCTCCAACTTTTCCTTTATTCACGTATATTCTGCTCTAGAAAACGTTTTCACGTTGATTTAGGCCGCGTTTTCTGCTACCCTGAGGACTCCACTCTAATGCTTGCGGGCAGACTTCAATTGGTCATTTCCGCTACGTCAGTTCAATCCATTTCCACTTTGAATGGAAATTGGAAATGATTCTTGGCCACCAAATTTCCAGAATTCGGCGAAGCAGGGTTTTGCCTGTTAACCAGGTTTCAGAGCCGTACAAAATAACTGATTTCACGTAGAACAAAGACTGCCTGATATTACAAAGCTGAGCGAAGGTAGGTACCGTAAGTAAGCAAAGTTATCCACTTCTTCTTCTATGCTGGATTTGCCTATTATGAAGCTATTGATGCCATTGGTTGGGCGGATGGACATGCTTTTTGTTTTATTAATGTTGATTTTCAGACGTACTTCTTCCGAAGAAGATCTGACATGGCATTGAGTTTTCTTGCATGTCAGACTGCTCGATGGCGAGGAGGTATAATACTTGGTGCACACATGAAACAGAGTCAAAAGTTAAAAAGATTCCCGTTATATGATATTTCTACATTTGAACCTTGATAAGATTAATGCATCCCAGATGCAACTTCGGTCGATACTATCAACCGCAGTACTGTAGTCGATGAAAGTTAGATGTAATGAAGCCTGCCACTTTTGTTCTGCTCCACGATAATTCGGAGGGTATTAATTTGAACAATACACGATTTGTTCGGGCGAAATTCTATCTGTTGTTTTCGGATAAATATCTTTTTATAATTAAACATTATTTAATCGAACTTACAGTCATTCAGCAACGACCAATATTGTAAATTTTTACTTATTGATCAATTCTATTTTCATTCAACGAACATGACAAACGGAACAATTTTAACCTGGTAATTGGTGACATGTTTCGGCTATTACCATGTAGCCTCGTCAGACCAGTTTTTGGTAAATGTTGTACTTGGACTCGAACCCTTAACCGTTCATGCATTGCAATTGCATATTTTTCGACGGCCGCTCTAACACTTGAGCTACTGAGGAACTGCCCTTGGGGTGTACAAAGTGCGTATATTACATTTGTTATCTTTTATCACTTTCTCGCTTGCTGTCATAGCATAATTTTTTTTATTTGCGCTCACTCTGGTCAGGAAAATTTTTAACAAGACCTTGAAAGGAAATCATTGGATCATGATGCCCCTGTAGTTCTGGCACAGCGATAAGTTCTTTTTTTTTGTGACTTTTACTAAAGTTCTTATAAGCCAGTCCTTTCCAAATTTGGGTAAGAACACGGTCCATAAGTTCAGCGGTTAACACCGGATCGGTTTCCTTTTCATGTATTTTTTTTGTAAAGTGTTTGCCATAAAGAGGTACGATCATCATACTCTCATCTATTGAGAGATGTTCGAGTATGAATGACATCCTGTTTGAGGAAAGCGTTGCTAAACATGTCAGTTATTGGCCGCAGTTTGTTCAGTCGATTATCTTAAAATATTTGTCACTTCCCCCTTTTGGGGCTCAATATGATGGTGGTGTTAAAAATTATTTTCGACCTGACCCCTCCCATTGAATGGCCAAAAACCGCCCCCAAAGTGGGGAAGTCGCATATTCCGCACCTTCTATCGGTAAAATATTTGACGCCCCCATTTTCGAGGATGCTGAGTACGATGGTGGTAATCGAAATTCTTTTGGAGCTGACTCTACCCCCGAAACGGCCAAAAACCTTTGTGGGAAATCAATCATATCATATAATTTCTAAAAGTTGGCGTA
The DNA here is from genome assembly GCA_963662105.1 of Meiosimyza platycephala. Classification (NCBI taxonomy): domain Eukaryota; kingdom Metazoa; phylum Arthropoda; class Insecta; order Diptera; family Lauxaniidae; genus Meiosimyza; species Meiosimyza platycephala. Next base: position 95,771,506 of record OY759208.1, on the reverse strand, counting down.
TTTCTTTTCATACCAATAAATTCATTATTGATATTTAAATGACGCCAATTGCGGTAGGTCGCGTAAACGTACGAAAATTTACCAAACAAAATTTTGTGGCTAAAAATTTATTAGCACAGTAGGTTGCTTATTCTCTTATGCAATAATTTAATTCATTAAAGATCACCAAAATATCAAAGAGAAAAAGCAAAAAGAATTAAAAAATCACGTTTGCTTTTTTGTTGGAGTGAACGACCGGTTAAAGTCACTGATGACGCTTTTTGTTGTATCTTGAATTAGTTCAAGGTGATACGATTTAGAACTCAATAAATACGCCAATGAAAAATTGTTAGAAGATAAATTGTGAATATATTTTGAAATACGATAAGGAACAACTGATTCTAATGAAGGAAAAGTTTGAAAATGTCCACAATATATCAGCGGTCGAAAAAGGGAAGTGGTAATAGATGAAACTTTGAGCTCTGTAGATCAAAGACAATTCAGTGATGCAGGAAGAGCCAAAAATTCGGAAAATGAGTTCCACGCCCTCAGGAAAATATACGATCAACATACCACTCAGTTGAACCTAAGCGTTGAGCAGATAAGGGATTCAGGAGAGAAAAACTTTAGGTTGAACGACACACTGGATCAACTGAATATTTAAATTTGATCAACTAAACGCAGCTGAACAGTTTTTTTGAATCATCCTCAACTTCGTTATCGTTATCGCCATCGTTTATGCTGGTGTCAACGTAAAGAAAGTATGATTACCTCATCGTGCTAGCAACAACTAATACATCTAATACTCATCGTCATCGATTTAATTTTTTCGCATTCTTTGGCACAACAACAAGCACATACAGTCCACTGGCGCTAAAATCGTATGATGTTGTCTTTGACCGTTCATCAAGAAGTAATGGAAAAGTGCGTGCCAGGTGTACAATCTGACGAATCAAATACAATTGAACTTTATCAAATCATCATCGGTCGCGCACGCTTCACAGTCATCGCAGATTTAAATTCATTTGTGTTGATTGGTTTTATTTTCAACTTAAAATAAGATAAATTTTGGAATCATTAAATATACAGTGGCTCACAGCTTATTCATGCAGTGCGTACTTTTAGCTTCAATGCTCTTTAATTTTGTAACTAAATGGAATATGAAAAAAGTTGTGATATCGTTTGAAAGAACAAAAATTGTAGCTTAAAAAAAATGTTTATTTGTTGTTAAGAAATATTACATAGAATTTTTATAATAGAGAATCGAAATATACTACTAAATATCATGTCACAGCTTATTTCATGCAGACATGTATAAATTGAAAAAATATTGTTTAAAATAATGATTTTGTAATTTTAAATATGACGTGTGGTAGCCTCTTTGGTCAACTACAGCTTAAAGACGGTTTGGCATCGAAGCTGCAAATTTTTTTTTGGTATCTGGCGAATTATAGCACCACTCAACTTCAAGTGCCTTTTTTAGTTAATTTTTATTTGAATGGTTGTGTATTCGGATAATTTTTTCCAAAATCGCCCATAAATTTACAAGCACATTTAGGTCAGGCAACTATGCTGGCGGTGCCTTCAAATAAGGGCACTTGTATATTAACCAGAATTGAACTATGCCCGCTCTGTATTTTGAGTTTTCATCTTGGTAAAACCATTTTCGGTACTCTGCAACAAAATGACACTTATAATCTGAAGACACATATCCATGCTCATAATATTTCCTATAAAATCCAAATTCCGGTACCAGCAGCTGACATGCAAACCAAAACCGAAAGTGTTTTAAAAAACAAAAGCAAAAAGCCGTTCATCAGTTAAAAATTAGATTATCCGTCTGATTTTCACCAAATTGCATGTTTTGAAGGCCACTGAGTACATGTATGTTACATGTACATTGCTTTTTGTTTTGTAAGTTTCTACTATGTACATATGTTAGTAATATGAAATATTTCTCCATATTTTTCGTAGTAAACGTCTCTTGTGTTATCTACTCCATTCCAATTAGTATTATCAAACTTAAAAGTATTAGTAGTTGCATCTGCAACCGAATAAAACAAAACACATATTATTTCTAAATTGTTGTCTTCAATTTTCCATATTCTTATTCTCTAAAAAATCCATCCTAAGATTTCTACATCCTCGTCTTCTTCATCTGCATTTTGATTCTGATTTTCCATTATGAATAAATGCTGCGCTTCGAATATAGGGTAAAGATTACTAAATGGCATCTCTACAAAATCTTCAACTTCATCCAGAACTTCTGTTGGTAACACTAAAAATGCAAAATGTATTTTTTCTTTACTTTATTTGCTTTAATTTAGCTATTAAATATTTTATCAATTATTTTATTTGTTTTATAACATTTATATCTATATCTAATAAGTTCAACTGAATTGAATCATATTGAAACTTTTGTGTGCTTCAATTTCCTGAAGCCTAGTTATTTGGTCTTTCATTTTTATACCCCACACAGAGGGTATATTCACATTCTCATTCCGTTTGTTATGCATAGAAGGGGCGTGGCAGGTATAGAAAAGTATATGAATTATTGATCAGCGTCACCACCTGAGTAGATATAGTTATGTCCATCAGTCTGTTTGTGTGTCTTTCTATCTGTCTCTTCGAATCACGTTTACGGGTAAACTAACAAAGCTAATTCAATGAAATTTGGCACAAAGGTCACGCCTTTTTACAAGCGAATATAATAGGCTGGCAGACAGACATACAGTCAAGTACCGAAACTTTATCTATTGATCTTGTGCGATATATAAATAAGCGAGAATACGAAAATACGAGAGTACATTCTATTTTACATCTGTGACTTTCAATTGCACTGGATCCCAATAGAATTAGCATAAAAATACAACTCGTTTAAAAATGTGCTGCTGTTTATATCCAGCGGATGCCTTTTAACACTTTAATTGATGCTGCATCTTATTTGGGCTTTTATTCTTATCGCATTTAACTAAGATTATGAAGGTAAATGTGCTCATATTATAAACATTTGTTAAAGCTTCATTTTATTTTGCATATTAAAACGAAAGACTTAAGACACGAACTTGCATATCACAGTGCAATTGAAATTTCTAATTTTCTATATTGCATATGAATTTTTTCTTAGTAACAAATTTTTATCAGTTGATTGAATTATTTTATTGAGCTTACTGTTCAGTACAGTGAGTGTCAGCATCAAAAATTTACACTAAACAATGATAAATTAACAAGAAAAAGAGGGCTCAGGCTATTCATAATAGTACCATTCGTTAGTAAATAGAATCACTGACTTATAGTCGGTTAGTAAGAATTTCTAAGCCTAGTATGTTTTCTTTTTTGCATAGATTTGTAAATGTAGGACATTACATTCCCAAGTAGAAAGTGATTTCTGTTATTTTTCTTTGTTTTTGTAACTCATCAGATATAGCACTTTTCTTGAATGCGCGTTCATTGCCTCCTGAAAGATTTGGAACTCTGGTGGAAACAAATCAATCAAGCTTTCTTGGAGAGTCAAAATTCTTTATCATCGCTTTATTGTACGATTTGCGCTTGCTATTTCGTTTTTACTCACCAATAAAGCTTGATTGATTTGTTACCTTCAGACCTCCAAGCCCTGAAGGAGGTGGTCAGCCTCAAATTTAATGAAATCTGACATGCTGAAGTTAATGTAGGACACAGACAGAGCCACCATCAGTTATCAGAACAATATCCACTGTTCCTGATGCCAATAGACAATCGTTTGCCATCCATCCACTTCCTTAAAAATTTGTATTAATTGCTCTTTTATTGAAGTTCTAAATAAAAGCAGCCATATCTTTCGAACTTACCCTATATCTGAAGTCGTTCCATGTGTCGTAATAGTTTTATTATAATGTTAACTTCTTGTAAACTAAATTGTAGTATTCGATAATACTCAAAGCTCCTTGTCGAAGTACACTAAGTTCCTGTTTGATAATATGTATAGTAACTGTCTTCTGTCTGAGTATGCAAAATCAAGCCTGCTAATTATCGCATCGTAATTTAGGACTGTACCATGATTGGCAAGAACATCGTTAGCTTCACTTGTGATTTTATTTCATTTTGAGAAGCTTCTCTCCAATTAATATTAGAACTGTGTTTCCCACTGAATTCTGGTAATGTCCTTATCATTTTTAAAGGCTCATTACAACCTATTGTGTTATCAATAATTTGTGTTCAATAACTTTCTACCAAATTCGTACATGTTAAACTTTTTAATTGTGCTTGAAGAGCATCAATTTGTGTAAACAGACTTGCATTACAATTCGCAATTAATTGCACTACCAAGTGTATCTACCATACTGGAATTTACTTCAAAATTTTCCCGTGATATTTCGTCTATTGAATTTCGTCAGGTTCTTTATTCTTATTAATTTTTATTTTCTTTAAACATCAATATGGATAAAAATGTTCACTTCTTAATTTACTTTTCTTAACAAACTTTTTACTTTTCTTCTTAAAAAAATTTTTTAAACTTAAAAATACATCTTACTTTTTTCGCCTTCTTCTACGATACTATTCTGCTTAAGACGGTTGACGTTGCTTCTTTTTTACAAGATATGCTGCAGCCTTCAATGTTTACCAAAACTTTAATATGATTTTTCTAGTTCGTCAGTGGTGCTGTTGGTCTTCAGCGACTAAATTTTCTTCTTCCAGTGTACTTTATATATCCTCAATATTTTGATCTTGTGGTGTAGAGTACTTTTTTTAATTGAAGTTTTTAATTTTTCCACAAAATGTGACCTTATCTTACATGTGTGCTCTTGCTGAATTTCTTTTGAATTTTTACCCATTGACAATTTTGAACATTGACCATATTTTGTATAATTTTTCAATAATATTACGACGAGATTACTTAGGTATGTACTATAAGTACATTACCTGTGCTAATCAAAAGTTAACCAAGAACTTTTTTTTTTGTTTGAGAAGATAAGGTCACTTTTCCGATGAACTTTAATTTTTGCGAGAGGGGCCTTTAGTAGGGAAGGGGTGGCCGCCTCTAGCGCAAAGTGATACTATTTAGAACTTCACCCTACACGTCAAGTGACGGCAAAGTTCAAAGATCACACCATTGCATTGAAAATTTCAATCAGCTGTTCCAATTTTGTTTACAGTATTAACGATGACGTCACCTGAACTCACTTACCGCAGCTTCCTTTGTTATTGTATCTTCTGCTGTCCTAGTTCGTCGCAGCGATCTTGTCAAATAGAGATTTCATTGTACGATTATATAAATAACTACACACCTTTTTCACTTCACTTTTTGATTTCTTTAAAAAAAAAGAGGCATGGTACAGCCCTAAACTTTAAGTTTACGCGAACCATGCAAGATATTGTAGTGAAATTTGGTAGACGGATGCATATTATAAATATGCGGAATTGGAGAAGTGGGCGTGTCACTTTTCAAAAATTGAACATTTTGATTCAATACTACATACTTAAAAACGGCACCTACGATATACATAAAAATTTAAGTCACTATACTGGCAAAACTCCTTAAGGGGCATGGCACAGCCCACATTATTTATAAACGTTATAATAAGAGAATCAAGGTATATACCATATAAGGTATCGCTTAACCAAAAAACGTTAAATATTATGGTGAGAGTAATCTTTGTCAGTCAATATAATCTTTGAATTTAAATGGAGTTCGACTGGATTGAATCAGTGGGTGTGGCAATTCCCATACAACTTAAAAACGTTAAATGTTATATTAAGAGTACTATCAGAGTATCCGTCTTCCTGGAAATTATGTTTTAAAAATATGTTTGTAAGAGGGCCACCCTAAATATACACAATAAATAAAAGTTTAATAGCCTAAGCTATTCCTCTTAATATAAAAGTGACGTGGTTTAAATTGCATGTAAATCGATTAATATTTTATTTTAAGAACATTTTTGTATGAAGGTCACCCTAAATATGCATTCTAAGTAAAAATTTTATAGCTTTAGCTATGCCTCTAAGTATAAAAGACACGTGGTGTAAATTTAATGTGAATCGTTTAAAATGCTTAATGTTTAATGCGTTGTGTTCGTTATATTGAGCGCGAACCAGTAACGCGATATTTATTGAACGTGTAGCATGCAATATTGAAGGATCGTGATCCATATCGCAAAATATTTAAATATTTTGAAATCTGGATCGCGGATCGCAAATGTGTCAATAAATATTGTGATTTCAGTTCGCGATTCGTTTTAGCGCCATAAAAACATTTATTATTAAAAGCTTTAAAAAACATTATTTTCAACTTTAAAAATCGAAAAATAAAATAAAACATGAAAAAAAAACAACTTTACTCAATAATAAAAAAAAAAGGAAAAATTGTAAAATCCCTCCTAAGTACCCAGTTACAGTCACTCGAAGGAAAGCAGTTGCTTTTACAAGATTCCGAATCGGACACACGAGAATTACACACAAATACATTTTAGACAACTCAACCGTTCCTACCTGCCCACTTTGCCAAGAAACTACGATCTCAGTCAAACACATAATAGAAGATTGCTTCGCTGCTAATGATATTTGCCAAACGTTAAAAATTGGTAGCCTACAAAATCTGCTGTCTACTGCTAGTGACTTAAAAATATAAAGCTTTTTTCAAAATTCCTTAAAAGCTCTAGGCTATTTTATGATATCTAATAATTATATTCTGTTCATATTTTTACTCCTATCACTTAATTTTATGTAAACTTTAGAACTAAGGGAATAATTGACCTCCGATTACACCAAAAATTTTCCGTTGAGATGGATTTTCAAGCTTGATAATGACCCAAAACATTAATCTCCACTTGTCAAATCTTGGCTGGATACACAATCCACCTCAAAGTCCTGACTTAAATTCTATAGAGAACTTGTGAGGCATAATCAAACGAGTCGTAACAGCACGAAAACCCGCGATAAAAGCAGCTTGTGGCAAGTTAATCAAGACAATTGGCATAAAATTACTCCAGACCAATGTGCACGCCTGGTAGGCAGCATGCCAAACCGATTCTCAACATTTACGAAACAAAAAGGTTCTTCTTCTCATTATTAAGCTAAACTAATAAAACAATAGGACTAACACCAAAAATTCAACAATTTCAATTACTTTCTTTCAGATGATCTAATTATATGAGCACAGCATATATAACCTTTATCGACGTTTTTGCATTTTTCGAGATGAACCCAAAACATTTATTTTGATAAATATTAATATTTTTCTTTTCTCTGTTTTTCCATTTAACTTAACTTTGCTCTTTGTTTTTTTTTTTCATTTGAAATAGTGGCATGCACTAGTCTCCCACACACATTGCAAATCTTTACGTTAATTTACTCGTTTTATTTCTGACAAATGAGGTTCATATTGAGAACCAAATTAAATTTGTCAGAAAACAAAGCATGAGACTTACATGAGATGTTAACTGTTTGCCGCTCATTAAAACACACACAATTGAAAGCAAAGCGGTGCCTCTCCGCTGCTTCAAAAACAATTTCTCGCTCAATGAGTATGTGGTCGATCAACAGTGTTTCTTATGTTTTAATTTCTTTGTTGCCGCTCTATCGCTAGCCGACCAATAAGAAAGCGACCATACGCCGTTTTTATTTGCCGGAAAAAACCGGCAAATAAAAACGGCTAAACGCTTTGTATAAGTATTTCTGCCACAAAGTTTATTATTTAGTCGTTTAAAGAACTCCGATCAACTCTGATCACGCAGTGAAAAAATTTTTATTTAATTAAAATTTGAAATAGTTTCTTCATTTAGTTAGAATTAAAAAATAAAAATGAGTGACTTGGAAATAGAATCGGAATTAAATTGGCTGTTACAGTCTGCAAGTGATAATAGTGATTTTCAATGCCGCGATGTCTCAGCATCAAATACGCAGCACCAAAACACTTCGCAATCTATTGGAAATGATCTTATGATCTAGCAATATTGTGATGAATCCTCGAACGTACTACAACATAATTTGGAGGATTTAACTGATTTTTCTGGCATCTCAATAAATTATTCAGAGCTTGAGATTAATGATTTTCTAAGGTTCATACCCTTGCAACAGCAAGTGGTTAATTCTATGGAGAGTACATATAACGAACAACTTTCTGTGACTGAAACTGATAGTAACGACTCACAACAACCCAGTACTTCAGCCTCTTCAAATATGCAATCCGAGCAAGAAGTTGTGTCAACTGGCATTCAAACTTTTAAGTTGATTATAAAAGTACAACCAGCTGAAGTGATTTCTTTTCGTAATGAGAAAGAAATCTCGGAAAATGCTATAGATGGAAAAAATTTCCTCCGCGTGGCTACTTACATGGCAAAAGCGGCAGAAAATGTCCCACCAGTGTTGAGATACTAACGCCACCTTCAGAAGAAGATATATTTATACGCTGTACCCTTCTCCAGCCAGCAGAAGATGAGGATGATGATTCGAAAAAAATTTACTACATTTCTCCACACAAACTGCTTCCCGTTCATGAATCTTCTTGTGGCTCTGAAACTGAATTTATTAAAATGGAAAAAGTCGTCGGTCGTTATCAACTTAAATTGGATAAGTACGTAATAGTTAGTTTTATATAAAGAAAGAGCACTTCACTGGAATTTTTGTTTTTTTTTTAATTGAGAATATCATCGAACAGGAATAAGTTTTCGAATTTTAAGTGATCTTGAATGGTAATTCTGAAACATGATGATATTTTGAACATGTTTAATGTACATATTGTCAAATAACAATTTTCCCAGTTCATAAGAATGTATAAAATAATATATGATAACTGTTTATCAAATAATACGTTTTCATTCTTCATACTTTAATTAAATAACTAAATCACGGTTCGAAAATACACAAAAAATAATTTTTTTTTTAAAACAAATTTTATCTTTATCTAGATAATTTTACTGCGTGGCACAAGATTCAATGTTGTTGTGAATGTTGCTTAGGCAAATGTCTTACGCCAAGGCATCGAACACAACGGCTTGACCTCAAACTTGGGCAAAGTGATGAGGTTTTCGGTAGATACCCTCTGTTTCGTGTAGATAATTTGTTTCCTGAACTAACTGTAAAGATCTTATTCTTAGTGCTTTCGTTAGATTTTTTAATGACCTTTCGAATGATCGTAAACATTTTTTGAAAATTCTAAAGTTCCATCTTGATTCTTCACAATCAAAAACTAATTAAACTTTTTTTAAAGATAGATATTTTGTTTTTTTTTTTTTGATACACTAGAAAGAAAACTGAGTTTGCTCATTGTGAATACGTTAAATCCTCGAGATCGTTTTATTTACTTTAGAGAAACAACTCATTTCTGCATCACCAAAGTAGTGCCAAGATGTTCAATGCGTAGTTACTCCAGAGTTAGAAAAATGCGCTCTCAGCAAGTTAACGTTTTTAAAATGAAAAAAATTTCAGCTTTTATTTACATAGTATGTACATCAAACAAAAATCAAAAGTATGCATCTTCAAAAAAAAATTAAATTAAGTTTTGATTTTGAAAAATCAAGGTCAATATATACATACATTTCGCCATAAAGAGCTAACTCTTCAGCAAAAACAACAAAATTCTCGGATTCAATTTTAATTGCCGTTCGTATGATTAATTTATCAGCATCATCTTCTGCTTGACACAATAAAATTTTTTTTTTTTTTTTAGTTATGTAGTTTCTTCTTGTTGTTTGCAAGGATCGTTTCCTGGCGAATTTTTTAAGACATATTATCAAAGTTTTAAAACAAACGCAATATTTTCCATCGTATTGGACAAAATTCCAAATTACTTGCTACGAAGGTATTAGTCCAGGAGATAGCGTTGCATTTCCATAGTCATTTCCAACCGCTTAATTTTTTTTGTAATTGATAGTTATTAGTATGGCTGATAGTCGAAATAAGCGTTAGTCACCAGAATCGTGTTGGGTCGGGTTGTGAGAGACCGACGAAAACAATTTCCGCTCAATAACCCGAAAGTAATTATGTTTGCTATATTAACATATTATGCTCAAAAGTATGCTACAATTTTTCTTAAATGTTATTTATGGGCGACTTTCGCAAAATAAGTTGTTTGGCTCTCAAAAAACACTCAGATATTTTGTGAAGTATTTTTTCAAATTACCTTTAAAAAAACTAAACTGCAATATCTTTAGTGGATCTCTTATTGTTAGCTGTTAAATATGCCTGTATTACAAATATTTTTGAGCATTAATTGACTATAAAGGCTTCTGCACAAACATTTTGAGAAAAATTTCATCATAACCTTTTGGTAACATGCTATTTAGACAGTCTTAAGAGGTTTAAAAATAAAATACTGACCATAGGAAGTCATGCAATTTCGTCCTTTTGTTCGTAGCATACTATTTAATAAATTTTGAGGACCTTTTGTGATTTTTTTTTTGCAAATGAAAATAATTAATGCAATATGCAGAAAGCCGTGAGGATTTGTAATGTGAAAAATATTTAATTAAAAATAGAATGCATTTTTTTTTTATTAAATATAGTAAATAAAAATTTTTCACTGTCAAAGTTTAAAAGCTTTTCGACCCCTGGTTCCGAATGTTCACTGTACGACACTGGCGATGCGTGCTGATATTGAAGCCATTTTGAGAGCGTGAGAGTTAAAAAAATACAGTTTCATTTCCAATTTTTTTCTCAAATACCTACTTTCCTTGCCAAGGTATTCAACAAAGAAAATTTCTCTTCATTTCAATCAAATGTTCCGATATATGTATACTCATAATAAGTAATTCTATATCTTTCCAGCGAGGACGAATCTTATTTGAAGTTTTCCGTAAGCAAAATAACAGCTACACCCAAGTCGCTGAACCACAAATTTCAGATTGCATTGCAGATTTCAAAAAAGTTAACATATTAAAAATCAGTAATGTGTATATCAATAGCAAAGGCGATACTGAGGTTATTCTAATAGTTAATCACTTGAATTTAAAATTCAAAAATTCTATTGAAATTTCTGATGAACGCGATTGGACGACAACAATAATAACAGAAGTAGGAAAGAAAATGCTGCTCTCAAATAGGTCAATAATGGTTACAATGCCACGATATGGGGGAACCATTACAGGTGCAGAGGAAATCCCATGTGATATATTTGTAAAGACTACAAATGGACAATTTTCACAATTTTCTAACAAAGCACAAATTATATATAGAGAGAGTCCAAAATGGCCAGCAGTAATAACCACTGCTCAGAGTAAAGGAAGAAAGCGAAAAGCAACAACGTCAGATTTATCAACTGCAGAAAAACGAAGCAGAAGAAGTGGTAATCTACCACTAGTAGATGTGGACTCTGTAGCTGGAACGGAGGATCAGAGTGAACGTATGACATCCGACTCGGAAACTTAGGAGCTCCTTGTTGATTTTTTTTTGATCTATTTTTTTTTTTAACTAAATGTTACTTTTTTATAAGAAAATGAATTAACATATTTAGAAAGCTCAATTTATATGGTTTGAATTGATATATTTTGCCTCAGAGTCTTAGTTTTTGTAACCCAGTTTTACCGAAATGAAAACTAAGCCAATATTTTTTTTTTAATATTAACATTAACATTAGAACAAAGACTGCTGAGCGAAGGTAGGTACCGTAAGTAAGCAAAGTTATCCACTTCTTCTTCTATGCTGGATTTGCCTATTATGAAGCTATTGATGCCATTGGTTGGGCGGATGGACATGCTTTTTGTTTTATTAATGTTGATTTTCAGACGTACTTCTTCCGAAGAAGATCTGACGGCATTGAGTTTTCTTGCATGTCAGACTGCTCGATGGCGAGGAGGTATAATACTTGGTGCACACATGAAACAGAGTCAAAAGTAAGAAAGATTCCCGTTATATGATATTTCTACATTTGAACCTTGATAAGATTAATGCATCCCAGATGCAACTTCGGTCGATACTATCAACCGCAGTACTGTAGTCGATGAAAGTTAGATGTAATGAAGCCTGCCACTTTTGTTCTGCTCCACGATAATTCGGAGGGTATTAATTTAAACAATACACGATTTGTTCGGGCGAAATTCTATCTGTTGTTTTCGGATAAATATCTTTTTATAATTAAACATTATTTAATCGAACTTACAGTCATTCAGCAACGACCAATATTGTAAATTTTTACTTATTGATCAATTCTATTTTCATTCAACGAACATGACAAATGGAACAATTTTAACCTGGTAATTGGTGACATGTTTCGGCTATTACCATGTAGCCTCGTCAGACCAGTTTTTGGTAAATGTTGTACTTGGACTCGAACCCTTAACCGTTCATGCATTGCAATTGCATATTTTTCGACGGCCGCTCTAACACTTGAGCTACTGAGGAACTGCCCTTGGGGTGTACAAAGTGCGTATATTACATTTGTTATCTTTTATCACTTTCTCGCTTGCTGTCATAGCATAATTTTTTTTATTTGCGCTCACTCTGGTCAGGAAAGTTCTGGCACAGCGATAAGTTCAAAATAAATGTCTTGACTTTATCCCGAAAATGCAAAAACGTCAATAAAGGTCATACATATATGCTGTGCTTATATAATTAAGTCATCTGAAAGAAGTTGAAATTGTTAAATTTTGGTGTAAGTCCAATTTTTTTTTTATTAATTTAGCTTAATAATGAGTAGGAGAACCTTTTTGTTTCATAATGGTTGCGAATGGGTTTAGCATAACGTGACCATATGATCCGCTTTTCGCGGAGCAAGTGAGGACCTTTTTTTAGAAAATACAAAAAATAATACAAATAACTGGAGACCAAATCCATTTCAAACCATGCAGTCGGAGTGACTTCAAATTGCGGAATTGGTTGCCAATTAAATATGTTGTTTTTTAAAGTAATTAAGGGAACGTATTTTCCCCCGATTCGTTTGAAAGTCATTTTTTACGAAGTTACTGAAAATTTTTTCAAAATACAGTATAGTCGCGTTAATCCGGACAATCGCTTATACGGACTTACCAGTAATCCGGACATTTCTACCATTCAGACATTTTTGAAATTTTGCCTCTACAATTCGGACAAAACTAATTCAAAGTATGCTTTGGTTACCAAATAGATTGTGGCTGGCACGAACATGTCAACTTTGATTTTTTCAAATTTATTTCGTTAAGTTACGGGGCTCCTTTTGAGTGCATTTTCATACTCGTGAGTTTTTGCAGACATATTGTTTATTTAAAATTTGTGGATTTTTTTCAGTCATTTTATTCCTTACTCATATGATTACAATTTCTCTATAAAAACATTAAAAAGTGAATGAAATACAATCATATACGCCTCAAATATGCATTCTAAATATAATTTTTATAATAATTATTGAGCTTTCTGTATTCCAAATCCAGTTATCCGGATATACCCCGAAACTATGTGTCCGGATTAGCGCGACAGTACTGTAGTCGCATTTTCATCCAAATGAAAATAATTAATTTTTGTCTTTTGATTCTAATAGAACTTCATATTCTCTGTCAGAATCTTTAAAAAATTTTGAAAATTGTTGAAAATTGGCGGAGTATTAGCGCTTTTTATGAAAAAAAAGGCTGATTTTCTTAAAAACGAGCTTACAATTTTATTTTGTATTTGTATTAACATGAGAGAGAAATGACATGAGTTTAATGTTGAGGTCAGGAGATTTTTTTTTCCAAAATTGAAATGTCAATTTTTTGTTTTTCATCATTGCCAAGTACTACTTTCAAAGAAAATAACATAAGCAACATTCCAAATTACTTTCTGCAAATCCTGCTTGCATTCTGCATACTTTAGTTTTACCGCTATTTTCGTAAAATCTTTTTATCATGGGAAAGATATAAAAACATTGTACGCATATTTAACTTCTTCGCTGACAAAGTCAAGCAAACAAAACATTCAAGTCCACAGAAGTACAGTCAGCGAAAAAGCTATATGTACATGCAATGTTTTCATATATTTCCCTGATAAAAAGTTATTACGAAAATAACGGTAAAACAAAAGTATACAGAATGCAAGAACGATTTGGAAATAGTCAACATTTGATTTTCCTTAAAAATTAATGGAGATATCTGATTTGCTACTATTTTCGGGATTTGAAAGTAAACTCTTTTCTGCTCCGCGTTTTGGTCAAAAATATCTGGTCACGTTAGTTTAGCATGCCGCCTACCAGGCATGCACATTCTAATTATGATTTATTCTTTGAGGGAAGTATGTCGCACATAGAGACTAACATCGACCGGATTGCATCAGTGGACCTGGTACCTCCCACGTTTACAAAATGTTGTAAGGGTGGCATTTTTTGACTTTTTTAAAATATTTTTTTACTTTTTCCAAATTTTTTCAAAATTTTTGCTTTTCTATCCATTTTTTAACCACTTTCAACTTCATTTAAATTACTAAGATTTTTCAACATTTCAACACAACCTTTTCAACCTGCTTTTTTCGACATTTTCAATCTTTTACAATTTTTTTTCTAGTTTTCAATCTCTATCAACATTCTCCAAATTTTATCGACGTTATCAAAATTTTTCAACTGTTTCAACTTTTTTCAACATTTTCCAATTTTTTCCAACTTTTTCAATTTTTTTTTAACCCGTTTTTTATAAAAAATTTTCGACTTTTTTTTAACATATTTCAACTTTTTCCATATTTTTGCGAATTATTCAACCCTTTCACATTTTTTTCAATATATTCCATATTTTTCCGACTTTTCATCATTCTTCATTAGTTTCATAATTTTTTGACTTTTTCTGTGATTTTAAACTATTCCAACCTCAATTTGTTGAGTTTAATCGTTACAAAAAAAAATTTCTAATTTGTTCGACCTCTCATCAACGGAACAAACACAAAAACTTTTTTTATATCGATTAGACTCAACAAATTGTCGAAAAAGATAATATATTCAGAAAATGTGGCATTGGATTTTATTTGTCATTTTAATACCTTCAATTTGGTGCTAAGTACGATGACTTGTACAGTTATAACTCAAGATATGAATTTCAAAGTGAAAGAATGTCGGAAAAATGAAAAAACCACAATATCTCGAAAACTGTGCCATTCAAAAAATTTTTATTTTCATTTTCGAATTCAGCAGGAAAAAGTACATAAGAAAAGTAATTTCTTATCAATGGAACATTTTGAGTGTAAAAAAGTCTAATCATTGAAATCAGCTTTTTAAGAATTTGAGGCGAAAAACACAAAAATTAGGTTTAAAAAAAAAGCGCCCGGGGGATTTGTTTTTTTTTTTAGAAAAATGATCAGTGAGGTACCTCAAATATGGAGCACCATGAATTTTTGGAAGGATGCAACTTGAGAGTTGAAACTTTTTCCAGCCAACCGTGTTATGTATTTCAATTCAGATTAATTCAAAAATTAAGCAAAAACTAAAAATTTAGTGGGAATCACAGATAGTTTTTGTATAAGTTTGAAAACTGCCCGTCTTTTTGGAAAACATTGATTGTGAGCCCAAACAAAATCACATTGCAAGAATATGGTCATGTCTTTTCTCCTTGTACACCTGAAACAACGTTTGTTTTGTCATACAAAACTTAGTGGGTCATATGATATAGTATATCACATTACCCAACTTTCACAATATCACAATACCCGATTTCAGTTTTTAAAACAATAATGTTTTTTTATGAAAATGTACGACTACAAATAACTATTATTAATCACTATTATTAAGTATAAATATAATCAACCACTATCTGTTTTTTACTGCAAAATTTGTTCTTTGGCTTAAAGTTTTGCTCCATGAAGAATCAAACCGTACACTCAAAAAATTTCGATCGCCCCATTATCACGATTTCGCAACACTTGCTTATACATTGACATGAAAATTAATCCTTGGAATTTGGTATTCTAGGAAATAAACTGGTATATCACATTACCCGACCATATCACAATACCCGAAGTTACTCTATCAACTTGTAAAAATTTTAAATGAATGTTGATCGTTGCTAATTTGGCTAAAGTTCAGTTATCTAATTATTAGTATTATTAAAAAAAAAAAAAATTGTATTTACAAAAAAAAAAGGTCACAGCTTTTCGGATTCCACAAAACCTTAGCAAAATAACATATTTTTCACATTACGAAAACCTCATTTACTTTTCAAAAAAAGATACGAGTACACAAAAGTTAATTTAATTAAATATGCAACAAATCAAGGATCATTTTACAGCCTCCTATGTACGCAACTAGTAATAATTAAGTATTAAATGTAGAAATTATTTAGTGATTTAAATAAAATCTAAAAATCAGATCTAATTGGTAAAAATCAGTAAATTTGCATACTGATTTTAAAATCTCGAAAAATCAGTATTTTTAAAGAAAATTAGTAAAAATCAGTACACGTACTGATAGAATCTGTACATATGACAACCCTATACGTATTTTGCAGTCACAAAAAAAAAGTAAATATTTCTAAGGTCTTATCACATAACGTGTTCGTACCAGAAAAAATGTGGAGATTAGCGAGAAAAAATGAGAGTAAAAACAGCTGTTCATTTCAGCTGATGTCTGCCTTTCTCACTAAAGCTTTTCAATAGACAGTGAGGTAATCGTTTGTTTGGCTCAAAAATATCTGATGAAATTTTGCTACGTGCCTTCATCATCGCGTCTGTTTGTTCGTAAAAGAGATGAAAGTTTCACAAAAAAAGTAGAATTTTTGCGATGCGTAAGTTTCACAGGAAGTAATCAATCGCAAATGTAACGCTCACGCAATGCTTTACCTTCTGTACCCCACATTGTTAAGCGCCAAACAGCTGTTTTTGGTTTTTATTTTTTACCTCTTTTTGAGTTTCTTTGACTTTGTGGTGATTCGATTTACTCAGAGAAATTTAAGCTTTTACTCTCTTAAATCTCGTGATATCACATTTTTCATTTCTTACCACAAAATCATAATAAATACACTTATATTATTATATGTATGTACATTAGGGTGATTCAAATCTTTATGTTTTTGTTTTTTTTTAAGGTGCTAAGTTTATGATATGAAGAAAAAGTTCACGAAAATTCAGCCGGAGCCGGTTAGTTTTACATGGAAATTGTATGGAAATATTCTTTTTTACTAAAAAGGTATATCTGAATGAATAGGGGATTAATGTTGTTGGGCCGAAGAGGATCGTTGTTCGAAGTAATTTTTTGCGATAAATCCGAAGCTGGCTATAGAATCGACCCATCATATCAGAATTCTGTTTGAGGTTAAGTACCTAAGACATGATGAAACCCGTTGGGTAATATTGTATGGTTGCAACCCTTTGTACACAGAAAAAACATAATTGGTAAAATCAAAGAATTACACTTCTATGAATAAAATTTCTGGAATTCAACTATTCATTTCTTTAAATTAAAGAAAAATTTGCAAAATCGAAATACTTTGTTCTTTGGATTTTCAAATTCAAATTACATATCTGATTTTACAACAAAATTAATAAAATCAATTCAAACTTTGGAATTTTTAACCAGCTTTTTATAATTCATATATGTTTGCATAATAAACATAATATATTTGGAAATAATTCTTCTATTAAGTCAATTATTTCTCTAATGCTCCCAAACCCTAATTTGCCAAATGGTAAAAATAATTCTGAGATTTATCTAATTCATTCTATGTCTGCACCAAAGTTTTTTTGTAAATTTAATGAATTAAGTGAACAATTTACGCATTGTTTTCTTCAATACTGCCGAAAAAAAATTCGCTAACGACAGATATATTTATTTTATTTAAATCTTTAAATAATTTTTTCTAATTAAAATTCGTTGATAAAACCAAAGAATTAATTGAAGCAAAGAATGTTTTTGTTGAATCAAAGATTGACGAATTAAATATTGGTAAAATAAACAAATGTTTTTTTGAAACCAATTTGAAGTTTCAACAAAAACTGTTGGTTGGCAAACAACAAGTCATGCTTTGTTAAATCAGAGAAACTATTTCTATGACTAAAAATCATTGAAATCGCACAAGAAATCGTTTGATATCATAGAATCTTTTTTTCTGTGTAGGTGATCAAATTCATGTCACACCGAAAAAAAAACTTACTCCGTTTAAGGAAAAATGCCTAAATGTAAGGAAAAAATGTCCTTCAATACGAGCTAAAGCCATGGGTTCCTCAAAATAAGTAAGTTGGATTCCTTAGTACAAGTAAATGTTGCTGCTTTGAAATAAAGAAAAGTTTACTCAATGTGAGGACAAGGTTATAAAACTGAGGAAAATTTTACTTTTTCTAAGGATGAAGGTATCCTTAAATGAAAGAAATTTACTTAAAATAAATTCGTTGATTTCAGAAAAAATTTGTTAATTTTCTATTTCCTCTATTTTCTTATTTGTTGGTTACTTATTGTCAGTCATTTTTATTTTAATTGTAATACGTTTTTAAAACTTCAAAGGAGAACTTAAATTTTTTTTTACCTGTCACCCGTTCAGAGAATTGAACATGTGTTCTGCGCCATGCCACTGTTCAAAGATGCTCATCTTACCCAACTCAGCCACCGACAGCATTTTTAAGACATACTAAAATGATGTTGTTAAACTGCGCATGTAACAACCATTGTCTGATCAGGGAAGCTTCGGTTCAAATCCCGGCGACGACATATTTTTTTTTTTTTTAATTTTTTTATTTTTTATATTTAAAAAACAAGTAGAGAACTATAAATATATAGACAAAAACAGAATACTTACGAGAAGAATAGATATTAATTTCAGCGAGTGTTGCCACTCATTTATTAAGGAAAATTTTCCTACGTTATAGTAAATTTTTTGAAGAAACTAACTAAAACTGAGTACGATTTTCCTTAAACAAAACATTCCATTAGATTGAGGAAATTTTTACTCAAATGAGGAACAAGTTGTCCTCAAAAATTCTTCCCAAAGAAAAATTTACTATTTCAAAGGAAAATTTTATTAAAACCACAAACTCTATATTTGAGGAAGAGCTCTTTGACTTGCTTTAATGAAACATGAACTCATTTCAAAGGACTCAATTACTAAATGAAACGATATTTTCATCAATATGAGGAAAAATAACTTAAATTAAGGAACATTTTTTCAGTAAATCGAAGGAAGGCAGTTCTTCAAATTTAGTACGGTCTTTTTTTTCGGTGCACTTTAAAATGGCTATAACTTTGGAAGTAAACATCACAGATCACCATTTAAAAGCTCATTTTAAAGGGCAAGAACAGCGCTAAATGATTTTAGAAATAAGCTGATAAACTTTCTTTGAATTCTATACATGGCCTCGTAAGATGACAAAAAAAACATGTTTGAAGTACTTAACATCAAATATTTAAGAATTCTGACGGGCCAGATTCAGATTCAATGCAAAAAATTACATTGAAAAACGACCCTCTTCAGCCCAACAACATTAATCCACTATTCATTCAGATACCTTTTTAGTAAAAAAGTATTTTTCCATATAATTTAAATGTAAAACGAACAGGCTTCGGCGCCACCCTATAAAATTGAGGTACAGAGCTGAGTTTTCGTGAAATTTTTTCTTCATATCATAAACTTACTTTTAAAGCAACAGCACCGAAAAAAAACAAAAAGAAAAAAATGTGAATCACCCTAATGTACATACAAAATTTACGGAATTCAAATCAGTCTAATTTCATGTTTTTGTTTGATAAGTAAATTTTCTATTTTGTTAAATTATGCACCACCTTAAGACGCATTTGCGTATAGCAGTTTCGATTTTAGTGAGCAATTACATATATACTAATTTCAAAATTTACTGACGACAGTAAAGACTAACGTGATAGAGTTGTCTCACTACCAAATATTGCTTTCCATTTTTTCGAAACTGAATTACTGTTGAATTTATTTTGAATTTTTTCCGTTTTTTCGATAATATATCGAAATAGATTCCACTGACTATGTTTTATATAATTTTTCGATAATATTTCGCCGACTTTACTTACTTCAGTAATAGTTCTTGTCCTGGGCCCCCAAATTCTCTAGTTTTGGTCCTGAGCTCAATCATTATTATATGTTTAATTAATTTTGAGTTTTCAAATGTTCACTCTTTTCTTAGACCTTTTATGGTTAACTAATGACATAATCGTCAACTATTTATTTACCTTGCATTAAATATTATAAAAATTAAATTAATTTCAGATTATGAACAAGAAAGTCCATACCAAAATAGTGTACTGCACGACATTCTTCAGAACGATAAGTTAGAGCCTTACGAAATAAAGCTCCATAATATAATATGCCGCTTCAATTTGAAATACCTGGTAAGCAATTCAAAGAATAGCAATGGGGAAACTGCGCTAATGTACGCTTGTATATTTAACAAACCACAATTGATAAACGATTTAATTAATATGGGATGTCCCATAGACGTAAGAGACCTAGAAGATGGTAACAATGTGCTGCACTTAATATCACAACAGGAATCCGGAGAAGAATGCCGCAAAATTGTCCTGGAGACGATGCAAAATACGA
Organism: Meiosimyza platycephala; assembly: GCA_963662105.1. Lineage (NCBI taxonomy): Eukaryota > Metazoa > Arthropoda > Insecta > Diptera > Lauxaniidae > Meiosimyza > Meiosimyza platycephala. The sequence continues at coordinate 95,751,137 of OY759208.1, read as the reverse complement.
GTGGTGAATTGCTGATTAATCGTTTTAAGAAAGCCTTGAAAGGTTACAACTCAAGGGGATTGACACCATTTCATGTCGCTGTAATGTACGACAATCTACCACTTGTGGAGAAATTATTACAATTTTGCGAAAAAAATTCTGCATGGAACGTTATCAAGTGTGGAAAACGAAGTGATGGGAATACAATTCTCCACCAAGCTGTGCAAAATAAGTCTGAGCTTATGTACTCGTGTATACGAAAATACGTTCCAGATTGTGAAATCTTGAATTTGCGAAATTTTAATTTACACACAGCTGCCGAGATTTATCAAAATAGTGAAGATCCATGGATTGCCGAATTAGTTCAATTAACAGCTACCATGAAACTTGTTGAGTCTAAGTCGCCCGACCTGCAAAGTTTCAATCCAAACAGCTGTTTATCTGAGGCAGTGGTCGAACCTATAAGAATAAAGCCTACATTTTTATTATCAGCTCGCCGTTGACTTTTCTTTAGCGGGCTCTCCGTCTTAATACGCTTTTTATATTTCCTAATTTTTTTTTTTCCTAATTCTTTCTTTCTCCTCTTCTTAATTTTTTCGAAGTTTTTTCGAGCTTTAACCAACTGTGCTCCATATTAGCTTTCTAAGCTTTCGAGACTAATATTTCACGTGTCAAAGAGTTACTCCCTAAAGTGTCTGGTATTATTTTCTTATTGTATTTTAAAAAATTTAAAAATTTTCTTGTATGTGAGATGTTTGTGACGAGTTCAGTAAAAGTTTCTTGTATAGTTTTCTCATCAAATCAGATAAAAATTTTGCTTGAATACCGCCTACTTCTTCAACCTCGTCCGTTCAACAAATATTCTGGTAACGAGTTTTGTAAAATTTGTGTCAATAGTTTTCTGTACAAAGCTTATACTTGCTTGAGAGATCTCAGACCTTTTTGCAAAGTCCCGTCCACTTTTTGTCTAAGCAAGGCCTGTCACCAGAGGTCTTCGTAAACGAGTTTGATAATTTTATTTTATTTTTTTTATTTTATCGAGAAAATTTTTCCGTTTGGATACAAAGAAACTATTTAGTATTCAGTAAAAAAAATAATTGTATGTGCATGATAACATAACATTTTCGTATATTCAAATTTAAACGATTACTAATAAAATAAATTATGCAAACAAAATTTTTATATTTATATTTTTATTTATATTCTGATTCAGATTCCAGTAGACGTCAAATATAACGAACTAATTAATGCACGGGACAGTCGTAATATCGTAAAATTCGTTATATCGAAGTGTTTTTTTATTAAAGAAACTGACTTTTATTATAGCATAGATTTTTCAATGCTTTTCTTACTGGCGATCACCTTTACTGGTAAAAAAAAGTTATATCAGTTCAACAGTTATTTTTGAATTAAACAATGTTCGTTATTAGGAACGGAAAACATTTTTAGCGTTCTTAATTTAGAGACATCAATGGAAAAGTCTCAATTTGAAAAACTGTTCATTAAAATGGAAATTCTTTATATCGTTATACGTTATATTGGAAGTCTACTGTATGCGTAAAGTTCTTATTATGCGCTAAAAGTCTTTCGCAATTAATTCCAATGGTCGAAAAAAGTACCACGTCAGATACGGTTTGGTTGGAGAGGAAATAATTGAATACAACAATCTTCGTAGGTTGTTTTTTTCTTATAATTTCAGTAACTACACTTTTCAAAATGTTTTAAGAAAAATATATTGTATGTACAGTGGTTTTGGCAATAGCTTTTTTTCGATGAAAATATTTATGAAATATTATTATTGAAAATATTATGAAATTATTACAAAATATTGATCCGAAGCATTGGCAGATTTACGTATTTAGTCTGCAGTCTAAGGCGCCGACTTCTAAGATGTCGTAATTTTTTTTTTTTTGGTCAGTAGATTTTCTAGGAAGAAAAAGAAAAAAAGTAGGTTTTATCTCAAGTCTTATAAAAAAGGCGGCATGAGCTATGAGAGCTAGGATATCAAAATCGTAAATCCGCCTCTGATTCACATAAATGCAGAACGCATGACTCAGTTTCTGTCCTGTAAGTCCAATTTTTAATATAATTAATTTTAAGAAATCGTATCGAATAAGTTGGTAAGCAGCACCGTACCAACCCCACTTTGCGTGAGGGGGCAAATGCAATTCCAATAAGGTCAGAATTTACCAACTGTGCCACTTTAAAAAAAAAATTTATTTTTTTCAAAAAAATTCTAAGCACCGCCATCGTCTTCAGCATTCTCGAAAATAGGGGGTGACAAATATTTTACCGATCGAAGCGATTCCCCTATTTTGGGACGGTTTTTGGTCATTTTAGGGGTGGGGTCAACTTCAAAAGAATTTTAAACATCACCATCGTGTTCAGCATCCTCGAAAACGGGGGGTGGAGGTGGTTTGGTTGCTGCTTTAAATATTTGTATTTTTCATGTTTTTTTCCGACTCACAGAATCCACTATAAGTCCATTGTGCAGAGTTACAAATATTTAAATAATAATTATGTAAAGAGCGATTGATTTTTTTCTCAACGGAATATTGTACTTGAATATTTTTAACATTTATATAATTTTTTTCGTTTTTCGATCGGACAGGTAAGGCTGTTTTTCATTAACATTTAATAAATAGACATGTTTTAAACATTGAAAAATACATAATTTAAAATTGAAAATCTCACTTATACTCTATTTCTATATGAATCGAACACCGTTAAATTTATAAAAATCGTCGCATCCGTTCAAAAGTTATAAGCTTTTGAAAAAATTTTGTCCCCGAATTTCAAATGCCTATAACAAAAAAAATAAAAAAAAAAAATCATTTCACGTTTTAATTTCTAGCACATACCACTATCTAAATAAAAAAATTTCATTAAAAAAAATTTTTTTTTTAAATGTGGCCCAGTTGGTAAATTCTGACCCCCAATAGCATGATTTTTTATTTTTCTCCTTTCAAAAAAACAAATTTACAACTAAATGAAACGCGTGGGAGGGTGCAAAGCCTCTTCTTGCCCATATGGTGGGTACGGGCCTGTTGGTAAGTATCGAAATAGTCGATAAATATTAAAAACCATTCAAAAAGTAGAAAATTATACAATATATTATTACCGAAAAATACTGTAAAAGTATTTAAAAGTCGAAAACTATCGAAAAGGTCGACAAGTATCAAATATGTAGTATAATATCTTAAAATATCAAAGAAGTCGAGAAAGTAGAAAAGAATCGATTAGTATCGAAAAACAACGAAAACGTATACTCGAAAAGTATCGAAAAGCAACAAAAAAGTAAATAAAATTGGAAAATTCCTGAGGAAGTTGAAAAAAAATCCAAAACTTAAAAAAAAAATTTGTGATCAAAAAGATGAGTCACTGTAACAAGGTTAATGAATGTTCTGTTTTAGATTTTCAACAAAAATGCAAAAACCGAGTTTTCGCGAACTTTTACCTAAAATCAAGATGAAAGTCACATAAGGATCAATTTCTTCCAGGTTAATATTTTTAACACTTAATAAAAAATATTTTTGTTCCATTGCTTTTAATTCTAGCATTTATATCTTTACAGAATAAAAATTACGTAGTATTGTACATATCTCTAGTATTTCTGAGCACACTTGTACCGCAATTGGACAATCAGCATAACCGTTCAAGTACTGATACAATAACTGAAATGTATGGCCCATACTGAAAGAGTTATGAATCATGTGCTATAACATTTCCATGATGTTAAGATTTTGTTTTACTGCCTCTTATCAAAAGAACTTTAGCGTCGCGCTCAGAAAAGTTTACTCATTTCAAATAAATTGGAGCTTTTGAGCGACGCACATATGTAATTGAAATGGGGGATATCCCCTAAAGCAGCAATAAAAGCGATACATACATATGTACATACATACTATATACGATAAGACGATTCAGTGAATTTTGCGCACTATCTGCGAATATCAACAAAAAGTTCACTTTGCAAATTATTTTCTATCGATCGGTTGTGTTTTCCGTTTTGTGAAATGATCTCATAAATTTTGTGTATTTTAAAAAAATATTTAAGTATAAATCGCGTTTAAAATGGCTCTGCCGTTGAACGATTTGTTAACAGCTGAACCAGTTCATGATTTTTCTGAAGACGATCTTGAATTCTTGCCGTTGAATGATGCTATATTCAACGATTTGCTTACAGCTGAACCAGTTCGTGATTTTTCTAAAGACGAAATTGCATTCTTGGAGTCAATTACAAACAGTGCACCAGAATTTATTTTTAAGATTATAGAAGAACCACAAGAAAAGTTCAATTTCTGTTATAAATCAAAAAAAAAAACTTATCTGCGTGGCAGAACCACCAGCAAAGGAAAATTGAAAACTTATCCAAAGGTTGCGCTACATTTCCCATCCAGTGAAAGTACTATTAAAGAGCTTTTTGCACGTTGCACTTTACATCAGGTTCCGGCGATTGCTGAGGAATCTTCGTGCATATCACCACATTTACTATGGCGTCGTAGTGATGATGACTATAAAGTCCACACTAGTGAAAATAAATATTTTCCATTCACGAAAGAAGCGCCGAATTTACACACTTTTACATTGGAAGAATTTGTCATCTTAAGTACAGCGAGAAAGCATTGGTTAGAAGTGATTAAGTATAAATTGAGAATGCAGAATTTGGATCTAAGTGGAGAGCAGGAAAAAGAATACGAACGGATAGCAGATAAGCTGATGTGCAAGCCGCAAGATAAGGTAATTAGTTTTAGTACAAGAAGAAGTTTGAATTTTATATTTCGTTTAGTTTCTTGATTAAGCTACGGGTGCCAGGGGATTGTAAAATTTCGAAGAGAACTGAAAACATTAAAATTAACTTATAGCGAAGTGCATTACCAAATATGAACTAACAATAAGTAGTTCTTCATTCAATATTTGAATGAATTTCGATGCACTATTAATATATTATAGTGATTGTCGTGTTGTTTAATTTGATGCGCAGTGGCTACCGCTCGAGCATATTTACAGAGATTTTGCAATCGTTTTTAAATTTGTGGAACCCACAAATAGTCCGGGTGACAGCGTTGCATTTTTCAAGGTCATTTCCTCTCGCTTAATATGTTTTGCAATTAATATTTTAAGTAAGGCTTATAATGGAAATAAGCGTTAGTTGCCAAAATTGTGGTGGGTCTGGTTGTGAGAAGCCGACGAAAAAGTTTCGCTCAATAGCTCGGAAAGTATGTCACATGTAGAAAATTATGTGTTCGGTATGACAAGATTTGACTCACTTTTCATAGTTTTAATATTTTTAATGACCATATCCTTTTGCGAAAAATAAGGTTTTTATTGAAAGTTTTAAATTAGGCACATTATTTTTCAAATCTAACAAAATGTCAACTCAATGTCATCGATTTGCTTGAAATTTACAAATATATTTCTACGTTCAATTCTAGGGGATCCATATTTTTTTATTTCACTGAAAGAACCCAATTTTCAAAGTTATGGTCATTTGAACCGATACGACTACGTTTACCAATATATCGGTATATTCCGATATATTGATATCGGCGATATTTATTTGCCGATACACCGATATATACAAAATAAAATGTATCAGAGTCAAAATCAATTAAAAACATTTGTCAACCCCATGTACCATGCTGCAAATTAATGCAGACGTTGAGAATTCCACAACAAACAAATCGAGCCCTAACCGCAAAAATAACTTAACCAACTAAAAGTAAATTTTACAGGAGAAGGTTTTTTTTGATTATCTTTGCATTTAGTGAAGCTATGAACGTGAAATTTAGTTTATAAGCTTTATTTTGTGTATGATGTGCGATGCATCCAGTTTCAATTACGTATCTACATTATAACGGTTTTTTTTGGCAGTTAAGTTATTTTCGCCGTCATAAAAAGCAAGCTATTGTGCAAAGTTGGTTGGTTGTTGGTTAAGTTTTTTTATATCTTTCAAGAATACCTACCCGTCATTAAATCTATGTACCTCAAAACATTTGTGGTCTACCTAAGGAAGTAAACGGCTGAAATTAGAAATTCTCGAACAAGGGGGCGTGGCAGCTCTCATACAGAAAGTAACTATTACGCATGAAAATTTTCATGTATTCATAATTTTTATTTCTGGATAAATTTTTTAGTATTTAATTTTAATATTAGTCCTGTGATTAAACTATTAAAGATATAAATAACAGGGACCCAAAATAACTATTATTTGCGCTTATGATCGAAAAAATTGCACAATTTTAAGGAATATTACTAAAAATTGATTTGTAATTATTATTGGTAAGAGATATTATATTAAATTATATTTTGTAGTTAGTGCGTGATTTTTGTAGAATTGCACTATAACACTTATACAAGTAGGCCACGTTGGTGCAAAAAAATATTGCACCTAATTGCGTTTTCTAGTGCGTGCGATTTTTGAATGTACTGCTTCCTGTCCTCAGAGGACATAGTTATATTTAAGTGACTTCGAAAAAATGGATCAAAAACGGTCCGTTCCGGGGTCCGGAGCCACCTTAAGTGATATCCAATATCCATTTTCAACCTCTTTTCATTGACTGATGCAAAAAAAAAGCGAAAATGGACCGAAATAGGGACTTATTGGATTCGGGACCACCTTTGGCGATGCCCAAAATCTATTTTCGATCTTCCTTCCATTGATTGACACGAAAAAAATTTTTCAAAGTGGACCAAAATCGGCACTTTTTCGACCCGTGACCACCTCCATTTTTGACCTCTCTTCATTGATTCGTGCAAAACAAAATTCAAAAAGGGCCGAAATCGGGAACTTATAATAGTTACGTCCCTGATAAATAAATAAAAGGATTAACGAAACCAAAATTTATTCTGCATTGTCTTCTTCATCTATTTCAGGTAAAGAATCCTTCATACTCTTATCGTGCTTCAGATTCAAGAATTCATTATGGAACTTTTTCGGGATTATGTTCTTATCACAAGCCATTGGTCCATTGCATACAATGATTGAATTGCATCTTGTTCGAGCAATTGAATATAAATTTAGCTCTTACGCAGAAATCATTAAAAAAATCTCAAAAATACCAAAAATATTGTATTGTGCTCCAGAATCATAAGTAGGAAATCAATGAAAGGTGCATTTTGTTGATTGAAAAACTTTTCGTACAAAATTATTTCACCATTGAAGAAGTTTTGAAGGGGGGGGGGGGCGGTAATTTTTCAACTGCCTAGGGGCGGCAAATTTCTAAAACCGGGCCTGAAAACCTCTTCGCAAACAGTTACGTTCCAACCTAGTACGATTTCTGAACGAATTACAAGACGGGGTATATGGAGTGTTTGTGAAAATATTATGGAGGAATCTGAAGAAGAAAAACCATGGCACTCTTTGTGCTCCCATACTTTCAAAGAAGAAATTGAGAGATATTTTCTATTTCCCAATATTGCAACAGATGCAGATCCTCTCAGTTTTTGGCGTAATGAGGTTCTGCACCCAAATTAAAAAAAATTGGCGCAACTGTATTTCAGTTTTCAAATGATTTCATTCGCATCAGAGCGACTGTTTTCAACGACAGGTCTAATCCAAACAGAGTTGCGAAATCGCATTTCACCGCATAACTTGAGGATGTTGTGCTTCCTGAATAAAAACCTAGTTAGTGTTAATTTTAACTATTAACTTTTATACATAAAAAATAAATAAAATTAAAAAATAAATAAAAATTTTAATTCTTCTATTACTTGGCTGTTGATTTATTTATAATGATTTTACAACTTTGCGTCGTAGTCAATCCTTCTTTTTAATGCAACATCTACATACATATGTCAGTCTCTGTGACAACTTTTTCTATCGTATCGGTATCGGCGATAAATTTTTATGAATATCGGTATCCGTATCGTATCGGCCAAAACGCGTATCGTTGCATCCCTAATTTGAACTTTGGCCTGTAAAATCATAAAAAAAAAAAATTCTGAAAGGACTTTTTTTCAAATTGTCGATATTTTCTTAATAAAAAACGGAATTTCATAATTTTTTTTCAAACATTTAATAATTTAATGGATTTTATGAAAAGTTGACATTTAGTGCAAAGTAAATTGTTTTGTGGAAAATATTGCTAATATCGTAAACCTGAGTAATTTTTTTCATTTTAAAAAATTTTAAGTGCATCACTTTGTTTTTCCTTGAAATTTTTTTTATCAACACAGAAAAGCTTAAACTACATTCGATATAAGTCCCCACTGTCGAATGCGGCGTATTCTTAATTGAGAGCATTTTTCTTAAAAATCAACAATTTAACAATTTTAATTGAGTAGTTGGGTGGAATAAGGACGTATGTATTTTTAAAAATGAATTCTTAATTTTTATTTATTGTTGTTTATGTTTAACTTTTATTTTTATGTAATATAACTAGTCATTTAAAAAAAACTTCATTTGAATTATGAACTTTAAGTAAGTTAAATTAAATTTTTTATAAGAAATTTAAGATTTGGAACGTATTCCCCAAATTTATTACAAAAGTGGGTTCACAGTGCGCGGTTTCGGCTTGCGCGCTGTTTTTTCAGAACGTCACTACCGCGCAATGCGAGGGATTACTGTATTGTAAAAAATCGTAGCAATGATTTTCAGCCAAATTCATAATATGTACTTTGATGTGCGTAAACCTTTGAATCGAAATACATATTCTATTTCGCATATAACCGTTGTTTTAGTTGTTAGTTGTAAATGGAAGAGAAATGAAAAATAGTGTAATGATTTTTTCTTATTTAAACCCCTGGTTTATACATATTTCCAAAAATAAGTGTAGTATAAGGTGAAGATCCTAGGCGTTACACAACCCCCCTCCTCTCCTAAAAAGCAAATTATGAGTGCCTAGGTATGTACATATATGCCCTTGCAACCAATCGCGTACACTTCACCAAACGTCTTGAGAACATTATGCTGAGTGTAGAAAATCTGGTATTTATTTGCAACAAAAACTTTCATTTACATACATACTTTCTTGTTGATAGCAAATGTAATTGAAATTGTAATGGTAATTGAAAATGTAATAATAATTTTAGATTTAATTATTATTTAAAATTTAATTGTAATTGAAAATGTTAACGCATGTGCAAGTTGCATCGTATTCAACATTTATTATTTTTTAAATCAATTCCATTAATTAAAAAATAACTACTTTCTTGATCAATACAGGTACGCCTATGTTTTGAAGTTTTCGAAAAGCACGACAATAATAGCTATGTACGCATTGCTGGGCCATTCTATTCACAGAGTATTTCAAATGGCCAAGCTCCGTATATCGATACTATTACTCAAAATAGAGGTTATATTAACGAAATAACCGAGGTAACTCTATTGGTAGCACCAGTCAAACCAAATGATAGAATAATAATTTCCGAAACAAAATATGATATAAGCGCTGATGAACAGGACAATGAGAATGCGGAGTTTTTATGGAAAGCAATTATTCCATTGCAAGTTGTAATGTTAAATAATAAAAAGGCTGCAACTGCAATCACATTCAAAATGCCAATATATGGAGGCCGTAAATATAATTTAGAGCGCATTACGTGCAAAATACAACTAGAACGAGTTAGCGATGGAGCACTTAGTAATGTTAAGAATTATGAATATATAAATTTAAAACGACGTTACAATAATAGTAATACAAATGAGAATGACAATGGTTTATTCAATTGTAATTAATAATGATCAGTTAATAAAAACAAATTTCTAAAATCTAAGTGATAACATCATAGTTTAATAAAAATAAATTTCTAAAATCTAAGTGATAACATCATAGTTTAAAAAATAAATCATAGCATGTCATTAGACCGAAAGTTTGACAGCTATGGCAACAAACGAGAAGTGACGAATAGAAAGCAGATTGCGCAATGCGCATTATGCGTAATGAAAAAGCGTATGTACTTTGTACAGCTGAAAGTCACAAATCCACAAACTAGCTCAAGTGTTAAAGCGGATGTCCTCATATAATGCATGGAATGAAATCTTAGTATAAATTAACCAAAACTGGTCTAATAAGGCTATGTATATGCGTATGTATAAGTATGTACATATATATGTGGTAATAGCCGAAACATACATAAGTATGTCACCAATTACCAAGTTAAATTGATCCAGCTCTTGTCAAGCTTGCTTACAAAAAGCATTGACGGATTTGCATGAATATAAATTTTTATTGATTTAAATAGTGTTAAATTATTCTTAAAAATACAATCTATGAAGCAGAACTTTTACTGAACTGAAAACTAAAGAAAACTCTAAAAAATATTTAAAATTATCCACCACAATGTTATAAAAAAAGCGGGACCAATGTAGGTAACTATTGGCTAGAGACTAAAAATTTATCCTGGGCGGCTTTGCTTACCTTAAATATTGGTATTATAGGGAGTGCTACGGCCTATCTGGGGAGTGTTGACCCACAATGAAGATAACAGGTAATAAACTGTCAAGATGATGATATTTTTGCAACTGGCCCAAGTCTACTAACTAAATTTTAATTTTCTTCCATTAATTTTTTTATCAAAAATAATATATGTACATACTTAAAGTTTTAAACCTTCATGGAGTTTCACACTTATAAGCAAAAAACTAAAAATATTTTACTAACAAACCACTTTTTGCATCATAAAAATTTATTTTTGATAAATTGAAATCGGCTTTTGAGAGAATGACGATGATATAGTCATAATAAATGTGCCAATAAATATGTACATATGTATATACGTAACATATGGCAGTGTCTAGTTTAACAACAATAAAGGATATGCCAGTGCTTAACATAAAACTGTAAAATTATAGTAATTAATAAGAGTAAGAAATTAACCTGACATAAGGTGGAAACAAAAATGGTGTAGCATACAATTTGTGCAAACAAGCACCCCCATGTATTTTAAGTCTGTAGATCAACCTCAAAAATTACTCTACTACTGATATATTAAAACCGCAATTTCCTTTCAACGCAAATTTCGTGAAATGATTTCGATTCACGATATCTCGGCTATATGTATAATCTTTCCTACACCTTCAGATAAAGTTTGATGAATATCGTGTTAAATTTTCATGCGAAAATATTTATACTTTAAGTAACTTTTTACCTCAAACTGACCGGTTATATCTTAAAAATGTGAGTGATCTGCAGGCTTACTTTACATATGTATAGGGTGTTTTTTTTAGAGGTATAGAACTTTAAAATGGAATAAAACAAAGATGAATTTTTTAAATAGACATGAAAATTACTTTATTCGAAAGATAATCTTCTGGCATTATAATTTAAATATGACTTCTGGCATATGAACGCCACGGCTAGCTCGGACGTAGTCTAAAATGGAGGTCCAATTTTCAAGGTATATCGCGAATTACGCGAGTAATGTTGGCTTCGAAGTATTGAATCGTAGCTGGCTTATCGACGCATACTTTTGGCTTCACATAACCCCAAAAAAAAAAATTAAGGTGTGATATCACAAGATCTAGGCGGCCTTCTTGACTTCATAATTGCAAAAATCATGTGAATTTTGAGTGAAAATAAAGTTGAAATTTTAGTGACTATAATAAATTTGCACAATTTGGACGCGTTGTTCAATGGTCAACCATGATGAAATGGCAAACCAAACTGAATATAAATGACATTAGAGTTGCCAGATTTGACCACAAAATCCCAGTTTTATCTCTATTCGAAAAACAAACCTCTAAAAAAAACACCCTTTATATACAAAATTAACAAGCGTTTTAACACATACTCTTATTACATAATTTGAACTTAAATTTAAAATTAAAATTTTACTGTTATTTATACTTTAGAAACAATTAAACATAAGAACAACAATTAATTTACAATACTTCCAAAATCTTTCACGGTTGTAAACTATTTGTTATATATGTATTTAAGGTTTAAAAAAAGTTGTAAGAAATGTGTTCATATATACGAAAATAAAAATGTTTTGATTAAAAAACACTTACCAAATTTTGTTTTTCTTAAATAAATATGCAATGCCAATTTTTCAGTTACAGTTCTGTTTTCATTTCTCGATTCTTTATTTTAATTTTTTTTCTTTGTTGTAATTATTGTAATTAATATTATTTATTAATAATAGTAGTTTGTTTGTGTTGGTACTTTTCGTATGTTTTTCTTTTATTTCTATTATTTGCAAATTTAATAAATTAGAAATTTTGAACATTTCAGCTTGATGTAGTACTTGTGCAGGTGCGATGCTGCCGCAGCCACTCAACAAATTCATCTAGCATAACAGGCCCTATATGTGATTTATAGCAAAGAGATAAAAAAAAGTTTCATGCCTTAAATCATTACTAGTAATAAGCTTTTAAACTTACACGCGCCGTCTATATCATAATTTGTCAAATCATTGTTAATCGTACGTGAAAACTCTAATATGTTACACCATTGATCTTTATTAATAACTTTGTACTTTGACTGATCTAAAAATTGTGCAAATTGTGTATAAAGGGGCCAATGCTTGCCTAACAGTAACTGTAACATCGCTTTCGCTGTAACAATATCCATACTTCTTTGATCGGAATCCTAAAAAAGCTTTCATGTTTAAGTATTTTGTTTTTTAAATAATACAAAAATCGAATAATTTTACCTTGGCAAAATCATATGCATATCTGTATATACTTTTGAAGACATTCGGATCATTTAATATACTCTTAAGGTATTCTAATTTTGATTGCATTTTAGCTGCAGAATCACATTCAAGTTCGGTGAGACCTTTAACCCATTCATATTGACTGAAAAACCCCATTTGTGTGGCGCCCATTTTATAAGCTAGTACAAGCATAACAACATTTTCCGGATCAACGCCAATATCTTCACAAAATTTTTCCATGCCATCAGGACCTGCAAAAAAAAATACAACAAAAAACAATATTAACAAAATTATTTTGAAATTGGTTTTACATAAAATATAAAATCAATGACGGTTTTTACATCTGAACTTATAACCCATAACATTTACAAGAAAGCACCTTCGATTATGTGACAATTGCAACCGGTTTTAACTCCAGCATTCGGAAAGACCAGATTTTAATTAGAAACTTTTTTAAGGAAAAACTGCATTTTTTATACAAATCATATTTGAAACATTTTCACTTTTCCCAGAGAAGATAAAAACTAAATAAGTAAGTACATACTTCGAAAGTAAATATTTTTGATAGAATTTAAAAAGTCCTCCTGGTTGGCTGACATTCTTGAAACATAAATTTAAATTTAATATTATTAAAGTTTTTAAAAGGAAATGTCTCCCGTACTCGAGAATGTGGAAAATGGTCATAAATTTAATTTGGATATGCTTATACTTTTTATTTTCCTTATATCTTATTTTGAAAGGAAACAACATAGTCATAAAGAAAATGTTTCAAAGCATTAAATATATTTTTTATCACATACTGTGATTTATAAAAAAAAAGGAGCTAAATGCACTTTAACAAGCAGTTTTTTTTTCGTGTAGAACGTTTTTCTGTGAAAATTGAAAAATAATTATTTCCTGATAAATCACATGTAAACTAGAGGTTTTATTTCGATTAGATATAAAGTGAACTCCTTTGAACAACATAAAGCAATTACAAAATGTTTGAAAAACACACGAACTTTATGTAATCGGTACAAATTCTTTTTAATCGTCGAACAGAAAATAATTTTATTTTTTTTTTATTTAGAAGTAAATTCAGTCGATTTAGATCCAAACAATTTCCGAATGTTACAAAATCAACGCAACTTGCGTAATAATTTGTAATAACAAATCACTTGCGTGATTGCGATTTGATAAAAACTACTTTAAGTTGCACCTTTGTTCAAAAAAAAAAAGTTAGTTATGAATTCCGGAATTCATTCTTCAATCTCGGGACTGTGTCACTAATTTTAAGAAATTAATTTCGGGATGCTAGTTGGAAATTGTTCGAGATTTTTGGAATTGAGCTTGAACGAACTTTCACTTAAGGTTAAGTCAATCAAGTGAAGAAGCCTCTTTTTCATGACATTGGAGTAAATTAATTTATTTTGTTGAATTAACGTTGCTTTAGAATACAAAAGCAATGTGTTTTGTAATTTTTAGGAAGAATATTTCAGTCTTAACATGACGAAAAATAGAGACAGTGGATTTGTTTCATACAAAAATCCTCCTGGCGCACCCAATTGGATTTTTAATTTAGACCATGCTGCAACCAATTGAGTTTACGTGATGCCGCACACGTCTTTCCCATCACATCAGTTGCTATTTAAATTAGAAAATACAAGTTTAGAAACATATACGCCACACGCCAGTCGGATGCTGCCGCCTCTGTTCCAGTTAATATCCGATTTTTGTGCGGTGGCATCAGGTAAGCTTTTATGTTTATTGTTTTGTTTTTAAATTATAGTAATTTATAAATTATATTACCTAAAGTATCAGGTTCATCTTGATTTGTGTATTCACGAAACCAAGCTACACAACGTTTTTGACTAAATGTGTCCTCAGCTTTGATGTGACGTCTGCATTTAGAGAAGAGAAAGAAAAAATATTTAAAATATTTATAAAATTCAGAGTATGACTGCTCGTATTCGAGGTCATCAACTACTTAATTACTTATCCATGATGTTGTATGCAACAACATTTAAGTAAATATTTAACCCTTACACATAAATCACTTTTTTAACTGAGCTTATTTTATTAAAAACAATTATATTAAATGTAAATTAAATTTTATGCAAAGCAGTTTTGAATATTTTTTTTATTGTGTTAATGTGCATCTAAAAATAGCAAAAATAAAGAACTTTAATCAACTGCCAAAATGTTAAAGCAAACAAGCAGTGAAGAACAGCGAAAAGCAAAAGGCAGACGATTCTACTGCTGCCATTGCTACAGACTGCTAAATGACGTTTTTGTTGACCACCAACAAATGACGGCTAGTGACATAGACTATTAGATATTCTTATTTGTTTATTTTATAGATTTTTTGAAATTGCACTGATGTAACAAAAATAATATGATTTGGTATCGAATTTAATATTAAGTTTACGTACCTGCTGTTAGTTTGTGTTGTATAGTTATTTCTTTGCCTTTTTGAAGTTTGACGCTCCTCTTCGCCCATATCGTGATTTGCTCGTCGCTTACCGCGGGGCATTGCCACCAACTTGTGTTATAATTTTATTTTCTAAGCAATGGATCAGTTATTTATTTAAGAAATAAATATTTATTTCTTTTGTAATTCGTATTATAATAGAATATACTACATATGCTGTAGTTTTGTGCAAATCTTGAAAGTAGCTTTGTCTGTAAAGAAAAACCAAAATAAAATGACATAATTAAATAAAAAATATAGTTTTATTTAACAAATTGATTTTATTGAATATAGATTCGGAATTTTTTATCATGAAATAATTTATTTATTTAATGCTGTTTATAAATATGATATATTAGTATGGGAGCCCAACAGGGGATTTTGGGATTTTTTCAAGCGCGGCAGATTAACATATGGGTGATACCTTGCACTCTGTTGAGTATTTCTACCAAATCTTAGTCCTCTATATAGGGCCCTGTGCATTTCAAGAATCTGACGATTTGAACGTGACGTGGAAGGATCACAAACTTGGAAAAAAAAACGTCACATCGACGTTCTCCAGCACCGGTCGATATTTTTTTTTTTTTAAGGAAATAATTCTGTGCGAACAAACAATAAAAGGTTAAGTCAAGTTAAGAAAAATTAAGTTAAGTTTGAGTTATAGCCAATTTTCCATTAGTTTTGAGAACAATTTCATCTTCATATTTAGGTGTTATTTAGGTCTAAGTATATATAAAAAATTGCATAGAACTTAAATGAAATTTCGTGCAGAAGTAATGGAAAAATGGTCTTAACTCAACCTTAACTCCATTTTTCTTAACTCTACTTAAGCTTTTATTGCCGATTTCCGCAAGCCGAAGTAACGAAAACCGTCAATAAAGTTTAGCCAGTGCAGTTGCAGTGAAGCAGACCCTCTTTTCACACTCTTTCTCTATCCCTCACTCTCTCACACCGTTCCCACACTTCTTTTCGTCATTACGGCGTCACAGCAATTGTGGCATTATATGTACATTAGACCGTACCTCAAAAAAAAAGTTCACGGTACCTACACCAGCAAATCCGAGGCATTTTTGCTAGGTACTTTCGAAACAAAAATTTTTTTTTTGGCCGAAAATAGAGGTCGCGCATTTGAGTTTTTCATCATATCTTCGGCATTTACAGTCCGATCTTAAAATATGATATATAAATGTTTTTGTCTTGAGTAGACCAACTTTTTAATCTAATGATCCTTGACATCAAGTACCCCGATCTTGAGCTTACCCACCCGATCTCAGTTTCTACCATCCTAATGTACCACCCTAATGTCAGATAATTAAAGCTTGGAAAAAATAATTTAATTTCTCCAACTGAAGTATTTCGATTACTCCATTAGGACTAGTTTTAAAAATGATTTTACAGTAGGGGTCCCCTTATCAAATTTTTCGTCATATCTTCGGTATTTAGAGTCAGTAGTACTAAAATGATCTCTAATCGAATGATAGTTGGAATAACACCGTTACTACTCTCTTACTTTATTTTATTATTGCTATTCATTTTACCTGTGAGTTACATATTAGTTGTAAATGCGTGTATATTTTATTCCCTAAAGTTATAAAATTTAATTGAATGTTTTGTTATCAATGATAACGGGCCCAAATCCAGGCCCGGATTTAGAAATTTGCCACCCCTAGGCAGTTGCTAAAATTACCGCCTCCCCCCCCCCCTAAAGCTTCTTCAATGGTGGAATAAGTTTGGTACGAAAAATTTTTAAATCAATAAAATGCACCTTTCTGAGAGTAAATAATTGATTTTATTACAGTCGGTAGTCTTATAATCATGAAGTATTTAAGTATATGACCTATGTTATTCAACAATTACCATTATTTATGCGATTGATTTTTGTGGAAAAATTATTGCTTATTGGTTTAAATTTTTACGTTTTAATTTTTGGATGGCAGAGTCATTGATAATGTCATCACAATCTGAAGACATGAGCAAATCTGACTCTATTGTTAACAAAGCATGTGCATTCAATCGTTCTGCAATGGTACGGCCTAATGTACATACAACGATCCGGCTTGTTTGTTTGTGTTGTAAGTTTTGTGAATTAAATTTTTTGAGTTTAATATCTGCTGATATCAACCAAGCTAGAATAGAGATCTTCAATAATACATAGTATTACATACAAGGTGTCAGATACATCCGAGCCCTTCTTCTTGAAAATATGTGATTACGATGCTTGTAACTTGCCACCATGCCAATCGGAGTTACTGCAGCACTTATGAAGAACGAGATGTATTATGAAAAAAAAATTTTAAACGGTTATATTAAGTAAATCCCTCCAAATAATCGTCAGATTATGAACCGTCTGTATAAAAATCTGACGCACTCGAGTATTTCAAAATAGCATTTTTTTCGCATTCGAAAACTCGCCACGAGCTTGAGTCACATCCGAATCGTCAGTCTTTTGAATAAGAGCATCGTTCGGGATCACTTAACATCCCCTCTGAATATTTGACGCGCTCGAGTAAATTTTTTTTCATTTTCAACCCACCCGTACGGCAGCCCCTACCATCCAAACCGGCAGATATAAACACCTTCGTCATCAAAAACACGTGGGGCATATACACTATCAATATATGTATGTCGCGCTCGAGTATTTCCATGTAAATTTTTTTTTTTACATTTTTGAAAGCCTGTAGTCACTCCCCCATCAGTGATATAACATTTTTTCTTTCTACCATCTAATCTTCAAAACCCAATAGGTCTTCGCAACGCTCCTAAATCCCCATTTAGCATCGTGGGCTCCTCTACTATAAGCAACAGTTGTAAGTATTCGACAACTGGTTACGACAACTGCATCTTTATATCACAACTTTCCCGTTTTGTTTTAAGTATAAAAGTTTCCCTTTCTGGATAGCTGAGACAACGGCTGATTTCTTTGGAGCATCCATTGAAAAAGGACTTTCAAGCTATGAAATTGCAGCAAAATTTAGTATTTGCAAAACTACGATAAATTCAATTAGAATAAGCAGAAAAGTCAGTTAATTAAGGAAGTCAGAAAGACGACTAAAAATGCTATCGAATGGCAAAGGTGCGTTTCATGGCGTTCAAAAAATGTTGGAACACTAGAAAAAGCTGAATATGCTATTACATAAACTATAAGTAAGTGGATTGCAAGACGAGCAATGAAAAAAATAGGTCTGATCGCATTTGATAGGAAAAAAGAGCCAGCTTTGTCAGATAAATATGTTAGTAGCCACCTAAAGTTCTGCACTGACCACAAAGATTGAATCCAGGAAGATTGGAAACACGTAACCTGGAGTGACCAAACGAAAATTTACCGTTATCAATATGATTGAAAGCAATATTATTGGCATCCACATAAGAGGATTCAGAAACACCAATCCAATCTTCCTGTGTCCAGACTTTGAGGTCATTGCACAACTTTAGGTGGCTACTACACCTTAGGATAATTACGCTTTTTTTTAGCTGCTCAATCTGTGTACTGAAGCCAACAGCTATGTAACACATTCACACAATGTAAATCAAACGCTCATAAGTTAGCCGCATAATCCAGGTCAGACGCTTGCTGGATTCACTGGGATTCGCAGATACGTTAATCCCACCAACTCGATATTTATTTATATAGTTTACACTAATAAAAGAGTCTACCAATTTAAGATAATCAAACCTCAAATATTTTCTTCAAAATATTGTCCCTGAAAATTGTCAATGGTTTAACTTTTTATATTGAACGATTAAGTAAACTGTGCAGCTATCTTTATATGCTACATATATGGGTCTCTCGGAATAATTTTGTAAAATTGAGTAATTCCACAGTGTAACGAAAAAATTATCATTGAATTTGGAATTCGTACATACATAATTAAAATATAAACAAAAGTTTCGTTCTTATACTACGTGCAATTGTTTAATGCATCCAATTTGTGTACTAAGTAATGCGCGCTGCATATTTTGCTTCTAATTGTTGGACAAACAGAGGCCCAAAATTTAATCGATGATATCATGAAGACTACATATTACGTTTCGAATTTCATCAAACTTCGTAATGAATAAGTTTATCAGTAAAAGTGCGATTTGTATTTCATTTGAAAGCTATTTTTAGGTACAATTTTAAGACGGAATATATGCTCCAAGTTATTTATAAGAGGCTCACTGTATTGGGCTCCAAGAATTCAGTATTACACTTTTAGACACAAATCATATATTTTGATATTAAAAAAAATTAAAACTGTGGAAAATGAAATGGTTGAAGGGTGTGTTAAAATTAATAAAACTTCGTTCATATAATTACCCAAGGGGCAAAAGGAAAAACAAACCTTTTTTCCGTGTGTCTTCTGCGTCTCAAGTTCAATTTTTTTACTGCAGTTTTCTTCTTGGTAATGAAAATTTTTGTTTGGTTGTAGTTGCAACTAAAAAAAGAAATTAAAGATATTAATGTTGTTTGTAATTTTAATGTAATGGAAGTATTTTATTGTATACAAAAAACATATTTTCTTAACATATAGGATTCCAATAAAAAAAATTCTGTAATCACAGGATTTTTGTGTTACGTTGTATTTTATCGCCCAGCTGCTCCATGCATGCGCGAGTGCAATTCGCAAATCGGCATCTTTTTTCGCCAATTTTACCTCTTACTTATATTTTCTATTCTTTGATGCATTTGCCGCCGCCGGGTCCTGCTTTTCTTCGCCAATATTTTCTTTTACATCATTTCTATCAAAATATAGGCAGACTTCTTTCCACTTTCATTTTGGTTATAATTTCGCGACTTCCTCGACAATTAACACAAAAGAATTTTCTTTTTTGTCAAAAGGACTTATCTCTTTTGGATTTTTTCCGCTTTTAAATAACCTTTCAACATTTTAAATTGGTTTATATATCTTGCAAGAATATTACTACGTTCATTTTTGTTAAATTTATATCTTACTTTTATATTTTTTACCCTTTTATTTGTGTTAAATTAATATCAGCAATGATGGCAACAAGAAATTTTTTTTGTGTGACAGAGCGGCAGCGACTAAATACATCAACTCTCTTAATAAACTGTCAAATGAGGCACGCTCGGAAACCAGTGTTGCCGGTATTTTTTTTATATAAATGGGAGATCCTTGGAAATAGGTTAAAAAGGATAATTCGATTATATCAAGCTCAAAGCAGCTAGATTATAAAATGTCCAATTAATAGACTTTTTCCTTTTTATCCATTACTCGCCTAAAACGATAAATAAATTGGATTCAAGTCATATGTGCAGCGATTGTGACATAAATTGTTTTACACCGTAAAACGTATTTAAAAGCGTAAAACGCTAAACACAATCGATGCGAGATGCGCGTGCGAAAAAAAACCAAACGAGAGAACATGATTTTTTCTATACGTTAAAGCAAAATTCGCACTATTACTTTATTTAAGCTTCAATTGCACTTCTAGCTATAACCGCTAGAAAAAAAATAATGTAATCTCGTTTAGTTTTTTTCTCGAACTCGCATCCTAGCAGTAAATTGTTGTAAATACACCATTTGCAATTGCTTACACATTAATGCTTTCATTTAAATACCCAGCTTCATAAAAACTCAAAATTATTCTTTCGGTTCCGATAAATCTAGAAAGTTTGAGTAAATAAGAATTCGGGTTGTACATATATAAAAGATTATTTTGCAATTTGTATTTGAAGTTAATTTCATTGCTTGGTTTTATAGCATTCAGCATTTCCTAAGTTTAAGTTTGCTAGTTTTCAATTAAAAAAGTTTCGTTCACTTTCGATCAGTTAAGTACGTTCATTTTGGTTATGAACATTGGTTTCCATACACTCGAATTTACTCGTTACGTCTTGTCATGTCTATTTTACTTTTGGCTTTGCAAGTTGACACTGCATGTAAGCAACATAATTAAGTAATTCACAATTCACAAATTATAATGTGTCAATAAAGTCGTTTAACGCGAACTCATAAACGAAGTGGAACACCAATGTCAAATTTGAAAAGTGAAATGTCAAAATGATTTATGTATGACATGCGCTTACCGAGAATCAAAGAACCACTAAACATCTCTAAGCAACAACAGCTGTCAAACTTTAATATAAAGTTGGTTTTGTTTACCAATGCAAATTATTTAAAAATATATTGAAAACAAATTCCAATTAAATTGAATATGTCTGATTATGACAATGTACGAATTGGAAAACTGGTGTTAAAAGGAGAAAAACATAAGTAAGTGGGTTTAAAATAAAAACATAACTATCCAAATTATTTTGCTTTCAATTCCTTTTTAATATTTTATATGTAATTTAGAAAAAATAAAAAACGCAAAAAGGATAAGGAGCACAAAGATAATGATGACGATACTAAAAAACGTAAAGTTCATGTGGATGAGGACGCGCTTAAACATGGAGGTTGGTGGATCGCCAAGCTGACTAGCGAAATAACCGGCACCGTTGCCATACAATTTGGTGAGCGCAGCTATTTGAAAGCTCTTGATAATGGACTCTTTACACTTGGTCCTCCCCACAATGATGGTCAGAGTCCAGATCCGGAAGAAATATTTACTGCTTTTCCCATTAACGATACGAAAGTATCTTTCAAGTCCGGCTATGGAAAATATTTGAAAGTTGAAAAAGATGGCATGGTTACGGGAAGGTCAGAGGCGGTAGGCAGCATGGAGCAGTGGGAACCTGTATTTCAGGTAAATTATTTAATTCTTTAACAAGATAAAACATCTAACGATGCTGTGAATATTACGTATGTACATTCAAAAACCTTTGTTAAGTGGAAGATTCCACAATTAAGCGATTTTCCCTCTCATTCGCTGCTTTTTCCAATTTTACTAGATTTTACTTAACCCTGAAAGCTTTCTGTAAAATCATCGTATTATAAAATTTTTCTAGATATTTTTGAAAACGTAGGCTTGCTGCATCACGAATTTTTGAGTCATATGGCTGTGCGCGATTGACTGATTATGAAGTGTGTCAGGTCAATTTCTTTCCATTTCTTATCCAACATTCCCTGACGTAAGATATTCTACGGAAAAGGTAGTTCTTAAAATCAACATAATTAAAAAAAAAATAATGCTCATCCGCTGCATCAGTTCCTCCAGTTGATTCACTATAGGTAAATCTAGTATAGAAAAAGTGGACAATTTCACTTATCTAGACAGCGTTATAGTACCCTATGGCGGTACCAATTAGAACAACATGCCAGAATCAATTTAGGGAAGTGTACCTTCGCCCAGCTTCGTAGTATCTGAAAGTCTTCGTTCCTGTCAACGGCAACAAAGCTCAAAATATTTAAGTCAAGTGTGGTGCTAATCCTCTTGTAAGGCTATGAAAATTGGCTAACTAGCGATATGCTACATAATTTAGAAGTGTTCACCAGCAATTGTCTTCGCCGAATTCTGAAAATTCGGTGGCACAGGACAATCTAAAACGGTGAAAATGGAAATGCAATGCCAACAGAAAACACAACCTTCCTAAATCATTGTGGGAACGATAGCTAGGAAAAAAATATGTGAATCCAGGAAATGGGGAGAATCGAAGGTATTTGGTATTGATCGTGTACGTTAAAATATTTTTGTGGGGGGCCTATGCTTTTGATGAGATAAATGACAGAAGAGACTCAAAACCCTTATGGGTTGAAAGCGATATATTTCGAGTGACTTTCGTGTTGTTGAAGGCATAGGATGGTGTTCCCATTGCCTCTGTGGCATTTTCTGCCCAGCATCCGTTGTACCTACTGGAGGTATTTCGCTCTTAGTTAAAGATTGCCTGAGTTTAGCTGCATTTGTTATGTTTTTAATATTTTTACAGTTTTCCTGACCGCTCAGACTTTTTTCTTTTCGAATAGTATATTTGAAGCTCAGCTCTGTAGCGTTCATTAATATGCTGAGTTAGTTTTGCGCTGGTTAAAATTGTGCCACAGCGTACAATAAAAAGTAAATGATGGTTTTCTTATATGATATCTTCAACGAGCGCATTATTTCGTGCAGTAAAAAAAATAGTGCGGACTCGGCCGCATTTGACGAACTAAGGTAGGTACTATTAGCTGGTTCCAAATTTTTTTTTCGATTTTTTTTTTTTGTCTTCATAAAAGGGTCTATAAATGTGCCGAGAATATGTATTTAAAATTTCAGGCCAAAATCAAAATAGAAATAAAGTTATACCAATTTTTTATCCATACAAGATTATAGATATATAGTCATGTTTTGACGACGCTGCATAGATTCCGTATTATATTATTCCTTAAACGCGTTTTTCTCGAAATGACATTTTTCAAATTTTCGCATGTTCTAGCTCAAAAATGTCTTATCCGATTTTAATAAAACTTGGCTTATTTTGTTTATTATTATGCTCATTGTGCATCCTTCCACAGACCTGCTGATTTTTTCCTTTTTCCCCATGTAGAGACTTAAAATCGCGAGAAAATGAGGCGGCTTACAAAACTTTTTTTTGTCATATACGCGCCATTATTCGAAAAAACGATTTACTTCCGGTTTTGGTGAGGGGGTGCACAACTTGGTATATCTATATTAAAATGACATTTAATTTTTTTTTCGGATGCACTGGAGAGGTTCTATCACTTGTGCAGAGTTGGGCTCTTTTTTTGTTTTTTACGTCAACTTCAACGCCCTTTATACTAGAGAAAAAAAACTATAATTAAAAATAAAAATTCTTTTATGAAATATCGATCCTAAGTGATATTATGTAAATAAATTTAGCTCTAAAAATAAATTTTTCACTTAAAAAAATATTTAAAAAGTGTATTTTTTTTAACTTTACCCGCTAATTGTACCTTAACTGTTCCCATCTGTTTCTCCAAAAACAATTACTAACAATGAAATTTGTGTCGTAACACCTAAATCATGGAAAATGTGCTAAAAATTGCTGAGATGGAAATTGGCCTCGTCACTGATGATAATTCTCTTTGAAAAATCGTCATCAAGTTGAATGAATTTTGTAAGCGTGATTCTTGAAGTTTTAATTCCTGCGCACGGTGACTTTAACGTACGGCACTATGTGCCCAGTTTCTTAGAACTTGTGCATCACCTCCATAATGGTAGGCTCGGTTAGTCGATTTTTAAAATTTTTAATGACTGTAGATGACAGATGTCAATATGAAGCATTCGTCATAGGCCCACCCATTAAAAATCTTTGAATCAAAATTGAAAAACTACACTATCTTTATTTTCTTTATTTAAAGGATGGGCGAATGGCTTTGCTTTCGGATACTGGAAACTTTATGTCGATTGATCCAGAAGACGATGCCTGCGTGGCCTTGCGTAAAAAAGTTAGTGAACATGAAATATGTGAAATACGTTGCAGTGCACCGCGTGAGGATGTTAAGGATGAAGAACCCAAAGAAGAAAAAGGCAATTTAAATGAAGTGGAAAAGAACTATGTGTATGTAATCGTTTTAAATATTTATAAAATGTTATGTAAATGTTGTCATTTATACAATTATAGCAAAAAGTTCCAAAAATTCCAAGATAAGAAACTACGCATCAATAAAAACGATATTAAAGAACTTGAGGTCGCTAAAGACCAAGGCGTTTTACATGAAGCACTTTTAGATCGTCGCAGCAAAATGAAAGCTGATCGCTATTGTAAATAAAAATAAAATCATATACAATGAAACCATTTAATAAAAAAATAAGATATAATAAATAAATTTAAAAAAAACCAATAACCTATAAACTGCTTTCAAACACATACTTTAAATTACAAAATACATATTGTAACAAGATAATTGATGATGCTACAGCCCGCACAAAGCAATTAAAAGAAGCCATCTTACCTGCTGAAAGTAAAAAAAGAAACAAAACAAACCGAACTGTAATCTGCAACAAAGTTTCCAAAAATAAAAAATTAATAATAAACGTGTCAGTCAGTCAAATGATGATGAGCCTAAGCCATTTTAGGTGACTTGCTAAAAGGATATAAGCTTAAAAAAGAAGCCTTAAAAGATTAATAGCAACTCATTAAGTTGACAAACAACTTTTGGGCGTAAAAACAAAACACCACTTACAACACGTCATGTACACAAACCGTTGGCGTTTAATTTTTCTTTTCACTGTTACAGAAGAATTTAAGTTTAGTTTTAAATAGTACGTATTGTATGTACATATGTATATTAAGTATTTTTATTAGTTTGCTTATTTAGAGCAACTTTTTACTCTCCCTAGGAAATCTATATATTGCAATACTGTGTTTAAAATTTGCCTTTATATGCAAGAACAACGTACATATGTTGAATGCAGCTTCTTGACCTCGCAAACTGGAAATAACTTGCTCAACATCGAGGTTGATGAAAGGCTGCAGCAGTTCAGGTACTTGCTCTTAATGCTTTGGGCACCACATAAGTAAGTAAAGGCCTAAATAATATTAAATTAATTGAAAAATTCAAAACTTCTTATTTCTATTTATTTTTTAGATAATAAAATATTTTGGGAAGAGTGATGCCAAATAAAATGTTAGACTCTATTATTTTTAAAAACTTTAATGCAGTGCCATAGTTGAATACTTTCCGCCGAAACAGCCACATTGAGTATGTAACTTTTATAAGAAACATTTGGTGAAGCATACGATGCCACATTTTCGCTAATATCTCATCTTATGTCAGTTTTAACTACAAGTAATTGTAGCATCTTGGAATTGCTGCTGTACTCCAAATACAATGAAAGTAATTTCAAAATATTTCTTACATACATAAATCTTTTTGTTGGCAACATATCTTAGACGTTTGAAGACAACGCAATCGAAAGTGCTAACATGCAACCCCTAAACAAAAATGTACACACAGAAATATATAGTTACACATTATAAATAAATAATGCGGTTGGTTGCATGCTTACACTCGTACATCTTTTACACCCCCACAGTGACTGTCGAGCAAATAAAAGTGACAAACATAAATATTTTTGGGTAGTCAGCTGTAGACAGTAGAGGAAAACTATGCATGCACTCAAGCCAAGCCAGTTGCACAATGGAACAAATATACTGTAATCTTTTTTAAAATTGGCTGTTTCAAATATAACGGTATGTATTTATTATATTTTTTAATAGTGTATACATATGTACATACCTATTTGTTTATTCTATATGCATTTTAAAAATATTAAGTTAAAATTTTAAGTTGATCCCATGTTAACGAAACTACACAAAATTTCATGATATCAAAGATGATGATGTTATTTTGATTATTAATGCAACTTTTAAAAAAACTTCTGTGATTTTGGATTTTGATTAGACATAATTCATATCTGAATTTTAATTGGTGTAATCCATTTCACCAATCAGTTATCAATTTCAATAACTCAATTTATTCGGCAGCCACTGTCAAATTTGGTCTCTTTAACATTGGTAATCTATGTAGGGGCTGCAGAGATCCAAGTAAGAAAATGTGCAATCAGGTTGCATGACTACATGTAAATCGGGTATAGCTCATTCGTGGCCTATGTTATGATGACGACAATCAGTCTTCTCCGGACCTGATTCTATATGCACCAGATTTAGATGACTTCAATCCTAAACTAGGAAAAACTAAAAATTTAGTGTGATATCAAAAATAAGGTTTGTCAGTTTTTTGTTTATATGTACACACTTTCCGTAAAACAGATGACTTCAATTTCTTGTTGCATTTTTATTCATCAAATGCGTGCACGCCATTTTTCGATATTAACAATGTAAGGAATATATGTATATTTTTTCATCTCTGAAAATACTTGCGCATGCGTCGAACAAAAACTAAACAGAGTCAGTACATTTTGAAAGTCAACCCCCAAAACAGTGGGTGCACCAAAAACAGAATAAGGAATCGTACAAATAATTACGACGAAGCCAAACATAGATAATTGCAGCAAGGGCTCTCTAACACGCTTCATCAAACCAAAACCTTTGGAAAAAAAATATTGTTGTTGTTGTTAATGTACTATGAGACAATAACCAGCCGCTGGGCTTGCACGATTTGTAATGATGTTGGTGGTGGTGACATTGCTGATAGCAAATTGAAAGGAGGGTGGTATTTGATGCACTGTGTGCAGATAGAGTTTTGAAAGAGAAGGAAATTTATGTTTGACTCATTGTGAAGTTTTCATGTGAGATTTAAGTAATCGGTTTTCTATTAATTAAAACTTTTAATTGTATGAGTATTATTATTGTTATTTAAAGTATACAAAAATTCAATTTAAAAAAAAAATACGCAGAGTTAAAACAATAGAGATGCTTCAAAACTATAGATCATTTTTTCCATTAGCTTTACAAGATATGCCAACGGGCTTTACAGGAGTTTCGACACGTATTTTAAAATCTGTGTTGCACAACGTTTCTTAGATCGGGTTTAAAAATAAAAATTTCGAACTTTGAACCGATAAAATGAAATGCACTGAAAAATAAAAGTTTCATGTAAAAAAACCGTGGAAAAAATTTTTTTTCAGCGATCTTTCAACATTTTGATACCTTTTAATAGTAGAGTCTGTCCAGCTCTTCAAAATACTTATCGGTATCCCGTTCAATTTCTTCATGTAAATATTTTTCTCGCCAAAAAACACTGGCGAAAATCTTTGCCGGCCGATTGTTGTGTCTTTGGATGTTTCGGAGCACTTCCACTTGGCCCAACCCAGTGATAAGTTTTTTTTTCTTGAAACGCTTGAAACGGAAATAGGTTACAAGTTCTAAAACTACTACTAAACTACAAGGCTAAAATTTTACTAAACGCTCACGATACGATAGTGAAGTTTCGGCCTGACATATTAAACGTCGTTAAATCTACAAAAACTACATTGGACTTGTCATGGTTTATAATTAAAATAAAATTATTCGTTACTTTAAATGAGAGAAACGCGACAACACTAATTAGATCAATTCTCTTATTTCCATACTCGCGCTCGCGCTGTTAGTAAAACTTTAACTATCACTGTCTGCCTTTCGAGAGTAGCAATCTGCTCAAATACCAACTACCACCCCGTGAGGTCAAGATAAACAGCAGCAGGAGCAACCAACATAGCAGACAGTTCCTTAATTATTTGTTGTCGATTTTGCTGCATATGATTGTTGTGCTCTCGTATATACTCGAATTTTATATATCTGCATACTATACCCTACACTTTCTACTTTGGGTATTTTAGGTTTTTGGTAAAATGGGCTATTTTTAAATCTTTGGAAATTAAAACGAGTTATAGGAAACTTATTTATATAAAAAGATATTTGCTGACGAAGTCTGACTTATGCTAGGTCAAGGCAATAAGGTCATATCTATACTTCTTCGTTGCACGCGCTACACTACTCAAGTTAAGAAGCCATTAACATTTAAGAATTTCTTTTGTTGAGGTGCTTCGATCTCTTCAGAAAAATTTCTAGCATGAATGACTTTGATTTTTTACCAGAATTTATTTTCCGATGGCTGACCCTGTTATAGCCAGTTCGTCAGATATTTCGTTCCCTGCGCTTTGTAAGTTTGGGAGAATTTCCTTAGCTTAATCCTACATTCCGGTAGCATTCCCGGTGTAAGCATGTGCTTGTACAGTGCCATTAGGACTGCTTTACTTTTCAAGCAAATTTATGTACATCCCTGTTCGGTCATGAATCGACTTTCTAAAAGCCTCATTGAGGTGACTGGAATATCAAATAATTCTGTAAGGATAACATATGTATGCCACCATAGGAGAATATACACTCTGATGTTAACCTGCATTAAATCTACCTTACTCGATTGGAAATTGAAAATTTCTTTTCGATATTTTTCTCACTCAAAAGAGATCTAATTATAATTTTTCGAAAGAAAAACTGGCTGATAACAGTTAAAAGGAAAAATAATTAACAAGGACCTTGTATTTGTAGTCAATCAAGAAGCAGCATATACATACATATATTATAAAACGCTCTCGTAGGGTGCACCAAAAGTAGTGTTGACCGAACATAACTTTACGTACGTTTCGTTTCTTATTTGCTATTGCCATTTTCGATTTCGACTTTTTTGCAGATCGCATGTAGCGGAAGGAAGCAGCAACAGCAGTGTGTCTGCACGCATTTACCGGCATAGCAGCCAGAGGTTGCACCCTTAAGATGATATCGGTAATGGCAATGCATGCAATGTTTTCATCACGTTTCGCAGTAGACTTGAAAAAAGATTTTTTGGTCTCTGTTTCGTTTGACTTGCCGCGTGTTTAGTACGTTTTGTTGCTTGCTCGTGGGTGAAGGTCCTGGTTTATTTGTGCTGTCCTTAGCGTAATAGTCCTTGTGTGGAACATACGCGCTATGAATTTCTTATGTCGTTTGTGTTTGTTTCTTTTATTTCTTTTTTGTCCAACGTACCGGTGTTTGTGAGAAAGTGATTTATTTACTTGTGCTGTACTGGTTTCATGAACAAAAAAAGAAAAAAAAAATATTGTAGCATATATTTAGGCGGTTCGCAAATGCCATAAAAGCGTCTTAGTAGTGCAGTTGAATGAGTGGTTTTAAATGATAAACGATTTATAAGAAAATATGAAAAATAATACATAATTAAAAAAAAAAAGAAAATAATTTTTAAATTAAAATTCAACATAGCCGTAGTTTCGGTGTGCGGCAAGAAAGTGTATTACAAATATTGCGCAGCTTGCTTAATTTTTTTATTGACTTTGAAGGTAAGACTCTTATAGACACGTCTGGTGCAGCATGGCTGATATGCAATGTACATAAAATTTGCATATTCATTTAATTTTACAGTGGCGCACGTTTCTGTTTATGGACATTTTATTTTTAATAATTTTTAAGCTCATCAGCAGCGTGTAATAATTGCACTTAAGTTAACGTTTTTTAATTGCTTCTGAATATTTCCATTCTACATTCGTCCGATAAAATCCGGCTAAATAAATGTAAGCGCTAAGAAAGATATTTAAAACGATATACAACAGTACATTGGTATCCATTAATGTTTTGAGTTTGTACTTGAACTTTGCTATAGATATAAGATAGTATGGGAACATATTTTATAATAATAGAGTTTAGCTACTACAGCTATTAGCCTTCTTAGCTATTTAGCTTGAAGCTTTGAATGCTAGACCTCTCATACGCAACTTATACTCATACAGCATGATATGTAAATGCAGAATTAAATTTCTAAACAATGGGAAAAATCAATTGAATGTGGTTCACCATTTCTGCAATTTTGAGCTCTTTTCTATGCATAAACGTAGCTTTATGCAGAACACATTTGCACCAACTTTTTTTGTCAAACTTTTCGTTCACCATAAAACTACCTTTTACAAGCTTTTAATTTTTCAAAAAAACATAAATTTAAAAAAAACTTTCGGTTTTTTTCATTACTCCAAGGTATTAGGCTTGTCGGTGTAGACATGAGTATTTTAGTAATCCCACTAATTCAAAAACTCCAACGGCGTTAAATTGCACGATCTTGGCGGCCAGTTGACGGCACCAAAATGTGAAACAAAGCATCTTGGAACTTTTCATACAAAACAGCCAACGTTGCACCTGATGTGTGACAAATTTTGGTGTCCTGTTCCACATAAACATCTTCGATTTCCATTGACTATTACAGTCCGTTCTTCATCGTTTTTAAAAAATTAAGCCTCAACGACATCGTCCGCTGGCCACTTCTTATTCACATGAGGATTTTCCACGCCCCATATGTGGACACTTTACTTATTAAAATACTCAGAAAGGTAGAAGGAAATTTGCCTCATCAGAGAAGATTTTCATCGAAAATGCCGTATAAACTTCTAGCAACTCAAACAACCAGTCTGCATAAATTCTTTAATATTCATGGCCTCTGAGCTTCAGTTCTTGTGTTAACTGTGTCCAAATGCAAATTGCGCCAAAAGTAGACAAAAAAATGCCGAAATGCTGCTAACGCCGACGAATCGCTTACTCTTCGGCCACACTTTCACTTGAAGCAGCAATATTTTTGTGCAGTGATAGAGCACGCACCTTACCGCACCTCTAAGGCTTTCCATCTCTTCAAATTCATGCACTTCGGTCGACTTCGGTAATAAGAACAAAGCTCGGGCTCGAAATCCCACGTGTAGCTTATTGCTGAAACCTTCCCCTTCCTAAAGAAAACATGTAGTTTATATGCAACCCAAAAGAACTTAGAAGAAATAGTTGATTCATGCGTCGAGCTGTTAACTGCCCCTCGTACGCTATGAGTATTGACTTTCTACTATTAGCAAGAAAGTTCGGGTTACGCCATCAGAACTACTGTAAGGTATGCAAAGTTGCGAAATAAGTTGAATCAATGTAACACCTTCTTCTTCTGTAACACCTCTCCACTCCAAAGCAAACGTTATCGCTACCTTGATAAAGGAACTCTTGACGACTGGATGGCAGATGTACCATTAAAGAGGCTTGCCAGATTCATTCGAAGCTCGGAGCGCCTACGAGTATTCATGCTGCTCGATCGGTAAAATATATATATAAATAGGCAGTTACAAAACCGTTTCATCTCTTTTTAAATGCCATAACACAACATAGTCGCTTAGTTGGAAAGATTGTAAAAGGAGTCAGCGCAGATTGTAATTTTTTTTAATAGTAGGCGGTGGTATGCCTCTATCAGGAAATACGTTTCCACGGCTAAACTTAGGGAATGATTTTGATGAAATTTAGCTTGAGCAAAAGTATTTGTTTTAAAATGGGTGGCGCCACGCCTCTAAAAGGAAAATATGTTTATTTTAATAATAAGATAAAAAATCTTATCCGAAAAAAACTCAAAACTGTATCTATTAAGTTCAAAATATCACTTTTTTTTTCAAAATACAAACATTTTTTTTTGAGCTACTTGCAATACGTTTTTGACTCCTTCCACAGACTTAAAGTTTTTGAAAGTTCAACGTTTTAAATATATCAACAATTTTACTAAATATTTCTTAAAATTGTGCTGAATTTATAAAACAAAATGATCCTTGAGGTTCCTGTCATTCTATTATTGCAATAAAGTTTTATTGATGCAAATCTTGTAAAAAGAAAAACCCAACGAATGATTTTGCTTTTGAAAAATAAAAATAAATTGAAAGAATTCACTTTTGAAACTTTTAAATGATGAGGATATTACAAAAGAGCAAACAAATAATGAAGGAATAAAGAAAAGAACGCACAACATCCCAACAAAAGTAGCAAACAAAAGCGTGTTCTTTTGGAATAAAACCCCATACAGCTTAGCTAAATTAAAAGAGCGTCATAAAATGGCTTCTTATTTCCTTTTCCTTGCTATGTTCTTACCTCAAGCTTTAACGTGGTACGGCTTGAAACCTATCAACTTGTCAATGTAAATATAGTTTTAGGCTCCATTTCATCATTTTATCTAACCATTTTTGTAAAAATAAAAAAATTGCTGAGTCGTTTTGTGTTTATGTATTTATTTTGTAAGTAATTTTCTCTCTTTCAACGGATTCCTGATTCTTTCTTTCAATGGGAAACAATTTTACAACAACTTTACTGCTTGCAGTTACTTCTTAAAGAATAGAATTGCATAAGGAAACAGGCGGGAAGTTGTTGCTATGACTTGTATCTCCTTTGTGGTCTTTGATATGCTAAATATCCCAGTAGGAAATGTCTTCAAAGATATTTCTTTTATTTGCTTGTAGAAAAATGATAATTCGGCCAAATATAGAACTTTAAAAAACATAAGCCGAATGTCGTAATCATAGAGATGAGAAATTTGAAACCAAGCTTCAAATTTGGCCACAGTGATGAACAGCATCATTATAAAATGTCTTTGATTTATAAAGTTTAATATTATCTTGTTAGAACCACAATTCTGAATTGCTCTCTACCTTCAGCCTTAACAAATTTTCAATAATTGCCCGATATTGAAAGCCATCCATATTAACTGCAAATTGTTCGTTGTTTTCGAAAAAATATGGTCCAATGATCTTTTCTAAGGTTATTACACAACATACTGTGCATCTAAGTGGGTGCATTTGAATAATTATTTTTGGATCTTCAATGCACCATATTCAGCAATTTTTTTTATTAACGTTACCGTTGAGGTGAAAATGTGCCTCATAGCTCATTATGACTTTGTGAATAAATTCATTGTTCTCTCGGAACAATTCTTGAAAACGCCAAACATACTGAATGCGTACTTGTGCATCATTTTCTTTCAACACGTAAACCAATTGAATCTTATATGGAAAAAGGTGTAATTACCGTAAAATTCCGCCTAGATATCCCCAGCTGCTGAGAACGTCGCCAGGTGGAAGTTTGGTGGTTTTCCTCAATACTTGCTTGCACCCGTGCAATTTTCACATCGTTTCGAACTGCACGAGGTCTTCCAGCATGCAGAAGCTCAAAGACAGCCCCTTGTTGCTGAAAACGCTGGACTAATTGGAAAATTGTTGGAGCATTGGGCACATTTCGAACATAAAATAAATTTCGAAATGATCTTTGTGTCTGAATACATAATTGAATGTCGACTTTCAAAATAAAATTGAACAATTTTGGTTCTTTGTTCTGTGCCTAAGTCTTTCCATCATCAATTTCCCAAGTTTTACAAAGTTAATTGTGAAAAAAAATACATAAACAAAAAATTAACAATAATTAAATCTTAATGTTACTTAAGCGGCACCCTGTATTTTCGAACACAAACTCAGCTATAAGGTACGAGAAATATTTTTTTTTTATTCATGGAACTAAAATGATTTGCTGTGCGCATTTTATCGGTCCATTATTTTATTTGTAAAAATATATTTTCGTGATAGTGGCGTGGCATCGCCCACTCAAAAGCAAATACCTTTCTTCAGGGTTCAATCAAATTTCACCAAATTAGTCCATTAGTTTAAATGTGAAAATATATTTTGTGGGTTTCTCAGTGTTCAATACATATACATATCTCTGTACTAAATTTCATCAAAATCGGTTCATTAATATAGCAGTGAAAGCGTATTTTCCCATTAGGGGCGGTGCCACGTCCAATTAAAGATTACAAAGATTTTAATACCCTTCCATAGAGGTCAATCTATCTCCATACATAATTTCATCAAAATCGATTGATTAGTTTAGCCGTAGAAACGAATTTTCCTGTTAGAGGCGTGGCACCGCCTAGTATTGAAAAAATACATACATTTTGCACTTCCCCACTCCACAGACTTTCCAACAAAAAAAATCAAGTGATTATGTTTTGCCACTGCCAATTTCGTTTTTGTCAACGACAACGAAGCTTAAAATCTTTGAGTCAAACGTGAAGTCAATTGTTTTGTACAGCTGTAAAACCTGGTTAACCAATGGCATTCTGCTCCACAATTTACAAGTGTTGACCAACCATTTTGTCTTCGTCGAATTCTGAAAATTTGGTAGCTTAGGACCATTTCTAATGTCGAATTCCTCACCAGATGCTTTCAAAATCCGATTTCCATTCAAATCAAACGGCGAGCGTAGAAATGAATTGGACACATTGAGTTTGTCCCACTGTAGTTTTCAAATTATTGTATCCTGTTTACTTTCACTTTTACGATTTGTAAAAAAAAAAATGTGTGCGTTTTTCCACTGCTCCCATTTATTGTGATTTTTTGTGTTTTTTTTTTTCAAGATTAAAGTTGAAGTTGCACCGAAACTACATACACCTTATACGCGAAGCACACCATTCAGCCCACTGTTATAGCAGCTCAGCATTAGACAGTTGTCGACTTTGGGGGTGACATAGCCTATCATCATTGTTGTTGTTGTTGTTGTCATCGCTCGGTGTAGGAATGGTGAATGGTGAATTTTCCAAGCATGAGAATTTTCATGTTGAATTTTCAGAAATGAAAATCATGGCTGTAAATTCATGGCTTAGACTCATAGCGCTTGACAGTTGGAATTTTTGCTTCGTTGCGTAAACAACACAATTTGGCTCAACGTATCCTTGTAAGGACAAACGATATGAAACGTAACTTAAATTCGCGCCATAACGTTGGTTGAAGTGTCGTCGGTAAAGCAGTAAAATTTTATTTTATATTTCCGCGCGCTGCACAATTTGTATTTGCATGTGTGTTAGTGTATGTAAAAGTGTAGTTTTTGTATTGCACTTGTATTTTGTTGGCTCGTACTTTTAAGCATTTTCACGGTATTTAGTCAAAGTTTAAAAGTGCGGCAAGAAAAAACGCAATAGCGGAGCGTCCCAAAGTGCGCAGCAAAAGTATTCAATTACTTACGTGAGTTTTTCATTTCGTGCTTTTTTCTTGGTAAAATTAAAAAAAAAAAAATTATATCAAACAATTTAGAGCTCTGGATGCAATAAAAGAAAATTTGACTACTTGATATTTTGAAGTTTTCGGAATAAAAATATTTTGAAGAGTGATAGCAATTGAAGCAGCTCTAAATCAAAAGTATGCAAGGACAATGCCGTCCATTTTACTACGGCTATTTGTAATTTTTAGAGTCAAGATATATAACTTTGAAGACGAGAAGTTTTGGGGTGAAACTAATTTACATATACTTACTTATAATTTGTACCTATTGTATGTTCTTTATTTGATGTATAACATCTACTGGAGTAAATTTTTGAAAACTTAGCGCTAACGGTCACCGCCAACGCTGAACGTCATGCTAGCACATTTTTGGACAATTTCTCTTGGATTTTCATCGGCCCAAATGCGTCAATTTTGCTGAGATCAAAATTCGTCTCGTCACTGAAGTTGGTTTTTCTTTTAAAAATCGTCATCACGTTGTGTTGTGTTTGCTCGTGCTTCCAATCGCTTAGTATATGCGCCTATTACGTTGTTGACCACGGTTTAAATCTCACAGCTGTTCAAAAGTAGATTATAATTTGCCATGACCATATTTTCTCAATTACATCCGTTTGGATCGGGCTCTAAACTGTAGATTGCCGCCATTCTGTTTAGTTACAGAATATTGGTGACAAATCAGCTAGGGCGAGATCCTTCATAGCCTGTAGATTCCAAGTGTTATTACCACCATTAAATGAAAATTTTAAAAATGCAAAAGAAAATTATCCAGGAAATGCCAAACTTATGATAAAGAAAAAGATTTAACTTAAGGTATTAATGAAAGGGGAAGTTTTGTACTAAAACGAAAGCAGTCATTTCTTTAAATTAAGTGTTTTTCTTTAAAGTTTTATTTGAATATATAGAATTCTTTAAATTGAATCAAAAAAAAAAAACGTGTTAATTATGGCTCAAAATTTGCTGCAATATTATTCTTCTATTTACGTGCATTCAGTTTACATTTGCTTACTTGTCCGACTGTTTATCTTGTTTTCTTCCGTGATTTGACAGTGAAATCCTGACAATTCATTCACAAAAAAAACCCGATTTCGGAGAAATAAAATTAAATTAAAAAAAATCGAGATACGTCAGTTTAACGTGAAGTTTGTAAGGGAAAAAATCAGTGATTTTGGCTTCAAATCAAGATAAATTTAAATCGGACTGATATCGATGCCAGTGTGAATTGCTTATTTTTTGACCCAATTGTTTTGAGCTACCATTCATTTTGTTACGGCCACTTTTCATTTGATTTAGTTTTTTTTTCGCGACAATATACTTGCTGATTTTATCTTAATCCTGCGATTACCTACACTATAGAAATTCCTCTTCTTTACATTCCTTAAATTACCTTCTCTTTATTCTTGTTGTACCAACATTTACTGTTATTTAACATAATACAAATGGATTAACAAACGTTTTGTTTGTCACTAAAAAGGGTTTCACGAACAAATAAACACACAAACAAGCGAACGAACTCATTTGCAACTTCACTTGCACAATAAATGCAAAACCAAATTCCCCCAGTTAGCAGGATATCATGTTGCACGGAGGGCAAAATTTCATTTTAAATGCTACGGACTTGGAAATCCAATATGTGACGTTAGTGTAAGATGATTTTTAATTAAAATTGCACCACAGTATGGCTGCTTAAGTGAAACTCTTTGAGGTACGAATAAAAAAAAAAAACAACAACAAAAACAACAAATAAACACAGGTTAACTTAACCGTAGATTAAAATGTTGGGGCTGTTTTAATGTAGAAATCGTCAGTGACATTGTGAAAATGGAAATGCAATACGACGAGTACCTAAGTACTTGCATACCTGTTTGTTATTTTTGTTACTTTTTATTGTTATTTATACGTACGTTTGTACTTATGCATATTTTGTACACCACGTAATGCAGAGCTGTTGCAGAATGCATTTACATAGTTGCGGAGTGTTTTGTTTTCGATGTGTTACTTGCAGTTATGACAGATAACATATGCTGGATTGAATTGGCTGAAAAGTTAAACGCTGACGCTAAATTTGTATTTTTTGCCAAGTTTTACCAATTTTTTGAATTTTTCCACACTTTACGATTTGCCAAAAATTTATCGATATTTTTAAAAATTTTCAATTCTCACAACATTTTTCAGTATATGAAAAAATTACCTTTTATTATTTGAAAATGAGCGTGTTAAAGATACCGGAACATTTTTTTTCTATATGTTGACAGAATTGTACGCAGCGCTGCCACTTTGCTACCATCGTAGCAAATTTGCTACGCTAAAGCAAAAAATAACACATTTGCGATTTTGCTACCCATTCTCATCAAATATATCAATTTTGCTACATTATTCCCATCTCTATGTAATTTTGTAATGTATTTATATAATTTTTCTTACTTTACCTCCTGCGATTTTTTATTAAACACATTTTCCACTTAATTGGCAACTTTCTATCAGCACCAACTAAATTGTCAACTAAACACTTTCCTCTTTTATGAAAAAACTGCTTAATTTGCCACATAGCAGTGCATCTGCAGTGCCACGTTTTTCAGATCTCAATTTGATAAAAAAGTAAACAAAAATAACTTATTCAAAATAAATACCATAGATTACATGAGGAGTGAACGAACAAAACGGCACATGTCCAATGGCTAAAAATGTTCAAAAATCGCAACAAACTGTTTATGTCTCTGAACTGATCACATTAACTTAATACGATTCACGCTACTATTTTTACTCATTCAGTCCCAAAAAAAATATTTTAAAAATGTTGAATACTTTAACTGAAAACTGGGGGGGGGGGGGGAAATGGAGATGTGCCCTTTTCCTGGGACAAACTGGACATGTGCCTTTTTGTTCGACCTTTAACACTTTACACTTTTTTATATGAAATATGTGCCCTTTTGTTCGACCATAAGCTTTTTTAAATGAAATACGTGCCCTTTTGAAAATCCACACTCACGACTGGCTAAAAATATAAATATTCGAAGGACATGTGCCTTTTTGCAAGAACATCTTCATTTTTCTATCAAAAAAGTATGACATCTATTGCTTTTTGAACTGGTTGAGATTAAAATCAGTTGAAGACCGTGGACATGTGCCGTTCTGTTCGCCCACTCCTCACATAATGGCTGCAAAATGTTTGATCTCAAATAAGGATACTGTATGGGTGCCTTGAAAAGATCAGATGAATTATATTAAATGTTTTGAACTATGTACATATTATCTTTATTTTTATTTATGTAAATTTCAATGAGTTCAATATGATATTTTCGTTTAGTAAAAAAATTTATGTTTAATTTACTGTTGCAATAATAAATAGTTCAGCCAATTATTGACTTTTGCTACGCTGCTCACCGTTTTGCTACGTAATTCTGCTACAGAAATTATATCCAAAGTGGCAGCACTGATTGTACGTACTTGCTACGCAAAATTTGAGCACGATCTGTCCTCAGTGCTGTTTTTGGTCTCTGCGCTTTTTACAATAAAACTATCATATGTTGCTAGGGAGTCGGTTGCCTGAATTTCGACAAGATTTTATCTTGTGGCATCGGTTGAAAATTATAAAAATCTTTGACATATAAAAAATATGAACAATGTCTGCCATTGCGTTGCCTCTGCGTTATTCATTGAGAGCTCTTTAAAACTGTGAAAATGGGTAACATTAACAATTTTATGGCGTCTGCCTTTTATCTTAAAAAATGTGTGTATTCACAAAAACAGATAAATGCAAGAGGTAGACGTTTTTGTTGCTGCGTTTAAAATTGAGGAGCGTCGGAACAAAAACCGATAAATCGCTTTCATGTTTTTTGTGAGAAATCGAAAAAATGTGTCTAAGTTCATGGTTTTCTAATTTGGACTTGAACGAAATCTATCAATTTATTGATGTTGAAATCACGTTTTGGAAACCTAAAACCTGCATTTGTGTGCATGGTACTTTTTGAGATATAAATGAAAACAAAATGGACATATCGGTTCTTGACCAAACCAGCTGGATATATCGTTTTTTGATAAAACACTGTAGGATATATCGGTAGATTAGGTAGTTTCCAATCATTCAATAGCGCTGTAAGCCATGGTGCTTCTTGCGCAGATGCAGCAAAGCCATGTACTCGGTTTCGGCAGTTGAAAGTGCGACCGTTGGTTGCTTCTTGGAGTTTTATGAAATACTTCCTCCTTGATATTTGCAAATATACCCAGTTGTTGATTTTCGCTCATCTGTATCTCCAGCCCAGTCTGCATCACTGAATCCTTCGATTTTACCACTAGTGTCTCTTGTGAACTCCAATTTGTAATGACTTGTCCCTTTTAAATACCGAAACATTCTCTTAACTATGTACTACCCAGTGCACTTTTCCTGGATTGTTGTTATATTTGGATAATGCAGCTCTTTAGAAAGTTTTTGATCTATATCTAATGGTGTAGATATTGGCTTGTATTCCTCCATGTTAAACCTTAATAGTTAAATCATGTGCCGCACTATACATCTAAGGATATGACAGTTTTTGACAGAATCAAAAGAGCCAACAATGAAAAATGCTAAGGATTTATCGGTTTATGTTCAGATCCGG
The DNA here is from genome assembly GCA_963662105.1 of Meiosimyza platycephala. Taxonomy (NCBI): domain Eukaryota; kingdom Metazoa; phylum Arthropoda; class Insecta; order Diptera; family Lauxaniidae; genus Meiosimyza; species Meiosimyza platycephala. Next base: position 95,711,363 of record OY759208.1, on the reverse strand, counting down.
GTATTTTGCGGAAGGATTTGGAGCGGATTTATCAATTTTCGACCAGGATATATTGACGATAGAGAAAGATATGTAAGAAAAGAACCAATTGAGATCATTAACATAAAAAAAGTGAAAATGTCATTTATTGGTTTTTGTTCCGAAGCTCCTCAAGTAATTAAATTTTTTTCCAAAATCTTAAGATATATATACAAACTTAAGTCATTTTATCGTCAGGCAGTTTGAGATTATTATAAAAATTATGTAATAAAAAACGTAAGAAACAATCTCTGTCACTTCGTTATTGCGGCATTTAAAACTTGCTATATTACAAATTGAATATTTAATCATTATCGCGTCTTGGCTGACTGGTTCCTATACTTATAAGAAACATAAATATAAAAAAGGCAGATGGCCACAGCGCTTCTTTTTCCAAGGCAGACGCTTTTAAGCACTTAAGGCGCATATTATTAAAGATATATATCGGTCATTCTTTTATTAAACGCACACTTTGTCGTTATTGACGTTTTTGAGCATTTTTTGAAACGAAATATCTCAGAAACTATAGGAGATAGGATAAGAAATCATTTAATCATTTTTGTTAAGAAATACTCTAGCTTTATAAAAAAAAAATTAAAAAAATTTAAATAAATTTGTTCAAACACTAATTTTTTTAATTAAAAAAATGTTTCTCAAAATATTTTCAATATAACACCTTTCGTTTTTTTTGTTGATTTTTTTATGTGTTATTCCTCAATCAATCGTTGGAATGCATGTGCTTTCATATCGAAATTCCTGCCATAATTTTGGAAACTACGATTATTTTACTGATGCCGCGCATCATGTTTTTTCAACATAAAATTTTTTTTTTGTATTTGTATTTTGTAATGTTTTTTGCAATCAATCCTAAGAATGTATCTGTGTAATTTTTTTTTTTTAGTAGATACTGGTTGAGATTAGCACCCATAATTTTTTTTTATATGTTTTTTCCGAAATGTCGAACATACAGATCTACATAAATTCCAGTACGGAAGGATAACTGAAAAATTTAAATAAACGAAAAAAAAGATATCATTCAACATTATATTTTTCAAATTTTTTAACATTATTCGATTTTTGCTGAATTTTCGATATTATCTTTTTTCTTCGATACCTACTATTCAATATTTTTTTTGCCTTTATTGACTTATTCCGTAATAACAGATATTTTGTAATTTTTTTTTATACTATTCGTGCAATACTTGAATGTATGCCACTACAGCTCTGTAGTGCTGTGAGCTAATGTTTGTCACATTATAAGCATAGCTTTAATCTTAATTTTGAATTAAAGCAAAATTAACGTGTACATTTGTTGCTGAATAACAGTGTAGTGTATATGTATAAGTTTTCTATCTTAAAAGTCATTTCGAAAACAATTAATAATTGGACGGTTATTAATTCAGCATATTAAAATTATATTCAGCGAGCTAAAATTATATTCAGGGCTCTTGATATTGGCAAGTTCTTGAAAGAAATATCGAAAACTATGTTCGTTCAGCACTTTTTTTTATTGTGAAATATTTAATTTCAATGTTGAAAAAAATAGTTTAGCGTAAAAAAATCAAAATTTTAATTAAAATTCAAAATGAGCTTGTTTTTTTTGCCTCGTATTGACGAACAACGAACAATTTGTGCAGTGAAGCGCTTTCCATTATTTTTGTTTTTTAAAATGAGTGACTTAAGAAATTTACCACTGTTTTAATTTTTAATCCTTGCTCTACAATCGCTCAATGATAAGGATTTTTTTTTTATCAAAAATGAATTAATTGATTACTTAACTTTTGCTTCCTTCATTCAAGTAAAGCCAAGCAAACTTAAGGATAGTTCTGATATATGCTGAATATTTTATATACATATGTAGTATGCAAGAAATCATTGAAAATATTTACGTCTTATAAAAATAAAATTCCAAAATAACTTAACAGCAGATGTGTTATTAGATAAGCTTCTTCACTACCCTCTTCCATTTTTAAATTGAATTGCATGATACTCCATAGATACTAAATAGCAACAGTCGCAGTTAAAATCTCTTCCACTTTTCATTACTCCCCATCGCCTGCCACAGCATAAGTTCTCACCCGCCATATTTGCATCCGTTTCTGATACAACATAAATGGCGTCATTTCAAAGTTATTTAAGGCAATTTAATAAAGTTGAATTTAACAATAAGGGAAATTTGCAGTAGCAGAAAAGTGTTCTTCTTCTTTCTCCCTACCTGATGCTTTTGTGAACAAAATTCAAGCCAATGCTGTTGAACCAAACCGTGGTAAGCAAATTTAATTAAGAAGATAAACAAGCCATGAAAATGGCATGGAATAACAATGAGTAGCAAAATTTATGATCAACGAAATTTTTATTTTTTTGTTAAAAAATTATTTCAACAGAAAATGTTGGCAACAGTTAAAGAAGTAATAATATCTACAAGTAAAAAGTTTAAAAAAATTATGTACAGATGGCTAAATCATACAAAAGGTGTTCTACCGGAATAAAAATCATTTATATCTTTTGATAAGTAATTGTGAGTACACTCAAGACTAAGGGGTAGAAGAAGAATAACAATGGCGAAGTATAGCATAGTTGTAATAGGTTAATGCGTCCCATTTGATTTGGTTAAAAGTCTTACAAATATATAATTTCACATCGCTTAGATATTTCTACATACCCATATAGTATGCATTATAGATGTTGTGTCAGATTTTCTAAAGGCATGGACAGATATGAGGTTGGACATTATTTTTTTATTTCTTCTAATGTCCTATATAATTTGAAAATGTAATTTGCTTATCAATATAAATCACAATTTTCTTAAAAATTAACGGCTTACATTGAATAAACAATTCATAAGTCTTAAGATCAATATAAAATTCTGTCTGAAAAACGCCACAGTCGTTAAGGGTTCTTTGAGATTTTTTCTAAATTAAGTATAAATTACTAACCCAGTAATGTTGTTTTTTGATCCACATCTTAGGTATTATTACCTCAAAGTTAGTTGAAAAAAGAAGTTGTAGTAGAAAGTGGTCAGTGCCACCAATTACGCCGTAATATATTAATTCAGGAAAAATACTGTAATGACCGAACTAATGCGAAACATCACGCTTGTACACAGCTTGCAAAAATATAAAAAAGATTGCAAATGGTAAAACGTTTTAAGCGCTGTACTGAACGCTCATGTAACATTCAAACCAGTCAATCACTGAAATTTAGTCACCATATCAAGATGGCTTTACCTCACCATTTATAACATACTTTCAACATACCGAAATTCCGTAAGTCAGAATTAGTGCAATCATAACCATAGCAGCAACAAAGATTCTATGGCATCTACAGCCCTTTTAAAGACAAGTAGAAATATAACATTTTATATTTATAAAGTATTTATAGGAGCTTATAAGAGCCATTTGACGTATAAAGCATAAAGGCATGCTCACTTCTGTGTTATCTTTGAAGAGACTCGGTAAAGTGTGTTTCTGAGGTCTTTAAAATACACCTTACAAAGACTTTAAAAGAGTGCGTTCCCAGACAATTGCCTGCTGCAGAGTTCTTTCAAAGTAACTTAAAGATAAGATCTGTGGAAGCAAAAATTATTTTTATTATCGAATTTAATTTTTACTAAAGTTTTGTATGCCAGTTTCGAACACATGTCACAAGGATCCATAGTCCTGCATGCTATCAGCTAGGCTATCTGTGTTATATTATTGTATATTATACGTTAAAAGCGAATCATATTCCTTTTACACTTTTTTTTGGTAAAACGCCTTAAAAAGACAAAAAATGAACAGTATAAAGAAATGAGGCGCCATGTATTTCAAGTGACTTTTATTTCTGCAGTATAAAGACACACAAGAAACATGTCCCCTAATGTCTTTATAATCAGCCTTTTATGAGTCTCAAAAATGCATATTAAAGATAATTTTACGTCTCTCTTTATTATGGTTATATATCTTTCTCTAGCAAGATATTATGAAACAAAATTTCGCTACAAAGGAAAAATATTTTTTTTATTTTAATTACAATACCAAGCTATTTTAAAGATATACATATATCATTGCTTTGTAGGTTAGATTTTTGTCTTGATAACTTCCCCGTTTGCTATTAGGGAGCCTTGTATAGGGTGTTTTTTTTAGAGGTATAGAACTTTAAAATGGAATAAAACAAAGATGAATTTTTTAAATAGACATGAAAATTACTTTATTCGAAAGATAATCTTCTGGCATTATAATTTAAATATGACTTCTGGCATATGAACGCCACGGCTAGCTCGGACGTAGTCTAAAATGGAGGTCCAATTTTCAAGGTATATCGCGAATTACGCGAGTAATGTTGGCTTCGAAGTATTGAATCGTAGCTGGCTTATCGACGCATACTTTTGGCTTCACATAACCCCAAAAAAAAAAATTAAGGTGTGATATCACAAGATCTAGGCGGCCTTCTTGACTTCATAATTGCAAAAATCATGTGAATTTTGAGTGAAAATAAAGTTGAAATTTTAGTGACTATAATAAATTTGCACAATTTGGACGCGTTGTTCATGCGTCAACCTGTTCATGATGAAATGGCAAACCAAACTGAATATAAATGACATTAGAGTTGCCAGATTTGACCACAAAATCCCAGTTTTATCTCTATTCGAAAAACAAACCTCTAAAAAAAACACCCTTTACATTCACAAAATTATAGAATCCCTCTGACGTTTATTTTTTTTTTGAGTTTTTTTAAGTTACATACTTGGGTACCAAATCTCAAAGAATATATACATATATACATTTTTTAAATCATACACAACAGTTAAAATATTTTCTCTTTTTTCTTGCTTCACATTTCAATTATTTAGCCACATGACCACAAAATAATTAAAATACCATAACCAAATTAAATTAATCGTTTTACCTGTCAAAGTGGCTTCGCCATTGCTAACATTCTGTACAATACGCTCGTAATCTCATAATAACAAATTCTTGCCATGTAATTTTAAAAAATTCATTGAGCGGAAGTTAGTTCATTTTTTTGTCGATTTCTGTTGTTGTTTTTGTTGTTGGATTTTCCTATTAAATCTGCCATAAGTTGCGTGCACTAAACCGCCTGTCTAGTTCAAGGAAACAAAATTTAATTCCAAGTGAAGCTTAAGCTATTATGATACTTTTATGTTATTTTTTTATTTTTCGATAATAATTATAATAAAAAGAATCGGTCTAGTTTTTTACACCCTTAAGTTTCAAATGTCAAAAAATTCTATATTGAATATCACCTGAGTTATGAGAGTATCTGATAATTTAGAGTTTATAAAAGTCAGTTTGGACTGTGCGGATGATTTGTAATCACTTAGTTAGAAAAAAGAACTTTTTTCGTTATAAAAATAGAAAACTTTGAATTTATGCATAAGAATATACCCCCTTAGGATTCGAACTTTCAAAAGCCCTTGCTGCAACGATGTCTAATGCAGCTATTAGAAATTGTTAGTTTCTTATTATGGACGGCTTAACCAGGGCTATGCTTTTCATTAAGTTAAAAAAACGAGTCTATGTTTAGAAAAGTTAGAAAGAAACCATTAACAAGTGTCATAATAGCTTTATCAAAAACAACATCAAAGTGTAAAAAATGCAAAAAAAAACAAATAAAGAAAACATACTTTTAGGGATTGAGACAGGCGGTAAAGAACTCAATAAGCAACCAAGTTCATCAGCCGCTCGCTAGTCGTGTTTAGTGCGGGGCGGTTATGGGCGCAGTTTCGTTAAGTTGAGTGTAAATGTTTTATGTAGTCCTGATGTGTTTTTTTTTTTTGGTTTTAGTTATTTATGTGGCATGTTGCATCCCTGAAGAAAATTAAATTTTTCTTCTTTTTTTTCTTCTCTATATTAGAGACAGACAATATTTTACTACACAACTTTTATAGGTGTGCGTGCATGCTTCGTTTTGTGTGCGTTTGTGTCAGGGTATGTGTTCAACTTTATGTGAGACTGTAAATTAGTTTATGTGTGTTTGTTTGGATATTATTTAGATTAAAATACGGAAATTACATTTGCATATGTATGTAGGAGTATTTCTTTTATATTTCATAAAAAAAAAAAACGAAATCAATTTCCGTGACATAACAGAAGGAAAAAGAGAAACGATAATCACGCCTTTGAAATATCATAAATCACAGTTGATTAATTTTTTTTTGCTGTGTGTATGACAATGAAATTGATGCGCTTGCCTCGAGCTCACTGCGTTCTTAAAGAAAAAACTATAAATTGTACGCAAAATTGGGCTTAATTTGAAAAGTTATCTCAAGTGCTGCAAAATGAAATAGAGATTGTTGCTTTATCGATGCCCTTGCATTGCCGAAATTCATGTATTCGAAAAAGGTTTATCCATACCAGAATCCATAACGTGAAATATATATTCCTCAAATCAAAAAATATATTAAATAGAAGTTAGGAAAAGTAACATGATGTCTGAAAATCCACTGCACAATTTAATTTGATTGAGTTCTCATGAGATTGAAAAAAATCGCTCAAAAACTAAATAAAATACTTGCTTGTAAAAATTTTCTATAGTGAGCAAAATTTACCAAAAAAAGTATGTACTATATATTCCTGATCAGTGTCACCACTTTAGTGGATTTAGCCATGTCCGTCTGTCTGTCAGTGGATATGACGTTTACGGAAAAACCAATGGAGCTAGTTGAATGAAATTCGGTCTACCACCCATGCTGTACGTATTTCGACGGCCGTCAGGGGCGTGGTATCTCCCCAAAACTTTAATTCTTATAACGTCATATCTTGCAAACTGTGCAAGATATTGCGACGAAATTCAGTAGACAGAGACAGGTCATAGATATCTTGAATTGTACTAAAAGTAGGCGGAATGGGCGTGGCACTTTTTAATAAGTGAAAAATTTTCGTACTGTGTTACTCAAAATTGGGACCTACAATTTTAATAAAAATTTTAGAGATGGTCGCAAGCAGTCAATAATACAAGCTATGTCATAATAATGGAAAAAACTCGTTGAAGGGCGTGGCACATCCCACAATATTTATTAACGTTGTAATAAGAGAACTAGCAACGTAATAAGGTATCCAATAACAAAAAGTAGACGCAATAATACCTATAGCCATGACCCATACAAGCAAAAAGCTTTAAGTGTTATAGTTAGTGTTTTATGAGAGTAATCTTCATAAAATATAGTGTAGAGCTCGGAAATTAAATGGAATTCGAGTGCATCAGTAGGCGTGACACCTCCCATATCAACAAAAAGTTGTAAGAGCTATTTTAAGTGAACTATTGCAGCAATTGGTATGAAATTTAATGTAGGTGGCTTACTTGCTATACGGTATGACAAAAGCGGGCAAAAAAGCTTCAGTGGGCGTGACCCCTCCCATACCAGTAAACTATGTGAGCAATGATACTAAAATTTACTGTAAATACAGTATTGTTTATTGAAAGCAATTTCTGGATCAATATCGGGTTGGATTGTACCAGTGGGTGTATCACCGCCTTAAATTTTATAACTCACAACTTCAGCCTTAGCAATTTTTTCGACTTTTTCAATATTTTTTTTTTGAATTTCTTTAAGCTTTTGTCAATATTTTTCATATTTTGTAGACTTTTTCAGCCCCATCCAACATTTTTTTATTGACTCTTTCAACAGTTTTTAATTTTTTCAATTTATCTCGAGTTTTTCAACAGTTTTTTGACATTCTTTTTTCAACATTAACAATATTTTTTAGACTTTCTCAACCTTTTTCAGCTTTTTATTCATTATTTTACATAATTTTGTCCATTTTTTTGGCGATTTTCAGCTGTTTCAACCTTTATCAACCTCTTTCAACTTGTTTCAACATTTTTTTGACTTTTCAGATTTTTTCTGTTTTAACATTTTCCAACTTCTTTCTTTTTTATTTCAACTTATCCATTACATTTCGACTTTATTGACATTTCTCAACCATTTTCGGCTGATTCAAAATTTTCCGACTTTTCAAGAGTTTTCAACACCATTCAACATTTTTCAAACATCTTTTATTAAAAACCTTTTTCAAACTTTCTACTTTTTCGACTTCTCTGATATATTCAACCTCTCTCAATTTTATTCAATATTTTTATATTTTTTCGAATTATTCATCCTCTGTCAGATTTTTCTACACCTTTTCGTAGGATCAAAACGAAAAACCGGTCGGTCTTTAGATACTTTGAAGTTATGAAAAATGTCATATTTTCCAAAGTTATCTCTAGAATTTCGATTTTTTTAAAAAATTAAAGCATTTCTAAACAAAACAGTAGGTCAAAAACCATATTTTTAGCTCACTGCGTACTATTAGCATGTGTTATGAACAACGTTTAACAATTAAGAAATCAAAAGACGAATGATATCATAAAATAAATGTATTAATGTGAAAGTTCAAATCGGTGTTGCTAAGAATAAAAACTTTTCACATACGCAACATACTCATAGTATAGTGATATATGTGGTCGATTTGTATGAAAAACTTTGATTTAATTGAATAGTTTATTGCTAGTATTGGCATTCAAAAAGTTTTTATCGAATGCAAGAGATTGTTTACAGTTTCATCATGCCCTGTGGCGCCTAAAAGTCTGCAACCAGTAATCTATCTTAACAACGAAAATCTTTTAGAAATAAAAACAAAACTCCAGCTGTTCTCTTTTATAGGCAAACAAACACAAGAAATGATAGAAAAGAGAAACAACAAAAAACTAAAATGAAACAACATTCTCGTTTCTCTCTTCCAACGTAATGATATTTTTACACACATACTCATATGGACATTTACCCAGTAGGCAAAGCTTCTAGCAGGCCTTCCTTGATTAAGATTGAGGTCTTGCCACCTCCTTTGAAACTTACTCTCTTTTTTATATGAAATGTCCCGATAAAGCAGGCCTTCTAAGAGCGCTTGCCGTAGCAGGGGTGATAGAAGTACTCGAAAAAAATTAAATTTTAATACGCCGTGAGACTCTGAGTTAATTTTTTTTTTTATCCGCGTCACCTCACTTGCACTTGCGTTGATATTCTTAATGCTTATTTGTTGTGACGTTTTCTTGCTTTATAATTTGACATTGAATACACAACACTCTGCCATAACATGAAACAGACACTCAATGGAGTGTAACTATTCTGCTAATTAAAATTTCACTACTAAACAAAAACAAACATCATACTTAATTAAAAAAACGAGTATACATATTTTTATTTGCATGAAAATTTTGTTTTGAGAAGGCATCTTACAATCGCTGCAGTGCTAGCAGGCCTTCTCCTAGAAAGGCCTTGCTCAATTGCCCGCTGGGTATGTCAGACAACCCAGTAGGCAAGGGCAGTAGCTAGCAGCGCTTCTAGAAGGCCTTTCTTGAGAAGTATAAGGCCTTGCCACCTCCTTTCAAACGTACTTTCTTTTTTGCATGAAATGACCCAATAAAAAAAACTTTATAAGACCACTTTCCGTAGAAGGGCTCACACAAGTTTTTGAAAAAAATTAAATTTTTCAACGTGGTAAGGCTCTGAGTTAATTGTTTCTTTATCACTTACGTTGATATTTTTAATGTTTATTTTTTGTGAAGTTTCTTAATTTATAATTTGACAATGAATACATAAAACTCAACCACCTTAAGATAACATGACCTAACCTAACCTAACCTAACCTAACCTAACCTAACCTAACCTAACCTATGTTTCGCTGCGAATAAGCTTCCCAGCAGGCAAGTAAACAGGGCCTGCCTCGGAGAAAGACTGCTGCGATTTTCATGCAACTAAAAATTTACTCATATTATGCCTTCCCACAGCAGACGTGCTATCAGGTCTGTTATTAGAAGGCTAAGAAAAACGACTACAGAAGAGGTGCAGTTCCAAAATGTATAAAGGCACCGGATTACGCAGAAAAACTGTTTCAAAAATAACAAAATGTTGTCGCGCACTTTGTGTCAAGTATCTTACGCCTTAAAAGCCATCATAATGGATGATGGAAAGCACTTCACTTTTTCGAACAGTCCTCTTAGTGAAATTGATTCCTTTTATATACACTGTCTGATTACGAAGCAACGCCAAACGATGTCAAATATGCTGTCGAAATGAAAGTTAAACCGAAAATGCTGATTTGGATTGCCATTTCATTGAAAAATTCCTCAGCTCCATATTTTCGACCAAGAACTTCAGTCGCGATCAATTCTGACGTGAATACTTGACAAAAATTAATCTTTGAGTCGAATAAAATCAGTTTTCAATACAACTATACTACTTTTACTAATTAGTTGTTTTTAACGGAATATAATAAAATTTTGTACAAAGGTACTAACTGACAAAGACATTATATCAAGATGAGAATAAAACCTGTTAGGACCAATTGGTGTGGAAGTTCTAAGTTAAGCAAAAATCATAAGCTTGATATAGTTTTTCAACGGAATGTAATGAAACTTTGTACAGATAAATGGGTGTGGTGCATTCCATAGATGCGTAAACTTAAAGCTATCATAATTTGTGATTCACTTCAGTTCGGTAGTAATTTTGTTGATTTTAATTTTTTCAATAAGTAATGTAATAAGTAATTTCAACTTTTTTGATAGAGATTAGTATATGCTTTGGAGACTAATACCACGAAATCTAGTTTGCAATATTGTGATGCTATTGAGAGTGCAGTTTGAAGTGTGTCCATTAAAGTTTGACAATCTATAGAACTTTTATTGATGGCAGTATCGTCAGCAAAAAAAGCTCTCATCGTGTCTTCTAACTTGCTTTATTTAGATGTATGTACTCGCATATGTGTTATTCTCTTTTATTAAATGAAAAATGATTTAAGAAAAATATTGAAAATTATTTAAATATTTTGACAAAATATCACCACATAGTTATCGATGCTTATTTTTCAGTACGTAATGAGTTAGCACGCCAGGCACCTATTTATTGATAGTACTTTATTTAGCGGAAGTTAATAATGTCCACCGCTTCTAAAGTGACTCATATGTTTGTAGTGACTTTTGCGTCAGAAACTCAAGACAATAAAGAATGCTGAAATTGGTTTAAAAGCTAAAGTTAATTACTTCGTGTACTTGAATATAAGAAAATTTAATGCTTGTTGCACTAATCAATTTTTAAAAATCCTTGACACGTTTATTAATCTCAAAATTTCTTTGAGTCGCTCTGATTGTTTTTTGGTAATATTTTATTTTAATTAAAAACTCTTTATAGCTGTGATTTTAACAAAAATATTGTTGAGTTGTGCGCATGATTTTATGCGATACAATGATTCATTTTTGTCAAGTATTCGCATCAGAATTAATGAAGCGCTTGATCGAAAATATGGAAATGGCAATCCAAATCAGCATTTTCGGTTTAACTTTCATTTTGGCATCATTTTGTGCGACAACATTTTGGTATTTTTGATGCCGTTTTTCGGCATAATTCGGTGCCTTTATACGTTTTTGGACCTGCACCTCTTCTTCTGCAGTCGTTTTTCTTGGCCTACTAATATCAGATATGATAGCACGTCTGCTGTGGGAAGTTTTGAGAAGGCCTCAAACAATCGCAGCAGTGCAAGCAAGCCTTCTCCGAGGCAGACCTTGCTCGATTGCCTGCTGGGTACTTAGACACACACACACACAAATCGAAATACACTTTAGGGCACTAACATAATGTTATGCAAATATTTGCCGAATGGTGTGTTTCAAGAGTTGTGTGAAGTAGGCTCGTGACTACGAGTTAACAAAAAAATAATTCTTGAAGAAACATTGCGCTTCTTTTGTCCTTTTATTTACGTACAATGATACTAAAGAGGTTAAAAGCCTATCACTCTAACATTGACTCATCGGCTCACCCCCTATGTGTTTTGATAAAAACTTCCACTCCTTTCCTAACGCTTCATCAGGAATGGGATCATTGACTCCCATTAAGGAGAACGTTGTTTAAATTTTCACTGATGTTTCGAAGTGGAAGGATCGATATTTTCTGCAATTAGCTTAATTTATAGCTCTTTTTTAGGCCACCAAGCTGTTGTAGTGTCTTTAAGCACTGCTGACTTGCCATGAAACCGCTCTGCATTAACTACCCGACTACGAATAGTAGGGCATATTGAAATTAAATTCCGAGAACTAGCAAATTCTAGATGAGTGAACGGCGTGACATCAAAGAATTTCATGGCTCTACAAAAGTCAGAGATAAAATCGGTGGCATCTATCCTCAATAGCCATTGTATTTTTGGCAAAAATTCTGGGCGTTTGGGTGCTCCCCGCCGTACTCCAAAAAGTAGGAAAAATTTACCTACTTATTGTAGGGATAGGTATATGCAGATGTTGGGCTACTTTTTCAATAATCTAGCTGCCTTAGTCAACACTAGGATATGTAATAGCTAAGGCTGTTCAACGAGCTGAACTTGTTCGAACAAACTTGAAACTCACGAGCTTTTCACAAAATTTCAACATCGAAAAAGTTCGTTTAACTCATCTCAGCTCAGTTCGTTTAGTTCGATGTGTTCGCTCTCATCTCGTTACTTTGGTTCTGTTTGTGTCTGCGTATAGATCGTACGAAGAAATGAAATAAAAATTTTAGTGTGGCGTACAGTGGGAAAAAATTCGAAACTCGAACAAACGAGTATCTCGAAACTCATGAGTTGCAATCGTTTGATAAAGACAATGAACAAACCGAATATGAGTTGAGTTTAAACATGGAGTTCGAGTTTGACTTATTGCATATGGCAAAAGTTCAAACGTGTGCGATCAGCTTGTTACATAGCCTTAGTAATCTTCATCTTTTTTATCAGAGAATCCAGTGGGTGTGGAAGCCAGAAGGGAGCCGTTCGTTTCTTTTTCAGGGATTCACAAAAGAACAGCTTTGCGTATCCGTAAATTATTATGCTGGACCAGTCTAACCAAACCTAATTACTTACGGCCAATAAGTAGTAACAAAAGTTACTACATATATCGTTTTTTTGTTTACTTAAACTTCTAGTTTGCTGAATATTGCGCTTGCAATACTTATGGAATTATTTTTTTTCTCGTAGTCGCAAGCCTACCTCAAATAGCTTCTTTAAAGATTTTTACTCACCCATACATACTGACTTTACTTTTATGTGTTCGTGTGTGTGTGTTTTCATCAGGCTAAGCCTGATTGAAAGAAATAAAAAAAAAATCATTTATCCTTTTTTGTTTTGCATACTTCATGGTGTTATTTCTTTCTAAACTTTTTTCTCGCGCCACTATTTTTACGATTTGCATTTTTTCTTTTGAATTGGCATCACTTGTTTGTTGTTCACGTACGTATTTACATATATGGCAGTTCGTGTTGTTGTTGCTGTCAATCATAAAATATGATTTCATTCATTTCAAGCATCGACTTGGAGAAGTGCTTTCAACATGTTGTTACAAATTGAAAATGGAAATGAGCGCAATTTAAGCCAGATCTACAAGCATCCGGTTAAAGAATACTTTTGACATTACATTAAGAGTAAAAAAAATAGGGTAAATAATATAAGCGCATTTTAACAGAGTTGATTTGGGAATATTTATATGAATTTGGGATAATTTTGACCTCTTGGGCGTTATATATTGAACCTTTGATCTTAGTTTCTAATTTGAAATATAAGAAAAAGTCACACAAATTCAATTTAAGTTTCACCATGTGAGTGGCGAATAAAAAAAAAATTTTGAAACTGAACAAATTATGACTTTTTCAAATCCATCACTTTTACAATGACCACCCTGTATTTTACCCTCTTTTAAAGTTTTCATTTAAAATAAAATATACCATTTTACAAGTATACTATTTTGCATAAGTAGCGGAGAGCAAAAAACTTAGCCAGGACTTTTTTTTCTAATTTTTGTTATTGCATGTTGTTGCTGTTAGATATGCTAAATCGCAGTCAATGCTTGTAAGGATATTTTTGTGATGTTGACATTTTATGTAAAAAAAATAATAGTAAATGTAGTGGTAGTGATGGTGACACTGATTATGCTCATGTGCGCGTGAGCCATAATAAAATTTTATGATTTAGGAACATACGCATAATAGGTAATAATTTGTTGTTTTTGTTTTATATTACACATGTGACCACATGTGGTGAATGAGAGAAATGTGAAATAATCAAGATTTCCATAATCACAGTCGTAATAAAAAAAGATTAATTAAGTGATTGAATATCAAGCTGTGTGCTGTCATTTCTCGGTGTGGACGATATGACCATATGTAGGCATAGCCATAGATGATTTTTGGTTTGGCTTAGATTAATTTGCTGAATTTAATTACAAAATCAAGTGTTTAGTTATTTTGCACGCCGGTCTTAAAGCACAATAAATTTAAGTTTAAATTTACCCATAAAATCAGATGAGACGTAAGGGGACGTCCATTAATTACGTGAGGTGTTTTTCTGAAAATTCGGACCCCCCTCCTTTTGGTGAGATTTGGTGAGATCTGGCGGGACCCCCACCTCCCTCCCGTGAGATTTAAATTATAATTTTTAATGTAAATTCTATGCATTAAAAAGGCGACGTGTGGTTTTCCTTGACTTCCTCCCCCTTGGTGAGATTAATGGACGTCCCCTAAGCTAAAAGTTTCAAAGATTGCTGCTCACCATGTGGTATGAGCAACATTTATATTCACAAGAATTTTTTAAATCAGCGATGGGCAGACAGAAGTAATAAAGTGTAATCATCTTCAAATCAACGATGATATGAAGATTCAAGAATGCCATTTTTCACAAGAAATTTAATCGCAATTTATGAGAGCCTTCAGGTATTTCCGCCTACACGTTTACTCATACGACATGTGTGTTCGCAACAAAAAGTCTGTTACTACAATAAAACCAAAACTGTGGTAACACTTCTAAGCAACATCTGCATTGAAATAAAAACCAATTTATATAAAATTTCGTTTATCTATTCGAACAGCAAAGTTCGCAATATTAAAATTGTAGTTTTGTACCAAGTAAACAATACAGCAAAATTATTGCAATATTTGCTTTTATATTTCATGCGGGTGTACACTTCTATATTATGATAATATCTTATGCACTAGAGTTGCCATTTAACAAAATTGCAAAAAAAAAGTTTTTTAAAATTTTTAGTTACTTGACGAGACTTTCCTCTAACTCATTGGACTAGTTTCTTTTGTAATCCTTTGGTTTTTCCACTTGAGATATGTTTCATATCAAATTAAAGCCAATAAGTTTTACTGTCTTCATTGTATATTGACATACCTTAGAATTAGTTTTAAACCTAGGCATAGTATCAAAAAAATTTTTTTTTTCAAAAATTTAAGAAAATTGAGATCTTTGTAAATTACACTACTCGACAAATTTTTGCAAAATATTATTGCGGCAAATAAAAACCACCATTCCTATAGGAGAATTTCCCGCTGAATCCGAAAATCATAATGGTTTTGCTGGTTTTTGAGATAAAGATAAAAAACATGCACTGTCCCGGGAGGTAACGCCATATAGGCTCGATTAAAACCATTATTTTACATGATACTCATTCCAAATTTTTTTGTTTCCTAAAAGTAGAGGTCACGACAAAAATTTTGGAGTAATATATGTCACAACAGCACCACTATTTTGGTCGCTACGGCTAAAAACAGGTCAACAAAAATGCAATTTTTTGTAATTTTTCAAACAAATTTCAACTTTGGCACCTTATAACTCGAAAAAAATATTTTGAACTCAAAAAGTTAGCTATCTTTTCTTGTAGTATGTTGAAATATAAAAATTTTAAATATAATATGTTTATATTTTGGCATCATTTCATAAAATTTATTTTAAAAAACTAAAACAATGTAAGAGTCAACTTCATACATTTTTGTTTAAACAGTTTAAAATTTATTTGAAATTTATTTAAAAAAAGAATTATTATAAGCAAAAATGTATGAAATTGATTCTTACATTGTTTTAGTTTTTTAGCATAACTTTTATGAAATGATGCCAAAATATAAACATATTATATTTAAAATTTCTATATTTCATCATACTACAAGATAGGATAGCTAACTTTTTGAGTTCAAAATATTTTTTTAGTTATAGAGCAAAAATATGTACTGAATTTTACTTGTAGGGACTCGCTAATTATTTCGACTTATAGAGGAGTCAGATTTCGAGCAATAGAGGTTTTGGGTCTGGAAGGGAAAGGAACATAACATTTTTTCGAGATTGGTAGGTTTTCGACTTGTCGAGGTTCGACTTAAAGAGGTTCCACTGTACTATGCATACTGTTGAATTCCTTTATTTTTTAAACCTTATGATAACCTACATCTTCGCATTAAATTTTGTTAAGGTCACCCTCATAGTTGCTTCCATGGAAGGTGCCATGCCTACTGTTACTGTTTCGCTTACTTTTGGCTTGGAACTAGCTCTTAGCACGTAAATCTATCTGCTTTGTTAAATTTCATAGCGATTAATTTATTCATTCGTTTATTATGTGCTGAAATATTGTGGTTGGTGCCACGCCTTTCATGTAATTATGATATTAACGATACATAACAAATTGCTTTTGTTTTGTGTACTGAACTTTCGCAGCAATTCATGTAAAATTGAATACGGGTGGTCAACTTACTATGAGCTATCTTTGCAGAGAAAGTAGATGAGATTCCGCTGATAGGCGTGGCATCTCCCACATACGTAAAAAGCATTGAATATTGTATTTAGTAAACTATTTGATAAATTTAAATAGAATTTGTTACGAGTAAGTATGCTATTTTCTGTAGTTTTCACTAGCTAGTTCTCTAGCTCTAGTTCTAGTTTTCACTAGAGTGAACGAGATTTTGCCAGTAGGAGTGGCACCTTCTACACAAGTGAAAAATATTAAATGCTGTATCTTGAGAACTAAATAAGTAATTTTAAAGTAAATTTTAGATGAACTATGCCAGCATTTGTTAAGCTCGGTGATATTGCATAAGTTTGCGAGGTACCTGCCAAACTAAAAATTATATTTTACGTCAAATTTGCGAAATGGTATAAATAGGCGTGGAACATTCCAAACAAGTTATCATTTTTTTTAACTTAAATTTCGATCGCAACATCAAAACCGAAAACTTTTACTTTTCTCCATTTTTTGTTGATTAAGTCATTATTTGAAAACTTTTTTTAATTTTTTTTTTTACTTGGCAACCCTAACACATTTTCCAACCTCTTACTCGCTAGCAAAAGTTATTCACACTTCGCTAATAAAATTATTTGCTCATTATATATAGTATGTATAGTATGTATGCTGCACATTTAAATGAAATCACGAAACTTTTGTGCAAATATTCGCTTTTCATTTGTTATAGTTAATACGAAGTTGATAAAATGTAAATTTATGATTTTAATCTTAGTTAAGCTTCATTAATTTGCTTAAAACTTTATTTACTTGAAAATTTATGAGTTTTGTTCGAGATCATATATCCTTAGCTAAGCAACACTGTCCAACAAAATTGCAATAATTAAAAGTTACACTAATCACATCACTATATTGACTATAAAGTCGTCTCTATACAATCTATCTATACACTATCGACTTAAATTTTGAAACCGCCATATACACCGATGAGTCAAAGATGGACTGCAGTGTAGGTGCGGGGGTCTAATCAAAAGACTCCGTAATTTCTCAATCTTTCCGCTTACACAACTCAGCTAGTGTTTTTCAGGCAGAAGTCTTTGCTATTTTATTAGCTTGTAGGCTATTGGGCGACACAAATATCGGAAAGCCACCAATTTTCTCCGATAGCTCTAAACTCAGAGACGATAAAATCTAAATTAGTATTTCTATGCTAGGGTAGGACGTCAGCTCGACATAACCTTCATATGGGTTCCAGGACACAGGAATATTGAGGGTAATGAAAGGGCTGACGAATTAGTATTAGCACGGTTCCTCCCTTGATGAAAACGGAGCCTCAGATTTCGTACATACTCCGAAAAAAGTCTTCTCGCTCTTTCTTTCCGAGGCAGCAAAAAACTGGAGAACACTGCAAACCTGCAGAATATCCAGAGCAATATAACCATCATATAATAATTCAAAAACCACTGACCTATTGTCCAAGAGTCACAAAAACATTGCAAGAATCACTGCGACTTCCACTGGACACTGGACTATCGGCAAGCTTGCTAAAAAATTAGGCATCCCATTCAACCCTTATTGCCGCAGTTGTCTGAATGTAAATGAGAAAGAATCTGTTGAGTACTTTCTCTGCATTTGTCCGGCCATTGCCAGAATTAGACTCAGTTAACTAGGAAAAGCTTTCTTTAACAACCTCAGCGAATTGGCCGAAACTGAAATCGGATCGCTGCTTAACTATCTCAACAGGACTAACTGAATATAATCTTTACCGTTACCAGGGTCCTTTTTAAAATCTTCTGACAATCTTCTTGCCAGTTTTGTGGGGTGACCTATGTGGTTTTAAAACGGCACACCATTGCTACTTAATAGCCTCTAGCTTGGATGCTAAGCCGCCACTCTAACCTAACCTACCTAACACGTTTTAAAATTTTGTGGGTGGTGCCACGCCTTTAACTGAGTTTGGTTTTGAATTGAGGACTATAGAAAATATTCCTAACAATTACAAAAGAGCTCTCTATGAAAAAATGTTTCCGGCAGAAATCCCGAATTTTCAAACCCAAAGTTAGTGACGAAAATGAAGCAACTTTTCAAGCAGAATCCCAATATTTCAGTACAAGATATGGCAGCTAGAGCTGATACCTAGAAACATACTCCACATAACATAAAGATGAAAAGTAACTTCAACTCTAACAGTGTTCAAAAAGTATCAGGTCGTTTTGATGTAAAGCAGTTGATGGCTCAAAAGCGAGTTCGAATGTTATATGTAAACTATCTGACAAAATTTGACTATTATGTTATGGAGGATGAAACCTGATAAAGGAACATCTCATTACTCAAAAAAAGAAAAAAAAATTGTGTACCAGAAACAGAGAGCTATTGGCCTCTAATGAAATAAGATCTGCTAAAGAGTAATAAAACTGCAAAAAGCTTACAAGATATTAGTAATGAAAAAAAAACCCTCTTCCTCTCGGCAATTCCATTTAGAAAGTAAAAGGCATTCGTTTTGTTTTAATTTTTCTGTTGCACAGTGTTATCAAGAGAAATGGAGCAAAAAACTCAAAATTAATTTGTTGGAGCTAAGCAAATGATTAATGATAATTCAGGTATCCCTTTGTCTTCTACTGCTTCATCCTCTGAAGTTTTTCTATACTGGTCTGGCTTTGCTTTGCTGTGCTGTGTTGTACTTTCCTGAAGTTGTTTGTAATCAATTTGCCATTAATTAATGCAGTTGAAACAGGCTGCTCAGAATTTGTTTTCTTTTAAGGGTCTCATTTGTAACGAGTAAAATTTTCAATTTTAATGGCTTTAAGATAATTTTAATGGTGAATAATGGGTTAGGTACATGTAAAAAAAGATATTTAGTATATTCTGAGTTGTTACCAACCTTTTTTCACCGTTTATTAATTTCTTTTGTTTTTTTTCTAATAACAATAGTGTCAAATTAACAAAAAGTACAGTAAGATTAGAAAACTTAAGAGAAAAACAAACGAAAATGGAATATGGAAGCATTCAGGGATATATAGTGCTTCTAGGGTCACTTAAAATGTACAAAAAAATTAGTTCTTACCACATAACTTTGAAAGAAATTTTACCTTTCGGAAAGGTTTTACTAAATTGTTTTTTTTTTTTTTTTGTACTCTTCAGTTATGTGTTATGCTGTCTATAAATAGTTTACAATGATACATATATACATATATGGTATATATAATAAATAGTTTAGAACATAGGATATGTGCAGTTTGTGCTGTTTTAAATATCCTTAGTATTGAAATTAATTTTAGAAATACTTTTGATGGAGACTTTTGTAATAATTGATCGTGATTAATTCGATTTCTTTTTGTACAAATAAAATCTTGGAGCAACGATGAATTTGCTTGTTGGTAACATATAATGAAGTATTAATCAATATTTGCAGGAGTTTTATTTGAAAACATTCAAATATTTCTAAGTTGGAACTCGCGGCTGTTCTTCACAGCTTTAGGTTGTAGGTCGAAATTAGTTTCAGGACACTTTTATAAAGTAGAATTTTGTTGTCTAAGGTCAAAGAAGATTTTCGATTATACATGTTAAGAAATTGCCCTTTCTACATCAAACGTCTATACAAGTGCATTCCTAAGAATTCAGTTTTATTTTTGGGAAAATGCCTATTCTTGTTGTATACCTGACTTGGACTTAAATGCTCGTTCACTTTTATGCACCATTGCCTAAGCCAATTCGATATTCCAGATAACATTGCCGTGTTCCAGCTACAACTTCTGCGTTTAATAGAAGGTCAGACGTAAAAAGAAGATAAAGTACTCGAACTCAGTGCGCTACGCTGTGGCACTTCAGCTTTAATGTTGTAACTCATTTTCGCCACTGGTCGATTTTTCGACCACAAAATTGTAGTCATTTATAATTTTTTTTTTTTCATATAAAGGAATTACTTTCGTCCTTTTTTCTTTTTTTTTAAATAAACTATGATATACATACATATATGCAATTGTAAAAATTATATTTCATGATTGCAATGTAATTCTTATACACTGAAAAAAATATGTTTAAAAAGTGCTTTTTTTAGACACTTTTAAAAACTTTTTTTTTTAATATAAATAGTTACAAAATTTAGAAATTTAAATGCAGTTCTATTTACAAAAGAGCTTTCTTCGTAAATCAGTTTTATTCCATTAATTTATTTGAAGTCAGTTATACTAAATTTTAATGAGAAATCAAGTGGTCGAAAAATCGACCAATGGCTGTTATCAATATCAAAATAGCATGATTCAGTATATCATTTTTTTTTTGTTCATGTGAAATTAAGAGCAAATTTCAAATTAAATTCTGAAATTTAAAGCAGCTAGTCTTAGTTGGCCATGCGTTTTTCAATTCAAAAAGTTGGTGATACAAATTTTTTTGTGACGTCATTCGATATTTAAAATCTCAGTATGCCATGGTTTTTTCTGCTTAAATAATTAGGTTAGGATTTGGTGGCGGCCATAGCCTCACATAGACGACAGGGGTCCATAGTGTTACCTCAAACTCTATGCTACAGTCTTATTTGTAAATTCTGGTCCTTTCATTGTAGTGCACGTCCAACATGAAGGTGCCTGTTGTAACAACGAATCTTTTGATTTCACTCAGATGGACTTAATTTAGTTCTACACCAGTCGTTGGATACGATGCCCAACCTGAAAGCGTGATGCTCAATAAGGCAGTGGCCGGTCACAATCCTGGTCAATAGCCTTCAATCATCCCGAGTTAAGGAAAGTAGATATCTTGTGTCCCTTTTATGGAAACGGGGCCAAAAATGTTTGGTAACATTACTAGTGAAAGAGTAGGTAGTAGCGCTGGAAGGGTACAGAGACTTTCTTGAGTTGTGAATTTGACTGAGGGCCTTATTTTGCTAGTAAATCTGCCTTTTTATTTCCTACAATTTCGCAATGCACAGGTATCCACTGAAGGCCTACTGAATTCACCTCACCTCACCACAGTGTAGGCAAAGCATCAAAACATTCTAGGACTGTTTTTGATTTTATAGTTGTGCTATCGTTTTGTAGTGGTCTGTATGTAGTCACTGTAATGTGCATCTGCCCCAAAAGTCTTTTATTTTGTATTCTGTACATAAAAAATGAGAGCTGTACTTTTTATTGTGTAACTACTTTTTAAAAATGAATTAAAATGTTTATTTTTGTTATAAAAAACTTAATTAATTTTTTTTTTTTTTAACCGGTAATAGCCATTGGTCGAAAGGGCGAAATATAATTTAATTTTTTTTACTTTTAGAAGTTCTATAGGATCAAAATATACAGTTTAAGAAAGGAATTTGATTTTCGATAAAAAAAATTTTTCTGGCTGAAAATGAGTTAATAGCCCGATAAAGAAAATTTTCAAAGGTGTTAATTCGCTGCTTCTTAGAAGCCATTCGATATCTGTATTTCTTGAGTATATTGAATCAATATATCTTTCAATTCAGGCCATAAAAAAGTTAGTTTTCATCGATCTGTACCGCTCACCATTGACAGTACCGGCAACTACTTCGAATAAAATTAGAATCGAGTATTCCAACTCCACTCCAAATCATTACTCTCATGGAATGTAAAGACTCCTTGTGAATGATTTGTGAATAGGTT
The DNA here is from genome assembly GCA_963662105.1 of Meiosimyza platycephala. NCBI lineage: Eukaryota > Metazoa > Arthropoda > Insecta > Diptera > Lauxaniidae > Meiosimyza > Meiosimyza platycephala. Next base: position 95,689,239 of record OY759208.1, on the reverse strand, counting down.
TGAAATCAGTAAAGACAATCTATAGAGATGGAAATCCATTTCAAATTGTACCAGGGTAAAATCAGCAAAGTCATTGTGTCTTCGCGTTTGCCTGAATATAATTGTGTAACCACGTAAGTCTAAGTTCAACAGAAAATACGCCATGATGCTGTTGTAATTAGTCCCAACTATTGAAAATGCCCCGAAATTTCTTAATTTTTAAAGAACAGCGCCCGCTAAATGTCAAGTTTCTAACTATAAAACTTTATACTTTTCATATACAACTAATACTTTCTTGCTCTTTTGTAAAACAAAAGAATGTGCTTAAACGTTTTCATCAAGATTTTTCCATTCTCAAGTTTATATGCTATTGTGCCTAATTTTACTTTATAAAGTTAAAAAATTCATTGAAATAACATTCAAAATTTTCACCAAGACCATGAGGTGCTAAGCAAATAAACACAACACAAATGTTAACACACGCAAATTTTCAATATTCAGCAATTTTTGTGCACCATGATGCAACATTAAATAAATATGGCAGGATAATTGGGCAAATATTGTAGCATCGAGAAAAAAAGCAACAAAAAAATATCAATTAGTGCATAATGGAACTCACATACATATGAAGTGAGCTTACCAATTTTCCATTAAGGAGATTGCATGTCCTTGCACATGCATACTTGTGTATGCCTTACCGTTTGCATTATGTTTGTTATCCTAATAATGAGTTGGAACACATTTATGGTCATGCTGACCTTTTTACTACCACCAACAACAGATTTCTTCATTAAAGGAATGGCAATTCAAAAACGCCCGACAATCACGCTGTGAATATTGAAAAACTATTAAATACAGCTAAAGGAAATTGCGCAACAACGAAATTGAGGGTCGAAACTACATTTACTACAGGTATACAGGCTGCAAATACTGCAATTTAAAGATGTTAGAAATGAACTTGCTCTAAGTATCGATGTTTCGGTTGTTTTCTTCTCTCAGTTGGTGTAGTATAAAGGTTTTCGAAACCCTTGTGATGTTGGAAAAATGTTTTTTTTCTATCGTTTGATGCAGTAAAAGGACGAAAACCACCCCGTTCAACATTATCTTCAACTGGTATCTTTTTAAATTTCAAATAAGAGGCATAAATTGTATTAAATCTTTATTTATTTGTATTGCAAATTAAAGTAGTAAGTACATTGGTTCCGGTTGATAATGAAAAAGACTGTCGTTCAATTGACCTACTCTGCAAGCTCGGCAGTCTGTCAATCTTTTACAAAAATTTTTAAAATTTTTTTCGGAAAATGATGGTTTACTTAGTAATATGTGCTCGATGTGTGGTTTTTAAGGTGTTGAACAGTTTGAAAACTATCCACATAAACTTTACTTTTCATGAATCGCCATGAGAAGAGATCCAATGGTGTTATATCGCATGATCTTGGTGGTCGATTTCAATAATTTCATTAAAACAATTCTCATTTCCTTCTTGTCTTTATATAGCGCAGTTAACGAATTGCCAATATTTTAATAATGAAAACACGTTGTTCAATCTTGTAGCGATTCAAATAACTAACCGGAATGTATTTACTTTATAACTGAAAAAACATTGGTGTATTCTAGTGGCTGTAAAGAAAATGACAGGAAATTTAAAAAGATACATGAACACCCTATATATGTATATTTGTGAATACTATATTCTCCTCTTTGATTGAATTTAGCGCTCAAAAACCACGCTAAAAAACACGAAAATCGATTTTGCCAAAATATCGATGATGTGATTGAGTGTTGTTCCATCCAAAGGCCATTTTTTTTTCATTAATGAAATTGTAAACGATTGCAGCGATGATTTTGTTGAATGAATGAACGAACGAGCACGCGACCAAAAATGCATTCTAACGGGATAATACGTGTGTATTTTGTTTTTGTTTAGTCGCGTTGCTTTTACAATTTCCACCACCAAAATGCTAGGCAGCCATGCAACAGTCATCGATAGAGCAAGCAGCAGCAGCAAAGACAGTGTCAATGCCCCTTGTGATATGCTACTAAAAAATTTATATTCCTTTAGTTGGTGTTGGTGTTGTTTTGGTCCTTATTTAAGGGTTGCTGCTTTTATTCTGTTTTGGTTTTATTCGTTTGTGTTGTTGTTGTTGTCGGTGTTTCTTTTTTTGTTTGTGTCAACTTCACAGAAATATAAAAAAATATAATTTCGTATAGAAATTTTTGGAAACTCTCAACTCAAGCAGACGCATAATTGAAATAAAAGAAGATTTGTTTTTTTTTTCAAGTTCCAGAATTTATTTTTGTTTGTGCATACATTTTGGTTTGTGCGTCATATGGTTTGTCTGCCAACATTTTGCTTGCAATCTATTTTGTCGTGTGCCACAAATTGTTAATATTAGAATAAGAAAATACAAGAGTTTTCCATTTTATATGGAATGTGGAGTGGGATAAGCTATATTAAAAAAAAAAACACAAAATTTGAAAAGTTATCAGCGTCTAAGGTTCAGCGTTAAAATCCATTTTCAACGTTTCCGCATCGAGTGGTGCAAATAATTTTTTATCGAAAAATGGTACGAAATTGGGCTGTCCAGGAACCGTCTCCGGCATTGTTTAGAATCCATTTTCGAATTGTGAAATTTTATTTTATTTTTTTTTTTGAGAAAAAAAGTTTGCAAATTCTTTTTTGCCAATTCCTTAATATGACAACAAAAATAAGTCAGTTCCTAATTTGAATCCTTGAATGGTACCGAAATTTAGTTCATTCCTCTTGTCATTGAATTGAAGAAAATAATTTAAAAGTCTTAAATTACAATTTTGCAAATTCAAATTTTGATTCTTGAAGTAGAAGTGACAGCTGAATCAACTCCTTATGCCATGGAATAGAAAAAGTCTTTTCCGAGTTCCATGGAATGGGAATCTTAAGAGCTATATTTTCTACTTAGCTCTGCTTACATATGTATTTGTAGGTACGCACTTTTATTTCTATTGACTTTTTTTAAAACCCATAAATATAATAAAATAAAATTCATCAAAATTTTTCTTTTGATTTTCAGTTACATTGCCATTGAGATATGAAAATACCTTCTCATATTTAAATCAAGTTTGCAGTAGCAAGCAGATGGGTTTCGGTAAGCAAAATTCAAAACTAAAAAAACTATTATTTAAAATATATTATTTTTTTCCGGAAATTCATTGTTTTCCAGCTATAGTATTAATGAGAAAACTGAAATGAATCAAATAGCATATTAATTTATTTTTAAAGACTGTCCGGCTTAAATATAAATTGATGGTGCCATGTGTTTAGGGGTTTTTTCTATAACTAAAACCTAAAAATTTGCGATTTCGAACCAAACCAAAAATGGTACATTTAAAAAACAACATAAGTCGGTCATAAGTTATCGTAAAAAGATCTTTCAGACATTTAATTGATATGTAGTATGTATAATGTTAGATATGTTTTACGAGAAAATTAGACGGTCTCTGGTTTATTTTCTTGGGGGTACATAAGACCCTTAGCATAAGCCATGGAAAGCCAACTTATCGTATTATTACCGAGATATGACCACAATTGCTCTCGATAGCGGTCAGAAATTGAATTTCCGGATTACGCTATATACAGGCCAGTAGCAGCGCTCATATGCCCGAAATCATACAAAAAGCTAAATGGTATAAAATTATTTATCGTATGCAGCCAAAACTCAAGTTATTTGAAAAATCTTTTTGTGTTTTATTTCAATTCAAAACTAAGGTAAAAAAAAACTACCAATATAATTTATGCTGATCGGTGAACTTAACACAGCATTTTGGCTTTAAACTTCATTTTCAAAAATACATAAATCACTGACTATTAGTGTAAGCTACAAAAAATTGTTCTTATAGAAAATACTGCAACTATTTCTGTCTGTTTTTCACTAAAACCTCCTAAAAACTTCAAAAAAGCCCAGTTGCTTATTTGTAATTTTTCATATTTTTGTCAATATTTTTAAGTAGATTGTCAATCTTATTCACTTATCGATCACTTTACAAACACTGATGGATATCAAAGAGTTAATTAATACACAATAGCTAGGAAATACCAGCAGGAATAATTTCTTGCAAATTATTAAGTGTTGTTTGTCAGTGTCGTCGCAGTGCTGTCGTTGCTGTTATCATTGCATACAACGGCTGTGTTGCTTACGTTGCAGCACTTTCCATATCTGAGCATAAAACTCAGTATTCATCCTTTAGTCCGTCAACTGTTCGTTTATCTAACCATTCAAGTGCCTAACTGTCACTCCCTATATGTTGATTCAAAGTGTCGCGTGCTAAAATGTCATCTACATAGTTCCTCGGAAGTATGGAAATTCCTTCTTTTTTTTTTGAACTTCATAGCTTATTTATGTACACGGCTTGGGGATGGGAGAAAAGGTACTCTACTCAACGTATCCGGAAAAATGCATGCATGCAACCGTGTAGTTAATTTAATGCATGTTATTGCGAGTGTGTGTGTGTGTGTTTGTGTTAGGAAGGAGTAGTGAGTTTGGTTATTTACTTGGCTTTCATACAAAGTTAGAGTTTGAATGGCTTCGTCGTATTCAATGACAAAAGCCATAAAGCTTTATACAGCGTTGAACATTTTATAGGAAGTCCTTAGGAAAATTACCGCGAAAGCTACAATTTAACTGAAGTGCAAGTAAATTGTGTGTGTCTGCCAGTGGGTGTGTGTTTGTCAGCATGCAAGCTGTTTTTAACTATTAAAGTAGATTTAGTTTCTACTTTAGCAAAATAAATTTATATTATTTTTGCAATTTAATTTTCAGTTTTTTGCTCAATGAATGAAAATGCTAAGGAGAGGATAATGGCATGCACTTTTTATACTGAAAATTTAATTAGTTTTATAATATTTATTTTATTATTATATTGTGTCCTCTTCTGCCCTATTTATAAGAAAATTTATTTAAAAAACTAATTCACTGACCCATAATTTTGAAGAATTCCAGCACTTAAAGAAAAAAATAGGCCGAATCAAAAAATATATTATATACCTATATATGATAGTAATATTTCGGTCTTTAAAGAAATCAGGTATTTCGATAATTTGCAACTTAGTCAGTTGTCTAGGGTAAGCTTCTGCCGAATCTACACCAAGACTCGTTTGTATTGTTGAATTTTATTTCAAGATAGAAACTCTTTGATTATTTCGAAAATATATCATTTCAACATTTGTCCCGGATGAGTTACCTAACTTTTCAGGTTTTGCAGAGGTTTGACTAGTAGACAACTTCAATGGCTTAGTTTACTCATATTTAGTTCAGTGATAACCATTTTTTAATGTCCAGTGATATAATATAACAATATGTCTTGATAAAATAATGTGATATGACATAAAAATGCACCATGACATAATAAATAAAGCGTTATGGTTTAATAATGTATCCTGACATAATAACGTTCCATGACTTAATAATGTATCATGACATAATTATGTAACGGAACGGAATAATGTGATATGATATAATAATATGTCTTGACATAATTATATGTCATGTTTAAAAATATCTCATGAGATATGTCACACTACTAAGTTTTATAGATAGTTTTAACAAGCAAATGTGCAACAAATTTGTCGTGAGTTGAAAATATAATTTAATTAATAAATTTAATTTAAAAATATGTAAAATTCAGCCGATGGCTGAAGCATTTTAAAATATTACATGATATAAACGTATCATGCCATATCAATTTTTCATGATGTTAAAATATGTTTTGACCCAGTATGCACATCGTTTAATTTTGTATACTTTTTTAGCTTGTAAATGTGCGGTGATTTTGTGGACGGAAGAATTTGGTTTTGCAAATGTGAAACATTCACTTGCTGAATGAATGAAATTTTCAATATATTTAACACACTGTGATGTCAAAATATGTTCTGATATAGAAATATGGCATGATTAAAATTTTTTTAGCATAAATTATATGTCAAGACAGAAAAAAAAGTAACACGATATACAAATATGGCAGGATATAAAAATGACATGACACAAAAATATGTTATGTAAAAAATCTATGACACAAAAATGCATCAGGAAATATCTTCTTGTAACATATTTGCTTTTATGAAATAAAATGTCTTGACATGATCGATGTAATAGTCGACTGTACCATAAAAAATAAAAATCTTGATAAAATCTTTATAATATGCAACAATAATATACCATGACACAGCAATATGCAATGTATTTTCAACTAATTTAATGAAACTAAAATAAACTAATATCATCAATGATAAAATTTATATCACTAGATCCTAAAAGTTATCTTCATTCACATAAAGATCAAATAAATATATTCATATAAGCTAACAACCCTTAATTTTATTTTTCCTCAAAAAATGATGCATGTAATGCATTCTCTTGATTTCTTTAGCTATAAGTTATACGACTACATCATTAGCATTCAACTAATTTTTTCTTTTTCCGTTTTTTGAACCATGGGACTTGCTTTGCCACTTAATTTTTCTTTATTTTATCATCATCACTTCTCGCCAAGTTGCTAAGTTTGTATGGTATAACGTGTGTCACGTGAGTCCTTCCCGGCGCTGTGTGTCTTGTTTAGACACTTCCTGACATGTAACCAGTGATATTTTAGCTTTTTTATTGCTTTCTTTCACTTATTATGGGTTGGCGTTTGTTTTAGACTGAATTGCTGTCTGGAGTTATAAAAAAAAAGAAAAAATCATTCAAAAATAAAACACGAAAGAAACAATGAAAATTTTACTTGTCCTATTGGTATATTTTCATTTATGTTTAGGTTTTTCGATACTCAGACAAATAAATATTAACAATATGTTTGCGGTAAGCTATTAAATTTTTTCAATGCGTAGTTATGGCTTGCAAAAATATGTGTTATCTGCCTGAAATAACAATCTAATTCGTGCAATTTAAAATATATTAAGAAGAAATCAAAAGAACTCTCATATAATATACAATTTTTAGCAAACATTTTATTAATTCTTGCAAATATCTTATTACAATATGTATGTAATTCAAGTACTCCTGCTTTTTTGAGTGTACCGACATCTTGCAAGAGTTTGTCAAAGAAAATATTGTGGTGGTAGCATAAAAAGTGCATAGTTTTAAGTGCAATGAAACTTTTGATGTCAAAGTTATAAAATGTTGCAGCGCAAAAATAAAAAATTTAATTAATATCATAGATTAAAAGTAAACATTTTACAGTAAAAAGCTCTCAAAAGAAGAAAACAACAAGGAAAGGATAATTTAACATAAAGCATATGCAAAGTGCTTGAAATTTAATTATTTTGCTTCAGAGAGAACTTCAAGGAAGGGAAATAAAAATCAACGGTATAAAATGTATGATTCTCAAGTTTGATATATAAAATAAAAAAACTCAGACAGACAGAATTTTAATTTCTTTAAAAAGTTTATAGGAAATTCAGTAAAAAGTAAAGAAAAAAGCATCAGTTTACTATAAACTTATGTAGTTACAATGCTATAACACTGTAAGGAACATTAATATGTTCTACAATCATGTCACAATTTTTTGACTTTTAGTTAAAAATTTTCACAAAATGTGTAGTGAAATAGTTATTCCATGACATAATAATGACAATATGCTATGACATAATAACTTGCTTTAAAAATAATGTATCATGGCTTTATAATATATCATAACATATTTATGTGTATGTCTTAATGTAGAAAAAAAAGGGTAGTACTCGTGTGAAAAATAATTTAATGAGTTAATAATTTATCCTAAAATAATAATATATCATAATAATATGTCATGTTATTATAATATGTCATGATTTGCATAATTTTTCGTAAGAAATGCAATTTTCGGCTTTGACATAACATATTAATGTTTTATTAGCATGGGGTTGTTATGTCATGACATAACAATATATATTACGACACATTATTTTAAATTATTTAATAATTTTTGGAGCCTTAAACAGTCTTTGTTGGCATGAAATATATATTCACCATATAGTAGCTTCTCAAACTTCATGTTTATCTAAGTGAAGCCTCTGTACATGAAGTCAAATTTTGTGTTCTTAAAAGCCGCTTAGATTTTATCAATCAATTCCACTGTGAATTCGTTGATTCACAGCAAAGCATATTGCTTAAGAGATTTTTTTTCCATATCTAAAACGCTTATAAAACATAAGAAGAAAGATGACAAGCCTTATAGGTATTCAGTTTTTATATAAAGCATAGTCGTTTATTTCTGGCTTAGCAAAGAACTCTAAAGATAACAAAGCCAATTGGCGCCTAATTGCGTTTACTTCTTTTTTTCTTTAAAACAAAACCAAAAAAAAGTTTGAAAAATAAAATATATTATCGATATATTAAATCAGCGATGGGCAAGTACAGGCACTTTCAGCCCTCATGGCCCTTTCCGTTATTCGACGCACAAACAAGCAACCAAAAGTTCGAAGAATTGCAACCCAACGGCGCACAGCGTTGAGTTGAGTTCTAATGAAAACAAAAACAACACACACAGCCATTAGAGACGGCACTGCATTGTGTTTCGACGAATGTAGCAATTGTTTTTGTTTATAGTGCAATTTGGTTTTTTTTTGTGCTGTTGGCGAATTTGAAAATGCAAAAAACTTTAAAATTTAGTTTGTTGTTGTTGTGCCCTTTTGCTAGATTTCCGTGCCCACCACTGTATTAAATGAGTTCTTTTGATTACACACCATCCTATTTTTCTTTATATGTAATTAATTAAAATCTCTACTGCAATATTTTGATTTTAATTAACACCCACAAGAGTATTTGACATTATAATTTTAGCAAATATTTTTCATATTCTCGTCTACTTTAAGCTTCATTTTTTAATTTAATTATTGAATTTCTACTACCAATTTTATTTAAACATTTATTTTTGTTCGTTTCACGACCATTCATGTTTTGTTCTAATTAAAAAACACTTTGATTGTATAGTTCTATGTGAATTTTATGCAAGTGCGCAGCATAACCGCAAACATTTGTGTTTGACACTTTGTCGTTGGCTGTTTGAAAAACTCATTTATTTGACGTTTCTATACCCTACACACAGAATACACAACATATTAATTTTGTTATTGCGTTTGTAACGCATAGAAGGGGACATTTTTATGCAAAACCGAAAAGAGTTTGATTCTCTTCTCCGATTTTGCAAATTTAATTTTTTGCGAGTAGTATCTGACCAGTCGGTGATTTAACATAATTGATTTTAGCATATGTTGTAACAATTTTTTTTTGAATTAATAATTATAGAGTTAAAAAGTTTTTCAAAAATTTTTTCTTTTATACTTTATAAATCGTGAAAATTGTTGTTATTGTTAGAACATCAACCTATCGAATACTACTCGCAAGACACAAAAAAAATCGACGATATCATATACCCTAAAATTCAAATCCTTTCGTTTTGATTTGTGATGCTTTATATAGTTTTGTTCACAGTCACTTCTTGAGTTGATAAAACCATGTCCATCCCTACGCCTGTCTGTCTTTCTGACTGCTACAGCTGAAATTCTGAAATCGGCAAAGAAATACGCCTACCGCCCATACAAAAAAAAAATTTCCATAAAATACTCAGAATAATGCAACCAAATTTACAAGTACTAGATGTAGTTCGGACTTTAAGTAGACAAAGTGGGCGAATTACGAAAAAGTTGCATGCCACATCCATTACAAAAATTGTCGAAAACGCTATACTAAGTGAGTTATTTAAGGAGATGCAAGTAATTTTACATAAACACAAAGAATGGCTCGGTAAATTTCTATACGTAGGCGTGGCACTTCGCATGCAAACAAAAATATCATTTAAGTTCAAGCAACCAAATTTTAAGCAAATATAAGAAATGATTTGAAATATCTCTTAAAAAGAAATTAGGTGCACTTTGACAAAAAGGCGTGTCACCACAGAAATAAGCAAAAACTTTATACAGAAAAAATATTAAGGTTAATTTTATGAAATTAGAAGATTAGGATTGATTTGCGCAAGCTCTGAACAAAACGTGATACATTTTGACAAAAAAGCTTGTCACTTCTCTCGACAAAAAAAAAAAACAATATAGTCTAAACGCTAAACTAAGGGAGTAACTTATGGTAATGCATGTAAATTTTACACAAACACTAATATGAGAGGGCGTATTGGTTGATTGGAGGTCCAACCATCGCCTGGTACTGGCTACTTAAAAAATATGCCGCTATCATTTATCGACACTCAAATGAACGCAGAACATTACTAGGCGATGGTTGGACGTAAAATACGCCCGAGAATATGCCGGTCCAGACTGGAAATTGCAACAAGATAACACACCGATTCATGTAACCAGGTCGAGATTGAGCTATTTTGAGGAATATGGAGTGCTACAAAAATGGGCGCCACTTCAATACTAAAGTCGAGTTAAAAGAAGCCATCGAACATTCGCCAGGACCAGATCCAATCACTCTATAACAGTCTGCCTCGTCGAATCATAGCTTTACATGAAGCCAGAGGCCAATATATAAAATTCTGACGAAAACTTCCCCGAAATTGCTAAAAATCGTCAGTCCGTCTAAACTTATTTCGCCCTGGGAGCAGGCGAAAAATCTATAAATTTGAATAAATCTTAAATTTGAAATTAAACAGGATAAATTATTTTGCAAAATACCAGGTTAGGCAATTGAAGTGATAGGTTATATTCACACAACTGTCCTTTCCAAATCTTTCATCGCACAACGCTCAATTTCAAAATGGTAATTCCTTGATATATTGTCTGTCAAGTGACAGAAGTATTTTGGTATATTTGAAAACGTTTTCAAGATGTACGGTTTGGAAATAAAAAGAAATTTGGTGATTGGCCTTCATTCGGAAGGCAAAAAACGTCGAGATACGTCGTCAACCGCCGATAGAAAAATTGAACAATATTTTTATCAGCCGTACCATCAAACGTTTCAAGGAAACCGTCAGCATTAAAAAATGCTACGTTGGTGGCCGATGATGCACTGCAACTGAGCGAGTAAATGTCGAATTTGTGCGGAAACGATTGAAAGAAAAATCTGAGCACAATGCAGCTCAAATGGCAATCAAGATGGAAGCAAGCAATCGAAGCAGACGTGATTTTCTGAAAAACAAGTTCGATGCCAAGCCTATCAAAAGATTCAAGTCGCAGGACCATACTGCATTGCAACGAGACAAGCGTATTAAAAGATCGATAGAGCTGATACGCTTGCGCGGCAAGCATACGTTGCCGAATTTGGTGTTTTCGGACGAGAAAACATTCTGCATCGAGCCGTTTTTCAACAAATAAAAAGATTGGGTATGGCTAAAGGGACGTTACAGCGACCATTCAGATGAGATACAAGTAACTCAACAGCAGAGAGATGAATACATTGTGGTATGGGCGTCAGTGAGCAAAAATGGCAAGTCTCCATACGTTTTTCTACCGATCAACAAATCAACAAATTTATCGGAAAAATATGTTCGAGCCTGACCTGCTACCATGTGCACCCCAAAATTTCAGTTTCGAGCGCAAGAGATTCCAGCAGGACTCTGCGCCGTCGCATAAAGCCAGAGGAACGCAGAAATTGCTTGAAAAAAACTTTTCATCCTTCATAAATCACGAACTTTAGCCGTCGCAGTCTACCGACATATAACCGCTGGCCGACTGTGTTTGGGGCATTTCGTAGACCAGTGCATGTGCTGAAAAACACGCAAGTATGGAGTCACTCAAGAAAGATTTGACTCGGGCTTTTAACAATTTTGACCAAACCATCATACGGGCATCGAGTCAGTCGGGCGGGTATATTCCAGATGAGTAATCAATAAACAAACTTTGGATATTCTTCTTTTATGCAGAAAAATAGAAAATAAAAAAACCGATATTTCTCATTTCTAAAATATATCACTTCAAGTGCCTAACCTGGTAAACGTAAATGATCTCTTATAAAATTAGAATGAAAAAATTTAACAAAATCTTTTGAGATACCTTTTTATTAAGAAAAATGTAATTGCGATTAATCTTATTGCAAATGCAATACTGAGAGAGTTATTTAAGTTTATGCAGCTAAATTACCTACAAATGCTAGTACAAGAAGGCCATGTAGGGCATTTAATATTTCATAAGACCAAAGGTCTAAACTCTAAATTTTTGTCATTATGGCTTTTGGTATTGCTATGCTACCATGTTGTGAAGTTTTTAACTTTTTTGTTTTGGTAAATTTATTTGAAAACTTATTAAAGTTAAAAATTTTCTGGTACTTACAATTTTTCATTGTACTTTTTCAAATAAGCGCGATATTGCTGCAATAAAGAAACAACAATTTTACCCAATTATTCAATATAAATAATTTTGATTTTTAAATTTTAAGTCTTCATAAACACTGTAATATAAATTTATCTAAAATTATTATGCCTTTTATTTTTATTTATTTTAAATTTAGGCATTCCAAAAAATTGCCACTTCAGTGGTGATAATGTTGTGCAGCCAATTTTTGCTATAAAAAAGCGATAAAGTCACAACGTAATAATTTATTTGCTGAAATTAGTTTGGTCTGTAAAAAAAAAAATTGTGTCAGTGCTTTTTTGCTATAAAATGGTTATTTGCGTTTTTTTTTATTGCCCGGCAAGTGTTTGGGTGACATTAACTTTTTGGCTTTACTTATGATATCTTTGTATTTGATATTTAATGGTATCACGTGATACCACATGGCATCGTGCCAAAGAAAATGTCAGCATAACTTTTAAGTTATACATAACATATATTGTAACATTAAATTTTTGCACCCTGTAAGTCATAGTTGAGTGCTGTTGTGATTCATTTATGTCTTAGCTGCCAAAAATAGTTCGAGGGCGCGCTTTGCTATGTTCGCGTTCTATTCATAAGAAACTTATGATTTGTACAAAGACTTACAATTCCTTTGAGCAGCCAGAGTCTGGCGAAAGTGACTTGAGATGAATAATTTTTTTTATAGTTTTATTTAGGTTTTTTCTTTTGAAAATCGCTTTAAAAAACTGATATTAAAAGAACTATAATGACAAACACAAACATCAAAAGAAAATTTATTTTATTCTATGTTGATGTTGAATTCATATTAAGCGTCCTTAGAATGTAATAATTTTTAATTAGGGACTAAACATAGCAAAAGTTCATCAAATTTGGCAATTAAGTGTCACTTACATAATTACCAGTAATCTCTTTCAATAGGGATTACGTAACTCACATTCGATCTAGGGATGATTGGAAGGGAGGGCTCCAGGGCAGAAGAGGCCATATAAATTTTTACACAGATGGCTCCAAGCTAAATAACCAGGTGGGTTATGGTATTTACTCTAAGGAACTGAAGGTAAGAATTGCTGCAAGGTTACCAGACCATTGTAGCGTTTTTCAGGCAGAGGCTATAACGATAGAAGAGGTAGCATCCTGGCTGAGGACGAATGTTGTATCCAGAAGTGATATAAACATTTATTCAGATAGTCAGGCTACTATCAAATCTCTAGAATCAGTCTTCCTAAACTCACTAGTAGCCTAACAATGCCGCTCGTCTCTAAATGAGATGGCTCAGCATTTTAACATTCACCTCATCTGGGTGCCAGAGCATAGGAACCTTGACGGCAATTGCAAAGCTGATGAACTTGCTAGGCAAGGGACTACACACAAACTCCTCAGGACAAGGAAGGTGTTGACATGCCACTTGCTACCTGCAAGTTACTGCTTAAAGAAGAAATGGTAAAAAATGCTAACAAAAAATGGACTCAAGGGTCAACTTGCAATATAACTAGGCAGATCTGGCCGAAATGGGACGCTAAGCGTTCGTCGGAGCTGATTTCCCGTACTAGACATAGCGTCTCGTCAGTTGTTGCAGTCATAACTGGCCACTGCCTTATCGCAGACATGCGGAGAGATTAGGTCTTACGTCCTTTGACTTTTGTAGAAGTTGTGGGGATGTGGAAGAAGAGGAAAACATTAAACATTTTCTCTGCTCGTGCCCCGCACTTGCTAGAAAACGCCAAAAAACACTTGGTTCGTTTTTATTTGATGACCTTGATAACCTTAGGCATGTTAGTATAGGTCAGTTATTAAGTTTTATTGCGAAGTCTGGTTGGTTCAACGAGAGGGTATAGTCAGACACCCTGTGGTATCACAATGGATGACATTTGGTTTAAGTGAGTTCGGTTTCATAACTGACTGCCACTCCTACCTAACCAAACCACTTAAATATACTCAGTAAGCATTTTTACCTCAAAATAATTGAACTTGAGTTAGGTTTGAATATTTACCCAAGTATGGTATGTGCCTTTAGGCCAAGCAGTGGTAAAATGCAAACTCTTCACAAAGTTGAAAACGTCGTACTCAAGCAAATTTTGATACGTTCAACTGTCCAAAATCAACATTTAAGCTGTAGTTTCTCTTCTATTTGAAACTAAGCCAGTGACCAAATTAAATACTTATAGGCTGTATAGAAAAAATAGAAATTAAAGATTCTAATTAAAGATTTCAAAAACTAAGAAAAAATATATCCCTAGCAAAATTCCAATTTCAACCGAACACTGAATCAAAAGTCAAGCGCACACATTTTTATAGTTTGATGAAGTAAAAAATGGCTACGTAAAACCAACGTATTTGCAGCAGTTGTTAACATGGTCAAATGCTATATAGCCACATTCTCCACATTGTGTGCACATTTTAGTTGTATGCAACACGAACAAATTGTAAAAGCCAACGACAACAGCAAACAACAATAAATACGGAGAAAGAAGAAAAAAAAAATCATAAACAAAAGAAAAAATTAAAATCAAACGAAACGAAAAATTCGAAATCGTAAATCGTTTAAATAATAGGGTTGCCACAACACAATAAATTACAACACAATACAAGCAAATAAATTGTCGCCACACGTTTTGTGTTTTGTACATAGATTTGAACGCACACACTAGTAAACAGGCACGCTCATACTGTCGAGATGATTTGTTAATGTATCTGTATGTATGTTTATTGTATTCTTAGCCAATTTCAGTTGAAAATATGAATGCTTTGTACATAAAACCTGGGCAGACAATAAGGGACATTGTCTTAATATCCAATAAAATATAAGCTGGTAATTCAACATTAAATGTCAGAGAAAATTTTTGATTCGTGAGCATTTTTAATGGTGGGTATGAAAGAAAACCCATACCGAAGTGAGTTGGCGGAAGAACAATATTTTTCCACTTTTTCAAAACTATTCAGCGTTTTCATTATAAAGGGTTTTCCAATAAAGGTGATCTGTTTTGAATTCAATAGTGTGGCCATATTTGAATTATCAAAATCTCATGTCACTGTCAAGTTGGAAAGAAGGAATACCCGGCCTTCTCAAAATGTATTAATTTTTTCTTAAAAAGTAAAATTTTGTTCAGAAAATAATTGATTACCTTTTTTTTTATTGGTCAGAAGTATGAAGGAATGTTCCGCTCTGTATTATCTTTGGAGAGACTCGTTAAAGTATCAACACTTTACAAAGCCATTAAAGAGAGTGCGTTCCCAGACAAGTGCCTTGAGTAGAGTTCATTCAAAGAAACTTAGAGAAATCTTTTACAGTTCTTTAACCCTGGAAGGATAAGCTTATTTTAATTACGTTACGTCTAATCTTCGTCGAATCGACGAAGTACTTTCACAAGCCTTATTTATGCAATATATAAGTAAATTCTGAATAAAAAGTATACTCAGTTCAACACTTTGATTTAAATTGATCCAAAATAAAATGCCAACTTAGGTGTAGTTTAGATCAATTTAGATTAAAATGAGCTTAACAAGTGCAACTTGTGAGTCGATTCGACGAAGATTATCCATCCAGGGTTAAAGAATATTAAATTTTATTTTATTATCGAATTTGATTTTTACAGTGAAAATGAAATTAAAAAAAAAATTTCAAAATATCTTTATTTATTTGATAATATAAAATTACAAATTAGGTGTTCTGACAAATCAGAGTTTTTAAGGAGATTAATTGGGGAGAAGTACCGCAATGACTGTATGGTAAAATGAGTGAAACACCCATTTAGCTTTATTGTGTGGTCTGTTATCAGCAGACAAGGTATTGACCGTTTGTAAATTATAGAGGACAAAACGAGACAAGACCAATTTATGAAGGTCTTAGAAACAAATAGGCTTCCCCCAAGTTGAGGAATGGTGACTTTTTGTTTATGGATGGAATATAAACAAATAAAGGTTTTGAAATGATATGGGAACAATTCAGACCTGAATCTTATAGAAAACTTTTGGTAGCTGCTAAAGAGAGAAATTTACAGGATTCTTATCACCAAAAAGTGGCAATTCCTGAAGTGTTTAATAGAACTGTTGCACATAAGTGAAGAAATTAAAAAAATATTGGTTAAAATGCATATAAAGTGAGACTAGAAGAGCTAAAGAGATGATTGCTGCAAAAGGCGGTTCAACAACATTTTTGACACATTTCTCTACAATTGTTTTTAGCTCTATAAATACTAACAGGAACACCTAATTTGTAATTTTATTTTAGCAATAAGACCCCTTAGAAACAAATATAAAATGATATTTGAACATTTTTTTTTTACTTGCATGCTTTTATCATGGTGTAAGTTGAAAAAATGTGTTTTTTACTCTATTAATATGATCACCCACTGTACTTTGTACGCCGGTCTCGAAACCATGTCCCAACGATCCATAGTCCCGCAAGCTATCCACCAGACTTAACTGTGATATATTATGTCAAACGTTAAAGGCGTATCATATTTTTCTTACATTTGTCTTGGTAAAGCGGTTTAAAAAGTCTACAAATGAACAATATAAAGACATTACGCGGCATGTCTTATAGTGTAAAGCCACTCACGAAACATGCCGCCTCATGTATTTATATGAATTTTGTTACGTACAGTATAAAGACACATATTTTTAAGGGTTTATTTATTAGTAAACCCTTTAGATTGACATTTTCAACATTTTCTATACTAACATAATGAAGCATTATTAAGTTAACAAATCACGCCACCAGTGCTCTTCAATAAGTCTGTTAAAGTTTAGTTAAACATTGCGAAAACTACGCTGTTGTTTATTATTTGCCATGCGCTCAAAAGTTATGCTCACTACCTTTAGTTGATATGCTTTGGTCCGCTCCGAAACAGAAATGCCAACAATCGAAAGGATAAAAAAAACTTCAATTAAAAAATGCAAAGGCATAGGCATGGCTGGTCTATTTACTTTTTTCATTCAGAAAATAATAAAAATAAAAGTAAATAACCCAACTGGTAGTACATCAAACCTTTTGGCGGTGGCAGGCAACCTTTTAACAAAACAACCCCAACTGAAATATCTTAACCACACAGCAGACAAATGGTATGAGAGAAGTATTAGTGCCTTCTTAAATTTCCTCGGCAAAAAAAAGAAAAATATTTTTGGCAATTTGACTTTTGCCTTTTGCTTTGAAAGTACATAAGTGAGGGTGAAAATGAACATTTTCTAATAGGGTAGGTCACCACGCTATCATGCATTACTAGTTGTAATTTTGGAAAGTCATTAACGTGTCATTAAATCGTTGATTTAATTTTTAAAACCATATGTTTTAATTAGTTACACGCAAAGATGTGTCGCCACATTGATATTAATCTAAAATATAGTATCCTTTAATATGCTAATAGGATCATATGTATATAGGTTAGATATCATTAACGTTTCTCATTAATCTTTATTTTCAATTAGCACATATTTTTTTTTGTAGAGAAAATTTTTTACAAGAGTAAAACTTGTTCAGTTCGTAAGGGAGTATTTTAAAAAACTTAAAAATTTAACCAATAAACTAAAATATTTTACTTTATTTATACGAGTATAAGTCCAACTTCAATAATCAGGACTAAACTTTATTTTTTGTTGAGTTGATTAATTTAGAATTTTGCTGATGCTTTTTGGTTTTTTCACCTTTCCACCTTACCTTTCAATGCCTAAAGACGTTTTTCAGTAATTGTTTTTTTCTCAAGCAATTGCACAAGAGTTTTGTCGAGTACGGTTTCGTTGATCGAGCCAACAGTCCTTGATCTGATAATTTTCCCTAGGTGTAACTGGGATTTTCACCGAGCATGAGCACGCAAGTAGCACTGTGCTTTTCCAAATAGAGAGCTTCAAGTAGCCTTCGTCAATCAAGCTGCTGTGTTTTGGCCTATATAAACGACTAAGGTTGATTACTTATCTGAAGTAAATGCTTTAAAATAAAGATTTATTCTGCAAATATACAACCAAGAACCTTTCTTCCAAAAATTTTACATGCGAGTACCTAGCACTTTTATTTTTTTTTTTTGTGTATGTATGGGCACGATCTTTCACTGTGTACCGCTCCGACATTGTTCGCTGTGACTCAGACGCTTCTAAATTTCAAGTTAAGAAAGGTCAAATAGACAATTTGTAACGAACTCTGTCATTATTTCGCAGTCGATAGAAAAGCAATCGATGGTATTTAAATTGACTTAACAGACTAAAGTTACTAAGGTAATGTGCTTCATCAAGCACTAAAAGGGTAGAGCCTTAGTAGTCACTTTAACTTCATCCATAAGAGTTCAAGCCTTTTTCGTTATGAACTCAAAGCTCATTGTATTTTACTGTCTGCTAGCATTTCTCAATAGAATGCTGTGAAGTGGACCTTACTGAATTTCGCAATCCAAACTATAAATATCATTTCGTTCAAACCAGAGCACTTGAAACAACAAATTTCTAGTATAAATATCTGAATTTAGATCCATGTTTATCCCATTAAATTTAACTTCTAATCCCATTTTTTGTTTGTTAACGACTTGAGTGGTCGTTGCAAATCCCAACAGCACACATACAAACGTAAATAAATTTGATAAAGCACACACAAATACGATTAAAATCATATAAAATGAAAGAAAATCTAATAATTTTCTTCTCTTTTGATTACTTTCCTTTATAGATTTTAATGTTTAATTCGAAGGAAGAAAAATAAATAGGCAAAGGAAAAAAGAAAGAAAAAACAAATCACGCAAACAATGGCCCCCAATCAAATGAAGAAATCCGTATATAAATAAAAATAGCAGCAACAAAAGGATCATACAGCGCAACAAACATTCCAAGAAACCATAAAAAGAGACGGATAGCGGAAACTCGAGCGAACGAGCACAAAATAATGTGCACGTTAGATGTTAAAGTAGCGACACATAAGAAATCGAAACGTACAAAATCTTCATCAGCGCCAACATCCTCATCAGCATCATTCTTATCGACATCATCATTGTCATACTCGTCGTCGTCGGCAGGACACAAATCAGGACTTAAGTGGAAAATTATAATATCATCAATAATTTTTTTAATATGCCGAATAAGTGAGTATGAAATAATGCAATGCTACACGTACACATGGCGCAAGATTTAAGCTTCTCAATTATAATGGAGATATTTTGTATGTGTTGTCATAATGAAAGGATGCTGAAAGCGCAAGAGAAAAAAAATATACAGCTCCTTTGTAATATAACATAAATAACATGCAGCGTACCGTGACTGCTTTTGTATTTCGGTTATTAAAAGTGGAACAGGGGAATTACGAGCACAAGTAATAAGCAAACACTTGCTGGCTGGCTGGTCGTAAGTGCGTTGTGTTATAATTAAATGTTGACGCATGTCATATACAGGGTGCTTGAGCACAAGAAAAAATCAATATTAATAATGAATTTTCATTAGGAAAAACACTTTATTGCAAATTAGTTATGCCATATTTGTTACCTTGAGAAAAGAGTTTAATTTGGTATTTTCCCTTCTAAAGGGTTTTCCAATAAGAGTAAAAATTTTTTTTAAAGTAAAACAAAATCCAAATTAGATAGAAAAGCTCTCTTTTTTTCAATTTTAATTTATAATCGATGCAATTATGTTCTCAAAAAGAATATTATTCAATTCAATTCAACTTATTTCAATATATCAGGCATTTTTAGACCAATAACTATAAATAATTCCACAAGAAAAAGTTCAACTTCTTGAAGTAAATTTGACATTACCACTGCATCAAGATTATTGATCCTCTAAACTTTTCACGTAAATACATTTATGTATATAGGGAGGTTTGATTTTTCTGGTTTTATTTTATGTTAATTACAATTATTTTTTAAGAAAGTAATTTGCGCTTCGAAAAATGTTAGAAAGAATTGAAGACACTCTTTACTGATTATGCACATGTGAAGAGTTTTTTTTAAGGCTGTATGCTATGTGAGCAGATGAAAGACACCAAAGAACCCTGCTAAACCAGCAGAGATATTTTTTTTTTCCATCTACGGTAGTTGCAAATTGTTGAAATTTATTGGATTTTCAAAAATGTCAACTTCAAATTTAGATAAAAGTCAAATTATTTCTTGAAATTGTGTAATTAATTGGGCCTCCAAGATCTTGCTACTTAAACGTCTTTGAACTATTTTTGTAGAGATATGTAACATTTTGGCTGTATTTTGATAAGCTGGAGAAGATTTAGGTTTTGAAAGAGAAAATTACTCACGTTATGAAATATTTTCAAATAATAAATGTAATAAAAAACATTTTCAAATAAACCCAAATGATCATGATTGCCGCTCAATTATTACGTATTTTGTTCAAGTATAAAGTGATGACGATCTTGAAGAAAACACCCTCTATCACATATCGTATACGTTATGTTATTCACCGCATTAATTAATAATAGAATAATGAATAAAGTTCTTAAGAAAATACCCATTATTTCTTCGCGTATACGTTGCATTAATTAATAAATATTACGTATACGACATGTGTCACTTATATACAATATTTGGAGGATAATTTTTAAACAGCTGTAACTTCTGCAAAAATAGTGATGAACGCATTTTTTAAACACCATTTTAAAGCCAGTGCATTACAAAATTGTGCATAATTTTCAGTTTTGTGATTGTTAGTTCATTCTGTTAATATGTTTTGGCAACATTTTTTTTATGAAATATATTTCATTTTTCAGTGACTTGAGCTTACTTGGGCGATGTGTCGCGTTTAAGCTTTCATTCGTTGATTTTCATGACATGCGACGCAGTTTGAAGTATCGATAGTTTATTTGTCTAAATGCCACCAACAATAAATAGTGGTAGGGATAGTGATCCGTGGCAATCTTAAAACAATAATAGATCAGGGACAAACAAATCCAACAAAACCAAAGTCTAATGAAATTAGCACTTGAAATTTGTTTTTCGAGGAAAATATCGCTTTTTTTCAATAAGAAGTTGAATGAAAATTTTTACCGAACACACTTAATATTTGTATTACGATTTTTATCAGTTTATTAAACTAAATTTCTGCGACAAACTGCTTCCAAATCACCCTTTTTCATGATAATAACATCCATTGGTAATGGCGTCATTTATTCTCTTTTGTTTACGCCAAAGTGTATGCTACAGAAAAATAAATAACCCTACACAATAGCGATGATTTTTAGCAAAATAAGCTGCTACTTAGACAATAAAAATAAAATTATAACGATTTAATTTCTTTGCTTTTTCTTTTGTGCTTTCATTTCTTTCTTCTTGGCTGAATTCTTAACAAACAAACAAACAAACAACAACAAAACAAAATACAAATTGCAAAAACCAACACAAAAAAGGTCACGTGCTCGCTATACGAAAGGGTCGCCTAATGTCCCCGAGCTCATTCACTGCCTTAAGTGGAGATCTGCATGTGCAAATTCAATTCAGCGCTGACGAATTGCGATATGATGAAACGACGTCAACAACAATGAGAGCAGTGTTGGGAAAAATTGGGAATACAACAACAAGCAATATAGAAAACACGATAACAACAACATTAGTAATTAGCAAATATGTTGATGATGTTGTTGCGTTGTCGCCACCTCTGCTGACAACAACTGTGCTGCATAATGATGTAGTGGAAAAAACATTGAAAGTAAATTCAGCAAACAGTTCGAATACTTCAGCGCCGGTTTCAGTGAATTCAACAAATTTAGCGAATTCAACAAATTTAACGAACACAGAACATTCAACAAATTCAGCAGTTTGGTATTTAATAAACACGCTGAATTCAAGTGACAATATCGGCCACGACGAGCCAATATTACAGCGAAAGCGTAAAGAAATCGTTCAGAATATACAACTATATCCCGATCCGCGACATAATGTCACACAAATCGCAGTGCCCTGTCAAACGTTCGTGCAAGGTGGTCTCTATGAAATGCAAGTTGTAACAAATGTAAAAACCACCGCACGAGTGCCGCAAACTAATAGCAACAGTACGATGACGTCGACACCTCGTGGCCCCATACCCACCATTACCACGACTACACTGATGCCTGCCAGTGATGAGCGGCTACGTCAGACACTCGATGTCCGATGGCCTTCCGCAGAAATGCGTGTATCACCGGTCCGCTTGAAAACTTATCCCGAAAATTCTGTCGAGGTAGAGCTACGGTTTCCTGAGGTTAATTGTGATAAGGCTTGGCTTAGCAACAATTTGCCGGAATTTTGGCTTGAGCTCATTTATTGTGGCAAAGATAGCACTTGCGCTCAGCAAATGCCGGCCAATTTAACAAAATCTAGCATTTTATATGCGGAGCAAATACACGGCTATCCGAAGCAGAAGAAACTGCAGTTGAAATGCCATCTCTTTGGTTTGGCAGGGAACTATGCGGTTCAGTTGCGTCCAATGATACCAATGCCACATTTGCCAGTAACGCGGCGTTTTCTTAGCGTTGATTGGAGTGATAAATTCGTCTTCAATGTCTATGCCCGCAGCATCTTTCCATGTGATCCTCATACGGGAATTGGTGTCCTGTATGAGTATCCTGCGTGCATACTCGATCAGGGTGATCGTGTACGCGTCTATGCGAAATTACGCGCTGATGTAGCTTCGTTAAAGCCGCCAACATCATTGCATTATGTCGCCGAACAGCGTGTTGTGAAATCTCAACATTCGCTGTATTTCAACTGCGATTTATTTTCGGAAAAATATGTGGAATACTGTTTCGTCTATGTGAGTCAGGCGATATCAGGTGCTGTTGCCAATGTGCGCGTAGATTGTGTACCATCGTTACCAGTGAAAGGTGAGTGATGTTTGGTTTTCAATCACAGTATTTCTAAATAAAAGTGCTCATTGAGTGTCCCCATCATTGTTCAAGTCTTCTTGCCTAGTCTTCCTTGATGGTAGTCTTCGTTGAGCTTAGTACTTCTCGTAGGAAGTTTTCTCTTGGCGTATCATTTTTGAGCGCAGTTCACCGTTTTTTTTACCCGTGATCTCCCATTTGTGTAGTGTTTTTTGACCGCAATCTTCTTTTACGATTTTTCTTGATCGTAGTCTCCCATGAATTAATTCTATGTAAAGCGTAGAAACCCATCCGTCCCATATTTCCCGGGACAGTCAATACAGACAGTATTAAATATTTAGTCCCGTATTTTGATATCAATGTTTTGCTGTCAGGTTGAAATGAGTTTATTCAATTCAGGAACATGTAAACATATAAGTTCCTAAAACAAAAAAAAAATAGAAAAAATCTCTCATCATCATCAACAGTGATTTCGTAAGCTTAGGTCGAGCCTTAGCCATATCGAGAGCTTGCATAGTTCAGTCACTATCCTAAATGGCAAAATAACTAAATCTGGAGCTTGAAAATTGCTGATGTGCAAACTTTATTAAAATTTAAAATTTATTTAAAATTTAATGATTTTAAAATGACCTTGAGAGACTTCCTTTGATTCCATTGACTTTTTAGTAGAAAAAGATTTTTTCCAAATTGTAAAATGTCACGCCCACTAGACTTAATCAACCCTTATTTTATTTTAGTGCTTTTCTGCAACCACAACGACTCATTTATAAAGTTTGTTAACTTTTCCATATTAAATACTCTTGTAACATCACTTGCTATCGCTTCGCTCATTTGCTAAATCTCGGACCTTCGCAGTTTTTTCACTTTCTGCTCTTCTCTACTTTGTTCTCATCTCTCTCTCTCATCTCTTCTCTTCCCCTCTCCTTTCTGCTCCTCTCCCTATTTCTCTCTTTCCTGCTTATATCTTCCTCTCTTCACTCTTCCGTTCTTGCTGAGTCTTGCGCGTTCGCACGTCCTCTTCTCTACTCTCTTTTACTCTCTCTGTCTTCCCTTATCTTTTCCCCTCTCCTTTCTTCTCCTCTCCCCGCTCTTCACCGCAGTACTCTTTTTCCTTGTTATTTCTTCACTCTTCCGTTCCTCTTTTACTCCCCTCCATTTTCTATCCTCTCTTCGCGTTTTCTTTCGTCGCCTTAACTTGACTCTTCTCTCGTCTCATCTATGCATTTTTTCTCCCCTCCTGTTTCATCTGCTTCCTCTCAGCACGTTTCGTCGTGTCTCGTGTCAGACTTGCTTCCTCTCGTCTCGTCTCGTGTTGTCTAGTCTGGTCTGGTTTATTCTCCTCTACTATACTCTACTGAACTCTGCTTAACTTTACTCTACTCTACTTTACTCTTCTCTACTTTCATCTCCTCTCTTCTCTTCTTCTTATCAACATAATTTCTAATTTCTGTGGGAGTTTTTAGTGTTTCTGCAAAATGTTCTGTTTTTAATATTGCTCATTAGTTACCGATAAAGTTACTGCTTGAAATTTCCCTTGTGAGCTTTATACTTTAATTAAGTTTTCTTACTTTTTTTCTTTAATCGCCTCCTTGAAGTCGTAGTTTTTTTTTCGCGAAATATGCGGTTGATATTCTTGTCGTTTGTTTCTCTAGCTGTTTGAGTCGTTATATTCGTGTATTATGCAATATTACAGCTTTTCACGTTTCTTGCTCTCTCCAACCAAAACCCAATCATTTTAAATCCCAACATCTATCAGAAAACGTGATTAATATTTTATATTTAGGTCAGCTTAATTACGCGCTTGTCAGTAACAGCATTACATCATTTCTAAGCGGATGATGTTCGTTACCGTCAGTGTTGTCGTCGATTCGTTCCACAACAGCCGGTCCAACAATGCAGTGGCGCCACTAACATGAATACCAACATTGATAGAGTTGCAAATAAAAAATAGCACCGATATCCCCTAATGAAACATAAGTCAAACATAAAAGTGTTCCACACTGCGTATGTTTCGCACATATTGACATTGGCGTTGCCATAACGATTGTCATTGCAATATTTAGGACTTTTTACATGATACAACTGTGTGCTCTTTAATCCCTGCTGCTCTGTTTTAAGCTCAAACTAAAGTTCCCATTCATATTTGCATTGATTGCTTCCTTCTGCTGCTTCCTTTTAAATTGACTTTTTTTACTATTGCGTTTTTTCTTCCCTAGATTCCGATACTGGCGGTTGGGGACCCTGGAGCGAATGGACGCCATGCTCAACGAACTGTTTGGGTGGAACGCGTAATCGCTATCGATTTTGTGATTCACCACCACCACGCTATGGCGCTAAATTCTGTGAAGTAAGTAACAGTAACAACAATACCACCCACTTATTTTTTTTGATTTCCACTTATTTTAATTTTATATGTATGCACACTGGGGAACATAGGTTTTAGTGTCTATGAATTTTTTTAACTAATTTTTTTTTCTCGATTACATAGGCTGAGGCAATAGCTGCGCCAACGTTTTAATTAATGGAATGGTTCGGCATATGCATAATTTTTACTTATTTCTTTCTTGTATTCAAAATTAAAATGCCCATTGTTTTTCTTAATTTTTGCATATATTGTGTATTTTAATCAGTGTACAAAGACTATGAAGTCATTATACGCGGTGTAAAATAAAAAGTTCACACAGAGGATTATTGAAGATGTCCCAAAGCAAAAAAACAAAAAACAAAACAGTGAAAAGCAGTGAATGTGCAAACGTTTTCCCGCTTAAATAAAAATACAAACAATATATACAATAGTTGCAAAAGAGGCGCTAAGAGGATATGGGGACTGTGAGTTGCGGATGTTGTCTTTTGTTAGTACATACTTGCTTTTGTTGTTGCACACACGTATTATGTTGGAGCGTAAATACAATACGCTGGTGTTATAGTTTATGCCATCAGGGACAACAAAACTCATGCGACACTTGATCCAGATTATGATGGGAATTTACTGTTATTATGAACTTTTTTGCTATTCTCATTGTCGTTGTTGTTGTCATAACTGTGCGATTGGGCTACACTGTTAAATTTGAGCCAAATTTGTAATATGCAAATGCAATGAAATTAAGCACGAGTACAAAATTATATTTGTCTATTGAGCATTATAATTACAGTTAGTTACGATTGGAAATACGTTAGCGTTAAAAGAAAAAACTTACTTGAATTTCTTAGGAAACAGAGGTTTATACTTTATAACACCAGATGTGTATAGTACATTCTTATTTAATTTAATCACTATCCTCCCTAACATTCTAGCAGCTATAAAGAAATACTCTACTACTTATTTAAACTAAATAACTAAAAAGGTCAAGACTTGGAGAACAGCTTTCAGGGCAATTAAAAAGACAAACCGTCGGAGCACTGGCCGACTCATTTCTGTTAGGATGCGCGTTCGTTGTCCCATCGATTGCAGTTGAAGAAGGTGTGCTCTGCGTCATCTTCATCAGCGTCTTCATATATACAGAAAAGGTGTTCTGTTTTGCCCATATGGTGTAGATACTTCTGGAAGTATGCATGGCCCGATAAAAATTGACCTCGTCAAAGTCTCTCTCTAACCATTTTTCGTATGCAAGGGATCAATCTTTTTGTCCACCTACCGCTGACTTCCAAGCGATACCTGTCCTGTCACTTAGAGCGGGTTTGCTGCCTTGCGTCTGCAGAACTTATGGTCAGGCTATTAAAATGACTAATTTGTCAATGAATGATTTAATATTGTTATAGAATCATGAACTGATTTTATGGGCTAAGGCATAGTTAAACTCTTCTGAAAACTGAGCATAATTAGGACATGTTTCTTAGGTTTTTGGCCGTTATTACCGTTTAAATACGAACACATTACCAAAACTCTCTCGAAAAAGACTTAATACCCATCAATGTATATATGTAATATAACTTACAATTAATCTAAGTGTGCCTACACATATGTAAGTCTTTTAAGCTCTTATCGTGGAAAGACGGTGCACGTAATGCCAAAACAATGCCAAATGAAAGTGTAGCACACAAAAAGTTTTCCTTCCTGTGATTCCACTTTCATCTTTTTTCGCTTTTTTTTTATTTTCTTCATTGTTACATGGAATTTCTTGCGGTAATCACTGTTGTAAGAAATGATTATAAACAAAATACGAGTTGAGTACTCAGTTTTGAGTGCTGACTGCTATTTGGTATTATGCCTAGAAACAAAACAGTGTTGCCAGATTGACATATAAGAAATTTTTTTCGTTCAAATGTTGAAGAATGTTAAAAAAAATGATCAAAAATTTTGAAAAATGGCAACCAAACCGAAAATTTAAAAAATCCAAAATTTTTGAAGAATCCAAAAAATCAAATATGTAATTTTGAAAAACGTTGGAAAACTCAAAACTTTTTAAAGAGTCGAAAAAACTCTAAAATATTTCTCGTCGAATAGTCAATTGTTTCTTTTAGTGTAACCACGTTTATCACATTTCAAAACTATATTTTCAACTCCAATGATTTTTACTTGGATTTCAGGATCATACATTGAGGCTATTAGGCTTTATATGCCAAAATATCTGATAATCCAATACCATCCATTAACTAATATCAACACTAAATGAAAACCTAAGCCTTGTTATCAAACACTTTGCTTCTCATTTGAAAGGTCTTAGAGAAAGATCTTGTTTTTTTGCCTAGTAATTAGTTGTAGGGTTATGAATAGCCCAATATACATATATAGCAAACCTTAAAAAAATTTTGTAAAAAAAATTTAAAAATGCTCCAATTTCTGCTGCAATTGCGCTTTGTGCTAAAATCTTTCATATTTTTTAAAAAAAATAAAACTCGACTTGGCAACACTGTGAAATAGCGTAAGAGACTATTATCTTGGCAAAAAGCGTTGAACTAACGACGACGCATCCATTTTGCAAAAGCATAGAACTACTTTTTGTGTAGTTTGACATGCGTTGCAAAAAAAAAAAAAAAACAAAAAACATGAAAACCACCATCGAATAGGACGATTTTAAAATTCGAAAATGCTTTTTGTTGTAGAAAGCATAAAAGATGAAGTGATGCTGGTTGCTATGCCGCACACACACTGAAAAAAGTAAGGCGCTTTTTATGAGTGGCAATAAAGTTGTCGAGTGCAAAAAAAAACACGTTATTAAAGTGGTAACAAGTTATATATTATATAGTAGCAGTTGAGCTGAATTTAGTATGAAAATTAGTTGTTGAAAGTAGCGAAAGTTTTCCATTTTTTTTTTTGTAGTTTTTGGCTTACGCAAAAACTTTACATCGTTTTTGTGTGCTAAAATTACTTGGGGAAAAATTTATCACATAAAGTGTGTTATTCTGTGAATTTTCTGAATGTTTTAACATACTATGGTACACATGGTTTTCTAAGAGCAAAAACTTGTTTCAACAAGTTATTAAGGGGTTAAAACACCCTATGATTTTTACACATATAAAACTTAATTTAATTTATGTTTTACTGATAATGCAGAAGATGAATTGTTGCAAATTACAAAGCGCTTTTTAAAAGCAATTTATTTGTGAAGATATTTTAACTTTTAGTTCACCTTGAAGCGCAACAAAGTATGCTAAGAGTAATGAATTTGTGTGCTGTTGTAATTTAGTTTATATGTACACTACATACATATTTCTACAACCTCCACATATTACTAACTTTTACAAAATATGAGCCACATCAATCTATTTGTCTGAGAAAAAGATTACTTGACATTCCGGACAATTAACCTTATGCAAACCTCTAAGTTGCTTCTTCGACTGAAATATTTTCCTAAAACTTCGCAAATTAAAATGATTAACAAGGCTAGAAAAGCACATCCTCGCACATACAACTTAACCCTAATAGGACGGATGGTGGTACAGATGTACCTTTTGACATTTGGAATGAAATATCTCATTTCTACGCGTTTGTAAGCTATATGCATTATTTTACATATTTACTGCTCCGGTTAGGAGCAAGTTTTGCATACCTACCTCGTGGATGCCGGTCGGTGGTACAGGTGTACCACCATGTATTATTCGCTTGTAAAAATAAGAATTAGCAACCGACCAGGTCATTTCTGAGCTCAAATTTTAGATTCTAAAAAGCTGGCGTACAGTTCACAGAATCCAACATGGCGGACCCAATATGACGGTCAAAAATCCCATATGGTGGCCGAATTTTTGAAAAATAACCGATTTAAATTGAATTTAGTATACAGGGGTCTTAAGAGTCACTGATCACGAATCCGAATTAAAATTTTTCAAAATCAAGACTGCGGATTCAAGATGGTGGACGAAATTCTCGAAAGTCAACGGATTTGTACAAAATTTATTAAAAGAGGTTTTTGGGGTCGCCGATTGCGAATCTGGAGTAAGATTTCAAAAAATCTCAAATTCAAGTTGGCAGATTCAAATTTACCGGTTTGTACCAAATTAGGTATACTGAGGTCAGATTATAAAAATTCAAGATGATGGACCCAATACAGTGGATGGGGTACTTAAAAAATATGTCCACCATGTTAGATCCGCCATCTTGAATTTAAGAATTTTGGAAATCTAACTCCATATTCGCAATCGGTGACCCAAAAACCTCTGTATAACAAATTTGGTGCAAATCGGTACATTTTCGAAAATTTTGTCCGCCATTTTGGATCCGCTATTTCGATTTTGTAAAATCTGAATTCGAGTTCGTTATCAGTGATCCCTTAGACCCCCGTATAAGAAATTTTGTGCAAATCGATTGACTTTTAAAAATTTGGCTACCATATTGGATTTTTGACCGCCATATTGGATTCTGTCAACCCGATCGGTTGCGAATTCTAATTTTTACAAACGAATAATACATGGTAGTACACCTGATATACATCCATATATGTATGATTAAATTTTTTCCCATCCCACTAGGGTAATATTGCCAGTTTTATAAAATCGAAAAATTCGGAATTCAAAGTGTTAAACTTCGGCTTTTAAAAGCAAACAGCGAGATTTTTAAAAAAAAATTTTAAACAATAAAATATTATCTATGTATTGTCTTTGAAATCAATTAAACATATTTACACGAATATATTTTAATAAGCAAATTCATAAGAGAGAAATAAGTTTATGAGCTATATATTTTTGTACGGTTACGAGTTATATTATACGAACACTCCTTACAATATATTTGCCTATGTGCTATATGTACATATATCGTGTCCGATCGTCGGCAGTCTCAAAACAGTTCCATCCCTTTTTAACTGCCATAACACAACATAATCGCTTAATTTTTTGTTGGAATTGTTGTGAAAAGTGGCTGTAGCAAAATGGGAAGAATGTAATTTTTTTCAATAAAAGACAGTGCCACGCCCTTTACACGAAAAAAGGTTTCCACGGCTAAACTAATAGACCGATTTTAATGAAATTTGGTACAGAGATAGATTGAACCCTGAAAAAGGTATTTATTTTTAAATGAGCGATGTAACACCTCTAATCAGAATATTTGCTTTCACATCTAAGCCAATATATCGATTTTCATGAAATTTGGTACGGAGATAGATTAAACCCTGAGAAAAGGTATGTGTTTTAAATGGTTTTCCAACTGGAAAATATGTTTTTACAGCTAAACAAGTGAACCGATTTTGGTGAAATTTTTTATAGAAACAGATTGAATCAGAAGAAAGGGATAGAGATGGAGATAGAGTTACATAATTTTTATTTTTGAGAAAGAAAAAATTGTTATATTTTATTGCCAGTTTTTTAATACCAAAAAGTATTTTTTGTTAATATTTGTATATCACTATAATAGTTGAATTTCAACCAGTGGACAAATACGTCTCTTGAGCTTAAGTATGAATTGGCAGCTTAATTAAAATTATAAAAAGTGGTAACAGATTTTTTTTTTAAATATCGCAAATTTATGTATCCCGCGTAACATTTTTGATTTAAAATTCGTGACGCTACACACATAGCCTATACCAATCCAAGTCAGTTTTAAAATGTAATTTGATTAAGCGGTACCCACTACATACTCCCATATCGGTACAATTACATGTTGTGTAAGCTATTTGCTGAGCAATATAAAAAGTGGGTTACTTAAACCTGAGCTGAATTTTCGTCCCGGAATTTCTCGATTTTTTCGGGATAATGGATCATGTCTCAGATCTAAATCCTAGAAAATGCTCCTAATTTATATTTAATAATGCATTTCATACTTATATACAATACTTTTTAACTTATTCAACTCTACATTTTTCAATCAATAAATTATATATTCCAAAACCATATTAAATTAAATAGAATTTTCATATTGGTTTAACTCTTTCTTGACTATTGCAATGGTAAATTACGCTTTCGAAGCATTTTCATAGATTTTTTTTATGACCGTTGTGTCCATTTCGTAGATACAATTTTTTTTCTTACTCTGAAAAGCGAACTGTGCCAAGATGCTTCACTTCTACAAAATACAAATTGCTTAAGGAATGCTTGCAAGTTTTTTCCCCATCGATTTCATCGACAGACAAACAAATAACTCCTTGGCAACCCTATTTGTTGTTTACTCGATAAGTCGTTGAAAAACCTTTCATTCCGTCAGTCAACTGACTGCTAGCAAAGTAAATAGGAACAATAATATATTTTTTAAACATTTTTTGAAATAATTTTAAATTAAAACAAAAGTTTACATTCTAATTGGCAATTAAAATTATAATAAAAAAAAAAACAAATACCAATTAACAAGTTCAATACAAAATGCCGGCCAAGGGTAAGAAAGGCAAAAAAGGCAAAGGAAAAGAAAAAAAAGTCGATCCGAATAAACTGAACAATGTCGATAGAACTTTTTGTGAACTCACCATTACCGATTTGAATCAGAAATTAGCACGCCTGCGTACCCATCTTGCAACACTCGATGACACGAACATCAATCTCACTGAGAAGTTGCGCGAACTTGAAGAGGATCGCACCGATGTGGCCGCCCACTTGTCGCGCACCCTTGATGATCGCAATGACACAATATTCGAGCTGGAAGAGCGACTTACGGAGATAACTAAAGTACGTGAGGCCGAAAATGCTGAAGCAAAAGAGAAAATTAAAGAGCTCGAGGCTAAGTACAAGGCAATGCATGATCAATTACAATCGGAAATCAAATTACTGAACGGTAAGCTAAATTCATTGGATGAGTTTCGAGTACAACGCGACATACTGCTGGCCAAATTCGATGATCAAGAAAGTGATCTGAAAGAGAAGGATCGCACGCATCAGGAGGCGCTTTTCAACATGGAACAAAAAGCTGTTGTCGAGAAAGATCTACTCAAAAAAGAAGTCGAGGCCAAACTTCTGCAGGTATCTGAGGACTTTACGCGCTCTAGCGAAATACGTAATGCCGGCTACACACGGCGTCTTATACGTGAAAATATCGCATTGCAAAAGGAGATCGATATGTTGGTGTTGTCACAGATCAAAATGCAAAAACAACACGATGAACAGGTCTTGCGTCACAAGGAAATGACCGAGCAATATTTTTCGCTGGATCAAATGAAGAAGCAACTGATACGTTCATCGCAGAACAAAATACAAATTATTGAAAAGTTGACCACTAACTATGAAAAGCTCAAGTCGAAATATGTGGAGATACTAAAGTATCGCAAGCTGTACGAGAATTTGGTAAAGCAAGATATCTGCGAACGTTTCACTTACAACGATATGTCGAAGAAGCTACGTATACTCGGTCAACGTATTGAGGGCTTAAAGATTGAAAAAAATCGACTGATTTCGTTGCATCAGCAGCATGAATCGGAAATATATAACCTACGTGGTATCATAACACAGATCAAGACAAGAGTGCAGATGGCCATAGAGTCCTGTGAGCCGGTGTCAGCTGTGACGAAGTCTGAAGTTGGTGATGAAGAGATTATTAGAGCCAAGATTACCACTAGTGCAGAGGATATACTTGGTGCGGATGGAGATGTGGAAGTTACTAAAGCTGACAGAAGAGCAAGCGGTGAACCAAGAGCTACTAGAGATAGTGCAGCAGCAGTTGATGTGATGGAGTTTAAAATTAAAGCACCAGTACCAGAACCAGTGCCAGCACCTGATGCTGTTAGCGTTAAAGCTGATACCGATGCAGCTGAATACGCAGATGCGCTACGTAAACTTAAACGTCGTGATCTACTGACCGAACTCTTGGAAATCGTAAGCAGCCATTCAGATAAGCTACCAGATACTCCATCGGTGCGTTCACTTTCACGTTCAGCATCCAGCATTTATCGTCCTGGCAAAATGGGTCTAATGCCGCGTACTGCGTCCTCGCTACTGGATATCTTTAAACGTGAGGCACGTAAGGTAGCTTCTGCAGAGATAATTTCACCTGAGTACCAACTTAAGCAACAAGATAGTAAGATTATACCAAAAGAACGCACTCAAGACGCTGAATCAATTTTCGATGTGGAATTGGGCTCAACGTTATATGTTTCATCGTCTCATGAAGATCTAGCCATTACTGCACAACCCGAAGAACCACTAGAAGATGATGCTGGCGAAGAAGCCAGTAGTAGCTCAGCGTTCTCAGCACCACGCGCATCGACCAAGAGTAATACACCAACCGAAGCTACAACAGCAGCTGCGAAAAGTCCCGTTGCGAAAGCAGCCGCTGCTGGAGAACCAACTGCAGCGAGTGCTACTGGGGAGCAAACATCAGTCCATTCCCTTCGAGAGTCAGCTGGATCGAAACAATCATTCGATAATCAAACATCTCAGGGCGATATTGGTGGCGGTGTTAGTGGTGCTGGTATTGGCTATGATGAGGAAGCCGAAGATGAAATGTCAATCAATTTATTTTATTAATTATGTTTTTTATACCAACTTTCTTAAAAAATTATGTTTTTTTTTTACCAAAGCAATAAATTTTACCGGGTTTTTTTATTTAAATGTGCAAATTTTTATTTGGAACCTTCCTTTTTCATCTATCATTTTTAGTTTGAAGTAGAAATTTCAAACTCAAGTAAATTACGGGTATAAGAAAAGTTTGAAAAGCAACTCATGGTGAATGAAGTAAGTGACGCACCAGTTTCTCTCTTTCTCATGCATTAAATAGGTACTTTGTCTGATTGTTTCAGTGGGTTTTCAGTTGTAAATGTTCAAAAGAAAAAGCATACTTTTGGATCCAAAACCTGAACTGCCTCGAATCATTTATCAAAAGATAAAATCGCCATTAATAATTTAATTTTTATTGTTTCTATTCAGGGCTCCTCTGTTCAAACCGAAAAGTGCGGTAAAACTGTAACAGATACTTGGGATTGCATATATGAATCAAGTGGCGTCAACAGCTGGGCCAATAATGTCAATCGCACAGCAGTCAGTCAAGAGATTGGACCTGGTTGTCGTTGTGGTTGCATTGTGCACTTGGGTTCTTCAAAGCCTAAACGTATTATAGCTGGTGCCACTCAGAGCTGTCCGGGAAGATCATTTTGGTTGGTGCAGGTAAGTGCTTGTATAACTCAATGTATAATATTGCTATAGTTGCGGTTCTATGTTGACTTTTCAGTTCATATTAAATGCTATAAAGCATATTGAAACCGTAGCTAGAGGCTTGAAGATTGTGAGTTGAAAAACCTTTCTGTTTGAAACTTTGTGGAAAAACACCAAACAAAGCACCTATGTACATATTTATATATAAATTTTATGATAAAAAAGTCAAACTGTCTCACTGTTCGCTAACAGTGCAAAAATGTAGTGAAATAATATAAATATCTTGAAAAAAATTTACTTTATAGTCGTGTGTTTTATATAAGGAAACTTAAATGTTAGGGAAGCCTTATGATGACTTATATGAAGGCTTGGAATAAGCGATGGAGAAGGTTGCATTTTTTCCCCATTTCCTATTCAAGCAATCACATTAGTTGCTTCATTTTTGCACAGGCGCATTCATTTTTTTCGATTTTGTCTTTCAATATTTGTCCAACAAAATAGTTGATCAGTTTTATGTAGAGAACATAGTCATGGATTAATTACAAGTCTTCCAAACAGAAGCACTCAGTTCTTAGTAAAAATAACATTAGTTCTTATGGACTGAGAGCATATGCCCTCAGGTGTTTATTATAACCTTAGACTTCGTTTTTATCGTTGGAAAATCTGGCAATCTATAACTGTGAAGTATGTACTTAGTTATTCAGTTAGCGTACAATAACTAATTGGTCGCAGTACATATACCTATCTTTAACTGATCTAGGATTATGTAACGGACGTGATATGTCAATATATTAAAGATGCATGCTAGTATGATTTCCAATTTAGTACTGCCATTCAAATAGGCGAACAGTGAGACAGTCGTACTGTTTACCTTATGAAAATGTAAATAAATATTCACACAAAACTAAATTCCTATTTTGGGCGATTGGTCACTATGAACAATTGCCCAAAATTAATTACTTATTTTGGGCGATGCCCAAATGAACAATCGCCCAAAAATAACACTATCAAGAGAGTCAAAATCACACAAGAATGTTAATTTAGAACAACGGATTTATTTCTTGGTTTGTTTCTTAAAGTAGTGTAATAATTGAGTTTAGCCACAGCAACTAATTGAGCTTCTTGCCTATTTGACTTTAATTCAAAGTATCAGCTAAAATCATAATATCTCGATACCTGCAGCAAGCATTAATTTTTGTCGATTGCCTGTGATCAATCAATTGATCTTGGGAAACAGGGTACCGCTAAATAATTCTAATAGAATAAAGTCATCTTAATACCATTTTGTCTTTTTACCAATGAGAGAGAGAGAAAAAAAACGAAAATCGTCTAAGTGATAAAAACAAAGGTCGACTTCATGCCAGAACACAGACATTGTGCATTATGAAGATTAAAATCTACTATGAGTGTCTGAAGGCATAGAGCTTTACTCGTAGTTATCGGTCAGTAACGATGGTTCAATAGAATTTTTGCGCATGGAAGTAGATTTGCACATGGGTGAATTGTGTAGCTGAAGGGCGTCAAAATAGTGATAAAGTGGTGAAGACTAAAAAAGAATCAAGAAGGCACAAAAAATATTGCGCATTTATTATGCATGATTATGTTTGGGGACAACAGCCACCACCACCACCACCACAAACATCATCAACCTTATAATCAACCCCACCATCACTACTTGTAATAACAATTTATTCAGGAAAGTTTTTTGTACCCCCTGATAAAAAAAAAAACATTTTCTTTACTGCTTCTATAGTACTTTATTATTATAACATTCCTAACGACTTCGTTGTTGTTGTTTTTTTTTTTTCTTTCTGCTGCATATATTTTTGTAAGGTTGTAAGTATTTGAAAAGGCTCGCTCCGTAGTCAATGTTAGACGATGTATCCCAACTTTAGTTTTTTTTCCTTTTTTCTTTTCTTTATTGTTAGTTTTTGCATATACAAAGAGGTCCTTTTTATGCCATGATAAACTTACGCTGGTGATAGCAGCCTTTAGACTTTGGGACATTTACTTTGGCGTTGTTGTTGTTGATATTATTAGTTTTATTGTTGTTCTTGCTGTCGTTGCCGTTGAATGTAGAAAATAATTTTGGTGTTCTTTTTTTTCTTCTTCTTTCTTTGCGGTAGGGTACAACATGCTAAATTGCTGCATGTAAAATTTTATGAATTTTAAAATATGACCTGCGTGCGGTTCATAACTAAGGCAGCAGCATGGGTCACTAATGACAGTTAAAGGACATACTACATATATCTAAAGCATTTTTGGTAGGGTCTATTAAAATTTTTAGGTCTTGATTACTTTTTATTGATGTTTAGACAACTTAAGCACATTCTGTTTTTGAATTTATTTAATGAAGGTCAAGTGAATTTATTTGTCGTAATGTCTCGTAATTTTAGTATAGCAAAGCAGTGCCGAAAAGTTGTAAAATGTCGAAAACTATGTAGAAATGTCGACAACTATTGTAAAATATTTTACAAATCGTTACAAGCCAAGAAATGTCATCATTATATTTTGAAAAAACGAAGAATAGAAAAGTCGAAAAATTTCGAATGATCGAAAAAGGTTGAATGAGTTAGTATAGTTAAAAAATCGAAAAATATTGAAAAAGTCGAAAAGTTTTGAAGAAGTCGATAAGTGAAAATTTAACATGTCATGAAAAGTCGAAAACGAATGGATTAAATTTGTTAACTCTTAAAAAAAACTGTCGGTGATCTTTGAAGGGGACCCATTAAACGGTCCTTTTCAATACTTTAGTTTAGTCTCTTTACTCTCATTTTAAGACTTTCATCTAGTTGACACAACCTTCGAGATGCTGTGGTATCACTTTAGACTTATCTTGGCTTATGTGTGGCAACTAAGTCGCCACTCTAACCGAACCCTTGAAACACTCGAAGTTAGCTTGCTTTCTGCTGAATTTGCTTGAAGTATGATACAATTATATTATTCAATAATGGGTTAGTCAGAAATCATCTGTTTTTTTTTTCTTAGCAAGCAAAAGCATACCCTTGGTCTACCGTGTTAGATATATTGTCGAACAACATGCATACTGCGTTCAGAAATTTATTTATGTAGAAATTTTCTTACCCAGCACTTTTGAGGGAAACCCACACGAGGCACTTCAATGTGGAGTGCCAAAGTGTGGATATAGAAGTACTTGATGTTGATTTTTTAAGCATAAGCAAATAGGCTATCTTTCTTTTCAAACGGTATTTTTGAAGTATTTGTTGAAAGTTTACAATCTCTCAATCTTTCTTTCTCATATTAGAGGCGTGTCTCCACCTTTTATATACATATTCAGGTACTAAGTTTCATTTATTTGCGTAAACTAGTTCTTGAGATATGATGAATTTTACTTTCCTTTTATATGAGGGAGGGCGTGGCATTGCCCATTTTATCCAAACCAAACTATGTTACGAACCTTCGCTAAGCAATTAGAAACATTTGTACTAAATCTTTCGGTGATCGGTTGAACGGTTTAGGAGTCTATAAGCAATACACACATTTAGTTGTATATATCTGTTTCAAAAAGGAAAAACAGCTTAAGTCGACTTAAGACAAACGGAGTTAAGGCTAATTTTTTACTACTTTTGCGTGAAATCTCTCTTTTGTTATTTTGCGATTTCTTAGTGCTAATTCAGTTCTCCAATTTTCTTAAGTCGAGTTTTTCGTTTTTGCTGTTGGGCGGGTAAGTGCAAGAGAAACTCAGTTTATAAACAGCCGGCAATAATCTCTGAGTGTAAATCATTAGAGAGAATGTGGCAAATGTTATATGTATTAGAAAATAGTCGTTGAGAATTTTAGATCTAACTCATTACTACACAGCAGCCTTAAAAGCTTTAATGACCGATAGCTTATTGCAACTTACACTTACGGCAATATGTCAAATTACCTTGACTTGTTTTAGCCAATAGCTTCAGCCAGAGGAAATATTTCATAATTGCTTACAAGTTCCTAAGTCATCCATCGGGGGAATCATTGTGTCGCAATTATTGCTGAAATGCATAAATTTATATTTGGCTTCGTTTGTGTTAAGCTTCATTTAAAGAAAACCTTTGACCATCCACTAAAATTAATTAAGCAAAGCTCTTAATTTTTAAATGAAAGCAAAACTCATATGGCAGACACCATTAAAAAGTTATTTAAAATATCAAAAGCGTATAAAAATCCTTCTTGCACTTCTGACTTAACGAAATCGTAAATTTTCATTCAACTCCAGGCAAGCAATTTTCAGCATGCCATGGTAACTTTGTCTGCGGCCACGACAAGTGCTGCACAACAGCAAACGCCCACGGGTCCAAACACCAAGCAACCATAAATTAATGTTAAAAAACTAACCGATGTTTTTTGTTGTTTTTCTCTTCTTTCCTTTCGCATTCAGGTTGATGGGCAGGAGACTATTGGACTAAGACTTAACTTTTTACGTCTACCGTGTGCCAACCAATATATTAAGGTACGCGACGGTCCCTCGTTATCATCGACGTTGCTTATCGAGCTGAAAGGTGGAAATAATTTGAATTTGCCAACAGCCACAACGGAGTTGTTAGAGTCTACAGGCGCTCAATTGTTGGTGGAGTTTTTCACAGGCGATGTAAGCACCACCCAAAAGCCTACCAATGGCGGAGGCATCGAACAGCAATCAGCATTGGTAAATGCTAGTGTCGCAGGTGTTGCCGCTAATGTTGGCTGCACTGGAGGTTTTCTCGCAAATGTTGAACAAATCGGTAAGTGGCATGAAAATCTCAAGCGTCGTGCAAAGCTGTGCGTCCAACTGTGATGCAAAAAAAAGTGCCATCCTCATAATTAATTGGTGGGAATGTATTTTTTGTTCGTTTTGTTTTGCAGGAGAGAAAAACTCTAGCACGTTACTGGTGGCAGCAACTACAAGATTATCATCGGTGCGAAGTCGTGCGGTAGCGCAGAAACCACGACTACGTTCCGGTTTTACTTTGGTGCATCTGAGTGCTGTGATATTTGCGAGCATCATCATACTGATAAGTGCGCTGCTGGGTGAGTCAGTCAGTCGGTCGTAGTGTAAAGTGGAAAGAGAGATTAGGGAGAATGTGGGTTAAGGTAGCTTAGGAATAAATTTTCCACGCGATAAAACTATCGTACGGTAAATGGAACATAAACGTGATTAATTGTTTAAGCTAGCAAAGAATGAATATGTGACAGGATAATTCATTCAGTTCAGTTCCAATAAATTTAATTCAACTCGATTCAATTCAAAGCAATGCAGCTCATTTCAAATTAAGTCAATTCAACATCTCTTTTTTACAGGTGCCCAATACGTTGTACGTTACCGTAAATATCATCTAGCAATCGCACGTCGTCGTGATCATGGCTCCCGCTTGCATACACCACGCACTTCCATGGGTTCATTGATTCAACCACCATCACGTGCCATGTCCACAACGACGCTCATCTCTGAAGTCATTTATTTGGTGAAGATGCGTCCGAAGCATCAGTTACGTCATTCAATACTACGTGAAAGTATCGATGCTGAAGCTTTGGCAAGAGAAAGTGAATTTTCTGGCGCTGATAACGAAATGTTGGCGCAGATGGCCAAGTGGTGAGCATGAGTTTGTTTGATTTTATTTTGTTTATTCCGCGTGGAAGCTCTTAAGCAACAAAAGCTTTAATTTCATAAATTTATATTTTAGCGATGAAGAACTGGGCAGTTCCAACTCCGTTATGACATTACGAAACGAACCGGCGCGTTCTGTTAATAGCGCCGACAGAATAAGTCTTACGAAATCGTCTAAAAGTGAGCAGCATACGACAACGTCACTAAGTTCTCCAGTCGGTACACTAACACGCAAACATAGCGCTGATAGCAAGGACAGTGAATCAATCATCTCGTCGGGTATGAGCTCGATTTGCCATAGTCCACCACCGCCACTTAATGGAAAGCGTACAAGTCGCTACTCGGAACGTTATGATGCGGTAACGTTGAAGTTACGAAATTCGCATTTCTACGAATCGGCACAAGATAGTGATTCGTTGCGTTCCAGCTGCATACGAGACTATGAGCGTCTTAATCAAATGGCGCTAGCTGGACGAAGTGCCAGCGCGTCGCTGACAAACGTAAGCTTTTATTGATAGAATTTTTTATTTTAAGTTTTAAGGAACTAAAGTTCTTATGTATCAATGAGAAATCCATAGCATATATGAGTGAAGTTTCATCGAATCGGTAGTGTTGTAAAAAAATTAATTTATAATTTGCATATTACTCATACGTCATGTAACACAAAACAAACTAAATAATTGGCTATATCTTAGCTCCGATGTGACTTATAACTCATATGCATAGGTATTTTTTGTTTTTAAGCATGAGCTCTATAGGAATACTTCTGTTTAATCGTTGTCCACTTATAAAGTTGATATTTATAAAAATATTTTTTTTGCCTTTACAGGGTTGTTACTCGCCCGCTGCAAGCGTTGTTAGCACCGCAACCATACGCACCACTGGCACGAATCCAAAAGAGAGCAAAGAAAAGCAAAATCGCAAAAAATTACTTGCACGTCCCGGTTCTGAATTTTCACTGGGTAATCAGGAAGAGCTTGAACTAGACTATTATGATTATAATGTGATAAACGCAGGTGCAGCGCCTGGTTCTTATCTGGGTATGGATCCAGCTTATCTTGTTTGGATACCACCGTTTGATGATGTACCGGATGGTCTGTGTGAACAAGAGGAAACTGTTGACGAAAAAACACCCGAACCAGCCGCATATGATGCAGATGAGCGTGAACCACTGTATGAAGAAATACAAATTCCACATTATGGACACTATCTTAGTCCAGGTAGCAATACGGAAACTCCAACAACTAACACTGCCACATCATCGACCTGTGATGAACTTTCACCGCTTAGCAGTCAACAGCAATCGAAGGCATCATCGCCAAGTGAGACCAATTTAAAGAACTCACTTATACAAAAGGCGATTAATTACGTCACTGCCAATAATAGTAATAATAACAAAAACAACAACACCACACCAAATGGCTCTAAGCCATCAACGCCGTATGTGACGCGAAAACATCGACGCGCGGCAAAAAGACAACAATCACAATCAACGCTTTCGTTGGGTAATGTTACGCATGCCCAGGAATCGATAACAATGCATGAGCTTTGTGCTACAAAATCAGCGCGTAGCATTGCTGTTGTACATACGCCAGCCTCACCGGATGAGTCTGACTCATATGTGGAAAAAGAGACAACGGTAGTAAAGTCACCAAGTGATCTACAAGATTTTTTGGCACTTGACGATATACAATTTGCCGATGAGAGTGAAAGTGATCATGATGCGTTATCATCAGCAGCAAAAGAGCGAGAAAGTGCACAGAGGAGAACGCTTAAAGAACAGACGACGTTACCAACGGTGCATAAAAGTAGGCGCAGCATTGTGAGTAGTGGTACATGTGAGGTGGAGGTGTAAAATTTGTAATCGCAATATGGTGTCTTTCATATAAAGAGTCAGGTAAAGCTTTATCAATTAGTTATTGGATACGATCATTAAAGCTGTCGTGCCTAGGCGTCCTTATATATTTTGTTCAAACTTATTCTATACTG
This sequence comes from Meiosimyza platycephala, assembly GCA_963662105.1. Classification (NCBI taxonomy): domain Eukaryota; kingdom Metazoa; phylum Arthropoda; class Insecta; order Diptera; family Lauxaniidae; genus Meiosimyza; species Meiosimyza platycephala. The sequence goes on along the minus strand of OY759208.1, from coordinate 95,647,218 downwards.
TAGCAACAAAATAGGCATCACAAAACTTGATTTCAGTTTTAAATATCTGAAAGCTCTAGAATTCGGAAGATTGTCGTGATATTTCCGGTTTCAAAACTCAGAAGTTTTTTTAATGGCAGACATTAAAATTCTTTCAAATCATGCAATTGATATAAACAAGTAACCACAAAATGAAAATGAGCACAATTTTTCAATTGAGTGTGGCATCATCAAAAGGAAGAACTTTCTTTAGACCATGGGCGGATTAATTGAGATATTTGAGCAATCATTGCTCCCAGTGATAGTCATTTAGGCATTTTGTCGCTTTGCACCTGTTTGAATTAATAGAATTGCAATGGAAAACTGGTTCAATATAATATATCCTGTAACTATAATGCATCAAAAAGTAAATATAGTTTGATCAGCCACAAACTGTGTTACGATCTACTCTATTGACGACGTAAACAATAATTTGGCTTTGTATGCGATGTAGCAATTGCAATGAAGCTAGCTCAAAATGTCTGTAACAAAAAATGCTGTTAAAATTATTAAAAATTGGTAGGCTACAGCCAACTCAGAAGTGCCTCGAAAAACGGCAGACAAGGATTACCGACATCAAATCTAATGATAAATTCTGTAGAAAACAACTGAAAACTCATGTGCGCAGTTTCAAGCGAATCTTTCGGAAAAGCTTTGAAATGCCTTGAAATGAATAATACTGTTAGTTCCCGTTTTAAGCAAAGTGATTCCAATCGAAAATATCCCTTAAAGAGTGACGTCCAAAGGGTAGACATGATAATTTTTATTTTCATTTGCTGCTAACTGCAAAAAGTAAGTTGTCGATACAGGCACTAAGATATCGTTTTGTCACAAAAAGGGGACTCTAGCATAGATTTCAGCTCTAATAATCCCCGATCGCTACCTTTTATAGAGAGATAAAGAGCCTTTATTGTTCAATACTTTTAAGGTAAATTATTGGTGTCTTTGGAAGTCTAAAATAAATATAAAATCCTCACTAAGAAATTGTCGCACTTTGTACTTGAGTTATAAAATCTGGTGTGGACACTATTCGCGCGTATAAAGCTAAACTCAGACTTTGTGGGGATGATAATAAAACTAAAAAGCTTCGCTTGGAATAATTTCTCTGTCTGTTGAACCTTTACCAATTGAGTGCTAATAAGAGTATATTGTATATTGCTTTTAAATATAGTTTTGAGTACAGTTGCGTTATGAATCTTTTTGAATCGCAGACAAGGATTTCGCTAATCTCCTCTAACGAAAAGAGGACAAACTTAAGTTTTAAATTAGAAAAACAGTTATTTTAATACTTGACATATGAGAAAAACCGATTCATAAAATGTAATAAGAGATCAATTTCAGTATTTATTGTAAATATTTAATTTAAGGTATTCAATGATAAAAAATTTATACATGCATATATTTGAATATTTATAATGTATAATACAATATATATGTGTGTGTATAGTCCAGTGAAATATCAAGGAAAGTGTTAAGTGGAAACTTATTTTTTGCAATGACCATATAAAGTGCAACAATTTGAAGCATTGCATATGTGAAACATTCCATGATAAAATTTTTGAGTTATTAAATATATTGTAAATGTCGAATTTTTGTCCAATATATAAACTGTTTGGACAGCGTTCGCTATTGGAAGTATTTTGACGTTTAAAAAACATCCTTTATGCCTACATAAATATATCGTACTTTGATCGCGATACCCACATTGTAATATGCTATTTACGGACATTGCTAAAAACACTTTTTACAAATCAATTCTGTCTGGACTATTATGATAAAACGATTACATATTAATAAAGTATTGCATCAAGTTGTTTTTGCATACAGTGTTGTAAAGGAATCACAGTAGTAATATTACAAAGTTTTCAATATATGTATGTATGTACATATAAGATTATTTAATGAAAAACAAAAACCAAACAGCACTATTTATAAAAAAAAATAAATTTTACACATGATTTCTTAATGTTTGTAAAAATAAAACCGCGTACCTTTCTATAGTCTATAAACCTAAATGTAAGTTTGAATTTTTTGTTTATTATTATTTTTTATTATTAAAAGTATTTATATAAAATTTCCTTATTTACTTTTAAAAAAAAAGTTACGCTTACAATTTTCAATTGATGGATATACACGAATCATGAAGTTAATTCTACACTTTTTACTTCATTGTTTGAATACCCGTCGTATTTTGCATTTTAGCTAGCAAATAGAAACAGCAGCTGAGCTTTGTCATTTGCTGCGCTTCGCATTTGCTAGTTAATATAATATATCATTTCTTATAATTTTTCACTATTCTAGTCAAAATTGTTTTTTTATTTAAATTTTGCGGCCTTGTGATCAATAATCTAGTCAATTTTATTTATTAAAATATTTTTCTTTATTATTAACTTTAAGTTGCCATATACCATAAGTAATAAAATACATGTATGTATACTTAATTTAAAATATATATATCATCAGAGAAATCTTGCATTTTGTATTCCATATACATACGTATATAAACTATATGTACTTACATATATGTATATAATGTTTAAGCAGGGCTCGCTATTTATTCAAAAAAAACAAAGGTTTTTCTCTTTTTGCAAAGAGCCCCCTGTTTACAAATTTGTAATATTATTTTAATATTCACTCATTTAAGTTGAAGAACATATAATATATGTATAAACATGCATGTTATTTATATACATATAAAATTGTAAATAGTTTGAAAATATTATAATAAAAACGATTTTTATCAAAGCAATTGAAATTATTTAAATAAAGGCAAATAAATGTATTGTTAATCATTAACTAAAATGTAGAACAATATAGAATAATATAATAATAATAGAATATTTATTTGATAAAGTTGACCAACTTTCCCAAACAATGTTTATATTTATCGCGTCACATTATTTTCTTTGAGACATTCAAAGTTTTGAATTTTTTGTACAAAAATCTGATATAGTCAATGTTCGTAAATTCAAGTGCTTCAAAAATTCAAAAAGCCAATTTTATAGGTACGTGATACTAAAAAAATTTACGTGGAAACTATGGAATGAATTTGTAACCACATACATAAAGGGTGACGTTTTTTATAGTAATAGAACCTTAACTTGAAATAAAATATTTATAAATTGAGTTTGAATCCATTTTTTTCAACCTATGTACAACAACTTATATGGGCCACCCCAAATTTGTTTATGGTAAAACCTGAACTGTATGGCATGAAAATTAATAAAAAATTTTATTACTGGCAACATGTTGCCATAAAGCTTTCAAAAATCTTCATGTATACTGTTAATGCGCAGGATACAACTAAACTTTAAGGTTTGTGAATTTGATGTCATACAGAAAAGCTTGCTGACATAAGAACTGCTGACATAAAAACTTTTGAAATCAAGAGGAAATCCTTCCAATATGTAAATTAAAAGCTTAAAATTTTATATTCATTTTATAGAAAAAAATATATGTATATAAAGAACGATATTCCGAGCTTGAAACCTATTGAATCCTAAAGCTTTCTGTGCCACAAAGTAAAGCCTACGGTATCGGTTTTTATTTTCTGATGCGGTGCGTTTTATACATTTCGGGATATTTAAAAGACAGCTGCATGGGTACTCCAAAAAAAAAAAATCGAACATTCATGCATGTTCTGATTTCGATTTAGTTTGGAATTGAAGTTCAAATTCGAATGTCAATAGCTCTTTTAAATTTAATGGTCGGAATTTGCATTGGAATATTTTTAAAATTTCGAAATACAGTTGATAACTCGACGGATTTTCATTTTTTTGTATGATGCTGATGCTAAAGTACGAATTTCAATTCCGTTTCCATGACAATGTACTTAGTAGCACTTTTTGCAGTTTCTATTACCTATTATACAGGGTGTCCCATTTTAACTTAAACTGCTGAATAAGTCAAAAGTCAAGTTAGAGGTCAAAGTGACCCATGAAGGTCATTTCAAGGTCGAATTCCCGCTTAGTGCAGAAAAGTTAGTAATCATTGGCTTGACCGCTGCACAATCTTGCCTTAACTGGCTGCAACTTTTCTGCACCAAGCGGAAATTCGACCTTGAAATGACCTTCAGGGTTCACTTTGACCGCTAACTTGATTACTTATCTGAACGTAGAATCTTGTGCTCTTCCGGCATCTGAGGTCAAAAATAGGGGTTTCTATTTGAAAAAGTAAAGTTGCCCTTCAAATAACCTTGAAAATTTAGGTCAAGGTCATGGTTGAGGCTATGACTGGATCAGCCCTTTCATACCCACCAACTTTTATTTGAAACCTTTTTTGAATGACTTGCAATTTTTTGACTTATTCAGCTGTGTAAGTTAAAATGGGACACCCGGTATAGTGGATCATAATAAATGCGTTAATAGGCTCGCGCCAGATGTCGTCAATACCGACATATATAGACTTTCATGGAACAATTCGATGCTTTGGAGAGATTTCTGAAAGGATGTTTAAATGAAAAACTTAATTATTGCTTGAACCAATGGAAAAAAAAGGATGGAAGAAGTGTTTTCGGTTCAGGAGCCATAGATGTAAATAACTTAATTTGAGCATAGTAAGTATTCTTTATACCTTTAAACCTTAAAAGTCACGGACTGAAGCATTATTATGAATGAACATATTCGTAAAAATCAGGTAGGCAATAACCTCTCTTATTCTCAAATTTTTTTCGCTTCCGATTTTTAATGCTTCATAAATTGTTAAGACATAAACTTCTTAAGAGCTTAGCTGCATGATATATTCATGAATTTCTCAATTAAATTAATATTTCATATCTGTAAGCTAGTCATTGTCAGTCAATATGAAAAATTAAGAACACGTAACTTAAGGAATACCAAAAACTCCACAATTAACCTTCGCAAGATACATGAAGCTGAACATCCATCACATAAATTAAATTTATTTTATTTTGTCTGCACATCAGAGAAACACTTTTAATATTAATAAACACATATCACGTAAAAACAGTAAAAATTATACGAAAAGAATGACACCTCATTTGCCAAAATCGGTTTAGTAGAAGCTATGCAATTGCATTTCAAACCCAATAGTGACAGTGCAATTGCTGCAAAATTAGCGCCTAAAAGATGCAATTTTTTTTTCAAATTTCAAAAAACTTGTAGCATACATATGTGCATATGCAGATTTCTGGTCAGCTGCTACTAGATTATGTTCGCCTGGTAGTTTAACTAAAATTTATTTTTTGTTGCAGCCAGCCAGTAATGGCAGCAGAGCAAATGAAAAAATAAATTTCGTTTTTAAACATATATTATGTAAAATATCTCAGGTATTTTTCAGTATTTTGATAAATGAGGTGTCATAGGATTTGTAAGAAATTGAAATTTTTTTTTGATATCATTAGTGCTTTTATAACTTCCTAATAGATAGCGCTGTAAGCAAATTAAATATACTAAACGCTATAGCTCGGAAATGAATAGAGTGATTTTGTTGATATTTTGTGACAAGGTAGCTGATGTTTAATACTTTGATCTACCATCCAACCAATTTTAAAATTCTATTAACAAACTTCGTAATTACACAATGCCACGAAGTATTCGATGCTCAGCGAAAATGGTGCAGCAATAATGAAATTTCTCATCCATAGGTTGGTGAGTGTCTAAGAAAAAAGTAAAAAAGATCGGATGTTGTGCACACGGTAAAAATAAATTATTGATATCTACATATGTATGAATGTAGTATGTACATATAGTATATAGGCAGTTGAAAAACGATTTCATCCCTTTTTAACTGCAACAACACAACATCGAAATTTTTTTTTTTTTAAAAGGTTGTGAAGAGGGGTAGTGCAGAATTCATTTATTTTAATAGTAAGCAGTGCCAAGCCTTTAAAAGGAAAATACTATTCCACGGCTAAGTTGATAGACCGATTTTAATGAAATTTCGTGTGGAGATAGATATAAGAAATTCGAAGTTTTTTAAGTGAGTGTAACACTTCTATACAAGCAGCAAAGCTTTGAACATAATCATAAGGAACGTAAAATAATTAGACCATAACTTTTTTTTTTGTAATGAAGTATATTTTATTAAATGTAATTAAATTGGATTTGTTGACATTTTAGCTTTAAACTTAAGTTTTTCTTACATTTAAGAGGTTTAAGTATGAAAAAACGAACAACAGCCATTTATTTTTATGAATGCCAAATGTTTATCATTATAAATCATTGCTAGGTACTTTCACATGCTATATTATTTTGTATATTGAAATAATTTTATATTAAATATAGTGCAATAAAAATAGACTATTTTTTAGGCTTTACTCGCACAAATTTTATGAAAAGTTGGCTTATATTTATATTCAAAACAAAAAAAAAAGACCTAGATCTTGATTTGCCTCGTTTTGGGGATATAAAAAGGTTTTTTTTTTTTTGACTTTTGACGAATTACCTGAAAAGTAAGCGTTTTTGGAAAGTAAACTTAAGGTAAAAGTAAAAGATCTCAAGAAATTGACTGAGTAACAAAACTTTGGAATTTTTTGCGATTTTGAGCGCTCAAATTGAATTTAAATCCATTCATACTGAGAAAAAACTGGTAGCCTAGCATAAAACATATCAATTTTTTGTACTTTTGTTTTATCTTTAATAAAATTTGGTTGAGCTACAGCTTTTTCAAAGTAACCATTGCGCCAAAAGTATCAAAACACGTTGTATGGGAAACGTCATGTCATCCTGATTAAAAGTCTGTAAAAACAAGGGAAAGGATATTAAAAACTGCATTATTTTAGGAGGCATGGCAATGTTCCTATTGGGATAATACGCTGTAAGGCTGCGCCGCAATTGATGAAATTCGATATGGAGATAGATTGATTTGTGGATCAAATTATTGTATTTAATGCGCAGTGTCACGCTTTTAACCAGAAAATATGTTTTCACAGCTGAGTTATTGGACCAATTTTGATTAAAATCGGTATGAAGATTGTAGACTTAATGCTAGAAAGAGATAGAGACATGGATTACGAAACATGATACGATGGTTTTTTAAATTTGGGAGCAATATCATTTAATCAACCACTGGGGTAACTCTTGTATATTAGCCATATACTCAATAAATGTGAACATAGGATATCTTTTAAACTATTTGTAGCTCAGACTTGCAGAATTTTGATCAGAATGACATGTATGCTATATCATACTAAAATTTCAGTCTGTTTTATAGAAAATCATTGCCCATACAAATTGTGCTGGATAGTAACTTTAAGCTGAAATGACTACTTTCAAAGAGTTCAAAACATGTACTTATTTTCATTGATGTTTTGAACAACTACAGCTTCTAAAGTGGTCGCAAATGGTCCAGTAATTCGCAAAAACGAAAAATAGGATCCATATGATGCCTTACCTTTCTTAAAATTATGGCTGTACAAATTTATGACACTTATGAAATTTTCCATTTTTACTGCATTGTACTTTTTGTTTTTATCATTTTATTAAATTTTAGCACAAACATTTAAAGATGGAACGATTATTAAAATACTTTTTAAATTTAATTATTCATTTGTGTATGGTTAGCATATATTGTATGCATTCATTTTTTGCCATTTGTTTGAACTTACATTTATGTATCGTAAAAATTGCATTTTAATAGAAATTTAAATGACGAAGACTTTTTTTTCAATAGATATACATATTAACTAACTAATTTCTGGTACGAGTAAAAAATTACATATGGTAGAAAATCGAATTTAAATTTAAGTTTAATTCGTTTAGCATTAAAGACGTTAATTTCATATTTTATTAATTGTCTGCTAATGGTTCTTAGAGGAATGTCTGATTTTTACTATGCCAACTAATATATTATTAAGAATTTAATTTAATTTTTTAATGTTTTTTTTTTTTTTAATAAGATAACATTCACATAGTGCATTCTGTGGTTTTTAAAACCTGGTGTTTTAATATACATAGGTATATGTCAAAAAATATCAAAAGTGCTTAAGTCCATTTGTGAACCTTTTTTTTAAAAGTATTTTTCCATAATCAGATCAGTTAAAGCATATTTAAGTTCTCTCAGATAGATATCCAACAGTGGATAATTTATTTACTAAAGAAAGAGTTTTCAAAGATAACAACTTTAATTTCTCGATATGAGGCCGATAACTAGTGAGCAGTTAAGAAAATTACCATGTCAAAACATGCCAACTTCAAAGAATGCCAACTTAGTGAAAACGTTACTCAAAAAAATTATTTTTGATCGTGGTGTTTTATTTTCTTTAACAACTTTGAATATGCCATAATTTTTGAGTCAAAATTTATTTTTTGTGCAACAATTTCAAAATCTTAACGATTGTTGAAGTTTCGCGCATGAAATCGATGAACTTTTTGTTACTCTACAATTTTGCAGACACTTTTTTTTACTATCCAATTTCTGGCATATTCGACCTCGATAGCTTGTTTATACAATTCGAAAAGTTTAAGCTATTTGGAAAACTTAGTATATCTTTTTTTTATGCCTTATAAGCCCAAATTCAAAATATTTTTAAATGTGTATGGGTGGGTCATAAAAACGTATTTTTCAAATATCGAATTGATATAGTGATAAAACGTTGTCAAATATACAGAGAATTAACATATACTATTTTTTTCTATATAGGCGAAATAAATATTTGACGTAAGTTAACATGTCACACTTTCCCCCGAATCGAATAAGATTATTGGAACAATCATATATTTGGTAATAATTAGCAAATTATGTTTGGATTATTAAACGAAATCAAACATACATATAAATGGCAATATTGACCAAATATAAACTTGATTAAAACAAATATTTCTTTGATGCAAACATTCATATGTTAATAATCCTTAAATCATGTATTTGGCGGAAAAAAATATTGTTTTGTTGACGTCTACACACATACATATATATCGACTTAAGTAAAAATCGATGAGCAAAAAACCAATGTTTATAATTATCGATTATTAAATAAATCAATATTTTCCCTTATTGTCACACCCTTATATTGGATGCCGTTGGCATTTGCACAATTAAAAATACCTGAATTATATATGAAGCAGAAGGTAATTAAATAGTGTTAAGAATTGTACAACATTCACATAAATGAAATGAAATCAAATAAAAATAGGATTAACAGGATTATAATCTTATTAAATCTATTCAATCGTCTCAACTAGTTTTTATATATGGCCCAATTAATACCACTTTAACTTCCAATTAGAGACTTAATAATATATACCAAAATTTGTTTATAGTTAATAAATATTTTATAAATTTATCAACCAAATACAGTTATTTAATGGAAACATTGTACAAATAATAATGTCTATGTTAAATATTTCGCAATTCAGATTACGTCTTTGGCGCATCGACAAAGTTTGCTTCTTTGCTTTGCTCTTCTTTTTTTATGTGGTCTCGGCGATGTAGTCATCGGAACTAGAAAATATCTGGAAGAATTTTTTTAAAAAAATCAAACAAAACTTTATAAAAAATCTTCATATCAGCTTTGATGATTTCAAATTTTAGTACATGACTAAACTAAATATTTCATATGGTCTCCATATTTCTGAAATTTTCGAAACGATATATCCGGACTATATCGCTAATATTAAAGCACTAAAACGCACGACAGCAAATGAGAGGTTTAATTAAAAGGATTAGCAGTACCCAAGGTATATTTTCATCAATTTACAAAATTTCAAGACCGTTGCGCGTATCAAAGATGAAATCGGAATCGAAATTGCAAAATACTTTATTTGGCAGCGTTTTTTCATTATATACCAAATCGAAATTCGAACAAAGCGTTTTATGATCCACGCTACTGTATACAGAACTGACTAGGTCTGGCAAGCAACACCAGTGGAAGAAACCAGTAGCGAATGACTTGAGTTACTTTGGTAAGTAAGAGTTTTTTTTTTTTTAAATAAAACTTAATTTTTAAAAATTTTAACATTTTTCAATTGTATTTTTCTTTTAATTTAACAAACATCAATAATTGCTTTTCTCTTTAAAGTTTACTCCTAATATAATAAAGGGTTTGATTTGACTTTTAAAATATGTTTTTTTTTTAGCCTAAAATGTAAATATTTTTATAAATTTTCCGAAACACACACACAGACTGAGAACTAGCAACATTAAAGACTAAGTCAATGCTTAATGGAAAGCATTTAGTTACTGACATTGCTAGTCCTTAGACTATTAACAGAAAACCAAGTGTGAGATTTAAGTTTTTAATCTTCATCAAAAATAATATTTTTTATTTTTTTTTTTAAGTTTTTATAACTACATAATAATATATCGTTATGACTGTATAGTAAAAGATTCTAAGCCTTAATTTAATTACATTTATTTGTGATATTTTATATATTGTTCCCATATTTGTTTAGTTTTAGATATAAGAAATTGTTATGCTGAGGGTTTATGTTAAACATTTAAGGTTCTCGAAATTTAATTGCGTTTTACTTATTAATCAAAAATATAACTGGGAAATCTTTATAAAATAATATTTTATACTTAGCTAATGAAGTCATTGGCTTACTCAACTCGCCTATCAATATGCAATGTCTATAGCAGTAGTTGGCGTTTTGTTGCTAGCAATAATTTGCAATCTTTTTTATTGCATACTTTTGGGAAGTTAGTTTATTTTTGTTTTTCAATTGCCTGCACTATTCATATAGGCTCTTAAAGCTTTGCTGTCATAATAAGAAAATTACAATTTCTTGATTTTGTTTTCTCTTTTTTGTAAACTGCTTTAATTCTATATTTTTATTATTTATAAAATTTACTGCAACTTAATATTTGAACAAAAATTAGACAATATAAAAATAAATTTACATTACATTAAGAGTTAAAATTTTTTGAAGTTTTAATACATGTAAAGTTGCATTTCATTTAAATCATGCTAATAGCAGTGGTATATATATATATATATATATTTGAATGAGTGGCTTCAGGTGTCATCTGGTTTACTACTCCTAAAAATATTTAAAGCATTAATTCTTTGATTCAAGAGTTTTAAATAAAATTTTGCATGATTTTACAGTTCTTATTAAAATTTTTAAATAAAATCTAATCTTAATAAAAATAAATTTAAAAAAAATAACTCGAACATTGAGTAGTATGAATGGAAATTGGAAATAATGCAGAAAATATAGTGCTCTTCTTTTTTACAGGTATAAGTTGCAGTATTTAGTATACCACCGAGTGTAGACAAAATTGCCTAGAGTTTAATTACACGGGAAAAATGAAAACTTAAAAACCATTTCAAATAAGAAAGGTATTTAATACAAATCTGAACTTAGCCACATTTGCAAATTGTCCCAACAACCGAAGCACATCCGTGTCATTTTTGTTAGTGTGCGATTTTTTCTTGAATTTCCTGTATTTTGTGTGAATGCTCATATTATTTTGTGTCTTTTTCATCTTAAATTTTGTTAAAATTAAAATAGTCAAACAATTAAAGGAAAACAGCACAAAAAAAAACGTTGTTACCAAATTTGACCCGTAACGAGGTAGCGGTGGGTGACCGCAAGGCTAGCCATTTTTAGATTTTTTTTTGTTATGTAGAAGGAGTCATACGAAATTTTCATAAATTTTGTGCTTCTTTTAACAAAAAATTTTACCCAAAGCTCTTCAAAGTTTTCATATTTTTTCTAAGTATTAGAGTGTCTTAAATACACTAGAATCAGTTTAAAAAAAAAAACGATTAGAATTCAGGATTGAGTGTTTTAATTTTATTGCAAGAGAAATTAATTTCAGGAGTTAAAATTTCAATTCACATTTGATTCCTAGAATAAATTTGACAAACGAATTGATTTCCTTTTCCATGGAATGAAAAACTTAACTTCGAATTTCAATGATTTGAAAGAAAATTCAAATTTATCAATTCCTGCTATGGAAACGACAAAGTAAACAACTCTCTTTGTCATAGAGCTACAAAATTGCATTTGAATTTCAGTTTCTTGGATGTTATAAAATTGTTTCAATACCGAGACAACAAAGGAGTTAAAATCTTTTTAAATGCCATTGAAAAAGTCGATTTCAATATTGATTCTGAAAGAAGTAATTTCAACACAGCTCTGATTACAATAGAAAGTGGAGTTTACTGCGCGCACTTAAAGCAGAGTGTTGAGCATATATTTTTTGTTCTAGATAAAATAAGCACCCTTGCCACTTTCTTTTGTGTTGAGAACATTTTTCTATTTGATGTGCTATTTATCTATCCAAAAGTTAATTTTGGGGATATTTTTGTAATTTAAATAAAAATTTTCTTTAAGTGATTTCCATTTTACTTTTTTTTACAATTTTGTCTACAAACGGAAGTATTTGAAGAATATTCCTCAAATAAACTGAGCTTTGTAATATGTAAAGTTGTGGTTGGCAACTTGCGTGAAGTCATTATAGTAATAATATTTGTAAAAATCTAATAAGAATAATAATAGATAAAAATTTCCCAGATAACTAAAGAGTATATTAAAGCTTTTTTAATGTTTTTAAAATTTAAATTTTTTAAAGCTTTGTCATTTTTAAATCACAAAACTTTCAAAGTTCACTTTTCTAAGCAGCTTATAAGCTAAATAATTCATTTATATAACATAATTTTTCATATACATACATATAAAGGGTGTTTTTTTTAGAGGTTTGTTTTTCGAATAGAGATAAAACTGGGATTTTGTGGTCAATCTGGCAACTCTAATGTCATTTATATTCAGTTTGGTTTGCCATTTCATCATGAACAGGTTGACGCATGAACAACGCGTCCAAATTGTGCAAATTTATTATAGTCACTAAAATTTCAACTTTATTTTCACTCAAAATTCACATGATTTTTGCAATTATGAAGTCAAGAAGGCCGCCTAGATCTTGTGATATCACACCTTAATTTTTTTTTTTGGGGTTATGTGAAGCCAAAAGTATGCGTCGATAAGCCAGCTACGATTCAATACTTCGAAGCCAACATTACTCGCGTAATTCGCGAAATACCTTGAAAATTGGACCTCCATTTTAGACTACGTCCGAGCTAGCCGTGGCGTTCATATGCCAGAAGTCATATTTAAATTATAATGCCAGAAGATTATCTTTCGAATAAAGTAATTTTCATGTCTATTTAAAAAATTCATCTTTGTTTTATTCCATTTTAAAGTTCTATACCTCTAAAAAAAACACCCTATATGATAGCATTTATGAAGAGAAAATGTAACATTTGTTGCTCTCTACACAAGTTCTCTCGTAATTATGTCAAAAAGTTGCAATATAAATGAACTATGTATATTGCTAATCCAAAAATTTAAATAACTTTGTTTTGCTTTTTAGCAATGGCATTTGCAATTTTTGTTTCTTTTTTTAAAAGAGTTTTTTCTAAGTTTTCACTTAATGTATAAATAGATAACTTTAGATCTAGCTAAGATATGATTTAACTAATCTACCGGCTCTTTTTTGCTTTCATTGGCTGCACTTCATAATCCTCTACATCGATGTCAGCATCCGCTTCAGCTTCTGGTTCGGCCCACGAAGCAGCCACGGCATCGACAGTCGTTCGTGCTGAAATTGAAATTTTGTTAGATATTACATAGAAATTTCTTTAAATTTTTTAAAGTTAGAAAATTTCATTGTGAGCCACAAGTAACAAAAAATAATCATATAAATTTTATGGAATTTTTTTGTTGATTTTCATGCAAAAACGTAGATATATTTGTCATATATGTATATGAGTGATCAACCAAATACGTAAAGCATTTTTTAATTGGTTCACGAAAATCAACTTTCGTCATTAGACCGATTTTTGGCTAAGCGACGTCTTCATTTGAACATAGGTTGGCATAAATTACATCATACTTATGAACATTTCTACCGTAGTCATTTTACTCACATTTTGAAGCTGGTGATTTTTGCGACCCTAATTTTTGTGATATAGTCCCTTGTTTTTTTTTTGTTGAAGCTGCTGCTTGGTCTGATGTCCTACCTTCTGCTGCTGATGTCCTACCTTCTTTCGCTGCGACATTCTCTTGGGTCTGTTGGCATAAACGAAATGCTTCTAAGAATTCATTTAGATCAACTTGACCATCCTTATTAATGTCCATCATTTTACACATTTCCATGAGTTGATCACGTGTATTATGGGTATGTAATCGCTCCTCGAGTATTTCACAAGCATCAGCAAATTCATCCAGTGAAATGGTGCCTACACGATAAAGACATAAGAATTTTATTTTTAAAACTCTTTAAACAGACTAATTTTATTGGTAAAATTTTCTTAAAAATTTGTAAGGATTTAGTTTTTGGCATAAGTTTAAAATTTGAGTAAAAATTTACTCGCCGCCTTCTAAGCAATGAAAAAGTAATCGTACAATGATTGTCTCTGTGATAAGTAGTACCAAAGCCAAACCAAAGTAACAACTATTTTTATTTATTGAATTATTTACGTTTATATTTGTATGCCATATTCGAAAATCATTTAACATACCCGAATTATCCTTATCCAAAATATGAAAAATCGCTTCTAAGCTGCTCTTGTTTCTATACAATGAATCAGCAACGCTAGTTTCTTGTTCCTGTGCCAATTTCTATTTGGTAGCAGTAAAAGAAAACTTATAAATCCAAATTCAACGGAAGGCTTTTCAAAGAAAATACATACAATAATATCTGTTTCGAGCAGCTCCAATGTGGCAGTGTAATAAACTTCACTTGGTGGCGTATCTTCTGGCATTGGTGCTAATTTATCGCGTAACAAACGCCAAGGTAAGCCAAGACGTGTAGCATTTTCCATAGCATCACACCATTGTTGAATTGTCAAGAAACCTACGGAGATGAAAAACAATGAAAATAAAAATACATAAATTTGAGAATAAGTTTTAGAACTTGGAACAGAAACTAGATCAGGTTAAAAGCTTTTGGACCTTCAAATTCACCAACCTCTTTTTTTAGGATCACGTTTACTGAACTCTTTCTCCAATTCTGGACGATGATCACGCAAGCGTGCACCCAACTCACGTAGCGCTGAGCTTTCAACGATTCCGACTCTTTGTTTGAATGTCATGTTACGGGTTTTAGATGCACCCGATATATATTGCACAAAATGCGGTTCCAATTGTGGATTTAGTTTCATGTAGGCACCTTTATTTGAGCCCATTGCATAGTAATTCGACGCTGAGAAAATGGTAATAACCTGCAAATATGAAAAAATTATTTAGTTTTTTTAAGAAAAAGCACAGCTTATGAAAATCAATTTACATTAAACTCCTCAAAATCTAATGTTCCACAATTTCACAGATTAAAAAAGCTCTAATGCGTGCGATATTCAAGTCAATGTAACCAAACTTGTTATAAGGTTACGTGGTACTAGCAATAGACTGATATAGAAAAGTTGAAGGCGTTAGAAAAGTGGACGTGGCACTACCAAAACAAGCAAACTGTTTCAACGCTATACTTGGAATACAATTAATAAAAATTTCGACAAACTTTGTACGGGAACATTTGGTGACACAGCACAGGAGAAAATGTGTACAGAGCTTAATAGGCGTGTCACCTCCCTTACAAGTTAAGACTTTAAAATATTATGTTCAGCAAAATATTTAAGCAAATTTTATGAAACTTGATACGGAAACATTTGCTGCCAGACGAAACCATTGAACAAATTCAGTGCAGAATTTGATAAAAGGGCGTGACATCCCCCGCACAAGCAAACATTTTTTTTAAATACGCTATATGTACACAACTATTCCAGCAATTTTAACAAACTTGTAAAACGAACCTATAGACAGAACTTGAATGGAGTTTGATAAGTGGACGGTATAAGTACGTCACTTACAAGCAAACACTTTAAAACTCTCCTACAAGAAAACTATTTAAGCAAACTTACCAGACTTGGTACGGAAATTTTTGGTGATTTGATAAAGTATATATAGCTGCTTACTAGTAATGCAAATGCACGTGGACGATACTTACCCGATCATTATGCGTAAATTCGTAGCCATCTGATTTGCATTCATGTGATCGTACTAGGTATTTAAATTTATTTTTATCTAAAAAACGATCTGTCACATCTGGTCCAAAATACATGCCAGCGCCACGTAGTGTATTTGGAGAGCAACCATCCGGTTGTTGTGGGTCACTCCACATAACGTTGAAAATCTAAAGGACAAAGTGAATAATATTAATTTATTTAATGATGTATCAAAGTTCAGGGACGATATGAAATTTTGGTAAGTAATAACAGCATATGTGTATGCTATATTCTTTATACTATAATGTTTTTGAATACATGCAACGCTCATTATTTCTTTATCCGGTAAGTAGATAATAGCAAAATAAATAAATGCATTTAACTAGGCATATTCTTAACGAATATGTGCCGCAACTTATAAGCACTGAGTGATTGTTACTTACTGTAAACTTCAAAGTAAAGCATCAAATGGAGTAAATGTTTGCTTGAGCTAAGAACTGAGTATATACCAAATGCAAACAGAAAGGTCAAAATAGTATTAAGTATGGGTAGGGTCTCACATAGACTTCAGTGACTTATAAGGACTGTCCCAGAAAAAAACTTACGCTTTGTTTTTTAGTTATAAAAAATACCCAGTAATTTTTTTCGGTTTTTTTTTCTTTTTTTATTAATAATGTCTAGTGTTCGGAATATAAATAACTAAAAACTAATTAACAACTTTTTCTTTACTTTTTTCTTAAGGCCCTTCATCAAATTTTGCACAGTTGTTTCATTGACAGTACAGTACGATCTTTTCCACTTAAGTCTGGAGTCTTGTAAAATTTTTGCAATCTTGCCACTTTTTCGAAGATCTATTTTCATTAGAGCCCGATATCTTTCAATTGGGCGAAGCTCTGGGCAGTTAGGCGGATTTGCTATTTTTGGTACAAAATTGATCTTTTTACTTGCATACCATTCTTTAGAGTAATGAGAGGTTGCTAAATCAGGCCAGAACATCACGGTACCCCACTGTACACGAATAAATGGTAGAATACGTTTTTCGAGTCACTCGTCTATATAAACTTTGGAATTTATTGTACCTTGCGTAACAAAGAAGTTGCTTCTGAGGCCATAGGTGCATATGGCCTGCCAAACCATATATTGCTTCGGAAATTTCGAAATTTGTTTTTCTTTGAATTTACTAGGCATATTCCCCTTCTTTGGTGATGTATAATATTCGTGCTCACGTAGCTGCTTAAAATCTTCTTTAACATAAGTTTCGTCGTCCATAACACAGCAATCAAATTTAGTCCGGTACCTTTAATACAATTTTCGGGCTCGCATCTGAGCCATCAACTGCTTTTCATCAGAACGGTCTGGTACTTTTTGAACTCTATATGTCCTTAGCTTACTTTTCTCCTCTATCCTTTGTACAGTAGATTTTTATGTACTTACTCTAGTCGCCATATCTCGCACTGAGGTGTTGGGATTCTGCCTTAAAATTCGCTTCACCTTCGCCGCTACCTTTGGGTTAGAAAATTCTGATTTTCTGCCTGAACTTTTTTATCGGCAAACAAGTAGACCATTATATTTAGAAACAACCGTATAGACAGTTTTATCTGATACACCAACTATTTTTGCTATAGCTGAATATTTTAGCTCAGGATTTTGCAGCTATGTGGATAAAATCAGTTCGCGAACCTTTTCTTGCTTGCTAGACATCTTTGTCGTTAGAAGCGCTAAAATCGGTGGGAGTTCTTTATGAAGAAAAAAAATAACACTTTTTCCCGTTTTTAGATTTTTAGGCAAAAAATAATTTTTTTTTTTCTTCATAAATTTATTTATAACTGCAAAATTGTTGATTATGGATAGAAATGGTTTATCCATAGATTGAAGCAAATGTAATTCTTAATTTTTCTAAGTTTGTTGCAGCAAAATCGGACTAGTCGTTCTCGAGTTATGTCAAACAAAATTCCCCTATATGATACTTACAAACTTCAAATCGGGTTATCTCGATTCTTAGACGTGACCCAGCGAAACGCCGGGACACGTATAACTTTTTTTGACCGATATAACTTTTCCCGGTAGTCAGAACCCCCGCCGATCACTGGCCCCTACCATTTATCGCACAGTGTTATTTGATATTTAAAATGCAATCCAATAACTTTAGATTTTTTCGATGCTTCGATAATATCCAAGGTAAATATACTTTAAAGGTACAATTCGATACTGGTTGAATTTAACGAAAGTTTTATTCTTTTTCGGCTCATTTACTTTTTTATTTTGATTATAATTTTATGGCGTTTAGGATCAGTTCCTCTTAATGCGTGAGTTTCAATAACACACTTTTTTTTTGTTTTCATTCTTTATAGGTTTTCAATAGTTCAAGCCACACATACTCTTTTTTTTAAATTATCCTAAAGAATCGTATAAGGAAAGGTGCTGTGATGATACAAAATTTAATTTTCACTTATGTTCCATACACAATTTCCAATCTCATTCCATTGCAGTACACTACAAAAATTGAAGTGTATGATTGCATTTTAAGGAAATTTTTTTCAAAGTGGACAAGGCAAAAAGTTAATTGAATTTTCCCCACTTATCGCTAAATTTTTTGTTAGAATCTTTTTTGTTTCCTTTTAAAGGAATTGCTTTTTTTCAAAATAACTATGCAATTTTCACACACAAGGGCCAAGGGATGAAAATCTGAAAATATTTTGCTTCGGTTTTTTTGATTTTTTTTTTCGCTTCAATTTATTTTGTTATGTTAGTAGCACAACACACGACAACGACAGCAACAAATGCAGTACATTCATTTATTTCTCGCATGAGTCGAATCAACTGTAATTGCTATAATTCATCCTTGTTGTTTTGGCAAATTTTCGGTTTTTTCGTTTTATGTCCTGATTTTATGTAATATTTTATAATACTTTAATATATGAGGTCAACTGTTGTCTACTTTAATACCATTAATTTTGTCGTCATACAGGACAAACACAAAAACTTTCAACTACTAGATTGTTGATTATTTCTTTCTTGAATTTTTTGCAATTAATTCGTTTGTACAATTGTTTGCATTTTTCTACAAATATGTAGACTGCGTATGTGTGTTTCATATACTTCATATGGTTGTTTGGTTGCATTACTCGCTTGCTGCGCATAAAAAAGTAGAGCAAACTGTTGGTTTGTTGGTGTCCAGTGTTTGCCAACTATTTGCAGTTGTATTTATTATAATAATGTTCATGAAATATGTTCGCAAGTCACGATATTTTTTACAAAATATTATAGGCTTTTCATTTAAACATTTTAATTTTCCGGCAAAGGTCAACATGGCGTATGAGTAACATTTTGCTGGATAATTTCATAGCTTTAAATTTTTAATAGGACAAAAATATAATTTTGTTTCTTTATTTTATCAGCTTTAATTAAATTTAATTTGCTTTTGCAATGCAATTTTCATTTAAACATCAGAAATAAAATATTTAGTGCAGCTTTAAAGCAAATTTTATGTGCATGACAATAAACTGAGCGTAGTAGTGCTTGCTATGCTTTACAAATGTGCTGCTAATGCATTGTATATGTGTGTGTTTGTCTTTTTTTGTGTATCAGTAATTCAAAAAAATGTGTGCATATGTCTGTGCCCTACAATATTTTGACAAATTAATACAAAAAGAAAATTGGAGCAAAGTTAAGTCCTTAAAACTTTCTGTTTAAGTTTTTGAAGCATTGTCGTCTCTTAGTTGGTTATTTCGGAGGCAACCAACACAAAATATTCTATAAAAATACGAAAACAAACATATTGTATATCAACCCAATGGAAAATCAAAATTTTAAGTGATTAAGAAATAATGAAAGAGGAATTCTGTAGCTTCTAGTTCGCTTATTAAACAATAAAAACACGGAAAAACAAAACCTCGTAAACTTTAAAATCTTGGATTCACATAGAAATAAAAATCGAAACAAAAAATCTAATAAGTTGAAGTTATCGAAAAACATTGAAAAATTTGTTAAGAGCTGAGAAGTTGAAATTGATAGAAGTCAAAAGCAGGCACCGTAACCGATTATGAATTTTATAATAGAAATCGTCTTAAATGGATCCGCATTTTTTCGTATATTTTTTGTATTTTCTATCAAAAATAAAAGGCATTATGGATTTTTATGTTTTTAGCGCAAAAACTATTGTTTTTATGAATTTTGATATTTTCGAACTCCAAAAAAAAATCAGCGTATAGGATTTTCAATTTCATTGTTTCCATGTTTTTTTTGTTGATAATTTTTGGAATTTATCGATGTCTTTCGAAAGCTTTTGACTTATGTACTCCGATTTTTTCAATAGTTCAGGAACGTTGAATTTTTTCCGATATGTACTTCAAACTTTTTTTAATATATTTCCATAAGTTTCGGCGTTTTCGTTGTTCTTCGATAATAGTCGAAAACTATCACGAAAAATGATATATGTATATCGATTAGTATCGGATAAGTTCGAAAATATCGAATTGTATTGAATAACATGTGTGAAGTGTCAAAAGCAGGGACAATAAGTCCCTGCACCAGTTGATAGATTGAGCTCGGAAATGGCTATTTTCGAACCTTCCCTATCGATTGGTGCAAAAAAAAAATTTATTTTGAACAACCCTAAAATTTTTTTTTGCTCCAACCGATAAGAAGTGGTTGGCAATGGCTTTTAGACATACCTTAGGGCGGCTCCGGACCTTGGAAATTACTAAAAGGGTAGAAAACGGTACTTTCCAAGGTCCGGAGCCAACCAAAGTGATGTCCAAAATTATTTTTCGAACTTTCTTAATCGATTGGAGCAAAAAAAATATTTCAGAAAATGGGTCAAACACGGTTCTAGGGTCTGGAGATACTCCAAATGATGTTCAAAATCCATTTTCGATCTCAGTCCATCGATTGGTGCATAACATTTTTTTTTCGAAAATGGACCGAAATCGGGAATTTTTGGTACTCGGAACCACCTCTGATGATGGTTAAAATCCATTTTCGACCTCTTTCCATCGCTTGGAGTATAACATTTTCTTTTTCGAAAATGGACTGAAATCGGGCATTTTTGGGACTCGGAACCACCTCAGATGATGGTCAAAATCCATTTTTCACTTCTTTCCATCGATTGGAGCATAACATTTTTTTTGGAAATTGGACCGAAATCGGGCATTTTTGGAACTCGGAACCAATTCTGATGATGGTCAAAATCCATTTTCGACATCTTTCCATCGATTGGAGTATAACATTTTTTTTTCGAAAATGAACCGAAATTGGGCATTTTTGGGACTCGGAACCACCTCTGATGTTAGTCAAAGTCCAATTTCGACCTCTTTCCTTCGATTGGTGCATAACATTTTTATTCGCGAATGGACAAAATTAGGGCATTTTTGGGACTCAGGACCACCTCTGGTGGTGGCCAAAATCCAATTTCGATCTCTCCCTATCGATTGGTGTATAAAAAAATTTTTAAAATTGGATCAAAATCAGACATTTTTGGTATTCTGGATCACCATTGAATAATAATTGTTAATGGAAAAACAATTTCTTATGCATAATATTTATTGAAAAATAATTATTATCGACAATTAATATAATATCTCTTATTAATAATAATTAAAAAGCAATTTTTAAAAATATTCCTTAAAATTGGGCAATTTTTTCAATCACAAAAAACCAAATATTATTTTGGGTCCCTGGTCAAAAGCCAATGGAAAGAGAATTCGAAGAGTATCGCACAATATCTAAACTTCGCATAAGCCAAAGAGCAGCGTAGAGTAGGTGCCAGAAGAAATACATTTTCAAGCTTCATAGATCGGTGCGAAATAAAATAATGTACGGGAAATGTCCCCCGCTAACTGAAATAGCAAGTGACAGATATATTTGATATAAAATTATAAAAATCTATAGTTACAATAATTTCTGATTCAAAATTATTAAACTCGATAATTTGTGTTTTTTTTTTGTGATCTTAGATAACGTTTTTTTAGATTGTAAAAATAGAAATACAAAATAACGATTAAAAAACTGAAATTCAAAATAACGATTATTTTAGATTTTTAAAATAAAAATCACAAATAAAAAATCATGTTTTTCATATATATCA
Source organism: Meiosimyza platycephala (assembly GCA_963662105.1). Classification (NCBI taxonomy): domain Eukaryota; kingdom Metazoa; phylum Arthropoda; class Insecta; order Diptera; family Lauxaniidae; genus Meiosimyza; species Meiosimyza platycephala. Next base: position 95,625,208 of record OY759208.1, on the reverse strand, counting down.
ACGCTTTTCGTCTGCTGTATGCTTAAACACATTTGCCTTTTCCTTCACTGTGATTCTTTTTGAGCTCAATTATTAAAAATAACGATTATTAACTGGTTGAAAGTAACAAATACAGTAGAACCTCTCTAAGTCGAACTTGAAGAGAGACGCCAAAAAATTCGAGTTATCAACTTATGGAGGACTTCGATTTCGCAATAAAGTAACTTTGCTAAAGTTCAAATGTAATCACGTGTTCATAAATTCCTCTATCATTTCATAGAATTGGTTTATTGTACATATAAGTAGGATTTTACATTGATTTCTAAAGTCGGTATCTTATTTTTCTTCGAGCTATAGAGGTAATTCGTTTCAAATAATCGAGTTGTAAAGGTTATAAAATCAAACATTGCTATGTTCGAGATGCAGAGGTCAAATTTATTTGTTCGAGCTATAGAGGGAAAATATTTACTGAATTCACTTTTAGGGACTCACTAATTGTTTCGACTTATAGAGGGGTCAGATTTCTAGCAATAGAGGTTTTGGGGCTTGAAGAGAAGGGAGCACAAAATTTATCGAGTTTAGAAGGTTTTCGATTTATTGAGGTTCTACTCAAAGAGGTTCCACGTAGTATTAAAAAATACTCGGGGCAATTGTTCAGTATCAAAAGTTTGTCTGTAGCGCCCATTGTAGTTTTTGTGTTTATTTTTCCTTTTTAAAATTATATCCAAAGGTCTTAACATTTTTTGTTTGCGAAGTAGTTTCCTACCAGCCATGCCAGTACACTCACATACGACAACTTGTGCACAATAAAAGGAGCTCCCTAACTACTCACTCGTGTGTGCTAACATGTCTTATTGAATTTGTTTTTATGTTGCTTGCATTCACTACTGCCGTTGCATAGCATGACAAAAAGCTTATGACTCGGATATTTAATTAGAACATGCAGCACAGGAAGTTTAAAAGAATAGCCAGTGTTGCCATGAGAGTGTAACCCATGAGAGTATAAATTACAAGCCATATTTTTTTTAAGTTTTGTAAAATGCTAAATTTGAGTCTGTAATTAAGCAGAATTGTGCTATCAGGTTAAAGTTTTTAGAAATTTAACTAGAAAGTGCAAGAAATACGTAGCCTTTCGAAGAAACATATTGAAATTATATTTCCTAAAAAATCGATTGTAGAATTTTTATAGCACTTTTGAATTAAGAAATATTCCACTCTTAATCTATAGAAAGAAAAAAATATCAAAAATGGCGTTAGTTAAAGCAGAGTAGAGTTTAACTCTTTCTTAATTTCCTAGTTAAAACAAAGCCTGATGCTCCCTATTATTACAGTAAACACAGCACGCTTTAAACTTGTTGCTATGCATATCCTGTGTTGAAGCTTTGTAAATCCTTTGAACCCTTAAGCTTTATGCTTCCTTCCTTCCTTTCTTCTTTTGCCTCAAGTACTTAGTAAACAGTTGTAGGATATCAAGTCATGCTTTTGCTTATGAAGTAGATTGTTTCTATTTTGTTACTGCAGTTTTATGTTCTGTTAAAGTGAGCTGACTCACAACCTTAATGTCTTTAACATCAACACAAAATTGCAAACATTGAAGTAAATTGTTGTCGAATAAATTTAAATTCTCAGCCACGCTGGTAGAAAATTTAAAAACTTTTACGTTTAAAGGTATATTAGACTGATTCTATTTAAAAAAAGAAAATATTTTTTTATTTTCCAATCAAATCATGTCACAAATAATATAGCAATACTTAGCATAAATACCATGAGTGCTTACATCGCTTTAAAGTTCTTTTTATATATATATATATTCCACATAAGCTCAGTGACCTATCTACGAAGATCAAAGATATCACTGCTGATGCTGCTTAATGCACATCGAAATATTTCACGATATTATTTTACAGTTTTTAGTAGCCGAGTAATTAATTAATCAAGTTCTTCAATTATTTTCATATTGGCCAAAATATTGTCCAACATCTTCGTTATAAGAGTATCTATGTAAATGTTGCACAAATTACTGAACCGAACACAAATAATGCATTGCCATTTTGCTGTCAATTACAATTTCCTTGGAAATCGACAACATCATTTTGTTGTCCTGCATTCACAATCCGCAAGAACAGCAACATAAGCACATCCTTTGAAATTGCAAAAAGAGTGAAATGGTGCAACAAACATTGTTGTCTATCATTGTTGACATAACAATTGTATCACGTTTCATGCTACATACATATGTACATGTGTGTGTTTGCCATGTTATCATCACGCTATCATTGTAAAATTACAAAATGTTAAATGCAACGGCACTGAAAACGTGACAAATTTGTTTTACAGTTCAATTTGCTATCAAAGGACATTTTTCGTGCATATTTTTAATTGGATTTTTGTTAATCACATGTTGCACATCGCCACTATAAATATGTGTTCATGTTAAATTTACTGTATATATTTTTTGTTTAAAAATAAAAATAATGTATAAAAAGTGTACGTAGGTCACAAATATGCTATAAAATATTTAAATGTTGTTTATTTGCGATATGCACTTGTATTAAGATTACGCACCCAAAGCGTACATTTCAAAAGAATACGCCACTAAAGAGTACGCACCTAAAGAGAACCCATCAAAAAGTACACATTCAAAAATTCAAACATATTGGGCTAAGTCATATCAATATGTGAATATTCCCAGTGTGCCACACGGATCCATTTCGGATTCGTTTAGAATCCGCTTCTTCGTATTATTTATCCGAAACGGATTCCGTTTCTGATACGATTCCTATGCGAAATCGTGGGTGATTCGGCTCCAAAAAGGTTTTTTGTTAGTAAAACGTTTCGGATCCGTTTCGGACTCGTTTTTCTAAATAAAACGGATTTTACTGTATCAAATAAACGCAATTAAAAAAACATTTTTCTTCTTTGATTATTTACTTTTCGTCTATTTTTTTAATGCTGTTGTTGTTACTTATTGTTTATTAATGTAATTAATACGTATTTAAAACTTCAAAGGAGAAATTCCATTTTTTTTTACATGTCACCCGATCACAGAATTGAACCTGCGTCCTGCGTCATGCCACTGTTCAAAAATGCTCATCTTACCCAACTCAGCTACCGACAGCATTTTTAAGATAAACTAAAATGATGTCGTTAAACTGCGCGTGTAACAATCATTGTCTAATCAGGGAAGCTCCTGGTTCAAATCCCGGCGACGACATAATTTTTTTTTGTTTTTTAACTTAAAAGTATGTATTTAAAAAACAAAAAAAAACATATACATGTATATTGAAATATCTTGAAAACTGGTTTTTATATTAATAATTAATAACGAGTCCGGATCGTATCCGTTTTATCAGATTTTCTGTTAATAAAAGGGTACAACAACATAATTGCAATGTTAAATTTACTTATAATATTTTGCACATGTACTTGAAAGGTGAGTTTTTGATCATAATTATATAAAATATTTTTATGATCATAATAAAAAAGTTCTTTATATTTTGTTAAGGTTTAACTCAGAAAAATATTTAAAATGTTTCGTTTGCCATCAAACGTGCAGAAGTCCCAAGTTATAGCTCCTTGAGCACGAGGCCCTTACCTTACCGCTACCCTGACTTTAATATATAAATTTAAATCCGGTTGGCCCTTCTAACTCGAGGCCCGGTGCTATAGCCCTTCTAACCCTATCTTAGTCTAGAGCTGATTACTCGGTTCGTAAGTAAAAATTAAATATATGATATATTTACTAACAATACAGGGTTACGTACTATATTTATTTCCAAAGATTCGTTTAATTAATAATAACATATTTTTTTGTGCGTCTTGAGTAATTCTGTATCCATGATAATTTGGAGTTATAATTAGAAAGTATCAGCTTTGGATTGAGCTATAATTTTTTATATACAGATTTTCTTCCACTTACCTGTTTCCATTCAGCTTTATCGATATTTTCGGTGCTGGTTTCAAGTGGTGGCCGTATAAGTGAAATATACTGCATCCATTGAAATGTTGAGCCAGAACAAACATATATAAAAAGAAACGAAGAAAAAGAAAGAAATATAATTTTAGCTTAGTTTCAATTATTGCAAAAAGGACACTCAGCAAAAACATAACGTGACGGATTAATGTAATGCAACGTTGTGTTTCGTTATGTCTGTTTACTTTGTATGTTTGCCAATTCTTGTGTGTGCCTTTGTGATTTTTTGTTCTTATCATATCCTTTACAATGTAATCAACTGCAAGTTGCAGTAGATGTTTTATGTTTTAATTAAATAAATTCAATGATGTGTTGGATATACTTAAACATTCATGAAATAAAAAGTGAAGATAAAAATTAATCGCTATTTTTGATTTTTTTTTTTTCTTTTTGATTAAAATTAATCATTACATTTGATTATCCTTTATTATTCGATCAAAAATCATTTTTAATTTCTTCGTAGTTCAGTCATTTGATATTTTCATATTAATAAATCAATCGAATTCTAATTTTCAATTTTTTTGTGTAAAAGTCTATAACCGAGCACTTCAAAATATAAATTTTTATCCTTAAAATACGATTATGTTTTAACATGAATTTTTAAAATTGATTTCCATAATTTCTATATTACTTCATATGTAATTTTTAACGTTGAAGTCGAACCTGCACTAAATTTATTTGAGTCAGATACTGACACATTTGACTGCATTTATTTCAAAACCATATGAACATTATACTCGCTTCGATAGAGCAATCGATTCTGGGATGAAATACGCCGCTCCATTTCCTTTATGCGCCTTTAAAGTATTTGACAAGAAGAATGCACCATTTTATGGATATGGACATAGAGCAAATAAGCATAAGACTCTATGAAAAAGTTAAGCAGATTACTATTATGACTTCCAAATATTGTCTCGATAACCATCAAAAGAGGATGCTTGAAAATGCACAATGAATGTCAGTTTTGATCAAAATGGTCTGCAGAAAATATTAGAACTCATTGTTTATTTATAAATTTTGGAGTCGCCTATGAGCGAAAAATAGATTTTCGTTTAACAATGAAAATAATTGTAGTTTCGAATTTAAATTTTTACGTTTTTATTTTATATTTTTCAATCAAAGCTCTGATTTTTTTTTTGATTAAAAAAACTAAGCTTAAAACCAAGAGGTGTTCTATATCCTGATAATGAGAGCGGCGATCCTTAATTTCATCTGTTTAATATTGCGGCATTAGTATTTAGGCAATATTTGTGGTTAAGCCTTAAAAAGTTACATAACAACACATAATCCTTTAATTTCACACAATGGTCAATTAAATGTTACTCATACGACAACGTGAGCTCAGCAACTTCAAATTAAAAAGGTAAATTGCTTTGCAATCAAGCAATTACACCAATTAGCTCTGTTGTATCATGCTAATGGTAGGTAGTGGTAATGTTTTGTTAATTAATATATCATATAAATGTAGTAGTGGCAACATCAACAGCAACTACAACAAAAATGTCAACGAGAAAACTACAAAAGAAAAAAATAAAACCTCCGGCAACCTAATAATTAACTAAAACTGTGGCAGCAGCAACAACAGTGCACAGTTTCATTAGATGTAGGCACTAGGGTGTACCTAAGAAAAAAGAAATTGTAAACGTGGTGCTGTTGAGGCATATCACAAATTCCAGAGCTAACATATATGTATGTATGTGGGCATGCCCGGCTTTACCTTACAGGCATACTAGGCCAGTGCCTAGGGCGGCAAGAATTTAGGGGCGGCAAATATTGGGAACTTTGAAAATTTTTTTAACTGTGGTAATGCAAATGTGAGCGGCAAATTTCTAAATCCGGGCCTGTATGTGGGTAAAAGTAGAAGGTACCGAAAAGCTGATACGATGTCAGAACACTGATGACATTTTTAGGAAAATTGTAGTTTTTTTAGTACAGTCACAACTTGAAAATAGCAATCAGTATATTTTAATGATTTTTAGTACATCCAGGACATTTGCAGCTGATTTCCAATATACATTTGTGAAGGAAGTTTGCTTCCAAGATTTATTTATATTAGGTTAGGCAGTCAGTTACGAAACGGCTCACTTTGAACAAATGTGATGCATTATGATACCACAGGAAGTCTAACTAGATCGGATCTAGTAGATCCTCTCATTAAACCAACCAGATTTCGTAAACAGCTGACCTATATAAGCATGTCTAAGGTCATCAAATAAAAACGAACCAAGTATTTGTTGGCGTTTACCAGCAAGTGCGGGAAAAGAGCAGAGAAGATTTTCATTTGTTTCCTCCCCCTTTACATCCATCGTAAAGTCAGCATAATTAAAATGCATCGAAATATATTGAAAAATATGAATAGTAACGAAATGTTTTCATAAGTCGAAAAGCATTGAAAAAGCAGCGTAAGTTATATCCAAATTAATAACCAAAAATTAGTTATAATACTAAGAGCTACCCTTATTATAAATGACTGCTTACTAATAACAAAACACAGCACACACACACAATTAATTTTGCTGCATACATACCTTTCCTCTATCAAGACTTTTTAACATATCCAAATCGGTACTATCAGATATCCCGCCATGAACAATTAGCACCCGATTGTTAACTATCGTGCCAATTGGTAGCCAACGATAGACCTCCTCAATGAGTCTTAATAAATTTTCGGCATTGCGCTAAAAATAGAGAGAAGATAAAAAGGCAATTATGAAGCGATTATTGCAAAGAGAGACACATATATATAGAGAGAACGAAAGAGGTTGTTAAAAATTTAATTAAAGTAAAGCTGTCGTTGCCGCCTTGAATTTCCTGTAATTTATAATGAAACATAAGTCCATTTGCGTTTTTTTTTTTTTGCATTTTAATTTGTTTTTGTAAAAAATGTCATGGCCATGAAAACAACCTGACAAGCATTAATTTATAGCACTTTAATAAAATATATGGTATACTACATATAAAGGTACATATGGTATGTGTGTCTGAAAATCATTCAATTAAGGCAACACTTTTGAGTGGATTACTATTATGACGATGCAGAAAAGTACTGATCCAAACTTGTATTTATTTAAAATTGAAATGTTCAATATAATAATATAGGCTATATATCACACTGAGTTTCTATAATTCGTGAGCAATTTAAAAAGCATAAATTATAAGCACACAAGTGAAGTTATGTACTGAGTATATAAAATTTATTGTTATTATCGTTTGTAACGCTTTGGCGCAAAATATACTGAGCCAGTTTTTATAATTTCTTTTTTAAAACAACATATTTGTGCCAATGAAGGTTGTTGGGTACTTATTTTTATAATTTTTTCTTAAGCTAAATATCATTTTTTTAGGATTAAGTTTTTGCAAAACCTCGCACAAAAATTGTTGTTTAATTTTTCATTGCTGATGCTTATGCGGCTTCTTGAACTCTTTGTTGCTTTTATTGTTTATTTAAAAAATACTTTAATGCAGTCATTATGCACAAAGTCCCTAATTTAAAGTTAACAGTCATCAGACATTCAGCGCTCGTCTAAGGGCTTGTGCTGGTCTTTTTTGTGGTTGTATTGTTGAATTACCAGAAAAATCATATCTCAGCGTACACCATTATAATAAAATATCACTAGTGGTTCTATATGTGCAACTCCGCAACTGTTCAAGTGCGAAAAAAATTCATAGCGCAAAGTTTGATGTTCTTGAAAAAAATCTACATAAAAAACATGGCTCATATTGGAGCTTAAGCCAAATTGCATTTTGTTTGTAAATTCGCAGTGTACTTTCTTTGGCTTTTTTTATGGCAAAGTCGTGCAGTACCTGATAGAAGCAACGTTGAGCGCATAATACAATTATCATGGTAGCATCAATGCTAAATGATGCTTTTTCCTTTTAATTTTTTCGAGTAAAATCAGCCAGAGCTTTGGTATTCTTTTTTTATTTTGTTTATTCTTGCCAGCAATGTGAGCCACCTACACGATTGCATTTAATTAAAGTTAAACGAGATAATTCTACATCTTTATAATTGTATCATGACTGAGCGATGATTAAAAAGACATTCAAATGTTGAATGTTGCTGCATAGCGAAAACATTAAAAATCTGTATCTACGAAGTCATTTTATTTTAAATTAAATTTTTTATAACCGGTATTACTGAAACTAAGGCGTAGGCGACAAAACTGTTATTTTGTATGTAAGACTTTCCAATATAAAATTTTAAGCAAATCGGAAGCTATGCGCCGACGATTTTTCGATAAACTCAGTACAAAAAAAAAAAACAAATAAAGCTATGTACAGTTGTGTTCGAAATGCTAAGAACAACTTAGATTTAAATTGAACTCATCGTACAAAATTTTTATAATAATGTTTTATAATATCGAATTTGATTGTAATAACTAAACACATTTTAAGGTTTTAAAAAATGGAAAAAAAATTATGACCAAATGCATCTACATTTTTTTTCTTGCAATGTTGTTGAATTAGGTCTAAAATGAGCTGTTCGAAAAAATAAGAACATAATCATGTTTACAGCACGTTTACTTGGTACAAGGGAGGGATTCCCAAATTTTAAATGCAAGCGTAACAATGTGTATTTGTGTGGTTAATTTTGACTGCATTTTAATATATTCATTGTGCAACAAATTGAAAAAGTCTCATAGAAATGGGATGAGGACAACATTATTTATCTAAATAAAGAAAATTAATAAAAAATTTATTAGCGATGGCAAAATCTTAGCATTCATAAGGGAACTTCTTGGTGTTTCAAACGGCAGGATAACTAATGCTAAAAATTGATCACCATACGCCAAAAGTAGAGGTAGATGTAAAAATTCAGCATGAGACAGATTGTTAAACAGCATCCATTTATACCTCTATGCAATTCAGAAATGAGTTGAATCTTCCAATAGTACTTCTAACATAAGAAAAGTATTAATCGCCTTTAATCAAAATCCACGTAGCTCTTGGAAAGTACCTCTGTTGAAAGGTGTGGATTTGTTACGGAGACTTCAATTTGCCAGATCATTTTTGAAACAAGCTCAGACAGTTTGGTGCAAAATATTTTGGACGTATGCGACAAAAGTTGTACAGTTCGACCACGCCAGAGAAAAACAATACTTAAAATGCCCTCCTAAGAAAGAATTCAATGTGAAGTTCCCCACTAGGGCTATTAAGCATGGAGGCCTCAAATTGATGCTGTGGGGATGTTTTTCGTGGAATGGCATCGGGTCTCTTACTAGGGTAGTTGGCACTATGGATGCTAGATACAATGTTGAAAATATACTAGAAGCCGTAATGTTGCCAAACGCTGAAGAGGAAATGCTGAAAGGGGAATCTTTCCGCAAGATGAGGACCCGAAGAATACCTCAGAGAAAGCAAAGGAGTGGTTTCGGACCCATAATATCAATGTTATGAAGTGGCCTGTGCCACAGCCGGACCTTAATTCAATAAATCATCTTTGGATGGATGTTAAAAAAAGAATAAAAGACGCTAGACACGAAAATTCTGAAGAGTTATGGCAAGAAGCGAAAAATACTTGAGAAAATATATCACTCTCCAGATGGCAAGACCTGATATTTTCAATGAAGTTCAGGTGTGCCAAAGTAGTCAAATGTCATGAGAGTGTATTTGATGAACATAAAAATTGAGTATTGTGTATTTTGAACTTAATGCAACAAATATTGCCATTAAAAAAAAATGTCATCACTTTTTCCATTTTTTAAAACCTTAATATATCTGAGTTATAACAATAAAAATCGATGTTATAAAATGTTATTATTAAGATTTTGTACGACGATTTCAATTTTTATCTAAGTTGTTCTTTTTATTTCGAACACGACTGTACATATAAGCAATAAGTCTTTAAATCTGGAAAAATAATAATTATTTGCAATTTTTTTTGCTCAATTTAATTGTACTTAATATCGTAGAAGATTTAGCACAAATAAATGCAATTTCTCATGAGTAATGATTATGCAGTTGATTTAAAAATTGTAAAAAATATTTTACAATTCAACTGACCTTATATTTTTGATTCATTTCACGTGAAAAGCCATAGCGTCCATTCATTACTGTGTCCTCATGATTACCACGATTTAAAAAAACTGCACTTGGAAACGCTAAAAAGCATGCAAGCAATAACAATAGCACTTCAAGTCCTTTTTTACCACGATCGACAAAGTCACCATTAAAAACGTAAGGATTTTCTGCTGTTGGTAGGCCATTCTGTAAAGAAAGTCAAAATTTAAATTATTAAAAAATAAAAAATAAATTGAAGAAAAAAAAACAAAAAATACATTTCTTAGCTAAAGTATCAGCGTGCAAAACCAGACCGTGTCGTGTCACAATACGCGTAGGAGGCTGCTAAAGCCAATTAACGCTATGCAGATACTTTAAATAGTTGAAAAAGAAAATAACACGTTTTGCGATGCTTGATATATTTTAAAATAATGCACCAGAGTGTTCCAAAGGCGCTGTTGCATCCTTCAAAATTATTGAGAAATCTTATTTATTAAAATCTATGAGCAACGAATCCTTTACAATGGCAACTATGTCCGTACTGTAGCAAAGATATTAAGCAATTTACTTTTATCGGAGTGGGGTTATAATTGTAGTAGCTTCACTTTATAGGCATATTTGAGGAAGAGAACTACTCAAGAAAACGTCAGCTTGTATTTGTTCATTTCAAGGCTTTAGTATTTGCCTATTTGCCATTTTGCTCTTGCCACAGTGAGATCTGTTAAAAAATTACTGACTTATGTTCGGGGTACACATAGCTAAAATTAAAAAATATATATTCGCATTCGCACTTTTTATTTGACCTCATTTTATAGCACCGTGGGGTCATAAATTAATGTTACTCATACGACATGTTGTACATTATTCATACTCCTAATTTCCCACTTCCATTTATGTGATATTTAACATAGTGAAAGCTTTTGTTAAATGAAATATAAAATTTTGAGGAAATTTTTCATAGCAAAATAATTTTTACGCGTTAATTACATTGAAAATTCAAATTTATCAAAAATATTGAACAGACACTTTTAATCCGAGTCATATAAAGTCTTACGTAGTTAAAATATTTTACTTTAAACTGCTTTGAAAAGACTTACCTTATGAAACACTACCAGCAGATCATCCAACTTTCCATGCAAATCACCACAAACGGTAACTTGCTTTGAAATCGCAGTTGACGCGATATTAAAGTTTGGAAGCCTTCTTAATTTAGTTGCTGATTCTCTTAGAATTGCCGCTACATACTTTGGATGCAAACGGTTATTCTGAAAAAAACAGTAAAAAATAAATTAAAAAATATTGATATATTTATTAAACAAATAGCTGAAAAATACTTAGTTCAACTAGCTAAACTCAAATAAAATTTACTATACGTAATTTTATTACTCACCTTTTTCTTGCGAAACATATCAATCAGCACATCGACATCTTTCCGCTTCAATGGAATTGTAATGGCCGGTCCTTTTGGAGGGCCTTTACTTGAATCTTTGATAGAGCCTTCTCCTTCTTCAGATTCTTCCGAAAAATGCGTTAGGCTTTCTATAAAGTAAAAAATAATCAGAACGTATTTACGCTGAAAAGTTTTAAATAAACAAAGTTAAACTCACCCATTGATTGCTCACGTGAAGAGGATGGTGTACTCGGCATTTTATGAATTTCAGTGGGAATGTGAAGTAAAAGGTCATTAAAAAAATTGTAAAGCTGCAATTAAAACAAAAGAAAGGAAGAAAATAAGTTGATTTTTTTTATAGTGTGAGTTTCAAAAATATAGCAACTTTATGTTTCGCTATTCGTACAGTTTCATTTTGAATGGTCAATCCTAAAAATATGCTATCATATTTTGAATTTCTAACTTGTGTTTAATGTTAATAAATATGCAAGCATGCAAAATAGCCTAGCATATTATTATGCTTTAAAACTAAAAACGAATTTATGTTCATGGAATTGAAAAGCTTAGAATTTGCTAAAATTGGTTAAAAAAAAAGTGCCTAAGGCTATGCAATACAACTATTTTTTCATGCGCTTGGTTGTTTTAGGTTCCAGTCATAATTCTCTGAAAAACGGCGCTACTAGCACTGGTTGATAAAACTTTGAAGATGTTGCCCTCATTTTATTTTAATGATTTTCTTAAAGCTACTTAGACGCACTACATTAATAACCAAAGACGTTTAAAAAGGTGCGAATAGTGCTCCAAAATGATAAAAAAAATTTCTTAAATGTGATAAACGAGCCATAGCTTCCTTGATATGCGGCAACATAACTAATTACTTCATGTACAAGTTACAGTAAACATAAGTAGATTGGCATCTAATGTTCTTTCCTTCAGCAGGGACGACAGTACAATAGAAATAGAAGATAAAGGGAACATTTACTAAAGATAGTTCGAAGTGTGAATCATATGAGCAGAGCTTTTGCCAACCACATCAATGACGATCAGGCGAGTCCTTGTTATTGCTTAAGCTATACACATATGCTCCTTATCATCCTTTTTGTTAAAATCAAACACGCATTTGATTCACATATTATTTTCATGTTGCCAATCTGCTGGCCATATGCTTTGTGCCCTGTAATTGCATCAACCATATCCTTAAACAAAACAAAAATTAAGCTCTTTCTGTGAGCATTGTTCATAAAGGAAATTATTTAGTATCAAATTGGACTTGAGTTATGTGCTATGAGCGGCTCCGATTCCATTGATGTCCATTCAAATTCACGGTTAGCCAAATAATCAACTTTTTCATTACTGTTAGACAAATATTATTGCATTTCGTTGTACGAGCCCCTCAACGTAGCTTGACCATTTCTTCGCAGATTTCAGATTTTTTATTTCATTTAATAGAGAGTCGATATAGATCTTATGCTTTCAGTTAGAATGTGGTCGTCATAAACTGCTTTAAGTATTAGGGGACATCCATTAATTACGTGAGCCAAAATTGGGGGGAAGGGTCCGGCAAAATCTCACCAAGGGGGAGACTTCTTAATGCATAGAATTTACTTTAGAAAATTATAATTTAAATCTCACGGGAGGGAGGGTAGGGGCCCCGCCAGAATTCACCAAATCTCCCCAAGGGGAGGAGGGGGGTCTGAATTTTCAAAAAACTACCTCACTTAATTAATGGACGTCCTTTTACTGCATATATGATGGAGGGTAGTCTTCGATAGTTCTCAAAAATCGAAAAAGTATGCCCAATTTAATCTTCGGGCACTACCCAAATGGATCGACTTACACTTATGGTTATCCAGTCTCTGGTTTTGGTTGACAATGTTTTCGCCCAACGACGCTATCATACAATCTGAAAAATGTGTTCCAGGAAGAACATCATTGATATCAGAATTTGAATCACCGAATCTAACATTGGCTTAGCAGAGATCTTCCAGCGTGGCAGTATGATCCTTTATTATGACTTCACATATTCTCATTGATTTCCTCACTCTATACAGGTTGCGTATAAGCGCAGGAAAACGATTTTTCTTGACGTAGTATCTACTGAAAAAACTTAAACTCAACAGCTAGTGCTAAGCCTAATTTGCATAGGGCGTTAATTTTTCGTTTCTATATCAATAAGCCTTGGAGCACAAAAGATAATGGTCGCAGATTATTGACTAAGAAATTTCAGCATCCTCTGGTATTTGTAAACTAATTCAGATCGATAGTTATTATTAGTAGAAACTTAAAAAAAAGACCAGTTCGCTATTCGTTGCTTCATTGATACAACTGATTCCATCAGTATTATTATTAACTAGCATACTCTGAAATTTGAACAAATGCTTTGGTGCTATATTAAGTCTTTGTACATTGTATTAAATTCTTGGCCAAATTTTTCTATTCCGCTGCCGGAAAAATCGGGTGCAGAAACATCCTCACAAGCCGACTTTGTCTAGGAAGCGTTGCAGAATCGGTTGACTCGGTAGATCACAAAAAATTTTCATGCTTCTGATTTAGTCTTATTGATGTTTTTTTTTTGCAAAATTTGCAATTATTTTTTGTTAATCCTGTGAATATTTTAAACAGGAAAATTCTTAGTTTCACCAAAGCTGCATGTTTTTTATACATTTATCATAAATATATGAAGATTTGAGGGTGACTTCTCAAAGTTTTCTATAATTTTGTATTAGTGTTTTATAAAATTCAATTAAAACGTAAATTTTTCAATTAATTTCTGACCTCTAAGCTCTACTCAACCAAAATTCATTCATCTCTCCTGGGGTTTGATTAAATAGTTTATGGGTCATCTGAATGTTTCATAACGAACAGTATTCAACTGCGATATGTGAAAATATTCTCCAGTTTGCTTGCATATTATTAGGAAAATTTCTATTGCATAGTTTTAGACACTTGGGAATAATATCTTCTTTAAAGTTTTTTATCTATTTTATTTATCAATAAAAAAGTCAAACAACTCTAAAAAACAACAACCATAGACACGTGCAACATAGATGTGCTTGTGCTCCACATAATATTGCATGTGTATGTGTGCATTCTCCAGGGTTGCATCATTTGCGAAGAATTCATAAGAACGTTGATTTCAAATGTCAAAGGCAAATAACGCACAGGATGACAGGAATGAACAGCAAAGAAAAAAAAAACGAATGAAGGAGGGACAACAAACAGCTGGTTGTTTTTGCTGCAAAATACAAAACAGCAAACATAAAGACAAACAAGCGATAGTTCGCCGTCAGTCAGCTCAACATAAAAGTTTCCGCATACAAAAGTTGAAGTGCTTCGCAAAAGGTCAACATCTGAAGGTCAGCAAAAGTCTCGCTAAACGTTAGCTTTTAAAGTTACCAAGTGAATTTAAGTTAAAGTACTTCGCTACTTTATTAAACTATGAAATTGCTGAGATGAAGTTGGCTTAAATGCAAGTAGAAACTTCTCTTAAAAGTATAGTAGTGGGTAATTAGAAACATTGAAAATTAGCAGCTATTCTGTGATATGCGTGCAATGAGAAGCGTAGATATATGTTATGACATGATTTTCAACTTTTTGATTTAATATTTTAAAAATCAAAATAATCGTTATTTTGTATTTATATTTTTGCTCGATCAGAAATAATCTTTATTTTGGATTTTTACTTTTTTCGATCAGAGATCGATAATCGTTATTTTAGATTTTTATTTATCCGATTAAAAATAATCGTAATTTTGATTTTTTTTTTTTTTTTGATCAAAAATAATCGTTGTTTTTTAGATCGAAAATAAACGAAATTATAATTTCTATTCTATCAGCGGGTGTCGCTTTGGGCCTACCAATTTTTGCTACACCGATCTATAAAACTGATATATAAATAGATTTTGTTCAACACTCACTCTGCACTGCACCTCGGGTTATGCAAAGTCCTATCTGCAATACTGCGTTACTTTTCGAATTTTTCACGTCACTTATCGACATTCTTCAATAAAGTTCGATATTTTTGGAGTTATTCGATATTTTTCGATACGCAATATAGCACTTCTATGATTTTTTACAAGTTCTGACATGAATCGATTTTTTCCGATAAGTTGTAAGTTGATCACTTATTTTTTCGACTTTTTCTGTAAGTTCAAAATGTTATCGATTTTTTCGATATTTATCCAATGTTTCGTTGAAAAAAAAGAAACTTTTAAACTTAAAACAAAATTTAAAAGTTCGTAAATGCGGAAAAAGTTGAAACATGCTGAAAGTCGGAAAATATTGATAAGTCGCAGGTTGTCGAAACATGTCAAAAAGATCAAAAACGTTGAGAAAATTGGCACATGTTAAACAAATGTTATTGAAAAACATCGAAAGAAAAGTGGAAAAATATCGAATAACATCATCAAAAAAAATCAATAATTGTCGGAAACCATCCAAAACTATCGAATATAGTCGGAACTTATCGAAAAATTCAATGTTTGTTGAAAACTATCGGAAAGCATCGAATCTTAACAAAAAAAAATTAAACTTAATCAAATTACATTGGAAAAATCCAATTAAGTCAAGAGCTACATATAAAAAACACCGAAAATTTAATAGAAAGAATGAAAATCCAAAAAGCCACTTACTTTGAATCTAAAAGAATACAAATCCAAAACTACGTTTAATTTTCATCTAAAAACATAAAAGTCCGAATAAACGATTATTTTTGATCGAAAACAAAAAAATCCAAATAAAAATTATTTTAAATCAAAACAAATAAAAATCCAAAATAACGATTAGTTTTGAAAGAAAAAAATAAAAATTCAAAATAACGATTATTTTTTATCGAAAAAAATAAAAATCCATTTCTAACGAGTGATTTCTATCATAAAATTCTTAATCTTCATACTAAGATTATCTTAAACACATAGCAGTCAGTTTCGAAAAAAAATTTAAGGGTGAACTACCGTGTCAGTGTTTAGGTGAAAGCTAACAGCATGTAATTTGGTTAAGCTTTGAGTTGGTAAGGCATTCATTTGAAATATTATGTTAAGTAAAATTCCTGCGGCACTCTACAATTATTTACTGCTAATTAAACCATATACAACAAAAGACAAAAACAATTTATAATGCTAATTAAATTTTTCAA
This sequence comes from Meiosimyza platycephala, assembly GCA_963662105.1. Classification (NCBI taxonomy): domain Eukaryota; kingdom Metazoa; phylum Arthropoda; class Insecta; order Diptera; family Lauxaniidae; genus Meiosimyza; species Meiosimyza platycephala. The sequence goes on along the minus strand of OY759208.1, from coordinate 95,608,732 downwards.
TTAGTCCACATTTAATTAACAGCAATTTGTTCTATGCAAATGTTTGTCAAGTGCAAAAAAAACACACACACACAATTAAGTAAAGTAGTAAAATGAAACATTTAAATGCAAATAAGGCAACATGAAAAAAACTTAAAAAATTAAGCCACGGCCACTGCAGTCACTTGTGAAATGTTAACTAAAAGGTCAATTGGGAGGAAAAACTTTGCTACTTACTTTGCTAATATTTTAACAGTATTCTAGTGTACATTACAGGCAACTTGTGTATGTGTTTGTGTGGAAAGGTTTTTTTGAATTTACATTTTTGCAAAAAACGTACTACTCTTTTTTTTGCATATGCTTTGGAGCAAAAGTGTAGCAAAAGGTCAATTAAGTACAAAATATGTGGCTAATAAAGTTGACATGCATAGGAGATATACACGCAGAGTATCCGCTTTTTAGTCAGTTATGTGTGTAGTGAATAGCATTTGTGTGAGCTTTGCGAAACCGCTGTTAATCTCACAGGGGTTTTGTAATGTTAATTCCAATTAAAATATGCAAAAAATGAAGCGGCGATGGTTCAAAAATGGATTGCTGAAAGAATGCATGAATCTACTCAAGGCCGCTGAACGAATCATTTAAGCTATCCAAATACTACATCGTAAGGAAACTCTCATCCTCCAATATGAATTACATGGGTCAATTAAGATCCTTAAATGCCATTGTACCAAATCAAAGTGCATAATGAACTGTAAAAAATCTCTTAGCCGCATCCGCATAACGATAGACTCTGCTGAGTGCCTGTTTACGAAAACATTGAGGATAAGATGGTTTTTCTCGGAGATTTCACTAGAGTACGTAAGTAAGGGTGCCTCTTATTTTCAAACTTGATTATTTTTCGACGCATAGGGCCCAATTTTTTCGTGTTGCTTAAAACACTCGCACAGCAAATGTTGTTTCATTTGGTACACTACAACCCGTACCGACGTGTATCCGATCCTGATAAAACAAGTTACTATGGAAGTAATAAGCTCCCATAGGCAACACTTCATACAAATGCACTTTGGTTTTAGTAATTTGAATGAAGTACTTATTCAATTACGAAGTGCTAAAGAAAATATACACTTAGTCGGGAAGGCAACTACAAATGATGTAAAATTAAATGTTAGTACTTTGCGATTGCATTTTTGTCTGGGGAAGAATGGGAATTTCCATAAAATCATTTTCAAACTGTGTGAAAAATCTTGTTGATCTACTAGGCTGATTAAAAAGTCCCGGGCCTGATACAGAGAGGGCGCGACAAATATCGAATCCTTATTATTTTTGACGGCACCTATCTTTCAAAAGTCTACATGTGAAATTTCATTAACATCTGTCAAGTAGTTTGGTTTTAACAGCTGTCCAAAGTGCATCACCTCTGTGTTTTCTTTAAAACTATGGAATAAAGTGAACTTCGCATTTTGATAAAACATTGCTTTGTGATCGAAAAAAACGAGAAGCGAGCATTTAAGTGGCGCTAAAAACATCACAGCACAACTGCTCTGTCGAAAACAACTGTTTACAGATGATTTGCTGAATTTGAAATGTGTCGTACGAGCACCAGTGATGCTCCACGTTCGGGCCGGCCACATGAGGCTACCACTTCAGAAAAGATCAAGAAAATCCATCTGATCCTTTTGAAAGACCTCAAAGTGAAAAGGGGAGAGCTAGCAGACATAATGAAGCTGTCGAGCGGTAGTATTTTCAATATTTTGCATGAGCATTTCGAAATGAAAAAGATGGGTGCCACGTTTGCTGACAATTGGTCAAAAGCAACATCGTGTCGGTGATTCAAAACAATGGCAAAATTGAACGAATATCAATACGAATTGCTGCCGACTTGCCAGCGACTATTATCTTTTTCCAAACTTGAAAAGATGGCTCGCTGGTAAGCGCTTTCACTCGAATGAAGAGGTCATTGCCGCGACGGACGCCTATTTTGGGGAACTTGATGGCGACTACTACAAGAAAGGCATCAAAATGCTCGAGGCCCGCTATACTCGTTGTATTGAGCTAAAAGGAGATTATATTGAAGAATAAAATCAAATTTACCAAAAAAAAAAATGAGCTTTTCTTCGTTAGGCCCGGGACTTTTCAATCAGCCTTGTATATTTGGTGGGAGCTGCAAAAAAATTAGTACAAAGCCCAAGGAAATTCTTTAAAAGCGACCAGAGAAATTCAAAATGAACTTAGATATTGATATCGCACACGTTGACTTCCTCAAAAGATTGAAGACCGAGTAAGATAAAATGTTCCTATTGCAACCAGGACCTTCAGGCTGTTTTATTGACATAGATAGAAATGAACCGAGAAAGAAGAAAGGTTACGTCAACGTAAAATGGAAAAAGATAAAAGAAAACTGTCCGCATCTACTCTCTACAAGATTTTTCTTTCCAAGAGGAAGTACTCTTTTCAGTTGATGGGGAACTTTTTCTGGAGACTGCAATCACTGTTGTACCACCTAAATCGTCAGCGAAAAGAAGTAGGATAAATGATTTTAGACAAGTGCCAGCTGAGTACTAGAATACTATAGCATAGAAGACTATCTCATTTAAAACTCGGCCTTTCAAAGGGTTCGATCATAAATACGAAAGACAAGAGCAGAATCGATAAAAATTAATTTTCAAAATTATGTGCCTGATATAGTCACCGTTCAATTGAATGGAAAAGACGGGTAAGACGTCAGGAGTTCTAAAAAAGAGCGGTTATTTGTATTGATTTCATTCGATGAACAAATTTTTGTAAAATCTGCTTTCAAGATTAAAGTTTCAAAGCACTTTCTCTCAAAAAAGCGTCTCAGCGTGGAAAAATAATGCTTTGATATTAAAGCTAAAAGAAATGTTTTCCAACTTTAAGCAACAAAAATTTCGTACAGAAGTAGATAAAGGAATAACAGATCAACATAATTTATCGAATTTAAGTGCCAATACTGTGAGAGAATGTTAGAAGACTTCTGCTAGCATTAAAAAGAATTGTCAGTATTTTGAGGATCTGAAAGGTTTCAATCAAAGTTTTACTAAGGCGCTCGATTACGTGCAAACTAAGCAAGATATAAGAAATTTTAACTTTAAGTTTTATACTAAGAATGTTGATCTCTGTTGGAATCGACTGTAAATTTTTAACTCAGCACAAAAACTGCTACGAGAATTTAAGCAATTGAATCAAATAATTCCTTAAGACCAAATGCTTTAATACTGCCGTAGATTGAAAACAAATTTAGGTCGATAAATCATTCACTGATGCTTGCATTATTTTTGAATGTGTATTTTCATGTCGTGTTCTTTTCACTAACACAAATAAATCATTATTGAATTTCGAAGCACTACAAATGCAGCATTCAATATTCCACACTTACTGTGAGCAGTGCCAAGCATATTACGTTGTTGCAGTTAAAAGCAGAGCAAAAAAAAAGTGAAAAAAAAAGACCCCATGAAAAAAAATGCGTAGGAAAAACGTGCCTATCGCTTGCATGTATTGAAACATAAACAAAATTAATGAAATTCAAACAGAAACATAGGCAATCAACAGAAATCATATATGAAACACAGTGTAAATATTGTAAGTAATAAATAATTCAATAAAAAAAAATTCATATTTCATTACGTATCTATTAATGCACATATCTGTATATTAGAGTGGTTCTTAAAAATAAACGTTTTTTTTTAACTTAAGCTCAAGCGTACCCTAGAAACCTTATAAGAAAAATTTTTAAAAAAAATTTCGTTCAAAATATGTCTTGCTTATTTGTGAATAATTCAGGCAGAGACCAGTCACTAATACAGAGACTCGATATGCTTGGTAACATTTCGCTTTATACGTCACTCTAAGGCTTCGAGAAATTTTTTTCAGATCAAACTGAAATTTCATATTTTTTATAAAAAATCTCGCGTTAGATCTCAAGCTCAAATTTTGCTGCGAACTTTTTGAGAAAGGTTTAGGGAAACTAAAAAAAAAAAACACTTTTTTTAAGAACCTCTCTTGTGTACACACATATTTTGCTCACCTGTACTTGATCCTGTTCACCGGCATATTCAATACTCTGAAATATGGTCCATGTGTATTTGCGACGCATTTCCATGCGCGCCAAATAGCGACGATACCAACGCTGTATAAGTAAAGCTGATTTTATTGCTGAAATTGTAATAAAAAAAGAAATTGTTAAAATAAATAAATAAAAAACAAATGTTTAAATAAATTTATCAACTACAAATATAACCGAGTAGATAAAGATAAATTGAACTTTGTTGAAAAGAACGCAAAAAATCAACATATGGTACAACCTGACGTATGAGTAACATTTTTTCGTATATTTTGCAATTCATAAGAATATTTAATATCGCAGTTCCGTTGTCATTTAAAATTGCTATTTTGCATATTTTGATAAATATTATGCTATTTTTTCAATAAAATATAGATTTACAAGAAACAGTCAGAAATGTCATGTGTTAGAATAACATATTCTTTGGCAACTATTACTGAAGTTATAAATTTTTTATATATAAATAGTTTAAACCTATGTACATATATCATAAAAAAAGCATTGAAATATTTGTATTGTAATCTTATTCAAATGAGACAGAAGTACATATTAGCGGATCAGCCATTATCCAAAGCATGAAAAAATATTGATACATTAAATATTGCTTTTTTTTGGCGTTTTGACTTTTGTTAATCCTTCCAAATAACAGCTTATTGTGTCCGTCATTAACAGAAGTAAGACGGACGGTAATAACAGTGGTAGGATGAATATTAGATGATAATAGTCTACTTCCTCATCGTTCATGGAAACACCGAACATGTGCGTTAAACATGATACGCAGTTTGTCAACAGATTCTTGTGACGCCTGTGGCTTGTGCGCACCAGTGCTGAGTGGAGCTGCAAAAGCCTGCAATACCAAGGCTTAACAAGGTGAGATTCGATGCAAATTTATCGGTCTCTAAAAATAAGAACAGAGCGCAGAGACCACAAGCATGCGTTTGGATTCATGCGCAACTAAAGTGACTAGATGAGGTTATAGAGCAGATTAAAGTTTCTAACAGTGATCTTTCAACAGTTTGAGTTTGAGAACTCTAATAAGAACAGCAACTCCAAAAATTTTGTAATCGTTTGAATATATCGAAGGTCTTAAGTGGACAAGAAAGCTGGTTCCGGTTTCTTCGAGCAAATTCTAAAGGTCTTCAAAAAGAATATGTAAGGAACGACAGCACTAGAGTTGGCATCAATTGCTTTGAAGAAAGAGATGAAGGGAAAAACCTCTGACATTAATGAACGAGGTGTGTCACTTTTTGAAAATACGAGTATTTTAAGCAGCAGCCATAATCACAAGACATTGGCAAGCGATTTCAGATATCACATTAATCTCTCTGGAAATATTTGAAAAATGTGGTTTTCACGAGAGTTTTAAATGACTGCTAAAACCGATTTTAAAATAAACAAGAATCAATAACACAAGAATCCTTTCAAATTTATATCGTAGCTGAAATGCAACACATGACGTATGAGTAACATTTAATTATCATTTCACTTTTCACATTGCTACTTTAAATGAATTAATTTCTGAAACGTTCAAGTATTACGTAACGCAATTTTTGAAGAATTTTGACCCCCCCTCTCCTTAAGCGTTACGGTATCACCCAAGTGATCATGTTTACCTCAAGTCAGAATTATGTTGCGCAATGTACCGGAAAGTTATTTTAGCGACTAATGTCGCGTTTGCGATAACAATAAATAAAACAAGAGATTTTCAACTCGCAGTGTAACGCGTTGTTCCAACCCCCCCTAAATGCATTACGTAATACTTAAACGGCCCCTTAGTTATAACAAATTTCTAAGTGTTTTTCAAACAAACAAAAATGTCACAAATTTTTCATTGAATCTTAAAAATATGCAATTGTAAAATTTCTTATAACCTTAACTTAACAAAAACAACTTATTTCCAAAGTTTTAGCTCATTTAACCGAACAAAAAGTGCGTTTTGTTTTCTCAAATTTAGATAAAATTTTATACGATTCTGTAAGTATTTCAAGCAAATGCATAATTTTAATACAAAAGGAACGTAGCTGATCTGTGTTAAGCGCTTGACAAAGCAATTGCAATCGACGTAATTCTTTATGCAGCACTTTATTGAATTTTATTTTTAAATTTTTTTTCGAATTTTCTTCATATTTTACAGCTTTCTGCTATTAAGTTACTATTGAAATAAATTTCAGAAATGGAAGCTGTTTTTTTTTTGCACACTTGTATGCACATCAAAAGCACAAGAAAATAACATCCGCAAATTTAAGCTGCAATTTTGCGCTTTTTACTTTTAGTTTATTTTTTACAATTTTTCAATTTTTTTCAACTGTCTGTTGAATTTCGCTAACTTCTTTGGCATAAATTTTTTGCTTAAGGATGATTTCCGCTTTTTTAGCTAAATTTAACGCATACTTTGAGGAGTAAAATTTGTAAGTGCTTTAGTTAGCGTTGTGCTCTTATTTAAATTGCTTTTTCAAGTTTCTTTCACCTGCTGCTTTTCAATTGTTTTTCCTAAAGCAAAAACAACATAGAATTTTCGTTGACATTTAGCTGCTTATTGTCAATAAATACAACGTAATCCCTAAAGGTATGCTTTAATTATTTGAAATTCTAATTTAATTTGTTTAGATGGAAGAAATTTTGAAGGAATAAATAATATTTTAAGTTAAATAGATGTATAGTCGTTACATTTGCTCAATACTTTTCTGCATTCACTATGTAGTTGATGACATTGAAACTAAAGATCCAACGCATACCCACCTGTTGCAGAATCTGGTGCTTTGTGTTTTTTCGGTGATATGCAACCCATCATTAGGTTGTTTTTAAATTTCTCTATTAAACTTATCTGCGGTGAATCCATGAAGTTGTTTTGTTTTTTTCTTTCTTTTTCAAATAAAAATTAAAATTGAGTTAAGTTTAAATTAAGTTTGTGATATTCTCAATACATATTTTGAGCAAGAAATGTTCTCTTTCTATCAAATGCAACGTTGTCACTTTTGTATCCTTTTGATTTTTGTAAACGTTTTCTTTTAACTTTGATTTTCTTATCACTACACGCCACTTTATTTACTCGGTTAAAGTCAAATAGCTAATGTAAAAATTTTACCATTAAAAAATAGACACAAAAAAGCTAAAAGTAACCCATTTTTACCATAACAGTCAGACAGTTGGTGAAAATTTTAATTTTACCTATATTGATGCATAAATTTTTGCAATAAATATTTAATTAAGAAAATGGTTTACTTTACTTTTGATTGGCTATTTCAAAAATGCCATTAAAAGAGTTAAGAAGACACCTTGCTATACTGAAGTCAAAATTATTCTGAAGCAGTGCTTTTTTAAAAAGATCATCGATAAGACAAGAGTTGATAAAGAGTGTAGTCCTTGCTTGAAGGCTGAGACTGCAATCTTAAAAAATATTTTGTGCCAGGATAAATTTTCGTTTTTTTCACATCCTTAGGGAAAGTGCAATTTCGTTCACGTTTCGAAACTCTTGAAAAACAATCAAACATTTAGACTTAAAATTAGTTCTAGACGATTGTCACCTTTTTTAACTAGCACGAAAATTCTCCGGAATGGAACCTAGCACCTTTTTAAATTGAACTCAGTGCTTAAGAAGTTAATTTAAAATACTAGAATATCATAAAAGCTCATTTGGGCTCACACTGCCCGTATTCGCTTAATTTAATGACAACATCTAGTTCAGTCATAAGCAGTAAGAAAAGACGAAGACAAACTTATTCGAAAACAGTCGTTATTGAAATCAATTGTTCAGAGCTGTAGTCGGTCTAGTAGATTCTGTGAGTCGGAAAAAACCTCGAAAAATACAAATATTTTAAGCAACAACCAGACCACTTCCCCCCCCCTGTTTTCGAGGACACTGAACACGAAAGTGGTATTTAGCATGCCACACCCCCCCCAAATGGCCAAAAACCGCCCCCAAATGTGGAAAATCGCATATTGCGCGCCTTCCATCGGTATATTTGTCACCCCCCGTTTTTGAGGAAGCTGAGCACGATAGCGGTGTTTAAAATTTTTTTAGAGTTGGCCACACCCCCAAAAATGACCAAAAACCGCCCCCAAAATAGGTAAAAAGCATATTTCGCGTCTTTCATCTGTAAAATATTTGTCGCCCCCCATTTTCGAGGATACGGAACACTATGGCGGTATTTAAAATTTTTTTGGAGTGTGCCATACCCCCAAAAAGATTAAAAACCGACCGCGGATGCTGAGCACGATGGTGATGTTTAAATTTTTTTTGGACTTGGCCACACCCCCAAAAAATGCAAAAAACCGCCCAAATATGGGGAAATTGCATATCCCGCACCGTCTATCGGTATATTTGTCAACCCCCATTTTCGAGGATACTGAACACAATGGTGGTGTTTAAAATTTTTTTTCCAGTATGACACACCCCCTAAATGGGCAATTCACATATTTCGCACCGTTTATCGTTATAATATTGGTCACCCCCCTTTTTCGACGATGCTGAACACGATGGTGGTGTTAAAATTTTTTTTCGAGTACGCCACAGCCCCTAAATGGCCAAAAATCACCCTATACAGGGTGAACAAATTTTTTTTTTTTTGGTGTAAACGAGAAAACCCCCGTCACCTCCTGTATTCGAGGAATACAGTGAAGTGAATAATGGGTTTTGTGCGGAAAAGATCGCTGTTTTGGATTTTCCAGCCCGGAGCCCTGACTTAAATGCAATAGAGAACCTGCAGAACGAGGTCAAGGTTGAAATCGTAAAAAAAAATTATGAAAATATGCCACACAGAAAAATTGGTATATCATATCCAAAACAAAATGCGGAAAAGTGTGGAGAGTGTGGGTCGCACGTGTGAAGCTGTCATCAAAAACAGAGGCTACAGCACAAGATGTCAATGATTTAAATATTTTTGCATACCAAAAATTCAACAAATGCAATTTTAAGACGATATTTTCTCTTTTTCTCCAGATTGTGCCGTTTATGTGTCCCGCTCATTTCATCGATTTTTTTACATTTTCATAATTTTTCTTTTTTTTTGTTATTGGATTATTGAAGTTCGTATTATTATTAAATATGAAGGATATATCTTTGCAAAAAACTAAATTCTTGTTGTTTGTTAATAATATTTACGATTCTGTAGCATTAGAAAGAAAATATAAAAAATATGTCATTTATACATCTATAGCTGTACATAACAACTCAACATGGCTTTAATTAATAAACTAATCAGCTCTAATTTGCTCCATTGTAATAGTTCCTAAATTCAGGTTTGCTTCATAAGCATGGCTTTTTATTGATTTTTATTGTATGAAGTAAATTCTCTACTATGTAGGTCATAGATAAAATATAAAATTACTCCAAAAGAATTTTAGTCCCATTTTTGAAATTTAGCTCAAAGCTATCCAGTTTATCAACAGACTCTTAAGTTAAAATTTCTATGGTACTTTTTCAAACCAAATTTTTCCTTTTAAGACTCTAATTTTATTTTATGATTTTATCGGAATACACCTTCAGGCGTATGGAACAAGAGAGAATTCAGTCGGCGATATGTACACATATGTCCAATCTAGGGATTGTTGAAACACGGCCTTAACAAAAATTAGGTAAATATTGACAAAAGGCGTGACAGTACCCATACAAGTAAACAATTCTAAACAATTTACTAAGAAGTTATGAAAGCAAATTGCACACAAATATGAGAAATTGTTCGGTCTAACTTCTGACAAAAAAGTGGGTGTGGCACCCCCATACAAGCGTTAGCTTCAAAAGGCTATACAGAGAGCTATTTAAGTAAATGTTGCCAAACTCAATATGGGTAGGTTTAGTTAAACCATTAAGCACGTAGCGAGTTGGTGTAGGTACCTTTAAAATAAAAATTAAGAGCTTAAGCGAACTTTTACTGTAAACGCGATGTACAGGGTATTTAATTTTAGCGAAACTAAGGACAAAACCCTTACTAGTTTTCGTTTAACTTAATAGCGGTTTATTGAAGTGAGTGAGCTGTGGCACCGCTCAAACATGATTTTTAATGTACCATTTGCAAGGTTTTTGCTTGTAATTAAATTTTCGCTTTGTGGCAAGAATCAAGTTAGCGCGGGCTCAAATTTTTTCCGCACAAATCAAGGCTCAAATTCAAATAACTCTGAATAAAACAATATAACCAAACAAAGGTAACAATTGAGTTAAGGCAATATGATAAAATCGATTTTTTTGGTAAAAATGGGTTAACTTTGCACTTTTCGCTTAAAATTTTTCATTAGTTGATTTAAAATTAGAAAATCATTTAGTTTTTAATTCAAGAAGTTTTTTTTTATTTTTTTGGTTGGGAATATGCCAAATCATCAATGGCCTAATTTTTTGGCTACATTTTTTTACATTTTCTGCAAATAAATTCGCTAGCAAAAGTTTCCTCTTGTGAAGTTTTTTTTATGTAACACGCGCCGTTTATGCAACCGCCACAATATTTTTCACTTTTCAACCGAATGGCTTAGATATCGAACGTTAACTGTTTCTTCTACTATAAAATACATAACAAATAACTTTCGTTGTTGGTCTTTTTTATGTTTCGTTCTTCTTACGACCACAGACATTAATGTCGCCTTGCTCTATATTGATGGTTCGAACAACACTTAATTTAAGTGTGCGTTCTTGTGGTTTTCTTATAGCGATTTAAGTTTTATCGTCTTCACACGGAAAGATAAATATATACTGGCAATAGCTGGAAAATATAAAGCTACATATTTCGTATTTGAAAAATTATTCTCCCTTTCACGAGCGTAAATTGTGCCATGTGAGTAATTGAATGCCCAAATTAAATTATGGGTTAAGGTCAATCAGTTGAATATTACACCAAAATTGATAAATAATAAAGCAGCTGATTTAGCAACGCTATAGTTTTTTGTCAAAAGCTTTTCTGTATGAAATTTATTAAAAAATGCTTCTCCAATTTTAAGATTTTACCCATTTTATTAAAAATTTCATCTCAAAAATCTTTAGCTTAAGAAGTTTTTCTCTGTGTATGCCTTTGGTTAACTCTAGTGTAGTAGTTTTAACTATTAATAGCTTTTTGTGTAGTTGTCAATGTTGTTTTTGTATTTGTATTGGTTAAGTTCAATTCACAATAAGAATGTTAACATCAACCTATATAACACGTTACACTATGTAAATAAATACTCGTACTCATACAATAAGTATAAAAATAGAAAGTTTGAGAAACAACAAAAAAAAAAGTGTCTTTTGCTACTTTCTTAAATGTTGTTAAGTGTTGTTGCATAAACAAAAACGTTTTTCTAACAACCCTCTAATGAAAACAACATTGTGACTGGTAACAGCAACCAATAGCTATAATAACCACAGGCAAAGTTCAAATGCACGTCATTTACATTTAAGCTTTTCCTCTTTTTGTTATTCTTTTGCATTAAATTAAAAAGTTTAATTTTAAGAAATTTTGTTTCTATATCTGTTACTTCAGGTGCGGCTTAAGTTGTATTTTATTTATTTATTTAAAAAATGTTGAATCTTTTTTAGTACATCAACGATATCTAAAAATTATGACAATTCAAAACCTTATGAAAAAAAATAGATCAACAATAATCTTACATTAAAACTAATCTTCTAAATTAGAGAAAAAAATAATAAAAAAAAAATTTTAAATAAATAAATACCTACTTTAAGTTGAAAAGGATTGCAGAAAACTCCACAGTTTTATCGAGTTAAGAAGTAGGAAAATATTACATGTTTGCAGTTGTTCAAAGAACTAATTTGCTTTAGGTTTGTAGGAAGTGAATTCCATAGCCACACCCGGATTTAGAAATCTGCCGCCCTTAGGCCAGTCAGAAATTGCCGCCCCTCTTCACTAGTAAATATAGAAAAAAAATTTTGTAATATCAAACGTGAGAACCTTTTTTTTTGCTTCTTAATATTTTTAGCTAATTTAGTGCACACAATCTAAGTATTTGCCCTTTTTCCCCCCTGTGTAAATAAATTTAAAAAATAAAAAAAAAAAAATTAAAAAAAAAAAATTCAAAGTTTCCAATATTTGCCACCCCTAAAATCGTGCCGCCCTAGGCAGTGGTCTAGTGTGCCTCTAATGTAAATCCGGCCCTGTCCATAGCCTAATGGTGCTAACAAAGCAAAATCAACTAAGTACTATTTAGGTAGTTAAATCTGGGTATTATTAAATTGAATTACCTAGAGAATTGAAATTGCTGCAACTTTGAATATAAGTATTCAGGTGAGTGAGTGTTAATAAGTTTATGTAGAAATATGATATTTCGAATGTTTAAATAATCAGTTAAACTATAGCCAAGTATATCTCTACTTCTTTCAGATATATGTTCAAAGTGCCTAACACCATACACATATCTCGCCGCATTATTGAAAGGCAACTAGGTGTTTACGTAGTAACGAGTCTAACCTACCTGCGAGTCTAACCTACTACTATACACTTTTTCAAAATATAGGATTTGTGGAATTATTAATTGAATGACAAGGCAACGTCTAGTTTCAGTTCAGAGTATATTCAGTAGATGACCTTAGGTATCTTATAGTCCCGTAAGTTTTTCCAACAACACTATTCACATGCTCTGTATAAGATAATTTAGAGTTAAGAGTGAAGCCCAAATTTTTTACTTTATTTACAACCTCCAGCTGTGAGATCCAATCATCAAAGATGGTATCCCTTCAAACCTTAGTTCGCTTCTAGCAATTGGAAGTACTTTCGACTTACTAGGTTTAATCAAGAACTCAAGTCACTGTTAAGTCTAAAAGTCAGGTCATACACAAGTCCAACTGGTCGTGATAGGTACAGCTGGATATCATCAGCATAAGCATAAACTGTGCTATGTTCACATACTGAAAAGATGTCATTTATGAAGAGAGAAAACAACAGTGGACCAAGAATAGAGCCCTCATATTAACTGCTTTGAAGGATGAAAAAGAGTTGCTAACTTGAACCCTCTGTTGTCTCCATCTTAAGTAATTTATCAACAGCCTAGTAGCACAATCACTGAAATTAAAAAAAAGTATAAAGTTTATTACATAATAAAGTGTGATTTACTAATTCGAAGGCTTTTGAAAAATCTAACAGGCAAAGAATTGTCAAATTATTCTGATCATATTGAATACGGATATCATCTAAAATTTTCATCATAGCAGTCTGGCAACTATGACCTGATCGAAAACCCGATTGTAGTGGAGATAAAAGTGAGCAAGAGTACAGATATTGAGACATTTGGTTGAACATAATTCTCTCACACACTTTAGCCAATGCAGGCAATATATGTACTTATTGGTCTAAAATCACTAGAAGTAGACGGAGAGGAGTTTTTAGCAAAAGGAATGATAGAAGCAACTTTCCGCATATCAGGAAAACTAGAAGAAGTAAAAATATGGTTCACAATATGAGTTAGAGTAGATAATATATAGGGCAAGATAATTTTTATAAACTTTATAGGAATCCCATCAACGCCAACCGCATTAGAATTATTATCGACTACACATTTAGTAATTTTTTCTTCACTTACAGCTGAGAAACTAAACCGATTGGAAGAGAAAAGAGATGACTCAACAGATGTAATAGTGTTAATAACAGGTCCAGATAGACACATCCTTTCACCGATTGAGAAGAAATCATTGAGCTCATCAGGGTTTAACTTGCAAATATTGGAATCTTTGCTATATATTTTGTATCTGCGAATATTTTGCCATAGTTGCTTAGAACTAAGATTAACATTTAATATAGAACGAAAAAAATTCTTTTTTTCTAGCCTTAGTAGCATTGTTGCTTCATTTCGAGGCCTCCTAAATATGTCCCAATTTCTAAGAGTTCGAATTGTTTTTCACTTAGACTCAAGTATATTCCTTTTTTTGATGGCAACCATTACACGATATGTGATCCAAGGACAACTGGAGTTGATAGGAGTGACTGTTCGCATGGGTATCTGATGCATAAAAACTGAATCTATATTTGACATAAAAAGTTTAAGTTTATCATCTACTGAACTTAAAAACCAACATTCATTCCAACATATATCAGACAATTCATTACATAATGAACTCATGTTAACAGACTTGTAGTCAGGATACGAAAAACTGGTAGAAGGCGCACTCCGACCAAAATTGAATTCTATACAACAAAAAATTAGATCATGATCAGATACAAAGGTTATATGTTCAAATATTAATACTGAAGAAACATTGGACACAAGAAAAACATCAAGAAGACTAGGTTCACACCCTTGAGTATATCAAGTAGGTAAGACTGAATTGACTAAATTTAATACACAAGTAATAAAATTATGCTGAAAATTCTCAGTTATATTGTTTTTTTTTTTTGTAATAAGTTTATATTTAAGTCACCACAAACTAGACTGAAATCAAAATCTACAAGTTAATTGCTTAAATCAAGAAAGAAGGGCTCCAACCTATTACACCGGTGAGGATTATATACACAAGAAATCAAAACTTTAGTATAGCTATCAAAGGTTACAACACTTAAATACTCATAAATACCACTAATTTTATTCACAAACTTCACATTTAAATTGGATATACAGTAAATTGGTTCCCCACCACCTCTTCTATCACATCTATCATTTCTAAAAATTTTAAAGTCATCAATGTTATAATATGAGTCAGGGACTTCAGATTTAAACCTGGTTTCGGTCACGCATATTACTTCTACGGTAGAGTTTTCAAAGATCAATGCTTCTCGCATTAAAATATACCACATTTAAACCCAAAATTTCAAGAAAGTTTCGAGTGAACAACATACAGAAGAAATGAATAGCTAGGTTGATTTCCAGACAGAGCGTAAGTTTAATAAATCCAAGAAAAAATATTTTTAAAAGTTGTAAATTTTCGGTTCTATTACGAAGTCAGAGCCAAACATACATACATAAGCATGTTTGAAAATACATAATTATAATCTCAATTAATGCTAGGACTTTCGCTTCGGTATTCCAATTTAATTTCTGGTGTGTGAATAGTACAATCTATTGAATTGGATAAAAATTGATTGTTTATGTTATTATATAACGTACATACAGTAGCTCACAGCTTATTTGATGCAGTGCATACTTTTAACTTAAATGCTCTGTAACTTTGAAACTAAGTGGAATATGAAAAAAATTTTGATATCATTTGAGAGAACAAAAATTATAGTTTAAAAAAAATGTTTATTTATTGTTAAAAAAATATTACCTGGAATTTTTATAATAAAAAATCGAAATAAACTACTAAATTTCATGTCACAGCTTATTTGATGCAGACAGGTATAAATTGAAAAACTTGGTTTGAAATAATGATTGTGTAATTTTAAATATGTAGTATGGTAGCCTCTTTGGACATCTACAGCTTAAAGATGGTTTGGCATCGAAGCTGCAAGTTTTTTATTGGTATCTGGCAAATTATAGCTCCACTCAGTTTTAAGTGTCTTTTTTAGGTCGTTTTTGTTGGAAATGTTGTGTATTCGAAATTTTTTTTCCAAAATCGCCCATAAATTTACAAGCACATTTAGGTCAGGTGACTATGCTGGCGGTGCCATCACATAAGGCACATGTATATTAACCAGAATTGAACTATGACCGCTTTGTATTTTCGATTTTTATCTTGGTAAAACCGTAAATTTCTCTGCATGCCTAGATTTTCGGCACTCTGCAACAAATTGACACTTATAGTCTGAAGACACATATCCAAACTTATGATATTTCCCCTAAAAGCCAAATTTCCGGTACCAGGAGGTGACATGCAAGCCCAAACCATGGCACTGTTTTATATCGCGTGTATGTTATCCTTGTTGTTTTTTCTATTTGGCTTTCGCGACATGCTATCTGAGTCAAATAAGTTGAATTTCGATTCGCCCACGAATATAACTGATTTCCAGTACTCAGTGGTCTTCAAAACAAGTTGTTTGGCGAAAATCAGACGAATTCATTCATTTTTAACTGATAAACGGCTTTTTGCGAACTACTCACCAGTTAAACACTTTCGGTTTGGGCTTGCATGTCATCTGTTGGTACCGAAAATTTGGCTTTTATAGGAACTATAATGAGTATGGATAAGTTTCTTCAGATTATAAGTGTCAATTTGTTGCAGAGGGCCGAAAATCTGGGCATGCAGGCAAATTTACGGTTTTACCAAGAAAAAAATCGAAAATACAAAGCGGTCATAGTTCAATTCTGGCTAATATACATGAGCCCTTGTTTGATGGCACCTCCAGCAAAATCACCTGACCTAAATGTGTTTGTAAATTTATGGGCGATTTTGGAAAAAAATTTTCGAATACACAACATTTCAAACAAAAACGACCTAAAAAAGGCACTTTAAACTGAGTGGCGCTATAATTTGCCAGATACCAATAAAAAATTTACAGCTTCGATGCCAAATCGTCTTTAAGCTGTAGATAACGAAAGAGGCTACCACTCTACATATTTAAAATTACAAAATCATTATTTTAAACAATATCTTTCAATTTATACCTGTCTGCATCAAATAAGCTGTGACATGAAATTTAGTAGTGTATTTAGATTTTTTATTATAAAAATTCCAGGTAATATTTTTTTACAATAAATAAACATTTTTTTTAAACTATAATTTTTGTTCTCTCAAATGATATCAAAATTTTTTTCATATTCCACTTAGTTTCAAAGTTACAGAGCATTGAAGTTAAAAGTATGCACTGCATCAAATAAGCTGTGAGCCACTGTACATATGTATGTACATATGTATGACAAGGCTTCATCAATAAGAAATCATCTCCTCAATATTTATAAAGCTTATTATGCGACATTGTGTGGTTTCATCCGTATCGATATTTTCCATATCGTCTGCAATTCTTTCTTAATTAATGCTGGTGCTCGGTTGCATCGAATAACGCTGAGAATCACTTGATCAAGAACCGGATATAAGAGATTTAACTGCATGCATAGTTTGACTTCTATAATATTTTTCACATTTATTAAAATTTTTTTTTTATTGACATTTTTCAACTTAATTGAAATTTTTTGAATTTGAGGAGTTATTTTTCGAAGCGCCCTATTTACATGTTAAACAAAATTTCAGTAATGACAAAAAAACCTTTAAGAGCCGTTTACATCAATTTGTTTTTTAATGTCTTTAGTGTTATAGTGTGTTGATCGATATTTGTTTTTATTGCAAAAAATAAAAAAACATTTAGAAATGTGGTCTTTTGGTGTAAAATTTTATTATTGTACCGCAGACTACACTTTTAAGTCACTACAGTCAAGTTCGTTACAATCGAAATCATAGCTAGGCGACTCCGTTTCCTTTACTTTATTTTGATCATCAATTACCCTCTTAAGCCATTAAAGCTCTTTTCAATTCCTCCAATTCATAGTCATTGGTATGATAAATGGATCAGTATTTGGGATCTTCAATGGGTACCTACCCTTTTACAAAAATGTAATAGATTTTTCCTAACCTGTATTTTTGTACAGTCAAAAATTAAATGGAAATGTGTCGTTTTGTATGAAACTGCGATTTTTAATTACGTACGGTTCTTTGTAAGGAACTATTTGAGGAGCTATTTAACAAATGTATATTTGATAAGGAACAAACTTGATTTGGAACAAATAGTGACGAATCTTGGTTGAAATATTGTACATATGTTTGACTACAATAAATATTTTATTGCGCTGTATCAAATATAATTTGCTGAGTTTTTTCAACTCTTTTAAACGTTTTCTGACTTTATCAACATGTGTCGATTGTACAGTTGTAATTAAATTTAAAAAATTTTTATTTAAATTTTAATATTTCTTCAATAAGTCTATTCGTCTTTTATTTCTTCATAAATTTCAGTTCCCATTTTATTGTGTACTAGCATTACCCTTTACGCTTCGCTCCACCTTTTTTTTATTTCAATAAAATAAAAAGCAGAATCAAATATTTTTTAAAAATTTTTGTATGAGGGCCACCCTAAATATACAACATTATTAAAAGTTTTATAGCGTGAGCTATATCTCTGAGTATAAAAGAAACGTGTTGTAAAATTCATTGAGAAAGTGCTTTTAAAAAAATATTTTTGTATGAAGGCCACCCTAGATATGCACCCCAAATAAAAATTTTAGAGCTTAAGCTATTCATCTAAACATAAATGGCACGTGGTGTAAATTCCATGTTAATCGATTAAATGGCTTTTGTGAAAATATTTTTGTGAAAATATTTTTTTATGAGAGCCACCCTAAATAGAATTTTTGCCTAAGCTATGCCTTTTATTATGAAAGCTACGTGGTGTAAATTTGGTGTGAATCGATTAACCGGACTTCGTGAAAATTATATTTTAAAAATATATTTGTATGAGGGCGACCCTAAATACGCACCCTTAATGAAAGTTTTACAGCCAAAGCATTATCTTCATCACATAAAAGACAAGTCGTGTAAATTACATGTGAATTTATTAAGTGGTCTTTGTGAAAATGTTATTTTAAAAATATTTTTGTGTGAGGGCCACCCAAAATAAAAATTTTGTAGCCTAAGCTATGCCTCATAATATAAAAGCTACGTGGTGTAAATTCGGTGTGAATCGATGAACCGGTCTTCGTGAAAATGATATTTTAAAATATTTTTATAAGATCCACCCTAAATATGCACCCTAAATAAAAGTTTCGCAGCCTTAGCTATGCCTCATAATATAAAAGCTACGTAGTGTGAATTCGGTCTGAATCGGTAAACCGGACTTCGTGAAAATGGAATTTTAAATTTTTTTTTTGTATGAGGGCCACCCTAAATATACAACTTAAGTAAAAGTTTTGTAGCCTAAGCTATGCCCCTTAATATAAAAACTACGTGGTGTAAATTCCAGGTGACTCAATTAAGTGGTCTTTCTGAAAACGCTATTTTAAAAATATTTTTGTATGAGGGCCAACCTAAATATGCACCTTAAATAAAATTGCTATAGCCTATGATACCCGCCTGATCATACTAACGTACTTTAAAAATTTCATCAAAATCAGCCGAATAGTTTCCGCGTCCACTAAAGACAGACAGACAAACAAACAGACAGACAAAAACTGAATTTTATATAATAGATAAATAGTCCGGAATGACAGTGCTATAATGCCTTTTGTCTAGAATTTTGAAACTCACAAACGTGCACTATTCACAAACGTGAACATACTTGTTTTTAATCGGTTCATGGTATCGTGACTGCACTGTACTATACGTATTTCTCAACATTTTTAACATTTTTCGAGTTTTTCAACATTTATCATAAATTTTTTGACTTTATGAATACACATACATACATGTGTTAACTTATGTTAACATATTTTTAAAGTTTTTCAGCATTCATGATGAATTTTCGAATTGTTTCACATTTTTTGATATCTTGAATATTTTTCGAATTTCACATTTAAATTCTTCAATATTTGTCAAATTTTTCAAACTTTTTCTATTTTTCAAAATAAGTAAGAAAAATGGATGTGTCCTTAAGGACTATCGGTATTTAATTTTTAATCTATATACAATTTTCTTTTTTAAGTCGTGTGAAATTTTTTCTCAATACTAGCATCCTATTTTGAAATAAAATGATAAACATATGCCCAGAAGGAGTATCACTGATCAACAAAAAAAAAAAAAAACAGATAAGATAACATCATATAATTTTTTAATTATAATTTTTTTCTAATTTAATTTTTTATTTAATGTGATCTATTTTTATTACCACACATTACACGTGCTGCCGATTCGCTCATTTTCTCCAGTGCACACACAAACACCACTAAGTAATAACAAACGGAGCCGGATGAAGGCAAAAAACAAAGCGTTATGTGTGTGTCAATATAAAATTCAAACTAAAATACAGAGTAACACGTTGCCAGTGTTTTGTTTTAATTGAACACAAAATTCCATATAAATTTATGAGCAAAAATTAATGAATGAATGACGTGCTCAAATAAAATAAGAAAACTGACATTGTACGAATACATAGACACGTAGTATGCCAGACACATTTCCACGAAAAACAAGATTCTGAGCAGCAGTGTAAATAACACAATATTACACTATAGTGACGTCATTAAATTATAAATAAAAAATTAAGTACACAAAATACTCGCTCGGTATTCATAGTAAAAGTGTAAGTAAGAAATGCCAACTTATGTCAAGAAATGATGAAAAAGTATGAGAAATAAGCTAGTGAGAATAAGCTATGACATCATAAGTATTGCAAAA
The DNA here is from genome assembly GCA_963662105.1 of Meiosimyza platycephala. NCBI lineage: Eukaryota > Metazoa > Arthropoda > Insecta > Diptera > Lauxaniidae > Meiosimyza > Meiosimyza platycephala. The sequence goes on along the minus strand of OY759208.1, from coordinate 95,588,510 downwards.
GTTAAAGCAAGCGAAAGAAGGAAGGACATACTACATAAATATACATAAAAGGAAATTGCAAAAAAAAAACAGGGCATCGGTAAATAAATTAAAAGTTTTATCTTTAACGCTCTCTCTGAAAAAAGTTTTTAAGTTTTTTACCTTCATAAAAATCTGCTGAAGGAGTCCTTGACTCTTTACATGCACCCTCACCCAATTATTTCCTGTCATTTCAAATGTGGCTAAAGTATTCAACTTAGTGGACTTTAATTATAAAGTTTCACATTAAAACTCACACAAAATTTAATACCAAGCACTTTCGTTTTATTTTCAAACACCCTGTATCAAATAAAATCAGCATAAAATTTCGTCAGCTTTTTAGTTGCCTATTTAGAAATATTTCTACAACAACACCATATTGTTTGGCAGAGTCCTTTATGAAAACAACAGCAACAACAGAAGCACATGCGTTCATTCTGCCTTTAAATATAACACCATAGCGTCATTGCTCATAGTAAAATCTAAAATATAGCAAAGCTTTTCATAATAAATGGACGCCTCAAAAAGGAAAGCTGAAAATTTAATTTAATTTTAAATAGAATTTCGCAGTTTTTGCTGATAGCAGAACTTTATTGGCTTTTTGTGACAGTTTCAAAACTGGGAACAACTTAATTCCACATTCACAAAATTTATTGCGATAATAGCGGGATAATTGTTGTCACTTTTAATGAAGTTGAAATAATTTGATGACAAAAGGGAGTTAAATTTAAATGGCAAAGAAAAATTATCTAAAATTGATGTTAAAAAATTTCAAATAGAAGGGCAAATGTAAGAGAGAAAAACGATTTGCAGCGTTTTATTCTAGAAAATGTGTTATATTTTTAAAGAAATGCAATGAAATTTGCGATAGCATTTTTTGTTGCAAATTATTCAAGCAAAAATTTTCGATTAACAAAAAAACGAACAATTTAGAAATTATGATCTTCAATATGATTAAGACAAATTAAGCTTCATAGAAAATGCTTTGATACAAAATTTTCGTCTGAATGTAATTTATGATCAACCAATATAGTAAGGGAGCCCAAGCGGAGATTTCGGGATTTACTCGAGCGCGTCAGATTAAGATATGGGGGATACCTTGCACCTTGTCGAGTACATCTACCGAATATTAGCCCTCTATATAGTGCCGCGAGTGTAGGGAAGCCGGTCAGAATAGTAAAAAAAAATCGATAGCTGGATTTACTCAAGCGCGTCAAATTAAGACATGGTGGGTTAATTACATGCTAAAGAGCCTACATTTCACTAATCTGACGATTTGACCGTGACGCAAGGGACTGGCAGGGTCACAAACTTGCAAAAAAAAAACGTCACCTGGATTTACTCGAGCGCGGTCAAATTTTTTTTTATTTTGAAGGAAATAATTCAAGGATAACGGAAAACATATAATCTGCAAAAACAAAAATCGTCATTAAAGTTTAGCGCGTGTAGCTAAATTTTTTGGTTTTTAGGAACTTAATATACAAATAATTTAGTTGTTCCTTATTCTTTTTAGCTGTTGATTATTCTTCTTTTTTTTACGTCCCGTATTTCTTAAAAAAAAAAAAATTCGAAATATCACACTGAAATACAACACTGTGCCGGGAAATACGGAACGGATGGTCACCTTATGTATTCCCCACTCCGTGCCTATCTCTCTCACACTCACGCACCGTCCCCACCAGTGTTGGCACAGACGGTACTTTAGTACCAAAATTGATACTATTTTCATAGCTAAAATACCATAGTACGGAAACCCATTTTTTTTGGTACTATTTTCGTTTGCGTCAAAATGTATGTGGAACATAGGAGGAAAGACAAATTCAATATGTACTTATTACCAATTTCGAAATTTATATTGCCACTATAAAATAAGATAATGTCCGAAATTTATCAATAACCGATTTTTGGTATAAAATAGGAAGGTTGATTAATAGTTTTCATGAGCATCTGTTTCTAAACGTTTCGAGGATTGCTAAAGGGCTTTTATTCATACGCCATTCTTCAGCGAGTGCGTTCTAAAAAATCGTCATTTTTAGTACATTTAAATAATTTTCAGGACATTTTCAGTACATTTTCGATACATTTGGACAGTATATGATAATAATCTTTTTTTTCTAAATAATCGCAATGTGTGCATTTTGTTAAGGTTCTTCAGGTGGCAAAATGAGATTTTTTTTTAGAAACTATAGATAAATCTAATTAAATTGGGTGTTCAAGACAAAAAGGACATTCGGCCTCTAAAAGTACATTTCAAGTCTCGATTCTGTACATTTTCACAAAACCCAAATGGCATCACTGATTGGGATTTTTAAAATTTTTAAAATTTAAGAAAAAAAAATCATGAAAAAAAAAATTTTCAAACGGTCAGATTAAGCAAACTCCTCCAGATAATCGTCAGATTATGAATCAGCATGACCAGGACATCAAGCTGAACCGTCTGTATAAAAATCTGACGCGCTCGAGTAACTACATATATCGTTTTTTTTTTTTGCATTTTCGAAAGGTGGCCACTCGCTTGCGTCACATCCGAATCGTCAGTCTAAGGAATGGAAGCTTCGTTTGGGATCACTTAACATCCCCTATGAATATCTGACGTGCTCGAGTAAATGTTTTTTTTTCCATTTTTAACTCATCCGTACGGCCACGCTCACCATCCAAATCGGCAGATTAATATATCTCCGTCATCAGAGGCATGTCCCAGCATATACACCATCAATATCTGACGCGCTCGAGTAAATCCATGCGCATGTTTTTTTTTACATTTTTGAAAGCCTGTAGTGACTTCTTCCACCGGTGAAGGGTTAAACATTATATTATCTTTTTTTCTTCCTACCACCTAATCTTCAAAATCCAATAGGTCCCCGCGACGCTCGAGTAACTCCACATTTAGCATCGTGGGCTCCTCTGCTAATAGGTAACAATGATTATAGTAGGAGAGCTGGCAGCCACTGTGAGTAACGTACTAGGTAAAAAGCTAAAATTTTATCTATGAATGATTTAGTACTAGTTAAATAAGGAAATCAAAATCTGGTAGCATTGGCACGGTCGCGAAGGTACACTCTAAAATTTTCAAAATGAAAACTATTCATAAAAAAGCATGCACGCACTACTAATATTTTGTGTATATGTAATTTAGTAATAGTAAGATAAGAAAATCAATATCTGGCAGAATCGGCGCGATCGCGAAGGTACACCCTAAATGTTTCGAAATGCAAAATATTTTTGAAAAAAATCATTATAACTGGAGAACGGCTGAAGGGATTTCCAAAATATATGTAGATGTCATATGAAAGATAATTTAATAAGCTATAATATTTGTTCATAAAATTTTGAAAATTTTAGGGTGTACCTTCGCAACCGCGCCAATACTGCCAGATGTATATTTTCTTATTTTACCAGTACTAAATTAACTATACACAAAATTTTAACCTTGTGCGAGTATGTTGCTCAAAGTGGCTGCCAGCTCTTAGACTATTACTTTGACCTTTGACTTTGGCAATATATATATTGTATTATTTAATGAGAGAAGTAAATTAAGTCATCACAGAGCAGCGCAAATGCGAATTACACAAGACGTTAAACAGCGCTGCAGAGATGAGCTGGTTATGAAGCAGACGCAAAGGTTGCCGATCGTTCCCACAGCTTATGTGAGTTCTACCGCATTACTACACCGCCTTCGAGAAATTTTAGCAACCCCTCTCGTTCAATCAACTACAAACATCCACAACCGCGGTAAGAACACTTCAAAAATCCACTAAATTCTGACCATATATGAACATCAAACGAATACTTTCAACAACAAATTACCAGCCCACTTCTTTTGGCCGAAAAGATAATACTTGGAAATTTAAGCTTAATAAAACATCAAGTTAGGACAACATCCCAGCCGTAGAATTAAGTGTCAACAACTGCTACTTCCTTTTTTCGAAGATATTTGGAAAGAAGATAAACTTCATGACGTATGCTTTAAGAGCTTCTTCATGAAAATTGCTAAAAAAAAGTAACCACACCTTTTGAAAAAACTACAAAGGAATCACATTTTTGAGCTCCTTCTTTCAAGTCCCAACTATCGTTATTCCTAAAGATATGCAAAGAAAAAATTGAAAGATCAATGCGCAGAAAGGAACGCAGCCTCCATAAAATATAGTTACCCTCTTTATTATCCTTGAGCAAATGTACGACTGGCAAGCCATTCTAAATGTGCGCTTCGTTAAATTCACTACTGCCTTGCATAACATATATGTATATACGGAGGGTCAATTTGGAATGCACTCATAATAAATAATGTTCCAAGCAAACTTATTGTCATCATTTAGGCGCACTACGAAAGCTTTAAATGTCGCAACGTCAGAAAAACAATATCCTACCGCACACGGGTCCTCTCAAGAAGATTAAAAGTAATTTTAAATGACAGCAAATTTGGACTGTACAGGCGTTTAAAGGATACTTGGTAGTACCCAAATCCACTATTCCGCAAATCGGAACAGATCGTTTTGAAAAATTATTCGACTTAGAGGGTATTTTTACTTCGAGATCAATTTTGCTCCAATCGCACGTTCGTAAATTTGCGTTTGGTTATAGATTCGAGGGTATTAGAACATATTCAAAGATATAAATTTGCAAAAAAAAAAGTGTCGGTCGGATCTAGCTTCGGAGGTATAGTCATCGGATATAGCTTTAATAAAAAGAAGTATAAGTTGGGAACCCCTAAATAGATTTCCAAAATTATGAAAGGTAATTTAATAAGGCATAAAATCAGAACATAAACATTAAAAATTCGTTGTACAGTTTTCGCAACATGACTATTTTTGTAAAACTTTGACTTTTCCGTTTATAAAAACCCTTATTTTTCTAAAAAAATGTATGACTACCGCATAATTTACGATCTTCAGAAGAAGTCTCATTTCCTTTGCTGTAAAATGATGTCTCATTTGAACCAACTTTTTTTATATTAACCCAAAATCATTTCTAGTCTTCTTGACGGGACCCGTGCGCAAATAGAACTGAATGAAAGAGTCAAGCAGGGTTACTTGATTTTCCTCCTCTGCTATTTCTACATGTGCTGCACGATGCCTCAAACTGTAATCTTATTGGAAATCATTGAATACAATGAGACTTCTGAATAATCTGAAAGAACTGGCGTAAACAGTTCATATCAATCTGCTTTTATGAAGATCGTCCGACTTTGTATTAAAAAAATCTGAAGTAGTATCAACAAGAATTATTCCTTCTAACATATACGGTAATTATATAAGATTCAATGAATCGCTCAGCTATCTTGGTAGCGTACTCAACACGGTAGACCTACTAACATGAATTAACGGAACGAGAGATGTCTTTGCAAATTTGACAAAATATGGAAGGCAAACCAAATCTCAAGAGTGACCAATTTACGAAAATATGAATCTAATGTTCAATCAGTTTTGCATTACATAATTGACTTCACAAAAGATATGGCCATTAGTAAATATAGATATAAATCGTGGTACTAATTCCAGCTTAGAACTGGAAGAACATGGTCTCAAATGGGCTAATTTTTTCGCTGTAACTTTTATAGAATGTGGTTTTGTAATGTACAAGGCAAAGAAGATGTCAAGCACAAAGAAGAATTGTATTTATACAAGCGATATAAAAAGTCAAAAATGCATTTGGAAATTACTAGATAACCAGAGATAGCGGTATTTTTAAGCTTTAAGCTGGATCTTGTAAAAACTGTTCATGTACTTCAATAAAATATATAGAGAACCAATTTGAACAGCACTCTAAACATGAAATTAACATTATTAAGGTTTAAGTATCATATCGTCAACAACAACCAGCTCCCATTTTCAATCGATCCAACTAATGAGGTTAACCAGTGTTACTTAATTTCCCCTGTTGTTCTACACTCTGAAAACAATTTGTTTGAAGAACATAAAATATTATATTTAATATAGAGCAATTAAATATTCGATTGAGTCAAACATAAAATGCTTTATCGAACATATGTACAACATTATTTGATCAAAATACAATATGTTTGACCCAAATGAACATTTTGTTGCTCTTTAAACTATACATTTGTTATGTTCAAACAAATCGTTTTCTCAGAGCAATTGTGCTAGATGGCTTACCGAATTGTACTCTTACTGGGAATCATGGAATGCAATGAGACTTTTCAGATTCGATATGCAAACCAATTGTATATAACTCACCGACCAGGCAAACCACAACAAAAACGTTTCCCTCTAATTTTTTCATATCAGATTGAGACCAATTTCGAACCCCATTTAATTACAAGTTTCCATATCAACTGAGATAATAAAAAAACCCGTATAATGGATAAGTCATACGATCAGAAAAAATGCTAGAAAAACATGATAGATCAGAGTTTTAAATGCAGAGAGATATTCAAAAATTCATGGCAAGGTAAAATCAAACCAAACTGGCACAACATTAAATAATAACGTTGCAGCAGGGAACAAATTTGTAGGCCCTACGCTACGAATAAAGTTTTAGAATACATTTGTAGTTAACATTTAACAATTCACTTTAAAGTCTTAGCAATTTGATACGTACATATTACTGGTTCTTTTCGCCGTGGAATAATGCAGCCCATTTATATTGGATGTCTATGCTTTGCAGTTGACTTTTTTTGCAGCACGTACACATGCCACATTCTTAACATCCGGAGATATATGAGACGGCGGCACCAAAGATTTGAAAACTTGTCAAGCGAATTCTTTCTCTTATACAAATTTTATTATATTATATTGTACGCTTTCAATGACACCTCTTAAGGTGTCCTCGCACTTGTTGTTATACTTTAAAAAATCCTGTTCACTTTCCCTTTTTAATTACGTCACGTGGCATTAGAGGAACGTGAGCAAATTTACTACATATCCGTAGCCTTTAAACGTAAGCGCAATGGTTTGTTTGTAGCGAGAGAGAGTTAGCGAGAGAAAGAACGATGATATTATATGCGGCAATTAATGTTTATGATTATACAAGTTGTGATTTTTATAATTAGAATTTTTGTTTTTTTTTTTTTAATTTTCTTTATTTTACGATTATCTTTAAATTTGATTTTGAACACGCGTGATATTCCGCACACCGTTTATACCGATAATATGCGAATAAGAAAACAATAACTGACAATTAAAATGTCTATTGATTTTTTGGTAAATAGAATTTTGAAGTTTATAAAAAAATATTAAAGATTTTTATTTGAAGTTTTAAATTTTGAAGTGACTTTATTTGCAACTGAAAATATTCAAATGTTTTCTTGTGACTTTAAGCGGTGTGGAAAACTGAAAAATTGAATGTATTCCTAAAAGTATGCAGGGGAATAAAAATAAATTAAAATTTTCTGGCATGTTGCCATTTAACATGGGATATATGAGCAGTTATATGGGCAGTTTCAGCCTCAATTATCCAACATCGAAACTTTGGCCTTTAAAATTGGCTTTTAAGCTCTAGACAAGTAAAGTTTTTATTATTGCATTGTTATAGGCGCATAAACGAATTCTATTAAGTTATTTGAGTATTTATTTTTTTTTTCATCAATAACTACACTTAACCAATTTAAGTGTTGCTTTCACAATGATTGCGTCATAAATTTTCATCAAAAATTCATGGATTAGCAAATATTTAGTCCGTACGGGTAATATGCAGTACATGAGGGTATAAACAACAACTTGCGTATGTATATTAGGGTGGTTCTTATTTGGTTTTTTTTGCGAAAATCAAATGCGACGCCCCCCAAATCGGTTCGAAACAGATTAAAAACATTTAAAAAATTTATTTAAAATTTTTATCTTTAACCCTTTAAATAGCCTTTAAATAGGCTTTGTAAGAGTTAGATAAAAATTTTGAATTAATTTTTTGAATTTGTTTATCCTGTTTCGAAGCGATTGGGAGGGCGTTGTATTTGATTTTCGCTTAAGTCAAATTTCACATTGAAATAGGGTCAGTAAGGGTTAAAGATAAAAATTTTAAATAAATTTTTTGAATTGGTTTATCCTGTTTTGAACCGATTGGGAGTGCGTCGCATTTGATTTTCACTTAATTCAAATTTCTCTTTGAAATAGAGTCATTTAGGGTTAAAGATAAAAATTTTAAATTAACTTTTTAAATTTTTTTATCTAGTATCGAAGCGATTGGGAGGGCTCGTATTTGATTTTCGCTTAGTCAAATTTCACTTTGAAATAGGGCGAGTAAGCGTTAAAAATAAAAATTTTAAATAAATTTTTTGAATTTGTTTATCCTGTTTCGAACCGATTGGGGGGCATCCCTAATTTTTTTTTTTTCCTAAGAACCACCCTAATGTACATACTATGGCTTTATCCCTAAGTCTATTTTTTTTTTTTGTATTTTCCTGTTGCATTCATTATCTTTTTCTTTCTTTATTATTGTTATTTATTTCTATCTACATTTATTTACTTTTTCTTTTTGTTTTCTACAAGTCGTTAAGCTTATGATGTCATTTCAAATAGAAGAAGTCATTTCAACGCTTTCTTTTTTTTTTTTTTGATTTTTGCTGAATTTAATGATGTCGATATGGTGCTATAATCATATTGTATTTCTGTGCCAAATGTATACATTAGGGTGGAAAGAAAAAAATTGTTTGCGGAAATGACAAGAATATTTACATTGCAATTCATCATCATTATGTACATGGTCTGCGTTAACTTTTTCCAATGAAATACCATAACTTTTTTAGTTTGTCGCAATTCTTTTTATAGTCAACATTTATTGTCTTCATTGCCTTAATTGTCTTCATTTTCTAAAGTGTTAATCTTTTGATATTGTACTTTGTAGCTATATTTTCCATAATGTTTATGCTGTCAACTATTGTTACTATCTACATTGTATGTGAGTTGCCCAGTTTCCATAAGCTCTAAAATATTAAAGTATATTATACTTATTTTTACCTTTCACTTTTTATTCCCAAAAACTTTGCAGATTTTGCGCTCTTATTGTGAAAATATTATTGAAAATTTAAGAAGTATAGAAGATCTTGCAGCTGATGATTATTGCAAGCTTATTTTTAACAGTTTATAAGAAAATATTAAACAAAAGTTTTTATCACTTCTTCAGCCTGCAGTGAGAAGTATTCCGACTGCATAGAAAATTTAAGAAATATACGTCGCTCTCGGGTAGAGAGTTCATAAGAGGTGAAAAAACTTAAAAATCTTATATAAAGAAGTTTTTTAAATGGGATTCTTAAAATTTTTAGTGGGCCAGTTAGCAGAGGCTATGACGTAAAAGATAATGGCGAAAGATTTCCCAAATGTCATTTCCCTCAATGTTTTTTTAACATTTGAACACTTGCACCAAAGACTTGCCTGTTCAACACACATTAAAAACGGCAGCACTTTCATCAAGTTTTAGGTTTCATATTATAGCCCCTGTGATTATCTATAATATGACGTCATCATATTTGAAATCTATACAGCCCTTACCAAATTATGGATATAAATGTAAACATGGATTTAGCCCTTTCAATCTTTTCCTTATATGTATACTCGTCTTCCTGGAGGATTAGGGAGACCAATATTGACAATATATAGCGTGGTGTTGTCGATTTGTCGACAAAAAAGTAAATTTCGAGAAAAAAATTAGTTAGGGCCTTTCTGCCCGAGAGAGATGATATATAATATATTTGTATTTTAGATTTTATCAATAAAACAGCTTTTCTGAGCGGGTACTAAATAGCAAGAGCAAAAATCGGAGTACTGAAGAGCGTAAGTTATAAAGTGTCGATAGCCTGAAAAAATACGGGGTGTAGTGGCGGCTTGCGGGCAAGTAATCGGTCTTACACATTGTGTGCACTAAATTACAAAATGTTAACAAAAAAAAAAAAAAAGGTCCTCAAGGCGGCAATTTCTGACTGGCCTAAGGGCGGCAGATTTCTAAATCCGGGCCTGCACACAGCAATAGTGCGGTTGGTTTTTTATGATATCTTTGTTTGTTGCTCTCTATTAAGGTTTTCTTCTCTCATATTAAGTTCACATTCTCAAATCTTTGCATGTGTTGTGTAAGAGTACTGCGATAGCAGCCCCTTTCACGTTTTATTTGAAAGTACCCCGTTCGGCTCCTATAAGTACCATTTTATGTAGTTGAGCTGGACATCACCATTTCAAGCGCCAACTTTGTGACGATTTTTCCAAGAAAATCAACTTGTTGGTGACAAAGTTCATTTTCATCTCAGCGGATACGTTAATAAACAAAATTTGTCGCTTTTGAATGAAACTAAAAATTCGTTAAATTAAAAATAACTAGTAAAGGTGTTATCTTCGACCAGACCGAAACTCACATACCCTACACTGCACTAAAAGTACTTTCCAAATATACATATGTTAACAAGATGTTGAAAAGGTTGAAGAAGTCGAAAAGTGTTGAAAAAAACTCAAAAAGTTTAATATTATGGAAACCATTGCAGAAAGTTAAAAGAAATTGAAAAAGTCGAAAAAATGTGGAAAAAATGTGGAAAATGTTTAAAGTGGTCAAAAACTCAAAAATAGTTGTAAGAAGTTGAAAAATGTTGAAACAATTCAGAATTCATGAAAAAGTCGAATATATAAAGAAAATGTCGAATCAAGTTGAAAGAGGCTGAAAAAAAAGTTAAAAAGTTGAAAATTATGCAACCGTGAAAATACCTACGATAATTTTCAAAAATAAGCAAAACAAAAACAAAAAAAAATTTCTGACAAACGCTCGTTTTTTTATAAGGAAAATATCGTAATAAGAAAAAAATTTCAATGTGTATTTTGCCAGAGGACGCAGCAACAACAGCTTGACGTGTACTAAACGGTAATAGTAAAGCAGTAGTTACGATGATGAAGTCCCGTCGAAATTGAATTAATTTTATAGCTTATAATAATTTACATTTATGCATCAAATTTTATGAAGATTACTCTCATTTCACACTATCTATAGCATTAAACGTGTTTTGCTTACATGGGAGGTGCCACGCCAACGGGTTCTATTGTCCCAAATTTTCGTAAGAAGATACCTTTTAGCAAGTACATCTGCCATACTAAATTTCATTACGATTACGTTGTTAGTTTCTATTTATAACGTTTATAAATATTGTAGGCTGTAACACGCCCTTCAACGTATTTTTCCAGTATACTGACGAAACTTGTATTGATGACTGCTTTCAGTAGTATCATCCCTACAATTTTTATCAAAATCGAATATATCAATTTTGAATTATACGAAATCAAAAGTTTTAATTGTTAAAAAAGTGCCACGCCTACTTTTTAATTTCCGCCCACTTTAAACACAATTCAAGATATATATGATTTGTATCCGTGTACCAATTTTCATCACAATATCTTGCATGGTTTACGAGTTATGGCGTTATAAAAGTTAAAATTTAGGACTGTGCTACACCCCTTTAGGAGCCTTCGCAATTTTAGGACCTAGCCCAATCTAAATTTTTTTCACATGTTCACCAAATCACCAAGTTTCATCAAAATCGCAGCAACTTTTATCAAAATGGGCAGAGGTATATTTACATAGAGTATGGGCGGTAGGCGTGGTCGTGATCCGATTTCGCCCATTTTTATATGCTAGCAGCTTGCAAGAAGGTGTGACCTGTATGCTAAATTTCATTGAATTAGGCTGCTTGCTTGCTTTTCCGTAAAAGTGATTTCAACAGACAGACAGACAGGCAGACACACGGACATAGCTATATCGCCTCAGGTGGTGACGCTAATATATGCACTTTTCTATACCTGCCACGCCTCCTTCTATGCGTCACAAACGGAATGACAAAGTGAATATACCCTCTGTGCAGAGTATAAAAATATGTAGATACCATTTTGTTTTTGATAAATTCGAATAATTTTTCAAAATTCAGAAAAATTCATTCCAACACTTTTCTTCGTAGAGTTCATATATACACAGAAAAAAAAATTTATAGAAATCTGCAGCTATTTGCAAAGGCCGCTGTGCCATTAGAGTTGAATGCAGGTAGTGTTATTTTTCAATTAATATGTTCAGAAGAAATGTTTAATTTTGCTCTGACTATAATTTTGTTAAAAATTGTAATCACATAAATTAAATTTCTCATGTGTTATAGTTGAAGAATTGAAGAGATTAAAGAATTTACAACAAAGCTCTAACCAGCAAAGACTTTTTTTATTAATTTAGTTTGCACACAAAATTTATGTATTGGACTTTTAGCTATAATTAGCAAAGATTTAGATTTTTTTTTCAAGCCACTCCAAAGCTCGTATACGTTAACATACTTACATTGACATTGGTAGTATCTCTCTTTTATTTAAGCGCATTATTGCTTCATTCATTCATTAATTGTGTTCCAAAATTTTTACGAAAATCGTATGTTCAATTAAAATGGTAGATAAAAGAATTTTCTTTCCGTCTGCTATTTATTGACCTCGATGCCGTCAGCACTTACTAGCTACATAATTAACAGATTTTGCTATCACTTGCTGTTAGCAGAAGCAGTAAATAGGAAATGCTCAAGAACGCGTAAGCGTGTTGTTAAAAGTAGGGTATCCTAAAAAAAAAAAGTTTTTCCTTTTCGCATTGCATTATTAATGCCTTAAGCGAATTGTGTGGGATTTAATTTGAGTATTTTTTATGCCACAACTTTGTTTGTATTTATTTTTTTTTTTTGCTAATATTTCGCTATAGCGATTAATTTAATTTTTGTGCATTTTTGAAAATGATTAATCGCTCAATTAAATGGGTGCATGTAATTAAATTTTTGTTTTAATTTGATTAAGCACTTTTTGTTTTTAATAAAATTACTAGAATTTTAATATGCTACTCACATACTTTGACTAAGATGTATTTATGAGTTAAATATTTAATTATATAGTAAGCAGCGCATTGAGAATGGGACTATTATTGATCGTTAATAGGATATTTTCCCCTCAGTGATATGTGATATGTGAGATCGTGAAAATGCACCCATGGCTAACATAGTTGAATGGACTGGCGGGAAAGTATTTTCTCCAACTCTTGTCAGAATTTACGCTCAGCCAGAACTAGGCTAGTACAGGCAAGTTCTCAAAAAAAATATGAGTTAAAGTGGTGGTTATTTCAGATTTCAAAAATTTTTGATTTCAGCAGCAAAACTATAACAAACTTTGTAAAAATTTTAAATATTTTCAAGTAACGCAACTGAATTCTAGTGCTGACATTTTTCTGTCCTCTGAACCGGATATCAGTTGAGGAAACTCTATGACATTTAAGTTGGAGGTTAAACCATGGTATTATGTAGTTTCGACAACAGACTTTAATGGCAAAATGAGATCAACAATTATTGTAGAAGCTATGAATTTGAAGAAGGTGCATGCTCATTCTGCTTATGTACGCTAATGTAAGAGCATTGACTTCGAAAATAATGCATGGTTTTTTATGAGTCTAACGGATAAATTGACAGTAAGGCTAAGGAATCAAATGAAACTGCTCAATGCACTATGTGAAATTGTTTATTAGAAAGATTTTGTTTGTTTATCTAAAAATAGAAAAGAAAATGGCATGTTTTGTAGAAATTTGTCGTAATTGAATGCACAGCTGAACACGCCGCTTTGATTGTTTTTTGAGTTTAGCTTTAATTTTAATACAGTGAGCAAGTTAAATTGAAAAAAATTAAATAAATTTTTGATTTTCAAAATTGGACCTCAAATTTTTGTTTTTTTTTTTTATTAATTCACTGAAACTTAGTAGAAACCTCTGAGATGAAACATTTTTTATGCATCCGGAAAAAAGGTACCATCATATGAAAATAAGGCTCTGCAAGAAAAGTTCAAAAATTTTATCATCTTCACCTCATGCCCATGCCGACATAAATATATTTTTGGTGTGTGAAGTACCATTCAACAGGACAACAATTAGACCAAATTTCAGCCGTATCGGAGAAAATTTTTTTTTTTTTTTGATTCTGAGATGTTTGGTAAATTATGCCCCATATATGGGCTATGAAAACAAAACAAACATTTTTTAATAGGCAAATAAGAAGAATTCAAAAAATGTCCACAAATAGAAAAATTTAAAACAATTTGACTACTATTATCAAACGAACTAAAATTGTACTTACAATAGGTGGCCAAATTATTAGGGACAGTACTCATATTTTTGTATTTTCTAGTTTAAATGATTTTTTTGAGTAAATAATTGGTGCTAGGTTTAGTAAGTATTATTTTTTTAATATAATATTCTATTTAGATAATAAAAACAACATAATACGTAGTGCACACTCATTTATTTTTTCGTAAAGGTAATATTCATATCCTTAGAAATTTTCTGCAAATAACATTGATATTTGGTGATACCACCCTTAGCTACAATTACGGCTTGTATGCCTCGGGGAATGCTCTGTATACATTTTTTTTGGATTTCGTAGGAGTTCAGTGTTGTGATGTCATTCTCTGGTGAGTGTTTCAATCAACTTGCGCGTGTTGGTAATCAATCCTTTCGCGATCGCCCGTTTGAAGTTTTTCCACATGTTCTCTATGAGCTTCAAGTCAGGTGAGTTCGCCGCCAAGGCAAAACGCCTATTTTTTTTTCAGCTAGAAATGCAGTAGCACTTCAGACTTTGTAGCTAGATACCGAATCGTGCATAAAAACGTACGATGGTCACCAGGGAACCATTTCTCGAGCTGTGGCAGAAGGCGAGTCTCAAGTACTCGCTTGCACTGGTCCTGCCTTATGGTCGCTTCCACGATGTGTAAACGCCCCATGCCTTTGGCTAAGATCACAGATCACACCATGATGCTAGTCGGCTGTTTAACCCTCTCTAGAAAGCAGTCGGGATGGAACTGCTCACCAAGGGTATCATCGCACAAAAGTTGGAATGTTGACTCTTCAGAGAAGCATATCTGTAAATCACGATTAAAATAAAAAAAAATTGTTATTCGTGAACTAAACTATTTTAAAAAGTAGCATATATGTTACTTGATTCCAATCCACCACAGCCATATTCAAATGTTGTTCGCGCCATAACAGTCGCTTCTTCTTCATGGCTTCAGTCAGGCGCGGTTTTGTGATAGCGGTCTGGTTCTTTTTTGCCAAACGCCACAAGTCAATTTGTTTGGAGACGTGAATTCCCCGTCGCTTATCTTCGTAGTCAGAAAAGCAACACTTTTCCAACGATTTAAGAGGCAGATGTCCATATTTTTATGGTCGGTACGAGGTGTGGTGACTCTTTTTCTACCACATTTTCCTACGCAATTTGCGTCCAGTGGCTCGTTCTGATCTATTTTTTTTTAATGCGGCTAATAACACCTGGGAACTTTTGAAAAAAAAATTAAGAAATTCCGTTATTAATTAAGGAAATATCGACAATTTGAAAAAAAGTCCTTTCAGAATTTTTTTTTTTTTTTTATAACTTTGAAGGACAAAGCTTCAATGACCATAACTTTGAAAGTTTGGTCCTTTCAGCAAAATAAAAAATATGGGTCCCGTAGAATTGAACGCAGATTAATATTTGTAAATTTCAAGCAAATCAATGACACTAAATTGACTTATTGTTCGATTTGAAAAATAATAGGCCCTATATGAAATTCAATACAGACTTTTATGATAATATTTGAAAACCAAAAGTAGGCGGAATTGAAAAGTTGGCGTAGCATTTGTCAATAATTTTTTTTTAAATTTTACGAATTTTACGATTCTTTTCAATTTCTCTCAACCTTTTTCAATATTTTTCCTGCCTTTTAAACTTTTTTTTAAATTTCAATTCTAAAGTTTACCATTTGTTCAACATTTTCCCTCTATCTCTTACACTTTTTCAACCTCTCTAAGTTTAACCGAATTTATCGAGATTTCAACACGGTCTTTACAACCAGTTTCAATATTTTTTGAGTTTTCCAACTTTTTCCTTTTTTTTTTGTCAAATTTTCTATCCGATTTTAACTGTTTCAAACTCTTTCAACTTTTTTTTCTAGATTTTCAACCTTATTCAACCATATCATTTTTTACGTGTTTTAAATTTATGCCAAAGAATGTGCTCAAATTTACCATAGTGCAATGACAATTAATGATAAGTTAGCAAAATTACAAAAGTATTCGCAATAAAACTCAAGGTACGTCAAGTGGAAATGACTTTTGCAATCAAATACTCTTTTGAGCAAGTTAAATAGCAAGCACTTAATTGTTGTAATTTAAGACTAAGTGTGCGGTATGACATTGTAACCTAATAAGAATATCACTACAATCAAAACTCTGGCAATTAAACGAACCTTGACTGCACTGCTACTTAAAGGCAATCTGTCAACTTTAGCTGTAATCAAAGGCTTGTCATAATTTTGCTTCCCGATAGCTGATATCGCGGCAACAGCTTAATTACCAATAGCCAGTAATTTTGACAGCTTTTAAGTGAATACAAAATAATATAAGCTGGCTGACTGTTGCCATGGGAATGAAGGTGAATGAGAACTTTTGTTAAGTACTTGAGTGATAAATGATTTAAGTTGCAGAGTGAATTAGTTACTTGCCAATAAGCACCATTTATTTGAGTGTTACTTTAGCCAAGAAACAAAAGAAGTTGTTTAGGGGTTTAAATAAATCGTATTAGCAAAGTCACTGACATTAAACAAAACTCGAAAAAATTGGTAAAAACTTTCATATAATTGTGAATAAGTTGTAAGCCTAAAAGTCTGCTACCATTCCGTAGCATTAAAGTAACAACGTTGCATATTCACTTAAGAATATTTTAAAACAATATCGTTGCATAGTTTTAAGCAACAATTTAATTTTCTTTAATCAGCTTTTTAGTGAAAGATAAAATTGCTTTTAGACAATCAAAATATCAGCTGATTTTATAAGACCTTTCTTAATTAAAGTGAAAAGAAAAATCTTTGAAAATGTTTTTTTTCTTTTTTTGCTGTCCACAGGACATGTCTGTTTTATGCCATTTTTTCTGTTTAAAGTTTGGCTTCCAACTCAGTAGAAGCAGAAAGGTTGGCAGCAGAAAAAAAAACTCCGAAACAAAAGAGAACTAAAAATTGGTGCTCATCTTGCAAAGCACCCCTTACTCTAGCGACTATTTGATATTCGAGTTTGCAATCAAGAAATTAAATTTGATACTTAATTTTACGTTAGAGAGGAACTTGCTGATAGGATAAAATTGAAAAATAAAAGGAATTTACTACCTTTTCAATTAAGTTCATATAGAACTCAAATTAAATTAGAAAATACTTCGCATGTAACATAGTAGGTAATTTCAACATTTTTTAATAACAGGCTCTTAAAGGTTCTTAAGATCAAATATACCTTTTTAAGTATCTACTAGTATTTAATTTTTAAATACTTTCATATATGTATATGGAACTTGAAAGCTTTTAACATGATTATTAGAAATATTTCTTCAATATATAAATCTTTTCTGTGCTCTTCAAAAAAAAGGGTCATTCCATTAATTTGCCATATCAGCAAACACTACATTTTAAGCCGCATTTAAATGCTATCCTCTTTAAATTTTTATAACTATCGGCGTATTTTCTACCATTATTTACTCAAGTTTTGCCTACATATTTTGCTAAAATGTTGAATTGTAGCAACCAAGGAATAAAAACAAAAAAAAATTAATAACATTTTCAACCAAGGCGGCAGAGTGTCATTATTCATTCAGGCTATTTCTACAATTAGTCTTGTTGTTGTTGTTGTTGTTATTTTTGATAAGGTGCGCCGGTCAATTTTAAGTGGGGTTGCAAATTTTTGCCCACTTAAAATTCTCTATTCGTCAATTCATCAGCTAACAAATCTTGCTGTTCATACTCTGTTTATCCACCAAACATACAGTGGAACAAAATCGTTGTTAAGAAAATTTATTGCCATTAAAATTTCAAAATTTGAGATATTCCTTAAAGAAGATTTTTCGTGTGATTTTCGCTATTTGATTCTTTCAAAATCTTAAATTGAAAAATTATTTCCGGTTTTTGACCATTTTTCATAAGATGTGATGACTCAAAATGTTTCAAGCTTTTTGACTAAGTCTTAAAGGCAACTACGCATTTGAAAGAAAGGTGAACGTCTTAATTGATTAGTTAACATTCTTCACTATGAAAGAGGTATTCATAATTGAGTTTTCAGACCAATTTTTGGAAATTTGAAAAATTCTCTTGAACGTTAAAAAAAATTGAGCAGTGGTCATGGCAAATTGAGTTTTTTAAACTGAAGCTTTGTGACCAGCAAAGGCAGTGTCAAATACACAATATGTTGAAAATACTGATCTACGTCCAAAAATAGCCCATTTATGGAACCTCCAATGAAAAAATCTATGTTAAGTGAAGCCGGTATTATCCACTTTATATTATCTGAGCCTTTCGGCCTAGAACAAAGGCTTTGATCTGAAATTTTATTTTGGGCCAAGAAACCCAAAAAAAAATATTTTTCATTTGGACAAAACCATTTGCTTCTAATAGATTTCTGTTCGCTAAACCTAAGTCCGGCTTAGGTTCTTACCTATCATGTCAGGTCTTTTTCAATTCAAAAAAATCATCAATTTATCCATCGCTGATTATTTTATGCAATAAAAAAATTACAGCATTTATCTTTATCAGCATTATCTTTAATTAAAAAAATAACTGACTTGATGGGAAAAAACCTACTCCAGATAAAGACTAAATAAACAAAAATCCACAAGGAAAGAAAAGTTTTTTCAGACGAAAAAAAATTCTATAATCATCGAATGGGAAAAGTAGAAGTATGTCAGATTTTTTAGCATTTTTCACATTCGTATCAATGAATTATGCTGAAATTTGCGGTGATTTTCTGATTTATAATTTTCACATCATACTGAGTCCGTAAAAATTGATAACCAAGAATATATCTAGAATTTGATATTTTTTTTAATTAAATGAAATAATACTAAAAAATCGTTTCGAAAATGCACAAAAATCATACAAATCGACCCACTGATACGCTTTCCCGTGGTTCGATTCGTTTGAAATTTTGGTACAATAGCTCCATGGGCTAAGGATATATTTTCGGGCCTGAACACCAAAAATCGGAATATGTATTGCATTTTAAACCACCCTAATGACCACTGATTAGCTCACGAAGGACCAATACTACTTCACTAATTGGTTGGATTAGAATCCGTCTCCAGTGTTAGGGAACTCCATGGAGATCTCTTGATATAAGCCGCTTAGTTAATTAGACAAAACATATTATTTATTTTACCTATTTGTTTCTTTATTCATCTATTTATTCATTTATTTATTTATTCATTTATTTATTTATATATTTATTTATTCAGTTATTCATTTATTCATTTTTTCATTTATTCATTTATTCAGTAATTCATTTAATCATTTATTCATTAATTCATTAATTCATTTATTCATTTATTCATTTATTCATTTATTCATTTACTCATTTATTCATTTATTCATTTATTCGTTTATTCA
The DNA here is from genome assembly GCA_963662105.1 of Meiosimyza platycephala. Lineage (NCBI taxonomy): Eukaryota > Metazoa > Arthropoda > Insecta > Diptera > Lauxaniidae > Meiosimyza > Meiosimyza platycephala. The sequence goes on along the minus strand of OY759208.1, from coordinate 95,569,119 downwards.
TTTATTCATTTACTCATTTATTCATTTATTCATGTATTCATTTATTCATTTATTCATTTATTCATTAATTCGTTTATTCATTTATTTATTTATTCATTTATTTATTTATTTATTTATTAATTTGTTCATTTTTGAATATAGTTATATAAAAATATTTATGTTTTTGGGTGACTTTATTGGTGACCTTAATTTTAGGCTTTAAGTCTTTATGGCACACACAAAAAAAATTCCACTAAGAAATACTGTTAGGATTGAGGGATATTTTTTATAAAAAATAACGCCTAAAGTGGTATAGCTTTCAAAAAGTTGTCTACCAACCTTTCTTGATTTTTTTTATGACTATGGTCCGAAATTTTTGACTTAATAGTCATGTTGTATTTTTCATATTTTGTGTTTAGAAGCTTTTTCAATATTTTAATTTAACATGGCACAAAAATTAAACAAAAAAACTAGTTAATACACTATTTCTATCCATTAATTCTGGAAAATATTTTCGGCTTTTTCCAGCATTTTTGTGCGATTACATATTTTATTTATTTTGATTTGTTTTTGGGCCGTTGATTATTTGAGTTTAAAATTAAATTGTGATAATTCTCTGAAATGAAAAGCTTTTAGCTTTCTTCTATTTTAATCCACAGTGCATTAGTCTTCTTCATTTTGAGCTGTATTTATTGTCACTGCAGCGTGTTTGCTGTTGTTATTTTTTGGGATTTTTTTTTTCAATTGTTTTTGCTCTGACGTTGTTTCTTTTTTTGTTTTGTTATCTATTGAAGTGGAATAAATTTGCATCCACTTCAGCTGTTTCTTTCAATAAATTTAAAAATTTTCGAATTTATGCAGAAATAACAAAGTAATGATTTACCATTTTGCTAAGCTGCTGACACATTTGTGATATATTCCATCGATTGTATCGATTGAACATTTTCATTATATGTGTGATTATTTTAACAGTGTTGCAATTTATATCTTAATATTTAAAAAGGGTTTTCCAATAAGAATTATATGTTGTTGTTTTTTAATAAAACAAAATTGAAAGGAGTTAGAGCAACAATCTTTATTTTATTTTAAAATACAATTACTGTAAATTATAATATCAATGGAAACTTAATCAAATAAGTAAGAAACTTCGAAGTTTTTAAATTACTAATTAGGCTATTCGACATCTGCATTACTTGAGATTATTGACACTCAAAACTTTTCACGCAATAAATCGAATGTGACACAAAATTTTGACATTTTAAAAGCGGACGCACTGAAAACATATCACTTCCAATGGAAAATCCTTTAATATGTAAATTATATAGATTTAGTAGGCAGCAGAAAAGACACACCAGAAAGTGCTTAAGACTTCATTTATATATGTATGTAGTTTAAATATTATTTTTTTTCATAAAGGATTTTTTTTTTAAATTCATTTTATATAATTTTTATACATCAATATACATATGCATTTTAATAATCTTTTTCAAAATGAATTTTAAAACTTTGTTGTATGCCATCGCATGACAACTGAAACCGCAAACAAATTAAAAGTCAACACAGATCTATATTGCTAAGCCATACTGTGTACACAAGTGAATTCGGTACACGCGTTGCTATATAGAAACAAATTCATCATTATTTCACCCGCAGACAGGCGTATGTAAATAAATGTTTTTGACAATATTTGGCAGAAATTGCAAACAAAAAGTAAAAAAAAAAAATATCGCAAAATATATTGTATAACATTGAAAATATCAGTAATACATTAAAAAAAACGAAAAAAAAAAACATTCAGACAAACAACAAAAACGTCCATTCAATTAGAATTGTAAATAAATCTAAATTCAAACAACTTTAACAAATAATGCAGACAAAAATGTAGGGTAAATGAGCATACATTCTTAACCTCTGAATGGTTGCTAAAATTTAGGAAAGTTTTATTAAAGAGCTTTACATATATATTATATTGCAGCTTTCGAAAAAGATAAAAAAGTTTGCCAAGCTTACAATTTTTATATGTAAAGTGGATCGACTGGCTAAATTTTATGTGTTACAAGAATTGATTATTCTTTGTTGCTAAAAAATATTCAAGAAATTTTTAAAAAACTCAAATCATTGAGCACTTATCAGTGTAATAAGACATTCACATTGGCATCAAAATTCTCCGGTTTCTCATTTATCTCGTTTTTGTGCCATAAAGTGGACGTCCATTAAGGGGGCAGGTCCAGTCATGATTTTTGAGCAATCAATTTTTTTTGCATTTTCTTTAAAATATATTCTGAAAATTTGAAGTCAATCCGACAATTGCTTTTGGAGTTATGTGGCAATAACCAAAGGGCTCTCGGTGGTAAGAGTACCGAGTGTAAAACATTAAATGCGTTTTTCTCAAAACCGGTGACCACTGTAACTCAAAAACGGCTGGATAGATTTCAATGAAATTTACACAGTTTTTGAAAAACATAAAAATCTAGTGGCTGATAGAAGGATTTTTTTTTTTAAATCTATTTTTTATGAAGTGTTGGTTTTTTACCGAAAATCTGGAGGTAAATGTTCCTGAAGCCGCCATTTTGTTGATTTAAAAAAAAAACCTTCGATCAGGCACTAGATTATTTATTTAACTAATTTTTCTTATCCGATTGATTTTAGATGATTTTCCAAGGATTTATGATGGTCACCGCAAGACACTATGTATGGGACAGGGTCCAACACAACCAGCTATAACTTTTTTTATTTTTAATATTTTTTTGTTTAAACTTTTGTCAAGTCAAGTTGAAACATTATGTAATAATTCCACATTATCACTTTTATTAAATAAATTAAATTAATACCAAAAAAAAATTATTGAAAATGCTCTAATTTTCACGGCCATGACTGGACCTGCCCCCTTAATTACGTAAGGTGTTTTTTGAAAATTTGGGTCCCCCTCCCGATGAGATTTGGTGAGATCTGGCGGGAAAACCCCCCCCCCCCCTTCCCGTGAAATTTAAATTATAATTTTTAATGTAAATTCTATGCATTAAAACGTTGACGTGAGATTTTGCCGGACCCCATCCCCCCTATTTTAGCTCACGCAATTAATGACCGTCCCCAAACTACTTTCTCTTCATAATTCAAATCAAACGTCGTATAGAAACATCCCGCAGCTCGTTTGCTACACACACAAAATCTGTTTTTTTGTTTTTTCACTTATGTCAAAAAATTTATTATCAAACAGCTGTTTAAATAGCAAAATAAAAAGTAAAGAAATGGAAAAAGTAAGCAACCACAAAATGGAATCTGAAATTGTAATAAGTAATTTGGTGTTTTGTTGTTTGGTAGTTTTATTTTATTAAAATCGCTTAGAAGACAGTGGGCAAAGTGATAAGGAACATATTCGTCTGTCTTTCACAATATTGCAATAAGTTTCATGTTGTAGCAATTAAAAGCTTTACTTATTTATTAATTTTTCACTCATTTATAAAAGAGTCAGTTTATGACAAGAAAAATCTACTATCAGCCAAAACGCGATAGTGCTAGTGCGAAAGTTATTTTTAAAAACGAGAAAAATGAGAAACTGGCGGTTTTTAATGAAAGTGTAAAAGCCTTATAGAAAAAAAAATTTTTTTTGTTAATATTGAGGTCGAAATATCATTTATAATTTGAAATTTGATTTTGATACAAATATTTTAGTCGAAAGTACAGTTCTTCCGGTTAATCATGGAGCTTTATTTTAGTCAAATGATTTCCCCGGTTAGTCTTACAGCAGCCCATGCGATGAACCCAATTTTTCAGTACATTTTCGACTATAAGGAGTTCTATTTGATTGAGAGCCTCAGTCGTCACTTGATAGTTTGTGTGTCATTAACGGTTTCTTCCTTTTTGCGTGACACAGCACGCCAACCTGTTGACAAAAAATGTTGTCCAACTTCATATCTTCAAAAGAAACACCACAAATAATCCATTAACATTGCGCTCCGCATTTACTGTAACGCATTCATCTTCCTCATGTTCAAGATGATACCGCCGATCCAGAGACAATACTAAACAGTTACGTGTTAAGGGTACATTCAGTGCTCCAGATGTGACAATTTTGCTAATTTACATCACCACCGAGCTGAAAATGAGTTTCGCTCGTAAGGACTGTATTTTTAGTATGGGGGCAGAATTTACGAACTGGACCACTTTTAAAAAAATATTTTTATTTTTTAATGAAATTTTTTTATTTAGAGAGTGGTATGTGCTAGAAATTAAAATATGAAGGGATTTTTTTTTTAATTTTTTTTGTTGTTTTTAAAGGCAATTGAAATTCGGGCACAAAATTTTTTCAAAAGCTTATAACTTTTGAACGAATTCAACGATTTTTATAAATTTAACGGTGTTCGATTTGTATTGAAATAGAGTATAAGTGAGATTTTTTTCAATTTTAAATAATGTATTTTTCATTGTTTAAAACATGTTTATTTATTAAATGTTAATGAAAAACAGCCTTCCCAGTCCGATCGAAAAACGAAAAAAATTATATAAATGTTAAAGATATTAAAGTACAATATTCCGTTGAGAAAAAAAATGGATCGCTCTTGACGTAATTTTTATTTACATATTTGTAACTCTGCACAATGGGCTTATAGTGGATCCTGTGAGTCGGAAAAAATCTTGAAAAATACAAATATTTAAAGCAGCAATCAGACCACCTCCACCCCCCGTTTTCGAGGATGCTGAATACGATGGTGGTGTTTAAAATTCTTTTGGAGTAGACCCCACCCCTAAAATGGCCAAAAACCGCCCCAAAATGGGGGAATCGCATATTCCGCGTCTTCCATCGTTAAAATATTTGTAACCCCCCATTTTCGAGGATGCTTAACACGATGAAGGTGCTTAGAATTTTTTTGGAACTCGTCCCACCCCCCTCCCCCCAAAGTGGCCGAAAACCGCCCCAACGGACCAAAATTACAATTTTTTTTACGATTTAGGGGCATGGGGCCAGTTCCAAAAAAATTCTAAGCACAACAAAATAATAATAACAACAAAAAAAATTTTAATTTCTAGCACATACCACTATCTAAATAACAAAATTTCATTAAAAAATAAATATATTTTTTTTAAAGTGGCCCAGTTCGTAAATTCTGACGCTAAGTCCTCATCTTTTTCCAAGCGTTACACAGCCCAATTATCGAACTGAAAACTAAATATATCAACCTATTTCTTTAACCGGAAACTAGTTTTCTGTCATAATACGAATGACATTGGAGTAGCCATACACAGTAAGAGCAGTGGTTCAAATTCCAAGCGCTAAATGGACAACCCTGTGTTATCGAATGTTTGAATATCTCTTGATGCACATATATTAACTTTTTGATATTTTCCGATTATATTCTTTACTTTTTGAGCTTATTCGATGTTATTCGATAATAAATCGACTATTATTATGACGTTTTTTTCCCGCCACTCGATACTCTTCCAATTTTTCGATACTTAAGCACTTTTTCGATGTTTTCCATTATATTTCGAGATTTTTCATAGATGTTTTTCGATACTTCTAAACTTTTTCAAAGTTCCTTGATACTTTTCGACTTTTACGAATTCGAGCATTTCTTTTTCAATATATACATATACCTTGCTTCTTGTCGACTGTCATTGATTGTTCTTTTTTTCTATTTTTCAAAACTATTCTATTCTTTTCAACTGTTATACATTATTTTTGAGTTTTTCTTTAGCACCATTTACTGTTTTCACTATTTGATCTCAATATTTGCACAAATTGCCTTGAATTTTTCAATGTTCTTCGATATTTCGTGCTGTATATTAACTTTTCGATGTTTTCCTATAATATTCATTATTTTTCGATACTAAATGGACTATTATCATAACGATTTTTTCCAAACTATTCGATATCCTTTCAATTCTTTGATACTCTTGCCTTTTTTCGATGTTTTCGAGATTTTTCTTATGTGTTATGCGAAACTTCTAGACATTTTCCAAGTTTTTCGACTTTTAGAATACAATTCGATACTTTTTCTTCATTCGATTTCTTCCGATATTATTATTATTATGATATCCGTTAGACTACAATTTTTTCTCTTTGCTTAGTATTTCAACTCCCATTGACTTCTTCGATGTTTTCAAATATTAATCGGTGCTTTAAGACTTAAAATCTATTGTCCGATATTTTTCGATAGCATTGGGTTTTTTAGGAATTTTCGATAATTTTACACTTTGATATTTTTCAACTTTCTCAATGATCTTCGTGACTTTTCGATAATTTTATCAAATTATTCGCTTTTTTGCTTTAATCAATATTCTTAACTGTTTTAATGTTATGATTTGGTCTATGTTTCAATTACATTCAAACAAATTTTTTAATTTTTTGATTGAAATAAAAATTTTCTACGTTTTTAGTAGCAAATTGAGTTTTGTTCAGTCAAAAAAGGGTTAACAAATTAAATTTGGCAATCGCTTTTGCTTTTGTTGTTCCTATGAAAAAAAACAAAAGCAACAACAAGAGCAACATTAATAAAAATAACATAGGCACAAAAAAAATGGGTCAAATTTGGCAAATTTTTAGCAGGTCGAAAAATAGAGGTTGTGGATAAAAGTATTTCTTTTTTTGTTGTTCTTTCGTTTGCTTCTGTATATATTAAATGTTACAACAACAAAATAGAAATTTATTTGCATTGAATTTTCGAAAGGATTAACGTTAAAAGCTGTACTTTGTGTTTGTATATGCATATTTCATTTCATATATACTCGTACATACATATATACACCCTCGCAAGTGACATAAAAGTTTATTTGCCAGACAATTTGAAAAAATCAAAATGTTTACTCGAAATTGATATTTTTGGGATTTCAACTTAACCATTTGAATTTATTTGGTTCGTAAAAATAGAATTCTACATACGTACATGGCTATAGTATACTATACATAGCGTCCAAAAAAATGTGTCAATCAACTTGTTAGTAATAACACATGAATTTATTCAATTGTTGAGTTAACTAAAAAAGTTATTTTATTTTACTTGGACTATAGTATGTGTTACTTATAGATGCTTAAAGAATTTCTACGCCACCACTGTAGTTTGGTAACCTTAAAGAGAGCTAGAAGTTTAGCTGATTTATCTCGCAACTTTGATTATCATCAGACCACGTTGTGCTTCATCAAATCTCTAGCGTTAATTAAAAAGGACAAGTTAAATCTGTTCCAAACTTTTGAAAAGTTTCTGAAAATTTTTATGTAGTAAAACCTTTTAATTTTCCTTAGAAAAAAAATAACATGTAAAAATATTTGATTTGACGGTGATAAATTTTGAATTACTTCTCTATTGAAATCAAGTTGCTGCATATGCTACGACATACTATTTGCACTTAAACGAAAAAAATTGCATTGATATTTCATTTATCTGTCTTCTCTAAGCAGTGTGCTTTCAGAATTTATTATGATAAATGGAAATATGTCACCGGCATTATTGACAATATTCAGAAATGCATTATTGAAAATGCGTTCTCACTAACAGAGTTGCCATTTTGGTAACTTTCAATAAAAACATATTTAATTTTTTACCTTTTTTAAATAAATTTCTGTTAATTTCTTGTTAATTTTCTATTCAAGCGCTCGTATAACGTAATGACGGTTCTGAAATCATCAACTGGTTGCGTTGGGTTAGCTTTTATATCAGCTGTTTTTGTCTTATACAAAACTCAAAAACATTCTGGAGTAATTTAGAAATTTACCGATTTTTTCATAGCTGCCAATTGCTTGAGGGTTTTTTCCTAAAATAATTTTTTAATTAATTTTGGAAGAGAATTTATTTTCCTTTTAAGACTACTTTTATTACGGGACCCCCTCCCTTCCTCCTATGAGATTTGCTATAATAATGTAAATTTTCTGCATTAAAAAGTTGATGTGAGGTATTCCTTGACCCCCTCCTCCCCCTTGGTGAGATTTGATGAAATTCTAATGGCCCTTTACATAAATTATTTTCAGATTATAGTTTTTTTTATTATACCAAAGGCTTGCTGCCTAGTCAAAGGAGCAATTTTTACTAGTGCTGATTAATTCACCAATAAAAAACCTTAAAGCTACAAAAATAAAAATTCCACATTGTGCACAAGATTTGGTTTAAAAAAAATGTTCAGCCTTGGCAGCTCTACTCACATATGCAAAATAATGACACTTCATATACAAGTGTATACGTAGTTGTGACACAAAATATTACGAGTGGCATCAACAAATCTATAGTGCCAGTCTTATAGACACATCATTTTATGAAAATGCATATTGTCCAATAAAGTGGATTTAATTTTAAAATTTTCTTTTCTCATTTTTATTTTTGAAGTGCTGCACGTATTGTCTTCTTTACAATTGAAATTTATTTATGTAGCATGAAATTCTAAATTCATTTATGATTACAAATTATCAATAAAGAAAGAAATTTATTTTTAAATTTTTTAAATTGAATTTTTTTTTTTCAAAACTTTTAAAGATGTAGTAAATATTTTATAGTCGGTTGACCGATAGCCTATGTTGCTAGTGTCTTTTAACTTTTGTAGTATAATTATTTATAATTATTCTTCAATAAATAATAATAATAATTTTATAGTCGGGTAATACTACACTATGGGTGCAGTAATATTTTTATTTGTATAAAATATATTATCATCGGCGATTAGTCTAATCTTAAATTGTTTGGAAAAAGAAAGTACTTAATTGTATGTATATATAAGAAAATACAACATGAGACTAAAAAGAGGAAAAAGTTGAATACGATTAAAAAATTGCATTAAAAAGTCGCATATGATCAAAAAGCCACGTAAAGTTTAAAACTCATTTGCGACTAAAAAACCAAAGAAACCACATTCTTAATGAACTAAAATATCGCAAACGACAAAAAGTCGCTTGCAAAAAAAATTTCGCATGTAACTAAAAAGTTACATACGACTAAGTAACAAAAGTTTGTAGTAAAACGTAACATAAAATTACAAAAATACAAAAATAAAATCAAAAAAAATCACATGGGGCTAAAAAGTCGCATAAAACTTAAAACTGGTCAGAGCAAAAAATGTCGTATAAAAGATATACTAATGAGTCCCAAAAAACAAAACAGTCGTCTTATACTAAAAGCTCATATAATAAAAGCAAACAAATTCACAAAAGACTTAATAGTCGCAGATGACAAAGACCTAAACAGAAAACTAAAAATCACATGAGACTAATAAGAGAAATTTGCATAATATGTATTAAAAATCACATAAGACTAAACTGATGCATCTGAATCAGAACTTGCATGTGACTTAAAAGTAGCATTTGAGTATAAATTCGCATGAAATTAAAAAGTTACTTGAGACTAAAAACAAACACGCGTAGGATAACAAGTCGATTAAGATAAAAGATTATGACTTAAGAACTAAATCGCATGGCATCAAAAAGTCATAAAAGAGTAAAGAATATACATTTGCATGCAATTAAAAATTCATATGAGACTAACACCTCACATAAAACTATAGAAATCGCAATTTTCATAAAACAAAAAGGTAATTTACACCAAAAAGTGTAAAGGGTTCGACAAATACATAAAACCATTAGATCGAATAGAACTAAAAATCCGCTAAAAATTTCATGAGACTAAATTGTCTTGTGAGAGTAACAACGTCCATGAGAAGAATTTCATATCAATTAAATGCAAGCAGGTCATTTTTGTGCATAGCGAAAACAATGGGATTTATTGTGTCGTCATTTTCTTCCTAAAAATATGAACAATTCTTTGTTTTATATTGCAAGGGCACATAAAATATTGATCTGACATGAAAAATATTTGATCTGAGAGTTAAACTTGGACTTCCTCAACAATAAATGGTACACACATTTTTCAAGTTTTAATAAAAAATTCAATAATGCACCAGCACCAATTTGATATTTTACCAATATAATAAAAATTATAGAATTTATTTTACCTGGCAGTCAAATAAATATTATCATTATCATAACATAAATTGTGTGTACATGTATGTGCGTAAATATACTTGAACATATATATACTATATATAGCTTAATAAACACATACTACTGTTCGTATAAAGTATGCACATGCATAAACAATATTTTGCATACAAACAAGTTTCGAAAAATCTGATTATCTCACACAGTTTTCATACGTTATCGTAACATAACAGACTCAAAGTCAAACATTGGAGATGGGTGGAAAAGTTACCGTGGATGTGAGATAAATGATTGATGGTGAATGAGTCATTTTTTTCCATTTTTCGACAGTTTTGAGCTTTCAATCGCCATGTTTGATTTCACCTACCTATCATGCCAACTCTTTGAGGGTGTTAATTACCAACAATTTAAACCACAAAACCAATCGACTCGGACTTCAATTTTTTTTTTTCAGAAGATTTTTAAGCTCCCGATTTTCCTTTGGCTAGAAAAGCCGCCATCTTGAGCCATAATTTTAGAAATTTCCAATGGCGACACTGGCCCATAAAAAGAGATGAATAACGAACATTTTAAGCCCAAGTTAATTAGAATCCATCAGCATAAATATTGGGCAAAGTTTTGTTACTTTTAACAAAGAACGTCCCATATATATTTAGGTAAAAACCGATAAGCAAACACCGATATTGCGCGTTCAAAATCGATTAGCAACAGATATGTAGAAAGCTGTATTCTTTGACATGTTCTTTCATAATTTGCAACAGGATTGATGTACAGCAGCCTGTCACGGAAACCTGATTGCTACTGTCAAAGTCTGCTGTACATCAGTCTGAGCCTTTCCAGTATAAAGAAAAAATATGCAATTTTGCTGATTTTTGCAAAACTCTGTTCTTCATTACGTTGATGGTTGAACCTAAGATTGTCACGGTTAGGAAACTTCTTAATTGATAATATTGTGTCGTGTTGTATCATATTTCATTTTGACAAAGTAAACTTCCATCTCTAGCAAAATCACACAATAAGAAATTCTCTGTAAAACTTCAACCATAGTTGCATTGGGAATAAACTTATCAATTTTATAGCTGACAGATTGGAAATTGACATTGTTAGGGTTCAGCTGTCATGTTAACGAGTGCTATAGTTTAAGGGGATCGATAAAATATATACAACTATTTTGCTGTAAGTATTTAATATACATACATACCTACATACATACATAACGTAAGCTCAAGGATTTAACACATTCAATTTGGCATTGATTTCAGTTAAATTAAGATAAGATATTGAGAGATAAGCTAGTGCAGGAAAGTTGAAAAGCTATAACAGTCATTTATCCATATACATATGTATGTGCATATGTTCCTATAGAGTACGTGTATTCGATTCAATATTTGCTTTATTGATTGGAAGCTTGACGGTACCACAAATATTATCGTCTGTCAATGCAATGCATTTGACAAGTGTGTACAAATAAGAATATAAACGAAAGCATAATGTGATAATGGCCAATTAGATGATAAAATTGAGATTACTGTTCGTTAAATTCCAAAGAAAAAAAAAAATAAATAAAAAACCTATAGCCAGTTGTAAGTTGCATAGCTAAGCAGATGTTATTGATGAAATTCGAATTATATGAAGTTATTTTGGCTGAGACACTTTTTAAAAATTTTCAATATGGATAGAACGAAATTAAGCAACATTTTTCGATATTTTGAAATTTTTTTAAAATTTTTCGAATTTTCAAATTTCATATTTTTCGAAATTTTTCGACTTTTTTCTTATTTGCTCAATATTATTCGAATTGATAATTTTTTTCGATTTTTCCAGAACTTAGCGACTTTTTCAACAAATTTCGAATAATGAACATGAGATTTTTTCAAACTTATTCGATTCTATCAAATTTTTCATAATTTGTCAACATTTTCAACATAACATTTTCAAGATTTTGAGACTTTCAACATTTTTCTACTATTTTCTATAACATTTTTCAATGGAAAGGTTGTGAAGAGGAGCGGTGAACAATGTAATTTTCCACCCAATAATAGGTGGTGTTATGCTCCTAACAAGAAAATACGTTTCCGCGGCTAAACGCCGACTGCAATGAACCCTAAAAAGTTTATTAAATACTCTAAGTTCTTTAAATGGGCGTCGCACTGCGCCTAATGGGAAAAAAAGCTAAGTTGCTACACCGGTTTTGATGAAATTCGGTATAGAAATAGATTGATTCTTAAAAAAAAAATAAATTATTTTAGTGAACGGCGCCACGCCATTTGAAGAAAAAAACGTTTTAACTGCTAAGCAAATGGACTGATTTTAATGAAATCCAATACAGAGAAAGATCGAACCCTAAAAAAGGTTTCTAAGAACTCTGAGTGGGCGTGGCACCACTGCTAGCGGAAAAAAACCTTTTTTCTAAACTAATGAACTAAAACGATTCTGAAGGAATTTGGTACAGAGTTAAATTGACCGCTGAAGATAGGTATTAGTTTTAAAGTGAATGGTCCCACGTGCCCAATAAAAAAATACGTTTCCACAGTTAAACTAAAGACCGATATTGACGAAATTTGGTAGGAAATTTGATTGAACCCGAAAGAAGCGATAGAGATGCGTAAAGTAATATATATAAATAAGCAATTCCAAAATGGTTCCATCCCTTTTAAGCTGCCATAACTCAAAATAATAAACTTAAAAGTTACGTAGAAAGTTTTTAGCCGAAATAACTTTTCGAAAACAGCACCACAATTATTTATATTTAACTTCCTAACCTATTTGAAGTGCTAGCTCAGGTCCAAAAGATTGCTTTCAAAAGAAATGATGCCAGGTACGTCATTATATTGTTGGGATTTGCTCACTTAAATTAATCCTTATGAATGAAGTCTTTGTAAAATAAAAAAAAAAACAAACAAAAGAGTAATGGGTATTAATCGTTCAAAGCATAACCCAGATACATATATTTTGCTATAATTAATAATGATTTTTTTTGTTTCTGTTAAATCTAACTTCATTTATCAAAACCTTGCACAAAAAAAAACTTTTTGCATAAAATCATTTATTTTAGTATCTTTCTATCAACACTTAGATTTTCAAAGGCATTATAGAAAAACACAATGACAAACAAATAATTTCAGGCACACGCAAACAAACAACCGCTTTAATTTGCAACAGTATTATCTGTGCTATCACCATCATCATCATCATCATCAGCATTAATAGTTTTTTATGTAGAGTACATTTTAGCCAAATAAGCGAACAATTAAGATAATATTTTCTGTTGAATCATCGTTTAGATAAAATTGTTCACACACACTGTGAGCAAACAAAACCGAAATGCAAAAAAAAAAACAACAACAACAACAATTTTAATCAAAACGTAGCTACAACAAAAAATAATAATAATAATAATAATAATGGAATAATAAATGGACGCACTGCCAAACGCACTCAAGCATTTCAAACGTTCAATGAACAACACACACACACACACACACACTACAAACATGCATATAGCGACTTATAACTCGCACGCAATTATCTATAATTAATCTATAATTCAATGTCTGTCGGCTGCTATCTGCCTGTCTTTTAGTGTATGTACAATGATATGTGTGTGTGCGTGTATGTCAATTTGGCCTGTCTCGCCAACACCATCGTTCGCTAACTTCGTTAAATGTTTGCATATAAAATATAAGTAATCACAATAATAATAACAAAATAATGGATAAAAATATATATAAATATCTGTATATACTTATGTCAATGCAATATGATATGCCAACAACAGATATACCATACCTATGCATAGAAGCCCAGTGGAAATTTTGCAAATGATAACTGAGTTCGCTTTACTATAAAGCCAAAACAAAACGAGATCGCATGATATCAATGAAACTAATAAAGGTAATAAATTCACCTTAGTCTTGTTCAAGGCTTTTCCAAATCATTTATGCTGTATTGTATGAAATTTGGTTTCAATACCTTAAATAATACAACTCAGTATAGCGTCTGGAAATTTCTACTTGCTTAGGAGATACCACGTTCTCATCATCACATACATCAAATAACTATCCCAATAAAGTGTTTTAAATGTTTTTTGCTTTTTCTATTCCCCGTCGTGATTATTTCCACAAACAGACGGACATGGTTACGTCAACTATGTTGGTGACGCTATTCAAGAATATGTACTTGTTAACTTTACTTTACTATACCTGCCACGCCTCCCTTTATGCATTACAAACGGAATCACAAAGTGAATATATCATGAGTGTAAGGTATCGTCAACTCCATATAACAAATATTTGAGAAAAATTACATGAAATGTGTTATATATAGACAATATGTTAGTCAAGTAAGTGGCAGTATATTTATAAAATGCTTCCTTGAACGCTTTGTTTAAATCCTCACACATGCATGTACATACCTACGTATTCTCTAGCAATGGCAAACTGGGTCAACAGTGCGTATGAGTAACCTTTAATTTCCCCACATATTTTAGTTATTTTAATAACTTTTCAATGAAATACAATATATACAATATACATTTTATAATTTATCAATTATTAATTGAGTATATGGTCTTTCACATTATGTATGGTACCAACATCGATTAGATCGTGCCAGGGTTATCTTGTCATATCGCATTTACAAAAAAATTTGAATTTATATTCCAGGATGGTGTACATTTTATTGCTCTACCTTGGGGAGCCCTGCTTCAAACTGATCGATCTTGGTACCATCCGCTAGGTTATAATAAATCCAAGTACGCTTTGTCGAAAAGAATTGTACGTAAGTGCTACCATTTTTCAGCTTTTTTAAAGAAAATTTAAATTTTTTTTAAAAATCCGATATAACCTATAAGAACTCATAATCAATCAATAAATTATAAAATTGTTTTTCATTAAAAAGTTACAAACAAAAACATTAACCTGCAATAATACGACAATTTTTGAATACTTAACGCAGATTGCAAATGAAAAATTTGGTACTCAGGCACCGTTCTGGAAGGAAAGGGGTTAACCATCATCACAGATGGATCCAAGATGGAGTTCGGCGCAGGAGCGGATGTGTACTCGGATAATATGAACATGGAGATGTCTGTTAGACTACCCAACTATTGCAGCGTTTTTCAAGCTGAAATCTATGCCATAGACCAAGCCGCACAGGTGATACGAAACAGGGAGTTTACTCCCTCATCATTACCATATGTGTGGAAAGTCAGACAGCGATCAAAGCACAGAACGCCAAAATAGTGAAGTCTAGGTGTGTAGAACACTGCACGCAATCATTACGTTCAATCCGACAGCTTGCCATAGAGCTCTGCTCGGTCATAAGGGTATTTCCGAATACGAGAAAGCTGACGAATGTGCCAGAACAGTATCAGAACAATCGGAGAATCAACAAGTGGTAGACCTTAAGATACCATTTATTGGCAGAACTACACTATCGGATAGAGGGCATTATCAAGAAACCAACGAACAGAAAGTGGAACTTTACTACCGGATGTAGAAAGTCTCGAATCATGTGGCCTAAGCTGAATGTGGGAAGGACGCAATCTCTCTTAAGTTTCAGACGAGGAGAGCTAAGAACTGTTGTAGGAGTACTGACAGGGCACTGAGTTATTGGCCCTATGCCCGCCAGATATGGTGCTCCTTTCAGAGATTTCTGCAGGAGGTGCGAAGAAGAAGACGGTTAAACACGTGCTCTGCGAATGCTCCGGGCTAATGAGAAGACGAATCAAATATTTTGTTTCTGCATTCTTTGTTAGTCTTGAGGAACTAGCTTAGTTGGAACTCACCGGTATCCTCAACTTCACCAAGGCTTCTGGGTGGTTCGCCCCTATTTAATAGGACTTTTAAAGGAGAAGGAGGGGAACATTTCTATATACATATACATATGAAGGGTATCACAATGGGCAAACTACCTCCGAGTGCATCTTTCTATGCAAGCAACCCTTTTAGCCTAACCTAACGCAGATTGCATTAGACAAAAAAATATTTCGCAATATTTCTCAAGAAGGTAAAGTATTAAAGTCATATATAAAATAGCGCAAATTCTATGTTAAATGAAATCAACACAATACTCTTTTCTTATTTCGCACATTAGAAACAATACAGAAAGTTATTTCCTATTCATATTTTTTAATTTATTTAATCGATTTAATTCATCTACCATTAGTTGAGTGACTGTGTAATTTCCGACTAGGACATAAAGTGCAAAATGTAAAATATTGCAAAATAGCGCCTTAATAGCAAAACATAAATAAGAAAATAAATCATAAAAATGAAAATGCGTTATAAAATTTTGATATTTTTATGTTGTTTGTTGCTACTGCCAGAGCTAGTGAACAGACAAAGTGTACGATAAAGCGTACAATATTACCACTAACGAAACGGATACAAGCTAACGACCTTACAAATGCAAAAAAGAAAAAAGAGAACCGGAAAGAATCAGTTCAGATCAGAAACAGAGTGGCAACAAATGAGACACTAATGAGGTTTGAAGTGTTGGGCGGGACAAAAGCATTTAAAAGCGTTCTCACATTGTAAGTTGATGTTTTAGTGAAAGTGAGAAAAAAAAAACATCGATTTATGGTATAAGTGACAGGCTATTGACCAATAAGTGTTGCTATATCAATGTTGACGTTGGGAAGTAATTTTAATAGCACTTTTGTTGTTAGTGAAATGTCAACTACATAAGAGCCTATAAGCATGGATTAATATACATACACAAATTAAACAAAACACATTAACATTTTTGGACATTCTCATAAATATTGGAAGTGATTACATTACCAAAGTTAGCTTTACGGTTTTTTGTTTTATTTTTATCTTGTTGTACTATACCTTTTGATTGAACTTGCAACTTAACAGAACGAATCGTTTAAATTGTTATTCACAACATAAAACGCATCCTTGACATTTGACGTGCGCTGCATGCAGACAACGTACAACTTAAATGCCTTATAATGTATTTTCACTTTGATTTTGCCACAGATCAGCAGATTGCAAAAAAAAAAAATAATTAAGCGTATGGTGTAATTGTTTTTTGTTGCTACATCTGATGAGTTTTCAATGTTGCCGTCTTTTGTTATTTAATGAAAGTTTTTTGCTGGTCGTAAAGTTAATTACACAGTAGATTGAAAACTCTCGTTTGCTTAATGATTTCAGGTTTAATGCGTGATATGACTACATGATGAAAGTAAGCAAGAATAAATATAAAATCTTAAATTTTATAGACGAGAAAGATATTTAATATAAGGGCTAAGATTTTCATCACTAAGAGCTTAGAAGTATTAGGAGTCTAGTAGCACTGAAAAGTAACGAAAATTCGAAGTAAAAGACCAAAAGCTCAAAAGGTCTCGAATGAGTTAAGTGTCGAAGAATATGAAAACGTTCAAAAAAAAAGGTTGCAAGATATCAACAAATTAAAATGGGACTTTAAAGTCCAAATGAAATGAAAATATGTCAAAAAAAATTTGCATTATATATGTTAATGACCAAAAGTATGTCATGGTATCGAAAAAAGAATAAAAGTAGATAAGAAGCGAATAGTGTTTTGCTTTGTATAGGGTGTTTTTTTTAGAGGTATAGAACTTTAAAATGGAATAAAACAAAGATGAATTTTTTAAATAGACATGAAAATTACTTTATTCGAAAGATAATCTTCTGGCATTATAATTTAAATATGACTTCTGGCATATGAACGCCACGGCTAGCTCGGACGTAGTCTAAAATGGAGGTCCAATTTTCAAGGTATTTCGCGAATTACGCGAGTAATGTTGGCTTCGAAGTATTGAATCGTAGCTGGCTTATCGACGCATACTTTTGGCTTCACATAACCCCAAAAAAAAAAATTAAGGTGTGATATCACAAGATCTAGGCGGCCTTCTTGACTTCATAATTGAAAAAATCATGTGAATTTTGAGTGAAAATAAAGTTGAAATTTTAGTGACTATAATAAATTTGCACAATTTGGACGCGTTGTTCGTGCGTCAACCTGTTCATGATGAAATGGCAAACCAAACTGAATATAAATGACATTAGAGTTGCCAGATTTGACCACAAAATCCCAGTTTTATCTCTATTCGAAAAACAAACCTCTAAAAAAAACACCCTTTATAATTTTGTACGGGAATATTGTATCATCCAAGCAAGCAATTTCTGAACCAAATGTGGGAAAGATATGATAGATTGGCGTGGCACCTCATATATACATAGATAAATACTTTAAAATGCAATTTCCAGAAATATATTAAAGTAAAATTCACGAAACTTGAGATCGATTGATTTGGTAATGGGCATAATGACAAGGTATATTTATATATTGGTTATCAGTGGTACTCAGGTGCCCAGAGAACGAACAGGCACTCAAAGAGCATAAAAATTAGAACAAGCAGTCGCTTCAAGAGCATAAAAAGGCGTTAAAGAGCGTAAACAGCGTGTACGTATACAGATGTACAACACATCCTAACCGTGAGAATGCGTATGCTTGTGGTAGTGAGCATCACTGATTATATCTATGTATTTCTATTAGAATCTCTTTTTAATGTGTCTCTCTCTCGTTCTTCCCTTTCACATCTATCTCTCAACTTTATCTCATATCCATCACATATCTATTTCATCTCTATCTCATTTCTATTTTATCCCCTTCTCATCTTTGCATTCCTTCTTGTCTATATATTTTTCTTACTGTCTCTTTTTCTCTTTATTTTCCACTCTCAATTTTTTTATATATTTTTTCCCCTGTTTAGTCTCTCTCTCTCTCTCGCTATCATACTGATTTTCTAGAACAGTGAATTAAAGCTACCCAGTGTGCCACACGGATCCGTTTCGGATTCGTTTAGGATCCACTTCTCCGTATTATTTATCCGAAACAGAATCCATTTCGGATCCGATTCGAATGCGAAATCGTGGGCAAGTCGCCTCCAAACAGCGTGAAGGATCTTCCACGTTGTCGGATCCGTTTCGAACTTAGAACGGACTTCATATGGATTAGTTTTTGTTAATAAAACGGATCCGTTTCGAATTCTGTTTCGGATCCGTTTCGGACTCGTTTTTCTAAATAAAACGAATTCGAGACAAACTCTTTTTTTCTGATTTCGAAACAGATCCGATAAGGCAGACGATCCTTCCCGCTGTTTGGAGGTGAATTGCCCATGATTTCGCATTCGAATCGGATCCGAAACGGAATCCGGAACGGATCCATTTTATTTACAAAAAACGAATCTGGAACGGATCCATTTTGCTCACAAAAAATGAGTCCCGAACGGATCCGTATAAGAAGTCCGTTCCAAGTCCGTAACGGATCCGTTTTAGTTAAAAAAAAACGAGACCGTAACGGATGCATTTATGAAGTCCGTTCCGGGCGTTTAATATGCGTATGTTCGTTGTCAATGAGTTACAACTAAATAGACTTTTAGCTGTGGAAAAATAATTTTTTCATTTTTGAGAAGTACCACATATTTGCATTTTTGAAAAAGTTCTTCTTTGGTCTGTCTTTGTATAGTAAGATGATTTCATATTCGTAGTTACATACTCAAATTTATAATAGTTTGGCCAGCGCTTTCTTAAACGAAAAATGTAAAATTTCGCATTATTGAATAGTGCGACACCCACTTAGGGCTTAAATTTCAACAAATTATTCCAAAGAATCAACAAAATGAACAAACGGTTTGGTCTGACTCACGCTCAGGACGATTTTGCAGGTTACATCGACAACGAACATAATGAATTTCCATATTAACGCGTTGCTTGTTAATGAAGGAAGGAGGGGTCAGAATGGGTGTGGTAGTTGCTGTTGAAAAAAAAATTGTATGCAGAGTTTGTGTGCATATTTTAAGCATGATTTAAAAAGGGCACCAATATCACTAAATATATGTTATAGTGTTCGATAAAAACTTCTAATAAGAGCTTTAGTTTTTTGAAATTTCAAACAATATCAATTTAAGACAAAACATTCTTCCAATTGCATAACTATTGTTTTACAGAAAGTTACCAAAATCAATAGCGTCTCTGATATATATTACTTTCGTTTTTACCACGCCATCTTAATCTTATAAAGCATGATAGATGCCTTACGGCTTTGTCTTTAAGTTTTTATTTGATGAATGTTAAATAAATATTTTTATTCCATTTAACCATCAACATCAACATCAACTCGCACACTCTATTATGTGGCTCACTAAGTTATACTCATGCTGCCCATAAACTCGTCCACTTTTTTGGTTCTTTTGCCTGATTCACTTTTATATTCTTGTTAATAACTTAACTCCACCTTTACCGGTTTATTCGCTTCAGTATTTTGCTATCATTTTTTATTAAAATTGCAATTTAAAAAAAACGCAATCAAGCCAACAGCTCTTTCACTGCAGCAACCACAAAATTTTCATGTTTATTCGTGTCGCTTTTTTATGGCTTTTCGAGTTTTCGTCCATGTTGGAGTATTAAGTAATTCTATGGCTTTTCTACGATTTCCGGTTTGACTGCATAAAAGAAGAACAAAAATTAAGAGCAGAAGGATATAACAGCAAACAGTATAAACGTTATGCAGCATCAAAGTATACCCAGTAGGCAATTGTGCAAGGCAGCTTCCACAGAAGGTCTGGTAAACAGCATTAATACACATTGCTGCATGCGGAAGCGCTTATTGTGTTTGTCGCCTTATCATGCTGATGAACAAAAAAAAACTCAATTTGTTTAATTTCGTGGCAAATAACTTCTTATCATAAAAATGATCAAAATATTATTTCTTCCTTCTGGAAAATCTACACTTCGACGGAACGTCTTATTTTATTTCATCTACGGAAGACTCATTTTTATAGGTGGTTTCATATAAAACAGAAAGTATATTTGAATGTAGCTGTAATTGCCTGCTGAATGCCTTCTAATAGCGCTTCTTATTCTTAATTTTGCCTACTGGGTTGCTGTGTAGGTATTTAAATTTGTGGTTGTGTTCAATCGAAAAATGGAATTGAATCGCATAAAAGTTGCTTGGTTGGTTAGTCGATTAAAGTTGAAAATTTCTACTCTTTTACCAGCGCAGCATTTCAATTCGTTTCGATTTCATTTGACTCACGTTTGATGTTCAATCAGGTGCTATCGGACAGACGAACTGTCAGTCTTGCAGGCATTTGAATATATTTAATTTCAATGGTCCATATTATTATTTTGAATTAATCTTGTTTGATTTATTTTACCTTTGATCAATGAACTCTATTCGGTAATAAATATCGATTGAAGTGTTTTATTAAGGTGAAGTTAAAGAACATTTTTGGCGGTGAATACTTGAAAATTGCGAAAGAGCAATTATTCTGATGACAACATAATATCTCTATTGTGTACTTTACTTCCTCACGGTACATAAGGTCTTCACAAAACTCTTTAAACGTGTACAATCAGTAGCGAGTGCCTTTATTTCTCTTCAGCTTTTCACCAATTCACAACGTTTCCACGATGGTTTAAATTGACCGCGTTATCAGCTCCAATCTAACGCTTTCCGGCATATATCAGTTGGTGATTTAGCAGCGTATGTTCTTTCAGTTTCTTATGAAATTTTTATATCATTTCCATAATTTGTATTGGCTTTATCCGAATCTAAAGAGTGTTCAAATTTAAAGTACCCTTTTGAATCTGCCGCCATTTTTTTACAAGTACTAGACTAAACATACCGATATTTTCTCAAGTATAAAGTAAGCATAGTTCGGTTGAATTATTAAAACTTATTTGAAATATGGTGAAAATTATATAGAAGTTATAGAAAATTTTCGTTTCAAAATGCTATTAAATTTATCATTGATAAATTTGAAGAAACTGATTCAGTTTAAGATCAGAGAATTTATCACAGTAGTAGCCGTTAAAATGAAAATATTGCAGCTGTTAACACAAATGTAGCTGAAGAGCCAAGGACATAAATTCCACGTCGTTCACAGAAATTAAACCTCAAAGCAAGAACTTTTGTTCAATATTTTACACAAAAATTTTTCTACAAAGACTTTGTGGTTTTAGCAATATGCCACAAAGTAACGGAATCAATTGATCTCTCGAAGGAGAATCGAATAATTTCTCGAAGAACAGACGTGAATAGACCGCCAAAATCATGTGATTTAACACCAATGGATTTTTTGTTTTGGGGTTTCTTGAAGAGTGAAGTTTATAAGCGGATCATCTTCAAACTTTTCAAAGGCAACAACATCGAGCAATATCACTAAGTAAACGATAAAGGTTATTCAAAATTTTGATAAAAGATTTACAGTATGCCGAGCATGCGAGGAGTTCACTTGAATTGCATTTTTTTTTTCATTACTAACCGGAATTAATGTACTTTAATTTCTAATAAAAATAAATAAAGATTTCATATGGGCTCTTATTTTAAATTGATAAAGATAACTCAAATTTGAACAAGTTTAATATATGTGATATCACTTTTTCCTTTGGGGTTATTATAAGTTGTCTACGATTAAGGAATTGGAAGCTAAGATGCTAAGGTGTCATTTGCCAAATACCACTCAAAATTATAGAACGCGTCATAGGAAATTGGAACCTAAAAATGGACCGGGCAATATTTGAAAGAAATTGTCTTTATAAAATATATGTTAAGAATGTTTCTTTTGTATGATAATAAAGATTACAAAATAAAATTACCTTTTTTTAATTTATTTTTTTTTTTTTTAAATACCCGTTCCCAAGTGCGTCAAATATTTTTGAGCATTTTATTAACAGCAATCAAAAAAACATGTTCTTAGTTTTTTTGACAGTTTTACTTTTGCCAGATATGAGCTAAGCAAGAACTGTAGGAAATTTTTCATCATGAGGCATCATAAACTGTGCAATAAATTGTAACACCGAATACTCAAGCTCACAAGAGCACATTCCTAAAGTATCCTATTGAGAGCAGACTTAGCTGAAAACTGTCGTAACAAAATGTTGCAAGTACAAAAAACATAAAAATTCTATCAAAAGATTATGTTGCAATAAAATAACATTAAATAAAATACAATGCAAATAAAAAGTAAAAAAAGTCAAGAGGAGCGTATTAAATGCAAATTAAATTACCAGTGTAATAAAAAGCACAGTATAATATGTTAAATTTGTCCTGGTTTCTTCACTCCGTTTATGTTGTTTTTTTTTGCTTCAATAAAATTAAGAGAAAATAAAATGAATTAACATACAAAAGACATTCGCGCAGTAATGCAAAAGAAAACAAATTGAGTTGAAGAAGTGCGCCGTCAAGTAACAGCTGAAGCATCTTAAAGGATGCCATCATCATCCGTTGCCTGCAGTTCAAATTTGCATACATTTGCACTTGTATGTGTTGTTGTTCAAAGTTCAAGTGTTGGAATGTCATTGTGTGCGTTTGTATTTGCACCTGTAGTGTTGGCTGCTTGTAAGTATTTGTACTCGTGTAATTCTATGTGCTTTTGATGTACATTTTGTGTAAATTTGCCATAAGGAAGCAGAATAAAGTACATAGATGATGCAAGACAAGGAAAATGCGTAAAAGCCGCTTGCACAGACAATCTTGCAAGTTGTGCAGTATTTTAAATGTCAACAAAATAAAAATGTGAAGCACTTTTAAAAAAATCATAAAAAAATAAATAAAAACTTTGTCGTGTTAAGCCAGCAGGTAACATACGTGGAGAAAATGTTGCAATTTTCGAATTGTTGCTTTAAAATGCTGCATAAAATTTTAAACGTTTCGATTGCAGGGTAGAAAGGATTATGGAAAGTAGGTTACTAAGGTTTTATTTTGATTGCAGTAACTACATTAAGATTAAGTAAGATGCTTATAGCAAATCTTCACATTCCAACCACCTTAAAAGCTCTATTACAACTGCTCATTTCCCAGATTTATTCTACCTCAAAATTGTAAATCTAGAAATTTAAATAAAATATCGTAAATTTTTCATAAGATTTATGTGAGAGATATCTTTTTTAGAAAGTAAATACTTAAGTCCTCACTAAGCGAATAAAAATTAATATACAATATATTCAAGTTCTGCTGAAGAGGAACAAATCATTTTTATTTCAATCATTATAAGAAATTGGTACTATTGACATATACCCTACATTATATTAAAGGTATATTTGGTACAAGGAAATTTTTATTTCGATCTATATTTTGTAGAACAGTTCCTAGATACCGAAATAATATTAAAAGCAATAGCATTTAGGCACAAACCTAAGCTCTTTTGTGTCCATGTCTATATAAATAACACCGATGATTTTTCAGGTATAAAGTAAAGTAAAAAAGGATCGCTACACGAGTGAACAATGAATGTGTTGTCATTATTAAAACTTATTTGAAATATGGTGAAAGTTATTCCACAGTTGGTAAAAAATTTCGTTCGGAATAATGTTGAGAAAATGCTCCGACAAACCGTGCTATTAAGCATATCATTGATAAATTAGAAGAAACTGCTTCAGTTCAAGATCAGAGAAGCAGAATTTATCATAGCAGTGTTCGTTCAATTGAAAATCTTACAGCTTTTGCGTAGGAGCCAAGGACATCAATTCCGCGGTTGTTCACAGCAATTAAACTTCAAACCGAAAACTTTGTTCAATATTTTTTAAAAAGATATTCATGTGAAGGCTTACGAAATACAGTTAATACAAGAACTCAGAAAAGAATTAAAATGGCAATGTGCAATCACTGTGTATAGAGCTCAATATCAAAAGATGACTAGAAACTTTTTGTGGACTCAATTGGAAGATATTGACGTGCAGAATATGTGATATCAACAGGACGGTGCAACATGCCACACAGCAGCGGAATCAAATGATCTTTCGAAAGAAAAGTTTAATAATCGAATAATTTCTCAAAGAATCGAGCAAATATCACTAAGTGAACTATCATTTTGCGAAAAAGTAATTCAAAATTTTGGTAAGAGATCAACAGCCTAACAAACTAGCAGAGAAGATCACTTGAAATCACATTCTTCTTTGTTATAAGCCGGAACCAATTTTCTTCAATTTCCAATAATCAAAGATAAATTTTCATAAAATGTATGTCTTTTATTTAAAATTTAAAAAAATACCTCAAATTTGAATATCTCTTATAATAAAATATCAAACATTATAAAAATAGTAAGGTAAGTGCCAACACTCGTGGCGTTGATGCTAGTACTAGAATTTCAATCACAAAATTTGATCCCCACAGGATATCGGACATATGAAAGCCATTAAAAAATTCCACAAAGTGATATAAGGAGTGCGTCATAAAAAATTAGTGCATTGAAAAATAAATGTATCTCAATAACCACAGATTCAGTTTTCAAAAAGATTATATGTCTTTAACGGAAATTTAATTCAAATTCAATAATAGTAAAAAAATAATATTAATTTTTCAGCGTAAAATTTTTTACTTTCTCTAATAAGAGGTAGAGCTTTGATGGTATTTTTTTGGATTTTTTAGCTTGACGCGCACCACTTGCGCCTAAAATGAGTTATGTCCTTGCATGTCCCTTTTGTTGCCTTTAATTGCTTCTTTACTAGAACCCAATGTCTCTCGATTGACAGACAGGAGTTCAGGGCAATTGGGTAGGTTCGCTTCTCTAGGAACGAAACTAATGATATTTTACTGGTACCTCTCAAGAGCCGCTTTACTGCAGTGACATGAAGCAAGATCAGGCCAATAAAAGAAAGATACCTAATGATCTCTTTTGAAGCATTCCATGATGAAGATTTCAATGTTGATTGTGCCTCTGGTCACGAAATTTTGGCATCTTTTACCACAACTGCAAATTGCCCACCAAACAAGAAACTTTCTGGGAAATTTTTTTATATATTTTGTGTTTTAAATTTTTTGGGAGATGTCCACTAGCGTTGACAAAATAGAATTCTTGGCCAGGAAACTGAAAAATGTCGAAAAGGACGAATGTTTCGTCATCCATAATGCAACATTCGAATTTGGACACAAAATCTTTGCTCAGTATTTGAGCGCGTATTTTTGCTTCAAAATTCTTTTCAGCATTCCGATCCGGCACTTTCTGAATTTTGTAGGTCTTCAGCCTAGCCTCCCCTTTCACTCATTATACAAATGACTCGGAGAAAATTGTTAGCTGAGCGGTTTTTCTTCCGAAAGGTTGGGACTTTTCTTCAACATGGTTACGACCTTCATGGCATTATTGCGGTCACCACAATCTATTTTCCAGCACGTCCCCTGCTTTTGATTCATGCTAACGTCTGCTTTAAAATTTTTCATTACCCGAGATACCGAGTTTATGCAAACTTTAGCATTCCTTGCAATCCTTTTGAAGGTATATTGTAGGTTATTTAAAAAAAAATTTTAATTTTTTTCACGCATTTCTATTTTACTGCTCATGTCTTCGCAAAATAATAGATGACAATGCAAAGTGATATGAAATAGTATTTGACATGATTTTCTAAGCTAACCTGATCAAAATAATTAAAATTTATTTTTTATAAAAGAAGTTATAAGCAAAAATGTGTGCACTAATTTCTTTTGACGCACTCCTTATACAATATTTTTCAATTTACTTCAAATCTACATGTACGCTCTTTGCCCAAACTAAGCTCCAAAAATATAATATTAAAGTTTTATTTAAAATGATTGTTAGCTAAGTTAATACAATGCTTCAATTTTAAACTTTTTTTGACAGAAAAGTTGTGAAAAACAAAACTTAAAATTGCCTACGTGACCAACGAAGTCAGAGCAAAAGGGTTTTATTAAATTGTTTGCTATGCTGCATTTTTATTGTTGAAAAACAAATTGAAAGAAAAGTAAGAAACTTCCACTTAACTTCGCTTCAAAAACATTACGTTTTAATTTTATTTATTTATTTTTCCAAAATTGTTATTTTTTTGTTACTTACTGCGTTCAACTTTTGTCATACTCATGCCGCGTCCCGGTTTACGCCAATGTCGATACCAACCGTGCCGCTGAAACAGTTGTAATAAACTGGCTGCTGCACCACTAGCACCACCACCACCACCACCACCATTATTACCACTGCCAGAGGCAGCAGCAGTACCCGTCGGTTCAGCTAAAGCACCACATCGTGCAATTTCCGATGAACGACACGATGATGAATCCTCAAATGAGGAGCTGCGTCGTTTGTTGCCTTGACGGCCAAAACAGACGCAGCTACGTAGCATAGCGGTAGCTGCAATTGCAATTGCTGTGGCTGTTCGTTGCGGTTTTTTCGATTACAGCACAGCACTTTGTTGCACGTGGTGTACGATTGCAGCTGCAGTTTCGCTTTTGTTGCACTTCACTTCTGTTTTCCTTTGTGCTGCTTCACTTTGATGCTATAGCTATAGTTTTAGTCAATTTTAACAACCAGCATCCGCTTTGAAATTTGTCATTTTAAACGGTCATGTCCTTGAGAATAAACTGCAAATAGAAGAAGAAAAGAAAAATTGAAAAAATTACTTTTTTTTGTTTGGATTTTGAAATTTCACTGCTCAACATGTCGTATGAGTACCCTTTAATTCACAGTCGTAATTTTAAACTTCTATAGCTGAAATACGCGTGAAGCTATAAAAGTGCATGATATGTTATATGAAAGCTTAAAGTATATGCTTTATAAATAAAAGTAACTTATTAAATGGTCAAAGCTAATAGAGTAAGGAAAAAACAACACTGATGCAACAAATGTATTTTAATTACAAAATCCCGCATAAGGAATGCAAGTTAACTACAACAACGATTAAATTAACACACTTACAATCAACATACAAGCATACCACACTTGATGTAATAAAAATACCCACCTTTTGAGCTAACATGCTGCAATGTTACGCAACGGAAGTTGGCCCCTAATTACAAATTCCACACAGGCACTTCCGCTGCAGTCAAATAACCAACATAGAAAAGTTTCTCACCTGCTGCATTGAAACTGGAAAATAGCGACCGCATAACTTCAATTTCATTGCTATGACCTTTCGTTTTATTTTAAACATATATTATATAATATATAATAGACCCCCATAGTATTTTCAATATTTTTCGAAACAATTGAATGTTCTTTGTCAAAATCTCAAGCCTCAATATGAGAACATTGTTGTACACGACCTCAAAAATTATGTAGAGATGTTGGGTATGTATCTGAAATTAATTTCGTTTTTTTTTTGGAAAACGTTTTATGGTAAAAATTTTTTGTGCATAGTCGACCTATTAGGACATAAGCCACTCTCAAAAGACCGGATAAGTTTTGTATGTAAATAAAAAAATCCTTGGTTACTCTAACAGCACGTTAAAGAGAATCTTGTTGCTACATTGATGGTTCCCACATGATCTGAAATCACAATCCGCTACGGGAACATCACGATTAGAGCTTTAGTGAAACCTTCAGTGTGATAAATACAGGATTTTTCAAGGACTTACATACGGTAGAAAATCATATATAAAGTATAAACGAACTGGCTCAACATAAGGGGGTCCAAAAGGACTATTCTTTCTCTGCAAAACCTATTTTTTATCGGTCTTCATATAAATTCTACATAAGTTTCAGTAAGGCAAAATAAAAAATTTTTAATTTACGATATTTTGGAGAAAAAAAGGTAAAGTAATTCTTTTGAACCACATTAATGACTTAATAGAAATTATGGATGTATTTAGTTTCAAATAAACTTGAGCCATCGGATTCTTCGGATTCGAATTCAACGCGTCAAAAACTTTTGAAAAAGTATATTAGGGTTTCAGAAACAAAGATTTGATTAAATTTTATCGACCTATGTAATAGTAGTCCTCTGCTAGCAAATTCCACGATCTGTACGCAGGCAAAAACAGAAGAAAAATAACTGAGCTGTAAGCGAAAACATCGAACTAAAAGAACTGAATTGAGTCGAGTTAAATGAACTTGATTCGGTGCTAAAATTTTGTAGGAAGCTCGTAAGTTTCGAGTGTGTTCGAAACGAGTTCAGCTCGTTGCACACACAGGCTTATTATTTACCATCAGATATATTATTCAGAATTTCTCTGGAGCAGATATATAGCAACAAAAAATTAGAGCTGATGATGAAACCAGACTATACCATTTTATTTTAGGTGCTCCAAAAAACTACAGTCGCAAGAAAAGCAAACCGTTTCGTGCTGAGCTAAAATGTGAATCCTAAAAGTGTCATAAATATGAGCAAACAGCGAAAAAACACTTTTCTTGCTTCGGTATTTCAGAGTTCAAAGTTGATCAAATTTAACTGTTCTGATATGTTCCGGCTTAAATAGCTCTTCAGCAACGAATTTATGGGTTATTTTTTATTTTAACTAACCGACATCAAAGAAAAAGCTATTCGAAAGGGACTATAAAAATTCATTCCGCGTTATTTATTTTTCATTTCTTTATTAAGTCTATGGACAACAATTTACTTACAGACTAACAACAATAAGGCACATAACAAAAAATTTAAATAAACAACATTCATTTATATTCCGCGACAAACGATTCCTTTTAAGCCAATTAGATGCAGAATTTAATTTCTCTTGTAGAGTTAAAATATCAAAGTTCGACTTATAAGAATTGCTGTTTGAAATTTTACATTTGTAAAGTTAGTTGTCCCTAAATTTTGCCAGCAGTATAGTCTTAAGCGATTTTAAGTTGCATTTTGGGTAATATTGTTCTTATTTTCGGCTTAAGTTATGTACTTCTGTTTTTCGTTAGATTTTAATTTTGTGACAATTTTGTTTCTTTTATTTGTAGATTTTGTTTGTAACCGAATTAAAATTGTTTTATATTCTGATATGATTTTTTTTCCAAACTCTTTAATAAATTATTTTTACAATATACATTGCTAATTTTTTAAACTGTATACGGCCTTACTGAGCATGTTGGCCTTATTAGTTAGATCTCATAAATTACATGCAGCGCATGAGTTACTTCACACTATGCCTGAACTCCTGCGGTGAAAAACGTAAACCCTAACACTGGTGCTGTACGTGTATCCATTTCAGACTGTCACCATGAATAAGCAACTTTACTGTCGCAAAACAAAACGAGTCATTTGGCCATTTCTGTAGGATGTATTTATAAGGCGTATAAATTTTCTTTTTTGTCCAAAGCAAAGAGCTGGAAAATTGTAACTAATAAGTAACTCATACGTATGCGAATGTGTTGCCTGAAGAAAACATCATTTGAGAAAGCAACAGCAGGGAAGAAAAGCACACGACATAAAAGAAAAATTCAGTGAAGGATAATTTCAACAATATGTATCTTTAAGCTAAGGTCAAAAGTGATACTAAAAATTCAATTTTTGTCCTAAAAATTGTTTTGTAAGGGGCTCGACAATAAGGAAATTTCGGAAACTTTTTGTATATGTTAATTTTTTAATCAATGTTAGCTTAGCGAAATCATTTTGCTAATTTCTATTAATACGATGCTGCTATGTGCTTTTAATAGAACATTTCGTTCCTTCAAAAATATAATTTTTTAATACAAAATGCGAACAGTGAGACACTATCAAAATGTATCACAGTGCGGCTTTTATGAATTTTGTAGAGTTTGCTATATTATAAATTAAGCTGACAACACTGCCCAGATCGCTGTGTGTTTTATTATTCTTACTAAGCACCACAAAATTTTTAAAGCTCTGCTTAATTCCTTGTTAAGTAGCTCACCATTTAAGTCTGCTGACAAACTGTTGAATTTTTATAAAGTTAATTAAATGATAATATTTTTTCACAACTCCTTTATTTAAGTGTGTCTTACTTTGAACAAAAACTAATCAAATTTCCAGCGTTACACAACATAAACTTGAAGGTAAAAATATACTTGAAAATATTCAACTACACAAAACAAAGCAATTTTGATGAGTCAATACGAATGAGACAGTAGACAATAGATGGGCTTAATTAGAATTTGTCCATTTCATCGTGCTGCCTAAAAGACAGGAAACCTTAGGCAATAGTGTGACTCCTTACGAAGAAACAGCAAAAAGGTAGCAGCAACATTATGAAATAGCGCAATACTATGAGTAAATGCAAATGTCAAACTCTTGGGATCACCAGCAGCTTAACCCTCCTCAAAAATTGAAAGCAAGAAAACATAGCAAAAATCCACGTATTCAGCAAAAATGTCATAAAAATGGCAGCAATAAAAATGAAAAACATTGAAACGATACTGTGAGATTTTTAAGATGTTTCTTTTATGCGCGTGTGAAATTAAATGCTTTGACAGTTTGACATTTTGATGCTGTAGCGCAATGGCAATTTTGATTTCTAGCTTGAAAGCGTTAAAAGCAACAAAGACAAATAGAATAAAGCATATTTTGTAATAAAAAATTAAGTGTGGTAACGTAAAAAAGGAGTATAAAAGATGTTGCATATATAAGTGCAGATAATATATGATGTATAGCACATAAAGTCTCATATGTATACTATGTACCAGTAATAAAAAATGGACTTTATTTGGCTTAACTTTATGAATAATTTTATTTTTTTTGAGTGCCAAAAATTATGCAGCATATTTTTTCTCAATATCAAAAACGATTGTTTTATGTATTAAATAATGCTCTAAAGTCTGATATACTAAAAAGCTAATGTTTGATACTTTTAGCGTTAGTTTTAAAAATTAAAAAAAAAGTAATTTGTACGATTTAAAAAAGTTGGAAATTGGTAATTCGCAGCACATGAAGGAAAAATTAAGATGGAATAAGACTCTTACAGGGGAGTGGCACTATCCCAAGTTTTTATTTTTAAAACTTAATGTCTCGCAAATCATGCAAGATATTATGATAAAATATAGTTGCAGATCGTGAATTTTTTTCTAAGTAGGCTAAATTGAAATAGTGGGCTTGGCACCCACATACAACCCAAAATTTTGATTCAATATTACTCAAAAGCTTCACGTACGATTTTTTACAAAATTTGATATGATAATAATTACTATTACTGTAGTCATTAATAAGTATACTGGCCAGACTCGTTGAAGGGCGTGGAACTGCCTATAATGTTTATAAGCGTTATAAAAAGAGAACTTATAACGAAATGAATATGGCAAATTAACGTGCTCTAAGCTACCTAAAAGCCAAAAGTGGGCGTAACAGTACCTGTGAGCGTAGCAAGTGTTGTTTGATCAAATGCGCCTAAAAGGCTAAGGCGATTTAAAAATGTTGCTGGTTTTTATAACCTTTAGTTTGATGCGATTCATATAAAAAACATTTGAGTAAGTGCCGGTTTATTTGAATTTAAGCGGAACCAACTTTTCAAAAGTTCAAAAAATTGCTATTTCACAATATCTGAAAAACTAAGCATTAGCAAATTTTCTATTTCTCATTTCGAAATCAGCATATTTTATGTAAGAAACGTTTTCATATTAGCCTGGAACCACTGGATATCACTTTTGTGATAGTATCGATTTTTTTTTTTGATATTTTTTGATACTTATTGAAATACTTTTCGATTTTAATTGATTTATTTCTGTCGACATTTACTGAAGTTTTCGATAATTTTCGATTTATATCATCAGTTTTGATATTTTTCGTTACTTCTCGACCTTCATCAACTTCAATGATAATTTTCGATTCTTTTCGACTTGTAAATATTTCTTTAATATTTGTCGATACTTTTTGAACGTACATATTACTTTTCGACTTTTTCAATCATTTACAATACGATTCAACTATTTTCAAATACTTCAAAGTTTTCGATACCTTGCTATACTCGCCGATATTCGCGATTCTTATCAAATTTTTTCGATAATTTTTGAAAATTTTTGATAGTTTTCGACAGTGCTCAAATTACTCGATATTTTTCGTAACTATTCGATATGTTTCGATATACATCGACATTTTTCTGTTCATTAAAATGTTTTCAATTCTTATTGATTCTATCTAATTGTAAGTATATGGCATATTTTTAGTTACATCAAACTATCGATATTTTACGGCTTTTCGACTTTCGTCGAAACTCGATATTTTTCGTAACTATTCGATATGTTTCGATATACATCGACATTTTTCTGTTCATTAAAATGTTTTCAATTCTTATTGATTCTATCTAATTGTAAGTATATGGCATATTTTTAGTTACATCAAACTATCGATATTTTACGGCTTTTCGACTTTCGTCGTACATACCCACAGTTTTTTTTCGAATTTTTCGATTATTTTCGACATTGAATGAATTACTCAATACTTTACGGTACTGCTCGATACTTTTCGGTACACATATATTGACTATTTTAATAAAATTAAGTTTTTTTTTAACTTTTACTGGATTTTTCTATATGTTTTTAATTACATCAAACTATCGATTTTTTACGGATTTTCGACTTTCGTCGTCATTTTCAATATTTTTTTCGAGTACTAATTCATACACAATAGAAACCCAACTATTATTTTCTTATGAATTTTTCGATTATATTCGATATTATATGGCTTTTTCGTATTTTTCGATATTTTTTTGACTTTTTGATACTTTTTAAATGTTATTAATTGTTTTAGCAATTCTCGACTATCATAAACTTTTCAATATCTTCCGATACTAATGTATATTGTCCAAATTAATCGAAATATCTTCGACTTATGTATATTGATATACATACGATCATAAGACATTCTGACTTTCGTTGACTTTGTCTGGATTTTTCTTTAACGACTTCTTATTTTTTCGCGATACTTGTTTGCTTTTAACGTTTATTGCAATTTTTTTCGATATTTTCAAATTTTCTTTATATTTTTTGATGCCTCGCTCTACGTTTTGTTATTTTTAGTTTTAATTTTTATGAGCGGTTTAAGATCAATTTAACTTCTGCTACGTGTAAAATGGCTAAGAGGATACAACACTTGCTAAATACATACATACCGTAAGTGTTATCTCAATGTGTGCTTGTTTAAATAATCTAACATTAGTGGTACGTGTAAGGCTCATTCCAGATTATATTAATTTAAATTAGAAAGTTTGTATGTAAGTATGTATATTAATGGAATCTCTCTCTACCTTATGGTATATCAACACTACCAAACTCTTCAATGTAAATCTTACTAATATTTTGTAATTTAATTTTTTTATGAAAATTTTGTCATGAAATCCGTTTGCGTACTTAAGTTTAATTTAATTTAATATTTATGGTAAGCTTAAATTGTATGCATTTATAATCTTAGTGTTGTTGTTGTTGTTTTTATTATAATAACATGTATGTTATTAGTTGTTATTGTTTTCATTTTGTGATTTAACTTTGTCATACGACCCAAATGGTTTGGTTAAGCATGAAATTAAATTGGCAAATGTCACGTTAACCGCATTTAATGAATTATTAATTAAGGATCCATATTATGGCATAAAGAACAACAACAACAACAACCAAAACCACAAATTATTTTATGCGAAACAACAACAACAAACCAAAGTTGGGTACCTATTTAAGTTATTTGATAACAACCGGCACCAACACCAGCTGCTTATTTTCACGCTTTAATGTTAATGATATTTTAAATATTCACACATTTGCGTATGTGGGGTAAAACGGGAAAGCTTAATTGAATTTGAAAGTTTTATTTTCAAATTAGCAATGCTATAGCCCTTTTTATTTTTATAAAATTTTTATTTAAATATTCAACAGTGTATTATACACTGTGTATATAGATAGTACAGCCGATGAATGAGGATATGCGATAAAGGCTACGGAAACTTGATGGAATATTTATGCTACATTTGGGATTCGAAGATTTGTTATATGCCATACAAGAGCCTTTCGCAATCGATTCCTATCGTGAGCATCCCCAAAATAGCCAATAACGAGATAAATATGGTTTAATAAGAAATTACTGTGTAGTATCACAATGGATTCCATTTAGTCTAAGTGAGTCGGTTTCGTAACTGACTGACACTCCTACTCTACTGTGTTGTCTTATTATTCATTCACTGCCACCTCATAAGCCGATGATTACGAAGACTAAGGTATAAGATCGTTACGAAATGTCTGGTTTGCATGAAGTTTTAGCTGCTTTTGCATCACCAAATTATTCCCAGAAAATTTACTTAGAAAATAAACTTAGCTATCGATAACAATAATACACAATATATGAGAACTAAGCTAAAGAATGTAAGCTAGGAAGAAGGCGCGGCTATTGGACATAGCCGTAAGGAAGTTTAGAATTGATGAAGTTTTCATTTACTGTTAAGCAGCCTGTGGCAATAACAGATTAGATTAAATAAGAAAGAAAATAGTTATGAAATCACAGCTACCTTAAAAGGCTTATTGTGACATCCTTATTTATTTGAAAGATTCCCTTAATGGGATATCCTACATTATAAGGTCCGAAAAAAGCTGTTTTCACTGAAATGGGAAAAATCAATTGAGCCCAATGAACTTTTTTTTATAACACGAGCTATAAGCAAATTTGTAGAGCGTTTTGTCACTGAAGTATCCAATTGGTGGGAAATATACAGCTCGATTACTCTTTTGTCTAAAAAAAAAAAATTAAAAAAATTTTTAACTTTTATATACATAATTTTCTTTTGGATGAACTAAGAAGACACAAATTCAAAACTCAAAATTTTTCAAAGTTTGAAAAAAAATTTTCTTAAAAAAAAGTCACTTCAATCTGTTATTAAAGTCATTTAAAAATAATTTTTCTACAATCTGTTTAGTTCAACTAGAAGAAAATACAATACTGACTTAAAAAAAACTTTGAATAGAGTCAATAGGTTCTTTAATCGTAAAAACTAAAACTAAAGAAAACGCAATTCAAAGTCTCGGATTGGGTAAACTTTTCAACACACCAAGTAAAAAATCTGTGGCGGACATACACTTGACTCCGGCCGAAATACTTTGAAATGGTCTTTGTAACTTCGTGGGCTCATTTTTGAATGCCTTTAATTTTGATTAACGCAATAAAAAAAATTAGATTTCTCGGACGTTTTTATTCAGAATACCCACTTAACTTTGAGCACAATATGAAAAATACTATGCTCTTTGGGACTTTCTCTGATTTGAAGAAGAAACAATCTTGGGTACAAAGTCCAGCTCTTTCTTTCTTCGGTTGGACAGCGACTCAAGACAAAGTCCAGCAAACAAAACATTCAAAACCCACAGAAGTACAGTCAGCGAAATAGCGCACAATGTTTTTATATATTTCCCATGATAAAAAGTTATGACAAAAATAACAGTAAAACAGAAGTATGCAGAATACAAGCACAATTTGCAGAAAGTAATTTGAAATGTTGCTTTTGTTATTTGCTTTGAAAATAGTACAGTAGAGTGGCTTGGCAATGATGAAAAAAAATTGACATTTCGATTTTGGAAAATGTTTAGTCTAGTTAACCAGTTCTTAAAGTCAGAAACTTTTAAAATTGTTTCAATTCTATTTTACAACACTTAAAACATGTAATTTTAGATTTTTTTCTGAAATTCCAACTTTAACCTTAAATATTTCCGAGAAAAAAATTTTTAAAAATTTTCAAAATATTTTTTTGTTGTTCTACTTATTCAAGACGGCGGACCCAATATGGCACAAGCTCAATACCCTAATCTACCATATTGGGTCCGCCATCTTGATTTTTAAATTTCTGACCTTAAGCTTCAGTTCATTACTGCAATTGCGGTAGGTGGGCATGGAATAACCCGTTGGAGCAGTGGCATGGCGACAGATTAATGACAACCCATCTATAGTACAGTTGTTGACTATTGCGCCTCCTCTGATTCATTTTTAGCCGAGACGAGCGAGGTCCCGCTCTATGTTGGTAGCAGAGATGAGCTAGGTCCCTGACAACTTTAAGGCGGTAGCTGAGATGGGCTAGATCCCGGTCTAGCACCCAAACGCGGCCTAAAAGCACGCTGGTCCAACGCACTCTCCACTCAACGGGCTGCGGCCGAAACAAGCCAGGTCCCTTTCCGCGCCACACAACTGGTGGCGATGAGTTGACGTGGTCGGCTTTTTTTTTATTTTTATTTATTACTAGGTGACCCAGCGAACTTCGAGCCGCCTTACAGTCAATGAATGTTGTGTTAACTTTTAGCCAAACTATCTCTTATATTAAATCCCATTCAGCCTCGTCCAGTAGCTGATGATTTTAATTTTGGAGGTGTCATCGCCCATTTTTCTTAACCAAACTTTACAAAAACCATAGAACCAGAGACCATAAGAACCATTTAAAAAAAAAAATATGAAATCTTCGTGAAAATTTTATTTAAAAAATACTTTTGTATGAGGATCACCTTAAGTATGTACCCTAAGTAATAGTTTTATAACCTAAGCTATGCTTCTTAATATAAAAGACACGTGGAGTGAATTTTCTCAGAATCGATTAAAATGCTATTTTAAAAATAATTTTGTATGAGGGCCATTGATAAGACACTAAGCCTAGTAAAGGATATTAGTTCTAGAAAGCGCTTAGCATCCCATTTTGGTCAGATTCACCTCGTTATGTTGCAGGTGGACCAATGGGTTCATTTTGCCTTAGCCTTCCTCAGCATTATCTTTGCCTTGAGAAATTAGTGAATTAGTCTCCTAGCAACCAAGTTTATTAGATTTGCAATTCTTATCAATAGCTCAGGCAACCAGATGAGGTGAATGGTAAAATGCTGAGCCATCTCATTAAGAAGCGTGCAACATTTGTGGGCTAATAGTGAGCTAAGAAAGAGCGATTCTAGAGATTTTATAGAAGCCTGGCTATCTGAATAAGTGTTTGGAACAGACGTTTCTAATTCTTGTCTTTCACATTGCTCTCGCATATGGTATCCACAAAACTTTTCCAACCTGCATGATCAAGAAGGAGTGTCTTCAATTTTCTCAAACATTTCAGTGATCGAGGTATTTCTTGCTTAAGCGAACAATTTCTTGATGATTTAAAACAGCCGCATTTTCTGATAGCCTGAGGATTCCACTCCAATGCTTGCCGGTAGACTGGGATTTCCATTTTCGCCTTTTTGTTTGAATGGAAATTGGATTTTAATATGGTGGTGAGTAACTTCACATTAGAAATAGTCCTGGGCCAAAAAAATTTTTTGAATTTGGCTAAGTGGTATGGCCCAGTAGTATGAACTGAAATTACTATCGTAATCAAAACGACTTTCAAAACTTATTTTCCGTGATAAATAGTGAAACAAAAGCAAAGCACTCCCCCACTGAAGGCATCTTAAGTTCCCACAATTTCATTTTATGCGTTAAGGTTATTAAAATTTTAATGCTACTTAAGCGGAATTTCTTCAGAGTAAGCCACACACATTCTAGTGTAACCTCTGCGGTTGGTCCATATATTTTATGATTCACCATACTTTGTTTAACGCATATTAAATATTTCCATTGTCTTATTCTTGCACCCACAAACCATTATCTTGATTTATTTGAGATTTCATTAAAATTTCAAATTTATATTCCTATCGCCTCCCCCGCCCTAGCAGCATAACTTCCAGCTAAGAAACTTTACATTTTCATTCGGCCAAATCTTCAGTTTACTACCTCACAATGTCACAAATCACATTCATTAGCATCGCTCATTCACGTTACCATCCCACTCTCTCGCATTAGTTTTAAGTATTTTGTTAGTTTTCTCAGTTCTGCCCCCGTCCCCCTTCAAATTTGTTGTTCACTGTTAACTGCGCCACCGTACAGCTCCTACGAACAGCTTTTGACATTTTGATGATTTCACTTCTTTTGTCATGAATTTGCATGATTTATATCGTAATTATGTAAACAACCAACGCTCGAATACACGCACACACACACACACACACACACACAAACAGCAAGGAGCGGAAAATGAGAATGCCAAGACATTAATTTGCCAAGTAGTAAGAGCCATGAGCAGAAAATTGACTGCAAAAGTTACAACAGCAGCAGCTACAACATCAGCTATACACCATTAGCAACTGTAATGTGAGCAAAGGATTTGCGACATTCTGCTTTGCTTTGTTCGATATTAAAAACAAGAAACTATTAAGAAAAAAAGAAAAACAGGAAACATAGCAGCAAGATGCGTAACTAGCACACAATTTGCTCTGTTATTTGCTGCATGATTTTGCATGCGCGCTTGAAATGGTTAAAATTGACAGAAAAGTTGTACGGAAACTACTTAATTTAAAGAATTAAAGTCATTTTCCTTTTTGCTTCAAATATTTTTAAGCTAGGAGTGAGCAACATCTCTTCAATTGCAGCGCAACTTAACTTCAGAGCCATAAACCAAAGCAGTTGCTTCTCTTTTAATATCACAACATAATTGCCCGGAGATGGTCTGGAAATAGTTTTAAACTTAATAGCCCAAGAGCCCGCTCTGGAAAAGTAAAGTATATAAGATTAGAGGATGAAACTAAGTGACTAGGGTTGCCTTAACAAAATGCCCGAAAATACCCAAACTTTGCTCAATATTGTTATTTTAATTAAAAATGTATGAGATTGTTTGGGAAAAGATCCAATAAAGCAACTCTATATATTCTATTTAAGTTCGTCACGCTCTATCATTTGGCATTCATTAAAAGTTGCGACCGAACCGGTAACAAAACATGTTTGGAACAGAATTCAACAATTTAACTTTCTATATTCTATTTGGATTCTTTGAGCTTTATCATTTGACATACACTTCAAGCTGTATAACTTTAATGAAAAAAAACACAATTTTGGCCAAAATTCGGGCTTTTTCGGGCATCGTGACGGCTTTTGGTAAGGCAACTCTGGTTGGTTAGTTTCGCTAAAATGCATCACTATATTTCCTGAACATCCCATTCTGTAATCTTGTACACTCAACTTTGCTACAGGCAGCTCTCCACCCAAAAGGAAGATTATTAAAAACCCATTATTTTTTTAATAGGCGTTGCACCGCCTCCAATGAGAAAAAATGCTGTCACAGGTCAGCCGCTACATCGATTTTGATGCTATTTAGACAGAAGATAGATTGATTCCTGAGGAATAACATGAAAATAAATTTTAACTGCAAAGCTAATGAACAGATTTAGATTCAATATAGTACAGAGATAGACTGAACCTTAAGCAAAGGTATTAGTTTTAAAGTCAGCGGTGGCACGCCGCTAACAGAAAAATATGTTTCCACAGCTTCAATACTCGAACGATTTTAATGAAATTTGGCATAGCGATGGTTTGATTTCTGAAGAAATATATATATTTTTAAGTGGGCGGTGTCACACTTCCAACCAGAAAATATGTTTTCATAAGTAGCTAACCTACTGGTCCGATTTTGATGAAATTTAATATGAAGATAGATTGAATCCTGTGGAAAGATATTGATTTTAGGTGGGCCCACCAAGCTCACATTTTTGGAATAGCTGAATGCGAACAATTTACATCCAAATATCAAATTTAAAGCTGATGGCTGCCATAGATGCCGAGATACAGCGTTTTAAGTGATTTTGTTAGAGCTACCACGCCCTTTTATTCAATTCTGTCCACATTTGCGAGGTTTTAGGCGAAGACGTGAAAGATACTAGCAACAAATTTCAAACTGTAGCTGTAGCATACGTCCCAAGATACTGCAGATTAGGTGCTTTATTTGTAAAAGATGTGCCCCACCCTGTCTTCAAACCGCGCCCACATTATTTGACTGACTAAGTGCAAACAATAAACTTCTATGTATGAAATTTTAAACTTGTAGCTACCATAGGTGCGTTTTAAGTGGTTTTGTTGTATGAGAGGTGCCACACCCCGTTTTTTAATCCCGCCCATATCCTCG
Organism: Meiosimyza platycephala; assembly: GCA_963662105.1. NCBI lineage: Eukaryota > Metazoa > Arthropoda > Insecta > Diptera > Lauxaniidae > Meiosimyza > Meiosimyza platycephala. The sequence continues at coordinate 95,528,657 of OY759208.1, read as the reverse complement.
TTTCAAATTTCAAAACTGTAGCTGCCATAGGTGCATTCTCCCAAATATTTTTAATTCCACTAACCAATATTTTCCAATTCATTCTATTGTTTCTGTCTGAATGCATCAGACCTTGAAAGATCATGTCCTCTCAAATTAGTATTGTGCATTGTTAATTCGATTGTTTTTGTTTGATTGCGTCAGTACTTGTCATTCCCTCGTCGCAGCAGGAGCAAATAAATATAGTGTTTCTCCTGCAATAAAGCTTCGCTAATATTCATTGGGTTAGGAAGTAAAAAACTTAAAGACCATAAGTTTCCGACAAATCGAGATGTTTTGAGTCTATTTTTTTTAAGCATTACTCTCGTAATTTGTCAGCCCATAAATGTTATAAAAGTGTTTAAATTATGTTGAGTATATTTAGCGTCAAGCAGATGTTAAAATATCGCGTTCACAGCATAATATTTTCAAACTCAAAAAACTCCATGAAGTATGGAATTTCTTGAAGAAAAGTTGTTCGCGGAAATATTCTCTTTCTCAGCAAACAAAAGAACAGAATATTAAAATAGAATTAAACAATATATTTGATATCATGCTAAGAAGAAACTTTTCCGAAGAAGATGAAGAATTGAACCAGCATTCGACTTCCTATGCAATGGATGGGAAATTATGTAAAATGGAAGATGAAATTATTGTGCCTAAAAATATTAAAAAAAAAGATCATGACTTCTGATCTCGCTGCTGCCCTTGGCAGGACCAGTACTACTAGTTGGAATCTGTTGCAGCTATTGCTCTCAAACTCAACGTTAATTTATCCCCAGCTGTAATTCACCAGAGTCGTATAAAATTCAGACAATCGATGATGGCTCAATCAAAATTAAATCTGAAAGTTGCGAAACGTCTCGTCGTACATTGAGATGGAAAGTTGCTCTCTGATATTATTGGGCTGAATAAATTGAAAGGCCACCAATTGTTTTGCCTGGTTTGGACACAGAGAAACTGTTGGCGGTAACAAAATTCAAGAGTGGAACCAGAGTGCACCAGGCTTCAGCTAGGCCAGGCTAGCGTCAATATAGGTAATTTCCATGATTATTTTTAACCATAATTTATTGAGTTGTGGAATAAATTATCTCAATATTAGAACATTTTATAAAGTAAGATACAAATTGATGTTGAAGTTTTTTGACAATCATTTAAATAAATTTTGTTTACGATTATACTTGACTTATTGCTTGCTCAATTCTAGGACTACTTCATTAAACCTCTTTGTATGGTATGGTTTCACTACTTGTTTTCCTATATTTCTGAAATTTCATTTTAGCTCTTAAATTTTACTCCAAATTAATGCAGAAAATACAGTTATCTTTATACACCTTAAATACTAAATAAATATTTACTTAAAAAATTGCCATTATTGTCGGATTAAAGACGAAAACACGAAATTCATGCATTTTATGTGGAAAAAATTTAACTTTGCAGAAAATGAATCATTTTTTTTTTTTAGATTCCCCACTTTTTATTGAAGTGTTTTGTTCTTTTATGTTTTATTGTAAAATTTATTACTACAAAGAAGAGATGGCAAAAAATTAAAATAAAAGTTGAAAAAATCAGACTTGTTGGTTTTTTCGGGAGAAAAGGGGCGCGAACGCACGTTCCATGCACACGCACGCATAAACGCATACGCACGCATCTATACCCAGCAAACATTGAGAAAATTGGTGATTATTTCATGTGTCAGGTGATGAAGTTACAACTCCTCTAGAAGTGTTTAAATAAAATTAAAATTTTTATTGCATATTTTTCGGCATTTTTAAATTTCATGATTTTAAATGCATTGTAGCATTTATGATATCAAATAGTAATATATTGTTGGAAGAAAAGCACGATATCGATGTCACCAGGCTGTGGTGATATGTGTTCTTTTTATGTTAAGTTCAGCTGTTTTATCATTTTCAAGTACCAGATCGTTGTTTGGTTGTTCGCTAGATCTTATGAAAAAGATTGGAATTGGAATAAACTTAAAAAAATTTGATTATTACTGAAGGGTGTCACGCTTACTCACACAATGTATATGCAAAATATCTCCGACTTTTTGGTTTTTTTTCTTTCCTTGTAAAATTTCCTCGCTGAAAAAGAGAGCACCATTGGTTGAAACGACGAGAATTCGCTAATTTTGTAATCTTGTACACTCAACTTTGCTACAGTGAGCTCTCCGTCTAAAATGAAGATTATTGAAAAACCATTGTTTTTTCAATGGGCGTTGCACCGCCTCCAATGTGAATAAATGCTGTCTCGGGTCAGCCGCTGCATCGATTTTGATGCTATTTAGTCAGAAGATAGATTGATTCCTGAGGAAAACTATATGTTTTTTAATGGGCGGTGCTACGCTCTAACATTAAAATACATTTTAACTGCTAAACTAATGAACCGATTTGGATTCAATATAGTACAGAGATAGACTGAACCTTAAGCAAAGGTTTTTGTTTTAAAGTCAGCGGTGGCACTCCACTAATCGAACGATTTTGATGAAATTTGGCATAGATATAATTTGATTTCTGAAGAAATATATATATTTTTAAGTGGGCGGTGTCACACTTCCAACCAGAAAATATGTTTTCATAAGTAGCTAACCTACTGGTCCGATTTTGATGAAATTCGGTATGAAGATAGATTGAATCCTGTGGAAAGATATTGATTTCAAGAGCCTCTAATAGAAAAATATGGTTTCACAGCTTAACTAAGGGATCGATTTTGCTTCAAAAATACAAATACAAAACAACAAGGTAAGAAACTTTAAAAAAATGAAATTTGACAATTTTATTGGCGAATTCATTTTTGTGCTAAATTTATTCTACAATGTCACCAATGTTTTATTACTAGTTCGGCGGCCTTAGCTTTGCAAATATAACCAGCTTTATGATCGCACTGCCAATCGTTCATCAAATATTCATTGCCAATTGGCCATAAATGTACACACCTTTCAATGTTATTTGTATTATCCGGCTGATTAGCTGACCATTTGGTATAACTCACCGGCTGTCCAGAGCTTAGCCAGACAAATTTGAAAGCCTCGTCAATGTCATTGCCCCCAATCCAAAACCAGTTGCTGTTTTCTCCATTTGCCACTAAGTAATTGGAAATCGCAAGCCATTCACGCTCACTTTCAATGTTAGCTAAATCAGCTCCTTGCCGGTGACAAGCTTGTGCAGCACCAATCCAAGTTTCCTAAGTAAATATAAGCAAAAATTCAGAATATTACTTTAGTTGTATTGGATTAGGTGTTATTACGTCGGAACTGCTGATGAGATAGTTACCGCTTCCAATACGTATGAAAGGTGTAACAGGTTCAGAGTACGTTGCTATTAAAATATTAAATAAAATGTTTATTTTTTTTTAACTTCTCAGTTTTCAGTAAATTCCTTTATTTTACTTACCATCGGCGACGTCAACACAATACTTTAAAGGGGCACCAATGCCCAATGCTAGGGAAAATATAAATAAAATGCAATATATTTTCATTTTGATTTTTTTGCTGTGAACGAAGTCAAAACAACTAAATATATCTGAAGCACTTCAAGAAAATTATAAAATTAATTCACTTATATATACCCAAAGTAATTAGTTTCACTATTTCATAAATTATTTTTTCTCATTAAATTCTCTAACGAGTTTTTATTGTGTAGCTGCGTTTAAAGTTTTCGAACGTTAATCTACTAATTTTATTTGCAACGCATGAAATAAGTCAAGGTAGATATTTTAATAGCAAATATTAGGTGTAAATATACATATGTATGTATGTATATTAGGGTTGTTCAGAAAAATTTTTTTTCGAATTTCTTGATGATACTTTGGAATCACGTTCTACATCATGGAAGAATATCACATGAATTTTTTTAGATTTTTAAATGCATTTTTTAAGATGTCTCAAAGCAAAAATATACTTTTATTATTATTATTGTTAGCATTAATTATAAAATGTTGTCAAACCATTTGAAAAAGTTGTTCTAGAGTAACTTAAATACATTCATTTTGTTCGTTCTAATATTGACAAAAAAAAATTTTCAACCCTCTTAAATAACGAAAAACTGCTTTAAAAAGGCGAAATTTAACGGTTTTTTAAAGAAAAATGTAATCGTGCTTTAAATAAAATCAACTTTTTTTAATATACAAGATCTCATTCGAAAGAGCTCTCAAAAACCTTTAAAACAAGATATGGTAAGACGTTTTTGGTCCAACAGGCTCGATGAAATTTACAGCAGTTTTAAGTTTGAGAAAAATATCAAGTATGAAAATTAGACCATGAAAATAAAACATAATAAGTAACAATTTGGCTTTGAGCCACCTTTAAAAATCTGAAAAAATTCATGTGATGTTCTCTCATGATATAGAATGTGATGCCAAAGCATCAGCGAGAAATTCAAAAAAAAATTTTTTGAATAACCCTAATCTAATTTGCATACTTGATATTTTTCTCAAACTTAACACTGCTGTAAATTTGTTGCGAAATGGCCTAAAAGGTTCTACAAAGTCTTAAATTGTAGATTTTAATGTCAGCTATAAGATAAGCATTCATTTAAAGATGAATATGAAACACAACACACATCAGGGGTCGATTAAATCTATAACCGAACCGCTCGTTTTGAAAAGAAAAGAATCATCACTATGTTTCAAATGTTATATCATTGAAAAGGATCCAAAAACGATAGCTACAAATGCTACAGCTTCAGTGATGACAAAATGAAAAAATTATCTCAATATTTGAAAATTTTATAAAGTAAGATCCAAATTGATGTTGTAGTTTTTTGACAACCATTTAAGTAAATTTTAATTACGATTATACTTGACTTATTGCTTGCTCAATTCTAGGACTACTTCATTAAACCTCTTTCACTACTTGTTCTCCTATATTTCTGAAATTTCATTTTAGCTCTTAAATTTTACTCCAAATTAATGCAGAAAATACAATTATCTTTATACACCTTAAATACTAAATAAATATTTACTTAAAAAATTGCCATTATTGTCGGATTAAAGACGAAAACACGAAATTCATGCATTTTATGTGGAAAAAATTTAACTTTGCAGAAAATGAATCATTTTTTTTTTTAGATTCCCCACTTTTTATTGAAGTGTTTTGTCCTTTTATGTTTTATTGTAATTTTTATTACTACAAAAGAGAGATGGCGAAAATATTAAAATAAAAGTTGAAAAAATATTGAAAAATCAGACTTATTGGTTTTTTTCGGGAGAAAAATGGCGCGAACGCACGTTCCATGCACACGCACACATAAACGCATACACGCATATGCACGCATCTATACCCAGCAAACATTGAGAAGATTGGTAATAATTCTAATTGTCAGGTGATGAAGTTATAACTCCTCTAGAAGTGTTCAAATTAATTTAAAATTTTTTTTCCATATTTTTCGGCATTTTTAAATTTCATGATTTTAAATGCACAGTGAACTGATATTACATTTTTGTTACTTGCATTATAGCATTTATGACATCAAATAGTAATATATTGTTGGAAGAAAAGCACGATATCGATGTTACCAGGCTCTGGTGATATGTGTTCTTTTTATGTTAAGTGTAGCTGTGCTATCATTTTCAAGTACCAGATCGTTGTTTGGTTGTTCACTATGATCTTATGAATTGGATTGGAATTTGAATAAATTTAAAAAAAACTATATTCTTACTGAAGGTTGTCACGCATACTCACACTATGTATGTATATGCAAAATATCTCCGACTTTTTGTTTTTTTTTCTTTCCTTATAAAATTTTCTCGCTGAAAAAGAGATAACACTTCTTTATAATTCATACGCGAATCAGTTAAGCGAGTCGCTGCAGCCTGAGCAAACTGTCTCCTATAATATAATCATGCCGGTGATCAAAATCAATGGCTCACCGTTTAAAATATAACTCTCGGTTAAATAACTTTCCTGGGTACACAGCGCCAAAACTTCAAATATACTGACACACAATGCGTTTAGGTAAAAATTAGGGTCAAATCATTTCGAAATGTTAAGGCAGTAAGGAATTACAGTTGTGGCGAATAATATTAGTTCCTATCCATAACCTTGAATAAAAAATCTTCGAGATTTTAGTAGCAAAATATATAAAACTATATTCAGTTCCAAATGAAAAATCGCCGAAAAAAAACTTTAATTCAATTTTTAGATATCATTTCTTTAAGGAAATTCGCCAAAAATAAAATTTTCCTTTTACAATAGTTCTTGACAGGTAACTTTTCCATCTGATTTTGTCATTTTTCCTTCGGAAAACTTACGCCCAAAACCAAAAGTAGAAATATTAAATAAAAAATGTATTTTTCCGCAACTGTAATTTCTTTTATTTTGTCATGAGGAAAATAAAATGGCACAATGCGTGCACGTAGTAAAACCCTTAAGCAAAAGCAGCAACAACAATATTAAAATCAACAATAACAACAACAAAGGAACATGTTGTTTTTTCTTTTATGTGGCAGACGGCAGCCTTTAGTATTTTTATTTTTTTTTACTTTTAATACTTCGTTCGATGTTGCTTGTAATACCGAAAATGCTATAAATAGATAAAAAACGTTTAATTTAAAGCGTGCATATCTCATTTCGAAATTTATTGCCTGCTTCAAGGGGTAATTTTTTATCTTCCATACGGTTAATATGTTACATTTATTTTATCTTTGAGTGGAAATGTTTTTAAATTTTTTTTATTTCCTTTAAGTCGCAGTAAATGAATGAAACTTCCACAGTTTGTATTCGGAAGTCTATGAGAAAAAGAAATAACTGAAATGCAACTTTTATAGATGCCAGTGAATAAGGTGACTTTTGTAAAAGCTGTGTGGATATAAGGCCTAGTAAACAACAACTCTATAAATGCGTTTTAGACAAATTAATTAAAAATTTTTTTCCCCAAATGCTAAAGAAAGTCAAAATTGGATCGCGGATATCACTTCTGATGTCTTCTACTCTCCTAAATGTGTATTTGGGACAGATTTTTTGAAAAAAAATTAATTGATGGGAGCTCACGGGGTTACCAGACCAGACAGATCAGACATACCAGACAGACCAGACAGACCAGACAGACCAAATAGACAAGATAGACCAGACAGATCAGACAGACCAGACAGACCAGTCAGACCAGACAGACCAGATAGACCAGACAGACCAAATAAACCAGATAGACCAGACAGACCAGACAAACCACACAGGGAGAGAAGAAGGAGCAAACAGACCAGACAATCCAGCCAGAGCAGACAGAACAGTCAGAAAACTAGACAGACCAAAAGACTTACAGACAGACAAAAATGTCTAGATCGATTCAGAAGGTGATGTTTATCAAAACCATTTATCAAAAATATTTATATTACATTTTTCCATACTAACCACGCCCCCTTCCATGCACTACAAACACATGTACGAAGTGAGTATACGCTGTGTACGATACAAAAAATCCGTCAACTATAAGCATATAGAATTGAAAGAGTTGAAAATGTGTTTTTGGTGCACGAAAATGTGTGGGCGTGTGTGGGCAAAATATGAAAAAAAAACAAAGATAATAATGAATAAATGAGAAAAAATGCGCCGGAAAATTTTCAAAGGCAATTTATTTAGACTACCGCAAAGTGAAAGTGTTAAGTGAATTATTTAATTGGTGGTTGTCTTTTTGTTGCTTCTCTTTTGTTGTTTTTTTTTTTTTTTGTTTTTACAATGTTTGTCTTTGTTGTTATTTTTGGGGTGGCGTTGAAAGGTAATTTTAATATTGAATTAAATAACAACAGAAACAACAACAACAACTTTAATGTAAGCAAAAATGTAGGTATATTACTTAGGACTTGGATGCGTGCGTAAAACCAGACAAATATTATTATTTTTGTTTATTTTAAAATATGTAATTCACTAAGCAAAAGATTTGATGTTTTAATCAAATTAAATCAAATAAATCACGTGTTTAGTGTGCGATTAAAGAAAACCGAAAAGCTTTTAATGTTTTAAGAATATTTTGATTATACAAAAATAGCTTTATGGCACCAGATGTCCGATAAATTACTTATTGTTAGTAAGTTATTGGTATAATTCAGAGCTTATGCCGAATGTGATATTACTAAAGAAGTTTTAAAATTCTAAAAAATTGTTGCTCTATTTCATTTTGATTTGGTTAGTTTAAAGACATAATGACACTGATAGCTTTAAAACTTTTATTTCAAACGATATTGTTTCTTCTCTTCTTCTAGATTTTATAAAAACTTTTTGATTTAAAACATACATTCCAAGATAATCAAATAAGTTTTGAAAAAAGAAAAAGCATTTAATGAAAGTTTTTGTGGCACCAGAACAATAGCCATTTATTGCTGAAACGCGCGTTTGCATAACTTAAATATTGCAATCAAAAATATTTTTTAATAAAAATCAAACTTTTCACACAAAATCAACATAATTTATAACAAAATTTAAAATATTACCATTTCATTAAAATTAGTTATTTGCTAACTTTTACCGCAACAAATATTGAATTTGCATACAAATTTCAATGCAATATATTTGATAAAATCTACAAATTTACAGCGTTGGTTAGAGTTCATTAGTAAAATTTATTTAAATTGATGTATATTTAATTCAATTTCATTATGTTTGCGCCAAAATGAAATGTCATAATAAAATTTGCCATTACATTTTTGGCTAACACGCGAGGTACCTGAACGATGTTGTTTGACAGTGGAGTTCATTAGACTTTTTCTTCAAAATTATACAATAATTTTATTGCAAATATTTTTTTTTTCTTTTAATACAATGCGCAACGCGTTGCTAGCAACAATAAAAAAGAAAAAAAATTGTTTTTTTAAAGGTGTGGCACATAAATGCAAAATTGAATTATTAGCTGACACGCTTTTAGGCGTAGTAAGTTATGCACATATATAAGTATGAATGGAGTTCAAACACTTTCTAACGAAATCATATACTGGGTGTGTGATAGGGGTTTAAAAATTTTATATTTACGATTTTTTCTTGAATTAAGTTTTTAAAAAAAAACTCTTTCCAAATATATAATGGGTGTTTTTTTTTATGTAAAATTTTTTTCTTTGCAGCTTTAGAAGAAATTTATTAATGGAAATCACCATCGAGAAAATTTTCGAATTTGGAAAATTAGGAGTTGGTTAAAGGCTTTTTCATACAAAAATATTTGGGAGAAGGAGAAGTTTAATAATCGAATATTTTCTTGAAAAACCCCTCAAAAAAAAATCATGTAAATTTGAGAAAGAAAAAATTTTCAAACCATCCATTCAAGAATTATAGGCTAAGACACTTATTTGGTAAGGTATTATTTTACAGAATCGTGCATAAGCCATACGTTCTACACAGCGCCAGATTAAGATATGGCTAAAGGGAACTGTCCCGAGTGCAAAGGAGTTCCTGTCATTTATTGGGGAAGGGAAAATTAAGAACTTATTTTGGTTTCACCGTCAAAATACATCACAAAAGGGGCCTCTTTGTCACCATCATTTCATTGATTTTCGTAAAATTATTAATCTTCGGATTGACCTTTTTTTGTCACCAATAGAAAGGCGCCCAGCTGTCAGTTTTTTACCCCTGCAAAGTCTTCTTAATCCAACGCTGACTCTATTTGGTGGGATAGAGGAGTTTTTTCGAAATGCTTCGTTGAGCTATATTGGATACTAGGAATGACTAAGCTCCTTATTCTTTCGGTTATGTTCACTATACATATATGTCAAGCGAAATAAAAAAGAAATTTATTAAATTTAATTAAAATTCTTTTTTCTGTGCATTGCGCGCACAGTGTTTTTCTTTTCTTTGCCATTTAATAGGCGTGATATATCCTCCAGCTATGAAATGTTGAGAAAAAATTTTATTGAAATAAAAAACCAAAAAGTCAAAGGAAATTAAATTTGCAAAGTTTTATTAAAATATTTGTTTTATTTATAAAATAATTCGTATGTAGATATATACGCACATATCAAACATCTGCTACCAGTATACACCATGCCTTTACAAGTAAGTGAGCTGTTTGCATGTTTTAGTGTCTGTCTGACATGTTTTAGCGCATTCATAAATTTGTCTGACACCACGACGACGAAGCAAAAACGTAAAAACATAAAAGCATGCGAAATGTTTAAGCGCATCGTACACAGTGGGGTTAGTGAAGTGTCTATAGACATAAAAAAAAATCAATAAGCTATAACACATTAGTAGGCCTTTCAGCAAAAGAAAGTGTGTAATTGGAACACACACCAGAAATGGTGAAACTCGAAAACTGAAATAAAATTAGGAATGCAAACGAAAACTAGTAAGGGTTTTCTTATTGGCCATTCTAAAAACTAAATACCCTACAACGTCTTAACAGTAAAAGTGCCTTAAATTTTTATTTATTTTATTTTTATTATTGCAAGACTGTTTTCACTTAACATTGAATTTGACAAAAGTTTTGTTAATAGCTCTCTTTTATGTTGCATAGGGGTTGCCACGCCCACTTTTTGTCTATTATTCAGCGAACAGTTTCTTGAATTTATTTGTAATTTGGTTTCATAACATTTTAGCATAACGTTTTGAATGATCTGCTTATATGGGAGGTGCCACGCCGTCTACCCTCTTTTTGAAATTTATTTAATTTTTGGTCAGAGCTCATCTGAACCATTCTGGCTGTACTGACTCAAATAGCTCCTTCAATATGACATATTTAAGTTTTTACTTATATGATACGTGCCACGCCCTCTATTTCAAATACGCCCATTTTTTTCTTATAATAGACCTATGCATTATTAGTACATATTTGTGTTAAATTTAGTTGTTTTAATTAAATCAGTATAGCGTTTTAAAGTTTTTGTTGCCACAGAGTGTGCCCCGCTCACTTGTAGAAATACGCCAAGTTCTTGTCCAGAGCTTTTTGGAATCATTTCTACTGTTTGTGTGAAATTTAGCTTCATTACCAAAAATAACTCTCTCAGTATAGCGCTTTGAAGTTTTTGCTTGTATGGGAGGTGTCGAAATTTGCTAAGTTTTCGATCAGACCTAGTCTATGTAAGTCATTTCTTGTATTTTTGAGATATTCGTTGTTTTATTTGTATAGGCTGTAGGCGTGTCTGTAACCGATATTGCCTATTTTCAATTTTTGCACTGAATTTCTTTCACTAATCTTGTTTGGTTTTCTCGTTATCGTGTATTCCAGATATACTTCATGGATCAAAAATGAAAGTTATTTCATCATATTTATTTATTAATTTGATATATTTTTAAAAAAATATTTTTTAATAGCTGTTTAAAATTTCCTACTGCGCTGCCATGTCATTAAAAAAAGCAACAGACATATGAAAAAAAAAAAAATAATATGACTTTTTTCAATGCTATTGAAGCGATCAACAGCAGCGACATGTTTTTTGGCAAAAATCCAGCATAGATAAAATAATACAAGCATTGTTAAACAAGTAAAAAATAATAAACGAAAATACATACATATATCGCAAATGAAACAGCAATGACATAAATCAGTTTTTTATATTTTTCAAGTATTGCGAAAAACTACAATAAAAATAAAAAAATGCATTTCATGAAATATTTGTGTTTTTTTTTGTTTTTTGATTTTTAGCCCCATAAAATTTAATGCGTTTTTATGTTTCTTATTTAATTTTAAATGGCTTAATCATTATTAAATTTGTATTCAATTTCAATTCATCAATTGTAGCTGGCTTATTGGCATAGACCAGTGATTTTAAATACATCCACAAGAAGAATTTCAAAGGTGTTAATTCATTGAATTGCTTGAGGACTATTCGGCATTTGCATTTCTTGAGGTTATTTTTTTTTTTTTTTTTTTTTTTTTTTTTCGTGGGGAAGGTTGTGGTAAATGTACTGCAATATCCATGCAATTCACTATCCTAAAGCTACCGTCATAGCTTCAGAGTGTGTCACTTCACTAAAACCCACAACCTTTGACCTCCAGGCCTCCTACCCTGGGACTGCGTTAGCATTGCTTCGGGGTATTTGAATATTGTGCAACGAAAGATTACGTTCAAAATTTTCTACAGTTCGAGCAAAAGTGAGCACACTATGCCAATTATATACAATGATGATTTTTGACAAAAATTTGGATAATTTCCAAGCGTGGTGGAAGCGTATATCAGCGTCGGACAGTGATACAAGATTTTGAAATTTCAGTATAAACAATTACTTAGTTACAAAAAGATTTGATGGCTTTTATGTTCCAATGGTTTTGCAATTTAAAATATTTTCCCATTGCAAATAATAAAGAATTTATTTGTATAATAAATTGCTTTCATAATGTGTATTTTTGGCTACGCATGTGTTTTCATAAATAAATTGTGATGACACCATAAATTTGCTAATACATATATAAAATGTTTATCAAAATTTCCGCAAAAAGTTTAAAATAAAAAGCACGTGCTACAGAGCAGCTTGAAAATAAGTTATTTTCTCAGCTAATATTCACATACATATATATGTCTACACTAGGGAGCTTATAAAATACAATCTTACACCATTTATTTGTGCATTACCCACCTCAGAAGTTTGATTATGCAAAAAAAAAACCGTGAGTGACAAAGCATTATCAATTTTGCTCAAGACCAATTTCTTCAATTTTGGTATCAAAATGCATTAAAATTAGAAAATTTTTTTAAAAAACCTGTTGTCATAATTTAAACAAGCTAACTAAATCCATAAGAGACATAAAAGTTTGATTGCGAGATAAGAATTTATTTTTTTTTTTTTCAAAATCAATGAATTTTATGCAAATTGTTATTTACATAATCAAACCAATTTAAGGGACGTCCATTAATTATGTGAATTGTTTTTTTTTTGTTAATTCGGAAACACGTTCTAACTTTTCTGACGTGGGAGTTACCTTATAATTTTTAAATAATTAAATTTATTTTATATGTTCATGCATTTCGTTTCATACCACTAATATTGATATGTTCTACCCACTCGCCGTGTAACGTGCCAGAAATATTTCATTTGAAATATTGCAAAAGAAACGTTACAGCAATCTTTCGTACATATTTCAAATATAATGTTTCACAACAACAATCATTCTGAACTGTTTCTGAAAGTTTCAGGATTCAACATTACCTGAACTTTTCAAATGAAATCTTTCTGACACGTTGTAAACTAAATTTTTCACTGTAATCATTCTGAAGTGTTGCTGAAAACTTCTAGATTTGATGTTTAGTGAATACTTCTAATAAAATCTAAATAATGTTTTATGATTTTCTGTTTGAGCCTATGTTAAGTATAGTTTATTGTCAATTAAAAATTAAGAAACGCCACAAAAAATAACTGCATATTAAGTAAGTGCTGAAACAATAATTATTGAAAATGGAAATGAAAGATTGCTCTAACGTAAGTGAAACTTTGTAAGACTCTATGTGAAAGATTTCTGAAAGCTTTACGAAACGTTGCATGTAAAGTGGATATGTAGTACATTTTTTTCTGTGAAATAAGAGAAGAAAAATTATACTACGTTTATAGTCCACCATAATGAATTTAATTGCATTTATAAAGTTAAAAATGAGCTGCGACTCTAATACTCCTTCTCTAATTCGTCATTCATTTCATATGTACTCATGTATTTTCTATATTGTAATGATTGAACACTTGAAGTTCATGTCTTTTGGTAGTATCGTGCAGCAACTCCAGCCTATGGTCCACGGCGCATAGCACTTTTGCAATACGTATGTTAAGCGGCATACCGACAAGGCGTAACAGACGTATCAGCAAGCATTGATTTTGTGATATAAAATGTTGTATGTTATAATAATTAATATTCCCTGAAATAAAAAGTTGACGTAAGATTTCCAATTACTTTTCCTCTTCTCCCTGGGGAGATTTTGTTGGACTCCCACCCTCAATTCACTCACGTAATTATTGGACTCCCCCTTATTCTATTTTTCATAAGGCTTAGAGGTCAGTGAATCCAAAATACATATAAAACAAAATTGTTTCGTATAAAAATTACTTTTTTATTAAATTTTTTTGATTGATAAGATCATGCGATCTATAAAAAAAAATTTCTACCCAGATCAACTTAAATTTTTCTTAAAGATTTGTAATTGCTGAGTCTGAATCTGGGTTATGTTGTGCCTTGTTCAAAAATGTTAGAAATAACGTACATATCAAAGAACAGTAAAATATAAAATCCTATCCTATTCTTCTTAAAAGCACGAATTTGCTTCAAACATCAATTTTTAAAAATAATTTTAATAATTTTATTAAATCATTTCCAATTAAGTTTCACACGTTGAAACCGAATTCGTTATTTATTTTATTCTAACGCAACTGGAGATAAATGGTATCAAATATGCCAAACATCCTGTTAAAAGGTTAGCATCTTACTCAAATCTACAACGTTCTTGTAACTTGGTCCAATTATTTATTTATTACGCTTGAGCGTTTAAATTTTCTTAAATTTATAAGTTCAACTTATTACCCACAGAAATTAAAAAAACTCGTCACGATCAGTCAAGCTGTTCAAAACATATTGCATTAGTAGTGGCAAAGTTTTTCTTAAAATAATTTCTTTATATGCTTAGTCCGTAGCTTAACTCTGAAAATATTTTTTTTTTAGCGAACTACCCTAATGGAAATTTGTTTAGTTTATTTCATTTCGTTTAGAGGCTTAATTCACACTCGTGTGCTTTTGGCAAAGACTATAAATAATGGAGTTAGATTCGTTTAGGTAACTTATTTATTGTTATTGTGATCAAAAGTGGAATCGATGCTACATAGTATAAATCAGGAGCTTTGATTAAAACTAAAGATGGTCGACAAAAATACATTTCTTTATTTTGTGGAAATAAAAGTTTAAATATTTAAAGAAACAAAAAAAAAATAGAAACACTAAATCACTCTCCTCAAAATCAATATCCAACAATCTTCAACTTCAAGTTAAGATTTCGCTACCACTCTGTTTAGTTATGTCAATGTTGCTTTTCTTTCGATGTTCTTCTTCTTGTGATTTCAATTAATGTACGGGTAACTCAAAAGTTAGCACTCTGAAGGATACCAGTCAACTCAATGATATCAGCTATTTAAGTGAATGCGTATATATCTTATGGCTATGATTTACTTAAGAGAAGACAACACCAAAAGCTGTCAGAGCAATTACAAGAGCGTAAGCACAAGTAAAAACAAAAACAGAATGAAAGTGTAAGAGCCATTTAAGCCAACGTGGCCTAAGGTGAAACATTGCTGCAAGCAGAAAAAGAAAGATGATATTTTGAGCTCATCCTATGTTATAAAACGATAAAATCTACTAAATAACAGCACGCAAAGCATATGGTTCATAAACGAATTAAGCAAGGATTTACGTGCGCCTAATGTTATGCTAAGGGAAATGGGAAAGAAAAGTGCTTGACATTAGACATAAAAAGGTAAAACGTTCAAAGTACAAAGGACTTTTTTTTACTTCCTCTCAGCATTTTTATAGCTTATATGTTGGCGCTGATTTTGTTATTCCCAAATCTTAAATTATATATGAGAACAATATGAGCAGGGGCATGGTAAAAAAAAAGGGTCCCCCCTCAATTAACTCTGACATTTATAGGATTTTTTATTTTTTTTTATTATTTTATATGGGTTTTTGTGGTGGTGATGATGGCGCAAAGTTTTGCAACCTTTATGTTCAACATGACGCTAACATGTTGGTGGCGTAGAGCGATAATTAAGTTGATTTGATTACATGCGTTGACATGATTTTGGATAGCTGGTAGGCAAGGAAGCAGGCAGTTATTCACGGTGTGAGGTAACCTTATAAAAAGTTGTGAAAAATTAATCAAGTTGAGTTAGTGAAAGTACTCTCATATATCAAGCGAAATTTTAGAAAGAAGTCTCATATAAAGGGTGATTCAATAGCAGCTTCCTAATACGAAGATCATGTGATTTAACGCCATTTGATTACTTTCTTTGGCGATATATTAAATCACTTGTTTATGTCGACAAACCCGAAACTATTGACGCTTTGGAAACCAACATAACTCGTGTTATTCAAGGAATATCGGCCGATATGCTCGAAAGAGTTGTCGAATATTGAACCCACAGAATGGGCCATTTAAGAACTAGTCGTGGGCAACATTTGAACGAAATAATTTTTAAACATTGAGTTGTAGGAACCGAACTATCATTCGAAATAAAGATTTGCATAAATACATTGATTTTTATGTATTTTATTTAAAAAACAAAGTAGGAAGCTCTTATTGAATCACCCAATTATAACTGATGACTGATTTAGATAGTCAGTTTCCACAATTAATAAACGTTGTTCAGGAGTAAGTTCATTCATGATTGAGTCGTATTGAATACTGAATTCAAACTTCATATGGACAAGCCATTTGACACATCCATTCAGTATCCATCTTAATAACTAAGGTACAACAAATGTCACACATGACGTATGAGTGATTTTTAATTAAACAACATTAGGGTGATCATAACAACATGTAGTGTTTTTATTAATCTGAGCATACTGTTAGTAATTTATTTAAGAGTTTCTTAATCAGCATAACGACAAAAAAAAAATTCACTCAAATTTAATAACAAGGAGATTGCTTTTTGTTTACTATGTGGTCGTATGAGTGATCAGCGATCATCATTATTAAAGATAATCTAAAGTTCAGCTGTCAAAACTGCTGTGCGTAGTGCAAGAATAAGACACAGAAACTTGAGGATGCAGTTGATATTAACATAATTTCTGCAGAGTTTGAATATGAATTCTAAAAGCAGGCGCTAGCAGCTGAGCTTCGCGTGACGTATGCCAATTGAAAAAGACGCATGTGGCGTAGCGTAGACAGCAAATAATTTCATGCCATTCTTTAATAGACTGACATGTGATTACTACACAGATAAAACGGTTTATTTGTATATATCGCGATTTGATAATAATAAAGAAATAATGTATTTGATTTAAGCAAAATTGAATGGAATAATAATATTGAATCAATCATATATTTAGCAATAATTACCTAATTATATTTGGATAATTATACTAAGTCAATTATATATATGGTAATAATTACCAAATAATAACTTGATTTAAACAATAATTCGATGTTGCAAAAATTCACAGTTTAAAAATCACCAAGTCATTGTATTCGCAGAAGAAATATTGTTTTGTAGCTAAGGTATATAAGTATACCTAATGCTACCAACTCATGTTAATGCAAAATAAGTATATTTTTTTCTAAGAACACTGATAAGTAAGTATTAGTAAGTATAATATTTAAAAATAAGTATAAGTAAGTATGTATTGATAGAAAAAAAATTTTATAACAAGGTACGCAAAATATCACTCACGAAAGCTCATTCCTTACTTTTTCTCACTCATGCGAATTCTATTTTGTGCTTTCTCGTGAGCTAGAGTTGTTGTTGTGTGAATTTATCAAAGTGTCATTCACTTCAATTGAAAATATCAAGTGAAAACTCACATTGCGTACCTCATTTGATGAAAATTACTCTTTGATAAATAGACTCAACAACAACTCTAGCTCACGAGAAATCACAAAACAGAATTCGCATGAGTGAGAAAAAGTAAGGAATGAGCATTTGTGAGTGATATTATGCGAACCCTGCTCTATATTCGAAGGTTTCGTCCTCAGGTCTGGTTCTATGAAAAGCTTTTTTCTATTTTTGGATTTAGAAAAAGCCTGTTTACACAATTATTTCGTACAAAACGGCATCAAGTTTTGGAGGGCCTTATTTGCAAGTGCAGGGTAATCGGATTTTAGGAGCAATTAAAATTTAGCTAGTTCAATTTTATTTAACTTTAGTTTCAAAACCGAACCGGAAGAGATATCCACAAGCATATCTTGCTCTAATGTCGATAATTACGTAGCATTACTAACATCTGTGTTGAATGGATCCCAGAAACCAGTCGTTGCCAGAATCAGGATAGGGAAAATACTTCCGGAAGCTGCTTTTTAGAGCCATTAAATGTTCGACAAAAAGCAGCCGCGTTTCATTATCGAGCTCTTTATTAGAAAATTCTATAAAATCGTCGAATTTTGGAAAATACCCATAAACACACTTTTGAATGCGATTTGAATATAATTCGTTTTTTTTTATAATCACTTCTATTTTATCTTCAACTTTAAATTTATTTGAAGCTGCACCTTGTAGGCTCAAATATAAATTTACAAATATTGATGATGTCAAAGAGTGGAAACAGTTAGATGGTGGGCATCCCTGGTTTAAGCAAAAGTAAATGCACCCCCAGGGGTCCGCGGGCTACAGTTTAAGAATCTCTGCAATAGGGTAATTCACGATCTTGTTGCATCGTTGCACATGCAAAATTAGCTGCTTTTACAAAAACAAAACGCATTGGTATGTTTTTGCAATATGGTGTGTTCACAAAAATCTTCTCTTGCAAAAACGCATTTGTAACGATGCAACAAGATCGTGAATTACCCTAATATATGATATTTTTAAAACCTCTTCCAATACATATATGTTTTTCAAACAATCAATTCAATTAACAAAAAGTAAGCATAAATAAGTATAATTCTTAAAAGTAAGTATACTTATAAGTATAGAGTTTTAGTTAGTATATGAAGCTGAAAATAAGTATGATACTTACAAAGTAAGTATAGTTGGTAGCATTAAGTATACCATATATATTAATATCGATTTAGGCAATAACCGATGAGATAAAAAAACCGATATTTTAAAATATCGATTCACAAATAAATCGATATGTTCCCATATCCCTTCATATCCTTATATTAGATGTAGTTTGTATTTCCACAATCATAAATACCTAAATTGTCTACCAAGCAGTAAATAGTATTTAACTTAAATATCATATGTTGAGAATCGCATTTATTTCATTATTGAGGTCTCATTTTACGTGCACTGGCATATTAGGATATCATTTTTAAGTATCGAAATTTCGAAAACCAAGCCAGATAACGATTTTTTTTAACATTTTCAATTTATTTAGACGTGTTCTATCGAATATGATCATCAGACTGCGGCGCCACGGAAAATATAATAGGACATTTTGGGTGTTCCTCTTAGAAAATTTCTGTGGCGGAAATGGTTTTCAATAAAGCACGTCAAAATAAATCAAAAATTTTAAATGAAAAAGTCGATATCTCACTTGGTATTCGAGACATCGATACTTAAAAATGATAACCTAATATGAAACCTTTGTGGGCCAATAACTCAAAGTCCTGACAAATGCGATATTGTCGTGTCCATTGAGAAACTTGCTCTGGAATGCAAAAACTAGCTACCTTGTGAAAATTGAAGTATTTGATTGCAGCTCAGTTTTCATGCAAATAATGTGGGGTCCTTGTGGCAGTTTAATTACTGTACCCATTGAAAAATTAATAATATTTTTATTTTTTAATTAAGTTAAAACATCAACATGTGTATATCAATAACACGTCAATTATAGGACATTTACGCCTTGGCCAAGTCAAATATGGCACTTTATTACGCCTCTTTGCTTTAATACTCGTAATGCAAAAAAAAAGAACAATAAAAACAAAAGCACAAAAATTAATGTGATAAAAGAAATCAAAAGCAGTTGCTTTGAACCCATGTCAATTGTATGACAAAAAAACGATAACTTTCTGTGCTCTCACTTTTCTATCTAGCAATTACACACATAAGCGCACGTACACACTCATACAATCGCGCAATACATAAGCTGCAGATAAATATTTCAAAAGTCATCGGTTGTGACACAAAAACATACAATTGACATCACTTAATCACATGACTTGACATCAGATATGCACATACTCATACCCGCAAATACACTTGCAAACATGCATATGTATACAGAGTCGTAAGTTTTTACATATGCATGTAAGTATGTATGTACGTTATAAATGAGACTAAATTTGTTTGCATGTCAGAACGGAAATGAAAACAACCGGATGTGTGACGAGTGATCTTCGAAAATTGGTTTTCCTGTATTTTTTTTTTTTTTTTTTTGATTTTTCGCATTGTTGTGGATGTTAGCCGTTGATGTTTTAATTGCTGGTAGCTGGTGTTGTTGGTGTAAATGCTACTGATATATGGCATAAAAATGCGCATATATTAAGCAACATCAATACGCTTGCAGAAATACGCACATGTCCATGATAGAGGCCGGTAGGAAGCTCTAGTTTAAGTGACCAAAGCATTTGTTTTAATTTGACTTTACACTTTTATATACAAAATAATTCTTTCACTATGCTCTCTTTCAAAAAAATTGGTTATTATAATATGTAGGTATGTATGTACGTGCCCAGATCTAAGGTGAGTGATGTATCGTCTGAAATTGACCGTAGGTACTGATTCACATGAACAGATAAAAATGCAATATTATTATGTAGTAAGTATATAAGATGGGGAGTCCTCTTTTTTTAATTTAAAACAAGTGATTTAGTATTTTTTATTTAAGACAAATTGATGGCAAACGAATAGATAAAAATTGACTAAAAATAACTATGTGTGAAACCAAAATGTTCATCTTTACCAATATTTTTTATTATAATTTTTGAATTAAATAACCGTGTCACATTGAAAAAATGTATCGTGTAAAACGGGAGACTAGTGTAATATTTTTGTTTTGTTTATTCTTGTCTAGAACCACTTTCATGGTTACATTTAATTAGACTACTAAATTGTACTAATTTACTGAAAGTATGCAATGAAATTTTTTTGTTTTTTCTTATATTTGTTTTATGTTTTTCTTTTATCTTTCATCTTTTCTCTTTCATTATAATACTCAAATGTTTAAACTCTGAAAACTTTTTTACAAAAAGGAAAGATTCGTAATGATTACATGCGGTTGACCTGTCATTTCTTGCTGGGTGGCATTTGTGCATGCAAGTGTGAAATTCTCAGTAGACATTTCGCTTTATTTCAATTACACACTCAGCGTACGTCGCTTGCGTTTATGAGATTAATTTCCGTTACTTTGACATTTTCACACATACTTTGCTAACACTCGCATGCATTTGTCTACAATACAATATTTATGAGCATACATATGTATTTGTGTTTATATGGGAATTTTCTTTGCAGCCACATAAACACAACATTTAATTTTCATTTAATATTCAATTATGTGGATTTGTTTTTTATTTTATTTATCTAATCTGTCAATTTAATTGCTTGTTTTAATATTCTATATGTTTTAATATTATGTGACTCCATTGTCGTCACATACCCAGCAGAAAGTTGTGCTTATGACTAAAAGCAAGATCAATCGTTATTTTAATGAGCAAAACTTAAGTGGCAAGTGAACTACTTATTTCAATATTTTGCATTTAATAGATGCAATAAAAGCTTTTTCAAAAGCTTATAACAACACTCCTTAAGGAGGATTGAGTTCGTCTCAGCTGATTTCCAAAATTTCAGCACTTAAATTTTCTTTCAAAAAATGTAGTTTAGTAGATAGAAGAAGATTGAAGATTTGTTAGAAGATAACGATAAACTATCTCTCCAACAAAGGCCAATCGAAGTTTAGTAAAATTGCTTTATTAAAAACTATAGAAAAAATTTCGTCAGCTATAGCTTGAACAAAGTTCGAAAGAGATTATCTTCAACCCTTTCTTACAAATAAATGTTTTAAAAGAATTTAAATTATTTATTAAATTTTTCTTAAGAAATTTTTTGCCTAAAGATTATGAATATACTACCATGTCTGCATTTGCTGCGATATTTCTTATAAAACAATATTTTATTGAATTTGTTTAAGCTCAAAATTTGCTATCAGTTAAGCTCAAATTTCGATGCATGCTTCAAGGCACAAATTTAAAAATCAGTAGGGTTAAAAGCTTTTATAACACGATTACGCACTAACGCTGCTGCCTGAAGTTATGCAAACTTTTTTTCTCTCTTTTTTTAGCTACCGTCTATTTAATGCTATTAAATATGTTGGAGGTAAAATTTGAAAAAAAAAATTTGAACGTATGAATTTTGTTACAAAGTCAAATGTACATTATAAATAAATTTTTTAAATTAATTAAATATTTGTAACTTAAGAAAGTTTTTAATTAATGTTTGTGTGCGTTTTTATTTGAGTTTATACATACTAAATTCAATAAAAAAAAATAGCTTACGGGACGTATGAGTAACATATATTTGCTGCTTAACATTAAATGTCGCTCATACGTCATGTTTACTAAAGGTTGGTATAATAGATAACTTTTTGTTTTTATACAAAAAAATTAAATTTTTTTTAGTGTTTTCAGTCAATATTTTAGTCAAAATTTCTGAAACATAAAGTCTGGGAAAAACTCCATGAGCAGTAACCCCAAAAATACTAAAATCAATATACAAAACTGCTGAGTCAATGAGAAAGTTCTGTACTATGTAATTTATGAATCTAATCATATGACAGTCAAATTTAAATCTATAGTGAAATATTTTTCATTAAAGAATGTTTCTTTAAAAATTATTTTTTTTATTCATTAAAATCAACATTATCGGCTAGTTTGTGAAATCTTTTACTTTAAAATGATGCCAGCATTTAATTTTCATTTACTAAACCGCATAAGATAGAATTTAATTTGCTTTAACTTTTCTTGGAATTGACTATCATTTCTTAATCTGGTCAAAATAATAAAGAAAATAAATGTGGTCAAAAAAGAAGCTCATGTCGTTTTTTTCTATTTTTTGTACTTCATTTATTTTTATCTCTGCACAATTTCACACTTAACTGCACAGCTATAAATACGAATATAAACTTAAAATGAACTGAAAATAAATAAACAAACGAAAGTGAAAGGAAAAAAAATGTGTAACATAAAGAAAAACTGTTTTTCAACAAATATTAACTGCTGCTATTAGGATTAGACTGTCCGTTATATACCAAGTTTCTTTAATCGATGAACACGGTGCATCTATGTTTTCATTAAAAAAATCAATTATTTCAACGCAATATAATATGGTAAATAGATTTTAAGCCATTTTTATTAATTAATCTATAAGATTCTGAGAGAAAGAAATTATTTATTTTTAGTGTGTTTTTAGTTTTTATTTTTTTGCTTAATGCTAAAATGTTGAACAAATAGTTTGAAACCATAAATTTAATAATTTTCCACAAAAAAAAAACGTTAATGGTGCTGGTGGTGCTATACTGGGTTAAAATCCAACATTTTTAAGTCTTAAATTTTTTTTAAGAAAACATAGATATACCGAACTCATCTATTTAATATACATAATTGGGAAATAACCAAATAAAATCATATAAAAATTTTTTTTAGTGTACCCTATTTTTTTTTTAAATTAGCTTTTGAGCTGTTTTTCTTTAAGTTTTCGATGAAAAAATAGTACTAAGCTACAAATAGCCAAATATATTTTATAACGTCAAAAAGTATTCCCTTTACCTTACACAAAAACTCATAGACATTTTAAGCTTCTTGATCAAAGGAACTTGGCAAATAGCGGATAGTCTAATGACCATACATATTAGCTTTTGTAGCTTTATCATAACTTGGTCAACTTTATCAGCAGCTGGCTGTTATTTTATGTGTTTTCGGGAGCATCACATTTTTTGCCATAAGAGCACTCTAACATAAAAAGTTTTGTAGGGTAAAGTATGCAATTGTATACAATGTACATTTTAGCTCGATAAGAATGTAAACATCGCGCATGAGTAAATTGCAGTACTGGTTTTCTTCACCATCAGCATAATAGCTTATTTCTAGAAGACCCTAATATTCTATTATTCCTAACTGATAAAAATGTGTCATGCCAATCATAACCAATTTATCGATGATTTTAAGAATCATCGATAACAGTCGAATAGGTTATAAGTTGTAGGAGAGATTGAAGTTTTACCGGAATTATTTCACCATAATTATCATACCATCAGTTTAATCGCGACATATTTTGGTTCAATGACAGCCCATTCTATTGCTTACAAGCATACAAAATCATTTGTGTGTGACTATTGCAGAAAAAGTTCCAAAAGCCATAGAATTCAGACCTAATAATGTGATGGCGCACTATTTGAACAGAAATCTGAGGCACTATAATGTGGATAAGATGTTTTTGTAACGGATTATAAAATTATACAGTGATACTGACAACACTGCAAAATGCTTCTGTAGTGGTCGGAAAGAAATAGCAATTTCAACAGAAATTATCCTTAAACATTATGAGATGATTGATGGAAATGATTAGCCAATTGTGCAATACAAAAACAAAGTAAAGGTATTCACATATTGGAGAAAAGTATGAGAATTTGGGTAGCGTTTCTTAACACTCGGTCGTATATCATGAAAAAATAAGTCAATCATTTAAGATTGTGTTTTTGTAGGTACGGGACACTGACAGAAGTAATCTTGAATGCCCACGAATAACAAACAGGACATAATTATGCAAACGGACAGTTCTAATGACTAGCTTTTGGTTCATTACTGCAATAACAACAAACTCGATACACAAATCCAAACATTAGGTTGCAGGGTGTTCACCCAGTGGTACAGAGACAAATTTATCATTTGTGCATTAGCAAAACAACTTACTCGACGTTTGCAAAATGATAGGCGCATAACCGCGCTATGAAGTGCCCTGTAACCAGTTATAAAGTGACATCGGAACAAACTGACATCGCATAATACAATAAGCTATCAAAACAACTATATGAACTTTTCAGGCCTTACGCTCCTAATGAAGTTTTAAGGTAATAATAATAATACTTTTAGGTGTTTTGATTTTCGATACTATTCAATATTTTGTAGCTTTTCACTGTTATAAGATACTATTTGGTCTTGAACTTTATATTATTATACAGCTTTGACTCGATTTCAGCCATTCGATACTTTTCATTATTCCTCGACTTTTCGATACTTTTCAATGTTTTTGATATTTTCCATATTATTTGATAGTTTTCGATTTTTATTAATATATCGACACTATTCGACCTTATGATATTGTTTAATGGATTTGTCAAATTTAGGTCTCTTCTTGATATTCTTCAATACTTTTCGACTTTTTGCTATCACTCTCTATCCTTTGAACCTTTATTCAGTTTTTTTATTAATGCCGCTTACCATTTGCATACTTTTCCCTATGTACCAATGAAATTCTGGGAGTATATTATAAGCATCAAACTCATAAAATATTTTACCAAGTTGTATTTCATACCTAAGTTCAAAGTTTACCTTTTTAGTTGACACCACGACAGTGTATTGAGCTATTACCGAACGCCTTAAGTGTATTTCGCACAAAATTAGTTTCAAAATAAAGTAAATTTATCATAAATTTGAAAATATGAATTCGTGAGTGGCTTTTTTGTTTATTTACACGTCGACATACACACACATACATTAGCAATGCAGCTTACATCAAAGGCATACATTTACTTACATATACTGCATATGTATGTGGAGCAACAGTATCTAAGTAAGTGTCACAACGGTGACATTCATTCATATCTATTGTACAACTTTGTTTGTATGTTAGTACTCCCAGCTGACTTATTTGATCGCAGGAGAGTCCTACGTTTCTTCTTCTTCCTGAAGAATCGTTTGCTGGGCTTTGTTTGTTGTATATGTGTACAATGGAGGCAAACTATGCAGTTATGTTATGAAGCTCGAGTGTGTACTTTTTATTTATAAATAATGGTTTGGAAAATATTTGCTGTACTTTATGCGGTGCTAAGAAAATACTACAATATGAACAAATTATGATAAATAGATTATTGAACAGAGAAAATGTTTTCAAACAATACTCGGACTGATAAACACAGAAATTATTAATACAACGTAATTTTTTCGGTTTTTTTTATCCTTCAAATTTTAACTGGAATTTAAATTCAAAAAATAAAGTAAATTCAACTTGCATGGCAGGTGGCACACTATTTATATCAATTCACAAATTATTGGTCCAGTAAAACGACTTTTAAAATTTTTAGGAAGGTTCTTATTTATTATTATTATTATTATATACGATAAAAATTTAATAAGTGATAAC
Source organism: Meiosimyza platycephala (assembly GCA_963662105.1). Classification (NCBI taxonomy): domain Eukaryota; kingdom Metazoa; phylum Arthropoda; class Insecta; order Diptera; family Lauxaniidae; genus Meiosimyza; species Meiosimyza platycephala. The sequence continues at coordinate 95,502,733 of OY759208.1, read as the reverse complement.
AATTTTATCAGTAAATGCTAATAGTAGCAGTGATGTCTTGAAAATACCTGAAATCGTAATTTAAAAGATATTTTGCCTATGTAGCGAAATTTTGGTTTAATGATATGTTGCCTTTAATAGGCACTTTTAAAACACATAGTAGGCTGATTATAAAGTTATCTCGTATATATCACTATACAGTACAGTATAAAGATACACACGAGACATGCCACCTATTATCTTTATGAACACTTTCTTATGCACAGTATAAGGAAGTATAAGGACACGTATGTGGCATATCTCGTTTGTGTGTTTATACTGTACATAATAAAATTTTTATAAAGACAAGAGCCGAGATGTTTCCTCTGTACTTTAGTCACTTCAGAGACACGCCACCTCATATCTTTATACTTTCCATTTTTGTCTTCTTAAGGCGCTTTACCAAGACAAATATGAGAAACATATTATTCGCTTTTACGTACATATATACATATATAACTGGTTTTGAAGGGGAAAAGTAGTACTTTTTCACGCCGGAACAAGGTTTGATGAGAAAAATTATTCGCAGTGTAATATACTCCCGAGTACAGCAAAAAAGTGTTCTTTTGCTCTTACGTATATGTTAGGATGTCTTGAAAGCCTAACTTGATGGTCTTTAACTTTATTGCATGGAAAACTTGACAAATTTGGATTATTATTGACTAACTACATAATTTCAAAATATAACGTATTGCCTTTATTGGAGAGAAAACTGATGTGGAATTTTTCATACTGAAACTATAAACTTTTATCTTTTTGCTGAGATATTTCATTGACCACCATACTTTTTTTGTTTATATATTATTTTCTTATTTTAATTTTTTTTATTTTTAACTACTCTACCACACACAACTCTCAGCCATAACACTTGGGACTTATTTTCTTTTTTGTTTTACTCTAAATCAACACAAATAAATTATTGTTGTTACATTTAATCCTCAAAGGATACGGAAAACCCACAACATTTTCTTATGGCTTAACTTGAAAAAAAAATCGGAATTTACAGGGACATAGTTAATAAAAAATTTTAATAAAAAAGTGAAATGAAAATTTAAAAAATTTAGCAAAAAAATACAAAATAATTTGACTGAGTAGGGTCGAAATTTGATCAGCAATATTTTATATGCGTTATAATTGAAGAAAATGATAAAAACTCTTAAGGTTATGAAATTGGATTAACTTTATTGTTGTGGTTGCGGTTGCTGCTGCTGCCGCTGCTGCGTAAAGTAAATTACATTATGGGGCATTTAATTTTTCGGTCTCTATAGATTTTGTGTCTACATTCAAATATTTATTATTTTTTTTAGAATTTAATTTAAAATCTTTACTTTATACGGTCCACTAGAAGCAATAATGTGCTTCAAAGAATTCACAAATTCAGTAAGAAGGATTTATATTTAAGATTCTTCTTTATTTTATTTAATCATTGCCGCTGAATTTATGATCCAATTGAATAGATTTTTTTTTTTTGTTTTTAGTTTAATCAACTATTAGGAACTTCTGTCAGGTAGAAAACACAGAGGTTATCACTTTTTTGATAATGAGTGCAAGTCATACCCATCAAATTTTTACCAAATACATAGGTTGGGACCTTGTGAATTGAATGACTTAATTCAAAAAATTTATATTTCTTAATTTACATATTTTTAGGGACACTTTTTCCTATTTTGCAATGACTCAGAAGTTCACTGGAAAATTCGATTATTCTGGTATATATTCAGTTAATTTAAGATAGATATAAAAAATGAAGTGGTTGTTGCTTTAAACTTTTAAGCTAACAAAACAATATTTTACAGTTGAAAAGTTCACATAATAAACAGTACCTAGGGGCCGACTTTTTACGTTTTGAGGTTGAACAAATCGAAAAATATAGAAAATGTTGAAGAAAGTTGGATTGATGAAAAAAGTTGAAAACAATTAAATAGTGTGAAAAAAGCCGAAAATGCATGCAGTCAAAAAAAAAATTCTAAGAAAAGTCGAAGATGTATGAAAGATGATGAAAGAGGATGAAAAAGTTGGAAAGTTTTGAAAAAGTCGAAAATAAATGGAAATGTTGGGAAAAATTTTAAATTTTGAAACAGGTCGTAAAATATGGAAAACGTTGAAAAATGTTAAAATAGGTTGAAATATGTTGAAACAGTCGATAAAGGCTGAAAAAATCTCTGAAATATGGAAAAGTTGAATAAGGTTGAAAACTCAAATAAAATTGAAACAGGTTAAAAATTGTCAAAGCAATTGAAAATCGCTGAAAAATTTAAATACAGAGAAACTTCGTTAAGCGGTACCTGGATAAGTGGGAAACCTCTTCTACTAGTGAGACTCACTTCAAGGTCCTAGCACTTTCGCATCAAAATACCTCTGTTTCTGGGATTAGATTTTTGAAGTTTTTGTGCGTTTCCGCCTCTATAACATGGGCGTTTTCCTCTATAACTGCGACTGTTTAGAAATAACCTCTATAAGTGGGAAATAATATTTATGTGCGTAGTTATAATTTGTTATTTTGAATTTGAATATGCACGTTTTATCGGTCTGAGTATGGTTACTTGGGGAAACTGTGTAAATGGGAAACCTCTTTAATTGAGACAAAAATTTTGGTCCCTTGGAGATCCCAGTTATCCAGGTTTCACTGTAGTTTGAAAATTAATGAAGAAAATTAAAGGAGATTGAACCAGTCGAAAAAATATGTAAAAGGTTGAAAAAATGTTGTTAAGTCTATAAAAATTGAAAATGTTGAAAAAAGTTGAAAGAGTTGAAAAATGTTGAAAACGTTGATAAAGGCTGAAGAAAACGAAAAAATATGGAAAATGTTGAAAAAGATTTTAAAAATCGAAAAAGTTGAAAAATGTCACACCCACTATTTCAAATCCGCCTACTTTATGTTCAATAAATTATATCCGCGTTCAACATCCACGTACCAAATTTAACCATAATAGGTTTTATATTTTGTTTCACATGTCATCTTAAAATTTAGGGCGGTGACACACCCAGCCATAAACCAATTTTGATTCAGAAATAGCTTTTTTATAAACAATATTCTTACATCAAAATTTAGAATGATTGCCCACTTGCTGCTTTGGGCGGTGTCACGCCCACTGGTGCAATTTCACACACTTTTAACTCAGATGTACCTTATAGCAAATACGCCAACTACATTAAATTTCATATAGATTGCTTAAATAGATCATTTTTGAAGATAAGTATCATAGCACACTTAATATAACATTTAACGTTTTTTGCTTTTATGGGATATACCACGCCCATTGGAACTGTTGCGCCCACTTTTTTGTTATGACGTACATACCTTAAATTACGTTGATCTTTCATATTAAATTTCATAATAATTATGTTATTGATTCTCTTATTATAACGTTTATTAATGTTGTGGGTGGTGCCGCGCCTTTCTACGAATATTTCAAGTATAGTAACATACGTACAAAGCTAGCTCTTTTAATATCACTAGTTTCCCAACGATGGGTGCTATCTTCCCTTTTATGACTACTTACCGTTGATCCATTACTTCATATTCTAAAGAACAGGGCGTAAAGGCAGTTGCATACGCCGGTTACGTAGTACTTCTAATATCAGGTAAATATATGAGTTTTCCGTTGTTAACTCTGCAGCACTGAGATTAGGAGTTTTCTTGATTTGCTGCACCATCCAACGCTCCAAAAATAAAACACCAACCTAAACACAAGGCACTTAATGCGCGTTTATGGTTAATGTATAACTGTCCAAAAGTACTTGAAACTCTTCTGCAATCACCAGATATAAATGTGATTGAAGATTTATGGGCCCACTTGGAAAATCAGTTGAAAACTTATTCCGTTAGAAACAAAAAAAAAACTTAGAGTGTATCGAAAAAGATCCTTCAGCCTGCAGAAGTTAGTGGATTCAATGCCAAGATGACTGAAAGCTGGGAAAAATAGCAAAGACATGTCGATAAAATATTAACTGAAGCTTTTTTTATTTCAAATAGGTAATGTTAAACAATTCAAAAAAGTTAAAAAAATTCTAAAAATATTGAAAGTCGAAACATGTTGAATGGTCGAAAAATGTTGAAAAAGTTGTAAAATGTTGAAAATATCGGTAAGTGTCGAAAACTATTTTAAAAAATTGATGTTTTGAAAAATATTCAAAAAAGTCTAGAAATGTTGAAAAAGTAAAAAAATGTTGAAAGAAGTTGAAAATTTTGAAAAAGGTTGGCTAAGTCAGCAAATGCTGTAGACGTCAAAAAATTTTGTAAAACTGAAAAATATTGAAAACTCGAAAATTTTCGAAAAAGTCTATGTATATAAAAAAAAATTTGTCACTAGCGTTTGGATGAAGCGTTACTATTCAACCAAGGCAAAAATTCTCTTGCAGATTCACCAGTAAAAATGTACACACATCAAAAAAATTTTCTAAGCCATTTTTTTTCATTTAATTTGGGTTTTTTTTTATTGAATATTGTCACGCTCGAAAAGCTTAAAACTCTTAAGTGTAATTCAATTTCATTAACTCTTAGAGAACAAATCAATTTTTCACAACCATTAAAAACAAAGCGAAAAGAAATTGTGCAAAACAAGTAATAAATTTTTATTTTAGCAAAAGAAAAAAAAATAATGAAATTAAATTTCAACACGCTGCACAAAAAAAAAACGAAAAGTTTGATAATTTTTTTTTTTTTGCTCTGAATTTTGCTGGTGTTGCCATTTATTTGTCATTAATAAATTGTACGTCAAAATTTTTTTGTTGCTGATCACTCATCAAATTATACGTTGACACGTTGTTTCGTTCCGTTGCGCGTTGCGTTATTGTATTCTGTAACGTTGAAGCTACCGTCAACGCACTTTTAAGTGAGTGTAGCAAACAAAAATTGATGGCAGTTGCTTTTCTTGCTGCTTTTTGCTTTTTTTTTTACTTTCTAGTAATGGCTGAATATCAAAGTTCAATTTTGGGCGCACACACACAAAACAGGACGAAGGAATACCATTCTACATTAGAAAGTCGTGGGAAAAGTTGAAAAAGCTAAAAATTTTGTGCAAATAATTGAATTATAAAATTGAATTTGCCATAGAAAGCAACAAAAATAAAAAGTAGGAAGTAAGGAAAAAGTCTGCTAAAAGTGATAAAAAGCATTGATGATGACAGTTAAAAATAATGGGCGCTATGATAGGCAGGTTTTGAAGAGAATGGTTAGCTGGCACGTTGATAACTGACAAAAAGTTTCGAAAATTACTTTGTGTTTAAAAGCAAAAAGTTTGAGTGACGCTGTGGGAAAAAATTTAATAAAGAGAAATCATTTCTTTAGACTTATAAAACAAAATAAAAGAAGAATAAATGGTGTGATGTTTAAATGTTATCGTGTCACCATGGGTCACAAGAACTTTAATCACCATGTGATAAAAGCCAATAAGATATGAATGGTAACGAAAAAAATCGAATAAAAGTAACGATAGTTCGATAAATATTGAAGTCTTCAAAAGCAGTGCATAGCATCTTAGACTCAAAGAAGTGGATAGAGAAAAATATATATCGAATAGTTTTAAATTGTACTGAAATGTCGCAAAATGTAGGAGCGTCATAAAGCCGAAGAAGCATAGAATATTAACAAAAAATTTTAAAGTATCGGAAAGTTGATGAAGTATTATTGTCGATAAGTATTTTGAAGTGAGCCGGAAGGCATTTTAGGTTGATTCAAAAATTTTTTGTTTCAAATGGCTTGTGCAAGCAGAGCTCATAATATTAATATTTAGTGGTGGTTTATCGAGCTTTTTAGTTTTCTATACAATTGATATGGGAAAGAATGCTTTATTAGACAGTTTCGTCTATATCTCGTGAAACAAAGATATTACACAAAGGGGACCAAGCCCATCGGAAAGAGGCTGAGTATGAAATAAAATCTTTACTGAAGTGAATTAACGGAAATGTAATAACGCCTCACGCCGTATGCCTCTCACTCTCGTTAGTGTTATATTTATGACATGAGCCGAATTTTTCGTTACTGTTCGGGGTTATTGAATTTTACCAACTTTTTAATATTTTTTCGAATTTTTCAAATTTTTTCGAATTTTTTGCCATTTTGCGAAAAAATTAATGAATTTTGTCAAAAAATTTTCAACTTTCCAACATTTATCAATATTATTGGCTGAATCGATTTGTACGACAATTGTCAATGGATTTCGATACCTTTTGATACGTTTCTATACTTAAACATCACCCCCTCTTTTTAACGTAGTGTGATCGATGAGAGTGATGTATAAGGGCATATCAAATTTGAGCAAAATCACTACCGGATGTAGAAAATTTTACCAAAGTTGATGTGGAAACGTCTGGCAATACACATAGCAAAAGCCAAAAAGTGCACGAGCTTAAAAACTAGACGGAGCAACTTCGAGGATACTGAAGATGAATTATTGTATCACCCGGAAAAGTGCAGATGACTCGGTAGAGTAGAATATTTTTGGAAAGTCCATTATTAGCACGAAAGCATCAGGGCCGTCTTTAAGCATAGGCTGTATAGGCTGCAGCCTAGGGGCCCGCGCCACAAGGGGGCCCGCTCCATAAGAAAATCTATTCTAACATTTTAAATTTTGAGTTGAATAAAAAAAGCTCCATCAATTTGTCGCAAACTGCTTCAATATTTCAGGCTTGTACAAGCATCTTAAATGGATATCGTTTCATATTTGCATACGCTGTCACTCCTGGTACCGTTCTCTCTTTTGACTTGCTGCCATTCGCCACTTCTTATTAAACCAAACTTTTTGTATGTAATTTTCTATTTGAAGAATAAATATTTAATCAAAAAGTGTCACTCGGATCTGGTATCGGTAATATAGCCATCGGAAGTTGCGGATAATGCTTCTGTTAAAATCATATGTCTTAAAAAAGATAATTTAGTTGGTCAGAATTTCAGAAAAATCGTCATATCATATCAAATTTTAAAGTTTTATACACCATTATCGATGGGCAATAAGTTATCTTTCTTATGACACCCATATTTTTAAATTTTTACAGGGGCTCCCGACTTATAATGACTTTAACAAAAGCAAATTCCGATGGCTATAGCTTTGAAACCATATCTGAGCGACAGCTTATTTCATTTTTTTTTACTTGTGAACCCCTACTACCACGAAAACAAAAACTCGGCAATAGATGCTGAAGTAAACCTGTTCCACAGAATTCTTTATCTTTTAAAAATAGATATGTAGAATGGAAATAAAATTTTTCAAACTCCTTTTTTGAATTTCAATTTTTCAATTCCAAATTTTGATTCCATTTGTAAAAAGAGTTTGATTCCAAAATTGAAGCTGTATTAGCAATTTTTGCTCTTTTGTAATTTTAATATTTCTTAAACAATTTTTCTTGAAAACTGCATTTAAAAGTTAATTAGTCTGTGATTTGTGATTTAAAGAGTATTAATGTTTTTTATGAAGAAACCTTTTACTAGTATAAGGTTTCCAAAACAGACATGAAATCATTTCTTTTTGGTATGGAAAAACGGATAGGCTGAATCCTTACAGCTCATGACGCGCTAACGTTTACGACCGCTCACGCTAGTGTTATATTTTTTACCAAAACTCCTGTACTACACTTCAAATATATGGTCATAGATGTCACTGCAGGCAAAAAATTATTTGTATTTCGTCTATATAGCTGGAATAAACTATTGGATTTCAATAAAGTTTTGATACCACCAAACGAAAGAGTGTATTTGCTTAGGTATGCTCTTTTACTTTGGTATCCCATTTTTTTTTGAATTATAGAAAATTGGGACCACTTCAGCATTATTTTTTTCTTAGCGATTAATATTTCCGAAAATTTAAATCTGACCAATAAAATATATTTTTACATATCAAAAATACTGAGATTGACCGTTGTTGTGGGCTGTATCCAATTACAATTTCAGAGATAACAGCACTTCCGAGTTGTTTTTTAAATTTTTGACCGTTATCTTATAAAGAAAAAAATCTAATTTTCTTAATTTTTTACGCAAAATCCAAAAAATTAAAATTTTGCAACTCTGATAGTAACCCCAGGAGCATTTTAATTTTTTTTTTTTAAATGAGGATTTATTCAAATATGAATAAATTTTCGAATTTCGAGCGTTTCCGAAGAATTATTGAAATTGACCATATTTTTAACATGTTTTAACATGTTTGCTTTAACTGTCTAAGTTTCCATTTAATTTTAAAAGTAAGTCGCTGTTTTGCGTGAGTACGGTGCGTGTGATTTAAAAAGAAGACGGATTCGGTCGCTAAAATGGAACTGTTGGTCTTTTTCTTTTTTTGGGTGGTGGTGTGAAGAATGTAGCTATGGACGTCTGCCTTTTATATTTTCCTCTTTAATACACAGGTTATAGTAAAAGTAGTAGATAAGAATTCGTATTAAACCTCTTTTTTTTCTTGCTAGGTATTTAATAAAAATCCTCATAGGGGGGCCCGCACCATATGTTCAGCCTAGGGGCCCGCACACACCTAGAGACGGCGCTGGAAAGCATATCTTTTTTTTTCCCACAAGTTCCAAATTTTTTTAAGAGGCCAAAACGTAAGTTAGTACACAAGTATTATTTATTCAAAATTTTAAATCATTTTTCAGAGACCAAAGTTTCTATGTAAGTATTTGTCAGCCTTAATAACATATGTGCAACTTAAACAATAACTAAATTAGAAATTCCATTAAATTAAATTCATTCATTGAAAACAGATCTTTAGAAAGCAATACAAAACAACAATATTAACCACGCAAAAATTAAAGCAAAACTTTAAGATATAAAAAAACTGGAACTCTCGCAGACACACATACATATGCATTTGCAAAGCATAAGGATTCATCAAACACGAAAGCAACGTTCGCCTGAAAGTATGCTAATTTAAGCGCTCGCTCTGAAAGTTAAGCCAAGCGGTAAGAAACCCAAAGGAGAGAAAAACGAAAATAAAAGCGAGCACCAAATGAATGACATTAAATTGATGCAGAAGTGACAAGCAAGATTTCTTGCCAAACACATAAACGCGTGTTTATATGTATTTCTTGTATGCGTGTGTGTGTGTGTTTGTGAATATGAGTGCGTGTGTATATGAAAGTGTGCTACCATATACTCCTTGTTATCCACGGCATGAGGCTTAATATACAGTAAGAAAGAAAGAAAGAAAGAAAATCGACTTTAAGAAGAAACAGAAAATAAAAACCAACATCAGGCGAAAAACTTAGCACAAAAGGTGCAGTTAAAGCTGTGAGTGATAAAAGCAGAAATTAAAAGCTACACTGAGGATGCCAACAAATTGATAAAATTTCAGTAAATAGAAAAAACAGAGATGATTTTTTTATTTAATAAGTAATATTTGTTTTGATACAATACGTAGACAATATGTTCAATGTTTAATTGGTATTGTTACGTTATTTAGTTTTAATTAACAACATCACTGCTTACGAAATTGACCTTTAGTTTGCAATGCAATCAAGATGCATTTCATTCTGTTTATTAAATTAACTGTTTTATAAACAGTAAACACGCACTAAATAGTTTGCATTTTAATTCTGGATACGATGTTGACAAACACATATCAAAATTTAAACTTCAACTGACTTTCTGTATAAACAGACTTACTTTTATTTTAGCCAATGGAGGCTTATGCAAAACTCTTGCATATTTTGCACAGTCTTGAAATTTACCGATTATTCATTTAGCAAAGATCTAAGATCTTAGTATACTGTTTTTTATATGATAAAACCTAGAGATTTTGTTCAAGAATCATCTCTTAAACATCACCAGTCATTGAATTTGTTAGAAGTGTTCCTGCAACTAAATACGGCTATAATAATTCCAAAGAAAATTTTTATTCTCAGTAGAAGTTCACCATTTGCCGGTAGATTAGTATTATTTGGAAGAGCTTTCACATGGTTCACGTAGCGTATTTCAATATCATCTCAACTTCATTTAATATTTGTGAGCCCGAATTCGTGTCTTGAAATTTTTCATAGCGTTGATTTGGTTTTTCATATTCGTTGTCTTAGTTGGTCCTAAGCTCCTCTATTGAATACACCACAGTGAAACCTCGCTTATACGAAGATAAGCTAAAACTTTAATTCCTTTTCAAAATGTTTCCATTCTGAGTCATTTTCCCAAGTCGTGCTTACCACTGACACATTCAATTCTGTTGTTGATGTCACCAACTTTTGTGTTGGAGTACTTAGTTCATCACATATGTATCATCACAGGTCTTATGTACGTCTGCACTCAAGATGAAATCCTATTTGGCTGATGTATTCAATGTTGTAGTCAGCACCTTTCGAGAAGGGTATATAGCAGTGAACCTTGCTAGGTATCGTAGTTTTAATTTCCTAAATCGTGTATTTGCACGGTTGATCCATAGCCAAAGCTGTTTGGCTGTAAAATTTTAGCAAACTATATTAACATACAGAGAGTTTAAAAAGGACCAAAAAGATATCATAGCTGGAAAAATTTAAATGAAAACAGCCTTTCAGTACAAAACATATATATATGTAAATGAAGTATGACAAAAATATATTGATTTTAATTTTGCAGCCTATTGTGAGAAAGTGTTCTTTTGTTTTAGGTCTTAAATTTTAGCTCGCATGTAGCCATCCTTTGCATCCTTTGAGCCACAATTTGTGCTTAGGTAATGTAAGTTTTGCTACAGGCCCAACGCATCATTTCATTGCCTACGCGTGGTAAGGCAACATTCCGGAATCTATTAATAAACACTTCAAAAAGGAATTAAAGAATTTTTTATTTCAGACCAAGTAGGAGCGTAAGCTTTCACATGTTATCTAATTCTTTATATTTTTTCTTTCTTTTTGATGAACTTTTAATTTTTAGGTAGGTAAACGAATATATGTACTGATGTTGAGTATTCATTTTGACAAGAACACTACCTCATGTATAAGGTAAGCATATGGAGTTTGTGGAACTTCGAAAAAGTTCATTCACTTTACCTCAGTATATGTGTGTATGTGAATCCAACTTGCGTAACACATCAAAGAAATCTGTAACACACGAATTTTTTTTTTTTTTTTTTTTTTGTTGTCAGATTTCAGTACAGGTGGATTTTATACAGAAAGTGTAACCTTTCATTTCTCTTCGCTTCAGCCTAGCCATCACAAACAAATTGTGGGTTAGAATTCTATAAAATAAAACTACTTTTGCACATTTTTTTTTTATGGTTGCTAGTTTTGTGCAAAAAACAAAAAAAAAATACATAACCTATTGCCAAGAAAATGTTAAATATAAAAGTTGTTTCTTTTCTGATTTCATCTTTGCGTTCTCTTTCTACTTTTATTAGTTTTAAGTTACTTTTATACAACTGCTATGAAGCCCTTTTTATTGAGCTTGGTTATGGTTGTAGGCAGGATTATGGTTGGCTTAAGCTGTTGGGACACTTCTTTATAATTAGCATAAACTTCAGGAAACAACAACTTTTTTACTAAGATCCAAAAAAGCTAGGAAGCTGAAATTCTGGGAGATTTTTCTTCTAACCCAATTCTATAATATAGGATTATGGGACCGCTAATTTAAAAAAAAAACCCATTCGGGTTTATTTTGTCTGCATTTTTAGCCACACGAAAAAAGTGGGTGCGATTTAACAACAGCTAGTGACCTCTCGCATACAAAAACATACCAAAAACTCTATATATTGGCACCTAAGCTAGATTTTTTTTCTACGTTTTAGTAGATAAGTCAATTTTTTGTAAAGTTTCAACGAAATCGAATACAAACTCTGTCTGCGCCGTTTACAGTTTTGACTCTAACTTTGGGACAATTATTTTTAAGACTCAAGCTATAATATAGGGGGGGAAAATCAAAATCCATCAACAAAATTTTCAAAAAAACACACTACTGTATACATACACACATACATAAAACTTTTTCGCGCTACAGTACATTTATAGATACCCAGCAGGCAATTGAGCAAGGCCTTCCTCGGAGAAGGCCTGCTTGCACTGCTGCGATTGTAAGATGCCTTTTCAAAACAAAATTTCATGCAAATAAAAATATGTATAATTATATGTATGTATGTGAAATTTTAATTAGCAGAATAGCTCCACTCCATTGAGTGTCTGTTTCATTTTTTGGCCGAGTGTTGTGTATTCAATGTCAAATTATAAAGCAAGAAAACGTCACAACAAATAAACATTAAAACTAGCCGTGGTTTTTTTTTTGACGCGGCTATAAGATAAGATAGCTTAATCAGTGGCAAAAAAACAGCTTTCGCCGCTTAATTTTTTCGTTAATCAAATTTGGCAGCACTCCCGTGAAACAAATGTCTAACAAGGAATGACAATTGAATTAAATCCAAACAAACTTAAAATTGAACAAAAGCGTTTTATCAAAGCCTTTTTTCTTCTGCCATTTCAGTTTTATATTTTGGTTTTAACTTCTCAAATTTACTTTTGAACGTAGTATCTCGGCGTTTACACGCACAAATTCTTGCCGAGAAGTTTCCTCGTTTGTGGGCAAGAGGGGAAAAACCAAAGAGACGAGGTACAACATTTTTCGTACGTTGCAAATGCCAAACGAAAACCACAAAAGATAATAGACAAGAATTTGTTTCACAGAATTTGCCTGTGTAAACGCCGAGTATCTATTTTTTTTTTTTTTTTTTGCCTTTTGAAGTTTAGAGATGGAACTTTTTTGATTAAAAACTAGAAACTTTGTGAGACTGTGCTGCAAAATCTCATATTAAGCAGCCCAATTGTGAATGATCCAAAGCTTACTTGCACGATTAATATTTAAGCGGCGATTAAGCGCCGACTAATTTCTCATATAAAATTTTTTTTAAGCGGGTAGCCGTGTCAAAAAAAAACACTATAAATATCAACGCAAGTGCAAGTGATGTGACGCGGATAAAAAGAAAATTAACTCAGAGTCTCACAGCGTATTAAAATTAAATTTTTTCCGAGTACTTCTATCACCCCTGCTACGGCAAGCGCTCTTAGAAGGCCTGCTTAAGAAGGCCTGTTTTATCGGGACATTTCATATAAAAAAGAAAGTAACTTTGAAAGGAGGTGGCAAGGCCTTAATCTTACTAAGGAAGGCCTGCTAGAAGCACTGCTAGCTCCTGCCCTTGCCTATTGGGTAAATATCTACAAAACTATAAGATATTTTTTATAAGGCTTTTACGTAAATTATGAAAGTAGAAGCCGTATTATATGTACAATATGTGAAGTAAGCATTTAATTCCATAATTCAAAGTATCAAAAGAACAACACAAAACAAATACTATGACAGCTTATATGTTCGCTGTTGATTTAATTTTGCGGCTTTCCATTGCCAAATCTTACCTTTAACACAAATAAATAAAAATAAAAGTTTTAGGACTTGTGTAATGGCCAGAAAAAAAGGTTCCTTAGCTGCGAGTAGCACGCAAATTTTTATTACCCAATGGCGATTAAAATACAACGGTCTGGGGTTTTCATGTTGTTTTTGCTGCTGGCTGTTAGGGATGATATATACAATACCAAGGACTTATTGAATTGCCACTGGGACTGGGGCAATGATAAACGCATTTGGCAAGTAGCCACAATGGGCTTGAGTGACCTGTAACGAAGGTTGTTCACAATAAAGTGATTTCTGGTAAGGGTGTGAAGTTACTTGAAAGAATGAAAAATTAAAGCAATTTCAATGAATGTGGTGGTTTTGTAGCAAATTCTTTTTTGTTTTTTTTTTTTTTTTTGAGAGCATCAAAGGATCTTATGAGTAGAACTTAGCTAACGCATAATGTGGGTTACCTTTTAATAGATTAAATGGCTTTATAAAGTAATAACTGGAGGAGAGATTTTTAAATTTTTAAATTGGAAATAAATTACAACCCTTGTGTGAAGAAGCTCGCTGAATTCTTGCTTAAATCTTTTAAAAGATTATTAAAATTTCGAAATTAATATCAAACGAAATAAATAAAAATGTGTAATGAATAAATAATAATTTTAAAAATAACGATTTATATGGATTTTGACCGGTAGTGCCCGCTTTGGTACGATATACGGAATTAAGTAATTCACGGATATTATAGTATTAACGAAAACCGTTGTAAGAAGATAGATACAGCGCCAATAAATACGGTATGCGGACACATTTAGAACTGTTGGGCCGAAAGTATAAAACTTGTAACATTGATACTTTTACTAGTAGGTATGTATAGGTATATATGTTACCGGCCAAACTAGTTTTTAGGCCAAACTAGTTAAGTTAAGCCTCAAGATGTGCAATGAAATTTTAATGCAAAAGCACTGTGGTTAGTGAAGTCCACGATAGTAGCAAAATCAGACAACAAAATTTGTCAATTTCGTTGTATATTGGCAAGTGGTAAGCGAGGGTAATTTTGCGGTCTACAACCGCGGTTTAGGATTTACATCCTCTTATATGTCTAACAGCGGCTTCGCGGCGATCTTCGGCCGCGGTTCAGTCTATAATATGTGTAACACTGGCTTCGCTATTCACAGTGCTTTTACATTAAAGTTAATTTGCATACGTTCAGTCCTTCAAATTAACTAGTTTGGCCTAGGAGAACCTAGTTTATCCTAAAAAATAATTTGGCCGATTACATAAATACCTTAAAATTATATTTCATAAAAGAGGATATCAACAATAAACAAGTGAGCAGTTTGAATTTTCTAACAGAATGGTTGAAGTCGATTTGTTCAAATTTTACAATTTTTATCCTAGTTATACGGATTTACCAATTATTCTGCATACTGAGCTTTTATCATAAATTTACTCCCTTGCCTGGTGAAGATTCGAAAGAAAGTAACTTTACGCAATCATTGTAGTTTTTGGCTGTCAAAACTTCTGGGCACGAAAGTCCTTTGCCGAAAAATATTAGAGGTATTGCAGCTAAAGATATCAATTCTACCTTTTATTCTGTATATAGTCGAGTGCAGCAGAATGAGCAGAATTTCCGAATTTCGGTTTATTATTTTTTTTTCGACAATCAGGGCTACCATGTGACCGGGATTGAACCGGCCAAGCCTGGAATTTCATGTCAAAGCCGAGGTCTTAGTAGGAATTCAAAAATTTCTTCAAATTAAAAAAAAGAAGAGGAAGTTTTATTTTTTTTTTAGGACTCCGGGAATCGCTTCTGTACGATTTGATAACCCTGTCGGCAATGTATTAAGCATTCATAAGTATGAATTTGGAAAGGCTGTAAGGTGTTAAAATTATAAATAGCAATTGATTATGTGGCGAAAGTGATTTCTTAATAAGATTTTTTATATGAGCCTAATTTTTTGAGCGTTTCGATATAAACTTACTTACGAACAGCCGATTTCGTTCTAAAGTAAATAAAGTGAGATTTTTCCATTTTTTTCATATTTGTCCAACTGTGCGTGGGATAAGAAACAACACACATCTTACTTGTTCTTGTACGGCCTTAAGCAAATATATATAGTATCTACAAGTGTTTTAACAAAATTTGGATTTTTAATAAAAATTTGTAAGTTTTATAATGGGAGCAGTCTTATATTAATTGTTATTGTTGTTGCTGTTGAATTTATTGTTGTTTGTTTTTTATTGATTTTGTCCGTAAATACATAGTTTCATAATAAATTTTCGTTGGATTATTTTTTTTTTTTTTTTCGGCAAAAATTGGGTAAATATACAAAAATTTAGAACAAACGATATACCATTTTAAGGGGAAGAAATTAAGCTTTCCTAACAAGCTAAAAAAATCACAGGTCATTAACACATTTTTTGGAAAAACTAACTGTTTTTTTTAAAAAAAAATTGGTCAAAATTTCAGAAAAATCGTTATATCTCCAAAATTATAGGTTAAATTTCAAAGGTTTGCTCATTATTGTAGGCCATTAAATTATCTTGCTTTTGACACCCATATTTTTGATATCCATTCCGCGGTTCCCAACTTATAATGGTTTTTCCAAAAGCCATATTCGCAATTTCCGATGGCTATACCTCAGAAAGCAGATCCGAAGATTACATATTAAAAAATACATTAGAAAACTTTGGTTTTATAAAGATTGGCGAATGTGAGCTAAAGTAAACTTAAGCCATTTCTTTCAACAAATTATGAATTAAATTGCTAGTTTTTGTAATTTTTTGAACATAAAATAAATATATTTTATTAACACTCTTACCTTAAAGTGACGAAATTCCACAAGAAAATAGCTCCAAGTGATTCGTTTATTTTATTTTTATTCCAAAGCACAAATTTTTTTTAACCGCTTATGCCAACACACGGCGTTTTGCTTTTGTTTTGTTAATTTCAATTTATTTATTTTCTTTTTAAATTTAGCTTTGCAAGGCTTTTTCAATGTTAATATGCGCTGGTGTTGTTGTCATCGTCGTCGGCGCGCCGCTTTTTAAAGCAGCGCATTTGGCCGCACTTAGCAGCGCTTTTGGGCGCCCACACCGCTAGCACAAACACACAAACGCACACACGACAACGAATGGTAAACGTCCACTTTTACACTGGAGGGTCGGTCGGTCGGTCACACTTTAAGAAAGTGTTGCCGAAATATTATTTTGGCTGTTGATTTCACAAGTAAAAAATAAAACAAAATACCCGAAAATTCAATAATAGCAGCCACAACATCAAATACTACGTAGTGTGAGACTACGACAAGAAAGAAAAGATTTTGTATGCGTTGCTGCTTCTTCTTAACCAACTGGCTCACTTTTCACCGTATTAACCCGACGCATGCTGCTATTTCCGCATTACTAGATTTTCAGCCGCGTTTTCTTCACCGATTTACACACACACATAGACAGATACAACACGTAGTTTTTTCGAGCGATGTGATGCCTTGTGTTCCGTTGCAATACGCCGTTACCACACACACGTCCACTCACTACGAATCTCCGTAAAAGACTGATGCCGAAGAATGTTCGCTTGCCGCATTTTAGTGGCAAAAATCATTTTTGGAGCAGCAGCAGTGAATTTTTTATTTTTTTTTTTTTTTTTGTATTTGAAAACAGCATTTCTTTTGAACGAATCTTCGTTCGTTGTTCGCCTATCGTCGCTCTTTGCTAAATAATCATAAAACAACCCAAACCACCTACCCACTTTTCGTTTTGTTGTTGCTAGAATAACAGCAAAAATTCATATGATAATCAGCTGTTTGCTGTTGCTGCTGCTGCTGCGTTGCCGCCGCCATTGTAAGGTGGTTGGATTTTCTCTTTGAAATGTTGTGTTTGTTTGTTTGTTTTATTTTCGACAATATTGTTTTGTTGCTGCGATTGTTGTTGTTGATTTTGCATCATACAGTTAGCACACGCTAAAAGTGAATTGCCTGAAAAAACATATCTTTGAACGCCAAAATCTATGCAACGTAATTTTTGGTTTGATTTTTTTTTATTTAAAAGCTGGCTTAAATAAAGGAGTAACTGACAAATTCGAGATAACTCGTTCAATCAAACATTCATCGAAAATATATGATGTATGTATATACTTTAGGCAAAAATTACTATGTCGGATTATACTAAAATTCTTTTGACATAACATTTTTTTTAAATTATTTTTCAATCAATCCTTTGAATATATCTGCTTTCAAACCGAAATCTCGACATAACTTTGAAAAGTATCATACAATTCATATAATAAGACTGGTGCGCGTCTTCATATTAACTTTTTTAAACTTAAAAAAATGTGTGCTATTAATATGATCATGGCTGTATGTATGTACATTTAGCAGAACACTTAGTAATTTTATAACATAGCAAATTAAATCTTCGGTACGGTCTCAATGTATGCACAATATTGTTGAAGAATTTCCAATCTTGTCGTTCCATCAAAATAGACCGATATCAATTAACCTTCACACAAACGCCATCCATGTTCAGTGGGTTCGGGGAAAGTCATAAATGGAATTTGTGCACTATATCAAATAAAAGCATGCCAATTGTATCGTTTCGAATGTTGTGCAAAACATGCAAAGTTGAACACAATTTCGAGTCAAGTCTGGAAAACATTGTATGAATAGACATGTATGTATCGTCTGCGTCAAACCAAATTTAGGGCTTGTTTTCTAATTTTTCGTAATGAGCAGTCAGAATAATAAATACATACATCTGTATCAGAAGACTCGACTACCACCGACAATTGTGATTACCGGCTTGAGATGTTACTTACATGGCTGATAATTCGAGTGTCTGCATCTGTATGATTCGAAAATAAAACGTCAAAATCAAATACACCAATAGCAGTAATTTCTCTTTTTTTAAAAGTTGATCTGACTCAGATCATCTGGGTATCCACCAGCTACATAAGTATACCTTTTTAGTGTTGTATTCTAATGAATATGATTGACTCTATATAATTACATAAGAATATAACAAGTGCATGGTTACTTTCATCATTACAAAGCACTTTATTCCACTCCGGACTAGAACGATTAACAGATATGTATGTCATATTTAATTGGTTTAGTATCTTTTTTGACTCTCTTGTATTTTTTGATGTATTAGTTTAGTTTGATGTATTAGTTTTGCGGTGCCCAAAAGTAAATAATATATTTATAAATATATACATAAAAAAATGCGAAAGCATGGCTACACAAACAAATTTTTTAGCTCAAAATTCATCAATAAAAACGAGCAAAACAACAAAAAATACTTTCCCGAGAATTAAAACTATTTTTCCATGAATATGAGTATTTTTTACAACAATGATGCACACAAGAGCAGGTTTTTTAGTCTCTCATTTGTTTTACAGGTCAATAATACATGCGAAAAAAATTGCCTTTGTCTTGACCTGCATTTTTCTCAACTGGCCATTGCGCAATATTTATTTGACAAACGAACCAGCGCATAGAGATCAGCAACTGCACAACGGGACGAATGGAATGATTGCACGTTTCATTGATCGCGCCCGCGGGACGCCAAATGGTCAATCCTATATTAGTACATCATATCGACCAAAAATATATTGGACTTTATTATAATACCCTAAAAATATCATTATATTATGGACTTATTTTCTCACATATCTTCGAAAATTTTCATTGAGTCAAAAAAGTATATTAGCAGGGTTGCCAAGTGGCCACCAATGCTTCAGTTTACATTTTAAATAATAAAAGGTAGTACAAATCAGTACAAAGAAGAACATTTGGCTGTACTTCAAGTATGCAGTACAACGGGTATAAAATAAGTAATGTGCTCCCAGATGAAATGCGCTATACCTACTTTTGATAAAATAAATTAATGAATTAATAACCGATAGTATGCATCAATTGTATCGCGAAGATGGATTCACTGGCGATTTTCAAAAAGTTCAAAGGGCTTAGAGAGACAATTACCACACACACACATTGTCACAACGGACGTCTTTTAATTTTCCCAGTGATATCCCACCGCCGCACGTCAATAATAGTGAAAATCGGTTTAGAAGACTGCTGCCGTAATTCACAGTACAATATATACTTGAACTAATTACCAATTAGTGTTGAATAGTTCGCTTGAAAATGCGCCATTGCTTCCGCATGGGAAATTTCGCCGATCTTGACGTAAAAAATGAAGTCAGTGGAAGGAACTTAAATTTTTCACATTAAAGAAGTCTTCCAAGTGATGTAATTAAACTTGTTTAAGAACACTAAATGATCAAATCACCTACCGAACTACTCTTTATGTACATTAGCGTTTTTTTCTGTTTCTTCCCTTAGAGAATATCAAGTTTTTAGAAAGTACGTTTTTATTAAATTGCTGATATTACATTTTTTAAAAGCTTTTTTATTCCTACTAAGAAATAGTCAAGGAAGAAAAATGTTTACTTTGGTCGATAACTTTACAATTTGACTTTCACTTACATGTTATGTAAATTAAAAAATAAACGTTAAACATTGTTATACACTCTTATAAAAATAAGTACCCTCGAATGATACATTGATAATGAGATAACTTTAAAATTTGCATTTTAATCTCTATAATCTATAATCCGGAATATTTTTTTCTTCTAAGTTCAACTCGTCCAATCCTTTAGTTAGCGCAACATTTATCTCAGCCTGAATGATTCCATCAAAATCTAAGACAATCTGCTTTTGCGTCGGTATATATTGTTGATATATCACGCCTGCGGCATCAAACATACGTTTGGAAGCTCGAAATTTGTGATGCTCGGCGTATTTATCCGAAATATACAACACTTCGCTAATACCAGATTGAATAATAAGTTTAGCACATTCATTACACGGAAAGAGTGTGGTATAAAGGCGCGTTTTGTTGAGATTTGTTGAATTTCTATTGAGTATCGCATTTGCCTCAGCATGTACCACATACATGTTTTTATCGTTTAGCATATCTGTGGATGGATCACCATTCGCATTACAATTTTGCTCTATTTTTCCCCAAGGAAAAATATCATCGGAACAGTTTCGTGGAAAACCATTATAGCCGATTGCAACAATGCGTTTCTCACTATCAACGATACAACATCCTACTTGTGTCACAGGATCTTTACTGCGTTTGGCGGAGAGCAATGCAGTAGCCATAAAATAATCATCCCAATGCAAATAATCTAACCGTTTTCCAGAAGAAGATGCGGAGCTATACATGTTGTTTTGCTGTTGCATTAAAAACTGAAAGTAAAAGATTAATAAGTTCATATTAAATAAGATTGAAACTTAAACAGACTTTGAAGGAGATAGGTAGTTAATTCCTTAGATTGTGTTTAGATAAGATGACAACCAACCGCAAACGTTTAAAATACAATTGTTTACGGCTATGTAATTCAGCTCGAAAAATATTTTAAAAGTGTTCCGTTTGCGAGCCGAAAACTTTTTTTGATTTTTTTCGGGGACACCAAAAGTAGGAATTAACTAAGGAACATTTGGCCACCGATTACACCAAAAATCTTCCGCTGTGATGGATTTTCCAGTTTGATAATGGCCCAAAACATTGACCTCCATTTGTCAAATCTTGGCTGGACACACAATCCACCAAGGTTCTAAAGTGGCCACCTCAAAGTTCCGACTTAAATTCTATAGAGAACTGGTGAGGCATAATCAAACGAGCGGTAGCAGCACGAAAGCGAGTAAAGCAGCTTGTGGCAAGTTAATCAAGAGAAGTGCCAAATATTGAAACTTGTCCATTTTGTCATTGATTTTTATAAGCGGATGTACACCATGCCAAGAAAATACACTGGAGACCATAATGTTTGCACACCCGTGTTTTACCGTCAAGAAAAGTATCAATTTTTGGAAAAACGTGTAGGGGAGTGACAAAACGAATATCGAAAGCATGAGATCAAATAGTAGAACCTTTGTTCATTGTCCTAAATGGCAATAGTACAATCCTAGGTCCACCCAGAAGATGGTAAGACGCTGGTGTGAAAACATTATGGTCTGCAGTGAATTTTGTTGATGTCGTAGGCCCGCTTATAAAAATCAAAGACAAAATGGATAAGTTACAAAATCTGCCCGACGATAAAATCACTTAAGTTTGTATACACATTGCAATATTCACTTAAAATTGTAGTTTCATTTAATTAAAATAAAAATAACGACCTCTAAATTTCATAGCTTGATATTTCCGAAAAGTAGCGAATTTGAGCAAACTTATATTATAACTGACAACTGACTTTTTGCATTCAGCCAAGGCCTTAGAAATCAATCTGCATCAACATTGAGTGTGATTTTTTTTGAACTCTAGAAGCTAAAATTTTAAATGAAACATATAAATTAAGTTGGACACCATTTTTTTGATTTAAAATATTGTTTTAAGCGAAAATGTTAATTATTGGGTTATATTCCAAAATGTTGTTTATGCTAATAGCAACAGTTGATTGAAATCAATATAACTCGTATTATTTCGGAAAAATGGCATAAACGTGATCCTAAATTTGACTAATTGAATGCGATGTATTACAACTAGTCCTGGTAGACATGGTAAACCGGAAATTATTTTTTAACAATAATTAAATTTGGTTTGACACCTGTTTTTCGTTTTATTTAAATGTGAATTTCTATCATTCTAATAAAAGCACCCATTATTTTGATGCAGCTCTTATGTAAATCGCATCCCAGGTCCTCTAAGCTCTCTCTGATGGCCAATTTTGATTTTGCTCCGCCTGATAATTTCAAAGCTCTTAGTATCAGAGCATATCCGATTCACGATCAAAATTCAATGTTACTTTAGCAAGAGGTATTTTTTGTCGAATTACTTTTTATTCATAAATTTCGTAATACAATGTTAATAATAAATCTGAAACTTCAAATTGAAATGTAGTGATTTCATAATTTCATAAAATTTGCTTAATTCTTTAAAGATGCAAACAAAAAACTTACGTAAACCAAGAAAACAGAGAGCTACGATCATTAAATGCAAATCGCAACACAAATTTCGTAAGGCAAATATAAAATAAAATTTAGGTAGAACTAAAGTTTTATCTATGTTTAAAACGTAGATGTATTTATAAATTGGAAAATTAATTGAATTATGGAATATCTCACTTAATAATCACAAAGAAAAAGAAAGTGCGATGCGACAAGCAACCAATAATCGTCGCTATAATATACATGCATAGGTAGTTCTTGATTGGAATACAAAATGTTTTTTTAATCGCCACTTCTTCTAATTTATGTTTTAACTGGTATAGGATTCTGCTTGAGATGCAAGTAAATCGAGCGCATGCGGGACACATCTTTACCCGATTTATTCGATTTAGGGTTAAAATCGCACAATTTAGCGATACGTTCCCATTCAGTGCCTGGTTCCATGGGTCCACCATTCTCCAGTGATACTTGTTTTTCAGCTTGACGAGAAGCAGTTTTTGTTTTAGCAATAGATTCTTCAGTTTGACGTAGCCAATCTTCCAATTCTTGTTTGGCCTGCAAACGTAACTCTTCTCGCTTGCGTTCTTCTTCGCGATCTTTCTCTTCTAAACGCTGCTTTTGTTCCTCACGCCATTTGCGTATTTTCTCAGGTTCAATGCGGGAAGCTGGTGGTCCTGATATACCGATAGGATCATTATTTTCACTACCGTAGTTAGGTATCATTTCAAAGCTCCCAGATGATGATTCCAAGCCGCTGGCAGCAGGTGCCACCAGCTCACCAGCATCTCCGCCGGCTCCACTAAGTAGACCATCATCACTGATTAACGATGCAGTTGCAACCACTGGTGCTGTAGGAAGTATTTCCGCCTCCAGTTCTCCGAGCACAGATTGTTCGCGGGCCAGAAATTCAGCTGCGGGATCAACTTCCTCTTTGGGTGCAAAATCATCATCGCCGAAATCCATTTTTGTTGGATGTTTAACTGAAAATGGCACACATGTACGGAAGTAGGGGCGTTATTTTTACAGTTATAACTTCTTATGGGAGGCAGCAGCAATTGAAAATTTTACACGTATTATGAATTTCGGTAAAATAAACAAAAACTGCTGATGCTCACAATAAAATTAAATTTACCTTTATATATGTATCAATTAGATAAATAAATAGATGGTATTTTTTAACAAAAAGTTGAGTCAGCAGAAATCACAATTAAAAGAAAAAACTTATCGCTGCTACTGCTGCTGCAATCGATGCGTAAATTTTTCACTTTCAAAATGTTAAGTCAATTGTCAACAAGCTACTCCGAAACACACAAGTTAGAAAGTGATGACTCTAGTGGTATGAAAAATAAGAGTTGCCAAATTAATTTCCAAAAATATGACAAACGTGGTGAAATAAAGGTGAATAGGGAGGTTATTATTTGCACATGGTAGGCTTGTCTCGTTAAAATAGATCACATTTAAAATCGCCTTTCTAAGAACCTGTTGTATTTTGCGCTGTCTAAACGCAACACAACCTTGCAAAAATATCCGTTTTGCTGAAACTTCTTCTGAAAAAAAAGGTGTTGCTCCGATACACTAAGGGCCATTTTCACAATGTCCGGTTCAGTATCGGAATTTAACATATTTAAAATTTTAAATTTAAGAGCTCATTAGGGGCCGTTCAAGTATTACGTAACGCATTTAGGGGAGGAGGGGGTATCGAACAACGCGTTACGCTGCGAGTTAAAATTCTCGTTTTATTTATTACTATCGCAAACGCGACTAAAACATAACAAAAGTCGTTAAAATGACTTTCCGGTACATTGCGCAATATAATTGTGACTTTAAGGTAACCATGGTCACTTAGGTTATGCCGTAACGTTTAAGGAAATATTTTGAAATTTAATTTTGGAGATATGACGATTTTTCTGAAATTTTGACCAATTTTTTTTTTAAAAAACTTATTTTTTTCCAAAAAATGTGTTACGAACGTATATTGTTTTTATGATGTTAAGAAAGCTTGATTTTATTGCTTTAAAATTATGTAGCAATTGTAGTTTTTTTTTATTTTACTTATTTTTCATCGAAAAAATTAAAATTACTTTGGTGAATTTTGGTATTAAAATATATGGTAATTATTTATTTTACCGGCCTCACTCCAGATTTTCTTGAAATTTTAGTATATCACACAGTGCAGTATGCTCATAAAGAAGGTATTCATATGATGGGGGCGGAAACGCCTCCTTTATACTATATTTGAGCTTAAAAACCGTTTAAGTCCTATGGTATGTCCAACACCGACTTCGCGAGCCACAGTAATTCTATAGAAAAGGTAGGGTAAGTGGGCGGCCTGCGGCCGCAGCTCAGGATTTAAAACTCCCGAAAATACAACACCGGCCAACACCTAGTTTGCTAGCCACAGTAATCGCGCGCTATTTTTAATATAATTTTTTAAGTTTTTTAATGAGAATCATCCTATAATTGTTTTTGTTGTTGTTGTTGTGATTGTTGCTGTTGGTTCTTTATTGGTTTGTCCAATACATACCTAGTTTTCAGAAGAATTCATTGAATAATTTTTTTTTTTCGATCAAAAAGGGGGTAAATATTTAAAATAAACGAATTGTTATTTTAAGGAGAATAAATTAAGCTTTCTTAACAAGCTAAAAAAGTTATAGGTTATTAACATTTTTTAGAAAAAATAAGGGTTTTTTAAAAAAAAAATTGGTCAAAATTTCAGAAAAATCGTCATATATCCAAAATTGTAGGTTAAATTTCATAGGTCTGCTCACAATTATTATAGGCCATTAAATTATTTTTCTTTTGACACCCATATTTTTGGTATCCATTCAGCGGTTCCCAACTCATTTTTCCAAAAGCTATATCCGCAACTTCCAATGGCTATATCTCCGAAACCAGATCCGAGCAACTTTTTTTGATTACATATTTCTTCTTAGAATTAAAAAGCACATAAGATAAGTTTGGTTTTATAAGGATTTGCGAATATGAGCTAAAGTAAGCTTATGAGCTAAGCCTTACTTTTTCCCAAAAATAATTTCATTTTGCGAAGACCGGTAATTCTTCTTTCAATTTGGCAGCCATGTCGTACACATTTTTGCATTTGTTTTTTGCCTACTTAAACGGAACTTCCCCTAAAAAAATTGGATATTTATGCTTAAGTAAACCTATGCCCTTTATTTTCAAACTACCTATGCACTCGAGATGAAAATTAAATTTTTATTTAATCCGGGTTTGCATGCCGGCATTTTTCTATTAATTCTCTAATTCGATACTCAGGCACTGTCACAAAGATGGTTAATAGTAATATGGCAGCTGCATTCACTAGCTGCAAGAGCAAGCACGGTTTGACTAAATATTGGAGTATGCTTTATTCAATTTTAATACTACAGATAGCGTATTGTGAATTTCTTTTGGATTGAAATATTGTTTACATTACTTACGTTAATTTTTTATATAAATTATTACAAGAGATTAGATATTGAATTCAACGCGCCGCACAAATTTTTGACAGTTTGCTATTTTGCCTTTCCGAAAAATTTATGCTCTGTTCGCTAACATTCTTGAAACCTCTTTTACGTGGCAGTTCACATGACCGCTCATGCTTGCTAACATGGTTTGACAAACATCATTGTTTGATCATGTGAATTCTAAAAACATCCGCTTGACACGTTGTTCAACTGTCAAAATTCTCTCATGAACATACATTTTATATGAAGCCAACCGAAATAGGCAACTATCTACGCCAGCGTATTCAATTTTCCAATTTTGACGCTCTGTCAAAGTCGACGTTAACTCGGCGTTTACAATGGGCAAATTGTACGAAATTTTGTAACGTTAATATGATTGTACAACATGTTGTATCAGTGGTCGCAAGAAAACTCAAAAATTTTTAATATTAGCCTTGTTTTATTTGAGAAACTAGTCGGCGATACTTATCGAACTGTCATTCTCATACAAAAAAAATTTTTGGCGGGTAACCGCGTCAAAAAAAACACGGCTATTTTTACGAATCGCATGACAAGTCGCAACATTTGTATGTACGTTGGTACAATTATACTTCGTTTTGAGTTTCGTTAAATTGTTGTCAGAGCAGACGTGCTTATATAAGGATAGGATAATGCAAAGTGGCTCGATTTCATTAAAGTTGGCCAAAAAATCTTATGAGTTATTGCAGCGTTTCTACAAAAGAGCACAACCGATTGTACAACTCGTTGTTTAGTTCGTCTCATTGTTTAGGCCTGAACCCATAGAGTCCGCCAGGTCCGTTGCGTCAACGTATACTATTGACAGGACGCAAATAAAGGAAGAAGACTGTCCAATGAATACGTCTGCAACGCATCCAAAGTCAAGCGAAATTTCAACAAACGGCTTTTCGTTTGATAAATTTCGTAATTTCTCCTGTATATTGTGCTTTTATGTATTTTTTTTATTAGAAAACAATCTTTACTATCTTATTTTTCTTTTTTTATTTATATTTCACACAAACTCGCAGTTGTTAACGTACCTCAAAAGTTGAAAATTGTTCAACTTCATGCGTTGCGTTGACGAATAAGTATTGATATTTGGCCGCACTTCATACAAATGTATAGAGTTCATCTAAGTTGTCAGTTGTATACTTTGACGCAACGGACTTTACGGATTCTATGGGACAGCCCTTTAGTACAAAGGGTAAAAGCTAAATTGACGCAAAATATTTAGTTTCATACATATATACACATATAAAAATATCAGCACTCAGCACTGGAATAAGGCTTGTTCGCTTTTTATTTGAAAATACACAAATTCGGAGTCGATAACCGCACATTCGGAGTCAGAATGTTTTTTTCCACCATATTTTCTAAAATGGCGCTTTTATTAATCGCGAGTATAATAGAAGTGGCGAAAATTTAATAGAAAAACACATTTTGTTAGCAAAAAAATTAAGAAAATTGTGAATAAAAAGTCAGAAAAATAAACATTAATATGTAAGCTATAGTTTATTACAAAAAAACATCAAGTAGAACATGTACAAATAGTGAAAAAATATAATTGAAAGTTGAGGCAAATAAAGAAAAATTTCTGCATCACATAAAACGAAGAAGCAGAGTCACGTACAGTGGTGCGACTGTGGCTGGGTGCTCCGCTGGCATGCGAATTGTTTGCAAACGATTTTTTTTACATGGAAAACGCGTGTGGAACTATAAAAAGTTGTAAAAATATAAAGAAACATTAGATTGCAATAAGGTAAGTCAAAAAAAAAATTACGAAAGTTACCAGATAATTTCAATATTTTTCAATGAAAGAAAATGCTGGCGTTCAACATTTTTAATTTGTTTGTGTGTGTGCGTCATCGTGAAGGTTGCATGAAATTCGGAAAGAATTGGTATGTGTTAATTTAATAGCGGCAATGGTGGAAAAGGATGATGTTAGTTGAAAAGGGTCAGGTGGGAAGGGAACCTGCTTGGGTATTACCCGCGTCGAAATTGCTGCTGATGCGTTGAGCTGCTGCTGCACTTTGCGCAGTTGCGTTATGGCGCTTTTGGCTTGGGAGCGCCGCCTGCCTCCATTATTTCACATTCGCTCAATGGAAATTACATATGTGGGAAAGAAGGAAATGAATTTACGTTAGACGCATGTTGCAGTCGAGTGTGCAATTTGTCAACAACAACAAAAACAATTTTATTATGTATACCTTTTTTCATTTAAGTTTCAAAAAGAAGAACCTTATGAATGTTTTTCGGAATAATGAAATTCACTTGATTTTATGACTTTGATGCCTCATTTTAAGGTCATGACCACAAAAGATATATCTCTTATGTAAGCCGTTTATTTTGAAAGTGGTGTAACTCTAATTCTTACACTTTTGAGATATCAAAAGGGTTGCGTTTCCATCGATTAAATTGTATTCGGGGAATAGTTACAATGTAACTATCACTTTTGGGTAATATTTTGTGATAGTTACTAATAAAAAAAAACTTCTAAGGTAGACGCACAGTCGCATAGCTACAATTTTTTCTTGTAATAGAAACAAAGCATGTTATAGAAATATTCGCATTAAATTTTCCGTCCAAATATTTAAGTTAGACTTCCATTTCGATTTAGTTTTTTGGGACTTCGGTTCATTTTAACACGCGAACTAAAACTCGGTAACCATTGGAAAATGTTAGAGACGTTTCCAAAAGGGTCCTACTTAACAGACAACCTTGATCAACCTCTGGATAAATTAAATTTGCTATATACACCAACTCGGTAGATTCGTTCTTTATATAACCAAGCAGAAAAAAATAGTGTAAAAAATACATGCGAAATATGGTAAATTTGGGAATATGTTGTACAACTTTAAAAAATCGTGTAAGGTGTAATAACCCTAAATATTTTCCCAAAATCGTAAAAAAATATATATTGAATGAAATCCATATAACAAAAAAAAATCATTTATATTATGAAAAAAAAAAATTAGTACACAGTGAAAATTCAGCCCATAGTATATTTTTTTCAAATCATAAATTTTTTGTGAAAACAACGTTTTTGAACCATGTTATGAATTTATTATTGAGATACAAAAATTTTAAAAATTCAACGTCTCATAAATAAAAAGTTATTATCAAAGGAACATTTCAAGCCAGAAAACTTAACGGACAAAACTAATTGCACCCCCTTTTTTATGGTAAATAAAAATTTTTAAAATTAGTACTAAGTTGCAAACCCTTTTTCTGGACGATACACGCACATCCCTTTGGTATAGAGGAAACCAGGAGCGCCACTTCAACAAAACCTTGGGGGGGAGCAAGAATTATAATTTCACCACTATTAGATGGTTTTATTGAATTGTTGTATTGAATAATACCTAGTATCAGATCCTTGGTGGGGCCAATGCCCTCCCCAGCCCTACGGAATTGAGCCACTGGAGGAAACTACATTATTGATATCCTGCGATATCCCTTCCCAGAATATTTTCAAGGATTGAAACAGATCTGCCGTGGTATTGCAATTTTCTCTCTTGATTTTCATGTTAACGATCTCCCACAAAACTCTCAATAGGATTCAGATCAGGACAGGCCAACTAAGAAATTCAATTCTATTTCTCTGAAGCCACGCCTTAAAAACTTGAGGGGTGATTTTGGATCGTTGTCCTGCTGGAACCTCCACTTAAGTGGCATCTCTTCATCGGTATATGACAGCATCACTCTTTTAGTATGTTAACGTACATGAAGCGATCCATAATTTCATCAATCCTATGAATTAGTCCAACCCCATGTAAAATGTAATTTTTAGTGCAAAAAAACACAAAAGAATTACATTTGCAATATGCCTAAAATTAAAAAGGGTAGAATTCTTGACTAGGATCCTAAAGGAGTGATCCCTTAGTTACCACTAAGCAACTATGTACATACATATATTCAGATTTTAATGCTAACTAAGCTTAAGCTGTTATTTTTTCACTCTGAAAAGTGGGAAAAGCGATATTAGTTAGTTTTAGTGGGAAAAACTAAATTAGTTAGTTCCTTGCGGTATGTCATTAATCAAATCACCTGAATTACGATCTGCTCGGTCTACTACAATCACCATACGCGCAACCATTTTCCAGCTCAGTAATGAGCCGCCATCATAGCGATTCACGCTGAGAAAATTGCATCGATAACAGCAATGTACAACACGGGAAATGAAAAAAATACAACAAATACAACGCATGCTGAACTACATATTATGTGTCCCGTCTAGTGTAGCCTGCGTAGCGATTTGCCCAGAGGAATGTGGATGGGCAACGTACTACACGGCCGATGAAGAAATACAAATGTCACGAAGTACAACTTCGGTCAGACAGGAGTCGGATTCTGAACTGTTATGTGTCTGTCACTATCAACCTTTGCCATACTTTTCATATGGCTACAGCGACTCACCGTCCTCACACCAGTAGCACTCTTTTCTTGACCAATCGATAAGCTTATTATCTGAACCTCAAACTAACAGACCCGGACGAATAATTCTATCGTTTGATATTGGAGACTTGTAATCTATTAATAATACACAAATATAGTTTAACTCATGCCCGTTTTCACCAAAATCAAATAAAATCACTTAAATAACAGGGTTCTAGAATTTGTAAAACTGTTTTAATTCTGTTTCACCAACATTAGAAGTTGTACTTTTAGCTAACAGCCTGTTAGCCGAAAAAATAAATGCCTAACTTAAATCTCTGGTTGTATGAGAAAGAGTGAAACTAAAATAATTTTTTTTATTGATATTTGCCAAACAAATTAATGTGTCATTCAAAACATCAAAGGACATGCTAAACAACTCAAGCTTTTAGCGTATTAAAAGATTTAACAATACAGTTATTACAATTTAAGTCATCTTTTCACTCCAATCCTTTCTTTTTTTCTCACCTTAATCCTAACATCTGTTAGATATAAGTAAAACAAATATTATAAATTATTGTTAGTTCCTCAATGTGGAAGATCCAATAAAACACATATTACGAAAAAAAAAATTCAAAACAAACTTTCAGAAATTTAACAACAGCAAAACGGTTTGTTAGTTTATCAGGCTGTTAGCGATAAAAGTGTTTGGTGAAAAAAAAATTAGGATATTATAAGTTTTAACAGCCTGGTAAATTTTAAAATTGATTGGTAAAACCGGGTATTAGTCAATATTTGTCATCAGATCCTTCTAATCTTGAAACAGCTAACTGCAACCAAAAGTCAAAGGTGTAGTGAACCTATGCAGATGACGCGGGGTGGATATGAGATCCTCTCTGATAAAACTCATCTTATGTGCGAAAATACTGGAGTAATTCTACATTTGTAGATGGACAAAACTTATTTTTCTGATTGATTTTTTCTGACTGTTCTTCCTCATTTTCAAAGCATTGAGGTTGATTACTCTTTCAGACATTAAACCGCACTAAACAGGCTAAGGACTTCATGTAACCACCGAATTTCACCCAATGATCCGTACTTAAACATGCCCCAACTGGTATATGGGTGTAGGAAAATCGTCCAGTTACCAGAAAAATTCACCTAAAAGTTTTAGGACGTCAGACTTGATTGGCAGGAAAGGTAAATACTTTTTTTAAGACAAGCTATAGATATCACACACACTTCATTCATTCTTTGGACCATAATATTTATTAGTTTCTTATTTATATGAATAAAACTATAACGTGCATTCTTTTTCCTATTTTATTAACCTTAAAGAATTATTTTTGAGCTTAACATAAGTTTTTATTCTTGGGATAAAATTCTTCAATATATTTTGCTGATATATTGGCTTTCTGTTTAAAGACAAAGCTATAGTTTCGAGTTGTGATATGTTGTTGTCACTAGATTTGAGGTTAGAGCGTATAAGTTAAAATAAAAATTACTTTGAAAATTTAAATATTAAAATTTGTACAGAAAGTTCAATGCTATAAAATACCATAGGCGAAACTACTTCAAATTTATCTCAAAGTGGGTAAATAACGTTGCGATTTCCTAGATCGTTGACGTTGTATGAAAAAGACATCTGGTATTTGCTTGGGAGTTATTTCTTCTGTGTTATTAAAACAAATATTTTAAAGCTGATTCCTCAATACAACCTTGAAAACAAACCATTAATTATGGTACATAGTAAATAACATATTTTTTAGTTTCTAATGTTTTTTAGGCTAAATCATTGCCCAATTTGGCTTCCACGTTTGCTTGTTTTTTTTTTTTGTAATGAAAAAATAGGCATACACAATTTTTTTTAAAAGTTAACTTGAAGCGATAGAGTCTGACACCGGATTGAAAATCTTTGACCTAAAATTTATGATTAGGGTATGGTCCGAGTAAAAAAAAAGTTGTAGATCTGTGATATTGTCATGAAGGCGCTCTTAGTCATGTCCAAAAGCAATTTTCTACATTTCCCATAGTCTCGAGTGTAGTAGTCAGATGCTTTAAAGCCTAAACCACGCATTTTCAATCGTTGGATATTTTATTCACGAAAATTTGCAACAAGGTATTTTATAAATGCTAATAACTTTACATTTAAAAAAAAAATAAAATTTAAGAAATCCTGTTTTAACAATAAAAATGATTTACTATCCACGTGCGTACTTAGTTTTATCTTTTTCCAATATTAATAAATTATCTATAGATTTTCTTTTTTGATCGCCCACTTGATATGTTTTGGGGGTAAATAAGCGATTTCAGTTCTTATACTATTGTATAAGCTGAAAAACTATCTATTCTAATATATTTTTTTTTGCGTACATGGACTTGACTATGCACGTTCGAAGCATTATTTTTTTTAACATGAAAAATTATAGAAATAGTATATATCGGTCATAACTGCAGCTATTTAAAGAATGACCGATATTCTTATGTCATGTTATATATTACCAGTTAAGTCGAAGTTTTAGTTTCTTCATTAAATTTTAATCATATCAATTAAGTCTTTGTACTTTAATAATATGCGTAAACCAAACCTAAACTTTACCTAAAGAAAAATATATGTATATTCTTCATTCACAACAAATAAATTTGTTAAACATTGTTTTTTATTTTAATTTTTTAGGTACACCTAATCAACACATACTGTCACATAGACCATTACAAACATTTAACCGTTAAACAACCATGGATCCTAATTCCAGTCCCTGGTCCTATGCTTATAATCGCATTGTACCCACTGCTAGCGCTGGGAGCACTGGCGAAGAATTTCAACATCCACATTTTGCTTCCATTACCGCTGCTGGACAGAGTGCTCAATCTCTTCTTCTTCAAGCGGCACATTCCGGTATCGCAGCCAGTTTTAATGCTGCCGCTGCAGGTGGTGGCGGCTTTGTTTCACCATCACCGATTAGCAGCTATAACCCGGTTATACAACAAATTTATCATCATGCGGCAGCCAGTGTACAACCAAAACCCGCCCATTACGCTTCAACCGCTGTTAATACGCCTCATCGTCAGCTTCAACTTCCAACAACTTTGGATAAACAATTAACTTCATTTCAAAATCAAGCTGCTGCTGCAGTTGTCTCATCAGCTGCCGCTGCTGCAGCAACATCGAATGTGTCATCCAATTATTATGGAGAAAATTCATCATCAAGCGGTGCTTCACCATCGCCAACAACAGCAGCAATAACATCGACAACATTAAGTTGGAATAATCCCATGATTTCTAATACATTCTTAGCAATGCAACAGCAGCAACAACAGCAGCAGCAACAACAACAACAACAGCAGCAGCAACAGCAACAACAACAACAACAGCAGCAGCAACATCAACAGCAACTGAATCTAGTTGCCGAAAAGGTGGTGAGTAGTATGTTTTTATATGTCCCGAATTTAAATAGAAATGAATCTTATGGTTTAATAATAAGCTCATATATAATTGCATTTTATATTTAGTATATCAGTAGTTAATTTAGTTTTAGTGGGCAGTTACTACTTTTGTTAGCTTTGACGTTATATAGTTTTTCAATCATTGACTATTTTGCTTATGTTAATATTTTCATTGTAGACTTTATCCTTAAATTTATGTATTGAACTTTTAGTAGTACTGAATGAATCTGAATTATCATGATTTTTTAGCATGCAGTTAATTTTTTCTTAAATTTCCAAAATAACATTAAATTTTATCGTCCTGCACATTTCGGTATTTTCTGCAACTTGTTTTTTAAATAAAGTATTTGACTGCCCACTATGAATTTAGTTATAACAATTAAGTTAGTAATAACATTGTCCAACCTTAACTCAAAACTTGAAATTTTCGTGTAGTGGCCCTCTTTGTTTAATCCGTGAAAATATGTTTTCAAAAAATTTAAATCTGCTTAGAATTTTTTCAAAATACTTAACGAGAAAAAACAAAAGAGAGGCACAATAATGTTGTTCTGGCTTACATACATATATCTAAAATAAATTCTTGGATTTTGTCCTTTAAAATTGAATAAACTATTGAGAGTGAGAGTAAAATAATTTCAAATTGGAAGGATTGAGAATTAACTCCTTATTTGCCAATTTATTGTCTAATTTCCCTGTAATACTAAACCACTAGATCTTAATACACTGATCAAGAAATGTATATATAAATAAAGGTTAGATGTCTACAGAGTTTAAAGTTTTTATTTAAAAAATACATACATTTATTTATATATACATATTTATTTATATTATACATATTTCGAAAACTAAGTGAGTCATGAAAATTTATAACAAAAAGGAATTGACCAGTCTAACAATAAAATGTAATAACACAAGGCAACAAAGTATATTAGGTTAAATATGTATTAAAAAATCCAAATTATTTGAACTATATTCGTTTATTTCAGGGACTCCAATTTTTTGGTAAATTAGCATATTTTTCGTTCTTATATCTTATTTTTAAACGTCCATACAATTTTTAAGCAAAGATATGTTAATTTGAAAAGAGGGTGTTCAGAGCTGAACTAAACCATATTTTCATTATATATACTAATATGTACATGCAGTAAAATTTTTGCAGACTTTGCTTACGCCCCGAGTCTCAGTGATGTAAAAGATGTATATGCATGCTACATTTGAAGAAGATTGTATGATATTAGTGGCAAAAAATACGATTTTTCAAGGTTAAATACATTTATTGAACAAACTAGAAATCACAAACTTTAAATAATATTAAAACTAAACACTAAG
Source organism: Meiosimyza platycephala (assembly GCA_963662105.1). Taxonomy (NCBI): domain Eukaryota; kingdom Metazoa; phylum Arthropoda; class Insecta; order Diptera; family Lauxaniidae; genus Meiosimyza; species Meiosimyza platycephala. The sequence continues at coordinate 95,467,889 of OY759208.1, read as the reverse complement.
TTTAATAGGGACTTTCTTCATCCAGCATTTTCGTATATGACTTCTTATCAGCGATGCCCACAGACTTTGTAACGTCCGAAAAATCTTGATCCACTTAATGGTATGCCACTACCATATCCAAACACTCCTTTCAATATTAGTTCATGGGTTTGATGACGGCAAGCAAACCACAACAATGTTCTTCCGAATTTCCTTTCAATTCTGGTCATACCACTTGGATCTGTCCTGCTATAGTATCAAAAGATAAACCGATAATATTTTCATGTACCCGAAATCGGTCCACTCCCCGAATAGCATCAGCTATCTTCTCACCAGTCAATGCCTTTCTGTGCAACAGGTACGACAAGCAAATGCTCAAAATCTTTCCCAGTGACTATATCTACAACTACATCTTTTCAAAATTTGACACTCCCAATGGCAACAGCTTACCAATGCAGCGAAAGAACTGACTCATCGATTTTCTTTTTCTCGACTCACTATTGTCAAACCACGCCTACATTTTTCATGTGGCTGAAAATGCGGACAAAATACACCATACATTCCATACATACCATAAATACATTGCGGTCCCTTATAGAATCGGATTTGTAGAAAATTCTAAAAAAATTTCAGCTTCCCAGAGCTAACCTGCGAATGGCGCAAACAGTTTGTTTCCAATTGCAATTCATTTTCTCCCCAACGTTATAGACCGGGTCCTCTCTCGTCTCGGCTGAAAATTAATCAGAGGAGACGCAATAGTCAACAACTGCGTCTATAGATGGGTTGTCATGAACATAACGCTGCGCCACTGCTCCAGCGGGTAATCCCATTCTTACCTACAGTAATTGCTGTATTGGACAGAAGTGGTGTTTGGTAATATCTATTTTCAGACCAGCTTAAGTTTTTTGAGTCCCGCAGAGCTTGAGTTACTTATTATAATACATATACCAATTTGTATATAACTTATAATTTGTAATAGTTTTAACTAGAAATAAAAGCTTATAACTTATTGTTAGTCTTTGCAATTTAACGGGATACAAAGAAGATAAAAGATAAAAGAAGAGTGAAAGAAAAATCAGTGAGACTCGGGGCGTAACAAAATCATATGAAAATCACTCTTCTGGAAAAATGAAACCTGGACTACAATAACGTTGTTTTTCCAGGTCACACCTTTAATGGTGCATATCTCCTAGTTAAAAAAGTATGTGTTCCTACAAGAAATAGAAATTGGTTAGAAATTAAAATAAATTAAATGTTCAACCTCACATACATATACAACCAAAACTACCATAGGACAAACCCTTAGGACCCATTTCCTTGTACAATCAAATATAAGCTATTTGTTTTTATATACGTATGTATGTACAGCTGTGTTCACGAAAATAGTAGTGCCGTTGGGTCCTGGTTGTTTTACTATCAAATTAAATGTTGAGTACAATTTTCATTTAAAGTTTTGAAAAAATAGTAATTTATATTCATTTCCGAGTATATTTACAATTTCTTTTTTTATAAACTTTTATTTATTTTAAAGCTATGGCTTAATCAAAATAAAATTCAAAAATAATGCTGTTCACGAAAATAGTAGTGGTTACTAAAATTAAGAAAAAAAAGCGACACAACTTAATTTAAACTACATGTTACATGTTATACATGTTTGTTGGGGTCTAATATTTCGTGATAAACGCTTTATTGTTTATTACGACTTTGCATCGACATGGAATAGAGTCAATAAGGTCCTTACAACGCTTTACAGGATTTCAGCCCAAGTCCCTTTAAACATTTGTCAAAGCTGTGTTCTATTTGATGGCTTTGCTGTTGTTACGATTCATTTGATATCTCCTCACAAATTTTCCATCCGATTAAGGTCCGGAGACTGACCTGGCCATGGCATCACGTCGATTTTTTAAGATACAAACATTCTTAAACTAGTTTACTAGTGTGTTTAGGATCGTCCATTTTAAATGCACTTCCCGACTGGCATTCAATAGCATTACATCCTTCAATAAATTAACGTACACTGCTTTGTCTATAATACCTTTGATCAAATGGATAGGGCCAACGCCAGTCTAGCAAAATTAGCCCTTACTATAATGGTCAGTCCACCATGTTTAACCGTCTTGGTAGTGTATTTGGGGTGGTATTCTGTGTTTGGTGGACAACGAACATACTGTCTGGAGCCTGTTCCACCAAAAAAAATACTTTGCTCTCATCTGACTATAATTCATTGCGCCACTTTTCGGCATTCCATTTCATATAATCTTTTGCAAATTGTATTCTTGCAACGACGTGCTTCTTCGTCTAAAGGTATACCTTCCTGAAACTTCTTGTATTCAAATTATTTTCCATTAGTCGACGTCGAATTGTCACAGCACTGATTGGCAGATTTGGCTGAGTTTTTATCATTTTTGAGGACGCCGAGGGCTTAGTCTTGCAATATCGTGCACTTCGTCTGTCGTCTAATAACGAAATCTGGCGGTTACCACCACGATTTTTAGGTTTCTTACAATAGGTAATAGCATTAAATATCAGGGGCAGTGCATCCAACTATATTTTCAGTTTCCTTGAAGGTCTTACCCTAATTTCTTAGCCTAATTATTGATTCTATCTTTTCGATTCAGCAATTCCTTCCTCTACCCACTAAAAAAATGAAGAGTACCTCGATTGCAAGAAATTCATATAAGCACATTATTGAATTACTTAATTACACTTACTTATGGCGGTTTTCTAGAATTTTTCATTTTTTTCAACTAATTACGTAAAGCACTACTATTTTAATGAACAGCAGAAATTTGGTGCAAATATGTAAATGGATCACAAACAAGACAACACGAAACAAAACTAACGGGACTTTTTTGCTTTTCTGTTCTTTTTATTCAGTCCTACGAAAATTTACTAAGGAGTTCAATTTGTAAGGCAAAATATTTTAGAAAAGGGATTTAAAGGTCATGTCCTGCAACACTACTATTTTCATGAACACAACTGTATGTACAGTATTGGCCAAAACTATAGCACCCCCTCAGTACAGTTTTTTCAAATCATAATTTTTTTGTGAAAACGACGTTTTTGAACCGTGTTGTGAATTTATTATACATACAGCTGTGGATATATAAATGGCACATTTTTTTATATTTTCTTTCTAATGCTACAGTATCGTAAATATTATTAACAAACAACAAGTGTTTGGTTTTTTGCAAAGATATATCCTTCATATTTAATAATAATACGAACTTCAGCTATAATCCATTAACCAAAAAAAAAAATTATCAAAATGTAAAAAAACTGATGAAATGAGCGGGACACATAAATGGCACAATCTGGAGAAAAAGAGAAAATATCGTTCCAATTGCATTTGTTGACTTTTTGGTATGCAAAAACATTTAGATCATTGAGATCTTGTGCTGTAGACTTTGTTTTTGATGATAGCTTTGTACGTGCGACCCACACTCTCCACAATTTTTCGCGTTTTGTTTTGGATATGACATACTAATCTTTCTGTGCGGCAGACCAAATATCGGCCATATTTGTATAAATTTTTTTTACGATTTCAACCTTGACTTCGTTCTACAGGTTCTCTATTGAAATTAAGTCAGGGCTCCGTACTGGAAAATCCAAAACATCGATCTTTTCCGCACAAATCCCATTATTTTGTACTTTGGAGGAGTATTTAGTGTCATTATATGGCAAAAATGTCCACTTAATTGGCATGGCATGAAGTGCATGTGGTTCCATATGGTTTGTCAATGTGTCCAAATATTGAAACTTGTCTATTTTGTCATTTATTTTTATAAGCGCGCCTACACCATGCCAACAAAATTCATTACAGACCATAATGCTTTCACACCAGTGTCTTGCCATCTTCTGCGTGGAACAAGCATTGTACTCTTGCCATTTAGGACAATGAACAAAGGTTTTCCTATCTGATCTCATGCTATTGATATTCGTTTTGTCACTCCACAACACGTTTTTCCAAAAATTTTTATTTTTCTAGAAGGTAAAACACGGGTGTGAAAACAGTATGGTCTGCAGTGTATTTTGTTGGCATGGTGTAGGTCCGCTTATAAAAATAAATAACAAAATGGATAAGTTTCAATATTTGGACACATTGACAAACCATATGGAACCACATGCAATTTATTCCATGCCAATTAAGTGGACATTTTTGCCATATAATGACCCTAAATACTCCTCCAAAGTAGGGAATAATTGGTTTTGTGCGGAAAAGATCGACGTTTTGGATTGGCCAGCACGGAGCCCTGACTTAATTTCAATAGAGAACCTGTAGAACGAAGTCAAGGTTGAAATCGTAAAAAAAAATTATACAAATATGGCCGATATTTGGTCTGCTGCACAGAAAGATTAGTATGTCATATCCAAAACAAAACGCGAAAAATTGTGGAGAGTGTGGGTCGCACGTGTAAAGCTATCATCAAAAACAAAGTATACAGCACAAGATCTCAATGATCTAAATGTTTTTGCATACCAAAAAGTCAACAAATGCAATTGGAACACGATATTTTCTCTTTTTCTCCAGATTGTGCCATTTATGTGTCCCGCTCATTTCATCAGTATTTTTACATATTGATAATTAGTTTTTTTTTGGTTAATGGATTATAGCTGAAGTTCGTATTATTATTTAATATGAAGGATATATCTTTGCAAAAAACCAAACACTTGTTGTTTGTTAATAATATTTACGATACTGTAGCATTAGAAAGAAAATATAAAAAAATGTGCCATTTATATATCCATAGCTGTATTTATACCTTTATTATTGATAGACAAAAATTTTAAAAATTCAGCGTCATAAATAAAAAATTATTATCAAAGGAACATTTTAAGCCATAAACCTTAACGGACAAAACTAAAGGAGAAGGATTGAATCCTAAGCATTGCAAGGCTTTTCTCAATAGAGAAAATTGCAAAACCACGGCAGATTTGTTTCAATCCTTGAAAATATCCTGGGAAGGAATATCGCAGGATATCATTAATAATGTAGTTTTCTCTATACCAAAAAGACATGCGTGTGTCGTCCAGAATAAAGGATTTGCAACGAAGTACTAATTTTAAAAATTTTTATTTACCATAATAAAGGGGGTGCTTTAGTTTTGTCCGTAAAGGTTTATGGCTTAAAATGTTCCTTTGATAATAACTTTTTATTTATGACGCTGAATTTTTAAAATTTTTGTTTATCAATAATAAAGGTATAAATATATATAATAAATTCACAACACGGTTCAAAAATGTCATTTTCACAAAAAAAAAAAAATGTTTTGAAAAAAATGTACTGAGGGGGTGCTTTAGTTTTGGCCAATACTGTATATGGGTCATCCTCTCTCAGGTTTATTTCGTCAACGTATAAACATAAATCCACTTTTATTTATCGAGATATTTAAAAAAAAAGGGCGGCCTAAGGAAGAGCATGTCAAAATTAATTTTTCTTTTGCAAACTTTTTCGTAGTTTCATAAACTTTTTAAAGTACTACTACTTAGCCACTACAATAAATTTTTTAGACTCGGTTTTATTTTTAAAATATATATCTTTAAAATAGAGCTTACATTATTAATATATTTGTTATTTTACAGAACTTGTAGCATAAATCAACAAGCCACAAAACGAAATACATAGTTAAAAACTTTTGTTCAACACCTAGTCCTAGTTAAGCTATAAGATATAAGCAGTTTCTTATAACTTCTTTAAAAATATGAAAAATTAATAATTTAGGAGCTATTTTAAAGATATATCTGCTGACTAAACCCTAAACCAAAATAGACGTGACGAAACGTAACGAGTAAATTCAAGTATACGGAAACCAATGTTTATTACCAAAATGAATGGGTTAAATGTCAGAAAATATGTAACCAGTGTAAACGTTCGTTTAGTTTCTACCGTCTCGTCACGTCTATTTTGGTTAAGGCATTTTTTGTTTATTTCTATTTTGGGTTCACCCTGTATACATATATTGTAGTTTTTTACGACGACCTAATCATGGCATTGGCTATGATGAGGGTTTTAATCAATGCATAATGTTCGGGAGAAATCCGCAAAAGAAAAAAATTTTTAAGCTGGTTCCCTTCTTTTTAGGAGCCACACCACTCGGTAAATGAGAGTTCACGTTCAGAACAACAATTATTCCCAACTGAAAACTTAATCGCTTATTTTAATAAACTTTACACACTAACTTATCAATATGTATATTAAATCCTTTATATGAAATAATTTTATTTTTTTTATAATTTCCAAAACAATTCAAATTTAAAAATCCCCCCAATATAAAATTCACAAAAAAAAACAAATATCAGCAAATTAAGCAAGAAAATGTACAAACTAAGGCGCAATCAAAAAGCTACAATGACATTATTTATTTAACACAACTTCAACAACAACAGCAACAGGAGGAAGAAGAAGCCGCAGCAGCAGCGGCGGTTGTGCAACTTCAACAACAGCAGGTTGAAAGTGAAGGTTACTATACTATAGTTGATGGTAAGCTAACTTACAATTCACCAGCGACAAAACAACAACAAAGCTACAAAATTATAGCACAAAAAAAAGTGTCTAACCACCAACAAGAGCAGCACCAAATTTTAGTCAATCAAGACGGAAGTCCTGCAACTTATCCCGTTTATCCAAGCCCAGCTTTAAGTTCAGCAGGCGACTCACCCGCTGCTGTTGTTACAAGTTTGCATGCAGGCGAAGGTTCACCGCATGTAATTGTATATAAAGGTGGGTCATCTGGTGCTGGTGGTGAATCGCCAATAAGACGACAAATTGCAAGCGCTGGTTCGCCTGCATCATCCACTGTGGCTTATTCATCTGTGATACAAAGTACGTTGCAACAACAACAGCAACATCAACAACAGTTACAAGAATCTAATTGTTGGACAAAAATTGATGAAGATACAGAAGACGATGTAAAACATGTGCTGCAATTGCAAGTGAAGCAGGAACACCAGCAATTGGCTTACGTTTCTACTGATCCAGATGTTGGTGAAAATTTAATTTTCAATTTGCCACCCGGATTACAAATCAAACAAACCATTTATGATCCAAATTCTGGTGCTGCAACAGTGCTGCAGCATACAGAGCATCATCAACAACATCACCTGCTTTCAAATAATAGTAATGGAAATATAATAGAAGCTAACGTTGTTTATAATAACAATCATCAACAGCAACAACAAAAATTACAAAACGAACGACAACGTCGTCAACATATGGTTGCAAATATGCTAATGTCACCCACAACTGCAACACCTGTAGCATCGTCTTCAACATCATCAACGCCAGCGTCACAGATTCAATTGATAGAAAAGGTTTGTATTTTCTTTGTTTGTTTTTAAGAATTCATTTTTTCGTTTAATTTATTTTTGTTTTTATTTTGTTTTCATAATTAATGTTATTGTTTGGTACTCATGCATTTACGTTTAGTTTGTTGTTTTGATTTTTGTTTTTGTTCCTCGATTTTATTAATGATATTTTAGCAAAAACTTGCCTTACACATTCATAGTAAAACATAAAAATATTGTCTCATTTTCATTATGTTTGAAACCTACCTTGACTTCAATTATATGTAATAATTATCAGATACTGTTTTTTGTCCACTTTTATGCATATTAAATGGAACACAGCTTATATAAAAAAATACTTTAGTGTTTTCATCCTATGCGAAAATTCAATGTTAGTCCAGACCATCGCCTTTTAAAATAGTTCTTATTGATTAAAAATCTCAAACGAATGACTCGAATTAACAAAACATAATAGCTTCCTGAAGACATAATCATTTTATATACTATTTGTAGTAATAAACAATTGGATATGTTTCATCATTTAAAATATATACAATTTATATATGTAGTTAACAGTTATGTTTTACACGATCGAATGTATTTACCTTAAATTTCTTGCTTTTAGCCAATTCAGTATTTATGTTCAAAAAAAAGTATGGCAATAATCAAAGTGGAGAGGATTATCTTACATTTTGGACATTCGTTGACATTTTTGGCCATAAATTTACAACCAATACAATAAAAATTACATAGAAGTCCACATCTTTTACCTTCAAAGTCTTAACGATTGGATTATTGTTAAGAGCAGTCCCATTAAAAATTCCATAAAAAATTTATTGACTTATTGAAAAATTTTTTGTCAGTATCTACTTCGAAAAGGAAGATTAAACTTCAATGTGTCAATTTTCATGTTGCACAGCATAATCGTAGTTTCATTTCACATTTTTATGTAAATACATATAAAAAATAAAAATCATCATATTGCTTCAATTCATGGTATGTACTTTAATAAGTATTTATCTTAATACTCGTATAATAAAATAAAACTATTACAATCATCTTCCTCTTTTTGTTGTTTACGATAGGAAAACTGCAGTCCTTAAAAAAATTAATTTGATCTCTTTAAAATTTAGAGGCATTAAATCAGTTCAGTTGCAGCAACATTAAATTTAATTTTTGTAATTAATGTTTACACTCAACAAACGTATCGAACACTATCAAAATTTGATTTCTTCTTCACTTTTCAACACTTTTTTGCTACCTTTCTCTTTCGCTTTTTCTATATTTTGAATGAATTTCAAACTGTTATTTTTTTCTATCTTTTTAATAGTTTTAAGCATTTCATTTTTTTGCAATATTTTTTTTTTTAAATCAAATCAAACCATTTGAACCTGTGACGCTTAACATTGCGCGATGATGAGGAAGATGAGAGTAAGAAAACTAAATTATTTAATAAATTTAATTATTTTATGCATTATAAACTAATAACAAAATATTTGTAGAATGCTGTAGTATGTTCTAGTTATTTCGTATGTCTTGATTGTACTTATTATTTCATAGTTAAGTTAAAGCATTTTATCAATATCATTTTACATCTATTCTAAAGTTGAGTAAAACTTTTCCGCTCGAATAGGTGAATGGATATGAAAAATTTTCATTTATGAAAAATTTAAATATTAAATTTCATTATCATCTACACACAATATAATGATATATTATGAAATGGCAAACAATGCTAGCTTACTAATATTTTTATTGAAATTAATGCAAACGCGGACTTAAATAATTTATCATTTCTAATAAAATATTTTTTTAGTGATACTAACACTGGAGTATTTTTTTTGTTTATTTTAACTTATGTATCACTTGTCATTGTAAAGTTGTGCTCCCTTGTCTTGTTAAACGCCGTTAAAAGTCGTTCTTAAACTAAAACGATTTTACATTAACAGCGCTTCATCTGGCCTGAAGTAAACAAAAAGAATGTATAATTGCACAATCAATGTCCCTGATAAATTTAAACTGAAAAACCTACTTCATGTAAGTAGAAGTGTACAACAACAAACCTCGCGACCTAAAATTCAAATCAGTTGCCTTAAAAAATTTTCACCTGATAAAAAAATCCAGCCGGACCCACCGTTTGCAATAGAACTACACCAACACTTGAACATGTCTACCATTAATTTGTCGTAGACTGATTGAGGAATAGCCTTCAGCAAAATTGCTTTTATAGCTTCAATCGACTCAAAGCGCCTTGATCGGGACATTCGTTGAGTTCTTGACTAAAAGCTCTTGGACAGTGATGGCTTTATGCAATTGTGCATTGTCGTGCGAAATACAGATGTTGTCTTTCCATAAAAATGTCAGTTTTCGGCGGACGCTCTCATGAAAGCCCTTCGTGACACTTTAATAATATTCCTTATCTACCTAAGCATTGGAAGGCGATAAAATCAATTTTGATGGATATAGACTTTGTTTTGTTTTATTAAACGATTCCGGATACTTTATGCGCAGTATAGTATGTTCACGGTGAGCCTAAAAGTGGAAACTTGGCACTTTAACTTCGTAGTTACCTCAATTGTATATATTTTAAATAAAGTTTTATTTTCCAAAACTTTAAGTTATATCCTAAAATAGGTGCATAGTTATTAATTTAATATATATGTATGTGCGGAAGCTATAGCCATTTCAAAATTACTTCCGAAGTAATCTAAATGTATGATGAGTGACTTATTTTCTTTGGGAAATAGCGCTACGAGTATGTACCTTCGACACGTATGTATATAAACTACTTGAGAAACAATTCAATTATACATATATAGCTTTCTGAAAAATAATCATATGCTACTAATTTAAACACCTTTTTTTAAAGAGAAAACTATTTTATTATATGTAAAAAAATTTAAGTCCGACATTCAATTTTTTTAATGTGCCATTTTGAAAATAAAAGTTAAATCATAAAGCCTCGATATAAGCTTTACTACAATACTCTCACTGGCTGTAATTTTTAGTTTAGAGAATTTTGGGGGGGATTAATGAAAGATTCAAAGAATGGCCCACTTAGTTTTTATAAAATTGTCAAAATTTCTTACATCAACAGAGATAGATTTCAAAATTTTCCGAAAATTAATCTATGAACATTGCGACATTGACACTGAGTGAGGCCAATAATAATTTTTTTATTGCCACTAGTGAGCGAAACACAAGCTTAGATCAGCCCAAGAGTCATCGGTCTGAAAAGTGTTTTCATATATAAAATACATATTTTGTGTTTGCAATTTTTAAAAATTTCGAAAAACTTGACGGTCATTTTCATGCAAAATTTTTAACTAAAACAATCAAAGCCTTCTTCCCTTTGCATATTTCAATCTAAGGAACTATTCGTTTACAAATAACCATTCGTTTCGAAATATTAGTGGCATTTTTGTATACTTCACCCGAAACAAGTGAATGACTGATAATAAAGCATTCAGAACAGCCATTTGAAACTTTTATTTAAGCACTTGCTCCGACTTTTAAGTATGTTTATTTGAACTTAATTGCCAAAATTTGAAAAAAAAATTTAATTCTGGTTTATATTTTAGAGCAGTGTGAAGCAGTGTGTGCCGCTCGCGGGCATACTCGTGTACGCTGCGAAATGCGATTCGGCTCGACTCGATTACGTCTGTTTTTTTGAGTACATTCTAAGCTTTTTATTTTCTTTCCTAATTTCTCCTGGTTTAGTTCAAGAACACATTGTCATGCATTGGTGTAGGTTTGCCTTTAGAGATATAGGCAGATGAAGATCAGTCACTCACTTGTTTCATCATTCCTAATACGGGGGTTAAGTATAGAAAAATGCAACTTACTTTAGAACCTCTAAAGTGTGCACCTGGTTTAAGATATTTTTTGAAAAAAATAATGGTTCCATAGATTGAAGTATGCTGGAAGATGTTTTTTGTCATCTATCTTCAAAAGATTGGTATTTTAATACATAAATTTTGGTTCATTATTGTGCCATAACTTTTATTCAATTTTGAGAAAAAACATTTTTATAGGAACTTATTTGCAATTATATAGAGATTCACTGATGAAGGTTCACTTTCATAAGCCTCAGTCAAATTTTAAATTCCATTAAATAAAAAATTTTGTATGAAACTTTATTTCAAGCTGCCAGTGAAGTGTTAGTTAATGTTTAACAGAACATTGTGAAACCGGTTCTTAGCATTTAAAGTAAAACTTTCAACAAAAGAAAGTTTAAATCTCATTAAATTTTTCGACACCAATAGAATGCCTTATTATTTTAAAAATGATAAACTCATTAAATAAATAATTCATAGCTCTAACAAACACATGATTAAAACTCTTTCCATCGCTAAAATTTATTTTTTTCTTATTTTTGTCTTGCAGGTGGAAGAACCGCCCAAGCAGCAAATACCACCGAAACCTACGAAAACGCCGCGCAAACGTCAACCGAAAAAAACGCTTGTTACCAATGATTATGCAGCAGTTCGGAGTCCACAGCAGGAGACAGTACAACAGCAGCAACAACAACATCATCAACAACAGCAACAACAACAGCAGCAGCAGCAACATACTCAGCAGCAACAACAACAACAGCAAGCAACTTACTATGATTTTAATAACAAATGGAATACACCTTTAAAAATGGAAAATAGCACACCATCACCAGTTGCACCAGCTGCTGCTATTAGTATACCAACATACGTGAATCCACATGTTGCACAACAACAGCAACAACAACAACAGCAGCAACAACAACAACAGCAACAGGCGGCACAACAGCAGCAACAGCAAACGCAGCAGCAACCGCAACAGCAACAAATACCACAACCAGCACACTTACAGTCTTCACAAGCGCAGGCGCATGCGCACTTAACAAATTTAACGTCCTACTATCCAGCATTTCCGCAACAAATTGCATCGCAATATACAGCATGCATGCAGCAATCTGCAGCTGCTGGCGCCATACAACATACACTATATAACCTTAACCAACAACAGCAACAACAACAACAGCAGCAACAGCAGCAACCTGCACAACAGCAGCCACAACAACCAACACACTTGCAGCAGCAACAACAGCAACATCAGCAGCCACAGCCGCAGCAACAGCCGCAACAACAACAACAACCACAACCTGTACAGGAAGTTGCTGCACCTCCTGTTAACGAAGCAGCAAACAAAGTAATTGTGCCGAATATTGAAGAAGAACTTGATTTTCTGGCAGACGCTACAGCGCCCAAGCAAGGTTACGCCAATTCCGCTACATCGTCACGCACAAATACTGCAACAAATAACACTAACTTTGGTATACGCAATCCAAATGCTGCCAACGCCGCCACACCTAGCAATAACGCTGCAGCGACACAACACTCAAATGCAAACTCTACGACGACGCCTGCAGCTGGCATTAATTCAACATACAATGCTACACCCGAAAAAAAGACTGTTTGTGCTGGCACTTCGATCGGTGAAAAGAAATGCCAATTCATGGATAGTTATTTGAAATTTTTACAGGGTGAACGTGATGAATCCCCACCGCCAATTGTAAAAAGTGGACGCAAAATTAACTATCAAAAGTCACCAGGGGGACCAGCCAAGCGTAGCAAAGCAAATTCCATAGATGAACAGGCAAATACTACGAATGTTGCTCAAAGTGTTGCAGAAAATCAACAGCAACAACAGCAGCAGCAAAATGATGGAGGTGGTGGTGCTGCTGGTAGTGGTAGTGGTGAGAATGTAGCCATAGGCGATGATGGACATAGAATAAAAATATTATCACAAACGCAAATATTACCTAAAAAACGGCCACATGCGCAAATGGCGGCTGCAGCTGCTGCCGCTTCAACAGCAACAGATGCTGCATCTTCTTCCTCCTCCAATTCTACAACGGCACCAACATCTGTTATACAACATCCAACAGAACAAACAATGCAACAACAATCATTTCGGCCCTATGCGCAACATCAACAAGACCAACAGCATCATCAACAACCACAGCAGCAGCAAGCATATTCTCCACAACAGCAACAACATTGCGCACAACTTGGCGGCACCAGTCAAGGTATGTTTCTTGACCATCAACCAAATCCCTATAGCACCTCTGCTAGCGTTCCACCTAATCATCATCATATTTTAAATTTTCTGCGGCATTGGCATTGAAAATAACAAAAAACCACTAAACAAAAATCTCACACACACTCATTAATCGTATACGTATGTTGTGTTACTGTGAGCTAAACGAACGACAAACGTATGAGTGTGCGCTCCATCGCGCCGCTTCGCTTCACAGGGACGACACATGCACAGGGGAAGGAGACGAAATGATACAAAAAAAATTTACATACAGAAAAAATGTTGTTACTAAATTGTTATAATGAAACATAAAAAAGAAAAACAGAAAATAGAAAGAAATGAATGAAAGTAAAAAAACGTATTTTGAGAAGAAAATTAAAAAATGTATGTGTTTTTTTGAATCAAATCTAAGTTCCTTTTTTAACAAAAGACTTCAATAGACAACGGGAAGAAAGCTCAGATATAATGACGATCTTTTATAAATTTTGCCAGGACAAGCGCTTAATCTTCTCCATACCAAAAGAGAGTATTTAACACACACTCTCTTTGTTTTAAACTTATGCTCACGTTTTCAACACGTCCTATTGTTTGTGTGTGTCAATTCAAAGTTAAAGCCACTTTTTCAAAAGGATACGTTGTAGTTAGAATAAACTAAACAGAAATTAAAGAAATGATTAGTTTCAAAAATGGAAATTCTTAATGTCATAGTACAAAAATATTTGGCAAGTACATAAAAAAACAAAACGCTGCATAAAAAGCACAAGCACAACTTATATATACCTATAGATATAATAAAGCCATAACCACGTAAATTCTTCTACTACTACTACTACTTCTGTGTGTATTGTTCACTATATGACATGATGCCTCCTCTCTCCTCTCATCTTCATATGTTTTTAGATCCACTTACATTGCCACCGCGTCGTGAGCAATGTTTACGCAAGGCTAAACAGGGCAGCATACATGCAATGTTGATGAGCAATTCAGGTGCTGGCGGTAACGGCACGAACAATCCTGATGATCAGTTAGCTGAACCGGATGAGTTTGCCGATTCAGATACGGATCCAGTATGGACACCACAGGATGATGATGTAAGTGTGTGTTGATGTCAAATACCTCAAGATTATGATCATGATGGTAGTCATAAAGTTGGTATTTTGTGTAGTTATTGCTATTTTATGTGCTTGCTTTGTGTGTGTCTCTGTCATTCTCTCAATCTCTCCCTTACTTTCGATATAAAGTTCACTATGTTTTGAAGCTACATTTTTAAATATTCTAGAAAAAGGTTTCCCAAATATTGGCGTAGTAATTTGCTAGTTTTAAGATAGTAACAAAAATCTTATGACTTAGAGCCTATGTTATTTTAGGGATGAGAGAAGACTAACGTTTATCTAACAATCACTCGAAAATTGTCAAAGCGATTTTATTAGCGTCATCTCCATTTCTTTAATTTTGTGGATAATCATTTATGAAATTTGATTTGTTGTTCATGCTTTATGAGTATTTTAAATATGAGAGTGCAAGAACCAAAGATATCTATTTTAGTTTAACACTGGAGATAGCAATTTTCATCTGAACTTAGGTCACACTACCCGACTTCTAACTTCGTTGACAATCTAAAAATCATTTTGACAGTTTCACAAACTCCAATATGGACTTAAAACTCTAGAGCAATATCTTCAATAAATTCGAAGAAGTTACTTTCCAAGGCCTTGAATTCACAAGTATGTATAATAAAAGGCAGACTCTGAGTTGATGAAGGTCTTCAACTATAATAACTTTTGAAGTATGCCCTATTTAAAGTATTTTTTCAAAAGTTTCCTAGTTGTCCAAATTAAAAATTTATGAGTTGTTATCTTTTTGCCTCAAACCGGGACAAAACTTTTTCTAACACAAAAACCAATTTGTACTCAAACCAAGCCGGTGGTAAATACGACCACATTTTCTAATGTTTTTTTTTCACAACATGACTCTAAAGTACTCTAGCTTTGAAGTGCTTAAAAACGCTATTTTGAAGCATATCTTACATTAACAAAAAATTGTTTAGCTCAATTTTTGAAAAATAAACACTTCGCAAATTTGGCGCAAATCTTATGGTCACAAATTCGCCATCGCACATAGGGGCATAATTTTTAATCTAAAAATACATGTTTTATGATAAATTTCCTTAGTAGTGCTTATTTATTTTTAGAATGTACTGCAACAATGAATAGAATTGCCATCTGAACACGCGAATTCCTCATGCAACTTAATCGCTAATTTGACCAACTTTAGTAAGAGCTCTTATGTGATGAATCTTAAAGTAGTTAGTTAGGTTTTTTTCTAGAGATATAGCAGCAATAGTACATTCAATTGCTCTAATATCATTGATAACTTGTTGGCGACATTTTCGATTTACAATTTAACCGGTTTTTAGTAAAAATTTTAATTCTGCACTAGACTGGTTCTAGATTCGTCATATATACTCCTTAATATGCTAGTTAAAATGGGAGCAATCTGAAACCGAATACGCCCACTTCTAATTTCCTAAAAATAACGCTATTTTGAGAAAAATTTAAAAAAGTTGCTTATGTTCCATTATACGCTATAGTAAAAATTAACGAAATTGGCATCCGAGCACACCCACTTTCCATATAAATTTTAAAGTTTTTTATATTTTGGCTTACCGAAAAATACCTTTGCATTGGACAAGTGAAATTAAAAATTGCGTCTAAATCGAATGAATCATTCAAAAGTTAAAGTAAAATTAACTCTGATCCAAAAGGTCAACACCCCAAGATAGGTATAGGGTTGCCGAACCGCAAATTTCCACCAAATTTACTTATTTTAAATCCCAAGCAGCATTATTTAATGAAACAAAATAAAAAAATCCAGAAGAATACCTCAAATTATAATTATCTAAACTCAGATTTCTGCTCTCTCAAATAAAAAAAAAAAATTAGTAAAAAGTTGTTTAGAAGAAAAGACACATTGGCTCATTGCCCAAAACCAAGTCCACGTAACTCTCGAACGATATGATGGACTTACTTAATTTTTTTTTTATTTTGTTCGTGATTGTCTTTAGGGTTTTAACTGAAAAATACATTTTGAAAATTCAAAAGGAAAATCGCGTAAAACCGATATAGTGCTTTGTATAGGGAATACAATTCAAATAAACGTCTTCATTCTACATTCAACACTAGTTTCCTTTAAAAACGGTTTATTTTCCTACAACCACAATTTTATTGTTTTTTTTAAATTTTTGTGGATTTTAGAAAAATTTTGTGCTAAAAAAATTCAGAATATGATACTGATACTTATTGACAGTGATTTTATATGAAACTATGAATATGCTATAGATGCACGTAATAAATGCATTTATTAGAACATGCATTTCAACATGCGGAACAAAACTTGCCGAATTTTACATCCATTCGCCTCATTTATAAAGAAAATTAAACTAACAAATCCAATTAATTTCCTTAGCTAAATGGAAAACTGCTTGTTAGAATTTCAAAACGGTATTGAAATAGTATCAGAATATATAGAAAATTAAAAAAAATGAAAGATACAATTTTTCAAAGTATACACCTGCGTGTATGGCAAGGCCAACAGGTTGTCTATATCATTTGTCATATTTTTAATGGAAATCCTATGTTAAAATTTCGTTCAAGGAGACGTTGGATGGTTAGAAATTTTCTTGGTGCCACCTCATCCCCCAATTTTTTTAGGGTAAACAGTTTTTAAAACCTAGGGGGCATTAGCTTCTGAAGAAGCACTACCTTTCTGGTTCACATTATATTTATGCCGAATAAAATGACTCTTAACACCATAAGACGCGTTACCATTATCAAAGATATTGTTTTCCTTTGAGAGAATGAGATTGACATTTGAACATATCACAAAAGCTTACTTAAAATTTCATTTATATTTTTTCAATTTACTTACAAATTTAAAACCCCATCTAATTAGAGCGACGATGGTAAAGGCTACAAACGTAAGGCGGCACGACGAACAAAAGGTACGCCACGAAAGAGTAACTATAATCAAGCACCTCTACAACAGCCTCATCAACTTCATCAACTTCAGACGCAACAGCAACAACCACAACAATCACCTCAACAAGATCAACAACAACAGCAACAGCAGCATCATAATGCTATTGTGAATAATGATGCCAATAGTTATAATCCTAATCAAAATCTATCTAATCCCAATATCGATTATAGTAACGCTACAACAGCTGCGGACAATTTTAAGGTTATACGTTTTATTAAATAACTTTCTGCTTTCTAATATAATAAATTTTTAACTTTATTTTATTTTACCATAGACCAGTGACTTTATTGTATTGCGTTCTGACTTGGTTAACGATTGGCCCACCATTTGGCAGGTGGATTCCAAATGTATTCTACAAAAATATGAGCCTTTCTGTCAGAATGGCAAAATGTTTTATCGCAATATGTCTAAAGTAGGTTTTAAAATTTTTAAAAATAAATATAATCCTTTGATTCTTATTCTCTATTCTATATCGACAGTATGCTTCGTGGAATCTTGAAACGAAAAAACTCTATCTTAAGGCTCCTGTACGCATCCAAATACAATCACACACTGAAACAATTGTCGAATTTATGCGCTCTGAGCTGTTAGCTGATGACACCGAACAGTTTATTGAAAAAATTATGGAAGATTATCTCTCGTATCGTGATCATTTTGAGATCTATATACAAACTATGATATCACAGGTGCTTGATCCTAGTTTTTTCTCTGAGATAACTAGAGAGAAAGGTATGTGCGCCAGCATATTTAATTTCATTGTTCACTCTAATGTCTTTGCAAATTTAGATGAATATTTTCTGGGTAGTGTACGTGCAATTGACACCATCATGGATAATTGTAAACGTAAATTGCTTTCAATTACACCATGGACACGCAGCATTATTGTTTCGATTGAAACATGGCCTAAGTGTCATGTGTTCACTGAATGGGGTCAAAACAATTTAACCCAAAAAAATTGTGGTGGCTGTCATCAGCCAGGCATTTCAGTGCGTTTTTTGCTTTTTGGTCATCCCTATAACTCGAATACAATGCAAACAGTCCCAACCGATGCACGTATTACGTATGAAAAAGTGAGTTGATTGATTCGCTTATAATGTATATATTTTACATGCATATTTTCTTTTAATTTCTCCTCTCTTCAAGGATATTTTGCTCTGTCGTATTTGTGCTGCTCGTGCTGATATATTCCATAAAATTGCACACGAAAAATACAATTTATTCATTAATTGTTCACGTCGCGTCACAGAGCAACAACAAGAAAATCCAGGCAAATCATCAACAGAGATACTTAACGATTTGCTTGCAGAGCACAATTGGGTAGATGAGGTAAGTTCTGCAAAATAGCCAAAAACTATAAATATAACCTACTTAATTATAGAAAATTGTCTGTTTTTAACTTCTTTTTTCAAAAATAAAAAAGCCAAAATCTCCCATAAAAATTAAGTTTTGGTCGAATTTTCTTTAGGAAGTAACACACACTCAATGTGGTGTTCTTTTTTTACATAAAGTTTATGATTTTTGGGTTATTTGTCCTTTCATTTCTTGACCATGTTTCCATTAATCTTTGCCGATTTTTCATTCAGGTCCAACTATTGTAGAAATCAAAATTTTAATATTAATTTTTTGTTTCGCATATACTTAAACGTTATTTCAAAACGTTGTTCTTATTGTCCAAACTATTACGAGTCAATAAATATCAAAAATACCTAAATTCCTCTTAGACTTATTAAAATAAAATAAGTAGAAATGTATTGAATAATTTTTATTTATTTTTAATTGGACTATTCCGTCAATTTCTGTATTTAAAAAATATGGATCTTATTCTACGATATTTAGGCCAACCGAATAGTAAATTTTAGAGAGAATAATTCAGAACAGTAGTTTTGTCCTTAAAATATTTTCATTGAGGGAGGTCAGCTTTGCCCACAAAAAGTAGAAGGTCATAAGCGATTTTTTGACATTTTCTTTTAAAACGTTATTTTTTCAGAAACACTTTCAAAGAAATTATTGTACCCATGAATAATTTAGCAAAAGAGTTAGATAATATTTTTCGATTCCATCTAAAACATTTCTGAAAAGACTACATAAATACATGATGAAAAAATAAAACCGGCCTCCATCTCTCATTAAAAAAAAATAAAAATCAAAATGAAAAAGAAAAAGCTGCATATATCTTGAGAGTTCTAAGTGTGATTGTAATTAAACTTGGTATAGAGGCTCAAAATATTGAAACAAAACTTTGGAGAAGTGGGTGTGGCTATACTAACTACATCTTCAGAATTTAAAGTGGGATTGTAATGAAACTTCGTACAGAGACTCAAAACAACATATATATATTGTAGCAATATAATAATTTTTAAATACATGTGTCCAACTGAGGATATCTTGATAACAAAGAATGCGTTTTGAAATTTACGTTACATTGGGTAGCGTGTAAATAACTTTGAGCGAAAAACCAAGAATAAGAAGATATTGGTTGCGTCTGTTTTGTTAACTCATGAGGCATTACACCGATATCCCGATTATTTCAAAAGTTTTATCGTAATAAGCTCATTTAGTATTAATATAAGCTCGATAGTATTTAAGTTCCATACCAAATTGAAATCTATGCAACCTAAGAGTTAAAATTACAGCAATATTTTAAGTACTAATTGCAAAAATATTTATTAATTTTTAGCTCTTTCGCAATATGCGCAACTCTTGGGCAGAAGTAGAAAGTCTCGAGCGTCAGAAAAGATTCCATGAAGTATCGCAATAATTAAAGGTTACATCAGGTTAAAACTATCACGCTGAACATAAACAGCGAATGTTAGCAACACTAAAACCAAAAGGAAGCAACAACAGTAACAGTATTCCTTAAACAATGGGTTCTAATAACGTATAAACAAAATATGCAAACTATAAGTAAAACAATAATAACTGTAATAATGATAAAACTACCATATAAACATAACATAAATAAATATAAAAACTAAAGGCATATAAATAGTAACTAAATAGTTAATAAGCAACTGACGTCTTAAACGACGCTCATTGAAAACGACATTATAGTTAGTGTTAGTGTGTTTGAAATGAATAACAAATAATTTCAACATAAAAGTATGAGTATAATTTATAAAAATATGATTTATATGTAATACTTACGTTTTTTTATTTTTAATAAAAATAGTCTTTATAAAAATTTAATAAAACAAAATATGTATTGCATATTTATTTCTTTTTTTTCTTAATAAAACACGCCATTGTCGAAATATATGTATATATGTACGTATACAGCGTTCTTAATAATTTGCAACATTTGCAATTAGCTGTTTAAATTAAATCAAATCAAATTAAATTGTTTCTTAAAATGTTGCTTCTATGCTGATAACTGTTTCAATACCAAAGGAAAATGAATTAAGTAGATTCTTTTTTTTTTTTTCGAAGGTAGCTATCAGTTTGTATAACCTCCTTGAGTTCTAACAGTTTATTTGCAAATACATATGAGCTACCGGGATAAAAAATATTTTACTTAGGATAGTTCGAACTTCCTCGGTAATTTTGTAAAACTGCAAGATTCAACACAAAATCAAATCAATCAGTGCTATTTGAAGTTATTACTTAAATGTTTTTATTTTCCACTTTATTTTCCATTTAAAAGTAGTATAATGTAAACCTAATGTTATTATTGATTTTGCTCATGTGAGTTGTAAAAATTTAATTTTATCGATGCTGTCATACTTATACAAGTATGTATATTAAAATGTAATAAATTAATCAAAATACCCTATGCAATGTTGGCAAATAAAAAATTAAATTCATTAACACGCCTCAGAACAAATGAAATAACAGCAACAAGAAAACTTCAAAAAAAGCGATTCTTTTTTTTAATCAAACTGTATTAATTTTAGTTAGTTCCCCTATTCAAGAAAAATCAATCGACTTCTCTATTAAATAAAATAAAATTTCCTTACGCTGTACAAAGAAATTTAAAAATATGTAAAATTTAAACTTCAATACTTTTGTACTTTTTAATATGCATAATTTTTTTACATATAAAATCATATGAAAAGTAAAGTTTGCTTCTTAATTTTAATGTATAACTAAAGTTTTTAAGCAATAGTCTTAAGAGATACATTAATGATATTACATCAAAAACATATTCTAATAAAATAAAAATCAGTAATAATGAAAATTTGAGTCATTTGCTGGAAGTAAAGAAATTTTTTTTCGTAAGTTATAAGTAAAGGAGCCGTGAGCGATAATAAGATTTTTTTTTATCGAACAAGCAAAAGCAGCTCAAACGCTATTTTTCCACTACTATTTTGTCTTGTTTTTTCGTAGACTGTCAAATAATAATACTTTTCATCTGTTAATCGACAGATTAGATCTCGGTTTGATATTCCCGACATATTAACATTTTCCAGACAGTTGCCTGACACGGTGGGCTTTAACCAAGTTTAAATGACAAGTTGACTTACTACAAAAACTTGAATGGAGAATTATTTATAGTCGATATACATCAAAACGAAAAAAAAATCATAAAGCCTTTTTTTTAATTCCACATTTACTGTTTTTTAATGATATTACACACGAATGAAATACGCATAACACACGTATGAAATTTAAAAATCATCCGATTTTGCTCAAATTTTGACACGTCAAAAAACCTTAACACAACACGAATTTCAGCTCCCTAAATGGTCGCAGTCCTGCTAGGTCAAAGTTTGGTAAAAACGCTATTTTTGCGTAAACAACCGAATTCAATGTAGAATATCTCTGAACCTGGTCAACCATTTTCACTGTGTGATACCTCATTTTGAAGTGTATAAACAATATAAAGTATAATTTAAGTATTATGAGTAAGACCTAGATTTGAGGCACCATTTTCAAAGTTGTTTAATTTTACTAAAGCTTTTTCACTAAATCTGGTCGCAAATGAAGATCTTAAGGTCTAGAAGCTTAAACATTTTTTTTTGTGTAAAGTAGATAACAACAAAAATAAAGTGATATCCCTAACTTTAAACTTAGATTTGTGGGCTTTTAGAACTAAAATTAAAACGGACTAAATTCGGCTATTTTCAGGCCAAAATACGGCTCTTTCTCAGTACCCCGAATACTTAGAGAGTTGAAATTTGGACTGTGGTGCTATCAAACAACAACAACAACAAATTTTTTAAATTTCGTACGTATGTTTTACATATTGAAAAACAGTAAATATGGAATTAAGAAAAAAAGCACTTATGATTTCTTTTGTTTTTCATATATAGACTCCAAATTACATACCAAATAATTCCCAATTGAAGTAAAGTGTTGTATTTGACACTCATTAAAAGTTAGTTAACAGGTATATAACTAAGTAATGTCGTTTTTTTCTTAAAAAAAAATACGTTTATTTCAAGAGTTAAAGGGAGAATCGTTTATTCAAAGTATGCTCCCTCGCTTTTCACACATTTTTCCCATCTTTCAGGCAATTTGTGAACTCTACGCCAGTAGAATTCCTTGAGTTTTTCGGAAAACCAATTATCAAGCCAAATTTTCACATTTTCATAAGAATCGAGCGAGTGCGTGTCCCATCGATGTAAAAAAGTGGTAATAGGACGGGGCCAGGTCTGGTGAGTAGGCCGCATGCGCGAGCACTTCCCAATTGAGTGCTTCCAACGTATCGCGAACCGGTCTTGCCGTATGTGATGGAGCGTTGTCATGAAGGAAAATGACTTTGTGTTGGCTTTTTTGATATTGCGGCCGTTCTCTCTGCAGCGCACTGTTCAAATCGGTCAATTGTTGGTAGCGTGCCGTATTAAGTACATAAGAAAATTAACTTTTTATCAGTGGAACATTTTGAGTGTAAACTAGTGTAATTTGCTGGATTTTCTTCAATCTACTCATACTTGAATTCTGTTATCACCCGTTGTAAAACTGCCTCTAGCAGAAAATTCTGTCACTGGCATTGATTTTCGATAGTCTAACTTCTAATCTAGTTACTAAAAATAATATGTTTTATTTGTTATTTTTTCTATAACATTGCTTTATATTAAAATTTTTTAATACTGTAAATAGCGTCATCTTTCTAAATAGTGTAAATTGTACTAAAAATATCAATTATCTACATTTTTATCTATAAAGTAAAGCTTTTTAACTTAGCAAATATTGACAAGTTGTCTATTTCTAACAATTAATTATCTTCCTTACAATCAAGCCAATTCTCTGCCATTCCATATTTTACTATATCAGCCACTATGCCAGTCATTCGTCGTTTAAAGATAGGTAAAGTTCGCTCCGAAAGAAAATCATATTTATCAATTAACTCTTGTAAATTATCTGTGCGATGTTCTTTACTATCATCTTCTGCTCCAGAATTTTCTGCACTGCTTGCTACTGATGATGATTTTAAATCCTTGATTGACTCTGAAACTTCATCTAAATCAGGAAATTCAGTGGTGTTCGAAATAAAGAATGGTAATGCAAAGGAAGACATAATCAAGCCATATACGCCATATATCTTCAAATGTTCTTCATATATTTTACGCGGAAATATTGTTTCAATATCAAGCTTGAACAGTTGTAAATGTTCACTTAATGCTGTGAAGTATGTTTCAAGAAACTCATTGAAGTGTGCATCACGTAAATCTTTTTCGGTACAGGCATATAAATAGTGTACCACATCAAGTACGGGTGAGGCGTAGCGAGACATTTGAAAATCGATTAATTTGGCAGAGGTAGCGCTCTTTGAAGTCTAAAAGTTAATAATTATAACTTCATTATTATTTAGTTTGGGTCAAATGTTATTTAATATTTCAACTTTTAATGGTGATTTTAGATCTATGTATCTGTTCAAATTGTAATTAAAAATATTTAAGTCACTTTGTTCCAAATTTTCGTTACTTGCTTGGCGACTTATTCAAAGGATTACTTAATTAACTTTTTAAATTAATTTAAAATATTTAACACATAATACTGCGATTGTACTGTTACGTAAACAAATAAGTCAAAAACATCCATTAAAATAAATTTTTCTTAGTGATAAATTTTAATTTAATTTGTTTTGTATTTGTACTTAGATATAACACATTAGTAAAGGAATTGGTATATAAAAACTATATTACAAAGCAAAATTAAAAGTATTCGAGAAGATGGCTTTAAACAAAACACGCAGAAAAACTTAGTTGAGCGGCGAAACATTTGATATAATTAAAAATTAATGGTGGCAAGTAAGCGGTAAGTTTTTTTAATTTTATCACACAAATTTAAAAGCTTATTAGCAAAAAGTTTTAAATGGAAATTGTTTAATATTAGCGCATGAACATGGATGTTTTTAAAACAAAAAAAAATTCTACTTACATCAAAACGATAGAGTATATTGTTATTCCAGAAATCACCATGACATATAACCGCATATGGCGCACAGGCCTTACCGTCCACGCAATGTAAACTAATGTTTTTAAATTGATTTTCAACTGCACTTAGTACATTGGAAAGCTGTTTCGTGTATTCCTTATTCTTGACCTTATCCTGTTGCAGCATTTCTCGTGTACGTCGCAGATAACTCTTACCAAACTCAAGGCTAATTGGCTCAATATCTTCCGTGAAAAGATTATCTCTTATTTGTTCGACCAACTGGGTATATAATTCAGGACGTAATGTCTGCAACACAAATGACATAGCATGAAGTTGTGCCACAGCTCTGAGTGCTGTAGCTACTAAATCAAATGTAGGCAAATTTGTGCGTGCATTTTGAGTGTAGCGTTGCTCTTGCAAATCGTCAAATATTATGAATTCATCATTATTCTCTAATGAGTAGTGATGCATATGCGGCACAACGTTAAAACGTATTTCCTGTACAATTTCATCTCCAAAATGCTCTTCTTCTAACTCAGCGAATGCGCGAAATACTTTTTCGTAAATAAAAACTTCACGTTTATAATAATCGCTCACACGCATATGTTCACGACGTGCGGTATTTTTGGGTGCAATTTTTACAACGCTGTAGGAGGGTGGGACTCGTACAAAAGTTGGTATTGTGCGTGTGGGTGTAATTTTTACTTGTAACACTAGTCCATAAGAATTTTCACCGACACCAGCTAAGGGATACGCCTCACCCTCATATTCCAGTATAACGCCATGTTTTACTGTTAATTTGTCATAGGCTTGCAAAACACTCGCCGATAGTAGTGTGGAAAAGTCCAATTTTGCTTTAGGCAGCAAAGATGCGTCATTGTTATTTGTTGATGTTGTGATGTCAGTCATATTGATGACGGGGACTTTTCTGCAATTTACACAATAATTTTAATGAAGTGTCGACTACTAATAGCTATAGATAGCTATATTGTATTCTAATTCAAACGGCTGTTCGCCTTTAACTGATTGTTGTTAGTGAGTTAGCAAAGCTTTTATATGTCTACGTTCTAAATTGTTAGAAAACTTTTATACCTATGCATTTTTCTATAATTTAACTCATAATTCGACTATATGTTAGTTTGTACTTGTTTTTTTAATAACCATTCATTCGTTTCTCGCAAAAGCGTTTTTCGTACAACATGCTCTCAAAATTTTATTCTACTCTGTTCTAAGATTTTGATAACGAATCGATGGTTGGTTGTTATCATTGAATTGTACTTAACTTTATTTCTGTTATGCTTTTTCCGTTTGAGGAATTATAAGATAGTTTAAGCCAAAAATAGTCTCTTTTTCTAAAAATCCTTTTTCTGAAAGGGAATCTTTTATCCTATGTAATAGTTAGTTAAAAACCGAAAATAGTCTCTATTTCTGAAAAACCCTTTTCAAAGAATAAAGATACTCTCTAAAGTTAACATAAATAAACATTCTTTTTAGAGTACTCTAATCCTGTAAGAGGCCAGTAGCCCCTTAACGTTTTCTTTTTTTTTTTTTGAATTTCAAATGTTTTGGAACAATTCATCATCATTGAACGTGTCTGAAAAAATTACAATTATAGAAGATAAATATGTAACGAACTCAGAAATGGCACAAACCATTTAGCCTATAATTATTTAGTAACGGTCCATTTGAGCTATCACTTTTGATAAAGAGCACATGAATCACAATGAATGGGTTGGATAAGGCGTAGAAAAGATCGAGTCAGGTGCAGAAAGTATGTATGAATATGTGACAAATTACACAGGCACTTCAGAATTATAGAAAAATATGGTGACTGGTAAAATTCACTGATGAGTTTATAAAGAAATATCTCACGATCGTAAATGTTCGAGTAGATTTAGATTCAGCATCATTAGTCTAAAAAATTAATTACTTCAGTATTTTTAGCACTTACAGCTTGTACTCTCAAAATTCTTACTGGGTACTGCATTTTGTATTTTTAAAATATATATAAATACATTGAGCTCATAGAATTTAGTGATCAACACGGAAAATTTCCGCTTATTCACTTTTTACAGAAGAAGATAAAATCTAAATAATGATGTATTTATACTAGTTAATCACAAAAAAAGTCCTAAGGATCAAAAGAACTTTACCACGACAAAGCAGAATGATCCAATGCATTCCGTAAGGTCAAGTGGTTGATGTCTTTGCTAAGTACGTTTTTTATTTATGTTGACATTGTGGAATTGAAATGATACTTAAAAGAGTTTTGTGTTACTCGTAGTGGATTTTAGTCACTACCAGAGATGTTTCTAATATTCCGAAATAAGATTATAGGTGCTTTTTTGTTTGTGCAAGAAAAAAAAAGTTCATCGTGTCTACAACCCCAAATCCGAAGCATTTTTGCTTAAATTTTTTTTCGAAATTACCTTGCAAAAATGCTTCGGATTTGCTGGGTACGGTCTAATGTACATACAGACATACTATATATCAATTGAACCGAATGCAGTCCGTGCATTAAAGCTATGACTATTGCGGAAATGAATATTAAATATTTGTCATTAAAAATGCATTTTCTTGTTGTAATTGCATGCGAAAATAAACACTTCAGTCTGTTTTTTTAATGCCAATTTTTACGGTCAATGCTCGTTTTCGAGGACAAATGCGCATCTAACGCTTTTTTTTTAATGAAAAAAGCTCTTTGCAAACGCTTGAAACTATCAAAGTTCGTGGGAACTTTAGTGCTTACGCTATCGCCTACTCACTAGCCGGTGTTTCCACGTGGAATGAAATATTAATTGAGATGACCTTGACAAAGTGATCATTCAAACATTTGCAGCGTTCAATCAACTTATTGCAATTATTTCTGTTTGATTTCGTTGAACATTTTAGTGATTTGAAAATATTTTTGTTTACTATTTAATTGTTATATAATTTTTGTTTATTCTAAGGTTTTTCACCTTTGCGATTTTTCCGGTACTTTTCTTAATTGAATAGTTTAAGAAATATTATTTTTAGCACATT
This sequence comes from Meiosimyza platycephala, assembly GCA_963662105.1. Classification (NCBI taxonomy): domain Eukaryota; kingdom Metazoa; phylum Arthropoda; class Insecta; order Diptera; family Lauxaniidae; genus Meiosimyza; species Meiosimyza platycephala. The sequence goes on along the minus strand of OY759208.1, from coordinate 95,440,172 downwards.
TTAACTCATAGCTAAGAGAAAGTTACGTTAATTTAATTTAATGATATTATGGCTCAGCGAAGTTTGCATTTGATCCAGCATTTTCGATTAACTCCGCGTATAAGCGGTGTCAAACACCATTATACAAATTTTGGTGTCGGCGACTATCTATCTGAAACGAAAGTTTGTCCGGCCTTTTATTCTTGAACACGGTGAGTGTGAATTGTAGATTCTTAAGACTGGAACGTTGTCTTCCATTCGCTTGATGCGTCCGAACCAACTCGGTCGTCCCTCGTCGCATACAGGGTCAAATATGCGACGTAAAAATTTCCTCTTAAAGATCCCCAAAACATGTTTTGCATCTCTCCTTTTTGTCAAACAATTGGCTCTATACAGAATAACAGGAAAAAGGAATGAAAAGACAGTAGTACTTTGATCCTTCGAAATAGTACTTTTGAGCCCAAAACGATTGTGCAAAACTACAACGGTTTTCTAAAGTTAACTTTCTTAGGATCTACACTAATATGTCTTTTGACGTTTACTCCAAGGTACATAGCTAGGTAAAGTCTTTAATAGTAACATTAAGCCTGATATCACGGGTATATGTTGATGTGTTTCTAGACAATATGTACCTTGTTTTGACCTCATTAATCGTTAGTTTCCAATTTTTATACCTTTAATCTCAACGAAGGTTTCCAAAAGAGATAAAATTTCTCGACACTCGAACTTTCAACTGAAACTTACTGTTCGTTTCTAATGAAATTGAAAATGTTACCAATTTTCTTATGTTTTTTTAAAATTCAATACAATTAATGTTACGGGTAGTGTTTTATTTATAGAACCATATCTTTTGATTGCATTGAGGGAAATTGATAGTTCTGGTGGCAACATCTTCAAAATCGCTTATAAGTATATTTAGGTAAAAAAATGTTTCAATGCAAAAAAAGTTTCAGAATATTTTTTAAATTTATTAAGAGTCAAACAGCAAAATTTCAAAATCGAATGTCGACAAATTTCCGGTCTAGTCGAAAAACTTTGTCTTAAAGCTACTTAAATTGTAAAGTTAAACGACATTTGAAAAAGAAATTGTATATCTTGTAGCCCAAATGATCATAAAAATAGTACGCTTTCTATAATTATAATTAATAATATTAAAAGCTGTAAATCTATTTTACTGATCTTAGGAAAAATATTTATGCAAATTTAGCTTATCATCAGCAATGATATTATAACGCAAAAGCAAGTTATCTGCACATTTAACTATAAAAAAGAAAAAAAAATAAACATAGATATATCTACTATAAAGAAAATGATGCAGTTCAATGACTGTATTAGAACTTGAAGGTTACTTAGGTAATGTTTATTATCAAATAATATACATTACTTGGTAACAGCACATGCTTTTTTTAATTGGCAAAACTATTACTATTAATTTATAGCGCTCAATGAACTTTACAATAGCTTATTACAAGTGCTATCATGATATTGGCATATGGTACATTCATTAAATTTTACAATATTACCGATAAGTATGTTTTTAAAGCTTGATTATACTACGTTGTTTCTTTTTTAAAATTAGTACATTAACCTTATTAAAGAAAGACAGGTATTGTTTAAAGGTTGCTATAAAAATTTGAATAACTCATGGTTCTTGTACCGGACTTGGAGTTTCGAATTACAGCCAAAAAATATCTTCCGTCTGTAAATAAAAAAAGATTCTAACTTTTAATATCTCGATAGCTCTAGCAATTTGAAAAATTTTTCCAATTAAGGTTAACTTAGACCCTTGTTTCATTCTTTTCGAGTCTAAATACCCAAAATTTGCCACCCCCGAAAATCTAATAAATAATATGATAAATAAAAAGTTGATAAAAAATTTTGCTCAATATAATAGTAGTAGACCTTCTTTTTTTTTTTGCTTCTATAAAAATATTTTTATTTCAAAACAATTTTTCCTATTTCATTATTTATGTGTTTTCGTTCTAATATTACTTAATAAAAAAATTTCATTTGTATCTAAACACATTTTCGTTAAAAACTCTTTAGAATTGAAAAGAAATTGGCTTAGGACCTATGGTATACACGGTTCGCAAATCTAACAATTATTATATAGTGTCTTGAGATTCCAAATACCTTATCCGCGAAATCGGATCTGCTCAATTACTCGTTTTATGGCCATTTTAAAATGAGCCCTTTGGTCGACACGGTTCGTTTGAAGCAAGATCAAGATCGGTAAAAATTGTCAATCAAATCTGACAATGCACAATTATTATTTAGTGTTCGGAGATTCCAAAAACATGATCCGTTAAATCGTGCCTGGTCATTTACTGGTTTTATGGCCATTTTAAAGTAAACGCTTTTACCGATAGTTTTAATAAAATTATGAAGCGAACAGTGTGGTTTTTGATGCTTTTAAGATCAAGTGAAGTTTAAAAATATGCTATGATAACTGTTGTTTATGTAACTTGAGTTGCTGAATACAAAAAAGTCACTTACTTTTGCAAATATGTAAACACTTTTGCGTTATTCACCATTTTTCATGGAAAAAAAACCGATAGAAAAAAATTTTTTTTTTTCGGCTGAAAAACTAGTGAAAAATAAAATTATATTTGCTATCTTTTGTGGGCTTAAAAAGTATTTTTGACTACAAAGCCCACTAAGAAAAAAAACATAAAAAATTTTTATATATGTTATGTTATTCATCATTTTCCATGGGAAAGAATTGAAAATATCAACAAAAAAAATTCTTTTGGGCCTTAAAACTTAGTGAAAAATATTTTAAATTAAAATTTTGTTTTATGGATTTTTAAGGTATTTTTGACTACAAAACTCACCAAAAAACAATAAATAAAAAAACTTTTATATTTGTTGTGTTATTCACCGTTTTTCATGGAAAAAAAATTCAAAAAAATTTTAAAAAGCTCTTTTGGGCCTAAAAACTAATGAAAAATGATTTTTATATATTTTGTTTTATGGGTTTTTAAAGGTATTTTCTATTATAAAGTCCACAAAGAAAAGCAAAATAAAAAATTAAAATTTTTAATGGCAATTTTACCTAGAACGGATTTTTATCAATATTATCGGTAAAAGCGTTTACCTTAAAATGGCCATAAAACGAGTAAGTGATTAGGTACGATTTTGCGGATCATGTTTTTGGAATTTCCGAACACTAAATAATAACTGTGCATTGTCCGATTTGGTTGACAATTTTTACCGATTTTGATCTTGCTTGAAACGAACCATGTCGGCCAAAATAAAACCTTAAAATGGCCATAAAACGAGTAAATGAGCAGATCCGAGATCGCGGATTATGTATTTGGAATCTCAAAACACTATATAATAATTGTGTATTGTCAGATTTGGTTGACAATTTTATCGATCTTGATCTTGCTTCAAGCGAACCGTGTTAAAGAATAATCAAACAATTTTAGTAATTTACAATGTGCTTCTATGTTGGGCGCCAAACTTATACTTACTATTCGATTGCAAGAAAATTGTGTGTAGAATATTAAGAAGCACAAGACCTAATGACCTAAAAACGATATTATTATGTATTAATTAGACTATGAAAGTAAAATCATCAAAAATTACCTATACTGTAACGAAGTAAATGCACACACTATAATTTAAAATAATAAATTAAAAAACTACTCAATTATCTCACTAACTCAAATTTAAGCCAAAACTTACACATAATATGCAAACAAACCGCTTCGAACCGACACTTAAATGGAACTAAATATTGATTTCTATTGCTTATTTATTTACAATTTTCGGGTAACATTTGCCAATGTATGATTTTAACCTTTTGTGTTGTTGTGAGTAAACTTTCTTTTTTTTTGTTGTTCAATATTATTGACAGCATTGGTACATATTATAGTCTGAGAGCAAGCGTTCAAGTAACATGTTCGGGACAGGGCAAGACATTTAGTACTAGTCATACAGGAACTCGCAGACTGGTGGGGTATCGCGCTGCCGTAATATTTGGAAAATTTTTTGAAAATGTAACGTGCCAAACGACGACGAAATTGTTATTGGCATGGTATGTCGCAATGTTCTTTTACAAGGCTTTTTTCTTTTAGAAACTATTATTCAAGCTATTTTATGAAATCAGGCAAACGGTCAGACAATTCTGGCGATGACAAGTGCCAGCTCCGCGTTACTTGGGATTGCTAGGAGTCCTATAAATAAAAGGTTTCGAGGCGGCGAAATTGTTCAAGAGATTAATAAAAAAGTGTTTGACTCAGTGCTAGGAATTAAAACCGAAGTGCCTCTGTTTTTATTTTCTGTGGTGGTCATTTAAAGAGGCCGAAAGAACGGTGTTTGCTCCAAAAAAAAAAAGATTGACTTCATGCCAATAGCCTTAGTTAAGATTACTTTTCATTAATTTCGAATGTCAGAATATAACTTTTTTCGGAAAATAAGCCCTTAATCAAAAAAATTTTGAAAGAGGAAAAAATACATAGATTTCCGCCCCGTGCATAATCACGTTAAGATAAGAGCCGTGCGCACGGGAGGGCTTTTGTTGGTTCAGACCCCTTTAGTAAGGTATTAAGGAGTGCGTCATAAGAAATTAGTGCACACGTTTTTGCTTATAACTTCTTTTATAAAAAATAAATTTTAATTATTTTGATCAGGTTAGCTTAGAAAATCATGTCAAATACTATTTCATATCACTTTGCATTCTCATCTATTATTTTGCGAAGACATGAGCAGTAAAATAGAAATGCGTTAAAAAAATTTAAAATTTTTTTTAAATAACCTGCAATATACCTTCAAAAGGATTGCAAGAGATGCTAAAGTTAGCATAAATTCTGTATCCCGGGTAATAAAAAATTTTAAAGCAGACGTTAGCATGAATCAAAAGCAGGGGACGTGCTGGAAAATAGATTGTGGTGACCATAATAACGCAAAGAAGGTCGTAACCATGAAGAAATGTCCCAACCTTTCAGGAAGACAAACCGCTCAGCTAGCAGATTTCTCCGAGTCATTTGTGCGAAGAGTAAAAGGGGAGGCTTGGCTGAAGAGCTACAAAGTTCTGAAAAGAATTTCGAAGCAAAAATGTGCGCTCAAAACTGAGTAAAGATTTTATGTCCAAATTATGTATGACGAAACGTTTGTCCTTTCCGACATTTTTCAGTTTTCTGGCCAAGAAATTTATTTTGTCAACGCTAGTGGACATGTCTCAAAAAATTTAAAACACAAAACAAATAAAAAAAATTCCAGAAAATTTCTTGTTCGGTGGGCAATTTGCAGTTGTGGTAAAAGAAGTCAAAATTTCGTGACCAGAGGCACAATCAACATTGAAATCTTCATCATGGAATGCTTCAAAAGAGGCTCCGACAATTTTTAAGAGATCATTAGGTATCTTTCTTTTATTAGCCTGATCTTGCTACATGTCACTACAGTAAAGCGGCTCTTGAGTGGTACCAGTAAAATAACATTACTTTCGTTCCTAGAGAAGCGAACCCCCCAATTGCCCTTAACTCCTGCCAATCGAGCGATATTGGGTTCTAGTGAAGAGGCAATTAAAGGCAACAAAAGGGACATGCAAAGATATAACTCATTTTAGACGTAAGTGATGCGCGTCAAGCCAAAAAATCCAAAAAAAAAATACCATCAAAAGACTAATAAGAGATCTCCCAGAGAAATTAAATAATTTTACGCTTCAAAATTAATATTTTTTTTATTATTATTTTTTGCATTTGAATGGAATTTGCGTTAAAAAAATATAATCTTATAATCTAAATGCACTAATTTCTTATGACGCACTCCTTAAACTACAATTTTTAAAACCTTCTGAACTATTTGATTAGGAAGAATTTTATAGCTTGATCCAAATTGATTCATATCATATGCACTATTGTCATTTGAAAAAGCGCGTGTTGTCTTCTCTTGGGTCAGTAGGACTGCTGATTGAAATTTTCTGTTGACTGACTCGACTTATGATTATTATTTCATGGGACGACTGAAGCATAACGTTGGATTATAGCACTGTCTTTCTTTTTTTCGTATCACCTTAGAATAGCTATATTTTATCGATATTGGTATCGTAAATTAGGTAAAGATCTAAGCTAAAAATCGCATGTAAAATCTCCTTCCTAATCTTTCAGGAAGATGAGTATATAAGGAAAAGAATGGAAGGGGGAAAATCCATGTTTACATTTATGTTCATAATTCTGTAACGGCTGTATTGATTTCGAAAATGATGACGCTATATAATAGATAATCACAGGGGCTATAATTATGGAATTCAAAACTTGATGTAAATGCTGCCGTTTTTAGTATATGTCGAATATGTCAATTTTTGGTGCAAATGCTCAAGTGTCAAAAAATCATTGCTGGAAATGACATTTGGGGAATTTCTCGCCACTAACGTTTACGTCACAAGTTCTTCTACTGACCCACTAAAAATTTTGGGAATCGCTTTTAAAAAAACTTCTTTATTTGAAGTTTTAAAGTATTTTTTCCTTATGTGAAATTTCAAAAATATGAGTTAGGGCCTTTCTACCCGAGAGCGACGATATATTACAATTAAACTATTCAAAAACGTTTGTTTGATTTTTAATATTTAACATGTGAATTATGCTGATTTTTTCCAAATTAGAGCTTAAAGAGTCATATTTGAGAAGTTTCGAAAAGTTTGACAGTAAAAAAAAAATATATATATATGTATATATGTACACAGAAAAAACAAATCCAGTCAACCAATTTATTTTCAGTTTCAACAAAAACTTTAGGAAAATTAACAAATGTTTTTTGAAATCAACTAATTTATTTTAAGTTTCAACAAATCTTTTATCTTATATCAGCGAAATATTCGCTGACTGAAAATCATACCCACATTTGTTGAAATCGGACCCGGAATTGTTTGATTAGAGCGGTTCAAAAAAATTTTTTTGATGTGTCAGTGGATTAAAATAGCCCTATATGTCTAGACAAAGCAAATCATAAGGATTTTCATCAATTTTGAAAACTGGATTGCCGCCGCCTGTTTAAAGTTTTCGAAGATATTGATTTAAAAAATGGTGCAAGCTAAAGAAGTTATCAAATTTTGCAACAAAGTGAGTATGCTTTTCGAACTATTATCGATCGAGGAATTCGAATCCATGATCAGTTTTTCTTCTTCTTCTTTTTTTCTTATAAAAAAATTGGAAATTGCCCAGACAAAAATTAAAAAATGCCGATTTTCTACTTTCAAGTTGCAAAATCTTGATATAATATTTTACCGCCGATCTAGAGGTACATTAATTTTAATGAACCCTTATTTGCTTAAGAGAAAACCATAAACCGCATATCAATATCTTCTTTCAAAACCAAGATATCTGCATTTTTCTAAATTAAACCTGAACTTTTTCGATTCGGCGTTGACATACAATATGTACATATATACAAAATTTTTTTTTTAGGAAAAAAGAAAAAGAAAATCTAATCACGGATTCAAGTTCCTCGATCGATAATAGCTGTTTAGAACAAAAAAAAATTTTAATCAGCTTAACACGTTGGAGGATGTAAGTCCTGAGCCGCGCCCGAAGGCCGCCCACTTACCCTAGCTCTTGTGAAAAATGACTGTAGTTAGCGAAGTCGAAGTTGGGCAAACTTAAGGATATATGTAAATGCTGACGGAAGATTGTTCTCTTGGCAAGCATACAATGAAATTAATAAATCTTTATTGTCTTGCCTTGCTTACCACAGTTCTTCTGCATAAAAGTTGGTGAATGCTTACAATCTTCGGCCGCGGCTCAGAGTTTACGTCCTATAATATGTCCAACATGCATATTTTTAGGCTTAACGGTTAGTAGTTTAGCCGATAACAGAAACATCACGACAGATTTTCTTAAAAAAAAAACAAATAAATAACTACATGGAAAAATTGTGTATATTCGTAATTAATTTATTTTTCTTTGATTTCATTGTTTTGTTATCTTACTCGTATATTGAATTCAAACAATAAGTTTTTTACTCAATACAACACATAATTAAGTTTTATATGTATGTTTTCTGCATACCATTCATAAATGAATCTTTAACTACCAATAATTTCATATGCATTTTATATATTATAATAAATTAATTCATTAAATTATTTTTGTCAAAAGTTTTGAACAAAAAAAAAATATTTAAATAAAAAATATTTGTTTCAGTAAAAAATATGTTTTTTTAAAATATTTTAGATAATTAAATAGCTGTTTTGAAAACCGAAGAAAAAAATTTAAATAAAGTTTAGAATATTTTTATTTACCTGGTTAAGGACCGGTTTCACAATATTATTTCTTTTAAGTGGAAGTTAATCTAAATTAAACATTATGAAGCCGACATTTAGTTATTGCATGTTTTTTGTAAAGAGTCAACGTTTAATATTAACGGGCAATTAATAATAGCAGTGTTCACGCTCTTGTAAGTGTGAATGGCAGTACAAGTTGAGTAGTGAGATCGCTCAAAACCAACATCGCTTAGACCAAAGAGTGAACACCACCATAAAGTTTTTGTACAACTGTTGATTGTAAAGAAATTATAATTATCTTAAAAGAGTTTTAGAAGGGTTTAATATTCTTAAGTTTATACACAAACATTACACTTATTAACTTTTTATTTTTACAATCTTAATATTTAAACAAATTTGTAAGCTAAATAATGAGTAGTAATTGTCCTTTACAATTATAATGTTGACAAAATATAAATAGCTACTACCAAACTTAAGGCTTTTTTTAATTTTTTTAAGAAATGGGAATTCTTTCCATTTTCAATATTTATTCTTTATTTAAAATAATAAAACTTTTTTTATATTAACTTAAACATTTTTTTTAATTTTATGGAGTCTATAACATTATTTGTTCTTTAAATTTAATGTGTGTTTTTAAAAAATAGACTATTTTTAAGTTCTCATGATATCTTTAACAAGTATATTTTTCATTTATTCAGCAGTTCTAACTTAGTTGTAGTACAATGTACAATATATTTGTAACTAATATAAATTTTAACTTTAGTTTATGCTTTTAATTAAACGCTTGATTTACTCTCCCGTGCATTGTTACCGCAGAAAAAAAAAAGAAAATTTACAAAATTTCTTTAAAAAAAAATTAAGTATGACAATTCACGGGACTACGTACTTTGGAAATGCTTTAGTATTTTCAATAAGTTATAAAATTTGGCAGGATGCGACACAGTGTTAGAAAATCGCATGCTTTTTATTTTTTTGGTAAACTTTTAAATGGAATTTGATTAAGGTTAAGATGTTTCTTTTCAAGTTTTTTCGTTTCTTTTCTGATATTCGAATTTTTTTTTTCTCCCTCTCTTTAAAATTAATAGTAAGTATTTTAATTTCTATATTTTGAATAAAATTAAAAAATTTGATTAAAACTTCACACACTCAATGTTGCTTGGAACAACAGAATCCTTGCGTATCCTACGAATGAAATAAAATATACAATTAACCAACAAATTTAACTAAAAGTACTTTTATTGCTTCCTTCATACCACATATAATTTTCAGTCTGTGGTGCACGCATAACACCAACACCACCACCTAAGCGTCTGTAATTCATGCAACCGCATAGACGCCATTGATTTGTTTCAGGATCATAAACTTCGATGGTTTTTAAATAGGCTGAACCATCAAAACCGCCAACAGCATACAGTTGGCCATTGACAACAGCTAAACCAACCTATTGTGTTAATTAAAACAAATTTAGAAAGGTAGGAGATAGGACAATTTAAAAAAAATATTTCAATGCTTACGCCACTACGACGAGATGTCATTGCTACGATTGGGCTCCAAGTATTTGTATGCGGATTGTAGCGTTCCGCTGATGATAATTCCATGCAGTCGTCACGACCACCAACAGCGTATATATAATTATTAAAAACAGCACAGCCCAAATGTTTGCGGCGTGTGGACATGGGATTAACGGCGCACCATTTATTTTGCCTGGGAAAAAATCAAATTGACGTTATTCAGAAACATTAAATATTTTAATTTATATTTAGTTGATCATTTAGTTTTTACTGAAAAAATCAAATTGATAATCAAAAATAGTAAAACCGAAATTGACAAAATAGTATGTATTAGTAATAAATCAAAATTAAATAACTAATTTCAATGAATCTATACAAAAGCCTCGCTTTCAATTTACCTAGGATCATAACGCTCTACCGTATTTAACGGACACTGGCCGTCTGAGCCACCGATGGCATACAAATAACCGCCAAGGACAGCAACAGCAACGCCAAGACGACGTGTTGTCATTGGAGCAACCTGAAACAATTTTTTTTAATAGTGACTTAGTACACAATTAAAAAAACTGTAAGTCTTACCTTGGACCACTTGTTCTCTTTGGGATCATAACGTTCAACATGATTTAAACACTGTACACCATCCTGTCCACCAACAGCATACAAAAATCCATCCAATACAGCAACACCAACACTGGTACGACATGATGTAGTTGGTGCCACATCGCAAGACCATTGATTAGTCTGCGGGTCATAGCGTTCAATGCTATTCAAATAGCTCTGTCCATCATGACCGCCTACAGCATAGAGCAAATCATTTAAGACTGCAACGCCAACACCACAACGACGTTTACTCATTGGCGCAACCATTTTCCAATCATTTGTCTGTGGATCAAAACGTTCAACGGAAGCAATAGCATCGCCGGAACACCAACCGCCAACGGCGAAAAGAACCTCACCGCGACGAGTTGGCTTGCGTGGACGAGTGCGCGGTCCCTGCATGAGTGGACGTTCCTGTGGAAGCAATAAATAGTTTTTGGCCTCGTCGACAAGATCACGACAAGCCTCATCGGAGCGCACGAGCAAATCAGAGCCAACAGTGCCGACAAGAAATTTTGGACTAAGCAATGGAAGGCGTACATGTTGTAGTACCTAAATTAGAAAAATGCAATCATTAATAAGTAACGAAATTGCGCTGAAGGTGTAAGGGGACGTCCATTAATTACGTGAAGTGATTTTTTGAAAATGCAGACCCCCCCCCCCTCCCCTTGGTGAGATCTGGCGGGACCCCTCCACCCCTCCCATGAGATTTAAATTATAATTTTTAATGTAAATTCTATGCATTAAGAAGTTGACGTGAGGTTTTCCTTGACCCCCTCCCCCCCTTGGTGAGATTTTGCCTGACCCCCTCCCCCCTATTTTAGCTCACGTAATTAATGGACGTTTCCTAATATAAGTAGTTTTTGATTTTAATTTTTTCGGGCATAAATAAATAACTCCCATTATTATACCCGACACTCAGGGTATATTCACTTTATCAATCCATTTCTAAAGCATAGTAGAGGGTGTGGTAAGTATGAAGAAGTATATGTATACTGATTCCATATGCTGATGGAAACTTATGTGTTTAACAGAATTGGGACGGGGTCGGAAAAGCGGCAACGGAAATCCGCTGTCAAAACAAATTAGAATTAAATCTAAATCGGCGGGTATCCGTTGATAGGTTACCAGTCGAACGCCGCAATTCTGTTCAATTTCATAGCATCATGTGTGTTATAATTTTTGACAGCGAGTTTCCGTTGCCGCATGTCCGACTCCGTCCCAATTCTGTTCAACGCATTACTCGTGAGTTGGATCTTTGGATTTATGCGGAAGGTTTTTGGACTCATAAACAAGCATTTTGTCTTCTTTTTCAGTCGTTACACGAGGTTTACGTTTTCGGGGTACATTTTTTGCTGTTGAATACTTTCGAAACTGATGAATAGCATTAAAAAACATCGTTTTTGAATGGTTAACAACTTTGGCGATTTCACTATAAGAGTTTTTTTGATCAAAAAGATCCAAATTGTTTCGCGAGTTTAGGAGTCACTGGATTTATTTTTTCTTAGGATTTAGTTTTTGTTTGAAACTTTTATTAAAATAAATTGATTGTCTACAACAAATTATTGGTAGTAAAACTCATTTAAATCAATTTAAGCGATCTTACTGACTGACAACACAGACCGTTCTTATATGAACGGCTGCTTTTCTTTCTGATATCGTATAAAGGCACCCTGTGTTTTAACAGCTTAAAAATTGGTAAAAATTTTTTTGACAAAAGAATGAGGGAGTCCTCTATTATAAAACTGCAAAAGGATTTTTTGAATTAGTAAGTTATTTATATGAAAAATTAATTTGAGCTGATTAATTATCCTAATTATTTGCACGTCTGTACATTCGTGATCAGCGTTACCATCTTAGTCGTTTTAGCCATGTCCGTTTGTCTGTGGAAATTATAATAACGGGAAAACTAAGCGAGATAATTGAATGAAAGAGGATACACCTAAAAATAAGGTTCTTGGGGTTGAATATGGACGAAATCGGTTTACGGACACGCCTACCGTCCATACAAATAAAACATACTAATATATTGAGACAGTTATTTGATGTAGTGTATCCAAATTCCCCACAAATACTAATATATATACTATAGCATTATAAACTCACCTGTGCCAAATGTTGGCGTCTATCTGCAACATTATACTTTAGCCACGACATGACTGCATTGAAGACCTGCTCCTCAGAACGCACATTCAACTCGTCGCTACAAATAATATCCACCAATTGTCCAACAGGCAATAGTAAAAATTCTTCACTTTCCATAACTTCCTGGAAATTATGCTGTGTAAATTTATCCGCAATACGTAGCAACTCACGGCAGGAGTGTGTATCAGCAAAAGCGCGTATGCCCAAACAATTTGTAGGGTCCAATTGACGTTTCAAGAACTCGCAGCAGATATCTTGTATTTCGACCAATTGCAAGAGGCAGGCAGCCGGAAGTAATGTCTGCACATTTGATTCCTCAACAATGATATGAGCCGTATAGCAAAAATCAATCAACAACTCCATTGCATTTTCATCAATATCACGTATTGTAACTTCAGTTTGACGTGATTCCTCAAGTTCACCTGTGAACATAGCGCGAAAATATGGACTACATGCTGAGAGTATGACACGATGGGCAAATATTTTACGTCCACCAACATTAAGAACAACATCGCATAATTCACGATGACGTCGCAACATATTCAATTCGGAAAGAGTAACTTTTGGATGCTTTTCGGAGGTGTGCGATAGACGCGCTGGCGAGGGCGGTCTATCGGTGGCACCTCCACTGAGCAGCGGATCGCCCATTCTGGGTGCCGCCAAGCGCAGCGGGGCAGAAGCCCAGCCCCACACAGCGTCTATCTGTAGAAAGAAAGATAAAATAAGAAAATCAGAAGAAATACATATTTAATTAGGGTAAAGGGTTTATGCTTGTATTCGAAGCTCTTTTTTAAGAAAAATTTTATTAAGTGAACTTACTCTTTTCTAGATAAGCGATTTAATTATGTAACTATTTTTTTATTAAATTATGTCAATACCTGAAACTTTATAGTCAAATTAATTGTAAGCACAATAGATTTGGTTTCATATTTAAGTAAAAATGTTTCAATCAATCGCTAACAAATGTGCGTATTTAGTTAGTGGTTCCATTAGCAACGCTTTCATTAACCTCTTGTTTGTACTTTTAATTACTTTGCTTTGACAGGCATTTAACGCCCTATTAATAGCTTGGTTGATTTTCCTATAAACTTAAATACAATTGAGTATTCAATGTAAGCTAAGAAATGGGTCACAACATAAACGCTCTAATTATAGTTTCGAGTGTCTCTAAAATATTTTACTCAAATATTATATTTTGCTTTAAATTGATGGGGACGTAGAAGATATAAAAGTAATAAAAAGTAATTTTGTACAACGGCAACGGCCGAATTCATAGAGAAACTTTTCTTAAATAACGCTTGAATGCAAAATAAAAATAAAAAAACACAAAATATTTAAAGAGCCCCTTAGAATATTTTGATTGTTTCTTTATTTTATCAAAAACTTGCTGATGTTTATTTGGATATTTATGGATTAAAATAGCACGCAACTTAAAAAAAACTAAAAAAATTTTTAAGTTTCTGTGAAAGACTTAGTGTAGACAGGAAGTATAATGTAAAGAAATTAATAATACTGCACGGTGGGCTTTAAACAAGTTTAGATGCAAGGTAACAGTAAAAACTAGAATGGGGAATTATTTAGGATGTAATTTAGAGTCGCTATACATCAAAAGGAAAAAAATCCACATAGCATTTTTTTTAGTTCCATATTTACTGTTTTTTAGTTATATTACATACTAAGTATAACATACGTATGAAATTAAAAAAAAAAACATCTGATTTCATAACATTGAAAAAAAAACTCCACAGTCAAAATTGCAGCCCCTAGGTAGGCGGGGTCCTGAGTACTATTAGGTCAAATTTAGCAAAAAGCGCTATTTTTGTGAAAAGAGCCAAATTCGATGTCCAATATCTCTGGGCCTGGTCAACCATTTTCACTGCGTGGTATCTCATAGAAGAGTATAAAAAAAAGGCTTAAGGCTATAAAACTTTTATTTAGCGTGGCCCTCATACAAAAATATTTTTAAAATATCATTTCGACGGCTAATCGATTCACACCGAATCTACTAACTATATATATTCGACATTCTAAGTTTTCAATCTAAAAGGCAAATATAACATTGGGTCCTGACTAGGGCTGCGACATCGATGTTTCAAAAACATCGAGTGATTTCAGCATCGATGTGCAGTATCCGTTATTTTTACACAATCGATGTAAATGACCCGATGTTGATATCAATGTTCGCTTCAATAGTTAAAAAAATCTAAGTCTAAAGCAGTAGGGTTAACTTTTTTTTGTTTTATTGCAAGGTTCAGAAATAAATATACATAGTAGTTGGCTTAAGTTTTTTAAAACAAACGTTATTTTTTTCCAAAAAATGTGCGAATAGCCTATAATTTTTCTAGCATGTCGATTATTTTTATGGGTAATAAGGAGTAAAAAGCAATAAAAAAATAAAAAAAAAGTGTCGCGCGGATCTAGTTTCGGAAATATAGACATCGGAAGTTGCGGACATAGCTTTTGTGAAAATGATGATAAGTTGAAAACCGCTGAATGGAAAATGGAAAACATGGGTGTCCTAAGAAACATAATTTAATGACCCACAATAATGGTAAGAAAGGTTTTGAAATTTGACCTATAATTTTAGAAAAGGGTCCTCTGACCTGCTGCTGGTCTGATATTCGATTCTAAAATTACAGTTTAATATTTAAAGATAGATTTTGCGGTCCTTATCAATCACTAGCAATTACGAATTCGCTTGAAACTTGTTTGGTCAAAATAGTTTTCGCATATAAATGCCATATTTCGGTATTAAAATGTGGATAAAAGGGACGCGGCTAGTTTTGGTAACAGGCTCGAGATGCCATATTTGCCATTTATCGGTGTATAATTGGGTTAAAGATGTCAAAAATTAAAAAACTTTCAAAAAGGAAATAATCGATGTTGCCGTCCGATGTTTCATCGACATCGAACATCGTCGATGTTTGCCGTTCGATGTCGCAGCCCTAGTCCTGACAGGGGGAGGTGGGGGGTTCGGATTTATGCGAAGGTTGTGACACAGGGGGAGGTGGTCAAAAATATCGAAAAACGGTGTTGCGTAATATATGAACCGCCCCTTACTCAAAAATCATAGTTATCAAAACAAAATTTTTAAAATAATTTTACTACTCCAGACGATTGAAGTTGTGTATTTCTCATAATAAACACCTTGTCTTTTTACTCCTAGACAACGAAAATCTTTTTTGTATAGCCCTACCTATTCCAATCATTATTTTTTTGCGTGAAATGCTTTGTTTAAACAAAAAATTTTAGATTATAATAGTTATAGCCATCAAAGGATTTGGCTATACCAGCACGCTATTTAGATAAGTATAATTTTTCCATTCAATCTCCCACCCCATTACCAAACCCACTTACCTTTGTGGTTCTTTTGCCCACCGACGAACCGAAACACAAAAACAAATTGCAGGCGTAAATTTTCAAAAATTCAATTTTTGCACTTCGCTCACGTTGTTTTTTATCACTGCATTTGCATTGCAGTTAAAATGCGAAATTTTCTTGAATTTTCAATAAATTTTTTACTTCCGACGCTCCCCAATTGTGGAAATTAGGACGAGTAAAAAATTTCGGATCGTAGAAAAAATGTATTTTATTTACTTTTTTGCTATTTCACTAGTTTATCGATATTCACGCTTGTTGTAACTAAATTTATTTAACTTCCATTGTTGTTTTTTTACAGACTTTTCTTTGCAAAAATAGTTTGTGAAAATTTTGAAAGTTTTTTCTTGTTGACTCGATTTTCTTCTCGATTTCCATACACAAACACACCTGTGTTCGTATTCGTATAATAATAGCCATTTCAACTGTCAAAATTATTTGACTTTTATGGCAGCCCATACACGGACCACAAATCGTCCAACCAAGTCGCTGTACAGATTAAACTCTTGGTCATAGCCCAGTAGGCAAGGACAGGAGCTAGCAGTGCTTCTAGCAGGTAAGCTAGAACCACCTTCTTTCAAACGTACTTTCTATTTTATATGAAAATTTCCGATAAAAGAGGCCTTCTAAGACCGCTTGTCGTAGCAGGGGTTTCAGAAGTACTTGGAAAAAATTAAATTTTAATACTTCGTGAGACTCTGAGTTAAATGTCGCATCACTTCACTTGCGTTGATATTTTTAGTAGAGGTATTCATCTAACTGTTCAAAGCCCTCGCAAATTGTGAATTTTTTGCCAGTTCGTTTGCAGTTTGTTCAAAAAAGCACAGTTTGCGAGGGTTTTGAACAGTTAGATGAATACCTCTAATGTTTATTTTTTGTGCCGTTTTCTTAATTTATAATTTCACATTAAATACACAACACTCTACTATCATGACTTAGCTATATAAGATTACTGCGAAAAAAATGCTGCTTCTTCCAAAAGTAGGTTTAGTGTCAAATTGTATTACATTTTTTTTCCGTTATTTGCTTTGAATATCAATTTTGACACTCAAGCTTCCTGACGTTCCACACTTTCAGATATGAGTTTGACAGCTTCCGAGAACCTTAATAGTTAAATCATGTCTACCATCACCTTAACATAACATGAAATAGAAAATTAACCTATCAACATGCACACCGTTCTTTATTTACAACCATTTTTCTACTTTTGATCTATACATATGTACAATGCAATGACAAAAAAGTAATGTCGAGTCATAAAACATTGTAATATATGAAATGAAAAAATACATGGAGTCCTATTTCTATGCCTTCTAATATCAGGTCAAATAGCACGCCTGCTGTGGGAAGGCATAGTACCTTTTCTTGAGTACACATATTTTTATTTGCATGTAAATCTAGTTCTGAGATGGTCACATACAATCGCAGCAGTGCTAGCAGGCCTTCTCCGAGGCAGGCATTACGCAGTTCGCTGCTGGGTGGTTAAGCTTTCTTTACCATTTTTTGTGTTCATCTTATGTCAGTAAAAGCAAAATTAACGAAAATTTTGACTTTTCAAGATTAAAGAGTTTTGTTGTTTAGCAGTTTGAATTAACTATTATAATTGAGTCATGTCTACAATCTAAATAGTCATTGGTCACAGTTAATTTGCAAAACCAAAGTAATAAAATATAAAACTAAGCATAACAGAAAAAATAACCAATTATATTTTATTCTAATTGTGACAAAGAAAACAAAAAAAATTTATGATTTCGCAAGAATAGCAAAAAGTGCTGTCAGGTTTTAGTTTAGATCCGAAAAGAATAAATAGAAAAAATAAAGTTCAAGTTACAAAACTGGGAAAATAGTGCAAGATATTTCAGAAAGATAGAAAACACACCAACAACAATGCAAAGTGTTTTTAATACGGTAAAGGGAACAGCGTTGGGTGTTGCCGAATATTTGACGCCAGTACTGAAGGTACAAATGTATAGGAGTCCTCGCAACTTTAACTAAATTAATTTGCTCTATGCATTATACAGGAATCTAAATTTCGTGAAACTGGTGTTCTAACCCCTGAGGAGTTTGTAGCCGCTGGTGACCATTTGGTACATCACTGCCCAACTTGGCAATGGGCAGCGGGTGATGAATCAAAAACCAAATCATATTTGCCCAAGGGTGAACAGTGTATATTTTCATTTCGAATGTCCACTCAATTTATTTCTTACTTTTAGATAAACAATTTTTAATAACTCGGAACGTTGCATGCTACAGGCGTTGCAAACAAATGGAATATGTTGGTGAGGAAACTGTTGTCGAAGAAGAAGGCGGAGATGGTGGTTGGGTAGAAACACATCAACTGAACGAGGATGGAACCGCTGAATTGGAGGAGAAAGTTTGTGAATTGACAATGGATGATAGTAAGGTGTGATAACACAGAAAATGTTAATTTTCCCCGAAAATATTTTGTTTCTCTAATGTTATTATGACATAAAAAGTCACCTGACCATAGATTAAAAAAAAAAATTTGGAACAATTTTACTTTAGGGCCCATGCTCCAATTTTTTTTTTTTTTTAGAAACATGGAGTTTTACCCCCTAAAACCGAATCTGGAAAAAAAATGTCGGTCTCTTGTGGCTTCAGAGATAAAATTGGTCAAAGTTTGAAAATTTCATGAACCCCACCCCCCTCCTTGTGTAAATGAGTTGTGTAAAAATTTTTTTATAAATTTTTTATTTTTTTTCGATAAAACACGTCAAAATAAATCGAAAATGTTAAATAAAAAAAATCGATACCACGCTTGGTTTTCGAAATATCAATATTAAAAAATCCTATAGTATGTCCAACACCGTACTCGGTAGCCACAGTAATTATAGATCAAAAGTAGGGTAAGTGGGCGGCCTGCGGCCGCTTTCAGGGATTTTAAACTCCCATAGATCCAACACCGGCTTCGCGGCGGTTTTCGACCGCGGATCAGTCTATAAATATCCAACACCTTTTAACCACAGCAAAAATTTTCGAGAAAATAAATGTGAATTTTTGAAACTTTAAACGGTTGTATCTTCTAAACCATTTGAGACCGACAATTTTTTTTAGCACCATTGTGATCAGCGCCCCAAAATACAAAATTAAAATTTTAGTTTTCGGGCTATGGGCCCTAAAGTAAAATTATGCCAAAAATTTCAACTTAAGTTTAAGCTCTTTATGGAAAAATAACCCCCCATTGAAAAACTTATTTTTCCCTACATTTATTCAAAGTCAATTTTTTCTGAAACGTTATTTTTATGTGATCTTTAACATAAAAAAAGAATAATTAATATAAAAAGCGTCGATCTCAATAAGTTGTCGATTTCTTTTCTTGCTGCTTTTAGTGTAGCCTTTGACGATTTCTAAGTTGGAGTCTATAATCTGAATTAATATCACCAACTACGCCTTATTTTCACCTTTAAATTACTTACATGACTTATTCCCTGCTGCCAACTTGGAGAAAAAAAAGTTTCCTGAAACGTTAAAATGTTTCCCCTAAAATTTTCCATAACAACATTTTACATCAAGAATTTTCATTTCCTCAAAAAAGTCCGTCATACTGCACCTAAACAAGAGCGACCTAAACAAGTTGATTTAACGTTGTCAAAATTGGATATTGAACTGGACAGGTACAAGATAAAGCCAGCGTTGTTTACTTTGTGTACATAAGGTGCTAACACGCTTATTTAGGCTCGACATTCACTATTGCAAACCTAGAAGTTCGAAAAAAATTTCAGAAAGCGTTTATTCATGACAGGGGTGTATAAAATTCATTGACAGGGGGAGCGAAAATGAGATAATAAAAAAAAAAATGTTTGGTTAATAAAAGTCAATATGCACTATGTTTTAAAGTTTTACAGTGAGCCATTATAAAATACATGACGGTGTCCCACTATTTGACAGGCATTATGTATTAAAAAAAAATATCTATATTTTTTAAAATTTTCGTCGAAATCAGAAAATTATAGTTCATTGAAGAAATGAGACATTAAATCTATGTATCTAAAAACTCAAAACTCAGACAAGTAAGTGTGCAAAATTACAATTACATATCTAGCCGAACAACAGCAAAGCTAAAATGCTTTGTGGAAAAATTATCAATCAACTGAACTGATCGAAAATTACAAAACTCGTAGAAAACTTAAATTTCGAACAATGAAAAACTTTTGAAAAAATAATTCACTGTTGGACCCGCGCTACTGTTGAACACTTGTCTTTTTTTGGTGATTTTTCTCCCTGTTAATAAATCCAAATTTTTTCCAATTATATATATTTTAGACTTATAAAACATCGTAAAACTAGATCCATCTGTGAATATTTTAGAATCATAATACTGCCATCAGAAGCGAAATGGGCGTATGTATCTCCAAAAATTCATATTCGTGATTCTTATGGCATCAGAGAGCTTAAGACATTACTCATCTAATTAACTGCGTCAGATGCCGGTATCTTAGTTCAAATTTATAAAAAATCTCCGAAAACAATTTCCTCTATCTCAATTTTACATGTATCTAAACGTAAAAACTGTGCGCGTGAAAATCTCAGTTAGAAATACTGCATAAAATTTTTCGTATCTTTTTACGCTCCTCATGCTTTATTGACTCGAAAACTTTTATTATTATTTTTAGTTAATAATAATTATTTTATTTCTAAATTATTTTTTACTAAAATTTCGGTTTTGCATTAATAAATATAGGATGAAATGTTTACACCTGATAGTGAAAACTCTGGTAATATCAAGGCTGCAAGTGCGGGTGCCGATGGTTTCAATGATGATGATGATGACGACGATGAAGCTATCGATATGGACGAATTTGAGGAAAGCGGCATGTTAGAGTTGGTTGACCCAGCTGTAGCGATAACAACACGAAAAATGGAAGAAAAGTCAAGCAACGTTGCTGGTAAGGCAACAACAAACTCAACCGATGGTTTAGCAAGTGGCAGCGATACCACTGATTCGGTATTGCATACGCGTACATACGATTTACATATAACATACGATAAATATTATCAAACGCCAAGACTGTGGGTGGTGGGCTATGATGAGGTATGTATCTAGTAACGTTGGTTTTTTATGCTTTTAATTTTGTGTTTGCTTTCTTGTCGATTATAATCCTTGTCGACAATAATTATTGTTAACTACACATTAATTTAATTTATTTTTTTTAGAATCGTAAGCCCCTTACAGTGGAACAAATGTATGAGGATGTAAGTCAAGATCATGCCAAAAAGACCGTAACTATGGAGAGCCATCCACATTTACCTGGTCCTAACATGGCCTCAGTACATCCTTGTCGTCATGCAGATATTATGAAGAAAATTATACAGACTGTTGAAGAAGGTGGCGGTGAATTAGGAGTGCATTTGTATTTGATAATATTTTTAAAATTCGTACAAACAGTTATACCAACAATTGAATATGATTTTACGCAAAACTTCACTATGTCTTAAATTGTAGATAGAGGGCAGAAAAAACAGAATTTATTTAAAGAGTTTCTTCTTGCTATTTTTTATGCTTTAAATTAATTCAAAATTTTTAATATAGCTTTAAGAAAAATGCTTTGCAGCAACATATTGTATGTAATTTTATATAGAACATTAGCAACAGCAGACAACTGTGTTTTAATGCTTTAAAATGCGCCATATACTTGATATTTGTACTTTCTATAAAGCTTAGATTCCATTTGATTTAATACGTCTTTACATAAATGCAATTTTGTTATCAAATATAGTTGAAAATTGTATGTTTAATTATAGGATCTGAATAAATTAATTGATGCAATAAGAATATAAATAAAAATATGACTAGATTTTTCTCTATTCAACTTTAGATTAGGCATAATTTTGCATTTATAACATACTAACTGTTCCCTCACGGGTCCGGCCGCATATGCCATGCTATCTAATCCCGCCAATATTTTTCAAGGTACTTAGTATTAACTATTTAAATCCATGGTGTCAAATTCCACAAATACAGCAGTTATAGTTGCCTAGGTGTAGCGTTTTATGTGTTTTTGTTGCATGGGAGGTGCCAAACCCCGTGTACATCCACACATATATCAAATCATCGAGTCATGGTTAAATGAACATTTTTTTGACCATGAATTTTTTAATTCTAATCTGTAATTTCGTAAAGATGGTGGTGTCTGATGAAATAAATGAAAATGAAATGAAATAGGTGCCAAGATGCAACGATTTAAGTGGTTTTGTTGTATGGGAGGTACCACGCCCCGTCATTCAATCTCGCGCGCAATCTTGCAAGGCGCTCAGAACAGACTGCATAGATCATAGAACAAAATTTCAAAACTCCTGAACCCATATCCCGAACAACTCCGTATAACTTTTCTGACCTCCGCTGAGACTCACGGATGTACGAAGATACATGAATGTAAGATTGAATAAACGTTACTTTTTTAAAAAGCAAGTAAAAAAGTTTCATCTGTGGCCAAGTCCGGTAGTAGAGAAGTCTTATCATCTGAGGGCATATACAGTAGCGAGCATAAAAAATGCAACTGCGGTCACTGAAACACAAAATGTGCGATATCTTTGAAAATAATTATGTTAGAGTATTATAACTTTATATGTACATGCACATGGTCCCTCACATTCCTGATAAAAATTTTTGTTGAAATATCTGCATCCAGTATTCTGCAATGAATCAAAGTTCAAAACAAACTTAAAAATTAAGAGAGCAAAAAAAATGCAACTCTTCAAAAGGAGAATATTTTAGCTTCAATTAATGCTTAGTACCATTACCATTATTACCGATGACTGCACGAAATCTGGAGGACATAGGATCCATTTAGAACATTAAAGTCTCCATGGATATCTTAATCCACTCTTCCTGAAGGATTTTTACCAAGTTCGTTATATTGGAGGGGTTTTTCTTTATCACATCGTGATCTACTAGCTCCCATAGATTCTTTATGGAGTTCAGAAACACGAAAAACAACATCTTGCCAAGATCGACAAATCATGTTGACGGTCAAAAATAATCCAAGGGCGACAGAAGTAGATGTTGCTGACTACATGAACAAAAGATTGGCGTTCTCATTAGTGTTCGTACAGTGAGGCGGTGGTTAAATAAGGCAAATTTTTTTGCCAGACGCCCAGCTAAAAAACCACTTGTTAGGAGAGACAATAAAAAAAATCGGCTTACATTTGCAAAGCGGTATAGGTATGCATTGAAAAAAGCGAACGATGGACTAAGGTATTATGGAGCGATGAAATGAAGTTTAATTTGTTTGGCTCCGATGGAATAAATTATGTGCGGACCCTCCCAAGACAACGTTACTATCTTAAATATAAAATACCCATGGTAAAATATGGTGGCGGGTTCATAATGGTTTGTGGTAAAAAAATGAATGAGGATAAAAAATGATATTAAACTATACCCCGTTCTAAGGTACCATCTCCCGTAATGGAGTTGGTCCGTTGGTCAAAATAAACGGAATTATTAATGCAAGTGTCTATTTCGGAATCCTTTTAGAGCAAATAGTGCAATATCTTATCGATAAAATGGCTCCCGGCAGCATATTTCGGCACGATAATGACCCCAAACGTTCAAGTCGCTTAGCTTGGGAGTTTTAAAGTGACCATGATGTTGGTCACTTAAATTTGAGTGGTGCTATAATTCGCCAGATGCCAATAAAAATTTGCAGCTTCGACGCCAAACCGTCTTTAAGCTGTAGTTGGCCAAAGAGGATACGACACTTTTTTTGTATTTTTTTTGCTTCTAACCCCTTATTACGATTAAAGAAATCAAATGGGAGAATGTCAGCTAAAACTTAAGCCAAAAATGTTTATAACAATATTGCAGCTTATAGGGCCCAGCTTATAGCGATTTTTAGAACAAATATATTATTCAATATCTTCGACAACAAAGTGCCTACTGTGTTCACTTTAATCGATATTTTTTGTAGTAAAAACTGCCTTCCTTGCAATGAACGGTTTTTAGAAATTCATTCAAAATTCCCCACAAAATTAGTAAATTCCCCCGTATCCCAAATCGTATTCGAATTCCCCACAATTTGGGGAATTCCGCACGACCTGGCATCACTGCTGTGAGCCACTGTAGGTACATATATAACTGAAAACGAAATTTTTAGTTGAACTAAACTCAAATGAAAACTACGCTTAAGCTTATTAGTATAAGCTGTGTATTAGGGAAACAAATTTTCTTCGGATCGAAACGTCTTGTAAAATTCAAATTTAGTGAGTCAATGCAAAAATACTAAAAAAAATTACTCTGCTGACACTTGCTTATTTTCTGCGTTTATTACAAGACTTACCCAAATTGAAAAAAAAAACACATGACGTTATGGGTAAAAATCGGTTACCAGTTCAGTATTGACTACCAAAAATCAATCAGGAGCAGAGAAAAAACATTCGTTTTGTTGGTGTTGCTATGTAAGAAAGCAAATATGAGTCAATTCATTTTAGCATAAGCTCATTAAAAAAGCAAACTTTTTCGCTCCACCCTACTGTGTAGCACGCAATAACAGTTTTCCTACTGACAATTTTGCTGGAGCCACGCGAACGTCATGTTAAGTGTGGCTGGATCGTAACAAAAACAAGCTAAATTTTTCTCTAGGCAGACACTGTGCGGAGTACACGCAAATTTGCAAGCAAAAAATGCGCATGTTTTTCGTATGAAATTTTATCGATTCATTTTCGTTTGCTCTGAATTTTGTTGTACAAACAACTGAAATGTTTAATTGGAAATTCTCACAAAATTGACGACGACGGCAATGTCTGCGCTCAATACAAACATGCAAGAACAAAAAAAAAAGAGGAAAACTGAGTACATTTTTTTTCAATTTGGGAATCGAAAACAGAACTGTGGTTTATGTTGCTCCTATTGAGTTACAACAAAGATTTCTCACTGCCTCTATTTTATTTTTTTTTCCTTTTCTATTGTTGTTGTTCCTGCTGAGTAGAGATGCCACCGCATGAAGAGGAATTTCATTGGTGTTGGTTTTTTTCTTATAAATTTTTTGTGTCATACAAAACGTCCATCTCTGACAGTAAATGAGTTGCATAGAGCTAAGCTGAGTTTTAAAAACTTGTAGTGAGAAGAAAAATCTTTGGCTTCTGCAAAAATGAAATGAAAATGAAATTTTACATGAGAACTATTTTTTGATTTCTGAATAAAACCAAAGGAGGAAATGCGAACAGAATGAGCGCCTTTCTCAGCAGAGTAAATAATGATTTTTGGTTGCTTTTAGAGCAGAAGAGTGTTTTAATTTAGAAATTTTATTGAATTTAAAATTATCGAGCACTACGTGTGCTGCGGTCAACAAATCAAGAAGCGATAAAGATACAGTCGCATTACTTTTTTACGAACGCGTAACATAAATAGAAAAAATTGTTAAATAAGCTGTTCAATAGAATAAGTTTTTTTTTTTGAGGCGTTTAATAAATAGTAAAAATAAGCCTTTTTAGTTTTTTTTTATGAAAATTTAATTATTAAAAAGAAAACAATATAAATATTTATGTACTTATGTATGTTCAAATTTCGAATACCTAATCGAATATGTATTTCTTTTTTCGTTCACTTATTGTCGCACGAACGTCGAGTCGAGGCTATAAGCAAAGTTTTTTCGATTTTTTTTTCGTTTGTTACCTATACATGCATACGTTACTTTGACTTTATGTAGGAATTTCATACCAAACTTGAAAAACGAGACGAAATTCTGTATACGTGTCTACATTGGCGAGCTCTAATAACAACAACACCGTAGCCCCAGCATTGAGCTTTGTAAATGTGTTAGTGGTATGTAGTTGTGTAGAAGCTCCCCAATAAGCAGCACGTTCATATATACCATATAAAATAAATATAAGTTGTTACTCGAGCAGCGTTGCCAGCTTAAGCTTTTTTTAAATTTTTAAAAATAAAATTTCAATATGTACGAATGGAAACTACTGACCGAGAATTTTATTAGCGTTGTCTATCAGATGACCTATCATCTGACCCACAGTTTTCTTATAGGGAAATTATTCTTGTAATATGCTGCACAAAAACTTAGATACACTGTGGTTCATCAGGATAGAACCAACCGAATTTTAAGCAAAAAATCTCTATAAATTGTGAATGCAGAAGCAATAATTATTCTAACTTGCTTCTGCATTCACAATTTATAGAGATTTTTTGCTTAAAATTCAGTCGGTTCTATCCTGATGAACCACAGTGTATGTATGCATCATGTATGTACATATGCACATATATGTATAGGTCTTAATTAGTTCTATATACATACCCAGGCCCGGATTTACCTTAGAGGCAAACTAGGCCAGTGCCTAAGGCGGCATGATTTTAGGGGCGGCAAATATTGAGAACTTTGAAATTTTTGTTTTTGTAACTTTTTAAATTTATTTACACAGGGGGAAAAAAGTACATTTGTGTGCACAAAATTACCTAAAAATGTTAACAAGCAAAAAAAAAAGGTCCTCACTTTTGATATTACAAGAGTTTTTTTCTATATTTACTAGTGAAGAGGGGCGGCAATTTCTGACTGGCCTAAGGGCGGCAGATTTCTAAATCCGGGCCTGTACATACCTATAGCTGGATTTTTAAATACCTACCTACAGAGACATATCGAAAACAATCAAAAATTTCAACTCATCCCTCTTGGCAAAAAAAATTCTTAAAATATATTTTTTTTTCATATCTTTTTCTTTCAAATTCTGAGCAAAAAAGGTCACTTTTGAATATCAATAAACAAATTAACGTTTTCAAATTGATAAGTAAAAACAGCAAGGACATTTGATCAAGTGGAGGACACTACTATAAATATTGAAAAGTTTGGATGTCACGTTGCTGAAGTAGACCATCTGCAATGATTCGTTTATGTAGGGTTCAGTGACACCATTTTAAGGTTAGGGTCACAATAGGCGTTGTAAAAACGCCTGCGTGGCCTTAGCCTATTCTGCTGCAAGTGGAAAAACAACTTAAAGATTACGTTCGGTAAGGTCACCGATATATTATACATTTTAGCGCTTGTTACTTAGTTTCGACTCGCAAGTACCAATTTTTTACAAAAAAAAAGCAAAAATAAAAAAAAATTAATTTTTTCTCAATCTTCGAAATATTTCTAAACTCTGAAAGCTAATAAACTAACTGAAATATTATCTTCTCAAAAAATTAATAAACACTTTTTACGGAAAATTTTATTACTTAGTTTTATTACGAGTACATACTTACATATGCATGTACATACTTATGTATGTATGAACGTCCTTTATCCACGGTCTCTTGCTTTGAACTACTTTTGTACTGTAACTCCTGATTCTCCCAATTAAAAAAAAAATTGAGTGACAATATATATGTAAATTCGGAACACATAATTTTATTACATAGTTTCGATTTTGAATAATTTATTTGATTATGGTCGTTCATGATGATTCATCATACTTATATATTAAGGGTATTCGTCTAAACGCGAAAAATCCTCGCATACTGTGAAAGCTGTGCACTTTTGAACCCTGTGCGAACAAAATGTTAAAAATCGTAGATGGGCGTTAGTACACACAAATTCTTTCCGAAAATTCTTCTTATTTGTTGGCAAGAGGGGGAAAAAAATAGACGAGGTATAAAATTTGTCGTTTGTCGCAACTGTAAAACAAAAAGCACAAAGGAGAATACACAAGAATTTCTTTCACAGAACTTTCTTGTGTAAACGCTGATTAAGAAAAGTTTTTTGAACAAACTAATTGCTAATTGTGAAATTGTTACTCTCTTTTCCCATACGATTCTCTCAGCAAAAATCTATTGTTTACTCGGCGTTTACATACACAAATTCTTTCCGAAAATTCTTCTGATTTGTGGCCAAAAGGGGAAAAACAAAAGAGACGTGGTACAAAATTTGTCGTTTGTCGCAAATGCAAAACAAAAAGCACACAAAAGAGAATTTCTTTCACAGAATTTCCTTGAGTAAACGTTGACTTACAAATTTTTTATTTGTCACTCACTTTTCCCATACGATTCTCTCAAAAAAATAAAATGCTCATCAACTGCCACAGATTGCACAAAATATTCAAAGGTGCGTTCATGAAACACATCGCGCAAAATTGCCCACTTTCACAATTGCGCAAACTTGCGCGCTTAGATGAATACCAATATTATGTACAGCAGCATGATTTACTGTAGAAGGCGCTTTTCGGAAATAGAATTATGTACTATACATAAAACGCCCTTTTTTAAAGCAAACATAAGAAAATTGGGTGACAAAACAGGATTTGGAACATGTAATTATATTTTTTTTAATTAATACGAATAGATTTTATCCAAAAATTTAACTGAAAATGGAATACGGCTAATATTACATAAGGGGCCGTCCATTAATTACGTGAGGTGTTTTTTTTGAAAACTCGGAACCCCCCTCTACTTGGTAAGATCTGGTGGAACCGAGGGGTCCCGAGGGGTTAAGGTGAGACTTAAATTATAATTTTTAAATAATTAAATTTATTTGTTGTGTTCATATATTTTTCTTCATTTTACTAAATATCTAAGACTTACACAGATTCTAAGTGTTAACACTGATGTGTTCTGTGTACATCAGTCGCGATTGTCACCCTTGACCACCTGTTATCAGCTATATTAATGTAAGCTCTCTGCATTAAAAAGTTGACGTGTGTAAATAAAGTAAATTTTTTAGTTTCGTTTGGAATGTGATAAGCAGTAACGTCGCTAGGATGAAAAGTTAAAGGATTTTTCTTTTTGAAATTTTTTCATGTTGTTCTTCCTATCGTGTTAAATTTAATGAGATAAAAGTTCCTTGCATCTTGAAGAGAAAGGAGAATTTAATGTCCTAATGTTTTTTTTCTATTTTTGCCTTGTTCAATTTTGTTGACCAAAAATATGTATAGTACGTTGTGAAAAACTAACAAACTTGATGAGAAAAAAAGATCCTAATTTTTCAATGTCCAAATGCGAGACCACTCAATAACCTGTTGTCAATCTCAATGTTATCTAAATGAGTGAAAATTATTTTTTCAAAAATAACATTTCCAGGAATTTCAAAGCTTTCCGACGAAATTGGATCCAAATCAAATGCAAAACTTAATGCTTAAATATGACATAACTTTAGTAACTTTATGTTTTTTAGAGTTAATAAACTTTTACTAGCAAGGAAGATTACAAAAATTATTTTAACAATCATGCGATCAAGAATTATTCCCCAGACTAATAAAGTCTTGGCTGAAATAAATTATCTGCATGAAGGTGCTGACTGCTATTATTTTTTAGCTCTTGAAATGAAGCCAAATATTATGTAAATTTCTCTCTGTAACCTCAAATAAAAACAAAATCTCTGAAAAGAAAGAAATAGCTTGAACTCTACTCCGCACTTTTGATGATACTCCGAGACAAAGAACGATTTTCAACCAAAACAGAGATTTTCCAATTTACAATTTGATAAATTACGCAGAGCAGCAGCCCATTATTGCAATGAGAATCATAAATAAGATTACATCTGGCAACACTTCGATGCGACTGTACTTTGTGCGAAGAGCAGCCATCTTGCTCCCATTTTTCAACAACAACAAATTCAACAGCACATGAATAATTTTTTTCAACTTTCTCGTATAGAGAAAAGAAGAAACCAGACGACGACCACAACGAACGAGACATCGTAGCGTAGCTCGATCTAGCTCATTTTTCAGTAGAAAATTTTCAACCTCGTCGAGTAGTTGTGAGTAGAAAATTGTGTACACTCCGCGAGAAGTGTTGCTCGTGAGAAAAATTTTCATTCTGCAATATTTTTCAGCAAAAGATTTTGCTTTTTTTTTGACTGTTGTTTCAAAGCGGGAATCTATTTCCATGAAGTGTATTATTGATATACATATATAAATTTTAAATGAATCAAACATTTGCATTATACATTGAATGCAAATTATATTAAAAAAAATATATTAAAGTGAGTGCTAATTATTTCGAAAACAAGTAATTCAATCAATATTGAAATATGTGCGATAAAAAATCAATTTTGTGCTCCTCTCCCACTCTTGCTCTCCCCTCTCTCTAATGTGATGCTCTTAACGCGCATTTATCTGGTAAATTATAAAAAGCTGAAATTATTACTAATACTGCATTAATTCTTATAGTAGATGAAAATTTATTTTTAATAACAAGTAAATTTTATATTTTAAACGAGAAAAAAAAATCTAAAAATAATGTATATATGTATAAAAATTCCTATAATTGTTGTTGCTGCCTCTCATTGCTGTTACAAAGGGGAAAATTAAGAAAAAAAAATTAATTGCATGTGTGGCGGGAGTACAAACTGTACGAGCAAGTCGAATCAAGTATAAAATAATGGAGGCATTCAACGGTATGTGCGAGCGAGAGCAAAAATTTCTGGCTGAGCTCTTTAGAGTTGCCACCTCAGCATTAGATTTTGAGCCCAATAAATAATAGGTTCTCAAGTGGCAAAATTTGTTTAAAGATAAAACTCAGTCAATTTTTATTTGTCAGGAAGTAAAATCCGATGAGATAACTGATGATTGAAAATTTGCAAATATGACTCAGTCAAACCTTTTTGCACTGAAAAATATGACTTTGAACTTTGAACTTGATATTATTTTTGATATTTTGCTAAAAATCTAATGAAAACTGAAAAAACCGACACAAATCAATAGGCATAAAAGTAATTTAATAACGTTTTGATTATAATATAGGTATGTATGTACCTCTGCTTTAATTTTATAAAAAATTTATGCATTTAAAACACATGGCTTGGCATTCTTACATGTAAATCAATATAGTTGAATATACATAGAATGCGTTGGGTTAGCTATAAGTTTTAGTTCCACAGGCAGAAAAAGTGTTGAAACTTACTTTAATGACATTCAAATTAAATCAGAACACATTTATTTTTTCTCTGTGATGTAGTAGATTGAGTGTAGCACTTAGTACAAATAAAATAGACATTGAATCCAAGCTAAATAATTTTACAATGTAACAAAAGCTTTAGACTCCTATAACTGAAAAAAATAGGTTCGTTCCACGCTAACGTTACAAGTTAGTGAGATATTTAATTATTGATAACGTTGATTTCTTTTCATTTATTCAGGAGAAAAATGTTTTATGTAGAATGTTTATAGAGAATAGTTAGATGAAATGTTATTAAAACTTTATGTTTTTGCCAAATGACATCACACATAAGTTTTCAAAAAATATCCACTACCACTATGTGAAAATTGCTACTTGTTCAAAGTAGTACCATAATTAAGCTAAAGTGTTCTGGCAACTCTCTTTTTTTTTGCTGTCCATTCGAATTTTATCAACTGCAAGAAACCACCTATTCGCCTTTGCGCCTGATTCAACATGGCAACGCCGCTGGCAGAGAGTGAGTCAGAGCGTGTTTTTAGCCAACCAAAATGCGGAATTCAGAGCAATGCGCAGTTGACATCAACAATAGCAGCAGCAGCAACAACAATAACAGAATAGTCCGTGCAATAAAAGAGAATGAGAGTGACAGAGAGCGAAAGAGCATACTAAACTTATCGTACTTTAATCCTAAAACTTCCCCAGTTTCATCTTACTATCTCTCTATATCTCTCTCTCTTTTTGCAGTTAAGAGAAAATAAGTGTGAGCGAGAGCGAAAAACCAACCCATATTTGCAACAGTGGAGCGCACGGACGCTTTTTCTATAAAAAAATTTGTATTGGAATTGTACAAAGTAAAAAAAAAAAAACAAAACACGAAAATCGATATTTAAGTGCGCGCGCAGAGCTTTTGCATGCCCCATTATTTTTTTTTATTATTTATAAAATTTTCACTTGCTTTTTAAATAAAGAAGTGGTGGGGGAAAAAATCGCAGTAGTAACAGTTAATTTCATCTCCCATCCAACGAGTGAGCAGTAAAAGAAACATCAAAGTGTGCTGCCATTGCGAGCAAAACTGAGTTTTGTGTTGAATTGAATTTCTTTTTACGGACGTGCAACTAAAGAAACGCTTTCACAATTCTTTACAACGACGAATACGCCGTTGGAGAATTGGTTGAACCGATGATGGCGTTGCCAATGAACTCGCTGTATTCGCTTACTTGGGGCGACTACGGCACGTCGCTGGTGTCGGCCATTCAACTTTTGCGCTGTCATGGCGATTTAGTTGACTGCACTCTGGCGGCGGGCGGGCGTAGTTTTCCGGCGCACAAAATAGTCTTATGTGCGGCGTCGCCGTTTTTGTTGGATCTATTGAAGGTAAGTTAAGTCTCTTGGAAACAAGTGTTGAATGAATGGTTGATTTGGTTACATACTTACGTATGTATTGGAGAAAATACAATAAAATATGTACGTTTTATTTTGTTGCAGTTGGTATGAATGGAATTACACAATAAAATCTCTTTATAAAGGGGTTTAGACAAAATAACAAAAAAAAAAAAAAAAATTATCAAACATTGCTTTGGGCTAACTTTCGTATAATATACCTAATTAAAATGAAAAAAAAGACTGCCTTATTTTAGCAATAAGTTAGCCGCGGATTTCCAAGCAAATGCATTTAAAGAACAATATAATCTTTGCGAATGAAGAATTTGACACTCAATTATTAATCGATGCATATTTTTGCATTTTGTACTATAAAAAAAATGTTTTTGAATATTTTCAGTAGTATTTATTGCATACTGCGTCTTTGATTTCATATTTAAAGCTACATTTATCGAAGAATATACGAAGCCACTGGTACACAATTTTTTTCATTATTTTAGAAATTCATTGTTTTAGTTTTACCTAGTTTCATTTTCACAATTCATGTCCACGTATACTCTGACCTGAATAGGAATAATCCCTATAAAATTCCACAAAATTCTAATTTTTAGGAATTCGGACTCGACTTTTTCATGGAAAAAAGAATTTCCTTGAGCATTATGGGCCAGAACTCCAAATTACTAATTTCAAAAAGTTAATTGCACTTAAAGAAATTGGCATTTAAAACAGACCATAATAAAAGAAATTGATTCTTTTTGTATTCAGTTTTAGGAATAAAAATTTGAAATTGAAAATTTTTAATCATTTTTTTCAATTTGTTTTCCATTGAAAGGAAAGATATTGGTAAAATGAATCCAATCGCTTATATTTATAAAATAAATATGAGTTTCAGACAATTTGGAACATAATTTTTGGGTTTGGGCTTATGTGAACTTTTTTCGAGTCTTTTTTTTTATAAATGCAATTACAGAACAGTCGCGCTAATCCGTCCGGATTAATCCGGAGTAATCCGAAAATTTATACGATTCGGACATTTTTAAGATTTCACCTCTTCAGTTCGGACAAAACGAAGTCAAAGTATGTTTGGTTAGCAAATAGACTGTCGCTGGCACGAACATGTAAACTTTGATTTTTTCAAATTTATTTCGTTAAGTTACGGAACTTTTTGAGTTTATGTTTATCCCTGAGATTTTTTGCAGGCACGTTGTTTATTTAATGTGCATGTGTATTTATTCATTCATTATACTTACTTATATGATTATATGATTTCTTTATAAAACATAAGAAGTGAATGAAATACATACAAACATATTCGCCTCAAATATGCAGTCTACATATAATTTATATAATAATTATTGTGCTTTCTGTATTCCGGACAAATCCAGTTATCCGGACATATGCCGAAACTATGTATATGTGTGCGGATTAGCATCGGGTAGCTTAAGAAATTACGCATCTAATGAACTAAGCCAAATGCCGATATCTTAGTTCAAAGCTATAATAATTCTCCTGAGATAATTTCCTGTATCTCAATTTTACATGTATTGCAACAAATTGACATAAAAAAAACATCAATTATCTCGAAACTAGTTTTTTTGAGATACGCCTATTTCGCTTCTGACGGCAGTATAGTGTTATAAAGTGCAAATCTTGCAATCGTATCTTGTCCAACACAAACTCGCAAAAAGTACATTTTTCGTTGGACAAAGCCTCATACGAGCTACCTTATTAGTATTGCTCAACTTGGACACTTCATAACCACTTCCCATGAAGAGAAGTAGTGCTTCAACAAGATGGTGACATGAAGCACACCATCAAAATAGTTAAAGAATGGCTGTCTTTGCAAAAATTTAGGGTAGAAAACTAACCGGGGCAAAGTCCTGATCTCAATCCAATTGAGAATTTGCGTGCAATAATCAAAAGACGATTGGAGAAATACGAGATAGCACCTGAAAACCTAAACAAGCTATGGTGTCGCGTCCAAGCTAAATGGAACAAAAATACCTAGCAAAATTATTGAAAAGCTTGTAGAAAATATGCCTAATTGCATTATAAACGTCAATATAGAAATATGGACCAATACTGAGCAATTGCAGCTTTTAATGCAATTCGCGAAACGTGCCAAACTGAGAAAATATGGGTATCCTTACAATAACTTGTTTAATTAAAAAAACAAATTTTGTTTTGAAATATTCATTTGGTTAAGTATTAAAATTTTTACAGAATCAGACATGCGGCAAATGCAATCATTTACTCAGTTATGCTCACCACTGTATGTTTTTGAAAAACAGAAAATTTTTTACATTAAGAAATTTTATTTTAGCATGGTCTTACGTGCCACTTACGTACCATATTATTAAGATCAAATCTCTAATTTTGTTTTTAACAATTAGTTTCCGTGGTATATATTTTTTAGTAAACGGCACACTTGTGCCCATTTTTTAACGGTTCATTCGTTTTTGACCAGTCAAAAGCAATTTTTTTTTATTTTGAACTATTGGAATATCAAATAGAAACTCGTAAGAATGTAACTATCTAAATTAGCCACACCGAAGTTGAAAAAAACCCAGGACGTAACTATTCATTCTAAGTGTCTTTAGTGAGCAGTGAAATGTAGGTGTCCCGCGAAGGGTTAGAACTTCATGAGCTTTCAGAAAATAATAAAATATACTGAAAGAAATTCCTTGCACCAATTTTTTACAAGAAGAAGGAGCTGAGAATACATATCTACAGTGATGGTGGACTAATTAAGAACACTTAAGCCTTATTCCTTCTTCATGTTCTAATTCTTTAAATAAACAAAATGTTTAAAGATTTTTTTTTGTTCGTAACAATTTATTTACACAACGAAAACTTTATAAAAAGAAAACCCAATATCATCAATAGAAATACATTTTAAATAAAAAGTTATTCATCACTTATGAAAAAGGATGTCAATGTAATTAGGAACTATTACAAAAATTGTTAATATCTTAAAAAACTTAAAATTTTGTTTAATATTTTGTTGGAAAACCTTTATTTGCAATTGCAGCTAGGCACCACTTTTTCATAGAATTAATTTCACAAATGATCCTCCTCCCATCGAATATTTCATCCGCTTTCCGTGGGTTTAGGAACGTTATTGGTAATTTCAAAGGAAAAATTTAATATCTGGAGGAGTTAGACCGGGTGGCCAAAGATGAGCCAAGAGAAATACGAAAATTAATTATTTCTATGACAACGCGATGCAGTGCTGTAATATCAAATAAAGGTTTTCCAACAAAAAAAACTTTAGTAATCGTTCCTGATTACATCGCCTTCCTTGTTCATAAGTGATGAATTACTTTTGACTTAAAATATATTTCTATTGATGATATTGGATTTTCTATTTACACGACGTCTACACGAGCTATAATTTATGCCATGTCATATGTTCATGTTATACTTTTTTTTTTCTATCAATATTTGAAGTGGCAAAGACATTTCATTTATGAAAATGAATTTGAACAGGCAACAAAGATAAAAAATAAAATTAAATTAATAAAATTTTTTGAACGTGAAATAAATTTTTGAATTGAATTTGACGTTGAATATCAAAGTTATGGCAAACCGAAAACAAAAGCTGACAAGACAGAATGTGTAACTTTTCTGATTTGACTTACTTATGTTATAACATATTGTGTCTACATTAGACATTTTGATGGTAAAACATGAACATATAGTCATGAATTATGGCTCGTGTAGACGCCGTGTTATAAAGTTTTCGTTGTGTAAATAAATTGTTAAAAACGAAAAACGAAAAAATTCAAAATTTCGTTTACATAAAGAATCAGAACAAAAAAAAAGGGGTAAGGATTGAGTGTTCTTAATTAGTGCGCCACCACTGCATTTACTGTTAAAAAAATAAAATTTTTGGCATTGAAAAATGAGGGAGCACTTAGATAATGTTTATTTTTCACTTATTTTCAAGCTCAAAAACTAGTTAACTCACAAATAAAATGAGTTTTATGGGTTTTTAGGAAATAAATAAAATCCATTCAAAAAATTATATCTTGAGAAAAAAATCGTGTAAGGTTTCTTTTTTCAGTGTATGTATTTGATTTTTTCTTAAAAATAATGGAAATTTTATTTCGAACAAAGGCTTCCCTGAGCATATTCATATTCGCCAGATCTGATTACTGTATTATTGTTATGGTATTTTCAAATTTACAATTTTTGTAAACAGAGAACACTTTAATGCGGCGGTTTTTGTTGTTGTCTCTTGCCGTTATCCTCTCACCCCTCAAAGAAAAAAATTTCTGTTTTACATTTAGCAATGAGCTCTGCTCCATTCAACTCTTTGTTGCATTTAATCTTGAGTAAAAAGTGTCAAGAATTTCTAAAATGAGCAGGTGTAGCGGAGAGGAGCTAGGGTAAAGAAGAGACATCACACTCGCATCTTCCGTGAGCTAAGTTTTATTTTATTTTGCACTCTACCATTTAACACCCGTTAAACTTTAATTTTATTGAAATTTATCTTTTCTACTTTACAGTTTTGTAGAGATTTTATCAAAAGATTTCTATTGGTGATTGAGGCGAATGAGGTGATTTCTCTTGTCAGTCGTGTGATGTACAGCGGTATATTGGTGGCGTTGCCAACTTTCTTTTTAAATGTTTGAGCTCATATTTATATGATTATAATAAAAGTAAACGCATGACTTATTTTTTTGTTTTTGTTTTTGTACAATCAATTTGTTCTCACTATTTTTATTTGTACAATTGTCTAAATAAAAACAACCTGCACTGGAAGGAAGTATATATGTATATTTATTCGTATTTCTTACATACATATGTATGAATATATCATATGTACATACATAAGCAGCTCATTCGTGCTTAGCTGTTAACCTGTTTTGTTTTTTTTATTTGTTGTTTGCGTCGCTTGTAACCACTAGTCTGAAGAGTTTTAGCAGCGCGTGTATGTTTTCATAAGTTTCATATTTTTTGCATTACTGCTTTTATTTAAACTTAGCACTGTTGCTTAAGTTACTCTTACCTTCCTGTTTTCCCTCTAGTAACAGTGTTGCGCTCTTCTGTTTTCATTCACTGAATGTATTTGTGGAAATTTTATGTATTGGTTGGCTAAATTCCATGCTGCCACCTTTAAAGAAATTCTTGTTTTTTGCCTTATTTTTTCTAAGGCAGCGTTTACACAGGCAAATTCAGTGAAACAAATTCTTGTCTATTCTCTTTTGTGAATTTGTTTTGCGTTTACACACGAAAACTAGAATTTGTTTGTGCTTGAAAATGCCAAAGCAATTACTGCGTCAACACGCCACAACGAACGTAAATGCAAAGCATAATATCAGCGAAAGGACAGAACGAAAGAATTTGCGGGTACGAAAAACTGAGTACACCACCCTTGCGTTTTTCCCTTCTTGCCAACAGACAAGGAAACTTTTTCTCAAGGCTTTGCCTGTGTAAACGCTGACTAAATGTTAGCTTAGTGCTGGTTTACACTCGGAAATCATGTGAAAGAAATTCTTGTTTATTCTCTTTTGTGAAACAATTACTCCCGCCACAATAAACGTAAAGTCAAAACATAATATGTACATATAATTCAGCGTTTACACACAGAAACTCTTTCCGAAAATTCTTTTTGTTTGTTGGCAAGAGGGGATAAACGAAAGGGTTGAGTACAGAATTTGCCGTACTCGGAAATTCGTTTTCGTTCTGTTCGTTCGCTGATATTATCCTTTGGCCATACGTTTCATGTCGCTGGTTGACGAAGTACCGGTTAAGTTTTTATTTTGGAAGTCGTAAAACTTAACCGATTTTAATGTTTGTTTGTGTAATGTTTCTTAAAATCAGAACTATGTATGTATTGCGAAAAAGAGTTTCTATTCATTTCAGATTTTTTTTTAATTGAGGAGCTAAACAATCGAGTTGAGTTTATATCAGGAGTTGAGTTAACAACCAATACGTTTTTTACACGGGGTCGTCACTAGAAAAAATGGGTTGAGACGAAAAATGTACGAAAAAAGGCTCGATTTTATTCAAATTGGACCAACACTCCTTTGGTGATCTAAAAACAAAAATTTGTAAAACTTAAAACACATGCATGCGGTAAACCGTAAAGTCAGATTTTTATTTCATTTATTTTTAATAAACTCACCCTTAACAGGATAAAATTTTGACCCGTGATGTGTTAAGACGAAATAGAATACAGAAAAATGGAAATGAGGCTTACTACATTTTAATTATTTTAAACTGTGAATTGAACCTGGGTACATCCGCGTTGTAATCGTAAGACACAACCACTGCGTCACAAGGTCGGCAGATATGCTTAATCTGCAAAGATTTTGCAACTGTCAATCGACTGTAAAAATTCATTTGGGGGCAATATTAGACCCCATTCTGTTGCTTCAGATCACATATGTACATTTTAAACGTTTGATATTTCATTGTCATGTTATTGTAACGTCATTGTGAAAATGTTCATAAACAGCCTTAGAAACCATTGTTTTTTAATGTTCAATACAGTTCTCAAGAAAATATTCTACAAGTGCTGGTCTAAATTGTAGTTGTGAAACTATACATCATGCATGTTGTGTGATAACATTTATTTTAATGACTGTTTCAAATGTGTAATTTTGTATTGAAAAGTTAAGAATGGCTAGAGAAGCATTGTCGTTAGAGTTTTCAATTGGTTCACTCGAATTATAAACAATGTAAATATTAAGTAAAGATTTTATAAAATCTATTGAAAAATATTGTTGCGTAATTTATTTCATTAAAGCTTTTTTTTAAATTATTTAAAAAATTATCTACAATATTAAATTAACTGTTTTAAACTGTGCTTAACTATTTTTAAACTTTACATAATATACACACAATGTCAATCAACACACATCAAAACATTTAACATTTTGAAATTTCTCTTACAAAGTATAACACTAATCAAAAAGCTGGCAGTACATTCGTCAGCAATTCTGAATTCCCTTAATGATGTTAATTTACAAATCATTTATTAGAGCGTTTGTTTACGCAATAAATTTGCCCGAATATGTTAAAATTTTTTTTTTAATTTCGGCCATCTAAAGCAACATAAGGCTTAAAAAACATAGGCAAATAAGTGATGACGTCACATGGGTAATAGATTAGAGTTAAGCTAACCAAAATATTTTTGTTTTTTAAAGCAATATTATTTTAAAGGTGTAAAGTTCCTAAATAATTTCAGAACATGTTGTTTATTCTGCCGAACTCTATTGTAGGTACATAGATAGTATCTATTAGATACATAAAAAAATATAAACAGAGAACAAGATAATAATCACTTCAAACAGAGTATCTTTTTTTATTTCTTGCTGCCTAAACTGCTGCTCTATATCTCCCAGAAATTATATTCCACCACTCAATAAAAATTTGAGAAGTGTCGACAATTCTTTAAAAAAAGAAAAACAAATAAATAAATCTTCTCAAAACTCATAAAAAAATCCAATAGGAGCAACTCAACCAATTGCCTTTCATTTAAAAAAATTTTTTCCCACTCTCAAAGTTGTCGAGACAACCACCTCTAAACTATGATGACGATCTCAGTAATTTTTTCGGTCGGATTGTCCATTCCTCTGCTAAACCGTCGGTTGCGGCCGTTTGGTTACAAACAACACGCGTGTTGGCTTGAATGCAAAATTCAATTCAATGAGCGCAACGCATACAAAATCCAAACAAAACTGCTGAAATGTGCCAACAACATAATGCAGACAAACTCAGAGATAAAGGTTTTTGTAATACGAAAAAACGAAATGTGTAATGGTAGTTGTATTAGAGAAAACTTTGAGATGAAAGGCACAACAGCATAGCACAGTCAGCTCCAGATCAGAGCATCCGTAAATTTTTCCCTCATCACACGACATTGCTCCCTGATACTCTAAACATAAATGAAGATACTCGCTGAACTTTGTTGTTACCCTCATTTTTGACATTCTGCTACTTTGTGTCGTTGT
Organism: Meiosimyza platycephala; assembly: GCA_963662105.1. Taxonomy (NCBI): domain Eukaryota; kingdom Metazoa; phylum Arthropoda; class Insecta; order Diptera; family Lauxaniidae; genus Meiosimyza; species Meiosimyza platycephala. The sequence continues at coordinate 95,400,158 of OY759208.1, read as the reverse complement.
TTTATGGAATACCGTTTCGGAGCCTTTCATCGTTGGCTGTTGTGTTTGCACTTTGACTCTTTGTTTCATTTAACTTGGTTTTCCTTTGAAATTTTTCTTTACTGTCTAACTAAGTTTATTTGTTTTGAGATATCGCATTGAAAAGTAATCATATGAATGTTTTCCGGTTTTATTTGTTTTTTATAAAATTAATTCTTTTTTATAATGTTATTAGATTTATAGTATAGGTATAGAATTAAAATTTGAAAGACTATAGTTATGGATTATGTATTTTTAGGGACAATTTTTAAATAAAAAAATGTAATAAAATCAAATAGTAAAAGTCATTCAAATGCATATGTAAGCATGAACCTATGTACATGCTCTCAAAGTCATAAAATTTTTTATGTGCACTCGCCTTTTATTTAGCTTTCAAAAAACCCAACTAAATTTAATTTATTGTTGACCCCTATTTTTGGGAGCCTCTTTGGAGCTCAATAGCACTCAGCAATAACTGATTGTTCTCATCAATGAGAACACATCAAAAATGGCAAAGAGGCAAGAGTTTCGTAGATAACGCAAAAACTTGTAAGAATTTCGGTTCCCCGTAATTCTCATGTTGGTTTTATTATTTCCTTTACCTTTTATTAAGTTACTCAGAGATTAAATTGCCGGCGGCAAATCAAAATGCACTGCAAAGGGAAGCCACATGCTTACGCTAATATCGTGTGGAGAGAATTTTTTTTTCGTATAGAAAGGTAGTAAAGATAGAGATACATAATTATATATGTAGATGACAATTCGTCTCGCAGTTATGGGTCACTTCGAGCTCAACTGCAGCAGCCGGCACCTCTCAAAAATTTATCATTTATTTTTTTTTTTTTCCACTAAAATTAAACCATGTGGAGGAAGTAGAGAATCTTGATGAGAATAATTGAAGCGCTTTGTTTGCTCTGTTTACATACGGGAAAACATTTTTGTTTACCTATTGAAATTTGAATTAATACATAATTTTAAATTTTAACCGAAACTCCCAACTTTTATTTCTAAAATTTGAAAACGTGACCTAATTACCTATTGTTTTTAGTAAGCTGTATCGGTTTTATATTAAAAAAATAAACTTATATTTAAGCACACAAATCATCAAAACATGTTTATTGTGAGAGCGTTTGCTTGTGATAGTGGAAACAACTGCTTATATGTATGTAGTTAATGAAAAAATTCAAGAACGAAAAGGGAAAATTTGGAAAATTTAGATCCATTGGGACGACATAGCCCCCAACTAAATAAGCCCCAATGGAAAATCCCCCTATGAAATAATGCCAAAAAATTATGAAAGTATGGTGTAAGACATATTGGAGAATGCAATTCCTGAGCCGCGACCCAAGCCCACCGACTTACGCTTACCTTTTTGTAGAACTACTGTGGCCATAGGCGGCGACTATGGGGGGAAGACACTTTTGCCCCCAAAAATATTTTGAGGGGCCTCGTCCCCCAATATTTTAGAGAGCAAAATGTTTTCTCACGTAGATGCTACCAACGCTGCCATTCAAAAGAAACAATTTAATTTTGGTAATATTAAAATACTGATCGAAAATTTAAGCGAAACTATTGCAAGCTTGAGAGATGAATTCGCAGAATGGAATGAAATTGATAAAGAAAAAGTTTTCGTAGGCATAGAACTACCACAAGAAAAACGCAACAGAAAAGTTCCAAAAAAGTTAGATGATTCGAATAATAATGCTAAAGATTGTTTCCAAAACCACGAAGAAAAATTCAGAAGTCAAGATATACTATGAAATTATTGACAATATTGTGAATTGTTTGAAAGCAAGGTTTGACACGAAAGTTTTCACTTTTCTTAGCCATACGGAAAGTTTCCTTTTTGGAAATGACAAATTTAAAAAAAAAGTAATCAAGTCTTTTAAATCAGATATTGACAAGGATCGACTAATTTTACATAGAAACATGCTCTTAGACATTTTGCGAGCTAAAAATTCAGTGCGCCAAACCAACTCAAATAGCAAATCTTCGATAAAAAATTTATTTTAGATTTGTTACCAGAATTAATCAAATTTGTCAAATTGATGCTTACGTTGCCTGTGATGACATGTACAGCCGAAAGATCGTTTTCGACCTTAAGACGATTGTTAACTTATTTAAGGAGTACTATAACCCAAACTCGGCTTAACTCTTTAAGCATTTTGCATGTACATTCCGAAGATGCATTGAATGTAGATTTGAAGGAGATTGAATAAATTCATGGAACGATGTGAAATTAGACGTAAAACATTTGCATTGTCATAACCAAAATTTTGTAATGTGTTGAACAATAAATTTTGTTTACAATTGTGAATTGTATACTCTTCATGTGCTTTCATTTTGTGTTTGTTGTGTTTTACTTTTACATTTTCATACATTTTGATGATCATGATTCTACATGAAAAATCACTTGAAATTTTTTTTAAGTTTGGCCCCCCCAATATTTATTAGTACTCTCCGCCTCTGACTGTGGCTTGCGAAGCCGGATTGAATATACTATACTGCCCTCAGAAGAAATTTTTTATAAGTTTGAACTAAGACACTGGCATTTGGCGCAGTTCATTAGATGTGAAATGTCGTAAGCTATCCGATGCCATAAGAATCACGAATATGAATTTTTTTTGAGTAGTATAGCAGTATAGCGTGCTATTTATAGTCAATTAAATTATTCCAAAATAAAATTTTATTGGGAGATGAGAAAAAATAAAATAAACACTAATTGAAATTAAATAGTCCCCAAACATTGGCTGTTATTTCATTCTTCAAGTCTTGTTGGCAATATTCTGAAAGAAATTAATGCAAATGTTATTTTGCGCCTCTCTGCACTTTTTTATAGTGAAATTCGAGAGAGCAGTAAAACAAGACTTACAAAAACAGCTGCCAGTGTTTGTTATTTTTGTTTATTGTTTGCTTAAAAAAATTTGTGGATATGTTTCGTTTCAGAGAAAAAAAAGTGACGATGGTAAATTTCCCATAAATTTTTGCTAACTTTATTTTGGACTCTAATTATTGAGTCTCCTGTTAGCGTTGCCACTGAGAAATTTTCTTTTGTACCGAATTTTTCCCAAACCCCTACCAAACTAATTTGTAACCTAGTTAGAAAAATTAAAAAAAAAAAAATAATCAAAAAATACGGCTTGGAACATTTAGTGCGTTTGATTGTTATATAAAATATAGATATACATTAGGGTGGTTATTATTTAGATATTTTGCGAAAAACAAATGCGAATCGGTTCGAATCAGGATAAAAATATTTAAAAAATTTACTTAAAATTTTTATCTTAACCCTTTTTACCCTACTTCAATGTGAAATTTGGCCTTAGACACCAGTTTGCTCATTATTTTTGTATATATGTATGTACATAATACGCTTAGAAAAAAAAAAAATAAAAAAAAAGTGAATTAAAGGCAATTAATTGGGCTTTCTTAATACGGGTATTTGAAAAAAAAAATGTTAAAAAATTTTTAAAAACAGTCATATCACAAAATATATGGAACTATTTTTAAACTTTTATGCCCCAATTTTATAGACTGTAAAGTTACCTGCCATTGACATCAAAATATTTAAAATCTATAAAGGAATTCCCAACTTATACTGATTTTTAGAAAAGCTATGTATGTATATCCGCAACTTTCCATGACTATTTCGAAACTAGATGCGAGCGACATTTATTTTTGAAATTAAAAACCACGTAAGAAAAATTAGTTCAAAAAATGGCGGCTATGGTTAAAGATAAAAATTTGAAAAAAATCTTAAAACTTTTTTATCCTATTTCAACCCAATTGAGTGGGCTTCCCCAACTTTTTTTTAAGGACCACCCTTTATACATACATACTATAAAGCAAAAAGCAGAGCGCATGTGTTAAAAAATAAAAAGTGTTACCAAGTCTTACAGAAGCAATTTCCGACGTTCTCTCGACAACTTATATTTCATACTAATGTATGAATAAAATATAATGTTACATAGTGATAAGCAAACATATTACATAGTTCATAAGCTTCCCACACTATTGAACGGAAACTCACATTTCGCTACAAAATGTCAGCACTTCCCGCACAATTGAGCGGCAACTCACATTTCGTCGTACGATTGTGACGAAATGCTGAAGATGCACTTTTATTTTCTTTTTGATACATTTTCGCTTCTGGTTTTAAGTAGCTTAAGTTATTTTCAAATTTAAATAAATTTCATACATAGTTTTAAAGAACTATCAAAAGATAAAACTTTAGTCGTAATAATTTCCACTGTGTGGTAATAAGACCAGAATCACAGTGGACAAGATTGGGCGATTTTAAAATAAGGGGAAAATTTCAATTTATTTAGAAATATCAATTTTGCCAAAACTTACAAATATTAAATTTAATTTACCAACCTCTCAAAGAAAAAACGTTCCAATTTTGGTAGAAAAAGCTAAAAATTCCAACGCTCATTAATTTACTTATGCTCTCCAAATACATAGAGTTGATGAGCGCTGATTTAGTCATATGCCTTTTCATGTAGTCTGCTGTATAGCAGGGCTGCCAAGTTTTGAAAAATTTAAGAATGAGTGGAGTTATTTAGAATTTTTTTTTTTTTCTCAAAAAGCACGCTTTAAATTATAAAAATAGATTAGGTCTGAAATATTAGAGGGCAAAATACCTATAAATTTTTGAATAGAAATACATATAGATTTTTGTTTTAAAAATCTTCATACGTTAAGATTTGATGGATTGAAATTGTGTGCAAAAGACGTCGAAAATTCGCTTTTCTTTTTAAAACCATTTTGAATAGTGATCTATTTTCAAATCCTAAAGAGCTCCTTAAAATGCAACATTTATATACACACTTTCATTACAGTCTAGAATTTGCTTGTCCCATGGTCGTTTCAGACTGTGCTCTGGAAGCGCTTTGATTTATTGATCACATTAAGAAAATGATAATTTAGAAACGGGAACAGAAGAGTCTACAGAATTTTGTCTATTCCACCTATGTACATTTAAAAAAAAACTACATATTTTTTGTCTAAACCTTTAATTTAAAAATATTTTTTTTACTTTCACTATTCTAGAATACGCCATGTAAACATCCCGTCGTTATGTTGGCCGGTGTCAATGCCAATGATCTGGAAGCGCTGCTTGAGTTTGTTTATCGCGGTGAAGTGAGTGTGGATCATGCTCAGCTACCATCACTATTGCAGGCCGCTCAGTGTTTGAATATTCAAGGTTTGGCACCACAAACGGTAACCAAAGATGACTTTACCACGCATTCGATACAACTGCAACATATGATACCACAACACCATCATGTAAGTTTCCGAACGTTAATATACTATTTCTATGAGTGGCCCAAGAAAAAAAATTCAAAAGGCATTCCAAAATTGTTTTATTTTTAGGAGGAGTAAACTTGCTTCAGTCTTGAAAAAAGTTTTGCAATATTGGAGTTAGTCAACAACTAAAAATACATAATTGAATTTTGATCTGATATTTAAGGTTGATTTTTGAGAAAATTTCAATTTCTATCCCACAAGTACACACATTTTTTACTCAAATATCAGAACAGAAAGGTGAAAAAGTTTGTGCGCTTGATACGAAATCATTTACATTTTTTTCATCACGTTAGCTTTCTGAGATATCTTTGCTTAAAAATTTGCTTACAAATTTTATGCTTAAATGCTACAAATAATTTTTTTTTTTTTTAACAGGACCAAGACCAACTGATTGCAACTATTGCCGCTGCTCCCCAACAAACCGTACATGCTCAAGTTGTCGAAGATATTCATCAAGGCGGACAGATTTTACAGACTACCCAGCAAACCACTGGACAACAACAAACGATTGTGACTGCTGAATCACCCAAAGATGTTATTCAACAATTTTTGCCAGCACGTAAACGCAAACCACGTGTTAAGAAAATGTCACGTAAGTTATATGCTACATACCATATTTTATAATAATATATTTAACCAGGGGTCGGAACCCCCAAAACTTTAACGCCGGGGGCGGGGGCCGTTGTAATTACGAGGATAACGAATCTTAAATCTATTTGGAATTCCTAATGGTTCCCATAGGTTATACCATGGAGAACGATTTTTTTTTAGAAGAGGATAGAGTGCAGAATCATAATTTTACTAGGATACATTGTAGATACATCTACGTATGTAAAAAATTCAAGATTTAGAACGAGTTTACTATATTCTCCAAATGAAATGAAAAAAAGCGATATATAGCGATATTTACTTATTAAAAATCGTCCAAAATTAGTTGTTTATTCAAGAAACAAAAAGAAACTATTGAGGTTTGTTTCTTAAGTCATCAGAAAGAAGTCTCTGCTCAAATTTATATTTCTTTTTGACGATATTAAGTTGGGCAATTTTACCTTCAACCTTAAAGTGATAGAACAATCAGAAATAAGATTACTATATTATATATATAGATTTCTAGTGAAACTTGAACTTTTTTTCTCAATTTTATACTTTAGCTACTGCACCCAAAATTACAAAAGTTGAAGGAATGGAAAATATAATGACTACCCCAACCACAACACATACTGTCACTGTACAACATCAACAACAACAGCAGCAACAACAACAACAGCAGCAGCAGCAACAACAACAACAACAACAACAACAGCAGCAGCAGCAACAACAACAACAACAACAACAACAACAACAACAGCAGCAACAGCAACAACAGCAAATTCATCAACAACAACAGCAGCATATTGAAAATGGCAACGAAGGTCCGAGCATCACATCGACACCACACATCAAAAGCGAAGTGACCAAAGTTGAAACCATTGTTACCGTTGATCCGAACATGACGCCAATAACAAGCACAGGCAACAATACCACTGGCGGTGATAGTTCTTTACCCACAACACCAGTCACAAAAACGGGTAAACGGACCAAAAATGCAGCTGGTTCAGGCGGTTCAGATAGTAAGTTTAAAGTTTTCTTTTTCTTCTATTTTTAAATTAAATATCCCTAAACTTATTTTTTTTTTCAGAACCACGCTCACGTTCACAATCGGAACAACCAGCTACTTGCCCCATCTGCTATGCGGTCATTCGTCAGTCGAGAAATTTGCGTCGTCATTTGGAATTAAGACATTTTGCTAAACCAGGCGTTAAAAAAGATAAGAAAAGTAAGTCAGAATTAGGTGATGATGATGAAACAATAATGGAAGTAATAATCGACGAAACAGCAACAGCAGCAGCAACAATTGCTGGCACTGCATCAGCTACAGTAACAACATTACCAGCAACAACAGCTGTTGCACAAACGATTGCTAATCCGAGCAATGTTGTTATAGTAACTGCACCTCAACAGCAACAGCAGCAAGCTGTAACAATTGCGCAAACTCAATCGCCGCAACATCATTCAATTATTGTTAATCAAGCAATGCTAAAACAAGGTGGTACGCACTTGGTGCAAACAGCAGTACCAGCTGGAACTACTGTTGCACAAGTGAATGCGTCGGCGCCAAATACAACAACGACGACGGCCCCTTTGGGCCCAAATGTTATACATATTGTTAGCGAACAAGTTTTTGCGCCGCAGTAAATTAGATATTTATTTCTTTCAAATTGATTGAAAATCTCTCTTAAAGTTCTTATAATTTTATTGCCTAACTAATTTGTATATAATTAAAAAAAAAACAAAACCAATTTTATTTCATTAGCTTTTAAGCCATTTTGCTACTCTAATTAGTTTTAAATTAGTAATACTTTCTCAACAAATACAAATTTATATATTTTTTTTCTTTTCTAAAAGTTGTTGAATTATAATAATTTATAATTTACATTTTTGATTTGAATAAAGTGGACATGAATTGCAAAAAAGCTTTTACCAAAGTAGCTAACTTTTTTTGTAGTGTTGTTGAGTTTGAATTGGTTTTTGTTTTTGTTTCTGTGGTTGTTAGAAACTTTCAATTTTTATTCACTTACTGGTATTTTTTTAATAGCTTTGGTATTATTTCAATTAAAATCACTTGAATTGCATATTTTTGAAAGCTTTTCATGTCTGTTTTATTCAGTGAGTATGTAAATTTTAAATGACTGTAGCACTTGGCTTAAACGATAAATGAAATACTTGATGAAGTGCCCTATTGTGAGTGTTGTGTTCGTTCAATGAAACACGTCAACAATAGGAGACTAAAAAATTAATTTCATAAATTAATTTTAAAGAAGTAGTTCAAAGCTTTTAAAAAAAACATAACGCAGGGATACAAAAATTTAAACTCATTTTGATTATGACCACGAGTAATCGTAAATCCTTAGAGTAAGGACTAAGATTACTGAAATGGTAATCAAATTTTATAAGAGGTAATCCTTGACTACTTTGACCCAATTCTGTTGAAAGGCTACAGCTTTATTTGTACATGATATGGACCTATGTTTCGAGAAAAAGTCATACGCAGGGTTTTTAAGTTAGACATATAATCGGGAATAAAGTTATATGTAGGGCATTTAATTTGGATATTCAATAGCATGATGTCAAACAAAACAAAATCCTGAATTTATTATATAATTTCCATATAGAGTTGCATATTGAGAAAAACCTTATTCAAAATAGGGGGAATAACTTTGAAAAATAAGCCAAATTTGAAGCTTCCAAGTCACATTTTATTTAGTTTTAATTTTAATAAATTAACTTAAAACACAATAAGGTTTTTCACACTACTTCAATACCTGTTCGGACCAGTCTGCACAGGTAAAGAGATCACACATTGTAGAGTTTGCTGGAAAATCTTACCTGCACCGGTAAATGCACATCAGTTAGGGTAAAGCGTAGCCATTTCATTAGTAGGCGCAAAATATTCAGGGTTAGAGGTCGAAAAACTCAGATTTTGCTTATATTTAGTAAATGATTAGTCAGACTGAATATTAGTTAAGACAAAAGTTATAAGCTAAAAAGTTCACCACATAAAATTAGTTAGTAGTTATTTTTCATATAATTTTAACAGTTTCCGATAAAGGCTTCAAGGTCAAAGGTTAAAAATAGTTTTTTGTTAATGTATCGCTCGAATTGGTCGGAAACTAATTACTACAGACAAAAATTATAAAATATTGTTGTCACAAACACAGGTCGGATTGATTGATTTAGATTGATTTGCTTAAGAAATAACACTAATTTCTTAAACGAATTACATATATTTGTGCGGTACCGTGTTTGACCTGTATCGACCTTAAATCATGAAAGTGTTGGCAAACGGTAAGATTGCTATAATCCTTTTTGTATAGAATTGTATAATCGACAAATTTTGTTTAACATGAGTAGCGTTTTATTTAATAACTCGTTGTATATATGCGAATAAAGGGACCAAGCTGCGAAGTGTATACAATAGCAGCTACAATTTACGCGGTTAATGTGCGATTTTGTTGTTGCCATCCCATACATCGATGCTAGTGATAATTGTTCAAGCCCAACAACGTCTTTTTTAGAATGTTTTATTTGACACAAAGTTTGGTAAAAAGTTTCTTATTTGTATGGTCAAAGAGAATTGGTTTTTCACCATTTCGATAAAAAGATGTAGATAGCCATTTGTTTTCTTGCTAATTTTACGAATTCTAACTCATATGAGTCTAGAAACATTGTATTGGAATCTTAGGCTATACGTTGTTTTTAATTCATATGAACAATCGAACAAAATACCAAGTCGAAAAGGAATAAAATCTGTTGCAATTAAGGCGTGACCCCTCATATAAGAACTAAAATAGTGAGTGTATATGCCCCTGTTTTGAAGATAGTTAGCTGAATAAATAGCATAAATACAATATTTAATATGTAATACTTTGCATTGAATTATCTAATCCAAACACTAGACAGCCATGACGCAGTTGGAGGTTCGTTCACAGCACTTTGCCAATACGCGCTTCGGTTTACCTGTGTATGTAATATCCACAGGAAATAAAACTAATGCTCAATTCTGTCTTGGTCGCCTGTCAAGTTAAAGCCATATGCCATTAGGGGACGTCCATTAATTACGTGAGGTGTTTTTTTTGAAAATTCCCTTTCCTTGGTAAGATTTGGTGAGATCTGGCGGGACCCCTCCCCTCCCTCCCGTGAGATTTAAATTATAATTTTTAATGTAAATTCTATGCATTAAAAAGTTGACGTGAGGTTTTCCTTGATCCCATCCCCCCCTATTTTAACTCATGTTATTAATCTACGTCCCCTTACGTGTGCAAAATCAGGCTTTAATGAACTCCATATTTTTGTGCTTTCACACAAACCGCAATCTACGAAAGCTCGTCGTCGAAGTTGAAGCTTCAGGCAAACATGTTCAGGTTGAAAGATTTAACAACACACATTCAAAAGTTATGTTACTGATACTGTTCTCAAGTTCTTGATACGATTTACGACCGAATGATATATCAATCAGATATTTATGAGTGGTATATACTTTAAAATAAAATTTCCGTTTCAAAAATTTTTTTTTATATATTCTTGAATTAAAACAATTTTTTGTATGTTTAAACTTTTCTTCTTTTACAGCATCAGGCACGAAAAAAGTTGTTGGCGCTCCATCTACCGGCAATGTTGCAAGTGGCGGTGGTGGTGGCACCTCAACCATTACTACCACTGTAAGTACCATACCACAGGTGCAATCGGTACAATCGCTACATACATTACAAACGGTTCAAGTGAAAAAAGATCCCGATGCACAAGCAAGTGGTGGACAAACCATGACAGTCACAACAACAAATGCTAACGGTCAACAACAACAACAGCAGGTACAACAAGTGCAAGTGCAACAGCAGCAAATACAACAGCAACATCATCAAATAATTGATCAGTCTGGTAATATAACAACAACAACAACTGGTGGACAACAACAGCAACAACAACCGCAAGGTGGCCAACAAATTGTGACACAAACTGAAAATACCGATGGCACTACATCGTTGTCTATAGCACAGGTGCAAACGTTGCAGGGTCATCAAATACTGGGCAACATTAATCAGGTGAATATGTCTGAATTTCATACGCATCCACAGTTGTGAGGAATATAACGAATGAACAAAATGAACAACATCACAACAACCACCACAACCAACCACCAATACACCAACCAAAACAATCCAACAATCCATCAATTGACACCAACAAAATATATATGTACATACATACTATGTATATATATTTAATTTGAAAAATCGATAAAAGAAAATCACTTCCTCTTCACATTAACATCCAGCAACCAACCAACCAATCCATCGACTTTATCCATTTCTACCACTGCTACTACTACTACTACTACTTTTGTTAAAAATCTTAAAATACTTTATTTAATTTTTAAATTTGTTAAGTTTAGTAGTACTTATCTATTTTAATTTATAACTTTGTTTTTCCGCTTATGTTGTAAATTTAAATATTTTCTGAAAATATGTACTATATTTTCATATTTTGTTTCTTAAAGGTTGTAAAATATATTGCTTAAGTAGCGGTGTGAGGTACTTTGTTCATAATGAAAAAAAGAAACAAAAAAACCTTGGACGACCAAGTTGCGTTGTGTTCAAAAATGTTGTTCCAATATATGTTTTAAACTTTAAATGCCTAAGATACGATATTTTCTGGGAAGAGTCGTTAAAATAATGTCAGCTTAAGTCGTTTATGCCTGGTGTTTAAGGAATACCTCTTCAAGTCACAAAAATCAGCTTTATGTTTAGCTTTGGGGAGACTGGTTTGCGGAACATTAAGTTTTCATTAGATTTGAATGATTTAAGCAGAAAAATTACGTACAATATTTCGATTGCTTGCTTGGTTCATGAGATAACCTATCAGTCTCTTAGCAAAAACTGAAGGTGTTTTATTATGGGCTTCTTTTAGTTTTCAGAGTGTTGGGTCCCACACCTACGTATGCACATATATGCCTCATTTGATTTTGAAAAATTCGATATTTGTACCCTTGTCCTAGTAGTGTCAAAACACAGAAATGCGGACAGTACAGTTGGGCTAGCAGTTTGCCAAAAACAATTTTCTCGAAAATAATTATTTGGAATGCATCGCCAGCAGCTTAAAATTTATAAATTATATAATTAAGTATAAATTGCTCGCAACTGCTATTACTATAAATGGGTTTAACTATTTCTGAAACAATAAAAAATACGTAAATCAGACCAATAAAAATATTTTCCTAAGTTGTGTAAGAGAGAGAACGCGCCTGGAGACTGATGCGACTGTCTTTTTTATACTCTACTACTTTTTCTTTAGTTGATTTACTCGAAAAGTAAAAAATTTATAAAAAATTTTTTTGTTAAAATACCTCCGTACGATAAACTTTGAAATTTTAATTTCGCAATTCTAAGTATTGAGGTGAACTCTATGGACGTGTAAAAACAAAGATTCAAATAAATTCACCATCAAAACTTTTTCGGAATATTTTTCAAAATGGAGTCATCAAAGTCCTTATAACTAAATTTTTCAGTTTTCTTGCATCAGAAGCGAAAACGTCGGCTTTTGCAGTATGGGCTTTAAAAGAACATTTTTGAACACTTGCAATTTACTATGTCGTAAAAGTGTTGACTTAATATTACGTTGTTATTAAAACATGTGTTTTTTCCCTCAATGCTTATTTACATTTACTAGTTTTTTTTAAACATTTTTATTTATTAGTTACAAAAACCTGAAACCAAAAATTATATCCTAAAGTATATAATACAATAAGTAACTGTTAAAATTTACTTAAAAGAACTTTTTTAAAAATACTGAATCTTAACAACACAAGTATGACGAAGCATCAGAAATTTTCTAAGAGAGCACATAAAACTTTCGTTAAGTTGTTTTGAACGTTTGAATTCATAGTAATCTTTGACTCAAAAAGCAACTGTTTTATAAAACCTTTAAAGTTTAAAAAAAGGGACTACTGTTTTTGAAACTTCCAAACCTTAAAGAACGTGACATTTGAAATTTTACTTTAAATGTAAAAATTTTAATCATTATAGTACATAAATTTTAAGTTAGTAGTTTAATCAACATATATTTTTCAAAATCGCTCTTTTGAAAATAGCTTTGTTGCTTAGGTTCAATATAAAAGTAAATACATACATACATGCATATGTGTAGCATAATCTAAACTATCATAAAAAATAAAAATATTTTTAATTAATTTTTTTCTTTTCTCTTAATTTATATTATTACACTTAAATGCAAATCCTTAAGTTCTTGAATAATGTCTCAGAATTGATTTTTTTTCTTCTTTTTTTCAAAGCTTTAATTTTCAACAATGAAGTTTTTTTTCTTAAGTTAAAATTAAGTATCAGTTTTTCTTTTTTTTTTTTTGTAAAAAGAAATTACAAATAAAAATACTTTGGTAACAGAATAATATACATATATTTTTTTACAAAATTTTTGGAACTTTGGATTTTCCATAATATTTATTTTCTGGTTTTTTTTTTCTTTTCTAACTATATTTTTACATGGTTGCTTTTTTGCTTTGTATTTCAAAGCAATTTCTCTTTTATTTGGCATATCTGGCTATATTATAAATAAAAAGGTTGTTTGCGTAGTTTTTGTGAAAATTTTTTGTAGTCTGTTATTTAATAAAAATTTAAATGGCATGTTATTATACTTTCCAAATTTTTGATAATCTTTTGTTTTTAAATTCTCTGTTTTAATTTTCCCCATGCTCCCATTTCCTCCTGTTATCCAATATAAACAGAAAAACGTTACATACTACTGAAAAATCCTCACTACAGTGGAGTCGTGTTATATTCGTAAAAAGCATGAATTTAAAAAAAAACTAAGGATGTAGAATTGAAAAAAGTGTTTTAAAAATTTCTATGATGAATGCATTTCGGAATATGAGTCAGTTCATTTCAATACGTGAATAATAATAACTTTTTTGTTGTCAGTTATATGATAAAAACTCTTAAGGCAAGTGAAAAGAGTAATTAATTAACAACATTTTTTAATAACAAGCAAGCAAATTATATGAGATGCAAAAATAAATAATTAATTGTGTGGGGACTAGAATTAATTATTGACTTTCTAACTTAAAACTGACTTATTATTAAGTTTTCTATAGAAATCGAAAAACATTAAAAACGCCATTAAAAAAAAACCAATAAACGATTTTTCCAAATAGATCATATGCCATCATACTTGTTTGAGGTCACTGAACATGAATGTTATAAATTTTAAAGTTAGCTCTGATTTTTAGAATTTACATATTGGGCTCAATATGGTAAAATTTTCAACCATATCTATGCCTTTATCTTATGGTTACAACTTTTTAAAAAAAGGTTATATGTCTTCCTTCGTCTTTTAACTGCATTTTTAAAAATATATACCGGGTGTTGCAATTCGAGTTCCTATGTTGGTTGTTTTGAATAATTGCGCATGTGTTTAAAGTATCAAATGTTTGTTAGCAAATTGGTTTAACCACCGCTTAACATGTTAAAATTGTTCAACTTGTTGGAGCTGCAGAAAATTGATGCTGAATTTTCGAAATAAATCTTCTCTGATGAGGCACATTTTCACCAAAATTGACTAATATGTTATTGATTTCATTGTATTTTTTCTGAGTGTAGATTATTTGAAATTTAAGGTTCACTTTTAAATAGGTTTGCATATTTGTGTTCAGTAACCAAAATTTAGTCAGGCGACACATAAGCCTTTGAGTATATCCGGACGTAAGTCGGAATTTGAAATAAAGAGTTATTGATACACGTGGTTGTATTTTATAGTGCAAATAATATTGCTTGATATACATCGAAATTCTGGAAATATTAATTCTGAATTTTGTGCAAAATATAATGACATAAATAATAATATTAGCATCAACTAATCATTTTTCTAAGGAAACTTCGTCAAAAACAAAAAATTGAACTACATATCGAGTTACACTTTTTTCAATCCTTAATAATGAAAAATCATCAATTTAACCAATAATAACACATTGACGAAAACCAAATTTTTGTCTTCTTTTTTTTCTTCTTTATGCGCTATCTCGTTCACACACTCTACCATATTTGTTATTCGTCGCAACGCATCTGACATTTGTAATAACAACGTTAACAAAAAAACTAAAAAAAATCGTTCATAATAACCATAAACCCCCTTAACATGAAAACAAAATACAGGGCAACAACAAAAATATTTTGGTAAAGAAGGTTTTCATTTTGAAAGGCAGTAACAACACGTAATGATGAGCCAACGATATGATCTGCGGCACGGGAGACGGCGGAGGTGGTGGCAGCGGATCAGCATCAGTAGCGGCAACAGCATCAGCAGTAACAACAAATAATGCAGGCATAGTAACAGCAACAGGAGGAGGAGCAACCACGCAGCAACATGTTGTACGCGCCAATAGTGCGGTACGTCGTGTACTACGACAACAAGCTGGACATACATCCAGCGGTGAACGTGTGCTCCTTATCAACTATGTCTCACCCAATGCTGAAGCAGCAACAACATCCGCTGCAGCAGCAGTACAAGCCGCAACAACACAGCACCACCATCACCAACAACAACAACAGCAGCCGGTAACAACAACACGTAAAATTGTACACTCCCACCATCAGACCAGAGCCACCAATGCCAATGCAAATACAAATCAACATCAGGCAGCAACACCCGTTTCATTTGCGGGCTTAGGCTCTGAGGTGACTGTAACATTAACACGCTCCAGTCGCTCAGCCGCCGGTCATATTGTAAGAAATGCATCATCAGCAGCAGCAACGTCATCAGCATCGACGATAGCAACAACAACACATATGCCGCCACCAGCAGCGGTGACATCATCATCACCACCGCCATTGGTATTTTCCCATAGTGGCGGTGGTAATCAGTTGCAACATCATCAACAGCAACATCACATTTTAACAACGACAACACATCAGCATCATGCGACTATGGTAGATCCTTTGGAATTGGAATCACATAATGAGCATCACATTGAATATCAACATCATCAGCAGCAGCAACATGAGCTACACGATTCCCAGCAACAACAGCAACATGAGGAACTTGTTGAATATGAAGAGGATGAAGAATTAGAGGAACATCATTTGCAGCAACTGCAAGAAGTACAGGATCAACAGGAATGTGTTGACGAGCAAGAGGTCGAAGAGGTTTATCTGAATTAAAGCGAAGAGCAGAGTTTTCGAGTAGCATCTTCAGTTTAAAAACAAATACATTTGTTGTAATTTTTGAATTTTTATTAAACACAACTTAAAGATTACACAGCAAAACGACATTCAAGATATTTGATGAAAGTAGTTTTCCCACATATATTTTGAAGAGCTAAGTCCGAGATACTTTTTTTCAAGTAATTTTCGACTTCCTGCACATTTTTTTTCATCATCACTAAAGTTTAAGAATATTGATAAATACAATCATTTTCTACTCTACGATACTTTAGTTCTGTTTGCCCTTCAATCCACAGCAAGTCGTAGTGCACAGTGTGGCCAAATTGAGTGTGCTTAAACAAAATTCATTTCCTACCTCAATATGAGTTGTTAAGAGCTGAAAAAAAGCTGTCATAATGTCAGCTTAATTCGATCAAGATTATTTTTTAAGTTTTTTTCAATTTACTTGAAAAAATCCGAAGCTTTAAAGTAAAAACTATGGAGGACAGAACACATCGGTTTTGATTAAAAAATATAATAAAAAAACGATAAAATTCGATTGAGTTCTGCTCGCAGCAACGTTAGACCCAAGAAATGAAATATATTCCGAAGACTTGTTTCCCAGCCATACAGCTAGTTACAGGGTATTTTTTATCACTACAATGGGTTTGAGATATCCAAAATCACCAGTGGATATTGCTGTGGACAAGAAGCTATTTGCTATTTTGCCTTATTATAGCTACAGAAGAACTGTTGTTTTTTAACAAACAGCTACAAAATGAATGTTTTAAAATTGCAATAAAATTTTTAAAATCATGATGCTACTCGTACTTCGGATCATGTAAATCTTGAAAAATTAAAATTAAATAAGTTAAAGAAGAAACTCAAAATAAATCTAAAATAAAAATATTTTGAAAGTAAAAAAAAAACGATAATTTAAGTACATGTATAGAATTTAAGAAAAAAAAAAACTATTTAAACATTTCTTTAAAAATAATGAATGTGCAAGCATTTTTTAAACATTGTAAATACATATACAATATATTAACACATTAGCGAGCATTGGTAAATGCATTAATTTTTTATTAAAAAATATTTATTAATTTAGTAAAAACTAGCACATCAAGTTAAGTATAACGAAATCTGTAAAAATGTCAAAAATTTAATTATTAACTAAATAATTCAATGCATTAAACTTAAATTTAGCAAGTAGTATACATATACATACACACATATATAAGAGTATATGGTATATCAACGTGCATACATAGGTATGTACAACTGCATACTTTGCAGAGCAGTGGCGATTAAACGCATTTATACATTAGGTCGTTATTTTTTCTGTAATTTTTGCATTCTTTCAAATTCATATGATATGATGTTACCAAAAAATTGAGTTAGTACACTCTGAGCTGACGATATGTATAGGTACTTATAAAATAAAATTTTCTAAATTCTCTTACTCAAGGTCGATGAAGCTGTTTATATAAAAATATATGAGAAGTGGAATTTCCATATATATAAGTGTGAATGAACACATTTATATAATTCAGATATTATTAAAATTACAATTTTTGGCCGCATTTCAGTTTTAACTAATTTATGTGAAGACCATTTTAAAGGAAATTAAAACCTCAAAAAAAGTTAATAGTTCTCAAGATATTCAAACTTAACCACATGGTTTTGATGTTTAAAAAATTTTGTTTCAATATGTACCTACATATATGTAAGTATGTATGTATGTAATATTCGAAACATGTGTCACCAACTACCATGTTGAATACACCTAGATTATCTTGTCATGTTTGTTTAAGAAAAACCACTAATTGATTTGGCTTCTTTATGTATCGCGATTCGTCTCGTGTCTCTTATTTTCAAGCCGAAAAATATGCTAGCACAATTTTTATATTTCTTAATCCATTAAACACAGGTTAGATATTTTGTTTTCATTTGAAATATAATAGCATATTTTCAGGCTTGAAAATAGAGACGAAACCAGACGACGAATCGTAATACATAAAGATGCGCTAAATCTTTTATTTTCCATAGACTTTGAAAAATTGTAGCGCAACAATGGTGATGGGTATGCCGAAATGTTTTATGACAAATTATCAACTCCTTGCGTTTTGGCAAATATAATATATGAAAAATCACAGGAAACTTCATCTGTACGCATGCTTTTCTTAGACCATATACATATTACTGGCATAAAATAACTGTATTTAGAAAAAATTATCTACTTTTTATGTATGTCAGATAAAAATCAAAATCAATTAATTGCAAAATTATAATTAATTTACTGATTTTGTACATAAATTTATAATAAATATCATCTACTGAATTTATTTCTGCAAAAACAAAAACAAATCTGAAAACAAAGCAACAGTCTACATATACACTTGAATTTGCGTTTACATAGTTTGTTCAACTACAATATTTCCAAAAAATAATTAATGTATTTAAAATTTTAACTTTAATCTTAAATTATAAGTCTAAGTATTAAAATTTTATTTAGCATTTAAGTAAAAAAATACAACTTTTGGCATAAATTTGTGAGTAAAAAAAAACAAATATCGAAATAAAGAAATATGCAATGATTTCAAAGAAGAACAAATTTGTTGACGTTTTCTTTTAAATGGAATTTTTAAAATTATTAGTAGTTAAGGCAAACAACAAGTAAGTAATTTTATTTTTTGTGAAATATTGGATTGTTGCACATATTTACTATTACATTTGTCGAAAAATTCCAATTTCAAGTAGGTACAATACCAGCACCAACAGAAGGCAACAAAGCTATGTACACCCTGGGCTGAAACACGCGGCCTGGCATTAGTGTTGTCGGTAGACCAAACTTTCCCTGAAATCATATACTGACTGACATAAGTCTTCTGTCACCCGAAAATTTTTTACTAAGAAAAGATCAATTCTGCTTAAAACGTGAATTTTTAAAAATTATTTTTATATTTTTTTAAATTTACATAGTTTTTTAATTTTTTCCTACTGATAACAGAAGGTAATTGTTTCTACGCAACTTTGTTGATCATAATCGAACAATATTTGGGCAGAAGAATGTTTGCTTTGCTCCTAATAGCCTCTATAAGCCAAAGTTTTATATTCAAATATATTAGTTATAATTTTGTTAATAAAACAAATAGGATGACATCTCATTTGTTAACGCTTTGCTGCATGATTTTCTAGTTTCAAAAACAAAAAATTTTTTTTAATCAAATTCCTCAATCTAACCATTACAAAATTAATTTAAAAAAATTCCGGGCCATTTCCGGAAAAACAGGTGTTTTCCACATGGTGCATATCTGCAACGCCATGCATTAAGAAGAAATTTTATTACTCTAAAAAAATAAAATAATTGTTTGTTTAATATAGCCACATAACCGATGACCTTGAAATATGTTATTCGTGGGATTATTTTGAGCAAGTCTATATAACATACATTAGGGTTATTCAAAAATTTTTTTTTTCGAATTTCTTGCTGATACTTTGGCATCACGTTCTACATCATGAAAGAAAATCACGTGAATTTTTTCAGATTTTTAAATGCGTTTTTTAAGGTGGCTCAAAGCAAAAATATATTTTTATTATTATTATTGTTAGCATTAATTATAAAATGTTGTCAAACCATTTAAGGTCAAACCGAAAGGTTCAACAAAATCTTAAATTGTAGATTTTAATATCAGCTATAAGGTAAGTTATTCAATAAAAGATGAATATGAAACACAACACATCAGGGGTCGATTAAATATATAACCGACCCGCTCGTTTTGAAAAAAAAGCTTCATCACTATGTTTCAAACGTCATATCATCCTGCCTGCTGGACCAAAAAAGTCTTACGATGTCTTGTTTTAAAGGTTTTTGAGAGCTCTTTCGAATAATATCTTGTATCATATATTAAAAAAATTTAATTTTATTTAAAGCATGATGACTTTTTTCTTTAAAAAACCGTTAAATTTCGCCTTGTTAAAGCAGTTTTTCGTTATTTAAGAGGGTTACAAAGTATCAGCCAAAATATCAGCAAGAAATTCGAAATTTTTTTTTTTTTGAATAACCCTAATATACATAGAGCGCGTTCGGACTTCCTTTTTATTTATTTTGATCTTGGTAATCACATTCTTCACTAATTTGTACTGTGGCTAGCGAAGGCGGTTTCGGACGTATTATAGTGAACTGCAGCCGAAGGCCGCGATGAAGTTAGTGTTGAATATATTGGAGTATGCAAGCCCTGAAACGCCGGTAAGATTTCATCCAATTTTTTTTTTGTACATATTTCGAAATTATAAGTAAATCCGGATATTCCACTCATTACAAATAATTTGTACCTCCACTTATCGGGTTGATCTGGCATATATTGTTTTAGAAACTGAGATCATTCGTAACACATATTTTTTCAACCAGAGTGAGACATTCTTTTCTTGGAATGGACAAAAATTTACTTATGAAGTGGATCAAAATAGGTCGAATCTTATCTGCCTGGTACTCTTAGTACCACTGCATTATTTTAGTTAAAATGAAGAAATCCTTGAATCTTTTTAAAAACATTTACAGCCATTGTACCTATTCGTTATTGTTGTATTTCCTACAGCAGAACTCCAATAATGCCATACACCAGGCACCTGAATAACTGACATTAACGTTGAAATCATTCCAAGATATTTAGTTATTTTTGAGGATATCATCATCCTTCTTCTGGTAGTAATTCCGTGATTTTTGTAATCGCCTTTATCGGCCATGTCATCCTATTGTCCAATATCAAAATCATCCGTATTGTCGCTCCAAGCTACCAAAACCTTCACCAGCTATTCGAAAACGTTATGAAATTTTTTCACGTAAATGCATAATGTTGCTGATTTGCATCATGTATGAAATACTCGAATTGAACAGATTTCGTACGAAAAACAGTTTTTATTATAAATAAAAAATGCATTTTATGATATTACTTACACAAAAAAAAAAAAATTACTTTGAATTATATTTTCACATTTTCATTACTTTTTTCAGTAAAATTTAAGATCAGTTTTTGCGACTTTACAATATTTTGATGTAACTGACTGTGACTGCCGATTCCTTCAAAACGACAACGCCAAAAACAATATAATATCTATATAAACGCCGCTTATACATCGTACAACTAATAAAAAATAAGTTTTCAAATTACATTTTTATACGTTACATCACTTTAAATTATGATGCATATCTGCTTCACTATGCCGCAAAGGGTTAAAATCGACTCAGTAGCTTAGGAGCAATGACCCATTGTAACATTCATACTATCTTCCAGTATAATCACAAGCATATATGCGGCAATAATTTTTTTTTGTTGCAAAAAACTATTGCATGAATTTGAGCGTTCACTTAAAAAAACAGTGTGCTGCTGCTTGTTTAGTTCGCCTGGTGAATTATTTATTTTGAAAAATTGAAAAATTTTGGAGACCGAATTTGCTACATGAGATTTTTATAATACAAAATTTACTGAGCGCCATGAAATAAATAGCTTTTATCTTTTTTCAATGGGATTTTTTTGTGCGTCTATCAAGGAAAAATGGCCCAATTTAAGAAATAATAGACCAAATCCATCTCAAACCATGCAGTCGGAGTGACTTCAAATTGCGGAGTTGGTTGCCGATTAAATACGTTGTTTTTCAAAGTAAATAAGGGAATATACCGTCCCCCGATTTGATTGAAAATTATTTTTTACGAAGTTATGCCCATTTAAAATTTTAGTGTCAGAGCTTGAAAAACCGCTGAAAATTGGTTCAAAATAGTCGCATTTTCATATTTATAAAGCTCAATTTATTCCCTTTAAAATGATATAACATTTTAACAAAAATTTTGGACATTAACCCATTCTAACCAAAAAAATGTTACTTTGTTTGCGAATTTTGAGCTCTAACTTGCCGAAAATGCATCCAAAAGATCTGATTTGTTGGTGAAAGTTGTAGATATTGAAGAAATGAACAAAACTCCAGCATCAGATGCAATAAAACTCAGTTTGCTTTCGAGATATATCGTAAAAACCACAAGAATCTAGGTGCAAAATTCAAATGTTCATTTCTCGAAAATTTGAGTCAACTTGAACAAACTGAGCCAAATAGTAGACTTTTACAAAAAAAACTTTGTTCCACAGTGTAATAAAAGTAAAAAAAAACTGTTGGTTAACTTTTAATTTTTTCATTAGGGTGGACTTTTCTGTGGAAATGCCCATATATGTACATATAATTTTTACGTTGTTTTGAAAAAATGTTAATTTTTTTTGCACCAATCGATCGATGGGGAGAGCTGATTTCTATGAGAACACTAGACGTGGTCCCCGGTACCAAAAAGTGCTTGATTTTGGTTCATTTGAGAATTTTTTTTGTAGCAATCAAAGAAAAGACGTCGAAAATGGATTTTCGGCATCACCAGAGGTGGTCTGGAGCCCAAAAGATGTCCGATTATGGTCCATTCGTTGTTTTACCAATCAATGAAAAGAGGTTAAAAATGGATTTTGGACATCATCAGAGGTGGACCATTTTCGAATTTTTTTTGTGCACCAATCAATGAAAAGAAGTTGAAAATGGATTTTGACCATCACCAGAGGTGCTTCCGAGTCCCAAAAGTGCCCGATTTTGTTAAATTTTTCAAAAAATTGATTTTGCACCAAAATTGAGCGCTTTTCGGACCTACGACCAGCTCTGGTGATGGCAAAAATCATATCCTATTTCAATGAAATTTTTTACCAGTTTCGATACTTTCACTTCTATCGACGTCTTTTGATTCTTTTTGACTTTAATCGATGTTCTTCGAAACTATTCAATACTCTCCGATTTCTATCGACTTTTTCAAAATAGTTCGATAAATTTTGATACACACATGTACATACATACATACATATGTATAGTTTAAAAAGTATCCGATATTGAGTTTTTTCGGTTACCACGGTGTGGGGCACTTTGCTTTTTTGCCATATGGACGTTAACGTATATAAGGAATATTTTTTTAGGCGTCACAAGGCGCTTTCGTGAGAACGTTTGAGCCAGAAGAACTCATAAGTCTTGCACCACAACATGTCACTAACGCATAAAGCCATCTTTCTGAAAGGGTTTTTAGCCAAAAATTCATTTAATGTTATCGACCAAGCTCCGTATTCACCTGATACGGCCCCGTCCGACTTTTGTCATTTCCAGGAGCTTAAATTACTTCGTTGAGGAAGATGCTTTCAGTTGGTTGAATCCATATAAGCAAATTCTCTGAAGTAAGAAACACCAACTGAAGTCAGCTGGCAGACATTGGAGTGGAACCCTCAGAGTAGCAGAAAACTCGACTAGCGCAGAAAGTACTGATGGTGCACGTTGCTAGATTTGTGTAGAGGCTTCGTCAGCAGATACAGAATACAAGTGCAAGAAATAACTAAAACGAATATAGCGTACTTTATACTTCTATTTATTTGACGTTACTTTAAATTATTATTTTTTTTTTTTACAATCACGACTTAAGAAATAAGTAGAATTTTATATACATATAAACAAAGTGAAAAATTTATAATAAAAAATTACATAGTTTGTTAATTTTTTCCTACTAATTATAATTTATATTTTGTAAATGCTAAAAAAGATAATGTTTCCATGCATTTTTTTTATTTGGAATTGAATATCAGAAATATTTTCAATAATCTAACAAAAAAAACGTTTCAAAAGTAGTGTGCAATTTTAAATAAAAAACGAGAATTATTTATTTTTTAATAAAAAAAAATTTAAAAAATAATTCTTTGCCACAAATTATGTTGGGGTTTTAAAGTCATTAAGTCTAATTTTTTTTTTGTATTTTTAATTCAAATAATTTTTAATATTATTGCAAAAATATGTTTAAGTTTTTCGTTGCTATTTTTATAATCTAAGAATTCTGCGTTGCTAAAAGCTTAACAAATTGCTACTCGTATTATTACTTACTACAGTTACTAAATTTCTTGATATCTTTTTATATAGAATTAAAAACTTTGCTTTCTACTCTACTTTGCTATTTTTCATTATTTTTATTTTAAATTAGAGGCACAACTACTATGAGGATATATTTAAATTTGTTTTTTTTTTTCGAAAATACTTTCTAAATTTAATTATTGTTTTTATTGTTACATTTTGGACTTGGCATAGTTTTGTAATTTTTAAAATTTTAAATGCTACTATTTTTTTGATTTTCCGTTTTTTAAATTTAAATTGTTTTTGAGAGCTTTGAGTATGCTAACTAAAAATACTTTAATGAGTGCCTATAGCTATGCAATGAGTTTTTGTAGCTACTGCATTTTTTGCGGCTGTAAATTTTGTCTAGCGGCTATTGTATAGTTTCAGGCGCTCGTTAAAATAAGTTTTTGCAGTATACTCAAAGCTCATTTATATATTTTCTTTAATTTCAATGAAAACGGTTTCTTTTTAAGTACAAACTGACGCGCATTAAATGCATTTTGACCATAAATACATAATTAGATTTTTGTTTGATTTTCATAACAAATATTTAAAAAAATAAATTTAACAAGTTTTGGCAATTTGCTTCACTGTACTTAAAAAAAAATCTATTTATTTGTTGTTCCCATCAAACGTTTGCTGGCAAAACATTCACCAAAGAATCGATCTAGGGAATGATATAAATGTGGACGTACATTTATTAAGCCATGATCTTCATCGGGGTAACTCTGAAATGTGAAAAATGAAAAATTTAAGAATTAAATTCATAAATCAAAGATTCAGACAAGAATGAAATGAAATGAATTTCACAATGGAAGAAAAAATCGATACAAAAAATATCCAATACAATTTTATCTCATAAAATTTTAATATCATACTTACAATTTGCTTGAAAAGAATATCTTGACGCTCTAAGTTCTTTGCCAGAATCATTGCCTGCTGGTAATGCACATTATCATCGAGAGTACCATGCACCAGTAGATATTTTTTCCCACGTAATTTCAGGGCGCGGGTGCTAAGACGAGAATTGGTGTAACCATCAACATTATCTGTGGGCAAACCCATAAAGCGTTCGGTGTAAATAGAATCTAAAAAATATTTTGAGAAATATTTTGAAATAAACAGCTATGAGTATCGTTGAAAAACCTATACACCTACCATAATATGCCCAGTCGGTGACAGGTGCAATAGATGCAGCGCACTTAAACACGCTACCATCATCATCATTAGCCAATGCCATAGCAGCAGCATAACCGCCATAGCTCCAACCCCAAATACCGGTGTGATTAGCATCAATAAATTCAAATTTCTTATGTAGAGCTCTGTCATAAAAGATATTAATTGGAAGATGAGAAAAAGTTTTTAACTTAAAAAGTCCCCCACTAACCTTGTCACATCAATTTGATCTGTTATCTCAACGGTGCCCAGTTTCAAGTAAATGGAATGCAATAAATTTTCACCACGTAATCCGGAACCACGTCCATCAATCTTAGCATATATAACTGATTGATTCGACGATAGATAGGTGCCCCAATCCACATTCCATTTGCTAGTAACCTGCAAAGAAAAACAAAAAAAAAAATAAATAAATTAGAGTGAATGCTGCTCGTAATTAGTGATACCATTTTCATTTGCATTTGTAGTTTTCTTAGTAATGACAGATTTTTAATTTCCATTTTACTTTTCAGAAAATTACGTAAGACTACGCTTGAACCCCCCGCAAAGTACATTCCGACTATTTACTCAGTACATTCGCGAAATTTCCAAGTGCCATCACTGATCAATGCACTTACCGAAACCGTATCTGGACCGCCGTAGACATCAACCAACATTGGATATTTGGTTTTACCGCTACGATCCATATTTGGTGGTAGCTGTAGCAACACTTTGCCCATGAAACCATTTGCAATTGGTATATTATGAATTTCGGTTTGTGGCATAGCAATTTTGGCAATATCACTACGTAGGCGTGCATTGGTCTCCCAATCCATCAGTTTTGTAAGAGTCACTTGATCTAGAAATTCAAAACAAACAAAAAAATATAGTTTGAAGAAAAGCTGTTTTAGTTTTTTTATAATAATGTTCCAATGTTACGCACTGCTAGACCACTTCCATTCGTAAATAGCCGTAGTTGGTATACCTGGTCCCATTGAACTTATTACAACTTGATGATCGCTATTAAAATCAGCAGAGAAATATGTCTGTTTGATGTCTAGGAAGAGAAAAGTATAAAAATGTATGTAATATTTTTCAAAAAGACCTAAGCCACAAACTTGCTTTCTAGTGCAACATTTATGTTTTGTTTTGCAAATCGTTTTGATTTTACGTTGCTTACCTCCTGACATCTGATCAGTACATGTTAAGCATTTGCTCGATTGTCCTGTTGCTGCCTTAATTGCGTATAGATGCATCACCTCCGAGTTTTCGACGGTATTGGCGGTATAGAAAATAATATCGTTACTTGGATCCCAATAGTGGACATCGTTTATTTCGAATTTTCCTTTCGTCAACGCCTCAGGTTTACCATCTCTTGTGCGTGTAGAAAGTATGCAGAGATGTCTATAGTTGTCACCATCTTCTTGTGGCTGTGGTAAAATCAATGCAATTTGAGAGCCATCACGATTCTTGAAGGGTGAAGAGAAGAGATTGACCCAACCACGTTTTGATTCCATATCGTAAATCTAAAAATGCGATGAAACTGTTTTAATAGTTCGGTACATTATTAATATTGGGGGAGTGGCGGATAAAAAAGGAAAGAATACTTGTCTCTGCTTACTGGCTATCCATGTTAAGTTTGAATAATGATTAATTTTTGCGGGTTTTCCAAATAACACCCGATATTTACTTCACAGAATTGGCATACTTATGCATGATTTTTGTGAAGTTTCTGTTTCAAAAGTTTTTGTAAAATATAATGATTTACTGAACAAAAATTATTGTGTATTAAAGGAAACTGAGTAGAAATGTAAGACTTCTCGATTTTTGAAAAAATAAAATAATCAATTAAAAGAGTTTATCTCAAGAAGTGAAGTAAAGGAAAATTCATTTTTGAAATCAACGGGAAAAATTTCAATATTCTTGTACCTCAAACATCAGTTAAGCATTATATAGTTTTAATGGTTTGTATCCGCGCTAAATAAAAATTATTGCTGAAAAATTTCAGCTTATAGGTTTCATAACTTACCGAATTTCGATTCACACCGACGATATCGAACACCTGTAAGTATGCTACATTCTGTATGCGATTCATCCACACCGACAACACCTCCTTATTATTCAGCCATTCGACAACGGTGATGATAAAATCGGTCTCTGTATTCAAAGCACTTGGCCTTATAATCTCTGTTAGGTATTCCAGACCCTGAACGGCACGCGTTAAATTGGCAGTGAAAAGCTTTACACTGGGATTCGAAGAACCAGCTTTTGGATAGGCAATATTACGACTGAATGGATATTGATATGCTAAGTCACCAGCTTCACCGTAATATGGAAAATTAATAACATGCGTAGATGAATCATCAAAACGTATAAAAGCAATTTGTGTGCCACTTGGATTAAACCAGACAGCTGAATTTGAGCTGAAAACTTCCTCCTCATAGACCCAATCGGTTACGCCATTGAGTATAGCATTGTTTTCATCATTGGTTAGTTGAACAGCATCCGCCAGTGGGCTTGGCTTATAGTAGAGATTACGTTCCAAATTAATGATTAAGCCACTACCGACAGGTGCCCACTGTGCCAAAGAGAAAAAGCGCGCTTCACCACCGATAAGCAATGGTTGAATTTGTTTTGAGGCGATATTGTAAATATCATATTGTGCAATAAAGCTATGGCGGAAATTCTGAAAATGTCAAAATGTTAAAAAAAATCATTAGCCAGAAAAACTAGGCTCAATGTTGTTACCTTTTTGTAATTTTTAGCCAATAGCAGAAATTGTCCATCAGCTGATTTTTCCGTAAGCGCATATTGCTGAAGCTCATCATACATTAGCACTGTACGTCGTCCTGTCTTGACATCATATTCCACAATTGACTGCAATTTTCGAAAATTCTTTAATAGCATTTGGGTTACGGAACACAACGCATTCACTGCATTACTCATTTCAATCACTTACAGTGTTTTCGCGGAACAGCACATTCGTCTCCGTTGACCAGCTGCCATTAAAACGTTTCGGCGCCAAGTTTCCTGAGAGTACATCTTCTAATTTGATACCACCATTACCATTATCGGGTGCTATTGTACCATCATCGTTCTCTTTGAAAATGAAAAAAAGCGCGACAGCCAACAATGCAGCGACAACAATTACAAAGATAACACCAAGGATTATGCGTAGCTTGCGGATTTTCTTTTGATCGTACATAAGATTCTGCAAGAGAAAAAGAGAATACAAATTAAGCTTGGTTTTGCAGTTGAATTCAGCTGTTTAACAAATTAGGTTTTCGAGATATTTGCACATTTACGAATGGTACAATTGTCGTATTTAAAAATATAAACCTGAACAACACGTGTATTTTGAACACGTATTACACGTGTACTTGCTAAATTTAAAAGGCGAATATTGCACATTGTCCGGTATGCTCTGTATAGGGGGGTATATGTATGTTATACTACTTTTTTTCCAAAAAATGTGAAATTCTCTGATATGGCTATCATAAAAATCTATTAAGTAAAAGTAAAAGATCAATCTGTAGCTTAGTTTTCGAGATAAGATAATTTTTTTCAAACCCCCCTCTTTTTGGGATGTTTGTACATAGAATTTTTTATGAAATAACCTTTGAAAAAAAAATCCTTACCAATCGATGCAGCAAGCTTTGAGAAGAGTTATAAACACTACCAGGAGTGGTCCCGCGTGAATTTGACCTATTTTTTCGAAAGCTATTTTTTTTATACTAATTTATGTGAATAGATTGAAAAAAATGATCACTGAACGCAATTTTATGCAACATCAATTTGGTAAACGCCGAGTATGGACATCGACATTTAAAAGATTCACATTGACGCCAATCGTTAGGAAAGAACCATAACGGAGGCGGTCAAAAAAAAACCACAACAATCATTTATCGTCTTGTTTATTCAGGATATATCACAGACATATGTATACATAGAAAAATCGCTGGACAAGTTTCAAACCTGTAGCGTGGGAGTGGGAGGATTTATGTAAACTTATACTCCGCGGCAATTAGGTACGCGAGCATACTACTACTGTTTTAGAAATTCCGCGCACGAAATTTCGAACGAGGAGTCGCGCGAGCAGACCGTTAGTGTATGGAAATGGGAAATGGACAGGTTACGGAGGCGACATATCTGTTGATTCTCGCCCTATAACTTTTTATTAAAGCAATTGAATATCAATGCGTGTGATGGAAAATAAATTACCTCATCTTGAGAATAATTTGCGAAGAAAAAAAAAAAAATGGTTGAGCCTTTACATCTGACCAAACTATTCATGGACATCCATTACACCTATTTCGTGATAATAGCCCATATATTGTATGTATGGTTGCCGTTTCATACAAACCCATCCACTGTGTGTCGTTGATATTAACACAATCACAAATAGCTAAAGCAGAAAATACTTAAATAGTGTCTTAGTTAAATACTTTATGCATAGTTTCCATAATAATGAGAAGTGAAATCAAATAAAAATAAGTTTAACAAATATCTGTTCAACCCAACCAAGTCATTTCAATCAATTCAAACAAATATTATGTTTGGCCCAATAAGCATCAATTTAACTTTCAATTAAGTATATGGTAATATCTACCAAAATTTGTTGATAGTAAACAAATATTTAAAAATCTATCAACCAAATACATTTACTTATTTGAAGGAAACATACTTTTTTCTCAGTGTAGGGAAGGAAATGTTGCTATTTAAAAGTTTTACTGGATCAGCTTAAGCTTTTTTTTGCAGGAATGCAAAGATTTGATTGGCTATTTTTGAGAAAAAAATTGTTTCTTTTTTGGAATTTCGAAGGTCATTCAGAAATGTCAGATATGTATGTCAT
Source organism: Meiosimyza platycephala (assembly GCA_963662105.1). Lineage (NCBI taxonomy): Eukaryota > Metazoa > Arthropoda > Insecta > Diptera > Lauxaniidae > Meiosimyza > Meiosimyza platycephala. The sequence continues at coordinate 95,370,128 of OY759208.1, read as the reverse complement.
TAGGGCCGTATCTAGAGGGGATTGAAATTTTTTGACGGACACTATATAGAAACGATTTTGCAAAGAATAGACACTATGTAAAATTGACTTTGAGAGGAAAACACAATACAAAAACGGTTTTCTCAAACGAACACACTATATAAAATCGATTTTGTGAAAAAAAGTCTGAAAAAAAGGTCATCAGATTTTTTAAATGATTTTTGATCAGAAGTAGTTGATAATCATCGATCTGTATTAACTTATCTTTATGTTTTAGTACCGTCAGTATGTGGGACATGCAGATTTAACTTGAAAAATGAAAATGTTTGTAGTTATAAGCAGGGCAACATAAAATATTTACGAAAAACCTACGAAATATTTATGTAAATATGGACGAAAAGTAGGCAAATTATTGATGATAATATTTACGAAAAAAAAAATATAAATATATTTTCTTTAATTTATTTTATTAACGCTCAGGAAAGTCATGGAAACGCTTACGATGAATGAGTATAAGTTTTCTCAAATTTTCAAACAAAAATGATCAACGGTAATCTTCCAAGGTTCTTATATGCGCAGCAAACGTACGTTCAACATCACGCGATGCTTAAGGTACATATCTGAATACTTCATTCCCACGTCGGAATCGTTGGATTCACCCGTTTTTGGAATGCCTACAATTACTTTGAATTTGACAAGCACAGTATTCAGATCGAACACATAATTGAATTTCCTGAGGAATTGTGGTTTGCTCGAAACTGCCTCAAGTCTAGGGCGGATTGATTCAAATGTTTCCAAAACATTAGTGAGAGATTCACCCGTTGTCTTTGTTTTGGTTTGTGATTGTTAGATAAATGAACGCGAAAAACTATTTTTAGATCGCGAATTCATTTTTTAGATTCGGTAAATTAATTGTCTTTCGGGCTTTGTCAATACATTTTGCTTAATTTTCATCGAGAGTACCCAGAAAACATATCTTGGCAATGACTTGCGAAATAAACAGCTGAATAAACCCAGGCACCTCAGTGAGTTGTAATCGGTTGTGGAGGCAATGGTCTTTGCGGAAATTTCGATTTGAGTAGCTATCTTCGAAAAAGAACTTACAATTATATTAGAAAAAAGAGTTCGATAAAATTTAATCATTGCAATGTCTCGTTTCGTCGTTGTCGAAATATTTGTCCGAGAATTGAAATGAGAAAATATTGATTTTGAAGCTTGAATTTTTCTGAACAAGCTCTAAATTTTTAATTGAAATCAGTTTGCATGTGTCAGTTTTCAGTATGGTCTGGTTATGGAACGTCGCCAATGGACAGTGGTCGGAGATCAGTACTCAAGTACTTGACAAATTGATAGCGAGTATGCCTCATCATTACAGCCAAAAGCGCCCTGGTAGAAATCATAAGCATTAAAAATGTCCACTGGCCAAGAAATGGCCATTAAAACTGGCCAGTTTTATGGCATTTATGAAACGGTTTTTCTAACCTTTTTCAAGCATTTAATGGCCAGTAAAACGAAAATAGGTAATGGCCATTTAATGCCCAATAAATGCTGGAAAAATGCTCTAAAACTGGTCATTAAATATGTCACTATTAAAAATGGCCAATAAATGCTCGAAAAATGTTCTAAAAATATTCCAAAAATGCTCGAAAAATGATAGAAAAATTTCTTAAAAATTATAATATTACCGATGTATGATAATTTAATGAATTTGCATGCTGCTATAAGAATGCTGTTGCGTGAAAATGCTGTCCAAATAGTGCAAGAAGCTGATATATTTTTAAATAATTTCGTGAAAAAGCTGCAGATATGTTTGGTGAATTATTTGTAATACTCAATATAAATAATTTATGTCATAATTTAAACTTATAAATAAAAATACTGGTCATTAAATGCCCAGTTTTTGGACACTTTTAGAACATTTTTCTAGGCATTTTTCGAGCATTTTTAGAACCTTTTTCGAGCATTTTCTAGGAATTTATTGCCCATTTTTAATAGTGATATTTAATGACCAGTTTTAGAGCATTTTTCCGGCATTTATTGGGCATTAAATGGCCATTTCCTATTTTCGGTTTACTGGCCATTAAATGCTCGAAAAAGGTTAGAAAAACCGTTTCATAAATGCCATTTCCATGTTGGAAAATAATACAACCTTAAAACCAGAAACATTTTTTTTTATAAACGAACTAACTGTATATGTACATATCGCTCACTTACTTCAAGACTGGTGTAACTCAAAAAAAGTGATTTTTGATTTACTGATGCAGAAATATACATTACATGTTTTATTTTATGTGAAAAAATCAGAAAGTTATCAAATAATCTTACCTTGTGAGAAGAGTTTACGTATGTAGACATACTTTTCATAATTTTCATATAAAAAGTAACTTATTGAAAACTTTAAGAGTTTTTCTCCCACTTTAGGTTTTTTGAGTTATGTCAGTCTTGAAGTAAGTGAGCAGTAGTGCATAGCATACTTAGTGTTTACAAAATTTGAAAGTGAGTTACTTTAAGAAAAAAAAAAGGTCATCGGTTTGAAAAATTAAAGATATTGCTGCAAAAATTGATTTTCAAAAATCTCAAATCCAAAACCCCCCCCGAAATAAAATCCTGGATACGGCCTTGTATGTCATTAAGAAATAATAACAAAAGTTTGCAAAATAGAAATGTCTCGTAGAGAGATGCATTCAGTCCAAAGTTATAGGGGAGCTGAAAACGATTTGATGCCATCAAAACATCTATATGACTAGATTTGATTTATATTTCGTTTTCCCAAAATTTTATATTAAAATCATGGTTTTCGAATAAAAATTTTTTCACTCTCGATTATATTTACTCTTGGTTATATGGACCAACGATTGCAAGCACATCTTGGAAGTAATATGATCACGCGAGTATTATTTTTTATTAAAAAAAAAAAATCAAATTGTCTTATTTGTTCTTAAAATTGAGTTAAGCTAAACGTAAAGAAATCCTTGATTACATATAATTCTCGGATTTATGAACAAGCTCAACATTAATTAGGTAATATAATCGAGAGTGTGCTGCCTTTGCCCAAAATAGCTTTTCTCATTAATATTACAGATTTTATTGGACATTTTGAAATCTATACTGGAGTGAATTAGTTGAAAGTAGCGTTAAAATTTTTCGCCTTTTTCAAAATGTTTCAATATTTTCATCATTTTTATGACTTTAAATTTTATTTTGTGAATTTTCAACATTTTTGGATATTCTGAAAATTTAACAGCTTTATGGATATCTATTAACTTTGTCAAAATTTTTTAATCGTTTCAATATTTATCGGCTTGACATTTTTCGACTGCTTTTATTTAAACACTTTCTATTCTAAGGTAATGTGATATCATTGTCACTGATCACAATTGGAATTATTGTTGAATTGAACTTAACGTCATTAGCAAATTTTAAATTTTTATTAAATTCAACAAAATACTCCAAAACTTTTGCAAAAAAGTAGCAACCTTTGTATCTCTAGAAGCAATTCCCGTGTTCAAAGCTTTTTTCAAATAGGCCATAATTTGAGTAGACGGAGAAGTCCCATTCATACTCATATTGGCAAAGCCTAAAAGTGCAATATTTTCAGAATAGAAAAATTAGATTTTACAATTTGACACAACACGTGTTCAATCATTTTAACACCATAAGATATTAAAAAAAAAATATCGCAAAAGTAATATCACTACAAAAAAATTAAGGCGGAAATTGCAATGACTTGATGCGATTTCTAACAAAAGAGTAACAAAAAAGAAAAGTAAGTAAATGTAACTTAGAGCACGTTTTTGGGCTTAACATACTGCATTTTAAGTGGTTGCAGCAGCACATGATTTTGTTGCTGATTTTCAACATTACAATTTCAATTCAAAAGCCCCATAGTCCAGTGAAGAAAATGCGTATACAGCACCAAGCAGTGTGCTGTAGGTTCAATGAATTTTTTGTAATTTATTGTTAGTTTTTTTTCATGCTGCAATGCGCATGCGCAACTACGGCAATAACGAGTTACGATACGAGCGAGCGAGCGAGCGAGCGGTTAGTTAGTCAGCCGGCGGGTGCGCATGCAGAGTGAGGCAATTATTTTTTTTACTTTTTTTTCGAGTTATATGGTACGTGCAGATGTTTCCATTTTATTACATTTTTAATGTAAATAAATATTTTCAATTGTAAGACCACTCACCGGCCGGAATAAAAAAAAAGAAGCAAAATCAGTTGAAAGCAAAAGACCAAAAACTGAAAGTGTAATTGAAGTTGAAATTGTAGACAGACAACTTGAAAGTTGTTGCCTAACTACATATATTACATAAGAGTGCTCATGGTTTTTTTTATGTAATTTGTACAATACTGACCCCGATGATTTAATTTATGTATTTGGTTTGCTCCCATATGTTGTTGTTTTTTTTCTATTTTCCAACCGGATTTAAATCTTAAGAGTTGCTGCGATTTTTCTAAAAGAAATTCCAATTTATTCTTGAAATTTGCTTTTTTTATTGGTGTTTTTTTTTTATCAGGAAATTAGCAGCGCAATGTTTTGGTTTTGGAAAGAAAGTAAAAAATTACTCAATGTTTTTGATAATCTAAACTTAAGGAGTCTCATATGAAAACATGGAAACAATGTTATATTTCTTTAAAGGAATAGTTTTGATACTAAAAATTATCTTTCAAATGTATGTAGTACATATATCAGGCCTGTCGTGAAAAACGGTACGTTTTCATTCCGAAGACTTTTTGAAGCAATTTGTCTTCGAAGTCAAATAGCACACTTTTTAAATATGAAATTGACGTTTCGACGATTTCGAAAATGTAGAATTGACGAGTTTTGCTTTGTCCAAAATTCAGAATTGTGAGCATAGAGCTTATTTTTTAATTATTTTTATTTTTTTTTTTCATTGTAAGCCTATAGGATATTAGTATTTAAAAAAAAATGTTTAAGGGTTTTTCCTTCATCAGAGATTTTATTTGGAGTTAAGGCCTTTAGTAATAAAATATAACATAAACTTCTAACAGAAGTTCAGCAATCGACTATGACTTTTTAAAACGTTTCAAATCCACCTCAATTTCATTTTGTCGTATAAGTGAAATTCACGACAGCCCTGTATATATATTTTAATCTTATATAGTAAAGTCATAGTTTGCTGCTGACAAGGCTATCCATTATTTGATCCAAATACAATATGTTTTACTCAAATAAGTATTTGATTGCTCTATATCAAATATAAATTTGTTATATTCAAAGTGTAAGATACTGCGATAATCTCGATGTTCTTCAATACAATTCGATGTTTTTGGAGTTATTTGATACTAGTACAATGCCCTCAGAAGCGAAATGGACGTATCTAAAAAAAAAAAACGCGTTTCGAGATAATTGATGTTTTGTTAATGTCAATTTGTTGAAATACATGTAAAATTGCGATAGAGGAAAATCTCTTTGGAGATATTTTATACACTGAGAAAACAAAATGTTTGAATATAACAAACGCATATATCATATAGAGCAATCAAATATTTATTTGAGCCAAACATATTGTATTCGGATCAAATAGTGATAAGTGGTAGTTGAAACACTTTGTGTTTGACTCAATCAAATATTTAATTGCTCTATATGAAATATGCGTTTGTTATATTCATACATATTGTTTTCTAAGTGTAGGTTTGAACTAAGATACTGGCATTGGGCGCTGTTCATTAGATGCGTAATGTCTTAAGCTATCCGATGCCAAAAGAATCACGAATATGAATTGATACTGCCCACTTGTACAAAAATTTTAAAAAATTCAAAAAAAATTTAAATATGCAGAAAGTTAGAAGATTTTGATAACTCGATGTAGGTATGTCGAAAAGCTCAAAAAACGTGGAAAAAATCGACATAAGTTAAAAAACTAGAAACTTTTTGAAAACATCGAAAAAGACTATAAAAGTGGAAAACTATCGAACAACATAGTAGAAAAAATTAATTAATAGTTGTCGGAAACCATCGAAAAACTCGAAAAATTTCGAAAAAGTCGATATTTGTCGAAAACTATCGGAACACATCTAAACATATCAAAATATTTCAACGAAAAAACCGCAAAAATCGAAACTTATGAAAAATTATTGAAAAGTTTGAAACTTATGAAGAAACATGGAATAAATTCTAATATTCGTAAACTATCGAAAAAATCAGAAAAAGTCAAAAGCTTTCGATATACATAATACATACATATGTAAATTGATAAAAGTCAAAAGTTGGTGATGGAAAAAATGAAAATCCGAAATGTCGGCTATTTTGGATATAAACGAATGGAAATCCAAAATAACGATTTTGATCTAACAATAAAACATAAAAATCCAAACTTACAATTTCAAAATATCGATTACTTTGGATCAAAAAAAAAAATAACGATTATTTTTGATCGAAAAAAAATAAAAATCAATTTATATCGATTATGCACTGATAAAATTCATAACCGTTACGGTCCCTTATCTCTGGTGTTGTCCAAAATTCATTTTCGAACTTTTTACCGTAGAATCGTAGTGTATTCCTTGGTCCAATTTTTTATTGTAATAACTTGAATGAAATTGAAAAGAAATCTTATCCCTTAGAAAAGAAATTCTTATCCCTTAGTATGGAATTGAAATTCAAATTTACAAAGAAATCAATTGCTTTTGCCATGAAATTGAATGAGTTGACTCCGATTGCAAGTTCAAGGAAATAAATTATATACTGAAAATGGAAAGATCGTATTGGTCAAAGGTAACTAAGTGCTAAGTTAAAACTCACGAAAACTGCAATATCTATTGCAAAAACGGAAGAAATTTCAGCTCGAACGTCATTTTGAAATGGAAATATAAAGTTATGTATTTTTGAATTGACACATGTAGCATAAAAATATTTTCTTATGTGATACTAAAATGCATCTACTAATTGCAGAAACAATTTTCTTTCTCACGTCCATTTAAACGTTGCAATAGCTACACCTGCTTGACGACAGCAACTAAGACAAGCATTACTGCCGCCTACAGAGTTGCTAACTACAGCAGCAAGCGGTTAATGCAATGCTGCTAATGAATGTATTTGTGACTATAGCTGTAGGTTGCCCGAGTGCCGGAAATTCTTGGCATTGATCCTTCTTTTGATTTCAAAGAAAACCATAGAAAGAAAGACAAAAAATTCCATAGAAATGCGGGTTCAATTTGCAGTTAGCGTAATTAGTGGTGCTGTAAGGATTTAAAATACGGTCTTTGTAAATTTTTAAAACTTTTTTTTTTTACTTTAAATGTAATACCCATCGCTACAACGTACATTTTGCAATAATTAAAGCGATATATTTATTAGGGTGTCCGTTATTTGCGCTAACAATAAGGTTCTTTATTCGAGAAGTTGTTACATTTGAGTTTTCGTGATTTTTTGCTCTAAAATTTAATTTAATGATTGAAGCTTTTTTTATTTATTATCTTCTAATCACTTAAGAAAATAATTAAGAGCGCTGAAAAAAGTTTACAACAACAATTTTTTTTCAGCATTATTAATTTCTTTCCTAAAAGCTCAATAAAAAAGCTCAACCATTTTTTCGATAAGTCTACTATTCTTCTAGTAAAAATTAAACAAAAGAATAAGTTAAGCACTCGGTGAGAAGCTGTATATTGTTAAAATACCAAGCGACTGGATTGAAAGAAATTACGGATAGCATAAAATTAGAGTGTACATTACTTTTATAATAAAATATTTTTTTTTGGGTTAGCCAGATTTCGTCTACAGCTTTTTCTACAATTCCATGCACGATTTCCATTTTTCTTTAAATTGATATATCTTGAGCTAGAGTGTTCATTTGACTACGAGAGTAAATTTTTTGGAATCAAACAATTGCTAAGCAGATTTTAGACCAGACCCTTAAGAGAAACTTACAGAGTTTTTTGTGCAGTATGTACGTCATATAATACCGTTTATATGACTAGTCACTTAACCGATAGTATCCTTGCAAGAGTTTTAACATTCTCTAAAGCTGCTACATCGTTCCTCTTACTTTGGTATTTCGTCTCTAACCGTAGGAAATGATGGCGTTCGAATGAGTTCTACAGACACGTTTCGTTTTCGGATTAACTTAACATTTGCCTTAAGTTTTAGTTTTATTCTTTTTAGTTTAAACTTGGTTTTAATTTCTTTTGCTCTGGCATTACTTTGCTATTTTTACACATGTACGTGGGTTTTTTTCTCTTCTGTTGGTTAATTTATGCAAACACACGATTTAGTAGAGAGAAGTACGACTTAACTCCTCATATGATTCATGATGGCGGCAAAAATGTTTGCCATTCACTGCAGTGGAAATCATGATTTTTGTTCTTGCTGCAGTTGTTGTTATTGTTGCTTTTCTTATTGTTGTAAAGTTCTTTGGCAACTCAAATAAGCAGCAGCATCAGTGAGTGGTGCCTTTGTAGTGGCAGTTAAGAAAAATTTTAAGTTTTTTTTTCTTTAACGCGCAAAAGTTTTCGTACATTTTTTTTCTTTTGTAAATAATAAAAAAAAATAACACTTTGCTAATTTAAAAAAATAAAACAAGTTTTGCACTATAAAACTCAAAAATTAGTTGGAAAAGTAAAACTTTAACAGGAGTTTTCAGATGAGTCATAAAGTGAAGATTTTATATTCAAGTGTTTCAGTAACCTCATATTGAACTCAGCTTACAATAATCTAATACAATATATCTCTTTCAAAACAAATTTGAATCTTTCATTTTTAATGAAAAATCTTTCAGAAATAATTTTTTCAAAACGAATTTTGCAAAATACTTGTGAAAATGTTGTATATTTTCATATTTCTTTTTTAATTTTTAAAAGGTCTTAAGAAAATAAACAAAGTTCTAAAAATAATTTAAAATAATTTTTGCATTTTTATAGCTGAATTATAAGCATTCCTTCTACATGCTGTCATGCCTTTGTCAATTTATTTAAACACCTTAGCATTTGTCTGTCCAACGAAAATGTCAGTCCGAGTACAGCGTTTGTCACACCCTTTTAAAGTCCCACATCAATTAAGGTAGCCTTTTCAGCGTGTACATTTAGCATATTCCTTTGTATAAAAATACATTAGAGTGGTTTTAATCTTAGACATTGCTTTGAAATTAATGCTCATTGGTAGCCAATCAAAAAAATTGTTAAGAACTATACGATACATATGTGCTTTATAGGTAAGATTTAAGCTTAAGTTTTCAGCTTTTGAATGAAGAAATTAAAAAATATGATTTTTTCTTGCGTTGTTTTTTATAACTATTCTGCCCTCAGAAGCGGAATGGGCGTATCTCAAAAAAATTCATTTTCGTGATTCTTATGGCATCGGATAGCTTAAGAAATTACGAATCTAATGAACTACGCCAAATGCCGGTATCTTAGTTCAAACCTATAGAAATTATCCTAAGAGAATTTGAGATACGCCCATTTCGCTTCTGGGGGCAGAATTCCACCTAAAAATATTTTATAGTGTTAGTTAGAATTCATTGCATTAAAAACAAAATAAAAAAGAAAATCTCAGTAATTTTTGATGAATTCTCAGTAATTTTTCATCGGATATAGGGGAAAGTGGGATACATTTGACAGTTAATTTTTAAAGGCCTATATTTCCTTAAACTATTAATGGATTTTAAAAATTGTTATTGTTTTGTAAACATTGACTATTCGGCATCAGAGCCCGAAAAAGTTTTAAAACAAAAACTATATCACCGTATTTTCTAAAAAACTTTTTCAAAAAAAAGTAATTTGACATTATGAAGCAAAGTGCTTTTATGAAAAAAAGTATGGGACTATAAAATTTGACTATATGTTAAATTGGAAACTACGTAGTTAACCTTTTTTTAAAACGATTTATTACAAAAGAACCAACAAAAAATACATATTAATCCATTTAAAAAACATAAAATAAATATGGGGCACATTTGACCGATGTACGCTTTTGGCAGGAGTCAAATGTGCCCCACACGTTTAAGAGGTTTTTTTCTATTTTTTTTATTAAAATTCTTTTATTTTCACTATGCATACTTTAATTCTGTTATTACTTAAACGTAATGCTAACATATTTTGTTACTCAATTTACAAATACAATCACATATAATTCAGAAAACGCTTACGTACTTGGTATCGAAAATAGCATCAGTAATCGCGAAAACAGAAAAACACGTGTTACTCCGAAGAGAGTTGAAGAAAGAACTGTCAAAATTTATAACGTTTTTTTAAGTCAAAGTAGGTTTCTTTCTGTATTTAAACTTTTTGGCGCCTTAGTCGTTTTCCTACTAAAATTGGCAAAGTCAAATTTGCCCCAGTGTCAAATGTATCCCACTTTACCCTACTGTAATTCACACGAAATTTTATTTTCAGTATTTCAGTAAATTTTAATGTATGTCATAACTTAAATTACTGAGAGTCACAAAAATTAAAGAGGGTTCAAATTGGAGAGGGTTCAGTACATTTAAGGAAAATTGGCCACAAAAACGGGTGGAAACTCATGTTTAGGACATGGTTCGACAAGTCAACCTAATATATTCTGTTAAGGCTCTTCGAGCTCTATCATTTGACACACATTTCAAGCTTTCATCTTAATTAATGAAAATTGATCCAAAAAACCGGTGGAAACCCATGTTTGAGGCAGGAGTTCTTCGATTTCTATCATTTGGCATACATTTTGAGGTGTAATATTAAACAGTTTTAATTTCAACAACAAAATTGGCCAAAATTCGGGCATTTTCGGGCATCGGTACAGGCTTTGGCAAGACAACCCTGGTTGGTTAGTTTCACCAAAATGCATTACTATCCTTCCCGCAATTCTTATCTTGTAATGTTATATACTCGACTTTTCTACATCGGGCTCTTGGGCTATTATTAGTACGTAATTGCTCATTTTGTAAAATACAATCCAATCTCATATGCAAATAAATTAAATTATAAACCTTAAAGAAAGAAAGCTTCAACAAAACAAAGCTACGTATTGAAATTGTGGTCAAGACTTAAGCGCTCACTATCGTTAGAATGATAGAGAGTTTCGAAAACGACAACAAGCATTTATTGAAAAGTATTAAGTGGCAATGAATACTCCAAGTTTGCCACTCAAGATTATTGAGATTAGTATGCTACTGAGCTATATTATGAAAACTATAAACTCTCTGAAAAACTTTTAAGACAGCAGTATAAAGTAAAAAGTTGAAAATGGAGATATAGTCAGACGCTTATAAACGTCAGTTGCATTGCAGTCATACAAAGTCAGACGTTAATAAACGTCAATATAATCTTATAATGCCATGCGATTGCTCATGATGGCCAGAAAAAAGCAACCTTTTACAACCGATGATATGCTGAATTCAAAAAATAGTGACAAATTGTTTAATGTTGATCATCTGCGAACTCATACTGTTCAGAACATAAGTATTTTTCGATCATAAAATAAAGTTTATCTTTAACAAGGAATTTCAAAAATTTTGAGTTACTCGAAAGTGATCATAGTTTTCCATACAATTTTTACCTCCACTTTTAAAAATAGGAGTTATGAGGGTAATCTTCATACTTTTACTGAAAATTTATTTGATATTTCAAATATTTTTTTTTCAAAAAATAAGCCACCCTAATTTAATGCATAAATATTGTATTTTTATTACATGAATTTTTAATAACTTGCGGATTTTATTTCTCACGTTCTTTAATTTAATTTCTTTTCATGAAATTATTTAATTTCCACATACATACATATGCTATCTGTGCATATGTGTATGTGTATGTAAATATTTCATCTTCAGCGTCTGTAGCATATCGGCAATCTTTTTTCATTATTTTAAAATTACTTTGTTTACGCATTTCTTGCAACAATTTACGCTTCACAGTTTATTCACTTGTATTTTTATTGTCTTTTCCGTACATACACACACACACACATACATGTGCATGTAGCTCCGCGTACAGCTCATATTTTACTTTAATGATGTCATGTGTGTTCAAACGATAAATTTTGTCAATTGCAATTTTTTTTTGCAATTTATTTTTGTTTTGATTTTTAAACTTTCGTTTTTTTAAATCGAAATCTTTGTTATTTAAGCTGCTTTGCTTGTATGAGTAACATTAAAAGTTTGGCTTTTGTGAATACCTGTTCGGCATTATAATTCGATTAATGCCAATTTATTGTATGTGCCCGAACTATATAATTGATAGTCAGTTTAAATATGGTAAGCGGAAGTTTGGTTCCTAATTTGTAGGAAAATGGTTAAATGCAAAAGTCTGTTCACGTAAAATATTAATACGCTAATTACTTACTTAGCAAGATTGATATGACAGCTATTTGTGGACTTAAGTCTAATTAAATTGCAATCTTTGCTGAGTAATAAGAATGGGAAAAAAAGAAATTCAAACAGAATTTACATAGAAAACAATCAAAAAGTCATAAAAAGTTTTTCAAAAAAGTTACTAAATCAAACAGATTTATAAATTTAAAAACGGGCTGTTAGGACAATTTTGTTTTTATGAATAAAACAATGTTAAATTCATTTGTTCACCCGACGTTTCGCTTATGGGTTTTAAGCATCCAAAATTGACCTAAGAGTCCGTTTTTCAATAACGAAAAACTATTTTCAATTTAGAAAAAACAAATATATTGGTCAGATATTATTGATATATAAAACAGATTTTTTTTTGGGAAATGATATATTTACTATGGAAAATTTGACCACTTTATTTGGCTTAAATTCAAAGCACATACCTATAAAATGGTTTAATTTGAATATTATGTGGGTTATGATTATAAAATATTAAAAAAAATCTCACGCCCACTTTTCAATCAAATTTAGTAGTACAGGCATAAGTTTAGATTAGATTGTTTTCGTACGAGGCTTTTAGTGCTGACCACGAATATGGAATAGAAGTTGGTGGACGTACTTAGTTTCGATAATATAGACATCGGAAGTTAGGGATATAGCTTTTGACAAAAATATTATTATTAGTAAGGAATCTCTGAATCAATTTTTATAATGTAATTAAAGCTATACATATATATGTATATAATAAACTATGATAGTAAAAGTTAAATATATGTGCTATAGTTTTCGAGATATGACAATTTTTCCAAATAACGACGACGACGACGATAGCAAAAATACTAACAACAACAAAAACAGCAACAAAAATAACAATAACAACAGCAATAACATATTTGTTTGTGTTGGCCTTTTTCACAAATAACAAATTTAAAAAAGATTTATGTCTTAGCAGCGGTGGGTGCCAATAAGAAAATCAATTGGGCTCTAACTTCAACAATAAAGTGCTTATTTCCGGAATCGGGTTTTCTTCAATGCCCATGGTGTGGTGCACGCTGAATTTTTGTCAGAAGCACAAACGGTAAATATAGAATATTATTTAGGCGTTATCAGGCGGTTGCATGAGAATGTCCGCAAAAAATTTTCAGATTTTTGGAAAGTTAAATGAACCATTGCATAAAGCCATCATTGTGCAAGATTTTCTTTGCAAAAAATGTCATCAACGAAGCACGGTATTCACCTGTCATGTCCTCGTCTGACTTTTCATTGTACGCAAATAAATCATAACCACTTCGAGGAAAGCGCTTTGGTTCAGTTGAAGCCATAAAAGCAAATTCGCTGAAGAAGCTAAATGCTATACACCTATCCCTCAATTTACGCGGTTTCAAAATAACGCGGTTTCAAAATTTTAATTAATTAATTTTTTTTTGCAGTTAAAAACACATATATCATGGTGTAAACACAAAAGTGGAGTAATTAAAGCTCTTCCCTCATATCGTCATGGGTATTTGTCATGGACATTTTTGACTTATCGTTGTTTTTCATTATTGGTCCCGTTCAGCAACTCCTTAATTTTTGAAGCGCTTTCTGCAACTATTTACTGAATGGTATTTGTGTTAGGTTTTTCAGAATTCTATTGCGAACAAAAAATTATGCTAAGTAGTGTACCGGATTTCAATCTGATAAGTCTTTTTTAATATTGAATAACTACAACAGCGACCAAATTTGTCACAATTAAAGTATTTTGCGCAATATTAGCAACATATCGTTCAGAAAGTTTTCAAGAACTGTATGCTTAAGCGCTGCAAATTAATTCCATAAAATCTAACTATTTTATTTAATTATTATTTTTTATTTAACCTACAATTTTTCATTAGGTAGGTATGTACATTATGGGTTCAGTTTACGCAGATTTTTTTTTTACCAATTATGCTATTTTCTTTGAGTTCTATTGCTCGATATACGCGATTTTTAAATTCTGAAAACCAATCTACTCAATTTATATGGACTTCTCATCTCAATTTACGTGGTTTTGAATTACGCGGTTTTTTCAAAAACCTATCTACCGCGTAAGTCGAGGGATAGGTGTACTTCAATTAGTCTACAAAAAATGTATGTAGAACTGCACCAAGTATTGGTATACCTATTTGTTTTACAAGTGATGGGAACTACTTTCAAGGCGACAAAATAAATTGTGGAATAAAAAATTTGGTTTCATTGAATAATTTCGGATATTTTTTGCACAGAATGTACATATATTGAAATTTTGTTTAATTCGTAAAAAGAACTTTTGATTTATATGACTGTTAATTGAATATATAGTTCAATTTCCCTACATTGAAACGGAAGGGGAAAAGAAAAAAATTCGTTGTAGAGAAAATAATTTGAAATTTACCACAATATATAATCGACTCTTTTAAATTCACTTAATAATCAATTTAGCATCGATATAACATTGATTCTTATGGCAGTAATATTAATTTCAACACATACTGGCTTGAGGGAAAAGGTGTATGAATTTCTGCGAAAAAGTATTGGAACCCATATATTAAAATTTTTTATAAAAACATTTATTTTAAATTATCATATGAATTATCACATTACCATAAATAATATAATGACATTATTATTACTTTCTATTCAAAACGACAAAGTATTTAGTTAATCCTTTACTCAGTTTTAGCTTAAACTTGATATAACAGCGCATTCCATTCCTAATACCATTTATCATTTCATGTCCTTGTCATCTTTGCCGTTCATTTTGGCACGTTAATTCAATTAGGATTTGACAGTCGTCCCGTGTACGGAGCGACACATCACCATCATCACCATGAATGGCTATGTATCAGTGATATGTGTAATTTTATTTTATTTAAGGTAAAATTTTTCATTTTTTTTTAAATTTTCAACTGAGTTGTTTTACTCCCCCCTCTCTATGTAGAACTTCTCCATTCGACAGCAGCAAGCATTTAATTTTTTTTTATCCTTAGAGATTTAGCGTACAGCTCGTTAGCGGCTCAGCGGAATTCACCTTGACATCACTGCGCTGTCAATGTGTCACGTGGTGCTTTGTGTGCTGTTGCTGCTGTTGCTGTAAATACGCTGTCAAAAAGTCGATTTTATTCGCAACGTTTTCTCTTTAATTTTTTTTTTTCTGGAATTTTGTTTTGTGTATTTATTTTCGTTTTTCTTTTCATTTTCTAGAGATTTTATTTTCAAATTTTTCTTTTTTTTATAACTTGGATTTTTTTGCTTGCTCACCAAAATTGAAAGTATAGAAATTGAACGTTGGTAACACTATGCTGTGCGGTAACATCAACTAACTGTCAGTGCAAAGCGGAAAAGGCCGCCATTGCAAAACGGAAGCACAATCATTTTTCGTTGCACGATTTTGCATTTTACTGGAAATTTTGTTAGTTTTTGATTGTATTTGTAATTTTTTCATTTTTGTTGTTATTTGCAATTTTTCTTTTTTATTTTTATTTTACCATAAAATTATGTTTTTACTTTGAAGTTTTGCTTTGCAAATTTTCAATTTAAAAAGGAATTCACTTTGAATGTCTGCCATTTTTTGTGCATTTCAATTTCCTATCAGTCTGTGTTTTTATTTCAACCGTTTTGCTTTGATTTCCTTTTCCTTTTTTTCTCCTTCAAACTGTTCATATTTATTTCGCTTAACATTTTAAATTGCCACATTTGTCTGGATTTTTTATTAATATTTATTGAGTGCAAAATGTTGTCTGTAAAAGTATTTAGCGAGCGCAAACACTTGCGGTGTGATATGTTAAATTAATGATGTTTCGTTGTGTTAGAATAGAAAAATATGAAGTAGTGCGGATAAATAAGTATTGACTTGGTTAGTTAGTTAAGTAAGATAACAATAAGCCATTAGTGGCTTTGATTGTGCCGCTTTAATAGCACAAACATGACCCGACTAGCTGACGA
Organism: Meiosimyza platycephala; assembly: GCA_963662105.1. Lineage (NCBI taxonomy): Eukaryota > Metazoa > Arthropoda > Insecta > Diptera > Lauxaniidae > Meiosimyza > Meiosimyza platycephala. Next base: position 95,353,938 of record OY759208.1, on the reverse strand, counting down.
TAAAGTTAGCCCCATTAAGGCAATAAAGAAGAGAGCCGATCTCAATTTTATTATCAATAAAAAAGAGCAGTTGCAGAGAAAATGTACGAGAGATTCTTTTTTCTTTACCTTCACATGCAATTTCGACAGAAAGGCTTGAAGGGAAAACATCACCTTTCAGCATGCTTTCCAATTACGCTGTGTCCTGTGCAAGTCACGGTGGCTCTTGCAATATCAATACGACTCATGGTGAGTAAATTGTTAGGTTTTGTTCTTTTATATGTGATCCAGATTACTCCGGATAATTTACAGTTTTTCAAAGTTCACCAAACGAAAAATATGAAGTAGTGCGGAGTCAGGAAGCATTCCAAAAATGTTTTTATTTAGCCTTTTTGTTACCTGCGATGTTTCTATGACCCTTAGCTGAAGTCTCCATCTTTTATTGAAAGACTTTTTACATTGTTTTATGTTATATATTCCATTGAGCTTTGGATCCAGTATGAATTGTAGATATTTGGACATCTTGGTAACTGAAACCCCTTATTATTTAAACTGGAAAAGGTTAATTTAAAGTATCTTGTGGTGAAAAGTAACCAATCCATTTTTACTGAGCATACCTCCAAGCCATGCCCAGTGGCCCAAGAGCATAACTTTTTCAAAATTTTTCTATGATATTGCTTATCATGTCAGGAAATGGGTCTGACGTTGCGATTTAAAGTACGAATCAATTTTCCAGACCACAAACGGTTCCATCTTGTTAAATAAGGTTTTTTGAGCATTGAGCTATTGCTTATTGAAAAGCCATTAATTTATTTATTGATCAAATAAAAATTATCTATTGTAGAAGTCGGGAAAAAATGGATTTTAGTGTCGAAACATTTACTGAATAGTCCCATTTAACAATATCTTTGAATAAATCGAAATAAATTAACCCAAGCGACTATGTAGTTGATTGAATTTTCTATGGATTTTGCGGCACTAAATCCAAATCTGTAATGTGTTTTCCTTTAACTGTTTAAGTTTTGGTAATATTCAACTCTCAAGATATAAAAGTGAAGTCTTTTTATGTAATGATAAGTTCAACGTGTTTGTCCCATATATATTTCTTATTCAAGGTCTCCTTTCAAATTCTGAGTGTTAATGATAGTCGAAACACCATGACCCATCAAAATACCCAATAGCTGCCGCACTTCATTTGTAAGGGCATCCAACTCTTTGGAGAAAATTATTGAGACTAAAGACTCCGTGGACCCTAGTGAATCAGCGTCTATACATTCTGGGCGGTTGAGTTATAAGTTCGACAACAGTTAGTGTCTGGTTAGTTAGTTAGTGCAACTGGTCACCTACCAGATTTATCAATAGTGAATTCTAAAATGACGGTATGGAATAAATCTACATGTGGTAAGGTCATTACGTTAAGTCCATCAACTTCGAAAGCATTTATTTGGAGATGCGGAGTTCATATCTAATTGAAGTAGATTCAAATGTAACAGAAAGTAGACTCAAATGATACAATACTCAGTAATTCGATAAATTTAAAGCCTTAATCGTGGAAACGATCGCTAGTGCAAGAATTCGGGGAAATGTTGAGGAAAATTGAGAGCTACTGATTGTGCACGTTGAAAGAGTTTTGTACAGGCCCAATGCTTCGTGGGGCTATAAAGTACACAAAAGAGATTTTTTATTCAAAAGAATAATTTTAATTTAATGCAAGCACATGAAAAATTCTTTAGATTTCACATTTGAAACTGTGTGAGATACAAAAGAGAATTCTAAAACTAAAAACAAGAAACAAAAGAAAAGCAAAATAAATAAAATTCATTTAACGAATAATTGAAAAATTCATTTGTTTGCCAAAAAACAAACAAAACATTCACATTTTTAAACTGCGCTTACGAGTACTTGAAAGAATGGAAAATTCACAAAAAAAAAAACATTAAATGAATTTTAATGAAATTTGTGCAGCAAATATTTTATGTTTAAGCATTAAATTATGACAGCAGACATTAAAACACACAAACAGTAAACAAAACTCATACACACACACACACACACACACCCAAGCAATTTTCTAACACTTTTGCAGGCTTTGAGCCAATATATTCTACACATACAAACACAGTATTCGTGGTCGGCTAACAAATGATGCAAAATAGCGCAAAATACAAACCAAACAGCAAAAAAATTTTTAACAAAAAAAAAGAAAAAAAAATGCTTTAGCACACAAACTCATTGAAACCAAAACTCACACTTACACAAATACACATACACACGCTCATAGACGCGCAAACTGTAACATATATTCAAACACAAAGTAACTTAATGACTGCTAAGAGCATCTAATATTATTTCACACGCCCATGCTATACGCCCTCACACACACAAACACACACACACACACACATGAATGAATGCTCCCACACGCAAGCTTTGTTTGGGTTTTTTGTTTTGTTTTGTTTTGCCCATTTAACTATTTATTATTAGCTGCTTGCCCATTAGAAGCTTAGAACGTTGTAGTGCATACCAAGAGGGAAGTTACCCTGCGAAAGCACTACCGGTTATATGACCGGTATTATGTGACTAACTGGTATGAGAAAGCTTAGAAAAAAGTTTCCGCCTGTTTCTTAAATTTTAAACTGGCATACCTACATGTGATTTTACTAATAGTAATGGTGTTTCGAGCAGCCATGCCTTACAGGGTAATCAACAATGATAAGTACTATTTGTCATCAATAACATGGTTTCCAATTTGGTTGTTGGCATCTGCAGCTTGTTGCCATTCATTTTTAACATGGTGATTGTTTCTATCCGGTTCTCTTTTGTTCAATTTTCTTTATGTTATATTTTTATAGCTTTGTCACACTCAAAAAAAAAAAAAAAAAAAAAGAGATGACAAATTGTTTACGATACTTTATCAATTATTTGTTTATTTGTGGTAATTTTTTGGCAAAATTTCCCAAAAATCACACAAGAAAATTGGAAAAGTGCTTTAAAATAAAAATTGAATTTTGGACATAATTTTCTTTTTAACTACAAAGAGGTCAAAGGTTCAGACAATCGAAAATAACAGGATGTCGTATAACCCACCAGTGAAAAAAGCCCCATAATAACAAAAAAAAAATAATAATAAAATAATAAAAAAGAAAAACATTCGAAAAAAAGAAAAATTTACTATAGAAGTGATATAAGAAATTGAGCGTCCCTTTCATAGCTGTCAGAACCGATCGAAAAATTAACGCATAAAAAATAAAATATGGTCTATGGTCTAAAATTTCATAAGAATTACTTGAGTGTTTATTATATTTTTAGACAAATTTCTTTGAAAAGAGAAATTTAAAACTTAAAGTTCAAATTAAATGACTTTTATTAAAATTATTTTTCCATTTAAGTTTCTGAAGATTTTATAAAAATCTACATATGCACTAAAAAAAAAGATAGTCTATTTGATTCATTTAATTTGGGATTAATACATTTTAGCGTCAATTTCAAGACTGGCTAATTTAACCATATTTCAAAAATAAAATTTAAATAAAAAACTTTGTAAATAAAGAATTTTGATCACACAACACGTGATCATGATATTTTTAATTTCATCTTGGCATTCAACTTTGTAATGCAAACTCGAATTCGTTTCTATTGAAGCGCAAAGGGTACGCGTTGTTTTATTATCATTTAACTACATCCATAGTTAATTGAAAATTTTCCTGTTTGTTTTTAAAATTTCTAGCTTAGACACAAAAATATCAACTGGGAATACATTACTCAGTTGACTGTTGGAAAAATTGTTTGCTTTTCCTCAGCATGAATAAAAATGCAAATAGTTCAAAAAAAAGGAAAAAATAAAAAATGTCGCCCAAAATGAATGGGCTAAATCACCAAAAATTAAAAAAAAATTATGAAATATTAATCGAAAATCTAATAGAAAATTTCGCTGAGGTAAGATGTCGGAAAAACTGTGAGAATTATTGAAATGATAGATGCCAGCAACAAATGTGTATGTTTTTGTTGAATGACTAAAAATAAAAGCTCTAATACACACGCCTTTATGATCTGAAGCATGCACCCTAAATTGCTAAAGAATGAATTAGGTAGGCGTGACAGGCGGCATAAGAACCAACTCACTTAGTCTTAATTATGGACCATTGCGATACTATGGAATATTTAAGCTCTTTCGCAGAACAACCAGATTTCGTAATAAGATTGAGTATCTCTCAATAAAACTAAGGCAAATTCTGATCCAATCTAGGAACTCGGTTAAACCGCTCTTGCTTGTGAACTGTCTGCTGATTGGGGGTAGAAAATTGGATTATTTTCGGCATAATTTTTGAAAGCTGCTTATTTTGATTATTCCAAAATTTTTTAATATTTTCAGCATTTTTCGACTAATCAAAAGTTTATAACTATTCCAAAATATTTACACAATTTACGAATTTGTAAAAGTTTTCCGATTTTTTCAAAATTTTTCGAGATTTCGGACTTTACAACATTTTCGTTTTTCAAACTTTCTCAACAATTTTCGCCTTTTTCAAAATTTTTACACTTAACAAAGGTTTTAATATTTTTTGATTTTTCCAATTTACTTCGATTTTTTAGTATTTTTCAAATAACTCAACATTTTTATACATTTTAACGTTTAATGAATTTTTCAAAACTATTACACATCATACGAATTTTTCAGCATTTTTGGTTTTCTTTTCAACATTTTTCAATTTTGTCAAAACTTTTACACATATAAGAAATTTTTGAAAACTGCCATCACACAAACACAAAGAGCATTTGTGATCGATCGAAAAAAATAGAAATTAAAAATAACGATTATTTTTGATCGATAAAATAAAAATCTAAACTAACTATTATATATTTATTATATTTAAATCCAGAATAACGATTATTTTTGGCCGAAAAAAATAGAAATTAAAAATAACGATTATTTTTGATCGAAAAAAATAGAAATTAAAGATAACGATTATTTTTGATCGATAAAATAAAAATCTAAACTAACTATTATATTTGATCGAAAAAAATTTAAATCCAGAATAACGATTATTTTTGGCCGAAAAAAACAAAAATTAAAAATAACGATTATTTTTGATCGAAAAAAATAGAAATTAAAAATAACGATTATTTTTGATCGAAAAAAATAGAAATTAAACAAAACGATTATTTTTGATCGAAAAAATTCAAATCCAAAACAACGATTATTTATGATCGAAAAAAATAGAAATCCGATATAACAATTATTTTTGATCAAAAAATAAAAATCGCATAATTTAAAATCATGTCATATGTATACATATCTAGGCTTCTCTTCAAAAGAAATTCATCTGTATACTCAAACTTACATTTCGACTTTTTCTTCATTGTGATTTTTTTGACTTTAATTATAGAAAATAACGATTATTTATGGTCCCTGAATTTTTCGACTTTCTCAATATTTTTATAAAAAATAAGTGTTTATTCTATCCTGGCAAAATTTTTTTTCTTATATTTTAAGTATTTTAGTTTTTGAGTATACATAGTTTTTTTTTTCAGTGTGCCACTTTCTCCTTAACTACTATATAGAAAAGTAAATTATTATTAAGTACTTGAATATTTACGATTATTTATGTTTTGTAAATATTTTTAACGCAAATTACCCAACATACAATACCACAATGGGCGGATGTAGTATTAAAGTAATGAAAATTGGAAAGGGGGAGTGTAAAAAAAGCGACTTAGAAAGAAAAAAACAAATTTTCTTTATAGACGAAATGCTGCAGGATGATGGGGAAAATGCTGTAAGCTTAATATTTCTTCAAACTGCTGTGGTAGGGATTCTTTCATTCCCTGACTAAATGAGGGTCTGAATTTCAATAGTACAGCAGTACATATCAGTTTAACAGTAGGGCAAATTCTTTATGATAATAACACCTGCGGCATGGCAACACAACGATTTCTAGCGATTTATGTGCATTTTAAATTTATTTTTAGAAAATTTATTTCTTGTGATGAATACAATAACTGTAAAATATAAGTTTTTTTAAGAATTAGTTTTTTGAAATCTTTTTCAACAATTATTGTTCAAGCAGCTATCGTAAATGTCGATGAAAACAGAGTTTCACTCCTAAGTTAAAGCACAAAACTCTGCTAAAAGTTTTTTACCCTTTTTACATGAAAAAGGCCTTCATTTTAACATCATGATGATTTCCATATTATTTGAAAAATCCACATGTCTTAATAAGTCTCATAAAAACAGGTAATATGGCAGCTTATAGCTTGATTACAATTGTGCAACTGGATAATTTCGTATGAGCAGACAAAGAATACTCATAAAATTTGCATAAATTTAGCGGAAAAAGCGCTTTTTATTTTCGGGTATAATACATTTCCATGGCTAAAATTTGCATGCTATTCAATTCACAACAAATCACTGCAGTGCTGCGCACATTAGAGTTTCAATCATTGCATGCAAATCTCTTGTGATCCGGTATGAAAAACCACACGATGAAAAATAAAAAAACAGAAAAAAGTTCGAGTAAATTTCTTCCATATGAAAATGAAAAACCATAAAATTTCCGGCCACAAATACGAAAGAATCATGGGAAATATTACACCTTCGCGGAAACGCCGTATACAAAAACTCACACCTACAGACGCTTTACGTATGTATACACATGACAGCTGCCGCTCAGTGTTATATTGTTTGCGGTAAATGCTAGTACATATGTTTGGTCACGTGATGTGGAAAAATATTTTAAGACAAATGAAAAAAAAAGCGAATAAACAAATGCAAAACAAAAATCAAAATCGAAAAATATATGAAATCATGAAAGCAAAATGGAGATGATATGAAGAAAAACCATTGCATAATTTGCGGGATATTGTTATTTGCAAAGTGTTATCAGCAGCCGTTTTGATTAATCGAATATTCGGCTAATTTTTGTTTCAAAAACTGAAATCTTTTTTCTGAAAATTTTCTTTAACTCAAACATTATTCAAGGCATGTTTGTATTATAACTATTAGAGCTATTTTGAGTTACTTCGAAAAGTTTGAGCAGAACGAGACGAGGTAAATGTTGGATGTAAATAAAACGTACCTAATTAAGCACAGAAAAAAATAAAAATTATAATACAAAATGGGTAACAAGTCAGTTATATGGTAAAGAAATTTTCAAAAACTTTCGAGCAAATGGTTCTACATAAAAGTTGACCATAGTTCGTTCGGTTTTTCGTTTTGTGGTCGAAAACGTCGAAAAAATGTTGAATGAGATTGAAAAAATTGAAATGGATGAAAAAAGAAAAATACGGAAAAGGTTGGAAAAGTGAAAGAAGTATGAACATTTTTTAAAGAGTTTGAAAATGTTTATAAACTTTGAAAAAAGTTCAAAAAGCCGAAAAATGTGGATTAAGTCAAAAAAAAAAAAAAAACTCAAAATGTTGAAGGAGGGTGAAACAGATGAGAAAAATTAAAACAATCGAAAAATATGGAAAATATTGAAAAAATTGGCTGCGGATGAAGGTTGAAAATCTCGAAAAAAGTTTAAAGAAATTAAAGAAGACGAAACAAATTGAAATAGATTAAAGAGTCGAAAACAATATAAAACTGATGATATAAGATGAAAGAGGTTAACCCGTTAAAGACGGCTGAAAAAGATGATAGGATAAGGAGAAGGTTGAAAAAGTTGAAGAATAAGAAGAAGGTTAAAAAAAGTTGAAAGAGGTTCCAAACTCGAATAAAGTTGGAAAAAGTGATATGTTTATCAGCTGTAATTTTTGATTGGTGCAACTTTTTTAAAATTTTATTTTTTACTGTTTATTCCACGCTGTGCGAAAGATATGCAATTGGAATTCGAGCTGATGTGATTTCAGATGTTATTGCGTCTCGTTTGACAACAGGCCCTATCTAAAAACTTGACCAAATATTGTCCTTTTGTGTGCCAATGCTTATTGCACACAGCTTGTGTACCAATAACTTAACAGATTAAAAAACATTTAAATTATTTCTTTTTATTTTTTTATTTCTAGCGAAAATTATTTTTTTTAAATAATGTGTCAATCTTTAAAGTTTTGTCGAAACATTCAGCAAATAGAATACATTTAACCTTACTTTAGAAACTACTCTTTTGAATACTTAAGAAGTTTATCAGAATAACAATAGATTCCATAAATATTCTCTGGTAGCTTAAGTGACATAATATCTTTCCACTTATTGGTCGCAGCATCGAACTCCTCGATACGATCATCGTAACAAACCACAGCTTTATTGCGGTAAGAAGTGCACCACAGGTTACATGAAAGTTCTTCACGTAAACTACACATCGTAATCCATTGATTGGTATCAGGATCATACCGTTCCACTGTTTTGCTTCCGTTATAACTACTCACTGCATATAACATTCCATTAGCAACTGCAACCTGCATGTAATAGAAAAATGGTTAGCAAACATCATTTAAAGTATATAACTGCAAAAATCTCACTCCAGGCAATAGACGACCTTCATCCATTGATGAAATAAATTGCCACACATTTTGTATCGGATCGTAGCATTCAGCTGAATTAAGTGGATTGCCAATGAAACCTCCAACTGCATATATTTTTTCATGTAATACCGCAATACCGAAATCGTATCGATTGGTTGACATAGAAGCTACTACATCCCATTTGTTTGTCTCTGGATTCCATTTTTCTACGGAATCTAAGTCTTTTACTCCATTCCATCCGCCCATAACATACAAAAATCCGTTTAACGCAGCTGCACAACAACCTGTACGACGTTCGTTTAATGGAGTCATATGTTCCAAAGCCATCGTTTTGAGGCTTAAACGAATAGCGCTATTTAATATAGTATTCCTAGTATCTTGTCCTCCAACGATAAAAAGATAATTTTTCATTATAGCAACACCAAAAGCACGACGGTACTCCAAGTCTATCAACCAATTGATCCACTCATTTCATTGCGGGCAGTAATTATGAATAAACATTTTGTTGACGGATCGTGATCGTGATATGGCCATCAAAACCTGATCTGATGTTCTTAGTTTTGTTGAATTTCTTCTACTTGGCGATAACTGCCATTCTAAGGCTTCCGTATAAATTTGGAGACATTCAATTTTAGTACAAATTGGTTTAACGTGTTCAATTAACAACGATCGTTCCAGTAATGGCATGCGCACGTTCATTTCGATCATGTTCGATCCAGCGCATTAAACTGTTAAATACATCCTCCTCAGTTTGAACACAAAGATCATCGGACGCCAACAATTGACTCAATTCTTCTGCTGTTAAATCAAGAAGCTCATCCGTTCCATATACATATATTCAATAAGTGCTGCAAGCAATAATCTTTTGCTCGTTTTAAAAGCCTTTCGAATGGTAACGCTCCGCTAAAAGCACAAGACCAAAGCAGTTACCTGGATGTATATGTTCTTCGAGAAAGCTTTCACAAGCCGAGACTACATAACTCAGGTGTAACTTATTCGCTGTTTTAAACAGTTCAAATACAGTCTCCTCGCTGATTACTATACGACCAGTATAGCAATATTCAACTAAACTTTGTAGTATATCACCATCTACATTGGACACTTCTACTTCTTTTGATATACTTTTGTGCATTGATGACGTAAAAATACTTTGAAAGTATTCAGTGGCTGCAGTAAGGACAGAGCGATGCACTGGAATTATTTTTTCTGCGGTGCCAGCGATTAGTACAGCATCGCAGGACTTCTCACTCTCACACTGTTTCCACAATTTCAGCATGGCCAATATCAGTAAACGTTGAAGACATGTTGGTTGGATGCACTGTATGTATGTACGGAATAATAGAAAGTACTTGAAATTTAAAGACTTCGTTTCACAACGCCTGGTAGAGTTTTACTGACAGCGACATATATTTTCAATATTTATACTTTCTCTTATCATTCACATTTGTACACATATCCTCTCTTCGAAAACGTGTAATAAGTTTGTATATTTTTAGAGATGTACATATGTGTGTATGTGTATGTATCTTCACTTATGAAGTGAGCAATAAATATTTGAATGTCTTTATATAAGGTTTTCCAGTAGGAGTAAAAAGCAAATTAGAGACTCTAAACTTAGTACCTAGATATACGAAAGGTCCAGTTGCCATTACTGACATTTTTGCATACATTTCAATTCTACACGAAAACTAAAAACTACCGGTAATGTTTCGCTCTTAGTAATAGTAATAGTTACTTTCCTCTGACCTTTTATGCCCTTGAAATTTTTCCATATGAAATACATGGAAATTCTGACGATTTACCTGATGTTTTGCAGCCTTTCTGCAATAATATTACTTTTATATTTTCACCAGTGTCACGCGCTTGAGATTTTTTTTGTTGGTTTTTAAGGTTAACGACTTAACGGCTGGACTTACAGTTTGAATCACTATGCCAATTTTCAACTAACAATAAATTTGAATTTCGATAACAGTTTCTGAATGTTAAGGACTTATTGTTTGTTAATCTTCTATCATTTAAGCTACTTAGGTACTTTGACGAATTAGTTGTACATGTGCGCAATGTTTTGAAATGAAATAACGCTGAGCATTATAGATAATTTGTTAGGATTTCCATGTTTAACAGATAAATAAGTTTCAAAGTTATCCAAAAACGTCAAGTAGTTTATTTTCTCAAGTACAAAACATAATTCTGCTGTAATTGCGAAAGACAGAAATTCTTCGTTTCAAAGGAATCACTCTAAATTCAAGTGATGCTGAGAGCTAACAGGCGCTGAAAGAGCGTAAAAATGTGAACGAGCCTAAAAAAGCGTGCACGTATACAGAATTATCAACCCATACTTATCGTATGAATGTACAAGTTCTGTCATGGAGCAAGCAATTATTGTGTATCGTAGACCTCTACATGAATGTGATTGAAATGCATTTCAAAACGTTCTACTATTAGAGATCAAGACTTATTTCAATCTTTTCACTGCTTGCAAACCATCTGCATTAGTTCAGAAATCATTCATTGTTAGAAAGAAAACCAAACAAAAGAGAGAGCAAAATATTTAAGCAGTGTACTCATGATATCAGTCCTCACTAGAACAAAAGTGTTTGAATATACTGTTCACTGAAACGAGTGCACCGTGAGGAACAATGCGCAGCAAATGTTCTAAAGTAAAGCAAATGTTCTAGTATATAATGAGCATAGTCAAACACAATTGTGGCTGCTTATCGTCAGTGTTTTTTGCTGTAATTTTGGTTTACTATAATTTTGACACATGCATGTACATATATTAGGAATTTTGCTTAGAGTTTTACACATAGAATATTAATATATCATTTGTAAAATATTGTATATTTATTTCATTGAAACTTAAAAATATCAACTCAAGATATCGAAAACGCAAAAAATCATAAAAGATTGAATTAGGGTGCTATCACACAATTGTTTGAAATATTGGTATACCTATATTCATAGGTTATCTTTAAAATTAGCTTGTTTTCATCATAAAATTGAATTCTCGATTTTAATTTTGGTCGAAAAAAGTTACCTTATTTATATATTTTCATCGATTGAATCTGAACTTCAGCATTGATTTGAAAATTTTGATGATTAAATTCCCTTTAATTTGATAGATTTATTGTCCATATCAGTAAACGTAAAGTCGAAATTTGTCCGAAAATGTTAGATTACCTCAGAAAAAAAAGTTCGAAAAATAAAACCAAAAATTCACATCCCGAAAATTTCCATAAAAAATTTTCATTTTTGGTTTTTGAGTTCAGTGGACCATTTTACATAAGAAAATGAAAAGGTTTACTTTTGCTCCTATTGCCCAAATATTTCTTTGTAGTAGTAAAAGTAAGTAGTAGTTTTTTATTGTAGTTGTCCATAAGTACATAAATATTGGTTTTAAAAAAATAAAAATCCTCATATCTTCAAAACTGCAGATTAAATCTGAAAGATTTACCTAGTTGCCATTATTGTAGGTCAATAAATTATCTTTCTTATATCACTCATATTTTTGATATACATTAAGGTTTCCTAACTAATAATGATTTTTATAAAAGTTATATCTACAAATTCTGATGGCTATGGACTCATAGACTTACAACGGATAAAAAAAAGTTTGGTTGAATAAAAATTGGTGAATGGGAGCTAAAGTAAACTTAATAAGAAGCCATTCAAACCATTCGCATGTTTTGGTGCACTCGGTGTATTTTTTACCATTGACATTTTGTTTTTGATTGACGAAGGTGTATATGATTTGATTTCAAAGCAGCAAGCACTGTACATGTTTCGTTTTATATTTTGATCTCATTTTACTTTATTTTATATTGCTTGCTTATTTCAATCAAGCAGTGTTCACTGTATTAGAGCGCACTACTGTAGACGAAGAAAGGAAGTTGTATAATTGTATAATGTATGTGTGGTTATTAAACCGATCTATTTATTAAACCGATCCATTTAAGGAGCTACATATTTTTTTCTGCCAACATTGTAGTTTTGGTAGATATAAAAATTCTGCGAAAAATTAAATTAAAATTTAAAAATTCGACATAAAAAATTGCGTTTTTACAGTAGTTTTGTTTTTGCCTTTAATGCTCTTATCTGTCTAAGGCCTTCTAACTCTTTTAGTCCGAGAGGTAGCGTTACATTTATCATGGTCATCAATTCTTAAATTTTCCTCAAAACTCATAAAAATTATTAAATCTGTTTTAAGAAAAAAATAGCCGGATTAGACAAAAACCGAACAACCCTATTTGCATGACAGCTGCGATCTAAGTATTTTGAACATATGTAACTTTATAATACATATAAACCATGTGTATGTGTTTTCACTGCACCTACGAGCACACATGCTCGAACACTCACTCATACAATTGCAATTTGTAGTTGGCGCCATTTTTTATGAATTATTTTACTATTGTGGTGCAAATAATGTAAAATAAAGAAAAATATTATGGAAAAAAAGGAGAAAAAACAAGAAAAGCAGAAGCAGAAAAGAATGAAATTCCGGAAAATGGAAAAATATTTTTCTTTTATTTGCACTTCTGCTGCAGCTACAGCGCGCACTGACAATGAATTGTATGGAAAATTGTGTGCATTACTTGGCGCGGATTTATTTACTTTCGCGCGTGTATTCGTGTTTGCATTCGTATGAGTATTTGTGGTACTCAGCGGTTATGTTTATTGTTATGGATGGTGATGATACAAGGATGTTTGTGTGATCCTTGATCTGGTTAATAAAATCACGACTTTGTTTTTCGTCTTATATGCAAATGCAGCAGTTTCTTTTATTGAAAAAAAGTTTTCCTTTTATTTTCAAATTTATTTCATTAAAGTTATAAAACTTTGATTGGAAAGAAAATGTGTCGCGTATGGAAAGAATTATTTTGAACACAGAAAGAAAATAGGCATGAAAACGGATTGTTAAAAGAGCAAGATTTTAAAACTTCAAATGGTTACTGAAGAGGACACAAGTACGAAAAAGTTAATATGCAGCACGGTGCTTTGAGTAAAGGAAGCAATACAACAACCTTCTTTTTTTTTGCAAATTGTTTGGAATTATATGCAGATCGAGGGTAAAATAATCTTAAGTTCAATTTTTGGGCACTTGTAAAATAATTTTTTTTTTCTTTAAATAAAGAAAGTGAAGTGATAACTATGTACACTGTACAGTCAAACACATTAAAAAAAGTACTGATGTGTTATGCATGAAAAATAGCACTGACACTGACCAAGTTTATTAAGATCGAAATTATTTAAAGTTACGCAATTCATTTAATTTTATCTGTTTTTATCTATACTCGTACCTTAAACATCAGATGTATTAATTTTGCTCTTTATTTTGTAACGCAATTAACTCCCAAAAATAATCTATCAAAACTTTGAATTCCTGCAAAAAGGCATATTTCCATCAATATGTTTTAAATGATCCAGCAAGCTTTTGAAAACACAACATTTATGTGCTCTGGGAGGCGGTTCTGATTTTAAATCGATTGGTGTTAGCAATTTTATATTTCATAAAATTATCCATTAAGAAAGTAACCAACTAGAGCGACTGACAGAGAAATTCATTGTGCTTTTTCTCAAGACCCACCGTACAGATATATTATCAAGAATATTTTTAACACATATTATATTTTACCATTTTAGATAAGATGAACAAGGCTTTTTTAAAAATGACGTGCAGATAATGTTTTTAAAAGAAGGATTTCCTTTGGATGACTAGAAAAATACTATGACTAGTTTCGACTTACCATTAAGGGTAATCTATCAAAAATGATAAACTGCATTCAGATAGTCGATGGATTAAAGACTTACTGGTCATGGACGAAATTGGCATTTTGGAAACATAAGTGTTAAATATTTCGAAATCCACATGTCAGAAATTTTTTCAATATTTTATTTATGCGTCAACATTTATTGACTTTTTCAAGGTTTTCTATACTGACGTGACAAAACATTATTAAGGTCACTCAACACGCCGCGTTGGCTTGCTCACTAGAGGTCTGCACGAGTGCACTTCAAATTACCATTAAGCCACTCGCCACGATTGCGAGGCCATTGAGCCCTTATGCACGAAAACCTCAAATCAAAAAACCAAGCAACAGGTGATAAAATGTTCTTCGAGTTCAAGCACTCGTTGCTTATTGCATTCCGCATTGAGTGGCTTGTTGTCTTTTAGTGCGCTTGCTCAGACAACAGATTTATTATGCCGTGAACCTTTTCGCACTGAGTTTAAACAACAACAATAATTTGAATGACAAATCATAGTCATGTCGTGTGATCGTTCTGTTTTGTGCGAGTCTATTGATGATTCGCAAAATGTCAATAGAACCAATGTACTCGACAGCGAGTACAATTATTCTGTTTAGGGCCTCTTTATGTATCACGATTCGCCTCGTTTCGTCTCTAATTTCACAGCCGAAAAGTATGCTAGTACAATTCTTATATTTGTGATTAACTATTCATTAAGCACAGGCTGAATTTTTTTATGTTTTCATTTATGTAAAATACAATTGCATACTTTCAGGCTTGAAAATTAGAGACGAAACTCGACGAATCGTGATACATATTTTCGTTATTTTATTTTATTTTATTTATATTTATAAAATAGGGCAGAACGTCATAAAGAGTAAGGGTCAAAATTGCACCTTTTATCACTTATTTCTTCTAAACTTTTCAGTAAAAATCACGCTGAGTAAAAAGTCTTAAAATTTGTTAAAATATTCAGAAAAATATTCAATTTTTTATTGTAATAATTTTTTTATGACGTCATAATTTTATTTTGTCTAATACAAGTGTTTTAAATCATAAAAAATTTGTGAATTTACAACTTTTTTTAGGGCAGTTTACTAATAATAAAAAAACAAAGTTTTTTTTGGAAATATATTCCACATATAATCAAAAAAACCCACACTTAGCCATCTTTTGGTTGATATTTATTAGAGAGTCCTTAAAGTCGAGTTTAATAAATTAAATAAAGTCAAGTTATGAATATTTTTGTAAAAAATACTTAATAATAATAATAATAATATCTGAAGTGAAATCAATAAATTTTTCGAAGAGAATGTTTGTAATTTTAATTTCAAAGATATAATCGAGCTGTGCCCCAAATTAAAAGAATATTCAAAATTGTTCGAAAATCATTTCTCAATATCAACCACATCGATAAAAGAAACCATAAAAATTAAGACGGAAAACAAGAGAGAGGGATGGAACTCTTACCTGTTCCTGTCCTTTAACGACTAAATTAGAATGATATTTAAGTGGATATTGCTGTTGGTGTTGCTGTGATTGTTGACTCCTTAAAAGGCATTGTTGAAAGTGTGCTGGTTGTTGCTGCTGCTGCTGATGATGATGTACAGCTGGTTGTTCATGTAATTGTTGTTGTTGGTGCGACTGCTGCTGCTGCTGTTGTAACTGCAGGTGATTATGTTGTTGACAATGTGCTAGTGGTTGTAGCTTTTGTTGCTGTTTTATTGGCTGCTGCTGCTGGTGCTGCTGATGATGTAGATATTGGTGATGATGGTGTTGTTGCTGTGGTTGCTGCTGTTGCTGTATATCATATGCATGTTGCTCAAATGAACAATTGGATATATGCTGCTGCTGTAATTGTTGTTGCTGCTTCCTTTGTTGTGGCTGTTGTTGTTGTTGTTGTTGCTTTCGTTCGCATTGTAATCGTTTGACGACACCATTTTTAAGCTTTGGCTGTGGCGGTGGCGGCGGTATATCCTCAGGCATTAAAAATGTTTTGTGTAGTTGTTGTTGCTGCTGCTGTGGCTGATAGTGATTGCTGTAAGGATTATTTTGTAGTTGTTGTTGTTGTTGTTGCTGTTCCTGCCAATAGCCATTATTAAGCTCAGCCTCCGCATTGTTTGCTGGCATCCACATAATTTTATTATTATTGTTGTTGCTATTGTTGTTGATATTGCTACTGCTGCTTTGGTAATGTGACTGCAATTGTTGGTGCTAGTACTGCTGCTGTTCTAAATAGGGTTGTTGCTGTTGTATTTTTGTAAAATACTACAAATCATCGTTGGAATGTTAACGCAGCAGTGTTAAAAAGAGAAAGAACAAGAAGAGAAGGAAGAATATGCTAAGGACACAATTACTTTATCCTTGCTGGTTTGCTTGTTTATTGCTACTTGAACCAAATTAAAAGCTTGGCAACGAAACATAAACTTTTCTTGTAAATATTTGTTCAAACAGAAAATTTTTACAATCTCAAAAGTCTGGCAACAATGTTAAACATAAAATTAAACTAAATAAACGTGCTTCAGAAAGAAAACTCTAAGCAACTCATAAGGGTGAGGCTTAAAAAGCACTTAAAATAATTTTAATTATTTCTCAATATTTCATTTTAAAGTGGAAAAAATAAAACAATTAAAACTAGATTACTTAAATGTAAATAAGCAGCTAAAATAATTCTATTATAACAATTTGAAATGCAACATTCAAGGAAGAAATCGTTGCAAGGATTAAACAAATTCTAAGAGATTTTTCGGATTTATATAAAACAGATATTTGAAAGCCATAAAAATTCTACATCAACATATTGATTTACATATAAAAAGGATCATGGAGGATTCAAACTTTCTTTTTCTGCGATTTGATTTTATTTGCTCTGTTCGGCTGATTATTTTAAGTCCTTCATGGTAAAAATGAACTGATATTGGTTAGATGAAGCTACGTATGTGGGGTAACATTTGAAAAAATTTAAGGAATTGCATTGAGAAGATTGAGGTCTATGACTTAACCGGTTTTTTTTTTGTGAACAGCGATTGACTGGTTAATGATTTGTCAATAATCCTTTCGGTATAAGTTGAACCATTGTTGCACTACATTAAGTAGATAATAGGCAATCGAAGTAAAATATACGTCAAATTATCGTACATATTTGCTTCACTTATTCACTAAGTACTGCAGCCTTATCAGCTTACACTCCAAGGAAAATGTTGCTGTTGTAAACAAAAATCTTCCAAAGAGCCACAAATGGAATACTTTGAGCGAAGATTTAAAAACTGAATCCTAAGGTTAGTCATATTCGATGAGTGAGCTGAAAACCAATTAACTGCTAAATGTCCCCTTAACAGTTTAAATACCAAATGGAATTGCAATCCATAATCCGTGCTTTGATCCTTCAAAGCACGTTGCATCATAAAAATGTGTTGTATGGTGCGGGGTCCTATCAATGTAGAGGGCATCATCGGACCGGACAGCGCGTTATTGTCTTTGTGATAGCTAACAGGAAAATGATCAATTATTTTTTCGGTTCGCTTAGTTGGAAACGAGATAATTGATTTACTGAAACAACATTTCGTTAACAATATACGCCTTTGTTCTAAAATCCATCTAAAATACAATCGAAATTTGCCTATGAATAATTTTTTTTTTGATCAACGTCATACTATTGTATGATTTTACCAATTTTTCACCTTAAAGGGTTAGATCCTTATTCAAATACATAATCAATAGCATATTTGTAGAGCAAGTAAAAATAAAATCAAAAATATGTAATATCATCAATTTGTACATTTTCTTTTGAATGAAGCAATTTAAAGAGGGTCGAAAATAACTGGCTTCTTTCAGTTTAGCACAAAGGTAGTAGGCAGTAACAGTAAAAAAAAAAAATTTTAAAATTTTTGAAAATTTTTTTCTCGGAAATATTTAAGGTTAAATTTGGAATTTCAGAAAAAAATCTAAAATTACATATTTTAAGTGTTGTAAAATAGAATTGAAACAATTTTAAAAGTTTCTGACCTTGAGAACTGGTTAATTGGATTAAACATAGGAAAACTGCATTATTTTTATTTTGAAATTTTGGATTAAATTTTAATACTTTTGAGCTTACATATATGACTACACCAGAATTGTATTAAAATTTAATACTGCCTAAATATTAAAATTCATTTTTAATACTTTTTTGTATTAAAATTTAATACTCGTTTTTATTAAGATTTAAAAAAAAAATTTTTTCATTTCGAATGGGATTCGAACCGGGTTCCTTGAGAATTCAATTGACGGGCGCGCAGCTTAACGACATCAGCCACCGTAGTGTTATTTATTGGTTGTCTAAAAGTTTATTTATATTGACAATAATATAAAATGAAAGTTCAATATTGAAGTATTAAAATATAATACAGCATGGTTTAAAATTCGAATATAATACTTATACATTAAAATTTAATAAAAAATTTATTACAAAATTTTGTAATCTATTGAAAAGTATTAAATTTTATCAAAATTGTATTAAAAATCCTTGTAATATTTCGCTTGTTAAAATTTAATCCAAGATTTCTAAACGTGTAGTGGGGAATATTATCTTGCCACCCATTTTCTAAGCCAATGGTTCTTAAGTAGGCGGTATTAACAACAAATTGACCCAAAAAACCATTACCAACTTATGTTTGGAAAAGGATTCAACAATGCAACCTTTGATATTCCATTTAGGCTCTTCGAGTTCAATCATTTAGCATAAATTTCCTGCTGTAATCTTATACACCTTTAATTAAAATAACAAAATTGGTCAAAATTCGGGCATCGTCACGTGCTTTGGCAAGGCAACATGGTTGGTTAGTTTCACCAAAATGCATCTCTATCTTTCCCGTACATCCCATCCTGCAGTCTTCTACACTCCACTTTTTTACAGCGGGCTCTTGGGCTTTAAGTGATATGCAGTTGAAAAAGGATGGTGACAAGACTTGTCATTGTGGAATCAATTTTCTGACAAAATTTTCCTGCATTCAACATTTGACTGCCGATCGGTCGTCATTCATTAGTTCGGTGGTAGTACGACTATTACATATTTTAGCTGGGTTAAGGCATTTGAGTGACCATAAATTGCTAGTGAAGTGAAGTCAAACAGTTTAGTGGTGCAAAGGCGTTGAATGCTGAATATAACGCAAATCATAAGTTTGATAGATAGAGGTAAACGAATGAATAACCTCATAGCCAGGGAGCTGTTCTAAGTAATATAAATAACACGAATAATCTCAGTCATTGCGTGGTCTCTGCGTTGTTATTTGAGATAAAAGTTATTTAAAATAAAAGTTTGCATAAGCAATTTTATTGCGTCTGTATTAAAAAATGTGTCTATACACGAAAACAGATAAATGCAAGAGGCAGACGTTTTTGTTGCTAAGCCTAAAAGTTATTGGAGTTATTTTAAAACTTATGATTGCGATTATTACAGATTATGTCCAAAGAAACAAGTGTAACAACCTTAGGGGACGTCTATTCAAAAAATCTCACCGAATCTCACCAAGGGGGGGGAGGGGGTCAAGAAAAACCCCACGTCAACTTTTTAATGCATAGAATTTACATTATAAATTATAATTTAAATCTCATGGGAGGGGGGAGAGGGGTCCCGCCAGATCTCACCAAATCTCACCAAGGGGAGGCGGGGGGGGGCCCGAATTTTCAAAAAATCACCAGACGTAATTAATGGACTTCCCCTTAGTTGTTGCTGCATTTAAAAATTACAAAATTAAAAACACAAAAACAAAAAATTGAGTACTAAATCATTTTATTGCGTCTGCCTCTTGGTTGACGGGTTCCTTTACTTATAAAAGATATAAAAAAGAGAAGGTAGACAATTTCAGCGCTGCTTTTTTGAAGGCAGACGTTTTTGAGAAATTAAAATGCATATTATTTTATTTTATCGCGTCTGCCTTTGATATATTGTGTTAAGGGCATAGTATAAATATCGAAAATATAAAACGAAAACGTTCACACTGCTGCATTTTTAATAACTATCAGCAATTTTTACTAAATAAAAAAAACTATTGCCTTATACATTTTCATTATCTTTACTATGCTCCTAATACGATGCATCAGTGGCAGACGCGGTAAAATAATTTTATAGAGTTTTCTTTTTTTTACCTTAAAAATTCATTTAAAAAATTCGGTGCTATCTTCACTTTACTCTTAGTTTTTCTAATACGCACAAATGTGAACTACATTGCATATCAATACTAACGACGATAAAATCATATACTTAAAATGTTCACCGACACCCTAATTATAAGCAGGTTGAATTTCAATGGAATTTCAGAAAGTCTAAGGATTATATTAATGAACAATTTTTCAAATTTGGAGACATTTATCGTAGAAGTCCTTTCACAAAGTAACACACACACACACATTTATACTTAACAAATTGTAAACTGTTCCAAATCTTTATTCAATTCTTAACTATTTTCCAACGACTCGATGAAATTGATAAAACCATGACACTACAAGAGCCTTAAAGCAATTAATTTCACAAAGTGGCTTATTTATTTATTTTAATTCCCTAAAATGCAGCAACAAAAAGTAGCACGAATTTCCACAAAATTGACTGCAAGCAATTTGACTTGCAATGCAATTTCTGGTGTGGTATTTATATTTAAATCCACATTTTCTTGCTTAATTTCCTTTGGTGCAATATAATTCTTACAAAAGGGTTAAAGTAAAGGATGAAAAAGAATCGTTGCTATGGAGATAGATAGAAAAAATAGCACTCATAGTGTAGGAGGAGGTTGAAACATATAAATGTTGTTGACACCGCAGCTAATTAATAGAAGATCAGATAAACCAACAAAAAAGGGGAACTAAAGAATAACTACACAAACAGTTATACATATACATTTAAAGATATAAGCATACAGACACACACACACACACACAAACAGTATTGCAAAGAAATGCATATACAAACACATGCACACAAAGAAAAATCCGGTTCAAGACTTGTGGGAAGCAACAAAGCAAAGAAGAAATTTCTCAAGATAAAACGGAAGCAAGTAAAATAGCAAAAGAAAATAATAGGAAGTAGAAAAAAAAGATAAATCGTTACTCTACTTGGCAATGAACCAAAAAAAATAACGCAATACAATTGAAGTGTAAAACGAAAATCTTAAACCGAATGTAATGGTTGCAGCAAATAAAAATTAACAAAATCACTGCATATTTGCGGGCGTACAAAGCAAAAGTGAAAGCTAAATTAAGCTACACAGATGAAAAGGCTTTGTTCTTTTACAAAAGCAGTTTTTTATAATTTTCCTTTTGATAGTATGGTTGATATTTGATAATTTGGTCCGGTCAAAATAGAAGTCTTAATTTTTTCTAAGTTCTTTGAAGTATTTGATTATTGCTAGAGTCAATTATAATTTAATATCACACTGCGCGTTTTTAGCATAAATTATTTCGAGTAATGTTCCAAGCGAGCAGAGGGAGGCCTTAGTTTCACCGACATTCACTTAAGGACACCGATTAACATACTGCTAATAAATCTACACATATAATATTCACCATCGATTACAGGAATACATGGGCCGTTGAAGCTCCTATAGAAACAAAATGTTCGAAGTATGGTATCACGCAGGTTTTAAAAGTCAAATAAAGCCTCAAGTAAAGGCGTAAGCACTCACCAGACGAAAAGTAAGCTGGGCGTGACACAATCAAAGTGTTGAAAAATTTATATAAAGGTAGTTTTCCAAAAGAATACAATAAAACTTTGTACGAGGCACTTAGTGGTACAATTATTTTTCGGATGAAAAGGAAGCGAGATTAGACAACTGGGTATGACACCTTCCATTGCATGAAAAACTTTAAAATACCATACCACGCAGTTTTTCAAAGAAAGCTAAATAAGACTTGGCATTAAATAAAGAAGCAAAGTAAGTAATACTATCAAGGATGCTTTTAAAGTGAATGTAATAAGATTTTGGTAAACGAATACCATTGCCAGGACGAAAAGTGAAACAGGTAAAACAAATGGACAAGAATCTATACAATATAAAAATAGTCAGTGGTAAAACGATTTTGTACCTTTTAAAGATGGACCGCAACCTGAGGAGATGTATTTGTTTTTAATGGGTGGTGTCACGCCCCTAACTACAAAGTATGTTTACACAGCTATATTAATGAACTAATTTCGATGAGGTTTGGTATGCAGTTGGACTGAACCTTGAATTTATTTTTCAGTGGGTGATGCCACGCCTTTAACTACTGGTACATATATTTTCACAGCTAAATCAATAAAGCAATTCTGATGAAATTTGATATGGAAATAGATTGAGCCCTTGAAAGAGAAATTAAAAGCTCTATAATATTTAAGAGGGCGTGGCACTATCCCCAATAGAAAACATCGCTGACACGGCTTAGCCGCAACACCAATTTTTAAAGAAATTTAGCATGGAGAAAGATTGGTTTTTGACGAAGGATATTTTCTTATAGGTTGGTGGAGCCACGCCTCTAACAGGAAAATACATTTTCACTGCTAAGCAAATGGACTGAAATTCTGCATAGAGATAGAATAAATTCTAAGAAAGAGATGAAACTAGGGTAACATGATGCCATAATTTTTATTTTTATGAAAATGACAAAAAAAAAGTAATTTTTTTTTAGCCTGTTTTTTTTATAGCAAAAACTATTTATTGTTATTTAATTCATTTTATTATAATGATTGAGTTTCTACCAGTGTTCGAATTCAAGTGTTTTATAAATGGCTACAATATTTTATATAATATAAATGATGCTGCCAAAATTAAAATAAATATATGACCTAAGGCGTGGCGTACTTAGCAGCATAAAACTAAAATGTTCTTATTTAAGAACTTTTCGAAGGCCAAAAGGGGGCAGGTTGAGAAAAGTAGGCGTTGAGTTTTTCATAGAAACAAAAAACAAAAATTTTCATATGAAAATAAGTTTTCTTTAAAATACAATAAAGTTTTTCCGAAGACATTAACTGGTACAAGCATTGCCTGGATGAAAAGAAGATGGGTACAGGAATAGGGATAAAGACAGGGTTGCGAATAGGACAGCACCAAACTAACGAATGCATGAATTTTGCCATTAAGTTGGAGTTTTTCACTAAAAAAGTGAATTTTTTTTATACATGTAAACTATTAGCGTATTTCTTATCTTCTTAGGTCGAGCAAAAAACCCGTAAAAATGGTATAATCAAAGAGATAGACAGCAAAATAGACAAATTGGATGGAAGGATAGAGAAGTATGGAGTTAAAGGAAAAAGAGATAGTGGAATAAATATATCAAATGACAAAGGGATAGAGAAGCAAACAAATAGTCAGACAAATTGATGGAGGGATAACGACCAATTTCCTTTTTAATGCAGCTTGAAACAAAACTTAAGCTTTAAAACAAGAGTCGACACTGATCTTTAACATTTTACTTTTTCTTGTGTCATTTACGCCGTTTTATTTCTTTATGAACCTTTTGTTTTATCAATTATCAATCTACTTTCCAATGCGAACAACATTTTACAATGACAAAGCAAGCGCCATAAATTATCTCTTATCAGGTACTAAAGGTTTGATATTTAGTCACATGCTTTGTCACTGCTGCTAAAATGCAGTAGAACCAGTTTTTTTTTATATATTTGACACTATTGAAGATGTTTTCTTTACACATACCTGATCACTTTGTGCTATCTCAGCTGTAGACGCATCATTTCCGGTTGACATATTGCAAACTATGCTGCTGCAACAGTGTTAGTGTTTTCGTTAGTATATTTTGTTACTTATAATTTCTATAGTATTTTACAAAAAAGTTTAAGATTTTTACAGAGTTTTATTTAGAATCACGAAATTTGTGCGTTGCAGCTGTAAGAGAAAAAATTAAAGAGAGAAATTTATAATTTTGCTGAAAAATGTCAAATTACTAGCAAGCAAGTAACCTTTTAACGAACGTCAGCAAACGAGTGAGAGTGACTGCAATATTTTAGTGTAATTTAAAAAAAAAAATTGTGAAAATTTTATCTATTTTATTTTCAGCTAAAAAACACGATAAAAGCATTAAATGCAACATCATCAAGTTACAAACGAGAATGCAGTAGGAAATGATGCTGTGTAGAGAAGGGGACAGACAAAGAAAATGATATTGGGTTGCCTGCGAACTATTGATGTAAGATGCCGAGTATTCGATAAGCAGTCGTCGTCAACGTCATTGTCAGCGCCATAGTCATCATCATTGTCGTGACATTGACAGGAACATCCATCATTAGAAATGCGTTGCTGCAATTGCTGCAATTTTGCTAACGTGTTATAAATGAAATGGTAAAATGCAGCAGTAGCAACAGCAACCATATTTAATTTCATTTCCATGGTATTCAATTTAAGTCAATGCTAAATTATTGCTGGCAGTAATAAATGTTGCAGTCATGTGGTAGCTGCTGAAGATGTTTCAAGGGAAAACTGCTATTATCTTTAATTGCTTGTACAAATTTGGGCATTGTTCGGTGTGATAAGGGGTTTGTATTTTTTTGAAATGAAAGTGATTTTTTTAGAAATTTTTACGAGCATTTAATTAATTTTTACCATAAATTTAAATTTCTTGTACAGATTATAAGTAGAGCACAATAAGAGCATTACCATAAGTATATTAAATCAAACAGTTCCACATTATACATATAACTAAAGAACTAATTGAACTACAAAAGTCAACCAACCCCAGACTAATATGGGTTACTGTGCAATGTTTTATACTTTAAGATAACAATAACACCTCTCTTATTTCGATTTAAGTAAACGTAAAATGTCACAATGAAATTGATTGCTGCTTTGCTGCTTTTGTACAAATTTTTGCTTAACAAATCAGCTCACTTTCAAATAACAATAATGCCAATCATGCGTACAATTAAACCGCAAAAAGCCGACATAAACACTCAGCTAAGCACATAGTTACAGCAATCTACACACGCACACACACACATACACCTACGCATACATTTAAGCAATTTTGAAATTGAAAATTCACCACAAGCTTAAAGGTTCTTATTAGTTAGTAAATAACGATGCCGATTGTAGTCGGTACTGCAATCTAACGACGGCTGTCAAGAGCAGCATTAAAGTGGAAATACAAACAAATAATCAGATACACAGACATACCGACAATATGACATACACAAACATGCGTGTACTAGAAGGAAATAATTGCGGTCATAGAGGCGCACAGATTATTCCACTTGCACGAACGCACATCGAAAGTGATTGCAAGATATTCAATTAAATCAATACATATAAAACGTTTCTATATACATATACATATGCCCAGCAAACATTTTTAATCGTGAAAGAATTATATGTTAAGCATTGAGGCAAACATTTTTATCAAGTACGATATCAAAAGATAGTTTGCTCGGGGGAAATTAAGCGATTTGCTTTTATAACGATTATTCTTGAAGGCGAATTTAAAATATTTTTTATTGTTTTTTTTTCTTGACGTTTTGATGTTAATTGAAAATGGTTAGACTTCCCATATCATGAAAAGAGAGGGACAGTCTGGAAATTCGTCAAATTCAAATACCATAATGGTTATATCGAATCATAATGCACTGAAACGTATTTAATCTCCTTAAAGCCTAAAAATATGCAATACAAAATTTAGTTTGGTTTTCATTGCTTTGAAGATTATACAATCTTCCAAATGTTGACTGGGCTGTGAGGCAAGCTAATGTGTTAGATGCGTACAAATTTTTACGCTGAAAGAGTTTCCAATAAAATTTGTAAAGTTACTCAAAATCAAAGCTTCAGCGTTGACATTTGCAAGAAGCGTCAACGATGGATTGAATTAAAAATAAAACAAATTTAACTCAAAGTGAGTAGCGACATATTAACATAGATTTCAACAAAAATCACATCAGCAGCACTTGAGTTATAAGTGAATTTAATAAGAGACAAACAGACAGACACACATTTTAATGCTTACACATACATATTATATGTAGATATGTATAAAGAGGACTATGTGCTGCCTGAAAATCGTATTAAAAAGAATCGTCACATAATCATTTTATAACGTGACGCGTACATTGTGTATCATCATGTATTGTAATTGTAATTCCTCTGTTATCCTTTTCAGCACATGTTGTAAATTGTTTATTTAACATATATGTATGTAAGAAAAAAAAAATACAATATAATACAAAAAAAGGTAAGGCAAAAAAGTAATGCACGTATGTACATATATGTTAGTTGTATGTGATGGCCATCAATCACTTGTGCTTTAGCAAAAAATTATATTTATCTGTCTCTTTCATGTCATTTTTTTCCTTTACTTTCCATAGCTAATTTCCTCCTTTCCGAAAACAGCAAACATTGGAAATCCTTTGGAGTGACATATAATACAATGTAGCATACCTTTAGGCTTTTTTATTATTATTATGTATAAATTTCATGTAGATGCAAGAAAGAACTTGCACACGTCTGCATAAATTGATATAATTTCAGATTGTTCACGACCATCAAAAGCAGCTGGACCATGAAGAAATGCTAAGGTTTTATGTTACATGTTAATAGTGAATACTTTTTTAAGAGCTTCCTTTTGTGCCTTAAAAATGTTCGCAAGAAATATTGACACAATATTTAGTTTATAAGTTACCGTTCCATTATATTTATTTATTTTAATTTTTAAATAAACTGTTATGACTTTACAAAACTACACACAGCATACTTAAGCACAATAGATAATTATCTATAATTAGAAATTATGATCACTGTTAATAATCATGGAATACGCTTTTTACTGAACTTAAATATCCTTTTTTTTTAATTTTTATAAAAAAATTTACTTAGAGAAATAAAAATAATTCATTCATCTATGTATTTACATAAAATCTTGTTGAATGCAACAAAATCTTATTGAAGCTTCTCTTGCAATAGATCAATTGATACTTTCCTATTTCCAATTTTGAGCAGTAAGATCGACACCACAGGCGGACCGGGAATTTATAATGCATCTTCTGCCTATTGACCAATACATCAGGAATATGGCGGCAAAAGAGATTCTTAGGTTCAAAGAATGCAACAAGCTTCAAAACTCTGAGGGCCACGGGTCTATATTGCAAGATATGCAGCGGGAACTCTGCCTCACGGCAAGCGACTACTGAGTACCAATACTTGACTTTGACACTGCCTACTACATCAACTTTCCAACAAAAGAAGATTGAAACTCAGGCACCGTTCTGGAAGGAAAGGGGCTAACCATCTTCACAGATGGATCCAAGAAGGAGTTCGGTGCAGGAGCGGGTGTGTACTCTGATAATATGGGTATGGAGATGTCTTTTAGACTACCCAAGTATTGCAGCGTTTTTCAAGCTAAAATTTATGCCATAGATCAAGTCGCACAGGTGATGCGGAATACTCCCTTCATCATTACCATATATGTGGACAGTCAAGCAGCGATCAAAACACTGAACGCCAAAATAGTGAAGTCTAGGTGTGTAGAACACTGCAGGGAATCACTACGTTCAATCCGACAGCATGCTATAGAGCTCTGTTGGGTGCCCGGTCATAAGGGTATTTCCGGAAATGAGAAAGCTGACGAATGTGCCGGAATAGGATCAGAACAACCGAAGAATCAACAAGTGGTAGACCTTAAGCTACCATTGGTGGAAGTACACTATCGGATAGAGGACATAATCAAGAAACAAACGAACAGAAGGGAACGCCGGATGCAGAGCGTCTCGAATCCTGTGGCCTAAACTGAATCTGGGAAGGACGTAATCTCTCTTAAGATTCAGAAGAAGAGAGCTTAGGACTGTTAAAGGAGTACTGACGGAGCACTGTATTATTGGCCCTATGACCGCCAGATATGGTGCTCCTTTCAGAGATTTCTGCAGGACTTGCGGAGATGAAGAAGAGGATGAGACGGTTAAACGCCTGCTCTGCAAATGCCCCGGGCTAATGAGGAGACGAATAAAATATTTTGGTTTTGCGTTCTTTGTTGGTCTTGAGGAACTAGCTGAGTTGGAACTCACCAGTATCCTCAACTTCACCAAGGCTTCTGGCTGGTACGCCCCCATTCAATAGGACTTTTTAAAGGAGAAGGAGGGGACATTTTTATATATATGTAGGGTATCACAATGGGCAAACTGCCTCCGAGTGAATCTTGCTATGCAAGCAACCCTTTTAACCTAACTTAACCGTCCAAATCGCTTATTAGTTTTTCGTTTTAAATACTAAATAATAATAATAACATTTTTCCTCGAGAAGCTTTCATTCAGGGCTTTGTAAATACCTTATTGAGCAAAGTAGTTGCATATAATTTTGAAAAAAAAAACTTAAAAGCGTAATAGTTTTGTGTAAACATTAGATACACTTCTTGCAAGTAAGTGTTCTTCTACTTTAGTATTCACTATAAATTGCTTGTAATTCCTAAGCACTTGTGTGCTTTCATTAAAAAAAGTGTTAATTTAGCAATTGGCAGATAAATACTCGCTCTTTATTCTCAACTATGCTGCATTTATGTTGCACGGTTTCTTTCATTACACCACGGAAATGAGCATGCACTTAAGTGTACATAGCGTAGCAAGTTTTATTTAGAATTTTAAGTGGAAAGTGCAATGTACGTTCAAGCACGCTTTATCAAATACAGCAGAAAACCAACCAACCAACTGTTTTAATATTTTTCTCTCTTGAACACTCAATTTAGATGCTTCGTCAGTTAGTTTCAATCTTTAATTTTAATGCTTTTTATATTATTAATTGCATGTTACTCATACGTCATGTTGCACACATTCAGATATATTAAATAAACAGTTTTAAAAATAAATGTTAAATTTTTCAACTAATTCGTTCTTTTCTAACAATAAATCTTACTCAAACAACTGATTCAACTCATTGTCATAGTGCAATCCAGCGGAAAATAGGGATTTTCATTACAATTGTAACCTTCAAAGACGACGCCAGCGACAGTAATAAGTCATTTTCTCTACATTTTAAGTTACATATGTTGGACATTTAGTTGAATGAATATGTGTCAGCAGTATGGTTGAAATCTATGTTTATGCAGTAGGGTGATTCAAAAAAGTAAAAGCAGTCGAAAGCACATCGGAAAAGATGCTGCTAAAGCGTTTAAAAGGTATTTCCTGATTTTTATGTAAAAATACCGAAAATCACATTTGAGCCACACTAATATAACTGGGCAGCAGTATGAGAGCATATGTGTAATTTTACAAGGATTCAAAGTAGCGGCTACTTAGTTCATTGTACAAAAGAAAAAAAAAAAGACAAAAGAAAAGAAGTAAAATCGGAAAAATGAAATGCAGATAACACAAATGGACTGCTTATTGCCTATTCGTTTGTGTGTGTGTGTGTGTGTAAGTCGCAAGGACACACATAGTGTAAAGTCACGAAAACTTGCTAACGAAGACATAATGAAGTGACTTCAATAAAAGTGCCGAAAAGAAAATATTTGACACAATTCCATACATGACCTATAACGCATTTCAAACGAATCGGTATTATAATCCAAAATAAATTTACAGAGGTCTATTTTTATGAGCATCATTTCTGTTTTCACGTGATTTTTTACTCGGAAAAGTTCTATCGAGTTTAAGGTAAGAACACCGCATTTTTTGTATGAAATTTTAAATTTTCCTTGAGGCGATGTAAATTTAATTTATGGCATTTTGATAAAAATAGCCAAGGATGAAAAATCTTTTAAAGGCAGAACTTTGATATTTTGGCCTTTGAAGCTCTATGAAAAGGAGTAAAGTTTGCAATATGTAAGCATATTAAATTTTTGATTCTCTGTACCTTTTAGACCAACCATAACTTATATTTGTAAACGTAACGATTTTTAACCAGAGTAATATAAATTACAATATACTTAAAATTCACACTAGAAACTTTTATTTAGAATGCCATGAGCTATGTACATTTGTGCAAAGTTTCACCTCTCTAAACGCAAATTTCACGTAAGAAATGTGGAACAATTTGTCATGGAAAAATAATTTTTTATTTTTTTATAATTTTTCCTTTAATTTTGTGCACAATTTTTCCTTCTTGGTTTTTAAAAACTTTTATTTAATAGACCCAAGTTTCTAAAAAAATAATAAACTTTTTCTGATGGCTACACTTTTCATGAAATATCTCCATAAAATTCATTAGAAATTGCTACAGTCTAAAATTGATTAAATCTTGTTGTTGCCAATGTGTGTTTTTTTGAAATTTTCGTAGTCATTGTTATCATTATCAGCAAAATAATCATAATGGAGTTCAAAAATAGTACAAACTTCTTCTCTTCTACTTTGAATTGGACTTGAAACAAATTTTCAGACTGAAATCCTTTGAATACAATCGAACCAAAATTACTCTGCTGTATAAAAGTTAATAAGTTTTTGTTTTTTGCTTTTAAGAATATTTTTTTTTACTTATCGGATACGATTTTCCCATTGTTATCGAATACATGCAGTTTTGCTTCACCAACTCTTGTGTTGTTTTTATAATGAAGACCAGAACTAGCTTAATGTAGAACTTTTGTATATTTTGAAAAACAGAAAATGTTCAATTTGAATGTAAAATTTATACCTTTTCTTCGTGTCAGGTCTTAGTTTTTGTATCAAGGAGAAAAGTAGAAATATTTTTATATTATCAAAAACGGTTAAGTCTTAAATAATAGATTATGGTAGACAGCTGATGAAGTCAAAGAGTTTTTGGAAAAGTAAGAACAGGCAGAAGATTGTAAAGTTCTTAGCTGTAGAAAGTTAGTAGTAGTACTCAATAAGAAACAGATATAAGATGGAAATGTACCCGAATATTAACGCTCCATTGTTACTGTCAAGATTTTCCACACATTCCTTTCGACCTTATGAAAGCATTGAAAATTTTCTATTTCCTTTATTTTCGCTAGAAAAACAAACTTTTCGTAAGAAAAAAAGCCAAAGTTTGTAGAGGCCAGCAATGAAACTTCTTATTATTAATAAGCACTGTTGCTGGCTAAAATTAGTGAGAAAATTTTGCTTCCAATTAATATCGATCGTATGTTAGATATTTAAACTTAAAAAGTGTTCTTATTTTATATGAACTGATGCTACAGAAGTGTAGCGAAAAAACTTTGAGAATCTTTGCTAAGAAAGCAGTACTGCCCGATAATTGCAGCCTTACGTCGAGTGTAAACTTTTGACAATACCGATGATTTACTTTCAAACAAGGGAAGTGCACTCTACTGTAGATTTGCCAATGGTAATTGGTGAATGGTGTTGACATTAGTTAATTTTGATTAGCAAATAAATCACTGAAATATCAAAACTCAAACTGAAATATCGCAGTAGCATATCATTTTGAATGTAATTAATTTGGGCATTGCTAAAGAGTAAAGATGAACTTTTCTTTCTTCTTAACTCAAAGGATATTCCAAGCAATATGCTTCACAATAGTTAGATGATTTACAAGAATTTCTTTGTAAGTCTGACAACTATTCAACTATGCCTGCATTGATGCATAACTACTCAACTTTATAAGCTATACTTACACAGAACTATGCATTCAGCGACTATGACATTTTGGTACCATAAAATCATCATTTGCAATCTATCCCATTTCAATACATAAGCCCCATTGTTAGTTACACAATAAATGAGATCATTGATTGAACAACTAAAATTCTAGCGCAGGCATTCCAATAATATTGTAGCGTACAACTTCCTTTCAACTAAAGTAAAGTTAGCAATTGTTAAAAAGTTTAGCTCATGATATAGCAAAGTTAAATTTCTATTGCTCTTAACTATTGTAATTGGCAATAAAAGCTAAAGTTTTTTGCAAGAGTTTCAAAAAACTTTCAATATCACTTTATGATATTTTTAAAGCATTAAGTATGGTATACAAATATTTGCATACAAAATTTCTTATGAAAAAATAAATAAAAATTTTCATTTCATTTGACAATTTGGTTTAACAAAGTGAAATTTATTGTAAGAATTAAAATTGTCAACTGCGCTCGCTATTGTTATGCGAAAGCAAATACACATTATACCAGCCAATCAATCTTTTGTTAATGGCTTTTAAAGCGCTCAAACTCATTTTGTATGTGGTGGTTTATTTTGATTTTGTTAAATCTACAAACGTACAGCTGCGCATGTGTTGACTATTTAATTTATTTTTTTTTTTTTTGGATTTTAAATAAAAATTTCTCTTTATAAAAAAGCAAGAAATCTTATGAGTGATATTTAATTGCTTGCACATCCATACATCACTGCCATAATTAAATATCACTCATACGCACCGTAAATCGATGTTGTGAAATCAGTTGAATTTAATTAAACCTCAATATCTTGCTATTTAAATCAATCACGTTTATTAATAATGATTGATTGCACTCAAATGAAGTAATTGACGTGCTTTAAATTAATTTAATTAATTAATAAATGAAGCTATTTCATCCGATATATGTAATAAATATTTTAATATGCAATAAGCACATTCATTGCAAATAAATGTCGTTTCATTTTCACAGTTATTGATATCCGTTTGGGATGCTTTTTTTCTGTCTGCACATTTTTCAATATACTAACACACACATGCAGCGCAGACACTGACTCATATGGTATCCTTGCAATTTTCACCTCTGGGAGACCTTGGCTTGGCGTATGCGTGACATTAATAAAATATCGCATATATTTACTATACGAGTACATGTGTGTAGCTGGAGACAAAAAACAAACGATAAACAACGTTGTAATTTAACATAACATGAGTTTGTCATTTTTCGTATTTTTATTTTCAAATACACTTAACAATTTTGATAGTACTATGTCAAGGAAGCTTATTACTTCGGCTAAACACTTGACGAAATTGGTAATAGTATGTTAAGGAAACTTATTACTTTGTCCAAGCACTATACAAAATTGGTAAAAAAAAGTTTTGAATTCAGATTTCTAGAGTGAAATAATAAAAAAAAAAATATTAATTTAGAGGAATTTACAATACGCAGTATTTATGATAAAAGTTGTACAAAAGAAAATAACTTTTGTTGAGAACTGATAGATAACGCTGATTGCAAAAAAAATGAACAATTAAACTAATGAAAAAATCAGAAATTGTTAAATAAAACTTCAAATAAATGGCAAACTTTGTATTTAAACTATAGTCGAGGCTATAAGCGGCCAACATTAGAACTAAAAATAATTGTAGAGCATTCTCATAGAATTATGTTGAGGAAAATTGTTCTATCTTAAGCTACATCGATCTTATATTATTAAATTTTGAACCGAATGTCGATGCTAATTAAAATTCCTCTATGGTCTTTGTTAGAAACATAAAAACAAGAAAACTGGTACAACGCAATTAAATTTCGAAAATTATCAATCAAAAGTTACTAAAAAGCAGAAAAGCTTGCATGAAATCTATACTGAAACCTATAATGCATAGCAATAATATTGTACTGAGCCGATTATAACAACTCTGTAGTTTCTAATTTGCATAGAATTTTAGATATAACACTTTGAAGAAAAAATTCTAATGTTATTTAGCGCTATATTTACAAATCCAAACAAAATTAAAGACATTTCAAACCTTTTGACAGCAAAATATATCAATAATATATCAAAATTTGTGTGAAAGCCAAAGCCGTTTATGTGAGCAGCCAAGTATTAAACTCAACATTTTTCTGCAATATTTTTAACAAATTAAATTTATTAGAACATATCGATTCTAGGTTATATCAAATATGAAATATAAGATACTGAAAGGAAAAGCGTTTATATTAAATATTCAACAAATGTACATCATACGCCATGCTAAAAAACATGAATTTTTTCAAATTTGTGCTTCATATATTCATATGCAAATATTAATCTTGACAATGCTTTGCCTCAGAATATCGGCAAATATAAATTTGAGTATAATTGACACTTTCTTACAAAAAGTCTGTACATCTTTAAATATTTTATGAATATATAAAGGTATGCACCCTCGACCAATTTTTGTGCTGTTTAGGCTAAAAATTTCACTTTATACCAATTTCTTTAACTGAGTGTTTAAATTTAAAATAACAACTACAGCCTTAATGTTAATATTCATGAACATAAGCTATCATAAATCACTAAGGGAGAATAGTATGATGTATCTACGGCATTTAATACATCCAGCTTTTACTACAGAAAAAATGTGGTATTTAAAACTTAAACGAGAAGAGAGCAATTTTTCATACAGCTCTCATAGCTTAACTAAGAAATGTAACAATCTTTGGTACTAGAAAGCAACAAAACGAATGTTTGTTTGTCTGTTAGTTGCAAAATGTAGCTTTTGTTATTTAAAGTGGATTTTCCAAGTCACGCATCTATTACGGTAGCAACAACGCTGGCACAGTTCATTTTTCAAGATTTGTGAACGTTGGCATAAGCAAAATTCTACAAATTTGCATGATTTTTCAAATATTTCCATTATTATTAGTCAGTTTTATTTAAATGTAAATTTAATGCTATGGATTTCAAATGCCATTCTATTCATTGATATCTGCTATTAAACACAAAATGATTTTATTAAACATTTTATTTTTGCTATGGACTTTTATTAACTTTCTTTTATTCTGCCTAGATTTAGTTCTTTCATTGGCTTATGCCAACTTTTACTTTAGCATTTTGTGGTATATCCTTTGCACATCCTTGTATGTTAAAAGCATAAAAAGTCTTTCATTCAAAAGTTCAAAAGAATTTCAACTTCATTTGCATATAGTCGAACAGCGTCTTGTGATGAAGTATTCACAAAATTGTGTGGTCTGTGCATTGAGGTGTATGAGAATGATGAGGCTGATAATAATGAAAGTGAAAAGTTTTCCCTTATACTTAGTGACAGTTTTATTGAGATGAAACTATGCAAAATTAATGTGTGCTAGATAGCTGGATGCAAAAAGTAATTGATAAGATAATAATAGATTAAACTACGATGATGAGTGTAATATCTTTCTTACAATGCTTTCGATTTTTCATGTTATAGCTAAGAGCTAAAAAAAACAATCGGAAAGGATTTCAGTTTGTAGAAACTGGTTCATCACAAGTCAAAGTATGAGTTTTTGACGCAATTTCTTTTGTCTATTTTGTTTGATTTTTTGCATAGCCATATATTCTTAAATATAGCCAATTTTTATGTAACGTTTAATGAAAACTTGATAAAAAAAATAAAAGAAAACCTTTGGTTATTTTTTCATTTTTAATTCAACACTGTTTTCAGAACCAAAAGTCTTACGAATGAACTATTGTATTAGAATTGTAAAAAACACTCTAAGCCTTGAACAGTAAATTGAGTCTTATCTGCTCATGGCCATGAGCAGATTTTATCATTATTTCGAAGCTCAAAAATTGAAGGAAACTATTATATAAATATGAGTCCTAAGTTACATCGAACATAAAATATGATAGTTTGAAATTATATCAATCATGGGAAATACTTAAAGGCATTCTTATCCGATTGATAGATGAAATATTGAACATAAAGCATCAATGTTTCTATTATTATCCAACAAATTTTTCGATAAGTGCTGACTTTTTTTTGACAAATTTCAACTATTGGATGTTTTCAACTTAAATCGATTTTTCCGACGTTATACGATGAGTTCATTCTTTGATAAGTTTCGACTGTTACGATGTTTTTCGAAGTATCGACTTTTAATATTTTTATATAAGTTTCGACCTTAATTAATTTTTTCGATAAGCTTAGGCTATTACTATATTTTTAATAACTTTCAGCTGTTTCAACGCATTTCGATGAGTTTTGACTTTTCTCGATTTTTCGACGTTTTTTGATATATGTACGTCAACTATTATCGACTAGTTCAATTTATTCTGATTTTTTCAGTATTTTTAAGTAGATAAGTGATAAATTTTTTGCTTTTTTTATAATTTTCACTTTAATTGACTTTTTCGAAATAATTCGACTTAGGGGACGTCCATTAATTACGTGAGGTGTTTTTTTGAAAATTCGGACCCCGCCCCCCCTTGGTGAGATTTGGTGAGATCTGGCGGGACGCCCCCCTCCCTCCCGTGAGATTTAAATTATAATTTTTAATGTAAATTCTATGCATTAAAAAGTTGACGTGAGGTTTTCCTTGACCCCCTCCCCCCCTATTTTAGCTCACGTAATTAATGGACGTCCCCTTAGAAGTGGTGCAAGATTTTTTAGCCAAAAATTCAACGAATGTTATCAATCAAGCACCGTATTCAACTAATGTGGCCCCCTGAAACTTTTTTCTATCTCCGTAGCTAAAATTTCAACTTCGAAAAAAGTGCTTGACAATGAAATCATAAGCAAATT
This sequence comes from Meiosimyza platycephala, assembly GCA_963662105.1. NCBI lineage: Eukaryota > Metazoa > Arthropoda > Insecta > Diptera > Lauxaniidae > Meiosimyza > Meiosimyza platycephala. The sequence goes on along the minus strand of OY759208.1, from coordinate 95,317,477 downwards.
CGCTCAAAGAGCCAAAGGTTATTTCACAATTAGTTTAGAAAAAATGTCTGGAAGACTGCACTGGCACAGTTGTATTGCACGCCATGGAGCCTTCTTTGAAGGTGATTTTTGAATTCTGATGAATAAATAATTTTTGTTTCGTTTTATATAGTTTTGACACCAAAGGTATATGTATATTTTTTCAATGTTTGCTCTAAAGCATTTGTTACAGCTTCTTTGTTCCGCCCTTACCAAATTTAGACTTAAGTAATTCATTGAAATTGTACAAAGCAGAATCGCTTAACCTTCGCACGCTGCTTGTGAAAAGTGTTTTCTACCCCTCGAATGCTATCTATTACCTTTTCCAACAAGAGGTAATTGCTTTAGCCTAAAAATATTCAACAATTCGCTATAAGAAGCGATTAAACTCAAAAAAGTATGCAGCAATTTATGTAAGAATTAAAACAACGTCTACTGCATTAATTCAATTGAAAGTGTGTAACTGTCAGCTACAGTGGCGCTAAAGACGCGTGAGACAAAATGACACAATGATGTTTTTAATGCGCGCATTTGACATTGACAGCAGAGACAAGACAAGACAAGACAAGTAAACAGCAGTGAAAAAGAGAGAGAATCCGGCTGCTTGTGTCAATAAACAAACAAACACACACGTACGCAAATATGATACTACACGCATATATACAGTGAAAGAACAAACACTAAGGCAGTCGTGGCAGCACAAATTAACAATTCAAATGTCAGCTAAAGCCAAACGTGCGGTGACGGAAAATTAAATTCAATGTCAATTGCATGTAAATGATGCGGGAGGGTAAAGATTTTCCTTTTTTTTTTTTCGCTGGGGTACAATTCAAGACAAAATCGGGTTTTCCTTTAGAGAGTTTTTATTTTATTTTTTTTCGCTCTTTTTATTTTTTATTTATATCTCCTTTGTAAATGTTTTTAGTTTTTTTTTTCTTCAGTGTAATGCCTCATTGCACATATTTTGTTTTTTGACACTGATTTTTTAACACAAAGATTTTCATTTCAATTTCTGCCGTTTTATTCTTCCTTCGGCTGTCCTTCTTGAAGTTTCGACTTTTGATAAAATTTAGAAATCTGGCACTTAAATTCTGCTTGGTGCAAAAAACTGTCAGTAGCGCATAGTAAGATAAGGAAAAATTAAAATTCAGAAGTCAGCAGTAAGGGACAAAAAATAGCCGTGAAAAAAAAAATTCTTTTAAAAAAATGCAAATGAAGCAAAAATTAAATTGAACGCGAAGTAAGCGTTTCGGCAGTGGGGGCGTTTACTGCTGCTGCTTTTGCTGCCACTGATGATGATGATGGTGATGGCTCTTTGCATTGGGCAGCCTCAATTAAACGCTATTTTGGTGGCATATAAATTTGTGAACTTAAAGCGCAAAAAATTACAATTTTATTGCCAGTATATGAACTTTTTTGCATTTTATAGATTATTTTATTTTTCTGCTTAAATTTTTTTGATAGAATTATTAATAAACTAAGCGGCCTGAGTTTAAACATAAAGTTTTTCGCATTTCACATACTAACAACAAAAAAGATTTAAAATTTTGAGTCTTAAGTTACATCGGAGCTGAGATGTTGGTGGTGAAATCACCAAAAAAATTGTCATTAATATGTTTGGGACCAAGGATTCTGTGACTAAGTATTTTTACAAAGAAGTCTAGAAATCTAAAGACCCATTAAGTTAAAAACACTTAATAAGGAGTGTTCTAAAATGATAAAACATTTTGAGTCGATTTAATATTTTCGCCAATACAATATTAATTTTAAAACTAGTTCCACTTTTCTAAAATAAAACACCCTGTAAAAAATAAGAAATATTCAAGCGGATTCAAACAAAAGGAACGAGTAGGTATTTTTAATGAAAACCTAAAGCGGAATGAAAGTTTTGATTGGTTCCATTACTCAGTGAGAAACGACATAAGATAACCAGTAGAACGAGACCTACGAAAACTATATTGGCGATCACCAAGTAGTTCCTTGCGCTCCAGATATTTCACAAGGTGGAAGTTTATTACGCTTTCCATAACTTTGGAGAGCGCATAGCATATCGCAAAGGGGCGGTAATTATTTGGGTTGGAACCCTCGCCTTTTTTGGAAACTGGCTGGACATTAGCAACCTTCCAACATGTTGGGAATATCCCACCAATGTGGGACATGTAAAAAAGATTGCGTAATGGATGAGCCAGTGTTGTGGCACACTTTCTCAATACATGGACTGATATGCCATCGGGACCTGAGGCTTTATTTATGTTGAGATTTGCGTGGTGCATTCCATGGTCGGTGCATAGAAGTTAAGGTCCTTCCAAGTGCCCTATGAGCTCTTTCAATGTAAAGGTTTAAAGTCATGTAGAAGGCTACCTAGCTATCATGGATCTCACCAAAACTAACAATATTGCTTATGACTATAAGAGATTATATCAAATTGCTTTTGTATTGTAGACAATTCTTGTTCAATCGCATAAATCGAGTACAATTTTGTACTAGAAATCAAAAGAATCCTTACATTGGTCGCCATAGCTGAGTTATTTCTATTGTGCGAAAGAAATGTTACCTGTAGTTTGGATATTATTCAAATGGGGCTACAATTGAAAAAAAAGACAACTAAAATAATACAGCCGATTGTCGAAAACTGAACTCCACATTGTGACAAATTTTTGGTGCAATAAAGGATAATATATAGAGTTATAACTCAAAAGTTTGGTTATCTCATGTTTAGCAAAAATTATGTTTTTGGTATACATTTTGATATAAAAAGAGCTTTATTAACTTTCGCAGCTTTTGTTTTTATTTACACTAAAAACTATTATGAAAAATTCATAAAAAAAAATCAAACTATTGAACACATAGTCGGTATATTTCCTAAGAAAATAAAAGCTGACGTCCAGATTCGATATCCGCCCAAATTAAATGCTGAAAATTGCAATGGATTTAGCACACCTTAAGCAAACATCTGTGAAGTTTTCTATATTGAAGAGTTAATTTATATAGTGAGTATATTTCTAAAAGATGAACCACGACATATTCCTGAAAAAAAAAACGTTGTGTTGATGAATTTTTCTTGACAAAGTCATAACCTATCACGTCAGGTTTTTTGAGATATCATATTCTAAAAATTGTTTGCTTTATTCGGAAGTATATTACACATTGCAAAAAAATATGCTTTTTTCATCTTTAGGTTAAGATATCACAAAAACCTGACCTGATAGACTATAACTTTGTTCACCGAAGTTGATGAGTGAATAGTTTTCTTACAGGAATATATCGTTTTTATTCTTTTATAAAGACAAAATAGGACTCGTCATACAGTGTTATTGGTTTCTTAAGGATTTTTACAGCAAAATCTGAAATTTTTTATTACGAAACATCGCAGCACATCATAACACAAGTTGAGCACAATATACCACAACAATTCTTTTTATTGGAAATTGGATAAGTATGTACATACTAGGTCTACTTCACAATTTTTTTTAATGTTTTCTTTATTAAATACTCGAAATTATACTTTTTGCGATACGGCACATCCCAGCACAAGTCAATCATATTGCGGCACAACATCAAAAACTGTTTTGTGTCTTAAGGGATTTAATAGCCATGCAAGTTTGAAAAGTGCTCCTTTTGCACTATATGCTTCGACAGGACAAAGAAGCATGTACTTCAATATTGTAAAGCTTACAATTTTCTTTTTTTTGCATAAAAATTTATTAGCTACCACAAAATTTATTTCAAAAGATGTCACAGATATGACAAAAATTTTACTTTATAACAAGATGCCACAAACTTTTTTTTTCAACTCAAGCAACATGCCAATTATTAAAGCATAAATTAACTAAAATGCAACGTGACAACAATAGCAAACCAGGCAACCGTGCAACCAATACGAAAATAAAAACAAACAACAACTAAAACAATGCAACCAAAGAAAGTAAGCGGGGGCCAGAAAACTTTGAGTCTTTAGAAAAAGTTCATGTCAACTTAAATGTGACTTTAAAACAAAAGCGCACAGCAAGCGCCACAAAAGGCGCGCGCGAGCAAAAGTGCGAAACATAAAAGTGATAACATGTTGCAGCCAGTAGCTAAAAGTAACAACAGTGACAGTGGCAACAACAGCTGCCAAGACAATAGCAACATCTGAAATTGCACAAATGATGAAATGCATTTGTCATTGTGTGTGGCAACGTCAAGTTGTTGTTGCTTGCAGCTGCTGCCACTGCTAATCCTACCCTTGTTGTTACTGTGCACTTCATTTTAAATTTCCATTAAATAAATTGCTTTAATTTACTTTATTTTAATACACAAATTAATAACAATTTAATTAGTTAATTGTCTTTGTTGGCCTTATTGCTAAATGAGCCAAAAAATAATAAATGTACCAGTTACTTGGCACATCAAGAAATTAAATTTCCTCAAAGTGTTGTCCTTTCAGGCTCACTCGACTCTGTCTGTCTGTCTGTCTGTCTTTGCTCATCAAGGTAATCGCATAATTTTCAATTTTGCATATTAAAGTCACAACTTGGCAGACTGTCAGCATCAAACCAGCAAGTGTAAGACTTAGTAATTTTTATAATGCCCGCATAATAGTTAAATTATTTTTGCTTTTTTGTTTGTTTATAGGTAAAATGGCTTTAAATAAAGTTCGTTAAAATTTTACAAAAAAGTGGTTTAAAATTGAACAGAAAATTTTTAGTATGAGAAATATCAGATATTGTTAATTACTTTCTGAGGAAAACTTGACCAAAGATTTGCAATTTCATTTAGATAATATTTCTCTGAAAATTCTTCGAAAAATAGTATTTTTGGGGCATAGAAATTTAGAGTGCAACACACTGCGGTAATCAATGAAAACTGAATTTTGAATACTTTTTATACAGAGGCATTATATTTTTATAAGTTACTAGCTGGTCTGGCAAACGCTGTACGGCCCTTACAAGTAAACTAAGGATAAGTTTAATGTGATTTTACTCCTTGTCTGGACAGAAGTAGTCGTTACTGTGATTGGAGAATAGACAAAGGGAACGAAAAATTACCGCGCTGCTATATTGATCAAGTGCAGACAAATGCAGTTTATTTGAAAGAAGAAAATTGAAATGCTGGATGTTTAAAATTGTAAATTGGCAATGAAAATTCAACTTAAAGTCCGTACATTGAATTTTGAAAATAAAATCTTAGATTTAAATGAGCCGAAGTAAAAATTTTCAGTTCCCTCATATGTGAGGAGTGGTACCGGCCATTTCTTGATTGAATTTTACTTATGTTTCAAACTTTTATATTTGTACCAAGTTTCATTCATCTGCATAAAAAAGTTGGTCAGATATGATAAATTCGAATGTTGTATTACATGAGGGGAGTGGCATTGCCCATTTTTTAAAAACCAAACTATGCTAAGAATCTTCTAAAAAACATATGTACCAATTCTTATCCACCTCGTCAAATAATTGCTGAGATATAGAAGTGTTAGTATTTTCTCATATTTGAGTAGTGTTACCGCCCATTTTTTCATTGAATCTTATTTTTGCATCTATCTTTTATATATGTTAAATGATTAATTAAATAGATAAAACTAAATATACTTCAATATATTACAATATATGTATGTACCAAATTCATCCATCTGCATCAAATAATTGATCGGATATGATGGATTCGAGTTCTTTTCTTATAGGGGGTCTGGCATCGCTAAATTTTTCCTAACCAAACTATGCCAAGGATCTTTTACAAGTCATAAGGTACATACATATGTACAAAATCTACGTCAAATAGTTGCTGAGATATGAACAAATTGATTTTTTCTCATATGAAAGGCGTGGTACCGCCCATGTTTTACATTGATTACTTTGTACATATATGCTAAGTCTCATTCATCTGTGTCAAACAGTTGATTTTATTTTTCTTTTATAAGGGGGGCGTAGCATCGCCCATTTTTTCCAACCCAAACTATGCTTTAAGTCCTCTCCAAGCCATTCGAGACATGCACTAAGTCCTTCGGCGATCGGTTGAATGGGTTAGGAGTCCATAAGCAACACATACATATACACACATTGAGCTTTATATACGAGTATATACATTTCTCTCTATATATTTTTTTATTGGGATATTTGGATTACAAACAAAATATGTATGGTATGTTCATATTTTGATCTCAGTTTGGATATTTTTTTAAAAAACTTTTCTTTGCGCAGCTTTTTGTGAGTTGGCAAAATTTTGACTGAGCTTTTCAGCTTTTTGTGTAATTTTAACATTGTGTTTATTTTTAGGAAAAATTAAACTTAAATTATAAATGAAAAATCTCCCAAAAATAACTTATTAGATAGGAATGTCAAGGAAGCAGTGCCTTGAATCTCTTTTACAGCTTTTTGTGTCATTTTTTCTTTTACTTTTAGCTAAATTTCCTTTGGGAATAATTTTCAATTTTATTAAGAATAATTTTCCAGAGTATAGTATTTTTTTGAAAAATTATCTAAATATATTAAAAAAGTTTTAATATTTTTTCAAAAGAAATTTGGTCACTTTAAATTTGCGATAATGGAAAAATATCTGTGTGTCTGCTAAGACCAAAAGTCAAAGGAATAATTGAATATGTTTTTAAATTTTCTTCACACTCACCGTTGAAAAAATATTTTCAATGATTTTAATTATTTCAATTATTTATTCAAAAAAATCCAAATAAAACAAAGAAAACAATTCAAGTACCATAGTAGCTTTATTGTGCCAGTAAGTCATGCTATGGTTGGATAAACTTTAAGTATAGCCCACAATTCACAGAAGACATGCTGGTATATGGAACAGTCATCTTATACTTCGCCCTTCCCCCCATTTCCACCACCACCACTTGCTTTGCTCGAAAACTTCAGTCATTCGCTGCCTTCTTACCAACCAAACACCCATTAGTTTAGTTTACCATCATCCTTAACAAAATGTTAAATTGATGAACAGCTTCTATGCAATGCGGCATAATCTTGCTGTGGCCAGCAGCAGCTTCCGACATGTCTAATATGTATAGACGAACAAGCACACACATACAAATGCTTACATACTAACACATAAAAACAAACATCATGGCTTGTTGATTTGTTTGTGCTGGCAAAAATTTTTGCCATATCATTTTCATATGTTGTAAATTTTTGAGATTTTTTTTTCACTTGGATACCACAAAAATCTTGTAGTTGGTTAGAAAAATGTGTTGTAAACTGATTTAGTTGTTGTTGCTGCTCGTATAATGTGGAAACTGACCAACTGCTTGCATATTTGCATATGTGTTACAAATAATGGATATTGTTTTTTGGGGTTTAAAGTGAATTACATGAAGGAAATGTTTCGAAACTTTAAATTTTGACATAAACATTAATTATTTACATCTTTCGTTTATTGTTTTATATAAAAAATGATGGAATTAAATGTTATCTATATGAAGAATACTTGAAAATAAATTAAAAAAGAATAGAGCGAGAGCTGAATAGATGTGTGGACGAGAAATGTTACATGATATGTACATATATATACCTAAGACTCAATTAGTTCAGTAAAAATAGAAATTTTAAACGAACCAAATTGATATTTAATAGCATGATAAAAGAGGCTAACACAAAATGGACCCAGAGGTCAATATATGAAATATCAAAGTACATCTGACCAAAATGGTATGGTAAGCGCTCTCCAACTTTTGTAGAAGTTGTAGAGATATTTAGGAATAAAATTACACATAGTCTTTGCTCTTGCCCCACACAATGACACAAAACAGTTGGTTCGATTTTGTGTGATGATTTGGATTATGAACTTTTGTTTTTTCAATGAAAGGGCTTAGGTAAATATCCTAGGGTATCACAATGGATCATTAGTTGGTCTAAAAGAATTGGTTGTCTAACCGGATGCAATTACTACCTGACCTAAGCTAACTATGACGTGCAAAAAAAAAAAATCCATTAAGGCCTTGTCTCCTTTGATAGGTCCAAAGCACCAGAGCTGCTTTTCGTTTTTTGACAAATTGTTGTAAAAGCCAGTTGGGAAAATACAGCTAAAATGCAACAGTGGCCTTTCCTAACAATTCATGCCATAATTTTTTTTTTCGAAAAATGGGTGCAAAACCCCCCTTTATGACGGTCGGGGACCTCTTTTCTGGCTTTCAAAATTCATTTTCGGTTTTTTTCACATCGAATGGTTCCATAAAGATTTAACTAAAAATGGGTCTAAAGCACCGTTTTAGGAAGGTCGGGGACCTCCCCTGCCTCTTCCAAACTCTGCTTACGGCCCTTTCCTATCGATTCGAGGAAAAAATTTTTTCCGGAAAAATAGGTCCAAAACACCCCTTTAGGACTGTAAGGAATCTCTATTATGGCTTCCAAAATTCATTTCGGTTCTTTTCCCATCGTTTAGTGCAGTTTTTTTTTTAAAAAATGGGCCCAAAACATACCTTTAGGAAATTCGGGAATCTCTCCTGTAACTTTCAAAATCCATTATCGACCCTTCCCATTGATTCGTGCTATACATTTTTTTCAAAAAATGGTTCCAAAACAACCCTTTAGGAGGGTCGGGAACCTATTTTGTGGCTTCCAAATCCATTTTCAACCTTTTCCCATCGATTAATGTAGTAAATTTTCTTCCAAAAAATGGGCCCAATGCTTGCCTTCAGACCCTTGTGGGTTCCAAAATTTTTGACCATATCCGTTCATTGGTACAATAATTTTTTTTTTTTAAAATATTGAATTTTATTTTGAGAAAATTATGAATAATCCAAAGTGTTCTCTTTAGGAACTTTTTGGCATCAGTAATCCCGAAATATTATTTTAGAATTTTCCTAGTTTTTTCAGACAAAATAAATTTTTATCGAAAACTTTAACAACGAAACATTTATGACATTTTAAAAAATTAAAGGAAAAAAAAAACTTAAAAAAATTTTAATTCCTGTGACTTTCAAAGATAAACTCAAAAAAACTTTTATTGAGTAAGCTTTTATAAAGTGCTCATTCAAGAAATGTCCAAGTTGGTCATAATGAAATGCACATAATGAAATATGAACGCATATATTTGAATATGAATGTTAGTCATGTTTAAATTTTTGTAATATAAAAATAAATCAAATGTTATATTTGGATTTCAGAAAACATCCATAATTTCTTTATATAAAAAAAGCAACAAATCATTGAAAATACAAAGTCCTGCAACTTCAAGTTTATTTATTTGAGTTACGAAAAATCGTGGAATTATAGATTTTTTATTACGAAAGATTCCGGGATTGCCAAAACTTTCGCAATTGCAAACCGTATTTCATAATCATACTACATACTTAAGTTAAACATTACTCATACGACCAGTTAACCATTATTTAAGTATTCAATACAATTGATTTTTTCGTTTATAATTCAAACAGCTGCTTCACACTGAATTATTTAGAGTCTGTAATAACTTGAAAGCTTTCCAAATATTTGCAATATTTCAATCAATTTTCAACCAATAAAAGGATCAAATTATAAACATAATATTTATCTCTATATTAAAAATATGATTACTTGTTCCATGCTGTGTCAACATTTTTAATTCTAGAATGCATACAAAAAGAAGAACAAAAAGAAAAATAAAAAACGTACAAATAAAACAGACATAAATACAAAGAGACGAAAATTTACAATCAACAGCAACGACAGCAACATCGAAAATGACTAAATGCAATAACAATCAGCGAAATTGAAATATTAAACCATTTGGCATACAGCAGCAGCAGCAGCGGAGATAAAAAGTGAAATAGATGAACCAATAAACTTAGCTCCAGTGTAATTTCTACAGCTGCTATTTGCGTCATTTTAGTGCTGCTGCTCATATTGTTAAATTTGATTAATGATAGTGACGCTCTTCAATATTCATTATTCTTTTAAAGCGAATAGATAAAGCGACTATTTCAAGTATTTCGTTTTAAATAGCGGGGCAACCTTTGTCCTTTGAATTTGAATAATTTTGTCAGCATACGAACGACGTATTTGCAGCTTTGGTTAACTCGTAATTATCTAATCACCTATGTACTAAATTACTTACGATCACACGACTAACGTTCGTGTAATCGTTTGATACAAGAAAGCTATGTTAAAGATTGTTTAATTTGAAAGAGCTATACACGGTGCGCTTCAAGCAAGATCAAGATGGATAAAATTGTTAACCAAATCTGACAATGCACGATTATTATATAGTGTCCGAAGATTCCAAATACATAATCCGCGAAATCGGATCTGCTCACTTACTCGTTTTATGACCATTTTAAGGTTAGCACTTTGGCAGACACGGTTCGTTTCAAGCAAAATCAAGATCGGTAAAAATTGTCAACCAAATCAGTTCGCTTCATAATTTTATTGAAATTATCGATAAAAGCGTTTACCTTAAAATTACCAAAAACCAGTAAATAACCAGGTACGATTTTACGAATCATGTTTTTTGAATCTCCGAACACTAAATAATAATTGTGCATTGTCAGATTTGGCTGACATTTTTATCGATCTTGATATTGCTTGAAGCGAACCGTTTATAGGAGGCTGTGTTTAAGGAAAATAGCGAAACAACCTATACAAATGCTCAACTTAACTTTTACAACATTTTCCCTGATTAAATGTCATCACTCCCATAAAAAAACCATGACATCAGATTGTCCTATCCCTATCTCAGTGTAGCAGCTCAGATTGACATTTAAAACATAACATATAAAACATAACATACAAAAATTCAAATAAAAGAACGTGTTATATTGAAAATATTTTGAGAAAAAATTTTTAATTAAAAATTTTGAATTAGGTCCTGAAGGCCGTAATAAATAAATAAATAAATAAATAAATAAATAAATAAATAAATAAATAAATAAATAAATAAATAAATAAATAAATAAATAAATAAATAAATAAATAAATAAATAAATAAATAAATAAATAAATAAATAAATAAATAAATAAATAAATAAATAAATAAATAAATAAATAAATAAATAAATAAATAAATAAATAAATAAATAAATAAATAAATAAATAAATAAATAAATAAATAAATAAATAAATAAATAAATAAATAAATAAATAAATAAATAAATAAATAAATAAATAAATAAATAAATAAATAAATAAATAAATAAATAAATAAATAAATAAATAAATAAATAAATAAATAAATAAATAAATAAATAAATAACTAAATAAATAAATAAATAAATAAATAAATAAATAAATAAATAAATAAATAAATAAATAAATAAATAAATAAATAAATAAATAAATAAATAAATAAATAAATAAATAAATAAATAAATAAATAAATAAATAAATAAATAAATAAATAAATAGATAAATAAATAAATAAATAAATAAATAAATAAATAAATAAATAAATAAATAAATAAATAAATAGTTTTTGAGATATTTCATTTCAAAAAATGTTCAAACACGTCAAAAAAACAAAGTGTGCAGTTATTAAAAGAATTACCAATAAATATTTTAACTTTGTTCCTTAACTATGTACATTTTTTAAAAATTATTCTACAGTGTTATTATGCTTTTATTCCATTGAATATATTACGTTAACAACTAACTGAAATAAAGCACAAGAACACTAAAAGTATTCGTTTAATTGTCACAGCACTACTACCATTAGTTATTAGGTAATTCTCTATTTTCTTTATTCAGTTTATCATTATTATTATTTGCCTTGGCGCACTTTCTTATTGTTACTTTAATCACTCGATTTACAATTGATGCTGCTGCCGACGCCGCCATTGTCATTTTGCCACGCAACTTTCATTTCATTCTCATTTATTTCAATCTACTTCACCGCATTAACGTTGGCATTTTCTATAAATTTTTATGAAAGTCTTGAGCCAAAAATATCCATTGCGCTTTTATCTTAACTTTTAAGTTTAACCTCCTTCGGTTGAGCATAGGAGTGTCACACTGCTCAACCACCACCCACCAATTCAATATCTTTGCGCTTTACTGCAAAAGCGTCTGCTTGTCTTACTCTCGCACTTTCTCTGTCCGTCGTCTGTCTGTCTGTCTGTCTGTGTGATTGAAACTTGTTATTAAATTCTTTTAATCCTCATAATTTTTTCCATGTCGTTGTTTTTCTCTTTGCCGTCACATTTTTCTTTTCAATTTGGATTTTGTTTTTGCCTCTGTATGCACAATGGGTCGTTGGATAAAAAACGCTGGTTAAAGTTTACTTTCAAAAGATCTTAATATTGTGGCGGCTTTAATTTTGGTATTTTAATAAAAATTATTGAGATTAAGACATTATTTAAGCACAGCTTAATTGATTAGCACGATAACTTTGTGTGTTAATATGCTAGAATAATATATAAGACTCTAGAGTATTGGAAAAACTCAAATATGAATGAAACAGTCAAAAAATTATAATAATAATATCGATGCCGAAAAGTGTTGAGGAATTCAAAAATGTTGAATAAATCGAAAAATGACGAAAAAGTTGATTTATGTACGCCTTTATCTGCTCACAGAGCATAGGGTTTCCAAAAAACTCTTTTAACGTGCATAACCAGTTGTGAGTGTCTGCAAGTTTTTCCATCAATTCCCCGATTTACGTATTTCCTGCTCAAGCGAACGTTTCCACGATGGGCAAATGTTGATAAAGTTGAAAAGTCTTAAGAAATGTGAATAATGGTCCAAAAGCAACGAGAAAATTGATAAAATTCTTGAATGTAACACTATTCAGCATATTTGTCTGATTTTGAACATATGAGTGCTGCTACCGATCAATACTTAGCGCAGTCTGTAGGTCAAACTTACGATCACTTATTCGAGCAATTGCGGCCTTATTTCCGAAATAATAAAAGTGCTGTTAATTACACAAGCACACAAAAAATAAGTCGAGACCCAGAAGGTAGAACCCTTTATTCCTAAATTTTTGAGATCCCTAAAACCGAACATGATCAAAAAAAATTATTTCAATTGCCAGTTTTGCCGCTACCACCCCTTTACCACCCCCTGGGGGTCAGAATTCAAATTAGCATACAAAGTTGAAATGGATGTGCATTCCTACGTTTCTGGAATGCTGAATCCGAAAATGTTAATAAAAAATAAATATGACTCTTCCATTACCCCTAAACGAGCCTTTACTACCCCTAGAAAGGGGTTGCAACTCAAATTTTCATGCAAAATTTAGATGGATGTGCGATTCTATGTTTTTTGGGGCGCTGGAATCGAAAATGACAACGAAAAGTAAATTTGACCTTTCCTTTACCACCTAGCACCCACTTTTTTTCCATGAAAATTAAAATTTCAACCCCTTTCTATGGGCGCTAGGGGGTGATGGAAGGGTCGAACTTATTTTTTGTTATCATTTTTGGTTTCAGCATGCCAAGAAACGTAGGAATTGCACAGCCATTTCAATTCTGTATGCCAATTTGAATTTCGACCCCTAATTTTTTATGGTCATATTCGGTTTCAGCGATGTCGAAAATGTAGGAAAAGTGGGGTCTACCCTCTGGTTCACGACTTTTTTTTTTGTGTGTCTGTGTTATCAAAGCATTAAATGTCGCTAGTTATCAACAAACCAGAAACTACACACATTGCCACAAGAAATAATTCAGTTGTGCCAAGTCTCACGATTTTAGCAGCCAATTGACTTCGTAATTGTCAAAAATTACGTAGATTTTGAGTGAATTTCAAACAGAAATTTTAGTTAATTTCCACAGTTTGCAAGTATTGTTATGGCATAAGTCTTTTCATAATAAAATGACAGAACATTTAAGCACAGATCATTTATCAGCTGCTAAAGGCAGTGTTGCTCATTAAAAAAACCAAAACTCTAACAAAAAAATACCTTATATATTAATGATAAAGCGCTTAGTCCAGTGTCTGTAATAATGAACCAAAATGTTTTATACGGAATTATATCGACCTACATGAATTATAAAAAAAATTTCTGAGTAATATTTTTTAAGGGAAAATGTTAGCTGACTTTCTACTGCCGCTCATTGCATTTTTGTTTTTATTTATTTGGTACCGAATGGCATGCGTTAGACTTTCGTGCAGAAAAAAAAATTTAATTTTCAGAGCAGCTCATTCGATTTGGAAATGTAGATTATTTGTATAAAAAAATTTGATTGTGAAAGTTTCATTTACGTTAAACTCTTACAAGGGGTGTAGTACCATCTAAAGCTTTAAGTTTGCATTAAGTATATCTCGAGAATCACACAAGCTAATGCAATGTGTTAAGTGGAAAATGAGAGTTCATATATGAAATTTAGCTGTAATACTTAGCTTATAAGTGGTACACTGCTAAGAGAGGGTCCACATAATTTATTTTGATACTGTCCATTTTTATTTAACTAGAACTCGCAGTTTTTCGAGAAAGGAAACGCCACTCGCTGAAACTTGTGTACCAAGGAATTTTTGTTTACTTTTATGAAGGAATGTTACAAGCTTTTGCCTAAATTCGATCACAAATCTTATTTCGGTAAGTCTCCATAAATGTTGTTGTTGATTATGAGTATGGACATAAGCCGTCCATGGCATTAATACATCATACAAGAACACGTAAAATATCAATAATACATTTAATAAACGCCTATTAATGCTCATTGCAATGATGAAATTATTTCACTTTTCGTTTGAACTCTTGCATTGTCTTACTGAGAAATTTCTATATTTCTATAAATTTGGTGCAAAAAAGGAAATAAGTTCACTGCAAAATCATTGACATAGTCAATACTTTTCAATTCGAATTTAAGACGATAGGCCTTAAAAACACATACCCTTCGTTATTACAGAAGAACTCCTAAAAAATTTAGAATATCCTCAGAAAGTTTGAGGCTTCAGCAATAAAAATTTTACCACAATTTTCAATAAACTCCACATAGTGAAATTGCATTTTTTCTACTAGTAAATTCATTTGACTGGACGCAACTTAAGCCTTAGTATTAACGTACTTAATTGAAAACTTTTTTTTCTTTCACTTAAATGTTGAAAAGCGGCAGCGTGCGCCTTTTCCTTTTTGAAATTTGCATCAGTGCGTTTTCAATAGAGATAAAATAAAAAATAAAATAAAAAAATCCTTAGCATGCTTTTGTGCGTAAGTGGATTTATGTTGGGTCATTTTTGGGGTTCAATTATTTTTTACAAATTCTTTAGTAGCGATATTTTTAAATTGATAGTATAATATTTTATTTGCATTATGAGTGATGCAGCGAATTTTAGAAAGATTTTTTGTAAGAAGAAGAAAATGCTTGTAATATAAATATACTTGCAGCAAAAGGATTGATAGGAATGTTAAAACAGTGAAAAAACATTAAAATGTATAGACTTTCTTAGCTTATATTTGATAAAATTATAGCTAAAAAAAAATTAAATTGTTTTATAAAATTTTAAATTAATTAATTTTTTAAATTAATTGAAATATGAAACATAAAGTAGTTTTCATTAATTAATAACACATATTTTTTTTAATAATTTTGCAGTTATTTTAATTAACATATTGTTACACTTCTAAAGTTTTCATTATGAATTTCAACATATATTTTACCTTGTGGGTCAAACTTAACCTCTATTAGGCTTCGAGGCCAATTACCTACAATAAAATAATATACAAAACAGAAAACTATAAGAGCCAACATGTACTCGTTATTGGCCTACAAGTATTTGGCCACAAAACAAATTTCAATAGCTCCTACAAAAAATGCAATTTGCTATTGCAAAAAAAAAAAAAAAAAACTCATATAAAACAAAATTGAAATAAAATGAAAAATGAAGCCTCAATACACACAATGCTCGTACTCGCAGAACACATAAACACCTATACATTCAAACAATTTTCAAGTGTATTGTATAGGCAGCGCAACACCATGACCTTGGCTACTTAACCTTCCACCTACCACTTTTTGTGAAGCGCATTTCCCGCAGCCATCAAGCACTTATCAAACTTCTTCTCCTTCAACTTCTCTGCCCAAGAGCATACACACAACAATGACATTTCATTTTCTCATTTCATCAACATTTTTTTTTGCTGCGCTGTTTCTTACTCTTCATTGCTTCAAATATAGTGCTTCATGAAGTGCAAAAAAAAAAAAAAATTTTACTAAAAAAGTGCGAAAACTGTTTGTTCTGTGTGCGCGCCTAAAAGCAGACACACACAGAAATATAAATAACAGACACTACCATAGCTGTCACTTAACATGCTTGACAACACGCTGCCAGTTGTTATAACACAATCGCACATTCGTCTTAATTTGTGACAAGTCAAAACATAGGCAGACAGTGGAAGCGAGACGAACTTATGTGGACAGATAACAAGAGACATATACATAAGTCAAAAGACAAACACGTAGGCACTTATATGCAAGCATACAACGTACACCGTAAGAGAATTCATTTCATTTAATTCAAGTTGAAACGTAAGTAAAAGGTAGATCATTAACATAAATGTATTCGATCTTTGACCGGCACTCGTGAAATTAATTGCTAATTAAATGCAGCCATGGAGTATTTAATCATTAGAGAGCTGTGTTTTGTTGAAAATTTAATATCAGCTCTGATAAGGATTTAGATGTGGATGAAAAACACTTATACAATGAACGACATTCTTCAGTTTAAATCTTTATGAATTATATTTATTTCGCATCAAATTATGCGGAATTTTTCACAAGCTATTTCCACGGTGTATATATTGATAAAATTTTATAAATAAAAAATGAAGC
This sequence comes from Meiosimyza platycephala, assembly GCA_963662105.1. Classification (NCBI taxonomy): domain Eukaryota; kingdom Metazoa; phylum Arthropoda; class Insecta; order Diptera; family Lauxaniidae; genus Meiosimyza; species Meiosimyza platycephala. The sequence continues at coordinate 95,300,787 of OY759208.1, read as the reverse complement.
TATGGAGCATTCAATGAACTCAAAACGTTTTACACGTTGTGTTAATTATAATTTGAGGCATAAAACGAATCATGCGAACCCCTAATTGGTGTATAAGATATGTATATGTATTTCATGAGCTTTTCGTTGAAGTATTGTCGCTATGAGAGGCAAATAATCAACTCTTTAGAAATGACCCGCGTTAAGCCACGCCCCACACCCAAAAACTTTCACAAACTTTTTGTGTAGGAACTTCTGTGACATTATTATCAAATCTAAGGCCCGCTTCATTTATCAATCCTGTTTTCTAAAGTTATCAATATCACTTTATAGAATGATGAATTTTATGGAATATTAGAAAAGCTTTCAGCTTCACTTTCAAACACTTATTGTATTAGGAATCCTTTTTCATGACCGTGAAAATTAAAATTGAAATTTTAAATTCAAAAAATATATTTTAGTTATCGAAAAAAAAAAACAAAATAATGGCCCATAAAATTTGGTAGTTATACTAAAAACAATATTTAAATTTTATATTACAAGTATCATTTTTTCGCCTCTCAAGCCTTTGCGTACAATGCGACGGCCGCTTTTGCCCCCCAGGTACGTTTATCCCGCAAACTTTAGTTCAGTGAAATTTCATTGCAATTATGATCGTTATGGAAAATTATATTATGGTAGCTCATGTCTCTTCTCTAATACATATGAAAAGTGCCACGCCTACTTATGCAATTCTATTCAGTTTGGATTCAGTGATTGCTTATAACAAACCAGGATACATAAAATATGCTACGCCCACTGGATTAAACCCTTACAACACCGGCTCATAGAAAGCTTATAACCAACATCTTTTGAAACTAGATAGATAGGTATTTTTCATATATGGAAGGTACCACACCCACTTGAGCAATTTCTCCCAGCTTTGGTTAAGTGAAATCCCAAAAAAACAAACAATCTTTAAATCAAATTTAATAGTAAATGTTGCAATAGCTCACTTAAGTAAGCGTTTACAATGTTTTTAATGTATAGGAAATGCCACACCCACTTATAAAATTCCGCTCAGTTATGATTCAGGTAATACTTATAGCAATCAACATGCGTGTAATTTTCTTTTTGAACTGTGCATAATATTCAGTAAATGTTTAGCTAAGTGTTTGTTTGCTTCAATAGGTGTTGCCACGCCTACTGCTGCAATTAAATTCACTAACATCTCAATATTAGCTTGTAATAACTTAATCTTCTATATTAAGTTTTATAATGATTGTTGTAACAGTTCACTTAAAATAGTGAATCACCCACTGTTGCGATTCTGCCCGTTTTTTTTTATTAGTTGGCTTATAGTAACGAAGAAAATCATACTAAATTTGAATATGATAGCTCAGATTGCTCACCAAATAAAAAATAAATGATTTTTCCCCAAAATGGAAAGTTCCCCGTCATTTCAATTCAGAGCAGTCGTAAAGAAAGTAGACATCCGAGATTAAATTTTATATTGATTGCTTAGTCAATTTTGTGAATAGAACGCACTCAAATTTTAATGTGCATTTCTTCCATGTTTCTTGAAAAATTTTAACAAATTAAAATAGCATGCTTTATTATGTTTCTTAGGAATATAACCCTCAAAGGAATCGTTGAAAGAATATTTATAAAAAGAGAAAGTGTGTTCAAATTTGTGGTATCCTTCACAATTTTCCGTCATTTATTTTACAGGTACTAGATTATACCGATGATTTTTCAGGTAAGACTTAAATTCATTTCGTTTAGTTACAATGGATCGCTCGTTATTGAAACTTATTTTAAATATGGCGAAAGTTATTCAGAAGTTGGAAAAAATATTGGTTCAAAATACGGCAGAGAAAATGCACCAACAAACCGAGCTTTTAAGCTTATCATTGATGAATTTGAAGAAACTGTTTCAGTTCAAGATCAGAAAAGCAAAATTTATCATCGTAGTGTTCGTTCAAGTGAAGAGTGTGGGTTTTAGTGTGGTGACGTAATTCTATCATATTTTTTTGAAAATCAAAATGGCAACGTAATGACTGTGCATGGAACTCGATATCATGAGATGATTCGAAACTTTTTGTGGATTCAATTGGAAGATGTTGATGTGCAAAATATGTGGCTTGAGCAGGATGGTGCAACAAGCAACACAGCAACAGCATCAATGGATCTTTTGAAAGAGAAGTTTAACAATTTCGAAGAACCGACATGAATTGGCCATCAAGATCATGGGATTTAACACTATTGGATTTCTTCTTATAGAGCTCTTGAAGAGTAAAGCTTATACGGATAATTCTCAAACTGATCAGCACCTCAAATACAAAATCTTCGACCAAATATCACTAATTGAACAATAATTATGTAAAAAAGTCATTCAAAATTTTGGTAAAAGATTGACAGCTTACCGAGCTAGCAGAGGAGGTTACTTGAATGAAATTCGTTTTTATTATCATTAACCGAAATCAATGTAAATTAATTTCCGATAAAAACAAATAAATACTTTAAAATTGAAAAAGATACCTCAAATTTATCACAAAAAAGTTGTGTAAAAACTTTAAAATGAAAACTATCCCAAAAAATTTGTTGAAGAAAAGGCGTTCTTTATACTTAACTTATGTAAAAAGCCTACAATTTCCAGACAACTATTCAGAATTCATTTGGTCTTAGATTTTTAGGTGAAAAAAATTTGTACCTATTCATAAAAGATTGGGGTTTTTTTTTTGCACAAAAAATCTGTTGTTAACATTAATTTAAATGTATTTCAAATTTTGACATCATCTTCAGAAATATCATTAATTTTAGAATATTAACATTATGTATGACTTAATGTTTCTACAGGGTATTGCTTGTCAACAAACGTTAGAAAAATTTTGAGCAACGTAAAGAGTGACAATTTTCCTAATCATCAACATATCAAATTTGATCAACCGACCGTATTTAATGAATGGGAAAAATTAAGAAGAACTCATTTTTTTTTCACCATGTACCCAATATACTTGAGTATTTTGTAGTCGTCGTCATCTTCATCGTCATCAACATCGTTGTGAAGCACATAAACATGAGCAAATTGTCAACATCTTGTGATAGAGCAACAATAGAGTTTTCTTACTCTTGATTGTTGTAGTTGTTGGTGTTGTTGTTGCTATTGCTACTTGTGCAGAAATTTCACAGTTGGCATCCGCTATTGTACAAGTACTAGGAAGCTCTTTTTTTCAAGTTGCAGTAGTGCGAAGTGTAGAAACTTCTTGGTGTCTTGCCTTAAACCTTAAACCTTAAGGTGTTGCATACGGTGTTTACTGCCGTTAGTGCGTGTGTGTGTGTGGGTATATTATGTTTGTGTTTATCTGTGTGCTCTTGTGTAAATTGTATAATAAAGATGTTTATGTCAGTGTGTGTGTGTGTGCCTACGAAATGAACACAATAAAATGTGACTTTTTTACTTAAAATGATTTTACTCTCTTGTGTAAATATATGAGTATAATAAAAATAGTTGTAGTTGTAGTTGAAATTGATGTTGTTGTTCATTAAATTGCTGCTAGCATTTATATTAAAATAAATACAAATATCTGTTTTAGTCCTATAGAAGCAAATAATAGACAAAGGGAAATACGCAAAATTTATTCAAAAATGTACAACATGTCGTATGTGTAACATTTTATTTGGTCATCAGCATTCGTACGAGAATTTCACTGTCAAATGACTGTTTTTTATGTGAAAGATTAGGCTTTATTGTTGTTAATAAACTAAACACGCACTTGTCGCTCAAATAAATTACCTAATATTTATAACATTTTGCTTACAAATCAACAAAAAAATGTTTGGCTCTGTTTGGTTTGTATTTTATTTTAATTTTCCTTGCATAGTTTCATGCACTTGTCACAGCCAATAAGAATTAAGTCCAATCATGCAACCAAAAAAATTGCACAAAAATATTATGCATATTGTGCTCAATTCCATTTCCTCTTTCAAATTCTACTTAAGAGACACAAAAAATTGTTGCCTACTTTTTTGGTACTTGTTAAATTAATGCATCAAAACCTTGACATCGCACCGTACTGTTGATAATTTGTCTGTTGTGCCACTTTTTGTGGCATTCCAATGAAATGCTTACTTATTCCATAAAATCATACACTTCTGCTGCAGCGCCAAAAGAGTTGCATGCATTTAGGCAGGCAGGCAAGCAGTAATTTTAATACTTGGCAATGACTCAAAAATTTTGGCACAATCAGAAAAAATCCAAAACAAAAAAAGAAACAAAATCACCAGCAGCCTCAATTCATTCAATCCTTACAAGGCAACAACCTTAAAAATACAATCATAAACATGGCCATAACGTGACGGTGTAAAAAGGACATACAACAACAATAGTAGCAGCATTGAACGTGCGCTTTATTTGCTGCTGCTGCTGCTGGTGTGTATGTGGTTTGTTTTTGTGGCTCTTTAAATAACTGACACTTGAAGTGAATCGTCGTCGTCGTCGTTGTTATAACTGGTCCTAAATACGCCCATAAATGCGACGATAAAACTATGGGTAAATTATAACTGACATGCTGCGAAAGGATGTACAGCATGTTCTGTACTGTTGTGTAGTGTCTGTGTGGTAGTTTTTTTCTTCTTCAAAAATATTGCCAAAATTGTCACTGATGTCACAGTAACTTTATATGACAGCTCAATTGTTTTAAGAGCATTTTCAGTTGCAAATGTAATTGTTAATTAGTTAATTGGAATACAGCAATTGTGAAAAATATGGAGCAAAAAGGCTGCATTATATATACATTGTTATTATACAGGGTGGTGCGGCTCTGAACTGCTATACTCTAAAAATCGATTCCCTGGTTCATTAAGAGTAAAATATTGCATAAGAGTTGGGGTCCCCTCTACAGGTCTTTTAAAAAAGATCCTTTAAAGTAGTACTTACAGAGATTATCTCCTATCTTCATAACGGGTTCATCATGTTTGAGTTCTGAGTTATCTCAGTTATTTATACTAAATAGTTTACAGAATGAAGGGAACGCACATTTTGGAGCCAAATCTGTTTAGGGAACTAAACTAAACATCAGCAAAATAAGTAAAATATTTTATTTCAGTCCCCAGGGAGAGGAATTGACCTCAAACTATCGCGTCTAAGTTAGTTGTCGGGTACACCCTAAGGAATGTAAATTTGAATTTTACTCAAATTTAAATAAACGTACCAACCTTTCAGATGTACAATATATCCTACCACATTTCATCCTGTTGCTCTAATTTGCAAACTTTGCATTCTATAGTATACTGCTAAACGTCAACAATTAGCTTAAAATCCTGGAAGTCACATAAATGTCCCCAAGCGATAATTGTTAGGTCATCATCATCATCATCAGCAGTGTACAAATCAATTGCAATTCAACCAACATAATTCTTATTTCCTTCCTTTTACTTTTTGCTTCAAGCTGTTGGGCACTTCCCATATTTCCTGTGCTTTCAGCAGTGGTTTTTTACTACTTTTTTTTTCCTTTATCAACTTTTCGTACCCTTTTACACATTTTGAAATATGCCAAAAAAATTTAAGCTCTGGTCAAAGAAAAGAAGAGAAAAAATTGTCTTTTCAGTGGCAACTTGACACGCTTTTGCGGTTTTTATGGCATTTTCCTCTTCACACTTTTGATTTTGCACACCACTGCAAGAGAAAGAGGACAATATAAGCAACTGAAAGGTACTTTTGGTAGGAGCACCTAGAAATATTCGAGAGTTTTACAACAATAACAATTACTTACTGCAGCTGAAAAACATTTTTTTTTGTACGGTTCGGCACGTTTTGTGTTCTTACGCAGTTTATATTGAGTAGATAAACTATGGAAAATTGTCGCCTGAATTTATTGCTTCATTTTGGAGTTATTTGATATTAAGACTTTTTGTTGAAAATGCTGCTTTTTTAAATTTATTCAACATATATTTTAAAAAGTGTTTTTGATATGCTACATAAGCTACTATTTTATTTAAAGTCTTAAAGTACTTGAGAATAGAGTTCTCAATGGTACATGGTTTTTAGCTGTATCAATATAAATATGTAAGCCGCTGCAAAATTATATGTTATATAATTAATTTTTTCTTTGCTTTAAAACAGCCTTTTTTTTTAAGCAGCCATTTACAAAATCTTGAATTTATTTTGAAAATTTATTAGTGAAAAAAATTGTATGTGATATATGGCACTTTGTAGCATCAGAACTAAGAAATTGTAGTTTAAATTTGAGATGCTTGAATATTTTAAACATAAAATGCTACTCATACGTCTTGTTAAACAAAATTAATAATGTTTGTCATTTATTTTTTGTTTACAAATTATATGGCTTATAAGCAGCCATAAGCAAAACTTATACGGTTTATGAACATAACAAAATTTCACATGATATAAATATTATGCTCTTAAGCTGGAGTGTACCTTTGATAATAGATTTTGAATTTAGATGTGCAGATGCAAAACATGTTACTCATACGTCACAATAAACTGTTTGATTTAATTAAATGTTTGTTTGTTTTTTGTCTCAAATCTGACTTTTTTTTATGCAGTCAATATTTAAATATTTATATTGTTGTAAGACTCCAATATTCTTCGTAAATTATTTGCAGTCCAATGTTCTTTGTAACATCGTCGCAATGAATTCAAATTTTGAATTCATTAAGTCTAAGCAATAAAAAATTTCTCATATGTCATGGTGAACGGAATTAGTTAAATAATAAAAATAATATGATGACTCTACAGTCCAGACGAAGACTAAGACACGCTTTTCAAACTGCCATTCCGTAGTGCCGCTAATGCTTCATATATAATATATAAAATTTTTGATAACAAGTTTGCCTTTGAAATATTATATACCCTCAGTGTATTTATAATTAGAAATAGAATATCGTTAAATAATTTTGAATATTAATTCAATGTTAATTTGAGCAGCCATTAATCAAAGTTTTATATAAGTGTAGAACATATAGCAGCGTATTAAAATTTATGCGATATATGTTATTGAAACACATCCGAACTTATATGTATATAATACTTCAAAGCATTAAGAACATTACATTTATTAAAAAGTCACTTTATATTGATCATACGACGTGATGAATCAAAGGCTTCGAGTCATATAATAAAATAGCAGAAGAAATACTACGACTGTCAGGTTCATAGCTTAACAATACAGAAACATTACATTATGGCGCAAATAAAACGCCTTAAAGTAGACTAGAAACTGTGTTTTTTTATTTGAAAATCTTAATTTTAAGGCTCTTTTGATTTTACACTACATTTCAAAGAAAAAAGGTTGCAACTAATTTTGTGCATGAACCTTTATTTTTGTTAAATTGAGTCGCATTTTATAGGCCTTTTTGGCTTTTGCAAAAAATGGCAAAATAAATTTACTTTCGCTTGACTGCCATCCTAACAAAAACCGTCGCACAATGATTCGTTTAATAGACAAAAACAAGAAGTGAAGTTTAATCGACGTGAATAAAATTTGGTACATTAAATTAAAAAGTTTTTTGGTATAAACTTAATCCCTAAAAAAAATAATCGGGTAAGCAGGTTTTGAAATCAAGGTACATACCATTAAAAAATAAAGGGTGGATTAAATTTTAATTTGTAATTCATTACAATTTTTCTTCTTCATTCTTACAGCATACAAGAAATAAGTCAAAATATGACTCAAAAAGTGGTTTATCAGACACATTGTCAGGTTTATCTAAATAGTGATATTATTTTTAAAGTCTGAAATAAATACTTGTGAACTGATCGTCCAATTCTTATTCATTGCTTATGCTTATGCTTATGCTCACAGAGCAGTATGCGACGCGTCCTTTACGTGAAACCTTTACTGCTGTACTTTATTGATGGTTTTTGCCATTCTTTTACCCACTAACTCCACACGAAGCATAGGGCGGCCACAAAACTCTTTGCCACTACGAAATGTAATTTCGTGTTAAATTTGTTTTTCCAAGTGGCATCATTTCTTGTTTTCAAAAGGTTGGTCTGTCTATCAGCGGTCGTCGTTATTGTTTTTGTTTCTGGTCATCATCATTCGCTGATATCACCAATTTAAGCTGCTGCCAGTTTTTAAAACGCAGCTGCTTTTTCTAGCTATCTGGCTGTCTCTTTTTCATCATTACTGCTGCTTGTTGGTTTCATTTTCATCTATATCATCATGTTTGTATTACTTTCTGGCCATTTAAACACCCACGTTATTTTAACATTTTCACAACATGTAATTTTTCGCTTGCACTGTTTTCATTTTCATTAATATCCTTTCTGAGAATGTTTGTTTATTTTACTTGGCTTTAAAGTGTTGAGAGCTTGATTATCGCTATGGCAACATATGTCAGATTTTATGAGGTGGTATCAATTCTCTTACAATTGGTTTTTATTGCTGTTTCAGAGCAATAATGTTGAGGTGTGATGCCGTAAATATATTTTTCGCTAATTGAACGCAATAAGTTGCTATTGGATTTCTTTAAGAAACCGAGATTAAATGTTTAGTACAAAAATATAAACTATTTTGACAAGAAAAGAATAATTAAAACTCACAAATTTATATAATGAAAAGATAAAAAACTGTTAACGACAGCATAAATATCATACTATAAACTCTTTTTTAGATTGCGTTTATGAGCATATGGCTTAAAACAGCCATCATAGCAATCAAAAAAACTTTTATAGAGCGGTGATGAGGCACTAGAATTTAAGAAGTTATTTGTAAAAACATAAAATGTTACTCATACGTCATGTTTGTCCAAAATTGCTCAAAAAAGAGAATAGCTCTAAACATTATTTTATGCAGTGTTTTTTTTTTAATATTTTATCCAGTTGTAACTGTAAAAACTTAACCCTAAATTAATAACACTCGAACCATGCAGACACACCAAGCAAAAACGATTTAAATCAATTTTTCATAGTAACATAGTAAGTAAATAAAAGTTTATACATACTTGCGTACAAATTTCATAGCTATCCACAACGAAAAGCAAAAAAACAAAATGCATAGAGAGAAGCACACACATTTTAAAAAGCACTAACACACACATATACATAAATACGCGTTTTGAAAACGTTGCAAAACAAATATTTTCAGCATTCATATAGAACATGCTGCAATAATATTTATGTACGCACATATTCATACGTTAACACATACTACCTACTTCACACAACATATGTATGTACATACATTATCACTGTGTGCTGCTGCTTTCATTGCAAACAGTGGGTCAAACCAAAGCCTTAACATGTTTTTAAGCATATTATCTTCACAAAAAAAAAGGCGTATAAGTTGTAAGTGACGTCGAATTCTAGTACCCGTACATAAGGTACATTGTAATATTTTTTTTAAATTTTTTGTCTTCCAAAACCTTTCCACAGCTTAACAAAATCAACTTTTTTTTTGTTGCCCTGGATGTCTCTGCGGATTTCTATAGTTTCAGGTACCCAGTTAACGAATATATTCATGAAAGTACTGAATTGGCTCTAGTTTTTAAGATATTGATGGATTTGTCTATATATAAATGAAGCAAAATCGGGTTAGTTACACTCTGTATAACTCAAGAACCGCTGGACCGATTTCAATGATCTCTAATTTTTTGGATTACTCTCCGCCCCGAGAATGATATATCTTATAAAAATTTTATCTTAAGTGCATATTTAGGGTGGCCCTTACACAAAAATATTTTTAAAATAGTATTTTCACAAAGGCCACGTAATCGATTTACACCGAATTTACACCACGTAGCTTTTATGTCAAGTGGCATAGTTTAAGCTATAAAATTTTTATTTGGGGTGCATATTTAAGGTGGTTCTCTTACAAAAATATTTTTAAAATAACATTTTCACAAAGACCACGTGATCGATTCACATGAAATTTATACCACATGTCTTTTATATGAAGAAACATTGCTTAGGCTATACAATTTTTATTTAGGGTACATATTTAGGGTGGTCCTCATACAAAAATATTTTTGGATTGGAGATAGATTGTACCTTAAGGAAGGAATAGAGATCTCTATTTTTTAAGCATTCCATATAAAAATGTTATAGCTTAAGCTATGCTTCTTGATATAAAAGACACGCAGTGTAAGTTTCATGTGAATCGATTGCGTGGTATTTGTGAAAAAGTTATTTTAAAAATATTTTTGTATGAGAGCCACCCCAAATATGCACTCCAAATAAAAGTTTTATAGCCTAAGCTATGCCACTTGATATAATAGCTACGTGGTGTAAATTCGGTGTGAATCGATTACGTGGTCTTTGTGAAAATGCTATTTTAAAAATATTTTGGTATAAGGGCCACCCTAAATATGCAGTTTAGATAACATTTTTATAACCTATGTCATTCTCGGGGCGGAGAGAAATCCAAAAAATTATAGATCATTGAAATCGGTCCAGCGGTTCTTGAGTTATACAGAGTGTAACTAACCCGATTTTGCTTCATTTATATATAGATAAATCCATCAATATCGTAAAAACTAGAGCCAATTCAGTACTTTCATGAATATATTCGTAAACTGGCTACCTGAAACTATAGAAATCCGCAGAGACATCCAGGGCAACAAAACCACTGTTGACCAGTGTTATTATTCTGATACTCTTTTGCTGAAAATTGGTTTTCTGTTGTTGTCTATAATTATAGCCAATTTCTGAAAAAGTTATTTTTTTTTGTTGAAAACTGTTTTTTAAACGTTCTTTTAGGTGCACAAGCTTAGAGATTCAACAGTTTATAACTGTCTAAAAATGCGAAAATTGCTGTTTTATCTATAAATACATTTTACATTCAACTTGTTTGGGCTGAAATTTTGTAAAAATATTCCCTAAATTTTTCAAATTCATCTGGGATCAGACGATTTGTTTTTTATGATATTCTTTTTTTTTTTTAAAGAATTAACATCAATCGCTAACTATCCTAAGTTGATGCGATCAACAGTAGCGGACTTAAAAACGAAAAAGTGTTTTAGGCTGCTCACAGTTTACGCATTAGGTCTAGAAATATTAATAAAACAAACCAGTAAAGGTATTATATTTGGCCTTACCAATAATAACACAAATATCCTATACCGTATTATGAGCAAAAGTGGGAGTAAGTTTTACATTTGTATTAAAAGAGTATCTCTTCCACCTTTATATGTTCTAACTGGTTTAACCAAACATAACCACAATGAATTTGGCGACATTTACTTAAATAGCTCTCTGTGTATTATTTTGAAGCTTATGCTTGTATGCTTTGTATATGTGTGCAATTAGGTTTTATTACGTTAAGGCATTCTCTCAGTGTAACGATTCAAAGCTTTTATTTCAAAGGAGGGTGCCACGACCACAAAGTTTGCCAAAATTTTGTACAGAGCTTTCCGAATTATTCTTACTATTTGTGTGTAATTTGGTCACATTACGGTAGGTAATTCTCTTAGCATTTTAAAGTTTTCGCTTGTATAAGATGTGCCACGCCCTTTGTTCGAAATTTATCAATTTTTGTTCTTCAGAGCTTTTTTAAGTTCTTTCTAGTATTTTGAAGGAATATGGTTAGACTACATCGTATAAAGATTTCAATACAAAGATTTCAATTCACCCTCAATCTTTTGGTTTTTAATGTTACCAAAAAAAAGAGTCACCCGACATAATTTAGAATTTTTGAAGTAACTAAGATAGTGGTGATAGTATAACTGTATTGCTAACATGTACAAAATTGTTCATTGTACACTATAGTCAATATCTTGACCTTAATGAAAGCAGAAAAAATATTGACAATAATGATATCGCCGCGAAAAGTCCCTTGAAAAAGTCGAAAAATTTTAAAAAGTCCAAAAAATATTGATAATTTCGACAAAGATTGAAAAATTCCCAAACTGCTGGAAAAATTAAAAATGCTGAAGTAGTGGAAAAATTTAGAGCAATAAGGTTTTCACACTGCCATCACAGGCAGCTCATTTTGCATTTATCTCGTTTTTGTATCGTATATTTTAAAATAGCTTTCACACTGGAATTATTTCGTTTTTGCTGACAGTAGCTTTATTGCCTGATATAAGGTGACTCTTTTGAGCAAAAGTTTTTAGTTTCTGCTGCACATCAAGGAAATTACATTATTGATAATTGATGCTTCTCAATCGCTACAGTTTTTGATTGATCATATCTTATGCGAATACCTTGCTTGTTTGATCGCATTTATTCAGATTTCAAATCAAGTTAAACTAGAGCAGTTTTAAATATATTTATAGAACCAATATGAGAGAAATTCAATTGCTTTGCAAAAAGTTAAGCGATAATTTCAATTCATAATGCTAGCAAAAGCCACTAAAAAAAGAAAACATTATTCATATCAAAAAAATTTACATAAAAAAATACTTTCTACGCAAAATATCCCAGTTATAGTTGGAGAAAAATACGAGGTATTAAGAAAAAATTAAATGGCAAAACAGAAAATAAATTCAAATTGTTTATGCAATTTTTCTTTTCATATTTTAATTTTCTTTCATTGTAATTTATGTTTTTTGGCTTAATGCCCAAAAAAAACCATTTGTTGTTGTTACGCTTATGCTTTTCCCAAAAATTCTATTTTTTTTTTGTAAAAGTGCAACACAAATCAACCCAAAATCTGCCAAAAAAATTTCTCAGAAAAAATGTAAATACGAGATGCACACCAAAATGCCAACCTCAAAATGTGGCTATAACGCTGCCGTCGATTTATTTCGTGGCTTTGTTTAGATACAAATATTTAAGTTGTTTTTATATTTACCATACATACCAAGTAAATATAAACAACCATTAAAAAAGAAGGAAACTATAATAAAAATATTAAAAATGACAAAATGGAATAGCGCGTAAAATTTGTATGAAAATTTCTTTTTGTCGCTAGTTTTAAAAAAAATGTATATTTGCAAATAATAAAGGTGGCAGCACACAGTGGGCGTAAACTGAAGTTGAATGCAATTTAAAGAACTTAAATAAATACTAAATCACATTTTTTTTTTAAAATAAAAAAAAAAAAAAATTAAAAAATAGGTTTTTTAAGAAAAATGCAAAAATATTTTTCAATTTGCAAAATTTTTGCGAAATTTTTTGTTTTTGCAACAGTAGTATTTTTTTCCAAAAAGTACACATAAAAACCTATAAGTGTTGGTATAACAATTGTTAATTGATAAAGTTGGACGTTAGATATGAATTTTTGAAACAAAACACCTTTTCTGTAACAGTACAAAAATCGTGAACTTCATACCCCCTTATTTCAACAACAAATAACACTAGGGCGAAATCCAGTACGCAGTTTTATTACTGGATATTGATACTACAATTGCCATAATTTTTTTAAGGTGGCTTTTCCGTGTATTTTTCCTTTTTGAATTTTTAAGTGCGTCAAGTGTGCAGCTATACGAATTTGATTGTCTAACCATTTGTGCATTTAAAAGAAATGTGTGAGAGCGTACTTTTCATAAATGTACAAAATTGTGTGCATCAGAGATGTGCACGAATACATTCAAACGTAATTGTGACACTCACACAAAACGAATTGTGAATCAACACTACGCATCAAACGTGTGAAACGAATGAAAACACTGCTCACTCAAAGCGAATGCGAATGCTGCCGTGTTGTACTTTTTCTCGCATTGCTGTTGCTTGTCTTTGTTTTCCTTGAAGGCAACGAACACACTATAAAGACAAGCACTATTCACTCAAACATCAATCATTCATTTCTATTTCTATGCAACGAATTATATGGCTCTGCAACGAACGCGATGGCTATGCAACGAATGTTATTGCGCAGCATTGAATGCATTTGCTATTGATTTTAGTTTCACTCCTTTTTTATAAGACAAATAATACCAAGAAAAGTACTACACTACTTGAGAGCAATAAAAATGGATGCACGAGCTCAAATCATTCATTGCATACGAAGCAAATTAGCAAATTATATGAGGTATTCGATGCTGCGCAATAGCATTCAATGATGTGTAATAGCATTCAATGCTACGCAATAACATTCGTTGCATAGCCATAGCATTCGTTGCATAGCCATATAATTCGTTGCATAGAAATAGAAACGAATGATTGAGCTTCGAGTGAATAGTGTTTGTCTTTCGTGTATGTTCAAAGAAAGCAAAGACAAGCAATGGCAATAAAATTAAAAGGCATTGCACTGCAGAATTCGTTTTTTATGTTGTCGAAGCAACAAGCACGGCAATAGCAATGAATAAACGAATTAAAACGAGCCACTCATTGCACATCTCTGGTGTGCATGTAGGCTACGCGCAGTTAAGCGAATTATACTGTAATATTTTACTTATTTCTATGTTTCCATATTTCAATGATTCAATATTTCAGTATATCAATACTTTCATGTTATAATATTGAATCTTTTTAATTTTTAAATATTTCAATATATCAAAACTTTCATGTTGCAATATATTAATATTTCAAAACTTCAATCTCTGAATACTTCACTTTATCAATATTTCTATAATTTAAAAATACAAAATATGTATTTGAATATATATTTCAAAAGTTTATTGCTTCAATATTTTGATATTAAAACACTTCGTTTCTTGGGTTCTTAAATACTTCAATGTTCAAAACTTCACTGTTTCAATATTTTAATACGTCAATATACAAATGTTTCAAATTTTAATATATCAATATTTAAACATTAAAGTATTGCAATATTTCAATCTTTCATTACGTCGATACCTTAATGTTAACGCTTCAATATTTCACTATTTCTATACTGCAATATTTTAATATTAAAATAATTCAATGCTTCAATGTCTCAATACGTCAATATTGCATTATTTTATTGTTTGTAAATTTCAATATTAAAATATTTCAATGCTTCAATATTTTAACACTTCAATAATTTAAAGTTTCAATATTTCAATACTTCAATGTCTCAAATCTTTAATGCATCAATATATTATGTATATATCATGTATTTTAACGCTTCAATATTTCAATGTTTCAATATTTATATTTTAAAATATTACAATCTTTCAATATTTCACTATTTCAATGTTTTAATACTACAATCTTTCAATGTTTCAATATTTCAATACTTCATTGTTAGAATATTTTATTCATCAAAAATTTTAACGTTTCTATATTCACGTTTTCAATGTTTTTAATATCAATCTCCCAATACTTCGATAATTCAATTTTTCAATATTTCAATTCATTAATTATGATCCGCCAATACTTAAATACTTAACGATTCGAAAATTTGTATGCCTTAATATTTCAATATTTAAATAGTTTTTATCTAAATCTTTCAATATTTCAAGATTTTCATATATCATAAACTTCAAGTAATTTTATGTTTTAATATTTCTTTAGTAATTTAAATTCATCGCTTTCTCAAAGAATCCCAGCAGCAATTCGCTTCTTGTTGATCTTCAAAAAAAAAATAACTTCGACTATTGAGAACACAGCATGTCATTGAATTTTTAATTAAGTACCCAGCTTATCAAAAAAATTTATTTAATCTTCAGCTGCTTTAGATACCTACTTTGTTGTAATGCGCTATCTGTGTGCAAATAATTAATATCACAAATTTGTGTAAATATTAGAAATTTTGCAATTTCTAGAGTACTGAACGCAGTAGCTTATTACTAAATTACAAGTTTAGTTCTTGACTTTGTGCCGTTCAGTTGAGTGAAATTTCATCGAAATGTTCAAATTTGTGCTGGTTTTCCTTTGTGCCATATTAACAGAAAATATGTGTCGCAGAACCCTTACCGACGTAAAGCAATATCCAGGCTTAAGTCTCAATTTGACTAGACTCTATGAAGCTGTAGATAGAATTAATGCAGAGCGTGTGATATATTCGAATGCATGGTTTGAACGCATGCGCAAGGGTGTCGGATCATATCTCTATTGTACGCATCCAAAATCACACTACCACGAGCATGAATTACTGAATATAACAATTTTTTTTAATTATATGCATTTGCGCGGTATACCACAAAGGCTGTATCAAAATGAACGTGAATGTTTGTGGGAAACCTATGCACAATTACCGACAGGACCAAGACTACTGAAGGGGCGCAGCACAAAGGTGGTACTTAAAAATGCAGAGTATCAAGAGTTTTTAACTGTGCAACAACGACATAATAAAATGGAACAATTTTTGAAAGTTTTCACAACCAAAAATTTCAATAGAGACAGTCAACTTTTTCATGCCAGTTCCGATTATGTCTACTTGGCACCATATCAAAATGTGCAATTTCACAGTAAAAAAGGATTTCTTCTGGCCGATTGGCAGGAAAAGTTTATGGAAAAACGTTATCAGGCATTGATCAATCATAAACATGGTGTCATTAAAAACTATAAGGTATGGTCATGGACAATGCATATGAAAGATGGCATGCTATTCTTTCGTAATGAAAATAATGGACAATATCTTTGTGCTGGTGATGATGATGATAAATATGATGCAGCACATCGTTATGTTTACACTGTGAAGGGTATGAATATGGCGGATGATAATTTCGTTAAGTGTCTTTGGATTGTAGAAGATTGGTATGCGCTGGTGAATCCTGAAGACGACGACGATGATGAGTAGTAGTCTGTATTTTCCATAAAGCGTAAATAATTTGATTCATTTTAAAAATTCTAATAAAATAAATTCCAGCAAAAATTAAAAATTTTTGATATTACAAAAAAAAAAAAAAAAAATTCTCCATTATTTTCCGATCGAATCGTAGCCCCTAGAGAAATATTTCAAGGTTTTGTACAAAGCTTACGCTCGAATTTTCACATCAGTAAATATTTATTGTAGTGGTGTAAACAATTAATTAAAAAATTTTTGTTTTTTCTTTTTCTCCTGCCAAATTCACAACAAAATCTTGACCAAATGCTTAAAACTATTCGCGTCTTTTTGTGGGTTTTATTTTTGCAAACAAGAACTTTATAATCGTCGGTCGATGTTGTTGGCTTTTATTTTATTCAGGGTCATAAATTTCATTGTTATCGCTGGCTTGCGTGTTTGACGTAGTATAATGAATATAAACAAAGAAATAAAGTTAAGGAAAATTAGCGCACAACCTTTTAAAAGTTTGAATTCATTGTCGGGCACATTTTTTTTTTATGACTGAAAAATAAAATTGCCACTGATTAGAATAGCTGAAAGTGCAAAAGTCGGGAATAGAGTCATGTGCCGAAAATTTTCTAAGACCATAGAACTTTTTTTTCATTTAAATAAAACTAACTTAATAACACTATCCGACACCAAAAATGTTCCATGATATTTATTAATTTTTTATGATGTAATAAGGTCCCCTAAGTTCAAAAAATTTTTTGATAGATTTTTCTCACGGTTGTGAAACTTGTAGGTAATTTCCTCTAGTTTCATTTTGTATTTTGTTTCATAACCTGTATATTGAAACCAAAAAAGAGCTGTGGATAATTTTATTACCTTTTTTTCAACATTTATTTGAACAAAATCGGTTTATATTTGGATGAGATATAGCCTAAAAACTGAAAATACACTGAAAATACACTAAAAAAAATTTAAAATAAAACTAACCGTGACAAAAATCTATTAAAAAATCTATTGTCTAAATAACTCAAAAAGTAAGCCAGAAAAATAAAATCAGTTCAAAGTTGTAGAGGAGATGATACCGATATCTTGCCCGAAAGACCACTGTGCGACAAGAGTTGTCTAAGTTTTTATCGTTTTAAAATTTTCAATAATATATCCGAGCAAAAATAGTTACTGTGGTGATAAATATTGTTTTTGGATTTGATGCAGTAACGTTACTTTGAAGTTTTGATTTAATACAGCATTTCTGCCTTCACCAGTCTGGATATATATTTCCAAAAATATATAAAAGAAAAACAAGTTGCTGAAACTTTGAGCAACCTCTAAGCGTTTCAATTCGGAAATTTCTTTGGGAGTGAATTTCCATTAAAAAGCATATACGTACTAAAAATTATTATGCAAATTGGAGAACAAATTTAGAGAGAAAAAAAAAACGCCTTGAGAATAAGTAGCTAACAAAGTTTATAAAGCACACAAGAAACTGATTTCAAAATTAAGCTACTTATACGAGTATGTATTTATTAAAAAAAGTAAAACTTTTGACTATTTTCTTGAATAAGTTTTTCATGCAGTCTTTGAAGCACGAGCATGTTGTTAACTTCAATAATCAGCCACAAAAACAGCACCTTATATTTAAAGCCAAACACAGAGATGTCTATGATAGCGCTCATTTACGAATATAATAAAATTTTGTAGGTCGCATTACTGGGTCATTTAAATGTGATATATTTTTGCTACGAATATTTTGTATAGCAAAGACACACAGACTATAAATGAATAGATCGCTAAACTTGGCAAAAAAAAAGAACAAACTTTTAACTCAACTTTACAGAATGTTAACAGTGTGCTATGTTGGCTTGAGTTTAAGATAGCATTTGTTTTCAAGCAACTTAAATAAATTGTATAGTTATTAGATTTTTCATAGAGTTTTTGCTGAGGATAATAAAAGATTTCTGGAGAACTGAGCTTCAAAAATTACTGATACAACATCAGAAAAGTGTAAGTTTATATACGAATATAAGACTATGGTGACAAAATTTTCATGAACTAAATAAAATAAGAGTTTCAAAACTTAACAGAATAATAACAGAGTAATTGCAGCTAGATTTTTTATTTTAACAAACATATTTATATCGAATTTATACAGAAGAGTGTACTTATAATGCAAAAACACTTTTTAAATATGCCATTATTACAGTATATTTAGTTGACAGCTCTGAAACCCGCATATTTTCTTAAAGTGTTTACCATTTACTAGACAGTAAAGACGAAAAACAGAAACAGTATTCTAACAAAGTAAAATTTGATATGTCGTTGAGAAAAATTGTCTGGCGATGATAAAAACTTCTCACTTTATTGACAATTAACAATGCAAGCAAACCAAAGACAAGCAGAACATTGTGAGCAGAGCAGTATTTTTGTGTTCATGTAGACAAATTCGTGGACTAACTATTTAGAAGCAACATTAATTTGTTTACTAAATAGAGCATACACAGAGCAATGTTAACTTGATTTTAAGGTAGTGGAGAGTTTTCAACGACAGGCTAAAGCAGTTTTGTTTTAATTAATGGATATAGTAACTATTACTAACACTTAAGACTGAAAATAAAATGTCGGTTCAAAAAAAAAAAAAAACTAACAAAGCAAACAAACTCTTAAGGGGGCAGGTCCAGTCATGATTTTTGAGAAATCGAAATTTTTTTGCATTTTCTTAAAGTATATTTTCTTAAAAATATATCCTGTCAATCCGACAATTACTTATGGAGTTATTCGGCAATAACCAAAGGACTCTCGGTGGTAAGAGTACCAAGCGTAAAACTTTAAATGCGTTTTTCTCAAAACTATGTTTTCGGAACCGGTGACCACTGTAACACGAAAACGGCTGGATAGATTTCAATGAAGATCGATCGATCAGGCACTAGATTTGGATGCTTTTCAAAAACTGTGTATTCATAAAAAACTGTTGGTTTTTTACCGAAAATCTGGAGGTAAATGTTCCTGAAGCCGCCATTTTGTTGATTTAAAAAAAAAAAACCTTCGATCAAGCACTAGATTATTTATTTAACTAATTTTTCTTATCCGATTGATTTTAGATGATTTTCCAAGGATTTGTGATGGTCACCGCAAGACACTATGTATGGGACAGGGTCCAACACAACCAGCTATAATTTTTTTTTATTTTTAATATTTTTTTTTAAACTTTCGTCAAGCCAACATTATGTAATAATTCCACACTATCACTTTTATTAAATACATTAAATTAATACCAAAAAAAAAATTATTGAAAATGCCCTAATTTTCACGCCCATGACTGGACCTGCCCCCTTAACTAAACTTAAGTAGCATAGTGTTAACAGTGCAATGTTGACTTCAAGACTGAATTTGAGCAGATACTGTAAAACATATATCTCATTCCACAGAATTTTAACAGATCATGCTGGCGAACTTATGTGAAATTTTGATTTTTAAAATTTGATTAAAACGATTAATTTAGGTATAACGGAAAACTATGTACATACATACATACAAAACTTGTTTTAACAGAATATTAATGAGTAATAATAATATTAGACTATTGTTGGAACTTATTTGATTAGCAGATCGTAAACAATATACTAAGATACCTAAGATAATTATTAAAAAAATATATTTTCACATACAGTAATGAATCAAAAATAACTTAACAAAGTGTTAACAGAACTTTAAGTAACTGAGACAATTATTAAAATTTTTTTTTCAAATTTCCTAGTAATGAGACAAATGAATTAATGTTAACAGAATTGTTAACAGAGTAATAATAGACAGACTTTAGTCTTGAGAAAATATACTATATATATTTAAAAATAAGCAACATCGAAACCAATTTTATTTAACAGAAAGTTAACATAATTTTAACAGAATAGTAAAAGCTTAAAGCTTATTTTGGGAAAATATTATTTATTTAGTTATAATGATTGAAAGTTAATTTAACAGTGCAATTACAGAGTTTAAGCAGGGTAAGTATAACCTCAGTTAATATGTTAAAAAAAATGGACAACTTGCACTCACAATACTGAACAAGAGGCTCAGTAAAAAATATTATTAAAAATATTTTGTTTTACAGAGTGTTAACAGAGTCTTGAAAGCTGAAAAGATTCAGTGCAAAAATAAAAAAAAGTAAATAAATATTTCTTAAAAATTTAATATGTCGACAGCTCTGACACCCGCACATATTTTCAAAAAATTCACGAAATTTTCTAGTACTGCCTTTGATGTCCTTAGACGACGCGTGCATTAAATTTAACGTGCGCATTTTGCGCTCGTTTTCCTTTTGAGATTCTAAAACTTTAACTAAAAAATAATTTTTTTTTACCCCCAGCATACTTAGTTTGTCATCAAAGAAAGTTAAATTTGGTAAGGGAAAAAAATGTTTTTCTACTCTGACGTAAAATGAAAGTTCATATGTTGCAATGTCCTGTTTTATCCTTGCCAAGTAGTGGTAAGTTTTTTCTAGCACACACACACACACACACATTGAAATCAGTATCGTATGCGTTGTGACTGGACTGCAAGACGTCTGCATGTCTACGTTGACTACTCGCTCATTCTCAAGTATCGTACCTACTGACTTTGTCTGCCTGTCTGACTGAGTTTCCGTCTATGTAGTCGATTCATGTTATTTTGATGCATCATGTACTCCTAAGGATATCAGTGTGTTAGCGAGCTGCTTTGGGAAATGGAATTTAATGAGCTCAAATGAAAATATTGAGGACAAATGTTTGTTATAAGATTTTTTGCTTTCAATGGGTATTTCTTACTTTTATTTTGACAATTCTATATAAATAAAAGTAGGTTATTTTCAGCTGAAATGAGGTAAATAGCAAAAGTTTGCAAGTAAGGAAATTCAAAGGAAATGAAACATAAATAACAACTCAAAGGCATGAAAACTTCTCCTAAGTGTAAATAGCGGTCAAAGTTTAGTGTGTAATTGACACAATTTTTCCTTTAGAAAAGAATACAACTATTTTTCAACCAGCACTTTCGAATGATTGCAAACCAACATTTCAACATATTATGCATGTATCCAAATCATTCCTAAGCTTCTTTCATGAATAACCCAAGAAGAAAATTGACTTCCCGTATGCGCTGCACGTTGTCGTTAACTTTGCGCAAAATGTAAATAAATAAATGTCGCAGGGTTCTTTACCAAAAAGATCCGCCAACTACATTTCTCATGCACACAATCAGAAAATTTACTACAGCTGTATGGTAGTTTGCTAAGCTTCATTTCATATTGTTCTCTTTAAATAAAAATAAAAGAAAAACACAAATAAATAGAGTGGTAGTGGCAGTAGAGAAACGAGGGGCATTCAAAAGGCAAATACAACAAAAATCCTAACAGCAGCAGTTGTAACTCAAAAACTTTTGCAGTTATTTGCTGCACATAAAACTACAAAGCCTTTTTATTAACATAGCAATGGAGAAAAAAAAAACAGAACATAATAAAACAAATTCCTTGAAAAGACGACGAAAACTCAAACAAACTACTAAGGCATAGAAAATTAACAACTGTGTGTTAAATGTCAGTGAGAAGAGGGTGACATTGAAAAGGGGAAAAATCGACAATTCACTTAGAAATATCTAACTCATTGTTGACACTAAGATGATTACTGTGCAGCACTGTTTCTAGTGAGATGCATTTGAAAGTTCCTAACCAGTAGCTTAAGAGGTATGTGGTACGCCTAAAAAAAAAAATTGATAGCGGCATGTAGACAATTTAACAACATTATTTTCATCGCCAAACGAATTTATAAAAATTATAAGTTAGCACCCGTTGTGACGAACTGAGCTAAGTAGTATCAAAGCAAGCTGCAGCAGTGAGCAGCAGTTATGCCAAAATAATTTTGTTCCAGCTATTTAGTAAAAACTGTTCGCAAGAAAACCACTTTAATTTGCGGCATTACTTTGCTATTCAACTTTATTTAAAAAGTCATTAAGCTACCTAACGAACAACCTACCTTTAAGAAACTAACCACTAAAAATATTATGTATAATAGGCTGATTGAAAAGTCCCGGGCCTGACACAGAGAGGGCGCCACAAATATCGAATCTTTATTACTTTTGACAGCACCTATCCTTCAAAAGGCTACATGTTAAATTTCATTAACATCTGTCAAGTAGTTTGGTTTTCACAGCTGTCCAAAGTATATCACCTCTGTGTTTTTTTTTAACTATGGAACAAAGTGAGTATCGCATTTTGATAAAACATTGCTTTGTGATTGGAAAAAACTAGAAGCGAACATTTATGGTAAATGGCTCTAAAAACACCACAGCACATCTGCTCCGTCGAAAACAACTATTTACAGATGGTTTGCTGAATTTAAAATGAGTCGTACGAGCACCAATGATGCACCACGTTCGGGCCGGCCAAATGAGGCTACCACTTCAGAAAAGATCAAGAAAATCCATCTGATCCTTTCGAAAGACCACAAAGTGAAAGAGAGAGAGCTAGCAGACATAATGAAGTTGTCGATCGGTAGTATTTTTAATATTTTGCATGAGAATTTCGAAATGAAAAAGATGTGCGCGCGATGGGTGCCGCGTTTGCTGACAATTGGTCAAAAGCAACATCGCGTCGGTGATTCAAAGCAATGGCAAAATTGAACGAATTGCAATATGAATTGCTGCCCCACCCACCGTATTCTCCAGACTTGGCCTTCAGCGACTATTATCTTTTTCCAAACTTGAAAAGATGGCTCGCTGGTAAGCGCTTTCACTCGAATGAAGAGGTCATTGCCGAGACGGACGCCTATTTTGAGGAACTTGATGGCGACTACTACAAGAAAGGCATCAAAATGTTTGAGGCCCGCTATACTCGTTGTATTGAGCTAAAAGGAGATTATATTGATGAATAAAATCAAATTTTCCGAAAAAAATGTGTTTTTCTTTGTTAGGCCCGGGACTTTTCAATCACCCTAGCAATGGGTTAGTACCAGGAGACCGATCACAGTTCGGTTTTTTGTTTTAAGGTTGAAAAAGTCGGGAAAAAATGGCAAAAGCTGAAAAAGATGAATGAGGTTGACTAAGTCGTAAAATTCTGGAAATATTTAAAAAAGTTGGTAAAATCAAAAAAAATTGAAAGCGGTTGAAAAACTCGAAAAAAGATTTAAACAGGTTGAAAGAGTCGTGTTGAACTGTTGAAAAGTCTTGGTAAAAGTTGAAAGTTTCAAGATCCACCTATTTAGTTTTATCACAATAGCTTGTATAATTTGTGATATATTCCGTGATCTTAAAATTTAGGGCAGTGACGCACCCTTTGGTGCAATCCAGCTTGCCTTTGTCCAGTAATAGTTTTTGATATGTAACATTCTCACACCATATTTCATTGTGATTGCTCACATAGTTTGCTAGATATGCCATATAAAGTATTGTACTTAAATGGGAAGTGCCACGCCCACTAGCGCTCTTTTGCCTGCTTTTGTTTTAAATATACACATAGCTTATGACATGTTAAACACCAACATTAAATTTCATGCCAATTGCCGCAATATTTCAATTAAAATAACGCTTTCGATTTTTTGCTAATATTTTAGGTGCCCCGCCCACTGATACAATACCGTCGAATTCATGTGTACTATTATAATATTTATAAATACTGTGGGCAGTGCCACGCCCTTGTCTTCGTTTTTCAGCTTTTTCGTGTGGTTATGTATTTATTTTAGCGGAAATGAGAAAGGAGTTACCATTAATGTCAGTGGTGAGCAATACCGATCGATGATATCAAACTTTTTATGGCCTCAATAAAAACGGCGCTACAATCAATTTATTGCGTAAAAGATTTAGAGGGCCAATAATCGAATTTCGAGTGGCCTTCAATTAGTTATGACTTAAAAACTTCGGAGTTTTCTTTTGTAGTTATTTTAAATGTATGCCAATAAATAAGCGGTAATTGATGCATTAAAATCGATTATTGAATGACAAATGCGTGAAATAAGGTCTGAATGATTAATTGAATAAAGTGGTCGAACATTGGACTCATCGTACTCATCTCTTTAGGAGGTGCGGCCATTTAAATCAATTACTTTTTTAATACATAAATGCATCGTTTGTACTTCAAAATTAAATAAAGATTGTTGCTGTATGTACGTTATATTATTAAAAAAAAAACCGAAATCACTCTTATTGGAAAACCCTTTAGCTATAGTTTAATGAATAAAGGTGAATTTTTACTCACTACTCGAGAAAATTCTCTCAAGGATGCTACGTGGAGAAAATGAATGACTCAGACATTTATTATGCAAAAATTAAAGTATGTACTGCGAAGTAATAGCGAAGACCAACGAGGAGCTTAAAAAAAACAGTAGATATCACAATTCCCCAAATAATATCCACACTTATCTGAGAGGAATGTCCTTAGCTGAAGGAAAAAAAAAAATTATATATTATTTTTTTCTGAAAATTTAGATATATACAGCCACATTAAAAACATAATTCTTTTGCAAAGGAAGGAAACGTGAAATTTCCTCTACACATATTCAAAACATGGCAACTTTATCACTTGAAATTTAATGAAACAACATTCAGCAATATAAAGGATATAAAAAAGTGAGTCCAAAAGAATTAAAAAAAAACAAACGAAATCTTTTTTGGCACAAAGGCGTAAAAACTTTTGCTTGTTTTTCTATTTTAAAGAGAGGGGATTACATTCGAAAGAATGTCCTTAAGGATGACAAAAACATTGTAAATGACATTGCAATGGGCACTGCATTATCAAAATGTCAACAATCATTGGCAATGTCACAGCGTGTTGGTAGTAGGAGGCAGGCATCCTCAGCAGAATTTATACATAAATCTTTTGGAAAAACTGTAAGGATTGGTCTGATGGTTGATCAGTAGCAGTTGGACTTTTGTGTCGTTTCATAAGAAGTTTGCTCTAGCAGCATCATGTGTTTGTTGCGTTCTTTTATTAAGAGCATTGTTCGTATTAAAAGTTTTTGAAGGTTTCGCAAAAGTTTTTTTTGCGGTTTTACAAACGCGTTCTTTTTTCAATTGAACAATAAAAGATTTCACAAGGTTTTTAACAGAGATTTTTACAATTTCTACGGCTTAAATTGTATGTAAGTATTTAAATTTTTTTTTTTTTTAAATTTTCTTGTGTGTCACAATACATTTGCAAAGTTTTCTTAAGACTTTTACTTAAAGTTTATATATTACATATATCACTAAATTCCCAAAGATAACAATGATGTTTTGAACTTGCCAACTCCCTTGGCGGCTATTCTTTTTTGTTTTACTTATTTACAAGAATTATTTGTGATGTGCGAAATCACGTTACACCTTTTTTAACACCGAGAAAAATATAATTCTTTTAATTTATATAATAAAATAGAAATCGTATAGTGATTTTCATGATGAATATTCATTCAAAGGATTGAAATTATTCAATAGATTTTTATTCAATGTGTTAAGCTATAGAGCCATTAATTCTATCTCGAGAACACCTTAAGAAATCATATTCTCTGGTTAGATAATTTGGTTATAAATTACATTCCGATATTGATGACGTAGAAAAGCAGCAGAAAAACCATGACTTTTGAAAATACTCAAAGATTTCAAGAGGCTACAAATGGTGTCAACGGACTTAAGACTATATCAAATATCTTTAACATATTGAATATTTGTATTCCATGAAACATAAAAACAGATTTTACGTATACAAAGAGCTATTTAATATTAATATTTAATTTTACTCCGTGTACAATGTATGAGATTGTATATGAAAACTTTTATTACAAAGTTAATCGTCAATTTTTTACTGTAAATATTTACACCATGTCTTTGGCTATGTTTGTATTCGTGTATATATATGTTTCTCTATGTGTTTTTGTTTATCTTTTTATTTGTGTGCCTAGACTTGGTTAAAGTTAAACTTTTATCGCATTAATAAAAACTTATGGACAGCTTTTGGTCAGTTTTTATGATTTATTTGTTTTCCTTTTGACGTAATTGCTAGTAAGAAGAATAATTCATTGCCTATCAACGGTTTTGTTGAACTTTTATTGGTGTTGAAAAAAATGTTTTTTTTCTGCTATAATTTGTCTTATTTTGTCGGCATTTTTTTTGGCAAATAATCTATTTTTAATAAAGCATAAGTGTTGATGTTTAATATAAAGAAATTAATTAAGTCATCTTTATAAGTATGTTGCTTAATTTTAAAATCAGATGTAGTAAGGAGTGCGTCATAAGAAATTAGTGCATTGAAAAATAAATATATCTCAATAACCACAGATTCAATTTTCAAAAAGATTATATTTTTTTAACGCAAATTTAATTCAAATGCAGAAAATAATATTAAAAAAAAATATTAATTATGAAAAGTAAAACTTTTTACTTTCTCTGGGGCACCTCTTATTAGTGCTTTGATGGTATTTTTTTGGATTTTTTTGCCTGACGGGCACCACTTGCGTCTAAAATGTGTTATGTCTTTGCATATCCCCTTTGTTGCCTTTTATTGCCTCTTCACTAGAACCCAATAACTCTCGATTGGCAGGAGATCAGGGCAATTGGGTGGGCTCCCTTCTCTAGGAACAAAAGTAATGTTATTTTACTGGTACCACTAAAGAGCCGCTTTACTGTAGTGACATGAAGCAAGATAACGCCAATAAAAGGTAGATACCTAATGATCTCTTACAAATTGTCGGAGCCTCTTTTGAAGCATGCCATGATGAAGATTTCGATGTTTATTGTGCCTCTGGTCACGAAATTTTGGCTTCTTTTACCACAACTGTAAATTACCCACCACACAAGAAATTTTCTGGGAATTTTTTTTATATATTTTGTGTTTCAAATTTTTTGGAAAATGTCCACTACCGTTGGCAAAAGAAAATTCTTGGTCAGGAAACTGAAAAATGTCGGAAAGGACGAACGTTTTGTCATCCATAATGCAACATTCGAATTTGGACACAAAATCTTTACTCAGTTTTTGAGCTCATATTTTTGCTTCGAAATTCTTTTCTACATTCCGACCCGGCACTTTCTGAACTTTGTAGGTCTTTAGCCTAGCCTCACCTTTCACTTTTCGCACAAATGCTACAAAGAAATCTGCTATCTGAGTGATTTTTCTTCCTGAAAGGTTGGGAGTTTTCTTCAGCATGGTTACGACCTTCTTTGCGTTATTACGATCACCACAACCTTTTTTCCAGAGCGTTCTCTACTTTTTATTCATGCTAACGTCTGTTTTAAAAATTTTCATTACCCAAGATACCGAATTTATGTTAACTTTAGCATCCCTTGCAATCCTCTTGAAGGTATATTGCAGGTTATTTAAAAAAAATTTTAAATTTTTTTTCACGCATTTCTATTTTACTGATCATGTCTTCGCAAAATAATAGATGAGAATGCAAAGTGATATGAAATAGTATTTGACATGATTTTCTAAGCTAACCTGATCAAAATAATTTAGTTATTTTTTTTGTGAAAGAAGTTATAAGCAAAAACGTGTGCACTAATTTCTTATGACGCACTCCTTAAATTATTTTCTTAAAAGGTTAAAGCTTAAAACGAGCTAATTTTGAAGTAGGATTGTCAAAAGGTGTTAATGTTTGTCCAACCTCTTTTATTTGCTTACAATTGAAAAACACTCAACAACTAAAATACCTCTTCAAAAATTTGTTTTAGAAAGTTTTTTTTTTTTGAAAAACTTTTGAATCAGATATGGACAAACATATACCTTCCATAAAAATTATTTTTTGCATTTTTTTTTGAATTATAGAATGGAAAAAAAGGATTTAGAAACGTAGAAAATAGTTGGACAATCCTATGCAGTGAGGTATATAATTTATCGCCATTTTTGGGAGAAAAATACTTTATTAGTGTAGGTATATTTTAATATATAAAACACTGTTGGAAAAAATTTCAAAAGGAGTGAAAACATCTCGGCATTAAATGTGCCTCTTGTTACAATAAAAAATACTTCATATTTGTCACTCCCAAGTTAAAAACAAAAGCGCAGTAATTTAATGCCTTTTTATTGCCACATAAAGAACAATCACTTTACACCACGCAAAAATAAGTGAATGAAAATGAAATCTATGTGATTAATATTTTTTATTGCAAACAATATAAAAGAACATCAAAAAGGATTCTATTACAGAAGTAACAAAAAATTTATCATAACAAGATTCGTCTGTTTTAATGCATTTTTTTGTTTTGTGCTGTGCACACTTAAAATTTGTGCCATACAAATTATTGCAGTAAAAATGTAGTAAAAAAGGCATATAATTTAATATTTACACATAATTTCAAATGATATAAAAAATATTCATAATCCATATTTCAATAAGCAGAAATTACAAATACAAATGAATAGGTCCATGAAAATGTAGTTGAATTTAGTAGCAATGTGTGCAAATATAAAAACTGTAGTAGAAGAGTGTTGCTTATTTTACGACGCTTTAAAATTACATTTAGTAGTGCAGTTGCTGTTGTTGTCGTTGCTGTTGTTGTTGCAATTGTATTAGACCATGAGTGCCACTTTTGCAATACACTTGAACTTTTGCATCGGTATTGCACTGCAACAGCGTTGTACGAAAAATTTAGTAGAGCAGAACATTGCAATGACATTTGAGTGAAACATTTTAAAAGGACAAAACAACAAGTAGAATAAAAATATATGTTGCCTTAGTAACAAAATGGTATGTATAAGGCGCACTAAATGCGTCTGTTTCATGACCGTGAATATACGTGTATGAGTAAGTTTATTGATCCTTTTAAGGACTTATCAGCATCAAATGGGTTAAGCCATTTAAGTAGTAAATTGATGCGAAAAAAGTTGTTAAGTTTAACTACTATTGTTATGTGACAAAAGCACTCAGAGCGTAATCAATATGTTCTGGTATATTGACCACTAATGATTTTGTGTTGCAAAAAACTTACTTGGGGAAAATATGATATCCGGTGGGGCATGTTTTGACTCTTGATACTTGCAGAATTCGATGAGACAAGCAGAAAATATAAAATAAAACTTTTTGATGTCTGAATTAGTTTTCGAGATATCGAATATAAATATTTGGGTATGATTTTCACTTTAATGCGCATAAACATTTGAGTTTCAGAAATACCACGCTGACTCTTGATTCTTCTTAGAATGGTTTAGCTTAGCAACAAATATTATTAAATTTCATGTTAATAATTACTTGGTTCTACGACGCAGGAGCGGGTGTGTACTCGGATAATATAGGTATGGAGATGTCTTTTAGATTACCCAAGTATTGCAGCGTTTTTCAAGCTGAAATCTATGCCATAGACCAAGCCGCACAGGTGATACGGCACAGGGAGCTTACTCCCTCCATCATTACCATATGTGTGGACAGTCAGACAGCGATCAAAGGACTGAATGCCAAAATAGTGAAGTCTAGGTGCGTAGAACACTGCAGGGAATCACTACGTTCAATTCGACAGCATGCTATAGAACTCTGCTGGGTGCCCGGTCATACGGGTGTTTCCGGAAATGAGAAAGCTGACGAATGTGCCGGAATAGGATCAGAACAACCGAAGAATCAACAAGTGGTAGACCTTAAGATACCATTGGCGGAATTACACTATCGAATAGAGGGCATAATAAAGAAACAAACAAACAGAAGGTGGAACCTTACCACCGGATGCAGAACGTCTCGAATCATGTGGCCTAAACTGAATCTGGGAAGGACGCAATCTCTCTTAAGATTCAGCAAATGAGAGCTTAGGACTGTTGTAGGAGTACTGACGGGCACTGTGTTATTGAGCCTATGGCAGCCAGATATGGTGCTCCTTTCAGAGATTTCTGCAGGAGCTGCGGAGATGAAGAAGAGGATGAGACGGTTAAACGCCTGCTCTGCAAATGCCCCGGGCTAATGAGGAGACGAATCAAAAATTTTGGTTCTCCGTACTTTGTTGGTCTTGAGGAACTAGCTGAGCTGGAACTCATCAGTATCCTCAACTTCATCAAGGCTTCTGGGTAGTTCACCCCCATTCAGTTGGAATTTTTTAAAGGAGAAGGAGGGGAACATTTTTATATATTTGTAGGGTATCACAATGGGCAAACTGCCTCCGAGTGAATCTTGCTTTGCAAGCAACCCTTTTAACCTAACCTAACCTAGTTCCACGAATATAATACTTTTGCTCTAAGGTCGGTAAATTTCGAAAATTATCGTTTGCTAAAACAAATCAAATGTTATCGAAAGTATGAGCAAAGTGTTAAAATCTAACAGAAAAACATCATCGAAAAATATCGAAAAAATGAGAGGTTATAGAAGAAACTAAAACCATCTTAAAGTTGATATACTTATGTACATATGTCAAAGAGTATGGAATAGTTAAAAAATATATGAAAACAGTTTCGAAAAATCGATTTAAGGTGAACCGTACCTACCGAATCGAAAACACTGTGCGACAGCCAAAATCGGCGGGGGTTCTGACTACCGGGAAAAGCTATACGTGTCCCAGCGTTTCGCTGGGTCACGTCTAGGAATCGAGATATATCGATTTGAAGTTTGTAAGTATCATATTGGGGCATTTTGTTTGACATAACTCGAGAACGACTAGTCCGATTCTGCTGCAACAAACTTAGAAAAATTAAGAATTACAATTGCTTTAATCTATTGATATACTATTTCCCTACATAGTCAACAGTTTTGCAGTTATAAATAAATTTATGAAGAAAAAAATAACACTTTTTCCTGTTTTTGGATTTTTCATGATTTTTAAAAATAAAAAATTTGAATTTTTTAGGCAAAAAATTATTTTTTTTTTCTTCATAAATTTATTTATATCTGCAAAACTGTTGATTATGGAGAGAGACAGTTCATCAATAGATTGAAGCAATTATAATTCTTAATTTTTCTAAGTTTATTGCAGAAAAATCGGACCAGTCGTTCTCGAGTCATCTCAAACAAAATGCCCCTATATGATACTTACTAACTTCAAATCGATATATCTCGATTCCTAGACGTGACCCAGCGAAACGCCGGGACACGTATAACTTTTTTTTGACCGATATAACTTTTCCCGGTAGTCAGAACCCCCGCCGATCACTGACCCCTACCATTTGTCGCACAGTGAAATAATTGAATAGTATTTATCAATAACTTCTGCAAATAAGTATTGACAAATAAAGTAAAAATTATCGGTAAATCGATAAAAATCAAAAAGTATTGAAATGTCGAAAAAATATATAGGTATCAAAAAGTCTATAAAAGTCGGAAAACACTTAAAGTATCAAATACCGTTCTTAGTTCACAACAGTCGATAAATATAGCACAATTTCGAAAACTAAAAAAGCTTTGACAAAAGTTTCTGAAAGTA
Organism: Meiosimyza platycephala; assembly: GCA_963662105.1. Lineage (NCBI taxonomy): Eukaryota > Metazoa > Arthropoda > Insecta > Diptera > Lauxaniidae > Meiosimyza > Meiosimyza platycephala. The sequence goes on along the minus strand of OY759208.1, from coordinate 95,268,961 downwards.
TCGAAAACACAATTTAAGTCGATGAGTCTTTGACAGTTTAACTTTTTATCAAGAAATATCAAAGATTCGAAATTGAACTGAAAACTCAACAAGTATCGAGAACTCAAAATATATAGAAAAGTTTTAAATAGTATCGAAAATTTCACAATAATATCAAGAAATCGAAAGACATTAAATAGCAGCAATTGTATCGACGGCATAACAAAAGTATCGAAGAAAAAACCTAGAAAGACTAGTGTAGGCAAAATCCTACAAAAATTTGTCCAAGCAAATTCGAGCTAAGCTTCATAAGAAAAATTGCCCAAAACTTTTGGGTCATTATTCATACTTTTCCATTTTTGTCCTTAGGCGATTTTATCATAAAAAACAGCCACTTTTTTTTGGGTTATAATACTTCTAACGATTTTGGCTACAAAAATATTAACGAAATATAGCATGCCATAGTATGTACATAAGTAAACTTGGGTTATATTTAATTTTATAGCACCATTTCAACTTGCTAGTACCTACAGATGTTCACTCCCATCAAAAATAACAACATCCATCGCTACTACGGAATTGTTGCCATAGCATTTGAAAAAGTTGTTAAATCGATCAAATGTCAATAGACGAATTTTTTTGTCAAATATTTTCACACATTTTCTTCGCCCGCATATTTTCTACGCGTCTGTTTTATTCCTAATTGTTGGAAATACAAAAAAAAAAAAAGAAAAAGATGTCAATCTTTGAGAATCCAGAAAATTTGCGTTTACTACAGCAGCTGCTGAATCCTCAACAAACGCGTGCCAATGATTCCGACACTGATGAGGATGAAGCAGCACCGCTGATGCGCAATAATTTAAGTAAGAAAAAAATAAAATTTGGAAACTTTTTCACAGCAATAAAGAAAATATTTTATCCACCAGATCCTGGTAGCATTGGCCCAGCCAAAACTCAAACGACAGGAAAAAAGCAAAAGGAGCAAAAGCAACCAACAGCTGCTGAGAAACCAATGATCAGCAGCATTGAAGAATGGCAAGCGCTGCAAGAGAAGGAAGACCAAGACTTGCTAGAGACACGTAAATGTCCTGAGTACAAAATAACCTATCGTCAGGCTGTGGGTACAGAAGATGTTTACCTGGCAGTAAGTAGACTTTTTTTTTTCCGGGAAAATATCAACAAAAGTGCGATGTTTTGTTTTTCCCCCCCAGCTTGGTAACCGCAGCAGTGCTTCTGCCAGCTGTGAAGATATGGTGCTGCAAATCGAATTGCCTGAAGAAACTATTGCTGCTGAGAAAATGGATTTATCAATTACATCCAAAGATGTTGATTTGGCAACGCCAGTTTACCGTTTGCGTTTGCCGTTGCCGCACAAGGTGAATGTAGATCGTTGTGCCGCTAAGTTTGATGCCGATGCAAAGCGTTTATGCTTGACATTGCGCTTGGATCGTGAATTGGATTTTGTTAATTTTTAATGCATTTTAGTATTTGGAATGATCAATGTATCAGATTCTATGGGCTTACTAGTGAATATACTGAAATTGCAGCAAAAATCTTTGAATTTAGAATAGTGGAAAAATTCGATTTGATAGCATTTTCTGCCACACTCTTTGTATTATCTGAAAATGCAGTACTTAAGTTGTCAGCAAAGTTTCCTACGTACGTCATAGCATCAGAATCTTTATCTTTCTTTGGTTTGTTCCACTTTCATAAAAAATTTCGGGAATTCTTAATTTAAATAGTCTTCGTAAAATAAGTTACAAATAAATTTTGTCTCATGGCAATTGTAATTGCTAAAACGTAGAGTTTTAACGCATACTCCGACTATTAAAATTTACAAAAGTATCGAAAAGTTTGCCTTTGAATTTATATTTCTTACAAATATGACTCGTGTGCTGAAATATTGCTGTTAAGGAAGGGCTGTTGAAAGCCAAATTTATCGAAAAAAAGTATGTAAGCGATATAAGGCATTCAAAGAAAGTCTTCGAATTGCCAAGGATCTGGATAGTATTGGTATGACACATGGCAACCGTAGTAAAAATTCTATGCAGAGAAAGCGCTAAATGTACACTGCCAGTACTAAAAACGCTGCCAGTGACAAACTTAACACTAACACATTTTTCCAAAAAGTTAATTAGTTACCATAATTATTCGAACTATGTATGGTATATGAATCACTCGAACTTTTCGAATTACTCGAAATATTCGAATTACTCGAACTATTCGATGTGCTCGAACTATTCGAATCACTCCAAATATTCGAATTACTTAAACTATTCGATGTTCACGAACTATTCGATTTCCTCTTACTACTCGAACCATCGATCTATTCGAATCTCTTGAACTATTCAAATCAGTCAAACAATTCGAATTACTTGAATTATTCAAATAACTTGAACTATTCGAATCTCTCGAACTATTCGAACAACTCGAACTGTTTGAATTACTCGAACTATTCGAAATACATTTTCGAATTATTCGAACTACTTGAACTATTCGAATTGTTCGGATTATTGAAATCACTCGAACTATTTGAAGTACTTGAGCTATCCGAATTATTCGTACTATTCGAAGTACTCAAACTATTTGAATCACTTGAACTATTCAAATTACTCGAATTGTTTAAATCACTCGAACTATTCAAATTGTTCGAATTATTCGAATCACACAAATTATTCGAAACACTAAGACTATTCGAGTTATTCGTATTAATTGAACTGTTCGAATTACTTGAATTATTCGAATTACTCGAACTATTCGAATTATTCGAACTATTCGAATTATTTGACTTATAAAAATTATTCGAACTATTAGAATTATTCGAACTATTCGAATTATTGGAACTATTCGAATTATTCGAACCATTGAAATTACTCGAACTATTCGAATCACTCAAACTATTCGAATTACTTGAATTATTCGAATTATGTAGATGGATTATATAATAGTTTTTCAAGAGTGCTGCCAAATTTAGTTCATAAAATTTTATATGTACTTCAAAAAAACGCAACTATTGTCAGAAGAAAATAATGTATAAAAATTAAGGAATAACTTAAAATAAATAAATGAAAACATCTAATTTTAATTAATTTTATTAAGAAAGTTTTTTTGCACATCAAACTATAAATTTTCATTTAAAAGTCTAATCAAATCAACATGGCTTTTTTTTGCGTTCCTTTCTGTTGTCAAAATATCCACTAAATTTTCATTGCAGTTTGTTGCCGGCTATGACTTTCACTATTATTTGCATATAATGCAAATGCTAATGTTTGTTGGCAACGAACACGTATGTATGCATATGAGTGTATGTACACACACACACACACACATACATGGAATTGTAGTCAAAGATATAAAACTAACATAAAAGAATTTGCAAATAACTGCAATTGGAGCAAAAAGTTAAACAAGTTGCAAGTGGCAGCAGCAGCAACCAACAGTAACAGCAACCGCGCCTAAAAGCGCACACAAAACTTTGAAAAATTAGAGCTAAAGATATGAAACGCATGCGAGGGGTGCAAAAAATGAGACAACATATGCCGCGTAAGAGCAAGAGCAATGCAAAGGATGGGGGGGTAAATGGGGGGGGTAAATGGGGGGGGCATGCAAGCTTTATGGTGACCATTTTTTTCTATTTGGCCAAATTTGCATAAAAGCAGTGGCCAAAAATGTTACTTGGAAACTAGAGTTTGTTGTTGTTGTGCTTGTTACAATTTTTTACTATTGCTGTCTTTTATAACGAGCACAATTTTAAAGAGTAATGAAAAAAAAAAAAGAAAAAATTAAAGAAAAAATCACAAACAAAAAATGCAACATTTACGGAACTTTGACTTAGAATGGTGATGTTGTGCACAGTTTCAGAAAAAAGGATTCGGTTTTTCAATTTATCATTTTAAAAATTAAGTGCTGTTTCGAATTACAATTTCCTTGATCGAACCTGTGAACGACGCAAATATGTAGAGCTTGTTTCCCATAAACGAATATTTCACTCAAATCTGATAGCAGCATTTTGAAGATAATAAAATACCTGAACAAAGGGTCGTCAGAAAAAAAAAAAATTCTCGTTTGATCAAAGAAGCTGAAATTTTGGAAGAATGCTCTCTAAGTCCAATGCTAAGACATTGCACCTATTTAACGAAAAAAAAATACCCTAAATTACATACTATAATAATGAAGATATAAGTAGTTCACACGATGAAAGCCCGTCGAATTAATAATAAATTAATTAAAAAAAAAATAATTTTCTTTTTGTTAAAGAGTCTAGAGCTCTGCTAAGAACATCGTCAAATACTATCAGTTACAGGATTCATGACAGCAAACAACCCTTGATGGACGGACTCTACATATAAAAATTGTAATGGGTATACTTTAAATTAAGTCGGTTAATCTATTTTTTTCTCTTAAAAGTACTTTACAACACTAATAAAACAAGAGATTTTCAATTATGCACAAGGCAAAACACCAAGTTAAAAGCTTATTTAATTTGCACAAAGGCAGCAAAGAAAACCACAACAATAACAACAACAAAAGCAACAACATTTTTTATTGGCAATGAATTCGCACAAAAGTTCTGCAACTTTTAAGCCGAAAGTTTTCACGTTCTCGTAATTGGACATGATTGAATTGATGATCGTCGCATTGCACTGGCGCGAGAATATTTAATTAATTAGCTAAAGAAAGAAGTGTGAGCTTTTTTGAAAGCTTTTAATTTAAATTGTTAAGGATTAAGTTAAAAGTGCTAAGTTACTTGTACGAACACTTACATGTAGACAGACAACAACACATTAGTAATTACATTTTTAACAGTATAGGAGCCAGTGACGTTTCTCACAAAATCGAGATATGACCGATTGAAGTGGCCGCTAAGGAAACATTAAGCTCAAATAAAAAAACTTCGCAATTCTAAAGTTGTAGAGGAGGAAACTCAAATTTAAATTTTCTAATAAAAACGCAATTTTCGAGCACAAGTAGTTACGAATATATTGACAAAAAATGAGGATTGTAGACGTAGAAACAAAAATTACTTAAGTGGCTTAAATATTTTCAATAAACCACATGTTTTACCAACAAACAGAAGATCATAGAATACTGAATTATGGCTGCAATGAAGCTCGGACAAAAAAATCATTACTTATACAAATGTGTTTTTATTTTCTTTACTTTTGCAATTATTGAACAAAACCCTTTTTCGGCATCATAGCGCTCCCGTACTATTTATATTGAAGTAATGGTAGAGTGTTGAGACGGGCAGCGCTCAACCACAAGTGTGATAACAGAAATAAGTGATAGGAAGACACGCACATAAATGCGTTAAATTTGTTGAAAGTTGTTTAGGGCACAAAAACTTTCACAGAAATTGCAAAAGTTTTTCAAAGTTTTTTTTTTTTTTTTATGTTGCTCACGCTCTTAGACAATAATGACGAAAGCTGGTACATATTCATTTCGTTTGCAACTTTCTTCAAAGGATACAATATGCACACTGTAGGAAAGTGGAAAAAAGTGTTGTCCAAATTGTCCATACATTTTTGCGTCATTTTTGTTTCCAGTGAAAAAGAACAATTTGATTTAATTTATATAAGGGGAAGTCCATTAATTACGTGAGGTGTTTTTTTGAAAATTCGGACCCCCTCCCCTCCCCTTGGTGAGATTTGGTGAGATCTGGCGGGACCCTTCCCCTCCTTCCCGTGAGATTTAAATTATAATTTTTAATGCAAATTCTATGCGTTAAAAAGTTGACGTGAGGTTTTCCTTGACCCTCTCCCACCCTTGATGTGGTTTGGTGAGATTTTGCCGGTGGTGAGCTCACGTAATTAATGGACGTCTCCTAAGGCAGTGCAAACCACTTAATTTTTGGACCTTTTTCATTTATTTTGGGCTTAACCCTTTCACCCCGGATGGTACACATATTCACCACCAATTCTAAAGGTATGTACATAACTTTCATCAAGTAGATGAACTTTGCCAAATATGCAATGTTTTAAACATGATTCTGTTGTTATTTTACGGTTAATTATATTTATCTAATATAGAGTTTTCTGTATAATATATATTTACTTAACCCCTTCGATAGGAATGGTACACATATGAACCACGAATTTTAAAGGTATGTACAAAAATTTTTTTATGACAGAATACGTCCTAGCAACCATTTACATACAATTATTTAATTCAAGCATTACCAGGAGAAAGCCGGGTCGAACGGGTTAAGTTAATTTTTCCTTTTAATGATATTTGAAGAAAGCTTTAAGTAATTTTCCACGCGAATTTCGGAAATTTTTTTTTCTCAATTAAATTTTGGCGAATATGAATTTATCATGCCCACAATTTTGTCACAGGGAAAGGACAGGCATGAGAACTCCAATGAGAGATAGTACTTTTAAGCAGAAAATACTCCGCAAAGCAGGTGGTACATATACGGAATTGAAATTTCAACAGTCCATAGGTGAGTGCTTAACAAAGGTTTAACAATGCATAATTTGAACAATGCAAAATTTGGTATGGGCTGAATGTTTGTAGAATTACATAGGAAGGAAAAATCTTCAGGCAATGCTTTAAATGCTCTATGTAATCAAAACGCATATAACACATGGTCAGCAGATGACCAATATGGGTATAGTTGTTGAACTAACCTTCGATCCTGTATCTCAAGAGGAACAAAGTGTTTTCTTTCTTGCCATCCAGTTTTCGTTTTGCGATTTGTAAAGAAAATAAGCCAATGCGCTCAAATGTTTCCCAGTTATTGTATTTTTTGAAATAACTTTGCACTCGTTTTCTACTGGGTATGTTGCAATCATTGCGTGTGCTATCATCACATCATCATCCCATTACAAGTCTTTCTAACGTCAAGTAACCGATCAACATTTTTTTTTTTTAATTTCTTCGGCGCCAACAAAGCCATCTAAATACTATTCAAAAACTTTAGTCGATTAGCTGACAGCAGCTCTAAAGGCGCAGCAAAAAATATAAAATCTCGCACATACTAAAAGTAAACCGATTGAGTTATAAAATTGAGGAGCTTAAAAAGGATTAAAAGCTGCAATGCTGTCAGCTAAAAAGCGCAAAATGCTTTTTTCAATTAGAAAAAGTACTTATGTACTTTGATAAAAAAAAATCATCAAATCGCTACGATGTGAACATTTGAAGTATGCACTTAATTGCACTTAAAATAATTGAATTCCTTATTTTTTGTGTGAATTATCTACTTAAATGGTTTAGTTGCAGCAAAAATTAATGAAATGATTATATAAATATTAATTTTGCAATCATTGCAATGTGACATTTTCGTACTAAATATTTGAATGAGCCCATGTTGTGTTAATTAACAAAATTATTTAACATGCAATGGAATGAATAAAAAAAAAAATACTACAGTGAAAAAGCTTAACCCTTGAACACATTGACAAAAAGTTTAGCTATATATCTTTACAAAATGGTGACACGAATTTGAATCCATGATTCCATACAACCCAACAATCAATGAAATACAAAAAATGCTTTCTAATTTACATCACTTTAAAATGACCATAACATCATAGATGACTATTTGTGAACTCATATTATATAGAAAGGATGGTACTAAATGTTGCTTTAGCTGAAAATTTTTTTCAATTCCATACCTCAAAAATAAATAAAAACGTAATTTTGTCAGCACATAATCTCAAATAATTGAAAATTCTGTCATTATGGACTAAATCTGAGACCGAATTCGGATTCAACGCGTACAATTCGGAAATGGACTTCCATCTGACCAACAATAAAACCGCAAAGAGCTGTGTTATTGATGCTTTATCTTTTTTGTCACAGCTAGAATACTCAAGGTTTGGTGAGAGCTCGAAAAACCTCCAGAAAATTATGGAGAGATGGAAATATTATTGGAAAGAAAGAAAAAATATTTGGAAATAACGAAAGTATATTGCCATGCCTGAGCCGGATAAACTATTGATAATACTTTCTTCAAATTCAGTGGAAAATCTCTGATATCTTTAATCTCAATTTTCTTGAAACTTAAACTCTTGAGATCTAGTCCTGATGGTGCGATATATTATAAGATAATATATCTAATAATATCCTTAAAGGTACATATCTACCTCTAGCAAATGGAATTAAAATTGAATTACTAATTTTCGTCTTGATAAACTTTTAATTTTTTTTTCCTTTCAATGCTGATAGTTCAATACCATACCATTCCATCGTTTTTTTCTCTGTATCTACAAAATTCTTTTCAACTTACGAATTTATTGATTGTAGATACTAAGAAAAAATTAAAATTATTTATATTTATGTTGTCGCCGTTTATATCGTTGTATCAAATAAAGATTGCTCTTGCTGAAATACATATATTATATTATTCTTGCAAATAACGATTTATTTTTTCTCATTTTTCTTTGGTGATTTTTGATTTCTACATTGTCTAAAGCTTAAAGTGTTCCAAGTAAAGTAAATTATTTTTATTTAAGACATGAATTATTTTAGAATTTATAACAATCAATTTCATTGAAGTGATGAAGAAATAAGGATGTTTACTGAAAAGCCTGATAAAAATGTATACATTTTTTTCAGTGATTTTTAGAATTATTTTGAACAAATATTCAGCCAATAATCTGTATAAAAATTAGGCTGTAATACAGCAGTTATTTTTAGAGTATTACAACGTTAAAATTATGCTGATGGTTTTAATTAAAACCAAAATTAAAAATATCCCAATCTTAGATTTGAGGGTTAATACTACAAACAACAGGACTCAAGTGACCTTAACGGTATGTCATTAAATTTGACAAAAAAAAAAAATGGAAGAGCAAAAACCGGAAGTTGCGCTGTCGTTGTTAATCGTGTAAATAAGCAAATTTTCATTGTGTTTGTTTTCCCATTTGTTTTTGTGTCGACATTACATTGCATATGTGTGCAGTGTTAACGTATGTTTTTGTGTGTGTATGTGTATTTAGTTTTCTCCACCATGATAATTGGAACACAAAGTCAGTGTTTTTTTCTTGACGCTTATGTTTTTGTTGGCTCACAACTAATTTAAATGGCATTTGCAGCGAACACAAATGCAATGACATCGAGTGAGAAAAAATTGAGCCCACAGTTAATTAGTGCTGAAATAGAGCTACCAAATGTTTATGAAAATTTTATTATATATGCCTCACTATCATCGAGTTTTTGCGAAACTATGTTTCATACAAATTTGTAAAATAGTGCTTGCAAAGAAATTATATAGAATTCGAAAATAGGGTATCACTTACTGCAAATATACACTCGAAAAAAAGTGAAATTTTTTAAAAATGCGAAATCTAAAACTTAAATTTAAAAGAAACATACGCAAGGGACAAATTCATATATTCCAAAAAAAGTAAACTTCAACAAAGTGATATGTCATCTTATTCTTAGATGTTTTATATTCTATAGAATCCCCCTAGTTTGGATTTTGCAATAGTTCAAATAAGTAGTCAATGGTCACGGCGTGCTGGAACAACCGGAAAGTTTTTCTAAATTGGATCAAAACTCTGAGCGTGAGACTTTGTTCATTCGTCCATTTACTTTCAGAATTTTCATGGTCAGATGATCTTGCTGAGAAAAGCGACCTCACCAAAATCGTATATAAATTAATTTATGTCCTATTGTATCCAATCACTGAGTTGAGCATCCTGTTTAATTTTGAAATGCTGGACAATTCTATTGTTGTTTGGTCCTCTGTTTAGTCAGATGGTTTATGTCTTTGCTAGTTAAATATAGAATTTCACATTACGCTCTTTGATCATTGGGTATGATCAGGCCCGCATTTAGAAATCTGCCGCCCTTAGGCCAGTCAGAAATTTCCGCCCCTCTTCACTAGTAAATATAGAAAAAAAATTTGGTAATATCAAAAGTGAGGACCTTTTTTTATTGTTTTTTTTTGCTTGTTAACATTTTTAGGGAATTTAGTGTTCCCATTCCCGAATTTCAAAGTTCCCAATTTGTGCCGCCCCTAAAATCGTGCCGCCCTAGGCACTGGTGTGCTTCTAAGGTAAATCCGGGCCTGGGTATTATATCTTAACCCCTTTTTATTATATTACATGGTCTCAGATTTTTTTTGGGAGAATAAATTTGTGTTTTTTCAAAGTTTAATTTTTCGAGAAATTCAACAGAATCTGAAGAATTGATATTTCGCCGTGAAATTTTGTCATGCTTAAGACTTGAACCACTTTGCTTTACATTTTTAAGTTTCATACTTCTATGAATTTTGCTTCCTAGCACATACATATTTCCATCAAGTTTCATTCTTGAACTAACTTTTTCAAACCTCATACTTCTTATTAATCGAAGAGAAAATACATAAAAAGAATTAACTTACATCTAAATTAGTTGAGGGAAGAATGTTAGTTAAGAAAAATTAATTGTAACAAAAAAGTCTCGACAATTCTTTTATATGATACACTGCTTACGAATTGATAGTATAAATAGCAGTAAACCTTGAATTGAGACACATTGCCACAACCTCATTTCCAAGTAAAATTTTTATTATATTTGGATTACACGTCAAAATAAAAAGATGTAGTATTGTTCTTAAAATTTTTATTTTTGTTGAGTAAACATTGTTTTCTCTCTATGTTTCTTAGCCTGTTTTCTAACGGCCAGCCTAATATAAGCAAGCGTCCAACAGTACCAGGTTGGATTACTTACAAGTTATATTGAATTGGCCAACCAATTTCTTTAATAAAAAGTCGTTATCAAATTCATGTACAGTTATTGAAAATTGTAAATTAAAGAGAAAAACCTTGAGCAAAAAGAAATCCTTGAAATAATTTTTAAATTAGATAAACGCGCGAATTGCGCAAAAAATGTATGTTAAACAAAAGTACTCGCACACTTCAATGAAAATATAACCACCCGCTGCCACCCAATTTCAATTGAATGCGCAAAAATAACATCGACTACAACAACAATTATAACAAAGCGATAACAAACAATAATAAAATAGAAAAAAAAAAAATAAATAAATTTTACAACTTTAAATTTTATGAATGAAAATTAAATTAAGAAACGAAACGCAGCAGCATCGGCATTAGCATCAGAACTCGTAAACCTATCGAGTTAAATTTGCACAGTGCTACGACTCAAGAGCGTTTTTGTTTTTCATATGCGCGCAAATCTGTCTGCTTGTCCCACATACCGAGAATTCCCTGTACAAAAATACAAAGTTAAGTGTCGCAATTACTTGTTGTTGTAGTCACACTCGTAACTGTAAATTAAGAAGTGTCAACAAGACGTTTCTACAAACTTTGTTCTCTGCGGCTACGAGAATACGACGGTGATAAAGCACAGTGGAATAGTTTTATTATAAATTGGTTAAAATATTCATCATAAGTTTTCGAATTATAGATAAATATACATAAATATATAGATATAAAAAATAAAAAGTATCGATAACTCGATAAAAATATGAAAGGATTAAGTATGGAATAGTGCAGAAAAGTTGAAAAGTATCTAATAGTACCGAACAGTATTGAAATATCAAAAAAGTATCGATAAAAACAGAGAAATATTAAGAAGCATGATCGAAAGTAGATATCGAAAAATCGGTAAGTACGGAATAATTTTTATAAGATTTCATTTAAAAAGCAATGAATAGTATCGGAAAATCTTATTCAAAAGTCGATAGAGATAGAAAATTACAAAAAAAATATTGCATTGCAAAGTTGAACAATACATTGAGATTGACAAAAGAATTGAAAAAAATTGACGATTTTCGTAGTGTTGTCTGCGAAGTAACTCACTAAGGAAAACAATATTCTTGAAGTACGGATTTCTCATTATCATGACATAGCAAAATATTTATACAGAAAATAGCATCCACCGTAAGTATTGTGATAAATCTCGATTATTTACAATTCATTCGGAAAAGAGCAAAGTGATGTCTATCGGTGACTATCCGCAATATCTTGTACATTAAAGCTTTTTACATAGTTATTTGCTTCACTATAGGGTTAAGTAAATAAAAAATTTTATCGAAATATCGATGATCGATATTTTCAAACTGTATCGAAATATATCGAGAAAGAAATATCGGATATATCGATAATCGATTTTTGATATTTTTGCTGAAAAAATTAAAATGCAAAAATTGGCGTCCCAACCAGGATCCTCAGATTGGAGATTTTTTCGGAATTTTGGGCAAAAAATTTGTTTTGGGGAAACAGGAAGTGTGGCGAAAAGCCTTGGGGAAATTCCGGGGGAAAAAATAGAAGTTAAAAAAAAAATACAAGTTTCTTTCACGGTACCATCTGAAAAATTCTGAAGTGGAGTATAAAAACGCTGCAGACGACCAGGAATTTCTATGGTATATTAAGCAAATCTGCCATATAAATTTAAAGTCTCCGATTCTAAAATGGAGCGTTAAGAGGGCTTTTTTAAGAATGAAGATTGTTAAAAATAGTAAGTAGTGAATAAGGCACACTCTTCAAAAAACTGCCGCATTAAATTTGTGAGCACACGAGTGCTTTTTCAATTGGATACGGAGCTACCTTTAAACAACAATACGATAGTGGAAAAATAAAATCGAATTTCGATATATCAAAATAAAAAATATCACCGATAACTATCAAAAATATATCGCGAAAATCGATATATTTTGCACAAGCCTGCTTCACTATAGAACAGTTAAACTATCTTTAATAATACGAAATTGCACTTAAAATTCTTTAAGCTTTACAGCATGTGGCATGATGTTGATCAGCACAGATCAAAACTTCCACATGCTGTCTTATACAAAAACCTTCAACATTCTTGTTCAATCCTCAAATTTACCGATTTTTAAAGTAGGCATTACTGATTTTGACGATTATTTCGCACATAAGTTTCTTGTTCATTCATTTTGACATAGCATAGCTGTGTTGCGCTTGCAACACATGATTGCTATCTCAATTTTACCTATACTGCTCTCGCGCTAGCCGAATTTAGTTACAATAATTCGTCCCAGTTCCAGTCATTCGATTTATGCATGCAAATATGTTAATGTTCTAGACGGATTGCTGCGTTTTCTACAAGTTTTTTGAAGTTTTCTATTACAATGCATTTGTGTAGTCAGTTTTTTATAGTTAATTAAACTCTCCACTGTATCATAATTCTGGATTATTTCAGATTTAAACCTTAAATCATTTGGAAGTCAATGTTTGCCGTATTATTGCTAAGTACGGATCCATATGCCCGAAAAATTGGTCAAAAGTGTAACTTTGAGAACGCGTTGCTTACAAAATCATATGCCCAAAATTATATTCAAATGATAAATCTATCGAATTCAGATCATTTATGTATTGTATGTATTTTATTTCAATTTGAAATTACGAAACTTTAAAACCAAAAAAAAAACTTTTTTCCACATTTTTCAAAACTTACAACCCACTGTGTGTAGACTGTCTCAAATAGGTTAAACGACGCTGTCAGGGATGCAGCAGAGATGTTATTAGTGTTGGAGCAGCGAGTAATATGTAAGGTGAAGCGCAATAGAAAGCCAAGATGTTTGTTGTCATTGTAGCATCGAGGGGTGCAGCAGTAGCGTGTTCGCGTAAGTGACACCGTTGTTGGTTGGTGTAAAACAGAGGCAAACAAACACTCGACTAATTTATTTGATTACACGTAATATTTTGAGCACAATTACTTTATTAACATTTCTCGCGATTTTCCCATTCCAACGGTAGTGTTGACAAAAATTTTTGATTAGGGGAACATGACAGGAGGGTGGTGGGGGGGGGGGCGAATGTAAGTGAAAAATAAATTTACCTTTTAAGAACGTGCATTAAAAGAAAAGTGGGAAAGGTTGAAGTATCGTTTGTTTGTTAGTCTAAGTTTATTTCTTTGGAGTTAAATATAACGCTACACTGTCCACGAGTATAACGAGTATCGGTTTTAAAAAAAAAGTATAGTTGGTAACATTGATTGTATACATATTTCCGTTTTAAGAAATGAACAAAAAAAATAGAAACTTCCAGCAATTTCCATTTCGATGAAAGCTGTAAAATTTAATTTCCATTTTAGTCACTTTTAAAAAACAAACAATTCATTATCAAGAACACAAATACGAGTAAATTATATTAGTATTTTTAAATACTTATCATTTTGCTCTATCATTAATAAGACAGTTTATGCCAAATTATACATTTGTTTTATGTCAATGTACTTAATCTAATCAAACAAATTTTAATTTAGTAATAGCAGTTGTTATCCTTAAGAACTTCAAGCGTTCAGATAAGAGTTAAATTCATTGAATTGAAATAAAGCGCTAGAGGCACAATCTTTATATGCTCATATTTGATATGAAATGATAATAGAAGTAATCGTTATAATAAAATACTTAATTTGTAGCTTTGAATGTTATTAAATTGTGGTATTTCTATGATAATAAATACATTGTAAACTTGCAACTTTTTTAATTGTCATTTGAAAAAATATCAAATTGGTAAGTCATTATTGTAATGAGCTTCGAGATATATTTTTATTAAATCGAGCTATGAAAGAAGATCGAAAGAAGGTTGAAAAACCGAAAAGTATTAGCTGTTAAAGCCTTAATTATTACAAAATTCAATGAAAATATATAATATGTTCTCACAATATTTTTCTCATGGGAACTAAAGTTATAAATTCTGCATAAAGCATACCAACTTTAAGTTGGAAAAAATAAATACATTTGCCTGAAATCAAAATAGTTGAAAATAAGTACAATTCCAAGTCGTGGTGTAATAATTGTATGGTGGGTGCAGTAAAGATAAAGATCAAATGGAACGAAGAAAAAAGGCAAAGACAAATTTATTGACATTTGTACGTTGCCAATTTATTTACATTTGCATTTTCGATTTCACTCTTTCCGGCGTTTGCGATGTTGAGTTCCGTGTCGCAAAAATTGCATCGCATATCAATTTCAGTTCTTCCTTTTTTTATTTGCGGATATTGTTTCTGAAGATCCGAATTCGGCTTTCGGCCAAAATAAGTACAAATTAAGTACACTTTGAAAAATAAGTACAATTTAAATACGCTTTGAATAATAAGAACTGCACTTACTAAATAAGTACAGTTGGTATGTTTAGGTATATATATAAATATGTAGACTAATTCACTTAATTTTTCTCCCGATTGTATTTAGTACTAGATAAAATCCATAACCTCTAAACATTGGTATTGGAAATATAATTTCACTAAACGTTAAGTGAAAGTCTCATGCCATTACCATTAAACATTTAGTAAATTGGCGTTTAAGCTTCGCTAACACTAAAAAATTTTTTGGAGATGGAATATTTCAGATTTTTCTGATTTTAATTTTTTGAAATTAAAAAACAATATTTATCTTCATATCACACTGATATATTTAAAAGAAGCAGATTCAATGTTTTCAAATTTAGTGGAATTATTTTTATATAACCAAGCATCAAAATTTAATGCATCAAAATTCAAATATAACATTCTCAATGCATTCTCTTCTTTTCCTTTCTGGTATTTTCTTTACCACTATTCAGTCTTGTTTGGACCATGGTATCGAAAAAAAAACTTACTCCGTTTAAGGAAAAATGCCTAAATGTAATGAAAAAATGTCCTTCAATACGAGCTAAAGCCATGGGTTCCTCAAAATAAGTAAGTTGGATTCCTTAGTACAAGTAAATGTTGCTGCTTTGAAATAAGGAAAAGTTTACTCAATATGAGGACAAGGTTATAAAACTGAGGAAAATTTTACTTTTTCTAAGGATGAAGGTATCCTTAAATGAAAGAAATTTACTTAAAATAAATCGTTGATTTCAATAAAAATTTGTTAATTTTCTATTTGTTGGTTACTGCTTATTGTCAGTCATTCTTATTTTAATTGTAATACGTTTTTAAAACTTCAAATGAGAACTTAAATTTTTTTTTACCTGTCACCCCCGATCAGAGAATTGAACCTGTGTTCTGCGCTATGCCAATGTTCAAAGATGCTCATCTTACCCAACTCAGCCACCGACAGCATTTTTAAGACATACTAAAATGATGTTGTTAAACTGCGCATGTAACAACCATCGTCTGATCAGGGAAACTTCGGTTCAAATCCCGGCGACGACATAATTTTTTTTTTTTAAATTTTTTTATTTTTTTATTTAAAAAACAAGTAAAGAACTATAAATATATAGACAAAAACAGAATACTTACGAGAAGAATAGATATTAATTTCAGCGAGTAAAGCAGCGAGTATTACCACTCATTTATTAAGGAAAATTTTCCTACGTTATAGTAAATTTTTTGAAGAAACTAACTAAAACTGAGTACGATTTTCTTTAAAGAAAACATTCCATTAGATTGAGGAAATTTTTACTCAAATGAGGAACAAGTTGTCCTCGAAAATTCTTCCCAAAGAAAAATTTACTATTTCAAAGGAAAATTTTACTAAAACCACAAACTCTATATTTGAGGAAGAGCTTTGACTTGCTTTAATGAAACATGAACTCATTTCAAAGGACTCAATTACTAAATGAAACGATATTTTCATCAATATGAGGAAAAATAACTTAGATTAAGGAAAATTTTTACACTAAATCGGAGGAAGGCAGTTCTTCAAATTTAGTACGGTCTCTTTTTTCGGTGCGTAGAGATGAAGAGGGAGAAACATCATTTAGAATGGCTGCTATTTTAATAATTGTACTATGGTTCAGAGTTCATCACTTTGAATTTGATTTCGTTTGTTAATTTAAAAGAATAAAAATATCAAAAGCAATAACAATTAATTTAACAAATTTCAATTAGTATCGGAATCGCTGCACTCTTCTATGAACAGCACCATTTGAACCGTTGAAACTTTTTGCGTGAGCAAAATTGAAGGAAACATCAAAATGGAATGAAGCGACCATGGGGCAAATTGAGCGAATACAATTTCTACAATGTCTTTGAAAATGCGTCGAGCTTGTAAATGCCAATTAAAATGATTCAAATTTGCACAAGCAATTTAGATAAGTTGTACGAGTGATAGAATCATGCAATGGTAGGATGGCTATGTTTCGATTGTGAATCAATAGGTGGAAATATTCAACATCGGTGTAACGATTTCTATTAATTCCTCTAAATAAAGCCAAAAGGGCTATGTCAAATTGCTTCAAAGGACATATACAAAATAACAACCACAAAAGGAAATATTGAAATTGAAAAAGAAGACGATTCAGGTTGTGGAAATGAATCATCGCTATTTGCGTTTTTTTATTTGCACGAAATGTATACTGTGAAAAATATTGTTTTTCCAAAACGATTTACTACTTTTTTGAATTTTTGCCCGAAATATATTTGTACTTTACAGTGAGTTAACCAAAATTTTTTTTAAGATATCGCACATTGCTGTCAAACTTTGTAATCACTGAAAGTACTAAGTCTACTGTTTAGAGGTTAACGTGACCAGATTAATTAAATTTATAGTGACTCAAACTTTGTTATCAGTGAAAGTAATAAATCTACTGTTTAAAGGTTAACTTATTAGATCTTAGTTCACCAATAAGCGACAAATAGGGTCATAGTTTTAATGCAACTTCAATTTTTAAAATGTATATTATTGCGAGTAGAGCTTTGCATATAAATGTAACAGTTTTTAAGTTGTATAATAGTTTAACCAGAAAAGGTATAAAAACTTTAGAAAATTAAAAGAAATCATTCATTATTATGTGATTGAACTTGGTCGTCTTTTTATTAAATAAACACAAGCAAAAGAAAACATTTTGCTTTACTACTAAAAAGGAAAAGAGCAAAGTGGACCCATTGTAGCTTCTGGTAGTCTCACACTAGTGTCCTGATTTCCTTTAGAAATCAGACTCTGATTTCCACACAAAACTTTGTTAGCAATGCGCGAAATTCAAACCATAATTTAAAAAAAAAAAATAGAAAATGCATCTACCATATATCTTTTTTATGCGCTTTCAAAGGAGTTTGGTCTCGTTCGTGCAAGATTTTTCTTTCACACGATATAGAGGAAATTGTCTAGTAGCGCATACCTTCCCATGTAATTTCTATAGATAACTAAAAATTCCAATGAACCAGTAGTAAATATGGATACATCAGAATTTTTCTTTCAAGTGCCTCCAACTATTAAACCTGTTGAAAACAAAAAAATATTTGAATCACCCTATTATCCATATTAGTACTGTTTTTACAATAAATAAACACTTTAAAAACCAATCTTTTGAAATTTACGTCATATTAGTAATTTTTGTTTAAATTTCGACTTATATTCAATTATTACATCATATGTTAAATTTTTGCATACTCTTTTTATTTTTGTCCTACTTTTTTTATATTGTATCACTTTACAAAGTCACGTGCGTTGCGCACGCTATTGATCACCATTTTGTGCGCTACACTTGCCACATTTTAATGGCACATCTTTCGAAAATAAATTTGCCAACTACATATTTTCGCCTGTGAATTTATATTTTTATCATATTTTCCACTACGATACTATTCTTTTTTGCTACTTTTTCCCACTACTTATATTTTTTTTTACAAATTAGTTAATTTACTCACGTATGCACACAGGATGTGCATAGAAGTGTATTCATGTGTGTGAGTGTGCATGCCAATCTCAGCGCTAGTCTCTGTGTGTGTGTGCGACTACATACAAAAGATGATTTGTGTGAATTTTTGGCCATAAGTGACTTTGGTAAACGAGGCACAAAACTTTCCTTGACATCGTTTTTTTTTTCTTCAATGACTTCACGTTGTATGTTATTAAGTTGTTTAAGGATCGAAAGGAGAATGAAAGTTGTAGCGCTGCAAGTGAAAAACCACTGAGTCTGTTATTTTTTTGTGTAATTATATAATAATTACTTGAATATAACTTGTATGCTGCTTGTTGTCTGCTTTTAATTTGTTAATTTGTGTCACGTAAAGTTCTTTGAGGATGTGCTAATAGGAGCTTAATTAATTTTTGAGTTCAATTTAAGGGCGGCTTAAGTTGATTTTAAGTGAGTGTGAAACATTAACTAATTTATGCACAAACTGTATATTATATAACAAACACAAATAATTCATTGCATATTTTGTGGCACTTTAAATTTTAAAAGTTCTTAAAAAAAATATAAATTTTTAATATGTAAAGTAGACAACAAAAGGTAAATTAAACGCCTTTTTTGCAATTAATAACCAACCAAGTTACGTATGCATTACGAAAACAATAAAAAGCCATTGGGAGCAAAACGACACACAAACGCACATACATACATATAAACCTTTCAAATTAAACAGCACCAATACGCATAAACGCATACATGCACAGGCAGGCAGGCAGCAAGATACTCCTATTGACTTATGGATATTTAAAAAAAAAAATTTTTTTTTCTTCTTTTATTTCATTGTGCGCTCAATGTAATCGTTACCGTTGTTTGTTGCCACAAGGCAGGATTTGGCATGGGCTTGGCACCGCATGACTTTCGCACTTGTTAATTCGCGTGGTGCGCACTCGTGTGCCAATGTCAAGTTGACATTTACAAGTACAACATCAACAGCACCAACAGTTGCAATAAAAATAACAACAAAGAAAAAAAAAAAACCAAGCAGAAGAATAAGTGAAACGGTAGTTACTAAAACTAAAACAATCGCAATGAAACAGTCAGTAACGAAAAAACAAAAACAAAAAAAAGAAATGGAATTTAACGAGTGTCTTCTTTTTGTTTCAATTGTCAACGCATGTCCTTCGATGCGGAAAAAAAGTGCTGCCATATGAAAATATTTTTCTTACTTAAATTTTAAACTTTATCAAATCTGAAGCTGCAAATATCCGGAAAGTGTATGCAGATTTTTAGAGAAATTTTTTAATCTGTAAACATTTATACTGACGGGTTATAGATGAAGTAGGAGTGGATTAGCTGATTGTGTGAATTTGCGCAAATTATCTTGGCTTTCCACATTTGCGTAAATGGACAAATGCAAACAAATAAACAATTTCACATGCAGAGTAGATTTTTAGGATTCAGTGTGCTTTTATTTGCTTCTATAAATGCTTGTTGCGTTTTATGATAATTTTTAATTTTTCGTTAGAAACATTTGTAGAGTTCCAAATTTTTATTTTTCATTGAGAGCATTGTGAAGAATGTAAAGTCGTAATTATTGGTATTCGCAAGCATTTAATAGGATTTTATGTAATTTTACAGCTGTCTTAAAGTATTTTCAAGCATTAAATATTCGACATTTGTACAGTTTCGATACGAATTTTTCGCTGAAAATGAAGGTGAGTTTTATTTCTCTCTACTTCTAAATGAATTTATATGCCAAATTTCATTTATGGTGTCTTTTAGTGATGGGCGCAAGGGCATAACCAAGAAGCTCTTGCTAACCACCATGCCATAGGCAACAACGTACATCACCCCATGCAAGCTGTATACATAATATTAAAATGAAAGTTAATTGAGAAAACGTTAAGATTGAGCATAGGTTAGGTTAGGTTATAGTGGTGGATTAAAAGCCCCACATAAACACTTTGGTCCATAGTGAGTATAACAAATGCATATTTCACATAAGTCGTTTGTTTACAAAATGCGTCCTGAACATTTAGGATACTATGTCATTTTGGAACAAAATAACATTTTTTCAAATATTTTATCTGAGTAAATCAAAATTTCTATTTTATTCTATAAATTTTTGAAATTAATATGCAAAAATAACTTTATGCATGTGAGTATTTATATTATTTTACGTCAACTGGCAACATTGACACACAAAGACAGCAAACGCTTGTTCGTCCTTCTCGGTGATTGTTGTTCACTCAATTAGTGACGAATGCATTGTAAGGGATTTTTTTCTCGTTTTTTGCACTACACCATTGTGTTGTAAAATTAATTTTAATTTTATAAAATACATAATAAAATAAAGCTTAAAATTTACTATAACAAGGCAAGATCAGCGGTAATTAACGGTAAATAAAGTTGTTATGTTATTGCTGGCGCGTTTTTTTTTTTTTTCAAATCATAATGGGAGCTTAAAGTTCAAGTACAAAAACAATGTAAAATTTGTAATTAAAAAAAAAAAAAAAATTAATAAATAATACAAAAAAAAAACGGTGAAAAAACTTTGCATACTTTTTAGCGTATAAATAAAGGACACAACAGCTGCTATTGTTGTTGTGAGCCTTTTTGCCTTTACATTTTGTTTGTAGCATAGTTTTGTATTGTAGTTTCGTTTTTCTTGTTGTTAATTGCTAGCATAATTAAAAGCTATTTAATAGAAGTATTTTGTTAAAAAAAATAAATGAATGAAATTTAAGCGAAAATTTTATTTTTCTCCGACTTTTCCGCTTTTGTTTTTTTTTACTTTTTCTTTGAAAATTTCTATCTTTTACTTTCATTTTACCTTTTCTTTCATTTGCAGTTAATTGAAAATAAATTCAGTGACACTCGTTTCTGACGTTCGTTTTAAAATAAACTACGGGTTTTTTTGCTTTTTTTTTGTTGTAGGAGGGTGCAAACTTTTAAATTAGGTAATATGGTAATAACGGTAAATTTAACTTATTTAATATTGTTGAAAGCTTAAGTGTTAATCGTGATTAAGTAGGCATGGGTGTAAGAGCAAGTGAGCGAGAAATTAAATTTGATATAAACACTACACTAAAACTGTTGATGTTTATTGCTTGTTTCATATTTTTCCAATTTTTAATAATTGCTACTTTGACTTCGCTGTATTATTTGTAGATAATAATAATAAGTAGAAAACAGAGGGGGATACATTTAGAACAATTTTTAATAAAAACTAAATAAAGGCACTGACGAGGTTGCTAAGAATATAAAAAATTATGAATGGTGAACCGTCACTAAAATTTTGAAGTGAAGGCATATAACTGGCAAACTTAGCAGAGGCTAAAAATATTTGATTAACAGAATATTAACAGTGTAATAATTGCTTGATCGCTGATCGCTGAATGAAATGTGTTTGATCCGTTTTATAATTTTTTAAGAATGCAAAGCCATTGAAAATTTGTGATTTAAACTTTTTATCTAGAAAATTAAGCTTAAAAGGATGAAAATTGCCATCAATAAAATTAAGCGAGATCTTTTTTTTGTAGAAAATACAAAAATTTTATTTGCGAAAAAATTTTTAAAAATATTTTTTTTAATAATTTAATTTTTTCGTAGAATAATGGTAATAAATGTGCGGTGTAGAGATAAAATAAATAGCTCTCTGGTATGCATTTTCAGATAAAACAGAATACAAAAGGCAATATCCATTACGCTACGATTTCTGGGCCATTTGTAAAAAACTTTAGTGGTGGTTCAAGTCCTTTCTGGTTCAAGCGTTTCTTTAGAATGCTGTTTAATACAGCAAGAAAATAAAATTGATTTTTTTCTCAATCTTTGAAATATTTCTTTACCCTGAAAGCTATTAAACTGATCGAAATACAGTCGAACTCCAATAACTCGAACATCTATAAGTCGAATTTTTTTTAACTCGAACTAATTCGATTGGCAGCAGCGTTAAAAGAGTAAATAACTTACAATTCTTCTTTCGTAACTCGAACTTCCATAACTCGAAGCTCTTCATAACTCAAACGAAAATACATATAGTACATAGTACAAGAATTCTATAACTTGAAGTAACTTGTTTGTTTGTTTTGAATTATTTTTTTTTATTCAGGGAAATCCCTTTTTGTACATAATATGGTTCTTTTTTCACTGAATATGACCTCTAAATTGCAACCGCTTGATCAGGAAGTAATTCAAATCTTGAATGTGTTCTGTCGTAGCAGAGTGATAAGACGCACTAAAGCGCACATATGCAAAGGAAATGCAGGATATTACACTTAAGGATTGCATTAATCATGTAACAAAAGCTTGAAATATTGACGTCAGTAATCAGACCATAGCGAATTGCTTTAAAAAATGTGGATTTGGTCAATATTCTGAATGGGAAGAAGATTTATGAAAATCAAAAACTAATTGAAGCTGATTACGTAGCCTGGTTAAAAGCAAACAAAATAACTTGCAATGCTGTTGAGCATTCAATCAAAATTGATTATAAGCCAAATATTTTTTTATGTGGTTTTGAATTCTAAGAAGTAG
Organism: Meiosimyza platycephala; assembly: GCA_963662105.1. NCBI lineage: Eukaryota > Metazoa > Arthropoda > Insecta > Diptera > Lauxaniidae > Meiosimyza > Meiosimyza platycephala. The sequence goes on along the minus strand of OY759208.1, from coordinate 95,245,967 downwards.
AAGTAGTAGGTATGGAATCAAAAAGTAACGCCCGGATCTTGTTACGGAGATATAGCCTTCGGAAGCTGCGGATATGGTTTTTATAAAAATCTGTATGAGTCAGAAACACCTGAATTGATTTTCAAAAAATTTTTGAAGTCCGGCTCGTAGTTTTCGAGATATTACGATATTTATTGCAATTTGGACCGAGTTTTTTTTTCAAAAGACCTTTATTTTTCCAAAAAAATTCATTATTACTCTACAGTCTTATTAACATATTTATATGACTCAATTTATCCCCTTTAATATGATCTAACATTTAAACAAACATTTTTGACATTAACCCTTTCTTACCGAAAAAATTATACTTTTTTTTGGAAATTTTGTGTTCTAACTTGCCGAAAATGCATCCAAAAGGTCTGATATCCAGGTGAAAGTTGTAGACATTGTAGAGACGAACAAAACCTCAGCACAAGATGCAATGAAACTTAGTTTGTTTACGAGATATATCGAAAAAACCACATGAATCTAGGTGCAAAATTCAAATGTTCGTCTCTTGAAAATTTGAGCCATCTTGAACAAACTGAGCCAAATGGTCTCTTGTTTTGGCCTATATTTTCACCCCGCAGCGTCAGATTCAGAGTGTTATTACACACTAATTAATTCAATTTCTTAGAAGCCAGACGGGTATTAAAAAAATTGTGACATGGTTTTGACAAATCATATTTTTCTATAAGGTTTCAACAAAGTCGTGTTTATTTATTGAGATTTATCTGCTTTTTATAAAAAGTTTATGACAAAACAAATCTACACAAAAAACAATTTAAGTCGACTTTAAATACTTTTTAAAATATTGGCTGACGTCGTTAGTTTGCACAGCTATTTCTAATTAAATAAATATGGCATTCATTATTTTGTTCGTAATTTTTCATATTTCAATATTGACATTTTTTATTTAAATTTTTTGTTTTTTTAATAGCAAAACATTTACTTTTCGAGGAAAATAGTTTTTATCATAGATCATGCACGGAATTTTAAACTTTAACAATAATAATTCATGGTAAATTTAATTTAAAAAAAAACAAGCAATAAAATTCAAAACGCGCTCAGCTCAAATGTTTTTAGTTTGGTTATGTTGTCTCACTCTTCTCACGCTCCCTTGCGTCAAATTCAAATACCTCTTTGATTTTCTAACACTTAAGCAGCCAACAACAAAAACTTTCGCTTTTATTGCAGCAAAAGAATTTCATATAAATTCCAAAATATATTTTTTTTTTGTTTTACGAAAATGTATAAAATTGAAGTGAAAAAAATGTACCAACTTGTGTGTGCCAACAAAATTTTTGGTGTTTTCTTTGTTGTTTTTATTGTTGCTATTGTCTTTTGCGGTTTCTGCAGCTGCTGCTGCTGCTACTGCGGTTGTTGCAATTATTACTGTTTTTTTTTTCTTATTGTTGTTGCTGTTGCTGTTTTGATTGCAATCGCCAAAATATGGAAAATTCCACAAATTTTTGTTTTTCTGAAATTTTACTTTTTACTTTTTGTTTATTTTTTAATTTTTTTTTTTCAAATTTCATTCCTTTGCGACACGGAGTCGCTCACGTGTGACAACAACAACAGAGTACAAGCACGTGCACATTTAAGCCACAAAAAAACAAGAAAAACTCTACTATATACCACCAACAAAGTCACTAAAAACTTTCAAAAATAGCAGAAAAAAAAACAACAAAAGATTGTGATCAACTTAACAAAAACTTTTTCACGAATTTCGCTGTTGAGATTTGTGTTTTTGTTTTAAGTCCAGCAACAACAAAAAAATCACGTCGACAACAATTGTGAATACCACAACCGCACGAACAACCTGCCACAACGAAGACACGTTAGCGACTGTCTAAAAATGTTGCCAACATTTTTAACAGCAGACGCCAACAAGCGGAGCAAACGACAGCAACGACCAACTTAAATGTGGAGCAAGCGATGGCAGCTCCAGCAGCGCTGCGACGTTGCAGTTGACGCATTATTTATAGCATGGCGTTCAACTGTGCTGACGAATCGCGTGAGCAAAACAAAGAGCAGACGCTAAAAATGCGCAGGCAAGTGAAAATGTGGAAAACAATTCGCTATCGTTAGTGGCCACACTTATAGCAGAGTTGGGTTGGGGGCATGGGGGCAATTAACACACATGCTTTTATCAGCTGTTTCCAGTTTTCTTACACGCTTTTCATACATTTCTTTTAGACCTTATTTATTCGTTGTTTCCTTTTAAGCTATTCTTATTTACTGGCTTACGTTTTATTTTGTGAAAGCTTAAAAACATATGTTGGAGCTTTTACTGTTTTGTTTACATGTATTGCTTGGAGAAAGCTTCCTATCAGCTGTTTTGCACAGTGGTGTAGCATCACCACAAAAAATGACTATTTCATAGCCCACTATTTCTCATAGCCCACAGAAATAAGTTAAACTGCGGAATAACATTCAGCGGTAATTGCCAACCTAAGCATTATTATCCCTAATTTTGATGCTTTTATAGTATGGAAAAGGGACAACACACGAACAGCAAAAAATTACAAAACTTTTATGTTTGAAGATTTAATAGAAGTCTGGCTGAGCATAAAAAAGGTTGGACATTCATAAATCTCGTTTTTGAGTCAAAAATCAGCTAACAAAATCAAACAAACAAAATTATTTTGCAACTTGTCTTCTACAAAAAATGAGTATTCTTATACAAAATCTAGTGCTATTGTCAATGAATTGTCAGGTTTACTTAGTATTCGTACCTTTGTCGAAAAAATTCATCATTAAACAGCTGTTAGAACAAAGAAATAAAAACTTAACAAATAGCCAAAGTAAACATATACAGGTTGAGGCACTCGAACTGCAACCAACTTCACAGCGCTGCGAACGATAAAGCGCTGGTGGCAGCGCGCCCTTTTTTTGCCCAATGATAGTTTATTTAGTTGTACATAAGTAGCTTAAAGCAGTTACGCCGCGACTCAGTGGAAAAAACAATTATCCGTGATTTAATACATAGTACTAGTGTAATCGCGTGATATTTGGCCTAGAAACTATAAGTTGCTATTTTTAGAGAGCTTCAACACCATAATACGAAAAAATCTTTTGTATCTTGCACCATATCTCGATAAAACGGCACTGGCAACGTTGCAAAAGGTCATGGTGGTGGCTAAAAAAAAAACAAAAACTTCACCAGAAATGGTTCGACACAGTGGAAGACAAATGGCAGCTGAGTTGCAAGTATCGCCAAGAAGGATTCCACAAATATTAAAAAATGAGCTAAGGAATTACAAGTTTCAAAGAGCGAAACAAAAAAAAAATTTGGACTGGAACAATCAAAGTAGTTACAACGTTTATACGAACGTAGCCAGTAGCCGAATATCGTCTCCTTAGACAAGAAAAATTTCTCAATTGAACAATTTGTAAACAAACAAAATGATCGCGTCTACTTAGCGAAGTGGAAAATTTGAGCCTTCTATTGGCTACTACAAGTGAGGGTACATTGGCACCTCAACAAGCGCGAGTGGATTTTCTCATCTTGTTGCAAGCATTCCACAGCCCAAGTAGCGAACCGAAAAAATAAAAATGTCCACTAATTTTCATAACCGGAGATATACAATAAAACAAACTTTCTGTAACAATACAAGTGACATTAGATTTTCCACAGTCATAAAACCAGTAGTTCATATTCGAAACGATGGATGGGCTCCCCTGTACATATGGGTTAGTTATGAAATGACAACATAAATATGAACTATTCCTTAAGTTATTGAAATGTTTCAGTAAGTATACATTTTAAACAACTTGTATTGCCTCAATAATAAGGATTTATAACGTCTAAAAGATAAGTGAGAATATTTTTATTTCATTGTACATACATAAAATACAAATGTTTCAATTAACCCTCCGATGTGTGTATTGGTCTGGCCAGGCCCAATCGGTTTTCAAATTGGTGTAATTTTTTTTTTTAGGTATTTCTGAGTGATCCCCGTCCATGACTTCCTCAAATAAGTTAAGGCGAACGCAATAGAACAGTAAACGATACGTTTGCGATATATTTTTAATAAAAAATTTAATCTTAAACCTTTTCCCAGTCAAGTGCACATGGGTCTGAGCAGACCCAATAAATTTTATCATACGATATTGAAAAAAATATTAAGTAAGAGGTTGTTTTGGATTATTACGATGATGACGATGTGGAGGAACTTTACACAGAAGATTTGTTTTCTTTGGATTGAATACAGAATTTCTCAATAATCAACCATCTACATGGTAATACATTTAACCTTGCAACGGGTCACTCCAGGAAAGCTATGAACTGTTTTCGAAATTTTCTCCATTTTTTGTGTTTTTTGTAGGGGGACCCTCAAAAGGGTGGCATATAGAGGGTAAGTACGTTCGAAAAATATATTGAAGAAGAAATTAGAATAGGACCTGGTGATACTTATGAACCCTCTACGGGTCACTTCGGGGGAGCTATGAATTATTTTTCCAAATTTTCGAAATGTTTTTTTTTTGTATAGGGACCCACAAAAGAGTGGCAGATAGGGGGTAGGTGTATCAAGAGAAAAGTTTGAGAGAGTTATAATAATAGAAGTTGGTCTAACATTTTACTCCTCCAGAGGCGTCTGAGAAGAGGGGGAGTCAATTTCATAATTTCACAAGAATGTAATTTTTGCGAAGTTTGGAGCAACTTTAATATTTTAAATTACCCTAATATATATATGGGTCTGACCAGACCCATGCACTCCACTTACCGCCTCGCTCGTCATCGGTCATCGGAAGGTTAAGTATGGAGCAAAATGTGTCTTTTGATGATACATTTGATGAAAGAATTGCATTATTGTGGCTCGATTATAGTACTAACACGTTGGATATCCAAATAAAGCTCAGGAACTATTTATGACATATTGTTGTATTCGTGTGCCTGAAAATAACATCGACGAATATCAAATCACACGATCTTGATCTAAATTTCATGAGATTACAAGACCTGCAAATATTTCTCAGCTATTCAATTTTTTCGCGCGCATTATGACAGGTTACGCCGTTTTGCTGAAATCAAATGTCTTCAAGAACCAAAGCAAAGCAGTTTCGGCCAAAAAAAAAGTAGTTATCACATTTCTGTAAAGCAAACAATTTTCAAGGAAATACAGCCCTATCCCTAGACCAACTCAAAAATCACACCATAAAGTGAGGCTTTTCGTGAATCACTTTTGGACTCTCCGCACCACAAATTCGACAATGTTGTTTACTGAAATATCGACTGAGAGAAAAATATAGCTCATCGCTTAAGATTACTTTCTTAAACTTAAACTTTTACCATTTTGTAATGAGTTCTAAAAATGATTACATGTTGCCCTCTCGTACAATATGTACTTCATTTCTACTAATTGTAACATTAGCATATTAACATACTTATGTCATACATAAAGTTTTTAGAGCTGCCAACCTTAGGCTTTCATTAGGACACTCTTTGCCATATGTAACAACTCGTAACTTAAAAACGTTCTTATTAACGGCCTTTAACTTTAGAAACGGCTGTGTGTTCATTAAACGCTACAGAGAGATAGAGAAGCACGCGCTTACAGTTTTCAGTGGCGTAGGAATAATATGTGCCTCTGGAAAAAAAAACACATTACGGGGTTCCAATAAACAAAATTTGTTATAAAACTTAACACATTTTTCTAATCAAAATCTAAATCAAAAATGTTAACCTTTTTTGGATCATCAAACTGAGAATGTGTGCGGTATTTCTTTACCTCTGAAATCAATACCAATGATTTTTTTTCTTTTTACTCATTTTACTTCTAGCAATCATTTCATATATAATAATATATATCCTAATCGGGGCCCAAGAATGCAACATTTGGGGGTTCGTGGCCATCACTATGTCTCCATTTACTACGCTAGTGGTAGTTGTAAAGAGCTTAAATAAAAAATTTGAAACATATGTAACAAGAGCGATTTACGTACGTTCAGTTCGAAAAATGTTTACATACATATTTATAAAACAATTTGCATTTATCTTGGTTGTTGTAGTTAGCCTTAACAAAAAGAAATTTTTTAAAACATTTTGAATATTTTTATTCCCAAACTCAAATATTAAACAAATCACGTTTGGGCCTTTTAACGTGTTTTTTGTTTTAAATTTAACCCCACCGCATACGCTGATAAAATTAATAAATATTTGATTAAATTTGTAAAAGTTTGATAAAAGAAATAATGTGATTTTTTTTTTACAACACCCTTTTGGAATAACAATTTTGCATGAAAAAAATCCCATAATTTTTACATTCACTCACCTGTCTACTGCTCTCCAGTGTTTCACTCATTGAGTAAATTCCTTTACGCACCATTTTTCGACGCTTTTGACGACGTTGTGATGAAGCTGATGTCGACGCTTGCGTTAAAAAAAGATTCTCTATGCTGCTCGAGCTGTCGCCGTCGCTACTGAGACGTTGCTTCGATGACTCGTTTTCACTGTCGTCGCCGTCGTCGTCCTCAACTCGTTTTCCTATATGAGATCCACCGCTCTCAATATCTTTTTGATTTAGTGCTGCGTAATCGATAGCGGTGTAACGATCTGATTTTGTACCGAATATTTTAGTAATTTTATTAGCTGTTGTTTTGTAACCGTGTTTTCGTGATGTGCGTCGTTTACGTTTGGGTTGATTTATTGCGATTGCTGTTGCCTCTTCGGTAGCTGGTTGAAAATTGAATATTTCAAACCAAGTATTCATTCTTAGCTTAATGTCGATGAATGCAAACCGCCGCTGCACTCTCTACACTTCTGCCACAGTCACGTAAGAAATCACTTTTGCATGTATGCAGATATAATTAGCTGCTGAACGACATGTCGGAATTGTTGAAACAATTTTAAACTGCAATAGAAAAAAAAAGAGGGATAATAGATATTTATTTTTGTATTCTTTTTTCACAGTTTAACTAATTAGTTTCTTGAACAAAGCTTTTTGTACCCTACAAACGGTTTATTCACTTATCATTCCGTTTGCCACACATCAAGGGGTATAGAAACGTACATATAATTGTATATGTATGCATATCTTTGATCGTCTTCACTTCCTGTAGAAATTACGTTTACGTGAAAACCAAAAGAAATAATTAAATGATATTTCCTGCACAAGCCACATTCACAATTAATCGGCCGCGCCTACTGCCCGTTCAAACAAAACATTACAAATTGTTTTGCTGAGTGAGTTATCGGAGGTAATGCCTACCAAATTTCACACAGATAATAAAAATAATTCTGGTAAGCACCAACCAAACGGAAAATCATTGCAAATTACTCAAAAGTATCAGTATTTTGTTCCGTTTGTTAAAACTAAGCCATTTTCAAGTAACATGGTCATGGCAGTACAGGGCAGTGATGGCATTTTCGGTACATACATATGTACTTTTATCGGTACATTTGCGTACAAAAAAACCGTCGTCATTTAACAAGTTTTCAGTACATTCGTTACATTTGCCGCATTTTTAGTACATTTGGTGAATTTTCAGCACATTTTCAGTACAATTTAGGTACATTTTAACAATTTATAATAATTACCTGTTTTCGGTTTAATTAAATTAAGATAATTGCAATGTGAAGATATATAATAATTACCGTTTTTTTTATAAATAATTGCATGGTGGAGTTTTTGTAAATTAATTTCATATATGTGTATCTCATTTTTCTTGGGTTTTTGAGATGTCAAAAGTGAGGACCTTTTTTTTTAGTTATTAAGAAAATTTTACAAAAATTTCGTACATATTAGTAAAATTGGATTTTCAAGCAAAAAAAGTACATTCGGCCTCTACATTTCAAGTCTCGATTCAGTACATTTTCACAAAACCCAAATGCCATCACTGGTACAGGGTATTGAAGGCCGAAGGTAACACCTTCACTAATTTCTTGTGAGATACATACATATATGACTTTTGTGGCTTACATTAGAATGACTTGCAAGAGCACAAATGACAAAAATTCGGTTTTTTGAATCTTTGTATGTTTTTGAAATATCTCAAAAATAGAATCTAATTGAAAAATTTGCAGACATTTTCGGAATCATTGGGCCAAAATTTTCCAAATATAAGAACTCTTAAATTTTTGTTTTTTTGTTTGAGTGCAGCGTATTTTTTTTTAATAATTTCTTTTTGTGATGAAAAATGATATCCGAATATTTCCTTAACAAACTAACGGTTAAAATTATTTTTTGATGACTTTCACGCAGTTAATTTCTTAAATTTTGGCTCTTTGTAAAGTTTATTTTAATCCCATTTTGACATAAGGTCTTTGCTCCTTTGCTCATTTTAATTAACGCAAAGCACAGCCTGCATGGGCCTCTTGAGGTGTTAAGTAGAACAAAAACAAAATCAGCAACAGGCGGCAATGACAACGTCAATAACAATAACAAGAAGGAGCAACAAGTTGCTGCATTTTTTTGTTTTATTTTTTTTTTTATTTTTGTTGTTCTCATTGTTATTGTATTTGCAGTTAAATAATTTCTGCATCATCAATAAAGTGATTGTTGTTTTTCTTTTTTAACGAGTAGTGTTGCTGTAATTTGCATGTGATATCGAAAATGTAAATATTTTGGTCAAGTATTGTTGTGATTATTAAAAGTTTTCAAGTTACAAGAAAAAAACATAAAATATAAACATTGAAAGAAGAAAACAAAATACGAGTATTAAATTCAATACATTAAAAAAAAAGTATTTTTCTTAATATTTTCACAAATTCTAAGAACTTTTTACTTAAGTAGTTTAATTTTTACTAATACATATTTGATAGTTTAGGAGAAAAAAGTTCAAAAAATGATAAAATTTGGCTGATTTGGTTACTTGTCGATCAATTGTTCAAACTCCAATGAATTTGCAACTCTGAAAATTTGTGATCTTATAGGGAAAAAAATTTAATAATTTTTGATTTTCAAAATTGGACCGCAAATTTTTATTTTTTTAAATAATAATTATAGCACACTGAAACTTTGTAGAAAACTTTATTGAAAACGTCTGAGATGAAATTTTTTTTATACATGCGGAAAAAAGTTCCAAGCGTTTAAAAACAAGGCCTTCCACCTCAGTCCATATTTGTCCAAATAAATATATTTTTGGTGTGAGAAGTACCATTCATTAGAACGACAATAACCACAATTTTTTCAGCCCAATCGGTGAACTGGGACGCTTGGCCAATTATGCGCTATGACCTTTGCCATAACCGAAAGCATTTGGACTTTAACGTCTCCGATTTAACCGATTTTTTTGTGGTCGTACTTGACTAGTTGCAGGCCCGGATTTAGAAATTTGCCGCCCTTAGGCCAGTCAGAAATTGCCGCCCCCTTAACTAGTAAATATAGAAAAAAAGTTTTATAATATCAAAAGTGAGGAACTTTTTTTTTTTTTTTTTTTTGTTAACAATTTTAGGTAATTTAGTACATACAATCCCAGTATTTGGACTTTTTCCTCCGGTGTAAATAAATTTAAAAAATTCAAAAAAAAAAATTTCAAAGTTCCCAATATTTGCCGCCCCTAAAATCGTGCCGCCCTAGGCACTGGCCTAGTGTGCCTCTAGGGAAAATCCGGCCCTGACTAGTTGATAACACTAGAAATGAGAAATTGGATGAACAGCGAACCAAATATAATTTCGGGTTGCTAAGCTCAAATCAGTCCTCAAATTTTGGCTTGAAAGTCAGCGTTTTGAGATAACGGTAAATTAACCGGTAATTGACACGGTTGTAGAATCTCTACGTTATTTATTTCAAGCCTAAGAGGTTTGGTGACTGAGGCAAAATTGGTTCTAACAAATGATAGGTCAGGTAAAGTTATATCTTAGAGATGACGTATCATCATAACTTAGGCCATAGATGATTCCATTGTAAGCCAGATTTACATATTAACATACGATATTTTCGTAGTTTAATCAAAAAATTGATATGTTCCAAAGCAGTTCATGTCTATTTCTATTAAGCAAATCAATTTTTTTATGCTGTGCTCAGGCAAAGAATAAAAGTTGCATGAATGTGTATGAATTTTCAATGTAAGTACTGAAAAACAGCATTGCCTTCACATTGAAATTCTCCACTGTCTATGCTATATTCTCGCAACATTAATCAATTTTACCTGTGAATCATGAAAACGAACATACTTCTTCGAACTTCTTAATTTAAAGTTGACGTTCTTTTGTATTTTTACATCCCTAAATACTTTGTATTTTACATTTCCGCAAAGCCATAAGCATCTCGTTAATCACTGTCATTTAAAATGTGCTGTTGGGGTTGTTGTCAATAGTTAATGGTCGCGGTAGTCACTTTGTCACTAAGTTATTAAAATTAAAGTTTATTAGTTGTGGGAGAGAATTGTAGTAGTTTTTTCATGTTTAGGCAAAACAAAGCGTCATAACGTTAATGATCTGTGAAAAATGTTCTAGTTTATATTAGAGCAGCTTGAGTAGCGTTGCCACATAGTTATAAAATAAAAACATAATTTTAACCTACATTTAGAAAAACACATTTGCTTAAGTAACTTTATTAAACGCCATATATCTGTGGCAAAAAGCAAAAGTCAACATAAGGCAACTGGAGCTGAGAACCATTTTCACTTAGTTCTGGGTGAAATTCATCGTTTGTGTCTCATGCAGGAAGGGTTTCAAGGGTTTTTGTTCATCTCGTTAGTGTGCTAGGGAGAGCACATGATTCGCAAGAATAAAGATTTTATATTGCATATATTCGAAGTTTTATCTGTGTTGAGATTTTGTCTGTGGCGTTATACAAAGACACGAGAAATATCATCGGCAAAAGTCAGTTATTCCGTATGACACCAAAAAACCCATTGAATCACATGATTTCCAAATAGCGCGCGGACTAGCATATCGTCCAGCATAACTAGAAATAACAGGGAGCGCTTAGAGAAATCCTGTTTAATCCCTGCATTTGCTTAGATTAGTGATGAGATATTGCTGTTGTGGATGCAGCATTGAAAGCTCTCGTAGTGCGCCTTAATCATGTTAATAAGTTTCATAGGAATATTTCTGGTTTACAGTGTGTTTAACAATTAAAATGTATTCTTTTCGCTACATAATTAACAATGTCAATTACTAATAATACCAGATGTAAAATATCAGCTATTTATTACTGATATAAAAAAAAAAAAACGCCAGGTTGCAATTTATTACTTCAATTGATTCAACTTTCATTATTGAAAAGAGATAGCAAAAATTCAAAATAAATAGGTTAATTTCTTTCTGAGTATTAAACGGCTTGTTCTAAGCGAAAAAATGAAGACAGATTCCAACGAGCTTATTTTAATAGAGATTTGGTAATAATTAAAAAATTATATATTTGATAAAGGCGAAAAAAATATTTGATATGGGATTATTAATTACTTGGTAATTATTATCATATTATAAGTATTTGGATAGTGAAACTATTCAATTTGGATAGTGTAACTAGCCAATTATATATTTGGTAATAATTACCAAATTATAACTTGGATGAAACTTATAAATCTTTGTTGCAAATATTCACATTTTAATAATCACCTAGTTATGTATTTGGTGGAAAAATAATATTTGTCTTGTATGCTTTTATTAATATAAATTTAGCTACGCGTTATCGAAAACGTTTTTTTTTATGGGGAACCTATTGTTCCGTGCGATAGAATCCGCGCGCCGATAAGATGTACCGCACTACATAAATTAATTTTTTCCTAATAGTAACAATAGTTTCTCCATAAAAAAAAACGTTTTCGATAGGAAATTTGACGTAGAACACGATTCTGACATTAAAAATTTGATACAGGGTGGAAACAATTGTTAAAAATTGATTTAAACATTTAAATTTTTTATAACAATATTAATTTGTTAATAATATTTTAAAAATTTTTTTTTTATTTAAGTTCATATTTTTAGCTTTGCAATGAAATTAATTTCAATTTTATAGCTTTAACACAACCGGAGTTATAAATTTTTGAAAGTGAGTCTCCAAGTCAAAAATCGCGAAACTCTCAAAATTTAAGAGAAATAATAGTTTGCTCATTAAAAAAAAATACGTTTTCGATAGGAAATTTGACGTAAAATACGATGGTCATATTAAAAATTTGATACAGCGTGGCGGAAATTCTTAAAAATCAATTTAAACAGTTTTATTGCTTATGACAATATTAATTTGTTAATAATTTTTAAAAAAAATATTTTTTTATTAAATATAATTTTCTAAGCTTTAAAATGACAATAAAATATATTTTTTAGCTTTAACAAAATCGGAGTTATGAATTTTTGAAAGTGAGCCTCCAAGCCAAAAATCACGAAACTCTCAAAATTTGAATTCGCTCTATTTTGAAAAAAAAATTTTTTTTTTTTTAAATCCTCGAATACGTATCTCTTCTTTTTCGATCCAGAACCCATAAAAAAATTTCAGCCAAATCAAAAATGTGTCGTGCGAAAGTGTTCGGTTTGTAAAAAACCGTCCCATATAGCGTATCGTATCATTATTTTTTAAATTTTAATTTTGTTTTCATTCATAAAAATCTGTTTCGTGCCGTAAAATTGTACTGAAAATTGAATTTCACGCCACGATACGGCACTCTTAGGTTTTCACCAATCGCTTACATGCATTTCCATATCACAAATTTTTAACTGACTGTCGGTATCATTATGTCAAATCACATTACCGAGCGTATAGTTAGGCTTTCAAGAAAAATGAACAAAAGCTTATTGGTATTAATTAGGATGTTATTTTTTTGTAAAAATATTTCTTCTTTCATGATATTACTTTAGCATGCTTATAGAAGGATATATGCCTCCGAAAAAATTACTAAATTCAAATATTAAGAGGTCGTTCAAGATCAAGGAAAAGCTTCTTCACATAAAAATGTACACGTATGAGAGAATCATTGATGCTAGTTCATGGCCGAGAGCTTTAATGTTTATAGTTTAAGGAAAATCTTTTGTTCAATTAAAATTATGCTACTACGCACATACTTTGTTTTGCGCATCATTTTCGCACCGTTATTGAACGGTACTAAATAAAGGAACGTTCGATAGTCACAAATAGATTTTGTCAAAATAATTATGCCAACTAGTGTATGTTGGCTTAGTCACAGTACATGCATATGGGCTAACCGTAAGAAGCGTTTTAAGTGATTTTTTTTCCATGAGAGGAGGTACCTCACTTATTTGTCCTCTAACTTCCGAACCCCTACTTCGGCTTTCTGGAAATATATAAAGGACAAATGGAAAAACATACGTGTTGCATTCAATTTTCTGCAGTATATTTCAGATCCCACCTGCTTTTCTTGTGTGCATCTCTTTAGAAGAAATCTACTTTAAATATGTATTTAAAAAAGTAAAAAAACAACTTTAGAGATCCAAAAAAAATTAATTTTTTTAAAGTGTCACCTTTCGTGACTCATGTGCCAGTGCAGTTTTAAGCCCACGCTTAAGTCCACATTTCAAATTTTGACTTAACAACATCTTAGAGATCACGAGAACAGAAAAGAAAAAATGCAATGAAAAGTTTTAGCATTTTTTAAATAAACAATTCTCGCCTTTAAGACGTGGCTGCGTTTGCGCATGCGCAAAGCAATCCCACAAGAATCATCAAGACGACATAAAAGACTCGACAACAACTGACTGACTTTCTTCCGTCAACAAAGAATGTTCTTGTTGTTGCTGATTTTATTATTTAACTTTGTCGCTTTTTTACGCTTAATAAGCGAGTAAATACACTTTTTTTTTGTAGTTGTTGTTGCACTTGTATTTGGCTTAAACGCCGTTCTTTCATTTTAGTCGCTCTTTTTTTAAAACTGCTGCTGCTATTGTTTTTGTTCCTTAAGCAACAAAGTCTGTTTTAGGCTCAGCCTTTTAGCTGTTGTTGTTGCTGCTGATTCTTTTTCTACCACTTCTTTCATTATTTTCTTCGCTTGTTTGGTTTGGCAATGACTGCTTGGCGGCTTTTTTTTTTGTTTCAAACCATCGTCCGTCTGTCTGTCTTTTCACCACTGACTAAGCAGATCGTTTACAAAAACAATGCGTACGAACGGATGGATCGTAACCGTTGCTAACGTTTTAGTATCTCGCCAGACTTTCGCGAGTTCGTTTCGCTTTATCGGTAACTTGAAAACTTTAAGTGAATTTTAATTTAGTGGTTGCGTTTAAAAATAAATCAAAAATCCGTATTTTTTGTTGTAGAATAGTTCTTGCTGTAACGTTCTGTGTTGTTATAAAAAGTTAGTGAGATACTTGTTTGTTTAGCGAAAGTATCAAAATGAAAGCATTAGATTGTTACACAAAGCGATATTAAAAAAAATTGGAAATTTGATCATAACATTTGAAAAATTATTCAAAATGAGGCCAAAATAATTTGTAATTTGTCCCATCATATCTTAAAATAGGCTGAAACAAAAACCTGTAAAAATGTTCAAAAAATTTCCTAAATGTCCCGAGTTCAGGATTAGTAATGCTCTTGGAATCTCTATAAAAAATTAAAATAGAAATAATAAGTGTTACTTATTCTATAACTTTAAAAAGTAGAACTGGGAATTGCTGAAATCTATTGATTTAATATTCCTGAAAAATATTTTTTTTTGAAAATCAAACTTTTGTTGATCTTCAGGATTAGTGAATTCAAAAATATATGTCACTCAAGCCATTTATAGATTTTTCAAGGATCATAGCGATTTTAGTTCTCAAATTCATTAACACTACTTATTAAGGCACTTTTATTAAATATTTTAAGGATATTGATTAGGAATAATCAACAAAATTTTTAATAAAAATGCAATCGAAGAAAATTCATAAAAATTTCTTCCTTACTTCATATGAAAAATGGTTCGCAACGTTGGATAGTTATTCAGGTGTAAGCAAAGTTGCCCTAAGTGTTATCTAAATTTTGCTCAAATTTAAAGTAAAAATTGGGCCAATATCTTGGGCAATAACTCAGGGTTTGTTTTATCGTTTTGCCATTTTGGTTTTTTTTGTGATTTTTACTAAAGAAATAACGCCTTAAAACTGAAATCCCAAACGCTCAATACTTTTGTTCTTCTTAATTTTTGTGCCAATATTTTTTGCTAATTTTGGGTAAAATTAATTTTTCTTATTGGGAATTTTATTTGTTTTTTTTATTTATAATTAAAATTTGCTCGAAATCAATTGTGAAATGGCCAAATAAATAAAAAAGGATCTATAAGAAAAACTGAGATTTCGGGTCTTGTTTTTAATATTCTGCAGTTATATTTAGAACAATTTTGGTTTTATTCAATTATTTGGCTATTTTTCGAATAAAATTTTTAGAAAAGTTTTATAAAATGAAAACAAATGAAGGGAACAAATTAAACAAGATATAATGTTTTGAAAAAAATTTTGCCCACTTTAGAAAAAAAAATAATTTTTTTGACTTTTTTTTTAGCTTTGCCTTTGCAAACTATCGCAAAAACAAAAGTAAAAATAAAATAATTTTTAATTTTCTCTATGAATAATTTCCCATTACGAAATTTCATCCAAATTCTGTTTTCTTCGAAAAGTGTTTGGTGTGAATTCATCAAGTTATTTTTTAGTGCCAGTTTTCATTAGAAACATAGAACATATTTTTAAGCGCGAGAGTTTCGACCGCTTTCTTTTCTCTTCCACTACCCCCTCCAATTTGTGTTGAACTTTAGAACAAAATACTGTCGATTTGTGTTTAGAGAAAATTCTTAGTCCTTATTATTATGATTTTAGCACATTTGATTTCCGATATATAACGTTTTAATTGTAAAAATTCATCTCACCTTCTTGCCAACCATTGAAGTTGGAAGTATCGAAGAATTTTAAAAACTGCTGAAACATATACAACATATCGACCAAATTTTTAATTAAAATTCTTAACGCCAAATTTCTATCCTGCAACACCATAAGTTCTGCAGATGAAGATTTTTAGTAAAAAAACATCTCTCTCCAACTACCATCCTTAGGATAGATAACATTTTTGAAAAATGCTGAAACGCATATCAATTCAATCAAGAGATTCTAAATAAAAATGTCTATGACTCTAGTATATTGGATTCTTGAGACATATACATAGGTTTCATTATAAAAGAAATGATAAAAAATAGAAAAAGGAAAAATTTCGAATTCCTTTCCGTAGTGAGAGAGCTTCCCTCATATATTTTTTTATTTTTTAGGGGACAGCCTGTTGTTCAAATGTCTTATTTGTATATCCAAATATCCTCTAATTCTGAAGGCTTTCTTAAACTTAATAAAGATAATTGACTCAGTTAACTAAGAGGATTTATACTAATTGTGTCAGTGTGGAGATAGTTATGGTTTCAATACAAAAGTGCACTTCTTTACGATATTTCATGGATATATAGATGATGTCTGATAAATCTCTGAATATAGTATATTCTCAAAAACAGGGTTCTGAAAAAATAAAAAAATATTTTTCTCTTAAAAAAATCTTTGATATCTGTATAATGGAGTTTTTGAGACTGGTCCGATCGCGGTTAAATAAAACGAAACGTTTAATCGCGATCGGATAAGTCTCAAAAATTCTTATATTTATAAAATTTTTTTCAAGAATTTTTTCAAAAAAATCGAAGGGGGCATACATTTCAGAAATTTAGTTTTTTTTTGAATTAAACTCAAATTTTTCAAAAAGTCGTAGCATTTAAAAACATGAATTTATAAAACAACTACCCCATTGGTGCATTTTTTTGTAAAGCTTTAAAAAAAAACCCTCGAATTTTGAAAAAAATTCATATCTCCAAAATGGATGGGCAAAAAAATTTTTAAAGAATTCATGGATGCGTTTCCTATCAGTCTCAAAAACATAAAATTTAGAAAAAAATCGGAGGGGGTAACCGAAAAATGTGGCCGATTTGGTATGGAATACCCCTAATGTATGTGTTGTATCGTAGATGTGAATAGATACATAATGCCTTTCGAGTGTCGTAACGGGATGCTTTTGAGCAATCGATGTAAAAAGCTGAAAATTAGTTTTAATCATCCCCAATGAAAATCTTCGAGCTCTTTTAATCTCCTTTTAAGGGAGCTGGGCTTATACCACAAAGCAAAGAAATCGCACCTAGCAACATTTAATAAAATATTTTCCATTGACCTACATACTACATAAGTATGTTCTAAATGGACAATTTCTAAAAAATTATTTTAATTGACGTATGTTCTTAATGAACTATTTCAAATAAGTGTTATAGGTAGATATAATTAAGTCACTCACTTGCTTTAAGGTATAAACTAAGATCAAAAAGTAATGATGTTCTTTTAGGATAAGTAATTAATTAACATGCGGCAGTGATATGAAGACAACAAGAAAGTGTGAAATAAAGTAGCTACTGTTAAGTTTATATCATTAATTTTGTATTTTGTCTTTGTTTTGACTGAATTTATGTTTAAAGAATCATAAAACAAATTATATACATAGGTAACTGATCGCATATTCATAAAAATTCTAATCGTTACAAATTGTTACAGCAATAACTAATCAAAGCAATATGAGTTTTAGTATCCAGAAGATACAAAAGATAACGGATAACATGTGCGTGCTTTTCGATGAAGTTTTTTATTGAGCCCTAGAACTAAGCATAAATTAAACTTCTACAAAACTTGCCCTAAAAACCAAATGACAACAAATTAATCTTCGTTACAAGAACAAATCAAACCGAATTCACAAAAAAAAAAAAAAAAAAAAAAAATACGACAAAAAAGTAACTGTTTTTTTATTTTTTTGTTTTATATATTTTAACGTGCGTGTTTAGCATAAATTTTCAATTACAACAAAAATAGAGAGCAGAACAGAAAATTGAAATAAAAACAGCAAACCAAAAAAAAAAAATAAAGAAAATAAAATCAAAGAAAAAAATAACGACTAGTGCGGAAAATAACGTTTAAATAACGGCTATCGATTGCATAAATTTTAAACAATTAAATAAATTTCTTGTTCTTGTGCCGCCACTCTGTTATAATTTTCATCTATTCCTGTTACAACAACAACAGCAACAACAACGACTAAATGTTGTCATCATTTAAGAAACTGCCGCTGCTGCGGCATCAACAGTTGCTCTTGTCATTAATTTTAATAATTTCCTGCATTGGTATAAATTTTGCAAAACCCGATGCTAAACCCAGTGGAAAATTTCATGCCTACACGCTACAGCAGCAAAAAGAAATTGCACAACAAAAACAATTCAAGTTTTCCGCTCTACCATCGTCATCATCTGCATCAACATCATCATCATCATCATCATCGTCATCGTCATCGTCATCATCAACATCGATGTCCTCATCTGGCAACATTGGCAAACCTGTTGCCACTGCTATGTCAAAAAATCCCATAATGAATTGGTTCAGTTCCTTCAATCGGAATAATTCGCCGCGGCCACCAACATCAGCATCGCCGCCGAGTACGTGTTCTTGCAGGTAGTAGTGTTGAGAAATTAAGAAAATATTGTATTCGGTACAAGCAATCTTGTCGCTTCATTAATGATAAATTTTCTATAACCGTTGAATTTGCTGCGACTTAGTTATCATTGTGATGATGTAAAAGGTTTAGTGATCTAATAATGCTCCGTTAATTTACAGCGTTATCCATCACTGAACTATATATATCAGTGAATTTCAATTATTCTAGGTTCAACGGAATTCCGGTGAGCCTCGCATCTTCAGGTTCGGTTTCCAGTAAAACCTTTTTTTTCCTACATTCCTGTAGATTAAAGACGATCGGATGTTTCTATTTGAATTCCAAGATAATAGGAGATCTTGCCTAGATTCTTGATTTAAAATATTTGATCAATACTTCTTACATCTGCTCCTTGAAGAACAATTCTAAATTTCATTCAAAAATGACATTTTTACATCAAGACGCAGGAAAGTGCGCTCTACCGCATATTTTCCTTTGTTGCGAATTTTTCATCTTAGTCTTTGCCAAAACGTTGATTGTACCATTTAGCTATCAACCGAGCCTTGCTTTCAGTGGTCATTGCTTTTCTACTGAATGCAGTGAAGCCAAGTGGCCGGTTTTGAACTGGTCAAACCCGGGATCGCCGACTAAGAAAACAAGGAGTCATCAAGTTATGTTCATCACTTAAATTTAATTTTTGACGATTATATTAACTATTTTTTAAAATTTCACCATTTCAAGGATACATAATTTTATTTTGGGAAAGCCGGGTCTTCCTTTTTTTCAACTTGGCAACCCTGACTGATATACACATTTGTTTTCTGCAGCTTTCTTTTAGCAGAGTTTCCACATCTCCTTATTATACCTATCTAGATAAAGTATGTCCTTCAAATGGAAGGACAAAATGAATATGTTTACCCTGAGCGCGATTTAAATCAATCAATTGAATAACTTTCTAAATGTTTGAAAAAGAAAACCGGTACCAAGTAGCCGTTTTTCGTAAATCATTAAAATTGACAGCTCTGTAACTTTTATTTTATTGATGATATTTCTTGGTTACATAAGTCCACATTCTTTAACGTAATCTCGCACTTTATTATTAAGGTAAGAACACAACCCGTTGTTGTTGTTGTTGCTATTATTTTTTGTTGGTGTTTTTTTTGTTTTCATCCCATCGACAGCTGGTTCTGTATGTTGACAAGCATTTTGACAGCTTCGCAATTTTAATAAAATGTAGCTTTTAATAGGTGGCAACACCTGTTACTAGCTTAACACGTTTATGTTATGCTATGCGAAATTGATAGAATATTAACATAATCTTTAGATTTAGATAGGAGGAGTATCGAAATTATTCAAATTTCAGTATTCACAACTGTAGACAAAAGATACTGGGAATAAAAGTGACCATGTAGCAAATAATTTCATTTTTGTTGAAAGAATTTTATAAAAAATCTGCACTTAATTTCGGTCATTACACTTCATGATTTTATTGTCTTAAAGTTTCTTATCACTCCTTTCACAGTTAAGCCGGCCGAGCCCATTTATTGTTAAAATGCATAATTCCCATTATGGCATGAGTTTGTGTATTTTTTTTTGTCAACAATTTCTCCATTAAAAAGAAATTTATTTTGGATACAAAGTTTCGACTTAAAAACAATAACAAGTTCTCAGTAAATCTGTTATTTTCGTTTTCTCTTATTTTCAGCGTTAACCCGCAAAATGCGTCATTCTTCTTGTGAGGATATAAGTTTTCAATATTTAATCCATTAATTTTTAATGCGATAATAACATGATATTGGTTTTAATTAATGGGCCAATGACCACAGCTGTCAAAACTTTACCAAAGTTTACAAAAAAAAAGTAATTTTTTTTTTGTAGCACAAAAATATACCAGTATTTTAAGAAGAATAAATAACAGCAATTAAAACTAGAATTTCAAAAAAAAAAAGTAAATATCAAAAGTTATTGTTGGTTTGAGTGGATCTAAATATTTGCGAAATATATGTATGTATGTTTGTATGAAACACTGGCTTAGAAAAAAGTTTGAATAGCAATTAGTTTCACAAATTCTTCTGACCGTTGGGAAAATATTTTTTAGTAGACTGTCAAGAACTTTAAAATTTTAAGAAGAAAAAGATGTGAAGACATACCAGTAGTGGAATTTTATTTTTAGCTCGAATTAGTTTCATGATGCGCCTTGCATATGCTGCTAAAAAGCATTAAAAATATCGTAATCATAAAGTATTAAGAATGCAGCAGTATTAGAATTTCGCGTTTTATTAAAACTATCGATTAAGGATCGAAAAATAAATTAAAAAATTAATTCAAAAGTTTAAAAACTTTAGCTGAGTATTGTAAAAGAATAAATTTACTATTACGATACATAAATAGAGCTAGAATAGTATCGACTGGTAATGAAAAGAGTTCAAAACGTCACATAAAATTCAACAAAGGTCGAAAATATACCAAAAGTCAATAAAAGTTCAAGCGCCCCCTTTTAATGGATTTTTGTATCTGTAACACTCCCAAGCTATTTTCTTCATTTAAAATAACTTTCTAGAAAAAATAGATTTTTAATATAATGGAAACTTTATAAATTTTTTAAACATTGTTAAAGTTTGGGTGTATATGATGGTATGCAACATACCGCGTGTTTGCATTATTGAATCAAAACATTTAATTTGTGACAATCCACCTTTTTGCGTAAAAAATACATTTTTTTTGTTTAATTTTATATATGTAGGCATAAAAATATTTGATGAACAAGTTTTTTAATTTATCTTAATTGCAAGTCCTGATTTGATAAAAGAATTCATTATCTTCTTATATACGATAGATACAAGTTATATTGAAACATCTAGCTAATAAAGTAAATAAAACCGGCTATAGCGTATACATATATAATATTACTTAGAGCTCGTGGAATATATCTAATTGTGCTAATAAAAATAGAAATGTATGTATGTTCATTAAACCGGTTAAATATGGAAGATGTGAAGTTTTTTTGGTATTAATTAAGGACGATCGAGAAGCCTATTTATTGTTCACGTGAAGCTATTTGAACTACATAAATTTAAAATTCAATGACGAAAGATATTTAAAAATAAAGATTTTCAAGGCAATTTTTTTTTAAAAACAACCGCCCGACAATAACGAAGTCGAAAGCGGACTCCTCACTTCTATATCCTAACCACAGATGCGTAACATGATTTCCCAAACGAATTTTTTATCTGAATGCAAGTAATAACTAGTAAGCGTGTTATATTTGGCCTCTTGCCAAAAATTACATAACCCACATCGCGTTAACTATAAAAGTGCATGGATTACTTAAATTTTTATTAAAAGGATAGTTCTCTCACCATGTTACGTACCGGCTGGTTTGACTAAACGTACTAGCATTGAATTTGGCAACATTTACCTACATAAATATCTCTCTGTGTAGCGCTTTGAAGATTGTATTGGTGGTGCCACGCTCTCTTTTTGAAATTCACCAACTTTTTGTTTGAGGCTATATCGCATTATTTCTTGTATTTGTGTGAAATTTGGTTTCATTACCTTAAATAATTCTCTCAATATAATGTTTTAAAGTTTTTGTTTCTATGGGGGATGCCACGCCTTTTTGTAGAAATTTGCTTAGTTCTTGTGTGTGTGTTCAGTTTATTAGCTTTTCCGATTTATTCCTACTGTTATGGTTCAATTGACTTGAAATATTTCTCTTAGTATAGAGTTTTGAAGGTTTTGTTTCTATGGGAGGTGCCACGCTTCTTGACTTAAGTTGCGAACTTTTTGTGCAGAGCATGTTCTAGTTATTATTCGTATTTTTGAAAAATAATATATCAAATAACTCTCTTAATATAGCTTTTTATTTGTATGGTATGCTTGTTCCTGAATCGATTTTGCCGATTACCAATCTCAAGAACTTTGTTGCTGTGTACTGAACTTCAATGAATTATCTCGACTCGTTTTTCGGTAATAGAGACACAAAGAGACATACAGTCATGGCTAAATCGACTCAGATGGTGATCACGAATATATATGATTTTCTATACTTTCCACGCCACTTTCTATGAATTACAAACGGATTGAGAAAGTGAATATATCCTGATAGTAGGGTATAAAATGGGAATTCAGTTAGATCAAACCGTTATCATTTTTAAAATAAAATATCAGATCAAGCTGGGGAACGAGCGCCGAACTTATAACGCATGGCTTAGCCACTGCATCACAGAAGAAGGTATTTATTCACTTTCACCTTCAAAATGCAAATTTGAATTTGTTTCTATTGAAATGCTAATTTAATTAAATTAATTTAAAATTATCAGGTTTGTTTTTACAATCTCCTCTTTACAAATCATAAAATCAACAAGGAATAAATAAACAAGTCACTTGATTGAAAAAATCGCATTTCTTTTTCTTCAGTATACGAAGTCCGCCCGGTTGTCATATACTTTGAGATTAGTGAACTGGAAATTCGTAATAATATTGCTTATTATCATTAGGGATAGGCTAGTGAGCCTCATGTTCAGATTTCACCCTCTACCAAGTTCATCAGTAATTACTTTTTTGCTCAAGATTACTGTGGCCTGTAAGATAGCAAAGTTCGCTTAATTCAAAAAGAATATTTCCATTAACGTGTCATGGTGATTTTCGATGAATAGGATATAAAAGACATTGAGTAACTATATTACAAGTCTAATAATAATTTAAAATATGGAAAAAGTTAAGTTTATACCAGAAGTACATCATACCCATTTCATATGCAGATTTATATGACTTTTAAAGGACTACATTGCTGGTATCCTGAATTTTTAGTTTTTATAAAGAAACAAACTTTATAGCCAATTAAATATTTGAGATTTACCGTCACAAAAGTTCTAGATTAGAAAGATAAGTGCATATCTATAGATTTAACCTTTTGACATTAAAATTTTTATCATATATGTACATCGTTTAGAAGAGATCAATATCATAATAACTATTTCTCTCAAAAATATTAAATTGTAAATGATTGCTAGATTTATTCATACATACATAGTACATCTAAATGATTTCTTTGTTAAACAACTTTTACTGTTGAATGGATAAATACTTAAATTGATAGCACTATTAATTTATAAAGTTCACACATGAACTTTTGCAAATAACACGTTTATGCTTAGAAAGATAATTTATAAATATTTTCTTCTTTTACTAACAACATTTTAATATATAAGATGCTGTCTTATGGCTAATAGAACCATATTGTAACCGGTTATTAAAATATTTTATAACGCCGTTAAATTTATATTAATGATATGTCTCTAGACATGAAAGAAAAAAAAAACTTAATATGCCTCTTTAAGTTCAAGAGCATGGCTCACTTTCGTTGAAGTTATTTGACTCTTGGCTATAATAAAGATAACAATAATTATGTAGTGTTGAAAAACGTTAGAATTTCATCATTAGTTACTCTTGATGTGAATAAAATTAGAACTTTGGTAACAATAATCCAATAGTCATTATAGATTATTTGAACGAAAATGTTCTACTGTCATTAGTAAACAAAAGTCACATTTCTATTACTTATTTCCCATTATATTATTAATAAAGGGCAGTTATATATTTTGAGTTTAAGAATCTTGCCTAAAATTGCAATAAGAGGCGGTGTTAGACAATATGGAAAAATTGTTTTGAAACAAGGATTTTATTTATACTATCGTTCTACGGCAAACACCTTTTATCGGCCAAGACAGCTGACTTAAGTAAAAGTCCCAATAGAACTGAACTGGTATCATAAGTTTCTCAAAATGGATCCGCTATATAGTACTTTGAATTTTGGTAAGGAACACCATGATATATCTGGCAGAAATGGGTTTGCCAAACAATTTTGGTAAACATTAAGTAATTTTCACCTCCAGTGAACATGTTTTTCACTCTCCATAACTTTGGAAAGCGCAGTTCATATGGGCCGATAATTATTGTTGTTGGTGACCTTCTCTTTTTTTGAAAGTGGCAACTAGTTGAAAGTTCTCCATAAGTATAGGATATATTGAAATAATTGCGCAATGACAGCGCTAGTGTTCCGGTATATTTTCACAACACATGGAAAAGTATACCATTTGGATATGCATTTTCTTGCTCGAGAGTATGATAAGCGTTAAATTCAATCTCGACTAAGTGCTGTATTGTAGTTGCTATCTGAAAGGATCATATTTTTGCGCTCTCTTGAAAATTTGAGTCTTGATTTCTCATTCTTTGGCACTGAGGCAACCAAACCAAACATTTGAACCATCAATTCTAGCTTCTCTTTTGCTTCTTTTAATAAAAACATCTCATGTAAACGAACTATCTGCATATTATGCAAATTTTAATTGGCCACAGTATTAAGACCAGCATACAATATTTAATAATTTTTTTATCAATTTCCAAAACCTTTTTGCCTTCAACTATCCAACACAAAAAAAAAGTATTTAATAATTTTTTTTAATTTCATTTCAGATGCGGCGAACGTAACGATGAATCCCGCATTGTCGGAGGCCAAACAGCTGGTGTCAGTGAATACCCCTGGATGGCAAGGCTGAGCTATTTCAATCGTTTCTATTGCGGCGGTACACTAATAAACGATCGCTACGTGCTAACGGCAGCGCATTGCGTCAAAGGTTTCATGTGGTTCATGATCAAGGTTACATTTGGCGAGCATGATCGTTGCAATGACAAAGAGCGTCCCGAGACACGTTTTGTGTTGCGCGCCTTCTCGCAGAAATTCAGTTTCTCCAACTTCGATAATGATATTGCGTTACTGCGTCTAAATGATCGTGTGCCGATTACAAGTTTTATACGCCCCATTTGCTTGCCACGCACTGTGGAACGTTCTGAACTATTTGTGGGTACACGTGCAATTGCTACCGGTTGGGGTACACTAAAAGAAGATGGCAAACCGTCGTGTTTGTTGCAGGAAGTTGAGGTGCCAGTGTTGGAAAATGACATCTGTGTGCAGCAGACTAACTACACGCAAAAGATGATTACAAAGAATATGATGTGTGCTGGTTATCCCGGCAAAGGAGAGCGTGACTCGTGTCAAGGAGATTCGGGTGGACCACTTGTGCGTATGCGTCCAGATGATAAGCGTTTCGAACAGATCGGCATTGTATCATGGGGCAACGGTTGTGCCAGGCCTAATTATCCCGGTGTTTACACAAGAGTGACGAAATATTTGGATTGGATTACGGAAAATTCAAAAGATGGTTGCTTTTGCGATGAGGATTATTAGGTAGCAGTGCATATAGTTGGTGTCAAAGTTGAAGGAATGCATTTATTTTAATGGTTAGATATTGATTAAAGTTTAAAAATAGTCGATGAAATTTTTATTTTTTTGTATTTTTATAAAATGAGCGAACAAATAAAACGAACAAATATATTTAAGATAAAATGGAATAACTTTTTTTTTGAGAGATTTTCTAAAGACAGCAAAAGAACAGAGTTGAAGAGATCATTTTCTGATTTTTAACTGTCACTTGTGTAGTTACAAAAACTTGTTAAAGAAATTGCGCTTCTCATTCCAGCATCTGTAGTAAAGTAAAAAAAAAAATTAATTGTTGTATCCATTTCAAAGTCAAACGATTAAAAGCAAACAAAAAAAAAATACTAAAATGACTAACCAAAAGCTAAACAGACTAGAATGCCATCAATGAAAGCAGCTGTTAAGTTATGACAAGTCATGCCGGCATTATGTCATTGTGCATTCGAATTTGACATTATTTATATGTGCTATCATTTCTTTCTACCTTTTACTAATAATTGCTTTGCTGTCATTCGATAATTATGATCGTGAGAAACATTTTTTTCCAAAAATTAAATAAATTTTTAGTTAAAGCGTTTTTTGCTGACGCAAAAATATGTTTAGTTGATTTTATATTCATTAATAAATTAAAAATTTATGGCTAAAACGCTGACATAATAATATTGGTACTAATATGTCAAAAGTTCCACGGATAAGTGATTTATGGTGGCTATAGAATTTCCAACATTATTTCGAAGCCAAATGAAATACCTCATTTGAACGGTATTTTAGCACATCAACTTTTCAGATATCATCGTCGTACATAGTGTATGAGAGGCTCTAGAGTTCGAATTGTAGTATTCATTTCATGGCAGCTTGTTCTGTCATTAAATTTAGATAAACTTTTCGCTGGTCCGAGAAAGCAACGGGACATTTGTCTATCCTTCAAATTCTGAATATTGTTTCCCACAAACTTTACTATACTGTTCCGGTAAACTCATTCACGAGGGGTTACAAATCACATTCCATCTAGAGATGACTGTCAGGAAGCAATAACGGAAAGCATGTGCTGTTAAAATTGCTACACGTACTGCTAGGAGTATTTGCAAATTTACCAGACCATTGCAGCGTCTATCAGGCAGAGATTGCAGCTATTGAAAAAGTATCATCCTGATTTCTTCACAAGCTATATAAATACCTACTCATATACATAGTCCAGCTGCTATAAAATCTTTAGAATTAGTTTTCCTGAAGGACTTGCTCGTGACAGCGAAATGCCGCAAGTCTTTTTATCAGATGACACATCATTCTGCCATCAGGATACCGTGCCACAGGCACATTGATAGTGACTGCTAAGCAGATGAGCTTGATAGGTAAGGGACTACTTCACAAATTTCTCAAAAAAAAAGGTGTTGGCATGCCGCATTCAAGATGCTGTTGATGCAAGTCAAAATGGTAGGATAATTAACAAGAGATGGGTCCAACAATTGACATTCAGTATGACAAGGGAAATTTAGTTGAAATTGTTTTTCTTATTTTTTCCAATTTCTTATTGATGATGTGTAGATGAATATCAGGCAAAATTTACGGACTTGATCTCTTCCAATATTTTGTTCATCTTCATTTGTTTTCAATACTCGCATTATAACGAATTCGTTCCATTTATTTTGATTCTACCGCGTGTTTCATTTTAACTTACACAGCTGAATAAGTCAAAAAATTGCAAGTCATTCAAAAATGTTTCATATAAAAGTTGGTGCACGGAAAAAAAGGTTTTGTAAAAAATAGCGTGTGATATTCAAAAAAAGCAATATAATCAAGAAAAATTGTCGCATATCCCTGTATTTTTTCACTTCATTGGATTCTAAATACAAATTGTTGAGTAAACTACAAACATTACAGTCCAAAACTTTATTTTTACAGTTTCAAAATGTAAAATATACAATGTGGTTAGAAAAAAATTTAGTCAGCAAAAAATACTGAATAAATATTGAAAATATCATAAGATCGACAAGTAAAAATTACAGAACAAACTGGAAAACCTTCAAATTTATCACATAATAATACATTTATTTTATGATTCGATATTACTTTTTTGTTATTAGCATTGTACAAATACAACATAAAATGTAGATATATGGTAAGAAGAAGAAAACTGTGTGAGTGTTGCCAGACTGGCTCTCTGTCTCATGATAAATTAAGAAGTATGATTGAAAAAATGTATGATTGTAAGAAAATATAGAATTTGCAGTTATAAAATATTTTTGGAGTTAATTTTACATTTTTCAGTGTGTAGAATGTAATTTTTCATTTATACTTAAATCAATTATTACAGTGTGCACACTGTAATATTTCATTGACACTCAAATCAATTATTATAGTTTTTCGCTAACTATCCGGACATTACAGGGTAAAACTGTAATTATTATTGGAAATCCAATGAATTTTTACAGAATTTTTTTTCCGTGTGGGTATCAAAGGGCTGATCCAGCCATGAACTTAACCATGACCTTGACCTACATTTTCAAGGTTATTTGAAGGCCAAATTTAGTTTTTCAAATGGAAACCTCTATTTCCGGAAGAGCACAAAATTCTACGTTCAGATAGGTATTCATCTTAGAGGTCAAAGTGACCCCTGAAGGTCATTTCAAGCTCGAATTCCCGATTGGTGCAGAAAAGCTGCAGCCAGTTAAGGCTAGAATTGTGTAGCGCGGTCCAGCCAATGATTACTAGCTTTTTTGCACCAAGAAGGAATTCGACCATGAAATGACCTTCAGCGGTCACTTTGACCTCTGACATGAATACCTATCTGAACGTAGAATGACCTTCAGTGGTCACTTTGACCTCTAACTTGACTTTTGACTTATTTAGCTGTGTAAGTTAAAATGGGGCACCCTGTATGGATTTAATTCAATCCACGTTTTATTATAGAAATACAATGCATTTCCTCAACAATATAGTGTGCATGCATTTAAATTGTAAGCTTTTAACACTTAAACGTCAGACTATGCCGTGGAATAACTTAAGAAGAGACTAAGTTTTTGTCTTAAAATTTCAATAGCTTAACTTATAATCATGTGTGTGTTCTTCCACGTCATAATATAAAAACAAGTGCAGATGATCTAGGATTATGGTGTTTAATAGGTAATACAAAAATAGAGCAAACTGAAACTGAATTTTACATAATAGCTTATTTTTATATAAATATCTAACCACCATAATATGAAAATAACATTTAAATTAAAATTTTAAGTGAAAAAAAAACTGGCAATAGCTTAACTCCTAAAATTAATATGCGTCTTTTCCAACTAAGTCATGCCTTGAAAGGTTAATATACAACATATTGGCTTATGAATCGTTTCAGTTTATTAATGAAACTAGTTACCTCAAAAGCTCATGACTATTTTTAATTTTGTTTATTTGGAGTAGTACAATAAAAATAAACTTAATTGAAACGCTTTCGATTTCATGCCCAACAGCGTAACGAATAATTAGTTGCTATTGCATGGGTATTCAGTAGTTTGAAATTTATTATAAGATCAACCCAGTAACAATTTAAAAACTCATTCGTGTTGAGCACTGTACTGAGTTTCACTATGCTTACATTAATTAAAAATATTTTATTATGTTTACTTTTTGTAGATAATATCATGCGGTTCTTTATTTTTCTCTTGATAAATTGTTTTAACTTGAATTTTTGGTTAGCAACTTCCATTTTATACAATTTTGATCACTCAAATCTGTTTCAATCAAAAGTACTCAGCTTAAAGCCGTTTGCTCAATATTTGGCTTAGTCTTGGCTAAGACTTTCTCATAAGATTTTAAACAAATTTTTTAAGATCTGCCAGTTTTAGTTCAATGGAAGTTCAACTGAATATTGACAGACTCCCTTGATTTTTTAAGAATAACTTCTTTATTTATTGTAGAAAATAATTCACAAGTCAAATGAAAATTACTCACAACTTCAAACGTCACACATTTTGCGTATGATTGCTTGTTCTGTGTATCGTTTTCTTATATACTATATGGTCAATTACTTATTTTCTGTTTTACTTGTGCGCAAGGTTTCTGTATTTTACTTTCTAGGACTCCGGGTATTTGCGAAAATATGAAGTTTAAAAAAATTAGGTTTCATCTTCATACTGCTATCTTTACATATTTAATAAAAATTCAAAATAAAAATCCCCTTCTTCGAGGGTAGGGGATTTATAACCCACACAGCCAACTCTTTTAATACGCGCTTGAATACAAGTAATTTACTTCAAGTAGTTGAATAGGGGATAAAACCATCTAGGGTTTTTCTAAGGGCCTGGAATTTGTGGTGGGTCTGTGAAATATAAATACAGGCGTTCTAATAAAGCAATAATGGCAGTAAGATAATATCTTTGCATATTGCAATTGAAATGATAGGTTATGTTCGCACAGCTGTCCTTTCCAAACCTTTCAACGCAAAACGCTCAATTTCAAAATGATAATTCCTTGATATATTATCTGCCAAGTCACAGAAGCATTTTGGTATAATTGAAAACGTTTTCAAGATGTACGGTTTGGAAACGAAAAGAAATTTGGTGATTGGCCTTCATTCGGAAGGCAAAAAAACGTCGAGATACGTCGTCATCTGCCGAAAGCAATTTTGAACGATATATGCTTGCGCCGCAGAAACGAGTTGCCCAATTTGATGTTTTCTGACGAAAAAACATTCTGCATCGAGCCGTTTTTCAACAAAGAAAATGATTGAGTATGGCTAAAGGGACGCCACAGCGACCATTCAGATGAGATACAAGTCACTCAACGGCAAGGAGATGAACAAATTGTGGTATGGGTGTCAGTGAGCGAAAATGGCAAGTCTCCATACGTTTTTCTACCGATGGGGCGCATTGAGGTCAAAATAAATCAACAAATTTATCGAAAAAATGTGTTCGAGCCTGACCTGCTACCATGTGCACCCCAAAATTTCAGTTTCGAGCGCAAGAGATTCCAGCAGGACTCAGCGCCATCGCATAAAGCCAGTGGAACGCAGAAATTGCTTGAAAAAAACGTTTCATCGTTCATAAAGTACGAACTTTAGCCGTAGCAGTCTCCCGACATAAAACCGCTGGACGACTGTGTTTGAGGCATTTCGCAGACCAGTGCATGTGCTAAAAAACACGCAAGTATGGAGTCGCTGAAGAAAGATTTGGCTCGGGCATTTAACAGTTTTGAGCAAAACATACGGGCATCGAGTCAGTCGTCGATAAGCGTCTAAAAGCTGTAGTCAATCCCAAGGGCGGGTATATTCCAGATGAGTAATCAATAAACAAACTTTGGATATTCTTCTTTTACGCAGAAAAATCAAAAATAAAAAAAGTTGAAAAATTGATACTTCTCATTTCTAAAATATATCATTTCAATTACCTAACCTGGTACTCGTATGCCATGATTTTACAGTGGGGCTAAAATTTCATCGGTGGCGCTGATAGGCAAAGAGATATCTCAACAAATCATATTATAAACTCTGGAATGTGGAAAGATCGTTAAATCGTTGTATCGAGCTGAAAGAATATTATATCCATACACAATTATATTGAAAAAATAATAAAATAAAATCAATCTGTTTTAACTATAATTCCGGTGAGTCTTAAGCCCATATAAAAGTACTGAAAAATAACTATTAAAGGAAATATACCATATTACTGGTGAAAACACAATATTAATTTCGTTGAGGTTAAGGCCTCGTTAATATTCAACTTTTAAGAACAGTGATAAACAACTAACTTTGAGTTTCAAAAATATATGTATATATATGTATATATTATGCATATGTGGGATATCTCATTGAAAAAACATGAAAGAAAAAACGTGGAGTTGAAAATTGATTTTAAAATATAATTATGATAAAGTCAATCGGAATTTCCCATATTATTTCTTTATTCTTGGAACTCCCCATAAAATAAAATCCAAAACGTGAGAACGAGAAACGTTATCTCATTAACACAATGATGTGTAGTGTCTTTATGAAGTGGTTATTGATAACAACAACACCTTATAACAGTTCTTTTATGATTGATGCTAATAAGCTTTCTCGAATTACGTTCTCAAATACAACATCTCCATTGTGTCATTCAAAGAAAATACTTGAGAAACGACACATTTTAGAGCTGAGACGAAAGTAAATTATTTAAAGAAGTCAGTAAAATTCGTTTCTAAAATACATTGCTGCGCTGAAACAGCCTCTAAATTTACTACTTACATCGAGACACGTTTTTTTTGAGATGTACCATACACATCAAAAAGTGTAACAAATCCGAAACTTTGAATATATTTAAAACTCCTATATAGAGAGATATACATATGTATATACATGAGCTTATCAGCAAAAAAATAAATTTTATATGCATATTTGTATCTCATATATATATTTTTTAAATGCCAAATTAAGAACCCCTACATTGATCAATTAATTGATTTCAACATTTGTTTTTGTATTGTTTATTAAATTTGTTTATTTATTTGATAAAAATTTGTTTTTGTTTTATTTGCCTCAAAGTTTATTTTGCTTGTGACGTAAGAGTATTTTTCATTAGTAGCAAAAAACAAAACTGAGAGAGAGAAAAAGAAAAAACTAAATCCAAACAAAACATCAACGATTGAGTGGCATAATCCGCTTGCACAGCAGCATCCAACGCAACAAACTCTCAAATATACATATATGAGACATTTCACAGATAAAGTTCAGCATTAAAAATCCCAAAATATTTTTCCATTTAATTGTTCTCATTTTAGATTAACATTTTTGTATATTTAAAAGTAATGTGTGAGTTATAGCCATAGATACTGTTTGCAAATATTAATTTGCTCTTAATTAACTGCTAAACGTTTATTTTAGAAATATTTTGTTTACGATCATTTAATGAGTTTTTCTTTAGCTTTTTGCGAGAGTGTGAAAAAATCAAAGCACATATACTATGTATTTATTGTAAAGATGAATGGATGGTACATGGTAAAAAAAAGCACTCTCAACATGTTGTGTGAATTTAATGATAAAAATTTCGATAAATGTTGAAAAACTCGTTAAATGTTGTAGAAGTCGCAAAACATTGAAAATATGGCATATGAAAAAACTGTTGATACCTATATTTGAAAAGTTTTAATATGTAAGTTATTAAATGTTGTAAAATGCAGAAGAATTTGAAATATGCTGAAAAAGATTGAGTTATGTATGTCAAGAAATGTAGAAAAAGTTGATAAATTTGGAATAATATAGAATTTGTAGAGTATAGAACGCATGTCGGTAATGTAAATTAGGTCAAGTATAAACTGTAAAAAGTACACGGAATTGTTAAATAAAACAAATCAAAATTATCAAAATCATCATTCAAAATAGACACCACGGCTTGCAATACAAGTAAGGGCATCTTTATGTATCACGATTTGTCTCTAATTTGTAAGCCGAAATATATGCTAGCAACATTTTTATGCTTGTTGTTCGTCATTTATTAAGCGCAGGTTAGATATTTTTGTTTTTATTTGAAATATAATAGCATATTTTCAGACCAATATGGTTTCCGCAGGGCCCGCTCTACCAGACCAGAGATCTGTTGGCGGTGCTTACTGATAGGTGGAGCCAATGTGTTCATCTTCTCGGTGAAAGTATGGTAGTCGCTCTTGATATTTCTAAGGCATTTGATCGAATGTGGCACCGTCCGCTTATTTCAGAATTAATTGCATATGGTGTCGGTATTTCCATTGCTCGTTGGATAGCAAGCTTCTGCAGTAGCCGCTCTATACGTGTTGCCATAGACAGTTCTACTTCAAATGAATGCTCCATTAATACTGGAGTTTACTAGGGTTCCGTTCTATTTCCGTCTCTTTCCCTTGTTTTTCTCGATGACTTTCTGTCATAGACCACTAACCCAATCCAATCCTTTGCAGATGACAGCAAACTTTGTCATTCATTTTTCTTGATAAAAGAAGTTAAATGACGTTTTATGAATGGCACAATCTCGAATGATCTAAAAATAATCTCCGAGTGGGGTCATGCTAATCGTGACGATTTTAATGCTAGCAAAATCCAACGTTGCTTGTTGTCTCGCAAAAGAATGGACTATTCTCCTCCATCCTTCAATATGGCTGGCTTAGGCATTTCGAGATCAACAACTCTTGAAGCTCTGTCAATATCGATCTAGTCGGATCGGAGGTGTACAGATCATCTATTCGGTGTGTTAAAAGCAACGGCCAAGTGTCTAGGTTGGAAGAAACACTTCACCCCCGTTGACCTTCGAAATGTCTATTTCACCTATATTATGCCTAAACTGGTACTGGTTCGCACCTATGGGGCGGGGCTCTAAAAACTACTTTGTTCGATAAATTTCAGCGACGTGCGATAAAATTATTATGAGATGTGGAAATAAGGAAATAATTTTTCTTATCTACCTCTTGAACCACGGTCAACAACTTATGTACTACTCATCCGAAAAAAAACAATGAATACAAAAATATTTTTCCGGTAATTGAATTAAAAATTAGTAATAATAATGCTAATTCCATTAAAATTTATCCAAGGTATTGAGAAAATTTTCTGTTTTCAATTCGTTTAGGGGACGTATATTAATTACGTGAGGTGTTTTTGTTGAAAATTCGGACCTCCCCCCCCTCCCTTTGGTGAGATTTGGTGAGATCCGGCGTGACCCACCCCCTTCCCTCCCGTGAGATTTAAATTATAATTTTTAATGTAAATTCTATGCATTAAAAAGATGACGTGAGGTTTTCCTTCACCCCCCTTGGTGAGATTTTTCCGGACCCCCTCCTCCCCAATTATAGCTCACGTAATTAATGGACGTCCCCTTATAGCAGCACTTTTGAATAAATTTCAATCTTTTCAAATTTTCTACTCTAATATTTTTCTTTGCTCAAGAGATGAAGCCTAAAATTTTTCACTGTGTACAGATAGATAATTACATTTTGTTGTTGCTTTCAATGTAAATGTGCTTTTTAGCACTTGTTGTTGGTAAATGAGTATGACTATACACGTTGGATTTTCTAATTAAATTATTTTTTGCACTTGAGGTTATAGTACCGACACTTTTTTTCACTTTTCTCACTTTTTTATCAACTTTCTTTGGACTTGTTTTTTTTTTTTTTTGTAATATTAATACTCTTTTATCTTTTGAATTCTTTCAACATGTAGGTGTTGTTGCTGTAGTAGTAAATTTTTGTTTCGGTTTCACACGTCACTGGGTCAACTCTTGAAGCTTAGCTGCACGGCGCGGCGCTTTTTTTCACAACTCGTTTTTTTTTCTTGTCAACTTTTGTCACCCTTTGAGCAAAAATTTAAAATTTGCTTAGTAATTTTTCTTCTTTTTTTTACAGCGAATAACAACAATAAAAAAACCACCAACTACATTTAACACAGCAATTTTTGTCAACAATATAGCAATGACCAAATGACAACAACAATGGCGCCGAGAAAAAACGCGATCAAATACAAATACAAAAATGTATCTGCAACTAAATGAAAACGAAAATGTGAAGAAAAAAAAGATTTCGGAAAAAATGAACTGCGTATATGCGCTGTTGTTGCCGCGTTCCGTAAACGACTGAAACACGTTGCTGTTAAGATCCAGCAGCAGCGGCAGTAGCAGCTACAGCAACAACAGCAAATGGCAACAGCATCGTCAAGAGCAACAACAACAACAAACAAGCGAATCTTCATTGATCTCGTCGAGGTAACGTTGTTGGCGTTGGTGTCTCTCCCTCGTTTTTGTTGGATTTTTTAGCTCATCATTTAGCCTTTGTGTATCTGCAAAATACTTTTAGTTGACTTTTTCCTTACCCGAAGCAATGTTTTATTTTAAAATTGCTGGTTTTTATTTCGATATTTAATTAAAAAATTAAAATTAAAGCTCATAATCAGACAGCTGTTTTGTAGCAACAGCAGTTGTTGTCGATTTGTTATCTATAAGTTACACAGTCACACATTAATTTTTGTTTTTTTTCTTGCTTGCGATTCAAAAAAAAAAAAATTATTTTAAAATGCATATAACGTGTTTTCGGATTCAAAAAATATCTCATAAATGCTATTTGTGCTTTTTATGGAGCTTTTTGATCTACGTCAAGTATGCACTGAAAATTCCATGCGCCTTTGACTTTAACAAGCAACAACAACAACAATGACAGCAATTGAAGCTTTTTCTCGTGAGATTGCAAAATATTGCTGCTGTGGGTTTTTTTCTATCAATTATTTTTTTAGTTTCTAAAGATGCATGAAAACTAAGCAATTCGGCACATAAACTGTCAGTACTGTGACTAGCAACTAAAAATTTGTGACAGACAAACTTTGTGGGAGCGTGAAAATGATTACACCAAAAAAACTAAAAAAAAAAAACAAATAATTAGCTTTCACTCTTTTTCAATAGTCATCTAATATTCTTTTTCTTCTGCTTCGCGCTTTTCAAGATCATTGACATCAATTTGTGACCTTAAGGATATAAACTTATGTTTTGTTTTATGTACAGTATTGGCCAAAACTTAAGCACCTCCTTAGTACATTTTTTGTACCATGTTATGAATTTAATATATATATATATACTTTTATTATTGACAGACAAATTTTAAAAATTCAGCGTCTCATAAATAAAAAGTCCAAGGAAGATCTTAAGCCAGAAAACTTAACGGACAAAACTAAAGCACCCCCTTTTTTATGATAAGTAAAATTTTTTACAATTAGTACTTAGTTGCAAACCCTTTATTCTGGACGACACACGCACATCTCTTTGGTATAGAGGAAACAACAATATTAATGATATCCTGCGATATACCTTCCCAGAATATTTTCAAGGATTAAAACAGATCCGCCGCGGTTTTGCAATTTTCTCTCTCGATTTTCATGTTAACGATCTCCCACAAGTTCTCAATAGGATTCAGATCAAGGCAAGCCAACTAACTAAAATGTACTAAGGGGGGTGCTTAAGTTTTGCCCAATACTGTAAGTATTTTAATAGCCATATTGAGGAGTTTTTCTAATATTCAACTTAAACGTCAAAAAAGTGAAAACTCACATCCGTCAGAACTTTTCGGGAGAAGTAGGTCTGAAAATCAGCATAAATTAAGCAAATCATATCCACTCGCCCAACCGCTGCTAGCAATAGCAACATGCTGAAGCCAGAAGTGGATCACTTTACTTAATTAGGAAGTGTTATTATAGCTGATGACGTTATCATTAAGGACATCTATGCCAATAGCAACAAATAGAAAGGAAAGGTTTCTGTATACTAGAACGAAGCTCAAAACCTTTGACGTGAATCAAGTTTTTTTGCATGGCTGTGAAACTTGCCTTACAGCGCTCTGCTAAACAATTTAATCGTGTTCACCAACGATTGTCTTCGTCAATTTAATTGTGTTCACCAACGATTGTCTTCGTCGAATCCAGAGATTTTGGTGTTCTAGAACCATCTCTAATGTCGAATTGCTTAGCAGATTCCGTCAAAATCCGATTTTCATAAAAATCAAACGGCGTAAATGAAAATGGATTAGGCAAACCAGCGACTTAAGTCTGCCGGCAAACATTGAAGTGGAACTTTCAGTGTACGCAGCCTTCCTAGATTATCGTGAATACGATCGCTAAAGCAGGAAACACCTGAATCGTGGAAATGTTGAGGAGAATTGAAAGCACTCGCTGCTGAGATCGTGGAAGAGTTCTGTGAAGCTTGTGCTCCATGATGAGATAAAGAACACAAGATAGATAGATGTGGTGCTACACTTACAGTCCTTATTAGCGTTTTATATCATCTGCTAATACCTTATTCCATCTAATGCTACTTTAAAATGTATCGCTCAATACTATTCTATTCGATCTGCTAAATACCAATTGAAATGATTGTCTCACCGTTACTATTCCATGATTTTATTTGAATAACTTCAGACAGAACTTTGTTCTATGTATCTCATTCGATATTGTCCATTAATTGCAGTGCCATTCCACCAAGAGATAAAATTTAAAAATGTCTTGTGATGCTTCAAAACTAACACTTTGGAAAAGATCAAATTATTGCCTTCTACAATAAAACTTCCATTTTTTTTCAATAGGTTATACTAAAACCTTGGTCACAAAGTCAACAAAATAAAAAAAAAAACCATTAAAAAAACCAATAAACAGTAGCTAATGACAACAGAAAACAACAAGTTGAAAAATTTGTTATCTTAAATATCAACCGTAAATAGGAAAAAATGCAATAAGAAAACTAAATATCGAGGTAAAAGATAAAAAATGAAATAAATAAATCCAAACAAATTGCTACCAAGCGCAACAACATTTTCCACAGAGCACAAGCATTGCAATTCAAGAAATAGCAAATATTTATAAGAATGGGAAAACCTGGAGTAGGGAATCTAATACCAGTGGTCAAACAAAATACCGGTATTTCGGTATTAAAATATTCAAACACCGGAATTCCGGTATCAATAGCGGAATTCAAATAAAGAATTTAATTACCATCATGCATAAGCGTTGAACGCTTAATCAATAGAAGAAAAAGCGATTTCAAATCTCAAACTCGTTGGTGAAATTGATAAAATGTCGTTATAAATAACATTCAAGCTTTTTTGACCAATGTTTCCATCTTAAAAAAAACTTAATTCTTGTGTCAAAATTTTGCTATAATTTTTAGTAATTAGTTATCGTCAATCATTTTATTGGTTATTGCCATTTGAAGCTTTAATTTCATCGGCTCTGGCTCTTACAAATCAATTACATAGTCTTCAGTGATATCATCATTGTCACAGATTATTATTGTCATTTCTATGAATTTTTATTTTTTCTTTTGAATTTTTGCTCTTCATATATCTAGCCCAGTAGTTAGCTAGTCCCCCTCTTGCACAGATAGCAGCTGTTTGAATACTACGACTCTCTCCTATTGAGAGCATAATTTATCGTGAAAAGTTTTTTCAATTATTGCCCTTTGGTTTTGACATTAAAATATAAGTCACCGCTATTCCACACCCATTGCTTGTTTCGCCCACCAACTCCTGCCGTACACGCTTCAGTCGTAAGCTCTGGCTCCACCGAAACCTTTTTTCTTTAAAGTGTATTTTTTGTAAAAGAATTTGCATTTAATTATT
The DNA here is from genome assembly GCA_963662105.1 of Meiosimyza platycephala. Taxonomy (NCBI): domain Eukaryota; kingdom Metazoa; phylum Arthropoda; class Insecta; order Diptera; family Lauxaniidae; genus Meiosimyza; species Meiosimyza platycephala. The sequence continues at coordinate 95,207,231 of OY759208.1, read as the reverse complement.
TTATAAAATCGGTGCAGCAAAGTCAGGAGTTCTGCAATCTATAGGGCGTTTGGTTTTTAAATTGCCAACACTGTTTCTGGTGACAATCAAGTTGACAGCTGATTTGTGTTCAGTATGTTTTGTCATTTCTCCATGAGAAGTTTGACAATGCAACAACGCATGTAAATTGTAGAAATTTACTTAATTGACTAAACCTTCAACTCATAATTCACGTGGTTTTTTAAATGACCACGGTGTTTTGTCCGAACTCTTTATTTTGTTTAAAAATAGTCTTGTCCACTGTGATTATTATGAATTTATCTTTAGTCTCTAACGTGTCATGCGTTCCTTATGTTTCTCTATACTGCCCTCAGAAGCGGAAAGAGCGTATCTCAAAAAATTCATATTCCTGATTCTTATAGCATCGGATAGCTTAAGGGGACAGGTCCAGTCATGGCCGTGAAAATTAGGGCATTTTCAATAATTTTTTTTTGGTATTAATTTAATTTATTTAATAAAAGTGATAATATGGAATTATTACATAATGTTTCAACTTGACTTGACGAAAATTTAAAAAAAAAATATTAAAAATAAAAAAAGTTATAGCTGGTTGTGTTGGACCCTGTCCCATACATAGTGTCTTGCGGTGACCATCACAAATCCTTGGAAAATCATCTAAAATCAATCGGATAAGAATTAGTTAGTAAGAAACTAACTAAGGTTTTGTTTTTTTTTTAAATCAACAAAATGGCGGCTTCAGGAACATTTACCACCAGATTTTCGGTAAAAAATCAACAGTTTTTTATGAATAATTATTCATAAAAAATCGAATTTAAAAAAAAAATCCTTCGATTAGGCACTAGATTTTGATGTTTTTCAAAAACTGTGTAAATTTCATTGAAATCTATCCAGCCGTTTTCGAGTTACAGTGGTCACCAGTTCCGAAAACATAGTTCTGAGAAAAACGCATTTTAAGTTTTACACTGGTACTCTTACCACCGAGAGCCCTTTGGTTATTGCCGAATAACCCCAAAAGTAATTGTCGAATTGACTTTAATTTTTCAGGATATATTTTTAAGATATTATGCTTTAAGAAAATGCAAAGAAAAATTTTCGATTTCTCAAAAATCATGACTGGCCTGCCCCCTTAAGAAATTACGCATCTAATAAACTACGCCGAATGACGGTATCTTATGGTAGTTCAAACCTATAAGAATTTTTCTTAGAAAATTTTCTCTATCCCAATTTCAACAAATTGACCTAAACAAAACATCAATTATCTTGAAAAGCATTTTTTTGAGATACGCCCTTTTTGCTTCTGACGGCAGTATAAGTGTAGTTAATTTCATCAAAATTTTACTAAATAAAAAGCATAATTTTATAATAATTTATATTTTTATAGCAGTTTAAATCTAGATGTCGGAATTATATTCCCTAGCCTGGAGTGAACGAAAAAATTACAAGAAAAAAAATTCATTACAGAGTCAAGAAACTTTGTATTGACATTTTACGCCAAATTACTTGTGTATTTACATTTAACGAAAATAGCCAGAAAGTGCGGTGACATGCTATACATATATTTTTAGAAGAAAATCAAAGTGCAGTCATTCATAAAGTTTTGTTCAAAAATTGTGCTAAATTATTACTCAATAAAGAATTATTTTTGCTTGATTTTTTGACAATCATTTTGTTTTATTTAAAGCACTTCATGAACACAAATTCTTTTTTTAGGCATTAGTCATTCAATACTTTTCATTGATTTCATAAGACAGAACATTCAATGGCGTACCTTTATGTTAATATTTAATAATATTATTTCCAAATCTCAATTAATAGCGAGGTCCATTTTGGCGCCCCCAAGCTTCTGCGCCTGAGTCGCTGGCCTCCGTAAAGTAAAAGAATTCAGCGGATAAAAAAAAAAATAGATAACATTGTCTCCCATTAATATTTATCTAAAGAGACTCTTGTTCCATTTTTGCCGTTGATTTTAATTTTAATGTTTTCATACCCTACACTCTGAGTATATTCAATATGTCATTCTCCGTTTAGTGACAGATAGGTCTATAAAAGTTTATAAATTCTTGATATATTTTACCACCTTAATTAAACATGTACGTCTTTCTGTCTACGCGAGGTTATTGAATGAAATGTGGTTCACAGGCAAGGCAATACTTTTAAACATAGCTCGTGGCACTGAAAATTGGCAGAATCGGTTAACGGATTGGCCTGCCATCTATACTGATGAAACATTTGAAACGCTTTGTATAACCAAATTTCTCGCAATTTCTGGAAGTAACTTAACTTGGGCAAGCTCTGGACAACAACATGAAAAATTTTAGCAAGAAGACATTGTAGTGTAGGGCATGTAAGTTTCAGCTTGGCTGTAGATAACACCTTTACTTATTTCACTTAGAAATGATGCATTACAGAGAAATTCTTCGGCTGAACCTTCAGTAAGCAATCAAAATCATACGATAAATTATGAGTTTCGTTTAGGTCATGTATGTAAATGTTAAAATTTTTATGGATCATGATAATTTTCCTTAAGTTTCATTAGAAAAACTTTAATCGAATATATCGAAATCCTCAAATGTTAGAGAGATTCTCCAATCGGATTTGAATTTATTACATGGCTTACATTTATTTGCGTTATCATTATTTGAGCTTTAAATGCTTTAATAACAAGTGAAAATCATTAAATTCCACATAGTTTCTTTTGCTTTTATTTGATATTTTCTTTTTTTATTTTAATTTAGAAAATCTTAACTACTCAATTGCTTGTTGCTTTTACTTTCATTCAATAATGAGTTTACTTATTTGCTGTTTTATTATATTTTTAAATTATGTTCATAAAAATATCCGAAGTTCACGTGCATTGTCTTAATAACAATGCGTTGAGTTTATCTTGCGTTTGTATCTATACGAGCATCTGAAGCCGTGACTATTTGTTAAAAATGCGGAACATTAAAAAGTTTCTTTCGCTCAGGCCAATTTTCATTCTATTCCAAATTACAATATTTGCATTACTATAGGTCATAAAAAGCAATTAAAAAGAGCTTAAGAAGTTTTTGTTCATACTGATTACAGCAATTAATTTAAACAAATAGAACAGACGGTTACATGTAAAACATATTAAGTACTTTAGCTTGACAAAATATGTAGGTATTTTGTAAGAATATGTATACAAAATTTGCTGAATATTGTTGTTAAGCGTTGTTACTAAGTACTATGAACTTTTTTGATAAATTATTATTATTGATAGTAGTGTTTTCAGTTCAAACTTAACGCTTGTTAAATTCCGAAACACCGACAAAAAATTCCATACATAGAATATTTTAAATTATTTACGTCCTTAATCACAGCTGCCTGTTGGTTGGGATTCAGAGTTCTGACAAATGTCAACAATAATTGAATTCCTTAAAACATTATTTTTAATCTTTCAACGCGAGACATACTACATACATTTGTATATTACAGGGCCTACAAAATCTATTTACCATTTTTGATTTTACGTTTTGTTTCTTTTATATTTCTCAGTTTGATAATGGTAATTTCGTGACAAAAAAAAAGTCGACTTGCCACTCAAAAATTACTGGGAAATTACAATAACCGACCTTTGATACGGGATATAAAGGCTTCGACCTATAAATTTGGTTGTATCTGTTGCATCAGAGTATCAAACTGTTAAATATATGTATGTATTCACGGTGGTCTTTAACCAACTTTTAATAAAAGTGTGAGTTACTACAAAAACTTTAATTCGGGATTATTTGGGATGTAATTTGGAGTCGATATATTAAATTCATAAGAAATCTTTAGAGCTTTTTTTTTTAATTCCATATTTACTATTTTTCAATGATATTACATATGTAAAACATACGTATGAAATTTAAAAAGTTTCCGATGTTGTTCAAATTTTGACAGGTCAAAGTACTTTATTAGATAGCACCAGAATCAACTGTCTATGTGGTCGGAGTCCTGAGAAAGAGCCATATTTGGCCTGAAAATATTCGCATTTGGACCGTTTTAAAAATTTTGGTCCTAAAAGCCAACAAATCTAAGTTTGAAGTTATGGATATCACTTTTTTTTTTGTTAGGTCATCTACTATACATAAAAAATAATTTTAAGCTTCTAGACCTTAAGACTTTTATTTGCGACCAAATTAAATGAAAAAGGCCTCACTAAAATATGGCAACTTTGCAAATGGTGCCCCATAACCTCCTCATAATACTTTAATTATACTTTACTTTAACATTTTTATACACTTCAAAATGAGATATCACACAGTGAAAATAGTTAACCAGGTTCAGAGATATTCGAAATAGAATTCGGCTGTTTTTGCGTTTTTTTCAAACTTTGACCTAACAGTTCTCGACTATCTAGGGAGCTGAAATTTTTGTTGTGATGCTATTTTTCAGGGCCATCGGATGTGTTTTAAATTTTTTACGTGAGTTGAACGTATTTCATACGAATGTATGTAATATTACTAAAAAACAGTAAATATGGAATTAAAAAAAAAATCTCTAAGAATTTTTTTTCTATGTATATTGACTATAAATAACATCCCAAAGAATTCCCCATTCAAATTATTGTAGAAACTTAACTTGTCATTTAAACTTGGTTAAAGCCCACCGTGTATTACGTCTCAACTTAAGTTGAGTTGTATTAATTCATGTATTTTTTTATTTCACTGGCACTAAAAACAATTAAGGTGAATTTTGTGCAATAACCTATACTCTAAATAATACACTATTCCGATTCAATTCGAGAAGGTTTTAGTGAAATATTAATAGGGCAATTTGTTTGAAATGTAAAAAGGAGAATTGTTCCTACTTTGTACATAAAATAATAAATGGATGAAAATAAAAAGACTTACTTTGGGTTCCTTCTGCAATTGCATTGCCACTGTTCCAAGCGATACATTTTAAAAACACTGAAAACCATATGCAAGGAGCAACTGCGATGAATGAATGCACTTTAGCAACAGCTATAATGCACTAACACCACTAAACGAATTTCAAAGAACTATTTTGAATAAATGAAGCAAACACTTGCAATATTTTGGAAAATGTAAATTTAATTTATAACACTTGTTGCTTTTTTTTTGCAAATGAGGAATTATTCAATAAAATAATACATTAAAATTTTCAATACAAAACAACAAAACACTACACCGGCACATTTCACTGGCTGCTCTGTCAACGTCGTCGCCGGCTTATATGAGCTTCGGTATTTTCATTCTTTATTGAAATATTTTATTAAATTTAACGCATAAACCACATTTAGACATAATTATCACAACTTTTTTTAGAAGAAATTTGTTAATATGTATTATTAAATTTATTAAAAAATATTAAATTTTACTATAGAACACGCGCTATGAAAATTAAATGAAAACTAAAATGCCAAATTTATTAGCGTTGCCACCTTCTTGGTCGGAACTAAGAATGTAAGCTTTTATAACAGTTATGCGTTGAGCAGAATTGGGCCCCGGTCGGGAAATCGGCAACGATTACCCGCTGTCACAGAAAAAAAAAAATCAGTCGGAAAATCGTTGGAGTAAGCACAATTGCAGCGAACGACGGAAAATTCAGCTGCCATTTTGTTTTCACAAACTTAAACAAAACGTTGACGTTGACACAAGCTTCTCCGAAATGCAACACTGATCGTCGCCTGCCGACGGAGAAAATAGAATTAAATCTAAATCAGGGGGTACCCGTCGGCATGTTTCCAGTCGTACGCCGCAATTTTATTCCATTTGATACGGTCAAGTGTGTTATAAATTTTTGACAGCTGGTAATCGTTAACGATTTCACGACCCCATTCTTATTTTATTTGAGGCATTAAGGAGAAAATAAATTTTTGGCAAAAACTTTATCACACAACAAGCACTTGACGTTCGTTTTTCTCCTCGATTAAAGAAACTTAGGAAATAATGGTCCGTATAATCTATACATACTTTAATTTCTTGATTAAAATTTTAATTTTTCCAAGAAATTGAACATGACCAGTTCGTCGGCGACGTTTTACATTTAATGCAATTGCTCAGCTGACGTTAGAAGAGTCTATGATTTCACTATAGGCAGACATATCTTCAGCATAGGAGACATTTTAACGCATATTTTCAAGCTTGCATCTGTCAAACCGACGAAAGTTCGCTTATGAAACTGTTTGTAGTGTTCGTAGAATTATACAACATATGTTAAGCTCTAAGCATTTGTTTGACCTCAAAATAAAAATATTGGCAGATATATTTATAAAGTCTTAAATTTTTTACATAGGACTACAATAAACTAAAAACCATTAAGTAAATCAAAGAGTTTCGGCGGGCGAAAGAGAAACTGCTACCGCTGACGGTCGAATAAGATTTAATTTTTATTTTACCGTCGCGGTCAACAGATCAGTGTTGCATTTCTAATCAGTTTGTGTTTATTTATTAAAATAAGTTGTGGTGTAAATTTTAAATCTATGAGCAGTACATAATTCTAATATAAATAAGAATATAAATGAATTGAATTGCAACGAATTACGAATAGAAGAAGTTTGTTCCCACAAAAAAAAAGAGATTTCACCTTATAACAATCAGAAATATTTCAATACAAAAATTACTTTCTTGTAAACACAAAATGACAGCTGATTTTCCGTCGTCCGTCGCGATTTTGTTTACTGAAATGGGTTTTACGACGGATTTTACCGTTAACGGTTTTTCCACTGGAGGTTTTTCCGTAGGTAAGCTATTACAATCGTAGCTCCGCCGATGAAGGTGGCAACGCTAATAAATTTGACATTTTAGCTTTCTTTTAATTTTCAAAGCGCGTGTTAAGTTCTAAAAGTAAAATTTCATATTTATTTATTAAATTTAATAATTTTAACAATTTTCTTATAAAAAAAGTTGTGATAATTATGTCTGCATGTGGTTTATGCGTTAAATTTAATGAAATATTTCAGTAAATTTGAAAATACCAAAGCTCATATAAACCGGCGACGCCGTTGGCAGAGCAGGCAGTGAAGTGCAGTGCCAGTACCAGTGCAGTGCAGTGTTTTGTTGTTTTGTATTGAAAATTTAAATACATTATTTTATTGAATATTTCTTCATATGCCAAAAGAAAAGCAACAAGTTTTATAAGTTAAATGCTCCTTTTCCAAAATTTTGCGAGTGTTTGCTTCATTTATTCCAAATAATTCTTTGAAATTCGTTTAATGGTGTTAGTGCGTTGCAGTTGTTTCTCAGAGATGATTATCAGTGCTTTTAAAATGCATTACTCAGAACAGGGCTTTTCAATGTCACGAGGACACTTAAAGCCATATTGGGTAAGTTTTTTGATATTGTATTTATTTTATGTATAAAGTAGGGACACACTATTACCCTCTTTACATGGTACACAAGTTATGCAACTAATACCTCATTAAACATTTACGAATTAAATTCGTAAAGTGTATTAATAAGAGTGGGGAGTTATATGTACATAAAATTTTACTGAATCGTTTTAGTTCTAGTGAAAAAACCGTTATTTACTTATTTCATAGAGATAGTTTGAGATTCAATAACCTAAATTTAAGATATATGTATGTATATTATTAAAATTACAATGAAATAATTTGAACAAGACCAACCAAAAAAAATGGATTGATTTGGAAGAAAATGCGTTGGTCTTAAAAGCTGAGTGTTACCAAATTGAATAAAGGAACGTTTGCTGTAATCAGCTAGCACTTGGCTTCATAGAAATAATTTTGCACATCTTTTTGTGGGAAATGCGGTCCTTTACTGTGAAAATGTGAAAAACTGCTTGTGCGAGCCGTTACTGGATAAACAGTTTGGGCGTTTAATATGTAGCTGCCCCGATTAAAAAGAACACAAATAAAATTAAATCATATCAAAAAGTATTTGAAATACCTTATAATGACGAAATAATCGGTTCATTGAGTTTCACCCAATACACAAACTATCTGTGCAGTTTGGTGATGACTGTGATCTGAAAGGCTGGGTTTAATAAAAAGTACTATTTTCTACAAGAGTTGCCACATGTTTTTTTTGCAATACTAGTTTAATTTTTCTCCGTAGATTGTATACGTATATGAAATCTTATTGTAAGATGATTTTTACATCTACGTTTTTTGTTTAAATTTTAGACTTATATTTGACTATAAATTTTTGTGCTTAATAGTGCGTTCCCATTTCGGTATTTCTTCAGTTTTATTAGCGTTAAGTCTATCTTAGAACAATTTGACATTTCAAGTAAAAAATTCTCGTGTGCAATGTCGTAGAGCGAAAATATTGCGTATAAGTGGCATAATAGTTGCGATTAATTGAATTCATGCATTTGACAAATTCAGTTGAACAGATTTACTAAAAATACCGCGTATCTTAGGCTACGTAGGAGAATCAAGGGGTTAAAAGTAGCCAAAATCGAGTAATGTGGCTAATGAACAAACTCTTCGGTTCAACTTTCTTATATAATATTTAAGTGTATTTCAAATTTGTCAATACAGAATACAAACTAACTGCCATATAACTTGGAAACTTCTTTATCAGTATAATTAGTAACATTTTACAAGTAATTAAATCATGATACAATTAAAATGCTTGAAGCATTTTTAAGTAATGTTTCGGCCATAAGGACTTCCATAAGACGCTAACTTGCATGAAAATTGGCAAAGAAATACATGACTGTCAAGGAGGGTACAAGGCATAATATACATTTAAAACATTGAATAGGTGGTGAAAGTACGGCTTGTTTTCGTATATTCTTTTATTTTAATTGAGTGAAAAAAATTCTACTTAGAATATTATTTATAAGGGAAATATGCATATGAATATATTAGCCTTGAAATTGGCAAAAGCACAAATTTTTTCATGCACAACCTCATTTCTCATTTAACTTATCATATTTTTTTATATGTTTTGGACATACAATTAATATGTTTTTGAATATTGACTTTAAGAAATTAATTATGGTGATCCTAATTTATATAGTGAAAATTAATTTAATTCAGAATTTGTTAGATATATTAAATATCTTAGGAACCAAAAAAAAAAAACATCAAAAAGAATTTTTAATGAATAGATACAAAAAGAAGTAGTTTAAAACAAAAGTTAAGTCTGGCAGCGCTATTTTGAAAAACGTGTGATGTTAAAATATTGTTTTACAGCCATATACCATCTAAATGGAAATATTGCACTTTAAAAAAGCTTGCTGTACAATTTTCCGCTTTTATATTCAATTAAATTATACATTTAAGTAATTAAAAGCTCTTGTACCATCTCGAGTATGAAATCAAACCGTTTTAGAAATTCGTATATGAATGCGTCGATCTTATTTCCCGAAAAAAAACAACGAGTTGTTCATCTCGTTATTCACGTCGCACGCGAAATAAACACATAACACTTAGATGTCTAAACGCGACCATTTGCCAAATGTCAAAAACTAAAAAATGTAAACAAAATGAGTGCAGAGCTAAATAGTGAAACCGAAAATAAAAATAAAATTATTTTAACACTTTTAAATGGCACCGGTTATGTTTTCGATGCAGATGGTGAGTAAAAATTAAAATTAATCAAATGAAGTGTCCACGAAGCATGCATTGTACCATTTTATTGCTACAGATTATATGAAATTGCGCACGGAGCATCGAATTGTGGGCTCCATGGTAGGCACGTGCAGCACACACGGTTGGTCAGCTAGCGAGAGCAGTAAGTTGCTTCAATTACATGGCTTTTGCACTTAATACACAATTTTCATATGCCACAACAATTTCCAGCGCTACCGGCTGAGTTGAGTAGCTGTGAAACGCTGTTATTATTGGAACAGGGTGTAGCAAACTTAGTTTCCAAACAGCAGTCGTTGCTAAGTACATCAAGTTCAGAAGATATAGCAGAATACAAAGAGACATTTGAGCGCAGTATTGATGAGCAAGCTGAAGCTTTGAAAGCTGAAAAGTTGCGCGAGTCATCACGCAATATTGACAAAATTTTAAATGGAAAGCGAAAAAAACTTTTGGCATCAGGCGTGCCAGCGGAAGGTATTTATATTTTCAATAAATAACACGTACACAGGCACAAACAATGATTTAGTCAAGATCAAACTGCTTTAAAATTAAAAATCATTCGTATATAGCACAATAAAATATTTTTCACCTACGCAATCTAACCTCAGGGCTTACACTTTGTGTGCCTGTGAAGTTATTTCAATTAATAATAAACCTCTAATATAGCTTCTTCACAGACATACAATTGGATGCAGATGAAATTCTGAAAGAAATTGGTGAAAGCTTAAAATTTGAACGCAAAAATGCTTTGCTGCAGATTCCCTGTGCCCACCCAAGAACACACAGTAAGCTTGGCTCTAATATATTCATATCAGCTCGGTTAAAAGTGCAGTGATTCGGAATCTTCAAGTTTTGGATCTAAATGTAGAACTTGTTTGCATTTAAAATTTAAGCCGATATTTGAAAATTTCAATCATACTTTAAACACATTTAAGTAATTAGACTTTTATTTGCAACTGTAAATTGGACTCTCTTTTGTAATTAAAATTTGTTGAAGATCAGACTCGTACTAGAAATTTTAAATTGCAGATAAGATTTGAATTCTACCTGATACTTTGACGTTTACTTAATGTTCAGACTCGTACTTGATGTTTAGATTTGTACATAAAATTTAAATTCGGGGTAGTTGTATGCAATACCAAATATAAAATTTGGCTGTAGAATCATTTTGAATGTCGATCTAAAACTCATATCGTACGTTTTTTCTACTCATATTTGTATAGACAGAAAAAAAAATCTGTCTCAAGCATGTTCGCTCCAATTTTGTATTCCAAATAATTTGATTTCTAGAATGAGATTGGATCAGACTTTTCGATTGGCTGAAGCGTGGTCTTCCATTCTCTCGCCGGAGCAGTAGACGGAATTTTACCTTTAAGATTACACACACATCATTTAAAACTCATCGATTTCTCAGTTGAGTTTCTTCTTTATAGGTCGTCCTCGCATATATTATAAAAACAAATTTCCTCAAAGAACTCCAAAAGCTGTTCCACAACTATGTTCACTGTACAACACTTAGATCTATTCAGAAGAAAATAAAAAAATAATGCCTTATGAAACACTACTATACTTTGGTCTTTCATAAGATGATTCTAAGCTCAAAAGTTTCGACAGTTTGAAACTGCAATGGTTTTCTGAGGTTACTCTTCTTAAGGGCTCCACTAAAATTTCGTTTGGGGAAGAAACTCGTTTGGTTTGTTACTAGACAACATATTCATATGTATGTACTCGGTTTCGTCCACATTTATCGCTGGTCGCACTTGTTTCGCCATATCAGTCTAATGAAAGATTTTGTAGATAACGGCTGAGGAACAGTGATGTTTCCCCACCATAATAAAAATATTTCGTCCATAGCCGATCTGTAAGCTACATTGATATTGTTCAATCAATTATGGAGAAACGCGTAAGACGTGGGCCTCATTTTGAAGTATAACACTTCAGTCTGGGATGTATTCGAAAATTAAAAAATTTGTTGAGTTGGCCTTCGAAATTTAAATTGATGACTTGGTAAAGTTGTGTAAGAAAAATATATTTAATTTATTAATAATAATAGGTATTGCCGCAGCTATTTCTGCCATTTGTCGCCCATTTCACAAACTCAAGTCTCCGATACTTCCTAATATAAACGCCACCTTTAACCGATTCGATATGAAAAAAGGCATTTAAATTATTATAAATTTTTATGACGATTTGCCTTCTATTTTTAGCGGCGCAAATTGTACATCCACCACGTGATACTACATTGAAATATCGTGTTTTTCGTGATTTTTGGCTACAAGGCAAATTTGTTACTTCTGGTGAGGCATTTGGTGCAGACATTTTGCTTTATCCTGGTGATCCAATGTTATATCATGCTTCACATATTATTGTACTACTGGATGAGCCACATTTACATCCACTACAAATGATAGCCAAAGTGCGTCTGTCTGTGATAGTTAATAAGATTTGTATTTTTGCTTATTTTGCAAAGCATCCTAATCAAGAAGAAGAAAGTGAAGCCGAACCAAGGATTTGCTATCAAACTGTGCTATGGGAAGGTAATCGTAATAAAGAAAAACTAAAAAGTTCCGCTAATTGAAAAGAGCCATACATTTAATGTTATTGTAAACTTTTTACTTTATTAAAGTTTAGTTACTCTAGTCGTACATAAGTGCATACATATATTTTATGGTATTTCAGATACTATCAAGTTAATTTAGCGCATAGGCCTAGTTATCCATAGAGTTTTACAATGACTTTATTGTTTTAAACATAATGCGTTATTATAATTAAAAAACTTAAATGCAACAATTGACAATAAATTAGGAAAATAATTTCCACGGGACAATTTTATTCCGTAGATTATATTTAAGCAGTTCGTACATTTTTATTTAACCATGTATTTTGTTTAAAAAAGTTCAAAAGTTTTATGGACAATTATATAGAACTCATAAATTTTTTAGTTTAATTATTGGACGCTTCATTCGGCCGCATTTATTTCGTATAATAACATCAAGAATATACATATATAGCCTATCCTTTTTTCTTTAACTTACCTTATATAATTGAAAATGTTTCATTGTGTAAAGTTAGTCATATGCATCTCATTAGGCCCATGTTAATATTTCTCTGTGACTTATTCGTCCGGGCTTATGCTTATAATTTCTAGTGCTTAATGACTCCAGATCGCGCAATATAACTGCTATCCATAACTTCTTACTAATGACAAATATGCATAAGTTCGATATTGTATGTGCAAATTTTTTCGTTACCATAAAAGATTTGCAAAAAAAGATAAAGTACTTAACAATAATCGAGCCAATACTCGAATTTGGGTATAATAGGCACTTTTTAGTAAGTTTAGAATGTGAAACATATTATTGAAAAACAAAAATGTAAATAGTATTTAATTTAATTATTCTCAAAATTGAATCAATAACTCATGAGTGTCGTAACATTCGAAGAGATTTTAGGCACTTATCAAATGAATAAAAGTTTATATTAAAGATATCAAAAAATCATTGAAAATAACTGAACATAAATTATTCCATCGTCGTTCTTTTGTCCTCACAATATATAATTTATGCTTGTTTTTAAAAGTTTTTTTTTTGTCAAAAATACTATAATTATGTACATATATATGTATGTATAATTTAATTCTTTTAATTATTCTCATAATTTTTATTAATATAGATTTATTTCAGTGCAGTCAATAACTTTTGCTATTTTAAGTACAATAATGGACGACATTAAATTCAGACATGTAAAGCTTATAAACCTGTATTTAGACAAGTTATATTATCATTAATCTTTGGCATTTAAATTCTTTAATCTCAAGCCTTCTACCCTGTCGATTCTACTGCTACGAATTATAATTTTGCGAACACGCAGCTTTGTTTCCCGTGTCCAATGCCTTCGTTTTGTTTTACGCATACGTACCATAGTCTCAACAATGCGCAAAAGTTCATTCCGCGTATAATAGCGACGCAATAGCTGCTTTCTACGACGATGCTTCAATTGTTTATTCTGCGATTCCGCCCGTAGCCTCAAACTCAGTTTAGAATCTAACACATGATAGTAGTAATCTTCTGAAAGCGGTTTCGCTCCTCGTGCTTCACACTCTTCTACGTACAAGTCATACATTTTTCGTATGGTCAAAGTTGAACTCAAAAATTGCTCTTTGAATATGGGAAATTGTGAAACATGCCGCTCCACATGAGTTTTTCTTAGACGCACCTGTTCTTTATCATCTCCTGGCTTACCGCGAGCATCCACGACACCTTCTAATCCTGGTTTGGATAATAGCCGATAAAGACGACCGTGGCTTATTTGAAATGTATTCATAAAATATTTCTTGCAAACACGCAATGGTTCCAATGCCAAATTCGGTTGTAGTTCATAACGATACGTGAAGAGTTTGGGACCACGCGAATTATCGGTCGCACGATGACGCTCAATATCTTCAGCTTTGACCATACCACGTAGACCAATGTTTTGTAAATTAAAATCTTTCAAGTCCCAGAAGCTGTCAAAAAGTGTCTTACGTTCCTTTGCACTAATTTTTGCATCACAATCCATGCGACACTTGCATGGTTTATTCTCGAACTCCTTGGCATTGACCAGCTTGCCTCCGGTACCGATGTATTCTTGACCACTATTTCGTTTCAGTTTACGTTCGTTGACTTTAGAGAAATTATGGCTAATAATTTTTTTTGGTTTTACTTTTGTTTGGCATTTTTTACGTGGTTCTGTGCTTGGTACATCATTGATAATTTGCACATTTCCATTATCGTTGCTATTATTTGTAATGTCGTTATCAATGTATATATATAAAATATTATCGCTTACATTTACCATATCTTCATTGTATAAATGTGGCTCATCCTTTAGCATTGATTCCGAAATGGCGGCTGCTGCTACTACCCCCCATTGCTGCGAAATTGTATCTATTTCTGGTGCGTTTGTAGAAAAATTTGCTATGAAGTAATTTTCAGTAGACGCAGGTGACGTCATTCTATCGGGAAATTTCTTTACAAGTGAAAATCTTGCACCCTTGTTGTTTGATTAATTTTGCTAAATTTGTTTACATATTAAATCACCATTTTACTGTTGACCTATAATAAATTCGAATTTTTTTCTTCTATTTAATACTGTCTGTTATTGTCGCCACACGCACGTCGCTGCTACTTTTATGTACTTGTTCGTTACCAAAATCAAGAGATTTTCAAGTGCTGCTCATTAGGGAAAATTTTCTTTCAGCTGTTTTCTATTTATAAACATTTGAATTTTCTTTCCCGCTGCACAGTGCTTTACAAACTGTTTAAGAGCAGATGTCCGGTAGTATAAAGAAGAGTATCAAACTGTTAGAGACCATAGGGTGCATAAGAAAATGAATTGTAATATTTTTTTTTCAAATCAATTTTCCGTATTAACCCAATGTGCACAAAAACGGATGCGGATCTGTTACGGACCCAGAACGGACTTCATAAATGGATCCGTTACGGACTCGTTTTTTTTAACTAAAACGAATCCGTTATGAACCCGTTTTTTTAAATAAAACGGATGCAAGCCGGACTCATTTTTTTAACTAAAACGGAGCCGTTACGGGCTCGGAACGGACTTCATAATAGGATCCGTTACGGACCCGTTTTTTTTAACTAAAACGAATCCGTTACGAAATCGTTTTTTAAAATAAAACGGATGCGAGCCGGACTCGTTTTTTTATGCTTTGACGGATCCGTTTCGCACTCATAAACGGATTCGTTTCGGACTCGTTTTTTGCGAACAAAATGGATCCGTTCCAGATTCGTTTTTTGTAGATAAAACGGACCCGTTACTGATTCGTTTTTTCAAATAAAACGGATCGGATCGGATACGGACTCGTTTCTTTAAATAAAACGGATGCGATCCAAACTCCTTTTTTCTATGTTTCAACGGATTCGTTTCGAACTCGGAACGGACTTTATATACGGATCCGTTGCGGACTCTTTTTTTTTAATAAAACGGATCCGTTACGGACTCGTTTTTTTTAAAATAAATTGGATCCGTTACGGACTCGTTTTTCTTAAATAAAACGGATTTGATTTCTTATATAATATGGATTATAATACGTTTAATTCCCAGTTCCGTATATGAAGTCCGTTCCGAATTCGAAACGAATCCGAAAAATTGGACGATCCTTCCCGCTGTTTGGAGGCGAATCGCCAACGATTTCGCATTCGAATCGGATCTGAAACGGAAGTCGAAACGGATCCGATTTATTTACAAAAAACGAATTCGGAACGGATCCGACAAAGCGGAATACGCTTTTACGAGAGAATTTCATACGAAAACGAATTCAAAACGGATCCGAAACGTCCCCTTAAGGGGACAACTTAATTTGTCAACTCAATCAATCAACAATCTGAATGATACGGATGGAATAAGGCGTGTACGCATACCAAAAAGTGAAAGTCTGAACCCTAAGTATTACAAGAGCCACTGCAAAGCACAGAGGAGACAGTGAAATAGTCTGGGGTTCCTTATCGGTCAAGGGATTGGACCAATTCATAGGATCGAAGGAATTATGGAACGTTTCAATTACATTGACACACTAAAAGATGTGATGCTGCAATATTCCGATGAAGAGATGCCACTTAAATAGGGGTTCCAACAGGGCAACGATTCAAAATACATCTTTTAAGTCTGTAAGGCCTTGCTGCAGAGCAATAAGTTAGAAGTTTTTGGTTGGCCTGCTCCGTTTTGAATCGTATTGAGAACATGAAAATCAACGGAGCAAAACCACGACAGGTTTGTTTCAATCCTTGAAAATTGCCTGGGAAAGGATATCGTAGGATATTATTAATAATTTAATATCCTCTTAACCTAAGAGATCTGTATCGTTCAGAATAATGGTTTCGCAACTACGTAGCAATTTTAAAGGATTTTATTTAGTTACTATAGAAATGGGAGTTCTTTAGCTTTGTCCGTTTAGTTTTCTGGCTTAAAATTTTTGCTTTGATAAGAAATTTCATGATCTCTACTCTCGTTTAATAGCTCTTTAACATTTACTTTATTTGCTTTTTATAAAATCCATATTTATGTAGTATTTAATTAACAATATCAAGCTTGTATTTAATAAAAAAAACTGTGTAGCTCGGTTTCAGTTTCGGGGACTTATCTATCTGAAAAGTGGTTCGTCTTGCTTCATTTTCATTTTAATTGCAGTCATTGTACCACTATTGTACTACTTCAGCCTACCTCGCTCCCCCATCACTAAATCTTCGCAAAGCTACTGATTATTTTTGTTTATTGCTCCCAACTGGAGCAATAAACACTTGGTAATAAACTTATTTGGGTAGGCGAGTGCAGACAAAATTGTACGCTGCTATAAATTTTGCTATAAAAAATTTAGATGTGCGACAATCGATAAATTAAAAATATAAAATTTCACATTAAATAAATTCCGGCTTAAGTTAAATGGAAATGAATATAAAATGAAGCTACAATGTTTGCAGGTACACACATTTAAAGAGGCGGTTGCTACTCTGCTTCAACAGTATGCTGCTGGCCTACGGTTTCTAACACGCGATCTAAGCTCGCATTCATAACTTGATTTAGCATAACGTACATAGCAATTATTTCAGGATGCTCGTAAAATCTAACAAAATTGACCATAGAGTTTTTCTGTCTCTTTATGGCAGTAAAATATTTGATAGTATGGTATACGTTTTTTTTATTATTACCAAGCTGTTTTAATAGCGAACTGGAGTGTTTGTGCAATCGTATCGTTTGATTATAAAAATATGCTTTTAATTAAATTCATTTTGGAATTGCGACTTGTTTGGTGAGAGGAAATAACAAAAAAAAAAAAAAAATTCTAAAAACTTGAGTTTTTAAAATATTAATGGCATAAATTTTTGTCAAAGTACATTTCTTAAGTGTTTGCATTTTGCAGTAGTTAAATGATCAATTTGGTATGCAGCATATAATTAAGCTGAATAAGTTTCATCCCCAGACGTTAGATAGGCAGAACAAAACATTTTTGATGACGAGCATCAAGGGCGTCCTAAAGAGTTCATCACTCCAGAAATGGTCAATACAATCCACGCTATGATAATGAACGATAGGCGAGAGAAGGTATGCGAGATTGCTGGAGCATTGGGATGAAGAATACACTAAAACGTGCTACAATTTCGTACACAAATTTATCACTCCAGAGGTCAAAGAAAAGACGAAGCAGTGGACTTCTCCTGGAGAATTAGACTCGAAGATAGCCAAGATTAGTCTTCGGGTAGTGACGATTAGTTTATAGGATTCGTATTTAATCATTCTCATCGATTACTTTGAAAATGGCAGAGCAAATATTATTTAGATCTGTTGCACCGATTCGACGTTGATTAGAAACAAAAGCGATGAAAAAAGTGCTCTCACATCAGAACAACGCATCAGCGCAACAGTCTCCACCTATAATAAAATTATACAAATTGCGCTTCGAACTGGATTCTAATATAACATATTCTCCAGATTAGCCTCTGCGGCAATTACCTGTTTCAAAACTGGAAGGAAATAGCTTACATGGAAAGAGACTTGGCTCGAGTGTGGCGGTCATCGTTGAAATAAATGTTTATTTTGAGGACAGAAACACTATGCGGAAGCGTTAGAAAAGTGTGTCCAACTAAATAGTTAGTGACAATGTAGTTATCTTGCCTAAGCCCATTGCGTTTTAGCTCACCAAGAAAATATAAGCGATAAATAATGGACAACTCTCATAAAAATCAAAACTAAGTAATAAAAAAATAAAATAATTTTTTTTTTTTAACTGATTAAAATTTAGTTTCTGACAATGTTTATCATAAATAGATTTTAAAAGATTTTTTTTTTGTAATGAAAACCGTGTTTCCAACCAGACCAAATCCCAATTAAATCTTGCACTTCATTTTACTAATTTGATTAACCCTTTAAACAAACAGTTTACTAAGCGCACTCATTAAATGCATTTCCTACGTGCTGTTGCACTTTTGCAATCAATAGCTACCATACCGCTCTCCTGACTCCGTTGCACCGCTATAATAAAAGCTCATTTAATAAAGTAAAGCCTTTGCCAACAACTCTTGAACTCTACCCTCTTAAGCTCCCTTGTTTACTTGCATGTCTGGATGCAGACGATATGAAAAAAAAAAAAATACTTTCGCTTTCAACCCTCTTCAAAAGTTAAGAGGTTTATGAGTTTGTTTACTGGTTTTTTTTTGCCATTTTTTTCCCTGTTTATCTTAGCCATCCCCATACTTACGAGTTACGTTGAGTATAGTAATTTTTCATATTTACCATACTTTTTCTTGATTTTTTTTCTCCGTTTTCCCAACATGCAAAACGTTCAAAGCTGTAACGCCAAATCATATGCTTCAGCCTAGCAGGGTGGATAATTTAATTGCATTAAATAATTGGCTGCACTGGCGCAACGTCAGTCGTCATCATCATCATAAACAACATCATCATTATCATTATTGTCGTTATAATCGTTGAAGACCCATTTGCCTGAGTCATGACTTTGGCTTGGGTGCAATCAGCTTAAATAAGCAATGAAAAGTCGAGAACCTGTTTGAGAAAAGAGCCTATTTTGTTCTTGGCTTTAATGTGCTTAAAGTGTTGTTGTTGTTGCTACTGCCAGTGTTGGTTGTTGTTTTTTTTTTTTAATCTGCTCTTCTCACATAGTTTGTGCATTCTGTGCAATATTTTTTAGCATTAGTCTTACTCTACTCAAGCATTTTTTGTTTAGCTAGAACTTATTTTAGTTTTCCCAAAACGTGTGCTATTTTCTTAGCTTTATAGCCTGCTTTTTATTATATTTATTTACAGCGGCTTAAAACGATTAACTTTACGCATGCGCAGTTAAGCTTAATTGGCCATGGCGATTGCGTGGCATGTTTGTACAGCGGACGGATGTGCGTCTTAAAACTTTAATTTGTTTCTAATCCATGTGAATTAATCTATTAAATTTCATAGCCGGTGAGCAAATAATTTGTTGTTAAGACAGCCAATTTAAGTTTTGATGCCATGTTCATTAATTAAAGACATAAATTGAATGCCAGTCCAATCTATATAAATACAATGTTTCAAAATTTAATTTCATGTGTGCAGTTTATGCTAAACATTAGCTTAGTTATAGACTTAAACAAGTGCTTCTAATAACTTAAATCCGAAACTTGCACCATTCTGATGGCGACTCTAGACAGGAGCCACATATTTCCACTAGAGAAAATAACGTAAAAAAACTCAAACTTAACTTTAAGCCACCGAGAACTTCCACTTATAGCATAGGAAGATAAAGCCGACACACAGTGCGAGATCGTGGCCATAAATAAAAGAAATTGCTAGAGATTTAAAACTTTTTTCAGACAATCGTCAGATAATACTTAGGGAAAGAATTAAAAACTTCAAAAGTTCTAAATCTTTTAGGATTCAGTGACACAGTGATACAAATTTGTACTTTGAACATCAAAAATGTTGTAACTATGGTACTTTTTATATTAACAACTGTTAGATACAACAAAACAAAACAAAATGCGCTAATGTTGCATATTAGCGGAAAAAACATCGTTTCTACATTATAAAAACCAATTTATTTTCTTCTATCGGCAGCATATAAAGTATACGGACTTTTCAAAAATTACTTATGTAATGAAAAATGGTAAAAGTAGCAAATTTGTAAAGTTTGACAGAAACAAAAAGAAATATATATCCCCAGATTTTGAAAATGTTCTTATGTATGTATATTACTTATGTCGAAAAGTATAGTTGGCCAAAATTCAAAGTTCCAGCTGCAAGCTTTCTCAATTTTTTTTATGAATTTTTTCTAAGAATAGTTTTATTTCTTCACATTTGGCAATCCTTTACAATAATTGTATCAATTGTAAAAGCTTACAGTTTGAGGCGAGGTGCTTAAATTCAGAAGAGAGTTCCCCTAAAAAGAGGGGTACAGGTAAGGGGTATTTTTCGCCATTTCATCGCCTTGAGATATGAATTCCAATGATTTTCAAAAACTGAAGAGATTGGCCTTCAGAAATCTTTTTTTTAATAACTTGAAAACTATAAAAGATATCGTACAATTTGCAGCATTTTTGAAAGGATGTTATTACAGCGCATAGCTTGTTTGCGAGAAATATTGTGTGAAAACATTTTCAGTTCTTAATTTTTAAATCATTTGCAATTCTTCTAGGTCCATGAATTGATTTATTTCGCCTTGCCTTGCAATTGTTTCAAGCTCTTTAATTTTTTTTTCATTCGTAAGATCTACTGATATCTTTACAAGTTTCAATATGACACTAAAAATGTTTTTGTATTTTTTTTAAATTTTCACAAAATAAAGTCAACATCAAAACAAAATTTGATGATTCAAACTTATAACCGCAAATAATCGGTCATTAGAGTAATGCAATAACAGTAGGTAACAATATCATTACAGTCATCAGCATCTCCATTATCAGCAACATAGTAGCTAACAGTAACCATCCACAGTTGAAAACAAGTAGTTTTTTTTTAATTATAAAAAAAAATATGAAATGAACACGCAGCATAAGCAACGATAGCAGATTTTTCGGCAACGCAATCGGAATGCAATGTAATTTTTTCTTCGCAAACAACATCTATTGCTTATGAAGTACTAAAAAAATCATTGGTGATGATAAGTTTACTGCATTTTGGAAAATAATGGAATGAGGCGGAAAGAAGTGGGTTGACTTGACATAAAAATTGCCTTGCAGCATTATCTACTGGAAATGCTGTATTTGTAGCGCAACAAATGCTGACAGCAGCAGCAAGATGATGAAGCGTGCAATAGTTGCTGTTGCTGATGGTCACGTTAGCAATGATCATGCCTAATAAAACAGCCAAACTAACAAGCAACTATTGACTGCAACAACAACAACAACAACAACAACAACAACAACAGCAACAACTACTGATCAGTTAAGCACCAGCATCACCTTAACTAGCATTTTAAAAAACCATCAAACAAAGTGGTCAGCAGCAGACAGAGCACCAGCAACAAGTTGTTGATGTAGTTATTATTGTTGTTGTTATTATTGTTGTTGTTGTTGCTGTTGCTGTTACTACTATTGCTATATGCGATTTAAAGTGCCTTTTAAGGTAATGGACGAAATTTAGGCACGCCTTTTAGGCTACTACCATTATTACAATGCAACAGCAGCGTCAGCAGCAAAACGATTAAAAGAAATCAATAGCGTAAATGTTGTATATTCCGTTATAGATTTTATAATATAAATTTGAACAAGTATTTTAATTAAATTAAATGGAAATGAAATGAGCAGCATTTTAAGTGCTTAAGCACTCATGTAACAGTGGGGTGGTAAGAAAAAAAATTATTAATATTAATAATGACCATCGTCATTTTCGAAAAAATAAAATTTTTATTAAAAGTTTTAAATTAACATTATTCGTTCAGATCTGAAAAACACTTTTTTTGCCCAAAATTACAGTATTTATTAGAAACTTTAAAACGTTGAAAAGTGGATCAAATATTGTCATTTGGGTATTTCTCGGACATGAAATCGATGTGGCTTTTTCTGCTCTACAGGCTTACTTTCCGAGTTATTGCGCAACATTTTTTTTGTCGGCCCACGACGATTCTAACGACTGACGCTTATTTCGAGTATTAAGTAGGAGGAAATTCCTTCGAAAAATGCAACGCTACCTCCTGGCCTAAACATAGCTCTCAAAATTTAAGCTTTTAAGTTGCTTATTGAAAAAATTATAACGATTCCGAAGGGTTTTTTTTTTCGCGCAGAATAGAAGCCTGTGCTCAGAAATTACTTATCATGTCAAGTTTTGGAGAAAGTGGGGTTGAAACCCCTTAAAATAGTTTTTACTCACAATGAACCACAGAATCAAGTTCTGCTAAGAATCGGTATCGAAATCTGTATATCTTAGTGAGATACGACACAAAAATTTGCATAGAATTTGTACTAAATAGAACGAAAACAACAAAACATGTCAAAAATTAATTGATTTTTGAAAACAAATATGTATTTTAGTGGCTCTTAATTGAGTAAAAAAAATCACTAGTTGAATGTAACAGTGTAGTTCAATAAAACTTAAGTTCCGAATGTAGTGCTCCTCAAAACCTACATAAAAATGTTCTGTATTCAGGAGCGTCACTTCACCAAAACCTTGGGGGGGGGGGGCAAGAATTATAATTCCACCACAATTAGATGGTTTTATTGAATTGTTATATTGAATAATACCTAGTATCAGATCCTTGGAGGACCAATGCCCTCCCCAGCCCTACCAAATTGACGACACTGTCTGTATTTGTATTGAACATCAAACAACAAATTTTCAAACTTGATTTTGACAATTTTTACAGGGTGTTTAGGAAAAAAGTAAGATGCTGAAACACTCTCGCGGCTCTCAAAATAAGTAACCACTTTAAACGTTTCTTCATGATACACCTTAATGTAATAGCTTCTTGTAAGCAACACAAGTATTTTGCTGCTATATTGCATGAAGTAATAAGTCACATTACCCTATATACATGCATGCATTTAAACAAGATTTTCTTTACGTAGCAACCATACTTTAACTTCATTCATTCCAAAACTGCATTAGCCATTAGCTTTCTATATCGTAGATCCAACTGATCCTTGGCGTCATCATCATCATCTTGTTAGTTGGTGAATTTTTATCGCTTCATTTGTTAACCAAATGTTTAACTGTTTTGCTGCTGCTTAATTCGTTTGGTTGTTGCTTCTCCTCTTAACAATTTCTTAATTTGGTTGCTTGACTTTAAGCCATATAACTGCACTATTACTAGCGCAAGAGGATAAGTTAAGAAAAAAGAAAAAAAAAAAAATCGCCACACTGTCAATAATGAACTGTCAATTTTTATAGCATTGTTTTCATTGCTATAAAAACTTTAGTAGTTGGGATTGTGTTGTTGTTACCACCATAACCATGTTGCTGGCACTTAATTGCATAAATCATGCCGTATCGTTGAAGCTGAGCTTTTTTCTCGTTGCACCCAAATTTAGTTGTTGCAATTTTTTTTTAATGGAATTTGACAATTGATTACTAAATTGTTTGGAAAAAGTAGGGTTTTTTTTTTTTAAGATGCTAAACATACACTAAACTCAGGGTAAATTCACTTTGTAAATCCATTTGTAACGCATTGAAAGGGGTGCGGGATGTATGGAAAAGTATTATGTAATACTACAAAAAATTTGGACTAAACTAAAGCACCCCGTTTTTTATGGTAAATACAAATTTTTAAAATTAGTACATACTTAGTTGCAAACCTTTTATTCTGGACGATACACGCACATCTCTAAGGTATAGAGGATACTTAATTATTAATGATATCCTATGATATCCCTTCCCAAGCTATTTTTCAAGGATTGACACAGATCTGCCGTGGTTTTGCAATTTTCTCTGTCAATTTTCATGTTAACGATCTCCCACAACTTCTCAATAGGATTCAGATCAGGGCAGGCCAACTACGAACATCAATCCTACTATGCTAAAGCCAGGCTTTTAAAACTTATGAGGTGTATTTTGGATCGTTGTCTTGTTGGAACCTTTGTTTAAGTGGCATCTCTTCATCGACATATGACAGCATCACATCTTTAAGTATGTCAATGTATATGAACCGATCCATACTTCCATCAATCCAATGAATTGGTTCAATCCCATGACCAGAGAACCATCCCCAGACCATTACACGCCCACCTCTTAACAGTGGCTTTGCAATACTAAGAACTCAGTCTATGTTCTTTTGGTCTGCATACAAGCCTTATTCCACGTCCACCTCAACTTGAGTTGCCGAAAATGGAAGACTATGTTGTTATCTGATTGAATCCTAAGTATTGCAATGCCACTGTTAAGATCGGAGGTGGGCGTGTGATTTTCTGGGGATGGCTACTTGCTATAGCTTAGTAAGTAAACATTTAATCTTTTAAAAAAGTTTTTACAAAAGATTGCACATTATTTAGTGATAACAATTTTTAATGAGTAACTACTCGCTCATATGTAAGACATCTAACACCTTTTCGCTATTGCTTCTTCTTTGCTTCTTTATTTTCTTTAGCTTCACAAAGACCGCATAAGACCCAATCAAAGTCGCTGATGTTGTGCATTTAAAACAAAATCCGCTAGTAATTTGCCTGCCGCAAGGCAACATCGCTCAACAAGTTACCAATTGCAGCATAGAATTGTAATTAGTTGACTTATTCGTATGTATGACTTGTATTGTTGTTGTTGTTGTTGTTGTTGTTGTAAATGCTGGTAGTTGGCTAGCTGTCAATCAGTTGGCTGCAACAACAATGTGCAACTGTGATGATTGGTGTGGCCAAGAGTAAGCAAGATTTGCAATTATCGTGTAACAACAGAAGACAAATGAAGCTGGGGTTACGCCTGGAGTAGAAACATTATATCGTTTGGAATGTATCAACGGACCAAGTACCAACAAAACTTTGTGAGTCAGAAGTTTGGCAAAAAACTGGGTCTGGAGTCATATGAAGCAAAATGTAGAAGAAGTTAAAACGACGTTCACTATATTATCATCGATCGCGTCGAAGACGTCACAGCTGTCAGATTCGAGAAGGGTGGGAAAGACGAAGGCTTTATTTAAAAGACCATATTATTCCCAACGGCTGGTTAATTGCTTGAAAATATCCTACTGATCCACCTGAATGAGCAAAAAGGAAGGCTACAATAGTTCTGACAGTGCCGGGAGTTATATAAGTCATACTTCTCTTGGATATATTTTATGTTTTCCATAGTTTGTACTTTTCAATAGAGATTAGCGTCAAAAAGTTTACCATTTCATCTTTGACATCGCAACATTGTTATTTTGAAAACTATGGTTCTGTTGTTCAAACCTCAAGATCGCATTTACGTCATCTTGGTATCTTATTGGCAAATCATGAATAGATTCCAGTCCACATACACGCTATGGCATTGGGTAACACGCATCCGCAGAGACTCATCCGAAGACATTATCGCAGTTGTTGGCCGTGATGTTGAGGAAAACTCAAATAGTCATTTCAGTTTCGTTATTTCTGCTTCGTCATTTTCAACTATTTTTAGTGCAAAATTCAGGAGTAAAATGACGAGTTCTGTTTGCCAAATGGAGATTTCCTAACACGTGTATGGCGTAAGAGGGAGTCTTTCTTTTCGTTGCAACCTTTTGTCCAAAATAGACGTGCAAGAATTGAAGCCGGATTACCATCTATTGCATCGGATATTTACTAAATGGGCCGCAAACCAGCTGACTAGTTTTCAAGGCAAAATCTTGTTCAACGATTAGGCTCATTTTTGTTTGAATAGCTATTTGAAAAGGAGTCATTCTTCAGAAATGAGGTCGCCTAGTTCGTTACAGTCAACGTTACTGCGAACTCGGACATCGAAACTTAGAATGAGCTATAATCGGGCCAGTGCGTCCAATAAATCACATAAAATTACCGGCCAAATAAAGTCAACATTCAAGGCACAACTTCTTATTGGTTTTATTTCAACTCGAAGCTATGACCACCTAAAAAAAGCAACTAATATTTAGCAATTAAACAAATATAACGGTATGAAAGTAAAAACAACAATTTTTAAAATATTTGAACAAAGTATCGAATATCGCTTGCATGCCCATTAACTTGAGTCCAATCAAAAGCGGTCATTTGGTTGGGTTTGGTTCATTATGTGCACAACACATTAATGTGCGCTTCAAAAGCCAAAGCTGTGAGCGCTGTAGTTGAGTACTTTTTGATTGGCTTTGATGACTTACGAGCCAAGGCACATAAGCTCCTATTTTTTTTTTTACCGACTTCTATTATGGTAACAATTGTTATCGCGGCTAACAAATCGGAATTTGCCATACTGGTTGTTGCTGTTGCATGTAAAATGTTGTTGCACGCTTTTTTGCATAGTGTTGCATGCATGCTTCTACTATTTAAGCGCATTATTCATGTGCAGTTTTATATTGTTTGTTGCTTTGTTTTCTTAACCTTCTAAAGAAATGCAAGCTTAATTGAAAGCCAACTTAGTTTTGGTTTGAATGGAATGCGTGCTCTAATGACAGAACCATGTTCTGTCATGTACATGTTGTCACTTGATCGCTTGCTTACTGGTTTGGTTATTTAAACTTGCTGTAATTGTTGTTGTTGTTGTTGCTGTTGCTGTTGATAGTGGTGTTTTGGTGACACTTCAATATATGGGTTAATGGCGGGAACACGTTTTGAAATACTTTGACAAATCGTGGCAAGTGGCGCAAAATTTTGTTGACAATTTTATGTTAAAATGTTCATTTTTGAATAAAATTGTTAGATAGGAAAATTTATTCGTGCACTAAATATCAATAGCAATAATCAGCTTTTTCAAGACTGAGCGTTATGTTGAATTTTTCACGAAATTCTTGATTTTTAATCGCATATGATTGCGTGAAAAGTGGATTAACCGGCAATTGTCTTATCATTTCTTTTTCACTTCCTTAGTAAGCGAAAAAACACAAAAAAAAAAAAATTACAATTGCAATATGCATAAAAGACTTAAATGACCAACTAGCTGCTTACACTAGTTTCAACCGCTTCTACACGAAATCATCAGTAAGCTTTGTTTGCCGACGTTTAAGAATTTCAAAGCATACTATGTTTTACTTTTTGCATTGGCCAGTAAAGAATCATAGCAAAATATAAACACAATGTGCCGAAATTCTACATTTTTATCTTGTATGTATTTGTTTTTGTAACTCTTTTGAAAGAAGGAAGAAGACATATTATTTCACTTAAATGGTTGCTTTGGTTGGCTTGACGATAGCTCATCCCATAAACTAAATTTTCGATAGCTTGAGCCTGTTTCTCGAATAGTTCAATTAATATTGTATTTAGTATCTTTAGTATCTGAATTTTTTACAGATTGTTAGCATATGATCGATTTTTTCGGCACCACACATAAAAATCATCGGAATCTAATTGCAAACAGAAAAAAATCTCCATCATTTCTATACTCTGGGACCCAAATAAATTTAATCGACGATTTTTAGCTAAGCAAGCATTTATTTATCCTGTATTCTCTGCGTTTCTCAACTAATTTAAGTGATCTTATGTTGGATACTCAAGCCTTAATGGGGCAGCCTCGACGTCTGTAAATATTGATAGTCGTGGCTTCGGTATTACCTCATATTGCCTCATACATTGTTACAACCTCAGCTTGTAGATATAACCATTGTCTGGCAGTCAAAAAGATGTGATGATATTTCATTTTCCGAGAAACATGTGCTCCAACACAGCTGTTTAAAGTAATTTATGAAGACTGTTGCTAAATTTTCTTAAATATTTGTCGCACTGCCACTCAACCCGAAAGAGGAACCATGGCGAAAGTGCTCTCTTGTAATTAAATTTTGAAGGCGCCTGTTCGGAGTACTAGATTTTTGATGAACTAACTCGTCAACTCTTATAATCTGGTCTGATAGTGCTATTGCTGGCTATGGGTCTATTGGCAAACGCGATGCATAATTACGTCAATTGCTTCCAAAAGACTAGAGCGGAATGCTCCAGAAATTCCCAGTCAAGCTATCTTTTGTAAATGCTGTAATTTATTTTGAATGTCATTTTAGTAACTATCTACCTCCTCAGCGCCTCTCACCACATGCAGTGAAGAATATTTAATTTTTAGCCTGATAACATCCAGATATTCCCTAAAAAGGTAAATATTTTAAAGCTATCCGCCACAACGCATTCATACATACATCTGGTGCGTACTTTTTTTTCTTTCTTTAGTTGCTAACACATCCTTCTTATGCTCGTTACTATGAGCAAATTGCAACAGCAACAAAAAAAAAAAAACACCTGTTGCTATGAATTACAATTTAACGCCTACCTTCAAACGCAACCACAGCATTAATGCGCTGTTGCATATCAAAACTGATGCGTAAGGTGCGTTACGTGAGTTTTTAACGCAAGAATTGCATGATCATATTCAAAACTCTATGGCCAATCAATGAATACAACAACAACAACAATGAATACAATGAAACAGCAGTTGAGCACTTTATAAATTTTAGCATAATTGCATTTATTGCATAGACAATACAATAATTAAGAGACAAAGCAATACGAACAAATTTTACAGCGCTGACGTTGGAATTTTTTTTTTGTCATGCGCAGAGCAAAAGTGACTTAAGACTGACTAGCATATGACACTTATTGTCAATAGTGTCAGTTGTTTTATTAATTATTATTTCAGCAAGTAACCACCCCCCCCCCCCCGTATGTTGACAACAAATTGTAACACTAAATTAAAGTTGCATGCTTTTTGAAGAACTTTAATATGCGAAATTTGCATTTGATTGTCATGATTTATTATATCGTTATTTTGACACATCATTGACATTTATAGCTGTCAGTTAATTGATGTTATAATTTAAGTTTTCATTTTTAAACTTTTTAAATTCTTGTATAGTCTATCACACATGCATATATTTTGTGTACAATATTTGGTATTTAAATATCAATGAAATGTATATCGTTTGAAAGGTTTTGTTAGTACTTAGCAAAACATTTGAAAGCGGTAGTTAGCTATTGAAGTCAAAATATGTCTCAATATCCAATTCCTTAGAGTTCTTTGCAACTTAAGTCAAATAATAGAAAACTTAATCGTTTCCTATGATATACAAGGTGGGGCAAAAGTAATTTCATAATGTAAATTGACATTTTGTTAGTAATTGGAAAATTTGGGCTTTGTTTTCACGAAAAGTTTACTTGAAGGTGTGAAATTGTTGGAATTAATTTGGAAAAATTATATCGGTCAAACTCCTCAGTTGATGCATATTTGTGCTCGTTTTACGGCATTTTGAATTGTTGCTTGCATAACACATGGCTTCAAATTGGTTCAATGTTGGCTCTCAAGACTCAAGACCGGGCCCGTAAATTGGTGTTTCAAAATCTCTTGCGTTGTCTGAACTGTCTGAGCCGTTGCTCCGTGCTTTAAGACTCAATTCAGCAACTTACGCCAAAGAAAAATTCGTTTTAACAATTGTCTGTAGAGCTCTCCAGTTAGTAATAGGGTGGTGCTGTCGGCGTCCTAAAAAAATATCTCTTTTTCACCGCAAATGCCGCATCAAACAGTCACTTTGAGGGCATGCAATGGCTCTTCGTGCATTTCCCCAGAAACGCAAATTTTCTTTATTCATATTACCACTTAGGTGAAAATGGGCTATTCTCTCTTCTCCGTTTCTTGCACCAGGCTTCACAGAGCATGGGAGTAAGTCAACCTCACTTGATGGTCAGCAGGGGAACAATTTGCTCTTTGTATGGGAACAATTTCTGGTCTTTTATGAAAATTCGACGCAACAAGTCTGCTGATGCCAAATTGTGTGCAGCGATATTCTCGGTCAAACGAGTAGCGAAGTCCTTTCAAACAAGGTCCATATTGTTGAAGTTGAAAATTTATAAGTTGATTGTCAGACCTATGACCTATGTCCGATTTCGAATTTTTGTTTTTGATAATTTCTACAATATTCATATCTAAAGAAATTCGAAGTACGAACACTGTAAACATAAATGAGAGAACAAAAGGTTCTCAAACTAGAATTTGTGTTTCTGTACCCGAATTATTTCGAGTATTCCAGCTGGCTTTGATTTTCTCTAGGTATACGGTCAACGGCAATGGTTCGCTTTCAATTCCGCTGTTAAAGATTTTTAAAACAAAAAAATCAAAAAGTTTTAGAATAGCATGAAAATTTGAAAATAATCCATTTAAAAAGAATCTTTTCAATAATTTCTGCCGCAGCTTTATACACCAAAGGAAAAGTTCTATAAATTCAATTATCTAGCTATTAAATATGCTTACGATAAAAGATAGGATCATTAAACACATAACAATCAAAAATTGCTAGCAACATGCAAGAGCACATCAAATCATCAAATTAAATGCAACTTATTTCTGCGTGTAAAAAGATGTGCAGCCAAACATGCAAGAAAACAATAAAAGTCATTGCTGCAATGCTGCAACAGCAACAATGTATTGCCAATTGTTGCAGCAACAGTAAAACCATAATAGAAACGCTTGCATAGGCCACTGCCAATATTAATCATAAGACCTGCGCAATTTATTACAGCATATTTTTGCAGCACTCAGTGTCAGTAGCAGCAGCAGTAAAGTCATACATCATTTCTAGTAGCAACAAAAGTAGCATAAAGAGGGGCAAGACCTAACAACGGTAACATGGACAGCAGCAATCAGCAATCAAGAGAGACCATTAACGCGATGTGATTATGATGATCAATCGCAGTTACAATAAAAGCAACATTATCACTGCTACTATGGTACATAGGTTGACTTCCTAAATGAAGTTTGATTTGTAACTCTCTCTGATAATTTCATATTCCTAAATGCAAACACGACAACACTTAAAAGGTTATGTTGAAAATTTCGATTTGAAAGCAGATATATTCTTAGGATTAATGAAGAATAACATACATATTAAAAATTCGAAAAATGATGTTATATTGAAGATATTTTGAGGAACATTTTCATAAATAAAAAAATTAATCTTTTAACTAATTTATTTTAAGTTTTTTATTATTTGAAACATCGTTTTACAAAATGTTCAAAATAGTAAAAGACAAAAAAGTGTGCAGTATTTAAAGAATGACCTGTATGTTCTCATGTGTAGAGTGACTCATTTGAAGGTTACAATTTAAAACTGCTAATACTTCTTCACTGTCAAAAATAAACAGATGTGTGACATTTGGTATTACTGAGTACTTATAACTGCACAGGCTGACAAAATATGGCCAAGCTTTTTACCCAGAAACCAGAATATATTTTTCCGAAAGCTCTTGACGCACTAAAGTCCGAATTTTTCTGATAGCTCCGCTTTTCGAGGTTATGATACATAGAAAGGTAATTCTTTTGATAAAACCATTAATAACCCTAGTCTTCCCCTTCAAAACGCATTTAAATTTGTCCGCGTATCATTTTTACAGCTCTGAGAAATCTCTTGAAAACCGGAGCCATCAGTGAAATTCTGACTTCGAATTCGAATAAAGGGAAACACAGCTTAAATAAAAATTGTAAATTTTAAATTCAATCATAAAGTATACGGTATATGGTTATCAATAGAATGGCAATTTGGGTAAATATCCTCTACGGCTTTGCTGTCACATACGCACTCTTTTGTCGAAATTTTACATGAGTGTTTTGCATAAATTTGACTGAATTTAGTTGATACAACAACCAATTTCCTCATTTACAACCTGTTGCTTCAATAAAACTCAAAGAAAAGAGTCAAACGGGGTTAAATCAAATGATCAGGGTGGCCAATTTTGATCACCAAAACTAGAAGTTACACGGCGAGGAAATTACTCATGTAGTTATTGAATTGTTTCTCGGACTGTACGGCATGTGGCACCATCTTGTTGAAACCACTTCTATATCTTGAAATTTTGGTACAAAAGACTGGACAATCATGTTGCGATAGCTGTTATTGCCTGACTAGCGGTACTTTTGAAGAAGAATGGTCCAATGATCCCTGCAGCCCAAAATCCGCACCAAACAGTGACATGTTGTGGATCCATTTGCTTCTCAACAATCACTCATTGATTTTCTGAACCCCTAATGCTACAATTTTGATAATTAGCAATGCCATCAATATGAGAATTTTAGCCTTATCACTAAAGATTATTTGGTTCAAAAATCAGCATCTACTTGTTGTTGTTTCATAATCCATTCAACGAACTCTCTTCGCTGTCCGTGGTGAGTAGGCTTCAGTACTTGTGTCAATTGGGCTTTGTAAGCATGAACCATCTTTCGTGAGAATACGCTAAGGAAAGCTTCTCAAAATGTGCCAAATTGCTGTTCCTGGACTCTCAGCAATACTCTCATGAGCTACTTTGATGTTTTGTATTGAACGACTTATTGAAGGACGGCCAGAGTTTCTTAGAGCACTAACTGATCCAATGTCCCTGAATTTTTTAATCAATCTCTTGAAGACATCAACTATATATATTTCGACCATATTTTATACAAAAATTGTGAACTTTAGCTGCCAAACCTTAATTATTTTTAAAATATTGCTCAACAATGAAAAAGCGTTGCTCTTTCGCGTAGCGCTCCATCTTTAATAACCTTGAACTTTCAGTTGTCACGCTGTCTTTGTTTTTCAATAACAACACTTAACCGAACAATTTACGCGAAATTCAAAGCTTGCGGGAATTTGGGGACAACCTTACAATATAGATCCTTACAAAAATCTAATCTAACCTATACTTTTCGAGATATGACGAATTTTCTAAAATTTTGACTGACTTCTTTTAAACGAATTTTTATTTTGAAATTGTGTAGTTACTTATAGTTTTGGTACTTAATATACCAGTAAAGCTTAGTTATTTTCTTTAGAATGATGCAACATTTAAGTTCCCGAATTTAGATCCGACACTTTTTTGTTGTAATTTTATTTATATTATTTCTAATGAAAAAAAAAAAAAAAAAAAGGCAAATAGGAGCTAAAGCCAGAGGGTGAGTGCCGCCAATGGATTTCGGTAACCACAGTTGTAATAATCTTGTGCCATCTGGTATCACGCATGTGTGCTTTTTTTTCGGTGCGATTATGAAAAGCAATAGATCTACGTTATTGATCCCAAAATGATTTCAGAGTTAAATTGTAGACGTTATTCCTTAAAAAAAAAGAAATTATTTAGCATTTCATTGCGTTTAATTTCAAAAATTTAAATTGTAATTCCCATTGAATCTACCAGAAAAAAATGAAAACTGCCACATATAATTATATTTATTTAATTTTTAAATAAATGATATTACAATTTTTCTTCAAATTAATTTTAAAAATCATTTTTTCTAATTTTAAGAAGCTTTGTTTGCTCTTGTTCCTAATTAAAATTTTCAGATAAATCATGTTTCTAGAAAAAAAACTTTTGTCCTCATATGCAAATAAATCAAACGTTCCGATCGTACGCTCATCGATCAAGTGTTAATCACGTTACAAGCCTCAATAGAACTCACTTTGTTACGTTAGTTAGTACAACATTGCATTGCTTTACGTTATGCTGCTGATGTTGTGTTCGTTTTGCATTTCATTGGATTTAAATTTGGATTTATTTGCAACACTGCTGGCAGTTTGATTTATTTATCGGCCAAATACCAAAGTCAACAACAAAAACAACAGCAAGCGTAAAATCTAATGACTATGGTAAATAGCTAAGGCAGGTGAAGGCTCAGATGACTTGTTAAATTGGGCTTAGAGTCAGTCGCATGTCTAAATATGTCTAAAACTCATTCAATAACCAGACGAAGGTAGGTGAAGAGCGAACTTAAAGCGACTTAAGTAAATATGGTCTACTTATGATTATGTGTGTATTAAGGTGATTCAGATAAATGCAATTTATAAATTTCTTTGAAAAGAAAATATAATTTACAATAAATATAAAAGCATAATTTTAAGCTGCATTATATGAAAATCGTTGAGATTTTAGAGGTAGCAGAAAATGAGAAATCATTTTCTTCTAAAAATAATCAAAAATGGCTAGTAGCAAACCTTAAATATTCTTCAATTTGGATGTCTAAAAACACAGAATTATTGGATAGCGCATTTCCGATCGTAATTCATTGAAATTAAAAAATTTTATTATTTTGAATCACCCCAGTATGTACTCACTAAAAAAATGTAATAGGGTTGCCATTACATTCTTGTGAAAAAAAAAATAATATGTTTTGTTTTCATTTGAAGCTGTAAAGCATAAACGTACTCTGCGTGTTTTAAAAACAATGTATCAAGCGTTGAAAAGTTGTGTACATATGCATGTAGTATCATAACATCTTAAGACATTCCCATATTGCAAGAGTCAAATAGTATCGAAAAAATCGACGAAATTCAGTGAAAGTCTAAACTTTCATCGAATAGTATAAAAAATGTTATACGGTATCGAAAAAGTCGATTCGTGTCGAAACTAAACAAATAGTACAGAAAAAATCGATAATAGAGAAAAGGCATCGAAAAGTCAATAAAACTTGAAAAGTATCGAAAAACATAGAATAAACACTTCTCGGCCTTTTCTATGTTTCTAAATATCAAAAGTGCTGAGCACTAAGAAAAAGCCGATAAAATTCAAAAATTATTGAATAATATCGAACAAGTCAAAAGTATCGAATGGTATCGAAATAATTCTAAAAGTGTTAAAAGTCGTTAAAACTTTAAATATATCGAATATTGAAAAGCATAGATATAGTTGTAAAATTGGAATAGACTCGAAAAAGTCGATAGGTTTCGAAGAGATTGAACAGAATCAAAAAACAGCGATAAATTCTTAAAAGTCGAAAAGTGTCTGATAGTATCGAAAAACATTAAGAAAGACGATTAATCGAGTAAAGTATCGAAAAAAATGAATAGATCCGCATTACATAAATATCGATAAAGCATTTAAGTGCCCAAAAATATCAAATACATCGATTAGGTCGATTTTTTAAAAATAGTATCGAAAAACATCGATAAGCCTGTTAGTATTGAAAAAATATGGGAAAACGGAAAGAGCTTAACCCTTTCACGTCCAATGTTGCCAATAGGTAACATTGTCTTCTCATACCAAAATCACCGTTATGTTATTTTTTTTAGCGATTGGTTTTGCTCTTGTCTTATCAGCTGTTCTGTTTTGTGCATTCAGGTGTATACACAATTTAGTTAGCTGCTATTGGTTTTTAGTATTGGCGTCACTTACGTCGTAACGTCGTTAAAAAAACAAATGCCGAAAAGTTTAAGAAAAAAGGTCCTTGTGCTTTTAATTAAATTATGTGAAATAAATTACTCGGACTTACAAAAAAAGTACTTCAATTGGTTCAATATAGGTTAATTAATAGATAAAAACATAATTTGTAAACAAAAATTGTTGAGTTGTGCCTCAGGAACTTTCCGAAGGAAATGCTGTCTACAGGCCGTAAGGACGAACAAGGATACGTAGGACTTTGAAATTGATGTCAGTTAGTCTTTATAGTCGTATTAATAAAAATACGAGCTCAAATATTTTTTAAGTCCTCGCACTTTAATTCGGGCATGAAAGGGCTAAAAAGATTGACGCACTTATCTAAATCGATTCAATAGTTTATTATTGGTAAGGAATTTCATACAGAATAAAAATATGGTAACTCTATCGAACTTATATTTCCGAAGATCTAATAGATTAAAGTTCGGAATAACAATTTATTCTTGATTGGCTTATCCAAATTGGCGAATGGCCAATGTTGCTATTCAATGTTGTTGTGGTTGTTGGTTTCTGTTGCATTTCAAAGACGGATGTTGCTTGCACTTTTTACATACTCAATGTTGCCAACATGTTGTTTATTTACTGACTTTTTTTCTCAACTTGTTTGATTTTTATTTATGTATTGCATTTCTCCACTTGATTTTCTTTCTATGAGTTCAGATGTAATTTTAGCAAAGCCTCACTTAGGCTGCCCCCCTTTGGCAACATTTGCAATCAAAATTTTTGACATTGATGAGTTGTCATTTCTGTCAGTTTTGAAGTTTATTAATTTTGTTGCAGCTTCGATGAATTTCACATGTCAATAGCTGCAATAGCTCAGTTCAGTTCGTTAGCGTTGTTACAATGTTTTCAACGATGTTATTGCACTGGAATTTTGCTAAAATATACTGGGTTTTCTAAGCCAGTTAAATAAATAATTACATTTTTCATTGAAGAAATTGAAATATGTATTGATGGTCTTCTTTGCATTACGATTTAATAAATTTTCTAATGCTAAATTATTCGACTAACAGCATCGTTGCCATCTTCATAAATATCATCATTGTAAAAAGCAGCATTTTTGTTTATTTTCGTATGGTTGGTTTTTCTCCGACGATTTTTCATTCTTTTATCAGGGTGGTTTGAAGAGATGTGCGGTAAAATACACTGTCAACATTTCTTATCATTGCTTACATTATCAACATAGTAAATTTTTGTTATTTTTTAATTTTCCTGCTTTGCTTGTTTTCCATTAAAATGAAGTTATCAACTTCGCTTCACCTTAAAATCGTTGCTGCTATCTTGCTATCCTGCTGCTGCAACTTTAAAGTGTCTAAACTGGCAGAAAAGGATATTACAAAATATAAAATAAAAAGATAATAAAAATGTCTTGGTATAAGAAATATTTACTTTCACAGCGGTTCTTTCATATTGGGCTTCCAATCAACTTGTGAACTAAAGTTTGTTTTAAAGTTCTTTTTTTTTTTTGAAATAGGTTCTATGTTATTTGCTTTATTTAATCTAAGAAAATTTTTATATACTCTGAGCTAGTACTTTAGATTATTTTTTCAAAAATATTTTCTAAATAATATTTCGTTTTTTTATTGATTTAAAATGACGTCTATTGTTGGATGACCCAATATAACCAACCAAAATTTAAAACAAATTTAAGAACGGATATGCCGTGCAATAGGACGGATAATTTTGAACTGACCCTTATAACAAATATACAGCCGTGGCCAACTAATTAGGAAAACTAATTAGAAACAATAAGTTGTGTTCAAGTCAGTACCAAATTTCTGGACCTTGAATTAATTTTATTGGTAAGTTATTAATCAGACAAACATCCCATTTGTCGAAAAGTTCATTAACTTGGTTTCAGATACTCTTGAAATGAGAAAACTGCGAATTTGTGACACAGCAACCCGAAGAGCGATTGTCGAAATTTTTAACCTCAAAATGTCATACCGATCTATTGCCACCCACTTTGGTTGCTTAGTTAAGAAAGCTTATGGTGCTATTAAACACTTCACCACTTTTAAATCGACAGAAAACGTGCCAACAAAAAAAGCGACCTTGTAAAACATCGGATAGATCGGATGCAAAAATTTCTTGAATGGCTATATTAAACCCCAAAATAGCCCCTAGGGGGACTAAACCCCAAATTTTGGATGAAACTGATACTATGATATCCACCCTTACTGTAAAGAGACTTTGGTTGGATCTGGGCTACATGAAAGAATTTCACGCATGAAGACAAAAAAGAAAAAAAAAGATGAATTGAGTTTACAAAGGTTTACCTTGGGTTTTTTTAAATGTAGTAAAAGCTAAGAGGACAAACTGTTTCTAATTAGTTGGCCACGACTGTATATCATTCTTACGGTGCTTTTTTTCTAAAACGTTGCTTCAAGCTCGCAATCTCTTTTAAGATACAGAAAAGGAGAGCGAAGGACTGTTGTAGGAGTACTGACGGGGCACTGTGTTATTGGTCCTATGGCCGCCAGATATGGTGCTCCTTTCAGAGAATTCTACAGGAGCAGCGGAGATGAAGAAGAGGATGAGACGGTTAAACACCTGCTCTGCGAATGCCCTGGGCTAATTAATGAAGAGACGAATCAAATATTTTGGTTCTGTGTTCTTTGTTGGTCTTGAGGAACTACTTAGCTGAGTTGGAACTCACCAGCATCCTCATTCAATAAGACTTTTAAAGGAGAAGGAAGGGAACATTTTTATATAGGATATATAGGGTATCACAATGAGCAAACTGCCTCCGAGTGCATCTTACTATGCCAGCAACCCTTTTAACATAATTTAACCTTGCTGCAAGCTCTTATATACTGAAAAAAAACTAACTAACTAACTAACTAGTAAACTAAACCGATGAGAAGTAGTAAACTTATTATAAAAAAAATTCTATTGAAAAATTTATTAGTTTACTATTTTGTCGGTGGATCTATCAAAAAGATAGGTAAATGTAACCGACAAGGTAGTTAAGTTTAACCGAAAATTATAGTCCAAAAGAGTAAATTTAACCAGTGAGAGGTAGTAAGTTTATTTTACTCTTTGTCTACCAAAAAAGTTGTTAGCTTATTATTTTGTATGTAAACGTATGTAAACATTTTTTTAGTAAGACAACCACAAAGCTGGTGTCCTTAACTTTTGTTTTAGTTAACATGCAAGTTAAATTCTATTGGAACCATTACAACGCTAATTTTAAAATGCTGTTGTACTTCTAGGCTCAGCATCAGCAATTAACAGCATCTTTTACTTTTCTTTGTGTGCTCTTATAATTGTTGACAAAAATAGAAAAATATAGAATAAAGCACTGATAGCATTAATAAAAAAAAAATGCAAATTTTTATTACTTTTATTTACTACAAAAGTTTTACGGTTACGCTACCTATTCCGTAGTTAATTTGTGAGAAAAACTCAAAATATGCTCTTATGTAAATTTAACCAACAATCGTGGTAAAGGTAACAACTTTTTTGGTTATTTTGAACTGTTTTTTGTTGCCTTTTCAGATTTTATTTTAAAAATTATTTTTTTCGGTATATTTTACCTAACGAAGTTTATATTGGTTTATTTTTCCTTTTATATAATACCTTTTTTTATATTCAAACACTCCAACCAATCTGTAGCATATCTTAAGCTATCTACTCAATGAAGTTGCGCTCACAGGAATTTGAACAATTTTCTGCAAAGTTTCCTAAAATGTTTTGAAATAGATTTTCAAAAATCATGTGAAACTTTTCTGCAAAAGTTTCATAATGCTCGCTGATATGTTATAAAAATAAAATGCTCCCATTTACCTTTTAAACAATACCAAGACGTTGAGAATCCCTAATTTGAAAAATAAATTAGTTTAGCTTCATTATTTGACAATCAACAACAATTTATATGACGCACGTGACCAGAATTTAAATTTTTTTATCATTAAGATACCACTTCAAATCGCGTGGCTGTCGTCCAAAAATTTTAAATAAAAAAAAACTTTGTTTTAATTTAATAAAAAAAAAACAAAGTAAAACGATTTTTGCATTTTGATGCGTTCACATTTCGCTGTCAATTAATTCTATTGCATTATGCCAAATGCATTAAAAGCAGCAACAAAAAATTGAATAAAACAACCAATCGCACCACCCACCACTATCAGCCAACAGCTGTAACCAAAGCATTTTTGGGGTCTAGGTCAATATGTATTTCTGTATTGTGCCCTCTGTTTATTAAACACAGCGCGCCACACATTAATGGCTAGCTAATGGTTAAACGCAGCCAAGTACATGAATTCCAAAATTGCTTTGTGTAGCATTTCGAAAACTTATTCAACTTCTATAAATTTGCTGCCACGGCTTTGGTGATCAACAGTCGGTACCGACATATCAAGTGATACTGAAAACAAAAAAATGTCATCTCGAACAGTCTTGATACTACTTATCGCAGTATTTGTCGCTTATGGCAAAGCTGATGTAACACAGTTGCGTGGTGGTCGTCTGTTTGCTGCACGTGCGCAACGTCAACAATTGGCAAATCCAACACCATATCCAGCTTCTGGTTATCGTCCTGATCGACAATTCAGTTTACCACAAGATCAAAATGCGCCCGAATCAAATTTATTGCCCGATCAACAGACTTTACAGCGTCCGGATCAATTGTATGGCGCACCAGCACGCCAAAATTTCTTGCCACAACAACAACCACAAATAACCTATGGTGCACCATTTGAGATACCAGAACCAGCACCCGAACCAGCACCAGCGGTAGTAGAATCTCAACGTTTAAGAGCAAAACCTGCGCGTCTTACCAATAATCGTGAGGATCAGGAAGATGAGGATGAATCGCGTACGGACATAGAAGTTGATACAAATGTTGAAGAGCATAAAGCTGCTGCAGCTCAACCAGCGCCTGCTCCAACTGCCACGATTGTATATTATCCTGCTGGTGCTGTTGGTTTTGTACAGCCAGCAGCTGCCGCTTATAGTTTGCCTGCTCAGGCGCCACTTTTTGCCAAGCTGCAAGCACAACCTGCAGCATTTGCAGCTGCTGCTGCTGCTCCTCCTCAACCACAACAGTTTTTTGTTCAGCCACAATTATTGCAACCACAGGCGGCCGCCTATTTTGGTGCTCAGTTGAGAGCCTGGTAATGGAGGATTTTATTTTAAAATAAAATTGTTACTTGCTTATTTATGAAGTCAATATAGTATAACTACTGAAAATTAGCATTTGTTGCTTAGTGTGTTTTAAGCGCGTAATGCTCCAGAAATTGTTATGAATTTAGTAACCTTTCACTATGTTAATGAATTGTTGGAATTTTAGCTATTCGTCCAAGATCGAGAAAACTGACGCATTATAAGTTGAGAGCTATAGAAGTATTTACCACTTCAGCATTTGAATTCTAATAGAGGCTTTCTGAGAAATAGTCTTAAGTTATATCTGCATTTACAAATCAACCAACTTTTAAACTAAACTTCTGAAATTGTCATTGTCAACAACAAGTGCTTCCTTTGAGGAAGCGCTCTTTCTACTTTGTCTGCACTTTAGTCCGTAATTAATTATAAGCAGCATTTAAAATGTTTACCCACCGAGACCAAATTGGTGACCATACGGAAATCCCTAAGCCCAACAAAAGAATATATACAAACCATACAAAAAGCGCACTTTTGCCACACGACAAAAAGGAAAACGCCTGCTAGAATCAGCGAGATGCAACACGCAGGCGGCTAGTCAGTCAGCCAGTCAGTCAGTTAGTGACTTAGTTATGAAGCAACCAACCAGTGAGCATTTTGCAGCGATACTTTAAAGCACCAAATACAAAATGATTGCTGAAGCCACAACAAATGTTGCTACTAGAATTCCATGAATAATTGAATAAGACAACCGCACGACGTAGATCCTGTTACGCGTTGCCGCTCGCATTTTTTGCAATTAATTGAAATGCATAGCAGCAGTAGCAGCAGCATAGCAGCAACTAAATGCAGTGAAACGTAGCATTAGGGCACATCGAGTTGCCAACCACTTACTACATACTAGCACAAGAAGGTGCAAATTGCAGAAACTTTTGCAATTGTTACAGCGCAACTGCAATGGTAACATTAGCGATAATTGCTATTGCACGTCGAAGAACCAAAGCAAAGCGATAATCATCAATAGTCGGCTGCGACTGCGTAATTGATAGTGTTGCTTTATCCTAGAATTATTGGCTGATTTGTGCGTTGCAGCAATTACTGCTGTTTTAGAGATAGAGAGAGGACAAAATTGCAGCAACACGTAGATGATATATGGAGCAATTTCGCAAGTGGTTCGCATTTAATTGGTGATATTTTGTATTGCGTCGAATTAAGTGATCTACACTTTAGGCAGACGTAACAGGAATAAAACTTGATGTTGAATTGAATTTTAAGAAGGAAAGCATGTTGGATCAACCTTAATGTTGCTATTGGCAGCTTATCGTGAATCACAGAGAGTTGAGAAGCTTACAATGTTTATAATGCTACAGTAGTCTTTTTGTGTTAAATGTTAAAACATTAAACAATTTTAGATTTGGTTCCTAAAATGAAACACGGTCACTTCTAAGTTACAAACAAAGAAAGTCTCCAGTTTGGTCTTTGTGATCTTATGAGTCGGACGCGCTCGAGCGTTGTTATGAAAGTGCCTTCTTTCTTTTGTTTCACGAACATCTTGGAACATCTTCATGTGAAAGATCTCTAGTCGTCGAAAAAAAGCCCGAAAAATATTTGCCAGTTATTTGGGTTGATTTTGATTTTATTTGAAAATTATAATACCCGAATTTAGTATACCATAATTTGACTACTATTCTATTAAGTGATTTCTTTGCTCCAATATACCATATTGTATATTATTAGTTGCATTAATAAGCTGATTCCGGCGCTGATATATTACTTTTTATAAATTGTTTTCGTAAAAATAATATGGTATTCCATATTTGGCATTCTCCAATTAGTAAAAAAAAGAGTGTGGTTATTTTGATAAAACTCAATTCAATTCACGCGTGCATGACGTAGCATCAAACGGAACGACTCGTTAGACGTTGTTGGCTGTAAAAATATTTTGTACATTGGTATATTTTTTTTTTTAACATTTGTAGGGTTTTTTGTGTGACATTTATAAAGTTTTCAAGTTACAAGACTCTAAATGCTCGTATGTATACGATAAAACTATTTTTATTACAAACGAGTATTCTAAATACAGCATTCACAACTAGTTATTGGGCTTAAGAAGATTTTTCTACTTGAGAAATTTGAAAACTGATTAGTTTACATATTTTTTAAAAAAAGCGGTTCTTAAATATATGTACATAAGTCGTCGACTTCTTGACACTTCGTCCTTTGCATATTGGAATTAATATAATTTGTAAGCGTTTCAAACTCCATGGCTTTAAAGCAAAAACTGTTTGGTTTATGGATCTCTCTCTCTCTCTCTCTCACTGGAAATTTGCAAAAAGCTTCACAATTCATTATTTTGAAAAATTTCCCTTGACATGGGAATAAGAATAAAACTAATTCAGAAATCACTCAATTTTAGGCCATTGCGCTTTGATTTTAAGAAGGCGTCTAGTTCACTTGCCATGTTACATAAAAGTGTCCACGTCTTATCCTCTTTTTCTACTACTTCGTAATACATGGTTCAAAAAGTCCCGGAAAAATGATGAAAATCTATTTTATTCTTCATAGTTCCCTTCAAGGGAGATACACTTCATCCAACGATCCTCCAACATTTCGAAACCTTTTTTATAGTAGTCGACGTCGACGCTATCAAAATAGACATCAGTTTCGTACTCGACCTCCTTATTTGAGTAAAATCTCTTTCCTTGGAGCCATCTTTTCAAGTTTGGAAATATATAATAGTCGCTGGAGGCCAAGTCTGGAGAATATGGTGGGTGGGGCAGCAACTCGTATTGCAAGTTGTTCAATTTTTCCATTGTTTTGAGCGATGTCTTTGCATTGTCGTGGTGAAACAGCACTTTTTTTTTGCAAACGCTCATGGTATATATTGAAAATACTGCCGATCGGAAACTTCATTATGTCTGCTAGCTTTCTCACTTTCACTTTGTGGTCTTTCAAAGCGATCAGATGGACTGGCCTCATTTGGCCGTCTCGAACGTGGTGCATCACTGGTGCTCGTACGATCCATTTTAAATCCAGCAAACCATCTGTAGACAGTTGTTTTCGACGAAGCAGATCTGCTGTGATGTTTTTGGAGCCATTCCAGTCCTTGCTTCTCGTTTTTTCCAATCACAAATCCATGTTTTATCAAAATGCCAAAAGTAGCGTCACTCATATAGCGATAACTTCAAAACAAAATTGTCATCAAAATTGGATATTTCTCTTTAAAAAGTTGCCACTTCCGAAAAATTATATCCATTTGAGAGTGGTGGTGCAATTTCACCAAAATTCCCGGAATATTTTGAAGCATGTAGTAGTTCTTTCATCTCTAGGCAGTACATAGAGCAACAACTACGTCAGTCATCGATTTTCTTTCAGTTTATGATGATCTTCATTATGAAGATCATATTTATACTGATGTTTCAAATCTAAAATAATCCCTTTATTTGTGTTTTTGGAACAATGTAAAATTTAATATGTATTTTACAGAGCTTTTACGTTCAGTAGTTTTAGTGCAAAAAACTTCTTTCGTATCGCCAGAAAAGCTTTCAACGGAGCGCTCGTCTAGAAATGTGTAATATCAAAAGAGCTACAAAAGTAATTGCATGGGGGAAAGAATGTGTTTGTGCACTGTGTTTATATTTTTTGCTATGATTCTGAACTGGTCAATGCAGACGATAAAATATAGTATGCTTGCAGATTCTTAAACGTTGGCTAACAAAGCTCACTGATGATATAACGTAGCGGTCATTGAAACTAGTAT
This sequence comes from Meiosimyza platycephala, assembly GCA_963662105.1. Lineage (NCBI taxonomy): Eukaryota > Metazoa > Arthropoda > Insecta > Diptera > Lauxaniidae > Meiosimyza > Meiosimyza platycephala. The sequence goes on along the minus strand of OY759208.1, from coordinate 95,163,109 downwards.
GTATAAGCAGCTAATTGTCCATTTTTTTTGTTCCTTTAAAGCATTTTGCGATTGTAATTATTTTGTTGTTTTGCCCTAAAACTACTGAACAATATAGCTCTGTAAAATACATATAACATAATCCGCTCGGAGAAATTTTACTGCCAGCTTATGTCACTTATCCGTAGTCAACTGCTTAAAAACTTGAATAATCTGCATTTTTACGATAAGTCATTTTAAACATTAAGATTTCAAAAGTATTTCTTTGCGCCATAAACTAAATAAAACTTAATTTTTCAACATGATCACTTGTGCGCCACAAGATCAAGAAGATCACCACTCCATAAAATGTTCAATTTGCAATAAAACTGCGTATTAAACACAACAATAATGCTTACGACGATAAAGGAAAATTTCACAGATCAAAGATCAAAGCTGCCAGACCAGACCAATTCAGCGCGATCACATCACAAATGAAAAAAAAACAACATATGAACGAACTGAACGCTACATTAGAGATTGCGCGATGTTAAATGCAGACATGCTTGCAAAAATATTAGGTATGTACGAATATGGCAAACACCAGCAATAGAAGACAAGAGCGAAAAATCTGGTAATGAAAAAATAAACCAAAAATACAAAAGTCAATGATCGATGAAGCGATCGATTTCGACTTTGCCAGCACATTGAGTGCACGGCGTGAAAGCTAAACTATTTCGCTGTTGCGAGTATTAAAATTGTAGCAAAATATCGAGACAACTGAAACAACATAATAATGTCTGTGCTGAGATGATCATAATGACGATCACTATTAGGTGTATGCAGTTGAAGTTCACGATAATTTTAATGTATGCTCTAGTGAAATTGCAATAAAATCAAGAAAACTGATGTATGAGTAATAATGATGATGATTATGTTCACAAAAATGAACGCTCCTACGATCATAATAAAATTCATTTGTACATACGATCATTTGCACCGAATGCGAATCGTATCAAAAAGTCAAGAATGTTTAAGTATGCGTTGATAATTTGTCTATGTTGGCGATGATCTTCGTTATGAAGATCACATTTGAAGAACGTTTAGTCATCATTATCATCATCATCAATATCGTGCGCCAATCAAACGCAAGCGATCAAGCGTGCCAGGTTGCGTTATGTCGAACAATTGCTTTGCTTTATTCAGTCGTTTGCTCTCTCTTTCCTCGTCGAATTGATCGTTTTAGTAATAAAATATATCCATCGTAAAGTTATAAACGTACAATCATCACAACATCTTCTTCGATCTTTGAGTTTTATTGCTCCTCTCGCTCAACTGTCTGACGGTTGATCGGTTTTTTTTTCTTTGCATCATTTACCAGATGCCAAGATCAGCAGTCAGAAGTCAGAAGCAGAAGAAGAGAGAAAAAATTGTTTATGCAAAGAAAAGTTTTTATTGCAAAAAAATTAAATCAAGCGAAACTTGCGCGTAACGAATTTTGCCAGGCTACTACTAGCAGTAGTGTAATCACAGCAGCCGCAACCAACAGCTACAGCAAAATTGGCAGCAACAATCACCAGCGTGATAAGCACTTTACATAAAGTGATTCTCCATTGATTGCTGCCAGTGGCTTTTTAAAGTTCGCTCGCTCGTTCTGTCGGGATGTTGTTCTTCAATAATGAACGTACAAATATCGGCGCACACGCATCAATGACAGTAACAACAGCAGCACCAGTAGCAGTTGATACCCGCTGAAGCAAAGGTCATTGCTGCCAACGCTTGACCGATTAACAACAACACGTTGTCATTGTTTATCGATTGTTTACGTGATTCGTCGTTACGATATGTTTTGCAAAGTACAAGTTATCTTATATTCAGATAACTTTTTAAAAGGAAGTACATACTGGAATTTTGATATTAAAAGTTAACGGCGAGCCACCATAGATTCATTGACTTTGTAGAAGGTAAGGTGGTGCGAATTAGGTTGAAAAAAATGTTAAGATCCTACAAATTTTATAAATAAGTTGCCGAAGGTACTTTGGTATCAGAGCATAGTTCTTCAGCTTTTGGTTTATCAGTTTTAAAAATCCCATACTTAAGAAAGTGAAGCCACTGGGGCTATCTTCTCGATAGTATGCTGACTCGAAACATTTTCTGTCAATTAGCTTAGTAAAATATGTCTGGCTTAAAAAAAGCCAGTATAAAAGGGAAAGGTGCAAACAGTGAGACAATTTTTTTTTTTTGAACAGCATATCTTTGAACTCATTTCAGCTATTTCCATCAATTTTGTTCGTTCTTTAAAGACTCATTTTACTCAATTATTATAAAAGAAATTTTTATCGCTTGAAATGATTCATCAAATGACGTAATGCAAGCGTATACCTTGAATAGAGTGGATGACCATATAAAAAGATTGTTGTCAGTATAAAATTGAATTATTGTATATATTAAGCAATTAATAAAAAAAAATTGAAAGTTGTCAGTAATGAATAAAAAGTCCGATTGAAATTTAAGTACTTTGACTTTGCTTAAAAAAGTCCCCAAATGCGTTTGTTTGCCGAACACTGCTAATTCGATTTCGATCTATCCGACTGAGTTTGAGTTATTTCCGGCACCATTCACACAAGCATAGTTTTCAAAATTTTTTCTACAAAACCTTTTGGAGATTCATCTCTACAGAACTGTCTCTATGGTAAGCGGGTTGGTTCTTTAAAAAGTTTTCTTTTTATTAACTTATTGAGCTATTGGCCTTTTTAACGTCCTAAGAACGAAGGGATGCCAATTATTATTTTTCAGTTATATTACATCTTTTAATGTATGGTATGAAGTTCACTCGCACTCCTCTTCAGTTTGAAGGAAAGCTTATGTTACTTTTTAATATTACTGCGAGGATAATGATAGCCATACAATGCATTGCATAGCTCCCAAAATACTGGTAGGATTTATGAGTTTTAGAGGAAAAAATCCCCTAATGCTATTTTTCACTCAGTTTTTATGTCGATCGCTGGCGTAATTTCTCCATTTACTTAGACAATTTCAACTATGTGGTAAGCCTCAGAAGTCGATTCTGTTCAGAGTTAGTAAAGATTGAGTCATTAAATTCCATAAGAGAACTCTACTGAGTTTTTTTAGTGGATTCAGTAGATTGACAAAATAGTTTACATGAAGATCTAGGTGCAACAAGGGTTAACTACAAAGTCTTTAAAAATTAAATAGTGGCGTCAAAAGAAGGTGACATCTAGTAGTTTGATGCATTTCTCATAAATTGTCGAATAAATCAATATGTTGAAAATTAGAAAAAACTTTACAAAAATGTTGAAAACTCCAAAGAATGTCGAAGAATGTTGAGAAATCAAAGTGTTGGAACACGTTAAAAATTTTCGTGTTCTTGAAATACTGAAATTTTCTGCTTTTTATTCGCCATCCGCTGCTAGCTAGCTTTAGCTAGTAACGATAATTGTATGAAAGAGCAAAATGCAAACTTAACGAGTAAAATAATAGTTGCTATGTATACATAGCATTTTGATATGAAAAGAAGAAGAAAAGCTATTTCATTGAAAATCGTTCTTATGAGGCGGCAAAAAGAAGCAATTTAAAATATAAAAAAAAGAAAGAAAAACAAACGAGTGTTCGTATTAACAGCGAGTGGGAAACTTAGAAACTTCGTCGGCTTATTCGCACTTAGATAGCGACTTGCCAAATAAAACACAGCTAAAGTTTGTTAACCACATGTTACTTTCCGCTTGGCACTTTCGGGTCTTCGCTGTAGAACTTCCGTGTGTGTGCTTTTTGTACCAACACAAACGAGGCTCCAGCCGATAAGAGTAAATATCTGTTTATGCCCGAAAGAGCACCATGACTGCCTTATCAGTTTGATTTCATGTTAAGCAATGCAACATCATCGATTCAATATAAACGAATACACGTATAAAATGTTCTACCTGAGCAAGACCGGTTCGATTAATTTACCTTGGAAAAAAGTATACAATTATGAATTTAAAATAAAATCCACTAATGACTCATTATTTTTCTTTAATACTCATCAGACTTAAATGATTTATAATAAAATTTTGCTGCATTACAAAAATAAAAACAAAAAAAAAATTGAAAAATCATATGTTCGTAAATCCGCAATTAATGTCAGGCCCAAAGAAGAGTCACAAATAAACAACAACATAACATGATTCGCACTTTTATTGTAAAGATTCTTTTTGCAATTCTGTTTTATTATTTTTGCATAGTAATGAATTGCAAAAATAATTGCAAAAAAGAATTTCCAATTGAAATAAAAGGCAGAGCGAGAAGAAAAATCGAAGGCGCCTGCAGCGCATTTGTACAGCTGGTTAGATCTGGAGATACTGCGCAAAACTATGCGCAGAGATCAACGAACTATGAGGAGGTATAAAAAAGTTGAGGATTTTATTTTATTAAAATCAAATTTAATTTTATAGGAAGTAGGGTTTTTGCTAAATTCAAAAGTCAGAGTGAAATTGATAGTACGTATAGTATATTTATCAAATCGAATTATTAATTTTAACAAGAACTTGTCACATATAGTAAGTCATCTATCGATTGCTTTGCTAAGTCCCTTTAATACGTTCTTTGTCAACAATTCAAGAGATGTACATTTGTTTCCCTAAAGTTGTACTTCTCCAAGATTCCCAGGCGTCTCTCCCTGTTGCACGTATATTATACTGCATATGTTCTTTGAAGTTTAAGTTCCTGACTTGTATTCACTTCGGGGTGCATGTTTGTATCGCGCTGGTTTGTTCTAGTCTCATAGCTTTTCGCTGTATATGGAGTTTAGCCGAAAAGTACTAAAACTTGTACCACTAATATCCTATAATTTTATTGGGTTCTTATTGTCTCAACAGCTGCAATGTCAACATGAAGGCTTTATTTCGCTTTCTACTGGTTGATGGATTGGAATGAATTGAACACATTTCAATGCCTTCCTTCTGCAAGTTCAGTACTTTTTCGAAATGACTTTTAGATATTTTTAGTTGATCATCGACAATCGCAAACAGTGTCTTTGACTGGGGCTATAATTTTGTTCGAACCAGATACAGACTTCGCTTAGTTATTCTCCCTAATGACCCCGGTAGCCACTAACTCTTGTGCCAAAATCTTTATCCCATGAACAAATTATTTAATTTCGAGAGAAAACTGCAGACTTTTTTTTTTTTTTTTTGTCAAAAAGCACTCAACAAGTCAGCAATATCAAATAAAATAACACCCTGTATGGGTTGTTCATAAAAGAGCTAATTTTTAACATTAAAGAAACATTTGCTTTTGTAATTAATACGCATATTAAATAGAAAGGAACTTAAGGGTCATGCAAGCATATCAAAAGACAGAGTTGATGACAAACATAACAGCAACAGCAGCAACAACAACAATAGCAATTTGCAGCAGTACCAACAAAGACAACCGACCACCAAAATGCATCTAAATGTGCAACGAAGCGATGTGCGCAACACTTGAGTCAACACGATATTTCTGACGAAAAGAAGTAGAAAAAGAAGAAGAAGACGGAGAACAAACGGCAGCAGCAGAAGATGACAACAAATGGCAACGCCAACAAGCGACACGTGACACAAAAAAAAAAAAAAACGCCAGCGCAACATGAGGAGGAAAATGAAAAAAAAAGTGTGCAACCAAGCAGCGTGTTAAAGAAAATGGTGGTGCACTGTTTTTTTTTTTTTTTTGTTTGAAGGTAAATGAGAAAAAAACAAAAACAAAAAGTGGCCAATTCTAGGAAACTTTTTTCAAAAAATTACGCAAAGAAGTGGCAAAAAAATGCACGTGTCATAAAGCAATGAAATTGCATTGTAACAAGCTAAGGGGTGTGAAAAGTGGGCTAATTTGATTCAACTCAATCTTCGTTGTGTGAAATGTGAGTTTGAAACATATGCGCATGCAAGAATTTAGATACAGGAGGTTAAGAACTTTTGAAAAATTACATGGCTATGAATGTATTCCTTATGGTTTGGAATCGCAACTCCAGTCCCACTTCTTCGATTTCTTTGACATCTAGCATATGCTTTCAGAAAACAATAGAAGACAATTATACATTATTTTACAGAACTTACTGCTTACTGTACAATATGTGATAGTACCAACAAAATTACAAAAACAAAAACTACAAAAACAAATCAGAGCTAAAGCTTGTCATACTAGTTTCATTCATTGCTAAATGAAATCTTCAGTGACCTTTGAGTCGATAAGTGAGCGTTTCTAAGCCTCTTATGTTTTGCTTTTTGCATAGATTTCTTATGAACTCAAACAAAAAATGAAACGAAGCAAAGCCAAATTATTTTTTCTATTGTTTTTTGTTCTTGTAAAACAACAAAAAACAACGTTTGATCTAAAAATATCTCCAATTCATAGCAGTTTTGTTTGAAAAAATAGACTTATTTTTTAAAGTTAAGTAATTGCTAAAACTAAGTCCGTTGGTAGAAGCAGCTCGTCCTGGATCGTTTGCATAAGTGAGCCAATAGGTGAAAAAACAAAAACTATTTCTAAAGACAAAAGTGATTTGTTTTTATTAAAACTAATCGCTTAAAAAAATGTATATTTACTAATCTAGCGTGAGCACTAATCGTTTATATTTTCTTCGCTGCCAAAAATGACAAAATAAATCTTTCGTGTCGCTTTGATTAAGTTCAATCATAACTCATGCATAAAAACACGCCTCTATTGCTCCTTTAAAGCTTCCTGTTCTTATCATAAAAACTGAAGTAAATACCCCAATCGTTGAGTGCAATTTATCAAAATACTTGTACTCGTACTTGTATTTATTTAAAAAATTATAAATAAAATAAACTGCCAGCCTTAAAGCAGCACATGCGATGCAGACACTTACAAGCGCAAGCAGCGACACCTACCGGCAATCAATTCAATTGAACTACTTTTTCAAATTCAGCTTTAACCACCAGCAATCAAGTTCAATGTAAGCGGCTTAAAATGATTTTTTGCACAACCACCAGCGACTACCAGTGAATCAAACAATTAATTTATTAAGGTGTAGTTGATCATTTGCTTTTGCTGTTTTCTCAAAAGTCGACTTTAGCCACACCTACTTACTCTTCCAGCTAATAAATGAAAAATGTAAAGGCAAATATGTCGGTAGATTAATAGAAGGAAAAGATTTCTCGTGCATAGTTCATTTGTACTAAAAAAAAAAAAACAATTTAAAAACGTTTAGCTTCATACTGTAGCAATTGCGAATACGTGTCTATAGATGCAGACGATAAAGAAAAAAATAAAGATATAAAAAAGACACAACTGTACTTTGGTGCTTTATAGCTGTTTGAATGGAAAAATATGAATTTCACACATTATTTTATGTTATGTAGGACTATATTTTTAGATTTTAAGTGTATTAGATTTCTTAATATGAAAAAACTATTAAAGGTATTCCTGGCAAAATAACGCATTGACTTGAAGCAATTGAACTGCCTGCGTTTATCTAAACTTTGTATCTAGTTGCTTATTATGGTGCTTCCTCAAAAAAAAAAAAAAAAAAAAAGATTCGAGATCCGGTCTCAAACGCATTACATAGAGTTACAGGATAAGCGTAGACTAGGGTTGGCCATTTACCCTCCCGCGGTCACGAGCTATGAAACGTGCCATCATTCGTCCCACTGTGCAGTTGCTGATTTCTATGCGCTGGTTCGTTTGAAAAATGAATATGCAAGAGACCCAGTCTGAATCAAACGTACAAAAACAAAACAAATGTGCGCAATGCCAGTTGTGAAAATTTCAGGTCAAAGACATTATTTCTGCGAAAAGAAATTTTACACATGTATTATTGACTTATAAAAAAAATGAGAGCCTAAAAAAACTGCTCTTGTGTGCTTCATTGTTGTAAAAAAAAACTCATATTCATGGAAAAATAGTTTTAATTCTCGGAAAAGTACTTTTTGTTTTTATTGATGAATTTTGAGTTTAATAATTTTTTTTATAGCCATGCGATGCTTTCGCAGTTTATTTATTTTTTTACATCAGTGATGCACGAATTTCTACTGGGTAATGTTTTCTCTATGTGGAAAAGACAAAAAAAATTTATACTCATGTTTTTTTTTCGTTGGAATTCCTACACACACTTATACACATACTAGCGCGGAATTTTTGTTGTAAACGTCAGCGCGTTGTCGACTTTTGGGCACCTCAGTTGGCCATCCCTAGCATAGACTACGAGAAAAGCCTGAATAGCTGAACCTGCCGTTGATCTGACTGAGTCTGCCGATGATGCTGCTACATCAACAAAATATTAGAGAACTGCGTTAAATAACTAAACATGTAACTGGCTTGCATTCAAAGAAGAATATAACGCCAGTCAAGGACTTCATTGCGAGTTTATTTGTGATTGTCAATGATTAACACAAACGATCGAAAAGCCCCTTTGAGAAAGTATTGGACTTCCAAAAGGAATGTATTGTACCTTTGGACATGATTTTCGGTACTTAACAAGGATGTCTATTTTTACTATTGGTTTTTCTTGGTTATATGGATGTAATGTCTAATAGACAAACAGCTAATAAGCTAAGAGGTAACACCTCGAAACTACTTTAACTATGAAAACGATTTAAATCACTTGCCTACAATAAGAGATAAATGCGAACTGACAGATGTAGAATAAAAACTAACTGATCTGGTCTTCTGGGCGGCTTCCGTTGGATTGAGAATATGCGTTGTCAAAATCAAAGAAATTCGAATGAATAAGTGCGCGGATTCTCTTCTCACGATAAATAGCAAAAGCATTTTAAGGATTACGTTTGGCTTAGAAGAAGCTTGATGAAGTCTATAGATCATTTCCACTCAGAGGCCGGTTAAGTTAATTGTGAATTCCTTTGTAGAATAGGAGCAATACGAAATTACTTAGTTTATATCACAGAGAAACTTTATGATATACATATACACTTGTGCTCAAGTAATTAAGTCAATAAAGGTCATATATGCTGTGCTCATATAATTAAGTCATCTGAAAGAAAGTAATTGAAATTGATAAATTTTTTTTTATTAGTTTAGCTTAATAATGAGGAGGCGAACCTTTTTGTTTCATAAATGTTGAGAATCGGTTTGGTATGCTGCCTACCAGGCGTGCACACTGGTCTGGAGTTATTTTATGACTTAAGTACTTGAGCACAAGTGTATTTGCTCATTCATGGATATATCTGTTGAACTATCAAAGCGTCGTTCTTATGGTATCGAGCATATATAGAGTAGGTGTTGGACTGACTATTTTTTCTCTTTATTGTCGCAGCTTCTGCACAATTCAAGCTACCATTTACGGAGCTATGTCCTGTGTCCTCCGTGGTTATGAAGACTATGATTCAAAATTAGCTGTGTCTAACAGCAGGAAAAACAAACTAAGCCAACTAAAACTCCTATTTACGTTTCACCCTGATCATATGCGACGAAACACATTTTGTTTTCAAAACAGCTATTAGTAAACGATCCAGTTATGTTATCAATAATGAAAGATGTGTCCAATTGGTGATTCTGAGCCAATTAATCAGCACGTTCATTTTCTTTAATATCTCTAATTCCAGAAAATCAGCACAATTTCAACAGCGGGTTCAGATCACCTCAAAAATATTTGACTTACACTAGATAAAAATACTTTTCGGAGGAGTCAGAACTCAAGCGAAATGTTTTGGCATGTTTATCGTTTGCAACGCTGAAACTTTTCCATCAGACTAAGCTTCCGCAGCCAACAATAGCACTTATTATTACAGTGCCGAAGACTGCCAAAAACCAAAAGCTGAACATATGCAATTTGTTCGGAAATGGCCGAAACTCTTCACTAAAACTTTAACCAATACATTAAATAAATTAAAAGGGTCTTCATTTTTGTGTTGTGGTGTTAAATTGCACATTAAACGCTGCTGATAAAGTGCATTGCATACTGTTTACTGTGTAATTGCTTAACTGTTTTATGTGCAATGTACTCTGTATATTTTACAATTTAACAATTAAACACATAAACAGAACTACGTGCGTGAAGACCCCTTATGTTAAGATGGTTATTTTTTTAATGAAAGCAATAAATTTTTGGTTAAAAACACAATCTTTTTATAAAACATTAACATTTTAAGTGCTACATTTGCTCAAAAGCTCAATTCAGCACATCAAAAGTTATTTGAACGAATAACCAAATAAATCTTCATATAAGAGTCACTAAAAGCGAAAATAAATCATTTCTTAATAGATTTTCTTGCTTTGGAAAAAAATTTTCAATTTAAATTTTTCGCAGCGTAGATGCACAGCATGTAAGTTACAGAAATGACAACAACAATAACTACGACCAGCAACAAACTGGGATAAAATTAATTACACAGGTTTTACGCATATTTAGGTTGCTAGTTATGAGGGGGGTTACAACAACAGCAACAGCAATAACAACTATACCAGCGGCAACAACGACAAGTACTCTCACCGTCAAGCTCTACAGAAAGAACCGATGCCATGCGGTGATCATGCGCGAACGTTGCCACAAACACGTAAGATCATAAATCTGACAGATGTTGCAGCACAAATGTAAGTCAACATACCAGTAGATAGTAAGGTAGCAATATACTCTTAGTTGGTAATAGATTTCCATAGCAAAATAATAATAAATTTTCGCATTTACTTTACCCCAAGCGTCAATATGTAAAGAGGCGTTTTTCTGCATGTGATCATATACAATACATAAATGAACCACACGCAAGTAGATTAGAAAATGACATTAGAAATAAGAATGGTACTACATTTATCAGCATTTGCTTTTAATTTATTTTTTTGCATTAATATAGAGGAAATGTATTTCATGTTTTTGACATGAGAAAAATATTAAAAAAAGTTGAAGAATTTCACATATGATCTTAAGAAAATATAATTTCGCTAAAGATATAATGTCTTCGAAAAAAGATTATGAATTGTAATGTTAATATTCGATTTAATTTATTAAATGCGCTTCGATAAATCTTAAAATTAATAATTATTGCATGTCACAAGAGCCACTGAATTTTGACAATTGACCTTGGGAATTCACCTTTTTCGACTTGGCACGACAATTCGATGACAAACCTTGCAGGTAGAATTTAAAATTGCATATGCTAATCACATAGATACAAATTTCTTAAGAAAATATAGCGACCGTAAAAGTCAACCAGACAGATGTGGACACACGTTGCATTTTAAAATGATATACAAAGCTAAGGATTGAAGAAATAAAAAGTGAAATCACTATACAGTGGCTCACAGCTTATTTCATGCAGTGCATACTTTTAACTTCAATGCTCTGTAATTTTGAAACTAAGTAGAAAATGAAAAAACAGTCGTAGTCGTAGTATTGACTGCCAGGAAGGTTTTGCTCTGTGTTTGGTGGGATTGGCGGGGAATCCTCTACTACGAGCTACTCCACTACGGCCAAACTCTTAATTCGATCGTGTACTGTCAACAATTAGACCGTCTGAAGGAAGTAATCGCCCAGAAGCGGCCGGCTTTGGCTAGTAGAAGAGGAGTTATCTTTCATCAGGATAACTGCAGGCCACAAACGTCGTTAGTTACTCGTCAGAAGCTCTGGGAGTTCGGTTGGGAGGTTCTTATGCATCCATCATATATTCCGGACTTAGCACCAAGTGATTACTACCTTTTCCTGTCCATGGCGAACGATTTTACTGGTGAAAAATTTGCTTCAAGAGAGGTTTGCGAAAATCGGTTGCTACAGTTTTTTGATCATAAGGACCAGGGTTTTTATAAGACAAGTATAATGAAATTACCTTCAAAATGGCAGAAAGTCATCGAACAAAATGGCGCATATTTGACTTAGATCGAATCATTCTATATATACTAAATAAACCCTTCAATTTCATATAAAAAAAAATGGATTTCTTTTTACTACACCTTAAATGTACATACATCAGGCTAAGAAAAATGTTGTCTAGGGATAAATTTGAAGATTATTGTTCATTAAAATTGCTTATAAATTTTTTTTTAAGGATCACTAGTTTGGGAGTTATATTAAAAAAAAAAAAAAAAATTTTGGGCACCTTTGATTGTTTTTGAGGAAATATGTTAACTTCGTAAATATATTGTTAACGTCGCCTTTGTTCCACAATTTTTTTACAAGACAAAAATCTCTACTGACAATTAACAATTTTAATTCTAATTCTAAAAACTTGTCTAATGGCTTAAGGACATAAAATTAAACTCAGAACCTACTCCACTACTACTCAATGAAAATTAAAATTCTACGATGGGCATAACTCAAATACTGTATGAGTAATTTAAGTATTTTTGACATTTACAACGCATGAAGACTTCGTAAAACTATGCACATTGGCTTTCCGTCAGTTGGTAGCTGCTGCACATGCACTTACGTGTTGCTCGCTACAATAGCGAGCTGTCAAAAAATGACATGTTATTGCTGCACAAGCTGCCGAGACGGGTGGTAATGTTTGCGTGTCAAACGTAAGGTGCAGGGAAGATGGAAAAAACAACATAGTTGTAATTCTTATCAGAGTAGACTTTTGTTAGCAATTAACTTGTAATCACGTAATTTGCATAATTTATGTTACGTTAATGACGTAGTATTAACGTCATTATTATTTTCGCTTTTATTTATTGCAATCTTAGATGCTGAGTTATTGAATTTCAAATTAGAAAAACATGCGGTTATTCGAATTATGTTGGAAATAAATAAAGAAAAATATGGAAATAATTTTAGACTTAGTAGTAATGCAAAAACGGCTTGCTATAGACCTTTAAATTAAAAAAGGCAACTTTAATTGGTTAATCTAGCCAGTTTATACAAAAGCTGAAGTTATGATGCATCATGTCAAAGTTTTATATATTCTTGGACAATTTTTGGAAATATATTGCTATTTTTATAGGTTTATTTTTCAATATTTTAAGATAAATTTTTTGTAAAGGAACCCTTAATTACTCAGAGCTATTAAGCTTCATTCAGACAAAAGGTGCAGCTTTAATATTTTCGCATGTTTGCTGACAATAATTTTTTCCCAAATTCTTAGATTGTAATTCTTCCATTCGTTTACTTCAGACATTATTGTGCTGCTTGGCTGACTTTTTAGTTTTTCTGTAGCTATTTGGGTACAGTTTTGTTAACTAATTGTAAGTTTTCATTTTTGTATCATTGTTATTTGTACGCTATAATGGCGCACATTTTGTTGCAATTAGCAGTATATTTTAATTAGTGCAACAAGTTGTTTGTTTACATACCGTTGATTTTGTTTTCAGTAGCAATTTTGCACTTAAATGATTTTTACACCAATGAACAAAAACGTTTGTTCCGTGAAAATTTAAACTATTTAATATGTTGAGATACGTCAACGTCAACGTCTGAGCTTAAAGCTGTGATTGTGATTATTGTAGCGTTTTTTCAGGCAGCGGCTATAGTGATAGAAGAGATAGCAGCCAGGCTGAGGATGAATGTCGTATCCAAAAAGGATATAAAGTTTATTCAGATAGTCAGACTGCTATCAAATCTCTTGAATCAGTCTTCCTAAACTCACTAGTAGCCCAACAATGCCGCTCATCTCTAAATTAGATGGCTCAGGATATTAATATTCACCTCACCTGGGTGCCTGGGCATAACGACATTGATGGCAATTGCAAAGCTAATGAATTTGCTAGACAGGGGACTACTGCACAAATTCCTTAAAAAAGACATGGTAAAAATGCCAACAAAATATGGACTCAGAGTCAACTTGCAATATAATTAGACAAATTTAGCCGAATTGGGATGCTAAGCATTCTTCCGAACTGATATCCTGAACTAGACATAGTGTCTCGTCAGTTGTTGCAGTCAAAACTGGCCGCTGCCTCATCGGCAGACATGCGGAGAGATTAGATGCTCCTGCTCCGCACTTGCTGGAAAACGCCACAAAGCACTTGGTTCGTTTTTATTTGAAGACCTCTATGACTTTAAACATGTTAGTATAGATCAGATATTTAGTTTTATTGCGAAATCTAGTTGGTCCATGGAGAGGGTATATTCAGACACCCTGTTGTATCACAATAGATCACATTTGGTCGAAGTGAGTCGGTTCGTAACTGACGGCCACTCTTACCTAACCTAACCTAACCTAAAGCTGTGATTCGATCTTTCTGAATATTTTTTTACTCGATAAAATTAATTTTTCAATTTGGCTCTTTTTCAAACGTTACTGAAAGGTCAAGAGTTAAAGTTTTAAGAACGCATTTTATCTAATCATTTATAATAATCTAAGCATTACAATTTAGAACGACACAAAGAATGCCTCATCGCTAACAGGATTGGGCCAGTTTTTAGTACTCTAGGAGATAGAAAAATTGCTAACAGCTGCCGTTTAGCTATTCTGAAATTTCTTTCGTATACGGCAATTTGATACTCCAAAGGAGATCTGTTAAAATCAGGAATATGGCTAACGGTATATGTACTTTTCCCTAATTTCGTGAAAATCTTATCCCAACTCAATCTAAAGAAAAAAGGATCAGGCAAGTTTTCCTGGCGTGACATGTGAACGCTTAAATTGCAAACTTTGCGTTGCGTGAGTGTTAGCGTTACTTTTCCGCCAATGCATTTCAGTATGCATTTTCTTCCATATGCCCAAGTTAAAAGTAATGGTATATTTGACTTGTTTCCAAATATCATTACGTATTTCCTCATTAGCTTCAAATATAAGCATCTGAAAAAATACTCAAACCCTCAAATTCGTGTTAAAACTCATTAAAAGAAATACATCACGTAAGGAGTAGTCCGTTATTATTATACTCGTGCATAACGCATTGATGCCACAGGTGCTTCTTTTAAAATAAGGGCACACTACTGAACAATCCTTCCCGCTGGTGTTGAACAAATTAAAGCTTTAAAGTCGATCGAACTAAATTTACGATGTGTTTACGATGTTTTAAATTAGAGGTTACGTTAATGTGGGCTAACAACGCAACATAACAATGGCGGCAGCAGTGAGAGACAGCACATACAACATAAATACGCTAAGCGCCTGCAATACATCACCAAAGGGGGAAAACTTAAAATTAAGTGGAAAAAAACAAACTTAAATTTGAATTTAATGTTTTGACACGTCAGTGTTGCCACTTTGCGTGCGTGTGTGGCATAAAGTTGTAATTAAAATTTGTTAATTATTAGTTTCATTTTTTATTACAATAAATTTTATATTAAAACGAGTGCAACTACAATAGATAGGTGGAATCTTAAAGAAAGAATGCAAAAACTGCTGTAAGGGAGCTAAAATTAACACAACAAGTTGTTGTGCGCCTAATTAAAATTAAGACGAGACAAGCAAGCGTCAAATTGCTGTGTTGCTTTTGATTACAAGAAAACATGCAACTTTGCTTAGTAAAATTATATTTTATTGGTTTGTTTTTAATTTGATCTAAATTAAACAGCTGATTGTTTTTGCAAGAAAACAATTTTTGGGTTCTTTGTTGATTTTAATTAATAATTTTTTTTTTCTTAAAAATGTTTAAGTGCTTTCCTTTAATAAATTTTCAGAGATTTACCATTTTGATTTTTATTTTTTTAAGTTGTCACAACTGAACACCTATAAGAGCAGTCGTGGCCGAGCGGTTAAGGCGTCTGACTAGAAATCAGATTCCCTCTGGGAGCGTAGGTTCGAATCCTACCGACTGCGAGTATGAACTTTTTATTTTTATTAATGGCTGACCCAAAAACCTTTGTTCGTATGACAACTTTTTGATAGTTACAATAATTTATTTTAAAAAAATATTTTATCGAATCTAAATTTACATACTTTTAAGTAAAAATTGTAGATACAAAGCTTTGGAAATAACAAAAAATTTGCTAAATAAATAAAAAATTCAGCTCGCAGTCGGTAGGATTCGAACCTACGCTCCCAGAGGGAATCTGATTTCTAGTCAGACGCCTTAACCGCTCGGCCACGACTGCTGATAAAAGGTTGAATGACTGAGTTAAAAACCAGATGTGCAAAAGCATATATTTTTATTGATTAAAAATTAATTAAATATTTAAATAAAGAGATAATTTCGACTTAAGATAGCGAATAAAAAAAATAAACTGTGAATAAATTTTCCAAAGTGAAGTTTGCTAACATAGTAAGTGGCAAAAGAAACATGAAAAAAAAAACAAATCTATGCTCCTGGTATAATCACATGCCAGTCAACTTCGTATGCTATAAATATTACGTGTACTAACTGTTTTTTTGCTAACAGCAAAGCAACTTAAGCCATGCAACATCAAAGCAAGAAAAACTCTAAAGGTTTCATCAAAGTGTTTTTAAGACAAAAGCTCAAGTTTATGTTAATTGCTCTCCAAAGAGACTTTGAGCTAAAAATAATATTTGCTTTATGCTTTCCTTTCACCAAAAATGTTTTAAAATTTTTGCTTTGAATAACTTGACTTTTGCTTTTCATCAAAATTGGATGGCAGTTTAAAAATGAATGCTATGGGGTCAAAAGGAACTAAGATGCAATTCAGCTTATATCCCTTACCAATCTAGCATTATTTGTTAATTTTTCATTGCTTACAAAAGATAGGTAGGTACTTAAAAAGAACGTGCAACTTTTTAGAAGTTGCAGCAGTTTCTAAATAAGCCTTGCAACGCATTAATATATTTCGGTCAATAAATTGTGTCGTTGTGTATTACTGTAGCAAAAAAAAAATGATATTTTTTTCTTCTTGCAAAAATAAATGATTTACTCGGTACAAAAGAAAAATCTCGCAAATTTCTAAACAACTTCATTAGTTGCGCATTGCAACAAACAGGGCCTAAAGCAACAGCGGCTGCATCTTTAACACGCTTCAACACGCACCCAGCCACGCACACTATATACGAGTAAGCTAAAGTGCAGTCGAGCTTAAAGCTGTTAAAATTTTGCGGCTTCAATACAAAAAAGAAAAAGTCAGGCGGATGAAAGGGGAGGAATTGCGCATAAAAGAAGCTATCACAAAAAGGCGTGTACGAAACAATGGCAACACTGCCGCTTCTGTAGCTGACATTACAGTCCAAAGTTTCATTATTTCTGAGGGATAACGAATTGTAGGTATAACTGAGAAGCAGAAGTATCCTGCAGGCCCCTTTGCATCTGGTTGTCACCATCAAGTAGTAGCGTTATGGATACTGCTTTGGAACATGCACTTATGAATATTGCTCTAGCTGCGAATGTTAAGAAAACAAGGTCTAATTAGAACAAAATTATGAAGAATATGCACCTTGATTTAACATTCCAAAATCACTGGATTCGAGTTCTACTATTTATGTGTGTGTTGAGAGGGGGAAAATAATACAGCACATTTTGTTGCAAGGTTTTTCACGTTTTCCCGACTCTGTCTTCGAGAATTATGTAGGCTTTTTATCTCAGGAGACTATTTATTATGACTTTGGAAGAGGTATAGGCATAGATTCTCAGAAAAAAGCCAAGTACGCTTCGTAGACTTTCACCAATATATATCGAATGTTTCGTAACTCTTGCTACTGATTCATAAAAATATCTAGTTTGATAAGATATTTCTTTTTATTGACCTTCATACTCAACAGGATTGCTCCTTTTCTTTTTATTGACCTTCATACTCAATTGCTTCTTTTCTTCTTAAGATGTACTTACTAACCTTAGGATAAACATTCGTGCAGGATGTGCATGGAATCATTTAATAGACTGACTAGCATTCTTAAATTCAGCATACATTTTGGTTCAGACTTATCACCACGAAACGGAACGACATTATATGTAAAAACATTCTTACGCATTTATTTTACCTAACGTCCTAGTCGAGCGCTTTCGTTATAAAGAATTTGTGGAGTGCAATTTCCGTTCGAAACAGTTCAGCTGCAAACGCCAAAGCAGATGGATTGCGAGAAATTGATTAGGTGTGTCCTCACATATGAGACGAAATTCAAATATTATGACAGAATAGTAGAAAACAAGTCGCTGCTTGCCGTTTCCTTAATATCACGTGTCTCGTCAGCTTCATGTCATGTCAGTATCTTTGAATGCAAGTCCTTTCAAATCAGCTAAATTCTATACTGTACACTAACTCAATCAATATGGCGCGCTATGATCTTAAGCCGCCAAAGGATTTGCTATCGGCTCTTTTCTGTATCTTTTTTTGTTGTTGTTGTTGTTTTGTTGTTATTGTAATGGCTTTTACCACTACGTTTGTCGGTAAAATTCTTTGCTAACAACTGACCAGCAATGCGTTCATATTGTTGCTACGGTTGTCGTTGTCGTCGTCATCATCCATTTGTTCGTCTGTCACGTTGAACATCTATTCGTTCGTCCGCTCGTCTGACAGTTAAACTGCCTGTTTGTCTGTCAGTTTGCCTGTTTGTAGAGCATATTTAAGCTTGATAAAGTGTTAACTTAGTTAGTTGCTGTCGTTAGTTTTTTGCTGCATCTAAAATATCCAGCATCATACAATTTTCTTTTATTTTCATTAGTCTTTGCCCACAATTTGGCTCCTCAGTTTTTTCTCACTACAGTTGGCTTCATATGTCATTTTATTGGCAGCACTCATGCATTGGCGTAATTGGAGATTTTTTTTGGGGTAAACGTAGTGCCCCTCAGATATATACAAGTACAAAAATATATATCAGGAGAAATTGTAAATAAGTAAGTCATATTCGTCACTTTTCAGGGAGCAAAAAAAAAATGGGGCTTAACACTAAGTTACCATTCATAATTCTTTATTTTTATTAAAAAAATTAGGAAAATATTTTCCAGACATTAGTGGCAACTTGTTTTTTAGCTTTTATTATTGTTCTCCTGAAAAGCGTTCCCTCCATGAAAAATTGGCTGTGCATCAGACTTAGCATATACCATATATAACATACATACATATACTTCATACTATACGATACCATATATTTCAGACATGTCCCAAAAATGTATGGAACTTTCAAACAATAATTTTTTATTATGCGCTGAAAACTTTTCTAAAACCTCTTTGCGAACAAAAATGGATTTAAAAAAAAAATTTTGAGCTACGTTTTTAGCGCCCCAAAGACGTCCCTTCTTAGTACGCCAATGCATTCATCATAAAAATTGTGAATGCCTGTCTTCTTTTTTCGCTGTTGTGATCATTGTCATAAATTGTTATAATTTTCTTTTTCTACGCTTAATGCAACATTCATTAAGTAAGCTGCACAGTGGAATAAATTGCGAAATAATCGGTAAAAAATTTTGTTTTTTAAGTATGGTCTGATTTATTATTCTTTTTTATTTTTATTCCCATTATACGATGTCATTTTCAATGAAATATAAACCAGAAAGAACTTTAACTCATTTCAATGAAAAAAAAGAAGGATAATTTGCTCTATTCCAGCTAGTGTTCCAAAAAAAACCCTAAGTCTCCCTTGAGACTTTAAGGAATTGAGTTTCGTAGCGACTAAAACCTTAGTTTCAGAAGTCATTTAAGTGACTGCGACAAAGAGTCGCTTATTAAAATGATGAGCCGATAAGTAACTGAACACTTACTCTCGCAAGCTTTAAAAAGATTAACTTGTATGCTCGGAAGAGAGTTTCGACCTGAAGCCTTTGCTGCTGCCTATTCAAATTTCGGTTATCAGTTGCAATTGATGTGCCTTTTCTGTTCAACATAAAAATAATGGGAGTTGTCCTCTCAACGCTCAGAATCTTGAATATTTTACCAAAATCTATTGAATCTTCCCTCTTTATAAATGTAACTATAAGTAGACAAGAGTGAAACTGCAAAGTTCCCCATTATAAGAAATTTCAATATTTAATGTTAAATGAAAGAACTTTGTTTCAAAGTTATGAAATTTTAAAATCAACTACTTATTATCTGTCTGCCGGCAAGCATTGTAGTGAAAATCGCAGAAACAAACGCGGAGGTCCTAAATCATTGTGGAACCGATCACCAGAACAGGAAATATGTAAATCGGAGAAATTTTGTAGAGGATTGAAAGCACTAGCCATTGATCGTGCACGTTCGAAGAATTTTGTGACGGCCCTATGCTCCATGAGGAGATAAAGAATACAAGAGTTATATTTTTTTTAAATAATCTAGGCCTGAACGATAAACTCGCCACGGAGCCTTATTAATTGTGGAGACCCTGGATGTTGCTTTTTCGACGTGGGTATGTCATTTGTATTTTTCGGATTTAAGAAAGATTCTGTTTTTTGTGTGTAAATCTTCCGATACCATAGTCAAAGAATGCTTTTTATCGGCTCTGGAGTGGATATATGATCGACCTCTACGGGATTGGATATAGGCAATAAAAGCCTAGAGGTTTTTGTTCAAATGACCTCCTATTATAAGTTAGTTTCCTGTCTGGCTGTACTCTGCTCTTTTCCATATTTTGATATTCCTTATCCTTATGGTGTAGGCATTAGTTAGATGTCCGCACCAATTTATTCAGTGCTATCTTGCGCTTAATCGCGCTTCTTTGTTAGATTCTTGTCTTAATATTTTTTACCGCATTCCAGAAATTATTGGAACTCTTAACTTCTTGCTCATAAAAAATTTCTTATAAATTGAAAATTATATTCATATACACAGGGTGTCCCATTTTAACTTACACAGCTGAATAAGTCAAAAGTCAAGTTAGAGGTCAAAGTGACCCCTGAAGGTCATTTCAAGGTCGAATTCCTGCTACGTGCAGAAAAGCTAGTATTCATTGGCTGGACCGCTGCACAATCTTGCCTTAACTGGCTGCAGCTTTTCTGCACCAAGCGGGAATTCGACCTTGAAATGACCTTCAGGGGTCACTTTGACCTCTAACATGAATACCTATCTGAACGTAGAATTTTATGCTCTTCCGGAATCCGAGGTCAAAAATAGGGGTTTCCATTTGAAATACTAAAGTTGACCTTCAAATAACCTTGAAAATGTAGGTCAATATCATGGTTAAGGACATGGCTGGATCAGCCCTTTGATACCCACAAATTTTTATTTGAAACATTTTTTGAATAACTTGCAATTTTTTGACTTATTCAGCTGCGTAAGTTAAAATGAGACACCCGGTATATGCACAGTAAAGAGATCATTTATGAAATTTTTTGCTATTAAAAAAACATCATCACCATTTTTTTCTTTTTTCAATTTATCGAACCCAAGCCAACGGCATTCACAGCTTTAATTGCTGCCTAAGCGCGTCTCAAAATTAAGTGTTGATGTGCAATCAGAATTCCGGCTTTTGACGCAAAAGACATAAATAGAATACGCACCCATAAATGGGGCTCACTGAAGAAATTGTATGAGGCTGAAATAGATGATGCTAAAAGAGTTCAAATAAAATTGCGCCAAAGTGGGCTAGTAAATGCGCAAGAATCAAACTAATTATGGGCAACAAACTAACATCATGTGCATTAAGGGGGATAAAAATAGAGAAAAATAGAGAAAAAAAGAAAGAGTGGCGCAAAGGAGAAAGGGGGGTATGCAATATATGCACTGGCTGCTACATCAAAGATGGCCAACAATGGACCACAACAGACTGTCACAAGTGACAGCAGAAATGTCAACAAATATGTGCAAGGAATGCAAGTGCGCCATGTTATTCCGGTTCTTGACTATTGCTTTTGTTGCTATTTGTATGTATGTTGTTGTTATATTATTGTTTTTTATAGGCTCTTTATAGGCGTCTGGTTTTTTGTTGTGTTATTATTGCTGACATTTTTACGAGGCGTGAATTGAATTCCCGCATTTAAACACTTTATTTGCGCGTTGTGTCGGTGCAAATTACAAAAAAAAAAAAAAAAATAATGACTGACGGTGCTAAAGAAAAATATGCAATTAATTGAAATTCTTTCTCGGAAAAAAATAGACGAAATAGATACAGGAGCACGCCCACCGCCTACATAAATCTGTAACAGAAAAGCTGAAGGTTTTGAAAATCAGAACTTGTTCGTTCTCAATTCTTTTTTTTTTGTAGGTTATAGAGTATCCCTTGATTATTAAAATGGCCAAGCTTTCGAGCTTTCAATCAATATTTCAAACGGCTTCAAGTTTTCCGCTATCAGAGATAGTTCCCTCACCGAGCTGTTACACTGATTCTATCTCTCCAACTTCTGCAGGGGTCCGGATGGAGCCTAGGTTCAAAGCTTTTCCAAATCATTCTTACGATTTTGTGTGTGAAATTCGGTTTCACCTTCTCACGCCACGCCCTGTCGTCAAAATTCGCCAATTTTTAAGTTTTTTTCAGTATGTTTGAAAAATTTGGTTACGCCACATCAAATTACACTCTCAATGTAGCATTTCAAATGTTTTACTTGTATGGGCGGTAGGCGTGTCCTTGAACCAATTTCCCTTATTTTGCCGAATTTATGGCTGTGATGGTGTTATGACAGTACTGATAGTTGAAAGGAACTTTCTAACGTTCTTCATCATCAAACCGTTAGCAGGTGTCATTAGTCCTTGGCCCTCATCAAGGTCTGGATGGGATTTAAGACTCAATAGCACAGCAGGGGTGATATGACAGCTCTTTTGAAGGTATAGTTCTAGTCACTCGTTTCCACATTTGTTCAATTATGTTTATTGGCTTACTTTTTACCATAGCGTACCATACCATAGTATCGCCTCAATATCCACATTATTCCATCTAAGGGCTTTCTTAATTAGGCCGAGCATCTCGCTCAACGCTGTGTAAACGGATCTATCTTTGTGGTATTCATGCTACGCATTACTGAAATATACTTAATGGGTTTTTCAATATTTTGTGTGCAAAACAACATTCTTCAAATGACCAAAATTTTTCTAAATTGATCTTTTCCAACTTCGATTTTGGTTCGAACGTTCTGCTTAATCTCTGTAATTGTTCACGCCTTATTTATGTAGAGCGATTCTTTCCAGCTGAACACGAATGCCAAATAAATTCAGCAACTTTTTAAATTATTCGTTCACCGAAAATTTCTTGCAGGAGATTCTTTGTCAGCTTAGCAGTGTGCGCAGTAGCATCATTCTTTTGAAAGCGTGTTTTCGACAGATGGATTCAAAAAAGTTTCTTCTGAAGCGATGTCTAGTAGAGCGACAACGTGTAAAAAGAGAGGAATCATTAAGCACACTCTTCCGTACAGCTTACACAACCAGGTCAATGCGCCTACCGCATATTCCCGGAAAATCGCAAACAGATCCACTGCTTTCGAACCGAGCGGGTTAGGTTCGAAATCATGTTATCGCTATGAGATATTATAACATTAAATTGCTGCTGGCGTTTTCCCAAAGTTTAAGTAATTAATCTTTCACTGAAATAAAAAAAGCTCAATAGTTTTATGCGTTACTGGACATCAAAACAGCATTACAGAACAATTTTAATCTTCAAGGTATGCTCTACTCCAAGGTATGCCTTGATTAAAATCGAATAGGTTATGACTTATTGGAACTCTTTAGTTTTCAATGACCATCTTGTAGAAATCAAAAAAAATATATTAAAAATCATGAACTGAATACCCTTATTGTGCTTCATAATTTTTATTTATTTGTACTTGTCAAATCTGTCAATGTTTCTGCACAAAAAATTGACATGAATTTAACGCTCACTGGACTAAAGAGAGCACCAAACAGAACTAACAATTCTCCCTAAGCACTCAAATTTCAAGTTCGTCTCCCATTTTTTTTTTTCATAAGTTTTCAACTTTACGTTTTACAAATATTCAGGTTTTTTTATACCCCTCATTTTGGGGACGAAACTGTACAAAAAGAGAAAATCAACAAAAAAGGTAGAGCAAAAGTTTGAAAAAGGACCAAATACATAACATGGAAAAAATAAAAAGTGTACAAAATTTTTGCCTGTCTGCATTTAAAACCGGATTTTTTTTCAATTGCAGTTGCAAAACTCACAGTTCGCCGTTTTTTTTCTTTCTTCACGACTTAGATATAGATACGGATTCTGTGAAGTTTACTTTTATTTTGAAGTTAGTTTTTTTGCTCGATACCTACTTCATTTTACAAGCAGTATTTATGCTTCTTTTATTTATGAATGCAACTTTTTCATGAAGTGCAAGATGTGCTCTTATTTTGTTGTTGATTTTTTTTTTAACGATTCACACTTGCCATTAATTTTATGGCTTATATTTTTTTTCTTGTAAAAGTTATCATTTAACTTTCTTGGGAGTATTGAAGTTTTTGGAATATTTAATACAATTTATCTATCATTTGGAAAAAAAAGAAAAGCTCACAGCTGATGTAATTCCCATTCTGCCACCATAATTGAAATTCATCGCTCAAGTAAACTCGTTTTCTCGAAAGGGTGTAAGACCCCATGTCAATAAAACTTGCTTGGGGTCAAATCGTCTATGCCATGAACGTGCCAGCGGTCACGGAAAAAATATATATTTGGCATTATTATATTCGAGAACGAGTAAAACGTCTCGTTAATCGATTCGATTAGGTCCGTGAACGTACTCGCTCTTACGAACTGTCATACGTTCAATGGGCATAATATAATTCCTTATAAGTCTATTTAAAATTTTCTAGGGTTAATTACAACAAACTGAGCCAAATTCTAAGAGATGCTATGGCCGATTTGGCCTTAATTTGGCTAAAAACTTGTGTGAAAATTGCACGCTGGAAAAGGTCACTCTCAACAGACTTTGAAGAAAATTTGTAAAAAAGCTTAAAGCTGTAGAATAACCGACAAGGGAATGTGTGAATAAGGGAAAATTTCCAATATACATATATGGTAATTGTTTTAATGTTTTACTAAAACTTTTTGTTGAGCAAAATGACTTATCATTGAACATGAGCAAGATGAAAGACCAAAGAAAACGGACAAAGCAATTGACCCACTAATGTTACTCCAACAAAATATTGAAGTGGCAAAGGAATTCCAAAAAATATGAAGACTAATCTATTTGGGTTGGCTGACTTTCAGAATGGACTTCCTCAAAAAACAGGCAAAACTACAAAGGCTGTGTGGTAGTCAACAAGATAGAACTAAAGATCAAGATCATTAAATTAGAAATTCTGAAATACCAAAAAAATGACAGTGAAAAACTTCATTGCCATTACTTGACCGCTTTTGATAGCATCAACCGCAATGAAATCTCGGAGATGTATTGAGCAGACGAGGTCTGAGATCAGTAACTTAATCAGGGCTTACCTACATGCTTGTGCATGCCGAAATTATTTTCTCCATATGCTGAAAATTTAACAGCACGGGACTATCTCCAATGTTGAATTGCTTGTTGACACGATCTGACTTCTATTCAAATCTATGGCGAAATTGCACGATTTCAGAAATCACTAACTGAAATTCGAGAATTGGGGAAAGCTGAAAGAATCGAACGCATTCGCTAATGACCGCATACCGTGGAAAAGTTTTGTGCATGGATAGGAGATGATGGACATTGAAGACTCTTATTTTTCGCAAAAATTTTATTATAAACGTAATATGATGTTCTAGAATTTCACAAGCTCTTATATTGAAACATATTGTAAACAAATAAATAGCAAAACAAATGAGATGAAAAAGAATGCATTAAATTAGCAATACAACCATCAGAAACTAATAAATTTGCATCCAATACGAAATCCACTTTCACTGTGGAGTGGTATAAGCGTAGGTGCTTGTCTTTTAGTAATGAAAGCAAGTGTACATAAGAAATAAAGAATTGTGCTCTCAAAAGATGGATTGAGCAACTAATCAACCCAGTGATGCCAGTAGTTCATTAAAAAACTTGCCACAATTTAAGGAAAAAAATTAGTTTTTTCCCTCAACAAGCCATCAAATTTTCCCATAAAAATTCCCTCGAAAAATAACAAGCCATCAAATTTTCCCATAAAAATTCCCTCGAAAAATAAGGGGACTATGACCGAAAAAAACGTACATAAAGCCCAAAATGGTTTTGGCGATTATAACCATGGGGGCTATGACCGCGTACCCTTTGTGATACGGATATACTGAAGATGCTGGGATAAATCCTTTGATGAATAATGCGATGATGATGAATTTAAAATTTTTATGATGTTTGAAAGAAGTTTTGGACAAGGGGAATTCGCTTGTTTACATATGTATCTTTTCATTTTTTCCTACTCCCAAAATACTTCCTAAACTGCTCAAAGTTGCTTATAAGCAACTTCCGATATCTAGTGACCGGATTAGTCTAGAAAGCTCAAAACTTCCGAAATGACTTATAGAAGCTTAGTAAGCCTGGAAATTACGAGAAAAGGTTAAAGGGTTAAAGGCAAACGATATATAATTTGATGTAGAGAAACAGTGTAAGACCTTAGGCAATTTTTTCCCTCAAACTGGCATCACTGAATCAACCAGGAATTGACAAGTGTTAAAAATCGGGCAGTTTCAAGATTGTAAGAAAATATTTCAGAATTTTGTATAAATCAGCAACTGCTGTTGTAAAAGCAATTGTATTTATATAGGAACTAAAATACACTGCTGATTAATATCATGTCTATATTTTGAAAAGCTTAACCCTTTCGCCCCGGATGGTACACATATGTACCACCAATTTTAAAGGTATGTACATAACTTTCATCAAGTAGATGGACTCTGCCAAATATGCAATGTTTTAAACATGATTCTGTTGTTATTTTACGGTTAGTTATATTTATCTAAAATAGAATTTTCTGAATAATGTATATTTACTTAACCCTTTCGATACGAATGGTACACATATGTACCACGAATTTTAAAGGTATGTACCTACAACAAATTTTTTATGACAGAATACTTTCAAAACGTCCAAGCAACCATTTACACATATACAAAGATTTAATTCTAGCATTACCAGGAGAAAGCCGGGGCGAAAGGGTTAAAGCGCTTTAAACAATATAATTGCTTCTATAAAAAAGGAAACATGAATTTGAAAAACAATTTACGTAACAATATTAAAAGAAATCTCAAATTTTTCAAGATTGTACACACAAGCAATGATAATTTTCAATGTTCTTTTAACAAACAACAAGTGATTCTTGAAAATCCTTTTTTGCAGCGGGCAGCATTTTGCTCTGCTAAAAGCATAGCACATCAGAATATTCCTGAAAATTTTTAGTTTTTACTTCTTGGACAAATCACAGGCTTTTGGAAAATCAGGCATTTTTACGACACGCGTAAATCATTTGCTGGCTATTAATTAAAAGCAAAACGAAAAAAATGCTGAAGAAATAATTACAACTTACATTCAAAAAACAATACTCAGCATTGCCACCTAAAAAAAAAAAAAATGTTAAAAGTAAAACTTGAAAAAAAAAATGAAATAAAATCGAACTAAGTTCGAGGTCATTGCATGTAACGTAAGTGAGAAGCAAAAAAAAAAACCAAGCGAATAAAAAGGATAAAAAAAGCAATGATTAAAAAAACCAACTTAAATTTAAAAATAAAACCAACTTCAAAACAGAATAACAAAAAAAAAAAAAGTAAAATAAAATAAAAAGGAAGAAAAATGTGCGAAAACAAAACGTAAAATGAACTTTGTTCGTTGGACAAAAAAACCAATGAAAAGAAAAATTGCAAAAAAAGGAACAACATTGAACAGAAGTTTTATTTTCAGCGACTATAACAACAACAACTACAAAATAAACAACAACAATAAGGCGAGGCACTTGTACAGCAACAATAACAACAAAAATAAACACTACATCATGCAGACAGCAAATACAACAACAAAAAGACATTAATATAAAAGCCATGCAGCAGCAGTAAAGCATCAGTAACAACAACAACAACAGCAGGAGGAGCAGCAACAAAAACTACAACAACAACAACAACAATAACAGCGACTGCAATGGGGGAACAAAAAAAGATTGATGATCTCGTTCAAGGATATTTTTTTGTTATTTTTAAGTTTCATTGGCAATTTTTGTTCTCCATCTTCTTTGTTTTCTGTTTTTTTTTGCTGCTAGCGAGACCAATTCGAATAACAACAATTTTAGTGCTACACCATGTTGTGGGTACAAATCCAACATCAAAGTTATATGTATATGGGATATTCTTTGTTAAAGCGACCCATTTTTTTGATGTGACCCCATTTAATTTTATCAAATTTATATTACTGTATCCGGCAGACGTTGTTGTGGCCTCCCTGACCCTATATTCAGCTCCATACCCAACCCCGTCCTGGACCGACAGGCGTTGTCTTGGTCTAATCTACTTATTGGAAAACAGCTATAGTGTGCATTCTGCACACGAAATTATATCGGGTTCTCGCGAATTTCCGATTTTTTTCTGAATTTTAAAATTTTTTTTTTTTGCTAAAAGCCTTCTACAGATATTAACAAACGAATTTAATAAGGAACAAGCAAATCCTTCATAACTACATTTATTTTTAATTGGTTCAAATTGATATTTACGGAGTTATGCACTTTTGAAAATTGTTGCATGACAGAGCTTATTAATTTTCTTACCTTCTAATCCTAAAAAGGATATACATATTATGTATCTATCTATTTAAAAAAATTAATCTCTTTCTTGCTATATCATAAAAATATTCATCCATCTTTCATCTCGACAATGGTGAATTCGATTTTGACGAAATTGAGGTCATAGTTCATGTTTCGGAGCATAAATTTCCAATTCAAGAAAGTCTAAGAAATGATCATCCGATGTCCAGGCGTAGCAAGGAAAGTGGACCGCCCCACGCCTCTACTTCAATTGGCCCCAAAGCTATTGATATATTGTGAAATTGGTTGGGTCTTTTTTTTTGTGATTTTAACAGGTATGCGATTTCATAAGAGGGGTCCCGAATTCTTAAAAAAATGGGTAAAAAGTTGTATGTCCCGTAAATTGTTGCCGCTGCCGTCCTTCAATGCTGCTGATTAGATGGCGTCATAGTAGATAAAATCAATTTTAATTTGCAGAGTTACTACCCTTTTAACTTCTGTAGCATGCTAATCAATTTTTGATCCATAATTTCTTTCATAGATAGATGGTAATAAAATGGGAAGGTTTAAAAGATGAAATTTTTAAAAATATTATGATTGCCCTAGTTTAAAAAAAAAATTCTACATTCGATTTTTGTTAAGAAGTCGAAAAAAAATGTTAACGAGTTCATTTCAAATGTCTAAAACGAATCATGGAAACAGTTAGGAAGCTTTATTTTCTGCAAAGGTTACAGGCATTCAAATATCTGTCAGGCGAAGTATTTAAAAGCATATAGTTCCCTAAAAACAAATTTTGAGAAATGAAAAAAAAAAAAAAAAATGTAGGTAGGGTCATTTCGCCTGTTCGCGTCCATGTTACGGATCTCCCTTTAAAAATCCTCGAAATAAGTAAACTAACACACCAATCAAACGAAAAGTCATTACCGCTAATACCTCAATGTATAAGTGGCACGCACACATGGTCAAAAGGTCCGTACGCTTTGTGGACGCAAAGTGGGTAAAACGCCTAATTCTGAAGTTTTTCTATTAAAAAAAAAAAACACAAGATGTTTCGAACAAAACTGAAAGTTAATCTTAAAATAGACTATATAATGAACACATTACATAAATTTTTCATAGAAATTAGTGCTGGGATATTTTTACTATCGCCGTCAAACTTGCCAACTGCACTAAATGGACGCGAACAGGCGAAATGACCCTATATGCTCAACTAATGGTGCACTGGAATAAATTATAAGTCTTTAAGCATTTCTTTCATTATCTTTGGTTAGCTTCGCAACGAATGCCCCTTATACATTTGGATTCATTCATTTGGCGTTGCCATATTCGGGAATGTGAAAAACATATTTTTGACCTCCACCCAATTGGAAATATTTCATAAGTACACATTCATATCTCAAAGAAATTAATTTTCACGTGAGAAAATCCTCTCATTCTGAATTGTCGGGGAGGAAACTTTTACTTTAAAATGAGGTTCAGATACATAGATACTGGAGGGTTGTAAACATGGTGATAATTCAATACAAACAAGTTACTACTGGACAGCTCAAACTGTTTAAAATACTTTTGCTGTCAAAAGTCATAAGTAAGCAGGATAAGTTGGCTTGTAGCATGTCAGATGGTATGCTTTTGTAATTATTGCAATTTGGAAAGTTATCCTTAATCACTAGGTATTTGTACAGTTGCAAATATTCTTATCATATGTCCTATATTAAAAAATGTAAAGGTGAATGAAGTTTCAGTTGCAATGATAACTAACTAACCGCTGGCCATAATTCTGCACCGAGTTCATATTCGGATATTTATGTAAATATTTGAAAACTAAGAATACGTATGTACCTGTACACTTTTTATTGAAAATATGGCATCACGCTTCAGTTGAAATTAGTAAGTCGTGCTTTTTTATTCACGAGCTGGACGCGTTGCCAGCTGTGGTTGAAAACATTCAGTGAAGTTTCTTTTGTTTTGTTGGTCAGTTGGATTTCAATTGATTTATTTTTTTAGAAAATAACCAAATTTCTCTCTTTCTCATTGCATCCTCTTTATGTACAAACATACATAAGTATGTATGTTCCTTCATTCCATACAAATTTCCTACTCGACGTACTCTCTTAACTTGCTTACCTACTGTTCGTCCTAGTACTCTCCCTTTTTGAAACTTCTGACCCTTTCGTCCTAAGCCTTGCATTGTGTATCATCCGTATTTTTGCAGTCTCTCTATCACTTGCTCTTCACTATTTTGTTTACTCACTTTCCTCGCATTTTTTTGCACTGTGCTGTTTTTAACTTCAATGAGCGCTTGCGTGGGTGCAAGAAGACAGCGGCGGGATGCCGCACAGTAGAAAAGAGTGTAATTTCGATGGTCTAAGGTTTAAGCTCAGGGCTTAACCTGAACTATATATTTAGTAAAACTATAGTAACTTAGTTAAGTCAATGAGAAAATAAAAATTAATTAATAAAACTTTTATTACCCGTAACAGAATTCTTATTTGTTCCACAGGGTGTCAAATAACTACTTTTTAACAAAAAGCTAAAAGAAAATATATTGTTACATTGATTCAAAATATTCCTGTTCGTCTGTTGTATGTCGGAGTAAAGTCCTAAATTCTAATTGATTTTGAAATTTTTTTTCTTCGCATGACGTAGGACGCACAGTTGGTGTTAAAAATCTTCACGGATAGATTTGAGGCGGTTTTCCCTTTCCAGTATCTAAATTTATCAGCGTTGACGAAAAAGCCAAATAACCGCAATATTAAACGTTAAAAATAACTTGGAATTGGCGAAGTCTTCTATCATTAGCTTTTAATATCTCTGCTGTACCATTAGTTCTACTGAAAAATCTTTGGAAGAATATGCATCATTCATGTTAATGAATCAGACTTTGGGATGTCAATAATAAGCGCTGTTACTGTCCTTAACTGATTTGGTATCCTTACCTTCGGTGTTAAACTCTTCTGCTTATTTTCTTCTTTGTTGCGAATGCCGACTTTGCTGAAACTTACATAAATATAGTAATGTTATAGCTTAAACCAGCGATGGGCGAGTACAGACACTTTCAGCCCTCATAGCCCGAACCGTTATTTGACGCACAAACAAGCAACCAAAAATTCGCAGAATTTCAAGGCTATCGGCGCACAGCGTTGAGTTGAGTTCCAATTAAAACAAAAACAACACAAACAGGC
Organism: Meiosimyza platycephala; assembly: GCA_963662105.1. Taxonomy (NCBI): domain Eukaryota; kingdom Metazoa; phylum Arthropoda; class Insecta; order Diptera; family Lauxaniidae; genus Meiosimyza; species Meiosimyza platycephala. Next base: position 95,131,681 of record OY759208.1, on the reverse strand, counting down.
ATTAGCGACGGCGCCGCATTGTGTTTCGATTGTTTTTGTTTGTAGTGCTATGTGGTTTTTTTTGGTGCTATTGACGAATATGGAAATGAAAGCAAAAAAAAACTTTAAAATTTAGTGTGTTGTTTCTTGATGTTGTTGCTGTGCCCTTTTGCTAGGATTCCATGCCCACCACTGGTTTAAACGGATTGTTTGCTTTATTAACAAATTCTCTGGGCATTGTGAACTCTTTCGGTGTTGCGTAGCATACCAGTACTATGCATGTAATCCATGAAGTGTTGATTTTCCTTAGCTTTACTTTACGTATTCAAATATCATAAGCAAGCGGCATGTGTGGATGATCTAGCATAGCCTCACTTGATAAACATAAACCAAGTTGATAAACCTAATAAGTTGCGCAGCTTTGTCAACCTGCTGTGGGTCGTGAAAATTAAAATTTTTCTTTAAGACACCGCTATCATCCATTCATTTAAAAAAGCAATAATTTTTAAACTATTTTCGAGCGCTGATTTTCAGTTTTTATCCACTGCCTTGAACATTTTTTTTTTTGCATACAATTCGCAGTTTTTTTTTGAGGAGTTTTTCACTGGTTTTTTTCTCTGTCCTAAGTTCATTTTATTTTTAAATCTTTTTTTTTTTTGTATAACCACAGCCGGGTTTTAGTCATGCATTTGTCTCTGTCGCTGTTTTTGTTTGTTTTTACTTATTTTTTTTGTGTTTTTTTCACTCTTTTTTTTTTGTATTTTGCATCGTTTTATTTTAGTGTTTATCAATGTTTTTTCTTTAGTTTTGAGTTTTCAAAACTTTATTTGTGTGAGAAAAGTGGAAGTGAGTGGCATCCAAATTAATGGTATGTTTAGCCCCAAATTGTTAGAAGAAATTTAACTAATTGATTGATGGTAAAATTTTTCAGCAACACAAGTTATATTGGCTTTAATTTTGAAGATAAATGTCGACTTCACATATATATATATATGTATATCCAAGCTCAGCCTACATACATATATATAGTATATTCCAAGAGATTAAGATATGTATATATCGTAAAAACTATTTGCAACACATTAGCAAGCTGTATGTTTTAAATCAGCGATGGACAAAACACGATAAATGAGCCATTTATGGCGAGACAAGTTAAAAGAATCTTCAAATTTTATTAGGTAATAACAGCATATCACAAGGTCTAGTAAACTGGTAAGATCCTTCAAGGATCGTAGCAGTCTGAAGGCTGCCTCAGTTTAGGTCATAACACTAACTGGATTGGTAGCTATATAAATAAATTCAAGTTTTTCTCTGAGAAAATATTGCTAAAAATTTTAAATCCCTTTCAAAGATTTTTTTTGGGAAAGCCCTCCAAAAAAAATTGTCGTTGAATAGAACATAAAACTTAAGCCCCGAATCATCCAAAAAATCTCAAATCGGAACACTAAGCTCTCAACCATTTCTTCTTTGGGGCCACTTGATTGTTATTGTGGTTCGGTCCTTCGTTTGCTTTTCGCAATGGTTTTTAATGGTTGTTTTTATTTTTTCTACCTCGTCTTTACGACTTGCGTTTAGACGAAGTCTTCGACTACGCCGACAACGTTGACTTAAAGTTGTTTTCTTTTTTATGTTGCTCATTTGGAATTCGTGTGTGCCGCATGCAAAGCAGGGCACTGGCACTGCCGGATCTTCATTGCGCTCTCCAAACACGTACAGTAGTTTATGTGTGCGTGCGTGTGTGTGTTGGTGTGTAACGAAGTGGGTCTGTTGGACTTCAGTTGAATATTTGAATATATCTATGATTTTTTTTTTTTTTTTACATCGTCTACAAACTGACTTTGACTACAATAACGACGACAACGGTGATGACGACGACGACGACGGCGACGACATCGACGGTCAAGGGCGTTTATAGTTCGAAGACGATTTAAGATTTTGTTGCTGTGTTTTAATTTTTGTTGCCTTAGCTATGGGTTATTACTGTTGAGTTTGTTTTTTCTTTTAAATTTTTATTGCTGTTTATTATTTCTTGGAATAACATTGCACATTGTAGCACATGGGGCTTTTCGCTAAGGTTTTAGAGTAGCGGGAGAAAACTGTACAGCAACAATGTGTCACTGATGGTAGACATGCAACAATAAAAAAAAAACGCAACCAAATGCGAAATGTAAACAAAAGTCAGAGTTAATAAAAACAACTAAGTTTGTACCTATGAACATTTGCTAAAAAACAAGGACTTAACTATAAAAGTGATACGTTTTTTTAAATAAAGCACAATCCAAATGAGGTAATGGCTGGGTTAATCTAATTGGACGGAGGTTTTTAATGCAAGTAATCGATGTATTTTGAAAAACTCTACACGTTCGACCTTTACTTCAACTTTTGATTAAATAAGTAAAAGTCGGTCTTTCTACGCGCTCAAATATCTAAGCTCCATCACTAGAAAATTTGTAACAAATACTTATTATGCTTATGATAATATAATCCTTCGATTTTGAACAAATATCGTTCGCTAAGGATTTGTCGGTGAAGGCAAAAAAATTAAAGTAAAATTGCTCACCTAAGACTAGTCGGATTGATACTGTAAATAAAGTAACATGACCCATGACATTGTTTTATTCATTCTACTCTAATAGGCACTTCACTGCGCATTAAAAAAATGTGCCTGGTTATTTCACAAACATTCGCGAAACAGGAAATATTGTTATAAAACTCCAAGAATTGCTCAAAAAGCTGAGACCAATGACCAGCATCAATTGAAATTAATTACTAAATGGCGTTAAAAGCAATTCACGCCTTCTTGTTGCCACAAGTGCACTGCATATAATTGCAATTTACGTGCATTTACATTGGATTTGCAACGGAATACATCAATGTACTACCGATATTAGAAGTTATCAGCTTTGTGTTGTAAAATTTGATACTTTCAGAAATTTATTAAAAGAAATTTGTATATATTTGAATAAACTTAAATTTAAATGCAAAGAGAAGGATGAAAAAACAGTCTGTAATGTTCACAAGCTTCTTCAATAACATTCAAGTTGAGGCCAGTGCATTAAATCACTAGAATGATAGCATGCTCGAATTATCCTTAAAATAACATAACTATTCACAATGGGTCTAATTGGCCTTTTCGCTTATCAAAAGAAATGTTGTTTAATAAAACGAATGATGAAATTACACCCAAGTGTCTGCACACAAAAATTCTCTGATATACAAATGCCTGAAGAGCTAAGTACAACTGACATGTCCTTTAATATGAAAACACATTATTGAAACGCTAAGGCGTTCAAACAATTTTCAAAGTAAACAAAGCAGCAGGTATACCTGATACGAAGCTAAAGTTGATATCAGTTCTCTGAAGAAAGTACTTATACGAATTTTTTTCTCTCAAAAGACTCTTTTCCGCAACACTCGACTCCAGCAGACAGTTTATGTTATGGTACTCTTAAGTACTTTCGAGCAAAAAGATTGAGCCCAGTTTCTCATAGTCCCGAAACTGCATTTGTTGCTTAGAATAAACTTTTGTCGCATCGTCTCTAAGGTGCCGTTTCAGAAGTTGAAGCATAGTCTCAGGTGGAGAAAATTTTTGATGACTTCGAAAACGTTGCTTTCAATGCTATATTTGTTCAATTCAGTAGAGATCGCTATTTTGCAGAAAGATCTCTGGGAATTAATGTAGATGCCAATATTTTATTATCTGCAGCTGTCCCAGATTGGATTGAAACGACATATGATGACTGAACTATGTCTTATGAAAGTACAAGAATCAATTTTCCGTGACAGTGACTTAAGCGGAAGAATTCTGAAAGGACTTCTAACATAATATTTTGCTGTCTTCATTGATATAGCCTTCTACTTTATGACAGAAGTATCAATACTTTGCGCTCGACACTATTTTAAAAGCATTTTGACCAACGATCGCTCTGTTCCCATATTTCTCAACCTGCCATCTTTGCACTTTAATTCTAACGCTAAACGACTTGCAACAATTGTGTTGTAGCTGCTTCTCAATAGAGTTTCAATTTACAGCAAATAATTATTAAAACGAAGCGATGCGCCAACTGTGAGTTTCAGTCTGCTTAGTTGCTTTGGTGCTGCTTCACTTAAGCAGCCGGTCATGAACAAACTATAAAAAAACCAGCAGCACAAACTCAAGACGTCGATCTATAATGAAGATGGAGCGACCGATGTTTATGCTCTTGCTGCGACAACGACACCAAAAATAATTAGCAACAAAGTAATGGAACATTTGTTATGGTTGTAACGCTTAAGAAAATTTCAAAATAAATATTACAGCAACTACGAGAAAAATTGCAGAAGATGTTGTAGCAATGACTTGGGATTGGAGAAAATACAAAAAAAGTTTGTGCAAAAGTTGATCAAGTACGACTAAATGATAATATCATATTATGCCATGCTATATATAAGTAAAGTGACTCAGTTTGATTATGATGATCAAATATCTCGAAATGAGTTTTCCGGTAAATTTGGAAAAGAGCAATACGAAGCCATTGAAGACATTTCATATTAAAAACAGATTTATCTTAGACACAACTTTAGAATGTATAGCATACAAAATGCGGACAGTTAGATTGAAGAACATATTGACAGGCTCTAAGCTAACCCAACGCATTGCTGCAGTTACCCGTGGTGACTTTTTTTGTTGTTGTCTCAAAATTTATGAAAATCTATGCGAAAACGATTTGTTATGTTGTCGTGTATGTGAGGATATTAGCAGCGGCCATAAATGAAATATTCAATAAATAATTAGTGCACTAATTGGATTGGATGTTGGTTCTTGCATACAGATGAATGTAAAGTGATAAGAAACAAGTTAGTTCAGCAGTCAAATTGTAATGCAGGAAGAAATTGATATCACGTTTATTTCATAAGCTAAACTGGTTCAAACGAATTGACACTTAATATTTTTTCTTAACCGATACCATGTTCATATCTTACATCTGAGATATCTGACAGCGTTGCTGGCTTGTTGGTCTGTTTCGTTAGTGCGATCGATTATCGATTTGTACAAAGGAATTCGGTTACAAAACTTGCAATCTTTAAGCTGATTTTTTGCTAATATTTTTTATTGAAACCTGAAAATACTTATTTAAAGAGTGTCTTCAGTTCAGTTAAAAGATAAATTTAAAGAAAATAATATTTGAGCATTGTAGACTTGCAATTGATATAGATTTAATACCTTGTAAGAAAAAGTAATACTTAGTCTATATTAAAACTGTACTTCTAAAGCATATTTTTTGAAATCAATGATTTATCTGATATATAAATACAATACATGCCACTCTTTACTATACGCAAATGTAATGATTCTCCTCAGTCTAAACGCTTAGCCTTAGAAAAGTTTAGCTAGATCTTTTCACTATATTTTCTGTTTAACCAAAACCTACCACAAACACTTTGTCCTGGCGTCGAGCGCAATTTTATGAAGAGTTGATTCTGTGGGTCATGACCCACCCGCAAGAAAAAATAAATATTAAGTCTGCATACCCTATTGTCTGGTACCTATATCCGATTTTTTTAAATAAAAAAAATACTCGTGGGTCAAATTTCAGAACGAAGTCTACCAAAATCTAACTTGGTGAACACACTTTATTGTAACTAGCATTGCATTAACTGCCGTGGTTTCAACTTCAGTAGGCACTCTTTTTTAATCAAAACTTTGTCTGAATTCCATAATCCAACGATGTAGCTTAGATGCAAAGTGACAAGTTCAAAATTTGTATCAATAAGAAGTCGACAATGTAAAAAGCTTCAAAACTCATCAGGCATCGATGCGCAGTAGCTGAGCAAATAACACAGCCATAATTTTTTTGATGCAATGTCAGAAAGGTTGGAAGAAGTTTGGACGATAAAAAAGCTGGACGGCAAAAAAGTTTAACGATAAAAAAGTTGGACGACTAAAAAGTTGTGTGCCAAATATTTAAAACGAAAAAAAAGGTGAACTGCTGTTGGATGATAATAAAATTGGACTGCAAAAAAATTGGACGACAAAGAAGAAAAATGTAAAAGCTGAACATTTTAAGATTTGATGTTCAACTTTTTTTGTTGTCAAACTATTTTGTCGACCAACTTTCTATCATCAAACTTTTGTCCAACTTTTTGATGTGCTACTTTTGTGTGGTCAAACTCTACAACTTTTTTGCCTTCCAGCTTTTTTATCATTTTTAACATTTTTATGTAACTTTTTCCAATCCAATTATTTTGTCGTTCAACTAAATTGCTCTCTATCGTAAAATTTTTTTCGTCATCAAACTTTTTGTTGGCCATCTTATTTTAGTCAAACTTTTTTATCGTCTATGTTTTTGTACTTTAAGCTTTCTAAAAAAGAAGTGAAGAATATAATTTGACTTTGAAATACGCCAATATATGGCGAAGAGCTAACTTTTCTAATATTTCCAAACACTTTATGTCAAAATATCAAATGTGTATTAAAAATTCTAAGTGCAACATATAGTTTTTAAAGCCCACCATAGAAGAATAGAAAGCCATTCATCAAAGTCGTTCGACTGACTGTCAGTCAGTTAGCTCGACAGTTTGACTGACAGGCAACATTTTGTGTTGCGGGCGCAAAATAGCTAGGAAATTGTAATTAAACTGCAGCACTGGCAAAACAACAGTGGCCACAAAACAGTAGCCAAATACAAGTGGGCCCTTGTATGGAAAAGAAAAAATTAATGCTGCACATATTTGCATTTTCTGAACAACAAAAAAAAAATGAATTTTATAAAAATATCAATGCAAGAGGAAATTAAAAATTGATTTTAATTAATAATTGAAAATTTCAACAACGAAAAAAAAAGTGATGCGTTTTTTCCGATTTTGCGCAAACAATATTTTTGTCGAAAGGGGCGTAAAGCATGCAACTTCAAGTCCTCACACTACTTATGAGCTATAGCAAATATTTACTATAGCTGCACAACAACAATAAAAACCAAAAATAACAAAAGTAAGCATCGATGCATAAAAGCCCGCATGCTGCTGTTACTGCTTCTACCACCGCCTTCCTCAAATCTACGCCTGTGGCGAAAATTGCAACTGCTGCTGCAACATGCATGCAGTTGCATTTATGTTGTTTGTATTACCTTTTGGCCCTACCATCGAGCATCTTTGTCGATACCTACATTTATTAAATTTTTTAATTTCATATTTTTATTTTTTCAGATTTTTTCTACCCGCTGATTTGGTTTTTATTTTTCGGGGAAATAAAGGGGACATTTTTTCTGTATTGAGTACCAATACCATTAGTAACTTTTCAATTCTTTACAAAAAATATCAATTTAAAATTTTTTTTTTTAACATAAATTCATTTTTTCAAATTTACTTGATCAAATTTTGATACGGCACATCAACATGTTGTGCTATGGCGGTGTTGTTGTTATTGTTAGATTGCTAGCGTGCGCCTAAAAATACCCTTAAGCATGTGAGTGTTAGTGCGTGGGGGAATTTTCGCTTTTTTCATCGAACGCGTTGCTATTTTTATATTTCTATTGTGAGTGAATTTTGCTCATTAGCTGCATACTTTGGTTATTATAGCAACTCCCATATTGTCTAGTGGTTAGGATACCCGGCTCTCACCCGGGAGGCCCGGGTTCAATTCCCGGTATGGGAAATTTTTTGCAATTTATTTTAAACTTAGATTTCAATAAATTTTAATTAATGTTTCATATCATAACATAGTTATCGGATCATATTTGACTTTAAATAAACGTTTTGGATTTGTATTACGATGCTCTGGGTAATTTTGCTCAAATTAGGCAGTATAATAAAATTATTGTTTAGGGTGGCCATTGATGAAAGTAATTTTTAGGTTAAATAAAAATTAATAGATAACGCTCTAGCTAGCACCCTCTTTTAGACTATCAAGCTGAGTCCATTTTTTGTACTTTCTTTTCAGATGGTATATATTTTTTAATTAATTTTCTGTAATTCTCTACAGAGTGTCCCATTTTAACTTACACAGCTGAATAAGTCAAAAGTCAAGTTAGAGGTCAAAGTGACCCCTGAAGGTCATTTCAAGGTTGAATTCCCGCTTGGTGCAGAAAAGCTAGTTATCATTGGCTGGAGCCTCTGCACAATCTTGTCTTAACTGGCTGCAGCTTTTCTGCACCAAGCAGAAATTCGAAATTGAAATGACCTTCAGGGGTCTCTTTAACCTCTAACATGAATCGTAGATCTGATTGTAGAATTTTGTGCTCTTCCGGAATCCGAGGTCAAAAATAGGGGTTTCCATTTGAAAAACTAAAGTTGACCTTCAAATAACCTTGAAAATGTAGGTCAAGGTCATGGTTAAGGTCATGGCTGGATCAGCCCTTTGATACCCACCAACTTTTATTTGAAACATTTTTTGAATGACTTGCAAGTTTTTGACTTATTCAGCCGTGTAATTGAAAATGGGACACCCGGTATAAGATTACTGTAAAGGAAGAAAACTAAAGGTTTTCTCCAGTCTTTGAGGCGAAATCCTCTATCAGCGGATTCAAACATTCTGATTTTCCAAGCCATGACTAAAATATAGAGAAGTTCCTTGCCAGTTGGTCTCCATTCAAGACTATGGAGAAAGTTTTGCAAAAGTCTTAAAGAGCATAACCTATTTATAAATGACTGTTTTGATTGCGATATAGATTTATTGTGTAGTAGTATATCACAATAGACCAACTCAAGCCGTAGTGATAGAATGACTAGTTCTGATTTTCATTTTCTATCTAAATTAAAGTAGATGAAGTCTTAGTAACATCTGGGTTGAGGTAATTCTTATCTTATATACACAGTACTTATGTTAGTTAAACATCGAGTCTTGACTCAGTCTCAGTATAGACTTTGTAGCAGTGACTTACTTCCTTCAAATTCTTTGTATGACTAGACTCATACCTTCAGCCATTTTCGTCTCCAGTCTCCAGACCATTATCTGATTAAAAAAATTTCTTGGTCAAAGTGCTGCTTCGTAGCAGGGACAACGGTCTGTCTCATCGAAAAATATGTATCAAAGGCTTGCTGGCTTGACCTTTGCAGAAATAGAGCACAAAACGTCTCTTGTAAGATCCTCGCACTTCCTGGAAGACGACTTAAGGCAAGGTTGCATAGCTCAAAGCTCGTTTTGCTCTTCCAGCTCTTTCAACAATAACAAAAAATATCGAGCCTTTCTCGAGCTCTTCCGTTGTTCGAGCTAAATCATTTCGTTTCACTTGCTTCTTCAGCCAATTAAAAAATTTTTGTCATAGAATTTTCGCTATTGAATTCCTTTCATACCCGTCAGTAGAGCTATTCTCACATAAAAAATGTGGTTGCCACATATCAGTAACAAGGATCTTCACAAAAGATAAACCATTGAATTATTTGAAAATCTCGAACTCGAGGATATGATAATAAAAATAATAATAATGTAGGTTCCCTAGACATCTTGAACAACTTGAGGTACATCAGTTTTGGACACTAAACTTTGTTATTAATTTTAGTTGATTCTACGTGCAGGACTATATTAATTGTCTCGACATATCACTGTTTGATGGAAGCGCATCAGCTTAAATTGACTGTCGCTCAAACCTTTACTAAGAATCAACACTCTATGTTAGGAGTTTGTGCAGCTTCTGTCCCCAAGGTACTTTAGAGCTGTTCAAAATTTAATTAGTTTTAAAGCCAACCCTTTCAACTGCCGCTGCATCACAATGAAAACAATTTTTATAGATAAGAATTGTTTTTAAAAGCTTGCATCGCACAATGGAGGCAAATGTTTGATATTTGCTGCACTTATTAATTTATTGCAGTAAAAATTGAATTATCAGTATCTACAGTAAAAAATGCGGTTACCAAAAATATGAGGGTCCATTAAAAAAAAGCTGCTGCGGTTAAAAAATGCACTTAATGCACTTTTCTGCTCATCCCTTTGCTTTTGCTAGTGCATGCAGACCTTTCAATGCTGCACCCACTTTGACTATATGCACATTAGGGTGGATGTGATTTTTTTTTGCTAAAAATATCCATAAACAAAGTTAAAGGTATAAATTCGTATGAGAAATGGTATGTTACTACTGAATAAAGGTCTTCAATCCTTGTAAACGTTCTTTCTTTTATTCGATACTCTATTGAACATTAATCGAATTTTTTTGAATTTTATCGAGTTTTTGATACTTTTTAATTTTTAACGTCTTATTGAAATATATATGTATATTTTTCGACATTTTTGAACTTGTACTGTTTTTTTCGATATTTTCCAAAATTTTTAGAATATTTTCGACTTTTACAAACCTTCGATATCATGCGACTTCTTATAAACTCTTCGAATTTAAATGATATTTTACGGTAGTCTTCGACATTTTCCGATTTTTATCGATATTTTTATATTATTCAATAATATTTGTCTTATTCGATATCAATTGACTATAGTCAGTTTTTTTTGGTACTCTTCGACATTTCAATACTTTTTGACAATTTTACTTTTTAAGTGTTGAAAAAGTCGGAAGATGTTTAGAAACTTTGAACAGTTTCAAAAACTATCAAAAAAGTGGATAAAATTCGAAAAGTTTTTCAAAAATACGAGAAAGTCAAAAGTCGGAAAAAATTCAAAATTCAAAATGTATCGAAAGTTATATCACTAAAATTCAGTTGCTAAGTTCAGAGAAATTGGCGAAATATAATTTCTTTTGCTACAACTCCCCTAATGAAACTTTTATGTCACTTTATTAATATCTTCAAAAACAGAAGGAATGCTACTCCACTATTATGAAAGTTGGTTCAGTAGTATTGGATCTACTCGTATTTAACGGACTTCGATTGTAAATTATTTGTGCACTAACATCACTTTTAATATGTTCAAAAAAACTCATACTAAATGCCCACAATGAAGTTTTGCTTCAATAAAGTTATTAATTTTGTAGCAAGGTAGAGTTTTCTTTTTCGCTTGGTAAGCTTTGTCAGTCCCTTGGCAAAGCTGTCAGTTCTTTGGAGTTTCTTTTAGATACGATATTGTACAATTCAAAACCATAGAACCACCCAAGTATTGAAACCGCTGAAAGACTTGAACTCTTCAAGATTTAAATACCAAAAATTCAGGAAAATCAGGTAAACACTGCTCTTGGGAGGTATATATATATATACACTGCTTTAGATAGCAACTTAAGTACATATGTAGCGCATTGAAGCCATTTCAATATGCATACATATGTATAGACGAATAATGTGTGCACGCACACAACCAAACTTTTCGCTGTAGTGCTTTTTAAACTTTTGTTTGCTGAATTGCTGATGTAAATGCATTCTCGATGCAAATCGAACAACAACAAAATGGTCTACAACAATTGCATTGTATATAGATATAAATTTTATTCATTTTATTTGTATTTTTTTTATTGTTTACACTGTTGTTTTCATTTTATTTGTTGCTTCTACTGTTTCCTTATCGTTGCCTTACAGCAGCAGCAGCAGCAGCATCAGCAGCTCAACGCAGTGAATCCTCTGACCGACCACCATGTTGTTGGACGCCATGTTGAAAGGTTTGCTTGTCCATCCAATTGTCATGTTGAGCATCCTGTTAACATAACGGCAGCCGTTCGTTTCAAAAGCCCTTGATAAGCCTCTGTTGCAATGGATAGGGGCTGTGCGAAAATTCAACGCTGGTATGCTTGTTGGAGTTGAGTTGGGGCCCATTATTGGATTGAGGCTGCTTAACTTTGTTGAATTGTTGAAAGGCAACTGAAAAAAAAAATAAATAAAAAATTATTTAAGGAATATTCAGTTCAGTGCAGTTCAGTTCAGCTTTTTGCCTTTGTTATTAACTATGAAGTTCATTTTATAAGAGGAAACAATATTTATAAACTGGCCACTTGAAAGCAAAAAACCTACAGAACTTTTTAAAATTTTGTGTGGCTACTACACTGAATACGCTCGTTTAATAATAAAAATTTCGTATAAATTTATTTTTTGAATTAATACTGCATTCTAAAATTACAATTTCTGCAACACTTCTCCAAAGATGTAATGCTCTTTAAGTCACTTAAATGACTGAGCTATTGCTAATAGGACTTGAAGAATTAATTACAAGTTACAGAAGACTAAGTACAAGATACAAAAAAAATTGAATTGTCTATTCTTTTAGAGAGCATGAGCTTAGACAACTAGCTTTAAATTGGTCGAATTTTACTTTCTCTAACCGATCGGAGATGACAGCACGTAATATCATCCATACTGGGTGTATAAATAGTGTCAAGCAGAAGCAAAGCTGCAGAGGAGCTTAATGCCTATCCGAGCAATCTCTATATTACTTAAAGATTTATGATAGTTTCGGCGATATCTTTAGCTCCTAACAAAGCACAGGAGTTTAACAAAACTCTACCACCACATGCGGCTAATAGAAAGTGACTTCAATTCTCTCCAACATTTCTCCTATTACTCCTGATTACGGCGAATGTCATTGCTATGTCGTATCATGCTCTATGTCTTAGTTTAGGTTAAGTTAGACTGAGTAAGTTGTAGCTTATTAAATGGCAAGAATAATCAGAAGCTTAATAGAGGACTTTCCTTCTGGGTCGACCGAAACCAGTTGGAACTTCGATTACATCTGGCAAGTTATTTGAATGGCGTATTTGCAACCATGCCTAAACTATTCGATCACTCTGTCGCAGACGTCTCACTGTCTTCTTAAGAGTCACAAACCGATCTATTGCATTGAAAGCGCCAATCGCACAATATGCCGTAAGAGCCGCAATACGCATGCGGATAGTCCTTTTGCTGAACCTTTAAAAATCCATGATGTTTTCTCTGTCGAAAACAACTGTTTGCTGAATTTAAAATGGGTCGTACGATCGTACGATGCACCGCGTTCGGGCCGACCAAATGAGGCTACCACTTCAGAAAAGATCAAGAAAATCCGTCTGATCCTTTTGAAAGACCACAAAGTGAAAGGGAGAGAGCTAGCAGACATAATGAAGTTGTCGATCGGTAGTATTTTCAATATTTTGCATTAGCATTTTGAAATAAAATAGATGTGCGCGCGATGGGTGCCGCGTTTGCTGACAATTGATCAAAAGCAACATCATGTCGGTGAATCAAATCAATGGCAAGATTGAACGAATTGCAATATGAATTGCTGCCCCACTCACCGTATTCTCCAGACTTGGCCTCCTGCGACTATTATCTTTTTCCAAACTTGAAAAAATAGTTCGCTGGTAAGCGCTTTCACTCGAATGAAGAGGTCATTGCCGTGACGGACGCCTATTTTGAGGAACTTGACTACAAAAAAGGCATCAAAATGCTCGAGGCCCGCTATACTCGTTGTATTGAGTTAAAAAGAGATTATATTGAAGAATAAAATCAAATTTTCCGAAAAAAATGTGTATTGGTATGGCCCGGGACTTTTCAATCAGACTAGTATGTGCTTACTTATATGAATATTTTGCAGAAGATAACCCACTGCAATTATATACTCTGTATCTTATTTTTTCTAACTTTAATATCTACATATTCTATAAGAGATCTGAGGTTGGAAAGTTTTGCTTGTTATTATGTCGGTCTGCTTGGTAGCAGACAGGTAGTTTAGAGTCCTGCTAAGGTCGATTTCAGTACTATCAGAGAAGAAAAACCTGGATACCAGAAAGAATTTGAAAGTTTTCTTCTATGTTAGACTCTACTTAAACTTAAATGTAATGAAACCTGCCATTCATTTTAACAATAATAGTAGAGTTTAGCTACCACAACTATTAATCTTTTTAGCTACTTAGCTATTTTTCAAACTAATATATAGGGTATTTATTCGATCAACGAAACACCCGTTTGGACGAAAGCATGCTTGTTGTTTCCGAATATATGGCTCTAGTTTCTTACTGACTTTGATGGTGAGAATTTTTGTCAAGATATAATGATAAGCTAACCATTTTTTGTTGAAATATTCACTAGGATTCGTAGAAGCCAGTCTTCATGTACGCATATTTTTGCAACTGCTTTGGTGTTTTTATGGAATATTAGAGCTTTGTTATTTCTGTTAATTAAGAAGGAACATGGTAAGTTACTTTGAAATAGAGAATGGTTGGCACTAAGTCGTGGAGGTGGACAATCGATGGTCTCCGAAAAATGTTACTTCTATCGGATTAGTTGGTTAATGGTAGATAACAAGTTCTCACTTTTGTTCTCAGTTACTTCTTGTCTGTGGTCTTGCGAATTATTTCAAAAGCCGTCTGTCTGATCGTATCTAATTTCTGTGAATTAATAAGCTTTGGTTTTGGAGAGATAATTGTACCTTACTTGTTTGGTTCTTTTTTTATAGAAGGCTTATACATTAGAAGATTCAAGCTCTGATCTGATGTATGTGCTTCAGTTTTATTTATTTTTTTCTGTATCTGAGTAGACAATGATCAGAGCAATTTCCTAGTTTTTATGCCGCATTATCTGCTTTTCTAGTGGAGAGTTAGTACTGCCATGGCATTCTCTTCAGGAGTGTTTACAATGATGCTTTATATGGTATTTTGCTTCTATTCTACTTGGGAATGGTGCAGCTAGCCAGTTGCTGTGATTTATACGTTTTACGGCCCATCAAAGACTTCTGCTTAATTTTTTTACTATTTTAGTTGAAACTTTTCCTGATTTTTGTGCATTCACTCTTTAATTATTGAAGAATAGCGCTATTTTCAGTTTCTTTTTCTTTTCTAAAAAAAACATCAAAGTCGGTATCAAGTTGAATGAGGGCGTCTAAAATGGAACTTTTAAGTTAAAGCTAAAAATTGCATAATTAAAAACATTTTTGCACTTTAAATTTACGAATTTGCTTGTCTGCTAGAAAAAACAAGAAATTAAAAAAACTGTTATGTTTCATTTCTCACTCCTGATGTTGAAAGTTTAAAAAAAAAAAAATATTTTTTACGAAAGCGCATGACCAGTAAAAAACACAACGACAGCAAGGAAGATGATTTTACCAAACTACTCGAATACGAGAATGTCGATGATGGTAATGATGATGATAAGCGAACACATGTGGACATGAATAAGGACACCCACAAAATGCAACCGAAATAAAAAGCCCCCCAAACTCATTTTATGTTCGCATGGCAACTCTGTCGCCGCTGCAACCCTTATAGCCGAATTCAAGTGAACGCGCCAAAATTTTCAATGCTGCCGATTTTTATGTATTAACAAACACATTCACAGTAACATGCATGCACTTTCTATATACGCTCGCTCGCTCATACTTTGTGTATCTTATGAGAAATGCATTTTATGTTTCTGTCTCTTTCGTTGCATCAATGATGGCAATTCGGTTTTTTTCGAATTGATGAAAATGTTCCAAAATTAAGCGTCTGACCAGACAATGCTGCACAATTATGTGAATGGTAGGGGGTTGCAGGGCATACAATATGTGATAGTGGGTTGAGTAGAGTGGATCCTTTTTTCTGTTTGTGGTACATGATTTTTTAACACTTGTGGGCGACCAAAGTTCTGACAGCGGCACTTTTCACACAAAAGATTCGCAAAAAATAAGTTGGGCGTGAATATATCGCATTGAATGTGTCAAGTGTTGCCATTTCATTATTCAAGTTGTTTATTTTATTTTAATAAATTAAGACTCTTCTACTTAGGTTCAAAGCTCAAGAAAACAGTTTTCCGCAAACATTTGAGATAAATGAAAAACTGTTATTTTATATTGAAAATTACGATTCCAATGAAAATTTTAAATCAGTAACCTTAAAATTTTATTGCTATTACACGAGAAACGGCAACACTGACTCATTAATCAGTTGTAAATAAAAGCACTTAAAAATGTTTTTTCTTTAATTAAATGTACCTTTTTTAATTTATGCTTAATTCCCCCCTCCCCATTTGTTTGTGTGCGTGTATTCGTGTTAACCACGCATGTGACAAAACAAAAAATTGTTTGTCATATGAAAAAAAATTGAAAATTTTATTTAACATTGCGATCAGCCCACTATTAACCCTTGCATTTCAGTTACACACATTACATTTCAATGCACTGGTCATAATTTGTACACATACACACACATTCGAAAAACATCGCACACATGCTGTGTGTATGTACACAATTGGAAAGAGTTATTTCCTGTTGGTTGCCATGGCAAACTTTTTTTTTACGGTTTTTTATAAATTTACACGAATATTTTTAATGATTTACTTATTTTGTTAGCTCCCGTTTTTATCTGCAGGACTTTTGTGCTGCTGCTCGTTGATATCGCTAATTAATTTGATGATGCCATTAACTGAATTTAGTTGTTGCCAACAAAACTGAGCAGGTGTGGATATGGGTTTTTTGGAGTTTTTTTTTTAAATCAGAATTGCTACTTATTATCCAGGAAATATAATTTATATTTTGAAAATGCCAGTGTAGTAGTTGCATGTGGCTTACTGTACCTCATTTACATATTACATTTTTAATTAAATGTATCCTTGCGTTTCAGCACTTTTGAGTTAATAATGTTGTTTTTTGTACCATTTATAATTGTCAGTAGATTACTTTTATGAGTTGGTTTCGGCGAAACAAAGTAAATTCAAATAAATTGCATAAAGTTTATTTTATTTTGATAGACTTTTAAAACTTAGGCGGCTAACTACCCATCTCCCGACTTCGCTAGGGTGGCTATTATTAAATATCAACGTACTTCTCTAGCTATTCACATCGACACTTCCAGTTTAACTGATTACTTTTCGAAACAAGAAATTGTAGACACATTAAAATTTTTGTAATTTAAACGATGCTTAGTACCATAGTACTTGTTGCAAGAGATGAAATTGTATTCTCACACGTGTCTGAAAAGATATGAACGAAAATAAGTCTTAAACTGTTACACCCGTTCCCCTGGAAGTGTCGATATATACAATCCAGTGAAATTTATTTTATCAATACTTTAAATTTGTAGGTACTAGGGATCCCACCGAATGCGCTCAACTCGGAAAAATACCTCTTCGGGGAAAAGCGGTACAGGGTCATTTTGTTCTGTACACACTCTAATTGATATTTTTATCCGACCGATAGATACAAATTAAGATACTGGTTTCTATCTTATAATATACCTCCTGGGCATAAGTATGAAGTGGCAGAATCCGGGACCATTTGCGTCAGACGCAATCACTTAAAACAATTTTTAAAATATCGCATTTTATGGCAAAACTGTTCATAATATTTTTTGTATATAAATGAATTTTCTTTATGTTTATTTTATAGATGTAGTAGTTTATGAGTTACAGCGGTTTTAATTTGTAAAAAAATTTCCTAGAATATTTCAAAAACAGTTTTCTGTAAGATTGAGATAGAAGTCTTACTGTGTATTCTTTATCAATGCGAACTGCGTATTGCGTATAGAAAATAATGAGCTGATACCAATGTGTCTTCCGAAAGCAGCACGCTGCGCCTTGTGAAAAATAAATTATTTGCATTTTTTCTGATATATTGCAAACGCTACTCTTTTCTTTCTGTACGCATGTCAAAAATTGGAAAAATTGAATATCGGTGCGGCATAAGCAGCATATATGGCGATACGCAATATTCAGTCCGCATTGCCTTAGGTTACACGGTAAGAGCATTAGATGAGAACCTACCATGATCTGTTGTCTATATTACTCAGTCTGATTTGAATTTGTCGTGTGTTAAGAATTTGTCAATCCCCTAACTAAATCAGTTCATAGAACTTCTAGTGCTTCATAATGTCGATATATTCTGTTCCAATAACACCATTTTTCTGCAATTGGGACGGTCTTTTAGCCAAATTTTTGATTTGGCTGAAATTTTTTTTATGGGTTCTGTATCGAAAAAGAAGAGATACATATTCGAGGATTTTGAAAAAAAAATATTTTTTTTTCAAAATAGAGCGAATTCAAATTTGAGAATTTCGTGATTTTTGGCTTGGAAGCTCACTTTAAAAATTCATAACTCCGGTTCTGTTAAAGCTAGAAAATTGATTTTAATGTCGTTTTAAAGCTAAGAAAATTATCTTTAATAAAATTTGTTTTTTAAAAATTATTAACAAATTAATATTGTTATAAACAATTAAATTGTTTAAATTGATTTTTAAGAATTTCCCCCACCCTGTATCAAATTTTTAATATGACCATCGTATTCTACGTCAAATTTCCTATCGAAAACGTATTTTTTTTTAATGGGCAAACTCTCTTAAATTTTGAAAATTTTTCGATTTTTGGCTTGGAGACTCACTTTCGAAAATTCATAACTCCGGCTGTCTTAAAGCTATAAAATTGAAATTAATTTCATTGTAAATGTAAAAATATAAACTTAAATATAAAAAATTATTTTTTTAAAAATTATTAACAAATTATTAACAAATATTGTTAAGTGTTTAAATGAATTTTTAACAATTGCTCCCACCCTGTATCAAATTTTTAATATCAGAATCGTATTAAACGTTAAATTTCCTATCGAAAACGGTTTTTTTTTTATGGAGACAGTCGATAGTTACATTACAAATTTGATACTGGGTGGGGGAAATTCTTTAAAATCAATTTAAACAATTTAATTGCTTATAACAATATGAATTTGTTGATAATTTTTAAAAATTTTTTATTATTTATTTTATTATTTATTATTATTTTTATTTTCTTTGCTTTAAAATGACAATTTTCAATTTTCTAGCTTTAACAGAACCGGAGTTTTGAATTTTTGAAAGTTAGCTTCCAAGCCAAAAATCACGATATTCTCAAATTTGAATTCGCTCTATTTTAAAAAAAAAAATTTTTCTCAAAATCCTTGAATACGTATCTCTTCTTTTTCGATACAGAACCCATAAAAAAATTTTCAGCCAAATCAAAAATGTGTAGGTCAATTTTTGTCAAAATTCGTTCGGTTTGTAAAAGACTGTCCCTATTATGGGTTGAGTATTTAAAAAAAACCTGAAATGATGCAGTATTTCTGTGATCGAGCTTAGCTGCAGTATTTAATGTTGAACAAAAGTATACAAATTTAGTTTTTATCGTTGTGGCGATATTTTGTGATTTAGAAATTAGTGCTCTCGAAAACCAGTGGCAACACTGCAAATTTGTATGTACTTATCTGATTTTTGGTCAGTATAAATTATTTCATACAATATGGTCCTTAATTTAAATATGAGCCGATAAACTGATATACACAGTATACGAGGGTTATACGAGTTTGTATGAAAACCCTTAGTAACAAACACATTGGAGGAGCTATATTTATTAAATTTTATTTTTTGATAAATTTCTCCTATTTGCATTGAATATAACTGAAAAATAACTTTCGTTTGACATATTTTCCAAGGGCGAAAAAACATTTACCTTAGCAGAATTAAGTATTAGCAACTTTTAAAGGATTTTAGGTACGCCATGCTCAAATAAAGACTACTCATATTAAAATATGTATATAGTAGTGCTATTTTTTTACCACAAACCATAAAACAACTCATTATCTTTTGGCTATAAAACCACAAACCGGACACTAAATACACTTTTTAATATTATTATATGATGATATTAAATGCAAGATAATTTGTGCAAAAAACAAAAAAATTAATTAAAAAAGTGGGAGAAAAGCAGCTGCAATATTTTAATTATTTATAAATCAATTTAAATTTATGATTATTTAAACACACTAAAAATTACAAAAAAAAAGGAAAAATCTAAAGGAGAAAAAATGTACACATATTTAATAACCACGCATACATAAATATATGCATACACACATACACACATACATATAAATGCCACGAGCATAAAAATAAAATTAAGTGCACTTTATTTTCGTCATTAAAATGCAATGGCGGCAGCAGCAAAAAAACTACAAAAAAAATAAATGCAAAATATTGCAAACATAAAAACTTTCAACATAACTCCAATATAAAAATGCATCCCTGTGGGTTGCATTGGGATTCGCACCGTCAGAAAAAAAAAATGTGGAATAAAAAATTTTGGCGCACACATAAAAAATGCGTTTGCGCGTCAAAAAAAAAGAAACATTTGCATTTTGTACTGCTTTGTTTTCACTACTCTTTTTTCGTATTAAGTAGGTATATGCAATATGAAAATTTTATTGTTTTTTTTTTACATTAATAATAACAACTGCAATTGGGCAACAAAAAATACGATAACATCTAAAAAAGGTCATGAAAAAAATTGTATTTGGCTGAAAACCATTACACCGCAAGAAATGCAAAGTGGATTGTGAATATTTCCAGCAGATCTCACAGAGAACTAACTTTTATAAATAGCTGCGTGATATTTAAAACATGCTGTTACATGCTACAACTTTGTAAAATCTCGTCAACATTAAAGATGTAATTGAAAAAGGTTAAAAATGGATAATACCTAGTAAAGGTGTTATCTTTCTAAGCCTGCCACGACCTCTTCTATGTATTACCTACAATCGGCATGACAAAATTAATGCATCCCGATTAAAAGGTATAAAAACTCTTTAACCGAGTATTGGGAGACTTTTTTAGTATAATGTTTTACTGAATTTTTTGCATGACCGGAGATGTTTTGATTTTCCTAAAAATGTATTTTGAACAAGTTTTTTTAAAAAAAATATTTTGAATAAAATAAATCGGTAGAAATTCATCGAAATTCATAACAATTACCCTCGTTCATCTAAGGAACCATTTGAGTCGAGATTGATAGAAAGGAATCAAAAATGAGTTTTGCACACAACTACATAAATGAATTTTAACAAAATTAAATATAACTCATACGTCATGTTGGCACACATGTAACTTTTAACTTTAAATATTTTTCCAAGTGTAAAAAAGAAAAACACAAAATTGTGAGTGAGAAAATTGACAGCAGGTGGTAGTATTGTATATAGCATCCAATGCTCAAACTCCACCAAAAAGCCCACCAGTCAACAGCAACATATGCAGCGGCAGCAGCTGTTGGTGTGAGTAAAATTAAATGCAATGCATTAAATAAAAATGAGCACCAAATAACAAAAACAAAATACAAAAATAAATGAGCAGAGAAAAAAATTAAAAATTGCATTTTTATTAAAACGACAGCTAATTAGCAATGTTGCCAATGTTGTCGCTGTCGATGATCTTACTGCTGTTGTAGTTGTTGTTCTTGACAAATAATGCTGCTGCCGACTGTGAGCCAACGGCCAGGCCAGCCTGCCTGCAACAGACTGCAGTGCGTCTCAAATTTATTTTAGTTACAAAAATGCATTTTCGGCAGCAACAACAACAAAATCAACGTTCAGGACGACGACATGACATGTTGCTGATGGACGACGGACTAACAGCCGCCATCGACGGCAGACAGACAGACATGCAAAATTTAGTTTTTTGAATGAGTAGTAGTGCAAAAAAAAAAAAATCTAAACAACAAAAAAAAAAAGAATCTAAACAACAAAATTCATAGTTTTGTCAAAACAATTGACAACAACAACATGATAGTCGAATATTTTTGACCAACAATTTCTGTTCAAATCAACAACATATGGGTGAGTAGAGTGTTTTTCTATTAGTGAACGTCAACTGTGTACATGAATGTGTGTGCGAGTGTTCACTGTGTGTTCATGTGTGTGTGGCTTTTTTTTTAAGTGCATTCAAAGCAGCGCAGTGTCAACTAAATTTTTTTTGTCAGCATTGCCATCGGGAGTCATTTTTTGTGTGGCTCTTTCCACTAGCGCCATCATCACTTTTTTTTTTAACAACTCACACTTTTTGTGTCTGTCTGATTTCAGACTTTTTGTTGTTGTTGTTGTTTTGTTTTGTCATTAATAAATATTGTTGTTGCATTTATCACTACAACTGTGTTGTTGTTGCTCATTAATTTTTGCCAAATATTTGTGGTTGCATTAAAAATTATGTTGGTCGCCATATCGTTCTCGATTTTTATGTTCATTTCAATACTCTTTTTTTTTGCAATCGAAGAATGCGTTTAGTTTAGAACTAACCGAACTCGTTGTAACAACAACAAATAAATTTTTCATTGCAAATTTTTAGAAATGAAAATTCAAATTTAGAAAATTGTGAAAATGTGAAATTTTAAGGAACGCTCTTTGAATAACAAAATAAAAAAAGGTAATTTGAAATATTGAAAACTTAAGGCTGCTACAGTTGAGATTTTGTGAAATTCAAAAGTTTTAAATAAAATAACGCTTAGGTAAATAAAAGATTGAAGTATCTACTTATGTATTTTGAGCAAGTTTTTCGTGCGAGAATCTATGCACCTATGAGTCCATCTTTCAATTAAATACAGCAAGCAGCCACTAATTCCCTTTAAATGTTTTAATAAAGCCCAATGCTGGGAACAAACTGAAAGCATTTTGAAATTCAGAGTTGCATCGGAAATTAATTGTAAAAGTGTAAATCGAAATAACACATAGCAATCCTTAAGTAAACTCAATGCCTTAAATTTTTATCTGCTGGTGCTTAATTTTCTTTTAAATAAACACTCGAAAATTTGCCACAAGATAATATTAAGTCAACTGGTTTTCACTGCAATGATGCTTTAACCCAGCAAACATTTTTAATCGTGAAAGAGTCATATTTCTATTGCTGTGGCGATGGCTTCGTTCGTGCGAGTGCTCATATTCTGATGCCAAGTAATGCCAAGTTTCTTTAGGAAAAATATTCCGTATGTAGCGATTCGCATATGAACTATAAGAAAAAGTCTTACGCGATGTTTGTTGAAGTCAAAATAAGAATTTGTTTGACGTACAGCCTGGTCACATTATCTTATTATTTGCTTCTTACTATATATACACTCGATGTCGTATATATACAATATAAATAGCAAACAAGTCATATCGAATCATAAGCATTGAAATATGTATCTAGATGAAATTTTAAAAAATACCTAATATGCCAATTTAATTATTCTAAGAGACTGGAAGATATAATAAATTAATATTATAGTACATAGAGTCGCCAAATAGTCTAATGGATGATTCAAAATGTATTATTTTTATATTTGTTGTTGTTAATCCAAATATTGAAAATTATGAAATTTCGAAAATTTTTAAGGTAGAGAGAGGCGAATTGAATCTGGCCCCATGCGCTGAATTTGCACAGTACGCCACTGGTGGACTTGTCATAAGAAAAGAACCCCAAATTTTGATTGCCCTTTCAATTGAAATTTTTGATTTTTTTTTCTTTAGATCCTAACTCAATGCAAAAATTTCACTTACTGTAACTTATGTATATAATAGGACTATTTTTATAAAAGTGCTGTTGCATGAAAATTAAATAAAATTTTAAAATACCCCCAAAAAACTAAGAAAATTCATAGAGCTTTATGATATTTTAAACAATTATCATTCATACGGTGCTACTTAGTCTCTAAGTTCAAAAGGTGTGGCATCTCCTCTATAAGTGAAAAGCATGCTACTGAGTGAGGTGTTGAATTGAGTGTAAGCAAAATTAGTGCGGCAACATTGAGTAACACCAGCCAGTTGTGGATAAAATGTAAGCAGAATATGTAGGCATGTTATCTCCGACGCAAGCAACAGCTTTGAAACGCTTTGCTACGTAAACTATTCAAGCAAAGGACAACTCCGAATTTGCAAATGAAAAAGTTTCTAGTCAAATTGGCTGACATGTAAGCACGATGTCATTTTCATAAAAACATATATAGGAGATGAAAAATCAATGAATTTCATATAAAATAGACGCATAATGAATTGTTGGTCCTTCAAATCTTTTTAATTGTCCCTATATACTATTGCTAAAATGATACAAGCTATGACATACTTACATAACCCAGCAAGCTCTGTATGCAAAATGAACTTGCGGTTATATCGACTCTACTATAAAAAATCTATACTGTCTGATTTATGAACTGTTAATAAAATATGAAAAAAAGTACTTACACGGCTAACTTATGTATATTGGGCTAATTATATTTGACCCAAAAATACTTTTAAACTAGCTATAGCATTGTCTTGTATGTACACATATGGCCAAAATAATAAGTACACTACCTTATATCTTTTTAATTCTCAATTATTTTTTGTTTTACTGAAAATATACATGGTACTTCTATTTTATTTTAACAATCTTAATATGGCAATGCCTTTAAAAGTAAAAGAGAGGAAGGGATTTCCCCGAATTTTTCTATTCGTGTTTGTTTTCATTTAAAGGGCTTATTTCACTTGGACAAAATAATAAGTACATTGATCTTTTTCTAATTTTGTAACAATCTGATCTGATTTTTCGAAAAGGTTTGTTTATTTTATTTATGTTCTTACTTAGCTATAGCAAAATAAAAATAAAAATATTTCATAGATGGGAAAAAATAAACATTGTACTGCTGAAGAGAGGAAGATAGTTTCGACACTTAGAAACAACGGCCAAAGCCTTCGCACTATTGCCAAAGCCATGGATCGGTCGGTTTTTTTCGTCCAAAACGCTTTAAAAGCTAAAAAAGCAATTGAAACCCGCGGAAGACCAAAAAAGACTTCCACAACGACAGATAATCACATTGTAACTATGGCAAAAATGAACCCTTTCGTGTCTTCAAGAGCCATTTCAGCAGATATCGGCAATGTGATCTCGTCTCGAACGGTACGTCGACGATTACAACGAGCCAGTTTACCTGGACGGATAGCCAGAAAAGTTCCTCTGCTTCGAAAAAAAAATTTGAAGACGCGTTTATCCTTCGCAAGGAAACATTCAAATTGGTCCGGACCAGACGGCGAGAAGAAATGGCGCAATATTTTGTGGAGCGACGAGTCAAAAATAAATCTGTTTGGAAATGACTCCGCTCGAAATGTTCGACGCCCCAAGGGTAAAGAATTTCACGTACGCTTCACAAAGAAGACGGTAAAGCATGGGGGCGGCAACATTATGGTCTGGGGTTGTTTTTCGTGGTACGGTGTTGGACCAATACATCGAATTACCGATACCATGACCAGATTTCACTATAAAGACATTTTAGAAAGTACGATGTTGCCCTATGCTGAGGAAAATATGCCGCTAAGATGGACATTTCAGCAGGATAATGATCCTAAGCATACTTCCAAGTTGGTGAAGGATTGGTTTCAAGACAATGATGTGACGTTGCTTAACTGGCCAAGTCAATCACCGGACTTGAATCCTATAGAAAACCTTTGGGGTGAGTTGAAGCAACGGATAGGAAAGGAAATTTTCCAAAACAAGGACCAATTATGGAGTTTTGTCCAAAAAACTTGGTATGAAATACCAGTGGAAACTTGCCGCAAACTTATCTCCAGTATGCCAAAAAGAGTGAACAAAATTATTCAAAACAAAGGTGGATATACCGGCTACTAATGCAGAACATGAAATACCAACAAATAGATGTGGTAAAATTAGAGCTAAATTTGTTTTTATTAAAATGTACTGAATGTACTTATTATTTTGTCCAATCATTTTAATCCATTTCTTACTTATTTAACAAGACTGAAAGTTATTTTTGTTTTTTATTAATGTTATATCTATTTATTTTATTTTAAATGTTTTAAGAAGTGAATTATGAATTATTTTTTTTATTAATTCCAATAAATTTTTGCCTACAAGCCATTGAACAAATTATATGAGCGTGTACTTATTATTTTGACCATATGTGTATATAAGCTTTTAATAAGGACCTTATAAGCTACACCATACTTAAATTTCAGCCAATTTCGTCGAAACCTTTTCCATACAACTGGCATAGATTTCTCTGCTTCAATAGTTTTTCTAATAAAGTGTTTTATAGCCTTTGCTTGCAAGCGGGGTGAAGGTTGAAACGCCATCTTGTCAAACTCCTCATCTCATTTTGTCCAGTGTTTACTTATGTCCTCGTTAAAGTTTTAGTAAAATTTGTACTAATAGCATTTTAAAGTATTTGCTTGTAGGGGGAGGTGCCATGCCTACTTGTTAAATCCCGAATATATCTTGTCACTTGCTGGCTTGTATCAACAAAAGTGCCCACACCTAGATTGTTAACATTGAACTCACCCAGTAAAAAGTTTTACATTTTTTGCTGTAGGTACGTAAAGTGCCACATCCTTTGAATTATTAAAAAAGATGATGATTATCAAATTATATGTCCCTTATAGACGTCTACGAAACGGTAGGCTCAGATTTTGCTGTCAATTCAAATAAACCTTGGATTCTTTGAGAATAGACATCTGCTGTGCAATGGTTAAAATGTGACACCCTGTAAGTGCCCATTAACGTTAGGGACTAAAATATTTGTTTAGGGGACGGCCATTAATTGCGTGAGTCAAATTAGGGAGGCGGGGGTCCAAGGGGGAGGAGGGGTCAGGGAAAACCTCACGCAAAACTTTGTTGCCAACTTACTGATAGTGCTATCAATTTAATTCAATTTAATTTTTCTACGATCAAACTGGGTCTGTGTTTTATTTTCCATTTTTATTGTTTTTATAAGTGTAATTTTTTTGGAAAACCATCCCAGTGTTGATCTTGTTTTCTATATACTAAATGCATGTTATGGAATATATTTTCTTTTTATTCTCAAAAAAAACTTGCAGAAAATTAGCCATTAGTTACTTTGTTTATAACTTTAGTTTCGGTTAAAATTGCTATCCCTTCTCTTCTATGTACCTACTCCTTTTGCAAATAGCGTTACTGACTTTCAAGCCTTCAAGTGTTTTGCTACAATTTTGGCGGGAACTCTTCTCATACATTTTTTTCTTCTTTTCTTTCTAATTTGTCGGTTTTGTTTTTTCTTGTTTCTATTCTACGATGTCGTGTTTGCCTTTATTTCTTTTGTTTTTATTTTCTTTTAATTTTCATTTTCTGCAAACATTTTTGTTATGCTTTTCTTGTTGTCGTTGTCGTTGTTTTTGTTTTCGTTGTGCCCCATTTGTGTGTCGCCGTCGTCTTGAATGAAAGTCAAAGTAAAATCGTAGAAAATACAAACAAAACATGGTACAAAAGCGCAATAGAAAAACAAAATAAATGAAAATCAAAAAGGCAAAAACAAAATCAAAACACACACCAACCGGCAGCATTAGATGACGACGATAAAGGGAAATAAAAGAAAATAAAAACAGTGGCGCTTAGCAGCTTGGTGCAATGGTGGATGCAAAAAGCGAAGGGTGGAGGAAAGTCGTGCGTAAACGACGTCGTCGCTGTCGTTTGAAAAACCGCAGCCGCCGATAAAATAAGAAAACAACAACAGCAACAACAAAAACATCGTTGAACAAAGCGAAACAACGAAATGAAAAGCGTTTGAAAAACTGGGGGAAGCACGCGCGCATCAATCAATTAATAGCTGGGAGCAGTGATAAGAGGAACATATACGGCCAGACAAGGTGGCCCAGCGGCGGGTGAATGCACCCGCAGCCGGATGAAAAATTTGCACGGGAAACATTAAAAGAAAAATGGCAACGGTGTCGAATGCGCGCGCAGGACATGTGATAGGAAGTGCAAGAAAGAGAGAGAGAGAGAGCGTGGGGATATGGAAAAAATCAGATACAGAGTGAGTTGAAAAGATAGACAGGTGTCGTTATTTGCATCATTTCCGCTTTTGAGATAATAAATGGGATTCAGGTTCTGATGAGGAAAAAAATGCATGAGAAAAGAGTCAACTTTTTAATTTATTGGAAGTTAATTGTTGCGAATTGAAACTGAATTGAAAAGTTAGAGTTAATTTGACTTTAATTTCTTTCGATCCAGCCTTAAATAAACTTCAATTTATATTCAATACAATTTTACTCAACTTAATTCCATTCAATTCAATTCCATACAGCTAATTCAAAATATGTAATGTATTTCAATTGCAATTTAGTTTCAATTCCATTCAATGTTTTAATACAATTTTAATTCAATTTCAATTCAATTTCAATTCAATTTCAATTCAATTTCAATTCAATTTCAATTCAATTTCAATTCAATTTCAATTCAATTTCAATTCAATTTCAATTCATTTTCAATTCAATTTCAATTCAATTTCAATTCAATTTCATTTCAATTTCAATTCAATTTCAATTCAATTTCATTTGAATTTTAATTCAATTTCAATTCAATTTCAATTCAATTTCAATTCAATTTCAATTCAATTTCAATTCAATTTCAATTCAATTACAATTCAATTTCAATTCAATTTCAATTCAATTTCAATTCAATTTCATTTCAATTTCAATTCAATTTTTATTCAATTTCAAATCAATTTCAATTCAATTTCTGTACAGTCTCAAATCAATTTCAATTCAATTCAATTCCAATTTTATTTCCGTTTCAATTCAATAGTATCTTAAAATTTTATTTCAATTCGACTAATTCAATTCAATCTCGATACAAAATTTAAAACAAAATAAAGTTGCATAAACTTGGCAACAGCGCGTAAAATTTCTCTTATACCCTTAACCTCCTACTCCAGAAACAATTCATCACTTTTATATCAGCGTTCGTCTTTCTCTCTCTCTCTTTCTTTATTCAATTTGCTCAGTTCAATAAACGTAAATGAAGCTGCCTTGATTGACTTACATATATTAGAGCGACACCTAGTGGTAGTTTACTTGTATTCGTGAAATATTGGCACTCTTGCGCTCTTTTCTCTCCTCCCCCACCCCCATTTATTCATGCTGATATAGTCTCCAAAAAATATAGCAAACAAAAAAAAATCACACACAACAAAATTTACTGAGAATTCGCAAAATCGACTCCCACGCATACAAACGCGACTCTTCGTACTTCTGCTGCAATCGCGCTCACTATCTCTCACGCTCACCAGAAATAGCTGTATCTGTGTGTTCGTCTGGGGCGAACGTTTGGCCTCGGCCTTTGATAGAATTTAAACCGAATAAAAAACCTGAAAATATAGTCGAGGAAAGTTTTTCGTGGTATAGGTTAAGAATTCTAAACGTATGGTATGGAGGGAGAGCACGAGCATGAAATGGGGAAAAACTTTTTAGTGTGAGCTTTTTTTTTTGTTGTATAATTTTTGCAAACTTCTAGTTTTTTGTGTTGTACGAGTATTGTCGAAAGCCGGTTTTGGTTAAAACTAAGAAGATTTGCGTAATTTCTCCAACATTTGAATTCAGAAGCAAAAAAAAAAAAATCATTTAAATAAAAAGATTTAGTTTGGTACCCTAAATAAAAAACCGACCGATTGACTAAAGTTCCTCAAACTTTATACGTTTGCATTCTATGTGTCTTATACTTTCAGTTTTGTGGTTTCTTTTTAATACGAGTAGTTCGTGCTTAACGTATGTTCGAACGCACGATGTTAACTGCAACGTTTCAAAACGTTGTTTTTTATATTAGTTTTGCAGCTTTTCTTTATTTAATATATGAATAATTAATATCAGAGATTTTTTTTAAAAAGCAATATTGTGCAATGTTTTTTTTTTTTTAAATTAAAAACACTTAAAAAATTCCTTCCTCTTTAAGCCTTTTTCTACAGGACTGCGTTGACATTGCTTCGGGGTAGGGACCATGATATATCTTCAAATCACTGACCTGCGTTCAGGTCCCGCTCCTTATTTTTGAGAACATTCTAAATAAAAAAATTTTGAGATATTCTCATATATCAAAATCTGGACCATGCTTATCGTTCTACTGTTTTTAGATTGAAAAAAAAAAAAAAAAAAAAAAAATTGTTGACAGAAATATAAAATTTTTTAAATTTATTTTGATGCATAGATTTCAAAACCGGCCAAGTTCACTAACTTGCTTTCAAAACCGGCCAAGTCCATGAATTTGGTTTCAAAACCGGCCAAGTCCATGAACTTGCTCCAATTTTTTTGTAAATTCTGTTCAATTGAGCTAAAATTTTGTCACAATTGGAATTCTTTTGAAATTAAGTGGCGAACCAATATATGGGTATTTCTACAGAAAGGTTCACCGTGCGTATTATTTCAATTGAATTGTATTCAAAACCAGTCAAGTTCAACACCTTGAAATCAAAACCGGCAAAATCCAGTAAATTTATATCAAAAGTATTTGTTGAATACTATGTCAAAAGCGGCCAAGTGCATGTTCCATGGATCCAAACCCGCCAAGCCCAAAATTGTTTCCTCAAAAACATCGGCAGATGAAACTCGAAAAGTCTGATCTGACCTGTTTTGAGTGCGAAATTTTATAAGCTATAATGTGGGAAATACGTTTTATTTTTTCAATGAACACATAGATGAAGACAAACGTTTTTCGTTGTTTTTTCAAAAGTATGAAAAAGGCACTTGGCCGGTTTTGCAACTGGACGCCTCATATATTCTGACCCAATTAACAGCTTAAATCACAAATTTTTCAACAAATTTTTCTTATGTAAAATTTAATCGATCAAGCCATGATGGAAAAAAAAGATTAAGATTTAAGATTTATTCAAAACGTTTCACCAACACTATTTGTTTGTTGTTGGTATAAACGTACACTATCGTATGTAAAAAACGATTTGTGGCTTCGTTGATAGAACTTCAGAACGATTGTACTTCATGTGATTGTTGTTGTTGCTGTTGTTGTTGTATTCGCCGCTGTTGATGTTGTTATTGTATTGTATTTTTATAGCTATTTTTATGGCCTGTTTATACTATTTTTTTTTCTTTCTTCGCCTGAAACACATGAAGAATCAAAAGTAAATTTCAGTCTTTTACATATCTATAGCAATTTATTTATTTACTTACCATATATACCCATATGCATACCATTGTGTATGGTGATATAATGTATGAATGGTACATATGTATTTAAATAAACTATGTGCATATATGTATATTATATGTATGAAACATTGTATTTGTTGTCGCAGTTGCGGAATGGAAAAATACGGCGCACGCAAAAAAAAAATAAAATTTAATCAGTTTTTGTTGTAGCTGCTGCTGCTATTTGTTTGTTTTTTGCAACCAGCATAAAGTGAACTTAAGCGTCAGCAACAGCAATAACATCGAAAAAACCAACAATGTAAAAATTACTTAATTATTCATCAAAACAAACCGGCGTTTTAGCCTAGCCGCCCGCCTCTTACGTCTTCTATTTGACTTCTATTTTTTTATCGCTGTAGTTTTTCTGTAAAAATTTCTTGTGTTTTTATTTTATTAATTTTTTTTTTTTACAAATTTTAATTTCTGTCACATTTTGCGCGCATTCTTCTATATAGCATTTCGCTTTGGTTTTTTATTTCATCTTTTTTTCACAGTCTGGCAACACCAACAAACTACAAAGTTCAGTGGCGTGCGCACGTCTGTGTGTGTTTGTGTCTTAGTTTTTATTTTAATTTTCTTTTATTTTTCTTTTTTTTTTTAATTTTGTAGCTTTTTGTCGCTTTTTATTAGAAAAGGTCAGTAATTGTTGTTATTGTTGCTGCTTTATTATTTGCATTAATCAGTCGCCTGAATTGTTTGCTGCTGTTGGTTTATTTTTATTTTTTGTGTTTATTTTGTACGATTGCTCGTATTTTTTCTTAGTCATTAAAATAAATAAATTTCATTTTATGTTCAATTTTAATTTTTCTTTTATTTTTGCTTGATGTTTTTATTTAATATTTTTTTTAGATTTTTTCTTTTTTGTACCAGCAACACGTGCTTCTTTTGGTTGTTCGTTGAGGCGGTTGAATTTGAATATTTTGTCAATTAGATCACTCGATCGTTTTTGTCTATACTGCTCAGCTCTTTGTGATTTTTTTCTTTATCTCCAGTTGCAAAATGAGCGTTTGTTTTTACATTCTAAAGTTATATTACTTTCTTACATTATTCTATAAAACTTAAAAGTCGGATCAATAATTTGAAAGTATGTAATAACAAATTTATTAAAATTGAGACCATTGTGAATTCGGTTATTTATACGGATCAGTTTCTTTTGACCTACATTGTGATTTGGTTTGACGTGATTTCTAGTTTTGTTATTTATATTTTTTTTTTGGATCAGAAATAGTTGTTATTTCAAATTTTTTATTTCGATAAAAAATAAACATATTATTGGACTTTTATTTTTCAATAAAAAAACCGTTATATTGTATTTTTCTTTATCTTTATTTTGGATTTTTATGTACGTCTTTTGATAAAAAAAAATCAGGGACATAACTATTATAAGTTTTATGTGAAAAAAATGTGTTTTAATTATTATTAATAAGAGATATTATATTAATTGTCGATAATTATGATTTTTTAATAAATATTTTTTCAATTGAGTCATAACTGTTACATATGCATACGAAATTGTTTTTCCTTTGTCTATAACTATTATTTCTCAATGGATTCTTTTTACGTTGATTCATAACCATTGTCAATTATTATTCAATGGTGGCCCCGAGTCCCAAAAATGCCCGATTTTGGTCGAATTTTGGAAATTTTTTTATACACCAATCGAAGGAAAGAGGTCAAAAATGGATTTTGAACATCATCAGAGGTGGTTCCGAGTCCCAAAAATGCCCAATTTCGATCCATTTTTGAAAAAAAAGTTTTGCACCAATCGATGGAAAGAGGTCGAAAATGGATTTTGACCATCATCAGAGGTGGTTCCGAGTTCCAAAAATGCCCGATTTCGGTTCATTTTCGATAAAAAATGTTGTGCACCAATCGATGGAAAGAGGTCGAAAATGGATTTTGACCATCATCAGAGGTGGTTCCGAGTCCCAAAAATGCCCGATTTCGGTCCATTTTCGAAAAAAAAGTTATGCACCAATCGATGGACAGAGGTCGAACTCTTTCCTTCGATTCGTGTATAAAAAAAATTTCCAAAATTCGTCCAAAATATATAAAAAAATTTCTAAAATTGGACCAAAATCAAACATTTTTGGTACTCTGGACATAATTGACAATGGAAAAACAATTTCTTATGCATAACAGTTATGACTCAACGTAAAAAAGAATCCATTGAAAAATAATAGTTATGGACAATTAATATAATAGCTCTTATTAATAATAATTAAAAAGCAATTTTTAAAAATGTATTCCTTAAAATTGGGCAATTTTTTCAATCACAAAAAACCAAATAATAGTTATTTTGGGTCCCTGAAAAAAAAAGATTTTTAGTTTTTTATTTTATTTTGTTCAAAAATAGTTGTTTCATTAAATTTTTTTTTACCAAAATGTTAAGAAATGAATTTGATACTTTGAACTACTCTTCGAATTTTTCAATGTTTTTCGATACAATTAGAAACAATTTCACTCTCTCAAATCTATTTGATTATTTTAATTTTTCTTCAATACAATTCCAGGTTTTGGAACTTTTTTCGAAAATATTGATACTCTAAAATTTTTTTTTGATAAGTTTATTTTTTTGAAAACTATTATGGATGTTTTTGGATGTTCATTCATCAAGTTCATCACTATGTTTCGATTTCCTCGGTTTTGTTGATAAGTTTAAACTTTTCGATAAATTTAGCTTCTTTTATTTCGATAATTTTCAATTTTTTTTTCGCTGACAAAGTCAATCAAGCAAAACCTTCAAAACCCACAGAAGTACATTCAGCGAAAAAGCTATATGTGCGTACAATGTTTTTACATATATATTTCTTATGATAAAATGTTATAAGGAAAATAACGGTAAAACAAAAGTATACAGAATGCAAGCACGATTTGCAGAAAGTAATTTGTAATGTTGCTTTTGTTATTTGTTTTGAAAATAGTACCGTAGAGTGGCTTGGCAATAATAAAAAAAAAATCAAAATTTCGATTTTGGAAAAAAAAATCGACTGACCTCAAATGTGTTTAACGCGCATTAAACTCATGGCATTTCTCTCTCATATTAATACGAATCCACAGTAAAATTTTAAGCGTAAAAAAATTGGAGTCTTTGAAAAAATCAGCCTTGTTTTTTTTTCATAAAAAGCGCTATAACTCCGCCAATTATCGACAGTTTTCAAAATTTCTTAAAGATTCTGACAGAAAATCTGAAGTTCTATTAGAATCAAAAGACAAAAGTTAATTATTTTGATTTGAATGAAAATGCGACTATTTTCAAACAATTTTCAACGATTTTCCAAGCTCTGACACTAAAATTTTGAATGGGCATAACTTCGTAAAAAATAATTTTCAATCAAATCGGGGAACGGTATATTCCCTTAATTACTTTGAAAAACAACATATTTAATCGGCAACCAATTTCGCAATTTGAAGTCACTACGACTGCATGGTTTGAAATGGATTTGGTCTACAGACTTTTACATTTTTTCTCAATTTTGGATAACTGAGATATAATTTTTTGTATTAAAACTTTTTTTCCAAAATAATATCATATTTTCCATGTACATCGCTTTTTTTTGATAGATGAATTGGTAATACATTAAGTTAAATTTATGAATATCCATAGTTCTGAAAAAAATAAGTTCCTGCCAATAAAGTAAACTTTTTTAAACTTAAGAAAATATGTGCTATTTATATGTTATATTTATATTATATGCATAGATCCACAATACTAATTGTAAATGGTAACAAGTTAATTTTTTTTTGGGAAAAGTAAAGCTCATTTCACATCATATATCGGTTCATATCGTCGAATTTCCGGCATAATAATATAAGCCAAAGAAAAATGTCATACATATAATGTGTGCAAGAATCTTCATGGAAGAAACTAATTCAATATCTTAAAAATACCTACCTATGATGATGGTTCGTTTTTTTTTTTTTTTTGTAGAGAAAATAAATATTGTCGTTTTTTCTTCAATTGGCACTAACAGTCATATGAAGAAACCCTGAATGATTTCACTCGAAAACCAGATTCATATTTAAAACATGTTGAATATTCGCTATGTAAAAAGCAGAATCAACTTAATTAGCATCCAAAGTTGCTACCGAAGGCCTAATGAAGAAATTCGTAGCAGTGAAAGATCATCAAAAAAAAAAAGAAAAAAACAGAGCTAAATTAAACTAAATATATAACAATAACAACGACAAAGCAAAATGGCTAAAAATACTGCAAAATGCATATGACGAACAAATACACACACACACGCAAACCGAGATACTGGCAAACGCTCAGATACATAAATGCAAACATTGAGATACACGCCAAATTGACTTAGAAGTTTAACAAAATGTAAAAAAAAATTCGCAAACTTTATGACGAACGCGTTAGTTGTTAATAGCTGAAAATAAAGAAAAAAATATTAACGCCGGCCAGAAGCCGGTAAAGCAGCAAGCAGCAGCTAGCAAAAATAGTGATAGAAAAAAAATTGGCAAGGGGAAAAACAAAAAAATTTGGAGATTTTAACTATGCAAAGTGGAGCAAGTGCGGAAAGTGTTGACGGGGGTGTCAAAGCCAGAGAGAGCGTGTGCGTGTGTATGTGTGACAAAGCGCGAGAGCAAATGCAAAACTATGAGAGCATCGCATAAGCATTTGTGGTATTGCCATCGTGTTACAAAAATCAAAAATTATATTGTTAAATTTTTGTTAAAATTATTTATGGATGAACCTATTTGTAGTATGTGGTACCCCACCCCTTGAGATTATCTAGGAAATAAAAAAAATTTTTTTTTTGGACTGATCCAAAAACAGCAGAAAGGGGTGTTTTTACATGACCTCGTCACATGATGTCCGATGTTGAAAAACAATATATTGTCTACATTTCTTCTGCAAGTCTTTTTGACGCAAGACGTCATATTCGACTAGTAAGACCCAGTTTCTCAGGTTCGTACCCCCCTTAATGCATTTTTTTCCTTCTAAAATTTAAGCTCTTAAAAACATGGAATTAATACAAAACTGAAAAATAACAGTTTTCACATCTTACTCTCAAACGATCCATTTTTAACCGTGATATAGTATTCTTTTAAATTTTTAGATACTCATCGAAGAATAAGGGGATGATTAACTTACAGTAAATTTCTCTTCATTGTACGAGCCAGTATGCATGTTAAAATTTTTGATAATGACTTATCCATCACCAATTGCGTAGAGTAACTAAAACATAAAAAAAAATAACTCCGGAGTTTTATCTGTCCGTACTAAATCTTATGGAGTTAAATAGCTACCACAGCAAAAATTAGTCACGATGGGAAGACCAGTTGCCACCACCACAAACTCTGCATTTGAATGGGGAGCTGTGCAGATACAGCTATGCATATACGGTATTCATATAGATATCCCATGGATACTGGTACATGTAAAATATTGTGTGTGGCTCACAGATACAAAAGCATTTCCAAGTTTTTTTTTTCTCCACTCAGTAAATTATTTATAAACTCAGCACATGAAAAAAGGAATCAACAAGAAAAAATCAAACCGACTGCATTTTGTATCTTGTATCTGCGTATATCTGCGCCTCTTTTTTGGTGCAAAGTATCTGAATGCATTTTTGGTATGTATCTGCACAGCTTTACGAATATGTGTATCTGTATCTTTTGCTGGTCGTTATTTTTCCTTTTTTGGCGGCGTGATGCCGCCGCCACCGTTGTTGTGTCGTGTGTGCAGCAGCGCGTCGTCAGTGCGTTGCTTACATTTAAGCCGTTCGGTAGCAGGACGACGTACTGCCAAAAAACAATTTCGCAAAAAACGCGATTTTTTTTATTCTCTGGTTAGTTAAATTTTCGCATCCAGTGGACACATATACACTTGCGATTTGCACACACACACAGATACACACTTACACATAGATGAGGGTAAATTTTTGGGTTGGTCTTGAAGTAGCGATAAAAACAAGAATAACAAAAGTCCAATGAATCTCTCGTCGAGTTTCTTTTTTTTTTTTGTCGCTGTCGTCGTCGTCATGTTGTATCTGTGCAGTTGTTCACAGTATCTGTATCTGTGGCGGCGGTGTATCTGTGTATGCACGCTCGTTCGTTTTATTTCTTTGTCGTCTGTGTCTTTTTTGTGGGCTTTTTTTTTGCTTTTGCTGAACTTTTTCTTTTTCGTTTCTGCGCGCTCGCTCGGTTTTTGTCGTCATCACGACGTTGTCGTAGCCGTCGCCGTCGTGGTTGTGTCGACGCGATTTCGTCGGTTCTTGAGTGCATCGCCAAGATTTTTGCTCATATTCAACTTTTTGGCCGTTTTCGGTGCGTTTCGTAGCTCGTAGTCGCGCTTCTCTGCTTTGAGATACAAAAATTTGAAGAAAATTTTCTTTTTCTTTTTTTTAAGTTCTCGGTTTTCTGTGTTCGGTTCAAGAGTTTGTTTTGGCTTTTGTGTGTTGACTTTTGTTGCGATTTTTTTGATTTCTTTGGATTAATTTTTTTTTTGTACTGCCTTTGCCTTTAACTTGGCGGATTTGGATTTTTCTACGGCATCTTTTTGTGCACTGTGCTGACTGACTGATTTTTTTTGTAGGCGCTGAGAAAACCAAAAACTTTTTTGTGGTTTTCCACGTTTTATTTTTGGTGTTTAAAGAAAACGAAATGAATGTTATTTTTGGCAGCGTCGTTTTTCTTAAGAATTTCATAATAAGCAGCGACGGTGGTGGTGACGGTGTCGTGTGGCGGTAGCAGTAGACAATGTGAAAGAAAAAAATAAAAGAATTCGTATTTTTGAATTAAATTCTAATATTTTGCTGATACTTTTTTGGATAACTAGTTACAAAAGCCGGTTGAAAATGACACTTTCTCTTCACCAAGTGCTTAGATTCTTCTGCATCTCTTAGAATCTTTTGCAGCTTCTGGATACTATTGTATATATGTATCTTAGATATTTTTATATCTATTGAAGGTTTTTATATCTTAGGATATTTGTGCATCTCGAAGATACTTTTGAAACTTTTAGATAATATTGTTTCATTAATGTAGATATATTTATATCTTTGGATACTTGTGCATCCTGAGGATACATTTAAAACTTTTAGACACTATTATATCTTGAAGATATTTTTGTATCTTTTAGATATTTTTGTATCTTTTAGATATTTTTTATCTTTTAGATATTTTTGCAGTTCTTAGATTTTTTTGTATCTTTTGAAACATATGTTTCCTTTAAAAAATGTTTGTAACTTTGAGATAGCTACCTAACTTAACATCTTTTAGATGTTTTGGTATTGTTTTGTCAAAACATTTTTGTTTTTCCCTAGCAAAGTATGTACAAAAAATTGTATAAGTCAACGTTTGGACTCCTTTGTATCTCTGAGATATATGTCTATCATCGAGTCAGTTTTATGTTTTTTAGCTACATGTTGCTTTGGATTATCAATATTTTGCATAGGAAAAAAGTATCTTAAAAATTTTCTCATAGTTTTGTGCAAGTAATGTTAATTCAGCTCCAAGCTGTTATTTTTGCACTCTTGAAAATCGGCGAAAATATCTTAAACTTTTTTTCACAATTATTGCAGATACGATGCAAAATATTTTTGTCTCTGATCCACTGAACACTGCTGAAGTGGAAATTCTAGTAAATATTTTCTTTAAAAAATAACTTGTGTAAAGTTTCTTATAATTTTCTAAAGTGGCGTACATTGTATCTATGAGATATTTTCATATTGATAGCAAATTTCAGCAACTGTAATCTACTTTTTTGGCTGCAGCATACTTTTGCAACAGCAAAACGCTCTTGTAACTGCGAGATACTTTTGTAACTATAAAGTACTTTTGTATCTTTTAATTTGTTTCATTTACTGAAGTTAGCCTACGCTAAATTTTTTACAAAATTTGTTGTAAAATTTTACAATTCGTCGCAAAATATTTTAAAAAACATACGCTTGGATACAATTGTATCTTATAACGCATTTTCATGCTTCATTGTCAAATTTTGCACTTTTTTTTCAATTGTTGGAAGCGTCTGTTCGTCGTTTTTCTTTGACTTCGTGCGTGCGTGCGTTTTTGTTTGTTTTATATATTTTTTTTTTTTTTTGATATTTTGGCGGTATCTTGGCGCGCGGTGTTTTGAACTTGAAAGTTTTGTTGTGTTATATTTTGCCGAAATTGATTTTGTCATTTGTGTTTTATTTTTTTTTTTTGTGTGTTTGAGAAGAGTGTTGTGTCAAACTTTTTACTTGCGTTGCATAAAATACTTTCAAGTTCAAAGTTTATAGTTTTATTTACTCTTGATTTGCTTATTATTAGTTTTTTATACTTACCGTCGGTATTTCATAAGCAAAAAAAAAAAAATAAAAAAATATTTTAAGAAATTTATTCATTGTCAGTTAAAAATGCGTTTGCTGTGATTTAATGTTGAAATGATGAAATGATAAAAAACTGTGACTGTGCGTATTTTGCAAAAAACAAATAATTACAAATTAAATTAAAAAAATAAACAAATGAAAAGAAATTATACCAGTGAACACAGCAATTTTATGCTATATAAAAAATGATCAAGAAATATAAAAAGTTAAAAAAAAATTATAATGCATGACATGTGATGGTGATGACAATAAAAACTTTTTTTTTTAACATAAAAACACAATATTTCAACAAAAGGATTTTATGCAATGGATTATTTTTTTAATTGCAACAGTCATGGATCTATAAAATGTGGATTTCAAAACGGAAATTGGTTTTATTTTTTACATTTTTTAAATAAAATTTTGCCTTTTAATCAATGAACTAAAGAAATTTATTTTGTTTAATAATCTTAGCTTTATGCATATGAACAAATTGAGAGCTAGCATAGTGCAATAATTTAGTGATTTTTTTTGCAAGAAACTTAAAGTATTCAAAGAAGCGTTTATTTTTAATAAAAATTTTGCTTGCGACATGCTTAGTATCCAAGGATAAGATTTAGCAAAATGTTTTAAAATAATTTTGGTTAACACTTTAAGAGCGTGTGTTGTTTTTTAACACCAGTTTTACAGATTTTTCAAAGATAAAATATTAAAAAAAAAATTAAAATCGATAGATGGAATCAAAAATATACTATGCCTTTACCATCTAAATTTTTAGTACATGTTAAACAGCTAGGGTCCTTAAACAACACAAAGTTTTAAATATTGCAAGTGATTAATAAGTCTGAAATTTTAATTTCTTTTAAAAAAAACTACACTTAGGAAAAATATGGCATTGTAGATTTGAAAATTTTATTTATGATTTAAAGTCACAAAATTTTGAACTTGTGAATACTTAGTAAAAATAACCATTTATCTCATATATTTTTAACATCTTTAAATTGCATTTTTTATTTGAAAATTATTGAAAATATAGCATTTTTAAGGAACTAAATTAGCGATAGTGCTTAAGATTATTTTAGGCACTAACGATATTTTTTTTTCTGGGAGTGAATAATAGAATGAAAATTTAGAATAAGGATATTCATTGAATAAATGTGACTCCGTTTCGTTAGTTATTCAGAATTTCTTATGGAATAAACTTTAAAACATTTATCTTTCAATAGAAGGAACTGCGAAATATTTTAAAAATTTTAGACATAAAGGAAGATTTATGATTTCTTAAGTTTTACTAATTAAAATATCACCCAATTTTGCATGATGAGCCAATTTTACTTTTTCTAAAAGACTCACAAGTTTATGGTAAATACCTCAGAAGCTATACAAGCTGTCGAAAAATTTCATTGGACTTAGTTATTAAAACTTTCTTTTGTTATAAAACTGTCCTTATTATAAAGTGCTCACGTTGCTGAGGTGTCGATATTTCTCTGGATGATATCCTTGCAAGGATGTTGTATCAGAGATATATCCCGCCAGATCTCAGTCAGCTTTGCGTACAGTTTTTCGTTTAAAACTTGAAAATTAGAGCGATAGATGACCATTCTAAGCCAGTGTTGGCATTTTTGATGCATACATATGTTCCAGTTTTCAAGTCATTTGGAAGTTTCACAGCAATCCCCAACAAGGCTTTTAGAGCTACGTTAGGAAATCAATTTTTTCCAATATTGTGCTATCCTGATTCACACTATCTGTACTATCTTAATTCAAATAAATTTATTTGAAGCAAACATGTCCTCTGCTCATTGTAGTCAAGGATACTAGAATAATTTTTGATTGATAAATGTAGATTCCTTCGCGTAAACAGCATTCATTAAGAGTTACAGTGCGATTCTCTATATCTCTAACAATGACAGACAAAGTAAAAAAAATTTAGTTTACAAGGATTATACTTTGGCAGCATAAAGAATTTCTACTAATTGATTGAGGTGCCCTGAGTTCGGCGGAAAAAATAATAAGCTAAAAATTTAAATGTATTTGAAGTTATCCAATGATTAAAAGAAATCTTTTGTCTAATATTTGCTTATAACATCAGTTAAAAATAGTCTGCTTTTTCACATTTTCAGTTCTTTTCCGAGGTATCGTGAATTTGTGAAGTTTAATAATTTATATAACAAAGTCGTTTGAATTGAGTTTAGACACTTTTAATTCAATTCACTATATATTAGATAAGAAACCTACTATTTAAATGATTAAAGTAAAATATATAGATCGCTACTCTTCTTCCTGTAGGTGGCAGGCAACTTCAAATAACTCTTAAAACAGTGCTTTTGATACTCGTATTTGAAGCAATAATATCGCAGAGTCTTGGCGTATTGAGAATCCGCTGAAAATGAGTTATACTGAGCTACCGATTATAAACTCTGAGGCACATTTTTCTACAAAATTTGTAAACTAGTGTTATTACATTACAAACCTCTACAATGTAGAGTCTACATACATAATAAACATAACATATGTGTTAAAAGCTAGAAAAACTACACTTAATACTTTTTGATTCCCAAACTCTTTTGGCGATCTGGATATAAAGAAAAAGAAAAATAAATTCGAGGCATTCACATCTTTGGACACTCCAAAATTATTTGCTGCACCACTAACATGAACATTTTTGAATTTTATATATTTGTTAGATCCATTCTTGAATCGTTAGTCTTGCGTTATCATATGAAATACTTTTTGTTTAACTCAGCTTAAGTGATGCGCATGAAAATCTTGAAATATCTTTTCTATCTTTGTTCAAGCTTCAGTTATATTTTTAATCATAATTTTACTTAAAAATCCAGAAAAATAAATTTGGTTATTTTATTCGACCTTTTTTGATGTAAGTGATTTAAATAATCGGCCTTAATGACTTAATCCAGAAAAAATTTAATAGATTAAATTTTAAATAAAAAGCTTAAGAATATCATATTCACAAATAAATTAAAAACTTTTGATCATAAGAAAAAACCTGGCAGTTTGTTTTTGTTTTTTGCCACAAATAAAACCAAAAATAAAAATTAAAAACAAAAATCATAAAATACGTGAAATCAAATTTATTTGCCACGCGACGCATTGTAAACTTGTTCCGTGAGTAAAGAACGGGAACATTATGAAACCAAAAAAAAAAAAAAAAAATCTTATTTATAAAAATAAAAGCAAAAACAAAATATAATGAGAAAAATATTTTTATTTTATTTGTGCCGCGCGTCTAATCGCATTTTTTGTGCACAGCTGTTGCTGTCTTGATTTAATTTTTGTTTTTTTTTTATTTATAAATTTGAAGTGCTTCTCACAATAAGTTTGGTTACCTCAAGATATTTTATTTTTTTTTTTTATTGAATAAAAGCAATGTATCATTTTTTAATGAATTTTGCCAAAAATTTCAAGTTTAAATGATGCCAATTTTTGAATGAGACTTAAAGAACTTTATTACTTTCATTTATTTTATTTGAATTAAGTACAAATATTACGTTATTTTCTGCCAAAAGTTTTTCAATTAAAATGTGTTTTTTTAATTTGCAATATTTTTTTTAACGCCCACTTTTTTGCAACACTTTGTGTCAGCTGATGTGCTGATAGCAAGTATCGTAGAGTTTTCTCAATATGTTACATTTT
This sequence comes from Meiosimyza platycephala, assembly GCA_963662105.1. NCBI lineage: Eukaryota > Metazoa > Arthropoda > Insecta > Diptera > Lauxaniidae > Meiosimyza > Meiosimyza platycephala. The sequence goes on along the minus strand of OY759208.1, from coordinate 95,089,210 downwards.
AAGTTATTTGTATATCCTTCACAATTTTTCTTTTGAGCAAGTCCAATATTTTTGTGACAGGGTTGAATTTGATTCTCTTTAAAAAAACATAATTTTTTCTTTTAAATTTTGTCCAGCACTGCTTAGAACATCAGACTATGCAAAACAGTGTTTTTTTTTTATTTATTTTCCTTAAGAGTTTCAAAAAAAAAACCGACTTTTTTTGATAATATAATAATAATTGGTACATCAATTTTTTGTAATAAAAATAATTCACAATCCTTGAGAAAAAATGTTAATTCGATAAAAAATGAAAAAAAAGTCTTAAAGTCGGAAGATGAGTACCATACTGTATGCTTTGTGATGTGATGAAAGCAAATCCTAGATCAGAATTACTCCATGACGACAGGTTTTCGAGATATCCTATTTGAAAATATATCTTTTTTATTAAAAAATTAACTTTAAAAGTATGAGGAAAATCTGCGACTATGATCAGTAAAAAACAGACAAAGACAAGAGGTTTTTGGGCTTTAATATGAGCAGATTTTTATAAAATTTTGTTGTGCACTTAAAAAAGATGATTATTTTTCAGAATTGCATGAAACTTTTTTAAAAGAAACTCTCTGGTCTTAAAATTATAAACTTTTAATAAAATCACCAAAACTGTCAAAGCTTTTCAAAATGCCGAAGATATTTATTAAAAATATTTCTTTTCAAAATTTGAAAACCAATAAAAAATAAATGAAACAAAACAAATCACAGCAAAAGCAGTTTTACATTAAGCAATAAAAATTATAAATTTAACTTAATTAAAATCTTTACTTTTTTTCATAATAAAATTTCTCTTTTTCAGGTGCTTTTTGACTGTTTGGAACATTTTTAATAATTACGTTGAAACGTTGTTGAAATCTTAACTTTAATGCTTAATTTAATTTTAATTAAAACTCAAAAAAAATAATAATAACAAATAAATTTTATTTAAGTTACCAAAAAAAAAAAAAACTTTTAAGTGCAATAAAATTTTTCGTTTACTTTGAAATTAAAATTTTAATAATTTTTTTAAAGTCTTAATACAAAAAAAAAATTTAATTTAATTTTTACGCAAAAATAAAATAAAAAAATAAATTTTAGTTTATTACGCAAAATTTACAACAAAAATAAAACAAAATCTACATAGAAAAAAATAAACCACAACTACAAAAACCCCCCCAAAAAAAATAGCAACGGAAAAAATTAAGCAACTCAATCTTTTTGGCATACAACACAACAACTACAACCACAACAATAAGTAAGGAAATAGCAACAAAAATAGTAACCGACAACAAAAGCAACAATAATAATAAGATAAACCAACAACAATAATAAATGATAATTAACAACTACAACAACAAACAAACAAAAATAGCAACTTAAATAATTTTACTTAACATAAAACAACAACAACAACAACAAAAAAATAGATAACAAAATCTTTCGGACACTCAAAATCCATAAAAATCCAAATTCAAATTTAAATGCAGTAAAATAACTAAACCAACAACAACAATAACAACAGCAACAATAATAATAAAAGCAACAGCATCAGCAGCAGCAACAAGAACAACAACAACAACAATCATAAATCAAAAACCAACAACAAAAATAGCAAAAAAAAAAGTTTCAGTTTCAATTTCAAATCCATTTCAATAAAAATAAAAATTTTCAAATTGCGGAAAAATAAAAGTTTTTAATAATTTTTTGAAAAAAAAAAGAAAAATAATAAATATTTTGTCGCGTATTTTTGAAGTTTTAATTGTTTTATTCTTTTTGTCAAAATAAAATAAAAAAACGTTTCGACTGGAGAACATAGAAAAGTGCGAAACTTAAAAACCAAAAATCAAAAGTCAAAAACAATTTTGAGCGCCAAAAAAGTTAAAAACAAACAAAATTAAATAAAAGAAAAAAAAAATCAAAAATTTTTAAAAATTGTTGTGCAAACATCAAAGCAATTTACTGAAAGCGTTTCCCGCAACATTTAATATTTCAGTGAGCAAACAAAAATAAAACCAAAATTTTGAGCAAACGAAATTTGAAATATTTGGAGTGGAAAGTAAAAGATTCCAATAAGTGAATTTTTGTTTTAGACTTTGTAAAGTTTAAAAAAATAAACAAAATTATTTTGGAAGGAACAAAATTTGCACATGCGCAATCGAATTTTTTTGTTGATGAAAAAATAAAAATAAACTGTGCAAAAGGCATTTAAAATTAAATACAATTTTACTGCATCAAAAATAAAAAAATTGATTTTTAAAAAATAATTAATAAAATTAATTAATAAAAATAATTCAGTTCATAATCGACTAAGGATCACACAGATATTTGGATAACATTTTCAAAGGAAAACAAATGGTGAGTGAAACAAATTTAGATTATTTTTTAAGCCTTTAAATTAATAGTTTTACAATTTGAAAAAAATTTCCATAGCATTGAAACTCGAAATTCGACCGATTTTTTAAATTGCAAATTCAAGGTTAATACCTTTTCCTTGCGCAAAGCAAGTAATTTTAAGCAATTTTATTTTTATAAATAGTTTATGTTCTAATCCACATATCTTTCCACTAAGTTTCGTCCAAATCCGTTCAGCTGTTAAGGCGTGATTAGGGAAAGAACATCCATACTGTCACATTTATTATAAAATTTATTTTTACGGACAAACATCAGTATGTATTATTGTTCTCCATCACCGTTTATATAAAGTGTAACTAAACTAAAATTTTATTTATTAAGTAAATGAAAGGTAGTATTAGGAGGAGGAAGGGCCTGTTTAAATATATGATTCAACATGAAAAACTATAGTAGCTTATTCGAGTGGAACGCTCTGGAAGACTCTCTGTTGCCTTTTATTCAGGCCCGGAAATTTTCCGCCCTTAGGCCGTTCACAAATTGCCGCCCTTCTTCACTGGTAAATATGGACAAAAAAATTGTTTAATATGAAAAGTTAGGAATTTTTTTTTTTTGCTTGTCAACATTTTTTTAGGTAGTTTAGGGGGCGACATTCCAAGTTTTCGCATTTTTTTCTCCTGTGTAACTCTCACCATCACCAATTATAATGCATTACCACAGTTAAAAAAAGTTCCCAATATTTACCGCCCCTAAATTGTTGCCGCCCTAGGCACTGGCCTTGTGTGCCTGTAAGGTAAATCCGGGCCTGCTTTTATTGCATAAAAATGTAGAGACAGAGAGACTCCAAGATTGCTTCAGAACATGTTACTCGAAAACGCTTGCAGGCATACACATGTTTAGCACCATTTTTTAAAAAATTGTGGAGAAAATCCGTTTGTTGCACTAGATATGAAATATTCAATAGTGAGCACTCGCTACAGTTTAGGGAGCACTGTGGTAGTACTGCATTATTCCTTCCCTTCGGAACATTGCTCATGCTCTTTTTAGTGGTAAATTTGCACACGCGGAAGAAAGCATAGATGATCTGGGTGGGGTTGATAAGTTACGGCTGACGCATTATGACCAGCGCTCGCCACTGTAATACGTATCTTAAGTTATCCATGCATTTTGCAATTTTTGTTTTTAAACTGGTGGATAAGAAGGCATGGACGAACCGGAATCAAAACAACAAAGTTAAGATAAGATTTGAATGCAGAACGGGAACTGTATTATGTACTATGTTAATATACATACATATCTACTTTTAATTTCTGATACTTAAAATTTTACCGCCAGGCAATTGTGCCTAACTCTGGTTCTGAAATTAATTGCATCTAATTGTAATTGACTTTTTATCTGTTTGACTTGCACTCTTACTAACTTCGATTGTGACTAAAATCGACTCTGATTCACTTTGGTTTGAACGAATTTGGCTCAGTCTTCAGCTGCATTTGACTTCAATTACGTCGAACTGACTATGTCTATTTTTTGCACAAACATGTGAAAATAATTTCAATATCTTGCTGACAATATTGCATAATTAGTAATGACTACCAGAAATTAAAGGAATACCCTCTTCAAAAAATTCCCAGAAATAAAAATCATATATTGTTAAAACAAAAAAAAAAAAAAAACCCTCAGAAAACCACAAAAAATAACAAAACTTTAATTCATACATGAGTACAATAAATATAATAGAAAAAAATCACCCTTATAATTATAATTATTACTCCAGTGTCATTAACGCCCACAATAATGACCACACCTACTTGGGACAGTAATTAAATGCAATACACACAGATGCTGCAGTGTTGCAACGATATTAATTATAAAAACAAAACTCCAAAAAAAAGCTGCAAAAAGGGTTGAGTTACATACATACAGCAAGAGTATGGGGTGGAGAAGGCCGATAGCAGGCCTGCGAAAAAATGTGTATTTTAATTATTTCCTCTTGATTCTTTTTGGTTTTTGTTTTTGTTTGTATTAAAAATTCAATAAAAATGCGCACGTAAAAGTACAGTCAACGCGGCGAAAAACGCATTGACAACAAAAGCAGCAGCAACATCATCAGCAGCAGCAGCAATAAAAGCTCGAGTGACCAGCATTGAATGTTGAACGCAGCGCAACATAACGCAACGTAGCATCAACATCCTTAACCAAAGTGGGTGGCGATGGGGCATATGGCGGCAGATAATGATGCCTGCCGTCATTGCCGAATAATTGTCCGAATGCAACCGAACATCATCGTCATCAAGTGGTGTCAGTGGTATATGCCACCCTTTTTTTAAATTTGGTCCTTTATATGTGGCCACGTCCAACCAGCGACCAACACTTGTGAAGCGCTGCCGTCCACAAAGCGTCTCCATCACCACACAACAAAATAAAATAAAACTTCAAAAAAATATCCCCATAAAATGCGCGAATTTTTAATTTCCCGTTTGGCTGGAGGTTTTTATTTATTTTTTTTTTTGTATGTGGGAGACAACTTTTTTTGTTTTTGGTGTTGGATTAAAAAAAGAGACTAATGTCCATAGAAGAGCAAAACATATGTACATCTATACATAAATTCAATAGATTAAAGAATTTATTCAAATGTTTCATAGGCAATTCTAGCGAAAGATTTATGATTTTTTTTTTAGGATTTTTTCTTCCAGTATGGTCTCTTTGAAAAATCACTATTCGCAAAAAATTTCGAATTACAGAATTATTTTTTGAGCACTGTTCGCAAGAATACAAGTAGATACCACAAAAAATCTGAAACACCAACTTTTTCTTAAAAAGAAATAAACGAATGAATTAATAAAATTCGGAAATCAGCACACAACATACATACATATGTTTGTACATCGGGCAGTGTTGAAAAACTTTGAAAAAATCGATAAAAGAATGAGGTTTTCATATAGTTTCGAAAAGTAGGCGATCATCGAAAAGCGCCGAATGTTATCGGAAAACTTCGACAAAATATTCATCTTCAAATAAGTCGAAATGTATCGAAAAAGTTGAAAAGCATCAGAAAATATCAAAAGTCTAGAAAGAATCGATTAAAGTCGGATAGTATCGAGCAATAACATAACATCAATTAGCCGAGAGTATCGCATAATGTAAAAAAAAGTTACTAAAAAGCGGGAAATCGGGACACCGAACAGTCGATTGGAGTGGGATAATATCAATAAGTCAAACATCATCAAAAAGTTGATAAAAAATTAGAAGTTTCCAATAAGATCAATTACTTATCAATGAATATGTTGATATATATAGAAATCGAAGACATCAAAACAAATCCATAATTAGCGTATAGTAAGAAAAAATTGTAAAGTTTAAAATATGGTCGAAAAAGTTGATAAAATTGTGATGACGACAACATCGATAATGTCAATATCAGTCAAGAATTATCGAAAAGGATCTAAAACATTCAAAAAGTTAAAGCGAGTCGAAAGATATCGAATACTACCGAATACTATTAATGGGAACAAAAATCATCAAAAAAGTTCAAGATTTTGGAATAACATCGAAAGAGTCGATAAAAACCGAAAGGTATCTATTGGAATCGAAAAACATTGAAAAATTTTATAGATCTGGGATCGTATCGGAAAATATCGCTCATTTTCAAGATAATCGAATAATATAGAAAAAAGTGATGGAGGTGAGAAGTATTAAATAGGATCTAAAAACAATGGGAAACAATATCGAAAACCGTTGATAAAAATCGAAAAGTATCGAAGGAGCTGAAGATTATTTAAAAAGTAGAGATGTATCAAATAGTGTCGACGAAAGTCGATGGATGTTAAAAAGTAGCGAATAGTTAGTATTGAAAGACATGGAAAACTATCAATTAATGTTGAAATTGTGAATAAAAATTGAAAGTTTTCTTAAACATTTGCCAAATCAAACTAACCCAACTGACTTCGCCTTTATTATTTCACCAAGGGATATACTGATTTAAAGAAAGTGATTTTTCTAATTTTAATTTTTTCCTCTAATTTTTAAGTCTGCATTTTGGCGCTGTTTGAACACGTTAGTCTTCTAATCTTTGTTTTTTGCACAAGCCAATAAAATTTTTGTTCTAACGTTTTTTAATTCAATTATGCTTTCTGTTTTTCCTTCTTATTTATATTAATTTGCGTAATTTTTACCCACATTTCTTAAGCTCATTTAAGTGTTTTGTCATTTTCCACGCATTTCACCTAATTCTATGATTAGAAACACTTTCTAGGCGTAAAATTTCTAGATGAATTAAAATACCACAACATCGCTTACGCTTTTTAATACGCTTAATTTTCTTTCGCACACTTATCACCATCTTTTTTTCGCATGTCATTTGTATTGTACCATAGGTGGTTACACTTTCTTCGTCAGTTTTTGTCAGAACTTAAATTTTAAGCTGACTTCATTGGTTTTGTGATTTGGCGGCACAACACCTTTCATTTATTTTTCCATCATAATTTGCTCCAGTTACGAGTATTTAAACAAAAACTCATATTAACAAAATGGCTTCGCTAACACTTTTAAGGGAAAGAACCATTAGCAGCAAAACTAATAATTTGAGAGGAACGTATTACATGTTAAGTACATGTCAAGTATAAGTAGCGTGTAAGTAATTAGTTAAATATTCAATAATATATTCATGTCATAATTCATGTAATTTTCATAATTTTTTTTTGGGTAAAAGTTGATGATTTTTTTTCAATTTGTAAAATGGTCAAATCCAAAGTTTTGGTGTGTGCAAAGCTGGATGACTTTTTTTTATGTGCTCGTTCAATAGGACTTTGAAGTTCATGTCCCAAAATCGTCCAATTAACGTATATTTCCGAAATTTTTAAATTCGTACCAAGCCCCTGCTATTGACATGAAACTCTGCGCTTTGCCGGGTCAATCCCGCTCGCTTGGTCACTCTGACGTCACAAACGATATGTTGAGAATTATATAACAATCATATTTATATAAAGTGAAATCAAATAGGATTACAAAATACGTATTTGATCCAATCGAATCTCTTCAATCTTATCAAATAAATCACTGGCTAGTTGCAATAAGCAAAAATTTACCATAGTTTATTGTTAATAAATATATATTTTTGATCGTCTAACATAGGGTTGGCCATTTACCCTCCCGCGGTCACCATCTTTGAGACGTGCCATCATTCGTCCCGCCGTGCAGTTGCTGATTTCTATGCGCTGGTTCGTTTGAAAAATGAATATGCAAGAGACCCAGTCGGAATCAAACGTGCAAAAACAAAACAAATGTGCGCAATGCCAGTTGTGAAAATTTCAGGTCAAAGACATTATTTCTGCGAAAAGCAATTTTTTACACATGTATTATTGACTTATAAAAAAAATGAGAGACTAAAAAATCTGCTCTTGTGTGCAAATTGTTGTAATAAAAAACTTGAAAAAATAGTTTTAATCCTCGGAAAAGTACTTTTTGTTTTTATTGATGAATATTGAGTTCAATAATTTTTTGTGTAGCCATGCGATGCTTTCGCAGTTTATTTATTTATTTACATCAGTGATGCACGAATTTCTACTGGGTAATGTTTTCTTTACGTGGAAAAGACAACACATTTATACTCATGTTTTTTTTTTGGTTGGAACTCCTAAACACATTTATACATATACTAGAGCGAAAACGTGTTGTAAACGTCAGCGCGCTGTCGACTTTTGGGCACCTCAGTTGGCCATCCCTAGTCTATCACATTTATTTAAAGGAAACCTATTTTTTTTTTGAGTAGAGTGTCCTGACAAAAAGTATGACTTTTTAACAGTTTGAGAGATGTAAAGCATCAAAATACATGGCGATTTATATGGATTGCATTGAGACTTCATCCCCTACAGCTCCAATAAATATGGCGATTTGATGTGTTTCGTTTCGTTTAGCTAAATATCTGTGTCCACAAGGAATAAGAGCTTAAGTTAATCTGTGATCACAAAGCAATGCAACATAACTTCCGTGTATAAGCATGTGACTTATGCTGTTTCGCCTTTTCATCATATATCGACTATGACTATTATTCCATGTGGCCACATACATATGTACATATATATTCAAAAATAATTAGTACATGTCGATTGGCAAAGAGCGGGAAATTGATGAAATTGACCCTCGCACTATTTTGTTTCAAAATTTCTTCACTCTGCGAATTTAACCCATACCCATATGTTTAGTGAATTTCAAAATTTCGAAGGGGAATCCTTTTTAGTTTCGTGTTTTTGGTTTGTTTTCATTAGTTTTGTCTCTTATCCTTTTTTGGTTTTGCTTATTTTTGGTTGTTGTTATTAAGTTGCGTCTCGTGCAAGTTTTTGGCACAAAACAAAACTGGTTTTCGCCAGTTTTCACTTTCATGCTAAATTGAAAATACAAACACTCACACATATACCATACATGTGTACCAACCCACTTAAATACATAAACAGACTTACACACACACAGCCATCCAGATTATGACGTTGATGTCGACGAAAGTTTATTAGCAACACACAAAAATTTGTAGCAGCCAACTTTGTGCGGAAAAGTTTCGCTTGCTGCAGACTAACGATGTTTGGTTTTTCCCTATTTTTTTTTTTCTATTTTTGTTACTGCTGCTGTTATTGTGTAGACACAACAAAACATCGAGAAAATGGCAAAAAAAAATTAAAAATAAAAATTCGTACGGCAGCCAGCGTTAAAGAAAAAAATATGAAAATGCAAATACGTAAGGAAAAAAAAAAATGCAAAAAACTGAATGAAAAATGAAAATCAAGACAGGAGAAAAATTGTAACATTTTGGCGCTTTGTATTTTCTAAATACAGGGCAACACTGGTTACAGAAAAAAAAAAATGTTGCTTTTTTTTCTTCACAACTAGAAAAAAAAAAACAAAATGAAAATCCACAACATTAAAATGGAATCGAAAAGAAAAGCGCTTGGCTTTTGGCTCTTTTCCGGCATTTCGTATTGTTTCACTTCTTTGAGCTCATGTTCAATGACCCAGAATCTCCTATAGTTTACAACATTTCACTTTGTTGCTTTGGATTTGCATTTGCATTTTTTAGCACTGCATTTTTGTGCCATATTTAACATTAAAAAAATTCATATTGTGTTGGAAAAATTACTCCAAGTGTGGTAATTTTTAATATGTAGAAAACTTACGATTTATATCCGAACTGTATCAAGTGGTAAAATAAAGTGGCTCCTATAGATATTTTTTACGCAAATAGCGGTTAATTTAATCTTTAACGATATGCTGAAAAGTATTGGGTTGAGGTGGATGGAGTAGATGGGTGCGTGGGTACAAAAAGATCAAAGCTTGACACTGAAACAAGAAAAGTGAACCTTCGCCATTCTATCAGAATGCTGAATTTACAAAAACCATCTGAAAGATAAAAACCAAAAGCCTTCGCACAGTGGATGGGTTTGTATGGAACAGCGGCCATAAAAAGTAATAATAGCGCCAGACTCTTGAAAATTGGTACAGCTGTTTTTTAAAGTAAAACAACAGAAATTTATGAGTATGAAAAAATCGGGTCACAAAACCCGCCAACCTCTCATAAAAAAGTAGCATGTGCTGAAACATATTCTTTAAAATGGGTATTAAATCCTATTAATTTGGCAATTTTCATTTCAAAAATACTAAACATTTTGCGATATGTTTTATAGTTTTCAAGTTATTGGAGAGAAGCCCAAAACCGTGGCTGTGAATAGTAATAATAGCGCTAGACTCCTGAAATTTCGTACAGAGGTATTTTAGGTTAAAAGAACAAAAAATTTGGTATAAATGAAAAATAAAAAACGGCCACCGAAGACGCCTACCTCCCATACAAAGGTAGAATGTGAGCTAAAATAGGGGAAAAGGGGGTCCAGCAAAATCCCACCAAATCTCACCAAGGGGGGTGGGGGTAAAGGAAAACCTCACGTCAACTTTTTAATGCATAGAATTTACATTAAAAATTATAATTTAAGTCTGACGGGAGGGAGTGGAGGGGTCCCGCCAAATCTCACCAAGGGGAGGGTGGGTGGTTCCGAATTTTCAAAAAAACACCTCACATTATTAAAGGACGTCCCCTTAGCAAAAAAAGCATTTGTTGCTTTTGCCCTTAAACGTACTCTATGACGGAAATCTTTTTGTCATAGTTGAGCATCTCAATCTGAAAATTACTCCTCCTAAAGTATGAAGAAAAATCGTATAAAAAATTAAGAAAAAGCACATTAAGTTTAATCAATTTTCCGAAAATAAATAAAACTGGCAAAAGAAATAAAAATTTGAAAAAAATTAACAGAAAAGAAAATATGAGTTTTCATGCACATAAAAAGAAATGCAGAAAAGAACGAAATTGCATTCACAAATGAACAAGCACACATACATTCACATGCAGCGATGCACACAGACGAATATTAAAACAGCAAAGTAATATTTTATTTATTTATATTATATGCAATTGTGTAGGGGCATATGTATGAGTTTGAGTTTGCTTGTGTGTGCATTTTTATTTATAGCGCCTTTGGTATTTATTTTATATGCACACCAGTGTGTATATAAAGTCAAAAGGACTTTAAGGAACAGGACGCGGAAACAGTCTGGTTGCGAGGACCACACTTACTTTTGTAAATATGAAGCACGAACATGAATATTTTTATTTATGTGCATGTTAATGTTGTTATTTTAATAAAAACCGCCCATTTTTTTAAGTTAATAAAAATGCACACTTGGCTTAAAAAACTAATGAGAAGAAAAGAAATTTAAGCATGCGCAATGGATATATTGAAAAGCTGAAAAATATACCAAGAATATACAAAAACTTAGGCTTTGAAATAAATATCACATAAAGCTGAATATTATTGATATTCCCATTAAATTAGCATTATCATTAGCGCTAGCATAAGCATAAGATAGGGCATAAGCATTGACTGTAGCATAAGCATTTACATAGCATTAGCAAAAGCATTGGCACTAGCATTATCACAAGCATTTTCATTAGCATTATAACTATCATTACCATTAGCATAAACATTCGTCTCATTGGCGTTAGCATGAGCAAGTGGATTTTAGCATTGGCTATAACATAAGCAACAGCATCAGCATTAAGAATATCATTATCATTAGCATTAGCATTATAATTGGTATAAGCATTTTTTTTTATCATTAGGATTACTATTAGCATAACAGGCATTAATTAATTATATTCCTTTCGCGTACATTAAATCCCTCAGGTGCATTTTTCTAATCCACATCATAAATACGAAATCTATAATAACAATTAGCTACGACTTGTTATGCTAGATGCACATAAATCAATTTTAAGCTGCACATCATTTAAGCTCTTATGACTTTGTATTTGTATTTCTTTTTTCATATAATCCACTTGAATTCCCTTGCTGCAAAGGTAATCACTCAAAGTCCGTGCAGTAGCCATTAATTTTAACAAAAAAGGAAAGCTGGCTCATCTATTTAACAAAAATATGGGAGGAGTTGGATATGACAGTAGCAATGTTGATAACGCGGAAGCGGAAGTAGAAGAAGTATCTGCTGCGAATTAATCAAGCATATTTTTTGGCGAATACAATATAACAGGAAATAAAAAAAAGGAAAAAAAATCCTGATATTACATTTAATCCTTGCATAAAAATGCATTTTCATATTCACAATGCAGCGGAGCGTGGCCTGGAGCCGTGGGTGCCAAAAAATACAGACAAGAACACACATCCACACATGTATACATACACATATGTGTATTAGACTGTCCGTTAGTTCTTAAATTTGCTTCAACCAGCTTTTATATTCAATTTCAATTTGCCTTAACGAGACTATAGTTTTCCCAAGGTTTCTGAGGCGCTGAATCCGAATACAAAACGCTGGGTTTTCTCATATTGGAGATTATGTTTCAGTGTAGGACGAAACTTTTCGACATGACATATGAAAGCACCACTCATTGCGTTCAAAACGCATTCGAAATATTTTTTTTTCTCATTGAGATATTCTCATTGAGATACCTGTTCCACTGCCGAAGTATCACTTTCAGATATCCCGTCGAGTCATGTCAAAAAGTTTCATCCTGCCATGCCTCCTTGATAAAGTGCACATTTATATTCTTTGTGCAGGGTATGAAGAGAGCAAGAGTTGGCAGACTGAGTCACAGACCTGACAACCTACAGAATAAAATTCCGAAATCTTTTTACATATGGTTGTGTGTATCCAGTCCTTCTATAAGACTACTTTTTTTATTGAGAACAGTTTTGTTCTAAGTCTACAATAAATTTTTGAGTAAAAAAATAATTTAAAAAAAACTACACCTGCACGGTGACAAGTTATAGGTACCTACTGGGCTTAAATAAAAAAAACAAATTTTTAATTCATAAATTTATATATTTTTTTAACAAAAACATGAGAAGCTCGAAAAAAAATTTGTGTATTAACGGACAGTCTAAAAACCATATACCTTTATATATGTTTGTACTATACGATATATATGAGCTTATTTGTATGTAGATATGTATTAACTCGAACGAAAAGCAACCCGCATAAATAAACATTTAATACGCTCACCTGCCGATGCAGCAGCAGCGACCGGCAAAACTTTATTTTTTTTTATTATTTTTGTTGAAAAATTTTTTTTTCGGTTCGTATAAGTAAATGCAGTTATGTTAAATACCCACATATGTGCATAAAAATATTTTTATATAATCGTGAATATGTACATAAATATGTTCTGTTGATTTTTACCCCACCCTTATGTACTTGCTCGTACATATATACATATGTTGTTGGCTGTTACCAAAATATTATGTGTTAACGTCTGTTTTGTAAGAGTATTTGTGCCTTTTTTTGGTGATTTTCTTTTCGATTCAGTACAGTGAATATGTATCGGCCTTCAATATGCCGGGTGAAGAAAAAATCACCAAACATCATGATTTTTTGCTGTTGTTAGCATATCTTGACTCCTACTCAAAGATTTTGAAGAACATGTTTTTAAGCAATTAAATTTACATTAAAGTAATTCCTCGCTGGAACGCCAACTTTGGCGAGATTTTTAAGTATATCTCTTAAGGGGGGTTCCTGAATTATGAGGTCCGAAAAATCGAATATTTTTTTTTTTGCTTAATTCAAGAATATGTACACAAAGTTAGAGTCCAATTTAGGGTGTTGCGGTTGAAGTCGAGCGTGTGTCCCGCTAAAGACCTTCGTCTGTTGCATGATTTTCATAGCGGGTTGATGTGCTTTTTTTTTTCAAAATAGCATTTTTTTTAAAACCCAAAAATGTTTGATTTTTAGTTTTTTTTTTCTGGGTTTTCTTAGTTCATCCAGAAGAAAATTATATGAAAATCTTCTTGATGAATATCGAGTTGTAGCTTTTCACGAAGCTGCTTTTTTTCCACCTCATTATTCAAGATCCCCCCTTAAAGCAATAAAATTAAAATTAAAGTACATTTATCCGTCAATTTTCATATAATTTGAATATGCTTTTGAAGTTCAATATGGATAATTATTATTTTATAATATTAGCTAATAAATATTTACAGGACGTACCATGTCAATGAAATCAGTGCTGTATTAAAAATTTGATGCAACGTAGAAAAATATTAGAAGGCTCAAATTATTCGCTGGCAATAAGCCTTTCAGTTACAATTTGTAGATATTCATTTAAAGGTGCACCCTATATATAAGTTTTGTCAACTTCTTTGATATTATATTTTTAATCAGATCATAATCTCTCAGAAATTGTGTTTACATCATCATAATTACAGATAAAGTTAAAAAGGTTTTTTCAAAAGACAATTTTTTTTGAGTTAGACCACTTTGGGCCACTTTAGTAGAAGCGCCATCCACTTTAACATTTTTTAACCCACTTTTCACTTAAATGAGCTGTTTTCAGTGAGTAATTTCAACTATCTCCAGGATTGCTAAGTGATAGATTTTCCCTGGAAGCCCTGGCTTCCTCTCATTATTCAACGTTGATACCCATCCGAAATACTTAAAACAAACGCATTCCATCAAACCATTTGATATGATATAGTCCTCACTTAAGCACATTAGGGCTATAAAAGAATATAATATCAAATAGCTATATTTTTATATATCAGATATCTTCTTCGAGCTGACCCTAAAAATTACTCAAAATAGCGCTACGATTTGTTGAATTCATTCGCAACTATAAAAAGTTTACGCTCAAGCGAAAAATTTTCATACAAAAGAACATTTCCATTAAGCAAACAAAAAAAAAAATAAATTACTTAAAAATAATTAATTTTTTGTGAAATTCAATTCAAAAGAAATGCTTTTTTGCTTTGGAAACCAAAAATCAAAAATGGCCACTTTAACTCTTGAACTTCTCTCATGTAAAAACAAAATCGAATAAATGCTAACGAAACAATAAAAAATACATTCAATTGAATTTGCATCCATACAAATTTTTTATGAAAAAATAATTTTCAATGCAATTGTGTATATCTTCAATTGTATTTATTGCATACACAAACACATGCACCTGCACGTCCATACGTATAAGCGCCTATGCATTTCCCAGCCAGACACACGTGTGCTTTTTCACAAAAATAAATGGTAGCCCCGTATGTTTTGCATTTTATAAAAAAAGGATTCTTTTTATTTTAATTTTTTTACTTGCGCTGCACTTTATTTTAATTATTTTGGAGTGTGTAGTTACCCTGCGGCATACCTACGCTTTCCAATAAAAATAAAAATTTTAACAAAGATTTTTTATGCACAATGCAAGCGCTTAAAAATATGCTGCAGTTATTTACACAAAAAGACTTACCTACTATGCAAAAATTACATTGTAAAAACAAAAGACAGCGCAGGCAGCCAGTATGTGAATCGATGAACGCTCAAACCTATGGATTAATTGTGAATGCTGCACAAAATTTGCAAATATCGTTGTGAAATTCCAATTAAATTACGAGTATTCATTGCATTGCAAGAAATGTACGCGGTATTGTAGTTTTCTTTTATGCTACAGGACCTTACAATCAAACTAAGCAAAATAGCATTAATAGTCAATCAAAATCACTCATACGACACGTTGTGCATTACTTTTTACATGAATTGGTAAAATTGCTTAAAAATCACTCAATAGCTTAAGGGAAAAATAGACCGAAATAACTTATTCTTAGATGTATAAAATGTAAACGAAATTGCCTAAAGTATTATTTCTTAAAGAAAGTTAGCCTAAATATGCATTATAATCGTGCAAAATCGAATTGGAAATTTTAACCAAAAAAGTTCTCTACAGATAAAGGGCTTATGTACGCTACTACTTGACCTCACGTAAAATTTTTCAAAGATCAAAACAAAAAATCTAACCAAAAAGGCTACAATAAACGCTTAAAAGGACGAAGGTCTATGTCCTAATTTTACCAGCCCCTTAGTTTCACGAAATTAAATATATCAAAACTCTACGAATCGATTCACTTTTATTGGCGATAAAGGGAGTAAAAAGTCAATGAAACGTTTATAAATTGGCCATATCCATATCTTTTATCTGAACTGTAGATCAGCTGACAAGTGCTACATTTTTAAAAAGAATAATTGAAAACAGATTTTTGTTTTTGTTTACTTGGTACCTCTCTAGCAAACCCTAAAATTATCCCAATTTACGGTGAACTGCATCAACTCCAAAAGGGTGCAGAAAGTGTCTTAAATGCGATTTTGTTCTTTAACATTTTGCTTTTTGGAAAAATGATTCAATATCGTTTTGTTGCCAAACAAAAAAGCAAATTTCGGCTATACCCAGAGTTCAGACTAGAGTTTAATGGAAAAAATTGCGTTGCTTTTTTTAACAATCAAAAAATTTTATTCAATTTTACTCGAAAACGACACTTAAAACTTTCACCAATAATTTAAACCAGCGATGGGCAAGTACCGGCACTTTCAGCCCTCATGTCCCTTGCCGTTATTCGACGCACAAACAAGCAACCAAAATTACGCAGCATTTCAACGCTATCGGCGCACAGCGTTAAGTTGAGTTCTAATGAAAACAAAAACAACACACACATACGTTAGCGACGGCGCTGCATTGTGTTTCGACGAATGTAGCAATTGTTTTTGTTTATAGGCAATTAGGTTTTTTTT
Organism: Meiosimyza platycephala; assembly: GCA_963662105.1. NCBI lineage: Eukaryota > Metazoa > Arthropoda > Insecta > Diptera > Lauxaniidae > Meiosimyza > Meiosimyza platycephala. The sequence continues at coordinate 95,072,755 of OY759208.1, read as the reverse complement.
TCTGCTGTTGTCGAATTTGGAAATAAGAGCAAAAAAACTTTAAAATTTAGTTAGTTGTTGCTTGATGTTGTTGTTGTGCCCTTTTGAAAGATTTTCGTGCCCACCACTGATTTAAACCATTAAATGCAGTCATCAATACAAGCCATCTCGATATAATAGCAAAACTCGTTGAAGGGCGTGGCACCGCTACCACAAATTTATGAACGTTATAATAAAAATGCTAGTAAAGTTATTGTGTATACATATATGAAAGACGCCCACGTATTTGTGGGCGTGACACCTCCCATACAAGCAATAAACGATTGCTTATGTATTTAATGTACTATTGGTGTATTCCTAATAAAATTGCACCAGTAGGCGTGGCACTCTGAGTAAAATACCTCAAGTGACATACCTAGCAAGCTATGTGAGCAATCATACTAAAATTTGATATCAGAATGTTGTTTATAAAAAGCTATTTCTGGATCCAAATCGGTCTGAATAATACCGGTGGGGGTGTCACCGCCCTAAAACTTTAAACTTTTTCTTACATTTTTCTTATTATATTGGGAGGCTGGAAAAACCTCCATCAATTTTTTCCAACTTTTTCAACCTACAACCTCTCTCAACTTTCTTCATAATTTTATCGACTTTTTCAACTTTTCTCAACATTTTCCATTTTTTTTTCGATTTATTCAACTTTTTTTAGCTTTTTCAACTGTTTTCGTCCTCCCTGCCCTGTAACGCATCGTAACTTTTTACAAGACCCCTCCCCTCCTTCCTAATTGCGTTACGTAATACTTGAACGCCCCCATATTTATTCAACCTCTTTCAACTTTTTGCAACATTTACCATATTTTTTTAACCTGTTCAGCCTTTTTCAACTGCTTCAACATCTTTCAACATTTTCCATATTTTTTTCGACTTTTTTAACCTCTTTAAACTTTTTCGTCCTTTTCAACCTCTTTCAACTTTTTTCAACATACATATTCGATATTTCTCGACTTTTTCAGCCTTTTTCAACCTCTTTCAAATGTATGAATTTTTTTTCGAGTTTTTCAACCTCATTCAACTTTTTTACATATTTTTTGATCCTTTTTCAACTGTTTCAACATGTTTGAAATTTTTTCAAGTTTTCAACTTTTTTTAAATTTTTTCCAACATTTTCGATATTTTATCGACTTTTTCAACCTCATCAACTTTTTTCAACAATATATCCATATATTTTCGTGCTCTTCAGACTCTCTCACATGTCTCGTTTCAGTTTTTTTCAACATTATCAATTTTTTTTTGAATTTTTCAACATTTTTCGGCTTTTTCAACTTTTTTCAAAGTTGTTCAAATTTTTTCAAATATGTCCAACTTGTCAACCTCTTTCAACTTGTTACAACATTTTTCACACTTTTTCGATTTTTTTTAATATTTTCCATTTATTTTTTTGTCCATAACTTTATCTGCCTTTGCCACACTTTCCAACAGATATTAATTTTTTTCGATCCACTCGATTTTTTCAAACTCATTAAATTTTTCCATATTTTTTCGACTTTTACAACTTCAAAATGAAAAATCCAACTAATGGTCGATTTCCTGGTACTATATTAAATAAGATGAGGTTGATTTTTCGAGCAAAATTCAAAACGAGAAATGATAAAAAAAGCTTAAGCATTTGCTTGAAACCCTTTCAGCTGTATTTCATTATTTTTATTTGTTTTATTTTTATTTTTTAAGTAAGCACCCATATTGTTTAAAATCATTTAATTATAATAAAACACCATTAGTAAATTTCATCGCTAATTAAAATGCAAAAGTTTCCTCCTTTACCATTAATTTCTATTTGAAAAAGTGTGAAAATGCCTAATTAATTGCATGCTGATTACAACAGCAATAAAACCACTTACAAAAACAACAATGCCAACAACAATAATAAAAATTTCTAAATATAGCATTATTTAATTGTTTTCATTTGCAAAAATACAGAAAAAAAATCCATTTTCGCAGCAATTAAGTTACTGCTATCGCTGAAATTGCTGTCAGTATTTCTGTTGTTGTTGTTGTTGTTGTTGCT